>CM060934.1:574170443-583423789 GCA_030765085.1 Allium cepa
ACTAATATTGTGAAAGTTATGTCTTTTACAATATTGGATGTAATTTGTTGTATTTAACAAAATTATTTATTTCAATTTTATATAGATAATATTTTGTTGTTATGTCATGTTCTAATTTATATTTACATGTGTAACATGATGTTATGTATATATTTTAGTTTTAAAACATTTTAAAAGTGTAATTGAAATTTTCCAATGTCGGTTGTATTTTGTTTATAATTTTTTATTATTTCTAGTTTCAATTAATTTAAGGAATTCTTTATTTATTTTTCTATTTTATCAAGATCTTATTTTATTTTCATTCTCACTTTATTTTGTTCCTCATTTATTTTTATCTATTTGACATTTTATTAGTTTTAAAGCGAAATAGAAATTTTTCTAGAGCCAATGGTATTTTATTTGTAATTTTCCTGTCCTGTTTCCAATTTTTAAACAATTACTTTAATTATTTTTCTATTTTTGCTCTGAATTTAATTATTTATTTCACTTTAAATATGTTTAAAATTTTATTTTATTTCAAAAAATTTCTTTAGAATATTTTTAAAATGAAGCAGATATTTTTCCAAAGCCAATGATGATTTAATTGTAATTTTTGAAACCTGTTTTGAGTTTTAAGCAATTTCTTTAATTCTTTTTCCATTTTCTTTAAAATTTATTTTTTATTTTTATTTTATATTACTTTGTTTCGGTTTTTTAAGTCAAATTGCTAAATTTTTTTTGTTTTAATTGAATTAAAGAAAAGGAAATATGAAGAGACTAAAGCTTTTAATTGATGACCTTACATTTGCTAGTCTTTTCATTTTCCCTTTGTCTTTTCATTTTCTTGCTTTTTGGCCGCACATCCTTATTGTAGCCGTGAGTTTCTCAACTCATTTTTACGTGAGAAACCATCATTCCTCATTTCATTCATGGCTAATAAAAGTTGGGTAATGGCCTCTCCTTCTTTTTCTATTTTTCTTCTTCTTTTTCTATGCTTTTGCCTTATTCCCTTGCTGGTTTTGATCGGCCACCACCACTATTGCCTTAGCCATCACCTCCACCACCTCCTCTTCCCCACCACCAACCAACTACCCTCTGACCTTGGCCAGGACGCACCACCCCATGAAGCAAAATTCCACAAAAAATGCAACATCTCCTAAAAACTATGCAAGCCAAGCCACTACATGCAATAACACCTCCATCCACCACCATACACCACCTCTAGCCGCCGCCACCACCATGATATGACCACCACCCATAACCTTAGCTACTATCCAGATCTGAAGCATGTAAGGCCGAGCCAAACTACCCATGGCCGAGCCCTTATGTTGAACCAAAACTCCACCATTTATGCTAGCCTCTTCATATTCATGCGTTGTAACTCCTCCACCACTTCAATGCCTTGTAGCCATGCCTCTTTGAACCCAAACCTGAGCCAAAGTCATGCCAAAACCCGACCAAATCAACCCTTAGGCCGAGCATGTGTTTGTAGAAAGCAAGGCAAAAGCTATTGTGTTCATATTGCTTTTTTTATTTCAAAGTTGTTTCATAAGATGTTGTATTGAATTTATATTAATATTTGGTTTTGTATATTGGTTGTTCACAAGATCATCAGCTTGGTTTTCATCCACTTGAATCTGTCGTTGTGTCATCGTGCCTTCTGGAAATCCATTTGTGTCATTTGAGTTGCCAACTCCAGCATAAAAAAGTGAGTAAATCTCACATGACATTTTATACTTATGCAAATGTAAAGCGATAACAATTGAATGTGTAGAATGTTATATTATGTTATACTTACCTGTGATTATAAATTATATGATGTTAAACCTGTTTATTTATCTGTCATATCATCTGTTACTGGTATTTGTTGTTAAACTGTTCATTTATATCTATTCATCACTGCCAGTTCCCTGTTAGTTTAGAAATCACTATGGGTTGAAATGATACATACTCGAATGGACTTTAGAATAGCGAAAAATCATTATGGACGGAAATGATTGGCCTGAACGGTTTTTATTTATTTTATTTTTGCTTGAGACTACGGGTTTGAAACGATAGAACCCAGATTTTCTTTGTAAATTGCGGATTGAAATGATATATATCTGCATCACTTGACCTAGGTTAGAAAACTATATACGGGCCTGTGGTTATTTTATAAAGTATTTCGAATATTTTTAAGTATTCTTAAAAGTGTAAATTTATGAAAATTTGATTTAAATTGGATTTTAATGTTTAGATAAAGAAATTTTGATTTTTCTATAAGTATAAAATGTTGAATAATCAAATGATTAAATTAAATTTTCGAAATATAACTTAAATCTGGAAATTTGGACTTTGGTTTTTAAAATGACATTTAAGTTATATAAATAAAATTTTAGGTGGTTTAAAATGTAAATTTATGACAATTTGATTTAAATAGATTTTAAAGTGTTTTAAATAAAGTATTTATGATTTTTTTCTACAAGTGGAAATGTTAAATAAATAAATGGTTAAATTGAATTTTTGAAATATAACTTAAGTATGGAAATTTGGAAAATTTTGGTTAATATGGTATTCAAGTTATATAGATAATATGGAAATTTAATTATAATTGGAAAATGGTAAATATGATAATTTGATTTAAATTTGATTTTAAATGATTTCATAAAGTATTATTGATTTTTCTATGAATTAAAATGGTTAAATAAATGAATGCTTAAAAGTGTAGTTTTAAAATATAATTTGACTTAGAAATGTGAGTCTGGTTTTAATTAAAAGTTTAAGTCAATTAAATAAATTGGAAATTTAGTTTAGTTTGTGAAATGGTAATTCAAAAATGCAAGTGTTAATAAATTGTCAAATGTAAAATGGGAAAATTATACACTTGAATTTATTAAGTGAAATTATTGAAAAATTTGGATTTTTCTGTAAAAGGTTACTTTATAAAATCATAAGTTAAAAGTGAGTTAAATGAACATTTTTAAATGTTAAAATGTGATTTTATAATGTTTAAAGGTTTAAATTGAAGTTTATTATTTGCTGGAAATACACTAAAATCTGGAAAATACTTTTATAGCATTCAGAAATGCTATGGTTTCTGTAAATGAACTAAAACTGAATAAAAGAGGCTATTATAACAGTTCTGAAATGCTGTAGTCGCTGTAGTAAATTTAAAGAGCTAAAACTTAATAAATGCCTGTTGCAGCAGTTCTGTAAATGCTGTAGTGGTCTGCTGTCTTTGCTGAAACTAATAAAAACCTTAAATTTGAAACCTGAGCTACTACAACATTTCTGGAAATGCTGCCTTTGCTATTTTAAACTAAATTTCAACTAAAACTGAGTTTTAACAGTAGTTTTTAAATGCTGTCTTTGCTGAATTAAAATGTTTTCAAGTATAACTTATAACTGCGCTTTCTAAATGCTGTGAAAGGCTGAAATTTTAAATGTTTATGGTTTTTAACTAAGTAAATGAGCTCAGAGGTTTGAAATTTTGAAAATTGAATACTTGATTTGAAAGAATAATAACTTCAATTTTAAATGATTTAAATAAATAAATTTAATTGGAAAATAAATCATTTTAAAGGGTGATTTGAATTGAAATAAATGAATGTTATCTTTGAATTTGAAAGGGTATTTAAATTTAGGTAATGATTTGATAATGAAGTTTTGAAAGGATATGATATTTTGATATATTGAAATGATTTAAAAAGGAAACATTGAAAGGATATGATATTTTGATGTTGAAATGTTGATCTTTATTTTGATTAAGATTTGGATTTGAAATGATATTTAAGGTATAAAATATTATTTTTAAACATTATTACCATGGGTTATAATAACGATTGGTTGTTAAAGAGACGGGGATTGGATATGGACATAGTCTCTGTCGATACCGAAAACCACTTTAACAACTTTGTACGCGGTGGAGATTCTAGAATGAAGTAGGATGGTGGCGACGTTCTTGAGGTATGTTACGTGGACCCAACTCCCGTGAGTTGGCATAAGGTGGCTAAAACAGGAGCGATCTCGGGCCAAAAGGGTAGCTCCTCTGGTCGGACGCATTTCTTCGATACCATTCTATTACTTTTGTGATTGATTGGGTGCACCCCTCGATTTGGGAATGTGTTCCAAAGTGGGTCTATGTGGCTACTACGTTACCACCAGCCCGTGTGCGTAATTGGTATATCTACCCTGCCATTGCCTCGTTGTGTCGTGTCACCTACCATATCGAGTCTTTACTACGAGTTTGGCTTTCTCCCGTAGCCCATGCATATCTTCTCGTAGTCTCCCGATCAGGGGATATGTAGATATTGGATGGATTACTGGGACTATTATGTGTTTGGGGCTATATGGGTAACCGCGTGATGCTATTTTAAAGTAAGTTTATTTTACTGTTAGACACTATTATAATAGCTCAATATTACTACATAGTAAATAGTTTAACGGATCCTTAGAGGATGGGCGGTCCCAATCATCCTCTAAGTTACTTGTACCTTTACTATAGTTCACTTGAGTTGGTTTACATTGTATATATAAGTATGTATGTCCTGACTCGAGTGTTTGTATTTTTATTTACGCTCGGGTCAACCTGAGTGTTCACAGATTTGGATTCCACTTTTTGGAGATTGGAATCGTTGGAGATTATCTGCTTGTCTAGTTTTATCTATTTCACTTCTAATTATCTTGTTGATACCAGTGTTGTATTCAGCTTATACTTGGTTATCATATTGAGACTTCTGTTGTATCTTATTTAACTCTGATATATTTATATAGTAGCTTCATGAACTACTCTTTCTTTTACTTCCGCTGCATTATTATTACTTTGTGTCTGTGATTATGTATTTACTGTATATTCTAGGATTTGCCAAATTTTATTTGTAGCGCAGTATTTTGAGCAATTCAAGTCCGACATGTGCGGATGCGAATGGTTGAAAATATCGGGTTGTTATATTTGGTATCAGAGCTTTCGCTTTGAGGCAAAACTTAGAATATAAGGTAAATTTATTGACAGAATCACTTTTGTTCAAGTTTGAATCTTTTCCTCTTTGATTCGAATTTCCTTTGAATTTTGGAATGCTCCCTACGGTTCCAAAATCCATTCGTGTTCCTCACTATTCATCTTCTTTTGATTCTGGAGTATCCCATAACTCCACTTCGAATGATCTTTAGAGTGAGTCGGCAGTCTCGCCTATCTCAAATTTGCTTGTAAAGGGGTGAAGCTCATTTACAATTAGCATCGATTCACTAGAGATTTATATTTATCCTTGGTTTAAATGATAATATCTTTTTTTATTCCAAACTCTGTCTCTTGAGAACGAATGTAGATTTACCCCAGAAAATCCACATCGATCTTATTCTTTAAGTCACAGTTGACCCGGTTAAGGTTGCCCGCGATTTATTTAAGCTTACCCATCTCTCTATTTTGTAAATTAATCTATTGTTTTTTATTTCCAACCTATCTTCAAACATTTTGAATTATGCTTGTAAATCTATAATTAATGTTTTGTTTTATATTTTTTTTGTTTGAGTTATTGATGTTGATTTGGGTTTCTAATCGATTCGTTTGACCATGTTATCGATAAGATTTCCAAAACACTTGAACAGAGCAAACTAACACAATATGTTTTTTCAAATTTAACAATGAAAAAAAATTTGTAACTATATTATAAACTTTTCTAGATCTTTATTGAATTGGTTGTTAAGAAATAATATTTGATTTTGATTTTATATATCATTTCTCTTGTTTCATATATAAATAATTGAACTATAAAACATGGTTATAAGTTTATTTGGAAATTTAGAATGAATTTAAAACAAAAATTTGAGAATTTAATTTCCGATGGTTTCAAACTTTGTGTTTAAAGTTTTAAAAGGATATATTATATAAAGTATTTTTGAATAGAAATTTGTTTCCAAAGAATTTTAAAGTTTAAAAATTTGTGCTCTTCTCTCTGTCGTTGGAAAATAACTTCGGTGATGAACGCAGCATCGTCGACATTTATTTTCGAGTTTCGAAGTGAAGAGACCGTTCTGTAGTCTTGCTACAGCTTTGTTTTGGGGAATTTAATAGATTTGAATTTATAAAATAAGACTGGATTTATAACTTATGCTGATATATGATTTAAATTTGAATGGATATATATATATATATAGAGTATATGTGCATTTACTTATCTCTAAATAGTTTGGAATTTATCGGAAATTTAAATTCCTAAATTTTATTTTAAAAGATAATTTCAATTATAATTTCAAGATTTGGATAAATATTCAAGCTTGAAATGATTGAATTTGAAAGTTTTATTTGTATAATACACCATTTCATTCCAATATAACTCACCTAAATTTTAGAAGTTGAATATGTAACTGGATAATATACAATATAAAAGATTTTATAAATAAAATTTGAGTGGTTATAATAAATGTTATACATTTAAATTTTAGTTATAAAAAGATTAACAGAGGTAAATAGAATAAAAGGTAAATCGAATAATTTACAATATAAAGGATGTTAAAGGAACTAAGAATAAATTAAAGTAGCTGTAATAAGTGTAAATATACTTAAATTAGGTGATAAAATATATTGAGAGGAATAAAATTTAATTTGAAGAACTAAATTTATTGAATACATTATGAGTATAATAAATGATTTTTTCAAATCCATGATTTTAGAGATTGTTAAATTAAGAAAATGGGATGATAAGATAATGAAATTAGAGATAGTTAAGATTTATTTAACTTGTGTAAAATTAGTTATCAATTTAAGTTGAAATTTCCATGGTTTCAAACTTGTTATCTTATTTTGTTTTCCAAACTATCTTTTGATTGTCCTTATTTTCCTAATCTTGCTACAGAATGGGAAGGCTGTTGCTTATACCAGTCTGTTTAGAAATCTTTCTATAATCTATGATAGTCTTTAGTACTCATTTTAAATCTGGGCACTACTTACCATCCACAGACAGTCGGTCAAGCGGAAAGGGTGGATCATATTCTAGGGGATCTTTTTTGTGCTTGTTTTCTTGATTCTGGAGGGTCTTAGGAAGATCACCTCAACCTTGTTAAACTTACCTATAACAACAGTTAGCAGGTATAATTTCATTCTTTTGGTCATCTTACCTTAATCTTATTTCATTTTACCTTTTCAGTGCTTTCCCTTCCTCATTCTTTTTCTGGAACGAAAATTTAGAGTGGGGGAGAGTGTAACGACCCTGTATTTTGTGATATTTTTTAATTGTATATTTTAATTATTTAATTGAATTTCCTGATCTAAAAACTTTATTTTTATTTATTAAATTAAATAGTCTTGTTATTTTAAATATAAATTTTGATTTCTATGTGAATTAGAATTCCAAACATGACCAAATAGAATATTTTTCCAGAAAAGTGAATTTTGTCAATATGGTCAAACTTTGACTTTTAAATTCAAAAACTTAAAATTTTGAAATTTTTAATTTTATCTTTTATTATGAAAGTAAATAATATTTTAAGAATACTGCTTTTCGTTTCATTGAAATCTGACTAATATTGTGAATTTTATGCCTTTTACAATATTGGATGTAATTTGTTGTATTTAACAAAATTGTTTATTTTAATTTTGTATAGATAATATTTTGTTGTTGTGTCATGCTCTAATTTATATTTACATGTGTAACATGATGTTATGTATACATTTTACTTTTAAAACATTTTAAAAGTGTAATTGAAATTTTCCAATGTCAGTTGTATTCTGTTTATAATTTTTTTTCTAGTTTCAATTAATTTAAGGAATTCTTTATTTATTTTTCTATTTTATCAAAATATTATTTTATTATCATTCCCACTTTATTTTGTTCCTCATTTATTTTTATTTGTTTTAAAGTGAAATAGAAATTTTTCTAGAGCCTATGGTATTTTATTTGTAATTTCCATGTCCTGTTTCCAACTTTTAAACAATTTCTTTAATTATTTTTCTATTTTCTCTAAATTTTAATTATTTATTTCACTTTGAATATGTTTAAAATTTTATTTCATTTCAAAATTTTGCTTTAGAATATTTTAAAAATGAAGCAGATATTTTTCCAAAGCCAATGATGATTTAATTGTAATTTTTGAACCATGTTTTGAATTTTAAGCAATTTCTTTAATTCTTTTTCCATTTTCTTTAAAATTTATTATTTATTTTTATTTTATATTACTTTGTTTCGGTTTTTTAAGTCAAATTATTGGTTTTGATTTTTTCTTTAATTGAATTAAAGAAAAGGAAATATGAAGAGACTAAAGCTTTTAATTGATGACCTTTCATTTGCTAGTCTTTTCATTTTCGCTTTGTCTTTTCATTTGCTTACTTTTTGGCCGTACATCCGTATTGTAGACGTGAGTTTCTCAACTCATTTTCACGTGAGAAACCATCATTCCTCATTTCATTCACGGCTAAGAAAAGTTGGGTAATGGCCTCTCCTTCCTTTTCTACTTTTCTTCTTCTTTTTCTATATTTTTGCCTTGTTCTCTTGCTTGTTTTGATCGGCCACCCCACTATTGCCTTCGCCATCACCTCCACCACCTCCTCCACCCACCATCAACCAACTACCTTCTGACCTTGTCCAGGCCGCACCACCCCATGAAGCAAAATTCCATAAAAAATGCAACATCTCCTACAAACTACACAAGCCAAGCCACTACATGCAGCAACACCTTCATCCACCACTATACACCACCTCTAGCTGCCACCATTACCTTGATATGACCAACACCCATCACCTTAGCTACTGTCCAGATCTGAAGCATGTAAGGCCGAGCCAAACTACCCATGGTCGAGCCCTTATGTTGAACCAAAACTCCACCATTTATGCTAGCCTCTTCATATTCATGCGTAGTGACTCCTCCACCACTTTAATGACTTGTAGTCGTGCCTCTTTGAACCCAAACCCAAGCCAAAGTCATGCCAAAACCCGACCAAATCAACCCTTAGGCCGAGCATGTGTTTGTAGAAAGCAAGGCAAAAGCTATTGTGTTCATATTGCTTATTTATTTCAAAGTTGTTTCATAAGATGTTGTATTGAATTTATATTAATATTTGGTTTTGTTTATTGGTTGTTCACAAGATCATCAGCTTAGTTCTCATGCATTTGAATATATCGTTGTGTCATCGTGTCTTTTGGAAATCCATTTGTGTCATTTGAATTGCCAACTCCATCATAAAAAAGTGAGTAAATCTCACATGATATTTTATACTTATGCAAATGTGAAGCGATAACAATTGAATGTGTAGAATGTCATATTATGTTATACTTGTGTGTGATTATAAATTATATGATGTTAAACCTGTTTATTTATTTGCCATGTCATCTGTTACTGATATTTGTTGTTAAACTGTTCATTTATATATGTTCATCACTGCCAGTTCCCTGTTAGTTTAGAAATCACTATGGGTTGAAATGATACATACCTGAACGGACTTTAGAATATGGAAAAATCGTTATGGGCAGAAATGATAGGCCTGAACGGTTTTTATTTATTTTATTTTTACTTGAGACTGCGGGTCTGAAATGATAGAACCCAGATTTTCTTTGTAAATTGCGTATTGAAATGATATATATTTGTATCACTTGACCTAGGTTAGAAAACTATATACAGGCCCGTGGTTTTTTTGTAAAGTATTTTGAATTTTTTACGTATTCTTAAAAGTGTAAATTTATGAAAATTTGATTTAAATTGGATTTTTATGTTTAGATAAAGAAATTTTGATTTTTCAATAAGTTAAAAATGTTGAATAATTAAATGATTAAATTGAATTTTTGAAATATAACTTAAATCTGGAAATTTGGACTTTGGCTTTTAAAATGACATTTAAGTTATATAAATAAAATTTTAGGTAGTTTAAAATGTAAATTTATGATAATTTGATTTAAATAGATTTTAAAGTGTTTTAAACAAAGGATTTATGATTTTTTTCTGTAAGTTGAAATGTTAAATAAATAAATGGTTAAATTGAATTTTTGAAATATAACTTAAGTTTGGAAATTGGAAAATTTTGGTTAAAATGGTATTTAAGTTGTATAGATAGTATGGAAATTTAATTATAATTGGAAAATGGTAAATATGATAATTTGATTTAAATTTGAGTTTAAACGATTTAATAAAGTGTTATTGATTTTTCTATGAATTAAAATGGTTAAATAAATGAATGCTTGTAGTTTTAAAATATAATTTGACTTGGAAATGTGTGTCTAGTTTAATTAAAAGTTTAAGTTAATTAAATAAATTGGAAATTTAGTTTAATTTGTGAAATAGTTATTCCAAAATGTAAGTGTTACTAAATTGTCAAATGTAAAATGGGAAAATTGTACACCTGAATTTATTAAGTGAAATTATTGAAAAATTTGGATTTTTTTGTAAAAGGTTACTTTATAAAATCATAAATTAAAAGTAAGTTAAATGAACATTTTTAAATGTTAAAATGTGATTTTATAATGTTTAAAGGGTTTAAATTGAAGTTTATTGTTTGCTGGAAATAACTAAAATCTGGAAAATACTTTTATAGTATTCAGAAATGCTATGGTTTCTGTAAATGAACTAAAATTAAATAAAAGAGGCTATTACAGCAGTTCTGAAATGCTGTAGTTGCTGTAGTAAATTTAAAGGGCTAAAACTTAATAAAGGCCTATTACAGCAGTTCTGTAAATGCTGTAGTGGTTTGTTGTCTTTGCTGAAACTAATAAAAACCTTAAACTTGAAACCTGAGCTACTACAGCATTTCTGGAAATGCTGTCTTTGCTATTTTAAACTAAATTTCAACTAAAATTGAGTTTTAATAGTAGTTTTTAAACGCTGTTTGTGCTGAATTAAAATGTTTTCAAGTATAACTTATAACAGCTTTTCTAAATGCTGTGAAAGGCTGAAATTTTAAATGTTTATGGTTTTTAACTAAGTAAATAAGCTCAGAATGGTTTGAAATTTTGAAAATTGAATACTTGATTTCAAAGAATAATAACTTCACTTTTAAATGATTTAATTGAATAAATTTAATTGAAAAATAAATCATTTTAAAGGATGATTTGAATTGAAATAAATGAATGTTATCTTTGAATTTAAAAGGGTATTTAAATTGGATATTTGGATTTAAATTCAGGTAATGATTTGATAATGAAGTTTTGAAAGGATATGATATTTTGATATATTCAAATGATTTAAAAAGGAAACTTTGAAAGGATAGGATATTTTGATATATTGAAAAGATTTAAAAAGAAAACTTCGAAAGGATATGATATTTTTATATATTAAAATGATTTAAAAAAGAAACTTTGAAAGGATATGATATTTTGATATATTGAAATGATTTAAAAAGGAAACTTTGAAATGATATGATATTTTGATATTGAAATGTTGATCTTTATTTTGATAAAGATTTGGATTTGAAATGATATTTTATTTTGATGTATAAAATATTATTTTTTTAAATTATAACCACGGGTTATAATAACGATTGGTTGTTAAAGAGACTGGGATCGGATATGGACGTACTCTCTGTCGATACCGAAAACCACTTTAACAACTTTGTACGCGGTGGGGATTTCAGAATGAAGTAGAATGGTGGAGACATTCTTGAGTCATGTTACATGGACCCAACTCCCGTGAGTTGGCATAAGGTGGCAAAAACAGGAGCGATCTCGGGCCAAAAGGGGTAGCTCCTTTGGTCGGACGCATTTCTTCAATACCATTCTATTACTTTTGTGATTGATTACGTGCACCCCTCCGATTTGCGAATGTATTCCGAGGTGGGCGTATGTGGCTGCTACGTTACCACCAGCCTATGTGTGTTATTGGTATATCTACCCTGGCATTGCCTCGTTGTGTTGTGTCACCTACCATATCGAGTCTTTACTACGAGTTTGGTTTTCTCCCGTAGCCCATGCGTATCTTCTCGTAGTCTCCCGATCAGGGGATATGTAGATATTGGATGGATTACTGGGACTATTATGTGTCTGGGGCTATATGGGTAACCGCGTGATGCTATTTTAAAGTAAGTTTATTTTACTGTTAGACACTATTATAATAGCGCAATATTACTACATAGTAAATTGTTTAACGGATCCTTAGAGGATGGGCGGTCCCAAGCATCCTCTAAGTTACTTGTACCTTTACTATAGTTCACTTGAGTTGGTTTACATTGTATATATAAGTATGTATGTCCTGACTCGAGTGTTTGTATTTTTGTTTACGCTCGGGTCACCCCGAGTATTCAAAGATTTGGATTCCACTTTCTGGATATTGCAATCGTTGGAGATTATCTGCTTGTCTAGTTTTATCTATTTCACTTCTAGTTATCCTGTTGATCCCAGTTTTTTATTCAGCTTGTACTTGGTTATCATATTGAGACTTCTGTTATATCTTATTTAACTCTGATATATTTATATAGCAGCTTCATGAACTACTATTTCTTTTACTTCCGCTGCACTATCATTACTCCGTGTCTGTGATGTGTGATTATTTATTTACTGTATATTCTGAGATTTGCCAAATTTTATTTACAATACGGTATTTTGAGCAATTCAAGCCCGACATGTGCGGATGCGAATGGTTGAAAATACGGGTTGTTAATTGATTTTCTGGTTTTAGTGCTAAAATGAGAATGAGAAACAATATACGTACATTTTTATTCTTATTTATCTAGTTTAGACTAAATGGGTTGATATGTTGATCCACTAGCCAAGTATTACTACTTTTCTTAAAATAAAAATGTTGCAATTTGTATTGTTTCATTTTAACACTTTGTAACCACTAATTTGATTTAAACAATGTTCTAATTTAACTAACGTTGATTTCTAAAATTTTACCAAAAAAAATAACATGTCAAAACCTCTTTTTTTTACCAATATTGAAATATTTTATCAAATTAAATACAACTTTTCAAAATGAAAATTTATTCTCCATGTTTTTAATAAAATAACCATTAATTGAGAAATCATATTTCAAATAATGAAATTACTTCCGTACATTTATTTACTCATTTTCTCCAAATTGTTCTCATATTATTACATATAAAAATTAACTAAATTTATTCTTATTCCAAGTCCCTTTAAAATTTGGAAACACAATAATCATAAATTCCCCAAATTTATTCAATGAATCTATTAGATTTAATTAAATCACATTTTAAATTTGAGTTCTATGTAATCTCGACCAAGGTATTTACACAAGAGGTTGCACGCAAAAAAAGCTCATGAGGGATCTTGTATGGACCACCCCAAAGGAGTTTGGGATGACCAACAATGGTCGACTAATTTATGTTATGAACATAAGTTTCATGAAGTCAAAGTTGAATCAATTTTATGTAAGTATTGATACAATCCAAAAACTTCAACATACAAACTGATTATATATGGCAAAATGAAATTAATTAATATTAAAATGGACATAACTCATTAGAATGTCTGATAAAAATTCTCTTACTTCAAAAACAAGCCATGAATTTTTTTTATCAATATCGAGAAAAAGAACCGTTAGTAATAATAATTTGCTCAATTATCAATAATTCATAAAGAGTATAAATTCTACCATATGACACGGTGCTTAAATCTAGAAGAGATTCCAAGTACATCATCAAAATATGCTTTTGATAGTTATATCAGGAGGGACATGATCCATCGACCATAGGTGTGTCTTCGAAAGGAAGAGCGATGTATTTGGAATGTATTAACCAACATTAAGGAGAATAAAGTTGTAAATTTCATTGTTGAAATTAGCGTAATAAATTTTGTCAGTCAACATACTTAAGTTAATTCCAGTTCTACTCGTAAAATTATCTCCCATTGTGACTTTGAATTGTGGTACATCTTGGCTGGAATAGAAATTCTGAATAATGATTTAGAATAAACTGTTTGCACATGATGATCAAAATGTCACGATGTTAGTGCGAGCGATAATTAAGTTGTAAGTATTAGATAAGATCCTAGAAGCGATGTTCGATAAGCATCTGAGTTAAGAAAATATTTTGACATGAAATTAAATAGTATGATTTTCAGTTAAAATGCCGAGGAAGTGTATATTTGTAAGAAAGCATATAAAGGATAATAAGATATTTCCAAACAACATGTAAGACAGTGGACTGCTGATTATTAACGATGTTCTCGTGTTAAAATTAGTTTTCTTGGATGTCTTTGTAGGATTTGAAAATGACATCTGTAATGACTAGTGTAAAAGGATGTTGCAACAGTTCCAAATGATATACATGCATACCATATTAAAATGTTTAATTATACTCTAATGTTTAATTCTACATTGGACATTATGTTAAGTCAATCTCGATTTCAAACTAAAATATACTCTAATGTTTAATTACTCAACTAAATAAGTGCGAAATTTGAATTTATTAACTGATTTCTCATCATAATACACACAAATCCTAATTTTGTAAGCATACGACAATATATACATATATTAAGTATATATAGACACACACACACAGAGATATATATGTGTGTGTGTCTAAACTATATGTGTGGTATTATTTATATATATGTATATAAACCATACATACATATATTATAATACATCTAAACACATGTATATACTTAGGTACTTATATTCCTGATATGCATATAAATTATCTTATATATATGTAAGTACAATATATATGTATGTACAATAGATATAAATCCTAATATCTATATGTATATATGTATATATATGGTTATGCACATGTTTATTTTATTACTATATTTTCATGTCATACATATGTTCCATTTTGCAATATATCCCTATGTATTAATACGACCTTTCACATACCAAAAGTTGCAAAACAAAACTCCAAAATAATTGCACACTTACATCACATGTATAACCTCTTATTTATACACATAAATAGGAATATGACTTTTCACCTAACTAATCAATAAAAAAAACCCTTGATTAATTGCATGCTTGTCACATTTATAATCTATTAATTCACATCTCATAAATAATAAGTAGACCTCTCACATGCCTAAATGTTATTATGTGATGTTATGAATACACACACATACACATACTTCTGTAAACCCGTGCTTCGCATACGGTTAGTTGTAGAAAGATTGATCCGCAATATAAATCCAACTAAGTAGAGAGTGACTATTTATAACAAATCCGTATAAAATCATAGAAAATAATGGAAAGATCTTTAATTCGATGAAAAATTACATTTATTGTAACGACCCGTAAATTTTGATAAGTAAATTGGTTAATTTAATTAGATCTTTGTAATTAAATTTAGAAAGAAATAAATTTTTTATAATTTATATTGAAGTAAATGTTAAAAATGAAATGCAACCATGGAAATTAAAGATAAGTATTAACACTTGAAATGAAATCACGATTAATTGAAGTAATGTAAATTGTTATACTAGGCTAAGAATTGAATATAAGAAAACAAAGGTAAATAGTGAACTAATTAATGAATTAATAAAAATAAATAGTAATTGAAAAAAAATCAATGTCCTGTAAGTAATTATAATATTGTTTGGAAATGAAAACTTATAAAGGTATGAATAAGAGTAAGAGTATTGAATCAACCAATGGAATAACATATTGATTAATAGTAACTGAATGTAAATTAATGTAATAAGGTTGATGCAAGTTGATAAGTAACTAATTTAGTGCAATACCTATTAATTGAAATAAATTGTAAGGTTATAATTGATTGAAATTAGAGAATTGGAGAATAAATTCATAAGTTTTTTTAATTGATGAAATAATACGTACTAAATTGTAATGTGATAGAATCAATGCTAGATAAGTAATTATAATAATTGTTAGTTGATAATTAAGTATGAATGTGAGTAAATTTGGCAATAGTGCAAATTTTTAATCGTTTACCATTCATTTAATATATTGAATTAGATCTAAATTAATTGGAACATTTGTTGTCAATAATAGCTTATAAGTGAAATTAAACGTTAATGATAACAATTATTATAGTTAACCATTTATTTAGTATATTAAATTAAAACTGGTAATCAATTGCAATAAATTTAAATTAAAAGTTATGTTAAGGAAATAATTGAAAATAATGTCAATTTTATTTATAATATGACAGTTGGGAAAATAAAAGGAATGGAAATAAAGTTTTATCAATATATTGTAATTTAATTTATGATAATAGGATTAATTGCAATTAAATAAAATTAAATATTTAAATATTACATAAATGGGAATTTAGATGAAATATTTGAGAATATTAATGTAATAGATTTTTGAATCTAATGTTAATCTCATCCGTTTGATAATAATAAATTGAATAATACAATGAAAAGTATATTAAATAGAGTTTTTGGAAACTAAATTTATAATTTCTAAAGTTAAAGGAATTAAGGTTAACACTGGAATTTATAAATTAATCAACTCTAAATTGACATTTAAATTAAAATTGATGAAATTGTCAATTACAGGATTGAAATTGAAAAAGTGATTTAATTAATTAATTAATTTTTAATTTATTTAACTAACTGGAAAATAGCCATTTTGGCCACTGATTCGGATTTCGACAAAACCAGTTTCATCAGATCCGTAACGGTGAATTATTGTAGGATTTCAAGTTTCATAGCGATCAGACTTGTCGTTTGATCGTATGGACTCTAAACGCCTAGAAATCAATTAATTGAAATCAATTGAAATCAATTTGAAATAATTTAATTTTAGCATAACTTCTTCATACGATGGAATTTGGACTTGAAACCTTTTCCATAACGTTTAAAATATTTTAAAACATCTATTTTGATATATGGTTTGACCTAATTTCGTTCCAGAGTCAGAATGGGTTTTTCAGGCCATTTTATCGTTCAACGCGTATATCCAATCGATCCAATCCATTCTATTTCAGCTTTTTCTATAAATACCCTATTATAAACCCTAATTCACTTCTTATTCCTCATTTCTATACGTTCTATTAGCCCTCTTTCTAATGGCTGCAAACCCTAATTTCCAAATACAATTCCAAATCAAATCCAAAGCCAAAATTCAAACTCCACAAACAATATCAAATTTTATATCGTTGGAAAGCTCTCGAAGAGCGCATCCCAATTCTATGATTTGTTTTTCAATTCGATGCACTGTTTAGCCCGAAATCGAAGAACCATTCTCGGCCGTTCATCGCGCGTTGATGAACGTTGTCGGATCGTCAAATCTTTTCTGGGTATTGCAGAGTGGACGATGGGCAGTTCATCGGCTGTGTTCGCTTGTCGATCTGATGGTTGAATTTTCGTCAATAATTCGACATAGGGCTTAAAATCGGTGGCGGCTGCACCTTCTTCCTCGGCATGGTCGAGCGCTGCGTGTCGTTTCTCGGTGAACGCGAGACAGTCGCGTGAGGGGGGAGCCACGTGGCTGTGAAGGAGGCGCGGCGGCGATCGAACGAGAGTGGCGGCGCGTTTTGCTGTTCACAGCAGTAGGGGTTTCGTGCTGTCTCATGCGTTTTGGAAGAAGAAGGCGGTCACGTGAACGATTACGTGGTGAGCTTCCACTTGCTGGTTTTATTTTATTTAAATTTTTGAATCAAACTGTTCTAACTAGTGTATCCCCTGCATACGAACTCGGATTCATATGCGGTTTCTCCCGGTAGGATCGTATCAAAATTCCGAATATTTTGGCGCTAGTTTGGACAGATTATGAGATTGTGAAAATTTTGGGTTTAAATTGGATCTAAATTCAATTTAAATTCAAAAAGGTGAGTGTTTTAACCCACTCACAACTTCTAAACTTTCTTTTGTTTGCTAAATTAATTTTTGATGAGATTAGAAATTTATTTATGACTGTTTGGCGTATTTTTAATCATCATCTCAGTTAAATTGAATTTATTGAATTAAATGGTTATTTAATTTATCATTGCATATAAACTGCCAATTAAATTGTTATTTAATTATTTATTTCAAAACTAAATAATAGTAAAGTGAATGTGGGGTGTGTGTGTGTGTGTATGAATTGTAAAAATTTAGTTTTGAAATATTGAATATTTAAGCTTTGAAATATATTGAATTTGAAATGGTTTATTTTGTGGATCAAATCTGTTTTGAAATCGATAAAATTTGGAATGGTCTATTTGAAAACCGAATTGAATTGAAATTTATGATTTGGGGATTTGTTAAATTTAAAATTTAGAAATTCGGGTTGTTTTGGAATTGATTTGTGAAATTTAAAAAGCTAGTTTATTTTATAAAATATTTTAATATTTAAACCATGTAAGGGGTGGAAGTTATGTTTCAAAATTATAAATTTCAAAGTATTACGTTTTGGAAGTGTTATATTTTTAAGGCTTTGGTTTTGAAATTTTATAACTTTGAAATACTATGATTTTAAAATGATATCATATTGATTTGGTCTTTAAATTGAAAATGATATCGTAATTATATGGTTTGAAGGGAATATTATATCCTGGTTTGAAGTATATTTATTTTGAAATGACCGTGGTGTTATAATAACGTTTGGTTGTTGAAGAGACCGGGATCGGAAGTTGTCATACTCTCTGCCAACTTCGAAAACCACTTTAACAACCGTGTACGCGGTGGAGATTCCGGAATGAAGTAGGATGGCGGCGGCGTTTCCTTTGAGGTAAATACGTGGACCCGACTCCTGTGAGTTGGCATAAGGTGGCTAAAACAAGAGCGATTGACGGGCTAAGAAGGTAGCACCTTTTATCTGACACATCCCTTCGATATTATACTCTGACTTTGGATTGATTCGGTGGCTACTTTTGATTTTTGATTTGGAGGTGTGGCTCGAGGTGGGTGGTAGTAGCTGCTATGCGTTACCACCGGCCCGGAAGTGTAATTAGTATATCTACCCTGGCATTGCCTGGTTGTGCCGTGTCACCTACCCTAGCGCGCCTTGTACAAGTTTGGTTTTCTCCCGTAGCCCATGGAGTATTTAGGGTAGTCTCACAATCTGGAGATGCGCTGATACTGGATGGACTACTGGAACTATTATGTGTTAAGGGCTATATAGGTAACCCCTTAATGATATTAAAAAGTAAGTTTATTTTACTATAGACATTATTATAATAGCGAAATATTACTACATAGTAAATAGTTTAACGGATACTTAGAAGATGTAAATCCCGAGCATCTCTTGAGTTACTGCACTCACGTTAGACACTGGATAGGAGATGTCAATCCCGTAAACATCTCTGACGCCGTTCCACTCATATTTATTTCTATTGATTTAACTTACATAAGATCTTTTAGTTCTGACTCAAGTGTTTTGTCTTTTCAATTCGCTCGGGTCAGTCCGAGCATTTCTGGATTTGAAGATTTTATTCTAGAGGACGAAGATGAAGATTCATATTACTATTTATTATTATATTCCACTGCATACATACTGTTCTGCTACATAAATTGTATTTTATAGTATGTGTAACTCTGATATACATTGTATAAGTATAATCAAATGTTTTTGTAAATTAACTTCATGAAATGTTTATTTGATTATTATATTTTGTCGTTCCGTTGTAAGATTCTGTTTTGTTTTGTTTTTCTTCCTCTGCTTTTTCTTATTTACCCCATAACTATCCGCCCTTCTGTATGGTTTAAGTCTGACGTGTGTAGTTTATCGTTGGTTTAATATGTACAAAAAGAAGGAACGTTACATTTATAGACCATGATAATATTAAAAATCTCATTGGTTCTTATCCAACAAACGTTAGAAAATTAGCGCAATATTTTGATGATGTAACAATAGAGGTAGAAGACAATATTTGTTGGGTATGAGCTTAAACTTTGGACAATTTGGGAAAGAATAATAGAAAAGTAATAATAGTGGAAGCTTGCAAGTTTATAACAAATGCGTCTTATTAGAAAACAACAAACAAAATCATTTTAAGTTTATTAGAGTACTGCACAGTACATAATTTTTTTGATGTTAAGTAACTTTATACCTAAGAAGGAACTGATGAATGAAACAAAAATCATATTAACTGCTATCAAATTCATATTTTAGCATTACAACTCACTAAAGCATTGTTAATGTAATACCTATGCAAGTTTTTTCTTTATACGAATGACACTTCTACTTGTTTGTTAGAAGGACATTGGTTGGTCAGATTTACCCATATCCACTTCTTTGTGCAATTTGTTAAGTTGGGATAATCAAAACTTTAAATTTAAATAACATTAAAAAATATGTCATACATTATTTAATTAGAAAAATTGGTTATTTGATATGAATTTACACAAATATATTTTACCTTAAAATTGAATATATGAGCTATGACAATTTTGAAATGCAATAGAAACTGAAAATGGTAGTTAACAATTTCATGCGATCATTTGTTATCTTGTTGATGAAGATATCTTATTTTCTTGAATGACAGTATGTTTGTTAATGTATTAGAATTGAGTATCTTAGAAAACAAAGTGTTGTGAAGTATTGGTGAATTGTTGATTTTTACTCAAACGTGCGGTGTGCTGATTGATGAATTTTGAAGTCAGAAAAGTTTTAACTAGTTTTGATAAAAAATATTGTTTAGATCAGTAATGATTCATGAATTAATTTCTTTCTTGGTCTTCAATTTACTTTATCAAAGTGTTTCAATTTGCATATGTTGGATCCTTCAAGAATGTGAAGTCCCAAAACTGAATGTACTATTTCAAAGTTATTATTTCAAATGAGAACAATTAAACATAGAGAGAAAAATGACGAATACCATATCCTATGATGATTTCTTAGACTTACTTTTATACGGCAGACATATACGTTGGAATTTAACACAACTTCCCAAATTTTAAACTCATAAGTTCGTATAATTTCACTGAAATCTTGGACATCAATGTAAACATAGGTTCTAGTGTATTAGAATGTCGATATCTATATAGTAACCCAAAAATTACCAGTAACCTATGCATCACTAAATTCAAATCACAATGGAACCATAACTTTTAGTGATGATCATTTTCTCATAGGAGCTTTTAATATCACTAATTAAATTAGCAATGACATAACGATGCCAAAAGCCTGTTAGAAAACTATAGGTTTATAGTAGTGTACAGACCAAAATCACATCATAATTTTAGTTCTAACATACAAATTAAAAATAGGAAAACGCCTAACAATTAATTTTCTTACTAACCTAACCATGTAGTAACTCCATATGCTCGTAAAAGAAATCGGTGATCCTAAACAAACATATATTGACAATTGAATGAAAATCTCATAGTAGATTACCAATCTTCGACCTGTTAGATCGCCATTCTTCCACCTATTTAAGAGAAAATACATTTTTTATAATATGCTAAAATTCGCAACAGTTTTCTAATCTAATTATTAAAGAATTCGGTGGAATAAAACCTTTTGACATTGAAAATTGTGACCAACAACTATTGCACAAATATTTATGAAAGCCATGAATGGAAAAATAAGAAAAACATGTAAATAGAAGAACGATGTGTTACAAACTGAAGTGTTGACTACATAATTTATGTCAATAAACCAAATATCCTTCTTCGGTAATTTATGTAAATCAAGCGCCTGTCTTTTGATATCCTTTGTTGGTAACCATTATTCTTACACCCATTTAGTACTTCAAACCTATATAAATTCCAAATATTCAAAATGCAATAACATATTCTAGAAACATTAGATCAAGAAACCATTTTCACCATTAAATCAAAAAAATTACGATCATTTAAATGAAATGTATTATGCGTATGTAAATATCTAGTCATTGATTTTTTGAAAAATTGTGGCTTTTTCATATAAGTAACATATTTGTAACTGCATTATTAATAATGCAACTATAATTGCATTATTCAAATCAGTGTGTTCAAACTTAATAAATATGCAGTTTATAGTCAATTTCATATTTGGTATGCAATTAAAATTATAACTGCATTTTCATAATTTAGTTAAATTATTATCATTAAGGTCGAATGAAATTATCAAAGGTAGCCAAACTTTGTATTGCATCACATAAATATAGTTAAAATATTCAAATGCAACCATAATTAAATATTCAAAACAAAACAGTAAAATAAAGCCATTTTTGCTTGATGCAGTTAAATTGTAACTGCATTAAGCTTGAAAAAAATCATGAAATACAACAAAAATTATTACTGCATCACATAAATGTAGTTGAAATATTCAAATGCAACATGCATATTTCAAAATTGTTGTTAAATTATAACTGTATTTTCTTAATGTAGTTAAATTTTAGGGATAATTTGGCTCACATCTCTGCTAAGTTTCAAAATAGAAAAAACATCCTCCTCAAACTAAATTTACATCTTCAGTCCCTGTTTTCAAATCCACATATGCAAAAAGACCCAAATACCCTTTACGTTTTTAATATTTCAAACGTGTATAACTTTTTGTAGAAACAACGGATCAACATACCGTTTTCACCAAACAATCAAAAAAAATATGATCTTTAAAATGAGATCCATTGCTGATACAAAAAAAACCATATTTGTAGTAAGGCTGCAATTATTTCATATATTTGTAGAGAATTCTGCAATTTTTGAACATCGTTGATTTTTCTTCAAATGTCAGCAATTATTCCATATAGTTGCAAACTTTTATGCAATTATATGGAATAATTGCAGACTTTTATGCAATTATTTCATATAAGTGCATATTTTTATACAATTATGTTGAATAATTGAAGAAAACTCTACAATTATTCCAAGTAATCACAGAATTATCTACAATCATACCATATAATTATAGACCTTTCTGCAATCATACCGTATAATTGCAGACATTTCTACAATAGTTGCAGACCTTTTTGCAATACTTATAGACATTTCTGCAATTATTGCATATAATTGCAAACATTTATGCAATTATTGTAGAGATTTATGCAATTATTTCATATAATTGCAAACATTTCTGCAAGTATTGCACATAATTGCTGGATGTCTGCAACTGTGATATCCCGAAAATTTGAGGCAATATTTATTTAATAATTTCATTGATAATTATTTTAAAATGTGAAATATTGATTTAATAATCTAATTCAAACAGGAATTTATCTTTTGAAAATTAATAATTATTTAGTTGGTCAAATGATATTCTTTTAAAATTTATAATAATGATAATTTTAAATGAGAATCTAATTGTTTTCAAATGTTAAAAATATTTGAATGACAAATCCATCTTTCTAAACTGTAACACCCCACTCTGGGAGCTTACCCAGAGGCAAAGATGTTACCTAGAAACCACGGTGCTTAATAGAATAGTATCACAACTTAAATAAAATATATCGAAACATAAAATCATTCAGATTACATGATTTTAAACGGAAGAGTTATTATAAAATTACATCATCATAATTACACGGTTACATAGGATCATGAGATTCAACATATTTATGCATAAGAAAGTTGATAAACTTAAATAAAAGTCTTCACTTCATAGTCATAGTATTCATCAGTCATCTTGCGTTGAACAACTAACCATCTAAACCTGAAATGTTTATGTGTACCATCATGAGCAACACTGACCCAGTGAGATAGCTATTTAATCTATAGTTTTCAAGTCATGTCATGAAGGGTTATAAAAACCATAATGTGTATATCACCATTTCACTCCAAATCACTACTTCTTAAGTTTTAATAATCCAGATCAAAAACACTATTCAAGGTAAACTTCAAATATATGAACTTCATCTGACTAAAGTCAAGATTTTTTTTTTATAAATTTAAACCACTCCCTCAATTTGGTTTATATTCTAGGATATTTTATCCTATTGCAACCGGCATCCCCTCATCAAGTAGGGATGTACTCTACTGGCTCGATACCACATAGAGTAATAGTGCACTACCCAAGATCTATTGTCTTATACCGCCTCCTCGATTGCGGTCGGCATCCCCTCATCAAGTAGGAATGTACTCCACTGTCTTGATACCACATAGAGTAATAGTGCACCACCCAAGATCTATGGTCTTATACCGCATCCTCGATTAATTCTTCTGTGTGAAAATACTTCTTTAAAGTAATTTACTAACCTCAAACCACATTAGGGTTATATATATATATATATATATATATTGGAAACTCAATTCAAATTGCAAACCATTTAAGCTAAATATATATCGAGATTTTATAAACGGATAAAACTATTCTTTTCGTAAATCGCTTTCTTATTAAGGAAATTGGTCCGAGTCAATCAAATTTACTATCCCATCCGTCGGGCCAGTCCGGATAGCCAGGGAGAGCAGGAAACTGGTTTTCCAAACTCAAGCCTAGACACTATCTCTCTGTCACCCATAAGGCGGTCAAATAATTTGATCGGCCCTAAACCTTAAAATATATTTCTTTTTATTCTCTAATTCCAAATATTGAATTGGAATAATTATGCTTATATATTCAATTTATAGTGTTTCAAAGTCCTAAATAGAAAGTCATGGTATTATAATATGCTACATCATTAATAGGAATAATTTTCTATAATAAATAACTTACTTAGTATACTCAACTACCATGAAAAGAAACCCATCAAATTATTTATCAAATCGATGATAAAAATCTCACAAGTAAGGCGTTTTCTTAGAAACAAACATGTTCATTTCAGGCAGAAATTTAACCCGAGCTTGCACCTCAAATTTATATATCTAAATGGCTGAATGTTAAAAAGAGATACAAACGAAAGTTATCACATTCTTCCTGCAGTTTCGAAAATTTTAAAAATGATAGGATTTGGATAAGAAACGCAAAAGTTATGCACAAAATACTAGCTCAGATTTGCACAAAACACTGAGTACTCTACAACAACAGGACAAAGAGTTTGCAAGAGGTTTTTCAACATTTTAATCAACGAATTTCAGAAAATGATACAAATAAAAGTTATAGGCCTTTTCGTTAGCTTTCCAGAACATCCAAAAAATCGAAATTTCATTAAGAATTGAAAAAGTTATGGTCAAATTACGAATCTACGTTTTTGATAGAACCGAGTCACTTTTACTTACAACTATCATCTCTTCAAGAATAACATGAATACTAGAAGGTAAATAGTTTTTCTCACCTTAAACTTGTGTATTTGACTTGACTCTTTTTTTCTTAGCTTTCTCCAAGCTTTTTCACTTTATTTTACTTTTTTTTGCTTTGTGAAAGTATCAAACATAAGTGAACATTTCCACCCTTTATATAGTAATTTTCAAGGCTAGTTTGGTAATTTTAATTTTAGACACTTGTCTACTTCTCTTTGCACAATATTTACAATGTTAACACATGTCTACTTAGGTGTCTTAAGATGTTTCTACACATGGACACCGAATGGGGTTATGTGTCACTATCTTATTTAATCTTGTGACACATGTCCTTCATCTTTTTATGCAAGCTTCATTTCATGACACATACCTTATTTAGTAATCATTTAAGGTGTTCTAGAAGTGTACACCTAAGTGATATATGTGTCATAATTCTATTTCATCTTAAGATAAGTGTATGGTCCACATTATGCCACTTGTCTTCACCATGTCATGCCACTTATCCTATACTTATAAATGTATACATACTTATACCTTTTGTATTATTTAAAAGCATACATAAATATAAATAACATAGAGATGATGTAGATAGTATATTTTAAACTTCTAAAATTTTACATACCCGATATTTTTAAGTTAGGCTGTTACATTCTACCACCCTTAGAAAAAGATTTCGTCCTCGAAATCTAGGCTTCAAACAATTCTGGATAATCTTTACGAATTTCTGACTCCACCTCCCATGATGCTTCGTCTTCGTTATGGTGGTTCCATTGAACTTTCACCAAGGAAATTTCTTTTGTTCTTAATTTCTTAACTTTTCTATCAAGAATTCGAACAGGTCTTTCAATGTACTTAGTCCCCTTTTTAACTTCAACGCCGCTTAAATCTATCACATGAGAGGGATCAGAAATATACTTTCGTAGCATTGATACATGAGATATATTATGAATATCTGATAATTTCTCAGGTAAATCAAGTTGATATGCAACTTTGCCAATTCTCTTGGAAATACGAAATGGTCCGATAAATCTTGGTGATAACTTTGCCCTCTTCTTCCCAAATCGCATTACCCCTCGTATTGGAGAAACCTTAAGGAGAACTTGATCCCTTACTTCGAATTCCAAATCTTTTCTTCTGTGATCTGCATAACTCTTTTGCCTACATTGCGCTGCTTGCAATCTTTCCTTTATGATAGAAATTTTCTCTGTCGTTTCTTTTACTAGATCTGGACCAAGAAGCTCACGATCTCCAACTTCCGCCCAACATACTGGAGAACGACAAGGTCTTCCGTACAAAGCTTCGTATGGGGCCATACCAATACTCGCATGATAACTATTGTTATATGCAAATTCTATTAATGGTATATGAGTCTCCCATGTTATTTCAAATTCCATTACACAAGATCTTAGCATATCTTCTATTATTCGGTTTACTCTTTCAGTTTGTCCATGTGTTTGTGGATGAAAGGTCGTACTTAGGTTTAATGATGTTCCTAATGCATTTTGAAGACTTCTCCAAAATTTTAAAGTGAATCGAGAGTCTCTATATGAAACAATGGTAACTGGTATGCCATGTAGTCGAACAATTTCTTTCAAATAAAGTCTACTCAATTTCTCCATTGAGTAGGTCATATTGTAAGGTATAAAATGGGCTGATTTTGTTAGGCGATCCACTACTACCCATATGGCGTCATGACCTTGTCTTGTCATTGGTAATCCCATAATAAAATCCACCCATTTCCATTCAGCAATAGGAAGCGGTTGTAGGAGTCCTGCCGGTCGTTGCTGCTCGGTTTCAATTTGTTGGCATGTAAAACATTTTGCCACAAATTCAGCGACATCTTTCTTCATTCCATGCCACCAAAACTGGCGCTTAAGATCCTTATACATTTTTGTGCTTCCTGGATGCACTGTAAACCTTGAGCAATGTGCTTCACTTAGAATTTCGTTTTTCAATTGAGGTTGACTTGGAACACAAAGTCGATTTCTGAATCTGTAACCTCCATCTTTACCAATGTTCCAATGTGTAGGTTCCTTGTCCTTCATTTTTATGAATAATTCCTTCAACTCCTCGTCTTTTCCTTGAGCTTGCAATATTTCACTTTGTAGAGTTGGCTGAATAATAACATTACATGAAAGTGCTACCTTATCATTCATTTCTCCACTAATCCTCCTTGTGCAGATGTTCATTTCTACTAGGGTCTCTAGAGCTTTCCATTCTCTTATCATCAGATTGGCTACTATGCCATAGGGTTTTCGGCTTAACACATCTGCAACTACATTTGCTTTTCCTGGATGATAATGCATTGTAAAATCATAATCTTTTAGAAATTCCATCCATCTCCTTTGTCTCCTAATTAGTTCTTTTGGGGAAAACAAATATTTTAAACTCTTGTGGTCTGAGTAAACATGAAATTGTTCCCCAAAAAGATAATGCCTCCAAATTTTTAAAGCAAATACAATTGCAGCTAATTCTAAGTCATGGGTTGGATAATTGACTTCATGTGGCTTTAGTTGACGAGAGCCATAAGCGATAACTTTGTCCTCCTGCATCAATACGCATCCTAATCCTTGTCCACATGCATCGGAATATACTTTATATGGGACTCCACTTCTTGGCAAAGACAGAATTGGTGCCTCTGTCAATCTTTTCTTTAAGGTTTCAAATGCTATCTTACCTTTTTCATCCCAAATAAACTTAGTTTCCTTACGAGTTAGTTTTGTTAATGGAGATGCTATCTTTGAAAAATCTTGAATAAATCTTCGGTAGTAACCAGCTAATCCAAGAAAACTTCGAACTTCTGTTGATGTTGTCAGAGGATTCCATTCCAACACCGCTTCAACCTTTGATGGGTCTACTCTTATTCCATTCTTCGAAACAGCGTGCCCAAGAAATTTTACTTCCTCCAACCAAAATTCACATTTACTTAATTTTGCATAACGTTGATGATCTCTCGATGTTTGGAGACACAAACATAAATGACGTTCGTGTTCTTCCTTTGTCTTAGAATAAATTAGGATATCATCAATAAATACAATTATGAATTGATCAAGATATGGACGGAACACACGATTCATTAAATCCATGAATACTGCTGGGGCATTGGTAAGGCCAAAAGGCATCACCAAAAATTCGTATTGTCCATACCGTGTTTGAAAAGCTGTCTTTGGAATGTCTTCTTCTTTTATTCTTAATTGATGATACCCAGATCTCAAGTCAATTTTTGAAAATACTGCAGCTCCTTGGAGCTGATCAAATAGATCATCAATTCGAGGTAATGGGTATTTGTTCTTAATTGTTACTTTATTAAGTTCTCGGTAATCTACGCATAAGCGTAACGTTCCATCATGTTTCTTTACAAACAACACAGGTGCTCCCCAAGGAGATTTACTAGGTCTAATAAATCCTTGATCCTCCATCTCCTTAATTTGTCTCTTCAGCTCTTGATTCTCCGTAGGAGACATACGATAAGCTACTTTAGCAATAGGGGTGGTACCAGGGATTAAATCGATACCAAAATCAATTTTTCTTTTTGGTGGTAATCCTGGCACTTCTTGAAAGACTTCTTTCAATTCTCTTACGATTGGGATTTGGTCTACCGATTGACCCTTATCCCCAATATTGATATGCGCTACATATCCAGATATAAAAGCATCTTCAGATTTATCACATGAATACACAAAGGTTTCATGTTCTCGAATCGTGAAACATATAGTCTTATTATGACAATCCATGATGGCTCTATGTTGAGAAAGCCAATCAATCCCAAGGATGATATCAAAATGTTTCATTGGAAAGATAATCAAGTTAGCCACCATATCCTTACCTCCAACATTAAGGATACAATTTCTACACACAAAAGTAAGTTTAATCTGTCCTTTCTGCCATCTTTATTGCAATCTCAAATTCCTTCTTCTTTTGACGTAAACAATAAAGAATAAGGTCTCTCTTTAAACCTTCTTTATAGTCGTTAGCTCTATTATAAACTTCATACATCTCGTCAATGAGAATCTGGTTTGCTTTGTTCTTAAGTACATGTGTTTCCATATTACGACTTGTAGCAACTAATCGTTCATTTGGTACAGTGGTACATTTAACACCTCCCCATGAGTCCCCCGTATACCAGGTTTGGTTACTAGCCATAACTTATGACTACAAATAGTTATAAAGATGTTAGTGAATTGTATAAACCTCCTATTCCGATAAATTAAATTGTAATACTACATAATTTCTAAAAGCACCCCTTAAACCTAGGCTCTGATACCACTAATTGTAACACCCCACTCTGGGAGCTTACCCAGAGGCAAAGATGTTACCAAGAAACTACGGTGCTTAATAGAATAGTATCACAACTTAAATAAAATATATCGGAACATAAAATCATTCAGATTACATGATTTTAAACGGAAGAGTTATTATATAATTACATCATCATAATTACACAGTTACATAGGATCATGAGATTCAACATATTTATACATAAGAAAGTTGATAAACTTAAATAAAAGTCTTCACTTCATAGTCATAGTATTCATCAGTCATCTTGCGTTGAACAACTAACCATCTAAACCTGAAATGTTTATGTGTACCATCATGAGCAACACTGACCCAGTGAGATAGCTATTTAATCTATAGTTTTCAAGTCATGTCATGAAGGGTTATAAAAACCATAATGTGTATATCATCATTTCACTCCAAATCACTACTTCTTAAGTTTTAATAATCCAGATCAAAAACACTATTCAAGGTTAACTTCAAATATATGAACTTCATCCGACTAAAGTCAAGATTTTTTTTTATAAATTTAAACCACTCCCTCAATTTGGTTTATATTCTAGGATATTTTATCCTATTGCGGCCGGCATCCCCTCATCAAGTAGTGATGTACTCTACTGGCTCGATACCACATAGAGTAATAGTGCACTACCCAAGATCTATTGTCTTATACCGCCTCCTCGATTGCGGCCGGCATCCCCTCATCAATCAGGAATGTACTCCACTGGCTCGATACCACATAGAGTAATAGTGCACCAACCAAGATCTATGGTCTTATACCGTATCCTCGATTAATTCTTCTGTGTGAAAATACTTCTTTAAAGTAATTTACTAACCTCAAACCACATTAGGGTTATATATATATATTGGAAACTCAATTCAAATTGCAAACCATTTAAGCTAAATATATATCGAGATTTTATAAACGGATAAAAATATTCTTTTCGTAAATCGCTTTCTTATTAAGAAAATTGGTCCGAGTCAATCAAATTTACTATCCCATCCGTCGGGCCAGTCCGGATAGCCAGGGAGAGCAGGAAACTGGTTTTCCAAACTCAAGCCTAGACACTATCTCTCTGTCACCCATAAGGCGGTCAAATAATTTGATCGGCCCTAAACCTTAAAGTATATTTCTTTTTATTCTCTAATTCCAAATATTGAATTGGAATAATTATGTTTATATATTCAATTTATAGTGTTTCAAAGTCCTAAATAGAAAGTCATGGTATTATAATATGCTACATCATTAATAGGAATAATTTTCTATAATAAATAACTTACTTAGTATACTCAACTACCATGAAAAGAAACCCATCAAATTATTTATCAAATCGATTATAAAAATCTCACAAGTAAGGCATTTTCTTAGAAACAAACATGTTCATTTCAGGCAGAAATTTAACCCGAGCTTGCACCTCAAATTTATATATATAAATAGCCGAATGTTAAAAAGAGATACAAATGAAAGTTATCACATTCTTCCTGCAGTTTCCAAAACTTTAAATATTATAGGATTTGGATAAGAAACGCAAAAGTTATGCACAAAATACTAGCTCAGGTTTGCACAAAACACTGAGTACTCTACAACAAAAGGACAACGAATTTGCAAGAGGTTTTTCAACATTTTAATCAACAAATTTCAGAAAATGATACAAATAAAAGTTATAGGCCTTTTCATTAGATTTCCTTAACATCCAATAAATCGAAATTTCATTAAGAATTGAGAAAGTTATGGTCAAATTACGAAGCTACGTTTTTGATAGAACCGAGCCACTTTTACTTACAACTATCATCTCTTCAAGAATAACATGAATACTAGAAAGTAAATAGTTTTTCTCACCTTAAACTTGTGTATTTGACTTGACTCTTTTTTTCTTAGCTTTCTCTAAGATTTTTCACTTTATTTTACTTTTGTTTTTGCTTTGTGAAAGTATCAAACATAAGTGAACATTTCCACCCTTTATATAGTAATTTTCAAGGCTAGTTTGGTAATTTTAATTTTGGACACTTGTCTACTTCTCTTTGCACAAGCTTTACAATGTTAACACATGTCTACTTAGGTGTCTTAAGATGTTTCTACACATGGACACCTAATGGGGTTATGTGTCACTATCTTATTTAATCTTGTGACACATGTCCTTCATCTTTTTATGCAAGCTTTATTTCATGACACATACCTTATTTAGTAATCATTTAAGGTGTTCTAGAAGTGTACACCTAAGTGATATATGTGTCATAATTCTATTTCATCTTAAGATAGGTGTATGGTCCATATTATGCCACTTGTCTTCACCATGTCATGCCACTTATCCTATACTTATAAATGTATACATACTATACCTTTTGTATTATTTAAAAGCATACATAAATATAAATAACATAGAGATGGTGTAGATAGTATATTTTAAACTTCTAAAATTTTACATACCCGATATTTTAAGTAAGCTGTTACATAAACTGATTTAAAAATATTTTATTTATAATGTATATATGTGTATACATTGTAAATAGAAGATTTGATTTTAATTTAAATTTAAATTTAAATTTAGTAGGAATATTTTCAAATCCATTATATATATAAATGTATAAATTGTAAAATTGATTAAATTGATTTACAATTAGTATTGAAAACTTTTCAAAAGTTTGTTTTAAAAATCTATCTTATATTTTCATAGAAATGCAAGTAAGCATTTATTTTGTTTATAAAAATAAATGTAGTTTAAATTTTGGTTTTTTAATAAAAGTTTATTTTGTTTTGTTTTAAAAATTATTTTCTTTGAAATAAATTTAATTCATTCACATTAAAATATAGTATTTTGATTTAAAACTCTTGAATAAAATGAATTCAACATTATTTTTCTTTTTGAAACTCTTCTCTTTTGCAAATTTGTTTTAAATATTACTAAAAAAAAAATCAAGCAAACATTTAAAATGTATAAATGTTATAAAGAAGTTATAAGTAAACATGTAATCATTTTAAAGGCTAATGTTAATAAACATTTAAAATATGCTAAAATAAATTTGAAATGGTTTTAGGATAAATTTAAATACAATTATGAATTAAGAAATTGCTTTTAAATATTGAAATGCATATGTGTTAAATTCTTAAACCATAAAGTGGACAACTGTAAATTTATTACACCTTAATACAACAAGTGGCATTGTTTTAAAACTTTTTATTTTAATCATATTGATAAGAAAATATAAAAAATGCATTTTTGTTCAACCTTTATTCTCATTTGAAATCTGAGAATCAAATTTCAGTAAGATCAAAACCCAAACATATTGAATGATAAAAATCTGCAAAATCAAATCTGCAATCTTTTTCTTCAAGTATCAACTGCAAAATGAAAATCAATTCAATTCCAAATCTGAGCATTTGAATGTGGATCTGCATGCAATATTTCAATAATCAAATCTGGAAGAAACTCAGCAATCAAATACAAGTTAAAATCAACTTCAACTTGCATTTGCAAATCCAGATTCATCATGCATTCCAAATCAGGTCCTGGAAATATGAAATCTGCATCTAATTGTTCTCTACATCTTCAAAATTGAGAGGTGAGTAAACTTCTTATTTTAAAAACAATTTTCTTTTAAATCAAAGATAAATTAAATTTCCCGAATTCAAGAATTAGTTTACATAAATTAATATCTGGTTGATTTAATACTGCTCTGTTATTTTTTGAATGTGAGAACCTCAATGTAAAAAGTTGAATCTATCTGTTGCTTGTGAACATATAAGAATATGTATGCTTGTAATGATTTTATTTGTGATGAATATGGTGTGTGAATATATATATATATATATATATATGAGATTACAGTAAACCTAATTAACAGTTTTCTGTTTAAACTAAGTTTAATAAGGAAAGCTTTGTTCTCCTGTTTAATTTCTGTTAGAAACTAATATGTGTAAATAAATAATGTTGTTTAGCAATAAATTATGTTCTTAAATCATAATTTAGTTGTGTTAAAAAAAATCTGTTACCTCTGAAACAAGTATAACAGTAAGTATTTTTAATAAAACCAATCATCATTGAAATGAAAACAAATGCCAAACAGTTTAAATCAATTAAACAGTTTTGTAATATGAATTCATGTTTAAAAACATGAATTTTAAAACAAATAGTACTTTTTTAAATAAGCTGTTGGAATGAGTATTTCTGTGTTTAACAGAATTGAGTCTTTTTGGGGTTGTTTGAACTTCTAATGGATTTGGTGGCTATGGGTCTTCCTGGAGGTAGAATTCAGATGGAGGGGTAGGGGATAAGGGTCAGAAGTTGTGTCAGTTGGTGGTGGCGATGGCAGTATTGATTGCCAGGTTCTAGCCCTAGTTTTTGTAGGGGTTGATTATCTTTAACTTCTTGTTTACTGTAGAACTTCGAGTGATTCGAGGATATAGGGAGTTGCAGAGGACACATAGAGGGAGGGTTTGCCAGAGTCTCAGGGTTGATGATGGTCGGAGGCGAGTTTAAGGGCTGTTGACAGATTTGGATTTAGGGTGTAGCTGAGTTTCCAGGTTTACAGTTGGTTTTTCAAATCTTGAATTTGAATTACAGTAGGTTTCTGATGATCGTAAGCTTGTAAGGAGATGGTCGGCGACTTGTAGCAGTAAGTTGGAGTGGTTGGAGTTCGCCGAGGTGATGGTGCATATGCACCATGCATGATGAAGTCTGGTGAACTTCTGGGGTGTGCAGGGTTTCTAGCTCGAAGTCACACTTGGGTATTTTTGATTTTGACTCGAAGCTTGGGGGTTGGAGACTCGAAGTAAGGAATGGGGTGTCTCGGGTTAGTATAGTTACAGGATAAAACCTGAAATGTGCAGTCTTTTTGAAATTGAATAAAATTCATATTTTTAAAGTTGTAATTTGATTCAAATGTACGTTAAGTCTGAATTCAAATGAAATTTTGAATTCAAGGTTTTTAAAAATGAAAATATAAAAATTTAAACAAGATTTGAATTTAGTTTTAAATCAAGATTAAAAACAATTTTTAGGTTACTTTTAAAACCAGATTTTTAATTCAAAACAGTTTTTTGGTAAGTTTTTAAATTATGAACAGATTTAAATGTTTTTAAGCAAGATTTAAATCTGTTTTGAAATCAAGTTAAAACAGTTTTCAGATTTACTTTGGAAACCAGTTTTGAATTCAAAACAGTTTGTAAATTTAAAAAAAAATGAACATATTCAAATGTTTTAAAAGAATTTGATTTCAAATAAGTTTTAAAACTTGAAAGAATTTATTTCCTTTAATATTTGAATTAAGATATGAAGTGTTAATTTAAAATTGAAAATTAAAATAATCAATCTATTTTCAAAGCTTGATTTATTTAATCAAGTAATTTTGTTTTAAACTTTTCTTTAATATTTAAGTAATGTTCTTTACCATTCATTTTATTTTAAGGTTTATATTTATTTAAATTTGGATTAATGTTCAAATAGTTAAACATTTTAAATATTAAATTTTAAATGGAATTTGAATTTAATTTTAGAAATTTATTGTTTTAATACATTTTGAATCTAAATGAGTCATTTGATAAGTAATTAAATTATTTTGCAAATAATTAAAATTATTAAGAATTTACTTAATTATTTGGTTTTAAATAATGGTCTAGAATAATTTTTAATTAAAACTGATTTATTGATAATTAATCTAAGATAATCTTTCTTAAGTAAGTAATTATTGAAAATGTTGTTAATTAATAAAAATAATTATCTAAGGATAATTAAGTAATTAATTAATGTAATTAATTTTGATAATTAACTAGATTAACTAATTGAATTCAATCAATTGTAATTTGTTAAGAATAATTACTTGATAAAAGTAATTAAGGAATTAATTACTTATTGTAATTAATTTTGATATTGTGATTTGTTTAAATTAATTAATTTAGTTTAATTAATTTAAGATAATCATCTAATGATTTAATGGAAATAATTACTTAATGTAATTAATGGAGCAGGATTACCTTATGAAGTAATAAGTGATAAATTACTAGAATGTAACTAGTGAAAGGTGATTTATTTTAATTAAGTAAGTTGGATAATTAATTTGTAATTAATCAAGAGATTAATAAATAAAGATAATTAATTATTGGATAATTAATTTGATTAATGAGTAATTAAAGATAGTTAATTACTGAATTGAATATTAATCAAAGTGATTAATAAATAGATTAATTAATAAATGTAATTAATTTTAATTTATTTATTTATTTAAATATTAGAGATCATTAATTATTATAATTAATGATTTAATTAAAGATTGTTTAATTAAATAATAATTAATTAATTAAGTGATTAATTAATTGTAATTAATTAGGGATAAATGTAACTAATTATAATTAATTAATAAATGAAGTAATTAAATGTTAATTACTTATGATTAAGGTTAGTTAATTTATGAAATTTATTAAAGACTAATTACTTATTGTAATTAGAGGATGGTTAATCAAAGATGTTTAATCAAGTTGAATACTTAGGAAGTAATTAATTATTCGGGTTAACTAATTAATGGATACTAAGAAGGATTGATAGAAGTGTTAATTAATTTAATTTATTTTAAATTAATGAGAGATGGTTGTAATTAATTTAATTCATTTTAAATTAATTATAATTGATGGTTAATAAATCATTGCTTATGGATTGAATGGTTGTGATCTCGGTAATGAGATGAGTAGTATCTGTATGATATGGGTGATTGGTTTAAAGTATGATGGTTTGTGATGGATTATCTGGTTGTGATGATTATCTGTTTGTGATAATGATATAGATTATCCGTTTATGATGGGAATATGATTATCTATTGTGATATGTAGTTTATCGATCTGTGTGAAATAGATAATAATGAAATGAGTTAATTTATTTAAAACCCTTAAGTACAATTTGGACATTAAAATGGCGTTTGGTTTCGGTGAGACCGGGATCGGGTTTCATATTTGAATATCCGAAAACCACATCGATTCCAATTAAACGTTAGGTCGTTAATCCAAGTGGAGCAAGTGAAGACTCGAGGTGTAAGGGCTATACGTCAGTATAACTCTGTGGGTGATTCCGTAATGAGTTGACGGAATAGTACTTATAGGTTCGAGATGGTGATTTAGAGTGCAAGGGTTATCATTGTTAACTATGAGGGTGATTCCAATACGAGTGTAACGAGATAATGCCTTCGGTTTCGTTCGAACCGGGAACGAACTTGTATGGATTGAATGCTTTCAGAACATCGTCAGGTGGACGATGAGCATTCTAAGATTGATGTGTCCTATAAAGGTAATCGTAGCCTCAAGCCTCATCGACCGGGAATGGCTAAAATAGGGGAGGTGCAGCAAGGCTTCGTGGGTAGCTTCCACTGGAGAGCAAGATTTATCCCTGTCTAGAGGTCCCTTTATATTCGGCTGTGTGGCAGTTGGTGACGACCAATCTGCGGGGTGGTCTTGTTCGGAACTGTTCAGTAAGGAATGGTTCCGGCTTTGTGTTGCAGGGGAGCGGGCGTACTCCTCGGTACGGTGATCTAGGCCACGTACTGTAACGGACGGTACCCCAGTAGCCCTGCCATTGATGGAAACCCATTCTTCCTACGAGTCCCTACGGTGTTGCATCCATTACCCACTTTTGTGGCTAGTGGATGGAATTTAATAGATGTAACAATTTTGGCTATTTCTTATTTACTTGAAAATCCTAGACACTATTATAATATCACTGGATTTCCTATCAAATGTTTTGGTTAGCGTAAGAAAAAAACTTTTCCATGTTTATGTGTGGAAAGTCTTACGTGATACCTTTTCTTTCAAATGATTTTCTAAAGTTAAGCAACTTTTATCCCCGTTTACTCACACCAGACCCATGTCTGACCCGAGTGTTTTTTTTCTGGTTTATTAAACTCTTGGGTACTCATATTACGTATGAGTAGTCAAGTGATTCAGGATTGCTTTGACGAGTTTCTGGAGGAGATAATGGAGCAGGAGGCTTCAGCGTGTAGATATATGTAGTGGTTCCGCTGTGTTTGAGTTATATCTGTTTCCTCTGATGTACTTGGATTATAATTGCTAGACAGACGTTTATAACTGTCTAGTCTGTGTTGTATTAGCTGTTTAACTCTGATGTATATGATACTATATAAAGTTTTATGTGATATAATATAATTTATTCATTCCGTTGTGAGATTCTGATGTTGTCTGTTTCTTTCCTCTTTCCTATCCCTTTCTTTCTTCTTAATGATGCATCTTTCTATGGAATGAAAGACGGGTCCTTAATTGTGGTATCAGAGCTCTAGGTTGAGCGAATACCTAGACTCTGGAGTGGTGTTCTTCTTGAGAGAGCGTATTCGTAATTTTGAATATATATATATATATATATATATATATATATATATATATCCACCTATTAGATTGGATTACCTGTTCAGGTTTTCCAAAATAAGTAATAAAGGTAGATAGGGTGGTGGTGTGTGTAACACAACTACCAATGGTTGGAGTCCAAGTGTTTGAAGTCGGAAATGGATCTGCTAGGGCAGTATTGGGCATCTTGAGTAGTTTTGCAGTTTGGTGTGAAGGATTCTACCAATCTCTGAAGGGAATCTTTTCAAGATTCATAGTTTATCTTTGGATTGTAAGCTGGATTTCACTCGTGTGAGTGGATTTTCTTGAGTTTGAAACTCAGTTTGGCAGGGTGTTTTGTTTTTGGTTTTGGAGCGAGTTTCCTAAGAGATATCTGTCTATCTGTAGGGCTCTCTTGTGAAGTGGCTGGTAGCTTTGGGATTCGATAAGTTTCTGGATTAGGAAGTTTTGGCAGCAGCAGCAGTGAGTGGCCTGTTCATCGATGGTTCAGAAATCTCTGTGATTCTTCTGTCAGTAGTCCGGGCAGATGGTGGAGCTTTTCCATTTCTTCTGGAAACTCAGTTGGGAGTGATGTTAGTGGTTAAGAGGTGGACCCCTAGTTCTTCTTTAGATAAGAAGGCTTTAGCTGTTCTGATTGTTGAAGTGAGAACGATTTCTTGGAATCTGAACTAAGTGGGATCGCAAAAGTGACTTGCGATGGTTCAGAGGTTCTCTGAGTAATCTTTGTTTGGATTGAAGCATCTCTAAAGGATGTTTGAATTATCGAAGTGGTTTGATATTTTCTGGATATCTTCGAGGGAATCAAGATTTGCATCCACATCGAGAGTTTGAGTTCTGATTCGACTTGGTTCTTGAAGCTTTACCGTTGGTTCAGCATTGTAGGAGATTCTTTTAGAAAGAGATCTGTTTAAACTGGCAGGATTGATTGGATCAAGTTTTCTGGTTGAATTTTTGTTATGGTGTTGTGACCGAATCGGATAGGTTACTGAGATTTTATGGAATTTGATGAACAATGTTTCCGGGATAAGTTGATTAAGTTTATACTTGTGTTCATCAATAGCATTCTTAAATCAGAGTTGCACAGTGGAAGCATGGTGGCAGCTATTCCAGAATAAAAGCAACATCGATTCATTGGGAATTTGAGCTTTGTCTTGGATCAGAGGATTTCTACAGGAAATTCATTTTAATCTGGAGGCTTGATTGTTTTGTGCATCTGTTTTGTTTTCCGAATAAGAGTAGTTTGTCTGAAGTCTTCTGATATTTGTGTAGAGGAGTTGTGTGGTAGATTTGTTTGATCTAAAAGTTGAAGGCAGCCCAGGATCGACAGGAAAGATTTGTAGATAGGAGATTGTATCTTTCTGTTTTCTCTTAAGAGTTAAGTATTTGGTCTACAGGATTGAATTTCCAGTTCGGATGGCTGGAATTTGTTTTGTTTTTCACGTATCTCTAAAGGAGTACGTGTATGGTTTATCTTTGGTTTTAGACTCAGTAGTTCTAGGGCGAGTGTCCCGGTGTTTGTACCTGGGAAACTCTAGGGAATCGTATCCAGAATTTTGTCTGGATAGTTAGAATTGTTTGTTTGCATTGGTTGCTATGGTTGCTAGTATTTGGTTGATAGCATAGTTTGCTATTTTAAAATTTTAAAATCTGTATGGGATTATTAAATTACCTTTGCTTTTAAATTTCGGGGACGAAATTCTTTTAAGGGAAAGGAATGTGATATCCCGGAAATTTGAGGCAATATTTATTTAATAATTTCATTGATAGTTATTTTAAAATGTGAAATATTGATTTAATAATCTAATTCAAACAGGAATTTATCTTTTGAAAATTAATAATTACTTAATTGGTCAAATGATATTCTTTTAAAATTTATAATAATGATAATTTTAAATTGAGAATCTGATTGTTTTCAAATGTTAAAAATATTCAAATGATAAATCCATCTTTCTAAACTGATTTAAAAATATTTTATTTATAATGTATATATGTGTATACATTGTAAATAGAAGATTTGATTTAAATTTAAATTTAAATTTAATAGGAATATTTTCAAATCTATCATATATATAAATGTATAAATTGTAAAATTGATTAAATTGATTTAAAATTAGTATTGAAAACTTTTCAAAAGTTTGTTTTAAAAATCTATCTTATATTTTCATAGAAACGTAAGTAAGCATTTATTTTGTTTATAAAAATAAATGTAGTTTAAATTTTGGTTTTTTAATAAAAGTTTATTTTGTTTTGTTTTAAAAATTGTTTTCTTTGAAATAAATTTAATTCATTCACATTAAAATATAGTATTTTGATTTAAAACTCTTGAATAAAATGAATTCAACATTATTTTTCTTTTTGAAACTTTTCACTTTTGCAAATTTATTTTAAATATTACTAAAAAAAAATCAAGCAAACATTTAAAATGTATAAATGTTATAAAGAAGTTATAAGTAAACATGTAATCATTTTAAAAGCTAATGTTAATAAACATTTAAAATATGCTAAAATAAATTTGAAATGGTTTTAGGATAAATTTAAATACAATTATGAATTAAGAAATTGCTTTTAAATATTGAAATGCATATGTGTTAAATTCTTAAACCATAAAGTGGACACTTGTAAATTTATTACACCTTAATACAACAAGTGGCATTATTTTAAAACTTTTTATTTTAATCATATTGATAAGAAAATATAACAAATGCATTTTTGTTCAATCCTTATTCTCATTTGAAATCTGAGAATCAAATTTCAATAAGATCAAAACCCAAACATATTGAATGATAAAAATCTGCAAAATCAAATCTGCAATCTTTTTCTTCAAGTATCAACTGCAAAATGAAGATCAATTCAATTCCAAATCTGAGCATTTGAATGTGGATCTGCATGCAATATTTCAATAATCAAATCTGGAAAAAACTCAGCAATCAAATACAAGTTAAAATCAACTTCAACTTGCATTTGCAAATCCAGATTCATCATGCATTCCAAATCAGGTCCTGGAAATATGAAATCTGCATCTAATTGTTCTCTACATCTTCAAAATTGAGAGGTGAGTAAACTTCTTATTTTAAAAACAATTTTCTTTTAAATCAAAGATAAATTAAATTTCCTGAATTCAACAATTAGTTTACATAAATTAATATCTGGTTGATTTAATACTGCTCTGTTATTTTTTGAATGTGAGAACCTCAATGTAAAAAGTTGAATCTATCTGTTGCTTGTGAACATATAAGAATATGTATGCTTGTAATGATTTTATTTGTGATGAATATGGTGTGTGAATATATATATATATATATATAAATGAGATTACAGTAAACCTAATTAACAGTTTTCTGTTTAAACTAAGTTTAATAAGGAAAGCTTTGTTCTCCTGTTTAATTTCTGTTAAAAACTAATATGTGTAACTAAATAATGTTGTTTAGCAATAAATTATGTTCTTAAATCATAATTTAGTTGTGTTAAAAAAAATCTGTTACCTCTGAAACAAGTATAACAATAAGTATTTTTAATAAAACCAATCATCATTGAAATGAAAACAAATGCCAAACAGTTTAAATCAATTAAACAGTTTTGTAATCTGAATTCATGTTTAAAAACATGAATTTTAAAACAAATAGTACATTTTTAAATAAGCTGTTGGAATGAGTATTTCTGTGTTTAACAGAATTGAGTCTTTGTGGGGTTGTTTGAACTTCTAATGGATTTGGTGGCAATGGGTCTTCCTGGAGGTAGAATTCAGATGGAGGGGTAGGGGATAAGGGTCAGAAGTTGTGTCAATTGGTGGTGGCGATGGCAGTATTGATTGCCATGTTCTGGCCCTAGTTTTTGTAGGGGTTGATTATCTTTAACTTCTTGTTTACTGCAGAACTTCGAGTGATTCGAGGATATGGGGAGTTGCAGAGGAGACATAGAGGGAGGGTTTGCCGGAGTCTCAGGGTTGATGATGGTCGGAGGCGAGTTTAAGGGCTATTGACAGGTTTGGATTTAGGGTGTAGCTGAGTTTCCAGGTTTACAGTTGGTTTCTCAAATCTTGAATTCGAATTACAGTAGGTTTCTGATGATCGTAAGCTTGTAAGGAGATGGTCGGCGACTTGTAGCAGTAGCTTGGAGTGGCTGGAGTTCGCCGAGGTGACGGTGCATATGCACCATGCATGATGAAGTCTGGTGAACTTCTGGGGTGTGCAGGGTTTCTAGCTCGAAGTCACACTTGGGTATTTTTGATTTTGACTCGAAGCTTGGGGGTTGGAGACTCGAAGTAAGGAATGGGGTGTCTCGGGTTAGTATAGTTACAGGATAAAACCTGAAAGTGTGCAGTCTTTTTGAAATTGAATGAAATTCATATTTTTAAAGTTGTAATTTGATTCAAATGTAAGTTAAGTCTGAATTCAACTAAAATTTTGAATTCAAGGTTTTTAAAAATGAAAATTTAAAAATTTAAACAAGATTTGAATTTAGTTTTAAATCAAGATTAAAAACAGTTTTCAGGTTACTTTTAAAACCAGATTTTTAATTCAAAACAGTTTTTTTGTAAGTTTTTAAATTATGAACAGATTTAAATGTTTTTAAGCAAGATTTAAATCTGTTTTGAAATCAAGTTAAAACAGTTTTCAGATTTACTTTGGAAACTAGTTTTGAATTCAAAACAGTTTGTAAATTTAAAAAAAATATGAACATATTCAAACGTTTTAAAAGAATTTGATTTCAAATAAGTTTTAAAACTTGAAAGAATTTATTTCCTTTGATATTTGAATTAAGATATGAAGTGTTAATTTAAAATTGAAAGTTAAAATAATCAATCTATTTTCAAAGCTTGATTTATTTTAATCAAGTAATTTTGTTTTAAACTTTTCTTTAATATTTAAGTAATGTTCTTTAGCATTCATTTTATTTTAAGGTTTATATTTATTTAAATTTGGATTAATGTTTAAATAGTTAAACATTTTAAATATTAAATTTTAAATGGAATTTGAATTTAATTTAGAAATGTATTGTTTTAATACATTTTGAATGTAAATGAATCATTTGATAAGTAATTAAATTATTTTGGAAATAATTAAAATAGTTAATAATTTACTTAATTATTTGGTTTTAAATAATGGTCTCGAATAATTTTTAATTAAAAATGATTTATTGATAATTAATCTAAGATAATCTTTCTTAAGTAAGTAATTATTGGAAATGTTGTTAATTAATAAAAATAATTATCTAAGGATAATTAAGTAATTAATTAATGTAATTAATTTTGATAATTAACTAGATTAACTAATTCAATTCAATCAATTGTAATTTGTTAAGAATAATAACTTGATAAAAGTAATTAAGGAATTAATTACTTATTGTAATTAATTTTGATATTGTGATTTATTTAAATTAATTAATTCAGTTTAATTAATTTAAGATAATCATTTAGTGATTTAATGGAAATAATTATTTAATGTAATTAATGGAGCAGGATTACTTTATGAAGTAATGAGTGATAAATTACTAGAATGTAACTAATGAAAAGTGATTTATTTTAATTAAGTAATTTGGATAATTACTTTTGTAATTAATTAAGAGATTAATAAATAAAGATAATTAATTATTGGATAATTAATTTGATTAATGAGTAATTAAAGGTAGTTAATTACTGAATTGAATATTGATCAAAGTTATTAATAAATAGATTAATTAATTAATAAATGTAATTAATTTTAATTAATTAATTTATTTAAATATTAGAGATCATTAATTATTATAATTAATGATGTAATTAATGATTGTTTAATTAAATAATAATTAATTAATTAAGTGATTAATTAATTGTAATTAATTAGGGATAAATGTAATTAATTATAATTAATTAATAAATGAAGTAATTAAATGTTAATTACTTATGATTAAGGTTAATTAATTTATGAAATTTATTAAAGACTAATTACTTATTGTAATTAGAGGATGATTAATCAAAGATGTTTAATCAAGTTGAATACTTAGGAAGTAATTAATTATTCGGGTTAACTAATTAATGGATATTAAGCAGGATTGATAGAAGTGTTAATTAATTTAATTTATTTTCAATTAATGAGAGATGGTTGTAATTAATTTAATTCATTTTAAATTAATTACAATTGATGGTTAATAAATCATTGCTTATGGATCGAATGGTTGTGATCTCAGTAATGAGATGAGTAGTATCTGTATGATATGGGTGATTGGTTTAAAGTGTGATGGTTTGTGATGGATTATCTGGTTGTGATGATTATCTGTTTGTGATAATGATATAGATTATCCGTTTATGATGGGAATATGATTATCTATTGTGATATGTAGTTTATCTATTTGTGTAAAATAGATAATAATGAAATGAGTTAATTTATTTAAAACCCTTAAGTACAACTTGGACATTAAAATGGCGTTTGGTTTCGGTGAGACCGGGATCGGGTTTCATATTTGGATATCCGAAAACCACATCGATTCCAATTAAACGTTAGGTCGTTAATCCAAGTGGAGCAAGTGAAGACTCGAGGTGTAAGGGTTATACGTCAGTATAACTCTATGGGTGATTCCGTAATGAGTTGACGGAATAGTACTTATAGGTTTGAGATGGTGATTTAGAGTGCAAGGGTTATCGTCGTTAACTCTGAGGGTGATTCCAATACGAGTGTAACGAGATAATGCCTTCGGTTTCGTTCGAACCCGGAACGAACTTGTATGGATTGAATGCTTTCAGAACATCGTCAGGTGGACGATGAGCATTCTAAGATTGATGTGTCCTATAAAGGTAATCGTAGCCTCAAGCCTCATCAACCGGGAATGGCTAAAACAGAGGAGGTGCTGCAAGGCTTCGTGGGTAGCTTCCACTGGAGAGCAAGATTTATCCCTGTCTAGAGGTCCCTTTATATTCGGCTGTGTGGCAGTTGTTGACGACCAATCTGCGGGGTGGTCTTGTTCGGAACTGTTCAGGAAGGAATCGTTCCGGCTTTGTGTTGCAGGGGAGCGGGCGTACTCCTCAGTACGGTGATCTTGGCCACGTACTGTGACGGGCGGTACCCCAGTAGCCCTGCCATTGATGGAAACCCATTCTTCCTACGAGACCCTACGGTTTTGATTGTATTACTCACTTTTGTGGCTAGTAGCTGAATTTAATAGATGTAACAATTTCGGCTATTTCTTTTTACTTGAAAACCCTAGACACTATTATAATATCACCGGATTTCCTATCAAATGTTTTGGTTAGCGTAAGAAAAAAAAACTTTTCCATGTTTATGTGTGGGAAGTCTTACGTGATACCCTTTGTTTCAAAGGATTTTCTAAAGTTAAGCAACTTTTATCCCCGTTTACTCACACCAGACCCATGTCTGACCCGAGTGTTTATTTTCTGTTTTATTAAATTCTTGGGTACTCATATTACGTATGGGTAGTCAAGTGATTCAGGATTGCTTTGACGAGTTTCTGGAGGAGATAATGGAGCAGGAGACTTCAGCGTGTAGATATATGTAGTGGTTCCGCTGTGTTTGAGTTATATCTGTTTCCTCTGAGGTACTTGGATTATAATTGCTAGACAGACGTTTATAACTGTCTAGTCTTTGTTGCATTAGCTGTTTAACTCTGATGTATATGATACTATATAAAGTTTTATGTGATATAATATAATTTATTCGTTCCGCTGTGAGATTTTGATATTGTCTGTTTCTTTCTTTCCTTTCTTTCCTCTTTTCTATCCCTTTCTTTCTTCTTAATGATGCGTCTAGAAAGACGGGTCGTTACAGCAACTATACCATATAATTGCAGACATTTCAGCAATTGTTGCATATCATTGCTGAATGTCTGCAACTATACCATATAATTGCAGACATTTCTGCAATTATTGCGTATAATTGCGGACTTTTATGCAATTATTGCAGAATTGTCTGCAATTATTGCGTATAATTGTAGAATTGTCTGCAATCATACCATATGTTGTTTTTACATATGCACAATACCACTAATTAGAAAGATAATAAAATTTACGATTTAATGGTAAAAACGGTTTGTTAATCCGTCGTTTCTACAAAAAGTTATTGCATTTTAAAAATTGGTAATTAAATGAGGTGCAAAATTTAATTATGCATGTTAGAATAAAATGCACGTATGAAGAATGCAATGGAATAAAGGGGTATTTTTGGAAAGAAATTTGGAGTATTTGAAAATAAGGATGTAATTTATATCTTTTTTTTGGAAAGGATGTTCTGTGTAACAAGTTTTATTCTAGGAATGTGCCCCTTATTTTCACTAAATTTTAACTGCATTAAGATTGAATAAATTTATTAAATGTAGCCAAAATTATTACCACATCAGTGGTTAAAATCTTCGAATGCAATTAAATTAATAAAAAACAAGCTATTAAATTATAGTAGCATTTTCTTGATACGGTGAATTTATAGATGCTTTGAGATTTAATCAAATTATCAAATATAAACAAAATTATTGCTACATTACATAAATGCAGTTAAAAAATACAAATGCAGTTAAATTATTTAAAAAATGCTTATAAATTATAACCATGCCTTTATAATGCAATTAAACTATAACTGCATTAAGTTTGAATAAATTATCAAATACAAACAAAATTATTACTGCATTACATAAATGCAATTATAATATGCGAAGAAAACCATAATTGCATAATTCTAAAATAGGCTAAAAGATAATAACCACATTATTGTAACAACCCGGAATTTCGGACAATTTGTATTTGACTATCTAAATTATTTAAATATTTGAATCTTGGATTAAATGTTATTAAAATAATTTAGTAAGCCTTTTAACCTCTTTTAAATCATAAGTAATGATCGTAAACTTATTCTGGAAAATTGTTTGCAAAAATAAATACTTTGAAAAAAATATCGATAATGTGACCGAAAATCATTTATCGATAAACAACTTTTTAACCTTTAGAAGTTATTATGATTTTTTTACATACACTTATTTTCTAAAAAAATAAAGAAAATGTAATAAAAACTTTTGGCCATTTATGGGAATAAACATTTTGGATGATGTCTGGGTGATATCATCAAAGATATTTAGGAAATAAGCATAAACGGAAATGCATAAGTGTGCAAACGATAAATGAGAAATGATGTTTGTAATTAATGTTAGGTCCTTTGAGAGGGATTTTTGTCATTCAACATCTCATTCCTAAGCCTATGTAAGAAGGGGTATACTCTTAGGAACAAATCACCAATTCACTAAGCTTGAGATGAAGTATGAGAATTAAAAATTAATTACCATTTAATTAATTATCCTTAATTAATTACAATAATTAATTAATGCTTAGTTAGTTATCATTAACTAATTAATTACCATAAATCAAATACAATAAGCGATTATCTCTAATCCCTTATATTAATAAATCACAAATTAATTACATTGAGTAATTATCTTTTAATTATTTGATTAATCAACCTCTAACCATAAATTAATCATCTTTAATTAATAACATTAATTAATTAATCAATCTTTAATTAATCACATTAATTAATAAGTCACTTTGGTTAATTATCCCTTGATTAATCACTTTAACTAATTAATTGTCCTCAAATTAATTACCTTACTTAATCAATCACATAAATTAATTATCCTTAAAGTAATTATTCTTTAATTACTATCATGAATTAACTATTACATATAATATCCAAAACAATTTATCTTTAAAACATTAAACTTTTAAAATTTAAATTTTGAAACTCGATTGAAATCTTGTATAATAATCTCACTTTGGAAAATCTTGTTTACAATCTTTTGAAGACTTATTTATTTTAAACGAACTTAAAAAAACTTGATTCATTTAAATTTTTAAAACTATTATCATCAACACCCAGGACCCAAACAATATTTTCTCGAGCCCAACCAACAAAAACCCGAGCAAATTCTCGAGCAACCCACTCCCTTATTTTCCTTCGAGACAAATCCGAAACAAACTCAAACCAAACCCGAGTGAAAAGCTTCTTCCCCCTTCAAACCAAACCTGATACACACATACACACACGTTCACGTGTACAACCAAATGAAGCAACGCCGACCACCTACGCCGCCTCTAGCACGTCGCCGATGAGTCATCCATATGCTATGATCACCCAAGTTGACGAACTCGACCAATATTCGAAATCGAACAATCGACCAATCTATAAACCAAAAAATGGTCAACACAAACGCCTCATTTCACCACCCGAGATCGTTAGGGGTCACGCGAACTCATTCAGAACCACACCGTGACACCATGCGTTGATCCCCCCACAAGCGATCACTCCTAAATCCACGACGATGTCGTAGTGATCAAAATACTGACACTAATTACAATTTGGGCTTAAACCCTAAACCTTCTTCGCACGACCACCTCGTCAAGTTAGAATTTTTCTAATCATTTTTCTAATGATCACTGATGTTCGAACCACCTTCCATCGTGATTACGATGAAGACAAACTCGTTGATCGACGGAATTTGATAAAAATATTTTTTCTGTTCAATTTAAAAATTCTCAACCATTATAAGCTTAAAAATTATAAGAGCTTCAACTAAAATCATCAATTTGTAATATGATTCTAATTGTGTAATCAAAAAATGAAATTTATAAAATTGATTTTTGACACATATATGATCTTTACTGTTAATTCTATATTTTAAAAAGAATTGCTTAATATAATTGTTTGAAATTATTTTTAAAAAGAAGTTCTGGTTGATACTAACACTTTTCGTTTAGAAAACAACTCCTAAAAGGGATTGGAAGAGGAGAAACCAAATTTTGAAATGGTTTAAAGCCTATGTGTTTTTAACAGAGGTAAATATACATACCTGTAAACAGACATACATTCATTCACACACATATATCTGTATATAGTTGTAGATATAATTATCTTTCTACAACATTTCCAAATCATCATCAACACAGGCCTAAGAATCAAGAAGATTGGGTTTTAAAAGTAAAGTTTTCTTACCTTATTTTGGAAGCAGAGAGGAACAGAGGACCTGGAAAATGAATTTGAACTTAAAACTTGAAATTTGATGTTAATCTGTTGAGATGAATCTGAACTTTGAATCCTTGCTTAATGTTGAACTGATTTATATTTTAGTCTGTAACCTTTCTTGATTGCCTTCAGGTTTAAGAAGTTGGAAGAAATTTGATTACTGATCTTCTTTTCTTTCCAGGTTGAAGTTTGATCTTGTTTTCAAGTTGAAGATTTGAAGAACTTATTGTTTAAACATGAATCTGATTTGCTTGTTTGACAACTGAAACTTGTTTTGAGATGTTTCAGGTTTAAAAATCTAAGAGTTGCTTTAGTTTTCAGATTTGATTCTTATTACAAATGAATGAAAGGAATATGAAGATGAAGAGAAAAGTTTTAGCTTTGATTTGAAAATGAATAACCAGGCTTTCTCTAAACAAAATGTTTATAAATTCAAATTGAAAGAAACATTTATTTTTGCCACTTGTTTAATAAACTAACACTTGTACAAATTCAAGTTTATTTTTTTCACACTTGTTAAAACAAGTAAATTTATGTTTAAATCCTTTTTCTTTAATCTATTTATAACTTTGTTTTAAATCCCTACTTCAATTAAATTTATGAAACATGTTTTTATGTTTTCTTATTTATACTTTTATACATTTACAAACTAAAATTCTAAAAGAAAATGTTATAATCTTTATAACCAATACTATTTCAAACTTAATTTATTATACCTTTAAATGTATATATACATACATACAAATTAAATTTAGTCATGCATAAATTTAAAATTAAACTTAAGTTATTATACTTAAATTTATGTAAATAATACTAGTATTGAAAATATTCAAATTTAACTGTTAGAAAATTATTATATAAATTTCAAAACATAACTTCCAAATAATTATATTAAAATTAAAAAGAAAATTTTATTAATCTTAAACATAGTATTTTCAAATCCAATTTATTTGTAAAATATCTACAATTGAATTCCCAAATTAAATTAAATTTATTTTCAAAAATGTTTATTCTAGAGTTTCAAATTCAAAATGCAATTCAAATCAATCTATATACATATAAATAAACAAGCACCTATCTTATTTAATTTGGAAAATTCAAATTATTTCACAATTAAATTTATAATTAATATATTATTCAAAATATTTATTTCTGAATTTCCAACTAGAAATTCTATTTTAAAATATATTTATATACATTTATATTAATAAACAAACAAATATCTGTTTAATTTGGAAAATACCAAATTAATTCACAATTTAATTTCAAAAATAAAATTGGTTACCAATTTAAAATTTGATTTAAAAACAGGAATGTTAAAGTTTTTTGCTTGTTTATAGGGATCGTTAATACTATACTTAACATAAAAAACTGAAGAGTATGCTTGTCTATTTATGAGATTCAAGAATGAAGTGTCTAAGCAAGGCTTTGATGTAAACAATGCTATAGCTTACCTGGCTTCATGCTTAAATGAGGAATATTTTAGTTGAAATGTCGAAATAAGTTAAGTATATAAACATTTATTTGTATAAGATAAACTGGATAATCGATTAATCGACCATTGAACTTAGCCAAATATTATCTTGGATCTTTATAGAAATGTTTTAAATATGATATAAGTATGAAAATGGTTTTGGGTTTATTTTGAAAATTTGTTAATAATATTCATCTTTAATCCTTTTTTATTATATTTATGAATGTAAATAGATCTTTTAAAAGAATGTTTTAAAGATAAGCATAAGCGAAATGCTTTTAGGTTCGTAGTGACAACGTCTAAGTAACAATGGTCATAAGCCTTTTGAATGGATTTATGAAAGAACTTAGATCTTTAAAATGGATATTTTAAAGGAAATTATAAGTATAGATCTTTTGGAAAAAAATAGAAAAAATATAGGTTTAATGTAAGAAATCTTGTTAATGATTTGTGAATATACTTATAGCATTTGAGATAAGTATATGAATACTTTTTGAAGTATTGAAAAGAGTACAAATGAATGGTAGAAATTCATAAATGATGTTCTATTAAATAAAAGAAGTTTTACTAATAAAAGAGGTTTTAATTAATAAAAGATTAACTAAACAAAAAAGGGATTAGAAGTCGCTTATGTGACTTGATCGCGCTCATGTATGGAAAACAATTAGTCATATACTTCGCACTAAAAGCCGATGAAGTAGGCTTGTCTATTTATGGGAATTAAGATTGATGTTCATGTAAGGATATGAGCAATAGAGCTCTAACCTACCGGCTTCACTCTTGATCGAGGGATAGTGTGAGATGAAAATATCAGAAACGTTATAAGTATCCAAGACTTGTTTTCCATATGCGATCGTTCTCATCATTATTAAATGACCAAATTCATCGATTCGGTCTTGAAGAGACCGAGATTGGTAAGTGTTTTACTTAGTGAAAACCACTTCAAGACTGAGATATGTGTTCTATTTCTTGAAAAGGGATATTTTCGAGATGCTGGAATCCATATGTGATTAATAATCTGTTCGAGACGTGGAATCCAATTAGGGATTTATGTTTATGAAGACTCATGTGAAATATGCCGAATATTACCTCGATATCGGAAATGGCTGTAGGGGCATAGTTTGGGGTTTGGCTAACCCATGATGGGATATTATCACTTGATATCTAGAGTATACTTATCGATGTTGTGCGTGGAAGGTGATGGTATATGGGATCACATGTTAGGATGTGTACCAACTATGTTTTCCTTTGAGGTATATTTTATCTAGAGATATGCGACACTTGGATGGTACTTTCTGACCCTTTGTATGGGAGGTTGGATCCGATCACCGGAGAGATCTCCATGAAAATCCAATATGCAAACGTTCCTTATCGGATTTAATTATAGTCATAATATGTTGTTGAATGTAATGAATGTAACCATTCTAGCTATGTTATATATTTATACCCTACACCCTAGACATTATCTAATACATTGGTGGTTTTTTTGAGGGGATAACCGTTAGGGCATTCCAAGCTATCTTAAAAAACTGTTATATGTTAGCTACGTATTTCTTGAGTTTCTCATAGCAGAGTTATGTCTATTGCTTGGTTTTTTCCCCAAATTCCCCAAGTATTCTTTCAAGTAGTTTGAGAAAGGCAGGTTTTCGTTGATGTTCATTGGAGCTCGAGAAGATGAGCTGAACGTTTCACATACCATAGTTATCCTATTTCCACTGCATTACTATATTATACATATCATCATTTATTAGGACAGGCTGTTGTAGCTGTCTAGGCTGATGAAAGTACTTAGGTTTTGGTAACTCCGAAAATTCTCTATCGGTGTAATCTTTTTGTACCATTCCTTTAATATTATATATTACCTTTCCGCTAGTAAGATTCTGATGTTGTGTTCCTTCTTCCTTGTTATGTTTCCTTTTCTTTTTCTTTTTGCCCTAATCTTTCGTCTTTCCAGTACTTGGGTGCTCGGCACATGAATACCGTAGACGTATTAGTGTCAACATTCGAGGATCAAAAATATAGATCGTTAAAGCTGGCATCAAAGATGAAGGTTAAGCGAGAACCTTGACCTTGGTGGGGTATGACTCAATAAAAGATAGGGTACTTGAATGCCCTAGCTAGAGTTGAGTGTATTATACATATGGGAGCGTATTTTTATTTGTTATAAACGTATACCTTAATGGTAATTATAACTGTGAAAATGAAAGATCTTATATAAGGTGACTTATATAAGTAAATTGTCAAAGTATGGTTTAATTAATATGGGTCTTAATGATGTTTATCTATTATCCTTCATTAACAAGTTTACTTGTGCTCAGCCAGTTTACGAGCATTTACTATCATTTGTTGATTATTGTTTTGTGCTCGACTAGTTTATGAGCAGTTTTACCTTTTCACTACATAGATTGGGCAGATAGTTTTGTAGATAAACTTATTAACAAGAAACTTGTCAATGTCCAAAGTAGAGTTTAACATATAAGTGATTCCTTTGAAATCTCCTTTTGAACAGATGAAGGTAGTTAACACCTTTCGAACGGGTAAGGATAGTTAAAATACCTTTTTTGATTCCTTTTGACACAATCAAAACACCTAAACCCTTGTTCAGAAATACCTTTTGAACTAGTTCAATTAATTTAGGACCATGTCAAAACCTCCTTTCGAAGTGGTAAAAGTGGATTGAGGTAGGGACCTAATGATCTAAGGACTTTTGTTGGGTTGAGTAGTTTTGACTCCTTCGAAAAATAGCCTTCAATCATGTTGACATAAGCAAATTGTAACCGAAACCACATATAAACTTTAAATTAGCTAATATATTTAAGAATACCATAGACTTGCTTTCAACAACATATTATTTATTACTTGAAGCTTAAGTTTACAAAGTAATCAAATCCCCAATCTAATTTGAGAATTAGGGTTAACAAACTAAAGAAAGTATAAGAATGAAGTGAATGAATTCGGTTCCAAAACAAGAACCCTAGGGCCCTATTTATAGGCGTTGGTTGAACCTTTTCAAATCAGACCTTTCAACCTAGTCAAAAGGAGTACCTTGATGACCTTTCGCTGCCACTAAAGTTTAGGCGCCCTTCTAATTTGCTTTAAAATAAGACTTGATTGCTTTCAACTTCATCGAAAGGGATAGGTGCGTTCTCCATTCCATGTTCCTATGTTGGTGCAGGTTTAGGAAAGATGTGAGCTTTCGATTGCATCGATAGATGTATCTATGTATCTTTAAATGAGTTGGAACATAGCAGAAATTTTAAGCATGGAAGGTAGCTTTCTAGGGAATACATGTTGGCCGATGCGGAACCATCATCTTTTGGTATATGAGAATGATATATTGAACTTGAGTAAATTTTCCTTTATAATTGGATGGCTTCAACCTATTCGAAAGGCTAATATATGCTTTCGAAGGGGTAGCTTTGGCCATACATTCTGTTGCGAAGGGACAATGAAGGCGAAAACCACTGTTTCGAAAGGTTTTACGCATATATGAAGGCTTGTAATCTGTTTCCTTCGAAAGGTGTTTCTCAACCTATTCGAAACATCTTCATGCATGCATAAACTACTGTTTTGAAAGGAACAACTGAAGAGAAATAGTGTTTCTGTCCCCTTTCGACCCTTTCAAAAGCTCATAGTGCATCCCACTTTTATAAAAGCATCCCTTCGACTCTTTCGAAATGTTTTATTTATGCTATCATTCCTTTTGAACTCCTCTTTTATATCTTTTATGGCTTCGATAAGGTAGAGTTGAATAATGATGGTAACACTTGCCTCCCCCTTACGAAGGCATGCTCTTGACTTTCCAAGTCAACCATTTCGAAATTCATAAAATTTCCCACCTTTTGATATCCTAGGCAGATCTTGGCCATTCATTTAAATTTGATCGGATGGCTTTCCTTACATCCGCTACTTCTGCCAATTGCGCTTTCTTCTTCTCCTTTTCGTTTACCTGCCACTAAAAGCATATATCAAGAATAAAATCTTCCATTTCTTTCTAAATTCATTGTTTCAGTAAACTCGAGTTTGGATTCAAGGTAGATTTCCATTGTTTTATTTTCAAACCGATTTACTACATTTAATTCCAATCTTAAATTCTTTGGGTTCAAATTTGTACTGTTGTTCTAATTTTTTTGAAGATGATTTAAGTTCCTTGCTCATATGAAATTATTCTTAAGTTTATTTTTAATGCTTATTTTGTCCAATTTACCACATTAATTTGTATTTGGGATTCATCAGATTTAGGGTTTATTTGCCATTATTACGTACAAATCCAAGCTCGAGTTCTATTGCACTCAATTCTAACTCGCTTTTTTTAACTTGAATTTGGGGTTTTCATTATTATTAAGTGTAAATTCATGCTTGACTCAATTTAATCATTGGCATCTAGAAGTATTGGATTGAAAACAGAATTAGGGAAAGGAATATTTTTCTATTAACTTTACAGAGAAGTTTAAGTCGTACGAATCACAATTTGACATTGTAACTTGACTTTTCAACCCCTTCGAAAGGGTTGAGGTGGCTAACTCTGCTTTGCTTCTTCAACCTCTTTTGAATGGGTCGAAAGGCAGTCCAGTACCTACCTTTTAATTGCCCTTTCGAAGGGGTTGATGTAGTCAAAATGAGATGGACTTCTTCGAAAGCAGGAATATGTTTCATTATATTCTGATACCTTTCAAAGAGTTCGACATAATGGGTTTAATTTAATGGTCACATAATATATACTTTCGAAAGCCCAACTTTTATTTTAAAGGATTCAAAACCTAATGATATAAAAGTGCATTTAACCTGTCATTGGATTCATGCTCAATTTTAATTTACTCTAGGAGGTGTTGAAAATTAGAAATTTACACTTCTCATCATAATTGGATTGAGAATAATATATTTTGTTTAAGTTGAAAATCAAACCAAGCCTTTCGACTTGATCGAAACCTCTCATATTGAAACAAATTTAATTGTTTGTGCACTTTCGAAACCTTACACCCCTTTCGACTTACTCGAAACCCATCGTAGTTAACTCTATCATTTTTACACAAACACTATCGAAATTTCCAAAGCCCTTTCACTTATACTAATATCATTTGAATTAGAGTGTGATATCCCAAAATTTCAAGGAATTTAAAATGTGATAATCTTCTTAATAAATTATTAAATGGATGAAATTATTATTTCCAAATATAAATAACCAATAATAATTAATAATATGATGATTTTAAATATAGTTATAAATAGATTTTTAAATGGAATAATTATTTTCAAATTTAATTGGTGTTGTTTTATAAATAGATTTTTAAATAAAGTTATTATTTTTAAATTTAATTTGTGTTTTTTAAAATTAATATATATTTGAGTTGATTTTAGAATTCGATTTTCAAATTGAATTTGAATTTGAATATAGATTTAAATTTGAATTTAAATGAATATATATCTTGGAAATTATTTTGGATATAAAAATATATGAATGAGTTTTTTATTTAAAATAAGATTTGTTTTTCCTTAAAGAATATTATTTGTATAAATTTGGATAGTGTTTATTTAATTGTAAAATAAATACAAAAAGTTTATTTTAACATTTAAAATGGATTAAAAATATTTTATATGATTTTATTTAAATTATAATTGGTACATACTTTATTTTCTTTTAAAGATTTTATTTATGTAAAATTTAGAAAACATTTATTAATTTACAAATGTAATTATTAATTAGGAAAATTAATTTAAAAAGCTTTTAAAAATCTTTTAAAATTAATATAAAATGAAATATTACAAGCGTTAGGTTAATGAAGCTTATAAAAACACATGTAAGTAAATTAATTATGGGTTGTGAAAAGTGTTAAACATTTGGGCAGGTGTCAAATTTATTTTTGTTTTTCTTTAATTTTAAAATAAATCCAAATTTACATGATATAAACATATATCTTCTTCTTCCCATTTCTTTTTATCTTCTCAATTTTTAGAAATTCAACCTCGTGAAACCATTTTTTGTCAAAACCAGAAAGTATACATGAATCAAATTTGAAACCCTTTTCAAATAATCACCTCCTCAAAACAACTCAAACCTGAAAATCCATTTTTCAAAACCAAAATCCACTTCTATTTCAAATCTTTTCAAATCAGTGTAAGGTCAAGGTTAAAAATCTGAAGCCAAGTCTATAACCCTTTCCTCTCAAGCCTGTAAACATTCAAAAGCCAAAGCCTGTAGCAAGATATATTTTCAAAAAAATCAACCCTGTAATCTTTTCAATATCAAACTGTAACCTTCTCAAGCAAGAAAATCTAGAAGCACATAAATGATCAAAGTTCAATCAAGAACAACAGTAGCTTCAATTCAGTTTTATACCATCTCAGCAAATAAGTTTCAGCATAGCAGTAATGCAAGTTTCAAGTGTTCAAAGTTTTTCAAATTTTCCAGTTAAAAACTAACGAGGCTTCAACAATTCAAGCTTCCAGTCTATGCTTTTAAAAAAAATCTGGTTTGTAAACACTTTTTAAATTTGAAAAGCTGAGTAAATTTTAGTCCGTTGCTTGTGAAAATATCTGAGATGAATGATGCTTTGTTTATATATGAATGATATTTCTGTGTTTATGAGTATTGCAAGTGTGCATGCCCGTGTATATAATTATCTCTGTTCTTGGCTCAGGAATTAGAAAAGTTTGATCAAAAATCCTAAATCTAATTATATGATTCTTGTTAGGCTTAGAGATTAAAACATAATATGTTTGTTTAGTTATAAATTAAGGTTTAAAATTTATTCCTAGCAAAATAAGTTTGAAATACTTCTGGAATTAAGATCGTTCAAATGAAAATGGAAATGCATGATTAAATCAAGTGTTAAATTAAGTTGATTCAAGTTTATATCTTGAATTGTCTGAGTAAAACATGATTTTTAAAAAGAAAATCAAAATTTTAAATGCAGTATTGGGTGAGTAATTCTAAGTTGACTGGAATTGGGTTTTGAGGCAATTCCTGATAATCTACTATTGCTGGGTGGTCGGGACTTCGTTTGGAAGTAGAGGGATGTTCGGTGAGGCTGGGAAAAATAATTGGAGGCTGTAAAGATCGCTGTGGCATCGACGGCGAAGGGATTAAGTTTCTAACCCTAGTTTTGGTTGAGCTGGAAAATTGGGTTTCTTCTTCCTCTCTAGGGCATCGAGTTGGATGGAACTTTGGGGATGGGTTCATGGAGGGTCAGAGATGTCATGGCCGGAAGTACAGCAGCTCCGGTGGTCGGAGGCAAGAGTTATAGGCATTTTCTGATGAGGATTTGGGATTCCAGTTTCAACTGCCTAGCTCGATTTTGAATTGAGGCTTGTGTAAGAGTTTGTATGATCGAAAATTGATGTATGGGAGATGGTCGGTGTGTCGAAGCCTACGGCGATGGTCACCGCCGTCGAAATCAATCGTATAGGTGCACGGTGATACTTTGGGTGTCTGATGTTTCGAATGGAATTTGGCTCGAAGATAGAATCCTTTTTTTTGGATATGACTCGAGTTCAAACTCGAGTAGTTACGTGAGTTTAGACCTGTAAGTTTTAAAACTAAAAAAAATTAGACTAAGTTTTAAAAAAAAGGGTAGAAGGGAGGTTTACTCGGAGTTGACACTATGGGTCTCCGGGTTTGACCCGAAGAATGTGCAGTTTTTAAAATGTTTTAAAATCAAATTGTTTTTGAAATTTAAATTTAAACCTAGTTTAAAGATTTCTTGTTTAAACTTACTTTTTCTAATTTTTTTCTTTAACTATTAATTAAGAATAATTAGATTGATTTAAATTTTATGAAATTTAAAGTGATTTTAAAACATTAATTTAAAATGAAAGTTTAAGATTTTTTTTAAAAATGAGTTTTAAAATACAAATTGTAATTAGTTTTGAAAACTTCTACTTGATAATGCTTTAAGTTATTTTAAGAAAGTTTAAGTTTTGTTAACTTTAAATTATCAAGTTAAACGGTTATCTTATTTCAAATCTTAATTAAAGGATTTAATTAAGTTTAGTAAATTATAATGTTAAAATTTTTTAAAATGTTAATGTTAATAAAGGTATTAATAATATAATGTTTTAATCTTAAGATAATTAAGGATCTAATATCTTGAGATTAATTAAGTTAATTAAGGGAATTAAGTATAATTAGTTAATTTAATTAATTAATTATAAAGGATTAATTAAGTAATTAATTAAGAGAAATTAATTGGTTTAATTAATAATTAATTAAGGGTTATTAATTAATTAATTTAAGGTTAATTAATTATAATTAAGGATTATTAATTAAAGATTGTTAACTAATGATCAGGGATTAATTAATTGAGTAATTGAGTAATTAAGAATGAATTAATCAAGTAATTAAGATTTGATTAATTTAGTAATTAGAGAGTTGTTAATTAAGTAATTAGAGTTTACTTAATTAATAATTAAGATGTACTCAATTTGTAATTTTAATTTTATTAATTAATAATTAGGTTTTATTAATTAATACTTAAAGGGTGACTAATCAAAGGTAATTAAGAATTAATCAAAGGTACTTAAGGAGTAATTAATTTGTAATTAAGGTTATTAATCAATAATTAAGTTTATTAATTAATAATTAAGAGATAATTAATTAATTAATGATTATTTAATTAATTATAAGATTAACTATGGATTAATTAATTTGTATTAAGAGATATTGATTAATAATTAAGATTATTAGTTAATAGTTAATGGATAATTAATCAGTTAATTAAAGGTTAATTAATTGATTATAAAAGTAATTAAGGGTTGATTACTTTGTAATGAAGGAGATTAATTAATAAGGTTTATTAATTGATAATTAAAGGATAGTTAATCTATGATTAGAGATTAATTAATTAATTGATAAGATAATCAAGGAGTGATTAATTAATTAAAATTTTATAACTAATTAATGATTGTTTGAGCAGGATTAGGTGATTAATTCTTAAGTAATTAATTTAATTTAAGGTGATTAAATTAATTATAACATGGATTAATAATTCCTATTTATGGATGATTGTTTGTGTAGAATATCTATTGGATTATATCTATTGGATGATATGCTGTGATATTTTGTGATGTCATATTGGATATATCAGTGATAAATGTGTGATATTTATCTATGTTAAATGCTGTGTGAATTCAAGTATTGAATTGAATTGAATTGTTTAACTTTAAACAACTTGGCCTTTAAGATACGTTTGGATTTCGATGAGACCGGGATCGGGTATCAAATTTGATTATCCGAAAACCACATTGATCCATGTTAAATGTTAGGTCGTGAATTCAAGTGAAGATCAAGTTGAAGACTCAAAATGTAAGAACTATTTGTCGTTAAAAACTCTGAGGGTGATTCCAATATGAGTATAACGGAGATAGTGCTTTTAGGTTCGAGATGGAGTTTCAGAGTGCAAGGGTTGTTGTCGTTAACTCTGAGAGTGATTCCAAAATGAGTGTAACGAGATAATGCCTTCGGTTTCGTTTGAACCCGAAACGAACTTGTATGGATTGAATGCTTTCAGAACATCGTCAAGTGGACGATGAGCATTCTAAGATAGATGTGTTCTATAAAGGTAATCGTAGCCTCAAGCCTTATCAGCCGGGAATGGCTAAAACAGGGAAGGTGCAGCAATGCTAAGTGAGTCGCGCTCAAGTAGGACGAGATTTACCCCTGTCTAGATGTCCCTTTTTATTTGGCTGTATGGGCAGTTGGATCTGCAGCCAACTGCGGCTTGTCATGTTCGGGACTGTTCGGTAAGGAATGGTTCCGGTCTTGTGTTGCAGGGGATTTAGAGTGGATCCTCGATACATTAATCTAGGCCACGTACTGTGACTGGCGGTACCCCAGTAGCCCTGCCATTGATGGAAACTCATTCTTCCTACACGCCCTTACGATTTTGATTGTATTACCCACTTTGTGGCTAGTAGCTAGAATTTAATGAATGTAACAATTTCGTCTATTTTCTATTTATTTGAAAACCCAAGACCCTATTATAATATCATCGGATTTCCTTTCAAATGTTTTGGTTAGCGTAAGGTAAAAACTTACCCATGTTTATGTATGGGAAGTCTTACGTGATACCTTTTGTTTTCAAAGGTTTTCTAAAGTTAAGCAACCGTTAACCGTTTACTCACACCAGACCCATGTCTGACCCGGTGTTTATTTCTGTTTTTCTTAAACTCTCGGGTACTCAAATTTTTATGAGTAGCCAAGAGATCAGGTTTTGGCTTGACGAATATTGGTTAGCTTGGAGCAGGAGTCCAGACATAGCTATATCTATATTTCTGCTGAGCTATGTTGAAGTCTTTGTCTGTTGTATTGGAATGTAATGGATTAGACAGATCTTTATAAATGTCTAATGTGAATGTTGTTCTAATCTGTGTAACTTTGATGTAATGTCCATGTAATATTTGTTTGATATAATATATTTTGTTTCGTTCCGCTATGAGATTCTGATATTGTTGAGTTCTTTCTTCTTTCTATTCTATTTCTACCTCTTTCTTTCTTATTGATGATGCATCTTTTTATGGAATGAAAGGCGGATCGTCACATAGAGTCATTCAATTTTATGAGAATATAGTGTTTTGATAATATTCACATTCTTTGAGTAAAACAAAATTTATGGATTTCGACATTATCGAAGGGTTTATTTGGTTTAATTGTGGAATGTTGTTAATGTATATACATTAAATTAATAATGTAAGGTTAGCTATTCCTTTTTAATAGTAAAATTTTCCCTGGGCTTTCGACATTGTCGACGGGTGTTTCTAGATGTTTTCATTCCATATATCCCTTTGACATCATCGGAAGCCCAATGGATTTCATGACCAAAATTGACTTTAACATCCTTTTAAAGATATGAAATTATATACTTTGTTTGGTATTTGAATAATTTCAATAGGTTTCTAACATCTTTGAAAGGTTTTAATAATGGAAAAGATTATAACTTTCAATGAAATGGTTTCACCTGTCAAGATCATGGGTGTGAAAAAGATCTCTAAGAAACCTAAAAATGATATAGCTCTAGAGGTAGAATCTTCACCGAAGAAGGTTGAGGACATCTCCAAACATTTTTTGATATCTTCCCAAGATGAAAACGATGCCATTCTAAACGACCTCGGAGTCACTGGAGTAGAAGCCATTCTCCCTGGCAATAGTGATACTATTCAAAATCCACCTGAAGGATACTTTTCTTATACCGCCATTTACATTTGGCATGGTGGCTTCCTTCCCTTCCCATATTTTTTGTTTAAGTTTCTGAACCATCTTGGTATTGCACCTATCCTATTATCACCTAATATCCACACATATCTTGTCTCTTTGAAAATTATGGCTCTGGAATCAGGCATTCCTTCGCTAAACGCTGAAGTTCTTAACTATTTAGTTCGCATGGTTAAACTCAGCAATCTGAATAACCAAATTTTCAAATCTAATCCTTCTAAAAAAACTAATTTCCGAGGGAGTAAATAAATTTAGAGACTTGGAGAAGTGGTTTATTTTTGTCAAATGTTTTCCAAACATCAGTGGAGTCTTCACTTCTTCCCGTAAGTTGTTCGTAGTTTTTATCTTTACTCGATTACTTTTTTTTGCTGATTTACATTTTCTAGTTAGGTTCTTCTCTTAAAGAACTTAATGACGAGGATAAAAGAGTCATAAAGCTATCAACCACTACTTCAAGTAGCATTGGGAATAGACTCACACTACCAACGCCTACCAATCTTCGAAAACATTCTCTTCTCCCTGTTGATCAGAGAGTTCTTGGACAACCCCCACTTGTCCAACACACTTCTAGAAGCAAACGTTTCTTATCTTTGGGCGATCCTAAGAATTTTTCACATATGTCTCCAATTTTTTTGGACCATCTTGGTATGTTTAAGCATAGTGCTTGCAATTTATTGTGGTGTTACTCTTTAGTTTACTTTACCAACTTGTTCTTTTTGAATTTTTAGCAACTACCCCTTAGGCTGAACTAATCGTAATTGATACAGTTCTCCCAACTCTATGTTTAGTGCGTCATCTTTGACTCAGGCCATCGCTCGGTTGAGGATGATTGCCAAAGAAAGCTAAGCGAGAAGACTGTTGTAGGTCCTTCCGTTGAGAAAGCTAAAATTATTTATGTCCAGTCTTCTCCTTCTAAAAGAGAGGGGACCTATTGATGTAGACAAGGCTTCGGAAGGTTCCTCACTTGATGCAGCTATTGATCCACCTAAAGTAGCTCTTTCCAAATATGAGTTCCTGTCTCATATCATCGTGTCTGACTCTCCTGCATTATTGAACAAATGCAAAAGGATTTAGGCACTTCAACTCCTCCTTAGGGGTTGAAACCCTCTAAATCCACATCACTAAAAGAATTAGGCCCTTTAACTCCTCCTTAGGGGTTGAATCTCTCTAAATCCACATAACCGGTGCCCTTAGTGATTTTGAAGAAATGGTACAATCCATCATGAATTCTTCATCATTTACCTCCATTCAACCACTTTCCTCGGTATTGGACCCAACAAGACATTGTCGATCTTTAATAAAGCAACAACTTCCAGTATGTTTTGTATTATTTACCCTTCTTATTACTATTTCTTGTTGAATTTTGACCCATGTTGTACTTTCTCATTTAGATTTTTGAAAGCCAATATTCTTTCTAAGAAAATGCTTCGTAATCTTCTGCTGAGAAGTCCCAGCTTTAAGAGGAAATTTCAACTTTAAACAGCCAAATTACCTCCCTTTCAACTGCCAAAGATAATGCAGTAAAGGAATAAAAAAGGTTGGGGGCCTCTCTTTCTCAAGCAGAATCTTCTACTCTAAAGAGAAGAAAGCATAACAACTCTTAGCTGATGAAAATTTAGCTTTAAAAATGGTTTTAAAAGAGTCCTAGGAAGAGAAGAGTTGGATGGCTGCTAAATAATCTTCTCTCGTGAAGAAGTTAGGGAAGAAGATGAATTCTTTGAAAACGGCTTTTAATACTATCTCTGAAGCCAAGCAAAAGACATCACAATTTCTAAGCACGTCCCTTAATGACATCATCATGAATTACTATGAAGACGCTCTTATGCCTGCCTATACTAACAACATTGAAAGGTGCCCCGACTTAAGCTTCCCTTCTCTTCGTCCTGCACTAGTTAAAAGATTCATGGAAGAGATAAAGAAATGGATCAAGGAATTGAAGTCCTTGGTTGAGAATTAATCGGTATCGCCATACTCTTATCTTTTAAAGTCCCTTCTACGGAAGGAGATTCTGATTCCGATGAAGAAGAAGATAATGATGAAGCCACCATAGAGGAAGGTGGCAATGACGACGATAATGATGATGATAATGACAGGGATAGAGGTCGAGGTTCAGGTGGAAATGGAGGTGGTCATGCCGATGCTCATGAAAAGGATGGCGATGATATCCCCAGGTCTTTAGAGAAAGTTAACCCCAATCCTAGTGATCGTGAAACAAGCCCAACTGAACATCCCAAGCCTTCTGATCTTCATGAAGAGGCTGCCAACTTGATAGTGAAGAAAAAGGGAGAAAAAGCGGGCCCCGCAAACTTCAGTTATAGTTTCTTGGGTATGAGATTACTTGTCCAAATGGCTTTCACTTCCAAGATTATAATAGTTGACATCTTTTATTTTAGATAAAGAAGAAATCTATCCAACTTTATAAAACAAAGCTTGAAAGAAAATAAGCAGAAATTAATAGCTTGTATAGAGAGTTAGATAAGCAATTAAAATAACACAGTGCACTCTCTGAAAAGTGTCATAAGCTTAATATAAGTGCCATAGTGTTAGCGTGCATTAAAGACCAAGAAGCTATCCCCCGATTAAAGAGGGCATGCCTTCGATATGATAGACTTTTGGAAGAGAACCGAAATTAATTACACTTTTTTTAAATGTTGGTTGAAGAAAGAGAGATTCTAGTAGACTTCTTGTACAAAGCTATTGCAGACATCCGACCATAAATTTTTCATACTTAGATGATTTTAGTGGGGTCTACTTAAGCATCTGCATAGGAGATATTAGATGAATTTAGATCAGATCTACATTCGGGGGCTTGCTGGATTTACCGTGAGTCAAATCAATCCCTTACGAGTTGGCTCCAGAAAAACTCGAATATTATAAGGATAAATTTATTTTTGAGTTATTCAAAAATTCAATTTTGTACGAACCAGATGAACATTTGTAATAATGTAATAACATTTATTTGTAAATTTTCTATACTAGTTTCCTTTTACACTTAGTCGTGTGTTATTACATTATCGTAGAATAAATGTATCTAGGCAGCCTAGTTTCTAGAGATTATTTAAGAAAATATGTCAAGTTAAGAAGAGATTATTTAAAAAAGGCTTCACTCATGAAGTCCTTAAAATTGGCTAGATATTGCTTTCTTAGAGACCTACAGAGACTTTATATGGAACATCCCCACCTTCGTTTAGATTTTCTTGGTGAAGAAAAAGAAAATCTCCTTAAGGAAATTTGAACATATCATACCAAATTAATATGCGGTCATGACAGTCCTCCTGCCGGGGAATAGGATTATAGCAAATATCCTCTAATTATTACCCAAGAATGATTTAATGCCCCTTTTGATTCAATGATTACTCTTTCAGCTAATTCATTGAAAAAAGTTAAAAATGTTGTTTCTCAACTTTAAGTGTAATAAAACAAGTATTTGATTAAAATAATGAGATTGTACGTTTTATTTTATTTCTTCCTAAGCTGTAATTCTTTTGTTGTAATAAAAATATTGGTTATTTGAGTTTTGACTTTGTATTTTATAAATAGGACTCAATGATAGCTATTGCACTACTCTCATTGGATTCCTTATCTCACTTCACTAGCATTAGAAACAGATTGATTGTATATTTTGAAAAGAGGCGTTTACTGAAGGATCATTTATCTGCTCGTTTTCAAGGCAACACTGAAGCATTGGAATAGGATAGGAGATATGTGCTTCAAAAGACAATTGTTAGGAACCTCGATGATCAGATCACCAATCTTGAAGTGGACATCAGGAATAAGGATGAAACAATTTCCATATTGAAGTGCCAAATCAAATCAAATCCTTTGATTGATTTGATTATAAGATGTCCGAGCTCCTTCAGCTTATAAGCGATTTAGAGATTAAGTTAAAAGATGGTTAAGCTCAATGCAAATCATTGGAATTCATCATTGGGTATAACATTCCAAATATCAATTCACCAACTTCTCCGATCACCTCATCTGTTGTAAAATCAACCAGATCTTCATCTCTTGTAATTCCAAAATTTTCCTACTACAACTAATTCTCCTTTCGATTTAGATGAGAAGATAGTAGGAGAATGGTGCAGGAAAGTCAAATTCTAAATGATAAGATATTTTGATGATCAGTAGAGGGCGAGATATCCACAATGCATTAATGGATACGCAGCTAAGATTCGAAAACTTGAACGTGCAAAGTATCTTCTTCAAAAGCACATCTTGATCTAGAGAGACAAAAAAAACACTTAAGGGCGCTAATAAAGTTTTCAACCGTTCTTTGAAGGCTCGCATCGAATCCATTGATGATGCTTATGACATAAAGAAAAAGGAAAAGAAACTTAAGGAGATCCTTTATATAACAATTCGGTATATTGTTGATCCTTTAATTGCTAAAAATCTAGATAAAACTGTTCAGGATTTGTAAAACACACACTTTACTGTATACTTGTAAATAATTTTGTAAATTATGTAAATATCACCGAGCCTGTGGTCTTTTCTTACAATGTTGTTTCTAAATCTGCTTTCTGATAACTCAGACTATGGTTTTTATATGTAACGGCCCGGAATTTTGGGCAATATAAATTTAATAATCCGTATAAATAATTTAACTGGTTTGATAATTTTTCTTTATAATTTTAATTTAAACTGATAAATTTATTCTTTTTAAAGGTTAATAAATATTTAATCTGATAATTGTGATCAATATCTTTCTGACAATTTAAAATATTGATAAGATTTATTTTTCAAAGCTAATGAAATTTTATTCTATTTATAATATATATATCTGGTATATACTGTGAATAGAAGATCTTGTGTTTTAAATAAAAGATGAATTTTTAAATTGTAATATATATATTTGTATATGTTATAATTTGAAATTGTTTTGAAATTTAATTTAATCTATTAATAATTTGAATATGTATGAAATTATAATTTAAAAGCTTTGTTTAAAAATTAATATTCTTCGAAAGCTAATTTAAAGACAAATTCAATTGTTTTTAAAATATAAGATAAACTGTTTGTTTTCAAATATGATATTTAAAAGGAATTTTAAACAAGCTTTGTTTTAAAAATGCTCAAATTAAAATGGTTAAATGATAAATATAAATGTTTTAGATTTTGAAATATATGTATAAGAATTATTTGCATTTTTTTATTAGTATTAGAATATTCCTTTTAAAGGTAAACTTATATTTATTTATAAAGTATATTTAATAAGTAAGTTATATTCACATTTAAATTAAGTAAAAATTAATTTAAAAATTGCTTAAGACATGTGTAAACATGTTAACATATCTTAATAACACATGTAAAAAGATTTAGGAATTAAAATGACAAATGTAATTCTTATGGGACAAGTGGCTTACATTTTTATTCATTTGAATTTAAACAATAAAGAAAATCAATTTTTTTTTACAAACACTTTCACTCCCTTGTTTCCTTTCTTAAAATCAGTTTTTTTACAAACATTTTCACTCCCTTGTTTCCTTTCTTAACTCAAACAGAAATTTTTCTTTTTCAAAACTGAAATTTAAAACCCAAAAGCAAATGATCAACAAAACTGCATTTTTCAAAGCTGCAATTCAAATCTAAATCTGCAAAATGAAGTTTTCCCAAAATCAAACCTGCATTTCCAAAATGAGATCAGCTTGCAACTTCAACATGCAAAAGGAAAACTGCAGCCAAAACCTGCATTTCAAAATCAAATCAACCTGAAATTAAGTGGTGTTCATCTGCAATCAACATCAAGTTCATCAGCAAGTTTTAAAGCATCAAATTTCAACATGCAAATGTTTTTTTTTCATCAGCATATCAAAGCCTGGAAAATTCAAGAATAAAAAAAGAAAACTACTCTGCCTATATGAACAGGTGAGTAAATAATTTTAAAAACTGTTGTTTTGGGTTTTTTTATTACATGCATGTGATGATATGAAACTTTGATTGATATTGCCTGAAAAACCATTCAGTTTATTATTGAATTTATATGATTCGTATAGATATATATGAAATAAGTTATAATCCTATGAACTCTGCTTTCTGTTTTTAAGACCAGATTTCATTTCAAAAATTTCAAAACCTCCAATAACATTCTTATTTGATCTTGATGATTTAATAAAAGTGTATGTTAATGTTTAATGAGGATTATAAAATGGTTTTTGTAAATTTTAAATTTATTTTTAATGTTTAAATAAGAAATTTACAGTAAACTTAAATTTTGGTTAAAAATCAACTTGCTTAATTTCAGATTTGAATTATAGGATTGGATTCGTGTTTGAAAATCACGAATTTTAACATGAAAATCAAAAATTTTAGTGTGATAATCAATTAGGAAAATGGGGGAGAGTGGTTTCGGCAATTTGATCAATTGCCGATGGTCCAAGCATTGTTTGAAGATGAATTCTTGACCGAAGCTTGTTTTTAAGTTGTAGATTATGCGAAAAATGTAATTTAAATTTTCTAATGACTAATTTGATGGAAATTGAAGAAACTACGGTTTAAGTTTGTTTCTGGCTCGGCTTAACTGATTGTGGTTTTCGCGACTTGAGGTGTTGACTGGAATCGATCGCGACGTGGGGGATGGTGGCGTGAATGTTGCGGCGATGTTCTGGTGTGGTCGGTGAGGTCTAATGGTGATGGGTTCGTCGGCTTTGATTGATTTTCGTTCGAGTCATGTGTCCAGTTTTGGTCTAAGATGCTCGATTTTGTTTCGGCGTTGTTTTTAGGGATTTGGTTGATCGAGAGGCTCGACGTGGTCGTTAGCGACTTGGTGATGACCGGAGATGAGCTCTCATCATTTGGATCACCGTGCAACGTGCACGCGTGAATGATGTATCAGGTCGAAGAGAGGTAGTTTGGGGAAGAAGGGTTGACTCGGGTTTTGGTTCGTGAGGGTGCTGGGTTGGTCTCGAAGCCTTGTTGAGTTGGGTTTGCTTCGAGGCTTGCTCAGGTTTTTTGTAATTTTACTCGGGTTTGATCCGAGACTTTCAGCTGTGCTAGTATAATGCCTAAGTTTTATATTAAAAGATAAGTTTACAAATTGAACATGTTATTCTTAATAAATAAATCAAGTTGAGCTTTATAAAAGGAGAAGAATTTTCAAAGTTAAAACTTGTTTCTTAGAAGAAAAAAGTTAATCAATCTTTTTAAAATGTAAATTGAATTTATTTTTGAACTTAAAAATGTTTTAAGATAATTTTAAAAAGGTGATTAACTTTATTAAATGTTGAATTATAATGTAAAAAGAGTGATTTAAATTCAATTATTAAATCAAAATTTTAAGTTAGAATTTGAAGTAATGTTTTCAATAACAAAGTTTATCAAATTATTTTAAAATAGATAAGTTTAAATTGGATAATTAAAGAATTTTAATTTGATTTCTGAAATTCCTTATTTTCAAATAAGGTTGTTATTATGATTTTGAAATCTAAATTGAATAATTTGATTAAGTTGTTAAAATTTGATTTATTCAAACAATTTTTTATGAAATTAAATAAGGTTAAAAAATTTTAAATAATTAACTTAAGAATACTTAATTAATATGATTTGTTAATAAGTTAAGTTTGATTAAGATTTATGGTTTTCTTAATTTATTAAAGATTTTTCTTTAATATTAGAAGTTAATTAATTAATTGTTTACTTAATTTTAAATAATTGGTTAATTGATTATTTAATTTTAAATAATCACTTAATTATGGATTAATTAAGTGTAATTACTTAATGAAGTAATTGATGGTTCATTATTGAAAGTAATTATGGAAAGAGTAATTACTCATGGGAGTAATTAGTTGAAGTGATTAACGGATAATCACTTAATGATATCAATCAAGGAATTGATTAATATTATTGTTTTGAAGTTAATTAATTATAAAGTAATTAATTAATTAATTAAAGAATTAAGGATTGGTTAATAATGGGATTAATTACTTGTTAAGTAATTAATTAAGAATTTTTAATGAAGTAATTGGAGATAATTACTTATGTAAGTAATTAAGAGTTAATTACTTAATTATTTAGTTAATTAATTAATGAGATTTATTAATTAATGAAATGTGTTTAATTTAAAGATTTATCACTAAATGTAATTAATTATATGTAATTAATTTATAAGGTAATTAATTAATGATTAGTTGTTAATTTAAATTTATTAATAATTACTTAATGAAGAAATTAATGATTAATTAATTAGAATAATTAATTAAGATAAGTAATTATAAGTTGTTAATTACTGATTATGATTAATGAGTTGAATAATAACAAGTTAATTTTTTAATTAATTTAAAGTAATTGTTAATTAATAAGGATCATTAATTAATGTAATTAATGATATTAATCAAGGTTGATTAATATAAGAGATTAATTTAAGTGTGATTAATTAATTGTAATTAATTAAGGTTTAATGTAATTAATTATGATTGATTAATAAATGAAGTGAAAGTATGATCATTAATTATTGTAATTAATGATAATAATTAGAGGTTAATTACTGAATATAGTTAAGGATAATTACTTGAATGTAATTAAAGTATAATTAATCAAGGAAGATTAATTGAGGAAGATCATTAGAGATGATTAATTTATTTATTTGAAATAAATTATTGAAGAAGGATTTAAGTAATCCTAATTGATTAAGAGTTAATCAATTCTGCTTTGGATGGTTTGTTAATATTGGTTGATTGATTGATATTGGATGATCAATATTTGGTGATTGATATTGGATGATTGATATTGGTTGATACTGGATAATTTGGATATATCTGATATGGGATATGCTGCTTTATGAGATAAATATTTGTTTTGAATTATCTATTGTGATAATGTGATTCATCTATCTGTTTATATATCATCCCGAATATGAGTTTAAACTGTCTAAACCCTTAAGTACAACTTGGACATTAAAACGGCGTTTGGTTTCGATGAGACCGGGATCGGGTTTCCATATTTGGAATCCGAAAACCACATCGATTCCAATTAAACGTTAGGTCGTGAATCCAAGTGGAGCAAGTGAAGACTCGAGGTGTAAGGGCAATACGTCAGTATAACTCTGTGGGTGATTCCGTAATGAGTTTGACGGAATAGTACTTATAGATTCGAGATGGTGATTTAGAGTGCAAGGGCTATGGTCGTTGACTATGAGGGTGATTCCAAAATGAGTTGCCTTCGGTTTCGTTCAAACCCGGAATGAACTTGTATGGATTGAATGCTTTCAGAACATCGTCAGGTGGACGATGAGCATTCTAAGATAGATGTGTTCTATAAAAGGTAATCGCAGCCTCAAGCCTTATCAACCGGGAATGGCTAAAACAAGGAAGGTGCAGCAAGGCTTCGTGGGTAGCCCCCACTTGAGAGTGAGATTTACCCTTGTCTAGAGGTCCCTTTCTATTTCGGCTTAGTGTGTGGTTGGTCGCGCCAACTACGGGGTGGTCTTGTTCGGGACTGTCCAGTAAGGGATGGTTCCGGCCTTGTGTTGCAGGGGAGCGGGCGTACTCCTCGGTACGTTGTTCTAGGCCACGTACTGTGACGGGCGGTACCTCGGTAGCCCTGCCATTGTTGGAAACCCATTCTTCCTACGAGACCCTACGGTTTTGTTTGTATTACCCACTTTTGTGGCTAGTAGATGGAATTTAATAGATGTAACAATTTCGGCTATTTCTTTATTTGAAAACCCTAGACCCTATTATAATATCACTGGATTTCCTATCAAATGTTTTGGTTAGCGTAAGGTAAAAACTTTTCCATGTTTATGTGTGGGAAGTCTTACGTGATACCCTTTCTTTTCAATGGTTTTTCTAAAGTTAAGCAACTTTAACCCGTTTACTCACACCAGACCCCTGTCTGATCCGAGTGTTTATTTTCTGTTTTATTAAACTCTTGGGTAATCATATTATGTATGAGTAGTCAAGTGATTCAGGTTTGCTTGACAAATTCTGGAGGAGATATGGAGCAGGAGGCTTCCACGTGTAGATATATTATGGTTCCGTTGTGTTTGTTGTATCTGTATCTTGTGATAACTTGAGATGTTTAGTTAGACAGATGTTTATAACTGTATAATATGTGTTGTTTAAGTTGTGTACTCTGATGTAATATGATACTATGTAATATTTTATGTGGTATATTATATTTCATTCGTTCCGCTGTGAGTTATCTGATGTTGTTGTTTTTCTTTTTCTCTTCCTTTTCTTCTTCTATCCCTTTCTTTCTTCATTGATGATGCGATTTCCTAGAGATAGGAAGTCGGGTCATCACATTTGGTATCAGAGCATTAGGTTGAGTGAATACCTAGGCTCTGGAGTGGTGTCTTTCTTGAGAGAGCGTACTTGTAATTTTTATATATAACTATATATAACTATATATATATATATCTACCTGATCTGTTGGGTTATCTGTTCGGATTTTTCCAACATAAGTTTTAGAGGTAGATGGAGTGATGGTGTGTGTGTGTAACATGACTACCACTGATGGAAGAGGTCCATATGTTTGAGGTTGGAAATATTTTTCGAGACTGTAGACCTAATACCTCTCAAGTGAGATTTGTAGTTTGGAGTAAGGATTTCTCTGAATTCCGAAGGAAATCTTTTTAAAGATTCGGAGTTTATCTTTGAAGTGTAAGTTTGGATTTCGCTCGGGTGAGCGGATTTTTCTAAGTTTGGATCTGTTGGAAGTGCAAGCGAGTGATGGTATCTTGATAACTGCATGATGAGACGCAGTATCCATGGATATTTCCGAAGATGTTTTCTCTTGAAGCAGTTTTACAAGTGGTTGAGGAGTAGTCTTTACCTGTCAGGGAATAGTTCGTCTGTATAGAAGTTGTCTGGATCTTTAGCATGAAGGTTGGCTGTTCTGGAATATGAGACTAAGGTCTATGAGTTGCTTCGCTTCGGCATAGTCTCATTGTCATTCCTTTAGTAGAGCGAGATGTTGATGCTTGGTTTAGAGCCCGAATTTCTTGAGAGGTTGTCTGCCATCTCGGAGGTCCGTTGTGTGGTTATTGCTAGTTTGGTTTTCGAGAAGCCTTCGGATTAGAAGTCTTTGGTTAGCTGTGGTAGCAGTGCAGTTTGAAGTGTTCGGTGTGCTGACGAGAAGGTCTTTTGGCTTTGCAGTATCATCGAGGTAGAGTTTGGAAGCAGAATGTGGCTTGTTTCTCCGATGGTTCAGGAATCTTGGGGGTTCTTCTATCAGCAATCCGTGCAGTTGGTGAAAGTTTTATTGAGGGTTAACCTTGTTTGGGGAAGCTTAAGGCTATTCTATTTGGTAAAGAGAGGACGGTTTCTTTGGAATCCAAACTAGGTAAGATCGCAAAAGTGACTTGCGATTAGTTTGGAAATTTTTCTTGAGCGATCTTTTGTTTGAAGCTGAGGATTCTCATATGGAAGTAGGAGCTACTGAAGTAATCAGAAGTTTTCTGCATCTGGAGTTGAGTTCCATATTGTTTGGTTCTAGAAGCAATTTTGGAAGTTAGCCTGGTAGTAGGGTGATTCTTGGAGAAAGAGAGTTGGTGTAGCAGCTCAGAATTTTGGAATTTAGATTGGTCAGATCTAGTTTTTGAGTTGGATTCTGCTGTAAGGATGTGTGACCGAGTTAGATGGGTCACTAAGATTTTATGGATGTGATGAACAAAGTTTCCCGGATATATTGGATAAGTTTGTACTCATGTACATCAACGGTATACTCATTTATTCCAGAATCAAAGTTGTGCAGCGGAAGCGAGGTAGCAGCTGTGCAAGGAAGGAAGTAAGTTTAGTTTGCTATTGCTTGAGTAGTAGAGATTATGTTCTGGATTTCAGCGGATTTTGGAATACTTTTCTATTGGATAGGATCCAGGAACTATTTGTTTTGGTCAAGTTGTTTCTGCAGGAATCAGCATAGGTTGAGCTGATCAGAAAGAGAATTGGCAGCCAGGATTGTCTATTGAGTTATGCTGATTGAGATAGGAGTTTGGAATTCGAAGTTGAAGTCTTCATTGTTGTTGATATTTCTCTGGTTAAGAGAACAGTAATTGGATAAGATTGGATGGCTAGTGCTGAGGCATTTGGGATTTCTTATCTATGTTTTGATAGGATAAGATCGAATTGCTAGTTTGGATAGCTGGAATTCATTGTATTTCACATATCTCTAAGGGAGTACGTGTATGATTCATTGTTGGTTGTTGAATCTACGGTTCAGTTAGATTTGAAAGTTGAGCTGGACTTGAGTATAGTCTAATGTTCTGTTCAGATTGATGGATCTAGAGATGAGAGGAGCTCTGGATTTTGGTGGTGTGGTTTGTTTAGCTTCTGTAGAGCGAGTTTTCCGGTGATTTATACTTGGGAAACTTGAGATAGTATTATAGATTTATTCTTTCTATCAGGATAATTAATTAGTTTTGTTTATTTGTTTGATTGATTGCTATGGTTGTTAGTTACTGGTTGATAGGAATGCTTTGCTGTTTGAAATTAAAATATGTGCTGGGTTATTAAATTACCTTTGCTTTTAAATTTCGGGGATGAAATTCTTTTAAGGGGGGAGGATTGTAACGACCCGGAATTTTGGACAATATAAATTTAATAATCTGTATAAATAATTTAACTGGTTTGATAATTTTTCTTTATAATTTTAATTTAAACTGATAAATTTATTCTTTTTAAAGGTTAATAAATATTTGATCTGATAATTGTGATCAATATATTTCTAACAATTTAAAATATTGATAAGATTTATTTTTCAAAGCTAATGAAATTTTATTCTATTTATAATATATATATCTGGTATATATTGTGAATAAAAGATCTTTTGTTTTAAATAAAAGATGAATTTTTAAATTGTAATATATATATTTGTATATGTTATAATTTGAAATTGTTTTGAAATTTAATTTAATCTATTAATAATTTGAAAATGTATGAATTATAATTTAAAAGCTTTGTTTAATAATTAATATTCTTCAAAAGCTAATTTAAAGACTACTTCAATTGTTTTTAAAATATAAGATAAACTGTTTGTTTTCAAATATGATAGTTAAAAGGAATTTTAAACAAGCTTTGTTTAAAAAATGCTCAAATTAAAATGGTTAAATGATAAATATAAATGTTTTAGATTTTAGAATATATGTATAAGAATTATTTGCATTTTTTTATTAGTATTAGAATATTTCTTTTAAAGGTAAACTTATATTTATTTATAAAGTAAATTTAATAAGTAAGTTATATTCACATTTAAATTAAGTAAAAATTAATTTAAAAATTGCTTAAGACATGTGTAAACATGTTAACATATCTTAATAACACATGTAAAAAGATTTAGGAATTAAAATGACAAATGTAATTCTTATGGGACAAGTGGCCTACATTTTTATTCATTTGAATTTAAACAATAAAGAAAATCAGTTTTTTTACAAACACTTTCACTCCCTTGTTTCCTTTCTTAACTCAAACAGAAATTTTTCTTTTTCAAAACTGAGATTTAAAACCCAAATGCAAATGATCACCAAAACTGCATTTTTCAAAGCTGCAATTCAAATCTAAATCTGCAAAATGAAGTTCTTCTCAAAATCAAACCTGCATTTTCAAAATGAGATCAACTTGCAACTTCAACATGCAAAAGGAAAACTGCAATCAAAACCTGTATTTCAAAATCAAATCAACCTAAAATTAAGTGGTGTTTATCTGCAATCAACATCAAGTTCATCAGCAAGTTTTAAAGCATCAAATTTCAACATTCAAATGTTTTTTTTTCAATCAGCATATCAAAGCCTGGAAAATTTAAGAATAAAAAAAGAAAACTACTCTGCCTATATGAACAGGTGGTAAATAATTTTAAAAACTGTTGTTTTGGGTTTTTTTTCATTACATGCATGTGATGATATGAAACTTTGATTGATATTGCGTGAAAAACCATTCAGTTTATTATTGAATTTATATGATTTGTATAGATAAATGTGAAATAAGTTATAATCCTATGAACTCTGCTTTCTGTTTTAAGACCAGATTTCTTTTCACAAATTTCAAAACCTCAAATAACATTCTTATTTGATCTTGATGATTTAATAAAAGTGTATGTTAATGTTTGATGAGGATTATAAAATGGTTTCTGTAAATTTTAAATTTATTTTTAATGTTTAAATAAGAAATTTATAGTAAACTTAAATTTTGGTTAAAAATCAACTTGCTTAATTTCATATTTGAATTATAGGATTGGATTCGTGTTTGAAAATCACGAATTTTAACATGCAAATCAAAAAAATTAGTGTGATAATCAATTGGGAAATTGGGGGAGAGTGGTTTTGGCAATTTGATCAATTGCCGATGATCCAAGCATTGTTTGAAGATGAATTCTTGACCGAAGCTTGTTTGTAAGTTGTAGATTATGGGAAAAATGTAATTTAAATTTTCTAATGACAAATTTGATGGGAATTGAAGAAACTAGGGTTTAAGTTTGTTTCTGGCTCGGCTTAACTGATTGTGGTTTTCGCGACTTGAGGTGTTGATTGGAATCGATCACGACATGGGGGATGGTGGCATGAGTGTTGCGACGATGTTCTGGTGTGGTCGGCGAGGTCTAAAGGTGATGGGTTCGTCGGCGTTGATTGATTTTCGTTCGAGTCACGTGTCCAGTTTTGGTCTAAGATGCTCGATTTTGTTTCGGCGTTGTTTTTAGGGATTGGGTTGATCGAGAGGCTCGACGTGGTCGTTAGCGACTTGGTGATTACCGAAGACAAGCTCGTCGTTGTTTGGATCACGGTGCAACGTGCACGCGTGAATGATGTATCATGTTGAAGAGAGGGAGTTTGGGGAAGAAGGGTTGACTCGGGTTTTGATTCGTGAGGGTGATGGGTTGGACTCCAATCCTTGTTGAGTTGGGTTTGCTTCGAGACTTGCTCGGGTTTTTTGTAATTTTACTCGGGTTTGATCCGAGACTTTCAGCTGTGCTAGTATAATGCCCAAGTTTTATATTAAAAGATAAGTTTACAAATTGAACATGTTATTCTTAAATGAATCAAGTTGAGCTTTATAAAAGGAAAAGAATTTTCAAAGTTAAAACTTGTTTCTTAGAAGAAAAAAGTTAATCAATCTTTTTAAAATGTAAATTGAATTTATTTTCGAACTTAAAAATGTTTTAAGATAATTTTAAAAAGGTGATTAACTTTATTAAATGTTGAATTATGATGTAAAAAGAGTGATTTAAATTTAATTATTAAATCAAAATTTTAAGTTAGCATTTGAAGTAATGTCTTCAATAACAAAGTTTTTCAAATTATTTTAAAATAGATAATTTAAATTGGATAATTAAAGAATTTTAATTTGATTTTTAAAATTCCTTATTTTCAAATAAGATTGTTATTATGATTTTGAAATCTAAATTGAAAATTTTTGTTTAAGTTGTTAAAATTTGATTTATTCAAACAATTTATTTATGAAATTAAATAAGGTTAATTTTTTTTAAATAATTAACTTAAGAAAACTTATTTAATATGATTTTTTTAATAAGTTAAGTTTGATTAAGATTTATGGTTTTCTTAATTTATTAAAGATTTTTCTTTAATATTAGAAGTTAATTAATTAATTGTTTAATTAATTTTAAATAATTGGTTAATTGATTATTTAATTTTAAATAATCAATTAATTATGGATTAATTAAGTGTGATTACTTAATGAAGTAATTAATGGTTAATTATTGAAAGTAATTATGGAAAGAGTAATTACTTATGGGAGTAATTAGTTGAAGTGATTAACGGATAATCACTTAATGATATCAATTAAGGAATTGATTAATATTATTGTTTTGAAGTTAATTAATTATGAAGTAATTAATTAATTAAAGAATTAAGGATTGGTTAATAATAGGATTAATTACTTGTTAAGTAATTAATTAAGAGAGTAATTAAGAATTTTTAATGAAGTAATTAGAGATAATTACTTATGTAAGTAATTAAGAGTTAATTATTTAATTATTTAGTTAATTAATTAATGAGATTTATTAATTAATGAAATGTGTTTAATTTAAAGATTTATCACTAAATGTAATTGATTATATGTAATTAATTAATAAGGTAATTAATTAAGGATTAGTTATTAATTTAAATTTATTAATAATTACTTAATGAAGAAATTAATGATTAATTAATTAGAATAATCAATCAAAGGTTAATATAATTAAATAAGAATTTAATTAATTAAGATAAGTAATTATAAGTTGTTAATTACTGATTATGATTAATGAGTTGAATAATAACAAGTTAATTATTTAATTAATTTAAAGTAATTATTAATTAATAAGGATCATTAATTAATGTAATTAATGATATTAATCAAGGTTGATTAATATAAGAGATTAATTTAAGTGTGATTAATTAATTGTAATTAATTAAGGTTTAATGTAATTAATTGTGATTGATTAATAAATGAAGTGAAAGTATGATCATTAATTATTGTAATTAATGATAATAATTAGATGTTAATTACTGAATATAGTTAAGGATAATTACTTGAATGTAATTAAAGTATAATTAATCAAGGAAGATTAATTGAGGAAGATCATTAGAGATGATTAATTTATTTATTTGAAATAAATTATTGAAGAAGGATTTAAGTAATCCTAATTGATTAAGAGTTAATCAATTCTGCTTTGGATGGTTTGTTAATATTGGTTGGTTGATTTATTGATATTGGATGATCAATATTTGGTGATTGATATTGAATGATTGATATTGGTTGATACTGGATAATTTGGATATATCTGATATGGGATATGCTGCTTTATGAGATAAATATTTGTTATGAATTATCTATTGTGATAATGTGATTCATCTATCTGTTTATATATCATCCCGAATATGAGTTTAAACTGTTTAAACCCTTAAGTACAACTTGGACATTAAAATGGCATTTGGTTTCGATGAGACCGGGATCGGGTTTCCATATTTGGAATCCGAAAACTACATTGATTCTAGTTAAATGTTAGGTCGTGAATCCAAGTGGAGCAAGTGAAGACTCGAGGTGTAAGGCCTATACGTCAGTATAACTCTGTGGGTGATTCCGTAATGAGTTTGATGGAATAGTACTTATAGATTCGAGATGGTGATTTAGAGTGCAAGGGCTATGGTCGTTGACTATGAGGGTGATTCCAAAATGAGTGCAACGAGATAGTGCCTTCGGTTTCGTTCGAATCCGGAACGAACTTGTATGGATTGAATGCTTTCAGGACATCGTCAGGTGGACGATGAGCATTCTAAGATAGATGTGTTCTATAAAAGGTAATCGAAGCCTCAAGCCTCATCAACCAGGAATGGATAAAACAGTGGAGGTGCAGCAAGGCTTCATGGGTAGCCCACACTTGAGAGTGAGATTTACCCCTGTCTAGAGGTCCCTTTCTATTTCGGCTTAGTGTATGGTTGGTCGCGCCAACTACAGGGTGGCCTTGGTTGAGACTGTCCAATAAGGGATGGTTCCAGCCTTGTGTTGCAGGGGAGTGGGCGTACTCCTCGGTACGTTGATCTAGGCCACGTACTGTGACGGACGGTACCCCAGTAGCCTTGTCATTGATGGAAACCCATTCTTCCTACGAGACCCTACGGTTTTGTTTGTAATACCCACTTTTGTGGCTAGTAGATGGAATTTAATAGATGTAACAATTTTGGCTATTTCTTATTTATTTGAAAACGCTAGACCCTATTATAATATCACTGGATTTCCTACCAAATGTTTTGGTTAGCGTAAGGTAAAAACTTTTCCATGTTTATGTGTGGGAAGTCTTACGTGATACCCTTTCTTTTCAAAGGTTTTTCTAAAGTTAAGCAACTTTAACCCGTTTACTCACACCAGACCCCTGTTTGACCCGAGTGTTTATTTTCTATTTTATTAAACTCTTGGGTACTCATATTATGTATGAGTAGTCAAGTGATTCAGGTTTGCTTGACAAATTCTGGAGGAGATATGGAGCAGGAGGCTTCCACGTGTAGATATATTATGGTTCCGCTGTGTTTGTTGTACCTGTATCTCGTGATAACTTGAGATGTTTAGTTAGACAGATGTTTATAACTGTCTAATATGTGTTGTTTAAGTTGTGTACTCTGATGTAATATGATACTATGTAATATTTTATGTGATATATTATATTTCATTCGTTCCACTGTGAGTTATCTGATGTTGTTGTTTTTCTTCTTTCTCTTCCTTTTCTTCTTCTATCCCTTTCTTTCTTCATTGATGATGCGATTTCCTAGAGATAGGAAGTCGGGTCATCACATTATATTTGTTTGTCCATTCAGTCTTCCTTGCAGATCTCGTTTCCCTGAAAAGCACGAAGTAAACAATAATTCTTATCGTTAACTTGAAATCGATACAGTAGTTTGTCCACATCAAAAGATCCCAGTAATATAAGTTAACAGATCATTATGTGAAAATATGATAATAAGTGAGAAGTAATCCCATAATTGGATATGGTTCAATGTTTTGAAACCCATCTTTGGTAATGGCGAGAGAGAACCAGGAATCTAACTCTAACTATATTGACATAACACCCAAAGTCTAATCATATAGAACCAGAAATCCAATTTTGGTTTCAATTATAGAAGTTTAGAAATTCCTCTTCTAGGGATAACTAATAGAAAGCCAATAATAATCGTTTAATAATGTCCAAAAATCATCATATGGAAATAGATCTAGGAAATTAGGAATCTTTTTAATAGAAGATCCGAAACCTAGATTCTGGCATTAAAAAGTGTTGCTTAAAAGTTTTAGTAGAAGTCCAGCGACCCTTAAATGGGCATTAGTAAGTTAGATCTTAATTTAATTGAAGACTAGAAATTCATAGAAATATCAATTACTCTGAAATCCATATTTGGGCATTAACGAATTGAAAACCTTTTGAAGCTCAGATATAGGCAATACCCAACTTGTTGCTTGATGCCATTTTTGTTCAAAGGCATTGTAATCAGCCATCATTCCCTCTTCAAAGATTGTACCTTGAATTGTCTTCCTTATTTGGTTAAACAAGTTATCACTTTCATTGTTTGTTCCTTCTAAGGCAAAGATAGGTATGGGGCCAACGTGAAAAGGGTTTGAAATCCATTTATCTGGATCATAAGATTCAGCTCTCCTTTTCTTTATAATTCTTAAAGCTTCCAATCTCAACATTTGCTCTTCATGTAGTTTAGAATCATTAACTATTCTATGGGAGAATCCAACTGGATGTGGCTTTGAGGATCCTTGTTCAAAACTTCTAATTTTGCTAAGCATTCTAATGTAAAGTCTAAGTAGCTAAGCTTGGAATAGAATTAGGTTAGAGGAAAGTAAAGTTGGAAGTTCAATAAGGTCAGAGGTTTAGCCCTCCTTCTAGCGCCAAAAATGTAAACAAGAAAACTTGTCAACACCCCAAAGTAGAGTTTAAAGTAATATGTGATTCCTTTAAAACCCTCTTTCAAACAAATGAAGGCAGTTAACACCTTTCGAATAGGTAAAGATAGTTATAACACCTTTTTTAATTCCTCTCGACACAGTCAAAATACCTGAACCCTTCTTCTGAAATACTTTCGAACTAGTTCAATTAGTTTAGGACCCTGTTTAAACCTCCTATCGAAGTGGTCAAAGTGATTGAGGTAGGGACCTAATGATCTAAGGATTTTAGTTGTATTGAATGGTTTCGACCCCTTGAAAGGAAGCCCTTTGATCATGTTGAAATAAGCAGATTATAATCGGAACCATATATAAACTTTGAATCAGCTAATATATTCAAGAATATCATAGACTTGCTTTGAACAACGTATTCCTTTATTACTTGAAGCTTAAATTTACAAAATAATCAAATCCCAATCTAATTTAAGAATAAGGGTTTACAAATTCAAGAAAGTATAAAAATGAAGTGAGTGAATTCAGATCCAAAACAAGACCCATAGGGCCCTATTTATAGGCACTGGTTGAACGCTTTCGAATTAGACCTTTCAACCTAGTCAAAATGAGTACCTCGATGACCTTTAAATGCCGCTAAAGTTTAGGCACCCTTCTAATTTGCTTTAAAATAAGACTTAATTGCTTTGGACTTCATCGAAAGGGGTAGGTGCGCTCTACACTTCGTGTTGCTATGCTATTGTAGGTAAGGAAAGATGTGTGCTTTTGATTGCATCGGCAGATGTATCTCTGTATCTTAAAATGAGTTGGACCATGACAGAAAGTTTAAGCGTGGAAGGTAGCTTTCGAGGGCATACATGTTGACTGATGTGGAACCATCATCTTTTGGTATATGAGAATGATATACTGAACTTGTGTAAACATTCCTTTATGATTGTATGGCCTCAGCCGATTTGAAAGGGTACATATGCTTTCGAAGTGGAAGCTTTGGCCATACATTCTGTTAGAAGGTGAATGAAGGCGAAACCCATTGTTTCGAAAGGTTTGGTGCGCATGTGAAGGCTTGTAATCTGTTTCCTTCGAAAGGTGTTTATCAACCTATTCGAAACATCTTCATGCATGCAGAAGCTACTGTTTCGAAAGGAAACAATTAAAGCGAAAGGGTGCTTTTTTCCTCTTTCAACCTTTTCGAAAGCTCATAGTACATCCAACTTTTACAAAAGCATCCCTTCGACCCTTTTGAAAGGTTTTGTTTATGCTATCATTCCTTGTGAACTCTTCTTTTATATCCTTCATGATTTCGACAAGGTTGAGATGAATGCTGATGGAAACAACACTGAAATGAACATCTTGTGAATTTAGTTTCGCTCTTTGACTATAAAGAGTTCTTTGATAATGATTGGGTTAAAAGGTTAACTCTTATAGTAGTTGAATTTAGCAAAAGATATTTATTTTAATATGAGAAAGATGAGATATTTTAGGAATAAATATTTATGAAAAGAATTTATATAAGAAAGTGATTTTATACAAGTATGGTTTAAAAACCATGATTTATAAACAAGAAGGATTTAACAAATATTTTGAGGAATTAAATCCCGATGTCTTTGAAAATAATTTTCATGATGACTTCAACATCATTGGCGTTCATTTTTGGGGTTTTAAGTGGGGGATGCGATAGGGTTGTTTTAGTAAAACGGGTTCTGATTTGATTTCGAAAGTATGATTTGTTATACAAAAGGTATATGTATGTATTATGATTTCAAAAGCGATTTGAAATAAAAAGCAGTGTTTAGTTCTAAAGTTTTTATTTGAAAGAAGTTAGATGTAAAAAATTTATGAAGAAAAGTTTTATATGTATATTATGTAGGGTTCCCAAGTGGTAGTGGCACAGCCTGGAATAAATGTTGGAACTTTTCAAGTTTTTCTATGGGTAAAAGTGTGTTCAATAAATTATTGAAACTTTTTAAGCTATTATATGGACACATGTAGCCTATGCATTAGGATTTTATGGTATGTTCATCATGTATGATATATTGTCTGGTAGATTTTATTTGTTAAAATGAAACGGAATTTTCGATGATTTTGGATAGTTGGAAAGCACTGAAATATTATAAAACTTGAAGCTAAGTGTTTTTATGAAAATATAAAAGTTGAGTTTATATAACACTTGAATTAAGAACGTAGAAGGTTAAAACAAGTTCAATTTGTTGAACGTACTTATTAAGTAAAATGATTTTGATATTTTGTTTGTACTCTTAGGATATCATGGTGTATGATAAGAGTACGAACTTAAGTTGTTAAATGTTGATAAACTTGAAGTTATGTTTTATGAAATGATTCATAAATAATTTTAGTATTGAGCTATACTATTTGGATATAAGAATGTAATAAAAGATACTGGTATAGTTAAGAAACCAATAGGATAAATACGTAAGTTGCACGTAGATCATTTTATTCGCATAGCAGTTCTTGATCCAGTATTCGAGTACATGATTTCAAGGTGGTTTAAATCGGTCCAAACACGGATTTTTCACTCAATTTTTGACAGTGGACAATTGATGCGGATTCTTAATATGAAACGAAAATTTTCTATCATAATATATGGCTATGTAAGGAGAACGAAAGTTTCTAATCAAGGAACGTGATCGTAGTCCGCATTAGAGAGGTCAAGTGGTCTATACTAGTTGGACCATGAAATTTATGTGATCGAGCAAGTAATCAGATTAGATATAGCATATGGATGGTCCATATGCATTGTACGGCTTTAGTATATTTGCATAAAATGTTTTGATTGGCTTATAGAGAGTTTAGGTGGGACTCTTTGATTTTTTATAAGGTAGCATGAATTATCGACTAAGTAATAACCAATATGAGTTTTGTTTGCTAAGTGATTTTGAATACTTAAGTATTGCTATATGATTGTTTCTTTGGTTTCTTATGTTGGAATTTCGAGGATGAAATATTGAAAGTGGAGGAGAATGTAATGACCTCGAATTTAGGACACTTCGTATTTAAATATCTGAATTATTTAAATATTTGAATCTTGGATTAAATGCTATTAAAATGATTTAATAATCTTTTTAACCTCTTTTTAAAACATAATGAGTTAAACTTATTTTGGAAAAATGTTTACAAAAATAAATACTTTAAAAAAATATCAATAATGTGACCGAAAAATGTTTTATCGATAAACATCTTTTGAGCCATCAGAAGTAAAGATATTTTATATGCACTTATTAGATTAGGAAATATGGAAAATAAAAAAAATTCCATTTATGAAAATAAACCTTTTGGATGATATCATGTGTGATGTCATCAAAGGTATTTAGGGCATATGCATAAATGGAAATGCTTAAGTGTTAAGCATTTGATAAAGGAGAAGCGATGTTTGTAATTAATGTTTGGTAATGTGAGGGGTTTTTGGTGGTTCAACATCTCGTTCCTAAGCCAATATAAGGAGGGGCATACCCTTAGGAACAAATCAATAATTCACTAAGCTTGAGATGAAGTATGAGAATTAAAAATAGTGGAAGGCTTAAGCACTAATCCACTAATTATTCTTTAACCTTTTCAAGTCTTTACCAAATCATCTTTAATTCATTTTAAATCATAGGAAGCATGATTAGCAAGTAAAAAATAGGATAAGGTGAGAGGAAGAGAGGGATCTTGAAGGAGGGCGTGAGCATGAAAGGAGGAGGAGAGGTATGGCTTTAGTTTGGAAATGCTAAAGGTTGGATCTTTGGGATTATGGTGATGTATGGAGGTGGTTCTTTCTTCTTATGGTTTTGTGCTTGGGTCTGGCATGGATCTAAATGAGTTATCTCACTATCTTGTTTGTATAAATTATGTATATATATGTTGAGTTTGAATTATATAGTTAAAGTGACATTAACTAAGTAAAATTATAAACTTTAGACCCCGCTTGCTTTTGAAAGAAAATGATAACTTTATATTGTATAACATTACTTTTATTACCATCTTAAACTTATGGCATGTCCTTGACTTGATGTTTAAATGGTTGCTTAATTTATGTGTTAATTGAAGTAAGTGAGAATGTGTTTGAAGCGAGAATAGTCGTTATAAGCGCACTTTTGAATCCCTAGTTTTCGAGAGTTTTTATAAATAAATAGGAAGATATTCTTAAAGATTTCTTTCCATGGTTTTTAAGTACGTAGTACTTAGTATTTTTAAAGCCCTAACTCATTTTTTAAAGTGGTTAAAACTAGTTACAAAGATCATGCTTTGCAATATGTTCTTTAATAAGGACTTTTACCAGCATTTATAAATGCTGTAATAAGTCGCTTATGGTTTCAAATGTTCAAAAATGATATTTAAATTTGGAGTTTTTCTCTAATATTTTTAGAGATGTTTTCAAACAAAATTTGAAGTATCTTAAAATTGGTTTGAAGTTTAAATATATTTTTAGTCATTATATATATATATACACACACATATATATATATATATTGGAAAAGCAAAGGAGAGGTTTAACATTAAAAGTCGACGAGGTAAACTTCCCTAATTTTTGAGAGTTAAGATTGATATGGATGGAACAATAGAGCTTTAACCTACCAGGCTTTCTTGTTGAATTAGGAATGGTTAATTTGGAATGTCAGAATCGTGTTAATCATGTTATTTACTTAATTTTTTAAAAGGTAATTTACTTTGCTTAACACTAAAGCTGATGAAGTAGGCTTCTCTATTAGTGAGAGTTAAGATTGATGTTGAGTAGTGAGGGAGCAATAGAGCTCTAACCTACCAAGCTTCCCTCTTGAATGAGGAATTGTTAAGTAAATGAATGTCGAAAATGGGTTAATCATGTTGTTTGTTACTTGTTTATAGGAATCTTTAATACTATACTTAACACAAAAAGCCAATGAGTATGCTTGTCTATTTGTGAGATTCAAGAATGAAGTGCCTAGGTAAGGTTTTGATGCAACTAGTGCTCTAAATTAGCTGGCTTCACGCTTGAACGATGAATAGCTAAGTTGAAATGTCAGAAATGAGTTAAGTATACGAATGTTGATTTGTATAAGTAATTGTTTTAATTGGATACTCGATTAATCGACTATCAAACTTAACCAAATATTATCTTATATCTTTAAAGGAATGTTTTAAATAGGATATAAGTATGGAAATGGTTTTGAATTTGTTGTGACAATGTGTTAATAACATTCTTCTTTAATCCTTTTTTATTATACTTATGAATGTAAATAGATCTACAAAAGAATGTTTTAAAGATAAGCATACGTGAAATAGTTTTAGGTTTTGTAGTGACAATATCTAAGCAATATTAGTCTTAAACCTTTTGAATGGATTTGTGAATGAACTTAGACCTTTAAAATGGATATTTTAAAGGATATTATAAGTATGGAATCTTTTGGAAAAAGATAGAAAATGTAAAGGTTTAAGTAAGAAATCTTGTTAATGATTTGTGAATATACTTATCCCATTTGAGATAAGTATATGAATACTTTTTGAAAAATTGTAAAGAGTACAAATGAATAGTAGAAATTCATAAATGAAGTTTTATTAGATAAAAGAAGTTTTACTAAAAAAAGAGGTTTCAATTAATAAAAGATTAATTAGACAAAAAGGGGATTCGAACTCGCTTATGTGACTTGATCGCACTTGTATGAATTAATCGTACTTTGTATGACTTGATCATGCTCTGTGTGTTTGCTTTTTTATGGAAAACATTTGGTCGTATACTTAGCACTAAAAGCTGATGAAGTAGGATTGTCTATCTATGGGAATCAAGAATGATGTTCGTGTGGGAATATAAGCAATAGTGCTCTAACCTACTGGCTTCACTCTTGATCGAGGTATAGTGTGAGATGGAAATATTAGAAACATGATAAGCATATGTGACTAGGTTTCCATATGCGATCACTCTCATTATCATCAAATGACATAATTCATTGATTTAGTCTAAAAGAGATCGAGATTGGTAAGTGTTTTACTTACCAAAAACCACTTCAAGGCTGTGACACGTGTTTTATCTCATGGAAGTGGATATTTTTGAGATGCTGGAATCCATTAGTGATTCATGATCTGTTCAAGATATGGAATCCAATTCGGGGTTTGTGTTCTGATCGAGCGATGAAGACTCGTGTGAAAGATGTCGAACGTAACCTTGACATTGAAAATGACGAAAAATATCGTAGGGGCATGGCTTGGGGTTTTGTTGACCCACAATAGTATATTACCACTCCATATCTAGAGCATGCTTATCGATGTTGCCCCCGGGAGGTGTTGGTATTTAGGATCATGTGTTAGCCCATGGACCAGCTAGGTTTTCCTTTGAAGTATATTTTATCTAGAGATATACGATGCTCGGAGGTACGTTCTAACCTTTGTGCTGGAGATTCGATCCGGCTCCATCGGAGAGACCTTCACGAAAAGTCCAGTATACGAACATTCCTTATTGGATTTGATCATACTCTTAATAGTAATATGTTGTTGAATGTAATGAATGTTATCATTTCAGTTATGTTATATATTTATATTCTACACCCTAGACATTATTTGATATATCACCTTATGTACTTATTAGATGGTGGTTCTTTTGAAGGGATAATCGTTATGGCATTTCATGCGGTCTCAAAAGTACTATTATATGCTAGCTACATATTTCTTGACTTTCTCATATCAGACTTATGTTTGATTCTTAGTTTTTATTTTCTGTAAATTCCTCGTTTACTCTTTTGAGTAGTTTGAGAAAGGCAGGTTCTCGTTGCTGTTCATTAGAGCTCGAAAAGATGACCTGGATGTTTCATCTATCATAGTATTCCTATTTCCGCTGTATTACTATATTGTACATATCAGCATTTGTGAGGACAGGTTGTTATAGCTTTCCAAGCTGATGATAATACTTAGGTTTTGATAATTCCAAAAAATTTGTATCAGAATAACCCTTTTGTACTATTCCTCTGATAGTATATATATTACCGTTCCGCCAGTAATATTCTGATGATGTGTTCCTTCTTCCATGTTTTGTTTCTTTTTATTTTTATTTTTATTTGTACCCTAACTTTTCGTCTTTTTGGCACTTGGGTGCTCGGCATATGAATACTCTTAATGTATTAATGTCGACATTCGAGGGTCGAAAAAGCGGATCATTATAATTATCGTAATACACTTAAACTACCATATGAAGATTATGATCATCTACAATAATGTTATTAAAAAATACAATACATAGTGGTGACACAAAATAACTGCCAAAATAACTTTATTACATAAATGCAGTTAAAATTGGTATATAAAATTATGATTTAAAAGTTTTATTTTTAGCTATCAATAATGGATATCATTGGAAAGCTTATTAATTTTATTGTTTAGTGGTTAAAGACGATTGTTAAATCCGATTAATGTACAAAAAATTATCATATTTTAAAGATAGGAATTAAATCAATTGGCAAATGTTGATTTTAGTTCAGATGTGACGTTAAAGTAGTAGGGACTTAATTTATGGAATAATATAGGTAGGGACCCACTTTACGTTTAAAGCAACAAGTAGGGACTCGGAGTTAACAATATACCCTTTATTAACTTCATATATGGATGAGAAATATAACAAAATAATATAGTTGTAAAAATTATTTTCAAAAAGAAGTTGATTAAAATATTTAAATCAAACTAATCGGAGCTTATTCAACAAAAAAGGTCCAAAAATATAATACTTTAAGCCTTCTCATTAAAATAGTTATGTTATGAAAACAATACTTCTTATTAAAAGTAAAAAATATTATCATAAAGTGATTGAATATCACGCTTTAATTAATGAGAACTGGAAAAGGCACGAATCAATGAGAGAGCCCATAGGGTTACTCAGTTTTAATAATATAATATAGATAGGCATATAACAATCACCCAAATAAATTTGATTAATAGGATTAATCAAATAAGTGCAAAATAATTTAAATGAAATATGATATTCTTTTAATACATATATAGGATCTAATTCTAGTTAATCGACTTCATGGACCTATTAAGATCTAACTGGGAAGTTTTTTTGAACAAGTACAGAATTCTTTTCATATAGATATTGCACTTATTATTAATTGAGTGTTTGTAAAAGAGGAAGTTGGAATCAATTAAAAATGTCAACCTTTTCTATTTCCCTTTGAATCTAAATTTAATAGGTCTATACTAATATATTTTTATTCTCATCTTATCTTAAACACCAAACATTCACATATTTTGAAGATATTCGATTTTATTATATAGTTTTGTTTTCATACACACACACACACATATAAGTGGCAATATATATCACAGATGTGCATGTTTGTATATATGGCTAAATTATATATATGGTACTATAAATATCTATATACAAACAATATACATATATTGTAGTATATTTAAACAAGCACACACATGCATGCATGCATACTTAGGCATTTATATTCCAGATATCTATAAGAAATTGCCATTTGCATTTGTGAGTATAATATATATGTATGTACAATAGATATAAATCCCAATATCTATATGTGTATACATATAGTTATACAAATGTTTATGATTCACAATGTTATATTGTTATACCATTAAATGTATACATGATGCATTCAAATAAACATTTAGTTAAATAAATTAATTTGATTAATTAACAATTTTAAAATAATTTTAAATAAAATATGATTTTATTTTGTAAATAGATTGGATTAAATGCTAGTTAATAAATTATATAGACCCATTAAGATCCAAATAGGAATTCTTTTTTGAAATATACCCATTTCACCTACTACAAAATGGATCAGGTTCCATCAAATGCAGCAGTTTAAATAAAATTTTACTTACTATTAACAAAAAAATTGGTTAAAATATAGAAATGGGCGCTAAATTAACTGATGTGGAAGAAGATAATCAATTCTTGAAGTTATATGTCGGTAAGCTAAGAAACTCGATAAGCTCACCAATGCATTTGTGCAAGAGTTTCCACATTTGGACATTTCTTCTTCTAATGATGTTTGACAGATATTTTTTTATAGATATTTATGTTTTTACTGATGGATATTTGATTATGTTGATATTTATGATCTTGGATATGCATTTTTATATGTTGATGTTGAGTATATGTGTAGGATCTTATTTGTTTACAGTTGTGTGATTAAATATCAATTATATATGAATTTGTAATTAAGATTAGAAGGCTGCAAAAATGCTTTAGCAACGTCATCGACATGTCGCCGGAAAATCCAATTTTAGCGTTATAATTTGGCCTCAGTAAGGCATCAAGAAGGTGTTGGCAAATACATCTTATAGATATGGAATTGACAAGACACTGGAATGGCATCAAAACTTTGGCTATACTCTTTGATATTGTATTGATGCATCAAAAATTATAAAGATCAGAGAAACAAAACAAAAGCAAGATGAATCAAGCAACAAATAGAAGTTCAAATTCAAGTAAAACCATTTCCAGTTCAAAAATCAGAAATCAAAAACAGTTCCAGGCATAAATCTGTTCTCTGTCTCTGCTTTCAAACATCAAGCCCAGGTGAGCAAACCCACTTTTATTTGCCTATACTCTTTGATATTGTATTGATGCTTAAAGGATGTTCTGGAATGATTGTTAATATGCCTGTATGTTTTGAATGTGTCAGTGCATGTTTGTTATACAGGTGTGTATATATATATAGATATATATCTGATCTTGCGTTATAGGCTAGGGACAGGATCCCAAATAAAAAAATCTCTTTAATCATTCACCTATAGAATTGAATGTTTGAATGAAATTGTTTAAGTAAACCAAGATCTTAATTATAAAAATATTTTTAAGTGAAAAACTGAAAGAAATCCCTATTGAGAATGAAAATCACTGTCAAATTTAAAAGCATGACAAAATTCAACTTAAATGATAAGTTGATTCATTGATATAATCTGTTTTGTAATCAAAAACTATGATTTTCAAATATAGTTTCAAGATTTTTAAATTTTGGTTTAAGGGAAAATTTGCAAAATGAACAGAAAAGACATTTTTATCAATTCTCGTCAAACGAAGAGGTAATGATCCTCGTGATCAAGGTTGTAGGAGGTTGGAGCATCGATGGTCATCAGAAAAATAACCGGAGAATTTATCATTCGCCGTGGCGAACGATCGACGACGATTTAGGTTTTTAACCTAGTTTTGATCGACGTTAGAAGATGGATTATTGTAACCTCCACAGTGCATCTGTATTTTCTAGTAGGGGTGGGATCGAAGCTTGAGACCATGGCGCAGCTTCAGGTGAAATCGCATGGCCTCCGTTGATCGGAGATGGAGGACGTGAAAGTTTAGGTGATCGAACTTTTGTTCCAGGTTTAGGCTTAAAAATGCTCAATTTTGATTTCGAGTTGTTTTTGAAGTTCTGATGGTTGTAATCAAGTTTGGAGTTGATCGTCGACATGCTGGCGTCGGCGAGATTGACCAGAATTCGCCAGAACGTTCGTGCATGTGCACGGCTATGATGGTGTCCAGATTATTGCGATTTGGGGAAGATGAAGTATTCTCAGGGATGGCTCGAGTAATTGCAGTAATGGATCGAAGTAGTTGAAAGGGTGGGTTACCGAAAGTTGGTCTTGGGGGAATTCCGTAATAGCTCGGGTTATTCTATATGTTAACAGGATTTCAAAAGGTGAAGTAAAATTGTAAAATTTGTTTTTAACTTAAATTAACTAAGTTAATGAAAAATGGTGTAATTATTAGTTAATTAAGAAAGAAAGGAAAATTTGTTTTGATTTTAAATTAATTCAATGACCTTAAGTTAACTCACATGTTAACGATAAATTATTTTTAAAGATTTATTTGATGTGATTAATAAAAATTAAATGATTTATCTTTGATTTATTAAGGACTTGTGTAATTAAAGAATCATTTGTTAATATAATTAATTGAAGATAAATTACTTTAATGTAATTAAAGGATAATTACTTTGCGTAATTAAAATGAAGGATTAATTAATTTAAGGATAATTAATTAAGGACTAATTAATTTAATGAAATTAATTAAGGATAATTAATTAAAGAATAATTAAATAATTAAGGGTTAATTTTTTAATGATTAAAGGTTTATTCATTTATTAATTTAAGTTGATTAATTTAAAATTTAAGGTTAATTAATAAATGATTTAAGGTTAATTAATGATTAAGGGTTGTAATTAATTAATACTAATTAACCAGGACTGGTTCTAATTTAACTTAATCAGATAATTAATTGATTTTACTTATGGATGTTTGAATTGTATGAAGTGCCTTGAGCTGATTAATACCCCCATTGTGATTGTTATACTTTGTGATGTGAATTGCTTTGTGCTGAGTTGTGATATTTGTGATTTGTTTCTATGTGGATATGAAAACCCTTGGCCCGTAAAACGACATTTGAATTTCGATGCGACATGGAGTAGAGATGGCAATGGGGCGGGTCTAGGGTCTAAACTCGATAGACCCGCCCCTGTTTTTACCCATCTGGACCCACCCCATTGGGTCATCGGGGCGGGTAGATCCAGACCCGCTCAAAAAATCTCCGGGCTAGGGTCGGGTTGGGGCTTGGCCGACCCGCCCCAACCCGACCCGCACTACTACGATCGTATGAGAACGCTTTGTTGCTACAAAGATGATATGTTAATCCTTTTATACATAAGTGGTTATAACATGAATAATCTAATGTTCCATTCAATAAGTTATATTATTTTATGGCATTAAGTTGTATCACTAATAATTATATAATAACATATACATGTTTTTCCTAAATCGTTATCATGTGCCTTATTTTTATAATCTAACTTTATCATTGTAAACACATTAATATCTATATTTTTTGTATCATTCAACGACAATCTCTTCTACAAATATAATGAATAAATATATTTATATTAACACATAATTTGGAATAAATATGCAAAGTACACCAGGTCTTGGGGAAGGGCGGGTCTACCCTGACTCGCATAGGTTTCGGGTATGGGGCGAAAGTTCAGACCCGCACCGGGTCTATGGGGCGGGTCCAGGGCAGGGTTTAAAAAACCCAGGGCGGGTCTGGGGCATAAACCCCCCCCAAACCGCCCCATTGCCATCCTTAACTGGGAGTCGGATTCCAGTTAGTTATCTGAAACCCACATCGAATCGTAATGGTGAATCTTTGTGATTGATAAATTTACTTTATATGTGAATCTGTGAATAAGGATAAGCGTTATAGATTATACCGCTTATCGATATTATATGATTGAATCCGTGATGATCGAAGATGTTGCACTATTGTGTAAAACCCCTGGACCACATTATACACACACAAATATGGATTTCACGAGGAAATCGGTTAAGTCAAAGATTTTTGAAATGGTTTTAAAAGTTGGATTTTGAATTCAAACGGTTTTGGAAATGGAATTGGGTTAAAAATGAAAAGCTTTTGAAAGGGAGTTTTCAAAGATAAAAGTTATTTTGAACAAATGGATTAAGTTTTGAAATTTAAACAGTTTGATTTGAATTTAAATTCAAGATTTGAAATTAAATCCTATTAGTTTGGGAATTTGAATTTAACACAAGTTTTTATTTTTGAAGGGCTTTAGCTTGTATAAATGTAATAGGATTTTCCGAAATGAAAACTATTTGTTTTCAATTAATAATAGCTTTCATAAAAAGAAATGATTTCCATATTGTGTTGAAAAGATTTCAAGTTTGAAATAGAATGGTTTTGAAAGCTATAATTGAATCTTTGTGAAAGCTTGTTGAACTTTGTTTTGAAATTGAAGAGGATTTTAAATCGTGTATCTTTTATATATAAAAGATTTGAAATGGGAATTGTTTTGAAAGTTATGAACGAATCTTTGGAAAAAAATTTGAAAGCTATAAAATGAGTCTTTTATTTAAAGACCGGATGAGTTAATCCAATTTGAAATGGAAATTATTTTGAAAGCTATAAAAATGAGTTTTGATTTAAAGACCGGATGAGTTAATCCAAATTGAAATGGAATTATTTTGAAAGGCTGTGAATGAATCTTTGTTAAAGATTGGTGAACCTTATTTTAAATTGAAAGGGTTTTTTAAAGGTGAATATTTTGTTTAAAAGATTTAAGTGTGGGAATTATTTAAACCATTGAAGGTTTTTGAAATGAATCTTTTTGTTTAAAAGATTGGAAATGGTAATTTGTATAAACCATTTGAATTAAAGGTTTTGGGCTTTAAGCTGTGGTTTAACTGAGACCCCGATATCCATATGATTTTTAAATATTGCGCTCGTTATTCGGTTTAGCCGGGAGAGGACCTTGGTGTCATATAACCTATTTCGGATAATGATACGACGTATATGGATAACATTTGAATGCCGGTGGTGAAGACCGGGTATTTTTGGAAACGAAAGGATTGCCTGCCGATTTTCTCTGCATGGCTCCGGTATAGAGATTCCCTAAGTGATGGGAAGTCCGATCGGGATTGTGAATACCCAGATTTGCAAAGGGCTTCTTTTGAAGTGCCTTCGGCTCTGTTCGAAGCCGGAATAGACTTGTATGGATGTGTGTCTGACGTTACACTTTGAGATGTAAAGCTGGTTTCTATCAAATACATTTCTGTTTGGTGGCGAAGATTTATTCTCTTAGCTTAACACCCTTCTCTGAGACGTACGAGCTCAGAGGTTATGTAGTTGATGGTTACTAGTGATACATTTCCAATTTGGTAATGTGGCATACGAAGTGCTGCTGATCATTTGTTGATCGAAGCATGGCATTGTGAAAAAGCGTAGCTTTGTGGACGAGACTTCATCGAGCCTCACAACCCGAAAATGGTCGAAACAGGAATGTTGCAGCAAGGTTTTTAGGGGTCGCGGCCCTAGGGTATGTCCATTTTCTTCTAGATAAGAGGTGGTATCATGGTATGGAGCCTAGATAACCTATGTGGTTACTGCAAATTTATTACTTTGTGGTTGTTGGTGTCGAGCGCTCGGATAAAGGTCAGTAACGATCGGGGATGGCATAGCTCGTGTGTTAGTTACGTAGTTACAGCTTGGTTAAAGCGTGAGGTAGCGTCGGCCTTGTTATCAGAGATCCGGTTAGGTTCTCGGGGGCGTCCTTCCAAAGGTGTACCCATTTCGGTAAGGAAGTTCCTTAGCCGGACCATTTGTTGGAAACCCAATCATCCAATACGCGCCCTTTACGATTTCAATTGTATAACCTGCCATTCTTAAATGGTAGTTATAGTAGGCATACGACGAAATGTGGTATGCTGGTTAAGATTAATATTATATTTTTGAAAGGTTTTTTGCACTATGCACTAATGATAATATCAAATGATTTTCGCGTATCAAGCATTTTAGACTGTCATAAGGAGAAATCTCCTCCAAGTGTGCGCTTGCATTGTTTGTGTGGCGGGAGGCCTTATGGCAGTTCCACTTTTCAAAAAAAAGCATTACGGTTTTCAATATTTTAAAATCTTTGTTGTTATAAAGATAAAACTATTTTTGTTTGCTCACACCAGTCCCACGACTGACCCGGAGTTTACTGTTCCTTTCCTAAACTCTGGGTGCCCATAATTTTCCACATGGGGGTCTAGAGTTGGGGTTTTCAGATAGTCAGATAGTAGATATCGATTTGATACCCTTCAACATTCTCTTTGGAATTCTTTGGAGTCTTCGGACGACGGACCTGACCTGTTTATCTTTGTGCCACTTGATGGTGGTTTCAAGCTTGTGGTTTGAAGCTTTAGCTTCGAGCTTTGGATTAGGATGCAGTTGTGGATTCATTCTTGTCTAAAGTTCACTTGGAGTTATCTCTTCTATTGATACCTTTTCCGCTGTAGCATTGTATCATGCCTCTGATATTCGTTGTGCATTATTGATATCACTATTGTATATCAATCTGGATATTGTATTCATTGGAGTTGTATATGATATCATTCATTTCTCTTCCGTTGTGTTGTTATACTTAATGTGTTATAAGCTCCGGCGTGCCAGATTCGGCGTTTGAATCTGCGGCGTTCAAGTACAAGAGAAGTACGTGTGCCGATTTTCGAGGGCCGAGTTAGGATCGTTACATTTGGAATCAAAGCTGAGGGTTGAAACTTTAGCTCAGGAGTATAACATATTACGTAACTCAATAGAGATAGGATGAAGTGTACCCTAGAATGAGTATCCCTAAGATATCCGTTCGTGTGCCTCGGTAAATTCTCTTACTATCCACTGATAGTGAGTATGAGTGCAAGAATAGGACGAGATAGGGGATAAGAAAGTACCACTCCAGATGGTCAATGCCTTGTAACAACAATGGAAACAATCTTTTCCTATCAATCTCTTTTGTTCATCATCTATATTCAATTCTCTGATTGCTTCGTGGCAGCTCCAAGGAGAAGCTTTGGTGTGATGGTGACCCTACGAATCGCGTAGATAAGTACCTATTTCGTATTCACTTCATTATTTCTATCAGCTTTTCGTTTTGAACTTTAATGAATTTAAAATTCTATTTGAAATGAATTGACAAAAGATGAAGTCGAATTGAATTGTAACGATAAGACGATTTTGGTTAAAGACAAAATATGAGGAATTCATTATGATTTCTTGTGTGAATCCAAGTCCGAAGAGGGACAAGTTAATGTATACTTTGGGATATTCCAACCTAGATTGGTTATCAATTGTCTATTCTTTTATGGTCCAGATGTATTCTACAAATGGTTAAGTTATCCCTTCGAACTAACCGATGTCCTTGCATATTCGTAGACCAGGTGACCGGGGTATCTTGTGTAGTATCGAATATGAGTTTGTTCTCATAATTATTGTTGATGTTCTAATTTGGTAAGCCAAATGCAGAATAGATATTCAATTTTATCTGAAAAGATATTTCTCTGTCTTTCATCTGTTCTTTGTTGTCTCCCTTGCAAATTTCGAGGACGAAATTTTCTTAAAGGGGGGATCTGTAACATTCCTGATTTTTAAGCCTAATTTATTTGGAAATTAATATATAATTCTGGTTAAATTATAAACTAGTTGGGAATTAATTTGAAAAATGTGGAATAAAAATAAAATTTGTAAAAGAATTTTTAATCTGGGAATTCTAAAATAAAATAAAATTCAAAAAATAAGTACTTCACAAAAAATTTATTTGTATTTTCCAAATTAAACAAGCTATTAGTTTATTTATGTGGAATGTGATTTTGAAATTCAAATATAAATGTATTGCAATTAATTTGGGTTTGAAAAACTTTATATTTCAAAAATTACAATTTATAATATAATATGCTTATATGACATGGATTTTGAAAGTTATATTTGAGATTAATATAGTAAAATTAAATTCTAATATACATATACATACACATTATGATTTGAAAGTGATAGTTTTAATTTGATATAGATGAATATCCTGAAATTAATGTTGGATTTTTTTTAACTTTTATGTTTTAAGGAACTAATATATATAGTTAATAGTTAGTGATGAACAATTTGATTTCAAATCATTGTTATAAAATTGTATAAGTACAAAATAAAATGTAAACAATAAATTATGAAAGCTTTAGATATATGTGTTTATTTGTCAATGTAAAATTTTATTTTAAATTAAATTTCTTTTGAAAGATTATGTAAGTATAATTTATATGTATATATATACAATATCTAAGTTTAACAAAAAGATTTAAAGTTTTTTCTTTTAAAAATTTCTATGAACTAAGTTGTAAATGTATGAACTAAAGGACAAAAACAAAGTTTATAAAATAAATTAGAGCAAGGATATAAACACAAAAATGTTACATGTGGACATTTGTAAGCTTGGGATTGTTTGGATTAACACATGTAAGGTAAGTAATCACAAAGATAAACAAGTGGAAAAAAAATTCTTCTTTTTGAAATTTAATTATACAAAAATGAATTAAATAAAGAAATCAAAGCTTTGGGATCAAACAACAAATTCAAAATTGAAAACAAATTCAAGAACTTGAGGCTATCAATCTGTTTTAAGCCTTTAACAAACCAGAAAATGAAATCCAAAACCTGGCAATCAAACAAAGCAATATAAAGATTAGAGAAACAAAACAAAAGCAAGTTGAATCAAGCAACAAATAGAAGTTCAGATTCAAGTAAAACCATTTCCAGTTTAAAAATCAGAAATAAAAAACAGTTCCAGGCACAAATCTGCTCACTGTCTTTGCTTTCAAACATCAAGCCCAGGTGAGCAAACCCGCTTTTATTTGCCTATACTCTTTGATATTGTATTGATGCTTAAAGGATGTTCTGGAATGATTGTTAATATGCCTGTATGTTTTGAATTTGTCAGTGCATGTTTGTTATACAGGTGTGTATATATATAGATATATATCTGATCTTGCGTTATAGGCTAGAGATAGGATCCTAAATAAAAAAAATCTCTTTAATCATTTACCTATAGACTTGAATGTTTGAATGAAATTGTTTAAGTAAACCAAGATCTTAATTATAAAAATATTTTTAAGTGAAAAACTGGAAGAAATCCCTACTAAGAATAAAAATCACAGTCAAATTTAAAAGCATGACAAAATTCAACTTAAATGATAAGTTGATTCATTGATATAATCTGTTTTGTAATCAAAAACTATGATTTTTAAATATAGTTTCAAGATTTTTAAATTTTGGTTTAAGGGCAAATTTGCAAAATGAACAGAAAAGATATTTTTATCAATTCTTGTCAAGCAAAGAGGTAATGATCCTCGTGATCAAGGTTGTAGGAGGTTGGAGCATCGATGGTCATCAGAAAAATAACCGGAGAATTTATCATTCGCCGTGGCGAACGATCGACGACGATTTAGGTTTTTAACCTAGTTTTGATTGATGTTAGAAGATGGATTACTGTAACCTCCATAGTGCATCGGTATTGTCTAGTAGGGGTGGGATCGAAGCTTGAGACCATGGCGAGCTTCAGGTGAAATCGCATGGCCTCCGATGATCGGAGATGGGAGCACGGGAAAGTTTGGGTGATCGAACTTTTGTTCCAGGTTTAGGCCTAAAAATGCTTGATTTTGATTTCGAGTTATTTTTGAAGTTCTGATGGTCGTAATCAAGTTTGGAATTGATCGTCGACATGCTGGCGTCGGCGAGATTGACCGGAATTCGCCAGAACATTCTTGCACGTGCACGGCTATGGTGGTGTCCAGATTATTGCGATTTGGGGTAGATGAAGTATTCTCGGGGATGGCTCGAGTAATTGCAGTAATGGCTCGAAGTAGTTGAAAGGGTGGGTTACCCGAAGTTGGTCTTGGGAGAATTCAGTAATAGCTCGGGTTATTCTATATTTTAACAGGATTTCAAAACGTGAAGTAAAATTGTAAAATTTGTTTTTAACTTAAATTAACTAAGTTAATGAAAAATGGTGTAGTTATTAGTTAATTAAGAAAGAAAGGAAAGTTTGTTTTGATTTTAAATTAATTCAAAGACCTTAAGTTAACTCATAGTTAACGATAAATCATTTTCAAAGGTTTATTTGATGAAATTTAATTAATGTGATTAATAAAGATAAATGACTTATCTTTGATTTATTAAGGACTTGTGTAATTAAAGAATCATTTGTTAATATAATTACTTGAAGATAAATTACTTTAATGTAATTGAAGGATAATTACTTTGCGTAATTAAAATGAAGGATTAATTAATTTAAGGATAATTAATTAAGGACTAATTAATTTAATGAAATTAATTAAGGATAATTAATTAAAGAATAATTAAATAATTAAGGGTTAATTTTTTCATGATTAAAGGTTTATTCATTTATTAATTTAAGTTGATTAATTTAAAATTCAAGGTTAATTAATAAATGATTTAAGGTTAATTAATTATTAAGGGTTGTAATTAATTAATATTAATTAACCAGGACTGGTGATTAATCTGATTTAACTTAATCAGATAATTAATTGATTCTACTTATGGATGTTTGAATTGTATAAAGTGCCTTGAGCTGATTAATACCCCTATTGTGAATGTGATACTTTGTGATGTGAATTGCTTTGTGCTGAGTTGTGACATTTGTGATTTGTTTCTGTGTGGATATGAAAACCCTTGGCCCGTAAAACGACATTTGAATTTCGATGCGACAGGGAATCGGATTCCAGTTAGTTATCCGAAACCCACATCGAATCATAATGGTGAATCTTTGTGATTGATAAATTTGCTTTATCTGTGAATCTGTGAATAAGGATGAGCGTTATAGATTATACCACTTATCGATATTGATATGATTGAATCTGTGATGATTGATGATGTTGCACTATTGTGTAAAACCCTGGACCGCACTATACACACACAAATATGGATTTCACGAGGAAATCGGTTAAGTCATAGATTTTTGAAATGGTTTTAAAAGTTGGAATTTGAATTCAAATGGTTTTGGAAATGGAATTAGGTTAAAAGTGAAAAGCTTTTGAAAGGGAGTTTTCAAAGATAAAAGTTATTTTAATAAATGGATTAAGTTTTGAAATTTAAACAGTTTGATTTGAATTTAAATTCAAGATTTGAAATTGAATCCTATTGGTTTGGGAATTTGAATTTAACCCAAATTTTTATATTTGAAGGGCTTTAGCTTGTATAAATGTAGTCGGATTTTCCGAAATGAAAACTATTTGTTTTCAAATAATAATAGCTTCATATAAAGAAAGGATTTCCAAATTGTGTTGAAAAGATTTTAAGTTTGAAATAGCATGGTTTTGAAAGCTATAATTGAATCTTTGTGAAAGATTGTTGAACTTTGTTTTGAAATTGAAGAGGATTTTAAATGGTGTATCTTTTATATATAAAATATTTGAAATGGGAATTGTTTTGAAAGTTATGAATGAATCTTTGGAAATTGTTTTGAAATCTATAAAATGAGTCTTTGATGACCGGATGAGTTAACCCAATTTGAAATGGAAATTGTTTTGAAAGCTATAAAATTGAGTCTTTGATTTAAAGACTGGATGAGTTAATCCAATTTGAAATGGAATTGTTTTGAAAGGCTATGAATGAATCTTTGTTAAAGATTGGTGAACCTTGTTTTAAATTAAAAGGGGTTTTTAAAGGTGAATCTTTTGTTTAAAAGATTTAAGTGTGGGAATTATTTAAACCATTGAAGGTTTTTGAAATGAATCCTTTTGTTTAAAAGATTGGAAATGGTAATTTGTTTAAACCATTTGAATGAAAGGTTTTGGACTTTAAGCTGTGATTTAACTGAGACCCCAGTATCCATATGATTTTTAAATATTGTGCTCCTTATTCGGTTTAGCCGGGAGAGGACCTTGGTGTCATATAACCCATTTCGAATAATGATACAACATATATGGATAACATTAGAAGACCGGTGGTGAAGACTGGGTATTTTCGGAAACGAAAGGATTGCCTGTCGATTTTCTCTGCATCATGGCTCCGGTATAGAGATTCCCTAAGTGATTAGAAGTCTGATCGGGATTGTGAATACCTCGATTTTCAAAGGGCTTCTTTTGAAGTGCCTTCGGTTCTGTTCAAACCCGGAACAGGCTTGTATGGATGTGTGTCTGACGTTACACTTTGAGATGTAAAGCTGATTTCTATCAAATACATTTCTGTTTGGTGGAGGAGATTTATTCTCTTAGCTTAACACCCTTCTCTGAGACGTACGAGCTCAGAGGTTATGTTGTTGATGGTTACTAGTGATACATTCCCAATTTGGTAATGTGGCATACGAAGTGCTGCTGATCATTTGTTGATCGAAGCATGGCTTTGTGAAAAAACATAGCTTTGTGGACGAGACTTTGTCGAGCCTCACAGCCCGAAAATGGTCGAAACAGGAATGTTGCGGCAAGGTTTTTAGGGGTCGTGCCCTTAGGGTATGTCCATTTTCTTCTGGATAAGAGGTGGTATCATGGCATGGAGCCTAGATATTTAACCTATGTGGTTACTACAAATTTATTACTTTGTGGTTGTTGGTGTCGAGCGCTCGGATAAAGGTCAGTAACGACCGAGGATGGCATAGCTCGTGTGTTAGTTACCTAGTTACAGCTTGGTTAAAGCGTGAGGTAGCGTCGGCCTTGTTAGCAGAGATCCGGTTAGGTTCTCGGGGGCGTCCTTCCAAAGGCGTACCCATTTCGGTAAGGAAGTTCCTTAGCCTGACCATTTGTTGGAAACCTAATCATCCAATACGCGCCCTTTACGATTTCAATTGTATAACTTGCCATTCTTAAATGGTAGTTTTAGTAGGCATACGGCGAAATGTGGTATGCTGGTTAATATTAATATTATATTTTTGAAAGGTTTTCTGTGCTATGCACCAATAATAATATCAAATGGTTTTCGTATGTCAAGCATTTTACACTGTCATAAGGAGAAATCTCCTCCAAGTGTGCGCTTTCATTGTGTGTGTGGCAAGAGGCCTTATGGCAGTTTCATTTTTCAAAAAAAAAGCATTACGGTTTTCAATATTTTAAAATCTTTGTTGTTGTTTTAAAGTTAAAACTATTTTTGTTTGCTCACACCAGTCTCACGATTGACCCGGAGTTTATTGTTTCCTTCCTAAACTCTGGGTACCCACAATTTTCCACATGGGTAGTCTAGAGTTGGGGTTTTCAGATAGTCAGATAATATATATCGATTTGATACCCTTCAGCATTCTCTTTGGAATTCATCGGAGTCTTCGGACGACGGACCAGACCTGCTTATCTTTGTGCAACTTGATGGTGGTTTCAAGCTTGTGGTTTGAAGCTTTGGCTTGGAGTTTTGGATTAGGATGCAGTTGTGGATTCATTCTTGTCTAAAGTTCACTTGGAGTTATCTCTTCTATTGATACCTTTTCCGCTGTAGCATTGTATCATACCTCTGATATTTGTTGGGCATTATTGATATCACTATTGTATATCATTCTGGATATTGTATTCATTGGAGATGTATATGATATCATTAATTTCTCTTCCGCTGTGTTGTTATACTTAATGTGTTATAAGCTCCGACGAGCCAGATTCGACGTTTGAATCTACGGCATTCAAGTACAAGAGAAGTACGGGTGCCGACTTCCAAAGGCCGAGCCAGGATCGTTACAAATCGATGACATTGTTAAGGACCCCATGAAAGACATCGTCATGACATTGACAAGAAATTTCAGATGCTTGTTTTATTGACAACCTATAAGGCGTTGGTGTGGTGTCGATATTATGTTTATCAACATCACTTTGACGTCTTCTTACAGTCGGTAAATGAAGTTTTTGTTATAGTGACATGCATACTTTTAAGATCAGTCTATGATCTTAAACGATACCTCTAAGTTGGAAATATTTTTTTGATAGAGAAATCAAATAGTTTGGATTTAAACAAACACAAGGAAAGCGTGTATTTATAAGAAAGAAGACAAATGCGATGTTACATTCTTAATTCTATGTGTAGATGACTTATTGGTGATTGGTAATGAGGTACCAATGTTACAATTAATCAGTTAAAGCTTGGTTTTCTGGTAGTATTTTAATGAAGGATATAAGTGTGGCATCCTATATACTTAGTATATAACTGTATTGATATAGATCAAAAAGTATGTTGGGATTATACTGAATGAAGTACATCTACACCATACTCTTAAGGTCTAGTACAAAAAATTCCAACTGAAAATTCTGTTTTCCAGAGAAGTGTCCCTAGAACGGATTCCCATCTACAATGAGGTAAGACAACAAATATTAGTAAGATTCCTTATACTTCAATAATAAGTTTTATCATGTATGCTATGCTATGTATTGGACCCGATATTACTTCTGCTCTTGGTGCAATAAGTAGATTTAAATCAAATCTCGATGAAAATCATTCGAAAATTATTAAATATCCAAAAATGCAAAATATTTGATTTTATTTACAAAAATGACGAGCTCCTTGTGAAGGGAATATCAATATGTAAATTCATTAGAATTTTATGAATGATTCCATCCTTGAAGGTACATTACCCTTGTATTGTGATAACAATGCAGGAAGATAGAATATTAAGGTACCGAGAGCTCATAATATACTAAAGTATGTTATTCATAAGTTTTGTACGATAAGATAGTTTATTAACAATAGCGAAGCTATCGTCAAGCGATTGGAAACCCAAGATGATGTTGTATATCCTTTCACCAAGGCTCTTTCTCAAATTATTGTAGGAGTATTGATTGAATCCATGGTCTAAGGTAAACAATTGGCCCCAAGTGTAAGTGGAGGATTGGTAAATTTAAAGGTATGCTCATGGGGCATTTATGTAATTTGATTATGCAATTTAACTCTTGTAATAAAATTTATTTGTAACAGAAGTATGTTGTTTTGTTTTTGTTTTTTACATGCTTTATTATAAAATTATATAAGAAATGTTAAGAGCACATTATAACATTCTAATAGAAATCCATAGGACAAAGCATTTGGTCAATTATAGTTATGAAAGAGTTCATAATCATCGTTATTAGATCATACTAATAAATACTCGTCCTTAAATATTTTAAGTCATTTGGTATTTCGAGAACGGGATGTCGATATACCAACAAGAATAGTTTACATAATACAGCACATCCAATAGACGTTGATCTATTCATGACTGTTTGGAGCACTAATAGATTACATATGTGTAATCGTTTGGACCAATTACAAAATGGTTCATCAAGAATTCTCTATAGGCCATCGTACCAGGATCAAATTGAAAATCTCATGTGAAATATGCAGTAGTCTTTCGACTTAAGAGTATTGTGGATCTTATGAGTAGAGGATTTATTTTAGTTATTATGGTCAATCAATTGATATTCGTTCAAGTTATGATCGTAGTTGGGTATATGTCAAGACTCATGAAGCAAATGTTACACAAAATTGAATTCATTTTCTTTTATATAAAAAGTCGATGTCATCATAATTGGAATATAATATGAGCCAATAAATATTTGGCTAGAGTAAATTGGTTAATTGATAAATGTTATCGGATTTATCTACGTGCTTTGAAGATCAAGCTTTTCAATTAAATGTCGACATTAAGAGCATTGACCATTTACTGAACTTTAGATGTCTAAGTGATATAGTGTTGATAAAGAGACATAATGTGCACAATATATAATTGGTTAGTGGTGGTCTTTTAAAGTTGATTAAAATAAGACTTAACTTAGAAGTCGTATAAGCGACTAAACTCATATCAACTACCATACTATAGCAAAGTCCATGTAGACTTTAATATTTAAATTATTCAAATATTATTGAGGATTGGGTTTACCTCTAGGAGTCAAACAACCATAACTCTCAAAATTTGACTAAAATAAATTAATTTAGATAATTTATAAATATTATAAATTGAAATTGTGATAATTTTTGTATAATGCTTATATATTAATTTTTTTGAAAAACAATTTGCATTTATTTAAATTAAACAATCTTTTAATAAATTAAATGGTTTAAGATTTGAATATTTATTCATTTAGTTTCCCAAAGATAGTTAAATAAATTTTATTCAATTACATTTAAGTGGTTGTCCATATATAGTGCGGGAGAAAGAGTTCATGTATTATAAATTCAAAAGTTGAGACTTTCTCGAATAATTGAGGGATATATGGAGATTTGATGACATCATCGACTCAAAGTCCATGTTATAATAACACCCTAAGGGTATCGTTTCCTTTAAATTATTCTTCAAGCTTGTTATCTCCACCATTAAATATTTTTATTATGGGTTTGAAAACCATTGTTGAAGTAAAGAAGGAGTTGCTCAAAGACCGACCTATTTTTTCGTGTATAACTTAATCTTGATTACCAAATGATAATATAGCTTAATTTCATATATTTTTTTAATATGTCATCCCCCTTGTAAATTTCAACCATTATAAACTTACCAGTAAAGAAATCTTTGGATTTAAAGTAAAATAATACATACATCTAGCAATAATAATATAATTTAATATAATATTATAATTAGTCTTATAACTTACAAAACTATGAAATTTCATGAAAATATATTTTTGATGCTAGTTTTTACAGTAATTTATATAATTTTTTCAAATTTTATAATTACATTACTATATAAATCCATGTATATGTTGAAATTAATATCGTGTTCAATATTATTCATGGTTCGAAAAAGGCTATATATTATTAAATTATTTAATAACTGATTTTATAATTAAAATACTAATAAATAAGTTTCTAAATAAATTCAGTCGAAACAAAAAATGAAGGAAAAAAAATTAGTGTCCAAAATGTATTGTAAGATATAATTTAACTTTGAAATGTATTTCCCTAAATAAAACTTCACAATTAATTAAATTTTAAATGAATAAAATAGATCCTAATATTTAAGAATTTAATTTTGAACTTATTATTTTTATCAATTTTGTAGGATATTTTTAGAAAAAATTATAATTTAATATTAATTCGAAAGTTATAATAAAAAACTATACTAATTGGTTTACAAGGTTGGTACACAAACACAATAATGTTTATAATAAATGATAGGCATATGTATTCAGCACTAAATATAGATGCCTACACTGCATGCTACTAACACGTGCATAGTGTAGCTATAGATCTCCCAGTAATATATTCATTTACATATAATATGAAATTAAATTAATGTAAATTTTATAAATGAAATAGAAATTCAAATTTATAAATAAATCACTAATATACTCAATATTTTTTAATATTCAGTTAAATATTTATTCATTATAATACAAAATGATCTTACGTGTGATATAGCTACAGGTACGCCCTGGGGCAATTATGTAACTGTTACATAAATCTAACTCGATAGCCAATCTTGGTCAAACTCAAAATGTGTTTTCTTTCTATTATATACTTCATATAATGTGTTATGTAAATTAGTTAATTATATATCTAGTAGAAAATCCATAAATGGCATGTTTTTAAATAGTAGTTACAATGCATTATAACCATAAGTGATTTATCATAATAAAATAAACATAACGTTTTAAATATTCCCAGTTAAGATGTATCGAGACTGGATATCGATGCATCCGCTGAGACTAAAATACGTAACACTCTCCAAATGTTAGGTAGTATATTACTCATGATCGTTGGAGGCATTAAGGGGTTACGTTGTAATGGCCCACGCTCTCGACCCTCGAGCGTCGACATTAATACATCCACGGTATTCATGTGTCGAGCACTCAATTGCCAAAAAGGCGAAAAGTTAGGGTAAAATAAAAGAAAAAGGAAAGTAACAAGGAAGAAGAGAGCATAACATCAGAATCTTACTAACGGAACGGTAATATATATAGTATCAAAAGAACAATACAAAGAATTATTGTGATACACAAATTTTGAAGCTACAAAACCCAAGTACTATCATTAGCTTGGATAGTTATAACAACATGTCCTTACAATAATGATATGTATAATGGTAATGTAGTGGAAATAAGAATACTACACTAGGTGAAACTTCCAGCTCATCTTCTCGAGCTCTGAAGAACATCAAGGAAACCTGCCTTTCTCAAACTTCTCGAAATAGCATGCGAGGAATTTAGGAACAAAACCAAGCATCAGACGTGAGTCCGCTATGAGAAACTCAAGAAATATGTAGCTAACATATAACAGTACTATTGGGACCACATGGAATGCCATAACAGCTATCCTCTCAAAACAACCACTATCCAATAAGTACATAAAGTGATATATTAGATAATGTCTAAGGTGCATAATATGAATATATAATATAGCTGAAATGGTTATATTCATTACGTTCAACAACATATCAAGCATATAATCAAATCTGATAAGGAACGTTCACATATTGTATTTTCCGTGGAGATCTCTCCGGGGGAGCCAGATTCAATCTCCTGCACAAGAGTTAGAAAGTACCTCCAAGCAATGTATATCTCTAGATAAAATATACCTTTAGGTAAACATAGCCGGTCCATGCTCGAAAACATGATCCCACATATCATCAACTCCCGCCGACCAACAGTCGATAAGTATCTCTAGATTTGGAGTTGATATATCATGTTGTGGGTTAGCTATACCCTAGGCCATGAGGCCTATTCTGTTTTTAGCCATTTCCGACGTCGAGTTTATGTTTGGCATCTTCCATATGGGTCTTCATAACTCGAACAAAACAAGAATTCAAAATTGGATTCCCACATCTCGAACAGATCTCGAAACCACACATGGATTCCAATATCTTGAAAATATCGACTTCCAAGAGATAGAATATGTATCTCACTCTTGAAGTGGTTTTCGATAAGTAAAACACTTACCGATCCCGGTCTCTTCAAGACCGAATCAATGAATTTTGTCATTCAATGATAATGAAAACGACCACATATGGAAACTAAGTCTCATATACTTTTTACGTTTTCAATATTTTCATCCCACCTATCCCTCGATCAAGAGTGTAGCTGTTAGGTTAGAGCTTATTACTCATATTCCTACATGAACATCAGTCTTAATTCCCATAGATAGACAAGGCTACTTCATCGGCTTTTAATGCTAAGTATACAACTAAATGTTTTCGATAAACGAGTAAACATAGAAGGCGCGATCAAGTCATACAAAGCATGATTGAGTCACATAAGTGACTTTTAATCCGGCTTTTGTTTAATTAATACTTTTATTAATTAAAACCTCCTTTATTAGTAAAACTTATTTTATCCAATAAAATATCATTTATCAATTTGTACTATTCATTATACTCTTTTCAACCCTTCAAAAAGTATTTATATGCTTATCTCAAATGGTATAAGTATATTCATTAATCTTTAACAAGATTTCTTACTTAAACCTTTACTCTTTCTATCTTTTTTCAGAATATTCCATACTTATAATTTCCTTCAAAAAATCCATTTTAAGGATCTAAATACTTTCACAATCCATTCAAAAGGTTAAAGACTAATGTTACGCAAACATTGTCACTACAAACCCAAAATCATTTCACTTAAATAAACTGAAGACCTATTTACATTCATAAGTATAATAAAAAAAGGGTAAATACGAATTTTATTGACGCATTTTCATAGCAAACCCAAAACCATTTCATACTTGTGCCATCTTTAAAAACATTCTTTTAAAGATCTAAGTTAATAATAGGTTAAGTTTGATAGTCGACTAATCGATTATCTAGTCAAAACAATTGTTATACAAATCAATGTTCGTATACTTAATTCATTTCTGACGTTTCAACTTAACCATTCCTCATCCAAGATTGAAGCCACATAAGTTAGAGCACTGGTTACATCAAAGCCTTGCCTAGATACTTCATTCTTGAATCTCACAAATAGATAAGCATACTCGTCAGCTTTTAGTGTTAATTATAGTATTAATGATTTCCATAAACAAGTGACAAACAGCATGATTAACCCATTTTCGACATTCCTAACTTAACTATTCCTCATCCAAATGGGAAACCGATAGGTTAGAGCTCTATTGCTTCATCTCTACTCGACATCAATCTTGACCCTCACAAATATATAAGCCTACTTCACTGACTTTTAGTATTAAGCAAAGTTAATTACTTTTTAGACAAATTAGTAAAAAAACAAGATTAACATGTTTCCAAAATTCCAACTTAACTATTCCTCATTCAAGATGTATGCTCGATAGGATAGAGCTATATTGCTTCGTCCCTACTTGACACCAATCTTAACTCTCGGAAATAGAGAGGTCTATCTCATCGGCTTTTGGTGTTAATCCTCTTCTTTACTTTTCCAAAATTATATATAATTATTAAAAATAGATTTAAACTTCAAACAAACTTTAATATACTTCAAAACATGTTTGAAAACATCTCTAAAAATATTAGAGAAAAATACCAATTTAATTGTCATTTTTAAACACTTAAAACCATAAGCGACTTACTTCAACATTTATAAATGCTGTTATAAATCCTTGTTAAAAAAATTTGAAAAGAACGATCTTTGTGACTAGTTTTAACCACTTTAACTAATGAACTAAGACTTTGAATTTTTATAGTAAATACTACCATTAGGGTTCTTAAAGACCTTTCAAAGAAATTTCTATGAATATCTTCCCATTTATTTATAAAAATTCTCGAAATAAATGATTCGAAAATGCACTTATAGCGACTATTCTTGTTTCAAACACTTTCAAACTTGATTCAATTTAACAGGAAAGTTAAAAACCATTTAAACATCAAGTCAAGACCACACCACATGCTTAAGAGGGTTATAGAAGTAATGTTACATAATATAAAGTTGTCATTTTCTTTCAAAAGCAAGAAGGGTCCAAAGTTTATAACTTTACTTAGTTGATGTCACTTTAGCTTTATACTTTGCACACAATATATATATAGACAATATATTATTATAAGATAGTGAAATAACTCACTTAGATCCATGCTAAATCCAAGCACAAAGCCACAAGAATTAGAGAACCACCTCCGTCCATCACCATAAGCCAAAAGATCCAACCTTTAGCACTTTCAAGCCAAAGTTACATCTCCTCCTCCTATGCTCACGGCCCCTTCCAAGATTCCCCATTTACTCTCACCTTCTACCACTTTTTACTTGTTAATAATGCTTCCCATGATGTTTTAGGCCTATAGCCAAAGTTTATAAGAGAAGTACATGAAAATTTTAGAGAATAATTAGTGGATTAGTGCTTAAGCACTTCCACCATTTTTAATTCTCATACTTCATTTCAAGCATTGTGAACTAATGATTATTTAATAAGGTGTTTCCCTCCTTATATAAGCTTAAAATGGTATAGCATAAGTTTGTTCTCATCCTCCTTTCATGTCATATAAGGCTCACCACCCATCACATCTCCTTTATAATTTCTTAAGAGTTAAATCTTTCCTTTTAAGCTTATTTCATAATATCTTTAATGACGTCACCGATGACATCGTCCATAGAGTTTATTTCCATAAGTGGAAAAAGTTTTTTTTTTCCTTTATTAATTTCCTAACAAAATAAGTGTATGTAAAATAATCTAAACAATTCTGATGGTTAAAAAGCTGTTTATCCATAAAACAATTTTCGGTCACATTATCGATGTTTTTTCAAAGTATTTATTTTTGTAAACATTTTTCCAAGAATAAGCTTACCATCATTATTTATGATTTAGAAGGGGTTAAAAAGCTTATTAAATCATTTTAATAACATTTAATTCAACATTCAAATAGCTTAAATATTTAAATACGAAATGTTCAAATTCCTGGTCGTTACAATGCATATTTAGTAGAAAATCCATAAATGGTATATTTTATGATAGTAGTTATTGTAACCATGAGTGATTTATCTTAATAAAATAAACATACCAGTTTAAATATTCCCAGTCAAGATGTATCGAGACTGGATATCGATGCATCTGCCGGGTCCAAAGTACGTAACACTCTTCTAACTACGAAATGACTCACTCGATAGTATTCTGTTGATTAATATAACTAAGGTGAAAAATAAAATATCGATGCGAAAAAATTACACGGTTCTCCTAACTTGAGAATACTGTTTAGTTTCAATATGGGAGCTTCGGTTTTATCATAGTTAAATCATGGCATGACATCCAACGAACAACTATAGTTGGGTCAAATGGAAGCATTGGAAGTGAAACACTATTCAAGATAGGATTCTCTCCACAATTACATGAGGCATGAAAATTTCGGCCAAAATAGCTTCGATAGGCCAACCAAATGTTAGCAAAACAGGGAGGCTTTTAAATGGTTAAAAAGAGTGGAATTGGTAAGAGAGAGTTAAGGGTAAAATCCACTTTTCTCTTCGTTTGACTTCCTATCTATATGCCACACTCTACACCACTCCTTTTACATTTTCTATCCTCTGCCTTTGCAAATTTCGATCAGCAAACCTATTTAAACCCCAAAGAAAGCCAAGCTCAAATCACATCAAAATTCTTCGATTCGATCATCGATGGTAAAGCAGTTTGAGAGTTAGCAACCCCGCAATGGAATTTGATTCAAGGAGCCATTTTATCAATTCAAAGTTAGATCTCTAGGCTTTGGCAAAAGGTATTCGATGTGTTTACTAATTCACTTAATATTATTATATAATATTATAGTATATTGTAGGTTATTAGATTATATTACAAATCTAGTGTATCGATCTATCGTATATTGGATGGTTGAATATATTAGTGCATCTATATATTAAAAATAAGAATAAAAAATTATTTTGTTCAGCGGTACTAAACTCATGACCTAAAAATAAAAAATAAGTTTTTTAATGAAATAATATAATATATGATTTTATCAATTAATATATCTTTAAGATTAAAATCATATTATAGTTATTTTAAATATCTAAAATTTTGGTTATGCACAACAATAATTTGAAAGTTATTTTTACTTTATTTTGATATATATATATATATATATATATTAATATAACTATTTATTTAAATAGAAATTGATTAAATTATTTTATTATAATTAAAAGTTAATTATAAATTTTATTTAACAACACTAAATAAACTTTAGAATTAGAATATTTTTTTAATTTTAATAATTTATTTCGATTGTTTTTAAACTATTTTATAATTGTTTATTTAAAAATCATTTTATAAATCCGAATTTTTATCGCATTGAGCTCCAAATCAGCTAGCATCAATCATAATTCATACACACACACACCATATATGTATGTATGCATATGCATATGTGTTTTTATATTTATAATTATTTACTAACTAAAAATAAAAAAATTATATTAATCATTAAATGATTTTTTTATTTAATATAATTGAACATTTGAACAAATACATTTTAAATATTTTATATAACTTATTACAATTCTTATTTCCAAATATTTATATAAAAATATATGATTGTATTTGAAATGAATAATTTTATGTATGTATATATAGCATTTGATGCACGCACACACACAAACACACACACACACAGATATATATATATATATATATATATATATATATATTCATTTAAACATCACATAGAATACTAGAGAGACTAACATGTCTGTTGCACTGTAAATCCAAACACCAATATATAGGCATGTCAAATCAAGCACACTTTATTATATTGCATGTGCATGTACACACATATGTGTATATGATACACATATTCAAACTTAATACAAAATAATATAAAGTAAAACTTTATTTATAAAATTAAACAAAATAATGATTCTATTTAAAAGAAATTTAGAAAACTTCAAAATAAATTTTGACTGAATAGGCCCAACAAAGCTCGTTAAAGGAAAAAATCTTAACTAAGTGGGGTCATAAAAAGAACAGGTTCCAAATCGCAATCGATTCCTTTTTCAAATCCTGCTGCAGCTGCACGGGCCCTTCCCGGACCTAATTCCAACAACGGTATCAAAACCCAGCCTTTGCAGCATAAATTAGTCATAATATGGCTAACTAATTAAACTTATAACTGAGTTAGTATGGTATCTAAGAAAGTTAGTCTAGGTTGGATTATTGGTTAATCAATCTACCTGGCGACCGGCTTGGCCCGAATAATTATGCGAGCCCTAAGGTTGCCCCTAATAGAAAATGCCCAATTTGAATGGGCCTTGGGCTAATTTCAATATTGTTTTGAAATTAAAAATAAAAGCTTTTAATTTAAAAGTTAAATCTAAATTAAAATATATTATAAATGTTATAATGTATATTTCAAATTATTTTGAAAATTAGAATAAAGCTTTTAATTTTAAAAGTTAAATTTAAAATAAAACACATGTTATAAAAGTTATAACATGATTTTTCAAAATGTTTGAAAATGTTATAAAATTAATTTGGAAATTTATTTTGAAATTGGGTACTTAGATGGTAGCACATATTAGTACTACAAGTCTTAGGTAGTATACAGCATACTACATGTCAATATACATATTCAAATCATGCTATGCAAGTTTTGAACCTATGACCTCTCGCACCAAAGTTGAAGCACTTAACCACTTGGACAATTGTGCTTGTCAATTTTAAAAAATATTATTTATTATTGCAGCGACCCTGAAATTCAAACACTTCATCTTCGAAGATCGAAACATTTTATAATATAATTAAGTGTTATAAATATGATTTTATAACCTTAAACATCATTTAATTAATAGAAAAGGATAAGAAACTTGTTTTTGAAAATTGTTTACAAAAATATATTTTTTGAAAAAATATCGATAATGTGATAGAAAATCGTTTTATCGATAAATAGCTTTTTAACCATCAGAAGGTGTTTAGATTTTTTTACACACTTATTTGCTTAGGAAATCAGTTTAATGAAATAAAAACTTTTTCCATTTATGAAAATAAACTTTATGGAGTATGTCATGGGTGATGTCATCTTGGATATTTAGGAAATGCGCAAAAATGGAAATAACTCAAAATTTAAGCTATGTTGTGTAAAGTTGGACATGATAGAAGTAATTAAGGCTGGTAGGATTTTAAAGGGTTTAGGTCTTTCCCTGTCACATTCCTAAGCCATATAAGGAGGCATTTGCCTTAGGAAATAATCAAATATTTATAAAGCTTAGAATTCAAAGTCAATCCTATCTTCTTCATCTTAAATTCCTAAAGCAAAATAGTTGCAAATCAGCTTCGAATCACTTCAAACTTTGCCATAAGGCTTAGTATAATATTAGAACACTTTCCTCCAAGCCAAAAGTTGAAGAAGTGAGGGCAAACCCCTATAATACCTAGAGGACGTGAGCTATTGGGTGCTTGGAGGGAGGAAACAAAGCAAAATAGGGAAGACGACGACCGATAAGTGTTTTACTTAGCCGGAAATTCATCGAATTAGTTTTGGAGAGACGATGATCGATAAGTGTTTTACTTGTTGAATATCACTTCAAAACTATTATACGAGTTCTATGTTTTGGAAGCAATTTTGAAATGAAATGTTATAGAGTTGAATTGTCAATCCTAAGGTTAAGTCCAAAGGAAAGGCCAACATCAACATTTCAAACGAAGTTATCATGTGAGACTATCTATTATGATGCGTATTTCAAGAGAGAGGAAGATGTTAATGTTCGTCAAAAGACTTATGCCTTGGAACCTATATGGAGGTTCGAGATCTATTCGAGATGCTCGAATTCATGTAGTGATTCGTGATCTGTTCGAGATGTGAGAATTCACTTGGGGATTCGTGTTCTATTCGAGTGATGAAGACCCGAGAGAGAGAGACATGCTGAACGTAGCCTTGACATCAAAAATGACTAAAACCAAAGATAGCATGTGTAGCCAATAGGAACGAAGCATTTTAGAAATCCTTAGGGTGCAGGTGACTCCAGCCAGTATTACTTATGGATATGCATGTAGGAGCGATGCATTTGGAACCATGATTTTCTAGGCGTGGGCCAGTTATGTATTTCCTAAAGTACATTCCCTAGATATGTACATTGTGTATGTCTTTAATCCTTTTGCAGAAGTTAGGATTCGGCTAGATCTGAGGAGATTTCCATTGAAAATCCACTATGCGAACGCGCCTTAGAGGTATTGATTATATACCTATTATTGTTGTAATTCTTTACACGATAACTATTTGACACTATTTATGTGCTACATTATAGAAATTATTTATCATATCACTACATGTTAAACTTAATGAATGGTTGGTTTCTTTGAGGGGGAAATCGTTATCGAAATTCGTATGGTCTCAGTGGTTAATATTTCTTATTGCCTATTTCTTGAGTTTCTCATGTCGGTTTGTCAGACTAATCGGGAAGTTATTTTCTTATAATGCTCGAGTCAGCCCCGTGTATGTTTTCAGATTTAACTATGGATGCTTTGGGGCTTATAGAGGAGACCTGAAGGAACGTCTTCCATTGTATTCTTATTTTCGCTACATTTCTGTACTATATGTATCAGCATTGTGAGGATAGGCAGTTATAACTGTCCAGGCCGATGATAGTACTTAGATTTTAGTAACTCTGGTATTTCTGTATTTAAAGTGATCCTTTGTATTGTTCCTTTGATATTATATATTATCGTTCCATTGTGAGATTCTAATATTGCATTCTTCTTTTCTTATTCTATTCTTATTCTTTTATTTTACCTTAACTTTCTGCCTTTCCGACACTTGGGTGGTTAGCACATAAATACAACGGATGTATTAGTGTCGACATTCGATGGTCGAAAAATTGGTTCATTACATTTGGTATCAAAGCACATGGTTGAGCGAACACCTTGGCTTTGGCTGGGTATGGCTCGTTGGAGATAAGGTAAACGACACCCTAGAATTAGCCGAGTATATTATATATATGGGAGTGTATTTGTATTTTGAAAACCATATTTTAAAATTATTGTTTAGGAATATCTCTTTCATAGAAATCCTTTCTTTGAAATAACTCTATCCTTCCATGTCCTAAATGAAGTTTGCTTTGATTACGTAGTAATAGTTATGAGTACCAGACCCATCAGTGCTCAAGGAGGTAGAGGTAGAGGTGGTTGAGTAGTACCGTCATAAATGGTAAGAATGGAGCATTAAAGAATGTTGCTCTAGTTGAGTAACAAAGGTCGAATGTCATAGAAGAGGTTATGTAGGTCAGGCCTTAGGTGATTTTTGCTTCGCTCTCCGTGATTATGAGATGTTGGGAGGTAAGAGGTTCGGTGGTACAGAGGCGATCATAGATGTCCAGACTTGGATCAAATTATGTGATCAGATATTTGGAGATATGGAGCTAAATGACACAATGAAGCATAAGTTGGCATCACGACATCTGAGGGATGCAGCCATGGATTGGTGGAGTTCTATCACTGCAGATGTCCAAGAGATCAATTCTCTTGGGCCCAATTTAAAGATGAGTTTGAGATGAAGTTTGTTTCAGAAGCTGAATTGACTTTTTTATTTAGAAGCTTCTTGGATATGAAGCATGGGGGTATTGTAAAAACCCTAATTGAGATTACTTGGAATTAAATCTAAAATATGATTTATAATTATCTTAACTAATTTTAAGATAAATTTGAGAAATTTTATTATTTTTAATTTCCAAATTAAATTGGCTTTTAGATGGCAATAAATAAATTTAGTAAAGTTTATTTAATATTAAAAACTGTGTAATTGAACTTCTTATATTTGATAATATAAGAATAATCTTGAGGAACATAAGAGTTAATAAAATATATGGAAATAATTTTGTAATTTGAAATGTGAGTATTTCTAAGGTTTATTCACTCATTTATTTTAAATGGAGATTTATGATAAATATTTTCCATTTCAATTTATTACAACAAATGTTGTAAATTTAATTAAATGTTAACATTGAAATTTATTGTTTAAAATGAGATTTTACAATTAATTGTTTATTTGATTAAAAATAATGAGAATAACTTTTTAACTTTAAAAGTTATATTTAATTTTCAATATTAATAAAAATATTAATTTTCGACATGTTGGTGCTTTGTAAAATGTGAGAAATCAATTTATATTTTTATAAAACATATGTTGTATTGTAATTAGTTTTTTAAAAGAGAAAACAAAGGGAATTAATCACATTTTCTCTTATTGGATCCATACATACCCATATGGCCCAAGAAGTAGTGTAATTGTGAGATGGAGAAAACATATATGTTCATTTTCTCCCATCTCTTTCCCATTTCAACCATAAACTAAAAATCTAAAAATATATCTCCTTCATCTTCAAACCCTAGAAACTAAATTAATCTCTAAATCTAGATTAAATCAAAGTTTTTTTAGGAGATACCGAAGGTATAAGATCAAGGTAATCTCTTCCAGCCTTTATTGCATCCAATTAGTGATTTAATTTCAGTCCCCTTATCATGGTTGTAACCTTTCGTTTGCAGTTGCCAAAATCAAACCAAGGTTGTAGCTGAAAGTTAGTGGCCTAAGAGAATCCTGGTTTCTAGCATTAATTCAAGTCCATATAGGTGAGATAATCTCACACTTCTAGCCTATAGATGAATGCTTGTCGCTGTCTGTTGTTTTGGATGACTTTTGGTGTTGAATTGACTTCAATTTCTTGTGTTTTTTACACCAGTTGTGTACTATTTTTAGATTGTGGAAACCCATTTAATATGATCATAAACTGCGTTCGGTTATTGGTGTTTTTATTCTTGCACGACTGTTAAATTAGTGTTCTAGAAGTCAAGGAGGTCATCAACGAAGAAAAGAGCGACAACAGATTAACAGGGAGACACCGGCGTCACCTGGTGTTCAGCCCTGGTGCTGCCACCGGTAGAGCAATCCCACCAGACCGGTGCATCGCCTGTGACCTGGGCTGAGCCCCAGGTCATGCCATGTGGCCTTCTACGCCCGTTCATTCGCTTATGTGTTCGTCCATTTAGATCCTTTTTTATGTTTGATCCATTTTGATACTCCAATTCATGTTGATTTCAATGCAAATTTTAGAATTTCGATTATGAATTTGTGAGTTCATCTTGAGTCTATTATGCCATGGAAATACTCTATAGGTCCCTGATATTGCACCAAGTTTGATCGCACAATTTCAACTAGAGTTTTCAAAGGAATAATTGTCAATCCAAATTGTTTTCCTAAATCATTTTAAGAATGAATATATTTTCTATAAAGGGTGGAATATTATATATATATAATATAATTATTTACAAAGATAATGATTTTAAAATTGATTTGGAACATTGGTTTAAAAATTATACTTATATATATATATATATATATATTTGACAAAGGCTTTCCAACGTGTGTGTGTGTGTATGTATATATATTATAGTTTACAAAACAATATTTTCAAGAATGATTTCAAAGTAAATTAATTTATAAAATTGCATGACATCAATCAAATGAGGAATTGATCTAAATGGGTTAATAAAACAAGTGGTATGGAGTGCTCACGTTTATTTCTCCGATTAATTTCCGGACTTACTCGATCGAGCCATTTATGTACACAAGTGGAGTTTACTAGCTTATAGTAACATTTAAGTAGACCCATATGGTATAGGATACACGGTTATTACTTATTTTGTTGCTATTTAAGAGTACATGGCACTTATGTCGGCAAGTTTATGACTTGCCTTTGGAGTTCTACAGTTCTTGTACCTATCTTGGAATTTTCAAAGGTTTTTTATACCTATCATGTAGTTTATAAGACTTATTCCTATCTTGAAGTTTATAGGTCTCGCTTATATATTAAAGTTCTATAGGCTCTTGCCTATCTTGAAGTTACTATGGGAATTGTACCCATCATAGAATTTTATAGGCACAAATGTCTGTCTTGGAGTTACACGCATGTAGGTGAAGTTATTCACCAATCTTGGGGTTTTGGGGCCTTCCCCCTTTTATGTGGTTCTAGGATTTCTGTTGATGATTTCTAGATTATATTATTTTTGTTATCACCAAATAGTTTTGGGGGTTTTGCTTTTAGGAGCTATCTTGGGTTTTGATATTTGGTGATTACATCCTTGGAGTTTATTAAAGAATTCTTGATGTTTGCTGATAATGGGCATTGCGACTATATTTGAGATCTATTTCATTTCATCCATTATTTATTTTACCTAACTCATTCACTATAGTCTACAATAACCCATTTTTTATTTTATAGTACTCTGGTCAGACTGAGATATTTCAGGTGCTCTAGTTTGATAGTTCTAGAGAGGATTCACTCCAGTTATGTAATTATTATTCATCTTATCTTCATCTCGTATATGTGAACATATTCATATAGTGTTGTATTGAGCCTAGCTCTTTGGTGTACATATTCATTTCATGAGATGTAGTACAGATGTATTATATGGATCGTTTTTACCATAGTCTTGTATTTGATATTATTTGTCTATTTGATTTGGTCAGCTTATATCTATTTGTATTCTGCTATGTACATTCTATGATCTGTGATTTGTATTCATCATTTATTGTTTTGGATTATTATTATAGCCACCATAGTTTTGTTTTAAGCCTGAATTACATATGTCGATTTCACTTGTGATAGAGAAAAATATATAGCATATTAATGACGTATCTATGCTCGCTTAAGTAAAATTCATGAATTGTCGCTCCAAACCAGCCTTATTCTTTATACTAGCAGACAATATTACTCTGAAATATCCTTTTTTAGTGTAGGTCTCAAGGTAGGGCATCAGAGCAATGAAGGTGGCAAAGTATGAGAATCGGTTCATTGCAATATCTTGGTTTGGGTTAGGATTGGTTGATATGTCGCTTAAGAAGAACGAGATGTTCATTGCGGGTATGCACCTAAAGTTCCACGGGATATGACTAATCATGCCATGTTATCAACTATTGGTTTGGTGAATATAGCTTTGAGGATTGAGATCTTAACTCCTGAATTCGTTTATTTCTACACCAGTTGGGGACAACGTGCAGAAGTTACAGCCACCAAAGATATTTCAAGTGTGGTTTACCGTATGTGTAAAAAGAAGGCACACTTTGCTTGGAGTTGTAAATCGGGGAAAGAAGGGCAAGTGGCTAGAGCGCAGAAAGTGAAAGCACCGATTGAGAAGTTTCCAAAGCTTGAAGCACAATTTGCACTAAAAGGTTGTTATGATTTCCATTAGCCTGACCATTTTGTTAGGGATTATCCTATGCTCAAGAGTGAGGAGCAGCCTAGGGTTTTCGCTACTTCTGCAGTTAAGAAGGAGAAGCAGATTCTTGAGGATATACTATCTATTTATGGTTAACCTATTCGTGTTTGGTTTTATATTAGTACTTCTCATAGTTTAATATCCAGTAACCTTGATTGTAGTCATGCTCAGCATATTAGGAACATTGGGCATTATTTGTTATGGATTATGCTCAACCACTTTATGAGCAGCTTTACCTTTCTACATCATGGGATCGGTAGGTAGTAATTATGGGTATATTAAATGAACACTTATGAATTAAGTTTCATGGTTTGACTATAAGCCGTTCGGTGATAAAGTTGGGTTAGAAGTTAAAAATTAGTAATACATATTTGCTATAATATAAAGGAAAGATAGAATATTTTGAAAATAAATATTTGTGGAAGAATTTTATATGACGCGGTAATTTTATATAAGTATCATTTATAAAATATGATTTATAAATAAAAAGGATTTGAATAGATAATTTGAGAACATAGATCCCGGTATCTTTGAAAATGCTTTTCAAGATTTAGGTGGAAATAAAATTAATATTATTTGAAAGTAAATATTTAGGTGGTTGATTTAAGAAATTAGATCATGATACTTAGCATTATTAGAAATGATTTTGTTATATACCAAAATTATGGTTTGAATGAACAGAACTCACTTCTGTCGCTTGAAAATAATGTCTATGATGACTGCAGCAATATCAACATTCATTTTCGGGTTTCTAAATATGGGATGCTACAAAGTTGTTTGGTAAAACAGATTTTGATTTAATCCTAAAGTATGAATTGATATATAATGGTTATATGCATTTATTATTTCAAAATAATTTGAAATAAAAATGAGTGTTTAGTTCTAAAGTTCTCTTGTTAAGTTATTTCATGGACACAAGGAACCTATGCATTAGGAAAGTACGGTATCTGCATTATGATATGATAAGTTGTTTAATAATTTCCATTGTTAAAATGAAATGGAATTTTTGGCAATTTTGGATAGTCGGGAACTACCAAGTTCTTTTAGAACTTGCAATTGAGTGTTTTTAAAATATAAAGTTAAGTTTACATAACATTTGAATTGATATGGTAGAAGGTTAAAATAGGTTTAAATTTGTTAACCATACTTGTTACAGGTTTGATGTTTTGGTATATACTCTTAGGATGCAGTGGAGTATTATACGAGAATGAACTTAAGTTATAAAATGTGGATAAACTTGAAGTTTTGTTTCATGAAATAATTCATAAATGATTTTAGTATTAAAATGATACTACATAGGTAAAAGAAATGTGATATAAAGAAGTTGGTGTAGTTATGAAAGCAATATGATAAATATGTATGTTTTACATAGATCGTTTTATTCGCATAACTTTTCTTGATCCAGTATTAAAGTACATGTTTTCGATGTGGTTTACAACAGTCCAAACAAGATTTTTCACTTGATTCTTGACTGCAAACATTTAATATGAATTTGTGATGCGATCCCATTGTTTTCTTTCATAGTATATGGCTATGCAAGATGAATAAAGGTTTCTTATCAAGGAACCAAATCAGAGTCCGCAATAGAGAGGTCAAATGATCCATACTAGTTGGAAAGTGAAATTTATAAGACCAAGTAAGTGATCAGATCGAATATTATGTACGGATGATATATATACATTGTACGAGCTTTAATACATTTGTATGAAATGTTATGTTGAGTTATAAAGAGTTTGGGGAATGAATTCTTGATTTATTATGAGGTAGCATGAATAATTATCTAAGTAATGACCTAATCCTATTAAGCGTAATGTATACTTAGCATATTGTTTATCATCCTTGGACGATGATAGAGTTTTGAACCTAAGCGAACCATGAGCATTGGTTGCTAGTAATTATGAATACAATTTGAGTATTTGTGTGCTTGCTCCTTTGTTAAGGTTAGAAGTGTCGTGGAGCAAGAATGCTCGGGGTGGTACCATGGAAGTTGGAAGGTGGTTTGAAGGAGATCCATCTAGAGTTACATATAGACTAGGATTCCTTCTTATCTTAGTATCTTATATCTTTTACAGTGAACTCACCGCTTGAGGTGGAGTTGCTTAGAATGCATTTCAGTTTGCAATTTAGTTTGTATATAATTTTAGCAGTATGCTATATATATATATATATATATATATATATCTTGTTCTCCCATCTCCTTTAATTATCGTTCTAGTTTGAATTTTGAGGATGCAATGTTCTAAGTGGGGGAGAATGCGGCGAATTCGAACACTTCATCTATTGAAACATTTTGAAATATAATTAAGTACTATAAATACGATTTTATAACCTTTTTAAGAATCATTTAATTAATAGAAAATGGTAAGAAATTATTTTTGAAATTTTTGTTAAAAAATATATTATTTGAAAAAATATCGATAATGTGACCGAAAATCGTTTTATCAACAAACAGCTTTCTAGCTATCAAAAGTTGTTTATATTTTTTTACATACCATTATTTGCTTAGAAAATCAATTTAATGAGTTAAATTATTTTTTACATTTATGGAAATAAACTTTATGGACTGCGTCGTGGGTGATGTCATCCTAAACATTTAGGAATTGAGCAAATATGAAAATAACCTAAAAGTAAAGCTATGTGGTGCAAAGTTCAACATGATAGAAGTAATTAATGATAGTAGGGTTTTGAGGGGTTTTCGATATTTCCCCACCACATTCCTAAGCTCGTATAAGAAGGGGTTCATTCTTAGGAATTAACCACAACTATTTACAAAGCGTAGAATTCAAAATCAATGTCATCTTCTTCTTCTTCGTCTTAAATTCCTCAAGAAAAACAGTTGCAAATCAACTTCAAATCACTTCAAACTTTGCCAAAAGGCTTAGTACAATATTAGCACGCCTTCCACCATGGAAAAAATTGAAGAAGTGAAACTTAACCCCCACAATCCCTAGAGGCCGTGAGCTATTGGTTACTTGGAGGGAGGAAACAAGGCATAAGCAAGGAAGAAAGAGGAAGAAAAGAAGTTGCCCGCTTGGGTTTGGACTTTGGTCCTTTGACCTTGGTTATCTGTGTGGTTAAAGTTGAGTTAACACCTTATTTTGGATGAAAATATAACATATGTATGTTAGTATTTGATTGTATTTATGTTAACTGAATTGTTGTTAACTTATGTTAAAACATCGGTTTGGATTCTTAATTTAAAAGTAAATGACATATGCGATACATGTATATGGACTTGAATGAACTAGGAATGGACGTGAGTGACTTTTATGACTTGTGAAAAGACCATGAACAAAGCATATGGGTTATTGATGGACTTTGGTTTAGAATGGACTCGGATATGAAAGTGCATTATAGGGATAGTCGCTATAGATGCTGCTGTGAATTGTCTTGTTTTTGGCGATTGAACTTTGTAAAGAGATACTTAGGGGTTTATCACCATACTTAGAATATTTTATAGTTGTGTTTGTTTCAATTAAAATCTTGAATAGTAAAAAATTTAAGTAACATCTCGAAAAGTGGCTAAAACATAACTAGTGCAAAACTGCCCCGTTTAGCCTTGATATTGGAGTTTAAAAGGTTTAAAAAGGTACTTAAATTTAAGTATTTTGTTTCATTATTTTTACAAGCGTTAAATAACTCATACTAGAGTATTTTAAAAGTGGTTTGATATATTTATGAAATTTTAAGAATTAGTTGTGAATTTTTAAAGGAGAGATATTTGAAAACATGTCGTTTTCATGTTTTGAAGAAAACTGTAAAATTGTTATTTTTAAGTAATATTTTGGATAAATGTTTCAAAACCTATTATAAGTATTTTCAAGTATTTTTAAGGTATAAACTAAAGGTTAAGATAGGGGATCGAATTGCTAAATAGCCAAATGGTTTATTGTTTAATTAAGTAATTAATTATGCTTAACACTAAAAGTCGACGAACTAAGGCTTATCTATTTGCGAGAGTTAAATCTGATATCGAGTAGGGACAGATCAATAGAGATCTAACCTACCAGGCTTCCCTCTTGGCGGAGGAATAGTAAGTCAAAAATGTTAGAAGTGTATCAATCGTGTTGATTTCTTATTGTTTATGGAAATCATTAATACTATACTTTACACTAAAAGCTGACGAGGTGGACTTATCTATTTGTAAGACTCAAGAATGAAGTGTCTAGGCAAAACTTGATGCAACCTATGCTCAAACTTATCTGGCTTCACTCCTGGATGAAGAATAGTTGAGTTGGAATGTCGAAAACTAGTTAAGCGTACGAATCATGATTTGTATAAACAATTGTTTTGACTAGATAACCTATTAGTCAATTATCAAACTTGACCTAATATTAACTAAGGAAGTTATCGAAAGGATTCATGATTTTATACCAATAAGAAACCCCGGGGAGGAGTATTGGAAACATCTTAAGCTTTTGCTTACTTTTGAAAGAACCAAAATTGAGTTAGTCGAAAATTCATCGAATTAATTTTGGAGAGACTGGGATCTATAAGTGTTTTACTTATCGAGTACCACTTCAAAACTAGTATACGAGCTCTATGTTTTGGGAGTGGTTGTGAATGAAATGTTATAGAGTTGAACTGTCAATCCTAAGGTTAAGTCTAAGGGAGAGGCCGGTGTTAACATTTCAAATGATGCTATCGTGTGGGACTGTTTATTACAAGGAGTATTCCAAAGAGAAGACAACGTTATCATTCATCAGAAGCCTTATGTGGGGGAATCTATATGGAGTTCCAAGATCTGTTTGAAATTCTCGAATCCATGTAGTGATTCATCATCTGTTCAAGACGTAGGAATCTATTTGGGGATTCATGTTCTATTGAGTAATAAAGATGAGAAAGAGATGCCAAACATAGCCTCGACATTGGAAATGACTAAAACCAAAGATTGGATGCATAGCCAATGGGAACGTAGCATTTTCGCAATCTCAAGGGTGTAGGAGCCTCCATCTAGTATTACTTATGGACATGCATGCAGGAGCGATGCATTCGAAAGCACGATAGTCTGGGCTAGTTATGTATTTCCTATAGTACATTTCCTAGAAATGCACATTGCTCGGTAGCATGTCTCTGATTCTTATGCAGGAGTTTGGATTCGACTAGATCCAAGGAAATCTCCATAGACAATCCACTGTGTGAACGCGCCTTAGCGGTATTGATTGTATATCTTTTATTGCTGTTGCGTTCACACAACAGCTATTTGATATGATTTATTACTACACTCTAGGCATTATTTATCATATCATTATATGTTAAACTTAATGAATGGTTGGTTTCTCTAAGGGGAAAACCATCACCGAAATCCATAAGGTCTCAATGGTTACTATTAACCGTTGCTTATTTCTTTAGTTTCTTACGCTACTTTATCAGACTGATCCAGATGTTATTTTCTTATAATACTTGGGTCAGCCCTGTGTATGTTTCCAAATTAAGCTACAGACACTTTAGATTGTATGGTGAAGAGCGGGATTGTCTTCCGTAGTATTCTTGTTTGCACTGCATTTCTGCATTGTATGTATAACATTGTGAGGACAGGCAATTATAACCGTTGTAACGACCCACTATTTTGGACCATTCAAATCGACAATAATTCACACATGTCAGACTTCAATAATTCAAAGAAGTGGATTGTTAAGAAATTTGGAGCAAATAAAATCATTCATAGAATCACAGACACAGAAATATCAGAATACTCGCAGTGGAAATAAAATAACATAGTAGTTCATGAAGCTACTATATACATACTTTCAAAATATATACAAAATCTCATGGTAAAATAGATACAATAGAAGTCAGGATACATAAACAACAATACAGAGACATATACCGAATATGAACTAACTGGAAGAATTTGACGAATAGATAGACATATAAGCTCCAGCAAAACTCTAGCTCCAGAAGGTGAATCCAAAGGTGTGATTCTCAGGCTGATACAAGCGTAAAGTAAAACACAAACACTCGAGCCAGGACATACATACTTATACAATGTAAACCAACTTAAGTGAACTGTAATAGCAATGCTGTAACAACCCGTTAAATTTATGATATTTAATAAAATGAATTAATATAATTTCTAATTTGGTTAAAAATAAATGTAGAAATTTGGTATAGTGGTTGCAATTTAGTGTAACTATAAAAATTTATGATAATAGATGTGGATAATGTAAATTGTCACAACTTGATTTAAAGTAATTTTTAAGAAACAAATAAATGTTGAATTTGTGAATGTTAGAATAAATATTAACTTAAATGGTGTTCATTAATACAAAGATGTAATTAGTGTAGATAGTAATAATTTATGCCTGTAGTGAAAGGAAAAGAAAACTAATAGAAACATAAAATTTATTTTATGTAAACAAAAGTATAGTTTTGAACAAACTTATGAAAATTGATAGAAACAGTGTTTGTAATCAGTTTGGTTATTTTATATTTGAAAGATAGAGATGTGTAAATACGTTAATGAATTTATAATGGGAAGGAATGGTAGAATGAAAAGAATATATATAATAATAAGCATTTGATTCAATTAAGGGAATTAAATTATAATAAATGGTCATTTAATAAATTCAACGTTTGTGAGAAATCATAATAGTTGTGAAAAATGTGTACAAACTTGGATTTGGAAGTTTATTGGATTTATAACGGTTTTGTTATTAAGTGTATGAGTTTAAAAGTTATTCCCTTTTGTAAAGTTATAGAAGAATGCATAAAGATATAAACAGGGCTTAATAGAATTGACACTTAATGAATTGAATAAATTACCCATTTATGTAGATATGTATAGTGAAATAAATGGCCTAAGCAAATTAAAATGGGATAATCATTGAGATTTGTACTATGAAAATAAATAGTAACATTTATTTGCAAGGAATAAAAGACTATTTAGGTGACTAGAATTTGGAGTAATGACTATTGTATGTTACCTACCCTTGTTTCTTGTTAATTTAGATTTTGGGAATCAAATTCAATTTATCCGCCAATTTACCGCAGTTAAAGTGAAATGAATTGGTGATTGAGAAATGTTAAATACAAATAAGATGTAAACCAAAGAAAATCCCATTTGTAATAAATTATGTAGAATAAAGTAAAGAAACTAGGAAATGAAAATGTGAAAATGTGGATGCAGTGAGATCTTAAGTGATAATAACCTTGTTAGGCAAGTGATAACGGAATTTTGTGTATATGTAATATTTACTGGGGTGTCAAGTAATAAACACATAGATGCAAGAAAAGGAAAGTTGGTAGCAATCTATATATGTTATTTATCTTACTTAGTATATTAAATAAGGTTTGGAATTCAAATTTTAATTAAAGGAGTTGGTAGCACGTTAGTAGGAAATAATTGTAAGGGTGGGATAACAACTACTATAAACTACCTAATTTAAATGAGTCAATGAACTTATTTGAAATAACGTTCATCTAAATATGAGTAATTAAAATGGCGGGGTCAACAATAAACGTTACTTTAGAATTAATTTATATTTTAACGGAAGTGTGAAAGTAAAGCAATAGAAGCGTAAACTTATCAAGGTAGAATTTAGTAGTGTAATGAAAAAATGTTAAGAATGTTATAGTATAATGATTGATTGGAAATCAAAATTTACTTGTTTGAATGTAACTTTAGGGAAATTGGATTTAATTAAAATAAAAAGGAAGAAAAAAAAATTGGATGAAATTTAATGTTGGAATATTATGTAAATATAAACTTAGATAAAATTTAAGGATATCTACGTAATAGAGTGTAAAACCAATGTTAATTTCATCTATTTAATACTAATAGGTTAATAATAGAATGAAGAGTAAATTTAATGTTAAGTTAATATGAATTAAGGTAATATTGGGGAATAATGTGAATTTTCTTCATAATATGATAAGTTGTAGAATACAACGTAAACTTAAGTATAACCTTTGGATTGAAAACATTGTTAAGGGCTACCTGTTAAATTTGGATGGAATTGGCAATAAATGTTACACTTATGGGTAAGGAAATAAAAATGTCCAGAATTTGAGTATATTAAGAAATGGGGATTGAAATTGAAATCTTGCAACGAATCTAATAATACGTTACATAAGTGTTAAATTAAGGTAACATTTGGAAAATATGATAATGATTTTCAAATTGAACAAGTTGTGGAATTAATAAGGATGGAAGAAAAAAAAAATCAAGATTTATTTTATTTATTGGAATGAAAAATTTATAATTTGATTTATTGCGAATAATTGAAATTTAATTTGGTAATTGGCGAAATGATTAATGATTGAATGAACATGAACTTGTTGTTAGTTATTAAAATTGTTTAAGAAATCAAAGGAGAGAAATTTTATAAAATTTTAAATTTTGTAATTGGATTGGCTAAAGTGGGAAAGTGGAATTAATCAACGTTGTTACTTTTATCTCCTTCCCTATTAGATCCTTATGTGATTGCATCCACATTTATTGTTGATTATTCCTATATATTGTCACCAATTAATCGTACTTGATGTATGTTTAGCAATTTTGTCACACAATTAAAGTATGAATATATATACATATGATGTATTCAAATTTTTCTGTATCTAGCACTTAATTAATTTAGAATCAAACTAACGAAACGTGTCATTTATTTTTGTCCCTCCATATTCATTTTCTTTCTAATTAATAAAAACCTCTTTTTAATACCCGCTACTTTAAAAAAAAAAGGACTGTTCATATTTGCTATATTTCAATACCAAGTGTTCATATTCACTTTATTTCTAATTAATAGCAGCCTCTCCTTTCAAATCTATTTGTCCCTAAACCTAACTCTAACCTTATAAATAACCTACTTCTTATTCTTCTATTACATTTTGTTTCTCCTAACTCTAACCCTAGCCTCCATGCTATTCTTCTTCTTCTTCTTCTTCTTCTTCTTCTTTTTTCTTGTTTTTCTCAAAGCTCCTTATTATCTCTCATTTTAATTTTTTTTTCTTTCTCTTCAAATATTCTTCTTCTTCTTCTTCAAATTTACTTCTATTACAAACTTTCTTCTTTTCAAATCTAGATCTTCTCTTCCGTTTTCAGTTCTTATTTTAATCATTTTTTTTCAATTCTTCTTTTTCAAATCTTCTTTTTCTTTCAAACCTTTTAAAATACATACATTCATATAATAAGGAGGAAAATTAAAGTAAATCGAAATAAAAGAAAAATTACGGAACAAAGTTAGCAATCAAGAAGAAGCATATGCGTTTTTCACGAGGGAAGGTGGATGCGGCACGGTATTTTATTTTTGTTTTGTTTATTTTTAATTTTTTTTTATTTCAATTGCAAATCGTTTAATTGTGATAACTTTCACATACGAACTCCGTTTCACACGAAATTTCTTTTGTTAGGATCGTAATTAAATTCCGGATCTGATGACGCTGGTTTGGATAAATTTAGAGACCGTCAAATTTTGGGTTTAAATCGGATTTACATTCGATTTAAATTCAAAAGGTGAGTGTTTTGACCCACTCACAATTACTAGAAGCTTTTATGTTTGTAAAATAAATTTTAGAAATGAATAGAAATTTATTTATGAGTATTTGGCATGTTTATTTCATTCATATCTGTTGAATTGCATTTTATTAAATTTAACTGTTAATTTAATTGATTTATTGTGTATTAATTGACTGTTGGAAATTTTTGTTGCATATGAATTGCTAGTTAACAGTTGTATAAATTATTACTGAATAAACTGTTAGATTAATAGTTGATAAATTTAATTTGAATAAACTGCCAGTTATCACCTGTTATATATGATCATATATATAATTGTTATTGATTGATATTGATCGATGTTGTGATTGGATGATGGATGTGTTGTTGAATGAATGTTTTATTTGGATATCATTAAACTGCAAGTTAGTATGCATTTACATTTCATTCGGGATTGCGGTTTGAAATGATATACAACCGCAGTTTTATTTTTTTTTTAAATTGCGGATTGAAATGATAAATATCCGTATCACTTGACCATAGGATAGAAAACTATATACAGGCACCGCGGTCTATATATAACTATTTTTAATGTGATTTCTATGGTTTGGATGGAATACGGTTTATAAAAATCTTAAATTTTATACGGAATAAATGTTTTCTTCCATATTTATATACATATGAAGTTGAAAATTTTGAAATAAAAAGCTGTATAAATCTCTTTATTAAAATGGAAGAAAATTTAGTAAATGGAGTTTGATAATTTATATCCTATGTTTAAATGTTAAGTTGGAAATTTTAAGATATGATAATTATAATTGGATTTTCCCAAAATAAACTAAATGAATATTCTAGTATAACTTGAATTGGAAAATATATATAATTTATTACTAGAAATTGAAGTCTTATAAATTATGGATTCTATGTGAATATTCAAGGCTAATTAATAGAACATTTGATTTGAAAGAATAAAATCCAACTTTAGTTGAAATATTTATACTCAAAATGGATATACGTATATATATGAATTTATTGAAATGGTTTTGGAACTTGAAGCGATATTAAATTTTGGTTTTAACTTTAAATAAAGAAATGTATTGTAAAGCCACGAGAAATATTTCTTTTCAAAGTAACATTTAAGTTAAACCACTTATTTCATATACTGTTGAATATCCAAACCATTTAGTTTTGAAAGTAATGGTTTTAAAAACTATGGATTTCGAAGTATTATGTTGAAAGTTAATATTCAAATATTTGGTTACAAGGAATTATAAATTTTAAAAGTGGCATAATTTTTGGAAAAGAATTATATTTGGGAAATGATATCATTGATTTGGGTTTTATATAATAATATCAAAATGAATCTTTTTGGGTTTTAAAGAAGAAATGATATCGTAATATTATGGTTTTGAAATGGATTATATTCTGGTTTTAAAGTATAAACTATTTTTAAATGACCGCGGTGTTATAATAACGATTGGTTGGCAAAGAGACCGGGATCGGATATGGACATACTCTCTGTCGATACCGAAAACCACTTTGACTAACCGTGTACGCGGTGGAGATTCCAGAATGAAGTAGGTTGGGGCGACGTTTCCTGTAAGGTAAATACGTAGACCCGACTCCCGTGAGTTGGCATAAGGTGGCTAAAACAGGAGCGATTGACGGGTTAATGAGGTCATTCCTCTGATCGGACACTCCTCTTTGATATTATACTTCGACTTTGGATTGATTCAGTGGCCACTTCTATTTTTGATTTTGGGGGAGTTTGTTCGAGGTGGGCGGTAGCTGCGGCTATGCGTTACCATCGACCCGGAAGCGTAATTGGTATATCTACCCTGGCATTGCCTAGTTGTGCCGTGTCACCTACCCTATCGCGCCTTATACGATTTTGATTTTGTACCATACCTATGGAGTGCCCTCTGACGACGCCCAGTACGGGGGAGATTACGGTACTGTATAGACTATGGGAATATATTCTGTGTTAAGGTGGAAAATGTAAAGCCTTAACGCTATTTAAAAGTAAGTTTATTTTACAATTAGACACTATTATAATAGTGCAATATACTACATAGTAAATAGTTTAACGGATCCTTAGGAGATGTAAATCCCGAGCATCTCTTAAGTTACAGTACTCATATTTATTTCTGTAAAATTTAACTTACATAAGATCTTTTAGTTCTGACTCGAGTGTTTTTGTCTTTTCAAATTCGCTCGGGTCAGTCCGAGCGTTTCAGGATTTGAAGATTTAGCTTTGGAGGACGAAGACGAAGATTTGTATTATTATTATTTATACTAGTGCACTACACCATTTAATTCCGCTGCATTGTTGTATTGGTATGTGTAACTCTGATATTTATTGCACAAGAAAAATAAATTATTTTGTAAAACAGTTTCATGAACTGTATATTTGATTATTATATTTTATCCTTCCGCTGTGAGATTCTGTTTTTTTTATTTCTTCTCTATCTTTCTCATTTACCCCATAACAATCCGACCTTCCGTATGGTTTGAATTGGCACGTGTGTCGGTTTAAAGTGTGCGAAAAGGCAGGATGTTACATCTGGTATCAGAGCTTTGGTTTAGCGATAAATCTTGGCTTTGTGGGGTTTGACTCTTTGTTAATAGGGTAGTAATATCCTATGGGAGTCGCTGAGTGTATATATATGAGAGAGCGTATTTGTTAGTATTAATAAAAAGATTTTTATATTGTGTTAATCTGTTCCGCTTTGTATTTATAAATTCTGGTTGATGCATGGGACGCTATGTCATCAATAGGGATTTCTAAACACTTAATAGGACAGACCAACATAATATTTGTTTTAATATAGGTGAATGAAAGAATTTTGCCTATTATATTTTCTATATATAAAAATATTTTTATAAAGATATATATATATTTGGTTGCTATAGATTGGGTGTTAGGAAATAAAATATTTATAATAACTGAAGCTAAGTTGAAATTATGATAAATCAAATTGGAGATTTTAGAACTTAAGTCCGGGATTTTTTCCAAATCTGCTTTCAAAGAATTTGTGAAATTTATTGATTTGGTTTATAAGAAATTTCTTATATAAATATTTCGTATAATTTGGAAGAATTGTTTTAAAGAAGATTTTGGGAAAAAAAAAATTTTAATTCTGTACTTTCCTCTCTGTCGCTGGAAAATAAATTCGGTGATGACGGCCGCATCATCGACTTTCATTTCGAGTTTCGAAGGGGAAAGGCCACTGTAGTAAATTTTACTGCAGATTTATTTTGAACTTTTCTAAAAAATTTCTTTTATTGCTCTAACTATAATTAGAGATATTGAGTTGTAAGAACTTATTTATCTATTATTTTGAAATAAATTGAAATTTAACCCGGTATTTAATTCTAAATTTTTCCGTTAATTAATTGTTTAAAATTTGTTAGTGAAATAAAAGTTAAGTAATAAATGAATTGAAACCTCTAATTGAAATAAGAGAATAATTGCAAAGCTATAAAGAGGAATTTGCATACATATGAGACAAAGAGTAATATGGATAAACATTAAATTTAATTAAAAGAATGGAGATTAAACTTGTATAAGTTCAATTGCAATTTCCTTAACATAAATAACTTACCCAAATATAAAAGTTGAAGTGTTAAATGAGAAACTGGAATTGAATATTTTACAAGTAGGAATTTAGAAAAAAGAAGTATTCAATAAATTACTGTTATAATAAGAATTTAATGGTATAAACTTAGGTTATCATTGAAATTTTACTGAAAAAGGGTTAAGAATTATTAATAGATGATATGAACCTAAGTATATAAAATGAAATTCAAAATAAGAATTGATTGTATGATTATTGACTTAAGTATGTTTTAATCTTCCCTATTCTAATATAATGGAAAGTAGGAAGAATTTAAATGACTGTAATCCATAGTTAATAGATAAATAAAAACTTCCACTTATAAGAATGAATGTTAGCAGATTAAGAATTTAAGGGAAACCTTACAAGTAAAGAGTAAAGAAAGGAAGATACTCAAAATATTTGTTGTTATTAATGAGAATTATTTTATAAACTTAAGTAATAAAAAGGAAATACAAATATAATAAATTTGGTGATAATTGGAAAATAAAACTTGTAAGAACAAAGAAATCCCTCATAAATGAAGGGAAGAAAATCAAACCACTGAAGTATGAAATAAATGTAAATAAACTATTTTGGTGTTGGTTTGGATTGTTTGGTTGATGTATGTTGGTTGGGTAAGAAATTTTGGAGTTATGGGATGAACAAATAATCTATCTTTGTTCCATCTAAGACTGTTGAGTAACGGATGCAATTGATAGTTATTCTTCATTCCGTACAATTTCAGAATTTGAACCCGAACAACAAATTGATTGTTTGATTGAATGGTTGTCTGTTGGTGGCATGTGCTGTTTGTTAAAATTTATGGTTGTTGCATTTGATTGGATATGAATGATTGAATCTACCCAAACATTTCACTGTAATATAAATATTTAACTTTTAGACTATATAAGTGAATACAGGTGATGGAAGCAACTGCTACTGTTTTGGTTCCAAAATAAAAAAAAACGTATAGTGTCCGACAAATAGGTACGTTTCCGGATTACGTATAAAGCGCTATTTTATATATTTTCCCGTGTTGGGATATTTTATTTTGGATATATATGTAATATATTGTATATTTGGATATTATATTTTCTCCAGAGTCCCTCCGTACAAAGGAGACTCTGCCAAAAATTTTCGTAAATTTTGGACTTAGAATTTTGTGAAAGTATTTTTCCAACTTTAATAATTCAAGTATTAAAGGATATAATGATTATAAAACAAGTATATTTCATTAAAGGAAATTAATCCAGTAAAATATTGTTTATAAGTTAATATTTGAAATAAGATGCACTGTAAATCTTCCTCCTCCCTTCTTTTTCCTTTTCGGGGACGAAAAGTTTTGAGTGGGGGAGATTATAACGACCCGTTAAATTTATGATATTTAATAAAATGAATTAATATAATTTCTAATTTGGTTAAAAATAAATGTAGAAATTTGGTATAGTGGTTGCAATTTAGTGTAACTATAAAAATTTATGATAATAGATGTGGATAATGTAAATTGTCACAACTTGATTTAAAGTAATTTTTAAGAAACAAATAAATGTTGAATTTGTGAATGTTAGAATAAATATTAACTTAAATGGTGTTCATTAATACAAAGATGTAATTAGTGTAGATAGTAATAATTTATGCCTGTAGTGAAAGGAAAAGAAAACTAATAGAAACATAAAATTTATTTTATGTAAACAAAAGTATAGTTTTGAACAAACTTATGAAAATTGATAGAAACAGTGTTTGTAATCAGTTTGGTTATTTTATATTTGAAAGATAGAGATGTGTAAATACGTTAATGAATTTATAATGGGAAGGAATGGTAGAATGAAAAGAATATATATAATAATAAGCATTTGATTCAATTAAGGGAATTAAATTATAATAAATGGTCATTTAATAAATTCAACGTTTGTGAGAAATCATAATAGTTGTGAAAAATGTGTACAAACTTGGATTTGGAAGTTTATTGGATTTATAACGGTTTTGTTATTAAGTGTATGAGTTTAAAAGTTATTCCCTTTTGTAAAGTTATAGAAGAATGCATAAAGATATAAACAGGGCTTAATAGAATTGACACTTAATGAATTGAATAAATTACCCATTTATGTAGATATGTATAGTGAAATAAATGGCCTAAGCAAATTAAAATGGGATAATCATTGAGATTTGTACTATGAAAATAAATAGTAACATTTATTTGCAAGGAATAAAAGACTATTTAGGTGACTAGAATTTGGAGTAATGACTATTGTATGTTACCTACCCTTGTTTCTTGTTAATTTAGATTTTGGGAATCAAATTCAATTTATCCGCCAATTTACCGCAGTTAAAGTGAAATGAATTGGTGATTGAGAAATGTTAAATACAAATAAGATGTAAACCAAAGAAAATCCCATTTGTAATAAATTATGTAGAATAAAGTAAAGAAACTAGGAAATGAAAATGTGAAAATGTGGATGCAGTGAGATCTTAAGTGATAATAACCTTGTTAGGCAAGTGATAACGGAATTTTGTGTATATGTAATATTTACTGGGGTGTCAAGTAATAAACACATAGATGCAAGAAAAGGAAAGTTGGTAGCAATCTATATATGTTATTTATCTTACTTAGTATATTAAATAAGGTTTGGAATTCAAATTTTAATTAAAGGAGTTGGTAGCACGTTAGTAGGAAATAATTGTAAGGGTGGGATAACAACTACTATAAACTACCTAATTTAAATGAGTCAATGAACTTATTTGAAATAACGTTCATCTAAATATGAGTAATTAAAATGGCGGGGTCAACAATAAACGTTACTTTAGAATTAATTTATATTTTAACGGAAGTGTGAAAGTAAAGCAATAGAAGCGTAAACTTATCAAGGTAGAATTTAGTAGTGTAATGAAAAAATGTTAAGAATGTTATAGTATAATGATTGATTGGAAATCAAAATTTACTTGTTTGAATGTAACTTTAGGGAAATTGGATTTAATTAAAATAAAAAGGAAGAAAAAAAAATTGGATGAAATTTAATGTTGGAATATTATGTAAATATAAACTTAGATAAAATTTAAGGATATCTACGTAATAGAGTGTAAAACCAATGTTAATTTCATCTATTTAATACTAATAGGTTAATAATAGAATGAAGAGTAAATTTAATGTTAAGTTAATATGAATTAAGGTAATATTGGGGAATAATGTGAATTTTCTTCATAATATGATAAGTTGTAGAATACAACGTAAACTTAAGTATAACCTTTGGATTGAAAACATTGTTAAGGGTTACCTGTTAAATTTGGATGGAATTGGCAATAAATGTTACACTTATGGGTAAGGAAATAAAAATGTCCAGAATTTGAGTATATTAAGAAATGGGGATTGAAATTGAAATCTTGCAACGAATCTAATAATACGTTACATAAGTGTTAAATTAAGGTAACATTTGGAAAATATGATAATGATTTTCAAATTGAACAAGTTGTGGAATTAATAAGGATGGAAGAAAAAAAAATCAAGATTTATTTTATTTATTGGAATGAAAAATTTATAATTTGATTTATTGCGAATAATTGAAATTTAATTTGGTAATTTGCGAAATGATTAATGATTGAATGAACATGAACTTGTTGTTAGTTATTAAAATTGTTTAAGAAATCAAAGGAGAGAAATTTTATAAAATTTTAAATTTTGTAATTGGATTGGCTAAAGTGGGAAAGTGGAATTAATCAACGTTGTTACTTTTATCTCCTTCCCTATTACATCCTTATGTGATTGCATCCACATTTATTGTTGATTATTCCTATATATTGTCACCAATTAATCGTACTTGATGTATGTTTAGCAATTTTGTCACACAATTAAAGTATGAATATATATACATATGATGTATTCAAATTTTTCTGTATCTAGCACTTAATTAATTTAGAATCAAACTAACGAAACGTGTCATTTATTTTTGTCCCTCCATATTCATTTTCTTTCTAATTAATAAAAACCTCTTTTTAATACCTGCTACTTTAAAAAAAAAAAGGACTGTTCATATTTGCTATATTTCAATACCAAGTGTTCATATTCACTTTATTTCTAATTAATAGCAGCCTCTCCTTTCAAATCTATTTGTCCCTAAACCTAACTCTAACCTTATAAATAACCTACTTCTTATTCTTCTATTACATTTTGTTTCTCCTAACTCTAACCCTAGCCTCCATGCTATTCTTCTTCTTCTTCTTCTTCTTCTTCTTCTTCTTCTTCTTTTTTCTTGTTTTTCTCAAAGCTCCTTATTATCTCTCATTTTAATTTTTTTTTCTTTCTCTTCAAATATTCTTCTTCTTCTTCTTCAAATTTACTTCTATTACAAACTTTCTTCTTTTCAAATCTAGATCTTCTCTTCCGTTTTCAGTTCTTATTTTAATCATTTTTTTTCAATTCTTCTTTTTCAAATCTTCTTTTTCTTTCAAACCTTTTAAAATACATACATTCATATAATAAGGAGGAAAATTAAAGTAAATCGAAATAAAAGAAAAATTACGGAACAAAGTTAGCAATCAAGAAGAAGCATATGCGTTTTTCACGAGGGAAGGTGGATGCGGCACGGTATTTTATTTTTGTTTTGTTTATTTTTAATTTTTTTTTATTTCAATTGCAAATCGTTTAATTGTGATAACTTTCACATACGAACTCCGTTTCACACGAAATTTCTTTTGTTAGGATCGTAATTAAATTCCGGATCTGATGACGCTGGTTTGGATAAATTTAGAGACCGTCAAATTTTGGGTTTAAATCGGATTTACATTCGATTTAAATTCAAAATGTGAGTGTTTTGACCCACTCACAATTACTAGAAGCTTTTATGTTTGTTAAATAAATTTTAGAAATGAATAGAAATTTATTTATGAGTATTTGGCATGTTTATTTCATTCATATCTGTTGAATTGCATTTTATTAAATTTAACTGTTAATTTAATTGATTTATTGTGTATTAATTGACTGTTGGAAATTTTTGTTGCATATGAATTGCTAGTTAATAGTTGTATAAATTATTACTGAATAAACTGTTAGATTAATAGTTGATAAATTTAATTTGAATAAACTGCCAGTTATCACCTTTATATATATGATCATATATATAATTGTTATTGATTGATATTGATCGATGTTGTGATTGGATGATGGATGTGTTGTTGAATGAATGTTTTATTTGGATATCATTAAACTGCAAGTTAGTATGCATTTACATTTCATTCGGGATTGCGGTTTGAAATGATATACAACCGCAGTTTTATTTTTATTTTTAAATTGCGGATTGAAATGATAAATATCCGTATCACTTGACCATAGGATAGAAAACTATATACAGGCACCGCGGTCTATATATAACTATTTTTAATGTGATTTCTATGGTTTGGATGGAATACGGTTTATAAAAATCTTAAATTTTATACGGAATAAATGTTTTCTTCCATATTTATATACATATGAAGTTGAAAAATTTGAAATAAAAAGGTGTATAAATCTCTTTATTAAAATGGAAGAAAATTTAGTAAATGGAGTTTGATAATTTATATCCTATGTTTAAATGTTAAGTTGGAAATTTTAAGATATGATAATTATAATTCGATTTTCCCAAAATAAATTAAATGAATATTCTAGTATAACTTGAATTGGAAAATATATATAATTTATTACTAGAAATTGAAGTCTTATAAATTATGGATTCTATGTGAATATTCAAGGCTAATTAATAGAACATTTGATTTGAAAGAATAAAATCCAACTTTAGTTGAAATATTTATACTCAAAATGGATATACGTATATATATGAATTTATTGAAATGGTTTTGGAACTTGAAGCGATATTAAATTTTGGTTTTAACTTTAAATAAATAAATGTATTGTAAAGCCACGAGAAATATTTCTTTTCAAAGTAACATTTAAGTTAAACCACTTATTTTATATACTGTTGAATATCCAACCATTTAGTTTTGAAAGTAATGTTTTTAAAAACTATGGATTTCGAAGTATTATGTTGAAAGTTAATATTCAAATATTTGGTTACAAGGAATTATAAATTTTAAAAGTGGCATAATTTTTGGAAAAGATTTATATTTGGGAAATGATATCATTGATTTGGGTTTTATAAAATAATATCAAAATGAATCTTTTTGGGTTTTAAAGAAGAAATGATATCGTAATATTATGGTTTTGAAATGGATTATATTCTGGTTTTAAAGTATAAACTATTTTTAAATGACCGCGGTGTTATAATAACGATTGGTTGGCAAAGAGACCGGGATCGGATATGGACATACTCTCTGTCGATACCGAAAACCACTTTGACTAACCGTGTACGCGGTGGAGATTCCAGAATGAAGTAGGTTGGGGCGACGTTTCCTGTAAGGTAAATACGTGGACCCGACTCCCGTGAGTTGGCATAAGGTGGCTAAAACAGGAGCGATTGACGGGTTAATGAGGTCATTCCTCTGATCGGACACTCCTCTTCGATATTATACTTCGACTTTGGATTGATTCAGTGGCCACTTCTATTTTTGATTTTGGGGGAGTTTGTTCGAGGTGGGCGGTAGCTGCGGTTACGCGTTACTATCGACCCGGAAGCGTAATTGGTATATCTACCCTAGCATTGCCTAGTTGTGCCGTGTCACCTACCCTATCGCGCCTTATACGATTTTGGTTTTGTACCATACGTATGGAGTGCCCTCTGACGACGCCCAGTACGGGGGAGATTACGGTACTGTATAGACTATGGGAATATATTCTGTGTTAAGGTGGAAAATGTAAAGCCTTAACGCTATTTAAAAGTAAGTTTATTTTACAATTAGACACTATTATAATAGCGCAATATGCTACATAGTAAATAGTTTAACGGATCCTTAGGAGATGTAAATCCCGAGCATCTCTTAAGTTACAGTACTCATATTTATTTCTGTAAAATTTAACTTACATAAGATCTTTTAGTTCTGACTCGAGTGTTTTTGTCTTTTCAAATTCGCTCGGGTCAGTCCGAGCGTTTCAGGATTTGAAGATTTAGCTTTGGAGGACAAAGACGAAGATTTGTATTATTATTATTTATACTAGTGCACTACACCATTTAATTCCGCTGCATTGTTTTATTGGTATGTGTAACTCTGATATTTATTGCACAAGAAAAATAAATTATTTTGTAAAACAGTTTCATGAACTGTATATTTGATTATTATATTTTATCCTTCCGCTGTGAGATTCTGTTTTTTTTTATTTCTTCTCTATCTTTCTCATTTACCCCATAACAATCCGACTTTCCGTATGGTTTGAATTGGCACGTGTGTCGGTTTAAAGTGTGCGAAAAGGCAGGATGTTACAAATGCACAATAACATAAAGGATGCTTGGGATCACCCATCCTTTAAGGATCAGTCAAATCATCAATTAAGTAGTAATAAACCATATCCTAGAAATATCCATATTAAAGTAAACAATGCAAATAACAGGGTTATTGTGACTAGGGTAGCGTAGAGCTGCAGTAACCGCTCACATCTAGCCACACTCTTAAAATCAAAGGTGTGCATCAAACAATCACAAGGAAATCACATTACACACAAAGCAGTATACCCGAGGTTATAAATTTCAAAATGATTTATAATTTCGATTTAAAATCATTCATTTAACCATTAAAAGTGAAGTCATTATTCCGTCAAATCAAATATTAAATTCCCAAAAATTTAGCTTTTTCTGAGTTCATTTATTCAGTTAAACACTTCAAATATTGAAATTTTAGCTTTTCGCCGCACTTAGAAAATGCTACGGTAAGTTATAAGTGAAAACAATTCAATTTAGTAAAGACAACATTTAAAACTGCTATAATAGTTCAATTTTAGTTTATTTTCAGAAACGATAGCATTTCTGAAGTGCTACAAAATAAATTTCCAGATTATTAATAAAATTTCAAAAACAATTAAACTTCAATTTTTAACCTTTTAACTTATAAAAATCATGTTTTTCCTCTTCAAAAATGTTCATTTGAATACCCATTTAACTTATGATTTTATAAAATAAAATTTTATACATTAATTCAAAAATCTCAATGTTTCACTTATTAAGGTCAATATACACTTTTCTCAACTTTCATTTACTTTACACATTAATTTAATTTACCATTTCATAAATTAAATTAAATTTCCATTTTATTTTCTTAACTTAACATTTATTTTTAAAACAAACTTCACATTTCCAAGTGAAGTTATATTTCAAATTACACTTTTAACCATCCATTTATTTAACATTTTAAACTAATTACATAAATTCAAAATACAATATAAGTTGCTTAACCTTATTTTACAAGTAACTTGATATTTTCTTTTACTTTATACTTATCCAATTCATACATCAATTATATTAATTACCAAGTTACTTTTATAATTCCATTTTTACCTAAATTCCCATTATTAAGTTAAATCAACCTTTCACACTACAACTCAAACCATCTATTAACTTACACAATTTAACTTTTTAGAAAATCACTACTTAACCATTTTAAATCCAATATAAGTCAAATTTCTTATTTTTCTTTCTTTCTTTCATTTACAACACATGAAATTTATAAGAAATCATATTTGAAATCAACCACGGGTCCGGATAATATTTTACACCTAAATCAAGTGATATGGAAATTATCATTTAAATTCGTAATCAGTAAAATTTCTGGGTTTTAATTATTTCAAACCCGCAATCACAAGACAAATGCAAATAAATAAAATAAATAAAAATTGCCCAGGCCTATCATTTCAGCCCATAACGATTTTTCATTATTATAAAGTCCGTTCGGGTATGTACCATTTCAACACATAGTGATTCTACTCTACAGGGAACTTGCAGTGTGATAAACAGAAATAAATAAACAGTATAACAGCATATAGCATAGCGGATGATGTGACAGGTTTATAACAGGGTTTTACATCATAAAATTCATATCACAGGCAAGTATAACATGATATAACAATTCTACAATTTCACTTGCTATCAATTTACAATTCTATACGTATGAATGTCATGCGTGAATACTCACCTCTTCGACGCTAGAGATTTGATTCAAAATAACAATATCCACACACCGAAGAGCGCAAGAAGGCACGATAAGATTTTATAGGATGTGAGAACCAGATTCAATCTTGAAATAAGAATAAATCAACTCTAAGTATATGCTAATTCACATAAGAATACAAAAATTTGAATAAAGCAAAATGGAGGAATAAGTTAAATAAGATGACATGAACAACAAAGAAAGAAGAAAAAGAAAAAAATATGCATCCATGACTTACAAGAGAGAGCTTCACACGAGAAGATGAAATCAAATGAGATACGGTAAGGTAATTTGTACGTGGGTTTGTATTTAACAGAGAAGTTTCACGTTGATTTAGAAGGAAGAACGGCAAGAAATAAATAATTGAAACGTTAGAGAAATTTAAGGATTTTATTCCTATTAAATCAAGAGAAGCAAATGGAAAAGTGGAATGAGATGAAATGTTATACGTGAATTGCAAGGAAAATAAGCGGCTGTTGATTTGAATGGCCAAAGTATGGAATCAAAGGGGTGTGCATTATAAAGGCAATAAATAAATTGAAAAGTATGCCCAAAATAAATAACAAAGTAACGTATCTTATATTTATTTGTTTCCTATTTATTCAATAAAATATATGCTAAAGAATAATTCAGTAAATAACATACTGTATAAATAAACATCAGAGAAATAAACAAGAAACGGATATAAAATGTATCAAATAAAACGTATAATTTAATTGCTATTTACAACTTTGTTTATTACTCAACTTAAAAAAAATTGATTTGTTACATATCCATTTGATTTGTTTATTACTTAAATAAGAAAACAGATGTAGAACATATACAATAAAACATATAGATTAGTTGCTTTTACAACATTTTTTATTACTTAATTCATAAAGTATATATCCAAATTAAATGGAAAAACGGAACAAATGTTGTAATTATATACAATTTAAATAAAGATTGGAAGTTAGAATTTAAATTTTAAAGTTTCAATTAGAGTCAACATTTAACCCAAAATCTAAAATTCCAGAAATTGTTTATCTTAAATAAAATTTGGCAAATGATTTATAACCAATTCAGGAAAATTCTAAAATTCAAACTTTTAAAGAATTAAACACCAAAGTTTTTTTAAAATAAAATGAATAAAAATATTTAATAAAATTTTAGGCTGTTGCATAAACATACGCATAACATATCATGTTACACAAATTAGAACATGATTTTACAAACTAATTTATTATTTATATAAATTTAAAATAAACAAATTTGTTAAATAAAACAATTTACACACAATATTGTAAAAAACATAACTTTCACAATATTAGTCCGATTTCAACGAAACGAAAAGCAGTATTCTTGAAATTAAATCTATTGTCATAATAAAAGATAAAATTCAAAAATTCAAATATTTGAATTTTAAATTTAAAAGTCAAAGTTTGACCATTTTGACCAAAATCCACTTTTTTTGGAAAATATTATATTTATTCATGTTTGGAATTATAATTCACATAGAAAAAAAAAATATTTAGAATAATTTTTTTAATCCATTTTAATAATAACATAAAGTTTTTAAATCAGGAATTTCAGTTAAGATAATTAAAATAAAAATTTTAAATAATCACAAAATACAGGGTTGTTACACTCTCCCCCACTCAAATCTTTTCGTCCTTGAAAAGGAACGAGGTACGAAAAACACAGAAAAATATAGAATGAAATGGGATTAAGACAAGACGACAAGAAAGATTAAAATTATACCTGATAACTGTTGTTATAGGTAAGTTTATCAAGGTGGGAACTAGGAATGGCTAGAAGGGAAAATAGGTTGAAAGACGATGATGAACCTTATTTAAAAATTATATAAATTTCAATTCTTTAGAAAGGTAAAACAAATTATCAAAATATCTTTTATATAATACTTTATAAAAATACTTTTATAACTCGATGTCTTAACAAGTTTATCCTCATTCCCGTAGGCTTTGGCTATGCGTTGATCAGGCGCAAAGCTAGAATTCTCCAGGTACTTAGTAGGCTTGTTTCAACACCTAGTGAAAGTACTTGAAAAACTTCTAAAAATAGACATGGAAAGTACAATTCAAACAAAACAACCAAACCAAAACCTTTGTCTAACCATAGTTCGCAGATACACAATGGTAATGCCTGGATCCCCCAGGAAACAATCCATATCCGTAAGCTTTCTCAGCCCTGCGAGTTACGCCATGATGACTAGTAGACCGCAGGATACACAATGATTACGCCTAGATCCCCCTGGAAACTATCCGTACCACTAGGCCTTCTCAGCCAGGCAGATTTCGCTACTAATGCAACCTACATAGTTCGCGATACACAATGATTATGCTTGGATCCCCCACGAAACAATCCATACCGTTAGGCCATCTCAGCCAGGCGAATTGCGCTATGTAGTCGCGCTCGAAAAAAAATCATAGGTTACGCCACGGTGGGACACTCGAGTATCACATCCGAAAAACCAAAAATCAGAGAGAATAATATCGATAGAATGAATCCACAATGTGGCCACATAGCGGATATCAAGAAGAAGGCACTTCCCATATCTTTACTTCGAAAATATATTTCATATAGCACCTTTTCAAATCACTTTCAAATATCATACTTATATAAAGTCTATTATATATAAGATTCTATTTTCAAATCGAATACTTCCTAAAATCAATAGTATATCAATTCACACTTAAATAGACTTCGATTATACAAGATTTCTCTTTCTAAATTGAGTACGTTTCAAATCAATAGTTTTCAAATCAATAGTTTTCAAATCAACATCATACTTATACAAATCCATTTTATATAAGTTCGACAACTCCCAAATCAAGTACTTAATAATATAAGGTTCTCAATTTCAAATCATTTCAATATCAATTCAGTTTCAAAATCATATACGATTTCACCAAATTATTTCTTCCAAATTAAATATCTTTAGCATCAAAGTTTCCAAAATAATGGGTGTAGAAAATAATTTAAGTCTCCAAATCAAAAGAATTCAAGTCAAACATATTCATTTCCAAAATCATTATATAAATACTGGGTTTCAAATTCCAATCTATTTTTGTAACCAAATATTTTCTCGAAATCAATTATACCCAAAATGGTTACTAAATTTATAACTATCCCTTTAAAACCTTTAAACTATTTATTTCAATTCAGAAGATCCAATTTACTTTTTGCACATTATTTACTTAACAAAAGTTTCAAATTCATTTCAGTCATACTCTTCATGCTTTAAACACGCTGAACTAAACTTATATACTTTATCAAATATTTTATATTCTTCGAAATTTCTTAACTTTGAAAATTAAACCTCGATTTGGAAGTGTTCGAACCTTTAAAATAGTCGATGAAATCAAATTTCAAATCCAAGAGTTGGAAATTAGCAACAAATTAGTACATCAGTTTTTTGTAAATAGAGTTATACTAAATCAAATCCGAAACTCGAGGACTGAACATCGGGCTCAATTCAAATGATTTCGAATATATATACATATATCTTTCGAATATCAAATCATCCTTCGGAATTTTGAAATAAAAATGGTTTCACAAAATCACTGCATAGGAAAACTATTAGAGTTCGAAAATTAATGTCGATGATGCATGCACTCATCACCGAAATTATTTTCCAGCGACATTAGTGGGTTCTGGACTTTATTTCCTTGAAAACTTCATTGAAAATTTCTTATAAATCATTGGAATTCATTTTAACTCTTTTGAAATATTTCTTATCCGAAAAATACTTTTAAATCGTATTATTATTATATATTTTTTGAAATCTCAAAACCAAATTTCAAATTACCGGAGTTCAATTCCTCGAAATTCAAATTCAAAACCCTTCAGTTATAAATCAGAATAAATTTTCAAAATTTCAAATCCTTTCAAAATTTCAGACTCTCGTTTTTAAAAGGTATATAATCCTTATCGAAAACATTTCACTTTTATATACAAAATAGGGTCATCCTTATCAAATAATAACTTCGATGTATGCACAATTTCAAAATACAACCGAACATAAATTTTTCCAAGGAATGATTTAAGAATGGATTTCAAAACAAACAGAGATTCAAATTTAGAGGAACTCAAATCAAATAGAATTCTAATTCGAAGATAAGCTCAAACGAAGATGAGATAATTACCAAATAGGAGATGATAAGCCTATATAAATCACGGGTGACCTTAACCGGGTCAACCGTGCTTCAGGAATATAATCAATGCGGAAATCTAAGGCAAATCGACATTCGAACGCCAAAGATAGAATCCAGGTATAGCAGAAGATAGATAGCATCGTAAACCAAGGATACATAAATCTTCGGCGAATCAATGCCAATTATAAAGGAGTTTCACCCTTTTACAAATCATTCAAAAATTTGCGAAATCACCGATCTTTATAGAGGTCATTCAAAGTGGAGTTATGGAATGCTCTAAAATCAAAGGAATACAAATAGGGAAGACAAGAATGGAATTCAGAACTAGTGGGAGCGTTCCAAAGTTCAAGGAATCCTAATCGATAAGAATCCTAACCAAGGTGATTACTAACAAGGTGGATACCAAAGGTTGAAGTTTAGAAAATCTTGATTTCAAAATAAGAAAATTTATACCAAAATAATCTTTAAAAATCCTTCAAAATCATTTGAAAATCGTTTTATACTTCGAAAATATGTTCTCTCACAAAGAAATGATTCTGAGATTGTTTTCACTCATTCTAGGATATTTCTACCCTATCTCTAATGAGTTTTTGCTCCTCGGGCTAAGTTTTGCCTAAAACCAAAGCTCTGATACCAAATATAACGACCCACTATTTTGGACCATTCAAATCGATAATAATCCACAAATGTCAGACTTGAATAATTCAAAACAATGGATTGTTAAGAAATTTGGAGCAAATGAAATCATTCATAGAATCACAGACACAGAAATATCAGAATACTCGCAGCGGAATTAAAATACCATAGTAGTTCATGAAGCTACTATATACATACTCCCAAAACATATACAAAATCTCATAGTAAAATAGATACAATAGAAGTGAGGATACATAAACAACAATACAGAGACATATACCAAATAGGAACTAACTGGAAGAAGTAGACGAATAGATGGACATATAAGCTCCAGCAAAACTCTAGCTCCAAAAGGTCAATCCAAAGTTGTGATTCTCAGGCTGGCCCGAGTGTAAAGTAAAACACAAACACTCAAATCTGGACACACATACTTATACAACGTAAACCAACTCAAGTGAACTGTAATAGCAATGCACAATAACTTTAAGGATGCTTGGGATCACCCATCCTTTAAGGATCAGTCAAACCATCAATTAAGTAGTAATAAACAATATCCTAGAAATATCCATATTAAAGTAAACAATGCAAATAACAGTGTTATTGTGACTAGGGTAGCGTAGAGCTGCAGTAACCGCTCACCTCTAGCCACACTCTTAAAATCAAAGGTGTGCATCAAACAATCACAAGGAAATCACATTACACACAAAGCAGTGTACCCGTGGTTATAAATTTCAAAATGATTTATAATTCCAAATTAAAATCATTCATTTAAACCATTAAAAGTGAAGTCATTATTCCGTCAAATCAAATATTCAATTCCCAAAAATTTAGCCTTTTCTGAGTTCATTTATTCAGTTAAACACTTCAAATATTGAAATTTCAGCTTTTCGCCGCACTTAGAAAATGCTACGGTAAGTTATAATTGAAAACAATTCAATTTAGTAAAGACAACATTTAAAACTACTGTAATAGTTCAGTTTTAGTTTACTTTCAGAGACGATAGCATTTCTGAAGTGCTACTAAATAAATTTCCAAATCATTAATTAAATTTCAGAAACAATTAAACTTCAATTTTTAACCATTTTAACTTATATCATATTTTCCCCTTCAAAAATGTTCATTTGAATACCCCTTTAACTTGTGATTTTATAAAGTAAAATTTTATACATTAATTCAAAAATCTCAATGTTTCACTTATTAAGGTCAATATACACTTTTCCCAACTTTCATTTACTTTACACATTAGTTTAATTTACCATTTCATAAATTAAATTAAATTAAATTAAATTTCCATTTTATTTTCTTAACTTAACATTTATTTTTAAACCAAACTTCACATTTCCAAGTCAAGTTATATTTCAAATTACACTTTTAACCATCCATTTATTTAACATTTTAAACTAATTACATAAATTCAAAATACACTATAAGTTGCTTAACTTTATTTTACAAGTAACTTGATATTTTATTTTACTTTATATTTATCCAATTCATACATCAATTATATTAATTACCAAGTTACTCTTATAATTCCATTTTCACTTAAATACCCATTATTAAGTTAAATCAACCTTTCAAACTACAACTCAAACCATCTATTAACTTATACAATTTAACTTTTTAGAAAATCACTACTTAACCATTTTAAATCCAATATAAGTCAAATTTATTTTTTCTTTATTTCATTTACAATACATGAAATTTATAAGAAATCATATTTGAAATCAACCATGGGTCCGGCTAATATTTCACACCTAAATCAAGTGATACGGAAATTATCATTTAAATCTGTAATCAGTAAAATTTCCAGGTTATTTCAAACCCGCAATCACAAGACAAATGCAAATAAATAAAATAAATAAAAATTGCTCAGGCCTATCATTTCAGCCGATAACGATTTTTCTTTATTCTAAAGTCCGTTCGGGTATGTACCATTTCAACACATAGTGATTCTACTCTACAGGGAACTTGCAGTGTGATAAACAGAAATAAACAAACATTATAACAGCATATAGCATAGCGGATGATGTGACAGGTTTATAACAGGGTTTTACATCATAAAATTCATATCACAGGCAAGTATAACATGATATAACAATTCTACAATTTCACTTGCTATCAATTTACAATTCTATACGTATGAATGTCATGCGTGAATACTCACCTCTTCGACGCTAGAGATTTGATTCAAAATAACAATATCCACACACCGAAGAGCGCAAGAAGGCACGATAAGATTTTAGAGGATGTGAGAACCAGATTCAATCTTGAAATAAAAATAAATCAACTCTAAGTATATGCTAATTCACATAAGAATACAAAAATTTGAATAAAGCAAAATGGAGGAATAAGTTAAATAAGATGACATGAACAGCAAACAAAGAAGAAAAAGAAAAAAAATATGCAGCCATGACTTACAAGAGAGAGCTTCACACGAGAAGATGAAATCAAATGAGATGCGGTAAGATAATTTGTACGTGAGTTTGTATTTAACAGAGAAGTTTCACGTTGATTTAGAGGGAAGAACGGTAGGAAATAAATAATTGAAACGTTAGAGAAATGTAACGATTTTATTCGTATTAAATCAAGAGAAGGAAATGGAAAAGTGGAATGAGATGAAATGTTATACGTGAATTGCAAGGCAATAGGCGGCTGTTGATTTGAATGGCTAAAGTATGGAATCAAAGGGGTGTGCATTATAAAGACAATAAATAAATTGAATATGCCCAAAATAAATAAAAAAAGTAACATATCTTATATTTATTTATTTCCTATTTATTCAATAAATATATGCTAAAGAACAGTTCAGTAAATAACGTATCGTATAAATAAACATCAGAGAAATAAACAAGAAATGGATATAAAACGTATCAACTAAAACGTATAATTTAATTGCTATTTACAACTTTGTTTATTACTCAACTTAAATAAAATTTGATTTGTTACATATCCATTTGATTTGTTTATTACTTAACTAAGAAAAAGGATGTAGAACATATACAATAAAACATATAGATTAGTTGCTTTTTACAACATTATTTATTACTTAATTCACAATGTATATATCCAAATTAAATGGAAAAACGGAACAAATGTTGTAATTATATACAATTTAAATAAAGATTGGAAGTTAGAATTTAAATTTTAAAGTTTCAATTAGAGTCAACATTTAACCCAAAATCTAAAATTCCAGAAATTGTTTATCTTAAATAAAATTTGGCAAATGATTTATAATCAATTCAGGAAAATTCTAAAATTCAAACTTTTAAAGAATTAAACACCAAAGTTTTTTTAAAATAAAATGAATGAAAATATTTAATAAAATTTTAGGCTGTTGCATAAACATACGCAAAACATATCATGTTACACAAATTAGAACATGATTTTACAAACTAATATATTATTTATATAAATTTAAAATAAACAAATTTGTTAAATAAAACAATTTACACACAATATTGTAAAAAACATAACTTTCAAAATATTAGTCTGATTTCAACGAAACGAAAACAGTATTCTTGAAATTAAATCTATTGTCATAATAAAAGATAAAATTCAAAAATTCAAATATTTGAATTTTAAATTTAAAAGTCAAAGTTTGACCATTTTGACCAAAATCCACTTTTTTGGAAAATATTATATTTATTCATGTTTGGAATTATAATTCACATAGAAAACAAAATTTATGTTTAAAATAACAAAATTTATCCATTTTAATAAATAAAATAAAGTTATCAGGAATTTCAGTTAAAATAATTAAAATAAAAATTTAAAATAATCGCAAAATACACACTTTAGATCTTATGGTGAAGAGCGGGATTGTCCTCCGAAGTATTCTTATTTGCACCGCATTTCTGTATTGTATGTATCAACATTGTAAGGACAGGCTGTTATAACCGTCCAGCCTGATGATAGTACTTATGTTTTAGTAACTCTGATATTCCTGTATTCAGAGTTACCCTTTGTACTGTTCCTTTTGAAATTAAATATCATCGTTCCATTGTGAGATTCTGATATTATATTCTTCTTTTCTTGCTCTACTCTTATTCTTTTATTTTACTCTAACTTTCTATCTTTCTGGCACTTGGGTGCCTAGCACATGAATGCTGTGAAAGTATTAGTGTCGACATTCGATGGTCGAAAAGCCAGGCCGTTATGTTAGTCAGAATAGAGAATTAATGATTTAGTTAAATAAGTTAATTAATTAAATACATATATGTATGTATGTATGTATAATATATAATGATATATGGTATGTTGTCTTGAATTGTTTAAGACAATATGAGTATACATTTGTGTATAAAAGAATTTTTGAAATTAATAAAATTTAATTAAATTGTTTAATTAAATAAATAAATTAAAAGTTAGTTAACAAATTAAAAACCATATATATAAGATATATGTGTCTTACTATGAAGGTTATAGATAAATATTTAATATAATATGTTATTATTAAATAATATAATAATTAATTAAAGTGTTAATTAATTAGATAATATTTAGTTAATATTATATTATACTCAAGTATTATATAAGTTAAATAAAGTATTAAAGTTATATAATAATAAAAGTTATATAATAAAATGTATAAAGTAAAGGTGGAACATAAAAGAAACCTTAAATATACTTAAGGAATAAATACATATGTATAATACGTATATCATGATTTCTTAAGTGTTTGACACTTGAATCACAAGGATATTTCATAAGAAATACATAATTCCATAAGTCAATTCACTCAATTAAATATATTAAAGATTATAAATCTTCAGTATAAATGTTACCCTTTACCATTTATATACTAATAAATTACTTGTATACTCTCTAGTTGTTGAGTAAACACAAGCTATAGATGTTATATGTAGTATTATTAATAAATTGAATAGACGAGGTAAGTTAGCTATATGTATTTATAGAGAAAACTCAAGTTACATATACTATACATAGTCTGTCGCAAAATGGTTGGTACAAGTGAATAATCTCTTTTGATTTGTTGAGCAAACTTAAGGTCGAAATAAGATTATGATAATGAACCATGGCTTAGGAGTCAAGTTAGGAGTTGAATATAATACAACCGATAAGGAGTTATCCATCATTTTTAGGGATACGACTTATTGAATAAACTAAAGGTCAGAATCACAAGACATACGAGTCCTAATGCCTACTAGTGAAGCCGAAAGACTTCTATGTTTCGTCGGAGGATTTGGAGAAACAAAAGACTAGTGGGAGCCTAGTTAGAAAAATAAAACAGTAACATTTAACCTTTCTAATATTGTAAGCACATTTGGTATATAAATTTATAATAATCCACATTGATAAATTTATGCAATAAATATAACTGATAAAATGTTTATCAATTAAAATATGCAAAGGAACTGAATTAAATATTGACTAAGAAACATTAAATATACTTACCAACAAATTTTTGCATGCTGACCCACGTAAGTGCCGAATCATACAACCACTAAATACATTCATAATTTGGTCACTTATGACTTTACTTGCTTGAGACTGTGTTTTGTCATCAATGAGTTTCAAACTCTAAAAACAGTGCAAGAATATGGACATTTAATCCATATGCGATCATATATGAATGGTACATGGTGAACGGTCACAATTCATAATGTACGAAACCTAGATGAAATTAGTTTATTGAAATAAGCAAGTAAACTATAGTGGAGATCATGTGTTCAATATGATTAATTATAATAATGATATTGTTGTGTTAAATGTAACACTGGATCAAAGACTACAAGATAGATCTAAGAATTTGATCATTGAAATATCAGTTTGACTAGTTTATGTAAAGTGCAATTTATTTTATATCCTCAAAAGTTAAGGATGCCAAATAAGATTTTGTAAAGAGTTCGTTATGTTATTGTAGTAAGGATTTTTTTTTGAATTGTTTGATCATTTAGAAAGAAATCGAATGTATTTGTGGATGTAACCTAAGTCACGGTTGGGATGAAGATAGTGAATGGTCACTTTTGCTTCATAAAGAAACATCAAAAATGGGAATTGTAAAATAATAGTTGATACTTAACATTGGAAAGTGTGATGACCCGAAAAATTTAACATATGAAATTTAAATATTTAATTGATTTTAAATATTTGGAAGTTAATTTAACTTGAATTTAAAATATAACAATGAATTTGGCAATTAAATTATGGAATTTAATTTATTGAAGTTGGGTGAAAGATTGAACCTTGATTTTTAAGTTGATTAAAAATATTTCAAAGGCTTGGAAAATTTATTTTGATAATACTGAAGATGATAGGACTTTTGAAATTGAATTTAACAGTGTTTTGTTCGGTTTTGAAATTAGATCGTTTAAATCGATATTTAAAAATAGCCTTCTGAGGCATAGTCTCGAAATTTGACAAAACCAGTTCCACTGGATCCATAATATTGTATTATTATCGAATTTCAATTTTCGTAGTATTTGGAGTGGTCGTTTGGCCGTAAGATAAAAAAATGTGCTGAAAAATTATATCGAAATTTAATTTAATAAATTGGGTTCAAAAAGCTGTCTTCTCCATACGATCGAATTTGGACACAGAACCTTTTCCATTGCGTTCGGAATAGGGGTTTAACATTATGAATGCCTACCGGCACGCCTCGATTTGAGTTCGGGATTTCAAGTTTCGAAATCGAGACGATAAAATTTAAATAATTATATATATGGTCAAATGGGCCACTTCAGCCGTTTTGTTCAAATCAAAAACACCATGGCTTGTTCATTTTGACACGCAAGGCAATTTGAGAACACGTGTTCGTCTAGGGAACACGGGTCTCTTCGAAGAGAAAATAATAAGATAAGAAACACGTTCTAATTTTTTATTTATTTATTTTTATTCCTCCTCTATTTTCAATCTGAATGTCTGTTCCAAATAATAATAGCATCAAATAGCATACTTTCAGATCGAATTCGCATACCTTCATATCAGGAGGCGAACGAATTCCGATTTCATTTCGAGAGGAGTGAGTGAGTTGCGTGCTTCGCTAGCCAGATTCATTCGCGATTCAAGTTCACGACCTTGGGAGAACTCGAGCTGGTTGCTCGCCTCGAAGGCGACGACAACGCGTATGGGAGCTAGACTCATCGCGAGTCGAGGCAGTGCGTGGATAAGGATGAAGCGATGCCGGGATGGTTGATGGAAATGGCGTTGGTTCAACAGCAAATAAGGGTAGTCAAGAAAACTGGTATGGATTCGCGAAGGTGTAGACTTTGCAGTTTCGTAGGGAAGGTATATGGAAATTTTTTGTTTTTTTAATTTATAAATTTTTTATATATAATAGAAGATATATAAAATATGTACGTCCACTTACTGTTAATTTTAGAAAAGGTACTATGGTAATTGACACACACACACACACACAATGTGTTATAAAATTTGTAAATTGATCTATACAGGTTACTTTTAGTTTATGCAGTTTCAAAGAAAAGAAATAAATTTAGAATACATATACACATTTTTAAATCTACTAGCTTGTTTTAAATAATGTATTATAAGTGATTAACTTGTTTAATAAACTTATTTAATTATTTTAGTTACTAAAATATTTTTAAAAGGAAATCAGTTTAAAATTTAATTATTTGTACAAATTAAAGTTTTAGTTAAAATTAAAATCAAAATAAATTTATTAAACGATAATTAATTATTCGCTTAGTTCACTATTGATAAACCATATAAATGTTTATACAAGGTCTAAAATCGAGAAACAAGCCGGAATGGAAATGAGTTGGAATGGACTCCAAAATAAAATCAAAGTTGAGATCTTCTCACTCAATTGAATATAATTAGAATTTCAGTTATCGATTGACTGTTTGGATATGGTAGTGTGTGTATGTGTGTGTGTATTTGGAGTGATTGATTTTCTGCATTATATAGCGGATGGGACCCTATGCGCCACAAAATAGCGGATGATATTATATAACCCCATATACCACGATATTCCACCTCGAAGTGGAATTGGTATTTAATTGTTGTGCTAACATCTGTGGATGCAGGGAAATAGGTTGGAGGGATCCAACTGGATTCCTTACATTGTTGAATTTATTTGTATATGTTGTGATGTGATAATCTGTGAATAATTATATTGGTGTGAATGATATATTAATAATTGGAATTTATTTGAAGGCTATGGTTTAGCTGAATATATTTTCGGTATCGTAGGATACTAAATATATATAATTGGATTTTTGGAAATTAAAGCATGAAACTTTAAGTAAATTAATTTTTAAGAATTGGGTAAATTTAAAAGAAGGAATTTAAAAGTATAAAATTTGGTTTTTTGTAATCTTATTGAATTAATTCCAAGATATGGTAAAAGATTTTTGTAAATGGATTTTGAGTAATATTGTTAAAAGTTGAAGAATTTATTTTAAAATTCGGATTTTGAATAGTTTGGGAGAAATAAAGGAATTTATTTTAAAAGGTAATAAATGTTTGGAAATCAATTTGAAATTTTATTTGGTGTTTGAAAATAAATTTGAAAGTCAATTTGGAATTTGATTTGGTATTTGAAAAAATAATTGGAAATCAATTTGGAAGTTGATTTGTTATTTAAAATAAATTTGGAATTCAATTTGGAATTTGATTTGGTGTTTGAAAGTGAATATTTGGAAATCTTATATCAGTGGATATTTAGAAATTTAAATTCATAATGAGAATTTATAAAGGAAATGGAAATTTGTTTTAAAAATAAATATGGGTTTATTTTTAAAAGTGTGGAAAGAAATTTTCAGATTTGGAATGTAAATTAAAAATAAATCGAGAAGGATTTATTAATTGATTTAAATGGATCATTTTGAAATGGAAAGTGTATTTTCTCTGGAAAGCCGAGTATGTTTTATAGTAGCTTTCAAATATATAAATTAACAAGTTCTAAGGTTGGTTTTAACAAGGATGTTTGTGGAGACTATTTTCTTAAGTTGTTTTTAAATCTTTCAAAGTAAAGATTTATTTAATTAATTATAAAAGTGATTATTTAAAGATTTAATTAACATTTGATATAGAAAATGGATATATAAATAGTTATACTCTATCTAATAATTTCATTTTAAAATTATTTTAGGCTTAAGATTTATATGAGATATGGGTATAGAATTTCATAACAAATGTTTTAAATAAAGTATTTTAAAATAATTTTTATTTTAAAATGTTTCCAAGTATATATTTTTAGATGAGTGATTTAAATTATTTTAAAGTATTTGTACTTGGAAAATTTTTAGTGGAAATGAATAAATATTTGGAAATATATTCCGCATGAGGAAAGTGATTGAATTTTGTTTTCAAAGTGTTGAAGTGTGAAAATATATCTTGCGAAGATATTTTGAAAGTAAATAATTAGGGGAAAATTATTTAAATCTTAGTGATTGTTGTGAATATTGTTTGATAGTTAAATAACCGACTATCAATATTGGCCTTTAAATGGCATTTGAATTTCGATGCGACCGAGGGTCGGATGCCGAATGGTTATCCGAAAACCACATCGAATCTTTGTGATGCATCTTTTATTTAAAAGATCAAAGCGAAAATTTCTTGTGATTTACTTGAAATTTGAATGTAACGCTTATTTTTAAAATAAGTGCTCATTATTCGGGTTAGCCGGGAGAGGACTTTGTGTCATAAAACCCATTCCGAATAATGATACGACGAAATGGGATTGCATTTGAAGATGATGTTGAAGACCGGGTATTTTCGAAAACAAAAGGATTATCTGTCAAATGTCTCTCCGCTGGGTTGCTTCGGTATAGAGATTATATCACCCTTTGTGATGGGGAGTCCGGATGTGATTAGTGAACATCCGTATTTGCAAGGGCTTCTTTGAAGTGCTTTCGGTTCCATTCGAACCCGGAATGGACTTGCACGATGTATGTCTTATTTTACACTTTGAGATGTACAGTTTGTTTCTATCAAATACATTTCTACTGGTGGCGGAGAATTTATTCTTTTAGCTTAACACCCTTCTCTGAGACGTACGAGCTCAGAGGTTATGTAATTGATGGTTACTAGTGATATATTCCCAATTTGGTAATGTGGCATGCTAAGTGTTGTTGATCATTTGTTGATCGAAGCATGGTTTTTGTGAAAAGCGTAGCTTTGTGGACGAGACTTTGTCGAACCTCACAACCTGAAAATGGTCGAAACAGGAAGGATGCGACAAGGTTATTGGGGGTAGCGCCCCTTAGGTTATGTCCATTTCCTTCTGGAAAAAGGTGGTATCATGGTATGGAGCCCAGATATTTAACCTATGTAGTTACTACAAGTTTGTGCTTTGTGGTTGTTGGTGTTGAGGATCCTTGGATAAAGGTCGATAATGACAGAGGGATAGCATACTCGTGTCAGTTGTTACCTAGTTAGAGAGGTAACCCGGCCTTGTGTTGGCAGAGATCCGGTTAGGTTCTCGGGGCGTCCCTCCAGAGGCGTACCCATGTGGCATAGAAAGTTCCTTAGCCTGACCATTTGTTGGAAATTCAAAGAATAATATAAGCCCTGTACGGTTTTAGTTGTATAACCTGCCTTTTACTTATGGTGGTGATTCGTCGTTTAATTGGTAGCTATAGTAGGTATACCATAATGGTGGTATGATGTCTAAGATTAATATTATACTTTCGAAATGTTTTCCACACTATGCACTAATGATAATATTAAAAATATTTTACGTATCAAGCATATTTGACTATCATAAGGAGAAATCTCCTCCAATTCTGCATTTGCATTGTGTGTGTGGTGGAAGGCCTTATGGTAATTTCATTTTTCAAAAGCATAGCAGATTTGTTTTCCTTTCTTTATGAAAATAACTGTTTTTAAGATCTCACACCAGTCCAATGACTGAACTGGAGTTTATTGTTCCCTTTCTAAACTCTGGATGCCCATAATTTTCCACACGGGCAGCCTAGAGTCAGGTTATCATTATTCTGGAGCAAAGTCAGAAATGTATGCTGCGGATATCAGGAGCAAGCTGGATGGCAAGGCGCATTACTTATATTATATAGTATCCGCTGTGTATGGATTACGGCTAGTTCAGTTTCCATGTAGTCAAGTTATATCGACTACCAGTGTTGTATTGTGTTGTTGAAAACTCTGATGATGTATTATATAAACTGATATAGTTCTTATGTTTTAAAGATTATTCATTTATCTATTATATATTGTCCCGCTGCGAATGTGAGATTTTGATATTGTTTCTGTTTTCTTCTTTTGTCTTCTGTCTTCTTCTTCTTTAACCCTAACGGTTCGGTTTTCCGGCATTCGATTGTTCGGCATTTGATACAATGGACGTATTGATGTCGACTTTTGGGCGTCGAAAAATTAGATCGTTACAAAGTGGAATCGGAATAATTAGTTAAGTGATAACCTTGGCTTTGGTAGGGATTACTCATTAGAGATAGAGTTAGTAGTACTCTAGAATGAGTTTAAGTGTATTAATAGATATGAGCGCGTATTTGTTAGTGAATATAAAATTATTTTATATTGTGTTGATTGGTTTGTTGAGTGGTACATGGATTCTGGTCAATACGAGTAATTAACGTTGTTGATAGGGGTCTCTAAACACTTGTATAGAACAATTCGACACAGTATTGTTTTAAAATAGAGTAAATGAAATAATTTTACCCAAAACTATTTTTGTATATAAAAGTAATGATTTTCCGTAAATTATTATAGTAGTATATGGTTGCTTGGATGTTAGGAAGTGATAATATTATATTATTATTATTTAATTATGAAAATGAATAAGAAATTCAAATGATAAATATAAGCAAAGAAATAAATTCATTTTGTAAATGTAATTTATAATTCGAAATAGAATTCCAGAGAAATATCTGAAATTATTTTTGAAAGGATTTGAAATTTTGGGATTTGGGAAATATTTTTGAATTGGATTTGAAATCTGGTGGGATTTGGAAATTAAAAATATATGGAAAATGTTTTAAAGGGATAAAAGCTCTAAACTCTTTTCGGTCGCTGGAAAATAATTTCGGTGATGACTGCAGCATCATCGATGTTCATTTTGAGTATCCAAGAGAGAAATTCTGCCAAAATGTTTTAAAATTGAAATTATTTTCAAAACTGGGTTTGGTTTTGGAAATTCAAAATGATAATTTGAATTGATTTCAAAAATGATTTTGAAATGTTGGAAAGACACTGGAATCCTATTTAAAATATATTTGTAGAATATAATTGAGTCTAGCAACTTATAAATTTAAAGTTGTTAGAATAAAAATCTAACTTGAAGAAAGGTTAAAAATTAAAATAGTGTGAAATATAGATTAGTTGGAAAACTTATCGAAGTTAAAATTTGGATTAAAACTGAATATTTGGATTGAGTAAAATTAAGTGAAATGGAAAATTTGTCAAGTTGGATCAAATGAAGCAAAGTACTGAAATAAAATTAGTAAGTGAAACTAATTGAAGGGGTGATGAAATAAATATGGTTTGAAATGAATTGAATTCAATAATTATACATGAAAGGTAAATTGAATTCATATGAAATTGGAAATATAGTTTAAATAAAAGTATAGATAAAACCAAAGGGGTGAATTGAAAATAAATATAAGAAGCATATAGAATATTTATATTAAACTTAAGAAATAATTGGTGAAATTCTTAAGTAAAATGTGGAATTGAGAAAATATTCTAAATTATTAGGTGATTGAAGATTAAACTGAAAGTTGTGAAATGCTAATTGTGAATAAGTGAATGAAAATCAATGTGAATAAAGGAAAGAAAATTGATATAGATAATAATCAATTAGAAATAAATACGTAGGATGTACGTATATTATCTTATTCGCATAGCGATTTGATCCAAAATTCGAGCACAGAATTTCGAGATAGTTATATCGATCCGAGCAGGGATTTTTTGCTCGATTTTCGACGGCAAACCTGGATAAGGATTTTGGGTTGATTTTGGAAATTCTCTATCATAGTTTACGGCCATGCAAGAAGAATGACAGTTTCTGATCAAGAATCCAGATCTGAGTCCGCACTAAGAAGTCGGGTGGACGATACTAGCTCGGAAATGAAATAGTGTGATCGAGTAAGCGATCGAATTTGATATTGCGTACGGATGATATATGTGTATCGTATAGGCTTGAATAAAATAACGATTGAAACTTTTGTAAAGAAAAGTATACAAAATGATTTTTGAATGTTGTAATTGGACATTATTGCTAGTAGGATATACATGTGATTTAAATGCAAAGGGAATTGGGTTTTGATTTTGAAGATAAAATTTGAACTGATCGAAAAAGGTATGTATTTGAATTTTAGTATGAAATTTGATGACTTTCTTGTCTAGCGGCTTGGCTTTTCGTTTTCTTTTTGAATCCGGAGACCCGCGGTGGCATTTTGTAGTCGTACCGAACTAGCCGCACAAAAAAGATGCTGGCGAAACTTTTCGAAAATTTCAGGAGTTATAAAATTTTTGAAAAATTTAAAAAAATTAAGATTAAAATTTAAATTTTAATTGTCAAGTAAATAACGTTGTTTGGAATCTATGGAAGATTTTAGGAAGTTAATAAAACTTTTGGTTTTGGAAAATGATAAACAGGTTTAGAATCATTCTTCTTAACTAGTAATTTTGGGACGAACTTCTTTTAATGGGGGAAGAATGCGACGACCCAGAAAATTTAACAATTGAAATTTAAATATTTAATTGATTTTAAATATTTGGAAGTTAATTTAACTTGAATTTCAAATATAACTATGAATCTGGCGATTAAATTATTGAATTTAATTTATTGAAGTTGGGTGAAAGATTGATTTTTAAGTTGATTAAAAACATTTCAAAGGCTTGGAAGATTTATTTTTATAATACCAAAGGTGATAGGACTTTTGAAATTGAATTTAACAGTGTTTTGTTCGGTTTTGAAATTATATCGTTTAAATCGATATTTAAAAATAGCTTTCCGGGGTACAATCTCGGAATTCGACGAAACCAGTTCCATTAGATCCGTAATATTGTATTATTATCAGATTTCAATTTTCCTAGTGCTTGGAGTGATCGTTGGCCGTAAGATAAGCAAACACGCTGAAAAATTATATCGAAATTTAATTTAATAAACTGGGTTCAAAAAGTTATCTTCTCCATACGATCGAATTTGGACTCGGTACATTTTCCATTGCGTTCGAAATAGGGGTTTAACATTATGAATGCCTACCGGCATGCCTCAATTTGAGTTCGGGATTTTAAGTTACGAAATCGAGACGATAAAATTTAAATAATTATATATATATATGTTCAAATGGGCTACTTCAGCCATTTTCTTCAGATCAAAAACACTATGGCTTGTTCATTTTGACGCCAAGGTAATTTGAAAACACGTGTTTGTCTAAGGAATACGCGTCTTCTTCAAAGAGAAAATAATAAGATAAGAAACACGTTCTATATTTTTTTATTCCTCCTCTATTTTCGATCTGAATGCCTGTTCCCAATAATAATGGCAGCAAATAGCATACTTTCAAATCAAATTCGCGTACCCTCGTATCAGGAGGCGAACGAATTCCGATTTCATTTTGAGAGGAGTGAGTGAGTCACGTGCTTTGCTGGCCAGGATTCATTCGCGATTGAAGTTCACGACCTTGGGGGGAACTCGAGCTGGTTGCTCGCATCGAAGGCGATGATAGCGTGCGGGGGAGCTAGACTCAATGCGAGTTGTGGCAGTGCGTGGATAAGGATAAAGCGATGCCGAGATGGTTGATGGAAACAGCGTTGGCACAATAGCAGATAAGGATAGTCGAGCAACCTGGTATGGATTCGCGAAGGTGTAGACTTTGCAGTTTCGTAGGGAAGGTATACGACAGTTTTTCTTTTTTTTAATTTAGAATTTTTTTTTATATAATAGAAGATATATAAAATATGTACATCCACTTACTGTTAATTGTAAAAGAGGTACTATGGCAATTGTGATATATATATATATATATATATATATATATATATGCACACACACAACATGTTATAAAATTTGTAAATTGACCTATACAGGTTATTTTTAGTTTATGCAGTTTCAAAGAAAAGAATTAAATTTAAAATACATATACACATTTTTAAATCTACTAGCTTGTTTTAAATAATGTATTATTGTTTAATAAACTTATTTAATTATTTTAGTTACTAAAAGATTTTTAAAAGGAAATCAGTTTAAAATTTAATTATTTGTTTAAATTGAACATTTAGTTAAAATTTAAATCAAAATAAATTTATTAAATGGTAATTAATTATTCGATTAGTTCACCTATTGATAAACCGTATAAATGTTTATATAAGGTCTAAAATCGAGAAACAAGCCGGAATGGAAATGAGTTGGAATGGACTGCAAAATAAAAGCAAAGGTAAGATCTTCTCACTCAATTGAATATAATTAGAATTTCAGTTATTGATTGACTGTTTGGATGTGGTAGTATGTGTGTGTGTGTGTGTTTGGAGTGATTGATTTCCTGCATTATATAGCGGATGAGACCCTATGCGTCGCATAATAGCGGATGACACTACATGATCCTATATACCGCGATATTCCACCTCGAAGTGGAATTGGTATTTAATTGTTGTGCTAACATCTATGGATGCAGGGAAACAGGTTGGAGGGATCCAACTGGATTCCTCACATTGTTGAATTTATTTGTATATGTTGTGATGTGATAATCTATGAATGATTATATTGGTGTGAATGATTATATTGATAATTGGAATTTATTTAAAGGCTATGGTTTAGCTAAATATATTTTTGGTATCGTAAGATACCAGATATATATAATTGGATTTTTGGAAACTAAAGCAAGAAATTTTAAGTAAACTAATTTTTAAGAATTGGGTAAATTTAAAAGAAGGAATTTAAAATGTATAAAAGTTTATTTTTCGTAATCTTATCGAATTAATTCCAAGATATAGGAAAAGATTTTTATAAATGGATTTTGAGAAATATTGCTAAAAGTTGAAGAATTTATTTTAAAATTCGGATTTTGAATAGTTTGGGAGAAATAAAGGAATTTATTTTAAAAGGTAACAAATGTTTGGAAATCAATTTGGAATTTGATTTGGTGTTTGAAAATAAATTTGGAATTTGATTTGGTATTTGAAAATAAATTTGGAAATCAATTTGGAAGTTGATTTGGTATTTGTAATAAATTTGAAATTCAATTTGGAATTTGATTTGGTGTTTAAAAGTAAATATTTGAAAATCCATTTGAGAATCATATATCAAGGGATATTTGGAAATTTAAATTCACAGTGAGAATTTATAAAGGAAAGGGAAATTTGTTTTAAAAATAAATATGGGTTTATTTTTATACGTGTGGAAAGAAATTCACAGATTTGGAATGTAGATTAAAAATAAATCGAGAAGGATTTATTAATTGATTTGAATGGACCATTTTGAAATGATAAGTGTATTTTCTTTGGAAAGCCGAGTATGTTTTTAAAGTAGCTTTCAAATATATAAATTAGAAAGTTCTAAGGTTGGTTTTGAAAAGGATGTTTGTGGAGAAATTATTTTCTTAAGTTGTTTTTAAATCGTTAAAAGTAAAGATTTATTTAATTAATTATAGAAGTGATTATTTAAAGATTTAATTGACATTTGATTTAGAAAATGTTTATTTAAATATTATACTCCATCTAACAATTTTATTTTAAAATTATTTTGGGCTTAAGATTTATATGAGATATGGGTATAGAATTTCATAACTAATGTTTTAAATAAAGTATTTTAAAAATATTTTTATTTTAAAATGTTTCCAAGTATATATTTTTAGATGAGTGATCTAAATTATTTTAAAGTATTTGAACTCGGCAAATTTTCGAGTGTAAATGAATAAATATTTAGAAATATATTCCGCGTGAGGAAAGTGATTTGGATTTTGTTTTCAAAGTGTTAAAGTGTGAAATATATCTTACAAGGATATTTTGAAAGTAAGTAATTGGGGGAAAATTATTTAAATCTTGGTAATTGTTGTGAATATTGTTTGATAGTTAAATAACCGACTATCAATATTGGCCTTTAAACGGCGTTTGAATTTCGATGCGACCGGGGTCGGATGCCGAATGGTTATTTGAAAACCACATCAAATCTTTGTAATGGATCTTTTATTTAAAAGATCAAAGTGGAAATTTGTTGTGATTTACTTGAAATCTGAATGTAACACTTATTTTTAAAATAAGCGCACATTATCTGTATTAGACGAGAGATGATTTTGTGTCATAAAACCCATTCCGAATAATGATACGACGAAATGGGATTGCATTTGAAGATGATGTTGAAGACCGGGTATTTTCGAAAACAAAAGGATTATCTGTCAAATGTCTCTCCGTTGGGTTGCTTCGGTATAGAGATTATATCACCCTTTTTGATGGGGAGTCCGGATGTGATTAGTGAATATCCGTATTTGCAAGGGCTTCTTTGAAGTGCTTTCGGTTCCATTCGAACCCGGAACGGACTTGCACGATGTATGTCTTATTTTACACTTTGAGATGTACAGTTTGTTTCTATCAAATACATTTCTACTGGTGGCGGAGAATTTATTCTTTTAGCTTAACACCCTTCTCTGAGACGTACGAGCTCAGAGGTTATGTAATTGATGGTTACTAGTGATATATTCCCAATTTGGTAATGTGGCATGCTAAGTGTTGTTGATCATTTGTTGATCGAAGCATAGCTTTTGTGAAAAGCGTAGCTTTATGGACGAGACTTCGTCGAACCTCACAACCCGGAAATGGTCGAAACAGGAAGGATGCAGCAAGGTTATTGGGGGTAGTGCCCATTAGGGTATGTCCATTTCCTTCTGGAAAAAGGTGGTATCATGGTATGGATCCCAGATATTTAACCTATGTGGTTACTGCAAATTTGTGCTTTTTGGTTGTCGGTGTTGAGGATCCTCGGATAAAGGTTGGTAACGACCGAGGGATGGCATACTCGTGTTAGTAGTCACCTAGTTACAGAGGTAACCCGGCCTTGTGATGGTAGAGATCCGGTTAGGTTCTCGGGGCGTCCCTCCAGAGGCGTACCCATGTGGCATAGAAAGTTCCTTAGCCTGACCATTTGTTGAAAATTCAAAGAATAATATAAGCCCTGTACGGTTTTAGTTGTATAACCTGCCTTTTACTTATGGTAGTGACCCGCCATTTAATTGGTAGCTATAGTAGGTATACCATAATGGTGGTATGCTAGCTAAGATTAATATTATACTTTCGAAATATTTTCCACACTATGCACTAATGGTAATATTAAAAAGATTTTGTGTATTAAGCATGTTTGACTATCATAAGGAGAAATCTCCTCCAATTCTGCGTTTGCATTGTGTGTGCGGCAGGAGGCCTTATGGTAGTTTCATTTTCCAAAAGCATAGCGGATTTTTTTCCTTTCTTTGCCAAAATAACTGTTTTTAAGATCTCACACCAGTCCCATAACTGACCTAGAGTTTATTGTTCCCTTTCTAAACTTTGGGTGCCCATAATTTTCCACACGGGCATCCTAGAATCAGGTTATCATTATTCTGGAGCGAAGTCAGAAAAGTATGTTGTGGAGGTTAGGAGCAAGCTGGATGGCGAGGCGCATTACTTATATTATATAGTATCCGCTGCGTATGGATTACGGCAAGTTCAGTTTCCGCGTAGTCAAGTTATATCATCTACCAATGTTGTATTGTTTTATTGAAAACTCTAATGATGTATTGTATAAACTGATGTAGTTCTTTTTTTCTAAAGATTATTCATTTATCTATTATATATTGTCCCGCTGCAAATGTCAGATTCTGATATTGTTTCTGTTTTCTTCTTATGTCTTCTTCTTCTTTAACTCTAACGGTTCAGTTTTTCGACATTCGATTGTTCGGCATTTGATACAGTGGACGTATTGATGTCGACTTTCGAGTGTTGTAAAATTTGGTCGTTATAGAATGAGAAATATGATTATTATTTCGAAGTGTATTTTCATATGGAAAATTGTTTTCTATGAGATTTATTTCTTTGAATTTAGGATATTTGATTTAAAAATTCTCAACCATAACTGATAGTAAATGAAATAAATAGCCTATATTAAGTGGTTGAATAGAACTTTATATTTCATATGTTAGTATATTAGTGGCGGAAATAGTTTGAGCATGTCATATAAACGTATTGGTCGCATCAAGTCACGAAAATTATTTTCATGAAACATAACAAACATTATTTATGAATACAAATTATTTTTGAGTATTGACTAAATAATAGGCATAGTTATATTTCAATATAAATATTATGAATATTCGTCATAAAATAAAACTATAATAATTGTTGTTAGCACTAGGATTGGTCACTAACACCCTTAAGAAAGATTATATAGAGAGATTAATAAAGAAAGTAAATTTAAACAGAGAACAGTATGCTAACTTGAGTGCAAAGATAAGAACACCAGATTTATAGCGGTTCGACGTAATTGCCTATGTCCACTTTGAAGTTAATCTTTATTGGTTTACTCAAAAATTGATTACAGATACAATCCGTACACCAACTATTTGAATACAACCGCTAAGTAAAAAGGATAAGTCTTGAATGAGTCTTGAATGAGGCAGAGTCTCCTCATTGTTCTCGAAAAAGGTCCCTTTCACTATGCCCCTGCCCCTCTATTTATAGACGAAGATGGGTTGGACTTCCCTATTGGGCCTAGTAGCAAGATACCTCGGCCCATGATGAGTGACTTCTATGTGCCGAGCCACAAATGCTGAGCGGCAAATGTCGGACCACATCTCCAAGCCGAATGAGGCAGCGTATAGAGTGACATGTGTAGGCCGACTAAGATCCGATGCCAAACGAGGGGAGATGCCGAGCGATGCTGGAATGCCGAACGAGGCTAGAATGCCGAGCGAGGCTAGAATGCCGAACGAGGCTGGAATGCCGAACGACCTTGCAATGCCGAGCGAGGCTGTAATGCCGAACGACCTTGCAATGCCGAGCGAGGCTGGAATGCCGAAGGAGGCTAGAATATCGAGCGAGGCTGGAATGCCGAACGACCTTGCAATGTCGAGCGACCTTGTAATGTCGAGCGACATTGCAATGTCGAGAGACCTTGCAATGCCGAGCGAGGATAGGATGCCGAATGGTACTAGACGCCGAACGAGGATAGATGCCGAACGGCCTAGTTATGCCAAACGACCCTTTATGCCGAGCGAGTCTTCCACATCAAGTCTCTGTTTACCTGGTCAAGCCACTGGGTAACACTGGCATTTGTGATGCATTGGAAAATGCAGAAGTATCCAATTTATTTGCAATTATTTTGGAATTATGGACTAAGCCATAGTTTGGAAAAATAGGTCTTTGATTAGATGATTATGAATCAAAGAACTATGAAATATGTCTCAAAAAATAAAGGGAAGTGTATCCATTTGGTGGGAGCAATCATAAGAGTTGATGAACTCTTTGGATTGATACATATAGATGTGTGTAATCATAAGTCAATTGATACCCAAACATTTCCACACACTTTGTTATATTCATCGATGAGTGATTACCAACATGGACATGTGCACTCGATACACATGTATTATGTCTATGATAATCTCATAGACTCTAAATGGAAGTAAATAAAATAATGTGCAAAAGAAAATAAAATTGATTCGGTTTGATCAAATAGGTGTGTATATTGAATAGAGTTCCAAACGTACCTAAAAATAAATAAAGATTTAGTCTCAATAGTCACTCCTCATAGTGATACATAATAAAGTATCGACAAGGAGTAATTAATTATAAGTGAAGTTGAATTAACTTCTTTATATAAGGTTGTGTACTTAATAATAGTACATAAAAAACTAATTTCATCTAAAGAATGGTTTATAAAATCATACAAGAAAAGAGTTTACAAGAAACCCCAACATATCCTGGGCAAAAAAGTTGGCGGTTTGTGTAAGTCAAAAAACTACACGTTATAATTGTTCATAGTGATCTGATAGAGTTAGGAGTATGTTTGAGGGGGCAACTATGTAATTTGCTACATATATCTAACTTGTTGACTAATTTTGTTTGAAATAAAGGCATTTTCTTTCTATTATTTACTTGATATAACGTGTTATATTAATTAGTTTATTTAATTAAAAGTATATTTAATAGAAAATCAATAAATGGTATGTTCTGTGATAATAGTTAAATGTGAGTAATTTATCACAATAAAAATAAGTATGCCATTTTAAATATCCCTTTCAAGATGTATCGAGATTGAATATTGATATATCTGTTTGAGATTAGAGTCTGTAATGCTCTCCAAATATTGGACAGTGTATTACTCATGATTGTTAGGTCACTAAGGGGTTACATAATAATAGTTATTAGAAAACTATGGAATGGCTCACTCGATTGTTTTCTGTTGGTTAATATAATTAAGGTCAAATAGAAAATATCGATGTGACTAATTTACATAGTTCCCACGACTTGAGAATGTCGTTGATCTTCAATGTGAAAGCTTTGCATTGATTATAGTTAAACTGTGGCATGGTGCCCATCGAATGACTGTTGTTGGGTCGAGTGGAAGCATTGGAAGTAAACACTATTCAAGATAGGATTCTCTCCTTAGTTATATGAGGTTAGTATCACGGTCAACTAAAGTTAACTGAAAGTCAAAGTGTAACAACCCGTATTTTTAGGCTGTTTTAAATATTTAAATGTTTAATTGATTTATTTTATCGATTAGCTAGAAATTTCACAAACAAACTTTTTAGCACTTGGGATTGTTTCCATTGCGTCTGGATGTTCCGAGCGAGCCAAAATAAGTATAAGCATCGATATATTTCGACTGTTTCACTACAAGAAAAACAGTCTTTTATTGCGGAATATAGCCGCTATTAAACACAACTATAACTGTTTGATAAACGCTGTATATCAACATGTTATAAAAAATTACACATTTATACACATAAAAAACCACTATAAAAGAGCATGATTTCATCATATATATATATACCCCTATAAAATTTTTAGATACAAGAGCGCCTATTTGCCGCTATCCTTGACAGTAACCTCACACATTGCATTATCTTTTTATAGCACTTATGTCATATAGTTATAATTCTTTTTAGGAGCTATGCTATATTTTACTATATACTTGATGCACTCCACTATTACATTTTAATAATAACAATCAAATTGTATCTTCTTTAAATAGATAATAATTTGAATAACGTATGAATGAAAAAAAATCAGCAAATGTAACGCATATTCATGACAACAAAATAAAGTATCAACTAACAAAAAATAAGTTCAATACATGAATTATTAAATTCAAAACATATTCATGATAACAAAAGACAACATAGTTCAAAGCCAACGTCTACATAGTTCACAATGGTACCAACATATCCAAGACCCATGATGAAAAATGCAAACGACTGTGGAAATATATAATAGAAGAACAGCCCTTTTCCATAGTTGAAATCATATAATGCACCCGTAAGGAGTTAGACAGACGTCATTAGCTCTGGTAGCAAAAATCTGGCAAAGAAAAATAAACAAAATGTCTTCATTTGTGGATATCAATACTGCAATGACCTATATTTTTCAACCATTTAAAAATATTAGATTTAATATAACTTTTGAATAAAAATGGTTAGAAAGAAAAATTTAAGATGTTCTAGAAACAAATAATTTTTTAATGAAAATAAAAGAATATTATAACGACATGCCTTTCTGGATAATTTAAATCGATGATAAACCACACACGTCAGACTCAAACCATTAAAAGGACATATTATTACGGGGTAAACAAGAAAAAAAAGGGAACGAAAGAAAAACAAATAAAGAATCTCGCATCGGAATGACAAAATATAATAATCAAATAAACAGTTCATGAAGATGTTTACAAATAACATTTGATTATACTTTTACAATACAGAATCAGAGTTCATACCGCAGTACTAATTAAATAATGCGGTGGTATAAAATGATGCAGTTGGATAAATATAATAAATAATAATACTAAATCTTCGTCTTTATCCTCTATAAAGCAGCCTTCGATACATGAAAAGCTCAGACTGACTCGAGCGAATTGAAAAGACAAAACACTCGATTTAGAACTAAAAGAACTTACATAAGTTAAATTAACAATAAATAAATATGTGTGTGACGGCATTAGAGATGTTTACGGGGTTTGCAATCTCCTATCCGGTGTCAACATGAGTGTAGTAACTTAAGAGATGTTTGAGATTCTCATCTCTTAAGGATCCGTTAAACTATCTACATATATAGTACAATATGCTATTATAATAGTGTCTACAATAAAGTAAGTATTAAAATAGCGTTAAGGCATCACCTATATCTCTCTTAACTCATTTTATATATTCACATAGTTTATACAGTACTGTAAGCTCCTCCGTGAGGTTTACCCAGAGGGAACTCCATAGGTATGTTAGAAAAACAAACTCGTAAAAGACGTGATATGGCATGTGAATACGGCACTCGAGGCAATGCCATGGTAGGACTCTACCAATTACACTCCCGGACTGGTGGTAACGCGTAGCAGCTACAACCACCCACCTTGGACACATTCACATTATCAAATCAAGGGGGCCACCAAATCAATCACAAAGTAATAGTATGGTGTCGAAGAAATGTGCCCGATCGGAGGTGCGGCCTCTCACTTGGCTCGGTATAGCTCCTGTTTTAGTCACACCTAAGCTGACTCACGGGAGTCAGGGTCATATATATACCTCATACAGAATCATTTGCCAATCCAACCTACTTCATTCCTGGAATCTCCACTACGTACACCGTTGTTAAAGTGGTTTTCGGTATTGGCAGAGAGTACGACAATATTTCATCCCGGACTCTTTAACAACCAAACGCTTAATTCACACCAGATGGTTCTTTTACATTTCTCAAACTAGTTCATAATTGATTTCAAAATATCATATTCTTAAATATTATCACTTTCGAAATCATAAATCATATCACCTTTTGAAATCTTATTTTCAAATAGGTTAAATTCTTATTCAAATCATCATATTTACTCCAAATATGTCATTTCACTAGAAAACATCATTTCAAATTCGAACTTAAGTTATAACATCATTTTTTTTCCATATCCACTTGTAAATTAAGGATTTAAATATAAACACTTTAACTTTACACAGTCTGAAATTTAGAAACAGTTTAAATAACTTAAAATAGTTTTAAAATAGTCTAAATAGCTTAAAACGGTTGAAATACTTTGAATATACTTTTAAATGGTTTTAATAGTTTAAAATAGATTAAAATAGTTTAAAATATTTAAATTAGTTTAAATACTTTAAAATAGTTTAAATATAGGTTAAAATAGTTCGATATAGTTTAAATTGTTTAAATTGGATTTAATTTAGTTCAGTTATAATTTTAAATAGTTTAAAAATAGATCAAAATAGATTGAAACAGTTTACAATAGACTGAAACAGTTTAATAGTTTTAAAATAGGTTAAAATAATTTAATAGTTTGAAAATCTTAGAAATCAGGATTTTTAAATAATAAATCTTTAAACAGTTTATATTAAAATAATCCATTTGAAACTAATATTAAAATTAATCCATTTCTTTCATTTCAACTCACCTGGACCATGTCCAGCTTTCGAACCAACTAACTAAAATTGGTCCTTCAATTCAGATTCTCAATTAAAACCATTTAATCAATATCGATTTCAAATCCATGTATGAATTATCAATTTAAACCACTTCAAATTAAGTAGATTTCAAAGTTATATTCAAACATTTTCAATAACTCAATTTCGATAAATTTCCTTTATGCTTCAAAATTCAACTTTGAAATTATATTCAAACATTTTTAATAACTCAATTTCAATAAATTTCCTTTATTCTTCAAAATTCAACTTTGAAATATCCATTTTTTATTTTTTTTAAAATTTATTAAATCAATTCCAATTTCAACACTAATGCTTGGATTTCGACAATAATTCAGTTTATATAAATCAAATTTTATTTCAAAATATCATTTAAATGAATTCAAAATTTAATGATTCAAAAATCATTTAATTTAACCAATCTGTGTCCGTATATAATTTTCTACCCTATGGACAAATGATACGGATATTTATCATTTCAATCCGTAAATATTTATATTTACGGATACATATCATTTCAACCCGCAATCCCAAAATTTCAATTCAATAAAAATCACTTGGGATTATCATTTCAACCCATAACGTTTGGCCTTGTTCTATATGATCGTTCGGGTATGTATCATTTCAACCCATAGGGAACTTGCAGTGTCATAACAATATGAAATATAACATCCAATCATCCAATATCAACAATCAAACATCCAACACAATCATCATCCAAATCAACCAATAAACATCAATAGATAACTGATTATCATTAACAGGTATTAAATTGACAATTAAATTCAATATTAATTTAAAGATTATCAAATGCAGTAAAAGTCAAATTTAACTAGAATGACAATTTAAACATACCAAACATCAACCAATCAATTTCTAATCACATCATAAATTTAGATTAACTAACATAAGATAATTTAATAGTTGTGAGTGGGTTAAAACACTGACCTTTGATTTCAAATCGATTTGAAATCCAAAATAAGGTCCAAAATTCAATAATCTTAGAATCAGTCCAAATTGGCGTCAAAATGTCTGAAATTTCAATATGACCCCAACGAGACAAACCACGTGCAAATCCGAGCATGTAGGTAAAAATTACAATAGTTAGAGCATTTGAATTTTGATATGAAATAATTAATAAAAAAAAGCCACGTTATCCAGCATACGTCAACATCCCTGGAAATGCGTTAACGCTCATCACGTTCGAACGGGAATACACGATCGTTCCCAGGTTCAAATCCAAACCCTAGACGCACGTTGACCGATGTGCACGTAAATTTGCATATATTTAATCTATTTAAATTAAATAAATGATCATATTGGGTATTTTAACTTGTTTTAACCAAAATTCAAATTATTTTCAAATTGTCACATATTCATCTTCATCCAAGGGCAAAATGGTCATTTTTATTTATATATTAATTTTCTAAAATTTGATTGAAAATTTCTATAATTGTTTTGTAGGAATTTAAATTCAAATACAAATGGCTTTATGAAGATATGCATGCACAAAAGAAAACAAAGCTAATGGAGATGAAAATAATTCAAACTCATGAACATGGAGGACCCCACCTGCCCACTTACCTTGATTTTCAATTAGGAGCTAATGCACATGCTAAAGGCTATGAAAGCTTCATGCACATTTAAGTGGAGGATTATGACATGCTAATGATTACTTGGTGGCCACACTACCACAAGGGCATTACCAAAAAATATGAATTAGGGTTTCATACATGTATAAATACTCATATGTTTCATGTCTCTCCTTTTACTTAGTCTCTCTTTAGTGTAGTTTAGCTTAGAAATAAACAGATAACTCACTCTCTCTCTCTCTTCATGGCCACTTAGCCATTTTTATTTCATGTAATCTTTTTTTTATGCAACGTTAATTTGTGTTTATTTTACTTACATGCTTTCTTTCTTTCATGCTAATAGTGTAGATTTTATTTTGTGAAATTAGAATAGTGTTTTTTCTTTTTTACTTTGCTTTCATTTTCCTTTCCTTTTGCTTTCATGTTGCTAGCTACATTTGTTGTTTTGGTAACAAATATGAAAGGCTAATCCCTTCAATTAGGGGTAATGAAGCCTCTAATCATGTAGCTTCAATATTTTGGTAATTATAGCTCTCTTTTTGTGCTTAATGACAATGCTTGAAGTGGTTTAATTTGTTGTTTTTGTTTTGAATTTGATAGCCTTTATTGTTGACACCAAATAGGCTATGCTTAAACAATCACTAACACAAATGCCTCTTCATCAAAATATGATTATGGCATAAGAAAGTGATTTGAAATTCAAATTTGATGGTCTATATTTCTAATTAATATTAATAGGCCATACTTAAAATAGATTTCATTTTCAACATTGTTGTCATTTTCATGAGAGTTAGTAAGTGCTTTAAAGGTTGTGTCATAGTTTGATGGCTTATGTTGAGCTAATTAATAGCACAAATGAGCCATACTTATGATAAACACATCATTTAAACTCATTTATGACCAAAAAAGAGATTATAATTTCATTACTTGTTGAATTATATGATCTAGAGAGTGCATTTATCTCTAAATTTTCATTTAACTCTCATGTTTTTATCTATTTTCCTTTTGCTAGTTTTTGTTAGTTTCTTACATTTTTAGCTAAACACACTTTCAACATTGGTTAATTTGATTGAATAGAAATTTAAAATCATCAATTCTCTGCGGATCGACCCATACTCGTCACGTACTTCAATAGTACGTCATGCGCTTGCGGTATAAATTTTATTTCAAAATTCGTTCGGCTATCTTCCAGTTGATAGACATTTAGCCGTCTGAACAAGCTTTTGGCTCCGTTGCGGTATAAATTTGACCACGAATCACCCTCACCCTTGGCCTCGATCGCACGCGTGCCTGCCCACTTCTGACGTTGCTGACCTCCCTCAGGCATCTCGAGCCCTTGTGTTCGCCCCGATCTCCATTGCCCATCAAAGAATACAAGCAGTCGCCGCCTGGACATTAAACCCTAGTTCAATTGTCTAGGCCGATCCAACTATCATCTTCTCAAACGACCAACGCCAATGAACTACGCACGTCACTGTCCACACAATGGTACCCGCGATTTGACAATCCGCTGAAGTTGATCAAATCCCGATGAACGGTCGAGAATTAATCACACATTTCTAGCCAAACTATGATCCAAATCGGAGAAAAAAAATCATTGCTACAGATTACGCTCGTCGAGAGCTTCCCAACGATATATAATTTGATAGGGTTTGGAGGAATTTGATTTTGAAATTGGTTTGAAGATTGAGTTGTAGGGTTTGTAATTTAACTGTTTCTGCCATTGTGAAGAAGAAGCTGATAGATAGAATGGTATATACATGAATAAGAAATAGAAAGGCTGCTAGGGTTATAACAAAACAATTTATATTAACGAAGCCCGATAAGAAAATGAACCCATATCGAATTTGTACGAACGACGAATAGCGACCCGAAAGCCCGTTCTGCATCTGAAACGAAAATGAGTCATCCCAAATATCGAAATAGATTTTTTCGATATTTCTAAATTCAATGAAACAGGTTTCAAGTCCTAATTTCATTGTATAAAGAAGTTAGCTTAAAAATCATCTTATTTTCGACTGAATTCAATTAAACTGATTTTTACGCGTTACGAGTCCGTACGGTTAAACGACAAGTCTGATCGCTACAAAACTTAAAATCTCACAATAATTCACTGTTATAGTTCCGATGAAACTGGTTTCGTCGGAATCCGAGACAGTGGAAAAAATGACTATTTTCACATTAAGTAAATAAACTAATATTAAATTAATTAAATTTATTTGAAATTGAGCTCAGAATTGAATTATATTTGAAAATTGGATTTTAAATTGAATATTGAAGGTAAAATTTGATTAAGTGTTTTAATCGATTTTCTCGAAAATCAAACTTGAATTTATATAGATCGAAATGGTTTAAATTAAGAATTGAGTAGAGATTAATTCAGATTGGAACTGAACAGAATTAACTAAAATTGAGATTGGATTCGAAGTAATTTGGAATTAAAATTGATTTAAATATAAACTGGAATCGAAGTTAATTCGAATTGAAATTGAAATTGAATTGATCGGGTAGAAATTGAATCGAAACTTGAGTTGTGAAGTTGGAATTGAATTGGTTTGACCTTAAAGCTGTTTTCAAAAAATTATTTTAGTTTACACTGTTTTAAAATCTATATTCTTCAAATATTCAAATTATTTCGGTTTGCCAAATTATTTGGCTATATAAACAATTTCAAAACTTAAACTATTTTATATTAAACTATTTTAACCGTTTAAACTATTTTAACCATTTAAATTACTTTTAACTATCTTAATCATTTATACTATTTTAAAACTGTTCAAACTATTTTTTCAAAATTCAAACTAGTCAAGGGATGTAACATCCCGCCTTTTCGCACGCTTTAAATCGACACACGTGCCAATTCAAACCATACGAAAGGGCGGATTGTTATGGGGTAAATAAGAAAACCAAGAAAGAAATAAAAACAAAACAGAGTCTCACAACGGAAGGAAAAATATAATAATCAAATATACGGTTCATGAAGCTGTTTTTCAAAATATTTAATTATACTTACAATATATATCAGAGTTATATATACCATAGAATATCAATAATGCAGCGGAATACAATAGTGTAGTGGAATACTATAATAAATAATAGTAATGCAAATCTTCGTCTTCGTCCTCCAGAATAAAATCTTCAAATCCTGAAATGCTCGGAATGACACAAGCGAATTGAAAAGACAAAACACTCGGGTCAGAACTAAAAGATCTTACATAAGTTAAATCAACAGAAATAAATATGAGTGCAGTAACTCAAGAGATGCTCGAGATTTACATCTCTTAAGGATCCGTTAAACTATTTACTATGTAGTATATTTTGCTATTATAATAGTGTCTAATTGTAAAATAAACTTACTTTTAAATAGCGTTAAGGCTTTACATTTTCCACCTTAACACATTTATATATTCCCATAGTCTATACAACACCGTAATCTCCCTCGTACTGGGCATCGTCAGAGGGCACTCCATAGGTATGGTACAAAACCAAAATCGTATAAGGCGCGCTAGGGTAGGTGACACGGCACAACTATGCAATGTCAGGTTAGATATATTAATTACGCTTCCGGGTCGGTGGTAACTCATAGCCGCAGCTACCGCCCACCTCGATCCACACCCTCAAATCAAATAAATCAAAAGTGGCCACCGAATAATCCAAAATTCAGAGTATAATATCGAAGGGATGTGTCCGATCAAAGGTGTTACCTCATTAACCCATCAATCGCTCTTGTTTTAGCCACCTTATGCCAACTCACGGGAGTTGGGTCCACGTATTTACCTCAAAGGAAACGCCGCCGCCATCCTACTTAATACCGGAATCTCCACCGCGTACACGGTTGTTAAAGTGGTTTCAGAGTTGGTAAAGAGTATGACAACTTCTGATCCTGATCTCTTTAACAACTAAACGTTATTATAACACCACGGTCTTTTCAAAATAGTTTATACTTTAAAACCAGAATAAAATATCCATTTCAAAACCATATAAATACGGTATCATTTCTATTTATTTTTTTTAAACCCCAAATCATTATGATATCCTTTTTTCTTATTTTAAATATATCTCTTTTTCCAAAAACATAATGCTTCCAAATATGTATACATTAAACCCCATAGCTTTGAAACAAATTTTCTAATACTGAAATGGTTTAAATATTTAACCACTTTATATAATAAAATAGCTTTTTAAATTTCACAAATAAATTCCACATATAGGTTTAATTTTCCCAAATAAACCATTTCAATTTCCATATATTTTAAAGCTTTAATTTTCCCACCATTTCAAAACGTATTCTTTGATAATATCATATACATCAATTTCAACTACTATTATTTAGATTTGAAATGTTACTAAATAAATCAAATATCTTTTTAGTAAAACTTTTAGACTTCAAATAACTGGATATTCTTCCAATTAAATTAACTTGATAAAATTCAATTTAATCAATTTGATATTCATTTAAATCCTCTAAATAAAAATCAAGTTATAAAATCGTACCTTTTAAATCTAAATTTTATTTACATTCCAAATTCAATTTATTCAAGTACAATTCTTAAATAATTCAATTCAACCCAATTTCATAATTATCTTCCAACTTTAATTTTATTTTATTCATTATAAACTCTATCTACAATAGAATTTAAATGGATACTTACCATTTTATATGAAAGAAATCAAATTTATTATTAAACTTATTTTTGTAAATCAATTTCATACATAGCTTAAATTCAAGAATTTAACTATATATATAAAATAATATTTATATAACATAAAATTTAATATTTATTAAATCGTATATTCCTTTCCAAAACCATAGAAAATCATTTTCAACATATTTTATATATATATAGACCGCGGTGCCTGTATATAATTTTCTATTCTATGGTCAAGTGATACGGATATTTATCATTTCAATCCGCAATTTAAAAATAAAATGCGGTTGTATATCATTTCAAACCGCAATCCCGAATGAAATGAAAATGCATAATAACTTGCAGTTTATAACTATATAAAATTCAGCACCCATTCATCCAATATCAACCATCAATCATTTATCACAATCATCATCAAATTCAACAATAGCATCAATATAGAACGGATAATAAGCAACAGGTATTCAATAGCAATTCATATTCAATAATAAATTTAAATAACTATTTAACTGGCAATTTATATGCAATGAATAATTAATTAACAATTTAACTGGCAGTTTAAATGCAATGAATAAATTAAATAGCAATTTAATTTAAATAATGAAATCTAACTGAGATGATGATTAAATATATGCCCAAACAATCATAGATAAATTTTAAATCTCATCAAAATTAATTTAACAAACATAAGAAATTTTAGAAGTTGTGAGTGGTTTAAAACACTCACCTTTTGAAATAAAATTGAATTTAAATCCAATTTAAACCCAAAATTTTGACCGACTCAAAATTCATCCAAACTAGCGTCATCAAGTCCGGAATTTCAATACGATCCTAACAAAAGAAACCACGCGTAAAACGGATATCGTATGCAAAAGTTACGGTGATTTATGCGATTGAAATAAATCTTAAAAAAATAAAAGGAAGAACACAACTCACCAATTCAAGTGCCACGTCACCATCCCTTTCTTTCAAACCCGTATTCTTTCTCCCAGGCTCACGCACGTAAAAGAAACAGTAACCCACCACTTTGACCGAGCCGGCTACCACCATAGGCCGCATGCGCACGACATCGACCCTCCAGCAAGCCTCACCGCGACCGCCTCTACCCCAGGCCTCGGTACGGCCCTCCCTAGTGCCTCCGGCCGCCATTCGCCGGTAGTGATTTTCGAACCCTAAACGCCTAATTCCGACCACACCAAGCATTTTCAGGCCACCCAGCAACCACCAATCAACTTCCCTCGATGAGTTCTACGATACCCAGATTTTGATTTCGTCGATTGAAGCCAAAATCAGAAAGCCCCAATTTAGTTTAGGGTTTCGAAATTTCGACATTTAACCGCAATTTGTCGTTGATTCGAGCATCAATTCTGAAAACGAACACTTGATGCAGATTATTTGTATCGATGCAATCTTCGATATATATTTTTTTCCAATTTTTCTGACGAGTTTGAATTTTTAAAGTTGATTATGATTTGTGTTTGGATCTAGAAATATAGAATTTTGTCTGCCATTGAGAAAGAGGAGGAATAGAATGAATTTACGTACAGACAAATGAGAATTAGGGAGGCTAGGGTTTATAAAAGGATATTTATAGAGAAAGTTGAAATAGAATAAATTGGATCGGGTAGAATACGCGCTAACGACAAAGTGGCCCAAAAAGCCCGTTCTGACCTAGGAATGAAATTGGATAAACCCATATATCAAAAAGGTGTATTTAAAATATTTTAAACGCAATGGAAAAGGTTTCAGGTTCGAATTGCATCGTATGAAGAAGTTATGCTAAAATCAATATTTTTCAAATTTATTTCAATTTATCGATTTCTAGGCGTTTCGAGTCCGTACGATCAAACGACAAGTCCGATCGCTACGAAACTTGAAACCCTACAATAACTCACCGTTACAGATCCATGAAACTGGTTTCGTTGAAATCTAAGTCAGTAGCCAAAATGGCTATTTTTCCATTAATTAAATAAATTAATAATTAATTAGTTAAATCAGATTTTAAATTTTATCTCGATAATTGACCAATTTCAACATTTTTAACTTCATAATCATTTACAACGATTTAAACAAATTTAAATGTCGATTTAGAGAAGGTTAATTTATATGTTTCAATATCAATCCTTAATTTCATTAAATTCACTAAATATAAATAAAATCCCCAAAATTCCATTTAGTTAAATAAATTAATTAGTATTCCATCCATTCCTGTCAAATAGATGGATTAAATATTCGATTCAAAACTATTACATATATTTCTCATTTTATCTTTATTTCAAATAACGTATTATTTAACTATATTCAATTTCATTTACTTGCAATTAATTCAATTATTGAACTTTACATTTCAATTAGATAAATAAAATCTTGGTTTCCAATTTTTAAAAATCAACCAATCATATTATCCTCAAATTTTATCTAAATTTCAATAACGTATTATTAAACTATATTCAATTTCATTTACTTGCAATTTCTTCAATTATTGAATTTTATACTTCAATTAAATTAATAAATATCGCTTTCTATACTTAAATTTATATTAACAAAACGCTAAATTTGGATTTATAGAAATTGATTTACCAAAGTTTATTTACACATTAAATAAATAAATAACCAATATTAATTTGCCATCTATTTGCTCCTAATTGCATTTATAAGTTCGTTACCTATCAATCCTGACTTTAATTCCATCTATAATGCTAATTTAGTTAGCCTTAGCGTTATTACATTAAATCTACATTCAGTTTCAATTAATATAGAATTTAATCCTAATTACTTACCATTTAATCCATTAATTATTGATTACCTTCAAAATTAAGTAAAATTTGATTCCCAAATATTTGGTTTGATTGCCATCTTTACTATGTCCATATTACTTAACTTCAAATTTACAATTTCACTCCTTAAATCCACCACCTATTATATTATAAATAAAATTAACATTGGTTACATTTCACATTAATGTAATATTTATTTACATTTATTACAAACTTACTTCCAATTTCAACTAACAATTTAAATAAATAAATAAGCAACCTACCATAAACATTACCATTACCTTTTTGTCACATAAATAAGCTTTTATTACTTAAAATCAATTTTTGTATTTATTTTCATACTACTAATTTCATTCACTTATATTCAAATTACAGCCAAACATGACATTTAAATTATTTTATATAAAATTGGAATTTCGTTCAAGTTTATTAATTATTAACCTTAATTAGCATTTATTACCTTGCATTCTCGTTATTATTTCATAGATATGATTCCCAATTATTACTTTAATCTATACTAACATTGATTCATTCAAATTGCACTTATTACGTATTATTTCAACAATTTATTTATAACTTTGAATCTATTCCCCAATTTTCACATTTTTATTGTTATATTAATTTGAATTCCATTCTATTTAATATTTTTATTGATAATTCACAAATTCAACATTCCTATGTGTTTCTTATATTAAACTTAAAACAAACTATGACAATTTACATTATTTTAATTAATTGCAATATAAATTTTTAAATGGTAAATTTTAAGTACAATTGCTACATCTAATTTATACGTTCGCTCCAATATAAATTATAAGATTTTTCTTTTCCTTCTAAATCTAACTAAAAATCTTATTAATTTAACTCATTTTAATCATCGAATTTTACGGGTCGTTACACTCTCCCCCATTCAAAACTTTTCGTCCCCGAAAAGGAAAAGAAAGGAAAGAAAGAATTAAGAAATCAATATATCTTATTCAAACCATTAACTTCATAAACAATTAAATTTCCAAAATAAATTACTTTAAATAAAATATACAAATTTACAACCATTAAATCTTTTTATACTTAAATCAATAAAGTTTGAAAAATATTTTCAAAAATTTTCTAAGTCCAAAATTTATGGAAAATTACGGCAGAGTCTCCTTTGTACGGAGAGGCTCGGAAGGAAATATAATATCAAAAATAACAACATACAACATATATTTTTCAAAATAATATATATCCCAACAAGGGAAAAAATAATGTAATGCTATAAACCGTAATCCGAAAACGTACCTATTTGTCGGGCAATTTACGGTTAATTATGAAACCAAAGCAGTAGCAATTGCTTCCATAACCTGTATTTCACTTATATAATCCAAAAGTGTTAACAATTACATAAAATGAAATGTTTAAAAATTGTTTCAAATAACGACAAACAATCAACATACCAACCATCACTTGCAACCAGCAACAACCAATACAACAACAATCAATTGCAACAAACATCATAACACAAATCAACCATCCATGCATATCAAATAAAACAAATAGTTGTTCGGGTTCAAACCTTAAATTGCATAAAATGAAAAATAAACTACTTAGTGCACCATTTACTCAACAGTCTTAGATGAAATGAAATAGATTATTCATTCATCCAAACATTTTAGAGTATCCTTACCCAAACAACCATAAATTAAAACAAACAACAACAATTTCACAACAGATTAAGTTTACTTATTATTGATTTCATTTCATACATTAGTTGTTTGATTTCTTTTCTTTCATATAATGATTTATCTTTTTATTTTACATTTATTCATTTTTAATTTCACTTTTTTAAAGTATTCATTTTTCCTACTTATTTTATTTATAAATAGCTTCAACCATTTACTTAAGTTTATCATCTTTCATTTATTTCTAAATTCCATTTATAATACTTACCTTTCTATTTAATAAATAGCCTTTCAATTTTACTTATGTTCATAACAACTCTAACACCAAATTCTTATTTGTTAAGGAATTTCATTGAATACCTTTCGTTATTTCAAATTTCTACAATTAGAACTTTCAATATTTGGTAAGTTTCATATATGCTTTTAATGATGTAATTGAAAGTTACACAAGTTTAATTTTATTTATTTTAATAAATTAAATGTTCAATAATAATGTACTTTGTTTCATAGGTTACAAAAGTCAACTTTCTTTTCTTTTAATTCCATTTATAACTTAGCAATTAAATCGCCTATTTTAATTAAAGGTTCCAATTTAAAATTTAGTTATATTTCATTTTACTACACTTAATTGAAACTATTAATTAATGGAAACTTAAGAATTAAATACCGGGTTTATTCAAAATTATTTTAAAATAACAGATAAACATATGCTTGCAATTTATATATCCAATTATATTTAAAACAATTAAAATTTATATATTTTTTTCAAAATAAATCTGCAGTAAAACTACTACAGTGGCTTTCCCCCTTCGAAACTCGAAAATGAATGTCGATGATGCGGCTGCCATCACCGAAATTATTTTCCAGCGACAGAGAAGGAAGTACAAAACTTATTTCTTTAAAACAATTCTTTCAAATTATATTGAAACATTTGTATCATAAAATACTTCTAACTAATGTTATTACTATATTCCAAAATCATTCAAAAGAAATTTTCAAAACCCCGGAACTTAAGTTCTACATTCCCAATTTTCATTTATTTTATCTTCAATCTTATTTTAACTATTATTTATAAATTTCATTACCTAATAACCAATATAATACAACAAAATATAACCTTTATAAAATTCATATTATATAGAAAATATATTAGGAAAAATTATTTCATTCGCCTATATTAAAAACAAATATTGTGTCGGTCTGTCCTATTAAATGTTTAGAAATCCTTATTGATGTCACAGCGTCCCATGCACCAACCAGAATTTATAAATACAAAACGGAACGGATTAACACAATATTAAAACTTTTTTATAACACTAACAAATACGCTCTCTCATATATATACACTCAGTGACTCCCATAGGGTATTACTACCCTATTAGTAAAGAGTCAGACCCCGCCAAGCTAAGGTTTATCGCTAAACCAAAGCTCTATTACCAGATGTAACATCCCGCCTTTTCGCACGCTTGAAATCGACACATGTGTCAATTAAGACCATACGGAAGGGAGGATTGTTATGGGATAAATAAGAAAACCAAGAAAGAAATAAAAACAAAACAGAATCTCACAGCGGAAGGAAAAATATAATAATTAAATATACAGTTCATGAAGCTGTTTTTCAAAATATTTAATTATACTTACAATATATATCGGAGTTATACATATCATAGAATATCAATAATGCAGCAGAATACAATAGTATAGTGGAATTGTAACGATCCTGATTTTTAAGACGAATTTAAATTTAGAATTTAATTGAATTCTTGGATTAAATTATAGATTTGTTTGAATTTTTCAATTTTGATTAGATATATATACTTATTTATTTTATAAATGGGATTTGAAACTTATTTTAAATGAAATTGAATTGGAATTGAAATAAAGTGTTTAAGATAAAATAAAATAAAATATACGTTGTAAAGTTAATGTTGAAAAGGAAAATTAAATTAAAAGTTTGACTAAATAATAATAACAACATTGAATTCATTTATATTATAAAACATATTTAAATCAAGCAATGTAAAAGACATCTCGGTGAACAACATATTAAATTGAATGCAAAGAAATATTTACAAAACAAATAAAACATAAAACATTAAATACAAAAATAAACAAAACCAGAATATAAAAATCAAATGAGTTATTTTTATACAATACAAGTACATATGAGCAAACATAAACAAAGCTAGCATACAAAGTAAATAAAACAAACAAAATGATCTATGTGCATATACATACATAACAAAACCATTGTGTATAAAGCAAAGAACTGTACATACATGATTCAAATAGTGTGAAGTTGTAAACCCAATAGCACATGCATTAAATGCCATATCTCCTCAGCATGACTTGATGATATCTTCTTAGCCGAGATTTGCTTTATAAAATAATATATGCAGTTAATAAAAGAAGTAAGCCTATACCCTATGCACGCTGTCCTCTCTATATTTGTATGTATGCCTCTACGTTACTTCATTTTGTTCAAACCCAATTTAGACAGCCTGAAAGAAAAGAAAAAAAAAACTGTAAAAGCAAATAGCAAAACCAAAAGAAAATTCAAACTGCTGTTTCAACTTTAAGTTCCGAGCTTGCTTTACTGGAAAACATGTGAGCAAACTTTCTTCAATTTTCTATTTTGATTGTGTTCAGTAATGATAAATGAGATGAAAATGTTGTAACTTGTGGAACGCATACATATGTGATCATCTGTGCATAGGTTGATAATACTGCTGATAGAAACAACAGTGCTCACTATTTGAATCGGTGCAGGATATCCATGAGAAGTATTGTGTTACATATATAATTTTGTTTTTTTTTATATATAAAGTTCTGTATATATATATATATATATCTATATATATGTATAGAAAGTGTTCTGTGAAAACCTTATCCAACTGTTCTTCTCTGTTGTAGTACAGAGTGAAATAGTTAATAAAAATTCAAACTTCCTTCAATAAGCCATTTATAGTATTACAGTTAAAGCAAAATTTGTTGCTTAAACACAAATCAAGATATATAAGTTTATTTTAGACATGTTAGTGAAGTATATCAGGTGAGAAGTTTGTTTTACAGTACAATATAAATTCATATGTTGAATTCGAATGTCACGAACTATTAATTCAATTTCATATCTTGAATCCACACTGAAAATTAAGATTTTTAAAGCAAAGATGGAAATTTTTAGTGTAGTATGTCATGAACAGTTCATATTTAAACAAAAATTTGTTTTTTTCAAATTTCTTGATGATCGATGAATACTTGCTCATGAAATTCTGCTTGAAGCTTGCTCGGCCATGGTTGATTTTAGGAAAAATGTTGGAAAAAATATCTACTGCAAGGATTGGGGGGACGAAGCAATTATAGGGTTTAAGGACGGTGAAAATGGCATAAGGGTTTTTGGCTCGTGCACGCTCGTCGAGGCGTCGAGTGGGACCGGACTTGGAGAGGAGATGCGTGGGGAGGTGGAGCAGCGGTAGGAGGTGGCCGCAAGACCTCCGGTGGCCAGAGGTGGCCGCGCGAGGTGATTTTTTGGGCGTGGGGTTAGTTCCAGTTTTCTTCTGGGTAGCTCGATTTTTATTCAAGCTAAGTAATGGGGTTTTGATGTTTGGATTCGGTTGCGTAGTCGACAAGTGACGTGCTGGAGGGTTCGTAAGTGGCCGGAGTGGCGTCGCCGCCGTGTGCACGTGCACGACACTGATTTGTGTCAGGGAAGTTTGGGCCGAGCGGGAAGGGGGGAAAACTCGAGAGAACGCTCGAGTACATGATGCTTTGGCTCGCGTTTTTTTTTTTTGGGATTTTGCGTGAGCATCTGGTATCATCAGGTTGATATAAAAAGAAGAATGGAAAAGGGTAGTAGAAGAAGGTAGGGGATCAGGACTACTCGAGTGATGCAGTTGGCCTCGGCCCATTAAGGGTTAAGCTAATATTTCTTTAAGCTATTTGATTAACAAGTTTAGTATAATTAAATTAATAATGTTAGTAAGTTAAGTTAAAAATTTGATTTGAAATTTATTAAGAAAAGTTGGCTTATAAGATGTTTAATCTATCTAAGTATAAGTTAATTAAGAATTGTTTTAGTTAATGCTTCAACAAAGTTTTAACATCTAATTATTATTTTTAATCAAGTAATTAAGTTGAATATGAAATTGATTAACACTTAAAGTTGTAGTTATTATTAAATTGATTTTCAAAGTTTAAAGAAGATTTCTTTGAAAATGTTATTTAGCGAATAATTAATATTAAGTAATTATTTTAGAAAGTAAATAAGAATAATTTCATTTTAATTATAATTAGAGTTTGAATAAATTAATGTTTAAGTGATAAGTAAATTTCAATTAACTACTCAAGTTAATTTGTGGGAAATTAGCAGTTAATTAATTAAAGAATTTAATTAAGAACTAATAATTGATTAACTAAGTAGTTAATGGTAAATGAATTACTAATTAAAGTTATAAATTTATGGTTAAAGAATAGTTAATCAAGGTTAAATAAATTGATTATGAAGTAATTAATTTAATAGAGTGAATAAAGGAATTAAGTAATTAAGACTTTATGATTGATTAAGAATTTATTGGTTAATTAAATAATTTGAAATGAAGTATGTAATTAATTGATAATGAATTAACGATTGATTATACAGGGCTAAGTAATTAATTCCTAAGAAATTATTTTTAATTGAATTTATCACAATAAGAATTAAAGATGATTACTTATGGATTATGTAGGATATCTGATTCGTTGTAAAAGGAATTGATATTTCTGTTTTGAAATTTGTGATGTGTGAGATTTGATTTACCCTGTGCTGGATTATGATTGGTGATTTTATTCTGTAAACCCTTAGCCTTTAAAACGGCATTTGAATTTCGATGCGACAGGGAGACGGATTTCAGTTGGTTATCCGAAACCCACATCGAATTATAATGATGAATCTTGATGATTGATAAATTTATTTTATCTGTGAAAATGTGAATGAAGATAAGCGTTATTGGTTATGCCGCTTATCGATATTGATATATTTGTGATGATTGATGTTGTGCACTATTGTGTAAAATCCTTGGACCACACTATACACACACAAATATGGATTTCACGAGGAAATCGGTTAAGTCACGGATTTTTAAATAAGTTTGAATTTGAATTTTAATTCAAATATTTTTTGGAAATAAATTAAGTTTTAAATGTGGAAAAGCTTTTGAAAAGCTGTTTTAAGAATAAAAGTTATTTTTGAATAACTAATAAAGATTTGGAATTTAAATAATAGGATTTAGATTGAAATTCAAAAGAAATCTGAAACTGAATTCTATATTCAGTATTTATGATTTAAAAAAGGACTTTACAAGTTATAGGGGTTTAAACCGTTTTTAAAGCGTTATTTTGGGAATTTGAATTAACTCAAAGTTTTTAACTTGTATAAATAAAATCGAAAATAATTTTCCAAGTATGAATGAATCTTTGGAAATAAGTTTTGAAAGCTATGAGATAAATCTTTGATTTAAAGATTTAAATGAGTTAATCCAATTGAAAAGGAAATTATTTTGAAATCCGTAAATGAATCTTTGTGAAACTGAGTGAACTTTGTGAAATAAATCTTTTTGTTTAAAAGATTTGAAATGGTAATTGGTTTAAAACATTTGAAAGAAACTTTGGAATTATTAAGTTGTGACTTAATCGAAATCTCATATCCATATGTTTAAATGTTGAGCTCACTATTCGGGTTAGCCGGGAAAGGACATTTGGGTCGTATAACCCATTCCGAATATGTGATATGTCGTTATGGATAGCATTAGAAGACCGGTGGTGAAGACCGGGTATTTGCGAGAACGATAGGATGACCTATCGATTGTCTCTGCACTGAGTTGCAACGGTATAGAGACTCCCTAAGTGATGGGAAGTTCGATCGGGATTGTGAATACCCGGATTGCAAGGACTTCTTTGTAAGTGCCTTCGGTTCTGTTCGAGCCCGGAACAGACTTGTATGGATAGTTATGTCTGACATTACAATTTGAGATATAAAGCTGATTTCTTTCAAATATATTTCTGTTGGTGGCGGAGAATTTATTCTCTTAGCTTAACACCCTTCTCTGAGACGTACGAGCTCAGAGGTTATATAGTTGAAGTTATCAGTGATATATTCCCAATTTGGTAATGTGACATGCTGAGTGTTGCTGTAAATGATCATTGTGTTGATTATTTGTGATAGGATCATTTATTTGATCGTCTATCTTTGTGATCATTTCTATGATCATTTGTTGACCCAAAGCATGGCTTTTGTATAAAGTGTGTTTTTGTGGACGAGACTTCGTCGAGCCTCACAAACCGGTAATGGTCGAAACAGGAATTGTGCGGCAAGGTTTTCAGGGATCGCTTCCCTAGGATATGACCATTCCTTCTGGAAAAGGGTAGTATCATGGTATGGAGCCCAGATACTTACTCATGTTGAAACACTTATTATTATGGTGTGATGTTGGTTAGAGAGCTCTCGTTTAAAGGTCCCAAAGGACCGGGGGTGGTATATCTGAGGGTTTGTAATATTCCTTGGGAAAAGGGATTCCCGGCTTTGTTTGGCAGAGAACAGTTTGGTTCTCGGGGCGTCCTTCCAGAGGCGTTTCCATGTGGCAATGGGAAGTTCCTTGGCCTGACCATTTGTTGGAAAATCCATTCTTCAAATACGTGCCTTGTACGGATTTAGTTGTATAACCTGCCATGGAATTTGGCGGTAACCTGCTATTGAACATGGTAGCTATAGTAGGCATAGTTCGAAATGTCTATGTCGGCTAAGATTTATATCTTTATTTTCGAAATGAATTTTCTCTACACTATGCACTAGTAATAATATCAAATGTTCTTTTTAATGCGTATCAAGCATCTTTGACTATCATAAGGAGAAATCTCCTCCGATTCTGCGTTTGCATTGTGTGTGTGTGCGGGAGGCCTTATGGTAGTCTCATTTTTAAAAAGCATTGCGAATTGACTTTGAAATTCTTTTGTTGAATGTTTTAAAAAGATAAACTGTTTTTGTTGCTCACACCAGTCCCATGACTGATCCAGAGTTTATTGTTTATTTCCTAAACTCTGGGTGCTCAAAATTTTTCTACACGGGCAGTCTAGAGTTTGGTTTTTCAGATAATTAGATTCAGTAGATTATCTGGAGCTAGTTCAGTTTTCTTTGGATATGGACGAGACTTGTTTAGCTTGGTGCAATCTCGATAGTGGATCGAGATAGGAGTTTTGGAGCTTTGTCTTTGGAGCTTTTTAGATCAGAGTCGCAGTATTATATTCTGAGAAGATTTATTTCATAATTGTATCGTGTTCCGCTGTATTCTATGTTGTATATTCTCTGATGTTGATGATTATCATTGTATCAAATTGATGTATCAGATATTGTATTCATGTTATATCAGTGATATCATCTTTTATTTCCGCTGTGTTATTTATCATTTAATGGTGTTGCAAGCTCCCGCGAAACGAATTTGATGTTGTTTGTTGGACATCGAGTTCGGGTCGTGACAAATTGGTATCAGAGCTGAAGGTTGAGTAAGAACTTTAGCTACGGAGTGTAACACCTTAGATGGCTCATTAGAGATAGGGTGAAGTATACCCTAGAATGAGTATGACCTGTGGAACCAAAATACAAATTTCTTAATCTATTCTCTTTATCTGTTGTTATTCTCTAAGACATTTCGTCTGAATGCCTAAATCGGATTTCTTACTATTTACAGATAGTAAGAATGAGCCGAAGAAGAGGACGAAATAGGAGACAGGAAAGTACTACTTTAGCTGGTCAAAACCCTGCAACGACAGATATTCCTATTCAATCTCAATTGAATTTGGCCGATTTATATCAAAAGTTTTCTAGACTAGGTGGAAAGCCATTCACTGGCAAAGAAACCGTTATCGAAGCACAAACATGGATTCGATCGTGCGAAAAGATTTTCAAAGGATTAAAATTAGAAGATGATCAGATGCGATTGATAGCTTCTTGGCAACTCCAGGAAGAGGCTTTAGTTTGGTGGGAAACTGTTACCATGGATGAGTCGACGGATGAATTTACTTGGAGTCGTTTTAAGGAAGTGTTTGAGCAGCGATATATGCCGTCTGCTGGTATCTCTAGAGTGTATCAGGAGTTTATGGATTTAGAGCAAGGGAGTTTATCGTTTGAGGAGTACTTGAACAAATTTATTGAATTATCTCGATTTGGTCCAGAATTGGTGAATACACCGTTAAAGAAAAATGAAAAGTTTATTCGGGGCATGAACAAGGAGTTTCAGGAAAGGATGACTACTCACGTCAAGGAATCTTTTTCTGAATTAATTGATATGGCTATCGATACGATACTTTGGAAAAGCAAAAAGATCCGGAGGAGAATGGAGATACAAATAGATTGAATTGGAGAAAAAGGAAGTTTGGCAATAAGAAATCGAAGAAAGATAAAGGAAAGAAGAGTATACCGAAGAAAAAGAAGGATGTTACTTGTCTCAATTGTTTGGAGAAAGGTCACTACTCGGAAAAATGCAAGAATGATTGGAAGCCAGGAATGAGAGAGCCATTTATGAGGCCAGATCAGGAATCTACGGGATGCTATAAATGCCGCAAGCCGGGACATAGGATCAACAACTGTCCAGTAAAGAACCAGACTTTAGTAAAGAAAGTGTATGCAATCAGAGACGATTTTTCAACCTCAACAAGCTGATTTAGGAAAAGAAATTTATAAGGTAATCTTCACGTTTACGATTAAATTATTCGAATTTTGTTCGACACTGGGACTATCCTTAGTTGTATTTTTCAGTAAATCGTAAATAAGTTAAATCTTGAATCTGAAATCGTAATCGAATCTATTCCTATCTATTTCATTGGGTTTCGATATATTCTACGAACGGTTAGTTATTCCTTCGGACTAACCAATACCCCTGTATACTTCGTAGATCAAATAACCCAATTGTTTCGTAGTTGATGGAGTTTTTCTCATATCTATTGTTGATAATTCTGATTTGGTAAGCCAAATGCAGAATTGATATCCAGTTGATCTGGAAAGATATTTCTCTATCTTTCATCTATCTTCGTTATCTTTCTCTGGCAAATTTCGAGGACGAAATTCTTTTAAGGGGGGAAGTCTGTAACGATCCTGATTTTTAAGACGAATTTAAATTTAGAATTTAATTGAATTCTTGGATTAAATTATAGATTTGTTTGAATTTTTCAATTTTGATTAGATATATATACTTATTTATTTTATAAATGGGATTTGAAACTTATTTTAAATGATATTGAATTGGAATTGAAATAAAGTGTTTAAGATAAAATAAAATAAAATATACGTTGTAAAGTTAATGTTGAAAAGGAAAATTAAATTAAAAGTTTGAATAAATAATAATAACAACATTGAATTCATTTATATTATAAAACATATTTAAATCAAGCAATGTAAAAGACATCTCGGTGAACAACATATTAAATTGAATGCAAAGAAATATTTACAAAACAAATAAAACATAAAACATTAAATACAAAAATAAACAAAACCAGAATATAAAAATCAAATGAGTTATTTTTATACAATACAAGTACATATGAGCAAACATAAACAAAGATAGCATACAAAGTAAATAAAACAAACAAAATGATCTATGTGCATATACATACATAACAAAACCATTGTGTATAAAGCAAAGAACTGTACATACATGATTCAAATAGTGTGAAGTTGTAAACCCAATAGCACATGCATTAAATGCCATATCTCCTCAGCATGACTTGATGATATCTTCTTAGCCGAGATTTGCTTTATAAAATAATATATGCAGTTAATAAAAGAAGTAAGCCTATACCCTATGCACGCTGTCCTCTCTATATTTGTATGTATGCCTCTACGTTACTTCATTTTGTTCAAACCCAATTTAGACAGCCTGAAAGAAAAGAAAAAAAAAACTGTAAAAGCAAATAGCAAAACCAAAAGAAAATTCAAACTGCTGTTTCAACTTTAAGTTCCGAGCTTGCTTTACTGGAAAACATGTGAGCAAACTTTCTTCAATTTTCTATTTTGATTGTGTTCAGTAATGATAAATGAGATGAAAATGTTGTAACTTGTGGAACGCATACATATGTGATCATCTGTGCATAGGTTGATAATACTGCTGATAGAAACAACAGTGCTCACTATTTGAATCGGTGCAGGATATCCATGAGAAGTATTGTGTTACATATATAATTTTGTTTTTTTTTATATATAAAGTTCTGTATATATATATATATATCTATATATATGTATAGAAAGTGTTCTGTGAAAACCTTATCCAACTGTTCTTCTCTGTTGTAGTACAGAGTGAAATAGTTAATAAAAATTCAAACTTCCTTCAATAAGCCATTTATAGTATTACAGTTAAAGCAAAATTTGTTGCTTAAACACAAATCAAGATATATAAGTTTATTTTAGACATGTTAGTGAAGTATATCAGGTGAGAAGTTTGTTTTACAGTACAATATAAATTCATATGTTGAATTCGAATGTCACGAACTATTAATTCAATTTCATATCTTGAATCCACACTGAAAATTAAGATTTTTAAAGCAAAGATGGAAATTTTTAGTGTAGTATGTCATGAACAGTTCATATTTAAACAAAAATTTGTTTTTTTCAAATTTCTTGATGATCGATGAATACTTGCTCATGAAATTCTGCTTGAAGCTTGCTCGGCCATGGTTGATTTTAGGAAAAATGTTGGAAAAAATATCTACTGCAAGGATTGGGGGGACGAAGCAATTATAGGGTTTAAGGACGGTGAAAATGGCATAAGGGTTTTTGGCTCGTGCACGCTCGTCGAGGCGTCGAGTGGGACCGGACTTGGAGAGGAGATGCGTGGGGAGGTGGAGCAGCGGTAGGAGGTGGCCGCAAGACCTCCGGTGGCCAGAGGTGGCCGCGCGAGGTGATTTTTTGGGCGTGGGGTTAGTTCCAGTTTTCTTCTGGGTAGCTCGATTTTTATTCAAGCTAAGTAATGGGGTTTTGATGTTTGGATTCGGTTGCGTAGTCGACAAGTGACGTGCTGGAGGGTTCGTAAGTGGCCGGAGTGGCGTCGCCGCCGTGTGCACGTGCACGACACTGATTTGTGTCAGGGAAGTTTGGGCCGAGCGGGAAGGGGGGAAAACTCGAGAGAACGCTCGAGTACATGATGCTTTGGCTCGCGTTTTTTTTTTTTGGGATTTTGCGTGAGCATCTGGTATCATCAGGTTGATATAAAAAGAAGAATGGAAAAGGGTAGTAGAAGAAGGTAGGGGATCAGGACTACTCGAGTGATGCAGTTGGCCTCGGCCCATTAAGGGTTAAGCTAATATTTCTTTAAGCTATTTGATTAACAAGTTTAGTATAATTAAATTAATAATGTTAGTAAGTTAAGTTAAAAATTTGATTTGAAATTTATTAAGAAAAGTTGGCTTATAAGATGTTTAATCTATCTAAGTATAAGTTAATTAAGAATTGTTTTAGTTAATGCTTCAACAAAGTTTTAACATCTAATTATTATTTTTAATCAAGTAATTAAGTTGAATATGAAATTGATTAACACTTAAAGTTGTAGTTATTATTAAATTGATTTTCAAAGTTTAAAGAAGATTTCTTTGAAAATGTTATTTAGCGAATAATTAATATTAAGTAATTATTTTAGAAAGTAAATAAGAATAATTTCATTTTAATTATAATTAGAGTTTGAATAAATTAATGTTTAAGTGATAAGTAAATTTCAATTAACTACTCAAGTTAATTTGTGGGAAATTAGCAGTTAATTAATTAAAGAATTTAATTAAGAACTAATAATTGATTAACTAAGTAGTTAATGGTAAATGAATTACTAATTAAAGTTATAAATTTATGGTTAAAGAATAGTTAATCAAGGTTAAATAAATTGATTATGAAGTAATTAATTTAATAGAGTGAATAAAGGAATTAAGTAATTAAGACTTTATGATTGATTAAGAATTTATTGGTTAATTAAATAATTTGAAATGAAGTATGTAATTAATTGATAATGAATTAACGATTGATTATACAGGGCTAAGTAATTAATTCCTAAGAAATTATTTTTAATTGAATTTATCACAATAAGAATTAAAGATGATTACTTATGGATTATGTAGGATATCTGATTCGTTGTAAAAGGAATTGATATTTCTGTTTTGAAATTTGTGATGTGTGAGATTTGATTTACCCTGTGCTGGATTATGATTGGTGATTTTATTCTGTAAACCCTTAGCCTTTAAAACGGCATTTGAATTTCGATGCGACAGGGAGACGGATTTCAGTTGGTTATCCGAAACCCACATCGAATTATAATGATGAATCTTGATGATTGATAAATTTATTTTATCTGTGAAAATGTGAATGAAGATAAGCGTTATTGGTTATGCCGCTTATCGATATTGATATATTTGTGATGATTGATGTTGTGCACTATTGTGTAAAATCCTTGGACCACACTATACACACACAAATATGGATTTCACGAGGAAATCGGTTAAGTCACGGATTTTTAAATAAGTTTGAATTTGAATTTTAATTCAAATATTTTTTGGAAATAAATTAAGTTTTAAATGTGGAAAAGCTTTTGAAAAGCTGTTTTAAGAATAAAAGTTATTTTTGAATAACTAATAAAGATTTGGAATTTAAATAATAGGATTTAGATTGAAATTCAAAAGAAATCTGAAACTGAATTCTATATTCAGTATTTATGATTTAAAAAAGGACTTTACAAGTTATAGGGGTTTAAACCGTTTTTAAAGCGTTATTTTGGGAATTTGAATTAACTCAAAGTTTTTAACTTGTATAAATAAAATCGAAAATAATTTTCCAAGTATGAATGAATCTTTGGAAATAAGTTTTGAAAGCTATGAGATAAATCTTTGATTTAAAGATTTAAATGAGTTAATCCAATTGAAAAGGAAATTATTTTGAAATCCGTAAATGAATCTTTGTGAAACTGAGTGAACTTTGTGAAATAAATCTTTTTGTTTAAAAGATTTGAAATGGTAATTGGTTTAAAACATTTGAAAGAAACTTTGGAATTATTAAGTTGTGACTTAATCGAAATCTCATATCCATATGTTTAAATGTTGAGCTCACTATTCGGGTTAGCCGGGAAAGGACATTTGGGTCGTATAACCCATTCCGAATATGTGATATGTCGTTATGGATAGCATTAGAAGACCGGTGGTGAAGACCGGGTATTTGCGAGAACGATAGGATGACCTATCGATTGTCTCTGCACTGAGTTGCAACGGTATAGAGACTCCCTAAGTGATGGGAAGTTCGATCGGGATTGTGAATACCCGGATTGCAAGGACTTCTTTGTAAGTGCCTTCGGTTCTGTTCGAGCCCGGAACAGACTTGTATGGATAGTTATGTCTGACATTACAATTTGAGATATAAAGCTGATTTCTTTCAAATATATTTCTGTTGGTGGCGGAGAATTTATTCTCTTAGCTTAACACCCTTCTCTGAGACGTACGAGCTCAGAGGTTATATAGTTGAAGTTATCAGTGATATATTCCCAATTTGGTAATGTGACATGCTGAGTGTTGCTGTAAATGATCATTGTGTTGATTATTTGTGATAGGATCATTTATTTGATCGTCTATCTTTGTGATCATTTCTATGATCATTTGTTGACCCAAAGCATGGCTTTTGTATAAAGTGTGTTTTTGTGGACGAGACTTCGTCGAGCCTCACAAACCGGTAATGGTCGAAACAGGAATTGTGCGGCAAGGTTTTCAGGGATCGCTTCCCTAGGATATGACCATTCCTTCTGGAAAAGGGTAGTATCATGGTATGGAGCCCAGATACTTACTCATGTTGAAACACTTATTATTATGGTGTGATGTTGGTTAGAGAGCTCTCGTTTAAAGGTCCCAAAGGACCGGGGGTGGTATATCTGAGGGTTTGTAATATTCCTTGGGAAAAGGGATTCCCGGCTTTGTTTGGCAGAGAACAGTTTGGTTCTCGGGGCGTCCTTCCAGAGGCGTTTCCATGTGGCAATGGGAAGTTCCTTGGCCTGACCATTTGTTGGAAAATCCATTCTTCAAATACGTGCCTTGTACGGATTTAGTTGTATAACCTGCCATGGAATTTGGCGGTAACCTGCTATTGAACATGGTAGCTATAGTAGGCATAGTTCGAAATGTCTATGTCGGCTAAGATTTATATCTTTATTTTCGAAATGAATTTTCTCTACACTATGCACTAGTAATAATATCAAATGTTCTTTTTAATGCGTATCAAGCATCTTTGACTATCATAAGGAGAAATCTCCTCCGATTCTGCGTTTGCATTGTGTGTGTGTGCGGGAGGCCTTATGGTAGTCTCATTTTTAAAAAGCATTGCGAATTGACTTTGAAATTCTTTTGTTGAATGTTTTAAAAAGATAAACTGTTTTTGTTGCTCACACCAGTCCCATGACTGATCCAGAGTTTATTGTTTATTTCCTAAACTCTGGGTGCTCAAAATTTTTCTACACGGGCAGTCTAGAGTTTGGTTTTTCAGATAATTAGATTCAGTAGATTATCTGGAGCTAGTTCAGTTTTCTTTGGATATGGACGAGACTTGTTTAGCTTGGTGCAATCTCGATAGTGGATCGAGATAGGAGTTTTGGAGCTTTGTCTTTGGAGCTTTTTAGATCAGAGTCGCAGTATTATATTCTGAGAAGATTTATTTCATAATTGTATCGTGTTCCGCTGTATTCTATGTTGTATATTCTCTGATGTTGATGATTATCATTGTATCAAATTGATGTATCAGATATTGTATTCATGTTATATCAGTGATATCATCTTTTATTTCCGCTGTGTTATTTATCATTTAATGGTGTTGCAAGCTCCCGCGAAACGAATTTGATGTTGTTTGTTGGACATCGAGTTCGGGTCGTGACAGGAATACTATAATAAATAATAGTAATGCAAATCTTCGTCTTCGTCCTCTAGAATAAAATCTTCAAATCCTGAAACACTCAGACTGACACGAGCGAATTGAAAAGACAAAACACTCGAGTCAGAACTAAAAGATTTTATGGAATTTAAATCAACAGAAATAAATATGAGTGCAGTAACTCAAGTGATGCTCGGGATTTACATCTCTTAAGGATCCGTTAAACTATTTACTATGTAGTATATTTCTCTATTATAATAGTGTCTAATTGTAAAATAAACTTACTTTTAAATAGCGTTAAGGCTTTACATTTTCCACCTTAACACATTTATATATTCTCATAGTCTATACAGTACCGTAATCTCCCCCGTACTGGGCGTCGTCAGAGGGCACTCCATAGGTATGGTACAAAACCAAAATCGTATAAGGCGCGCTACGGTAGGTGACACGGCACAACTAGGCAATGCCAGGGTGGATATACCAATTACGCTTCCGGGTCGGTGGTAACGCATAGCCGCAGCTACCGCCCACCTCGAGCCACACCCCCAAATCAAAGAAGTCAAAAGTGGCCACCGAATAATCCAAAAGTCAGAGTATAATATCGAAGGGATGTGTCTGATCAAAGGTGCTACCTCATTAACCCGTCAATCACTCCTGTTTTAGCCACCTTATGCCAACTCACGAGAGTTAGGTCCACGTATTTACCTCAAAGGAAACGCCGTGATCATCCTACTTCATTCTGGATCTCCACCGCGTACACGGTTGTTAAAGTGGTTTTTTGAGTTGGCAGAGAGTATGACAACTTCCGATCCCAGTCCCTTCAACAACCAAACGTTATTATAACACCGCGGTCTTTTCAAAATAGTTTATACTTTAAAACCAGAATAAAATATCCATTTTAAAACCATATAAATAAGATATCATTTCTATTTTTTTTAAACCCCGAATCATTACGATATCCTTTTTTCTTATTTTAAATATATCTCTTTTTCCAAAAACATAATGCTTCCAAATATATATACCTTAAAACCCCATAGCTTTGAAACAAATTTTCTAATACTGAAATGGTTTAAATATTTAACCGCTTTATATAATAAAATAGCTTTTTAAATTTCATAAATAAATTCCAAATATAGGTTTGATTTCCCCAAATAAACCATTTCAATTTCCATATATTTTAAAGCTTTAATTTTCCCACCATTTCAAAACTTATTCTTTGATAAATCATATACATCAATTTCAACTACTATTATTTAGATTTGAAATGTTACTAAATAAATCAAATATCGTTTTAGTAAAACTTTTAGACTTCAAATAACTGAATATTCTTCCAATTAAATTAACTTGATAAAATTCAATTTAATCAATTTGATATTCATTTAAATCCTGTAAATAAAAATCAAGTTATAAAATCGTACCTTTTAAATCTAAATTTTATTTACATTCCAAATCCAATTTATTCAAGTACAATTCTTAAATAATTCAATTCAACCCAATTTCATATTTATCTTCCAACTTTAATTTTATTTGAGTCATTATAAACTCTATCTACAATAGAATTTAAATGGATGCTTGCCATTTTATACGAAAGAAATCAAACTTTATTATTAAACTTATTTTTATAAATCAATTTTATACATAGCTTAAATTCAAGAATTTAACTATATATATAAAATAATATTTATATAACATAAAATCTAATATTTGTCAAACCGTATATTCCTTTCCAAAACCATAGAAAATCATTTTCAAAATATTTTATATATATTTATAGACCGCGGTGCCTGTATATAATTTTCTATCCTATGGTCAAGTGATACGGATATTTTCATTTCAATCCGCAATTTAAAAATAAAATGCGGTTGTATATCATTTCAAACCGCAATCCCGAATGAAATGAAAATGTATAATAACTTGTAGTTTATAACCATATAAAATTCAACACCCATTCATCCAATATCAACCATCAATCATTTATCACAATCATCATCAAATTCAACAATAGCATCAATATAGAACGGATAATAAACAACAGGTATTCAATAGCAGTTTATATTCAAGAATAAATTTGAATAACTATTTAACTGGCAGTTTATATGCAATTAATAATTAATTAACAATTTAACTGACAGTTTAAATGCAATGAATAAATTAAATAGCAATTTAATTTAAATAATGAAATCTAACTGAGATGATGATTAAATATATGCCCAAACAATCACAGATAAATTTTAAATCTCATCAAAATTAATTTAACAAACATAAGAAATTTTAGAAATTGTGAGTGGTTTAAAACACTCACCTTTTGAATTAAAATCGAATTTAAATCCAATTTAAACCCAAAATTTTGACCGTCTCAGAATTCGTCCAAACTAGCGTCATCAAGTCCGGAATTTCAATACGATCCTAACAAAAGAAACCACGCGTAAAACAGATATCGTATGCAAAAGTTACGGTGATTTATGCGATTGAAATAAATCTTAAAAAAACAAAAGGAAGAACACAGCTCACCAATTCAAGTGCCACGTCACCATCCCTTTCTTTCAAACCCGTGTTCTTTCTCCTAGGCTCACGCACGTAAAAGAAACAGTAACCCACCACTTTGACCGAGCCGACTACCACCATAGGCCGCCTGCGCACGACGTCGACCCTCCAGCAAGCCTCATCGCGACCGCCTCTACCCCAGGCCTCGGTACGACCCTTCCTAGTGCCTCCGGCCGCCGTTCGCCGGTAGTGATTTTCGAACCCTAAACGCCTAATTCCGACCACCCCAAGCATTTTTAGGCCACCCAGCAACCACCAATCAACATCCCTCGACGAGTTCTACGATACCCAGATTTTGATTTCGTCGATTGAAGCCAAAATCAGAAAGCCCCAATTTAGCTTAGGGTTTCGAAATTTCGACCTTTGACCGCAATTTGCCGTTGATTCGAGCATCAATTCCGAAAACGAACACTTGATGCAAATTATTTGTATCGATGCAATCTTCGATATATTTTTTTTCCAATTTTTCTGACGAGTTTGAATTTTTGAAGTTGATTATGATTTGTGTTTGGATCTAGAAATATAGAATTTTGTCTGCCATTGAGAAAGAGGAGGAATAGAATGAATTTACGTACAGAAAAATGAGAATTAGGGAGGCTAGGGTTTATAAAAGGATATTTATAGAGAAAGTTGAAATAGAATAAATGGATCGGGTAGAATACACGCTAACGACAAAGTGGCCCAAAAAGCCCGTTCTGACCCAGGAATGAAATTGGATAAACCCATATATCAAAAAGGTGTTTTAAAATATTTTAAACGCAATGGAAAAGGTTTCAGATTCAAATTGCATCGTATGAAGAAGTTATGCTAAAATCAATGTTTTTCAAATTGATTTCAATTTATCGATTTCTAGGCATTTCGAGTCCGTACGATCAAATGACAAGTCTGATCGCTACGAAACTTGAAACCCTACAATAATTCACCGTTACAGATCCGATGAAACTGGTTTCGTCGAAATCTAAGTCAGTGGCCAAAATGGCTATTTTTCCATTAATTAAATAAATTAATAATTAATTAATTAAATCAGATTTTAAATTTTATCTCGATAATTAACAAATTTCAACATTTTTAACTTCATAATCATTTACAACGATTTAAACAAATTTAAATGTTGATTTAGAGAAGGTTAATTTATATGTTTCAATATCAATCCTTAATTTCATTAAATTCACTAAATATAAATAAAATCCCCAAAATTCCATTTAGTTAAATAAATTAATTAGTATTCCATCCATTCCTGTCAAATAGATGGATTAAATATTGGATTCAAAACTATTACATATATTTCTCATTTTATCTTTATTTCAAATAACGTATTATTTAACTATATTCAATTTCATTTACTTGCAATTAATTCAATTATTGAACTTTACATTTCAATTAGATAAATAAAATCTTGGTTTCCAATTTTTAAAAATCAACCAATCCATATTATCCTCAAATTTTATCTAAATTTCAATAATTTATTATTAAACTATATTCAATTTCATTTACTTGCAATTTCTTCAATTATTGAATTTTATACTTCAATCAAATTAATAAATATCGCTTTCTATACTTAAATTTATATTAACAAAACGCTAAATTTGGATTTATAGAAATTGATTTACCAAAGTTTATTTACACATTAAATAAATAAATAACCAATATTAATTTGCCACCTATTTGCTCCTAATTGCATTTATAAGTTCGTTACCTATCAATCCTGACTATAATTCCATCTATAATGCTAATTTAGTTAGCCTTAGCGTTATTACATTAATCTACATTCAGTTTCAATTAATATAGAATTTAATCCTAATTACTTACAATTTAATCCATTAATTATTGATTACCTTCAAAATTAAATAAAATTTGATTCCCAAATATTTGGTTTGATTGCCATCTTTACTATGTCCATATTACTTAACTTCAAATTTACAATTTCACTCCTTAAATCCACTACTTGTTAGATTATAAATAAAATTAACATTGGTTACATTTCGCATTAATGTAACATTTATTTACATTTATTACAAACTTATTTCCAATTTCAACTAACAATTTAAATAAATAAATAAGCAGCCTACCATAAACATTACCATTACCTTTTTGTCACATAAATAAGCTTTTATTACTTAAAATCAATTTTGGTATTTATTTTCATACTACTAATTTCATTCACTTATATTCAAATTATAGCCAAACATGACATTTAAATTATTTTATATAAAATTGGAATTTCGTTCAAGTTTATTAATTATTAACCTTAATTAGCATTTATTACCTTGCATTCTCGTTATTATTTCATAGATATGATTCCCAATTATTACTTTAATCTATACTAACATTGATTCATTCAAATTGCACTTATTACGTATTATTTCAACAATTTATTTATAACTTTGAATCTATTCCCCAATTTTTACATTTTTTTGTTATATTAATTTGAATTCCATTCTATTTAATATTTTTATTGATAATTCACAAATTCAACATTCCTATGTGTTCTTATATTAAACTTAAAACAAACTATGACAATTTACATTATTTTAATTAATTGCAATATAAATTTTTAAATGGTAAATTTTAAGTACAATTACTACATCTAATTTATATGTTCGCTCCAATATAAATTATAAGATTTTTCTTTTCCTTCTAAATCTAACTAAAAATCTTATTAATTTAACTCATTTTAATCATCGAATTTTACGGGTCGTTACACTCTCCCCCATTCAAAACTTTTCGTCCCCGAAAAGGAAAAGAAAGGAAAGAAAGAATTAAGAAATCAATATATCTTATTCAAACCATTAACTTCATAAACAATTAAATTTCCAAAATTAATTACTTTAAATAAAATATACAAATTTACAACCATTAAATCTTTTTATACTTAAATCAATAAAGTTTGAAAAATATTTTCAAAAATTTTCTAAGTCCAAAATTTATGGAAAATTACGACAGAGTTTCCTTTGTACGGAGAGGCTCGGAAGGAAATATAATATCAAAAATAACAATATACAACATATATTTTTCAAAATAATATATATCCCAACATGGGAAAAAATAATGTAATGCTATAAACCGTAATCCGAAAACGTACCTATTTGTCGGGCAATTTACGGTTAATTATGAAACCAAAGCAATAGCAATTACTTCCATAACCTGTATTTCACTTATATAATCCAAAAGTGTTCACAATTACATAAAATGAAATGTTTAAAAATTGTTTCAAATAACGACAAACAATCAACATACCAACCATCACTTACAACCAGCAACAACCATACAACAACAATCAATTGCAACAAACATCATAACACAAATCAACCATCCATGCATATCAAATAAAACAAATAGTTGTTCGGGTTCAAACCTTAAATTGCATAAAATGGAAAATAAACTACTTAGTGCACCATTTACTCAACAGTCTTAGATGAAATGAAATAGATTATTCATTCATCCAAACAATTTAGAGTATCCTTACCCAAACAACCATAAATTAAAACAAACAACAACAATTTCACAACAGATTAAGTTTACTTATTATTAATTTCATTTCATACATTAGTTGTTTGATTTATTTTCTTTCATATAATGATTTATCTTTTTATTTTACATTTATTCATTTTTAATTTCACCTTTTTAAAGTATTCATTTTTCCTACTTATTTTATTTATAAATAGCTTCAACCATTTACTTAAGTTTATCATCTTTCATTTATTTCTATATTCCGTTTATAATACTTACCTTTCTATTTCTAAATTCCATTTATAATACTTACCTTTCTATACTTAAATTTATATTAACAAAACGTAAAATTTGGATTTATAGAAAATTATTTACCAAAGTTTATTTACACATTAAATAAATAAACAACCTATATTAATTTGCCACCTATTTGCTCCTAATTGCATTTATAAGTTCGTTACCTATCAATCTAGACTATAATTCCATCCATAATGCTAATTTAGTTAGCCTGAACGTTATTACATTAAATCTACATTCAGTTTCAATTAATATAGAATTTAATCCTAATAACTTACCATTTAATCCATTAATTATTGATTACCTTCAAAATTAAATAAAATTTGATTCCCAAATATTTGGTTTGATTGCCATCTTTACTATGTCCATATTACTTAACTTCAAATTTACAATTTCACTCCTTAAATCCACCACTTGTTATATTATAAATAAAATTAGCCTTGGTTACATTTCACATTAATGTAACATTTATTTACATTTATTACAAACTTATTTCCAATTTCAACTAACAATTTAAATAAATAAATAGGCAACCTACCATAAATATTACCGTTACCTTTTTGTCACATAAATAAGCTTTTATTACTTAAAATCAATTTTGGCATTTATTTTCATACTACTAATTTCATTCACTTATGTTCAAATTATAGCCAAACATGACATCTAAATTATTATATAAAATTGGAATTTCGTTCAAGTTTATTAATTATTAACCTTAATTAGCATTTATTACCTTGCATTCTCGTTATTATTTCATAGATATGATTCCCAATTATTACTTTAATCTATACTAACATTGATTCATTCAAATTGCACTTATTACGTATTATTTCAACAATTTATTTATAACTTTGAATCTATTCCCTAACTTTTACATTTCTATTGTTATATTAATTTGAATTCCATTCTATTTAATATTTTTATTGATAATTCACAAATTCAACATTCCTATGTGTTTCTTATATTAAACTTAAAACCAAGTATGACAATTTACATTATTTTAATTAATTGCAATATAAATTTTTAAATGGTAAATTTTAAGTACAATTGCTACATCTAATTTCTATATTTGCTCCAATATAAATTATAAGATTTTTTCTTTTCCTTCTAAATCTAACTAAAAATCTTATTAATTTAATTCATTTTAATCATCGAATTTTACGGGTCGTTACAGGTGGAATATTTATTTTATTTAAATCACGGATTTAAATATATATATTTTTAAATGAAGTTATAACCTAAATTGAAATTCAAAACGATTTTGGAGGCGAAATCGAAATATTGAGGCGAAAATGATTTTGAAGTGAAATGGTATATTTTGAATAAATATGATGATTTCAAAAATGGATTTGATTTTGAAGTGAATATGATATTTTGATATCAAGTATGAACTATTTTTGAAATATAAAAGTACCAACTGGTGTGAAAAACGACGTTTGGTCATTAAAGAGACCGGAGCCTGATGGCATACTCTCTGTCGATACCGGAACCACTTTAACAATTGTGTACGGGGAGGAGGCTCCAGAACGAAGTGGTTGGATTTGGCATCATTTGCTGGATTTTAAGAAAGAGAGCGATGATGGACAGACCCCGGCACTTGTGCCAATTAGAATTGACTAAAATAGGACGGCTTGACAAGGCCAAGCGGGCTAGCTACCCCTAGCGGATATTCGTTCTTCGATTTTCTTGGACTCGGTCCATACTATTACTCTTGTTGGTTTCGATTGGTGCACCTTGATTTAGGATAACCTCCCTTTGACTCGATATGGGATGGATGGACGGTGGATGGTCATGGCTATGATGCGTTACCACTAGTCCAGCGACCCGAACTGGTAGTATCCTACCTTGGGCATTGCCTCACGTATCTTTTTATACTTTTATCCCTATATGAGACCCCTACGATTTTAGTTTAGTGTTGTCGTATCACGGCGCATCCTTATCCATCGACCGTTTAACTGGTGTTTTATATGCAAACTATATGACAATGCTTAAAAAGGCATTAAGGGGGATCAATGTAAAGCCTTAATGCTATTTTGATATTTATTTTACTGACTAGACATTACATATAGCGTATTCTACTACATAAATATATTTTTACGGCTAAGATAGAAAATCCCGTAACATCTCTTGTGTTATTGCACGGACGTTATACACTAGACGGGCGAAGTGAAAACCCGTAAACATCTCTGATAACGTTGCGCTAATGTTATATGCGATATCGATTTGACTTACATAAGGATATTTTAGTCTTGACGCGAGTATTTTATCTTTCCACTATGCTCGGGTCAATCCTGAGTTTTTCAGCTTATTGAAGATTTATTTTAGAGGACGAAGATGAAGATTTGGTATATTATTATTATTATTCCTCCATCATTTTGTCTGCTGCATTATATTTTATTCTGATGTGTATGTATAACACTGATAAATGTTGTATAAACTATAATCAAATGTATAGCAAACAACTTTATGAACTGTTTATTTGATTATTATATTTTATCATTCCGCTGCGAGATTCTGTGTTTGTTTTCTTCTTCTTTTCTTATTTTTCTTAATTAACCATAATAATTATCTATGTTCCGGATTGTTTAAGTTGAGCATATGTGGATTATTGTCGATTAAACCTTCCGAAATGTGGGTCTTCATATTTGGTATTAGAGCTTTGGTTTAGTGATAACCTTAACTTTGTGGGGTTTAACTCATTAGAGATAGGGTCAGTAGTACCCTAGAAGGAGTTTGAGTGTATTAATAGATATGAGCACGTATTTATTAGTGAATATATAAAAATTGATTTTATATTGTGTTGGTTAATTTGTTGAGTGACTTATGTATTCTAGTCAATACGAGTAATTAACGTTATTGATAGGGATCTCTAAACACTTGAACGGAATAATTCAACATAGTATTGTTTTGAAATTGGGTAAACGAAATAATTTTACCTTAATTATATTTTATATATAAAGAAATGATTTTCAGAAATGATTATGGTATATATATAGTGTGAATAGTTTGTAAGAAATGATAATATTGATCATTATCATTCATTGTTTAATTAGTCAATATTCCTAAACTATTAGCTATTATATGATTATAAGAAGATGAGATTGTATAAATGTGATTTATAAAATATAAATTGCAAGTAAAATGACTATAAAATTGAGAATTTGAGAAATTTAAATTTCGGTGTTTCTAGAAAAGTTTTTCAAGGTATGGAAAATAATATTAGTATTGGTTAAAAGTATGTACAGATACAAATTGTTTTCAAATAAATTTTTAAAGGAACGAATTAAATACTCTCCTCTTCTGTCGTTGGAAAATAATTTCGGTGATGACTGTGTAGCATCATCAATGTTCATTTTCGGCCTTAAAGTGGGAGAGACTTCTGAGAAGTTTTGCTTTGAAATTGTTTTGATATATGGATTTAGATTTAAACTCCAAAAATATGATTTGATATATGAAGGTGCAAGTATACATGCTTATTTCAAATGATTTGAAATGAACTTGGTATTTAAATTTTTAGGTCCATTAATTAATAAGCTTCAAATTATTTAAATGAAATGAAATATTAAAAGAGAATTAAGAAATCTAAGCTAAATGTGTAAGAAACTTTAGAGTTAAATTGAAAGTAAAGAAAATTTAAACAAGTTAAAATAGTGAATATTCTAATTAAGTAAAATTAATCTAATTAATTTGTATAATATCAAATTGCATTCTAATAACATATAATAAGGCTTATCAAATGTAAAAAGTTAAAATGATGATTTGGATATGTAGTGGATATTATACAAGTAAACAAAACTTAAAAGTAATTAAAATGTATGTATATAAATATAAATTTAGTTGTAATAGTAAATTTTATATACTTAAATCAGTGGATTATGAAATGATTAATGACTAAATGGAATAAGTAAGTGAGCTTAAGGAAGTAGACAAATGAATCAAATAATATCTTCGTAAATGTATTATATAATTAAATATGAATTTGCAAAAAAATTGTTAAATCGAATTTCTAACTTTTGAGATAATTATAAACTTAGGTAAAGTCCATCTTTTTATATACGACTCTTATAGAATGATTATAAACTACAGTGATGACTAATAAAATGTCTTACAAATAAATTTGTTATTAAATGAATTATGAAAATGAATGTGAATAAATGAATTTATATGAGATGTTGCTAAACGCAAAATGAAACAATTGAAATTTAACAATTTTAATTGAATAAAAGTGAATGTAAATGAAATAGATTTGAATAAATTGGAAATAAACCAATTAAATGTTATAAAAAATTAAAGGTTAATAAAATGAAGTATATAACTTAAATTTTGAGGTTTTAACTTTTATAATTTATTCTATATATAAGTTGATTTCCGTTGAACCGATGTCGGAGTGGCGTAGTGGAAGCGTAGTAAATGTTTCTAATAAGATTTTATTGTTTTATAAGTTGATTATTTTAAATAAAGTATATCAAATGTTAAATTCTTTACTTATCGTCTTTTCGTGGACGAAAAGTTCTGAGTGGCAGAGATTGTAATGACTTGTATTTTTCAACTATTTAAAAATATTAGATTTAATATAATTTTTGAAAAAAATGGTAAGAAATAAAAATTTAAGATATTGTAAAAACAAATAAATGTTTTAATGAAAATAAAAGAATATTTTGAGAAAAATAAAATATATGTTTTCATCCTAAAGGTAAGAAGAATTTTATTAAAAAAGAAATTTTGGGTTTGACAATAATATTTTACGGTCGTTGAAAAACAGTCGTAATCGATATAGAATTCATTTTAACACGTAAACTCAAAATTTCAATAAATTGAAGTTGTATAATTAAAATGTTTTTTTAATAAGTTTAATCTATGGATTCAAATTTCAATTTTTTTGAAAATTTATGTCGTTCAAATTTAAGTAGAATCCGGTTAATAAATTTGAGGGTAAAATATCATTTTTCGGCGTGTAAATATTTTCACATAGAAAAGATCTAAAAAATTCTCTGATTTGAATGACGAAGTTTGTTCCATCTAATTCTGATCTTTCTAACTCTATTTATCCAGAATTGACATTGTCGTTCGAATTCGAAGAGTTGACGGCGGAAATATATGAAATTTGGCTACGGATGATGTAGCACAGATTTGATTGCATCATTGGAATTGTCTCATCGCGTTGATCATCATGGTATATATTTTTTTCGTTTTTGGCTTCCGTGGAAAAACGCTAGATGGTTGAAACAATGGTCCATGTTCGTGTGGGAGTCATAATTCCTCACACTCCATTCCTTTCTTTTCAACCCACATTTAGTGTGTGAGACAATACCTATTATTAAATGCTGTGTTAATTTTGTGTACGTATCCTTCTTGTATTTATAAGCGCATGCATGCTTGCCCTCACCATTTTTCCTCTACTTCCTTCTTTGTGTGAGATTTTGGTTAGTAATATATGTAACTTCATACGAAGCTGCACTCTCTTCCTTCCCTTCTCTTTTCTTTATTTCCTTTGGCATAGAACCCCTCATCACCGCTCCACCCACGTCACCACCGCACCACCCAGATACCCTGCGTCCCGCTCAACCTCCACACCAACCCCACACTCCACACCACTAACCCGCGTCGCCTAGAACGGTCACCACCTCATGACCCAATACCACCCAGCCCATGCTCCACCACCAACCTCTGCCGCTACCCTCCTCCACGAGCCCGCCAGCAGCCTCTTCTCTCCACTAGCCTCCCACTTCAGCCCACACTCTACATTCCTACCCGCCCGCATCCATACCCCGCTAGCCAGCCAGACACCCGCCTGCACCCTTAAACAACCCATTGCCCTCGTCTAACCCACTGACTCGCAAACGAGTACCGACCTCCTCAACTCGAACCACCTGCTCCAGGCCAAGTTCTACGTAACCGAAGCACTCAAGCGAGCCTCATTTCGCTGTAGCATACTCCAGACGAGCTGAAGCTTCTTCTTCGCTTGCATGCGTAAGTGTAGAAAAAGAAAAAAGCATCAAAGGAGAAAAACGTGGTGCGTCAGTTGTAACAGAGAAAGAAAAAAAGTAGGCAGTGGAAAAAAAAGAACATATATGTTTGCACCAAAAATGGTCACAAACACCCAATATCGCGAAAGCACCCGTTTATCAACACAGATCAGCAATAAAAAACACAGAACTCAGATCTAAGAGATAATAAATGCAGCAAATCCCAGATAACGGTAAACAACACAGGATTTATAGTGGTTCGGCGTTCGTGCCTACGTCCACTTTGAAGTTTTTATCTTTATTGATTCACTTGATGATTTTCAATCGATTACACCAGATTACTGCAAGTTGTAGCTTTGATACTTGATTACAATGATGTTGGAAAGACTTAGAATTGAATCTGGCAGAGTCTGGGCTTGCTTTCTCTCTTCTGAATCTCCGACCCCTTTTCTGAATGACCAGGGTCTCTATTTATAGGCGTGGAAGGCTGAAATCTCGCCTAAAACTCAGGGAGGCCGCTTGGCACGTGAGGGGGGCCCATGAGCCCGCGTTCTCGGGATCCGTGCCCAATTTGGGATCGATTTGAAGTAAGGTTCGAATTGATCAAAAATCCATCCAATTGAGGCGAAATTTGGTGTGGACATTCTTTAGTGTATAATCAAGCTCCTGTGAAAATTTCATGGCATTTGGATCAAGGGATTGAGAGATATGATCGATTCAAGATGGGGTTCTTTGGCACGCTGCTTGCTTCGAATCGATCCTATGGGTTCGTTCGAATCCATATGGTTCGAATCCATATGGTTCGAACCCATAGGTTCGAATCGATCCTTTTGCATGTGGAGGCGGCGACGAGGTGCTCACTGTGTGAATTGGACGGTTTCAAGTGTTGGGTTCGAACGTATGCTTCGAATCGTTGCAGCCAGTGTTCATTCGAATCGATTAGAATAGGCTGGTGTGAATCGGTTCGAAGCTGCCTCTGTTTGGGGATGCGAAGATGAGTTTTGGGATGGAGCCGAGGCTTCTTTGCTTGCATGGATTCGAGGAGACCCTTGGTCAATGGACTCGAGGGAATGGATTCGAGGCTAGGTGGCCTGAATGGATTCGAAGGTAGGCCATTGTGGTGGATTCGAGGGAGATGGAGTCGAAGCCGATGGAGTCGAAGTTGATGGAGTCGAAGCTGATGGATGCGAGGCAGGCACTAGCTGATGGATTCAAAGTACTCCAAAGTGATGGGTTCGAAGGTGATGGTTTCGAACTAGTGAAGGGGTGATGGATTCGAACTGAGCAGAATCCATCTCTCTCAACTTAAATTCATCATAACTTGAGCATACGACCTCGGATTGACCTGAAATTTGAGATGTTGGCTTCTATGGCTTTGCTCATCATGCCTTGTCGATTCTGGCCCAATCCGGACTTGGACAAAATTCATCGATATCCATAGCGGAGTGAAGTATGACCAATTTCTGAGACGAACTGTTTTTTGTTTTTGACCGATCTTTTGGTATCACGGCTTTGTCCAAAAAGCGGGATAACATTTGCCCCCCGAAACATGCCTTGCGGTAGGAAGGTGTGTTTTGCAATGCCTTGAGTTGGATGTTCATATCCTGTCATTAACCTGTAAAGAACTTGGTAGTTTCATATGTCCTCAAATGACGATCATTCGGGATCGAGCTATTTGGGATGAAACGCGGCCGTTCATGGTCAAGCGTCTAAATTCAAATGACGATCGTTCATGATCGAGTCATTTGAGGTGAAGTGCGACCGTGCGCTGTCAAGCGTGTAAATCCATGCGTCGATTGTTCGGGATCGAGTCATCTTCGGTGAAATGTGACCGTTCAAGGTCAAGCGCTTAACTTCAAATGACGATCGTTCGGGATCTAGTCATTCGAGGTAAAGTACGACAGTGCGCGGTCAAGTAGCGGGCTCTAAATGACGACCATTCGCGATCAAGCCATTTGAAGTAAGGTGAGTTGTGCCATTCGAGGTGAGCTGTGCCTGTTCGAGGCAAGTTGTGACCTTTCGCGATCTTGTGCCGTTCGAGACGTTTTTGTGACCGCTCGAGGTCGAGTGCCGTTCGTGGCGAGTTATGATTGTTCGGAGTCGAGTGCCGTTCGAGGCGAGTTGTGATCGTTCGCGGTCGTGCACCGTTCGAGGCGAGTTTGTGTGCCCGGGAGGGCTTGATGTTATGGATGCCAGGGTCACGTTCGGGTGAGTTCCTGGATTGTTTGTGTGCCTGTTGAAGGCGAATAAGTGTGCCCGGGGGGGCTTGATATTATTGATACCAGGCTCACGTTCGCGTGGGTCCCTGGATCGTTTGTTAGGGCGGTTTATCGCCATCTCAGAGCTTGCCTAAGGACCGTTCGCGACCCCGTACATGTGTAAGTAGCTTAGCCATTTCAGAATTATCAGAATCAAATATCTATTCAACAGATGAATTTTAAAAATAGAAATGTCCAAACAAACCAAGTTCAAATGTCCAAATCAACATGAAACAAAAGCAAAGCAAAGATGTCAAAGTGTAAGTTCCCACTACGAAGCAATCAATAATCATTCAGAGCATGCTTGGAGAACGTTCGCGATCTCGTACATGTGTAAATGATTTAATTGTGTTAGTGGAAGCTTGCGACTTGTTCATCGTTATTTTAATTAATTGATAACCAAACGATGTCCTAGTTCAGGGTTGCCCCTGGCTGATGTAGATGGTGGCCGCTCTGGCTCCACCGTTGAAGCTCGCCTCCTTACATATTGAAGGAGCATACCGTTTCTGATATTTCCTTCTACCTCGTCCTTCAGGTGCCTACAATCATTAGTGTTATGACCATTTAATTCATGAAAAGCACAAAACTTATTTGATCTCCTTTTGTCAGAGGTTGGATCCCTTCGTATTGGTCTACGATAGGGAACTTGCTCTTTGGTATCCTGATAAATCCGCTCCAAACTCTCAGTCAGCTTGGTGTAAGTAGTGAATCGCGGCTCCCTCCGTTGCCGTTTTGACCTGTCATTATAATCCTCAGCCCTTCGTTTTCCTTTATCTTTGCCTGGGTCCTTTTCGATAGGCTTTTTGTCTTTGAGCATATAAACTTCTATTCCCTCTCCTTCTTCTCTTTCGGCATTAGCATCCTCTAATCGTAAAAACTTCTCTGCCTCGTGGTAGAATTCCTCTAGATCCACGGGTGGATCTTTAGTCAATGAATTTTTGAACTCTGTGCCATCAGCTACTCCGGACACAGCTGCCATCACAACCATAGATGGATCTGCCCGATCCATCGAAGCTGCTACTGCATTGAATCGCGCTAGATAACTCCTCAAGGTCTCTCCGGCTTTCTGCTTTAGGGTTGCCAAAGTCATCACATTCTTGGGTCTCGTAATGTGAACCCTGAATTGCCTCATAAATCTCTCAATTAAACCCTTCCATGTTCCGATGGATCTATTCTCCAATTGTCTAAACCACAATGCTGCAATATCCGTCAAATACAATGGGAAGCACCGGGCCATAACCTCCTATGATGCCCCCAGCACTTCCATATGCCTCATATACTTCGTTAGATGAACTGTGGGATCCGTTCTTCCGTCATACATGTCTAATGATGGTAACTTGAAATCCGGTGGGTTCCTAGCTTGTCTGATTGCCGAAGTGAATGGACTCCTATTAACATCCTCCAAATCTTTGTTTACCAAACCGCCTCTCATAGCTCTTCTAACCATCTCTGCCAACTTGTCATTGTCTTCGAGATGCGATCTCCATTCATTACTTTCATCCTGCCCCCCGAGTCCACGAGGGAATTCCGGGATCTGCCCCCTTGACTGAGCGTTCACTCCTCTGCTGCTCCTTGCTTGGGTAGCTGCATCTCTATCTCTCTCAGGGATTGGATCAACATTTTCCATGTGTGTGCCCCCTACTCCAGGTGCTATGTCGGATGGTCCTGCTCCGTTCTGGACTCCGGTTACTCCTTGATTCTGTGCTCCAAGTTGTCCTATTTGTTGAAATAAACTCTTGATCAACTCCTCTTGCTTCTTCATCATTGTCTCCATCTCGTCTCTAGTGATGAAGATCGACGCTTGATTCGCCCCTGAGGAAGCCTCTTGACTTCCTTGATGTTCACTTCTCTCTGGCCTTTGTTTCTTACTTGTTTGTCTTGTCATGGTTCTTAGATCTGAATTCCTAAGTCTCTAAATTCAACTTCTCCTGAATTATCCCTTCTCAGTGAAATCACCAAAATGTTTGCACCAAAAATGGTCACAAACACCCAATATCGCGAAAGCACCCGTTTATCAACACAGATCAGCAATAACAAACACAGAACTCAGATCTAAGAGATAGTAAATGCAGCAAATCACAGATAACGGTAAACAACACAGGATTTATAGTGGTTCGGCGTTCGTGCCTACGTCCACTTTGAAGTTTTTATCTTTATTGATTCACTTGATGATTTTCAATCGATTACACCAGATTACTGCAAGTTGTAGCTTTGATACTTGATTACAATGATGTTGGAAAGACTTAGAATTGAATCTGGCAGAGTCTGGGCTTGCTTTCCCTCTTCTGAATCTCCGACCCCTTTTCTGAAAGACCAGGGTCTCTATTTATAGGCGTGGAAGGCTGAAATCTCGCCTAAAACTCAGGGAGGCCGCTTGGCACGTGAGGGGGGCCCATGAGCCCGCGTTCTCGGGATCCGTGCCCAATTTGGGATCGATTTGAAGTAAGGTTCGAATTGATCAAAAATCCATCCAATTGAGGCGAAATTTGGTGTGGACATTCTTTAGTGTATAATCAAGCTCCTGTGAAAATTTCATGGCATTTGGATCAAGGGATTGAGAGATATGATCGATTCAAGATGGGGTTCTTTGGCACGCTGCTTGCTTCGAATCGATCCTATGGGTTCGTTCGAATCCATATGGTTCGAATCCATATGGTTCGAACCCATAGGTTCGAATCGATCCTTTTGCATGTGGAGGCGGCGACGAGGTGCTCACTGTGTGAATTGGATGGTTTCAAGTGTTGGGATCGAACGTATGCTTCGAATCGTTGCAGCCAGTGTTCATTCGAATCGATTAGAATAGGCTGGTGTGAATCGGTTCGAAGCTGCCTCTGTTTGGGGATGCGAAGATGAGTTTTGGGATGGAGCCGGGACTTCTTCGCTTGCATGGATTCGAGGAGACCCTTGGTCGATGGACTCGAGGGAATGGATTCGAGGCTAGGTGGCCTGAATGGATTCGAAGGTAGGCCATTGTGGTGGATTCGAGGGAGATGGAGTCGAAGCCAATGGAGTCGAAGTTGATGGAGTCGAAGCTGATGGATGCGAGGCAGGCACTAGCTGATGGATTCAAAGTACTCCAAAGTGATGGGTTCGAAGGTGATGGTTTCGAACTAGTGAAGGGGTGATGGATTCGAACTGAGCAGAATCCATCTCTCTCAACTTGAATTCATCATAACTTGAGCATACGACCTCGGATTGACCTGAAATTTGAGATGCTGGCTTCTATGGATTTGCTCATCATGCCTTGTCGATTCTGGCCCAATCCGGACTTGGACAAAATTCATCGATATCCATAGCGGAGTGAAGTACGACCAATTTCTGAGACGAACTGTTTTTTGTTTTTGACCGATCTTTTGGTATCACGGCTTTGTCCAAAAAGCGGGATAACAATATATAAGAAGAGGAAAAAAAAAATGGATGACCTTCTTGTCTAGGGAAAGGAGCAGCATTGGGAAAGAAGGTGTGGGCTAAGAGGGTCGGGTCTAGAGGCTTTGGGTAATGGATTTTAATAAAGAATTTAATTAGTGTTTTAAATTTAATTATATTTTGCCGATGAACTAAAAATTTAACAACTCTCTCATATGAGGTTCGATTAAGACGAAACTTTTGCATTGCAATCGTGATGATGATAGCTTCGCAATGAAAGTTGTTTGGACGAATTTGGTGACATTGTAAATTTGGACTAAAATTGGACGTTGTCCGGTTGTAGTTCCAAAATGGAATGTCTCGGCGACAAAAGAAAATAAAGGTGAGTGTTTTATAACGCTTACAACGTTCTAGAATATTTTTTGATATTTAAATTTGAAATTATGAAGTGATATGAATTTATTGGTCGCTGTTTGATAAATTTAATTGGCATTGAACTAACTGTTAAAAAATTAAAATTGATAGTTAAATTTGAAATAGGAATTTCATTGCTCGTCAAACACCCAATTTTAATATCCACTAAACTATTGTGAATTATATTGATTATTTGGATGTTTATTTATTCTGATATATCATATTATCACCATGTATATTGTTTATAGTATATAAACTATAAATTGAATTATTTCGAATAAATTAAGAAATAAGTTTTTTTTTCTTTTTCTTTTTTTTTTACAGAAGGAAGATTTTTATTAAAAAACACCAAAAGCTGTCAACAAGCCTGACATGTAACCAACAGAAGAGAAGACAACAAAACTCGGCGAAGAAAGCCATAAAAAACAAAAAACAGAAGAAACAAAAAACGGAAATAGCTGCCTAAGACGCCCTCCAGAGAAAGACGCAGTACGAACAGGACGGAACCCAGAAAAGACAGACGATAATGAGATCGGCGATAATGAAATCCGGAATATCCTCTGCCCAAAATCCTACAATAGAGAAGGAAAAACATTCCCCATACCAAACCTATATATCCAGAGCCTGAAAAACAAAAGCCACTAAATCAGATGAAAAAAGGGGGGATTAACGGAGTCGGAGTGCCAGAACCACTTGGCTCGAGATTGGTCATCATCCAATTCCTGCTCTAGTGGAAGCCTGAGAACAGGAAATAGACAGCAGGACCACCAGGGGGCCAGAACGGGAACTAACCGATCCCTTGAAAGGTCTACCACAAAAAGCTAAGAAAACATCATTTCTAACCCGGCGAATAACAGAAGTGGGATCCATGGGAGTTTCTCAAAAATTGCCTTATTCCGCACGCACCAGAGATGCCAGCAGATCAGGCAAGGAATCAGGCGAAAGACAACAGAGCGCAGCGATTTACCAGAGATTCCGTTCCACCAAGTTCTCTGTAAATCCCCCGGCGAGTTGTTTCTACCTCGGATACCAATCAGATTTCCGAAGTAATTCCAGCAGGATCTGGCTATGAAACCAGAGAAAAGTAAATGATCCAAAGATTTCGAATTCCGGGTGCCGCAGCATCTACAACGGGAGACATAAGGAATGCCAATCCGCTGAAGGTTCTCATCAACTAGCAAACCCTTATGAAGGGTTCGCCACATGAACAGAGATACTTTCGGAGGGATTCTGGCGTCCCAGATGAAAGAGAATAGAGGGAGAACCGGGACTGGATTACGAGCCGAACTCCAAGCTTTCAAGATGGAAAACGAACCACCATCCCAACCGGTTTGGCCGCCATGAGAGTCAGAGAAAGGTTTGACCGATTGCATGTGCTTCCAAGTCTCACTAGCGAAGGATGGAGATCCGGAAAAGCCCGTGGAGGCCAGACCATGGTACTTGGCACGGAGGAACTTCGCCCAAAGGGAGTCGTTAGTCCCAAACCTGTACCACAACTTGCAAGCAAATGCCGAGCAAATATCCTTTGGGTTTCGCAAACCAAGCCCGCCCTCATTCTTGGGATGGCACACCACGTCCCATGATACCCAGTGATGACGGTGGTTGTCAACCTTCGACCCCCAGAAGAAGGAAGAAGCCAAAGATTGGAAAGACCGGAAGAAAGATGCGGTAGGAGACATCGCTGCGAAGACATGAGTAACCAACGAGCCTAATACCGACTTGATTAGAACCAATCTTCCTGCTTGATAAAGAAGCGACGCATTTCAACGAATGATCTTTCCCCTAACTTTGTCCGTCAGAGGATCGAAGAGGGCGTTAAGTTTCCTACCTCTGTAGAGAACAATACCCAAATAAGGAAGAGGAAGGGAAGCTTCCCTGAATCCTGTAAACGAATGGACCCAAGAAACCCTGGAAGTATCCATGTCCTTCGCATGAACGAAGCAACTCTTCGAAGAGTTAACGAGCTGGCCCGAACACCGCTCGTACTGATGGATAAAACGAATCAGCCGACGAACAGATGACCGGTTTCCGTTGGAGAAAATGACAATGTCGTCCGCAAAGGATAAGGAGGAAACGAGCGGGCACCTTCTCGGAAGGCCAAAACGGTGAACCTGGCCGAAAATCGTTAAGGTGTGAATCCCTCGAATGAAATCCTCAGCCGCAATCACGAAAAGAGAAGGAGATAGAGGATCACCTTGACGAAGACCTCTGCCAGCGCGGAAAAAACCATTAGCTGATCTGTTAATGAGAACGGAGAACCAACAGTTAGAGATCAGCCTCCAAACCAAATCGATAAGAGTTTCTGGAAACCCAAAGGCACGCATAACTCTAATGACGAAAAACCACGACATACGATCATAGGCCTTTCCCATATCTAATTTCAAGACAACATTAGATCCTCTAACCTTTCGGTCAATCTGGGAAATCAGTTCCTGGGCTAACAGGAAGTTGTCAGTGATTAGACGACCTTTAACAAAACCCGCCTGAGAGGAGGAGATGATACAATCTAGGAACGGAGCCAAACGAATGGCCAACACCTTAGATATCACTTTGTTGGAGAAATTAAACAAGCTGATCGGACGAATTCCACGCATGACCGAGGGTTATCACATTTCGGAATTAGGACCAAGTTGGTGAAAGGCTAACTAATGGGAAGAATGCTACCGGAAAAGAATTGCTAGATAACTAGGCAGAAATCCGGCTGAATGATAGGCCAAACACTCCGATAGAATGAGCCGTTGAAACCATCTGGGCCACTAGCACTGTCCTTGCTAAGAGCAAAGACGCAGGCACGGATTTCTTCCGGAGAAGGCGGAGCAGCTAAAACGTCACTCCCCTCAGGAGGGACCAATCGGGGAATGAAGGAGAGGATGTCCAGATTCTGATCTGACACTGAAGGAGAACCCAGAAAGGAATGGAAATGAGACAAAATGATCTCCTTGACTTCAGCTGGGGACGAAGCCACAGAGAGATCCGATCTCAAAATTTCACGAATGGAAAGAAGGTTGACTTTCTTGCGAATGGTAGAATGGAAATATTTGGAGTTCGAATCCCCTTCGACCACCCATTTTACCCTCGCCTTTTGGCGAAGATAAGAGTTTTCGATTCGGAGTTCCGAAGAGAAAACCAGTTGAGCCGAGTCCCATTTCTCCTTATTATCGGCCGTAGGGTGCTCGTCGAACAAAGATTCGGCAAGGATAAGGGACTCCTCTGCCGCCCGCACCCGATCGAAAATGTTTCTGAAAACAAGGGAATTCCAATTCTTAAGGCTAGCCTTAAGACGTCTCAGCTTTTGGGAGAAAGCCCCCATGGGAGAAGCTGAAATAGGAGAGGACCACGAGTCCTCCACTACCTGACGAAAAGAGTGATGGGAACACCACATACTGAGGAAATGAAAAGATGAAGGCCCAGAAAGAGAACGCGGAGAGCAGCGCAAAACTAACGGGGCATGATCAGAACAGGAGCGATGAAGATGAGAGGTCGAGAATGAAAAAGGGAGATTCTGCCAACCAGGAGAACCAAAAATTCTGTCCAAGCGGGATAGGATCCGATTCGGACCCTCCTGGTTGTTAGACCAGGTATAAGCCGAGCCCACGAAAGGGATTTCAGATAAACCGGAGCTCACAAACGAATTGAAATCAGAAATCGAAGAGCGATTGATGGCCACCCCCCGAGTTTCTCAGCCTGACTAGCGACAACATTGAAATCTCCACCCACAACAGAGCAAGAAAATCCCATCTCTGCTAGATGAAGAATGTCATCCCACAGGGATATTCTCTCCATCCTATCGCACTTGGCGTATACCGCCGAGAGAAGAAAATTTTGAGGAAAAAGGGAAGCAGAACACACCACAGAGATAAGCTGGTCCGAGTCAAAAACAGGGCGAACAACACAGCCTTTGGACCAAAGAATCCAAATCTTACCCGAAACATTGGAAACGGCACCGCCAAACCCAAGCGACAGGACTACCTTGGTAACCTCTCCAGGCCCCACCAACGGTTCTAAGAGAGCTACCAAGCAAACAGAATGTTTTCGGACAATGCACTTTAACCTAGCGCAAGAAGCCTCATTGCCAATACCACGAACGTTCCAGAAAAGAAAGTTCAACATGGATGCCGGAATAATAGAGAATAATGAATCAAGCAAAGAAAAGCAGATCAATCACAACTCAAATAAGATACAAGGAGGAAAAAGCAGACCGATCAGTCTGCTCAGTCGCCGCTATAGAGCGGTACGGATAGAGCGAGGAGTGACATAGGGACCTCTCGATCTGCGACGAGAGGGTCTATGAGCAGGAGAAGCCGAGATCCGGGGGATGGACTCCGCAGAAACCCGAGACGGCTCCAGCGAACCCGACAGCCTAGAAGAAGATCTGGATGGAGCAGAGTTCTTAGTTAGGCGAGTAAGGCGATCATTAATGATCGCAATCTCCGCTTCACTAAGCATCGGAATGGAAATCGATAAAGAGCAAGAGGAAGAAGGAAGGGAGCAAAGAGAAGAGAAACAAACAGGCGATGAGACAGAGGACGCCTCATCTATCGGGAAAGAACGGAAAAATGTAGGGCTGCTGATAAGACGCAACCCACAGTGCTATAGGAACCTAACCCAAGCCAGACTGTCACTGATGAGACAGCCCCGCGCGATAGGTGTGGTTCGCACGACGGTCCTAACAGAGAGATCATCAGAGCGGATCGAAGAAAACCAGCAAAATTCCCGGCTGTCCGCATAGTGATCAGAATCAGTGACCACTATGCGACCAGACCAAGAATATCGCCCGAGCCACTCGATCCTGGCTAAATGAATTCTCCGTAGAGACCAAAGAAGACCAGTCAGCAAATGAAGTCTCCAGAGAGCCATAAACGACACAGAATAGGCCTCGCAATGGCTCAAAATCAGAAACCAACTAAAGGACCCGCACTGACCGCTCCATACGAAGCGCTCAATGCCTACAGGACCTGTCACGTCACCAGTCCATGACTGAGCAACAATGCCAGGGAGCACACACCTAGGCGTGTCATGGCTCATAAGCAACATAGAAACATCATCAACCAAAAACCACACAGCAACTGCTAAACCATCAGCAAGGGACAAATAAGAAATCAAAGGCGAGGAACTCACCTGCCAGCTCAACCCATAACTTACCTGAGGAGATCACTCTCGGTACTGGACAATCGAACCATCCACCAACTGCTCGCTAGCCGAGTCGGCCATCAAACATGGGGAATCAAGCTCATCGGCCGACCAAGTCCCATCCTGACAGTCAAAATGCCGACCAGACACTAAGCAATCCCAAGAAACGAAATCGAAAACAACGCTGTCCACGGCCAAAGCACACGGCCCATAGCAATCAGTAGACTGCAGAGACGAAGACAATGAAGCAACGTGCTCAGGGCTACATGGGGCGATGAAATCCCCATCAACCGTCACACGATCCAAGAACCCAAAATCGCATACCACCGAACCCACCGACACCCTCCCCACACGGCAACATATCACACGCCGCTGAAAAGCTTAAAATTGGTTCGAATTGGGCGATGAAATCACGCCTCGGACCAATTCCAGTTAAGCCGTGACATGCCGGCGGTAACAGAAAATCTTCATCCAGAGAATATCGCTCATTGGGAGGAGGTCGCGCCCTTAAACCATCGACGAACACCGGCATAATTTCCAAAAAACAGTCCCTAACCATCAGGAACCTCGAACGACATAAAACCCCAAATTGAGCCAGCGAATAAACCCTTATTTCCACCGAACAATCACCAGAGTAAGTAACCGAAAATGGACCAGCCACCTCCGCCAATAAGGCAGAGGCTATATCGGCGAACGGAGGACAATCACGCAGGAAATTGCCAGAGAGAACGAACTCGTCAACGAACGAGACCGACATCATAGCCAACCAAATTTCAACAGATCTGACGAAGCCCAGAGATAGGAGGGCTACTAGAGAGAGAGCAGGAGGCGAGAGATAATCGCAATAAACTTATGAACAAATACAATCGCGAGAGATGGGAGATCGCTCAGAAAGAAGACGCCATTTTTTTTACTGTTGATCGCTTAAAACTATTATACAAGTCACACTGTAGTAGAACAGTAAATGGTATGTTAAGAAATAAGTTGAAATTTTATATACCTATGACACTGTGATTTGGATTGAAATGATATATATCCATCCTTGGAATTAAATTGAAATAACTGAACACTTGGCCATAGGACAGAGAATTATGTATGGACACCGAATTAGTTAAATTAAACGAATTAATTTCTAATTTGAAATTATTTAAATGGTTTTGATTTAAAAGAAATAAAAATCAAAATTATAGAAACCAAATTATTTTCGAACTTGAGCTCGGAATGTTAAAATTCAAATTTGGACATCGAAATTGTGTAAATAACCGAGTTGAGATTTTGAAGTTATAATCGAAATAAGATTTGAAATTCGAAAATTGAATTGTTTTAAAAGATTGGATTTTGTACGAGCTTTTAATATTGCTAAGTAGAAGTGATATATAATGATATTTAGAAATTGAGCTCAGAACTGAATTATATTTAGAAATTGGATTTTAAATTGAATATTGAAGGTAAAATTTGATTAAGTGTTTTAATCGATTTTTTTTGAAAATCAAACTTGAATTTATATAGATCGAAATGGTTTAAGTTCAGAATTGATCCAAGATTAATTCAAATTGGAATTGAATTGAATTGATTGAAATTGAAATCAGATTCGAAGTAATTTGGAATCAAAATTAAAATTGATTTGAATATAAACTGGAATCAAAGTTAATTCGAATTGAAATCAGAATTGAGTTGATGGGATAGAAATTGAATTGAAACTTGAATTGTGAAGTTAGAATGAATAGGTTTGACCTCGAAGCTATTTTCAATAAAATTATTTTAGTATACACTGTTTTCAAAATCTATATTCTTTAAATATTCAAATTATTTCGGTTTTCCAAATTATTTTGCTATATAAACCATTTTAATATTTAAATTATTTTATATTAAACTATTTTAACCATTTAAACTATTTTTAAACTATTTTAACCATTTAAACTATTTTTAACTATTTTAATTATTTTGAACTATTTTAAAATTATTCAAACTATTTTTCCAAAATTCAAATTGGTCAACGGTGGAATGTTTATTTTTTTTTAAATCATGGATTTAATACGTATTGGGTTAAATGAAATTATAACCTGAATTGAAATTCGAAACGATTTTGGAAGAAAAATTGAAATATTGAGGCGAAAATGATGTTGAAGTGAAATGGTATATTTTGAATAAATATGATGATTTCAAAAATGGATTTGATTTTGAAGCGAATATGATATTTTGATATCAAGTATGAACTATTTTCGAAATATAAAAGTACCAACCGGTATGAAAAACGACGTTTGGTTGTTAAAGAGACCAGAGCCGGATATGGGATACTCTTTGTCGATACCGGAACCACTTTAACAACTGTGTATGCAAAGGAGACTCCAGAACGAAGTGGTTAGATTTGGCACCGTTTACTGGATTTGAAGAAAGAGAATGGTGATGGATAGAGCCCGACACTTGTGCCAATTTGAAATAACTAAAACAGGATGGCTTGATAAGGCCATACGGGCTAGCTACCCCTAGCGGACATCCGTTCATCGATTTTCTTAGACTCGGCCCATATTATTGCTCTTGTTGGTTTCGATTGGTGCACCTTGATTTGCGATGCCTCCCTTTGACTCGATATGTGATGGATGGGCGTGATGGACGGTCATGGCTATGATGCGTTACTACCAGCCCTACGACCCGAACTGGTAGTACCCTACCTTACGCATTGCCTCATGTGCCTTGTCATACTTTTATCCCTACACGAGACCTCTCCGATTTTGGTTTAGTATTGTCGTATCATGGCGCATCACATCCACCGATCGTTTAACTGTTGTTTTATATGCAAACTGTACGACAATGCTTAAAAACGCATTAATGGAGATCAATGTAAAGCCTTAACACTATTTGATATTTATTTTACTGACTAGACATTATGTATATAGCGTATTCTACTAATATAAATATTTTGACAGATCCTTAAGAGATGGAAAATCCCATAACATCTCTTGAGTTATTGCACACACGTTATACACTGGATAGGAGATGTGAAAATCCGTAAACATCTTTAAAGCTGTTACACTCATGTTATATGTGATATCGATTTGACTTACATAAGGATATTTTAGTCCTGACTCGAGTATTTTGCCTTTTCATTATGCTCGGGTCAGTCTTGAGTTTTTCAGTCTATTGAAGATTTATTCTGGAGGACGAAGACAAAGATTTGGTATATTATTACTATTATTATTCCTACATCGTGTTCTCTGCTGCATTATGTTTTATTTTGATGTATATGTATAACACTGATAAATGTGGTATAAACTATAATCAATTGTATAGCAAACAGCTTCATGAACTGTTTATTTGATTATTATATTTTATCACTCCGCTGCGAGATTCAATGTTTGTTTTATTCTTCTTTTCTTACTTTTAATAATTAACTCCAATGATTATCTATGTTTCGGATTGTTTAAGTTGGACATGTGTCGATTATTGTCGATTTAAACCTTTTGATATGCGTGTTGCCACAAATACTCAATACTAAAATAGTAGTTTTGTATAATTGAAGAATACCTGATTGTGATCATGCTAATTATTTTGGTTAAATTTAAAAGTTTACTTTTCCTTGAAGAAGGTACTAACTTTTCAGTCACGATCCACTCATCGACTTTGCCTAACTCAATAAGCCAGTGCATGTTGCTTTCATTCAAAGCATGGGCATAACATTCTCAAAGAATACCCAGAAAACCAACAAGTGTATAGAGCTGCACAAAGAAGAGTTTTTTAAATCTGGTTCAAAACAAGCTTAATATGAAACACATGAAATATTCAAGTCTGTGTTACAGGCACAGTATTACTTGTGTATAACATAGATTTATATTACAATAGCATTTAAAATAAGCACAAAGAAACAAACATTGGAGTACCAACAACGTTTAAAATGGTGATGATAGTAGAAATATATAAGACTCCCTAAATAGGAATATGAACCTTAGGGAAGAAAATAGACGTAGGAAGCACGATGCAATAGAGAATGAAAGTGATGAGGTGACCGATGATTCTTCTTACAAAGAAGAAATTATATATCATCTACAACTTCTTCCACATTGTTACTTTCTGTAATATACACAATGACCATTAATTTCCAAGAAAATTGCAGATTTTTTCCTTAGAAAGAAGGCTAACCTTAGTTCTTAAGAACTCTCCAAAAGTTTTTCTGAATAAGTTAGTAGGGCAACAAGCCCATCTATACTGTTGGTTTCTGAAAGCTTTGAATGTACCGGGTAATTCATTTTTAACCTTAATGCTACCGGCATAAATGAAATTCCAACCTCTAAGACTTGGTCTTACTGCTAAATCCATGTATTCAACTGTTGTTCGTTCATTCCAGCCTCCTGCACCTTTCATTCAAAGATTCTCTAAACACCAACAGTTCCTGTTATATTGTCAAATTAATCAATTGCATTATTTAACCTAATATGAAAAAATTGTATATATCTTGCTCACCATTGAAACCAAAGAAGTTTCACAATGTTGAACCAGCTTCTTGTTCAACCTTAAAGTGATAATCCATTGACATTTCTTGCATTCTAGTCATTAGACACTCATTCCTGTTGACTATAGAGTCAAACATTAAGTGCAGACTTCAGCATAAGAGAATGATCAAACTAATCATTAACATATTACTATTATTTCAATAAAAGTTGTTAATGCATACCGAAAATCCATCTAGTTTGAACTAATGCTATACTTGGGTTGTGGAACAGAAATGGAATAGTTCGCATCAAATAGTTAGGTTCAGGTTGAAAATCTAGATCGAAAATGGTTATAAATTTACATTTATCCACATATGATTGCCTTCATTCCTTCTTTCATAGCGCCTGCTTTGTATCCATATCTATTGTCCCTGATCTCATGTTTAATATCTACATCATTGGACACCCATTTTTTGCATTCTTGCTTTACTAAACTCTGTAAAACTCACATTGATACAAAAACAAAGGAAAAAAAGAATAGCTTGAGAATTACGAAAACAATAATATATAACATTTCATTTCCACTCACAAATCATAGGTACCATCGATACAATTAATTAGATGTAAAATTATTAACTATTTTATTATTATTATTATTAACTTAGTTAATCATAACCTTTTCTAATTTGTTATTACTACTATACACTTAATTAATTTTTATAAAATATAATTAACGAAGTTAATTTTTATAAACTTGGTTAGTTTACTATTATTATGTAAATTTAGTTAATTTTTTATAAAACTAATTCAACTTGGTTAATATTTTATATTTTATCATTATTATTCGTAGTATTATTATTATAAACTTCGTTTATTTTTATTAAAATTAATTGATTATTGTTGTTGTTGTTTATTATTATTATAAATTTAGTTAACTTGGTTAATACTTTATAATTTATTATCATTATCATTATCATTATTATAATTTAGCAAACTTAGTTAATATTTTATAATTTATAAGTACTATTATTATGAATATTAGTATTAGTATTATTCTCAACTTATTTAATTGTTACGAAAATTTGTTAATTTTTATAAACTTAGTTATTAATTGTTATTATTGCTATTACGATTGTTGTTGTTGGCATTGTTAGTAGCATTATTATTATAAACTTAGTTAATTTTCATAAACGTTATTTAATTATTATCATTGTTTGTATTATTATTATTATCATCAACTTATTTAATTTTTATCAACTTATTTAATTTTTATAAAACTTAATCAACAAAGTTAATTTTATCCTAGTTAATTTAATTATTATTATTATATTAATTTAGTTATTTATTATAAAACTTAGTTAGCTTGGTTAATTTATTATTATTTAATTATTATAATCACTATTATAAATTTAGTTAATTTTTATATGACTTAATAAAAAAATTAATTTTTATAATCATAGTTAATTCATTATTATTATATAAATTTATTTAATTTTTATAAAACTTAGTTAACTTGGTTAACTTATTATTATTTTTATTATTATAAAGATAGTTAATTTTATAAAACTTATGGTAAATTATTTATTATGATTACTATTATAGATTTAGTTAATTTTTGTATGCTTATTTACTGTTTATATAATATAATAAATGAAATTAATTCTATCAGAATAATATCAAGGACCAAATCTATCATGGAGGCATTATCAACTTTTATTCCTATTGCATATGAAGCTTTTAATTCTTGTTTACTAAGCTCCAAGGCACTTGTTTATTAAGTCGAATACTCATTTAATTTTAATAAATACATGAGAAATGATGAATGAAAATAAGTATTATTATTATTGTTATTATTTTAAACACTGTTAATTTTTATAAAGGTGAGTCAATTTATTGTTCTTGTTGCTATTATGATTGTTATTATTATTAGTATTATTATTATAAAAATTATTTTTTATAAAAATTGGTGAATTACTATTATTATTATTATCAACTTATTTAATTTTTATAAGCTTATTTAATTTTTGTATAACTTAACAAACAAAGTTGATTTTTATCATTTTAGTTAATTTATTACGTTGTTGTTGTTATTATACAAATTTAATTAATTTGTATAAAACTTAGGAACTTGGTTAATATTTTATAGCTCATTATTATTATAATTATTCAAAATTTATTTAATTATTATCAAACTTAGTTAAATTTTAAAACTTGACTATATTATTATTTTTGTCATCGACTTAGTTAATTTTTATAAGCTTATTTAGTTTTTATTAAACTTAATTAACGAAGTTAATTTTTATAATCTTAGTTAATTTTATTGTGATTATTATTGTTATTTAAATTTTATTATTACAGTTGGTTAATATAACTAACTTTAGTTATGATTATTTAACTGAGCTTATAAAATTTTATTGTAACTATTATGATTATTGTTGTTGTTATTGTTGTTGTTGTTGTTAGTATTATTATTATAGACTTAATTAAGTTTTCTAAACTTGGTTAATTTATTATTATTATTATTATTATTATTATTATTATTATAAATCTAATTAATTAGTTATTATTATATAAACTTGGTTGATTTTTATAAAAGTTAGTTAACAAAGTTAATTTTTTTATGAACTTAGTTAATTTATATTATTATTATTATTTTATATAAATTAAATTAATTCTAATAAAACTTAATTAACTTGGTTAATATTTTATAATTACTATTACTATTAGTACACTACTAGAAAATGCTCTAAAATCGGTAGGGTATGGCGACGGCTCCCAACGGCTTATTTCCGACGGCTTCAGACGGGCCGTCGAAAGCCGTCGGAAAATCGCGATTTACTGCCCCAGGCCGAGCCTTCTTCTTCCTCATTCTGCATACAAATAGGTTAACAATCCCTAAATCTCTTCCCCAACCTTCCAATCATCAATTTCGAGCATTCAGATCCTCCTCGGCTGCGCAATCAACGTCTATTGCTCTCTAGCACAGGTATAATGTAACATCCCAAAATTATTAATTTAAATTTGGTAACTTATTTGAACTTTTGAAATTTAATTTGAAAAGTTTCAAAACAAATAAAATATTATTATTATTGAATATTACAAAGATATATGGATATAAACAAAGTATTTGGTAGTTTAAGCTTTAAATAAATAAATAATAATAATAATTATAAAAAAAACTAGAATTTGTGTTAAACATAAATATATAAGGTAACTTATATAAATACATATAGATTTGCATGTGAATTATGTAAACAAGGAAATAATAAAACAAAATTGTATGCAAGAAGATAAAATAAAAAAATGTACATACAAAAAAATCAAATAGCATAAGTATGTAAACTTAGATGGGAACATAAGCATTTAATGCTATCTATTCTCAGCGCAAATAAAATCATCTCAGCCACCAAAAGGAAAAATATATGGTCAAAGAAAAAAATAAAATATGACCAAAGAAACTAACTGAACCAGTTAAGGCCTACTTTGTTCGAAACTATTTCCTTTATATATACATCCTTATTAGTATAGTTCGTTCAAACAAAAACATAGCAAAGTCAGGAAGAAAAAGAAGTAAAACATCACTATATTTTCAAACTCAAAATCATTCAACTAAACAAAACAGGATTCAAAAGAAGATCAACTACAGGTTTTCAAACAAAAGAAAAAAAGTTGTTCTTTGTTTCAAAAAAATCTTTCCAGGTGAGTAAACATATTTTAAAAGACCTAAACATATTTAAATCTGTGCAGGATCTTCATGAGAAATATTATGTTATATATATAAAAAATTTATGAAGTTCTGTATGTATATAGGAAGTGTTCTATGAAAACTTTATCTAACTTTTCTTTTCTGTTGTAGTTACAGAGTGAAATAGTTAATAAAAAAATTCAAAAATTCTTCATCAAGCCATTTATAATCTTACAGTTTAAAGTAAAATCAGTTGCTTAAACATAAATCAAGATGTATAAATTTGTTTGACATGTTAGTGAAGCATATCATCTGGGAAGTTTGTTTTAAAATACAACATATAATTATATGTTGAATTCAAGTGTTTTAAAATGCTAATTCAATTTTACAACTTGAATCCTTAATGAAAAACAAGATTTTTAAAACAAAAATGGTGATTTTTAGTGAAGTATTTTAAGTGCAGTTCCATGTTGAATCGAAAATGCTTTTTCGACCATTGCCATCGATCAAGGAATTTTTGAATGTTAAGATTCTGCTCGAAGCTTGTTCGGCAATTGGTGAAGTCGAGAAAATTGTTGAATTTTTTTTCTATTGCACGATTTGATGAGACGAGGCTAGATTAGGGTTTATGCTCGAGTGTTTGACGTGTCTGGAAACAAGGTGATTTCATCACCTCTGATGCATTGAGTTGCACGTGCTCTAGAGGAATGGTAGAATGGGATGTTGACGTGGTGTGGACGGAATTTGAGCTCCTCCGGTGGTCTGAGAAGTGGCGGCGAGGCAATTTGCTGAGGGGAGTTAAGTGCAGTTTTTTTTCGAATGAACTACTAAATTTCGATTTGAAATGTTTGGTGTTGAATCGAGTTACGGTTTCGAGTATTGGGATAATTTGCGACTTACCGAAGTTCTTGGGGTTCGCCGGAGCGGCGGCGCGACGCCGTGCACGTGTACGGCGTAGATTATGGTTTTAGTGTTGATGTGTGGTGAGCAACTTGAGACGTTACTCGAGTAAAATGGTTGGTTGCTTCGAGTTTTAACCTGAACACGTGAGCTTGTTTTCCTGATATATAGTTTAAACTTAAACTCAACTGGGAAAAAAAAGGAGAAGAAGAAGAAGTTCGTGAGGAAGGGAGAATGTCTCGGGGAAAAGAGTGAACAGCTCGGGTTATAACTCGGGTAACCTGAGTTTTTGCTCGGGTTCTAGTTCAGAAAGGGTTAAGCCTTAAAATGTAAAGTTAATGATGTTAAACTATTTTAGTTCTAATGAAGTAATTAATGTTTGACAACTTAAGTAAGAATTTATCTCGAGTTTAAATAAATTAAGTAAATACTTAATAGTGTTTTAAAAATCCAATTAACATTTTAATTAAGTGATTAGTGTAAGACAAGGTTTGAACTTAATTAAAGTTTTCAAGTTAGTAATAGATTGATTTTCAAAGTTTAAAGAAGATTTTTAAATGTTAATTTAGATAAATAATTATTATTAATCAATTGTTTTGGAAGCAATCAAGAATGATTAAATTAATAATTATAATTAACTAAGTAATTAAGGATTTATAATTGTAATTAAAAATTGGTTAATTAATGATTAAGTGTCTAATTTATTTTAAATTAAGAGTTGTTAATTAGATAATTTAAGTTGATTAATTTACAATTGGCAGTTAATTAAAATGATTAATTAAGAAATAATTTATTAATAAAATGGCATAAGATTTGATTAATTTATCATTAAGAATAACTAATCATTAGCCTAAAAATAGTTACGTGGTTAATTCATTTAAATCACATTCACCTTGATTGAAAATAATAAACTCTTGTTTTGCACTGGATTGATATTTCTGTTGTGATACTGTGTGATGTGAATTGTTCTGTGCTGAACTGTGATTTGTGATTTTATTCTGTATTGATGTGAAAACCCTTTTGCCCGTAAAACGGCATTTAAACTTCGATGCGACAGGGAGTCGGATTTCAGTTAGTTATCCGAAACCCACATCGAACCTTGAATGTGAATCTTTGTGATTGATACATCTACGTGTTTTAAAATTAACGCTCACTATTCGGTTTAGCCGGAAGAGGACCTTTGTGTTATATAACCCGTCCCGAATAGTGATACGATGAAATGAATAACATTTGAAGATGGTGGTGAAGACCGGGTGTCTTCGAAAACGATGGGATAACCTATCGAATGTCTCTGCACTGAGTTGCTCCGTATAGAGATTCCACATATGATGGGGAGTCCAATCGGGATTGTGGATACCTGGATTTACAAGGGCTTCTTCCTTTGTTGGACGAAGTGTCTTCAGTTCTGTTCGAACCCGGAACAGACTCGTATGGTTGTATGTCTGACGCTACACTTTGAGATATAAAGCAGATTTCTTTCAAATACATGTCTGTTGGTGGCGGAGAATTTACTCTCTTAGCTTAACACCCTTCTCTGAGACGTACGAGCTCAGAGATTATGTAATTGAAGGTTATCCGTGATATACTCCCAATTTGGTAGTGTGGCATGCTAAGTGCTGCTGTGTGTTGACGATCATTTGTGATCAAAGCATGGCTTTCATGTAAAGCGTAGCTTTGTGGATGAGACTTCATCGTACTCACACCCCGAAAATGGTCAAAATAGGAAAGATGCGGCAAGGTTATGAGGATTGCACCCTTTAAGGCATGTCATTTCCTTCTGGAAAAAGGTGGTATCATGGTATGGAGCCCAGATACTTTACCTATGTGGTTGCTGCAATCTCATTTACTGTGTGGTCGTTGCTTTGTGGTAGAGGGCCCTCGGATAAAGGTCGCAAATGATCGGGGGGTGGCATACTCGAGTAGTAGTTACCTAGTTACAGAGGTAATCCGGCCTTGTGTTGGCAGAGAGCCGGGTAGGTTCCCGGGACATCCCTCCAGAGGCGTACCCATGTGGCAGTGGGAAGTTCCTTAGCCTGACCATTTGTTGGAAATCCAAAGAAACAATATGAGCCTTGTACGGTTTTAGTTGTATAATTTGCCATGCAGCATGGCAGTAACCTGCCACAAAACATGGTAGCTATAGTAGGCATACAATAATGATTGTATACCGGCTAAGATTAATATTATACTTTCGAAATGATTTTCTACACTATGCACTAGTAATAATATCAAAGAATTTTTCTCATATCAAGCATATTTGACTATCATAAGAAGAAATCTCCTCTAATTCTGCGATTGCATTGTGTGTATGGCGGAAGGTCTTATGGTAGTTTCATTTTCCAAAAGCATGAACGGTTTTCTTTTAAAATCTGTTTTATTTAAAAGCAGCTATTTTTGTTTACTCATACCAGTCTCATGACTAACGCGGAGTTTATTGTTACTTTCCTAAACTCTAGGTGCCCATCATTTCCACATGGGCAGCCTAGTAGCAGGTTCTGTGTTCTGGTGTTAGCAGTATTTTGGAAGCTTTTACCTTAGAGACATTTTGGAAGCTTTGGATATCAGGGTGCTTAGTTGTTGGAAGTTCACTATCGCTTCATTCCTTTGAAGACTTTTTGGCATATGATCACTTATGGTTCTATTATGATGTTCTATTTGAAGTTGTGATTTATGTATAAGAATACTCTGATGTAGTGATGGATATTATGATGATGTTATATCTGTGATGTAATGCATGATATTCATTTTGTTTCCACTGTTTTATTTTCATCTAATGTTGTTATAAGCTCCATCGGACTGGAGTTCGATGTTTGAATCTTTGGCAGTCGAATACAAATGAAGTATTTAGTGTCAATTTTCGAACATTAGATTTCGGATCGTGACATATAATCTCTTATTTTTGCCAAAAATTCAGTTTTTACCCTAATTCTAGATTTCCATAAGTTGGTAAATTAGGATAATTGTTAATTGAATTTGTTTTCAATAGTGTTATAACCGTTTCTAGCATTCCATGGTATTCCTATTTCATCTTTTATCGTGAAATTAGAAAAAACATGTATAATTTGTGGTTGTTCGTGTATATATAAATCGTTGTGTATGCCCTGATTTTATGATTGTATACGTGTGTAGCACTGCTATCATTGTATTGTGTTAGTTGGAATAAGATAAAATGAATGTACGAGCTAGGAATATTATATTGTGCACGTACTGACTTATGCAACAAAAAAAACCTCGAACAAGCCTTAAGTTGATGTAATACATTGAATAAATGTGTTAAATAAAAATATATTTTTGTAAATGTGAACAGTTAGTACAACTGTATTTTTTCGTAAAATGCGCACATATAATTGACAAATGTCCCTTAGAGAGTCTTTGGCCCCGTCTGACGAGTGTTGTACATGATCGTTGTATAAATAGTCGTTTTTTTCAAAAAAACGACCATTTATATTCATCTGGTACAATGTTTGTTGGATTTGTCCCTGTATTGGACAAGTTATGAACACAGTAAGCATTTACATTTTGTATACTACTTCGTCTCAAACGGTTCATAAAATTTCGGCATAACTTTTCTTTTTTGTTTCCTGCATACATGCATTTGTGTACGATGCAGGGAACAAAAGGGAAATGCTGCCGAAATTTTGTTGAATCGTTTGAGACGAAGTAATATACGAAATGTAAATGCTTATTGTATTTGTAATGGGAAGTAGGATGCCTGACCATGGAAAAAAAATTTATAATCTGAAATAAAGCATGGTCGGTCTTCTAGAAAATGTGTAAAAATATGGCTAGACGATAGAGATCTTCATGTAGCACACACTTATATTCTTCTAAATTGTGCCGAGGTTGCACCGTTTGTTAGGTAATCTGAAATAATAATTTGTGCTTTATTCTTTTCTATAATGCATGCGCGTGTATAACCTAATGTAATAATTTGTTTATATAAACAGTGTTTACGAACATGAACATCCGAACGGAGATCTCAGTAAAGAATTTTCCGGTTGGTTTTGAAATTACGTTTACGAGCCAAGAAATTGTGTTGTTGACGAAGGGTTGAAATATCTTGCGATGGGACCAAAAAGAGTGGTTAAGACGTATCCAATATATTTCGTCAACGGATATAAATTTAACACCAAAGAATACGGTGTAGAAAAATTAACAAATAACACCGATGTATTTGTTAAAAGAAGTGACGATCCAGAAAATCACTTAAATGATTTTTATGGCATTCTAACATAAATTTTGCAACTGACATATTTCTCATGACCCGCGGAGGAGCTGTTTCTATTTAGATGCAATTGGTTTAGCAATGTTCCAGGTTCTAGAATTAATGTGCACAAGAATTATAATCTTATCGAAATAAAGCATACATCGCACTACCACAAGTATGATCCTTTTGTACTAGCCAAACAAGCATTGCAAGTTTATTACGCTCCTTATCTGTCTCTAAAAAGAGATAAAACAGATTGGTCGGCTGTTTTTAAAACAAGGGCCAGATTCACATTCGATGGGAAGAATATTCCGGACGAACAAGCTTATCAGGCAGATGGTGAGCAAAATAACGAAATAATAATTACAGACGGTCATACAGATTTTGGTCCTTTGATCGATGAATCAAATGTTTTGGTAGAAGCGTTTGACAGTGCAGAGGAAAATATCATAGAAAATGAGACCGAATCTGAATCAGAAGACGATAATGATTGAAATAAATCTGAATCTGTTTTTTTTCAATTGATGTAACTATGTTCAATTCTTGATGTATTATGAAATTGATGTGACTATGAAACCAAATATGTTTACCATTGTTTGCATGTTTTATGTCATTTCCATTTGTCATTCATTTAGCAATTTTTATTACAAATGCAATGAAATCTGTTTATCGTCGGAAGAGTACACCCATTATGAATCAGGTATAATACACTTCCATTTCTATTTCCATTTCAGTCATTAATTAAGCAATTTATACCGTTGATGTCATTTTCATATAAAATATATTTCATCATCATGTCATTATTCTCTTATATAATGATGTGTACATATGTCACAGGTTTATCATAATGTCATATAGAGGTAGGAGCTCTTCCCGATCATCAGGAGGCGATGGTAGTGGCCCATCGCATGAGTCACAGTGTCCAGTAGTTTCGTTAGTCCCTAAAGCAGAGGGGTAAGAATTAAATTTTATTCAGCATCTTATTTTTTTATGATATACATACGTACTTATCTATATCGTATTTAAAAACAGGGGGTTCGACCTACTTCCCTCGAAGGTTGTGCTGGATGTTTCTAGAGCTTCTTATCGCAGTACGATGAGTGCTTGCTGGCCGAAGTGGGATAACATCCCTCCTCACATCATATAGTGTATATGGCAGGATGTCCTAGTATGTATATTTTTCTGTTTTCCATTTTTAATTCGTTTGTGTCATTTTTCTACTGTTATCGTTTAAAGTGTAATCTTTTCTTACTTTTTATCGTGAAACACATGCTGAGATAGACATCCAGATAGACGATATGCTGTTGGCATATGAAGAAGATGCGCAAGAACTACATGGACTCGATATCTGAGATTAAGAAATCTGGTAAGACACCACGGTGGATGGGGGAGAGCGTATGGCAAGCTTGGTTGAGATACTGGGAGACGGAGGAGGCGAAGGCAAGTATACTAAATTTTTTTGAATTATTAATTTGACGTGATCGAAAAATAATGTATCAAATTTTGAATGCACAGACAGAGTCGGATAGAAACTCTGCAAACAGAAATATGAATCCCGTCACTCATCGCGGAGGGTCGAAGTCGTTTCAGCAGTATTGGCAGGAGTTGGTAAATTTACTGAATAATAATTGTAAATAGTTTATGCTATATAATTTTAAATGTATAATAATTGTATGTAAAAATTAACTTCAGAAAGCTGAGGCACATGGTCCTGTGGGCTATATGAACGTGTTCATCCGTACGCGTGCTGTCGAGCATGTAAATCCAGACGGGACTGTTTCGTATACATGGCAGGACGATAAATCCAGCAAAAGTCATGTAAGCATATTTAATTTTATGCAGTATTAGTAATTGTTCTGCTTGTTAAAATATAATGAAATAAGATATGATGTTATTAATTTGTTAATGCAGGAGAAGTTTATGGAGCAGCGGTAGAAACATCTTTCTGATACAGGTCAAGATCAGCTGACGACAGATGAGGAGAACGCTATTTTTGAGTCCGTTATGGATTCAGCAGAGCATGGCCGATGATACGTATTTGGCAATCAAGTGGTAAATAATTTGTTTTACTGCTAATTTGATATTTAAGTCATAATTCTATGTTGGAATATATAATTTTATCTTAAAATACTTCAAATATGATATTTTAACCTTTTCAAAACAATAAACTTGAATTTTATTCATTTTTCCATTATTGCAGGCCAGCAGTCAGAGAAGAGGACGACGGAATAGAGCTCAGAGCGATCTAGCAGATATAAAAGAATTGCGGACCAGAGTGTCCCAGTTGGAGGAGAAGGACCGCCAACAGACCATGCAGACCACACAGTTGCTAGAGTACATGCAGCAGTTTGGTGGCCGCTTCCCTTCCTCGGCTGGCTCTGGATCTGGAGGAGATTGATTCATTGCTTGCTTGCTTGTTCAAGTATGTTTTTTTAGTTTTGAATGATTTGGTAGACGGTGGAGGTAATTGTTGATTTTTGTATAATTATGTTTGATACACTTGGTTTTGTGGTTGTATGATGATGTGGATGAGGATGTTGATGATTTTGTGTATTTATAACATGGTAGAACACTTATTGTTAGGGTTATTGTAAATGTTGGAATGGTTATGTATATTATGTATTTTATTTTGATGTAATTTTATTTATTTGTGTGTGTATTGAATTTTGTGTAGTTTGGGTTTTGATATTTGGTTGGAATATTGTATACTGGATTGTGCAGTATTGATGTAATAGTGTTTGGAAGAGAAACGTGGATGGAAGGCTATATTTGCAGGAGAAATAAAAAAAACAGCAGATTTCCGACGCTTCCGACGAATCCCGACAGCTTACAAGTAGAAAATTTCTGACGGCTACCGACAGACTGTAGGACATCTTTTCCGACGGATTACGCAAGTGTCGAGATCTGTCGAAATCCGTCGGAAATGGTTACGACACCCAGTGTCGGAAGCCGTCGAAAATACTGCTCTCCGATGCCGTATATTCCGACGGCTTTTTCCGACGGCTTCCGACGGCCGCCGACGGTTATCAGCCGTTGAAAATCCTTAATCTCCTTGTAGTGGTATTATTAGTATTCTAAGCTTAGTTAAGTGTTACGAAACTTAGTTAATTTTTATAAACTTGGTTTATTTATTATTGTTGTTGTTATTGTTAGTATTATTATTATAAACTTAATTAAGTCTCATAACATTAGTTAAATTATTATAAACTTTTGTTGCAAGCTTGATTGCGAGGGAGCCTTGTGCACTGGTATTACAACTGAAAAAATTTTCTAGGTTTTGTACCGTAGGAACGTGTTGAAATCTAAAGCTAGGGAGAGTAATTATTTTTGCATAAATGGGGAAAGTAACACATGGAGTGTAGATGAATATTTGACAAAACAAAAAAACGAAAGGGCACCACAATATAAATTCAGCTTTGATATAATATCATTCTATAACTCATATATTACTTGGTAATTTATTAAATACATTTGAAACGTATCATTATTAGTATATGAATATCGATAATATTTCAATTAAATGGTTATTTAGTTATATTTAGAAAATAAATCATAAATGTTTTTTTATAGGTTTTTGAATGATTTAAACCATTTTATGTTAAATTGTAAACAACATAAATAAGTTATACCATAGAAACCACAAAGTGCAAGATTACTCATAAAAAGGTAATAAAGTAATTGTTAATATATTTTACACAATACGTTACCATTATAGCTAACCAAAAACATAAATGAAACTTCAAATATTGTTACTATCGTTGTTCCATAATTAACCCAACCAATGATATTATACCAACCAATGATATTTTATCCCTATACAACAAAACATGAGAAGCTAAATGGGATTTTCAATCAAAGGTATAAAACTTGTAAATGTACGACATTATGAAGAATCAATCAATAATTAAAACGATATATTTAAGTTCCCTATTCACATTCTCAAGGTCTAGGGTAGGACTTCCATTTAATAGCATATTCTCTAGTTTGTGTTCTTTTAGATATTTTCTGGTTGCACAGTAAAACAAAAAAAATCTTTTCTGAAATGAGATTATGTATACAATACTAAGTACTGAACAATAAAAGAACTGAAATATTTATCGATTTGCAATGACTGGCAATAACTTGATCAAAGCATAGATTTCAAAAAGATAAGTCTTGCTTGGTCCAAATGGTACCTACGCAAAAACATTCTAATACCATTAACAATAAGCTCGTGTTGAAAAAATTATTCAAAGTAAAGAAGGAAAGAAGTATAACACCTTATCCTTCCTATTACAAAGATCTAACCTATTGCCCTACATATTCCATCACAATAGCCATGTGAATTGGTGCTAGCCAAACCTAGAAAGAAACCTCTAATGATAGAAAGTTAAATTATGTATGATATATGTGTACAATATTTATAACTTGACTAGAGAGAAAATGGGTTGTTTTTTTTAGTGAGTTTTCATGTTTCGTGTAAGTTCATTAAGATGTTAATTTTTTTATTATATTATCAGTATTAGTCAAAATAGTTATCGACTTATTCATGGATACCACGGTAATCTATAAGAAATGGAAGCGATCTTTTTGATTGACTTAGATAATAATAGCTTTGAAAAGGGTGAGGAAAATTCATATAAGCAGTAAGAGAAATTGAATACCAAAATGGAACAGCTGAGGCAAAAGTCAAGAACATGAAACATTGATTTGAATGGGTTATAAAAGCTTAAATGCATAACATTAAATTCTTTTCCTTCAAAAAAAACATTAAATTCTTACATTGTGGTTTCTTTATGCTCTTAGTCGTCTCATAACTGCATAAAACTTTTTCATGTATGGTGATATATTGATCACAAAAATGTTAAATTGTTCCTTGGTAGAAGGGTTCCATCTATTCATGTAAATGATAACTGAACAAAGTCACAGCATTAAAAATAAAAATGAAATAAAGAACGCAATTTGATAAATAATCAAAATGAATTATAAGTAACTGTCTCGATAGTTTTTTTCATTTTAAATGCACACATAGAATCTGTGTTAATATGACAATATAATACAACTTTTGAAGATGTGCCCCAAATATAATACGTGAAGAAAATGGAAAAAAAAAAATCAAACAATTGAAACAAATAGCACATTATTCTTACTTCTATCTAGAAAAAAGGAAGGCATATCTTACATTTATAGTGGATTTTATGTGGGCGTCAGACTATTCGTTGACTTCCACTATATTTTCCATTGTCACAAAACAATGATACCGTCTTTTAAAATGATTGATTTTTTAGTGGGTTTGTTAAAGAAATAAATGGAGGGTAATATAATTAACCATAATTATAAATAAATAAATAAATAAGCCACTCATTCAGCAAATGAGAAGTTTTTCAAAGAACTACGTTAGCATGGGGTTCACTAAACAAATTAAGGTAACAGTAAATGAAAATTCAAATGGACTATTTACAAATGAGAAACAATTCACCTGTAAATTAAGTTAGCAACAGATGACTGTTAATTCATGAGCAAATTGGGTCACCCAATTGATTTGTTTAGAGAAAAAATTTGGAATTGTGCCCCCCTTTGAAATAAGAAAAATCTGTAATGAATATTTATTTTCCAAACCGACTAATCAAAAATCAAAACTCGAAATTAGGCTTACACATGACAACAGCAGTATTTGTAGTAGTAGAGGGAAGAAGCTCAATTGATCTGCCTATAAGATGCAAGTATATTATTGATATTTTTAGCACAAAACTCGAAACTTTTGTCTCTATGGACCTTGAGCTTGAAGAAATCTATTTCATCATTAAAACCACTCCATACATCAAACACTCTAGTTTTCCAAATAACAAAATAAAGGATGGATCAATAGTAATATATAAACAAACATGGGTAATGTGAACAAAACCAAGTATGACAAACGACCCTATAGAAAAGCAATTCTTTGAATCTGTTGAAAAAAATAAACCACGACATTTCAAAACTGATGTACGTTGCTCTCAAACACCGTCACACAATCCTTTAAATTCATAATTGTAAAACACAATAGTACATTAAAGTTTTCATATCCAGTATATTTATTTTATTCACACCTAACTGGACACACATAAGTGCTAATTACACAACAAATTTTCGTTTTATCAAACCTAGAAGCATCAAAGATGTAGTAATATCAAAATAATGTGTAGCATTCTAATGTAATAGTAATACCCATGCTCTTGGAATATGTTGCTTCGCCTACATTACCTCATTTCTAAGCAAAAAGAACTAAAACATATGTAAATGAAAATTATGAATATTGTGCTTACTTGGAGGCTGCGATTATTCAGTTTCTTTGACGAAAATCCTAAAGTCTCGCTTGTGAGGGAGCCTTATGCACCGGTATTACAGTTTTTTTATACCTAATTTATACACTGTCTATAAGTTATAATACCCAGTTCATGTATTGAGGGTTAGAAATAAGAGACTGCATTTGACATGGCTAGGTTTTGCAGAACCTGATTAAGCATGCTAGGATTATATATGCCACCAGCCATACTACCCAACCTTGGAATCCCAAGCATGCTTAACCCGAAAATTCCAGGAGCCATTATTTCTGAATTGATAGCAGTATATCTTGTATTGCATGTTGGTGTATCCGCTGCTTGAAAATATATTCATATATATTATTACAAGAACTATAGGCTCTAGGCATGTGAAATATACTTTTGGTAAACACGTGACAACTTCATATTTTCTTACACATTATAGTTGATGAGATGTGTGTGTATTTGTGTAGTATATAATACACACACATATACGCATATGCTTGTGTACCCGGACATGTAGATATGTTTACATACACATACAGGAAACAAAATTAACAAGACAATAGATAAAGACAATAAAATAATACAAGTAAAACGAAGAAAAGAGTGATTAATATCTGAAATACTCACAACACTATACCCATATGATTACTGGTTCATATACTACTTCCAAAGTGGCACGTTGATTCCGAGTACTCAGACTTGTAGACATATATAATGGGGTGTAAAAATGGTGATAAACATTCAGATTATGTGGATACCAAGTCTACAGAAACCGGCCACTGTCTATAGATACTAAGTTTACTTATGCTGAAAATAATTTTAATGGATAAAAAATTACCATTATTGAAACATAAAAATATTGAAGGATGGGAGATCACATGAAGCTTTAAGCAATAACCCAATTTACCATTTTCAAAATGTGCAATAACTTACCCGCCTTTCCCCATGGATTAGGTAGTGGTTTGGCGTTCGGAACAGGAAAATCATTAGTAGTTTCAGTAGTAATAGTGGTTGAATGGTTTGTAGTCTATGCTGCACCTGGGTTACCCAAAAGAACTGCAAAAGGATTTGATCCTACACCACCACTCTCCCCACCGTGGTTGTGGCATTCAAAAACAGTTCCTAAACAGTTTCATACATCCGCCTAAGCACATCCATGCATTTTGGAGAAGATTCAATATTGTTCATTGCCATGTCAGTGTTACACGTCATCTCCTTCATGATTTCAGGATTCCTTGCAATTTCTAGTGTCTGCCTGAGAGTGCTAGGTTCGTTTAACACATGCCCAAGCTCAAGCTTCTGATCTATGATTTCTCTCATTTCTGGATTACTTATAATTAAGCCCAGGGTTCCGATCTATGATTTCAAATTATAACTTCAACTAAGCTAAGAATTTTATTTAAGCTATTGACTTAAAATAGCTAATGGGTTGAACATCTTTTAGGTTCACATGCAAAATTGATGCCAAGCTATTAGTCATGAATTCTTCCAGAAGCGGGAAAACAATTTCATTTAAACTTACAAGTGGATAAATAATAATGCTACCAATGTTATATTTCAACCCTTATTTTCTAGTGGAAAACCCGAGTCGCAAAGGTGTGAACTACCGGTTGAGAAAGCTAGTAAAATACCAAGAATATAACCGCAATATTGGAAAATCATGAGAAAAATAGAATAAAATTGTGCAATAATGGAAAGATTTGATGAAAAGGAAGCTGTTTATTAAATTAGGAAGAGGCTAGACATCAGAAACCTATCAATCCAATTCACTTTAGGTGTCGACACGTTTTTAGTCGTGAATTCATCCGGAAGCAGGGCGAACAAAATCTCAGATCTGACATCGCAAGTACACAACCTCCAGACCAAAACCAAAAATCAGCAATTAGTTGTCATCTCTTACTGAAGGCCCATCTCAAGATCCATACGTAACATTCATCTAATTGCAAAGTAATAGTGCATTCACTGTTTGAGCAGGCATCGACATCAAAAGTGTCAACAAGCATAGGCATTGAAAATCCAAGTGGCGTCCTTTCCAAGGCTTGCAAGTATCCACGCAAGCTTGATCAACAGATTTTGTGTTTGAGGAGAGGAAATAATTTAAGAAGTTTTTAGGCTCAACGAAAAATTCAGAGAAAAATTTAGCTTTAGAGACGAAAAGTTTGTTTTTTAGGCTGAAGGGCACTTTTTAGTGTAAATCACAGAATGATAGTTGTAACTATCATTTTCAGTTTACACTAAAAAGCGTCCTTCAGACTAAAAAACAAACTTATTGTCGATGAAACTAAAGTTTTTTGCAACTTCTTCTTGTGCTTATTTACCTGATTTAAGAAAGAGGGAAGAAGGAAAGAGGGAAATAATTCGAGGAAGAGCGAAGACCAAAATAATATGAGGGAGAGGCGGCCAGGGAAATAACTGGAGGTAAAAGCGTTACATAGCCATAGTTGGATCTAAATAAAAAAATTAGAATAAACAATAACACAATTCAACAGGGCGTTATCTATTGGTGTTATAAAAAATAATTTTTTTTGTAGTGTTTGATTTTGAGTTAGAAGGTCGAGTATGGTTCATAAATAGAGAGAATCAAAAAGCTAACTTTTGTATATGTTGGAATTAGTTCTCAAAAATAGTTCGATTAGGTTTGGAATAGGGGTATTTTAGGTGGAACACCAGTGAGCATGCCTCGATTGGAGTTTTTGATTTTTGGACGTGAATAGTGTTGGAGAGATGTCTATTTAAGGACCTCAACCCCTCTCATTTTCCCCCAAACTCAAGAACGAAACCCAAGCCGCCAAATTCTACACCCTTCCATCCAAAGGCCATAGTTCATCGGAATCGCTAGGGGTGTTTTTAGGTGAGGGATCCAATTAAAAAATGGTGTGGGATGGCGAGACAAAGAAGATGGTCGGTGGAATTGGCACATGGTGGCTGAAGGCGGCCAGAAACGAAGTTCGACGGTGGTGCGATTTTTAGGACAGATCTCGGTCTACAGGAAACAATTGGTGGCGATTCTTGAGTAGTTGTGTTCGTAAAATTTGGGGGTGTCGTGGTTGAGATGCAGCAGGCTCCGATAAACAGTGGTGGGAGTGGTTTGGTGATGAGCGAAGTGAAGAAGTGCCGCCAAGATTCTAAATGAAGTGATTATGGGATTAGGGTTTTGGATTTGGTAATTAATGATGTAATTAGATAATTAATTATAGTATATTACTCATAAATCTTATAAATCTAATATGTAAAGGCCCAAATTTCCATGCTTTTTGAGTTGACAATAAACCACACATGTCTAACCCGAACTGAACGAAAAGATAGATCTTTAAAGGTAAAAAAGAGAAATAGACAGAACAGAATCTCCCTCGAATGGAATAACATATATTATTGAACAATAATCTTTACAACTGAAAATTCTAAAATACATATATTAGAGTCTATCCTAAGCTCAACTGGACAGTTATAAATATCTATCCTTACAAATGTTAAAAAATAAACAAATAAATATAGCGGAAGTGGAAATGGGAATGGATGACTATCTACAGGAAGTCTTCAGTTCCAAGGTCCATCCAAATACTGAAAGCTAATCCTGAACTACTAGGATGCTCGGGGAAAATTAAGGCACCTAGAGGAAAAAGTGAAAACAAACTCTGGGTTAGTCATGGGACTGGTGTGAAAAAAAATCAAAATACAGATGTTTTGAAAAGAAAAGGTATCTCATAAGACAATGCCACACATAAAGACGGAACTGGTTTTTACTTTATGATAACCAAAAATATTTTCTATGTAAAATCATTTGATATTATTTTTAATGACATTCTTTGAAAAACTTTTCAAGTAAATATATTCAAACGGCCGAAGTCGTTACCATTATTAAATTCTAGCATACTATGCTCTACAAAAAAAATCTCAAGCTCGTATAAGAGAATCAATTTCCAACAAATGACTAGGTGAATGGACTACCTACTGGCAGTACATCTCTAGAGGAATGTATCGAGGCTACAGAACATCTGCACCTCTACCAACATAAGACCGGACTACCTCTTCTTAGATAGTACCAAATATGTCATCACCTTAGTCGTTACTAGCCTATCCGAGAGCTCTCTTCGTATACACAACATTAATTAAAACTCGACATCATAGCTGGAATAAATATATCAAGAAGGGGTTGATCATACCCTAATGGTTGCGAACCACGTAGCCTTGCTGTATCTACCATGTTTTAGTCATTTCTGGGTGTGAGGCCTGTGGTAGCGATTACCTTCCACATAGAACATCAACTTTCCACTCTGAATGCCACGTTGCCATTCCATAATCACACAATTTATTTCTACGAACATATAACTCCTGAGCTCGTACGTCTCAGGAAAGGGTGTTAAGTTAAGAGAAGTTGCCTTCTCTGCCATCGAACAGATGATACGTTTATAGAGATCAATCAATATGATTTTAAAATGCAATGTCAGACATTCATTCATACAAGTTGTCCAGGAATAGGACAAACCGAAGGCACTCTCCTACCACATCCTACTTTGGGAATCACCCCCAGGATCAGTAGCCATTAGTCCTTGCAAATCGAAGATTTTCATAAAAGAGTACTACTTCCACCATAATATATGATATGGTAAATTTCACGAGGGTCTAGTGGTAGGTAGCCCTTCATCATGTAGATCTTCGTCTTCAGTGATCTTTGTTGTTAAAATGTTTTACATTGAATACGTAAATTGGTTCAAAGTGGTTTTCAGATAGGAATCATCCAAATCTGACCCCGGTTCCTTCAAACCAACCATCTATAGTAAGATGTTAAGTGAATAGGGAATTACTCTTTGATTAATTAATTTCTTTTTATCAAATTGGGATAAATCGAGAAGGATTTATAAGTGATTAGATGGGCTGTACTGAAATGGAAAGTGTAATTTCCTGAAAAGCCAAGTATATTTTCATGAAAGATTTTTAAGTATAAATTAGAAGTTTAAAAGTGGTTTTGAAAGGATGTTTAGAAAAAAAATTATTAAAATTATTATTTAGTTGTTTTAAAATTGTAAAGTAAATATTTATTTAAGTAAATTATAGTAGTAATTATTTTTGAAAGGTTAAATTAGTATTAGGTTAAAGGATAACTATTAAATATTTATACTTATATTTTAGATTTATTTTAAAAAAAAGTAGTCTCTGGCTAAAGTTTTGCTTGGAAAATTATTTTAGAATTTCATAATGATTATTTTGAGTAAATTGATTTAAGTAGTTTTATTTAAAAAAAAAATTAAATGTATATTTTTCGATAAAGTGATTTAAATTTATTTAAAAGCTAATTTAAAAACGACTTGCTGCTTTTCAATGGAAATAAAATAATTGGTTGAATGATTGTTAATTTGATAGTTAAATAACTGACTACCAATATCTTGGCCAATACGCTGATCGTTTCGAAGAGACTGAGATCGGGTTTAATTATTCGAAAACCACTTCGATCCAGTTTGAACGTTTGCGAATAAAGACCGTGAAGATAATAAAGACGGTGATTTGGTTTGTCCAGATCTAGGGCAATTTGTATGAACGAATGCTATCAGACCATCATTAGGAGGACAATGTGCATTCTAAGTTAAATGTGTTCTAAAAGGTAACGCATAGCCTCAAACCTCATCAATCGGAAATGGCTAAAACAGTGGAGGTGAAGCAAAGCTAAGTGGGCAGCACCCAAGTTGGGTAACTTCATCCCTGTCTAGATGTCCCTTTTTATTCGGCTTAGTGGATAGTTGTTGATCCTAACCGCGGGGTGATCTTATTCGGACAATCCAGTGAGGGGTAGCTCCGGTCTTGTATTGCAGGGGATCGAGAGTGGTCCTCGATATGTTGATCTAGACCACGTACTGTGACGGACGGTATCCTAGTAGTCCTGCCATTATATGGAAACCCAATTCCAATAAGTGCCTTCGGACTTGTTTGTATACGTATTATGATGGAATTTAATGAATGTAACAATTTCGGCTGTTTGAATAAGTATTTGTATTTAGATACTACTGTAATATCAAAGGATTTGATAAGAAATGTTTTGGTTATTGTAAGGTAAAAATCCAACATGTTTATTTGCGGCGTGGTCTTACGAGATACCTTTGACTTTAAAGGATTTTGAAAACTTTAATAATCCAATTGATCGTGTTTTCTCACGCTGGTTTTTTTTTAGACTGACTCAGGTGTCATTTTATTCTCGGGTTAGACCGAGTACTACAGATACAGGATAGGATGCTTTGGAGCTCAGGAGACGAGCTGGCTAGTGAGACGTAGATTTGTATATTCCGCTGTGTAAGAACAAGTTACTGGACTGTCGAGATTTGATGTGATGATTGTGTACTCTAATGATTGTAATTATTAAACAGTTACAGATTCTTTTGCACAAAAATCTTTTGTTATATATTATATTTTGTTCCGCTGCGATTGTGAGATTCTGATGTTCTTTTCTATTTCTTCTTATACCTCTTTCTTCTTTAACCCTAATGGTTTGTATTTTCCGACCACTTCGAATTGAACTGACGGAGAATATTGTCGGCTCAAAGGGGTACCGATTTGCGGGCTATTACAGTTGGTATTAGAGCTGAAGGTTAAGCATGGACCTTGGCTCTAGTGGGGATTACTCATTAGAGATAGAGTCCGTAGTATTCTAGAATGAGTTTGAGCGTATTAATAGATATGAGCGCGTATTTGTTAGTCGATATAAAATTGCTTTATATTGTGTTGATTGGTTTGTTGAGTGGCTTATGGATTCTGGTCAATACGAGTAATTAACCTTATTGATAGGGATTTCTAAACACTTGTACATAATAATTTAACACAGTAGAGTTTTAAATAGGGTGAATGAAATAATTTTACCCAGATTATTTTTATATATAAGAGAAATAACTTTTTATAAATTATTATAGTATATATGGTTGCTTGGTTGTTAGAAAATGATAATATTAAATTATTATCATTGCTAAGTGGAAATGGAATAAGGAATTGAAATTATAACTAAGGTTAAGAGAAATAAATTCATATAACAAAATGGAATTTGTAATGTGAATTATACTTGTAATTGAAATGAGATAAAATTGTAGAGTAATATTTGAATATAGATTGAAAGGTTTTGAAATTTGAAATTTGAAAAATTTAATTTCCTTAGGGTTTGAACCTTCAAAGGATTTGGAAGAATAATAGTGATATTATTCGGAAATATTTTGAGTTGGATAGGAAATCTGGTGAGATTTGGAATTAAAAATATTTGAAATGTTTTTGAAAAGAGATAAAAGCACCGAACTCTTTGGTCACTGGAAAATAATTCCGATGATGATCGCGACATCATTGGTGCTCATTTTCGAGTTTCCAAGAGAGGGATTGCTACCTGAATGTTTTGAGTTGGTGTTTGAAAAATTTAGGTCTGGTTTTGAAATGCAAAGAAATAATTTGGTATACCAAAATATTTTGGATATAGTTGATTTCAAAGGTGATTTTGAAATATTAAGTAATTTCTTAAACTCTGGAATCTTATTTAAAAGGTTTATGGGAGATAAATAAGTTTGGGAACTTATAAAATTTGAAATTCGTTGCAATAAAAAAATAACTTGAAGGAGAGTTAAATTAAAACAAGTGTGAAAACGAGATAAGTCAGAAGTAAGCCAATTAATGAAATAAGCTAAAGGAGATTAGTAAATGGAGTATAAATAAGTTGGAAAAAACTTATAGAAGTTTAAATTTTGAACTGAATCGGAGTAATTGAATCCAGTTAAATAAAAGTGAATTCTGAAAAGAAAAAAAAAAGGGTCTAAGGAGACTATGTGAAATGGTTACTTAATAAATTTTATAAGTTGGAAATAAAAATTTTGAATAAACAAATGAATTTACATTTGTAAGTAAATGGGATTGAAACCGAATATTGGAATTTAATTTAAATGTGGAAAATTAGTCAAGTTGGACTAAATAAAACAAAGGATTGAAATAAAATTAGTAAGTAAACTAATTGATTTAAATGGATACGCAAATAAATTGAAATTAATTATTTGGATGACATTGATTTAAATCGTGTAAAGTAAAGTCGAAGAATTAGTTTGAAGTGGACTAAAATAATAAAAGTTTGGAAATAAAAAGTGTTGAGATATGAATAAATTTGTAAGTGGAACTAAATAAAGAAATGGATTAAATAAATATGGGTTAATATAAGATGAATAGAATTCAACGTTCAAAAAAAGTGGAACGTAAATTGAATTCAAAATGAATTGGAAATTCGAGTTAAATAAAAATAGATATGAGCCTACGTGGTGAAGTGAAAATAAATATATGAAGTGTATAAAATATTTATATTGAATTTAAGAAATGGATGGTGAAATTCTTAAGTAAAATTAGGTGTTGGAAATAATATAAGTTAATTTTTGAATGAAGATTAATTAAAGTGTGAAAGGGGATAATTGAGGATAAGTGAATAGAAATTGAAATAAATGTGAATAAGAAGAGAATTGGTATAGCTAATAATCAATTAGGAAGTAATACGTAGGCTGTACATATATTATTTTATTCGCATAACGATTCGATCCAGATTCGAGCATAGAATTTCGAGATATTTATATCGATCCAAATTGGGATGTTTCATTCGATTTTTGACGGCGAACCATGGATATGGATTTTTGATTGATTCTGGAAATTCTCTATCATAGTACATGGCTATGCAAGGAGAATGACGCTTTCTGATCAAGGAACCAAATATGAGTCCGCACAAGGAAGTCGGGTGGACGATACTAGTTCGGAAGTGAAATTGTATGATCGAGCGAGCTATCGGATTTGAAATTGCGTGCGGATGGTATATGTGCAGCGTACGGGTTTATGTAAAGAAAATGTTGAAAATTTTGAAGAGTAATAAATAAAATGATATTGAATTTTGTGATTGGATATTGTTGTTAAGTAGGATGCAGGTGTTTTAAAAGCAAACGATAAATTGATTTTTTTGATTTCAGAAGATAAATTTGAACTGCCCGACAAAAGGAATGTATTTAGATAGGCCTATGAAATTTGATAATTTTCTGATCTAGCCACTTGGCTCTTGTTTTTTTTGGGAAATTAAGGGCCCGTAGGGGCATTTTGTAGTTATTCTGAGGTAGCCACGCAAAGGAGAAGCTGGCGAAATTTTTCGAAATTTAGGGAGTTGGAAAAATTCTGAGAAAATTTTGATAATTTAAACCTTGGTTTTAAATTATAATTTGAATGGTTAAGTAGAGTTATATTGTTTGGAACTATGGATGAGTTTGGGAAGTTAGTAGAAGTGATAGTGTGTCTTAATAAAAAGATCGTTTTGGAAAGTGAAAATTGTTTGACTTTGGAAAAGTGGCTAACGGGTTGTGAACCATTCTTACCTGGAAATTTCGGAGACAAATTCTTTTAAGGGGGAAGGAATGTGACGACCCCGAAATTTAGATTTTTGAAATTGGAATATTTAATTGATTTTAAATATTTAGAAGTTAATTTTCAACTTGAATTTTAAATATCATTATTTATTTGGTAATTTAATTATTGAATTAAATAATTGAAAATTGGGTAAAATATGAAATCTTGGCTTTCAAGCTCGTTAAAAATAATTTAAAGGCTTATAAATTTATATTGATAATACTGAAGATAGTAAAATTGTTAAAAGTGAATTAAAAATTGTTTTGTTCAGTTTTGAAAATATATCATTTAAATTGACGTTTAAAGATAGACTTCCGAGGCGCAATCTCGAAATTCGATGAAACATGTTCCATTGGATCCGTAATAGTGTATTATTAACAGATTTCGAATTTCGTAGCATTTGGAATTGTCGCGTGATTGTACGATAGGTAAACGCGCTGAAATTTATATCGAAATCCCAACATAAACTGGGTCCAAAAGGCTATATTCTCCATTCAATCAAATTAGCACTCGGAACCTTTTCCATTGTATTCGGAATAGGGGTATAACATTATAAAAGTCTGGCAGCATGCCTCGATAGGAGGTTGAAATTTTAAGTTACATTTATCGAGACGATTTAAATTTAAATAATATTATATATATACTTCTGCTAACCAGCCAACCTTCAGCTGAGATTATTTCACATCAGACTTTTTACACCTCTTTTCAAAATCACTATAGCTAGTTAATTCCAATACGTTACCATCTAATCGTGTCTTTTTGTTGAAAACCAGGCAGAAAAGATAATGAGAAAAAAAAAGATACATTCTGTTTCCCATTCCTACAGAATATAAGCGTATCCCTCTCCCTTTTCTTTTCATCCGAAATCTTTCAAAAATTTGATGGCTGAACGAAAGAAATAAAATGGCCGAAACCTCTTTCGTATGAAAATAATAAGAATAATGGCCACAGATTCAATTTCAAATCCCAAATCTAAATCACCAATCTTGTTTCGAGAACTCCAGTTTCTCGACATTATGTTCGTGCTTCAGATTATCTCTAGTCATCCCGGTTCTCGCATTCTTTAGTTATTGATTTTGTTTGCACGAAGGGGATGTGGCGATGTTCGAAATTGTTGGGTTGGCCCTGGAGTTCGCCTGGGGCGGAGTGAGATGGGGCATCGAGCAGTTTAGGGTGGGTTGATTTGTTCGCAGTGGTCATGGGATTCGCAATGGGGAGTTGTGAGTGGCCATGAGGTTGTAAGGTAGGTTCGTCTCTGGCATGTCGATGGGCAGAAGCTCGTTGGGTTGATTTCCAGTTCGAGTCAAGGCAACTGAATTTTATTTTATTAAAAAAATACATATAATAAAATTAACAGTAAGGTATTAAGCAATTTTGAAGTTTATTTTTACTCTTCAGTTTCAATTTTTATTTAATAAATATATATGTAGATAAAAGCAATTAAATTTATGTAAGGTTTAAAACAGAAGGCCCTTTTTGAAGTCAGAGATATATATACATACAAGAGGAAGAAAATTTATTAAGTAAAGGATGGCTGCAGTTTTATTTTTAAAATATATATGTATATATATGCAGAAAAGAATAAATATAAATACACATACCTATTCCCATTTAAAGTAGATAGATAAACAGTATATATATATATATATATATATATAAGGTTTTGGAAAAAGTGGGAATTTTAAAATGTTAATATAAAATTAGATTTTTGGAATCTATAATTTACTTTATAAGTATATATATAGTTTCAATAAAATAAAATAAATATACATCTACATATTTTAAACTTACTAGTTTATTTAAAAGTATGAATTAGGGTGATTACCTTGTTTAAATTAACTTATTTAAATTATTTTAGTTACTAAAACTTATTCAAAGGAAAATTAGTTTAAGTTAAATTATTGAATGCTAATAGATTGTCCGATATGTTCTAATATTAATAAACCATATAATGTTTGTTACAAGGTACAAAATCGTGGAGAAAATAATCGAGATGGAAATGGATTGCATACAATAATCAAAGGTGAGTTAATCTCACTCAAATTGGATTACTAGTTAATTTAAATAGTTAAAATTTAAATTATTGGTTGATTGCTTAAATTGATAATTTATTATCAGTCTGGATGTGATATATTAAATATAGTAGAGTGTATATATATATTGTGGAGTGATTGATATTACCACATTATATAGTGGATGAGACCCTATGCGTCTCGCATAGTAGAAGATGACCCCATATACCGCGATATTCCGGCTTAAAGCAAGATTGGTATTTTATTTGTTGACTAACATCTGTGGATGTAGAGAAACAGGTTGGAGGCATTCAATTGGATTCCTCAAAATGTTGAATTTATTTTCATATTCAGTTATATGGAATGTTGATTAATTTGTGATATATTATGTTGAAAAATTATTTTATTTGATGTTAATATATTGCTGGATATATCGTGGAATTTTAAAAATATAAATATTGAATTTTAAAGGGAAATAAAAGGGGAAATTTAAAGTAAGAAATTTATAGTAAAGACGGATAAAATTTAAAAGGGTGGACCGGGAAAAAGCAAATAGTTGATTTTTAAAAATCATACTTAATAAATTCCATAATATGGGAAAAATAGAGTCTTTGAATAAATGTAAATAAAAAGGTTTTAAAATTAAGGGCTTAAGAAATATTGATTTTTAGGTGCAAAGGATTTATTTTTAAATTCAATTTTTAAAATGAGTTGGGGAAAAATAAAGGGAGAATTTAGAATTAAGTGTGAATTTGATACTTCAGATTTAAATAAGGTTTTAAATCATAATAAAGGAGTGAATATGGAATTAATGGATTTTAGAATAAATTTGGGCAAATCAAAATAAATTTCAAAATAGAATTAATTCAGAGAATCGATTGGGAAATCGATTAAGTGTATTGGAAACTGTGATTTAAAGGAAAATGAGGGTATGGAAATTATAAACTGGGTTTATAAATAAAGTGAAATATTTATCAGGGGATAAATTTGAAAGTATAAATTCACGGTAGGAATTTATAAGAGATGGTAATGTGTTTTAAAAATAAAAAGGTGGTTTTATTTTTAAAAGTGTGGAAAAGAAATTTACGGGATTGGGATGTAAATTAAATTGGGACAAATCGAGAAGGATTTATAAGTGATTTGATGGGGTATATTGAAATGGAAAGTTTAATTTCATGAAAAGCCAAGTATATTTTCAAGAAAGATTTTTGAGTGTAAATTAGAAGTTTAAAAGTGGTTTTGAAAGGATGTTTAGAAAAAAATTATTATTTAATTGTTTTAAAATTGTAAAGTAAATATTTATTTAAGTAAGTAGTAGTAGTAATTATTTTTGGAAGGTTAAATTAGTATTAGGTTTAAAGGATAACTATTAAATATTTATACCTTATTTTTTAAATTTATTTAAAAAAAAGTAGTCTTTGGCTAAAGTTTTACTTGGAAAATTATCATAGAATTTCATAGCGATTATTTTGAGTAAAGTGATTTAAGTAGTTTTATTTTAAAATGTTTTAAATGTATATTTTTCGATAAAGTGATTTAAATTTATTTAAAATCTAAATATAAAAAGGACTTGGTGCTTTTCAGTGGAAATAAAATAATTGGTTGACTGATTGTTAATTTGATAGTTAAATAACCAGCTATCAATATTTTGGCCAATACACTGATCGTTTCGAAAAGACCGGGACCGGGTTTAATTATCCGAAAACCACTTCGATCCGATTTGAACGTTTACGAATGAAGACCATGAAGATAATAAAGACGGTGATTTTGTCTTTCCAGACCTAGGGCAACTTGTACGGATGAATGCTATCAGACCATCGTCGGGAGGACGATGAGCATTCTAAGTTAAATGTGTTTTAAAAGGTAACGCATAGCCTTAAACCTCATCAACCGGGAATGGCTAAAATAGGGGAGGTGGAGCAAGGCTAAGTGGGTAGCACCCAAGTAGGGTAAATTCATCCCTGTCTAGATGTCCTTTTTTATTCGGCTTAGTGGGCGGTTGCTGATCCCATTTGTGGGGTGATTCTTATTCGGACTATTTAGTAAGGGGTAGCTCCGGTCTTGCGTTGCAGGGGATCGGGAGTGGTCCTCGGTATGTTGATCTAGAACACATACTATAACGGGCGGTACCCTAATAGCCCTGCCATTGTATGGAAACCCAATTCCAATAAGTGCCTTCGGACTTGTTTGTATACGTATTATGCTAGAATTTAATGAATGTAACAATTTTGGCTATTTGAATAAGTATTTGTATTTATACACTACTATAATATCGGAAGATTTGATAAGAAATGTTTTGGTTATCGTAAGGTAAAAACCCGACATGTTTATTTGTGGTGTGGTCTTACGAGATACCTTTAAAGAATTTTGAAAATTTTAATAATTCAATTGAGTGTGTTTTATCACACTGGTTTTCCAAACTGAATCGAGTGTTATTTTATGCTCGGGTCAGACCGAGTATTATTGATACAGTATAAGATGCTTTGGAGCTCAAGAGACTAGCTGGCTGGCGAGACGTATTTCCATATATTTGTATATTCCGCTGTGTGAGCACAAGTTACTAGACTGTCCAGATTTGATGTGTTGATTGTGTACTCTGATGGTTGTAAGTATTAAACAGTTACAGATTCTTTTGCACAAAAATCTGTTGTTATATATTATATTTTGTTCCGTTGCGATTGTGAGATTCTGATGTTGTTTTCTATTTCTTCTTCTACCTCTTTCTTCTTTAACCTTAATGGTTTGTATTTTCCGACCACTTTGAGTTGAACTGATGGAGAATATTGTCGGCTCAAAGGGGTACGTATTTGCGGGCTATTACAGATAAGTTATAAGAAATCATAATAAAGATGGTTAATAAATAGAAAATGAATTTATAATAATATATGCATGGAGTTTATTGAGCCTCTTAGTGGCTTTAAAATATAAAAAGGTTAAAAATGGATATTATAATTATATAATATTATGAAAAGGTTCAAAAGTGAATATGAGATTTAATATGGAAGATATTTGTTTAAACTATTTGAAATGGTTTGTAACTTGCAATAAGTGGATTCCATAAATGGACTTTCATTTATGAAATCCACTTATTGAATTACAATTATGAAAGTGTTTTATAACTTTCAATAAGTGGATACCATAATTTAGTATGGATGTAATAGTTCGAAAACTTGTTTTACTCGTATTTCAGAATATACTTATTGAAATATCGATTTTCTTCCTTTGTTTGAAAATTATGGATATTATAGCTCAGAAAATGCTCGTCTCGAAAAATTTCGAGCTATATTCCATTCTATATGTCCGTTTTACTTTTACGGTGCGAAATCGCGAACTACCGTTACGTGACGCGCCTATTTTTGACTTAAATTTCAATATTCATCCAAACTTTGCCAAAAACTTTTAAATGTTTATGAAACATTTCTAAATCAAACCATTTTTAAGAGGTTTAAACATTATATATACACATTTCATTCAATGAAGGAAAGTGATTTCCTTTGTGCTTATCGACGTGTATTAACATGACTACATATATATTCAAAAATATAGTAAACAACCATCATTAACAATCATACCAAACATATATCATCCAATAATATATATATATATATATATGGTTTAGAATTTTCTTACCTTGGGTTAAACGATTGACCTAAAAATGGCTGTAGTTTCGCTAACTCAAAATCTAAGCTCACAATCACTTGGATTAATTCCTAGATGGCTCAGCCTTGACCCTTGGATGCTTAGGTGCTCACGGCCATGACTTGGGGAGGCAGAAGGGATCTGCCTTGCTTTGGGAAGTTGTGGCCGCAGGTAAAGAAGATATAGAGGAGGAGTTTTACCTTTGTATGAAGTGGATTTGATAATATGTGTATGTTATACTAATTTAGTTTCTTTTTAAATAAATTTTCTCCATAACTTTATTAACATGATAAACCATTAGAATAGCATGAAAAGGGAGGAAGAAGGGATAGAAAATTATGTGAAAAATGTGAGGAAAGTATGGGGTACTTATAGGATTTTTAGAAACCAAAATATCATATTACAAATGGACAGAATTACCCTTGACATCCTCTCCTAGCCCCACTACACGCACGGCAGCCTCACTTCCATGTGGTAGATGATGTGGAGGTGATGGTGGTGTAAGGTGAGTTGATGTGAGAAGATGTTTGCTTTTTTAAACTTAGATATTTTTACATATTTACCATATGTAAATAAATTTCTACTTTTCTACCATTGTTATATTTATATGTATATGTTACTATATGTGTGTGCATGTCACAAAGATGTACAAGTCATATAAACAAGTTGTGTAACTTATATACATCAAACTGTTGAAAATCGAAAAACCGATTTCCATTCACATTTTCACTTATACTTTAAATCACATATGGTGTAAACAAAATTTGAAAATAAATTTCTAACCATTATAAATTAATTAAAATGATCATATTTGAATTATAAAAGCATATAAATTACTATTAGCATTTATTTATAAAAATTGCTATCATACCGATAAAGCGAAATCGATTTTTCCTTATATTTTAAAATCAAGTATATATTTTTATAAAACTATTATAAATGGTTTATTATCACTTTATAACTATTTAAAATGAATTATCATCATTTTCAAATTATTATTTGAATAACTTAAATAATTAATAAATCATTAGATCTATATTTAAAAATAAGAGCATCACTGATAGCGTCAGATCCACATTTTATTTTCAAAAATAAAATAATTGATTTTATTTTATATTCTTGCTCAGTCACAAAATAAGTGTATGTATCAGCTCCGTGAGTGACGCTTTACGATTATAGAGCTGTTTATCGATAAAATAGTTTTCGATCATTTTATCAATTTAAATCTTGAGGAAAATATTCTTGTAAATATCTATCAAATAAGATGAATATTATTTATTATCACTCAAAATAATATTATTTGTATTATCAAATTTTTGTTTGAATTTTTTAAAAAATAAATATAATTGATCAAACTTATAAATTTACAGGTCGTTACAATCATCAATGTTCATTTTTGAGTTTCTAAGTGAGGAATTGCTAACATAGTATTTTGCTGTAGATTTGTTTGGATAAAACAAATTTTTTTGTTAATTCCAAAAGTATGATCTGATATATGAAAGAAGATATGTATGTATTAATTATTTCAAAATAGAGTTGAAATAAAATTAGGTGTTAGGTCTGAAGTTTTCATTCAAGTTATTATATGGATGCATGTATCCTATACATTAGGGTAGTGTGGTTTTGTATGTCATTTTGATTAGTTGTTTGGTAGTTTTCATTTATTGAAATGAAATGGAATTTCCGATGATTTTGGACGTCCGAGACTTTCAAATTTGTTAACTAGGTATTTTTGTTGGAATTTTAAGAAAATAAGTTTTGGTAACTTATAAATTTAAGAAATTCGTATGTTAAAACAAATTTCAAATTTGTTCAACATTCTGGTTGAGTAAAACAAATTTGAATTTGTATATATATTCTTAGGATGTAGAAGAGTATTATAGGAATTTAAACTTAAGTTATGTAATATTAATATACTTAAGTAATGGTTTTATGAAATGGAATCTTATTTAACGAAATTGAATGTAATTTGTGACGCCCCACCTCTATACCCATGCTAGCCACGAACACTACGGTGTAATGCTGTCAACTAGCGCGGAGAATAAGGCTGTTGAGGAGCGGTCATCCGTAGTTAGGCCTTACACTAGTATTGGTTATCTCGATAGGAGTGGTATATATATTCTTTCATTTTTAATCTCTGATTTATTTACTCCCATCGACATACCCCAATTCCAGTATAAAACGAACTACGATGGTTCATAATAGTTTAGGACAGTAAATATAATAATAACACGGATAATTTAAATGCGGAACACAGATAAAACGGAAAATCTCATATATATAATAACTGATGTCAGTTACAATACATGTGATACAATACATATGATACAATACATATGATACAACTACAACTGTCGACACTGGAAGTTATATATACAAGTACATTATCGACTAATATACATGAATACATATCAACCTATGATATGACGCGACAACTCCAAAAGGTATAAAAAGTCTTCATAGCTCTTGCAGCAACCCAAAGTAAGGTATCAACAACCTGTAAATACTCGGTCAGACCCGAGTATTAAATTCAAAAGAAAATAATACACGGGTCAGTCTAATTCAAACTCAGTTATTAGTGCACAGAAGCAATAATAATTAAATAACAAATAGACGACAGTCACAATAAATCTCGTCTATCCGATCCTTAAATAAAGAAATCGGATAACGATAAATATAACACGTAACAGTGTTAAACAACAAATCAGCAAATTAAACCAAATCAGAATACAATTCAGAATATTGAATTGAATAAACAAAACAGTTCAAACCATTGAAATATCAATTAAAATATTAATTCGAGTAGGGCTGCAGTACACGCACGCGTGCACGGCCTCGCCACTACAGCATATGGAATATGCAAAAGATTAATAAATCAAAACAAGATAGAATATAATAAAAGCCATACCGTGTGGCTGTAGTTCACGCTTGCGTGCACTACCTTGCCACGACAGTGATAATGTACCCCAAAAAATCAACGAACCAAAATCAATGAAGATTCAAATATCAATGACACGGCCTCAATGGTCAAAGTAGACAGAAATGTACAATGTGCACGTATGTACACAATGAAACTTCACAAACGTACACAAGGTCAAACCCGAATACCGGATTCAACTCAGGTGCATGTATCATAAACCAAATATACAACTGAATACAAGTCAGAAGCTACAAACTGCACATGAACTACATGACTTGAAGTTCAGTGGACAGTGCAATGAAGGCCACAAGGATACAAGGCCAACTGCAACTAAAAACTACAGCCACCACAAGATCACAATGCAACAAAAACTGTCTCGAAGCAAATTAGTCGAGACTATCAAAATTCAGTAAAATCAGAAGCAAGCTAAGATCAATACATCAAGAAACCAAATCGAGACAGTGACAATAAGGCCCTGCAAATACAAGGCAGGACTGCAACAAGATTGCAGTCACGAGAAGTTCAACAGCAAGCAACCAGGATTAACATTTTTACACAAATGTACATGTATGCATATATAGGTACACGCATACATATCTACTCAATAAAACAGTGCCAGTGACTAAGCTCATATGTGCAGGTGAATGAGGATGCAATGAAGCCAAAGCAAACAATCATAAACAAAGTCGAAGTCAACTAGACCGAACAACAGGTAACATCAGTTACAAGTGACTCGGGGAAATGTACATAAGCAACAACAACTACAGGTGCAACATAATGCAATAGTGGGCAGGGTCAATGCTACGACTCAAATCCATGTGCAAGTTGAAATAGGCAGTGATTAAGTGAAAGTTAGAATATCATGTTTTAACATACAGTGAAACATGAAGAAGTTCGTTATCATTGCACATAACAGATACAAGTGCAAGGTTCAAAACAGTATATGCATACACCAGTGAAACAGGTACATATAGGGGGGATGAATGAAACTGCAACTGAAAACATATGCAGGTCACAAATGCCACAGTGGATTTCAACATCAAACCAAATGGGTACACGTGAATACGTGAAGTAGTGCAATGCAGACTTCAAGAAATACTACAGAAAATAAAACTCAACCATGAACAATGCAAGTCATGTAACAGCAAGCAATACAAAACTGTCCAGTAGACAGAGAATCGTGCCAGTGTGACAAACAATCTCATATATACATACATGAATGCATATATATACATGAAGTGCAGCCACAATTGCAAAATGAATACAACATGGAGCCATAGTATGCTACAGAGAAAATGTAACTGCAGTTTCAAGTCAAAGAATCAAGCCAATGTTGAAGTCCACCAAGGCAAGTTCGAACAATATCAAGAGCCGAAGCCACAATTAAAACGTCAAAGTCACAAACTTGAACAAGTAAAAAAAACAAAGTCGAACAATAAAAACAAATCAAGCCCGAAGTCACGAAGAAAATTCAACATCGTCAAACTGCAGTTCAAAGAGACCGAAGTCAAATTCAAATCAATGCCGAAGTCAATTCGCAAGGCAAAGCAAAGCCAGATAATATCAACACAGTTAAGTCAGAGTCGCGATAACAAAATCAAAGATCATCAAAACATTCCAATTGAAACCGAGAACAACGAACAAGTCAAAACATCGAAGCCGAGGCCACACGGCATACCAAATTTACAAAGTAGGATAAAACATCAACATCAAGCAAAATCGAACATCTGAAGCATATCAATTAAGATGAATTAGATGTGAGCAATTAAAATTACTCACCTTGTCTACGAATTGAAGCAGCCGAGCATCTCAGAGACGAGCGACCATTCGAGCAGAAATCGACTTCGACAAATCACTCGAAGCCCTAATTTTTTGATAAAGAGGAACAGAAGAAAGACGAGCTTCCATTTTCGTTCGTTTATTTTAGCTTTAGGGTTTTGAACGAATGAATGAGGAAATATGGGTATCGGCCTTTACTAATGATCACAGCACCAAACAAAAGAAATATGGGCCAAGTTTATATTAAAGCTCGATAAACCCCTTAATAACTTTTATAAAAGAATTTCATCGAGTTATTAAAATTCCAACAGTAATAACTATCACCATTAATCGAAATGACGATGATTACAAATTGGTGAGAAATTCCTGAGTTGTTACAGACTCTCCTTCTTAAAGAAATTGCGTCCTCGCAATCATAAGGAATAAATGAACAAATGGTAACAACCATAAAGAACATCATCACAAGATGAAGAAATTTGAAATAGGAAGTTCACCATAAAGAGCTTGAAAGAGTAAGCCTGAACGTGTTTGCTCGATGAATTCTCAGGATCCCTAAGTGCAATCCTTAAGATTTGAGAACCATTGAACTTCTGCAAGAAAAACATCTTTATTTCGAAGGTGCTACACCCCCCAAGCAATGATGTGAATAGAAGGTTGCTCAGAAGCCAAATAGGCAAAACTTCCATTTCTTCAATAACACTGGGCTCAAGAATAAAAATCGGAAATCCCTAAGGCATTTTCGTAATTGGAAGGCGTGGAAAACGTCATGAATAGCAGAAAATTGAGTCGGTACACCGGCGTAGTACAATAAAAACACCAAAGAAATCTTTTAAACTCAATAAAAGAAATTCACAAAACAGCGATACCTAGTTATCGATACGATAATTAGAAGATAGAAAAATCTAATTATCAACAAAGATAATTAGAAAACAAAAATCATAAGTCGCAAAATTGAAAATATCTAATTACCAAAAACGATAATCAGAAATAACAAATATCAAATCATCAAAAACAATAATTAAATCTTAAATATCTAATTATCACAAGCGATAATCAGAAATCTCAAATCACAAATATTTAATTATCAAAACGATAATTAAACCAACAATTTTTAATTATCACAAACAATAATTAAATCTCAAATATCTGATTATCACAAGCGATAATCAGAAAAAACAAATATCTGATTATCAAAAACGATAAATCAGAAATCACAAATATCCGATTATCAAAAAAGATAATCAGAAATCACAAATATCCGATTATCAAAAACAATAATATATCCGATTATCAAAAACGATAATCAGAAATCACAAATATCCGATTATCAAAAACGATAATCAGAAATCATAAATATTTCAATTAACGAGTCCAGAATTAACCGAAATAGCAAACGCATATGTCCCATAACCACGAGTTTTACTAAATCGTTTAATTTACTTCATCGTTTCCTTGAAAGTGCAAAATTGTGTATTCTAAAAATAACATTTCACATTCTCAAACGGGCAAGTCCGGAATTAAGCAAATCAGTAAAAGAAAGGGGTCATGGTCCTTGATTTTTCTGAAACGTTTAAATCGCTTCCTTATTCTTTTGAAAGCGCTAAGTGCAAAACTTATGAAAACAATTTTCATTTATTTTGTAAAAATAATAATTTATATTCTCAAACGAACAAGTCAGGAATTAAGCGAACCAGCAAAAGAAAGGGGTCATAGTCCTCGATTTTGCTGAAACGTTTAAATCGCTTCCTCATTCTTTCGAAAACGTAAACCGTAAATTTTTTTGGGAACAATTTTTATTTTGAAACAATTTTTAAAGCACGTGATTAAAACAGCAACATCAGTAGCAACTTCGACAAGAAAATTTCACTTCTCAAAATACCGTAAAAACGGACAACAAAATCAGCATTGCGGGATAACCGCTTGTAGATTCATTTTAAAATTGACGGTTACTGAAGTTAATACGTCAAAATCTCATCAAGATAATTGGCATCAAAATATAATGCCAATGAATTTTCATTCATCAAAAATGTCACAAGAATCTTCTCAAAGATAGAAAGGGGTATCATACCCTAAACTTGTATTCATAACAAGTCAGTGACACACGAATTCACCAATGCACAAAAAATGATAAAACTTATCAATAGAAATCACGAAAATTGGTGAAGCATAAATTCTAGAAATCATCACAAGAAATCCAGAAAACACAAATTCTAAAAATCTACACAAGAAATCCAGAAATCACAGAAAAAGGGAAAGAGGCCTATCACATTACGGTCCGAAGACAATGGGGAGCTACCCCATATGGGTGAGTCAGAATCACCCAGATGAGGTCTAGGCTAACCAAAAAGCAAAAAGGTATGTGTGAGTGGAATCACACAAATGGTGTCTAGCCTAACCTCGCAAACAAAAAGGTATGTGTGAGCAGAATCACACAAATGGTGTCTAGACTAACCAAAAAGCAAAAAGGTATGTGTGAGTGGAATCACACAAATGGTGTCTAGCCTAACCTCGCAACAAAAAGGTAGTGTGAGTGGAATCACACAAATGGTGTCTAGGCTAACCAAAAAGCAAAAAGGTATGTGTGAGTGGAATCACACAAATGGTGTCTAGCCTAACCTCGCAACAAAAAGGCAGTGTGAGTGGAATCACACAAATGGTGTCTAGGCTAACCAAAAAGCAAAAAGGTATGTGTGAATGGAATCACAAAAATGGTGTCTAGCCTAACCTCGTAACAAAAAGGTATGTGTGAGTGGAATCACACAGATGAGGTCTAGACTAACCAAAAATCAAAAAGGTATGTGTGAGTGGAATCACACAAATGGTGTCTAGTCTAACCTCACGAACAAAAAGACATCGCACAATTGCTAGTCTAAATCATAAAAATGATCGTCATGATCAACGAGAAGTGTCAATTACACTAAGTTAGTGAATATAAAAGTTTAGCTTCATGTTCCATAACCACTAGCTTAACTTAAATATTTACGAACAAACTGTAGATCTTCACTAGAAAAATGTCACAAGTGGTTCAATCGAACAAGTCCAAAAATTAACCGACGAAGTAAACGCAAGCATTTCATACCACTTGTTTTGCTAGGCCGTTTAATTATATTTCTGATACGAGTGAAATAAAGGTTTGTATATACTAATAGATTGGAAAACGATTTAGGAAAAGAGTTTGGTATTGAAAATAGAGTTGAAATCATTTTGATAAAAGAGTTTTGATATTTACTACTAGTATTGAAACCTTTATATTTTTAAAGTGACAAATCAAAAAAATGATTGTAGAAATAATCAATCACAAGAATTCACATACAAAGATGTGAATAGAATCCAAAGAAATCGATACCTAATTCATCAAAAGGTATGTTCACGAAAATCCCGAAGAAAATGTCACCAAAGTCGCTAATAAATGATAGCAACAAATCGGGGAATTAACACGAATCGATTAAATTTGGATACCAAATCAATTCACTAAAATTCACATTCGAAGACGTGAATAAAATCCAAAGAATCCGATTCCAAATCCATCAAAGTAGAAATACCCAAAAATTCCAGAAATAGAAGTTATAACAACTAATCGGAAAAGAAGAATCGATTAACAATTGGAAAAACAAAGCAAAACGAGCATAAATGCATAAATGACTTCAATAAAAATAAAAATAAAGTCAATGCCGAAGTCAACAATTATTGGCCAAATTCGAACAAAATCAACATCGGCTAAATCAATTCAAAGCCGAAAACACAAGAACAAAATCCTCATCATCAAAAACCCAACTTGAGTTCACAAAGCAAACGGAGGCCGAAGCCAAAATATTTTCACGAAATCAAAATCAAATGCACATAAATAAAAGTTAGGAATTCATACCTAACAATCAAAGATAATCATAGGAAAAGATGAGAGATAAAACATCGACAATTAGTTGTAACACATGTTCCGTCTAAGTTATGTTTTGTACTATGTCCATAAACCCCAGGCTTTGATACCAAGCTGTGACGCCCCACCTCTATACCCATGCTAGCCAAGAACACTACGGTGTAATGCTGTCAACTAGCGCGGAGAATATGGCTGTTGAGGAGCGACCATCCGTAGTTAGGCCTTACACTAGTATTGGTTATCTCGATAGGAGTGGTATATATATTCTTTCATTTTTAATCTCTGATTTATTTACTCCCATCGACATACCCCAATTCTAGTATAAAACGAACTACCATGGTTCATAATAGTTTAGGACAGTAAATATAATAATAACATGGATAATATAAATGCGGAACATAGATAAAACGGAAAGTCTCATATATATAATAACTGATGTCAGTTACAATACATGTGATACAATATATATGATACAATACATATGATACAACTACAACCGTCGACACTGGAAGTTATATATACAAGTACATTATCGACTAATATACATAAATACATATCAACCTATGCTATGACACGACAACTCCAAAGGTATGAAAAGTCTTCATAGCTCTTGCAGCAACCCAAAGTAAGGTATCAACAACCTATAAATACTCGGTCTGACCCGAGTATTAAATTCAAAAGAAAATAATACACGGGTCAGTCTAATTCAAACTTAATTATTAGTGCACAGAAGCAATAATAATTAAGTAACAAATAGACGACAGTCACAATAAATCTCGTCTATCCGATCCTTAAATAAAGAAATCGGATAGCGATAAATATAACACGTAACAGTGTTATAAACAATAAATCAGCAAATTAAACCAAATCAGAATACAATTCAGAATATTGAATTGAATAAAAAAACAGTTCAAACCATTGAAATATCAATTAAAATATTAATTCGAGTAGGGTTGCAGTACACGTACGCGTGCACTGCCTCGCCACTACACCATATGGAATATGCAAAAGATCAACAAATCAAAACAAGATAGAATATCATAAAAGCCATACCGTGTGGCTGTAGTTCACGCTTGCGTGCACTGCCTTGCCACGACAGTGATAATGTACCCAAAAAAATCAACGAACCAAAATCAATGAAGATTCAAATATCAATGCCACAGCCTCAATGGTCAAAGTAGACAGATATGTACAATGTGCACGTATGTACACAATGAAAGTTCACAAACGAACACAAGGTCAAACCCGAATACCGGATTCAACTCAGGTGCATGTATCATAAACCAAATATACAACTGAATACAAGTCAGAAACTTCAAACTGCACATGAACTACATGACTTGAAGTTCAGTGGACAGTGCAATGAAGGCCACAAGGATACAAGGGCAACTGCAACTAAAAACTACAGCCACCACAAGATCACAATGCAACAAAAACTGTCTCGAAGCAAATTAGTCGAGACTATCAAAATTCAGTAAAATCAGAAGCAAGCTAAGATCAATACATCAAGAAACCAAATCAAGACAGTGACAATAAGGCCCTGCAAATACAAGGCAGGACTGCAACAAGATTGTAGTCACGAGAAGGTCAACAGCAAGCAACCAGGATTAACATTTTTACACAAATGTACACGTATGCATATATAGGTACACGCATACATATCTACTCAATAAAACAGTGCCAGTGACTAAGCTCATATGTGCAGGTAAATGAGGATGCAATGAAGCCAAAGCAAGCAATCATAAACAAAGTCGAAGTCAACTAGACCGAACAACAGGTAACAACAGTTACAAGTGACTCGAGGAAATGTTCATAAGCAACAACAACAACTACAGGTGTAACATAATGCAACAGTGGGCAGGGTCAATGCTACGACTCAAATCCATGTGCAAGTTGAAATAGGCAGTGATTAAGTGAAAGTTAGAATATCATGTTTTAACATACAGTGAAACATGAAGAAGTTCAATATCATTGCACATAACAGATACAAGTGCAAGGTTCAAAACAGTATATGCATACACCAGTGAAACAGGTACATATAGGGGGGATGAATGAAACTGCAACTGAAAACATATGCAGGTCACAAATGCCACAGTGGATTTCAATATCAAACCAAATGGGTACACGTGAATACGTGAAGTAGTGCAATGCAGACTTCAAGAAATACTACAGAAAATAAAACTCAACCATGAACAATGCAAGTGATGTAACAGCAAGCAATACAAAACTGTCCAGTAGACAGAAAATCGTGCCAGTGTGACAAACAATCTCATATATACATACATGAATGCATATATATACATGAAGTGCAGCCACAATTGCAAACTGAATACAACATGGAGCCATAGTATGCTACAGAAGAAATGTAACTGCAGTTTCAAGTCAAAGAATCAAGCCAATGTTGAAGTCCACCAAGACAAGTTCGAACAATATCAAGAGCTGAAGCCACAGTTAAAACGTCGAAGTCACAAACTTGAACAAGTAAAAAAAACAAAGTCGAACAATAAAAACAAATCAAGCCCGAAGTCACGAAGAAAATTCAACATCGTCAAACTGCAGTTCAAAGAGACCGAAGTCAAATTCAAATCAATGCCGAAGTCAATTCGCAAGGCAAAGCAAAGCCAGATAATATCAATACAGTTAAGTGAGTCGCGATAACAAAATCAAAGATCATCAAAACATTCCAATTGAAACCGAGAACAACGAACGAGTCAAAACATCGAAGCCGAGGCCACATAGCATACCAAATTTACAAAGCAGGATAAAACATCAACATCAAGAAAAATCAAACATCTGAAGCATATCAATTAAGATGAATTAGATGTGAGCAATTAAAATTACTCACCTTGTCGACGAATTGAAGCAGCCGAGCATCTCAGAGACGAGCGACCATTCGAGCAGAAATCGACTTCGACAAATCACTCGAAACCCTAATTTTTTGGTAAAGAGGAACAGACGAAAGACGAGCTGCCATTTTCGTTCGTTTATTTTAGCTTTAGGGTTTTGAACGAATGAATGAGGAAATATGGGTATCGGACTTTACTAATGATCACAGCACCAAACAAAAGAAATATGGGCCAAGTTTATATTAAAACCCGATAAACCCCTTAATAACTTTTATAAAAGAATTTCAACGAGTTATTAAAATTCCAACAGCAATAACTATCACCATTAATCGAAATGACGATGATTACAAATTGGTGAGAGATTCCTGGGTTGTTACATAATTTAAAATGAAAGGCAATTGGTATAGTTAAGAAACCAATTGGAATAAATACGTGGAATATACGTAAATCATTTTATTCGCATAAGGATCTTTGATCCAAATTTGGGCACATGAACTCAAAGTGATTTACATCGATCCGAACAAGGATTTTTCAATTGATTTTTAACAGTGAACACTTGATTTGATATTATGAACACATGACATATGTACATCGTATATGCTTATATGTAATTGTAAACTATTGACACTAGAAATGCATGTTACATGATTTGATATGGCATGTTGGTTAGAGATAATTGCTATTTATGATTTAGCATTCATGGAATCATGTTATATGTTAGATGAGTAGTTGTATTATTTCATTTGTCATGCTTATCTCTCTTTAGGATTATTATATAAGTGAGTTTTAGTGCATGGGAACAAAAGCTAGCTTGTTGCTTTTTTTCATGAGTAGAGTTTGTCTGACAAATAGGTATGTAGTAGATTTAGAGTTTGGAATTTGATTGGTGATTTTACACCCTAGATATAAGAGGTCACATTTGGGCTTTGTTTTTCTTTGGTTGTTTTGGGCCATATGTGGCAACTTGTAGCATTTCAGATTTAGCCACGCAATGGAGGTGCTGCCAAATTTTTCCAAAACCTTAGGCCATAAATGATAAGAAGTTAGAGCAAGGATGTTTGGATATGACCAATGGTCGTAAGAATCGGTAGTAGAAATTATTAGGAATAGCCCCCGGTGACTTAAGAATATAGTGCCAATATGGAAAGCTGTTACTGTTGATGAAGTTATTGTTACTTATTCGTTTCGAGTATTTATATCTTGATTGGATGAGAGTGCCATGATGGTTGACATGTGCATGGTAGGTAGGACAGTGTCCTAGATAGATTAACCTGAATTTTACTAATTTGGCATAAGTTAAAGATTATTTTTATATCATCATATATGCTTGGGTGTTTGGATTTCCTGCTTTGTCCTTTAGGATTTAGGGACGAAATATTTTTAAAATGGGGAGAGTGTAACATCCCATATTCTTAGGCTTCTTTGAATATTTAAATTTTAGATATTTTAATATTCATTTTATTTATTTACTGATGAGCTACAAATCTCAATTTTCGCGAACGGACTTTTAGGACTGAAGATTATTTCCATTAGGTCCAGATTTTCCGAGCGAGCAAGAATGAATATAAGCATCGGTATATTTCGACTGCTTGGTTTTAAGTTAGAAGGTAGAGCTCGGTTCATAAGTCAAGCGATTTGAAATGCTAACTTTGGTATATGTTGGAATCAGGTCCAGGAAATAGTTCCCTTGAGTTTGGAATATATGTATTTTGTTAGGAATGCCAATGAGCACGTCTCAATTGGAGTTTGTGATTTTTGAACGTGAATAGTATAGAGGAGATATCTATTTGAGGACCTCAACCCCTCTCATTTTTCCGCAAAACCCAAGAGCGAAACCCTTGCCGCAAAATTCTATACCCCTTCATCTAATGGTCGTAGCTCATCGGAGCGGCTAGGGGAATTTTTTGGCGAGGAGTCCAACTAAGAAGTGATGTGGGTGGTGGGATGAAGAAGATGCGCTATAGGATTGGCTCGTGTTGGCCGGAGGTGGCAAAAAATAGAATTCGACGGCAACATGATTTATGGGCCAGATCTCGGCCCTTAGGCGACGTTAGGTAGAGATTCTTGGGTCGTTGGGTTTGTCAAAGTCTAGAGTTGTCGTGATTGAGATGCGGCGGGCTTTAGTGAATAGTGGTGGTTCGGTGATGAGTGAAGTGAAGAAGTGCTGCTAGGGTTATAAATGAAGTGATTAGGGGATCAGGGTTTGCATTTGTTAAGTGTTGTAGTATGCACATTTGTAAAGTGTTTTAGTAAGTATTGGCCTCGATTTGGTATTTTGGAAATATTATTAATTAATATTCGATTTTGGAAATGGTTTTCAATTTGGAAATGATTTAAGATTGATCTTAGGGTTTCGGTGATATTTTATTTTAAAAAATGATTTATGGGACTTTTCTATTTTAATTCAACTTCTTTATTTATTATTTTAAATTCATTTATATATATATATAAGTAAGTAAGTGAGGGCTTTAATAATTGTTCGAAAGTATTTGTCTTTATAAGAAACTATTTTAGTAATTAGTGATATTTTAAAAAGCGAAATTGAAAGAGTTATCTTTTATTTTAAAAGGGAGATCTTATGTTTAAAGGAAGGTGGATATATTTTACAAATGGATATTTATGAAACTAGATTATATAAAATGTTGAAAATAAAAGAACAGATTTATAAATGGTGTGGTATATATTTAAAAGAGATTTATAAGCGGTATCTTATAAATAAAAATGAAATCAGTATCATTTTGATAAACTGGAAAAAAAATCCGTTTGTGAACTTATGGAAATATACGGGATGACATAGTTATGGGAAGTGTAAAAGATTTATAATTATATATTGGAGTTGTGGTTATATTTAGAGTTTTTGTTTTATAAAAAGGGAGCTTGTGATTCCATTTAGAAATTTATAAAAGAAGTTAAAAATGAATTTGGAATTTGTAAAGAGTTGCAATAAGTTTGGAAATTTATAAAAGGAGGTTATAATTATTTTATATATATATATATATATAAAGGAATGGATAAATGATATTTTATGAAAGGAATTATAAAATGAATTTAGAGCTATACATAAAAAAGGATTTTATAAATTGTTTTAGAGATTAATAAGAGAGTTTTATAACTTGAAAAGATATCTTGAAATTTGGGAAGAAGTTTTATAAATGATTTTAGATAATTATAAAAGAAGTTTATAAATGATTTTTAATATTTGTAAAAGAGTTTTGTAAATGGCTTTGAATATTTGTAAAAGATTTTTATAAATAAACTTGGAGATTATTAAGGGTTTTATAAATGGATTTGGAATTTTAGTAAAGGAGATTTCATAAATGAAAGAGATTTATTAAAACGGATTTGTTGAAGAAAATTATAAAAGAAATTGAGATTGGATTTCCCCATATTGACATTCTTAATTTTGGTGGTGTGGACATTCGTTCCATGAGTAACACCGAAGGAATATTGTTTGGGTTTATCCTTATCTCTATTTCTTTTAAAACAATATTTGTTTTAATCCTTGTGATATGATTTTGAAATAAGAAATCTTTCATAATGTTTTGTGAATAAACTTATACCATTGAGATAAGTACATGAATACATTTTCTAAGTAGGAAAAGTGAAGTATTTTTATGAGTATACTTATATAGTTGAGATAAGTATATGGACATTTTTCCAAGTACTAAAAGGAGTATAAAGGGTTTTTTGAATATATCTTTGTAAATGTATTTTGAAACAAGCATTTACAAAGTGATTTTAATTAATGAAAGGATTAATTAAAGAGGTTAGTGGTTGCTTATATTCTTAACCAACGTTGGTTTCCTTATGGAAACAAATCCCTAATTCGATTATAGTTCTTATTTGAAAGTTAAATAACCGACTATCAAAACTCGGCCAGTTTTAAACTATCATTGTTAGTCCGAGGAGACTGGGATTAGATATGTTGTCTGAAAACCACTTCCAATCGGCATAAGCATCAAATAGAAGACATCCTGATGATGGTTTTGAAGATGGTGTTCTTTGATGTACAAGGGCTACTTGCTACTAATGCCGAAGGGGATTCCAAAATGAATGTAGTGGAAGTAATGCCTTCGGTTTCATTCAGACCTATATGGATGATGCTGACATTGCATTTCTGCTTGGAGGGCAGTATTAGCGTTGCAAGTGGATTTCCATGTAAAAGCCTCTTACCTCATCAACCGGGAATAACTAAAATAGGGTATATGCTTCAGTGTTATATGGAACGCTCCTATTTGGGTATTATCATTACCCGATCTGAATCGATATTTATTAATGGACTATGTATGCTAGTAGCTTGGATGGTTGTTGACTAACAACCGAGGGGATGAAATATTTGTTACTATCTAGTAAAGGGCCTGTCCTGATTCATCAGGGGTCCATGTGAGGCCTTCGGTACATTTTATCTAGAGCTGTACTATGGCTGCGGTACCTCAGTAGCCTTGTCATTATATGAAAATCCATTCTCCAATAAGTGTCTCGCGAACTTAATTGTATACCTATTATGTGGGAATTTAATTAATGTAATAATTTCGGCTATGATTCAATATTTATTTAAACCCCAAACAGTATTCTAATATCAGAAGAATTCTTGTGGAATGGTTTGGTTATCGTACGTTAAAAACCCATCTATGTTTATATGAAGTGTGGTCTTAAGAGATACCTTTATTTTCAAAAGTTTTTATAATATTAAAATTCATTTGATGTGTGTTTCTCATGCTGGTTTACCAAAATGATACGGGTGTTATTTTCTAGTAATGCTCGGGTCACATTGAGCGCATATATATATATATATATATATATATATATATATATATATATATATATATATATATAGTTTGGATGCTTTGGAGCTTCAAGAAATGAGCTAGAGTCCCCGTGACATATTCACATATATATTATTTTCCGCTGCATTAGTTGTCTATATTTATCAACATCTGTGAGGGCAGGCGGTTATAACTATCCAAGCGGATGATATGTTAGTACTATGATTGATGCATATTTGTTATAGTTTTTCTTTTTTAAAGATCATTGTGTATATTATAGATTACTTATTACGATGTGAGATTTTGTTCTACCTTTTATTTTCTCTCACCTCAACAATCTTCCTTTTCAACACTTGGATGTTTGTCACATGAATACCGTGGATGTGTTAGTGTTGTCTTTTGAGGATCGAGAAGGCGAGACGTTAAACAAAGCATCTGACTAGAGCATTTCAGTTAATCATAATTTTTGTTATTGAAACATGGACTTTGTTTTTGGACCATATAAAGCCGAATATGGACGATATTGGAATTTTAACCATTACCAAATTCCATTAGTCCAAAGTGATATAGTTTTGATGAAGGTAATTGGTGCAAACAATTGTCCCTACTATGTAATGCTTAAATTAGTAAAATTGGATTTTACCAAAAGATGTATAAGTGAAAATTTAGGCAAAATGTCACACCACTAGCGAAGGTGACATAATAACGTTAATATTTGAATTGTTTAATGTTAATCGCTTATTGAATCTACACCTTTAAATCGTACAACCTACTAATGAATTCTTTGAAAAACCACATGATTTAATAAATTTATAAGATGTCTTAATATTAATAATTATGTAATCTATTTAATGTTTGAGTGTTGTTTGTAATTATTTGAATGCATTTATAAAATTTATATCTGCACACATTGATATATGATATCGATGTAATTTTAAACATGTTTAAATAAAGATAATCATACGTAGTGATCTATGAAAGTCTTATGTCATTTGATGGCATGTAATTTCAGCCATACCATGTAAAGAAATAGGAGTGAAAGGGAAAGATAATCAAGGAAATTAATTAGGGAAGTTTTAATTAAAGAATGAGAAAAATTTCATCTTTCAGTCAAAACATATCCTCGAATTCGTTTTCTACGTACAACTCATTCTCTCCCATTAATTTTTTTCTCTACCTTTTTTATTCTCTCCTTCCTCTCGAATGACTGAAAATATGAGAACTTTATGTCTACAAAATTCCTAAAGTCAAGTACAAATAAAATCAATTTATGAAAAATGGTTTATTCCTCTTAATCCTTGCAACATTTGGAGGTTGATTTCCAAATCTAGAAGCTTTGATTCATCGTTCAAGGTGTGATTTATTGGCTACATCTAAAGGAGAATTCATTATTTCGAGGTGTACTTCAAGGCTTTGGAATTAAGGTATAATTTTTATTATAATGATTTCGATATTTTTTAATGAATAAAAATTGAACATCATAATTTATCTGTGTATACTATTGTCTCATTTGATTTGAAAATGATTTATGTAGTTTGAGATGCTTCATATATGAATTGTGTAACGATCCCGATTTTTTGTTAAATTTAATTTGGTAATTGATATTAAATTGTGAATTTAATGGTGAATTCATTCAAAATTTTCTAAATTTATAAAGATATGTTTTGTTATTTATTTATATTAATAAATTTATTTTAAATTGAATCTTGGAATTGAAATTCAAAATTAAAAAAATATTATAAATATATTGGATTTGAAAACATTATATTTTCAATTAATAAAGAATTGTTTTCCAAAATACATTAAATAGACATTTTGATTTGGAAGTTATATTTTGAAATTAATATAATAATATTTTTTTGTATTGCTATTTGAAAGTTATAAAAGTATAAAATATAAATAATTGAAAATGCATAAATATGAAACATATGTTAATATAAAAAAGGAATGTTTTGTAAATATATAAAAGCTTTTATTATGAATATACCTTTTGAAAATAAAAAAACATATTTCATAAATTAAAATGAAGTAAGGTTTAAAACATAATTTTTAAATAAATTAAAATAAAGGGCTAAACATAAATTTATTTGTATTAAACAAGTGTAAAAGAAATAGATTGTATAATAACAAATGTAAATCTTTCTCAAAATAATTAAACAAGTGTGACGATGTTTCAGAGGCGATTTTGTCATCGTGGATGGACCGAAGGTGATCGGATCAAGGCGAGAGGGTGCGTGGACCTTCGACGAGTTCGTGGACGAAGTTGCATGGTGGTTAGTGGTCAGTGGCATCGGGGTAAGGAAGATTGTCGATCAGGTTGTATTTCCAAATTTAAGTCGAAAAGCTTGATTTTGATTTGCGACGAAATTTAAGGTTCAGATGGGTCGGGCTAGTCGTCGGTGTAGTCGTCGACTTTTCAGAAGTATTGGTGATGATCGGAGCATCGCTGGTCAATCGTGCACATGCACGTGTATACATGGGTCTGGGTGGTTGACTGGTTTTAGAGAAGAAGGGGAAGTCTCGAAGTAAAGCTCGGGAATTTTCAAAATTCGACTCGGGTTAGTATACGAGATATTTGAGAATGTTACTATTGTAACAGATGCTAAGTTTTAAAAACCAAAAAAAGTTTAAAAGAGTAAAAGAGAGGGTAACTCGAGGAAGACTCGGGGAAATGGACTCTAGGCTCGGGGACGAACTCGGGACTGTTTGGGTTGGTATGATAATAGTTTTCAAATTTTAAACCAATTCAAAATTTAAACATGTTTAACCCATTAATTTTAATAATTAATATTTTGTTCAAATTTGGGAGTAGTGAAGGGTTTGGATATAAGTCATTTTTAAAATTATTAAGTTCAAAATGTTTTAAAATATGTACATCCTTTATTTCTAAAAAGTTTATGTTAAATAAACTTAATAATATTAAGAAGTTAATTAAAAAGGGATGTTTTAATTGCTAGTTGACTTTAAAAATCCAAGTTAATTTATTTGTTAATGATAATTAAAGTAATTTATTAAGATAAGTGGACTACCTTTTTATTTATTAAAGTTTTAATTGATTAAAAGATTAATCACTTAATGAAGTAATTAAATAATAATTGCCTAATGAAAGTAATTTAGAAGGATAATTACCCAATGTAATTTGAAGGGATTAATTATGTAATTACTTAAAGACTAATTGATGAAGGTAATTAATTAATGTGAGTAATCAAAGGAATAATTAATTTAAAATATAATTACTTAAGAAAAGTAACTAAAGGATTATTAAATAATTAAAGGTTAATTATTTTATAATTAAAGAATAATTAATCAATTTCTTAATTGATGATTAAAGGGTAGTTAATTTCTTAAAGATAATTACTTGATTAAAAGTAATTAATGATTTGATTAATCAAGTAATTAAAGGATAATTACTTGATGTAATTAATTTATGATTAATTAATATGAGCGATTAGTATAATCACTTATTTAATTAATGTAATTAAGGATAATTAATTAAATGGTAATTAATTAAGGGTTAGCTAATTAATTAATTAAGGGTAATTAATTAAAGGGTAATTAAATAATTAAAGGTTAATTATTTAATAATTAAAAGTTGATTATTTATTAATTAAAGATTAATTAATAATTAAAGGTTGATTAATTTATTGTTAAACATTAATCAACAAATGATTAAATGTTAATTAAATTAAAATGGTTTGTAATTAATTAATATTAATTAACAGGATTAGTAGATTATTCATAAGTAATTAATCTGATTTAAACTGATAAGATAATTAATTGACCTTACTTATAGATATTTGAATTGTATGGAATGCTTTGAATGGTGTGATGCTTTGTGATATGAATTATTTTGATTCGAGCTGTGATGAATGTAATTTTATTTATCTGTGATGAATTTATATTATTTATCTGTGAATGAAGATAAGGGTTATAGGAATAGACCGCTTATCGATATTGCTGTGCTTGGATTTGTATTGATTGATGATATTGTACTGTTGTGTGTAAAATCCTTGGACTACACCACACACACAAATATGGATCTCACGAGGAAATCGGTTAATTCACAAATATTTGAATTTAATATTATTATATTCAAAATGGTTTTGAAAGTTGAATTTTGAATCCAAATAGTTTTGAAAATGGAATTGAATTGAATATGAAAAAGCCTTTGAAAGGGAAGTTTTGAAATTTGAAATTTAGTTTTGAATAAACTATTTTTTATTAAATATTATTTTTGAATTCATGGTTTGAAAGGTTGATGCAATTTTTATAAATGAATTTAAAACTATTTTAAATAAATTGTTTTAGGAATTTTAATTTAATTTAAAGTAGAACTTGCCAATAATACAGCAGTTCGTTAATTCTCTGGTTTATACATTTAAAGGCTATAACTTATGTATTTTGATTAGATTTTTTTCTGAAACGAAAGGTATTTTTTTCAAATGATAACAGCTTTCATATAATGAAAGAATTTCCAGTTATGTTGAAAGGGTTTTCCAAGTTATGAATGAATCTTTAGAAATGGTTTTGAAAGCTATGAATTGAGTCTTTGATTTAAAGATTGGATGAGTTAATCTAATTTGAAAGGGAAATTGTTTTGAAAGCTATGAATGAATCTTTGTGATAGATGGGTGAACTTTCTTTTCAAATTTAATAGGATCTTAAAAGAAGAATCTGTTGTGTAAAAGATTTGGAATTGATATAGTTTTGAAAACTATAAATGAATCTTTGTGAAAGATTGTTGAACATTGTGAAGCGAATCTTTTTGTTTAAAGATTTGAAAATGGTAATTTGTTTAAACCATTTGAAGAAAGGTATTAGGTAATAAGTTGTGACTTAACTAAGATCCCATATATCCATATGATTTTAAAATTAAGCGCTCATTATTCGGTTTAGCCGGGAGAGGACTTTGTATCATATAACCCATTCTGAATAATGATACGATGTAATGGATAGCATTTTAAGAGCGGTGGTGAAGACCGGGTATTTTAGAGAATGAAAGGATTACCTGCCAAATGTCTCTACATTGAGTCGTGCCGGTATAGAGATCTCCATATGTGATGGGGAGTCCGATTGGGATTGTGAATACTCGGATTGCAAGGGCTTCTTTGAAGTGCCTTCGATTCTGTTCGAACCCAGAACAGACTTGTATGGATGTGTGTCTGACATTACACTTTGAGATGTAAAGCTGGTTTCTATCAAATATATTTCTGTTTGGTGGCGGAGGATTTATCCTCTTATCTTAACACCATTCTCTGATACTCACGAGCTGAGAGGTTATGTAATTAATATTTACTAGTAATACATTCCCATTTTGGTAATGTGGCATACGAAGTGCTGCTGATCATTTGTTGATCGAAGCACGGCTTTCGTGTAAAGCGTAGCTTTGTGGATGAGACTTCGACGGACCTCACAACTTGGAATAGTCAAAACAGGAATCGTTGCAGCAAGGTTATTTGGGAGTAGCGCCCTCTGAGGGTATGTCCATTTCCTTCTGGATAAAAGGTGGTATCATGGTATGGAGCCCAGATATTTAACCTATGTGGTTGCTGCAAACTTATTGCTTTGTAGTTGTTGGTGTAGAGGTACCTCGGATAAAGGTCGGTAACGACCGCGGGATGGCATGCTCGTGTCAATAGTAACCTAGTTACAGAGGTAACCCGGCCTTGTGTTGGCAGAGATCCGGTTAGGTTCTCGGGGGCATCCCTCCAGAGGTGTTTCATTCGGTGTGGGAAGTTCCTTTGCCTGACCATTGTTGGAAATCCAATCATTCAATACAAGCCCTGTACGATTTTAGTTGTATAAACTGCCATTTACTTATGGTGGTCACCACTGTTTACATGGTAGCTATAATAGGCATAGTTTGAAATGTCTATGATGGCTAAGATTAATATTACACTTTCGAAATGTTTTCTTCACTATGCACTAATAATAATATCAAAAGGATTTTTGCGTATCAAGCATGTTTGACTATCATAAGAAGAAATCTCCTTCAATTCTGCGTTTGCATTGTGTGTGGGCGGGAGGCCTTATGGTAGTTTCATTTTCCAAAAAGCATTGCGGATTTCTTTTTAAATTCTTTTGTTTCGCTTTTGTTAAAGATAAATTGTTTTCGTTTACTCACACCAGTCTCATGACTGACTTGGAGTTTATTGTTCCTTTTCTAAACTCCAGGTTCCCACAATTTTTCCACACAGGCAGTCTAGAGTTAGATTTTCCAGATAATCAAATAGTATGTGTAGATTCGATAGCATTCAATCTTGGGATATTGGCAATCGCATTTGGATCGAATTGCTTCATTCAGCATGATAGCTTTTGGGTTTAAGCTTTTGGTTTGGAGACTTTGGAGCTTTGGTAATGGAGTCGCTAATGTTGAAGTATCTATATTGGGGACTTTTGAAGATATTATCTTTTGGAGTTATTTCTGTCCGCTATATCTTGTATCTCTGATAATATTGATCAATTAGTTATATCATTCTTGTAGTCAACTATTGCATATCAATGACATATTCAGTTTCTTCCGCTGTGTTGTTGTACTTAATGTGTTACAAGCTTCGGCGAACCAGATTCGATGTTTGAATCTGCGGCATTCGAATACGGGTGATGTATTTGGTGCCGATTTACGAAGGTCGAGTCAGGTTTGTTATAAGTGGTATCAGAGTTAAAGGTTGAACTTTAGCTCAGGAGTATAACATATTAGGTAGCTCATTAGAGATAGGGCAAAGTATACCCTAGAATGAGTACATCCCTAAGATATCTTGTTCGTATGCCTTAGTAAATTCTCTTACTATCCACTGAAAGTGAGTATGAGATAGGGGACAGGGAAGTACCACTACAAATGGTCAATACCCTGCAACAACGGAAACAACTTTCCCTATCAATCTCTTTTGATTCCTCATCGAATATCAATTCTTTGATGGCTTCGTGGCAGCTCGAGGGAGAAGCTTTGGTGTGAAGATGGCCCTGCGAATCATTCCTATTTCATATTCTCTTCAGCGGTTTCCTATCATCTTTTCGTTTTTAAACTTTAATGGATTTGAAATTTTAATTGGAACTAAGTTGGTTAATTAAGTATGAAGTTAAATTAATTTGTATTGATAAAACGATTTCGATTAAAACCAAATTTGAAATTTTGTTATGATTTCTGGTGTGGATACAAGACCGAAGAGGGATAAGCTAGTATATACTTTGGGATATTCCGATTTGAATTGAGTATCCATTGTCTGTTCTTTTGGGTCCAGATATATTCTACGAATGGTTAGTTGCCCTTCGAACTAACCAATGCCCCTACATATTCGTAGATCCAATGACCCGAATATTTTGTGAAATATTGAATGAGTTCGTTCTCATAATTATTGTTAATATTCTGATTTGGTAAGCCAAATGCAGAATGAATAGGTCTTCGCCCTCACTCCTTATCCTCTATGAAAAAGAAGAGATTCTTTTACCCCAACCCCCACTAAGGCTCGATGTTATTGAGATCGGGCTACTTCGCCATAGCCTTGGGGCCATGGCTCGCTCCCCTCTTGCTTCGGTTTCATTCTACTTTACACAGAGAGCGCAGTTTGATCTAGAAAAACATTTCTTATCTGTTCTTTTGTTGTCTCCTTGTCTTGCAAATTTCAAGGACGAAATTTTCTTAAGGTGGGAATCTGTAACGATCCTGATTTTTAGTTAAATTTAATTTGGTAATTAATGTTAAATTGTGAATTTAATGCTAAATTAGTTCAAATTTTTTCAAATTTATAAAGATATATTTTGTTATTTATTTATATTTATAAATTTATTTTAAATCAAAACTTGGAATTGAAATTCAAAATTAAAAAAAAAACCCTTATAAATATATTGGAGTTGAAAACATTATATTTTCAATTAATAAAGATTCGTTTTCCAAATTACATTAAATATGCATTTTGATTTGGAAGTTATATTTTGAAATTGATACAATAATTTTTTTTGAATTGCTATTTGAAAGTTATAAAAGTATAAAATATAAATAATAGAAAATGCATAAATATGAAACATATGTTAATATAAAAAAGGAATGTTTTGTAAATATATAAAAGCTTTGATTATGAATATACCTTTTGAAATAATAAATAAAAAACATATTTCGTAAATCAAAATGAAATAAGGTTTAAAACATAATTTTTAAATAAATTAAAACAAAGGGGATAACATAAATTTGTTTGTATTAAACACGTGTAAAGGAAATAGATTGTGTAATAACAAATGTAAACCTTTGTTCAAATAATTGAATAAGTGTGACGAATTAGCAAGAAAAATAAACAAGTGGCAGTTGATTGAATTAGAGATTAATAAAATTGCATAAAATGTTTCATTTTCTCACTTTTCATATTTTTCTTCATTCATCTAAAACCTGAAAACCAAAAGCAATTCAAAACCCTAAAACCAGGAAAATTAAAATAATTCAAACCTGAAACAAACCACAATCAAAATATAATTTCAACCTGAAGCAAACAAGAATCAAAATCAAAGCAAGTTATGAATTCAACCCATTTTTTTCAAGCTTCGAATCAAATATGTCAAAGTCCAAATCAAAGGGAAAAGGAAAACTGAAAGCAATTAAAACAAATTCAAAACTATTCAAGTTCAAAATCCCGAAAGCAAATAAATTCAACTCAATTAAGTCAAGCCACAAGTAGCAGATAAACTCATAATAGATTCAAATTCAACCCAGTTATTCAACAATCAAGATTGGATCAAACTCCAGTTGCAAGTTTCAAGCTCAAAGTCTATTTCCAGGTTTCAGGCTCAAAAGTTTATTCTTTATCTTCAATCAGGTGAGCCAAACCCCTTAACCCTAATATATTTCTTAGTCTTGATTTGTATTTAAAGTATGATATGAATGAATTATGCTTGAATGATTGTGTGAAGATGCTTGCATGTCTATATGATCATGATTATCTGTGTGCATGCCTGTATATGAATAAACACAACTCTGTTTTGTCTTCCCAGGCTAAATCCACATAAATAAATTTTAAATTCTCTTCATACATTAAATTTTAGGCTAATATATTTAAAGGAAAAATGTGTGTATGAATGAAACATTAATTTTAGGAATAATTTAAAATAAGAATATATAGTAAATATTCAGAGAATAAGAGAGTACAGAAAAATCTTTTTCAATCTGGAAATTCGATGTTTTTGATTTCAAGTTTTGTTTATAGGGACAGATTCATATCTGAAAATGAGGATTTTAGAAAGTAATTTCATAATTTTTAAAAGTATATATGTTGTAAATTTCTAAGTTGTTCGAAAATGGGTTTCCTGTCGATTTCACAATGATCGGCAGTGGAGGAACTTTGTGCTTGGTTCGAAAGGTGGCCAATGAGTCGTTGGCTAGAGGAAAAATGGTGGAAGGATTTTTAAGTCGCTATGGTGGTGGTGCAACGTCGAACTAAGGTTTTTCTAGTTATTTGAGTTGACAATGTTTCAAAGGCGATTTTGTCATCGTGGATGGGCCAAAGGTGATCAAACCAAGGCGAGAGGGTGCGTGGATCTTCGGCGAGTTTGTGGACGAAGTTGCATGGTGGTTGGTGGCCGGTGGCGTCGGGGTAAGGAAGATTGTCGATCAGGTTGTATTTCCAGATTTAAGTCGAAAAGCTTGATTTTGATCTACGACGAAATTTAAGGTTCAGATGGGTCGGGCTAGTCGTCGGTGTAGTTGTCGACTTGTCAGAAGTATTGGCGGTGATCGAATCATCGTTGGTCGATCGTGCACGTGCATGTGCACATGTGGGTCTGGGTGGTTGACTGGTTTTGGAGAAGAAGGGGAAGTATCAAAGTAAAGCTCGAGAATTTTCAAAATTCGACTCGGGTTAGTATACGAGATATTTGAGAATGTTACTGTTGTAACAGATGCTAAGTTTTGAAAATAAAAACAAAGTTTAAAAGAATAAAAGAGAGGGGTAACTCGGGGAAGACTCAGGGAAATGGACTCTAGGCTCGGGGACGAACTCGGGATTGTTTGGGTTGGTATGATAACAGCTTCCAAATTTTAAACAAATTCAAATTTTAAACTTGTTTAACCCATTAATTTTAATAATTAGTATTTTGTTTAAATTTGGGAATAGTGAAGGGTTTGGAAATAAATCATTGTTAAAATTATTAAGTTTAAAATGTTTTTAAATATGTATATCCTTTATTTTTAAAAAGTTTATGTTAAATAAACTTAATAATATTAAGAAGTTAATTAAGAAGGGATGTTTTAATTGCTAATTAACTTTAAAAATCTAAGATAATTTATTTGTTAATGATAATTGAAGTAATTTATTAAGATAAATGGATCACCATTTTATTTATTAAAGTTTTAAGTGATTAAAAGATTAATTACTTAATGAAAGTAATTAAATAATAATTGCTTAATGAAAGTAATTTAGAAGGATAATTACCCAATGTAATTTAAAGGGATTAATTATGTAATTACTTAAAGATTAATTAATGAAGGTAATTAATTAATGTCAGTCATCAAAGGAATAATTAATTTAAAAAATAATTTCTTAAGAAAAGTAATTAGAGGATTATTAAACAATTAAAGTTTAATTATTCTATAATTAAAGAATAATTAATCAATTTCTTAATTAATGATTAAAGGGTAGTTAATTACTTAAAGATAATTACTTGTTTAAAAGTAATTAATTAATGATTTGATTAATCAAGAAACTAAAGGATAATTACTTGATGTGATTACTTTATGATTTATTAATATGACCGACTAGGATAATCACTTATTAATTAATTAAACAGTAATTAATTAAGGGTTATTTAATTAATGTAATTAAGGATAATTAATTAAATGGTAATTAATTAAGGGTTAATTAATTGATTAATTAAGGGTAATTAATTAAGGATAATTAAATAATTAAAGGTTAATTATTTAGTGATTAAAGGTTGATTATTTATTAATTAAAGATTAATTAATAATTAAAGGTTGATTAATTTATTATTAAAGGTTAATTAAATTAAAATGGTTTGTAATTAATTAATATTAATTAATGAGGATTAGTATATTATTCACAAGTAATTAATTATTATTAGATGTTCCTATTCTTGTATCATAATGATTCATTGATTATTAATTAAATGCTGCGTATATTATATTTGCCAAAGAGGGAAGATGAATCAATCAAAATTTTATTTTTTAGTCCTTTCCTTTTTATCACTTATGTGATGGCCCCTAAATTTATTCTTATTTATTTATATTTCCCTTTGAGCATACTTTTCTTATGTTTAACTATTATGTTGCACAATTAGGGAATGAAAATATTTGATATATTCAAACCCTTTCCATATCCCACACTTAATAGTTCTAGAATTAAATTAATAAAACGAAAGATGATATTAAATAAATAGTGATTTTATTTGAAAGAAACTTAGAAAAGTATTGAATGAATTATACTTCATAGGCCCATTAAAGATCCAAAATGGTATTTTTTTTAAACACGCCTATTTCTTCCATTGCGGGCTGGCCCAGTTCCAGTAATGGTATCAGAGCCCAATAGCCTATGCGGTCTAAATTAGTCATGTTACGGTTGACTAATTAAGCTTTTCCACATAGTACAGTGTCTAGAAACGTATGTCTAGGGTTGGAATAGGGTAATTAAGTACCATGTCCTAACTAGTTACCGACTAGGCCCGAAAGGTGAAGTGAGTCCAAAGTTTGCCTCTAATAGAAAAGACCCAATTTGAATTAGGCCTTTGGCTAATTTTCGAAATTGTTTTAAAAATTAAGACAAGATTTCAAATTTTAAATAAAAACATGCTTATTATAAAAGGTTATAATATAACATAAAATTTTAAAATGTTTGAAAAGCTAATAAAAATTTCGAAATGTTTGAAACTATAAAAGTATTAATTTCGAAATTTAAAATTTATTAATAAGATTAATAAAATAAATTAATTAAATGTGACATCCCGCCTTTTTGGATGCTTTAATCAGATACCATAAACCACACACGTCAGACTCAAACCATACAAAAGGACGGACTGTTTGGGTGAATAAGAAAAAGCAGAGAAAGAAAGAAGACAAAACAGAATCTCACTGCGGAATGACAAAATATAATAATCAAATAACAGTTCATGAAGCTGTTTACAAAACATTTAATTATACTTATACAATACAGAATCAGAGTTACACATATCAGAGATAAATAAGTAACAATGCAGTGGAATAGTGTGATGCAGTGGAATAATATAGTAAATAATAATAATAAAATATTCGTCTTCGTCCTCTAGAAATAAGGTCTTCAAATCCTGAAATGCTCAGGCTGACCCGAGCGAATTGAAAAGACAAAACACTCGAGTCAGAACTAAAAGATCTTATGTGAGTTAAATCAACGGTAAACAAATGTGAGTGGAAAAGCGTCAGAGATGTTTATGGGGCTTGACATCTCCAATTCAGTGTCTAACATGAGTGCGGTAACTCAAAAGATGTTCAAGATTCACATCTCCTAAGGATCCGTTAAACTATCTACTATGTAATATAATACGCTATTATTATATGTCTACAGTAAAGTAAAGGTATTAAAATAGCGTTAAGGCGTTATATTTTCACCCTTAACACATTTTATATATTCCCATAATCTATAAGTACCGTAACCCCCCTCCCCGTACTAGACGCCGTCAGAGAGCACTCCGTAGGTATGGTACAAAACAAACTCGTAGAAGGCGCGCTAGGGTAGGTGACACGGCACAACTAGGCAATGTCAGGGTAGATATACCAATTACACTTCCGGACTGGTGGTAACGCATAGCAGCTACTATCGCCCACCTCGGAACACACTCCCAAGAAAAATTGCGGGTGGCTACCAAATAAATCAAAAGTCTGAATATACTATCGATGGAGTCTGCCCAATTGGAGGAATGACCTCACTCAGCCCGTCGATTGCTCCTGTTTTAGCCACCTTATGCCATCACACGGAAGTCGGGTCCACGTATATACCTCATATAGGATCGTCGTCACCATCCTACTTAATTCTGGAATCTCCACCGTGTACATAGTGTTAAAGTGATTTTCGGTATTGGCAGAGAGTATGATAATATCCGATCTCAGTCTCTTTAACAACCAATCGCTTATTACACATCGGATTGTTCTTTAATATTTCAAAATTCAATACGTAATTTGTATCAAAATATCATATTCTCAAAACTGTCACTTTCGAAATTATATTCACCTTCGAATCATATTCACTTTTAAAATCATATCGTTTCCAAAAATCATAATTTCTTCCAAAATCATATTTCCAAAATAGTTTCAATCCTTACTTCAAAATCCTCATTTCAATATATTATAACATTCAAAATTCCAACTTAAGTTATAATATCATTTAACCTTATTCTCTTTTAAACCAATAAATTGAATTCAAGCAGCTCCATTTTACTTGTTCTAGAAATTTATAAGTGGTCTAAATAACTATAAATAGTTAAAATAGTCCAAAATAGTTTAATTATAGGTAAAGGACTTTTAAATTGTTTTAAGATAGTTAAATAGATTTAATTTGGAATAAATGTCATTAAAATAGATTAAATAGTTCAAAATAGATTAATTAGATTTAAAATAAATTAAAATGCTTTAACTAGTTTTTAAAATAAGTTGAATGGTTTAAAATAGGTTAAATTGATTTAATGTAGTTAATATAGGTTAAAATAGTTTATAATTCTAAAAATCTTAAAATTTAAAATCTTAGAAATAATAAAATTTAAAATAGTTTATATTTGAAAACATGAATTTGGAATCTTAAAATAATTTATTTCATTTCAACAAAATCAGACCATTTCAATTTAATCTCAAAAACAATTCCTTTTAAGCCAATTCACATTTCAACACAAACTTGATTTTCAAAAAATACTTCAGTTTATATAAATAAAATTTTACTTCAAATATCATTTAATTCCATTCAAAAATTAAGGATTTTAAAATCATTTAATTTAACCAACCAGGTGTCCGTATATAATTCTCTATCCTAGGTCAAGTAATAAGGACAATTATCATTTCATTCCACAATTTAAAATTTTACAGTTATATATCATTTCAAACCGCAATCCCAAAATAAATAACATCTATAAAATCGCTCGATTCTATCATTTCAACACATAACGATCTTTCCTTAATCTATAGATCATTCAGGTGTGTATCATTTCAACCCATTGTGAACTTGTAGTTTATAACGATATAAAATACATCATCCATTCATCCAATATCAACAATCAACATCCATCACAATCATCATTCAAATCATCAATAAATATCAATATAGAACTGATAATCAATAACAGGTATTTAACCGGCAATTTATATTCAATAATAAATTAAATAACGATTTAATTCAAATAAATTCAAATTAACTGAGATGATGACTTTTAACAAACAGCCATAAATAAATTTCTAATCACATCAGAACTTTAATTTAACAAACATAAGAAATTTTAGAAGTTGTGACTTAGAGTTTATAACGACATCATAACTTTAATCACAAATTAACTTACCTTTGAACATTATATATAGGTACAAAAATGAGGAATAAGAAATGACCTAGGGTTTATAAAGACATATATATATAGGCAGAACACGATAGAAATGACCACTCACATAGAAACGATTTAATTACCTAGAGTTTATGCGGCAGAACAAATTAGAAGTTGTGAGTGGTCATTTCTATCGTGTTCTGCCTATATATATATATATATATATATAAACTCATATGGTATAATAAAACTGCCAGAAAATTTTGTTTCACAATGTATATGGCATATATACAACATCTGCCTACATCGGACAGACTGACTACATGGGGTATGAATGTAGGTCCATGGTGTGAACTTTGCAAAAAATATAACAAATCTCATCAACACTTATTAACAGAGTGTGAGTTTAACACTTATCCATGGAAGTCTTTGCTTTCCAAATTAGATCTCCAATCAATAGTCGATCATTCGCTGAGACAACAGCTATCCACCTTGCAGCGGAGTTTTGCAACTAAAGCAGGCATTCAACACCTGGCTTATGTTGCAGCAGCTACAACCACTCACCACATCTGGATGGAAAGAGTAAGGTGTCGATTCGAAGGAAAAAGCTGCTCGATGGCACAAAGATACAAATTGATTGAAATCGACGTTCGCTTGCAGCTGAAGAGACGATTCCGTCATCAAAATCTATTATCGAAAGAGAGGAATAAAGTTTTGAAATGGGGAATTGACCTAGATGATGGTGGATAATCTATTGCGGTTGTATTTCAAGTAGGATTTTTCTTAAGGTTTTATTCGCACTCGTAACTATGAGCCAAGAAGGTTTGATTTACGTGGAAGCGGTAGTGTGTCCCTCACCCTTACTGGGTTGGATTCATTTTATTTTCCCTTTTTGTATTTGGTTTTGTATTTGTTCTTTGTTTGTATTGCGTTTAGCTATACTAGAGATGGTTTTAATAGAGGATGTCGTGCTCTTCTTTCTTTTCATAATAATAAGGTTTTTCAAAAAAGTGAATCCTGCTATTTTATGGTTCTCGGTCATCATTAATAAAAGAACTTTTTCTTTTAAAAAAATAAGTACCACATTCCCCCTTTGGACCAAAATATTATCCCCGTTAGTACCCATAACCCAGAAACCCATCAGGATCCATCATCAACGTAGTATCACATCCTCCTCGTTGTGCATACCAATGAACTCCTATAGTGCATAATAATGACGTCGTATAGTCTAGCCATATTCTATCTCGCCTTATCAATTTTCTACTTATCTGCTTTCTATTATGGACTCGGTTCCGTGGACTATAGAGGACTCAGTTCCTCGGACTATTGTGGACTCGGTTTCATGGACTACGTTAATCATTTTGAAAGACCTCTCTTAAAAGGTTATCTATCCTTGCTCTTACAAACAATTAGCAAACAACTCTGGTGGCACATGTCCTAAGCACGAACTACACTAGTAAGGGATGCAGTCTGCTTGGTGCAACTCCTGCCTTTTCCATTGATCGCTTAGGACCGATGACATACTCAACCATGAACAACTCATACTCCCTAATTTAGTACCAATAGACAGACATAACATTGAGTCTTACTCACCATCCCATTTAGATTTCTTGGGCAATACCCCTCTAAATGATTGAAGCAGACTCTACTAGGGTATTCCTTCACTTATAAGCAAGCGTTTATAACTACATGGGTCCTACCATTTGATATGTTTCACATCAGTATAATGTATACACAACTGTTGGTAGCCCCTTGCAGTGAGCAGACTTCTATTGTCTAATACTACTAACCTCGCATTCCAACATATTCTAATGACTACGTCATTCTTATCCACTTAAGTTAATGATTGACTTTAATAATTCATGCCCATCATAAATGCATATTTTGAGGCTACATACATATACATACATACATACATATATATATATATATATATATATATATATATATGTTTGTATATATGTATGTGTGTATGTATGTGTGTGTGTGTATTCTTTCATTCTTATTCAACTATTATGCCTCCACTGTTCACTGTTAATAACATTTCTTTACTTCTTTATGTGTTTACATCTTATCAAAGACCTACATATTTTTTTCCCTATTTATTTCCCTTTTCCTCACCATTTAGTTTTCGATCACTATTCCCTTTTTATTCTTTTAATTTCCACCTTTGTTTAGAGGACTACCCATACCCCTTTATTTTATATTATTACTTGTCTACGTCTTTATCGCTTTTATTTAGTTCTTATCTTGCTTATATTGCATATAGATATTAATTCTTCTCTTAGACAATTATCATTATCACATTTATACCTTTTCAGTTAATCCTTAGGAATTTCTGCATTTTAATGTATTGAAGTTACATCTCTCTCAAATGGAAAGGTTAACACTATAAATTTCTATATCTTACCCAAAATGGGAATTTGTATTACATTTGGAATTACAGGGAATTATCTTTTCCATAGTTATTGAAATAGAAAGTACAAAATATGGTAAATATCCCTATTTTATATTTCTCTTTCTCTTTAGGTGTATTCCCTATTATTGCAAACACTGCATTTTTATTTATAAATAAGAAACTAATAATTTATGGAAATTCACATTTCAACATTCTATATTCCACTAAATAAAAATACTACTTAAATCCATATAATTTAGTATGATAACTCACTTTACATTTTTACTTGCATAAGTCGTGTCAAATTTAGAAATCTAAAACTATCATATATTTTATATGTTTCAAGGACTACTACTACCCATTACTAAATTCAAGGACTATTAACATCCAATATTTTCTAGATATACATACATGCAATATGCAATTCAAATTATCAATCAAAGAATATGTAGGTGGGATTTATAATTTTATTTCATGTAAGTAATTTTAGCCTGCAATTCCAATTTACATTTCAGGCATACAAGAATAGATTTACAATGATATAAATCCAATATTATATAAAAATATATAATTTCTCATTCGCCTTTTAGCTTTTCAAATCTCCAGAACTAATCCTGTTATTCCACTTTGACTCCCTTTTTCCCTTATTTGATATATATATACTACAAGCATGCACATATTTATCATAAACGCATACTAGAAAAGAGACATGGATTTGATTTACATTTAGATTCGGATTTATAATTTACTTGCTTTGACGATTTGATTGGACTCTATTCTTTTTCTTAATCCATTTTTGTTACTATCCACTTGAATATACATATAAATTATGACTATTTTTACGAGCGAAGAATTTTATGGAGAAGAAGCAATGGCAGAGCTCCCGTGTTACTTCGAAAATATGAGTTTAGAAGTGAGGGTTAGGTCTGTATTTATAGAGGTTCGAATCTATGTGAGCCGTTGGATTAGACTATATTAAATCCAGGCCTTTGGATCACAAATTACTCTTGACTTTACAGTTGCACCAATCAATCGCCCTCATCCTACAGTCGACCGCTACCAGTCGACCAGCAAGCAATCAAAGTCAACTGATTGGCCTTTGTTAAATGAATAGGCATGTTGTGTTATTTGTTTATTTGATCGTTTAATTTCTTATTAACCAACCCGATATAATTTGTTCCTATTATCATTTTTATTAACATTTAAGCAACATTGATTATCATTTACTTTAACTCATAGTAATTAACATTAGTTAGTTAATTTTATTACCGTACTTACATATATAATTATTTGCGCCATGAAAACTTCAAATGTTAATAACTCTTCCTTTTGAACTCCAATCGGAAAACTTTATATATAAAATTGATCGGAAAATTGCTACGAACCCAACGGTGCAAGTTTCATAGCCAAATTTTTATGTTTTTAAAATCCTATTTTTTAATGGTATTATTTATTAATTAACTTCTTTTTAAATTAATTTTTGTCAAAATTACGGGTTGTTAAAGTTTATTTCAGTTCCGCTTAAATTTAATTTATACATATAATTGCCTAAGTTTAGTTTATCAATAATTATTATAATCAAATTAAATTATATACTATTTATATGTATCTTATTAATTAAATAATATTTAATTAAGTTTAATTACTAGTTTAATTAACTAATTTATTAAGCTTTATTTTAAAATTTCATAAATTTTAATTTATTCATGGTAAACTATTTGAGAATAATATTTAACTATAATCTTAATAATTTTTATTATATGTATATATTAATATATATTTTCGTTTAATTAACATTTAATTAATCATTTTAAATCATCAAAAACCCCTTCTCTTACATGGTGTCCTCTCTAGCCTTCCTGTTTTTCCCCTTCCGCCTTAATTTTTGAACCTTTTTGCCTCGCCTCTAACGCCGCCGCTATCCTCTTCCTCCGTCGGTCCTCAGTCTAGTCCTCTTGATGCCTTCCAACTTCACTCTTCCCTCCCTGTTCTTGTCCCCTGTCCCTCTCCTCCCCCTCCTCCTCATTCTTCTTCGTGTTCCGCCCCTTTGTTAACCTTGTCTTTGCTCCTTGTCAACCAGCATGGACATCGCTTTTCAAGTGTAAGTCCAAGAACGCTGGGTAGTACATTCCGATTGATGTGGCCCTCTCTTACTGTGATGGAGCCTTTTACATTCTCCTAATGTCATACCTATTGGCAAGGAAGTCCAGCATGATTACATTGTTGGATTCTTTCTGGATTGACCTATGACTACCTAAAATTTTTAACGATTCAGATGAAAATATTTAATTTATTTAAATATTCAAATTTGATTCAAAATTAATAGAAAATAAGAAAAGAAAATTTTTATAAAACAATTTGATTTTTAATTTAATATTTTTAAATGGATTTATAGGATTTTTCATGATTTTTAATTTGGAAAATATTTAAATTTATCGTTTGATGTATTTTATGGCAAGCATTGGTATTTATGAAATTTCATAAAATAATTCAATCAGTATATTTTATTGTTATTTTGTGATCGTGTCACATTGTTGTGCGTGATCATATTTTTATTTATATTGTACAAGGTTTGTATATGAACTGAATATTGTGTAGCGGGGTGCCCTATTTGACGGTTGCTTATCTTAGAAGCTTTAGGTCGTGTTAGTTATTGCACCATGTCACTTCACCGTAAAATTCCCTTCATTTCACCAACATATACAGTCCAACATCACTTCATCTTCACCTCAATCCCCTTTCTTATCTTTCCTCCCTTTCATCTTTTTTGGATATTATGTTGCCATTATATTTTTGAAGCAGGCTCCTTATAAGTGTGTAAACATTGTCTTTCACTGGTTCATCTTCCCTGTAAATTCAAAACTAAGAAAATAAAACAACTTTCTCCACTTCAAAATCCCTAGCTCTCAATCTATTCAATATTTGATAAATCATCCAGCATGAAAAATGTTATTTCCATGTCCAGCTTCTTTTAAAATTGTCGCTCATCCTTACGTCGAGCGGGTTGGCCGAAATTGTCTGATTTTGGTGGCGGTTGGATATTGGGTGTTTTTTGAAGAGTACAAAATGGAGAGTGGAAGGTGTCGGTGTGTTTGTATCGTTGAGTAGAGATTTTTGGTGGTGGTCATGGGTTGCTAGGTGGTCGAAGTTAGCCGTGGAGGACTTGTAACCATTTTTCGGTCATAAATTTTATTTTTAATGAGCCATTAGTTGATTTGAGGAGCGGTCACTGTTGAAGGGAGCCTTTGGTCAAGGCAGAGCTTTAGGTACAACCAATGCTGGATGGAGCCTTTGGTTAAGATGGAGTCCATGCAGTCAGTGATGGAGGAGATACGATGGCTGGCGATGGTAGTGGTAGCTCATTCTAAGGTTTCGCTGTTTGGTTTTGGAGTTCGACTATTTTTTAATGTCCACAACGAGCAGCAGCATCAAGCTCAATGTGAAGGTAGCAGGGTGAGACGTGGTGTTGCATTGCGAATGGCGATGGTGGTAGGTCAATCACTGGCCAAGATGGAGGGATGTCGAGGCGCGACCGTGATTGGTTTCAAAACCGGGCGCACTTCAAATTGAGCTTTTTGGTCGAAAATTGAGGAGGATCGCCAGAGGTGGTGACATGGGCTCCAACATAATGAGGTGGAGTAAGGGAGTTGGTTAGTGGCCGTGGATTCGACATTGGTGGTTGGAAAGGCACATGCACGCATGCGCGTTGGATTTACCTACTATAAGTCGAATTAGAATTTAGAAGGGAGATGAAGGAGTAATAGATGCGGGTTTGGGTTGGTTAGATTAATCATACTTTATTGGTGATATCTGTTTGGCTAAATAAAACACCATCCTGCTATTATAAATTGAATAGATTACTTTGGACATCTATTTAATAGAATAAACATCATTTTGCTATATTTAAATTGAATAAATTATTAATGACATATGTTTAGCAGAATAAATTCCCGTTCTGTTATTATATAAAATCTGGACATTTATTCATATGCTAGTTAATTAATATGTGAATAAATTGGATAAGTGATTGATTAGCTAATGATTACTAATTGATTTAATTTACATGTTATGCTTGCTAATGTAAATACCAGTGATCTGACTTTGAAAATGGATTAAAAATAAATGATAGCTTGTTTAACACCTTGTGGTCGCTAAGTCTTTTTTCGTATTTGAACAATTATGGATTTAATTAAACTTATAACAATTTGAGGTAAAGTGTTTATTTAATTTTAAATTATTTTGCTAAAAAGGGTTAAATTATTTAATCATATTACTAATATTGTTATGAAATATTTAATTATGTTTTAATGTTGTTTAAAGTTATTTAAATTATATTATTATTATTGGTTTAAGTTAATTAATTATTTTATTAATAATGTTTGAAATATGGAATTAGTTTTAAAGATATTAAAGGTAATTAATTTATTTAATAAAAGGAGTTTATAAATGATAAACTATTTTATAAAAGGGATATTATTTAATAAAAGGACTTATTTAAAAGGGACTTAAAAATGTTATTTTGTAAAGGAGATTATAGAGGATATTTTATAAAGGAGTTTTATAAGCGATAAGTGTAAGAGAGGTTTATAAATGGTATTTAATAAATAAAAGAGGGATTTAAAATGGTGATTTACAAAAAAAAATTGGATTTATAAGTGATATTTAAAAAATAACAAAGACTTGTGTTAGTTTTATAAGATTTATAAAGATGAGCTAAAGGATTTTATAAAGGATTTTGTAGAGAATTTTTATAAAGGAGTTCATAAGGGAGATTTATAAAAGAGTTTTATAAATAAAACCCAGTCTATAAATAGAAAATGAGCTATATAAATGGAAATAAATTTTGTAAATCATTTTAGAAACTAATGAAAAGAAGTTTTATAAATTAATTCAAAGATTTATAGAAGGATTTATAAATATGAAATGGGCTTATAAAAGGGGAATCTTATAAAAGAAATTAAATTTGATTCTGATAATTAATCCTTCTTAATTATGGTGGTAAGGAAACGTTCTTTTCATACTTAACACCGAAGGATAGGTGGTTTGATTTATAGTAAATAATGTTTAAATAATATTTGTTTTGGCCAATTTAAATATGAATTGGGAGAAGAGGAGATCTTCCTTAAGTTTTGTTAATATACTTATACCATTGAGGTAAGTATATGGATATTTTCTAAGTAGTGAAAGTATAATAGTTTGTACTATACTTATATTGGTGAGATAAGTATACAAATGTTTTTCCACGTATTGGAAAGAGTATAAGGGGTTTTGTGAATATTATCTTTTTTAAAGATATTTTGAATCAAATAATTGAAAGAGAATTCAATTAATGAAATATTAATAAATAGAGGCTTAATGGATCCCACATGGAATAAATCTTTTTGATTGTTTGTTTTTATAGTTAAATAACCGACTATCAAACCATGGCCCAAAATATAACTTTAGAAATATCTAGGAGAAATATAGGAGTTATATGGCACAGTCGTCTTCGATGATGTTATATTATGCGTATAAATCTTGTTTTGTTCTCCTAGGACAAATGATAAGGAAATTCCTCCATTGTTTTCAATTAAATTGGTCGCAAGCAACCAAAAATAGATTTATGTAGAGAAATAAGTGAAGAAAATCAAATTAAACTGAGGAAATGACTAAGCCAATAATAGATAAAAGCAATAATCAGAAACATAGAGATTAATAGTGGTTCGGCATTATATGCCTGCGTCCACTTTGAAGATTATCTTTATTGACCACTTATTAATCTGACTAAAGTAGCAGGGAATAAAGAACACTTGATTACAATAGAGTTTAAAGTAATAAGCAACGTAAAGGATCTTGAAAATAAACCAAGAGGCCCGTATTTATAGAGGGAGATGATGAGATGTTTCAGTAAGATTCTGTTAGAAGACTCTCTAGGCCCATTGGGGCCCACCATAACGATCGGTGACCCTCACATGACAACTTGGAACGATCGGCTAAAGTTTAACCGATCGTTATTTTTCCTCCATTTCATGTGCGGTAGTTTTTGGAGGGGTCCCACATACCTCTTGAACTTGTCTTTGGAATATGAAGTCAACCTGAGTTGTAGATTACGAGATATGGATCAACTTTTGCTGCACTTGGATGTTCATCAATCGTTAGGAAGGATCGACAAATAACAATCGGCTAAAAACGATCGGCCATCTTCATATCCTGAGATCTTGTTGCACGATCATTTTTGTGGGCTCTATTCTTCAATATACTGATGCTTTGAAAATTTCAAGTGAAATGACATTGTGGATTTTGAGATATCGATCGATCTCTGCTGATTTGAGTTGTTCTAGGATCGTTCCCAATCGATCCATATAAATCCTTGCTTCGTCCGTAACCCGAGCATATGAAGTTCAGTCAACTCCAAATTTGAAATGTAACTTCATAAGGCTATGCCAGTCACTTCATGCTGATTGCACCTTGATTGGGACCCGGTCCAAATCTGCCCGACCATCATCCATAGTATTGTATATAATCAATTCCTAAGGTTGATAACCATTCGTTCCTAGCCGAGTCAATAATATCACAACCTTGCCAAAAGGCAAGATAACATTTGCTTCCCAAAGTGCGTCTTGTTTTAAACATGATGTTCTTTGAATCATCGCAAGCTAGAATCATCAGAAAGAAATCCATCTTGTTCATCGAATAGTCATTGTCCTTTCATTGAGTTGTTTTCTTGTCGAGGGTCATATTTTCCTTATTTGTTTTCAAAATAATATTTAAAGTGTTTTTCAAAATTACAAAGAGCATGTCGACATACTCTACCCCTATATGTTGACATACTAGCCATGGTTTTAAAAAAAATCAAATTTCAGAAGAAGTGTCTATTCGTCGTATCTCTTCACGACTGGACAAGACCGTTATTCCTCTATAAATAACTCTTGAATAGAAATTTTATCTTGATTGGGTGAGAGAGATGACAGAAATCAGAAAGCAAGTGATAGAGAATCAAACTAATAGTGATTGAGTTTGATTCTGGTTGAAATTCGGCAGAGTATGGTTATAATTTTGTTTGGAAAATTAAAAAGGGCAAGGAGGAGAGAAGAAGAATGAAAAATGTTCATAAAATTCATTGGAAGATAGATATATCGTGATGATTGGCCGACTTCCAATAGTATAAATATTGAATCACAACTTGTCAGCGATTATCCTGCTTCACTTCTGGCAATTTCTGAGCTTTAGCAACTTGGCTTTGGTTTTTCTTTGGTCAATTTCTTGTGATCATTTAATTTTTGTCGATTTAAAAAAAAATAGATTTTGAAATGTATACGTGTTCGTACCTAACTCTTGAACGAGGACATACGTTCACGGGTCATTGTCAAGTTTTGAAATTTTTATAAACAATCTTTACCTATCGTTATTCTTATTTGCATATATACCTTAACAAATGTTCAATACATATCATTATTTCCCTATCCACACACACAAACACACACACACACACACACATATCACCAATCGTTTACTTTTCAAAAAGAAATTCTGGATCGTTCCTAGGTATGGAACGATCGGCGCATAACCCTTGCTCTAAAACGTCGGCATCTAGCTTGGTTATGAAACGATCGATATAAACTCACTACCTCGAGACGATCGACATAAATATAGGCCACAAATGATCGGTATTCGACCTCCCTATATAATCACTTGTACTTAGCCATTTCTTCTTCTTTTATCATTTCGCATCATTTCAGTTAGAAGAAAAGGACAAATCATTCTACATTCTCCCTTTAACAACCGAAGAAACGATCCAACTTTCCCAAAAACAAAACGCATCTTGTTCAAGTTAACCACTCTTTAAGCACTCCTCCAAATCTTGTCTGGTTTTGAATTCAACTTTATTTCCCCTTCCAGATTTTAACTTAGGTAGCTTGATTCAAATTTTCTTTATGATTTGGGCACGAGACTTTGAGTTTCATTAATGTTATGATATTCGATTCAATCCATGGAGCGAGTAGGAGTAGGAAGAGATGGAAGCTTCAACCGATCGGATCTGGAGAAGATAGTGTAGCTTGTCTTAATGTAGGACAATCGTTCTTGTACGATCGTATGGAGCAATAGAGCGAACGGTCGAAATAGAAGGGGTAAAGTGCATAGAACGATCATATGGGATGGTTGAGATAAACGACCGGTTGGAGATCGGAGATGAGGAAAATTAGAGGAGATTGTGGCCATAACCAATCGTTTATTGAGGATTATGAAGCAATGGAATTGGGGAAGTGGTTCGATCGACCCATCACGATCGTTCTTGGACAATCGGCAAAACTTTGGGAAGTTGAGGCTTGAGTGTTTAGCAATTGACTACCTATGATCGACAATGTTTTAGAGTTGAAGGATTTTGAGGTTGACAGGGCAAAGGGGGATGATCGATTAATGGCATGGAGAAAACGATTGGCACTGAAGGTCGAGGAGAATGATCGGTGGATATGGCTAACTGTGAACAATCGACATTGTTTAGGGAAATGATCGGTGTGAGTCTTTATGAATGATTGGCCGTGTTTTGGGAACTACCGGTCATTAGAAAATGAAATTAAAAAAATGGAACTTGAATAAGTCAACTTGAACAAAACGATGTGCTTCTTCTTTGCATACTTGAATGGACGTTTGAACTTGCATATGACTTGCATACGACTTGAGCTGCATATTCGATAACAAATGACCTTAGAACTACAACATAAACCAATGCCTTTAACTATTCTCTCAAATCTCATCAGTGCCTTAGGTAAAAAATGAACTTTTGCTTGCTAATGATCAACCGTGAAACTCAAACTGCATCATTTTCCGATGACGCGGAGAAATGGCTGAGACTGTTAAGAATGATGGTCTCCCTGGTTGAACCTTGAAGTCTCAACGACTTTTCCGTCTTCAGTTTTGCACAACTTATTACTGTATTGTACAACACTTTACTGCACCACACTAGCACTCACTATACACTGGAGGATATAGGTTACTTTATCTAACCATGATTTTACTAAGTTTGATAGCTATGGATTCTAGACGTTCTGGGTGTATTGAAGCTATGCCAACCAGATCATCTTCACAGCAGGACAACCCTGATGTAGAACAAAGTTCTACAACTGAATCTGATATCTATCCTCCAATCATCATTCAGAACAATTGAAAAACCCGGGCCCTCAATTTGACCATTTTGATGATGTTTCCATCCTTCCGCTGAAGGTTGTCGATCCTGCACCGACACTCTAGAGGACGCAGATATTCTAGAGAACCCTGCTGATTCGGTAGCTTCTAAAATTAAGGAGGACGCTCTTTGTCAAATCTACATGACGCATGAAATTCCTTTCAATGATGTGTTGGTTTTGTCACAGGATGACGGGGTTCACAAACCCTTAGAGGCTATACGGCATGTAATAAGTTCATGTCATGGGCCGGATGCATCCCGCCATTTAATTCATACATTCGAGAAATTCTTCATTATCTAAGGATAGCTCCAGCATAGCTCCACCCTAATGGCTACAGTCTCCTCAACCGTACTTATATGGTATTAAAGGAGTTCCTGCACTGTCCTCCAACCATTGATCACTTCCGATTGATATTCACTTTCTAGGGATGGACAGGGAGTCTTTCATTTACATTTCTTGAGTCGACGAAGAGGTTCTAGATTCTAATTGGCGCATGGAACAAATTAAGTGCCTTTAAAAGTGAGTGGTTCTCCATTCATTGTCCGCCCAGTTTCGCTCGACTATGGATGGAAAGATGCAAGTGGTATCCACTATTCTTATATTAGCATGGAAAAATGATATTCGGGTCGTATTCCTAACTACGTTACTCCTTTATAGGTATCTTTACCTGATCTAGTGGCAATATTTAGGAAGAGGCGGTTGTAATTCTAAAAAATGCACCTCCCTAGGATAGAAACATCGATTATCTACTTATGGACGAACGTATAGTTACTTTTTGTTTGATATAAGAGGGCCTCAGCATGGAGCTAACCAAAGTCACCCAAACTACAAGGATACGACCATAGGCTGCAGTCAGTCAAAGGGAAAATTGAGCCGATCCCATGGTACCCCTAGTCATGAGTGCTCAGGAATTCACTAGTATTGATGCCAGAGGACGTAAAGCTGATGTGCCCGTCCACAATAGTAACGAATCCAATCTTGGGGTTGATGTCGGATCCTCGTGGACTTCGCATCCCTCGGTTCTTGATCGGAGAAAGAAGAAAACATTTGTACATAAATATCCAAAAAGTCATCTCCCTGACCAATTAAAATCGTTGATAGTTCCTAAATTTGTTCAAGATGAACCTTCTTCCCAACCGTCAGAGCATTCAATTTTACCACTTGACTCTTTTTTGGTTTACCAACTCTACATGATCTTGGCGCTTTTCATTTTACTGATATGAGTATCGAGGGGTCAATATCTTCCACCTAAATTGGCACTGAGATTCCTACTTCTGGAGGACAAGTTACACCAATGAACAAGGCTCCTATGCCTAGTTTGTCCAGGGGTTACATAAGGACACTTGCATACACTTGCACCCCTCAACATTGCATTATGCTTGACTTGTGCTCTTTAGTACTTAAATTTGACCGATTTCTATTTTCCTTTATAGAAACAATGGTGAAGAAGACGAACAAATTTGGTTCCTCTAAGACATACACTGCCAATCCTCTGGTTCAAGCTCTGGCTCTTACTGTGGTAGTCGAGATTATCATGATTCCAGTTATTTCCATGGCCATGATCGAGGTCATCAAGATAGAGGTGATAGGGATAATCCTCCCTAAGACAAACATCGATCAAGATTGAGATCCTATCCTTCAAAAGGTTCCGAGAAGCCAGCTGATCGTAGGGGCCTGCCTATCGATCTATCTCATGGTCCTCCTCCCACTTTAGTGCCCCCACAGCCTTTGATTTTTTCTCATTCTCAATGGCTAGCGATCGTCACCACCATAGTGAAAATGCTACTGCCCATAGGGCCAGCAAGGAAAGTACTGAAGTTGATGCTGCTACTGAAGAGCCTATGATCAATCCAACTACTCGTATGGCATGGCTTCATGAAGAATTTCCAAACATATGTTTTGAAGGGTTCTATTTTCCTCCCAACTTGAAGAGGGTTCTGGACCATGTTCAGAAAATGACTATTGACTGTGCCACTGACATCTACATGCAGTATTATGAATGAATGAAGGCAGTAGAGAAAATGTCGAAAGTCTCCTTTGAGTGTGCAGCGAAAATTGAAAAGCTAAAACTCTAAGGAGATCAAGATGAAAGAATCATTAACAGTTTGACAAATGAGCTAGAGGCCTCTAAGACCTCCTTAGTAGAAGCCAAAGGAAAAGCTAACGTTGTTGTGAAATCCATGGAAGAGATGAAATCCAACCATTCTGATATGGTTCAAGTGTCATCATCGAAATCAAGAGATAGCGCTTGACTGGGATACGGCTCGAAGTTCTGAATCCACAGCCTTGAAGGAGATAGCAGATCTCAAGGCTAAGATTCAGTATGAAATTGAGGAAAAATATGATGTCTAGAAGATCTCTCAAGATGCTTATGATGAGCTGGTAAATATCGGACCTGAGAGAGACACGGCTGTTGGGAGGGCAAAAATTTCAACGCATTTATCCATCGTGAAGCAGAAGCTACCAAGGACAAGGTTAGGGAGGAGATAATGAATGAGCTTTACCCACTTCTCTTTCTTTACAATGCTAATATTCTTAAACATAGAAATTTGCATGGCTCGGTGGCGATTATCCCTACTAGCTTTGGCGCGCGTGGGAATTTCTCATTGCATAAGATAAGAAACTTCTTAATTCAAAGGATATCGATCTATCTAGGCTTGAAAGTGAGATGCTATTAGGCGGTGAACCCAAAACATTGCAAGATATCTAGCTTTCATTCTAGAAAGGATCTGTTGCCGCTTCTTCACATGAAGTGGGTGAAGGATCCTGGTCGGCACAACTCGATATTACAGTTGAATTTCCCTGGGCACCCCAGGTCATTCCTTAGCCCACAGCATGCTCTTCAACCATTCTTGGGTATGATCCAGACAAGCCATAACTTTCTCCAATTCCCGACCGCAGCCCTGAGGATGTTTTGGCTCAACTTAGAAGATATACCGAGAAAGGTATTCCGTCGACATTTCCCGTCTTACATAAAGTTGGGGTGTTATCGGTATTTCTAATATTTTCACTTATTTTTTCTTAGCTTTGAATTTGTCGGTTGTTGCTCTCCTCTCCTCCAAGAGTCTTAGTTGGAGTCATAAGCGGCCACGACAGAATCCATTAAAGTTACAACTTCAGCCGCTGCCCAAGATGCTCAAGAAGAAGCCTTTGTTATTGATGATCAATTCATGGAGGCGTTATTCAAGGAAGGAAGCAACCCACACCATGAAATTTCCTTTGATGAAGATGTTGTAATCATGGGTTCTTCCGACCCTACCGGTGAACTCTACATGAAAGAGCGTGTTGAGAGGAAAGAACTGTTGAAAAAGGAGGTAAAAGCCGAGCCTATTGATTTGGGCTTCAATGAACCGATTCCTTCCCGCTCCATATGATTCCTCCTAGCAAGACAATTCTCGAGATGATCTCCCTCCCGCTACTATGCTAAGAGTGCCTCCATCCCTCCTGCTTCTAAAGATGATACCGCCTCGATTCGTACAATCGAATATACTCCTTCGAAGAGAAGCCAAGGCAAAAAAGGGTCGAAGAGACGGCCAAGTGGCAGTTCGGAAGGAGCCATTCGAAAAAAGCAAAGGAAAGGTAGAAAATCCAAGAAATAATCTTGGGATTGGAGTGATATGTAAATAGCTTGGATGACTACTTTTCCTATTCGTTGGCCGTATTTGTTTGGGTATGACCCCTACTTTACTTTTCATTTTAAATAAACTTATATAGTGTATAGTAGGTCTAGTGTAAATAAGAACTCTTTTATTATTGTGTATGATTCTTGTATACATTTGTTTAAATTTTCTAGCTATCACGTTTTTCATTTTATGTATTTGTGATTCGTTGCTCGTCGGATCGGATGTTGATCCGATTTATCCATCCCAAGGCCTCGCTGAGGTAGTGGCCTCGAGTCATTTCAAACACTTGGCTCGAGCCTTAACATTACGCTTGCCGAACTCAGTGGTTTAAGTAACTTACTCTTGCCTCTAGTCTTAGGTTAGCGGACCGAGTCGTTAGATGGTCGAACTTCATCCTTAGTGAATTTATACTCCTCCCGTCAGTTTTTGGCCAGACTTCATGGAATAGTGAATGGCAAACCTCACTCATCTATCCATTTATGCTCATATCCACACTCTATGGATAAGAGTTAGTTGATAGGTGGTCGAACTGCACCCAATTTATATTTAGGCTTCAATCCGCACTCCAGGGACTTAAAGTTATTTAGCGGGTGGACTATTCATACACGATTTGTGTTTATCCTCGAATCCGCACTCTAGGGACTTAGAGTTGTTTTATGGGTGGTCGATTCACACCCAATTTACGTTTATGCTTTGATCTGCACTCTGGGGACTTAGAGTTGTTTCGCCGGTGGTCGATTCACACCCAGTTTATGTTTATACTCCAATCTGCACTCTAGGGACTTAGAGTCACTTCGTGAATGGTTGATTCACACTCGATTTATGTTTATACTCCATTCCGTACTCTGGCGACTTAGAGTTACTTTGTGGGTGGTCGATTCACACCCGATTTTTTTTTCTCCAATCCACATCCTGGGGACTTAGAGTTATTTCGTGAGTGGTCGATTCACACCCGATTTATGTTTATACTCCAATCCGCACACTGGGGACTTAGAGCTGTTTCGGAAAGCAATCAGACTATATTCTCCTTAATTGATTGATCCCCCCCGAAGTTAACGATTTAATTTAGCGAGCAATCTGTCGTGTCACGGTCGCTCTTATTTTATTTCAGCCTCGTCGTGTAACTAAAACACAATGCTATAACAAATATAAATGCAAAGGAGTCCAAGGATTTATTTGCTACATGGAAAAGAATGACATAATCTGTCTTATTACATATTTGGAAAACCAAATGCTAAAGCAAATTCTGAAAGAAAATACAACCAAAATGAAAAATGAATACACTAAGTGAAATAGCATTGTAAATTCTCGCTATTCCACGCCCTTGGAAGTGTGATGCCATCGACAGACGCTAGCTTGAAAGTTCCCTCTCCAAGCCTCTATTCATTGACATATGGTCCTTCCCAGATTGAATTCATGTGCGATGGGGTAGGAAAAACCCATTTCAGAACGAGATTGCCGATTTCAAAGGTTCTAGATCGGACTTTAATGTTGTAATACCATACGATTCGGTATTGATGTGCAAATGCCCTCAAATCGGCTTCCTCGAGCTTCTCATCTATAGACTCAAGAGATTCCAAAAGGAGATCTTTATATGTTTTGGGATCATAGTAAATTACTTGGTGAGACGACACCATGAGCTCAACAGGAATGATGGCTTCATAACCGTAAACAAGGGTGAATGGAGTATGGCCAATCGTTGAATTGTGGGTGGTCCTGTAAGCCCAAAGTGTTGTAGGGAGTTCATCCACCCACTTGCCTCTGGCCTTTTCCAATCGCTTCTTCAGAATTGACTTTATGATCTTATTTACAACTTCAACCTATCCTTTTTCCTAAGGGTGAGAGACTGCTGCAAATCTCTTTTCAGTAGATACCTTGAATAGAAGTCTTTGAATTCAACATCATTGAATTCAGTCCAATTATCTGTTACAATAGTTCGTGGAAAACAGAATCGACATATGATGTTTCAGACAATAAAGTTGATTACTTTCTTGGTTGTGATCGTGGCTAGTGGTTTTGCTTCGGCCCATTTAGTGAAGTAGTCAACTGCGATGATAGCGTATTTTGTGCCACCTTTAGAGATTGGTAAGGAGCTGATAGTATCTATACCCTACATGGCAAACGGCCATGGGATGACTATTTGTGTGACTTTCGTTAGCGGAACTTTTGGAATTTTTGCATATATCTAGCACTTATCACATCGTTTTACATAATCAACGGCATCTCGATTTACAATTGGCCAATAATACTCGTAACGGTGTATTTTCTTTACCAGAGTTTTCCTCCTAATGTGGTCGCCACATTCCCATTTATGAGCTTCTTTCAGAACATGCTTTATCCCATCGTGAGCGATACACCGAAGTAGGGGAACAAAGAAACCTTTCATGTACATAATTCCTTCTTGAATGATATACCATGAAGCTTTGTGAAAACTTGTCGCTTTTCATTCCTTCGTTCGGGAAGAATTCCCTGTAGCAAATAGTCTTTAATCGGATTCATCCATGACTCCCTTTCAAGCTTTGTTTCTAGTGTCTAATTGATTTCTATCATGTCTAAACTTGGGGAATTTAATACTTTGACCAGGACTAAGCCATTCGTTGTGCATCACTGGCGCTAGCAAACTTTGCCAATGAATCGGCCACTATGTTTCGATCTCGTGGAATATGCGAGATGTCATAGTACTCATATTCTGCCAAAAACTCTTAGACATGGGTAAGGTATGGAGCAAGTCGTTATCCCTTAACTTGATAATCTCCCCTAACTTGGTATACTACCAACTGCGAATCGTAAAAGATTGTGAGAGGTTTTATTTCGAGTTCTCTAGTGTGTTTAAGTCCAACAAACAAAGCTTTATGCTCAGCTTCATTGTTTTTCATTGGGAAATCAAGTTTTAAAGCATAACAAATTGGCTGACCTTCGGGAGTTACAAGCACAATTCCAGCCCCAAAACAATGACCATAAATGCTCCATCAGTATACAATTTCCAACGCATGGTAGGAATTTCGCTGCTTTCCATAAAATCATCCTGTGCGGTAAACTGTGCTATAAAATCTGCTAGTGATCGAACCTGGATAGCCCTCCAAAGAGATAAGTAATATTGAATTACTGAGCTCGATATTCCACTTGAGTAACCTTTCAAACGTCTCAATTCATTGTAGGACCTGTCGTAACGGCTGATCAGTGTGAACATTGATCAAATGTTCCTAAAAGTATGGATGGAGCTCTCGTGATATAATCAGCAAGCAGTATGTAAGTTTTTCTATTTTCGGATAGTTCCTTTCAACTCCCGTTGTTTCTTTTCTGAAGTAATACACTAGCCTCTAAATCCGATCCTCCTCGCGAAACAACGCGGCACTTATGATGTGTGCCGATACGGCCAAATAAATGTACAAATCTTCATCATCCACCGGCTTTGACAAGATAGAGGTTCTCTCCAAATGATTCACCAAAGCCTAAAATGTGTCTTTACAATCCTGTGTCCATTCGAAGTTTCTTTTCCCTTTTCTAACCAAATCATATAAAGGAATGCATTTGTTGGTAGCTCTGGAGATAAATCAGCTTAAGGCAGTAACTTTCCAATTCAGACTCTGCACTTGTTTAATAGTCCTTGGCGCTTGGATATCGTGGATAGCCCGAATATTCTTGGGATTAACTTCTATTCCATGAGTGTTAACAATGAAGCCAAAGAATTTCCCTAATGTAATTTCATCTTGTAATGTCGGAGGATGTCAAACATTTCTGCCAAGTCTCTTATGTGGTCGCTTGATCATCGTGACTTCTCGAGCATGTCATTCACAACACTTCCATTGTTTTTCCAATCTATTCTTTGAACATCCTATTGACTAAGCCCTAGTAAGTGGCTTCTGCATTCTTTAATCCAAACGACACTACAACATAGTAATACAATCCAATATCGATAATGAAACTGGTGTGCTCCTGATAGAGGATATGTATCGAGATTTGGTTATATCTAATCTGGTGTACTCATGAAAGATAGCAACTCATGTCCCATGGTTGAATCCGCCAACCGGTCGATCCTCAGAAGGGTAAAACAATCTTTTGAACATGCCTTATTCAATTTGAATAATCAACGCAAGTTCTCCATTTTCCATTCACTTTCTTCACAAGTACAGGATTAGATACCCATTTAGAGTAGAAGGTGTCGTGGATAAACCCATTGTCTTTTAGTCTATCCACCTCGTCTTTGAGAGCGGTAGATCTCTCTAGATCCATACAGTGCCTTTTTTGCTTAACCAGGACATATCTCGGGTCGATGTTCAATGCATGGCTCACAATGGTAGGTGAGATTCCACACATGTCAGAGTGAGTCCAAGTGAACACGTCTAGATTCGCTTGGTGAAAACCAACAAGTTCCTTCATCATAGGGGGTGAGCAATGATCCAATCTTTAGGACTCATGCTGGGTCGTCTGGTTGACCGTAATATCAACTGTTAGCTCAACTAGTGTAGCCTTTGTCTCTTTGGGCTCCTCTTCATCATCTCTTGGATCTATATCTCTATGGAACCAACTGTAGCACCCGAGCCAAGGCTCGGGCGCTAGTTGTCAATCTTCGGTAGCTTAGACACGGACAGTCTGGTCTACACCCTTATCTTTTTCTTTGCGTCGAGCTTCCCTTAGCTTAGCAACATAACAGGTACGTCTAATCGTGTGATCACCATGAAAAACTCCTACACCATTGCCAGTCAAAAACTTCAAAGTCAAACACTATGGGGCAAAAGCTGGCTGAAATTTAGCTAGAGCTGGTAGACCTAGAAAAGCATTGTATGGCGAGTCAACATCTAAAACGACAAATGGCAAGAGTCGTACTCCCCTTCGTTCACATTCTTCCAACTCTACAGGTAATTCCACATAACCAACAGCTTCAGTTGCATTGCCATTAAAACCGTGTATACGAGCTTTAGACGGTTTAAAGTTCTTGGCTTCCATCCTATCTGATTGTAAGCCTTTTTGAAGACTACACTTACTGAACTTCCACAATCTATCAATATCCTTTTCACCAAAGCAGGGCCAGTCATGGCTGAAATGACCATTGGGTCGATCGTTGGAGCCTCTATCTTATCTACATCTCTATTCCTAAACAAAATATCATCCGCCATCACACATTGCTGTTTTCTCGGAGCTCCATCTTCTGCATTCGAACAACATTCAAAATCAACATGCTTAATCATGCTAGCATAGCGCTCCATCTCCTGCCAACTCTTATCTATTGGGTGCGGTCCTCCGACTATCGTATTTATCACTAGTCTTCCACCAATCCACATAGGATCCTCAGCCCTACATGGCACTTGTCCTCGGTTGGGGTCAGAAGTCCCCTTCCCGCCATCCTACAGGCTTTCACAAACTGTTGTAATTTCCTTTCTCGAATCATCTTTTCTATAACATCCTAGAGATGCTTCTATTTATTTGCATTGCCTATAGGACTCGTGAAACCGACAATATTTCCCACCTGTTTCTGCTTCTCTGTTGATTCTTTCGGAGGTATCTTCCTATATTGCATTGTATTACAAGTAGATAGATAGATATTCTCCAAGGATGTATTCAATGGTGTGTAATTATTATACATTGGAATCCTAGGCTTCAATCTTCCAAAATCCCTCTTTCACTCTCAGTTCCTATCTCCGCCTCTCTTTGTTGATTTGGTTTATTCTGGACATTCACTTGGACTTTACCAGAAATGTCATCGGACTACTTTATTGCAATGTTACTCTGTATCACTTCTTCACTTGGTCCTGCAACGTTCTTTTTCTGGAGGACCTGGCTTCCTCCTTTCTCAAGAACTAAGCCGCCTTTGCTAAAACCATTCCAACATCGTGGGTGGCTTACCGGCTAACTAATCGCCAAACTCGAACTTTGGATCAATCTCTCTCATCAAGGCCATGAGTATCGCATGATCATTCGGATTACTGACCTCTGCGATGTCTTTATGATATCTCTCCATATAATTTTTGAACTACTATCTTAGAGCCCGAATACACTGGAAAGGGACATCAAATCTTTGGGACGAGTCGTGTGCATCTAGAACTTCTCCATGAACTTGGTAGCCAAATCATTGAATCTAGAAATTCATCATGGGGGTAGTCTCATGAGCCACATCGTCGCTATTCTAGAAAGAGTTATGGGAAAGCATCTGCACTTGGTCTCATCATCAGCTCGCACAGAATCCATTAACCATTCGTAACTCACAATATGCTACCAGGGGTCGGTCTTTCCCTCGTAGGCAGCATAAATAGCATGTTGAATCTCCTTGGGTATTCCACGTGTAGAAAATTATCAATGAATAGGGTATGAGTTCTCGAGATTCCTCAATCATCGTTAGTCAAGCGTTGTTTCTCTCTCGTAGACTATCTAGCCATTCCCGATAAGTCTGATGTTTGGATGGTTGGGGCTAAGCGGTGGTCGTGCTCCACCTCACGTGAATGTTACAGTCGATGTCTATAGGCCATTTCATGCCTTTTTGGTTCGCCATCTTCTTGACACGCATCTTGTACATTCATTCATCATCATTCTAGGGAAGAACCCGATCAGCGTTCAGTCGGACTCCATCATCCAAACTAACCATAGTAGCTTTGATTTGAATCCCAACGTATATAGTTAAGTTTCTATCTCTAGTGGAAGGGTCGGCATTGATCATTCCTAATAGACCACGACGGTCTGCCTCTTGATGCCTAAAAGTCTCTGCATGTTAGTTCTACAGCACCTACGTCTATGATATCCATTCGACGAACTAGAGCTCTCTGATGCCAAGTAAGAGTTGGGATCCATCCTAGCTTTCCCTCGCTGCTGCAGATTGATTTGATTCATCAAGTTGATATTGGTTTGAATTTTTTTATTTAACTATTGATGGATCTCTTTCAGCTCTCTTATTAAATTATGAAAATCAACTCTTGTAATAGCATTAGTGGCATTCTGAACTTCAACTAGATCAACATTCACATTTGTTGGTTGATTGCTTAGGTTTCCTTGCTGAATGTTGGTATTCTCGTTTTCTTCCACGTTTCGAGAACTAGATCTAGTATGTCTCACCAATATCGATAGCCTTGCTTAGACCTTTTCAAATCAGAGCAGTATGAGTGATTTTCTAAAGATTACTACAGATCTCCGTTAGGGGATTTAACCAATCAGTAGCAACAAAAGGATCGTAATAAGCCTAGAATCAAGGTTATCAGTGAAAGCATCAAAACGTTTGCAACTAAATTGATCATAAATGCCTAAGAATAGATTTATGTAGAGAAGTAAGTGAAGAAAAATTAAATTAAACTGAGGAAATGACTAAGCTAATAACAGGTAAAAGAAATAATCAAAAACATAGATATTTATAATGGTTCGACATTGTATGCCTATGTCCACTTTGAAGATTATCTTTATTGATGACTTAAAAACCTAATTATAGTAGTAGGGGGAAGGCTCTCTAGGTCCATTGGGGCCAACCATAATGATCAGTTGGCCCTAACATGACATCTTGGAATGATCAGCTAAAGTTTAACCAATCGTTATTTTTTCCTCCGTTTCATGTGTGATCGTTTGGGGAGGGTCCTACATGCTTCTTGAATTTTTCTTTGAAATATGAAGTCAATCTAAGTTGTAGATTACAAGATATGGATCAACCTTTTCTATACTTGGAATGCCCAACGATCTTCACGAAGGATCGACAAATAACGGTCGGCTAAACGATCCACCATCTTCATATCTTGAGATCTTAATGCGCGATCGTTTTTGTTGGCTCCACTCTTCAAATACCAATGTTTTAAAAGTTTCAAGTGAACTGACCTTGTGTATTTTGAGATATCGATTGATCTTTGCTGATTTGAGCTGTTCTATGGATCATTTCCAATCGATCCATATAAATCCTTGCTTCATCCATAACCCGAGCATATAAACTCCGATTGACTCTAAATTTGGAATGAAACTTCATGGGGCAAACCTATTGCTTCATGTTGATTGCACCTCGATTGGGACCTGACCCAAATCTGCCTGACCATCATCCATAGTGTTGTATATGACCGATTCCAAAGGTTGATAACCATCTGTTCCTAGATGAGTCGATGATATAATGCCTTGCCAAAAGATGGGATAACATCCACTTAAATGGTTAGGAGGTGATCTCTATTATTGTGTATTGTTTTATTATTTGCAAAAGGATTGGAGTTGAGTTTGTCAAAATAATCGATTTGGTCTTGGAATGACCGGTAAGCGGGGAAGTGTACTTCTATGAGATGACTTGAAACCATAACCACTCTAAAAACATATGCACATCCTACACTATGAAAGAGATTACAAAATGGTTCAAGAAAATAGGATCGAAGACGGAGTTCTTTAAAGTGCAAGGGTTACTAGCTACTAACCCCGAGGAAGATTCCAAAATGGTTGTAGTATTAGCAGTGCCTTTGGTTTTTTCATATCCTGAATAACATGTATGGATGAATACTAGCATTGCATTATTGCTTGAAAGGTAGTGTTAGCATTCCAATTGGGAACTATTAAAAGCTAAATGTTAAAACTAAAACCTCATAAGTCTCACAACTTGGTAAATGGCTAAAACAGGGGATGCTGGCAAAGTAATGTGGTGAGCTACCATTAGGAGCATAATTCCTTGATCTAGAGTCGGTTTTTTGGATTTTTGTGCACGCATGGTGTAACAACCCATATTTTTAAGCTGCTTTGAATATATAAATATTTAATTAGTTCATTTTATCGATGAGCTAGAAAACTTGATTTTTGCAGATGGACTTTATGGGACATAAGATCATTTCCATGGGGTCTGTATGGTCCGAGCGAGCCAGATTGAGTATAAGCATCGATTTATTTTGCTTGTTTGGTTTCGAGTTAGAAGGTTAAGTTCAGTTTGTAAATTGAGCAACTCAAGAAGTTAACTTCTGTATATTTTGGAATTAGGTTCTGAAAATAGTTCCATTGAATTCGGAATAGGGGTATTTGGCTAGGAATTCTAATGAGCAAGCTTCGTTTGGAGATCGTGAAATTTAGAGGTGAATATTGTTAGATATTTGCCTATATATGGGACCCTTGCTCCCTCTCTTTTGGCCCAAATGCAGCAAATAATCCTAGTCATTATTTTTAATCCCTTCATCCAATGGCTACCATAGATGGGCCCATTAGAGACATTTTCAGGCTTAGGTATCAAATACAAAGTTGACCGCGGGGAGTAAACGAACTCTTTGATCGGTTGGACTGGGCAGATTCGAAGCGTGGCTACGACAACTAGAATTTGAAGGCGAGGAAGCATTTGGGTTTGTTCACCATCATTAGAATACAAGAGGCCAAGTGCGGTGGTGTTGGAAGCATGGTGGTAGGGGCTATCTTTGATAAGCCGCGATGGAGGATGGTGGTCGGTGGCGGTGGTGATTCAAAAATGAGCGGAGATGATTGAGGAAACGGGTTTCGTTTTGATGCGGTCTACGTTGATTAGAAAGGGAGTAAGGGTTTGAGCTAGTTGATTAACAAATTAATGATGTAATTAGTTATTAATATATTATTTAATTAGTAAATCTTGTAAAACCTATATATACTTCATAAAAGATCCAAATCGAATGCGTTCAGTCGCATTGTAATCGTGCAATTGTTATTTATATCTTGGAATTTGATTGGTTGAGGTTGGAGCTATTGGAATTTTGCATTAAAATCGAACACTGTTCGATTTAGATGAGAACTTAATGCGGAAGAGATAACTGAAATTTTCATGAGTTAAACTTATTTTTTCGATTAATCGATATGATATATATAGTAGGTAAAAAATTTACTCTTCGTGTTTGGTTGAAGTATTGGCTGGTTTGGTTAAATATTCGTTTCTGAAAGGCGATTGTCATTTAAAACCGAAATACAAGAAATTATGTAGAGAAATCTAGATTTCTCACCGTAGTGATTTTTATTTCCGTTCATATATAATTGTTGATTCTATTAGTTATATCCTTGTTATATAGATTGGTAATTGTTGAATCTTAGTTGTATAGCACTATTAGTTCTGGCATTATTATATGTTCAAAACTTAACCCCTGTAGTGATAAAAATCAATAACAAATTGGTTAAGTGCTTTGGTGGTTATTTGCCTTAATTTAGTATTTTGGAGTATTATTAATTGCCGTTGGTTTGGAATTTGTTTTTTAATTTCCGGAAATGGTTTTAGATCTGCCTGTTGGGGTTTTCTATGATATCTTATTTGAAATGGATTTTGAAATCCTCTTTTTCGCTCCAACCCTTTTTATTATTTCATTATTATTTAATAATTTTTATGATTAACTATTGTTTAAAAATGTATTAGTAGTTGTTTGTTTATATTTAATATTATTTGAATGTCATTTATTTATATTTAATATCGTGAAATGTTATTTATTCAAATAATTAATATTGTTTGATTAGTAATAATTATTTATTAATAAAGTTTTAGAATTTATAATTATCATTTATTAATAATGTTTTGGAAGTGAATTAATATTTATTATAATAATGGTTAAAGATTAATTATTATTATTTTCTTAATAATGTTGAAATTATTAATTATTATATTTATAATGTTTGAACTTATTAATTATTATATTAATAAAGTATTTTTGAGTAATATTTTTTTGTGATGTTCTAAACGAAAAATATTTGGTTACTAATGCTGTTCAAAAACTAACTTATTATTTACTTATGATGTTTAAAGTTAATCAATTTATCTTATTGGTTGTATTTATAAACAATGAATTGATTTATTAAAGGGATCTCACTTAATAAAAGAGTTTACAAATAAAAATGGTGTTTTGGATTTATAAAGGATTTTAAAAAGGCTTTATAAAGGATTTTTTATAGTGGAGTTTTATAAAGAAAAAGAGGTATATAAATTGTTTTAGAGATTTATAAAAGAGTTTTATAAATAATTTTGGATATTTATAAATAAGTTTGATAAACGATATTGGATATTTATAATAGAGTTTTATACATAAACTTGGAGATTTGTTAAGATTTTTATAAATGGATTTTGAAATTTTAGTAAAGGTAATGTTCATAAATGAAAGAGATTTATTCAAAATGATTTATTAAAGAAATTTATAAAAGGAATTGAGATTGGATGTCCCTAAATTGACCTCCTTAATTTTCGAAATGTGGACTTTCGTTCCATGCTTAACACCAAAGGAATGGTGTTTGGGTTTATCCTTATCTCTATTTCTTTTTTATAATATATATTTTAATCCTTTTGAGAGGATTTTGAAATAACAAATCTTTCATAATGTTTTGAGAATATACTTATACTGTTAAGATAAGTATATAAATACATTTTCTTAGGAAATTTAGTGTTCTTGCGGACAAACTTATACTATCGAGTATATGAATATATTATTTTGAGTAGGGAAATGTAGTGTTTTTGTGGATGTACTTATATCGTTGAGATAAGTATATGAATACATTTATAAGTAGGGAAAGTGTAGTGTTTTTATGGATATACTTGTACTGTTGAGATAAGTATATGGATACTTTTCCAAGTATTGAAAGGAGTATAAAGGGTTTGTAAATATATCTTTGTAAAAGTATTTTGATACAAGTATTTACAAAGTAATTTTAATTAACGAAAGGATTAATTAAAGAAGTTAGCGGTTGCTTATGTACTTAACCAATGTTGGTTTCTCTATGGAGATAAATCCCTAATTTGATTGTTGTTTTAATTTGAGAGTTAAATAACCTACTACCAAACTTGGCTAGTTTTAAACTATTATTGTTGGATCAGGAAGAGCGAGATCGGATATGTTCTTTGAAAACCACTTCAAACCGACATGAGCATTCGAATGGATGACATCTTAAAGATGATATTTTCAAAGATGGAGTTCTTTGAAGTGCAAGGGATACTTGCTACTAATACTGAGAGTTATTCCAAAATGGTGTAGTAGAAGTAGTGCCTTCGGTTTCGTTCAAAGCCAGACCGAACTATTATGGATGAACGCTGGCATTGCATTTCTGCATAGAGGACAGTGTTAGCATTCCAAGTGGGAATTGCTAGGAAGGATAAGGTAATCTTTACCTCGTGAGCCTCGCACTCGGTAAATGAATAAAGCAGGGACATGCGGCAGGGTTAATTGGGTCGCTCCCATTATGGTATGATCATCACCTAATCTAGAGTGATATCTATGATTTTATATATGCTTCGGTACCTCTGTGGTTGTTTGGTCGCAATTAAAGGGTGGTCATATTCATCGCTAAGTAAGAAGTTGGGCTGGTCCTGAGCAGCTATGGTGCAACATGTCGTAGCCTCCACACATTTTATCTAGAGGTGGACTGATTCGATGGTAGACCCTTACCTTTTCATAGTTGGATTCCATTTTCCAATAAGAGCCCTTGGACTTAATTGTGCATCTATTAAGTTGAAATTCCATTAATGTTTTTTTTTGCTATATTCAATATTTATTTCAAACCTTATACACTATTATAATACAGAAGATTTCTTGTTAAATGTTTTGTTATCATAAAGTAATAACCCATCTGTGTTTATGTGTGACGTGGCCTTATGAGATACCTTTATTTTTTATAATATTAAAATCCAATTGAGGTGTGTATCTCACGCTGATTTACTAGACCGATCTGGGCGTTATTTTTCTTATAACGCTCGGGTAAGACTGAGCATATTTACAAATCTAGTCTGGATGCTTTGGAGCTTCATAAGATGAGCTGGAGGCCCCAAGGCGTATTCATGTATATGTTATTTTCTGCCGCATTGTTTGTCTACATTTATCAGCATTTGTGAGGGTAGGTTGTTATAATTGTCTGAGCTGATGATTTGTTAGTAAACATTAAAAGTCTAGTGGATCGTATCTAATATGACTTGTGTATAGTATGTGAGTGTATACCCATATATGAGATAAATATAGCAATATAACAAAGTACAAAATCGAGCATAGCATAGTTTTTATACCAGTTCAGACCTTCCGTCCTACATCTACTCCAGAAGCTCCCCTTTGTTATTTCATTAATCAATAATCCTCGCTTTGCCCGGAGGAATATGCTAATATGAAAGTATTCCTTTGATAACCTTATGCTCAATATAGCATGGATTGATTGCTAGTACAATTCTTCCTATCATCTCCTTTGAATGATAACGAGTATGAATTGCTTGGACTTGTAGGAAATAATTTAACCAAATATATAAATTTTGGTTGAAAATTATTGAGAATATTAAGTTAATGATAGCATAAGAGAATATGAATATAGAAGTTAGAGAATAGTACATCAAATTAAATTAAAATCTCAATCGATTGAAGTATTTATAAAATCAAATAGTTGTATTTGAAAAGTTATGACTCCTTGAAAGTTTCTCTTTGATTAATGATTGCAACTGTTGAAGGAGAAGATATTTGTTTAAAGTAGGGAGAAGCACCTGTTCAAAAATGACAGTTGCAGTTTTCTGTTTACAAGCCGAGATAGTTAACAGACTTCTGTTCTTATGTCACAGACGTCTATGGATGTTTGAAAATAATAAATAAAGATATGTCACAGACGTCGGTGACAGAGGGACAAATGTCTGTCACTTTGTGAAGTATAAAATCAGGCAGTTTGTTGTTTAAGATTTGTCGATATGAAATTTTGTGTGTTATGATCACTAAGGAGATTGTACAACATATATTTATGACTATAATACAATAAAATGACCTTAATTTTAAATAGCATGATCTATCTTTCTTCAATTGTCTATGAGCCTTGATTTTGTTGTGCACCGTGATCTTCTTCTAATACACACATACACACACACACCTGTAATATGATAAGATATATCATGTATATGTGATTGTATAGTTGCTGTCATTGAAATCGCAGAATACAAGTTCTGATATTTTTCCTTTTTTGATGAAGACAACTATACAATAGTTAGTAATAAGTAATGAATAGATAACTCCTTCTGAATGCTAACCCCTATGTATACGCATATTTATCTTCCCCTTTGGCATTATTAAAAAATAATAACAGCTGAAATGAACTAACAACAAAGCCATAAAAATGATGAAATAGTTAGGGAGATAAAGACATTAGTACTAATACGAACGAGCAACAAAGAACAGAAATAAACAATCCTAAAATTGCATGGAACAGTCACTGATAGTCATGGTGATCATAATTATAGAAATCAATATAATTATGAAAATAGTCATGGTATGCAGACGAAGGAGAATGATAATTTTTCAACCGGTACATATATTCTTCTTCATGAATATACAATCCTTGAAATGTCGAAAGATTCATTTGTTGTGGCGCTGAAGGATTGGGTCAAGACATATCATCACTATCTTCTTGTTCTTCTTCTGGTTCTTTCCGCATAATAGCCTTTCCTCAATCTTGTTGGGAACTTACTCCATAGGAAGATGATATACGAGGGCGGTAAACAGGAGTCTGTGCTGGAATAGGTGGTGTTGGAGAAGGAGATGAGGATGATCTAGAAGATGGTCTACGATGTACTTTGCCCAAAGTGGAAACCACGTGTTACCCGGTTGTTTGACCATGTAGTAAGAGAACCGGCACAGGCCTCGTTCGGCACACCTCCCCTCTCTCGGCATAGAGCATCGTTCGGCATAGATGCGCTGATCGGCACAAGGCCTCGTTCAGCATGGAAGGGTCGCTCAGCATAACACCTCACTGGGCATTGAGGGGTCCTTTGGCATCTCGCCTCCCTCGGCATTGATGGGTCGTTCGGCATCTTGCCTCGCTTGGAATTGACGGGCCGTTCGGCATCTCACCTTGCTCGGCATTGAAGGGTCGTTCGACATCTCGCCTAGCTCGGCATTGGAGGGTTGTTCAGCATCTCACTTTACTCGGCATTGAAGGGTCGTTCGACATGTCACCTCGCTCAGCATTGAAGGGTCGTTCGACATCTCACCTCGCTCATCATAGAAAGGTCGTTCGGCATTTCACCTTGTTCGGCATACATGCGTAGTTCAACGCACATCCCTCACTCGAGAAAGCCATTCGGCCTGGGTATGCGGCTCGGCATACGAATGCCGCTCAGCACCGAGGCTTCGCCCGACATTCACTGATTGGACCAAACTCATTCAGCTATTGCCGTTGGCAACTATGGCTCGGTGTGCAGAAGTGAACATGGGCCGAGGTACTTTGTTCCTAGGCCCATGAGGGAAGTCCGACCCATCTTCGTCTATAAATAGAAGGGCAGGGGCACAGTAAAATGGAGCTTTTTTCGAGAACACTGGGGAGACTCTACTGCATTCAAGACTTACTCTATTTTACTTAGCACTTGTATTCAAACCATTATTGTACGGATTGTATCTATATTCAATCATTTATGAAAGAAATAAAGATCAAAACTCAAAGTGGACGTAGGCAGTTACGGTGAACCACTATAAATTCAGTGCTCTTGTTTGCACATTTAACTTAGCATAGAATTCTCTGTTTTAATTTACTTTCTTCATTTATCTCTCTACATAATCTTTCTTAAGGGTGTTAGTGACCAATTAAGGTGCTAACACAACCTTTTCCAAAATTTTCTCCATTTTAATCATTCATGTGGAAAAAGATTGTTCCAAGTCGTCTATTTTATTATGCAAAGATTTTTTATTTTTCTCCAAAACTCTCTGATTGACCATGATCAATTTTGATTTTGAAGCATCAAATCTCGAATGAATTCATTTTGAGTCAGTTCAGTGCGAGCTTCATAAATTTCCAAATCAGAATGATATTCGGTAGTACGATGAAAAGAACCAGCTTGTTGTGGAGGATGAGGTGACCGAGCCTATATGGAGGAGGACGTGCTTGAGCCTGTTGTGGAGGCACCAGATGCATTTGTTATTGTTAATGATTAGTCCATTGAGCAAAAGACATGATTGGAGGTGGTCATTTGGGAAGGTGTATTAAGGATAGAAACCTTATACCACTTTCTTTTATGGGAATTTCTCTAAAATGAGAAATATAAAAAAGTACTCTAAGACCTTGTAAAAGACGCATGATGTATAGAGCATATATAATTGTGTGTCGGTGGTGAAACTTTTAATTTCATCCTGAATAAATTTAGCCAAATTTACTCGAATTCCACTAAATATAGCATATTGGGCTCTGTGTTCATTTTCATATTTTTGCTCTTGACTTCCTAACTAGGAATTGTCGTATTAATCATCATACAATTCAGTAACATAGCTTTTGGTAGTAGATAAATGGATTTCCGTCACGACATTTTATCTTCCCAAATTTGGTGTGTAACTTCGCCACGCTGCAGATTTCTATGGTCGGAAATTTCCTCTAAATCAAGTCCAGTATAGGAACAATCGAGGCAACGACCAGTTTTGTTTACACTAATTTTCAAAACACGAGCATACATAATAGTCCATAACCAACCATATGCATTTTCAGATGTGAGGGTCCGTTTCTTCGACCCACATAAATCGATACTAATACATCATCGGTATTCACGTGCCGTAAATCCAAGTTTCGAAGAAGCGGATTCTTCTAACTGCATGCTTTGAGCTCAATCTAGCTTTCTTCTAAACTAAACCTGGCTACTATGCAGCTCAGGAAAAAATAGAGCAATCAGAGTTTAAAGAAAGGGAAAATAAACTCCGGGCCAGTCATGGGACTAGTGTGAGAACTCAAAATACGTGTTTTGAAAACAAGAAGGTATCTCATAAGACTACGCCGCACATAAACATGGAACATGTTTTTACCTTATGAAATTAAAGCATCTTTATGTAAAAATAATGGGTATTATTTTTAATGATATATCTTTGAAAACATTTGCAAGTAGACTTATTAATCTTAGCCGAAATTATTACAATCATTAAATTCCAGCAATACTAGCCATAAACGCAGGTTCTAGAAATAAACTGACAGACACTTATTGGTGAATGGATTTCATGCAAATGACCAGGTGAAGGGACTACCTTTCGGTAGTACAACTCTAGAGGAATGTATCGAGGTCAACAAAACATCTGCACCTCTACCAACACAAGACCGCCCTACCTTTCCTTAGATAGTACTGTATACGTCGTCACCCCGGTCGTTACCGATCTATCCAAGGATCCTTATAGCATACATCTACGATAATTTAAACTCGAACAACATAGCGGGTAGAAATATATCTAGAAGGGGATAATCATCCCCTAATGGTTGCGAACCACATTGCCTTGATGCATCTACCCTGTTTCGGCCATTTTCGGGTGTGAGGCTTGAGGTAATGATTACCTTTATCATAGCACATCATCTTCCTTTGAATGCCACACTATCTTTCCTTCGACCACCATTGAATTCCACACATACAAACTCCGATCTCATACTTCTCAGAGAAGGGTCTTAAGCTAAGAGAAGTTGCATTCCTCGCTACCAAACAGATGTATAGTTATAAAAGTCGACGAGGAAATCTCAAGAATGCAATGTTAGACATTCATCCATACAAGTTCATTCTAAGACAGAACGAAACCAAAGTCACCTTCTACCACATTATATTGGGAATTATCCTTAGGAGTAGTAGCGAGCAGTCCTTGTAACCCAAACATTTTCAGAAATGAAGGTACCACTGCTACTTTAGTATATGGGAGCTAACCAGAATTATCAACAAGCAGTCCTTCCATCCTAAAAATCCTTGATCTTTATTCTCTTTATCATGTCTTCATTTTTCGAATGCATACATAGGTTCGAAGTGGTTTTTGGATAACATTATCCCAGATCCAACCCTGGTTCCTTCGATCCAATCATCGATAAAAAGAGGTTTTGTGAATAGGGAATCATTTTTTAATTGATTTAGTTCTCTGTATTAATATATCTCTTCTAGAGATATACAACTTTTAAAACACTTCTTTCCGGTATATATGGAAATATTAAATCTCTCTTATCGAAAACTTCGATTGCCTAAATCCCTTTTTAAATTCCAAATCATTTCATCTTTTCTTAGGAAAATATTTTAAATCATTTAATTTGAATCTTAACAAAGGTTTCTTAATTCAAAACTCGTACTTTTGATTTAGTTGAAACCATGTTATCTAGGATGTCAATTCAAATCCAGTAAATATTAAGTGAGTGGAATCTATAGAAATCATCTAACTCTACTCAGTATTAACCCATGTATTCAATAAATACTATGGGTGGAATGACGGTGAAATTAGCTTTTAAATTCCACGTATAGTACGTGTTCCCTCTTCGAGACTTATAACCGAGTACAAGAAGATCGTCTCTGTAACATCCAAATTGTTTAAATCCTGGAAAATATATTTCTTTATCCTTTGGAAAATTTTGATCTGATTAAATCAAATTTACTATCCCCTCCATCGGACCAGTCCGGATAGCTAGGGAGAGCAGGAACTGGTTTTCAAACCTAAGCTCAAACACTATCTCTTTGACACTCATAAGGCGGTTAAGTTATTTGATCGACTCTAAATCATTAAAACATTTAATCATTTTATAAATCCTTCAAATTACCTTTAAAACACTTTATTAATCATTTAAAATCATTTACAAAAGATTTGGGAAAGAACGGTTGCGTCTAAAGCTATATTTCAAAAGTTATATAAATATGCCGTAGAAAAGTGCTACGGAAAGTGCTTTTTAAGCTATATTGATCAAAGCGGCTTTTAATTATTTGAAAATTCATTTTTATTACTTAAATAACTTTTAAAAAAATTAAAAGATTGATAAGATTTAGTCCATATTTTTAAACAATTTAAGACATCATTTTCAAAGAAATCAAGTTTTGGATTTCGAACGGTAAATCCGAGATTTTTTCCAAAATTTGTTTTACTCATATTTCAAAATTTATTTATCGGAATCTCGATTTTCTTTCTTCATTGGAAAACTATGGATATAATAGTTTGGAATTTTTTTATCTCGAACAATTCTGTGCTATATTCCTATTTTGACACTTGTTTGACTTTTATAGCACAAAATCGCGAACTACCATTAAGCGACGCACTTATTTTTAACTAAATTTTCCATTTCTTTTCAAACTTCACCAAAACACTTTTAAACGTTTGCAAAAATTTCAAATGTATTTTAAACTATTCTTAAGAGGTTTAACAATCCTATATACACCATTTCATTAATTCAAGGAAAGTGATTTTCTTTGTGTTTATCGACGTTTACATTCGTGACTTGCATATAATTTCAACATTCATATGAAAACAACCAAAGTTGATGAACAAAGCATAGTAAACATAGATTTGCAATATCATATCATCATCCAAAATATAATATAGTAGTTAGGAGTTTTCACCTTCATTTTCACTCGAACTAGTTTTAAAACAGCTATAGCTTCGCTGTCTCGAAATTAAACTCCATGAAATAAAGCTTTGGATCTTCAAAAGGCTTGGCCTAGCCTTGGTGCTCATGGTCTAGGTTGGGAAGGGGGTGGAGCTCACGGCCAAGGGTGGTGGATGGTGGTGCCTTGGGTTTAGGAGGTGGAGAGATGGAGATTTAAGCTTGTTTTGAGATGTTTAGTTATATACAACTATATATTATAATTTAATTTCCTTTTGAAATAAATTTGGACATTATTTTTGTTAGGATGAAAGCCATTAAAGTGGAAGCAAAAGCTTAAAAACATGAAGAAGAAGAAGAAGAAGAAGAAAATGAATGAAATTGAAGAGAAGATGGTAGGGTGTTTATAGGAAAAAGGAAGAGTATAAAAGAAGAAATGTACACATCACTTTTATCACTATTTCAAGGCTTCTCCAACACACTTTCCCCCTTCACAATACACGGCCAAACCATCCCCCCCCCCCCAGGTGCACATCACTTCCATCATCTCATGTATACATATGTTGACTTATTTAAGCTTAAGGAGTAAGAAATCTTTAAAATATATTTTATATTATATTTATTATACTTTATTATATTCATATATGTATGTTTATGCACATGTGATCATGTGTATGTAACATATATATGCATGTACAACACTCCGAACATCTTTGAACAACTTTTGTTTGTTAAATCGCTGAAACCCGGAGAACCGATTATCGGTTATATTTTCACTTATGCTCTAACGTACCTATATTTGTAAATAAAATTTTAAAAAAAAACTTTCTTATCATTTTAAAGTAATTAAAATGATCATATTTGAATTATAAAAGCATAAAAATTCATATTAAAAATTAGTTACAAAAATTGATATTATACCGATAAAGTGATATCAATTTTCACTTATATTTTCAAATCAATTATATCTCCTTATAAAAATATTATAATTGTTTTGCTATCACTTTGTAATTATTCAAAATGAATTATCATTTATTTAAATAATTATTTGGGTAATTTATAAAAATTATTAAATCATTAAAACTTGATTTAATTTAAATATATATATATATTTAAATATGATGCCACTTATCGATATAATCCCAAGGAAAATATTCTTGTAAATATTTATTCAAAATAAGTTTATTATTACTTATTATCACTTAAACAATATTATTTGTATTATCAACCTTTTATTTGCAAAATTTTAAGAATAAATATAATTTATCAAAGTGATAAACTGGCGGGTCATTATAGACTTCCCCCTTAAAAAAATTTCGTCCTCAAAATTATCCTAACAAAACCCAAAGTTTTGCCCCAAAAATATTTATTTTAACTCACTTCCATGCGATGTATATAGATCATCCATACATAATATCTGATTCGCTCTTCTATTCGAATCCACAACTTTACTTTTAAACTAGTATTGATCCCTCGATCGTCTCGTGCGGACTCTGACCAGGCTTTCAGATCAGAACTTTAGTTCTCTTTGCATAGCTCTCAACTATAATAGAAAAATCAAACATCTAATCGTTAACCCTCATCAATGCTCGGCATTAAAAATCGAGTGACAAATCCTTTTTCAGATAAGTTTCAAACACGTCAAAGTTCTATACTCGAATCTTAGATTAAATTGTGCGATGAAATAATCCACATAATTCATATGTTTTTATTAACCTTCCTAAAATTCTTATGAAAATATTTCATAAAAATTTCATCCTTCATTCAACTTTTATAAAAATACTTCTTTATACATAACCATTTTACGTTTTTTTTCCAAATCTTATTTAAAATGCATTTCTTTTTAAAAGATATCTAAACATATCTTACTGGTTTCTGGAATACTTATTTTCAAAATAATTCATTAAATTGATAAATCGCCATAAAATTCCTTTAACTAATATCAAATGTGAGAACATTCTTTATTTAGTTAAAACTTTCTTTATCAATTAACACTCCTTTGTTAATTAAAACTTCCTTTATATATATATGTATGTATGTATGTATGTATTCTCTTTACCTTTACGTTTCGGTACATAAAAGTATTCATATACTTATTCTGTTGCATTAAGTATATTCATAATTTACATAACAAGTTTTACTTACTTTAAAATATAATTGAAGAGATTAAAACATGTACTATCAAAACATCGTTATAATGATCTTTTCTTTTATAACTTGAACTCGTAATATTTCTATCTTTATATAAAAGATTCTAATATTTGTTATTATCTTTTAAAATCCCATTATTAAAGATTTAAATATACTCATAAGATTTCTTTCAAGTGTCATTCAAGGGTTTAAAAACAAATGTTTCTAAAACATCATTTACTACAAACCTAAAACCATTAATTATTAACTTTAATACTCTAAAGATCAAAGCATACTCATGCTTATAGATTAAGATAATATAGTTTGATAAAAATTGACAATCATTAATTTGTCAAATAAGTGATTCACATTATCCTTTTTTTAACTTTAGAAAATTATATAGATCGAGTAACTCAAAAATGATACCAAAGAACTTGGTGCAACCAATAGTATCGCATATTGCTTTAACAAGAAGGGGAATACTTAAAAGAAGAGTTTACCATCCGAACACATCTTCTACCCATTTTTAGTTAATTTCGAGCCACTTGGATCAATTAACCATAAGATTGTTTTTCATTTTCAAAATCCCTTTTTATAAATAATACTATTATTATTCCTTTTCCAAAAATCATTTGAAATTCCTTTAAAAAATATAGAAATTTAAATTCTAAAAAATTCTTTTATAAAGCACGTTTTATAATCCAATTCACAAAATCATTTATATAAAACATATTTATAAGATTTAAATAAATTATTTAATAAACATTTATTATTGATTGAATACCCTATGTGGTTTCTATAAGGCAAATAATTATTCTTTTAGGCACAAGTAGTAGGTAATTGCTTGTGTATTCCTAGGTAGAAAGGTTTGGTCAATACTCAGAAAGTGTTTCGGAATTTATTTCTAACGATAGTTTTTTTAAATTCTTTATACAATGTCTATTTAGTTCAAAAATCCTTTGAATTTTTTTATCAAAATATTCTTTTCTTTTAAATACATATATATATATATATATATATATATATATATTCTTAGGTAAAAATGATTTCATATAAAATCAAATTCATTTGTATATTTACTAATAAATACGCATTCATATATAATAATCTCAAACTCATTCTAGGGTGCTACTAACCTTATCTATAATGAGCTACTCATCCCAAGGTGTTACTAACCCTATCTGTAATGAGTCTTTTACCCCTATCAGGCTCAAGTGTTCGCTCAACCTAAGCTCTAATACCAAATGTGAGTGACCGTTTCTTCAGCTCCTAGAAATTGACACTAATACATCCTCGGTATTCACGTGCCGTAAATCCAAGTGCCGAAGAAGCGGATTCTCAAGGGTAAGAGATAAAAATAAGACAAAACAGAACCTCACATATGTTATTTCAACATAATCCTTACAACGGAAATTAAAATACATTTATTAGAGTTAAACATGGACAATTATGAATTCATGTCCATATAAATGCGAAACATAATACTACACAAGTGTGCTGGAGACAATCTTCAGAAAAATCTTCTAACTCCATGCTTTGAGTTCCATCTACTTTCTTCTAAATTAAACCTGACTACTAGGCTGTTCGGGGAAATTAGGGAACCTAGAGTTAAGGAAAAGGGAAAATAAACTCCGGGTCAATCATGGGACTGGTGAGAGAGCTCAAAATACGTGTTTTGATAAAAAAAAGGTACCTCATAAGACCACGCCGCATGTAAACATGGAATGGGTTTTTACCTTATGATAATCAAAGCATCTTTATGCAAAAATAATGAGTATTATTTTTACTGACATATCTTTGAAAACATTTGCATGTAGACTTATTAATCTTAGCTGAAATTGTTACATTGATTAAATTTCCAGCAATACTAGCCACAAATGTGGGTTCTACAAACAAACTTGTAGGCACTTAATGGAGAGTGTATTCCATACAAATAACCAGGTAAAGGGACTACCTTCCGACAATACATCTCTTGAGGAATGTACCGAGGTCAACAGAACATTTGCACCTCTACCAACAAAAGACCGACCTATCTTTCTTAAATAGTACCAAATAAGTCATCACCTCGGTCGTTACCGACCTAACCGAGGATCCTCATAGCATACATCCATAATAATTTAAACCCGAATGTCATAGCGAGTAGAAATATGTCAAGAACAAGTTGATCATACCCTAATGGTTGCGGACCACATAGCCTTGCTGCATCTACCCTGTTTTGACCATTTCTAGGTATGAAGCCCGAGGTAACGATTCTTTTTATCATAGCACATCATCTTCCTCAGAAAGCCATAATATTGTTCCATCGATCACTATTGACTTCCACAAACATACAACCTCCAAGCTCATTCGTCTCAGAGAAGGGTGCTAAGCTAAGATAAGTTGCCTTCTCCGCCACCAAGCAGATGTATTTTATAAAATTCAATGATGAAATCTCAAGAATGCAATGTCAGACATTCGTCCATATAAGTTCATTCTGAGACTGAATGAAACTAAAGGCACCCTTCTACCACATCCTGTCGGGAATTATCTCTAAGATTAGTAGTGAGTAGTCCTTGTAACCCAATGAGTTTTAGAAATGAAGGGACCACTGCTACTTTAGTATTTGGATGCTACCAAAATTATCAACAAGCAGCCCTTCCACCTTGAAAATCCTCGGTCTTCATACTTTATTTTCTTTATATGTCTCCATCTTTCAAATGCATGCATCGGTTCGAAGGAGTTTTCGGATAGGAATTACCCCAAATCTAACCCTGGTTCCTTCGATCCAATCATCGATAAAAATAGGTTTTGTGAATAAGGAATCATTCTTTAATTGATTAAGTTCTTTTTATCAAAATCTCTCTTTTAGAAATATACAACTTTCTAAAAAACTTCTTTTCGGTGTATACGGAAATATTAAACCTCTCTTATCAAAACCTTTAATTACTTAAAACCCTTTTTAAATTCTTAATCATTTCATCTTTTCTTAGAAAAATATTTTAAATCATTTAATTTGAATCTTAACAAAGGTTTCTTAATTCAAAATTCATACTTTTTATTTAGTTGAAACCACGTATCTAGGATGTTAATTCAAAAGCAGTAAATATTAAGCGAGCGGAATCTATAGAAATCATCCAATTCTACTCAATTTTAGTCCCTGTATGCGACAAATACTATGGGTGGAATAATGGTGAAATTGGCTTTTAAATTCCACGTATAGTATGAGTTCCCTCTTCGAGATTTATAACTGAGTACAAGAAGATCGTCTCTATAAAATCTAATTTATTTGAATCTTGGAAAATATCTTTCTTTATCCTTTATAAAATTTTGATCCGAGAAATTTAAATTTACTATCACATCCGTTGGTCCACTCCGGATAGCCAGTGAGAGCAAGAAACTAGTTTTCCAAACATAAGCCTAGACACTATCTCTCCGACACCCATAAGGCAATCAATTTATTTGATCGACTCTAAATGATTAAAACATCTAATCATTTCATAAATCCTTTAAATTCCTTATAAAACACTTTATTAATCATTTAAAATCATTTACAAAAGATTTGGGAAGGAACTTTGCGTTTAAAACTATATTTCAAAAATTATAGAAAAGTGCTACGGAAAGTGTTTTTTAAGCTATATTGATCAAAATGACTTTTTATTATCTGAAAATTAATTTTTATTACTCAAATCACTTTTACAAAAATTTCAAATATTGATAAAATGTATTCCATATTTTTAAACAATTAAAAACATCATTTTCAAAGAAATCCAGTTTTGGATTCCGAATGGTAAATCCGAGATTTTCCTAAATTTGTTTTACTCATATTTCAAATTTTACTTATCGGAATCTCGATTTTCTTTCCTCATTGGAAAACTATGGATATAATAGTTTTGAAAATTCTTATCTCGACTTCCGAGTTATATTCCAACTTTTACACTTGTTTGACTTTTATAGTGCGAATTCATGAACTACCGTTATGTGACGCGCTTATTTTAAATAAATTTTCCATTTGTTTTCAAACTTCACCAAAACACTTTTAAATGTTTATAAAGCATTTCAAATGCATCTTAAACCATTCTTAAGTGGTTTGACAATTCCATATACACCATTTCATTAATTCGAGCATAGTGATTTCCATTGTGCTTATCGACGTGTATATTCGTGACTTGCATATAATTTCAACATTCATATGAAAACAACCAAACTTGATGATAAAGAACATTAAACATCCATTTGCAACATCATATCAGCATCCAAAATATAATATAGTAGTTTAGGAGTTCTCACCTTCATTTTCACTCGAACTAGTTTCAAAACAGCTATAGCTCTGCTATCTTGAAATTAAACTCCATGAAATCAAGCTTTGGATCTCGAAAAGGCTTGGCCTAGCATTGGTTCTCATGTCTTAGGTTGGGAAGGGGGTAGAGCTCACGGCTAAGGGTGGTGGATGGTGGTGCCTTGGGTTTGGGAGTGGAGAGATGGAGATTTGAGCTTGTTTTGATGTGTTTAATTATACATAAATATATATTATAATTTATTTCCTTTTGAAATTAATTTGGACATTATTTATCTTAGGACGTAAACCATCAAAGTGGAAGCAAAAGCTGGAAAATATGAAGAAGAAGATGAATGAAAATGAGGAGAAGATGGTAGGATATTTATAGGAAAAAGGAAGAGTATAGAAGAAGACATGTACACATCACTTTTATCATATTTCAAGGCTTATCCAACACATTTCCCCTCTTCACAACTCACAGCCAAAGCCTCCCCCATGTGCACATCACTTCCAACATCTCTTGTATATATATGTTGACTTATTTAAGCTCAAGGAGTAAGAAATCTTTAAAATATATTATATATTTTATATTATATTTTTTATACTTTATTATATTCATATATGTATGTTTATGTGTAGTTATCATGTGTATGTAACATGTATGTATATGTAGTTGTACAACACTCCGAACATCTTCGAACAACTTTTGTTCGTTAAGTCATTGAAATCCGGAGAACCGATTATCGATCATATTTTCACTTATGATCTAACGTTCCTATATTTGTAAATCAAATTTGAAAACATTTTATTATCATTCTAAACTAATTAAAATGATCATATTTTAATTATAAAACCATATAAATTCATATTAAAAATTATTTACAAAAATTGCTACTATACCGATAAAGTGATATCGATTTTCCCATATATTTTCAAATCAATTGTATCCCTTTATAAAACTATTATAATTGATTATTATCACTTTATAGTTATTCAAAATGAACTATCATTTATTTAAAATAATTATTTGGATAATTTAAAATAATTGTCAAATCATTAAAACTTGATTTAATTTAAATAAATTTGTATTTATATACGATGCCACTTATCGATATAAATCTGGAGGAAAATATTCTTGTAAATATCTATTCAAAATAAGTTTATTATTGCTTATTAACACTTGAAACAGTATTATTTGTATTATCAACCTATTATTTGCAAAAATTTTAAAAATAAATATAATTTATCAAAGTGATAAATTGGCGAATCGTTACATCATATGTCCAAATATCAATATAAGTTTGTGCAAAAAAGAAAGATGACCAGTTGATTAATTTGTACATCATTTTCATCGAAATTGATTAACTCTCGATAGCCAAAGGGATGGTAAGTTGATGAATACCATATTCTTCAATTTTGCATAATCGGTAGAACAAACCAAAATGAAGTCTCTTTTGCTTTAGCCCTTCGAATCTTTTGTTAGCGATTGGACTATTTCGAAGTCGTTCTTGAATATGGGCATCCGTGACAAGATAGGTTTGAGAAGAAGAAGATCGACCTCCTTTTGATCTCTTATTAATCGGATTCTTCACTTTGGGGGCTATTTTTTTATGAATTAGGGTTTTGAAAATATAGATTTTTTTTTGAGTTGTAGTTGTAGAGCTGAAATAGATTGGGTAATAGTTGAAAAGTTGGATGAGAAAAATATATAAGAAGTTTCGTTTGTAACAACCGAAACTTATCTCAGACGTCTAAGGAAGAGTAACAAACATTTGAGATCATTTAGGAATGTTTTCCCAAGAAATTTGACAGACGTCTGAGAATGGTAAAATTGTATTTTGTAGTATGGTGTTTATACATTTTATTTTTAATTGAATATTTTTATAGAATCAACATAATAAATGATTATTATAATCAAGAAATATACAAAACTAATATATTATATGTTTACATATTTATTTCTATATAATATATGTGTGTGTGTATAGAATTATTCATCTACTAAAGAATTTTTAAATTCGGGTTGATCCAAAGAGTTTGTATTAATTTGTTATCTTGAGGCTTAAGTGGAGACCAACTTGGGCACGCTGGATTACCAATCCTGTCCGAGTTTGATGGCTCAACCTTCCATAAAATTCTTGGAGTAATGTGGTAAGTTTTTACAGGAGTTTCAATTAAATGAGGAGAATTTTTATGTAAGCAATTTTTTTGGTGAGTGACCATAAATTGCTAGAATACATTTTTCGAGAAAGTTAAGATGAGATACTTGATGTCATAGCTCGTTATATATTTCATTTTGAACTCCCATCATTTCTTGTTAATAGTGAGATATTACGTCAACTTTTTGTATTGAGAAACATTAATTCAGGATCAATCGCTCGTTTAGCTTTCTTTTCCTTAGGAGAGCAGCCGGTGTGATATGTAAGTGATTCCATAATATTTTGTAAGGCCAATCGATTTGCCGGAGGTATGGTTTTTGTTGGTGATACGTTATTCTATTTGATGAGGGTGAGATAATGTTGATAGTTGAGTAAGTGGAGTCATGATCAAAAGACATGTTTACTTTATCTAAATTTAAAAATAATGTTTCTATTTTTAATATTCTTTAACCACATATAAATAGAATGTATAGTCTACTTATAGTTAAAACTTTATATGGATAGAACTATTTTAACCATAATTTTTTAACGGTTTTTTGTTATAGTTGTTAAAAGATTTATTGAAACAAGTTCAAGTCAAAATTTTATGTAGAGAAATAATGTTCAAAATTTTATAATAACAAATAAATGTGACATATATTAATTAAATAATTGAACATGTACCAAGATCTCGTCGTAGTTTTATAAAAGTCGATTCACACAACGGTTTAGTGAAAATGTTGGCAATTCGATTCTCGGTGTCAACAAATTCAAGAGAAATGATTCCTTTTTCTACATTATCTTTTAACAATGGCGACGAATATCGATATGTTTTTACGAGAATGATTAACTGGATTCTTAGATAAATTTGTAGCACTCGTACTATCATAGTATATAGGAGAGGTAGTTATAATTTTACCAAAATCCTGAACTGCTTGTTGCATATAAATTATTTGTACACAAGCTAAGGCTACTGAGATATACTCGGCTTCACATGTCAAGAGAGAAACACAAATTTTCTTTTTACGAAACCATGAAAGCAGAGATTGACCAATAAAATGACTTGTGCCACTTGTGCTTTTCCCATCCATCTTGCAACCACCGAAATCTGCATCGCTATATGATACAAGTTTGAAAGAGCTGCCTTTTGGGTAGAAAAGTCCATAATCTTTTGTGTTGGATAAGTATCACAAAACTCTTTTAACCGCTTGATGATGTGACTCCTTATGCTGTGCTAGAAATCTTGTGCATAGACAAACGCTCATCATAATATCCGGTCTACTAGCCGTTAAGTGTAACAAAGATCCTATCATACTTCGTATAATTTTTGATCGAAATCCTTTCCATTTTCATCTTTATCTAAATGTAAATTTGTGCTCATTGTAGTTGGTTTACTTGAAGTACTATCCATCCAAATCGTTTTAATAATTCTCCACAATATTTTTCTTGATTTATAAAAATTCCATTTGTAACGACTCGGAAATTTTGGCAATATATTTCAATAAATATTTAATCTAATTTAAATTAAATACAAGCTTTTCAAATTTAAAAACTGAGGAGATCTTTGATATTTAGCATTTATATATGCTCTGTAAAGGAAAATTGATTTGAAAATCTAAAATAAATCCTGTATTGGTCAATAAAACCAAAAGTTGCATATTATCAATATTTAATATAATATTTATAAAAGGGTAATCTAAATAATAATGTTTAACATAAGAAATCCTATCAATATTTAGATATGAATATGAAAACATAAATATAAAACATAATAATAAATATAAGATATAAATAAAAATATAAAATTTACAAATACAATGTTAGAAGTTAATGTTTGGAAATTTAACTACAAATAGAAAATAAACTAAAGGAGTATGTAAACTATAACTATAAAAATCATACATGAATCATATAAGGTGAGCTTAGAAAGAAGATAAATTATTTTCATAATCTATATACATACATTTGCACAACATTGATCTTTAACAAAGATAGTAACTAGTTGCTGTGTAAACATGTGCAATGCAAGAAAACAAGTAATATAATAACAAAACAAAATGAGTAGCTTCATGTATAAGCCTTCCTGAAACATATCTCTTCATATAAATATCTATGTACAACTTACAAATATCTTTACAGTATAAACATGTAAATAATTATGCAACCATATTATGAAGCAAGACATGTACTTGCTATCATCTTAGTCATTTGTCTTGTTCAAAGAAAATATATTACAATTTTTTTTACAGTAATTGAAAGCTGTTCAATGCAGAATAAAATAAAAAATATATATAATAAACATGTATATATATAAAATATACACAGCAAACATAATTATTTAGTGTAAACATTTTAAGTAACAAGACTTAATTTTAAGTAACAAGACAAAAATAAAGCCTCTCACACAAGCCACATTTTCCTGCAAGTTGTACATTTTCATACAATTATCTATATAGTATAAACATAATAATAATTATGTAACCATGTTATGAAGCCAAGGCATTTATTACCATCAGCTCAGCATGCATTTTGTCATTTCAAATATGTATAAAAATCTGAACATGTCATAAACAATAGGAAGAAAACAGCAGAACTAGAAAATACCTTCCCTTACAATCCACTCTCTTCTATATGTATATGTATCCATCTTGTGTTTAGTTCGTTCAGAGAAAAAAGGAAAAAAAATATATAAAACTTTGTAAACCTGAGAAAATTTAAAGCAAGAAAAAAAGAGAGAGAGCAAATTCAACTAGAATTCAAATTAAAAAGAATCAAATTCAAGGCAGACTCAAACTTCAGTTTCAAAACATGAAGACTTCAAACATCAATGCTTCCTATTGACAGAAATTTGGAGCAGGTGAGTAAATAAAATTAAAAGCTTTGTGTTTAAATTTAAAAGCAGTAAAAAAAAAAGATTTCTTATAGGGTATTTTGTCTCTGTTTGATCTTGAACATGATTCTCGTATTCTGTACATTGTTCTTCACTGTGTATGCATATGGGTTGATTCCATTAAAAAAAAAATCAAATTCTTGCTTTCACCTGAATCATAGTAGATTTTCATGTTTTTATCAAACAAGATGTTGAAGCTTCAAACAAGTAGACTTTGATTGAATATGCTAGTGAAGCATTCCTACTGTAAAACTGTTTATAAGACTCCAAAGACAATATTGATAAAATTCAACTACTATGAAAATCTAATTCAAGTTTATAAATTGAAAGCTTGTTGAAATTTATGATTTTTAAAACGAAAATGAGGATTTTTATATTAGTGTTTTAAGAGCAGTTCATATATGAATAAAAACTGCAACTTCATCAATTTCATGAAATTGAAACAATGATAAATGATGAAACTCAGCTTGGTACAAGTTCAAACCTTTGTCGTTCCATGAAAATTATCATGAAATTTATATGTTGCCTGAGTTTACAGTGCGAGATCCATTTAGGGCTTGAAATCCTGCTTTTGCCCATCTCTGTTTCAAGTCGAGACCGTCACCATAACGCGATCGAGTGGCTCGAGCTCCTGGAGGCTGATTGTTTATCGAGATGTCATCGAGTGGGCAAGGGCTAGGGTGTTGCAGGTGGCTAAAGTGGAGGCGGCGTGACAGTTTGTGGAGGAGTTTAGCTTCAGTTTTCAGCTGTAGGGCAAAATTTCCAATTCGAATTTCTATAGATGAATTGAGTTTAGATTCCGAGTTTGGGGGTAGTTTCTGAGTTGTGGATGATGTTGGGGGTAGCCGGAGATCGACCGTGCCACCGTGCACGTGTACGGTCTGGTGATCGTGTCAGTAGGCAGTGGTCAGTCATTCACCCGAGTCGTGCTCGTGTTGTTGCGGGGCTTGCTTCGGGTATCGCGTTAGTGAGTAATGATCCAGATGCTAAAATTTAGTTTACCTTAACTTAAACTTAATTACTGAAAGAAGAATAAAACAAATATGAAGAAGAAGGAGATGTTCAGAGGTGACTCAGGAAGTTTGCATGGGAAACTCGAAGCAACACTCGAGTGAGAATAGGGTAGTTCTCGGGTTTTTAGTGGGAAGTCTCGGGTCCATTGATTTTGGATCTGCTGCTTTCAGTGGAAATGCTTTAAAAAATTAAGATAAAATTTAATACTGTTTTAATTATGAAATTAACGTTTCACAATGTTTCAAAATTCTTAGCTGCTATTTAAATTATGGAATTAATTTAAATTAAGTATTAGGTTAACTAATAATTAAGTTGTAGTTAATACTAAAATTGATTATCAAAATTTAAAAGAAAACTTTTATATGTTTAATTAAGTCGAACATATAAGATAAATAAATTATTTTAGAAAGGAATTAAGAACAATTACTTTTAAAACGCAATTAGCGATAGATTAATTATATTTTGGGAAGTGATTGGAAGTAATCACTTTATAATCAGAGATCGAGTAAATGATTAAGAAAAAGGGGTAAATTGGAAATTAATTACCTAAAGTTAATTCATGAATGATTAAAAGCTAATTAATCGAGTAAATTAATTAAGAATAAATAAATGGTTAAGTAAGTAATTAGCAGCGATTAAATGGGTAATTAAGTTTGATTAATAATTAAGACTATTAAATGATTAATTAAAGTAAATAACTGGATTAAGAAGTAATTAAGTAATTGATACTGTGAAATAAAACAATTACGTAATTAAGACTTAAGGATTAATAAAGAAATCATTAATTAAACAATTCGAAATGCAATAGGAAATTAATTGTTAATTAATGATTAGTAAAATAGAGTTAAGTGATTAACTCTCAGGTAATTAATTCTAAATTGAATTAATTACAAATAAGATTTAAAGGTAATTGCTTATGAATTGTTGTGTATGTAGAATGTCTGGTTGTGATGTTTAAATTAATGATATTCTATGTTACTCTGAGATATGTTGTGTTATATCTATGACGTTTGCATATGTTTTATCTATGATAAATGCTATGTTAATTCAACTGTTGAATTTAAATTATTTAAACTGTTTAAGTTAATTAGACAACTTGGCCCTTAAAATGGCGTTTGGATTCGATGAGACCGGGATCGAAAGAATCAAATTTGATTCTCTGAAAACCACATCGATCCAAATTAAACGTTAGGTCGTGAATCTTGAAATGAAGATCGAGAAGGTATTTTCAGAATGCAAGGGTTATCGTCGTTGACTCTGAGGGTGATTCCAAAATGAGTGTAACGAGATAATGCCTTCGGTTTCGTTCAAACCCGGAACGAACTTGTATGGATTGAATGCTTTCAACACATCGTCAGGCGGACGATGAGCATTCTAAGTGATATGTCCTATAAAGGTAAACGTAGCCTCAAGCCTCATCAACCGGGAATGGCTAAAACAGGGGATGTGCAGCAAGGTTAGGTGGGTCATGCCCAAGTAGGACAAGATATTTCCCCTGTCTAGATGTCCCTTTTTATTTCGGCTGTGTGGGCGGTTGCTAGCTACAACCGCGGGGTTTATCTTGTTCGGGACTGTTCAGTAAGGAATGGTTCCGGCCTTGTGTTGTAGGGGGTCGGGAGTGAGCCTCGGTACGGTGATCTAGGCCCCGTACTGTGACGGGCGGTACCCCAGTAGCCCTGCCATTGTTGAAAATCCATTTTCCCTACGAGACCCTACGATTTTGATTTGTATTACCCACTTTCGTGGCTAGTAGCTGGAATTTAATCATTTAACAATTTCGGCTATTTTCTATTTACTTGAACACCCTAGACACTATTATAATATCACTGGATTTCCTATGAAATGTTTTTCTTAGTGTAAGGTAAAAACTTACCCGTATTTATTTATGGGGAGTCTTACGTGATACCTTTATTTTCAAATGTTTTTAAAGTTAAACAATTTAAACCGTTACTCATACCAGACCCATGTCTGACCTGGAGTTTATATTTTGTTTTTCATAAACTCTTGGATACTCAAATTTTTATGAGTAGTCAAGTGATAGGTTTTGGACTTTGATTACTGGAGGAGCTTGGAGAAGGAGTTTCCAGACGTATATAGCTATTTATGTAGTTCCACTGTGTTAGTTGATGTGTACTGTATCTCTGATGTATATAGTGGTAGCTGTATGTATGATTGTCATGTGTATTGATATTGTATAACTATGATATATGTAAAACTATTTATATGATATATTATATTTTGTTCCATTCCGCTGTGAGATTCTGATGTTGTTGTTCTTTCTTTCTCTTTCTTTCCTATTTTCTATCCCTTTCTTTCTTATGATGATACGTCTTTCTGGTAGTAGAAAGGCGGGTCGTCACAGTTGGTATCAGAGCATAGGTTGGTGATAACCTTGGCTCTGGTAGGAACTACTCATAGAATAGAGTTTGTAGAACTCTAAATGAGTTTGAGTGTATTAATAGATATGAGCGCGTACTTGTTAGTGAATATAAAATTGTTTTTATATTGTGTTGATTTATCTGTTGAGTGTTTATAAATTCTGGTCGGTGCGGGAAGTACAACCGTATCGTAAGGGGTTTCTAAACTCTTAAACAAGATAAACCGACATAGTATTGTTTTTAAAGTGGGTAAATGAAATAATTTTACCCAAATTATATTTTGATATAAAAGAAATAATTTTCTAAATTATTATATATTGGGATGATTGGCTATTAATGTCTAAATCGAATAAGAATCTAAAATTTAATCTGAAATTTGAAATAGTTATAATGAAAATAAAATTCTACAAATATAAATTATATAAAAGGAAGAATAGCTAAATTTGAATTGAACCAGAATTTAAATCCCGAAAGTTTTGGAAAAGATTTTAAATGTAACGGGAATAAAGGTTTGGAAATTTAAATTTCCGGGAAAGTTTGAAATGTTTGCTAAAGTGTTTGAAGGGTATATTGGAATATTGATTTGGAAAGTATTTTTGAATGGGAACTGTTTTGAAATGAATTTGGGAAAGTAAGAAAGCACTGAACTCACTTCAGTCGCTGGAAAATAATCCTGATGATGCTGGCCACATCATTAGAATTCATTTTCGAGTTTCTAATGTGATGGATTGCTTCCCTAGTACTTGGTTATGGTAATGTTTGGAATTGTTGGGTATATTAGTTGTTTGGAAATTTCAAAGGAGAAAATTTGTTTTGGTATAAACAAGTTGTTTTGGAAAATCTGGTGATTTGATTGATATACCAAATAGGTATATATTTGATATATTTCAAAATGGTTTCGAAATAAAACCGGGTAATTTAATTCTGGAAAATTCTATTTAAATAATGGGTAAAATTAAAATAAATTAACTATTGAATTAATTAAGTGAAGTTGATGCTAATAAGAAGGAAATGTAAATCTTAATCTTGGAATTAAAATTTTAACTTGAGTTATTAAAAGTGAATAAAGTATATTGAAGTGAATTTTGAATTTAACTTGGTATAAGTTAAATAAATTGAACTTAGAATTAAATTGGTTTGGATTAAATTGAAATGTATACTTTAAGATAGTAAGTGTTATAGATATATATAATTTGAAATTGTCATTATAAGATGAAACGACTCAAATGAGCAATATAAGTTTCTAAGTAGATAAATAAGTTTTGAGCTCATATTTTGAGAAATAAATTTAAAGAATGGTAAGTAGCTAAATTTAACTGAAGTTGAGTTGAAATAAAACTGAATTTAAATGAATTCAGTCGAGTTATAAATAATATTGAGTGGAATAGAATTCTTATGTAAATAAGTAAATATTGAATTGAATTAAAATAGAAATGGTGTGAGTTGTAAACAAATCTAACTCAAGAATAAATTGAATAACCTTATTATGAATAAATTCAATAATAAATTGTTAATGTAAATTAAAATTTAAGGATGGATAAAAGAATAAATTAATCAGAAAATAATTGGGATTTGATTAAAAGAAAATCAAATCAAAAATTTAAATGAAAAATTGGTGGAATAGAATAAACTTAAGTTGTTAAATAAATAACATGAGTAAATTGTGAGATGATTATTTAAAATATTGGTTGTCAAGTTTAATAAAATGATTTGGAATCAAACTTTTGAGATAAAAGCAAGTGTAATGTAGAGATTGTGAATAAATTAATTTGGATGGACTCAAGTGTAAATTGAGTTGAAATCAATTTAAGATTTGTTATAAAGCTTAAATAATTATTTATTCACAATAGTATTGTCAAACTGCATATAGAAATGAGTTGTTGAATTATTAGAAGCAAAATAGTATGACTTTGAAACCAATTGAAATGAATATGAGTTTGTTTTGCCCAAGTGAATTATATATACAAGCAAGTAAGTTGTAAATCACTTAAACTGAAGAGAATAATTTGAGAATTGGTTAAAATTAATTGTGATAAGGATTGAACCTTACATATGTGCTTATGAAAATATGTAATGGAGACTCTGTCAAAACCTTTCAAAATTTGAAAACTATAAAAAAAAAATGAGCAACAAAACAATTTCAAATTAGGAATTGAAATAAACTAGTGGATGAAATCAGATTTAAAACAAATATGATAAAAACTAGTTATAAATAGAAGATAGTCAATAAAATTCAATATTCAGAGTTGAAGAAAATTGAATTCACATGGAATTGGAAATTCAGATTTAAATAAGAAGATATAAGGTTAAAGTGGCAGAGCAATAATATAAAAGTATATATAATGCTTATATTAAGCTGAAGAAATGAATGGTGGAATTCTTAAGTAAAGTTGATATTGAGAAAATTATTCCAAGTGGATAGAAACCAGAATAATGTGAATAAAAGAAAATTGATATAGTTGTAAATACGTAGGATGTACGTATATTATTTCACTCGCATAACAATTTGATCCAGATTCGAGCACAAAATTTTGAGATGGTTATATCGATCCGAGTTAGGATTTTCACTCGATTTTCGACGACGAACCATGGATATGGATTTTGATTGATTTTGGCAATTCTCTATCATAGTTATGACTATGCAAGGAGAATGACAGTTTCTGATCAAGGAACCAGATCTGAGTCCGTACTAGGAAGTCGGGTGGACAATACTAGTTCGGAAATGAAATTGTGTGATCGAGCGAGCGATCGGATTTGATATTGCGTACGAATGATATATGCACATCGTACGGGCTTGATTAAATAGATATTGAAATTCTGTAAAAAAGTAAATAAAATTTGAAAAGAGTTAATATTGTAGATTTCAGAATTGAATTTCCAGAATGGATATCTGGAATTCATTGTGTATTCCATATGTCCCATCTTGAAAATTTGTTCATGATTCATCATTAGTTGTTAAACTAGTAGTTCAGGAATTTGGAAGTTGAGTCGAATTTAACTGTGGTCAGGAATCCAGTTTGGATTGTTGATCATCGAGAGACAAACACTCGATAATTTTAGGGAAGCTTATCCGAATTTGTGTTCGAATAATTAGTGTTGTTTGTTAGGATAGACTGTTTGATTGTTTGCTAATATATAAATGATATTTATGTTTGAATAATTGATATAACAGCTTTTAAATTATCTTTGTTTTAAATTTCGGGGACGGAATTCTTTTAAGGGGGAGGAATGTAACGACCCGGAAATTTTGGCAATATATTTCAATAAATATTTAATCTAATTTAAATTAAATACAAGCTTTTCAAATTTATAAACTGAGGAGATCTTTGATATTTAGCGGTTATATATGCTCTGTAAAGGAAAATTGATTTGAAAATCTAAAATAAATCCTGTATTGGTCAATAAAACCAAAAGTTGTATATTATCAATATTTAATATAATATTTATAAAAGGGTAATCTAAATAATAATGTTTAACATAAGAAATCCTATCAATATTTAGATATGAATATGAAAACATAAATATAAAACATAATGATAAATATAAGATATAAATAAAAATATAAAATTTACAAATACAATGTTAGAAATTAATGTTTGGAAATTTAACTACAAATAGAAAATAAAACTAAAGGAGTATGTAAACTATAACTATAAAAATCATACATGAATCATATAAGGTGAGCTTAGAAAGAAGATAAATTATTTTCATAATCTATATACATACATTTGCACAATATTGATCTTTAACAAAGATAGTAACTAGTTGCTGTGTAAACATGTGCAATGCAAGAAAATAAGTAATATAATAACAAGACAAAATGAGTAGCTTCATGTATAAGCCTTCCTGAAACATATCTCTTCATATAAATATCTATGTACAACTTACAAATATCTTTATAGTATAAACATGTAAATAATTATGCAAACATATTATGAAGCAAGACATGTACTTGCTATCATCTTAGTCATTTGTCTTGTTCAAAGCAAATATATTACAATTTTTTTACAGTAATTGAAAGCTGTTCAATGCAGAATAAAATAAAAAAATATATATAATAAACATGTGTATATATAAAATATACACAGCAAACCTAATTATTTAGTGTAAACATTTTAAGTAACAAGACAAAAATAAAGCCTCTCACACAAGCCACATTTTCCTGCAAGTTGTACATTTTCATACAATTATCTATATAGTATAAACATAATAATAATTATGTAACCATGTTATGAAGCCAAGGCATTTATTGCCATCAGCTCATCATGCATTTTGTCATTTCAAATATGTATAAAAATCTGAACATGTCATAAACAATAGGAAGAAAACATCAGAACTAGAAAACACCTTCCCTTACAATCCACTCTCTTCCATATGTATATGTATCCATCTTGTATTTAGTTCGTTCAGAGAAAAAAGGAAAAAAAAAAACTTTGTAAACCTGAGAAAATTTAAAGCAAGAAAAAAAAGAGAGAGAGCAAATTCAACTAGAATTCAAATTAAAAACAATCAAATTCAAGGCAGACTCAAACTTCAGTTTCAAAACATGAAGACTTCAAACATCAATGCTTCCTGTTGACAGAAATTTGGAGCAGGTGAGTAAACAAAATTTAAAGCTTTGTGTTTAAATTTAAAAGCAGTAAAAAAAAGATTTCTCATAGGGTATTTTGTCTCTGTTTGATCTTGAAAATGATTCTCGTATTCTGTACATTGTTCTTCACTGTGTATGCATATGGGTTGATTCCATTAAAAAAAAAAAAAATCAAATTCTTGCTTTCACCTGAATCATGGTAGATTTTCATGTTTTTATCAAACAAGATGTTGAAGCTTCAAACAAGTAGACTTTGATTGAATATGCTAGTGAAGCATTCCTACTGTAAAACTGTTTACAAGACTCCAAAGAATATATTGATAAAATTCAACTACTATGAAAATCTAATTCAAGTTTATGAATTGAAAGCTTGTTGAAATTTATGATTTTTAAAACGAAAATGAGGATTTTTATATTAGTGTTTTAAGAGCAGTTCATATATGAATAAAAACTGCAACTTCATCAATTTCACGAAATTGAAACAATGATAAATGATGAAACTCTGCTTGGTACCAGTTCAAACCTTTGTTGTTCCATGAAAATTATTAGGAAATTTATATGTTGCCTGAGTTTAGAGTGCGAGATCCATTTAGGGCTTGAAATCCTGTTTTTGCCCATCTCTGTTTCGAGTCGAGACCGTCACCATAACGCGATCAAGTGGCTCGAGCTCCTGGAGGCTGATTGTTTATCGAGATGTCAATGAGTGGGCAAGGGCTAGGGTGTTGCAGGTGGCTGAATTGGAGGCGGCGTGAAAGTTTGTGGAGGAGTTTAGCTTCAGTTTTCGGCTGTAGGGCAAAATTTCCAATTCGAATTTCTATAGATGAATTGAGTTTAGATTCCGAGTTTGGGGATAGTTTCTGAGTTGTGGATGATGTTGGGGGTAGCCGGAGATCGACCGTGCCACCGTGCACATGTACGATCTGGTGATCGTGTTAGTAGGCAGCGGTCAGTCATTCACCCGAGTCGTGCTCGTGTTGTTGCGGGGCTTGCTTCGGGTATCGCGTTAGTGAGTAATGATCCAGATGCTAAAATTTAGTTTACCTTAACTTAAACTTAATTACTGAAAGAAGAATAAAACAAATATGAAGAAGAAGGAGATGTTCAGAGGCGACTCAGGAAGTTTGCGTGGGAAACTCGAAGCAACACTCGAGTGAGAATAGGGTAGTTCTCGGGTTTTTAGTGGGAAGTCTCGGGTCCATTGATTTTGGATCTGCTGCTTTCAATGGAAATGTTTTACAAAATTAAGATAAAATTTAATACTGTTTTAATTTCGAAATTAATGTTTCACAATGTTTCAAAATTCTTAACTGCTATTTAAATTATGGAATTAATTTAAATTAAGTATTAGGTTAACTAATAATTAAGTTGTAGTTAATACTAAAATTGATTATCAAAATTTAAAAGAAAACTTTTATATGTTTAATTAAGTCGAACATATAAGATAAATAAATTATTTTAGAAAGGAATTAAGAACAATTACTTTTAAATCGCAATTAGCGATAGATTAATTATATTTTGCGAAGTGATTGGAAGTAATCACTTTATAATCAGAGATCGAGTAAATGATTAAGAAAAAGGAGTAAATTGGAAATTAATTACCTAAAGTTAATTCATGAATGATTAAAAGCTAATTAATCGAGTAAATTAATTAAGAATAAATAAATGGTTAAGTAAGTAATTAGCAGCGATTAAATGGGTAATTAAGTTTGATTAATAATTAAGACTATTAAATGATTAATTAAAGTAAATAACTGGATTAAGAAGTAATTAAGTAATTGATACTGTGAAATAAAACAATTACGTAATTAAGACTTAAGGATTAATAAAGAAATCATTAATTAAACAATTCGAAATGCAATAGGAAATTAATTGTTAATTAATGATTAGTAAAACAGAGTTAAGTGATTAACTCTCAGGTAATTAATTCTAAATTGAATTAATTACAAACAAGATTTAAAGGTAATTGCTTATGAATTGTTGTGTGTGTAGAATGTCTGGTTGTGATGTTTAAATTAATGATATTCTATGTTACTCTGTGATATGCTGTGTTGTATCTATGATGTTTGCATATGTTTTATCTGTGATAAATGCTATGTTAATTCAATTGTTGAATTTAAATTATTTAAACTGTTTAAGTTAATTAGACAACTTGGCCCTTAAAATGGCGTTTGGATTCGATGAGACCGGGATCGGAAGAATCAAATTTGATTCTCCGAAAACCACATCGATCAAAATTAAACGTTAGGTCGTGAATCCTGAAATGAAGATTGAGAAGGTGTTTTCAGAATGCAAGGGTTATCGTCGTTGACTCTGAGGGTGATTCCAAAATGAGTGTAACGAGATAATGCCTTCGGTTTCGTTCAAACCCGGAACGAACTTGTATGGATTGAATGCTTTCAACACAACGTCAGGCGGACGATGAGCATTCTAAGTGGTATGTCCTATAAAGGTAAACGCAGCCTCAAGCCTCATCAACCGGGAATGGCTAAAACAGGGGATGTGCAGCAAGGTTAGGTGGGTCATGCCCAAGCAGGACAAGATATTTCCCCTGTCTAGATGTCCCTTTTTATTTCGGCTGTGTGGGCGGTTGCTAGCTACAACCGCGGGGTTTATCTTGTTCGGGACTGTTCAGTAAGGAATGGTTTCGGCCTTGTGTTGTAGGGGGTCGGGAGTGATCCTCGGTACGGTGATCTACGCCACGTACTGTGACAAGCGGTACCCCAGTAGCCCTGCCATTGTTGGAAATCCATTTTCCCTACGGGACCCTACGATTTTGATTTGTATTACCCACTTTCGTGGCTAGTAGCTGGAATTTAATCATGTAACAATTTCGGCTATTTTCTATTTACTTGAAAACCCTGGACACTATTATAAAATCACTGGATTTCTTATGAAATGTTTTGGTTAGCGTAAGGTAAAAACTTACCCGTATTTATTTGTGGGGAGTCTTACGTGATACTATTATTTTCAAATGTTTTCAAAGTTAAACAATTTAAACCTTTTACTCATACCAGACCCATGTCTGACCCGGAGTTTATATTTTGTTTTTCATAAACTCTTGGATACTCAAATTTTTATGAGTAGTCAAGTGATAGGTTTTGGACTTTGATTACTGGAGGAGCTTGGAGAAGGAGTTTCCAGACGTATATAGCTATTTATGTAGTTCCGCTGTGTTAGTTGATGTGTACTGTATCTCTGATGTATATAGTGATAGCTGTATGTATGATTGTCATGTGTATTGATATTGTATAACTCTGATATATGTAAAACTATTTATATGATATATTATATTTTGTTCCATTCCGCTGTGAGATTCTGATGTTGTTGTTCTTTCTTTCTATTTCTTTTCTATTTTCTATTCCTTTCTTTCTTAATGATGATACGTCTTTCTGGTAGTAGAAAGGCGGGTCGTCGCAGTTGGTATCAGAGCATAGGTTGGTGATAACCTTGGCTCTGGTAGGAACTACTCATAGAATAGAGTTTGTAGAACTCTAAAATGAGTTTGAGTGTATTAATAGATATGAGCGCATACTTGTTAGTGAATATAAAATTGTTTTTATATTGTGTTGATTTATCTGTTGAGTGTTTATAAATTCTAGTCGGTGCGGGAAGTACAACCGTATCGATAGGGGTTTCTAAACTCTTAAACAAGATAAACCGACATAGTATTGTTTTTAAAGTGGGTAAATGAAATAATTTTACCCAAATTATATTTTGATATAAAAGAAATAATTTTCTGAAATTATTATATATTGGGATGACTGGCTATTAATGTCTAAATCAAATAAGAATCTAAAATTTAATCTGAAATTTGAAATAGTTATAATGAAAATAGAATTCTATGAATATAAATTATATAAAAGGCAGAATAACTAAATTTGAATTGAACCAGAATTTAAATCCCGGAAGTTTTGGAAAAGATTTTAAATGTAACGGGAATAAAGGTTTGGAAATTTAAATTTCCGGGAATGTTTGCTAAAGTGTTTGAAGGGTATATTGGAATATTGATTTGGAAAGTATTTTTGAATGGGAACTGTTTTGAAATGAATTTGGGAAAGTAAGAAAGCACTGAACTCACTTCAATCGCTGGAAAATAATCCCGACGATGCTGGCCACATCATTAGAATTCATTTTCGAGTTTCTAATGTGATGGATTTCTTCCCTAGTACTTAGTTATGGTATTGTTTGGAATTGTTGGGTATATTAGTTGTTTGGAAATTTCAAAGGAGAAAATTTGTTTTGGTATAAACAAGTTGTTTTGGAAAATTTGGTGATTTGATTGATATACCAAATAGGTATATATTTGATATATTTCAAAATGGTTTCGAAATAAAACCGGGTAATTTAATTCTGGAAAATTCTATTTAAATAATGGGTAAAATTAAAATAAATTATCTATTGAATTAATTAAGTGAAGTTGGCTAATAAGAAGGAAATGTAAATCTTAATCTTGGAATTAAAATTTTAACTTGAGTTATTAAAAGTGAATAAAGTATATTGAAGTGGATTTTGAATTTAACTTGGTATAAGTTAAATAAATTGAACTTAGAATTAAATTGGTTTGGATTAAATTGAAATGTATACTTTAAGATAGTAAGTGTTATATATATATATATATATATATATATAATTTGAAATTGTTATTATAAGATGAAACGACTCAAACGAGCAGTATAAGCTTCTAAGTAGATAAATAAGTTTTGAGCTCATATATTGAGAAATAAATTTAAAGAATGGTAAGTAGCTAAATTTAACTGAAGTTGAGTTGGAATAAAACTGAATTTAAATGAATTTAGTCGAGTTATAAATAATATTGAGTGGAATAGGGTAGTTCTCGGGTTTTAGTGGGAAGTCTCGGGTCCATTGATTTTGGATCTGCTGCTTTCAGTGGAAATGTTTTACAAAATTAAGATAAAATTTAATACTGTTTCAATTATGAAATTAACGTTTCACGATGTTTCAAAATTCTTAGCTGCTATTTAAATTATGGAATAAATTTAAATTAAGTATTAGGTTGACTAATAATTAAGTTGTAGTTAATACTAAAATTCGTTATCAAAATTTAAAAGAAAACTTTTATATGTTTAATTAAGTCGAACATATAAGATAAATAAATTATTTTAGAAAGGAATTAAGAACAATTACTTTTAAATCGCAATTAGCGATAGATTAATTATATTTTGGGAAGTGATTGGAAGTAATCACTTTATAATCAGAGATCGAGTAAATGATTAAGAAAAAGGGCTAAATTGGAAATTAATTACCTAAATTTAATTCATGAATGATTAAAAGCTAACTAATCGAGTAAATTAATTAAGAATAAATAAATGTTTAAGTAAGTAATTAGCAGCGATTAAATGGGTAATTAAGTTTGATTAATAATTAAGACTATTAAATGATTAATTAAAGTAAATAACTGGATTAAGAAGTAATTAAGTAATTGATAGTGTGAAATAAAACAATTACGTAATTAAGACTTAAGGATTAATAAAGAAATCATTAATTAAACAATTCGAAATGCAATAGGAAATTAATTGTTAACTAATGATTAGTAAAATAGAGTTAAGTGATTAACTCTCAGGTAATTAATTCTAAATTAAATTAATTACAAATAACATTTAAAGGTAATTGCTTATGAATTGTTGTGTATGTAGATATCTGGTTGTGATGTTTAAATTAATGATATTCTATGTTACTATGTGATATGCTGTGTTATATCTATGATGTTTACATATGTTTTATATATGATAAATGCTATGTTAATTCAACTGTTGAATTTAAATTATTTAAACTGTTTAAGTTAATTAGACAACTTGGCCCTTAAAATGGCGGTTGGATTCGATGAGACCGGGATCGGAAGAATCAAATTTGATTCTCCGAAAACCACATCGATCCAAATTAAACGTTAGGTCTGAATCCTGAAATGAAGATCGAGAAGGTGTTTTCAGAATGCAAGGGTTATCGTCGTTGACTCTGAGGGTGATTCCAAAATGAGTGTAACGAGATAATGCCTTCGGTTTCGTTCAAACCCGGAACGAACTTGTATGGATTGAATGCTTTCAACATATCGTCAGGCGGACGATGAGCATTCTAAGTGATATGTCCTATAAAGGTAAACGCAGCCTCAAGCCTCATCAACCGGGAATGGCTAAAACAGGAGATGTGCAGCAAGGTTAGGTGGGTCATGCCCAAGCAGGACAAGATATTTCCCCTGTCTAGATGTCCCTTTTTATTTCGGCTCTGTGGGCGGTTGCTAGCTACAACCGCGGGGTTTATCTTGTTCGGGACTGTTCAGTAAGGAATGGTTCCGACCTTGTGTTGTAGGGGGTCGGGAGTGATCCTCGGTACGATGATCTAGGCTCCGTACTGTGACGGGTGGTACCCCAGTAGCCCTGCCATTGTTGTAAATCCATTTTCCCTACGAGACCCTACGATTTTGATTTGTATTACCCACTTTCGTGGCTAGTAGCTGGAATTTAATCATGTAACAATTTCGGCTATTTTCTATTTACTTGAAAACCCTTGACACTATTATAATATCACTGGATTTCCTATGAAATGTTTTGGTTAGCGTAAGGTAAAAACTTACCCGTATCTATTTGTGGGGAGTCTTACGTGATACCTTTATTTTCAAATGTTTTCAAAGTTAAACAATTTAAACCGTTTACTCATACCAGGCCCATGTCTGACCCGAAGTTTATATTTTGTTTTTCATAAACTCTTGGGTACTCAAATTTTTATGAGTAGTCAAGTGATAGGTTTTGGACTTTGATTACTGGAGGAGCTTGGAGCAGGAGTTTCCAGACGTATATAGCTATTTATGTAGTTCCGCTGTGTTAGTTGATGTGTACTGTATCTCTGATGTATATAGTGATAGCTGTATGTATGATTGTCATGTGTATTGATATTGTATAACTCTGATATATGTAAAACTATTTATATGATATATTATATTTTGTTCCATTCCGCTGTGAGATTCTGATGTTGTTGTTTTTTCTTTCTGTTTCTTTTCTATTTTCTATCCCTTTCTTTCTTAATGATGATACGTCTTTCTGGTAGTGCAAAGGCGGGTCGTCACACCATTTTCTAGTTGTTTTATTTGCAAACCTAAGAAGAAATTTAATTCTCCTATATGCGACATTTCGAATTCATTTTTCATTATGTTAGAGAAATCGTTACATAGTTTCTTGTTAGTTGATCCAAATATGATGCCATCAATATATATTTGTATAACTAGTATATTATTATCTTCTCTTTATAAATAATGTAGAATCAATTGTCCCAAATTGAAAACCAGAATTTAATAAATATATTTTTAGTCTCTCACACCAAGTACGGGGTGCTTACTTTAATCCGTATAATGCCTTTTTAAGTTTAAAAACATGGTCTGGGTATTTATCATGAACAAGGGTGGTTGTTCGACGTAAATTTTTTTCTTTTATGAAACCATTCGAAAATGTACTTTTAACATCCATTTGAAATAATTTAAAATATGATGACATGCAAAAGCAAGTAATGTTCGTATGCTTCAAGACATACTATAGGAGCGAATGTTTCTTCATAATCAATTCCTTCTTCTTGGCTGTATCCTTGAGCAATTAATCTTGCTTTAATGCAAACAATGTTTCCATTTTCATCTGCTTTATTTTTAGAAACCCATTTATTTCTTATTGGAGATTAATCATTTGTTCTTGGTATGAATTCACGTACATCAATTCTTTCAAATTGAATAAATTCTTCCTCCATTGCGATAATTCAAAAATCATCTTTTGATGCTTCTTTATAGTTTTTTGGTTCAAAATAGATATAAATGCAAATGACTTATTTGATTTAATTGATTTCTAGTTGAAATTCTAGTGTTTAAGTCACCAGTTACATTATTAATTAGATGATCATTATGATTCAAGGTGGCGATCTTAAAAGATTATCATTATTATTCATGGTATTATAGTTTTCAACTACAAAAGTATTATTATTATCATCTAAAATTTTGTCACCGTCGACATTTTTGGTATTTTGAAAATCTTCTTTAAAAGAAACATGAAGACTTTCTTCAATAATGTTAGTTCATTTTTTAAAAATTATCTATGCTTTACAATCCGAATATCCAACAAAAAATCCTTCAACCGCTTTTGGGTTGAATTTTTCAAGATTATCTTTATTATCCAAAATAAGCATTTAGAACCAAAAATACGAATATATGATACTTTAGGTTTGTTTTTGAAAAACATTTAGTAACATGTATTCTTGGGTCGAATTGTTACATGATTTAATACATAACATGTAGTAGAAATAGATTCTATCCAAAAAGCGTTTGGTAAACTACTACTACTAGGTAATATTGGTGCACATTCTTATAGTGTTTGGTATTTCCTTTCTACTACACCATTTTGTTGTGGTGTTCATGGAAATGATTTTTTTTGACTAATTCCTTTTTTATTGCAAAAATTTTCAAAGATATCATTTTTAAATTCTCCACCATAATCACTTCTTGTACTTTTAATTTTTAAGTTCATTAAAATTTTAATTCTCTTAGTAAAGATTTTAAACACTTCAAATGTATCGCTTCTATGTTATATAAAAAATCCAAGTGTATCGTGAAAAATCATCGACGATAACAAATATATATTTGTTATGATTTATTGATTGTACTTGAGTTGGGCCAAATAAATCTAAATGAAGTAATTCAAGTGGTTGTTTAATAGTAAATTTTTTCTTAGTTTGAAAGAAATTTTCTTTAATTTTCCAAGCAGGCAAGCATCACATAGATTTTTGACTTTATAATTTAGTTTGAATAATTCTCTTACTAAATCATTCTTTGCTAATTTATTTACATATTTACAATTTGTGTGACAAAGGCGTTTGTGCTATAGCCATGGGCCATTATGATCAGCGGTTAGACACAAATCACTATTCTTTTTAATATTTACGAGTATATATGCACGCTTAGGTGTGCCTGCATCTAATCACACTGTGTATGGTGTTCGTAAGTGTTTAAATGGATGTAATTCGTAACAACCTATTTATATAAGCAAGGAATAAATTAACAGCCTTGTTTGTACTTTATTTTATTTATTTTATGTTTTCACCTTTTCTTTTTTGCTTCATGATCTTCTCTTAGTTACTGGATTAAGTGGTCGAGATCACTAAAAGTAAATAAGAAGAAAATCTCAAGAAATACCAACGATTGATGAGCAAAACAGAATAAAATAAGCTTCTCTTACTTCTTCCAATTCAACCTAGTTGGCAACTGATTCGGCTGCCATTCTAAGTCCATTCTGAATACTTTTTGGTTGTTGAATGTTGTAACACAGATGAATCATACATGCCAGTTGCGTCCCGATCAATGCTTGGTCAGCACACAAAAAACAATTTGTCGGCTGATAGTTTAGTTGTCAAAGAGACACGTATGAGAGACACTTGCAATCTTTTGCATTGCCTTCTATTAATCAAATCAAGTGGGTCCCATTTTATTGATCGAAATCTTTTAACCATTTTATCTTTCATTAAATGAGCCCAAAGTTTTAGAGGAAGATTTTGCCACCGAAAATAACATGGGATTTGGAATCCATGCATACGCTTCAGCTTCATTTTTGAACTAAACTTACAAATCCATAGAAAGAATAAAGTCAAAAACATAATCTGATAATCTGATAGGCACAACAAACTTTTAAAATAATTAATTATTGAGAAACATTGTAGTTCAACCCATGTTAATAGTAAAGTTTCTAGGAAATAGAATATAGCCTGACATTTAATAGTTAACAGCTCCTCCAAGCCTCCAACATCAATAAAGCTTTTCTAGGCTGATGGTTGGCAAGAGGGCTATGACATCGCAGCAGCTGAATTCAAAACAAATAATGCGTTAAAAAGGTAATTCAGCTACAGCGAATAAAAATTTAGAAAAATATTTATCTAAAATTTTAAAATGTTTCACATTGTAAGAATATATGAGTCCTTTATTACATTACCATTATAATGGAGTGGTGTTTGAATTATGAAGAAATAAGGTTCTTTAGATAATTTAAAGTTTCAACTTGCATACTATTCATATGTATTTTGAGAATGAATACCGGAAGAAAATAGTTTATTATTTCCAATAGTAGATTCATATAATACATCTTATGCTAACACACACCCCATTTTTGTAATCCATCCTTAGTGAGTAGTCGGTTATGACTATACTGTATGTGCATAATGCCATTTAGGATTATTTACTTTTGTGTATACTACGTCTTCCCACTTTTGCTCATGATGTTGTGAGATCCTGGCACTTTGCCATTATTGTTTGAATGAAAACTCACCACTATCAATTTTCCATACCCATAAATTTGGTCGATTGCCGCTATACAATGGCATGTGTTTAATTATCTGTTTGAAACTACTGCTTTCAGCCCTATCCTAGTTCATTATCTAAGCCGACGCCTTTGATCCATGGGTCGTACTATAGAGCGGTTTCTCCTCCATTGGTATGCGTTTCTCCACCATGTTTGTTAATTCACTTCATTTTATTGAAATAGCCTTTCATGTACCTAAATCGTTATTATCCACTTGGGAAATCTAGAAATTTTCTATTATATATTTTGCTCTCACCCATCTTGCCCATAGGTAATTAGTATCTTTTAATTTCCAACTCAACTCAATCTTACTCTCATTTTACATCTTCCAGATAACTCAAGCCTATACCTCAATTTCTTCATTGTATGGAGATTTGGTTATAAATGATATTACGAACTCCACCCTTACGTGTAAAGTTCTACACTGATTTTATTGATAGATTTACTTGGGGTTTGAAAAGTTTGTATCTAGCAGATGACTTTAGATTTTGTGGTTGTGAATAAGCTCTATTATCCATGCAAAGGAGAGAAGGTTAGAGCTCCAACTATAGAGTTTACATTTGATACTTGTATTGATTTACAAAATTCTTAGTAATAAGCAAGGTTTAAATTTATGGTTTCCGATTCCATTCTAGTCTTTCGAAATTATTAAAATTTTGATTCAGTTTTGAAAATTTTAGAAATTCTGTTTAAACTCCAGTTTCGTATTTAGTTATCTTTTAAGTTTTTTGATGCCAGTTATGCCAAAGATACCAACCTTTCATAATCGAAGTCCATTAATTCTACCTATAAAACATAGTTTATAAGCCCATCACTTAGCCAACATTATTTCTTGCTTCTAGCACAGTATGTCAAAATCCTTCCCAGGCATTAGGCTTTCCTTTTCTTTAATTTTTTATAGTTGCTTGTAGTCCAATATGTCAACACAAAGTTGGCTTTCTTCTTTTATCATTCAGCATCCGCCTTCGTTAAACCTCGTTCAAACCATATCTAAATAGCTTTCAAATTTTGGGTCCAATTCTAAAATCAAAACCTATGAAAAGGAAATTATCTTCTCAAACTACTGAACGTCCAAACGTCTTTGGAGTGTTTGGATATGAATTTTTTTAACAGGAAGTAAGCCTTTTATGTACTTAGTAATTAAATACTAAAACTACTGGATTTGAGAGAAAACCAAATTGGAAGTTCTACAATTTTTGAAATGGTAAATATTCATCGATTCATGATTTTCCTAACCAATTATGTAGGTCATAGTTGCAACTGATATGATTGAATAAATTAAAAAGATAAGTAGATTGTAGCTCGCTTTATCTTTGACAACAAATTTAGAAATAGATCAACTACCAGCAATATAAAGAATAACATGAATTAGGATATTTCATTAAACTTAACCTTAATCGGACAAAACCGATAATTGATTATAGATCGTGAACTGTGTTCGTTGAACTAACCTTAATCGCAGCTAACTAACCGGAGAAGAGGGTGGATCTAGAAGCATACAGAATAACCCTAGTTTGTGGGATCACACTAATGCTGGAAAAGACGATGGATCTAGAATCGGATGGGACTGAGCAGCGGTCGGTCGTGAGAGAAGGCGACGGAGAAGATGATGGGTTTTGAGTCGGGTTGGATGTGGAGAACGGTAGGATAAGAACAGAGGGAGATATAAGTATGGTGGCTTTCTAGGTTTTTATTTTATTTTAGGAGACAACGATAGGAGAAGAACAGAGCGAAAAAAACGAGGCAGTGGGGGCATTTCGGGTACTTCAAAAAGACACGAATGAAATTAGTTAAGGGAATTCTCTTTATTAGTAGAGATATGTAAACATAAATATTTCGTTTTCTTAATCCTTCAAAAATCAAAATTTTGTTTTGATCAAATATACTACATTTATCCTTTTCGAAATCGATTCTAAATCCTTTATCACATAATAACTTATGCGTAATAAGTTATGTTTTAAAATTTTCTACTAACAAAACATTAGTGATAAGGGGAGAAGTGGATATACTGATGTTGATGACGTTTCCAATGCCGATGACAAATCCTTTTGATTTACCTCAAAATGTCACAATGCTGCCATTGATATATGTTATATTTGATAACATGTGTGCATTTCCTGTCATATGCTTGGAACATCCACTATCGACTATCCATTTTTCCTTCGTTTTTACATTATTTTTAGGTACTTGCTAAATAGTAAAAGTTCAATTGGTACCCACTTCCCCTGTTAGGGTCCTATGTGTTCATGGGTGAAGGTAGCCATACCAAAGTGGGTTTGGGACCATTAAAGACAAAATTATCATTATAAACAATATTTTTCAAGTATTATCTATACGTTTTTGCCTAATAAAATTGTTATTTGATTTAGAAATCCATAATTTGACACTATTTGTCCCAGGAATATTAATCTTATTTTTAGAGATAGGTTTCTTGGACTGAGTATATAGTGTACTATAGTTTCTATTTTTTGCTTAGCTTTAAATCCTAATCCATTCGATTTCCTGATGGTCTTGATATTTTGATCAAATTTTCTAAGCTTTATTTTCCTTCATTAAATTTCGATATATTATTAGTTGCTTTATCTAACTTGTTCTTAAAATGAAAATTTTCAGTATTGCTAGAATTTAAACTTGCCTTAAGTTCTAGTTTTTTTTTCACGTTTGGTATTTTTTAATTTACTATTTTATAAATCATGTAATAGAGTAGTATTTTGAGAAGATAATTTTTTACATTCTTTTTGAGTCATTTTTTGTTCTTCTTCTAATTCTATTTTTATCTTTTAATAAACTTATTTCTATCTCTGCTCTATTTACCTTTCCTATATATTCCCGGTCTAGTTTCTTAAATTCTCTATATTTATCATTTAATTCTATGGTAATTTCTAAAATTTCATCATATATTAATTCAGGGTGTACCTCATCGGTATTAGCCATAAAACAGACAATAGCTTGTTCTGAGTCGCTTTTACTATCACTGTAAGAGGAAGAAGGAGAACCGAAGTCATTCGAAGTTGCTTGAAAAGGCTCTTCGCTTCTTTTTGAATTTCTTGAATTTTCTTTTCTTTTTATCATTATTGAGTTTGGACAATCTTTCTTTATATGGATGAATATGTCACATCCATAAACTTGGTTGAAATTTGATTTGATGAGTTTGAATTACCACCATTATGAAATTTTGTCATCCTTTTGTATTTCTTAAATTTTTTGTAGTTCTTGGCTATGAATACAATTTCTTCCTCGTCTAAGTTGGAATTGTCATTATTTGCTTGAAAAGCAGTAATCTTCTTTCCTTGATTTTTCACCTTCCACCTGCAAATTAGCTTCATATGACATCGGATTTCCTATTAGTTCTTCGATTTTGAGTTGAGAGCGATCGTTAGCTTCTTCGATGGCTAAAACCTTTCTTTCCAATTCGACAATCAAAGAATTTAAGATTCGTGTAACTAGACCAGAATCAGTGAATTTGACCCCCAAGTGTCATGTGATGATGTTGTATAGCTTGAAATCTAGCATACATGTCAATAATAGATTCGTTTGCATTCATTTTAAATGGTGAAAATTGAATTTGTAGAATAGAAATTTTTGTTTGCTTGACTTTTGTCGTACCTTCATAAGTCACTTGAAAAGTGCATCTATATCATATACGGTAGTGCAAAGCATAACTCATGAAAATTAATTTTTATCAAATAAACAAAATAAAACATTCATGGCTTTATCATTATTAGTTGTCATGTTCTTTTATGCATCGGTCCAAGTTCTTATGTCAATGGTAGATTCTTCATATATAGTTTGAGTAGTTTGCCAAATTTCCAAACCATCAGCTTCCATAAAAATTCGCATATGAGCAATTGATTGATCGTCTTGAAATGTACTTTCCATATTAAAAAATATCAATCACGTGTTACTGTAAATTGAAATGAACATGCTTTGTTACCAAATGGAAGTCTAGTGGATCGTATCTAATATGAGTATTAGTATGTGAGTATATACCAATATATGAGCTAAATATAGAAATATAATAAAGTATAAAAATGAGAACACTAGAGTTTTTATACTGTTTCGGACCTCCCGTCATACGTCAGTTGTGAAGCTCTCCTTCGGTATTTCACTACTCAATAATCCTTGCTTCGCTCGAAAGTATAGGCTAATACAAAAGTATTCCATTGACGAACTTTTCAATATAGCGGATATTGACTGCTAGTATAATTCTTCTTATAATCTCCTTTAAATGACAATGAGCGTGAGTTGGTTGGATTTGTAGGAAATAATTTAACCAAAATATATAGATTTTGTTGGAAGTTATTAAGAATATTAAGTTAATGATTGCACAAGAGAATATGAATATAGAAGTTAGAGATTAGTATCAAGTTAAATTAAAATCTCAATCGATGGAAGTATTTGTAGAATCAAAGAATTTTATTTGAAAAGTTACAACTTCTTGAAAGATTGCTCTTTGATTAATGATTGCAACTGTTAAAAGAGGAAGAGGTTTGTTCAGAGGAGAGAGAAGCATCTATTCAAAAATAACTGTTGCACTTTTCTGTTTACAGGCCGAGACAGTTCACGGACATCTATCCTTATGTCACAGACGTCTGTGGATGTCTGAAAGTAACAAACAAAGATATGTCATAGACATCTGTGATGGAAGGACAGACGTTTTTAACTTTGTGAAGTATAAAACCAGGGTAGTTTGTTATTTAAGATATGTCGATATGATATTCTATGTGTTATGTTCACTCAAGGATATATATATATATATATATGACTATAATACAATAATATGACCTTACTTTTTAATCAATTGTCTGTGAGCTATGATTTTTTTAATGTACTGTGACCTTCTTCTAATATATACCTATAATATGATAAAATATATCATGCATATGTGATTGTATAGTTGTTGTCATTGAAATCGCAAAATAGAGGTTCTAACAAACTCTGATTTATGTATGTATATTACTTTATGTAAAGATCTGTTGTATATTACATATTACTCGTCACGATGTAAGATTCTGTTCTGTCTTTTCGGCACTTGGATGCTCAACACGTAAGTGCCATGAATATATTACTATTGACTTCCAAGGATTTAAAATGTGGGTCGTTACACTTGGTATCAGAGTTAGCTTGAGCGAACACCTAGGCTTTGGTAGGGAAAACTCATTATAGATATAGTTAGTAACACCCTAGAATAAGTGACTCATTCGAGATAAGGTTAGTAGCTCCCTCATAAGTTGAGTGTATTATATATAGGAGAGCGCGTATTTGTTAGTGATTATAATATTTTTATATTGTGTTAATTTATCTATTGAGTGGATTATAAATTTTGGTCGAAACGTGGGATGCCACGGTACTCATAGGGTTTTCTTAACACTTGAACCAGGCAAACCGACACAATATTGTTTTTGAAAATTGGTAAATGAAATAATTTAACAAAATTTTACATTTTATACAAAAAAAATAATTTCCATAGATTTGATATAGATATTTTTTGTGCGTTTGCTTGTCAGGACATGATAATATTTAATTATTATCATTTTTGTTTGATTAGTCATGCTTACCTAGTTAGGAGCATTCGCTATCGTTTATTGATTAAGTAGTGGTGCTCGACCAGTTTATGGGCATTTACTATTATGATTGATTAGGAGTAGTTTTATCCTTTTTACTGCATGGGTTGGGTAAATAGTAACTGTGGAAACATTAAAACGAACATCTTGTGAATTCATATTCACAATTTGACTATAAGGTGTTTAGTGATAATGTTAGGTTGAAATTTAACTTTAATAAAAGTTGTTTATTATGATCCAAATAAAGATATACGTTTGTGAAATGATTTTATATAAGGAAGTGAAAATTATATAAATATATTTACAAATGTAGTTTATAAACAAAAAAAGGATTTAAATCGAGAATTTGAGAATTTAAATCCTTATGTTTTTGGAAATGGTTTTACAAGTTTTGGAAGAAACGATAATAGTATTGTTTGGAAGTATTTTTGGATAGAAATATTTTTAAAGGATTTTGAAGGAGATAAAAAGCACTAAACTCACTTCGGTCGCTGAAAAATAATTTCGATGATGACTGTAGCATCATCGGTGTTCATTTTTGAGTTTCTAAGTAAGGGATTACTACTATGGTAATTTGTTTAGAGTTATTTTGAGTAAAATGGATTGTGATTTTAAAATCCCAGAAGTATGATTTGATATGCAAAAGGAGATATGTTTGTTGTTATTTCAAAATGATTTGAAATGAAAACCAGGTGTTTAAGTCTAAAGTTTTCAGTCAAGTTATTATATGGATGCGTGTACCATATGCATTAGAGTAATTTGGTTTTGCATCTTATTTTGATACGTTGTTTGGTGATTTTTCATTTATTGAAATGAGACGGAATTTCGATAATTTTGGATGGTCGGACTACCAAATTTGATATAGAAAAGGAAGCCGTGTTTTTGGTGGAATTACAAGGAAATAACTTTTTGTAACTTATAAATTTGAAGAGATAGTAAGTTAACACAATTTTTAAACTTGTTGAACATTCTGGTTAACTAAAACAAATCTAATATTGTATATATACTCTTAGGATGTAGAAGAGTGTCTTATGGATATATGAACTTAAGTTTTAAAGTGTTGATAAACCTAAGTTGTGTTTTATAAGGTGTCTATAAACTAAAGTCATGAAATATTTGTACACTTAAGTAATTTTTAATGATATGGTTCATAAATGAATTTAGTCTGAAATGAAATCATGTTCAATGAAATTGAGTGTGATTTAAATTAAAAAGGGAACATGTGTGGTTAAGAAACCAATTAGAATAAATGTGTATGATGTATGTATATCATTTTATTCACATGAGGATCTATGATCAAGATTCGGGCACATGATTTCAAGATTACATCGGTTTAAACAAGGACTTTTCACTCGATTTTTGACGGCTGTAACATCCCACCTTTTTGTATGCTTTAAATCGACGATAAACCACACACGTCAGACTCAAACCATATAAGGGCAAATTGTTATTGGGGTGAATAAGAAAAGCAGAGAAAGAAACAAACAAACATAATCTCATAGTGGAATGACAAAATATAATAATCAAATAACAGTTCATGAAGCGGTTCTACAAAACATTTGATTATACTTATACAACACATATCAGAGTTACACATACCAGAGAATGATAAATATTACAGCGGAACAATGTGATGCAGTGAAATAATAATAAATACTAATAATACAATCTTCGTCTTCGTCCTCCAAAAACAAGGTCTTCAAGCCTTGAAATGCTCAGACTGACCCGAGCGAGTTGAAAAGACAAAACACTCGAGTCAGAACTATAAGATCTTATGTAAGTTAAGTCAACGGTAAATAATATAAGTGGAACGGCGTCAGAGATGTTTATGGGATTTGGCATCTCCTATCCAGTGTCAAACGTGAGTGCAGTAACTTAAGGGATGTTCGGGATTCACATCTCCTAAGGATCCGTTAAACTATTCACTACGTAGTAATATACACTATTATAATTATGTCTAATAGTAAAATAAACTTACTTTTAAATAGCGTTAAGGGGTTACCCATATAGCCCTTACCACGTAATAGTCCCAGTAGTCCATCCAGTATCAGCATATCTCCAGATCGGGAGACTACCCTAAATACTCTGCGTGCTACGGGAGAAAATCAAACTTGTAAAAGGCTCGCTAGGGTAGCTGACACGGCACACAAGGCAATGCCAGGGTAGATATACCAATTACTATCTGGACTGGTGGTGATGCATAGCGCGCAACTACCTCCCACCTCGAGCCAACCCCCAAAATCAAAAATCAAAAGTGGCCACCGAATCAATCTCAAAGTCAGAATATAATGGAATGATATCGAAGGAGTGTGTTCGATAAGAGGAGCTACCTCACTGGCCCAGAATCGCTCCTATATTAGCCACCTTATACCAACTCGCGGGAGTCGGGTCCACGTATATACCTCAAAGGAACGTCGCCACCATTCTACTTCATTCTGGAATCTCCACCGCGTACACGGTTGTTAAAGTGGTTTTTGGAGTTGGAAGAGAGTATGACAACTTTCGATCCTGGCCTCTTTAACAACCAAACATTATTATAACACCGCGGTTATTTCAAAATAATTATACTTCAAAACCAGAATATAATATCCATTTCGAAACCATATGAATACGATATCATTTCCATTTCAAAAACCAAATCAATATGATATCATTTTGACAAAAACCCAAATCAATATAATATCATTTTAATTTCAAACATGTCCTTTTTCCAAAATCATAGCACTTTCAAAGTTATAACGCTTTGAATTAAAACACCTGAAATATAACACTTTCAAATCACAATACTTTGAAACTCATAACTTGGAAACATAACTTCCATCACTTAAATGGTTTGAAAATTTAAAATACTTTATATAATACAATAGCTTCTTAAATTTCACAGATCAATTCCAAAACAACTCGAATTTCTACATTTTGTATTTAACCAAATCCCAAATCATAAATTTTAATTCGATTCAATTTCCAAATAAACTATTTCAAATTTTATCGATTTCAAAATAGATTTAATCCACAAAATAAGTCATTTCAAATTCAATATATTTCAAACTTTAATTATTCAACAATTTCAAAACTAAATTTGGTAATTACGATTCAACAATTCAATTTTCTATTATTTAGTTTCGAAATAGTTTACTTAATAGATCCATTATCATTTAAATAAAACTCAAATTTCAATGAACTAAATATTTCCTTCAATTTATTTATATTGAAATATTCATTTAATTCACCTTAAACCAAAATCAAGTTATAAAATCATACCTTCTAAAATTTCAAATTTAAATAAATTTCACATCAAACTTATTTGAGTTTAATTCTTAAATAAATTCAACTTTAAATAAATCTCAAATTTATCTTCCAACCTTAATTTATTTAAGTCATTATAAACTCTATATTAAAATATATGTTAAATACTTAACCATATTATCTTCAATAAAAATCAAACTTATTGTTAAGCTTATTCTATATTAGAACAAATTATACATAGCTTAAAAATCAAGAATAAAATAACATTTATATAATATCTTGAATCAATATTTATATAAAGCCATATATCTCTTTACAAAACCATAGAAAATCATTTCAAAACTATTTTTATATATAGACCGCGGTGTCTGTATATAATTTTCTATCCTATGGTCAAGTGATACGGATATTATCATTTCGGTCCGCAACTTAAAATATAAATACGGTTATATATCATTTCAAACCGCAATCCCAAATGAAATAAAAATCCATAACAACTTGTAGTTTATAACAATATAAAATACGACATCCATTCATCCAATATCAATCATCAAACATTTATCACAATCATCATCCAATTCAATCAATAACATCAACATAGAACAGATAATAAATAACAGGTCTTTACTGGCAGTTTATATTCAATAATAAATTAAATAACTATTTTATCCAAATAAATTCAAATAAACTGAGGTGGTTATTCAAAATGTGCCAAACAATCATAAATAAATTTCTAATCACATCGTAAATCAATTTAACAAACATAAGAAATTTTAGAAGTCGTGAGTGGGTTAAAACACTCACCTTTTGAATTTACATTGAATTTAAATCCAATTTAAACCCAAAATTTGAACAGTCTCAGAATTCGTCCAAACTGTGTCAATATGTCTAAAATTCCTATATGGTCCCAGCAGAAAAAACCGCGCGTGAAACGAACCTCGTATGTGAAAGCTATTGATGTTAGAACATTGAGTTTCAAATTGAAAATAAATAAAATAAAACAAAACGAAATAATTTACCACGTCAGGTCTATCTCCTCACGCAAGCTACAGGGAAGCCCAAACTACTTCATTCGTTCAAACGGCATGAAACACCACCCTTTGACCAACGATTTCTCACTCCACGGACCACCATAGCCAACGCTACTGCCTCCATCACGCTCGGCCACCTCTGCCGCTCCTCCCAGTGGTACGGCGTTGCTTCCGACCGCCCCTAGTGGCGTGCGCCGCAGCCACCCATATAGGGTTTTCAAACCCTAATCGAAAAATCTGTCGATCCAACCGTCAAAACAATGAATCACCTATGCCGATGCGATCCCCTCGTGATTCTCCACTGAACTGTATCTTCAATTTGTCGATCAGACGAAATTGATCGACGATCAACGAACAACCACAAATTGGTTTTCAATTTATGGACAAATAGTGGCTCAAATTAAAAAACAAATTACAGATCTGAGACGCGCTCGTCGAGAGCTTCAGATCGATAGAAAATTTGATATATATTGAGGAGTTTGAAATTTTGATTTGGTTTTGATTTGCAATTGAATTGGAAATTTGATTTTTGATTTGTCTGCCATTAGAATAAGGAGTGGAGTTGAGAAGGAGATGTACGTACAGATAAATGAGTATGAGAAGTTGCTAGGGTTTATAACAAGATATTTATAGGTAGGTTAGAAAATAGAAATAACGGATAAGATTTGATTTGGGTTGGAAAAATAAACTACCCGAAAAACCCGTTCTGCCTCCGAAATGAAAATGGATTAATCCATATATCAAAACAGATGTTTTTAGATATTTTAAATGCAATGGAACAGGTTTCAAGTCCAAATTCTATCATATGAACAAGTTATGCTAGAATCAAGTTATTTCAAATTGATTTCAATTGAATTAATTTTAGGCATTTTGAGTCCGTACGATCAAACAACAAGCCCGATCGCTACGAAACTTGAAATCCTATAATAATTCACCGTTACGGATCCGATGAAACTGTTTTCGTCAAAATCCGAATCAATGGCCAAAATGGCTATTTTTAACATTATTAAATTAAATTAATATTTAATTAATTAAATCACTTTTTCGTTTCAAATTTAAAACTTCACAAATTCCATCATTTTTTATTTCTTAAACAATTAAAGTAATTTAAACAAACTTAGATATCAATTTCAAATTAATAAATTTACCAATTACAGTGTTTGAATTCAATTTCAGTAAATTCAGATATTACAAATTAAATTTTCAGTAATTACATTTAATTTAACTTGCATCCTATTATCCAATCTATTATTATCAAATGGAGAAAATTAACATTGGTTCATGATTTATTACAGTAGTATCTTCAAATTTCAGCCAAATTTACATTAACGTACTAGTTAAATATTTTAATTTCATTTAATTGCAATTAATCCAATTATTATATTTTAAATTCCATTAAATTAATAAATCCTAATTTCCATTCTTCTTATCCAACCAATTTTCATACCATGAATAAAGTTAACATTATTTCCAAATATTAAATTAATTTACATTAACATAAAATTCAATTTATCAAATTTAATTTAACGGATTAAATATATATGTAACTTATAATAATTGTTTTCATTAATTCTCAATCACCCTTTATAGGTTTATCATTTCCAAACCAATACTATAATTACTTATAGAACATTGATTTTATCCAACATTTTACATTAATTCATTAATTAATTCATTATTTACGTTTGTTTTCTTATATTCAATTTATAACCTAGTATAACATTTACACAAATTCCATTAACTGTAACTTCATTCAAATAGTTAATAATTAACTTAGATTTGCATTATTACATCTCATTTAAGTTATTATTTCATTAATGAATCACAAATTTATGTTTTTCTAATATTAGATAACAAAATTTTAATAAAAATTAACAATTAAATTATCGAAAATTTACGGGTTGTTACACTCTCACCCACTCAAAACTTTTCATCCTCGAAAAGAAAAAAGAAGGGAAAAGAAAGAATTGAGTAAACAATACATCTTGTTCAAAAATATTAACTTTATAAACAAATAAATTTACAAAATTAATTAATTTAAATAAAATATACCAATTTATAGCCATTAAATCTTTTTATACTCAAATTAATAAAGTTTGGAAAACATTTTTCAAAATTTTCTAAGTCCAAAATTTACGGAAATTTTCAGCAGAGTCTCCTTTGTACGGAGAGGCTCGGGAGAAAATATAATATCAAATGTAGCAATAAATATCACAATATCTCAAAATAATATCTCCCAACAATAGGAAAACAATATAATAACGCTATAAAACCGATATCCGAGAATGTACCTATTTGTCGGGCAATTAACGCTTAATTATAAAATTAAAAGCATTAGCAATTGCTTGCATAACCTGTATTTCACTTATATAATCCAAAAGGAGTTAATGGTTATATAGAATGAAATATTAATTTTTTTTCATCCACTAGCAAACAAATCAATGTCAAACAACAATAATCACTTGCAACCACAACATACAACCATCCTACAGAATCAACATAATTCAATTATCCATTCATATCAAACAAAACAAATAGTTGTTCGGTTTCAAAATCTTTAAATTGTACGAATGAAAAATAAAACTACTAAGTGTACCCTTTACTCAACAGTCTTAGATGAAACCAAATAGATTATTCATACATCCAAACAAATTTAAAGTATCCTTGCCCAAACAACCATAAGCCAAACAAACAACAAATTCTAACATTATTTAAGTTTATTTTTATAATTTTTCTTTCACACATTTATTGTTTCATTTCTTTTCCATTCGTAAAATGATTTAACTTTAAATTTACATTTAATTATTACAAAATCTTTTCCATTCAGTGTTTATTTCTTTCATTTTTTTTTACTTACAAATATTCATTTTCATTTATTCAGGTCATGTCGGTTCTTTTTATTTCATTATATTCATTCATTTATAGTATTTATGTTCAATTCAAATTTCTTAGCATATCAATTCATTTATTTAAGTTTATAATCATTTATAATACTTACCTTTCTATTCTATTAAATTAGTAGCATTTCAATTATACATATGTTTATAATAACTAAAACATCAAATTCTTATGTATTAAAGAATTTCATTGAATACTTTCATTACTTCAAGTTTTACTTGCATAATATCCATTACATTTTCTTATTAAATATTACGAATTTTAACATTTGGTAAGTTATATATATGCTTTTAAAGATGTAATTGAAAGTTACACAAGCTAATTTTATTTCTTTTAAATTAACTTAATGTTCCACAATAATATCCTTTGTTTTATATGTTACAAATTTCAATTTTTCTTTTAATTCCACTTATAACTTAGCATTAAGTCTCTTAATTCCTTTAGAGGTTTCAATTATTAATTAGTTAGATTCCATTTCATAAAATAATTGAAACTATTGATTAACATAAACTTAAGAACTAAATACCGGGTTAAATTTCAAATCAGTTTAAGATAACAGATAAATGTATGCACTTACAATTTATATGTCCGATTATATTTAAAACAATTTAAAATTTATATTTTTTTAGCAAATTAAAAATGCAGTGAAACTACAGTGGCCCTCCCACTTAGAAACTCACAAATGAATGTCGATGATGCGTTCACTCATCATTGAAATTATTTCCCAACGATAGAAAGGGGAGTACAGAACTTATTTCTTTCCTAAAATTTCTTTAAAACAATTCTTTTGAATTATATTGGGATATTCATATCAGAAAATACTTATAAACAATATTATTATATTCCAAAATCCTTTGAAACAATTTTCGAAATCTCGAAATTTAAGTTCTAAAATTTCCAATTTTCGTTTATTTTATTTTACTTCAAATCTTGTTTCCAATCAATATTTATAAATTTCACTACCTAACAACCAATATATTACAACCAAATATAGCCTTTATAAAAAAATTATTTTATATACAGAAAATATAATAGGCAAAATTATTTCATTTACCTATATTTCAAACAAATATCATGTCAGTCTTTCCTATTAAGTGTTTAGAAATCCCTATTGATGTCATAGTGTCCCATGGACCAACCAGAATTTATAAATACAAAACGGAACAAATTAACACAACATTAAAACCTTTTATAACACTAACAAATATGCTCTCTCATATACATACACTTAATGACTCATCATAGGTTATTACTGCCCTATTAATAAAGAGTCAGACCCTACAAATCTAAGGTATATCGCTAAACTAAAGCTCTAATACCAATGTAACATCCCGCCTTTTTGTATGCTCGATAAACCCTACATGTCAGACTCAAACCATACAAAAGGGTGAATTGTTATTGGGGTGAATAAGAAAAGCAGAGAAAGAAATAAAAACAAACAGAATCTCACACCGGAATGACAAAATATTATTATCAAATAACAGTTCATGAAGCGGTTTTACAAAACATTTGATTATGCTTATACAACACATATCAGAGTTACACATACCAGAGAATGATAAATAATGCAGCGGAATAATGTGATGCAGTGAAATAATAATAAATAGTAATAATACAATCTTACGTCTTCATCCTCCAGAAATAAGGTCTTCAAGCCCTGAAATGCTCAGACTGACCCGAGCGAATTGAAAAGACAAAACACTCAAGTCAGAACTAAAATATTTTATGTAAGTTAAATCAACGGTAAATAATATGAGTGGAACAGTGTCAAGATGTTTACGGGATTAGACGTCTCATATCCAGTGTCAAACGTGAGCGCAGTAACTTAAGAGATGTTCGGGATTCACATCTCCTAAGGATCCGCTAAACTATTTACTACGTAGTAATATAGGCTATTATAATAATGTCTAATAGTAAAATAAACTTACTTTTAAATAGTGTTAAGGGGTTACTCGTATAGCCCTTACCATGTAATAGTCCCAGTAGTCGATCCATTATCAGTGTATCTCTAGATCGGGAGACTACCCTAAATACTCCATGGGCTACGGGAGAAAACCAAACTCGTACAAGGCTCGCTAGGGTAGGTGACACGGCACACAAGGCAATGCCAGGATAGATATACCAATTACTATCCGGACTGGTGGTGATGCATAGCGCGCAGCTACCGTCCACCTCCAGCCTCACCCTCAAAATCAAAAATCAAAAGTGGCCATCGAATCAATCTCAAAGTCAGAATATAAATGGAATGGTGTCGAAGGAGTGTGTTCGAGAAGAGAAGCTACCTCACTGGCCCGGAATCGCTCCTGTTTTAGCCACCTTATGTCAATTCACGGGAGTCGGGTCCACGTATATACCTCAAAGGAACGCCGCCGCTATCCTACTTCATTCTGGAATCTCCACAATGTACACGGTTGTTAAAGTGGTTTTCAGAGTTGGTAGAGAGTATGACAATTTCCGATGTCGGTCTCTTTAACAACTAAACGTTATTATAACACCGTGGTCATTTTAAAATAATTATACTTCAAAACCAGAATATAATATCAATTTCGAAACCATATAAAGACGATATCATTTCTGTTTCAAAAACCAAATCAATATGATATCATTTTTATAAAAACCCAAATCAATATAATATCATTTTTATTTCAAATATATCCTTTTTCCAAAAACATAGCACTTTCAAAGTTATAACGCTTTAAATCAAAACACATGAAATATAACACTTTCAAATCATAATACTTTGAAACTCATAACTTTGAAACATAACTTCCACCACTTAAATGGTTTGAAAATTTAAAATACTTTATATAATACAATAACTTCTTAAATTTCACAAATCAATTCCAAAACAACTCGAATTTCTACATTTTATATTTAACCAAATCCCAAATCATAAATTTCAATTTGATTCAGTTTCCAAATAAATTATTCCAAATTTTATCGATTTCAAAATAGATTTGATCCACAAAATAAGCCATTTCAAATTCAACATATTTCAAACTTTAAGTATTCAACAATTTCAAAACTAAGTTTGGTAATTACGATTCAACAATCCAATTTTCTATTATTTAGTTTCAAAATATTTTACTTAATAAATCCATTATCATTTAAATAAAACTCAAATTTCAAAGAACTAAATATTTCCTTCATTTTATTTATACTTGAAATATTCATTTAATTCACATTAAACCAAAATCAAGTTATAAAATCATACCTTCAAAAATTTCAAATTCAAATAAATTTCACACCAAACTTATTTGATTTTAATTCTTAAATAAATTCAATTTCAAATAAATCTCATACTTAACCATATTACCTTCAATAAAAATCAAACTTATTGTTAAGCTTATTCTATATTAAAACAAATTATACATAGCTTAAAGATCAAGAATAAAATAACATTTATATAATATCTAGAATCAATATTTATATAAAACCATATATCTCTTTATAGAACCATAGAAAATCATTTCAAAAATATTTTTATTTATAGACCATGGTGTCTGTACATAATTTTCTATCCTATGGTCAAGTGATACAGATACTTATCATTTCAATCTGCAATTTAAAATATAAATACGGTTATATATCATTTCAAACCGTAATTCCGAATGAAATAAAAATCCATAACAACTTGCAGTTTATAACAATATAAAATACAACATCCATTCGTCCAATATCAATCATCAAACATTTATCACAATCATCATCCAATTCAATCAATAACATCAACATAGAATATATAATAAATAACAGGTATTTACTAGCAGTTTATATTCAGTAATAAATTAAATAACTATTTTATCCAAATAAATTCAAATAAACTGAGGCGATGATTCAAAATATGCCAAATAGTCATGAATAAATTTCTAATCACATCATAAATCAATATAACAAACATAAGAAATTTTAGAAGTTGTGAGTGGGTTAAAACACTCACCTTTTGAATTTAGATTGAATTTAAATCCATTTTAAACCCAAAATTTGAACAGTCTTAGAATTCGTACAAACAAGAGTCAAAATGTTCGAAATTTTGATGCGGTCCCAGCGGAACAAACCGCGCGTGAAATGGACCTCGTATGTGAAAGTTATTGATGTTAGAACATGGAGTTTCAAATTGAAAATAAATAAAATAAAACCAAATGAAGTAATTTACCACGTCAGCTCTATCTCCTCATGCAAGATACAGGGAAGCCCAAACTACTTCGTTCGATCAAACGGCATGAAACGTTGCCTTTTGACCAATGATTTCTCACTCCTCGGACCACCGTAGCCAACGCCACTGCCTCCATTACGTTCAGCTACGCTTGCCGCTCCTCCCAGTTGTACGACGTCGCTTCCGGCTGCCTTTAGTGGCGTGCGCCGCCGCCGCCGCCTGTATAGGGTTTTGTACCCTAATTGAAAATTTTATGTCGATCCAACCGTCAAAACAACGAATCACCTATGCCGATGCGATCCCCTCATGATTCTCCATAAAACTGTGTCTTCAATTTGTCGATCTGACGAAGTTGATCGACGATCAACGAACGTCCACGAATTGTTTTTTCAATTTGTGGAAAAACAGTGACACAAATTGAAAAACAAATTATAGATCTGAGATACGCTCGTCGAGAACTTCAGATCGATATAAATTTGATATATATTGAGGTGTCTGAAATTTTGATTTGGTTTTGATTTGCAATTGAATTGGAACTTTGATTTTTGATGTATCTGCCATTGGAATGAGGAGTTGAGAAGGAGATGTACGTACAGACAAATGATTATAAGGAGTGGCTAGGGTTTTTAATGAGATATTTATAGGTAGGTTAGAAAATCGAAATAACAGATCGGATTTGATTTGGGTTGGAACGATAAACGACCCGAAAAGCCCACTCTGCCTCCAAAACGAAAATGGATCAACCCATGTATCAAAACAGTGTTTAGATATTTTAAATGCGATGGAATAGGTTTCAAGTCCAAATTCTATCGTATGACGAAGTTATGCTAGAATCAAGTCATTTCAAATTGATTTCAATTGATTTCAGTTGAGTTGATTTTTAGGCGTTTCGAGTTCATACGATCAAACGACAAGCTCGATCGCTACAAAACTTGAAATCCTATAATAATTCACCGTTACAGATCCGATGAAACTAGTTTCGTCAAAATCTGAGTCAGTGGCCAAAATGGCTATTTTTCACATTATTAAATTAAATTAATATTTAATTAATTAAATCACTTTTTCGTTTTAAATTAAAAATTCACAAATTTCATCATTTTTTATTTCTTAAGTAATTACAATAATTTAAACAAACTTAGATATCAATTTCAAGTTAATAAATTTACCGATTACAGTGTTTGAATTCAATTTCAGTAAATTCAGATATTATAAATTAAATTTCCAATAGGTACATTTAATTTAACTTGCATCCTATTATCCAATCTATTATTATAAAATGGAGAAAATTAACATTGGTTCATGATTTATTACACTAATATCTTCAAATTTCAGCAAAATTTACATTAACGTACTAGGTAAATACTTTATTTTCATTTAATTGCAATTAATCCTGTTATATTTTAAATTCCATTAAATTAATAAATCTTGATTTCCATTCTTCTTATCTAACCAACTTTCATACTATGAATAATGTTAACATTATTTCCAAATATTAACTTAATTTACATTAACATAAAATTCAATTTAGATTTATTGCGATTAATTCCAATTTAATGTAACGAATTAAATATATATGTAACTTATAATAATTGTTGCCATTAACTCTCAGTCACCCTTTATAAGTTTATCATTTCCAAATCAATATTATAATTACTTACAGAACATTGATTTTATCCAACATTTTACATTAATTTATTAATTAATTCGTTATTTACGTTTGTTTTTTATATTCAATTTATAGTCTAGTATAACATTTACACAAATTCCATTAATTGTAAATTCATTCAAATAGTTAATAATTGACTTAGATTAGCATTATTACATCTCATTTAAGTTATTATTTCATCAATGAGTCACAAATTTCTATTTTCCAATATTAGATAACAAAATTTTAATAAAAATTAACAACTAAATTATCGAAAATTTACGGGTTGTTACAACGGCGAACACTTGATATGGGTTTTTGATATGATCATAAAATTCTCTGTCACAATGTATGGATATGGAAGGAGAATTGTGGTTTCTAATCAAGAAATTAGATCGAAGTCCACAATAGCGGATCGAGTGAGCGATACTAGTTCGGAAGTGTGATTTGTGTGATCGCGTGAGTGATAGGATTTGATATTGCGCACATATGGCATATGTACATTGTACAGACTTTGATATAAATTTTTGCTTCCTACATTAGAAATACAAGTTGTGTGATTTGATATGTCATGATTGTTTGAGATGCTTGGTATTTGTGGTTTGGCATGCTTATTCAAGTTATATGCTATTTAAGTTGATATATTGTTTCATTGTCATGTTTAACTCTCTTTTTAGTTATATAAGTGAGTTTCGGGTACATGGAAGAAAAGGCTAACTTGCTGTTTTTGGTTTCATAAGTAGAGTTTATTACCCGACAAATAGGTAGGTAGTAGATTTAGAGTTTGGGATTTGATTGATGATTTTGTGTCCCAGATATGGGAGGCCACTTTTGGGCTTTGTTTTCTTTTGTTGGTTTGGACCACATATGGTAAGGTGTAGTTTTTCGCATCGAGTTGTGCAAAGGAGGAGCTGTCGAAATTTTCTAAAAATTTAAGCAAAAGTTAAAAGGAAGTTAAAGCAAGGATTTTGGATATGATCAATAGTCGTAAAAATCGGTGGCAGAGAGTATTGGAATAGCCTTGAGTGACTTAGGAATTTTAGTGACAATATGGAAAGTTGTCACTATAGATGCAGTTGTTGTTACTTATTCGTTGTTTATATCTCGATTCGAGTAAGAGTGCCTTATTGGCTAACATGTGAACGTGTATGTAGGATAGTGCCTAAGATAGATTAGTGTGGACTTTGCTGTTTTAGGCATAAGTTGAAGATGATTTTTATATCATCAAATATGTTATAGTATTGGGCTTTTTTGTTTAGTCCTTTAGGATTTTAGGGATGAAATCTTTTTAAGGGGAAAGGGTGTAACAACCCACATTTTTGGTTGCTCTAAATATTTAAATTTTGAATATTTAAATATTTAATTGGTTTATCTTATCAATGAAATGGAAAATATGATTTTCGCAGACGGTCTTTTAGGACATGGGATTATTTCCATTGTGTCTGGATGATCCGAGCGAGCTAGAATGAGTATAAGCATCGATTTATTTCGACCGTTTGGTTTTGAGGTAGAAGATCGAGTTTGGTTCATAAATTGAGTGATTCAAAAAGTAACTTATATATATGTTTGAATTAGGTTTCGAAAAAAGTTCCATTGAGTTTGGAATAGAGGTAGTTGGCTAGGAAAGCTAGTGAGCACACTTCTTTTGGAGTTCGTGAAATTTCAAGGTGAATAGTGCCGAATATTTGCCTATATATAGGACCCTTGCTCTCTCTGTTTTGGTCCAAATGCAGAAACTAACCCTAGCCCCCATTGTTAATCCCTTCATGCAATGGCCACCATAGATGAGCACTGCTAAAGGCATTTTCAGCCTTAGGTCCCAACTACAAAGCTAACCACGAGGATGAGGTTAACTCTTTGATCGGTTGGATTGGGAAGAATCGAAGCGCAGTGGCGGTAATTGGAATTTGTTGGTGAGGCAACATTTGGGTTCGTTCACCATTGTCAGGCGATGGGGGAGGCTAAGTGCGGTGGTATTGGAAGCGTGGTGGTGGGGGCTACCTTTGACGAGGTCGTAGTGGAGGATGGTGGCCGATAGCCGTGGTGATTCAAAGATGAACAAAGATGATTGAGGAGTCAGGTTTCATTTCGATGCGGCCTGGGTTGATTAGAAGAGGAATTAGGGTTTGAGCGAGGTGATTAATAAATTAATGATGTAATTAGTTATTAATTATATTATTTAATTCGTAAATCTTATAAAAGTCATATCTATTTCATACAAGATCCAAATTCGAGGCGATTAGTTGCGTTGTAATCATGGAATTGTTTCCTATATCTTGATCTTTGATAGGTTGTGATTGGAGCTATTGGAATTTTGCGCTAAAATTAATTTTTTTTCGATTTTAGACGGAACCAGAAGTTGAAAGCGATAACTGAAATTTACTTGAGTTAAACTCGCTTTTTTGATTAATTAGTATGATATATATAGTAGATAAAAAATTATCATTTGTGTTTGGTTAAAGTATTAGATGGTTTGGTTAAATATCAGTTTTTGAAAGGCAGTCGTCGTTTAAAATCGAAATGCAAGGAATTATGTAGAGAAATTCGAATTTCTCACCATAATGATTTTAATTTCCAGTTATATATACTGGTTGATTCTATTACAGTTGTATCCCTGTTATATAGATTAAATCTTGATTGTTTAGCACTACTAGTAATGATATTATTATATGTTCAAAACTTAACACATGTAGTAATAAAAATCAGTAACAACATTGGTTAAGTGCTTTAGTGGTTATTGGCCTCGATTTAGTAATTTGGAATACTATTAATTGCCGTTTTGGTTTGGAATTAGTTTTTAATTTTTGGAAACAATTTTAAATCTACCTATTGGGGTTTTATGTGATATTTTATTTAAAATGGATTTTGAACTCCTCTATTTTACTCCAGCCTTTTTAGTCTTTCATTATTATTTAATAATGTTTAAAAGTTATTTATTTATATTTAATATTGTGAAAGGTTATTTATTTAAATAATTAATATTTTTGAAGGTAATTAATAATTATTATTTATTAATAATTTTTGAAATTAATAATTATTATTTATATTATGTTTTGGAAGTGAATATTTTTTCATAATAATGTTTAAAGATTAATTATTATTGTTTTATTAATTATTATATTTATAATGTTTTAAAGTTATTAATTACTATATTAATAAAGTGTTTTGGAGTAAAATATTTATTTTGTTCTTGATGTTCTAAAGGAAAATTGATTGCGTTGCTAGTGTTTTTGAAAAGCTAACTTATTATTTACTTATGATTTTCAAAGTTAATCAATTTATTTGATTAATTGTATTTATAAATAATGAGTTGATTTATAAAAGGAATCTCATTTAATAAAAGATTTTACAAATGAAAATGGATTTTTGTATTTATAAAGGATTTTAAAAAGGCTTTATAAAGGATTTTTATAATGTGGTTTTATAAAGAGGAAGAGTTTCATAAATTGTTTTAGAGATTTATAAAAGAGTTTTATAAATGATTTTGGATATTTATAAAGAAGTTAATTAATGATTTTGGATATTTATAAAAGAGTTTTACAATTAAACATGGTGATTTATTAAGAGTGTTATAAATGGATTTTGGAATTTTAGTAAAGGATATGTTCATAAATGAAAGAGATTTATTAAAAAGGGTTTTTTGAAGAAATTTATAAAAGGATTGAGATTGGATTTCCCTAAGTTGACCTCCTTAATTTTGGTGGTGAAGACTTTCGTTCCATGCTTAGCACCAAAGAAATAGTGTTTGGATTTATCCTTATCTTCATTTCTTTTTAAATAATATTTGTTTTAACCCTTTTGACATGATTTTGAGATGAGAAATCTTTCAGAATGTTTTGAGAATATACTAATACCATTGAGATAAGTATATTAATATATTTTCTAAGTGGGGAAAGTGTAGCGTCTTTGTGGATACACTTATATCGTTTAGTAAAGTATATGAATACATTTTCTAAGTAGGAAAAGTGTAGTGTTTTTTAGATATAATTATACCGTAGAAATAAGTATGTAGATATTTTTCCAAGTATTGAAAGGAGTATAAAAGGTTTGTGAATATATCTTTGTAAAAGTATTTTGATACAAGTATTTACAAAGTGATTTTAATCAATGAAAGGATAAATTAAAGAGGTTAGTGGTTACTTATGTGCTTAACCAATTTTGATTTCTCTATGGAAATAAATCCTTAATTTAATTGTTGTTATAATTTGCTAGTTAAATAGTTGGCTACCAAACTTGGCTAGTTTTAAACTGTCATTGTCGGTTTGAGGAGATCGGGATCAGATATGTTATCCGAAAACAACTTCAATCTAGCATAAGCGTTCGAATGGATGACATCTTGAAGATGATGTTTTCGAAGATGGAATTCTTTGAAGTGAAAGGACTACTTGCTACTAATCCAGAGGGTGATTTCAAAATGGATGTAGTAGAAGTAGTACATTTGGTTACGTTCAAACCCAAAAGGAACTTGTTTGGATAAATGCTGGTGTTGCATTTCTGCCTGAAGGGCAATGTTGGCATTCTAAGTAGGAATTTCTATAGGGACAAGGTAATCGTTAAATCATAAGCCTCACACTCTATAAATGACCAAAGCGAGGACATGTGATAGGGCGAAGTGGGTCGCTCCTATTATGGTATGACCATCGCTTAATCTAGAGAGATATCTATGATTTTATGTATGCTTCGGGACTGGTATGGTTGTTTGGTCGCAACCAAGGGGTGATCATTTTCGGCGCTATCTAATAAGTGGTAGGGTTGGTCCTAAATAGCTGAGATGCAACATGTTGTATCCTCCAGTACATTTTATCTAGAGGTGTACTGATTCGGTGGGTAGACCCTCACCCTTTCATAATTGGAATCCATTTTCCAATACGAGCCTACGGACTTGTTTGTATACCTATTATGTTGGAAATCAATTAATGTAATAATTTGGCTATATTCAATATTTATTTTAAAACCTAGACACTATTATAATATCAGAAAATTTTCTATGAAATGTTTTGTATTGTAAGGTAAAAACTCATCCGCATTTATGTACGCCATGGTCTTACGAGATATCTTTATTTTCAAAAGGTTTTTATAACATTAAAATCCAATTGAAGTATGTTTCTCATGCTGGTTTACTGGATAGATCTGAAGGTTATATTCTTATAATGCTCAGGTTTGGTCGAGCACATTTATAAATCTGTCTGGATGCATTGGAGCTTTAAGAGACGAGCTGGAGGCTTTGAGTCGTATTCACGTATATGTTATTTTCCACTGCATTAGTTGTCTGTATTTATCAGCTTTTGTGAGGATAGATTGTTATAACTGTCCAGGCTGATGATTTGTTAGTGAACTTTGAATTATATATGTATATTACCGTTTTCTTTATGTGAAGATCAACTGTATATTAAATATATTACTTATCACCATGTGAGATTCTATTCTATCTTTTATTTCTTTTTTACAAACAATCTGTCTTTCTAGCACTTGGATGCTCAGAATGTGAATACCATGGATGTACTGGTGTCGACTTCCGAGGATAAAAAAGATGGGTGTTACACGCCGATGACCATAGGGCAATGTTTGCAACTTGGTGCCTGAGGGATGATGTAATCTAGTATGTAATGTCAAAGGGGTAGCCAGCTCAGTGTTTGCATAGGTCGATAAGTTCGACCTTGAGTACATTTATCTAGAAGTATACTGTACGGAAGGTAGTCCCTTACCTCGCTATGTTAGAACCCAATCTCCAATACGTGCCTTTACGGACTTAGTTGTGCCCAACTATGTTAGGATGTGAGATGCTAGCATTCTAGCTATTTTGTATATTTACTTTCAATCTCGAGACATTATCATAATATCACATAATTTCCTATATATGGTTTGGTTATTGTAAGGTAAAAACAAGTCTGTATTTCTATGCAGTTTGGTCTTATTAGATACTGAAAGGATTTATAATATTAAAATCCATTTGTTCATGTTTTCCATGTTGGTTTTACCAGACTAATCCAGACATTATTTTTCTTACAATGCTCAGGTCAGCCTAAGCATATATTTCGTATTTAGCTAGACATTTTGGAGCTTTGATAGATGAGCCGGATCCTTTAAGATGTATTATCGTATTTTATCTTCCGTCGTTTTTTCTTGTCTGTATTTCCCAGCAAAGGACAAGTTATTATAACTGTCCAGGCTGATAATAGGTTAGTTCTGCTCTGATGATAGTATGTATATTAATGTTCATTTTCTTCTGAAAAGAACCCATTGTATATTATATATTACTCATCATGCTGTGAGAATATGTTATGTCTTTCTTTCTTTCACCCTAATGATCTGTCTATTCGACAATTGGATATTTGGCATGTGAATTCCATGGATGTATTAGTGTCAATTTTTGAGGATCGAAAAGACGTTTTATTACAGTTAGTATTAGAGCTAAAGGTTAAGCGAGAACTTTAGTTTTGGTGGGGTAAACTCATTAGACATAGGACGAATGATGCCCTATAATGAGAGCATATATATAAGAGTGCGTATTTTTTAGTGCTGTAAAAATGTTTTATATTGTTTTGATTGTTCTATTGAGTGGCTATGGATTCTGGTCAAATACACGTAGTGAAAGTAATTAATACGGATCTCTAAACACTTAAACAAGGCTAACTGGCACGGTATTGTTTTAAATCGATAAATGAAATAATTTTACCTAGGAGTCTATTTATATATAAAAGGGTATAATTTCCAAAAATTAATATACTTATTTTGAATTGTTTGGTTGTTCGAAAGTGATAATATTCAATTATTATTTACGATTTGATTAGTCATCCTCGTCCAGTTTTTGGCATTGATTATTGTTTATTGATTTATCAGTAATTTTCCGTGTTAAACCATGGGGTTGGATAGAAAGTAATTGGGGAAACATTGAAACAAACATCTTGTAAATTAAGTTTCACAATTTGACTACAAGGAATTCGATGTTAATGTTGGGTTGAAATTGTATTTTAATAAAGATGTTTATCAAATGAAAGCTAGAATATTTTAAAATATTAAGAAATTATTGTATATAGAAGAAGTTGATTTATAAAATTGATTTATAAATAAAAAGGATTTAAGTAGAAATTTTGAGGAATTAAATACCCAAGGTTTTGGGAAAATTAATAATAGTATTATTTGAAAATATTTATGAATAGAAATATTTCTAAGGGTGTAAAGGCCCGCAAATTCATACCCCCTTGAGTCGACCATAATTCACATCAGTTCAACTCAAACTGAAAGGAAGTACGAATCTTTAGGGGTGAAGAAGCAAAAGTGGAAGAAGAAATAGAAAAGGACAATATCACAGAATCTCACAATCGCAGCGGAACAAATATAATATATAATTACATATTTTAAATACAAGAATTATACTATTACTTTACATACCATTATCAGAGTACAATAGACAACAATCAACCTAGACAGATTAATAACTTGTCCTCACATACATAGCATACACAGCAGAAATATGAATCAAATATGAGAATACGTCTCTGTCATCCAGCTCGTCTCCTGAGCTCCATAGCACCTATCCTGAATCTGTAATACTCGGTCTGACCCAAGCATTATAATAAAATAACACCCTAGTCAGTCTGGAAAACCACCATGGGAAAAGCGCATTCATTTTTAATTATTAAAGTTATGAAAATCCTTTGAAAAACAAGGTATCTCATAAGACCATGTCACACATTAAGACGGGTTTTTACCATACGATAACTAAGAACAATTTTATAGAAAATCCAGTGATATTGTAATAATGTATAAATACAAATACTTATCTAAATTGTTGAAATTGTTACATTAATTAAATTCCAGCATACCAGGCTCTACAAACAAAACCGTAAGCTCATATTGGAGAATGGATTCCAATGAATGAATGGGCCACTGGGGTACCGCTCATCATAGTACACCTCTAGAACAATGTACAGAGGACCTCGCCGGGATCCCCTGCTACATAAGACCGACCAACCCCTAACCTGGATAGAACCAATATGTTATCCCCCCAGGTGTTCCCACCCTTACTATCGAGCGCTTCTTCTTTCATGTATGCCCATATAAGATAAACAGGGTTTCGAGGACACCTAGAAAAGTGACAACGTACCCTACTTGGGTGCGACCCACTTAGCCTTGCTGTGTCTCCCCTATTTTAGTCATTCTTGGTTGATGAGGTTCGAGGATAAGTGTTACCTTTCAAGAATTTTTTTACTTAGAATGCTCATCGTCCTTTAATGACGATGTTCTAATAGCATTCATCCATACAAGTTATCCTGGATCTGGACAAACCGAATCACCATCTTCATCATCTTCACGGAATTCATTCGTTACATTCAAGCCGGATTGTATTGGTTTTCGGATGATTAAATTCGATCCCAGTCTCTTTGAAACGATTAACGAGATTGGCCAATATTAATAGTCGGTTATTTAACTATCAATAAAACATCCATAAGCAGTCATTAGGCCTTATTATAAATTTTCCTAAAATATTTATTTCCAAAACATCTTTAAGGGTTAATCAATTCCTTCTAATATTTAAAAACAACTTTCAAATACTTAAATCTGTAACAGGATACTTCCAAAACTTCTCAACACTTAGAATATTCCCAAGTTTCCATTTTTCTATACTTAGGAAAATATTACAAGACTTATTTTCCAAAATCCTTTCAAATATCAATACTTAAGTGAATGGTTTGTGACTTATATCATAAGTCTTTGGGGTTTACATTAATTCCCTTTTCTCTTTCAAATTTTGATTATAACTACTTATAATCACTTTTATTTATCTATAACTTCTCTATGACTTCAGATTCAACCTCGAATTTTTTATTTCTGATATTTTAGAACCTCCCTTAAGTCCCAAAATTTTTATTATATGATTTTCCCTTTATAAAATCCTATTCGTTAAATAACTGCATTCGCAATCTCGAGAGGATTTATAACAAATTCTAATCTTTTAAAACTATATATAAAATATAAGCATTTTTAAAGGATAATAGTTTATTTAAAATACTTTTAAGTAAATTTAAAATATCAAACATTCTAGATAACATCGATAAGTCATTTCCAAATCATTTTTAAATAACTAATTAACTTACAAGGTTGATCTATAAAATTTGAATTTATTTCAATAAATATTAAATATTAGAATAACTAACTATTCAGAATATTATAAGTAAAAAAAATTTGTTACATAGTATAGTAATTTAAAATTCTATTCAAAATAATTTTTAGTTCCTCGAAAAAAATCTATTTTAAAAATCTAACATTGCCAATTCAATTTATAAATTCCTCTCGATTCGTATCACATCGATTATATCTCAACTTTACCACTATTCTTACATTCAAAAATAGATTCCACTATTTCTTTCCAAATGATTTCCATAACTCGATATAAATTCACAATGTAAATCTACATTTCCAATTTATCAACTGACCATCATTTTCCTTATTTATAAACATTGTTTATAAATTTATAAACTCCTTTGAGTTTTACTTTTTACAAAACAAATCTTATTTATAAAATTCCATTATATAAATTCATTTCTTGTAAATCCCATTTATATTTCCAATCTAATTTTAAATATTGATTTTAATCTCCTTTTTATATTTCCAGAATATCGTTTATAAATTTTCTTCGTATAATTCATTTTTAAAATTCCCATCTAATAATTCACAGTAGTTAAGTATAACCAAAAATCAAATATATATTTTAATTGAATTTCTTTTTATATAAACTCAATTTTAATATAAATATTTTTGTATCTAATTCCTTCTATTTTTAAAAATATATTTATGATATTTAAAATATCAAAATTTCAGGTCATTGCTACAATAGCATCCAAATGATTTCAACCACTACAATAATCTATACTAGATTATTCTACACAATTCATATATCACCATATATGAAAAATAAACAATATATTTGAGAAATCTAGTTGGATCCCTCTAACCTATTTTCTGCATCTACAGATGTTAATAAAACATAAAAATACAAATCCCACTTCAAGAGGGATATCGTGGTATAAATGGTCAACCGCTATTATGCAGGGTGTATAGAGTCTCTTCCACTATAATATACGGGAATATCACTCGAACTACTAATATATATATATTACTATACATATTTAACATCCAACAGATAAAAAATTTACGAATCCATCCAAGCAACAAATAATTTAAATTTAACATTTTTAAATTATACTAGCCATCTAAATGAGTGACATTTAACTCACATTGACTTCTATTTGCAAGCCATTTCCATCTCGATTTGTTTTTCCATGATTTTAGACCTCTTAACAATGAATTATAAATTTATTAACATTTTAAATAATTAAAGCCATTATTAACATACTTAATTTAAATTTAAATTCAAATTCAATTTGACGACTATTACCTGCCCGACTCAAGAAAGTAACCCATGAATTCGCTTTCTCTATGCCAGCATTTCCTCAGCCCCGGCCTGCTTTGTTTCCGATGGTAGCATGCGCGTTGAGGAAGACACGACCATCGACCCTCACTTCAACCACCATCGATCCTCTGCCCATCATCGTTAAACAATAGCAACTCATCACCTTGCAATACTTCCTACTCTGAGTAGATCGACCCAAACAATCAACTAGGCAGACAACCTTCCCCATGCCTTCATCCTCAAGTCGTCGGTCCTCCTCCTTTCACTTCATCTTCCCTTCAACCTGCACGAACAAAGCCCCACCACCCACTGCTATGCATCGACCACCCCGCTTATCACCGCACTTGAATGGAAGCCGCGATCTCCCCCAATTCTCTAGACCTCGATCGCCCACCTCTACTACGCCTACAACCTGAGGCAGTGGACTGGCCTTTGCCTACCCCTACCATTTAAACTTGAACCCTTAATCGAAACCACTCCTCCAGCTGCAAGAGCGAATATGCTTCCTTATCTCCATTTGACCACGCAAACATCGTGACTCGATCGCGACCTCGATGTCGTTTCCCCTTTTTTGAAGCCGAAATCGATTCCGTGAATAATGAGTGAGAGAGAGAGCGTGACTTTGAATTCTCTTTATTACATTTTTTTCATCGGAAGATTGAGTTCAATCTTCATTTATGAGCGAACTGAAGAATTGAAAAGGGAAAGGCATGATTAACTTTTGTTCTTGCGTGGGGGAATAGGTCATGGTTTGAAAGGATGAAAAGGCGGCTCGATTTGATTTTGACTTGATTCCTTTTTTATTATTTATATTATTATTATCCTGAATCACATACGAGAAATCTTGACCACCTACTAAGGCGTGCTGCTAGGTGTTCATAATGTTATATCCTTGTTCCGAACGTAATGGAAAAGGTTTCGAGTCCAATTTTAATCATATAGAGAAGACAACTTATTAGATTTGGTTATTATATTGAATTTTGATATTAATTTCAACACATTTCAATTACGTATGATCAAACGATAGCTCCAAACATTATGAAATTTGAAATTCGATAATAACACATTTTTACGGATCAAATGGAACTGGTTTCGTTGAATTCTGAGACTGTGCCTCAGAAGGCTATTTTTAAATGTCAATTTAAAGAAGCTATTTTTAAAATTGAATAGGTCACTTTTAAATTCAATTTTAAAACTTTTATTATCTTCATTATTATTAATATAAATTTTATAAGCCTTTAAATTATTTTTATCGAGCTTAAACTCAAGACATCATAATTTAACCAATATTCAATTATTAAATTATATAATTAAATTATCCAATAAGTCGCTATATTTAAATTCTGAATTTATTTTATAAATAAACCCAAATTTTAATATTCAAAATGTCTATAATTCAAATTCAATATTTAAAACCATTTAAATATCCCAAATCAAATATCGGAAAATCCGGGTCGTTACAAAGGGACTTTTAAAGCACTTCACTTTTGTCACCGAAAAATAATTCTTATGATGACTCTAGCATCATCCATGTTTAATTTCAAGTTTCTAAGTGAGGAAATTTTACCTTAACAATTTGAGATAGAATTATTTTAATAAAATAGAATTTGAATTGATCCCAAGTGCATGATTTGACTTACAAAAGAAAATAAGTATATTATTTCCAATGATTTTTGGAGAAAGTAATAATCGTATTATTTAAAAAGTTTTTAGAACATGAATATTTTGGAGAAAAAATTTACGTAAGGAGTTTTTCTATGGATTGATTCAGGAAAGGAGTCTCGATTTGTTTTGTGAAGATCTGAATAAACTTCTAAGTGAAGATTGGATGTTTGCCTAGGCAAACGTTGTGGTGCACCTGATAAATTATCCTCTTTATCATTGTACGATCGAGGCTCAAAGCAAGTTGGAAATTGGTGTTTTGTTAAAACTATTTGTTGGATATATATACAGTATTATTTCAAAGAAAATTTTGAAATATAAGAAATAGTTTATGTTAATTAGTTCAAGTGACCCGAAAGCAATTAAATAAAGGAGAAAGAGATATGTTCGGATGGTAAGCACTTCCCTTAAGTATTACTCTTGGGTAATGGGATATATGATACTATCTGCTTGTACCCAGTTCCTTAGTATCATTTTGGAGTTACTCGAGCTATATGTGTATTTTAAATGATCAAAATATATAGTATCATTTTAAAAAGAGTTTGAAATAAAAATCAGGTATACGGATCTTCAGTTACCTATACCCTGATCCCCAAAATAAAAGACTTCTTGCTTTACCACTTGTCCATGCTGGTTCCAAAGACCTAATTTCTCCATTCATAGGTTCATTGAATAGATATCACTCGACTACTTAAGGGAAATTTATTTGGAATAGAATGATTTATACCAAAAAGTGTTACATACCCTCAGGATATAGTGGGTTATTATACAAGTTGGTGAACTTAAGTTGGGTTTAATGGAAAAGTTTTCCTAAATATTTATGGAAGTAAAATGGGCAAGTTTGGTATTAACTATTTTCCTTCTTAGTTTGCTTAAGATGAAATTTCGAGGTTGAAATTCTTTTGGGGGCATGTAACGACCTGAAATTTTTAATGTTTTGGATGAGAATATTTAATTTATTTAAATATTCATATAGTTTCAAGAGCCAAAAAGGAAGTCCTCCTTGATCTTATTTGGAACCGGCTAAAAGTTACAAAGCAATCATCGGTACATGGAACAAACTAAGCTATTTCAAAAGTGAATGGCACTATATCCGTTGTCCACCTAGGTTTGCATGAAGATGAATATCTAGAAGTAAGTTATACTCTATGTGTTTGTTGTGAACTCACCTTGGGATTCGCAAGCTTAACTCATATTCATTTTGTCATTCAGATGTTCTGACGAGATCCAATGACGTGGTGCTTGGAGATGCCGTTAGAGCTCTTATGGCACTTCTGAAAGAGGATAGAGATATTGGAGTTCTTCTTTCTGATGAGAATCTGTTATCCCATAACTTTCTAGAAGCAGGTCATAACACGGTTAGTTTCAAGTGGTCGTGGATGATGGCGACGATGATAATGATGATGACAATAACTCACTTGGAGGTGGCGACGTAAATCTTACATGCTCCCTATTGCATGTCGAAGGGTTGAAACTAGAATAGAACAAGAGCATGCCAAAGAAGGCGAAACCATGGGTGAAAGTAGCGAGGCTAGCCATGAAAATGTTAATGTAGAGACGGGCCTTTAATTGAATAATCTAGAGACAACCAGCAGCTAATACCGAAGAAAAAGCTGGTCATGAAGATCTCCAAAGCACAGATTTCTACGTAGCCTCCACTAGTCACAACTGTGGAGAAGACTCCTTCTCTTCTCTCAACAAATATATTTGCTAACTTAAGGTCAATTCCTACAAATTTTCTCCTTCGATATTGGGAACATAAGCCCAGAGGGTCTTGACTCTCCCCTTAAATTCAACGATGACATCATTCCTACTAGTGTATGAGAGATCACTCTCATGAGAAAATGTCTAGAACACGATCCGTTAGGGGGATATTAGGCACTCGCACACAAATGAACTACATCGCATTGCACTTATTACATGGTTTTATTCAATTGTATACAAATTTATTTCTAAGTGAAATAGCATCGTAGGTGCTTGCTATTCCATGCCCTAAAGAAAGAGATCCCATCCATTATTGCTGAACTGAAAGTGCTATCTCTAAGCTTTTGCTCTATTGCATATGGACCTTCTCATGTCGATCCCAAGTTTCCAGGCCTAGGAAGATTCATTTGAGAACCAGATCACCAATTTCAAAGGTCTAATTTCTGACCTTGGCATTGTAATATCAAGCGAGTCAGTTTCGGTGTGCAACTACTCTCAAGTCAGGTTCGTCTCACTTCTCATCAATTATGTTGAGAAACTCCAGCAGGAGTTGCGCATTCGTCCATGGATTGTAATGAGTTACTCAATGAGAAGGTACTTCAAGTTCAACAGGAATCATAGCCTCTGATTTGTAGGCTAAAGTGAATGGAGAATGACTATTAGCTAACTTATGGGTCGTCTGATAAGCCCAAAGTGTTAATGGAAGATCATCAACCCACTTGCCCTTAGCTTTTTTCAAGCGCTTCTTGAGAATGGACATAATAATCTTTTTTATAGCTTCAACCTATCCATTTTCCTAGGGGTGTGCCACCGCAACAAATCTCTTCTCTACGTGATGTTGCTGGTAGAAATCCTTGAACTCGATGCTATCAAATTGGGTTCCGTTATCGGTAATGATTGCTCGTGGAACTCTAAAATGACAGATGATTTTGAACCATGAAGTTGATTACTTTCTTTGTAGTGATTGTTGCTAATAGCTTTGCCTCAGCGTTGTCGAATTGGGTTCCGTTATCGGTAATGATTGCTCGTGGAACTCTAAAATGACAGATGATATTTTGAACCATGAAGTTGATTACTTTCTTTGTAGTGATTGTTGCTAATGGCTTCGCCTCAGCCCATTTGGTGAAGTAATCAACTACGACAATGGCGTACTTTGCACCACCTTTAGATATCAGCAACACACCGAATAATATCAGTTCCTTAGGTTGTAAATGGTCATAAACTAACTATTTGAGTAATTTCCATCAGCAGGGTCTTGAAATCTTAGCAAACCTTTGGCATTTCTCATACCTTTTAGTGTAATCAGCTATGTCTCGGTTGACAGTTGGCCAAAAGTACCCATAGCGGAGAATCTTATTCGTTGGGGTTTGCCCTCAGTATGATCGCTACATGCACCTTCATGCACTTCTCTCGGGATTTGTTTGGCCTGGTCTTTGGCGCACATCATAGCAGTGGGTCTGAGAATCCTTTCCAGCAAAGTGCTCCTTGCTGAAAGTTGTATCTTGAAGCTTGGCGAAGGAGCTACCATCATTTCTCTTCCTGTCCAAAAAGATTCCCCTCTACAAACAATTCTTTATGGGAGTCACCCATGACTCCTTCTCATGCTCAGCTTCCAAGATCAAATGATCATCAATATGGTCTATGCTCGAAGTCAAAAATACCTTCACCAGAACCAGTCCCATGAGTTGTGCATCTCAAGAGCTAGCCAACTTGGCCAGTGAGTTAGCCTTTGCATTTTACTCTTTAGGAATATATGTTATTGTGTAGTATTCAATGTCATTAAGCAGCTCAAAGGTTCGGTTTAGATAAGGAGCTAGTCTAGCTCCTTTCGCCTGAAACTCTTTCCTGACTTAATACACCACTAGCTGGGAATCACAAAAGATGTGTAAAGTTTTAACTCTTAGTTCCTTGGCGATTATGATTCCTACAATCAGTGCTTCGAACTTCACTTTGTTGTTTGTTGTAGGAAAATCGAGTCTTAAGGCGTAATGAATCGAACTTCCATCGAGAGTGAAAAGTACAATTCCATTATCGGAACAACGTTCGTTTGATGCACCATCCATGTACATCTTTCACCTAGCATTCTGCTCACAACAGCTCTCTAGAGTATCATCTCTTGCAGTGTATTCAACTATGAAATTAGCCAAAGCTTGACCTTGGATGGCTCTCTAAGGGTGAAAGGTTATATAATATTAGCTTAGTACAATGTTCCATCTCAATAACCTTCCAGAAGTCTCAAGTCATTGTAAGACTTATTACAAAGGCTGGTCGGTAAGAACTTTGATCGAATGAGCCTGAAAGCAGGGGCAGAGCTTCCTCGAAGTGATCAACAGGAAGTTTGCAAGCTTCTTCGACTTTTGGTAATTTCTTTTTGCTCTTGTCAATCACTTACAGATGTAATAGACTAGTCGGTCGACGCCGTATTCCTTACGTATGAGTGTGGCACTCAAAGCATGCACCGACACTGCCAGATATATGTACAAGTCCTCATCATCCACTAGCTTTGAGAGAATGAGAGGTCTCTCCAAGTGATCCATCAGAGCCTGGAATGCATCTTTACACTCCTATGTCTAATCAAAGTTCCTTTTTTCCTTCTTAATCAAGTCGAAGAAAGAAAAGCATTTGTTGGTGGCTTTGGACATGAATCGACTTAGGGTGGCGACCTTCCCATTCAAGCTTTAGACTTCCTTGATCATCTTAGGGGCCTCGATATTTCTCAATGCCTAGATATTTTTTGAATTAGCTTCAATCCCATAAGAGTTCACGATAAAGTCCAAGAATTTCCTTGATGCAACGCCGAAGAGTATTTAAAAGGGTTTAGCATCATCCCCTATTTTCAAAGAACACTGAACATCTAAGCCAAATCGTCAACGTGGTTTTCCATTTGCTATGACTTCATGAGCATGTCATCTAAATAGACTTGCATCGAATACCCAGTCTGATCATTGAACATTCTATTAACCGGCCTCTGCTAAATCGCTTCAGCATTCTTTAGTCCAAAAGGCATGACCAGATAACAATACAGTCCTAGATCGGGAATAAAACTGATCTGTTCTTCATCCAAGACATAAACTGGAATTTGAATGTATCTAGAATATGCATCCATGAAAGATAGCAATTCATGTTCAACTGTCGAATCCACCAGCTGATCTGTTCGAGGGAGTAGGAAGTTGTCCTTTGGACATGCTCTATTCAAATCCAAATAGTCAACGCATGTCCTCCACTTCCTATTTGACTTCTTCACCAGGACCGGATTTAGTACCCATTCTAGGTATAAGGTATCACGGATTAAGCCATTGTCGATCAACTTATCCACCCCTTCTTTAAGTGTAGTGGATCTCTCCAGACCTAAGCTGCGGTGCTTTTGTTTCACCAGAATGCATTTGGGATTTATGTTCAATACATGGCTCATTATCTCCGACGAGATATGTAATGACTCATAATTTTGTTTATTTGAATTGGGAATATTCAATTGATTTTAAATATTGGAAAGTAATTTTATAAGTTAAATAGCTTTAATTTCAAACACAACAATTTATTGGGTAATTAAATTATTGAATTTAATATTTGAGAATATTTAAAATAACTGAATCTTGAATTTGAAATGAATGGAAATGATATTTAAAGTTGATTAAAGATAGTAAACTTTTAAATTTGAATTAAAAGTGAATAAACTAGTTTTTATAATAATTCATTTTAATTAACATATAAAAATAGCCTTCCGGGACACTGCCTCAGATTTTGACGAAACCAGTTTCATTAGATCCGTAATAGTGAGCTATTGTATGATAACGAGTTTCATGGCAATTAGATGTATTGTTTGGTCATGCGGGATCGAAAGGCATAGAAATTAATTTCGGAAATTGATATAAATAATTGGGTTTGGGGCTATCTTCTATATATGATCGAATTAGGCCTCGAGATTAGTTCCATTGTGCTCGGAATAGAGAAATTACATATAGATGTCGGGCAACATGTCTCGATAGGAGTTCAAGATTTTGAGACGTTTAATAACTTGACTTTTTTATTAAATGTAATATATATATATATATATATATATATATGCTTACTGTACATTACCCATACCACTCCACATTCAGGCCATACCTCATACCTCAATATTTAAAACATAATGTCCTCTTTATTTTTAGCCAGCTACATAAAAAAACTAAATTTTTGAAAAATAAAATAGATCCAAAAAATTCATAAAAATATAAATTCATATCTTTTTAAGTTGTAATTAAATAGGTCTTCGATTGATCATAGTTTGGTGGACTATGCAGCAAGTTTGGAGGTGCAAAAATGTTCCAGTGAAGCTTTTGGGTACATTACAAACTAGGGTTACTGATTGTGGAATGTATGGGCTTTGATTTTGGACATGGAGTTCAGGTTTGGACGGAGGGGATTGAACAACACCTATGGCCATTTTTGGGGGGTTGTTGTTCATTGAGAGGAAGGCCGATGCCTGTACGGCCATGGAAGATGGACGAAGTCACGATCAAAGGCAGAGGTGTGAGCGTGTTGTAATGGTGATGGAAAGGTTAGGCTCGGGAAGAGAAAGAGAATGGTGGTGGTCTCGGGGCACATCGTGGACGGATTGAGGGAGAAATGGTTTTTTGAAAGGTCGGCCATGGTGTGGAGTGAATACTAGAAGTGTGCAGCAAGATTTTTGGGAAGGAGTTTAAGGCTTAAGGTAATAAGTTTAAATAATAAAATAATTAGTGAATCAAAATTTTATTTTAAAATTGGAAACTTATATATTAATAACTGTTACATACGAGGTCCAATCGAGACGTGGATTTTTGCATTGCGATGTAATAATGAAAGCTTCGCGATGGAACTGGTTTGGATGAACTTGGAGATAGTTGAAATTTAGGCTAAAATTGGACGTCGTTTGATTTTAGTTCCAAACCGGAACGCCTCGACGACATCAAAAATCTTGGTGAGTTAAACTCACCTTTTGGTCAACTAGTTTGATATATAGTTGATAAAAATTATTGAACGATTATTTGGATGATTTACTATATTTGTAGTTGGTTTGGGTATATTCCCTCCCCTGGGGTGGATGAGCCCTATTACATTCCCGTGTAAGAGCAGATGACCCTATGTATATGAATCCCGCCTTAAAGCTGTTGTGTAACATCCCCTATCTGGAGGCCCGAAGCTAAGCGCTATAGATGCTCCAGTCATCCATAGTATTGACTTTCAGTGACCAAATATGGTAATGTAAATGGTATCTATAACACCAGAAGCACTTGAATATGAAATAAAAACATTACAGATTAAAATATTTTTCTGATTACATTTAAAAACAACATTTCATATCCAAGTTACAATATCCCAACATTTCCCAAGTTTAGATCAAATATAATTATTACAGAGTACACCAAAAGCGACATATGAAGATGCCCCTTGGATGACCAGAGTACTAAATAGTCATAATAGACTTAATACAACACAGCAGAATAAAACAAACAAAACAACTCCTAAATGTAGCTAGTATCAGCCTCCTGCTCGTCTCTGGAATCTTTATTTGTCCACCTACTAAATCCTGAAAATCCTCAACCCTCAGCCTACTCAAATTAATTTTGAGCACTCAAGAGTTTAAGAGGGAAAACATAAACTTCGAGTCAGACATAAAGCATGGTGTGAATAAGACTATACATCTCGGTTATTTTATATTAAGCGAGACCACGCTACTTAGCGGAACGGGTTTCCCCTCACTAATATCCTTTTTAAACATATCTTTTGCAAATCTTAATCCTATAATCAAAACTGGTTAAAACAATAAAGCAATATCATGTAACCATATAAATTAGGTAACAAATGGACTATCTATCCGAACACTATAGTTTTGTTTGTCTAACTACTAACTTTGGCTGACTCGAGCCTATCAAACAAATAAACAAATAATACAAGTTCTGTTAGATAGTCCTCTTCTGGATGGTTTGTCCCTAACTTAATTCTCCTAGGGTCAACTGATTCTAATGGTTTTACGGCTCACCAATAACTTATCTTTACTCTGTATATTTCTTTCTGTGTGTAACATTATTTTAGCCTTACCTGTGACAAAGCCCTACACACTAAAATTTTGGATTAGACTAGCTCAAGGCTAATAGCTAACATATAGGGCACGACCTTATACCAGTCCCATCTTGTATTCTAATATCCGAGTCGTTTTACTTAGGTTCAACTACCCATAAATATTCTTTGGGAACCTTTTGTTTCAAATTGATTTAAACATTTAAGTCATTTTTTAAACAAGGAAAATATACTCCATGCTTTACTCAAATCACCTTGCCGTGTTATATATGCTTTACAGAAAACTTTGTTAATGAAAACATTTAAACCTTTGAAAGTACCCCTTTAGAGTCCATTGAAAGTACCCCCTTCGATACAAGTAAAACCTTAGACGGAAAGGCCAAAACATACCTTTCGAAACCGTTCTTAATAAACCTTGAAAAACCTATCCTTTGAAAGCTTTAAAACCTTTGACATCCTCTTATCAAAACTTTGAAAACATACCTTTCGAAACCTTTGGAAATCTTCCACTTAAAACCTTTCGAAAACATCGGGGAACCACCCCTTTGAAACCTTCATTTATAACCTTTTGAAAGAATTAAAATTATTTTCTATAAATAGATCTTTCAAAAGCATTGGGTTCAAGTACAACATGTGGAACAACCTTTTGGAACCAGTTAAAACCTTTCCTTTCGAAACCTTTGGGTTTTACCTTCAACGGAACAAAGGGTCGTAAAAAAACTAAGTCGAAAGCACTCTTCCGAAAGCTATTTCCTAAGTAAAGAAGTGATGGTGTCAAAACTAACCCTTTAAAAGCATTGGAGAAGCGACTTGGGTTTTAAAACAAAGAAACCCTTTTGAAGGCATTGCTCTGAAAGGTAAGATGCGGTAGCAAGGGGTTTCGGCCCCCTCAAAAGCATTTACTTAAAACAAAAGATGGAACCTCTTTTGAAACCATTCCTTTAAAATAATTCAACCCAGTCAGAAGCTAACTAAGTCGAAAGAAAAAACAAAGCAAATGCATTTTTAATTAAAAACAAAGTAAAGCTTCATCCCCTTCGGAACCCCATGTTTTCGCAACATACCTTTGGCCTATGTCCAATTTGCTGCATACCAGGTCTTTGATACCATGCGCATTGCTTTCGATGGTGATGGAGGCGGAAGTACTTGGTCGAAAGCGAGGTGTCGAAAGTGGCAAAACATGTTGAAAGCATGTTTAAACTGATTTTTTACCTTTTAAAGCAATTCTTTTCAACTAACCTGCCTTATTTGTCAAAACATGATTAGTTGCTAATTTCTTTTCTAAAAAACCACCAAAATTTCAGAGATAAACAAATTAAATTATTTACAAAATACCCCTTCTCCTTTTATTAATATATAAAGCATTTAAGTCACACACCTTAAATAATTTTATATATTTATTAAAACACCTAGGAAAAATATATAAAAATTCTCATAAATCATTTTTAATATGCTTTCTAATGTACATTAATTTCAGACCTAAAACATACATATATTATCCGTAATTAATTTTAAACCTAAACAACCATTTTCTTTACTATAAAATTAGTATTAAATCCACGTTAACTCGGAAAATTATGAAAATTGAAACCCATCTCTAAAATATCATTTCTAATCATATACTAAATCGCAAGGCATTTGGATGGGTTTTCACATTAAAACATATCATAAAATCTATATGAATTAGGATAAATCATCAAAAAACATATATATCTAATTTAACAATCAAAACATGGCATAACATTTGCTAATTTGCTCGGACTTAACCTAAAACCGAAATCAATTAAAAATATGAGATGTGGTTATTATTCATCTTTGCTTTTGAGTAAGGAGTTGAGATTTGATATTGGATTAAGTTGATTAAGCTTCCTCTTGCTTGCTTTATCTTTTATTTGATTTTCCTTGACGGTGCCAGCTCCTCTTCTATTTAGTTTTAGTTTGAACGTGTAAAATGATAGTGGTTTAAGGGTTTAGGGTATAAGAATATACTTATTCCTATATGCCCTTGTTTACTTACCTTAACTTAATTCATGTTAACTCCCTTAGTTTATTTGTTTAATGGGCACATCTACCCTCTAAATTCCCAAAACTCAATCCCTTAATCATTTTACATTATTTTATTTTCCTAAGTATATGTCCTAAATAATTTTCCTAAAGATTAAGGTCGTTACAGTTACTTCCCTCCTTAAAGAATTTTGTCCTCGAAATTACGATAAGGTACTCAACAAATCAGGATAAGCATCTCTAATCATGCACTCAGTCTTCCGAGTACAGTCTCTACTGTCATCACTCCATTGGATCTTAACTAATCTGACTGTCGTGTTCCTCAGCCTCTTCTCATCTCTCAAGATTATACGAACTGGCTTTCTAACTATAATCAAATTTTGCTCTACTACTAAGTCCTTTAACATAGCCGGTGTTATAGTAGCCTTCGGGTCTCTGATACACTTTCTTAGATGAGAAATATGAAAATCATCGTGGACTCCTGCTAAACTGTTCGGTAACTCTACTCTATATCCGAGTTTTTCGAACCTTTCTACAACAGGAAATGGTCCAACAAATATCGGTGCCAATTTCCTTGACCTTCCAAATCTTATTACACCTTTCATCGGTGATACCTTAATGAAAACATGTCTCTAATAGAGAAACCTAAGTCTTTCCATCTTCTATCAATATAACTCTTCTGCCTCGACTGAGCTTTCTTCATTCTAGCTCGAATCAACTCAATTTTCTCTATTGCTTCTCTGACTAAATCTGGACCAAGAACCAACCTATCTCCGGTCACTAACCAATAAACTAGAGATTTGCATGGCCTTCTATAAAAAGCTTCAAACGGTGCCATTCCTATACTAACCTGATAACTGTTGTTATATGAAAATTCGACTAAGTGTAGATGGTCTTCCCATGATCCCACAAAATCTAGCACATAAGCTCTTAACAAATCATCCAAAACTTTTTTAACTCTTTCTGTTTTCCCATCGGTCTATGGATGGTAAGCGGTACGCATCTTGAGCTTGATTCGTAAAATATCCTATAGACTCTTTCAAAACTCACTAGTGAATAAGGAATCTCTATCACTTACTATACTACTAGGAATCCCATGCAGCCTAACTACATTCTTCATAAATAACTTAGCCAAAATAGGTGTCTTCGTAGTTGACTTAACAGGAATGAAATGGGAACTCTTGGTTAACATGTCCATTACGACCCATATACTTTCATTTCCTCTATAAGATCTTGGAAACCCATCTATACAGTCCATATAAATGTAATCCTACTTCCATACTGGAATATCTAATGGCTGAAGTAACCCACTTGGCTTCTGATGTTTGGTCTTTACCAATTGGCAGTTTAGACACTGCTTAACCTATAAACCTACATACCTCTTCATACCCTCCCAAATGAAACCCCTTTTCATGTCCTGATACATCTTAGTTCCTCCTAGATGAATGATGAACTTCGAACGATGGAATTCCTCCAAAACTTCCTTCCTAATGTCTTCAAGATTCGGAACACGTAATCTACCTTTCTTTCTTTACCACTCATTCTGTTCAAGACTGAAATCTTTTAAGTCATCGCTCGCCGTCTCATCCCTTAACTTTTTGATCCGATCATATAAAAAATTAGGGGGAGATCCACGCTCTTGTGTATTATCTGATTATTTCCTAAAGAACCGGTATTGAGCATTCCTAAAAATTGATAATTGGATTTTTGAGCGTCAGGAAGTGGAAGAGTGTACTCATAAGAGATGGCTCGAAAATCATAACCACTCCAAAACCATGTATGGTTCAATGGATGAGTTTCATAATATATTGAGATGTTGGAATTCATGTGTGGCTCCACGACCCATTGGGGTATGGGAATCCATATAGGATTCCGTGATCTATTTTGGTAGCGATGCATAAGCTGGAATGTAGGACATAGCCTTATTAGCGGTAAAGACTAAATCCAGAGATATGAGGCATGGCCAGTAGGGTTGGCAAACCTATAGGGTGCAGTTGACTCCACCTAAATGTTACTTGTAGTTGTTATGAATGCTTGTGGCAATGCACTCGGTCTTAGTGAGACCAGCTATGTTTCTCCTATGGTACATCACTAGGGATGTATGCTACTTCGGAAGCATGTCTCTGATCCTTGTGTAGGAGGACATTTCTCGAAGTACCGAGGGTCCCTCCATGGAATCCTACACAAGTAGTGAATGTGCCTTATCGGTTTTGATTTTATACCTAATATTGTTGTGATGTACACTCACAAGCATCACAACTACTTGATCATTGTTATTTTCACCCTTAGACATTACTATAATATCAGTGAATTTTCTATAGAAAAGGTTTTGGTTATCGTAAGGCAAAAACCCATCTGTATTTATGTACGGTATGGTCTTATGAGATACTTTTTATTCCAAAGGTTTTTTATAACATTAAAATCCAGTTGGGTGTGTTTCCTCGTGCTGGTTTCCCAGATTGACTCAGGTGTTATTTTATTATAATGCTCGGGTCAGACCGAGCATATTTATAGATTTAATGTGATGCTTTGGAGCTTCAAAAGGCAAGTTGGAGGCCTAGAGACGTACTCACGTATATGGTTATTTTTCCGCTACATTCATGCTTGTATTCACCGACAATTATGAAGACAGATTGTTATAATTGTCCAGGCTGGAATAGGTTAGTATACTCTTAGTAATGTCTGTATATATATATATATATATATATATATTACAGTTTGTTTTGTGTAATGATTCGATGTATAATATAGATAATTTGATTCGTTGTGAGATTCTGTGTTGTTTATTTTCTTTCTCTCTTCTTTCTTCTTTCTTCTTTCTTTCCCTTAACAATCCACCTTCCCTTCAATTTGAGTGGATTACGTGTGTTCAATTGTCCACTTAAACTGTTTCGAAAAAGTGAGTCATTACATTGTGGTATCAGATCTGAAGTTTAAGCAAGAACCTTGGCTTTAGTGGGGATTACTCATTAGAGATAGGGTCAGTAGTACGTCAGAATGAGTTTGAGTGTGTGTGTGTGTATACATATATGTATGTATATGTATGAGTGCGTCATTTTAGTGATATAATTTTTTTTATATTGTGTTGATTGATCTGTTGAGTAACTTATGGATTTCAGTCAATACGAGTAATTAACGTTATTGATAGGGTTCTCTAAATACTTAAACAGAGCAAATTGGACATAATATTGTTTTAAAATTAGGTAAATGAAATAATTTTGCCTAGATTATATTTTATATATATAAAGGATTAATTTTTCAGATATTATTATAGTTATATGTGGTGTGTATTTTTATAGTAATGTTTACATTATCGTTTTTTTGTTTGTTGGTTATGTTTTGACAAAAGTTGTTATTGTTATAATGTAAACAAAGATAAACAATTAAGGAACGATTTTATATAACTAGAGTTAAATTATATATTAGGGAAATGTATAAATATGATTTGTCAATAAAAAGGTGAGGATTTAAGTCCCGTTGATTTTGAAAATTGTTTTTCAAAGGATTTAGAAGAATAATAGTAGTCTTATTTGGAAAATATTTTTGAATGGAAATATTTTAAAATGGGATTTAAAAAAATAGAAAGCACTGTATTCACTTCATTCATTGGAAAACAATTTTGATGATGACTGCATCATCAACGACGTTCATTTTTGAGTTTTCAAGGGAGGGATTACTACCGTTGGAGTTTTGTTTTGGTAAATCTAGTTTGATTTTAGAATTCAAAGTGTGGTTTAGAATACAAAGATATTACTAATGGTATTGTTTCAAAATAATTTGAAATAAGAACAGGGTGTTTAAGACTCTAGAAATTTTCTTTTAAGTGTCTTATGGAAATATGAGAAAAAGTGTATAACTTATAAACTTTGATAATTAGCAAGTTAAAACAAAATTTTAAATTATTGAATATAAACGTTAAGAAAAGAAAATTTGGAATTGAACCTTGAAACAAAATTTAACTTAAGTTAAGTTAAAGGAAATGATTTTTTAAATGGAACTGATTGTGACTTGAAATAAATTAATAACATGAACTAATTAAAAAAATTAGTGAATTGAATATGATTTAAAATGTTGTTTGATAGAATTGAATATTGAAATTAAACAATGAATTGAGTTAAATGAAATTGAATTTGATTTGAAATGGATATGGACTTAAGTTGTGAAGCGATAACAAACATGAGAAGTGTTGTATGAAATGTTTATAAACTTAAGTAAAAGTTGATGGAATAGTTCTTAAGTGATATTAATATTGAAGGAACATACTAAGTAATAAATGAATGTGAATAAGGCTAGGTGAATAATGAATATAAATATGGATAATAAGAGGCCAATTGAAATAAATATGTAAGTCATACGTATATTTTAGTTTATTCGCATAACTGTTTGATCTAGATTCGAGTACATGATTTCGAGAGGATTTACATCGGTCCCAGTTAGAATTTTTCACTCGACCCGCAACGATGAAAACTGGATATGGGTTTTTGATGGATTCTTGAATTCTCTATCATAGTATATGGCTGTGCAAGAGAATGCGGTTTCTAATCAAGGAACCGAATTTGAGTCCGCACTAGAGTATCGTTTGAACGATACTAGTTCGGAAGTGAAACTGCGTGATCGAGCGAGCGATTAGATTTGATATTACACACGGATGATATATGCACATCGTATAGACTTTAGTAAGTTAAATGTTGAAAATTGAAAATGCAAAGTAATATGATTATGAATTATATGATTGGATATCACTGGTAAATAAGATGCAGGTATATAAAAGCAAGAGCTAGTTGATGTCTTTGGTTTCATAAGTAAAATTTGGTTGCCCGAAAAAGGTACGTGTTTATATTGTTGTTTGGTTTGATGGTTTTATGATTGAGCCACTTGGCTTTTGTTTTCTTTTGTTGAATTGGGCCTAAAGTGATAATTTGTAGCTTTTTCGATCAAGCCACGCAAAGGAGACACGGGCAAAAAATTCGAAAATTTAAGGCGTTAAAAGAAATTTTGAAGAAGTTTTTAATAAATAAAAATTGATTTTGAGTTATAACATAAAATGATTAAGTTGAATGGTAATAGTTAGCAACTATGAATGAATTTAAAGACTTAGAGATTTTATAATATGTTTCAACTAATTGGTTTGTAAAGTTAATGGGTTCGGGCATCTTTCTTACTTGGTAGTTTCGGGGACGAAATTCTTTTAATGGAGGAGAACGTAATAACCTAGAATTTTGGTCATTTCAGTTTGGAATATTTAATTCATTTTAAATATTGGAAAGTAATTTCATAAGTTAAATAGCTTGAATTTCAAATAAAGCGATTATTGGGTAATTAAAGTGTTGAATTTAATATTTGGGAATATTTGAAATAATTGAATCTTGAATTTGAAATGAATGGAAATGATTTTGAAAGTTGATTTAAATTCCATTTTGATAGAGATAAAGATAATAAACTTTTAAATTTGAATTAAAAGTGGATAAACTAGTTTTTATAACAATTCATTTTAATTAACATACAAAAATAGCCTTTCAAAACACTGCTTTGGATTTTAATGAAACCAGTTTCATTAGATCAATAATAGTGATTTATTATATGATAACGAGTTTCATGGCGATCGAATGTATCGTTTGGTCATGCTGGATCGAAATGCGTGGAAATTAATTTCAAAAATTTATTTAAATAACTGGGTTTGAAAAGCTATCTTATGTATATGATCGAATTAGGACTCGAGACCAGTTCTATTGTGCTCGAAATATGGATATTACATATAGGATGCCAGGCGGCACGTCTCAATAAGAGTTCGATATTTTCGTACGTTTAATAACTTGATATTTTTTTATATTATATACATACATACATACATACATATATATATATATATATGTATGTATGTATGTGTGTATGTATATATATGTATGTATGTGTGTATATATATATATATATATATGTATGTGTATACACACACTTACTATACCTATCCATGCTACCCCATGTTCAGGTCATAACCCATACCTCCATATTTAAAATGTATTGTCCTCTTTATTTTTCAGCAGGCTACAAAAAAAATGAAACTAAGTTTATGAAAAAAAATTCAGACAAATCCATAAGAATATAAAGTCCATATCTTTAAGTTGCAATTGAATATATCTACGATCGGTCGTAGTTTTGTAGACTCAGTGGCAAGTTTGGGGGTGCGACAATGTTCCAGTGAAATTTTTGGGAACATTACAAACTAGGGTTAGTGATTGTGGAATGTATAGGCTTTGATTCTGGAAATGGAGTTTAGGTTTGGACGGAGAAGGTTGAACGACACCTACGACCATGTTTAGGGCGGTCCGGTTCATTGGGAGGAAGGGTGGCGCCTGCACGGTCTTGAAAGATGGACGAAGTTGCGATCGAAGGTAGAGGTGCGAGTGGGTTGTGATGGTGATGGTAAGGTCGGGCTCGGGAAGAGAGAGAGAATGGTGCTGGTTTCAGGGGACGACATGGATGGATTAGGGAGAAATGGCGGTTTGAAAGGTCGGCCATGGTGTGGAGTGAATACCAAAAATGGGCTATAAGAATTTTAGGAAGAAGGAGTTTAAAGCTTAAGGGTAATTCTTTTAAATAAAAAATAATTAGCGAATAAAATTTTTATTTTAAAATTGAAAACTTATATATTTAATAACTTTTACATATGAGGTCCAATCGAAATGCGAATTTTTGCATTGCATTCATAATGAAGAAAGCTTCATGATGGAACTGATTTTGATGAATTTAGAGACAGTTGAAATTTGGGATAAAATCGGAAGTTATTCGATTTTAGTTCCAAACCAGAATGCCTCAGCGACAAAAAAAATATCAGTGAGTTAAACTCACCTTTTTAGTTAACTAGTATGATGTATAGTTGAAAAAAATGCTGAATGATTGTTTGGATGATTTACTATATATATTAGTTAGTTTGGATATACTCTCACCCCTGGCGTGGTGAGACCCTATTGCATTCCCGTGTAAAAGGGGATGACCCTTTATATACGAATCCCGCCTCAAATCGATTGATTTATACTTTTATGATTATATATTGTATGTGATGCAAGGGGATGGGTTGGAGGGATCCAACGTGATTCCTCGCTATTGTTTAATTGATTTCAATAATATTCTAGTTTCATGAATTATTGGATAATAACCTAATTTTTGGAAATATTGATTATGACATCGTTATATGTTAAAAATTTAAACCCAGTAGTAATAGGAAATCAATATCAATATTTGTTGACATTTGCTAACTGTTAGCCTCAAATTAGTTCTTTAAGAATACTATAAATTATCATTGAGTTGTAATTAGATTTTGAGATAGGAAATGATTTTAAATCCAAAATTGGGTTTCGAAAAAATAATATTTAAAGTTATTTAATTATATAAATATTATATTAAACTTATTTAATTATATTTATATTGTTTTAAAGTTATTTGCTTATAATTACTACTATTTTAAAGTATTTATCGAAATGTTAATATTTTGAAAGGTTAATTATTTAAAGAATAATTATGGTTTGAAATTAATAACAAGGATTTATTAATAAGGTTTTAAAAATAAATTATTATTATTTGTAATAAAGGGTAAAGAATAATTATTATTGTCTTTTAAATGGTTTATTTTTATTTTTTTTGATGTTTTAAGATTAATAATTATTTTTATATAACTCTTTAGAAGAAAATGATCTTTATTTGTTTATAAATGTGTTCGAGACTCAAAAATATAGTTTTATTTGGATTTTATGAGAGATGTATAGAAAATCGTTTGAGACCTAAAGGAAGGTTATTTACAAGGTGAAAAAGTTTTACAAATAGTTATATATTTATAAAAGAGTTGGAAATGTGTTTGTAGATTTATAAAAGGAGTTTTATGAATGGTTTTATGGATTTATAAAGGATATGTAAATGATTTTAGAAATGTTTGAAGAGAATTTTTTATGTAATTGAAAATTTATAAAAAAGATTATACATGATTTTTAGGGATTATAAAATGGTTTATAAATGGTTTTGGAGAATTCCTAGGAGTTTATAAATGATTTTTAGAACCAAATAAAAGGAAAATATTTCTCAATCTTGCAAATATACTTATACCATTGAGATAAGTATACGAGGCATTTTCTAAGTTACAAGGTGTGATGTGTGTGAATATACTTGTACCGTTGAGATAAGTATATTAAAATTTCCTAAGTATTGGAAATATAGGGATTTATGGATATACCTTTGTAAAAGTATTTTCATACAAGTAATTTACGAAGTGATTTTAAATGAAAGAAAGATTTATTAAAGGTGGCTAGTGGTTGCTTATGTGCTTAACTAATGTTGTTCTTTCCTTATGGAATAAATCTCTGATTTGGATGTGTGTTTGTTGATAGTTAAATAACCAACTATTAAATCTTAGCCTAAATAACCCTTCTTAATTTTGGGGGTACAGAAATATTCCCTACTTATTCCCAAAGTATTTTAACTTGGGGAATATTTAGGAGAAACACGAGAATTATATGGTACAGTTACCATCAATGGTTCTATACTGTACGTATAAACTCGTTTTGTTCTTCTAGGACAAACGATGAGGAGATCCATCCACTCAAAGGGTTTGAGGGTGATCACCACTCTTGCGTTTTATATGATTATTTTCTAAAGAACCGGCATTGAGCATTTCAAAAAAAAGACGATTGGATTTTGGAATTCCTAGGAAGTGGAAGAGTGAACTCGTAAGAGATAACTAGAAAACCGTAACCACTCTGAAACCATATACAGTTCTATGGAGGAGTTTTGTGATATATTGAGATGTTGGAATTCAAGTGTAATTCTGAGAGTCATTGGGGTATAGGAATCCATGTGGGATTCCATGATCTATTTTGGTAGCGACGTGTGACCCAGAATGTCGGACATAGCCTCATTAGCGATAATGACTAAAACCAGAGGCGGAGGTATGGCCAGTAGGGTTAGAAAACCCATAGGCTGCAGTCGGCTCAACCTAGACGTTACTTACAGTTGTTATGCATGCATAGGACGATGCATTCAGTCTTAGTGAGACCAGCTATGTTTTCCTACTGTACATCACTAGGGATGTATGTTACTTTGGAAGGATATCTCTTATCCTTTTGCAGGAGGACCGTTTCTCGAATTTCTTAAGGCACCTCCATAGAATCCTATTCAATTAGCGAACATGCCTTATTGGTTTTGATTTTATACCTAATATTGTTGTAATGTATACTCACAAGCATCACAACTACTTGATTATTATTGTTTTCACCCTTAGACATTATTATAATATCAATGGATTTTCTATAGAAAAGGTTTTGGTTATCGTAAGGTAAAAACCAGTCTATGTTTGTGTGTGGCATGGTCTTACGAGATACTTTTGATTTCAAAGGTTTTTATAACTTTAAAATCCAATTGGGTGTGTTTTCTCACGTTGGTTTTCCAGACTGACTCGGGTGTTATTTTAGTATAATGCTCAGGTCAGACCAAGCATATTTATAGATTTAGTTTGGATGCTTTGGAGCTTCAGGAGACAAGTTGGAGCCCAGAAATGTACACACATATGGTTATTTTTCCGCTACATTTGCTATTGTATTTACCAGCAATAGTGAGGACAGATTGTTATAACTGTCTGGGCTGAAATATGTTAGTATACTTTTATTGATGTTTGTATATACGTACATTACAGTTTGTTTTGTGTAAAGATTTGATGTATATTATATATTATTCGTTCCACTAGGAGATTCTATGTTGTTTGTTTTCTTTCTCTCTTCTTTCTTCTTTCTTTCCCTTAACTATCTGCCTTCCCAATCAATTCGAGTGGATCATGCGTGTTTAATTGTCCGGTTAAACTGTTTCAGAAAAGTGGATCGTTACAAGATCCCATACATATAAATGAGCACCCAGGTGAACACATCTAGGTTCGTTTGGAGAAAACTAACCAATTCCTTCATCATTCTTACGTCGAGCTATGATCTAGCCTTCAGGACCCATGTTGGGTCATCCTAACTAACTGGAATGTTAATTGTTAACTCAGTAGGAGCTGCTCTTCCATCCAGTAGCTCTTTCCACAGAACCATATCCTTATTGAACCAACTATGCTGCCCAAACCATGCCTCAGGCATTGGTTGCTATGCGTTTGAAACCTTAAGGTAGAGAGTGCCATCCACACTTTTCCTTTCTCTTTTCACCTCACCTTCTTTAGCTCAACGACATAATACTCGTGCTAAGCCCTTAATCTCCATGCACTGCTCCTATACTGTTCTCCGTAGGAAATTTAAGCATCAAATGCCAAGGTGCTATAGCTACTGTCAATTTAGCCAATGCTGGTTGGCCCAAAAATGCATAGTAAGCAGCCTAAATATCCAACACCATAAAAGGCACAATCCGCATTTGCTTGCGGTTCGCCCTCACCAAGCACCATCGATAGTTCGACATATCCAACTGTCTCAGTAGCCATCTCGTTAAATCCCTATATCCGAGATTTACATGGTTTCAAGTCCTTCCCCTCCGAAAGCATCTTGGTCATAAGATTTTTTAAATAGAATGTTGTCCGAACTTCCGTAGTCAATCGACCCTTTTCGTACAATAGCAGGGCCAATGGTGGCTATTATAACCAATAGGTCAATTATCAGGGCTTTCACCCTATTAGCATCTCTGTTTTGAAGAATAATGTCATCTATCATGGTTCTGAATTATTTTATCAGAGCTCCATCCTCTACTGCCAAACAGTTTGCGTTCTCGGTATGCTTCAGTGCACCGATATACATATCCATCTCATTCAAACTCTTATCTATCGGATGTTGTCCTCTGATGATTGTATTAATCACTACATGTTTTTCAAGCCACCTAGGCTCCTCATCACTAGGCCCGGCTTGCCCCTGTTGGTATGTGATCCCAAGGGGATTGGAATTTCCTTGCTCTCCATCCTGCAAAGCTTTCATAAACTATTGCAACTTCTTTTTTCAAGTCAAATCTTCGATCATATCATGCAAGTGTCTTCAACTGTTGGTGTTATGATCATGCATCTCATGAAACCTATAGAACTTACTAAATCTCTTCTCCTTCTAAGTCGACTTCCTCGGAGACGACATTCAATACTGCTCAGTACCTTAAGTTGCCAGATAAATATTCTCAATAGAGTTATTCAACTCGATATAATTATCATACTTAGGAATCCTGGGATGATTCCTATTATCGAACTTTGCTTCTCTGCCTCATTGTCACTTAGTTTCTTATTATCATTCTTGTTGCCAATATTCACATCCACATTTCTGGAACTCCTTTCGGATTGCTTTATAATGTCATTGCTTTGTACTACTTCAATTGAACTCCCAGCATCATCTCTTCTGGGATGATTTCGTGCCTCCTCCAAATGCGAGAATTGATTAGCCTTCCTATAGAAAATATCCTTCATTGGCGGAGGCTTCATTTCCAACCATCTTCCAAAATCAGTCTCGAGATGAATCCCCCTAATCAATGCCATCAATACAATATCATCATTGGAATTTATTACTTCTTTCACAACTATATGGAACCGATTCAGAAAATCCTTTAATGATTCTCCCACATCCTGGAAGAGGTTTGATAATGACATCACATCTTTCGCAACTATATAAACGGAATTGCTCTAGAAATTTTTGAAACAACTTAACGAAAGGCGATACCCGTTTATTGATCTAAGTCTTGATCTGTATTCTATTTACTGATCAGCCTTCAAACTTTATTATCCTATTCTTGTATATACCTATATAATATTCTATAAAATGCTCTATACAACTTGGGAAAACATTAGTAACTATGTTTATATGGTTGTTATCATCAAAATCAATATCCATGGAATTAACAATAGGGTCCATAGCTAAAAAATACAACATCGTATCATTTAGCGATAGAAAATTTAATTAAAACATTTTATGTGATGTTATATATCTATAATTAAGTGCGTTACACTAATATGTGCACTAAATTAAATAATACTTCAAAAGGGCCGAGGTTACATCAAAATTTATAGCTATTAATCACCTAACATGAAGGGAGTAGCTAATATTTGAACTAAAAATGACACAAACACTCAAGAGATTGTGTAGTAAATAAAAAGGAAAGTAAATGAAAATGAGCAAGAAAAGAATACACATCGTTTATATTGGTTCGGCTAATCTTGGCCTATGTCTACTTAGTGATTTTATTGACTATATCATTGGATTACAAGCAGTTGTTCTTAGGGATCGGTATAAGTCCATGGATGATTACAAGAAATTATAGTAAGAGAAAGCAAGAGCCAAAAGATTCTTAAAAATGAGCCCCTCCCTCTTATTTATGGAGATAGGAAGCCTAAAATCTCGCCTTTACGATCTCCACCTCATTTCCTATGCAATGGACCTCTTCTTCTAGAAAATGGGTGGAAATCTCAATGATAATCAAGGATCCATACCAATCCATGAACTTGGATTGGTACCAATTCGTAAATTTTTTATCTGAACAGTTTTGATCTTCTTGTCTTGGCTTAATTGGTGGTTAGCTTTTTGATTAAATACTTGTTTGCACCATTCTTGTTTTTAAGTCTAAATGATAGATCGATGGATAAGTAGAGTTTCTATTTAACTGCTCATGGAAATGGACAAAGAATTGCATGGGAACGATGAAATAGGACTTGAAATAAGCATCTAGCATCCAGTAGAGTGAGTAAGAAGAGCTAGTGCAAGTTTAGGTGAAGAAATGCGGATCGATACTGATCTAGGAGGTTGGATCGGTACCGATCCAAAACATGTTGGATTTGGCCCCTAAAATCCTTGTGTTAGGTTGCCCTTCATTCTACGGTTCTATTTTTACTTGGTTTTTGGACTCTTGGAGCATCTCTCCGACCTTCCTGCCATGGCAGTTTCCAAGTTCGATTCGTCTAGTCTGTCCAGATATTGCCTGGTCAAAAGGATGGATAACAACTATCAATCATATGAAGGGAAAATCTATTAGAAGTATGACTTTATTAGTTATCAAAAACATGAAAAGTGATGGATCTGGCCCATTTGGAAGCCATTAAAATGGGTAAATTTCAAAAAATCACCTAATTGGATCTTAATAGCCCTATGAAATCTAATATTTAACATAGATCTAATTTGGTTGTTCTAATAAAATCAAATTTTATTTATTATTTCAATTTATTAATTAATATTTAACAATTAAATATAATATATGTATAGCTACGAATGTGTGTGTATTTAACACCATGTAAAATCAACTATAAATACATAAATTTGATAAATTAGTTAAGGTAGGGGTAAAAATTGAAATTTTGTAAAGTCAGAAATTGACCCCAAAGTTATGCGGTTGCATTCATGGTGATTTTTTAATCAATTTCCATATATAATATGTTAAAAACGGAGCTCAAATGAGGAAGTTATGGATGTTTGAAGTTTCGGATTTAAATTAATTTAAATAGAACTAAAATTCATATAAAATCTAAATTTGAAATACAAAAGTTAAAAGTAATTATACTTGAAAGTTAAGTAAACGTTAAAATTAACATTAACGTTAAATTGCAATTAAGGAAGAAAATAAATTAGACAATTGCAAGAGAAAATCAATGTTACCAAAATGGAACCAATCGACTATAACCCTTGATCGGTCGACCACCAACGGTCACCGGTGGGAAGAGGCGGTCGACCGGTGAATAAAGGGTGGCAGCTAGGGTTTTGCAGCAATGAACATTCCAGATTTTATAATTTTAAAACAACTTAAATTCAACGGTCTTATGCATTCTAACCACTATAAATAGGAGCCTAGCCCCCTCACTATTATTCACAAAACATTTTGAGAACACTAGCAAAGCCCTGTTAATTCGTTTCTTCGTAGATTCAGAAAACTCCATTATCGTTTCAGGTAAGAAATCATGTAAACCTATTTTGTTTACTTTCTGAACCTACTCTTCTCCAAACATCTAATTTTCTGAATCTGACATATATAAAAATCCCATGCTGTATATATCAAGTGGAAGATATCTGAAAGAATTCGTTGTAGGCTTGTCAATTCCAAAGAGGAGAAAAGCTAAGAACTGATGTGAGTAGAAATCTTAGTTTTTCTATTTTAGTAATTGAATACTATAATTGGAATTTGATATATACCTTCGAAAGTTTTGGATTACAAAAATATCATATTGAAAATCCCCAAAATTCTCCAAAGTGAAATGTCAATTCTTAGGTTGGAATCTTAATTGTTTTGTATTAAAATAATGGAGTTTGTATGGATTTTGCAATTTAAGTGTTTTATCTTTTGTTCCTCTTATTATTATTTTTCTTTGGATCTGGTTAAAGGATTTGATTAAGAAATGGTGTGCAAGGTACAAATTCTTACTCATAGTTTGCACTGCCTATTTCTACAAATTGAATGGAAATTCTCTTGTCTAATTTCATGTAAAAGAAGTTGAATAGAGCATAAGATTAATTAAATAGTAAGTTTCTATTATTGATTTATTCCTTTTTTTAATACGAAATAAGTTGGATTTGGGATTTTATATACAAATCTATTGATTTGATTTTGGAATATTGGTTTATGGTATATATGTTATTATGGAAATGAGACTTGTATTATTTCGAAAGATTTTACATTTAAAATGCTAGTTTAGGGCTTAACCTCCACACGCATAGAAATTAATAAATGCATACTTATATGTATGAACTAGCACACATAACATACAATTATAAGGTATTAATTGCATAGTTGATTAAGTTAATAATTACCATTTAAATTTCCCTTAGGAAAGTAATTAATTATAGAAGTGAAACAAGAAGGTTTTCTTATAAGGATTAAATAATTGATGTGGTAAGATGCATGATAATATACTTAGAGAGTGTTATGAAATATAACTAAATTATAGGAATGCATGGTCAGTCAAAAGCAGAGAGAAGCCTGCCTAGCCAATCTAGCTACAAATAGTGTGACTTTGGGGCTGATGTGAGACATCGCCTATAATAAGTAACTACGGATAATGCAAAGTTAGCCCAAATTTTTTAAGGTAAATCTTCGCAGCTAATCTGACTACTAGTTCTTAGAATGGTCGAACTAATGTGAGACGTCTTTGTAGGGTGCGGGTCACAATACAAAGGACCTGCTTAAGGGACTGAAGCTATTAAGTGGTTGTTTAACGACCTACCTCTTTTCCTTATATAAGTATTAAATGGTCGAGATTGGGTTTTAGGCACGGTTTGTTGGAACTGGGTCAACCAGCAGCGGAAGAAATGGGTGAATTTCAAAAAAATACCATTTTGAATCTTTTGGGCCTATGAAGTCTAACGGTATGTTAGATCAAATCCAATGAAGTTTTTAAATAAAATCTTAGTTTATTTAAACCTTAATCAAAAGAAGTTATAACTAATTCAAACTTAAATATATATAGTGCATCAAATACACCCAACAATTACTCATAAGAGTAAATTTAGAGAAAGAAACCTTTCATCACTTTCTCCAAAATATATGTAATTTAGAGAAGGAAACTTTTCATTCCTTCTCTTAACTTATTTAATTAATGAGTGGATACTTTATTTATATGGAAAAAGAAAACATTCATTTCTCTCTCTTTTTAACAAAATTGATTGATTCTTTGAATGTCATTAATTATCAACATGTACATGGCATAAATGTAAGTATGTCAAATACACACACACACACACACACACACATTTTAGTGTAATTTGTGTAGGTGCAATATATGATAGGTTTTATCAATTGATGACAAGGTGTAGACATATTAATAGAAATAAACAGATAGCTAATCACATAAGAAAAAGGGAAATAAGTTAAAGATAACAAGGATGAATGATTCAACTTCTCATTTGGTAAACTCGGTTAATGTAGCATATAAATGACAATTAATAGGTGTCAAAGAATATTAATAGTTAACAATAATATATATATATATATATATATATATATAAGTATATCATTTTAAATTGTTTTATTTCTTTGGAAAGAAATCTAATTCACACTTTGATGATATGTAATACGTTTAATGAATTTTATGTATACAAAAATACATATAAATTCAATTGTGTGTATATGAGAATAAATCAAGTCTTTTTAATTAATACAAATTAGATATTTACAAAAAGAAATTTAAAAATAGATTTATTGTTAAAATATTAATTGCGTGTATTTAAGATTCAATCAAATCTCTCTAATTAATACAAATTAGAAATTTATAATAATCAAATAAAAATTTAGATTTATTGTCAGAACATCTTCCCTTTTTTAATTTCTAATACAATACAAACACAAAATACATACATCTAAACTTTCAAATCTAAATTACACTTTGTTTTATATGATTTAAAAGATGTATCTTCAATGAAATATTATATTATTCATGCACAATTAGCTTAACTTGTTAAAGTAAAACACAATCAAAACAACATGAACATACAAAGTTTTAGATCTAATGGACTACACTTTGAACTGAATGTTGACAATATTGATCTATAATAAAACATTGTATTAAAACATATACAAATTTTAATTTTAATTTAACAAAATAAAAACCTAATTGATAAATTAAACATTCAAAATTTCAGATCTAAAAATTAGGTTTTAAATAAAGTGTTTAGAAAGTAGTTCTAAAAACATTGTATTTAAATAGATATAAATTTAGTTTTCGTTTATTAGATTAAAGCCCCAACAAATTCATTCAACAAACAATTCAAACTACATAAATAATTTCCAAATTAAATGAGGTAATGATATATACGTACAAATTAAGATAATGAAAATTATCTTTCATCAATCATTACATCAAATGTCATTATCTATAAAACAAAAACATACCTTATTACCAAAGCCTTGTAGTACAACTTGAAAAATAAATTCACTTTAGGATGTTGCCAAGAAATCACACCTTAAATGATGATATTTCCTCGGATCTTCAGCATCCACATCCTATCCTTGCGAGAGATGGATGAACCGGCTTTGTTTTATTTTATTTGATATTTTTATATGAAGTTGAAAGATTTTTCAAAATTTTATTTTTGTTTTCTGCCATGAAAAGTTAGGAGGATAGAAAGAAAAAATTGAGTTGCACATACAGAAAGAATTAGAGAATATATTTATTTGAAAGAATGAAACTTTTCCCCATTTTAATTAAAACATCCCTAATTAATTCCCTTGATTATCTCTCTCTTCACTCCTTTCTTTTCACATGATATGTTTGAAATTACGTGCCATCAAATGACATAAAATTTGCACAAATCATACCATCAAATGACATACAATTTTCATAAATCATTTCATGCAATTATCTTTTATTTAAATTACATCGATATCATATATATATATATATATATATATATATATATTCAATGCGCTCAAATATAAATTTTATAAATGCATTCAAATAATTACAAACAACTTCCAAACATCAAATAAATTAAATAATGACTAATATTTCTCAAATATTAATTAATTTAATCAGTGTACAACATTTTATAAATTAATTAAATCATGTGCTTTTTCAAAGAATTCCTTACTATGGTTATGTGACTCAAAGGTGTAAACTTGATCAGAAATTAACATCAAACAATTCGAATATTAACGTACACACGTGTGACGACCGCCCAAGACTCCCGCACCAAAATAAGGAAATAGTGCGCTGAAGAGCGTGCCAGGCAGCCATAGACGATGGTCAAGGTAAGGTAAAACAGAAACTCTAACGTAAAACTCACAACGCATGGATAAAATACAATAGAGAAATATATGTATATAGTGAAGCTCATAACAGAATATCATCTTATAGACTTCATAAAGGTCTGAACAATCAATACATCAAGCCTCACTACATAACACTCAAACATATACAAGCAGCGGAACATCCAGTACATATAGTAAGAAAACTAATATGCTAGCCTCCAGCTCGTCTTCGTCATCTGCATCGTTGATAACCAAGAACAGCACCTGTCACCTGCTACCTAGTCTGCTCATCCCAAAATGGATGAACAGCCCAAGGTAATAAGAGTTGAACATAAAACCTTGAGTCAGACAACAGTCTTAGTGAGCAGTAAATTAACTATCAAACATACCAAAAGAGCATAAAGGATAAAAGGAATAGGAATTCAACCATCCCACTCCACCTCATTCCACAGTGATAGCCCCCAGACCCACTAAGCATAAACAAGCATAGCAAAGAAGACAATTTAAGTAAAGTAATTATCACTCAAGTCAAGGTCGATGTTTTCCAAGTACAAACCCCCAAGGCCTAAACCAAGATCAGATAAGCACCCAGAAAACACCGCTCTTGAGACCGAATGATGGTACAATCAAACATCCACGACTCTGGCTATCACTGTTAACGTTGCCTCGATATCACCGTTAATTGAATGACCGGCACCTTCTTTCAGCCGTCCGTCAAGGGCTAATGGCAACCCCGGTTCTACACATAACTCCGCACGTCATCATGACCCGTGCCCAGGACTATCGCATCTGCCCAGAGTACTAACACGTCATCATGACCCGTGTCTGGAACGTCATCGTGACCCGTTCCAACGTACTCTTGCTTTGAGCATGCTAGAACCTTCAATAACGATAAGATCCAAGCCTCCTAGTCATCCTCCTCGACGACTATTCTCACACTGGCCCAAGCGCCTCTCGAGCCCACCATTATCAACCAACCCGGACCGCATCACCGAGTTATCAACATGCTTGGGATGATCCCGTCTGGATTAAACCAAGGCTTTCACACATTGTGCTTTGCTTCAACGCATCATAGCAAAGTCTCATCTCACATCATGGTTTGCCTCATCGCATCATGGCAAAGTCCGTCATCATCGTATCTATCCATATGAGCTTCCACATCCGCTTCATATGCCACAAGCAGCTTTCACCATTCAAGAGCCTTTCCACTTATCTTTTGAATCATCTTCGACCAACTTGTTCAAATCAACTACTAGCTAATTTGAAACAATCAAATCAATCATAAGTCAATCATTAATCTAAGCAATCAAACATTCCACGAGATCTAATAAGCAATTACAACAATAATGGCAATTTGGTAATTAAAGTGTCCAAATCTAACAAGTATGAATCATAGGCAAATGTCTCTATAACTTGATGAATGAACTTGCATAAGTGAACATGTAGTAAAATAGATATCAAAACTTCATAGGTGATAGATCTACATGCAGACTTAAGGAAAATGCAAGAAATCACTATCTTTAACACATAAACAAGCCACCAATCCAATATACTCCCTTGGGTCCGTGTGAGAGATAACCACCACTCACCGAATCACCTAAACACCTTAAAAACAATCAACTCCAGATCTGGACAGCAAGGAACCAAGCTTGATCCGGCAAAAATCTCGCTTCAAACGATGAAATCTCTCTTTGTTGGATGAAGATCTTCAACTTTGGCTCTTGAATCTTTGATCTTGATCTTCGATCTTGGATGGATGGAATCACTAGATTAGAGTGGAGAAAAGAAGTGAAGAAGTGTTGTAGTCGAGCTCTCAAAATGGCAGCACTTTGTCGCTTCAAAATCTGGTGCCAAAAAGTGAGCCAAACCCCTCTATTTATAGGCTGAAATTCCCCTGAGTCGCCCCCCCTTAAGTCGCCCACGACCAAACCCATGAGTCGTCCACGACCTAACCTTGCCGACTCACGACTTAACTGCATGCGGCATACGACCTAACACGCGCGACTCAACACAGGTGCACGACTCACGACCTAACACACGCGCGAGTTACGACCTACGACTCATCGGAGAGGCCGACCCAACTGCACACGACTCAAAAAGCCTCCGACCTAAAACATATGCGCATCCACGACCTACCGACTCAACGAAGCCACGACCTATCACTAAGTCATTCGCACGACTCAGCGACCTAACTACAACACAGCCTAACGACTTAACACACAGCCAACCCAACGACTTAAGCCTTAGGTTGTTCACTCACTAACCCGTTAACTACTATAAGTCGTTTACGACTTAAAACCCCAGTAACTCACTAACTCGTTAACGATTTATCCCTTAACTCGTTAACTCGTTCCAGCCCCTAAGTCGCTAACTCCTCTAACTCGCTACACCTTAACTCGGCCAACACCTCAAGTCGCTCAACACCACTAAGTCGTACAACCGACTTATCTCCTACACGACTCAAGCTATCACATCTAAACTGCTAGGTCGTAATCCCCTAAGTCGTTCATGACTTAAAACCATCTACGACCTAACCAAGAGCCGATCTAAGGACCCTATGCAACCGAGTTAACTTCCTTATGAACCATCTTTACACGACTTAGGCTATGGATGACATAAACAATACTAACGACCTAATGCAACTATTTTACGATTTTATTGACACGTAAAATACGGGTCGTTACATTCTCTCCCCCTTAGGAATTTCGCCTCCGAAATTCCAAACAACCAAGAGCAATCAAAGTTATTCCGCATGCCTACCATCCATAGCAATCAACAAACCGTGCATCCAATTACTAGCCTAGCATGCAGAATTCTAAGACTTAGAACAAGCTACAAATTCGTGAGACGTCACGACACCTTAGGGCCATACCTCGAAGAGTTCAGGATGAGCTGCTTTCATCCCCTCTTCCTCCTCCCACGTACAGTCGTCAACATCATCACTCCATTGTACCTTGAGCAACGTAACCGTCTTCCTCCTAAGCTGTTTCGTGTCGGTTTCAACAACACGAAGCGGCTTACGAGGTCTCGTAACAACCGGGTCAACCTCCAAGTCTTCACAGCTATCAGTAGAAACCACCGTATTCGAGTCATGCATATACTTCCGTAGATAAGATACATGAAAAACATTATGCACACCCGCCATCTTTTCCGGTAACTCCAATCTATAAGCGAGCTTTCCAATTCGCTCGATAATCGGGAATGGTCCAACAAATCTCGGAGTCAATTTCCCTTTCTTCCCGAATCTAATAACATTCTTCAGAGGAGAAATCTTCACAAAAACCATATCTCCTACGTCGAATTCCAAATCCTTACGACGCTTATCAGCATAACTTTTCTGACGATCTTGGGCTGCCTTCATTCGTCGCCGAATGATCTCTACACAATCCGTAGTCTGTCGAATCATTTCTGGCCCAAGCATCAGCTTTTCTCCAGTTTCCAACTAACATGTCGGAGAGTTACACGGTCTTCCATACAATGCTTCATACGGTGCCATACCAATACTTGACTGGTAACTGTTATTATATGCAAATTCCACCAAATGAAGGTGATCTTCCCATGATCCTCCGAAATCTAAAGCACATGCCCTCAGGAGATCTTCCAAAACTCGGTTGACTCTCTCAGTCTGACCATCTGTTTGGGGGTGATAAGCTGTACTCAAACACAACTCGGTTCCCAAAACTTCCTGAAAGCTCTTCCAAAATCCACTAGTGAACAATGGGTCTCGATCGCTCACTATATTCTTCGGAATACCATGGAATCGAACTATCCACTTAACATAAAGCTCAGCCAACTTCGATGCAGTCCTAGTTGATCGAACAGGAATGAATCTTGCACTCTTAGTCAAACAATCTACAATGACCCAAATCCCTTCATTTCCTGCCCTGGTTCTAGGTAGACCATCGATAAAATCCATCGATACCTGCTCCCACTTCCATGTAGGAACCTCTAATGGCTGAAGCAATACACTGGGCTTCTTCTGCTTAGCTTTCACCAACTGGCAGTTCATACACTTGGAAATAAAATTTCCAACATCCTTCTTCATACCTTCCCAGTAGTAGGTTCTCTTCATATCCCGATACATCTTATTTCCACCTGGATGAATTGTCATCTTCGAGTGATGACTTTCCCTAAGAACTTCATCTCTTAATCCATCTATATCGGGAACAACTAGTCGTCCTTGTTTCCGAAGCCAACCCTCTCGATCGACCTCGTATCCCTTATCCTTTTCTGGGTTCAATCCAGATTCCAAATCTCGGATAATCTTGACAAACTTATCGTCTCGCTTTTGGCTCTCGCCAATCCTTTCCACTAGAGTAGGTCTTATCGATAGGTTTGCCAACATCTCAGGTTCTAATTCACATCTAGGCCTGAAGTCAAATCCAGCCAAATACTCAAGATTCTTCCATTCCGAAAACATGGCTCCCAATCCTGCATGTCTTCGACTTAACGCATCTGCCACTGCGTTACCTTTTCCCGGAGTATAGGCTATACCAAAATCATACGATGCTAAGAACTCTAGCCATCGTTGTTGCCGAAGATTCAAATCCTTTTGGGAGAAAAGATACTTCAACGACTTATGATCCGTAAACAACTCGAATCGAACTCCCAACAGATAATGTCTCCACATCTTCAGAGCAAAAACAATCGCCGCTAACTCCAAATCATGAGTCGGGTAATTCCTTTCATGCGGCTTCAGTTGTCGACTTGCATACGCAACAACTTTATCCTTTTGCATTAGCACTGCTCCAAGTCCAGTGCCACATGCATCGATGTAAACCACCATCTCATCATTCCCACTTGGAATAGTCAAAACAGGAGCACTTGTCAGTCGCTCTTTCAGGATTACGAAAGCTTGCTCATACTTATCATCCCATATGAATACCTGATTCTTTTTCGTCAATCCTGTTAACGGTGCAACTATCTTGGAAAAGTCTTTGATAAACCGACGATAATATCCTGCTAATCCAAGAAAACTTATCACATCAGATGCATTCTTAGGTCTAACCCAATCCTGGATTGCTTCCACCATAGCGGGATCAACCGCTATTCCATTTCCAGAGATAACATGGCCTAAGAACCTCACTTCACTCTTCCAGAAGTGACACTTCGAAAACTTAGCCTTCAGCTGATGTTTCCGCAAGATTTCCAAAACGATACGCAAGTGTGTCTTGTGCTCTTCCTCAGTTCTGGAATAAATCAGAATATCATCCACGAACACAAGTACAAACTTGTTCAACTGGTCTCTGAACACTCTATTCATAAGATCCACAAAATATGCTGGTGCGTTAGTCAATCCAAACGGCATTACCAGCCACTCATAAAAACCGGATGGTGTCCTAAAAGCAGTCTTCGGCACACTATCCTTAGCCACTCTCAACTGGTGAAATCCTGTTGCCAAATCCATTTGAGAAAACACCTTAGCCTTGTGAAGCTGATCAAACAAGTCATCTATTCTCGGCAATGGATACTTGTTCTTCTTAGTCACCTTATTCAGCTCACGATAATCCATACACAACCTCAACGATCCATCCGCTTTGGTTGCGAACACAACTGGTGCACCCCATTCGGACACACTACGCCGAATGAATCCTTTCCGAAAAAGGTCATCAACCTGCACCTTCAGCTCTTGTTGTTCTCCAGGCGCCATCCGTCTAAGAGGCATCACAACAGGTCTGGCTCCCTCAACTAGATCGATACGAAACTCGATCTCCCTATGCGGTGGTAACCCTTTGACCTCGTCAAAGACGTCCTCAAATCCATTCACAACCAGCATCGATGACAGTCCATCCCGTGGAACAACCAGCGAATACATGAAGCCCATGAAGACGCCTTCTTCATGCTTACATCGTATCACAACCTTTCGCCCTTCCACATTCCCGACTGTCACTTCCAGTTTCTCACAATCAACCTTTGCCGCATACTTCCTAAGCCAGTCCATACCCAAAATAATTCCGAACCCCGCAAAGTTCAGAACAAAACAATCACAAACAAAAGAGCAATCATGAATCGATACAACTAGACCACGGCATACCATACACAAACAAGATGAACCCCCAACTGGATTAGTCACAACCAATGGTCTATCAACAATTTCCGGTTCCAAACCCAACCGGCCTACAAGATCATCACAAACAAACGAATGTGACGCCCCAGTGTCAAACAACACTCTAACTGGAACACCACAAATGGAAAGAGTACCTTGAACCACCACACTCTTCCTTTTCTCATCAACAGTAGGAGCTTTCGAAGACGATGGAACGACTCCCAAAGCATAAGCTTGCACAATCTGCTTATCTTTCCTCGGTTCTGGACAGTCCTTCTTGATATGTCCCAGCTTATCACATTTGTGGCACTTCAACTGCACCTTTGGATTCTTGCAATCCCTAAAGAAATGGCCCTTCTGCTGACAATTGTAGCAGGTCACTTCACCCTTTGGCTTCTTCTGCCCATCCTTACCCTTCTGATGCTGCTGCTTCCTCTTCTTGTTTTCACCCTGCTGTGGTTTGGACTCTTCCTTGGTCACAGCAACAACAGACCCTTCCATAGGAAACAAACTCTCATGCCTGAGAGCTTTCTCCACAAGCTTCTCAAATGGATCATCCAGATGATCAACCAACTGTCTCCCAAGATAATTGTCCAAGCCTGTCACAAACTTCTCATTCTTCTGATAGGGAGATTCAATATACGACCGAGCATACTTGGACAAAGCTTCAAACTCAGAAACATACTCAAGAACCGGTCTCCCACCTTGCTTGAGTTCCACAAACTTCTTAAACAGGGCAGATTTCTGTGCCGTAGAGATGAACTTAGCTTCAAATCTGACTTGGAACTGCTCCCAAGTAATCTCTTCCTCTGGAGTATCAATGGTGATAGAATTCCACCAATCAGAAGCCCTTCCCTGAAGCTGCCTTGATGCAAGCTTCCTCTTAGTTGAATCCTCAATTCCCAAATCACCAAAGATCCTTCTACAAGCATCAATCCACCTATGAACATCAACGGTTGATTCCGTTCCCAAGAAAACCTTCCCTCCAAGAGCAGTATAGTCCTTACACAACTTAGCAAAATCCACTGATCTTGGAGCTTGAACTTGAACTCCAACATCTACTGACTGTCCTGAAGTTGGTATCCTTCTCATGATCGAAGTCATCATAGCTTCGAACATCGCAGCATAGTCAGTAGCTCCCCCAACAGCACGGCTTTCCCTAGCAGCTTGTCTCTCACTTCGACTCATCCTTAATATCTACAAAAAGGAATGATTCAGAACACCTTGAGAAACAACTACATAAGGAGTTCAAATACTTCTAAACTACTATATTATATATAGTAATCATCCATCAAAATACAATTACGTCTCTCATACGTAGTTACGTCAGCGAGCGTTGGCTAAAATCGATTAACCAAAGCTCTGATACCAAATGTGACAACCGCCCAAGACTCCCGCACCAAAACAAGGAAATAGTGCGCTGAAGAGCGTGCCAGGCAGCCATAGACGATGGTCAAGGTAAGGTAAAACAAAAACTCTAACGTAAAACTCACAGCGCATGGATAAAATACAATAGAGAAATATATGTATATAGTGAAGCTCATAACAGAATATCATCTCATAGACTTCATAAAGGTCTGAACAATCAATACATCAAGCCTCACTACATAACACTCAAACATATACAAGCAGCGGAACATCCAGTACATATAGTAAGAAAACTAATATGCTAGCCTCCAGCTCGTCTTCGTCATCTGCATCGTTGATAACCAAGAACAGCACCTGTCACCTGCTACCTAGTCTGCTCATCCCAACATGGATGAACAGCCCAAGGTAATAAGAGTTGAACATAAAACCTTGAGTCAGACAACAGTCTTAGTGAGCAGTAAATTAACTATCAAACGTACCAAAAGAGCATAAAGGATAAAAGGAATAGGAATTCAACCATCCCACTCCACCTCATTCCACAGTGATAGCCCCCAGACCCACTAAGCATAAACAAGCATAGCAAAGAAGACAATTTAAGTAAAGTAATTATCACTCGAGTCAAGGTCGATGTTTTCCAAGTACGAACCCCCAAGGCCTAAACCAAGATCAGATAAGCACCCAGAAAACACCGCTCTTGAGACCGAATGATGGTACAATCAAACATCCACGACTCTGGCTATCACTGTTAACGTTGCCTCGATATCACCGTTAATTGAATGACCGGCACCTTCTTTCAGCCGTCCGTCAAGGGCTAATGGCAACCCCGGTTCTACACATAACTCCACACGTCATCATGACCCGTGCCCAGGACTATCGCATCTGCCCAGAGTACTAACACGTCATCATGACCCGTGTCTGGAACGTCATCGTGACCCGTTCCAACGTACTCTTGCTTTGAGCATGCTAGAACCTTCAATAACGATAAGATCCAAGCCTCCTAGTCATCCTCCTCGACGACTATTCTCACACTGGCCCAAGCGCCTCTCGAGCCCACCATTATCAACCAACCCGGACCGCATCACCGAGTTATCAACATGCTTGGGATGATCCCGTCTGGATTAAACCAAGGCTTTCACACATTGTGCTTTGCTTCAACGCATCATAGCAAAGTCTCATCTCACATCATGGTTTGCCTCATCGCATCATGGCAAAGTCCATCATCATCGTATCTATCCATATGAGCTTCCACATCCGCTTCATATGCCACAAGCAGCTTTCACCATTCAAGAGCCTTTCCACTTATCTTTTGAATCATCTTCGACCAACTTGTTCAAATCAACTACTAGCTAATTTGAAACAATCAAATCAATCATAAGTCAATCATTAATCTAAGCAATCAAACATTCCACGAGATCTAATAAGCAATTACAACAATAATGGCAATTTGGTAATTAAAGTGTCCAAATCTAACAAGTATGAATCATAGGCAAATGTCTCTATAACTTGATGAATGAACTTGCATAAGTGAACATGTAGTAAAATAGATATCAAAACTTCATAGGTGATAGATCTACATGCAGACTTAAGGAAAATGCAAGAAATCACTATCTTTAACACATAAACAAGCCACCAATCCAATATACTCCCTTGGGTCCGTGTGAGAGATAACCACCACTCACCGAATCACCTAAACACCTTAAAAACAATCAACTCCAGATCTGGACAGCAAGGAACCAAGCTTGATCCGGCAAAAATCTCGCTTCAAACGATGAAATCTCTCTTTGTTGGATGAAGATCTTCAACTTTGGCTCTTGAATCTTTGATCTTGATCTTCGATCTTGGATGGATGGAATCACTAGATTAGAGTGGAGAAAAGAAGTGAAGAAGTGTTGTAGTCGAGCTCTCAAAATAGCAGCACTTCGTCGCTTCAAAATCTGGTGCCAAAAAGTGAGCCAAACCCCTCTATTTATAGGCTGAAATTCCCCTGAGTCGCCCCCCCTTAAGTCGCCCACGACCAAACCCATGAGTCGTCCACGACCTAACCTTGCCGACTCACGACTTAACTGCATGCGGCATACGACCTAACATGTGCGACTCAACACAGGTGCACGACTCACGACCTAACACACGCGCGAGTTACGACCTACGACTCATCGGAGAGGCCGACCCAACTGCACACGACTCAAAAAGCCTCCGACCTAAAACATATGCGCATCCACGACCTACCGACTCAACGAAGCCACGACCTATCACTAAGTCATTCGCACGACTCAGCGACCTAACTACAACACAGCCTAACGACTTAACACACAGCCAACCCAACGACTTAAGCCTTAGGTCGTTCACTCACTAACCCGTTAACTACTATAAGTCGTTTACGACTTAAAACCCCAGTAACTCACTAACTCGTTAACGATTTATCCCTTAACTCGTTAACTCGTTCCAGCCCCTAAGTCGCTAACTCCTCTAACTCGCTACACCTTAACTCGGCCAACACCTCAAGTCGCTCAACACCACTAAGTCGTACAACCGACTTATCTCCTACACGACTCAAGCTATCACATCTAAACTGCTAGGTCGTAATCCCCTAAGTCGTTCATGACTTAAAACCATCTACGACCTAACCAAGAGCCGATCTAAGGACCCTATGCAACCGAGTTAACTTCCTTATGAACCATCTTTACACGACTTAGGCTATGGATGACATAAACAATACTAACGACCTAATGCAACTATTTTACGATTTTATCGACACGTAAAATACGGGTCGTTACAACACGTCACTTTAGCTAGTGGTGTGAAGTTTTGGTTGAACTTATTGCTTACACATCTTTTGGTAAGATCTAATTCTACTTATTATAAGCGGTACCTGGTAGTGACAATTATTTACACCAATTCTCTTCATCAAAACTATACCATATTCGGACTTGTAGAATTTGGTAATGGCCAAAATTTAATTATTGTTCAAATTCAACTTTATAATCCAGACATAAAGTCCTTGGTTCAATAATAACAATAATTATTAACCGAAATGCTTTGGCCAGAGACTTTGATTTTGAGTTGAATTCAGTTAACCGTGATGCTAACCTTATTTAACCGAGGAGACGAATCTTCCCTTGAATAATGTTTCTCTTCCAAACTCAACCCAACTATAGTCATTTGGTGGAAGTTGTGCCTTGATTTAACTATAATCAAAATGGAGCATCCACGTTGAAGATCAACTGTATTCTCAAGTCGAGATAACTATGTAAATTAGTCACGTCCATATTCTCCACTTGATTTTAGTTATATTAACCAACAGAAAACAATCGAGTGATTCATACCATAATTATCCAATGTCCATCAGTACGTAACCCCTTATTCCCCCAACAGTCAAGTAAAATGCAGCCCAACATTTGGAGAGCTTTCCATACTCCAGTCTTAGTGGATGTATCATATCTAGCCTCGATACATCTTAATTAGGAATATTTAAATGGTATATTTATTTTCATTGTGATTAATTACTCACGGTTACAACACTTAGCAACTACTATCACAAAATAATTGTTTATGGATTACTGTTAAATATATCTTAATTGAATTAATCAATTTATATAACACATTTTATCAAGCATATAATATAAAGAGAACACCTTTTAGTTTGAACAAGATTGGTTATCAAGTAAGATTTATATAATAAATTACATAATTGCCCCTAGGGCATACTCTAACTCTATTAATCTCCCGCTTGTACTTGAAGTCAATTATGAAATCTCATTCCAACTTCTCCAATCAATTCCTCAAAACCAATTGGATCAGTCCCTTAGTGAATGGGTATGCTATTATGGTTCAATTATCTATTCCGTCAATCAACTCTCTTAGATGGTAATAAACTGTTTTGTCATGTGGAACAATTCAGAGTATGTCATTTGACCTTAAGTGAGCTTTAAGTTCTTGCAATGACCCGAGATTTCACTGCTTTGATTAGTGAATATTTAATTAATTTTAAATATTCAATATATAGGGTTTATGATGAAAATAAACTCAATTTAATTAATTAATAATGATGGTAAAATCATTTTCAAATTTTTTTACCAAATTAAATAGTTCGTAGAAAAACAGAAAATGTAACCGAAGAACGTTTTTTGAAATTTCGACCTTTCGATGCCGGAAAGTTGTCGGGAAAGTTGTTCGTCTTTGTGCACCATACATACATATATATAAGAGTTTATTAACTATGTAATAATACGCTTAGAAATAAATTATCTTATATTAATTTGGATTAGTAAGTGATGTGACAAGACATAGTTTTAAAAATAATAATCTTATATATATGTATATATTTCTCCCTTGGCACATCTTAGATATGTAATCAATAACCATAATTATTCCTTGTCACATCTTAGTTAATTAATAATTAAACACTTATATATAAATGAAAGTGATGTGAATAAACATAATAATTATATATATAACAAAGTGATGTGATTAAACATAATAATTATATTAAAAAAAATAAAGTGATGCAACTAAACATAGTGTGTGTGTGTGTGTAAGAGTGATGTGATTAAACATAAGTGTGCATATATATATATAAAAGATTTGTGATGTAACTTGACAAAGTGATTAGGTGTAAAGTATTGCCTATAAATAGCCCATATGTTTCTCCATTTTTCCTCCCTATTCCACCAATCTTTTCTTCCTTATTACAAACTCAAATGGAGTTTTCTTTTATTGAAACTGTGTGAAATTTTAATGGCTACAACATTCTAGTTAACCATATTATAGCTATGTCAAAATACCCGATCTTTGCAAAGCAATTTTTCATCCTAAATTTCAAGTCCGAAAATTACCCTTCTTCTTTTGATCATAACTTCTTCAAACCAAATTGAAATGAGTGATCCATTTTTTGATGTGATAAATGAAAGAAATTCCTACAACTTTCCTTTTGACCACTTTTCCAAGTTCCATGAGTTGGTAGCCCAAAAACCAGTGGGAAAATGACCTAATTTTGGGTTCATTTTCAACAAATCGATGATAACTTGAAGTTCCTCTACCTTCAAGCTACTACCCAACATCCACTCCCACATCTCTTGCCGAGCCTACATACACCTAGGCCAAGCTCATTTTGAGGGTTTCTAGCACCTAAAGCCTTCATCCTTCAAAGCTAGGGGATCATTGGCAAGTTTAGCTTAAGTTCGGGTAGCTTTTGCGGAAGTTTGGTGAGCAAACTGATCGACTTTTTTTTAATGAAAATGGTAGATTTATTTGTGTCATTATATAGTGTAGAACTTGAATGATAATCATGTGGTTTTATTATGATTTGGATTAATGATTTTAGTTTGATTTGGTTATGGAAATCGATGTTGTATTATAAAGTTAGTGAGCATGTATATATGGATATATACTTGCAATCTATGCTGAAGATGGTTGGAGTTGGTAATATGTTGATTGAAAAACATGAGCTATGGCATAAGGTTGGTAAACAAAGTTAACCACTTTATGTAATTACGATGTTTATGAGATTTGTTTAGAACCAAAATTCGTTTTCCAAGTTTAAAGTTTTGAATGGATTCAAGTTTGTAACTTTAGTTTTTAAGTTTTTTTGAAAAAATAAGGGTTTGCAAAGTGCTTTGCTAAGAATATGTTAGAGCGAACTACACCCATAGCGATAGTTGCTATGGATGTAGTTCGGCAAATGTTTGAATTTCTATTTCAATTTTTTATTATTTTGAAATTAGTTTAGAAAGTTTTTCAAACTTAATTAGTAAAGTTAAAAGGTAATTAAGTTGTAATATGATTATTCAATTAATTAATTAACTAGGTAATTAGTTAATTAGTTAATTAAAAGGTAATTAGCACCTAATTGGTAATTAAGAAGGCGATTAGAGCTTAATCGTCACTTAAGTTAAGTTAGTACTATTAATTGATTTATAAAGTTTTAATTAGGTGATTAATGGGGTTAATAAGTAATTAAGTGATTAATAATTATTTAATTAAGATTAATGGTTAATTATTTATTTATTTAGTTAATGGGTTATTTTATTAATATTTAATTAATTAGCGTTTAACTCTTAAACAATATAGTTTAACCTTAACTAAGTTACATTAGGAAGTTAACTAGTGCTTAATAGAGTTCATTAAGCCTGATTAGTGTTTAATTATGATTTAATGTTGATTTAAATTGGATTAATTAAGTTTTAGTTAGGGTCCTATTTTGATATCCACTAATTCAATAAAAATGCTTTTCAAAAAAAATCTCTAGTTTTGAAAAAATGTTTTCAAAACTTTTCAAAAATACAACTCTCTTGGTTTTAAATATTTTAGCCTCAAAACTATTTTTATCATTTTTAATATTTTGATTTCAAAATTGTCCTTGTTTTTAAACCATCTACCATTTTAAATATTTAGCTTTAAAATATTTGTATACTCGGATTTTAAATCACTTTGTAGATTAAGGTTATATATACTAAAAATTACTTTCTAAACTCTTTTATATGTTCAAACTATATTCAAATATATTTACAAAGTTTAGAATTTTTTTGACAAATTATAGAAACTAATTTTAATAAGAAAATCAAAACATCAATTTTTCCTTGAGCATGTCAACATCCCTCAACCCACCATGTCGACACGATGTCCGTTATTTTCAAATTTCAATTTTCAAAAGAAGTGTCTGTTCATCTTATCCTTTCACAAATAGATATGGTTGTTGCTCTACTATAAATACCAGTAAGTTCAAAATGAATTTTATACCAGATTTCATTTATTTTCTCTCCTCTTCACCTTCCATATTTATTCTAAAGAATCCTAAACTATACTCTGTCGAAATACCAAGTGAATCAAAATTGATTATCTCTTATTTGATTCTCTTTCACTCTCTCCATAAGATTTCAGTGCTATTCAGAGTTATAGAATCTTTTATAAATTAAATTGTTAAGTAAAAGGTTATTTAGTATTTGCATTTGTGTCTGATTCTGTGATTATATCTACGTATGTGAATTGCATTTGTTGGGATCAAATTACATAAGTTTCAAAAAGATTTAGAAAATCCACAAAACTCTATTCACCCCCCTCTAGTGTTATTCCAGCCTTAAGATCCATAATCCGCATTTCTCACATTTGGTATCACAGTATAGGTTTTCAAAGCATTCATAATCTAAATTTTAAAAGTTTTAAAAATGGCTACCAACACTTGTTATGTTAAAACTATCACTAGTTCATATGTAGAGGGTCAGCGTACTGCCAGACTATCACTTTTTAATGGCAGTAAGTATGCATAATGGGCATGTAGAATGAAAATATATTTACAGTCATTAGGATTATACGCCTGGAATATTACACGAACTGAATATTCTGAACCCACAACTAGTTTTTCACAGTGGACTGCTGAGCAAAAGACTTGCACAAAATAATTCCATAGCCATGAATATTTTATTTTGTTCACTTGATAGGAATGAATTCAATAGAGTATCTGTTTGTAAGTCTGCATATGACATGTAGAAAAATTTGCAAGTTACTCATGAAGGAACAAGCAAAGTCAAACAGACCAAAATATCCATACTCACAAATCAGTTTCAATTATTCAAAATAAATTCTAATGAGTCTATTTCAGATATATATAGTAGATTTCAGGATATTGTGCGTTCTCTAATATCATTGGGAAATTTTATTTTGAAGAAGATCAAGTCAAAAAAATTCAAAATTCTCTTACTCCGGAATGAGATCAGAAAACTCTTGCAATCGAAGAAGCAAATGATATCAGTACTTTAAAGATTAAAGAATTGATTGGAAATCTAATGTTGTTCGAATTACAAATGCAAGGGAGAAGAGATAGAAAAGCATTCGAAAAGAAGTCAATTGCATTCAATGCATTAACAGATGGACCAGACTCGAGAAGTGATGATGATGAAGAAATAGCTTTCATGACAAAGAATTTTCGAAAGTTTCTGAAATACAGAAAGATGAACAAATTCATAAAGAATGATCACAGGAATTCTGGAAATCAAAGTGAAGTACCAGACCACGTCAAATGTTTCAACTGTGATGAACCAGGTCATCTCAAAAGAGACTTTCCTCATCCTGATAAGCAAAAGTTTCCTGCAAGCAATGATTATACAAAAAAAGAAAAAGAGCGTATATCACTACACTAGACGATTCAGACTCTAACTCATCCTCAAGCAATGATGATCAAAATACGGAAAATTCAATTACGTTCTTCACGGCTATTCATAATTCTGATGATCTCGGAGATACGAATCTAGAAAAAGGTACACGTGTACAATATATTGGTTGAAATTGTTTATTTGAAATTGTTTGATTGTTTTTGAAATTATGTGTTGTTTGAATTTTATTTTTTTATTATTATGTTTATTTTTATTTTTAATATTATAATAATCTTTATTAAAAGAGTATTATTATATTTAATATTACTCCATAAAATATATAGATATTAAAAATAATATATGTATATAGATATTAAAGTATATAGGAAAATATAAGTCACATGAATTCTCTGACCCATGTCGACATGGCCCTACCCATGATGTCGACATCCCTGTTAGAAATTTGAAATTCAAATTTGAATTCAAATCTTTGAATTTTCCTCCAGCTTTTCACCAAATCCAATGTTCTTGAAAGGTACCTCTTGACCAGAGAACATGCATATTGAATATCTATTTATTTCCATTATCTTATCATATGTTTTCCGTAACAACCCAGGATTTTGGAGATTACCGTTAATATTAAATTATAATACAAATTATAATTTAATATTATTTTTAAAATTGAATTGGATAAGTATTTGGTTTAAATAAATTGAAATATTGGGTATTTATTAGTTTGGAGCTAATAAGTTAATTAGGTGATATATTTAAATGTTAAATTGTTGAAATAAATCTAAAGTAATGAAAATAAAGTTTTAAAAATTTTATTTTGAGAATTTGAGTAGAAAATAATCAAAGTGCAACTTTATTTGGGTAAGTACAACAATATTGAAAAAAACATTATCAATATTAACTTTTTATTGATTTTAAAAAGAGGAAATTTAAAGAAATTATGTATTTGATTAAAATTAAAGACGACGTATTGTTTATAAAAAATACTTTGATGATTAAAAAGTGTTAGAATGATTTATTGCAATTTATTTGACACGCAAGAAATTTTTGTTTAAGTTATTGCAATAAAAATAGTGTTTTTACACTAAAATGATGTAATTTGTAAAATATTATCAAAAATAGGGTTTTATTTATAAAAATAACCTTTTATTATCGAAATAAAATTTATTTTTATATAATAAAAAATTTAGTTACATACATATGTTGTATAGATTTTTATTTGACTTAAAATGTAAAAGGAGATATATATAATGTTAAAATAGATAAATATGTACATAGCATTATATTTTCACTAAGTATTTAAGTCTTGGGATGATTGGGTAAGGATTTAGAACCCAAAACCCATTATTTATAAATTTATGGTAAGAGGAAACTAATAGTACGTTGGTTTCTTCTTCCTTCTCAAAACATCCGTGTACAGAACATAGAAAAAAAGAGAAAATCAATGGCTTCCTTCTTATAAATCAATTTTCACTCAAAAATCTCTACAATTCAAGAATTAAATCAAGCGAATAGAGAGATTAGAGAAGGTAATCTCCACCAATACCTAATGATTTCATCAAAAATCTTAGAATTAGGTATGAATTGTCTGTAACCAATTTCTTTTGATTTGCATGTTTTTGTTTTAGCTTTTATAGGTCTTTGAAGCTCCAATTCTCCTCCAAAGTTCGCTTCTTGCTATCAAAATATTTGCTAAATAGCTGAGGTGAGTACAAGCTCATGAATTGTTAGCTAATAATCAAAGTTCCTGCGAGAAAATTTGCAAAATTGTTTACTGTATATGTTATTCTTTCTGGTTCTTATTCTCTTTGTTTCCTGATTTCCATTAGCCACTTTGTTTTGCCCATAACTCTTTCATTTCTTAACCAAATTCAATAATCTTGGATGTACTGGAAATCGCAGACATAGATCTACAAGTTTCATATTTTGAGTTTTCTAAAATTTTGATTTTTCTATATCAAAATCGTGCTTGTTTGTTGCTGTCCCGAGAGCTACTTGACAGCAGCAACAATCACAAACCAGAGAAGTGTTTTAGCCATAAATTACTCATTTCTTATCCAATTTAGGTCATTTTTTTTGGAAACTACATTCAATAAGAAATAATTTCTCTTCAGGTTGCATTTCGATATTTTACAATTTAATTGACTAAAATAGATTTAAAAGCAGAAGTATAGTTATGTCTTTGACAGAATTTCCTGAGTTTGAATATGATATTGTTTGAGCTATATCTTTCTCATTTTTGATCGGAATTTGATAATATTTAATGTTCCGAAAAGAAAAATTCATGTGCTACAACTTTCATTCATTATATTTTCTATAATTTTGAGGTTAGCTATATCAAAATTGAATTTTTTACCACTATCCCAAGAGCAAAACTATTATTTGCTCTGTGTTTGAAACTAAAATGAAATTGGCTTTAACTTCTTCGTTTCTTATCCAAACTTGATAATTTTGGATGTTCCGAAAAGCTTAAGTCATGTGCTAAAATTTTCACTCATTATGTTATTTGGAATTTTGAAGTTTGCTTGGTCGAAATTATGGTTTTATGTTGCTATTTTGAGAGCAAAATGACAGCAACAACAATCGTTGACCTTAGAATTGTATTAGCTCGTTTTTGCACTCATTCTCTTCGGTTTTGACGATGTTTTTGAGATATTTTGAGAGCTATGATGCCTATCAGTAGGCTAGCTATATTTTGAGAATTTGAAATTCAAATATAAATGGAATTTGAATTGATCTTGGGTTAAATCTGAATTGAATTCATATTGAATTCAAGTTATCGATTTTGGGATATCCCTCTTGGTTTTCATTGCTTTCGAGAACGGTTTTCACTAAACCATTTTAGAAATACATTGACATTTCAAATTATTATTACATAGTATTTTTTTAAATTATATTTTTCTAAATAAAGATAGATTTATTTCCTATAATAAAGGAATTTCAAATATTGGTTTTAATAATCGTTTTCGGAAAGTAGTTTTAAATTTCTATTTTCTCTAATAAAATTATTTTATAAATAAAATTACCTATTTTTATGAATTTCGGACATATAAGAAAGACAAATAAATGGTAGAGTAAAACATATGGGACGAGACACATGGATTTGCTTTATCGCTTAATATCGGACTTATATGATCGAAACCCTTTCGATGAACTGTTTGAGATGATTTAAGATGTTATTAAATTTTGGGTAGATTATATGGTCTAAGAACTCCAATTTAGGAATATATTCGATGAAGGAGCATTTTAAGACGTGTTTCTTATTCACCGATGAAATGAGGTGAATTAAAAGCTAGAAATTCCTAATTGGAATTATGGTTATAAATAACCATATAGATGTTATTTTTACTTGCCGTTGAGATGAGGTAAGCTTCCTCATGATGATTTTACGATGTTGAGATGTATTATGATAATTTTTACTTGTCGATGACATGAGACAAGTCACAATGCCACTAGTACTCATCAATGAGATGAGACGAGCATGGTATTGTATTTACTTACCAATGAGATGAGGCTGAGTATATTTTTATGATGTTTTACTAGTGTGGTACTAACTAACGACCAGTAAACCGTTAGGTGCGAACGTATGGTATGGGACATACGTTAACACCTATTGGGTTCCTAATCAAGAAATTAAGATACATTCACGATGTTTACTAGTACTACAGACCATGAGTACTCGATTAGAGTCATCTCGATGTAGTTGCTACTTCGGTCATCACGATGTTATTAACTCAAGTCATTATGATGTTATAGACTATGGTCATTCATGGTCTTCACGATGTTAAGATGTGATTTGCCTCTAGTAATCATGATGTTTAAGTTACCAAATAGTACTACTACGATGTAGTGTGCGTAGCATTGCTTCGGCATCCAATCGAGGATCTGGCCAATCCAAGGATTTCTTTGAGTTTTTATGTTTTAGACTTCACTGTCTTTAGATGATTATTTCATTGATAGCCTAGTGCCAGATGAGATGTATACATATATGGTGAAATCATTTATGACGTTACTCTATGATTGAGTTACTTGCATTGTGGATTGATGATTTGACGATTTTATAGACTATTTGATGTTAAGATGGAGTTGAAATATACTTATATATTTATACCGATGAGACGAGGTATAAATGATTATGAAGAGTCATTTATGATGAGTTTTAATGATGGATTTGAGATGTATCTATATTCATACTGATTTGATGAGGTATGAATAAGTATAATGCTTCTTTTATGATTGGGTTTTATATTTCATTGAATGATCCTTGGAATGAGCCAATGAGATTAGGCACATCCATATGTGTTTTATTCTATGTGTGAAGGATATGTACCTTTGATGTATTATTATATTGACAACCACTTCTAAGAAGATAGTTGAACCATTTGAAGTCATTATCCATATTCCTTTATACCGCTAATGATATGTGGTGAAAGCGATGTTTATTAAGTCTTATCTTTAAAACTTTTCTCATCGATGTTCCATTTGCTTAAGCATTAGTTATGCCACTTAAGTATGACTTTATCATCATTATCTCTTCTACTTGCCAGGAAGAGATGTTGTCTTTTCTTAAGATGTTGAAACCCTATTTAGGGCATGGCATCCTTTAAAAAAAAGATACCATAGCTTTCACCAACTTATCCTTATCGATTATTCTATTTAACTAATGATTTTAGCTAGCATAACCCGTATGTTCTCACTCGGGTCAGACCAAGTTATTTCGCGTATCATCTATTGGACTTAGTGTGATAACCCGGATTTCTGGACATCTATAATTGATTAACAAACTGGGTTAATTAATAGAATATTGATTTATGGATTAAACAAATAAATATGATGATAAATATTTATACTTGTATAGATATTTATTTGATAATCTTCTAGTATAATTATTTTAAAATTTGCAGAATCATTATTTTCAAACACATGTAATGTGTATTTGTTTAACATATGTATATAAGTCAATTTAAATTGAATTTGAATTTGAGGTTTGAAATTCAAAGAATAATTATATTAGTGTATAATTAAGATTTTAAAATCTTCTCTTTTGAAAAATTTTATATGTATAAATACTAGAAAGGTATGAATATAAATATAAAACATAAATTGATCAAAATTATAAGAAATGATGAATTACAATTTCAAAATATTGAGTATTAAAATCCAACTTATTTCTAAAGATTCATTTTTGAAATTTCAAATCTAAAATTTCTATCTACAATTTATCTATGTAAACTAAGATACCCTCTTTTAAAATTTTATATGCTTAAGTATAAACCAAACTAAAAGTATAATATAAAATCATATTATAAACATTTAATTACATATATAACCATTAAATACAAAAGCTTTCAACATTCATTTAAAAATTGTAAGAAAATGAATAAATACAAAATTTTAAATTATGAAGCTCATTGTTGACATGTGTAATGAGATTATAATGATATTTTGACAAATGTAATCAATTTGAACAAGTGTCATGTTTGAATTATAATTTACTTTTCTTTTATTTTGATGAATAAAGAGGAAACAAAAAAATTCTTCATGATTTAAAAAAAAAAGAAATCTGAGCAAGTTTAGAATCAAGTTCAAACAACAATAAGTCTTTATAAATTTCCAAAACCTAGAAAAAAAATCATAACCTGTTAACATCCTCAAACCAGAAATTTAATCAGGAAATCAACAACTTCAATCTTCTCAGTTTTTTTAAAAGGTAAATCTTCTAAACAACTAGCAGCAATATCAGATCCAAATTCAAAAGATCAAAGCTTCAAAGTAAGATTCAACTCAGATAATTCAAGCAAATCAAAAATCAAAACCAAATGTCCAGATTTTTCAAAGTTTAGATCAGTTCCATGCCTTCTCTGTTCAAACTGAAATGGTGAGTAATCTATTGTTTTTAAGAAATTTAATCTGGTTTAAATCTTGATGTACGAGAAATCCTTGAAGTTATAAATGTAAATCTTGTTGTATGTCTGTATATAGGAAGGTTCAGTGTATGCAGGTTAGTATAAATGTTTATACTTCTCTGTTTAAAGAAATTTGCAGGCCTTATCGACTTAAGAAAATCAAATATTCATCTCCTGATTCCTTTCTGGATTTGATGTTTAAACAAAAGTTGTTTGAATCAACCAGATCTTAACCTTAAAAATATTTCCAAGTGATATTGGTTTAAAATTTATAGAAAGTTTGGAAATACAGTAGATTTTCATTAAGTAGGTAAAAACCCAAACATTTTAAATTGTTGATTTGAATTCACCACTTGAATCGTCATTCAAAATCTTGATTTTTAAGACGAAGATCACGAATTTTAGATTAGTAAATTGGGTGATATTGCATGTTGATCGAAATTGGGTATAGTGGTAAATTCTGGCGATTGGGATACTTTCTGTGGTCGGGATTGTGCTCGAAGGTGGAGGAGGATCTGAAGACCTCGGTAAAAATGTCTAACAAATTTATCATTCGTCGTAGGGGCCGGACTTTGATGATATAGGGGTTTTAGCTTGTGTTTGTATATGGGTCGAATTCTAAGTGATGCGTCGTCCTCAGTGGACCGGGTCAGTTCGCACCCATGGCAATTGAAAGAAGAGGAGTTGGAGAAGCTCTGACCAGAGTATCATCATCTCTGATGGCCTGTGGATTCAGGGTGAGGCGTTTCATTGAAGATTGTTTTGGTTCCAGTTGGGTTGTGCTGCTCGATTTCGCTTTCACCGTCGTCTTCGATTTCTGGGTGAAGGTGGTTGTTTGTGGGATCATCGCCGATGTGTTGATGAACCTAGCTTCGGTCGGCAGTGGCTGGAATCGTGGTGCACGTGCACGAATTCCTGATGTGTCATGGCTTCGGGAGGTTGAGATGGATTGGGGGCATGCCCGAGAAATGAGGAAGATGACCCGAGTGTTGCATCGAGTTTTCCGATGGACTTACTCGGGTCTTCATCTGATTTCGCATGAGAAACTCGAACAGGGTTTTTTCAAAACATATTTAACAGTTTCAAAACTTAAATTAAAAATCCAAAGTTTTTGAAAATAAGGGGGAGAACGTGGGAAACTCGGGTATAGGTCCGAGTGGCCTTGGGGTAAAACCCGAAGTAACTATTTTAAACAGTTTTTAAAATGATTTAAAATCCTACTGTTTTGAAAATTTAGATTAAACTTTTATATAAACTTACTTTATAATAGTTATTTCCTAAAACAATTGGTTATGAAATTTAAAGGTTGTTTAAATTAAATTCTGTTAAATGAAATTTAAAGTAATTTTAAACATTAATTTAAATGTAAGTTTAAGATTTTATAAAAATAAGTTTTAAAATACAAATTAAAATTAGTTTTAAAATTTCTACTTGATAATATTTAAGTTATCTAAGGAAGTTAAGATTTGTTAACTTTAAAATTTTCAAGTTAAATGGTTATTTTATTGCAAATCTTAATTAAATGATTTAATTAAGTTTAGTTAATTATAATGTTAAAATGTGTTAAAATGTTAATGGTAATTAAGATCTTTAAAAGATAATGTTTTATCTTAAAGATGATTTAAGAAATAATGTCTTGAGATTAATTAGTTTTAATAAAAGGAATTAAGTATAATTAATTAATTTGGTTAATTAATTATAAAGGATTAATTAGATATTAATTAAGAGTAATTAATTGGTTCAATTAACCAATAATTGGGGTTTAAAATTTATTAATTAATTCAAGGTTAATTAATTGTAATTAAGAATTATTAATTAAAAGATTGTTAATTAATGATCAGAGATTAAGTAATTGAGTAATTAAAAATTAATTAATCAAGTAAATAATATTTATTAATTTGGTAATTAGAGAGTTGTTAATTAAGTACTTAGAGGCTACTTAATTAATAATTAAGAAGTACTTATTTATAATTAAATTTATTAATTAATAATTAGGTGTTATTAATCAATACTTAAAGAATGATTAGTCAAAGGTGATTAAGGATTAATCAATATGGATTAAAGGTTGATTAACTGTTTAATCAACTGGTGATTAAGGAGATTAATTAATAATTGAGGTCTATTAATTGATAATTAAAGGATAATTAATCTATGATTAGAGATTGATTGATTGATTGATAAGGTAATCAGGGAGCGATGAATTAATTAAATGATTTTAATTAATTAATGGTTAATTAAGCAGGATTAGATGATTAATTATGATATGAACTGATAATGCTTGCTTATGGATGATTGTAGTTGAATGTCTAAATTGAATGATATCTATTGAATGATATGCTGTGACATCCTATTGATATGGTATTGGTTATATCAATGATAAATGGGTGATGTTTATTTGTGTTATTGCTGTGTAAAAGTGACATCCAGTAGTTGAATTTAATCACTTGAATAACTTAGGTTAAGATGACATTGGATTCGAAGAGACCGGAGTCGGATATTAGTAAATATCCGAAACCACCTCGATTCTTTATGAATTGATATGTGGAATCAATAGGCTGAAATGGAATGATTTAAGTGAATTGGACCATTTAATCTGAGTTTTGGTACTTAGAAATTGATGTGTGAAATAAGTGGTGTCTATAACAACTTGTGAAGTTGTAAATCTATATGAGTTACCCTGGGTTTTAAATATGTTGTATGTTTTGGTATTCCTTGTTAGATGAGTTTACTCATGCTGGTTTCCAGCCTGACCCGGGTGTTACGTTGATGTAATGCTCGGTTCAGGCCGAATATTACAGATTTTCAAGTAGGTACGTTTTGGTGCTCAGGAGGCGAGCTAGATGGTAGGAATGTATGGAGCATATACCGCTATATATATTATAGTTGTCTTGGACATGTTGTTTTAAACTGTCCAGTGTATTGAATGGTTGTAACTCTGATGTATAAAAATATATAATTGTACTGAGGTGGTTTTTCTTTGTAAAAACCGTTATTTATGTTATATTATATTTTGATCCGCTGCGAATGTGAGGTTTCTGTGACTTGTTTCTGTTTCTTCTTCTTTCTCTTTTCTTCTTTTCCTAACTATCTGGAATTTTCGGGATCGAAATTTCCGGGTCGTTACATTTGATATCAGAGCCAGATTAAGCGAGAACCTTGGCTCTGGTGGGATACTCATTTAGGATAGGGTAAGTGGTACCCTAGGATGAGTTGAGTGTATATGTATGAGAGCGTACTTGTTATTTTCTTATAAAGATTTTAAATGATTATAAGAATATATTTTGATATATATATATAGCAAAATTTCCTTCTAATAAATATTAAGGTAATTGGTTGTTAAATTATTGGAATTGAATTAAGTGGTATTAGAAATACAACCAAATTGAAATTAAATTAAAGATAAGTTTGAAATGAATTCAAACTGAAAATAAAATCTTAAATTTGGGAAAGAGTTTCAGAATAAGATATTAATGAATTGGTTTCCGGATATGATAATCTTGGTTATTATTATAAATGATTGTTGTGATTAATAATAAAATGTGTATTAATGAGTAAGCAAAATGAAATGTTTTAAGGAAGTAAAACATTTGGGCAAGTATGACTTATAAATTGGAACTGAAGATGATCTAAATTGTGAAGTTTTAAATCTAGTTGCAGAAATTTGAAAATTTGTTTCAAAGTAATAAAGAAATAATAAATAATATTATTTAATGAAAGGGTTATATTTCAAAAAAGAGTTGTTTGAAGATTTAATGGAATTTGTTTTGGATTAAAAACCAAAGGTGGTTTAAATTTTAAAGTATAACCTGATTGGTTAAGAAATAAATATGTATATCTGTGTGGATATACATAATATCAAAGATATTTTGAAATAAACTCTAAATGTTGAGTTTTAATTTTGGAAAGAGATGTGATGCCCAAAGTGATAAGTTTTTGAACTGATAAGTGAAAAGATTATTGATGTGAAGTTTAAAATTTGAAATGGGAATTCAAATTGGGTAAGGTTGGCTGAATTAAGTAAATAGAATTTAACTTTGGGAAAGTTAAATAATTTAACAAGCAACCTTAATTGGAAATTTCAAGATGAAATTGGGATTTAACTTGGGATGTTAAATAGTTAATTTGAATTAGGAGTTTGTGTGATCTCAAAATGGGTTTGAGATCTGGAAATTTAAAATGGATGGATGTTTTAAAATGATTTGAATGACACCATCCTGTTGTTATTAATAATCTTTAAGCTAAAATTGGATTTGTTTAAATGAATGAAGAAATGGGGTGTGGTAATATATCCATTATTAAGATAAAATGGAATCATTTTGGACTTCAATTTTGAATGTTAAGATAACGCCAAAGATTTGGTTCCAAAATTAAAATTCGATGATAAATTGAATTACAAAGATTTAGTTGTTTAAAAAGGATTTGAATTATTATTTGAACTTTGAAATAGGATAAAAATGGAATTTGGATTCAGAATTAAATGTTTTAAAGATATAAGTAGATTTGATTTAAAGGATTACATCAACATTTGAAGATTTAACTCGAATTTATATAATTGGAATGGTTTAAATTTGAAATTTATTTGAATTAATTGAAATTGTGATTAAAGTTGAATGAGCAAATTCAAATGGAATTTGATTTGAATTTAGAAAAGGAATTGAAGATTAATTCAACTTGAATTTGGGGTTAAGTCAATTTCAATGGAAATCGAAGTTATTAATTTGGAATTGAGTCAATTTAAATGGAAGTGGAAATTTAAATTGAATTGATTGGAAATGAATGTTAGGAATTGAACACTTTGACTCTGGACTATTTTCAAAATAAATTGTTTTAGTACAAATCTATTTTTCCAAGCTATTTATTATATATACAACCTTTCTTATTGAACCCGAAACTATCCTATACTTATTTTATAACTACTTTTGGAATTATTTAACTATTTTACAACTATTTTATAACTAATTACTATTTTACAATTATTTAAAATTATTTAAAATTTCTATAACTATTTGACTATTTTCTAACTATTTTACAATTACTTAATTATTTTACAGCTATTTTACAAACTAATAGTTATTTTTCAACTATATATCTATTTTTAACCTTTCAAGCTATTTTCTAAATATAAACTAGTCAGTATGCAAACTGTTTATGATTGAATATCCATTTGAGATAAGGATTAAAGTGCTAATCCAATGGAATTGTAAGAAATGTGATTTGTGAATAGAAATTAAAAAAAAATTGTATAGAAAGAGAAATTGATTTAGTTGATAATCAATGAAGATAATTACGTAGGATGTACGTATATTATTCTTTTTGCATAATGATTTGATCCAGATTTGAGCACAGAATTTCAAGATAATCATATCGATCCGAGTTGGGATTTTTCACTCGATTTTCGACGGCGAACCTGGATATGGATTGTTAATTGGTTCTGGATATTCTCTATCATAGCTATAGCTATGCAAGGAGAATAACGGTTTCTGATCAAGAAACCAGATCTGTGTCTGCACTAGGAAGACGAGTGGACGATACTAGTTCGGAAGTGAAATTGTGTGATCTAGTGAGCGATCAAATTGGTATAGCGTACGGATGACATGTGTACATCGTATGGATTTGAATGAAAATGATATTTAAAAGAGTAATAAAACTTGAATATTTGATTTGGAATAAATAAAGTTATATATCTTTGTTATATAAGATAAATTTTCCCTTAATTGAATCTTTTGCCAGAAGGAAAAGATTTTTGAAGGTTTTTGAAGTATAAAATGGGTTTTATACAAGTTTGAAGTGATCCAAAGATTTTTAAAAGTTATATATATATATATATATATATATATATATTATATATATATATATATGTAAAGGATCTTATGAGAATGATTTTGAGAAAAGGTTTTTGGAACCTATGGATTTGGAAAGGCTTTTGATTTTTGGAGAAAAATCAATTTTGGAATTTGGAAAGCCTTATTGAGAATTATTGATTTTGGGATAATCGATTTTGAGAAACGAGCTTTATATGAGATTCCTACTAGGTGTATGATTTGAAAGATACTATATATGTATAGTATAAAGTGTTTTGAAAATGGCTCTGGAGAAAAAGGCGCTCCCTTGGGATGGACTTCTCAGGAGTACCATAGGTTGGTACTGCCTTGAGTCTATAAGGGGGAGGTTCTAAAGTTAATCCTGTGAGGAGTCCGGACAAAACTAGTTCCTGAGGATTATAGGGTAGCGAAAGTCGAGGGCGCTGATGCCTACAGAGGCATTTGGGTTATGCTGTGACGACAGTGTAACTCGATGTCGCTGCGATCTACTGTGTGGACCATAGCGAAAATCATGTGGAGGTGAGTGTCAACGGTCTACGCTTGATTTTTCTAGGAAGGCAATGTAACATCGGTAGACTGCAATCTATGGTCAAGTGGAGTGGAGAAGTTTCATTCTTTTGGCAGTGAAATTCGAGGGCGCTGAGGCCTATAGATATATGGGTTTTTGCTGTGATAGCAACGTAACCCCAGTTGTAGCTGCGATCTGTAGCGGGTTCCATGGTGTAATCGAGGGGCGCATAGGCCAACAGTTATCTATGCATTTTGTTGGGATGGCAACGTAACCATCAGGTTAACTGCGACCACGGATAGGGGTGATGATTTCCAGAGCGTTCACACCAAAGATATTTCCTCTTCCAAGTATTCTCACTTGGTGTTAAGCATGGGTCTGCTAAGTACTTATAGATTTTCAGTCTTGCGCCTGATCAACGTATGACTGAATTTCTATGAGAACGAATATGGACTTATTGAAACATCGAGTTATAAAATGATATTTTTATAAAAGAAAACTATTTTGAAAATATTATATAGATTTTAAAGTATTTTAAAATGAAAAAAAGCGATTTAATTGGTTTTAAGAATTAAATAAATTCTGGCTTCGTTCCTTTTCGAGGACGAAAAGATTCTAAGGGGAGAGGAATGTGATAACCTGGATTTCTGGACATCTTTAATTGATTAACAAACTGGGTTAATTAATAGAATATTAATTTATGGATTAAACAAATAAATCTGATGATAAATATTTATACTTGGATAGATATTTATTTGATAATCTTCTAGTATAATTATTTTAAAATTTGCAAAATCATTATTTTCAAACACATGTAATGTGTATTTGTTTAAAATATGTATATAAGTCAATTTGAATTGAATTTGAATTTGAGGTTTGAAATTCAAAGAATAATTATATTAGTGTATAATTAAGATTTTAAAATCTTCTCTTTTGAAAATTTTTATATGTATAAATACTAGAAAGGTATGAATATAAATATAAAACATAAATTGATCAAAATTATAAGAAATGATGAGTTACAATTTCAAAATATTGAGTAACTAAATCCAACCTATTTCTAAAGATTCATTTTTGAAATTTCAAATCTAAAATTTCTATCTACAATTTATCTATGTAAACTAAGATACCCTCTTTTAAAATTTTATATGCTTAAGTATAAACCAAACTAAAAGTATAATATAAAATGATATTATAAACATTTAATTACATATACAACCATTAAATACAAAAGCTTTCAACATTCATTTAAAAATTGTAAGAAAATGAATAAATACAAATGTTTAAATTATGAAGCTCATTGTTGACAGTGTAATGAGATTATAATGATATTTTGACAAATGTAATCAATTTGAACAAGTGTCATGTTTGAATTATAATTTACTTTTCTTTTATTTTGATGAATAAAGAGGAAACAAAAATTTTCTTCATAATTTAAAAAAAAAGACCTGAGCAAGTTTAGAATCCAGTTCAAACAACAATAAGTCTTTACAAATTTCCAAAACCTGGAAAAAAAATCATAACCTGTTAACATCCTCAAACCAGAAATTTAATCAGGAAATCAATAACTTCAATCTTCTCAGTTTTTTTGAAAGCTAAATCTTCTAAACAACTAGCAGCAATATCAGATCCAAATTCAAAAGATCAAAGCTTCAAAGTAAGATTCAACTCAGATAATTCAAGCAGATCAAAAATCAAAACCAAATGTCCAGATTTTTCAAAGTTCAGATCAATTCCATGCCTTCTTTGTTCAAAGTGAAATGGTGAGTAATCTATTGTTTTTAAGAAATTTAATCTGGTTTAAATCTTGATGTACGAGAAATCCTTGAAGTTATGAATGTAAATCTTGTTGTATGTCTGTATATAGGAAGGTTCAGTGTATGCAGGTTAGTATAAATGTTTATACTTCTCTATTTAAAGAAATTTGCAGGCCTTATCGACTTAAGAAAATCAAATATCCATCTCCTAATTCCTTTCAGGATTTGATGTTTAAACAAAAGTTATTTGAATCAACCGGATCTTAACCTTAAAAATATTTCCAAGTGATATTGGTTTAAAATTTATGGGAAGTTTGGAAATACAGTAGATTTTCTTTAAGTAGGTAAAAACCCAAACATTTTAAATTGTTGATTTGAATTCACCACTTGAATCGTCATTCAAAAACTTGATTTTTAAGATGAAGATCACGAATTTTAGATTGGTAAATTGGGTGATATTGCATGTTGATTGAAATTGGGTATAGTGGTATATTCTGGCGATCGGGATACTTTCTGTGGTCGGGATTGTGCTCGAAGGTGGAGGAGGATCTGAAGACCTCAGTAAAATGTCTGACGAATTTATCATTCGTCGTAGGGGTCGGACTTTGATGATATAGGGTTTTTAGCTTGTGTTTGTATATGGGTCGAATTCTAAGTGATGCGTCGTCCTTAATGGATCAGGTCAGTTCGCACCCATGGCAATTGAAAGAAGGGGAGTTGGAGAAGCTCTGACCAGAGTATCATCGTCTCTGGTGGCCTGTGGATTCGGGACGAGGCGTTTTATTGAAGATTGTTTTGGTTCCAGTTGGGTTGTGTTGCTCGATTTCGCTTTCACCGTCGTCTTTGATTTCTGGGTGAAGGTGGGTGTTTATGGGATCATTGCCGATGTGTTGATGAACCTAGCTTCGGTCAGCAGTGGCTGGAATCGTGGTGCACGTGCATGAATTCCTGATGTGTCATGGCTTCGTGAGGTTGAGATGGATAGGGGGAATGCCCGAGAAATGAGGAAGATGACCCGAGTGTTGCATCAAGTTTTCCTATGGGTTTACTCGGGTCTTCATCTGGTTTCGCATGAGAAACTCAAACAGGGTTTTTTCAAAACATATTTAACAGTTTCAAAACTTAAATTAAAAATCCAAAGTTTTTGAAAATAAGGGGGAGAACGTGGGAAACTCGGGTATAGGTCCGAGTGGCCTTCGGGTAAAACCCAAAGTAACTATTTTAAACAGTTTTTAAAATGATTTAAAATCCTATTGTTTTGAAAATTTGGATTAAACTTTTATATAAACTTACTTTATAATAGTTATTTCTTAAAACAATTGGTTATGAAATTTTAAAGGTTGTTTAAATTAAATTCTGTTAAATGAAATTTAAAGTGATTTTAAACATTAATTTAAACTAAGATTTTATAAAAATAAGTTTTAAATACAAATTGAAATTAGTTTTAAAATTTCTACTTGATAATATTTAAGTTATTTAAGGAAGTTAAAGATTTGTTAACTTTAAAATTTTCAAGTTAAATGGTTATTTTATTTCAAACTTAATTGAATGATTTAATTAAGTTTAGTTAATTATAATGTTAAAATGTGTTAAAATGTTAATGGTAATTAAGATCTTTAAAAGATAATGTTTTATCTTAAAGATGATTTAAGAAATAATGTCTTGAGATTAATTAGTTTTAATAAAAGGAATTAAGTATAATTAATTAATTTGGTTAATTAATTATAAAGGATTAATTAGATGTTTAATTAAGAGTATTTAATTGGTTCAATTAATCAATAATTGGGGTTTAAAATTTATTAATTAATTCAAGGTTAATTAATTGTAATTAAGAATTATTAATTAAAATATTATTAATTAATGATCAGAGATTAAGTAATTGAGTAATTAAAAATTAATTAATCAAGTAAATAAGATTTATTAATTTGGTAATTAGAGAGTTGTTAATTAAGTACTTAGAGGCTACTTAATTAATAAATTAAGAAGTACTTATTTTATAATTAAATTTATTAATTAATAATTAGATGTTATTAATTAATACTTAAAGAATGCTTAGTCAAAGGCGAGTAAGGATTAATCAATATGGATTAAAGGTTGATTAACTGTTTAATCAATTGGTGATTAAGGAGATTAATTAATAATTGAGGTTTAATCAATTGGTGATTAAGGAGGTTAATTAATAATTGAGGTTTATTAATTGATAATTAAAGGATAATTAATCTATGATTAGAGATTGATTGATTAATAAGGTAATCAGGGAGCGATGAATTAATTAAATGATTTTAATTAATTAATGGTTAATTAAGCAGGATTAGATGATTAATTATGATATGAATTGATAGTGCTTGCTTATGGATGATTATTGTTGAATGTCTAAACTGAATGATATCTGTTGAATGATATGTCGTGGCATCCCATTGATATGGTATTGGTTATATCAATGATAAATGGGTGATGTTTATCTATGTTATTGTTGTGTAAAAGTGACATCCAGTAGTTGAATTTAATCACTTGAATAACTTAGGTTAAGATGACATTGGATTCTAAGAGACCGGAGTCGGATATTAGTAAATATCTGAAACCACCTCGATTCTTTATGAATTGATATGTGGAATAAATAGGCTGAAATGGAATGATTTAAGTGAATTGGACCATTTAATCTAAGTTTTGGTACTTAGAAATTGATGTGCGAAATAAGTGGTGTCTATAACAACTTGTGAAGTTGTAAATCTATATGAGTTACCCTGGGTTTTAAATATGTTGTATGTTTTTGTATTCCTTGTTAGATGAGTTTACTCACGCTGGTTTCCAGCCTGACCCGTGTGTTGCTTTGATATAATGCTCGGGTCAGACTAAATATTACAGATTTTCAGGTAGGTACGTTTTGGAGCTCAGGAGGCGAGCTAGATGTCAGGAACGTATGGAGCATATACCGCTGTATATATTATGGTTGTCTTGGACATGATGTTTTAAACTGTCCAGTGTATTGAATGGTTGTAACTCTGATGTATAAAAATATATAATTGTACTGAGGCAGTTTTTCTTTGTAAAAACCGTTATTTATATTATGTTATATTTTGATCCGCTGCGAATGTGAGGTTTCTGTGACTTGTTATGTTTCTTCTTCTTTCTCTTTTCTTCTTTTCCTAACTATCTGGAATTTTCGGGATCGAAATTTCCGGGTCGTTATACTTAGCTTGAAGTTCATGTTGGATATCAGCTCTTCTTTCTCTTGAATATGTTCTTTCGCATAATCTGATGTAGTTATATTTGATTCGATTTATTTAGTGTGGTCAAGTACCACCTTTATTGTATTCATATTGTATTGTACTAAACATGTATCGGTGTATATGTATATATATGATGTTGGTTACTGTTCTGTGATGTGCTTTTCATTTAATTATTGTATTTTGTTCTGATAGATCCGTTAGCCACCTATAATCTTTAATTAAGCATTTACTAGGTATGTCGATCCACTTGAGATAGAAAAAAATCATATTGCATTTATCAACGTATTCGGTACATGTTTAAGACAAAATTATATATCGTTGCCCTTAACCAGCCCAATTCTCCACTTTAGTAGATGGAGTTACTCGTTAAATCTCTTCGCTAAGGTGGGTCTTGGAGTGGGGCATTACAGCTTGGTATCAGAGCTGTGCTCAGAACAAAGTAGAATAAACACAGAACGATACGTATATCATGATACATCGAAGTATAATACGGGTGAATCATTGTCTTTTATTCAAGCTTGTTTTCGAATCGAGCCTTGATTCTTTTTCGAATTTTAGGATTGTGGAGATGGAATATGTCTAGGAATATAGATATATTTTATTCCATAGTATTCCATAATAGAGTTTGATGTCATCTTATCTTATATAAAATCTTATTTGGGATTATTCTATTCTAATTTTTGTCGATACGAGTGAGTTCGTATCAATGGAGCTGATTGATTTCTTTGAGCATTCTTATTGCATTCCTTTGAAAGTTGTGAATCCTATTGAAGGGATCCACAACGATTGGCTTGTTGTGAGCATTCTGAATTCTCTATTTGTCGCTGCTTGAGTGAGTATTTGTTTATTACTCACTATCTTAGATGTATCTGATTTGAGATGGATTGACTTATTTGATGTAAAGTATGATCCTTTAGTTGTTATAGGATCCTATATTTATTTAGGCATCCTAATTTGATTGGTTTATTATTTCTATAATATTGGAATGTTAATTGTGATTTCGAAGTTTGTATTCACTCTTGAGTATCGATATGTTGATGATACATCTCAAAATCCAGTCATGGTGACTTTGTTGAGTTTTTTGAATCTGTTTGGATTTGACATCCAATCGGGCAATCGAGTGTTGAGGTAACCTTATTCCTGGCTCTTAGCTCTTCGGTTATCCTTCCACGAGGATACCCACTAAGGAATGAGGTGAGTTTCTAGATTGTTCGTGTAACAGCCCAAATTTAAAATGTATTTTTCGTTTTATTTTTAGAACTTTGCGATTTACTATATAAAAATTTAAATTTTAAATTTATCAAATCATTGCCCAAATTTTTAAATAAAAGATAAGATTTCTAAATTTTGCCTTTAGTTAAAGATTAACTCTAATTGGAATTTTTATAAATTCTAAAATTTTAATCTTTTAAACTCTAATTTCCAATTCTTTTAATATATTTGTAACATCATTCTATAACTTCACTTTTGTCCTTTTCAAAATTTTGTTATATACCTTTAATATAAGTAATTTATATTGGGTGAAAGAAATATAATTATACGCATACACATTAGTTCTTAATAAATGGTAAATAAATCAAAGGTCAATTAAGTAATAAAAAAATTATGGGATAAATAATCTATTTAATTACACCTTTAAGTTGTATGTTTATATCCGTTTTGATAAAATTTGGTTGACATAAATGATACGTATTTATATTAAATATTCTTAAAACGTATAAAAATTTAAGCATTATTTTTATTATAAATATGAGCGTAATTTTTGAGTTGGTTATTGCGTCTATAGTGCGCATTCTAAAATATATACCGTAACTGAAAATGGTTAAATAAATCAGTAAACGTGCATTTTCGAGTAGGAGAGAAGCATATCTGTTTCAATTTTTCCTTTGACCGTGACTGGACATTTACCTTTTTAAAGATATCCCACTTCCCTTTTTGCTGCAACTATTTTTATTTAGTATAAAATCTTTGAATAAAGTAATGTTCAAATCTAATATTATTGTCGTTTCCTCCGATATCAACGCTAGTTTCTTCTCATTATTAAGCACGTTCGCAAATTGTTCAAATTCCATAACCATTCACATTTTATTCTTGCCATAGTTACCTAAAAATCAACGCAAGATATTCTTTTTAGTATTTACACGTTCGCACAAATTATTCTTTTGGTCAATTTTCCATTTTCGTTTTGAAGCAAATTGATTGCTTTCCGTTTTATGTTCTCCTTAATTACGAAACCCATGGCATAATTCCATCACACAACAGATTTCCTACCTATTGCTTATAATAGGAATAGAACCAAATGGCCGTCTATAATAAGGAATAAATCTGTGCTCAATCAACTCATGGCCCTTTTTAAATATTTATATTCTTCTTGCCCAAAACTTTATTTCTTACCTCAATCACCGCAAGTTTCCAACTTTTAAATCATATAAGTTCAAAATTTCATGCTCCTTACCATTTCTTTCCCCTTAATTCATGTAATCTCCACTAATTAAATTTATGTCCACTGCAAATATTGCTCCAATGAAATCAACGCATTTTCTTCCTTAATTTAACACGTACGAATGTTTAATAATAAAAAAATATTTTCCTCCCTTGATTTGCACACCCTATGTTATATATATAAATCGAGTGCACAAAAAATTCCATCATTCACTGCATTTGGTTTCTCCTCTTCTTCCTTGCGTGCGTGAGAATCAGTAGCATCAGGTAATGGCTACAACTTTATTTCCTTCTTTTTTTTTCCATTGTTCTGTTCAAACTACTCCACCGTATGACAAACGCCTAACTTCCTTCCCCTCCTCTCCGATCTGGTCGTGCATTGTCGAGCATCTCTGATGTAGTTTTAGCCTAGCATTTGAATATTTATTTTATCGCCACCTGTATATTGTTATCCTTTTATAAGTCAAACATTTCTTTATCATGTAATTTAAAAAAGTTAAATTGTATTCATTTTACATCTCATTTTTGAAATGAAACTTTTAAAGTAAATTCAAAATCTAAATTGTTTTCAAATATTTTGTTAATAATAATTTAGTCATGATTAAGAAATGTTTTTATCTTAGAGTTAAAGTAAGATTTAATGATTTGAAATTAATTAAATTAATGAGGTAATTAAGGAATAATTAGTTAATTTAATTAATCAATGATTAGAGATTAATAAATAATTGATTAAGGGTTAATCAATTTGAAATTTAAGATCATTAATTAAATAATTAAAGATTATTAATTAATGATTTATTAATTAAGCAATAAGTTATAGTCAAGGTTAATTAATCATGTAATTAAGGATTAACTGCATACTTGTTCAAGTATAGGCACACTTCAGTTTGAAGAAAAAAATATAATATAAAAGGCATACGCCGCCTAAGGTTAGCCTAGCCTAAAATTTTTCAGATAATTCCCCTGCTTTGTTTACACGAGCGTTCAGGGAAGAAGTATTTTCAGACTGTACGCGTTTTTTTATTGGTCACCTGTGTTTCAAAATTTAGAAACATTACGTATGAGGATATATGTTATATGTATGAACAGTATAAAGTTGTTTTGATTTGGAGATTTTGATATTTTACTTGTTTCCTAATAGAGAAAAAAAAGAAAAAAAAGAAAAAGAAAAAGAAAGCAAAAAAAAGAAAAAGAAAAAAAATATAATAAATAAATATAGCATGCGCCACCTTTATGTATCACTGCCGTGAATTGCATGTTGCCCACATAAGATTTGCCACCTTTTTATTAATACGTCATAATGTTTTGTAAAAAGGGTTAAAAAAAATATAGAGTATAAATTTATTTTGTAAATTTTGATTTGGAAAAAATAAATAGGCAGACTGAGCTTTTGTTTTAAATGGGTCAAGTCGTGCGGTGGAGTGGTCGAGCAATTTGAGTCAATTTTCATTTTATTTTAGCTCGTTCCAATTTTGTTTTATTTAAAAAAATTTGTTTTGTCCGTAATTGGAATTCGCGTACTCAGTTTTATTTATTTATTTATTTTGTTTCAAGATCGAAATCTGTTTGTCTCATCTTCCAATATTTGATCGTGCTTTCTACGCTGTTTCGGTGTGGTTATCGTAGTTTTGAATCTAATCTTCAGCAGCATAGGGGTGAGTATTCTCACCAGACAAACGTACTTATAGATCGGTAAATTAATAACAAGTGTAATTGTAGAATATTTATATTTTATTTTTCTTGCCTGTAATATAAATTTATGATGTTAAAAACCCTGTTATTAATTTGACACATCATCAGTCATATTTTATACTGTTATATTTAAGTTGTTATACTATTTATTTATTTACTATTTATCACTGCAAGTTCCCTGTAGAATTAAATCGTTACGGGCTGAAATGATATGCTTGAACGATATTTATTTATTTATTTAACTTGGGATTGCAGGTTTGAAATGATAGAACCCGGATTTTTCTTTGTAAATTACGGATTGAAATGATATATTATCTGTACCACTTGACCTAGGTAGAAAACATTGTACAGACCCGTGGTTATATATATATATATATATATATATATATATATTTCTGGAAAAATTTAAGTAATTTAAATTTATATAGTATTATTTTGATTTAAATTGAATTAAAATGATTTTTAGTGATTTATACAAGTTATATATATATATAAATAAGTGGGTAAGTTGGAATGTAGAATATAAATTTGTTTTGGAAATTGATTTTTGTAAAGGAATGAAATTCAAGTTAAGTAAATAGTATAATAAATTTGATGTAATTGAATTTAAATGGATAAATAAGGTGTTAATTAAAAATTAAATGGCTAGTAAAATAAATACATAAAATAAAATTTTGAATATAACTAAACTTAGGAGAAGCGGAGTTTAGTTTAAGAAAATGGATAAGTTAAGAAATAAATTGAAAAATAGTTATATTTTGGAATTATAAATCAAATTTAATTATTAAGAAAATTTTGAATGCGAAGAATAGACAATTTGATTTGACTTTAATAAGTGAAGCCTTAAGAAGTTGATATTTATTTGTGAAATTTACCTTATATAAATCATAAATTTTGAGAAATTCAAATGACTATTTTAAAAGTGGAAATATGATTTTATAAGTTAAATTGGTTAAATTTAAGTTAAATAATTGATAAATTTATATTTAAGTCAAAAATTTAATTTACTTAAATACTGTTGTAAGGGATATTACCGCACTTTGTAAGTGTCGTAGTTGATGAAAATGAACTAAAGGCTAAAATTAATTAAAGGCTACTACAGTACTTGGTAAGTGCTGTGGTTGCGAAATTTAAAACTAAACCCGAATAAAAAAAGGCCTACAGTAGCACTTGTTAAGTGTTGCCGTTGGCTGAAATGAGATTTTTGAATATTTTATTTGAAAATATAATAATTTCACTTTTGAAAGTTAAAATGAAGTACTTTGATTTAAATATAAACTATTTTTGAAATTTATAACCACGGGTAATAATAACGATTGGTTGGCAAAGAGACCGGGATCGGATATGGGCATACTCTCTGTCGATACCGAAAACCACTTTGACAATCGTGTACACGGTGGAGATTCCAGAATAAAGTAGGTTGGCGGCGGCGTTTCCTATAAGGTAAATACGTGGACCCAACTCCCGTGAGTTGGCATAAGGTGGCTAAAACAGGAGCGATCGACGGGTTAATTGAGGTAGCACCTTTTATCGGACACATCTCTTTGATATTCTACTTTGACTTTGGTTTATTCGGTGGCCACTTTGATTTCTTTGATATGGGGGTGTTGTTCGAGGTGGGCGGTAGTAGCAGCTATGCGTTACCACCGACCCGGAAGCGTAATTGGTATATCTACCCTGACATTGCCTAGTTGTGCCGTGTCACCTACCCTAGCGCGCCTTATACGATTTTGGTTTTGTACCATACCTATGGAGTGCCCTCTGACGACGCCCAGTACGGGGGAGATTACGGTACTGTATAGACTATGGTAATATATTATGTGTTAAGGGCTATTGGGTAACCCCTTAACTCTATTTTAAAGTAAGTTTATTTTACTAATAGACACTTTTATAATAGCGAAGTATTACTACATAGTAAATAGTTTAATGGATCCTTAGAGGATGGGCGGTCCCAAGCATCCTTTAAGTTACTTGTACTTTATTACAGTTCACTTGAATTAGCTTACACTGTATAAGTATGTATGTCCTGACTCGAGTGTTTATGTTTTATTTTACGCTCGGGTCAGCCTGAGTTTCAGTTCAGACTTCACCTCCGGAGCTTGGACTTCTGCTGATCATCTCTTTTTAAGCTTCCGTCAAGTTTCTGTTCAGTTCTTATTAGGCTTTGTAAGCAAGATAATCTAATATTGAGATTTTCTGTGGAGATTTCAAACTATATTTGGTTTTAAAGACTGTAAAAATTTCTTATTTTAAGATTATTGATAGTGGCTTCATGAACCACTAAGTTATTTTAATTCAGCTACAAGTATTCCGATTTCTGTGTCTGTGATTATGTAATTATTGTATATTCTAAGATTTTCCAAATTTTATTTACAATGCGGTATTTTGAACAATTCAAGTCCGACATGTGTGTCTGCCATTGCACTTGGAGGGTGCAGCATGATAGGGGGTTCTCGCTTCCTGGTTTGGTAGCGAACGGTTGACTCTTACTCCTACATGTCCCTGCGGGGGTTGGTGGTGCAGTCGAGAGGCTGGCCGTAAAGGCAGAACACAGGTACCAATGTATGCTACGGTGGGCGTTACCCAATTGGCGCGGCCCGTTACATTTGGTATCAGAGCTTTGGCTCTAGGCAAAACATAGAATGTATGGTAAATTTGATTTACAGATTCACTTTCATTCGAGCTTGAATCTCTTCCTTTTCGAATTTTGGAACGTTCCCGACGGTTCCAAAGTTCATTCATGTCCCTCACTATTCGTCTTCTTTCAATTCTGGAGTATCCCATAACTACACTACGGATTATCTTTATAGAGAATTGGCGGTCCCGCAAATATTCTAATAAAGGGGTGAAACTCCTTCACAATTAGCATTGATTCACCAGAGATTTATATTTATCCTCGGTTTAGATGCTAGTATCTTTGGTAATTCCGAAGTCTATCTCTTCAGATCGAATGTAGATTTACCTCAAAAAATCCACATCGATCATACTCTTTAAGTCACGGTTGACCAGGTTAAGGTTGCCCGCGATTTATATAAACTTATCCAGTTCCTTATTCTGTTATTTAATCATCGGATCTTCTAATACCAACTTATCTTTAAATCAAAATTCTCTTTAATTTGAGTCCATCAAATTTGAATCTTTATCCATGTTTTGGAAAATTCATTCCTATATTTGAAAAAAAAAATAGTCAGAATTTTTATAATTAATTTAATTAGTTGTCAAGAGATAATAGTCTTTAATTTTATTTATGGTTTTGTAAACCATGGGTTTTGTCTCATATAAATAATTGAACTATAAACAATGGTTATAAATTAATTTGGAAATAGAAATGAATTTAAAACTAGAACTTGAGAATTTAATTCCCGATGGTTTCAAACCTTGTGTTAAAGTTTTTAAAAGGATATATTATTTAAATTATTTTCGAATAGAAATTTGTTTCCAAAGAATTTTAAAGGTTTAAAAATCAGTGCGCTTCTCTCTGTCGCTAGGAAATAATTTCGGTGATGACTATAACATCATCGACATTCATTTTCGAGTTTCGAAGCGAAGAGACCATTCTGCAGTCTGGCTATAATGTTATCTTGAGAATTTAATTTATTTGAATCTCTAAAATATGACTTGATTTATAATATATAGATATATGATTTAAATTGATTTGACATATTATGTACATATATTTATTTATCTCTAAATGGTTTGAAGGGAATCAGAAAATTAATTCTTAAATTTTATCTTGAGGAATAATTTCAATTATAAAAAAAATCAAATTTTTTAATAGACGATTCCAACTTGAGATAATTGAATTTGAAAGTTTTATTTGTATAATACTCAATTTCATTTCAATATAACTTACCTTGATTTTCAGAAGTTAACAATGTAATTCGATAATATACAATATAAAAAGATTTATAAATAAAATTTGAGTGGTTATAATAAATGTTATACACTTAAATTCTAGTTATAAAAAGATTAACAGAGGCAAATAAAATAAAAGGATAATGGAATAATTTTCAATATAAAATGATGTTAAAGAAACTAAGAATAAATTTAAACAGTTGTAATAAGTGTAAAAATATTTAACATAGATGAGAAAAATATATTGAGTGAAATAAATTTAATTATAGTTAGGAATAAAGAAGAAATTAATTTATTGAACACATTTTTGAGTATAACAAATGATTTCAAACTTATGATTTTAGAAATTTTTATTTTAAGATAATTGGAAGATGAAGTAATGAAATTTGAAATAGTAAAATTTAACTTGAGTGAAAATAGATAGATAAAATCAATTATTAATTTAAAATTGAATTTGTATGGTTTAGATTAATGATTCTATTTTGAGTTTCAATTTAGTTTTCTTTCAGGTTGTTTCTACTCCCCTACCTTCTTCCTTTTCGAGGACGAAAAGTTTTAAGTGGGGGAGAGTGTAACAGCCCAAATTTAACAAGTATTTTTCATTTTATTTTTAGAACTTTAGGATTTATTATATAAAAATTTAAATTTTAAATTTATCAAATCATTGCCCAAATTTTTAAATAAAGGATAAGATTTCTAAAATTTTGCCTTTAGTTAAAGATTAACTCTAATTGGAATTTCTATAAATTCTCAAATTTTAATCTTTTAAACTCTAATTTCAATTCTTTTAATATGTTTGTAACTACATTCTATAACTTCACTTTTGTCCTTTTCAAAATTTGGTTATATACCTTTAATATAAATAATTTATATTGGGTGAAAGAAATATAATTTTACGCATATACATTAGTTCTTAATAAATGGTAAATAAATCAAAGGTCAATTAAGTAATAAAAAAATTTATGGGGAAAATAATCTATTTAATCTTTATGTTGTATGTTTATATCCATTTTGATAAAATTTGGTTGACATCAATGATACGAATTATATTAAATATTCCAAAAACATATAAAAATTTAAGCGTTATTTTTGTTATAAATATGAGCGTAATTTTTGAGTTGGTTATTTCGTCTATAGTGCGCATTCCAAAATATATACCTTAACTGAAAATGGTTAAATAAATCAGTAAACATGCATTTTCTAGTAGGAGAGAAGCATATCTGTTTCAATTTTTCCTTTGACCGTGACTGGACATTTATCTTTTTAAAGATATCTCACTTCCCTTTTTGCTGCAACTATTTTTATTTAGTATAAAATATTTGAATAAAGTAACGTTCAAATCTAATATTATTGTCGTTTCCTTCGATATCAACGCTAGTTTCTTCTCATTATTAAGCACGTTCATAAATTGTTCAAATTCCACAACCATTCACATTTTATTCTTGCCATGGTTACCTAAAAGTCAACGCAAGATATTCTCTTTACTATTTACACGTTTGCACAAATTATTCTTTTGGTCAATTTTCCATTTTCGTTTTGAAGCAAATTGATTGCTTTCCATTTTATGTTCTCCTTAATTACGAAACCCATGGCATAATTCCATCACACAACAGATTTCCTACCTATTGCTTATAATAGGAATAGAACCAAGTGGTCGTGTATAACAAGGAATAAATCTGTGCTCAATCAACTCATGGCCCTTTTTAAAATATTTATATACTTCTTGCCCAAAACTTTATTTCTTACCTCAATCACCGCAAGTTTCCATCTTTTAAATTATACACGTTCAAAATTTCATGCTCCTTACCGTTTCTTTCCCCTTAATTCATGCAATCTCCACTAATTAAAATTTATGTCCACTGCAAATATTGCTCCAATCAAATCAACGCATTTTCTTCCTTAATTTAACATGTACGAATGTTTACCAATAAAAAAAATATTTTCCTCCCTTGATTTGCGCACCCTATGTTATATATATAAATCGAGTGCATGAAAAATTCCATCATTCACTGCATTTGGTTTCTCCTCTTTTCCTTGCGTGCATGAGAATCAGTAGCATCAGGTAATGGCTACAACTTTATTTCCTTTTTTTTCCATTGTTCTGTTCAAACTGCTCCACCGCATGACAAACGCCTAACTTCCTTCCCCTCCTCTCCGATCTGGTCGTGCAATGCCGAGCATCTCTGATGCAGTTTTAGCCTAGCACTTGAATATTTATTTTATCGCCACCTGTATATTGTTATCCTTTTATAAGTCAAACATTTCTTTACCATGTAATTTAAAAGTGTTTTTAAATTGTTTAAACTTTGTTTAAGCTAAATTGTATTCATTTTACATCTCATTTTTGAAATGAAATTTTTAAAGTAAATTCAAAAGCTAAATTGTTTTCAAATATTTTGTTAATAACAATTTAGTCATAATTAAGAAATGTTTTTATCTTAAAGTTAAATTAAGATTTAATGATTTGAAATTAATTAAATTAATGAGTTAATTAAGGAATAATTAGTTAATTTATTTAATTAATGATTAGGGATTAATAAATAATTGATTAAGGGTTAATCAATTTGAAATTTAAGATCATTAATTAGATAATTAAAGGTTATTAATTAATGATTTATTAATTAAGCAATAAGTTATACTCAAGGTTAATTAATCATGTAATTAAGGATTAACTGCATACTTGTTTGTGTATATGCACACTTCAGTTTAAAGGAAAAAAAATATAAAAGGCATACGCCACCTAAGGTTAGCCCAGCCTAAAAAATTTCAGATAATTCCACTGCTTTGTTTACGCGAGTGTTCAGGGAAGAAGTATTTCCAGACCGTATGCGTTTTTATTGTTGGTCACCTGTGTTTTAAAATTTAGAAACATTACGTATGAGGATATATGTTATATGTAAGAACAATATAAAGTTTTTTTGATTTGGAAATTTTGATATTTTACTTGTTTCCTAATAGAGAAAAAAAAGAAAAAAAAAGAAAAAGAAAAAAAAGCAAAAAAAAAAAAGAAAAAGAAAAAAAAAGCAAAAAAAGCAAAAAAAAGAAAAAGAAAAAAAATATAATTAATAAATATTGCATGCACCATCTTTATGTATCACTGCCGTGAATTGCATGTTGCCCACATAAGATTTGCCATCTTTTTATTAACACGTCATAATATTTTGTAAAAAGGGTAAAAAAAAATATAGATTATAAATTTATTTTGTAAATTTTGATTTGGAAAAAATAAATGGGCAGGCTGAGCTTTTGTTTTAAATGGGTCAAGTCGTGCGGTGGAGTGGTCGAGCAATTTGAGTCAATTTCCATTTTATTTTAGCTCGTTCCAGTTTTGTTTTATTTAAAAAAATTTGCTTTGTCCGTAATTGGAATTCACGTACTCAGTTTTATTTATTTATCTTGTTTCAAGATCGAAATCTGTTTGTCTCATCTTCCAATATTTGATCGTGCTTTCTACGCTGTTTCGGTGTGGTTATCGTAGTTTTGAATCTAATCTTCAGCAACATAGAGGTTAGTATTCTCACCAGACAAACGTACTTATATATCGGTAAATTAATAACAAGTGTAATTGTAGAATATTTATATTTTATTTTTCTTGCCTGCAATATAAATTTATGATGTTAAAAACACTGTTATTAATTTGACACATCATCAGTCATATTTTATACTGTTATATTTAAGCTGTTATACTATTTATTTATTTACTGTTTATCACTGCAAGTTCCCTGTAGAATTAAATCGTTACGGGCTGAAATGATAGGCTTGAACGATATTTATTTATTTATTTATTTAACTTGGGGTTGCGGATTTGAAATGATAGAACCCGGATTTTTCTTTGTAAATTACGGATTGAAGTGATATATTATCCGTGCCACTTGACCTAGGTAGAAAACATTATACAGACCCGTGGTTATATATATATATATATATATATATATATATATATATATATATATTTGGAAAAATTTAAGTAATTTAAATTGGTATAGTATTATTTTGATTTAAATTGAATTAAAACGATTTTTAGTGATACAAGTTATATATATAAGTGGGTAAGTTGGAATGTGGAATATAAATTTGTTTTGGAAATTGATTTTTGTAAAGGAATGAAATTCAAGTTAAGTAAATAAAGTATAATAAATTTGATGTAATTGAATTTAAATGGATAAATAAGGTGTTATTTAAAAATTAAATGGCTAATAAAATAAATACATAAAATAAAATTTTGAATATAACCAAACTTAGGAGAAGTGGAGTTTAGTTTAAGAAAATAGGTAAGTTAAGGAATAAATTGAAAAAGTTATATTTTGGAATTATAAATCAAATTTAATTATTAAGAAAATTTTGAATGCGAAGAATAGACAATTTGATTTGACTTTAATAAGTAAAGCCTTAAGAAGTTGATATTTATTTGTGAAATTTACCTTATATAAATCATAAATTTTGAGAAATTCAAATGACTATTTTAAAAGTGGAAAAATGATTTTATAAGTTAAATTAGTTAAATTTAAGTTAAATTATTGATAAATTTACATTTAAGTCAAAAATTTAATTTACTTAAATACTGTTGTAAGGGATATTACCGCACTTTGTAAGTGCCATAGTTGATGAAAATGAACTAAAGGCAAAAATTAATTAAAGGCAACTGCAGTACTTGGTAAGTGCTGTGGTTGCGAAATTTAAAACTAAACCCGAATAAAAAAAAGGCCTACAGTAACACTTGTTAAGTGTTGCCTTTAGCTGAAATTATTTTTAAATATTTGATTTGAAAATATAATAATTTCACTTTTGAAAGTTAAAATGATGTATTTTGACTTAAATATAAACTATTTTTGAAATTTATAACCACGGGTAATAATAACGATCGGTTGGCAAAGAGACCGGGATCGGATATGGGCATGCTCTCTGTCGATACCGAAAACCACTTTGACAACCATGTACGCGGTGGAGATTCCAGAATGAAGTAGGTTGGTGGCGGCGTTTCCTATAAGGTAAATACGTGGACCCAACTCCCGTGAGTTGGCATAAGGTGACTAAAACAGGAGCGATCGATGGGTTAATTAAGGTAACACCTTTGATCGGACACATCCCTTCGATATTCTACTCTGACTTTGGTTTATTCGGTGGCCACTTTGATTTCTTTGATATGGGGGTGTTGTTCGAGGTGGATGGTAGTAACAGCTATGCGTTACCACCGACCCGGAAGCGTAATTGGTATATCTACCCTGGCATTGCCTCGTTGTGCCGTGTCACCTACCCTAGCGCGCCTTATACGATTTTGGTTTTGTACCATACCTATGGAGTGCCCTCTGACGACGCCCAGTACGGGGGAGATTACGGTACTGTATAGACTATGGGAATATATTATGTGTTAAGGGCTATATGGGTAACCCCTTAACGCTATTTTAAAGTAAGTTTATTTTACTAATAAACACTATTATAATAGCGAAGTATTACTACATAGTAAATAGTTTAACGGATCCTTAGAGGATGGGCGGTCCCAGGCATCCTTTAAGTTACTTGTACTTTATTACAGTGCACTTGAATTAACTTACAGTGCCTAAGTATGTATGTCCTCACTCGAGTGTTTATGTTTTATTTTACGCTCGAGTCAGCCTGAGTTTCAGTTCAGACTTCACCTCCGGAGCTTGGACTTCTGCTGATCATCTCTTTTTAAGTTGCCGTCAAGTTTCTGTTCAGTTCTTATTAGGCTTTGTAAGCAAGACAATCTAATATTGAGATTTTCTGTGGAGATTTCAAACTATATTTGGTTTAAAAGATTATGTAAAAACTTCTTATTTTGAGACTATTGATAGTGGCTTCATGAACCACTAAGTTATTTTAATTCCGCTGCAAGTATTCTGATTTCTGTGTCTGTGATTCTGTGATTATGTATTTACTGTATATTCTAAGATTTTCCAAATTTTATTTACAACGCGGTATTTTGAACAATTCAAGTCCGACATGTATGTCTGCGAATGGTTGAAAATATCGGGTCGTTACAGTTCGAGTTTGGTTGAGTTTATCATTCAGCTTCGTTTGAGTGTTCTTTTCAGATACTCAATCAATTTTATCTTCTGTAGCATTACTCCGTTTGAAGTAGTGATTCATGGATTGTGTGATTCTTCTCCTTCGAGAAGAATATCCAACTTACCATGTATCTTGATGATTTTTGGGAGTGGCTCGTGACATTGTAAGATTGGCGAACACTCTATCTCCTTTTGATAATTTTGAGAATCGAGTATTCTGGGAATATCTCGATGCATTCTCTTAATGGTCTTTGGTTTGAGTTTTGAAGCTATATAAATATGAGTTTTATAGAGAAATTTGAGTTTTGAGATATATATATATATATATATATATATATATAATTGAGGTTTTGAAAATAATATTTTGAGATTATATATTAAATTTATTTTGAATGGTAATTGCAGCCATGGATTTTAGATATGAGTATCAGAGTGGCGAGGCAGATTTGATCGTTTGATCGACTCTGCAGCCAACGGATATATCTATTTATTAGAGATTTAACGGCAAGGCAATGCCATTTATTTATTTACTTTGAAGTTATAAAGACGAGAATATGTGAGAACATTCTTGAGCTACACTTTATTGAAAATATATTTTGAGATTTTAGAATCTATATTATATACATTGGATGTTTTAAGAGAAAAGTTATAAGAGGATTTGAAGATTGTTTTTAAACTATTTAAGTTGTTTAATAAAAAGAGTAAAGAGAATTTAAACCCTTAATTTATTTTTAGGAAAATTATTATGCATTTACAAAGTTCTTTGAAAATTAATTTTGAAGTAAGAGAAGAAATTTGGACTTTTAATTTGATGTTTGTATTACTTACTATGTAATATTGAAAATTTTCAAATGTTGAAAATTGAGATTTAAAATTTAAAAGATGTTGAGAAAATGATTTTCTTTCATGTTGGGTGGTCCGTCGAGTGTTTTAGTATTCTGGTCGCTGCGCTTGATCAACATTATCAATAGGAATTTCCTAAAAGCTAGGATGAGACAATCAGGCATGATAATAAAGTTAATAAAATTGAAGTGGAAATTTTATATCTTAAAGATTAGAGCCTAGTTTGAATGACTTATGTAGTGTTGAAGAAAATTTGGAATAAGATTTCAAACTTTATTTTGGGTTAGACTTGCAAGAATTGTTTGTGGAAATTCATCTTTATCAAGTAAAAGAATATAGGATTAAAATTACTTCCAATTGAGAAGCTATGTTAAAAGTTTAAGAATTCTTCTAGTAAAGAAAAAAAATTGAGATTTTATTTTTGTAAGTAATGAATCCTTAAAGATAAAAAAATTGTGTTCATACCCATCTTTCTAGGGTGACTTGATTCTTTGTACTTCTATTGCCTTAGTGCAATACTCGAATGATTCGCATTATTACGATCATTGAGGTTGATGGCTCTTGAAGAAACTACCTTCTTTTGAGTTTTTCTATCCTTTTTAATGTTCAGTCTTTTATCGATTTGATTTTTCCATTGTGAAATACAGAAAAGTGGGTTGATGATTTCATTGATGACTTTAGTTTGGAGTAAAGTTGTGCTAAATCTCAACTTAATTCAAAAAATTTCTTTGAGGATCTTTTTCTTTTAGTGGATTTTGCGAGGTATTTTTTTTACCTTTACATTCTTATTCAAGTTGAGGTGCCTTCAAACTATTGAGTTGTTGCTTGGAATATTTCTAGAATTTGGTTATCCCTATATAGATTTTCGGGGAAATTTATAGAATAACCAAGCAATTTCCTTTTCTTTGCCTTCATCTTATTAAGAGATGAGGAATTTTGTCTCGTACCTATCTAACTTTTGTTCGATTAATGAAATTGATGTGTTGTTTACAGCCTTTTTCCTCTAGAAATTGCGAGGACGCAATTTTGTTAAGAGAGAGAGCCTATAACAGCCCGAGATTTTGGAGATTAGCGTTAATATTAAATTATAATGCAAATTATAATTTAATATTATTTTAAAAAATGAATTGGATAAGTATTTGGTTTAAATAAATTGAAATATTGGGTATTTATTAGTTTGGAGCTAATTAGGTGATATATTTCAATGTTAAATTGTTGAAATATATCTAAAGTAATGTAAATAAAGTTTAAAAAACTTTATTTTGAGAATTTGAGTAGAAAATAATCAAAGTGCAACTTTATTTGGGTAAATACAACAATATTGAAAAAAACATTGTCAATATTAACCTTTTATTGATTTTAAAATGAGGACATTTGAAGAAATTATGTATTTTATTAAAATAAAAGATGAAATATTGTTTGGAAAAAATATTTTGATGATTAAAAAGTGTTAGAATGATTTATTGCAAATTATTTGACATGAAAGAATTTTTTTTAAGTTATTGCATTAAAAATAGTGTTTTTACACTAAAATGGTGTAATTTGTAAAATATTGTCAAAGATAGGGTTTTATTTATAAAAATAACTTTTTATTGTTGAAATAAATTTTGTTTTTCTATATAATAACAATTTTATTACGTACATCTGTTGTATAGATTTTTATTTGACTTTAAAATGTAAAAGGATATATATATATAATGTTAAAATAGGATAAATATGTACATAGCTTTATATTTTCACTAAGTATTTAAGTCTTGGGCTAATTGGGTAAGGATTTACAACCCAAAACCCATTATCTAGAAATTTCTGGTAAGAGGAAATTAATAAGACGTTGGTTTCTTCTTCCTTCTCAAAACATCCGTATACAGAACATAGAAAAAAATCAATGGCTTACTTCTTATAAATCAATTTTCACTCAAAAATCTCGGCAAATTCAAGAATTAAATCAAGCAAATAGAGATATTAGAGAAGGTAATCTCCACCAATACCTAATGATTTCATCAAAAATCTTAGAATTAGGTATGAATTGTCTGTAACCTATTTCTTTTGATTTGCATGTCTTTGTTTTAGCCTTTATAGGTCTTTGAAGCTCCAATTCTCCTTCAAAGTTCGTTGTTTGCTATCAAAATCTTTGCTAAATCACTGAGGTGAGTACAAGCTCGCGAATTGTTATCTAAAAATCAAAATTCCTACGAGAAAATTTGCAAAATTGTTTACTGTATATGTTATTCTTTCTAGTTCTTATTCTCTTTGTTTTCTAATTTATATTAGCCACTTTGTTTTGGCCATAACTCTTTCATTTCCAAACCAATTCAATAATCTTGAATGTTCTGGAAATCGCAGACAGAGATCTACAAGTTTCATGTTTTGAATTTTCTAAAATATTAATATTTTCTTGATCAAAATCATGCATGTTTGTTGATGTCCCGAGTGCTAATTGACAGCTGCAATAATTACAGGCCAGAGAAGTGTTTTAGCCATAAGTTACTCGTTTCTTATCCGATTTAGGTCAAATTTTTTGTTCTGGAAACTATATTCAATGAGGAATAATTTATCTTCAGGTTTCATTTCAATATTTTACTATTTGGTTGACCTAAAACAGATTTGAATGCAGAAGTATAGTTATGTCTTTGATAGAATATCCTGAGTTTGAATCTGATATTGTTTGAGCTATATCTTTCTCGTTTTTGACTGGAATTCGGTAGTTTTTAATGTTCAGAAAAAAAAATTCATGTACTATAGTTTTCATTCATTGAATTTTTTTATAGTTTTGAGTTATCTATGTCAAAATCGAATTATTTACCGCTATCCCGAGAGCAAAATTATTATTTTCTCTACGTTTGAAACTAAAATGAAATTGGCTTTGACTTCTTTGTATCTTATCCGAATTTGATAATTTTAGGTGTTTCCAAAAGCTTAGGTCATGTGCTACAAGTTTCGTTCATTGTATATTTTGGAATTTTGAAGTTTGATTGGTCGAAATTATGGTTGTATGTTGCTATTTTGAAAGCAAAATGACAGCAAGAACAATCGTTGACCTTAGAATTGTATTAGCTCGTTTTTGCTCTCATTCTCTTCGATTTTGATGATGTTTTTGAGATATTTTGAGAGCTATGATGCCTTTCAGTAGGCTAGCGATATTTGGAGAATTTGAAATTCAAATTCAAATGGAATTTGAATTGATTTTGGGTTAAATTTGAACTGAATTCAAGTTATCGGTTTTGAGATATCCCTCTTAGTTTTCATTGCTTTCAAGAATGGTTTTCACTAAACTATTTTTGAAATATATGGACATTTCAAATTATTATTACATAGTATTTTTTAAAAAAAAATTCTAAATAAAGATGGATTTATTTCCTACAATAAAGGAATTTCAAATATTGGTTTTAATAATCGTTTTCGAAAAGTAGTTTTAAATTTTGTTTTCTCTAATAAAATTACTTATTTTTATGAATTTCGGACATATAAGAAAGACAATTAAGCGGTAAAGTAAAACATGTGGTATGAGACATATGGATTTGCTTTATCGCTTAATACCGGACTTATACGATCAAAAATCTTTCGATGAACTGTTTGAGATGATTTAAGATGTTATTAAATTTTGGATCGATTATATGGTCCTAGAACTCCAATTTTGGAGTATATTTGATGAAGGAGCATTTTAAGATGTGTTTCTTATTCACCGATGAAATGAGGTGAATTAAAAGCTAGAAATTTGTAATTGGAATTATGGTTATAAATAAACATCTAGATGTTATTTTTACTTGCCGTTGAGATGAGGTAAGCTTCTTTATGATGATTTTACGATTTTGAGATGTATTATGATAATTTTTACTTGTCGATGAGATGAGACAAGTCATGATGCCATTAGTACTCTTCAATGAGATGAGACGAGCATGGTATTGTTTTTACTCGCCAATGAGATGATGTTTGATTATATTTTCCTGATGTTTATGACGTTTTACTAGTGTGGTACAAACTAACGGTTAGTAAACCGTTAGGTGCGAACTTATGATATGGGACATACGTTAACACCTATTGGGTTCCTATTCAAGAAGTTGAGACACATTCACAATGTTTACTAGTACTACAGACCACGAGTACTTGATTGGAGTCATCACGATGTAGTTGCTACTCCAGTCATCACGATGTTATTACTCGGGTCTTTGTGATCGGGAGTCATTATGATGTTATAGACTATAGTCATTCATGATGTTCACGATGTTAAGATGTTATTTGACTCCAGTCATCACGATGTCTATGGTACCAAATAGTAGTACTAATCACGATGTAGCGCGCGTTGCATTACTTCGGCATGCAATCGAGGATCTGGCAAATCCAAGATTTCTTTGAGTTTTGATGTTTTAGACTTCATCGTCTTTAGATGATTATTACAATGATAGACTAGTGCTAGATGAGATGTATACATATATGGTGAAATCATTTATGATGTTACTCTTTGATTGAGTTATTTGCATTATGGATTGATGATTTTACAGACTACCTGATGTTAAGATGGAGTTGAGATATATTTGTATATTTATACCGATGAGATGAGGTATAAATGACTATGAAGAATCTGTTATGATGGGTTTTAGTAATGGATTTGAGATGTATCTATATTCATACCAATGAGATAAGGTATGAATAAGTATAATGCTTATGATTGGGTTTTATATTTCCTTGAATGATCCTTGGAATGTGCCAATGAGATGAGGCACATCCATATTCGTTTTATTCTCTTTATGAAGGATATGCACCTTTGATGTATTGTTATATTGCAACCACTTCTAAAAAGATAGTTGAATCATTTGAAGTCATTATCCATGTTCCTTTATACCGCCAATGATATGAGGTGAAAGCGATGTTTATTTAGTCTTATCTTTAAAACTTTGCTCGTCGATGTTCCATTTGCTTAAGTGTCAGTTATGCCACTTAAGTATGACTTTGTCATCATTATCTCTTCTACTTGCTAAGAAGAGATGTTGTCTTTTCTTATGATGTTAAAACCCTATTTAGGGCATGGCATCCTTTAAGAAAAAGATACCATAGCTTTCACCTACTTATCATTATCGATTATTCTGTTTAACTGATGATTTTAGCTAGCCTGACCCGTGTGTTTTCACTCGGATCAGGCCGAGTTGTTTTAGGTATCATCTATTGGACTTACCTTGAAGTTGATGTTGGATATCAGCTCTTCTTTCTCTTGAATCTATTCTTTTGCATACTCTGATGTAGTTATAATTGATTCGATTTATATGGTGTGGTTGAGTACCACCTTTATTGTATTCATATTATATTGTACTAAACATGTATTACTGTATATGTATATATATGATATTGATTACTGTTCTGTGATGTGCTTTTCATTTAATTATTGTATTTTGTTTTGATAGATCCGTTGGCCACCTACAGTTTTGAATTAAGCATTTACTGGGTATGTCGATCCACTTGAGATAGAAAAATAATCATATCGCATTTATCGACGTATTCAGTAGATGTTTAAGACAAAATTATAGATGGTCGTCCTTAACCATCCCTATTCTCCACTTTAGTAGATAGAATTACTCATTAATTCTCTTTACTAAGGTAGGTCTTGGGGTGGGGCGTTACATTCAAAGGTGAGGTGCCTTCAAACTATTGAGTTGTTGCTTGGAATATTTCTAGAATTTGGTTATCCCTATATAGATGTTCGGGGAAATTTATAGAATAACCAAGCAATTTCCTTTTCTTTGCCTTCATCTTATTAAGAGATGAGGAATTTCATCTCATGCCTATCTAACTTTTGTTCGATTAATGAAATTGATGTGTTGTTTATAGCCTTTTTCCTCTAGAAATTGCGAGGACGCAATTTTGTTAAGAGAGAGAGCCTATAACAGCCCGGGATTTTGGAGATTAGCGTTAATATTAAATTATAATGCAAATTATAATTTAATATTATTTTAAAAAATGAATTGGATAAGTATTTGGTTTAAATAAATTGAAATATTGGGTATTTATTAGTTTGGAGCTAATTAGGTGATATATTTCAATGTTAAATTGTTGAAATATATCTAAAGTAATGAAAATAAGGTTTTAAAAACTTTATTTTGAGAATTTGAGTAGAAAATAATCAAAGTGCAACTTTATTTGGGTAAATACAACAATATTGAAAAAAACATTGTCAATATTAACCTTTTATTGATTTTAAAATGAGGAAATTTGAAGAAATTATGTATTTTATTAAAATAAAAGATGAAATATTGTTTGGAAAAAATATTTTGATGATTAAAAAGTGTTAGAATGATTTAATGCAAATTATTTGACATGAAAGAATTTTTTTAAGTTATTGCATTAAAAATAGTGTTTTTACACTAAAATGGTGTAATTTGTAAAATATTGTCAAAGATAGGGTTTTATTTATAAAAATAACTTTTTATTGTTGAAATAAATTTTGTTTTTCTATATAATAACAATTTTATTACGTACATCTGTTGTATAGATTTTTATTTGACTTTAAAATGTAAAAGGATATATATATAATGTTAAAATAGGATAAATATGTACATAGCTTTATATTTTCACTAAGTATTTAAGTCTTGGGCTAATTGGGTAAGGATTTAAAACCCAAAACCCATTATCTAGAAATTTCTGGTAAGAGGAAATTAATAAGACGTTGGTTTCTTCTTCCTTCTCAAAACATCCGTATACAGAACATAGAAAAAAATCAATGGCTTACTTCTTATAAATCAATTTTCACTCAAAAATCTCGGCAAATTCAAGAATTAAATCAAGCAAATAGAGATATTAGAGAAGGTAATCTCCACCAATACCTAATGATTTCATCAAAAATCTTAGAATTAGGTATGAATTGTCTGTAACCTATTTCTTTTGATTTGCATGTCTTTGTTTTAGCCTTTATAGGTCTTTGAAGCTCCAATTCTCCTTCAAAGTTCGTTGTCTGCTATCAAAATCTTTGCTAAATCACTGAGGTGAGTACAAGCTCGCGAATTGTTATCTAAAAATCAAAATTCTAAAGAGAAAATTTGCAAAATTGTTTACTGTATATGTTATTCTTTCTGGTTCTTATTCTCTTTGTTTTTTGATTTCTATTAGCCACGTTGTTTTGGCCATAACTCTTTCATTTCCTAACCAATCCAATAATCTTGAATGTTCTAGAAATTGCAGACACAGATCTACAAGTTTCATTTTTTGAATTTTCTAAAATATTAATAATTTCCTGATCAAAATCATGCATGTTTGTTGTTGTCCCGAGTGCTAATTGACAGCTGCAATAATTACAGGCCAGAGAAGTGTTTTAGCCATAAGTTACTCGTTTCTTATCCGATTTAGGTCAAATTTTTTGTTCTGGAAACTATATTCAATGAGGAATAATTTCTCTTCAGGTTTCATTTCAATATTTTTCTATTTGGTTGACCTAAAACAGATTTGAAAGCAGAAGTATAGTTATGTCTTTGATAGAATATCCTGAGTTTGAATCTGATATTGTTTGAGCTATATCTTTCTCGTTTTTGATCGGAATTCGGTAGTTTTTAATGTTTCAGAAAGCAAAATTCATGTACTATAGTTTTCATTCATTGAATTTTTTTATAGTTTTGAGGTTATCTATGTCAAAATTGAATTTTTTACCGCTATCCCGAGAGCAAAATTATAATTTTCTCTACGTTTGAAACTAAAATGAAATAGGCTTTGACTTCTTTGTATCTTATCCGAATTTGATAATTTTAGGTGTTTCGGAAAGCTTAGGTCATGTGCTACAAGTTTCTTTCATTGTATATTTTGGAATTTTGAAGTTTGTTTGGTCGAAATTATGGTTGTATGTTGCTATTTTGAAAGCAAAATGATAGCAAGAACAATCGTTGACCTTAGAATTGTATTAGCTCGTTTTTGCTCACATTCTCTTCGATTTTGATGATGTTTTTAAGATATTTTGAGAGCTATGATGCCTATCAGTAGGCTATCTATATTTGGAGAATTTGAAATTCAAATTTAAATGGAATTTGAATTGATTTTGGGTTAAATTTGTATTGGATTCAAGTTATCGGTTTTGAGATATCCCTCTTAGTTTTCATTGCTTTCAAGAACGGTTTTCACTAAACTATTTTTGAAATATATGGACATTTCAAATTATTATTACATATTATTTTTTAAATTATTTTTTCTAAATAAAGATGGATTTATTTTCTTCAATAAAGGAATTTCAAATATTGGTTTTAATAATCGTTTTCGAAAAATAGTTTTAAATTTTGTTTTCTCTAATAAAATTACTTATTTTTATGAATTTCGGACGTATAAGAAAGACAATTAAGCGGTAAAGTAAAACATGTGGTATGAGACATATGGATTTGCTTTATCGCTTAATACCGGACTTATACGATCGAAAATCTGTCGATGAACTGTTTGAGATGATTTAAGATGTTATTAAATTTTGGATCGATTATATGGTCCTAGAACTCCAATTTTGGAGTATATTTGATGAAGGAGCATTTTAAGATGTGTTTCTTATTCACCGATGAAATGAGGTGAATTAAAAGCTAGAAATTTGTAATTGGAATTATGGTTATAAATAAACATCTAGATGTTATTTTTACTTGCCGTTGAGATGAGGTAAGCTTCTTTATGGCGATTTTACGATTTTGAGATGTATTATGATAATTTTTACTTGTCGATGAGATGAGACAAGTCACGATGCAATTAGTACTCTTCAATGAGATAAGACGAGCATGGTATTGTTTTTACTCGCTAATGAGATGATGTTTAATTATATTTTCCTGATATTTATGATGTTTTACTAGTGTGGTACCAACTAACGGTTAGTAAACTGTTAGGTGCGAACTTATGATATGGGACATACGTTAACACCTATTGGGTTCCTATTCGAGAAGTTGAGACACATTCACAATGTTTACTAGTACTACAGACCACGAGTATTTGATTGGAGACATCACGATGTAGTTGCTACTCCAGTCATCACGATGTTATTACTCGGGTATTTGTGATCGGGAGTCATTATGATGTTATAGACTATAGTCATTCATGATGTTCACGATGTTAAGATGTTATTTGACTCTAGTCATCACGATGTCTATGGTACCAAATAGTAGTACTAATCACGATGTAGCACGCGTTGCATTGCTTCGGCATGCAATCGAGGATCTGGCCAATCCAGGATTTCTTTGAGTTTTGATGTTTTAGACTTCATCGTCTTTTGATGATTATTACAATGATAGCCTAGTGCTAGATGAGATGTATACATATATGGTGAAATCATTTACGATGTTACTCTTTGATTGAGTTATTTTCATTATGGATTGATGATTTTATAGACTACCTGATGTTAAGATGGTGTTGAGATATATTTGTATATTTATACCGATGAGATGAGGTATAAATGATTATGAAGAATCTTTTATGATGGGTTTTGGTGATGGATTTGAGATGTATCTATATTCATAACTGTTAGGAACTGAGTTGATGATGTTTTGATGACAACAACCTTATATAGTTGTTATACTTTACTTTATAAAATATATACTAACATTTCCATATATATACATATATATACATATATATATATATATATGTATATAGGAAGTATACGCAGGTATCATCGAAGACTGATTAGTATAAAGACTCAAGCATCAAGATGAAGATTAGAGATTCAAGATTCAAGACTCTAGAGAATCAAGATTTCAAGATCTCAAGATAAGTGTCTAGTATTTTGTTAAAACTTCATAATAGCACTCTCATCTTTCTTCCAATTTTCTTTTGGGATGGAACCCAATTTCTATCGAAACCAGTGGCTTACAAACCCACGACAAGTAGCTTACAAACCTACGACAAGTGGCTTACAAACCCACAAAAATCAAAATCATTTAAACTACTTTGTACAAGTTCTTGAGTCCTATGGAGGAGCTTTGTAGGAAGGTTCTTGCAATTTCAATTTGAATAGATTTTCAAAATGTTTTTAAAATCTGTTTTCAAAATGTTTTAGCTTTCAAAATCATGTTTTCAAAAATATTTTCAAACTTTGTTTTAGCCTTGAAATATTCCTCTATTCTTATTTTAAAAATTTCTATTTTTAAAACATGAAAACTTATTCTGATTTTAAATATTACTTATATAATTGACGGTCTATATCAATTATATATATATATATATATATTTAAAATAATGTTTTATATTCATTCTCTATCTCAAAATATTGTTTAAACACTTTACTTTACTTCAGAGAAGTTTCAACTTGTTTTAAATTCAATTGTCTTTACAAAACAACATCTCTATAATTTTGAACTAAGGGATGTCGACATAAGGGGATACCCCATGTCGACATGGTGACAGTTGGATTCAAAATTCAATTTTCAAAAGAAGTGTCCATTCGTTCGAAAACCTTTTGCCAATGGTTATGACTGTTGTGCATCTATATAAAGGCTTCCAAAACGAATTTTTTTAACAACTACTTTCTTTTTTTCTTCACTCTTTCTTCTCCACCATTCCATATCCATAAAACTTCATATTTTCAAGATCGTGTCATCATTCTGCCAAATTCTCAATAGGAAATCATTTAGATACTCTCTCTATTTGATTCTCCATCATTCTACTAAAGATCAAAGTGCTATTCAGAGTTATAGGATTAATTTGTATTCAAAAAGTCCATAGAGTCTATCCATTCAAAAGGATTGTTATTAATAAGTATTAGGGTGATCTTGTGTCCCGTAAATCAAGAGAGTTTACCCCAGACTCGGAGATAGGAGGGCTCCTCAAGGCCTTAGAAATTGAGGGTTGTAATTTGGATATTGGCTTATAAAAATCTGTACAAGGATATTGCTTTGGTGCAGGACTGGATGTAGGAGGATTCAGAACCAGTATAAAATCCAGTGTGTTCTTTCCTTTTACTTGCTTTACTTTACTATTTGCATTTGTTATATGTTCTGTGATCATTCTGTGTTAGAATTCTGTTTAGATTTGTGTTGAAAGTTTTAATTTAGTCATATAGTTCATATATTCTTTAAAACACTATTCACCCTCCTCTAGTGTTATTTCTGCCTTAAGATCCTTAATCCGCACTCCTAACAATTGGTATCAGAGCATTGGTTTTCATTGTTTTCATAATCTGAAACTTGAAAAATATAAAAATGGCATTTTTGGAAAATTGTGTTAAAACTATTTTGAATCTATGCATTTCATCAAAGTATCATAAGTCTCTTCATATAGTTATTTTGAAAAATCAAGTTATCTACCGAATTGGTGTGTTATGCAGGGACAGACATGTTATATGGCTTTTGACGAATCAACACCCAATGGACAAACTGTGCAAATTGAGAAAGATAAATGGATACTTGATAGTGGCTGTTCGAGGCACATGACTGGAAATCCCGAGATACTCAAGGACATTACTTATCAAGATGGTGGATTAGTCAATTTTGGTGACAACTCTAAAGGATATGTGGTTGGCGTCGGCAATGTCGGTAACTCTAAAATTTTACTTATTTATGATGTTTTATTAGTTAGGAACTTAAAACATAATCTGCTTAGTATAAGTCAACTTTGCGGTAAAGGTTTTAAAATTAAATTTGGAAAAGATAAATGTCACATTGAAGATGATAAGTCTAATATAATTTTTGAAGGTATTAGGAAGAAAAATATTTATATCCTTAGTATGAAAATTTCAAATGATAATCTATGTCTTTTGGCTAATACAAGTGATCCTTGGATTTGGCATAAAAGATTTGGCCGTTTGTATTTCGAATTATTATCTAGGATATCCAAACTTGACTTAGTTAGAGGTCTACCCAAGTTAAACTTCAAAGTAGATAGTATTTGTGATGCTTGTCAATTAGGAAAACTTAAGAAAAGTTCATTTAAATTAAAATGCTATTTCTACCTCTAGTCCTCTAGAATTACTTCATTTAGATTTATTTGGTCCATCTCAAGTTCAATCAATTAACCATAGTAAATATGTTTTTGTTATAGTAGATGATTATTCAAGATATACTTGGACAATCTTTTTAAAACATAAAAGTGATGCTTTTGAAATATTTAAAAACTTTTCTAAAAGAATTCAAAAACAACATTCTTTCAAAATTAAAACTATTCGAAGTGATCACGGTGGGGAATTTGAAAATGAAAATTTTGAGAATTTCTATACTCAAAAGGGAATTACTCACAACTTTTCATTTCCAAGAACTCCACAACAAAACGGAGTAGTAGAACGTAAGAATAGAACGATTTAAGAGTGTGCTCGTACAATGCTTTCTGATAGTAATTTACCTAAACATTTTTGGGCTGAAGCAGTTGCTACATCTTGTTATATATTAAATAGAATTTTAACTAGACCATTAACAAATTAAACTCCATATGAATTACTTTATAATAAGAAACCTATAGTTGCTTATTTTAAAGTCTTTGGGAGTAAATGTTTTATACTTAATACAAAAGATAATTTAGATAAATTTGAACCAAAAGCTGATAAAGGATTCTTTATTGGTTATTCTAATAGAAGCAAAGCATTTAGAGTTTTTAATTTAAAAACTAATACTATTGAAGAAACTATGCATGCATCTTTTGATGAAAATCTTAAAGATATTGTACAAATAGATGATGAAGAAAATTTTATAAATCTAAATCAATCTAATGAAACTATTAGTGAAATAAATCAACCTAATAAGAGATTTAAAATATCAAAAGATCATCCTATAGAAAATGTTTTAGGAAATATTGAATCTGTAGTAAGAACTAGAAATCAATTAAGTAGTATGAGTAATGTAGCCTTTATATCAACAGTTGAACCTAAAAATCCAAAGGAAGCATCGTCTGATGATTCATGGATTCTTGCTATGCAAGAAGAATTGAATCAATTTACCAGAAATGATGTATGGGAACTTGTTCCTAAACCTGAGGATAAAAGTATAATTGGAACTAAATGGATTTATAAAAATAAAATGAATGAACTCGGTGAGGTCGTAAGAAATAAAGCTCGTTTAGTCGCGCAAGGTTATTGTCAAGAAGAAGGAATTGACTATGATGAAACCTTTGCCCCCGTCGCAAGATTAGAAGCTATAAGAATTCTACTTGCTTTCGCTAATTATAATAATTTCAAATTATATCAAATGGATGTTAAAAGTGCTTTTCTAAATGGTTTTGTAAAAGAAGATGTTTATGTTGAACAACCTTCACTTTTAGAAGATAATAAATTTCCAAACCATGTATACAAGTTAAAGAAAGCTCTATATAGTCTAAAGCAAGCTCCTAGAGCCTGGTATGAAAGACTAAGATCTTATTTACTTCAATCTGGTTTTGAAATTGGTAAAGTAGATACAACACTTTTTATTAAAAGAAATAATCAAGATATTCAACTGGTTCAAATATATGTAGATGATATAATCTTTGGATCAACTAATAACATAATGAATAAAGAATTTTCAGATATAATGACTAAAGAATTTGAAATGAGTCACATGGGAGAATTAAGTTTCTTCTTAGGGCTTCAAATTAAACAACTAGAAAATGGAATCTTCATAAGTCAAGAAAAATATGCTAAAGACTTAATCAATAAATTTGGTTTAAGCACCTCTAGTGGGAAATCAACTCCAATGCCAACAAATGTAGGTTTAAGTAAAGAAGATAAATCAAAAGATATTGATCAAACTTTATATAGGGGAATGATTGGTTCGCTACTCTATATAACAGCGAGTCGTCCTGATATTATGCATAGTGTTTGTCTCTGTGCAAGATACCAATCACAACCTAAAGAAACTCACTTAAAAGCTGTTAAAATAATTTTAAGATATGTAAAATACACTTTAGATTATGGTTTATTTTATTCTAAAAATAATACTTTTGATTTAATATCATATTGTGATGCTGATTATGCTGGTTGTAAATCAGACCGAAAGAGTACAAGTGGAACTTGTCACTTTCTAGGACATTCACCGGTTTCCTGGTTCAGCAATAAACAAAATACTGTTTCCTTGTCAACAACTGAAGCAGAGTATATATCTGCTGCTCTGCCCTGTTCACAAGTCATATATATGCAACAAACTTTAAAAGATTTGGGAATTAACATAAGTAAATCACCAATATATTGTGATAATACTAGTGCAATAAATCTATCTAAAAATCCAACTCATCATGCTAGAACTAAACATATTGATATAAGACATCATTTTCTTAGAGATAATATAACTAAAGAAATAATAACTCTAGATTATATAAATACTAAAAAACAAATTGCTGATATATTAACTAAACCATTAACCGAACAGAATTTTACTAAATTTAGAAGAGAATTAGGTATTTGTTCAAAATCCGAAATATAAAATAATATAATAATCAATAAAAATTCAAAATAAAAATTACACTTTTTCGAAGAACATGTCGACATTCCCCATCTCATGATGTCGACATACCCAACAAAAATTTGAAAATTGAATTTCCCTCCAAAGTTAGTTATTTGGTTATTTATCTATTTATTTCTTTTTCACTCCTCTTTCTTCACTATATTTCTGTAAATAACTTCTGAAACAATAAAATAATAGCCTCCTCTTCTACTAATGAACCCACTTCACCCACATCTCCTCATTCTGGTCCATTTCAACGAACTACGCACGCTCGAGTGATCAGATTGCAAGAGAAGATGAAAGATATCCTTCAATTGATGACTGAAATTCAAGTAAGTCAACTTAGGATGGCTAGAGAACAACAAAGGCAAGGGAATATTATTAGGAATGTACAAAAATTCCTTATGGATAACCGTACAAATCCTATTAATATTGAAGACTCTTCACAAGCCATGGAATCCGAGGAAGAAGAACCTATGGAAGAACCATAAGAAGACCAAGAGGAAGATCAACCTTTACCTCAACCCGAAGTCCCTGTGAATACGGACGAGAGCGTTATTTGCATTGGTGAGATCCTTGTTGATACTAATGGAAACATAATTGAACAACGTGGAAACTTTTGTCTCCACTACCCCAATTGTTCGATTCATAAGTCTCCTATAGTTAAGGATCGCCATTAAAGCGTACTTTCATTTTATTCTTTGTTTTAAATTGTTTTGTTTGTTCGTGTTTATGTATGTTCTTATATATGTTATAATAACTAAAATGTGTTCACTTCTACTCATTGTTTCATGCTTGTTCTATACATATTATTTGTTCATACTAATCATTCTTGAATTCTTAAGTAGTTAATAGTTTTTGTTGATGACAAAGGGGGAGAAAGTTATAAAAATATATGTGCTTGGTGTAAGAGGGAGTCATGGAGTAAGGGGGAGTTGTAGTTTTAAGAAGAAATCACGGAGTAAGGGGGAGTTATAGTATGGTAAGAATATTGTATAAATAAAGGTTGTCATCATCACAAAGGGGGAGATTTTTAGGAACTGAGTTGATGATGTTTTGATGACAATAACCTTATATAGTTATTATACTTTACTTTATAAAATATATACTAACATTTCCATATATATATATATATATAAAGGAAGTATATGCAGGTATCACCGAAGACTGATCAGTATAAAGACTCAAGCATCAAGATGAAGATTAGAGATTCAAGATTCAAGACTCTAGAGAATCAAGATTTCAAGATCTCAAGATAAGTGTCTAGTATTTTGTTAAAACTTCATAATAGCACTCTCATCTTTCTTCCAATTTTCTTTTAGGATGGAACCCAATTTCTATCGAAACCAGTGGCTTACAAACCCACGACAAGTAGCTTACAAACCCACGACAAGTGGCTTACAAACCCACGAAAATCAAAATCATTTAAACTACTTTGTACAAGTTCTCGAGTCCTATGGAGGAGCTCTATAGGAAGGTTCTTGCAATTTCAGTTTGAATAGATTTTTCAAAATGTTTTTAAAATCTGTTTTCAAAATATTTTAGCTTTCAAAATCATGTTTTCAAAAATATTTTCAAACTTTGTTTTAGCCTTGAAATATTCCTCTATTCTGATTTTAAAAACTTCTATTTTTAAAACATCCAAACTTATTCTGATTTTAAATATTACGTATATAATTGACGGTCTATATCAATTATATATATATATATATTTAAAATAATGTTTTATATTCATTCTCTATCTCAAAATATTGTTTAAACACTTTACTTTGCTTCAGAGAAGTTTCAACTTGTTTTAAATTCAATTGTCTTTACAAAACAACATCTCTATAATTTTGAACTAAGCGATGTGGACATAAGGGGACACCACATGTCGACATGGTGACAGTTGGATTCAAAATTAAATTTTCAAAAGAAGTGTCCATTCGTTCGAAAACCTTTCGCCAATGGTTATGACTGTTGTGCATCTGTATAAAGGCTTCCAAAACGAATTTTTTTAACAACTACTTTCTTTTTTTCTTCACTCTTTCTTCTCCACCATTCCATATCCATAAAACTTCATATTTTCAAGATCGTGCCATCATTCTGCCAAATTCTCAATAGGAAATCATTTAGATACTCTCTCTGTTTGATTCTCCATCATTCTACTAAAGATCAAAGTGTTATTCAGAGTTATAGGATTAGTTTGTATGCAAAAAGTCCATAGAGTCTATCCATTTAAAAGGATTGTTATTAAGAAGTATGAGGGTGATCTCGTGTCCCGTAAATCAAGAGAGTTTACCCCCAGACTCGGAGATAGGAGGGTTCCTCAAGGCCTTTGAAATTGAGGGTTGTAATTTGGATATTGGCTTATAAAAATCTGTACAAGGATATTGCCTTGGTGCAGGACTGGATGTAGGAGGATTCCGAACCAGTATAAAATCTGGTGTGTTCTTTCCTTTTACTTGCTTTACTTTACAATTTGCATTTGTTATATGTTATGTGATCATTCTGTATTAGAATTCTGTTTAGATTTGTGTTGAAAGTTTTAATTTAGTCATATAGTTCATATATTCTTTAAAACACTATTCACCCCCCCTCTAGTGTTATTTCTGCCTTAAGATCCTTAATCCGCATCCCTGACAATACCGATGAGGAGGTATGAATAAGTATAATGCTTCTTTTATGATTGGGTTTTATATTTCCTTGAATGATCCTTGGAATGTGCCAATGAGATGAGGCACATCCATATTTGTTTTATTCTATGTATGAAGGATATGCACCTTTGATGTATTGTTATATTGACAGCCACTTCTAAGAAGATAGTTGAATCATTTGAAGCCATTATCCATGTTCATTTATACCGCCAATGATATGAGGTGAAAGCGATGTTTATTGAGTCTTATCTTTAAAACTTTTCTCGTCGATGTTCCATTTTCTTTAGTGTCAGTTATGCCACTTAAGTATGACTTTTTCACCATTATCTCTTCTACTTGCTAAGAAGAGATGTTGTCCTTTCTTATGATGTTAAAACCCTATTTAGGGCATGGCATCCTTTAAGAAAAAGATACCATAGCCTTCACCTACTTATCATTATCGATTATTCTGTTTAACTGATGATTTTAGCTAGCCTGACCCGTGTGTTTTCACTCGAGTCAGGCCGAGTTGTTTTAGGTATCATCTATTGGACTTAGCTTGAAGTTGATGTTGGATATCAGCTCTTCTTTCTCTTGAATCTATTCTTTTGCATACTCTGATGTAGTTATAATTGATTCGATTTATATGGTGTGGTTGAGTACCACCTTTATTGTATTCATATTATATTGTACTAAACATGTATTACTGTATATGTATGTATATATATGATATTGATTACTGCTCTGTGATGTGCTTTTCATTTAATTATTGTATTTTGTTTTGATAGATCCGTTGGCCACCTATAGTTTTGAATTAAGCATTTACTGGGTATGTCGATCCACTTGAGATAGAAAAATAATCGTATCGCATTTATCGACGTATTCAGTAGATGTTTAAGATAAAATTATAGATGGTCGTCCTTAACCAGCCCTATTCTCCACTTTAGTAGATAGAATTACTCATTAATTCTCTTTACTAAGGTAGGTCTTGGGGTGGGGCGTTACGTTTTCACTTTCATTTTAAAATTCAAACTCTCTTTCAATCTTTCAAACTTTCTACTCTCTTCAAAAATGGCTTCTTCAAGCACTCTATCCACAATAAGGCTATCTAAAACCATTAAAGAGTATCTCTATAATGATCCGGAAGCAACAAGGCCTATATAAGCTATGTTAATTTCAAAAAAGTTCATATGGGAGAGTTTGCTATCATTAGCGATTTCTCTACATATGAAATCAATACTCTTCTTGAGGAGAATCATATTCTTAGTGTTTTTTACAATTATCAAAATGATTTTTTTACCCAAATCTTGTTAAAATGTTTTAAGCAAATTTGAATTGCGGTTTTTATGAAGGAAATGAAGATGAAATTTGGAGTAGTGTTAAAGGCACTAAATTGTTTTAAATTGTGAAATTTTGGGCAACATTCTAAATTGTAAGAATTTGGGAATAGATCTTTCTACTTTTAATATTGATGAAGATGATCGTGTGACATTTCATCACATTTTCGAAGGAGATGACGACTTTGAATTTGAAAATCGTAACTTTCGTTTGAAAGCACGTATTGTCAATCTTCTTTTGCAACATACTATCACTCCTAGATCAGGAAATTTCAATAATCCCACTTTAAAAGTTTATAAAGCTCTTTGTGCTATCTTTGGTCATTATGACATTAATTGGGCATAAGTGGTTATGGATGAACTTCATCCTAAGACTTTGGAAATGGATGAGAATACCTTGTATCGTGGAATTTATCTCACTCGGATTTTTAATTATTTCGGTGTTGATTACAAAAGGAAAGAATTTGTTTCAACAAAAGTGTTTAATTATGTCAGTATTTCTCTCATGAAAATTCCTTTCATATTTCAATAATATGAATCTCTTGCCGAAAAGGATGAAAGATTGGCACATGAAGATATGAAGGAAGAAGATGAAGAAAAAGGGAGGAAATGGAAATTGAAGAAGATAATTAAGAAACCTCCTTGGAAAGTATTGAATATCCTACCAATACTAACAATTCCAACAAAACTCTTCTCAAAAATCAAAAGATCATAGTGGAAAATCAGTGGATTCTCAAAAGATCTATTAGTAAGAAATTAGATAAAAATGTCCACTAATATGAACAAATTCTTGGCTAAAGTTGGTCGGAACTTGGATTGCCATCATCCTCTAGCACATCCTAAGAACTAGATTGTGATGTATTAGTTTGTTTTGTGTGAGCTTGTATTGTTCCTTTTATCATATTATGTAGTATCTTATGTATCATCTCATCTATTTATAAAAATCATCTATCTTGTGTTTTTCTAGCTTATTGTATCTCTGGAATAAATGTTAGTATAGTATATAAGTTTATATATATATATATACACACTTATTCACAAAATAAATAAGACACATAAATTAACATACCCATGTCGACATGCCTCTACCCCCCTATGTCGACATATAACGGTCAGATTTGGTTACTTTTTAAATTTTGAAATTAAAATAACTAACTTGTGTCTACTCATTTTAAACGAACTTTTGCCTATTTAAACACCTGTTTCCTTTTAGAAATTTGAAATCTTTTCATTTCTTTTCTACTTATCTCTATTTGCATCTCTTCACTACTTATCAAAAATGGCTTCCTCATCTCAAACTCTAAGTGATAATCTTGAAGAAACTCTAAATTCATTCAAGAATATACTTACTTTTATTCTCCATAATCAAAGGCACTTAGAACTAAGTCAAATGCAGATAATAAAAGAACAAGTGAAGCATTTCGATGCCCTCCGTTGGATGATTTCTGCCCTCAACAAAGTTGGACTCGATGCAAATCTTATTGGAACTTTGATTCAAGATAATAAAAATTGGAAAGTTATTAAAAAGGATCCTATCTTTAGAGAAGAAGTATGGGTTGAAGTTCCTAGAAATATTTGATATCCTTATGGTTTAAATTGCTTGTTTTTGAATTCTGTAATTTGATTTGATTTGATTTGATTATAATTGATTTGGTTTGAATGGGTTGTATAACATAAACATAGTATATATTTGTTGGGTTTAAACTTTCATATTTGTCATGTCTTTATTATTAACTCATTTTATTATATATGTATGTATGTATGTATGTATGTATGGATGGATGGATGTATGAATGTATGGATGTATGTACGTACGTATGTATGCATGTATGTATATACTCCATCATAATTTGTCACAGGTACTCCGGTATAAGGCTAAAGGCGAGTTATATTAGTTTAGGATAAGTTTAGGATAAGTTTTTGTGGATGACAAAGGGGGAGAAATATAAAATAGAGTAGTTAGAGTAGTTTAGAGTAGTCGGGCTTATATTAAGGGGGACTTATTAGTTTTAGGGGGAGTTATAGTGAAGGTGAGTATAATTTATAAATAGAGGTTGTCATCATCAAAAAGAGGGAGATTGTTAGTACTTGAGATGATGGTTTTGGCGACAACAACCTTAGGACTTGTTATATAATATAAATACTAACATTATAGGTTAGATATATATGTATATGCAGGATATAAACATGAAGGTACCAAGAATGAAGACGGTACAGTATAGAGATTCAAGACTGAAGATATCAAAATTGAAGACTCATGAGTATCAAGATATCAAGAGTTCAAGATTTCAATAGTACAAGATAAGTATTGAGTCTAGAATTATGTTAAAACTTCTTGAAAGTACTTACATCTTTATTCGAAATCTATTCGTGGAATGGAATTCACTTCGAGCCTGTTAAAGGGAAGGAACCCACGACAATATCAAGTGGAACATATAGTGGTACTATTTTGATATCCACTAATTTTATAAAAATGCTTTTCAAAAATATATATCTCTTGTTTTAAAAAAAAATGTTTTCAAAAATTTCTTTTCAAAAAGTCATCTCTCTTGGTTTCAAATATTTTAGCCTCAAAACTAGTTTTTATCATTTTTAATATTTTGATTTCAAAATTGTCCCTGTTTTTAAACCATCTCTTGTTTCAAATATTTAGCTTTAAAATATTTATATTCTCAGATTTTAAAACACTTTATAGATTAAGATTATATATATTATAAAATTAATTTCTAAACTCTTTTATACGTTTAAACTATATTCAAATATAATTACAAAGTTTAGAAATTATTTTGACAAATTATAGAAACCAATTTTAATAAGAAAATCAAAACATCAATTTTTCCTTGAGCATGTCAACATCCCTTAACCCCCCATGTCGACATGATGTCCGTTATTTTCAAATTTCAATTTTCAAAAGAAGTGTCTATTCGTCGTATTCTTTCATGAATAGATATGGTTGTTGCTCAACTATAAATACTAGTAAGTTCTAAACGAATTTTTTTACCAGATTTCATCTATTTTCTCTCCTCTTCATCTTCCACATTTATTCTAAAGAATCCTAAACTATACTCTACCGAAATACCAAGTGAATCAAACTTGATTATATCTTGTTTGATTCTCTGCCACACTCTCCATAAGATCTCTGTGCTATTCAGAGTTATAGAATCTTTTGTAAATCAAACTGGTAAGTAAAAGGTGTAGTTAAGCCTAGAAATCAATTAGGTGATTTTGGAGCCTTGTTAAATCAAGAGAGTTTGCTCTGGACTCGAATACAGGAGGGTGTACCTCGTAGCCTTGAAACCAAGGGTGTAATCTAGGAGATTATTTTGATAAGAAATCCGTACGATAATATGAGACTGGATGTAGGGTTACTCCGAACCAGTATAAAATCCTGGTATGTTCTTTCCTTTACTACATTTATTTAGCATTTGCATCTGTGTCTGATTCTGTGATTATATCCGTGTCTGTGAATCGCATTTGTTGGTGATTAAATTACATAAGTTTCAAAAAGATTTAGAAAATCCACAAAACACTATTCACCCCAACCCCCACTTGTGTTATTCCAGCCTTAAGATCCATAATCCGCATTTCTCACACAATTCCCTCTTCCGTCCATAGCTCTGTGTGTTTCCTCTACCCATTAGCTCGCCAAACCCATCCACCATTCTTGAACATCATCAGTCGGCATCCAAGCATGTCAACCGCAACTCAACAGCCCAGATCCATGCACGCTTTCCACCGCTGCTTCGCCCATGTACTCCTCCACCGCCTCCGTGAACTGCCATGCACACCTGCATCACCCCAAGCTTTAGACAGAACCCATCTAAACTCCACACCGTATCCCTAATAGCCGACAGCCTCCCCACTCAGCCCACTTTCTCCTCCGATCCGCCCTACCATCTCAATCACTCTCCCTCTCTGATATGCCAACTTCCACTCTAACGCACACGTGCAGCCACTGCATCCACTCCCTGACCAAAATCGACAGCGGCCACGACAGCAAAACTTGACATCTCCCTCCATCTACACACGTGCCACTTCACCTGACCAAACCACACACTTTCTTTCTTCGCTCGCATCATCCCGCAGCTGAGTTCGCCAGCCTATGCCTTCCTTGAACCGCCCATGACCATCCGCGTGTAGCCACCAGCAACCAAAACCTGCTAACCCCTCCTCTTCCTGTTCTTGTTAAAAAAGAAAAGAAAAGGTGAGCTTTCTTTTTATTTCATTCCTGAAAGCATGCTTTCTCTTCTTCCGTGATTGCTTGGAGAAAATCCAACTGCAGCTTCCATTTTTCATGAAGCAAGCTCGCTGCTTCCTTTTTATCCAAACCCTTTATTCGTGTCCTATATATATGTTATAGATATAGCATGTCAGAAAGTTTTATATATTGATATATGTGTTGGTGCACTCAAAACATGTATTGCCGTATACATATATTGTTTATGTATATGGGTCGGCAGAAGTCGTATAATTTTTCATTTGAATCCAAGTTTTTATATGTAACATGTGTATTGGTCGGTTGGAGGTTATACTTAGTCTCCTTCCTTCCTTTAGTTAGCCGAAGAGTTATATATATGTTTCATATAATTATATCACTATTCCCTTCAATATTTGCTTTGTTCTTATGATAAAAAAACAAATGTGTGTGTATATATATTATATATTTGATTCCATCAAATTCTTGAGCTAAATTTACTTTTTTGCTTGTCGTAGATATTTGACTTGTCATGCTCGATTTTTTGTCCGTGTTCGTTGCATTGTTCTTTGTCGTCGTTGTTTTCCGTAGCCACGAAGGTGAGCGATCACTCACGATTGACATTCTTATATGTAGTAAATTTAATTCACATGAAATGATGATTGAAATATACTATAAAATTTGAACTGTTAGTTATTTAATTGTTAAATATGATATACCATTATCTGCAATTGTTCACTTATGACATATGACACCATAATCCTGTTGTATATATTATATTTAAATTTGTTGCTGATGATATATGCATGTTGCCAATATGTTATATTATTATCGTATTTGTTCTCACTCTGCAAGTTCCTTGTAATTTAGAAATTCCCTATGGGTTCAAATGATACATACCCGAACGATCTGATAGGTTAGGGAAAATCATTATGGGTTGAAATGATAAACCCAAGCGATTTTTATTGATTTTGAATTTTGGGATTGCGGGTTGAAATGGTACATACCCGTAAATAATTAAATTGCGGATTAAAATGATAAATATCTGTATCATTTGACCATAGGATAGAAAAATATGTCCGAACACCGTTGGTCTATATTTTGAAAAAGATTTCCAAATTTGAAAGGAAATATGCGGCTTTTAATAAATATTGATTTTTAAAAATATAACGTATGCAGATTTTATTTTATATATGCGTAAATTTATATTTTCAAAATTAGATGTTTTGAAAATTTTAAAATTTATAAGTTAGTATTGAATATATAATTTTAAAATTTTTTCTTATAACTTTATTATTAAAAAACATATAAAATAAGGTTTAATTTAAAAAAATTAATTTAATTAATATACATTATGTTTAAGTATTTATTTAAAATTATATTTTAAAAATAGGTTTTGTAATAACTTTAATAAATAAAGGTTGGAAAGATAAGTTAAAGCTGATTTGTAATTTGATTTATTTAAGAATTGAATTAAAAAAAATGGTTTGGAACTTATTGAATTTGACATTTTAAAGATACGATTTTATAACTTGATTTTGATTAAAGGTGATTAAATGAATATTTTCAAATTTAAATAAATTGAAATTGAATATATAGTTTTTTATTTAAAAATGTGTAATTGGTGATTTTATTAAAATCGTTATAAAAGTGATTAGGTGAATATTTTAAAATTAAATATAATTGAAGTTAGATATTTAATTTTGATTTTGTTTAAATCTTCAATTTGAGATTTTATTTAAATGATATTATAAATGACTAAGTGAATATTTCAAATTTAAATAAGGTTAAAAATTGGATTCTGAAATATAAATGAAATCTATCTTATTGAGTTATTATGAATTGTTTGAATATTAAACTTTGAAACCTATTGAATTTGAAGTGATTTAAATTTGAAGTTCAAACTTGAATTTGATATCGATATAAATTAAAATGTTTTAATGAGAATTTGAATTAATTTGTGAAATTTGACGGGACAATTCTAGCTTGAAACTATTTTTGATATAAACTCTTTAATATAAACTATTTTAATGTATGAACTATTTTAAATCTGTAACCTATTTTTAAATATAAACTATTTTTAAATTTTAACTATTTTAATATATAAACCTATTTAAAATGTGTAAGTTGGAACTATTATGATTTAGATTAAAGGGATTTAAAATGCGAATACTTTAATATGATTTCGAAAGCGATATGATTTCGTAAGTAATATGATTTCGAAAGTGTATATGATTTATAAAGTGATGTGATTTTTGAAATGAATACGATATTTTGATATAAAGTGTGAACTATTTAAAACCTTTATAAAAGTGATTTTATACCACGGTGTGAAATAAACATTTGGTTGTTAAAGAGACCGGGACCGGATATTGTTATACTCTCTGGCAATACCGGACTTTAACAACTGTGTAGATAGTGGAGATTCCTGAATGAAGTAGGATGGTTTGGAGATGATTCTATATGAGGTATTAGTGCCGCCATAACTCCAGCGAGTCAGCTTGATGTAGCTAAAACGGGAGCCATTCTGGGCCAAGTGAAGTCCTTCCTCCTATCGGGCACATTTCTTCGATACCATTCTATTGCTTTACGATTTGATTGGGAGCACCTTTGATTTGGGAGTGTGTCTCGAGGTAGGAGGTAGTAGCTGTTATGCGTTACCACCAGTCCGGATCCTCAAAACGGTAGAATCCTACCCTGGGCATTGCCTCGCATGCCTTGTCACATGCCATGTCGCTCCTTCTACGAGTTTGGTTTGTGTCGTACCTATGGAGTGCTCCCTGATAGCCCACCTGCTGGTGGAGTTTACAGTTTTGTATAGACTACGACATTATATAAAATATGTTAAAGGGGATATGCGTAGAGCCTTAATGCTATTTTAATAGTTTACTTTACTATAGACATTATATACGTAGCGTATTGTACTATGTATGTAAATAGTTTAACGAATCCTTAGAGGATGGATATCCCAAACATCCTTTAAGTTATTTGTATTTCAGTTGACATTTCACTTGAGATGAATTTACTGATATAAGAATGTTAATCCTGACTCGAGTGTTTTGTGTTTTACTTTATGCTCGAGTCTGACTGAGCGCCATAGCATTTGAGACTCACCTTTGGAGTTGGATCTTCTCTTGAAGATTGGTCTTAGTCTATTCAGCCTTCCAGTTACTTCAGCATTCCTCTTGTTGCTCTGTTCTAACTCATCATCAGCATTCGTATTAGTAACTTCTGCGTATTCGAGATATCTATTGTATTTTACTTTAAACTCTGATGTTTATTTAGTAGCTTCGTGAACTTCTATTTATATATTAAACTGCTTATTGTTGTATTACTCTGTATCTATGATTCTATGATTGATTAATTTACTATATATGTTGAGTTTTGCCAAATATAAATTAACAATCTGTAGTTTTTTGCAATTCAAGTCTGATACGAGTCAATGATTGTCAAATTGAATGCTTCGAAATACCAAGTCATTATAGCAAGGGCTATTTTCTATTTTCCATGGGAGTGATTCCCCGTAATGGATGTAATATAAGTAGTGCCTTCGGTTTCATTCAGACCCAAAACGAACATATATGGATGAATGATGGCATTGCATTGACGCTTGGAGGGCAATGTTAGTACTATAAGATGAATTGCTATTTAGACAGTTAAAGCATAGCCTCAAGCCTCGTAACTAGGAGGAATGGCAAAAACAAGGCATGCAACAGCGCTATGTGGTTAACTACCCTTAGGAGCAGTCACCCCATTCTAGATGTCCCTTTCAGAGTTGGTTTGCATGCAAACACCATGGTAGTATAAGGCCTCGGTGTCAAGGGAGTGAGGTAATCCGGTCTGCCATGTTAAAAGGGCAACCTGCTCGGTTGTAGCATCGATGCATTTTCTAGAGGTGTATCATGGGAAGGTAGTCCTTTACCTTTCCATTGTTGGGATCCAATCTCCACAACGTGCCTTAGGTTTTCGATTGTTGAACCTAGTATGTTGAAATGTGAGATGCAAGCATTTCATCTATTTTATCTATTTACTTTAAACCTAGACATTATGATAATATCACTGGATTTTGATATAGAATGCTTTTGTAATCGTAAGGTATAAACTCATCTGTTTTTATGTGCGGTGTAGTCTTACGAGATACCTTTTGTTTGAAATGTTTTCAAATGTAGAAATCGGATTGGTTGAGTTATACTCACACTGGTTTACTAGAATGACCCGGGTGTTATTCCATGTAATGCTCGGGTCAGACCGAGCATGTTTTTCTAAGTTTTGCTGGATGCTTTAAAGTTGGAAAGGAGCTTGATGGTCAAGACATATTCACGTATATTTTTATTCGTCAAATTATAGAGTCTGTATGTTTGTCGACATAAGGACAGGTTTCTATAACCGTCCAAATTTAGGATAATTCTATCGTACTCTGATGTTGTATATATGAATAAAGATGATTCCTTTTTGTAAAGATCATTGTTGTATTATATATTATTCTCTACGTTGTGAGATTATAGTTGTTTAGTTTTCTTCTATCTTCTACCTTCGTCTTTCACCCTAACAAATCAATATTTTCGGCATTTGAATGTTCGGCATGTGATACAGTGGATGCATTAGTGTCGATTTTTTAAGGTCGAAAATTCGGTTCGTTACACTTCTGTTACAACCTATATCGCGACATTGTTATCATATGACAATGTTATGGTTCAGAATCACCCTGAACTAAGTTATAAATCTATGCATTTATACACACACACACACACACACATATACATATACTGATTTTACTACAGCACTATTCAAGGTGATGTACTTAGCCTTTTTCATTAAATCAACCACAGTCTTTCATGTTGAAACATTTTCAACTTAACGATCCATAGCCTGAATTTATTGTTGACATATTATACTTAATATTAGCAACGATATGCCTTTTCGACTCCTTATGTCAACACTAAATACGCCTACAGTATTCACAAGTCAAGCACCTAAGTATCGAAAAGACAGAACGTTAGGGTAAAAGAAAAGGAAAACGAAACAGAGTAAGAAAGAAGAACACAATATCAGAATCTCACATGTGGAACGATAACATATAATATCTCAAAAGGTTTTTACCAAAAAGAAAACTTTGATATATATAGAAACATCAGAGGAAACTAACCAATTATCAGCCTGAGCAGTTATAACAGTATGTCCTCACAAATGTTGATAAATATAAAATAACTAATGCAGTGGAAAATAAGTACGGTAGGAAATCATCCGACTCCTCTTCAAGAGTTTCAATAAACCACACCTAAATTAAAAAACATACTCAAGGTGACCGGATCATTATAAGAAAATAACACCCAGATCAGTCTGGTAAACTGGTGTGAGAAACTCAAATCATATAGATTTCTATATTTATAAAACCCTTCAAACGTAAAGGTATCTCATAAGACCATGCCTCAATTAAACACAGATGGGCTTTTACCTTAAGATAGACAAACCATTTATGTTACAAAATCCAGTGATAATATAATAATGTCTATGGTGTGAAGTATAAATATAAATAATCATATAGCTATAACGCATGTGAATGTACATCACAACAATAATAGGTATACAATCACAACCACTAAGATGCGTTCGCTAATTGTGTAGGATTCCACAGAGGTGCCTTAGTATTTCGAGAACAGACCCCTTGTATAAGGATCAGAGATATCCTTTCGAGCATCGTATATCTATGATGAAATATACTACAAGAAAACATACATGGCCCATGCCCAAACAAATGGCATCGGGTCACATCACTTCCGTATGCATATCCATAAGTATCGCTAGAATGGAGTGTCTGCACCCTTTAAGTTAGCTATACCTCGTAGATATGTCTCCTATCTTTGGTTTCCATCATCATTGATGGTGAAGTCTCATTCGGCATCCCAGCACATGAGTCACAGCTCGAATAGAACTTTCATATGAGCTACAACTCGAACGGATCTCGGAACCACATATGGATTCCCGTATCTCAACAGATCTTGGAATAACACATGGATTCCTCAATAGATCTCGAAATCACACATGGGTTCTCATATCTCAACAGATCTTGGAATCACACATGGATTCCCACATTTCAACAGATCTTAGAATCACACATGGATTATCTCATCCTGAATAGATCATGAACAAGTTCATGTGTTCAAGCATCATAAACAGATCTCGAATCTCCACATAGATTCCAGCATCTTGAAACAATCATGAACCAAACCAAAGCATAGAACATGTATATGAATTTGGAGTGGTTACGGCTTCAAGTCATCTCATATAAGTACACTCCCCCACTTACTGGGCCACCAAAACCAATCGATGGATTTTTATAAACCCAACTCTGGTTCTGTGGGAAATAAACAGACAATATACAAGATTGAAGATCACCTCCTAATCTTTTAGTCGGACGGATTTCCTTATAATTTGTCCTAGAAGAGAAAAAAAGAGTTTATACTACAGTATAGCATCACCGAAGATAAATGTACCATATAATTTTTTTGTTTTTTCTAGATATTTCCAGAGTCATATTTTGGTCAAATCCAATAATAATGAGAATAATCGCATATGGGAAACTATGTTCCATATACTGTCCATAAGCAAGTAACACATAAAGCACAATCGAAATACACAAGCATAATCAAGTCATATAAACGACTTCTAACCCTCTTTTTAATTAATCTTCCTTTATTAATTAAAAACCTGTTTTATTAGTAAAGCTAATCTTTTACTCATTAACTCTTTATAAATGAAACTTCACTATTTAATTAAAACTTCCATACTCATTTCTGCACGTTTCAATACTCATCAAAAGTATTCATATACTTACCTCAACCGTATAAGGATAATCACAAATCAATTTCAATGGGCTTAAGACAAACGTTACTCAAACATTGTCATTACAAACCCAAAACCATGTCACTTATGATTACCTTTAAAACATTTCTTTTCAAAGATCTATTTATGTTCATAAGTATTATTGAAACGGGTTAAAGACTAATGTTATCAACACATTGTCATAACAAACCCAAAATCAATTCATACTTCTTATTCTTTTTAAAATTTCATTATTAAAGATCTAAGATTTTCCAAACTCATTTTACAATATTTTACCACTTAAAAATTATTCAAGGTTTTAAAAATAAATGTTACTAAAACAGTGTCTACAACAAACCTAAAACCATTTCACTATTTCATTATCTTTAAAACTCCATTTTTAAAGATCTAATCACTTTTAAAAAGTATAATTAGATGGTTTAAAACAAATGTTGCCAAAAAATCATTGCTGTAAACTTAAAATCACTTTTATACTTGTCATTAACTTTGAAACATTCATTTAAAGCTCTAAGTACATCTCCACTTATTAAACAAGGTAGTATAACATTTTAATCAATTCACAAAATCATCCATTATAACATAAGTGTTATAATCTAGAAACTCCCTTATATTCTTTTACAAATACAAAACTAACTTCATAAAACTTCTAAATATACTAAAATACCTTTAAAAAGATACACACACACACACACACATATATATATAGGGGTGTGTCTGTGTGTGTACAAATATACTAATTTATTTATAAAACTAAGATATTTTAATAAAATACTATAAACAATTTGAAAGATATTCTAATAAAGAATCCTCTTATTTCTTAAATAAAATTCTTAAGAAATTTTCTAAAATTATATATACTAAAATATACTTTTAAAATACTTATATTACATATTAAAACGTTTACTTAAATACCATAAAAACTTGTTTTATAATTTAAAACCATTACTTTTAAAATTCATGAATGATTACTAGTAATATATTTAAAACTTGATATTTTCCTGATAATAAGTACGCTAAAAGTACTTATTAAAAGACAAAGAAGCCCTAGGATGCCTTCCAAAGTTAACTTTAAATTCCGTGATCATAGCAATTTCAAAGTGCACCCATAGCACCTCTTTCGCTTCTAACATTTAGAACTTCCGATTCTTCCACAAATGTCCAAACCAATTACTCTATGTCAAACACACCAAAACATGTGTTGGCAAATATATATGTATGTACACACACATATAAATTTCCATAATATATCGCAATTTATCCAATTTAACATATTTTAAATATCAGGGATATACAAGCACATTTATAACGACTATATCGCTTCAAACATTTAACATTAATAATGCACTATCAAACATGTAAACAAGCAGTCTAGGTCATGATACAAGTTGTAGATGATCAAAAGAGTGATTATACTCCATAATAATATTATAACTTGTTTTACAAAATAAGGCGGGGTTCAAAAGTAATAACTTGCATTATTCGTTGTACAATTTATATTATCATACAACAACAATTATATACACAACAATATACACATAGTTAGTGAATAAACTCACCTAAGCCCAAATCAATCCTAGACATTGATAATCCCTATATGAGCACAAAGGCTAAAACGGCGCCTCGACTGCACCTTGTATGTAAAAGTTATAAATTTGTATAAAAAATTGAATTAGATAGGATAATTAGTTAACTAATTATAAATCATTATCACTTAATTACATTAATTCACTCCTCACCCCTTTCTTCCCCGTGCACAGTAAAACACATCAACCAAATAGGCCATGCACAATCCCAGTGATACAGAGCTCCACTTGATTGAATCTAAAACCATCGATTCTGTTACTTTCCTTTATGCGTACTTGACGCGTCGACCCCCTTCATGACATATCCGCAGCTCCCTAACAAAATTCACATGTATCACTAATCCATCATGTTCAGGCATCACACTCCACCTCGACCACTTTCCCACAACCAGCGAATGACTTCTCTTCACACCCCATACACCACGGCACCTACAGTCTCCCCTCCGAACTCCCCTTGCCATTCGTGAAAGTTCACCCAAGTATGACAAAGCCAATGTCGTTTTTGCTACCTAATGATGCATCTCTTCCATTTGCTTCCACAAGTTCGCTTTCGAACAACAACCTCAATGCCATCCTCGCCTTGCCCAATTTCTACTCCTTTCTTCGATTAACTTCAGCCCTAGCACAGCCATGGACAAGTCGAACACTGCCTACAGTCATTGCACTCAAAACTAAGCACATGGAATCGAAGCCCACTCTCACCCGAAGCCAAGGATCCAAAGATACATGATTTTGTTAACTATTTCACTTGATTTAATTGAATGAAGAGAATAAAATGGTGCTGGCAGGCAAAAGTTTAAAATGAATGGAAAGAGGAAAAGTGAAAATTTTAGGTTTATTTAAAAAAAATTTATTCTCTTGATTTTATCGTCATGCGTTCCGAGGTCATACGACCACACAAGACGCCCAATCACCACGAAACTCATCGGCATAAAATAATTCATTATTCCAGACCCAATAGCACTATATCGTCAAAATTCAAGACATTACCCTCGAATGATAATTTCACACGTTGATTAAAATGATTTATTATTAAAATAAAATCACGTGAATTATAAACTAACATTTACTATTATCATTATTATTTAAACATAATTTAAATAAGCTTTCGAAATCATTTTTGTTCGCATTAAATGCAACATTTAAACATTTAAATAATTCTGATATATAATTATAAAACATTCGAAAAATTTGGGTCATTACAATGTTACTTATGAAGTTTAAGTCCGAACACTCCTTCATAAGGCGTTTGTTGTTTCTGTAATAATTCCCCAGCATTTCATAAATACATGAGAAAACCTCAAGCAACCATTTAGCAATAAGAATTAGGATTTGGTATTTGCTTCACTTATCCAATACATAAATAAATCACGATATCGTAGGTAACATAACATGTATGATATTTTCTATTGTCAATACATAAGGAATCCTTCTTATATGTTCCTTATTAAACATTTTAATAAGGTGTCCTCACATATCATTTGGGACATTCCTAATATCTTTTATATTTTCTATAAAAGACAACATTTACAAATCCAATATTAAGTATTAAAACAATTAAAACCGTTTTAAATGCAAGTACACCGTTAACAATCAGTAGTGCGTTGTTTACTTATGATTTAGAAATATCTATGTGCTTTTAACTTTCTTTCTTATGAACACATGCTTCCCCTGCACTTTGCTTGACAATCAAACTATTTGATATTTCTGTCAAAACATTTGTTTAATTTTGATGCTCATAAATGATACTTTCTATTATTTCTTGGATCATTTCTAAAAATCCACGAACTCAATATTGCTTCCATGGACTTTGAGACACTTTGATTGTTTATGTGCAAACAGTCTAGTCTAAATCTATATTTAGAATTTTCTGTTTGAACACATATATATTAAAATCCGAATTCATACTGGGCTATAATTGTGTGAGTAAATCTAAATTAACTTGAGAATGTTGAATAACGAATATATTACGCCAATTTCAAGGATTGAAATTTGTGAGGTTATTCTTATCAACGTTGCTCATTAAATTCCAATTGCATCAGTCTCTTAAAGAAACAATCGTAGTCGATAGATCATATCCCTTCATATAAGACTACCAAAATTGTATTTTGATAATGTACTTGGAATCTTTTGGATTTGCGCACCATACCATATCATAGACTCAATACTCTTGATCGTTTAATTAAACAAGCGAGGATTATTTATTTTCAACGTTGATAAGGAACTCATAGTTTCTCTTCAATATGCGATAATACATATTAGGCACACAGATGCGATGTGTTCATTTGGGTTAGTTGATTTCATTTCATCTCATGTAATCATATTATCTTTGGATCATATCCAATTTCTTTTTATTATCAAGAATTTATCAAAGAAATTCCTTCATACTGTATTTCTTAAAACAAAAATTGTTCCTTAGTTCAATGGAATAGATATTCATAAACTTTTATGAATTTCCTTATTTATAAAACTTATTTGTTTCTACTTTAAAATATGACATTTAACGATATTTTTTTCCAAAATCCTTTTAGGGAGATTCATACAAGATCCCTTATGAACAATTATTATGTGCAGACTTTTGACTTGCACAACCTGGCGAATCATTGACCTAGGATATGATTGAGTTTCTTGTAAACCCTTATCCTGTATGATTTTGTAAACTATTATTCTGATGAAGTACTATTAACATTATGTACTACTCTAAAGTATATGACTTTATAGAAAGAAAGTAACTCAACTTCACTCGTCGTTAATCGTGCTTTGTCCAACAAAGTTCGATTACTCCTTATCGATACCTCATTATATATCACATGGAGGAGTGACCTTTGAGATTGAATCTTTATTTACTTTTAGGTACATTCGGAACACTTTCCAATATACTCACCTATATTGTAACAACTTGAAATTTCGAACACTTCATATTTAAGTATCTGAAATATTTAAATATTTGCATTTAGGATTTAATGTGATTAAATATGATTTTATAGCCTTGTAAACATTTTTTTAATTAATAACTAATATTAAAAAACTTGTTTTTGAAATGTGTTTACAAAAATATATACTTTGAAGATATATTGAAAATGTGACCGAATAACATTTTTTAAAAATCAACTTTTTGTTAAACAAAGTTGTATGAATATTTATATACTGTATGAAAACATATGAACACATTAACAAGTAATAACAGATCTCACTTCACAACCATACTTAATTAAAACTTAAGTGCTTCATAAAGGAGAAATTGACACTTGATTTAAGGAGTGATTTAGAGGGTGATTTAAAGAGGTATGATGTGTAAGAGGTAAAGTGTGTAAGGGGCATGGAAGGATGTAACTCCATGGTTGACCTAGGACGGTATTGGTGGTCTTTTGTCACTAATTCCTAAGCTTATAAATAAGCATGCAAGATCCTCTTCATTCTCACTAATTCACAACATAAGAAATCAATGTCTTCACTTCTTCCTCTTCTCAATCTCTTCTTTCCCTTTTTTTCCCCTTGGACCGGGAGCATGTGCGGGAGTTAAGGCCTTAGATGAGCTACGGTGAGTGGAGGGATGCTATGGCCTGAGCTATGGTGGGGTGAATGGCTTGGGCCGTGAGTAAAGGGGAGGTAGTGGTCTTGGACGTGTTCAATGGAAGGGAGCACGACATCTTGTATATGAACTAGGAGCAAATGGAGATGATGGAAGGAGGTTTGTATGATTGTTGAATGTTGGTAGGAAGATATAGTGTTTGGTTTGAATAAATATGAGTTATTAACCTCTTGGATGAATTGAAAATTGATAATTGCCTACTGAGAAACTTGTTAAATTGCTTGCTAAAAACTATGATATTAGACCCTAACTAAGTAAAGTTATAAACCCTTATTTCATGCTTTGACTAACATATTAATTGTGTAGTTGTTGTGCCTTAGAAGGCCGTAGTTTATATATGATTGAATGATGTTAAATATGGAAATGTCATTATAGCGATAATAGCTATAAATGCACTTTGAATCCCTTAACTTTAACATGTATAATTTAGTAATTTGTGAACATATTTTGAGATAACTCATTTTGATTATTTTCTATAGTTCTATAAGTGTTTTGGAAAGCAAATAATTTGTTTGGAAAGTTGTGAAATTAATCAAATAAAGCTAAGAAAGTTTGAAGTAAAAATAATCACTACATCGACATTTTTAGTTCCCTATTTCCAGGAAAAAGCGTTTATTTCTATAGAAACTTCCTTAGAGGTATCTTTATTATTTTAAAAAGAAAAATATATTTTATTCTTATTGCAAAAAAATTGAAGCTTAAATTATTTGATAGCTAATTGAATGAAGTGGTAAAAGTTATAGCGAAATAGTCGCTATACGAAAACTTCGAGGAAAATTCCATGTTTTTGGAAATTTCTATAAAATATGAAAAAATGTACTTCATGATTTTTCTTTAAGGTTTTCAACTATCCAAAGTATACTAACTATAATAGATCAAAAATCATTTATTTATGCGTCGAAAACTAGGCGCAAAATTATAGTGAATTCACTGTAAAATAACAGCATGGACTTCAAATAGCACTTTAGAAATGCTATCTTTGATTCTGAAACACCTCTGAGCTGTTGGGAATTGTTTTGATAGAATTTTCGAAGATGCTATCTTTGTTGTTTTAAGCTATAAATTGTGTAAAAGATATCTTAATTATGTATTTTTCTTTATTTTTAGGGTTGTTTTCTAACTTATATTTAGTATTCTAACTTTGGTTTGAAGTTTAAATGAGTTTTTAACAATTAGTTACGAACTTCTAAAGTAAGGGACTTTTAAGATAAAACATGTCCAATTATTTCCAAATTAGTTATTTTTACATCAAATTCTATATAAATAATTATAATATATTTTTTAGCAGTTTAAAAGTGTCTTAACATACTAATAAGTATTTTAAAGGTATCCCTATATATATAAGTTTTGAAAAAGGTAATTGACTAGGATTAACACTAAAAGTAGATAAGTAGACTTATCTATTTATGAGATTCAAGAATGAAGTGTCTATGAAGGGTTTTGATGCAACCGGTGCTCTCACTAACCTGGCTTCATTCCTAGATGAGGAATAGTTAAGTTAAAATGTTGAAAACGAGTTAACTATACGAACATGGATTTGTATAAGTAATTATTTTAACTAGATAATCAATTAGTCGAGTATCGAACTTAACCAAATATTATTAACTTAGATCTTTAGAAAGAATTTTTTAGAGATGATATAAGTATAGAAATAGTTTTCGATTGTAGTAAATAATGTTTTAGTAACATTTTTTAACCCTTATTTTAAATTTTACTTAGGAATATAATTAGATATTTACTAATGAATATTTAGTTGATGGTTATAGGTTGTAGTAAACAATGTTTTGGTAACATTTTTTTAACCCTTATTGTTAATTATACTTAGGAAGATGCTTACATATCTAATAATGAAACTTTAAGGTTAAGTATAAATGAATGTTTTGGGTTGTTGTGACAATGTTTGAATAACACTTGTCTTAAACCCTTATAAATGTAAGTAAACCTTTTAAAAGAGAGTATTAAACATAATGATTAAATGTGAAGTGTTTTGGATTTGTGGTTAATAATATTTTAGTAACATTTGTTTCTAAACCCTTGAGTTATATTTTAAAGTGGAAAAATATTATGAATATATTTAAAAATTAATAATGGACTTTTAAAGATAATAGCAAGTATGGAATCTTTTTGGAAAAAAGATAGAAAAGCAAATGTTTAAAATATAAAAGAGAGAAAGTTAATAATAACAATGTTTGAGTAACATTCATTTTTAACCTCTTTGATTATATTTTTAAAGTTAGAAAATGATTAAGTGATCTGTGAATATGCTTATACCATTTAGATAAGTATATGAATACTTTTGAAGTATTGAAAAGGGTATAAGTAAATAGTGAAATAATAGGATAAAAGTATATACCTTTGATGAAGAGAAATTAAATATATACAAGTAAATAAAAAAAGTTTCAATTAATAAAGGAGTATTAATTTATAAAGGAAGTTTTGATTAATCAAATAAGTTTTATTAGATAAAATAAGTTTCTAACGCAAGAGATTTTAATTAATAAAGGATGACTCAATAAAGATGTATTAAAAAGTCGTTTGGGTGACTTAATCGTATTTTGTATGAATTGATAGTGCTTGTATGTTTACTTGCTTATGGATAGTATACAGGACTTAGCTCCCATATACGATTATCCTCATTATTGTTGAATATGACCAAATTTGACTTAGTCTTGAGGAGACCGAGAACTATAAGTGTTCTACTTGTCAAAAACCATTTCAATACTGAGATACGTATTATATCTCTAGGGAGTGGAGGTGTTTGAGATGCTAGAACCCAAGTGTGGTTTCGAGATGTTGGAATCCATTTGGGGATTCATGATCTGTTCGAGTGATGAAGACTCATCTGAAATATGTCAAACGTAACCTTAACATTGGAAAATGACTAAACACATAGTAGGATGCACAGTCCATAGGTTTTGCTAACCTAGAGTGGTAATCAAGTCCATTACCTAGAGTATGCTTATAGATATTGTGCGTGAGGAGTTGTTGATACTTAGGTTCCACGTGGTTCATATTTACATATTTGGACGTTGGCCAGTTGTGTTTTCCTTATGGTATCTTATATCTAGAGATATACGATGCTCAGAAAGTGTAACGACCTAGATTTTTAATCAGTTGATTTTAAACGTTTAAATTATTTTAAATATTGAATTTGAAAGGTAGTTGGATTTTTAATATGAAGTTTATTGATCGAATAAGTGGAATAAGATTTAAATTTCAAATATATCAATTATCGTAATACGAGTAGTGCAGATAATTGGAACTTCAGCTGAATACAAATCGAAATGAATTTTAAAATGAATATAAATTCAATTTGAATTCAGAATAACATGGTAAGTTTTTAAAAGTGAAATTTCAAGTGATTTTGTAAATTTTTGAAATCGTCGATTTTATCAACGCGTTAAAATAACAATACGGGGCACAGTCTCGAAATTCGACGAAATCAGTTTCAACGGATCCGTAATAGTATATATTGGATTTCAAATTTCGTAGCGTTTGGAGTTACCGTGTGATCATACAGGATGGAAATGCATTGAAATACATTTTGAAAATTTAATATAATAACTGGATTCAAAAAGCTGTCTTCCTTATACAATCGAATTAGGTCCCGAAACTTGTTCCTTTACGTTCAGAATAGGGTATAACATTAGGAACGCCAGGCGACATACAGGGGTTCAGGATTTCGAGATATGTAAACAAGATATTTTTGAATATAAAAATATAAATTATTATTTGCAGCCACCCTATATTCTGTCTTAGCACCACACTATACTTCTGAAACGCGCCACCCTACCCTACCCTTCGGCTACATCGTTCAGTTTATAACCATGACCTTTCCTTTTCGAATAGAACAAAATCGAAAATCAACTCGTAATAAAAAAAAGCTTGTGATAAAATCGCGATCGAGCGAGGCGGAAAGGAGGGTCGATTCAAGGAGGCGCGATTCGTTAATGTTGGGAAGGCAACGTCGACACCGAAGTGGATTGCATGAGTAGGCATCACGACCTGGTTATGCAGCTGATGGTGCACGCACGACAATCGATTAGAAAGGAACATGAGGTGATGGTTACATGGCTATGGAGGCACGATTGAGGCACGCCAAGCGACGATCGAGAGTTGGAGCGACCCTAAGGCTTGGGTCGATTTGAGAACGTGGTGCACGTGAGAGGATGGCCTAGTCAGGACTTCATGCCTGGGCGTGTCGCGTTTGAGGAAAAGATTTGTCTCGGCAAATTTCGTAACTAAGCTTAATGAAGGTAATCTCTATAGTTAAATAATTTTATTACTATGCAGTTAAATTTTTTGTTAATTTGTTTATTAAAATAAAAATTTTAATCTTAATAACTTATAAATTAACAACGATTGCATACAAGGTTTAAATCGAATGGAATCAATCGTGTGGGGTTCAGAGCTGCAGAATCTGTGCAAAAGAATTAAATTGGAACGATTAGCAAATTAAAAATCAAGGTGAGAAAATATCACTCAATTTGGTTAACTAGATTAATTTATAATAATTTAAATTAATTATTGGATGATTGGTTGAATTGATATATTATTATCAGTTGAATATTATCATTATATATATAGTAATATATATTAGTAGTTGGATATATTTCCCACCGGTGGAGCAGATGAGACACTATGCGACCCGCATAATAGCGGATGATCCTATATTACCGCGATATCAAACATTCTGTGGATGCAGGGAAACATGTTGGAGGAATCCAACTGGATTCCTCAAATATATGGATTGCTTTTTTTCATATATAATGATATATAATATGATTGAATAATCTGTTTTGGATCGTTGTGTGATTTGATTTATTAGATGATATAGTAGCACTGACCTTATTTGGTATTTTAAATACCATAAAGAATATTTTATGAATTTTAAAAAGAGATCAAAAGGGAATTTATGGAAATAAAATTATTTATATTGGTTCGGAATATTTGATAAGGAATGAATGGGAATTAAATACCAAGGTTTGATTTGGAGTTCACTTAACTATTTTATAAAGTGTTTTCAAATAAATATTTGAAATTAATTTATATAAGGAATTTGGAATACTAGATTTAATGATATTTCTAAAAAAAATAATGGAAGTTGAAATCGAGTTTTTTAATGGATTTGGAATAAAATTGGTTTTTTAGAATAAATTTCTACATGGGTTTTAAAATAGAAATTAATTTATAAAAGTGATTTGTTTAATATGAATCTTCTATTAATAGAGAACAACCGGAAATGAGTTTATAAATTTATAAACAATGTTTATAAATAAGGTAAATGATTCAGTTGGTAAATTGGAGATATAAATTTACAACGTGAATTTATATCGAAATATGGAGATCGATTTTGGGAAAAATAGTGGAATCTATTTTTGGAATGTGAGAATGATTATGAAATTGAAATGTAGTCAATGTGATAAGAATCGAGAGGGTTTTATAAATTAAAATTGGTAATATTGGATTTTTTTTAAAATAGATTTTTGTCGAGGAATTAAAATTGTGTTAAAATGGGATTTTTATTTATTAAACTATATAATTAAAGCTGACGGTATTGAAATATTTTGGGAAGTGGATTTTTCGAATATCTAATATTAATTTTAAATGAATTCAAATTTTTTTAATAGGGTTTGTAAATCGATTGGTTTCATTTAATGAATTGGAAATGTATTATCGATGTTTATTTAAAGTGTTTTGATATTTTAAATAATTACTTAAACATGTTTTAAAAATAAATTATTATTTAAAAATATATAAAGTATATAGTTTTGGAATGATTGAAATTTATTTATTAATCCTCTCGAGATTTGTAAACGGGCTTTATTTAACGGATATGATTTTTATAAGAGAAATCTTGTAATGGAATTCTGGAAACTTAAGTAAACTTCTGGAATGTCGAAATACGAGAACTTCGAAGATGAATTAGAATTCGTAAAGGAAGTTAGAAATGGGTAGGATGAATTATAGACAAGTATAATTGATTTTGGAAATTTTCAAAGAAAATTAATAAATAGATTTCGGAAACTTATAGAATTCGTTATAAGTGAGTTAAGAATTTTGAGAAATAGGAAATAAATGGAATATTTTCTAAGTATTGGAAATAAAATGATTTGGAAAAATATACTTATAAATATTTGCAAAGTATTGGACTGGAAGGATTTTAAATATTTTAACTATGAGATTATTATTATTATTATAGAGATATTTTCAAAGTATTGAATTATAAATGAAATTGAAAGAAAATATTTCAAAGTATTGAGATGGTTCAAAATATCCTGTAAAGATATTGGAAGAGATTTGGATATATATCTTTGTAAAGATATGCTAAAATAAATATTTTTGAAAATTTGTAATATGGACCTAGCGACTGCTTCTATGTGTTATTTGATAGTTAAATAACCGACTATTAAATCTGGCCAAATTTGTTAATCTTTTCGAAGAGATCGGGATCGGATCTGATTAGTGATAGGTTCACGCATGAACGGGGCTTCTTGCTTTGTGTTTGGTAGCGAGCAACAGACTCTCACCCCTACATGTCCCTGAGTGGTTGGTTTGCTAAATGCTTACAGTCGAGAGGACGTAAAATCAGATTCGAGGTACCAGTGTTTGCCATGGCGGATTTTAGCCGTTGCCTCCAGGTCGCTACAGTGGTATCAAAGCTGAAGGTTAAAGGAGAACCTTGGCTTTGGTGGGGATTACTCATTAGCGATAGGGTCAGTAGTACCCTAGAAGAGTTTGATTGTATTTATAGATATAAGCGCGTATTTGATAGTGAATATAAAATGTTTTATATTGTGTTGATTTATCGGTTGAATATTTATGAATTCTGGTTGGTACGGGAAGTACAATTGGATCGATAGGGGCTTTTAAACCTTTAAACAAGGTAAACTGACACAGTATTGTTTTGAAAAGAGGGTAGATGAAATAATTTCATCCAAAGGTATATTTTGATAAAAAAGAAATAATTTTCTAAGATTATTATAATATGTTGGAGTGTTTGGTTGATATTATTATAATCAAAACAAGATTATAGAAATTGAAATGCTTTATAACACTAAATAGAAATTGTATAAGTATGATTATACATATGAGTTGTAATTAAAAATGGATCCTAACCAGAATTTGAAAATTTAAGTCCTGGAAGCTTTGAGAAATGTTTTAAACGGATTTGAACTAAAATTTAAGGAATTTTTAAATCTTGGAGATTTTTGAAATGTTTTTCACAATGTTTTGAAAAGGACAATGGTGATATTATTTTTGGAATATTTCTGAACTGGAGGTTTTAAAATGGATTCTAAAGGTGATAAAGCATTGAACTCGCTTCAGTCGATGGAAAATAATTCTGGTGATGACGGTCGCATCATCAGTCTTCATTTCCTAGTTTCTAAGTGACGAATTGCTGCCATAGTGATTGGATTGTTTTGCTCCAAGCTTCTTTGGTAAACTAATTTTGTACAAATCCCAAAAAGAGTTGACTTGGACAAAACCAAGTCTATTTTGAAAATTCCATAAATATGGTTTGATATACTAATGGGCTATATATATTATGATTTCAAAATGATTTGAAATAAAACTGGGTGATTGAATTCAGGAATTTTAATCTATATATTTTGTGAAAGTAACATGAAATAATTTTTGAACCTACAAATTGAGAATGATGCAAATGGGAAATGAAAGTGAGAATTTTAATCCTGGAATTAAAATTTAACTTGAGTAAGTTAAAATGGATTGAATTTAACTTAAGAAAAGTTAACTGAAGTTGGATTAGACTTGAAACAATATCGAATTGAATTGGATTCGAAATGAGGTTAAACAGAATTTGAATTGTAAAAATGGTTATATAACTATAAGTTATGATTATGAAATGAGAACAAAATTTGGTGAAAATTTATGGAACCATGAATAATAAGTTGTTAACTTATAAAAATGGATAAATGTGAAGGTGTAACCCAATTCAGAAGAAAGTGTTTGAATATTTGGTTGAAGGAAATGAAAAATCCAAATTGGGATTATAAAATGGAATGGAACTCAAGTCGAGTTAAATTAAACGATTTCCAGAAATGAAACTTAATTTAAGTTAAGTAAGAATGAGACTTGAGTTATAAATGGAATTCGACTTGAGTATAAGCGAATTAATTGTGTTTCGAATGTTGCTGATTGAAATAAAATTGATGATGAATTGGAATTGAATGAATTAAATTTGAAATTGAGTTGGAATGGAATTCAAACTAAGTGTAAATGAATTGGATTTAGTTAGGGATATTGATTGATAAGAATGAAATATGAACTTAAATAGTGGTATGGAATGTTTATAATAAACCTTAGTAATACTTTTATGAAATGGCTTATTAAAAAATTAGCATGGAATGAAATGTCGTTCACTATAAAATGAAGTGAATAACACTATGTGAATTAAATGAAAGTGAATGGAAAGGAAGTAATATAAGTTGGAAGTGAAATTAATATGAATGCAAGTGCATGAACCTGAGCTGAGTTATTCGAGAATTGATTTACATGGAATGATTCTAAAGCTTAATAAAATGGATTTGAATCTAGTGAATGTGAATATGAATTGAACGCAGGTAAATTTGCTTGTGAATCATTCTAAATTGAATGAAATGATATATAAATCGATTCTAAATGAATAATCGAATGTTTGAACCTTGTAACTGTTTATGCATCCTAAATATACATGTTATAACATGTTTTATTTATGAAATTTAAGTGATTAATGAGTTAAAAGGATATGATGTTATTAAATTTCATTTTTATGGAACTTATGGGTTTTAATTGAGTAAGCACAGTACAAGAAGACCATTGGACTAGATTTGGGTTGCAAAATTACATATAAACTGAGCGACCTTACTTAATAACACTAAAATAAGGCACGCTTACGAATTTAGCACAAAAGAAATTGATATATATATTGTGTTTTCCAACCATGAAAGCCAACGTATATCTTTTTATCCTATTTGTTATATTGCAAAAAGCTCTCCATGCAAGGGAGACTCTGAAAAAAAAATTGAAAATTTTAAGTGTTAGAAATTTTTTGAATATTTTTGGAAAATTTTTGTTAACTAAAAATTAATTTCAAATTGTAATAGAAAAATGCTATTTTTGTTTAGAAATGAAAACTAAATGTTTTGTATGGAACTAAAGGATTCAGAAAAGCAAAATATCGAGTTTTAACTAAGTGGGTTTTGATAAGTTAATGGGTTTGGAGCATTTATCCTATCTCAGCAATTTCGAGGACGAAATTCCTTTAAGGGGGAGGAATGTAATGACCCGGATTTTTGATTGTTTGGTTTTGAACGTTTAATTTATTTTAAATGTCGAATTTGAAAGGTAGTTGGATATTTAATATGAAGTTTATCCATCGAATAAGTGGAAAAAGATTTAAATTTCAATATATCGATAATCGTAATATGAGTAGTGCAAATAATTGGAATTTGAACTGCATATAAATTGAAATGAATTTTAAAGTGAATATAAGTTCTATTTGAATTAAATATTAGATGGTAATTTTTTAAAAGAGAAAATTCAAGTGATTTCGTAAATTTTTGAAATCGTCGATTTTATCGACGCTTTAAAATAGCCAACCAAGGCACAGTCTCGGAAGTCAACAAAACTAGTTTCATCGGATCTGTAATAGTGTATTATTACCGAATTTTAAATTTCATAGCGTTTGGAGTTACCGTTTGATCGTATGAGATAGAAACACATTAAAATAAATTTTGAAAATTTAATATAATAATTGGATTCAAAAAGCTATCTTCCTCACACAATTGAATTAGGCCCCGAAACTTGTTCCTTTGTGTTCGAATTGGGGGTATAATATTAGGAATGCCAGGCGGCACGCCTCGATAGGGGTTCAGGATTTCGAGGTATGTAAACAAGATATTTTTTAATATAAAAATATAAATTATTTTCCGCAACCACCCTATATTCTGCCTTAGTGCTATCCTATACTTCTGAAACGCGCCACCCTACCCTACCCTTCAGCCACATCGTTCAGTTTATAACCGTGACTTTTCCTTTTCGAACAGAACAAAATCGAAAATCAACTCGTAATAAAAAAGAAGAAGAAGAAAAGCTCGCGATAAAATCACGATCGTGTGAGGCGGAAAGGAGGGTCGATTCAGGGAGGCATGATTCGTTGATGTTGGGAAGACAACGTCGACATTGATGTGCTTGCATGAGTATGCTTCGCGACCTGGTTGTGCGGCTGATGGTGCATGCACGGCAATCGATTAGAGGGGAATACAAGATGATAATCGCGTGGCTGTGGAGGCGCGATGGAAGCTGCGGAAGGTAGCAATTGAGTGTTGGAGTAGCCCTAGGGTTTGGGTCTATCTAAGAACATGGTGTGTGCAAGAGGATGGGCACAGTCATGACTTCGTGCCTGGGCGTTCGCGTTTGAGAAAAAGATTTGGCTCGGCAAATTTCGTACTTAAGCTTAATGAAGGTGATCTCTATAGTTAAGTAATTTTATTATTATGTAGTTAAAATTATTGTTAATTAGTTTGTTAAAATACAAATTTAAATCTCAATAAATTATAAATTTAAAACGATCGCAAACGTGGTTTATATCAAACGAAATCAGTCGTTCGGGTTTTGGAGCTATGGAAACTATGCAAAGAATTAAATCGGAACGATTAGGAAGTTAAAAATCAAGATGAGTAAATCTCACTCAATTTGGTTAACAGGGATAATTTATAATAATTTAAATTAATTAATGGATGATTGGTTGAGTTGATTTATTATTATCAGTTGAAAATTATTTTATATATATATATATATATAGTAATATATATTAGAAGTTGGATATGTTTCCTGCCGTTGGAGCGGATGAAACACTATGCACCCCGCATAATAGCAGATGACCCTATGTAAACGCGATATCCCACTCGAAGCGAGATTGGTATTTTATGCTATATAACATTCTGTGAATGCAGGGAAATAGGTTGGAGGAATCCAACTAGATTCCTCTGATATATTAATTGTTTTTTTCATATATAACGATTTATGATGTGATTGAATAATCTGTTTTGGATTGTTTTGTGATTTGGTTTATTGGATGCTATAGTAGCACTGGCCTTATTTTGGTACTTTAGATACTATAATGAATATTTTTTAATTTTAAAAAGAGATTAAAAGGGAATTTGTGAAAATAAAATTATTCATATTGATTTGGAATATTTGATAAGGAATGAATGGGAATTAAATAAAAAGATTTGATTTGGAATTTACTTAACTATTGTATAAAGTATTTTCAAACAAATATTTTGAAATTAATTTATGTAAGGAATTTGGAAAAAATAGAATTAATTATATTTCTAAAATTTTAAATGGAAGTTGAAATCAAATTTTTGAATGGAATTGGAATAAAATTGGTTCTATTAGAAACAAATTTCTAAATGGGTTTTAAAATAGAAATCCATTTATAAAAGAGATTTGTTTAATATGTGTCTGTTATCAACAGAGAACAACCGAATATGAGTTTATAAATTTATAAACAATGTTTATAAATAAGGGAAATGATTATCAGTTGGTAAATTAAAAATATAAATTTGCAGTGTAAATTTATATCGAGATATGGAGATCGATTTTGGGAAAATAGTGGAATCTATTTTTTGGAATATGAGAATGTTTATGAAATTGAAATGTAGTCGATGTGATATGAATCGAGAGGGATTTATAAATTGAAATTAGTAATAATGTATTATTTTTAAAAAAAGGGATTTTTATCGCGGAATTAAAATTGTTTTAAAATGGTATTTTTATTTATTAAACAATATAGTTAAAGCCGATAGTATTGAAATATTTCGAGAAGTGGATTTTTCGAATATCTAATACTCATTTTAAATGAATTCAAATTTTCATAATAAGCTTTATAAATCGATTTGTTTTATTTAAAATTAAATTGGAAATGAATTAACGATGTTTGTTTAAAGTGTTTTAATATTTTAGATCATTACTTAAACATGTTCTAAAAATAATTATTATTTAAAAATATATTATATATATAGTTTTGGGGTGATTGAAATTTATTTATAAATCCACTCGAGATTTGTAAACGGGGTTTATTTAATGAATATGATTTTTATAAGAGAAATCTTCTAATGGAATTCTGGAAACTTAAGTAAACTTCCGGAATATTGAAATACGGGAACTTCAAAGATGAATTAGAATTCGAAAAAGGAAGTTAAAAAAGGGTAGGATGAATTATAGACAAGTATAATCGATTTTGGAAATTTATAAAGGAAATTAATTAATGGATTTCGGAAACTTATAGAATTCGTTATAAATGTGTGATGCCCCACTCTGAGACCCATATTAACAAAGAGTATTACGAGGTAATATCGTCTGCTAATGCGGAGAATGGAGCTGGATAGGAGTGACCATCTATAGCCTTGTCTTAACTATCTACTGAATACGTCGATAAGTGTTATCTATTTTTTTCTTCTCAAGTGGATCGACATATCCAATAAATATTTAATACAAAAGTATAATGACTAACGGATCTATTAGAACAAAACATAACAAATCAAATGTAAATAACATAACAGAACAGCAGAAATGCATACATATGCATAAGTACAGATACAATCACTAGTACAATCCAAAATGATACATCAAAGTGGTATGACGACCACAACCCAAACATGGGTCAAAATAATATACATCATAGTTAATAGATCATAAAAGCATAGTGATGTTCTCCTTAAACAAGAAGAAACAATAAGAAAGCTAACCATAGACATATGGATGATACGCATCATGTATGGCATATATAGTTACACTAGGTGATAGAACACTATGGCTTCAATAAGCACAAAACACAAAGGAGACAAAAAATATCAAGAATCGCTAAAATGTTGCATGCCTCATATCATCGCCAACTCAAAATATACAAAGGATATAAATATCCCAAATCAAGCCAAAAGGGCAAACACAAATGCCAACGAAGGCATCACAAGTTTCCACTAGGTAATCGCTAAGTATCGAGTGGTTCAAAGGACCGACTCCGAAAGGCGATACTCTAGGAAAATATAAATATCAATGAAACAAAAGATGTACGTGCTCAGTACTGTATAAACAAGGATCCACAAGCCCGAAGGCGACAAACCCAAGTATCTCTCGAGCGATGACGAAGGACCAACTCCAAAAGCGATACTATAGGGCAAAAAACCCGAAGGCATAAACCCGAAGGCAATAAACCCGAAGGTACAAACCCGAAGGCAACAAATCGTAGTGGTGAGGTCCAGAGCCCAGTACTGACACCATTAACTAGCAATATGTGTCACAACCTCTCGGAAAGGAACCCGAAAAGTGTTAACGTGTGTCCCATACCACTCATTCGCACTAAACGGTTTACTAAACGGTTTACTAACCGCTAGTAAATTTCACACTCAAAGCAGTAAAAGGTTCACCTCATATCATCAGTAAACTATACCCGTAGGCCAAAACGATCAAACGAATAGATTAGAAATTAACTTAAAAGACAAACGCACATGTTCGTAGCATGCGTTTTATCAAATCATTTAATTCTCCTCCCACTTCGCTCAAAGTGTAAAATTGTGTGTGTTATATATAAATTAAGTTAAGGAAAACGAGTTTTAGGAACGCTTCGAAATCGCTTTAGAAATTGCGTTTGAAATTCTCTTATTATAGAGTATATAATTTTTATACTTATATATATATATATAAAAAATAATTTCAAAAGCCCATTTATTTGAAAAAATATATTAAAACACGTTATAAAATCCCATGTATGAATCCGGAAAGAAATATCAAGAGAACATCGAAATAATGGAAATTACACCAAGTATTATCCAGTTGTGACTCAATATTCAATAGCAGGTTTGAACAAGGTAACAATGTCAAAATGACTTAAAATTCCGTAGGAATGTATTTCAAATTCCAATTTCAATTTTCAAAAAGAATCATTCAAATTCGATTTGAAACGAAGAATCTACGTCATTTCAAAGTTGGACTAAAACAAGGTTAAATCGCTGAATTCCAACATGCTGCAGGTTCAAGTTCGACAACATTTTCAAAATAGCAAAAAACCCAGATTTTCATGAAAATTCGCAGGAATGTAACTCAACACTCCTTATTCTACCTTCAAAAATAATCACTAAAATCCAATATAAAACGAAGAATCTGCATCATTTCAAAGTTGGACTAAAATAAGGTTAAATCGCTAAATTTCAGCATGCTGCGGGTTCAAGTTCAACAGTAGATATATACAAGTTAAAATGGTCGGAATTACCTGAAATTGGTAGAAATAGATTTTAACATTTTTAATTTAAACTACAAAAAGAATCGCTGAGTTCCGATAAAAGACGAAGAAACTGTGACGTCTCAAAGTCAGACTCATGCCAGAAAGTGAATACACAGGAAAAACAAAGGCCAACGGCTTGTTTAGCCAGTTCGCCCCTATTCAACCCAAAATTTTAGAAAATGCAAAACATGAAAGTTATAGAGGATATTATATTCTTTCTAGAACATCAAAAATTATTGAATTTCGATAAAAATTGAAAAAGTTATGACCAAAACAATTTTCAGATCAGAAGTTCACTACGACTGTCATTTTAGTCTCTGGACAGTGACAATAGAATGAACTTTTGACCATGTAAACTTCAAAATTTAACAAAATCCAAAACATAAAAGTTATAATAGACAATTTATGCTTTCCATAACATCAATAATCATCAAATTTTGACATCAAATGAGAAAGATATGCTCAAATTACCAATGACATTTAGAACAGAAAACTACGGTTTTACAATGACAAGGCAGCAAGATTACATCAATTTTTTTGACCCTCTATGCTCATTATTTTCGAAATTATCTAACATGAAAGTTGTCACACTCTTTTTACGCTTTCCAGAACTTCAAAAAATTCCTAATTCTGATTTAAAACGAAAGAGATATGTGCAATTAACTAATAGCAAATTGCAAATGAACATGCAACAAAAACAATTGAGATTTCTTACCTTGAAATCTCAATCTAAGCGGAAATGTGAGTTTTCAACTCACCTTAGGATTTATTGGCAGAAAACTAGTAAATTTAACAAGTAAAGTAAGGAGCTTTGGTCTTGTATTAAAGCTAGAAACATGTAGAGTTTCATTTGCTACCAATTCTCCTTGATTTTTAACTAATTTGGAGCTTAGATTTAGATTTAGGTAAGATACCATTATTTGGGTTTTAGAGCTTTCTAGGTGAGAAGGATAGAAATAATGAGCAAGACTAATTTCAGAAATGAAATAATGGGTTTGGACCCAATATCCAACCCAATAAGCAATGTTAAACACTTAGCCAAATTTTCTAGTTTTCTCAGCCATTTTTCTATGTTTTAAAATGCTTTACTTTACCAAATTTGTACATACAATTTTGTAAAATGAACATATCATCAAATAAATTATGTTACACTCTAAATTAGAATACTTTCTACATTTTAAACCGTTAAAATTTTATGAACAACATTTTATTATTTGTTTCAAACAAAATTTCCATAAACACCAAAAATAGATTTTTGCTCAAATTCATCGTTTATTAAAATAAACAATTTCTAAATCAATTTGTCACTCCAAATTATTATTATTAACCCTAATTTAATAAAATCACATTTTAATTTATTAGCAGGTAATCATGAAACTGCGGGTTGTTACAGGCTCCCCTCTTTAGAAAATTGCATCCCCGCAATTTCTATAATGAAAGTTATCTATAACATCTATTTCATCACAACAAGATTCAAATAAAAAGATAGGATCAAAGACATTCACCCTCAACAGAGGATGAAAGGATCAGGACAAGTTTGCTCGGCAAATCTTATGGTTTTCCAAGTACAATACTTAGGGTTAGCGGACCATAGAATTTCATAAGCGGAACATTCTTGCTACGAAGTTGTTTAATCTTCGAAACAACTACACGAATAGAATTCAGCACAATACACAATTCGGTGAGACTTATGATCATACAACACAAGAGAATTAATAATCGAGATTAAATATCAAAGATACAACGAAATTGGGTTACCTGGAACATATCATGAATACCCTAAACTGAACAGAAAACGATGCATGAAAGCAATTGAACCAAGGCGTTCAGTAATAGTAGATGGACCTATATAACTAGGAGCCAACTTTCAGAATATACTGTAATGCACTTAACTCCTTTAAAGGAGGAACACAAATAAGAAAAATCATCGAAAAAGGATTCAATAAAAGATAGGTGGCATTTCAAGCTACCACATAACACATGACGGCATGAATGCAAGTCATTACAAGAAGAGCACTAAGGCAAGACATACAAGAATGGATTACAAGAAATTTTCTCAAAGATTTGTTACAAGAGCTTTCACTCAAATCCAGTTTCTTTTATACATAAACTCAAACTTCAATACTTGATAATTTTTAAAGTCTCTTACTTAATTTTTAGTTCAATCATCTTTACTTTAAATATAAAGTAAATTAAATTAGAGTTGTTCCATACTCTAATTCCAAAAATAAATATACTACAATAAGTAATATATATATATATTCCACAAAATTTATCAAATTTTAAATAATTTTACTTTATAATTTAAAAGGACACTTATTAGATCCTTTATCGATGGCCCTAAATATTCACTAATTAAATTTACTCAAAAAAATTCTGTGTTTAATTTTTTGAAAAATTCGACAGAGTCTCCTTTGCATGAAGAGCCCTTTACAATTCATAAATATGAATTACAGATATACATCGACCAAAAGATGGAAACACAACATATATATATATATATATATATATAATTCTTAACACATAAACACGAAGCAATTCATATCTTTCATTTTTAACGTTTAAAATGCGAGCATGCTTACTTTTATAATTACTATTTTGCTAATTAATCGTTCAAATATCCTCTTGCACATGCACTTAACTTATTGAAACATATTAGCATGCACTTATAAATATATGAAGCATTAAAATCATAGTTTAAATAAGACAATAACTCAAAACTTTAAAATTTTCAAATTCATGCCTGCTACAAGGACTCAGGCTTATGACACAGTAAAACGCATAATCTAAAAATACTCATAAAATAAAAGTTATTATACTCGGTCCAAGCTTTCTAGAAATATAAAGATCAGCAAAATCAGATTTAGGTTTTGAAAGTTATGCCCAATTTACTTTCAGCTTTAAACTAAGAAATTATAAAAGAGGACAGAGATGTCCATCGGTTTTCAAACTCATTTTTGAATAACCAAACTGCAAAATTTTCAAAAATGATACAAAGATGATTTCTAGGTTACTGAAAGCACTCTCTTTTGCCAAATTAATGGACTCGTTTGGATTTGTAAATCATAAGTTATCCCTGTTATAAAACAGCACTTTTCCATCAAAATTTTCCAACACAAGACCTTTTATTGTCAAAATTTTCAAGCCATTATTAAATCCAAACTCATAATTTTAGATCAAAAATATTTTCTTTAAAACATTCATTACATGATCCTTTTCTTCGAAAAGCCAAGACATCTAGAATTACACTATAATACATAAAACAAACTTTCAAAATGGTTTACAAAGAAAACTTTTCCCAATTGACAAACAAGTCTTTTAAAATAAGACTCATATTTTAATTAAGATAATTACTTTCTTATATTAGTAAGAAACAATTATCTATCCAAACTAGACTTTAAATTACATATTGATTTTTTTTAATAGAGCGCTTTCACAATTAAAAATCATATCTTGTTGCTCTATTTATTATTATTTCTAGCTTTTCACACAAATTTGCATTTTATAATAAATGAATCTTTTATATTCAATTTTCTCTTAATCCACAAAGCTAAACATTTATTTTATTATCACTTAGAACTAGCCAAGGTTGATACTTAATTCAAACTTGTTTTCAATTTAACTTCACAAATACATGATTAACAAGTTTTTAACACTATTTAAATTCATAACTAAACTTACTTTAATGGTTTTGCTCCTTATTAAATTTCATGCTAATTCAAAAGCAACAAATTAGCATTTTCTTAAATTTTCCCAAAGGCATGCTTTTTGTCACTTGTTATTAATCAAATGGTTAAATGTTTAAACTAATCTTCATAACTATCCTTTTACTTTTTATTAAACCTCATTCCAATCAATATTTTGGTTTTCTAAACAATTCATTTTATTAATTTGAATACTTTGTTTTATTAATCACTATCACATGATAGTTTCATCCATTAAGGTATTTCCTTAATTAAAATTATTTGCCATATAAATGAATTACCATAAGGTAATATTTTCCAAAATACTTTACCCAAAAGCTTACTTAAGAATTTTAAATTTTCCATGTATGTATACTTTCACAAAAATGTAATATAACCAATAGTGGATACAATTTATTTAAATGAATCCATATTCAAATTTTCCAATTATCAATTTATAAAATAATAACATCTAACAAATACATTTATAGTGAATGACATTATCAAGGACCGTAAAATTGACCAAGATCAACGTTGCCTCTCTATTGCTCTCTATGTCACACTATTTTCATAAGTCCTTAAGTATATATAAAATGCTTTTCTCAAATGGCAATTTAGAATTTTCAAAATCTTGGCAATATCTATATATTTTTGCATTCAACATCATACTAGTAAATATTATTTATTGCCATTTCAAAAGCATGTATCACATCGCCCCATAAGCGTTTAGGAATCTCTATCGATAGCGCTGATCAAACACAACGACCGGAATTCTTAAAATACTTATTAGCCAATTGACACAAGAAATTATAAAACCTGTTTTGATTTCTTAACGAAACTTAAACTTGGTTATAACAATCTTTATTTTCAAAAAATAAAACATTTTCTAATTATACAGTCATACAATCAATTCATAAAACAATGAAATTATATACATAAGTATATCTCTTGTTAGAAAGATTTTTCATTCACATGGATGCTTTCTTTCCCAAAAATTCTTTTAGTAATTTTACTTCTTTAAAATGCATCCATGAAATTCTTAAACATTAAATTTTTATTTCATTTTAATCTTTGGTTAAATACCACTTATGAATTAAATTAAATTTTAAAATTTTAATCTTTCTAATAATTCTTGCGCTAGCTACAACATGAAGAAACTGCAAGTTCTTATCATTTGCGTTGAGTAAGTTTCTAACTCTCAATTATATCATCTACTCAATATTATTTCAACAATTACTATGCTAACACACATTCATGCAATTATCAACCAAACAAGCATTTATTAAAAACAATGCATTAAATGTGCCTAATGAAAACGGTCACACCATTTCCATTGCGCAACTCTAATCACTAAGGATCAAAACACATAATTTAAATCTAAGTCGTCTGAGGTCTAATTTCTACTATTTTAAAAATAGTGATATTTAAAAACCTTGTAATGTTTTCAAACTTATTATCCATTCTAAGGAAATGAAAAGACTAAATGCACGATTGAGGAATACGATAGTGGGAAACTATGTTATCACTTGTATTATACTTGGATGTACTGTAATATGTGTTTCTATTCTTTATCATATTTTATTCTAAGCTCAGCTCTGATACCAATTTGTGATGCCCCACTTTGAGACCCATATTAAAAAAGAGTATTACCTCGTAATACCGTCTGCTAACGCAGAGAATAGGGCTGGATAGGAGCGACCATCTATAGCCTTGTTTTAACTATCTACCGAATACGTCAATAAGTGCTATCTATTTTTTTTCTTCTCAAGTGGATCGACATATCCAATAAATATTTAATACAAAACTATAATGGCTAACGGATCTATCAGAACAAAACATAACAACTCAAATGTAAATAACATCATAGAACAGCAGAAATGCATACATATGCATAAGTACAGATACAATCACTAGTATAATCCAAAATGATACATCAAAGTGGTATGACGACCACAACCCAAACATGGGTCAAAAGAATATACATCAGAGTGCCAACAAAAACTACTACACAAAAATCTATAACAAAAAGAGCTAGCAGAATAGTCCATGGAGAAGCAGAATAGGTAAGTCCAAATGTACCTAACCTGAAACACCTCGGTCTACCAGAGTACAAAATACACGGGTCAGTCTAGCTAAATAAATCAGTAAAAGGTGATAGCAGAATAACAAAGCATAAGAGCATATTGATGTTCTTCTTAAACAAGAATAAACAATAAGAAAGCTAGCCATAGACATATGGAGGATACGCACCATGTATGGCATATATGGTTACACTAGGTGATAGAATACTATTGCTTCAATAAGCATAGAACACAAAGGAGACAAAAAATCTCATGAATCGCTAAAATGTAGCATGCCTCGTATCATCGGCAACTCAAAATATACAAAGGGTATAAATATCCCAAATCAAGCCAAAAAGGCAAACACAAATGCCAATGAAGGCATCACAAGTTTCCACAAGGTAATCGTATCGAGTGGTTCAAAGGACCGACTCCGAAAGGCGATACTCTAGGGAAATATAAATATCAATGAAACAAAATATGCACGTGCTCAGTACTGTACAAAAAAGGATCCATAAGCCTGAAGGCACTAAACCCAAGTATCTCTCGAGCGATGACGAAGGACCAACTCGAAAAGCGATACTTTAGGGCAACAAACCTGAAGGCACAAACCCGAAGGCAATAAACCAGAAGGCACAACCCGAAGTGTAACGACCCAGAATTTATATTAATTAAAATTCGTATATTTAATTAATTTTAAATATTAATAAGTAAATTTTATAAGTCGAATGAATTTTAATTCGAATAATTGGATTTAATTAGATAATTAAATCTATAATTTAATGGTTGAAATTACATAAATAATTGAAAATTGACTTTAATATGATTGAAAATGATTTGTAAAATTTTGTTTAATCATATTGAAGTTATAGAGATGTTATGGAACTTTTAAAATTGAATTAAAAGTTTATTTGTGAAAATTGAATATTTTAATATTTAATTATCGACTGAAAAATAGCCAATTTTCGAACAGTCTCAGAATTGGACGAAACTAGTTCCATTGGATCTGTATTAGTTTGTTATTATCGGATTTCAATTTTCGTAGCAATTGGAGTTTTCGTTTGACCGTGGCAGCTCGAAACGCATCGAAATTGTTTTAATATTAATTTGGCGAGTTAAAATAGTCATTTTTCAAACGGTCTCGAATTTCAAAGAAACCAGTTTCATCGGATCCGTAATGTGATATTATTATAAGGTTTCAAATTTCATGTCAATCGGATTTACCGTTTGTCCGGGGCAAGCCAAAACGCATAGAAATTAGTTTAAATCGGTTTAATTTAAAATCGATCGTTTATTGTCGTAACTCGTACAGATGACCGAATTAGCCTCCGAAACACGTTCCGTTATGTTCGGAACACGGGGTAAACCTTAGAAACGCCGACCGGCACGCTTCGTTTGGAGTTCGGAAAAATCTGGGATGAATAGTGTCGAGTATTTTTCTATAAAAGGCCACAAACATTCATTATTTTCACAAATTTATCAACTCTAGGGTTTCAAATAGCTTCAGTCGCCTATTTCATTTTAATGGCTGAGAAGCTCCATCGATCTCCTCCAATTTTCTCTCAATCCATCAACAATTAGGAAAAACCTCCAACTAGAAAAGTGTAGAGCTCGATGAATACGACATATCCAACGGTGGAGATCGTGTTTGAGTCGTTGTGGTGGCCAGAATCTGCTCGCGTTCACCTAGGGTTGCGCACGAAATTCGAGGAGGAAAGGGGGGCCGAGCTTGGTGCTGCCTTGGTCGTAGATAGAGCTCGAGCAGGCGAGCATGTTGGCGGTGTCTGATCGTCTTCAACGCGAGTAGGTTGGTCACGAAAAATCGAGAGGAGGTGGCGACCGTGGGTTCTTCGGTTGCGTGGTTTTCACTGGGGAGAAGAAGAAGGAAACATATGGCTTTGATCTATGGGCAAGGAAAAGGACGGCTAGGATCTGTTAGGTTTAGAAAAAAATAAATTAAGTTGTAAATTTATATATTAAAATTCGTTTAAACTTTAAAAATGTATAACTTTTTCATACGAGGTCGAAAACGCACGAAACAAGTTGCGTTGGGTTCGTATGGACGAACACTATGCTATGAAGCTAGTTTGGAGTCGTTTGGAGCTAGTGAGAATTTCGAATAAAATTAAACGCGTGTTTAATTTTATTCGAAATAAAAGCTGAAAACGGAATTGAAATCAAGGTGAGAACTTCTCACTCAATCGAATTGTTTCGATTTAAATTTTAAATAGTTAGATTTAAAATTGTTGATTGTATACATGGATGATAAATTATTATCTATTGATTGTTAAAATAGACATTATGCGCCGTTAGTAAGCGGAGGTTATTTATTAAAAACATATACCGCGAATATTACACAGTACCGTGAAATTGGTATTATATATGTACTTGGAGTTGATTTCCCGCATTATATAGCAGATGAGACCCTATTGCGCCGCCTATGAAGCGGATAATATTTTTATAAATCCCATATACTGCGATAATTCCGTACTGGAACGGAATTGATATTGTGCTAACATCTGTGGATGCAGGGAAACAGGTTGGAGGGATCCAACTGGATTCCTCAAATGATTGAATTGGTTTCAATGTTGTGTGTTGATCTATTTATAATCTTTGAGATTATCTTTGTGATTGACATCGTTAAAGGCTAAAATTTAGCCGAATATATTTTTGGTATCGTTAGATGCCGAAAATAAATAAAATTGGATTTTTGAAAAATTAATTAGAGATTTCATAATAAAATTTAATTTTGGAATTGATTCATTTTAAACAAACAAATGTTATAATTTCAATGTTATAAAAATTATGATTTTTGTGAAATATAACCGAAATGTGATTTTTGAAATAAATATTTGATTAATTTATAAAATGGTTTAAATTGAGATTTTTGAATTATTATAAACCGTTTATATAAAAGGTTTTTGAAATTGATATTTATAAATTAAAAATATTGGAATTATAAAACGAGTTTTTATAAGTGTTAAAATGAAGTATAAACGGATTTCATAAGTGAATGAAATTTATAGATTTATAAATTGTGAACTTATAAAATGAATAGATTTTGTAAAATAAAGGATTCATAAGTAATTCACTTATTAATAGGATTTTGGCATTTAAATGAGATATAAATAGAATTTGTCCATTAAGGGATTTTATAAGTGGAAGTTTTTATAAAATAAATATAAGTGGAATATATAAACGTTGTTTTATAAATCCGAAATCAACTTATTTTGATAAGTTAATTATTATAGCTTATTAAAGGAAGTATATCCACGATTTTGGATAGTGGATAATCCTTTAGATAAAATGTGTAGAAAATGTTGAATTTGGTTAATGAAGTGTATTCACGATTTTGGACAGTGAATATATATTAAAGAAATGTTTTGGGGAAGTGACGTTTTAAATAGAATTTAAAACGACTTAAAGATGTTTTAAAATGCATTAAATATCTAACACATAGATTTCAACATTCATTGTTGAAATAGACGTTTTCGAGAAATAAGGAAATGGTGGACTATAACACTGTTGTTATAGTAAATGATTTCCGAAAGGAAATGTTTTGTATAGTATTGGGATTTATATATCTATTTTAATTTCGAATTCCTATACTAGTGATTTTGGGTCGTCGTAACGATGTTTTACATAACATTTGTTTCGGCCCAAATAAATATGTTTAAGAGAATGATTTTCTTAAAGAATGAAATATATACTTAATTTGAATTTAAGTATATTGAATATTTTCAAAATGTTGAAAATAAAAGGTTTTGTGAATTACTTATTATTTAATAAGTATGGAAAGGTATTTCCAATATGAAGTGAATGTTTGAGATTTTATCTTTTAAAGATAAATTGAAAATGAATATTAGAAATCGATTTGGAAACCGTATATTCATAGATATTTTGGAAAGGTAAATTCACAATGGAATTTATAAAAGAAAGGGAAATTTGTTAAAAAATAAACCTTGATTTATTTTTAAAGTGTGGAAATGAGTTTACGAATTTGGGACGTAAATTTAATAAATCGGTAAGGATTTATTTAATTGGTTTAAATGAACATTTTGAAATGAAAGTTGTAAAGTTGAAAATTGATTGAAATTGGTTTTCAAATGGTTAAAGTGTGGAATATACATCTTGTAAAGATAATTTGAAAAATAAATAATTTGGGAAGATTATTTATAATCGGGTGATGTTGTGAATATTGATTGATAGTTAAATAACCGACTATCAATATTGACCTTTAAATAGGTATTTGTTGTGAATTGGTTGAAACTGAATGCTACACTTATTTTTAAATTATTGAGCTCGTTATTCGGATTACCCATTCCGAATAGTGATACGACGTAATGGATAGCTTTGAAGACCGGATATTTGTGAAAACGGAAGGATTACCATCGAATGTATCTGCATCGGCTGATCTTTGATATAGAGATTTATTACCCTTTGTGATGGGAATTCGGACGTGATTAGTGAATATCCAGATTGCAAGGGCTTTTTTGGAAGTGCCTTCGGTTCCGTTCGATCCCGAAACGGACTTGTATGGTTACGTGTCTGACATTACATTTTGAGATATAAAAAGATTTCTTTCAAATACATCTCTGTTGGTGGCGAAGAATTTATTCTCTTAGCTTAACACCCTTCTCTGAGACGTACGAGCTCACAGGTTTTGTAGTTGAAGGTTATCAGCGATATACTCCGAATTTGGTAATGTGGCATGCTGAGTATTGCTGTGTGATGATTATTTATTGATCATTTGTTGATCAAAGCGTGGCTTTGTGAAAAAGCATAGCTTTGTGGACGAGACTTCATCGAGCCTCACAGCCCGGAAATGGTCGAAACAGGAATGTTGCGGCAAGGTTTTTTTAGGGGTCGCGCCCTTAAGGTATGTCCATTTTCTTCTAGATGGAGGTTGTATCATGGTATGGAGCCCAGATATTTAACTTATGTGGTTCCTGCAAATTTATTACTTTGTGGTTGTTGGTGTTGAGGATCCTCGGATAAAGGTCGGTAACGACCGGGGGATGGCATACTTTTGTGGGAGTTATCAAGTTACAGCTTCATTGCACCCAGAAGCGTTTGGTAACTCGGCCTTGTGATAGCAGAGATCCGGTTAGGTTCTCGGGGCTTCTTTCCATAGGCGTACCCATTTCGGTGTAGGAAGTTCCTTTGCCTGACCATTAGTTGGAAATCCAAAGAAACAATACGAACCCTGTACGGTTTTAGTTGTATAACCTGCCATGGAATGTGGCGGTAACCTGCTATTGAACATGGTAGTTATAGTAGGCATACGATAATGGTCGTATGTTGGCTAAGATTTAAATTATACTTTCGAAATGTTTTCTACACTATGCACTAAAAATAACAAAAATCAAATGATTCTGCGTAGTCAGCATATTTGACTATCATAAGGAGAAATCTCCTCCAATTCTGCATTTGCATTGTGTGTGCGGCGGGAGGCTTATGGTAGTTTCATTTTCCAAAAGCATAGCGAAATTCTTTTGAGTTTCTTTGTGAAAATAACTGTTTTAGTTCTCACACCAGTCTCATGACTGACTCGAAGTTTATTGTTTTCCTTCCTAAACTCTGGGTGCCCACCAATTTTCACACGGGCAGTCTCGAGTTAGGTTATCAGGTTATTCTGGATTCGGGAGTTGCTATAGAGATTTGGAAGCAAGCTGGATGGCATGGCGTATTAACTAGCCTATGGAGTATTTCTTTTCCGCTGTTTTGTTGTTGTACACTCTGATGATGTAATGTAATGTGATGTAATGTAATAACTGATATAGTTCTTTGTTTAAAGATTATTCATTTATCTATTATACGTTGTTTCGCTGCGATTGTGAGATTCTGATATTGTTCTGTAGTTTCTTTCTGTTCTGTTCTATCCTTTTCTTTCTTCTTTTATCTTTTTCTTCTTCTATCTTTTTCTTCTTCTTAAACCATAAGAATTCGGTTTTCCGACATTGGATTGCTCGGCAGTTGATACAGTAGACGTATTGATGTCGGTTTTCGGAAGTCGAAGAATCGGGTCCTCACAAGTGGTATCAGAGCATATGGTTAAGCGACAACCATGGCTCTGTTGGGAATTACTCATTAGAGATAGAGTCAGTAGTACTCTAGAATGAGTTTGAGTGTAATAATAGATACGTGTGCGTATTTGTTAGTGAATATAAAATGTTTTATATTGTGTTTGCTTATCCGTTGAGCTGTTTATGAATTCTGGTCGGTAGATGGGATGCCATATTATCGATAGGGTTTTCTAAACTCTTAAACGAGATAAACCGACATAGTATCATTTTAAATTGGGTAAATGAAATAATTTTACCTCAATTTTATTTTGATATATAAAGGAAATAATTTTTCAGAATTATTAGTGTATATAAATTGATTGTTGATTGTTGAAAATGTATGAATGTACGCAAGTAAACAAAAGTTGTTTACAACAATTGTAAAAGGATGAATTGTATAAGCGAAGAATTATAAACCATGCAATTATAATTAATATGATTTACAATTGTGAAATAATCTTACATATAAGAAGTAAAACTGTATGAATATATTTATAAATATGGGTTGTAATTAAAACTGAATTTGAAAATTTTGGAGATTTGGAAAGTTTAAATTCCTTTTGATTTTGAAAATGAATTTCAAAGGATATGGAAAAGTACCTTCCATTGAAAATTTGTGAAGGTGTTGGAACTCGGTATGAGTGTCCATTTGAATTGGAATCCCACGTGATGGGATCATGTTGATTGATCGTGATGTATGCTAGCGTAATTTGAGGGGCGTGATGCCTACAGTTACAAGCGATTCCACTGGGATAGTGGCGCAACCGCTGCGTAAACTGCGATCTAGATGCCAAAGCGAAATTCGAGGGACGAGATGTCTACGGTTACAAGCGATTCCACTGGGATAGTGGCGTAATCGCCGTGTGAACTACGATCTATGGCAACAACCATGGCGAAATTCAAGAGATGTGAAATCTACAGATTACAAGCGATTCTACTGGGATAGTAGCGTAACCGCCGAGTAACTGTGATCCATGGTGGAACGTGCTTTCCATATCCATTTTTAAAATGGAATATAACTTAAGTGAAGTTGAGTAAAGTTGATTTTGGTGTCGAAATAAATTAATAAGTGAATTAATGAAATGAAGTCATTAAGGATGTGAACTTGAGTTATATAAATGAAATTCAACTTGGAATGTAAAATGAATTAGCAATTGAATTAATAAACGGATTGAATATTAATCAATCTAATATGAATGAATTGAATGCAAATCAATTGAATGTAAAAGGATTGATATGGGAAAATGAATGTAAGTGTTAATTCATTAAAAGCTAATGTTATTGGAAGTTGAATAATTGAATGAAAATCAACTTAATATAAGCCAATTGGAATTAAAAGTGTTGAACCACATTGAATGTAAAGAAATGTAAATTGAATAAATTTGGTTGTGATGAATGTACATTGGTTGTTATTTGATTGTTAATTGATTGTATATAAATTCGTTAAGTGTTAATGAAGTTGAATTGATAAATTGGAAGCTAAGTAATTGAAATCAAATTGGAAGTTAAGTGAATCTTAAATAGAATTGAATTTGATTTGGAAGTGAACCAACTTGAATATAAATTAGTGAATATAGACCAATGGAATATGAATAAATGAATGTTAGTAAATCCAACGTTAATGAATCAAATGTAATTTAAATGAAAAACAAATTCATTGAATATTAATGAGAAGTGAATTTATATTGATTTGGTTATGAATTTGTTGGATGATAGTTGATTGACGGTTGCATTTGTTGATTGAATGCATTTGCTATATTGGCACATGTAGTTCTTATGTTACTATATGTTGTATATTGATATTATTTTCATATATGCATGTTTCTCATGTTGTTGTTGAGTGTTTAGTAGGTGCGGATTGCGCTTGCTTCGCATTTGGAGCTCGCTTTCGTGCTATATTGGCCGTATACGCTCGCTAATAAAATATAAGGTACATACCTCATATTACATACCGTACTTTTACACTTTTTACCCTGCGGGATGCCTCATCACTTGATGAGATGTATATTTGTGATATATATACTGTCATTTTTTTTCGGATCGAGCCGTGCAAAGGAGACTCTGGCGAATTTTTTCGAAAATTTATGGTGTTAGAATATTTTTGAGAAAATTGAAAAAATTTTGAAAACTAAGTTTGGATTTGGAAACTTAGTAAAGATTTTGTAAGAAGTTTAACTATGAATTTTGGGAAAGTTAAACGCTTAAGAGATTTGAAAAATCTAAATTGAATGTTTGTTTTGAAAAAAAATTAATATATTCTGTAAATTTTTCTCACTTGGCAATTTCGAGGACGAAATTCTTTTAAGGGGGGAAGTCTGTAACGACCCAAAAATTATATTAATTAAAATTCGTATATTTAATTAATTTTAAATATTAATAAGTAAATTTTATAAGTCGAATGAATTTTAATTCGAATGATTGGATTTAATTGGATAATTAAATCGATAATTTAATAGTTGAAATTACAGAAATAATTGAAAATTGAGTTTAATATGATTGAAAATGATTTGTAAAATTTTATTTAATCATATTGAAGTTATAGAGATGTTATGGAACTTTTAAAATTGAATTAAAAGTTTATTTGTGAAAATTGAATATTTTAATATTTAATTATCGACTGAAAAATAGCCAATTTTCGAACAGTCTCAGAATTGGACGAAACTAGTTCCATTGGATCCGTAATAGTTTGTTATTATGGGATTTCAATTTTCGTAGCAATTGGAGTTTTCGTTTGACCGTGGCAGCTCGAAACGCATCGAAATTGTTTTAATATTAATTTGGCGAGTTAAAATAGTCATTTTTCAAACGGTCTCGGATTTCGAAGAAACCCGTTTCATCGGATCCGTAATGTGATATTATTGTAAGGTTTCAAATTTCGTGTCAATCGGATTTACCGTTTGTCCGGGGCAAGCCAAAACGCATAGAAATTAGTTTAAATCGGTTTAATTTAAAATCGATCGTTTATCACCGTAACTCGCATAGATGGCCGAATTAGCGTCCGAAACACGTTCCATTGTGTTCGGAACGCGGGGTAAACCTTAGAAACTCTAACCGGCACGCTTCGTTTGGAGTTCGGAAAAATCCGGGATGAATAGTGTCGCGTATTTTTCTATAAAAGGCCACAAACATTCATTATTTTCACAAATTTATCAACTCTAGGGTTTCAAATAGCTTCAGCCGCCTATTTCATTTTAATGGCTGAGAAGCTCCATCGATCTCCTCCAATTTTCTCTCAATCCATCAACAATAGGAAAAACCTCCAACTAGAAAAGTGTAGAGCTCGATGAACACGACATATCCAACGGTGGAGATCGTGTTTGAGTCGTTGTGGTGGCCAGAATCTGCTCACGTTCACCTAGGGTTGCGCATGAAATTCTAGGAGGAAAGGGGGGCCGAGGTTGGTGCTGCCTTGGTCGTAGATAGAGCTCGAGCAGGCGAGCATGTTGGCGGTGTCTGATCGTCTTCAACGCGAGTAGGTTGGTCACGAAAAATCGAGAGGAGGTGGCGGCCGTGGGTTCTTCGGTTGTGTGGTTTTCACTGGGGAGAAGAAGAAGGAAACATACGACTTTGATCTATGGGCAAGGAAAAGGACGGCTAGGATCTGTTAGGTTTAGAAAAAAATAAATTAAGTTGTAAATTTATATATTAAAATTCGTTTAAACTTTAAAAATGTATAACTTTTTCATACGAGGTCGAAAACACACGAAACAAGTTGTGTTGGGTTCGTATAGACGAACACTACGCTATGATGCTGGTTTGGAGTCGTTTGGAGCTAGTGACAATTTTGGGTAAAATTAAATGCGTATTTTATTTTATTCGAAATAAAAGCTGAAAACGAAATTGAAATCAAGGTGAGAACTTCTCACTCAATCGAATTGTTTCGATTTAAATTTTAAATAGTTAGATTTAAAATTGTTGATTGTATGCATGGATGATAAATTATTATCTATTGATTTTTAAAATAGACATTATGCGCCGTTAGTAAGCGGAGGTTATTTATTAAAAACATATACCGCGAATATTTCACAGTACAGTGAAATTGGTATTATATATGTACTTGGAGTTGATTTTCCGCATTATATAGCGGATGAGACCCTATTGCGCCGCCTATTAAGCGGATAATACTTTTATAATTCCATATACCGTGATAATTCCGTACTGGAACGGAATTGGTATTGTGCTAACATCTGTGGATGCAGGGAAACAGGTTGGAGGGATCCAACTGGATTCCTCAAATGATTGAATTAGTTTCAATGTTTTGTGTTGATCTACTTACAATCTTTGTGATTATCTTTGTGATTGAGATCGTTAAAGGCTAAAATTTAGCTGAATATATTTTTGGTATCGTTAGATGCCGAAAATAAATAAAATTGGATTTTTGAATATTTAAGTTGAGATTTCATAATAAAATTTTAATTTTGGAATTGATTCATTTTAAATAAACAAACGTTATAATTTTAATGTTATAAAATTATGATTTTTGTGAAATATAACCGAAATGTGATTTTTGAAATAAATAGTTGATTAATTTATAAAATGGTTTAAATTGAGATTTTTGAATTATTATAAACGGTTTATATAAAAGGTTTATGAAATTGATATTTATAAATTAAAAATATTGGAATTATAAAACGAGTTTTTATAAGTGTTAAAATGAAGTATAAACGGATTTCATAAGTGAATGAAATTTATAGATTTATAAATTGTGAACTTATAAAATGAATAGATTTTGTAAAATAAAGGATTTATAAGTAATTCACTTATTAATAGGATTTTGGCATTTAAATGAGATATAAATAGAATTTGTCCATTAAGGGATTTTATAAGTGGAAGTTTTTATAAAATAAATATAACCGGAATATATAAACGTTGTTTTATAAATCCGAAATCAACTTATTTTGATAAGTTAATTATTATAGCTTATTAAAGGAAGTATATCCACGATTTTGGATAGTGGATAATCCTTTAGATAAAATGTGTAGAAAATGTTGAATTTGGTTAATGAAGTATATTCACGATTTTGGACAGTGAATATGTATTAAAGAAATGTTTTGGGGAAGTGACATTTTAAATAGAATTTAAAACGACTTAAAGATGTTTTAAAATGCATTAAATATCGAACATATAGATTTCAACATTCATTGTTGAAATAGACGTTTTCGAGAAATAAGGAAATGGTGGACTATAACAATGTTGTTATAGTAAATGATTTCCGAAAGGAAATGTTTTCTATAATATTGGGATTTATATATCTATTTTAATTTCGAATCCCTATACTAGTGATTTTGGGTCGTCGTAACGATGTTTTACGTAACATTTGTTTTGACCCAAATAAATATGTTTAAGAGAATGATTTCCTTAAAGAATGAAATATATACTTAATTTAAATTTAAGTATATTGAATATTTTCAAAATGTTGAAAATAAAAAGTTTTGTGAATTACTTATTATTTAATAAGTATGGAAAGGTATTTCCAATATGAAGTGAATGTTTGAGATTTTATCTTTTAAAGATAAATTGAAAATGAATATTAGAAATCGATTTGGAAATCGTATATTCATAGATATTTTGGAAAGGTAAATTCACTATGGAATTTATAAAAGAAAGGGAAATTTGTTTAAAAATAAACCTTGATTTATTTTTAAAGTGTGGAAATGAATTTACGAATTTGGGACGTAAATTTAATAAATTGGTAAGGATTTATTTAATTGGTTTAAATGAACCATTTTGAAATGAAAGTTGTAAAGTTGAAAATTGATTGAAATTGGTTTTCAAATGGTTAAAGTGTGGAATATATATCTTGTAAAGATAATTTGAAAAATAAATAATTTGGGAAGATTATTTATAATCGGGTCATGTTGTGAATATTGATTGATAGTTAAATAACCGACTATCAATATTGACCTTTAAATAGGTATTTGTTGTGAATTGGTTGAAATTGAATGTTACACTTATTTTTAAATTATTGCGCTCGTTATTCGGATTACCAATTCCGAATAGTGATACGACGTAATGGATAGCATTGAAGATCGGTGTTGAAGACCGGATATTTGTGAAAACGTAAGGATTACCGTCGAATGTCTCTGCATCGGTTGATCTCCGATATAGAGATTTATTACCCTTTGTGATGGGAATCTGGACGTGATTAGTGAATATCCGGATTGCAAGGGCTTTTTTGGAAGTGCCTTCGGTTCCGTTCGATCCTGGAACGGACTTGTATGGTTACGTGTCTGACATTACATTTTGAGACATAAAGCAGATTTCTTTCAAATACATCTCTGTTGGTGGCGGAGAATTTATTCTCTTAGCTTAACACCCTTCTCTGAGACGTACGAGCTCACAGGTTTTATAGTTGAAGGTTATCAGCGATATACTCCCAATTTGGTAATGTGGCATGCTGAGTGTTGCTGTGTGATGATTAGTTATTGATCATTTGTTGATCAAAGCGTGGCTTTGTGAAAAAGCGTAGCTTTGTGGACGAGACTTCGTCGAACCTCACAACCCGGAAATGGTCGAAACAGGAATGTTGCGGTAAGGTTTTTTTAGGGGTCGCGCCCCTAAGGTATGTCCATTTTCTTCTGGATAGAGGTTGTATCATGGTATGGAGCCCAGATATTTAACCTACGTGGTTGCTGCAAGTTTATTAATTTGTGGTTGTTGGTGTTGAGGATCCTCGGATATAGGTCGGTAACCACCGGGGGATGGCATACTTTTGTGGGAGTTATCAAGTTACAGCTTCACTGCACCCAGAAGCGTGTGGTAACTCGGCCTTCTGACAGCAGAGATCCGGTTAGGTTCTTGGGGCGTCTTTCCAGAGGCGTACCCATTTCGGTGTAGGAAGTTCCTTTGCCTGACCATTAGTTGGAAATCTAAAGAAACAATACGAACCCTGTACGGTTTTAGTTGTATAACCTGCCATGGAATGTGGCGGTAACCTGCTATTGAACATGGTAGTTATAGTAGGCATACGATAATGGTCGTATGTTGGCTAAGATTTATATTATACTTTCGAAATGTTTTCTACACTATGCACTAAAAATAACAAAAATCAAATGATTCTATGTAGTAAGCATATTTGACTATCATAAGGAGAAATCTCCTCCAATTCTGCGTTTGCATTGTGTGTGAGGCGGGAGGCCTTATAGTAGTTTCATTTTCCAAAAGCATAGCGAAATTCTTTTGATTTTCTTTGTGAAAATAACTATTTTAGTTCTCACACCAGTCACATGACTGACTCAGAGTTTATTGTTTTCCTTCCTAAACTCTGGGTGCCCACCAATTTCAACACGGGCAGTCTCGAGTTAGGTTATCAGGTTATTCTGGATTCGGGAGTTGCTATAGAGATTTGGAAGCAAGCTGGACGACATGGCGTATTAACTAGCATATGTAGTATTTCTTTTCCACTGTTTTGTTGTTGTACACTCTGATGATGTAATGTAATGTAATGTAATGTAATAACTGATATAGTTCTTTGTTTAAAGATTATTCATTTATCTATTATACGTTGTTCCGCTGTGATTGTGAGATTCTGATATTGTTCTGTAGTTTCTTTCTGTTCTGTTCTATCCTTTTCTTTCTTCTTCTATCTTTTTCTTCTTCTTAAACCATAAGAATTCGGTTTTCCGGCATTCGATTGCTCGGAAGTTGATACAGTAGACGTATTGATGTCAGTTTTCGGAAGTCGATGAATCGGGTCCTCACAAGTGGTATCAGAGCATATGGTTAAGCGACAACCATGGCTCTGTTGGGAATACTCATTAGAGATAGAGTCAGTAGTACTCTAGAATGAGTTTGAGTGTAATAATAGATACGAGCGCGTATTTGTTAGTGAATATAAAATGTTTTATATTGTTTTTGCTTATCCGTTGAGCTGTTTATGAATTCTGGTCGGTAGATGGGACGCCATATTATCGATAGGGGTTTCTAAACTCTTAAATGAGATAAACCGACATAGTATCATTTTAAATTGGGTAAATGAAATAAATTTACCTCGATTTTATTTTGATATATAAAGAAATAATTTTTTAGAATTATTAGTGTATATAAATTGATTGTTGATTGTTGAAAATGTAAGAATGTATGCAAGTAAACAAAAGTTGTTTACAAAAATTGTAAAAGGATGAATTGTATAGCGAAGAATTATAAACTATGGAATTATAATTAATATGATTGACAATTGTGAAATGATCTTACATATAAGAAGTGAAACTGTATGAATATATTTATAAATATGGGTTGTATTTAAAACTGAATTTGAAATTTTTGGAGATTTGGAAAGTTTAAATTCCTTTTGATTTTGAAAATGAATTTCAAAGGATATGGAAAAGTACCTTCCATTGGAAATTTGTGGAGGTGTTGGAACTCGGTAAGAGTGTCCATTTGAATTGGAATCCTACGTGATGGGATCATGTTGATTGATCATGATGTATGCTAGCGTAATTTGAGGGGCGTGATGCCTACAGTTACAAGCGATTCCACTGGGATAGTGGCGCAACCACCACGTAAACTGCGATCTAGATGCCAAAGCGAAATTCGAGGGGCGAGATGCATACGGTTACAAGCGATTTCATTGGGATAGTGGCGTAACCACCATGTGAACTACGATCTTTGGCAACAACCATGGCGAAATTCAAGAGATGTGAAATCTACAGATTACAAGCGATTCTACTAGGATAGTAGCGTAACCGCCGAGTAACTATGATCCATGAGGGAACGTGCTTTCCATATCCATTTTTAAAAATGGAATATAACTTAAGTGAAGTTGAATAAAGTTGATTTTGGTGTCGAAATAAATTAATAAGTGAATTAATGAAATGAAGTCATTAAGGATATGAACTTGAGTTATATAAATGAAATTCAACTTGGAATGTAAAATGAATTAGCAATTGAATTAATAAACGGATTGAATATTGATCAATCTAATATGAATGAATTGAATGTAAATCAATTGAATGTAAAAGGATTGATATGGGAAAATGAATGTAAGTGTTAATTCATTAAAAGCTAATGTTATTGGAAGTTGAATAATTGAATGAAAATCAACTTAATATAAACCAATTGGAATTAAAAGTGTTGAACCACATTGAATGTAAAGAAATGTAAATTGAATAAATTTGGTTGTAATGAATGTACATTGGTTGTTATTTGATTGTTAATTGATTGTATATAAATTCATTAAGTGTTAATGAAGTTGAATTGATAAAGTGGAAGCTAAGTAATTGAAATCAAATTGGAAGTTAAGTGATTCTTAAATAGAATTGAATTTGATTTGGAAGTGAACCAACTTGAATATAAATTAGTGAATATAGACTAATTGAATATGAATAATTGAATGTTAGTAAATCCAACGTTAATGAATCAAATGTAATTTAAATGAAAAACAAATTCATTGAATATTAATGAGAAGTGAATTTATATTGATTTGGTTATGAATTTGTTGGATGATAGTTGGATGATAGTTGATTGACGGTTGCATTTGTTGATTGAATGCATTTGCTATATTGGCACATGTAGTTCTTATGTTACTATATGTTGTATATTGATATTGTTTTCATATATGCATGTTTCTCATGTTGTTGTCGAGTGTTTAGTAGGTGCGGATTGCGCTTGCTTCGCATTTGGAGCTCGCTTTCGTGCTATATTAGCCGTATACGCTCGCTAATAAAATATAAGGTACATATCTCGGATTACATACCGTACTTTTACACTTTTTACCCTGCGGGATGCCTCATCACTTGATGAGATGTATATTTGTGATATATATACTGTCATTTTTTTTCGGATCGAGCCGTGCAAAGGAGACTCTAGCGAATTTTTCCAAAAATTTAAGGTGTTAGAATATTTTTGAGAAAATTAGGAAATTTTTGAAGACTAAGTTTGAATTTGGAAACTTAGTAAAGATTTTGTAAGAAGTTTAACCATGAATTTTGGGAAAGATAAACGCTTAAGAGATTTGAAAAATCTAAATTGAATGTTTTTTTTGAAAAAAAATTAATATATTCTGTAAATTTTTCTTACTTGGCAATTTCGAGGACGAAATTCTTTTAAGGGGGGAAGTCTGTAACGACCCAGAATTTATGTTAATTAAAATTCATATATTTAATTAATTTTAAATATTAATAAGTAAATTTTATATGTCGAATGAATTTTAATTCGAATAATTGGATTTAATTGGATAATTAAATCGATAATTTAATAATTGAAATTACAGAAATAATTGAAAATTGAGTTTAATATGATTGAAAATGATTTGTAAAATTCTATTTAATCATATTGAAGTTATAGAGATGTTATGGAACTTTTAAAATTGAATTAAAAATTTATTTGTGAAAATTGAATATTTTAATATTTAATTATCGACTGAAAAATAGCCAATTTACGAACAGTCTCAGAATTGGACGAAACTAGTTCCATTGGATCTGTAATAGTTTGTTATTATCGGATTTCAATTTTCGTAGCTGTTTGCACCAAAATTGGTCACAGCACTCTTCGGGGGTCGTTGAAGAGATAATAGTGAAGAATGTTAATTCAAAACAGATATTATCTAACAAAAACTCCAATCAACAGTAAAGTAAATGTGTAGACAAGCGATTTATAGTGGTTCGGCGTGTTGGCTACGTCCACTGTGAAGTTTTTTGATGTTTTATTGATTCTCTTTCAATGATTACAAGTTGTTACAGCGATCGACAGCAGGTTACAACTTAAAATTCGAAATCAACAGCTAATATACGATGTATAGTGATGAAGATCTCAGTCCGGCAGAGTCTGGGCGCTTGAGAGTCGAAAGTTCCCTTTTCTGTTGGCTCTAGGGCTCTATTTATAGGCGCAGGCTGCTGATATTTCGCTGAAAACTCGAGAGACCACTTCTGGCACATGAGGGGGCCCACACGCCCGGTCTTAGGAAGTTTAGGACCACTTTGGCATCGGTTCGAACTCCATTCGAATCGATCAAGAATTCATCCAATCGAGGTGAAATTTGGCGTGGACACTCTTCGACATAAATGCAAGCTTCTGTGAAAATTTCGTGGCATTTGGATCAGTGGATTGAGAGATATGATGGATTCGAGATGGGGTTCACTGCGTGGCTGTTTGGTTCGAAACCATCAATTCGAACCGATGGTGGCACGTGCCTTCGTGGTGACGTGGAGCGCAAACTTCGAACCGATTCAGTCTTCACTCCGAGTTGACCGCTTCGACTCCATATATCTCGACGCATTCGAACCGATGGATGACACGTCATCGTGGCTAGTTGACACAGTGGATTCGAGTGAAGCTTCACAGGTGGGTTCGAACAAGGCTTCTGTGATGGGTTCGAACAGCTGATGCTCGGTGGATTCGAACAAGGATTCTTTGGATGGATACGAGCTTTGCAACCCCTCCATGGGCACGAGGTCCACTGATACGAACTAGATGAGTTCGAGGTTGATGGATTCGAACCAAGGCACTCCGATGGGTTCGAAGTCCATCGATTCGAAGGTGATCGGTTCGAATTGTATTTGACGATGGGTTCGAAGACACCTATCTCGATGGGTTCGAAACCAGTGCTTCCCCTTCAAGTTGAATCGATCATAACTTGAGCGTATGAACTCGGATTGACTCGAAATTTGAGATGAAGGCTTCTATGGTCTTTCTTGTCTTGTCCTATCAATTGTAGCACAATTCGGACTCGGACAAAATTCAGCGATATCCATAGCGAAACGAAGTATGGCCAATCTCTGATACGAACTATCCTTTGTTTTCGATCGATCTTTTGATATCACGGCTTTGCCAAAAAGCGGGATAACATTTTGCCCCCCCAAAGTACGTCTTGTGGGAACATGACGTGCTTTGAATAGCTGCAATTTCTCTCTGAACAGTCATTGCTCTCTTTTTTTTTGAGACTCGTACTCCGTATTTCTATAACCTTGCGTTGATATGATTGATTGCTGTATAATAGAGCTTAGTCGTTGGCTGTTGCATTTGTAACAAGTTGAGTACTCCATCCCTGTAAATGTTTAAAATCGAACGTTAGTTTGACGTATATGCACATATGTTAGTTTTACCCTTGTTAACGTCGTGCGTCCGCGAGTCGTTGTCAGTTTGGTTTGCTATTGAATTTCTTTTCGATTCTCTCCTGAACCGATTTGGAAATTTAAGTTGAGACAATGCATGATGGTTGTTTTGAAAAGTCCCTTCGTATATATAGAAGGTCGAAGGAAACGACTTTGAGTTGTGTGAATGTAATACTTCGAACCGATGTGTTGGAGCATTGATGGGTTCGAAATCTACATTCGTATGGATGGAGTACGCTCGTGCTATGATGGGTACGAAGCTGACATTCGAACTGATGTGAGAGGATGGATTCGAGATAGTAGTTCGTATCGATAGGAAATGATGGATACGAAATTCGTCGTTCATATCGGCAGGTTGTGGATGGAATTGTGAACAGGGGCTTCGAACTGATGTGCCCACTGTGCGTTTCGTATCGATGTGACCCGATGTTCTACCGTGTGCTTCGTATCGATGAAATATGAGGTCGACTTCGAACCCACAAGGCATTAGGAAACTGGTTTCGAATGGAGATTTCAAAACGATCCACGCTTTGACTGGTTGCGACCGGTCACGTTTACCGGAAGGGGAATCGTCTCGGTCGCCCTCAAAGCTCCATATAAATAGCAGTGGGGTTGCCACTTTTTCACTTTTCACTTTTTACTCTCACCTTGCTTTTACTGTGTTCCGCCTTGTCTCGAAGCCTCAGAGGAGAAGGAACTGCGTCACGTATTCGAACCAATCAAGATCCAAGACTATAACTCCTCGAATCCATCACTTAAACTAGGTAATTAGCCTCGAATCCAAATGGCAAAGTTACTTCGAACCTATCTCTTCTTCATCGATTACTTAGTGTCGAGATTGGCAAAGTCAGATCTGGTTTGGGAGGACTTCGAACCGATGCGTGGATTCGAGTTTGAATCGATGATGGCGGCGTCATTCTTCGTTGGATTTCGCATCGATCCCTGGAATGACTTTACGAGGGTGACATAGTTCGCACCGATTGACCATCTCTCATGGGTTCATTCGAATCGATGGTTTCGAATCCATCAGCTATCGGTTCGAAGTTCTCAACTTTGCATCGATACGGAGGGTATTGATTCGAACGCAGTCGATGTTAAGTTGAGGGTTTCCTTATCGGTTTGAACCAGTTAACCAAGGATCGATTCGAAGGCATTTTTCATTGATCGATTCGAATTTGACACCTGATCATCGATTCGAAGCGCGCCTTTCTGCATCGATTTGAAGTGACAGTAGGATGGGTTCGAATGAGTTCCTTTTGTTCGGTTCGATCCCTCTATGATGGATATCAAAGTTTGACATTTTCTAAGCATAATTCCGGCGAGCTTCATCCTTGCATATTTGGACTTGATAGTCACACCGCATACTTGACCACCTCTCGAAGCTCGTCGATGGAACCATAACAACAAATCAAATTCCATCATACAAACGGTTCAGTGATGACGGTCAGCGATGACGGTCATTATAACTGGGGAAATTAGCTTTGTCGTTTGCATGTTTCCTTTAACTCTGTGACACTTATTCAAGTAATGCATGGCACTGTACAACATACATTTATACACTTTACACTGGGGAACAGACGGGTCCTTTGTCGTCTAACGATGGTTTCTCATGAGTTAGCTAGTCATGGAACCTTCAAGTTCACAACAGCAGGAGGTCCAAAGCACAGCTGCTCCGAGACTAGAGGTTCCAGATATTGAACCTGAGATCATTGGTCCGGCCCCGGACGAACTTCCCAATGCGTCTTTCATTGCCAATCCGTCGGATTCCGTTCAATCCAATATTTTTGAAGATATGTTGGGGAGAATATGCTTGAGGCACGGCCTGTCACTGGATGACGTGTTATTGCCGGGGCCGAATGATAGACCACACAACCCGCCGGAGGGATATACAGCATTTAATCGCCACGCTTGCGCGGCTGGGACGCTTCTTCCGTTCAACGAGTACATAAGGGAAGTGTTGTCCTTTTTGAGGATCGCTCCATCTCAACTACACCCGAACGGATATGCCTCCGTGAATAGTTTATTCATCGTCTTCATGGAGTATCTTCATAGACCACCGATCCCGACCGAGATCAGATATCTATTTAACTTCAAAACTCGAGGTGATTACCCTTCCTTCACATTTCTGGAAGCAGTGAGGAATTGCCAAGTGGTCACTGGGTCCTGGACCAGATTGAGTTACTATAAGACGGAATGGTTCTATGTTAGGTGTCCTCCGGGGTTTGCCCGGCGATGGTTATTCAGACATGAGTGTAGCTGAGTTATCAAGTAATTACTAAGGCAATTGCGGTCAAAGTGAAACTTATGTTTTTTCTTTTTACAGCAACGATTCAGCGACCTGAGGGCGAACACTTTAAGGAGATGGTGCGAGTACTTCGAGAAGTCTCGAGTGAAGATAGGGATATCGAGTCGCTTTTGACCGATAGGAATCTCCGGACTTACGCGTTGATCGAACGGAGGCAAAGCATACAGTTTGACGGGGCATTAAGGACTGTCTCGAAAAAGCGAGTCAAGCACAAGAAACCCCAAGTTATTATAGCCGAGGAGGCTGATTCTGAAAGAACCCACACCGATGATGAACCGCTGACCGAGCCTACGGATGTAGCTCAGGATGTCGCAGAGCAGAGAAAAGGCAAGGCAGCCGTTGTCACGTCAACTAAGCAGGGAAGATGGAAATCGGTTGTCACGGCCCGATCCTCTCCCGGAGTTAGAATTTCGGAGATGTCCCCTCCGAGAACTGAAAGTCTTTACGAAGGGCTCGCCAATATTCCAATTCCGGACTACGTGTCCCTGCAACATGATGCCGGATTGGAAGAACTTTCAGAAACTTTAGTTTTGAGCGAGTCTTTTCCCACTGGTGTGGCACACACAACCGGTTGGTCGGGGGGTTGCACATTCATACATATTTCACAACACTGCATAACCTTCGACTATAAACTACGTGTTTTGGAAGGTGATTAATTCTATTTTATTTTGTTCTGCAGATACTATGTCTAGGCGGGGCTCGATGTTAGGGAGTCTTGAACATGTCCGCAAGTCTTCATATCATGATTCACGCAGGCGAGAAGGGGACAGAGATTATGACCAGGGACGCTCTGGGTATTCTAGTCAGGAGAGATATGATACAGACAGAGGTTATAAGCGTCGATCTCGATCGCGTACCCCTCCTCTTCCCAGAGATCCCATTCAACCTCCTGTGCACGTCTCTCGTCCTTCTGAATCTTCACATCATATGTCGGCCTCTCAGTCTTCTAGGAATGAATCTCGCCGTTCTAGGAGCGAAACAATAACTACTGCCTTTACAGATCAGCCCCCCATGGAAATTTCAAGCGAAGGAGCGATCAGGCTTGCTCAGCTGAAGAGAGACTTCCCAAACATTTGTTTCGACAACAATATCTTTCCTCCTCATTTAAAGAAAATCCCGGAGGAGGCTGAACAATTGGTACATGACTACGTACACGATTTTTATGCTCAGTACAAAGCGTGGTCGAAAGAAGCAGACAAAGCGTCGGCATTGGCCTTTGAGCGTGAGGCCGCCATCGAGAGATTACAGGCTGAGTTAGCTCAAAAGAGCCGTATTATTGATGTGCTAAATACTGAAGCTGAATCTTCTCGGAAATATGAAATGGAGGCTATCAAAAAGGCCGACGAAGCCCAAGTAACAATGGATAGGATGAAACGTGAGCACTATGCCACGGTAGAGGACATGGGCCATCGAAACACCCTGGTCACTACTGAGAGGGACACAGCCCTGAAAGAGTTAAACGAGCTTAAGTCCAAATTCGCCGAAATCGCCAAGGAAAGAGATGATGCGAATAATGCAGCCCAGGAGGCGTGTGAACAAGCCGTGATTCTCCGGACTGAATGGGATGCGGCAGTAGCCAAGGTCCAGGCAGTTGAGACAGAGGTTGTGGAGAAAGTTTAACAAGCGGGGGCCAGGCTGGAAGCCGATATTGAAGATTTGCTCATCACTTACAATGCCAATGTGTTGAGACACCGAAATTTGGCCTGGCTCCAAGATTACCCGATACACCTCCGCAGCGCCTAGGGTCGATTGGTTGAGGAAGAAGAGGAAGCACGTCCGGATGAATCGGTCGACCGATTCGAACTTGAAAACCGGCTGCTGACAGACGATGAGAAGAAGGTCCTTCATGACGCTATTATTGCTCATGAGAAGGAGATGATTGGCGGCCGATCTCTGGAGATTGGAGAGGGATCAGGTGTTGAGCATCACGCCAGTGTTACTGAAATCACCGCTCTACCTCCGTTAGAGCCTGCATCTGTGGTTGGTTCGCAATCTGTTCCTACTTACGATCCAGAACAGCCGCGGTTATCTCCTATTCAGGAGCATACTTCTGAGGCCGCTCAGTCGTCCGCAAGCCAAACTGGGGAAGGTATTCCGAACCTATCTCAAGTGTTTTCCAAATAGAGAGTTTGTTCTGAAGCAGTTACTAATAACTTCTTCTTATCTTTGCTTAGTGACTGGAGTTGCTCCGATTACCGCGTCCCAAGAATCGAGCAAAGGGGATAAGGCCATCACCACCGAGACTATTGTCGTAACAGCAGTATCAACTGAGGCGGTGCAGGGGAGCGGATTATCTCTTGATGAACAAATGGTGAGCGAGCTGCTCGGTGAGCAGGGTGGATTCTCCACAGACATGTCGTTCATCATTAGTGACCTCCCGCCAACCTCTAGCTTTTCAATGCAGACTGCGGATGCCCCCAGCCATGCCCAAGCGACTCGTGATGAGGAAATCCTGGCTGAGATCAATGCTGAAATAGGGGCTGCGGGGCAAAGTGGCATTGTTGGTGGCAGCACGGCGGCGCAGAGTCCAGCACCTGTAAGGGTAGTATCATCAGGTGGTACTATTCCACCTTCTATTGCGGGTCCAGTCCCTTCAACTCCTCCGGCAGGAAGCCTTCATTTAAGTTCGAGTTCTGAGGAGGACGTGGACATTATGCCCCCGACCGAAGAGCGGCCACCGGAGAGGAGACCCTCCAAACGAAGGATTTATGTTCCTAGTGATTCCAACGACGAACCACTGATAAGAAGGTCGAAAAAGAAGAAATAGATCGGCCTCTCAAGCAGATGTTTTGGTAGATAGGAACTTGTTTTCGTTTTTTGTTAGTAGGCCGTGTATAGATGCAGGTTCGGCCCCTGCTAGTAGGGATTCTTTTTTGTGAGAACTTATTTGCATGTAAGTCCTTGTCTTCAGTAGTTGAAATAAAATTTAGTTTCTTTGTTTCAACTCTCATTTCTTTTGTGCTTAAGTGTTCATAGTGTTTTCAGTCTGGTGTACTTGTGGTGTTTTTACCGTCAAGTAGGATTCGTTTCATTTGCCAAGCCTGAGAATCTTGGTCACAAGTTGTGATCGATGAATAATTGAACTTAGGACATTGTATCACTTTGGTTAGCGATTAACACTTAGCTTTTTTTTGCCCCCTAGTCTCGGGGAATAACATTTGTGTTCTGGTGGTTGAGTGCGTTTATTGCAAACCTTAAGCACATGTCCACATTCTGGGGACTTAAGATAATTTGAGATCGATAATCCGGTTCGCACTTCGGGAACTCGAGAGTTATCGATGTTTGTAACATGGATCGCACTCCGGGGACCTGGAGTTGATGCTTATGCTCCACTTCACGCTCTGGGACCTTGGAGTTAGTATTGATACTTCAGTTCACACTCCGGGAACTCCGACTTGGTATTTGTGCCCCAAATCACACTCCGGGAATTTGGAGATAGCATGTATGTTTGGGTTCGCGCTTCGGGAACCTGTAATTTATGTATATACTCCATTCATGTTCTACGAAGTTGGAGTTAGCCACTGGATGGTCAGTCACATCTACGTGGGCTTTTTAGGAGTCCGTTCACACTCTGGGAACGATGGATTCGACGTTTATACTCCAATTCACGCTCTAGGAAGTTGGAGTCCGTTCGCACTCCGGGAACGAATTGTTGAATGTTTATACTCCAAATCACACTCTGGAAAGTTGGAGTCCGTTCGCGCTCTGGGAACGAATTGTTGAATGTTTATACTCCAATTAACACTCTAGGAAGTTGGAGTCCGTTCGCGCTCTGGGAACGAATTATTTAATGTTTATACTCCAATTCACGCTCTGGGAAGTTGGAGTCCGTTCGCACTTCGGGAACGAATTGTTGAATGTTTATACTCCAATTCACGCTCTGGGAAGTTGGAGTTCGTTCGCGCTCTGGGAACGAATTGTTGAATGTTTATACTCCAATTCACACTCTGGGAAGTTGGAGTCCGTTCGCGCTCTGGGAACGAATTATTGAATGTTTATACTCCAATTCACGCTCTGGGAAGTTTCACGCTCTGGGAACGAATTGCTGAATGTTTATACTCCAATTCACGCTCTGGGAAGTTGGAGTCCGTTCGCGCTCTGGGAACGAATTATTGAATGTTTATACTCCAATTCACGCTTTGGGAAGTTGGAGTCCGCTCGTACTCCAGGAACGAATTATTGGATGTTTATACTCCAATTCACGCTCTGGGAAGTTGGAGTCTGTTCACGCTCTGGGAACGAATTATTGAATGTTTATACTCCAATTCACGCTCTGGGAAGTTGGAGTCCGTTCGCACTCCGGGAACGAATTATTAGATGTTTATACTCCAATTCACGCTCTGGGAAGTTGGAGTCCGTTCGCACTCTGGGAACGATTTATTGGTAGGACTGTCGTGTGTCGGTCCAGTTCAGCCTTTGGTGTATTGGCTTGCCTCCGAGCTGGGGTTTCACTTAGTGAGTGGCCGGTCGTATCACAATCACTCGCTATTTGAATAAATTCCATTGTTTGATGGAACTTAGCTCTTCGTGTGGCGTGATTGTTGAACGTTGTATTCGATGAATCACAGCTCTAGCTTGAAAAGATAGCATTTTATTGCTGAAATAAGAAAATATGGCAAAGTCAGTGCCTTATTACAAATTCAAATTTCAGAATGTAAAGGAAATTGCAAAGTATTCATAGATTGAATGAGCCTGTCATGTGTGACAGTGACGAAGGTCTTCGTCGTTCCAGGCTCCTGAGTAAGTTGGTCCGCCACTGATGGCGTTTATCACCAATCTTCCATGGGGACAAGTCGAGTCCTCCTGTCTCGGTCGATTGGATTCATTGTTTTGATTTGATGGGCCCGCTTCTCTGGGCTGCGGCGTCCGCACAAACTGTTCCAGTTTCCTTTCTCTGATCGGTATTTCAACGAAGTCCTGTAAGTGACGACACTCGTTCGTATTGTGCCCGTAGCTTTCATGGAACCTGCAAAACTTCCCTGTCTGGATTTGTCTCTCTGACGAAGGTCTTGGTGCAGGTTTTTGATATTAAATCGTATCACAGGTTTGTAAGTACAAGTCCTCCAGTGATGTATTCAGAGGAGTGTAACTGTCAAACATTGGGTTCTTGCGCTGCGGGCCAGGATTTTGATCTCGTTTCCTGGTTTGATTCACGCTCTCTCTTCGTCGAGCTTGTTTGTTTCTAACATTCAACTGAACTTTTCCGGAGCTCTCACCGGACTGTTTGATTGCAACATTGCTTTGGATCCCTTCCGTACTTGGACCGGCATCGGTTTGCTTCCTAGACTGTTTCGCATCTTCTCGTCTCAGGAATTGAGCCGCTATTGCATGGAAACGGTCCAACGATGCGGGTGGTTTTCCAGCTAGCCAGTTGCCAAACTCAGAATCGGGGTCGATCCCTTTAGTCAACGCCATAAGGATGGAGTTATCGTTTGGATTGCTGATCTCCGCACATGCGGTATGGAATCTCTCCAAGTATTTCCTGAGCGTCTCTCCAGGAGCTTGGGTGACGCTGGACAGAGTGTTGACATCTTTCGGTCTTGCGACGTGCATGCGGAATTGCTCAACGAATTTTGTGGCTAACTGGTCGAATGAAGAGATGGATCGAGGTGGCAGTCGGGTGAACCACATGGTAGCGATTCCCCCCAAGGATATGGGGAAACTACGACATTTCACTGCATCGTCAGCCCTGGCAGCAGTCATCGACCATTCATATTTTAGAATATGTTGGTTGGGGTCGGAGTTTCCCTCGTACATGGGTAGAGTTGGCATTCGGAATCGCCGTGGGGGTTCGGCAGTAAGGATATCGTCCGTAAAAGGAGTGTGGCTTCGGGAGACTCCCCAATCGTCATTTGTGAATCCCTGGCTTTCACGGATCATCTGACGTATCATAGTTGAAAGATCCGGCATTTGCACCGGAGTATGATCACGTTCCATACGTTGGGTTTGAACCGGATATCGTCGACGGTCCAAGTCTTGCCTTCTTGGCTCATAGTCCTCTGGGACGTATGGTTCAGGAGTACGTCCGCTATGACGACGGTCCAGGTCCGACTGATCTTGGGCGTCGACCCCTGGTTCAGCCGCAACGTTAGTGGTGCGGTGAGGATCGGCACATCCTCGGGAGGAGGGTCCAGTTTGAAAACTGGCTGACGGACCAACTCTCAGTTTCCCGACGGTCAACGCCGGTTGATTTCTAGTGACTGGCATGCGACTCCCATCTAGGCGGGGTCGTGGTGATCGATTGTGGTAATCAGAAGATGAAGAACTTTCGCTGGAGGAGTGAGAAGCATGATCTCTCATGGATCTCTTTCATTTCTGGCGATCCAGCTGGTTGATTAGCTCAGCGTTTGCGCGTAGCTGTTCTTCTAGTTGCTGCCGACTCTGGGTCAGCTCTTGGAGTAGCAACTGCAACTCTTGTCGGGTAACCGGACCTGATGGTTCGGAGTGCCCAGTTGCATCCTGATTAGATGGAGGTGGCGGCACAGGATTCTGTCGATCCTGCTCTTCTTGATTAATAGCATTTGAGGTGGTTCTTGTGCTAACCATCTCGAAGGTTGAATTTCTTTCCTAGACTTTATGCAAATCTGAATAGAAGGGAAGGAGGTTGGATTTAATGATTTGGATCTCTCTCTTAGATTTATTCAATCCGGTATCGATGACAGATCCAAAGAGCAGGAGAAAATCTGGGTTTTCTCAGTGAAAGCACCAAAGTGTTTGCACCAAAATTAGTCACAACACTCTTCGGGAGTCGTTGAAGAGATAATAGTGAAGAATGTTAATTCAAAACAGATATTATCTAACAAAAACTCCAATCAACAGTAAAGTAAATGTGTAGACAAGCGATTTATAGTGGTTCGGCGTGTTGCCTATGTCCACTATGAAGGTTTTTGATGTTTTATTGATTCTCTTTCAATGATTACAAGTTGTTACAGCGATCGACAGCAGGTTACAACTTAAAATTCGAAATCAACAGCTAATATACGATGTATAGTGATGAAGATCTCAGTCCGGCAGAGTCTGGGCGCTTGAGAGTCGAAAGATCCCTTTTCTGTTGGCTCTGGGGATCTATTTATAAACGTAGGCTGCTGATATTTCGCTGAAAACTCAGGAGACCACTTCTGGCACATGAGGGGGCCCACACGCCCGGTCTTAGGAAGTTTGGGCCCACTTTGGCATCGGTTCGAACTCCATTCGAATCGATCAAGAATTCATCCAATCGAGGTGAAATTTGGCGTGGACACTCTTCGACATGAATGCAAGCTTCTGTGAAAATTTCATGGCATTTGGATCAGTGGATTGAGAGATATGATGGATTCGAGATGGGGTTCACTGCGTGGCTGTTTAGTTTGAAACCATCTATTCGAACCGATGGTTTCGAACCGATGGTGGCACGCGCCTTCGTGGTGACGTGGAGCGCAAACTTCGAACCGATCCGGTCTTTACTCCGAGTTGACCGCTTCGACTCCATATATCTCGACGCATTCGAACCGATGGATGACACGTCATCGTGGCTAATTGACCCAGTGGATTCGAGTGAAGCTTCACAGGTGGGTTCGAACAAGGCTTCTGTGATGGGTTCGAACAGCTGATGCTCGGTGGATTCGAACAAGGATTCTTTGGATGGATAGGAGCTTTGCAACCCCTCTATGGGCACGAGGTCCACCAATACGAACTAGATGGGTTCGAGGTTGATGGATTCGAACCAAGGCACTCCGATGGGTTCGAAGTCCATCGATTCGAAGGTGATCGGTTCGAATTGTATTTGACGATGGGTTCGAAGACACCTATCTCGATGGGTTCGAAACCAGTGCTTTCCCCTTCAAGTTGAATCGATCATAACTTGAGCGTATGAACTCGGATTGACTCGAAATTTGAGATGAAGGCTTCTATGGTCTTTCTTGCCTTGTCCTATCAATTGTAGCACAATTCGGACTCGGACAAAATTCAGCGATATCCATAGCGAAACGAAGTATGGCCAATCTCTGATACGAACTATCCTTTGTTTTCGATCGATCTTTTGGTATCATGGCTTTGCCAAAAAGCGGGATAACAGTAGCAATTGGAGTTTTCGTTTGACCGTGGCAGCTCGAAACGCATCGAAATTGTTTTAATATTAATTTGGCGAGTTAAAATAATCATTTTTCAAACGGTCTTGGATTTCGACGAAACCATTTCATCGGATCCGTAATGTGATATTATTGTAAGGTTTCAAATTTCGTGTCAATCGGATTTACCGTTTGTCCGTGGCAAGCCAAAACGCATAGAAATTAGTTTAAGTCGGTTTAATTTAAAATCGATCGTTTATTGCCGTAACTCGCACAGACGGCCGAATTAGCCTCCGAAACACGTTCCATTGTGTTCGGAACGCGGGGTAAACCTTAGAAATGCCAACCGGCACGCTTCGTTCGGAGTTCGGAAAAATCCGGGATGAATAGTGTCGCGTATTTTTCTATAAAAGGCCACAAACATTCATTATTTTCACAAATTTATCAACTCTAGGGTTGCAAATAGCTTCAGCCACTTATTGCATTTTAATGGCTGAGAAGCTCCATCGATCTCCTCCAATTTTCTCTCAATCCATCAACAATTAGGAAAAACCTCCAACTAGAAAAGTGTAGAGCTCGATGAATACGACATATCCAACGGTTGACATCGTGTTTGAGTCGTTGTGGTGGCCAGAATCTGCTCGCGTTCACCTAGGGTTGCGCACGAAATTCGAGGAGGAAAGGGGGCCGAGCTTGGTGCTGCCTTGGTCGTAGATAGAGCTCGAGCAGGCGAGCATGTTGGCGGTGTCTGATCGTCTTCAAGGCGAGTAGGTTGGTCACGAAAAATCGAGAGGAGGTGGCGGCCGTGGGTTCTTCGGTTGCGTGGTTTTCACTAGGGAGAAGAAGAAGGAAACATACGGCTTTGATCTATGGGCAAGGAAAAGGACGACTAGGATCTGTTAGGTTTAGAAAAAAAAATTAAGTTGTAAATTTATATATTAAAATTCGTTTAAACTTTAAAAATGTATAACTTTTTCAAACGAGGTCGAAAACGCACGAAACAAGTTGCGTTAGGTTCGTATGGATGAACACTACGCTATGAAGCTGGTTTGGATTCGTTTGGAGCTAGCGAGAATTTCGGGTAAAATTAAACGCGTGTTTAATTTTATTCGAAATAAAAGCTGAAAACGGAATTGAAATCAAGGTGAGAACTTCTCACTCAGTCGAATTATTTCGATTTAAATTTTAAATAGTTAGATTTAAAATTGTTGATTGTATGCATGGATGATAAATTATTATCTATTGATTGTTAAAATAGACATTATGCGCCATTAGTAAGCGGAGGTTATTTATTAAAAACATATACCACGAATATTTCACAGTACAGTGAAATTGGTATTATATACGTACTTGGAGTTGATTTCCTGCATTATATAGTGGATGAGACCCTATTGCGCCGCCTATTAAGCGGATAATATTTTTATAATTCCATATACCGCGATAATTCCGTACTGGAACGGAATTGGTATTGTGCTAACATCTGTGGATGCAGGGAAACAGGTTGGAGGGATCCAACTGGATTCCTCAAATGATTGAATTGGTTTCAATGTTGTGTGTTGATCTATTTATAATCTTTGTGATTATCTTTGTGATTGAGATCGTTAAAGGCTAAAATTTAGCCGAATATATTTTTGGAATCGTTAGATGCGGAAAATAAATAAAATTGTATTTTTGAGACGTACGAGCTTAACACCCTTCTCTGAGACGTACGAGCTCACAGGTTTTGTAGTTGAAGGTTATCAGCGATATACTCCCAATTGATTAATGTGGCATGCTGAGTGTTGCTGTGTGATGATTATTTATTGATCATTTGATGATCAAAGCGTGGCTTTGTGAAAAAGTGTAGCTTTGTGGACGAGACTTCGTCGAGCCTCACAACCCGGAAATGGTCGAAACAGGAATGTTGCGGCAAGGTTTTTTTAGGGGTCGCGCCCCTAAGGTATGTCCATTTTCTTCTGGATAGAGGTTGTATCATGGTATGGAGCCCAGATATTTAACCTATGTGGTTGCCGCAAATTTATTACTTTGTGGTTGTTGGTGTTGAGGATCCTCGGATAAAGGTCGGTAACGACCGGGGGATGGCATACTTTTGTGGGAGTTATCAAGTTACAGCTTCATTGCACGCAGAAGCGTGTGGTAACTCGGCCTTGTGACAGCAGAGATCCGGTTAGGTTCTCGGGGCGTCTTTCCAGAGGCGTACCCATTTCGGTGTAGGAAGTTCCTTTGCCTGACCATTAGTTGGAAATCCAAAGAAACAATACGAACCCTGTATGGTTTTAGTTGTATAACTTGCCATGGAATGTGGTGGTAACCTGCTATTGAACATGGTAGTTATAGTAGGCATACGATAATGGTCGTATGTTGGCTAAGATTTATATTATACTTTCGAAATGTTTTCTACACTATGCACTAAAAATAAAAAAAATCAAATGATTCTGCGTAGTACGCATATTTGACTATTATAAGGAGAAATCTCCTCCAATTCTGCGTTTGCATTGTGTGTGTGGCGGGAGGCCTTATGGTAGTTTCATTTTCCAAAAGCATAGCGAAATTCTTTTGATTTTCTTTGTGAAAATAACTGTTTTAGTTCTCACACCAGTCTCATGACTGACTCGGAGTTTATTGTTTCCCTTCCTAAACTCTGGGTGCCCACCAATTTCCACATGGGCAGTCTCGAGTTAGGTTATCAGATTATTCTGGATTCGGGAGTTGCTATAGAGATTTGGAAGCAAGCTGGACGGCATGGCGTGTTTACTAGCATATGTAGTACTTCTTTTCCGCTGTTTTGTTGTTGTACACTCTGATGATGTAATGTAATGTAATGTGATGTAATGTAATAACTGATATAGTTCTTTGTTTAAAGATTATTCATTTATCTATTATACGTTGTTCCGCTGCGATTGTGAGATTCTGATATTGTTCTGTAGTTTCTTTCTGTTCTGTTCTATCCTTTTCATTCTTCTTCTATCTTTTCCTTCTTCTTAAACCATAAGAATTCGGTTTTCCGGCATTCGATTGCTCGGCAGTTGATATAGTAAACGTATTTATGTCGGTTTTCGAAAGTCGAAGAATCGGGTCCTCACAAGTGGTATCAGAGCATATGGTTAAGCGACAACCATGGCTCTGTTGGGAATTACTCATTAGAGATAGAGTCAGTAGTACTCTAGAATGAGTTTGAGTGTAATAATAGATACGAGCGCGTATTTGTTAGTGAATATAAAATGTTTTATATTGTGTTTGCTTATCCGTTGAGCTGTTTATGAATTCTGTTCGGTAGATGGGACGCCATATTATCGATAGGGGTTTCTAAACTCTTAAACGAGATAAACCGACATAGTATCATTTTAAATTGGGTAAGTGAAATAATTTTACCTCAATTTTATTTTGATATATAAAGGAAATAATTTTTCAGAATTATTAGTGTATATAAATTGAATGTTGATCGTTGAAAATGTAAGAATGTATGCAAGTAAACAAAAGTTGTTTACAACAATTGTAAAAGGATGAATTGTATAAGCGAAGAATTGTAAACTATGGAATCATAATTAATATGATTTACAATTGTGAAATAATCTTACATACAAGAATTGAAACTGTATGAATATATTTATAAATATGGGTTGTAACTAAAACTGAATTTGAAAATTTAGGAGATTTGGAAAGTTTAAATTCCTTTTGATTTTGAAAATGAATTTCAAAGGATATGGAAAAGTACCTTCCATTGGAAATTTGTGAAGGTGTTGGAACTCGGTATGACTGTCCATTTGAATTGGAATCCCGCGTGATGGGATCATGTTGATTGATCATGATGTATGCTAGCGTAATTTGAGGGGCGTGATGCCTACAGTTACAAGCGATTCCACTGGGATAGTGGCGCAACCGCCGCGTAAACTGCGATCTAGATGCCAAAGCGAAATTCGAGGGGCGAGATGCCTACGGTTACAAGCGATTCCACTGGGATAGTGGCGTAACCGCCGTGTGAACTACGATCTATGGCAACAACCATGGCGAAATTCAAGAGATGTGAAATCTACAAATTACAAGCAATTCTACTGGGATAGTAGCGTAACCGCCGAGTAACCGTGATCCATGAGGGAACGTGCTTTCCATATCCATTTTTAAAATGGAATATAACTTAAGTGAAGTTGAATAAAGTTGATTTTGGTGTCGAAATAAATTAATAAGTGAATTAATGAAATGAAGTCATTAAGGATATGAACTTGAGTTATATAAATGAAATTCAACTTGGAATGTAAAATGAATTAGCAATTGAATTAATTAACGGATTGAATATTAATCAATCTAATATGAATGAATTGAATGTAAATCAATTGAATGTAAAAAGATTGATATGGGAAAATGAATGTAAGTGTTAATTCATTAAAAGCTAATGTTATTGGAAGTTGAATAATTGAATGAAAATCAACTTAATATAAACCAATTGGAATTAAAAGTGTTGAACCACATTGAATGTAAAGAAATGTAAATTGAATAAATTTGGTTGTAATGAATGTACATTGGTTGTTATTTGATTGTTAATTGATTGTATATAAATTCATTAAGTGTTAATGAAGTTTAATTGATAAATTGGAAGCTAAGTAATTGAAATCAAATTGGAAGTTAAGTGAATCTTAAATAGAATTGAATTTGATTTGGAAGTGAACCAACTTGAATATAAATTAGTGAATATAGACTAATTGAATATGAATAAATGAATGTTAGTAAATCCAACGTTAATGAATCAAATGTAATTTAAATGAAAACAAATTCATTGAATATTAATGAGAAGTGAATTTATATTGATTTGGTTATGAATTTGTTGGATGATAGTTGATTGATGGTTGCGTTTGTTGATTGAATGCATTTGCTATGTTGGCACATGTAGTTCTTATGTTACTATATGTTGTATATTGATATTATTTTCATATATGCATGTTTCTCATGTTGTTTATGAGTGTTTAGTAGGTGCGGATTGCGCTTGCTTCGCATTTGGAGCTCGCTTTCGCGCTATATTAGCCGTATACACTCGCTAATAAAATTACATATCTCGGATTACATACCATACTTTTACACTTTTTACCCTGCGGGATGCCTCATTACTTGATGAGATGTATATTTGTGATATATATACTGCCATTTTTTTTCGGATCGAGCCGTGCGAAGGAGACTCTGGCGAATTTTTCCGAAAATTTAAGGTGTTAGAATATTTTTGAGAAAATTGGGAAATTTTTGAAAACTAAGTTTGGATTTGGAAACTTAGTAAAGATTTTGTAAGAATTTAACTATGAATTTTGGGAAAGTTAAACGCTTAAGAGATTTGAAAAATCTAAATTGAATGTTTGTTTTGAAAAAATATTAATATATTCTGTAAATTTTTCTTACTTGGCAATTTCGAGGACGAAATTCTTTTAAGGGGGGAAGTCTGTAACGACCCAGAATTTATATTAATTAAAATTCATATATCTAATTAATTTTAAATATTAATAAGTAAATTTTATAAGTCGAATGAATTTTAATTCGAATAATTGGATTTAATTGGATAATTAAATCGATAATTTAATAGTTGAAATTACAGAAATAATTGAAAATTGAGTTTAATATGATTGAAAATGTTTTGTAAAATTTTATTTAATCATATTGAAGTTATAGAGATATTATGGAACTTTTAAAATTGAATTAAAAGTTTATTTGTGAAAATTGAATATTTTAATATTTAATTATCGACTGAAAAATAGCCAATTTTCGAACAGTCTCAGAATTGGACGAAGCTAGTTCCATCGAATCCGTAATAATTTGTTATTATCGGATTTCAATTTTCGTAGCAATTGGAGTTTTCGTTTGACCGTGGCAGCTCGAAACGCATCGAAATTGTTTTAATATTAATTTGGCGAGTTAAAATAGTCACTTTTCAAACGGTCTCGGATTTTGACGAAACCAGCTTCATCAGATCCGTAATGTGATATTATTGTAAGGTTTCAAATTTCGTGTCAATCGGATTTACCATTTGTCCGAGGCAAGCCAAAACGCATAGAAATTAGTTTAAATCGGTTTAATTTAAAATCGATCGTTTATTGCCGTAACTCGCACAGACGGCCGAATTAGCCTTCGAAACACGTTCCATTGTGTTCGGAACGTGGGGTAAACCTTAGAAACGCCAACCGGCATGCTTCGTTTGGAGTTCGAAAAAATCCGGGATGAATAGTGTCGCGTATTTTTCTTTAAAAGGCCACAAACATTCATTATTTTCACAAATTTATCAACTCTAGGGTTTCAAATAGCTTCAGCCGCCTATTTCATTTCAATGGCTGAGAAGCTCCATCGATCTCCTCCAATTTTCTCTCAATCCATCGACAATTAGGAAAAACCTCCAACTAGAAAAGTGTAGAGCTCGATGAATACGACATATCCGACGGTGGAGATCGTGTTTGAGTCGTTGTGGTGGCCAGAATCTGCTCGCGTTCACCTAGGGTTGCGCACGAAATTCGAGGAGGAAAGGGGGGCCGAGCTTGGTGCTGCCTTGGTCATAGATAGAGCTCGAGCAGGCGAGCATGTTGGTGGTGTCTGATCGTCTTCAAGGCGAGTAGGTTGGTCACGAAAAATCGAGAGGAGGTGGCGGCCGTGGGTTCTTCGGTTGCGTGGTTTTCACTGGGGAGAAGAAGAAGGAAACATACGGCTTTGATCTATGGTCAAGGAAAAGGACGGCTAGGATCTGTTAGGTTTAGAAAAAAATAAATCAAGTTGTAAATTTATATATTAAAATTCGTTTAAACTTTAAAAATGTATAACTTTTTCATACGAGGTCGAAAACGCACGAAACAAGTTGCGTTGGGTTCGTATGGACGAATGCTACGCTATGAATTGTTTCGATTTAAATTTTAAATAGTCAGATTTAAAATTGTTGATTGTATGCATGAATGATAAATTATTATCTATTGATTGTTAAAATAGACATTATGCGCCCTTAGTAAGTGGAGGTTATTTATTATAAACATATACCGCAAATATTTCACAGTACAGTGAAATTGGTATTACATATGTATTTGGAGTTGATTTCCCGCATTATATAGCGGATGAGACCCTATTGCGCCGTCTATTAAGCGGATAATATTTTTATAAATCCCATATACCGCGATAATTCCGTACTGGAACGGAATTAGTATTGTGCTAACATCTGTGGATGCAGGGAAACAGGTTGGAGGGATCCAACTGGATTCCTCAAATGATTGAATTGGTTTCAATGTTGTGTGTTGATCTATTTATAATCTTTGTGATTATCTTTGTGATTGAGATCGTTAAAGGCTAAAATTTAGCCGAATATATTTTTGGAATCGTTAGATGCCGAAAATAAATAAAATTGTATTTTTGAAAATTTAAGTTGAGATTTCATAATAAAATTTTAATTTCGGAATTGATTCATTTTAAATAAACAAACGTTATAATTTTAATGTTATAAAAATTATGATTTTTGTGAAATATAACCGAAATGTGATTTTTGAAATAAATAGTTGATTAATTTACAAAATGGTTTAAATTGAGATTTTTGAATTATTATAAACGGTTTATATAAAAGGTTTATGAAATTGATATTTATAAATTAAAAATATTGGAATTATAAAAGGAGTTTTTATAAGTGTTAAAATGAAGTATAAATGGATTTCATAAGTGAATGAAATTTATAGATTTATAAATTGTGAACTTATAAAATGAATAGATTTTGTAAAATAAAGGATTTATAAGTAATTCACTTATTAATAGGATTTTGGCATTTAAATGGGATATAAATAGAATTTGTCCGTTAAGGGATTTTATAAGTGGAAGTTTTTATAAAATAAATATAAGTGGAATATATAAACGTTGTTTTATAAATCCGAAATCAACTTATTTTGATAAGTGAATTATTATAGCTTATTAAAGGAAGTATATCCACGATTTTGGATAGTGGATAATCCTTTAGATAAAATGTGTAGAAAATGTTGAATTTGGTTAATGAAGTATATTCACGATTTTGGACAGTGAATATATATTAAAGAAATGTTTTGGGGAAGTGACGTTTTAAATAGAATTTAAAACGACTTAAAGATGTTTTAAAATGCATTAAATATCGAACACATAGATTTCAACATTCATTGTTGAAATAGACGTTTTCGAGAAATAAGGAAATGGTGGACTATAACACTGTTGTTATAGTAAATGATTTCCGAAAGGAAATGTTTTGTATAGTATTGGGATTTATATATCTATTTTAATTTCGAATCCCTATACTAGTGATTTTGGGTCGTCGTAACGATGTTTTACGTAACATTTGTTTTGGCCCAAATAAATATGTTTAAGAGAATGATTTCCTTAAAGAATGAAATATATACTTAATTTAAATTTAAGTATATTGAATATTTTCAAAATGTTGAAAATAAAAAGTTTTGTGAATTACTTATTATTTAATAAGTATGGAAAGGTATTTCCAATATGAAGTGAATGTTTGAGATTTTATCTTTTAAAGATAAATTGAAAATGAATATTAGAAATCGATTTGGAAATCGTATATTCATAGATATTTTAGAAAGGTAAATTCACTATGGAATTTATAAAAGAAAGGGAAATTTGTTTAAAAATAAACCTTGATTTATTTTTAAAGTGTGGAAATGAATTTACGAATTTGGGACGTAAATTTAATAAATCGGTAAGGATTTATTTAATTGGTTTAAATGAAATTTTGAAATGAAAGTTGTAAAGTTGAAAATTGATTGAAATTGGTCTTCAAATGGTTAAAGTGTGGAATATATATCTTGTAAAGATAATTTGAAAAATTAATAATTTGGGAAGATTATTTATAATCGGGTGATGTTGTGAATATTGATTGATAGTTAAATAACCGACTATCAGTATTGACCTTTAAATAGGTATTTGTTGTGAATTAGTTGAAATTGAATGCTACACTTATTTTTAAATTATTGCGCTCGTTCTTCGGACTACCCATTCCGAATAGTGATACGACGTAATGGATAGCATTGAAGACCGGGGTTGAAGACCGAAAATTTGTGAAAACGGAAGGATTACCGTCGAATGTCTCTGCATCGGCTGATCTCCGATATAGAGATTTATTACCCTTTGTGATGGGAATCCGGACGTGATTAGTGAATATCCGGATTGCAAGGACTTTTTTGGAAGTGCCTTCGGTTCCGTTCGATCTCGGAACGGACTTGTATGGTTATGTTTCTGACATTACATTTTGAGATATAAAGCAGATTTCTTTCAAATACATCTCTGTTGGTGGCGGAGAATTTATTCTCTTAGCTTAACACCCTTCTCTGAGACGTACGAGCTCACAGGTTTTGTAGTTGAAGGTTATCAGTGATATACTCCCAATTGATTAATGTGGCATGCTGAGTGTTGCTGTGTGATGATTATTTATTGATCATTTGATGATCAAAGCGTGGCTTTGTGAAAAAGCGTAGCTTTGTGGACGAGACTTCGTCGAGCCTCACAACCCGAAAATGGTCGAAACAGGAATGTTGCGGCAAGGTTTTTTTAGGGATCGCGCACCTAAGGTATGTCCATTTTCTTCTGGATAGAGGTTGTATCATGGTATGGAGCCCAGATATTTAACCTATGTGGTTGCCGCAAATTTATTACTTTGTGGTTGTTGGTGTTGAGGATCCTCGGATAAAGGTCGGTAACGACCGGGGGATGGCATACTTTTGTGGGAGTTATCAAGTTACAGCTTCATTGCACGCAGAAGCGTGTGGTAACTCGGCCTTGTGACAGCAGAGATCCGGTTAGGTTCTCAGGGCGTCTTTCCAGAGGCGTACCCATTTCGGTGTAGGAAGTTCCTTTGCCTGACCATTAGTTGGAAATCCAAAGAAACAATACGAACCCTGTACGATTTTAGTTGTATAACTTGCCATGGAATGTGGTGGTAACCTGCTATTGAACATGGTAGTTATAGTAGGCATACGATAATGGTCGTATGTTGGCTAAGATTTATATTATACTTTCGAAATGTTTTCTACACTATGCACTAAAAATAACAAAAATCAAATGATTCTGCGTAATAAGCATATTTGACTATCATAAGGAGAAATCTCCTCTAATTCTGCGTTTGCATTGTGTGTGTGGCGGGAGGCCTTATGGTAGTTTCATTTTCCAAAAGCATAGCGAAATTCTTTTGATTTTCTTTGTGAAAATAACTGTTTTAGTTCTCACACCAGTCTCATGACTGACTCGGAGTTTATTGTTTTCCTTCCTAAACTCTGGGTGCCCACCAATTTCCACACGGGCAGTCTCGATTTAGGTTATCAGGTTATTATGGATTCGGGAGTTGCTATAGAGATTTGGAAGCAAGCTGGACGGCATGGCGTACTAACTAGCATATGTTGTATTTCTTTTCCGTTGTTCTGTTGTTGTACACTCTGATGATGTAATGTAATGTAATGTGATGTAATGTAATAACTGATATAGTTCTTTGTTTAAAGATTATTCATTTATCTATTATACGTTGTTCCGCTGCGATTGTGAGATTCTGATATTGTTCTGTAGTTTCTTTCTGTCCGTTCTATCCTTTTTTTCTTCTTCTATCCTTTTCTTCTTCTTAAACCATAAGAATTCGGTTTTTCGGCATTCGATTGCTCGGCAGTTGATACAGTAGACGTATTGATGTCAGTTTTCGAAAGTCGAAGAATCGGGTCCCCACACGAAGGCAACAAACCGTAGTGATGAAGGTTCGGAGGCCCAGTTCTGGACACCACTATCAAGCAATATGTGTCACCAACTCTCGGAAAGGAACCCAAAAAGTGTTAACGTGTGTCTCATACCACCCATTCGCACTAAATAGTTTACTAGCTGCTAGTGAATTTCACACTCAAAGCAGTAAAAGGTTCACCTCATATCATCAGTAAACTAGACCCGTAGGCTAAAATGATAAAACGAATAGGTTGGGAATTAACTAAAAAGATAAATGCACATGTTCATAGCATGTGTTTTATTCAATCAATTAATTCTCTTCCCTCTTCGGTCGAAGCGCAAAATTGTGTATTTTTTATAAAAAATAAGATGAAGAAAATGAGTTTTAGGAACGCTTTGAAATCGCTTTAGAAATTGCCTTTGAAATTCTCTTATTATAGAGTATATAATTTTTATACATAAAAAAATAATATATATATATATATAATAATTTCAAAAGCCCATTTATTTGAAAAACATTTTTAAAACACATTATAAAAACTCGTGAATGAAATCTAGAATGAAATATCAAGAGAACATCGAAATAACAGAAATTACACTAAGTATTATCCGTTTAAAACATGCTGCGACTCAATATTCGATAGTAGGTTTGAACAAGTTAACCGTGTCAAAATGATTTGAAATTCAGCAATAATGTATTTTAAAATTCCTACTTCAATCTGCAACGAAAAATCTGTGTCATTTCAAAGTTGGACTAAAACAAGGTTAAATCGCTGAATTCCAACATACTGTGGGTTCAAGTTCGACAGTAGTTTCAAAATTGCAAAAGTACCCAGATTGTCAAGAAAATTTTCAAGAATGTAATTCAACACTCCTTCTTCTATCTGCAAAAATAATCACTCAAATCCAATTTGAAACGAAGAATCTTCATCGTTTTAAAGTTGACTAAAATAAGGTTAAGTCGCTGAATTTCAGCATGCTACGGGCTCAAGTTCGACAGTAGATATATACAAGTTAAAATGGTCTAAATTACCTGAATATTTGTAGAAATAAAATTCAACATTTTTACTTTAAATTGCAAAAAGAATTGCTGAGTTTCGATAAGAGACGAAGAAACAGTGGCGTCTCAAAGTCGGACTCATGCCAGAAAGTGAATACACAGGAAAAACAAAGGCCAGTGCCTTGTTTAGCCAGTTTGCCCCTATTCAACCAAAATTTGAGAAAGTACAAAACATGAAAGTTATTGAGGATATTATATGCTTTATAGAACATTCAAAATTATCGAATTCCGATAAGAAATGTAAAGGTATGACCAAAACAATTTTCAGATCTGAAGTTCACTATGGCTGTCATTTTAGTCTCGGGACAGTGACAATAGAATGAACTTTTGACCATGTAAACTTCAAAATTTAACAAAACCCGTATAAAAGTTATAGTAGACAATTTATGCTTTCCAGAACATCAAGAATAGTCAAATTTGTACATCAAATGACAAAGATATGCTCAAATTACAAATGACATTTAGCACAGAAAATTAAGGTTTTACAATGACAAGGCGGCAAGTTTACATCAGGTTTTTCGACCCTCTATGCTCAGTATTTTCGAAACTATTTAACATGAAAGTTTTCATCTCTTTTTACACTTTCCAAAAATTTGAAAAACCCTAATTTTGATTTAAAATGAAAGAGATATGTGCAATTTACTAATAGCAAATCACAAATGAACATGCAACAAACACAATTGAGATTTCTTACCTTGAAATCTCAATCTAAGCTAGAAATGTGAGTTTTCAACTCACCTTAGGATTTATTGGCAACAAACTAGTAGATTTAGCAAGTAAAGTAAGGAGCTTTGGCCTTGGATTGAAGCTAGAAACATGTAGAGTTTGATTTGCTACCAATTCTCCTTGATTTTTAATTAATTTGGAGCTTAGATTTGGATTGGGAGAAGAAACCATTATTTGGGTTTTAGAGCTTGATAGGTTAGAAAAGGAGAATGAAGAGGATAGAAAGAATGAGTAAGGCTAATTTCAAAAATGAAGTAATGGGTTTGGGCCCAACATCCAACCCAATAAGCAATGTTAAACACTTAGCCAAATTTTCTAGTTTTCTCAACCATTTTTCTGTGTTTTAAAATGCTTTACTCTACCAAATTTGTACATACAATTTTGTAAAATGAATATATCATATAATAAATTATGTTACACTATAAATTAGAATATTTTCTACATTTTAAACCATTAAAATTTTATGAACAACATTTTATTATTTGTTTCAAATAAAATTTCCATAAACACCAAAAATAGATTTTTGCTCAAATTCATTGTTTATTCAAATAAACAATTTATAAATCAATTTGTCACTCCAAATTATTATTATTATCCCTAATTTAATTAAAATCACATTTCAATTTATTAATAAGTAATCACAAAACCACGGGTTGTTACAAAGTGAGTTAAGGATTTTGAGAAATAGGAAATAAATGGAATATTTCCTAAGTATTGGAAATAAAATGATCTAGAAAAATATACTTGTAAATATTTCCAAAGTATTGGACTGGAAGGATTTGAAATATTTTAACTATGAGATAATTCATATAGAGTTATTTTCGAAGTGTTGAATTAAAATGGAATTGGAAGAAAATATTTTTAAATATTGAGATGGTTCGAAATATCCTGTTATGGATATAAGCATTTGAATTTGTTTTCAAATATGGAAATATTGGTAGAGATTTGGATATATATCTTTGTAAAGATATTTTGAAATAAACAATTTGGAAAATTTATAATATGTGCCTAATGACTGCATGTGTGTGTTATTTGATGGTTAAATATCCAACTATCAAATCTGGCCAAATTCATTAATCATTTCGTAGATACCGGGATCGGATCTGATTAGTGATAGGTTCACGTATGATAGGAGGTTCTTGCTTTGTGTTTGGTGGCGAGCAAGAGACTCTTACCCCTACATGTCCTTGAGTGGTGGTTTGCTAGGTGCTTACAGTCGAGAGGCTGGCTGTAAAATCAGATTCGAGGGACTATTGTATGTCGTGGTAGATTTTAGCCGCTGCCTCTGAGTCGTTACAGTGGTTTCAAATTTGAAGGTTAAGCGAGGACCATGACTTTGGTGGGGATTACTCATTGGAGATAGGGTCGGCAGTATCCTAGAATGAGTTTGTGTGACGAACCGCCTTTAATTCCACAGAAAGACGTATCATCATTAAGAAAGAAATAGGCAGAAAAGAGAATAGATTGAAAAGAAAGAACTAAACAACATTAGAATCTCACAGTGAAATGAATAAAATATATTATATCACATAAGTATTACATAATAGTCATCATACATCCGAGTTATACAGATTTATACATCACATATTAGACAGTCTTGAAGATCTATCTATTATACAACTCAAAGTTCCAAACAAGACATCAACACAGCGGAAACACATATATCTAGATACGCTGAAGCGTCCTGCTCCAAATCTTCTCCATAATTCATCAAAGCCAACCTGAATCACTTGGCTACTCATAAAAATTTGAGTACCCAAGAGTTTAAGAAAAACATAAGATAAACTCTGGGTTAGACATGGGTCTGGGGTGAGTAAATGGCTTAAAGTTGTTTAACTTTGAAAATCATTTGAAAAACAAAGGTATCTCGTAAGACCACGCCATAAATAAACATGTCGACTTTTTACCTTACGATAACCAAAATATTTGATAGGAAATCCAGTGATATTATAATAGTGTCTAGATTTTCAAGTAAAATAGAAAATAGTTGGATGCTTACAACTCACATTCCAACATAGTTGGGCACAATCAAAACGTACGGCACTTATTGGAGATTGGATTCCATACAATGGCAGGGCTACTGGGGTAACGCCGTCACTGTACCAGGTCAAGATCAGAGTACCGAGGATCCATCCTGATCCCCTGCAACACAAGGCTGAAATTACCCCTTATTAGATAATTCCGAATAAGACAACCCCGCAGATGGCGCGACCAACCGCCCACTAAGCCGAAAAAAGGGACCTCTAGAGAGGGGAAAATCTCATCCTACTTGGGTGCTACCCACTTAGCCTTGTTGTACCTCCCATGTTTTAGCCATTTCCGGTTGAAGAGGCTTGAGGCTACGATTACCCTTTTAGCCCACATATCTTGGAATGTTCACCATCCTTCAATGACGATGGTCTGATAGCATTCATCCACACAAGTCCATTCGGGGTTCGAACGAAACCGAAGGCACTATCTCCGTTACACTCATTTTGGAATCACCCTCAAAATTAGCGACAAATAGCCCTTGCACTCTGAATCTTCATCTCGGAACTAAAGGCACTATCTCCATTATATTCATTTCGGAATCATCCTTATAGTTAACGACAAAAAGCCCTTGCACTCTGAATCTTCATCTCGATCTTCACTTGAGATTTCATGACCTATCGTTTATTTTGGATCGATGTGGTTTTCGGATATCGAATTTGGAATCTGATTCCGGACTCATCGAAATCCAAAACGCCATCTTATAGGCCAAGTTTTTTTAAGTTAAACAATTCAATTTATACTCAGAGTAACATATTCACACAGCAAGACAATCGCAGACAAATAACTTACATTATCACAGTTCATCCAAAGCATCTCATATCACAGAGCACACAAAATCACATATCAGAGATATCAAATATTCTAAGGCATTCAATATAATTCAATCACCTATAAGAAAGATTAATTAGTCACAACATTTCTAATTAATTTAATTTAATTTAACTACCAAATAAATTAAATTAGTTACTTTTAAATTTGCTTAATTAATTTTTAATTAATTATAAACCATTATTATTATTTTAATTAATTTATCAAATTAATTAATCATTCTTTAACCATTCACATTAATTAACTAACCTTTAATTACTCACATTAATTAATTATACTATAACTAATTACATTAATTGATGATCCTTAATTAATTACATTGATTAATTATCCTAAAATTAATTACACTAATTAATGATCCTTTAATTAATTACATTAAGTAATTATCCTTTAATTACTTTCACTAATTAATTATCCTTTAATTAATTACATTAAGTAATTATCCTTTAATTAATTACATTAAGTAATTATCCTTTAATTACTTTCATTAGTTAATTATCCTTCAATTAATTACATTAAGTAATTATCCTTTAATTAATTACATTAAGTGATTATCCTTTTTATTAATTAAGTCCCTAATTAATTAAAAATAAACCATTTACCTTAATTAATCACTTAATTACATCATTTAAATCTTATTAAAATTAAAGGCTTGAAATCAATTTATACAAAATCATTTGAGAATACACTTACCTTAATCACTTCATAATCACAGCATTTTATTTTTTCGAAAACAATCAAAGATTTAATAAGATTATTAATCTAATACATAATTATATAAACCAAAACAATTTAAAAAAAATAACTTTAAAATTAAATCTTTGAAACTTATTTAAAAACTTATTATTAAATTTACTTTGGAAATTTTTGGTTATCATTCTTTTGAAACTTCCATTTCTATTGCTTTTAAAACCTAGTTAATATATTTTGAAAACTTGATTAACTAGATTTACTTTTGCTTTTAATCTGAATTTCTTGTTTCATTTTTTTACACCCTGGGTTAAATAACAAAACAACCCAAGCCAAACAAACAAAATCCCCCAGCTACTCTCGATTTTCTACTCCTCGAGACAACACGGAAACATCTTCGAGCATTACCCGAGAAATACCCTTCTTTCCCGATACCTCAAACAACACCAGACATCATCGTGCATATGTGCACGTGCACGTCCGATCCGACCATCACGCGACAACTCGCAAGACCTTGATGACCTCGCCGACGACCCAGACCACCCAACACCTCGATAACAACAGAAATCAAAATCCAGCATGTCGAAACAACTTGAATCCAAACTCGATCAACGTAAACACCTCACGCCGTCGATCCCGATCACCAAAATTCATTCCGACCTACCTCGAGCCTCGTCACGATCCTACACTGCAACCCCTTGCTTCGATCAATTCGGTTCACCCATGACGATGAATTTCCCTCAGAAATATCGTCGACCAAACTGTTCGATAAAACCCTAATTCTCCATCGACCAGCCACCTTGACCACCTATAAATCCATCCACCATTTTTCCCTTGATCTCCAACCTTCAAGCTACCTCATCCATGATCACGACGATCATCTCTACACTAATCGTCGGAAATCGATGAAAAACCAAAACCCGTTCAACTCAAGAAATCTCCACATTCCCAATCTTAAAAATCATGATACCACTATCAAAAATCATCATTTGCTATTACGAATCAAATCATGTAATCCAAACATGAAATTGTGAACATTGATTTTTCTGATTTGATCAGCTTTCACTGTAATTTCTTATTTTCAAAACATTTACCAAATATATTTACTTGAAACAATTTTAAAAACAATTTTACTTTGTTATAATCATTTTCTTTTTGATGATCAAAGCTAGAAAAAGATTAGAGAAAGAGGGATTGATTTTTGAACTTATTTTAGCCTGTGAAGTCAAAAACAGAGGGATGTTCATCTATATACAGACATGCACACAGATATATCATGATTATATACATGCAAACACTATGATTCACTCATATAAACATATCTATCATATTACTATATCACATGCATCAAAGTATACAACCAGATTTAGTTTTTTTTTTAAATGTTTACTCACCTACATTTTAAAAACAGAGAAGAGGCTTCTCTTCTTTGATCTGGAATCTATTCGATTTGAAACTGATCTTTGAAACCGAGGTTGATAGTTGATGTATATTGAGTTGAATTTGTATCTTTGCTTGTTCTTTGCTCAGGTTGAACTTGAAACAGTTGAAGTTATTGTTGAATTTGTAGTTTGATTTCTTTTGGTTTTGGTTTTTTTAGTTTTCTTTTAATTTTAGAAAAGATGAAAGAAGAACAAGGATTAAGAAATGAAAAATGCAGCCTGGTTTCTCTAATACCACATTATTTATAATTCAATTTTTAAAGAAAGTTATTTGCCACTTGTCAATTGCAAGTTATACTAAGCTTACACATGTATAATGCATGTTATTATTATCTTACAAATATCAAAAACAATATTTAAATATTTTCTTATGTTTTTTATTAGTATATGTTTTATGTTTATTTTTTTATATATAAATAAACTAAATTTATTTCATGTGTAATTTTAAAAGAAAGAATATTAAACCTTTTATTAATCTTATTTAAACTTAAGCTATTATACTTAAAATGATAACTATTTATAAATACTAGTGTTAAAAATGTTCAAGTTAACTTTAATTAACTTTTTTGAAAATCGTTATATTAAATTCAAATTGATGCTTCAAAATCTCAATACATATACATATACATACATACATACATACATATATATAAATATATATTAAAATTAGAAAAGATATTTTTATTTGCTTTGAAAAAAATATAAATTGGCTAATTTAAATAATTATAAAAGAAGATTGTCAAACCAATATTGCCAATTCAAATTATTATAAATGAAGATTATCAGTTTGTTATTGCCAAAATTCCGGGTCATCACATTCCTCCCCTTTAAAAGAATTTCGTTCCCTAAATTTAAAAGCAAAGATAATTTAATAATCTAGCAAAGGTTTTTAATATTCAAACAACAAAGCATACATTATCAACCATATACTAACAACTATAGCAACCAATTTATTCAAAAAGACAAATCTAACCATCCTGACACAATTCAGGGTAGGCTTTGCTAATACCATCTAGAGTTTCTCGGGTATAATCTCTGGGATCCTCGCTCCACTGAATCTTAACTAGCTTCACCACTTCGCTCCTGAGCTTCTTCTCATCTTGATCTACAATCTGAACAGGATGTCTGACCACAGTCAAGTCCGGCCCAACTTCCAAATCTTCCTGAACTGCTGCTTCTACAATCAATGATGGATCATGCACGTACTTCCTAAGATGAGATACATGAAATATATTATGAATTCTGGCCTTCCGGATCGGCAATTCAATCCTGTAGGCCAAAGTACCGATCCTTTCGAGAACACGGAAAAGTCCAATATACCACAGAGCTAGCTTTATAGTCTTACCAAATCTGATTGCTCCTTTGATCGGAGAAACCTTAACAAATACCAAAGTCTCCAACTTCGAATTCCAAATTCCTTCATTTCTTATCCGCATAACTATTCTTATGATCCTGGGTTGCCTTCGTCCTTTTCTTGATCAGCTCAACCTTCGTAAATACCTCTCGAAACAAATCTGAACCAAGAATAAGAATATCTCTGAATTCTACCCAACAAGATGGTCCTTCCAAGATCCGCCGAAATCCAAAACACAAGATCTATTTCACAAGCATAAGTGTAGAATTCGAACTTACTTCTCCCATCCAGAATAGCAGAACAGGTGCACTCGTCAACCTCGCCTTCAGATCCTGAAAGCTTCTTCACACTTAGGGGTCTATTTGTACTTTGCTCCCTTCCTAGTCAGTTTGGTCAGGTGAGAAGAAATCTAAGAATAATCCCGGATGAACTTCCTGTAGTAACCTGCTAATCCAAGAAAATTGCGAACTTCCGTAGGAATCTGCGGTTGCTTCCACTCTTGAACAGCTTCTACCTTAACCGGATCCACAAAAATACCTTCTCCAGATACGATACGTCCCAAAAATCTTACTTCCGACTTCTAGAAATGACATTTCGAAAACTTAGCTTTCAGGACATGTCTCCTCAAAGTTTCCAATACTATCTCCAAATGACGCTTATACTCTTCATCTGATTTGGAGTAGATGAGAATGTCGTCGATGAAGCATAAACTTGTTCAACGCATCCCAGAAGACACGGTTCATCAGATTCACAAAATAGCTTGAGCGTTGGTTAACCTAAAAGCATAACCAACCACTCAAAGAAACAGTTGGGTCCTCTAAATGTAGTCGAGGGTATACTGTTTTCAGCAACCCTTAGCTGGTGAAAACCCGAAAATAGATCTAACTGAGAAAACACAGAAGCACCATGAAGTTGATCAAAAAGATCATCACCATGAGGCAAGGGATACTTATTCCTAATGGTCACCTTATTCAACTCTCTATAGTCTACACAAAATATTAGTGACCCCTCCGATTTGGTCACAAATACTGCAGCAGAACCCCAACTAGAAAAAACTAAGTCTGATCAATCATTTCTTCAAGAAATCATGAGTCTGGCACACCAATTCCTCTCTCTCTCTAGGAGCCATCCTTCCACTTGATTGAACTACCGGTATCGCTCCTGGAACAAAGTCGATATGGAACTCAATCTCCCGAACTATCGCAAGTCACTCTTGCAATCCTACCCAATTCAGTCTTCAAAGACACTGTTCTCTCTTCACAAATCAGAACAGCTTTATGCTTATCTAACCATTCCATTCCCAAAATAAGGTCAAATCCTTTAAAATCCAATACATAAGGGTCACATGAGAAACTACGGGATAGATAAGAGATTCTTAGATCTTTACAGATCAAGTCTAGCTTAGATAATCCTCCTATAGGATTAGGTACAAAAATAGGGCGGTCCACAACACTAGGGGTAAGATGAAACTTCTCTACTAATTCGAAAGAAATAAAACTAAGAGAAGCACCATAATCAAACAAAACTCTAACATAAATGTCATCTAAAAGCAAAGTACCTACAAGAATGCCTTTCCTATCGAAAGAAGCTGAAGGTCCACCTTCAATAGCAAACACCTTGTTCTGCTGAGCTTTCTGAAGAAGTGGGCAAGCTTTCACCATATGCCCGGGCTATTGACAGTTGATACACAAAGACTTCTGAACCATCGAAGAAAATGGGTCCACTCTGATGCTTCTGAACTCTACCTCTAGGACACTGCTTAGCTAAATGACCTTCATGCTGGTGCACATAACACTTCTGAGTTGCATTGTTGCCTCCTAGTTTCCCTTTACCTTGCTTCTTCCAATTCGGATTGAATTTCCTTTTGTTCAGGTTAGAAGAATTCCCACTCAGTGCTGCCACATATGCCAAAGACTTCTTATCCATAAGCTCCTCATACCTCAAAGCCATATCAACCAATTCCACAAATGGGCAGTCATCTTCTCATGAAACTCAGGCATCATACCAAGTACAAACAGTAGGTATGAACTGTTCCTCAATTACTTCCTTAAAATTGCTCCAAGAGAAAACATCTTAGGGAACATTCATAGTAACTGCGTCCCACCATGCAGCTTCTCCTTCTTGAAGTTTCCATGATGCCACCACTCGCTTCTGCTCATCTAACAAATCTAAACTCTTGAAAATCCGCTCGCATGAGCACAACAAAGCTTGCACTTCAATGATGGACTACGTACCTTTAAAAGGCTTTCCTCCGAGATTAGTGAAATCCTTGCATAATGTTGCAAAGCTTACTCGAGGCAGTATTGGGTTTACAGCCTCGGTAGATACTCTTCCTCCTTCAACATTCGGACCTCTTTCATTTGTGGTAATCGTGCTACTCACACCTCTGCCCATTCTACCTCTAGAGCTCATGTTGCCAATCCTTCAACAAGTACGCTCTCTCAAGATAGATATCACTCTAAAGCCTAGGTATTATCTCAACCTAGAGCTCTGATACCAACTATGACGACCCACCTTTCATTCCATAGAATGACGTATCATCATTAAGAAAGAAATAGGTAGAAAAGAGAATAGATAGAAAAGAAAGAACTAAACAACATCAGAATCTCACAGCAAAACTAATAAAATATATTGCATCACATAAGTATTACATAATAGGCATCATACATCAGAGTTATACAGATTTATACGTTACATATTAGGCAGTCTTGAAGATCTATCTATCATACAACTCAAAATTCTAAACAAGACACCAACACAGCGGAAACACATATATCTAGATACGTTGAAGCCTCCTGCTCCAAGTACTCTCCATAATTCGTCAAAGCCAACCTGAATCACTTGGATACTCATAAAAATTTGAGAACCCAAGAGTTTAAGAAAAATAGAAAATAAACTTTAGGTCAGACATGGGTCTGGTGTAAGCAAAAAGGTTAAAGTTTTTAACTTTGAAAATCATTTTAAATCAAAGGTATCCACGTCACAAATAAACATGTCGGGTTTTTACCTTACGATGCCAAAACATTTGATAGGAAATCCAGTGATATTATAGTAGAGTGTCTAGGGTTTTCAAGGAAAATAGAAAATAGCTAGAATGCTTACATCTTACTTTCCAACATAGTTGGGCACAATCAAAACGTACGGCACTTATTGGAGATTGAATTCCATACAATGGCAGGGCTACTGGGGTACCGCCCGTCACAGCACCTGGTCTAGATCAGAGTATCGAGGATCCACCCTGATACCGGCAACACAAGGCCAGAACTACCCCTTACTGGATAATTCCGAATAAGACAACCTCGCAGTTGGCACGACCAACCGTCCACTAAGCCGAAAACAGGGACCTCTAGATGGGAAAATCTCATCCTACTTGGGTGCTACCCACTTAGCCCTGCTGCACCTCCCCTATTTTAGCCATTCCCGATTGATGAGGCTTGCGGCTACAATTACCTTTTTAGCCCACATATCTTGGAATGCTCACCGTCCTCCAATGACGATGGCCTGATAGCATTCATCCATACAAGTCCATTCTGGGTTCGAACGAAACCGAAGGCACTATCTCCGTTACACTTATTTTGGGAATCACCCTCAGAGTTGACGACAAATAGCCCTTGCACTCTGAATCTTCATCATGGAACCGAAGGCACTATCTCCGTCATACTCGTTTTGGAATCACCCTCAAAGTTAACGACAAATAGCCCTTGCACTCTGAATCTTCATCTCGATCTTCACCTGAGATTTCACGACCTATCGTTTATTTTGGATATCCAATTTGGAATCTAATCCCGGTCTCATCGAAATCCAAAGCGTCGTCTTATAGGCTAAGTTGTTTTAAGTTAAACAATTCAATTTATACTCAGAGTAACATATTCACATAGCAAAACTATCACAGAGAGATAACTTACATTATCACAGTTCATCCAAAGCATCTCATATCACAGAGCATCACAAATCACATATCAAAGATATCAAATATTCGCAGGCATTCAATATAATACAATCATCCATAAGCAAGATTAATTAGTCACACCATTTCTAATTAATTTAATTTAACCACCAAATAAATTAAATTAATTACTTCTAAATCTGCTTAATTAACCTTTAATTAATTATAAGCCATTATTATTATTTTAATTAATTTATGAAATTAATCATTCTTTAACCATTCACATTAATTAATTAACCTTTAATTACCCACATTAATTAATTATACTATAATTAATTACATTAATTAATGATCCTTCATTAATTACATTGACTAATTATTCTAAAATTTATTACATTAATTAATGATCTTTTAATTAATTACATTGAATAATTATCCTTTAATTACTTTCATTAATTAATTAATTATCCTTTAATTAATTACATTAAGTAATTATCCTTTAATTACTTTCATTAATTACTTATTCTTTAATTAATTACATTAAGTAATTTAATTAATTACATTAAGCGATTATCCTTTTTATTAATTAAGTCCCTAATTAATTAAAAATAAACCATTTACCTTAATTAATCACTTAATTACATCATTTAAATCTTATTAAAATTAAATTCTTGAAATCAATTTATACAAAATCATTTGAGAATACACTTACCTTAATCACTTCTTAATTACATCATTTTATTTTTTGAAAACAATCAGAGATTTAATAAGATAATTAACCTAATACATAATTATATAAACCAAAACGGTTTTAAAAAAATTAAATCTTTGAAATTAAATTTTTGAAACTTGTTTAAAAATTTGTTAATAAGTTTACTTTGGAAATTTTTGGTTATCATTCCTTTTAAAACTTCCATTTCTTTTCCTTTTAAAACCTAGCTAATATATTTTGAAAACTTGATTAACTAGATTTACTTTTGCTCTTAATCTCAATTCTTGTTTCATTTTTTTTAAACCCTGGGTTAAATAACAAAACAACCCAAGCCAAACAAACAAAATCCCCGAGTTACTCTAGATCTTCTACTCCTCGTGACAACACGCAAACGTCTTCGAGCCTGAACCGAGAAATACCCTTCTTACCCGATGCCTCAAACAACACCAGACATCATCGTGCACACATGCACGTGCACGTCCGATCCGACCACCTCCAGCCATCGTCGCGACAACTCGCAAGACCCCGACGACCTCACCAACGACCCAGACCACCCAGCACCCTCGATCGCAACAGAAATCAAAATCGAGCATGTCGAAATAACTCGAATCCAAACTCGATCAACGTAAACACCTCGCGCCATCGATCCCGATCACCAGAATTTACGCCGACCTACCTTGAGCCTCGTCACGATCCTACGATGGAAACCCCTTGCTCCGGTCAAGTCTGGTTCACCCACGACGACGAATTTCCCTCAGAAATATCATCGACTAAACTATTCGATAAAACCCTAATTCGCTGTCGACCAGCCACCTCGACCACCTATAAATCTATCCTCCATTTTTCCCTTGATCTCCAACCTTTAAGCTACCTCCAGCCATGATCACAACGACATCTCTGTGCCGATCGTCGAAAATCGACGAAAAACCAAAACCCGTTCAACTCAATAAATCTCCATATTCCCAATCTTAAAAATCATGATACCACTATCAAAAATCAACATTTGCTATTACGAATCAAATTATGAAATCTAAACATGAAATTGTGAACATCGATTTTTCTGATTTGATCAGTTTTCACTGTAATTTCTTATTTTCAAAATATTTACTAAATATTTTTATTTGAAACAATTTTTTAAAAATGATTTTACATTGTTATAATCATTTTCTTTTTAATGATCAAAGCTAGAAAAAGATTAGAGAAAGAGAGATTGATTTTTGAACTTATTTTAGCCTGTGAAATCAAAAATAGAGGGATGTTCATCTATATACAGACATGCATACAGATATACCATGATTATATACATGCAAACACTATGATTCACTCATACAGACATATCTATCATATTACTATATCACACGCATCAAAGTATACGACCAGATTTAGTTTTTTTCAAATGTTTACTCACCTGCATTTTAAAAATAGAGAACATGCTTCTCTTCTTTGATTTGGAATCTGTTTGATTTGAAGCTGATCTTTGAAACTGAGGTTGATAATTGATGTATATTGAGTTGAATTTGTATCTTTGCTTGTTCTTTGCTCAGGTTGAACTTGAAACAGTTGAAGTTATTGTTCAGTTTGTAGTTTGATTTCTTTTGGTTTTGGTTTTTTTAGTTTTCTTTTAATTTTGGAAAAGATGAAAGAAGAAAAAGGATTAAGAAATGAAAAATGCAGCCTGGTTTCTCTAATATCACATTATTTATAATTCAATTTTTAAAGAAAATTATTTACCACTTGGTAATTGCAAGTTATCTAAGCTTACACATGTATAATGCATGTTATTATTATCTTACAAATGTCAAAAACAATATTTAAATATTTTCTTATGTTTTTTATTTGTATATGTTTTATGTTTATTTTTTTTATATAAAAACTAAATTTATTTCATGTGTAATTTTAAAAGAAAGGATATTAAACCTTTTATTAATCTTATTTAAATTTAAACTTAAGCTATTATACTTAAATGATAGCTATTTATAAATATTAGTGTTAAAAATGTTCAAGTTAACTTTAATTAACTGTTTAGAAAATCATTATATTAAATTCAAATCGATGCTTCAAAATCTCAATATATATATATATATATATATATATATATATTAAAATTTAAAAACATATTTTTATTTGCTTTGAAAAAAGATAAATTGGCTAATTTAAATAATTATAAAAGAAGATTATCAAACCAATATTGCCAATTCAAATTATTATAAATGAAGATTATCAAATTACCATTGCCAAAATTCCGGATCATCATAGTTTGAGTGTATTAATAGATATGAGCGCATATTTGTTAGTTAATATAAAATGTTTTATATTGTGTTGATTTATCTAGTGAGTGCTTATGAATTTTGGTCAGTATGGGAAGTACAACTGTACGATAGGGGCTTCTAAACTCTTAAACAGGGAAACTAGCACAATATTGTTTTGAAAAGAGGGTAAATGAAATAATTTTACCGAAAGGTATACTTTGATAGAAAAGAAATAATTTTCTAAGATTATTATAATATATCGTAGTGTTTGGTTGATATTATTATAATCAAAACAAGATTATAAAAATTAAAATGGTTTATATAACTAAATAGAAATTGTATAAATATGATAATACATGTGAGTTGTAATTAAAAATGGATCCAAACCATAATTTGGAAATTTAAGTCCCGGAAGCTTTGAGAAATGTTTTAAATCGATTTAAACTAAGATTTGAGGAATTTTTAAATCTTGAAGGTTTTTGGAAATGTTTTTCAAAGTGTTTTGAAAAGGACAATGGTGATATTATTTTTGGAATATTTATGAATAGGTGGTTTAAAAATGGATTCTAAAGGTGATAAAGCACTGAGCTCACTTCAGTCGCTGGAAAATAATTATGGTAACGACGGCCGCATCATCAGTCTTCATTTTCGAGTTTCTAAGTGATGAATTGCTACCATAGTGATTGGATTATTTTACACCAAGCTTGTTTGGTAAACTAATTTTGTTCAAATCCCACAAATAGTTGGCTTGGACAAAACCAAGTTTGTTTTGGAAATTCTGAATATATGGTTTGATATACTAATGAGCTATATATATTAATGATTTCAAAATGATTTGAAATAGAGCCGGGTGATTGAATTCAGGAATTCCAAACTAAATGTTTTGTGAAAGTAACGTGAAATAAGTTTTGAACTTATAAATTGAGAATGATGCAAATGGGAAATGAAAGTGAGAATTTTAATCATGGAATTAAAATTAAAATTGAGTAAGTTAAAGTGGATTGAATTTAACTTAGGAAAAGTTAAATAAAGTTGGATTAGACTTGAAACAATATCGAATTGGAATGGATTCGAAATGAGGTTAAATAGAATTTGAATTGTAAAATGGTTATATAACTACAAGTTATGATCATGAAATGATAATAAAACTTAAGTTAAATTTTTTGTTAATTAGTTTATTAAAATACAAATTTAAATCTCAATAACTTATAAATTTAACAACGATTTCATACGAGGTTTAAATCGAATGGAATCGGTCGTATGGGGTTCGAAGGTGTGGAATCTATGCAAAAGAATTAAATTGGAACGATTAGCAAATTAAAAATCAAGATGAGTAACTCTCACTAAATTTGGTTGACTGTGCCAATTTATAACAACTTAAATTAATTATTAGATAATTGGTTGAATTGATAAATTATTATCAGTTGAATATTACTATATATACGGTAATATATATTAGTAGTAGGATATATTTTCCATCATTGGAGCGGATGAGACACTATGCGTCCTGCATAATAGTGTATGACCCTATATTACCGCGATATCCCGCCTCGAAGTGGGATTGGAATTTTATGTCATATAACATTCTGTGGATGCAGGGAAACATGTTAGAGGGATCTAACTGGATTCCTCAAATATATTGATTGTCTTTTTTCCATATATAACAATATATGATGTGATTGAATAATCTGTTTTGGGTTGTTGTGTTATTTAATTTATTGGATGCTATAGTAGCACCGGCATTATTTTGGTATTTTAAATACCATAAAGAATATTTTTTGAATTTCAAAAAGAGATTAAAAGGGAATTTGTAGATATAAAATTATTTATATTGATTTGGAATATTTGATAAGGAATGAATGGAAATTAAACAAAAAAAATTTGATTTGGAATTCACTTAACTATTTTACAAAGTGTTTTCAAATAAATATTTTGAAATTAATTTACATAAAGAATGTGGGCAATAGATTTAATGATATTTCTAAAATTTTAGATGGAAGTTGAAATCGAGTTTTTGAATGGATTTGGAATAAAACTGGTTTTTAACAAATAAATTTCTAAATGGGTTTTAAAATAGAAGTCGATTTATAAAAGAGATTTGTTTAGTATGAATATGTTATTAACAAAGAACAACCGCAAATGAGTTTATATATCTATAAACAATGTTTATAAATAAGGGAAATGATTATCAGTTGGTGATTTGGAAATATAAATTTACAGTGTCAATTTATATCAAGATATGAAGATCGATTTTAGGAAAAATAGTGGAATCTATTTTGGAATTTGAGAATGATTATGAAATTGAAATGCAGTCGATATGATATGAATCGAGGGAGATTTATAAATTGAAGTTGGTAATATTGGATTCTTTTTAAAAAAAAAATTGTCGAGGAATTAAAATTGTTATAAAATGGGATTTTTATTTAACACTATATAACTAAAGCTATCAGTATTGAAATATTTTGGGAAGTGGATTTTTCGAATATCTAATATTAATATGAAATGAATTCAATTTTTTGTAATAAGCTTTGTAAATCGATTGGTTTTATTTAAAAATGAATTGGAAATGAACTATCGATGTTTATTTAAAGTGTTTTAATATTTTAAATAATTACATAAACATGTTTTAAAAATAAATTATTATTTAAAAATACTTATTATATATATATAGTTTTGGAACGATTGAAATTTATTTATAAATCATCTCAAGATTTGTAAACGGGGTTTATTTAACGGATATGAATTTTTATAAGCGAAATATTGTAATGGAATTCTGGAAACTTAAGTAAACTTCTGAAATGTCGAAATACGAGAACTTCGAAGATGAATTAGAATTCGTAAAAGAAAGTCAGAATTGGGTTGTAGGAATTATAAACAAGTATAATCAATTTTGGAAATTTTTAAAGGAAATTAATTAATGGATTTTGGAAACTTATAGAATTCGTTATGAGTGAATTAAGGATTTTGAGAAATAGGAAATTAATGGAATATTTTCTAAGTATTGGAAATAAAATGATTTGGAAAAATATACTTATAAATATTTCCAAAGTATTGGACTGGAAGGATTTGAAATTTTTTAACTACGAGATTATTATTATAGAGATATTTTCAAAATGTTGAATTATAGATGGAATTGGAAGAAAATATTTCTATGTTTTGAGACGGTTCGAAATATCCTGTTACGCATATAAGAACTTGAATTTGTTTTCAAATATGGAATTATTGGAAGAGATTTGGATATATATCTTTATAAAGATATTTTAAAATAAATATATTAAAATTTTTGTAACATAGGCCTAGTGACTGCTTATGTGTGTTATTTGATAGTTAAATGACCGACTATCAAATCTGGCCAAATTCATTAATTATTTCGAAGATACCGAGATCAGATTTAATTATCCAAAAACCACTTTGATCTGCTTTGTGCATTACGAATTGTGATATCATGAAGCTAATGAAGGCGGTGATTTTGGAGATCCGGTTTGTACACACCCAAAACAACTTGTATGGATGAATGTTATCACTTGCATCCTGGTTTGGAAGGAAGTTTTAGCATTCCAAGTATGAATGCTATTCTAAAGGTAAAATGTGGTCTTAAGCCTCATCAAACAGGAATGACTAAAACAGGGAAAGTGCAGTGGGGCTAAGTGGGTCGCACCAAAGTAGGGTATGCTATCACTTTTCTTGATACCCTTGGATATATTATAAATTATGGATATGGTTGTGCATGAAAAAGAAAGCTCTCAATAGGGTAGGAACACCCGGGGTTATAACATATTCGGTACAATCCAAGTCAGGGGTGGGCCAGTCCGATGTTGGCAAGGATCGTTAGGTATGATTTCAATACACATTTCTAGAGGTGTACTGTGGTGGGAGGTACCCCAATAGCCCAGTCATTGTGTGGAATCCAATATCCACTTCAAGCCTTTATGATTTTGATTGTAAAGACTAGTATGCTAAAATTTAATTAATGTAACAACTTTGGCTATTTTAATAAGTATTGGTATTTAGCCACTATTATAATATCACTGGATTTTCTATAAAAGTGTATTGGTTATCATAAGGTAAAAACCCGTCATATTTATGTGTGGCATGGTCTTATGAGATACCTTGTTTTCAAAAGGATTTTGATAATAGTAATAATTCAAATTGAGTGTGTTTTCTCATGCTAGTGTTCCCGACTGACTCACGTGTTATTTTATTATAATACTCGGGTCAGACCAAGTATTATAGATTTAGGTTAGGATGTTATAGAGCTCAGGAGACGATCTCAGGCGTATTCCATATATTTGATTATATTCCGCTGTGTGTGTATGCTGTATATTCAGAACTTGTGAGGACAAGTTATTATAACTGTCCAGTTTGATTTGTTGATTGTTGTACTTTGATGATTGTATGTATATTACAATTATAGTTCTCTTTGTATAAATATATGTATTATATATTGTATTTTGTTCCGCTACGATTATGAGATTCTGTATTGTTGTTTCTGTTCCTCTTTTATCCTCTTCTTTCTCTTAATTATTCGCCTTTCTTACAATTTGGGTTAGACAAGTGTGGTTTATTGACAACTCAAAGAGTATAGAACGGCGGGTTGCTGCAGAAAGTACCTTCTAATCCTTGTTGTAGGAGATCCGCTTAGTTTTATGCTAAAGGCGTCTTCGTGGAAAATCCATTTATACGAACGTGCCTTAGCAATTTTAATTATACTCTAATTGTTGTTGAATGTAATCAACGTAACCATTCTGGCTATATTATATATTTATTTTAAACTCTGGACATTATTATAATATCACCAAAAATTCTTATGAAGCGGTTTGATTATTGTAAGGTAAAAACCCGTTCATGTTTATTTGTCGCGTGGTTTTACGAGATACCTTTATTTTGAAAGGTTTTATTACATTAAATAATTCAAACTATTTGAATTTCTCAAGCTTGTTTACCAGAATTACCCAGGTGTTATTTTCTTATAATGCTCGGATCAGTCTTGTGTATATTTTCAAATTTCATTGATATTCATTAGAGCTTTTAGAGAGGAGATGGATGATTACCTACCATAGTTTTTATTATCACTACATTGCTTTGTCTATTTTTATCAACAATTGTAAGGACGTGCTATTATAAACTGTCCAAGCCGATGATATATTAGTTTGCTCTAATTATTATATCCATATAGTATCCTTTGTAAAAATCTTTTTAAGAAATTATATACTATCATTCCACATGTGAGGTTCTAATGTTTTTGTTCTCCTCTTCTTGTTCCTTTTCTTTTCTTGTTTTTTTCTTTTACCTTAATGTTCTATCTTTCCAGCATTTGGATGTTCGGCATGTGAATACCATGGATGTATAAGTATCGACATTTGAAGGTCGATAAAGCGATTGATACATATTTGATCAAACCAAATAATTTTATTGCACGATATTTTATTTGCTTCCAATTTATACATTATGATCTTATGATAGACATACCATATATGTATTAAATACACATGTCCAAGTCGGTGATAAATTATCAATGAATATAAGTATGTGGAACCAATTTGATATTAATAGACTTATGATTGCATGAATCAATATATATCAATCCGAAGAGTTCATCAACTCTTATGATGCTCCCACTAAATGGGTGCATATCCCTTATTTGTTTGAGATATAATTAGCCAGCATCATATGATTCATAATCATATAATAAAAATTATTTTTTAAACTACGGCTTAGTCCATAATTCCAAAATAATTGTAAATAATTTTCGATCATTATTTTCTAATGCATCATTTTGTTATGAAAAACCACGTTATAATTTTAGTTTATAATAATGATTCATAATATTCACATTGAAATATAACTATGTTTATTTTTCAGTCGACACCCAAAAATAATCATTATTTCATAAATTATGTTCGCTATGTTTTACAAAAATAATTTTCGTAACTTGATGCAATCTGTTATCCCATTTTTTGTCAAAACTGGAATATCAACAAATTGGCAAGCAATTATGGATATCAGGATTGGAGATCGGTTGGAATCGAGGCTACGATCGATATCGTCAAAATTTGGTTGAACTCCGATCGGGACGAAACTAATTGGAAATGATGATAAGGACTGGGAAAGGCTATGTTTCAAATTTCAGGTTAATCGGAGTTCGTATGGAGGAGTTATGATCGATTCAGGGTAGGAGAGGTATGCTGTTCGAATCCATCGAGGGGGTCAAGGTGGTGCTTGGTTCGAATCCATCGGACTCGAACCCATCAGGTTCGCATCGATCGAGGGCAAGGCACAAGGATGGTTCGAATCGATACACTTCGTATCGATTGGTATGGATTCGGCTCTAAGAGGTTCGCATTAGGTGTTGGTTCGACTCGATAGTGTTCGTATCGGTCGAAGGCAAAACAGGGTGAAGGACCTCGAATCGATACACTTCATATCGATTGGCATGGACGAGACTCGGTTACTTCGTATCGATCAAAAGGAAACATGGAGGTTCTTCGAATCGATTCCCTTCGTATCGATTAGGTTGGAATGGCTTCGAATAGATAGCATTCGTATCAATCAATATGGATACGAACTCCGCGTTCATATCGATCAGGTGGGAAAGGTCGATGGATCTTGGCTCGATGGCTGGATTTAAATAGAAAGGCATATGGAGTTTACTACGAATCGATGTACTTCGCCTCGATGTAATATGATGAAATGGATGCGCGGATGTTCTTCGTATCGATCAGTATTGGATCGATACGGAAGGGAAGTGTTTGGATTCTAGCTGAGTGGTTCGTACCAATCGTTTGTGAGTCAATGCAAGGAAAGCGTTCAGGAAGGATACATTGGGAGTCGGCTTTGTGGATTCGAAGCAATGGACTCGAAAAAGAGGGATTCGAAGAAATGGATTCGGAGGAGGTGGATTCGAAGCATGGGTTCGAACCAGGCAGAGCGCACGAAGCCTTGATCTCGAATCCATCATATCTTCCAGACCGCTGGTCCAAATGCAATGAAATTTTTACAGGAGCTTACATACATGTTGAAGAATGTTCACACCAAATTTCATCTCAATTGGATGGTTTCTTGATCGATTCGAACCTTACTTCGAATCGATCCCAAAGTGGGCTCGGATCTCCAGGTTTCGGCCGTGTGGGCCCCCTCACGTGCTAGAAGCGGTCTACCGGATTTTTAGGAGAAATATCAGCCTCCTACACCTATAAATAGAGCCCCTGGTCATTCAGAAAAGGGGTCGGAGAATTTGGAGAGAAGAAGCACGCCCGGACGCTGCCAGAATCATTCCATATTGTCATTTCTACCATTGATTTCGAATTTGGACTTTGTAATTGCTGTAATCACTTGTAACCAACAAGGATAATTAATAAAAAGGATAAAAAACTTTGGAGTGGATGTAGGCCGGAGATAGCCGAACCACTATAAAACTTGTGTCTCTGTTCTTTACTTTTGGATTGTTGTTTAATATTTGCTGAGATCCGAGATTTGTGTTTGAATATTATTGATTTATATTCATACACTGGTGCTTTCACGGTATTCGGGGTTTGTGACCAATTTTGGCGCAAACACTTTGGTGCTTTCTTTGAGAAGGACTAGCACCCGCTACATCGGATTTGAAAGTTGGATTTGGAGATTTTAAAGAGTTTGGATTCAAGGACAATGACTAGGCAAAATAGTAGAAGGCAAAGGGCTGAGAGAAGCCAACAGGAAGGAATTCAACAAGCATCCTCTGGAGCCGGGGAAGGACATGCTTCAATCTACAAAACCCGGGATGAAATGGAGGCTATAGCAAATTCTTTGCAAGAGAGATTGTTGAAGAACCAACAGGAAATGATGCAGACTTTCTTTGAGCAAATGAGAGCTGCAGGGATGCAGAACTTAGGAACAGCTACAGCCGCTGTGGATGCAGGACAGGGGACTAGGGTCGTGGAACCCAATGGAGGATGAGATACGAAGCCAGAAGGCAATCAACAAGGGCTTGGGGGCAGGCCCATGGGATCCAACACAGGAGGACCTTTGGAAGGAGTTCAACAAGCTAGAGCTAACGTTGCTGCTAGTGAGCCACACGAGGAATATGTGCCAGAGTTCCCTCGGGGGCATGAGGGGCAACCCCAACCGACAATACTGGATTAGTGGAAATCATCAGAAGAACTGTGCGAGGTGGTTTGACCAACAGAGACTTGGAAGGAGTGAATAGGAGTCCGTTCGCTCGGGAAATAAGGACGGCTCAGAATCCACCTAAGTTCAAGCTACCTAGCGTGGAGGTATATAATGGTAAGGCGGACCCAACTAATCACTTGATGAGGTACACCAGCCACATGGAGGTGTTGGGGGCATTGGAGGAAGTGATGGCCCGATGTTTCCCTTTGTATTTAACAGACTTAGCTGCAATGTGGTTTAGGCAGCTGGGAGAAGGATCTATGAGGACTTGGAGGGAATTGGTAGAAAAGTTTTTAGGACAATTTCGGGTTCACGTCAAGAGGCCGAAGAATGTGATGACATTGACATCGGTGAAGCAAAGGATGGATGAATCGCTTAGAGCTTTTCTAACTCGATTCAGTGCGGCAGTCACTTCGGTGGATCGGCCTGATCCATCGATGGTTTTAATGGAAGCAGTATCAGGAGTCAGGGAGGACTCGGATTTCAAGGTATCTCTGATACGAGATCCCCCACAGGATCTCGACGAATTCTTTCACGAGGCAGAAAGGTTCCTTCGGCAGGAAGATGCGAGTACGGATTTAAAGGTGAAAAGGGTTAATGCAACTCAGGATGTAGGACCATCCAGCAAAGGTTTGGATAAAGACAAAGGGCAAAGGAAGTTAGATGATGATTCTAGAAACGCTAGGAAGCGATGGAAGGATCCAAAGTTTTCCACATACACAGGATTGAACGAGACGCTGGAGCAGATATACCTGGATACTCGGAATCGCCTTCCTTACCGGAGGCCAGCTAGGAGAGAACCATCAGAACGGGAAAGGACATCGGGAAGGCACTGCCTCTTCCATGATTTAGATGGACATGATACCAACACCTGCAGGCACTTAAAGGATATAATCGAGGAGCATGTAAGGAATGGACAGTTACAGCAATATGTCGGAACTCGGAATGCAACGGTGGAGCAGGAGCAACCACCGACCACCTCACACCGTGATGATGTGAGGCCCAGGGATGATGGTCGATTGATCATCCATTGACCAGGGTAATGTGGAATAAGTAACAAGCTACTAGCAAATGGCAAAGTCATTTACACATGTACGGGGACGGAGATAGCCCCTAGGCATGCTCTGAATGATGATAAACCGGGATGCTATGGTTTGTGAAATTTATTCTTCGCTTTTGATTGGACACTGCTTTTCTTTCTGGATTTGGTTTTGGAGTTTGAATTGAACTCCTGGTTTTGCTCGTTTTTTGGTTTGAATTTTCCTTTGGTTGATTGTTTTCGGTTTTGGATGCTGGTTTGGATTTCTGATTCTTTGGTATTGATTTGGATTTTTGGGATTTGGATTCTGGATTGGATTTTGATTGGATTTTTATCTGGTTTTTGATAAACGGTCGTCGGGTATGGATTATGCCTGGCAAGGGGTGGGTCACTTTGCCCGAACGTGGTAAATTGGCTCATTCAGGTCGTCAAATATGGACTACGCTTGGCAAGGGTCCGGAGTGACCGGGATTCGGCCTAGGACTTAGGCCCTGTATTATCAACCGTTATTTTCAGGTCGTTGAGTATGGACTATGCTCAACAGGGGTCCGGAGAGACCAGGATTCGGCTTAGGACTTAAGCCATGGCTTCGCACAGCGTCCAGGGCACTGGACCAAGGTCGCCAAGTGTGGATTACGCCTGGCAAGAACCCGGAGAGGTTAGCTCAACGTCCAGGGACACCGGACCACAGTCGTCAAGTATGGATTGCGCTTGGCAAGAGCCCGGAGAGGTTACGGACTTGGATATCGACCCGGAGAGGTCTTGGATTCGGTTATTGGCTATTGGACAAGGATGGATTAGGACTCGGTTGTCGAGTTCGAATGGATATGGAAGTGGCTAAGGCTTTGGTTATTAGATCTGGAATTGGACGTCGACTCGGAGCAATCAAGGATGATATACTCTGGCAATATGGCTATGGACTTCGGATATTGGATTCGGAACTATTCAAAACACGCCTTGTTATCGCAAGGCATGTTTTGGGGGGCAGAGTGTTATCCCATTTTTGGTCAAAACTGGAATATCAACAAATTGGCAAGGAATTATGGATATCAGGATTGGAGATTGGTTGGAATCGAGGCTACGATCGATATCGTCAAAATTTGGTTGAACTCCAATCGGGACGAAACTAATTTGAAATGATGATAAGGACTGGGAAAGGCTATTTTTCAGATTTCAGGTTAATCGGAGTTCGTATGGAGGAGTTATGATCGATTCAGGGTAGGAGAGGTATGCTGTTCGAATCCATCGAGGGGGTCAAGGTGGTGCTCGGTTCGAATCCATCGGACTCGAACCCATCAGGTTCGCATCGATCGAGGGCAAGGCACAGGGATGGTTCGAATCGATACACTTCGTATCGATTGGTATGGATTCGGCTCTAAGAGGTTCGCATTAGGTGTTGGTTCGACTCGATAGTGCTCGTATCGGTCGAAGGCAAAACAGGGTGAAGGACCTCGAATCGATACACTTCATATCGATTGGCATGGACGAGACTCGGTTACTTCGTATCGATCAAAAGGAAACATGGAGGTTCTTCGAATCGATTCCCTTCGTATCGATTAGGTTGGAATGGCTTCGAATAGATAGCATTCGTATCAATCAATATGGATACGAACTCCGCGTTCGTATCGATCAGGTGGGAAAGGTCGATGGATCTTGGCTCGATGGCTGGATTTAAATAAAAAGGCGTATGGAGTTTACTACGAATCGATGTACTTCGCCTCGATGTAATATGACGGAATGGATGCGCGGATGTTCTTCGTATCGATCAGTATTGGATCGATACGAAAGGGAAGCGTTTGGATTCTAGCTGAGTGGTTCGTACCAATCGTTTGTGAGTCAATGCAAGGAAAGCGTTCAGGAAGGATACGTTGGGAGTCGGCTTTGTGGACTCGAAGCAATGGACTCGAAGAAGAGGGATTCGAAGCAATGGATTCGGAGGAGGTGGATTCGAAGCATGGGTTTGAACCAGGCAGAGCGCACGAAGCCTTGATCTCGAATCCATCATATCTTCCAGACCGCTGGTCCAAATGCAATGAAATTTTTACGGGAGCTTACATACATGTTGAAGAATGTTCACACCAAATTTCAGCTCAATTGGATGGTTTCTTGATCGATTCGAACTTTACTTCGAATCGATCCCAAAGTGGGCCCGGATCTCCAGGTTTCGGCCGTGTGGGCCCCCTCACATGCTAGAAGCGGTCTACCGGATTTTTAGGAGAAATATCAGCCTCCTACACCTATAAATAGAGCCCCTGGTCATTCAGAAAAGGGGTCGGAGAATTTGGAGAGAAGAAGCATGCCCGGACGCTGCCAGAATCATTCCATATCGTCATTTCTACCATTGATTTCGGATTTGGACTTTGTAATTGCTGTAATCACTTGTAACCAACAAGGATAATTAATAAAAAGGATAAAAAACTTTGGAGTGGACGTAGATCGGAGATAGCCGAACCACATAAAACTTGTATCTCTGTTCTTTACTTTTAGATCGCTGTTTAATATTTGTTGAGATCCGAGATTTGTGTTTGAATATTATTGATTTATATTCATACACTGGTGCTTTCACGGTATTCGGGGTTTGTGACCAATTTTGGCGCAAACATAATCAATAAGTGTTATATGGCATACTCCCACTGTTTCCACCATTACCATAATAGCATTCAAATATGGAGAGCGTCATCCACTTAGTATAGACTATTTATTTCGTTTACTGCAACAGCATTACAGTGGAGAGTTCTTTGATCAAATATCTTGAACACATAAAAATAAATCTCATAGAAAACAATTTTCTATACAAAATTACATTTCGGAATAGAAAATCATACTTCTTGCTCTAATGTTATGTATCATATCATTATTATTACAATTCTTGTTTCCGATGTTTCTTTACAAAGCAAAAGTGACCATTCACTCTCTTCATCCCAACCACACCTTAAATCACATTTACTCTTATACATTCGTTTTTCTTTCTAAATGGTCAAGCTGTTCAAAAGAAAACCCTTACTACAATATCATAACAAATTCTTTACAAAAGCGCATTCGATTATCCTTAACATTTAAGGAAATCAAATGTGTTGCACTTCACGTAAACCAAACTAACATTTCAACAATCGAGTTTATAGATTCATACTGTAGTTTTGGCCTTATGTTACATTTAACACAATATGATCTTTTATGTAATCAGTCAATTAAATACTCGATATCATATTATTGTTTATTGGCTTATTTTAAATGAACTAAGCTCATCGAAGTATCATACATTATGAACTGTGACTTTTTCCCATATAACACTTATATGCAATAGTATATGGATCAAATATCTATAGTCTTGTGTTGCTTTTAGAGTTTGAAGCTCATAGAATGTAATAAAGGGTCTTGACCAAATAAATAATATTATGAATATATTACCTAGTTGTAAAATTAGGCACTTGCATAATAATAGAAATATCAACATGCAATAGGCATTTAATGGTGAGTGTATGTTATATTTCTATTAGTCAATTTTCAATTCAGTTCATTTATATATGTTAGTTGATAAATGTTTTATCAATCATATTAAATGCACAAATTTATCATTGTAGATAATTATAAAATTATTTAGCGTATATTCGTAAATATTAGAAAGGTTAAATGTTACCATTTTATTTTCCTATTAAGGCTCCCACTAGTCTTTTATGTTTCTCCAAACCCTAATATGAAATATAGAAGTCGTTCGACTTCACTAGTGGGTGTTAGGATTCGTCTGTCTTGGTATTCTGACCTTGAGTTTTCTTAACAAATCATAGCCCCACAAAATATGGATAACTACTTATCGGTTGTATCACATACAACTCCTAACCCACGGTTCCTTGTCGTAATCTCATTTCGACCTTGAATTTGCTCAATAAATAGAAAGAGATTATTCACTCATGCCTACCATGTCGCGACGGTCTAAGTACAGTTTATGTACCATGAGTTTGTTCAACAAATACATATGGTTATCTTACCTCGTCTATTCAATATATTAATAACACTGCACATAACATCCCTAGCATGAGTTTGCTCAACAACCAGGGGGATGCAAGTAATATATATATACACACACACACACACATACACACACACACACATAGATACATACATATATATTAGTAGAGGACAACATTATATTGAAGATTCATAATCTTCGCTAAACTATATTGAGTGATATCGCCTTATGGAATAATGTATTTCTCATGAACCTTTGTGATTCAAGTGTCAAACATATCAGAAATCATGGTATACTTACATTTTATTTATTCCTTAGGTCTAATAAGGTTTCTTTAATGTTCCATCTTTAGTTTATACATTCATATCATATAATTTTTATTATTATATAACTTTTATATTTCATATTACTTATATGATAGTCTTATGTATAATATTTTATTAATTAAATATTATTTAATTAACTAACTCTTTACTTAATTTTAATTAATTAACTCTTTAATCAGTTTTAATTAATTAACTCTTTAATTAATTTTAATTAGTTAACGCTTTAATTAATTAACTCTTTAACTAATATTATATTAGTATTTCAATACAACTTTTATACTAGACATATCCACTATAACCTTTATAGTGTATAGTAAAACCTTTAAGTATAACATATATATCTTATAAATGCGTATTTTTATGTAATTAATTAACTTAATTAAATAATTTTAATTAAATTATATTAATTTCAAAATTTATCTTATATATACATATATGTATACTTATGTTACCGTAAACACATTAAAATAACATAACATATATCAACATATATAATACATGTATATAATTATTAATTAATTAACTTGTTTAATTTATTTATTTTATTAATCATATTAACAAATTTTAAATTTCAAAATTAATATAGTGTATAGTAAAACCTTTAAGTATAACACATATATCTTATAAATGCGTATTTTTATGTAATGAAGTAATTTGTTGCTACAGTACCGCTACAGTACTAAGTTTGTTATAGTGTTTTGCTAGAGTACCAATTTTGCTATAGTGTTTTCAGGATTGCTCTTGGGATCTTACATTTTAAACTAAAAGTACAAAAATATATACTGGGTAATTTTACAAGTCAAGCATCTGTCTAACAATAAATACTTATTAACAAATCATTGTAAAAGGAAGCCCTTAAAACGCCTTACCATGGCTAAAACGGGAATAAGTACATGACTTAAGTTAAAGTAATTACTGTTGTCTGATGCTATTCTTAACCCATATCAAGTATTTTTAATTTAACATGTATTACTTAAAATTATGAACACATAAGAACATACTTATAGCACAGAAGTAATTCAACACATAATCAGACCAGCTTGCCATTCAGGCTTACATTACACAATATACTACAAAAATAAAAAGAAAAACTTACACAATACAACTTACAGATATGGTATCAGAAAAATCAGTCTTCTTCTTCAGTACACACTTATATTTATTACATGCTATTTATTAATGGCAGAAGGTTTAAAGTAGAGAAGAGGATGGATGGAATGGAGTCTGCCCTCTCCAAATGAAATGCCTCTCCTTGTATAGCCGAGGTTGGACATCAACTAAGAATTCAAGTTGATTAACTTCGGATTCCAAATGCTTTAAATCCGAAAAGCATCTTTTAACATTATTAAAGTATTAGGTAGAATAAGCTACCAGTCTATTATTCTAAAAGAATATGACCACCTGTCTACAATTATTAAAGTAACCGACCACCTGTTTTAAAAGCTACTAATCTAGTACCATTTTTGTTTTGTCTTTTCCCAAATTTTGAGCCTCTCTCTCAATTTTGCCAAATATTTTGGCCAAATCCGCATCATTCAGATCTGAATAATTATCATCTCCGGTTATGTCCTTTGCTTTTGAAGATGCCATTAACGTGTCTGATTTCGTGTCTTCTTTGCCAAGATTTCTTATTAAATCATTTTTTACCTCTGCAATATATGCATAAAGAATATCTTCTTTAGTGGTTGTTCCTTTTTGCATCTTCAATTTTCTGATGATATGTTGGAACGTGCTTGGAGCTTCTTTATGCTTGATCGCATCTTCCTATTCCTGATATAATTTTATTTTGTTGCTTATTTCGGATATCGTTCCTTGGCCAAATAATTAACCTGTGCTATTATCAATCCTGGTTAGTTTATCTCGGAATTAGTAAAGAAACATCTTTGCAAACATGGGATTTCCTTTTCAGTATAACTTATTTCAGGTTCCCATTTCAATATCCAAGGGATAGAAAATTCAATGTAGAAATATATCGAACCAGATCCTGATACCAAAAGGTATTGGTTAAGATTATTGAGCTTGGGTGAGACAACAACCCCTTCAGAATATAATTCTTTTAGTTTTTCAGGGAGAATATCAAGGGGTGGTCCATAATTTGTCCACCATTCGTAAAACCAATTAGGTATAGGACGTTTATAAACTTCTACACAGACTTTAATGAACCATGAATGCTTCTTTTTATTATTTTCATAAAGGAATACATTATTTAGTGCGTCCACATTATCCCAATAATTATACTTAATAGTGCCTACCTTTTTAGCAGGTAAAAACATTTCCTTTTCCTTAAGGGTAGATAACCCCCATTCTTTTGGCAATATAAGCCTTTTGATAATTATTTTGCTGAAGCTATAAACATTAGGATCTCCTGCATTAAATTGTGTTATTTCACAAGTTTCAGAGGCTTTTAATATTGCCTCAGAATATCCTCTTTTTTTATATGTCGTAACAGCAAATGATGTTGTATCTAGATATCTCTGCATTAAGTTATAGGGATCATTCTTCCTTTTTAGATCATTAAATTCCAAAAGAATTAGGACTTCCTTATGAGGATTTTCCGCATATGCGGTAATACTCTCTTCATTTTCCTCATTGCCAGCTATGTTACCATATGAAGAGGATGTTGTTGGCTATTAGTTGTTTGGTTATTAGCCTCTTGCCTTTTCTTGAATTCTAAAAATTCCTTGTATAGAGGATCATTTGAGCTATTACCTCCCTAATTGGTTAAATTTTTTGCTATCAGCTTTCTGTTGGGCCAGGATATTTCCTCTGCCACCTTCTCTGTCCCTTTTTATATAGACTATTTTCTTCACCCTTTTTATAAAAGATTTCAAAATCAAAAGGCGCCAAATGAGCTTGCCATCAGGCAAATATTTGTTTTGACACATCATATTTAAAATCTTTATTAAACATGTATTTAGCAGATTTACAATCAGTTTTTATAATAAATTTTTGATTACATAAATCATCTTGAAATATTAAAACATATTTTACTATAGCAAGAATTTCTTTGGCTATGGTTGCGTAGTTTTTTTGACTTTAGTCCACTTACCTGATTGAAATCTAACAATATATTCTTGTTTTGTTATCGGGCCTATTTGCTTTAAAATTCCTCTAAGTCCTATATCTGATGCATCAGTTTCAATTACCTTTTCCCAGTTTGGATTTGAAAGCATCAAACAAGGTAAATTCTTTTACCTTTTCTTTTATAATTTTAATAGCTTGAGTATGCTGTTCTATCCATGGGCCTGGATTCTTTTTTAATCTATCATATAAGATAGTAGCATCTGCGGCTAAATTAATATAACAAGAGGATATATAATTTAAATTACCCAAAATCCTTTGTAACTGTGTTTTATCGGTTATAATATTAGGAAACTTTGAAGCAAAAAATTTATCTTATATACATATATGTATACTTTTATTACCTTAAACACATTAAAATAACATAACATATATCAACACATATAATATATGTATATAATTATTAATTAATTAACTTGATTAATTTGTTTATTTTATTAATCATATTAATAAATTTTAAATTTCGAAATTAATATAGTGTATAATAAAACCTTTAAGTATAACACATATATCTTATAAATGCGTATTTTTACGTAATTAATTAATTTAATTTAATAATTTTAATTAAATTGTATTAATTTCAAAATTTATCTTATATATACATATGTATACTTATGTTGCCTTAAACACATTAAAATAACATAACATATATCAATATATATAATACATGTATATAATTATTAATTAATTAACTTGTTTAATTTATTTATTTTATTAATCATATTAATAAATTTTAAATTTAAAAATTAATATTCAAATTATGTCAAATATTTTGAAATTTTCATTACCTTTTCAAACATTTTGAAAATTTATGTTATGTTACAACCATTTATAATAAATTTGTTTTTATTTTAAATTTAACTTTTAAATTAAAAATATTGTCATAATTTTCAAAAATATTTTGAAAATTAACCCAAAGCCTAATTCAAATTGGGTCTTTTCTATCAGGGCAACCTTTGGGATCACTTCACCTTTAAGGCCAAGCTGGTAACCAAGTAGGACGGGGTATTTGATTACCCAATTCCAATTCTAGACATTACCCTTCTAAACCCCGTACTAAGTGGGCAAACTTAATTAGTCAGCTCTAACAAGACTAATTTAGACCGCATATGCTATTGAGCTCTAATACCATAGTTGGAACTGGGTCAGTCCATAGTGGAACAAATGGGTGAATTTCAAAAAGTTTACTATTTTGAATCTTTTAGGCCTATGAAGTCTAAAGGTATATTAGATCATATCTAATAAAGGTTTTTAATAAAATCTTATTTTATTTAAAAATTGATCAAAGAAGTTTTTAATAAATTTAAACTTAAATATAAAGTATATCTAATACAGCCAACAATTACTCATAAGAGTAAATTTAGAGAAAGAAACCTTTCGTTTCTTTCTCCAAAAGTTAAGTAATTTATAGAAGGAAACTTTTCATTTTCTTCTCTTAACTTATTTTATTATTGAAATGATATTTTATTTATATGGAGAGATAAAACTTTCATTTCTCTCTCTTTAATTAAATTGATTTATTATTTTACTGTCATTAATTAACAACGTATACATGACATAAATGTAAGTACAACCTAATATATGATATTACATTATATATTATAGTGTAAATTATGTAAGGGCAACATATGATAGGTACCATCAATTGGTGACAAGGTATAGACATGTTATAGATGCAACATGTACAACTAATAGATATTAGAGAATATAAACAATCAATAATAACTTTATATGTATATAGTTGCCTCATTTTAAAAGTTTTTTCTTTGGAAAGAAATCTAATTCATACTTTGACAATATGTAATACATATAATATACTGTATATATACAAACATACATATAAAATTAATTGTGTGTATATAAGATTAAATTAAGTCTTTCCAATTAATACAAACTAGAGATTTATAACAATCAATTTAAAAATAAAATTATTGCCAAAACATTAATTGTATACATGTAAGGTTCAATCAAATCTCTCTAATTAATAAAAATTAGAGATTTATAATAATCAAATTAAAATTTAGATTTATTGCCAAAACATCTTCCTTTTTTATTTTCTAATACAATATGAACACAAAATACATACATGTAAACTTTCAAATCTAAAATTACGCATTGTTTTATATGATTTAAAATATGAATCTTTAATAAAACATTGTGTTATTCATACACAAATTTTAGCTTAATTTGTTAATGTAAGTCCCAATCAAAACAATATGAACATACAAAGTTTTAGATCTAATGGATTATACTTTGAATTGAATGTTTACAATATAGATCTATAATAAAACATTGTATTTAAACATATAAAAAATCTAATTTTAATTTAAAAAAATAAGAACCCAATTGATAAATTGAACATACAAAATTTCGGATCTAAAAGTTAGACTTTAAACTGAGTTTAGAACATAGTTCTAAAAAAATTGTATTTAAACATATACAAATTTTAGTTTTGATTATTAAATTAAAACCTCAATCAATTCATTCAACAAACAATTCAAACAACATAGACAACTTTCAAATTAAATAAGGCAATGATATGTACATACTAATTATGATAATCAAATTTATCCTTTATCAAACATTACATCAAATGTCAATCTCTAAAATAAAAACATACCTTATTTCCAAAGCCTTGAACCACAACTTGAAAATAAATTCACCTTAGGACGTTGCCTAGAAATCATAACTTAAATGACGATCTCCTCAGATCTTCAAAATCCCCATCATATCATTGCAATAGATGGATGAACCACCTTTGTTTTGTTTTATTTGATGTTTTTATATGGAGTTGAATGATTTTTGGAAATTTTATTTTTGTTTTCTGCCATAAGAAGTTAGGAGGAGAGAAAAAAAAAAGAATGAACGAGAATGAATAAGTTTTATTATGTACGCAATGAATTAGAGAATATGTTTTATTTGAAAGAACGAAACTTTTTCTATTCTTTGATTAAAACTTTCCTAATTAATTCCCTTGATTGTCTTTCTCTCTCGGCTCCTTTCTTCTCACATAATATGGATGAAATTACATGCCATCAAATGGCATAGAATTTCCATAAATTGTACCACTAAATGACATGAATTTTCCATAAATCATTTCATGAAACTAGTTTTTATTTAAATTACATCGATATCGTATATCAATGCATGAAATATACTTTTACAAATTCATTCAAATAATTACAAACAACTTCCACACAGTAAATAAATTAAATAATAATTAATATTTCTCAAATATTAATTAATTTAATTTACAGCATTTTACAAATTATTTAAATCATGTGGTTTTTAAGAGAATTCATCATTATGATTATATGACTTATAAGTGTAAATTCAATCAGGGATAAACATCGAACAATTTGAATATTAACATTCACATGTCACTTTAGCTAGTGGTGTAACATTTTAGCTGAATTTATCGCTTATGCATCTCCAATTTTACTCATTATAAGCGGTACCTGGTAGTGCCAATTATTTACACAAAATCTCTTCGTCAAAATTATATCACAATAGAACTTATGGATTTTGGTAATGGTCAAAATTCCAATATCGCCCACATTCAATTTTATAATTCAAACACAAAGTTCTTCTTTCAATAATAGTAGTTATTATTAACCAAAATGTTTTGGCCAAAGACTTTGACTTTTAATTGAACTCAGTTGACCATGATACTAAACTCATATAATCGAGGAGACGTTTGAATAGTGTTTCACTTTCAATGCTTCACTCGATCCAACTGTAATCGTTCGATGGTCGCCATGCCACGATCTAACTATAATCAAAGTGAAGCTTCCACATTAAAGATCAATAGTATTCTAAAGTCGAGAGAACTATGTAAATTAGTCACATCGGTATTCTCTGTTTAACCTTAGTTATAATTACCAGAAAAAATCTATCGAGTGAGTCATTGCATATTTATCCAATACTATTAGTACACAACCCCTTGGTTCCCCCTAACAGTCATGAGTAGTACACTGCCCAACATTTCGAGAGCTTTATATACTCTAGTCTCAACGGATGTATCAATATCCAGTCTCGATACATCTTGATTGCGAATATGAAATGATATATTTATTTTCATTATGATAAATTACTCACGGTTGCAACACTTTGTAACTACTATCATAAAACATACCATTGATGGATTTTCTATTAAATATACTTTAAATTAAATTAATTAATATAACACATTATATCAAGTATATAATAGAAAAAAATCACTTTTAGTTTGAACAAGATTGGTTATCAATTTGGATATATGTAAAAAATTATATAATTTCTTCTAGGCATACCCCTAACTCTACCATGGTAGAGGATATCCTATAAAGGTCTGCTTCAATGGAAATAGTAAGTGTCCAAAGATATTTACGTGCAATGTCAACTAGATAGATACCCGTGAGGAGTCAGTTTTGGGAATATGTATTAAATGATAAGGGTATATCTCAATCGAGGTCTTAAATGGTCAAAGTCTGCCTATTTTCCATTAAAAGATATTAAGTAACTTGGTTATTATCTCTCACATTGGTAGACATTAATACAATGGTTATGGGTTATGGAATTGGATAATATGAAGGACCTACTTCAGGAATTGAGGTATTAAATGATTGTTTGAGGGCTCGCCTTTTTCCCTTACAGAAAGTATTTAGTGGTTCTGAATATATTTTAAATACTAAAGACATATCCTTATTTAAATTATACTACCCAAGTACTGATATAGAAAGGCTTGAGATTTCTATTCATCAAACATTGTTGTTCTGACTCCCTCCTCATTACAATACAAGTTAGGGAAGAAAATGATGAGCAAGATGGAGATGGCGATGAGAGGAGCTTGTGGTAGGAGTCTATTTACCTATTTATGTTATAATCTGATGTACCCATCTGAAGATGACAATGTTTTGAGCATGATTATGTAACGGTTGTTCTTGACATTATGTTATGGTTTTGCGACATTTGAAAATTTAAATAAAAATGGGCATTGTTTATGCTATTATATTTTATCCTTCCGCCGTGAGTTTTGAATGAGTAGATAAATAGCTATATATTATTCCTTTTACTAACCAACAACTGGCTTTGGAATGAGTCTAAGTTTCGATGGATCTTTTCTAGATCAGGATTTAGGCTTTCGGAGCAGGTTGTTACAATACACACAAACACACACATACATATTCATGCTATGTGAGATGATATATATCCGTGGCGTCTATAATATCATGTTAATGCATGTAAAAAATATATATGTAGATAATGTGATTTATATCTACCATGTGTGTGTGTGTGTGTGTGTGTGTGTGTGTGTGTGTGTGTATGTTGAAAATGATGTGCATGTGTATGTGTTATCATGATTAAATTATTTGATATAAAAATATGTTTATAATACACACACATAATTTTTTTGTTTAATAAAATAATCAATATAATTTTATTATAATTTGATTGAGTAAAGATTTTCAAATTTGAACTTTAAATAAAATATCTAATTTTGACTTGGTAAACATAAATTTGAATCTAAGAAATTAATTCAGAGCTGTAAAATATCTTATATTTGACCTAATAATAATATTATGAAATGAATATATTGATTTAAATGTAATGCGACTGAAAATATTTTTTTATTTAAAGAAACATATGTATGTGTATATGTCTTTAAATTGAGTATAAATAAAACATATAAAAATTATGTATATGTGCATATATATATACTTTCGGCAATGTTTTTTTATAAAACGCCAAAAGTAATTATACACACACATTCACTCACTAACTAACATATCATTCAAAAGTACCCTTTTAATTATATTATAAAAAGTATATAAATACCATTTGGCCTAATCTTTTTTTGATTGCAGAAAGAAATTTAATTTTAAATGTCATATATATTATTTTAATTTGAATTTAATATAAATGTATATTATAATTTAAATTATTTTAGTTAATAATTTAAAATTAGTAAAAAATATATTTTAAATTCGGAAATTTTTACATACTTTAGAACAACTAGTGTGTAACCCGTGCGTTGCACACGACAATATTGCAAAATGTAATATCATATCTATAATGTTAATATGTGTTATATGACGTATGATAAATTTAGTGAAATAAATGAACTATAAATTATTACTGGAATTATGTTTGTGTATAATTTATGTTGTATAACACGTGTGCGCACACACATATATGTAATAATAAAGTAATTTATTCAGTTGTGTTAATATGGATATAACATACATGTTGAAACTGACGTATGCTAGTAATTTATTAGATGAACTGAAAAATATTATTTAATGAAATTTGTTTGAATAAGTCAAATATAAAATTATGTACTTAGTTTACATATATGGACTTGAAAATAAATGATAGGAAGAATCGAGAGGAATTTTATAAAAAATTGTATAATTTCGATGTGGATATATTGAAGCTAAGACATAATTTTGTAATATAATGTATGATAAATTCTTAATATAAAGGAATTATAACTCACTTACAAATTGATTTGTTATAATTTTATGTACATAATTTATGTTATGTGATTTATATATTTTTATAGTTGAATAAAAAAAATTAGTCTTACAATTTTCTATAATGTGAGTGCGTGTGTGTTAAAATTGGAATATATTTTTATGATTTATTAGAAGAATAGACTAACTATTCATTGAAATTATTTAAATTTGAGAATTCATAAGTAGTTTGAACATATGGATTTAAATATAAAATAATAAAAAATAATTGAGGGCGGCTTAGGAAATAATTGTAAAAATGTTAAAATGTATGTATTTGAAGCTAAAAACAGAATTTTTCAATGTAATACAATATAAAAAAATTAGATATATGAACAATATATTAAATTTGAAAATATTGTATATGCATATTTTTTATGTTAGGTGAACTTATATATCTTTGTATTTATATGAAAAATTAATTTTATCACCTTTGCGCCTGATATGAATATGGTATACATATCGAAACCGTTATATCTTAGAATTTATTAGATGAATTAACAAAAATTTATTAATTGAATTTATTTAAATAATTTAAATTTAAGATCGCATAATTAATTTGAAAATACCGACTTTTGTATACAATGGTAAGTGATATTGTGAAGTGTTTTATAACTAATTGGATAAATTCAAAATGTAGGGTTTTGACGTTAAAAAAGGGTTTTACAATGTAATGCATGATACGCATATTGATATGAATAAGTAAAACTTTAAACTTGTAATTGTTATTTATGAATACAATTTATGTTATGTGATTGATGTATTTATATATTTGAATGAATATTTTATCATTTTTGTTAACATGAATATGGTTCACATTGATCATACTTATTTGATAAATAGGTGAAAAATTATATAGCGAAATTATTTAAATAGTTTTGAAGTTATGTAATTGATTATAATATATGACCTTAAATGCAAAATATTGTAAAGTAATTAAGGGGTGGCTGTAAATAATTATAGAAAATTTATAATGTAGGTATTCGGAGTACGAAAATATAATTTTGCAATGCATTTCATGATAAATTTATTAAGAGAAATGTGAAAAAAGGATTTATTATTATTATTATTTATGTATTCACTTTAAGTTCTTTAAGTTATATAACTTAGGTATCTTTACATTGATCATTTTTAAAAAAAAAATTAATATGAATATGGTGTACATATTGATATTATCATAAATTAGTAAACAAATTAACGAATATTAGTTAGTTGGATTTATCTAATTAGTTTAAATTTAGATCAGATAATTAATTGATACATATAGGGTGAAAATTAAAATTTTAGAAGAAAAGTGAGGTAAATTTTGTGAATAATTATGGTAATTTTTAATGTATGTATTTGAAGTTAAGTAGAATTTACAATGAAATGTATGATAAATTTGTTGAAATAAATTAACAACAATTTTTTGTTATTAGTTTATGTGAGTTATATATCTTTATGTTGAATGAAAGATTAATATTATGGTTTAGTTGTTTAAGTGTTATACATATTTAAATTATCGTTCTTTTTTATTTATAAGAAATATTAAATGAATTCATTTAAATAGCTTAAATTTTAGATTATTTACTTAACCTAAATGTGCGGACTTAAATATAAAATATTAGTAGATAGCTGATAAATTATATGTAAATAATTATATAAAATTTAGAATACATGTACCAAAATTTAAAATAATGGAAAATAAGTAGTAAAATATGTGTAAAGTAATAAATTAAAGAATTTGAAAATAAAATATCTAAAGAGAGAATTAAGGAGAAGAGAGAAAATTCCTAGAATCAATGAGAGAGCTAGAAAATCTTCCTCTTTACTATTATTTAATAGATTATATGGCCAAAACAAAAATATACATACATACATACATATATATATTATTTATATTATTGTGTTAAAATGAATAAATGCATTTAACTTGCTATTAGATTAATATATTGAATTATAATTAAAGCATGACAATCGATGTATATAAAAATGATTCTAAATAGCATAAAATAATAAAATATATATATTAGAATCTACATAATTGAGATGCAGTCGATTTTTAAAGTCACTTGCATCTCTTAGATCCTTACTCAAAGTTGTTGGTTTCGGCGTATCACTACTTGAGTTGAGTTGCTTGATGTGTTAAGTATGAACGGGGGGCATAATGGAGATTGATTATGATGAGGGAGGATAGCTGTAAATGAAGGCTAAGGATGGAAGAAAGCGGGACCCAAAACAATTTAGGTTTGAGTTGCTTATGAAGAGGAACAAGTGGAATATATCTTCCAATATTCTCTTTTGCTAAGTCCAAATCCCAAGACCTCTTCATTATCCCCTTATGCCCAACCCTTTATTGGTCCCTTAATGGACCACTAAACTACAAAACCCAATTGAAATCAATTTAATTCAAATCCAAATTAAATGTACATCGATATGATATATTGATATGAACATATATAACTTTTGTATATGTATTAATTACTATTAGCACCTATAATATTTCTAGAGACTGCTCCATTTGCTAAATACAACCCAAAATAAAATACAACAATAATTAATATTTTTAAATGTTAATTAATTCATAAATATTATAAACTAATTAAATAGGGTGGTGTTTCGAATGCTGAATGAATTCAATCATGCGACTGATAAGCATGAATTCAATTAGCAACTAATAACCGAACAATTCAAATGTTAACATTTACACATCACTTTAGCTCATGGTGTGATAGATTGGCTTAACTCGTTGCTTATTGATTTCAGCTATAAAATCAAATTTTACAACTTCTCAAGCACCTTTTAGCAATGATTATTTACATGCATTCTAATCTTCAAAAATATATCACTTAGAATGTATGGAATTTGATATTGCTCGAATTTCAATATTATCCATATTCAACTCGATTAGTCCACCAAAAAATTCCTTGATTCAATAATAACATTACTATTAACCATGTTATTTTGGTTAGATGTTTTGATTTTGAGTTGACTATAGCTAATTATGATACTAACCTGATACAACCGAGGAGACGAATTCCCTATTGAATATTGTTTCAATTCTAAAACTTTAACTTAGACCGAACTATTGTCGTTCGATGGTCATCATGCCATGAATTAAGTATAATCAAAGTGGAGTGTCTACACCGGACATCAATAGTATTCTCAAGTCAAGGGAACTATGTAATATCGTTACTTTGAGATTTCCTGTTTGACCTAATGTTATTGACTAATAGGAAACCCTCAGACAGTTATTCCATTCCATAGTTATCTAATAACTACAAGTACGTTACTCTTTGATGCTTATGATTAATGCACTGCCTAATATTTAGAGGGAGTTACGAACTCCGGTCTCAATAGATGTATCGTGTCCTTTCTCGAAACACTTGACCATAAAAATTCGAAACAAAACGCTATTTTACGTTGTGATTTATCATTCACAATTGCAATTACAATCACGTGATAATTTATTTAAGGACTTTCTTATTTTTATACTTTAATTAATTACTTTATGTCACAATATCACAAATCATATAAAAGAAATCAAAATCCTTTTATTTTGAACGAGATTTATTACAGAGTTAGATAATTTATAATAAATTACATAATTACGAAGTTAGATATCTACCCCTAATATCAAGATAAATCCTCTTTGGGGTCATGGTCAACTAAGTGTAAAAGAAAAACTTTGATTCCCACTTTTGTCGCCTCAATCGTCCAAAGCCATCATCAGCTTTTCTTTTTTACTTTGTCTTTTTTAGATCTTGCCTTAGATGGTCCTTCATCCTTCACGGCTTTAACTTCACCGCTTTCGGTTTTCGTGTCCTCTTGGCACAAATATATCTCAGCTTGATTGTAAAAGTTCACGAGATCCACTGTCGGATCTTTTTCCAATGCTTTCTTAAATCTAGTCTTATTGGCTATTTCGAAAACCATCACCATCAGCACCATCGACGAGTCTAGTTTATAAAATGCAGCGGCTACTACGTTAAATCTAATCAAGTAACTCTGCAAAGCTCATTATCCCTGCTTTACACTTTAAAGTGTTAGCACATTCCTTGGTCAAACTATATGAACTTTGAGTTGGTAAGCCAACTTTTCCATTAACTCAGTCCATGTGTTGATGATGAAATCATTATCCAGTTGGCGAAACTACACGACAACCAAATTAGTCAAGTCAATGGAAGCATCGTCTTTTCTTCTCCTCTAAATCCGCCATTACTCTCATACGTTGGATGTATCTCGCTAAGTGAATTGGATATATCCTTCCATCGTATGGCTTCAAAGTAGGTAACTTGAAATCAGATGGATTACTAATGTATCGGATGTTTGAGGGTGAAATGGTTTCCATTCACATCCTCTAAACTTCGATCTGGCTTCACCTCGAAGTACTTGTCTTACCGTCTCAGCTTAGTGATCATATGGATTCAGTTGAAATCTCTTTGCACGCCTTTGATTCAAATCTTTTTCATCCCTCGTTCTTATGAGGAACTTTCGGTTCTAATTCTTGCGGTTGAAAGTTTGCATTCTAGTCTTGATTTCGAGACTCGACATCATCCATCTGACAGGTCCTTCCATGCTTGGCGTTCAGATCGACCATAACCCGTCTCCAAACATGTCGATACATACTCGTCTGGACCTCTCGGTACCGACTTGCTGGCATGTTAGGGGATGGTTCCAGCTTGTTTCGCTTCATTTCCTTATGTATATGCTTCGCTTTCTAGTCTCTGTTGATTTCCAACAACTCTAGCTGATCTTTATTATTCCATTCTTTGGAAAAATTCGTTCATCGTCTTTTCTTACCAAGCTATCGGTCTCCCTTGCAAACTTGTCATCATCCATTTTATCTTCTCTTTATTCACATGGGTAAAATGTGGATTTAAACTAGCAAACACTTCATGGCTTGCCCATGTTTTGGTGGACTTGGTTAAGCAATGGCTCCTATAGCATCGTCTTCTTTAATGTTAGATCTAAGTTAACCTTAGTGGAAGCACTAAAGTTACTTAAAAAATTGGTACAACATCCAAATATCACTAAAATAACGAATCAAACAAATACTAAAAATGAAGAAACCAAAAGAGAATGAAGAAGAGACATAAGATTTTTATAGTGTTTGGCAAAATCTTCAGCCTGTGTCCACTCAACCGTTTTATTTATGAATACTCTCAAGAATACAAAATTTAAACCAAGTCCGAGTTACATTCTAATATATCTCGGTATTCCCAAAGTCTTATGAAGTAGAAGATGAAGAAGATCGATCATCTTTCTAGTTGAGGATAAAATGCTATTTATAGATGAGATTTGACATGAATTTTCGCCATTCTTGGTTTGAACGAGTCATTTCATTCAAATTCGAACTTCCAATATGAAGAATAGATAGTCGCACACGTTTCCTAAGACACCGAAACATGTCGGCACCGACATGCTTTTGTGTGTCAAAACTTTATTTTTTCTCTGTAGCCGAGTCTCAAGCCTTCCAAAGTAGCCAAATCAAGATCCAAAATCATGTCAATGCCGATCGAATCATGTCGACACCGACATGTTTTTGTTGTCCAAAACTTAGTCAAATTTTGTGTCATTCTTCCTTTTGTTATTCTTGATGGTTTCCAAATCACGTCGATACCAAACATGTTGGTATCATGTTAGAGTTGTCTCGCATGTGATAAGGAGGAACAACGGTTTGACATTGGAATAGTCTCATATTGCTAAATAACTTAGAGTAGTAGTGTTTAAATACGAGTTGATAGACACGTAACATTGATGATTTCATTTATTACAATAAAGTGTGTTAACTCATAGGCGTACTTCACGCGTTGGAGGTGGGGAGCTTGGTCCGACCATCGTTACATAACATGCCATCAAAAATTGGATAAACAAAAATTACCGAAAACAACAGTCAAATTGAATAACTAGCAAACGATGAACAAAAATTGGACGATGAAAAGAACAGGACTTGAGAAGCTTTTTGCTTTTAAAATTGGTATCAAATGCGTATGAATCAAAGAAGTAGGAATCAATCAAGTGATGTTTAACTGTGTTTAATGATTTTTTCTTGAAAAGAGGAAAAACTTTAATGCATGTACATAATAAAAATAAATGGACTTAGGATGATTCGAACTTGCGTAGCGTGATTCAAATATAAATTGCTACTTGGTATGTTGTATAATATACTACTGTCAAAGCATCGGATTTTTTTAAGGGAATAACAGAAATAGAAATAAACTACTGTGTAACCCGTGCGTTGCACACGGTAATATTATAAAATAATAATATATCTTTAATGTTAAAATAAGAACTTTGTTATATAATGTATGATAAATTTAGTGAAATAAATGAACTATAAATTAAAACTTATATTATGTTTGTATATATAATTTATGTTGTATAGCGCACGTGCGCACACACATATATATAATAATAAAGTAATTTATTCAGTTTTGTTAATATGGATATAACATACATGTTGAAATTGACGTATGTTAGTAATTTTTTAAATGAACTGAAAATATTATTTAATAAAATTTGTTTCAATAAATCAAATATAAAATTATGTAATTAGTTTACATACATGGACTTGAAAATAAACGATAGGAAGAATCGAGAGGAATTTTGTAAAAAATTGTATAATTTCGATGTTGATATATTGAAGCTAAAACATAATTTTGTAATATAATGTATGATAAATTCTTAATATGAAGGAATTATAACTTATTTACAAATTAATTTGTTATGATGTTTATGTACATAATTTATGTTATGTAATTTATATATCTTTATAGTTGAATAAAAAAAATAGTCTTACAATTTTCCATAATGTGAGTGTGTGTGTGTGTTAAAATTGACATATATTTTTATGATTCATTAGAAGAATAGATCAACTATTAATTAAAATTATTTAAATTTGAGATTTCGTAAGTAGTTTGGATACATGGATTTAAATATAAAATAATAGATAATAATTGAGGGCGGTTTAGGGAATAATTGTAAAAATGTTAAAATGTACGTATTTGAAGCTAAAATCGGAATTTTTCAATGTAATACAATATAAAAAATATAGATATATGAATAATATATTAAATATGGAAATATTGCTTATGCATATTATTTATATTAGGTGACTTATATATCTTTGTATTTAAATGAAAAACTAATTTTATCACCTTTGCGCCTGATATTAATATGGTATACATATTAAAATCGTTATATCTTAGCATTTATTAGATGAATTAACAAAAGTTTATTAATTGAATTTATTTAAATAATTTAAATTCAAGATCACATAATTAATTTGAAAATATCGAGTTTAATATATAATGATACGTGATATTGTGAATGTTTTGTAACTAATTGGATAAATTCAAAATATAGGTTTTTGACGTTAAAAAAGGTTTTACAATGTAATGCATGATACACATATTGATATAAATAAATAAAACTTTAAACTTGTAATTATTATTTATGAATATAATCTATGTTATGTGATTGATGTATTTATATATTTGAATGAATTTTTTCGTCATTTTTGTTGATATGAATATGGTTCATATTGATCATACTTATTTGACAAATCGGTGAAAAATTGCATAGTGAAATTATTTAAATAGTTTTGAAGCTATGTAATTGATTACAATATATGACCTTAAATGTAAAATATTGTAAAGGAATTGAGGGAAGGCTATAAATGATTATAGAAAATTTATAATGTAGATATTCAAAGTACAAAAAAAATATAATTTTGTAATGCATTTCATGATAAATTTACTGAGAGAAACGTGAAAAAAGAATTTATTATTATGTATTCACTTTAAGTTCTTTAAGTTATATAACTTAGGTATCTGTACATTAATCATTTTTTTTAAATTTTGTTAATATGAATATGGTGTACATATTGATATTTTCATAAATTAGTAAACGACTTAACGATTGGATTTATCTAATTAGTTTAAATTTAGATCACATAATTAATGGATACATAGGTGAAAAGTAAAATATTAGAAGAAACGTGAGGTAAATTTTGTGAATAATTATGGTAATTTTAAAAGTAGGTATTTGAAATTAAAGTAGAATTTACAATGACATGTATGATAAATTCATTAAAATAAATTAACTACAATTTTTTATTATTGGTTTATGTGATTTATATATCTTTATAGTTGAATGAAAGGTTAATATTATGGTTTAGTTGTTTAAGTGTTATAAATATTTAAATTGTCATTCTTTGGTATTTATAAGAAATATTAAATGAATTTATCTAAATAGCTTAAATTTTGGATTATTTAATTAACCTAAATGTGCGGACTTAAATATAAAATATTAGAAGGTAGTTGATAATTTATATGTAAATAATTATATAAACTTTAGGATAAATGTATCAAAATGTAAAATAATAAAAGAGAATTAGTAAAATAAGTGTAAAGTAATAAATTAAAGAATTTGAAAATAAAATATCTAAAGATGGAATTAAGGAGAAGAGAGAGAATTTCTAGAATCAAGGAGAGAGCCAGAAAATCTTCTGCTTTACTATTATTTAATAGATTGAGGAGATGTAGATTGGCGGAAGGACAAATGGACTTAGGTGGTAGCTAGTGTATGGAAATGAGACCGACCCAATCTTAATACTCTCTCTCAATCATCTTCCTCCCTGAAGCTTAGGGTTTCAAAAAAAATCTGAAAATAAAAGAGAAATAAATCAATTTGCCTCTGAATCCTTAATTTTTTCAATTCAGGTTTGCTGCTGCTTCTTTTTCCTATTCCTCCTTTCTTTTTCTTTTTCTTTTTTCTGAGAATCGAGATCGCGATGCCGAACTAAATCTAATTTGATTTTGTTTCAGTACGATGTTTAAATTGAAATCGCGATTTAGTATTGGACTCCAATATTTTCGTTCTGAAATAGGATCGTGAATTTTATACGGGTTGCGATCCAATTTAACTCTTGGATCGGGTGCTGCGATTCCTTCCAAATCGCGCTTTGGAACGTACGATGTCGCGAATTTTGCAATCACTGCTTGAAATTACTCTGATCATTTAGTTCAAATTACCGTTTACATGTAGGTGAGAGAACATCTATGTAGCCTTTTAAGTGCTCAATTTGTTTCAGAGCTAATATCCATTACCAGTAGTTAACTCATCTAATAGTAGATACTGTGGCTAACTTAAGATCACAATTGTTGACGAGAGATAAGTCTAGTTTGTATCCTTTTTTTTATAATGATGAGATATAACTAGTCAGTACCAGAGTCTTTTATTTGTTATCTAAATTTGTGTTTTTATTTCGTTCATGGGTTGATATTTCCATTTTGAAAGTTAAATCCGTCTTATACTTTTATATTGCGTGCTCTGTAATAAATTACCCCCCTTTTCATATATTACAATAGCGTATATTTTTTTGAGAATAAGAGTGATATTTTATCCGAACAGAACATTCATATTGATATCTTGGTGGCTCGAACCCCGTCTAAAGCGTCATACCTCCCACCACTTGAGCTAGACGTCCTCGACAGTATCGTATATTGTTGTTATAATGTTGCAATATGCATTCTGTGGGGTTTCAGGAATTTTATTCGAAAGGGGCTAAATTTTAACACAAAAATAAAGAAAAGGTTTATAAGAAAAATAATGAAAACAAGCAAACATTTCAATTATCATCGCTTATATATTATTTAAAAAGCATTCTTTACTTGCACAATTTAGTTATTTATAGACTATTGTTAACAAGCTACCTTAAAATGAATGTTGCGTCTATTTTATCTCAAACTAACAAAATATTTATACAAATGGTTATGTCTAGTATATGGTAGATATCACTTAAATTTCTGGTTTTAATTTCCTTTTTAATATTGTAGAAATAAATGCAAAAGTGAAGAAAAATTAATGGAAACTAATTATGGTTACCATAAAATTAGTGCACGTAAGTTATTTATGTTTCACACAACTAACAAATACATACATATCGTTATTGACCTAATAGGAAATATGAAGACTTAAATATACATTTTACTATAATATCGTATAATTCCCAACAATGGTTCTTTAAACGATAATTTTCTTCTTCTTTTAGTAATGTAAAAGGTTAAAAAAATCGCTTAGAAAATAAAAATGGCTGCATTATCTTTGAAATAAACAGTGGCTCCTTCACTTGATGTATGAATAAATAATGATACTTAACATAGCTTTCCCCAAATATCAGCAGGGCCTCAGCCCCTCCAAGGCCTACACTAGATCCGCCTATATATGTATCACAAGAATTATTAGAAGTTCGCGATACAGTTCGATTTGAAAGTCAAAAGCAATAATTTCAATACAAAGAATACTTTGCATCAATTGTATTTAGTATGCTTTTGTCATCTATATTATTTATAAGTTGAAAAATACTTTATGGTCACTTCGGACCAACAGTCACTTGTTATTTATGACATTATATGCTTCTATGCACAACATACATTCTTATTAATTTTCTTATATGGCAATGTTTTATCTACTTGATATTTTATTATATGTGCATATCTGTTCCAAAATGCCAATGTTCAGGGAATATTGACTGATTAATTAGAGATGGCCCCTCATTAAATATATAATATTTGCAAACTGAAGATGTTATTAAAAGTTTAAAATGTATAGTTTCATATTCATTATCAACTGTTATTTTTTGAGGATTTTTTTGTTTAATTACTGTCAGCATTTATTTAGTTAGGGTGAGAATTTTTATTTATTTGGAACATACAAAAATACTCTTCCAAGACAAATTATTTGTTCCAATTTCTGAATAATAGGAATGCATTAAATACGTGTGTAACCTGTATGAAACTTCCTACAATGAATCATGGAGGGAACATAACATATACATAAGTTCTAAAAAACTAACTATCTTTACAATATAACTATAGAAGAGAGTTAACTCGATTATATTTAACTGTATCGTGCATATATCAACAATCAATTAAGTTGGCATGAGTCAAACACATTATCTTATATTTCTAACATACTATAAAAACATTCCACTTAAGACCTCACTATATTATAAATGTGATAATATTTGCATAGGCTCGATATGTTTATAAAATGTGGGCATGTTTTAGTATCTGGTAATTTTGCTAATTCTTTAGTACATACAAAGAACACTAGAGCAATTAAGTTTAGAAAATTTAATCTCACTGGTTTTGGCTTTACGTCAAAGGACTTTTTCACTAGGCTAATGAGAATCAATGGTATTTAGTAATATCAAAGTTGTCAAGGCAAAAAAGCCCCCAAAAGCCCCAGGCTTTTTGTGCATAAGGTCATTTTCGACGCCTTGAGGATCGCTTTTTCCAATTTCAGTAATAAAAAACTGTATTTCAAAAGCGCTACTAAAATTGAATTTTGGACTTCAAAAAATGGCAAATACATGCAATATTGTTAAAATTTCCATTTAAAACTTTAAATTCAACTAAATTTTTTTAACCTAAACTTAAAATTCAATTGAAATTTTGACTTAAAACTTTAAAATTAAAATTCAATTTAAAATTAAAACTTAAAACATTAAATTCAATTTGAAACTTTTAACTTAAAAATTTAAAACTTAAAACTTAAAAATTAAAATTCAGTTTAGAATTAAAATTTTAGAAACTTAAAACTTTAAAATTAAAATTCAATTTAAAACTAAAACTTTAAATTCAATTTAAAGTCAAAACTTAAAACTTAAAATTCAATTTAAAATTAGAACTTAAAATTTAAAATTCAATTTAAAATTAAAATCCAATTTAAAGTCAAAATTTAAAACTTAAAATACAATTTAATCTTTTAATTTAAAACTTAAGACTTCAAAATTGAAGTTCAATTTAAAATTAAAACTTTAAATTCAATATAAAGTCAAAACTTTGAAACTTAAAACTTTAGAACTTTAGACTTTGAACTTGAAATTCAATTTAAAATTAAAACTTACCACTTTAAATTCATTTTAAAATTAGAATTTTAAACTCTACAACTTTCCACTTAAAACTTAAATTCAAACTAAACTTTAAATTTAAAATTTAAAATGAACTAAACTGTAAATAGTTTTAAGTTAAAGCTAAACTAAATTTTAAATTTATATTATAGACTTAAATTTAAACTAAAGTAAAATTTAAAACTTTAAACTAAAATTTAAACCAACTTAAATCAGTTTATAAATTAATATTTCATGTTTCAGAGTATAAATTTTTTTGCCTCGATCGATGATTGATTTGGAAATCATCGTTCGACAGAGCTGAAGGTAGCAGGGTCGTCGATAAACGACAGTGGATCTGAAGTCATCGTCGTTTGAGATCAAGATATATTTCAAGTTATGCGAGAAATTAACGCCTTATTATGTTCACCAACTGCCAAAATATGCCACAATCGGGATTGAATTTGGGCTGAAGCCCTAAAAATTTTCAACGTACAACTAAGTGTGTTTTTATCGGCGCCTCGATTGTTAGGCGCTTCAGCACCTGAAGCGCTTTTTCGGTGCCTTGCGTATCGTTGGCTCCTAGAGGAATAGTAAATCCCTAGGTCGGCGCCTAGGTGAGCGCTTTAATAACACGGAGTAATATAGATTCATACTAGCATATATGTTTTTCATGAAAACAAAATTTGCACATTTTATCACATGCATGCGTGAATATGAAAAATGATGAAGATTATAAGGCATTTACAATTTCATCTCAGTTTATATTTGCTCCATTTTTTTAGTTGCAGCACTTGGTCCACGTATGCGAGAATACTCCGTCAGTTCGTTAGTCATCACATCCTTCCATGTAAAGTTGAATGTGCACGTTATCTTGCGAGTGTAATTCACACGTATTCCTTCGTTGTGGACATCCATATTGATAAATGCCATCACTTGTTGGCTGTGGCTGACTTGATGTTAATTTCATTTATAATATGATTTACCTGAAATATGGAATAATAATTACTTATTTTAAATAGTTCACTCTGAAATTTAAGATCCTGTCAACTTTGTTATTAGAGTAAACAATTAGGATTTTGATTATGCTAAATTGTACTCTTATCGTTGAAATTTTTCTGTTTTGGGTGACAAATATTATAAACTTTCTGTTTGCAACGACAAAATCAGTAATCAAAAGAGCCATATTCTTATTGTACAAATATCATGATGTCATCTTAGACGAGAAAAGGAAGAAAGAGCACATATTAGATTGTATTTTCTACTAAATGGTATTCGATGCCATAAAAAGTCAAATCTCTATCTATAGTTAACCATATTAAGTTAAACAATCATGGTGTTTATAATTTGATACAAAACATTTTTGGTCACTGTTGCAAGAGTACTTATGTGAAATCAAATGTATTGTGGTATTCAACTTTCTAAACATTTTAAACTAAAATCTAAGTGTTCGTATTGAATGTTAAGAGGTGGCTAGTTCGATTTACCTCCGAAGGGACTGTTGAATATGATTCATGAACTCCAGCTAATTAATATTCTATAGTCTATCTGTAAACAATCTATATATGTTTGTCATATTAACTAGAATTATAATGATAGCAACCAGATGATGATGTAAAGAGAGTTTTATTGGCTACACACATGCATGCTGTCATAGCGAATTTTCATCCCACATACCCTAACCCCATCTTACCTTCACTAATTTAATTACCCTTCCAATCATCATGATATAAGGCTTCATTCTTTATTAGTATTTGAAGCCAAATTAAGCATTTCATGGGTTCAACTAATTTTAATCAATTTTTTTATTGGTACACACACTATAATCTAGGTAGTAAATTTATCAAATTATTTGCTAATTTAGGTAGGTAGATGGTCTATTTGGTGGTAACTACCCTTAATTGTGCATGTTGTTGGTAACTAACTTTACAGTGACATGATTTGTAATCATACAGAACAATAGATGCTCAAGTCTTTAATATGTTAATTAATGCTTAACATTATAGGAAGTGTTATTTGACCATTTTCATATATGCGGATGTGAAGCATTATTTGATCATTCAGTTAAATATTGCCGAAGTCTGATGTGCTCATTAAAGTTCGCTGTTACCAGATATTCAAATTGATAATGGCATTCGAGTATAACAACCTCTCTTTCGATCACGAGAATACCTTTCAGTTTTCTTGTGACCAAACAAGGCAATTCGATTGTGGCAGTCAATATGCAGCTTCAGCACACAGGCATATCCCTGAAAAGCGACATTTCCCAGGTAATACAAAGATACAAAGTTATATTCTTAAATCGGAATATTAGACATCAAGTCTTATATTTTTTTTGTGGATCTGACTTGTTGACCGGTTTACATGTAGATATGCCACCTACACAAGATGATAATTGTTTGAGCAATGAAGAATATTTAAGGACAGAGAACAATAGCAAACGGTCAATTGGCGATGATGATGAAAACTTTCAGACTGATGCAAAACGCAAACGACAAGCAGAGTGTATGTATAATTATTATTTTTTATATCAAGCACGGAACCTCTCTTGAATTTTCTCTCTCGTCTCTTTTTGATCATTTATTAGCAAAACACTTGTACAAATTTTCTATATGAACATAGTACATTTCAGTTTCAATAATGAATTCATGCATCTAGTTCACAAAATCTACGAGATGTACAACGAGATTAAAATATTGCTATTATACATTGAACTATGGGTTTTGCTGATATGGCATGCGCCTTGTAGGAAATTTTAGGAGTGTTAATTTACTAAACAGACCTTGTACTTTAATTATCTTTATTTTCCGCAACAAATTTTAGAAATATGTTCGCAAATTTACCAGATGTTGGTTTTTTAATAATATGATATTCATCTTTATTTTATGCACTTATCAAGTAGGTGCATTAGGTACTAATTACTAAGCTGACAATTAAAGTCTTATTGGGTTGAGTAATTTTATATCTGTTGAAAAGAGGCGGTATTTCCATCTGATGGTCCTTGCTTTGAAACTTCATTTTGTCTAATTTTTGACTTCTCATTGTAAGAATCGTGGATAGAGTGTGCAAGAATTATTCTTCTAGATGCAAGTGTTTTAAAATTTATATTCGTAAATATACTCATATTTTGTCATATAAAGGATGTAAATTAAATAAATAAGTTTTTTCCTTCAGACATTGAGAATTCTGATGATATGAGTCATATCGACCCACTCATCCACCATATATCCTTTTTCCCTGGATACTATGAGGATTTCCACCAATCAGTTCAAAGCAGTCAATTGGAAGAGAGTAATTCATATATTTTAGAATGTCTTCCTAGAAAACTTGTATCGATAGGACCCAACCATCAAGCAGAGATACCTGAACTGCAATCCAACCTTGAAAGCACTGATGAAGAAATTAACAATGATAGGTGGCTTGGAAATTACATCGACTCAATGCCAAATTTAACTTATCCAAATATTATATATTGTCAATGTTTGGACAAAGGTTCCATTACGTGCGTTAGACAACATGTAATGGAAGCAAGAAAACAATTGAAAAACATATACGGATACAAACGTTTTGTAGAACTCGGACTTTCAGAAATAGGAGAACAGGTTGTTTCAAACTGGACAGAGGAGGAAGAAAAGCTATTCAATGAAGTTGTGATGTCAAATCCTGTATCAGCAGGTAGAAATTTCTGGGAAGTTCTGCCTAGTGCGTTTCCTTCTAGAAGCAAGAAAGAACTCATTAGCTATTACTTCAATGTCTTCATGCTTCGTAAGCGTGCAGAGCAGAATCGGTCAAGCGTGCTAGATATTGACAGCGATAACGATGAGTGGTTAGATGGTGAAACCGAAGAAAATGAATCTGGATTGGAATTGCCTGAAGGTAATGAAGAAAAGAAGGAAAGCGATGGAGTCGATATTCATGAAGGAACTGAATCTGATGATAATGGCAACGATAATGCTGAAAAGAGCAGTGGTTTTGATTATAGTTCGCATGTACATGAGGATTCATGCACTTCATATGATCATGAAAATAACAATCATTTTGACTCGAAACTGTTGGATGTTGATGCAACTGAAGAGGTCGTTGGAAGTGACTTGGTTGGAAAAGAAAGTCGGAGCTAAATTTATGTTGGAAAAGTAGCATAGCTAGCATTTAAAAAATTTATGCTGATGGTGACCTTTGTATATTTTAGCCAGTTTTCCTTTGTATATCCATGTTGTGGACTGGAGTTTGATGAATATGTTTAAGGGATGGTGGCATACCAATGTATAGCTTTAAAAGCTTTTGTGGTAGGAACTATGTAAACCCTTATTTGAGGTGTATTATTATATTACAGATACTTTACTATAAGTCATGCATTTTTCTTCCATGTGATTGTAATAAGAACCTTGATTATTGGAGTGATTTTGTATTGTCTGTATATGCCTTTTTTTATGTTCCTGTAAATTTATTTTAATCCAGGTATGGCAGCGTCTGGGAACCAGCATATTTATCGTGGATGCTGGACACATACAGTGAAAAGAGTGTGCATATTGAATTAAGATGATATAATTTAGAATTATGGGCGAGTAAATGTGCATATGGGCAAGAAAATTGCGAAAAGGGGAAAAAAAAAAAAAAGTAATAAATTCATCGTGGTGCACAAGTCAATTTTTTAACACGCTGCAGATGTCAGAATAAGATTTTCATTTCAACAACACAGCATATTGCTGTAGTTCCAAATTGTCCATCATTATATGAGAAAATCGATGAGCAAAACTAATATAAGTAATAATTCACATATACAATAGAACCGAACCTGGTCACTCTATTTAAAAACCTGTATTGCCACTATTAATCGTTAGAGTCTGAGATGTCTGCACGAAGACTTGTATTGTCCACTATTACAAAGTAAGCAGTGCTTGGTGATCATTTAAATTAATTCTGCTGCACAAATGGAAGGTGTAAGTTTAGCGCACATTGCAAGATGTTTGAGTAAACATGCACAAAATGTAAAAATACCTGTTATATCATTTTTGTTTCTTTTTCCTCCTTTTGGTATAGTATAGGAAATTTAGAAAAGAGCCCACTACTGATTTGATTTGAGTAAGTAAAAGCATATACATTGATCAAATGTATATCATATCTCCAACTAAACTGTAAGGTAATTGTCCTAAGATAGTTGAACAATGGAGCATGAGAATGGTTATATGTTTGTTTGCAAAATACACTTTTCTTGTGCCGTAACCGTTGTCATGAAATTTTCTTACTAAAATTAAATGACCAAAGATAGTAAAACATGAATCACGGCTTAACTAAACATGGTTTTGCATGAAACACACTTCGGTGGTTTGTTATCTTTTCTTTGCTCATGAGGCGGAAGACAAAACTTGGATGTCAAAAAATTTAGCCTTGAAACAAATTATCCAAGGTTTTCTTCACCTAACATAGCACCAGTGTGTTTAGTAGTCAATTGTTCTACAGTTCAGATATGTACATGAATATATGAAGTTACAGACAGCTATATTAAATTCAGACAGCTATGAAATTTTAATTAAACAATCAAGTAATGAAGATTTACAGCCTTACATTCGAGGAACCCAATTGAATTATCCCATGTACGAGAAGGCAGAATCTGTTTCCCACAAAAAAATTCATCCAACGTCAGTTTGTTTTCATTACTACTGATCGTAACACAGTGTTCCAATCCTGTAAATGAGACATTAGACTATCAACAGAACAAAACTCTCACTTTACCAATATCATCAACAATTTTTTTGCACTTTCAGTTTGAACGATTTTGGTCACAATGAACTCAATAATAGGTAACATGTAACGCTGCAAATTGACACCGCATTGAAAAATTAATAATGATTAGAACATATATTGATGAAATGTCCCAAGCGATAACTTATTTACTAATTAACAGAAACAATGAATGGACGATTCAGCATATGCAAACCCAATCAAATAAAAGTTTAATGAGTAACTTTTCAAGTTAATCAACCAAACGCAAGTAACTAGGTCTTCATCGATGGCAAGGGCTGTTTAAAAACTATAACAGGCGAGGCGGTTGTCGTTGAAATTAAAAAGTTAGCTGATGCAAATGATGATCCGGATCATCGAAAAATCACATAATCAAATACGGAGGCACCGTAAAAAAATAAAAAAAAATAAGTGTAGAAATGCGAAATAGCACCATTAGTTTTAAGAAATAAGGGCACCATTCAATCGAGAAACGGTGGAAGAAGAAGAAGCAGCTCAGAGGCAAAGGAAATTAGTTTGTAGCCAAGTAGAGAGGAGGAGGGCAATCGCCGGTGATCTGAAACGACTCGGTATATGCCTTTTTGGAAATCGAATTGCGTTTGCTTGTTCTGAGACGGATGGGGAATGAGATTGAAATCATTCGCACTATGTGATTTTCTAGTAGCAGTTATATCAGAACGTGGCAAAGCTTACTTGCCAAGTAAATGACTATGTTGTCCATTCTTATTTAACGTAGGGCTAAATCTAACTAGGGACAATAATTACTTGAGGAGCCCCCATAAATTTTAAAATTTCTTAAAATAAAACTGCTTTCAGTAGGTTTACAAATACATTTATCTTCTTTTCTTCTTCCTTCCTATGTTATACCTTAAATCTTTTAATCATTAAACCCTTCTACCTTAAATTCTAGCTAAAATTTAAATATTTGGATTGAATTGATTGATCTTGATGATAATGAAAATCAACATAAATTAAAATAGATAAACTCGGAATTTAACATTGTTTACAACATATTTTTTAAGGTTGAAATTGCTTAGGTCGTAGGGGATTGAATTAGAGATAAATAGTATAATCTCAAAGTGACTGTGTGATTTGTACACCAACCACACAAGGTCCATGCACGGCTAGTTTCGTTACCTCGCATTGCCCCTACAGGGTAGAATCATATCCACATACAACTCCTACATAATTGAACAAACTATCACTCATACCCTCTGCTATTATAGTAATTTGCATGCTTTAATTTACCAGTTAATGATATAAGGGAAAAAGCTACGAATAATTTGGATATACTTATCAACAATATAAGTTTAAGGGGTTTTTCTAAATTATGAGGGCTATTTAGTAACTCAAAGTGTTCAGATAGAACCAGTCTTAATCATGTGTTTTCACCTAATCAAAGATAAAGGTTAACGTTTATTTCCACAATTTACCTCTCTGATTTATTCTCTTATTTTCATTTTCGACCTTTACAGAATTGACTTATGGCTTGGTAACCTACAGTAATTTTTGTAACTTTACAAACTGATGATGTTTGATTTTTCTATGATAAAGGTTTATAGGAAAATTACAGTGGATATGGGAAAAATCAAAATTGTCTAGTTTGCTTTATATAAAGTCTCGCACAATTACCTCTCTTTGTTTTATAAAAAAGATAAAGGATGTTGCAAATTTTCCTTCTGTTTAAAAAAAAATTGGTTTTTCGACTCATTAAAAACCAAACCGAGTATCAACCGAGTATCTTAGATAGCATATGCATAAGGATTCTATTAATATATGATTGTTGGTGAGAATTTTCGTTCGCACAACACTAACAAAAAGGAATTGTATCGATGTGTATTTACACAACTATGAATTAACAAGTTAACTTTTGTTAAAATGCTGTTAAAGTAGTAACTGTATCGCTGAATGCTTATACAATTAGGAGACTTTAGATTAACTGTTTCTTAATATGCATATGAGAATTATATCTAATTATGATAAAATAAACCCACCACAAATTCTATAAAACCGCAAAAAGGTAAAAAGAAAAATGAAAAAAAAAAGATTTATGTGGATCAAATGTTAAGAAATTCTATATCCACGAGCCAAATCAATCATTCTTTTTTGTATAAGTCCAGAATTTAGTGGTGTTATTATTTACAATTTATTTTAATAACAATAATTCGTATTCCGTAAGATCGATCACTTTTCCTGCTATAGTCCTTTCCTTCTAATATGAACTCGTAGACGCAAGTTGTATGCAAAATACATTTCGTATGTGAAACTTATTTGTATTCGAAGTTTTAGAAATTAAAATGTAATTAATAAATTTAACAAGGACTTACAAATAAATAAATACCTTCCACCGCAAAACCCCAGTCGCCTATAAATACCCCACATCTTTGAATTTTTTCAAATGCCACCATTATCGGACACAATGGTGACGCCACCATAGACATCCTTTGACTCACACAATTCAACCATGTCCACTAATTGATGTTTGACGCCAACTTCCCAAAGTCCTAAAACGAACTGATGGTTGCAGCTATCTTTCAGAGTTGTTGAAGGTGTCGTCGTTATGCCAATGATATGCTCATCGCCATTTGACCATGATACGATAATGATTAGCCCTCTTGGTGACCTCTTGTAGTCATAGTCAATGAACGATGTACACACACTCTTTCCAGATATGCATGCACGGTGAAGACATGAATTTCTTCTAATTATTATTATTACAACAATTTTGTAAATAAATATAGTCCACGGCTAAGCTATAATCTATTTTCTATAAAATGATTGAATTCTATATATGACAATGGAGGCATTAGGTTTATTTATACTAACATAAATGAACTATATAACCAATCTCATTTAATTAATTCACATCCACATATATTTTGGTCTACCTTATTTTAAGCGATTTTAAAAATTTCGCCTACCAAAATAAAATAAATATATGCGTGCGATGCATTATATAAAGTGTTTTTATATATATTATTTATTATATTTAAATATTGTATTGACCTAAAAATAAATAAATAGTATTATACATTTATTTAATTAATTTTAGTCCCTCTAATAATAATAAAAACAATAATAAATTAGTATAACCATTATACTAATTCTCCATACGATGCTTTATAACTTTTCTAAAATATTTCAATAAATTAATTTTGGTTGAAAACTAAGAGTTGGAATTGTGTGATCCCCAAATCTAAACTCAGCCATCGGTAACCTTAAGTATGTAAGAATTTTGCTGAAGCATGGTAGTTTGACATGAGTTTAGTTGCATACATATTATCTACATGAAAATCAATTTCTTATCTATTAAAGCGACACCCATGAGCAACAATATATTATGCACGTTTTCTCTTCATCATCAGTATATTGCGTAGATATCTAGTGTTAGGGCAAATGTCAGAACTCTAAGAATATTTGTATTTGATTGCAAAGTCCAACATTAAATTTCATGATTTAATTCGATAGCAATGACAGATTAACCATTTTCTTTGACCATTGACTTTGACTTTACGTCAAGTAACAGTTACGACGATACCGACTTTTTATTCGATGGAGATGAACCCACTCTTTAATAGTGTTTCATTTCAAGTGGTTTAATGTATACCTAACTATGGCCTTAATGTTTGATCTAGGCCAGCATGCAGCGGAGTCAAAATGATTTCAAATTTTTTACCATTTTGAATCTTATTAGGTCTATGAATTCTAAAATAATCTATAAAAATTTACATAAATCATTATTTTATTTTTTCAACTTATTTAATTTGTTAATATAAATAACATATAATGTGTACATATGTATCAAATACACATGTATGTGTACGTGCATATGCAACTAAATATGTATATATGGTTTAACATGCTAGTTTCCATGTACTGAGATTCATACCACAACGGGTACATTAGCCTTTTCGTATATGTGTTTACAGTCTGTTATTATATTATTATTATTATTATTATTATTTTGTATAACTACATATAAATATATATGTATGTACATAGAAGTTTAAAAGTAACTATAAATTAACATATGTGTATATATAAAAAAGTTGTATATAAAATTTAATATAAAATGATTTACAAATTCAAATCTAAATCTTTAAGAAAAATCCAAATTTGAAGTTAGATTTATGTTTAAAAATATCCTTTTAAAATTCAAATTCAAAAATTTACTTTTTACTTTAAAAATATATTTATAAATATACATACGAAAATTCTGTTATATTCTTCAATATTTATAAACTATATATATATATATTATATATAATTCTAACGATATATAGATATGAATAATATTATGTAGTTAAAATAAAATAAAAATATGTTCATTTTTTGACCATAAAACTTTTAACAAAATCAATATTTATATTCACATTAATCTAAATGGATTAAATGTATTTTAATTTAGAATTTTCAAAATATAATTGTATTTTTTTGGTGCTAAAGTTTATTTCATAAAGTATATGTGTGTATTACAAACACAATTTAATACTTTAAATTACTTATTCGGTTTTAAATAAAAAGTATTACATAAAAAAATTATTTACATACGTACGAAAATACATAAAAATTAAATGTTGTTAAAATAGTTTATACACATGCGCGCGCATACACACATACAATAATGGTTTTAAAATTTATTTTTAACTTATAAATGTTTTAAATAATTTTAATTCAATTTTTTTTACTGTGGATAAAAATTGAAGATGATCATACAAAAAAAAAATTAATTCATTCCTATTAAATGTAACAACAAACACATATGTAAATTCATGATAAAATTCTAATCTATGTACTGTAGCATAAATGATCGTATATGATATTGATATAAATTAAAATTACCTCATTTAAGGCCTAATTGTGACACCTCAAATGTTGAATTAAAATAACTCCTTGAATCTAAATTTGGTTTCTTTCAGAAAGTGCTGGTAATCAAAGAGATCTACACATCTTTTATTTTATTTTATTTAAGCTTTTATTTGGTTTGAAAATGGAGGATGAGATAGCCTAGTACTTTTGGAGTAAAAAAGGGATATAGAGCTAGCAAAAATTATCTCATAGAAGGGTTGGTTGGTTTAAATAAGAAAAGAAGAGAAGAGGGGAAAAAGTATCAAGATCGATCTTTTACCTCCACCAGTTCGAATCTTAATATCAAAAATACCACACCCCCAATCCCCATTCCATGGCCGACCATATCACTAAGCTAATGGGCCTAGTTACACTTTCAAACAATATCAGTAAATTTACATTTTAAATCAAATTCAGATGCTTATCAATATCGTATATTGATACGTGCATGTATAACTTTTATGTACGCATTATTTTGATACTGATTCAAATAAATCAAACAAAATTTTATACTTAATATTTCACAAATATTAATGAATTTTAATTAATTTTTAATAAGTATAATTTAATCAAATCAGGTGGTATTCGGAGTATTCCACATTGTGGTTATGTAATTCGTAGATATAAATTCAATCAACAATTAATATCGAACAATTCGAATATTAACGTTCATACCTCACTTTAGCCAATGGTGTGACAATTTAGCCGAATTTATCATTTACACGGTTTTGATAAAATCCAATTTTACTATTTTAAGCGGTCCCAACCAGTGACAATTATTTATACCAATTCTCTTTGTCAAACCTTTGTCATGTTAGGACTTATGGAATTTGGTCAAAATTCCATTATCATCCACATTCTACTTGTATAGTTCAAAGACAAAGTTCTTGGTTTAATAATAATATTATTATTAACTGAACTACTCTAGATAAAGACTTCGACCTTGTGTTGACTACAGTTGACCATGATACTAACCTCATATAACCTAAGAGATGGATTCTCTAGTGAACCATGTTTCACTTATAATGCTTCAATTCAGACCCAACTATGGTCATTCGATGGATGTCGTGCCAGGTCTTAACTATAATCAAAGTGGAGTGTTCATATTGAAGTTCACCAGTATTCTCAAGTCAAGAGAACTGTTTAATATTACTACTTCGATAATTTTTGTTTGACCTTAGTTATATTAACTAATAAAAAATTATCGAGTGAGTCATTTTATGGTTATCCAATGACTATCAGTATGTAACCCCTTGGTGTCCTATTAAACATGAGTAATATAATGTCCTATATTTGGAGAGCGCAATGTAATGTAGTTTTAACGGATATATCAATATCTAGTCTCGATAAATCTTGATTAGGAATATTTAAAGCGACATGTTTATTATATTGCAATAAATTTCTCATGATTATAGCACATTGTAACTGTTATCATAAGACATCATTTATAAATTTTTTTATTAAATATAGTTAAATTGAATAAATAACTAATATAACACATTATATCAAATATATAATAGAAAGAAAACTACTTTTATTTCGAATGAGATTTTATTACAGAGCTAATAATTTACAGTAAATTATAGAATTGTCCCTAGGGTATACCCATAACTTTACCAATCTATCATTCGCACTTGGGGTCAATTATGAAATTTCTATCCCATCGCTCGATCAGTTTGATGAGAACTGATTGAGCTAGTCCCTTCATGAATGGATATGTTATGTCATTTTGGTTATCTACTCCGTCAATCAACCACCTCCATTATTGATAAACCACTTTCATCATGTCGATCAAATATGTTTCTCGACTTCTATTGAGCTCTTATCATTGCATTGTTATCATATAACAATGATGTAGTACTTTAAATAATTGGAATCACTCCTAGCTTGGTTATAAATTTGTGCATTTATATCTATACAATGCTTTTATTGTGGCATTATTCAGGTGATACACTTAGCCTTTTGGTTGAATCGGGCGTAGGCTTTTATTTGAAATATTTCCATCTAAAAGCTCTTTAATTAAGGTTCGGACACGAATGTAATATTGCCATATTATACTTGATATCACTTATATATTTCAAGTCTTAATACTCATTCATAAGGAGTTCTTTGTTCTCTATTATTTCGTAAATACTTGAGAACACTATAAACTACCATTTAGTGATCTTAATTTGGATTTGATATTTTCCTAATGTATCAAATACATTAGCTAAATATGATATTGTTGATAATACATTATGTATGATAATATCCTATTGCCAATGCATAAGGAATTCATCTTACATGTTCCATATCAAACATTTTAAAATGATGTCTATGCGTATCATTTAGGACATTCTCATCATCCTTTATATATACTAGTGCGAACCTGTGCTTTGCACATGGTTTTCATTTAAAATTTCAAAAATAAAAGGTAATATATTTGTAACATGAATCAAAAAGCAATTAGTAGTCAAATGATAATTCCCTCGTTGTTACATCTTTATACTTATCAGATTAATTATTGACTGGTATATTTGACCGCTGTGCAAATTTATAGCGATTAGAAGGTAATTGCTTATAAGGAAATATCAAAGGCACAATAAACTCAATAAGAATGAAAACATCTTTAAGATCAATAAGGCAACAAATGACACATCTACAACCATCAAAAAGCAGTAAAGAAAATCTAACCTCCCACAATAGAGCTAATAACATAATTTTTTTAAAAATAAATGCTAAAACCAAGCTCAAAATAATGCTCTTCCGTCTTCATTTAGTTCATCGGTATTCTAAAAAATTGAGTTGAAGATGATCGAATAAAATTAAAATGAAAATCAACTCCTCAATGTTATCTCACATTACCCATACATGCCTATGAATACCTAGTGCTACCATGTAAGCTTCATGTGTTCTAAGAAAACAATGAGCATATTCCTTCTGTTGCAAAATAAGTATTGATTTTGGATAAAATGTACACATGGATGTATTCGATTGAAATATTATTTATATTTTTTTAGCTATAAAAGTGTGTGAGTTGGAGATATGTTAGTCAAAATCAAAAAGTATTGGCAACCACATTTAGTAACTGCTTTACAATCGATATTTTCTTTGTTAATACTCCAAAAATTAAAATATAATGTATTATTAAAGACATGTTATATTGATAATGAATGAATATTGCTGACATGTTATAGGTGCTTTAAGTACCATGAAAATCGAAAGCAATAAATATGCAAATTTAATGAGCATAAGGAAAAGTCAAGCTTCAAATGATATGACCTAATATTGCAACTAAAAAGTAACTTAAAAATTGGTTTACCCGAAAGTAGCCATCTCATCCCTTGATGCGTCGAAGTTCCATTCCCATCATCAATTAGTTGCATCGTTTCATACCCATTTCTTCACTTGATGCATAAAAGTTACTTTCCTCATCATCAATTAATTATATGATTTTGTACGAGTCTCTTCAATTAGTAGGTGAAACAACCAAAAGAAATGAACTGGAAAAAAATTGTTAGTATACATGTTAGATTCCAAGGAAAAGTATATGATGTCAATAAATAAACAAATAAATCCACATCAACAGTATAGTAGCACAATCTTTCTGAAATGAAACTAAATGTTGATAATATATATAATGCAGTTATATGTAGTAATAAATTTGCAATATCCATATATTGAAATTAATAAATCTAAATAATTGAGAATATCAAAATTAAAGTCATAATAAAACATGGCATACCTTATGTATAAATGATGCTTTATTAAGATCAAGTTCTTGGCAGCACATTTTCTAATTCAAAATTATTTTTGTGAACCAAAAATAGCACCACTTAATACTATAATGTATATGTTTACCAAGAAGACAACTTAAAAAGAAAAAAAAACCATTGAGTATCCTAATATATCTTTCATTTAGTTATTTTCTATATTAATAAGATCATGAACAGTTTAGAAAACAAATGAATACGTAGCCAAGTAAACGAATTGCTTTGTTAATAGAGATAATTTATGCACTAAACATTATAATTATAATTACAATTACAATTTAATTATTCCTCTACTTTATGCACTAATAGGTAAAATTATAGCCAATTTTTTTCTTAAATTTGAATAACTTCGTGGTTCAAAGGAGAGAAGATTCATTTTCTAAATAGCCATTGTTTAACGTTAGGATAATTAAGATTGAGGTGTGACAAAACATGCTATGCAAATAATTCATTGCAATATTAGTGGAGCAAAACGGGAGGCAGATATAAATACAAAAAGTTTAAGAAAATTGTTTTCTGCTAATGTGTGAAAGTTTGGAAATTTAGAAGAATAGTGAAAGCTGGAAGATGAAATTACAATGCATACAAAGGATGAGAAAGATGCATTGAAAACATAAAGAGGGGAAGGAAAAAGTCTGTAGGAGTGATGAGAGAGAGGAACGTTTCATTGAGTCGTTAAATATAATTGATTGATACCAGATGAAAGACAACAAAAGTGAAAATGAAAGGTCAGAACAATTAAAGAACTGTAAAAGAATTCAAATTTAATATTATAGTACAAAAGATTATTCATTTCGCAAAATACTCAGCGGGGCTTGTGCGCCCTTAAAATGCAACTCAGTAATAATATAATAGTATAGATTATAAAAAGCCATTTACAAATTCAATATTAAGTATTATACAACCAAACTTTATTGATTTTAACTTGGATAGATCATTATAATCATAAGTTTGTTGTTTAACTTTTAGTTTAGAAATGTCAATGTACCTTCTCAACATTCTTTCTTATAAACATATATTTCTTATGCTTTTTGATTGAAAATCAAACTACTTGATATTTCTATCAAAATACTGTTAGGGATGCGGATTAAGGATCTTAAGGCAGAAATAACACTAGAGGGGGGGGGGGGGGGTGAATAGTGTTTTAAAAAGTATATAAATTGTATGACTAAATTAATACTTTCAACACAAATCTAAACAGAATTCTAACACAGAATGATCACAGAACACATAACATATGCAAATAGTAAAGTAAAGCAAGTAAAAGGAAAGAACATACCGGATTTTATACTGGTTCGAAATCCTCCTACATCCAGTCCTGCACCAAGGCAATATCCTTGTACAGATTTTTATAAGCCAATATCCAAATTACAACCCTCAATTTCTAAGGCCTTGAGGAACCCTCCTATCTCCGAGTCTGGGGTAAACTCTCTTGCTTTACGGGACACAAGATCACCCTAATACTTTCTAATACCAATCCTTTTGAATGGATAGACTCTATGGACTTTTTGAATACAAATTGATCCTATAACTCTGAATAGCACTTTGATCTTTAGTAGAATGATGGAGAATCAAATAGAGAGAGTATCTAAATGATTTCCTATTGAGAGTTTGGCAGAATGATGGCACGATCTTGAAAATATGAAGTTTTATGGATATGGAATGGTGGAGAAGAAAGAGTGAAGAAAATAAGAAAATTAGTTGTTAAAAAATTCGTTTTGGAAGCCTTTATATAGATGCACAACAGTCATAACGATTGGCGAAAGGTTTTTTTAACGAACGGACACTTCTTTTGAAATTTGAATTTTGAATCCAACTGTCACCATGTCGACATAGCGTATCCCCATATGTCGACATCCCTCAGTTCAAAATTGTAGAGATGTTGTTTTGTAAAGACAATTGAATTTAAAACAAGTTGAAACTTTTCTGAAGCAAAGTAAAGTGTTTAAACAATATTTTGAGATAGAGAATGAATATAAAACATTATTTTAAATATATATATATAATTGATATAGACCATCAATTATATAAGTAATATTTAAAATCAGAATAAGTTTTGATGTTTTAAAAATAGAAGTTTTTAAATCAGAATAGAGGAATATTTCAAGGCTAAAACAAAGTTTGAAAATATTTTTGAAAACATGATTTTGAAAGCTAAAACATTTTGAAAACAGATTTAAAAACATTTTGAAAAATCTATTCAAACTGAAATTGCAAGAACCTTCCTACAGACCTCCTCCATAGGACCCGAGAACTTGTACAAAGTAGTTTAAATGATTTTGATTTTCGTGGGTTTGTAAGCCACTTGTCGTAGGTTTGTAAGCTACTTGTCGTGGGTTTGTAAGCCACTGGTATCGATAGAAATTGGGTTCCATCCCAAAAGAAAATTAGAAGAAAGATGAGAGTGCTATTATGAAGTTTTAACAAAATACTAGACACTTATCTTGAGATCTTGAAATCTTGATTCTCTAGAGTCTTGAATCTTGAATCTCTAATCTTCATCTTGATGCTTGAGTCTTTATACTGATCAGTCTTCGATGATACCTGCATATACTTCCTATACACACACACACACATATATATATCTATATGGAAATGTTAGTATATATTTTATAAAGTAAAGTATAATAACTATATAAGGTTGTTGTCATCAAAACATCATCAACTCAGTTCCTAACAATCTCCCCCTTTTTGATGATGACAACATTTATTTATAAAATATTCTTACCATACATAACTCCCCCTTACTCCGTGATTTCTTCTTAAAACTACAACTCCCCCTTACTCCATGACTCCCCCTTACGCCAAGCACATATACTTTTATAACTTTCTCCCCCTTTGACATCAGCGAATAAAAGATTTACCTGTTCTAAGATAATCAAGTATATATAGAATAAAAGTGTAAAGTGAACGTGTAAGTGATCAAGTGTGTGAGCATATATATAAGTGTAACTTAACAATCAAATCAATATCATACATAGCAAACCAATCATGTATAATATATGAAGTTATATACAAACCAAATCCAAATCAAACTTAAGTAAACAATTCAATCAAATCCTAATCAAATCTAAATCAAATCAAATCAAACAAACAAACATACATAATGATCAGACATTCCTTGGGACTTCCACCCATCCATCTTCTCCAAAGATAGGATCAGTTTTGATAACATCCCAATTATCTTTGTCGAGAGTGACCGGTGGATTTTCTTCGTGTTCGTCTTTGCTAAGGCTTGAGATCATCCAACGAAGTGCATCGAAGTGCTCTCTTGCTCTTTGATCATCTGCATTTGGCTTAATTCTAAGTGCCTTTGATTTCTAAGTATAAAAGAGAGAATATTCTTGAAATAAGTAAGAGTTTCTTCAAGATTTTCACTTAAATTCTTAATTGGAGAAGCCATAATTTAAGAAATAAGTTGAAGTATGAGAGGAGATGAATAGAAACGGAGGTAGAGAAGTTTTTCTGGAAGAAATAGGTATTTATAGGAGTTATTGGCCGTTCAAAATGAATTGTCACTTGGTAGTTACAAGAATTTGAAGTTTAGAAATTGTAACTACTTTCTGACTGTTATATGTCGACATGGGGGGATGGGGCATGTCGACATGGTCTAGACAGAATGACCAAGTTGAGTTATTTTTGATTTCTAAGTTTATTTTTATACTAGTGGACCTATATAAACTTAAAATAAATAACTATCAGAGATATATAAAGCTGGAAAACAGAGAATAAGATAGCATTACTTATATTAGTTAACATTACATAATATTAACCAAAAAAATAGAAAATACAAAGATAGATAAACGATAACTAGAGAGATAATTGCTAGGATTAGTTTGATGAAGATGATGATGAGGAAAAGCAAAGTTTCCTGCCTATCTTCCCAAAGAACTTGTCAATCTTGGTAAAGATTTTATCTATTTTCTTGCTAATAGATCTCTTAAGAACCTTTTGGCTTTGAGCAAATATCTTTTGGTTCTTGAGTATGGTTTTGTTGGACGGATTGGCGGGTGTATGTGGATACTCTATACTTTCCAAAGTGGTTTCTTCATCTTCCTCTTCTTCTTTAATTTCCATTCTTTCCCCTTCTTCTTCCTCTTCTTCTCCCTCTTCTTCCATCTCTTCATGAGCAAGTCTCTCTTCCTTTTCGGTAAGTGTTTCATACGTTTGAAACATAAGTGGTATTTTCATAAGGGAAATGTTCCCATGATTGAACACTTTCCTACTTACAAACTCTTCCTTTTTAACATCCACACCAAAATAATTGAAAATCCGAGTAAGATAAATTCCATGATAAAGAGTGTTTTCTCCCATAGTAAAATTTTTGGGTCTTAACTCATCCAAAATAGTTTGTGCCCAATTAATATCATATTTTCCAAATATAGCAAAAAGAGCTTTACACACTTTTGAGGTGGGATTATTGTAGTTTCCCGACCTAGGAATAATGGTGTGTTGAATAAGAAGGTTGACAATTCTTGCTTTTGGGTGGAAAAAGCGATTCTTAAAATCCATGTGGTCATCGCTTTCAAAAATGTGATGAAAAGTCTCTCGATCGGTTTCATTGATTTGAAATTGCGAGAGATTCATACCGGTAGATTTGCAACCCAAAATAGTACCCAAAATATCGGAATCTAAAACAATAAGTGTTCCTTTAACACTACTTCAAATTTGATCTTCATTTCCATTATAAAGTTCACGGTTTAGCTTTGCATAAAACATTTTGACAAGGTTTGGATAACAAACGAAATCATTTTGCTTGTTATCAATCAAGCTAAGAATGGAGTTTTCTTCAAAAAGTTGATCGATTTCATAAGAAGGAAAATCATCAAAAATAGCAAATTTTCCCGTATTGACTTTACCATAGTTTACATATATGTAAGCTTTGATGGCCTCCGGGTCATTAAAAAGATCATTTTTAATGGATTTGGTCAGCCTCATAGTTGATGGGGTACTTGAGGAAGCCATTGATGAGTGTTTGAGAGGAGTAGAAGATAATGAAGAAAGTTTGAATTATGAGAATAAAGTGAAAAGAGATGATAAGAGAAGTATATTAAATAGATTTTCTAAAGTCATGTTCTCTGGTCAAGAGGTATCTTTTCAGAATTTTGAAGTAAGTGAAAAGGTGGAGGGAAATTCAAAAGTTTGAATTCAAATTTTGAAATCAAATTTCTGAGAGACATGTCGACATGGGGTATCCGGGCATGTCGACATGTGCCTGTTGAATTTGAAAAGGGGTGTCTTTTTCTAAAATCTAAGAAATTCCTAAAATCTTAAGAAAACTAATCTATATTCTATATCTATATATAATTCCAGTAACAATATTAAATATAATAATATTAAAATATTTTAATATTTAAAATATTATTAAAATATATTTTGAATTTAAAAATTCAAATTTCAAAGGGTGATTTTAAAGTTAAAAATTCAAGGAATTGCAAACAAAATCAAAACAAACAAGCATCCAATAAAATTAAAATAAATGTGTACCTATTTTTAGATCCAAACTCCGATCGTCTTCTGATTCGAGAATAGCCGTGAAGCACAGATTTGAATTATCAGTTTTCTTCTCGTTATCACTGGATGAATCTGAATCGTCAAAAGTTTCTGCATATGCCTTCTTTCTTTTCCTTAGTTGCTCGTTGTTTGGTTGAAATGTCTGTTTGTCTGGATATGGAAAATCTATCTTGTAGTGCCCTATTTTGTTGCAGTTGTAGCATTCATCACCATTGTTGTTTTTGTTGTAATTGTTGTTGTTCTCCGAAGTATTTCTGGAATTCCTTTGATCATTTCTTTTAAAGTTATTCATCTTTCTATACTTCAGAAACATTCTGAAATTTCTGGTCATGAAAGCAATTTCTTCATCACTATCTTGTTCTGAATCTCCAGTTGTTGCTTTGAATGCGATCGATTTCTTTTCCGTTGCCTTAGATTCTTTTCTCCCTTGTAGTTGAACTTCATAAGGCATTAGATTACCGATTAACTCTTCGATCTTCATTTGACTAACATCATTTGCCTCTTCAATAGTAAGTGTCTTTTGATCCCATTCTGGAGTGAGTGAATTGAGTATTTTTCTGACTTGATCTTCTTCTGAGAAACCCTTTCCTAACGCAATCAATGAATGTACAATATCTTGAAATCGACAAAACATGTCGGAAATGGACTCATTTTCATGCATTTTAAACAATTGAAACTGGTTAGTTAATATGGAAATTTTAGTCTTTTTAACTTTGCTTGTTCCTTCATGAGTTACCTGCAAAGTTTTCCAGATTTCAAATGCAGACTTACAAACATAGACTATATTAAACTCATTCCTATCTAGTGAACAAAATAGTATATTCATAGCCTTAGAATTGTTTTGTGCAACCGTCTTTTGCTCAGTAGTCCACTGGGCAAAATTAGTAGTTGGTTCAACATATTCAATTTGTGTCATATTCCAAGTATCTAAACTTATGGATTGTAAATAAATTTTCATCCTACATGCCTAATTTGCATAATTACTTCCATTAAAAAGTGGTGGTCTGACAGTAGACTGACCTTCTACAAATGAATTGGTGTTAGTGCTTGTGTTGACAGAAGTAGTGGTGACAGGAGTGACATTATTAGTGTGTTGTGCCATTAAAACTTTTCAAAATTTTAGATTATGAAAATAATGAAAACCAATGCTCCGATACCAATTGTTAGGGATGTGGATTAAGGATCTTAAGGCAGAAATAACACTAGAGGGGGGGTGAATAGTGTTTTAAAGAGTATATGAACTGTATGACTAAATTAAAACTTTCAACACAAATCTAAACAGAATTCTAACACAGAATGATCACAGAACACATAACAAATGCAAATAGTAAAGTAAAGCAAGTAAAAGGAAAGAACACACCGGATTTTATACTGGTTCGGAATCCTCCTACATCCAGTCCTGCACCAAGGCAATATCCTTGTACAGATTTTTATAAGCCAATATCCAAATTACAACCCTCGATTTCTAAGGCCTTGAGGAACCCTCCTATCTCCGAGTCTGGGGTAAACTCTCTTGATTTACGGGACACAAGATCACCCTAATACTTCTTGATAACAATCCTTTTGAATGGATAGACTCTATGGACTTTTTGAATACAAATTAATCCTATAACTCTGAATAGCACTTTGATCTTTAGTAGAATGATGGAGAATCAAATAGAGAGAATATCTAAATGATTTCCTATTGAGAATTTGGCAGAGTGATGGCACGATCTTGAAAATATGAAGTTTTATGGATATGGAATGGTGGAGAAGAAATAGTGAAGAAAATAAGAAAGTAGTTGTTAAAAAAATTCGTTTTGGAAGCCTTTATATAGATGCACAACAGTCATAACCATTGGCGAAAGGTTTTCGAACGAATGGTCACTTCTTTTGAAAATTAAATTTTGAATCCAACTGTCACCATGTCGACATGGGGTATCCCCTTATGTCGACATCCCTTAGTTCAAAATTATAGAGATGTTGTTTTGTAAAGACAATTGAATTTAAAACAAGTTGAAACTTTTCTAAAGCAAAGTAAAGTGTTTAAACAATATTTTGAGATAGAGAATAAATATAAAACATTATTTTAAATATATATATATATAATTGATATAGACCGTCAATTATATAAGTAATATTTAAAATCAGAATAAGTTTTGATGTTTTAAAAATAGAAGTTTTTAAAATCAGAATAGAGGAATATTTCAAGGCTAAAACAAAGTTTGAAAATATTTTTGAAAACATGATTTTGAAAGCTAAAACATTTTGAAAACAGATTTAAAAACATTTTGAAAAATCTATTCAAACTGAAATTGCAAGAACCTTCCTACAGAGCTCCTCCATAGGACCCGAGAACTTGTACAAAGTAGTTTAAATGATTTTGATTTTCGTGGGTTTGTAAGCCACTTGTCGTAGGTTTGTAAGCTACTTGTCATGGGTTTGTAAGCCACTGGTTTCGATAGAAATTGGGTTCCATCTCAAAATAAAATTAGAAGAAAGATGAGAGTGCTATTATGAAGTTTTAACAAAATACTAGACACTTATCTTGAGATCTTGAAATCTTGATTCTCTAGAGTCTTGAATCTTGAATCTCTAATCTTCATCTTGATGCTTGAGTATTTATACTGATCAGTCTTCGATGATACCTGCATATACTTCCTATACACATACATACATATATATATATATATATATATATGGAAATGTTAGTATATATTTTATAAAGTAAAGTATAATAACTATATAAGGTTGTTGTCATCAAAACATCATCAACTCAGTTCCTAACAAATACTTAATTCAACTCTAACGCTTAAAGAATGGTACTTTTATATCCGTTCTTGGATCATATCTGAAAGCCCATAAGCTCAATATTTCTCTCACTGACTTCGAGACACTTTGGTTGTTATATACAAACAGTCTATTCTAAATCATTATTTAGGATTTTACATTTCGATAGATTTATGCCAAAAACATAAAGTCATACCAAGTGATAAATTTATGAGTAAAATCCAAATTAACTTGAGCATGTTAATAACGAATCTGTTACGTTAATTTCAATAATTGAAATTTACTATGTTATTCTTATCAATGTTACTCAATATATTCAAACTGTATTAGTTTTTCTCTTGGAGATACATTTGCAACTGATGGCTCATATCCTTTTGGATACGACTATCAAAATCATATTTTAATAGTGTATTTGGAATCTATTTTGGATTTGCACAGCAAACCTGTTGGGGCGGGGTTCCAACTGGAGACCACTCAAATCGAAACTCCACAAGCACAGCAGAAGACGAGATCGTGGTAAGAAGTGTAAAAACAACCAATCGATAACTCAATTCCAATCTCATTCATTCCTAAACAATCACAATCCCAAACAAGTAATTCAAAAATCAAAGCAATAATGAAAAATAAATCACACAGAGATTTATAGTGGTTCCACTAACGTTGTGTTAGTGTACATCAAATTTAAGAGAGAGCTTTTATTAATATTGATGAGAAAAGTTCAAGAGATTGAATATAATGATCAAAATTCTAATTAGAAATTGATTTGTGGAGAAGAGAATTGAAGAAAATTAGGTTTTGATAAACTCTGATTGGTGGAGGCTAATCTCTTCTAGTTGCTTGCACGCACACCTAGATTTGGAACCTGAAGCTAGCTTATGTAGGAGAATAGAAACCCTAGGAAATGTTTCAAAATTGCCCATGCAGATATCACAAATCTTCATGTCAAGTCCACATATGAAAAACAGGAGAATCGCTTCATACGTTTGGCCAAAATGGTTAGACGTCTGACTCGAGTTACTGGAAAAGTTTCTCTTCAGCTCAGTCGTCTGACCATTTGGTTAAACGTCTGACTTAAGGCTCCGGAATCAATTCTGCACAGACTCAGACGTCTGACCCATTTGGTCAGATGTCTGACCTAACTCTCTGGAACAGATTTGGTGTAGATTTATTGAAGTGCCAGACGTCTGACCCTGCCAATTCAGCCAACTTCACCTTTTCCCTTATAACTTCCATCTCTGAACTCCGATTTGCGAACCGTTTTCTCCATTATGAAGCTACTTCCGACCTCTATAATTCTCCATATAGTGTCATCAAAATTTAACACTCCACCTCGATACTATATCCATCTCCAACTCCAATGGTACCATATCATCAATGACAACCGATAGCACCAACTCACTTCTTCTACCTTCAACCAAACATGAATGCTTTCCCAACAAGCTCCGACAAAGCCACCATTCATTGCATTCCACCAACGAGCTCAGGCAAAGCCTTCGCCCACTAATGAAATGTTGAAAACATCCAAATCCTAAGCTATCTCGCCAAAGACTAGCACTTACCAAGATGATAGGGCCTTAATCTCTTACCGATACTCTTCCTCATCTACCACTAAACTCCTCCCTTAACCGTGCCACCCCGTGGCACCTAGCACTTCTCCAAGCGAATCAAGTTCGAGCAATGCTCGAACTTCCCAATTGGTAAAGCCTTTGTGAACATGTCCGCCGCGTTATCCTTTGTGTGCACTTTCTGAAGATATACTTGCTTATCTTCATCTACGGCTACTAGAAATGACTCGCTCACCGCAATATGATTAGTCCGTGAGCTAAATGCCAAGTTCTCTACCAAGTGAATAACACTCTGGCTATCACATTGAACATCAATACTTTCATGCCCGAATCCCAAGTCATACAACAAATCGCTTCAAATAGAGTGTCTTCTTTGCCGCCTCCACCCCGGCTATTAACTCCACCTCCGTAGTGGATAAAGCAACTACGGTCTGCAATCTAGATCTCCAACTTATGGCTGTACCCCCAAGTGTGAAGACATATCTGAAAGTTGATTTTCTTTGATCCCTATCATCGTCGTAGTCCGAATCACAAATTACAATCCATCGCCTTACTACCGCAAAAAACAAGAGCATGAGATGATGTGCCTCTAAGGTATCTCAATATAAGCTTCATAGCTTCCCAATGCGATTTTTCCGGATTAGCCATATATCAACTAACCATCCCGATGGCATTTGCAATATCAGGCCTTGTACACACCATAGCATACATTAACTTTCAACCGCACTATCATATGACACCTTTACCATATAAGCCTTGTCTTCCTCCAAGATAGGTGATCCTTTACTCGAAAGCTTTATATGTAAAGGTAAAGGTGTATTTGAAGTCTTCGCATTCTCCATGCTACACCGGCAAAGCACTTTCTCAATGTACTCCTTTTAAGTTAGTTTCAACTCAAAATGCTTTCGATCCCTTGCAATTTCCATGCCTAATTTCCTTCTTGCTTCTCCATGATCCTTCATTTCGAACTCCGATTTCAAACTCAGTTTTAGGTTGTTGATTTCATTCTTATCCTTAAAAGCAATGAGCATGTCGTCCACATACAAGAGTTAATACACCCAAAAATCATTTTTCAACTTCTTGAAATAAACACAAGCATCTTTGATGCTTCTCTCAAAACCAGTTTCAAGCATAAAATGATCAAACCTCTTGTACCATTGTCTAGGTGATTTCTTTAAACCATATAGTGATTTCTTCAACTCAAATTTGACTTATCATCCACAACAAAACCTTTCGGTTGCTCCATATAGATGTCTTCATCCATGTCCCCATGCAAGAATGCGGTCTTCACATCAAGTTGCTCCAATCCAAGTCGTGAATAGCAACAATAGCAAGTAATATCTAGATAGAAGTATGGCGCACTACGAATGTGAATATCTCATCATACTCCTTTCCCTTCCTTTGTACAAACCCCTTAGCCACTAGCCTAGCATTGTATCTTCCATCGTCATTCACCTTGTATATCCATTTGCACCCAATAGCATGGTTTCGTTTAGTAAGTGGAACCAAATCCCAAGTTTGATTCTTCAACAATGATTGCATCTCTTCCTCCATGGCACAAATCCATTTCAAGCGATCACTCGACTTCATGACATCATCGAGGTCCATCGGCTCATCTTTGACAACATGAAGAGCATAGCCCAAATTATGTCAAAAGCTAAGATAGTTCCAATCACCATATCTTTCGGGTGGTCTTATAGTACGATGACCAACCCGAGTAGCAATACGATGACCAAAACTCCCTTCGACTCCCCCTTGAACTGAATCTTCTCTAGAATCATGTACATCACCAACACTACTAGAGGAACCCTGTGGACTACATGATGTAACATCAATCGCTACTTCCTCGCAAGCATCTTCAACTACTCTACTCTTTCTACTCCTTGGACAAAATGTGGAAATAATTTCCTTCTCCTTTGATTCACCATGAATCAAATTCGGAACATCTGATAAGCTCACATTCTCCTTGAACATCGCCGACTCATCAAAAGTGACATGACGAGAATTCATTACCTTCTTCATTTTCGGATTCCAAATCCAATAGCCTTTTACTTTGTCCGTATAGCAGAGCAAAATCCCCTTAAAAGCTCTAGGTTCAAGCTTATCATTTCCTGGATCATGCACATAAACAAGACTGCCAAACACACAAGATAACTCAAGTCGATGCTCTTTCCCTTCCACACTTCCTCCGAAATTTCGTTACCAATAGCTAAGCACATAATTCGATTGATAATATGCACTCGGTTGACAAAGCTTTTGCCTAAAGCCCCTTCGTCAAACCTGATGTCGATTTCAAGCATCGAGCTTTCTCAAGTATAGTACGATTCATCCTCTTCGTAACACCATTCGACTACGGATCTTCAGGTGTAGTAAAATGCCTTCGAAAACCATGATGCTTGCAAATCTCCAAAAATCTTTGAAAACATGCTCTTCGCCATTTTCAGATCTTAGAACCTTCAAAAACTTGCCACTCTCATTCTCAACAAGAGCCTTCCATGCTTTGAACTTTTCAAATGCCTCCGACTTGGCCTTAATTACATACACCCAAGTTTTCGAGAAAAGTCATCTATAAAGGAAATATAATAGAGAGCTCCACCTAAAGAAGCTATGGGTGCCGGTCCCCAAACATCCATGTGAACATACTCAAGAACCCTTCTCGAATCATACTCTCCCTCACCGAATGAAACTTTAGTTTGCTTCCCCATGACGCTTTCTTTACAAAACTCTAGCTTGTTGAAACTTTCTCCATCAATCATCTCCCTCTTCCGAAGAACATCTAAACTCCTCTCCGAGACATTACCTAGCCTCAAATGCCACAATCTAGTCGCATCCAAGCCACGAGAACTACCAACTCCTATACAAGTTTCACCTTCCACAGTCACTCCTTGAAGCAAATAAATACCATGAGTCCTAGCACCCTTCATCACCACAAAAGCACCCTTCTAAACCCGCAAGCTATCATTCTCAATAGTGATCTTACAACCAAAAGAATCCAACTGTTCCAAAGAGATAAGAGACTTCCTAAGTCCCGGAACATAGCGCACATTAGTGAGAGTATGAACCACTCCGTCAAACATTCGAATTTGCATGGAACCAATGCCTTTCGACTTACAAATAGCACCATTTCCCATGACAATTGAATTTCCTTCTTTGTCGATGTAAGAAGAAAAATAAGTCCTATTTGGTATCATATGATAAGATGCCCCTGAATCGAGTACCCATTCGCTACTCGAAACATCCAATGCTATCGTCGACGAAACATCTACATCTCCCTCACCAACTGCACTCTCCACCGCTACTGATGAAGATGCTACTTCCTTCTTTGCCTTCTCCTTGTCCGGACACTCATTCTTCCAATGATCGGACTTCCTACAAATATACAACTTGCCTTTTCTTTCCTTCGACTTTCCTCTTCCACTGGGGTTCCTTGATTTAGAATGCCCCATGTTCTCCTTCTTCACATACCTCTCCTTCTCCACAAACAAATCATGGCCATTACTAGCACCACTACTTCCACCACCTAACTCCTTCATTTGATCCCGCAACTTCTCGCTAGGAAGACCCGTCTTGACATCATCAAGAGTAAATGTATCCTGGCTATAGATCAAACAATTTGAGAAACCTGTATAGTGATCTGGCAACTAACACAACAATATCATCGCCTTTTGATCTTCCTCAATCATCAAATCTACTGCCTTCATCTTCATTAGCAAATCATCAAAAATGTTTAAGTGCGCCTTTAATGAAGTACCTTCTTCATCTTATAGGTGAAGAACGTTATCAAACGATTTGTCAGTGACTTCTTCATATACAACTCCTCCAACTTATCCCAAATACCCTTAGCGGTTGTCTCACCACTAATTTCAGAGATAACATTCTCTCCCATAGCGAGTTGAAGTGCAGTGAATGCCCACTCTTCCATATCCTCTCTCTCAACATCCGAGATGACCGTTGGCAATAAATGCGTATCAAATATTCTCGATGCACTCGATTCCTCCTTAGAACCGCTTTCATCTTCCATTGCCATTTTTCAAAATCATAATCACCATTCCACTTATCTATTACCAATAGCGATCCTGAAGCTGCGTACAAACCACGTATATAAGGAGCTACTCCACTTGGATTACCCATTGAGGAACTATTTGAGTTACTACTTGATTCAGGCATTTCTACAACCACCTACCAACATCAAAGCTCCGATACCAAATGTTCGGACGGGATTCCAACTGGAGACCACTCAAATCGAAACCCCACAAGCACAGCGGAAGATGAGATTATGGTATGAAGTGTAAAAACAACCAATCAATAACTCAATTCCAATATCAATCAATCCAAAACAATCACAACCCCAAACAAGTAATTTAGAAATCAAAGCAATAATGAAAAATAAATCGCACAGAGGTTTATAGTAGTTCCACTAACGTTGTGTTAGTGTACATCCACTTTAAGAGAGAACTTTTATTAGTATCGATGAGAATAGTGCAAGAGAATGAATACAATGATCAAAATTATAATTAGAAACTGATTTATGGAAAAAAAAATTGAAGAAAATTAGGTTTTGATAAACCATAATTGGTGAAGGCTGTATGATCGATTTCACCCTACGGGGGGGGGGGGGGGGGGGTGAATAGGGTGATACTATTAATAAAAAAATTAATTGCGGAAGTTTATATAAAATATTTTCAACACAGATATATCAGAATGGCAGCACAGATAACAACAGTATAATAAATACAGAAAAAGAACAACACAGAATTTACCCAGCTTCGGCAAAACCCAGCCTACGTGCTGCCTCCAAGGTTTCTACTAGAAATTAAGCAGTCAGACGCTTACACACGTAAACTCGCGACACCCGCTATCGACTAGCCTTAACTCTACGGTCAAAACCCTACCACAACTCAGCCATTGAGTTTCGAATTCTCGAACTTCACCACCGCAGTTCGTACCCTAGTCACATGGCTAGAAATTACAATTGTTTAAAAAGAAAATACAAATTTAAAACAGTTATAAAAAAAACCCTAGTTTTCTTTTTCAATTATACTAAAGCCTTTATAAAACAAGGTCGGCCCTTTTATTTCTTTTATTTCGGCCTTGTTCCTTTGCTCTGTTAATGTCGGCCTTGTTCCTTTGCTTGTTCCTCTTTGCTCGAAATTAGGGCTTTGTGAATTTTGGAGTGCCGATTGCTGGTCGTTGCTCAAATGGCTTCAAAGCTTCTTCAATTTAGCTTGCGGTCGCTTCTAATTAGTTGAGTTTGATTGTTGAGAGAATTGGTACGTCCGTCCCTTTTTGATTTATAATATACTCGACTTTGATTCGAGTTTTATGATTTATTCTACCCTATTTAGCTCGAACTCGAATTGCGATCTTTGCCGATGATGTTTAGGGTTTTTATATAGGGTTCGAAACCCTTGATTTTCGTTCGTATATATTTGTTTGAGTTCGTCAATTTCTTTGTTCAGCCGTATGATTTTGATTGAATGTTCGAGATGATATCTGACTTCTTCAATTCGTATATTTTTGCCTTGGTCGTCACGGTTTTATGATTTTGTCGATTCCTTGATTTCCAAGGCTCTGACTTCGGCCTTCATGGTTGAACTTGTTTCTGACTTATTCCAATTTTTGTTTTCTGCTTCATCTAGTTTTTCAACATCACCATACTTTGGCTTTGACTTCTGGTAGCATTGATTTTGACTCGACTTGATAATGATTCTGTTCATCTCTGTAGCATGTTGGAATTTGACTTTGATTGTGTTGATTTTCTTGACTTCGGCACTGTCACTGTTCAATTTGAATTTATGTTAACTTCGGCTTGTACCTTATTTACTTGTGTCCTTGACTTTGTTATACTGGGCATATACTCTCTGATGTTGTCACTACATACATGTATACTTGTTCGATTTTAGCCTTGACATGGTTGTTGACATTTCCTATCACTGATTAATTTCGACCTGATGCTTGAGGTTATGTGTGAAATACAATGGTCTTGTAGTCTTATTCACACTACATATATGCTGTTTCATGTGTATGTGTTAGATTTGGGTTTCACTATTGAACTTCATGTTGAGGCTGCACTTGCTTTGATTCCAGTTTTGGTAGCATTTGATATCAAGTTTTGATACATGTAATTTTTATACACGTGTGTATGCATATGTATAGAGTTGTAGAGCTCTGCCCACTGTTCAGTTTCAGTTTGCATATGGTTTTGTACATTTACCTCCCTTACCCATGTCCCAGTGATACATCGAGTTGTTGTGTTTGAAATTTGAACATGATTTTGTTCTCGAGTTGTGTAGTTCATATGTACTATAGTTCTTGTGATCATGAGTCTGGTCTGGTTAATTTGCTTTATGCTTGAATTTGAGTTGCTTTTATGTGTACTAGAGTGTGGTCTGTACCTTGTTTGCAACTGTAGTGGCATTGTGCATTTCATCTTGTAACTGTATCATATTGCTTCACCATTGATTTATGTGTTTGGTTTTTGGTTGCATTGCATATGTACTTGTAGTCTTCACTTTTGAACTTATCTGGTGCATTCTTGCATATTGATGTTGTTGAGCCACCGAGTCAGTTTGCATTATTAACCTGGTTAGTCTGCATACATCTATGTTGAGTTGAGCCACTTGGTTGAACATCTACACTTAGTTGGTTCATTGGTGTTTGATCATTCATGTTGTTCATACTGCCTGGATTAGTGCAGTTTCATTGTGGCATATGTCTTGAGTCAGGTTTCATTAGTGGCTGCAGTTTGACTGTGCAGACTGACCATACGTGTTTCACTTGAATTTATGTTGTATTTGGTCTTTTTGTCGAGTCATGTATCATGTGTATGTATTGAGTCGTTGCCTCGAGCTGCTATCTTCACTGCAATCATATTGTCACCATATGTTGTGTATGAGATTTGCGTCTAGTTGCTAGATGTATGTGTGTGTCACACTGTTTTCATTTAAATCTGGAGTATTATCTCAGAGTCTGTACATTGCTATGTTGTATTTGAATCCATGTTTGAACTTGACTGGATATTGAACTTTAGTCGAGAGTTGATTTTTATGTCTTGACCATTTCATTTGAATTTGCACTTGAGTTGAATCCAGCTAATTACTTGGGTTTGACCTTGTGCTAATATTATGACATTATTTTTATTGCACTTGAGTTGAACCCGGCTTTTGATTTGGGTTTGACCTTGTGCTCACCTGTCCCTGTAATTTTATCGAGTGTATATATCAGTCTGCACGACCTTGTGGCATGTACAGTTATACACTGTGCATGTCACAAGCTGTTCGTGTATGATGAATTCAAATTTAAATGATGACGAACAACCCAAACAACCAAGGCAAATAATATTTTCAAAATTATATTTTATTTTATACTGCAAAAATATTTCCTTTTCAATTTTACTGCATCAGTATATATTTTTGCAGATTGCTCAGATGCTGGATTCAATCTGGAATAAAGTTGAAGATAAATACGAGTGAATGAGCGATATGTAGTGAGGTGTATTTGTAAATTAGAAATTGTGATGTAAACGAAATTGTATTGAATTTGTATATATATAGTGAAAGTTCAAATTTGTACTATTCAAAATTGTAATAAATATTTGTTTGAATAAAATATCTTTTGAATTTAAATACTGTGTTATTTATTTTATTCAGCAAATATTTATTTAATTATGCGAAAAATATAATAGTACATTAACAAATATATTTAAATGAATATATGTATATGTTTATTATCATCAAACAAAAATCATATATCAAATATTCAACTATCTCCCCCTTTTGATGATAACAAATATATATTTAAGATTTTAATTTATTAAATGTATTTGATTATTCAATTTTCTCCCTCTATTTGAATGCTTTCTCTCTACACAAAGCTCCCCCTTCATTTATGCATGTAAATAAAAATTTGAAAATAAGCCTAGATGCAAATAGAAAATATTTGACCTTTATTTGTCAAAATCTTAACTTTTCTATCCCCCTTTTGTTATCAGCAAAAGAGTAATAGTGTTTGAAAAATAGAGAAAAAGTGATAGATATTAATACGACATTACAACGCGATCGAATATAAATATTAAATTCCAATAAAAAATCATAAATACTCTGTTTGAAGCATATTTCACTTTAGAATGATAGGGATGATGTCATCATATAAAACCATATAGTTGTGTCTATTTGTGGTATATTTATATCAGGAATTTGAATATCTACTAACCATGCATAACCGGTAGGACTTTTAAATGAGATTAGTAGTATTCCATTTTTTTTTAAAATGAATTCAAGTATCTTCTAACCACGCATAACCATGAGAACTTTTAAATGGGATTAGAATCAACTTGTTTATTTAATAAATCAATTTTGATATGCGTTCCATACATGCATAACCGTGAGGACTTTTAAATGAGCATGAAAGCACATAATCAAAAATTCCAAGTAATTCACCCATGCATAACCGTGAGGACTTTTAAATGAGAGTGAATAATTTGGTTTTCTTTATAAAAAATATATAATGAAAAACGAATGATTCCTATTTAAATCACCACGTATTGACATATTATAATGGATTTTGATGAGTGAAGGTTGATAGAAATATGATAGAAATAGAAATGGTCATGGAATTTTTATCAACAAAAAGTTTTATAACTCTTGTTTAAATTTTTAAAGAAATTTACTAATTATACTGTCTCGAGTTATAATATATGATAAATATCAACACTCATCACTTTTTCAATCACTATTTATCTTTTTGATAATTAGTAGGGAGTAAGATTAGTCAATGTAGTCATTTAAGCTCAAATTCAAAAATAATTATCAAATTAAATTTTCAAAATGACTAGTCTGAAACAAGGTCAAAAATGATTTTCTAGTGGAGGTTTTATAAGAAAAAATTTCTGCTATTTGAAAATTATTTGAAATGAAAAATATGTAGATATTTTCTTTGAAAAAAACGATGCAGTTACAGAATGTCTCAACGTATATCACGTTCCACTAGTAATTTTTCTATCAACTAGATTATCGGTGTAATCTGGATCTGAATTTTTCTTTCACTCCGGATTATCATTAATTGAATGTTATACACCATGATTTCTTGAAGACCTTTTTAAATGAAATTCTTTTCAATTTTAATTGAAGCCATGTAAATAAACAAAAACTGTGAATATAGAGTCGGCCGTAAAATAACCAAATGTATTATCATTAACCAATAAAACACTATCATTAATCCAAAATAATACATATGAAGTAGTTTAAAGATTCTAGAGATTTTTATAGTGTTCTTGGCATAATAATACAATTGGCCAACAATTTTGAAAAAGTCAGAATCAAAATTAGCATTCATTTCTTTATCAAATAACTGGCTTAATTAAATTTAGAATATGGTGCAGATTATCACATTTAATAAGATGAAAATACCATTACTTGTTTTACCTTTACGATAATTTTTTGTTGTTGTCCATTGTGATTCCATCACCTTTATACTTGGCTAAGGAACTTTACTTTATTGCTCGTTGTGTCCCTGAAACAGCCAGAATCCAAGTAACACTATTGTAGTTCCTTAGCTTGCCACCACACCTACACGATGAAAGATTTTTGTGACCTATTTGTTTTTATAGGTCCATGATTGTTAATGGCAGAATATTTTGGAAAATAATTTTGTGGGGATCCAAAACTATTTATATATGTTCCTTTCGGCACCCAGATTTGTTTAACTTTGAGGGATCTTACGTTTATGCCTTTTGGAACCCAAATTGGAATAGTTTTTACGTGTTTAGGTCTATACCAACAGTTATTTTGATTGTGTCCAAATTTTCTACAAATTGTGCAGTTGGAATTGACTTGATTATTTTTTAACAGGTTCAGATTGATTATATCCAAGTCCTTGTCGAACTGTGTTAACAGTTTGTTTCCCTAATAGCATTTTCAATGATCTTTCTCCTTTTGAAAATTTTCCTAAAGTCGTTGACAATTGTTGGACTTATGTTTTGAGAGATTCGTTTTCGTTTAATAATTGTGTGCACTTTTTAATAGAATTTTCTCTTCTTGTATTTTCACTTTCTTTCAAGATCAGAATTTCATTTTCAAGCGATTTAATTTTGATTTCTGATTTTTTAATCTCTTCTTCAAATTTTGGACACTTATCACACTTAGGGATCCTACTTTGATGGTTTTTAACTAATTGGTCAAATTGTTTATTTAAATCTATCAACGTATCTTTTTGTGATTCAAGTTTGGCATACTTCTCCCTAAGTCGTTCAAAACGGCCATTTGCTTCGTGGAAATATATAAGTTATTCTGAGTGAGTGTGTTTTGATGCCTCGCTTGGCTCGTCATCACCGCTATCAGTTATATTCCTTTGAAGGCACATATCTGCTTTCTCACTCTCACTGCTAGTACTTTTATTATCTTCATTACTTGTATTCCACATGGCTGCAAAATTTCTTCTTTTTGATTTCTTTTCTAAGTCATATCGATTTTAAGGACAATCGGACTTGATGTGTCCGGTTGGTTGCACCTATAATAGATGATTTCTTGTTGTTTTGGGTTATCTAGAACTTTGATCATTCTGCTTTTTAATTTTTGATTTAGAGCTGGATTTTCGTATTTACGGTTCCACTTTTTGAATCTTTTTATTACCATTTCCAGCTCTGCCACTCCATTATCTTCTTCATCATCATCACTTTCAGTTGTTCCTTTGAGAGCTATTGATTTCTTTCGAGTATCTCCTCCTTCACGCTCTTCCTTGAATTACATTTCTAGGTCATAAGTGGTGAGATTTTCGATGTGTTCTTCAACTTTGATTTGTTTTAAATCTTTCGATTCTTGAATGGCAGTCGCTTTTGCTTCAAAACCTCGTGGAAGGACTCTAAGTATTTTTCGGACTATTTCCAATTCCGCGTATGATTTTCCGAGAGCTTTTGATTTGTATATGATGTTGGAAAGCCATCCGTACATCTATTTAACATTTTCTTCCTTGGCCATTGTAAAATTCTCGTATTTGCTGCTTAGCATGGCAAGGCGAGATTCCTTGACTTGAGATGTTCCATCATGAGTCACTTCTAGCGTGTGCCATATTTCCTGCGCAGTTAGACAATGTGAGACACGATTAAATTCAAATTGATCTAATGAACAAATAATCGAATTCATAGCTTTGGTATTAGCATTCTGTAACTTATTTTCTAGATCTGTCCACTGATCAAATGGTTTTTCAATTTCTTGATTATTTACAACTATAGTGGGTGCTCTATAACCTGTCTCAACAATATTCCAAGCATCAACGGTTTTCAAAAAAAATTTCATTCTATTTTTCGAGTAAGCATATTCACCATTGAACATTGGTGGTCTAACTATAGACCGACCCTCAGCAAAAGCAGTATTAAAAGAAGCCATTTTAAAAATTCAAATTTTTAAAACAAAATTTGGTTTTTGAAAAAAAATCATTTTTTTTAAAACAAAAATAGCTTTTATACGTAGCTCTGATACCACTTGTAGGATCGATTTCCCCATAGAGGGGGGTGAATAGGGTGATACTATTAATTATAAAAAAATTAATTGCAGAAGTTTATATAAAATATTTTCAACACAGATATATCAGAATAGCAGCACAGCTAACAGCAGAATAATAAATGCAGAAATAGAACAACACAGAATTTACCCAGCTTCGGCAAAACCCTGCCTACGTGCTGCCCTTAAGGTTTCTACTAAGCAGTCAGACGTTTACATACGTAAACTCGCGACACCCGCTATCGACTAGCCTTAACTCTATGCTCAAAACCCTACAACAACTCAGCCACTGAGTTGCGAATTTTCGAACTATACCACTGCAGTTCGTACCCATGTCACACGACTAAAAATTACAATTTTTTAAAAAGAAAATACAAATTTAAAACAATTATAAAACAAAACCCTAATTTTCTTTTTCAATTATACTAAAGCCTTTAAAAAACAAGGCCGACCCTTTTACTTCTTTTATTTCGGCCTTGTTCCTTTGCTTGTTCCTCTTTGCTCGAAATTAGGGCTTTGTGAATTTTGGAGCGCCGATTGCTGGTCGTTGCTCAAATGGCTTCAAAGCTTCTTCAATTTAGCTTGCGGTCGCTTCCAATTAGTCGAGTTTGATTATTGAGAGAATTGGTACGTCTGTTCCTTTTTGATTTATAATATATTCGACTTTGATTCGAGTTTTATGATTTATTCTTCCTTGTTTAGTTCGAACTCGAATTGCGATCTTTGCCGATGATGTTTAGGGTTTTTATATAGGATTCCAAACCCTTGATTTTCGTTCGTATATATTTGTTTGAGTTCGTCAATTTCTTTGTTCGGCCGTTTGATTTTGATTGAATGTTCGAGATGATTTCTGACTTCTTCAATTCGTATATTTTTGCCTTGGTTATCTCGGTTTTGTGAATTTGCCGATTCCTTGATTTCTAAGGCTCTGACTTCGGCTTTCGTGGTTGAACTTGTTTCTGACTTATTCCAATTTTTGTTTTCTGCTTCATGTAGTTTTTCAACATTGCCTGACTTCAGCTTTGACTTCTGGTAGCACTGATTTTGACTCGACTTGATAATGATTCTGTTCATCTCTGTAGCATGTTGGAATTTGACTTTGATTGTGTTGAATTTCTTGACTTCGTCACTGTCACTATTCAATTTGAATTTATGTTAACTTTGGCTTGTACCTTATTTACTTGCGTCCTTAACTTTGTTATACCCTACATATACTCTGATGTTGTCACTACATACGTGAATACTTGTTCAATTTTAGCCTTGACATGGTTTTTGACATTTCCTATCACTGATTGATTTCGACCTAATGCTTGAGGTTATGTGTGAAATACAATGGTCTTGCAGTCATATTCACACTGCATATATGTTGTTTCATATGTATGTGTTAGCTTTGGGTTTCACTATTGAACTGCATGTTGAGGCTGAACTTGCTTTGATTCTTGTTTTGGTAGCATTTGATGTCAAGTTTTGATACATGTAATTTTTGTACACGTGTGTATGCATATGTATTGAGTTGTAGAGCTCTGTCCACTATTCAGTTTCAGTTTGCATATGGTTTTGTACATTTGCCTCCTGTACCCGTGTCTTAGTGATGCATCGAGTTGTTGTGTTTGAAACTTGAACATGATTTTTTTCTCGAGCCGTGTAGTGCATGTGTACTATAATTCTTGTGATCTTGAGTCTGGTATGGTTAATTTGCTTTAAGCTTGAGTTTGAGTTTGCTTTATGTGTACTCGAGTGTGGTCTATACCTTGTTTGCAAATGCAGTGGCATTGTGCATTTCATCTTGTTACTGTGTCATATTGCTTCACCATTGATTTATGTGTTTGGTTTCTAGTTGCATTGCATATGTACTTGTAGTCTTCACTTTTGAACTTATCTGGTGCATTCTTGCATATTGATGTTGTTGAGCCACCGGGTTAGTTTGCATTATTAACCTGGTTATTTTGCATACATCTATGTTGAGTTGAGCCACTTGGTTGAACATGTACACTTAGTTGGTTCATTGGTGTTTGATCATTCATGTTGTTCATACTGTCTGGATTAGTGCAGTTTCATTGTGGCATATGTTTTGAGTCAGGTTTCATTGGTGGCTGCAGTTCGACTGTGCAAACTGACCATATGTGTTTCACTTGAATTCATGTTATATTTGGTCTTTTTGTCGAGTCATGTATCATGTGTAGTATTGAGTCGTTGCCTCGAGATGCTGTCTTCACTGCAATCATATTGTCACTATATGTTGTGTATGATCTTTGCCTCTAGTTGCTAGATGTATGTGTGTGTCACACTGTTTTCATTTGAATCTGGAGTGTTATCTCAGAGTCTGTACATTGCTATGTTGTATTTGAATCCGTGTTTGAACTTGACTGGATATTGAACTTTAGTCCAGGCTTGATTTTTATGTCTTGACCATTTCATTTGAATTTGCACTTGAGTTGAATCCAGCTAATAGCTCGGGTTTGACCTTGTGCTAATATTGTGACATTATTTTTATTGCACTTGAGTTGAACTCGGCTTTTAATTTGGGTTTGACCTTACGCTCACCTGTCCCTATAATTTTATCAAGTGTATATATTGGTGTGCACGACCTTGTGGCATGTACAGTGATACACTGTGCGTGTCACAAGTTGTTTGTGTATGATGAATTCAAATTTAAATAATGACGAAACAACCCAAATAACTGAGGCAAATAATATTTTCAAAATTACATTTTATTTTATACTGCAAAAATATTTCCTTTTCGATTTTACTGCATCAGTATTTGTTTTTGCAGATTGCTCAGATGCTAAATTCAATCTGGAATAAAGTTGAAGATAAATGCGAGTGAATGAGCGATATGTAGTGAGGTGTATTTGTAAATTATAAATTGTGATGTATATAGTGAGAGTTCAAATTTGTACTATTCAAAATTGTAATAAATATTTGTTTGAATAAAATATCTGTTTAAATGTAAATACTGTTATATTTATTTTATTCAGCATATTTATTTAATTATGTGAAAAATATAATAGTACATTAACAAATACATATAAATGAATATATATATATATATGTTTATTATCATCAAACAAAAATCATATACTCGCATATTCAACAGACGCTAATCTCTTGCAGTTGCTTGCACGCACACCTTGATTTGGAACCTGAAGCTAGCTTATATAGGAGAATAGTAATCCTAGGAAATATTCTGAAATTGCCCCTACAGATATCATAAATCTTCACGTCAAGTCCACACGTGAAAAACAGGCAGAAATCGCCTCAAACGTCTGGCCAAAATGATCGGACGTCTGTCTCGAGTTACTGGAAAAGTTTCTCTTCAGCTCAGACATCTGACTATTTGGTCAGACGTCTGACTCAAGGCTCTGGAATCAATTCTACGCAAACTCAGACGTCTAATCCATTTGGTCAGACGTCTGACCTAACTCTCTAGAATAGGTCTGGTGCTGATTTACTAGACGTCTAACCATTTTCCTCAGACATCTGACCCTGCCAATTCATCCCATTTCATCTTTAACCTTATAGCATCCAGCTCCGAACTCCGATTTGCGAACCATTATTTCCGTTACGAAGCTACTTCTGATCTCTACAATTGTCCATATATTGTCACCAAAATTTAGCACTCCACCTCAACACTATATCCATCTCCAACACCAATGGTACCATACCATCAACGAAAACCGATAGCACCAACTATCACTTCTTCTACCTTCAACCAAACATGAATGCTTTCCCAATAAGCCCCGGCAAAACCACCACCCATTGCACTCCACTAACGATCTCAGGCAAAGCCACCGCCCGCTAATGAAATATTGAAAACATAGCTATCTCACCAAAGACTGGCACTTAACAAGAAGATAGGACCTCAATCTTTTACCGATACTCTTCCTCATCTACCACTAAACTATTCCCTTAACCGTGCCACCCTGTGACACCTAGCACTTCTCCAAGCGAATCAAGTTCGAGTAATGCTCGAACTTCCCAACCGACAATGCCTTAGTGAACATGTTCGCCGCATTATCCTTTATGTGCACTTTCCGAAGATATACTTGCTTTATAGTTGAAAGTTTTCAAATCAAATATCTTAAAATGTAAAAAACCTCATAGAATATGGTTTTCTATAAAAATCAATTTTAAGTTGAAATCATTTTCCCATTCCATGTTTAATATCTACAATTATTTTATACAGTTTTCATTTCTAGTGTTTCTTCACGAAACATAAGTGACTATTCACTCTCTTCATCCCAACGGTACCTTATAACCCACTCTTGTACATTTTCTTTCCTTTCCAACGGTAAAATCATTCTAAAGGAAAAATTACTATAAGATCATAACGAACTCTTTACAAAAATACATTCAGTCATTCATAATATTTAAAGATATCAAATAGGTTACATTTCACGTAATATCAAACTAACCTTTGAGTGATCGAATTCTTAGATCCATTTAGCAGCTCTGGGGTAGTATTAGATCTAATACAATAGGACTCTTGCTATCAATCATATTGAATACACAATCTGACACTACGGTTTACTTACTCACTTCAAATGAACTTATTTCATCAAGGTTTTATATATTAGTAATTACGACCTTCACCAGACCTTTATACGTGATTGAATATCAAATGTTCATATATATATATATATATATATTTGTATTGTTTTAGAGTTCGAAACTCATTGAAGAAAATATATAGTAAAGGGAAAATAAATACGTAAGTGACCAAATTACGAATATGTTTAGTAGTTGGATAAGTAAGCACTTTCTTGTGTCTGGAAATGACAACATGCAAAATTTATTGGTAAGTATATGTTATATTTCTACATAGTGATTCATAATTTAATTGATAAATATTATCAATTTTACTAAGTGCACAAATTTATTGATTTAGATTAGTTTAATTTATACACTGCAGATGTTTTTATATTATTAACTCTGTTGTAAAAATCCATCAAGACTCCTGTCTAAGCCCCACCTAAGTGCTAGGCTAACTTTATTTCCTAACTATTTGCCTAATCTGCTTAGATGAGACTTACAACATTACCCGAAACATACCACACCCCTTAGCATACTCGAAAGGACATACTAAATGATGTGGTACGTTGTAAGTATAACTTAGACTAGCAGAGACTAAGATGCACAAGACAAAAATTAAATAATAATAACACAACGGAAATAATTATAACATTTTGTTCAAAACCAAACTTCATAAAAATTCATCACATGCCAAATACTTCAAATGTCAAACTACCCATATATGTCTTTAATCAAAAACCATAGTCTCCAAAAAATCAGAGTACAATTATCCCTCATTATAGTGCCAATACAACATAAGAACTAAAACTAGAATAAAAGAAGTACGTATAAGAAATCTCCTCCAAGAGCACTTAAAGTTGCAACAACCTACTAACTTCCTCCCAGATTGCCTAAGGTGGGGAAGGGGAAAATAGAGGAGTGGATCAGACTAAAATTCTGGTCAATGATAGTAATTACTAAAGTCTTTAAGAAAGATAAAGTAATAGACTCTACAACAGTTCTAGCATGAATAAGGATAATAAAGGAAATGGTAAATTGGAAATAAGTACGAGTAAATATTGCTCAATTTATAAGATATGTTAACTTTTGATTGCTTGCACTTGCCTTTGGTTTCAGCTTTGATTAGGCCGAATTCCTAATCCTGTAATTAGGATGTAACCCTAATTCTATCCTTTTTGATAAGCCTGTTACTCTATAGTACCTTTCTGTGGACCAGCCGCTATATAACTCTCTACACAAAATGTTACTATGGAGAAGACAACATTTGCTCCCTACACAGAAGGCAATAGTGTCTACTAAAGACACCATACTAAGCGCTTAGAACTCATAGTTGTTACTGAGCACCCGCAAATGGAAGTCGCACGTGTAACTGCCACCATGCTCATGCTACTTTTTGTTGCACCCATTGGGTCTTCTTACTACCTCCAACGTCACACATATCCTGCCCCTTATCTCACTTCAGGCTAATGTGAGATCACCATGTGTCTATAGAAACAATAGGGGAAATGCTGTTGGTACTAGCCCTTCATCCAAACAATATCTAGTTGTGCCCCTTATTTAAATCCCCCGTGATTTGGACTTCTATTTGACCAATTACTACCATTCTTAACATAAGCGTTCCCACATCTCAGTTCAGACTAACGTGACAAATAGGGAATGCTATGTGCAGGTCCTACTTTATCTTTACTTATTAACTTAGATAAATTATTTAAATAAGCCTTTATCATCATTTTTACTTTCTATGCTTATTAATTTATTCCAAGTCTTAAAATAAGCCCCATTCTATTCTTCTTATTATAACCAACGTTATAATCATGCTTATTACTTAACCCAAAGTCCAAATATGAAAATAAGCTCTTTCATCTTTTACTCTTTTTAGTAATAATTCTATGTTATAACTATGCAATCATCTTTAATTAGTCCAATTCTAATTACGATTACGCGTAATTTCAGTTCAATTCCATTATTTATTGCAGCCTTTATAATTTACATCTTATTTTCTTCATTCAATATTCATACTTATATAATCCATATGTGTGTTTAATTTATTCTAATCCATATGCGAGAAAAGATGGATGAAGATAATAGACGCTTGCATAAAATCCAAAACATCAAAAAAGATGTAAATAAGAAATAAACAACAGTAAATAAACTCAAATACTGTAAATAAATTGTAAATCAATAAAAAGCTATGTTTAAAAGTAATAAATAATAACTAATAGAAATAAACTAAAATTATTGAAAAGAATAACTGAAAGGAAATAGACTGAAAATAATTCTAAAAACTGTAAATAAACTACTGAAAAGGCTATTCCAGAAATCATAGTAAAACTACAACTACTGGAAATCCTATTATTTTGAATTACTTAAATCTTAAAATAATTACAATCACTCACCTCCTGTCCAAAGCTCTTCCTTTGGTCTTCCCCGATCCACTTCGAATTGTTAAATAATTTTTATAAAAAGACTCTCCATGGAAAATTATTCCTTTTAAGGTGCTTCCTGAAAAGGTAAACCCAAGCAGAGAAATTCCAGAATGAGAAAAAGTGTTAAGCCTAGGGTCTTATTTATAGGTGTAGAATTGGATCTCAGACTGTTGAATTTAGGGATTGAATAGGATGCGACTACGTCATAGGCCGAATAGGAGCCATCGGATGGAAGCTTGGAAGGACCAGATGGAATAAAAGAATGCAAAACAACGTATATGAAACTTCTGCTGACTCATTGCTATGTCAAATCTTACAATGCGCCTTGTCAGCGCCTTATCTTATATTTAATTCAATTAATTACACCCTCAATAATATACAAACTATAAATAATTCTTCTCCTCAATTAATTTTTAATTGTGCATTTTATTTCAGGTTAAATTTCCATGTATCTCTCTTTATTCGCATGTTTCATTTCAGTTTTCAACATCTCATTTAATTTACATGTTTATGTCTAAAATAAACAAACAAACAACATATCAATATCTTTCCACATTTACATCTGAATAAATTAAGTGAATGATTATATCTACATTTTTGTCCATATTCACATCTGTTGTAATTAGATAAACGACATTGTCCACAAACGTGTGTATATGTTATGTATTAATTAGTAACCTTATTCTTTACCTTTAAATTGAGCAATCAATTACATTAATTAGTTGGTATAAATGTTTTTATGTTCAAACACCAAACATACCCTTATTCCTTACTAACAAAGAAATAACATACCTTATATTTTCTATAAGAAATGCAATCCTTCCATTGTACACTCTTTCCTTTTCTTTTTAACATATAACGTTTATTTTATTAAATGCCTTCTTTTTTTATAAATACATGGTTACATTTTCTCTCATTTGCAATAATACATCTCATTTGAACATCGTCATCTTCACTTTTCAAGTTTGTAAAAGTAAATGCCTTCTTTTCAAATATACTATTATATACATCACTTTTTCCCTTTTTATAACAAAACAAACTCTCTGTTTATAAAATCATACATATATTCAAAAATGAAAAGTTTATCATTTATCTCAAAACATGCATTTATTTTTATTTAAAATGTTCATTTCATTTTGACACAAATGCAAGTTCTTATATTAAACTTAATCATTACAATTTAACTCCTCTTTCCCTTTCTAATTGAAATATTTCAATAAATCTACTACCAATTAATTTTAATACTAATTTCAATGAATTCTAATTATAAACACTATTTCTTTTCACTTATAATTATTTATTAATTTCTTCTTAACTTTCGAGTTGTTACATTCTCCCCTCAATCATCAAGGATAAAAGAATATACCAAATATTTTCATCCAATTCTCCAATCAACTACTCAATCATCAACCATTCATCCATTTTCCTTAAGTTTTTCTAATGCAATTTATGATACTTATGCAATTATTGTAGTGTAAATGCCCTAACTAATGCAAAAAATTAGGTGGCCCACTGATTCAGTTGACCACCTTTTATGCAATCACGTCCATGCCATGTATTCAAATGAATGCAAAAAAATTCCTAATGATAACTGATAATTATATATACATGCTAAAAACATCACCCAAATGCAATAATCATGTGATAAACATCCATTTATAGCAACCGTGGAAATAAAATAAAAATGCGCACACATCCATATGCATAAACTCTAGTGTCCTGGTTTGGCTGATCCCTAAGGAATAATAGTGCCTGGTGTACCTATATGCATTCATTAGCATCCACTAGCAAACACTTGCAACCACTAACATACATCATTCATAACATGTTCTATTAAGATGTTTACATCAAATCCTACATCTATAGGTTAAATCGTTCTACCCTCCCAAAGGATAATAAAGGAAAGAACCTATTCAAATCTAAATATGTAAAAAGGAAATTCTAAAACCTGTTAAAAGAGACATGGATATGAGATACAATTTTTCTCCTAATCAAATTAGCTTCTTCGAAATCTCTCTAACCATGTCGAAACCAAAAAGCAACCTTTCCGTAGACCCCAACCAACATGAAGATGTCTTACACGGTCCTAAAAAAAGCTTTAAAAGGTGCCATTCTAATGCTAACTTGAAAACTATCGCCATATGAATTCCACTAAAGAAAGATGCTATTCCCAAGTTCTTCCAAAATCAAGAATACTCATTCTCAACCTTGCTTGTCTTAGTATCCTACTTTCATTTTACTGTTCTTCAGAATCAACATTCCTAGGTTCTTACTAGTGTCCTATACACTTTACGGAAACTCCCATTATTACTGCTAAAAGTAATTACTGCTATCACCTTACACCTTTTCTGTTAATCCTAGGAAATGATTCTTATCTACTCCACATTTAAGAGTTTGGTTTGATAGTTATCATCTTGTTTTAAAAACAAAGGTTTTTAAATCCCAAAATCTTTGTCTTTAAAAGTGTTATCTTTCCAGCTTCTATTAATTTCAAAAATACTTAGTCGCTTAATATTATTTCCCAATCCTAGAGGGAAAAACTTCCAAATTTTTTTAGTTTAAAACTATATCTCTCTTTCTTTTAAAGACTTTTATGGTTTTCTATATAAATTTGAAATTCAAATTTTACCTTTATTAGAAATTCAAATTTTACCTTTATTAAGTTTTTTAAATTCTAAAACTTATTTATTTCTCACCAAACCATTTTCTTTTAAAATATTTATAAAATATCCTTTATGTGTTTTCAAAACAGCTTCTTACTACAGCTAACAGTTTCATATCTTAATGTATTGGAACTACTTTCTCTTATGAGCAATTGACGCTAAAATCTTCTATGAACCTTTTAAAAGAGAATTTCATGTCTATATTAAATTACAAGGAACTTATTTTTATATTTTTCGAAAGAGGCTACATAAAATATGGTGCTTTTCATACCTTGTATATCTCTTTCATGTATTCCTTGTAAATTGCATATAATATTTTTATCAGTTTCATAGAAAATCATACCATTATTCTTTTCATTCCAATAGATTAAAATATGTTTAAATTATATTCTTCCGTGATAAATATTTACTAATATCTAACTTACACATTTTCCTTTCAAAAAAAAACTCATCTTCAAAACTGTTGTAATATTTCCATAACTACAAAAACACTTCCTTATACTTATTAATATTAATTATACTTTACAAACCAATTTATTTATATACTTAGAAATTACCTTTTAAACATTTTTATTTGGGTTAAAATGAATGTTGCATAAAACACCGTTACTACAACCCAAAAATACTAGCGTATGAATTTAATTAAAAATAAATACTAATAAACCTCACATATTATGTAAAAACATTCCTCTTGGGTTTCGTATACTATAAATATAGTGTTATATTCACGAAAACAACTATTACAACAATAAATGTTGTAACCTATGTTTTCAATACTAAATACATTTTATGTTTTTATATTTAAAATCTTTGTTTACTTACAAAGAAGCTAGTGAGCTATATACGCTCTATAATTCTTCAAAAAGAATTTCGCATTTTCAACAACATTTATATCATATAAAAACCAATTTTAAATTTCATGTCATTTTTTAAAAAGACCCTATATTTACTTTAAAAACATTGACAATTATACTTTTTAACTTTTCTAATTCTAACAATTTTATTGGGCTAGATATAAAGTGGGTTTTCTTCTCGTTACCCTAGGAGTATCCTTCTTAAATTTTGGTAATCTCATTTCCTTACCAAAGTCTTTTACACCAATTCCTCTTTGATGCTTATATTTGTACTCTAAGGCACTGCCGTTAAATCAACTTATATGAAACAATTATAATTTCTGCAATTATCTACACATGGGTTTTCTTATTTTCTTATCAACTAAATCTATTGTACATCTCCAACCTTTTCCACCTCTCTTTGGATTTCCATAATCCGAACCTAAAAAAACAAAATCATTTCTCGAGCTCCTATAATGTGTAGACTTTCTCTATGCCTCGAGAGAAAAGCACCTCTTTAATGACGTCTGGGAGATTTCTAAAGAATGGAACTAAATCTAACTCTACTGATGATGAATCGAGGGGATAAAAGAAGCTCAACATGACTGACTACTATGGGTCGCAAGAAACCTCGAGAGTCCTACTGCTGCATGTCTCTTGTCTAACGACACTCCTCTCGCGGTTTAATATCGTTCCTTAAGTGGATACCCCACCCATTTTCAAAATCATCTCGTACCCCAAAAATCCCAATACATAGGCGTCACGGTCAAACTCTACGCCTATGATAATAATTTTCAAACCCCTACAAAGCATAACTAAGTCTGTCGATCCTCTTATGGGGTTTGAAACAACAATGGAGTCTACTACTAAGGAGATGTCTGAGTGCAAACAATCAAAAAAAACAAAAGATGAAAGAGTGTGATGCTCTAGGATCGAAAAGAGTCTGAATGGGAAAATTAGAAATAGAAATCAAACTTGTCTACCTTGATTTGGTCTACTGCTGGAAGGTGCTGCATCCAAAACTTGAATCTGCGCTGTAGGTACACTCGCTCCCTGCCTCATCTTTTGAGGACAAAACTTACTAAGATGACTGGTTTGTCCACAATTGAGACACCTTCCCTCCATTCCTACCTTCTTACAGTCTTTTGCATAATGACCATTCATTTTACAACGCTTACACTTCCTATTTTTCTTGATTCGCTTCTGAGGGTCTTCCCTTTTCCTCTTATCCTTCTTGCCCTTCAATCATGGTTCCTTAAGGCTTGTAGGAACTGCCTTAAGTTCTTCCTTCAGTTTCCAATAAGCACGTTTAATTCGCTACCGGTCCTCCAAAACCTAACCGCCTAAACCTTCGTTCCATATCATCTAACAAGGCTTGTGTCTCCTTGAAATCCTTCGTTGTAGAAAACGTTCCACCCCCTATGCTAGTGAAGTCCTTGCATAGCTTAGAAAAATCGGCTGGTGTAGGTGAATTAAAGGGATTTCCACCTACTGGTGTTGTATTGGGCGCTTGCCCTTGCACCTCTGGTACCGTAGCTCCACGGAACCAGTCAGCCATACTATTCAAAGAAAAGGAAACTTAGGCTCGAAAGAATCGAAAGATGGTTGAACTGGATTTTGAGGGGATTTTTTTTATAAAAACTTTTGTATACTTAGAAACTATCTCTAAGAGTTCTTTTCTGAAAAATACTTTTAAAACAAGTTATTTTGCAAAATTCCTTACTTCTAAAAATAAATTTTTTGGAATCCGGTAACCTTAGGCTCTGATACCAAGTGAAACACCCCCACACCCCTTAGCATACCCGAAAGAACACCCTAAAAGATGTAGTGCGTTGTAGATATAACTAAGACTAGAAGAGACTAAGATTCACAAGACGAAAATTAAATATAATAACACAACGAAAACAATTATAACATTTTGTTCAAAACCCAACTTCGTAAAAAGTCATCACATGCCGAATACTTCAAATGTCAAGCTACCTATATATATCTTTAATCAAATACCATAGTCTTCATAAAATCGGAGTACAATTATCCATAATTATAGTGCCAGTACAATATAAGAACTAAAACTGGAACAAAAGAAGTACATATAGGAAATCTTCTCTAAGAGAACTCCAAGCTTCAACAACCTACTGACTTCCTCCCTGGTTACCTGGAGAGTGAGGGAAAGGAGAAAATAGAGGACTAGTTCAGACTAAAAGTCCGGTGAATTATAGTCATTACTAGAGTCTTTAAGCAAGATAAAGTAATAGACTCTACAATAGTTCTAGCATGAATAAGGATAATAAAGGAAATAGGAAAGAGATAAACCGGAAATAAGTACGATTAAATATTGCTCAATTTATAAGATAGGTTAAATTTTGATTGCTTGCACTTGCCTTTGATTTCGGCTTTGATTAGGCTGAATTCCAAATCCTGTAATTAGGATGTAACCCTAATTCTACCCTTTTTGATCAGTCTACTACTCTATAATACCTTTCTGTGGACTAGTCACTATATAACTCTATTCACAAAATGTTATTGTGGCAAGACAACATATATAGCTCCCTACATAGAAGGTAATGGTGTCTACTAAAGACACCCATACTAAGCGCTTGGAACTCATAGCTGTTACCGAGCACTCGCAAATGGAAGTCGCATGCGTAACTGCCACCATGCTCATGCTACCTTTTGCTCCACCTATTGGGTCTTCTTATTACCTCCAACGTCCAACATAGCGTGCCCCTTATCTTACTTCAGGCTAATGTGAGATTACCTTAAGTATCCTTAGATACTATAGGGGAAATGCTGTTGGTACTGGGCCATCATCCAAACAATATCTAGTTGCGCCCCTTATCAAAATCCTCCGTGATTTGGACTTCTATTTGACCAATTATGATCATTCTTAGCATAAGCGTACTCGCATCTTACTTCAGACTAATGTGAGACACCGTTTTTTCTAATAGGGAATGTTATTTGGAACAGGTCCAACTTTCATCTTTGCTTATTAACTTAGATAAATTATTTAAATAAGCCTTTATTATCATATTTACTTTCTATGCTTATTAATTTATTCCAAGTCTTAAAATAAGACGTGTTCTATTCTTTTCATTATAACCTACATTATAATCATGCTTATTACTTAACCCAAGGTCTAAGTGTAAAAATAAGCTCTTTCATCTTTTACTCCTTTTAGTTATAATTCTATGTTATAACTATGCCAGTTATCTTTAATTAGTCCAATTATAATTATGATTAGGCGTAATTTTAGTCCAGTTCCATTATTTATTACAGTCTTTATAATTTACATCTTATTTTCTTCATTCAATATTCATATTTATATAATTCATATTCGCGTTTAATTTATTCTAACCCGTACGCGAAGAAAAGGGGGATAAAGAGAATAGACCTTGCATAAAATCCAAAACGTCGAAAAAGATGTAAATAAGAAACAAACAATAGTAAATAAACTCAAATACTGTAAATAAACTGTAAATCAATAAAAAACTATGCATAACAGTAATAAATTATAATTAATAGAAATAAACTAAAATTACTGAAAAAAATAGCTGAAAGGAAATAGACTGAAAATAATTCTAAAAACTGTAAATAAACTATTGAAATGGCTATTTCAAAAATCATAGTAAAACTACAACTATTGGAAGCCCTATTCTTTTAAATTACTTAAAGAAATCTTAAAATAATTGCAATCACTCACCTCCAGTCCTAAGCTCTTCCTTTGGTCTTTCCGGATCCACTTGGAGTTGTAAGATAATTTTATTAAAAAGACTCTCTTCTTGAAAAATTATTCCTTTTAGGGTCCTTCCTGAAAAAGTGAACCCAAGCGAAGAAAATCTAGAATGAGAAAAAGTGTTAAGCCTAGGGTCTTATTTATAGATGTAGAAGTGGATCTTAGACCGTTGGATTTGGGGATTAAATAAGATGAGAACCACATCATAGGCATAACAGGAGCCATCAGATGGAAACACGGAAGGACCAGATGGAATAAATGAATGCAAAACAACGTGCATGAAACTTTTGCCGACTCACTGCTGTGTCAAATCTCATAATGTGCCTTATCAGCGTCTTATCTTATATTTAATTCAATTAATTACACCCTCAATAATATACAAACTATAAATAATGTTTTCTTCTCCTCAGTTAATTTTTAATTTGTGCATTTTATTTCAGGTTAAATTTCCAAGCGTCTCTCTTTATTCGCATGTTTCATTTCAGTTTTCAACATCCCATTTAATTTACATGTTTAAGTTTAAAATAAGTAAACAAACGACATATTAATATCTTTCCATATTTACATCTAAACTAAATAAATTAACATGTGAATGGTTATATCTACATTTTTTCTATATTCATATCTATGTAATTTGACAAATAACATATGTCCACAAATGTGTATATATGTTGTGCATTAATTAGTAACCTTATTATTTAACTTTAAATTGAGCAATCAACTACATTAATTAATTGGTATAAATGTTTTTATGTTCAAAAAAGATCCTTATTCCTTACTAACAAAGAAATAACATGCCATGTATTTTCTGTAAGAAATAATTCCTTCCATAATACACTCTTGCCTTTTCTTTTCAAAATATAACATTTATTTATTAAATGCCTTCTTTATTATAAATATATGGTTACATTTTCTCCCATTTACTATAACCCATCTCATTTGAACATCATCATCTTCACTTTCAAATTTATAAAAGTAGATGCCTTCTTTTTAAATATATTGTTATATATATACATATTATTTTTTCCTTTTTTTAACAAAACAAACTCCCAGTTTATAAAATCATACATATATTCAAAAATGAAAAGTTTATTTCATTTATCTCAAAACATGCATTTATTTCTATTTAAAATGTTCATTCCATTTTGAAACAAATGCAGGTTCTAATATTAAACGTAATCATTACAATTTAATTCCGCTTTCCCTATCTAATCGAAACATTTCAATAAATCTACTACCAATTAATTTCAATACTATTTTCAACGAATTCTAATTATAAACGCTATATCTTTTCACTTGTAATTATTTTCTAATTTCTTCTTAAATTTCGGGTTGTTACATTACCTAAGTATATAAAGGGGTTTATAGGAACCGCTTATGCACCAATTTTTGCTTTGTTCCTCTTATAGGCATCAACATATTTGATTCAAGCGGTTTTTCCTCCATGGTTGCTTCCAAAAATATCGCAAACCTTTAAAATCTCATTTGGGATCGGTAAATACTAAACAAAATACTAAAATTTTATCCAAAAAACTTAAATTTATCAAAAATGCCTATTTTGATAAATCCCTGGTTAATCCTCGCTTAGGCGATTAATCCCTAGTTCATGCTTTTCGCCTAGCGTCCGCCTAGTGATTTTTGCAACCTCGATTATCAGTAAGGTTTGTTAAATGCTTTTATTTCATTTTACTAATAAGTTCCCAATAGACTTTTATATTTCTATAAACCCTAAGTCGAAACATAGAAGTCTTTAGACTTCTTTAGTGGGTGTAAAGACTGCTTTTTTTTAAGATTTCAACCTTTTGTTTGCTAAACAAATCATTGGCCCATAAATGATGGATATATTTTTATCTGTTACACTATATACAACTCCTAACTCGTGGTCTTGCCCTAATCTTGCTTCGACCATGAGTTTTCTCAACAAATGGAAAGAGATTACTAAGACGCGTCCTTATAGAAAGAAGTAACTATTTTCACTCATTACCAATGGTAGTTTGTCCAAAAATCCAATTTCTCCTTATCAATACATCGTATATATCACAGGAGGAGTGACTTTTGATATTGATCTTATTCGCTTTTAGGAATTATTGAAACTCCTTTTGATATACTCACTATTTGATCAAATAGAATTTTTTAATTCCATTTGGACATTTTGTTTTCTACTTCCATTTTATAATCTATGAACATGTCATAGATACCTAACTTTCGTATCAAATACAAATATTTATATCGTAGATAATTCATTGATGAATTTAATGAAATAAGAGGATCTACTTTTGGTATTATAAGATTTGGACAATATATGTCTATATGTATCAGTCCATTGTAGTTCGCTAACTCTTTTGCCACTCCCATCGAATGGGTGTTTTCTCGTAGTAATCCGAGATACAATTCACAAATACTATGTGATTCATAATCATATGATAAAGAATCATTTCTCAAATATACGCCTTAGTCTATATCAAAAAAATTATTGTTAAATATTTTTGATGCTTCTATATTTTCTACAGCTAATACATCACTTTTATTATGAAAGCAAATACCATTATTGAAATGCTAAAGTACAAATTTATCTTATTATGAATATTCATAAATTCATTTTAGAACAAAACTGCTTCCATTTTCGGTCAATATGAAAACAATTTTCATATCATAAATAGTACTTGGCATACATGAAAGTGGTTTTTAAAGTTTGATGTGTCCACCGTTTAATGTCATATGATATGCTCCCACTATTTCCGATGTTACAATAACAACGTACGAATAGAAGCTTTATTTAACTATTTACTACAGGGTATTTATGTCTTTACCCTAAAAGTTGGGAGCATTAAATTAAAACATCTTGAACATAAAGAAATTAATTTTATTAATTTTCAATAAGAAAATACAACTGGGGCAATAAAATCATACTTCTTATTCCCTTATTAAGCATCTACAAATATAGTAACCCATTTTTCATTCTTGATGTCTCTTTGTGAAGCAGAAATGACCATTCCCTTTCTTTACCCCAAGTGTGTTAATATAATTACCATTCTCAAGCTTTCGTTTTCTCTTTCAAATTGTCAAACATTTGAAACTAAAATCCTTATTGCACAAGACGACATCGAATTCTTTATAAAATTGCATTTGGGCATCCTTTAATATTTTAAGGATATCGAATATGCTGCACTTAAAAAGATCAAATTGACATTTCAACAATCGAACTCCTAGGTCTATTTATAGTCGTTTGGTCAAATGCCGTCTTTAACACTACAAGACCCATAATATATTCAATCATAGCACTATGGTTGACTTTCACATTTCAATTGTAACATTTTCATCAAGATTATGTACATTATAAACAATCATATAGCTTATGTATAGGATCGAATATAGATTTAATACCCATACTCTTGTAGTAGTTTAGAGTTCAAAACTCATAGATAATAATACATAGTCTTAGACAAATTAACAATTAAGTGATCAGGATAAGAATGTTTTTGTAGTTATATAATTTTGATTCTTGCATGGGTCTTGAAACTACAACATACCAAAAGATATATTGATAAGTATATTTTACATTTCTTCATTAATTTTTAATTCAATTTATTTATTGCTTTTTAATCGATAAACAATTTTATCGATTGTGTTAATTGTGAAAATTTATTTTAGTAGATTGTTTTAATATAATATATATTCTTATACTTATTAGATTGGTTTCTTATATTTATCTAATAAGGTTCCCACCGAATCTTGTATTTCTCAAAAACCTAAAAGAGATTAGAGAATTTTATATCATTCGTTGAGTGTTACAATTTCTTTATTATATTACTATAACCTTGAGGTTTCTTAACAAATCTTGGTACCATGAACGGCAAGTGACCCTTTATTAGTTATATATTTTATATAACTCTTATCATACTCTTAAATAGTGTTATAATCATCTTTATGACCGTGGGGTAGCTCAATAAATCGTGGAGTACATTGTCCATTCTAGACCTAAACATTTCACGAAATCCTAAGGGGAGTCTAGGTCACCCTTAAGATTGCTTAAGAAAGTTATAAAAACATTTTTGTATTTTTATGGATAATATAAAAATCACCTTAGATATTCTATGCCATGAGGTTGCCTAACAAACATAGATATGTAGGTACTTTATTTATATTATAAACGTTGGAGAACCTTATTATTATTGAATTCATAGTCTAAAAGTAATTTTATAAACTATTATCGACTATTTAAGGAAGATGAGCATATAACAATTATAACTCATGATATCGAATATCTTTTATATGCATTCAATGTATACTCCCGTAAGTCTCATGGCTTTTTTTAATGTTGACATCTTGTTTTACTTATATATATAATATACATATACTTTTAATTATAACCTTTAATATATATATATATATATTCGTATGTATTTCTTTTATTAACTAAGCAATTTAATCGACCTACAAGAATAAATTTTATATTTATTTATTTAAATTTAAACAATTTTAAATTTATTTTTTTTACAACCCTTTATAAAATTAATTAATAACATATTTGATTAAAACAATCTGGATTTTATAACTTTTATAAAATTATGTATTAGTTATTAATATAATAATTATCAATTAAATTAATTTATAATATTCAAATAAGCTATTTGAATTAACCTAAAACTTGGATAACATTTAAGTCTTCCATAAAGACATACCCTAGATTCATACAATCAATGAGCTAGGTAAAGGCCATGATATTATGAAGGTTTTCCATATTAGTGGTCCTTAATTAATGTAACCTTCTCCTTTAGTTTAAGCACCATTTCCGAAACACTCATCTACTTTTACCTTTACTTAAGGAAATGGCCATAGTGTTGGTTAATTTATTTACACAAGCACAATGCGTGCTCAGATACCATTACCGGGTTAAGTGCACTCTCAGCGAGGTTAAACGGGTGAATTTTAAAAAAGTTTCTGCTATTAATTTGCATAAGATCTTTCATATTTTTTTGTGTTAATAAATATTTATTGATACTAAATTAAATTTAGTATTTTGATTAATAAAGGAGGTTTGATTTAATTTAGTTTTACTGATTAATATAATTGTTTATTATTTACTACAAACTTAATTGTTTATAATTTAATTTAAATTTAATTTATCTTTATTTAAATATGTCAAAGTTTCCATATTAATAATATGGACATCAAAATCATGCATACATACGTGTATGTATGTGTATGTATATATCCTAAGTTAGGTGTTTAAGGGAAAAATTGACCACATGGCCCTATGGCAATAAGTTAACCAAGCCTGATATAATATATGGACACACACATACACATACATATATACAACACGTAGTAAAAAAATTAATTTAATAATCCTAAGTGTAAATGAAGAAAATAAGAATAATTCTTTTAATTCGACCATTAAAATATATTTATAGTTAATAATTAAGATTAATATATATTTATATATGTATGTACCTACGTATATGAAAAATATATAATATATATAATTATTAAATATTGACAATAAGATATATATATATATAATAAATAAAACATTGTAATTAAATTTATATAATTGATTAATGTTTTAATTTTGACTATTTATAAAGATTTTAAATTTCAATTTCAAAAAATTTCATTTATTCAATATATATATATATATATATATATATATATATATTGCTAAATTAGTCCAGCTGCCTCAAGTTGAAAATTTTTATTAACTTAAATTAGATCCTATGCATACATAGTTCAACATATAACTTTTAAATATGTTGATTCAGCAAAACATATTTAAACATTAATATATATAACATTTTTATAATTAGATCCAAAAATAAATAGATTTTTAAATATTATTTCAAGTCAGGTGATAAATATACATTTAATCTCATAATTTAAAAACTCGGTTTTTAAATATATCGATTTAGTAAAATATATTTAAACATTAATATAATGTATATTACATTATTTTATGATATAAACATAAAATCAATAATTAAATATAAAATTTCTTCATCTTTGATTAGTTTAAAAAATGAAATTTTAAATATAAATAAATTTTCTAGATTATTAATACATGCATGAATCTGATTAAAAAAATATAATTTTACATATAGATTAGTCGAAACAAATAATTATATACACACACACATACATACGTACATACACGAGCATTCAAAGACACCCTTATTTTTATGGCACCACTCTAGCCCCTTGATTTTCACCACAAGTTTCAAATTAAATAACATGTGTAGTGAAAAGAGAGAAAGTATTATAACTGAAACTCGGGTGGAAATCAGGAGGCTAGTGGAGTGCTGCAAAATAGGGTGGTCATTGAATGCTCCTTAGACACACACACACACACAGATATATATATATATGTGTGTGTGTGTGTGTGTGTGTGTGTGTATCTGTGTGCGCATACGTGTGTGTGTGAAATATTTATATTTAATAGAGTTTTAAATTAGTAAATAATTTTCAATTTTTTTTAAAATGGTTGAATGTAATTACAACCTAATAATATACATGAAAGTGTAAACATATCAATATAAGTGAGATTATGATAAACAAAATTTATACCATTCGCTAGAATGATCATGTAGAGAGCTAGTATGTGGTTTGTTTAGAATCCCCTTTTAGGGCATCATGGTCTCCTTGTTTTCATGTTAAGAAGAAGAAAAGATAGCATTACCAAGGCAAGGAGGTTGTCTATAGATACAGGCACACATTAGAGAAATTCCAATATCTAATTATAGTGGAGGCTGTCTGTATCTATAAGTGAAGTTCTTCACCTTTCTCCCCATCAGATCCTCTAGCTTTTGAGACTTGGTAAAAGTTTCAAAAAATCCATCCTAGGTCACCCTAAAGTATTGACCAAGCATAGCTAAAAAATCCTTTAACTCCGCTTGTATCATAATTAATTAATTAATTAATTTCTGACCCTAAAATCAACTGAACCGTTATCTAACTTTTTAATATAGCTATTTAAGGAATCAGACCAGTCGAAAGTGGGCTAAATGACTGAATTTCAAAAAAAAAAAAATTTCTCATTTTGATCTTGTTTGACTTTATGAAGCTTAAATGGATTTTAAATCCAATCTAAAACATTTCAAATAAGATATTCATTTTATATTTATGTTTAGAAGGATTTCTTTTATAGGTTTTAGTCTACAAGTAATTAAATGTATTTGTTTTTTATAAAATGCATGTGCTATACATAAGAAATGTATGTAGTTAATGTGACCATATATAGATGCTGCGATTTACGCCATAAGGACCCATTTTCCCTTTACATATATCTTCATTGCCCAAGGTTTTAAACCAAATTATATATGTACACACATATAAAATAGATGTATAGAAGTAGGCGAATATAAGTACACATACACATACACATAAACATATAAATATATGTATACATATACATATGTACACACACGTCATACACTCACATGCAATATATATATATATATATCATATTAGAAAATTTAATAATTTTTGGAATTTAAAATTAACAATAATGAATTTAGTTTCAATTAAAGATAAGTTTGATACTAATTATTACATTATTACATAAGATCCATCTTCTGAATTTGAATAAAGCAACACATGTATGTTTATATATATATATACATATTACAACTAATGTTTCAGATCTAAAATAACTTATATACGTAAACATTACAATTTGTAATATATATATATATATATATATATATATATATATATATATGTTAGAATTTAGAGTTAACAGTTTAAATCAATTTTTTTAGATAGGAAACTAAAGTTTTGTATTTTAAACATAAATTTAAATTTATAAAAAAGATAAGAGATTTACAGTTTATACAAGATTTCATTCATGAATTCTAAATGAAAATCTTCTATCTTATGTCAATAATTTCCAAAATATTTATATTCAAAACATCAATCATATAACATAGGAAATTAATTTTCAAGGTAAGACTATATAATTAACATATATAGTTTATTTTCATTTGTGATGTAAATTTTGTAAATTATAAAACAGAACTCAATCAAAGTTAGCCTTTTTTAAACAAAATTTCCAATGCAAAAGAAAGGAATTAGACAAATTAGGCACTTATAAATTTGCGACAAGAATATTCAGGTCTAATAATGCAGAGAACAAAAGCAAATAATGAAAGTAGGCATATGATCTAAATCATATCAATTATGATGGACATATAGTGAAATGAGTCGAATAAAAGTATATCTGAATCAAAACAACATAATATATACTTTTAGTTTAGATGGGTAAAAGGAGGTTTGAATTACATGTTTCAAGATGAACAACTAAAACACAAGATGAACCATATAGAGTCCAAGCATAGGAATAATAAAGCACATAAACATATCGAATCAGAGAATCACCTTAGCATGTTGTTGTTACGGTCGAATTTTCCAGTCTTCAAAAAGACTAAAATGATCGAATTGTATGAGAAAATGATAAAGAAATGACCTAAAGGCTTGGAAAGCATCATAAAAAGGCAAGATAAAGGATATATCAAAAATGAGCAAAAAGCGAACGTGATTTTTTTCACTCAGGTCCATGGATAGGTATCGAGTTGACTCGGGTTGGACAGACAAAAACCCTAGGTTAGACTCCAAAGTGCAAAGGAAAGCTCAAGCACAACAACCTTAGGAAATACTCAGGTCAAGCCGTAAACAAAAACCAAAATTTCTTAGGTCGGACTCCATATCAGTTCGATACTGACTGAAGAGTAATTGGTCGATACCAATCCAAGAGCCATTGAACACTATCGATCCATAAAGTCATAGGTCGGTTAACCCCAAACTTTATTGGAGAGTTGTGTGAACGTGAGGAATGTGGTGGACTATGTTTCAAAGATAATTTTAGGGATATTCTTTTATAAATAAGAGGGGAGATGCATTTGAAAGAGAAATTCTTCTTTTCTGAATTTTCTTTACTTTTTGACGCAACCTTGTTGGATCTCCATCGATCCAAAACCACTGATTTGTAAACTTGTTGGTCTCCACCAATCTAAGAAAACTGATCGATAAAATCACGTTTGCAAAAACTCTAAAAAATGACTAACAAAATTTAAGTGGACTTAAGCTAGAGTATTCGTGAAACCACTATAAAAATTGTGTGCTCTTTCTCGGTTTTATCCTTTTTTCTTTAGTAATTTTAATATATAATACTTGACTGGGTGTTTGGGCCATTTTTGATGCAAACATTTGCCAAAAGTTGAATCAACACTCCTACATTCTTGAATCAAGTTCCAAATGTTGTAATGATTAAGAGGCATAAACCACCTTTGATAAATTAAATTTGTATTTGTTTTGGGAATTTTTTAGCCATGGAGGCTATGAAAATTTCAGCCATTAAGGGAGAGGAGGAGAGCAAAGGGAAGAAAATAAATTTTGTCAAACAGGAATAATAGAATGAATGAGAGAGAATATGTTTTAAAGGAAACATTGAAACCTTTCAATTGTCTCCTATAAAACCTTTCTTATTTAATTCCAATTAAGTTTCATCAAATCCTTTCCCACATACCATGCATAGCCGGTTATAAAAAGAGGTGGAGTGGGCCTCAAAAATTTCCAAATCCATTCAACATTTGTTCTACCTAAATCTAATTTAAATATTCTATTAATTATATTGATAAGCGCGTTTATATGCAATTATTAAGTACTAATGGTATCCAAAAAAATTTAATAATTAATATTTCATAAATATTAATTGATTTAATTAATTTAATATTATAAATTAATTAAACCGTGTGACTTATTTGAAATTGTCATCATTAAGGTTATGCGACCCAAAGGTGTAAATTCAGTCAGCGATTGATATTGAAGAATTCAAATATTAATGTTCACACACCACCTTAGTAAGTGATGTGACATTACGGATGAATTTATTGCTCATATCTTTTTGGTAAAATCCAATTTCACATATTATAAGCGGTACTAAGTACCAAAAATTGTTTACACCAATTATCATCGTCAACACTATATAACATTAGGGATTATGGAATTCAGTTTTTGTCAAAATTCCAACATCATTCACATTCAACTATGTGATTCCAAACACAAAATATTTGTCTCAATAAAGATAATAATTATTATCCGTACGGCTCTGGCCAAAGGCTATGACTTGACCACAACACTAGCTCCACATGACCGAGAAGACGAATTCTTTATTGAATAGTGTTTCACTTTCAATGCTTCAACTCAGACCAACTATAGCCATGCGATAGATATCATTATATGATTTAACTATAATAATAGTGGAGCGTCCACAGTGGAGTTCAATGGTATTCTTAAGTCGAGAGAACTGTATAAGATCATCACTTTAAGATTTTCTGTTTGACCTTAGTTTTACCAAACAATAGAGAACTCTCAAGTGATTCATTCCATTTTTATCTAACAACTATTAGTACGTAATCCTATGGTTTCCCTAGTAGCCAGGAGTAATACACAGCCTAATATTTGGAGAGCGTTACGTACGTAGTCATGGTGGATATATCATTATCCTATCTTGAAACATCTTAACTAGGAATATTTAAAATAATATTATATTCTCAATGTGATAAATTTTTCATGATTACCACACATTGTAATTACTATCACATAACATATCATTTAATGATTTTCTATAATGTACTTTAAATTGATTACTTAATTAATTATATCACATTATAACAAGTATATAATAGAAAGAAAACGCCTTTTATTTTGAACAAGATAAGCTATCGAGTTAGATATATGTAAGAAATTACACAATTGCCCCTAGAGTACATCTCTAACTCTATTGGTTATAACCAATTTTAAGCTTGAAATAAGTAATTAAAATTAGTGATAAATTTTAGTCATTAACAAATTTCTTCGCTAACACCAAAAGTGTAAAGAAAGAGGAAATTGGTTGAGAGAAGGCTTGGTTGACCCTTATAGACCTCAATGAATGTTGGACAAAGCGACGTTTGGTTAAGAAAGGGCCTAGGTAAGTAGGCTTAATACATTCAAATCCATGATGAAGTCATAAATTATTCATGTTCAAAGCTATGCCAAAATTTAAGTTGAAGCCATCAATCAAAGCAGAACAATTTCATATAAGTAGAAGTCGAGACTGTGGATGTTTAAGAATTTGAAGCAAGTTATGATTAAAAAATCACATGATCTTTAGAACACAAGACAAGCTATGAGTCATAATATATTTATTCATATGCTATGAAATGGTTGATTGTATAAGGACCGATGTGCGATTGGTATAAAAGTACAGTTAGCACTAAAATCCACAAATTAATTTAGGGTTACAAAGTTAAAAATGTAAAAAAGGAGAAAAGAATCATTCTCCCTTTCCTTTATGCCTCTAGGTTCGTATTTATAAGGGTTGAGAACTGTGGCGTGGTGTTCTGTCCATGCGGCATACTTGACCTTTGGCATTAATCATTTTGACAACGCATAGTGCCATATTTAATTTAGATGATCTTCAACTTCACGGTTCATCTCTATGGTGTCCAGCGTTATGCTTTGTTTTGATAACCCATGGCATCCCTTTGTATATTGGTGAACCATGGCATCATTAAGGTGCGATGTTGATAATAAGCATCATAAATAATATGCGGCATTGATAATAGGCGGTATTGATGAGATATGGCATTACCTGAGGAGCAACATTACTAAGAGGCGACATTAATGAGAAACGACATTAGTGATGAATGGCATCAAAGAGGAACGACATTACTTAAAGTGCGACTTTAGAAGAAGGTGGCATTGAAGATACATGGCATCAATCAGAGGCAATATCAACTAGATGCGACATCCATTACATCTTCATAGGTGAAGTGCGACATTTGTAGAACATGACATCAATGTCGTGCTATATGGATGATATATTATGCCGCTATAACATTGGTAGCTTATGGTATGATGTCATTTGTTTTCACTGCCCAGATGATATATGATATCAATAGTGCACGACATCAATTTCTGCATTGGTGAAATATATTATTGGCTTCATATGATGTTGTCCACTGGTGATATATTGGATGCAGTATCATTCATTCGGTTTTATTGGGGGACAAAAGCATTGGTGATACAGGCATCATCGTGGGCCTTCGATGTTGACTTTGACGACATGTCATTTCCATACTTTCATTATTATTTACTAATGCATGATGCTCTACTATTCGATAAACTCTTTTCATGAATGCGACATCATCTAATGTCCCTTGTTGAAGAAAGGTGGCATTAATGGTGTGCGACAATTATGTCATATGTGCTGGTGGCATTCAATATTCTGTATCGCATTAATGTCCTCCTTTGGCTACAAGATTCTTTGATCCCGGCAGTCTTGTTGTTAACATGCCCTCACGCCTTCGGGATTGATATCTACAGCAACATCTGCCCCTTAGCATGAAAGAAGCATCAACTTTTCAAGTCAATATCTTGATAATGGCGCTTGCCGCCTATTGTTATTCTTTGTAGATCCAACTTCTTATTTAAATTTGATCTAGTGGTATCTGTTCGCCTTCTTCCTTCCTATAAAAAATAGAGTTTCTTTTTCATTCTTTCCTTTAACTGCGATTCAAAACTCAAGCAAAAATTTTGAAATCCATAAAAAAATTCATAAACTTTCGACATTTCAGAGTTAAAACTTAATCCAAGATATGGTTTTTGCTTTAATTGTTTGATTCGATAAATTAGCTTATGAAATTTTATAAATTAGCTTACGAAATTTTATATTCAAATTACTATTAGGTTTCAATTCAGGATTTTTTGATTTTGAATATCACTCAAGTTTGGATATTAGATGTGGAATCTTCAATCTTCTAGTTAAATGATAATATGTTATGCTTAACCTTGAATTACTATATCACTGGGAGATTTTAACGTGTTAGTTTGAATTAGGCGACATTGATTTAGATGCCTTGGAGCTTTTAGTTTATTTATGAAATGAATAGCTTATCTGAACCCGAGACCCGATAGCTGAAAATTTTATTAGATCAATTAGGGTTAGGCGACATTGATTTGGATGCCTATGAGCTTCTAGCTTAATGATAAAGGGGAGGGTTTATTAAACCCGAAACCCGATATTACTCTGTTTTTTTCCAGAATTAATGCCCTACATCATCATTATGATGTTTGAAATTAATTAACTTACCCTTTGTTTATTCTTGTGACAACTGACATAAAAGTTAGAAGTTATCATAGCGTGAGACATTTATATTGTTAGTAAACAAACAAAGGTGTAGCGGCCAATCCAAAGCCTAAATGTTATTGTCATGAGAAATTTTATTTCGGTCACTAGCTATAGGTGTAGCACACATGAAATCAACATTAGCCAAAAGAGTTGTCGTTTGAATTTGGTATTTATTTATAATGTTATCGTATGATGCCAATAATCTTGCTGTATTTTACAACTCCACTTCGATAACCATTTCCATTCTTATTTAAATCTTATATGACATTGTTTTCGCGTGACATAGTCATTATAGCAGATTCATGGATTACCTATACACTTAGTTCTTTTCATGAAATTATTTTTGAACTATTCCAGCATTACTTATTAATTTCGGCTATTTCTTGTTTTGACATTGAGCATTGTTTACGACATTACATCATATTTTTTAGTAGCGTCCTTAGTGTGACATTTGATATTATTCTACTTATTTGACATTAATTTCATTGATTCAACATGTGATTCATGATACATTTAGAATAGTTTTTCTTTCAAGTTTTTATGACCATAAATTTATTCCCTCGCCGTGATTCTTACATTTATTTACATGCTTTTACTTGGTTAAAATTTAAGCATTTATGAATGTCGACATTGATTACTCTATGGCTATTGACTTGTTGTAAATATTATTATGGACTTTAGACTTTGACATATTTATGTTATGAGTTGGGTATTTTATAATTGATGTGTAACCCTTTGTTTTAGCATATAATGGCCTATGCGGTAAATTTCATAAAATATCTAATATTTTTCTAATTTGGTATAGTATCATATGGCAGGCAAATGGAAGGCAAGAAAGCAGAAAAGAAAGCAATCAAGAAGACCAGTAAGAGCCCTAAAGCTTCACCATCTGCTAAGTAAAGGGATCACCTTCTTAAACCATCATATATTACCACTCAAAAAGAAGTGGACTCTACCGTCAAGCAATTTGGTATCACAGGTATTGAAGCCAGGCCCGTCGATCCTTTTGTAGACACCCTCTAGAAGGATTCTTTGTGTTTACACCTATTCACATATGGCACTAAGGATACCTTCCTTTTCCAGACTTCTCTTAGGATTCCTGGAGCACATAAACATCGCTCCAATCCAACCGACTCCGAACTCATACACCTATTTGACTTGCTTAGAAATTCTTGCTTGAGAGGCCAAATTTTCTTCTCTGAGTGTTGAAATCCTCCATACAATAGCTAGCCCTGCAAGAATAGGTGAGCAGCAAGATAATCCATTATCTCGCATTCGTTCCTTTGAAAAAGATTAATCTCCAATCATGTCAACAAGACGAAGGAATACAAAATCTAGTTTTCCTATGCCAAATGCTGTTGAAGATTAGGGAAACTTTCTTCATTATTAGTAAATTTCTATTTTATATCATTTATGTCATATCTATCACTCTCTTATGATGAATGTTTTCTTCCAAATCCTACCTTTAAACAATCGAGCTCCTCCACTGGTGAGATTATAAAATCCATGACTCTTGCATTCAAGAGTATGGGTGATAGGCTTACATTTTTTATGGAAGCGAATCTCCATCAACACTTCTTGATTTTAGGAAATCATATAATACTCGAGGAATCTCTGATGGTGGAAGGAAACGCTCAAAGTAAGCGATAACTAGTTATCAGAAATCAAAACGCTTTCTTTACTTCTTCTCCAGTTCAACTTGAGTCCGCTAGTAATTTTTTAATATAACTAGTATGAAATTCCTGATGTTATTAACTTATTAACTTTTTTTCTTTGTTTTAGGATCATCTGCTCTTATTGTTACTTCTAAAGAGAAAGAACTTAAAGATGATTCTCTCAAAGGAAGGGGAAATAAAGAAAAAATTCCAACATCGTCTCGGTTGAGCAAACCTACTTCTATTGAGGACTTTGTTGCCAAAGCAATTGATATAATAAAAAGGAAAGTGAGCGATGATACTCCTGTTGTGACGACCCAAAAATCTTTAACATTTGAAATGGAATATTTAATGCATTTTAAATATTTGGAGGTCAGTTTAACTTGAATTTTGGATATAAATATGAATTTGGCAATTAAATTATTGAATTTGATTTATTTATGATGGGTAAAAAATTGGATTTTCAATTTTTAGCTTATTAAAAATAATTTGATGGCCTAGAAAATTTATATTATAATACTGAGGTTAATGGAAGCTTCAGAATTTGATTTGGAAATACCTTATTCAGTTTTTAGATCATATTGTTTAAATCGATATTTAAAAATAGCATTCCGAGGCACAGTCTCGGAATTCGACGAAACTAGTTTCATTGGATCCGTAATATTGTATTATTATCGAATTTCAATTTTTGTAATGTTTGGAGTTGTTGTTTGGCTGTACGATAAGCAAACGCGCTGAAAATTATATCGAAATTTAATTTAATAACTGGTTCAAAAAGCTATCTTTTCCATATGATCGAATTTGGACTCGGAACCTTTTCCATTGTGTTCAGAAGAGGGGTATAAGATTATAAATGCCTAGCGGAACGCTGCGATAGGAGGTCCAGATTTTAGATTGTGTAATTCGAGTCGATTTAGATTTAAATTTAAATCAAATTAATACATTGTTTAATCAGTCAAATTTATTTCACGTCAAAACTTTTGCCTCTCACCTTAATCACTATAGCTAGACCTTTCAAACACGCTTCCTTTGCCTTCTCGAACACGCTTTCCTCCTTTTATTTTTGTCCTTATTCTATTCTTTTCAGAGGATACAACCGAACTTCCCTTATCCTCTTCAAATCCAGACGACTCGAAATCAAATTAATGGCCGCTTCCTACATCCAATTCAAATAGAAGTTGAGTTTTTCAATCGTCCAAAAATCATAAAGCATGGCAGAAGGAAATCTCTTCGCTCGAGCCCCTCCCTCCTCTCAATCTATCGATTCCTTTCCTCCCCTCTATTAAACAAATCGCGAGCCTCTCCAGTGGAACGAACGACCAAATGAAATTGATTTCGTTCGTAATAGAATAAAGAGATGGGGTCGAAGCCGATTTCAATTGAGATTTGGATTTTGCTTCGCGTGGGTTCCGAGTTTGTGCCAGAGGGTCAGAGCTTGCGTCATCGATATGGGAAGGCTGGGTAATCGATGATGGAGGTGGTGCGATCTGGATTCGAGGTCACGGGGGCGTGCGATTACAATAAGGATATTTGGAAGTGGTGTGGTTGGCATCGAGCTCGCAACCGGATTGGTGGTGCGACGTCGCCTGTAGGTCATCGCAACGATTTCGATGTTGAGATCGACTTCGGCATTTAGGCAGCAGTGCAAGTATTTTATTCTAATTTATTTTATTTTATTAGATTGTATACAAATGTACATATAAGGTTTGAAAAACAGAGGTTTAAAACAGTAAAATAATTATACGAAGTTTAAAGCAGAAATATTTCTAAATTGGGAATAATTTTTAAATAAAGTTTTATATTGTTTTTCTTTTTCATGTTAAACTGGAAAAGATCTGGATAATCCATAAAGGCAGCAGTTTTAAATATATTGAATTAGAAAGTTATATAAAATTTGGATTTTGGAAAAATATATATATGCATACATTGTAAATTACAAACTTATTTTAAAACAAAGTATTAAGGTAATGAATTTGTTTAAATGGTTCGTTTAATTGTTTAGTTACTAAAAATAATTTGTAAAAGGAAATTAGTATAAAATTTAATTCTTTGATTAAAATTGAATCATTAGTTAAATCATTAGTTTAAAATAACAAATATTAGTTGAATCAAAATTTTAAAATGGAAATTTAATTGTTCGATTAATTCGAATATTAATAAATGATATAATTATTTATATAAGGTCAATATCTGAAAGAAAACAAGCCGGAATGGAAAATGGATTGCATGCATAATAAAGGTGAGATCTTCTCACTCAAAATAATAATTGAAAATTTCAGTTATTGATTGATTATTGAATTGTGATTGTTAAATTTAAAATTTGTTGATGGTGTGCTTGGATGATTGATTTATTACTAGTTATATTAGTTTAGACCCTATGCGCCGCATAATAGCGGATGATATTTTATAAATTCCATATACCGCGATATTCCACTTCGAAGTGTAATTGGTATTAATTGTTGTGCTAACGTCTGTGGATGCAGGGAAACAGGTTGGAGGGATCCAACTGAATTCCTCAAATATTTGAATTTGTTTCAATATTGTGTGTTGATTTATTTAAAATCCGTGTGTGATTATACTGTGATTGAAATCGTTGAAGGCTATAATTTAGCCAAATATATTTTTGGTATCGTGGGATACCAGAAATAAATAAATAAAATTTGATTTTTTTTGAAATTTAGTAGAAAATTTATAATAAATTAATTTTAGAAAATTGAATATATTTAAAAGAAGGAATTTGTTTCAAAAGATATTAAATTTGGTGCTGAAATAAATTTAGAAATCAATTTTGGAAATTGAATTGGTATTTGAAAATAAATTTGGAAATCAATTTAGAATTTAATTCGGTGCTGAAAATGAATATTTGGAAATCAATTTAAAAATCGTATATCAGTGGATATTTGGGAATTTAAATTCACAATGGGAATTTTATAAAAGAAAGGGAAATTTGTTTAAAAAAAATAAATATTGTTTTATTTTTAAAAGTGTGGAAAGAAATTTACGGATTTGGAATGTAAATTTAAATTAAATCCAAAAGGATTTATTAATTGATTAAAAATGATCCATTTTGAAAAGGAAGGTGTATTTTTCCCGAAAAGCCAAGTATGTTTGTTAAATAGATTTTGAAATATAAATTAAAAGTTCTAGGGTTGGTTTTAAAAGAATATTTTGGAGAAATTAGTTTCTTTAAGTTATTTTGTAAATCTTTAAAGTAATGATTTATTTGATTAATTATGGAAGTAATGATTTAAAGATTTAATTGATATTGGTTTTAGAAATTGAATATATCATATCTATTAATTTATTTAAAAATTAGTTTGGACTTGAATTTTTATATGAGACATTAGTATAATATTTTCATAACTAATATTTAAGCAAGTGTTTCAAAATAGTTTTAATTTAAATATCTCTAAGTATATTTTGATAAGAATTTTAAATTATTTTGAATTATTTTAACTCGGTAGATTTTCAGCGGAAATGAATAAATGTTTGGAAATATTTTTCGCATAAGGAAAATGTATTGAAATTTGTTTTCAAAAGATTAAAATGTGGAAATTGATTTAAAATTTGTTTTCAAAAGGTTGAAATATAAAATTATATCTTGCGAAGATATATTGAAAATAATAATAATTGAAGAAAAAAATATTTAAATCCTTGCGATTGTTGTGAACGTCGATTGATAGTTAAATAACCGACTATCAATATTGGCCTTTAAATGCATTTGAATTTCGATGCGAACGGGGGTCGGATTCCAAGTGGATATCCGAAAACCACATCGAACCTTTATGATTATGATGTATCTTTTACTTAAAAGATCAAAGTGGAAATTTGTTGTGATCTGTTTGAAATCTGATTGAACACTTCTTTTTAAAAATAAGCGCTCATTATTCGGATTAGCCGGGAGAGCACCTTGTATCATAAAACCCATTCCGAATAATGATACGACGAAATGGGATTGCATTTGAAGACGGTGTTGAAGACTGAGTATTTTCGAAAATGAAAGGATTACCTGTCGAATGTCTCTACACCGGGTTGCTCCGGTATAGAGATTAGCATCCTTTGTGATGGGGATTCCGGACGTGATTAGTGAATATCCGGATTTGCAAAGGGATTCTTTGAAGTGCTTTCGGTTCCATTCGATCCCGGAACGGACTTGTATGGATGTGTGTCTGACGTTACACTTTGAGATGTAAAGCTGGTTTCTATCAAATACATTTCTGTTGGCGGCGGAGAATTTATTCTCTGAGCTTAACACCTTTCTCTGAGACGTACGAGCTCAGAACTTATGTAGTTGATGGTTACTAGTGATATATTCCCAGATTGGTAACGTGGCATACGAAGTGCTGCTGATCATTTGTTGATCAAAGCATGACTTTGTGAAAAGTGTAGCTTTGTGGATGGGATTTCGTCGGACCTCACACCCCGGAAATGGTCGAAACAGGAAGGATGCGGCAAGGTTATTTGGGGGTAGCGCCCCCTGAGGGTATGTTATTTCCTTCTGGAAAATGGGAGTATCATGGTATGGAGCCCAAATATTTTACCTACGTTGATGCTACAAATTTATTATACCTTGTGGTTGTTTCTTTGTGGTTGAGGATCCTCGGATAAAGGTCGCAAACGACCGGGGGATGGCACACTCGTGTAGTAGTTACCTAGTTACAGAGGTAACCCGGCCTTGTGTTGGCAGAGAGCTGGTTAAGTTCTCGGGACGTCCCTCCAGAGGCGTACCCATGTGGCAGTAGGAAGTTTCTTAGCCTGGCCATTTGTTGGAAATCCAAACTCCAATACGCGCCTTGTACGGTTTTAGTTGTATAACCTGCCATTTACTTATGGTGGTCACCACTGTTTAGATGGTAGCTATAGTAGGCATAGTTCAGAATGTCTATGCTAGCTAAGATTAATATTATACTTTCGAAATGTTTTCTGCACTATGCACTAATAATAATATCGAAAGGATTTTGCGTATTAAGCATGTTTGACTATCATAAGGAGAAATCTCCTCCAATTCAGCGTTTGTATGTGTGTGGCGGGAGGCCTTATGGTAGTTTCATTTTCCAAAAAGCATAGCGGATTTCTTTTCCTTTCTTTGAGGAAATAACTGTTTTTAAGATCTCACACCAGTCCCATGACTGACCTGGAGTTTATTGTTCCCTTTCTAAACTCTGGGTGCCTACAATTTTTCCACACGGGAAGCGTAGAGTCAGGTTTTCATTATTCTGGAGCGAAGTCGAAAAAGAGATGTTGTGGAGATCAGGAGCAAGCTGGATGGCGAAGCGTATCACAAGTATATGTTATATTCTTTTCCGCTGTTTGTTGTTGTAACACTCTGATAATGTAATGTGATGTAATGTAATAACTGATATAGTTCTTTGTTTTAAAGATTATTCATTTATCTATTATTATTTTTCCGCTGCGAAATGTGAGATTCTGATGTTGTTTTCTTTTCTTCTTCTGTTATTGTTTCTATTTCTTCTTCTATCTTCTTCTTCTTTAACCCTAACGGTTCGGTTTTCCGGCATTCGGCTGCGCGGCATTTGATACAGTGGACGTATTGATGTCGACTTTCGGGCGTCGAAAAATCGGATCGTTACAATTTGGTATCAGAGCATTTGGTCAAGCGACAACCTTGGCTCTGTTGGGTGTTACTCATTAGAGATAGAGTCAGTAGTACTCTAGAATGAGTGCGAGTGTAATAATAGATATGAGCGCGTATTTGTTAGTGAATATAAAATTGTTTTATATTGTGTTGATTGGTTTGTTGAGTGGTATATGGATTCTGGTCGATTTAGTCTGTACAACTCTATCGATAGGAATCTCTAAACACTTGTACAGAATAATTCGACATGATATTGTTTTAAAATATGGTGAATGAAATAATTTTACCCAAATTATTTTCGTAGATAAAGGAAATAATCTTTATAAATTATTATAGTATATGGTTGCTTGATTGTGAGGAATTGATAATATTAATTTATTATCATTGATTATTAAATAAGAAGTTGAAATCGTAACTTTTAAATTAGGAAAAAAATCCATATGCAAATGAGATTTGTAAATATAAATTGTCAATTGTAAATGTGATTTATAAATTGAAAAAAAATTCCAGAGAAACATTTGGAAATGTTTTGAAATTTGGAAAATTTTAAATCCCTTTTGGTTTGAAAATAATTTTCAAAGGTTTTGGAAAAGTGTTTTGAAGGGATGAAAGCACTAAACTTTTTTCGGTCGTTGGAAAATAACTTCGGTGATGACTGCAGCATCATCGATGTTCATTTTCGAGTTTCCAAGAGAGGAATTGTTGCCAAATTATTTTAAATGGAAGTTGTTTGCAGACTGGGTTTGGTTTTGGAAATTCAAAGGATAATTTGAATCGATTTCAAAGATGATTTTGAAATGTTGGAAAGACTCTGGAATCTGATAAAAATAGTTATGGAATAAAATTTATTAAGGTGGAAAATAAAATTGTGAATGAATGAACAAATTTACAATTACAAGTAAATGAATGTGAAATTGAATGTTGAAATTAATTTCCAATTTGTAAGTAAATAGAAGTGGAGTTGGAATTGAAATTGATTTGTGATAAACAAAGTGAAGTATTAAACTAAAATTAGTAAGTGAAACTAATTGGTGAATGATCAAATAGATAAGGTTTAAAATGAATTGAATCTAATATTTATTGATGAAAGTAAATTGAATTCATTTAGAATTGGAAATACAGTTTAAATATAAGTGATTATAAACCAAAATGGTGAATTGAAAATAATTTTTTAGGAATGAGCAAGGAATAAAACTGGTTGAAACTGAATATTGAAAACCAATTCGAATTGTGCGAAATAAAATGAAGTTGTAAAAGTAGTTCGTAGTGAACTAAAGATAATAAAAGTGGAAGAAATAAAAAAAGATCTGAGATAAAACGAATTGGAATTTGTAATAAATTAGTAAATGAAACTAATTTAAAATAGTGATATGAATCACTTGTGAATGAAAGATAGTCGATAAAAAATTCAATATTCATAAGGTAAATTGAATTCAAATAAAATTGAAAAAGTAAGATTGAATGAAAATGGATATATAACTTCGATAGTAAAGTAAAAATGGTATAAGAAGTATATGTTGAAAATTTTGTAAAGGAATGTGCAAAATAAATTTGAATGTTGTAATTGGATATTATGGCTAGCAGGATGTACAGGTGTATAAAAGGAAATGGAATTGGGATTTGATTTTCGAAGATAAAATTGAATTGCTCGACAAAAGGTATGTATTTAAATTTCTATATGAAATTTGGTGATTTTCTTGTCCAGCCGCTTGGCTTTTCATTCTCTTTTTGAAATCTGAAGGCCGTGGTGCCATTTTTTGTACTCGTATCGTGCTAGCCGCGCAAAGGAGACGCTTGCGAAATTTTTTGAAAATTTAGGGAGTTAGAAAATTTTTGAGAAAATTTGAAAATTTTGGAAAGTTAGTTGAAATGATAATGGGTCTCTAATGAAAAGATTTATTTTGGTAAATTGTCAAAATTATTTGGTTTTGGAAAGATAACGAATGGGTTAAGGATCTTTCTTCTTAACTGGTAATTTCGGGACGAAATTCTTTTAAGGGGGAAGGATGTGACGACCCAGAAATTTTTAACATTTGAAATGGAATATTTAATGGATTTTAAATATTTTAAGGTTAGTTTAACTTGAATTTCGAATATAAATATGAATTTGGCAATTAAATTATTGAATTTGATTTGTTTATGATGGGTAAAAATTTGAATTTTCAATTTTTAGCTTGTTAAAAATAATTTGATGGTTTAGAAAATTTATATTGATAATACTGAGGTTAATGGAAGCTTCAGAATTTGATTTGGAAATACTTTATTCAGTTTTGAAATCATATTATTTAAATCGATATTTAAAAATAGAATTCCGAGACACAGTCTCGGAATTCGATGAAACCAGTTCCATTGGATCCGTAATATTGTATTATTATCGGATTTCAATTTTCATAATGTTTGGAGTTGTCGTTTAGCTGTATGATAAGCAAACACGCTGAAAATTATATCGAAATTTAATTTAATAACTGGTTCAAAAAGCTATCTTTCCCATACGATCGAATTTGGACTCGGAACCTTTTCCATTGTGTTTAGAATAGAGGTATAACATTATAAATGCATAGCGGCATGTTGCGATAGGAAGTCCAGATTTTAGGTTGTGTAATTCGAGTCGATTTAGATTTAAATTCAAATCAAATTAATACATTGTTTAACCAATCAAATTTATTTCACGTTAAAACTTTTGCCACTCATCTCAATCACTATAGGTAGATTTTTTTCAAACACACTTCCTTTGCCTTCTCGAACACGCTTTCCTCCTTATTCTTTTCTTTTTAGAGGATACAGCCGAATTTCCCTTATCCTCTTCAAATCCAGACGACTCGAAATCAAATTAATGGCCGCTTCCTTCATCAAATTCAAATCGAAGTTGAGTTTTTCAATCGTTCAAAAATCATAAAGCATGGCAGAATGAAATCTCTTCGCTCGAGCCCCTCCCTCCTCTCAATCTATGATTCCTTTCCTTCTCTCTATTAAACAAATCGCAAGCCTCTCCAGTGGAACGAACGACCAAGTGAAATTGATTTCGTTCGTAATGAAATAAAGAGATGGGGTCGAAGCCGATTTCAATTGAGATTTGGATTTTGCTTCGCGTGGGTTTCGAGTTTGTGCCAGAGGGTCAGAGCTTGCATCGTCAATAAGGGAAGGCTGGGTAATCGATGATAGAGGTGGTGCGATCTGGATTCGAGGTCACGGGGGCGTGCGATTACAGGAAGGAAATTTTGAAGTGATGTGGTTGGCATCGAGCTCGCAACCTTATTGGCAGCGCGACGTCGCCTGTAGGTCATCGCAACATTTTCGATGTTGAGATCGACTTCGACATTTAGGCAGCAGTGTAAGTATTTTATTCTAATTTATTTTATTTTATTAGATTATATACAAATGTATATATAAGGTTTGAAAAACAGAGGTTTAAAACAGTAAAATAATTATACGAAGTTTAAAGCAGAAATATTTCTAAATTGGGAATAATTTTTAAATAAAGTTTTATATTGTTTTTCTTTTTCACGTTAAACTGGAAAAGATCTGGATAATCCATGAAGGCAGCAGTTTTAAATATATTGAATTAGAAAGTTATATAAAATTTGGATTTGGGAAAAATATACATATGCATACATTGTAAATTACAAACTTATTTTAAAACAAAGTATCAAGGTAATGAATTTATTTAAATGGTTCGTTTAATTATTTAGTTACTAAAAATAATTTGTAAAAGGAAATTAGTATAAAAATTAATTCTTTGATTAAAATTGAATCATTAGTTAAATCATTAGTTTAAAATAACAAATATTAGTTGAATTAAAATTTTAAAATGGAAATTTGTTCGATTTATTTGAAAATTGGTAAATGATATAATTATTTATACAAGGTCAATATCTGAAAGAAAACAAGCCGGAATGGAAAATGGATGGCATGCATAATAAAGGTGAGATCTTCTCACTCAAAATAGTAATTGAAAATTTCAGTTATTGATTGATTGTTGAATTGTGATAGTTAAATTTAAAATTTGTTGATGGTGTGCTTGAATGATTGATTTATTATTAGTTATATTAGTTTAGACCCTATGCGCCGCATAATAGCGGATGATATTTTATAAATCTCATATACCGCGATATTCCACCTCGAAGTGGAATTGGTATTAGTTGTTGTGCTAACGTCTGTGGATGCAGGGAAACAGGTTGGAGGGATTCAACTGGATTCCTCAAATATTTGAATTTGTTTCAATATTGTGTGTTGATTTATTTAAAATCTGTGTGTGATTATACTGTGATTGAAATCGTTGAAGGCTATAATTTGGTCAAATATATTTTTGGTATCGTGGGATACCAAAAATAAATAAATAAAATTGATTTTTTTTTTGAAATTTAGTAGAAAATTTATAGTAAATTAATTTTAGAAAATTGAATAAATTTAAAAGAAGGAATTTGTTTCAAAAGATAATTAATTTGGTGTTAAAATAAATTTAGAAATCAATTTTCGAAATTGATTTGGTATTTGGAAATAAATTTGAAAATCAATTTAGAATTTAATTCGGTGCTGAAAATGAATATTTGGAAATCGATTTAAAAATCGTATATCAGTTGATATTTGGGAATTTAAATTCACAATGGGAATTTTATAAAAGAAAGGGAAATTTGTTTTAAAAAAATAAATATTGTTCTATTTTTCAAAGTATGGAAATAAATTTACGGATTTGGAACGTAAATTTAAATTAAATCCAGAAGGATTTATTAATTGATTAAAAATATTCCATTTTGAAAAGGAAGGTGTATTTTCCTTGAAAAGCCGAGTATGTTTGTAAAATAGCTTTTGAAATATAAATTAAAAGTTCTAGTGTTGGTTTTAAAAGAATATTTTGGAGAAATTAGTTTCTTTAAGTTATTTTGTAAATCTTTAAAGTAATGATTTATTCGCTAATTATGGAAGTAATGATTTAAAGATTTAATTGATATTGGTTTTAGAAATTGAATATTTAAATAGTTATATCCTATCTATTAATTTTATTTAAAAATTATTTTGGTCTAGAATTTTTATATGAGACATTAGCATAATATTTTCATAACTAATATTTAAGCAAGTGTTTTAAAATAGTTTTAATTTAAATATCTCTAAGTATATTTTGATAAGCATTTTAAATTATTTTAACTCGGTAGATTTTTGGTGGAAATGAATAAAAGTTTAGAAATATTTTCCGCATAAGGAAAATGAATTGAAATTTGTTTTCAAAGAATTAAAATATGGAAATTGATTTAAATTTTTTTCAGAAGGTTGAAATATAAAATTATATCTTGCAAAGATATATTGAAAATAATAATAATTGAAAAAAAATTATTTAAATCCTTGCGATTGTTATGAACGTTGATTGATAGTTAAATAACCGACTATCAATATTGGCCTTTAAATGGCATTTGAATTTCGATGCGACCGGGGGTCAGATTCCAAGTGGATATCCGAAAACAACATCGAACCTTTGTGATTGTGATGGATCTTTTATTTAAAAGATCAAAGTGAAAATTTGTTGTGATCTGTTTGAAATCTGATTGAACACTTATTTTTAAAAATAAGCGCTCATTATTCGGATTAGCCGGGAGAGGACCTTGTGTCATAAAACCCATTCTAAATAATGATACGATGAAATGGGATTGCATTTAAAGACGGTGTTGAAGACCGGGTATTTTCGAAAACGAAAGGATTACCTATCGATTGTCTCTACACCGGGTTGCTCCGGTATAGAGATTTTATCATCCTTTGTGATGGGGATTCCGGACATGATTAGTGAATATCCGAATTTGTAAAGGGCTTCTTTGAAGTGCCTTCGGTTCCGTTCGAACCCGGAACGGACTTGTATGGATGTGTGTCTGACGTTACACTTTGAGATGTAAAGCTGGTTTCTATTAAATACATTTCTGTTGGTGGCGGAGAATTTATTCTCTTAGCTTAACGCCTTTCTCTAAGACGTATGAACTCAGAGGTTATGTAGTTGATGGTTACTAGTGATATATTCCTAGATTGGTAACGTTGCATACGAAGTGCTGCTGATCATTTATTGATCAAAGTATGACTTTGTGAAAAGTGTAGCTTTGTGGACGAGACTTCGTCGGACCTCACACCCTGGAAATGGTCGAAACAGGAAGGATGCGACAAGGTTATTTGGGGGCAGCGCCCCCTGAGGGTATGTCATTTCCTTCTGGAAAAGGGTAGTATCATGGTATGGAGCCCAGATATTTTACCTACGTCGATGCTGCAAATTTATTATACTTTGTGGTTGTTACTTTGTGGTTGAGGATCCTTGGATAAAGGTCGCAAACGACCGGGGGATAGCAAACTCGTGTAGTAGTTACCCAGTTACAGAGGTAACCCGCCTTGTATTGGAAGAGAGCTGGTTAAGTTCTCGGGATGTCCCTCCAGAGGCGTACCCATGTGGCAGTAGGAAGTTCCTTCATTGACATCACTCGTGCCACCGCAGCCCTTGGTTTACTCAACAGATCTTCTTAGTGTCATCCTTAAGCAACTTCTGTTGGTATGCATTCTTTTCTGTTTGACTAATCCAATCTTTTAACTCTGTATATACTATTCTAACTTATGTTTGTCACATATTATAGGCAACCAAGCATAGATTCTTTCTTCATGAGGCGTCTCAAAGGCCTTATAACGAAGTGGTCGAACTTAAGGTTCAAATCTCTTTGCTTAATAACAGTATAATTGATATTACTATGGCAAGGGATGATGTTGTTTCTGAGAAAGGTAAACTCACTTCCTCTCTTGATGAGGAAAAGAAGGCTAAACAATTATTAGAGGCAGAAATATTTTTTTTGAAAACAGACCTTAAGAAGGCTAACAAATTTAAAGCAGATATGGAAAAGGTTAATAAAGAGAAGGCTGAGCTGACTGATAAGAGTAAATCCTTAAAGGACAAGCTACAAAGGAAAATTAACATCTTCGCATATCCAAATAATATTCTCAGGGACATCTGGGAGAAAGTCGCTTTTTTCGCAATAACGCTCTCCCTAAAATTATTGAGAAGTGCTACGAGAATGCTTTGTTTGTGACATATGCTGATAACATTTAAAGGTGCCTGACCTAGACTTTCCATCCCTCCCAGATTGGAATGAAAAGTTCAAAATAAAGTTTAATCTTATGCTGAAGAAAGATAAGAAGTCTCTTTAAGAAGAGTTTCCTATTGTAGAAAAGGTCGATGCCAAAAAGTTGCTAACCTTTGACGATCCCTCAATTTATGATGAGATAGAATCTAATGGAAAAGGAGATGATGATAATGATAATGATGATGATGGACATGATGATAATAATGGTGATGGCGGAATGGGAAGGGTCCTTCAGATCCAAAAGATGGGGGAAATGGATCAGGTGATCTCAACTTAGACTCTTATGTTCATGATGTGGGCTTTACCGAATTTCGTGATCCTCAAGATACTACGAAGGACTTTACTCCAAAGGATAGCAATCCTCCTAGCCACCACCAAAAAAGAAAGACTCAAGTTACGACTTCTCAAGTTCTAGTTTCTAGAGTGTGGAGCTAGTTACTTAAATGTTTAAGATTATCTGCTTAGCTATCAATTGATAAATTCACCTTTTTAGTTAAGAAATAAAAACAAATACTGTTATGAGACTCTTTGTGAAAAGGGCATGAATAAGGAGCACCGACTGAGTTGGGAAATTAAAAGGCTAGTTAAAGGGTATAATAACTTGTCTGACAAATACAAGTGCCTTCTTGTGACGTTGTGCAGTTATAGTTTTTTAAGGAAAGTAGGTTGCCCCTCGCTTGAAAAGTGCTTACCTCCATTCTGACAGGATTATAAAGATAATGTAGAATTGATATCTCTCTTTCAGATATTAATCAATGATAGAAATGATCTGGTAAAGTTTCTCTATAAGGTTTATTAAAGGGGAAAGTTTGTTAACTTTCTTACCTGGGTGTGAATAGTAGGGGTTTAATTAGGCTTCTTCATAAAAGATAGCTGGATGAACATGGGTCTGCTCATCTTGAGGATTGTTGGAACATTCACAAGGTGGCAGTCATTCCATTTTTACCTTGCTGTCTTTCCTCAAATAGAATTAAGTATGACAAGGAGAGATTTATTTCTAAATTTTATAAGGAATCAATATTGTATAAACCCAAATGATTGTACAATTACGATGTGTAAATCTAGTAGCTTAGAACCATTATCACTTTTGTTTCTTTGTTCTTAGTTTAATTCTCATATATTTTACAGATTAAGGAATATTCGAGTAGTCGTGTTTCTATGAAATTTTTAAGTAAATTTATCCAGTTAAAGAGAGATTTTAAAGAGAAGTCTTTAACTCTCAGAACATCTCAGTAAGCAGAACTTTGCTTTCTTAAAGATCTACATGAAACTTATACATGATTTCCTCACCATCATTTTGATTTCTTAACTGATGAGAAGGATAGACCGCTTAATGAAATTCAAACTAGTCATGCTAAAGTGATATGTGGCCTAACCAACCCTCCGGCCAGAGAATAGGACTGTCGTCAACTTCCTCAAGTCAATACCCTAGAAGTGATTAAAGCTACTTTCGATTCTACCCTTACATTTTCTGCTGAATCACTTGAAAAAGCCAAAGCTGTTATCTCAAAACTTGTAAGAATTAGTTGCTGATGCAATTTGGAATTTGCTTAAATTGTAAACCTTTGTGGTTTAATAAAGAAATATTTTATGTGTAGTAATTTTCTTTCACATTTATATGTTAGGGAAAAAATTGACACTCGCATTTGCTTATATGGATATTATTGTCGACTTGATCCTATTAAAGATAGGCTTAGGGAAGAACTCATGAAGAAACGCTCTGCTCAAGGCACTATGGCATTTCAATTTTTAGATAATTCTGATACGCAAAACTGGCATGAAAAATACTACAGATTAAGCTCAACACTCAAAGGTTTCTTTGTAATAAGTTCTGATTTAGAAAAGAAAATTAGAGAAAAAGATGGAAGAATCCAAGAAATAAAAGTGAAAATAGACACAATTTTCCAATCTGGACCTTCTATCCAAAGTATAGAAGCTGATGCAGAAATTGCACGATTATACCAAAAATTAATGGATCTTGAGGTGGAATTATTAAAAAGTCAAGTGAATTGTCAATTTTTGGAACTTATTATGAGTGGAGGCCATTCCAACCTTCTTACTCCTACTTCTTTGGTTGGTCAAGAAAAGTTTTCTGCTATGTTAAACCCTTATTCGGGCTTGGATGATAAAGAAATTGCCAAATGGAGTCAAAGAATCAAATTTGAATGCATGTAATTTCTGAACGGATAGTGGAGAGATAATGTTTCTACTCATCTTAACGCTTGTAAAGCTAAGGTTGAGAGACTCGAGCACGAAAGATGCATTTTCGATCAAGAGATTGAAAAATTGAAAGGTAAGATCAATATTTTGAAGGTAGCAAATATGACTCTTGACCAAGCATTGGATGTCCAAATTGCATTAATTGATGATACAAATACTATTCGGCATAAGGAGAGGAAGATTAAACAGCTTTTAAATTTGGCAATTTGTCATATTATCGATTCTTCCTCGGTTGGTGAAGATTTAAGGAGGTTGGCTCAAAGCTATGAGTCATGGCTTGTAATCTTTTTAATTAAAGTATCTTGTTGTCCCATCTTACGTTCCTGTAACTTTTGTACATGACATATAAAATTGTAAATTTTTTTTACTTGAATGTACTGTATGTAATTTTTCTTTTGAGTTTACTAAATTAGATATAAACTTGCTTTCCAGTAATATTAAGTGCAGCCTTGAACCAAAAATCGGTTTGTCTTTGAAATTGTTTGATGATTGATATCTTGCTTTAAGGTACAGATATCCTTCAAATTTGATATGGCTCATTACAGAATTATGAATGGAAGACCAAAAAACTATATGGAAAAATAATGTCCCTTGAATAAAAGATCAGAACATCTATCTCGCAATAATAGAACGCTAAAAGAATCCATCTGGCAATAATGAAAGACTAGAAAATCCAGTTGGCAATAATGGAAGACCAGAAAATCCATCTAGCAATAATTCTTTCATTTGGGTTAAGAAAGAAATTTCTCTTTCTTTTTCTTGACACGTGACACTTCATATTTGATAGATCTTTCTTCAGAAGATTGGTTGATTTTTGTCTTGGAGTACAAATGGCTCATTTTTATCGATCTCCTTTAGAAGATTGCTTTTGCATTGGAGCGCTAATGGCTTATTTTTGACAGATCTTCCTCTAGAATATTGTTTTTGATAATCCTTTTGGATAGAGTACAATTGACTCAATTGATCTCATATGGTATGTTTGGTTAGCTATCTTAAGTAGAACCAAAGACTTCCCTAACGTCCCTCGAGAAGGCGCTTCAGTCGGGCCTTATAGACGACACTAAAGGATGGTTCAGTGCTTTGGCTAGGTTCTAAAGGCTTACTTCATCCTCTCTCCAGGAGGCTCTATAAACAAGCTATGTAGACGGGACCAAAGGCTTTCAAATTCTATGGATAGGCCATTTTCAGGAAAGACCAAAGGCCTACTCTGACCTCCCTCTAGGAGGTGCCTTAAACAAACCATTTTCAGGCAAGGACCCGTTAGCACCAAAAATTAGCACAAACACTCATTAGAAGCTATATAGAGAAATAAATAAAGAATATAAGATAAAATGGAGGAATACAGTAATGAAAAAGCATAAAATTAAAGGAATAACAAGAACACAATGATTTATAGTGGTTCGGCGTTATTTGCCTAGGTCCACCTTTAATAGATTTGTTTATTTATCGCTTTGTAAACTAAGTACAATAGGGATCGGATGAAAAACCTTAGGCATAATAGAGTAAAAAGCAGCTAGTAGCGTAAAGGTTCTAAAAATTAACAATCGGGCCTGTATTCATAGACGAAGATGGCAAAATATCTTCCTGAAAATTCGGCAAATGGATCTTCAAAACCATATGGACCCATAAGAGGGATCACATGGACCAAATCCCAAGGATTAAGGATCGGTGTTGATCCCTATTATGGAGGAATTTAGTAGTGCGATCCCTATGGTAGGCCCCCCATATCGTAATATGCTTTGACTCTAAGTTTCATGCCAATTGGATTAGTAGAACTTGAGTTATTGCTCGACCTTTACTTCAATGTGAATTCTTTTCTGTTTTCAAACCAATCCTTATTTAGGGAAGAGCGTCGATCCCTCTTATTTCATTTTTTGAGGTGGGATCCCTAGGGAAGGCTCCTAGGGTCCCCACATCTTGCTCATAAAATTTCATACGCATTAGACTTATGGATCGTGAGAGATTGATTATCTTCTATCGAAGTACACTTGCTTGCTGAAACATGCTGGTCCCTATGCTGGAGGTTGATTATAGCCGATCCCTACTATATCTTGAACTGCATTCCATACTTTGAACATTCTACATCATATATATCTAAATTTTGTTGGATCATGGCTTTATATTGCCATTTGTACTTGAATTCTGGTCCTAACAATCATCGCTATGGACTACTGGTCTTGATGATAGTTGAATCTAACTTGTCCAATCTGTTCGAATATTGCCGGATCAAAATACTGGATAACACTTTCCCCCCAACTTGTGTTGAATGTGACGTGCTTTGAATCGAAGTAATTCCTATTTGTTGCAAAGAAATCCATCCAACTAATGAAATAGTCGCTATCCTTCCCTCGAAATATTCTCCTAAAGTGTTCGACATCCTCTTGATCGTAACGACGCTTGGTCGATTTTTAATATATAAATTCAGGATTATATTCCGTTAGTTGCTATCTATATTCGATTATACGAAACTAATAAGCTTTAGCTATCCGATCTGGTTTCAATCTTGAAAGCTTCAGGTTTGAATTCAATTTCAGTCGATTTCAAAATTTGAACTTTTAGATTATACACAAGCATGTTTGAGTACACGTTCTTCTCGTTGGCTCCCAGGCGCGTTTGTACGCTCATGAGTTGTCACCAATTTTCTTTGAGTTAGATGCAATTTCATTACATTTTGCGTATATGTACATTACATAACTCCCATGTCCATGTTTGTATGCACATAGGCTCATAACCAATCCTTTTTTTCTTTTTTGAATGTATGTAGGGATCGGAATTCTTTTAGCTGATCCTCCCTCCTTTCTTATATGTTATAGTGATCGACATTCTCCTAGCCAACCCCTTCTTCCTCTCTTTCGACTGAATGAAGTAAACAAGGTGGGTCGACCTCTTCAGTTCCATGTATTAGCCAACACTTTTTATCCCATAATTCACTTCATTTCACTTCTATTTATTTTTATCCTTCTCAAGCTTGGTCCTGAACCCTCCTTTTCCAAATTGAAAATCCCGACCCCTTCATTTCTTCTCAAACATCGTCTTCATCCATCAACTAGACTTTCTATTCTACTTTAGATTATCACTCCGTCTTTAATTAGAATTGTAATCCAGGACTTCCACTCAAGCAGCTCATTTTCTATATACTTAATTATGTTTGCTCGCCTTTAGCCTTTAATTTTATGATGAGACAATGGGTTTTATTCATAATAATCATATTCTAAGTTTGGAGGAGATAGGATCGATGATGGTGATACAGGGTTCGACGAAGTGGAAAAGGAGGTGAAAGAAAATTGTGAAGGATGAATGAAAGAAAGGGATCGGTCGTGGTGAAGCACATGGAGAGGGATCAGAGTAAATGTACGATGGAATTGCAAGAAGGTTAAAGTAGAGGGATCGGTAATGTTGTTGTTATGTGGTGAAGGAGAGGGTTCGGTACTGAATGTTTGAGGGAAGTTCTTGAACATTGAAAGAAAAGGATCGGTTGTTTGTGGCTTCAATAGAGGGATCAGTAGTTTTGCTTAAGTGGGAGTGCTGGTGAATTATGAATGCAGCTAAGTAGAGGGATCGGTTGTTTTAGAGTATGGACAGATCGGTTGCTTTGTGAAGTGAAGGGAGATCGGCTATTATAAGGGATAGGGATCGGCATAAATAGGGGTCGACATACATAGGGATCATCTATTTATAGTTGGCTGATTCTAAACTTAGAATTGAACTTGAAAACCAATCCATATTCACTTATTTGAACAATTAGAACCAATTCCGTCTTAATGAACTTGAATATACAACGATAATGAATAATAGGACTTGCATATCCAATGTCGTTCTCGAAACTGAACGACCAAACTCCTGGGACGTAGGACATGAATTAAAATTTAACATATAGACTCCAATAATGGACTTCACATTTTGACATGCTGATGGTTAATCCCAAAGCTGACATAACCAATCAATCAAAATGCTAGTTGAGACGGTCAACGGTAACAGTCACTCTGGTTGAAATCCAAAGTCTCATCATTTACTTTTGCTTTTAATTTTGAACTGTTTATCTCTGCACTGCACCACACTACCTTACACTTAGCATGGGGGATAGGTAAATTTTCCTAATCTCGATTATCTACCGAGTTTAGTTGATATGGGCTCTAGAAATTCAGAGTGTCTGGCTGCAATGCCTTTCAAAAAACCTTTACAACACAGCAGTCCCGAAGCTGACTCAAGGTTTGCCACTATTTTCGGCAGACTTACTCTTGATCATCAATTTGAGAAACCAGAGGTTTCCAACTCATTGATCGACCTTTTTTCTGATGTTCCCATTCTTTTGGTAAAAGATATAAGTCTCAGCCCCCGACTCCGTAGAAGGCGCTGCATTTCTAGATAACCCAATGAACTTCCAAGCTTTCAGAATTGGCTAGACCGCTCTTCGTAGACTTTGATTTAAACATAAGATTCTATTTGGAGATGTTCGGGTCCCCTCAGTGAATGATAAAGCTCATTTTACCCCAGAGGGATATACAACATGGAATAAATTCATGTGCTAGATCAGATGCATGTCGTCTTTCAATTTTTTTATCCGTGAAATGCTAAATTATTTAGGAATAGCTCCTGCCCAACTGCACCTGAACTGTTATGCTTTTCTCTAGGCACCTTCTTACTATTTATGGATGTTCTATTCTGCCCGCCAATTCCTGAGGACATCAGGTTTATTTACAACTTCAAATGACCGATAAGAAGCCTCTCATACACTTTTCTCGAGCCTTTATCCAATCGTCAAGTTCCAACTGATGCTTGCAATAAGCTCAGCATCTTTAAACACGAATGGTTTTTCGTTCCTGGCTTTGCGAGGTGATGGTTGGAAGGACATAAGTGTTTTCTTCACTTCGTTCTCACATTCTTTAGTTTAAGTCTATTAAGAACTAACTTGTACTTTGAAAATTCACAGGTATCCATCCAAGCCCAGAAGGTGATAGTTTCCCAAGGATAGTTTCTACAATATGGACCACCCTAGTTGAGGATAGGAAAATCAAATCCCTTAAAACTAATAAATGGTTGTCCCTCTTTGGTCTGTTAGAAGAAGGCAACAACATTGATCTTCCAAGAAGCACTGCATCGCCAAGAAATGTTGCTGAACAAGAAGGCGGTGCTAATAGCCCTGTCATACCCCCAATCGAGAGGGCTCGGGACGACGTCGAAGAGGGTGAAATTAAAGGTGTCAAAACTGATAAGCCTGGTGATGCAGTTGTAGATCCGGGCAAAGCGCCTATGGTAGAACCATCATAAGGCATGCAATCTCACATGCCAACAAGGAGAAGAAAAAATCATATATATACTCTGCAGGAGAAAAACTACTAAAGAGTTGGAGTTTATCATCACCTCAATCGATGAAGAGTCTTCTTCGCACCATCTAGAAAGTTCGATAGAAGGGTTCTATAATCTCCCGATCCTTGATGATATCATGACTTATGACTTCCCCAACATCGGCATTGGGGGCTCAATTCTCCCACTAGGAGTGCTGACGGCCTTCCTCCCACTAGAAAAGGGGAGAAAACACCTATAAGCAAGGCTGTAGCAACTAGTCCGCTGTGAGGAAACCATGACACTCATAATCACACGCAATTCACTACACGATTTTCGTCTATCTTTTGTTTGATGGTCACTTATACTATTTATTTTGCACGTGCGATGTCTCAATCCCATGCTTACGATCACTGGAGAAGCTCATCAACAAAGTATGGATCCAGTCGCGGTTTAAAATCAGGTAGGCATAGAGAGAGAGAGAGAAATGACAGCTGGGAAAGAAGTCATTGTTCGAGGGAGTCTTCATCTTCCAAACATAATTCCCAATCTCAATTGTCTCATCAGGAAGCTCTGTCTAATCTTCACAGTGGCGATCAGACTTCTTTCCATGCCTTTCATATTTCTATGCTACTTGAGCAGTACTTTGGTTCACACCCATTTGTTACTTCTGATCCTGCTTTGCGTACTCCAGCTTTAGAGGCTTACATAGCAGAGAAATTGGCCGAACTTAAGGTCAATATTCCAAAAATTTGCTTCTATGGGCTTAAGTTCCTTCCTTCCATTAATAGAATATTAGGGAGTGCGAAAGTGAGTTTCCTTGCATGCTCAATGATGTTTTTGTGTAGCATGATGCATTTCAACACTTAATCGAAAAAATCTCTGAGGTGTCTTTCGAGAGATAACAAGAAATCGATCGTCTCAAGCTAGAGGCGATTTATGACAAAGATATAATTAAACATGAAGACAATGAGATATCGGAGTTGATAGCGAAGCTGAATGCAGCAAAAAAGAGTGTCAAATAAACACCTGAGGCAGTTAGTCATCCAAAAGCGACTCATAAAAAGGAACTGGATGCTGCCCTCTACTGTAGCAGTGTGCTTGATTTGGGAAAGATACACTGCAAGAGGAGAAAAATATACTGGCCCGCCATGTTGAGGGGCTCGAAGAACTCCTTAAAAAAAAGGAAGAGTAGCTCGAAGCCTAAGAGGAGTCACAGAGATATATTGAAGAGGCCGTCGAAGCCCGGAGGCTAAAAATTAAGCTTTATTAGCAAATCACACAAATTGAAATCCTTAAATAAGAGCTAAGAGAAGTGGGATGTAATGAGATTAAAGAGCAAATTGAGGCCCGGTTGAAGATGCTAAAGAAGCCAATCGAAATGAAATTAAGGACTTTTTCGATCCTCTGGTGGTGGAATATAATGCTAAAGTTTTAATTCATTACAATCCGAGTTTCCCTAGAGAGGGCTATCTTGAATCACTCACCGAGGCCTGGAAATACATTGTTGAAACAAAAAGAAAGTTCTCAGTGAAGCCGATTTAGATAAAGAGAAGCTAGTGTGGAAGATTCTTCATGAGGATGAACCTCTAGACCTTGATGTTGCGAGACTCTAATAATTTGACATTTTAGCATCTTCTGATAGAGGAAAAACATTGCCTAGTCTTTAGAGTCCGATCCCAAAGGTCCCCTTGCACTTTAAACGGCTGGAGCGTTGTTGCTCTTGGCCTGGGACAGGATCTGAGCTACGATCCGAACAGACCCATCTATCAATCAAAGGTGCTAACTCCTTTCAAGAAGGGAGCACTCCTATGAAAACTGAATGTCGGTCGAATACATGTATCACGCTTGGTTCTTCATTATTCAAGAGATTTTACTCCTCATGCACAATAGTTATGGGATTACCCTTTTGTTTTCATGAATAATGCAGGTCTTCCGGGTCCCCGCCAGACTCTAGGAAGCAGTGATGCCATGGAGAAACAATCGATATCTATGGAACTTCTAGCGGCCATCAAAATTCTAGGTCCCGACGCTCAAATTATCAGAGCACTTAATGATGAAAAAGCTGACGACCCGCCGTTGCAAGATGAATCATGACGTTGTGATCGCTGGCACCACCGAATTTATCGACGAGCTTAGCTTAAAAGAGTGCACGGAAAGAGAGGATTTGTTGAAGAAAAAGCTAAGGCTGAACCCGCTGACGTGGACATTGACAATCCAAATCTCGCCCCACTTCAAGTCATTCAACCAGGGGGGGTCGGTTCCTAAATAACTCCATCCAACCATTGAGAGTTCTCCTGCCAAGGATGGCAAAGGATCAAGGAAAAGGATAGGCAGAAGTTCGAGTGGTGGCACTCCTGAGAAATCTAGAAGGGAGAAAGGGCAGAAGAAATAGCCGTTGCCTCAGCTTAATTTGTATATAGCTTGTGTAGCCATTTTTCTTTTTTGTTGGCCGTGATTTTGTAGGTACGGCCCCCATTTTTGAATAAACTTGTATCATAATTTTGAAGTTTAGCATGCAAATAAAAGTTCTTCGTTTTTTTTGAACAATTTTGTGAATTTGGTCCAAGTAATCGAGCTATTACTTTTCCATTCAATGTACTTGTAATTCGTTGCTCGTTAATTTGAATAATCGTCCGTTAATATTCGTACAAGGCCTCCATGTGGTCGTGACCTCAAGTTGTATCAGACATTGGGCATGAGCCCTAGTGTTGCATTGTCAGATTCAACGATCTAAGTGATTATACTCAATTATACTATGGTCCCTAGTCCTGGGTTAGCGGACTTAGATAGTGGTTGGTTGAACTCCATCCATTTGAGTTTATACTCCTCCTCCTGTCAATTTTAGGTCGGAGTTTATGAAATAGTGAATGGTCGAACTGCACTCATCTATTTTTTTTATACTCATACCCACACTCTGGGAATAAGAGTTTGTTGGTGGGTGATCGAATCGCACCCGTCTTGCGTTTATACTCCAGTCTCCACTCAGGAGACTTTGAGTTGTTTAAAAAAATAGTCGGATCATACTTTTCTTAATTGATTGGTTTACCCCAAGTCTGGGGTTTAACTCAGCAAGCGACTGGTCGTATAATGATCGCTTTTGATTCATATTTGTCCCATCACTTGATAGGATTAATTTGGTTATCGGATGGTCGAGACACATCTATTCCTCGTTAGGTATTACGTCTATCGGGTTGTGAGCAAGAATGATCAGATGAACGGTCGGACCTTGTTCATTTTGTTTAGTTCAATTGTGAACTTATGTAATTGGCTAGCTTCAAACTCTAGGAACCAGCTCACACATATCAATATTAGTTATTCGGGTATCGTAAACAATATATAATGTTACAATAATCACAGATATGAAGGAAATTTCAAACTTTATTCGCCAAACGGAAAGAAATGACATAATCTGTCTTATTACATATTTGGAAAATCAAATACTAAAGCAAATTCGAAAATTGAATACAACTAAATGAAAAGGAATAAACTAAGTGAAATAGATTCGTAAATGCTCGTTATTCCATACCCTTGGGAGTATGACGTCATTAACAGTCGCTGGCTTGAAAATTCCCTCTCTAAGCCTCTGTTCAATGAAATACGGTCCTTCTCAAGTTGGATCCATGTGTGATGGGGCAGGAAAAACCTGTTTTAGGACGAGATTGCATATTGCAAAGGTTTTAGGTTGGACTTTAGTGTTGTAGTATCGGGCGACTCAGTGTTGATATGCAACCATCCTTAAATTGGCTTCCTCATGCTTATCATCTACAAAGACTAGAGATTCTAAGAGGAGATCTCTCTATTCATTCTAGGATCGTAGTAGGTCACTTGATGAGGAGGGAATCCGAGTTCAATAGGAATAATAGCTTCGGAACTATAAGTAAGGGCGAATGGAGTATGGCCAGTCGCAGAATTGTGGGTGGTTCTGTAAGCTTATAATGCTGTTGGAAGTTCATCCAACCACTTGCCTCTAGCCTTTTCCAAACGCTTCTTCAGAATGGACTTTATAATTTTATTCATAGCTTCAACTATTCCATGTGCTTGAGGATGAGCAACTGCCACAAATCTCTTCTCAATATGAAGCCGATCATAGAAGTTTTTGAATTTAGCGCTGTCAAATTGGGTTCCATAGTCAAATACAATGGTTCGTGGAAGGACAAAACGACAGATGATTTTTTGGACAATGAAATTTATTACTTTCTTTGTCAAGATCGTTGATAAAGGTTCCGCTTTAGTCCATTTGGTGAAGTAATCAACTGCGACGATGGCGTATTTCGCACAAATTTTAGAGATCGGAAAGGAACCAATAATATCTATGCCCCCATATGGCAAACGGCCATGGACTGACCATTTGTGTGATTTCTGTTGGTGGAGGTCTTAGAACTTTTGCATACATATGGTACTTGTCACATCGCCTAGCGTAATCAGCAGAATCTCGTTTGACAGTCGACCAGTGATACCCATAATAGAGCATTTTCTTTGCTAGGGTTTGCCAACCCAATATGACCATCACATTCCCCTTGGCGAACTTCCTTTAAGACTCGCTTTATTTCATCATGAGCGATACACCGGAGAAAGGAAACGGAAAAACCGATTCTATACATGACACCTTCCTGAATGATATATCGCAAAGCTTTGTGAAGTACTTGTTGCCTTTGATTCCTTTATTCATGAAGGACTGCCTGTAACAACTAATCTTTAATCGGAGTCATCCACGACTCCTTCTCAGGCTCGGTCTCTAGTACCTAGTCAATTCCTATTTGGTTTACGCTCAAAGCGTCTGGTACTTCGACTAGATCCAAGCCCATCATTTGTGCATCCCCAGTGCTAGCGATCTTTGCTAATGAGTCAACCTCTTTATTTTGATCTTGGGGAATGTGCATGATGTCATAATACTCAAAGCCGGTTAATAGCTCTTGGACTTGGATAAGGTACACAGCGAGTCGTTGTCCTTTATCTTGGTAATCTCTCCTGACTTTGTATACTACTAACTGTGAGTCATAAAAGATTTTGAGAGATTTTATCCCCAGTTTCATACACAGCTTCATTGTTTATTGCATGGTAGTTGAGCTTTAAAGCGTGTCAAATTGATAGAACTTCCAGGGTCACTAGCACGATTCCGGCTCTAGAACAACGATCATTGGGTGCTCCATCCTTATACATTTTCCAACGAATGATAGTAGCTCCACTGTTCTCCGAGAGATCATCTTGTGCATTAAATCTTCAATAGAGTTCGTCAGTGCTTGTCCATGGATAGCTCTTTGAGGGAGATAAGTAATGTCGAATTGACTCAGTTCGATGCTCCACTTGCGTAACCATCAAGACGTCTCAGGTTGATGTAGGACCTATCGTAACATCTAGTCTATGTAAATCTTGATGGGATGAGCCTAAAAATAGGAGCAGAGCTTTCATGAAGCAATCAACAACTAGTTTGCCAATTTCTCTTTCTTTGGATAGTTCCTTTTAGCTCCTGTTAATCGTCTGCTAAGATAACAGACCAGTCTCTAAATTTGATTCTCTTCGCAAAGCACTGCGACACTTATAGCATGTACCAATATAGCCAAGTAGATTTGAAAGTCTTCGCGATCCACCAGTTTTGACAAGATGGGAGGCCTCTCTATGTGGTTCACCAAAGCTCAGAATGCGTCTTCATAATCTTACATCCATTTTAAGTTCCTTTTCTCTCTTCTAATCAAGTCGCAGAAAGGAATGCATTTATCAATGACTTTGGAAATAAATTAACTTAGGGCGCGACCTTTCCATTCAAGATCTGTACTTGTTTAATGGTCTTTGGCACTTTGATGCTGCGAATTTATTAAATCTTTTCAAGATTAGCTGCGATTCCACGAGCATTGACGATGAAACCCATGATCCTTCCTGATGCAATGTCAAAAGAACACTTCAAAGGTTTGATCTTCATTTTGTTATATCGGAGGATATCGAATATATCTGCCAAGTCTTAAATGTGGTCACTCAATCGTTGTGACTTCATGAGCATATCATCCACATATACTTCTATCGTCTTTCTAACCCGATCTTTAAACATTCTATTGACCAGGCATTGATAGGTCGCTCCAATATTCTTCAATCCAAATGGCATTACCACATAACAATACAATCTATCATTGGTAATGAAGCTAGTGTGCTCCTGATCAGCAATGTGCATCGGGATTTGGTTATATCCAGAGTATGCTTCCATAAAAGATAGCAATTCATGTTCTGCGGTTGAGTCTACCAGCCAGTCGATCTTCGAAAAGGGAAAACCGTGTTTCGGTCATGCCTTGTTCAAGTCTGAATAATCAACGCATGTTTGCCACTTCAATACACCTTTTCCACAAGTACAGGATTAGATACCCATTTAGGATAGAGGGCGTCGTGAATAAACTCATTGCCTTTAAGTCTATTCACTTCCTCTTTAAGGGTAGAAGATCTCTCCGAATCCATGTCGCTCCTTTTATATTTCATTGGGACATGCCTTGAGTCGATATTCAATGCGTGGCTCCTAATGGCAGGCAAGATCCACACATGTCACAGTGAGTCCATGTAAAAATGTCAAGATTCACTTGGAGAAAACTAGCAAGTTCTTTCATCGTTGGGCGGCTGAGCTGTGATCCGACCTTTAGGACTTGTGACGAGTCATCGTGGCTGACCGTTATGTCAATTGTTAGCTCAACCGGTGCAACCATGGTCTCTTTGGGCTCCTCCTCGTCATCCGTTGGATCTATGTCTTTATATAATCGACTGTGGTGCCCAAGCCAAGGCCCGACGCTGGTTTTCAATCTTCGGTGGTTTGGATGCAGAGAGACTTATCCATGCCCTCACCTTTCTCCTTCCTATGAGCGTCTCTCAATTCAACTACATAGCAGACATGTCCGATCGCCTGGTTACCATGCACAACTCCAACACCATTATCATTTGAGAACTTCAAAGTCAAACACCATGGGGCAAGAGCTGCTCGGATTTCAGCTAGGACTGGTCAGTCCAAAAAAGCATTGTATGGAGAGTCAATATCCAAGACAGCAAATAGTAAAATTTGCGCTCTCTTGCGGTCGCCTTCTCCCAACTCTATGGGCAATTTGACATATCCGACTGCTTCGGTCGCAACACCGTCAAAGCCATGAATAGGGGCTTTAGACGGTTTCAAGTCCTTGGCTTTCACCCTCATCTGATCGTAAGCCTTTTTAAAAATTATATTAATGGAACTTCCACAATCAACCAAAATCCATCTTATCTGCATCTCTATCTCTGAATATAATGTCATCTGCCATTGTATATTGCTGTTTTGTCGTAGCTCCATCTTCTATATTCGAACGGCACTCAAAATTTATAAGCATGATCTTTCTAGCATAGCGCTCCATCTCATAACAACTCTTATCAACTAGATGCGGTCCTGTGACAATTGTATCGATCACTAACCTTCCACCAATCTACGTAGGCGCCTCGACCCTGCGCGGAGTTTATCCTCGGTTGGGGTCATATAACCCTTCCCACTATCCTACAGGTCTTTAACAAACTGCTCTAATTTTCTTTTCCAAATCACTTTCTCTATAACATCTTGGAGATGTCTAAATTTGTTCGTGTTATGTCCAAAGCATTAGTAGAACCGCCAATATTTTCCAGTCTGTTTCTCCGTCGATTCTTTCACAGATGGCATCTGTACTGCATGGTATTATATGTAGATAAATAGACGTTCTCTAGAAATATATTTAATGGTGTGTAGGTATTACACATTGGAATCCTAGGCTTTCCTCTTCCAGAATCTCTTTTTCATTCATGTTTCCTATCGCTGCCTGGGTATTCATTTGAACTTTCCCAGAACTATCACCACACTGCTTCACTACAATGTTACTCTATACTCCTTCTCCACTTAGTCCCACAAAATTCTTCTTCCTAGAGCATCTAGCTTCCTCTTTCCTCAAATATTAAGCCACTTTTTCATATAAACGTCCCAACGTTGCATAAGTTTGTCCAGCTAACCAATCGCAAAGTCAAATTCTGGACCAATCCCTCTCGTTACCAACATTAATATTGAATAGTCATTCGAATTACTGACTTCTATGACAGCTGTATAAAATCTCTGCAAATTATCTTTCAATGATTCTCTCGGAGCTTGGATCACGCTAGTTAGGGACATTACATATTTGCGGCGAGTTACGTGCATACTGAACTGCTCCGTAAACTTCATTGCTATATCATAAATCTAGAGATTGACTAGGGGGTAATCTCATGAACCACATTGTTACTATGTTAGAGAGAGTAATAGGATTTTTTTTGCATTTTGTTGCATCATCAGCTCATGCAGAATCTATCAGTCATTCATATCTCATGATGTGCTACTTAGGGTCGATTTTTCCCTTATAGGCGGGTATTGACGGCATGTTGAACCTTTTTGGATACTCCACATGTAAGATATTGTTAGTGAATAGGGTATGGCTTCTGGAGATGCCCCAATCATTATTGGTCAGGCCTTGGATCTTCCTCACTAGCTGTAATCAACAAGTCTAGCATTTGGAGCTAAGCGGTGGTCATGATCCACCTCATGTAAATGGGCCAATCGATGTCTATAAGTCATTCCATGCCTTCTTGGTTCAACATCTTCTCGATGTATATCGCGTACATTTGCTTCATCATTCCGGAGGGGCAACTGGTCTGCATCCATCTGAACTCCAACATCCAAATCAATCATAACAGGTCCAACTTAGGCTCTAGCATGGAAAAGTTGGCTCCCTCCTCTAGAAGAAACCGATCCCTATAGAGGGATCGGTAACGATCAGTCTCGACAGACCATGTTGGTTTGCCTATTGATGTCCTAAAGCTTCTATGTGATATCCATTAATTTTGTGATGTCTGCATATGTCATCATCGTTTGATGAACTAGAATTTTCCAATGTAGAATAAGGGGTAGGGTCCCTCTTAACTTTCCCAGGCTATTGCCGACTGATTTAGTTCATTAGATTGATATTGGCTTGAATTTGCTGACTTAACTGCCAACGATTATCCACTAGCTCTCTCATCAGATTTTAGAATTCAACTCTTATGATGGAATCAGCCGGAATTTAGACATCAATTGGATTTGCAACATTCACATCTACGGGTTGTTTGCTTAAGCCTCCTTAGTGGATGCCAACGTTCTCATTTCCTTTTGCATTTTGAGATATAAATTTGGTATTCCTAACCATTGTAGATAATTTTCCTTAGACTTTTGAAAATTTGAGTAGAACAAACTAGTTTCTTAAAGATAATTTTGAATCTCTTCGAGGGATTTAAGCAATCCAATAGCAATAAAGGGGTCCAAACAGGGCTGAGAATCAGATTCTTAGTGACCAAAATGTTTACACCAAAAATTAGAACAAACACTCAATAGAAGTTTTGTAGAGAAATAAATGAAGAATATAAGAAGAAAATGGAATAATATATTAATGAAATAGCAGAAAATTAAAGGAATAACAAGAACACAACGACTTATATTGGTTCGATGTTGTTTGCCTACATCCACTTTGATTAGATTGCTTTATTTATCACTTTGTAAACTGAGTAAAATAGGGATCAGATGAAAGTCCTTAGTTACAATAAGTACAAAGCAGCTAGTAGCATAAAGATTACAAAAATGCACATTCAAGCTATATTCATAGACGAAGATGGCAAAATATCTTCCTGAAAATTCGGCAGAAGGACCTCCAAAATCATATGGAACGGATCGCAGGGCCTAAATCCCAAGGAATAGGGATTGGTTCCGATCCCTATTTTAGAGGAATTTGGGGGTATGATCCCTATGGTATCTCCCTCATGTCATTGTTTTCTTTGACACCAAGTTTCATGCCAATTGGATTAGTAGAACTTGAATTTTTGCTCGATCTTTACTATAATGTGAATTGTTTTCTATTTTCAGCCGATCCCTATCGAGAGAAGAGGGTCGATCCTTCCTTATTTTATCCTTTTGTGTTGCAATCCCTAGGGTAGGATCCCTAGGGTCTCCACATATTGCTCAAAAAAATTCTTATGCATTAGACTCATGGACCTTGTGATATTGATTGTTTTCTATTAAAGTGCACTTACTTTCTGAAACATGTCGGTCCCTATGTTGGAGGTTGATTATAACTAGTCCCTCCTGTATGTTAATCCATATTCCATACTTTGAACATTTTGCATCGTTTATCTCTCAATTTCGTTCAATCACGGCTTCAATTACCATTCGCACCTGACTTTTAGATTCCATAATCATCGCTCTGGACTTACTGGCCTTAATGACAGTCGAATCTAACTTGTCCAATCATTTCAAATTTAGCCGGGTCAAAATGCTAGATAACAGGACCAAAGACTTACTCTAACCTCCCTCTAGGAGGTTTGTTAATTAGTCTGATTTCAGACGGGAATAAAGCCTTATGCTTTAGCTAGGTCACGTAGGCAGGACCAAAGGCTTAATCGGTGCTTGACCAAAACATCTTAGGCAGGACCAGAACTCCATCCTCCCTTTAGGAGGTGCTTTGACCAGGACATCTAGGCAGGATCAAAGGCTTTTTCCTTTAGTTAGTTGTTTCTTCTCCTCCTCAACCATTTTGGTACACTTATTTTATGTATAGAACTCTTCCTTTATTGATGACTTGTTCAATTTCCGTTTACAAATTCTTTAACTTTCTTATCCTAGGAAATTATTGAACGTCCCTTCTAAGATTTAACATTGATTAGAGTTATGTCCATTTGAACAGTGATAATGAAAACATAGTCCCCCAAAATTCCATTAATTTTTTGGTCATTTCTTTTGAGAAGGCCAATAATGAGATTGTCTTTGGTTAAGAGGTAAATATTTCATAAGAAGTAGTAAGGGAGTAATTCTTAGAAAACCATGATATTTTAGAGAATGATCCTCTTAATTAGCATTTAACTCTTTTGTTGCTTGTAATAGACTCCTCATCTTCAATGAACAATTTTATTTTTGATGAGTTCTGTGCTTCATTTGCTTTGTAAGATCAATCAAGAACAATCCTCCACTTTCTAGTAAACTGATCGAAATCTCTTTCTGTTTGCTTTTCGAAGATAGTTCCCTTAGCTTTGGGTTGGATTTCCTTTCTCATTTTTATAAAGATGCTATCTCTTTTGTATTTCCTTCCTAGGGAAAGATTTGTGTCAGCCTTATATGGAATGGATTCAGATTCGATTTTTCTATATTATAAGGGGCCACTTGTCTCTTCTTACCCTCCATTATTTGTAGTGCTACGAATCTCAATACTTGTTCTTCATGAAGCCAAGGATCACTCGTAATTTGGTAGGTTGTCCTAATTATTTAAGACTCGACGGATCCTTGTTCAGAAACAACGATTGTCCAAATAAGGTTGGATGGGATTTTGAATGGGATACATTTGGCAGGGATAAATCCTTTAAGCTCTACATATGCAATTTAAGATAGTTCCACTTATGCGTTTAGCGGAGTCGGAGGTTCGAGCCCTTCTTCTAACGCCCAAATACTAGTGGATTTCTTCGCTAACACCCAAAAAGTGTAAAGAAAGTGGAAATTGGTTGAGGGAAGGCTTGGTTGACCCTTATAAACCTCAACAAGTGTTGGTAAAAGCAACACTTGATTACGAAAGGGCCTAGGTGAATAGGCTTAGTATGTTCAAGTCGATGATGAAGTCATAACTTTTTCATGTTCAAAACTATGCTCAAATTCATGTTGAAGTTAACAATCAACGTAGAATGATTTCATATAAGTAAAAGTCGAGATTATGGATGTTTAAGAATTCAAAGCAAGTTATGATTAAAAATCACAAGTGCTTTGGAACTCAAAACAAGATATGAGTCAAATATCTTTATTCACGTGTAATGCAATGGTTGAATGTACAAGTACTTATGTGTTATTGGTATAAAAGTACCATTAGCACCAAAATCCCCAAATTGGTTTAGGGTTATAAAGATTAAAATGTAAGAAGTGAGAAAAAATGGTTTGCCCTTTCCTTTGTGCCTAGGTCCGTATTTATAGAGGTAGGGAGATGTGGCATAGTTGCCATGTATCCATGCGGCATGCTTTTGGCATTAACCATTTTGATAGCGCATGGTGCTATATTTCATTTTGATGATCTTCGACATCAAGGTTCATCTCTACGGTGTCTAGAATTATGATTTGTTATTATAATCTTCGACATCAAAGTTCATCTCTAGGGTGTCCACCATTGATAATAGGCGGTATTAATGAGATACGGCATTGGCTAAGGGGCAATATTACTAAGAGGTGAAATTAATAAGAGATGATATTGGTGACGAACTTCATTAAAGAGGAATGACATTACTTGAAGTGCAATATCCAAAAAAGGTGGCAATGAAGAGACGTGGCGTCAACCTGAGTCAATATCAACTAGCTCCGACATCCGTTCTACCTTCATGGGTGAAGTGTGACACTAATGGAATGATACGTTAATGAAGTGCGACATGAATGATACGTCATGCCATTATAACATTAATGGCTTATGGTATGCCGTTACTTGGTCTCACTTCCCTAATGATATATGATACTAATGGTGTATGACATCGATTCCTGCCTTGGTGAAATATAGTATTGGCTTCATACAATGTTGTCCACTAGTGATATATGGGAATTGGGATCATTCATTCAGCTTTATTTGTTGATTGTAGCATTGGTGATATAAGGCATCATTTTGGGCCTTCGATTTTGGCTTTGACGACATGTTGTTTCCACACCTATGTTATTATTTACTAACGCGAGATGCTCCGCTATTTAATAACCTCTTTTTCATGAATGCAAATGTGACATTAATTGTGTGCGAAGTTGATGTCATGTGTGTTGGTGGCATTGAATATTCCATATCACATTGATGTCCTCCTATGGCTGCAAGATTCTTTGATCTTGGCACTCTTATTGTCGACGTGCCATGATACCTTCAAGATTAATATCAATAGAAATATTAATACAATATTTTCATTAATTTATCATTAGTCTATAATATTTATAAATTTATTTTATACTTGGCCGAATTCGAAAATAACTAACAAGTCGGTTGTATTGACTCTGGTGTGAACTTGATCCGCAATCAATATTTAAACAATCTAAATACCAAAATCTATATATCACTAAAGAAAAATACACAGTCAGCTTTAACGCTTAAGAATCATTTAGGAGAAATTGAATTTCTGATCGAATACACGCTCGCCTAGTTATAACAATTTTGTGCATGTATTCTCTTCATTATCAATCCATAACTATGATATCTATAGTTTGGTCTACGTTTAAAACTCCATCAATACATATATTAATTTAGTAGGTCATTTTTAAAGTCCTTGGTTCAGTCCAATAAAATTTATCAATTAAATGATCTGCTCTAGCATGAGATTTTAACTTAGTTGAATCCCAATTATGGTGATACCGTCCTTCTATATAATAAGAGATGAATTCTTTCGTGAGTAGTATTTCACTTAAATTAGTACACCATGTACCTAATTATGGTTACGGTATGGTTGCTATGCAATTTGCTTAGCCATAGCCAAAGTATAGTCCATATACTTAAGATCGACGATACTTTCAAATTAGAAGGCCACCGTACGTCGTTACCCGAAGATCTTCTACTCTGACTAAGTTATATTAACATATAGAAGACTCCCGCTGAGTTGTTTTATGATATTTTTAAATAATCACTGGTATGTAACACTTCGGTACACCAAATAATCATGAGTAAATCACCGTCCATCGTATGGAGAGTGTTTGAATACACTAGTCTTAATAGATATGCGAATATCCTTTTTTTGATACCTCTTGCCTTTGAACATTTAAGGAGTAAAAGAGAGGCTCTATATGTGTATTAATATTCATGGTTATGAAAAATATTTGTAATTACAATCAATATAATGCTTCTTTTAATTATTTTCTACTAGTATATGTTTATATTTATTTCATTACTTATATCTATATAATAACATATGCAAAAGAAAATAAAAATAGATGCTTACGTTATGCCAAATGAGATTCTCAAAAGTTTCTTCCATCGAAGATCTAATCTGGAATATTGTAATTCTCAACCACATATGGGTAGGTTTGCAAACAACACAATGTGGATCTGAAGGTCAAAATTTGTTATTCTTCTAGGAGAATGCTTGATCATCTTACTGATCGTGATGTAAGTTCTTACATGTTTTTGAAAACAACTTTGTATAAAGGAATGATTTGTTTCATTAAGCTTTGTCATTTTGAATTACAAGTTATTTTGGATACTTATAAGGATGATAGAATTAATTACTCACTTCATAGTTACCCACTTTATAATGGAACTTTTATATGCTTTGATACAATAGAAACTGACTATCCAAATTATGTGTTATGATAACTTAATTTAGTTTACAGTATTCCAAAAGATCTAATGCGACAAAAAATGTATCGTCGAGGTGTATGCCTCAGTCTGTACAAGTTAATGGTCATTGATATGGTCAGAGTGTGCTGAATGGTGAATAAAGGTCGAAGAAAGTGAAGTGCTCCGATGGATACCTGTAACGAATATAAGAATTAGTACTTGGAGAAATCTCATCCATTTGCACAAAATCCTAAGTTTAGGAAAAGGATTATTGGCAAAAAAAATTGATCTCTAAGATTATGATATATGTAACCAATTAAATAGATTTATAATAATGGAAGTTCATTACATTATATTAACTATATTCTTTTTCATAGATTAAAGTTTTGTAAAACACATGTGATTTGATGAATGAAAGCTTGTACGATTCGGAGGAAACTGATATGCACAAGCTATGAGGAAAATTAGCGGTAGCAAAGAGATTATTGGTAAAAGTTTTAATTGATTGTATTCATAGTTCGTACTTCGAAGAACGAAAGAAACGAGATCGAAGAAGAGAAATTAAGAAACACTGCAAGTTCCACCGAAAGAACGAAGAGTCAAAAAGTAGTTTAAAATAAATAAACAACAACTAGGGAATGAAATTGAAGAAGCAATAGTATTTTGCGATGATTTTAGAAGATAGTTGATTTTTATTTTGGTTGTAATATTATGTAGTACTTAAATAAAACAAACTTCAATAGAAACGACAAATTTATAAGAACTAATTCTGTTAGATAGAATATGTTCCAAAATATATTGTTAATGGTACATTTTTAACAATAGAACTCAATCGTGCAATGTTATCATAATGAAATAAGCTTTACAGGTACATCAATTATTGTCATAGAGTTTGTTTTTAGCCTCTCAAATTGAAGATGTCTTTCTTCAAGTAATGTACTCCACTCTCTCGCTTCAGGCTTAGAAAATCTGTTCCATAAACTAGCAGTTGGTGGCACGGGTGTGTTAGTCATTGTTTGCATCAAAAGTTGGCACAAACACCCAATAGATTTAAAGTAGATAAATAAAGTGAAGAATTAAACTTAAAACAGAGAGTAAATAAGCAACAACAAGAACATAAAAACTTATAGTGGTTCGGTGTTGATTGCCTACGTCCACTTAAAGGAATAGTTTTATTAAGTACTTGTTTCTCTGGTTATAGGGGGATCATATTGTAATAGATCCTTGATTACAATAGAGTTGAAGGAAAATAGTAGCATAAAGATCCTTAAGATAAACAATGAACTTTATATTTATAAGTGTAGATGATCAAATATCTTCCTAAAATTTCGTCAATAGATTCTCACGATGCAGACGAGATCACCTAAAATGTTTCGTGACCCAATTCCTAATATTAGGTGATCGACACCGATCAGTCTTAGAGGCTATGTAACATCGTGCGATCAGTCTAGTGGGTCTCCCTCCATGGTAGCTTCTTGTTTCCAAAATTGTTTGCATAGTTGTATTTATGCTTTTAGGGATATTGATCGATACCCGTTGAGTTGAATTGCTGATTTGTATTGTCCATTGCCATAATGATATGATTCGATCTCCTGCATAGGGCGATAGATAGGTATCCTCCCCAGCCTAGGGGAACCCATAATTATAATATTCCAAAGAGTCCATCTCTTGGTCCCATGTGATCGTTGCTTCATACCATTGTCAGTGCTCGATCTATGGACTCTATGATCACCTCCCTAGGCTACCTGCCTTGTCTATCATCGAGTTTAATTTGTCCAATCTGTCTGGATATAGCTAGATCAAAAGGCGGCATAATACTTGCCTCCCAAAGTACATCTTGTTTCAAACATGACGTGCTTCGAATCGAAGTAAGTTTGAATTACCGGAAAGAATTCCATTCAGTTTTCTAAACAGTTATTATCCATTTATTGAATTAACTTTCCAAAGACCATATCTCTCTTTGTTTATTGCGATGCTTGGTCGATATTACTCAGTATAAATCTAGAATGTCATCCCTAGTCTTTATCTATTCTCGGTTCCATTATGCTTGTCGATCAAGTCCATAAGTCTCGGTTCCTTGAATAGGTCTTCACTCTCAGAAGTTCTCAGGAAGTAATTCAATTTCCATTGATTTAGGAAATCAAATGTTGGGTGTAGGCACACATTCTCACGTTCACGTACACACCATGATAATTGGCTTTCGAACAGTTTGTATGTTTATGGATCATCGTCGATTTCCCGTTGTTCAAATACAATTGCATTGCTATTTTTAATCTATTTTATTAAATAGGGGTTCGGTAGCGATCCCCTTATTTGCAAATACTTAGCCGCTCTGGGCTTTTAGGAAGCAGGACGCATCCATATGTAAGCTAATGCACTTGGTTCATTCTTCTTTACTTGCTCCATTCACTACCGAACCTTACTCTTTCCTTTTCTATCGCCATTGATAAGCTCAAGCTCGGGAAATACACCAACCCTTCAATGTCTTTATCGATTCACATTATGGAATTTTATTCCAATTTATCAATTGGTATCCTTTCCTTATTATCCTTTCCTTATTTATAAACATCGTTTATAAATTTATAAACTCCTTTGAATTTTCTCTTATTTATAAAACTAATCCCATTTTAAAAATATCCTTTTATAAATCCATTTCTTAATAGATTCCATTTATTTCTCAAATCCATTTAAAATACGATTTCAACTTCTTTTTCATATTTTCCAGAAATATCGTTTAAAAGTCCATCATTTAAAAGTATTCTATATATCTTATTTAAAATCTCTATTTAAAATATGTGTTCCGAATAGTTAAGTACAATACAAAAACCAATTTTTTTTTTATCCAAATCAATTTCTTAAAAAAATTCTATATGAATATTTTTATATTCAAAATCTTCTTTTAATTCCTTTAAAACTTCAAAAATAATGTTTATGGTATTTAAAATACCAAAATTAAGGCTAGAGCTGCTATAGCATCCAATAATTCAAATTACAACAACAACTTATAAGTAATTTTCTACGCATGTCATAGATCACTATATAAAAAAATAAACATTATAATTGAAGAATCCAGTTGGATCCCTCCAACCCATTTTCCTGCATCCACATATGTTAATACAACATAAAAATACCAATCTCAATTGGTGGGGGATATCGCGGTATATAGGGCCATCCGCTATTATGTGGGGCGCGTAGGGTCTCATCCGCTATAATGTGTAGGAATATCACTCCAACTACTAATATATATATATATACTACTATATATATAACATCCAAATTGATAATAATTTATAAATTCAACCAAGCATCCAATAATTAGTTTTAACTATTCAAAAATTAAATTTGAAAATCCAAATGAGTGAGAATTTCTCATCTTGATTTTTTTTGTAAACCCGTTTTAAATTTTAAATTTAAATGAACATCGTCCAATTAAATTTAAAAATTGCGCTTCCCTCCAAAAATCTCCAAACAAATTTTATTCCATAGACTTCACAGCTACAAGCCAAATACAACTTACTTCATTAATTTTTGACCTTGTACGAAAAGATAATAAAATTTTAACACTCGAATAATAAGATTATACGATATGTGTATGTAGTTAAAATTGAATTTTATTACAGGCATTAAGAAAGAATAATTTCTTATGATCAGTACCTTAATTCTCTTTTCCATCCTCCTCACTGCACTGCTGCGTCTCCTTGGCTTTGATCGAACCTACGGTCAACCCGTACGTTCCCTCCACCTGACATCAAACCAAAGTCGCAACCTCCAAAACTCCAATGTCCCACCTTCTTCGAAATGCAAGATATCGCGGCCCTCCCCAACCACCAAGCCCTAGCTCGCCTTGGACAGTACGATGCCGTGCCTCCCAAGAAACCCTAAACCCATCAACCTACCCTCGCACCGCCTCCCATGCTCTGGTCCCCACCCAATCGCCTCAACAAAGCTTGTGACTTCCCTTGGCAACCATCGCGACCTCGAAAACAACTTCGCGACCATCGCCATTTACCCGCTGTTAAGCGATTAAGCCACGATCCTCGCTTCCATCATCGCGTGCGATCTTATCCTTCCAGGTTGCGAATTCAATTCACGATTTTCTTTTAACTTGAGTTCGATTTCACGAATTGGTTGCTGGTTATGAACAAGAGGAAGGAAATACGAAATTTAAATAAGTATAAACATGGGTAGGGGAGGTTTCTTTTTTTCTTCTTTGTGGATTTAACAAAAAAGAAGGGGAGAGGAGGTGATTTAAACGAACTAAAGGAAAGGATGGCGGCATGTTTGAATGGAGAAGGGTGGCGTGTTTGACTGTTCAAACTCTTTTCTTTCTTTTTTAAATCAAAATATCTCGTTCTACGAAACTCAAAATCTCAAACTCCTATCGAGGCATGCCGCCAGGCTTTTGTAATGTTATACCCCTATTTTGAATGCAAAGGAAAAGTTTTGGAGTCCTAATTCGATCGTATGGAGAAGATAGCTTTTTGGACCCTTATTATATTGAATTTTCGATATTAAATTCAACGCGTTTGTATCGCGTATGACCAAATGATAATTTCAAACGCTACAAAATTTAAAATTTGATAATAATATACTATTATGCATCTAATGAAACTGGGTTCATCGAATTTCGAGATTGTGCTCCGGATCGCTATTTTAACTTGTCGATTAAATCGACGATTTCAAAAATTGTTGAAATCATTAGAAATTCTAGTTTTAAAATCTTATTAACTAAATTATAATTCCAAATTCAATATTTAAACCATTTAATATTTAAAATTAAATGAGTAAAATCCAGGTGGTTACATTCCTCCTCCCTTAAAAGAATTTCGTCCCCGAAATTGCTATGGCAGGATAAATGCTTCAAACCCATTAACCTATCAAAACCTACTTAGTTAAAATTCAATATTTACTTTTCTAAACTTTTAGTTCTGACCAAACACTTACTTTCCATTTCTGATTCAAAATCCTTTCTTCCAATTTCAATTCAAAAATCAGCCTTTTTAAGTTAACAAAAAATTTTCAAAAATTTTCAAATTTTTTTCTAACACCCTAAATTTTTGGCAGAGCCTCCCTTGTATGGTGAGTCTTTTGCGATATGACAAGAGAGATAAAATGTATACATCAACCCACACAGTCGGAAAACAAAATATATATCAATATTTTTATTTTTGCGGTATTTAATCCAAAAACGTACCTCATGTTAGCATTTTTAAGCATGCGACTTATTTTATATGCAGTTTGCACGATCAAAAATCAAGCAAACAACTCTATATACCGGTATTTACTCAATTTAAACACGTAAGTACCAAAACATGAAATTTAATAACATTTCACTCATCTAAACGGTTAAAACACATAGATTTCATAAATAATGTATTCTAATACATAATCATAAGCAATTATAAGGTTCCAACACCAATTTAATTACTTTCAGTCGATCCATATACCATTTCATTCAATTCGAAATGATTTACAACCAAATTTATTGCATTCAATTCATATTTATACCAAACAAACTCATATCTATTTCAAATTGATTTAAAAATCAATTTTATTCACCTCTATTAATTCATAGAATTTTATTTACTTTTGTTTGCAACAACGACAATATTTCCATGGTAATTAGGGAATATTCACTTAATAAAATATCCATCTCAGTTTATAGCTATTTTAAATTGATTCCAAATAATTTTTATTCAATCCTATTTCATTTCAAATTGATTTTCAATCAATTTATTTACATTCCATTCATATTATATTCAAATGCATTTTATTTTGCTTGAAATCATTCCAAGCTAATTTATTAAATAGCCATTTCATAAATTTATTTAAGTCGAGCTTTTATTCAAAAAATTTACTTTAGTTAATCCATTTTGTTTAAATTATTTCAACTATATAACTTAAGCTTATTTTCATTTCAATCAAATTCCATTTCAATTTTAGATTGATTCTTCTTCAATCAAATTATATTTCATTCACTAATTAATTTGATTAGTTCATTTACTTAGTCCACTTCAAATTTTAATTCCAAGCTTGAATTCATTCAATTAATGTTCCAAGTCATATTCAATTTATTTATACTTGAATTTATTTATAACTTAATCATCACTAATTCAATCCAATTCCATTTTATTCAACTACATTTCCAAATATATTTAATTCTCTTACATTTTAGTCGAATTTTATTTATAACTCAAGTTCCAATTCTCATACTCACTTTTAATCCACAATCTAATTTACTTAACCAAGTTAGGTTTCATTTCCATATTCAATTAACTAATTAACTCATCCACATTTTATTTTTACTTAAGATTATACATCCCTTTATAGCTTAAATATAATTTTATTCCATCAGTTTCAATTTTTATAAGCTATACAACCTATTTATTCACCATTACATAATTCTTTTCAATTATTTTTTATTCCATTCAAAATTTATACTTTATGGTTATATAATTAGTTCACAACTCAAAATTTATATTTACTTTAGTTCGATATTATTTCTAATCCAATCTAATTTAATTTAAATTTCAATTCCTTTTAACCAACATTTCAAAACCATATTCGAGCTATTCATACTTAAATTAAATTTCACTCCAAACAAATTTATTTTTACTTCATTCAATTTAATCAAGTCAGAATTTAGTTCAAATTTAAAATTTTTCCACACTTCCTTACTTATATTTATTTGTTCCATTCACTTACACATTCATATGCACTTATATTTAGTTAACTTCATCACATTCTATTCATTTCATTCCATTTATTATAATCACTTCATTTATTGATTTACTTTAACTTTGCTTAAGTTAGATTCCAATTCCAAAATCCAATCTTATTTTACTTAGTTCAAGTCAAACCTTATCCTTTTTAACCTTCTCAAGTTCAAATTTATTTCCAAAATTAAATTTCCATGTTTTCTTTAAAATCATTCACCATTTACAAGTTCATAGCTTATATCCTAATAATTTCCTAAAAAATTTCTAGAAATTTAACATTCGTTCTTATTTCAAATTATTTTGAAATGATATACACACACAAATATATAACTCGATTTTAACAAACCATTTCCTTCAACTTTCAAAAATCAACTTGATTTTTATCCAAAATAGTTCCCTCGGAATTTCCAAACAACACCTATTTACCAAACACAAATCTCCATATCAAATTACTATGGTAGAAATCCGTAACATGGAAACTCAAAAATGAATACTGATGATGCGGCAGTCATCACCAGGATTTTCCAGCGAGTGAAGTGAGTTCAGTGCTATATCTCTTACAAAATCCATTTAAAACAATTTTTTTATTCAAAAATATCTCTAAAATAACAATACTATTATTCATTTCAAAATAATTTGGAAAAAATTTCCAAAATCTTCGAAATTTAATTTTTCCAATTACTAATTTGAATCAATTTTCTGTTTTTACTCATTCATATGATTCATTCTTATACAATCTAATTTGGTTTTAATAGACCATTTTCCATTTTATAGCTTTTTTTGATTATATAACAATAACCAAACACACAAATATACTACAATAATTTTAGAATTTTATTGTCTTTTATATCAAAATATAATTTGGGATAAATTATTTCATTTACCCGCTCCAAAACCATACCGTGTCAGTTTATCGTTTTTAAGTGTTTAGAAACTCCTATAGATTTTAGTGGCATCCATTATACGACCAGAATCTGTATGCCACTCAACCAATAAATTAACAGAATACAAAAATAATTTATATTCACTAACAAATACGCGCTCATATCTATTAATACACTAAGCTCATTCTATGGTGCTACTGATCCTATCTTGTAACGACCTGTAAATTTTGATAAATAAATTGGTTAGTTTAATTTAATTTTTGCACTTTAATTTAGGAAATGTTAAAAATGAAATGCAACCATGAAAATTAAAGCTAAGTATTAACAATTGAAATGAAAATGTCGATTTAATGAAGTAATGTAAATGGTTTTACTATGCTAAGAATTGAATACAAGAAAACAAAGGCAATTAGTGAATTAATTAATGAATTTATAATAATAGATGGTAAATTGAATGTCCTGTAAGCATTTATAATATTGTTTGAAAAAGGAAAACTTATAAAAATATGAAAGAGAGTAAGTGTTTAATTAACCAATGCGATAATATACTGATTAATAATAACTGAATGAAAATTAAGGTAGAAATGTTAATGGCAGTTGATAAATAACCAATTTAGTGCAATACCAATTAAATTGCAACAATTGTAAGGTTTTAATAGATTGAAATTAGTATATTTGGGGAAATAGATTCAAATTTATATCAATTGATATAATAATATATAATAAAGTGGATTTAATTAGAATTACATGAAAAGATTATTAATTTAAAGGAAATAAAGTGGTTTAATTGGGAAATAATTAGAGTGCCAAGATATAACCAATAATAATTAAAGGCAATAATTAATGAATTGAATGGAAGGCCAATTTATGAAAATAAATGGAAACTTTGATTTGTGAGTAATAAAGGCCTATTAATGTGACTGAAGGTAAACGGTAATGATTATTGTATGTTACCTATTTATGAAGCTTGTAAATTAAAAATTGGAAATCGGTTACAATAATTTTAATTTAATATTACGTTAATGTTAATTAAGGTAATATTTGTAAATAATGTTAAGGTTGTTCATATTGGACAATTTGAGTGTAATTAAAGGCATGGTAATACTTGTTATAATTTACCTGTTTATTTGGTTTAATAATAAAATTGGAAATCATTTAGAGTTAAATGAACCTTAATGTTATATTTATGAGAATTAATGCAATAACTAATTTAGTGCAAATAAATTTGTGGAACCAATTGTAAGATCTTAGCTGATTGTAATTAATCATTTGAAATAATGACTATTGGTTGAATAAAGGCATGGAAATAAAGTTTTATCGATATATTGGAATTTAATATACGATAATAGGGTTAATCGCAATTCAATGAAAAGTAAATACTTAGAAGATTGCATAAATGGAAATTTAGATAAAATTTAAGAGTATAAATATAAACAATCGTGAACCAATGTAAATTACATCCTTTTGATAACGATAAATTAAATAATAGAATGAAAGGAGAATTTTATAGAATTATTTAAAACTAAATTTATAATTGAATGAAATTGAGGTCAATATTGAAATTTATAAATTATTCACCTCTAAGTTGACATTTAAATTTGTTTAATCATTGTAAATGATTGAGAAATCATAAGTGATGAAATTTGGCAAATTTTCGAATTGAAATTGAAAAGTTGATTTAATTAATTAATTTTAATTTATTTAATTAACTGGAAAAAATAGCCATTTTGGCCACTGACTCGGATTTTGACGAAACCAGTTTCATCGGATCCGTAACGGTGAATTATTGTAGAATTTTAAGTTTCGTAGCGATCAGACTTGTCCTTTGATCGTATGGACTCGAAACGCCTTGAAATTAACGAAATTGAAATCAATTGAAATCAATTTGAAAAATATTGATTTGAGCATAACTTCTTCATACGATGGAATTTGGACTTGAAACCTTTTCCATTGCGTTTCAAATATTTTAAAACACCTATTGTAACGCCCCGGATTTTCGTTCTTCGAAAATTCAACATCGACACTCACTTTATCGACTGCCGAGAAATCAAAGGCCGAAAACCGAGATGTTATGGGGTTTTAAAAAAGAATTTAAGAAAAGAAAAAGAGAGAAGTAGAAGAAGATAACAGAAAATAGAGAGAGAGGAAGATAGAAAAATAGAAAATTTGATAATAGAAGATAGAAGAATTTTTTTTAAAATAGAACGGGACAGAAGAAACAGAACGGAACAACAACAGAATCTCACAATTCGCAGCGGAACAACATATAATAATAAATGAATAATCTTTAAACAAAGAACTATATCAGTTATTACATTACATCACATTTTATTACATCATATCATCACATCAGAGTGTACAACAACATACAACAACAAACAATGCAGCGGAAAAAGAAATACTATATAAACTAGTAATACGCCATGCCATCCAGCTTGCCTCCAGCAACTCCAGAATATCCAGAATATCCTGATAAACCTAACTCTTAACTGCCCGTGTGAAAATTGGTGGGCACCCAGAGTTTAGGAAGGAAAACAATAAACTCCGAGTCAGTCATGTGACTGGTGTGAGAACTCAAAACAGTTTATTTACTTTAAAATCAAAATAGAGGAATATTTTTAAATCAATTCGCAATGCTTTTAAAAATGAGACTACCATAAGGCCTCCCGCACACACACACATGCAAACGCAGAATCGGAGGAGATTTCTCCTTATGATAGTCAAAGATGCTTGATACGCATTTAAAATAATATTTGATATTATTATTAGTGCATAGTGTAGAGGAAAATCATTTCGAAAATAAAGATATAAATCTTAGCCAACATACGACCATTATCGTATGCCCACTATAGCTACTATCCAAACAGTGGTGACCACCATAAGTGAATAGCAGGTTCTACAACTAATACCGTACAAGTTTCGTATTGGGAATTGGATTTCCAACAAATGGTCAGGCCAAGGAACTTCCCATTGCCACATGAGAATGCCTCTGGATGGACATCCCCGAGAACCAAACCGGATCTCTACCAACACAAGGCCGGGTTACCCCTAACTGAGTAACAACTGACCGAATATGCCATCCCCCGGTCCTTTGGGACCTTTATCCGAGAGCGCTCTCTAATCAATTCACACAATCATAACAAAGTGTTTTCAACATGAGTAAGTATCTGGGCTCCATACCATGATACCACCCTTTTCCAGAAGGAAATGGACACATCCTAAAGGGTGCTACCCCTCATAACCTTGCTGCTTCTTTCCTGTTTTGACCATTCACGGTGTGTGAGGCTCGACGAATTCACGTCCACAAAAACATACTTTATACAAAAGCCATGCTTTGGGTCAACAAATGATCAACACAATGATCACTAAGATAGACGATCAAATAAATGATCCTATCACAATAATCAACACAATGATCATTTCAGCATCACTCAGCATGTCACATTACCAAATTGGGAATATATCGCTGATAACTTCAACTATATAACCTTTGAGCTCGTACGTCTCAAAGAAGGGTGTTAAGCAAAGAATAAATTCTCCGCCACCAACAGAAATATATTTGAAAGAAATCGACTTTACATCTCAATTTGTAATGTCAGACATACAATCCATACAAGTCTGTTCCGGGCTCGAACAAAACCGAAGGCACTTCTTACGAAGCCCTTGCAATACGGGTATTCACAATCCCGATCGAATTTCCCATCACTTAAGGAATCTCTATACCAGGAGCTACCCAGTGCAGAGACAATCGATAGGTCATCCTATCGCTTTCGCAAAAACTCGGTCTTCAACACCGATCTTCAATGCAATTCACAACGACGTATCACATATTCGGAATGGGTTATACGACCCCATGGTCCTTTCCCGGTTAACCCGAATAGTGAGCGCTTATTCAAAAATAAGTGTAGCATTCACATTCAAACAAATCACATCAATTACCCATTCAAAGGGAAATATTGATAGTCGATTATTGAACTATCAATGGATATGCACACATCACCAGTTTCCAAATAATTTTCCAAATTATTTATTTTCCAAAATATCTTTACAAGATATAAAATTTCACACTTCAAAAATAAATCAATATTTATTTTTAAACAAGTTTCCCCTTTCATTTAAAAATTCCTTAGTGAATTTATAATCCAAAATATCTATGAATATTCGATTTCGATCATTCATTTCAATTTATCTTCAAAAAGATAAATTCTTAAGATATTCACTTTATATTGGAAAACATTTCCATACTTACTTATTTATAAGTAATTCACAAATTTTATTTATTTTCAACACTTAGAAAATATTCAATATACTTCAATCGAAATTAAGTATATATTTCATTCTTTAAGGAAATCATTCTCTTAAACATATTTATTTGGGCCAAAACGAATGTTGCGTAAAACATTGTTACAACAACCCAAAATCACTAGTATAGGGATTCGAAATTTAAATAGATATATAAATCCCAATACTATACAAAACATTTCCTTTCGGAAATCATTTACTATAACAACAGTGTTATAGTCCACTATTTCCTTTTCATTTCTCGAAAACGTCTATTTCAACAATAGATGTTGAAATCTATGGTTTCGAATCTCAACACATTTTAAAACATCGTTAGATCGTTTTAATTCTATTTAAAACATCACATTCTAAACAATTTCTTTAACGTATTATTCACTATTCAAAAACGTGAATATACTACGTTAACAACTTTCATCCTTTTATTCATTTTAATTCAAAGGATTATTCACTATTCAAAAATGTGAATATTATTTCATAAGTAAGTTATAAAAATTAACTTATCTAAATAAGTCGTTGCGAATTTATAAAACAACGTTTATAAATTCCATTTTCCATTTATTTCATAACAACTTCCTTTATAAATCTTCTTTATTTACCTATTCGATTTATAATCTTAATTATAAACCAAAAGTCCAAATTATAAGTCAAACACTTATAATTTATTTATTTGCAAAAATCGTTCCTTTGAACTTTACAAATTTTACAAACTATTGTTTATAAAATTCCATTTATAACTTCACCGTTTTATAATTCTATAAATTTCATTCATTAATGCAATTCATTTACAAATCATTCAAACACTTATAAAAACTCGTTTTATAATGTCAATATTTCAATCTATAAATATCCACTTATGAATCTCTTAATATAGATCAATTTATATTATTCTTTAAAACGTCTTTAAATTCCTTTATAACTTCATCATTTCGATTTATAAAATAATCAAATTTTATAAATCCTATTTTTCAACTTTTTATAACAAGTTCAGAATCCCAATTTAAACTCTTTTATAAAGTCATTAATTCCTTATTTTCAAAAATCAGCTTTTAACTATATTCTCAAAAAATCATAATTTTTATAACCTTAAAAATTATAACGTTTATTTATTTATAATGGATCAATTCCAAAAATAAAGTATATTTTCAAAAATCACTTTAAAAATCATTTTAAAACTCCAAATTTGGTCCAATGATTCTACACACCAAATAGTCAATCACGACTACAACGATCCATCATATATCGATATGATAATCCATCAAATATCAAAATATCTGAAATCAAATAAAAACTGTTGAGGAATCCAGTTGGATCCCTCCAACCTGTTTTCCTGCATCCACAAACATTAGCACAATACCAATTTCGCTCCAGTACGAAATTATCGCGGTATATGTTCTTAATAAATATTATCCGCTTAATAACGGCGCAATAGGGTCTCATCCGCTAAACAAAAAATGCGGGAAATCAACAACTGCAATATATACATATGCCAATATATATATATTGATATTATATATAATACCAATTTCACTGTTTATGAAATATTCGCGGTATATGTTTTTAATAAATAACATCCGCTTACTAACGGCGCATAATGTCTATTTTAACAATCAATAATTTACAGTCATCATTCAAACATGCATTCAAATATTTTAAATCTAACTATTTAAAATAAAATCGAAATCTATTCGATTGAGTGAGAAGTTCTCACCTTAGCTTTATTTTGCCATCCATTTTCCCATTCCAGCTTGATTTTCTTGATTTATACCTTATATAAACATTTTTATACAACTAATTAATATTCGAAATAAATCGAATAATAAATTTCCGTTTAATAGATTTATTTAACTTGGCTCACGATTTGGGTTTAAACTAATAATTTATTTCCAATATAATAGTTTGAACTAAAAATTTTCTTTAAAATCTTTTAACTTTAAAAATAATTAAATTGGTAAATAAACAGATTAATCGACATTTTAGAATTTCAATCCAACCAATATTTTAATCTCAAGCTAATGATTTTCATTTTAAACTAAAAATTTAAAATTCGAACTGATTTCCTTTAATTAAATTTGTTCAATCAAAATTTTATTTTTAACAAATTCTCCTTTTAAAATTTATTTAAATTTACCAAGGGTTTCACTTTTGAACCAATAATTTTGAATTGTAAACAAATTTTCTTTTACTGTATATAACTATTTATTTATAAATATATCTACAGTTTCCTAAATAATTTAAGAAATTAAATTGTTCTAACTTACTGTATTTTAGAATAACCTACCCTAAATTAAAATTAAAGATCCATTTTTCATTTATTCAAATCTCTTTAACATTTTGATTTTAATTAAAAATTTGATTTTAAATAAATGTTTCTTTTGAAATTACATACCTATATCTATATATATATTTTTTTCTGCCTTGGTTAATTTCCAAAAATCATATCTATTAATATTTAACAACTGTCCAAATCTAATTCGTATAAACTTTCGAATATTTTGTTTTCAAATCTTACTTTCAAAATTCCATTCCTATATGGATAATATTTCGAATATAACAGTAATTTAAATTTACTGTAAAAAAAAAATGTTTATATATAAATTCAAATTGAAAAATAAATCGCTTTCAATACCTCACAGCTCTCCACTGACTCGAGTATGACGCGACGCCCAAAACCACACGACTGCTATCGCCTCCTCGCGAGATGCTCGAAATCGCCACGACCCTGCTTCACGCGGCCACGCGACGCCCCTCGTCCACGCGACCACGTCGCCGCGAACTGCAGACGCTCCATCAACCACCACCCAGAACGCCGCCACCGCCCATCACCGCGACACCCACCACGATTTTGTCACACGCGCGACCACACAATCGCGACCAAACTCCCCACCAGCGCCTTCAATTGCTCGCGATTTGCCTCAATGCCGTCGCAATTTTTTTTTTTTTTTTTTTATATGTCGCCATTGATTCGAATGAATCTGAGGAGGGAGACGTGATTTCGTGAATAAGGAGTTTTAAAAGGGGGGAAACGAACGAAAGTGATTATTTTACAGGCTTCGGCCATTGTTTTTTTTTTTTCTCGTTTGATTCCCTTTTTTTTTCTAACTGAATATCGCGTGATAAAAGGAAAGAGGGACAAGAGAGGACGCCTGCGTGATCTTTTCTCAGAGAATAGGTCTGCTAAGAACCCTAGGGTGGCTGATGATTTGACACTTATAATTTTAAATTCGAATTGAATTTGATTCAAATTTAAATGCGTTTGCTTATCGTATGCTCACATAACAACTCCGAAAAATACGAAATTTGAAATCCGACAATAATTCAACGTTACGGACCCAATGGAACTGGTTTCGTCGAATTCCGAGACCGTGTGAAAAACGACTATTTTTAAATATCGATTTAAGCGATATAAATTCAAAACTGATCAAAACAGTTTCAAATTCGATTCTGAAGCTTTTATTATTTTCAATATTATCAATATAAATTTTATAAGCCTTTGAAATAATTTTAATCAGCTTAAATTTAAAGATTCAAATTTTTATTCACGTTCAATAGATTAAATTTTATAATTTAAATCGCCAAATCAAAGTTATATTGAAATTTCAGATTAAACCATCATTCAAATATTTAAAATAAATTAAATATTCTTAAATTAAATTATTCGAATTTCTGGGTCGTTACACCTATTTTGATATATGGGTTGACCCAATTTCGTTCCGGAGTCAGAACGGGCTTTTCGGGCCATTTTATCGTTAGCACGTATATTCAACCCGATCCAATTCTATTCCGGTTTGCCTATTTATATCCCGGTTATAAACTCTAGCCCTCTATTTCTCATTTGTCTGTACGTATATCTTCTTCTCAACTCCTTCTTTCCAATAGCATACAAAATTCTATATTCCCAGATCCAATTCCAAATCAAATCCAACGCATAAATTTCAAAGTCCTCAGAAAAATCTGGAAAAAATATACGTTGAAGTCTCGAAGTGCGTAATCTTCTGGTGAAATTCGTTTTACGTTTTGGATTGTCGTTTGACCGGTAAAAATCGAAGAAGTCTCGGCCGTTCATCACGTCGAAATTAAACTCGACGGATCGACGAACCGTTTCTGGGTTTTGTAGAGGGGACCGAGGGGAGTCAATCTGTGGAGTTCGTTCGTGGAGTTAACGGCTGGATCATCGTCAATAATTCAGCTATGTTTTAAGTAATATGGCAGCTATGGGTTTGCTGCCATCGTATCGAGTGGAGGATGGTGATGATGGGGACGTTTGTGCATCGCGAGGCGAGGCCGACATGGTAGGATACGGCGCTGGGCTATGGCCGCATGCGCGTGATCATGGAGCATTGGGAATTACTGTGCGTTTTTGGGTTCACCTCTGATTTGCGTACGTGAGAAGTGCTGTAGAAGGAAAGGGGTGATGTGGTCTCCTGGGTAAGTTTGTTTTTTTATTTATTTAAATTTCAATCGTTCAAACGAGTATAACTTCCACATACGATATCCGTTTTACGTGCTACTTTTTTTATTAGAACCGTATTGAAATTCCGGATCTGTTGACGCAGGTTTGGATGAATTTGGAGACTGCCTAATTTTTGGGTTTAAATTTGAATTTAAATTCGATTTAAATCCAAAGGTGAGTGTTTTAACCCACTCACAACTTCAAAGATTTCTCATGTTTGTTAAATTCATTTATGATGTGATTTGAAATTCGTTTATAGCTGGTTGGCATATATTTCATCATTATCTCAGTTAATTTGCATTTATTTAGTTAATTTGTTATTTAAATTTATTATTGCATATAAACTGCCAGTTAGATAGATTGTTTAATTTATTTATTTTTTATTTTTTATTTTTTTTGAAGATAAACTGTCAGTAATTACTTATTGTTTATTTTATGAACTATTATGGATGTTATTGTTTAAATTGGATGATGATTGAAATAAATTGTTGATGATTGATATTGGGTGAATGGATGCTGTATTTATATTGTTATAAACTGCAAGTAATTATGCATTCTTATTTCATTCGGGATTGCGGTTTGAAATGATATATAACCGTAATTTTTATTTTTAAATTATGGATCGAAATGATAAATATCTGTATCACTTGACCATAGGGTAGAAAATTTTATACAGACACCGCGGTCTATATATATATATATATATATATATATATATATATATATATATATATATATTGAAAGGATTTCTATGGTTTTGAAAAGAAATATACGGGTTATATAAATATTGATTTTTGATGTTATATAAACGTCAAAGTTATATTTTGATTCTAGCTATATATAAGTATGCTTTGAAATATAAAATAAGCCCAAAATTAAAGTTTGATTATTTTATATAATATGGTTAAATGAATATTGATTTTGAGATTATATAAATATTGTTATATATATATATATTGTTAAATCCATGTATTTAAGCTATGTACGAATTTGTTAAATAACAATAAGTTTAATAATGGAGTTGATTTTTATTTAAATAAATATGGTTAAGTAATTAAATCATACTTAAATATAAAAGTTATGATGATTTAAAATAAAAAAGATTTGAAGGTAAATTGGAGATTTATTTGAAATTGAGAAGTATTTAAGAACTTAACTCCATAAGTTGATGTAAATGTATTAAATTTGAAATTCTAAAGGTATGATATTTATAACCGGATTTTCCAAGATTGAATTAAATGAATATTTCTAGTATAAATAAAGTGAAGGAAAAATTTAGTTATTGGAAATTTGAGTTTATTAAAATGATTATGAATTTATTGTGTAAATATTTCAAAACTAAATAATAGGACATTGAAAGTTGGAAATATATTGAAATTGAAATGGTTTATGGAAACTTAAAGTGCGTTGAAATCTTATGGATTTAGATTTAATTTAAATTGAATAAATTTGTAAAGTCGTGGAAATTATTTTAGTTTATGAAGAAATTTCAAACTATTTAGCTTATATGCAGTTGAATATCTAAACCAATTAAGTTTGGAAGTTATGGAATACGGAGTATTATGTTTTGAAAGTTATATTTCAAATGTTTGGTTTCGAAGTATATAAATTTGAAAGTATTATGATGTTAAAAAGTGATATTTTGAAAAATGATATCATATTGATTTGGTTTTGAAATAGAAATGATATCGTATTTATATAGTTTTGAAATGGATATTTTATTCTGGTTTAAAAAGTATAAACTATTTTGAAAAGACCTCGGTGTTATAATAACGTTTGGTTGTTAAAGAGACCAGGATCGGAAGTGATCATACTCTCTGCCAACTCCGAAAACCACTTTAACAACCATGTGCGCGGTGGATATTCTAGAATGAAGTAGGATGGTGGCGGCGTTTCCTTTGAGGTAATACGTGGACCCGACTCCTGTGAGTCGGTAAGGTGGCTAAAACAGGAGCGATTCTCGAGCCAATGAGGTGATTCCTCTGATCGGACGCACTCCTTCGATATTATACTCTGACATTTGGATTTGATTCAGTGGCCACTTTTGATTTTTGATTTTGGGGGTGCTATTCGAGGTGGGCGGTAGTAGCTGCTACGCGTTACCACCAGCCCGGATGCGTAATTGGTATATCTACCCTGGCATTGCCTAGTTGTGCCGTGTCACCTACCCTATCGCGCCTTGTACGAGTTTGGATTTCTCCTGTAACGACCCGTAAATTTCGACAATTTAATTTGTTTATTCAATAGGATTTTTGTAATTTATTTAGTAGAAACAATAAAGGGGTTAAATAAATGTTAAAATGAAGGCTAAAATAAATTATGTAAATGGTGACTTAAAACGTATTATAGAAATTTGAATAAAATCCAAATTGAATTAAGTAGAAAAGGATTCTTACCTGGATATAAAATTTAATATGAGAAATTTATGAAAATATTAAATTGATTTAATGCAATAAAAGAGTGTAAACGGTAATTGGAATAAATTAAGGAATCATGTTATTGCAAGTTAATAATTTACGACTTGAATGAAATTCCAATTCATTAAAAGCATTTAAATGTTATGATTTGATTTTAAATGGAATATGAGAAAAACAGATGTAAGGATTTGGTTAACATATATGTTATTTATTCAGGATATTGAATAAAAGTGGGAATCCAATTGTAATTAATGGTAATAATGTTGGTATTAGCTAATAAATTAAATTTCAATGCAATACTCATAAATGAATGGAATGAAATGAATGTATGTAAATGTATACTAGGTTATTTATCAAATAGAAGGAAAGAAAAGTAAATATCGAATTTGATTGATGAATAAATATACATTGGATAGAAGTTGAACGTAAAGTTAATGGTAATTGTATAAATCAATATAAGATAATGAATTGCAATAATTATGGGTTGATAATAAGGTGTGAATGGGAAAGTGATTGCTATATTAAGTGAATGGAATTCAAATTTGATGGGAAAGGTAAATGGGTATTTGGTAATAAATTTAAAACGGACTTAAATAGTGAATTTATCTAATTAATATATATAATAAATAATGATTGAATAAAAACCTATACATGTAAATATCTATAATATTTGAGTGGAAATAACAAACTTATAAACGTGGGATTGAGAGTTTTACAACAATTATTATGAGTTATATACTTAGTTCGTTCAATTAAATCAGAAACCATTGCAATAAATATAAATTTAATGTTATGCAATTGAGATAAACAATTGGAAAATGTTAAAGTATCTGGATATATATACTAAAATAAATGGTACCCAGGATGGTATTATGATAAATAGTGAATTTAAGAATAGGAATCATGATTTATTTATTTATATGGAAACTTAAAGGCTAATAATTGACTTTAATTGCAATTAAATGTGATTGAATATAGTTAAATAATTCATTATTTGAAATAAAGATAATGTGAGAAATTTGTGTGATAATTTGGAATCCAATATTTAAATCCATCAGTTGACAGGAATGAATGGAATACTAATTTATTTATTTAACTAAACGGAATTTTAGGATATTATTTATAATTTGGGAATTTAATGAAATTAAGGATTTATATTGAAATTTATAATTTACCTTCTTTCAATTTGACATCTAAACTTGTTGGAATTTTGTAAATGATTAAGGATTTTTAAAAGTGATAAAATGAGTCAATTTTAGAATCTAAATATAAAATTTGGATTTATTTACTAATTCTTAATTTATTTAATTAATATAAAAATAGCCATTTTGGTCACGGACTCGGATTTCGACGAAACTAGTTTCATCGGATCCGTAACAGTGAATTATTGTAGGGTTTCAAGTTTCGTAGCAATCGGACTTGTCCTTTGATCGTACGAATGCGAAACGCCTTGAAATCGATTTAATTGAAATCAATTTGAAATCAATTTGAAAATATTGATTTCAGCATAACTTCTTCATACGATGGAATTTGGACGTGAACTTTTTCCATCGCGTTCAGAATATTTTAAAACACCTATTTGGATATATGGGTTTACCCAATTTCGTTCCATGGTCAGAACGGGCTTTTTGGGCCACGTTAGCATTAGCACGTATATTCAACAGATCCATCTATTCAAATTTCCAACATATCTATATAAACCCAGTTATAAACCCTAGCCTCCATCTATGCTCATTTGTTTGTGCGTTCATTTCTTCAGCTCCTCCTCTTTCCAATGGCTACAAACCCTAGATCTAAATTCAAATTTCAAAAATCAAATCGAAAGTCAAAAATTCAAACACCTCGGAAAAATTCCAAAAAAAAATATATGTTGAAGATCTAGAGGCGCGTGATTTTTTGGAGGTGTTTGTTTTTCGATTCGAGCTTCTGTGTGTCCAGAATTTAATGTTTTATCTTCGGCTGTTCATTGTAGTTTGGTCGTTTAACGACGGATCTTCGATCTTGCGACGATCAGAGGCTTTGGGCTTGAAGAGATCGATGAGCTGAGCTCATCCATACGGTTATCTTCCCCTATTGGTGTCTGGATTCGCGGCAAATTGGTGGTTAAGGGGGGCGCGGTCGCGTTCGTTCTGGCGAACTAGGTGGTGTCGCACGACAGGGAGAGGGGCGGCGTGAGGTGGCGTCTTCAATGGTGGCTTCAGGTCGGAGGAAATTTGCGAGTAGGTGGCGCGGCGTCGTTGTTTTGGGTGACGGCTGCAAAAGCTCTGCACGCGAAATTTTTTGGTTCGTGAGCCTGTTGCGTGAGAAGATGATGCGCGCAACAAAAAAAAATAGTAGTGACGTGGCAGTTAGTTGTTGGGTGAGTTTGTTTAATTTAATTTTTGAATTCCAATCGTTTTATCGCTATAACTTTTTCTTACGACCTTGTTTTCACGCGAGATTTTTTTGTTAGGATCGTAATAAAATTTCGGATCTGTTGACGTAGATTTGGATCAATTTGGAGACTGTCAAATTTTGAGTTTAAATTGGATTTAAAATTCAATTTAAATTCAAAAGGTGAGTGTTTTAACCCACTCACAACTTCTAAAATTTCTTATGTTTGTTAAATTGATTTTGGATATGAGTAGAAATTTATTTGTGACTGTTTGCATAATTTATTCATCGTCCCAGTTAAATCGCATTTTGTTAAATTAACTGTTAATTAATTTTATTATCGCATATAAATTGACAGTTAAAATTTATTTATTTTTGCATATAAACTGATAGTTAAATAGTTATTAAATTTATTTTGAATATAAACTGTTAGTTAATAACTGTCATTTATTTCCTATGTTATATATTGATGTTTGTTTAAATTGACGATGATTGAAATAAATTAACGACGACTGAAATAAATTGGTTGATGATTGATATTGGGTGAATGGATGATGTGTTCTATCTTATATAAACTGCAAGTTATCATGCATTTTCATTTCATTCGGGATTGCGGTTTGAAATGATATACAACCTCATTTTTATTTTTAAATTGCAGATTGAAATGATAAATATCCGTATCACTTGACCATAGGATAGAAAATTTTATACAGGCACCGCGGTATATATATAAAATTATTTTTGAAATTTTTATGGTTTGGATATGATACGGTTTTATAAAAATGAATAAGTTGAAAAATGACATTTGATAATTTACATTATACGATTAAGTACAGGTTTAAGATCTTGTATATATATAGAATTAAATGATTCAGATCAATTAAGATTGAAAAATAAATTGGAAATTAATTGGAATTGAGCTTATTTAAAAATTTAACTCCATAAGTTGATGTTAACTTATTTAAAATTGGAAGTTTAAAGGAATGATATTTATAACTGGATTTAATGAATAATTCTAGTATAAATAAATGGAAGGAAATATTTAGTGTTAATAAATTGAGTCTTATTTTAAAATGGTTAGGGATTTATCATGTAAACCTTTCAAAACTAAATAATAGGAAAATGAATTGTTGAATAGAAATTCCCAACCTTAGTTTTGAAATTCATTAAATACCCAAAGTTTGAAAATATTGAAATCGAAGTGTTTTATTCAAACGGGAAGTGAATCTAAAAGTTATGGGATAGACTGAATTTAAAATGAATAAAAATTGTGAAGGCATGGAAATTATTTACTTTTAAAGAAATTTTAAATTCAACTGTTTTATTTTATATACTGTTGAATATCCAAACCATTTAAGCTTTGAAAGTTATGATTTTAAAACTATGGATTTCGAAGTATTATGTTGAAAGTTAAATTTCAAATATTTGGTTTCGAGGTATTATAAATCTTAAAAGTGGCATGATTTTGGAAAAGAAATATATTTAAAATAAAATGATATTATATTATTTGGGTTTTAAAAGGAGATGATATCGGATTTATTGGTTTTAAAATGGATAATTATATTCTGGTTTTGAAAGTATAATTATTTTTAAAATGACCGCGGTGTTATAATAACGTTTGGTTGTTGAAGAGACCGGTATCGGAAGTTGTCATACTCTCTACCAACCCCGAAAACCACTTTAACAACCGTGTACGCGGTGGAGATTCCAGAATGAAGTAGGATGGTGGTGGCGTTCCTTTAAGGTAAATACGTGGACCCGACTCCCGTGAGTTGGCATAAGATGGCTAAAACAGGAGCGATTGACGGGTTAATAAGGTAGCACCTTTGATCGGACACATCCCTTCGATATTATACTTTGACTTTTGGATAGATTCGGTGGCCACTTTTGATTTCTTTGATTTGGGGTGTGGCTCGAGGTGGGCGATAGCTGCGGCTATGCGTTACCACCGACCCGGAAGCGTAATTTGTATATCTACCATGGCATTGCCTAGTTGTGCCGTGTCACCTACCCTAGCGCGCCTTATACGATTTTGGCTTTGTACCATACCCATGGAGTGCCCTCTGACGACGCCCAGTACGGGGGAGATTACGGTACTGTATAGACTATGGGAATATATTTTGTGTTAAGGGCTATATGGGTAACCCCATAACGCTATTTAAAAGTAAGTTTATTTTATAAATAGACACTATTATAATAGCGCAATATACTACATAGTAAATAGTTTAACGGATCCTTAGGAGATGTAAATCCCGAGCATCTCTTGAGTTACTGCACTCATATTTATTCCTGTTGATTTAACTTACATAAGATCTGTTAGTTCTGACTCGAGTGTTTTGTCTTTTCAATTCGCTCGGGTCAGTCCGAGCGTTTCAGGATTTGAAGACTTTATTTTTGGAGAAAGAGGACGAAGATTTTATTATTATTATATATTATATGGTTCCACTACACTGTATTCCGCTGCATTGACATTTATTGGTATATGAACTCTGATATTTATTGTATAAAGAAGAATCAAATATTTTGTAAACAGTTTCATGAACTGTATATTTATTATTATATTTTATCCTTCCGCTGTGAGATTCTGTTTAGTTTTTTTCTTTCTTTCTTCTCTGTTTTCTTGTTTACCCCATGACAATCCGTCCTTCCGTATGGTTTGAACTGGCACGTATGTAGATTTAAAGCGTGCAAAAGGCGGGACGTTACAGTTGGTATCCGAGCTTTGGTTTAGCGATAAACCTTAGCTTTGTGGGGTCTGACTCTTTATTAATAGGGTAGTAATACTCTATGGGAGTCACTGAGTGTATATATATGAGAGAGCGTATTTGTTAGTGTTATAAAAAGGTTTTGATATTGTGTTAATCTGTTCCGTTTTGTATTTATAAATTCTGGTGGATGCATGGGACGCTGTGACATCAATAGGGATTTCTAAACACTTAATAGGACAGACCGACATAATATTTGTTTTAATATAGGTGAATGAAATAATTTTGCTTATTATATTTTCTATATATAAAATAAAAAATTCAAATGATATCTATATTAGGCTGCAATAGATTGGTTGATAAGTAATAAAAATTATAATAATAGTTGAAATGAGATTTAAAATAAATAAATGAAATTTGAAAATTTAGAACTTATGATCCGGGGTTTTGAAATTTTTCGAATAAATTTTGGAATATAATATTATTGGTTATAAGTATTCTCTGATATAAATATTTAATATAATTCATAAGAACTGTTTTAAAGAGGATATTGAAGAAAATAAGTTTTGTACTTTCCTCTCTGTCGCTGGAAAATAATTTCGGTGATGGCGGCCGCATCATCGACTTTCATTTTCGAGTTTCGAAGGGGAAAGGCCGCTGTAGTAGTTCTACTGCATATTCATTTTTGAAAATATATAAATTTTGAATTATTTTAAATATAATTAGAGATATATAAGTGGTAAGAATATATTTATCTATTGTTTTAAAATAAATTGAAATTTTAACCCGGTATTAAATTCTTAAATTTCCATTAGTTAACTATTTCAATTATTGCAGTGAAATGAAAGGAAAGAAATTAATAAAATTGAAACCTCTAATTTAGGTAAGAGATTTAAGGCTAAGTAAAGGAAATAGTAAGAAAGTTGGAAGGGTAACTATAAGAGAAAGGTAAAAATTTACTGAACAATGAATTAATTAAAAGAAATGGAACAAACTTGTATAAATTTCAAATTACATCCATAAATAACATATATAACTTACCAAATACAAAAAGTTGAAATGTTTAATAAAGAATGTAATGGAAATTGTACAAGTAAAAGTAGGTAATGAAGTATCCAATGAATTTGCTATCAAAAGAGAATTTAATGTTATAAACTTAAGTTATAATCGAAATTTTACCAAGTAAATAAAATTAAAGGTGAGTATGACAAATAGATGATTATAAACTTAACTAATTAAAGTGTAAATAAATGTGGTCGTGCAATAATAAATGTATGAATAATTATAGTAGAAAACTGGAATGACCTGAGTTAATGGAAATGAATAATTGTAAGTAATAAGTGAAATTAAATTGAACAAACATTGAATAAGTAAATGAAATTAAAAGTTTGTTAGAAATAAATGTAAATTATAAAAGAAAAATTTATGTGGTATGAACAAAAAGAGAAATTAAACAACAAATGTATGAACGAAATTAATAATGATAAACAAATTTGTTGTTCAAATTGGTTGTTATTGGTTATGGTTGTTTGGGTAAGATACTTTAAAATTGGGTTTGGATTGAATGAATAATCTATTTAGTTTTATCTAAAACTGTTGAGTAAATGATGCGCTAATAGTTATTTCTTCATTCCGTACAATTTAAAAAGTTTTGAACCCGAACAACAATTTATTTGTTTGATTTAATGGTTGTTTTATATTTGTTGTGTATGCTATTTGTTGAAATTGATGGTTGTTGTATTGATTTTTTGTTAGTGATTGAAACCACTTAAAAAAAAATCACCTTATATAAATTGTTAACCCTTTAGATTTTATAAGTGAAATGCAGGTTGTGGAAGCAATTGCTATTGTTTTTGGTTCCATAAATTTAGCGTAAATTGCCCGACAAATAGGTACATTTCTGATTTCGGTTTATAGCGCTATTTTATATATTTTCCCGTGTAGGGATATATATATATATATATATATATATATATATATATATATATATATATATTATTTTGGAAAATATTTGTGTATATTGTTATATTTATATTATATTTTCTTCCGAGCCTCTCCGTACAAAAGAGACTCTGCCAAAAAATTTTGAAAATTTTGGACTAAGAAAATTTGAAAATGTTTACAAACTTTAACAATTTATGTTTAAAGGATTTAAATAGGCATAAATTGGTATATTTTATGTTAAATTATTTTATTTTGTAAACTTATTTGTTTATAAATTTAATTAAGAAAGATATATTGTTTTCTTATTTCTTCTTTTCCATTCTTTTCCTTTTCGGGGACGAAAAGTTTTGAGTGGGGGAGAGTGTAACGACCCGTAAATTTCGACAATTTAATTTGTTTATTTAATAGGATTTTTGTAATTTATTTAGTAGAAACAATAAAGGGGTTAAATAAATGTTAAAATGAAGGCTAAAATAAATTATGTAAATGGTGACTTAAAACCTATTATAGAAATTTGAATAAAATCCAAATTGAATTAAGTAGAAAAGGATTCTAACCTGGATATAAAATTTAATATGAGAAATTTATGAAAATATTAAATTGATTTAATGCAATAAAAGAGTGTAAACGGTAATTGGAATAAATTAAGGAATCATGTTATTGCAAGTTAATAATTTACGACTTGAATGAAATTCCAATTCATTAAAAGCATTTAAATGTTATGATTTGATTTTAAATGGAATATGAGAAAAACAAATGTAAGTATTTGATTAACATATATGTTATTTATTCAGGATACTGAATAAAAGTGGGAATCCAATTGTAATTAATGGTAATAATGTTGGTATTAGCTAATAAATTAAATTTCAATGCAATACCCACAAATGAATGGAATGAAATGAATGTATGTAAATGTATACTAGGTTAATTATCAAATAGAAGGAAAGAAAAGTAAATATCGAATTTGATTGATGAATAAATATACATTGGATAGAAGTTGAATATAAAGTCAATGGTAATTGTATAAAATCAATATAAGATAATGAATTGCAATAATTGTGGGTTGATAATAAGGTGTGAATGGGAAAGTGATTGTTATATTAAGTGAATGGAATTCAAATTTGATGGGAAAGGTAAATGGCTATTTGGTAATAAATTTAAAACGGACTTAAATAGTGAATTTATCTAATTAATATATATAATAAATAATGATTGAATAAAAACCTATACCTGTAAATATCTATAATATTTGAGTGGAAATAACAAACTTATAAATGTGGGATTGAGAGTTTTACAACAATTATTATGAGTTATATACTTAGTTCGTTCAATTAAATCAGAAACCATTACAATAAATATAAATTTAATGTTATGCAATTGAGATAAACAATTGAAAAATGTTAAAGTACCTGGATATATATACTAAAATAAATGGTACCCAGGATGGTATTATGATAAATAGTGAATTTAAGAATAGGAATCAGGATTTATTTATTTATATGGAAACTTAAAGGCTAATAATTGAATTTAATTACAATTAAATGAGATTGAATATAGTTAAATAATTCATTATTTGAAATAAAGATAATGTGAGAAATTTGTGTGATAATTTGGAATCCAATATTTAAATCCATCTGTTGACAGGAATGAATGGAATACTAATTTATTTATTTAACTAAACGGAATTTTAGGATATTTATAATTTGGGAATTTAATGAAATTCAGGATTTATACTGAAATTTATAATTTACCTTCTTTGAATTTGACATCTAAACTTGTTGGAATTTTGTAAATGATTAAGGATTTTTAAAAGTGATAAAATGAGTCAATTTTAGAATCTAAATATAAAATTTGCATTTATTTCTAATTCTTAATTTATTTAATTAATATAAAAATAGTCATTTTGGTCACGGACTCGGATTTCGACAAAACCAATTTCATCGGATCTGTAACAGTGAATTACTGTAGGGTTTCAAGTTTCGTAGCAATCGGACTTGTCGTTTGATCGTACGAACGCGAAACGCCTTGAAATCGATTTAATTGAAATCAATTTGAAAATATTAATTTCAGCATAACTTCTTCATACGATGGAATTTGGACGTGAAACTTTTTCCATCGCGTTCAGAATATTTTAAAACACCTATTTGGATATATGAGTTTACCCAATTTCGTTCCATGGTCAGAACGATCTTTTTGGGCCACGTTAGCGTTAGCACGTATATTCAACAGATCCATCTATTCAAATTTCCAACCTATCTATATAAACCCAGTTATAAACCCTAGCCTCCCTCTATGCTCATTTGTTTGTGCGTTCATTTCTTCAGCTCCTCCTATTTCCAATGGCTACAAACCCTAGATCTAAATTCAAATTTCAAAAATCAAATCGAAAGTCAAAAATTCAAACACCTCAGAAAAATTCCAAAAAAAATATATGTTGAAGATCTAGAGGCGCGTGATTTTTTGGAGGTGTTTGTTTTTCGATTCGAGCTTCTGTGTGTCCAGAATTTAATGTTTTATCTTCGGTTGTTCATTGTAGTTTGGTCGTTTAACGACGGATCTTCGATCTTGCGACGATCAGAGGCTTTGGGCTTGAAGAGATCGATGAGCTGAGCTCATCCATACGGTTATCTTCCCCTATTGGTGTCTGGATTCACGGCAAATTGGTGGTTAAGGGGGGCGCGGTCGCGTTCGTTCTGGCGAACTAGGTGGTGTCGCACGGCAGGGAGAGGGGCGACGTGAGGTGGCGTCTTCAATGGTGGCTTCAGGTCGGAGGAAATTTGCGTGTAGGTGGCGCGGCGTCATTGTTTTGGGTGGCGGCTGCATAAGCTCTGCACGCGAAAAATTCGGGTTCGTGAGCCTGTTGCGTGAGAAGATGATGCACGCAAAAAAATAAATAGTAGTGACGTGGCAGTTAGTTGTTGGGTGAGTTTGTTTAATTTAATTTTTGAATTCCAATCGTTTTATCGCTATAACTTTCTCATACGACCTCGTTTTCATGCGAGATTTTTTTTGTTAGGATCGTAATAAAATTTCGGTTCTGTTGACGCTGGTTTGAATCAATTTAGAGACTGTCAAATTTTGAGTTTAAATTGGATTTAAAATTCAATTTAAATTCAAAAGGTGAGTGCTTTAACCCACTCACAACTTCTAAAATTTCTTATGTTTGTTAAATTGATTTTATATATGAGTAGAAATTTATTTGTGACTGTTTGCATAATTTATTCATCGTCTCAGTTAAATCGCATTTAGTTAAATTAACTGTTAATTAATTTTATTATCGCATATAAATTGACAGTTAAAATTTATTTATTTTTGCATATAAACTGATAGTTAAATAGTTATTAAATTTATTTTGAATAGAAACTGTTAGTTAATAACTGTCATTTATTTCCTATGCTATATATTGATGTTTGTTTAAATTGACGACGATTGAAATAAATTAATGATGATTGAAATAAATTGGTTGATGAGTGATATTGGGTGAATGGATGATGTGTTCTATCTTATATAAACTGCAAGTTATCATGCATTTTCATTTCATTCGGGATTGCGGTTTGAAATGATATACAACCACATTTTTATTTTTAAATTGCGGATTGAAATGATAAATATCCGTATCACTTGACCATAGGATGGAAAATTTTATACAGGCACCGCGGTATATATATAAAATTATTTTTGAAATTATTTTATGGTTTGGATATGATACGGTTTAATAAATATTAAATTTGGATATGATATAAATATATTTTATATATACATACATAGTTAAATTGTTGAATTTAAGCTGTGCATAAATCTGTTAAATAAAAATGAATAAGTTGAAAAATGACATTTGATAATTTATATTATACGATTAAGTACAGGTTTAAGATCTTGTATAAATATAGAGTTAAATGATTCAGATCAATTAAGATTGAAAAATAAACTGGAAATTAATTGGAATTGAGCTTATTTAAAAATTTAACTCCATAAGTTGATGTTAACTTATTTAAAATTGGAAGTTTAAAGGAATGATATTTATAACTTGATTTAATGAATAATTCTAGTATAAATAAATGGAAGGAAATATTTAGTGTTAATAAATTGAGTCTTATTTTAAAATGGTTAGGGATTTATCATGTAAACCTTTCAAAACTAAATAGTAGGAAAATGAGTTGTTGAATAGAAATTCCCAACCTTAGTTTTGAAATTCATTAAATACTCGAAGTTTGAAAATATTGAAATCGAAGTGTTTTATTCAAACGGGAAGTGAATCTAAAAGTTATAGGATAGACTGAATTTAAAATGAATAAAAATTGTGAAGGCGTGGAAATTATTTACTTTTAAAGAAATTTTAAATTCAACTATTTTATTTTATATACTGTTGAATATCCAAACCATTTAAGCTTTGAAAGTTATGATTTTAAAACTATGGATTTCGAAGTATTATGTTGAAAGTTAAATTTCAAATATTTGGTTTCGAGGTATTATAAATCTTAAAAGTGGCATGATTTTGGAAAAGAAATATGTTTAAAATAAAATGATATCATATTATTTGGGTTTTAAAAGGAGATGATAACGTATTTATGGGTTTTAAAATGGATAAATATATTCTGGTTTTGAAAGTATAATTATTTTTTAAAATGACCGCGGTGTTATAATAACGTTTGGTTGTTGAAGAGACCGGGATCGGAAGTTGTCATACTCTCTACCAACCCCGAAAACCACTTTAACAACCGTGTACGCGGTGGAGATTCCAGAATGAAGTAGGATGGTGGTGGCGTTCCTTTAAGGTAAATACGTGGACCCGACTCTCGTGAGTTGGCATAAGGTGGCTAAAACAGGAGCGATTGACGGGTTAATAAGGTAGCACCTTTGATCGGACACATCCCTTCGATATTACACTTTGACTTTTGGATAGATTCGATGGCCACTTTTGATTTCTTTGATTTGGGGGTGTGGCTTGAGGTGGGCGATAGCTGCGGTTATGCGTTACCACCGACCCGGAAGTGTAATTGGTATATCTACCCTGGCATTGCCTAGTTGTGCCGTGTCACCTACCCTAGCGCGCCTTATACGATTTTGGCTTTCTACCATACCTATGGAGTGCCCTCTGACGACGTCCAGTACGGGGGAGATTACGGTACTGTATAGACTATGGGAATATATTATGTGTTAAGGGCTATATGGGTAACCCCTTAACGCTATTTAAAAGTAAGTTTATTTTATAAATAGACACTATTATAATAGCGCAATATACTACATAGTAAATAGTTTAACGGATCCTTAGGAGATGTAAATCCCGAGCATCTCTTGAGTTGCTGCACTCATATTTATTCCTGTTGATTTAACTTATATAAGATCTATTAGTTCTGACTCAAGTGTTTTATCTTTTCAATTCGCTCGGGTCAGTCCGAGCGTTTCAGGATTTGAAGACTTTATTTCTGGAGAAAGAAGATGGAGATTTTATTATTATTATTATATATTATATGGTTCCACTACACTGTATTCCGCTGCATTGAGATTTATTGGTATGTGAACTCTGATATTTATTGTATAAAGAAGAATCAAATGTTTTGTAAACAGTTTCATGAACTGTATATTTATTATTATATTTTATCCTTCCGCTGTGAGATTCTGTTTAGTTTTTTCTTTCTTTCTTCTCTGTTTTCTTATTTACCCCATAACAATCCGCCCTTCCGTATGGTTTGAATTTGCACGTGTGTCGATTTAAAGCGTGCAAAAAGGCGGGATGTTACATCTCCCGTAGCCCGTGTGGTATCCTCTGGTAGCTTCCCGATCAGGAGGGACCATGATATTGGATGGACTACTGGGACTATTACGTGTTAAGGGCTATATGGGTAACCCCTTAACGCTACTAAAAAAGTAAGTTTATTTTACTAATAGACACTATTGTAATAGCGAAATATTACTACATAGTAAATAGTTTAACGGATCCTTAGGAGATGTAAATCCCGATCATCTCTTGAGTTACTGCACTCATATTTATTTCTGTTGATTTAAGTTACATAAGATCTTTTAGTTCTGACTCGAGTATTTTGTCTTTTCAATTCGCTCGGGTCAGTCCGAGCGTTTCAGGATTTGAAGATTTTAATCTAGAGGACGAAGACGAAGATTTGCATTACTATTATTTATTATAGTACTCCACTACATTCAAAATGTTCCGCTGCATTGTATTATTCTTTGGTATGTGTAAATCTGGTATATATTGTATACGTAAAATCAAATGTTTTCGTAAAACAGCTTTATGAACTGTATATTTGATTATTATATTTTATCGTTCTGCTATGAGATTCTATTTTGTTTTATTTCTTTCTTATTTTTCTTATTTACCCCATAACAATCCGCCCTTCCGTATGGTTTGAATGGGCACGTGTGTCGATTTAAAGCGTGTGAAAAGGTGGGATGTTACATATCTCTAATGAGTAATCTCCATCAAAGCCAAGGTTCTCGCTTAACCTTCAGCTTTGATACCAATTGTAATGGACCGGTATTTTCGACCCTTGGAAATCGACATCAATATGTTCAGTGTATAACATGTCGAATATCCAAGTGCCGGAAATACCGATTCATTAAGGGTGAAGAAGAAATGGTAGAAGAAGAAACGGAACAAAATATTATATATAATAACAAATTTTAAATACAAGAACTGTATCTGTTTTATACTTACAATCATCATAGTACAACAATCACTACAACAATTTGGACAGTTATAATAACTTGTCATGATATAAATAACTCACATAGCGGAAATAACCAGATACGTGATATATCTCTGAACTCCTCCAGCTTGTTTCCTAAGCTCCATAGCATTCTATCCTAAATTTGTAATACTCGGTCTGACCTGAGCATTACAACAAAATAACACCCGAGTCAGTCTGGAAAACCAATGTGAGAAAACACACTCAATTAGAATTATTAAAGTTATCAAAATCTTTTGAAAAACAAAGGTATTCGTAAGATCACGTCACACATAAACATGACGGGTTTTTCCCTTACGATAACCAAAACATTTTATAGAAAATCCAGTGGTATTATAATAGTGTCCAAATACAAGTACTTATTCAAATAGCCAAATTGTTACATTAATTAAATTCCAAGATACTAGGCTTTACAAACAAAACCGTAAAGGCTCGTATTGGAGAATGGATCCTATATAATGACTGGGCTACTGGGGTACTGCTCATCACAGTACACCACTAAAAAATATACAGAGGACCTAGTTGGGATCCCTTGCTACGCAAGATCGGCCTACCCCTAACTTGGATAGAGCGAATATGTTATCACCCTGGGTGTTCCCACCCTTAAAAATCGAGCGCCACTTTTTCATGCAAAACCATATCCATAATTTATATATATTTTCAAGGACATCTACAAAAGTGATAACAAATCCTAATTAGGTGTGACCCACTTAGCCTTGCTGCATCTTCAATATTTTAGTCATTTCAGGTTGATAAGGTTTGAGGCTAACGTTACCTTTCAAGAACGATTCCACTTAGAATGCTCATCGTCCTCCAATGATGATGTTCCGATTGCATTCGTCCATACAAGTTGTCCTAGGTCTGGACAAACTAAATCACTGTCTTCACTATCTTCACGATATCCATTCTTAACGTTCAAACCGGATCAAAGTGGTTTTCGGATAATTAAATCCAACCTCGGTTTCTTCGAAACGATTAACGAAATTGGCCAATATTGATAGTTGGTTATTTAACCACCAAATGTCATCCATACATAGTCACTGGGACATTATTCAAAATTCTTTAATACATCCATTTCAAAATATCTTTACAAGATATATATTCAAATCTTTTTTTTCAAATTTATTAATATTTGAAAACATTTCCGTACACTCTCTTCCATGACAGGATATTACCACCCGTACCTCACTTCAACACTTAGTGATATATTTCCAACTTTGATTTATAATCCATTACTCAGAAAATGTCTCGATATAAATCCTTCCCTCTAAATATTTTCAAAAACCTTCCATTTTCTCATTTAGGAGAATATTATAATCCATTTTCCCGAAATAATTTCTTATATCAATACTTAGGAGTTTTTCTTATGCTATCTCCTACATTTCCGAAATATATTAATTTCTTTACACTTTCCAAAGTCGATTATACTCACTTATAATCTTGTCTATCCATTTACAACTTCTAAAATCGCATCCATTTTTCATATCTCGAGGGAGTCTATAAATAAATTTAATCATTTTCGAAACTCTGTATATATACAATAAGTATTTTTAAAAGAATAGTAATTTATTTCGAAACAGGTTTAAGTAATTTATTTAAAATTAAAAATATTTTAAATCAAACATCAAAACTTATTTCCAATTCATTTTAATATAATCAAACCAATTTACAAAACTGATATGAATTTTATTTCAATCTATATTTGATATTTGAAAAAAATGCACTTCTAAAATATTCCAATAATAACTAGCTTTTAATTATATAGTTTAATAAATAAAATTTCCTTTTAAAACAAAACTTGTTTCTTAATAAAAATATTTTTTTTCTTTTTCCTTCATGAATCCCAATAACCAATTTATCTTATAAATCCCTCACGATTTACAACACTTCAAGCCCATCTTGATTTCTAACAATTTTAACTTTTCAAAATAGAGTCCACGATATTTTTTCCCAAACCCTATTTTCCTATCTCGATATAAATTCACACTGTAGAATTTTATTCCAATCTATCAATTGGTATCATTTTATTTATTTATAAACATCGTTTATAAGTTATAAACTCCTTTGAGTTTTCACTTATTTATAAAACTAATCCCATTTTAAAAATCTCGTTTTATAAATCCATTTCTTAATACCATTTATTTTTCAAGTCCATTCAAAATACCAATTTCAACTTCTTTTTCATATATTCCTTAAATATCGCTTAAAAATCTTTTATATAATTATTTAAAATCTCCATTTAAAATACCTTTTCTGAATAGTTAAGTACAATCCAAAAATCAATATACCTTTTTAATCCAAATCAATTTCTTAAAAAAATCCAATTTCTATATGAATATTTTTATATTCAAAATCTACTTTTATTTCCTTCAAAATTTCAAAAATAATGTTTATGTTATTTAAAATACCAAAATTAAGGCTGGTTCTGCTACAGCATTTAATAATTCAAATTACAATAATAATCTATAAAAGATTATCCACACACATCATATATCACTATATAAGAAAAATAAACAATATATTTGAGGAATACAGTAGAATCCCTCTAATCCGTTTTTCTGCATACACAGATGTTAATACAATATAAAAATACCAATCTCACTTCGAGGGGGATATCGCGGTATATAGGGTCACCCGCAATTAAGCAGGGCGCATAGGGTCTCATCCGCTTTAATGTGCGGGAATATCACTCCAACTACTAATATATATACTAGTGTATATATATATATATATAACATCCTAACTGACAATAATTTATAAATTCAACCAAGCATCTAATAATTAGTTTTAACTATTCAAAATTAAGTTTGGAAATCCAAATGAGAGAGAATTTCTCACCTTGATTTTTATTTGCAAACCCATTTCAAATTTTAAATTTAATTGAACATCGTCCAATTAAATTTAAAAATTGTGCCTTAAAAAATCTCCAAACAAATTTTATTCCATAGACTTCACAGCTGCAATCCAAATACAACTTGCGTCATTGATTTTTGACCTCGTACGAAAGGATTAGAAAATTTTAGCACTCTAATAATAAGATTATACAATATGTATATGTAATTAACATTGAATTTTATTACAATCATTACAAAAAATTATTTTCTTATGATTAATACCTTAATTCTCCTTTCCATCCTCGTCATTGCACTACCGCGTCTCCTCGGCTTCGGTCGAACCTATGGCCAACCCGTACGCTCCCTCCACCGGACGTCAAACCAAAGTCGCAATCTATAAAACTCCAATGTCCCACCTTCTTCGAATTACTGGATGTCACGACCCTCCCCAACCACCAAGCCCTAGCTTGCCTTGGACAGTACGATACCACGCCTCCCATAACACCCTAAACCTATCGACCTGCCCTCGCACCGCCTCCATTGCTCCGGTCCCCACACAATCACCTCAACAAAGCTCGCGGCTGCCCTTGACAACCATCGTGACTTCGGAAACAACTTCATGACCATTGCCATTTGCCAGCTGTTGACAGACTAAGCCATGATCCCCTCTTCGATCATCGCGTGCGATCTTCTTCTTCTAGGTCGTGAATTCAATTCATGATTTTTTTTAACTTAAGTTCGATTTCATAAATAGATTTCTGATTTTGAATAAGCGGAAGGAAATACAAAATTTAGATAAGTATAAACGTGGGTACGGGCCCTTTTTTTCCATCATGAATTTAACAGAACAGAAGGGGAGAGGATGTGATTTAAATAAACCGAAGGAAAGGATGGTGGCGTGTTTGAATGGAGAAGCGTGGCGTGTTTAACCGTTTAAACTCTTTTTTTTAAATCAAAATATCTCGTTCTACGCAACCCAAAATCTCAAACCCCTATCGAGGAGTGCCGCCAGGCATTTTAATGTTATACCCCCATTTCAAACGCAATAGAAAAGGTTTTGAATCATAATTCGATCATATGGAGAAGATAGCCTTTTGGACCCGATTATTATATTGAATATTCGATATTAAAGTCAACGCGTTTGTATCCCGTACGACCAAATGATAATTCCAAACGCTGCCACATTTGAAATCTGATAATAATACACTATTATGAATTCAATGGAACCGGTTTCATAAAATTCCGAGACCATGCCTCGGATCACTATTTTAACTCGTCGATTAAATCGACGATTTCAGAAATTATCGAAATCATTAGAAATTCTAGTTTTGAAATCTTACTAACTAAATTGTAATTCCAAATTCAATATTTAAACCATTTAATATTCAAAATTAAACGATGAAAAATCCGGGCGTTACAATCAAATTCTTGTCATATATAATAAAATATATTTCATGATTGCACACACATTTAAAAGCATAAAAATAACCTTTTATCAACTTTTGATAGCAATTTTCCATGTATCAAAGCAATATTTTGTGTACCTATAGAGCAAAGTAAAGGAATATTGGGATACAAATTTGTAAAAGAGTTAAGTAATTATGTAAAAGAGTTAAATGCAAGCATGGCCTATATAAAGCAGAGAAGAGCAGCAACCATGACATATGGGAATGAAGCAATGAATCCTACAAGTACTATTGAAATGGACATAATCATCCGGTTCTCCTTAGTATTTACCATATATCGCACATACTTAGCAAACAACAATCAATTAACCAATATTTGAGTGATTAGTCCGTTCAATTTAATTTGTTAATTTGAAAAGATGCCAAAAGAATTAAATAGAGTTAGCAAACTTTATATTGCATTGTCTCCTCTGAAGCTGATGGCACTTATGTGCATTTCATGCATTCACGACCATAAAATATATTACATTATTAGCATCAATCAAAACATATAATCCAGAAAAGAAGTGTATATGGATTTACAAATAAGCTAAGATGATTCCCTCTCTACTGTGTAGAAGGCATTTTCCCTAAGTTTTTGTTGAGTTGTTTCCTCAAGAAAAAATAAGTTAAGCTACCTTAAGGGATAAGAAAGGGAAAAACGAACTAATCAATGACATGAGTATAAATAATTGCGCCTAGCTCAACTGCTTTTCTACTACCAATTTTTGTTACAACAATTATGTGAACCTTCTAAAGAGCTCCAAAATTTTGTTATTGCAAATTGTGCTTCTCATTTCTTTGTCTCATAATGTATTGCAAAGGTAGATTAGCCTTAAAATTTGGTTAGAGAAGTGCAAATAAAGAGTCAATTCTAAACATGTATATCGATATTATAGATACAATAGTCTGAACTCTATAAATGTTGCCAAGAGTTAAGGTAAGCATATACACATCATTAATATCATAGCTTAGACATGTAACAAAAAAAATCATGTTTTCAACAAGTTCATCGAATATCGGTATACCAGAATATAACAGATGGATATATTAAACCAATCAATACAAAAATATGTATCATAGCCTATCTAAAGTGATTGATCACAGCCTACGATATGCAAGCATAAAGTGTGAGCCATTTGAAATGCCAGATCAAGCAAAATGAATATTGGTCTTTTTACCTAGAGAAAAAGCCTATCATGTTGAAGCTACATGCTAAAATTGATGGACATTCCAAATCAGCAACCAGGAAAGCCTATGAAGGAAAGAATAAAGTTACCAATTGAATATTGAATGGCATAAAGATAGTAAAAGGTCAACATTTGACCTCTAGGCCTGCTTTCAAACTTATTGGATTAACTCCATTTAGGCAATCCTATTAAACATAAAATTCATGATGTACATGTTTAATATCACTACTCTTAATGAATATAAAATTCAGTGGAACCTACTAAGCAATAACATTCTAGTATAAGAAGACAAAATGAATAGTTAGTTAAATCAGAAGAAAAAAACTTGATATCTAAACATTAAATGCTTCCTGCAATTTCAAACTTGCAATCAAGTGCTACCTTTATTTTTCTATTGTAATCAGATTCGTAAGTGATTAATAAAGACAGAACCTTCAAAGTGGATGTGGGCATACAACGATGAACCACTATAATTCTTTGTGTTTTTGATCATTGCTTTTTATTTATTTTTAGCTTAATCTTTTCTTTGGTTTAATTTAATCTTCTTCACTTACTTCTCTATTAAATGTATTCTTGGGTGTTTGAGACCAGTTTTGGAACAAATATTTTGGTGCATTCACTGAGAAAGCTATCCCCCGCAAGTTTGGAGTTTAGATTTGGAATCAATAAGAGAACTTGGAATTAGAGTAATGGTGAAACCATCAACAAGGAGACAGAGAGCGAATGAGAGCCATCATGAAGGGAGTCAGTAGGCTTCCTCGGGCTAATCAAACGTCAATCTTCATTACCAGAGACAAGATGGAAACGATGAAGGATGCTACGCAGGAAAGGATGTTAAAGGGATAAGAGGGGTAATGCAGAACCTATTCCGATAGATTGGACAAGCTGAAGCGCAAAACTAAGGAAATGGTGTAGCAGGAAACGCTGAAAATATGGATCATGGAGTTGAAGTAGTAGGAGCTAAAGAAATCTAGAATCAAAACCAAGGAAACGAATTAACAAGATGCAGGATGGAGTGGAATAGCCGGGAGTGGCCCCTGACCAACCAAGAACGATTAGCGCCGATCGATCCATAGTTGGGGGCATGCCCCTGGGTCATGCTAGACCCATCATAAGCAGAATAACGAGCGGGGCTGTAGTTTGGCATTGATCAGAATGTCGATGCTCGTCCATAAGAGCAAATTTCAGGATTCTCCCATGGAATCCGGAGGCAGGTTGGAGACAATGATTGAAGACTACCACTGGATGACAATGACAGTTTGGTGGAATGATCAGACGTGCTATGAGAGGAGTATTGGTGAATAGGGATCTAGAAGATAAAAATAGGAGCTGATTTGCTCCTAATATCAAGCAAGCTAGGAATTCCCTGGAGTTCAAACTACCAATGCTTGAGACATATGATGAAAAAACAGATCCCAATGTTCATCTGACTAGATACATAAGACACGTGGAAGTACTGAGGGCATCGGAGGAAGTCATTGCATGGTGCTTCCCTTTGTATCTAATGGATATAGCTACGCTATGGTTCCGACAGTTGGAAAGTGGCTCTATTAGCACAATACGTGCGAAGACAGGCTGCGGCGGTGGAATGGTGTAGGATCGATTTCACCCTAGAGAAGGGGTGAATAGGATGATACTATTAATTATAAAAATTATTGCGAAAGTATATAAAATAATTTCAACATAGATCACAGCAGAATAATAATAGCACAGATAATAGCAGAAAAATGCAGAAATAGAACAACACAGAATTTATCCAGCTTCGGCAAAACCCTGCCTACGTGCTGCCCCCAAGGTTTCTACTAGAAACTAAGTAGTCAAAAGCTTACACACGTAAAATCATGATACCCGCTATCGACAAACCTAACTCTACGCACAAAACCCTGCCATAACTTAGCCACTAAGTTGTGAATTCTTGAACTACACCACCATAGTTCGTCTTCTAGTCACACGACTAGAAATTACAAAAGATTAAAGGAAAAATACAAATTTAAAAAACAATTTAAAAATCAAAACACTAATTTTTAATGATAACAGCCCAAAATATAAGCCGGCCCAAATTAAATCAATTAGTTAGATTTCTGATCCCCTTTTCTTTTTTATTTGTTCGGCCCAACTCTTTGTTCTTCGATCTTTGGAAATGACTGTTTTTCTTCGTACGCTCCAAATTTACAAATAGGGCTTTTCTAAATTTTAGAAGCCGACTTTTATTGATCGATCAAGTGGGTGTTTTCGTGATTACTTTGACGATCGATTCTTTATTCACTTTGCACATGGCTGCTCCAATTTGATCGAGTTCTCTATGAATTAGTATGTGATTTTATGCTCTTTGATTTACTGGTTCATTTCCTTGAACTCGATGATTTTGAGGCCGATGATGTTAATGGTATATATAGAATTTTAATTCCTATAATTTCGTTCGTATTTTATCATTGGATGATTTTTCTCGGCCACTTAATTATGCTTGAATGCTTGAGATGATTACTGACTTGTTCAAATTCGTATATTTTGTTTACTCGATTAACACGGTTTTGATTTGCTTTGTTCGACTCCTTGGCCACGACGTCTCTAACTTGTTCATCGTATTCTTTTGTCACGGCTTTGAGTTTCTGGCATTTGAACTTGACATTGATTTGTTTGATTTGGTTTCTTTCGACTTCGGCCACATTGATTTTTATCACTTGGCTTTGACATGGATTTGTTCAAACTTGCCTTGGTTATTTTTCTTTATGCTTGTTGACTTTGGCCAGTTGATACTGCTATGTGAATTTTTGGCTTGACTCTGGCTTGTTCATTGTCACTTGCTTATGCTATGTTCACTTGTTCGAATTTGCTGTTGTCCATGTCGTATGCTTCAATATACATATTTAACTAAACCCTGTGTTGCTTTTGTGCCTCTTAGCCTATTTGCACTACCTATATATATGTGTGTGTGTGTGTGTGCGTGTATGCGTACACACACACACATATATGTATAGTAGTTACATTGTTGTTCCACTATTCTACATGTTATTGTTTCTCCGAAGTCGTGGCATTCATACTTTACTATTTGAACAATGGCTTTGTAATTGTCATCACATATATGAACTGGTTGCTATGTTGCTTGATCATTGGCCTTCACTACACATGTATATGTTCAGATTGGCATTTGCAGTGTTGTTTCAGTTGTCGACGATGCTCTGACTGTTGAGGCAGTGCCATTGATATTTGAGTCTTCATTTGATAGTAGCTATGCACTTGGCTTATACTGATGCATTGTATTTGCATTTGTCTTCATTTATTTTGATCTCACCTCCAATTTCTCTGTGCTTGTTTGCAACTGCAGTCGTCAATCTGTTTTTTTGTATTTGTGTTAGTTGAGCTGAACGAGTTCATTGTATTCATGTGAACTTCATTGTTTGCTTTGATCTGGTTCATGTATATGCTATATTTGTATATCCACTTAAGTCTGGTTCACTTTGAACTTCATGTTGATTTTTGACATCACACCTGAGTTGAATCCAGCTTATAGCTCGGGTTTGACCTTGTGCTCATGTCATGACTTTATTTGTATTGCACTTGAGTTGAACCTGGCTTTTAATGGGTTTGACCTTGTGCTCACCTATCCCTGCAATTTTGTCAAGTGTATATTAGTGCCCATGGCCTTGTGACATGTACAGTGATACACTGTGCATGTCTCAAGTTGTTCGTGTATGATGAATTCAAATTTAAATGATGACGAACAAGCCAAATAACCGAGGCAAATAACATTTTCAAAATACACATTTTATTTTATACCGCAAAATATTTTGTTTTCAATTTTACTATGTTAGTGTAGGTGCTGGATTCAATTTGTAACAGAGTTGAAGATCAAATACGCATGAACGAATGAAATGTATGATATGAAAATGTCTGTGAAAATTATGATGTAGTCAAACTTGTGTTGTAATTGAAATTTGTGTATATATATAGTGAGAGCTCAAATTTGTACTATTCAAAATTGTAATAAATATATGTTTGAATAAAATATCCGTTTGAATTTAAATTCTATGTTATTTATTTTATATAGCAAATATTTATTTAATTATTCGAAAAATAATAGTACATTAAAAAATACGTTTAAATGAATATATATATATATATATATATATATATGTTTATTATCATCAAACAAAAATCATATACTTGCGTATTCAACAAACGGGAGCAACCACCGTTCATCTCGAACGAAAATAGCACTAGATCAAGGCATCGTCGTCAAATTGTCATCAATTGATTGGGATTGCATGGAATAAGTAATAAACTTTATAGTAATACGGCTAAGTCAATTACACATGTACGGGATCGAGGACAATCCCTAGGCATGCTCTGAGATGATAATGAACCGCAGTGCTTGGGTTTGTGAAATTTTGTTTTTTCTAGTTTACTTCGAATTCTGGATTTTTTGATATTTTTGATTCATTAGTATTTTGATTGTACGTACCCTTATTTTATATTTTTCCAAACGGACTTTGGAATGCTTAAATCTGGATTACTATAATAAATAACACAGGCCGCGGTTGTGGCCTTGACCGGAGAGATGGGATAATAGCCGCAAGCTGCAAGTCCCTTAGCCGGAGAGGGATGGGATGGATTCATATATGGGTTAAGTCCTCGAATGGGGATCGAAGCCGGAGAAGGATACTCAATAGATTAAGTCCTTGACTGAGGGTCGAGGCCGGAGAAGGATACCCCAAGGGTTAAGCCCTCGATTGGGGATCGAGGATGCCCCATGGATTAAATCATTGACTGGAGAGTCGAGGCTATAGAATGTAACCTAATAGGTCGTTAAGTATGGATTATACCTAGCAAGGAGTAGGTCTCTTCGCCAGAGAGCGATAAGATTGGCCTACTCAGATCGTCGAGCATGGACTATGCTCGGCAAGGATCCGGAGAGACTGCAACGAACCACCTTTCTTGCATTCGAAAGATGATTCATTTATCGGATGTAAGATGAGTCATTTATCGTACATTGGTTTGAAGTCGTTTTCGGATAACTATTCATCATCCAATTCCAGTCTCTTTAAACCAACATTCGATAATTTTAAATGGTCAAGTTATCTGATAGTGAACAGCTTCACTATCTGATGTAAGATTTTACATATGCACATACACTCCATACACTTAAGTTATTATGACCTGCTTATCGAAATTAAAATCCTTGTGTTTATCACGTTACTAATATTTAGCATTTGTGCTAAACATAAGTCAACTTAATTTCCATAAAACCTGTCAACGTTTTATAATCGCTACTTTAATTCATTTGGCTACATAATGGTCCCGACGATGGATCCTTTGATTTAAAATCACTTACCTTATAAAGAAGATTGATTTAAAACGTAACAAATTAAGTTTAGAAATAGATTTGAAAAGATTAAAGTATATTTGAATAGCTTAAATCCTAATTGTATCTTAATTAAATCAAGTTTAATTTGTAATTAAACTTTAATTAACTTAATGAACTTAGTTAAGTCCTAATTCACTTCTTAATGCATCTTAGTTACGGTTAAAACAATTAATTATTAGTTAAACCCTAATTAATTAAAAGTCAATTAAATAATCAATTCTTAAATCATAATTAATTAACTAATAACTTAATTAAAAAATAATTAATCATTAAATTACTTCTTAACTTCATTAATCATTAATTAAAACTTTATTAATCACTAAGTAGTCATTAACCTTCTTTAAGTTTTACTTAACCCTTGATCACTTAATTATCAATTAAGTACTAATTATTTTTAATTAATGTATTACATAATAAAATATTAATTTAACTAAACTTAATCTTTTTTATATCACTAACTAAGTTTGAAAACTTTTTCAAAACCATTTCACAAGAAAACATTTTAAAACGAAAATTTTGTTGAGTCCATAATGACTGTAAGCGCAGCTCGCTTAAACATACTTTAATCGAAAAACTTGCTTGATTCTTTCTATTTCATGTTTTGAAACTCTATTTCATGTTTTGAAACATAACATTTAAAGTTTTTGGAACATAGAAACAAAGATAGAAACTTTGAGACAATTTTCAAACTTTTAAACAATAAAACATAGTTTTTGATTTCGAAGCAGTTCTCACGTCCATCGTAACACACAAACTTGTTAACTTTGACTCAACACAACGTACTTTGGTTCTTGGATCATGACCATACATCCATACTACCATACATTTTAACGTCACAATGAAAACACATATAAAATATATTTTTACATGCTTACTAACTTGACAATACCGCATTCAAATCTCAAATTCAACACCAAGCACTAACATCCATGAAATCAACATCAACCAATCTAATAACCATTCAATTTACACATTATATTATCATCACAACAACACCACATAGTAAAGTCAAAAAAATTTCCAGAATAAAGTAGTTTACTCACTGAAACTCCACAAATACAAAGCGAACTTTCGACTGGACTTTGAAAACAACACATGAGATTCAAAGAGTAAAGATTTTTCTGGAGTCTTGAGCTTTAAACGACTCGATTTGATGGTGTGGGGCTCGGTTTAGTAGTTTGGGGTGGGTTGGTTTCTTAAAGAATAAAGTGAAGAAATGAATATAGGAAAGTTTAAACCAAATTCGAAAGAGATTTAAAGTGAAAAGTTAGGATTTTTAAATACAAAGAAAGGATTTGGAAGCCTTGGAAATTTTTAGAGAGGAAGTTTTAGCAAATGAAGGAGAGAATGTAAATAAAAAAACGTGTGTATGGGTGTGAATTTATAGAAGAAGAAAAGTGAGAAAATTACCATTTTATTCTTAGTCTAAAATATAGTAACATGTCATCATTTTGACATGTCATATCACCACCTTTCTCCCTTTCATATGTCACATCTCCCCCCTCTCTAGTCACATCCCCCAAGCCATGATGGGTAATGATGATGGTACTTAAGGAAATGACAAGAGATAATGATATGATTTAGTATATATATAAGTTATTATTTTAAAACCATGTCTTGTCACATCACTTGCTAAATACGATTAGTATATTATTATTGTTTGGTTAATTAACTCTTATGTATGTATATATAGTGCCCAAAGACAAACAACATTCCCGACAACTTTCCAGTGTCGAAGGTCGAAATTTCGGAAAACATTTTTCAGTCACATTTTCCATTTTCCTACGAACTATTTAATTTGGTAAACATAGTTTGAAAATGATTTTCCATCATTATTAATTAATTAAAATGAGTTCATTTATCAATAAAAATCCATTTATTGACTATATAAATTATACATATAAATTTTTTGAGTTAAAGCGACCAAACCATGGGTCGTTACAGAGACTATAAACTCAGATAATGATTTAGAGAAATCGCAAATTGACTTACTAACTCCTACGATTTTAAATGGCTATGGATTTGGATAAGGACCCGGAGCAGTCTCAGATTTGACTAATGACCCGGAGAGGTTATAGATTCAGACATCAGCTTTAAATAGCAATGAATTTGGCTTTGGATGGATACGAAATTGGATATCGACTCAAAACAGTTATGGATCTCGCTAATGATCAGGAGAGATCGAGGAATTGGATGGGCAATGGATTGGATAATACGACTACCAATGGATTATGGACTTCAAATTTCGATTTAAAGTAATTCAAAGCATGCCTTCCTACTGCAAGGAATATTTTGGAGGACAAATGTTATCCCAGCTTCTGGTTAGACCGAGATATCATGGATTTGGCTAAAGTGGATGGATTGGAAATTGGTTACAGTTGAGACTATGGACGATAGTTGAATCAGATGGACAATGCTCGAAAAATGGCTAAGTACCCAATCAAGGTGTAATCGGTATGAAGTGACAAGGAAGGCCTGATGATGCCACATTTCAAATTTCAAGTCAATCGGAGTTCATATACTCGAGTTATGGACAAGTGAAGAATTTATATGGATCGATCTAGAACGATCCATAAAACAGTGTAAATCTTTGAAGATCGATCAATATCTCAAAATCCACAAGACCAATTCAATTGAAACTTTTAGAACATCAATAAAATGAAGAGTAGAGCCTTAAAAAATGATCGCAGGTCACAAAGTGGAGATTTAAAGATAGCCGTCCATTGTTGGCTGATCGTTTTTTACCGATCCATCAAAACGATCGATGTAATTCAGTGCACAATCCAAGTTCGACAACGATCAATTCATATCTCCCAATTTACAACTCAGAATGATTCCATGATTCCATATTTTAGGACCCCCCATAAACGATCTCACTTGAATTGGATGCAGGAAAAATGATCGGTGAACATTTGGTCAATCGTTATTGATTGTCAAATTAAGGCCACTGATCATTATGGTGGGCCTCTATGGACCTAGAGAGCCTTCTGCTGAAATCTTAGTGAAATATCTCATCATCTCTTCCTATAAATACAGGCCTTTTGGTTCATTTTCAGGATCTTTTTGCGCAGCTGATGAGATGACACTTCATTGTAATCAAGTTCTACCTTTATTTCTCCATTGTAATCAGATTCGTAAGTGATTAATAAAGGTAGAACCTTCGAAGTGGATGTAGGCATACAACGCCGAACACTGTATTTCTCTATGTTATTTATTATTGCTTTTTTTATTTTTAGCTTAATCTATTCATCAGTTTAGTTTAACCTTCTTCTCTTACTTCTCTACTAATCTATTCTTGGATGTTTGAGACCAATTTTGGACCAAACATCCTATTATTTATTATCATCAAATGATTATCATCATCATAAGCTTCTATTGCAAATTTAAAAACCACAAAATTAATTAGTATTTGGTTATACTTTGGTTTATATTGTTTCTTGTCAGGCTTTCAGTCTAAACATTTAATATAATATGAGTCAGCAAAATAAATTCAATCCAACTAAAACAACATGCTTATATAATTAAAGCTTTTCATTTATTGTGAGAAAAAAAAATTCTATTTGAAAAAAAATGAGCTATTTGAAATTTTCTTTTGATTTAACAAAAAGGAGGAAATTTGCAATAAACTTGAAAATAACTTCTCATACTTCATTAAACTCATGAATTATCAAGTCATTTAATTACTCCTTATGCAAAAGATTTTCCATTTTGATGGAAAAATAAAATAAAATGCAAGGCACTATATTTTAACAAAATTTATATTCATTTAATGAGTTAAAAGATGGTAAAAATGCTAAACTAACATTTAAGATGCAGGTGGATGGAACGATGGGCAAAAAACTTTGTTCTTCTTATATTATCGTGTGAATCAGGTTCGTAAGAAAAAATTGAAAAAAATTATGTTATACTTAACTTGATTGATTATATTAAATATAAAATTTCTAGAAGGGCTAACATTTAAGATTGAAACATAAATTTAAGATTGTTGTGTTTTGTATATAATTATGGAAGAAAATGAATGCACATTCATTTCTACATTGCCTTGCAAATATAAAAAAAATCAACTATGATTTTAAGATTTAGTCTTTGGTTTAGCATAAATGTGAAGTACTATCATTGCATTACTACCTGGATTAGACAAAAATATTATAAAAAGGTAAGATAGAAAATTAATAAGCTAAAACTTGGCTCATCAATTGTTATGAACATTATAATAAGTTTGTTGGTAGTGGTTGAAGAAAAATTTAGTCCAAGGAATTGCTAGTAATTCAAAATCTTTTGTTAAAATAATTTAGGAAGGTAAATTAATTTGATAGTTGTAGAAATCTGTAGTGCACTTTAACAGATCATTAATAGCAGAAAACGTATTATTTGAAGCTAAATCATATAAGAATATACTTTTTTGCATTTAAGAATTAAAACCCCGTTCATATGAAGCAGTAACACTAAACTAATAACTATACTTTTTGCATTTTAGGGATTAAAAACCTACTAATGTAATAAATGTACATTTTGGCATTTAGTTAAAAACCTGTTCATATGAAGCATGCCCTGTTATAAAAAGGACATATCATTTTAACATTGGACATATAAACAAATGTATTAGCGAAAAGTCATGAATTCAATTTATCCCCTAATCCAATAAATGTACTTTTAAATATATAATCCATTTTAACATAACATTAATAGTAGAAAAGAAAAACTTATGATTATTCATATAAGAATTGAGCATTTTTCAAGAGTTCGTACTTTGCACTGAACAACTTAACCAAGCTAAATGGAAATCAAAAGAAATTCATATATGAGAACGAATTCTTTCATTATTAAAACATAAAGAAATATTATAGGCCAAATAAAACTTACCCTTAACTCATATTAACCCATTGTTGAATAGAAAGAAGCCCATAATGATTTGGTTGCAAAACTTCCAACTCTAATTAGTGGTCCTCTTCACAAATCTAAAGTGTTGGTCCCACCAATGATTGTGTATATTTGAGTGCTTCATATGCACAGCCGTTTTTCCAGCTATTTCTATAGCTAAGGTAGGAACAAGACCATTGTAGCTTCTAAAACTGCCATTAATTGAATACTTGCTTAATCACATATATTAGTTGGGCATGTTTGATTATTAAACTTGCAATACATGACTTAAATTAATCAATAGGACTTTGGAAACAACATACTAACCCTTTCAGTTTTATCATCTTTGCTTATAGCCATAGCTAAATCGTGAATGGTTCCACAGTTCTAAGGTCAACTTCATAGCAGAATGGTATCTAAAGCGATAAGTATTGATCTTCTTAGAAAAAGATTAATAAATTGGCACGGCAAACTAATTCAACCATAAAGAACTCCGGTACTAAATATCATATAACTAATTACACAATAAGAAAGGTGACGTTTCATAAAGTTAAACACATAATAATTAACCTAAATAAACGATGGATGGAAACAAAAGACATCAAATATTGTATACCAAGTTAACACACAATTAACCTAAAATATAATCATAATTTTTTCCTAATCGAATCTCACCTTTAAATAAGAAATGACAAAGCACTTAAATTCCCGATAATGAGCAATCGCACACCAAATGGAAGATAGGAATCACATGCCAAATGTACAATATCAAAGCAATGGGTCTGACCACTGAATTCGTGATTTAAGAGAGAAATTTTACTGCATGAGTAATTCTTTTTAGCAAGTTTGGGGATAAAATGTGACGATAGAAGACAAAAATTAGGTTTCTTTATGAGATTTCAGAAATTGGAGAAGGAAGAATGCTATTTTTGAAGTGGAAAAATATAAGGTGGTGTTTAGTTTTTTTTGGCCTTGGGAAGAAAGTAAAAGGCGGTGAGAATGAAAATGAGCAAAAAGAAAAAAATAGGTTTTTTTGGAGACATTAAAGTCGAGAGGGAAGAAAACGAAACAACTTTTTAGGGGAAAGTAAAAAGGCGATGCGAATGAAAATATGGAAGCAGGCGGGAACAAAAAATGAAGTCCACCTTAGACTTTACCATATTATATAGTTCGAATGTTGTAATTGGTACAATCTATTTGAAATAATAGCAGCTAACATTCCAACATTATCGTTTGATGCTATTAAAAATTGTTTTTCTTGTAGCATCATTGAATATCAATTAAAGATATTTTTGGAACTACAGGCTAGGTAATATAAGTAAAGTAGTTAAGGAATGAAAGTTATCTCTGTTCTTCTGATTATGAATCAGTTAATACTTATGAATCTTGTCTTAAAAGTAAAATGGCTTAGCACTCATTCAATGGGAGCAATGGGGGAGTAGATGAACTCTTAGGCTTGATACATACTGATGTGTGTGGTCTAATGCCTATAGCTACCAAAGATAATTCCTTGCAACTTTTTCCTTCTACTATGATTATTCTAGACTTCGTTATGTTTATCTTATAAAGAACAAAATTTGATGTTTACAAAAAGTTCATTGAGTACAAACATTAAGTAGAAAATCAAACAAACCAAAAATTAGGATACTTTGATTAGATCAAGGTAGTACATATGTTGGACATGAACTCCAAACATATTTAATAGATAATGGATATCTCTGAAGTCACTCCTCCTGGTACCCTGCATCACAATGGTGTATCAAGGAGAAGGAATCAATCTTATTAGATATGGTCCGGTCGACGATGAGTAGAGCCAAGTTGCCTCTTTCCTAATGGGGATATGAGTTAGAATGTATCGTGTATATGTAGAAGTTAATGTCATCTAAATATGTCTACAAGACACCATATGAGATATGATACATTAGAGACCCCATATTAATTATTTGAAGCATTGGAGTGTCCAACCTACATTAATATTGGCCCTAACATGCTTGAGGTAAGGTCAGTATCATGTAAATTTATAGGGTATCCCAAAGATTTCGTGGGTTACATTTTCTAAAACACTAAGGAACAAAAATTATTGTTTTAAGACAAGCCATCTTTTTGGAAAAGGAATTTCTTTCAAGGGAAATTAACAGCGATGTTATTAACTTAGGTGAAGTCCAAGAAACTAACACAAAAATTAACCGTATAGATGAGACAAATTCACCCAATGCAGATAATACGCAACCCATTAGAAGGTCTAATAGGAATCTCACACACTAAAGAGATAATATGGTTTTGTTGTAGACCGTAAGAAAGAGGATTGTGTCATACATGATGATGCTCCCTTCACAATCTATTAAGCTATGTAGAATAAAGACTTTGCCCATAGGCTTGAAGCAAAGAAATTATAAATAGATTCCATGTATAGTAATAAGCATGGACATTGTAAGATGTACTCAATGGAGCAAAAATCAATGGCAGTAAATAGATTTTTAAGGAAAAATTGAATGTACATAGGAAGTTAAGACCTATAAGGCAAGGCTAGGTGCAAAATATTTTCATCAAATCCAAGTTGTTGTTTAGGTGCAAAATATTTTCATCAAATCCAAGTTGTTGTTTATAATGAAATGTTTTGACCCGTGGCCATTCTCAAATTCATTCGGATCTAGCTTGCCATTTTAACTTACTATGATTATGAAATATGGCAATGGATGTGAAAACAACCTTTCTAAAGGGTGATTTAGAAGAAATCACTTACATGTCATAGTCTAAGGGTTTTATGGTCAGTTGAGAGTAGAAAAGGCAAGTAAGTAGTTAAGATTAATCTATGGTCTTAAACAAGCTTCTATGAATGGGAGTAAGTGTTTTGGTAAAGTGATCAAACCGTTTGGTTTTTTTATCAAAACATAAAGGAAGCTTGCGTATGAAGGGAATAACAAGGAGGTGATATTACGTTTATTGTTCTATATGTCGATGATTTAGTAATAATTGGCAATGATGAACCGATATTGCAATCAATAAAAGCATAATTACCCAAGAATTTTTCGATGAAGGATTCAGGTGAAGCAATGTGTGTACTTGATATAATGATGTATAGAGATAGATCTAAGAGATTGTTGGGATTGTCCCAATCATTTTACATAGACACCATATTAAAATAGTTAAGTATGGAAAATTTCACCAGTTGAAATGATCCAACATAATCGAGAATTGTCCTTTCTAAAAAGGATCTGCATGTACATTTGATAAGAAAGAGTGTACGGAATGAATCCTATAAGCAATGACGATCGAATCCAAAATGCAAGCAATGCCTATTGACAAGGTCAGATATCGAATTTACTTTAGGAAATGTAAGTCGATATCAGTCAAAATTGGGAAAAAAGCAATGGATAATAGTGAAGTGTATTCTTAAGTATTTGCAAAATATTGGAGACTAATTCCTGCTCTATGAGAATATTGAACTCCTTATGAGGGTTTGTATAGATTAAAGCATTCAGAGTGATATCAATGATAACAAATCAGTATAAGTATATGTGTTCACTTTGAATGGTAGGGTGGTCAATTGGAAGATTTCCAAGTAAGACGTGGTAGTTGATTCAACCATGGACGCTGACTACATTGCCTTAAATGAAGCGGCAAAAAAAGCAGCATGTATGCAAAAATTTATAAATAGGCTAGGCATGACTCCAAACATTAAGAATCCTATGACATTGTACGTTGATAATAATGTGGTGATAGAGATCGTAAAAGAACCTAGAGCTTATATGGAGTCAAAACACATACTTCGAAAGTTCCATATGATAAGGTAGTATATCAACGATGGAGAATTGCTAATCGGTAGAGTTGATAGTAAAGGAAGCATAGAAAATCCATTAAATAATGGACTCCCTTGATTAGTACTTAGTGATAAATCAAAGGGGCGGGAATACGAATCCATATGCTCCAACTGTAAGTGGGAGATTGAAAGAGCTAGTGGTATACCCTAAAGGAAATTAGGTATTTTGTTATATAAACTGACTCAATATGACAATCTTGTTTAAAATAAAATATGTTTGTGGTTTATTTTCTATTGTCTATATTGTATATTATAATATAAAGTATTAAAAAATTAATTAAATTTATATATAAGTAGAAAATCCTTAAATAGAATGTTATATGATTGTATTTGCAAAGAGTTTGCAATTGTGAGTATCGAATCTTAATAGAATAACATTTTGTTTTAAATATTCCTGGTTAAGATGTTTTGAGAAAAGGATATCAATATATCCACTAAGACCCAAGTACGTAATGCTCTCTAAATGTTGGATTGTGTATTGCTCATAACTGTAGTAGCAGCAAGGTGTTACATACTTGTGGTTATTGGATAACTAGAGAATGACTCTATCGAGAGTTTGCTATTGGTTAGTTATAACTAGGTTAAGTAGGAAATCTTAGTGTGATGATATATAACATTCTTTTGACTAGAGAATACTATCAAATTACGACAAGGCATTCATGATATTGCTATAGTTGGTCTGAGCAGCAGCTTTTAAGGTGAAACATATTCGATCGTAGCCAACTCAAAGTCAGAATCTTTGGTCATAATACACCAGTTAATAATACATGTTATTGACACTGGAGTTGGACTGTAAGCTGTATATGGATATTATCACATTAATAGCTAAGGTAATGTATGAACTTTTATATTCATAATGTTCAATTTCTGACCAAATTTGTACATATAAGGCATACAATGGAATTTGAGAACTCTTTTAGTTAAAACCCGATTTAAATAATTTATAATTATTATAAATTAATTAAGATAAATATTATATTAATTGCAATGGGTGCTTGTAATAACTTTGGTGGCCTTGAGAAATTTTGGTAGCCTTTAGAAATTTTAATGGCCTCTAGGATTTTTTAATATATATATATATAATGGTTATATATATATTTATTTGATTTATATGACATGCATTAATATTAAATATGTAACTCAATAACAATATATTAACTAAACAATTTTTTTTTTGAAATGGTACTTTATATACAACAAATCATTGTGACAACATATCACATGTCAATAAACGTTCGAATCACGCTAGGCAAGTTTCGAACTTGTGACCTCTCGCACCAAAGCCAAATCACTTAACCACTGGGACAATGGTGCTTGTCTATGATATATGGGAGAGATATTTGTAGAAATAAAGTAAAAAGAGGAGAGATTCAAACATAAAGATATTTATCCAAACCTTTCTCTATAAATGAAGCCTTCACCTCTCATTCTGCACACAAGAATTGCTCTCTACTAAAACTCCACCCCAATTATATAAGCCTCCACCATGGTAAATCAAGCAGAGCTTTGAAAACACTACCTTCTAGAATTGAGGATTTTGAAGAAGAGACAACCAGATCAACGTGTGATGAATAAGCAAAACACAAAGGTAATAATGTTATTTAAATCCAATAAAACTTCCTAACTTGTTATGGCATTTATATCAGCCATTAACATGTGTATTACATAATGAATTTAAATATTAACTTTATATTTATTCATTATATATATTCTAAATAGTAGAAATTAAAAAAGAAATTGGCTCTTGACCATGCTTTGTAAACACGTATTAAGATATATATATATATATATATATATATATATATATATATGTATGTATGTATGTATGTATGTATGTATGTGTATATATATAACATGATATTATGTAGAATATTTTACACGTACACACACACACACATATATATATATATAATTTATTTATACAAAATCTAAATATTATATATGTGTGTGTGGCGTGTGTTCGGTTTTAAAGAATAAAAAACAAATTTTCACTTCGACTGCTATATGTGTGTATTAATAAGTATATTTTAATGTAAATTATTAAAAGTAGTATATATATTTATAACTATTTTTAATATTAAATGAGTTTAGTTCCTGGTTTCATTAAAGATGCTCGAAATTGTACGCACATACATACATATATTGATTGATCAAAATATATTTATAACAAATATGTGATATATTTATATATGATATTATAAATTTTAATATTTATTTAAATTATAATATTTTCGGCTATGTAATAATGTATATAAATTAATAAAATATGATCTTTAACTTTTATTTAAATACATGTGTGTGTGTGTGTGTATAGATATAAATTGTAGATTTTAAATTGCGATCACACCTTTATAAATACGGCTGAAATAAAAATGATATACATATATATATATATATACACATATTATATTTTATATATGTACATACAATAGATATATAATAATATGCATATGCGTATATTTATACGTGCATATATACTACCTACGTGTATATGAAGGACACCCATATACATATGCATCTTAATATATTATATGCATGTAAACGTTAGTTGTAATTCCAAAAACAATATGTATGGATACATATTTTATACACATGGGTTATCATAATTTCTCTAGTTTATATACGTTACGTTATATATTATACCTTGATGTATTCGTAATATACACCTATGTACATATCTATCTAAATGAAAATACAATAAAATTATATTAAATTTCATTTAATATAAGATTAAATTATTTATAAGCCCAATAAAGAACCATTAAAGGAATTTCGTTTTGAAATCTACCCAATTTACCCATTGCCTAAAAGATTTGATAACATTTAAAACATGTGTGGAAGTGGAACAAATATCGGCAGTGTATAAATGCTAGGTGTTCTAAAATTAAGTATAGAAAAAGTCAAAAAATTAACTTGGTAAAAACCATTACATATCGTGGTGCAATTAGCAACTCTCTATAAGAAGAAAATTTAATTAAACCGACCATTAGGAAGGTTTGCCTACGACGAGGGAACCAAAATAAAACTCTTTGAAGCCAATTTTACATGGAGCCAAAATCTAAACTTCCCGTAGTGCCTAGTAAATCATTCAAAACATATCTTCCTTAGAATTCGATTCTCTCTCTGTAAAAAAAATTTCAGTTCATTCTCGAATATCTTTAATATCAAGATTATTTTAACATTTTTTTATCTTTTTTCTTGCCCGTAATTAGTTCCAATATCCTAAATCCGTAAACCGTCTTTCCTCCACCAAGAATGGATTTTCCACCGCTCCACCAAATCACTCGGAAGCATCGACAATCCTTAATGCTTTCATCACCAACGTCGTCTATAGATACATCGGATTTTTCCCGCAGCAACGAATTATAAAAGGTATTCACCGCTCTTTTCTGTTTAGTTTTTTAACATACAAATTATTGCTTGATTTTAAATTTATTACAATTTTTATTAATGTGCATAGAATTGAAAGTATATATTTATATACTTTAGGTATTTGTATCTCCATTTGCATTTCTAGAATACAGTGATACAACATGCAAACTATCCATCTAGTGATTTTATTGACCTTTTATGGGAGCTTTTGAAGAACCATAAATAGAGATTAACTGCTCACAAAGCCCTTCATAACCTTTTTTAAGGAAAATGACAAATCCTACATTGGAAGAGAGCAGTCATATACTTTTATTTTAAACATGAAAGAAAATCCACCAACAAGCATGGCCAAAACCCCCCTTACAATGAAGAAAAAAGAATGACGTCTCTACCATACCTAATACTGGAAAGGAGTAGAAAAATAAAGTGTGGATAGAATAGACTAGACCATAATGATACCAAATAAAGATTAAAGTGTCTAACACATGACAAAGTACACATAGATATCCTATAACAGCACTACTTCCCTAAAACACCCATGTTTATGAACAAGACCAAAAGCATGGAAATGCCATATATAATAGTTAGTCATAGCAATCCAATGTCTATTATCCGTCAACGAATGCATACTATCCTCCCCATCCACTATAACTAAAACACTCAAAGAAAACATGAGACAAGTGCGTATATTTCTATATAAATAAATGTATATATACATATATATACACATGAGCAAAGTAAAAGAGGCTGAAAAGCACTAAAGATTTAGTTCTCAACCAAAAGTAAAGCATTCGAATAGTTGTCTTCATTAGAAGTTTTTATTGGGCTGTTGCTTAAGGTCATGTTGTACATACCACTGTATAAATTAATTTCGAATTTCAAAATATTAATGCATCTTTATATTTTATGACTAAATTCTCCGAATGATACAACTCAAGCAAATCTATGGCTAGATTTGTAAACTTACCGTAGCTGAAAAGTGCAATAGCATAAATTAAGTTATCGGGTGGAACATTAATGCATACATTGGTTCCTCTCAAACCAAATCTATAAAGAAGTGATGGTGAAGATAGTATCTAGTAAGATTTTATAATCTTTAGCGTATTAAGATCTATATATGTTCTAGCATGATTCACAGTTAAAAGAAAAGTTAGTCATGTTGAAGTCAAAGATATTAAGCATGTTTTCAAGGATAGAGTTAGTTAAAGTACAACTATAATATAGGCGAGTTACTTTTTCTAGGTTTAAGCAGTAAAAGATACAGTTTTTATCAATATACAAATTCTTTTTCTTTAAAAGGTTAAGTGTGTTCAATTTTTTATTTAGGATTAACCACATACACAACTTAGTTTTGGGTGGAGGCTTAACTTTCCCAGTATATTGGGAAAAATATGGTTTGGTCCTAGAAAAATTTAAAACTTTTAAACCAACACCATATTTTAATGTCCCTCTTATTATCTAAGTTATAATTTTCTAGTTTGATACAGAGGACAACAAATTGGTATAAGGTAATACCTTCAAGTGCATGATTAAAACTAAAGTTCCATGGATATTCGTTATGAGAACCGTGAACCTCTCAAATTTGATTGTTTTTTAAATTACAAATATCATAAAGCTCCTTAAAATCCGCTCAAAGCGGTATAGCGAAAATCTAGGCATCATCCCACAATGACGTGTTGTTGCCTAAATGAACTATGTTATTAATCTTGAGATCAATTTTTTTTATAGTTTTTAGGATGGATTTCTAGGAGTGAGACATGTTGTTGGGATTAGCGGTGATATAGTGGAGGTTGTAGGAACTGCCATAAAATAGGTTCGCGGTAATTTCTTTTCAAACAAAGTTTTCATTGTTGTTATGAAATTTCTAGAGCCATTTTCCTAATAGAGATATGTTGAGATTATGCATATTTATAATTCCCAAGCCCAATTAGCAAGACAATTAATACTATTATATGGATTATCCCAAACCCAAATGAAATCTCTTCAAATTTTACCTTTTTTAGCAATTACCCATTTTGGAAAAAAGATAAAAAAGACATATACTAATCAGAAGGACTGATAAGTTGGAGTTTATTAGAACGATTTAGTCAGCTCTACATAAAAATACGATGTTCCAATTAGATAATTATCTATTAATTTTATCTACTATTACTAGTCAATCTTATTTTTTTAAGTTTAGTTGGTCTAATCACAAAAGCCAAGTAATGAATAGGAAATTTCATGATTTTACAATTAAGAGTATTTACAACAAGATGTTCTACATCATCAACATCATTTAAGACCAGAAACGAACTCTTGTCGAAATTAATCATAAGACCTTAAAGCATTTCAAAACTATAAAAAAATTAAAATGTAATAATTAGTATAGGTAAATGAGAATTGAAAAGCATGGTGTCATCAACAAATTGTTGAATCGTAGACCATAGTTGATGATGTCATTAGCTATGTTGGCAATAGCACTGTTTTAAATAGATAACGTATGATCCTAGTGAAAACATCCACTACTAAGTTAAACAATAAGAGTGACAAAGGGTCGCATTGCCTTATCCCACATTTGGATTGAATCTTATTCTAAAATACTATTAACCATTATACATGAATTTTCAGTTTTAAGAAAATCCATGATCCAACTTGTCCATCTAGAATTAAACCTCTAGGTAATAGCATATCTTTTAGAAAAATCCAGTTGATAAAGGCAAATACTTTTGGAGAATTAAGTTCTGAAAGGGCACAATTGGTATTATTTTTTACAATGATGGTTTATAAATTCTTGGACAGCAACGACCCCATCCTGGATGTTTCTACTTTTGATGAAAGCAAATTGCATAATATCAATTAAATTATTCATTTTAGTGTTTAACCTATGGTTTAATACCTTTGAAAATATTTTTAATAGAACTGCTTATTAATGAAGTAGGCCTAAGTCCTTTGACTCTTTGACATCCACTTTCTTATGAAGAAGAATTATTGTAGTGTAGTTAAATCTTCCTAGTTGTAAATTTTTAATAAAATTCATAAAACATTTTAATTATATCATATTCTAAAACATGCTAAAACTTTTTGTAGAAGAAAATAGAAAACTCATCTAAACCAAGCAATTTATTGATTGGCATATAATCGATAGCCCTTATGATATCCTCTCCCAAGGATGGTATATCCACATCCTCAAGAGCAAGCCTTAAGTTGTCAAGATATAAGTCATTCCACTTTGCATTAATTCTACGACCTCTGTTAGTTCAAAAAATACCTTTGTAATACTTAGCGAAGGCATTGTTGAGTTCATTTTGATCAATGATTTCCTTGTTGTTAATACTAAGGAGTTTATAAGCTACAAAATTTGCGACCACTAGATATTCTATGAAAAAACTTGGTATTTTTGTCTCCATCGTCCATATTGCATCTAAGACCTTTCCTTCCACATTATTTCTTCTTACATAATGACTATCTAGTCTCTTCTTATTTGTTCAGTTTAAGAATTTCTGAAAGTAATTTTTCACTTGTAATCTTAATATTTCCAAAAACATCTCTGTTCCATTTTCCAAGGAATAATCTAAAATCTCTAATCTTCTAAATAAAAACCTTTGCTATTTACCCGAATATCTAATATTATTGCCACTCGTAGTGAGCCATTTTTCAAAAACTAGGCCAGTGAAATTATTTTTAAATAAGCACCTCATTTTGAATCTAAAAGATCTATGAATGTGAAGTTGGTTCTTGTAAAGAAGGATAATGGGACAATGATCCAAAAGTACCATTGAGAGCCTAGTAACTCGAAAAACTAGGAATATTATTTTCCTTTCTTCATTGATGAGGAAACAATCGAGAAGCGCCTTTGATAGGACATTTCTAGATTCAACAAAATGAAGCGCCCATTAGTGAGTGGTGATTCAATTAAATTGCCGTTATACCCAAAAAATTTAATTAACAGTTAATTAAAGTAAATTAATTAAGAACTAGTATCGAAAATAGTTTACAAACGTCGGAATTTGGCCAGGAAACTTGCATTGTTGCGTCCATAGCGAATTTCTGATCAATTTTCATCTATAAAGATTTATGATCGAAGTTCAAACGAACAAGTTATTAACGTTTGAATATTTCGAATCGCAAGTAATTATATATGAAATAAAAATTAATTAATTAATGTTTGTTAATGTTAATAGTTGCTTGACGGCTAAGATTAATTAAGTTAATTAAATTAGTCAAATATATATAAAAATAATGTAATTAGGGTAACAAACAAAACTGTTAACGAAACTAAATAACCGGTCAACCCTTAACATGGACTGATTGACTATTGATGGTCGACCAATGGGGGAATAGCGGTCGATCGGTGGAAGGCCGTGGTTGTAGCTTGAACCTTGGTCGAACGACCTGGCTTTAATATAAAATATTACAATGGTGGGCAGTGATTCGAACCTCTGTAAATACGGGCATAACCCCTCACTTTTCTTCACATATTTTATGAAGCTACGGCGAAGCTCTGCTATATTCTTTTCTCCAAAATTCTTAAATATAAATAAAACTATAATATATATATATATATGTGTATATACAAGTGGAAGATAGCGACGAATAATAGAGAAAAGAATACGATCGAATCACCAATGCCAATGTAAACTATAAACCCAAATCTAAATTTAATTCAAATCTCTTCTCAGATATAAATTTCTAATATGTATGTATATGTTTGCGGTACATATTCCATTATGGAGAAAAAGAGAGTCGAGCAGAAGTAATAGGGTTTAGATTTGGAGATTTGGAAAACTTAAAGGTAAGTGAGAAATTATATATTTGTATATAATTTTAATTTTATATCCTAGTAAATCCGTTCCCTGTATGCCTAAATATAATTATTGTAGAGTTATAGGCTTAAAATATACATGTAATGAATTAGAAAACTATGCATACATATTATGTGAATTGTTAACTTGAATTAAATATTACATGGAACTTGAATATGGAAAATTAAAGGTAATAGTCCCTCATTAATGAATTGTATAGTAATTCTAGATTTGTTAGGTAAACAACATATATTAGTAAATATGAATTAGCGGTTATTATAAGATTGAATTGGTATTTAAGTACTATTTTAATTCATTGGAGTAAAGAGTGTAACAATATAAATTTCTATAGATTATCCAGTTTTATAAATATAAATTAAAGTGTAACATTTGAAATAACATGCAATATGCCTACAAGAAGATATGTACAAAATATGGGCATTTACCGTATTTTTTTACTATTTATTTCAATTATAACGAAAAGATAATTCCTCGTAATTTCGAGCATAACATAAGTTCCTTTTTAGGTAAGTTATGGAAATTTATAGTGCTAACATGCTCTTTTAGAGGATGTAATTCCCATGCATTAAAATGAAGTAATCCCCAAGTATAAACAAAGTATTGTAAGTAAAGATAATAACAATAATTAAACTATAAAATCTAATATATGTGATAAATTAGAAAATAAACAATAAGCGATGTAGATATAGGTAAAACAAAGAAATAAGCAAGCAAGAAGATTATAGTCATAAAGGAAGATGGTAATAGTTAATAGGAAACATTTGTACATACTTAATAGTACCACGTAGAAGTTAAGGAGAAAAAGGTGATTTAGTTTATTTAATTGGAAGTAAGCAGTAAAAGATACTAAAATCTTTTGAGTTAAAGGTAAGCAGTAAATGACATTAAATTTACATTAAAAAAAGGAGTCAGTTATGTAAAAGTAACTAAATATTAATAGTTGAACATTTATGACAGATGTTAATTATTGAATGTAGGCAATAGCTTAGCTTAATTAAGAATGACATAGTCATTAAAATGGATTGGAATGCGAGGTCAGTAGTGTTACACAATTGAAGTCTGCCCAACATAAAGGACTACTAGTAGTTGTGTATACATTATATTGATATGAGACATATCCAACTGTAAGATCCATGGAGTTATACGTTTGTGTATAGGTGAAGGGAATACCTAATTTAGGACGGTTCGCTCTAGTCAAAGTGTCAAAGGACAAGTAGAGTCCGCTTCAAATTTTAGAGGTTGTGTTTTAAATAATCGAACGGTATTTCCTGATTGCATTAGGCAATCTAAATGGGATGTTGAGCGAGCTTCGGCGCAATGACAACGAGATTGGTACCAAATATGTGTAGTGGGAGCTGTTTACACAGGTCAAGATCATCATCCGTCTTGAGCGGTTAGCAGGAAAACGGGGGTTATGCCTAAACGGACTACACCTCTAACTAGTGTAACTCATGTTTATGACATGCACCACCTTACAATTTTTTGCTAGATTGTTTGTTGTTAGAAGGCAAGGATAGACAACCCTTTTATGGAGGTCTCTCGAAAACAAATAGAATATGGCTAAACCATTGTAACGCCATTATTATGTACTACAGGAGTTCCTTGGTATGCATGGCAGCTATGACGTGATAATGTGTTGATGACGGATTCTGATGACTACAAGCAAGGAAATTATCTTGGTCCAATGGAGGACTGTGGTACTTATACACACATACACACGTATGTAATTATTGTCTACCTCAAGTAGACGAGGCATATCGTATGCCTATGTGAAGTCAAGACAACTAAGTAAAACAAAAGACATAACATGTAACGGAAGGAAATCGGTATAAACCAGTGTTATATATAAAGTGTGTAATTTACGAGTCATCGGAATATTGTTCTGATCCTCTCCTCATTACAACTCATAGGATAGCTTTAGAGGGACACGTACTGGTACTAGGTGGGAATGGAAGGACATAATTCATTATGCATGCTCGACACTAACAAGGGCACTAGAGATTAAAGGTGTAAACTGTTAGAGCCTCCAGTTTATGTTTCAATGATAACCAAGATATAATCATATATATATATATATATATATATATATATATATATATATAGACACACACACTTCATTAAGATTACAGGTACATACTACAAGAAGACACCATTCTAGAAGATATTAATGCTCAAAGAGAAACAAAGATCTATCAACCATACTATCGTTAGTAAGGTTATTCTACTGTAAAAAAGTCTTAGATAAAATATTATTAAGGTTTTCTTGAATATATATGCATACATAATCACACACTATTTCATATGCGCTGAAATTAAGTTGAAAAACTGTTATTACTACACACAGACGTATGAGGTAAAACCACAGACGTCTATGACAATCCTCGGATAATTATTTTCTAAAGTCACAAACGTCTGAGGTTTTACCACAGACTTCTGTCGTATGATAAACTGCAAATTTTGAAAAGACACTTCTGTTGAGACAAAAGAAATTACCGTTCATCCCATTACAGTGAATAGAACTTCTCTAATAGCAACAACTCTTCATCTGTATCTTTTTAAATCTATAAATACTACATTGATTGAGATGTATAAATTAAATAAACTTGAATCAATTGAATCTTTTTTCTCTCAATTCTTTATCACTATTTTGTGCATACATTTCTTACATACTCTCAATCTGTTGTAACCAAATATAATTTTGGTTAAACCACTTCCTGAAATTCAAAGCATTCACATATTCACTTACTCAAAGGAGATCATAAGAAGTTTTGTAATATCAGTCAAAAACCATGTTATTTGGAACACATGATTGTCAAGGATATACTTTTGTATTAGCGTATTCCTTCGGGAGAAGTAAGGATCGGTTGGTTAAAGGAAATACTAAAGGGGAGCTTCGGGACTGGACGTAGGATAGGAGGTCCAAACCAGTATAAAATATTTCGTGTGATCGTTTCTATTATTTATCATACATTCAATTATTATACTATGCTTACCATAATTAGTAATATACACACATATATAAGTTGCATTATTTATAAAGATTCTATAGACTTTCAATTGGTATCAGAGCAAGGTCATTTCAATCTACAATAACACATAATTGAAATCATTAAAATGGCAAGTACATTTGAAGAAGGTCAACCAATTTCTCGTCCTCCATTATTTACTGGTTCTAATTAAGCTTATAAGTCAACGCACATGCGAATTTTTATGGAAGCAAATGGTTTAAAAATATGGCTAGCAACTCAAAACAAATATGAAGTATCTGACACCGGTATCGGCAAATGGACCGACGCACAAAAGCAGAGGCTACCAACAATGCCAAAGCTATGAATGTATTATTTTGCTCACTTGACAAAAATGAGGTTTCATATTCTTTAACAAACTCTTTGACATATATGTTTAAGACATATATGTTTAAGACAAAAATGAGGATCACTTGATCAAAATAAACTTTTATTCTTTGAAGGATTTAGAAATCGAAACATATATATCTTAAACATGAATGTAAAAAACAATACAAATTTATGCTTAGCCGCGAGTCATGATGATCCCTTAGTATGGCATAAACGATTTTGTCATATAAATTTTAAGAGTATCAACAAACTAGCTAAAAATGAATTATTAAGAGGATAACCCCATATCAACTACAAGGTTAAAAACTTATGTGATGCTTGTCAATTTGGTAAATTAAAGAAAAGCTTCTTTAAATCTAAAAAGGAAATTTCCATAAAAGAACCTCTCGAATTACTCCATCTAGATTTATTCGGACCAACTCAAGTACGTTCCACACCAGATAGCACTTACGTTTCGCCAACTAAATCCACACCTACATCAATTCATTTTGCCTCTCTAAATATTATTGCATCACCTACTTACCATACTGGCTTTTCTCTTAAGGAAAAAAAGCCAAACGTTCAATTGATCTATAATCAACATCTCTCACCGACAAGGTCGATGAAATATATCACTATCAACAAGAAACGATGGTAGTTCAACGTAAAATGTATTACGAACAACGACGTCAAGGATCTCATCCAAATTTTCTTAAAAAATATATTCTACCAATTTATGGTCATTCACCAACAAAAAATTACGTACATCAAAAATCTTCCCAATTACAAGAAACTCCTACAAAAACATATAACATTACTTCGAGAAATATGTGCAAACCGGGACCATCAAACAAAGTTTGAATTGATAATCCAACTCATCTGATTTGGTCTCCACTAAAGCCGTTAATTGACGACACAAAAGCTAAACCAAATTTATGGACATACAATAAATCAACAATTCTAAATTCTTTGAGAAAAACTAAACTTATGTTATGCATCGTATAAATTAACTTTATTTGTTAATTTATGGTATGTATATTGTTTTATTGTATTAAAATTTCAATAAAATTTAGTTTCTATTTAAATTCCTTCCAGTATTTCAGAAAAATGCATACCACAAACATCTGTGAAAATACCACAGACGTCTGTCAAAAGTTACGAGAAAACAATTTCTTGTAACCTTAGACGTTTATGGGAATTCACAAATGTCCATCCTTACTCTTTGTTTGTTTTTTCTACAACCACAGACGCCTGCCGTAACTTTCAGTTTAATCTTAACGGAAAGCATAGACGTATGTTCTCCACCCACATTGGAACGTTCTTTCTCGACAAGGATGACAGGATTGGAACGTTCTTTCTCGACAAGGATGACAAAAATGGAAAAGACTTTGGACAAAGTTGTTTGCACTTTAGGGAAGGTTATGCGAAAAGTACGCGGTCGATTGCTCATCATCCATGCCTTCACCTACACTGCCACCTCAGGCTCATGCACCAATTTATCACTCTCAAGCTTCTTTTGAAGGAACGTCTCACGATAGAGGTGACATAGGGAAAACTCTTATGCAAGAACTGAAAGTGTGCTAGGACCGTGCAATATGGATATGCAATAATGCAGAGTATAGTGTGATGATAGAAACATAGTAAATAGTGCAGAATATGAAAGCAGTATAATAAAAATAACACCATAGATTTTATACTGGTTCGGAGCTCCGTCCTACATCCAGTCCCAGACTCCTTCTGAAATTTCACTAAAACAACAACCCTCACTTAACCCGAAGGAACAGGTCTATACAATTCCTGAACAGTCGAACAGGGACCTGAGCAGCAGAACAGGATTTCGCCTCAACAGCCGAAGAGGACTTCACACGCCCGAGCAGCAGAACAGGACTTCAACAAATACAAAAGAATATTTGACACCGTGTGCTCTTGATAACACTGATTTGTCTCTAAATCAAATCCTCAAGTGTATGTGAAGATATGAAGAGAAGGTAATGCTAAGAATCGAAGATTATGAAAGTTTATTTGAAGATTCAAAGCAATAAAATGCTTGTTTGCTGTTTGAATGCAAGTATGAGAGCACAAGAAGAATATAAGAAAGTTTGAATGATTTTCGGTGAATATGAAGTGTTTGGGAACATCTATTTATAGTAGACATTGGGTTGCTGCCATTGGTGAAGAGTTCTGACCAAAAGAAGCAACCATTTCCGTTCAGAGAAGGATCGCAACCTTTCGTAGAATGGAAATGTCTTTTCAAAATATGACAGTTGCGTTCAGGTCAGTCGGTTGATCGAAAATGGTCAGTCGACTGAATAGTGAAGGCATGTAAAATAATCGTGCACAAATATGTTAAAATGCACAGATTCAGTCGACTGACTGACTGTATTCAGTCGACTGAATTATGTTGTTAAGCAAAAATTGCAGTAGCTCATTTGGTTAGATTACTTACCTTCCAAACTAGTGACTCGGGTTCGAGCCTTGCTCCATGCATTTTTTGAAAACTTGATTTTGATTAAAATATGCATGCAAGTTTATTTGAATGTGAATGATGATTCTTGAGGAAATATTTTAACAAAGCACTAAACTAGACTCTATATACATATTTGACGACTCCTGTAAAAATATATAACTATATGAACCATACTTTGAGTCGTTGAGTCTGGATGTTTTCGTAGTCGTATGTTCGTGAATTATTGTGTCTTGTCAACAGTCAAAACATATGATTCAACATTATCTCCCTTTTTGATGATGACAACTTCATTTCCTACGAACGAATTTTTGAGAAGCTTTATTGATCTTATCTCTCTCACTAAATATATTCCTATAATTGTGCTATAGATTTCTCCCCCTGAATCTATGTTATATATTCCTGAAAATAATTAATCTTTTCTCCCCCTTAATCGGTGCTTGCGTGGTTTGTTCCTACAAATAGTGTTAGGGAAATATCTTTCTCCCCCTTTCTCATCGACAAAAAGGAGAGTTCATATGAAGATATAAATTATATTTCACATAAGTGTTAATATGGAACAAAATAAATACTACTTATAATGTAAGGTATCAAAAAAATTAACATTTAAAGCATACGATACCCAAGGTTCTTATAATTTCCTAATTTTTCGGAAACCATAACCATTTGGGTGTGGTTGAACCTTTATAAATATAATTTTCAATATTAACTACCATATCAAAATAATCATTAATGTATTTTTCTCTATTTTTCCAATTAATAGGAACCCAAATATATAGATAATTTTTATTCATATTTTCCGTCAATGATTTTGTACCACTAAATAAATTATAAACATTATTGGTCATAGCAGTATTTGAATTTCTATAAAAATTGGATTTAGTCTTTTCTCATAATCTAGTACTAGCACTAACATATTTACTATACATGAAAGCGTGTCTAGTGCAATATCTACGATCTGTTTTATTATATCCTAAACCACTTTTATCATTTAAAGGTCTAGAACTAGATAAAATCATGTTTAAATAGTTTTGACCTTTATTAAATTTTGTGACTTCAGTGTTAAGTTTATCAAATTCAGCCTTAAAGTCATAATTATTATTTTCAAAAGAAATATTACTATTATTCAAAATATCAATTTTCTCATTTAATTCAGAATTCTCGTTTTTTAACGTACGGTTCTCATTTTTGAGAAGGGAATTTTGAGATTCTGAATTATCTAAAGAGGATTGTAATAAATAATATTGTCTTTTCAAATCAAAATTTCTTTTGAAAATTTTTCTCTCCCTTTTTCAAATATGGTGTTTTGTTCATCTAGAAAATCTTTAACACTTATAAATTTTTTCTTTAGAACACCAAGTTGATTTTCTAAATTTAACTTTTCATTTTTCAATTTCTCATTTTCAAGTTCAACGGATTTCATCTTTTCTAAAATAATAAAATTAAGCCTTGAAATCTTATTGCTTATACTAACTAATTCATTATTATCTTTTATTGAAATTTGTAAATCAGAAAGTACCTTTTTGTAGTCCTCACCGGTGGCTTTGACAGGGATTTTGTCTGTTGTATTTCAACTGGATGGTTTTCTAGTCATTATTCTATGATGTTATGACGATCGATAGAATTCCAGGCTCTGATACCAAATGAAAGTGTGCTAGGACCGTGCAATATGGATATGCAATAATGCATAGTATAGTGATGATAGCGATATAGTAAATAGTGTGGAATATAAAAGCAGTATAATAAAAATAACACCAGAGATTTTTATACCGGTTCGGAGCCCCGTCCTGCATCCAGTCCCAGACTCCTTCTGGAATTTCACTAAAACAACAACCTCAATTAACCCAGAGAAACAGGTCTATACAATCCCTGAGCAGCCGAACAGGGACCTGAGTAGCAGAACATGATTTCGACTCAACAACCGAAGAGGACTTCACATGCCTGAGCAGCAGAACAGGACTTCAACAAATACAAAAGAATATTTGACACTGTGTGTTCTTGATAACACTGATTTGTCTCTGATAGCACAAACCCCCTATAATCAAATCCTCAAGTGTATGAAGTATATGTGAAGATATGAAGAGAAGGTAGTGCTAAGAATCGAAGATTATGAAAGCTTATTCGAAGATTCAAAGCAATAAAATGCTTGTTTGCTGTTTAAATGCAAATATGAGAGCACAAGAAGAATATAAGAAAGTTAGAATGATTTTCGGTGAATATAAAGTGTTTGGGAACATGTATTTATAGTAGACATAGGGTTGCTGCCATTGGTGAAGAGTTCTGACAAAAAAAACAACCATTTCCATTCAGAGAAGGATCACAACCTTCCGTAGAATGGAAATGTCTTTTCAAAATATGACAGTTGGGTTCAGGTCAATCGACTGGTCGAAAATGGTCAGTCGACTGAATAGTGAAGACATGTAAAAAAATCGTGCACAAATATGTTAAAATGCACAGATTCAATCGACTAACTGACTATATTCAGTCGACTGAATTATGCTATTAAGCAAAAATTGCAGTAGCTCATTTGGTTATAGTACTTGCCTTTCAAATTAGTGACTCGGGTTCGAGCCTTGCTCCATGCATTTTTTGAAAACTTGATTTTGATTAAAATATGCATGCAAGTTTATTTGAATGTGAATGATGATTCTTAAGGAAAGATTTTAACAAAGCGTTAAACTAGACTCTATATACATATTTGATGACTCTTGTAAAAATATATAACTGCATGAACCATACTTTGAGTCGTTGAGTCCGGATGTTGTCGTAGTCGTAGGTTCGTGAATTATTGTGTCTTGTCAGCAATCAAAACCTATGATTCAACAAGAACAACCTAAGGAGGAGGAAGAAGATAATGATTATATGTACGTGTCTAATACTCCACATTTCCAACAACAATTGTACATGTCATTTCAAGGCCTCTCAATTCAAGAAGATGAGGAATACAATGACCAAACACAACGACCGGACACATACGAATAGGATCCTTCGTCTTATTGGGAATACTATGAGAATTATGGGGGTTTATCTTACTCTTCAAACCAGTACAATTAGCATTTTTTTTTAGTTATCGTTTTTACTATTTTTCCGTTATCTATGCTTATGCTTGTCTATTTAACTGCTTAAAACTTCTACTACATTTTTCCTTGATTTTATTTGAACTTCCTTGTCTAGTTTTAAATATTCATGATCTTATATATAACATGCTATTAAATATCTATTTAACATTTATGTATCTTATATCATTCCTTTCGTTTTGGTAATGACCAAGGGGGAGGAATTTATGCATATACGTAGGGGGAGACAAATATAATAATTCTTCCATTTTTGATTGTATAGTTGTTATCATCAAAAAGGAGAAGATTGTTAGAACCTCCTGTCCATGGTACAACCTCTATTTCCTACTCTTTACTGACTATCTTATCTTACAATTTAAAGTGAATTCTGCAGTAAAGAGTAATGGCCTTCTTGTCAACAACATTCTTCCCGATCCTTCCAAATTTGATACAATAAGACGGAACTAACTACAAACGCTGGTTCTAAAAACTACTCATCCTACTCATGCAATTAGAAGTCGATTATGTCCTATATATTGAACCCCATATTGAGGATTCAGAAGCTACTGCCCCAGCCATAATCGAAACTACAAAACAATGTGTCGTACAAAAGGAGAATGATGATGAAGTCAAAAAGAAATTTGAAAAGGATAACAAGTTAGTTAGGGGACACATGTTGATATACATGTCAAACAAACTTACGCTAGAAAAGAAGTACAGAGCAAATGTTGCTAGAAGAAAAAAGTACGTGATAAGTAAGTGGTTGCAATTCTAGATAGTAGACAACAAGTCAATTATAGATCAAGTTCATGAATATGAAATCTTAGTATCTGACATAACAACCGAAGGAACGAAGATGTGTAAGATCCTATATGCCACGTTGGAAAATTTCCACCAGCTTGGAGAAATAATGGAAATTATTTCAAGCACAAAAGGAAAGATCTTTCTCTTCAATAACTAACGGCACATACAGACCGAGAAAAAATCATTTGTAGAATAAATTTAGTACTGTGACCATTGACTCTGGTTAAGCTAATATTATGAAAACTAGAAATGAACCTAATGTGGATAGATTTAGAAACAAAAGGAAAAGGATTCAAATTTTGGAAACAGAAAATTCAGAGTGTTGTGAGAAAAAATAACAAAATTCAAAAGATAACGACCATCCGTTATGTTTTTAGCAAACCAAGTCATAAGGCGCATCAATTCTTTCAACGGAAAGGATGACATAATCAAAAGCAAGCTACCAACGTCAAAGTGCAAGAAAATCTTACTGAGGATGAAGATTTCTTTGTAGTCATTGTTGAAGCTAACTTGGTGGAAAACAAAATCGGTTGGATGCTAGACATTAGAGCCTCTAGACCTCTTTGTGCATATCGATAGTATTTCCATCAATTCCAGGATGTAGAAGTTGGTGAGCGTGTCTTCATGGGAAACTCTACAACTGTTGAAGTACTGGGCAAAGGAAACATTCCTTTTAAACTTATCTCTGGAAATCCTTGACTTTGAATGATGTATTGTATGTCCCTTCCTTCATAGGAATTTAGTATGTGGTGGGTTACTTAATAAGGTTGGGATGAAGCTTGTTCTTTTGATCCGATAAAGTTGTAATAACTAGGAGGGTATTTATGGGAAAGGGATATCAAGTTAATGGTTTGTTTGTGTTAAATTCTATTGTTTCAATACATACGTACGTACGTACGTACGTACGTACGTACGTACGTACGTACGTACGTACGTACGTACGTACATACATACATACATACATACATATAAACAGTTATATGCATACACGATAGCTTTTTTCAAATCATATTTATGGCTTCGACCCACCATAAACGAAGTTTCTGGTTTCGTTACTGGATGCAGTCATTATAGATATTTTTTGGATCCTCTATTTAAGGAAAATGTCGAGCAAATTATCAGTAGCAGTCCCCAACCCCATGTCCTTATTAGTGTCAACAATGCAGCCTTTTGATTTACTACCATAAATAACTACCAACATTACCTTTTTTTAGGTCTGTCAATGGATGCTTTCAATACTCGAAATTATTTTCAAATATCGGATAGCCGCATCTGCGGACACGGACGAATATCGTTTAATTATCCTATCCGATCAAGAAATATAAATGGAAAATTTTAGTTTAATATAAACTTTTTTCAATCTCATTGATTATTAAAACATTAAAAATAAACAAATATGATAATAATAGATGGTTTTGAGCAGTTAATATGATTTAATACATATAATATGAATTTCTAACTTAAAATAATAAATATATATATTTTTCACTGTACTAAAATACACTTGATTTAAAATATAATTTTGAAAAAACGAGACGGATAATTTTTGTATGCATGTATTCTTATCTGCATCTACGTCTGATCTTTTTCGAATATCATATATTTATTCGCTTTTCAGATATGGACGAGTACGAATTTTGAATTTTTCCACTAACCATTGCAGCCCTGCCGCTCATGCTTCTTTGAGGACAAATGAAAGGTACGCGGAAGAGTCTCCAAAAGTTTGATGCCAACTTCCCTATCGCTCCAAAGCCCGTCAAGCTGAAGCCTTTTCAGATTCATTATATTTAGTACGAAATGGAACTGTGGTTTCAAACTGTTGAGGGATCTGGATGTATGAAGCTTGCGTTTTTTGCATTGATTTTTAAGGGCAAGAGATGTGTTTGTGGCCAAATCGACCGCACCAGAAGCATCTTACGGGATCTCGGACGACATTGGCGAAGTGAGAAGCGTCACCATATCGATAAGAGAAATGATAATTTGGCTGACAATGTATCCATGGCGAGCTTTGGAGGTGCAAATGATGAGGTTTGGGGTTTGGCCGAAATGAAGAAGGGATTTTTCAACTTGTGCATAGGATCGGCTGAAGGCATAATGAGGATTTGTTGAAACGGATATGAGAAAAGGAGAATTTTTTGGACAATTGAGTGCCATTGAAGAAGGGAAAGAGGAGTAAAAATAAAATTAAGTTTATTTATTTTTATGTTTTTTTGAGAATTTCGCAACTTTTGCATATAAGCCCTATCACAACCATCGTTTCTGAGAAATAAATTTAGGTCCTAATTGCAAGCGAAATATATCCAGGTTTACAACTTGTGGGATTGCTTACTCACGATGACATGACTTGAGTTCTTTTTTGAAACACTGGATTTGTGGATATGATTCTATCATTTATGTTAATTTTATAACACACAAGACATTGTTAAGAAATATAAGTTGAATTATTGAAAGTGGTTGATTCATCAATTTTACTGTCATATGTTTAGGATATAAAGGTTCAGTCTCCTTTCAATGATGAAGGATAAATGACACGAACCATGGTTAGATCAAAAAAGAGAATTAATCAAATGGTAGATTTTTTGATATTATGATATGAGGGTGCAGCAGATATTACATTTATTTTCTTATTTGTTTCATGGAATTAGGATACAGAATTTTAGATTTTGATAATATATAAAGGGATGTTTTTAGTAGTCCACGTTGATACAAAAAAAATGTGACACCAAAATCCTTACAAGTATTATTAAAGATTATCTTTTGATAGCAAAGAATCTATTGGAATCTAAATTTAAACAACTTTTTGTAACGTGATTCAAATATATTTTCTCTACATTTTAAATCGCGAAATCAAGATATTTCATGTGTTATCAAACATACATATGAACCAAGATATTTCATCATTATTCAACTGATATCATTAAATGATTTTCGACCTATCCATCGTTATTTAGCACTGTTCAGAATCTATTTTACAGTTTAAAATGTTTTATGGTCACATACCTAATACGAAGCGTACAACTTACTAAGCAAATAGGTGTTCTATGATACACAAACTATTAAGCTTTATTTTATCGTTATAAACTATCTTTCTTTATATACAGTAAGCATGCATTCATGTCAATGATGGTTCAACATCCAAGAACCTGTAGAAATGTTAGGATCTCACAGAAATTATCGGAAAAGCAAACTGAACAACAGGATTTTACAGCGGTTCGGCAAATATTTCGGACTACGTCCACTTAATCTTTCTTATTAATTTTTTTCTTCTACGAATACGATGATTACAATACAAAATTCGAGCTACTATCACGTAGATCTTGGTTTTTGTATGAGATTGAAGAGGTAATGAAGCAAAAAAAGTTGAGTTATAGATCTAAAGTCTAGAAAACACCTCCCTTTCTGTTATAGCTCCCCTTATATTTACAGGCATCCTCTACAATCATAGTCTATTTGAACTAGCAAGTCATCGGATTCAAATCCGCGGGCTCAACGCCCAAATCAACCGGCCCTCCTTTAAGTTGTGGCCCGAAATCCTCCATCTCACTAACTCGGTACCAAGTTGATGTGAACTCGGGTTGGACCAGACTTTGTCTCAGATCTACCATGAGACCTCCACCTCAACTCGGGTTGGACTCGAGTTTGCCTCGGGTCCACCCCGAGAGATTTCTTGGATTAACTCGGTACCGAGTCGATTTTACCTGTTGGACCAAATTTGCCTCGGATCGACTTCAGGTAGCATGTGCCATGCGTTTCTACCCTTCTTCTTAGCACTTCACTCTTCAATTTAATTTGCCACTTTGTCATTTTTCATCCAATTCAACTTGTCCCCGAGTTGATGAGCCGAATCGTCTAATTTTGGCTCTCTCTTCCTTTCTGTTTTACTATTTGAATTCATTATGGAACAGTGTGCAGTTGTAGGTGTAACAGAACGCAAATTTTTAGACCAATGCTGTAAGTTACATTTGAGTTGTTATATTACATTTGAGTTGTTATATTCTGTTCTGATAGATCCTTCAACCACCTATGGTTTTGTTTTAAATATTCATTGGACATGTCGATCTGTTTAGTGTGATTATTGTCGATGTATTCAATAGATAGTTAGAGCAAGGCTATAGATGGTCGCTCCTAACCAGCCTTATTCTCCATGTTAGCAGATGGTATTATCTATTAATACTCTTTGCTAGCGTGGGTATAGAGATGGGGCGTCATAGCGTGGTATCAAAGCTGAGTTCAGAACAAAGTATGATAAACACAGAATAGAAGCACATATTACGATACATCAAAGTGTATAAGTGATACAAATCTTTGAATCATCGTGTCTCTTTATTCCATCAAGGTTAGATAGAAATTGGGAATACGTCTAGGAATGCATTTTATTCCGTAGTATCCCATATTGTAATATCTACCTTGTGAATAATCTCGTTCTTATCTTAGCTTCAGCGTATGGTTGGAAGAGGCAGGGGACGACGTTCAGATGCTGGGCAATCCAGTGGCACACATCCGGATGGCGTTTATATGTCTGCCGATCAGTTTATGGAGTTGTTTAGGAGCACTCAGCCTCCAGTTCCTCCTCGGGTGTCTCCACCTCGCAAGTCTGCCTTTGCACGAAAGTGCAGTGATTTTGTTCATCTTGGAGGAAAGCCGTTTAAAGGCTCTGAATCCGTTCTTGAAGTCCAAGCTTGGTTTCGCACATGCGAGCATATCTTCTCTTGTATGGATCTTTCTAACCATGATAGAGTTCTTGTAACTTCTAGCTTATTACAAGAGCGTGCCCTTGATTGGTATGAGCTTCTTATAGCCGAAATTGATGAGTCTACTCTTTCTTGGACTCAGTTTCGGGAGCGATTTGAACTCAAGTTCGTTCCTGAATCTGAAAAAGTTTTATTGACCCGTCACTTCCTTGAGTTGAAGCAAGGGAAGTCTTCTGTTTCTAAGTATGTTGCATCATTCGAGGCTTTATCTAAGTATGGTCTTGAATTTATTAGCACTTCTTATAAGAAGAATTTGAAGTTTGTCTCTGGTCTTAAGAAATATCTTAAGAAGTCTTTGTTGCTCCAGCTTAAGCTTTCTTTTGAATAATTAGTAGATTCGGCACTTCATCTCGAAGCTGTCGAGAAGGAGTGTGATAGTGATGTTGAGGTTTCTAAGAACCCCAACAAGAGGCCGATTCCATTTCAGAAGTCCAGGTCTTTTCCTTCTAAGAAGAAGAAGACTGGTAGTTCTAGCTCTCAGCCTCAGTCTTCCGGAACGCCTTTTATTCGGAAGTGTTTTAATTGTGGTTCTCCGGATCATATTATTCGAGCTTGTCCTAAACCTCTCTTATGTCGCTATTGCAAGAAGGAAGGTCATCATGTTTCAGCTTGCCCTACTGTTCCGGCTGGTGCCAAGTCTAGCAATCTTTATGCAGCCAAGGCTTCTAAAGGTCCTTCTCAATCCAAAGGTATATCTCCATCTATTTTGGAAGGTTCTATTTTATTTCATGACCATAGTATTCGAGTTATTTTCCATACGGGTGCTTCACATTCTTTCGTATCGAAGAAGCTCGTTGATGATTTATCTTTGGATGTTTCTTGTATGGTTACTTCTTTAAGGATTGCGAATCCTATTGGGGGATCCATGACCCTTAGTTTGCTTTGTGATGATGTTGAGATTGTTTTATATGGTTTTTCTTTTCGTGTGAATCTGCACGTTATTTCTTGTCTGGAATTTGATATGATTTTGGGTATAGACTGGCTAGTGAGATATGATGCCAGGATTATTTGTTCGGAGAGAATTTTATATCTTTGACATCTGGATTCGCCTACTCAGTTATCTCTTGTTCTTCGGGATGTGGATAATTCCGAGATGGCTTTATATTCTCTTGACTCGCGAGATGATGATGATATATCTCGTATTCCTATTGCTTGTGACTTTTCTGATGTTTTTGAGCCTGTATCGGGTTTGCCACCCAAGCAGGCAATTGAGTTCCGCATTGATCTCATTCCAGACGCGCAGCCAGTTAGTCGTCCTCCTACGAGGATGTCTATAAGGGAAAATGAGGAACTCATGAAGCAGCTTTTAGAGCTTGAGTCCAAACAGTTGATTCAATCCAGTTTTTCTCCGTGGGGATCCACGGGCGTCTTCGTGAAGAAGTATGATGGAACTCTTAGGCTTTGCATTGATTATCGCAAGCTTAACGAGTTAACCATTAGGAATAGGTATCCATTGCCTAGGATCGATGATATGTTCGATCTATTGAGTGGTGTTAAGGTCTTTTCTCAACTCGACCTTGCCACATGTTTTCATCAATTACGAGTCGCGGAGGATAGCATTCTTCTTACCGCTTTCCGCGCTCGTTACGGTTCTTTCGAGTGGCTCGTTATGCCGTTCGGTTTGACGAACGCTCCTGCTTTCTTTGTAGATCTAATGAATCGAGTATTCCGGGAATATCTCGACAGGTTCGTCCTTGTATTCATTGATGATATCCTTATTTATTCTAAGTCTGAAGCCGAGCAAGCTAACCACTTGAGCATTGTCTTGAGCACTCTCCGTCATCATCAGCTTAAAGCCAAATTCTCCAAGTGCCATTTTTGGGAGAATAAGGTTAAGTTCTTAGGCCATGTTGTATTTTCCGATGGCATTTCTGTCGATCCCTCAAAGATCGAAGCCATCCAGAATTGGAAGAGGCCTGAGAATGTTCATGAGCTCTGTAGTTTCCTTGGATTGGCGGGTTATTACCATCGGTTCATTAAGGACTTTTCCCGTGTTGTGCTTCCTCTCACTTGCCTTACTCGGAAAGGCATTCGTTTCGATTGGTCCGACAAGTGTGAAGCTTCCTTTCTGACATTGAAGGAACTTCTCACTAATGCTCCTATTCTTGTGGTTCCCAAAGGGAATCATGATCTTGTTGTCTACACCGATGCTTGTGGTAGTGGTCTTGGTGCTGTTCTTATGCAAAAGGATCGGGTAGTTGATTATGCTTCTAGGCAACTGCGTCCGAATGAAGTTCGCTATGCCACTCATGATCTTGAGTTAGCCGCCATCGTCTTCGCCTTGAAGATTTGGCGACACTACTTATTAGGCGAGCGCTTCATTCTCTATACCGATCATAAATCCTTGAAGTATTTGTTTACTCAGAAGGAACTCAATATGAGACAACAACGTTGGCTCGAGTTTCTTGCCTCCTATGACTTTGATATCCAGTATACCCCTGGTAAGGGTAATCGTGTTGCAGATGTGCTTAGTCGCAAACATTCGGCTGTTGTTTCTATGATGCTTGTCGAATGGGATGTTGTTGAGACTTTATCTTTTTATGAAATTCGTGATCGAGGTTCATCTTCTGATTCTCCTATTCTATTATTTAGTTTGGGAGCTCGACCTATTTTATTGGATCGTATTGCCGATGCTCAGTAGCGTGATCCTGATTTGTTGCATCTTTTTCAGCTTTGTGTGTCTGGATCTTGTGATGAGGCGTTGCAAGATTTCAGCATTGATTCTCATGGGTGTCTTCGTAAGAAGAACCGTCTTTTTGTGCCTTCTGATCTTGCACTTAGGCATGACATTCTTGATGACTGTCACCGTTCTAAGTATACCATTCATCCTGGTAGTAGTAAGATGTATGCCGATATGCGTCGCCTTTATTATTGGGACGACATGAAGCGCGATGTGGCGAGTTATGTGAGTAATTGCATAACTTGTCAGCGTTTTAAGGCCGAACATCAGCGTCCTTCGGGTCTTCTTCAACCTCTTGAGATTCCATTGTGGAAATGGGATCAGATATCTATGGACTTCATTGACGGCCTACTTCGTTCGAGATCAGGCCATTCTAGCATTAGGGTTATTGTTGATCGCCTCACTAAGTCTGCTCATTTTGTCCCTATTAAGTCTAATAGGACTGCTTCGCATTTGGCTAAGTTGTATGTCAAGGAAATCGTGAGACTTCACGGTGTTCCTAGTACTATTGTGAGTGACCGTGATCCTTTATTCATGAGTCATTTTTGGAAGAGTCTTCAGCAAGCTTTGGGGACAAAGCTTAATTTTAGCACAGCTTATCATCCGTAGTCTGACGGACAGACTGAACGGGTGAATCGTATCTTGGAAGATCTTCTCCGTATTTGTATTTTTGATTTTGATGGAAGTTGGGAGGATCACCTACCTCTTGTAGAATTCTCCTACAACAATAGTTTTCAATCTAGTATCGGTATGGCTCCTTTCGAAGCCTTATACAGAAGGCCATGTCGATCACCTTCATGTTGGTTGGAATCTGGGGAGACGCTTATTCTTGGCCCAGATTTTGTTCGTCATTCTTCCTAGAAGATTGATCTTATTCGATTGAGAATGAAAGAGGCACGAAGTCGCCAGAAATCCTACGCGGATAGCCGTAGGAAACCTCTCGAGTTCTCGATCGGTGATCTTGTTTTTGTTCGTGTTTCTCCTTTGAAGGGGGTTATGCGTTTCAGTACGACTGGGAAATTGGCTCCTTGTTATATAGGACCATTTTCTATTACTGAACGTATTGGCCCTGTGGCTTATAGAGTTTCACTTCCAGCTTATTTATCTGGTATTCATGACGTGTTTCACGTCTTGCAACTTCGGAAGTGTCTTCGGGAGTCGGATTCTGTTATTGCTTCTCCTGATTTGCATGAGCTTGAGATCTCACCGGACTTATCTATTGTTCAGCAGCCTATTCGCATACTTGACACGGAGGTGCGACACCTTCGAAACAAGGACGTGCCGCTCGTTAAAGTTCAATGGTCCGCTAGTCCCAATGATTGTACTTGGGAAACCAGAGAATTTGTTGAGCGATCTTATCCGGGTTTTCTTTCTTCGCTTTGAAACGGTGAGTATATCTCTTCATCTCAAGCTTATTTCCTTTTCTTTTGAATGTTGAATGTTTGTAGTTATTACAAATATCGTCTCTAGGAATTGCGAGGACGCAATTTTGTAAGGAGGGGAGATCTGTAACAACCCGCATATTTAACGATTATATATTTAAATGTTTTATTTAAATATAGCGTCGTTAGTCGGATTTAGGTCCGAAAAACTACTTTTTGCAAATGGCTGAATTGGAGCTCGAAACCACTTCCATTGGTTCCAAAATGGCGTTTACGATCTTTTTGAGTATAATCTTTGATATGTTTGGAGTTTGTGAATTTTTGCAACTTTCCTATTTGGGTTTTGGGTTTGGGCTCAGCCCATTTGTTAGTTTAAACCCCTAACTTATCCCTCTCTTCATCCATTCACCCTCATTTCATTTCTTAGCATAAGAAAACTGAAATGGTGGAAGGGAAAGAGAAATAGAAATTTGCAATCCCTAGTTTCTTCCTTGTAACTTGATTCTTGCTCCAATATCAAAGAGAAGACATAGGTAAGCTCCTCTTCATCTTCTCTATCTCTTCTCCTCTTCAATTTCAGAAATTCCTAAGCCCTAATTTAGGAAATGTTTGTTATAATCTTAGATTGAAGCTTGTAGAGTTGAAGTGGAGAGTGGTTGCTTGTTTCCTTGCATTTGGTCTTCTCATCCTTTGTTTTTGAGTTAAAAAGGTGAGTTTTTGTACCTCACATCTAAGCTATTGCTTTTGCTGAGGTTTGGTATGAATTACTAACCTCTATTCATGTCTATTGCATTGGATTTGGATCGATTGGTTTCGATATGTTTTGGCCACTTTCGCCTAGGCAAATTGTTGCCCAGACCAGGTGACCAGACGTCTGGTAACCAAGCTCAAACGTCTGGTTTGTACCTGGAGTGAAAAATATAATCATACGGCAGTTGAAAGAAAGTCAGAAACCACTCTCAGACGTCTGACCCTCAATTTCAGACGTCTGGTTCGCAAAAATCAGACGCCAGGTTTGTTTTGATGGGATTATACTGACATAAACTTTGTCTACTGCTATAGCAGCATGGATTTGATGATGTATCCACTTTTTATTTTTGGAAAATGCAGCTGTTTGCAAAAAATTGAGAAAAAAAAAACCAATTCACAAATTAAAATTGAAATGAAATAATAGAAATCGAAAGAAAGAGTACCGGATTTTTTTAAAGTTGTTCGACCTTAATCTTAGGCTACATCCACTATCAACCTTGTTACTAGTTACTTTTGCGAATACAATTAAATTATGATAAGCAATTGATTCAAAACGTTGAACTATGAAAATGCGGAGTTTCTATGCAGCAATTAGTAAGAATTCAAAAGGATTCTCTCCTAGTCGCCAAAGGATTGGTAGTTATAGGCAAAATCGACCACCAAAATCGCTAGTATAAGTTTGAACAAGTTAACGGCGACGTTTCAGCAAGGAGAATTGTTTAATACATGAAATATCACAACTAAGATGTTTCGGTACCAATCGGTATGAGTCGGTACCAGTCCATATCTTAACTTGGCTTGTCATCTTTTTGCTCTATCTTCATGCATTCACGCTTCACTTGGAATAATATATTAACTCTCCACATGATTCGGTACAGATCCACATAGATTAGTACCATTCCATTTAATCATTTCTACACTAAGTCATTTCTCTGGTATCCTCCATTCTTGATATCTTTTGCTCCCCTTGTTCCATTTCTTGATCACCCAATAGTTCAGATCTATCGATGTATCTCTTGGTGTAAAATACGTGATAACATTTTACTTCCAAAGTATGCTTTTGTGTCAACAAAGCACGCTATGAATTGAGATCATCAACCGAATTTAAGTCTATGGATATCTATATTGCTTTTGTGATATGTTGCAATCTTTCAAAGAAAACAGCTATAACGATTTAAATAGTTGGCGATCATGTACTTTCAACATATATAAATGTTGATATCTTTAATCTGGCATCTTCAACCGCCATCAAGAATTTCTAAAACCTACCCCCATCTTATAGTCAAGTAGATTTCCATCTCATTCGCCAGCCCATTCCCATCTCGTTCGAAGGAGTTCATATAAAAGTGATACTTATCCATTGCTTTAGTTCACTTGCCACTTCAGTATTCTTTGCCTTTATTTATTTGAGCTATTGCAATTCACGAACCACCATTTCACAAGCCATCGTCAACTCCAAGTTCATCGAATTTCGACAATCTTTCAGTGTCATTCTATCTGAAGAATCATTGTCGATCCATTTGAGTTCCATCCCAAACTCCATCGATTTTAATGTTGCTTTAATTCCAGTTCTCGACCCCGCCTCCATATGGGTGTTTCTTCCATGTTTCATTACATCGTCGTATCATCACCCACCGATGTAGTCTCTAACCCCATGCCTTTGATCCATTTCATGTTTACTTTATCGCCATCGCCTTGAACATTCTATGGCCAAGATGTATCATCCATAACACTTTGGGTTGAGGTAGTAAAGTCCAAGAACGAAGCTCATCCACATCGAACGATTCCTTCATCATCTTGGGATATGGATCGGTAATGGGGGACTTGATAATGCTTAAGAAAATCTCAGGAGTGCATTCGTATATATTTTTTATTCAAGGGCGATGCATTCTAGGACATTTGTCCGGTCACTTGAATCGACACAATATCCATGCAATTTGATCGACGATTTTTGATGTGAAAAAATTCCACGATTAATTTTGCTGCAAGAGTAAGGTATCAGGTGTAATATTTGTGCTAATACGGGTCGAATCCACAACAAGTTTATTAATTTCTAATGTTTATTTAAATTCTAGGCAAGTAGCAAAATTGTCAAATTGAATTGATTAAATTAACTAAGAAATTACTAAAATTATAAGAAAAATGAAATTGTAGGGAAATAATTAAAATAAATTATTAAACAATTTAATGCAAAGTAACAAGAAAAATTGAGTTTGAGTAACAATGATGGATTGGTCGATTAACAATAAAGCAAATAAATATCAAGGAGATCTATTGGTCTTTTGGAAAACTAATTAATCCATAACAAAATAGAAATGAAATGAAATATTGATGAGAACAGGGCAGGAATAAAATAAAATATCGATAAAATAAGAATTTGGTTACATAAAATAAAAAGAAAATTAAAAACCTAAATTGATGTCTTAGTGATATCCTAAAAGAAAAATTAAAATAAATACCTAGATGCCAAGATGTCTTCAGATGTAGCTAGGTAAAGCTATTTATAGAGCTCTTTATAATCCATATTTAGACTTGGTCAAAAAAGAGATTTTCTAGAATTATCAGACTCATTCTTGCTCTGGAAGCCTTTCTCTACTATATTGTAGAAGCTTCTTGACATTGCTGTAGAGAACATACATGGTTTTTTGAAGATATGCGCCAAGCAGGATTCTAATTACTAACCTCTTAGCGAATGCACGTCTACAAAACCAATTGAGTTATAACATCCTTTGTTTACTGTTAGTACCAAAATGTGTCACCAACACCAAAAGACTAAATAGAGAATAAAATTGTAGAAAAGTACAAGAAAATGAGTAAAAACATAACAACACATGTTTATAGTAGTTCGGCTAATCGTTGCCTTTGTGCGCTTGAGATTTTTATTGATAATACTACTATTTTACGAGTGCTGTTCTTATGGTTTGGTACCTCTCCACAGGCAATTACAAGAAAGTATGTAAGGATTACAAGGAAATGAAAAGATCCTTGAAGTGGTACCCCTATATGCCTATTTATAGCTGTAGGTCATCGAGAAATGCTCCAGCATGTCCTTCTCCACGTTCTCCATGATTTCCTAGTGGTTGCTCAAGTTAAACGTGGACAGCTCAGTAATTTGGATGGATGGGTGCCGATCCATGAAATTTCATCATGCATTGGTTTGAACTCTTTGAAATGGAGTCACTCATTGTTAGATTCATGATTTCTAACCTGTTTATGTTGCCATGAGCTTGTTTCTAAGTTCAAACTGGCTCGGTGAAGGGATGGAATTGCTGATTTTAGGTGCTCATGTCGTTTGATAGAAAACGATGTTCGATCGATCAAAAAGTTCGAAATAAGCTTCTAGCACCAAGTCTAAGTAGTAGAAAGAAAATGGAGTGGTTTGGGTGCAGATCGGTACCAATCCATGGGAATGGACTGATATTGATGCATCACTTTGATGGAATATTCTTGGAACTGTTGTGATGTTGCCATGTTTTCATCTTGTGTTCTTGGTTGTACTTGTTTTCTGGACTTTATGGCTATCTCTCTAGGCCTCTTTCCTCAATAGATTTCAACTTCAATTCGTCGAGTTCATCTAAATACTGCTTGATCAAAAAGATGGATAACATTTTTCCCCTAAAGTACATCTTGTTTCAAACACGATGTGCTTTGAATCATGACAAGTCAGGAATTTCATATTGGATTCCAATCAGTGTTTCGAATAGTTGTCATCCTTTCTTTGCACCTTTTAAGTAAAGTGTCATGTCTATAGCCACCATTACGATGTTTCGCTAGCATCAGCGACTACAAAACTAGAGTGTGCTCTCATATCAGTCACTTCGAGCTTGATAATTTTAAATTAGTTCCTTTTCGAAATTATTTAAGTTTCAATCTGCTTTCGTTCGGTTCAAGTTTTTTAATATTAAGTTTGTACAAGCATAAGTGCTTTGATTTTACATTGTGCCTTGGTTCCATGTACCAACTGGCTCCTGTAAAACACTCAACACACACACGTCTATATATATATATATGGTTTTTTTAAATGTCGATCGATCGGTACCAATCCATAAGCGTGGTTTGGTGCCGATCCAAGCCTTAGAATAAGGAGAATTTGCTGCCTAAATGTGAGGGTTCAGGATAATATATACCCAACCCATCTCTTCTCCTCTTCAATTATTCCTACTATTTCGATCTAAAGCTTTGGTCTTCCATTAAAAGAATTCATCTTCCAAATGAACCACCCCCATTCGAATGTAGGGCTATTGCTTCCACTTCTTGGCATTCAACAACACCCCAAATCAATTTTGACACCGAACGAATACATAGGACCAGATCCATTTTGCCTCCTTTCAATATCGATTGGTCTTTTAGGCTTTGATGTTCATAGGTAGGTGGCGACGACGATGGAGGTATTGGAACTAATTTCACGTTGACGCTCGTGCTTGGGAGATGTGAAACGAAGCCGCCAAAGTCCATCAAAGGGGATGGATCAGTACCGATCCAACTCTTGGTGGAATTTTGGTTCACTTTTCACTTTAAAGCTTCTCAGTGTTAACACATTTGAGTTTTTTTGAGTAACATCTTCCAATTTTCAAGTTGTATCGAATGTACAGATTTGGCATAAATACCGTTGTGACGATCAACGATGATAGTCACTTCGGATGTACCCTAACTTTTGAATGAATTATTGTACAATATCGAAAATTGGCACTGCATGACACTACACAACATTTCACAAGACTTTCTCTTTAACAAGGGGATTAACTTTTAATCAATTCGATATCAATTATGCTTTTATTTTGAATAGCATGGGTTATAGACGTCTCGGGCGTCCCTCTGCTCAAGCTATAGGCTCATCAAATTGTAGATATGCTGAATCAGACACCGAGTCAAGGTTGACTACAGTTCAATCTTTACGAAAAAATTCATGCAGCCTACACTTCAACCCAAAAATCCACTGGTAGAATGACTTTTTTTGAAGTTCTAGTAGAGCATATTGAAGAACCAAAAGTCGAACATGCCCTTGACACTCTTGATGGCTCCAGTTCAGCTTCATCCATATAATTATGCGCTCCTTCGTAATCTTCTCGTTATATTTCAAGGCTACTTTGATCGAGTCCTCGGGAATGAAGAGATATGTTATTTATTCAGCTTTAAACATTGTAAGGGAAATCCTTCTCTCATTTTGTTAGAACCGTCCAGGGGTAGCCGGATAGTGGTTTGCATCTAGAATAAACTGAGTTATTTAAAGGATGAATTCTTCTTCGTTCACTATCCACCTGGATTCATATAGCGATGCTTGTCTCCCTATAAGTTCTATTCTTGACCATTTCATACCAATCTGGGTTCATAATGTTGCTTCACTGAATGTCTTCTTCTTTCTTTGTAGATGTACCACACAGGCCTGAAAATGTGACTTTGGTGGGAACTATTTGACAACTTCATTAGATTCCAAAGGAAGAGGGAGGCTAAGATGCTTCTATGTGATGAAAATTTGCAAGCCTACAACTTGTTAGACCCTAGTCGGTCCTGCTCTAGAAGCCACAGATGGTGATGAGGACGATTCCTCATTCGAAAATAACGGAGAGCACTCGTTGGTGCCCCTAGTCCAAAGTGCAGTAGTCGAGAATAGAGATATATAAGTGCACATGAAAAAGGTAAAGTAAGAGGTGGCGGTGGGGGAGAAGGAGTAGGCTATTCCAGTACTGACGTATGCCATGATCCTGCTGATGATGAAGACGAGAAGATCAATAACCTCTCCAAAGAAGAAGTCTTAAGGTTAAAATTGCCAAAAAAGACTATGACTCCACCTTCGTTGGTCACAACTGCAATTAAAACACCCATACAGGCTTTAGTGGATCCTTTTGCTAGTCTTGGGCCAATCCCGAATATAATCAAATCCTTTGGCCTCACCAATATAGGCATTCGTGATGTTAGCTCCCCAATTCATTTCCAAGAAAACGTGTAAAACATGGGAGATTACCCATATCAACAAAATTCAAAGTCATGGTCCATCAGGGGGGACACTAGGACACTTGCATGCACACATTCATGCAGTGCACTCTACACAACTTACGTTATGCTTCTGTCTTGTCGAAGCCGGTTTGTCTTTAATTTATTTATAGATTCCATGGAATGACATGGATTGTATGAGGAATTTCAGGATCAGATGGGATATCAGCCGAGGCGCAAACCAACCGCATGACCCTATAAGCCTAGCCATAATTCCGATTCTATGTGCTTTCAAGCCGTGATCATGGGAGCAGAGAGAATACTATAGGCCACATGACTCATCATCTATGCATCTATCCAGATTCATGTCACCTACATCTAAGGGTTTGGAAAAAGCACTCTAGTCGCTATGACGACGTCCCTCACAATGATCCCTCTCATGCTTCCCTCTCTACCAAGCAGCCAACATTGTCATATACATCTCGGCACTCTCACTGTTTATCGAAATCTGCTACCTTTGATTCTTTTCGATATAGAGCCGATAAAGCACCTATCGAGCAGCCTATTATCGAAATAGAGCAGCCAATCGCTTCAAATCCTGATATAGTTGGATTGTAGCATTGCTTTCCAAAGATCAATTTTAAGGCCTGTAAGTTCGCTTCGAACTTGAAAGATATTCCTTTGTATATTAAGAATCAAAAGGTAGTATATGTCGGTGATTTGTATGATCTGTACTTTACTTGGAGGACACTAGTTGAGATGCTCTCGGAATACACCGAGAGTTTGGAGACTGAGATTGCAGGGCTAAAACTTACAACAGGTTAGAATGATGAGACCATCTCCCATCTTGACAAAGAAATTGATGAGTTAAAGAAAGCAAAGGAGGACGCCGACCAAAAAGTCAAAGACTTAAATGCTGTGATCAAGCGAAAAAGGAGAGATCACTTAAACAAATTCGAATATGTTCATCACCGGAACTTCGAGCTTGCTAAAGAAATGGAAGAGCTAAAGGCATAGATTAAAAGTGAAAAGAAAGAAAAAATGAGTCACTTAAAATAGCTCACAAGTACTGTAAAGAATTATTCGACGCACGCAAGGAAAGAGATGATGTGCTAGATAAAGCAAAAAGAGTGGATGAGCCAGTGAACTTCGAGCTTGCTCAAGAAGTAAAAGAGCTAAAGGCATAGCTTGAAAGAGAAAAGAAAGAAAAACATATGTCACTTCAAATAGCTCACAATTACTGTGAAGAATTGCTTGACCCACGCAAAGAAAGAGGTGGTGCGCTAGGTAAGGAAAAAAGAATGGACGAGCTAGTGGAAGCCATATGGAGTTGGGTTAAGGATAGTTTTGATATACTCTTCACTAACTATAATGCCAACGTTCCTAAGTTCTAGGATTTGAGTGGCTTGGCAAAACTTATCCCTATCAAATACATTTCGACTTTGTGTATTGTGCAGGAAGCCATATGGATGAGCTAGTGGAAGCCATATGGAAGTGGAAGCCTTAGCGATGAAATGAGAGAATATTGTGCAGGAAGAGAGAGAACATTTAGGAGGCGAAGTGGACTTTGTATGACTAGAGAAAGAGATCCCAAGTTTAGAGGAAATCGAGGTGCTTAGAGTAGGTGAGCTCATTTTACAGATTGAGTTGGCCACTACAGCTCAAAAATATCAAGCCAAATATTTTGGCAATATTCGTCATTATATTGATACCGGTCTTACCTTGAGGCCCCTTACAACCTCTATCACTCCTTCAGATTTTGAGTATAATTAGGATGCACCGCAACTCCACAAAACAAGCATGCTATCCCCTATTCAGGAAAGGTACTCGGATGGTAAGTCTGCCTACATTGAGCCTCAATCTAGTAGAGGTATATCATTGATCTCACACATATTGGAGAGTGCCCACACGACGTGGCAAATCACTCATTTCATCTTTCTCTAATTACAAGTCAGCCCGCGATCTTAAGTCCTTTGAAGGAGGACTTCCAACTGGGGCCACACACCATGATTATTGATTCAACGGTCATAACTATCTCTAGGATGATCTCAAGCATCCCGGTTAGTGAGGCTCTAGGTATAGGTGCACAAATGATTGGTGTGTGTTACAAGAAGAGAGGCTTGGTAACCTTTAGGAGATACATGGGATAATAATGTTGAGGTCACTCGTACGCTCGATCTTGCATAGTGGCTTTCAATGAGTGAACTTGTTAAAGAACATGTTAGGTTAGCTGCAGAGATCAAACGAAAGACGATAGATTTCTCCTCCTCTATTAATGACTTTATAGGACAATCATGCTATCTATGACCGGAAGTACCCAATGCATGTCTGCCACCTCATTGCTCAGCTCACCTTTAAAGGGCAAAGGGAGTGGATGAAGAATAAGGAAGAAACCAAAGGGATCCAGTGCATCATCTTCTACATAGAAGAAACAGAAAAGAAGAGGACCAAGAAATGATCATCCATCGACTTTGTGCTTTTGGTTATATAGTATTAGTAGTCAGCTTTTGTATTTAGGCCGGTTTTGTGCAGGCTCCGCCCTTGCTTTTGCTTTATGTCTAGTTGTTAATAATACTTATACTTTTTCTTCCAAGTCTTATTTTGGTTGTGAATAATAAAGATTTTATTTTGTTCAAGTCTTGTGTGAATTTATCTAAGTGTTCGATAAATGCACTTTACATTCAATGTATTTGCGGTTCACTTCTCATTATCTTCAATAGACTAAGTTATTAGTCAGTTTCATCTCTTGCGAGTAAAGACTGATCAATAAGTCATATAATTATTCGACTCCAGAACTTGGTTGAACTGCATTGAAGGTCAATTCAACATCCATTTCAAAGGTGTCTCGAGTGTGATTCGCCTATCTCTGGGCGTCAATCAAAGTAATTCATCTTCAGGTGTCTCTCTCGACACCCTTCTCTATAATACATGTTTGGACCATGCCAAACTCTCGGCGTTGGTTAGAGCCAACCACTTAAGGTAGTGGTTTAAACATCCATACCCAAGACATTTGTCTTCGAACGTGCCTAACTCTGAGTGTTAATCGATGTAAGTAAAGTCATACCTATCTCCGGGCATAGGTATTTGTTAGAATCTCGATTTTCATCGTTTTGATTGTGACAACTATATAAATCAATATTTTTGTGTACTAATCATTTATACAGGAGATTTAATGCAGATTCAGATTCAGAATGTTTTGAACTTGTTAATTTATTGTTTAGAGTTTGTATATTATTAGAAATATGTTAAAATCTCTCTGATACGGTTATATATATTAACATGCACACAAAAGCACACATATGCATAGAAAAGGCTGAAAACAGCCGGTTGAATGACCCAATTTAGCCGTCTGTTTGCTGAAATAAATTTATATTTCATGCATATTTAGCCGACTGAATGGGTTCATTCAGATGGCTGAATTAGGCCTAAAAATGCTCGTTTCCTTGCTGTTTTGAATTTAATAAAAATCAGAAGGCAGAATTATAATTTCAGCCGGTTGAATATCTATAACGACTAGTTTTTTGAAAAGACGCTTCTCTTCAACGAAGAGAAACATATTCAAATCTAATAGTTGCATCTATTTCTTTTCAATGTTTTCTTTCATGAAAGATTGCAAGATTTAAATCTATATAAATAGAGTTTAGAATTCAATAAAAGATTCACCAAACTGATTTTAGTATTCTTTGATTCTTATCTCTTATTCTCTGTTTTCAATTTGCACTCAAACTTCATACAATTTCTTATTGTTGATCACTCTATCTTCCATATTTCTCAAGCACATTATACTATATGTAACATTCCTAAAAATCAACCACGTTTAATTTGATAATTTATTTAGTTTTGGGATTTGATTGTGAAATTATTTGTAGATAAATTAGAAATTTTTAGAATAAATTAAGTAAATTTTAGATTACAAGTAGCAATTTGATTTGAGATATAAGAATAAATGTATTAAAAATAAATTTTGGATTTAATTGAGAATTTATTTGGACATTGATTTTAAAATTTAACTGGGGATTTGAAATTCTATATTTAATATCTTATAAATAAAAAGTAACATCCCAAAAATTTATCAAATTAAAATTAATAATATATTTTAAAATTTAGCAATTTAATTTGAAAATATATTGAAAAAAAATCTCAAACAAATAAAATAAGTAATAAACTATATAAATTTATACTAGTAGAAATTTGTTTTCTAATTTTAAGAGGCATATGTAATATTTATTTTGAAAGTTATATTTTGAATTAGATATAAATGATTTTTCAAAACAATTGTTTAAAACTCAATACTATTATATATGTGTTTATTTATTAAAAGCATAATTAGTTTAAAATCATTTCCTTCTTTAAATTGGTATAAGTAGAAATAATAAACAAAAATGTAGGTAAAACACGAAATAAAAGTTAAAACAATACCTATATAGATAATTTTTTATTTAAAAAGTATAATAGTAAGTTGAGTTTGAGATTTGAATAAAATGTGTACTTATGCATAAAAAATATTTTTTACTTAAGTTCAAGTTAAATAAGAATTGAATATAAAATTGTACAAGCGTATGTATGAATATATATAAATAGACATAAATAAATTTTAATTCAAGTGAATTAGGAATTTGAATCTACATTTAAAATAAATGTTTCTAAAATAAACATTTGGCTTTTAAAATCATTAAGATGTAATTTATATAATATAAAGATTGGCTGAAAACAATTATTCTTTTAACATTGTATATATACATATACAAATGAATAAAGAGGTATATTCATTTATAAAGTAAATATGATATAAAATTTATTTAAAAAATTCTTTTATCTTTGAAAATTACAAATGATATACCTTCACATGGAAGATGGAGTAAAGAAGTTAACATATATTGAGGCCTCATGATCATTTTTTACAAGTGGCATTCACTATGATTGCTTGGATAAAATAATGAAATTTAAAATTACAAAGAAACTTTCCATCTCCCCATATGCAATCATATAATATCTTAGACAATCTGAACAAAACAGTAACAAAAAATTGGGCATTTCAAAATCTAAACACCAAAGAAAAAAAAACTGCTAACATTATCTTCTCTTCTCAAATCCGAAGCAAAAAAAAAATCAGAAAGTAAATATGAAAATCTCAAACCTGAAATAAGTAAAAGCTTCAACACAAAAACCAAGTCATCTTCCCGCATTTCAAAACCAGATCAAAATCTAAACAAAACCTGAAGCTTTGCACCAGAAGATGAAAACCAGAAGAAGTTCAAACTAAACCTGGAAATTAAAAGCAACATGCAGTTTTCAAATCTGGAAAGAAATCGGAATAAAAATCAAAGCAACCTGGAGCTCAAAGAAAAGTAAAGATTTAAGCTAATTCAACTCAGTCTGGATTCAGATTACTTCAAATCTTAGGATGTAAATCAAAGGGGAAATCAAGTCCTGACCAAAAGTTTAAATGTCCAGGGTCAATTCCTCTCTGTCTTTCTTCAACTTTCAGGTGAGCAGAGTCTTGAACTTATTTTTATGTCTGATGATTATGGTTAATACTTGAATGTGGTTGTGAAAAAGTGGTTGTTTATGTCTGCCTGTGATATATATAAATGTAGATAAGATGTGTATGTTTGTACACAAATTTTGGTCTATTCTAGATTTTAAAACCTGTTCAAAGAAAAGAAAAGTTCAAATCCCTGAAATAAAGAAAATTCAATATGTCGACGTACAATCAATGTTGGGTTATAGTCTTCAACGATGAATTGTGGGTACAAGTGTGATATGATTTTTAAAAATAATTTCAAGTTTATTTATTAAACAAATATTCGAAAAAATGAAATTTTAGTAACATATATTCAAAAACAAGAAAAACCAATTATCAAGAATTCAAAATTAGATTTCATGATTTGATGTGTAGTGGGGAATGATGATTTTAGGTAACAAATTCATAATTTTTAAGCTTGGGAACATTGAGATAATTCGAGTTGAACAGAAAACACCTTTTCATCATTTTCTGGTGGTCACTGCAATTTTAGACCTCTAGGTTGCGTTCAAAGGAGGGTAGTGGATCAGGGATCTCGTGAAAAATGTTCTCACATTTTTCTAGGCATCGGTGGCTGCGGTACGATAGGATTTAGGGTTTAAAACTCGTGCAAATCGTCATTGTTATCGCGACAGTTACATTGATATAGCGGCATCAAGTGGGACCGGGGTAGGTGGAGTAGGGAGGTGATCGAGTAGAGAGGGTATGGACGTGATGCCATGGCTTCAGGTAGCCGGAGGTCGTGGGGCGAGGAAGGAAATGCTGATCAGGTTTGGTAAGGTAGTCATCTCTATAGCTCGATTTCAATTTTTGAGTTAATTCCGTAAACAAGTTTTTGGAATCGAGGGAGGTAGTCGAAGTCGTCTTGCTGGCACTGGTGATGATGAACGGAGGGGAAGCGATGATTGGTGCACGTGCGCGTGATCATATATGTGCCTGTTATGATTTAAATTGGGGGAGAATCAATGATCTCGGGTTCGACTCGAAAAAAAATGGTGATTGGCTCGAAGGAGGATAAGTTAATTCGCGAACCAGGGATTTTTCTTGGGGGAAAACCGAATTTGGTCGCGGGTATTGGATAGATTGGCTCGAGTATTTCAGGGTTTAGCCCGGGTTTGGGTGATTTGGAAATCCTGAACAAGTTTATAAAAATTTAATCAAGTCTAAACAAAACTTTGTCAAACAACTTCTTTTATACAATATGTGTTACCTTTGCATTAATTAAAGATTTTTAAATATAAATTATTTTAAAATTTATTAATTGTAAAAAGTGTTTTAAGGAATTTAAAAAAAATAACTTTGATATTTAAAGCAATCAATTTAAGATAAAGGGATTATCTTTTGATTTGATTAGAATCTTAAGTGTTTAAAAGATTAGTCATTTGATTTAAGTAATTATGGATAAATTCATTTTATGGTTAAAGTTGATTAATTAAATGATTTTTTAAAGGATAATTAATTAATCAATTTAAAAATAATTACTTAATAAAGGTAATTAAGGATTGATAGTTGATATTAAAGATTGATTTAATCAAAGTATTTAAAGGTTAATTAATTAAGGATAATTAATTGAAATTAATATAATTAAGGTGATTAATTTTAAGAAGTAATTAATTAAGTAAAGGTTAGTTGATTAATATAAAAGATGTTTTTAAATAGTTAACTAACTTTTCAAGGTTAAGCTAAATCTTATTTGTTAAAGGAATTAATTACTTGTAGTAAATTACTCAATATAAGTAATTAAATTAAATTAATTAATAATTCAAGTTAATTAATTAAGTAATTAATGAATGATTAAATAAAAATAATAGTTACTTAGTGAAAGTAATTAAGAGTAGAAAATAAAGATTAACGATTGATAATTCAAATATTAAGGGTTAATTACTTTAAAGAATAATTGATTAATGCGGTTAATTAATTAAGGTAACTAAATTAACAATAATTAATTGAAGGTTAATTAATAAAGGAAATTAAGAGTTAATTAATTAACAATTAAGAATTAATTAATTAAGGTAATTAATTAAGGAATGATTAATTAATGGGGGGGTGATTAAGACTTAATCAACTGAAAATTTATGATAATAAATTGTTGATTAAAGATTACTAACGGAAGTAATTATGTGGTTGATTAAAGATTCACTATGATTGCTTGGATAAAATAACGAAATTTAAAATTACAAAGAAACTTTCCATCTCCCCATATGCAATCATTTAATATCTCAGCAAATCTGAACAAAACAGTAACAAAAGATTGGGCATTTCAAAACCTAAACACCAAAGAAAAAAAACTGCAAACATTATCTTCTCATCTCAAATCTGAAGCAAAAAAATCAGAAAGAAAATCTAAAAATCTCATACCTGAAATAAGTAAAAGCTTTAACACAAAAACCAAGTATTCTTCCTCATTTCTAAAACCAGATCAAAATTTAAACAAAACCTGAAGCTTTGCACCAAAAAATGAAAACCAGAAGCAGTTCATACTAAACCTGGAAATTAAAAGCAACATGCAGTTTTCAAATCTGGAAAGAAATCAGAATAAAAATAAAAGCTACCTGGAGCTCAAAGCAAAGTAAAGATTTTAGCTAATTCTACTCAGTCTGGATTCATATTACTTCAACTCTTAGGATGCAAATCAAAAGGGAAATCAAGTCCTGACCAAAAATTTAAATTTCCAGGGTCAATTCCTCTCAGTCTTTCTTCAACTTTCAGGTGAGCAGACTCTTGAACTTATTTTTATATCCGGTGATTATGATTAATACTTGAATGTGGTTGTAAAAAAAGTGGTTGTATATATCTGCCTATGGTATATATAAATGTAGATAAGTTGTGTATGTTTGTACACAAATTTTTGCTCTGTTCCAGATTTTAAAACCTGTTCAAAGAAAAGAAAAGTTCAAATCCCTGAAATAAAGAAAATTCAATATGTCGACGTACAATCAATATTGGGTTAAAGTATTTAAAGATGAATTGTGGGTACAAGTGTGATATGATTTTTAAAAATAATTTGAAGTTTATTTATTAAATAAATATTCAAAAAAATGAAATTTTAGTAACATATATCCAAAATAGGAAAAACCAATTATCACGAATTCAAAATTGGATTTCATAATTTGATGTGTAGTGGGAAATGATGATTTTCGGTAACAAATTCATGATTTTTAAGCTTGGGAACATTGAGATAATTCGAGTTGAACAGAAAACACCTTTTCATCATTTTCTGGTGATCACTGCAATTTTGGACCTCTAGCTTGTGGTCAAAGGAGGGTAGTGGATCAGGGATCTCGTGAAAAATGTTCTCACATTTTTCTAAGCATCGGTAGTTGCGGTACGATAGGATTTAGCGTTTAAAACTCGTGCAAATGGTCAATATTATCGCGACAGTTACATCAATATAGCAGCATCAAGTGGGACCGGTGTAGGTGGAGTAGGGAGGTGATCGAGTAGAGAGGGTATGGACGTGATGGCATGGCTTCAGGTGGCCGAAGGTCGTGCGGCGAGGAAGGAAATGCTGATCAGGTTTGGTACGGTAGTAATCTCTGTAGCTCGATTTCAATTTTTGAGTTCATTCGGTAAACAAGTTTTTGGAATCGAGGGTGGTAGTCGAAGTCGTCTTGTTAGCGCCGGTGATGATGAACGGAGGGGCAGCGATGATTATGTACGTGCACGCTATCATATATGTGCCTGTTATGATTTAAATTGGGGAATAATCAATGATCTCGGGTTCGACTCAAAAAAAATGGTGATTGGCTCGAAGGAGGGTAAGTTAATTCACGAACCAGGGATTTTTCTCGGGGGAAAACCGAAGTTGGTCTCGGATATCGGATAGATTGGCTCGAGTATTTCAGGGTTTAGCCCGGGTTTGGGTGATTGGGAATAAATAGTTTTTAAAAGTTTTTAAATCCTCAACAAGTTTTATAAAAATTTAATCAAGTATAAACAAAACTTTGTCAAACAACTTCTTTTATACAATATGTATTACCTTTGTATTAATTAAAGGTTTTTAAATGTAAATTATTTTAAAATTTATTAATTGTAAAAAGTATTTTAAGGAATTTAAAAAAATAATAACCTTTGGTATTTAAAGCAATCAATTTAAGATAAAGGGATTATCTTTTGATTTGATTAGAATCTTAAGTGTTTAAAAGATTAATCATTTGATTTAAGAAATTATGGATAAATTCATTTTATGATTAAAGTTGATTAATTAAATGATTTGTTAAAGGATAATTATTAATCAATTTAAAAATAAATACTTAATAAAGGTAATTAAGGATTGATAATTGAGATTAAAGATTGATTTAATCAAAGTATTTAAAGTGTAATTAATTAAGGATAATTAATTACAATTAATATAATTAAGGTGATTAATTTAATAAGTAATTAATTAATTAAAGGTTAGTTGATTAATATAAAATATGTTTTTAATTTGTTAACTAACTTTTCAAGGTTAAGCTAAATCTTATTTGTTAAAGGAATTAATTACTTGAAGTTTTCTTAATGTAAGTAAGTAAAGTAAATTAATTAATAATTCAAGTTAATTAATCAAGTAATTAATGAATGATTAAATAAAAATAATAGTTACTTAGTGAAAGTAATTAATAGTAGATAATTAAAGAATAAAGATTCATAATTCAAATATTAAGGGTTGATTACTTTAAATAATAATTGATTAATGTGGTTGATTAATTAATTAAGGTAATTAAATTAAGAATAATTTATTAAAGGTTAATTAATAAAGGTAATTAAGAGTTAATTAATTAACAATTAAGAATGAATTAATTAAGATAATTAATTAAGGAATGATTAATTAATAGGGGGGTGATTAAGAGTTAATCAACTAAAAATTTATGATAATAAATCATTGGTTAAAGATTACTAGTGAAAGTAATTATGTGGTTGATAAATTTTAAACCACACGATTTATTCATCTTAATTGAAGATGGTTGATTGTTATTAAATGCTGTGTGATGAATTGATATATTTGATATGTGATGTGATGCTATGTAATATAGAATGCTTTGTGTTGAGCTGTTATATCTGTGATGAATATACTGTTGTATGAATATGAAAACCCGTTGACCCGTAAAACGGCATTTGAATTTCGATGCGACAGGGAGTAGGATTCCAGTTGGTTATCCAAAACCCACATCGAATCGTAATGGTGAATCTTTGTGATTGATAAATTTACTTTATCTGTGAATCTGTAAATGAAGATAAGCGTTATGGATTATACCGCTTATCGATATTGATATGATTGAATCTGTAATGATTGATGTTGTTGCACTATTGTGTAAAACCCCTGGACCAAACTATACACACAAAAATATGGATTTCACGAGGAAATCGGTTAAGTCATAGAAATTTTGAAATAGTTTTAAAATTTTAATTTTGAATCCAAAATAGTATTGTTTTTGGAATTTAACTTTAGACCCAAGTTTTATTCTTAAGTGGCTTTAACTTATGTAAATGTAATCAGTTTTTCCCAAAACGAAAATTATTTGTTTCAAATGATAATAGCTTTCATAAAAAGAAAGGATTTCCAATTTGTATCGAAAGATTTCAAGTTTGAAATGAAATTGTAAATAGTTTGGAAAAACTATGAATTAACCTTTGTGAAAGATTATTAACCCTTATTTTGAAATCTAAGAGGATTTTAACTGGTATATCTTTCATATAAAAGACTTGAATTGCAAATGGTTTGAAAGTTATGAATTAAATCTTTGATTTAAGATTGGATAAGTTAATCCAATTTGAAATGGAATTTTTTTGAAAAGCCATGGATGAACCTTTGTGGAAAATTGGTGAACTTTGTGAAATAACCTTTTTGTTTAAAAGATTTGAAGTGGTAATTTGTTTAAACCATTTGAAAGAAAGGTTTTGGATAATAAGTTGTGACTTAACTGAAATCCTATATCCATATGTTTCAAAGTATTGCGCTCATTATTTGGTTTAGCCGGGAGAGGACCTTTGTGTCATATAACCCATTCCGAATAATGATACATCGATATGGATAGCATTTGAAGACCAGTGGTGAAGACCGGGTATTTTCGAGAATGAAACGATAACCCGTCGATTGTCTCTGCACTGAGTCGCGCCGGTATAGAGATTACCTAAGTGATGGGAAATCCGATCGGGATTATGAATACCCGGATTTGCAAGGGCTTCTTCGAAAGTGCCTTCGGTTCTGTACGAACACGGAACAGACTTGTATGGATGTATATCCGACATTACACTTTGTGATATTAAACTGATCTCTATCAAATACATTTCTGCTTAGTGGCAGAGAATTAATTCTCTTAGCTTAACACCCTTCTCTGAGACGTACGAGCTCAGAGGTTATGTAGTTGATATTTATCAGTGATATACTCCTAATTTGGTAGTGTGGCATGCTAAGTGCTGCTGTGCATAGATGATCATTTGTTGATCATTTATGATCAAAGCATGGCTTTATATAAAGCATAGCTTTGTGGACGAGACCGCATCAGGACCTCACACCCCGAAAATGGTCGAAACAGGAAAGATGCGGCAAGGTTATGAGGGTCGCTCCCTTTAGGGTGTGTTATTTCCTTCTGGAAAAGGGTGGTGTTATGGTATGGAACCCAGATACTTACTCATGTGGACACTTCAGATCTATTGCTTTGTGATTGCTTTCTGGTTGAGAGGCGCCTCGGATAGAGGTCTCAAAGGACCGTGGGATGGCATGCTCGTGTAGTAGTTACCTAGTTACAGAGGTAACCTGGCCTTGTGTTGGCAGAGATCCGGTTAGGTTCTCGGGACGTCCCGCCAGAGGCGTACCCATGGATAGTAGGAAGTTCCTTAGCCTGACCATTTGTTGGAAATCCAATCTTCAATACGCGCCTGGAACGGTTTTAGATGTAGAACCTGCCATTTACTTATGGTGGTCACCACTCTTTAGATGGTAGCAATAGTAGGCATAGTTCGAAATGTCTATGCTGGCTAGGATTTATATTATACTTTAGAAATGGTTTTCTACACTATGCACTAGTAATAATATCAAAGAAATTTTTTTCGTATCAAGCATATTTGACTATCATAATGAGAAATCTCCTCCAATTCTGCGTTTGCATCGTGTGTGTGGTGGGAAGCTTTATGGTAGTTTCATTTTCCAAAAAGCATTGCGGATTTAATTTAAATTCTTTTGTTGTTTATTTTAAAAGATAAACTGTTTCTGTTTGCTCATACCGGTCCCACGACTGACCTGGAGTTTATTGTTCCTTTCCTAAACTCTGGGTGCCCACAATTTTCCCATACGGGAAGTCTAGAGTTCGGTTTTTTCAGATAATCAATCATAGGTGTAGATTCAATAGCTTTCAGCCTTAGGATTTGGCAATCGCATTTGGATCGAGTTGTTTCACTTCATCTCGATTGGGAGTTTGAGCTATTTCTGTTTTTTGTGCCTTAGAGATGGAGATTACTGATACCGGAGTCCTTTCTTGAAGACCACATTGGAGTTATTGTTAAGCTGCTGGTGTTATCTTTTCTTTCCGCTGCTATTGTCTTGTATCATATCTCTGATGTATATTGATATCCATTGTACCATTCTGTCATATCATATTGTATCGGATATTGTATCAATGTTGTATATTGATTTATTCATTTCTTCCGTTGTGTTGTACTTAATGTGTTATAAGCTCCGACGAACCAGATTCGACATTTGGACCTGCGGCATTTGAATACGAGTGTCGTATTTGGTGCTGATTTTTAAAGGTCGAGTCAGGGTCGTTGTACTATATATCATAAAGGAGAAGACTATAGGAAGATTGTAATTAATTGACTTATCGGTTCTATTTAAAAGAGCACACTACAGCTAGATACCTTTTTTTATTTGCAAAGAAGTCTGGTTCGGTTGCTCAGGTGGTAGAAGTCCTGTTCGGTTGCTTAGGTGGTAGAAGTCATGTTCGGTTGCTCGAGCGGTGTAAACTTATTCCTTCGGGTTAATCGAGGGTTGCTAGTTTAATTCCAAAAGGAGTCTGGGACTGGACATAGAACGGGAGTTCGAACCAGTGTAAAAATATCCGATGTCATTTACTTTACCGCTTTAATTATTTACTTAGTTCATATTCCGCACAACTAGTTTATTCATATTACACGATCCTATAGCATAGTCACTTTCATTTGGTATTAGAGCAAGGTCATCTTATAACCGTAATATAGTAGTCTGATATTTTATGGAAAACAACACCAGCACCGTAACTGACACTAGTTTTCTTGAAGGTCAATCTACTGTATGACTACCTCTATTTAATGGAATGAACTATAACTATTGGGCTATTAGAATGAGAATTTATATACAAGCTAATATTTATGAAACCTAGAATATTACTCAAATTGAATATACCATACGTACTATAGAGTATTCACAATGGTCTAACACACAAAAACCGGATGCTGCTGCAAATGCTAAACCCATGAGTTGTATTGTGTATTTGACAAGAATAAGTCTAATAGAGTAAGCATGCATAAAATGGCTTATGAAATTTGGTGTACACTTAAAGTTACACATTAAGGTACTAATAAAGTAAAGTAGAGTAAAATCTCTATGCTCAAAAATCAGTTCCAGAATTACAAAATGAAGCAAGATGAAACTATAAATGAAATGTACTATAGATTTCAAAATATATATCATTCTCTTTTAGCGTTAGGAGAAACATATATAGACTTTGATATTGTTTCGAAAATCCTCAACTCTCTAGCTGATGAGTGGTAACGAAAGGTCTAAGCAATCGAAGAATCTAACGACATTTCAACAATTAAACCAAAGGATTTGATAGGAAATCTAGTGTCTTATGATGTTAATCTCCAGAAAAAACAAGCACTTGCTCAAGATAAGAAGAATATAGCATTTCAAGTAGAAAAGGATGAATTAGATTCAGATGAAGAAGATATGGCATTCATTGCTAAAATTTTCGAAAAAAAAAACAGAAGTTTAAAAAAGCAACAAATTCAGGAATAACAAGAATAGCTCCAGCAACAAACCGTCATGTCTGCTCTGGAATGTTATGAGTGTCATAAGAAAGGCTACATAAAAAGGACTGTCCTGATAAAAAAGAAAGACAATACAAGCTCAAGAAAGACAGAATCAAAAAGAAAGTCTTCCCTATCACTTGGGATGATTCAGAATCATCTTCATCATCGGATAGTGACTCGAATAGTGATATTGAACAAACCAACGTGTGTTTTATGGCCACAGAAGACAAGGTGAGTGATCTAACTTTTGATCATTTATTGGAAATAAACTTTGAATTACTTGACAAACTAAGAGACATCAAAAGAAACCATAAAAAAGCTCTTGAAAAATTAAATAGGACTGAAACTGAGGTAGATATGTTAAGAGATGAGAAACAAATTTCAGAAGAAGAACTTGAAGTTACTCAAGAATCTTGTTCTAATATGACATCTCAACTCTTTATATTAAATCAAGAGATAGAAACTCAAAAAGAAAAGAATGATGCACTATTAATTAAAAAATCATGATCTTAAAGCTAATGTAAAAATTTTGGAAGTAGAAATCTCTGGTCTTAAAACAAAATTAGATGATATTACTAAAAATGTCTTTAATTTTAACAAAGGTAGGGAAAATCTTTCTAAAATTATAGAAAATTCTTAGACTGTTTCAAATAAAAGAGGATTAGGATATAAGAAAACTTCTAAAGTTTCAAGAAAAAGAATCCATTATATAGCAATTTTAAAAAGAATAATAATAAAATTGAAAAACTAGTTCAAAAGTTACAACTTATTGTAAGTCAATTAAGATTTGGGTTTCTAAATAAATAGTTCTTTGATTAGAAATAAATATATAAAATCTTTCAATGAAACTGTTCATAAAAAAAGATTTTATTTTTAAAAGGAATTCTATATCCTCTTGGGGTTGGCTTCCTAAGATCTAACTCTTAGGACCCAAATGAAACGGTAGGCACCAATGTTAATTCTATATTTTGCAGGTACCATCTAAAAAGAGAGGAAAATGGATATTAGACAGTGGTTGCTCGAAACACATGATAGGAAACAAAGAGATGCTAACGAACATTATCTACTCAGATGGAGGTTCAGTCACATTTGGAAGCAATTTCAAAGGATATATCATCGGCAAAGGAGATGTGAGCAATGACAGTATATCTAATTTACCTCTTATTACAAATGTTTTATTAGTTAAAAAATTAAAACATAATTTACTTAGTATCAGTCAACCGTGTAACAAAGGATTCAATATTTCCTTTTCTGAATATAAGCGTAGCGTTTTTGACCAAAATAAAAATCTTATTTTTGAAGGTTTTAGAGATAAAAATATAAATGTTTTGAATATGAATATAAATTACAATACCAATATGCGTTTAATTGCCAAAGAAAATAATCCTTGGTTATGACACAAGATTTTGTCATATTAATTTCAAAGCTGTAAATAAATTATCTAAAATTGAATTAGTAAAAGGTTCACCAAAAATGAATTTTAAAGTAAACAATATTTATGATGCTAGTCAACTGGGTAAATTATCAAAATCACCCTCTAAAACAAAGAAAAATATTTCAATCTATAAGCCATAGCAAATATGTGTTTGTAATAGTAGATGATTTTTCAAGATATAATTGGACTATTTTTTTGAAAAATAAAAGTAATAATTTTGGAATTTTCAAAATTTTGCTAAAAGATTTCAAAATCTCAAAAAATTAAAAATATTAGAAGTGATCATGGAGGTGAATTAGAAAAAAAGTAATAAAAAGTGAATTTACCATAATTTTTCTTTCCTCAGAACACCACAACAAAATTGAGTTGTAGAAAGGAAAAATAGAACCATACAAAAATGTGCAAGAACTTTATTAGACGGAAGCACTTTACCAAAACATTTTTAGACAGAAGCTGTAGCAACTGCCTACTATGTTCTGAATCATGTTTCCATCCAACCACTAACAAAACACACTCCATATGAACTATTTCATCAAAGAAACTTAAACGACCCGACTTCCTATCTCCAGGAAATCGCATCATCTTGAAGAAAGAAAGGGATAGAAGAAGAAAAGAAAGAGGAAAAAAGAAATAGAACAACAACAGAGAACTCACAGCAGGACGAATAAAATATAATATATCACATAAAATATTACGTAGTATCTTGTTACATCAGAGTACACAACATATACGGCACAGATTAGACAGTTAAAATCATCTGTCTAACTATACAACTCAAATACAACAGATACAGATACCAAACAAACACAGCGGAACCATAATATATCTACACTTGGAAGCCTCTTGCTCCATAACTCCTCCAGTATTCATCAAGCTAATCTGAATCACTTGACTACTCATACATAATATGAGTACCCAAGAGTTTAATAAAACAGAAAATAAACACTCGGGTCAGACAGGGGTCTAGTGTGAGTAAACGGTTTAAAGTTGCTTAACTTTAGAAAAAACCTTTGAAAAGAAAAGGTATCACGTAAGACTTCCCATACATAAACATGGAAAAGATTTTACCTTACGCTAACCAATACATTTGATAGGAAATCCAGTGATATTATAATAGTGTCTAAGGTTTTCAAAATAAAACACAGAAATAGCTGGAATGCTTACATCTCACGTTCCAACATAGTTGGTCACAATCAAAACCGTACAGGCACTTATTGGATTTTGGATTCCATCAATGGCAGGGCTACTGGGGTACCGCCCGTCACAGTACGTGGCCTAGATCACAATACCGAGGAGTACGCCCACTCCCCTGCAAAACAAGGCCGGAACCATCCCTTAACAGACAGTCCCGAACAAGACCACCCCGTAGTTGGCGCGACCAACCACACACTAAGCCGAAATAGAAAGGGACCTCTAGACAGGGGTAAATATCGCTCTCAAGTGGGGCTGTCCACGAAGCCTTTCTGCACCTCCCATGTTTTAGCCATTCCCGGTTGATGAGGCTTGAGGCTGCGATTACCTTTATAGAACACATCTATCTTAGAATGCTCATCGTCCACCTGACGATGTTCTGAAAGCATTCAATCCATACAAGTTCGTTTCGGGTTTGAACGAAACCGAAGGCACTATCACATTGCACTCATTTTGGAATCACCCTCAGAGTCAACGACCATAGCCCTTGCACTCTAAATCACCATCTCGAACCTATAAGCACTATTCCGTCAAACTCATTACGTGATCACCCACAGAGTTATACTGACGTATAGTTCTTACACCTCGAGTCTTCACTAGCTCCACTTGGATACACGACCTAACGTTTAATCGGAATCGATGTGGTTTTCGGATTCCAAATATGGAAACCCAATCCCGGTCTCACCGAAACCAAACGCCATTTTAATGTCCAAGTTGTACTTAAGGGTTTGAACAGTTAAAATTATATTCAGGATGATATATAAACCGATAGATGAATCACATTATCACAACAGATAATTCATACCAACATTCATCTCACAAACAACATATCACATATTAGAGATATCCAAATCATCCAGTATCAACCAATATCAATCACCCAATATCAATCACTCAATATTGATCATCCCATATCAATCAATCAACCAAGCAGAATTGATTAACTCTTAATCAATTGGATTAACCTTAAATCCTTCTTCAATAATTTATTCTAAATAAATAAATTGATAATCTCTAATGATCTTCCTTGATTAATTTTACTTTAATTGCATTCAAGTAATTATCTTAACCATATTCAGTAATTAACCTTTAATTACTATCATTAATTACAATAATTAATAATCCTTCATCTACTTCCATTAGTTAATTGATCATAGTTAATTACATTAAACCTTAATTAATTACAATAAATAAATCACACTTAAATAAATCACTTATATTAATCAACCTTGATTAATATTATTAATCACATTAATTAATTAATGATCCTTATTAATTAATAATTACTTTAAACTAATTAAATAACTAACTTGTAATTAATCAACTCATTAATCATAATTAGTAATTAACAACTTGTAATTACTTATCTTAATTAATTAAATTGTTATTTAATTAAGTTAACCCTTGATTAATTAATCTTTAATTACTTCATTAAGTAATTATTTAATCAATAAATTTAATAAATAATCCTTAATTAATTACCTTATTAATAAATTACATTTTAATTAATTACACTTAGTGATTAATCTTTAGTTAAACACATTTCATTAATAATTAATCTCATTAATTAATTAACTAAAATAATTAAGTAATTAACTCTTAATTACTTACATAAGTAATTATTTCTAATTACCTCTATTAATCAATCTTGATTACTTCCTTAATTAATTACTTAACAAATAATTAATCCCATTATTAAACAATCCCAAATTCATTAATTAATTACTCCATAATTAATTAACTTCAACAATTATATTGATCAATTCTTAAATTGATAGCATTAAGTGATTCCATTAATTGCATCAATTTATTACACCCACGAGTAACTTCTCTAATTACTTCCATAAGTAATTACCATTCTAATTACATTGAAAAATTATCCACTGATTACTTCATTAAGTAATCACACTCAATTAATCCATAATTAAGTGATATGAAAATTAAATATACAATTAACTAATTATTTAAAATTAATTAAACAATTAATTAATTAACTCCTAATATTAAAGAAAATCTTTAATAAATTAAGAAAACCATAAATCTTAATCAAACTTAACTTATTAACAAATCATATTAAATAAGTATTCTTAAGTTAATTATCCAAATAATTTAACCTTATTTATTTCCATAAATAAATTATTTGAATTATTTAAATCTTATTAATTCAAAGACAAATTATTAAACTTGGTTTACAAAATCATAATAATAGTCTTATTTGGAGATAAAGCATTTATAAATCATTTCCAAATTTAAAAACACTTTAAATTATCAAACTTTAAACTAATTCATTTTCAATATAAATTGAAAATTTGTTATTAAAACATTACTTCAAACTTTAACTTAAAACTTTCATTTAATAATTAAATTCAAATTTCTCTTTTAAATTTGAATTTTAAAACTTAATTTAGATAACTATTTTCAAACAAACAACTTAAAACACTTTTAAATTTTAAATATAAATTCAATTTCACTTTAAAGTGTTTGATTTACTATTACTTTTAAACAACAAGTTTTAACTTTGCATTTGGTTTCTTTTATAAAACTTGTTTATAATAAAATGCTTGGTTTTTATCAAAAATCAAGTTTCCTTACAACCTAAAATCTACACAGTACTTTACACAAAGTACAACAACCTTATCATCGAGTAAACCACCCAATTACCCCGAGCCTCCCCCGAGTAAAACCCCCAGCACCAACTTCTTCGAGACAGACACGAAAATAACGCGAGAACTCACCTGAGACAAAAACTCGTCTTCCCTAAACTAATATACCCAGTGCACACCCAACCCCGTGCACATGTCCTACCGCCTACGGCCAAATCAGGACGTTGCGACCATCGACGTCGGTCACACGCCAACATGCGACTACGAATCTCAACCCATATCCATCCAAAAGTCCTCGAATCAAAATTCAACCTATACTCGAGCTACTGCAAAAAGTAACTCCCACTAAACCCACCACCGCCGGTCATATCCACCACCAGAAACTCCAACAATCACCCCAAAGCATTGCCGCAACCACCACGCTACTATTTCCTAGTCGCGATCAACTCCGGTCACATATTCAGATCGTAAAAGCACCAACAGCCAAGCCGAACTTCAAACAAAATACAACCCTAATACAATCGATTTCGAATGAATCTGTCATTCGAAAATTCCAAATATATTTTTCCCATTATCCATAACATACATGCAAGCTTCGATCCAAGTATCAACTCAAATTATTAAGTATAACATCCATAGTTCATAAAAATCCCCAAATCATTCAAACCAAAAATTAAACTTAATTACTCAATTAAAAATTATGATACAAACTCTAAAAATCCTAACTTTCCAATTGAAATTCAATTATACATTCAAAACTAGAATTTGAAATCATAAATTTTTGTCCAAATTTTGATTTTCATTGTAAATTTGAAAAATATGAATAACTCATTCATTTAAAACCCTATAACTATTTTTAGATGATAAATTACATGATTGCAAACAACTTCATCTACAAATCAATGTCCAGTTGTATTCAAAATCAAGCTATTGAATTTAAAAAGGGAAATCAACCCTGTATAACAATAGTATTAATATACTGGCATTCAATATTTCTTTTTTATTTTTTTTATTTTGTAAACATACATTCAGGTAGACTAATATACATCATCAAAATCAAATCCATTTGCATGCAACATTCAATCATAGATTAAATCAAAACTGTCTTTAAAATAGAATTTAATCACCTAATTTTTAGCAGAGCAGTGAACAAAAGCAGGGCAGAGAACAGGTTGATGATTTATTCCAGGTACTTGAAATCCGGGTTATTTTATGTTGTCTTTGATTTGCTTTTGATTGAAAATCCTTTGCATGCACAAACTTGATGTCGAACTGTAGATTGATTTGAAGTTGCAGGTTAATCTTAAACTTGCTTTTGATTTTTGCAGATTTGATTTCAATTTCAGGTAGCATTTTGTTTTCAGGTTTTTGAATTAATTTTCCGATTTCCATTAGAGTTAAGAAAAGAAACAAAGAATGAAAGTGTTAGAAAAAAAACATGTTTTCTTCTTTTACATTTATTAAAAATTAAAATGAAATGTTGCCACATGTCTTTAAGCATGTACATTTGTCATTAATTTAATTTGCATGATTAACAAGTGCTATAAAGATATGTTTACATGTTTACACATGTCTTAAGCAATTTTTAATATAATTTTTTATTTAATTTAAATGTAGTATAACTTACATAATTTAATTCTCTTAATAAATATAGTTTTACATATGTATACATAAATTTATTTTTAAAAGGAATTATTCTAAAACTAATCATAATATAAATATATCTTTATACATGTAATTTGAAAATCTAAAACATTTATATTTATACATTTATAACTATTTTATTTTTAAACATTTTTAAAAGAAAGACAAAATAAACTTTGACTGAATCCTTATTTAACTATCATATTTAAAATAAATAAATATCTTATAATTTAAAAACAAACAATTATCTTATAATTGAAAACAAATGAATTAAACAAAATTATCTTTTGAAAAAAAATATTGAAATTTAAAACAAAGCTCTAAATTACAATACATACAAATATAAATTATAAACAGATTAAATTAAATTCAAAACAATATCAATTTATAACATAGACTTGCATATACATTACAATTTGAAAATTCATTTTTTTATTTAAAACAAAAGATATTCTATGCATAATATATATCAAATATATGTATTATAAACAGAATAAAATTTTATTAGCTTTTGAAAAATAAATCTTATCTATTTTTAAATCGTTAAAATGATACTGATCACAATTACTAGATTAAATATTTGTTATCAATTAAAAGATTAATTTCACCTACTTAAATTAAAATTATAAAGAAAAATTATCAAACCGATTTAATTATTAATGCAGATTATTAAATTTTTTATTGCCCAAAATTGCAGGTCGTTACAATCCTTCCCCCTTAAAAGAATTTCGTCCCCGAAATTTTAAAGCAAAGGTAATTTAATAACCCAGCCAAGATTTTAATTCCAATCAGCAAAGCATACCTAACAACCAGTAACTAACATCCATAGCAATCAAATAGACAAACAAACTTAACTAATTATTCTGACACAAATCAGAATAATTCTTCTAACACTATCTCGAGTTTCCCAAGTATAAATCACCGGGAGACTCGCTCTATTGAAGCTAAACAAACTATACCACCAAAATCCAGAGCTCAACTCATCTCTAGATCCACCAATCTAAACAGAACATCAGACTTCACTCAAGTCTAGAACAACTTCCAAATCCAACTGGACTGTAGATTCAACAACCAATGATGAATCATACACATTCTCCCTCAGAGATACATGAAATACAATGAATTCCAGCTATCCAAACTGGCAATTCAATCGTATCCTATCAAAAACACAGATAAGAAATCTTCAAATGCCACAGCACTAGCCATCCAAACTTATCCAATTATTGTTCTCTTAACCAGAGAAATCTTAACAACAATAAAGTCTCCAACTTCAAATTCCAAAACTCCTTATCTAATATCTGCATAGCTCAACAGACAATCTTGGGCTGCCAATCTTCTTCCTGATCAGCTCAACCTATGCTGATACTTCCAGAAACAACTAGACCAAAGCAAACAGTTCCTCGATCCTATTTAACAGAAAAGTCTTCCAAAATCCGTCGAAATCCAGAACTCAAACTCTACTCTCAAGCAAAAGTAAACTGAACTTGCTTCCTTCCTAGCACAGCTGCTACCTCACTTCCGGTGCACAACTCTAATTCTAAAATAGATGAGAATACTATTGATGAACACGAATACAACTTATCCAATATATCGTGGAACTTTGTTCATCAAATTCATATAATCTGAGTGACACATCTGACTCAGTCCCACATCCTTATAACAGAAATCCAACTTCAAAAACAAGATCTAACCAAATCCACATCCAAAAATATTCTGAGCTACTACACCAACTCTCCTTTCTCCAAGAACCATCCTACATCTAGGCTAACTACCAAAATCGCTTCTGGAACCAAAAAAATACGGAACTCAACTCCAGATACACACAAACTTCTGACTACCTTAGTAGCTCCTACTTATACATGAGAATCTTCAGCCTCAAACATAAGATTGCTCAAGAAAAATTCCCAAACTAATCGCAAGTCACTTTTGCGATCCAACCTGATTCGGATTCCAAAGAAACCGTCCACTCTTTACCAATTAGAATAGCCTTAAACTTCTCCAAACAAGGTTAACTCTTCAAGAAAACTTCACCAACCGCCCGGACTGTTGATAGAAGAACCACCAAGATTCATGAACCATCAGAGAAACAAGGCACACTGCTGCTTCCAAGCTCTACCTCGATGATACAGCAAAGCTAAAAGATCTCCTTCTCAGCACACCGAACACTTCAAGTTGCACTGCTACCACAGCTAACCCAAGACTTCTAACCCAAAAGCTTCTCGAAAACCAAAACCATCAACAAACCACACAACGGACCTCCGAGATAACAGACAACCTCTCAAGAAATTCGGTCTCTAAACCAACCATCAATAACTCGCTTTCCTTAAGGAATGACAAATGAGACCATGCCGAAGCAAAGCAACTCATAAACCTTAGTCTCGTATTCCAGAACAGACAACCTCCTTGCAAAAGATCCAAACAACTTCTACACAGACCTACGGCAGGTAAAGACTGCCCCTCAACTACTTTTAAAACTGCTTCAAGAGAAAACACCTTCAGAAAATATCCATGGATACTGCATCTCATCACGCAGATATCAAGATATCATTACTTACTTCTTCACTTCCGACAGATCCAAACTCAAGAATAATTCGCTCACCCGAGCGAAATTCAAACTTACACTTCAAAGATAAACTCTGAATCTTTAAAAAGATTTCCTTCGGATATTAGAGAAATCCTTATTCCAAGCTACAAATCTCACTCAAGACAGTATTTGGTCTACAGTCTCGACAAATATATTTCCAACCTCAAACATATGGACCTCTTCCTTCAGTGGTAATCGTGTTACACACACACACCATTACTCCATCTACCTACTTATGTTGGAAAATCCGAACAGATGACCCAACAAATCAGGTAGATACAAATATATAAATAAATATATAGTTATATATGAAAATTACAAGTACGCTCTCTCAAGAAAGACACCACTCCAGAGCCTAGGTATTCACTCAACCATGCTTTGATACCAGCTTTAAACGACCCGACTTCCTATCTCTAGGAAATCGCATCATCTTGAAGAAAGAAAGGGATGGAAGAAGAAAAGAAAGAGGAAAAAAGAAACAGAACAACAACAGAGAACTCGCAGCAGAACGAATAAAATATAATATATCACATAAATATTACATAGTATCTTATTACATCAGAGTACACCATATATACGACACCGATTAGACAGTTAAAATCTTCTGTCTAACTATACAACTCAAATACAACAGATACAGATACCAATCAAACACAGCGGAACTATAATATATCTACACGTGGAACCCTCCTACTCCATAACTCCTGCAGAATTCGTCAAGCCAACCTGAATCACTTGACTACTCATACATAATATGAGTACCCAAGAGTTTAATAAAACAAAAAATAAACACTCGGGTCAGACAAGGGTCTGGTGTGAGTAAACGGGTTAAAATTGCTTAACTTTTAGAAAATCCTTTAAAAAGAAAAGGTACCATGTAAGACTTCCCAGACATACACATGGAAAAGTTTTTACCTTACGCTAACCAAAACATTTGATAGGAAATCCAGTGATATTATAATAGTGTCTAGGGTTTTCAAGTAAATAAGAAATAGACGAAATTGTTACATTATTAAATTGCAGCTTGTAGCCATAAAAGTGGTAATACAAACAAAACCGTAGGGTCTCGTAGGAAGAATGGGTTTCCATCAATGGCAGGGTTACTGGGGTACCGCCCATCACAGTACATGGCCTAGATCACAGTACCGAGGATTACTCCCAATCCCCTGCATCACAAAGTCGGGACCACTCCTTACTGAACAGTCCCGAGTAAGATCACCCTGTGGTTGGCGCGACCAACCACCCACTAAGCCGAAATAAAAGGGACATCTAGACAGGAATGACATCACCCTGAAATGGGTGCTACCCACCTAGCCTTGCCGCACCTCCCATGTTTTAGCCATTCCCGGTTGATGAGGCTTGAGGCTGCGATTAACTTTATAGAACACATCTATCTTAGAATGCTCATTATCTACCTGACGATGTTCTAAAAGCATTCAATCCATACAAGTTCGTTCCGGGTTCGAACGAAACCGAAGGCACTATCTCGTTGCACTCGTTTTGGAATCACCCTTAGAGTCAACGACCATAGCCCTTGCACTCTAAATCACCATCTCGAACCTATAAGCACAATTCCGTCAAACTCATTATGGGATCACCCACAGAGTTATGCTGACGTATAGTTCTTACACCACGAGTCTTCACTAGCTCCACTTGGATACACGACCTAACGTTTAATTGGAATCGATGTAGTTTTCGGATTCCAAATATGGAAACCCGATCCCGGTCTCACCGAAAACAAACGTCATTTTAATGTCCAAGTTGTACTTAAGGGTTTGAACAGTTAAACTTATATTTAGGATGATATATAAACAGATAGATGAATCACATTATCACAACAGATAATTCATACCAACATTCATCACACAAACAACATATCACATATCAGAGATATCCATATCATCCAGTATCAACCAATATCAATCACCCAATATCAATCACCTAAATTGATCATCCAATATCAATCAACCAACCAATATCAATCAATCAACCAAGCAAAATTTATTAACTCTTAATCAATTGGATTAACCTTAAATCCTTCTTCAATAATTTATTCTAAATAAATAAATTGATCATCTTTAATGATCTTCCTTAATTAATCTTCCCTGATTAATTTTACTTTAATTGCATTCAAGTAATTAATCTTAATCATATTCAGTAATTAACCTTTAATTACTATCATTAATTACAATAATTAATGATCCTTCATCCACTTCCATTAATTAATTAATCATAGTTAATTACATTAAACCTTAATTAATTACAATAAATAAATCGCACTTAAATAAATCACTTATATTAATCAACCTTGATTAATATTATTAATTACATTAATTAATTAACAATCCTTATTAATTAATAATTACTTTAAATTAATTAAATAATTAACTTGTAATTAATCAACTCATTAATCATAATTAGTAATTAACAACTTGTAATTACTTATCTTAACTAATTAAATTCTTATTTAATTAAGTTAACCCTTGATTAATTAATTTAATTAATTAATCTTTAATTACTTCATTAAGTAATTGTTTATTCAATTAAATTAATAAATAATCCTTAATTAATTACCTTATTAATTAATTACATTTTAATTAATTACACTTAGTGATTAATCTTTAATTAAACACATTTCATTGATAATTAATCTCATTAATTAATTAACTAAAATAATTAAGTAATTAACTCTTAATTACTTACATACGTAATTATTTCTAATCACCTCTATTAATCAATCTTGATTACTTCCTTAATTAATTACTTAACAAATAATTAATCACATTATTAAACAATCCTAAATTCATTAATTAATTAATTACTCCATAATTAATTAACTTCAACAATTATATTGATCAATTCTTAAATTGATAGCATTAAGTGATTCCATTAATTACATCAATTTATTACTCCCACGAGTAACTTCTCTAATTACTTCCATAAGTAATTACCATTCTAATTACATTGAAAAATTATCCATTGATTACTTCATTAAGTAATCACACTCAATTAATCCATAATTAAGTGATATCAAAATTAAATAAACAATTAACTAATTATTTAAAATTAATTAAACAATTAATTAATTAACTCCTAATATTAAAGAAAATCTTTAATAAATTAAGAAAACCATAAATCTTAATCAAACTTAACTTATTAACAAATCATATTAAATAAGTATTCTTAAGTTAATTATCCAAATAATTTAACCTTATTTATTTCCATAAATAAATTATTTGAATTATTTAAATCTTATTAATTCAAAGACAAATTATTAAACTTGGTTTACAAAATCATAATAATAGTCTTACTTGGAGATAAAGCATTTACAAAATCATTTCCAAATTTAAATACACTTTAAATTATCAAATTTTAAACTAATTTATTTTCAATATAAATTGAAAATTTGTTATTAAAACATTACTTCAAACTTTAACTTAAAACTTTGATTTAATAATTAAATTCAAATTTCTCTTTTAAATTTGAATTTTAAAACTTAATTTAGATAATTATTTTCAAACAAACATCTTAAAACATTTTTAAATTTTAAATATAATTCAATTTCACTTTAAAATGTTTGATTTACTATTACTTTTAAACAAAAAGGTTTAACTTTGCACTTGGTTTCTTTTATAAAACTTGTTTATAATAAAATGCTTGATTTTTATCAAAAATCAAGTTACATTACAACCTAAAATCTACACAGTACTTTACAAAAAGTACAACAACCTTATCATCGAGTAACCCACCCAATTACCCCGAGCCTCCCCCGAGTAAAACCCCCAGCACCAACATCTTCGAGACAGATACGAGAATGATGCGAGAACTCACCCGAGACAAAAACTCGTCTTCCCCAAACTAGTATACCCAGTGCACACCCAACCCCATGCACTTGTCCCACCGCCTACGGCCAAACCAATTCAATTAAAAGATTAATTTCACCTACTTAAATTAAAATTATAAATAAAAATTATCAAACCAATTAAATTATTAAATTGTTATTGCCCAAAATTCAGGGTCGTTACAGGAACAAATATTTCATATTTTAAAGCCTTTGGCTCAAACTTTTTTATCTTAAACACAAAAGATCAGCTTGGAAAATTCGACCCAAAATCCGATGAAGGAATTTTCATAGGATATTCAGAACGAAGAAAAGCTTATTGAATTTTTGATAAAAGAACTAAAACAATCGAAGAAACACTTCAAGTTTCTTTTGATAAAAATTTTAAATTTAATAAATTTTTGAGGATGAAGAGATAATCACTAAGACGGTCACAAATACAGTTATTCAAAACAATAATGAAGAAGATGAAAACATCGTTCATAATGAAAACGAATTAAGATCTTCTCCTAGGATTTAACGAGATCACCCAGTAAAAAATGTCATAAGAGAAATTGATTTATATGAAAGAACTAGAAATCAACTTAATCAAATGGGCTATGTTGCATTTCTTCCTAATATTGAACCTAAAAATGCAAAAGAAGCCTCTGCTGAAAACCATTGGATTAAAGCTATGCAAGAAGAGATAAACCAATTCGAATGAAACAAAGTTTGGAAATTAGTTCCTAGACTAAGTAATCAAACAATCATTGGTACAAAATGGGTCTTCAAAATTAAAGCAGATAATAAGGAAATATAAATAGGAATAAAGCTAGATTGTTATAACACCCCCAAAATTTTATCAATTTAAAATTAGTAATTTGTTTGAATTTCTAGAATTTAATTTGGAGTTAATTTTAATTAATTTTAAATTTTTAAAACGTATAAATATTATGATTATTTATATATATAAATAGAATGGATTGTAATTCAAATTTGAATATGAATTTGAACTTGTATTTGAACTTAAATTTAAAAATAAAATATTTTAAAAAATATTTGGATTCAAAATATTGACATATGTGTATAATTTTATTACTGTATGAATTAGTCTTAAAAACATTTTCTTTTAAAAAGTTGTATAAATATAACAAAAGAATGTAATTACATAAATAAGAGAAAAATAATATTAAAATATATTTAAATCTTTATGCATGCATAACAAGAGTTAGAGTCATAAGTAAATAAATTTATATGTGTTTATGAATCAAGACAAGTGTCATTTTTCTTTGTTTTCATTTTTGAAATTTTTATTAAAGTAAGAAAACAAGATTATAAAAACACTTCATCTTCTCCTTTCCAATTTCTTTCAACTTCATTTTAAAAAACAAAACCCTATACAAATTCCCAAAACCAAAAAAAGGAAGAAAGAAATCATCAAGCAAACTTTAAAACAAATCTGAGTGTAACGACCCGAAATTTTCGATCCCGAAAATTCCAGATAGTTATGAAAAGAAGAAAGAGATAGAAGAAGAAGAAGATCAGAAACATCAACATCTAAAATTCGCAGCGGATAAAATATAATAATAAATAATAACAGTTTACAAAGTATTCTGTATCTGTCTATTACATTTATAATACATCAGAGTTACACATATATACAGTCACTGAATAAACACAATTATCATGTCATAGATATACAGCAATTATAATACAGCGAAACATTCCATACATTCTTGCCATCCAGCTCGCCTCCTGAGCTCCAGAACATCCTTACCTGAAAATCTTTAATACTTGGTCTGACCCGAGCATTACATCAAAGTAACACCCGGGTCAGGCTGGAAACCACCATGAATAAACCCAACTAACATCGAATATCCAAGCAACAACTTATATAAACCCCGGGGTAACTCATATCAATTCACAAATCCACAATTTGTTATAGACATCACTTATTTCACATCAATTTTCTAACTACCAAAATTTAGATTTAATTGCCCAATTCACTTAAATCATTTCATTCCAGCCTATAGATTTCACATACCAATCTATGAAAATTCGAAGTGGTTTCGGGTATTTTCTAATACCCGACCCCGGTCTCTTCGAGTCTCATTTAAGGCATCCAATACCATTCAATTGTCCATAAGAAAAACTTAATCATATACAAATTTATTTTAATTAACCCTGATTGAATTATTAACCTCAATCACTTAGATTTCTTCATTCAACATTAATTAATTTCAAATCAATTAACCAATCATCCCTTCATTATTCATCTTAATTAATCACCCTAAATTAATTAACCTTCAATTACATTCAAGTAGTTAACTTTAATTAATTTCACAATATTAACTATTCTTAACCAAAATCAATAAGTAATCTTAATTACTTCATAAATTAATTTACTATATTAATTACATTAATCCTTAATTACTTATATTCATTAATTTCTCATATGTCACTTATTATTGATTAATTAATCTTAATTAATCAATCTTTAGTTACATCATTAATTATATAAATTAATGATTTCTAATTACATTTTAATTTATCCTGATCTAATTTAATTACATTAAATAATTAATCATTAATTAAACTGTAAATATTAATCATTCTTGAATTATCTCAACCTGTAATTATCTACCTTTTTATTTACTTCATTAAATAAATTAATTACTCTTTTATTATCTTAATTAATCTCTTGATTAATTTCACAAAGTAATTATATTTTATTAATTACATTAAGTAATTACCTATCAAATTATCCATTGATTTTTCTAAATTAATTAAACTTACTAAATTAACATAAACCTTAATTAATTAATTCCAACCCTTAATTACTAAATTAATCAACCCAAATCATTAATTAATTGAATTAATTAATTATCCACTTTAATTACCCTTCTAATTTGATGAATGACAGATCATTAAGCCCTTATTAACATTAAAATGAAAACATTTTCTTATTTATGACTTAGGTCTAAAACAATTTAAAACCCGAATACTTCGAGTCAAGCCACAATGAACGCGAGAACCAATCAAAACCAAAGTTACCCAATCATCAGTTCACAGTGCGCATCAAATCAATTCAATCATGCAACCAAATACTTAAATTTAACCATTTAAATTTAGATAAAAATCCAAAGGAGTGAGATTTACTCACCTTTGATTTTCGATTTGCAAATCCGATCCAGTCTCGGCTTGGCTTCACGATTTTTCAACCTTGTATAAACATTAGGTGAATTTTTTTCAATATTCGAGACAACTGAACAATGAAATTTTCATTTTAAATAAATAAATTAAATTTTAATTTTAAACCAATTCCTTTTTACAGAATATTTTAACAATCAAATAATTAAATAAGTTAAGTAAACAAATTAAATTCCAACTAATTTCCTTTTAAAAAAATCTTTTAATATCCAAAATAAATTTTAAATAAGTTAGCTAAACAAATATATTACTTTTAAAATTAAAATGGACAGGTATACATATATTTTGTATTTATAGTATATTCTCCTTCACTGCAAATTTAAAACATATCCATTTATATGTTACATATATATAAATTTTTTCTGATCTCTTCATTTTTGTCTACCTATATATATAATTAGAATAAATTTAGAGAAACAATTATACCTTGCTGCTCGGAAACTCCTCACAACCACCATCATGTTCGCCTCTTCCACAACCATGAAATTTGAGTCGCCGACACCCCGTCGCGCTTGCACACTCGCTCGCGCTTCATCACCGAACCCTACAGCGTCGACGTTCGCCCCCAAAATGCGACTACTTCGATCACCTATCCTCCAAGTCATCTTTCGTGCGCGGCTCCCCTACCCACGACATCGACGAAGGCCATTCGAGATGCCGCCGCCTTCGCCTCGATCCTCCCCAATTCCCAAACCCTAGGCCACTACTCAGTCGATCGACGATGGCTACGAGAGGACGCAACTATACCCCTTCGGTTTGCCATGAATTCAAAATCCAAGCTTCCATTTTTTTTTATTTGACTTCGATTCGGTTTCAAAAGAAAACGAACGAATGATTTATTTTATTTTTTCGGCCTGGAAGGAGGATTGAAGATGAAGGGATAAGCGGCCATGATTTTTATTTAAAGAGTTGAATTCTCTGCAAAAAAAAAAAAAATTATCTGTGATTTTGATTTTTTTTCTCAGAAGGGTTGAGTGTGATTTAAACGAGAAAGGGGAAAGTAGATTTGCGCGTTTCAGAAGGTAGGGTGGCTCGAGTATGATATAGGATGGCTGGTTTAACTTTTATACTCTTAATATTGTTAAATTTCCAAAATATCTCGTTTAGCATAACTCGAAATCTCGAACTCCGAATCAGACATGTCGTCGGGCGTTTAAAAGGTTTTACTCGTATTCCGAACACAATGAAACATGTTTCGAGGCCTAAATCAGTCATATGTGGAAGATAGCTTTTTGAATCGAGTTTAAATATTAAATTATCGATTTTAATTTCAACACATTTCTCAACCGTACAGACAAACGGTAACTCCAAACGCTACGTCAATTAAAATCCGATAATAACTAACTATTACGGATCCAATGGAACTGGTTTCATCAAATTCCGAGACTGTGCCTCGGAAGGCTATTTTTAAATATCAATTCAAACGATATATTTTTAAAACTGAACAAATCAACTTCAAATTAAATTTCAACCTTTCTATTATCTTCAGTATCATCATTATAAATTGTATAAGCCTTCAAATTATTTTTAATAGGCTTAAAACTGACGATTCAATAATTTACCCAAATTCAAATTATTAAATTCAATCGCCAAATTCAAACTGATCAATCGCCAAATTCAAACTGATATTTGAATTCAAGTTAAAAGTTAACTTTTAAATATTTAAAATAAATTAAATATTCCAATTTAAACTGTAAAAAATTCCGGTTCGTCACATTTCTCTCCCCTTAAAAGAATTTCGTCCCCGAAATTACTAGTTAAGAAGAATGGTCCAACACCATTACTATTTTCCCAAAACTAAACAGTTTTTATCAACTTTCCATAACCTATCTTTTATCAAAGACCCATTAACACCTCAACCAACTTCCCAAAACCTTCTATAGTTTCCAACAACATTATTTACTCCACTTATTCAATTTAAATTTAAAATTCAAATTTAATCACAACTTTCTCAGAAATTTTCTAACTCTCTAAATTTTCGAATTTTTTTGTCAGTGTCTCCTTTGCGCGGCTAGCTCGGTACAACTACAAAATGCCTCTGGCTCCCAAATTCCAAAAGAAAACAAAAGGCCAAGTGGCAAGATCAAAAACCCAATCAAATTCCATACAGATATTTAAACACATACCTTTTGTCAAGCAGTTCAAATTTATCTTCTAAAATCAAAACCAATTTTTTTTTCCTTTATAATACCTGCATATCTTATTTAGAAATAATATCCAATCGCAAATTTTCAAAACATTTTATACATTTCCTTACAGAAGTTTTCATATCTACTTCTATTCAAATTAGTTTTCCCCATTTCCATATGAATTTAATTTATCCTTAATTCTGAATATTGAATTTGACAAGGGATGTAAATATATATACATTGACCCACCCGGTCGGAAAAGCAAAAACAGTTCATATTTCCTATTTTTATTGCGTAGGCGTACCTTTATTTAGCATTTTTAAGCAAGCGGCTTATTATTTTAGCAATTAGCGCAACCAAATCCAGCCAAACGGCCTTCAGGTACTTGTACTTACTCAATTTAAATATGTAAGTGCCATATATATAAAATCTATTAGCATTTCACTTACTTTCAATAGCTAAACACATGCATTCATAAGCAACAAGCATCAAACGCTTTCCATAAGCGATTTATATGATTTAAAGCTAATTCAATTGCTTCCAACCAATTCATATGCCATTTCATTCAATTTTAATGGTTTACAGCTCAATTTCTTACATTCAATTTTTTTAATCCAAACAAGCTCATATTCACTTCAAATGACTCAAAAACCAATTTTATTTGCTTCTATTAATTCATAGAATTTCTTTACCTTCGTTTACGTCAAACGACAACTATTTTTATATAAATTCGATGACATTTGCTTAATAGAGTATCCATTTTAGTTTATAACTACTTCAAATTAATTTCAACTCATTCTGTATTTAATTCCATTTCATTTCTAATTTATTTACCAACCATACATTTGCATTTCATTTCATTTCCGCATTGTTTTCAATTTAAAACTATTTCATTGAGCTTGACAACATTTGATGCTTATATTAATATCATTTGTTTTTTTTAAATAAATTTAACCCAAACTTTTATCTAATGGTCCTCCATTCTTACTCGAAACCAAGCTTTTATTGACTTAAGTATTTTTACTTCAAATTAATACGCCTCATAACTTAAGTTCATTCTGATAACCCAATTCCAATTAAAACTGTGATTAAATTTTTATTCAATCAGACTTCATTCGTTTATTGTTTCATTCAATTAACCCATTCATTCACCCCATTTTAAATTTTTAATTCATCTACTTAATTCATTTTCGAATCTATTTTATTAATACAAAGCCATTCTCAATTTATTTTTACTCACCTGGGTTTTGTTTGCAACTCAAACCATTATATTATAATTGAATTCCATTTTATTTTAATTCATTATCAATCCAAATCGAATTCTATTTATAATTCGAATTTATTTCCAAACTTCATTATTAACTTACAATCCTTTATATTTAACCAAGTTAAATTTTATTAATACGCTCTATCAATTGATTTATTTAGCTAATTAGCTTACTTCCAACTTTTAATTCAATATTCGATTTTATTACAAAAATCACTTCATTAAATTTTTCCTACGTTCAATTTTTTTAATTCCAGATTGGATTTTCTTTCATTTTCCAAAATTCCATCATTTTTATTTTAAAATTTTAGAAATGCTTTTAAATTCACATAATACTATTAAAATAGCTCTTTATAAAAATACTTCTTATAACTCGATGTCTCAACCAGTCCATCCTTGTTCTCGCAGAAATTCAGTCATACGGTGATCAGGCGTAGGACTGAAAATCTATAAGTACTTGGTAAACCCGTTTTAACACCCAGTGAAAATACTTGAGAAAATAATTTTATTGAAAATATAAAAAATATTTATTGAAAATAGAGGAAATATCTTTGGTGAGAATGCTCTAGAAATCATCACCCCCAACCATGGTCGCAGTTACATTCCAGGGTTATGTTGCCATCACAGCAAAAGTCCATGTAACTGTAGGCACTCCACGCCTCTCGATTACGCCATGGAACCCACAACAGATCGCAGTTATATTCCAGGGTTACGTTGCCATCACAGCAAAAGTCCATGTAACTGTAGGCATCAGCGCCCTAGATTTTCGCTGTCAAAATGAAACTTCTCCACTCCTACGTAGGTTGCAGTCTACCGATGTAAAATCAAATGCAGACTGTTGGCTCTCAGCGGCACACATGACTTTCGCTATGTTACCATAGGTCGCAGTCTACCGATATAAAATCAAACGCAGACTGTTGGCTCTCAGCAGCACACACTACTTTCGCTATGGTCTGCAGTAGATCGAAGTGACATCGAGTTACACTGTCATCACAGCATAACCCAAATGCCTCTGTAGGCATCAACGCCCCTCGACTTTCGCTACACACTACTCATAATCCTCAGGAACTAGTTTTGTCCGGACTCCTCACATGATCAACTTTAGAACCCCCTTAAGGTTCAAGGCAGCACCACCCGGTGGCACTCTTGAGAAGTTCATTTCAAGGGAGCGCCTTTTTCCCCAGAGCCATTATCAAAACACTTTATAATATACACATATAGTATATTTCAAATCATACACCTAGTAAGATCTCATTCAAAGCTCCTTTACCCAAAATCGATTATCCCAAAATCGATAATTCTCAAACTAGGCTTTCCAAATTTCAATATTGATTTTACCCAAAAATAAAAAGCCTTTTCGGATCCAAAGGTTCCCAAAACCTTTTTTCAAAATCCTCATAAGGTCCTTTATATATAGATATATATAATTTTTAAAACTTCGGACCATTTCAAACTTGTATAAAATTCCTTTTATACTTCAAATACTTTCAAAACCCTTTTCCTTCTGGTTATAGATTCACAAGGGAGATTTATCTTATATAACCAAGATATATAAATTTGTTTATTCAAAATCAAATATTCAAATTTGACTACTCTTTTTTTAATACAGTTGTTTCCATCTTACTTATCATCATAAAAATATCCAATCTTCACTCTTATCAATTGTATATTTCACAAAATATACTTTCATTTCAAAAGAAATCATTTCACATTTCTTATTTACAAATTTCAATAACAATTTCATTCAAATCCGTACGATGTACACATATCATCAGTACGCCATACCAATCCGATCGCTCACTCGATCGCACAATTTCACTTCCAAACTAGTATCGTCCACCCAACTTCCTAGTGCGAACAAAGATCTGGTTCCTTGATCAGAAACTGTCATTCTCCTTGCATAGCTATAGCTATGATAGAGAATATCCAGAACCAATCAACAATCCATATCCAGATTCGCCGTCGAAAATCGAGTGAAAAATCCCAACTCGGATCGGTATAACCATCTCGAAATTCTATGCTCGAATCTGGATCAAATCACTATGCGAATAGAATAATATACATACATCCTACGTATTTAACTTCATTGATAATTAGCCAAATCAATTTCTCTTTCTATTCACATTTCCTTTAATTTCCATTCACTTACTTACAATTTCCTTAATCCCTATTTGGATTATCACTTCAATTTTTACCTCAGTTGGGTATTCAATCAATAACAGTTCGAACTCCGATCAGTTTATATTTAGAAAATAGCTTGAAAATTTTAAAAGTAGATAAGTAGTTGAAAAATAATTATTAGTTTGTATAGGTATAAAATAGTTAATTAATTGTATAATAGTTGGAAAATTGTCAAATAGTTTCAAAGATTTTAGATAATAGCAAAATAGTTGTAAAATAATAATTAATTTGTAAAATAGTTGTAACATGGTAATTAGTTTATAAAACAGTTGAATTTTTTTTAAATAGTTCCAAAAATAATCGTAAAACAAATATAAATAATTTGGCTTTAAAAAGAAAGGTTGTATATATTAAATTGCTTGAAATAAACAAGTTTAGCTAGAAGTCTGCATTTTATTTGTAGATAGATCCAAAGGGCTAAATTTTGTATATGATGGAGATAGGTCCCGAACCTTTTCCATTAAGACCAGAAAAATGTTTAGAGTTACGCGATTTAAGAATCATTTTGCTTAGAGCTTTTTACAACTCGTACGAGTCGAAAGTGTGAAAGTGTGAAACATAGAATGATTTATTTAATTAACTTAAATAAATACCTCCCTTAAACACTTTATACCCTATACAAAATCCGAATCCTTTCTATTTTTCCCATTCCCACTCATTTTTAGAAAAATCCATTAAGCTCTTTCACAAAGGCAATTGTGTTGATTAATCCATTCAATAAAATTCGATCCGAAAGTTGCATTGTACTCCATGGAGGAAGGCCGGCCTTTTGGCACTAAGAGAAGGTCGAACCATCACCATTCATGCCATATACTATTCATGTTTGTTTATAGAAATGCAATGAAATGGAGATAGATGGATGCTATCAAAAAGCATCCATGCATGCGGACCAAAGGCATGCTAAAGTCACATCTTCCTAGAGTGGTGCGGACTTCAAACGATTGGCGCTATGGCATGCGTTGTCGATCAACGTAAAGAATGGGGGCGATCGTACGTGATATCGTCGATCATAGCTCGTGTGCCGGTAGAGAGAAGTGGTGGTCTGTACAGGAGGGAAAATTAAATTTGGGAAGAAGTAGGATTAATATAAAAGAGTAATTAGCTTGTTAATTAGTTAACTGATAAATCGACTAATCTTGTACCGAATTTAATTCTTATATCTTACATATAAGGTTCAATCGATGCGGTCTTCTCCATTGCACTCATAGTGAGATTATCTACGACAAGGTATGGGATTGGACTAGATTTGAACATTTGAAAATTTACGGTTCAGGTGAGTGGAATTATAACTCTCAAATTATTTATCGGTACGAATCTCGATAATTTTATATATTGAAAATGTAACCCAATAGTGGTAGAAAATATATACATATAAGAAATTGTTTCCCCTTTGATTGGATTTGTTTGAGTAAATATCTAGGATAATTAATAAATATCTTGTATATTTACATTGTAATATTCGTGTTGAATAGAGCTATATAGCGATGACTTAATTTATACCGATTATAAATTAATTAAACTCTAATTGGAGTTATATTAGCAATAGAAATATCATTATATATTATTATTTTCCTAATATTTAGGATAATTGAATAATATCCCGTAAATGTAGGTATTGTATTCTATTCTAGCTAATAGAATTAGTTAGAGCTGATATTAATTTGTAGCGTGATTATAAATTAACTAGAACTCTAATTAGGAGTTATATTAATGATAGAAAAATAATATATTCTATCACCAATGGGAAGTTAGAAATTGAAAAGGAAGTATTTTATTACTTAATGAGGGTTGATAAAGTAGAAAACTCCAGAAAATTGCTATAACGGGATTTACTAAATTTAGATTACAAGAAATGATTTTAAATGTATGTGTGTACGTATATAAATAATATACACATGAGCTATATAACATTTGAGACCTTATTATTAGCTAAACTTATTTTAATACTATAATTTAGTGAAATTAAGTATTATTGATAGGCAAGTGTATTATTATATAAAATAAATTTGGGACTTCTACAAAATAGTGTGAACAATATATGATTTGAGTAAGTAAATAAATAATCTGATTGTTGAGCTAAACTCTCTAGTAAGATGAACTTGGTTGAATTGGATGTTAGGATTTTTATAAAGTTCTTATTGTTATGAACGGGTTGATTGGTCTATGTAGTTATATGGTATGGATTTTATTAAACAGTTAAATTAGTTGAATGAGTAAACTACATGTAAAGAATGTGTATATGCTTATACGTAGTCTATAAATACTTAATATAAGCACACGAAAACATATTTAGTGAAGTTTGATATTCAGGAAATATATTTGGATGAGCAAAATAAATTAAAGGAGAAAAATACCGTAGATTATGATCTAGTTGTCAGTGACCAAGTATCATGTTTCTGTGGTAAGACGATGAAATTGATATAGTCGATTTGATGCCCAAAATAAGGTAGAACTTTGTGATGTTTTCACTTGATGCAAATGAGACGCTATTCCCAAGAGGTTATTAGATGAGTTATATGTTGGCTCCGGTTGTTCGATGCATATGTTTGAGAGACGATATGTCTATACGACTTCTGTGGATTGACTTGAGCTACCGAGAGCATGATATATAGGGAACACCCATTATCCATATAGTATGGATATGTAATGCTTACATAGATAATCCATGATACCACAAGAGAACTGCATGACTTGCATACGAGATTTCGGGGCATATTCGGAGAGAGACGGTGACGGCCTTCGAAAATAGATCATATATCACCCATGCCTTTTGTAGAGGTCAAGATGAGATCTATGCGGGTCTATTGCATTGTGATGCAACTCAAACTCTATAGTATATTTTGATACTGACTTATTCTGGTTCATTCTCCAATGGGTAGTTAATGGAAACAAGAATATAAACATATCATATAGTAGATGATAGTAATTTATAGTATAGTAGATAATTTAATTTGTATGGTTGATGATTAGTAAAAGTCATATAGTAGACGATGGATGCTACATTGCATAGTAGGTGATAAATACTACAATATATAATAGACAATTGATAGTATATCATATAACATATAGTTTAAAACAAATAATGGGTTGCACGGTTCTTCTGTGGAGTTTCGTATACTTATGTAAATTGCTTAATATTAGAGGTAGACCTAGATTAGGATTCCTATATCACCAATAATATTAAGTGAGTATAATTTAGATCTTACACTGATACAATGGGATGTGCGTCACATTTCAGTATTATGCATGCCAGTTTTTAGTTGCAACATTATATTCATGGTGGATTGATTTAAGTATACAGGAAAAAAGAAAGGTCAGGTATAATTCCATATTGTTTAAGACGAGTTTACCTTACTTATTTATAGGTAGTCCAGATTTCCCCTAAGCCACTTTGTGGAGATGTCAGGCTGTGAATTAACTAACCCTCTTTATTTACATAGTTTTAATATACAATATTTTGAAATAGTTCTCTTGACACCATACTTTATGTCTGGCCCACGTTTTTTCTTTGTCTGCTTATGATATAACAACTCTTGGGTACTCAATTGAGTAGTTCAAGAGCTAGGTGCATTTAGGGATACGCTAGAAGGATGCAGTTGGAGCAGTTTGGAGATAAAGCATCGAGATTTCGAGATATATATACTCGATACATTTGTAGTATATGATAGATCTATTATTTGTACAGAGACTGTTGTATCAAATATACATTCATAACTCCGTTCTATTGGGAGTTGATGTATTCTGATTTTCTGTATTGATATTTATTTATCAGTCACTTCCACTTGTGTGGTCTCTTGTATATTGTCATCTTATTCTGTTCATATTTGTTCAGTATATTATATGTTGTCATTTCATTGTGAAGTCTTATCAATGTCTTCTTTTAGTGTTTTGTCTTAATATTGATCTGATGGACTATCTTTTATGGTACTCAGGAGTCAAATATTGTCATTCGACGTTGATTCTGGGTATTAGAAGGGCGGGTCATCACATCTACTATAGGGTTCGATCTCATCGGGTCATTTGTCATCCAATCTAGGGTTCGATCTCTCCAAATCTTTTAACATTCAATCTAGGTTTCGATCGCTATATATCGTTTAACATCAAATCTGGGGTTTAATCTCTCCGGATCGTTTAATCAATTAATCTAGGATTCGACCTCTCAGGATCGTTTAATCATCCAATCTTTGATTCGATCTTTTTGGACCGTTTAATATCTTATTAGAATTCGATCTCTTTATATCGTTTAATCATCCAATCTAGGATTCAATCTCTCTAGATCTTTGTTAAGTCTAATCCACTTGCTCTCTGGCAAAGGGATTCAAAGTACATGCAAGTCCATCTGCTTACTCTCCGACGAGGGGTCTTTCTCTTATATAAGCCTAATCCTCTTGCTCTTCGATAAGGGCACTTGCACCTTATGGTCATCACCTAGTTCCTCGGGATAGGACTACCACGATCAATATCGATCACCATGTTCAAATGGATTTCAAAAATCAAATATTCAAGTCAAAGCAATCAATCAAACATCCTAAACATTTATCTCAAACATCCAACTTAAAGCGTATCTAGATACCAATCTAGGTCTCGTACATGTATAAATGGTCTAATTATTATTGTCTTGTATATTCAAAAGAAAAGTGAAATGTGGGAAATAAACCTAACTCCCGTCCCTCCTGATCGTGGAATTACCAATCTCACCAAGATCCTTGATCATGTCTTGATCCATTCGACATAAGCAGTGACTGCTCTGGCTGCACCATTGCAGTTTCGTCCCTCACGTACTATTGTGGCTAATTACCCTAAAAAAGCTCTTCTAGCGAATAATGAATGTGTCTACACTCGTTCGTTTCATGTCCATCTAGCTCATGGAACAGGCAAAAATTTCCAAACCTTCTACCCCGATCTATTGGTTCTCTCTTAACTCACCTTTGGTAGGGGATCTTACCCCTAGTATCTACGTATATCCTCTTCGGGGTCTCAATTAGATCAGTGTATAAAGAGAAGTTTGATTTCCTCCTTTGCTTGTTCGGTCCTATGAAGTCGTCATCAGCTTTTGGCTTTCTTTTATTACCGTGTCCTCCTCCGAATGATCCTTTGTCATACATAGCATTAACATCAACATTATCAGCCTTAGTATCCTCTTAACGCAGATATCTCTCAACTTCATGATAATACTCCATGAGATCCATCGGCGGATCCCTTTCCAATGTAATTTTGAAGTCGGTCTTGCTTGCGAATCCAATCACTACAACCTTCAGAACTATCGATGGATTCATCTTATCATCTATGGAAGCTGCCATATTATACCTTGTCAGATAACTTCTTAAGGTCGCTTTAGCCCTTTGCTTCATGCTCAATAGCATCATCATATTCTTTGGTTGAGAGATAAGGACTATAAACTATATCAAGAATCTACCTACCAATCGGGCCAATGTGTTTAAGGACTCATTCTCTAACTGCCTGAAACATATAGCAGCCAGCTCCATCAACCACAACAGGAAGCATTTACCCATTACCTCTTTAGATGCAACCAACACCTCCACAAGTCGGATGTATCTCATCAGATAAATGGTCAGATATATCCTTCCGTTGTATAGTTTCAACATCGGTAGTTCAAAATCGGAAGGATTCCTTATATACCAGATGTTAGGGGTGAATGGATTACCGTTCACATCCTCTAATCTTTGGTTTGGAGGTCCATTTGTCACTATTCTTTTGGTCATCTCAACGATTTGGTCGTTATCATCTAATGGTGTCCTTTGCTCCATACTTATTTTTGCCCCCATCCTATGAGGAAAATCCGATACATGCTCCTTTGGCTACATGTTTGCATTCAAATTTGCATCTGCAGCTTCATTCTGCCTCCCGTACATATGCGGAAGCTTCGATGCATACTGTTGTTATGCATTCACATTCTGATTTTCGCTTCTGGCTCCAGCATTGCTCGCTTGAGGCATTCTAGCTTGCCTTAAGTTCAAATCAGCATTGCCCCCAAGTAAATTCCTCTCAGTACCGACCCGATTTCGGTTGATACCGACTGGTTTAGCTTATAGGGGCATTTATCCAGTTTGCTCTACTTTAACCCCAGTGCTCCTTCAATAGTTCCTAGTATTTGGCTTTGAATTCCGGTTAATCTAGTTGTTCCTTGATCTATCCTTCTGAAAAATCCATCTGGCATCTCCTATTGTCAAGCTATTATTCCATCTTGCATCTTATTCATCATTCTCTCCATCTCCTCTTAGATCATATAAATTAATTAATTATAATTTGAGAGCACCTTCTAGCTACCCTCGTGTTCTGGGTTACTTCCTCTAATCATAGATCTGGTGTTAGTTATCTTTATCTTCTTCAAACTTTATATCCAAGCTTTAGGCTCTTAAATCTAGCTCACTCTTTATGAAAGCACCAAAATGTTAATGCCAAAAATGGGTCAAAACCTTAGAACGTGTAGAAATGTTAAGATCCCACAAAAATTACCATAAAAGCAAAGAGAACAATATGATTTTATGGTGGTTCAACAAATAATCTGGTATACGTCCACTTAATCTTTCTTATTGATTGTTTCTCTCTGAATTACGATGATCAAGTTATTGTCAATTTTATTCTACGACTATACTTATCTGGTATAGAAATAAATCCCCTTATTGTTTTTATGATAGTAATGAATAGGATTTAGCTTACTTAAATGGTAGGTCTCTAAGGTGATTAAAACATAAAGCAACTACAATTTGATTTTCCAAATATAAAAAAAAAATTGAACATATTGACATAAACTTTCTCTACTGCTGTAATAGCATGAGATTTGATGATGTATCTAGTTTTTATTTTTTGAAGTGCAATTGCTTGTTCAAAATTTAGGAAAACACCCCATTCAAAGACGAGTGAAATTAAAATGAAAGAATATAAACAAAGGGAAAGAGTACCAGATTTAAAGCAGTTCCTCCTTGATCTTCAGCTCCGTCCATTGTCAACACTATCAGATTACTTTTGCAATTGCAATCGAATTATGATATGCCTATAATTCAAACTAACGGCGTATGAATAGGCAGAGTTTCTATGCAACAATTAGTAAAAATTCAAGAGGATCCTTTCCTAGTTGCAATAGGATTGGTAGTTATAGGCGAACTCGACCACCAGAATCGCTAGTATTGGTTTGAACATGTTAAGGCCTTCAGATCCGAAGTTCCAGCAAAGAGAATCGTCTAACACATGAAATATCATAATTAAGATGGTTCTGTACTGAATCTACCGATCGATATGGATCGGTAAAAATCCGTTGCTTAACTTGAGACTTGTCTTCTTTTTCCTATATCTTCATACATTCACGCTTCATTTGGCCAAATATATTAACTCTCCACATAGTTCGATATAGATCCATATAGATTACTACCATTCTATTTAATCTTTTCTGCAAAAGGGCACTATCAATATAATCTCTGGTGGAATAGTAAAGTACAATAAAACATAACATTACTGACCAAGATTGACAGCTTTAATATTGTGTATCCTTATCAGTATCGAGCATGTAGAAGGAAATTTGTCCTTCCACCATTTTCGCTTTGCACCAGTACATGTCCATCTAAACCTATTATGTGGGTTTTAATGAGGAGAGGGTCGGAGCAACGTTCCAATGATTGGTAAATTGCACACTTTAAACATAACACCGATTTATGATGATTGCCTTCCATTGCATGTTACATCTATTGTTTTTATTTAGTCTTTTTGATTTAGGGACTGTAACTTACACCATCACTTTTCAGATTCAAGTTAATAGTTTGCAGAATATGTGAAATTACACGCATTTAATTAAGTTTACAACTCCAACATTATATTCGGGCATTACAACAATATAAATCCAATATTATATATAGTTATATAATTTCTCACTCGCCATTAAGCTTTCCAAATCCAGATCTGAACGCATTTATTTTTGTTTTACTCACTTTTTTCTCCCAAACAAAATATGTACCATAAGCATATATATATATATATACGTACGATAAATATAGATTTGAGAAGAGATTTGAATTAAATTTAGATTTCCCTTTACTTTGCAGAATTGATTCACCCCTTATTCTTCTTCTCTTTTATTTTTCGCTATTCTCCACACAGACATACACACACGATTTATAATTTCTACATTTCCTTGAATTTGTGGAGAAAAGAAAATAGTAGATCTTAACTCTTTGATTCAGAAAATATGAGAAGAAAAGTAAGGGGCTAGCCCTGTATTTATAGAAGTACGAATCAATTTCACCTATTAGGTTTTAATTTATTAAATATAAGTCGTTCAGCCTAAGTTTGATCTTGCTGCCACATCATCCATCGGTTGACCGCTTTACCCCTATCGGTTGACTACTACGATCGACCAGTCCTAATAAAGGGGTCGACCAGTTGCTATGTATGTTAAGTTTTTATTTCATTCCTTTTTATTTCATTTATTTTCTTCTCTGCCTAATCTCTTTCCATTTAAGACTAGTGTTAACATTAATTTAACGTTGCCTATACATTAAGTATTATTCTACTGATAATCTAATTAACAGTATTGATTTCTCGATTTCCTTCCTTTAAATGTTAATGTTATTTCTTATTAACGTTTGTTTATTGTGAATTAATTCTCATTTATTTATTTCCTTTTCAGTGCTAATTTATTTGGTTAACGCTGATCTCCTTTAATTACTTCCTTCTAATCTCTTATTTGATTAGATTTAACATTGCTATTTACTTAAATGATAAGATTTACATCTAATGTTTACATTAATGTATGTTATTAACATTTATTTACTTCTGCCCAATTTATTTAATTATACTCTTTATTAATTATATTTAATTTGATCGAGCACCACTAATTAACATTTCTATTTAACGTTAACATTTATACTTAATGCCCATTTCAATGTTAAGTTATTAACATTTAGTTCCTTAATTGATTCTGAATTATTTTCGATTTGAAAACTTCAAACGTTAATAACCTTTTCGTTTGAACTCTAACTGTTATATATAAAAATTGATCAAAAAATTGCTACAAACACAATGGTGCAAGTTTCGTAGCCAAATTTTGATGTTTGTAAAAAATTCCATATTTTGGCTTTTAAAATTGCTAGATAAGCCTCTTTAACTAATTTTCTTTTTATTTTATGTGTGTTACAATCATTGACCACTCTACAGAAAGAGAAACCATAATCCTAATCCAATAAAATTAATTTCAAACCCCAAATCGGCTTTTATCAATATTTATAGGCCTTAAACCATTTCCAGCGTCGAAACTATCCGATAGAAATTCTAACGGTAAGAAATGTCACCAGTAGTCATTTCTAAAAGGTATAGAATCATACAACCTAGTATAAAAATAATATTAATATTTTACGATCATCGGATATATAAAATATAGGTCGCCACAAGTAGGCTAAGTTCATGGATTAGATAGGTATCTTTTGGAAGGATGAATGACGATTACGAAGACAAAGAAGAGGCTTGTCTAGAAAATAAAAGTTATTTTGAAATTTTCACTATGTAAAACCAAGAATTATATTTGGTTATGTGTCGTATTGGCATTCTCATATGTCAAACATGACACTACTCTTATATTCTTATTGTATTTACCTCTATGTGGGAATAAAAAGCGTTAATGATGATGTATTGAATTATGTAAAGCAATTTGTGTAATGGAAATGTATTTAGCCGATCTTGTTACTTAATGTCGTGCAAAATGATACTGAACTCGCTTTGTCCCTAGAAAATAATTTTGGTGATGAATACATTATCACCAATGTCTATTTTCGAATCTTAGAGTGGAGTATGTTATATGAGGTTAGTATCACACTCAACTATAGCAACTCAAATTCAAAATCTTTGGCCAAAGTAGAATGATTAATAATAAATATTATTGTTAAACCAATGACTTTGATTATGAACTAATCAAGTTCAATGTGGATAATATTGGAGTTTTGACCAATGTCAAATTCCATATGTCCTAATGTGATATAGTATTGGTGAAGAGAACATGTGTAAATTATTATTATATCGGTACCTCTTTTGATAATATATAAATATGATTTTATTAAATAGATCAATATGTGACGAATTTGGCCAAATTGTCACACCACTAGCAAAGGTGATGTGTGAATATTAATATTTGAATTATTTAATACTAACGCTAAATGACTGCACACCTCAGAGTCTCACAACCATATATATAAATTCTTCAGAAAACCATTGGATTTAATTAACAAACAAAGAGTTATAAATTAATTAATATTAGAAAGATATTAATTAGTGACATATTTTATGACAACCCGAACCTCTAAACGCACCGATTCAACGTCTAAAGTGACTTTCGAACTCACATCATGCCCCGAAGTATGAGTCATCGATTTAAAACATTACATGGTGCAAAGACTGAGGTAAAATTGATGCGTTATATACTTTCAGATATCATAGTGGAAGAAAATAAAATATAGATACTAGTAATAAAAATCTCAGATAGTAGTCTTAATAATGCGTAGTCCATATATAAAGTTCGCAAAATAACTACAGAGAATCTAACTAATAATAAAATATGATAAATTATACACGGAGAGTAACTAAAAATAATATATAACTCCAATGCCTAGCTTCTTCATTTACGTACTGCGTCTAGGCTAATTCACCTGCTATCCAATCCTTTTGTAGTGGTGAATGAATTGTATTACTTATGTGTGGTGTTCACAAGCAATTAACTTCATTTATAATCTACATGACCTAGCGTATCCGTTTTGCGGTTGCGAATTACTTACCAAGGGTTGGTCGCCTTAGCCTAAGGAATATGGTTCAAGTTACACCTACACCCATATCATTTTATAGAGGTTTATACTCAAGAGTTGAACAACAAATCGACTAATAATATCTAGGACTGCTCCTGCTACAAAATCGCAATAAATATTTTTCGATCACCATTAGGTTGGCATTACCGAAATAACAACTACATATATTGTGCTTACACACTGAGCGAACCTCACAATGCTAGGCTCGTGTCGAACTTACTATCTCAATGACTTAAGGCCTAGCCATGCATCTGTGTCAACAATCTCAATGGTAATGTCCCCTACGCACTGCGTTAGACATCCACAAACAATGTGTAGGTAGAATTACCTGTGTAAACTGAGGAACCTTCCGTTAGTTCCGTAATTATGCATCGCGCGGGACATCCACCAACTATGTCTAGGCCGAATTGCCCGCTTACATTGAGGAACCTTCTGTTAGTGACATAATGGTGTACCATGCCGGGTATCCATAAGTGTTTGGGTGGCATTGCCTGCTTACCCCGAGGACCTCCAGTTAGTGCAGTGTGCTCAGCCACCAGCATGAAATTGCCCTGATATATAATACACCCTAATACTAAAAAGTGTTATAGCCTAATTACCACGTAAATGTTTGCTTCAGTTTCCTAGCATCCAAAAGTCAATAAAGTGTGAACTAATTTCCCATAGTCATACGAATTTTATATATTAAACCTAGACCATAGGGCGAGGTTCAACCTAAGCCTGTACGTCAACAAAAGGACAACTGGCTATTATAGCCATCCACCTATAAGTCGTATTTTTTTTTGGTTCATTCGATTGTTCCTTCCTCCTTTGAAGGATTAATTTATTATTATTTAAAATCGATTTCAAATGCAGCTTTCACTACTTATTTTTGCTAGATTTTCGTCACTAATTTCATGCATATCTCAGACGGATGTACGTGTATGATTCACATTTTTATTTATATGAATATAACCGATTAACTTTATGATTTTATGTATTATATCTTTTATTTAAATATATTATATACTTCAAATGAGCGTTCTATGTATATTTCAATACAAGGTGGAATAGAAGAGTGTCCAATTTCTATCATTCATCTGATCAAAATCAACTTCCTCATATTAAACCAAACTATATCGATTAAGGGCTGTATTCATCTAATTTGGAGTGAAATAATATAATCTACCATCTGAAATTACGATATATGAATTTTGGGGTGTTTCCATCATATCTATGCATAGTTGAAATTAATTTGTTTAAAATAAACTTTAAATTGGAATTCTTATCTTAGATTTAAAGATTATATCTTCAAATTAGGTAAAGCAATAAATAAATTCAATTACCTATAAAACAATATATTTTAGAAATATATTCACTCACCTTTATAAGTTTTCCTCTTCTTGTCTTCGTGAATCCTCTCGTTTCGATTCTTAAACTTTAATTATTACGTACCTCTTATTTTTCTAGTCTTCTCTTTTTCTCTTTTTCTTTGATTCACTTTTATTTTATTTTTGAATGAGAAAAGTAGAGGCTAGGGTTACAGAATGAGAAGATAATAGTGGAGGCTTTTGCCTATATTTATAGTTGAATATTCACTATTTTTCATATCTTTACATATAAAATTCATTTCCTTTTCTTTTTCTTTAAAGAAGGTAACATCCTTATTCTCCCAATTAATTTCATTAATTACCATTTACTATAATTTAAATTAATCAATATCATTCGTTGATATTTTTGACATTTATTGTTACTGAATATTATAGGAAATCATGTATACAAAAGTACATGTATGTGTATGTTTATTTATGTAAGTTAGAAACATTGTTCTTTACCAATTAATTTTTGCGACTGATGTTTCCAAATTAAAAAGTCAAATTTATCCTTATTCTTTACTAATAAAGAGACAGTGCATCTTATCTTTCCTCCAAAATAACGGTTTCCTTCCATGAATATACTACTATCTTTTCTTTTTAAAATACGTGACGTCCCTTTTATAAAATGCATTCATTTTAAAACATATGACGTCTCTACCATTTAATACATTTTTACAAATATACTATTAAGTTCTCCTTCTATTATACATAACATATCCTTTCATTAGTTATGACAATAATTTCATCATTAATGCTTTCCCCTTGAAGCAGTTTCAAATTTTTGCACGTAAATACCATTCCTCCTTTCCTTTTAATGCATATAAAACTCTTGTACCCTTGTTATAGTAATTCACATTAATTCAATTAATTACATAATAAATAACTCTGATTTATTCTTTTATCTAATTCTTAATGTTACATTTCAAAATAGGCGTAAAACCATATATGCACAATACGGTAAACATTTCATATTATCTTTATACAGTATACTTTTTGAAATTTTATGTATGAATTTAGGCTAGAAAAATATACTTGACATAATGAAAATTTTTGATTCTCCAAATTCCTTTGTTTGTAAAAGTTTACCATTTTTCTCTTCTTTCCAAATTATATTTTACCCTTTTAATATTTTAGTTTGTTTTTGAAATTTCCAGGTGCTATATTCTCCCCCTATTAAAAAGATATCATCTAGAAAATATCTAAAGATGATAAAATGCAACTCATACCTATGAAAATCAATATCTACAAGCATGTACTCAACCATCAATCACTTGCAACTATTGTCCTTAGTTCCAATTTTTAATGCAACATGGTATAGAATGCATAAGAACATATAAGTAATGCAAAAATTAGACGGCCTCCTAAACTAGTCGACCTCCTGAAATGCTCGCGCTTATGTCATGTATGCAACATCCTATACTTGCAATTTTATATGGATAAGTAACCATTCAATACATATGCAACAATCATATGCGTATAACTCGATAAAATAAAATAGATAAGGCGATGTGTGTCCTAGGCCATCATGAACAAATCAGCTCATATGTTCGATAGTGATAATAAAAAAATCCACTAGTAATCATCATCCAAAACATGTCCTAGTGACGTTCACAATCATGCCTAGCATGTAAACAATCCAACCTATTAAATATACTAAGCTAAATTTGGTACAAGTAATTACACTAACCTAAATGGAACATACCAGAAAAGAGCTCTGGATGGGCAGCTTGGATTTTCTCCTTTGGCTCTCCAGCACACTTAGCTAGGCCATCTCCCCACTAGACTCTAAATAGTCTAATTACTTTGTTGTGGAGTCGCTTTGACCCATGCTCCACAATACGAAAGGTGCACGGCGAACAAGTGACTCTCCCTCTACTTCAACTTCCTTTAACTGACTCGGCTAAACCACAGTAGCTGAATCATGGAGTCATTTCCTCAAGTGTGACACGTGGAAAAAATTATGAACTCCTGCCAACATTTTAGTAAGCCCCGCTCTATAAGCTAAGTTCCTTACTCTCACTATGATCGAAAAAGACACTACAAACCTTGGTGCTAACTTCCTTGAATTACCAACCCTTATAACGTGTCTAAGCGACAAGACTTTCACAAAGACCATACCGTCCACTGCGAACTCTAACTTCATGCATCTCCTGTCATCGTATATTTTCGCTTACCCTATGTAGTCTTCATTCTACTAAGGTAACACATCTCAAAAATGGATGGTTCCCTACCTATCATCAAGTGACCTGAATCTCTTACTATTCCTCATTTTCATCTAAGTGATTTCATTTTTAATTCAGTTCAATTTAAGCCATCTCATTTCACTTATGATGTTACGACCTGATTTTTCGACACCCGAAAATTGACATCAACACATCCCCTGTATAAAATGCCGAGCGCTCAGATGCCGGAAAAACGAACCATTAGGGTTAAAGAAGAAGGAGGTAGAAGAAGAAATAGAAACAATATCAGAATCTCACAAATGCAGCAGATCAATATATAATAGATAAACGACTAATCTTTTAAAACAAAGAATTATGTCAGTTTTATATATTACATCATTAGAGTACAATACAATAAACAACACAATTCAGGACGGTTACGATATCTGTCCATCCAAGGCTGAATATACAGCTTATACTACACAGCGGAAATATGAATATACGGAAATACACCTCGTCATCCAGCTCGTCTCCTGAGTTCCACAGCAGTCCATCTAGAATCTGTACTCTATAATACTCATTCTGACCCGAGTATTATAGTTAAATAACATTCGAGTCAGTCTGGAAAACTAGCGTGAGAAAATACACTCAATTGGATTATTAAAGTTTTCAAAATTATTTGAAATTAAAGGTATCTCGTAAGACCATGCTACAAATAAACATACCGGGTTTTTACAAAATCCTCTGATATTATAATAGGTGTCTATATACAAATACTTATTCAAATAATCGAAATTGTTACATTCATTAAATTCCAGCATAATAGGTATACAACAAAACTGTAAGGGCACGTAGGGAGAATGGATTTCCATCAATGGTAGGTCTACTGGGGTACCGCCCGTCACAGTACGTGGTCTAGATCATCGTACTGAGGATCCACCCTGATCCCCTGCATCACAAGACCGAAGCTACCCCTTACAGGATAGTCCGAATAAGTTCAACCCGCGGTTGGGATCAGCAACTGCCCACGCAGCCGAAATAAAGGGACATCTTGACAGGGGTTACCTTACCCTAATTAGTTGCTAGCCACTTAGCCTTGTATGCACCTACCCAGTTTTAGCCATTCCCGGTTGATGAGGCTCGAGGCTATGCATTACCTTTTTAGCACACATTCACTTAGAATGCTCATCGTCATCCTGATGATGTTCTGAAAGCATTCGTCCATACAAGTCCGTTCTGGATTCGAACGAAACCGAAGACACTACTCCTACTACATCCACTAGTGGAATCACCCTCAGGATTAGTAGCGATTAGCCCTTGCACTTCACTGCTCCATCTTCGAATCCAAACTCTTGTCTTCCTCACGAAAACGTACAAACAGGATCGAAATGGTTTTCAAAAAATTAATCCCAATCTCGGTCTCTTCGAAACGATCGACGCATTAGCCAATATTGATAGTCGGTCATTTAACTATCAAACAATATTCACAAATAACCAACAGACTATAAATAATTTTCCAAATTATTTATTTCAAAATAACTTTGCACGTTATTTTCCATACTTCAATTCCTTTAAATTTTTTTTTCAAATTGCTTTCCTTTCGCAGGTCCCAAATATTATTTGTTTCCACTGAAAATTACCAAGTCTAAATACTTTAGATTTAAAATAATTTAAAATCACTTTACCCGAAAATATATACATACTTTAAAACATTTAACATAAAAATCACTTAAAAGATTTTATTTAAATTACTAGTTATGAAATTTTGTAACAACTTTTCTTGTAAAACTCTAAGCCAAAACAAATTTAAAATAAAAGTTGCGAAATTCTATACAATTTTTCAGATAAAACTTTAACCATACTATCATTGAAATAAAACTACTTTATAAATATAAATATTAATAATTATCTTTTTAAATCATAATACCAATTAACCTTTTAAAATAATTACTACTATAGCTAGTTTAATAAAATATTTACCTTTAAGATTTTAAATAACTTAAATAATTCTCAAAAACATTCTTTTAAAACACTTTTTAAAACTTTTAACTTATACTAAAAAATCTACTTCAAAAATGTATTTGGCTTTTCAGGGAAATTCACTATCCTTCCACACCTTTAAAAATAAACTACTATTTATTTTTAAAACAAATTACCCATTCCTTTATAAATTTCCACCGTAAATTTATACTACCAAATATACATTAATATCTTATTTCACTTTATAAACCTAGTTTATGAATCCTATAGTCTCATACTTCTTTTTAAATCGCAATTTCAAACACTTAATATATTTCCAAATCGACTTCCAAAATTTACTCAATTTAAAAATAAATTCCTCTACTCACTCAGTTTTTATTTCCAAACCCATTAATTTCGAATTTAACATCTTTATTAACATTTAAAATCTTATTTAAACTGAAAATACCAATTTCAAATTAATTTCATAGTTCTTATTTTATTTCTTCCTAAACCATTTAAATCCTTAATTTAAAAATAAATCTTTTATTCCTTTAATTAATAACACTTAAGATCAAAAATTTACTTATTCCCATTTATTCAAAAATCTCCTTTCCCATTCTTGGAATTTATTTATTAGAATTTAAAAATCAACTTTTATGCTTTTCCAATTCATTCTTTAACTTATCCAAATTCTCTATAACTATTTTACTTAAAAACTAACTCTTTTATTCTTTCTTTTTTTAAATTCAATACTTTATATTTTTGATATCTCAATATACCTAAAATATATTCAGTCAAACTAAAGCATCCAATATTTTCAATTACCAATATAATCTATCCCAGATTATTAAATAAATCAGATCACAGAATATTAAAACAATCTTAAATATTTTAAGGAATCCAGTTGGATCCCTCCAACCTATTTCCCTGCATCCATAGATGTTAGCACAATATAAAAATATCAATCCCACTTCAAGGTGAGATATCGCAGTATATAGGGTCATCCGCTATTATGCGGGGCGTATAGGGTCTCATCCGCTATATAATGCGGAAAATCAATCACTCTGATATAATATATATATAACATATCACATCCAATCAATTCAATCATCCAACCAATAATTTAAATTTAACTATTTAAATTTAAATGAAATTCCAAATGAGTGAGATTAACTCATCTTTAATTTTTGTTTTGCAATCCATTTCCATTTCGACCATTTCTTCCCAGTTTCAGCCTTGTATAAACATTTATACTGTTTATTGACGTTTGAATTGATCGAACAATTTATTAACATTCAATAGATTTAATTAACTAATTATTTAATTTGAACTACTAAATTTTCTTTTGAAAAAAACCTTTAGTAACTAAAAATAAATTTAATAGGTTAATTAGCTAAACTAATCACCTTAAATACATAATTTTAAAATAACTAGTAGATTTAAAAGGTAAGTAAAATTATTTTACTTTTATTTACAAACTATATAAAAAATAATCTATATAGGTTTAAAAATCAAATTTTACCTAAACTTTAGAAAAATATTGTACTTTCCAAAATCTTTATCTATATATAAAATTTCCTTCTTACCTATATATATATATATATATTAAATTGAAGTATGTATGAGTGTGTATATTTATATTTATATATTTTCTGTAATTAACCAAAAATAGTATGCACTTCTGTTGTAAAAATTTTCACCTCTTATACATATATATTTGTAAAAATACAATTCAAATTCTAAAAAAAAATAACTTTTTCCCGATATGTATACATATATATATATATATATATATCAATTTAAATTAAATCAAAGGCAACATATTTTATATCATACTGTTAAACCAAAATTTAATCTCTACAAAATTTCAAATCTGTCTATGAAAATAAATAGTTAAGTTAAGTTAGAATAGATGTTATACCATACTGCCCAAATCTCATGTTCGAGAACGAGCCCACCATGTTCGCTGTTGCCACTAGGAACCCAAGGCCCTAGATGCCCCAACGAGATTCGCCACCCAATGCTCGAAATCAGTGCCGCTCCGACTCCCTGCTTCCCACCATCTCGTGCTCTCGCGAATGAACCCACATTGCCTCACATGACTTCGACAATCCCTTTGGCCCAACCATCCAATTCGATGACGAAGACCACCAATGCCACCACAACCCTAAGCCACCGTTTCCTGCCTCTTTCAAAGCACCGTGCGACTCACGATGCTCGAGGGTTCCTCGCCCCCTTCCAAACTTCGACCGACCGTTGTTGCCTAGCATGAACAACGCGACGACTTCGACTTCGATTTGGGCATATTTTAAAAAAAAAACTGATATCGAATCATTTTAATTTGAGAGCGAAGGGGAAAGAGAAGAGAACAAGTCGCGTTGAGGCACGAACCGATTGAAATTTCGGCATTTAAACGAAGGGGTTTGATTCAATCTCTGAAGGAAGATAACGAATTCTATTTGTATTTTATTTCTTTCCCTTTTTTTATCTCGATGACGCATGCTAAAAGGAAAGAAAAGAATTAAAATTTGCCTTGCTTGCCAAAACAAAAGGCCAAGTGTTAGAGGAGAAGAAACGTGTCTAATTTGTCCTGTGGAAACATTTAAATTTAAATCGTTTAGAAAATGAAGCCTAAAATCTCAATCTCCTATCGATGCGTGCCGCTAGGCGTTTATAATGTTAAACTCCTATTTGGAACGCAATGAAAAAGGTTTCGAGTCCAAATTCGATTGCATGGAGGAGATAGCTTTTTGGACCTTATTATTATATTGAATTTTAGATTTAAAATTTCAGCGCGTTTACTTACCGTACGGCTACATGACAACTCCAAACACTATAAAATTTGAAACTCGATAATAATACAATATTACGGATCCAATGGAACTGGTTTGGTCGAATTCCGACACTGTGTCCCAAAAGACTATTTTTAAATTCAATTTAAACTATATATTTTTAAAACTGAACAAAACACTTTCAAATTCAATTTTAAAACTTCTGTTATCTCCAGTATTATAAATATAAATTTTCCCAGTCTTTGAAATATTTTTAACCAGTTTGAAACCAAAATTCATTAATTTAATTGCCCAATAAACAGTGGTATTTGAAATTCAAGTTAAACTAACTTTCAAATATTTAAAATCAATTAAATATTTCAATTTCAAATATCAAAAATTCTGGATCGTCGCATTCCTCTCCCTTAAAAGAATTTCGTCCCCAAAATTACTGGTTAAGAGAAATGTTCCACAACCCGTTAACTATTTTTCTCAAAATCAAACAGTTTTTCAACAATACCCAAAACAATCTTTAATAAAATTTATCCTATCACCCTTACTAACTTTCCAAACTCAACCATAACTTCCAAACAATATTATTTACTCAACAATTCAAATTTAAATGTAAAACCAAATTTTAAATTATCAAAATTTTCTCAAAATATTCTAACACCCTAAATTTTTGAAAATATTTGTGAACATCTCCTTTGCGTTGCAAGATCGATACAACTACAAAATGCCTCTACGGGCCCCCAGATTTCGAAAGAAAACAAAAACGCCAAGTGGTTGGACCAGAAAACCATCAAATTTCATACAGAAATTTAAACCGTACCTTTTGTTGAGCAATTAAATTTTATCTTCTGAAATCAAAACATCAATTCCCTTTTCCTTTATAACACCTGTATATCCAACTTAGCAACCATATCCAATCATAGTTTTCAAAATCATTTTATTCATTTCTATACAAAAGTTTCAAAATCTAATTCATTCAAGCCTATATGTTGTATATATATCATCCACACGCAATACCAAATCTGATTGCTCACTCGACCACACAATTTCACTTCTGAACTAGCATCGTTCGTCCGGCTCCCTAGTGCGGACTCAGATCTGTTTTTTTGATAAAAAACCGTCATTCTCCTTGCATTTCCACCTACTATGATAGAGAATTTCCATAATCAATCAAAAATCCATATCCAAATTCACTGTCGAAAATAAGTGAAAAATCCCAACTCGGAACAGTATTAATATCTCAGAATACCATGCTCGAATCTGGATCAAACCACTATGCGAATAAAATAATATACGTACATCCTACGTGTTTATCTCAATTGATTTTTAGTTATATCAATTCTCTTTTATTCTGTTTTTCGTTCACTTGTTCACCCTTCACATTTCACACACCTCTATTGAACATTCATTCAAAACTTTAAAACATTTTCCCCAATACCAATTTACTTAAGCATATCACCATTCCCTCTAAGTATAATATAAATGTTTTATACACTACTTATTACTATTTTCACTTCACCATTTTGGTTTATATCTATTTATATTTAAACTAGATCTCCAATTCCATATGGATTCAATTAGCTTCACTATACTAATTAATTTCAAATACTTTTTCTCAATTTTCATCCAGATTTTCATTTTCGATTCTACTTGAATTCAATTCACCATCAAACTCTAAATATTGAATTTTATCAACTATCTTCTATTCACAACTGGTGCATATCGTTATTTTAAATCAGTTCCACTTACAAATTTTAATTATGATACTTTGTTTTATGAGGTTTTTAGGCTCAAGGAAAAAGTTTGGGAAAAATTTAGTTTCTGGGACAAGAAGTTTGATTTTTAGGCTGAAGGACATTTTTTAGTGTAAATCACAGAATGATAGTTGTAACTATCAATTTTCGTTTACACTAAAAAGTGTCCTTCAGACTAAAAAATAAAGACTAATTTTTTTTGTAACTTCTTCCTTGTGCCTATTTACCTGTTGCTTTATTTAGTCCAACTTGACAAATTTTCCACTTTATTTAATACAATTCAAATATTCAGTTTCAATCCAAAATTTAAGTTTCAATAAGTGTTTTTCAATTTATTTACGTTCCATTCAAAATCTCTTGAATTTACTTCATTTAATTGACTTGCTTTACTAACTTCTTTTATTGTCACGATTACTTGAAATTGTAAATTCATTTGTTCATTCACAAATTTATTTCCACCTTAATAAATTTTATTTAAGTAACCTTTCCACTTAGTCCTCCTAGAATTTTTCTTCACATTCATCTTTACTTATCTAGATTTAATTACAGTCATATTTAATTAAAATTTTAAACTTTTATAAATTTTCCCAAATTTAGTTACATTATTTTACTAATCTTTATAATTTATTTCATCTAATTGGTTTTCTTCACCAGCTTAATTCATTTTCAATCAAATTTAACTTATTAATTTTATTTACCACTTCATTTTCAAATTTAATTTCAAATCTCAATAAAAAGTTTATTTCTAAACTTTTACTCCTTTAGTTCCCTCGAACAAAATTCTACAACTTACATTTAAATTTTTAAACTTCCTTAAGTTTACAACTTATTTAAATTCCATAAACATTTTAAATTAACTTCCAGAGTTTAAGCAACTCTTCAACATTTCAAAATCACCTTTGAAATCAATTATTTCTTTGAATCTCAAAACCAAACACAGTTTGTGCAAACAAATCCAATATAAAATCTCCAGGCAGCAATTCCTCCCTTGGAAACTCGAAAATGAACATCGATGATGCTGCAGTCATCAGCGAAGTTATTTCCCAGCGACCGAAAAGATTTCAATGCTTTTTTCTCTTTAAAACCACTTAAAATATTTTTAAATTCCAAATCTTACCAGATTCAAATCCAATTCAAAATATTTCTCAAATACTATCACCATTATTTCTCAAAAGCTTTTGAAAACCATTTTCAAACCCAAAGGAATTTAAACTTTTCCCAAAATTCCATATTTCAAATCCTTTCAATTCATATTCAAACATTACTCTAGAATTTTTATCTCAGTTTCAATTATAAATCACACTTATATTTCACATTTCAAATTCCATTCTATTAATGAATTTATTTTCTTAACCTTTGATTATTGTCTTAACTTCTTATTCAATTTCGAACTTAAATGATAATAATTTAATATTATCACTTCCTAACAACCAAGCAACCATATATTACTATAATAATTTTTGAAAAATTATATCTTTTAGATAAAAAAATAATTTGGGTAAAATTATTTCATTTACCCTATTTTAAAACAATACTATGTCGGTTTATCTTGTTTGAGAGTTTAGAAACCCCTATCGATCACATGGCGTCCCACATATCAACCAGAATTCATAAACACTTACTGATAAGTCAACACAATATAAAAACAATTTTATATTCACTAACAAATATGCGCTCATACTATTAAGACACTCAAACTCGTTCTAGAGTACTACGGACTCTATTTCAATAAGTAATCCCCATCAGTGCCAAGGTTCTCCCTTAACCTTCAGCTCTGATACCAATCTGTAACGACCCAATTTTTCGACGCCCAAAAATCGACATCAATATGTCCCTGTATCAGATGTCGTGCAATCGGATGCCAAAAAATCAAACCATTAGGGTTAAAGAAGAAAGAGGTAGAAAAAGAAATAGAAATAATATCAAAATCTCACAAACGCAGCAGATCAATATATAATAGGTAAAAGACTAATCTTTTAAAACAAAGAATTATATCAGTTTTATATATTACATCATCAGAGTACAATACAACCAACAACACAATTTAGGACGGTTATAATATCTCGTCCTTCCAAAGCTGAATATGCAACTTACACTGCACAGCGGAGATATGAATATATGGAAATACACCTCGTCGTCCAAATCGTCTCGTGAGCTCTACATTAGTCCATCCAGAATTTGTACTCTATAATACTCGGTCTGACCCGAGCATTATAGTTAAATAACACCCAAGTCATTCTGGAAAATCAGTGTGAGAAAATGCACTCGATTGGATTATTAAAGTTTTCGAAATCATTTGAAATCAAAGGTATCTCGTAAGACCAAGCCACAAATAAACATGTCGGATTTTTACCCAACGATAACCAAAACATTTCTTACAAAATCCTCTAATATTATAATAGTGTCTATATACAAATACTTATTCAAATAGCCGAGATTGTTACATTCATTAAATTCCAGCATAATAGGTATACAAACAAAACCGTAAAGGCACGTAGGGAGAATGGATTTTCATCAATGGTAGAGCTACTGGGTACCGCCCGTCACAGTACGTGGTCTAGATCATTGTACTGAGGATCCACCGTAACCCCTTGCATCATGAGACCGGAGCTACCCCTTACTAGATAGTCTGAATAAGTTCATCCTACGGTTGGTATCAGCAACCGTCCACATAGTCACAATAAAGGGACATCTAGACAGGGGTTACCATACCCTAATTGGTTGCTAGTCACTTAGCCTTGTATGCAACTCCCCTATTTTAGCCAATCCCGGTTGATGAGGCTCGAGGCTATGCGTTACCTTTTTAGCACACGTTCACTTAGAATGCTCATCGTTCTCCTGACGATGTTCTGAAAGCATTTGTCCATACAAGTCCATTCCGGTTCGAACAGAACCGAAGGCACTACTTCTACTTCATCCATTTTTGGAATCACCCTCAGGATTAGTAGCGATTATCCCTTGCACTTCACTGCTCCATCTTCGACTCCAAACTCTTGTCTTCCTTACGAAAACATTCAAACCGGATCGAAGTGGTTTTCAGGAAATTAATCCCAATCCCGCTCTCTTCGACATGATCAATGCATTGGCCAATATTGGTAGTTGGTTATTTAAATAAAACAATATTCACAAACAACCATCGGACTTTAAGTAATTTTCCAAATTATTTATTTCAAAATAACTTCGCAAGTTATTTTCCATACTTCAATTCCTTTGAAACTTTTTTTTCAAATCGCTTTCCTTTCGTAGTATAGATTCCCAAATATTGTTTATTTCCACTGAAAATTGCCAAGTATAAATATTTTAGATCTAAAATATTTTAAAATCGCTTTACCCAAAAGTATATACATACTTTAAAACATTTAAAATAAAAACCATTCAAAAGACTTTATTTAAATTACTAGTTATTAAATTTTATATTGACTTTTCATGTAAAACTTTAAGCCAAAACAAATTTAAAATAAAAGTTACGAAATTCTATACAAGTTTTCAAATAAAACTTTTACCATACCATCTTTGAAATAAAACTACTTTATAAAATATAAATATTAATAATTATCTTGTTAAATCATAATACCAATTAACCTTTTAAAATAATTACCACTATAACTAGTTTAATAAAATATTTATCTTTAAGATTTTAAATAACTTAAATAATAATTCTCAAAAACATTCTTTTGAAACCCTTTTTTAAACTTTTAACTTATATTTAAAATTCTACTTCGAAAATGTACTTGGCTTTTTAGGGAAATTCACTATCATTCCACACCTATAAAAGTAAACTACTATTTATTTTTCAAACAAATTACCCATTTTTTTATAAATTCCCACCATGAATTTATACTTTCAAATACCCACTGATATTTTATTTCGCTTTATAAACCCAGTTTGTGAATCACGTAGTCTAGTACTCCTTTTTAAATTACAGTTTCAAACACTTAATCAATTTCCAAATTGACTTCCAAAATTTACTCCATTTAAAAATAAATACCTTTAATTACTCAATTTTTATTTCCAAACCCGTTAATTTCGGATTTAACTTCTTTATCAAGATTTAAAATCTTATTTAAACAGAAAATACCAGTTCCATATTTATTTCATAGTTCTTCCTTTATTTCTTCATAAACTATTTAAATCCTTAATTTAAAAATAAATCTTTTATTCCTTTAATTAATATCACTTAAGTTTAAAAATTCACTTATTCCCATTTTTCAAAAATCTCCTTTCCCATTCTTGGAATTTATTTATTAGAATTTGAACTTTTATCCTTTTTCAATTCATTCTTTAATTTATCCAAATTCTCTATAACTATTTTACTTAAAAATTCTCTCTTTTATTCTTTTTTAAATTTCAATCTTTATATTTTTGATATCTCAATATACCCAAAACATATTCAGTCAAACCAGAGCATCCAATATTTTCAATTACCAATATAATCTATCCTAGATTATTAAATAAATCAGATCACAAAATATTAAAACAATCTTAAATATTTTAAGGAATCCAGTCGGATCACTCTAACCTGTTTCCCTGCATCCATAGATATTAGCACAATATAAAATTACCAATCTCACTTTAAGGTAGGATATTGCGGATATGGGGTCATCCGCTATTATACGGAGCACATAGGGTCTCATCCGTTATATAGTGCAGGAAATCAATCGCTCCAATATATATATATCACATCCAATCAATTCAATGGTCCAACCAATAATTTAAATTTAACTATTTGAATTTAAATGGAATTTCAAATGAGTGAGATTAACTCACCTTTGACTTTTATTTTGCTATCCATTTTCGTTTCGAACATTTCTTCACGGTTTTAGACCTTGTATAAACATTTATATGGTTTATTAATATTTGAATTCATCGAAAATTTATTATCATTCAATAGATTTAATTAACTAATTATTTAATTTAAACTAATAAATTTTCTTTTAAAAAAACCTTTAGTAACTAAAAATAAATTTGACAGGTTAATTAGCTAAACTAATCACCCTAAATACATAATTTTAAAATAACTAGTAGATTTAAAAGGTATGTAAAATTATTTCACTTTCATTTACAAACTGTATATAATAATCTATGTAGGTTTAAAAATCAAATTTTACCTAAACTTTAACAAAAACAAAAAAAAATCTACTTTCCAAAATCTTTATATATATATATATATATATAATTTCCTTCTTACTTATATATATAAATATTTTTTAAATTAAACTATGTATGAGTATATTTATATATTTTCTGTAATTAACCAAAAACAGTATGCTCTTTTACTGTAAAATTTTCACCTCTTATACATACATATTTGTGAAAATACAATTCAAATGTTAAAAAAAATAACTTTTTCCCAATATGTATACATGAATATATATATATATATATATATATATATTAATTTAAATTAAATCAAAGGCAACATGTTTTATATCATACTGTTAGACCAAAATTTCATCTCTATAAAATTTCAAATCTGTCTGTGAAAATACATTGTTAGGTTAAGTTAGAATAGATGTTATACCTTACTGCCCAAATCTCATGTTCGATAACGAGCCCACCCTGTTCGCCGTTGCCACCAGGATCCCAAAGCCCTAGCTGCCCCAACGAGATTCACCACCCATTGTTCGAAATCAGTGCCACTCTGACTACCTACTTCCCACCATCTCGTGCTCTCACGAATGAACCCACATCGCCTCGCACGACTTTGACAATCCCTTCGGCCCAACTAGACAATTCGATGGCGAAGACCACCGATGTCACCAGAGCACTAGGCCACCGCTTCCTGCCTCCGTCAAAGCACCGCCCGACTCGCAACCCTCGAGGGTCCCTCACCTCCTTCCAGACTTCGATCGATCGTTGTTGCCTAGCACGAACAACCCGACAACTTCAACTTTGATTTGGGCATATTTTATATAAAAAAAATGATATCGATTCGTTTTAATTTGAGAGCAAACGCGAAAGAGAAGAGAACATTATAGCGAAGAGGAAAGAGAAGGGAACAAGTCACGTTGAGCCACGAACCGATTGAAATTTCAGGATTCAAACGAAGGGGTTTGATTCAATCTCTGAAGGAAGACAACGAATTCTATATGTATTTTATTTCTTTCCCTTTTTTATCTCAATGACACAAGCTAGAAGGAAAGACATGTGTTAAAATTTGCCTTGCGTGCCAAAATAAAAAGTCAAGTGTTAGAGGAGAAGAAACGTCTCTAATTTGTCTTGTGGAAAATTTATATTTATATTCAAATTTAAATCGTTTAGAAAACAAAGCCTAAAATTTCGATCTCCTATCGAGGCGTGCCGCTAGGCGTTTATAATGTTAAACCCCTATTCGGAACACAATGAAAAAGGTTTTGAGTCCAAATTAGATCGTATGGAGAAGATGACTTTTTGGACCTTATTATTATACTGAATTTTTGACTTAAAATTTCAGCGTGTTTACTTATCGTACGGCCACACGACAACTCCAAACACTACAAAATTTGAAATCCGAAAATAATACAATATTACGGATCCAATGGAATTGGTTTTGTCGAATTATGAGACTGTGTCCTGGAAGGCTGTTTTTAAATTCAATTTAAATTATATATTTTTATAACTGAACAAAACACTTTCAAATTCAAATTTTAAAACTTATATTATCTCCAGTATCATAAATATAAATTTTCCCATCCTTTGAAATATTTTTAACCAGCTTAAAACCCAAGATTCACTATTTTAACAAATTTTCAATTAATAAATTCAATAATTTAATTACCATATAAACAGTGGTATTTGAAATTCAAGTTAAACTAACTTTCAAATATTTAAAATCAATTAAATATTTCAATTTCAAATATCAAAAATTCTTGGTCGTTACATATGATTTTCTTCGCCAATCTATAAGAAATTTTTTTTCTAAGTTCTATAGCATACAAGTGGTGATCATTTAAGCATTCAAGTAGGGTAATCCTAACCTAATCTCTTATTCAATCCTCGCAATTAAAATCTTAAGTCTACGTGGAGTCCTAAATTTAAGTGAAATCCTAAATTACTTTAGAACTAAAGATCATCGATTGGGTGATATGCGTACAACTATAATGTAACGAAAACTATGTACACTTTAGTCAACACTTTATGATAGTTTCATTAAATAAATGGTCTTCTTTTTATCTAAGGGATGATTGAAATAAATCCAACAATCCTCTTCTTGAAATCTTATAAAAATCTTTCAAAACTTGTTTTCCATGAAAATTGTCTTCTTGTTCTCAATGCGTGCAACTGTAATATCTTTTACTTAATGCAAATATAAATCCCCAAATTAGCCATTCCTTATGTAAACTTATTTACAAACGCATCTCTGATATCCTTTGCATTTTGAACCTTTAAATTTCTCTTTGCCAAACATAACTCTCCTCCATTTTAATACAATTGTTTTATGATCAAGTCAACTCGAGATGGAATGGTGTCTTTCCATATTAATCCAATGGTCACAATGTTCATTACTTAAATAGCATTGTACCCAAATGTCCTTTAGGAGCATCTAAAATGGACGATGTCCAGCTTAGTAAATAAGATATGGAACTCATGTCATTTCAGCCATAAATAGTGTAGTAGTAGTTGCGATGACAACTCAAGTATTAGCATTTTATAAATATCACCATATAACATATACTATAAGATGAAAACCTACTTGCTTGGTTACCTATAATTCACGAAGTCACAAATCTACATGTGTGGTGTACTATTACCTGAAATGTCAGATCCATGACACCCTTCCCTAGATAATCCAATTTGTCTATCTCTTCCGACGATGTTATGACAACTAATACTTAAGGGACTCATAATCGATAAAAACTCCTTTGGTTTAATAAAAACATGCTCACATTTCTAACTTCTCAAGAAAAAAATTAATTTAGGCATGGTGTGTTAGCAGTGCAGAGATCATTGTGAAATCTTTAATGAACTTCTTATAGTAGCTGGCCAAATCAAGGAAACCTACCTCTGTAGCATTCTTTAATACAATAAAATACCTTGGCTTACTTTTTCCTTACTTTGAAAATATATTTCATCCTCTTATCAAATTTTCTTTTGCAAATATTTGACAATTCAAACCATTCCTGGGTAGAAAAATACAATGTGGTGTCAACTCTTTATTATTACAGAAAGTTTGATTTGGTACTCTACCCTTCCAATCCAAATATTAGTTGAAAAGGCCACCAAATCTCTATGTTACTTTCTTTCTTTACCTTAAATATTTCAATGCTTCACAACTCCATAATGTTCAGTACTAGCAAGTCATTAGTACAATGGCATTTTGACTACTCTATCTAGTTTACCACAATCAATTCAATTTTTATAGGTTGTGTAACTCTGTTTATCTAACCCTAATCCAAAATTTTAAGTGGTAGTCACAATAACACTTTCATTTACTTTCTAAATCAAAATCCCTTTATTTTAACATTATACCCACAAAACTAGTAAGTTTCTAAAATTATAAAATACTCTGTAAATTCAAACAAACATTTCGTTTTGACAAAATCAATGATATTATCTTCAATTTAAATGTTTCAATTTTTAATAAATGGTCCAATATAAAAGAAATCATGTAAACAGTATCCTTTTAAACTTCTATTTTTATAAATAAAATGTTTTCACAAAAGAGTATTATAACATGTCTTTTTTCAAAATTTGTCAAAAAATATATTACAAAATAAAGGCATTCTACATAGTTGGAATTTTCTCACTTCTCAATTTACTTTTCAAAAGTATCATTATCAAAAGAAAAGTACCCATCACAAGGTAACTGCAATAAAGTGGCTTATGCTAAACCTTTTGCAGAAATTAAAGTTTTCAATTAGTCATGAAAAATTACATCTTATTAATTTATTATATGTTTGAAGCTTAAAATTAGGAAATACTAGTTCAAACTTCAACTTCTATAGTTTTTCAAAAATTTCTAACACCGATGTCTCTAACTCATTTCAAAAATTCTTTGATTCCCACATTTTAAGTGAATTTTCATAAAGTTTGTCTGAACATTTCATAGGAGATCATAAAATAATTATTGTTCTTTAAAAATATCATACATCTAATGTTTCTAACATTTATAATACATACCCAATAGTTTAACACTTAAATTGGAGTAGGTTAAAAAAACCTAATTTACACCGGCCTAACTATACTAATCCATGCTTTAAGTTCATAGAGTTTTCACCCCTCTTCTTCAAAAATGGTTAACTCAAGTCTATCTACAAGTATAATGTCCAATTCTGAAATAGAAATAATATAGCTATAAATTTAAGCCAAATGGAGATTTTGTAACTATTACTAATATAAAAGTAGGGCTTTTACTTTAATTAGTGAGATTTACTCCTAAGTTTCTAAAGTCTTTCTTTCATGTCCCTATTACGCATTATCAACATTACACTTGTATTATATATATATATATATATATCAATTAGTATTACTCTTCTTTTACTCACCATAAAATTCATAATTTACCCACTACTTCTAGTTAGTATAGGGGACCTCTACTAGTATTTCCTTATGGAGTAAATTACAATGAATGTAAAGGTTTTATTTTCACCTCAATTGTTACAATCTTAATATTTAACTTAGCTCACAATCGTTTGCTTATATAAGGGACAAACTAGCAACTACCTTATGAGCTAAAATGTATAGGGTGTTCCATATAAACATACATATACATACGCGCACACACGTACACAAGCATAAATATATATAATGGAAAATTACAAATGCGCTCTTACATACACGCCTAATCCCTAAGGAATCCGAAACCCACTCTTTAATATAAATTGTGACAACCCAAACCTTCAAACACATCGATTTGAAATCTAAAATGACTTTCGAACTCGCATCATGCCCTGATGTATGAGTCATTAGTTTAAAACACTACATGGCGTAGAGACTAAAATAAAATTTAAATCATTCTATACTTTCAGATCTTACAGTGAAGGAAATAAAATATAAATACCAAAAATAAATGTCTCAAATAATAGTCTCAATAACGCGTAGACCAATTACAAAGTTTCCAAAATAACTATATAGAGTCCAACTGATAAAAAATATGATAAGTAATACATGGAGAGTAACTTAAATAATATAACTCCAGCGCCTAGCTTCTTCCTTCACGTACTATGTTTGGGCCAATTCTTATGCTAGCACGTCCATCTAAGGTGGTGAAAAAAGGAAGAAATGGAATGGATCAGACAAAAGCCCGGTGAATGAATTATATTACTTGTGTATGGTGTTCACAAGCAGTTAACTTCATTTATAATCTATGTGACCTAAGGTGTCCATTTTATGTTTGTGAATTACCATCCAAGGGTTGGTTACCTTAACTTAGGGAATATGGTTCTAATTACATCTATAACCATATCATCTTACATAGGTTTATACTCAAGAGTCGAATGGATCGACTAGTAATCTCTAGGACTGCTCCTAGTATAAAATCGCAAAGAATAATGTCTTGTCACGATTGGGTGGCATTATGCAAGGACCCGGATTTTTGTTCATCGATTTTGAACATTTAATTTGTTTTCAATGTTGAGTTTTGAAATGTGAATGGAATTTGAATATGAAGTTTATCGATCACAAATAGCATAACAAAACTAAAGCTCCAAATATAGCGAATTGATTAATAAATTTAATTGTCGAGTTAATAATTAAAAATAGTTTAAATAATTGAATTAAGTTGAATATCAAACCAAAATGATTTTCAATGTTGATATAAATTCTATTTGAATCAAAATTAAGTTAGTTTTAAAAACTGAAAATTTCAAGTGATTTCGTAAAATTTAGAAATCGTCGGTTTAATCGACGAGTTAAAATAGCGATCCGAGACACGGTCCTCGAATTCGATGAAACCAGTTCCAGTGGATTCGTAATAGTATATTATTATCGGATTCCAAATTCCGTAGCATTTGGATTTACCGTTTAGTCATACGAGATACCAAAGCGCTGAATTTAATATCGAAAATTCAGTGTAATATTTGGGTCTAAAAACATATCTTCTCCATACGATCGAATTAGGACTCGAAACCTTTTCCATTGCATTCAAAATAGGAATATAACATTATAAACACCTGGCGACATGCCTCGATAGGGGTTTGAGATTTTGAGTTACGTAGATCGAGATATTTTTAAAATTTAAAACAAATTGTTTTTATTTGATTGAACTGGGTTGTCTCTTCTTTCACCTCAGTCATAGTATCTTTTCAAACACACCAACCTTCCTAGTACGTATAGCCACCCTTGTCTTTATTAAAATCATGTTAATTCCTTTCCTGCTTCTTCATTTTGAATTCACGAAACAAAAATCATTTCACTCCCCTCATTCCTTTTATAAATCACGTACCTCCTTTATCTTATTCACAAAATTCATATCGAGATAAATGAAATCAATCTGATTCTGAAAAAAAGGGAGGAAACGAATTTAAATTTGTTCAGAACAAAAAAAAAATTGAACGAGCGAGGGCAAGCGGCATCGAGGGTGCTCGAACTTGAGCATGGTAGCATTGTGATGGTGAAGCAGCGAAGGATGGTGGTGTAGTCGAGACCGAAGGTTGGAGGGGATCCGTTTTAGGGTTGTGGGTTGATTTAAGCATGCGAGGTGGCAGTGAAGTGGGGGCGAAGCGAACGCGATGTTCTAGAGGGGTCGCGAGCAGGTTGACTCGATTGAGGGGCTGTGTCTTTATTCAGAAGGGTGCACACATGTGCACCTGAGGCGCTTCGATCTGGGCATGCACGTGGGCAAGGGGGAGACGGTAATGGTGGGTAGCGGTTGGAGTTGAGGATGGACTTGTGTTGGCACACGCGAAGGAAGGTAGTGCAATCAATGTTGCTCGCGCCTGAATGCTAAGCGACGAAGTCGCAACTGAGATTTGATGCTGTAAGGTTACCTTTAAACTTAAGTGATTAGTTAAACTAATTACTGTAATTAAGTTATTGATTTAAAAAAAAAATCAAATCTCATGAATATTTTAACCTTTTATTTCGAGGTCATAATCGAACGAAGCAGTGATATTGATTCGTAGTCGCAAAATCTACGACCTAGAATTAATTTAAAATTGGAACCATCAACAAATTAAAAATCAAGGTGAGTAAAATATCACTTGTTTTGGATTACTAGTTATAATTTAAAAATGTTGAATTTAAATTATTAGTTGATTGGATGAATTTAAAAAATATTACCAGTTTTGATGTTATATATGTATAATATTGTGTGTGTATATATGTAGTTGGAGTGATATTCCCGCACATTATAGCGGATCAGAACCTATGCGTCTCACATAATAGCGGAGACCTTATATAATGCGATATCCCCCTCGAAGTGGGATTAGTACTTTATGTTGTGTTAACATCTGTGGATGTAGAAAAGCAGGTTGAAGGAATCTAACTGGATTCCTCAAAATGTTGATTTAAATTTCATATATAATGATATATGATTTGTGTGTAAATAATCAGATATAGATTATATGATGATTTGAAATATTGGATGCTATTGTAGCACTGGCCTAAATTTTGGTATTTTATATACCATAAATATATTTTTAAAATTGAAGGAATTAAAGGGAATTTTTGATATAAAAATATTTATATTGGAATTGGAATTGGAAGTATTTTTAAAGAAATTGGGTTAGAAAATTATATTTGATTTTTTGTTATACTTAACTATTCGCGTATTATTCAAATAGAGATTTTAAAAATGAATTATATAAAATAATTTATAAATGATATTCTAGAAATATAAAAAGGAGTTGTAGTCGATATTAAAAATAGATTGGAAGTTATAAATGGGATTTATAAAGAATTGGATTTATAAAATGGAATTTATAAATAAGATTGTTTTTAGAATAAAGTAAAACTCAAAGGAGTATAAAAATTTACAAACGATGTTTGTAAATAAGGTAAGCGATATCTGTTGATATGTTGGGAATATAAATTCATAGAGTGAATTTATATCAGAATATGCAAATAGGGTTGAGGAAAATAGTGGGTACTATTTTTCAAAAGTGGAAATGGCTAGGAGAATTGGATGAAATCGATGGGTTGTGAATCGAGAGGAATTTATTAAAAATAAATTGGCTATTAAGATTTTTAAATTATATTTTTATTTAAGAAGTTAAGTTTTTTTAAGAGGAATTTTCATTTATTAAATTAGGTGATTTTAAACTAGTTGGTTTTGAAATATTTAAAAAAAATGATTATCCATATATTTAATATTAATGGAAATAAATTCTAATTTTTATAATTAGCTTTGTAAATTGGTTAGTTTCATTTTAAAATGAGTTGGAAATGAGTTATTGATGTTTTATTTAAAGTGTTTTAATATACTTTTTAAATAATTACTTAAACATATTTTAAAATAATTATTTATTCTTAAAAAAATACTTATTATATATATAGTTTTGAAATGATCGTAATTTAGTTATATTTTCTCTCAAAAAATGTAAACGGATATGATTTTATAAGAGAAATCTTATAGTGGAATTTTAGGAACCTAATGGAATTTTCAAAAAAATTTAAATACAGAAGCTTCGAAGTGAACTAAAATTCATAAAAAATTGATTTTGGGAAGTTGGGAATAAATGGAAATTTTCTTAAGTATTGGTATGGCAAAATATCCTGTTATGGATTTGAGTACTTGAAATTTGTTTCCAAATATTGAAATATTGAGAGGGGTTTTGAATTATATCCTTGAAAAGATATTTCAAATAAATAATTTGAAGGAAAATTATAATAGGCCTAGTGACTGCTTATGGTTGTTTTATTGGTTGTTAAATAACCGATTATCAATAATGGCCAATTTCGTTAAACGTTTAGAAGAGACAAGGATCAGATATAATTATCCAAAAACCACTTCGATCTGATTTGAACATTACGAATGGATATCGTGAAGATAGTGAAGACTGTGGTTTGTCCAAACCCAGGACAACTTGTATGGACGAATGCTATCTGAACATCGTCATTTGAGGACGATGAGCATTCTAAGTGAAATTGTTCTTGAAAGTTAATGCAGCCTCAAGCCTCATCAAACAGAATGATTGAAAATTAGGGAAGACACGGCAAGGCTTAGTAGGTCGCACCCAATTAGAGTATGTTATCACCTTTCTAGATACCCTCAGATATATTATATATTATGGATATGGTGGTGCATGGAAAAGGAGCTCTCGATAAGGGTGGGAACACCCGAGGTCATAACATATACGGTTCTATCCAAGTTAGGGATAGGGCTGGTCATGTGTTGTAGGTAATCCCGGCGAGATCCTCGGTACATTTTTCTAGAAGTGTACTGCGATGGGTGGTACCCCAGTGCCAATTGTATGGAATCGATTCTCTAATAAGCGCCCTACGGTTCTGATTGTGCCCAACTATGCTGAAACATGAGATGTAATCATTTCAGCTATTTTCTATTTATTTTCTATACACATTATTATAATATCATATGATTTTAATAAAAAATTATTTTGGTTATCGTAAGGTAAAGCTCGTAATGTTTATGTATGACGTGTTTTTACAAGATACCTTTCATTTTCAAAGGATTTTGATAAAAGTTAATAGTTCAATTTGAGTGTGTTTTTCTCACACTGGTTTTCCAGACTGGCTCGGGTGTTATTTTATAATAATGCTCGGATCAGGCCGAGTATCATAGATTCAGGATAGGATGCTATGGAGCTTAGGAGATGGGCTGGTTGACATAGCCATATTTTTGTACTTAGTTTATATTTCCAATGTTTGAGGACAAGTTACTATAACTTCCCAGATTGATGTATGGATTGTTGCACTCCGATGGTTGTAAGTATATAAACTGTTACAGATTCTTTTGTATAAAAAAATGTTATTATATTTTATATTTTGTTCTGCTGTGATTGTGAGATTCTTTGTTGTTGTTTATTTTCTTCTTCCTTTTTCTTCTTCTTTACCCTAGTTTTCGCTCTTTCATACAATTTGGGTTGAATAAGGGTGAAATATTATCAACTCCTAAGGTACGGAACTGCGGGTCGCTACACATTACCCAAATAATAACTACATATATCATGCTTACACATTGAGCGAACCTCGTAATGCTAGGCTCGGGTCAAACTTGCTGCCTCGATGACTTAAGGCCTACCTATGTAACCATGTCAACAATCTTAGTGGTAACGTCCCCTATGCACCAAGCCAGACATCCACTAACAGTGTTTAGATCGAACTACCAACATACACCGAGGAGCCTACCATTATTGTTGTGATTATGCATTACGTCGGACATCCACCAAAAATGTCTAGGCCAACTGGCCCATTACACCGAGGAAACTCCCGTTAGTTCCATAACAATGCAGCAAGTCAGGTATCTAGAAATAGTGTTTGGGTCGCATTTCCCGCTTATATCAAGAAACCTCCCGTTAGTGCTGTGTGCTCAACACACCATCTCAATCAAACTGCCTTATGCTAAATATTTCCGTAGCCTATTTTCCAACATAAACGTTTGCTTCAATTCCATGGCATCCAAAAGTCAAGAAAGTGGAAAATAATTCTCATAGTCATACGACAATTATATATTAAACTTGGACCATAGGCTAAGGTTCAATCTGCGCATGTACGTCAACAACCGTTCAATCACCTATATAATAACGGTCGATCGTTAGCAGTTGACTATCTATTATAGTCATCGATTGTTAGGTCATTGTATTTTTTGGTCCATTCATTCATTATTTCTTCCTTCTGATTGATTAGTTCATTATTATTTAAAAACCAATTTCAAATGCAGGTTTAACTACTTGTTCTTGCGGGATTTTTGTCATTAACTTCGTGTATAACTCATACAGATTTACATATATAGTTCATAGGTTGGTTAACCTATTAAACTTTCTGATTTTATATATTTTCACCTTATATTAAAATACATTATATACTTCAAAGGAACGTTCTATGTATGTTTCAATTCAAGGGTGGAATAGAGGGGTGTCCAATTTCTATCATTCATCTAATCCAAAACAACTTCCTTATATTAAACCAAACTATATAATTAAAGTTTATATTCATATAATTTGGAGCGAAGCAATCTAATCTACCTTCTAAAATTGTAGTATATGGCTTTGGGAGTTTTTCCAACATATTTACATATGGTTGAGAATAATATGTTTAAAATAAAATTTAAATTGGAATCCCTATCTCCGATTAAATGATCATATCTTCAGATCCGGTAGAGGTATAAATAAATTCAATTACATACATAAAGACATATTTTAGAAATTAATTCACCCGCGTTTATAGCTTTCCCGCTTCTTGTCTTTGTGAATCCTCTCATTTCGATTTCTAAACTTTGGTGGTTGCATTCCTCTTTTTTTCCAATAATTCTACTTTTCCCTTTTTATTTTATTCACTTTTATTTTAATTTTGATTGAGAGTTTTGCTTGAGAAAGGAGAAGAATATGATGTACTTTTAAGGTATGGAAGCTAGGGTTACAGAGTGAGAAGAGAAGAGTGGAGGCTTATGCCTATGTTTATTTTTGAAAACTAGAGTTTCTAGGCTAATTTTCAAAATGAATAATTACATGCTTGTTCACTTTTTTCTTATCTTTGCATATAAAATTCATTTCATTATATTTTTCTTTAATGAATGTAACCTCTTTATTCTTTCATAATGTCATTAATTACTATTGGCTATAATTCAATTTATTAATGTCATTCATTTATATTTTTCACATTTAATATTATTGAATATTGCATGAAATCATGTATTTATATCCAAAAGTACATGTGTGTGTTTATTTATATAAGTTAGAAACTTCGTTCCCTACCAATTAATTTTTGTAACTGATTGGTATTAATGTTTCCAAATTCAAAAGTTGGATGTATCCTTATTCTTTACTAATAAAGAGATAGCTTATCTTATCTTTCCTTTAGAAAAATCGCCTTCCTTCTATAAATATACTATTGCCTTTCTTCCCAGAATATGGAATGTTCCTCTTATTAAATGCATTCTTTTTAAAATATGTAATGTCTCTTTCGTTTAACACATTTTTAGAAATATATTACTAAGTTCTCCTTCCAATATTTATAACATATCCTTTCATTAGTTATGGCAATAATTTAATCATTAATGTTTTCCTCTAGAAGCAATTTTAGAGTTGTGCATGTAAATGCATTTCCTTCCTTCCTTTTAATGCACATAAAACTCTTATACCATTTTTAGAGTAATTCACACAAATTCAATAAATTACTTAATAATTAAGTTTTGATTTATTTCTATAACTAATTTTGAAACTTACATTTCAAAATAGGCGTAAAACTCGATATGCACGCTACGGTAAATATTATATTCTTCTTCATACGTTATCCCTTTTTGACAATTTATATATGAGTATGGAATAGAAAAATCAACCTGATGCAATAGAAAAGCTAAATTCTCCAAATTCCTTAATTTGTAAAATTTTACTATTTTTTCCTTTTTAAATTACATTTTTACTCTTTTAAATATTTTAATTTGTTATAAAATTTCTTGGGTGTGACATATTTGATATTCGAGGCGTTATTAGTAAGTGAGTTAGCTTCTTGAAATATTTTGATAGCTTTTACAGATTATTTGGACGTGAACATAAAAGTAATATATATGCATATCGATGTACGATATATATATAAACAAAATTTAAATACATTTAGTTACCCAAATTGGTCTTGATATTTTTTGGTTCACATGGGAAAAAATCATGGCTGGCGGTAAGAAAGAAAGAAAGAAATAGGTGTAAGAAAGAGAAAATGAGAAAGGGTTTCATTCTGTCCATAAAATACATTGTCTTCATTAATCCATTCATTCAATCCTTCCTTCTTCTTCCTCTTTCATGGTTTCCATGTTTTCTTCCTTTTCTTCCGTGGTCAAAAGTTTTTCACTCCAAATAACACCAAACAAAACAAATGAAATATGGTTCATTCGATTCTAGCAAGATGGTGGTGATTTAAGGTACCTTGTAATCGATTAACAAATCAAGGTATCATGAAGGGCTAGATCTGTAAAGGTAAATCTATATTCATTTTATATACTTACATATGTTCGCACTTGACCCAAATTAACGAATGTAGCATATATTTGAATTATCATTGTATATTATAGAAGTTGATTATTTACATTTTTTTATAATAAATTTCGAAAGGAAAAAAGAAAGAAGATAATCAAACTTGATCTATTTATTTTTTTCTTATGTATTTGTGAATCATGGCTTTTAAATGTATTTTATGCAAATTTAATACACACACGGTGATAACCTATTTTGGATATAGTCAAACATGTGTATTGATGTGAACCTAAAATTGATGGCTTGATACTTTCTGAATCATGATATTTTTTGTCCACTTAGTCAATGAAATAAATTTGAAAGTTATTTTATTAATTATTTTGATTATTATATATATAATTTATAATTCTATAGAAGTTTGTGTATATCATATGTATATGTATTAATGTTGTTTTATACATAAAATCAAAATTCAACACACACACAAACAATAACATGTTGATTAGTTTGTCTTTTCGTATATTTATTTGCTGGTCATTTTATGCAAGTTGAAATTTATGTAATATCATATATTCTAACACCTTTTAAGGCTATGAATAATTTTAGAGTTTATAAGTCACTATATACGATTTTGATCAAAATTTAATTAGGATTTCATAAGAGAGGAAGATGGAAATACTCAATCAAAGAGTTAAACTTGAAATTATGTTATTAATTTTTCATGGAGTAATTTACATAAACTTAATTTTATGAAAATTTGCGCACGCATGCGCGCACACACACACATCCACATGTGCATGTCTAAGTATTTATATAGTATTATTAATGTGTGTAAACATATTATATTCATATATTTTGTAGTATATTTGAGCGTGTGTATACTTAGGCTATTATGTTCTTAATATGCATATAATTTATCATATGTATATGTTAGTATAATCTATATGCGTAAGCAATAGATATAAATCCTAATATCTATATGTATAGTTATACACATGTTTGTATATCATTTTATCACAGTGTTATGTTACGAATATATATATATATATATATATATATATATATATATATATCCAAATATATATAAAATCAAGTTAATTCATATAATTAATTAAAATAGAATATTATAAAGTAAATTATGATTTTATATTAAATAGGTGGATTGGATCTAATGTTAATTAATAGATTACATAGGCTCATTAAGATCCAAATAGGAAATTTTATTGAATACTACCAACATGTTTGGCTCAGTTAGTTGATAGTTCAGACTATGAGATGATCACGAGTTTGATTCTCAAGCTCGACACTTATTAGCATTAAGAACCATGTTCAAAAAAAATTCTGTCAAATGCCCATTTCACCTATTTCCAAAATGAGTCGAACCCAACACCACCACCTCATGCTGACCACTTATCAGATTCGCCTCCTTGGAGTAGAAGTGAGACGACCCCACTCAAGCCCATTGGCTTCTCTCTCATTCTCGGCCTCTTACGAAAGTGGACTGTGTTTAGTCTGATGGCGACCCTGAGGGATATAAGGAGTATACACCCATTTTCTATTGTTATAGAAGCTCGGGGCTAGGTACGATGATGTCCCCATGTAGGGTGGTTCTCAAATGATGCATTATCGAGGAGAAAGGGTTATTGAATATTCTGATACCTATAAAGGTGGGGTGTGGGCCGAGTTGTTCTCGACTTTTGTGTAGGCATCCATGGTAGTGAAGTCAAGCTGGACCTCTACAATATAAAAGATAAAAGAGTTAGTCAATGAAAAATCAAGACAAATGAATAAGTAAGCTAATAACTTGGGGGACAACTAATGGATCTAACCTTCGTTTGACACTGTCGCGTATTCCTAACCAAAGGCGGGAAAGGGTATCAGTGTCACCGTCTCTAGTTCATTCTGTTTTAGACATTTGTATGTTGGGGGACATGGTTGTGTGTGGTTCACATTTGTTGGAAGATTCGAAGGAGAGAGACTTTAACATATAAGCCCATGCTCTTTGTTATTTCTAGGGCTCGCGGCCACCTATCCGTTCCTCTGCCATCGGCGTTTAAGCGTTCTTGTATGGCTAGAGGACAATGATACACTACATTCAATGACCATGGCTTTTGTCCATGGACCTTCCTAGCGGGTGGCGGTCCACTGCCTTTCCCTCTTTGTGTATTCATACAATCGAGAACCATATACTTGCCACTTACACTCATCCTCCTAATGGTGACGGCTGACCCAAGCCATGCGTCGATGTCTGCGGCCTCCTTCTCTTCCTCTCTTATTAGGGGCCTATCGATTATCACCCTAATTGTCACCACAATCAGTTTACTCTTCCTGGGCTAGGGGTCTCATCCTTTTCTTTATCATCAATTGGTTGGGACCTAGCTACCTAACCCGGTGCATATTTTCATCTGTGGGGAAGAGGGTGTAACGATCCACTATTCTTTAAATCTAAAATTAATTATAAACGCCACTAAAATATGTTTACAGCATATTTCAAATGTTAAATATAGTGGAGCGTGGGTAAGTAAAATTAAAAATCTAAACAATGAACGTAGAAAGGGAACCTCATATCGGATTTTAAGCATCAGTATACATATATGTACTTCAATAATTAAATATTACTCAAACAGAATACATAATCTAGTTTATACATTTTCTTACATCAATTATTAGTATAACAATTATGTAACTATGATGGAAGAGATACACCGATCTATCATATGGATACGACTCCCTCCAGACTCTTTGCTCTCGTTTTTATTTCATCTACAAACTTACACTATACATAAAATAAAAACGGAAAAGGTGTCAACTATTTTTTGGACTTTGCCAGTTTATATAGACTACTATCTTAGGAAACCAATCCCAAGTAGTTCTATTTTCTGCTCTTCTCTTGCATCCAAATGCTTATTAGTACATAATAACCATAACATCCACGCAACCAATGCAAATAGTATAAAGAAAAAATGGTATTCCCACTTATCCATCATAATAAATCATCATTTAGACAATAATGATGATAACACACAATTGTAACAACCCGCATATTTTACGATTATATAGTTAAATGTTTTATTTAAATAGCATCGTTGGTTGAATTTAAAGTCCAAAATATGAATTTTTGTAAACATTTGAATTTGGACTCGAGACCACTTCCATTGAGTTCAAAATGATGTTTACAACTTGTTTGAGTATAAACATCGATATTTTTTGGAGTTGTTTAGGATTTTGGTATTTTGTTTGGGTTTTGGGTTATGTTCTAGCACATTAACCTAATAAGAGAACCCAAACCTTCTACCAAATACCTCCCATTTCACTCCTCTTCATTCATTCATTTCCACTTTCTAAATTTCTAACACTCAAGTCCTAGGAAAAATGGGGGAAAAGAAAGGAAATCAAAATTCCTAAGCCCTAGATTTTTAGGAAATTCAAATTTCAAGTTCTAAAATCAAGGAGAAGCTCACGTAAACATCCTCTTCATCTTCTCCATCTCAATTCCTCTTTAATTCTTGATTATTACTATAACCTAACTTAGGAAAAACTTTGCATCTGATCATAGATTGAAGATTCTTGAAGTGAAGTTGAAGAGAAATTTATCTTGCTTTATTTTAGAGCTTCTCATTCATTGTTTTTGAGTTTAAAGGTGAGTTCTTGAACTCACATCTATGTCTATTGCTTTCATTATTGTTAGGTATGAATTCCTAACATCTATTCACGCCCAATTGCTTTTGAGTTGAATTGGTTTGGTGAATTTTCCAATTTTCGGTATTTTGAAGTCAAAATCTATGAAAATCCTATTATGGATGTTTGGACATGTTGTTTGGAGTGTATTAAAGAGCCTATATGGTTGGGTTATCGCTTGGCATAAATCTCTAGCCTCCGTCGCTCATTCGATCGCTTCCGAGTTGATTTGGCCATCAATGACTAAGGCTAATTTTTCCCTTAGCATCAGCTCAGACATTTGGGAAAAAAACTCAGACGTCTGGGTCATTGGAATAAAAATTCCAGACTTACAGCTCAAACTCTAAAGTTATCCCCAGACGTCTAGGCGATCTGGAAGAAAATTTCCAGACTTATAGCTCAGACGTCTGGGAAAATCGCCAGACGTCTAACGCTGTTAAAAGCATCTAATTTGCCTATTTTTGAGTGGATTTCTGTTTTAATTGATTTTTATGATCTGAACGGTTATTGTCATTCATTACCAATTTTGATGATTTCTTTTTTGGATTTTTGGGAATATCCATTTGATGGATTTGATATTGTTTTCATGGTTTTAACTCACATCGTCGAATGTGAATTATGGTGATAGATTGTTTTTACAATCGTTTCTACGGTTTGTCACTTTGAAATACAATGGTTTCTATACCAGTGGTAAAAACTCAACTTCTTTCACAAAATTGATTTCAACAATTACTTTTAATTGAAAGCTCGCTTTTAAAACTGTTTTCCAATCTATTGGTATATGTAAACCTTTACCTCATTCGTATGAGAAATCTAATTAAATGACTTGGCGAAACAAGTGGTATGAATCACTTGTGTTTACTTCGTCAGTTAATTCTTGGACTTATTCGATTGAAATCTCATGACAATTTTCGAGTGGAAATCCACGGTATGTTCGTAAATATTTATGTTAAGCCGGTGTTATGGGATATGAAGCTAAACTTATTTATTTACTAGCTTAGTGTAATTTACACTTCTTATTGATCAACGGTGATCATTTTATGGTTTAGACTAGCGATATGCGATGTCTTTTTGTCTGTGTAGGGGACTATACCCCGTTCTATGGAGCTTCGTCTCATTTTTATGGGTTAGTGACCTATGGTCTTCTGATCATTTTATGGAGTTCGGTTCATCGGGCATACCGTTGTACTACGTCGTTGTTTCGGCTTATGTGAGTTTAAGGTTCCTTGGGCGTACCGTTGTACTACTCGTTGCACCGGCTCAATGGCTTAGCGACCCATGGGATAGCGTCACGTTTGTGATACACGTGTTACTAAGTTTTCATGCTCCCGATTCTGATATGCCTCCCCTTTGTGTTTTTTTGGATTTCTAATTATTGATTTCTAGAATTTGTGTTTCACTAATTTTTGTGATTTATATTGATAAGTTCTATCAATATTTGTGATTTGGTGAATAAAAGTAAAGAATATGATATTCTTTTTGGTGATTTGAGAAATGTTGAGATATTGTATGATTTTTGTTGTTATCATATATATATTTGTCATACCTCTTATCCTATCTCATCCTACATGATAAATATAGCTAGACTGATCCATTTACTATTTCTCTTCTTTAATAATACTCGGGTAAGACCGAGGTGTTTCGGGTGCTTCCACTTGACTTCGTAGCAAGGATTAGCTTCTGACTTTTGGCTAACTACTTTAGCTTAGTAGTTTTTGTTTTTATACATTTGAGATAGAGATTCCTTGATGTATACATATTGTTTTTGTCCAGTACTTGTACCTATTCTTTTGTGATGTTGTGGATCTTACATGACCACTACTTTGATGTACACTTCTATGTGTTATATTCATATCTATTTCCGCCCTAGTGATATGAACATATGTGGCTGATTTTGTGTTGGGCTTATTTTATATTTGTTTTCGAAGGCCACATAGCCATTATATAGTAGCTTTGTGTTTGTATTTGATATGTCAGATTTCCCCTTGAAATGAAGTGCATGACCTTCTATCTTGCATATCGGTACTCGCAAAAATCAATTACACAGATGGTCGCTCCTCAACAGCCTTATTCTTCATGCAAGTCGATGGCATTACTCCGTAGTGTCCTTTGCTAGCGTAAGTATAGGGATGGGACATCACAGCTTGGAATCAGAGCCAGGTTTCGATCCTGGGACCTATGGGTTATGGGCCTGTTCTATGGAGGTGGGAAGGGTACTATACCCCATTCTATGGAGCTTCGTCTCATTTTTATGGGCTAGCGACCGATGATCTTTTGACCATTTTGTGGAGTTCGGTTCATCGAGCGTACCATTGTACTACGTCGTAATTCTGGGTTATTTGAGTTTCAGGTTCCTCGGGCGTACCGTTGTCATCGTTGCACCAGCTCGATGGGTTAGTGACCCATGGGATAGCATTTCGTTTATGATACAAGTGTTGGTGAGTTTTTATGCTCCCGTTTGTGATAGGCCTCCCCCTTTGTGTTTTTACGTATTCCTATTTATTGATTTCTAGAATTTTTGTTTCACCAATTTTTGTGATTTATATTGATAAGTTCTATCAATACTTGTGATTTGATGAATAAAAGTAAAGAATATGATATTCTTTTTGATGATTTGAGAAAGTTTGAGATATTGAATTATTATTTTTGTTATTATATATATTTGTCATATCTCTTATCCTATCTCATCTTACATGATAATTATTTCTAGATTGGTCCGTTTATTGTTTCTCTTGTTAAATAATACTCGGATCAGACCGAGGTGTTTCAGGTGCTTTCACTTGACTTCTTAGTAGAGATTAGCTTCTGACTTTTGGCTAACTAATTTAGCTTAGTAGTTTTTGTTTTTATACATTCAAGATAGAGACTCCTTGATGTATACATATTCTTTTGTATAGCACTTGTACCATTATTTTGAGATGTTGTGGATCTTACATGACCACTATTTTGATGTGCACTTCTACTTGTTATATTCATATCTGTTTCTGCCATAGTGATATGAATATCTATGACTGATTTTGTATTGTGCTTATTTTATATTTGTTTTCGAAGGACACATAGCACTGTGTAGTAGCTTTGTGTTTGTATTTGATATGTTAGATTTCCGCTTGAAATGAAATGCATGACCTTCTATCTGGCATATCAGTCCTTGCACAAATCAATTACACAGATGGTCGCTCCTTAACAGCCTTATTGTTCGTGCTAGTCGACGACATTACTCTGTAGTGTCCTTGGCTAGTGTGAGTATAGAGGTGGGGCGTCACATCTTGGTATCAGAGCCAAACTTCGGAACAGTATAGAATATTATGAAAAGGATCATTGTCCTAAGTCTCTCTTAGGAATCATGCCTTAGGATTTAATTCGAGTCTTAGGACCCACCCTATCCTATTTTCTTTTATGATGCCTTGTTTTGTCAATCAAGTTTGTTTGATATTCATTCTGAGAATAATCTTTTTACTCTTCTTTCTTTCTTAAAGAAGAGAAATGGTTAGACCTGATCGTCCCAGCACTGGTCAATCCAATGCTACTCCTCAGGATGACATATTTATGACTGTCCAACAGCTTTTAGATCTTGTAAAGAATGCCCAAGCTGTCAGACCCATTCCTGAGCCTACTCATCCTAAATTCGGGTTTGCATGTTTGTTTAGTGATTATATTAATTTGGGTGGAAGTTCATTCAAGGGTTTCGAAAGCGTTATAGAAGTCCAAGCTTGGCTTAGAACATGCGATCGCATTTTTTCTTGCATGAATCTTGTGAATCTACATCGAGTCCAAGTGGCTTCTAGCATCCTCTGGGAGAGAGCATTAGATTGATATGAGCTTTTGATTTCGAATATTTTTAAAGTGGATCTTACTTAGGAGAAATTCCAAGAAAGGTTCGAGTTAAAGTTTGTGCCAAAATCTGAAAAAGTAACTTTTTCCCGACGCTTTATTGACCTTGTTCAAGGTGAATCTTCTGTGAAAGATTATGTCACATCTTTTTGATTCCTCTCTAAATATGGGTCAAGAATATTAATATCCCATTGGAAAAAAAAATCAAAGGTGTATATATGGTTTGAATAAGAACCTCAAAAAGGCTCTACTTTTGAAACTAGAAATTTCTTTCGACCAGCTTGTAGGTATTGCTCTTCAACTATAAAAGGACGATAAAGAAAGTGATGTTGAGGTTGTGGGTGCCAAACAGAACTTCGACATCGACAAGAAGAGGCATATTAAGTTCAAGCCTAATCCCAACAAGAAAGGGAAGAAAGTTACTTCGGTAGCAAAGACTCCTACCCATAATCATGGAGAATGCTACAGTTGTGGTTCTAACGGCCATTATACAATTGGTGTCCGAAACCCCTTTACCGCCGCTATTGCAAAAGTTCGAGTTATCTTATATCTTCATGTCCCAAACTTCAAAGCAAGAAAGAGAGAGAACTAAATGTTGTGCAAGCTCCTAGTAACACTTCTCTTGATCAAGGTATTTCTAATTCTGTCTTTGATGGCATTATTACGTTTCGTGATCATCCTATTCGAGTTCTTTTTGATATGGGTGCACCCCACTCTTTTATATCCAAATAACTTTTTGATCCTTTTTATTTAAATGTTATGGCTTTGATGACTTCACTGAGAATTACGAATCTGGTTAGTGGATCAGCAACACTAAGTTTATTTTGTAAAGATGTCGAGATTATTTTATGTGATTATGCTTTCCGAGCTGATTTGCATGTTATGCGTTACCTTGGTTTCGGAATGATTTTGGGAATGGATTGGCTTAACTGTTATAAAGCCCACATCCTATGTCCCGAGAGAACTATCCATCTTCGACATCCTCAATCTGTTAAGCATATTTCTATTATTCTTAAAGATTTAGATTCCAATTCGATGGAATCCCTATATTCTCTAAATCCACATGATGACGATAATAATGACGAGGAAGATATCATTTCTCTCCTTCACATTGTTCGTGAGTTTCCCCGTATATTTGAGCTCGTTTTAGGATTACCACCTAAGCGAGCAATTGAGTTCAGAGTGAATCTAATCCCTGGAGCTTTGTCTATCACTCGTCCTCCTTATCGTATGTCCAATAAGGAAAATGAGGATATGTGTAAACAATTACCCGAATGGGAAGCAAAATAGTTTATTCATTCTAGTTCCTCTCCATGGGGAGCTTCAGCTATCTTTGTGAAGAAATCCGATGGTACACTTAGGCTTTGCGTTGATTACCGCAAGCTTAATGATCTCACCATCAAGAATAAATATCTTTTGCCTTGGATTGATGATGTATTCGATCAAATTAACGGTGCTAGAGTCTATTCATAGTTAGACTTAGCAACCGATTTTCATCAGCTTCGTATTGAAGAGGATGGCATTCCTTTGACATCGTTCCGTACTCGTTATGGATCTTATGAATGGAATGTTATGTCATTTGGTTTAACGAATGCTCTAGCTTATTTCGTTGACCTTATGAATCGAGTTTTCAAAGACTTCCTCGATTGATTTGTTCTTACCTTTATCGATGATATTCCTGTTTATTCTAAAACCAAGGAAGAGCATGAAAAACATCTTCGGATTGTGTTGGAAACTCTTAGGAGCAATCAATTGAAAGCAAAATTTTCTAAGTGCCATTTTTGGAGATCCCGTGTGAAATTTTTAGGTGTATTATTTCTGAATCTGGAATTTCCATGGATCCTTCAAATATTGAAGCGATTCAAAATTGGAAGAGACCGGAGAGCGTGATGGGTCGTAGCTTTCTTGGATTGGCGAGCTATTGTCGTCAGTTCATAAAAGACTTTTCTAAAATTTCCGTACCTCTTACTAGTTTGACAAAGAAGGGAGTTAAGTACATTTGATCAGACAAATATGAAGCTGCTTTTCAGAAATTAAAAGAACTCTTTTCCGATGCTCCTATTCTTGTGATTCCCGAAGGGAACCAAGACTTTCTTGTTTATACCAATGCTAGTCATATTGGTTTAGAAGCCATTCTCATGCAAAGGGAAAGTGCTATCGCTTATGCTTCTAGGCAATTAAAGCCTGCAAAGACTAGATATGCCATTTATGATTTAGAGCCCGCGGCCATTATTTTCGCCCTTAGAATATAGCGTCATTATCTTTTGGGAGTGAAATTTGTTCTCTACACCGATCATAAATATTTGAAGTATTTTTTTCTCTCAAAAGGAACTTAATTTGCGTTAACAACGTTGGCTCGAATCCCTTGCATCTTATGGTCTTGATATTCTTTATACTTCCGGAAAGGGAAATCGTGTTATTGATGCCCATAGTCGTAAGCAACAAGCAGTTGTTTCCATGATGATATCCAAATGGAATGATCTCGAGACTTCGTCCACTTATGAGATTCGAGATCGCGAATCCGATTCATGTTCATCTCTCGTTTTATGTAGCCTTGAGGTTCATCCTTCTCTTTTAAGGTTCATCCTTCTCTTTTAGACCGCGTCCTTAAAGCTCAAAAGCAAGATCCCAAATTGGCTCTTCTTAGACAAAGTTGTAGGGATACAAATAAGGTTGATGGTTTAAAAGACTTTGATATTGATGCTTGCGAAGGCATTCGAAATTTGGTAGACTTATTGTGCCAAATATTAGTGATCTTCGTAAAGTCATTTTAGAAGATTCTCATCGTTCTAAATTTACCATTCATCCCAGTAGTAGTAAAATGTACGCGGACATGAAGCGACTTTATTACTGAGAAGGAATGAAATCTAATATTGTTGACTTTATTAAGCGTTGCATGACCTGCCAACTCTTAAAGGCCGAGCATCAAAAGCCCGGAGGGTTATTGCAACCTTTGGACATTCTAGTGTGGATGTGAGATTAAATTTCCGTGGACTTTATTGACGGTCTTCCCCGTTCTTGTTAGAATCATGAAAGTTTATGGGTGATTATAGATAGACTAACAAAATCCACCCATTTTATTCTTGTTCGGTCCGATTGGACCGTACCTCTTTTAGCTAAACTCTATGTTAAAGAAATTGTTAAATTGTATGGAGTTCCTACTTCTATTGTTAGTGATCACGATCCATTATTTATTAGTGGATTTTGAAAAGGTCTTCAAAATGCTTTGATAATGAAGCTTAATTTTAGCATCGCTTATCATCCTCAGTCCAATGGACAAACGGAGCATGTGAATCAAACTCTTGAAGATCATTTTCGTGCATGTGTTCTTGATTTTGGTGGAAGTTGGGAGGATCATATTTCCCTTGTTGAGTTTTCTTATAATAATAGCTTCCAATCTAGTATTAGTATGGCATCTTTCAAGGCACTCTACGGAAGGCCATGCCGATCTCCTTCGTGTTAGCTTGAAGCTGGTGAGAAGCTGGTTTAGGTCCATATTTTATTCGTGATTCCATAGAAAAGATTGAACTTATTCGTCATAGGATGAAAGAAGCTCAAAGTAGACAAAAATTCTATGCCAATAACCGAAGAAGGAGTTTGGAATTTTCTGTGGGAAATTGGTGTTTATTCTTGTTTCAACTATGAAGGGTGTTGTGCATTTCAGTCGATCGGGAAAGATAGCACCTCAATATATTGCACATTTTCCATCATCGAGTTCTGTGGCTTATCTTCTTTTTTTGCCGGCTCAATTTTCTGCTTTTCATACGTATTCTACGTTTCTCAACTATGGAAATGCCTTAGAGATTTCGATTATATTCTTGAGCCTAGTGTTATTGAAGAAATCGAGGTTTCACCTAATTTGACTTATGAGCAACATCATATGCGTATCATTGCTATGGAGGTTAAACGCCTTCGAAATAGAGATGTTCCGCCAGTGAAAGTTCAGTAGTCCTCAAATCCTAAGGATTGTTCTTGGGAATCCAGAGAATTCACCGACGAACACATCCGGACTTACTCTCTCGTGCTCTTTAAGGTGAATTTCTCACTTCAAAAAATTTTCTTTTGTGTTATTATGCCTTAGAGTGGTTATTACTCTTTATTTTCTTCTTAACTATTACAAGGATGCAATTTCTTTAAGGAGGTGAGTTTGTAACAACCCGCATATTTTACGATTATATATTTAAATTTTTTATTTAAATATAGCATCGTTAGTTAAATTTATAGTCCGAAATGTGAATTTTTGTAAATAGTCGAATCCAGACTCGAGACCACTTCCTTTGAGTTCAAAACGACGTTTAAAACTTGTTTGAGTATAAACATCGATATGTTTGGAGTTGATTAGGATTTTGGCATTTTTTGGGCTTTGGGTTGTGTTCTGGCCCACTAACCCAATAAGAAAACCTAAACCTTCTAAAAAATACCTCCCACTTCTCTCCTCTACATTCATTCATTCCGCTTTCTAAATTCCTAATACTTAAGCCCTAGGAAAAATGGGGGAAAAGAAAGGAAATAAAAATTCCTAGCCTTAGATTCTTAGGAAATTCAAATTCAAGTCTAAAATCAAGGAGAAGCTAAGGTAAGCATCATCTTCATCTTCTCCATCTCAATTCCTCTTCAATTCTTGATTTTTCCTATGACCTAACATAGGAAAAACTTTACATTTGATCATAGATTGAAGACTCTTGACGTGAAGTTGAAGAGAAATTGATCTTGCTTTTTTTAGAGGTTCTCATTCATTGTTTTTGAGTTTACAGGTGGGTTCTTGAACTCACATCTATGTCTATAGCTATTATTGTTGTTAGGTATGAATTCCTCACATCTATTTCATATCCAATTGCTTTTGAATTGAATTAGTTTGGTGAATTCTCCAATTGTTGGTATTTTGGTGTCAAAATCTATGAAAATCCTACTATGGATGTTTGGGCATGTTGTTTGGAGTGTATTAAAGAGCCTACAGGGATGGGTTGTCACTTGGCATAAATCCCTAGCCTCCATCGCCCATTCGATCGCTTCCGAGTTGATTTCGCCATCAATGGCCTAGGCTAATTTTGAACTGAGCTTCAGCTCAGATGTGTGGATGGTCGGAATAAAAATTCCAAACTTACAGCTCAGACGTCTAAAGTTATTCCCAGACGTCTAGGTGATTTGAAAGAAAATTTCCAGACTTACAGCTCAGACGTCTGGGAAAACCACCAGACGTCTGATGCTGTTAGAATCAGCCAATTTTCCAATTTTTGAGTGGATTTCTGTTTTAATCAATTTTTTATGATCCGAATGGTTATTGTCTTTCATTACTGTTGAGTCACAAGCTTTATGAAAGGTTTTGATTTCTGACAAATAAGGCAATTGATTTCTGACAAACAAGGCGATCGACAAAAACAAGGTCAATAGAGCTATATATGGTACTCTAGATTATAGGTTGATTATTTGTTGTTGTAATAGTAATAAATTTGTTAAAATCTATCCTCAAATAATCATGCATATCAAGGGAATCAATATATATACGAATAATTTATAAGTTGCATGCAGTTGCACAATTCAATGTGCAATTTAACAGGCACCGGTCGACCGGTCAATATATGTGCGGTCGCCCGTTCCTGTGTAAATTGCACAGTGAACGTGCACACATGCACATAACGTATATATATATTTGAATTCCTGTCTACCGGTCCATTTTTGACCTGTCGACCGTTTTTAAACAGAAAGCAACTTTTCCAAAAGACACTTCTCTTCTCCAAAGGTTGCATCTCCTATCTTTCATCAATGATCATAACTCTTAATGGCAACTGTTCACAAAGAGTTACAACTATTTTTCTCTATATATACTCATCTAAATCATTGATTCAAACACAAGTTTTTACAACGATTTCATATATTCTTTTAATCTAATCTCTGATCTCAATACTGTATTATAAAAGCTCTAAATTATTTATTGAATCTTTGAAACTATTTCATATCCTTTGATTCAATAATATACTTTCCTTAATCTTTTCAAAACATCATATCGCATACTTTGAGGATAAGATTATAGGAAGGGTGTACTGCTAGTGACAAATCCGTGTTTTCAAGAACACAAGTTGTCAACAACAATTGTATTTGTTCTTTTGTTGAAGTCCTCTGTGTTGTAAGAGGCAAGTGTTGAAGTCCTCAGTGTATTAGAGGCGTGAAATCCCGTTCGGTTGTTCGGGTATTGTAAACCTGTTCCTCCGGGTGAAGCGAGGTAGTTAATAGTGAAAATCCAGATAGAAGTCTGGGACTGGACGTAGGACGGTGCTCCGAACCAGTATAAAAATCTCTGGTGTGATTTTTCTATTTTCTATTTACAATTCTATTATCATCTATTTCCGCATTTGTATTGTAATCCATATTATACGATCCGTGTATATTATATTAGCACATATAATTGTATACACACCGCACTTTCAATTGGTATCAGAGCACGGTCATCATATAACCGTAACACAGTTATTTGATATATTCTTGTAATATGGCAAATAACGCAAGTACTAGCACTCAAAACACCACTTACACAGAAAGGAGCAATCTCTGAAACTTCATCTCATACCATCTCCGTCAAAAAATGGCTTCAAACTCCAATTGCTATAACACGATGGAATCAAATGACAAATTACAAGTTTCATCCGGGATCTTTCATCAAATTTGATGATTTCACGGCTTACGGAGTTCGAAGGTTAGCCGATAATGCCAACATTACTCCATTGATATATTTTTCGGCAAATAGTGTGGAGATAAATCATTTAATGATTAAATTATTTTATGCCAACATGAACCTTGATGAATATCAACCTGATAATCCAAACGGCGTCATCTGGTCTATGGTCTGTGGAAAACAAATTTTTCTTACTCATGCTAGAATTGCCTCTATACTTGGCATACCGAATCGAGGCGAAGAATTTTCATCTACCTTCTGCGAAGTTTTCACCCGAAATAGTACAAGTCATCAGTTTATAGAAGACAATAGTGATGGCACTAAGTCTATAGGACTTCGACCGACAGCAAGGTTACTTCATCGGGTCTTGATGCATTCTCTTTTTCCTAGACTTGGAAATTATGATGCAGTGTACAAAGAAAACTTCAAGGCACTCTATGCTATCTATGGTGAAATCCAAATCAATTGGGTTCACATGCTTTTTGATGAAATTCTCAAGGTAAATAATTCAACCCGGCCTCATTTCTTCTATAATGAATATATCATGAGACTTTTGTTAGCTTGTGGGGTCAATCCTCCTGATTCTGCAACTTCAACACCAAAATGCATTGATTCCATAACCATCAAAAGAATGAAGCTTCCTCCACCTTATCTTGAGATTATGCCTTTTGAAGAATGGCAACAACGAGGACCGAGAAAACAAAGAGCAACTTCCTCTCGATCTCGTCCCGATGAGGTGAAACTTTTAAGATCAAAGTCATCAACAAAAGAATCTCTTGAAACCATTGCGCGTAATCAATTTCTGCTTGAATCTCGTCTCAAGCGTATGGACTCTAAAATTGATAAGCGCTTCAATAAGGTCAAGTCGTTCTTCGGTATGCTATGGGACGCTATATCATGTTCCTCATCCACCTCTGTTCAAGCACAAGATCCAGGAAAACGTCCTGCTGCTCCAGTTTTCACATGGACATCATCTGACGAGGGCGAATCGTCTAGAGGGAACAATGATGAGGAGGAAGAGGAAGAAGATGAAGATGATGATGACGACGACGATGACGATGATGAAGAGGAGATTCGATCTGCTTCATCCTAGATTCTATTATGTTTTAGCTCTTTAAAAACATTTTTCGACACTTGTACTAAATAGTGTCGTTATTTATGCTTTTCAATTAACATTATGTTCTGTAGTAAACTCTGTTATGTCTTTGATGTGTTAATGATTTATTTTTCTATGCTTATCATATTCATTCTACGCATATCATATTCTAGTGATCTGTTACTCCTTTTTGTCGTGACAAAGGGGGAGAAAGGGCTAACAATTGCTTGCAGGAAAGAAATCACATACTCAGGGGGAGATTCAGATTTGCAGATATATATATTGTCATCAATCAAAAAGGGGGAGAATGTTGAGTCACAAGCTTTATGAAAGGTTTTGATTTCTGACAAATAAGGCGATTGATTTCTGACAAACAAGGCGATCGACAAAAACAAGGTCAATAGAGCTATATATGGTACTCTAGATTATAGGTTGATTATTTGTTGTTGTAATAGTAATAAATTTGTTAAAATCTATCCTCAAATAATCATGCATATCAAGGGAATCAATATATATACGAATAATTTATAAGTTGCATGCAGTTGCACAATTCAATGTGCAATTTAACAGGCACCGGTCGACCGGTCAATATATGTGCGGTCGCCCGTTCCTGTGTAAATTGCACAGTGAACGTGCACACATGCACATAACGTATATATATATTTGAATTCCTGTCTACCGGTCCATTTTTGACCTGTCGACCGTTTTTAAACAGAAAGCAACTTTTCCAAAAGACACTTCTCTTCTCCAAAGGTTGCATCTCCTATCTTTCATCAATGATCATAACTCTTAATGGCAACTGTTCACAAAGAGTTACAACTATTTTTCTCTATATATACTCATCTAAATCATTGATTCAAACACAAGTTTTTACAACGATTTCATATATTCTTTTAATCTAATCTCTGATCTCAATACTGTATTATAAAAGCTCTAAATTATTTATTGAATCTTTGAAACTATTTCATATCCTTTGATTCAATAATATACTTTCCTTAATCTTTTCAAAACATCATATCGCATACTTTGAGGATAAGATTATAGGAAGGGTGTACTGCTAGTGACAAATCCGTGTTTTCAAGAACACAAGTTGTCAACAACAATTGTATTTGTTCTTTTGTTGAAGTCCTCTGTGTTGTAAGAGGCAAGTGTTGAAGTCCTCAGTGTATTAGAGGCGTGAAATCCCGTTCGGTTGTTCGGGTATTGTAAACCTGTTCCTCCGGGTGAAGCGAGGTAGTTAATAGTGAAAATCCAGATAGAAGTCTGGGACTGGACGTAGGACGGTGCTCCGAACCAGTATAAAAATCTCTGGTGTGATTTTTCTATTTTCTATTTACAATGCTATTATCATCTATTTCCGCATTTGTATTGTAATCCATATTATACGATCCGTGTATATTATATTAGCACATATAATTGTATACACACCGCACTTTCAATTACCACTTTAATGATTTCTTTTCTGGATTTATGGGAATATCCATTTGATGGATTTGATATCAATTTTCATGGTTTTAACTCACGTCGTCGAATGTGAATTTTGATGATAGATCGTTTTCACAATCGTTCCTATAGTTTGTCACTTTAAAATACAAAGCTTTCTGTACTTGTAGTAAATATTCAAACTCTTTCACAAAAATGATTTCAATAATTACTTTTAATACAAAGCTCGATTTTAAAACCGTTTTTCAGTCTATTGGTATATACAAACCTTTACCACATTCGTGTAAGAAATCCAATTAAACGACTTAGCAAACGAGTGGCATGAAACGCTTGTGTTTACTTCATTGATTAATTCTGGGACTTGTTCGATTGAAATCTCGTGATAATTTTCGAGTGGAAATCCACAATCTGTTCGTAAATATTTAAGTTAAGCTAGTGGTTACGGGACATGAAGCTAACTCACTTATTTACTAGCTTAGTGCAATTTACACTTCTTACTGATCAATGATGATTATTTTATGGTTTAGACTAGCGATATGCAATGTCTCTTTTTCCGTGTGGGGGACTATACCCCGTTCTATGGAGCTTCGTTTATGGGCTAGCGATCTATGGTCTTTTGACCATTTTATGGAGTTTGGTTAATCAAGCGTACTGTTGTACTACATCATTGTTTCGGCTTATTTGAGTTTCAGGTTCCTCTGGCATACCGTTGTACTACGTCGTTGCATCGACTTGATGGGTTAGCGACCCATGGGATAGTGTCCCATCTGTGATACACGTGTTGGTGAGTTTTCATGCTTCCGTTTGTGATAGGCCTCCCCTTTGTGTTTTCGGATTTCAAAATATTCATTTCTAGAATTTTTATTTCACCAATTTTTGTGGTTTATATTGATCAGTTCTATCAATACTAGTGATTTGGTGAATAAAAGTAAATAATATGATATTCTTTTTGGTGATTTGAGAAAATTTGAGATATTGTATGATTTTTGTTGTTATCATATATATTTTTCATATCTCTTATCATATCTCATCTTACATGATAATTATAGTTAGACTGATCTATTTATTATTTCTCTTCTTAAATAATACTCGGGTCAGGCCGAGGTGTTTCAGGTGCTTCCACTTGACTTCTTAGCAAGGATTAGCTTTTGACTTTTGGCTAACTACTTAGCTTAGTAGTTTTTGTTTTTATACATTCGAGATAGAGACTCCTTGATGTATACATATACTTTTGTCTAGCACTTGTACCTATTCTTTTGTGATGTTGTAGATCTTACATGACCACTACTTTGATGTACACTTCTATTTATTATATATCTGTTTGCGCCAAAAATGGTCACAAACACCTGCTATCCGTGAAAGTACCTTTGTTTACATACAGATCCATAAAATTCACACATAGATCTCAGATCTAGATAATGTAGAGAGTAAAAGTGAAGAAAAAATAAAATTAAAAAGAAGAAAGCAGGAAAGAACACAAGGTTTATAGTGGTTCGATAATCCGACCTACATCCACTTTGAAATTGGTGATTTAATTGATGTTTGTTTGCTGAATACAGTTGGTTACATCGGATTACAATAGTGGATTCCGAGTACAACAGTGACCTTTGAGTACAAAAAATGGTTTCGACAGAGTCTGGACGTAGGAGAGCTCCCAAAAGTCCGTTTTCTGAAGCTCTTAGACTACTACTTATAGGTGTAGACTGCAAATATCTTGCCCAGATCTCGAAAGACTTCTCCCACGTAGTGGTCCCACATGGTCAATCCCATGTCATCTGCACTCGACCGTAATCGATATGAACGAATTTCGTATCGATCAAGATTTGATCCAATCGAATCGAAATTGAGTAGGAACATTTTTTAGGTTGTACGTAAGCTCCTGTGAAAATTTGGTAGCATTTGGACTAATAGATTATGAGTTATGATTGATGCAAGTTTGTATTCCCAAGTCGGCCGTCGCATTCGTATCGATCTAAAGCTTCACGTTCTCCTTTCTTTGTATCAATACAGTTAGCATCGATAACGTGTCTCAAAGATCCAGGAAAGATCCACCTTTCATGTTTTTCAACCGAGTCATGCACTCATTTGCATCCCATTCGTATCCATTGGCATGCGCTTTTCGTATCCATCAACCAACCCTCCTTTGTATCGATCAACATATACATGTTGTCCTATTCGTATGGATCCTATGTCGTTGTTCATATCGATCTTTGTGCACCTTGAAAGCACACGCCTTAGTATCCATCAAACTTTCCTTCTTCGTGTCCATCATTTTGGTTGTATTCCTCGTATCGATCTGGGCTATGCTCTTCGTAACCATCCCTTGCGCCTATCTTCATATCGATCCTGTGCGCACCCTTCGTATTGATCGTATGTTGGTCGATACAAAATGTTTCTGCCAGCAGCCATCCATCTGCTCCTCGTATCGATCCAAACTTCCTTTCTTCGTATCGATCCCGATGCATAGGAACAACATCCCCTTTGATCGACATGAACAGACCGGTATAAACTAGTTTCCACGAACCTTAATCCATCCATATCTTAAGCATACGAACTCTGATTAACCTGAAATTTGAAACATAGCCTCTCCTAGTCTTGTTCATCATTCCCAATCGATACCGTCTTGGTTGAAGCTTGGCCAAATTTTGATGACATCGACCATAGCCTTATTTTCAATCGATCTTCAATCCTGATATCCATCCTTTCCAGCTAATTTGTTGATATTCCGGCCTTGCCCAAAAGGTGGGATAACATTTTCTCCCCAAAACATTCCTTGTAGTAAGAAGGTGTGTTTTGAAAAGCTTTGATTCCGACATCCGAAGTCCATATTCCATCCATAGCCATACCATCTGATTCATAATCCAATCCATTACCAAGCCATCATATCTGAGCGCCACTGCCATATCCTGATCCAAATCCATGACTACTCTGAGTGGATGTCTGATTCCGAGTCCAGTAACCGAATCCTTAGCCAATTTCGTAGCTATCCAAATCTGTCAACCAAGCTTTAATCTATCCAATAACCAATAACCAAATCCATAAACTTTCTTGGTTGATATCCAAATTCGAGACCGCTCCAGGCCCTTTGCCAAATCCAGGACCTTGCGAGGTCCATTTATCCCAAGCCAAAATCTGAGTCCAGGACCTCTCTGGGTCGCATTATCCTATTCCGACCCCGACTCTCCGGTCGAGGGCTTTTACGTTCTTCGGCCAAGGACTTTTTATATTCTCCGACCTCGGATCTCTGTTCAAGGAATTTTTATATTCTCCGGCCTCGGCACTCCGGCCAAGGACTTTTTATATTCTCCGGCCTTGGCTCTCTGGCCATGGATTTTTATATCTTGTTTTAGTCCATTCCATCGCTCTCCGACGAAAGGACTCGTTATTTGCGATTACTGCCTCGTCTCTCTGGTCTGGACCGTAATCGCGAGCCCTGTATTATTTATTACGTTAATCCAAATTCGTTTGTTATAGAATCTAGTTAACAAATTGAAAGTCCAAACAAACAGGGAAAACTAAAAAAATGTCCATACAACTAAAGAAAGAGCCAAAGTTTGTAGGAAAATAGAAAGAAAACAGGATTTCATAGACTCAAGCAATATGGTTTGTCATCGTCTCAGAGCATGCTTAGGGACCATCCTCGATCCCATACATGTATGAGCGACTTAGCCCTATTATTTTGAGCACTATTACTTACTCAATGCCACAAATTTATTTAGTTGATGACGAGCCGGCCGTTCTTAGGTCTAGTGCCATCCTCGTTTATGGTGGGCGGTGGCCACTCCTGTTCCACTGCCACAGCTCGATTCCTTGCATATTGTTGCAGATGACCATTCCTTATATGCTCCTCAACGATATCCTTCAAATGTCTGCAGTCATTCGTGTTGTGTCCATTCAGGTCATGGAATATGCAATGCTTTCCCGATGCTAGCTCATATTCTGAAGGTTCCCATCTTGCCGGCTTTCGATACTGGAGGCATCCTCGAGTATCCAAGTAGATCCGTTCTAGAGTCTCAGTTAGATCCGTGTAAGAAGAAAACTTTGACTCCCTCCATGGCCTTTTCGAAGTGCTACTATTGTCATTCATTTTCCTTTTTCCTTTATCATCTTTATTTGGGTCCTCCCTGAGTAGGCCTCTGCCCCACATTGCATAAGCTTTAGCCTCTCTGACTTTTCTCTCAGCTTGCGCATTTTTTGCCTCAGGAACCTTTCTGCCTTATAGTAGAACACCTCAAGACCCTTGGTGGATTTTGTTCCAATGATATCTTGAAATCCGAATTACCTATAATTTCCGAAATTACCGCCATCAAAACCATTGATGGATCAGGTCGATCCACCGAAGCCTCTTCTGCATTGAATCTGGTTAAGAAATCTCTGAGGTACTCTCCTTTCCATTGCTTCATCGATGTCAAAGTCATCACGTTGTTGGGTCGGACTATGTAGACCGGAAACTGCCTCATAAACCTTTTAATAAGCTCTGTCCATGTACCAATAGAGCCACTTTCCAGCTGTCTGAACCATAATGCTAAAATATCTATCAAATACAAAGGGAAGCATCGTGCCATAACCTCCTCTGATTCCCCCGGTACTTCCATGTGCTTCATTACCTTGTCAAGTGAACAATAGGATCCATTCTTCTGTCATATGTTTCCAGTGTCGGCAATTTGAAATCTGGCGGGTTCCTAGCTTGCCTGATTATGGGAGCAAAAGGACTCCTATTCACATCCTCCAAATCTCTATTCACCAATCCAGCTCTCATGGCTCGACTAACCATCTCTACCAATCTATCGCTGTCACCAAGCTGCATTCCTCATTCACTGCCTCTGATTTGTCCCGAGTTCATGAGGGAATCCTAGAATCTGCTTTCTTGACGAGCATTCATTCCTTTATCAATGCCATGTTGCTCAACTCCACCAGGTACTCTGCCCGGGATTGGGTCAACATGCTCTGGGTGAGTGCCCCCTAGTTCTGATACTGTACTGGATGGTCCTGCTCTATTCTAAACTCTTGTTGCTCTGTGCTCTCGATTCCTATCTCCAGCATCCCCTACAGCTATGTCCCACTGATTCTACACTCCAACTTTCCAACCTATCAGAGTAGGTTCTGCTTCATCTCCTCTTGTCTCTTGAGAATCGTTTCCATCTTGTCTCTAGTGATGAAGATCGACGCCTGATTCGCTTCGAGGAAGCCTCCTGGCTCCCATCATGCTGACTCCTTTCAGTCCTTTGTCTTCTTGTCAATTGCCTTGCTATAGCTTTCCAAATCCAAGCCTTCAAGCTTTCAATGAAATCCAAGATCTAGAATCCCTAAATGATAGCCTTTTCAGTGAAAGCACTAAAATGTTTGCGCCAAAAATGGTCACAATCACCCGCTCACCGTGAAAGCACCAATGTTTACACACGTTTTCACAAAATTCAGATACAGATCTCAGATCTAGAAAATGTAGAGAGTAAAAGTGAATAAATAATAAAATTAAAAAGAAGAAAGTAGGAAAGAACACAAGGTTTATAGTGGTTCGGTAATCCGACCTACGTCCACTTTGAAATTGTTGATTTTATTTATGTTTGTTGGCTGATTACAACTTGTTACAACGGATTACAACAGTGGATTCCGAGTACAACAGTGACCTTTGAGTACAAAAATGGTTTCGGCAGAGTCTGGATGTAGGAGAGCTCCCAAAGGTCCCTTTTCTGAAGCTCTTGGGCTTCTATTTATAGGTTGCAAATATCTTGCCCAGATCTTAAAAGACTCCTTCTCCCATGTAGGTGGACCCACGTGATCGATCCCATGTAATCTGCACTCGGCCCATGATCGATACAAACGAATTTCGTATCGATCAAGATTTGATCCAATCAAGTCGAAATTGAGTAGTAACATTCTTTAGGTTTTACATAAGCTCCTATGAAAATTTAGTAGCATCTGGACTTGTACATTGTGAGTTATGATCGATGCAAGTTTGTGTTCCCAAGTCGGCTGTTGCGTTCGTATCGATCTAAAGCTTCGCGTTCTCCTTTCTTCGTATCGATACAGTTTGCATTGATGACGTGTCTAATAAAATCCAGGAAAGATCTGCCTTTCATGTCGTTCGACCGAGTCCTCCACTTATTTGCATCCTATTCCTATGCATCGGCATGCGCTGTTCGTATCCATCGACCAACCCTCTTTCGTATCGATCAACATATACCTACTGTCCTATTCGTATCGATCATATGCCATTGTTCATATCGATCCTTGAACACCCCAAAAGCACACGCCTTCGTATCCATCAAACCTACCTTCTTCGTATCTATCATTTCGGCTATATTCCTCGTATCAACACTGGGCTATGCTCTTCGTAACCATCCCGTGCGCCTATCTTCATATCGATCCAAACTTCCTTTCTTCGTATTGATCTCGATGGATACGAACAACATCCACCTTGGTCGACACGAACAGACCGATACGAACAAGTTTCCGCGAACCTTAATCCATCCATATCTTGAGCATACGAATTCCGATTGACCTGAAATTTGGAACATAGCCTCTCCTAGTCTTGTTCATCATTCCTAATCGATCCCATATTGATTGGAGATCGTCCAATTTTGACGACATCGATCATACCTTGTTTCCAATCGATCTCCAATCCCGATATCCATCTTTTCCAGCCAATTTTTTGATATCCCGGCCTTGACCAAAAGGTGGGATAACAATATCTATTTCCGCCTTAGTGATGGTGTGGATATCTATGACTGATTTTGTGTTGTGCTTATTTTATATTTGTTTTCGAGGGCCACATAGCCACTGTGTAATAGCTTTGTGTTTGTATTTGATATGTCAAATTTCTTCTTGAAATGAAATGCATGACCTTCTATCTTGCATATCAGTACTCGCACAAATCAATTACATCGATGGTCGCTCATCAACAGCCTTATTCTCTGTGCTAGTCGATGGCATTACTCCGTAGTGTCCTTGGCTAAGGTAAGTATAGAGGTGGGGCATTGCAGCTTGGTATCAGAACCATGTTTTGATCCTAGGACCTGTGGGTTATGGGCTCATTCTATGGAGGAGGGGAGGGGACTATACCTTGTTCCATGGAGCTTCGTCTCATTTTTATAAGCTAGAAACCCATGGCCTTTTGATCGTTTTATGGAGTTCGGTTCATCGGGCATACCGTTGTACTATGTCGTTGTTCCGGTTTTTTTGAGTTTCAGGTTCCTCGGGCGTAACATTGTACTACGTCGTTGCACTGGCTCGATGGGTTAGCGATCCATAGGATAACATCCCGTTTATGATACACGTATTGGTGAGTTTTCATGCTCCCATTTGTGATAGGCCTCCCCCTTTGTGTTTTTCTAGATTTATAATTATTGATTTCTAGAATATATTTTTTGCCAATTTTTGTGATTTGTATTGATAAGTTCGATCAATACTTGTGATTTGGTGAATAAAAGTAAAGAATATGATATTCCTTTCGATGATTTGAGAAAGTTTGAGATATTGTATGATTTTTTTTATCATATACATATTTGTCATATCTCTTATCATATCTCATCTTACATGATAATTATAGCTAAATTGGTCCTATTTTTATTTCTCTTCTTAAATAATACTCGGGTCAGACCGAGGTGTTTCAGGTGCTTCCACTTGACTTCCTAGCAGGGATTAGCTTATGACTTTTGACTAACTACTTTAGCTTAGTAGTTTTTGTTTTTATACATTCGAGATAGAGACTCCTTGATGTATACATATTCTTTTTTCTAGCACTTGTACCTATTCTTTTATGATGTTATGGATCTTACATGACCACTACTTTGATGTATACTTCTATGTGTTATATTCATATCTGTTTCCGCCTTAGTGATATGAATATCCGTGACTGATTTTGTGTTGTGCTTATATTTTGTTTGTTTCCAAAGGCCACATAGCCACTGTGTAGTAGCTTTGTATTTGTATTTGATATGTCAGATTTCCTCTTGAAATGAAATGCATGACCTTCTATCTGTCATTACGGTACTCGCACAAATTAATTACACAGATGGTCGCTCCTCAATTGTCTTATTTTTCGTGCTAGTCGACGACATTACTTCGTAGTGTCCTTGGTTAGTGTGAGTATAGTGGTGCGTCACAACAATCGTCAAACATCATCAAATATCAAAAATACTCAATGCCAACCAAATCCATCAAATGAGAAAGTCACGCACATACACTTACATACATATTAATTGCTAACTATAACTCATCAATGTAATTATAAGTCATCTAATGTGTACTAATCACCCCATGATAGTGACACAACATTAACCATTAAATAGTAGCAATCAAATCAACATTAGCAACATAACATAAATCATCTAATAACTATAATTAACTACAAATCGTCTAGTAGCAATAATGGTAGAATACCAACGCTCATCAAAATGCGATACCTCCATCAAAAATAAATATATGTGATAATTACAGTCAACAACTAATCACACATTTAACAACTATCCAAATAATATATTTGCATCCACTTTTCGCTTTGGTATAAATTGTTCCACTATTGTTTGTTATAAAGGCTTTATTTATTCACTACATCTTAAAATAGTAATATTTCTTAAAAAATGATAGTATACTTCTAAAATCCTTTAATGTACTACAGTTCTTCAAATACCCCAAAAAATCTTTTTTTAAATCAAAAATAGTAATATTCATCGAATCATTTCTTAAAACAATATTATTATTATTTTGTTTCGAAATTATAATATATTCTTCAACTTCTTTACTACTATCCAAACCAATTTGTTACTATTTATTCCAAAAGTACGATGTGTTATCTAAAATCATCAAAATTCCTTTTTATCTCTATTTATCCCCAAATGGAAATTATTTCATCCAAACCCACTTTTGAAAAACTTTTATTTACTGTTATTATTATAATTATTCAAAAATATCTTTTGTTCTATTTCTCGAACAATAATAATAATATTTTCTACCATAGATTAATCATTTTGTCATTCGCACTAAACAATAATATTTTCACTGAATTTTTGGTTATTATTATTTAAATCCTATTTTATTTCATAAATGATAATATACTTCCCTCAATTTAACAAATATAATTTTAGTTATTATTTTTAATATTTCTTGGAAATTCATAAATAATAACCTTACTAAATTTTATGCTTTAACGTCGGTAGAGTTTGTGAGTCATCGTTATTTATAGATACCATCCAAAATCTGTAAATATCTCATTTATCATTCATTTAATTTTTTATTATTGTTATTCATTCTATTCCAATCAATTATTTTCAAATTCAAACTAAAGAATTTATTTTAATTACGCATCCAAAAATACTTCAATCCACAATGATTATTCAATCAAGGCATAATACATCCACAATATTATAATAACCAAATAGTCAAACCTAGAACACAACATATTTCAATAACATGATTTTTCATAGACGTATATGGGCTTTATAATTTAAAATTCAATTAATTAAATTAAATGAATCATTGCAGCACGCTTTTGCAAACAACCCCCAAATTCAACAAACCTAGTACCAGTCATTTGGAATTTTGCCATGAGTCTAATGGAAGAAACTATGCATGAATCATAGTTTATATGCAAAGATACTACGATCAGAAATTATCTAAATAATATTGCTTAATCAAATGGCATAAACATAATCTGTATCACCTTCATCCTTTACTTTTCCCTTCTAGAGCCCAAACCTGTCGTGTAAACCACCATGTCATCGCCACGATATGCAACCAAACCCATAGCTGAACACCCTAAAGGGACCGCTTCCGTCTGCTTTACAATCCTAGTCCAGCACAAAAGCCTAGAATGCCACCAGGCACCGCCAAAAGCTGCACCCATCGCTCGTTTGTCAAACCTTGTACAAATTTTCAAGGCAAACCTTATAATTAATTCCAACATCGAAGCACATGGATCGACTCTGCTCTTCGCCGTTTATGCAATTGTACCTTTGAATTGACAAAGTTGGTAAAACTTTAAAACAAATGACCTAGGTTATTCCAATGATATCCAGCCAACCAGAGCACTATCTCGACAAATAAACACTGCTCATCAACTCGGGGGCTTGGTCACTTTGAATTTTGAATTATGATTTCAAATAACGAAAATCAATCATCGTTAAAATGTAATTAGGAGGAATTTTGAGATTAAGGAAAGAAACTGATATGATGGTTTTCTCTACGGTTTCTAAATGTTATTTGTATAGGAAATGAGGCGGGCTTGGAGTATCTGGCCGTTTGATCTAAAAGTGGTTGCATATTCTATTTAAACACTGCATTGCCTCTATTTCATAAATCATAACTCTAAATCAATTAAAATTATGTATTAAACCCATCAGCTTAGAAAGACCTTTACAATAGTTGTAAAAACAATAGCTAATTCAAATTTTAATTAAGACTTGGTTTTTAATTAATTTAATGTTGTGAACTTCGAATTTTCCGGTCATAACATAGGGCCAGATTTCTTTAATTGTCGGCTGTGTTGCTTATCTACTCCATATGTTCAACAAAGTTGACTAGACTTTACTCTATCTCGTTTGGAGATAGTACATTAAAAAGAGAAGTTAGGAAAAAACTATGGAAACTTAAGACTTATAATGAAATGGAAAAGAAATGACTTACTTGGATCCCTCGACCTTCGCTACTGGAGATTAGAGTTGAGGGTCACCAACACAAAGAAACACCGGTCTTAGTATCCAGAGATTTTTCCTTGTAGGGAAAAGAAATGGTTCGGGGTGGCTTTATAAGTAGTAGTTCCGACCTTTTTAGGAGTTGGCCTTCTTCGAAAGCTTAAACTTTAACCGAGCGAACAAAGGACTAAGCTTTAGGAGGCCCTTGTCATGCAAAACAATAAAAAGCCTTGCCATAAGGCTATAGCATATAAGGGTAAGCTATGTGGGTGCCATTTTATGAGAAATCTTAAACCAGATAAAATATAGGTTAATTGAGAGAGTCAATTCACAGTGCATATACAACATCGACTAAGTGAAATAAACGGCCAGGGGCTAGTTTGTTCTATCCATAGCCAAAAGGTACAAAGGCTCTGTCCCAAGTGCTGAGTGTCGATCTAGTGAATCGAAAAAGTTATCCTTGTCCTCTTCAACCTTAAGTGGGATGACCTTGAATATGAATCCATTTAAAGAGGCACCAGCTGTTTTCTTCTTACCTTTAGATGTTTATAACATGTAAAGCAACACAGTCACCGGAACACTTGACTCGAAGGCATGATCCCCGCGGCACATGCTTGGGTAATCCAAACTCCAAGGCTTCATGAAGAGGCACCCCATAAGCATATGGTCGACCTCCATACTAAGATCCTCAAATGTGCACCCCTCACTCTAAGGGGGCTATGTGTCCCATCTAACTCATTGCTCTACTTATTTAGCAATACATATAGGCCAAGGCCCATAGCTCGACTATGGTATCTCCTTCATAACCTGGGGAGGGGAAATTTAATAATTTGACTTACATAATTCTTTTGAGTTCTTAGGTGGTTGGAATAATTTGATGCTGATCGATTAACGTCGATCGATTAGCACCTCTCTTTGAGGACTCTCTCAATATCACGACTCTTAACGCAAAGAAAGAAAATGGCATAAAAAGAAAACTCAAAACAAACTCAATAAATAAATATATGAATATGATGCAAAAGAAAAAGCAAAATCAAAAGTAAGGACAAAGAAGGAGAAAACTAACTGGTTATGCTAGGAAATGATCGAAACTGATGTAAGTTCTTTGAATCTTCTGATTCTCTCTTTAATAACGGATTTGCAATTAACTGGTAAAGAAAAGGAGGAGAAGCAGCAACCTATGTAGATTTGGTTTCAAATCTGAGCCTTTGGATGAAGCAGATGGAAAATGATCTCGACCATTTAGGTTTATTTAATTACCTAATCACACAATGGTCGCCTCTTTGAACCATCTCGAAAACTAAATCGTCATAGCCATCAAATAAGAGACACGTGTCATTTACTTAAATTCACATAAGGATATGCCTGCCTTTGCTTATAGAAGTGAACTTGGAGGGAAAAATATTGCTCGATTTTCTTACAAAATATCTGGTCAGCCAGCTAAGCATCTAAACGCCCTCACTCCATCTCACATTGCTTTGACAACTTTTGGCGCAACCCACCAAAAGTGTGTCCCATATGGAAGTCCACAAAGGCCTTGGCTCCTCATCACTTGATAGATATGAATGGTTCCCTGACCATTTATCGCTACGAATGGAAGTTCTTGAGCCTCGCATACAACATTGGCTTGCCTTGTCATCGAACAGGCTGTCCGCAACATGAAAATCTTACCCCTCAACACCATTCTAAGCCCCTCTATCCTATCCACCTATATTTTCCTTGAAGAACATTATGCTTTGACCAACTTGTTTTATTTAACTCGATGGAGCTCTGACAAAAGTGCCCGGTACCCCCCTCCTCCAGCGCATAAAAAACTATACTCAGCATTGTTTCCTTGACAAGACAAGCACAAACAACATTGTTCATCTGAAAAAAGCATCATTATGCAGCAACCACCTCTTATCCCTCACCTTCCACCTAAGTAACAACATCATCATTCAACAACGGCATTTCGTCCCCATGCCGCAGTTCTAACAGCAACACGTCTTTGTACGACCCACCGGTTATTCTTCATCCTTGGCATTTTCTTCATCTGGCATCCTAGCTGGCTCGCATCAGGATCACACGGCTTCATCCATGACCACAAGGATTCTCAAGGCTCGACGCTTCAATCTGATCCGTCTGAGTTAGAATTCAAATACTGTAAATACTGTTTTATATGCATTTGTACAATGATCGAATTCTCATTTCTTGTACACAATATTGGATCTTCTTGATCGAGCAACTCTATCTTATGTCTCTTTACTGTATTTGCGTTATTATCCGTTTTCTTCTCGTTTTCCATTTATTAAAATGGTATTAAAAAGTTATGTTTGTTATTATCTATTCAACATATAATTTCGAGATTGGCAAAAAAAAAATTAGTCAATGGCTTTCACGGCACAGATCGACCTTGCAGCTTCCGCATCGGCAAACTAGGGTATATGGGATTGATGACCGGAGTCCACGAGATAGGCATAGACAAACTTATCCAAGGACGATGAAAGCAACGATGGTGGTGGTGGCAATCACGATTATGTTTAATGGCAGAGAAAACGAGGAAAGGATCTACTCAGGCGGTTGGGGTTTGAATTGGAGAAGAAGGTAAAAATAAGTGTAAGTCCTTATTAAATTTAAAGGTATATTTTAAACCCTAGATTTTCAAACATGAATAAATCTCACATACAAACATCGTTGTGCATGATTTGCGCCATTGAATCTGTATTACAATTCTAAACATATTAACATTATTAAACTATATATTATGCACTTGTACATGACATTAAAAATGGGGGCACAAATTTATTAAATCATTAGTCAGATAATTGAGTGCTGATATTATTGAAATTATACACACACACATATGTGTGTGTGAGCGCGCGCATGTGCGATTGTATGTATATATGTCTATAGTTTGTCTTATTCAAATATATGATATTAAAATTAGGAAAAATTATAGTCATTTTAAATTTATGATATTGAAATGTCAAGTTTGAACATGCACCATTTGAATTTTAGTAATATTTTTTTAATAGTTATTATTATTTTGATAATCATTATGTATATATGTATATTATGTGCACATCATTATTCGTGAAACTTAGTTTATTATGAATTACAATTGAATTGATGTAATTTAATTTGATAATAGATTATCTTATTAGATATTATATATAAATAATAGCATTGAAAATTAGATTAATAATTTTAATATTATTAACATAACGATAATATTCTATATCATAAAATCAGTATCAGAACTATAATGTTTTGCGATCTTATTCATGATAAAGATCTAGTACAAAATGAATCAAGGAGCAAAGTGTTTATATTTGTTACTGCAATTTGTAATGTATTTGATGAACTTGCATCATCATGACTATGTCGAGGTTGTTCACGTCAATTTTTAGCATAACTTGGTGGAACCTCCGTATTAACAATTTCTTCATTATTAATTATTTTTTAGCAATAACTTCGAGATCCGTGTCGTACTATATGAATTGTAAGAATATGGTTAATCTTAATTGAGTCATATGTGTTTCAAATTATTTCCTTAATTATCATAGACGAAATTGTATACGGACACGGATTAGAAAAATTTATAAAAAGTAATAATTGAAAAATGAGGGTGGTGGATGACATAAGAATAACTTCTTAAACAAACAAAAATTGATGTAATATTTACGTTCGATATAAAAAGTTCACGTCGGACGTAAGAAGATTACGTCTCATCTAAACTCTCCAACTTGAAGAGTAGAAGTGCTCTCATGCCTTGGTTGACATAAAGAGTTACGTCCTAGGTAAATCCTTTTCCTTTAAGCTTTGAGCTATCTGTTTAGTTTTCTCTGCGACAGAGCTCGCGAATTGCGAACCGAAATCAAACATATATTCGCTCGTGCTAGATGTTGTTGGCTGTATGATACGAAATGCATTTGATATTGATATTACGCGGTGGCTTCGATCATGGAATATTTGCCGGTACCATTCCACCGCTATACATATATCTGGATGATTCGATTCCCTAGTCACTTTTTCAGCAATTGGGCCTTTTTAGCCTTACCTTTGTCTTACATCCCTATTTTTTTTAATAATTATTATTGAGTTTGAATAAGGAAAAGGCAGAAGCACACGTTTACATACGTGTAAAATAATACTGACAACCATCGCTACGTTTTCCACCGTTGCTTTTGTATGGCCAGGAAGCTTCACATATCCGGTAAACATTGTACAGAATGCCATCGTTATTCTACATCCCGAATACGAGAATCATGGGGCCGTTATGATGCTGGCAGAGGTGTAAACGGATGGAATTATAAAAAACGCAATTGTGTCTGTATCCACTTCTCCGATGGATTCCAACGGACGGAAATATGACAAAATATAAATTTGAACATCTCTCATGCAAATCAAAATCGAAATGGATAGTGTACGAAGAATTCAAAAATCATTAAACAATTCAAATGTACGCTTTTCAATCTCAAACTGAGCACTGAATACTTTTACAGAAATTACGGTTCTTTATTCTATATTTTTTTTTCAAAAACACACACAACTCCATTTTCGTCAACCTCTTTATACATGGAGCATTATTGATATAACGTCGTATTTTACTTTAAAACCGCTCGTTTTTGAAATTACTCAAAATAGGTAGCATATGTTACTCGATATTTGAACATTCTATTTTTCTAACATTGAGTGTTTTTTGTTCTAAATTATAAAGATAATAGTATATGTTCATTATGTGAAGAATAAGATGTCTATTCGGTTCTTGTCATTCGCTCGTCACGAAATAATGTGCTGTAATTATAAAAAAAATTGAGAAATTCAATGTAGCATATGTTACTTAATCCATTTTGGATGTTCATGCAGATAACCCATTAGCTAATGCAGATAAGAAGCTGTGGAGTTACTGTTTTCTTCTCACTGATAAAATACACATTAAACCCACCAATCAAACTATGACTACTTTTATATGTCAGATAAGGATGTAAATGGAGTATGTTCGGTCGTGGATTTCTAGGTCATCTGATAAACCCACAATGCTAGTGTTAACTCATCACGCCAATTTCTTTTTCCTTGTTTCAGTCGCTTTTTGATTATGAATTTAAAGATCTTATTCGTCACTTCTACAATAACCCACTTCTATACCCAAACTATCAAAGATTATTACTAGATTATAATGTCCGATAATATGAAAAATAAGACAATATTGAGCTGTCACGCATGAACATTCACTTGGACTAACACCGGTACGTATAAAATCATATACTGCTTACTTATACATGTTTAGTATCAGCCCAAAACAACAAACGCGCGTGTTTTTTGAAAAAAAAAACAACGCACAATAAAAAAAACAGAGATCACACAGTCATAAGAGGACAATGATTATATATATATATATATATATATATATATATATATATATATATACAAGTCCAAGTGGATCTATAAAAAATTCGAATATCCACATCTTCAAAATATACATATTTTTTGTCCATTGTATACTACACATCTCAACGTCAATATGTACATATAATAAGTCCAATCAATAAACTAGCCTCCAAATCATTTCAAACAACCACAAGCTAGTCACTTCATTCTTGAAAATGAAATATCTTGGACTTACCAGAGTATTATACAAATAACACACGGGACAGATTATATTCAAAATATAGATGTAAATATACAATAACAAGTGCCATGGTATAAACAAGTCTATCATAGGAGGGCGCATACATCTCAAATGTAGCATCATATCACAAACCATGCACATATATCATCAAATATATCAATGTAAAGTCAATGAACGTATCAAGTAGCATAATATCAAAATGGGTGTACATACGCGATCATAGTAATCAAAATACAATAATAATCAAACTTAATCATATCATACTTTCAACTATGCCCTAGATCTTGTTTTAAATAATCATATAATAGATATATCTAGGATCCGTCGTACGAACATGTAAATAAATAACACACAAGTATCCATGGAAAACAAATATCAACACAGATATGGCATGCTCCCACCTAACCATAAATCAGTACGGGGTGATCTCCTCGGTATGACATGCTCGTAGAAATGTCATAAATTATCTCGTGGATAATCATGCAACACATGTACTGTGTTAACTACCTTATAGGCATTCGACCTCCGAAATAGCGACATCGTCGTGCAATCGAATACTTAATAATCTCATAAGGTGAACAAGTGTATGTCCATATCATCGCATAAATAACCAGGTGGGAGATTGACAGCTGTTACCCTGCTCTAGCAGCCTTCCTCACACACTTTTAGCGCTACCCATATAGTCTTAAGTTACCGCGATGGCCATCGTGACCCAGCATCTAGCACTAACGCACTTGCATGACTACGCAATGCTATGGCCATGACCCTACAAGAGCGTCAAATTATAACATACTGCTGGCATAGGTGAACAGGACCGTGGCTCTCAGCCATGCCTCTTTGCCATATACAACAAGGTATATCATTGATTCATAGAGCATGTCTATCACTACACATTTAATTCTCACAATGGAAGAATATAAAATATAATACCAACATAACATGTAGATGGCAAAATGCATATCATATAAAAAGACATAAGATCCAACATCATATTACAATAGTAGATGATATAGAGTTAGGGATATGCCATAAGAACAATTCTATAATTTATTGTAAATTATTAACTCCGTAATCAATTCTCGTTCATAATAAAAGTGTTTTCTCTTTCTATTATATATTTGTTATAAATAATTAAATGTTTAATTAGAACATATTGAACAGCAAATCTATAAATGGTATGTTTGTGATAGTAATTACAAATAGTTGTAATCTTGGGTATTGTATAATAATAAAATAAAACACATCATTTTAAATTTCCTAGCCGAAATACATCGAAACTGGATGCCGGTGCATCTATTGAGACTAGTGTATGTAACAATCTCCAAATATTGGGCAGCGTATTACTCATGACTAGTAGGGGAATGAAGGGGTTACGTGCTGATAGTTATAGGATAACTATGAAATGAATCAACTCGATAGTTTTTTGTTGGTTAATATAACTATGGTCAAATAGAAAATATCGAAGTGACTAATTTACACAGTTCTCTTGACATTAGAATACTATCGATCTTCAATGAAAGTTTCGGTTTAATTATAGTCACATCATGGCACGACGTCCATCGAATGATTATAATTAGGTCGAATGGAAGTATTGAAAGCGAAACACTATTCAGAATAGGATTCGTCTCCTCGGTTATATAGATTTAGTATCACGGTCAACTGAAGTCGGCTCAAAGTCAAAATTTCCATCCAGAGTAGTTCGATCAATAGTAATTGTTACTATTGAACTAATGACTTTGTGTTTAGACTATAGAGTGAATATGGACGATATTGGAATTTTGATCATTAACAATCCCTTAAGTTCAAAGTGATATATTTTTGTTGAAATAATTGGTGTGAATAATTTTCACTACCGGGTAATGCTTACTAAAATAAATTGGATTTTACCAAAATCAAGTAAGCGATAAATTTAGCTATATGTCACACCACCTGCTAGGTGATGTGTGAAAGTTAATATTTGAAACGTTTAACATTAATCACTGAACAAATTTACATCACACAACCAAAACTTTGAATATTCCTTCTAATATATGGTTTAATTAATTTATAAACTATTGTAAATTAATTAATATTTAATAAATATTAATTATAAAATTTTATTTGATGTATATTGAATACTATTAAATAGTGTGCTTATAATAGTTACAAATATACCGATCGATACACGATATCGGTACGCATTTAAATAAGATTTAAAATTGCATTGATTATTGTTCAGACTTGGACCAGATTTGAGGCTCATATGGGCATAATAATTTTGGGTGTGGAAGGCATGAATTTGGCGGCCATACGATGGCAATTGAAGAGGATTTTGAATGGTTAAAAAGTAGGAAATAGTAAGACAGCGATAAGAGGATGAGATCAACTTTTCACTCTCTTGACTTCCTGTTTATATGCTTACTTTTTACTTCATTTCTTTAACATTTTTGATGTCCTTCCTCTCTAGTATTTTTGACCAGCAACCCCCTTCTCTAAACTCCAAAATCCAAGTACAAAATTACATCAAAACACTTCAGTTCGATCATCGATGATAATACAGCTTGGAAGCTAGCAACTTCTGATTTGTGAATAGATTCAAATGATCAATTTAATGTTTCAATGTGTATGTACGGGCCTTGGTGAAAGGTAAATTGCAGTTTTATTTTCTGTATCATATTTATATGTCATATTATTTACATAATAGTACGTTAGATTATACTACAAATATTGTTTATTGAAATGTTGTCACAAATAGGTTGGTTGTGCATATTATTGCGTCTCTAAAAAAAATTATATGATTTCTTATTATATAACCTTGACCTGCAAATTTAAAAAATATTAACCTATAAAATATATTATTACATGATTTAATTAATTAAAATCCATATTTAAAAGATTAATATTATATATCATATGTCTTAAATTTTGGAAAAAATTATTCATATATAGAATGTATTTGGTAGTAAATAATTTTTTTATTTGAAAAAATATATTTAATTATTTTTTACCTAAAAGTGTTGTAATTTAAAATATATATATACATATATATATATATATATATATATATATATATATGTTACAATAAAAACATCGTTGACATATATTATATACAATAATTTAGAAAATAATATTTTTTATATTTTTGTTTGAATTTTACATGAATTTTTAATTCTAAAAATGATTTAAAATGTAAAACTGAAAGAAATTAATAAAAAAATTGTATATATGTTTGGCCGAGAGTAAAATTTATAGAATTACAATTTAAATTTTTTATTATTATTTATATTAATATGTACATATGTATATTTATACCTAATTTTATATATTTTTAAGTATACTGTAAATTAATTTAAAATTAAAAAAAATTAATAAATTATTCACGACTTTCATATTATATTATATGTATGAATATATTTGTTAAAAATTATTTTATAAATTATTATTTATTAATTTAGTAATTTAGTTATTATATATATATATATTACATATATGCATGAGAATATAAATTTAAAAAATGTTTTATATATAATTTATTTACAACTAACATATCATATATGTATGTATATACATATATATGTGTGTGTGTTGTATATTTACTAATATATATTATTATAATGCAAACATGAACACACATTTAGACAACAAATCAAATACAAAAGGAGCTAACATATTCGTTGCGATGTAAATCCCAGCATCTATACACGGTCTTGTCAAGCAATGTACACATTATTCTATTGCATGTGCATGCATAAATACATATGTATATTGTTATCCCACCTTTTGGCAAAGCCGAGATACCCAAAAGTTAACAGAGAATCAATGAGTACTAGTCACAAATATCGATTGTACGCTATAGGGTCACCATGGATATCGATGAATTTTGTCCGAGTCCGGAAAGGGCCAAAATTGACAGGACATGATGAGCAAAGCTATAGAAGCCAGTGTTTCAAATCTCAAGTCAACCCGAGCTTGTATGTGCAAGTTATGATCGATTCAATCTAAGGAAAGAGCATGTTGTTCGTATCCATGAAGAGGGCAAGGTGATGGTCCATTCGAACCCATCAGGTTCGAATCCATCAACTTAACATCATCTCGCTCCATTCGAATCCATCAGGTTCGAATCCATCAGGAGTTAGGCACTTCGAACCGATCTCGTTCGTATCGATCAAGTTCGTACCCATCCTCACGCCTCAGTTCGACTCCATCTAGTTCGCATCCGTCAGATGATCTCACTTCGCATCCGTCAACAGATAGTATGCCTCGTATCCATTATAAAGAAGATTGTTCGAATCCATAGATAAAGCCTTATTCGTATCCATCGATATAACTATCGTTCGAATCCATGGCCCATAACCTATTCGAATCCATCGGAAGTCCTTCGTATCCATCAGGTGCTGACCATTTCGAATCCACGAACGATTACATGTTCGTACCCACCAAGTCAACAAGCATGGATGACGTGTCATTCCACGATATGAAGTAGGCGAGATCTAGGGAGCTGATGCGTTCAAATAAGAGAAAAGACCGGATCGACTCGAACGAAGCGCGCCAACTCATCACAGAATCATGTGAGTTCAAGGAGTCGAAGGCATCGATTCGAGGCCATGGGTTCGAAGCCGACAGCCACACGAAGAACAACATTTCGAATCCACGATAACTCGAGATCTACTGATCCAAATGCCATGAAATTTTCACAGGAGCTTGCATGCATGATGAAGAATGTCTCCACCAAATTTCAGCTCAATTGGACATCATCTTGATCGATACGAAATGGCTTCGTATCGATCACAGATGGACTCGAAACTTCCTGAGTTTGGTCGCGTGGGCCCACTCACGTGCCAGAAAAAGTCTCCCGAGATTTGAGCGAGATCTGAGCCTCCTACGTCTATAAATAGAGCCCCAGAACCAACAGAAAAAGGACTTTTTGGCCATTGAACGTCCAGACTCTGCCGGAATCAATTCTACTCCCTTCCATAGCTGATATAGCCGAAATACAATTATTGTAACTGCTGCAATCACTTGTAACCAGTAAAGAACATCAATAAAAGTTAAAACCTTCAAAGTGGACGTAGGCCGGAGATAGCCGAACCACTATAAATCATGTGTTCTTGTTTATTATTTCTAAATTGCTGATTGTTGTTTGCTGTAATGTGTGATTTGTGTTTGAATATTGCTGAATTATATTCATACACTGGTGCTTTCACGATATTTGGGCTTTGTGACCAATTTTGGCGCAAACATATATAATATACATATATATAATATAATACAAATTATATATAAAATAAAACTATTTATAAATTCAAATAAAATATTAATTTTATTTAACAGAAAATTTAGGTAAATATTAAATGAATTTGACTACATATGCCCATTAAAGATCGAAATAGGTAAAAAAATTGAAATTTACCCAATTACTCTGCTGCAGGCTAGCCCGGATCCAACAACAGTATCAGAGCGCAATAGCTTATTCTATACAAATTAGTCATGTTATAATTAACTAATTAAGCTTACAACCTAGATAGTATGATGTCTAGAAAGGTAGTGTTAAATGATTGGGTTTGGATAATCAAGTACTCTGCCCTACCGAGCTACTGGCCTAGCCCAAATAGATATGTGAGCCCAAAGATTTCCCCTAATAGAAAAGGCCCAATTTGAATTGGATCTTGGATTAATTTTCAAAAAATTTTGAAAATTAAAAATTATAAGTTTTAAATTTAATAGTTAAGTTTAAAATAAGATATATGTGTGTGTGTAGATATATAAATAAAAGTTATAGTATAATGAAAATTTTCAAAATGTTTGAAAATAAATATAATATAATTTCAAAATCAAATTTTATTAATAAGATTAATAAAATAATTAAATTAATTAAACAAGTTAATTAAAAAATGTACATATATGCATGCATAATATATATTGATATACGTTATGTTATCTGGAAATGTTTAAGGCAACAAAAGTATGAATGTTTCTGTATATAAAATAATTTTTGAAATTAATAAAATTTGATTTAAGTAGTTAATTAAATAAACTAATTGAAAGTTAGTTAATAAATTAAAATTCATATATATATATATATGATATACATGTATTGCTATAAAGAATATAGTACATAAATATTCAATATAATATGTTAATATTGAATAAAACAATTAATTAACGAGTTGATTAATTAAAACGAATTAAATATGATTTAATTAATATAATGTTATACATAACATTAGTGTAAAGTTAATTAAAATATAAAAGTTATATAATAATGAAGCTTATATAATATGAATGTATAAACTAAAGATGGAACATTATAGAAATCCTAAATAGATTTAAGGAATAAATACGTACGTAAATGTAACGACCCAGAATTTTTGATAACTTGAATTTGAATATTTAATTTATTTTAAATATTAATAAGTGAATTTTTGGAGTCGAATAAATTTTATTTTGAATTTTGGATTTAATTTTGCAATTAAATCGATTTATTTAATAGTGAAATTCCACAAATAATTAGATATTGGGTTAAATATGATTGAAAATGGTTTGGAAAATTTTGTTTTATCATATTTAAGTTAAAGAAATATTTTAGAACTTGTAAAATTGAATTTGGAGTTAATTTGTAAAAATTGAATATTTTAATATTTAATTATCGACTGAAAATAGCCAATTTTTGAACAGTCTCAGAATTGAACGAAACGAGTTCCATTGGATCCGTAATAGTTAGTTATTATCGGATTTCAATTTTCGTAGCAATCGGAGTTGTCGTTTGACCGTGGCAGCTCGAAACGCATCAATATCGTTTTAATATTTATTTAGCGAGTTAAAATAGCCATTTTTCAAACGGTCTCGGATTTCGACGAAACCAGTTTCATCGGATCCGTAATGTGATATTATTGCAAGATTTCAAATTTCAAGTCAATCGGATTTATCGTTTGTCCGGTACAAGCCAAAACGCCTAGAAATCGCTTAAATCGGTTTAAATTTAAATCGACCGTTTATTGCCGTATCTCACACATACTTCCGAATTAGCTTACGAAACCTGTTCCATTGCGTCCGGAACGCGGAAAAACTTTAGAATCGCCTGTCGGAACGCGTAGATTGGAGTTCGTTTGCATAAGTTATTAAAAAGAGAATTTTATTATTAAAATAAGATTAATAACATATATCTCTTAATATTTTTCAAAACCCTAGCTCCATATGCTCAGCCGCCGCCCCAATGTTCCAATGGCCAGAAATCACCCGAATTCTCCTCCAATTATCTTATAATCCGCGCATCGATTCAAGAAGTTATCAACTGCAAAGTCGTAGAGGACTCTAAGATCTACAAGTTCAACGGTTGAGATCGTGTTCGGAGCTTTGGGTCAACGGGTATTTGGGCACAAAGGCCGTGCGTTTCGTGCATTCCTCAAGGTGGAGGAGGGGGCCGAGTTTGGCCTAGCTCTGGCCGAAGGTGGCTCTTGTCGTGGGCTACGAGGTGGCGCTCTCTGATCGATGCAAAGGCGAGTGTGGTGGTCGCGAATTCAAACCCTAGGTGTGGATGTTTGGGTTTCTCGTGCGCGCGTGTATACCTGGGAGGAGAAATGCGAACGGGAAGAAGGGAGAGCATGGGGCCCGCACGCGTGAAGAGGGGGTGAGGTGTTTTCTTTTAATTTTTAGTTTAAATTCAAAATTCAAATTCGTTCAATCTTTAAAACGTGATAACTTTTTGCTGCGAGGTCCAAATTGAACGAGATTTTTTGCGTTGGCTTCGTATCGCCGAGCTCTTCGCAATGCAACTGGTTTGGAGTCGATTGGAGCTCGTTTGAATTTCGGGTAAAATTAAACGTTCGTTTAATTTTATTCGAAACGAACGCGAAAACGGAAACAAAATCAAGGTGAGAACTCCTCACTCAATCGAAAGGTTTTGTTTAAAATTTTAAATAGTTAATATTGATTGATAATTGTTGATTGATTGTGGTAGTAGATATAATAGGACATATACTATATTTAGCGATATATATATATTGGCATATGTATATATCGGATTTGATTTCCCGCCTCGTATAGCGGATGAGACCCTATTGCGCCGTTATTAAGCGGATATTTTATAAAATCCCATATACCGCGATATTCCACCTTGAAGTGGAATTGGTATTGTGCTAACGTCTGTGGATGCAGGGTAACAGGTTGGAGGGATCCAACTGGATTCCTCGCATATTTATTTGTTTATAAATATTATGTTGATTGTTGATAATCATATTGATATATGACACTTATTCCCGTGATTGACCATCTGATGTTGTTGCATCATCGGATTCAAATTTTTAAAAAAAATTAAAAATAACGGTTTTGAATTTAAAAGGGGTTTTAAATCGATTTTTCAAAGAGTATGGTTTATTAAAAAATTTTGAATTGATTAAATTTTAAAATAAATAGATGGATAAAATTTTATGTTTTAAAAATTTATATTTTTATAAAATATAACTTAAAAGAAATTTTTAACAATAATAGGTTTTTATAAAATAGTTAAATTTGGTTTTTGGGGAGTTATTATCATTAATGGTTTATATAAAGGATTTTATAAATGGATGTTTTTAAATAAAAAATTATTGAAGTTATAGAATAAATTTAGAAAGTGTTAAGTTGATGTATAACATGAATTTCACTAGGATTTATAGATTAATAAATGTGAAATTTATAAAACGAATGGTTATGGGAAAATTTTAAGTTTATAAGTTATTAACTTATAAAAATGGATTTGGGCATTAAAAAGGGGAATTTTATAAAAATTGTTAATAAATGAAGATTTCATTAGTTGAAATTATTATAAACCATAAAGAAATCTTGTAAGTGATAAGATTTTAAATTGGTGAAGTTCAAAGGAACGATTTGGTAAATAAATAATATTATAAGTATTTAACTTACAATATGGCTTTTGGGTATGAAATTGGGTTATGTAAAATTGCATCGGATTAATAAAGGAATTTATAAAATTGGGGTTTATAATAGAAATGGAATTTATAAACTATGTTTATAAATTTGAAATCCATCGAATTTGATAAATTGAAATATGGGAATTTGTTAAGTGGGCTATATTCACTATTTTGAATATTGAATAGATTATTAAATAAAATGGGTTTGTTTTTGGGAAAGGAATGTTTTAAATGGAATTTAAAACGAATTAAAGGTGTTTTAAAATGTATTGAGTATTGAAAACATAGATTTCAACATTGATTGTTGAAATAGACGTTTTCGAGAAACAGAAGGGAATAATTTGTATAGTATTGGATTTATATATCTATTTTTAATTTCAAATCCATAAACTAGTGTTTTGGGTTATCGTAACGATGTTTTACGCAACATTCGTTTTTAACCCAAATAAATTTGAATAAAAGAATAGTTTCCTTATAGGAATGAAATAAATACTTAACGGTGGTTTAAGTGTATTGGGTATTTTCGAAATTGTTGAAAAGAAATTAAATTGTGAATTATTTATTATTAAATAAGTTTAGAAGTGTTTTTCCAATATGAAATGGAACGTTTGAGAATTCACCTTTTAAGGATAAATGGAAAGTGAATATTTTGAAATTGATTTGAGGATCGGGTATGTGTAGATCTTTGGGAATTGGGAAATTCACTATGGAATTTGAAAAGGGGAAGGGAAATTTGTTTAAAAATAAATGTTGATTTATTTTTAAGTATGGGATATAATTTACGAATTTGAAACGTAAGTTAAATTTAAATCGGTAAAGATTTATTTGGTGGTTTGAAATTTGTTTTCAAAAGGTATATATGGTTAAGGTGATTTGAAATTAGTTTTCAAATGGTTAAGGTGATTTGAAATTGGTTTGCAAATGGTTAATGTAATTTGAAAATTGGTTTTCAAATGGTAAAGGTAAATTGAAAATTGGTTTTTCAATTGGTTAAGTGTGGAAAATTTTATCGTGAAGTGGTTTTGGTAAAACAAATAACTGGGGCAATTATTTGGAAATGGTGTATGTATATATATATATATCTTGTAAAGATATTTTGGGACTTAATAATTTTGGAAAAATTATTTGGAATCTGATGATGTGGCGCATCTTTATTGATAGTTAAATAACCGACTATCAATATTTACCCTTGGATAGTATTGATTGTGTTTGTTTGGAATTGAATGCACACTTATTTATAAAATAAGCGCTCGCTATTCGGTTTAGCCGGGAGAGGACCTTTGTGTCATATATCCCATTCCGAATATGCGATACGTCGTTTGGATTGCATTTGAAGACCGGTGTGAAGACCGGGTATTTGTGAGAACGATAGGATGACCTATCGATTGTCTCCGCATCGTTAGCTACGATATGGAGATTTCCTTTGTGATGGGAAATTTTATCAGGATTGTGAATACCCGGATTGCAAGGGCTTCTTTGGAAGTGCCTTCGGTTCTGTTCGAACCCGGAACAGACTTGTATGGTTACGTGTCTGACATTACATTTTGAGAGATATAGCAGATTTCTTTCAAATACATTTCTGTTGGTGGCGGAGAATTTATTCTCTTAGCTTAACACCCTTCTCTGAGACGTACGAGCTCAGAGGTTATGTAGTTGAAGGTTATCAGCGATATTTCCCAATCTGGTAATGTGGCATGCTGAGTGCTGCTGTGTGATGATCATTGGTTGATCGTTTGGATTGGATCATTTGTTGATCATTTATCTGTGTGATCTTGCTTTGGTCATCTGTGGACCCAAAGCATGGCTTTGTTGCACAAAGCGTAGCTTTGTGGACGAGACTTTGTCAGGACCTCACTCCCCGGAAATGGTCGAAACAGGAATATGCGGCAAGGTTATGAGGGTCGCGCCCTTTAGGGTATGTCATTTCCTTCTGGAAAAGGGTGGTATCATGGTATGGAGCCCAGATATTTACTCATGTGGAAAACACTATATCTATTTCTGTGTGGTGTTGTTGGTATCGAGCGCTCGGATAAAGGTCCCAAAGGACCGGGGGATGACATATTCGTGTAGTAGTTACCTAGTTACAGAGGTAACCCGGCCTTGTGTTGGCAGAGATCTAACCGTAACGTTAGTTTCTCGGGACGTCCCGCCAGAGGCGATCCCATGTGGCAGTAGGAAGTTCCTTAGCCTGACCATTTGTTGGAAATCCATTCCTCCAATACGCGCCTTGTACGGTTTTAGTTGTATTACCTGCCATTCACTTATGGTGGTCACCACTGTTTGGATGGTAGCTATAGTAGGCATAGTTCGGAATGTCTATGCTGGCTAGGATTTATATTCTACTTTCGAAATTGTTTTCTACACTATGCACTAGTAATAATATCAAAAATGATTTGATTTTCGCGTAGTAAGCATCTTTGACTATCATAAGGAGAAATCTCCTCCAATTCTGCGTTTGCATTGTGTGTGTGGCGGGAGGCCTTATGGTAGTTTCATTTTTCCAAAAAGCATTTCGAATTTCGAAAGTTAAATTTAAATTCTGTTGTTGCTTGTTTAAAGATAAACTGTTTTGAGTTCTCACACCAGTCACATGACTGACCTGGAGTTTATTGTTCCTTTCCTAAACTCTGGGTGCCCACTATTTTCCACACGGGCAGTCTAGAGTTAGGTTATCAGGTTATTCTGGATTCGGGAGTTGCTGTGCAGATCTGGAGGCGAGCCAGATAGCGTAGTCTATTATCTATTGTATATAGTATTCTTTCCGCTGTTTTATTGTTGTACACTCTGATGATATGATGTATTGTGATGTATGTATAAAATGTATAGTTCTTTTGTTTTAATAATATTCATTTATCTATTATATGTTGTTCCGCTGCGATTGTGAGATTCTGATATTGTTTCTCGTTCTGTTACTTGTTTTCTGTTTTCTCCTCTCTTTCTTTTCTTTCTTCTTCTACCTCTTTCTTCTTCTAAAACCCTAACGGTTCGATTTTTCGGCAACGAAAAATCGCGATCGTTACATTTGGTATCAGAGCATATGGTTAAGCGACAACCTGCTCTGTTGGGTATTACTCATTTGAGATAGAGTCAGTAGTACTCTAGAATGAGTGTGAGTGTAATAATAGATATGAGTGCGTATTTGTTAGTGAATATAAAATTGTTTTATATTGTGATGATTGGTTTGTTGAGTGGTATATGAACCTTCGTCGGCGCAGCCTCGAAAACTGAATCGAAGGGGTTCCTAAACACTTGAATAGAACAATTCGACACAATATTGTTTTAAATTGGGTAAATGAAATAATTTTACCTCGATTATATTTTATATATAAAAAGAAAATAATTTTTCAGGAATTATTGAAGTATGTATATAATTGATTGCTTGGTTGTTGTAAATGATATAAATATAAAATAATTAAAAAGTTGTTTGAATAAGCTAATAAAAGCAACTATTGTAAAAAGAATAATGGTATAAACCAATGAATCATAAGATGAAATTATAATTAATAATGATTTACAATTGTAAGACAATCATGTATGTATATAAGAAGTAAAATTATATAAGTAAAAGATTTATAAAAGTGATTTATGAATAGAAAGAAAACTTTTTGAAAGAATAATTAGCATTGATTTCACTATTGTCACTGGGAAATAATAAGGGTGATGACTGCAGCATCATCAGTATCATTTTCGAGTTTCTATGTGATGGATTTGCTACAAAAATGAATTTAAAAATTGAAGTTTTGTTGTAATAAATCAATTTGAAATTAAAATTCAACTTGAAGTTGTTAAGTATAAGTGAAAAAGGTTTTGAACTTATAATATAAGTTAGAAGTTGAATAATAAGTTTTATAACTTATAGAATGGGAAAATGTAAGTGAAACCAGTTGTTGAAATGGTTAAACAATTAAGTTAAATAAAATGGAATATGAATTTGAATATTGATATGAATTTGACTTAAGTAAAAGTTAAATAGGATTTACTTTGGAATTTAAAATCCGAATTGAATTGATAAGTAAAACTTAAGTTTAATTAACAAATGATGTTTAAATGGAATAACTTAAGTGAAGTTAAATAAAAAATCGATCTTTGCATCAAAGTTAAATAATCAAGTGAATTAAATGATGTAAATAAAGTTGAAATGGAATGCAAGTTAAGTAATGTTGAAAGAATTGATGTTAATATCAAAGTAAGTGAATAAAGTGAGTAAATGAAATTGTTAAAGAGGTGAACTTAAGTTATATAAATGAAATTCAATTTTATTTGTAAAAAGAACTAGCAATTGAGTTAAAGTATGAATTGAATGTTAATCAATAGAATATGAATAAGTTGATATGAAATGATGCATGCAAGTGTAAATTCATTTGAAAATAGTTGAATAGTAGAATGAAAATCAATTGGATGTTAAACCAATTGAAATTAAAACAGTTGAACCAAATTGAATGTAAGTAAAATGGATAAATTTGGTTGTATTGGATGTACATTGGTCGTTATTGCTTGTTGGTTGGTTGTATGTAAATTCATTAAGTGTTAATGAAATTGAATTAGTAAAATTTGAAAGCTATGTAATTGAATTCAAATGAAAATTGGAATGCAAAGTTGAATGAAAATGAATATGCAACTTTAATAGTAAACTAAAAGTGGTATAAGAAGCATGTATTGGAAATTTTGAACTTGAATTGGCAAAATAGTTTGAATGTTGGAATTGAATACTATTACTAGCAGGATATACAGGTTATAAAGGAATTGGGATTTTGATTTCAAAGTTAAAAAAAAAAAAATTGAATTGCTCGACAAAAAGGTACGTATTTCAATTTTTATATGAGATTTGATGATTTCCTTCTCCAGCCACTTGGCTTTCTCTTTTCTTTTTGATTCTGAGGGGCCGTAGAGCCGTTTTGTAGTCGTACCGATCTAGCCGCGCAAAGGAGACTCTGGCGAAATTTTTCGAAAATTTAGGGAGTTAGTAAAATTTTGAGAAATTTTGAAAGTTTGAAATTTGAATTTAAATTTAAATTTGAATTGTTGAGTAAACAATGTTGTTTGAAACCTATAATTGAAGTTGGAAAGCTAATTGAAATGATAGTAAATCTTTAATAAAAAGATTGGTGTTAGAAGTTGATAAAACTATTAGCTTTGGAAAAATAATAAACGGTTTAGGATCATTCTCCTTAACTTGTAATTTCGAGGACGAAATTCTTTTAAGGGGGGAAGATTGTAACGACCCAGAATTTTTGATAACTTGAATTTGAATATTTAATTTATTTTAAATATTAATAAGTGAATTTTTGGAGTCGAATAAATTTTATTTTGAATTTTGGATTTAATTTTGCAATTAAATCGATTTATTTAATAGTGAAATTCCACAAATAATTAGATATTGGGTTAAATATGATTGAAAATGGTTTGGAAAATTTTGTTTTATCATATTTAAGTTAAAGAAATATTTTAGAACTTGTAAAATTGAATTTGGAGTTAATTTGTAAAAATTGAATATTTTAATATTTAATTATCGACTGAAAATAGCCAATTTTTGAACAGTCTCAGAATTGAACGAAACGAGTTCCATTGGATCCGTAATAGTTAGTTATTATCGGATTTCAATTTTCGTAGCAATCGGAGTTGTCGTTTGACCGTGGCAGCTCGAAACGCATCAATATCGTTTTAATATTTATTTAGCGAGTTAAAATAGCCATTTTTCAAACGGTCTCGGATTTCGACGAAACCAGTTTCATCGGATCCGTAATGTGATATTATTGCAAGATTTCAAATTTCAAGTCAATCGGATTTATCGTTTGTCCGGTACAAGCCAAAACGCCTAGAAATCGCTTAAATCGGTTTAAATTTAAATCGACCGTTTATTGCCGTATCTCACACATACTTCCGAATTAGCTTACGAAACCTGTTCCATTGCGTCCGGAACGCGGAAAAACTTTAGAATCGCCTGTCGGAACGCGTAGATTGGAGTTCGTTTGCATAAGTTATTAAAAAGAGAATTTTATTATTAAAATAAGATTAATAACATATATCTCTTAATATTTTTCAAAACCCTAGCTCCATATGCTCAGCCGCCGCCCCAATGTTCCAATGGCCAGAAATCACCCGAATTCTCCTCCAATTATCTTATAATCCGCGCATCGATTCAAGAAGTTATCAACTGCAAAGTCGTAGAGGACTCTAAGATCTACAAGTTCAACGGTTGAGATCGTGTTCGGAGCTTTGGGTCAACGGGTATTTGGGCACAAAGGCCGTGCGTTTCGTGCATTCCTCAAGGTGGAGGAGGGGGCCGAGTTTGGCCTAGCTCTGGCCGAAGGTGGCTCTTGTCGTGGGCTACGAGGTGGCGCTCTCTGATCGATGCAAAGGCGAGTGTGGTGGTCGCGAATTCAAACCCTAGGTGTGGATGTTTGGGTTTCTCGTGCGCGCGTGTATACCTGGGAGGAGAAATGCGAACGGGAAGAAGGGAGAGCATGGGGCCCGCACGCGTGAAGAGGGGGTGAGGTGTTTTCTTTTAATTTTTAGTTTAAATTCAAAATTCAAATTCGTTCAATCTTTAAAACGTGATAACTTTTTGCTGCGAGGTCCAAATTGAACGAGATTTTTTGCGTTGGCTTCGTATCGCCGAGCTCTTCGCAATGCAACTGGTTTGGAGTCGATTGGAGCTCGTTTGAATTTCGGGTAAAATTAAACGTTCGTTTAATTTTATTCGAAACGAACGCGAAAACGGAAACAAAATCAAGGTGAGAACTCCTCACTCAATCGAAAGGTTTTGTTTAAAATTTTAAATAGTTAATATTGATTGATAATTGTTGATTGATTGTGGTAGTAGATATAATAGGACATATACTATATTTAGCGATATATATATATTGGCATATGTATATATCGGATTTGATTTCCCGCCTCGTATAGCGGATGAGACCCTATTGCGCCGTTATTAAGCGGATATTTTATAAAATCCCATATACCGCGATATTCCACCTTGAAGTGGAATTGGTATTGTGCTAACGTCTGTGGATGCAGGGTAACAGGTTGGAGGGATCCAACTGGATTCCTCGCATATTTATTTGTTTATAAATATTATGTTGATTGTTGATAATCATATTGATATATGACACTTATTCCCGTGATTGACCATCTGATGTTGTTGCATCATCGGATTCAAATTTTTAAAAAAAATTAAAAATAACGGTTTTGAATTTAAAAGGGGTTTTAAATCGATTTTTCAAAGAGTATGGTTTATTAAAAAATTTTGAATTGATTAAATTTTAAAATAAATAGATGGATAAAATTTTATGTTTTAAAAATTTATATTTTTATAAAATATAACTTAAAAGAAATTTTTAACAATAATAGGTTTTTATAAAATAGTTAAATTTGGTTTTTGGGGAGTTATTATCATTAATGGTTTATATAAAGGATTTTATAAATGGATGTTTTTAAATAAAAAATTATTGAAGTTATAGAATAAATTTAGAAAGTGTTAAGTTGATGTATAACATGAATTTCACTAGGATTTATAGATTAATAAATGTGAAATTTATAAAACGAATGGTTATGGGAAAATTTTAAGTTTATAAGTTATTAACTTATAAAAATGGATTTGGGCATTAAAAAGGGGAATTTTATAAAAATTGTTAATAAATGAAGATTTCATTAGTTGAAATTATTATAAACCATAAAGAAATCTTGTAAGTGATAAGATTTTAAATTGGTGAAGTTCAAAGGAACGATTTGGTAAATAAATAATATTATAAGTATTTAACTTACAATATGGCTTTTGGGTATGAAATTGGGTTATGTAAAATTGCATCGGATTAATAAAGGAATTTATAAAATTGGGGTTTATAATAGAAATGGAATTTATAAACTATGTTTATAAATTTGAAATCCATCGAATTTGATAAATTGAAATATGGGAATTTGTTAAGTGGGCTATATTCACTATTTTGAATATTGAATAGATTATTAAATAAAATGGGTTTGTTTTTGGGAAAGGAATGTTTTAAATGGAATTTAAAACGAATTAAAGGTGTTTTAAAATGTATTGAGTATTGAAAACATAGATTTCAACATTGATTGTTGAAATAGACGTTTTCGAGAAACAGAAGGGAATAATTTGTATAGTATTGGATTTATATATCTATTTTTAATTTCAAATCCATAAACTAGTGTTTTGGGTTATCGTAACGATGTTTTACGCAACATTCGTTTTTAACCCAAATAAATTTGAATAAAAGAATAGTTTCCTTATAGGAATGAAATAAATACTTAACGGTGGTTTAAGTGTATTGGGTATTTTCGAAATTGTTGAAAAGAAATTAAATTGTGAATTATTTATTATTAAATAAGTTTAGAAGTGTTTTTCCAATATGAAATGGAACGTTTGAGAATTCACCTTTTAAGGATAAATGGAAAGTGAATATTTTGAAATTGATTTGAGGATCGGGTATGTGTAGATCTTTGGGAATTGGGAAATTCACTATGGAATTTGAAAAGGGGAAGGGAAATTTGTTTAAAAATAAATGTTGATTTATTTTTAAGTATGGGATATAATTTACGAATTTGAAACGTAAGTTAAATTTAAATCGGTAAAGATTTATTTGGTGGTTTGAAATTTGTTTTCAAAAGGTATATATGGTTAAGGTGATTTGAAATTAGTTTTCAAATGGTTAAGGTGATTTGAAATTGGTTTGCAAATGGTTAATGTAATTTGAAAATTGGTTTTCAAATGGTAAAGGTAAATTGAAAATTGGTTTTTCAATTGGTTAAGTGTGGAAAATTTTATCGTGAAGTGGTTTTGGTAAAACAAATAACTGGGGCAATTATTTGGAAATGGTGTATGTATATATATATATATCTTGTAAAGATATTTTGGGACTTAATAATTTTGGAAAAATTATTTGGAATCTGATGATGTGGCGCATCTTTATTGATAGTTAAATAACCGACTATCAATATTTACCCTTGGATAGTATTGATTGTGTTTGTTTGGAATTGAATGCACACTTATTTATAAAATAAGCGCTCGCTATTCGGTTTAGCCGGGAGAGGACCTTTGTGTCATATATCCCATTCCGAATATGCGATACGTCGTTTGGATTGCATTTGAAGACCGGTGTGAAGACCGGGTATTTGTGAGAACGATAGGATGACCTATCGATTGTCTCCGCATCGTTAGCTACGATATGGAGATTTCCTTTGTGATGGGAAATTTTATCAGGATTGTGAATACCCGGATTGCAAGGGCTTCTTTGGAAGTGCCTTCGGTTCTGTTCGAACCCGGAACAGACTTGTATGGTTACGTGTCTGACATTACATTTTGAGAGATATAGCAGATTTCTTTCAAATACATTTCTGTTGGTGGCGGAGAATTTATTCTCTTAGCTTAACACCCTTCTCTGAGACGTACGAGCTCAGAGGTTATGTAGTTGAAGGTTATCAGCGATATTTCCCAATCTGGTAATGTGGCATGCTGAGTGCTGCTGTGTGATGATCATTGGTTGATCGTTTGGATTGGATCATTTGTTGATCATTTATCTGTGTGATCTTGCTTTGGTCATCTGTGGACCCAAAGCATGGCTTTGTTGCACAAAGCGTAGCTTTGTGGACGAGACTTTGTCAGGACCTCACTCCCCGGAAATGGTCGAAACAGGAATATGCGGCAAGGTTATGAGGGTCGCGCCCTTTAGGGTATGTCATTTCCTTCTGGAAAAGGGTGGTATCATGGTATGGAGCCCAGATATTTACTCATGTGGAAAACACTATATCTATTTCTGTGTGGTGTTGTTGGTATCGAGCGCTCGGATAAAGGTCCCAAAGGACCGGGGGATGACATATTCGTGTAGTAGTTACCTAGTTACAGAGGTAACCCGGCCTTGTGTTGGCAGAGATCTAACCGTAACGTTAGTTTCTCGGGACGTCCCGCCAGAGGCGATCCCATGTGGCAGTAGGAAGTTCCTTAGCCTGACCATTTGTTGGAAATCCATTCCTCCAATACGCGCCTTGTACGGTTTTAGTTGTATTACCTGCCATTCACTTATGGTGGTCACCACTGTTTGGATGGTAGCTATAGTAGGCATAGTTCGGAATGTCTATGCTGGCTAGGATTTATATTCTACTTTCGAAATTGTTTTCTACACTATGCACTAGTAATAATATCAAAAATGATTTGATTTTCGCGTAGTAAGCATCTTTGACTATCATAAGGAGAAATCTCCTCCAATTCTGCGTTTGCATTGTGTGTGTGGCGGGAGGCCTTATGGTAGTTTCATTTTTCCAAAAAGCATTTCGAATTTCGAAAGTTAAATTTAAATTCTGTTGTTGCTTGTTTAAAGATAAACTGTTTTGAGTTCTCACACCAGTCACATGACTGACCTGGAGTTTATTGTTCCTTTCCTAAACTCTGGGTGCCCACTATTTTCCACACGGGCAGTCTAGAGTTAGGTTATCAGGTTATTCTGGATTCGGGAGTTGCTGTGCAGATCTGGAGGCGAGCCAGATAGCGTAGTCTATTATCTATTGTATATAGTATTCTTTCCGCTGTTTTATTGTTGTACACTCTGATGATATGATGTATTGTGATGTATGTATAAAATGTATAGTTCTTTTGTTTTAATAATATTCATTTATCTATTATATGTTGTTCCGCTGCGATTGTGAGATTCTGATATTGTTTCTCGTTCTGTTACTTGTTTTCTGTTTTCTCCTCTCTTTCTTTTCTTTCTTCTTCTACCTCTTTCTTCTTCTAAAACCCTAACGGTTCGATTTTTCGGCAACGAAAAATCGCGATCGTTACAGTAAATGTACGTATACAGTGATTCTGGATGTGTGTGACACTAAAATCATAAGGGTATTTCATTAGAAATACATTATTCCATAAGTCAATATCACTCTATATAATGTATCGAAGATTGTGAATCTTTAATATAATGTTTTCCTCTACTATATATATTAATATATTACTTGCATACTCCTTAGTTGTTGAGCAAAATCAAGCTAGGTATGTTATGTGTAGTATTATTAATATATTGAGTAGACGAGGTAAGATAACTATATGTATTTATTGAACAAACTCAAGTACCTATATACTATATTTATGCCATTGCGTGATGGTAGGTACAACCGAATAATTTCATTTCGATATATTGAGTAAACTCATGGTCGAAGTGAAATTAGGACAAGGAACCACGGGTTATGAGTTGTATATGATACAACCAATAAAGGGCTACGATTGCATGTGGAGCTATGACTTATTGAGCAAACTCAAGGCCATAATTCTAAGACACATGAGTCATAACACCTAATAGGGAAGTCAAAAGACTTTTATGTTTCGACTTGGGGTTTGGTGAAACATAAAAGACTAGTGGGATCTTATTTAAAATAAAACATAAAGTTTAACCTTACTAATAATATAAGAACATCTACTATGATATTGTTCTAATAATCTACCCATTAAAATTTGTAGAAAATGTTAACTCCAAAGTTGTTTTCTAAAAGTGACAAGCTTACTAGACCACACTATATCAGTTGGCTAATCGCGATTAAGATAACATTAGCTTACGAGCATCTTTGGTCGTCCATTACATGTGAACCTAAAGAACATCCAGCTGATGATGTGGACCCGAACGTAGATATGCTTATAAGAAATGAGTTTCGGAGCTCTAGACCATCCAATTTTTTGTGTTGTCTACGTTAGACAAACCCTTGTAGAGGCAATATGAAAACATGTAAGGCTGCCAATGAATGTCTAAAAAATCCAAAATCCGGTCGCAGCCATATCCGAAAAGCGGATGAATATCTATATCTGAAAAAGCGGATGCGGATGCGAAGGCGTCCGCATCCGAAAATTATCTTTTCAATTTTTGTCAAGATTATAGGTTATTTTTTATGTATTTTAGCATAATAAAATATTTAAATTTATTTTTTTATTAAGTTAATAGTTTATATTTTATGCATTTAATGCATATTAACTGCTCAAAACTATTTGTTCATCATATTTATCGATTTTGCATACATTTATAATCAATGGTATTGGAGAAAAACCATATTAAACCAAAAATTTCAATTAACATTTCTTGATTTATCGACCGTTAGCGGATAGAATAATTTTTCGATATCTGCCCATATCCATGGATGCGAATATCCGATTTCCAAAAATGAGTTCGAATGCAGATGTGAATATGACATTGTTCGTATCCAAAGTTATACGTTGATAGGTCTAAAAACATGTGTGTCCATGAGATATTTGATAGTCTCAAGGCCCTGTTTGGTACATAGCCACATTCAGCAAGGCACGAGCTTACAAAGAAGCTATTTAACACAAAAATGACTAAAGGACAAAAAGTGGATGATTAGGTACTGATGATAATGGGCTATATTGATAGGATTTCATAATTGGATGTACAGATAAACAATGAATTACAAGTTGAATTGATTCTTGGTTCTCTGAAATTTCAGCGTGAACCGTTCATATTGAATTACAATATGAATCAAATGAATGTAAATCTCGTAGAGCTCCTCAAAGAGGTAAATTGAGTATACATCCAAAGATCAAGGGGTTATACTTATTGTAAAGGGTGGTGCATCATCTTCGAAAGGTTCAAAGAAGTGAAAAAGAGAAGGCAGGAGGAATAAAAAAGTAAAAATACCAATGACAAGGGTAAATATCACCACTGCCATAAGAAAGGTCACTAAAACAGGAACTATCCTGACTACCTAAAGATTTGTTGAGAAATAAAGCAGAACGGTTTTACAGCTCCATCAGGTACATTTATGATTCAAAATTGTTTTGCAATAAATAAAATATCTTGGGTTTAGATACTGGTTATAGAACTCATATATGTAATTTGTTACAAGGGCCTGGGAACGGGCACCGTGTGGTAAAAGAAGTGATAAGGCTCCAAGTAGCCGATGGATCTATCGTAGATGCAATAGCAGTAGGAGATTATCATTTATTTTTTCCTAATGCAGTAGTATTAATATTAAATAATTGCTATTTTGTAAAAGGATTTATTTATGGAATTGTATCTATTTCAAGATTGTACGTTTCTTGATTGTCATTGAATCTGTCCGCTTTAATGGCAAAAATGTTGGTGCTCCCCAATTCGAGGTACTTCTCCGAATAAGAACCATTTTTGAAAGCTCAAAATTTTGAGTTTCCAATTCTCTTATTTCTCTCGGAGGCATACATCTAATAAGTATGGTAACCAACTTCGTATCTTGCTCTATATTAATGTGGAATTCAATTTCTCGATGTGGAGTTAAACCTGAAACCTCTTCAGCCACATTCGAAAATGTCCCAACAATTGGAACTCATGATAATTCATCACGATAGAGATACAAGGAGTATAAATAAATCACCATCATAGAACTCTCATGTTCACGATACACGCTAAGTCCTTTCCTGCTACTATCCTTCAAATAGTTCATAAGTACATTATGCCAACCATTTGGACTTACTCTAGCCTTGGGTTAGGCAAGTACCCATAAAGGGGAGAATACTTGATTATCCGACCCCCAAGTGTAGACGTTACTATTCTTGACACCCATCGGATATGTATGCTTTATTAGTTGGCCATAAAGTTGATAATGTAGACCGCATAGACCATTTAGGCTTTGATACCATTGATGGAAACATACTGCTCTACAATGGGTGAAATGTGTAGAATTCAAAAATCTTTCCTATTTTGGATCATAATGGGCCTTTGAAGTCTAATTGGTGTATTAGATCTTATCTCGATTATTTAAATAAAATATAATTTTAATTAATTTTTTGATTTATTTAATTAATGAATTTCATAAATTATACATTATATGAGTACATCATTTTATACTCGTATGTGTATAACGTGCACGCGCAACATAAAAAAGTATGCATGGTTAAGTTTATACATAGTGGCTATTGGGATTTATATCTATTATGTGCATGCTTCGCTCTTACGTATATGCCAATTGTCTGAGTAAAATATTTCATAATAAAATAAATACACACACATATGTATATAATTTAAAAAAAATTATTAAAATTATGTATATGTATATTTAAAAATAATACAAATCTGACCATGTCTTTGATTTTAAATTTCATGTTTAAAGCGTCTAATTTGGCTTATTAAACCAAATTCAAACTCTAAACTAGATTTACTATTTAAATTTAAAGTTCCAAAATATCATGCTTTGACTTAGTGACGTTATATATATACATATACATATATATATATATATACATACATATATATATATATATATATGTATATATACATATATATATATATATATATTCAAAGCCAAAAATAAATTTATTTAAAATATTTATACAACAACTCAGACGAGTCATTCCATAATTTCCATAATTTTTCACTCAATATTTCCTGTTTAACTTAGTTGTTATTAACCAACATGAAACTCTTAGACGAGTCATTCCATAATTATCCAGTAACTATCATTACATAACCATTTGGTGCCCCCAGCATTCATGAGTAACACATTATCCAACATTTAGAGAGCATTACATATTCTTATCTCAACATATGTATCGATACTTTTCTCAAAAATTCTTAACCCGAAATATTTAGAATAATATTTTATTTAATATTATGATAATTTTCTTAAGATTACACCTCCTTGTAATTGTTACCACATGATGTATCATTTAAGAATTCCCAATATACTTCAAATTGTTACTTAATTAATTATTTCATTATAACAAACTACATAATAGAAATCAAGCACCTATATATAAACAAGATTGGCTATAGAATTAGATATATATAACAAATTACATAATTGTCTCTAGAGCATAACTTTAACTCTTCCACGGTTAATTGGTAGAATCCCACCAGTCGACTACTTTGATGGAATCCATTTTTGGCTACAATGGATTGTTGGCTATCCCAGAGGGATTAGTTGACTATTCGGTCAACTAATCAGCTATTAATCTGGCTGGATTCTTTTGGGATTTCTAACATTTGGCTAGGACTTTGAAGTTCAAACAAGGTTTGTGGAGGTCTAGTAAGACTACAAAGTGATGTTTTTGAGTTCATCTTGAGCATGCATGGCTTGGGGTACAGGCTTTGGTGAAACGTATTATGGTATATGGCCAATGAGATCATATGCTGGCCAAGAGGCGATTAGTGGGACGGTCTGGATGTGAGTCTAGATACTCAAATGAATTATGTAGGAAATGACTAGATAATTGTTCTCAATGTGACTTCTACGTAGTTTTAAAATAGGTACGACTTCGAAATCTGATTATCAAGGTATCGAAGGCACATAGATAGGGGTGGGTATGATACATCACTACCTATACTCCAGGATTACAGCTACGAATTAGGTATTATTACTTTTCACCAAGTCTACCGAGGACCGGTAATGTTTTTCACTAAGTGTGATGTTTGGAATGAGGCGAGGACACTCATCTATAGCGGTAATCATCCCGATGGGACGGCAACCACTTTTTTCCTTTAGCGTATAGTAGTTCGATGGAAAGATGTTGTGACTTGTTTGTATTAAATGTCAGATACATTATGGGTACAACATGGTGATGACTTAGAGCTTTGGCTCATTATCATACACACCTGGACTTACATATATCCTTGTATAATTATTATCCACATACTTTCTAAGGGAGTAAAAATGAAGGCATGATGATAACAAGAATGTCAAATTCAAAGGATCTTATAGATGAAGGAAGTGTTAAATTAAAGAAAAGTAGGTCATTAAAGCCAATGGCGAAGGCCTACAACGATGCCGCATACCATTGACGCTGTCTATCATCAATAAAGTAGATGATATCTTATGAAGCCAATAATTGATGTCATACACCATTGATATCGCATATCATTAGGGTAGTGAAATCAGTAACACTATATTGTAAGCCATTAATGTTATAGCTGCATAATCTAACATCGGTGTCACATCTCTTCAATTTGAATGTCGAAGGTAAACGAGCTTAGAGATTTCAAGTGTCAAGGAACAAATATGAGGTTGCTGCCCCCCTTTAATGTCATATATCATTGATACCGCAACTTATCAATAAGAAAGTCGATGTTGAAGACTAGCAAGTGGAAAAACATCAAAAGCCTACAGCCATAGTGATGTTGTGCTCCATCAATAAAGGTCAAAGAGGGCACCACATATCATCCATGCTATACTTTATTCATGCCATATTTTATCAACACTGCATATCATTCATGTTTAACTTAACCAATGTCGCATTTTATCAACACCACATATCATCCATGCCACACTCAATCAATGCCGCGTTTTATCAACACTGCATCTATGCCGCACTAGATCAATGACGCATCCTATTGATGTTGCAATCATATATATGAAGTTGTTATCGACTAATAGTGTATAAAAAGCACGTCGCCATTCAAAAAATACCACCTGCACCAATACCATGCTATAGTGATGTCACCCTTCACCAGCCGAGCCAATATACAAGAGCATATCGCATGTCACCAATATGATAAAGGATGTTTAATGCCTTCGTTTTTGGGAGTGATGTCAAAAGTTATCAACCCACATGTAGTCAGGATGATGATGCCATAATCCTTCGTACACCAAAGAATGTCACGAATCATCAAATCAAAGCAATATCTCAAGCACCATCGAGATGGACCTTGATGCCAAAGATCAAGCATGCCGCATTGACATGTGTCGTCCATAAAGTGCTGTATACTCCTATAAAAATGGATGTAGGTGCATGAAGGAAGGGGCGACTATTTCTGTTCTCTCTTCTTAAAATTAAACAATTGTAACCCTAAATTGGCTTGGGGAAAATCTTGAATTATTTAAAAACTTACAATTTGATATGAGCAAGGAGTTGAACAATAATCAAGCATAGCCCGTCTACCTTGGTAGTGCAACTTTAAATGAATACGCATACAATAGAGCTCTTTAAGACATAAGTGTCGTCTTGATTTTATCCTATATAAAATCACATGAACTTCGGCCTAAACTAGTATTTATATGCATAATTTCTACTTTTCTTGCTACATACGAACAACAAATTATGAACCATGAGGATTACTTAGTTCATTAATAAATTCTTGATGAACTATTTCACATACTTGCAACTTATTCTTTCTCTTCTATTGAACATATGACATGAGTTTTCAAATAGCTTTATCAATGTTCATGGCATTTTGGAGCCATATCTAAATGGAATTATCGTATGGTAAGCCTTGAATGATGGACTAATACTTAATTTCTTACCCCTACTTGATCTCATCAACTAATTTATGCTTAGTCATGTGATCAAGGGTATAAAAACAAAGTTTAAGCTCATCATATTTGGCTTTATGGGTGTTATAAAAAAAATTGGTTTAACATTTTAGTGCTATAAGAAGGGCTCAAACCTCTGATCCGTTATTTCTTTATTTAATTCTAATCATGCGGTTTATTTTCCTTTTTATGAAAATGGTGAACACTATGAGAATCAACGTTTCGAAGAAGGAAATAATGAAACACACGATATTGGGGAATAATGTTACTCGTACGTTCAATTTAGAAATCTTGGAAATTGGTCAACCTTTAGGACCAGAAAAGCCAATGGATAACGAAGCCAAAATCAAAGATTTAACATAACATATGGAAATAATGAAAGAATTACTATAGACGGTCCTTTCACATAGGTCTTCCAAAACAACAAAGCTCGCTGAAGGGGAAGAGGCAGAATGCCAAGAAGGAACCTTAATGACTCGACACTCAAAAGCAAAGAGAAAGGAAAAAGTACCATGGGTCCACCAAAAAAGAGAGGATCTCAAAATGAAGGACTAATATTGCGCTTCCCAAACTTGCAAGGAAATCAAATTAAGATGAATCAACGAAGAAAGAATCAAGAAGGAATGGTAAAACAATCTTCCAAGCAAACTAGCAACTTAGTTTCAGGCAAGAAGTATAAGCCCGATAGGAAAGACTATTATGATGATGAAGCATACTTGAAGAACATTGCTAATAAGATTGTGAAGGATATGCTCGATCTCAAGGGAAAAAGAACCGGGTGAACAATAATCCTCGTAGGGCCCTGTTCATGGAAGAGATAATAGCTGTCAGAATCCTATCCTACATTTATGTTCCTATGCTTAAGTATAATGGAAGCACCGATCCAGATGATCACTTATTGTCTTTTGAAATCCAGATGGATCTACACAATGCACCAGGAGCAGTTTGTTGCAGACTTTTTCCTACTATCTTTAAAAAGCCATAGCTAAATGGTACATATACAATCCAAAAGGAACTATCTATTCCTGGTAGCCATTTTCCTATGAATTCTGAGCACAATTTTGCATTTACAAAGACCTACTATCGATTCCAGTGTATCAGCTAATGTTAAACAGAGACCAGGGGAATTGCTCCATGAACACTTGACGAGATTTAATATGAAAGCATTAAAAGCTGAAAATATAGCCGTTGGAAAAAGTTGATGGTTGTACGATCAAGATTAATTGAGCAAACTCCATTCTGGAAGGAACTTTGCATTCATGGATGTTGAATTTGTAGGACTTCCACTTTCTAGCTAACAAGTTCATCCATATGGATGAAATGTACCATGCAAAGAAGAAACCTTAGCCAAGAAAATCTGGCTTCAACCATCCCAACAAGAGACCAAGGTGGGATGAGAATGGAAGGAGAAGACAAGAAGAGATCCCGAAGTCCAATTATGCAGCCTCGAATAAACCAATTTATAACATTTTTGCTATGTCAAAGGATGGTGGCAACTTTCTGTTCCTTACAAAGCAAGAAACAACCCTGAACCAAGAAGAGGGGGAAATTATTGTGCCTGTCACATGGCCAATGGACACAAGACCAATGAATGTTATATATTGGAAGGATAATTAGAAATATGATTTGGTCTAGACTTCCATGTAATATTACAAATCAAATGAAAAATGATTCTCATCTAGATTTTATTCCACCAATTAATCGAACAGATATTATTCATGGAGTTCCACATCTAGCGAGTAGTAGCAACGGGGCCAGAGGCAGATACATAAGAAAAACAAGGGACACAATCTTCTCTATCCAGGAGGAACCATCGCTCAAAAATCAATAATATTAACTTTAGATGCACAACCTAACTATAACTCCATAGGAGTTGAGGGGGGTCCAACATCTACATAATGATCCGCTAATTATAACTGCACCAATCAAGCTTTCTATGGTGACTAAAATTCTAGTTGATACCAGAAGTGCGGTAAATGTTATCTTTAAACATGCCTTTGAACGGACGAGGATTCCAAAAAAGAAGTCAAAAGAAAGCTTCAAGCCCATCTTCGAGTTCAATAACAAAGTGTCCACTCTGGTGGGGTAGATTAAGCTTCTAGTGCAAATGGGAATTCTACCCCGCTCAAGAACTTTCGAAACTTTGTTCATCATAGTGGACCAGTCTTCCTACTACAACGCCTTCTTTAGGAGGCCAGCTCTAGACAAAGTAGATGCTTTTGTGTCACCAAAATACCTAATGGTGAAATTTCTAACTAAAAATTGATGTGCAACGATATGGGGAGAGCAATTTTAGCTCTCGGGAATTGTATTTTGCTAATCTCGATCAATGCAAAATGGATAATATTTCTATTGTGATTTAGAGAAGGACTAATCTGCTAAGGTTGAAATTAAAATGCCCTTATACGATGGTCCTCTAGGTCAACCATCTAAGGAAAATAAGAAGAATGTGTTAAAAAGATTTAATTTTTCTGAAAGGAAGAGAAAGAGGAAGGAAGCGAATTTTATGGACGAAGAAATAGACGGTGAAGAAATTGTCACTGAATTTGACTATAGAGGTTAGCAAGAGAGGATGAAGCCCGCCTAAGATCTTGAAGAGATATGCTTGGATCCATTTGACCTAACAAAGACAATGAAAACCGGGAAAGAGTTAAATTTCAAACATAAAGGGGAGTTAGTTTGTTTTCGTCAATCCAGCAAAGGCATGTTTGCCTAGATTCACTCAGATATGGTTGGAATCGATCCAACCATCATTTGTCATGCCTAAAATATAGACCTGAGTATTACATCTATCCGGCAAAAGAAGAAACTATTCAATAAAGTTTGAGCTAACGCTTTGAAAGAGGAGGTCAAGAGGCTACTTGAAAATGTGTTCATCAGAGAAGTGTTGTATCTAATATGGTTGGCCAATCCAGTATTAGTCAAAAAGCCAAGTGAGAAATGGAGGACATGTGTTGATTATACCGATTTAAACAAGGCATGCCCAAAATTACTACCCCCTTCTAAGAATAGACCAATTGGTCAACGCAACAAAGTGGACACAAACTCTTTTCTTTCATGGATGCATACTCTGGTTATAATCAAATTCCGATGTTCAAGCCAAATGAAGAGAATACAAGCTTCATAACAGTCTGGGGAACATTTTGTTATATAGTAATGACATTTGGATTAACAAATGTCGGAGCCTCCTACCAAAGGTTGGTCAACAGAATGTTTAGAGAACATATCGACTGTAACATGGAAGTACACGTAGATGATATTTTGGTTAAATTTCAAGAAGAGAGTAACCATCTAAGTGATCTAAAAAAGATGTTGGTGGTATTACGGAAATATCTGATAAAATTCAACCCAAAATGTTCTTTCGGAATCTAGTTTGGGAAATTCTTGGGGTATATTGTTAGTGCTAGGGAATAGAAGCTAACCCTGATCAGATCCAACCTATTAAAGACATGGTGGAGCCTAAGGCATGCAAAGATGTAATGAACTTAAATAGAAGAGTTGAAGCATTGAATATATTCATTTCCAAGGCCACAGACAAACGCACCACATTCTTTGATGTGATTAAAAAGAAGAAAAACTTCAAATAAGGAAAGGATTGTCGGGATGCCTTTAAGGAACTAAAAGATCATCTTAAGAAATCACCGATTCTAACCAGCCCCATAGAAGGGGAAAACCTTTATCTTTATATGGCAATTTCAGAACATGCAGTTAGCTCCGTTCTAATAAGGGAAGAGAAGGTAACTCACCTCCCAGTGTATTATACAAGCAGTAGGCTTAAAGACATAGAAACTATATTCTTATCATAGAAAAACTAGCATACTGTTTGATGCTCACAGCACAAAAATTAAGAGCGTATTTCAAGCACAATTAAGATTCTAACCAACTTTCCACTCACGGATATGTTTAGTAAACCCAAAGCTTCGAAAAGATTACTAAAAGGGAGAATAGAACTTAGCCAGTATGATATTGAATTTTTACCATGAGTGGCAATTAAGGGAGAAGCTCTTGCCGATTTTGTTTATAAATGTACGGGATTCATCAAGGAGCAATCAGGGAAGGAAAATTTTATAAAGCCTAAATGGCAATTGTTCATAGATGAGGCTTTAAACGAACAAGGGGTTGGAGTAGGATACGTGACTATTACCCCCGACGGACAACACTTGCATTATGCAATGAAATTGGATTTCCAGCCACTACTAATGTGACAGAATACGAGTCAATGGTAGCAAGACTCACCTTGGCCCTACAATTGAAAATCCCCAGAATTGAGTCCTAATTAATGGTAAATTAGTTAAACCAAACATATTAGACAAAGGATGTCGAGTTGGTCTTAATGTGAAGAAGGTGCTAAAGATATTAACCTAATTTGAGGATTTCTCAATACACCAAGTGCCAAAAGGGAAGAACTCTCAACTTGATTCTTTAGCTAAGTTGGTTAGCTCATAAGGAGCACCAAAAACCCGAATTATGCCAGTAGAGTACCAATCAAATTCTACTATAGAGAAAAAGGCTCTGAGCCAGAAAAAAGTCATTGGTATTGATCAGATCTCAAGCCCTAACGCATAAGGAAAAATAAAAGGAAAATGGAAATGAAATCCTTTATGAAAAATCCTCTTACATAGAAACTAATGATCAATATAAGGACAATTGGATGACAACTATCATCGAATATTTGACGAAAGAAAAATTATGATAAACGGAAAGCAAGACGGATAAAACATCAATCCCTAACCTTTATTGCGATAAACGGGATACTTCATAAAAAAGGGTATCCACTCCCTCACTTAAGATGTGTTAGTCCGGAAAAGGAGCAAAATTATTAAAAGAATCCGATAAAGGATTTTGTGGAGACCATTCTAATGGCAAAAATCAAGCAAAAATGGTTATGAGACAAGGCTTTTATTGGCCTCAGATGACTAACATGCTATATATTATGTGAAGAGATGCGAAAAAGTCCAAAAGTTCTCTAAGATCCCAAATTGCCACCAAGTGAATTAACTTCTATCTCAAGTCCATGGCCTTTCGTTGTATGGGGAATTGACTTGATAGGGCCACTACCTATATCCAAAGGAGGAGCTAAATTTGTAGTGGTAGCCATTGATTATTTTACCTAATGGGTAAAAGCGGACTACTACCAAATATCACATCGGGGAAAGTGCTTAAATTCATAATCAAGAATATTGTCACCGGGTATGGAATTCCACATAAGATAATATCCAACAATGGAACACAGTTTGAAAACGAGGAATTTACCTGGTTCTATGGTAGATATGTGATTATCGAGAGCTTTGCATCTATGGAATACCCCAAGGAAAATGGAGCCATTGAAACTGCTAATAAAACCATTAAGAGCATCCTAAAGAAATGGTTAGACAAAGTAAGAGGAAATTGGGTAAAAGAATTACCTCTTATGTTATGGGCATATAGGACTCTTACCAAAACTACAACGGTACATACCTCATTTTCTTTAAAATATGGATGTGAAGCCATGCTTCCAATCAAGGTTGAAGTACCCTCTCGTTTAAGGATTACATATGCATCTAATCTGAATCAGGAATTAAAAAGAGAATCTAAGACCTAATCAATGAGCTAAGAGAAGAAGCGTCCGCACGAATAGCTGAATATCAATGTAGAATAACCAAGTACTACAACTCCAAAGTTAAGGAAAGGTCATTTCAAAAGGAAGATTTTCTACTCCAATAAGTCATGGCAAATACTAAAAATTTAGTTGATGGGCCGCTTGGGCTAAATTGGGAAGGACTCACAATTATCCACGAAGTAATCTTACCAGGGTCCTATCGATTATGCCAACCAAATGGTAACATTATAGCAAAAACTTGAAATGCCAAACATCTAAGTCCAGATTTTCCTACAATAGACGAACAAAGAAGTTAAGGCAAGTACGTTTACGGAATCGACAGTCCAATAAAAGGAAAGAATTAAAAGGAAAATCCTAAATCATTACCTATAAGGTAATAAGGGGCGACGAAAGCCTTTGATCCTACCATAAGGGCCTGGTTAAAGCATCTCCTAGAGGGAGGTCAGAGTAAGCCTCCGGTCCTACCTATAGGCCTAGCTAGAGCACTGCAAGCCTTCGGTTCTGCTTACGTGGCCTGGTCAAAACGCCTCCTAGAGGGAGGACGGAGTAAGCTTTTGGTCTCACCTAAAACAGCCTTACCAGAGCACTAACCGGCCTTTAGTCCCGCTTATAAAGCTTGTCTAGAGTGCCTCCTAGAGGTAGGATAAAGTAAGTCTTTGGTCCCACCTAAGATGGCCTAGACAAAGCAACGGACATGCCTTTAGTCTTGTCTGTAAGGCCTGGCTGAAGTGCCTCCTAGAGGGAGTTAGGTAAGACTTTGGTTCTGCTTATGATAACCAACCAAATGCACCAGATGAAAGACCTAAATCATCGCCTAAGACGATAATAAGGGTGCGATACAAGTTGAGATCATTATCTAAAGATGGTAATAAATAAATCAATCAAAACCTAAATCACTACCCAAAGAGTAGTAAGAGGCGTTTGTCTAGAGGAAGATCAAATACAAAAGCAAATTAAACTCAATCCTAAAGAAGGATTGAGGCAGTCTTCTAGAGGAAGATCAATGGAAAATGAGTGAAAGAAGTCTTCTTGTGGAAGATTTATCAAATATGTGCTGTCGTGATTCAAAGAGAGTGGGAATTCTTTGTTAACACGAAAGAAAATATAATTAGCAGAATGGTTTTTTGGTCTTCTATTCATATCATTGCCAAATGGACTTTCTAGTCTCCTATTCGGATTATTATTATCTGTATGGTTTTATGGTCTTCTATTTAGAAATTATTATTGCCAAATGATATTTTGTCTTCTATTCAGATTATTATTATCCAAATATTATTGCCAAATGATGTTTTGGTCTTCTATTCAGATTATTATTATCATAATAGTTTTCTAGTCTTTTATTTAGAAATTTTTACTGTCAAATAGCTTTTTGGTCTTTTATTCAGATAACTATTACCAATATGGTTTTATGGTCTTCTATTTAGAAATTATTATTGTAAAATGGTGTCTTCAGTTTAGATTATTATCACCAAAATGGTTTTGTACTCTTTCATTCAGATTATTATTTAAAAAATGGTTTACTTGTCTTCTACTTAGAAATTATTATTGCCAAATGGTTTTCTGGTCTTTTGTTCAAGAATTATTCTAGCAAGGTGGATTTTATGATCCTTTATTCAGATGAATTTTCTGATCTCCTAATCAAGAGATGGATTTTTTATTCATGATATCGCCAGAAGAGTTTTTGGTCCTCCCTCCTTTATATTTCCAGGTGGTTTTCTAGTTTTATATTCAGGAAATATAATTCTTAAAATAACTTTCCAAATAATTTTCTAATCTTAATTCTATGGGATACTATTTAAGTGAAATTGCTGCAAAATAGATTTTTCTTCCTTTCAAGCAAGTCTATATCTTCCAAAAGCGATATTGAGTTGCAAATGAAAATTTCTTTATGATCTTGTCAAAATCCAGAAAGGTTTTCCCAAAATGGAATGTAACATAATGAAAATCATAATCTTCTTTATGTTTTGCTGGAGGCAAGGTTGGAAAGGAAACCTTGCAAAGAACTAAAAAGTGAGGAAATTCTTGGCTTTACACTAAAGTGTAAAAAGCTTATTTTATGCCAGGATGAGGACAAATGTTATCCACATACTTTCTAAACTGAGTAAATACGAAGGCATGAAGGCATGACGTCAATAAGAATGTCAAAGTCGAAGGATCTCATAGACAAAGGAAGTGTTAAGTTAAACAAAATTGGGTCATCTAAGCTAATAGCGAAGGCCTAGAACGAGGCCGTCGATCATCAATAAAGTAGATGATATTGTATGAAGCCAATAATCGATGTCTTACACCATTGATATCGCATATCATCAGGGTAGTGAAATCAAATAACACTATATTGTAAGCCATCAATGTTATAGTGGCATTATCTAACATCGATGTCGCATCTTTTCAATATTGATGTCGAAGGTAAACTGCTAAGATATTTCAAGTGTTAAGGAACAAAAAATATGAGGTTGTCTCTTCAATGTCATTTATCATTGATGTCGCACCTTATCAGTAAGAAAGTCAATGTTGAAGACTGCCAAGTGGAAAAACATCGAAAGCCTACAGCCATAATGATGTCGCGCTCCATCAATAAAGGTAAAAGAGGATACCACGTATCACCCATGCTACACTTAATCAATACCATGTTTTATCAACACTGCATATCATCCATGCCACACTTAATCAATGACGCATTTTATCAACACCACATACCATCCATGCTGCACTTAATCGCTGTCGCATTTTATCAACACCGCATATCATCCATGTCGCGCTTAATAAATTATGCATCCTATTGATGCTGCATTTCATCAATAACCAGTTGAAGGGTTTTAAACTTAAAAAATCATATATATGAAGGTGTTGCCTACTAACAGTGTACAAAAAGCCATCGCCATTCAAGCAATACCACCGACCACCAATATCATGCCATAGTGATGTCTCGCTTTACCAATCGAGGCAATATACAAAGCATATTGCATGTCGCTAGTATGATAAGGGATGCCCAATGACTTCGTTTACTGGGGTGATGTAAAAAGCTATCAAGCCGCATGCAATCAGGATGATGATGCCGTAATCCTCCATGCACCAAAGAATGCCATGAATCATCAAACCAAAGCAATCTCTTAAGCGCTATCAAGATGGACCTTGATGCCAAAGATCAAGCACGCCACATTGACATGTGTTGTCCATATCGTATCTTTCTATCCCTATAAATACGGACCTAGGGGAATGGAGGAGGTGGGGAATATTTCATTTCTCTTTTTTCAAAATTAAGTTATTGTAAACCTAAAACGAATAGGGGAAAATCCTGAATAACTGTAAACCTTACAATTTGACATGAGTAAAGACTTAAACAAATATCTTGCATAACCCGTCTACCTTGATTGTGCAACTTTGAAATGAATACACATATAATAAAGCTCTTTGGCCCTAAGTCTCATATCGATTTTATCTAGCATAAAATCACATGAACTTCGGCTAGTATTTATACACGTAATTTTTATTTTGCTTGCTATATGCGGACAACAGATTATAAACCATGAGAACTGCTTACTTAGCTAATTAACAAATGCTTAACGAACTATTTCACATACTTGTAACTTATCATTTCTCTTATGTTGAACGCATGACATGAGCTTTCAAATAACTTTATCAAAGTTCATGAGCATTGTGGAGCCATCTCTAAATGGCATTATCGCATGCTAAGCTTGAATGATGGGCCAGTCACTTTACTTCTTATCACTACTTGATCTTATCAATTAAGTTATGCTTAGTCACGTGTTCAAGGAGGGAAAAACCAAGTTTAAATTCATCACATTTGGCTTCATGGGTGTTATAACAATTTTTGTTTAACAATAATATTTATGGTACTTATATTAGCACTTTCGTTGATTATGCCAATGTTTTGAATGTAGAAGAAACCAGGGCAAGGTACGATATGACATTACTTTAGGGCACTTAGTTTACGTATATTGTTTATTTTGGGGTACCTCTTAGTATATTACTCATGTTATATCCGCGTCTCAGATGTCATATTTAGTAGCGATATTTTCCTTTCACCAGGCTTTATGTTTGACCATATCTATATTTCTTTTTTATTTATTCCTTAAGTAGGTGTAGACTAGATATCGACAAGACAATATGGCTGTAGAATTATGGATTTTAAGGCTAATTAAATATTAGAGGGGTGAATAGTGTTTTTAAATTTGTATGAATCTTTTAAAATTCTTTCGGGATTATTATTAGGGATAGTTTGACTAAAGTCCCTATTAAGTTTCAAAATAAACTAAACATCCTTGCCAAAAAAAGTATGTAAATTAGGTTCCTAGAATTAAGTTATTAAATAATAGCATACATTTATGCAATTATTCAGTGAATAATTGCAGACATTTATGCAATTATATCCAAAAATTACAGACATTTTGCAATTATCCAATGAAAAATTATGGAAATTTCTGCAATTATTCGCCACAAAAATTGCGAAAATTTCTGCAATTATTCACTGAATAATTGCAGACAAACATTTATGCAATTTTTGATATAACTGCATAAATATATACAATTATTCATAAAATTAATTATAGCGACCTAATTTACAATCTTTTTTGGGAAGGAGTTTTCATGTATTAAGTTTAATTTTAAGGACTTGAGCTTGATAACTTATTATTAACCAATGCAAAATTAACAATCATAGATGCAACACACAAATAAGTATGAACGCAATAAGTAAAAAATAAATAATAAGAAAGATCACACTAGTATGTTTATACTGATTCGAAGTTACCGTACTTCGAGTCCCATACAATTGCTTGTACATATCCAAATGCCAATCTTTAAATGTTTAGATGACAAACCCAAATATAATCTTGATTTCGGGGCTACGAGATGGACCCTCCTAATTTTCTAATCTCATGGTCACACACTTGATTTGGATGAGTTACAAGCATACCCACTTGGATTTTTAGGCTATAAAGCACACCCAATTGATTTGAATGGGATAAAATCACATCCCAATAAATACAACTAGAGTTTGATGGTTTTTCCTAAGACAATTTCTCGATCTTTGGTTACAATGGGTCCTTTTGGCTCTTGGACAACACTTTGATTGAGAAAGATGACTGAAATTAAAGAGTAAGTAATAAAGAATCAATACAATGAAGATTGAAAATTCTGGTTAAATTTGAGAAGATTTGAATATATTTTTCACTGGAAATTTTGGCAGAGTAAAAGGAGAGAAGATAATAAGAATGTAGTTGTTAAAAATTCGTTTGAATACCCCTTATATAAAGAGAATAAACAAACATGTCCATTCGTAAAAAGTTACAATGAATTGACACTTCATTTCAAAATTTGAATTACATAATTGCGTCATGTATGTCCACATATCATTTGCCTAGTCAACATAGGCTATTGTAATTTGAAAACTTGTTTATTTTAAAATGTTTTGAAAATCCTGTACCGGAAAAAATAATTTGATACCTTGTAAAATAGTTTAAACATAGTTTATAAACATTTTAAACTTTGAACAACTTTTATAAAATATATTTTAATATATTTTAAAAACATATTTTGTTTTAAAGATAAAGGATTAGAAAATGGGAATAAAGATCAAAGAGTGCTAACGGGAACTTTAACTATATTCTATGGTCTATAAACTTTACTATAGCCTTGAGATATTTATTCTTCATCTTTATTCTCATGAGTCTTCATGTGCAATTTTTGAGTCTTTATACTGTACAGTCTTCGATTTAACATCAGTATAATATATTGCATTATATACTATATAACTTGAAAAAAAAATTAGTATCAATATTTTATGTGAATGTATTATTGTTATCAAAGTTATTATCACCAACATCAATAACTAAGATATTAACAGTCTCTCGCCTTTTGATGATAACAACCATTAATACCCATGTGATATAACTTCCCTTGAGTTTGATAACTCCCCCTTAATACGTGCACATGTATATTTTATATCCTCCCCCTTTGTCATCAACATAAATGGGTGAAAAACTAAAAAGAAACCCCCTAACACAAATGCTTAAAAATATATATTCAAAATCAATAATCCAAGATAAACTGATATGATTGTATATTGTGGTATATGATAAGTGTATGATAAATGATGCACTATTTTATTTAAACAAGATTATATATGGTAATGAAAGTAGATTTTATTTATGCAATTTCAAACTATACATAAACCAATCAAATTCATACATATAGGCCAACCCAAATCTAAATCAAACCAAATTAAAATGCATAAATCAAAATGGAAAACTAAAATGCACACAAAACCAAATCTAATCCTAACAAACCAAATTACTGCGCACTTAAACTATGGTTTTCCCTTGATTATGGAGACTTGTGGCAAGGGCAAAAAAGGCAGTGAAGACAAAAGTTCGTCTTTTGTTCGACGAGATTTCCATCTTGATCGAAGCATGCTTCGCCAATGCATTTAACTTCATCATAATCTTCTTCCTTTTCCTCTTTAGTTTTTCCTTTCCCCTTCCTCTTCCTCTTCATTATTCATAGGATTGTGAATGACTAGATAAGGATTATCCTCTTTGATTACAATTGGATTTGTCGGATTATCCAACGGGTATTTCTGGAGATTATGAAGAATCCACCTTTGCTTCTTTTGTTCTTTCAAGAGGCATAGTTGGACAATCTTTATTTCTGAAAGCGTACTGAGTGGATGCTTTAGATCTTATTTAATATAGATAACTTTGGCCATAGTGGTGGTTTGGAAGGGGCCTAGAGTGGGAATTTGGAAGGAAAAGGGTGCATTCTCTTCTTTTGGGCGATTAGAATTAGAGGAAGCCATTAATTTATTTTTATTCATTTTTTATATAAGAGAGAAGATAGAAAAATAGGTTTAATTTTGTAATTTGGTGGTCATATAGTTGCATTTCAAATTTCGAATTTAGGAGGAAAATCTATTTTTCAAAATTACCAGTATATGTCGACATATAGGGAGAGGGTATGTCGACATGTGTAGTTCAATTTTGACATTTTATTTTTCTTTAAAATATGTAATTTTAATTTCATTATATTTATATTTGAAAGAAATAACATATTCCTAACTTTCTTCTAAGCTTTATAAAAGATGTTTGAGTTAATGGTTTGGTTAAAATATCGGCTATTTGATTTTCAGCATTTATAAATTTGAGTGAAATTATTTCCTTATTTACGTTATCTTTCAGAAAATGATGTCTTATATCTATATTTTGGTTAGGATCCATTAGACTTTTAGATAGATTTATTGGACTAGTATTATCATAGTATATTGGTGATTGAGCAAAATTTGAATTTTTTTAATGCTTGTCAAATATAAATAACCCAAGGACATGCTAGGGTGGCTGAAATATATTCTGCTTCTGTTGTGGATAGAGATATAGAATTTTGCTTTTTTCTAAACTAGGTAACAAAAGAATATCCTAAAAAGTGACAGTTTCACTTGTGCTTTTTCGATCTGATTTGTAACCACCATAATTAGCATCGCCATATGAGATTAAATTGAAAGAATCTTCTCTAGAAAAAGAAGTCCATAGTCTAGGGTATTTTTTAAATATCTCAGTATCTTTTTTACTAATTTTAGGTGAGTTTCTTTAGGTTAAGATTGGTATCTTGCACATAAATAGACACCACGCATTATATTTGGTCTACTGGTAGTTATATAAAGTAAAAATCCTATCATACCTCTATATAATTTTTGATCTGCATCTTTTGATTTATTTTTCCTTATTTAATTTCTATTAGTTGCCATGGGAGTTGGTTTACCACTATTATTTGACATACCAAATTCCTTAACTAAGTCTTTGGCAGATTTTTCTTGGTTTATAAAAATTCCGTTTTTAATTACCTTATTTGTAGACCTAAAAAGAATGTTAGTTCTCCCATATGACTCATGTCAAATTCCTTGGTCATTATATTTGAAAATTCTTTTTTTAATTGCTCATTTGTTGATCCAAAAATAATATAGTCTACATATATTTGTATAAGCTGAATATCATTATTATCTTCTAATAAACAGAGTACTATTTACCTTTCCTATTTCAAAATTAGATTGTAATAAATAGAATTTTAGTCTATCATATCATGCTCTAGGAGTTTATTTTAGACTATATAAAGCTTTCTTTAATTTATAACATGATTAGGTAGTTTTTCATCTTCAAAAAGAGAGGGTTGTTCTAAAAAGACATCTTCTTTAATAAATCCATTTACAAAGGCACTTTTGACATCCATTTGAAATAATTTAAAATTATTATGATTTGCAAAGCAAGTAAAATTCTAATAGCCTCCAATCTGGCTACAGGAGCAAGAGTTTCATCAATATCTATACCTTCTTCTTAACTATAACCCTAAGTAACTAAAATGTGCTTTATTTCTGATAACTTCTTCTTGTTCTTTCATTTTATTTTTGTATACTATTTAGTTCCTATTGCAGACTTATCTTTGGGTCTTGGAACTAACTTTCGAACATCATTTCTAGTAAATTGATTCAGTTCTTCTTACATGGCAAGAATCTATGAATCATTTAATGATGCTTCTTTTGGATTTTTAGGTTCACTAGTTGAAATATAGGAAACATTACACATTTTATTTAATCAGTTTCTTGCTTTTACCATAAATTCTATATTTTCTAGAATATCTTCTATAGAGTATCTTTCAAATATTTTGTTCTTTTATTTGGATGTAAATTTTCAAAATTATTATTATTTTCGTCATTAAGGACTTCATTACTAGTAACTTCGTTAGTTTTATCAACATTTTCTTCTTTATCAAAACTAGCATTATTGATTTTAAATTTTTCATCAAATGAAACATGTAATGTTTCTTGAATGGTGTTAGTTCTAGCGTTAATAACTCTATAAGCTTTACTTCTATTAGAATAACCAATAAAAATACCTTTATCTGATTTAGCATTAAATTTATCTAAATTATCCTTTGTATTTAACATAAAATATTTACTACCAAAAACTCTAAAGTACGATACTTTAGGCTTTTTATTATTAAATAATTCATATGGAGTTTTCTTAATTAAAGGTCATATTAAAATTCTATTTAAAATATAATAAGCCGTAGCAACTGCTTCAACCTAAAAAAATTTAAGCAATTTACTATCATTTAACGTTGTTCTAGCACATTCTTGTATAGTTCTATTATTACGTTTTAATACTCCGTTTTGTTGGGGTGTTCTTGAAAAAATATGATTTATTCATTTCTTATTGCAAAAGTTTCAAAATGATCATTTTCGAATTCTCCTCCATGATCGCTCTTAATTGTTTTAATTTTAGTTAACATTTGATTTTGAATTCTTTTAGTAAAAAAATTTAAACATTTCAAGAGCATCACTTTTAAGTTTCAAGAAAATTGTCCATGTAAATATAGAAAAATCGTCTACAATTACAAAGACATATCAATTGTGATTTATTGATTGCATTTACAAAGGTCCGAAATGATCTAAGTGAAGAAGTTCAAGATGATGAGAAGTAAAAATCATATCTTTAGATTTAAAAGAGCTTTTACGAAGTTTTCCTAACCGACATGTGAAACATAAATTATTTACATTAAAAATTATTTTAGAAAGACCCCTACAAGCTCATATCTAGCAACTTTAGAAAGGTATTTAAAATTCAAATGAGCAAATCTTTAATGCTAAATCCAAGGATCATTAGATTTAACCAAAAGACATAAATCATCATTGGACACCTTTATACTTAAAATATAGATGTTACGTTTCTTAATACCCTCAAAGATAATGTATGACTCATTATATTTTATATGAAAATTATGTTTTTCAAACTAAACTGTAAAACCCTTATTACACAATTGACTAATACTAAGCAAGTTATGTTTTAGATTCCTAAATTGAAAAACATTAGAAATGGTAGGAGTTTAGAGTTACCAATATTGTCGATGCCAATCATATATCCTTCTGAGTTATCTCCAAAGTTTACCAATCCATCGTCTTTGTAGACTCCATCTTTCAAGATTTCGGATTTCCAGTCATATGTCATGAACATTCACTATCTAGTATCCACCTGTCCTTCTTGATTTGTGATATTTGATTTTCAAGTATCTATTCACCATTAGCCATATAACAAACTTGTTCCTGTAAGTCTAAACCACACCTTTCCAAGAAATCAAGTGACTTTTCAAAACAATTAGTTTCTAAAAACACAATGGTTTCACAAAATTATTTTTCTGAAAAAATGTTAAAAATATTACCAGCCATTTAAACTTTTCAAAAATCAAATTACAAGTTTCTGAAAACCTAATGCTCTAATATCAAATGTGGGTTGCAGAATTATGGATCTTAAGGCTAATTAAACACTAGAGGAGGGGATGAATAGTGTTTTCTATTTTTGTTAATCTTTTTAAAATTCTTCCAAGATTATTATTAACCAATGCATAATCAACAGTCACATATGCAAGCACTAAAAAGTATAAATGCAGCAATGTAAAAAACAAAGAAATAGAGAGATCGCATTAGGATTTTTATACTAGTTTGGAGTTACACTACGTCCAGTTCCGTATAATGCTTGTATATATTTCTTTTCAAGTTCCAATATTCAAATATGAAGGCAAACCTAATTACAATCTCTATTTCAAGACTACGAGATAAACCATCATGATTTTCCAAGCTCAAGGTACACCCACTTGATTTGGTCAGGCTACAAGTACACCCACTCGAATTTTCGAGATACCAAGCACGCCTAATTGATTTGAACGGGCTACAATCGTACCCAAGAAAATACATCTAAAGTTTGATGATTCGAAAGATAATTTCTTGATCTTTGGTTACAGTGGATCCTATAGCCACTTAGACAGCACTTTGATTTTTGATTAAGAGATATTATCGAAATCAATGAGTAAATAATAAAGAGTCAATATAATAAAGATTGAATTGATTCTGATTGAATTTGAGAAGACTATAATATATTTTTCATTATAAATTTTGGCAAAGTAAGAGAAGATAATAAAAAAATAGTTATTAAAAATTTGTTTGGAAACCATACATAGGGAGAATAAACAAACATGTCCATTCGTGAAGTGTTACGATAAATAGACATTTCATTTAAAAATTGTGACATATTTTTCGGTATATCATCTGCCTATATGTCGACATAGGCTAATATAGTTTGAAATTTTGTTTATTTTAAAATGTTTTGAAACTCCTATACTAGGCAAAATGATTTGATACTTTGTAAAATAGTTTTAACATAGTTTATAGACATTTTAATTATTGAGAAACTTCTATAAAATATTTTTAAAAAATATTTTTTTAAAGATAAAGGATTAGAAAATGAGAAATAAAGATTAAAGATTGCTACCAAGGACTTTAACTATATTCTATGACTCTATAAACTTTACTGTAGTCTTAAGATCTTTATACTTACGAGTCTTCTTGTCCATTCTTTGAGTTTTATGCCGAATAGTCTTTCATTCAACACCTGCATGATATACTGCACTATATGCTATATAACTTGAGAAACATTAGTACCCATATTTTATATGAATGTATTATTATTATTATCAAAGTTGTTATCATCAAAATCAATCACTAAGGTACTAACAGACGTTTCTAGCTAGATCGGGTTCTAGGGTCATAGCCATTTGTTGCTATAATGATCTATTTAGTACTTCTGTATATGGACATGTTGGACTTTTTCTTATGCACGAGACATTATTCTAGGTTTATATCATTTGAAATCCATATGTTTGGTGTGTTGTTTATTATGATGATGAGTCCGATTGTCTTTATATTGGTATGGTATTGGATCGTCTTACACATGCATATGTTATTACTATATTTTATACTTGCCTTTTGAGTTTTGTACGATTCTATGATAGTTATGTTCTATTTGATTCTCTTTACCCCTCTTAAGGGTTGCCATTACTAGTACGTGGGGATATGGTGCCATTATGCATGGATTTTCGAGTACTATGAACGACGGGTCATTACATTTGTGCTATCTTGATTGCCAACCAACTTCTGCCCAATCATCATTTAGAACTTTATACAATTATTTTTTCTCAAGCATCATAAGAATTTTTAGTGTTTCACTAATGTCACTTCCTTCAATTTGCTTCAAACAAGTAAGAAGTGTGATGTACATTGAGGATAATCCAATAAAGTTACACTATTGATATCATTTATTACATTTGGACTTTGAGTTAGGAATTCCGTTGCGGATAGTTGTGTATGTTATATACTTGGTTGTCTAAGAGAAGTATGAAACCCATCATCCACACAACTTTGATCGAACTAAGTATAGGTTGTTTTGTTTGACGCGGGAGATTGTTGCGATTCATCTTTTTGTGCAGCAATGTTCATAAAAGCAACATCACCGTTTGCATGTGTACCATGAAATATTATATGCATCGCTTCTAACTCTTTACCCGGCCCTCTCATATGTTTCAAAAGTTATAATGCCAAACTTATGTAAGTGACAAATATACAATGTGTTGGTAATTAGTTCACATAAAATCGTAATACAAATTGAAAGAGGACCGAACCACCATTCATCGCTCTTGGCATGATTTCTTTTATGTGATCTCACTCGATCTTTATTTTGTTTCGCAAACCCCATATTTGTGTTGAATATGCTAGTATATGATTTTTGTTTGATGATAATAAACACACACACACATATATATATATATATATATATATATTCATTTAAATGTAATTGTTAACATACTATTTTATTTTTCACATAATTAAATAAATATTTGCTGAATAAAATAAATAACACAGAATTTAAATTCAAACGGATATTTTTTCCAAACAAATATTTATTACAATTTTTGAGTAGTACAAATTTGAGCTCTCACTTTATATACACAATTTCAATTACAATACAATTTCAATCACATTACAATTATCATTTACACATGCACCTCACTGCATTTCACTCATTCACTCATAATTTATCTTCAGCTCTATTCCAGATTGAATCCAGCATCTAAGCAATCTGCAAAATGAACATTAATGTAGTAAAATTGAAAAGAAAATATTTTGCAGTGAAAAATAAAGTATATATTTTGAAAATATTATTTGCCTCGGTTATTTGGGTTGTTCGTCATCATTTAATTTTGAATTCATCATACACAAACAGCTTGTGACATGCACAGTGTATCACTGTACATGCCACAAGGCCGTGCACACCAATATACACTTGATAAAATTACAGGGACAGGTAGCACAAGGGCCGGGTTCAACTCAAGTGAAATACAAATAAAGTCACGGTATTAGCACAAGGTCAAACCCAAGCAATAAGATGGATTCAACTCAGGTGCGATTCTAAAAATCAAAATGAAAAGTGACATGCACAAGTAAGTGTGATGAAGAAACTTGAGCTAGCATATCATATGTACAACAAGCACATGGACGCATAATGCAAACTACAATAGAAGTGTAGTCACATGAATACTCCAACCAGGCCACACATGAAAAGGCAATGTCAAAGAATGAAAGTCTCGACATACATATATACCTGTGAGAAACAACAAGCAACATAAATGCATGCAGACTTCAAGATGCAGTGCATAGTCAAACCAATACCAACATAAAACAAGCCTCGACAAAAATTCAGTGAGTGTGCAAGAAAACAATGAACTGGTCACTGCAACCCAGACCAATATCACACTTATGTATGTGCTATACACTGACTCATGCAATACATGAACATGTTTGTATGCAACCAAACATGCATAAAGTCAATGCACAACACACACACACACACACACACACACACACACATGCATATATATAAATGGTGCTCGACAAATTACAAACTGCACATGAAACAACAGTTCAAATAAACAGAACAGGTCAATCAACAATCAACAAGTTTAAACACCATAGTCGAAGCCGGCAAACAATTGATACATATAAAGTCAAGTTGCAGTTTTGAACAAAGATAGAGGTATTTCAAACTAGCAGTGACAGTGCCAAAGTCACAGAGGCCAAAATCAAAACCGAAAAAAGTCGTGGGTCAAAAATCCAAGAAGTAATTTATCAAAACAAAGTCAAGTTTGAATGCTAGAAAATCAAGCCGTGGTGGCCAAGAAGATGAACAAGTCAGAATCAAACAAGTTGTGACAATCAAGCAAAAATATATGAATTTGAACAAGTCGGAAACATCACAAACATCCATGCAAAATCAAACTGGCGAGCAAATTATCAGATGATCGAAATTTTAGGGGTTTGAAACCTATGTAAAATCCAATCATCGTCGGCTACCAAACCATCGAGTTCAAGCAAGTTAACCAGTAAATCAAAAGGAATAAATCACATACCATCTCAGTCGAATTCGATCAAATTGAAGGAGCCGTGTGCGAATTGAAGATACGATCGATTGCCGGAGCAAATCAGAGGAATAGTCATTGTAATCGACCAACAAACAATCGACTAAGTTGATCAATAAAAGCCCTAATTTTTGTTGAAGAAGAATGAACAAGTAAAAAGGACGAAGCCATTTTCAAAGCATCAAGCAAAAGAATACAGGCCGATAATTATAAAAGAAAAGGGCATATTGTTTTTCACTTTAATATATTTAGGCCGATCCTTTATTTGCTTTGGGCTTTAGCTTTTAAATTAGGGTTTATTGTTTTTAATCTTGTATTTTTCATTTAAACAGTTGTAATTTCTAGTTGTGTGACAAGGAGACGAACTATGGTGGTGTAGTTTGAGAATTCGCAACTCAGTGGTTGAGTTTTTGCAGGGTTTTGAGCGTAGAGTAAGGTTAGTCGATAGCGGGTGTTGCGAGTTTACGTGTGTAAGCGTCTGACTACTTAATTTCTAGTAGAAACCTTGGGGGAAGCACAAAGACAGGGTTTTGCCGAAGCTGGGTAAATTATGTGTTGTTCTAGTTCTATATTTTTATATTCTGCTATTATCTATGCTGCAATTACTCTGCTGTAATCAGTGCTGCGCTTATTTTATATACTTTCGCATTAAATTTTTATAATTAGTAGTATCACCCTATTCACCCCCTCTAGGGTGAAATCGATCCTACAGGTGTTATCAGAGCTATGAATAAAAGCCATTTTTTTTAAAAAGATTTGGTTTTTCAACGACCAATTTTTACTTTACAAATTTGAATTTTTAAATGGCTTTTTTAATCATGCTTTTGCTAAGGGTCAGTCCAATATTATCCCTCCTGTTTTTGATGGAACATATTTTTTGAATTGGAAATTAAAAATGTAATTTTATTCAAATCCCGTTAATGTTAAATGTTGGGATATTAATGAAAATGGGCGTGATATAATAGAGGAGAAAATTACTTCGATTAATGCTCTTGCTATGTGTATATTATATTCTCATATTAATGAAGATAATTTTTACTTTATCTCTCATTGTGAAAGTGCACATGAAATTTGAAATACTTTTGAAGCAATATATGGTGTAAAAGTCAACAACCGTGAGAGATCCTCCATAATCTACTCAGTTAAAGAAATGTGTTTAACAGGATTGGTAAAAGGCAGTAGTGATGATGATGATGGAGCAGCTGAGCTGGCGTTACTAATGAAGAGATTCAAAAAGTGTAACCGCAAATACAGAAATCCAACTCTAAATCAAAAATTGAAAAGCAGAATTGTCAAAGCACTAGACAACCCAAAATAACGGGAGATCATTTGTCACAAGTGCAACAAAAAGGGTCACATCAATCCCAATTGCCCTCAGAATCGACACGACCAAGAAAAGAAATCGAAAAGGAGAAGTTCTGCAGCCACGTGGAATAAAAGTGATGATGATTATAAAAGTACTAGCAGTGAGAGTGGGAAAGGAGATCTGTGCCTTCGAGGTGATATAACTGATAACGATGATGGCAAGCCAAGCGAGGTATCACAACTCACTCACTTAGAATTACTTATATATTTCCACGAAGTAAATGGCTGTTTTGAACGACTTAGAGAAAGATACGCTAAAATTGGATCACAAAGAGATATTTTGATAGATCTAAATAAACAGGTTGATCAATTAGTTAAAAACTATCAAAGCAAGAGCCCTAAGTGTGATAAGTGTCCAATATTTGAAGAAAGAGATTAAATAATCAGAAACTAAAATTAAATCGCTTGAAAATGAAATTCTAATTTTGAAAGAAAGTGAAAATACTAGGAGAGAAAATTCGATTAAAAAGTGCACATAATTATTGAACGAAAACGAATCTCTTAAAATACAAGTCCAACAATTGTCTACAACTTTAGGAAAATTTTCTAAAGGAGAAAGATCTTTAAATATGCTATCAGAAAAAAAACTGTTAAGGCAGTTAGACAAGGACTTGGGTATAATAAATCTGAACTTGATTGAAGCAAAATTAATCAAGTCAATTCCATGTGCACAGTTTGTAGAAAATTTGGATACAATCAAAACAATTGCTGGTATAGATCCAAACACGTAAAAACTATTTCAATTTGGGTTCCAAAAGGCACAAATATAAAATCCCTCAAAGTTAAACAAATCTGGATGCCAAAAGCAACATATATAAACAGTTTTGGGTCTCTACAAAATTATTTTTCAAAATCTATTGCCACTAACAAACATGGACCTATAAAAACAAATAGGTCACAAAATTCTTTTTCCGTGTAGATGTGGTGGCAGGCTAAGGAACAACAATAGTGTTATATGAATTCTTGCTATTTTAGACACACAACGGGCGACAAATCAAAGTTCCTTAGCCTAGTACAAAGATGGCAGAATCACAATGGGAAACAATGAAATATTATCAGTAAAGGAAAAATAGGTAACAGTATATTTATCTTGAACGATTTATTAAATGTGATAATCTACACCATATTCTGATTTAAATCAGCCAGTTATATGATAATGAATATTGATTATGATTCTGACTTTTTCAAAATTGTAGGCCGATTATTCTTTTATGCCAAGAATTCTAGAGACTTTGAAATACTTCATATAGATTTGTTTGGATTAGTGATGATGTTTTATTAGTTGATACTCGTGGATATATTTGGCTATTTTTTAGCGATTCAAGACATGACACTATGTTCACTGTTTATTTGTTTGCAAGGTTTCAATTCAAATTCAAAAGAATTTCAATTCAAATGCTGTAAAAATGATTTGAAGGAAATTTGTTGCAACTTCACAGTCTGGTCTATAACATTCATCTAATGATAATCTTGAGTGTAAAAGAAATTTAGATGCAGATTTCACTGGTAATCTAGTTGATAGAAAAATTACTAGTGGAACGTGATTTATGTTGAGATATTCAGTAATTGCATCATTTTCAGAGAATTTTTTTTGCATATTTTTCATTTCAACTTTTTTTTTCAAATAACAGACATTTTTCTTACAAACCCCTTCTAGAAAATGGTTTCTGTTGACCTAGTTTTCAGATTAGTCGTTTAATTTTTTTTGATTAATTTTAGATTTGATCTTAAATGACTACATTAACTAATCTGATTCCCCACTGATTATCGAAAAGATAAATAGTGATTGAAAAAGTGATGAGTGTTAATATTAATTATATATTATTACTTGAGATAGTATAATTAGTAAATTTCTTTAGAAATTTAAACAAGAGTTGTAAAAACTTTTGTTGGTAAAAATTCCATGACCATTTCTATTTCTATCATATTTCTATCAACCATCACTCATCAAAATCCAATAAGTATGTCAATATGAGGTATTTTAAACAGGAAATCATTCATTTTTCAATTTATTATATTTTTAGTAATAAATAAATCCAAAGTATTCAATATCATTTAAAAATCCTCACGGTTATGCATGGGTGAATTACTTGAAATTTTTGATTATGTGCTTTCATGCTCATTTAAAAGTCCTCATGGTTATGGATGTATGGAACACATATCAAAATTTAATTGATTAAATAGACAAGTTGATTCTAATCCCATTTAAAAGTCCTCACGGTTATGCATGGTTAGAAGACACTTGAATTCATTTTTTTATAAAAATTGAGAATAATACTAATCTCATATAAAAGTCCTAACGGTTATGCATGGTTAGTAGATATTCAAATTACTGATATAAATATACCACAAATAGACACAACCATATAGTTTTATATGATGACATCATCTCCATCATTGTAAAAGTGGAATATGCGCCTAACAGAGTATTTATGATATTTTTTTGATTTTTTATTGAATTTAATATTATACTCGATTGGGTATTAATACTATATTAATGTCTATCACTTTATCTCTATTTTTCTAACATTGTTACTCTTTTGTTGATAACAAAAGGGGGAGATAAAAGTTAAGATTTTGACAAATAAAGGTGAAATAATTTATTTTGTATTTTCTATTTGCATATTGGCTCATTTGCATATTTTTATTTATTTTTCATGCACATCTGAAGGGGAGCTTTGTTGTAGAGAGGAAGCATTCAAATATGGGGAGCAAATTGAATGACCAAATACATATAATAAATTCAAAATCTTAAATATATGTTTGTTATCATCAAAAGAGGGAGATTGTTGAATATGCCAGTATATGATTTTTTTTTGATGATAATAAACATATGTATGTATATATATATATATATTCATTTAAATGTATTAATGCACTATTTTATTTTTCACATAATTAAATAAATATTTGCTGAATAAAATAAATAACACAGAATTTAAATTCAAGCAGATATTTTATTCAAACAAATATTTATTACAATTTTTGAATAGTACAAATTTGAGCTCTTACTTTATATACACAATTTCTATTACAATACAATTTCAATTACATTACAATTATCATTTACATATGTACCTTGGTACATTTTACTCATTCACCTATGTTTTATCTTCAACTATATTCCAGATTGAATTCAGCATCTGAACAATCTGCAAAATAAACATAAATGCAGTAAAATTGAAAAGAAAATATTTTGTAGTGAAGAATAAAGTGTATATTTTGAAAATATTATTTCCCTCAGTTATTTGGGTTGTTGGTCATCATTTAATTTTGAATTCATCATACATGAACAGCTTGTGACATGCACAGTGTATCACTGTACATGCCACAAGGCCGTGCACACCAATATACACTTGATAAAATTACAGGGACATATGAGCGCAAGGTCAAATCCAATTAAAATCCAGGTTCAACTCATGTGAAATACAAATAAAGTCACGATATTAGCACAAGGTCAAACCCGAGCTATAAGATGGATTCAACTCAGGTGCAATTCTAAAAATCAAAATGAAAAGTGACATGCACAAGTAACTGTGATCAAGTAACTCGAGCTAGCATGTCATATATACAACAAGCACGTGAATGTACAATGCAAACTACAACAGAAGTGTGGTCACATGAAGACTCCAACCAGGCCACACATGAAAAGGCAATGTCGAAGACAATGGAAGTTTCGACATGCATATATACATGTGAGAAACAACAAGCAACATAGAAGCATGCAGACTTCAAGATGCAGTGCACAGTCAAACCAAAACCAACATAAAACAAGCCTTGACAAAAATTCAGTGAGTGCATAAGAAAACAATGAATTGGTCAGTGCAACCCAGACCAATATCACACTTATGTATATGCTATATATACTGACTCATGCAACACATGAACATGTATGTATGCAACCAAACATGCATGAAGTCAATGCACAACGCACACAGAGATACACACACACACACATATGTGTGTGTGTGTGTGTGTGTGTGTGTGTGTGCGCATGTATATAATTGGTGCTCGACAAATTACAAACTGCACATGAAACCGCAGCTCTAATGAACAGAACATGTCAATCAACAGTCAACAAGTTTAAACACCACAATCGAAGTCGACAAACAATTGATACAAATAAAGTCCAGTAGTAGTTTCAAACAAAGACAAAGGGGATTTCAAACTAGCAACGACTGTGCCGAAGTCACATAGGCCAAAATCAAAACCGTTAAGAAGCCGTGGGTCAAAAATTCAAGCAGCAATTTATCAAAACAAAGTCAAGTTTGAATGCCAGAGCCGTGGTGGCTAAGAAAATGAACAAGTTAGAATCAAACAAGTCGTGACAATCAACTAAAAATATACGAATTTGAACAAGTCAGAAACATCACAAACATTCATGCAAAATCAAACGGGGAGCAAATTATAAGACGAACGAAATTTTAGGGGTTCGAACCCAATATTAAATCCAATCATCATTGGCTACCAAATCATCGAGTTCAAGCAAGCTAACCAGTAAAGCAAAAAGAATAAATCACATACCATCTTAGTCGAACTCGATCAAATTGAAGGTGCTAATTGAAGAAACGGTCGATTGCCGAAGCAAATCAGAGGATTAGTCATTGTATTCGACCAACAAACAATCGGCTAATTCAATTAACAAAAGCCATATTTTTTGTTGAAGAAGAATGATTAAGGAAAAAAGACGGAGCCAATTTCGAAGCATCAAGCAAAAGAATACAGGCTGACAATTATGAAAAAAAGGGCATATTGTTTTTCACTTTAATATATTTGGGCCGATCCTTTATTTGCTTTGGGCTTTAGCTTTTAAATTAGGGTTTATTGTTTTTAAATTTTTAAATTTTCATTTAAGCAGTTGTAATTTCTAGTCATGCGACATGGTTTTGAGCGTAGAGTTAGATTAGTCGATAGCGTGTGTCGCGAGTTTACGTGTATAAGCGTCTAACTACTTAATTTCTAGTAGAAACCTTGGAAGCAGCACGCGGCAGGGTTTTGCCAAAACTGGGTAAATTCTGTGTTGGTTAATTTGTGCATTTTTATATTCTTTTATTATCTATGCTGTTATTATTCTGCTGTAATCGGTGCTGAGATTATTTTATATATTTCCGTATTAACTTTTTATAATTAATAGTATCACCGTATTCACCCCTTCTAGGGTGAAATCGATCCTACAATTTGACCATTTTTTTTTTAAATCTACCACATTTCTATATGCCTTAATCTTAGATGATTGGTAATTATTTAGGTATGTCTTACACAATTTGATTAAATGTCGTTGTCTATTTTGTCTTTTTCGTGTTCTCTTTGTCAATTGCAATGACACGGTACATACACATGTCCCGTGTACGTCTTAAGCAAATCAAGATAGTCCGCAAAGATCATTTCGTAAATGCATCGAAGAGAAGAACATGAAGTTATGATCAAGGAGGATTAAGGAGAGTTTGGAAAAAAATGAATGTTAATAAAAATAAAAAAAAATTCTTTTTAAAAAATAGTTGCTCTTCATGCATCGTTCCTAAAATACCAAATCCTTCATTTCTGTTTGAAAGAATATTTTCGTGAAATATTCATCGCAATTGATCAAAATACAAATGGACCAAAATACCACCATCGGAAGTTAATCTAATAATAAATTCATGTACTTGATTTTATTCATAGTCATTAGTAGTGGTAGACTGCATCGGAGAGGGTGGAGATTCTACAACATTGATTGTTGACAGCACATAGATTCGTGTTTTGTCGAAGGAGAGAACAGATGCAAATGACCCCACGCTCGTACTAACCCTGCTTGGGTTGGATCCCTAACCGTAGTTCATCCCAACTCCAATCTAGTTTAGTACCGTTTGAAATTTCGATGCATCCACCCGCACTCGGAATATGCGACAAACACCTTCCTGCATTCTCAAATACAGTGCTTGCTTTGCTGGGAATAAATTACAAACCAACCCGATTCCCAATCCCTCGATTATTATTATATTACAATATATAATATATATGTTGCAAAAGCAAAGTTGGGTGGTTTTTGACACGAATTTTGCCAACTTAGTGCGGAATTTTGACGCTAGGAACCAAAGCATAACTCGAAGGGTCCTTCTTTATTTAGGTGTATTTAGCTGAGCCATCGTATGTTATACATAAGTTTTGCTAGTCTTAAACTGAAAATGCATAATAAAGCTTATTGGATTATAAACCATAAGCTTGCAACCTAGACATGCACGAAACTTATCAGTATCCGAATCGTTGATAGGTAATGTGGGAGTGCTTTTGTTCATACCCATTAATTAAGTTACTGATTGATTTATATAGTTGGTTAACAAACGTCCCTTTATTCCATGTTGTAAAATGCAAGTTAAAATGAGCTTTTCTTAAATGAAAAGATAAACAAACGAACATAGCAGATATATTTATTGACAGGCACAAGCAAACCAACCCAACATATTTCATATTCACACATCCCACCACCAAACTTCTTTCACTATTTTTCATACGGAGAAATGATGGTACAACCACCAAGAATGGCTTCTTTGTTCCTCCTCCTCCTCTCCTTTTCCTTGTGTAAAATTTCAGGTAGTAAATACAACTCTAAAATTTCAGAAACACTACTGAAAAATGCTAACAATCTCTGATTTCTTTTTTTCTTTTCTTAAGCAGATGGTGCTTGGTGTGTATGCAGAAGTGATGTAAGCACCCCAGCTTTACAAAAGACATTAGATTATGCATGTGGAGCAGGTGCTGACTGCAACCCAATTCATCAAAATGGTGCTTGCTTCAGCCCTGATACGGTGCTAGCCCACTGCTCCTATGCTGCAAATAGCTATTACCAGAGAAATAACCAGAACCAGCAAGCTTGTGATTTTTCTGGCACTGCTCAACTCTCCAATACCGATCCTAGTCCTGGTATGTTCCCTTTCTTTATCGCGTTTTGGAATGTATTTTTTCAGAACTTATTTTCTTTAATTTTCCATTTTTGCTTGTTTTACAGGTCAGTCTGGATGCACCTACCCTGCCACACCAAGGTAAAACTTGAGAAAGTTAGTTTACTTGTTAGATGTCTTGAAGCAACTTATAACTAGAAGATAAAAAGCATGCTTTTCTTGAAATTAAGTTATTATTCATCACTTTTTGCTTCTTTTAATGTTTGTGTTACAGTGCTGCGGGAACAAGTAGCAGCAGCAGCACAAGTACATCATCAACAGGAGGAGGAGGAGGTCTGAACTCACCAACAACAACAGGAGGGACATTCAGTAACAATCTTGGCCCTACTGGAGGATTTGGTGGTCTTGATTCCAGTCATGCTCATCATCTTTTTTATTCTCTTTTCTTCTGTTTTTTCTTCTTTTCGGTTTTCTTCTTTTTGGTCTTCGATTGATGTGAAAGTTTGATTCTTTTTTGGATAGAAGGGTCTGCAGTATGTAGTAGCAGTAGCAGTAGCGGGTTAGGTTAGTGCATTTTCTCTCCTTTTTCTTTTGCCTATTTATTTCAATGTAAATCTTGGGAAGCTTCGAGCATGTAGTAGTTTCAGTAAATTTATTATTATCAATATTATCTCCATTGCTTTTTTTCTTTCCTTTTTCCCTTTATGATAGAGAAGAGATTCCCAATTCATAGTACTATCTTAATAACTTCAGCAGTTTGAAAAAAACATTCACCAACACCAATTCAATTGATATAGTTTCATGTGATCGGTATATAAAAAAGATTGTGTTTGTATACTTTTACATTTGAACTATGATATTCACTTCTACAAAAGCAAACACTAATTTTATTACATTTTTAAACCACTTCACTGTCTCATTATTTCTTGAACTCTTTGCACAAATTTTTTAACTTCGTTCCTTCTCCGCCCACTCTATTCTTTACCTTCACTTTTTCATTGTTTCTTGAACTCTTTGCACACAAGAAGAACAGAGAAGAAGGTTAAAAAATGCAAGTCATCATCCCGACGACAGAGGGACAATGGAGAAAGTATATTGTTCGTTTCTTTTTTCGAATTTTATATGGTAATTTCTTTTTCCAATTTGTTATGTTTAAGGTTGGTCTTGAATCCAATCTTTTGACTTATAAATCAAAACTTTTTATATTGTTTGTTTTTTCGTAGTGTTCGCGTAAAACCATTATTCGGATAAAATTATTTAGAATTTTTTTCCTTTCATCAGTAAACGCTGTTTTTTGGTTTGAATGATGAAGTTAAAGAAACAACTAAATGATTAGTTCAGAATTCAGAATGCAAAGCAAAACCTAACAAGTAAAAAAACAAAATGGAACTAACATTCCTATTTTTGCATTTGAACGTCTTCCCAAAACCTTTTCTAACGTGTAAAGTGCACGGAGAATAACCCACCTTGGGAGATGATGTGGGGGGTTGACTACAAATCCCCACCTGGTCAATAGTGTCGGTGGTTGCATCCACGTAGTGTATGGATGTGGAATACCACGTACAAACCCATACAATGTTTCTAAGTACCACACGAGGGTCCTTAGTTTTCCTTGGTTCCTTACTTTGGTTCATGGCAGTGCATCAGGAAGCATTTGGCAACGCTAAATTTGAGGTAGATGTAATCCATTAGATCAATGAACTTGCGATCTTTGATGTGAGGTTATTACTACATGTTCGGTTGTCTGTGTTCTTGAATTTGCGATCTTTGATGTGAATTTAGGACTCTTTATTCAACGTGGATGCAGCACTGGACATTTTCAATTGATATATGACCTTTGTACCCTAAACATCGATATCTTCAGTTTACAGCCCTTTAAGTGTGTAAAATATGTCTCTTTTGACCATCCCTACCATATGTACAAAATCCATATAAGAACTCATCAACCTTTCATTCTACCTTCTCTACGTTTGTTTACTCGTACTTGTGTTTTACTTGGAAAAATGAATCATTAGTTCAGGTGCAAGTTGCAATCACTACCTCCTCGTAATTAGAGATCCAACCTGTAATTGCAACGGTCCAACTGTAAGAGCGAAGTTTTACCTATTGAGCTTTATCCCTTTGATGAAAGAATCGAGTTGTTGCCACAAGTAGATGATTTTGGCTTGCTGCAACTGTTTTTGGACTGGAACTTAATACCCATGTAGGACGCCTCAAACTTTATTTGCTCTTGCTTTTATCTATATCTTGCAAGTAACATAAACACCTAAGATGTAGAATTACATGATTATCACATATGTAATGAATTAATAAAACATACCTCCAAACATCTTGTATACGAATCAGCAACGGTTGTTGTCGAAAGCTGTTTCAATGGAGAAAGGAAATGGTTTTTCTCTCTTTTTCTATATCTTTCTTTATGTGTTTTCTATATCCTTTGTGATGGGCAAAGATTAATATTTATAGGTAGAGAGAGGATCAACTTTTCAGATTTGTGGACTTAATTTTGACCATCCATCAAGATCAAGATGAGAGAAATTAATGCTCTAGATTATAACCATTTTATTTATTGCATATTAATAGGAAAACCCTTTAGATTCTATTAACCACATAATGAAGAAGGAAACGTTTGAAGAAGGAAACAGTCCATTAATGTATCACATAATAAGGAAGAAAATGATCCATTAATGTTTTCGCATTAATTTCCTTACAAAACGGTCAAATTTCCTTATAGTCTCCCACTTGGTCAATAGTAAAATCCATTAATGTTTTTGTATTAAGGTCATAAGGCACGCATGATATGCTAAACTTTTCTTTAGTCAGTTATCATAAGTGTCTTGCCTAATCTAGTGGTCAATGGAAGTCATGATGTGTACACGTTATTTTACAACATGTTTACTTCCATGTACTATGACATTGACAACTTTCATAACTAGACCGTAGATGAGCATAACTTAATGGTCACATAATATCTTGAAGCAAAAGACTGTTTCTGTTATCATTTATCTAAATATAAATGTGTACACATTATAAAACAAAAATAAAAGATGTCCAAATTATTAAGAGCTCAATAATTGTCATGTCTAGATAAGTACAAAATAAATGGCATAATAAGAAGATAATTAGGAACTATCTGCAAGATCCATGTTATCAGTATGTCTCTGAAAGGTCTTTGGAGGTAGTCCTTTCGTGAATATGTCTGCCACTTGTAAGTCTGTACTTATCGATTCAACAATAATTTTCTTTAGTTTAACATCTTGCTTCAGTAGTAGGTATTTAAGGTCCATGTGTTTGGAACCTTTGGTTATCCTATTATGCTTGGAGAAAAAGTTGCAGCTTCATTGTCGCAGTAGACAGTTAGTGGCTTAGAGATAAAACTTAAAGTGCCAAATTGTGAGACAAAATTACGCAGCCATGTTCTCTGAATTGAAGCCTCATAACATGCTACGTATTCAACCATCATGTGGATCCGAAAAGCATCTCAGATTTCTGGCTTCTCCATGTTATTGCACCTCCACGTAAGAGGTACACATAGCCAAGAGTGCAGATCCTAGTGTCAGGACATTCAGCAAGGTCTGAATCAGAATAACCAGTTACCTGCGGGTAACTTGATTTTCTATAGGTGAGCATGTAATTCTTTGTTTCCTTTAGGTATCTCAGTACCTTCTTTGTAGATTTCCAATGAGCGATTCCTGCGTTACTTTGAAATCTACCCAGCATACCAACTGCATGACTAATATCAAGTCTTGTACAGACCTGTGAATACATCAAACTCCCTACAAGAGATGCATAAGCATATTTGGTCATTTCTTCTCGTTCTATAGGAGTCTTTGGGCACTGCTTAAGAACAAGTTTGTCTCCTTTCTGCAGTGGGACATGACTAGAGGAACAATTCGTCATGCCAAATCTCTCAAGAATTTTGTCAATATATGCTTTTTGGGACAATCCTAGAATTCCTTGTGATCTATCACGGAATATTTCTATTCCTATCACATAGGAAGCCCCACCCATATCTTTCATTTCAAAGTTCGTTGAGAGATAATCCTTAGTTTCACGTAATAAACCAAAGTTGCTGCTAGCTAATAATATGTCATCAACATATAGAATCAAAAATATAAACCTGCTCCCACTGAACTTGAGGTATATACAAGGATCAACTATGTTTTCTGTGAAATCGAAAGCGGTAACGATTTCATGAAACTTTAGATACCATTGTCTAGAAGCTTGTTTCAGTCCATATATTGATTTCTTAAGTTTGCAGACCATGTCTTCCTGTACTTCAATTATGAAGCCTTCAGGTTGACGCATGTAGACTTCTTCTTCCAAGTCTCTATTTAGAAAGGCTGTTTTCACATCCATTTAATGTAACTCGAGATCATAATGAGCTACAAATGCCATGATAATTCTAAGAGAATCTTTCCTGGAAACAAGAGTAAAAGTTTCATTATAGTCAGTGCTTTCTTTCTGATTAAAACCTTTGAAAACAAGTCTAGCTTTATATCGTTCAATTTTACCATTCCAGTCACGTTTGGTCTTGAAGACCCACTTACAACCGACTGCTTCATGTCCTTGCGGCAATTGAACGATTTCCCAAACTTGATTATTATCCATAGATTTCAGTTCATCTTTCATGGCATCAATCCATTTAATAGAATTAACATCCTTAATGGCTTGTGAATAAAAAATTGGGTACGTAGTTCCTTCAGATTCTATTAGATAAAGCATATAATCATCAGGAATAGTTGATCTTCTTTGTCTTTGAGATCTTCTTAATGCTAGTTCCTGTGGTACTTCATCAACATTATGATTGGTGATAATTTCATTATGGAGTTGTTGATCATGTATTGGGTTTTCCTCATTGTGAACAGGTTCAACAATGGGATGATTCCCAATATCTTTCGAAATAGAGGGTAAGATAATGGGTACCCTTATTTCATGAATGACCACTTCTTGTTATTTTGTACTCCCACTGATTTCACTATTCTCATAGAATTTGGCATTGCCGGTTTCAACAATTCTTGTACTATGGTTAGGACAATAAAATGTATATCCTTTAGATTTTTTTGGGTAACCTATAAAGTAACCACTGACTGTCTTAAAATCTAATTTCTTTTCGTTTGGATTGTACAGTCCAGCTTCAGCTGGGCAACCCCAAATTTGAAGATGTCTTAAACTAGGTTTTCCATCCTTTCCAAAGTTCAAAAGGAGTCTTTGGAATGGCCTTACTTGGAACTCTATTTAAGATGTAAACAGTTGTTCGTAATGCATCCATCCATAATGATATAGGTAAATTTGAATGACTCATCATGGATCTAACAATTTCCATGTACGTACGATTTCGCCTTTCAGCTACACCATTCTGCCATGGAGATCCAGGCGTTGTTTATTGTGCAACAATTCCAAGTTTTTGAAGAAGTCTAGCAAAAGGTCCAGGAGTTGTCCCGTTTCATCATATCTTCCATAGAATTCACCACCCCTATCCGACCTAATGATTTTCACTTTTCTTTCTAATTGCCTTTCGACTTCAGTAATGAACACTTGTACAGCATCCACTGACTGAGATTTTTCATGCAACAGATAAAGATAGCAATAACGTGAAAAATCATCGATAAAAGTGATGAAATATTTCTCTCCTCCAAAAGTTGGAACATCAAAAGGTCCACAAATATATGTATGTATTATTTCAAGAAGTTGTGTACTTCTTGTGGCTCTTTTCTTTGTGTTTTTTGTTGTTTTTTCTTTAATACAATCAACACATGCTGTAATGTTAGCGAAGTCTAGGTCCGGTAGGACAACATTTTTCACTAACCTCTTGATTCTTTCACTGGATATATGACCCAGTTTTTTTTTTATGCCACAAGAAGTAAGAATCATTCTTGGATGACTTTCTTTTAGTTTCTTTTCCATGTAGGGTGAGTTGGATTTCAGCATTTTGTTTAAGATGAAGTTTATAAAGTCCATCAATTAATATTCCAGAACCAATAAGACTAGAATTTTTAAATAAACTAAAAATCCCATTTCCAACTTCAAAAGAATATCCAAATTTATCAAGTACACTTACAGAAATTAAATTACGGGAAATAGACGGAATATAAAGAGTTTGACATGAATCTAACTGAAAACCGCTATCTAAAATAAGACGAAAAGTTCCAATAGCTTCAACTGGAGCTTTATCTTTATTCCCCATGAAAATGAAATTCTCACTTGGGTTTGTGGTTTGGATCGTAATGAATCCCTGCATAGAATTCGAAACATGAACGTTAGCAGCAGTATCAATCCACCAAGTAGAAGAAGGTACATTAGTAAGATTTGATTCGAAATGACTTACGAAACACATTGGGTTACCTTTCTTTTCGAACCATGCTTTGCGCTTAATGCAATCTGCCTGGAAGTGTCCAGGTTTCTTGTAGAATTTGCAGACATCATCCTTCGTTTTCTTCTTGGATGGTTGAGTGGCGTCGTCAGATTTGGGTGGTGCTCTTTTATGCTGTGAGTTATTCTTTTTGCCAGCTTGTTTTCCAACCCCTTGAGTGAAATAAGCAACTTTAATGCCTTGCGAGCCTTGCTTAGACTCCTCTTAAACCAGTTTGTTAGTCAATTCATTTAGACTCCACTTTTCCGTAATAGTGTTGTAATGAATTTTGAATGGTTCATACTGAGGAGGTAAGCTAGTGAGAATGAATTGGACGAGAAAAGCATCGTCCATAACCAATCCCAAGTTCTTAAGTTTGGCAGCAAAGTTAATCATTTCAATGACACAAGCGCTCATTAAGTGAGAACCATCAAACTTCATGGTTACAAGATCTGCCATAAGTTTCCCAGTAAGGGATTTGTCTGCATTCTTGAATCGAATTTCAATGGATTGCAAATATTCTTTTGCGCTTTCAATTTTGGGTAGGGAGGTTTTGATGTTGGTATCAATCACCATTCGCATAAACATCATGCTGAGCCTATTAGATCGTTCTCAATCATCATGGAGTTTGTTTTCCTCAGGCGTACTTGTGTCAGTAAGTGGGGCTGACTTTTCCTTTAGGAGAGCCATGTCCGGTTCAAGTACGCCTAAAGAAAACTCAACTTGCTCTTTCCATTCTGAGTAGTTGGTTCTATTGAGTCTGACGATAGACGTAGCATACGAATTAAGGTTTGAGGGCATTGCAACTGCAGATATAAAAGAAATGTAGTCTTCTTTATTAGAATAAAACACATGTCATAATAAGAGGTTAGGTTTAGCGCCTCCTGTGGGTAGGCAGTAGAACCATACTCATGAAAGAATGATAAACATTAATGTTTCATGCGTTATTGTGCAAGCAGCAGCCGCTTGTGGACGGGACTGCATGCATCAAGCTAGAGGAAACAAGGAAATTAAGCTCGGCAGCAAAAACTAAAACAAGAGAGAAAAGAGATAAACATTAATGTTTTTTTTTTGGCATAAACATTTTTTATTCTTTCAAGTAATCCACAACAAGGATAATAAATGTTTAGTAACTCCAAGTAAATTGCATACATGAATTTAACATATAAATAATTATTTTGCAAATCATGTATAGACAATTATCTTGCAAGTTCTCGGTCATGAATTTAATGTCAAATTAGGAAACAATTGTTTTCAATATGTATACTTTCTGAAAAGTATTCTCATACAATAGGTTGTTCCATATTATACAGTAGGTCAAACATTAAAGTAGAAAAAATCAACTTTTGTGGAAATATAAATTTTCCAGATCCAGATCTAAGCATATAGTAAATAGAACAATATTGATAATCATGATTACTATAACAACTTAAATAATATGAATATTAAACTTGAATCATATTAACACTAATAATCATTATCATCATCATAGTAAAATTACAAACATCATATCATAGATCTATGCTAGTTTTGTTTTATATATTGATGGATAATCATGAATTCTAAAACCTTGCTCCGATACCACATGTTATCTATATCATGCGAATAACATAAACCCTAAGATCTAGAATTACATTATTATCACATATGTAATGAATTAATAAAACATACCTCCAGACATCTTGTATACGAATCTGCAATGGTTGTTGTCGAAAGCTGTTTCAATGGAGAAAGGAAATGGTTTCTCTCTCTTTTCCTATATCTTTCTTTATGTGTTTTCTATATCCTTTGTGATGGGCAAAGATTAATATTTATAGGTAGAGAGAGGACCAACTTTCCAGATTTGTAGACTTAATCTTGATCGTCCATCAAGATCAAGATGAGAGAAATTAATGCTCTAGATTATAACTGTTTTATTTATTAGCATATTAATAGGAAAACCCTTTAGATTCTATTGACCACATAATGAAGAAGGAAACGGTCCATTAATGTGCCACATAATGAGGAAGGAAATGGTCCATTAATGTTTTCGCATTAATTTCCTTACAAAACGGTCAAATTTCCTTACACTTGCGAGATAAGTGGTGTACATAGAGAATACATGGACCAAGCATTTCTCAATCCTTGATTAACTGATATGAAGAAATGTAATTGTTCATTTTGTATTAAAGGGTGTTAAAGTGTCTTTGCTAGACGAGTGGAAGTTGGAAGTAGTCAATGGGTGCATGATCATTAAGCCATGGACGATGGTGAAGGTTATTCCTATTGGAACGTTGAATAAGGAGGATACAAAAATAGCGTTGGATATGTCAAAAATATGGTAAAGCAAACTCAATTTTGCATACCACATAGACGAATGATCCAACAAATTGTACAATCAATAAAACAATTGACAACACTCTTAGGCATTATAAACTAATCGAGAGAGATGTCCACTTTCAAATTTAATATTTCTGAAGGTAGATAACAAAGTTTAGCTACTTTTAGTGGCATTGTAATACAATGACCGATCATATATAATAACGAATATATCTTGGGCTCATTTGATCAGTTTACTCTATTAGTTTGACTTTTTTCCTTAATTTTAATTTACAAATATCATACTTATAATTACTAAAAAATATTTTAAATTAAACAACACGATGATATATATATATATATATATATATATATATATCTTAAAATTGTTTAAAGAAAATTTATTTTTAAATTATGGTCAAAACATTTTTTCACATATAACTTTTTTAATATCATTTGCAAATTATAGTAATATTAGGATGATTCACTTATAAACTACACCGTATCTTTACTAGTAATATAGATATTGTTTCCCATTTTTGGAAATCAATAAATTTCTTTTTATATTTGTAATTTGGAAATTAATAATGCGGTACATTCGGGGAATAACACTTATTTTGGCAAGACTGTTGAATGTCAGTTATTCCCCTTAAACAGGATTCAAATTATTTCATGAAATTTGTAAATTTTAAAAATGTGTTGATTTCAAAAATATATAGACCAAATTTAGATTTTCCATAGAAATTCATTTTTAATCATCCATTAGTTGGATATATTTTATCTTATTTGCTTTACTTTGTGCTAAACTAAAATTGTACAACATCGATAATGCTGTCATTAAATTATGGTGTTGGGATAAAAGTAAAAAATACACATCTCGTTCTTTTTATAAATTTCTGAATTTTCCGTGTACAAAATCAGACATATATAAGTACATTTGGAAATGTAATGATCTGGCCAAAGAAAAAGTATGCATGTGGTTGATTGTACATGGAAAAGTAAATACTATAAAACCTTTAAGAAAGAAAATTACATTCACCGATAATAAATGTTTTGCTATAATATGAGAATGGAAAATATATTGCATTTGTATTTGAGTGTCATATCACTAGTTTTATTCTTATAAATAGTCTAATTATTTTTGATTTTGATGAAACAAATAGTGATATTAATTGTGAATTATGTTGGCATAGATTTATATTTATTATACGGGAGTTCATCGGTTAGCATCTGATACTATGTTTTTTATATAATACGTTGATATATTTGGTTTAAAAGAAATCAAGAATTTTTTAATAATATAAACGCTCCTATGGAAAATCTAATATATACAATTTCCTTGTTCTGTTTTAATTGGATTTCAAATCCTAGTTATAAAATAGTTAATAATACTAGTTTCAAAGAATATCTTTAAAACGGTAAAATCGCGTATTCATTTAATTAAGGAAAACTCAGTCTCTAAAAATAGAAATAAGAATAACACTCTAAATACCTTTTTAATAAATGTGTGCATTAATAAAGTTTACGATGCAATTATTTAACAATAAGTCAGATGGACTATAAAATGATATTGTTTGGTATTTATCTTTCATTTTATAATCATATAAGTTCCTCTGTGCTATAATATTATATTCTTTTTTAATTAAATTTTTTACTTAGTTCTTATTTAGTACGTTTATTTATTTTGTCATATCATATATATGTATATAAAATATATTTATATACATACGTATGTACGTACGCATGTGTGTATATCATTTTATTTGTATTACATACTTTAGCCAATAGGTTTGGGAGGGAGGGAGGGAGGGGTTTTATTTTATTGTATGGGGAGAATTGCTACTTGCCAGGCTTTTTGGTAGCATTATTTTTCGAAGTGTAGTATATATTACATAAATACATTCCTCCTCAAATAGAGGATCGCTCATTTTTTCCAAAAATATTTATGATGATTCACATAGATAAGATATTATATATATTAAACCGATATAAATTGATAGGTTATAACATGTATGAAAAAAGTGATATATAATGTATATGCTTTACAATGATCACCATATATATAATTGAATGAGTCAAATGAATTATAGCTCAAGAGATGAGGCCATAGAAACACACGCTGATCCAAACTGACTCCTTAGATCACCCAGATCTATACCCACTATTGCAAACAAATGATGTGCCTACATCAAACCTACCATTATATGATTTTTTGGGTTTGAGTAAGTTAAGAAAATTGGAGATGGAATGGAGCGAGCTTATGGCCTAAAGAGAGGAAAGGAGGAGGCAAAAAATGAATGAAGGGTGGTGCCTTTGATTTGAATTTATATTGCTAGTTGGAGACAAAATATCCATATACTTTTCTCTTACCGATTCAATTTCCCAAGACTCATTGTCCCTCCTTAGGCTAACCATATCTAGGGCCATGATGGACCAAAACGCGCTTAAACCATTTAATAATTTACTCAATTCAAATCTAATTTAAATCTTTGTCAATATCATATATTGATACGCACATATATAACTTTTATATGCACACCTAATAAATTCTAATAGCACCCCAACCAATTCTAGAGGCAACTTCATTTCACTAAACGCAACCTATATAATAAACATGATAATAAATAATATTTCATAAATATTAATTAATTTATAACTATTATAAATCAAGTAATGTTTCAAAGATTGGATAGATTCGATTATGCGACTCATAGGCATGAATTTAGCCAGTGATTAATATTTGAATAATTCATATACTAATGTTCACATGTTACCTTAGTTAGTGTTGTAATAGTTTGGCTTAATTCATTGCTTACAAATCTCATCGGTAAAATTCAATTATATAAATTTAAGCGACACCCTTTAGTATTGATTATTTATACAAATTCTCTTCGTCAACACTATATCACATTAGGACTTACGGAATTCTATTTTGGTTAAAATTTCAATATCGTTCACATTCAACTTGGTTAGTCCATAAACAAAGTCCTTGATTCAATTATAACATTTATCATTAACCGTACCACGCTGCCCAAATATTTTGACTTTAAGTTTACTACAGTTGATTGTGATACTCACCTCATACAACAGAGGAAACAAATTCTCTATTGAATAGTGTGTCACTTCCATGCTTCAAGTCATACCCAACTATAGTGGAATCTCCATATTGAAGTTCAATGGTATTCTCATGCTGAGAGAGCCACATTATATCGTCACTTTGAGATTTCTTGTTTGACCTAGTTGTTATTAACCAACATGAAACTCTCAGACGAGTCATTTCATAGTCATCTAATAATTATCAGTATTAACCCCTTGGTGCTCCAACAGTTATGAGTAATATAATACTCAATTTTTTGAGAGCCTTATGTATTATAGTCTCAACGGATGTGTCAATATCCTTTCTTGAAATATCTCGTTTAGGAATATTGAAAATAATTTTTTTCACGATTACGGCTCCTTTTTGTAATTATCATAAACCATAGCATTTAAGGATTATATATTAGATGTATTTAAATTAATTATTTTGTCAATATATCACAAAATAACGAATATATAACAGGAAAAAACACCTTTATTTCGAATGAGATTTTATCATAGGTAAACAATTTTCAGTAAATTATAGAATTACCCCTAGGGTATATACCTATTTCTTTAAGGGATCTCATGAACACATCTCACTTTTGTATTGTTGTTAGATCAAGTTCATCAAAAAAGGAGGTGAACGCAATAAATTTCAAATATTTCTCTTTTTCCATATGCACTAGATCTTTTAATGTGTTATTATAAGTAATATTTCATTTTCCTTAAATATTTAATGCTACTAATATAAGTAGATTTGAATTGCCTTGGGTATAGATGAAAAATGAAGGAGAAGTGGATTTAGTAATTCGCCCATTTGGATGGCTGGGACCATTGTATCCTTGACATGTAGTGTGTGCCATCTTTGGATAGCTAAGATCTCCTTGATTGGTTGATGATATGGCATGCTATCGAGATGACACATGACATAAGTTTTTTTCTTTCTTCCTTTCTTATTTTTATGCTGATGTGGAATGATAGGCCTAATAGGATGTTGAAAAATGGATGATTCCAATATTTTTTATGATTTTGAAAGCATTTTGCTAGAGGTTTGATAGATCTTCAATAGCCTTTAGTTGTAAACTTGCGATAACACTATCCTTAAGCTTCTAATAGCTCTCATCCTAGCTCTTTGATAACGAACTACTTCAATCATGCGATAGCCCCTTCTTTAAAGCTTTGATAGCTTTCTCTCTAAATCTACGATAGCCTTCACTTTAGATTTACAATAGTAAATTTCTGATAGCTTTCACTTTAGATTTATAGTAGATTTGGTTAGACATGCTATAACCTTCTTTTTAGAGTCATGATATGTAACAACCTGCCATCCATGACACACGATTTATGCATATAATGATGTGGACATCTCGGTCCTCGTAAATGATAGATTGTTGGGTTTAAAATGAAAATAGATCACAGAGTTATCTACTAAAATTTTGTAACTAACGATAAAAGTAATAAAACATAATGCTGAAAATACCATGATCTTATATAAACAAAAAAATTATAACTGATAATCTCTAGTTACATAACGTCTATAAATACTTCCAGATGAAATAGTCTAAATGTATGGGAAATATCTAATAAATAAGTAGTAGATTGCAAGTGGATAAATTATTGCGCTTTTCCGTCGCACCATCAAGTCTCCAAAATCAATAACAATCTTCTTTATCTACCTATTAGAATAAAACAAAAAGGAAAAAATTGAGGGGTCAAACATAAGCCTGGTGATTGAAACACATCATATAATTGTATAAACTAATAAGATAGTAAAATAACACTTATGCTCGAAAGCCATACCTTAATCTATGTCACCTGCATCCAATAAGCTAAACATGGTACAATAATCTAGGAATAATAATGACATCCTACATTAAGGCTATACTAAAATATTGACTAATGCCTTAGTGCATCAAGCTCTAGTCTACTTGACGATTTTGAACCAAACATTACTTGGTCCACTACTCCAATATCTAATATAACCCAAACGAAACACAAATATCCATTTAGCTAATCATCGCATATACCACTATTGGGAATCATGATTCCAACTCATGGACCCAAACTGTAGGCATCACTATTGGAATAAAACTCCAACTCAAGTGCCATCGTATCCAACACTATTGGGAGAGGCCCTAACCTATGCTTCGAAATATATGCCATACAGTTGCAATAAAGCTCCAACTCATGTCATTGAACCACATATGACACTATTGGAATAAAGCCACAACTCGTCATTACCAAACCATATGCTATACTATTGGGATGAGCGCCAACCCGTTGCCAACCCAAACACAACGCTATTGGAATAAAGCCTTAACTCAGGTGCCGAAACATATGCAATGAATGAACTGGGCCAGCATGTAGTGGAAGAAATGGGTAAATTTCAATTTATCTTTACCATTTTGGATCATTAACGAGCCTACGAGGTCTAAATTTCATTTAGAGATTTTCAAAATTTGGTTTAAATAAAACTTGTATTGTATTTAAAATAGTTAAAGGGAGGCTTAAATAAATTGAATTTCAAATGTATAGCGTATCAAATGCATCTAACATTTATTTACAAGTGTTAATGTATAGGGTATGAGAACTTTCATTTCTTTCTCTAAAACAAGAATTAATTGAGAGCATTAATTGTATTAAATGAAGAGAGAAACCTTTCATTTTCTCTCTTTAATTTGAATAGATTGATTTATTAAATATCATTATTAATAATTTATTCATGGCAATATTTATTACTATGTCTATATGTATTCTAACTGTATAATTTGTAGTTTTAGATTTATTTAATTTAATTTAATTTATTTGTAAAAGTATACATACACAAACACACACACATATATGTATCATATATATACACACACACATATGTGTGTGTGCATGTATAACATCATAATCCGTAAAGGGTATAATGTGCCCGTATATAGATGCTGAGATATACATTGCAATAGACACATTAGCTCATTTTGTGTCCACTCTAATTTGTCCAAATATGTGCTTGTGTAATATGTCTTAACACAATACTAATATATGTATATGCGTGTGTATAATTTACCGAATAAAACAATTTCTGCCATAACAAATTAATGTAAAATAATTATCTGATAATAATACAAATTTTTAAAATTTTAGAAAATCCGAAAACACATTTTGGGCTTAAATTAATTTATCGAATTTTTTACAATTAAAATAATATTTATTATTAAATAATTTATCCGTAATCAAATTAATTCTTAAAAATAGGAAATCAAGTTGAAAAACTCTGAAAAAAGTTATGAAGATATCTAAGACATATTTTGGGCTTGGAAAAATTTCTAGAATTTTCTCAACTGAATTTTTTTTTTAATTAAATACTTAACTGCATTTTGAAAATAAATTAATTCAAAAAATTAATAAATTAAGCTATAAAAATCTAAAACTTTTTATGAATGTTTCAAATACAAATTTAAGGCTTCAGAAAAATTTCAAGAATTTTATCAATTGAAATTATATTTTAGTTAAATAATCGATTGCGGGCCGAAAGTAAATTAATTTTAAAAAGTAATAAATTATGCTTAAAAAATCTAAAACTTTTACTGTAATCTTATTACATGGTGCAGTAAACGTAAAATATACAAAATTGAAATCTTGAACCTTTAATTATTTTATTCATAATATACAATTCATAAAATCATTAAATAATAATAAAATATGTTTATACCCATTTAATAAAATATTTCTATATTTCATGATTCGTAATAGATACAAATAATCATAAGAAAATTTTAGGATTCAATATATATGATATATAAACATGTATACAATTATACATATTTATTATTTATAGATCTGTACACATTTAATCCATATATATATACGTACATACGTACGTATGTATATATGTATGTATGTATGTATAAATCAAAATTAAAAACTTTTCTTAAAATTAATTCAACAATAAATAAAATATTATAACAAGCACATAACCAGTCTAATAATAACTAACACATGTACCCGCAAAAATCTCACCTAATATAAACAATAAATAGATCTTAATACAAATAGAGGATTTGGATGTAAATCAACTTTAATATGATAAACTTAAAATAAAAACAATGATAGTAAATAAAAGTGCACAATCCACAATCTGTTAGGTTGCTAATCCGAGATTGGAGACCTTCTACTACAAATTAGTATTTTTAATTGGATTTGAGAATCTTAGGGATGATTATAGAGGAAAGTTTCTGCCATTAAAATAAGGAAGAGGAAGAAGAAAGTGGCGGCTCAAAAAATGAATTATCTTATAGTTAGGGTTTTGAGATTGACTTTTATATGGATAGGACAAGAGAGCAAACAATGATCTCAACCACGTATCTCATAACCTAATCACACATGTTGTAGCCACCTATTATCTTTCTCCAAACAACATATTTCACAAATCTCATGGGTTGTGAGCTCATTTAACCCAAATTAAATATGTATAATCGTATTTAACATATTTTGTTTTCGATATCTCATATCGATCAATATATTCATAACTTTTATACATATAGGCAACAACTTTATTTCTCAAATCACATTCAAAATTCATATTTAATATTTCATAAATATTAATTTATTTAGTTAATTTATAACAATTATAAAACGATTAAATTGTTTGGCCTAAAGAGAGTTCATCGTTTCGGTCATTTGACTCTTGGGTGTAAATTCGGTTAGCGATCAAGGTCAAACTATTCGAACGGTAACATTTACACTTCACTTAGCAGGTGATGTGATATTATCGCCAAGTTTATCACTTACTCATTTTTGAAAAAATCTCATTTTAATTTAATAAGCATTACCCAGTCGTGTCAATTATTTATACCAATTCTCTTTGGCAAAACTATATCACTTTGGACTTGCTGAATTTGGTAATGGTCAAAATTTCAACATCATCCACATTCAACTCTATAATCGAAACACAAAGTCCTTGGTTCAATAATAAAATTATTATCAACTGAACTATTCCATCCAGAGATTTTGACTTTGGGTTTACTTGAGTTGACCATGGTACTAACCCAATATAACCGAGGAGATGAATCCTCTCTTGAGTAGTGCTTCATTTTCAATACTTAAAATCGACCCAAATATAGTCACTTGATGGACGCCATGCCATGATTTGAATATAATCAAAGTGGAGCTTTCATATTGAAGATTCACAGTACTCTCAAGTCGAAAGAGCTATGTAAATTTGCCGCATCGATATTTTCCGTTTGAACTTAGTTATATTAACCAACAGAAAACCATCGAGTGAGTCGTTCTATTGTTATCCAATAACTATTAGTACATAACCCTTAGGTGCTCCCAATAGTCATGAGTAACACACTTTCCAATATTTAGAGAGCGTTAGTACTCTAGTCTCAACGAATACATCGATATCCATTTTCGATGCATCTTGACTAGAAATATTTAAAATAATATGTTTGTTTCATTATGATAAATTACTCATGGTTACAACGCTTTGTAACTACTATCACAAAACATACAAGTTATGTATTTTCTATTAAATATACTTTTAATTAAATTAATTAAGTAATATAACCACATTATAACAAGTATATATAGAAAGAAAACACCTATGTTTCGAACAAGATTGGTCAACGAGTTAGATATATGTAACAAATTACATAATTGCACTCAGGATATACTCCTAACTCTATCAATCTTCTACTTGCACTCGGGGTCAGTTATGGAATCTTATTCCAACATCTCTAATTGGTTTTCTCAAAACCAATTAGGCCAGTCCCTTTGTGAATGGGTATGCTATTTTGTCAATTATCTACTCTGCCAGTCCACTCTCTCCGACGATAACAAACTATTTTATCGTGTGGAACAATTTGGAGTATGTCTCTCGACTTCTAGTAAGCTCTAAGTTCTGTTACGGACTATATCATGACATTTTTATCATATAACAATGTTATGAGATTCTCAAAATTTGGAATTGGCTTAGCTATAAATTTGTGCACTTATATATTTATATACATTGTTTTTATTGTGACGCTATTCAAGACGATGTACTTAGCCTTTTTCATTGAACCGGCCACGATCTTTCGTTTGAAACATTTACAACTTAAAGATTCTTAACTTAAATTTATATTGACATATTATACTCAATATCACTTATGATGTTTGAGTCCGAATGCTCCTTCATAAGGAGTTTTTGTTTCTATAAGCAATTTTCTAGTATTTCATAAATATACGAGAAAACTTCAAACCACCATTTAGTGATATTAATTTGGATTTGATATTTGCTTTATATATCAAATACATAAACAAATCATGATGCTGTAACCAACATAACATGTATAATAACTTCCATTGCCAATGCATAAAGAACTCACATGCTTCATATTAAACAATTTAATAAGATGTATTTACAAATCGATTTAGGACATTCCCAATATCTTTTATACCCACTATAAAAGGAATCATTTACAATCCAAAGTTGAGTATTAAAAACAACTAAGGTTGATTTCAACAAGTACACAGTTAAAATCAATAATGTGTTGTTTACATACATTTTATAAATATCAATGTACCTTTTAACATTCTTTCTTATGAACAAACGCTTCCTTTGCACTTTGATTGAAAATCAAACTATATGATTTATATCAAAATACTTATTCAATCTTAATGCTTATAAAATGATACTATGGTATCATTCTTAGATCATATCCAAAGATTCACAAACTCAATATTGCTCCAACCGACTTCAAGACATTTTTGGATAATATGTGTAAACACTTACTCTAAGTCGTTATTTAGATTTTTTTGTTTCCGTTAATTTGTACCAAAACACCAAGTCTTATTAAGCCATAATTTTGTGAGTAAATCAGAATTAACTTGAGCATGTTGCGTACCGAATCTATTATGCTAATTTCAACAATTGAAATTTGTGATATTATTCTTATCAACATTATTCATTTAATTCCAACCGCATTAGTCTCTCATAAAGACACAATCTCGGCCGATGGATCGCATCCCTTCGATCACGACCACTAAAATCATATTTTGATAGCATACTTGGAATTCTTTCGAATTTGCACATCATACCATATAGGGTCAATAGTCTTAATGGTTTTATTAAACAAACGGGGATTATAAAATTTCGACATTAATAAGAAACTCATAGTTTCTCTTCGATGTATGAGAATACTTATTAGACATTCTAATGCCATGTGTTTATTTAGGTTAGTTAATTTTATTTCATATCATATAATCAGTTCTATCTATGGATCATTTCCAATTCCATTTAACTACTAATAATTTATCAAAGAAATTCCTTTACAACGAAGTTGGTATATCTTTAAATAACAATTGTTTATCGATGCAAATAGAATAAAGATTCATAAATGCTTTATGAATTTCTTTATTTATAAAACTGATTTGGTTTAAGTTTACAAAAATTATGTTCAAAACATAAATATGTCATTCATTGACAGTCCTTTTCAAAATCCTTTTGGGGAGATTCATACAAGAACCCTCATAAACAATTATTACACGCAATCTTTTGACTCGCATAACCTACAAACTCCTTGGCCTATGATATGTTGGAGTTTCTAATAAACCCTTATCTTGTAAGATTTTGTAAACCGTTATTCAGACGAAATAGTATTAACCTCTTGTACTACTCTTAAGTACATTATCTCATAGAAAGAAACTAACTCAACTTCACTCACAATTAATCGTACATTGTCCAACAAAGTTTGATTACTCCGTGTCGATGCATCAGATGAAGGAGTTATTTTAAGATTGAATCTTTATTCATTTTAGGTACGTTTGGAACCTTTTCCATTATACTCACTCATTGGATCAAATCGAATCATTTTTATCGCATGTTATTTTAACTTCTGTTTTATATTCAATGGGTTTACCATAGACATATTACATGTGTATCAAATATACATGTCCATGTCGTTGATACGACTCATTAGTGAATATGACGAAGTACATAAAACTGTTTTGATATTTATAGAATTACAATTGCATACATCTACACGTATCAATCCGAAGAGATCATCAGCTCTTATGATGATCCCACTAAATCGGTGCATAGCCCTTTATTGTTTGAGATATAATTAACAAGTATCATATGATTCACAATCATAAAATAAAATTATTTTCTCAAAACTACAAGTTAGTTTATAATTTCAAAATAAATGTAAATAATATTAAATACTTCTGTGTTTTTCAATGCATCACTTTTATTATGAAAACAAATATCACATTATAGTTTTTATTTCAGAAGAATATTCATAATATTCGTAGAAATATAGCTATGTCTATTTTTTCAATCGATAATAAAAAATAATCATTATTTCATAAATAATGTTTGATACGTTTTATGAAAATAATTTTCTTAATTTGATGCAATCAATAAGTGCTATATGACATGCTTCGAATATTTCCGCCATTACTATAATAGCGTGCTAAATTCAAAGGTCCATTATTCACTTAATATAGATTTGTTTATTTCATTTACTGCAACTAATTACCATGGAGAGTTCTTTGATCAAATATCCTAAACTCAAAGACTAAATCTCAAGAAACCAATTTTTTATATGAAAATACATTTCGAAATAAAAATCATATTTCTTTTCAATGTTAAGTACCAATCATTATTATTGCAATTCTCATTTCCGTTGTTTCTTTATGAAGAAGAAATTACACTCTCTCTATCTCAACTATGCTTTAAATCACATTTACTCTTATACATTCATTTTCTTTTCTAAATGGTCAAACCATTCAAAAGAAAATCTTACTATAATATCATAACGAACTCTTTATGAAAGCACATTTGAATATCTTTAATATTTAAGGACATCAAATATGTTGTTCTTTGCATAAAATAATTAAATTGACATTTCAATGATCGAGTTCTTAGATCTATCTTCTAGTTTTGGTCTTGTGCTACAATTAACAAAATATGATCTTTTATGTAATCAATCAAATTGAATACTCGATCTCATAGTACAGTTTATTTTTGAACGAACTATATTCATTGAAGTATCGTACATTATGAACCGTGACCGTTCACCATATAACATTTATATGTGGTAGTATATGGATTAAATATCCATCCATAGTCATGTATTTCTTTTAGAGTTCGAAACTTATAAAATGCAATACACAATCTAAATTAAATAAATACATAAGTGATCATTTTATGAATGTATTAAGTAGTTGTAAAAATTAGGTACTTACATGGGTATAGAAGACATTAACGTGCAATAAGCATTTAATAGCAAGTATTATATTTCCGTTTGTCAACTTTCAATTTAGTTCATTTGTATATGTTAATTGATAAACGTTTTATCAATCATATTAAATGCATAAATTTATTATTGTAGATAATTAAAATATTATTTAGCATATGTTCTTACAATATTAGAATGGTTAAATGCTACTATTTCATATTGCTAATAAGGCTCTCAGTAGTATTTTATGTTTCAAAAAACACTAAGCAAAACACAGAAATCTTTCAACTTTACTAGTGGATGTTATGACTCGTATGCCTTGGGATTCTGACCTTGAGGAAAGTTCAACAAATCATAGGTCTGCATATAATGGATAACTTTTTATCAGTTGTATCACACACGTTAGCACCAAAATTGGTCACTAATACCCAAATGCCATTGAAAGCACCAATTCAGAGTAACTATTCATAGATAGTAAATATGAAGGGGAAATGAATATGAAGAACAATTAAAATTAAAAAGAAAGTAGTAATAAAAGACAGGATTTATAGTGGTTCGGCTAACTCTGGCCTACGTCTACTCCAGAAATTTCCTTTTTATTGATTAGAGAATTGATTATAGTTACAATCCCAAGTTTTTAAAACAAAAAATGACAAGGCAACCTGAACAACCTTTGTAGAAGATGTTATGGAAGAATAAAATAAGAATCCCTTTTCTGAAGCCCCGTCTACCGTATTTATAGGCAAAATACGGGTTACTGGGATTCATGGGCGATACGAGCCCACCAAAAATATAGTCGAGTCCATATTGTTGTCCACTGATTTCTTGGAGTATAAAATATAGCGACCCCACGAGACCCGGGTAGTGACCGAAGTGGCCTCCATTTTGACCCAAAGCAGATTGCAATGTGACTCCAAGAAAAAATATACATGCCCTTGCTTTATGCCGACCTGATTTCCCCAAGGTCGACCCGAAGTATTTCCATTACCGACACAAAGGAACCAAAAACATGCCTATCCCAACTCCTCACAGCCGACCCCAAGTGACACGAGTCATGACCCAAAGCAAGTTGACATTTGACTCGAAGCAGATTGGATTATGACTCGAAGGAAAAACATACCGACCCCTTGCATTATGTTGACCTGATTTCCTTAAGGCCGACCTGAAGTATTTCCATTACCGACCCAAAGCAACCAAAAACATGCCAATCCTAACTCCTCACAACTGACCCCAAGTGACCCGAGTCATGACCCAAAGCAAGTTGATCAGTGACTCGAAGCATATTATAGTACGACTCAAAGCAAAACATACCGACCCCTTGCTTTATGCCAACCTGATTTCCCCATGGCCGACCTGAAGCAAAGCCTCATCTGACTTGAAGAAAAACTAGGTAAAAATCCGAAGTAAACCTACAAGTGACTCGAAACAAACTTCAACCATCCCTAAACGATGCGATATTTGTCGAAACTCATATTTCAACTATCTCGCTCCTTTTGTTCATCGACTATGCCGATTCCTGGCTCCCTAAACATGTTTACCATCCGTGATTGATCATCTATCCATCTAGTCGAGTCAAACCCATAGTATTCCAACCTCGATAACCATGTAGTTGATTGGGTTAAATCCGCCTGTATGCTGGTAAGGGTTAACATTTTCCCCTCAAAACGTGTCTTGCTATTGGATGATGTGTTTTGAATAGCTTCAAATCTGATAATCCAAAGTCCACGTTCCATCCATAGCCATATCATCTGATCCATAATCCAATCCATTATCAAGCAATTCCATGCAAGTATGATAGCCAAATCTGTGACAGTTCTGAATCGTTATCCAATTCCTAATTCATTCCAAATCCATTGACCCAATACATGATCTCTCTGTATCGTTTTATCCAAATCTGGGACCTCTCTGGGTCTTGTAATCCAAAATCGAGACCTTGTCGGGTCCAAATCCAAATCTGGGACCACTTCAGGTCCATAGCCAAACCCTTAGCTGTTCGAAGCCACTATCCGAATCCATAACATATCTTGGAAGTCAGTAATCGAACGTACAATCTCTCTAGATCATTCATGGTCTCTCTAGACCCTTGCTAAGCTTGATTCAAACTTAACGATTGAACAGGCAGATCATATCGCGCTCCGGCGAAGCTACCAATCTTTTGCACTCCTGTTCAGTATCCCTGAATATTAATCGATGCCCTAATCCTCATAGACCAATCACAGCCTTTTCGGGCTCTTACTGAATCCCATCCTATCACTCTCCGTTGATGGGGAAATAACGTCGAGAGAGCTGATCCTGTTTCTCTCCGGCGAAGCGGCGTCACTTCCTGCACTCCGGTTCAGTATCCCTAAACATTAAGTGATGCCATGGCCTAAGTCCTAGACTGATTATAACCACTCCGCGCTCTTTCAAGATCCCATCTTGTCACTCTCTGGTGAAGAGGAAACAACGACGAGCAAGCCAATCCTGTCGCTCTCCGACGACGTGGCGTTGCTCCCTGCACTACGGTTCAATCCCTAAACATAAGTGATTAATTTCCAACTATCTTCCAGTATCGATGCCATAACTCTCTGGTTAGGGATTTGTCTCGTAAAACCCAAATCCATATCCAAGACCTTACCGGGTCCTATAATCCATATCCAGGACCTTGCCGGGTCCATATCCAAAACTGGGAACTCACCGGGTCCTAGAATCCATATCCGGGACCTTGCCGGGTCCATATCCAAAACCAAGACCTCGCCGGGTTAATATCCAAATCTAGGACCTCTCCGGGTCCTGTGACTCAAATCCGGGTTATTTTATTCTGCTCCGGCCATGACTCTCCGGTCAAGGACTTAATTCGTAGGGTATCCTTCTCCGGCCTCGGTCCCCATTCGAGGACTTTATATTATCCGGCTTCGACTCTTCAGTCGAGGACATTTATATTCTCCGGCCTCGACTCTTCAATCGGGGACTTATATTCTCCGACCTCGACTCTCCGGTCGAGGACTTATATTTTCCGTCCTTGACTCTCTGGTCGAGGACTTAATCCGAGTGCGAGTCCATCACGTCGCTCTCCGGTAAAGGGACTCATAACCCAAGGTTAACTCCCCATCTATCCAGTAAAGACCATAAATGTGACCTGAAAAACCAAAGTTTGCAGTAAAAAGAAAAAACAAGATTTCGTATACCCGAGTACCATAGTTCATCATAATCTCAGAGCATGCCTAGGGACCATCCTCGGTCCCGTACATGTGTAAGTGACTTACCCGCATTACTACGAGTCTTATTGCTTATTCCATACCGTCAAGAGATAACGTTCTGTGCCCTCAAGCTGGACTACCTCCGATTTGTAGCAGATGATAGATGGATGATAGCTGCTCCTGTTCCATCGTCTCTATCCATTCCCAGACAAAGCCATCCAAATCCATGCCCCCAGTTCCATGGGTTGTTATGCCATTCCATTCTCTTTGGTCGGGGTTTTCCCGCGGTTGATCCAATCCATATCCAAGCCTGCTAATTTCCGCTCTAGTCCCTGATTCCAGTTTCCAGCTATTCCAGCATCCATAGGTAGTCTCTGATTGTCATTTCCATCATGCCCTCGAGTCCACGTGGAAATTCTCAAACCCGCCCTTTTAGAGGAGCATCCATATCCCGATCAATGCCAAACTGCATGACACTTCCTGGTGTCTTGCCTGGAATCGAGCCAATATGATCCGGGGCCATGCCCTTAAAGTTCTGGAGCTGTTCCCGATGGCTCCACACTATCCCTTATCCTATCCATTTCCTTTGTTCTAATTCTGGACTTCCTCTGTTCCTACTGCACCAGCTTCTTGATCCATATTTCTAGCATTACCTACAACTCCATTCCCTTGGTTTTGCATTCTTGCTTGTCCAATCTATCGTAATAAGTTCTGTATCATTTCCTCCTGACTTTTCAGTATCCTTTCCTGCATAGCATCCATCATCATCTCCATCTCGTCTCTAGTGATGAAAATTTAGGTCTGATTAGCTCCTAAGGAAGCCTTCTGACTTCCTTCATGTTATTTCCTCTTTTCTCTTTGTCTCCTTATTGATTTCTTTGCCATAGCTTACAGAGTCCAAGGCCTAAGCCTTTAAATCCAATTTCCAAGCTTCAGAATCCTTGAGTGCTAGCTTTCTCGGTTAAAGCACCAAAATTCTTTGCCAACACCCAAACTCCGTTGAAAGCATCAATTCACAATTATAGTTCATAGATAGTAAATATAAAGAGGAAATAAATACCAAGAACAATCAAAATTAAAAATAAAGTAGTAATAAGACATGATTTATAGTGATTCGGCTAATTCCTGCCTACGTCTAGTCCAGTCAAGAAATTTCCTTTTTATTGATTAGAGAATTGATTATAGTTACAATCCCAAGTTTTTAAAACAAAAAATGATAGAGTAACTTAAACAGCCTTTGTAGAAGAAGTTAAGGAAGAACAGAATGAGAATCCCTTTTTTGAAGCCCCACATGCCGTATTTATAGGCAAAAACCGAGTTATTGGGATTCTTGAGCGATACATGCCCACCAAAACCATAGTCGATTCCATATCGTCGACCACTGATTTCTTGGAGTATAAAATGTGCTGACCCCAAGAGACCTGAGTAGTGATTCGAAGCAGCCACCATTTTAACCCGAAGAAGATTTCAATGTGACTCCAAGCAAAAACATACCGACCCTTGCTTCATGCCGACCTGATTTCCCCAAGGCCAACCCAAAGTATTTCCATTACCGACCCAAAGCAACCAAAAACATGCCATCCCAACTCCTAATAGCCGACCCCAAGTGACCCGAGTCATGACCGAAGCAAGTTGACCTTTGACTCGAAGAATATTGCAGTACGACTTGAAGTAAAAACATACCGACCCCTTGCTTTATGCCGACTTGATTTCCCCAAGGTCGGCCTGAAGTATTTCCATTACCGACCCAAAGCAACCAAAAACATGTCGATCCCAACTCCTCATAGCCGACCCCAAGTGACCCGAGTCATTGCCCGAAGCACGTTAGCCTATGACTCGAAGCAGATTACAGTACGACTCGAAGCAAAAACATACCGACACCTTGCTTTATGCCGACCTGATTTCCCCATGGCCGACCCGAAGCAAAGCCTCATCTGACTCGAAGCAAACTAGGTGAAAACCCAAAGTAAACCTATCAGTGACTCGAAGCAAACTTCAAACATCCCAAAACGACACGATTTTTTTCGAAACTCATATTTCAACTATCTAGCGCCTTTTGTCCATCGACTATGCTGAATCCTGGCTTCCTAAACATGTTTATCATCCATCATTGATCATATTTCTATCCAGTTGAGTAAAACCCTTTGTATTCCAACCTCGACAACCGTGCAGTCGATTGGGTTAAATCCGTCTGTATGCTGCATTGCCAAAAGGCGGGTTAACAACATACGACTCCTAACCTTTGGTACCTTGTCCTAATCCCGCCTTTACCTTAAGGAAAGCTCAACAAGTAAAGTGGGACTATTCACTCAGACCTATCATTTCACGACGGCCTAAGTATAACGCACGTACCTTGAGGAAAGCTTAACAAATATGTGCGATTATCTTACCTTTTCTATTTAATATATTAATAGTACTACACATAACATCCCTAGCTTGAGAAAAGCTCAACAACTAAGGAGCATGCAAGTAATCTATTAATATATAAATGATAGAGGACAATTTATATTAAAGATTCACAATCTTCAATATATTATATCAAGTGATATCGATTTACGGAACAATGTATTTCTTATGAAATACTCACATGATTCAAGTGTCGGACACATTAAAAATCATGGTATAGGTACATTTACGTGTCTATATATATATATATATATATATATATATATATATTTCCTAAGTCTATTTAGGGTTTCTTTAAAGTTCCATCTTTTGTTATACATTCATATTACATAAGCTGAATTAACTTTTATAACTTAGTTAACTTATATAATAGTCTCATGTATAATATTATACTAATTAAATCTTATTTAACTAATTTTAACTAATTAACTTTTTAATTAACTTTATTTAATTATCTCTTTAATTCATTTTAATTAATTAACTTTTTAATTAATTTTATATTATAATTCCAATATTACAACATTTATGTTGAGCATATTTACGATAACCTTTGTAGTGCACATAATAACCTTTATAGTATAACACACATATATCTTATATATGTGTATTTTGTTTAATTAATTAACCTTTAGTTAATTTATTCTGTCAAACAATTTTGATTAAATTTTACTAATTTCAAAAATTATCTTACATACATACATGTAAGCTTATGTTATCCTAAACATTTTAAAATAACATAACATATATCAACTTATATAGTGCATGCATATATATATATATTAACATATTTAACTGATTCATTATATTAATCTTATTAATTAATTTTAAATTTTGAAATTAGTAGATAAATATTATCAAACATTTTGGAAAATATCGTTATCCTTTCAAACATTTTGAAAACTTATGTTGTATTATGACTTTTATAATAAACATGTTTTATTTTAATTTTCAAAACAATTTTGAAAACTAGCCCTAGGCCTAATTCAAATTAGGGGCAACCTTTGGACTCACTCACCTTTCAGACCAGTCTGGTAACCAGGTAGGATAAGGTACTTGATTATCCAATTCTAAGGCTAGATATTACCTTTCTAGACACCGTACTTAGTGGGCAAATTTAATTAATTATCCCTAACATGACTAGTTTAGACCACATAGACTATTGCGCTCCGAACTATTTAAGGAACCAGGCCAGCCCGCAGCAGAAGAAATTGGTGAATTTCAATTATTTTTTTATCATTTTAGATCTTTAATGGGCCTACGAAGACAAAATTTCATTTATAACTTTTCTAAATTTTGTTTAAATAAAATCTTGTATTCTACTTAAAATAGTTAAAGTGAAGTCTAAATACATTTAATTTCAAATGTATAATGTATCAAATACACCTAACATTTATCTACGAGTGTTAATGTATAGGGTATGAGAACTTTCATTTCTTTCTCTAAAACAAGAACTAATTGAGAGCATTAATTATATTAAATAGAGAGAGAAACCTTTCATTTTCTCTCTTTAATTTGAATAGATTGATTTATTAAATATCATTATTAATAATTTATTCATGGCAATATTTATTACTATGTCTATATGTATTCTAACTGTATAATTTGTAGTGTGAGATTTATTTAATTTAATTTATTTGTACAAGTATACATACATACATACATACATACATACATACATACATACATACATACATATATATGTATCCTATACATATACATATATATACACACACATATACGCACACATATGTATGTGTACATGTATAACATCATAATCCATAAAGGGTATAATGTGCTCGTATATAGATGCTGAGATATACATTGCAACAGACACATTAGCTCATTTTGTGTGCACTATAATATGTCCAAATATGTGCTTGCGTAGTAATTGCAACAGACACATTATTTTCTCTCTTTAATTTGAATTGATTGATTTATTAAATGTCATTACTAATAATTTATTCATGGCAATATTTATTACTATGTATGTATTCTAATCGTATAATTTGTAGTTTGAGATTTATTTTATTTATTTATACAAGTATACATACATACATACATACATACATACATACATACATATATATATGTATCATATACATATATATATGTATGTATGTATGTATGTGCTTGTGTAACATCATAACCCATGAAGGGTATAATGTACCCGTATATAGATGCTAAGATTTACACTGCAACAGATACATTTGCTCATCTTGTATGTACTGTAATTTGTCCAAATATATGCTTGTATAATAGGTACAAATTATCATAAGAAAATTTTAAGATTAAATATATATGATATGTAAACATATATACAATTATACATATTTCATAATTTGTAGATCTATACATATTTAATATATATATATATATATATATATGTTAATATAAATCAAAATTAAAACATTTTTTTCATAAAATTAATTCAATAATAAATCAATAAAAATATACATTATAACAAGCATATAACCAATCTAATTACAACAAAAACATGTACCCAAAAAAATCTCACCTAATCTAAACAATAAACAGATCTGAATACAAACATAGGATTTGGATGTAAATCAACTTTTATATGATAAAGTTAAAATCAAAACAAAAATAAATAATAAAAACGCACCTCTTAATGAAGCCTTTGAGTCCTCGTTGAACATGGTTTCTCTTCTAAGAACAATTCACAATCCGTTAGGTTGCTAATCCAGGATTGGAGACCTTCTACTACAAATTAGAATTTTATTTTTGAATTGGATTTGAGAATTTTAAGGATGATTTTAGAGGAAAGTTGCTGCCATTAAAATGAGGAAGAGTAAGAAGAAAGTGGCGGCTTAAAAATGATTTAGCTTGTAAGTACGGTTTTGAGATTGGATTTTATATAAATAGGACAAGAAAGCAAACAATGATCTCAACCACACATCTCATAACCTAATCACACGTGTTGTAGCCACCTCCTATCTTTCTCCAAACCAATAACTATCCTCTCCAAACTTATGGGTCGTGAGCCCATTTAACCAAAATTAAATATGTACAATCATATTTAACATATTTTATAATCGATATCTCATATCGATTAGTATATTCATAACTTTATAAATATATGCAATAATTTTATTTCTCAATTCACATTTAAAATTCATAATTAATATTTCATAAATATTAATTTGTTTAATTAGTTTATAACAATTATAAACTAATTAAATTGTTTGGTCTAAAGAGAATTCTTCGTTTCGGTTGTGTGACTCTTGGGTGTAAATTCGTCAGCGATTAATGTCGAACTATTCAAATGTTAACATTCAACTTCACTTAGTAGATGGTGTGATATTATAGAAAAATTTATCGCTTGCTCATTTAAAAAAAAAATTAATTTTAATAAGCGCTACCCAGTTGTGACAATCATTCACACCAATTCTCTTCGTCAAAACTATATCACTTTGGACTTGCTGAATTTGGTAATGGTCAAAATTCCAAGATCATCCACATTCAGCTTTATAATCCAAATACAAAGTCCTTGCTTCAATAATAAAAATTATTATTAACCGAAGTAATCTTGCCAGAGATTTTGACTTTGGGTTTACATGAGTTGACCGTGATAATAACCCCATATAATTGAGGAAACGAATCCTCTCTTGAATAGTGCTTCACTTCCAATACTTCCACTTGACCCAGCTATAGTCACCATGGATGATATGCCATGATTTGACTATAATCAAAGTTGAGCTTTTATATTGAAGATTCTAAAAGAACTGTGTATATTAGTTATATCGATATTTTCTATTTGACCTTAGTTATATTAACCAACAGAAGACTACCGAGTGAGTCATTCCATAGTTATCCAATAATTATTAGTACATAACCCCTAGACACCCCCAGTAATCATGAATAATACATTGCCCAACAATTAGAGAGCGTTACATACTCTAGTATCAAAGGATACATCGATATCCAGTCTCGATGCATCTTGACTAGGAACATCTAAAATTATATATTTATTTCATTGTGATGAATTATTCACGGTTACAACACTTTCTAACTACTATCACAAAACATACCATTTATGGCTTTTATATTAAACATACTTTTAATGAAATTGATTAATTAATATAACCACATTATATCAAGAATATAATAGAAAGAAAACACCTTTATTTCGAAAAAGATTGGTCAACGAGTTAGATATATGTAACAAATTACATAATTTCCACCAAGGGCAGACCCCTAACTCTATCATGTGACACTATTGGGATAAAGTCCTATCTCGCTGTCGCCAATCCGTATACAACACTATTGGGATAGTTCTCCAACTTGCATGCCAACCTAAATGCAATATATTTCTTAATTTTTTCACAAGTAAAAGATTAGCTTACTAGCACATCCAAGCTGGCCCAGTTCAAATCGGCCCACATTTAGCCTGGCCCCAGACACCCCACTCTGTAAAAGCTCCGAAACTATAGCCTCCTAGCTCATCTCAATAGATATAGCCAGCTCATCTAACATAGCTCGACTATAGACTGATCCACCCATGGCCCGGCTCTATCTCAACCCGCCTACGATCGATCATTTATGGCCCATCTCGTCACCATGAGAACATCCAGCTCTTCCCTCTGGCTAAGTAGTTCCCATCTTTGATCTTAGCAACCTTCAGCAACAAGAAACTGGCCGTAACTATGCATGAGAAGCTTCTATTCAGCTTTTTCCCCTAAAAAACATACTATATGACAAATAGTACAATTAAGTGTACCAATTACTGTAGCATGTCTGCCATAAGTGTACATAGCACACCGCTTTGCTCTGTGCAAAGCATTCCCCTTATATGGAAAGCCAACTAGCACGCATCATGGCCACATATGCACGCATCATGGCCATATATTCCAATCACCTTTCCAATTGTCTTCCAACAACCCATTCGATCAGATCTAGGATCAAGAGTGTTTCCTGCCTATTTACAGCGCAATTTAAGCCATCCATTTATCTATTATAGCTTCTATAAGTATCCATTGCAATACAACATTAAATGGATTAAATTCTTGGTTTATAAAATTCATTTTTGCATTACAAAATTAATGAGAGCTTTAGACTAGCAATGCAAAGACCTGGGTTCCTAACTGCTTAAACATTGTATGATATTTTTGATTTTTAAGCATAGTATTAATAAGTAACCTTTGCTAATACAAATGCATTATCTTAATTTTGAGGTTGGCTAAATTTTCAGTCAACATTTTAGTGCTAGAATAAGGCCCTTCCCTAAAAGCTCTTACCTTTCTTTACTTTTTTCTTCTCTACACACTCTTTCCTCATTTGCACTATGTCAAATCTAAGTGAAAATGAAGGTAATAACTCTAATGACCACACGACTAACGAGAAACACTGTCGCTAATGCCTTTTTCCCTATCCCAAAGTTTACCATGCCACGTGGCAATGTGGATTCAAGGCTTAGCTAACATGGAAGCCTTATCTCGTGAAGTAAACATTCCGAGGATAAGGCTGGATGCTCAAACGACCGTCAACTTCAGTTCTCCACCCCCTTCGGTGGCTGAACTATCCTTTGTCCAACCTACTGTCCTGGTGCTTATAATCTCATTAATACCTCCTAGGAGGGGGTGGTGCTTGAAACCCCAGTCGAGGTTTCTCCTGTTCATAACAAGAGAATGCATGCTGTATAGGGACAAAGCCAAGCAATCACCGTTCATCTGTAGTGGAATGACCATTTTCTTTTAAATGCCTTTGAGTGGAAGACAGAGATTGAGACTTGAGACTCGAGCACCTTAGTGCTGGTGGTCATGTCATCAGTAGAGAACGTAGGGCCTCCTAGACACGCTCCTAGTCCTATAGGATGTGGCACAACCTAGATCAAGAGAAGGGCAAGCCAGATGTTCACGATCGCCCTCTATGCATAAGGAGAGAAGATCCCCCTCACTAGGCCATCACTATTACTCTCCATACTATCATCGTCCTTGATATCCTACTCCACAAAGACGCAGGTTGAGTCCACTGTCTGTTGTAGGCCAAACTCTTCTACAACAGGCAGTTTTAGGCCTCCAAAAAGAAATGAATTATCTTTGCCAACAACTCAAAAGGATGCCAGCCTGGAATGCCAGGGGTAAACCGTTGTTAGATGATAGGAATGGAGAACCTTTCTTCGAAGAAATCTTGAATACGTATATCCACAGTCAATATGCCTTACCATTTATTGAAAAATATGATGGGAGCGTCGACCCATCAGACCATATCACTGCTTTCAACTCCATCACCTGGATCGAGCAGCTTACCGGCCACGTAAAGTGCTTTCTCTTTGTTTCCACCCTTATAAGATTGGCATTCCACTGGTTCCATCATTTGCGATCAGGCAATTTCCATTCTTGGGTTTAGCTTTGCACAGACATCAAAACCAGTTTCTTTGCTTCAAAAACCTATGTCACGAAGGCTAGCAAGCAAGGCATCATCAAGCAGGGGCCCGATCGAGAATCTTTGGTCATATGTGAACTGTTTTAATAAGGAGTCCACCCGGGCTAAGGGTGTCGACAAGAACAACCTAGTTGTAGCCTTATACACAGTGGTGAGACACAATTCGTGAATGTGGATGGAGTTACAAAAGCATCTAGCTACGCCCCTAACTGATTTCTATCAATGGGTGAATATAATCATGAGAATGGAAACCGCTAATATACCAGATAACAAGGATAATGCCCAGTGCTCTAACAAAGTTGGTCCTCGAGTAAATATCGACCGTCGAGGTAATGGTCATAGAACAACAATAGGAGGCATGTAGAAGATTACGTCTAATATAAGCCTAAGTATGCTAATTATGCCACTTTAAATTAAGATATGGAAATAATATATCTCACAGCCAGGAACCAGGTGCTATTCCAAAGACCTTCCACCACCAGAACCAGGAGAAAGGAGGAACCTCACAGCAACAACAAGTTTAATGAGTCCATCAAATCAATGGCCAGTCCATCAATGAGTGTCAAATACTGAAGGATGAAATTAAAAAGCTGGTCTTGGAGTGCTTATATAGTATGTCCGACATCAGATGAGTAATGAGCGGCTCAAAATAACCGGCCATTCAACCCTTGCAACCTAACAATAATGTCACAGCTATAACCAATGTTTTAACCATCCACGTAGGCCTACAAATAGCCAAAACCGACCTGGGAGCATAGTCTCGATACCGAACAGAAGTGGGTTTGGCCAGTCAAGTCTATTCATTAGAGCATTGAGCACCTAAAGTGCCCAGGCTAGAGGCAAATCAACCCATCAATTTCACTATCGAGGATAGGGAAGCAGTCTCTTACCTTAACCACGATTCCATGGTTATCACCCTTGCAATAGCCAACTCAAATATACACCGAACATTCATGGATGAGAGCAGCTCAGTCAACATCATGTTTAGAAATGTCTTTAGGCATATAAGCTTCCTGCCTTAGGACTCACTCCCTATGCCTTGCCAATTTATGGTTTTGGGGATGTTGGCAATGTTCCAATAAGGACCTCCTCTCTCCTGACCACCTCCGGCCGAGGGCCCTTTTCTACAATGATATAGGTAAACTTTGAGTAGTTTATTTTCCATCTGCTTATAACCTCTTAATAGGGTGATCGACCCTAGCGAAGCTAGATCCAATTGTTTCATAAAACCAACTAATCATGAAAGTCCTCATCCAAGGTGGGGTCGGTAAAATCTGGAGCAACCAATAAAAGGCTAGGCAGTGTTATGGGACATCCCTCAAACAAGAAAAGAAGGGTGTCCTCATGCTTCAACAAGAGATCGCAATGCTCAATGGCGAGTCAATAGATATAAACCCAAGCCGGTCAACGCTCTAATTTATGCCAAGACCTCTCCTAACTCTGAAGTAGAGGCATCAAAATAACACCTCCCCTCAGGTTTGGGCAATTAATGATGTGTTACCCAGGAGAACTCGAGCCAGATAACGCTCACATTCGTGCTAAGACCATCTTTTCCCTTGAAGATACAATTATCGATGGTGTGTCATCCAGGAGTAACTTCGTGCCTATCAGCGCTTTGTTCGTGCATGAAACAACTAAAATAGTGAACCAGCATGTATTGTGCATGTGCTAGTACTGTATAACAATACATATAATATAATAGAAAAGAGAGAACATAAAGCAAAGAACATATAGAAACAACCAATCGTGAACATAGACTCATCAACCAGGTATGCGACCTGCATGAGGTTCCAGGCCTAAGTATGTGCGTATACTAGTTCTTTTACAAAAAATTATTAATTGAAAAATTGAATACAAGTTTGATTTTGAAAGTAAAATTTTGATGCATTGCAAGTATGAGGTTGTTTTTTGTAAAAATTTTATTTAAATTAGTATTAAGTATATTATATAAGATATTAATTTATTAAAGGAAAATTTGATTTCTACATTTAAATAATTATTTAAAATCCTATAAAATTCTGGAATAATATGAAATTGTTCCTAATCGACATTGTTTAGTTTTTAAAGTGTATTTCATGTATTTTGAGTATAAGCAAGAGTTTGGAATAATATATTCTAGGGTTTGAAATAAAAATGGAAATTGGGGCAGAGTTCATAAATTCAATTTAAAAGCATATTTAACTACTGAAAATTATGGAGTGGTCTTTATAAGTAATATTAAGTTATATGGGTTTCTAAGATTTTAAAATATAGAAAGAAGTTTTGGAAGTAACTTACAAGGATTATACTCCTTAATTCTAGTTTTGTACAACAAGAAGAAAAATAATAAGCTAAGTTTTTCAAGGTATATAGAGGCTTTTGGAACGCTTGGAACCTTATAAATCGAACTTCTTTTCTAAGTGAATTAGGGGCTATGTTTGATTATATTTTATACATGATGAGATATCAGATTAATGAAGTTGTAATGCCTATTGTCATGAGACTTTCGATAATATTTCTCCAATTATTCTTTGGACTCATTGCATAGAATATTATTATGCATAGTGAGTATAATCTATGAGCATTGAGTAAACTATTCGGTAACACCAATTGCTACAGAACACCCATATTATTATTCATTCGGTAACTTTTTGTAAATGAGGAACACTCATATTTTATGGTTTAATGTCTAGAGGTATGGTGTGTCCTTAATAGACATGTTGTGTACTTGGCATATATGATTGTGTACTAGTCGGCTATGTGCCTTGGGACCAGTTTATATATGATTATTGGCCATGTGCCTATTTGTGCAATGTGTTGTTTATCCAGATTGACTAGTGTCCGTCCAAGTTGGCTGATCGCGGGTTGCGCCGTGGATCCATGGCGTCTCCTTATATTATATGCGCTGGGTATTGGTATCTAGATTATGTGTTGATATACCCAAATGCCACACTAGAAAAATAGATTGTTGCCACTAGGCAGTAGGCTCATGACCATATCATGTAAATGGACATAGAATTATGATGAGTGGGAGTAGCTTAAGATTGGGGGGTGTGATGTGTGCTGTAAATGCTGTGAGCTCTTCCTTGGAGTGTGCTATGTGTTGTAGAGCTCCAATCTGAAAGCGTTGAGATTATATGGCCACATTATATTATTTAGATACTTCTTCTAGACATCTATTCAGGGAGAGGACCTCTTAACCCATGTGACCTGCTGTGTGCTCATCCATCTCTATGATAGTCTTTGTGCCTATGTATTACTGGGGCTAGATGTGTATTTGCCCATAGTGTGTTAGATTGCACTATATGCCTTATATTGAGTTTGCATATGCTATAGGTTATATACCTCACAGGGCCATACAGTCGGGAGCCTTCGCCCCTCATTAGTGCTAATAGTCGAGATATAAATTACTGTATTTGGTTTTAACATAGTGATTTGTTGTTTATATGATGTTTCACTTATATTACTAATGTTTCACTGACAAGATGGTTGAATGTTCTTTACCATGAGTGATTTTATATGTGCATGGTTCGGTACAGAATTGATACATTTAGGATGTTATATATTGCTTTGAGATACTAATGTTTACACCATGTAGTTGCTATAACATATTGGTATCCATATTCTAGACATAGTCTAACCCATATGTTATTTATATTATACCCGGGTCAGTCCAAGACATTTAAGATTCAGGGACAAAGAGACCGGTTCGCGTTGTTGGGCTTAGTTAGAGGCTACTTTACTTATCTTATTATGTATAATTATGTATTATAACATATTATGTATATATATGTTATTGGATTGTATATATTGGACTTCTCTTCATCATTTGAGAGATGGTGGGTATTGACATTTTTTACATAGACCCACTTGTACTTGTATATGTTACTTATTATATATTATCGCTGCATTGATAACTCTGTGTTCTCTATTTTCTGTTACATGTTGTGTATTGTTCTATCCTAGAAACACACGTGTTTACTGCTTTGCATTGATACCGAGTACGTTAGGCAAGTACTTTATGATTTTTGAAATACGTATCAGTGTTAGCTAAGGGAATATTCATGCATGATAGCCCAACATCGCCTTATTCTTTGTATTACCATATAGTATTAACTAGCAGTACTCTTTGGTGGTATGGATATTGAGGTAGGGTGTTATAGTGGGTATTAGAGTAGGTTTAGAACAATACAGAGTATAAGAGACATGAGTCTTGACCTTAGATGAGACTTAAATTCTCTACCCTTGTGGCTGTGTGGTAGATTATTGTATATACTTAAGTGATAGTAGGATGATACAATTATTAAGGTTATGAATTTTGTATGACTGTCCCACATCCAGTGCGGTTTGAGGTTGTAAATTGTCTGGTCCGTGTTCATACAATTCTCATTTAGGACACGAATTAGGATAAGAATAAATGTATGAAAATATGTCCATCCCAAAATTGTTTGATATTTTCCTATTGTCCGAACATTGTCCATCCATTGTCTAGTTCGTACAAACAATGTCCTAACTTAATCCTTGTATGGTCCATATCTATCCAAATCTCTTATAAAATAGGACACAGAAACACCTCTGTCCAGTTTGCCCTAACCCGTTTATACCTCTAATGATGATTACTAAGGTAATCATCCGGGGACGTATTTGTATTTATCTTATTATATAATATATTTCCTTATACCTTTTCAAATTTAACGCTGCATGAGATGCAGAATAGTTGATGGAGGTAGCAAATATAGAAGTAGTTATCCTACCAGTAGGGTCAGGCATTGTTGATGGATATTAGACCTCCTTTGAATGGAGTGTCAAGAAATAGAGTTCACAGTGAAAGCTGATAGATTGTTTTCTATAAAGCAGCTTGGTTATTTGATTGTATTGATTGGGTGGATGGTGTAGGGTTTCATTGTGTGAATGTTTTGATCGAATGATCATGGTTTGATTAACCTTGAGTGTGAAATACGATAAGAACTATCACTTAAGTCAAGTGTCCTACTTAATTCTTAATACTTAGAAGCTTGCAGTGTCATCAGTGTTGAGGTTATCACAAGGGTTATTGTGAATTATTTTTTTATACAGCATAGTATTTATATGTAATTTAAATTAAAAAGCATGCTTGGTTGTATGCATGAATGGTTGATGAGTGGTTATTTGGATTATTGTAAATAAACTATTATTCAATTTTGTTTAAAAAGATTATTTACAAATATTTTTAATACAAGCAAGCATATTTTAGATTAAAAATTATTTTGGTAAAAGTTTATGTGTGTGTAGGGTATCAGATAATGTTTTAATATAATTAAACTATTATTTTTATGAAGCAATTGCTTTATAAGGATCAAGTTGTTTAAAGTATGTCTACAAGTAGGTATTCATAGGAGTTTTTGAAGTTAATATAATGTTAACATATCCGTTGTGTGCTTTAAGAATTCTGGTCAATGCTTTTGATCAACGTTATCGACAGAGATTCCTAAATACTAAGATAAAATATTTGGACATAAATTTGAAAAGCAATGTAACTTTGAGAAGAAGTAAAATATATTGGGTTATATTAAAACTAATGTTTTGAAATAATGTTTTGAGGAAAATATTATTTAATTTTTTGGAAAGATTAGAATGATAGGAAAAATATTTTAAAATGAGTATAATATTTTAGAATATGAAGAGAAACGTTTTGAAAGAAAAAACAACATTTTAAAGAAACACCTTGAGCTATATTTTGAAAACAATATAGATGGTAATTTGAGAAATGATACAAAACATTTTGGTGGGGAAAAATATATATTATTTGGTAAAATGAAGCAGTATTTTATTTGATGTTTTATTAAATATTTTATTATGAGAATATATATATATATGTGTGTGTGTGTGTGTGTGTGTATGTATGTATGTATGTATGTATTAATTTATAAAGTAGGTTATTTGATAAATAATTAAAATATTTTCATAAGTTAGATATTTTATATGGTGATTGCAGCCATCGAGTATTAGTGGACGGCTGAGGCCGATGTCGAGGCAATGTTGATAACATGGTCAATACTGCAGTCGGTCAGCAGAGTGACATATTGAGGTATTCTGATTAAATTGTAAATATTTTAGAATTTAAATTTGTATGGTATGTGATGTTTTGATTTTATGTCTGCCTTGTTGTATGATTAGTTGTGACTTGGGCGAATATAGTGGAAATGTTTATAATGTAATGCATAGTTATATAAAAGTTTATATACTTAAGTCTACAACTTAAAATAAATTTTGTAACTAATACCGTACTCTAGAGCTTAAGGGAAGGACCGAATGTTTTTAACCTTTTTATGTAAATAACAATATTTTGTGAAAAAAGCTTTCAAGAGTTTAGTGAGGTAAATATTTGGAGTAAACTTTATAAAATTAGAGGAAGTAGTTTTGAGCTAAGAAGGTATTTCATGATTATTTGGAATAAAGTATTGATTTCATGAATTATTTTGGTAAAGTGTAATTTTATATTAAATAAAATGATAAATATTTTAGAGGACATGAAAAGGTATTTTGTGAATTTGAAACTACATGGTTGAAAAGAATTTTTACAAGAACTTATTTTTTCTAATAATTGCATGCATTGGTAAGATTTACCCTAAGTGATGGAGAAATAGTATTTTAAGTAGAATGAATTTTCAACATATAAACAATTTGGAAAATATGTTAAAGCTAATAATACGAGTTTAATGTTATGAACCTAAAAGAATTTTTCCAAGTGGGAAGCAATTGTCTTATTCCTATTATACTTTGTTAGGACTTTTCATTAAAGAGTTAAAAAATTATGATTTATAGAAAATTAAGCTTTTGAAAGTAAAAATATATTTTGGGAAGTTAAGCTTTAACAATTATATAAAAGACATTTTGTAAGCTTATTTGAAATATAGTGAAAGTTGAATTCAAATGGAATTAAATTTTCGATGGAATTTTGAAGTTTGAATTTTCAATGCTGTGTTAAAGCAACGATAACTTTTGATAATGTGCTTAGATTTTGGATATTCTTTCTTTGGTATGAAAGGTGTTTCCATATAATTTTTTTTGCATTAATCTCCTTTTGAAGTTTTGAAGTATTGTAAATATTACAAAATTTTAAGCTGAAATTTTAAAATTATTTGATCATAATATTAAACCATAATATGTTTTGATGGTTTATGATTTAGAGAAGTTATAAGTGTAAGCCATAAATTGTGTTTCAAGTGCTTTACAAAATTTTAAGATTTGAATTGAGACTTAAAAATGAGGACATGTATTATCAGGATAAGATTTTTTCTAGAATTTAAAATTTTGAGATTTACGAATATTTTTTTGCCCTCTATCTTATATATATATATATATATATATATATATATATATTGAACAAGTTTTGAAAAGAAATAAGTAATTAGATGTTTTAATACCTTGAAGTTAACTAAATGACTTTGAATTTATAAATATAAAGATATTTGCGATGTGTTTGTGTTATGGATTCTCAGAATACACTTCGTGCCATAGAGATTACTCCATAGTTTTCCAAAATTTTGACATCTAAAGTGTATTTTTTTGTTGTGAAAACTTTGGTATCGTCCTAATTGAGTTGTTTGACTCATAGCCCATGACCACAAGCGATGGGCAAAAAATAATAATCCATCATTATGAGAAGTCATCAAAGGGTCTAATAATCGCTGTTGTATATGATGAGATTCGTGTAAGAAGTTTTTGATTGATTTAGTTGATTGCATATTTGTTTTAACTATAGATGGATGTAGTAAAGTTAGAAGTATTGGCACGTTAGGACTCTTTCCCTATAGGAAATTGCGAGGATGTAATTTTCTGATGGAGGAAGTCTGTAAAAACCCAATGTTGAGAAGCAATTAATTAAGTTTAATATTGAAGTTATAAACAATTAAATGAGTTCTAATGATAAACGTGAATAATTTAGGATTTATGATGATTGGAAAAATATAGAATTTATTTGGGATGTAATGGTGATGTATTTTGTAAAGATGAGAATTTAGTTGAGAAATTATTTATCTGTGGGATTTAGGAAAAGATGATTTAATTGGTGATATTTATTTATATTGGGAAAAATTATTTGTTACCGTGATTATGAAATGAAATATTATGAAGGTAAATATTTCTCGAATTGTGAATCAATAATAATGATAATTTTGAAGTTAAAGTCATATTTATAAACCTATTATGATTTTTAGAATAGCCTAAAAGTGGTCAATAAATTTATGGAGTTAACTAATTATCGATAACATCAATTTAAAATTTTATTATAATAATAAATGAATTATTATTATGCTAAAAAAGAATGAATTTTTATTTGGTTTATAAGTGAAAATTGGTAATTTATTTATGTTGGGCTTAATAGTTTAATTTTGAGATAATTATTCTGTAATGATGACTTTTTTTGAAATATAATAATTACGAAAATATATAATGTTCTATACGTAAACTTTATTATTAAGTGAATATGATTTTCAATTAGGATTTGGAGTTATTTTGATTTGGTAAAATGATTGTTTTGTAAAGAAGGAGAGTTTAAGCATTGATTTAGTTGATCCTATGAAGCCCAACCCCATACATAAAGTATATTGACTTTTCTTAGTCTAAAATGCTCTCCTTTATTTATGAAATCATCTCCCATATACTTACCTCCTCTTCATTCTATATATTCCAACTTACACAAACTAATAATTAAAACCCCACCTCCTTCTTCTATGTTCAAAATAATATCAAATAAATTTCCACAAATCATGAAATTTGGAATCAATCTTCTCAACAAGGATCTACACCTCTAGGAGCAATCTAAGTTGGATTCTGAGCAAGTTTTGTTTCATGTTGTACTTTTGGTAAGAGGGAAAAATTAGGTTTTTCGATATGCTGTGAAGTGCTATGGAAAGAATGGAGCTTCACTTGGCAAATGTGAGATTCTCTACTCACAATCTATGTCAAAAATGTATGATTTTCATAGTGATGGTTGTAATGTTGCATTGTTTACTTCTCTTAAACCCATTATTGTAAACTTTCTTGATTACATTTGGGTGATATGGAATGTGATATGGTCGCTAGAACGTAGTGTAGGATAAGAAATTCAAGTAAGGTTCAAATAGAGGGGCGTAAAGTGGACAGGGTCACTGGAAAATGGTTGCACAACCTGGAAAAGTTCACGTTTTGGGCCGCGATAGATGGACCAGTGCATGGAGCACCAGTGCAAGCAGTTCGAGGCCTGAGCCTGTGCGTGTACAGTTTGAAAAAAAAATTACTTAAAAAATTAAATAGAAATTTGAATTTTAAAGTAGAATTTTGACGCACTACAAGTATGCAGTTATTTTTGTAGAAATTTATTTAAATTAGCATTATGTATATTATACAAGATATTCATTTATTAAAGGAAATTTCGATTTCTTGATTCAAATAATTATTTAAAAACCTTATAAAATTCTAGAAAATTATGAAATGGTGCCTAATCAATATTGTATAGTTTTAAAGTGTATTTCATGATTTATGAGTATAAACAAGAGTTTGGAAGAATATATTCTGTGGATTTGAAATAGAAATGGAAATTGGTTTAGAATTTATACATTCAATTAAGAAGCGTATTTAATTACCAAAAATATGGAATGGTCTTTATAAGTAATAGTAAGTTATATGATAGGTTTCTAAGATTTTAAAATATAGGAGTTTAAAAGTTACTTGTATGGATTAAAATACTTATTTCTAGTTTTGTACAAAGGGGAAGAAATAATAATTTAACTTTTTAAAGTATATAGAGGCTTCTGGAATGCTTGAAACCTTTTATATAAATCGAATTTTTTTCTAAATGAATTGTGTGCTGTGCTTGATTATATTTTTTGTGTGATGAGGGTATTGGATAAATGAAGTTGTAACACCAATTGGTACGAGACTTTCAATAATATTTGCCATGTTATTCTTTGGACTTATTGCATAGAATATTATTGTGTGCAGGTAGTGTATTTTACGAGCATTGAGTAAATGAGCCGATAACACTTGGTGTTTTGGGATGCGTGTATTATTATTCATTTGGTTACTTTCTGTAAGTGAGAGACATTCATATTTTATGGGTTAATGTCTAGAGGTTGGTTTGCTTTATGATTAATAGGCGGGCTGTGTGCTTGCCATATTTGATTGCGTATTGGTCGACTATGTGCCTTCGGTCCAATTTATTTGTGATTATTGGCTGTGTGCCTATTTTTGCAGTGTGTTGCTTATCCAGATAGACCGGTGTCTATCCTAATTGGCTAATTGCTGGATCGTGCCTTGGATCCATAGCATCACCTTATATTATTTGTTCCGGATCCTAATATCTAGATTGTGGGTGAATATGCCCCGATGTCCCCACTAGCCAAATGGTCTATTACCATTGGGCAATGGCTCGTGACCATATAATGCAGATGGAAGTATAGTCACGATGATTGGGAGTAGCTTAGGAATGTGGGGTGTGTTGTAAGTGCTGCAAGTATTATCCCCTAGAGCAGTGTTGTGTGTTGTAAGGCTCCCATCTAGAATATGTGAGTTTATACGGTCATATGATGTTATTTAGATACCTTTTCTAGACATCTATTCGGAGGCAAGGACCTCTTAACCCACATAAACTGATGTGTGCTCATCCATCTCTATGATAGTCTTTATTCCTATGTAATATTGGTGCCGCCCATGTGCTCGCCCATAGTGTGTTTGATTGTATGTATGCCTTATAATGAGTCCGCATATACTATAGGCTATATACCTCTTGGTCCATGCAATCGGAAGCCTTCGTCTTTTATTAGGGCCGATGGTTGAGATTTACATTATTTTATTTGGTTTTGTAATAGTAGTTCTTTGTTTAGATGATGTTTCACCTATATTACTCACATGCCACTGATAAGATGATTGACTAATCTTTACCATGAGTGATTGATTTTATATATGCACGTTTGGTATGAGATCGATACATGTGGGATGTTATATATTGCTTTGAGATACTAATGTTTACACCATTAAAGTTGCTATTACATATTAACATCTACATTCTCGACATAGCATGGCCCCTGTGTTATTCACATAATATGGGAGTCAGTCCGAAACACTTTAGATTCAGGGATGAAGAGATCAACTCACGGTTGTTAGGCTTAGTTCACTACGACAAAAAATAGATTTAGTAGCACGTAAAAAATGTTACCATAACTTATATAGCGTTGTAGATAACATTGTTATACAACATGCAATAAAAAGTCCTAGATTTTATGTTCCATTTTCATAAACGCTACCGAAAAGCAATATATTGTAGTGTTCTATAAAATCAACCAATTTTTTTTATTGCAGTGTTGCATAGCCACTGAAAAGTACTATTAGCGCTACTACAAAATAATATGGTAGCATTCTTATAAACAATATTACAGAAGATGCTGCTAAAAACGCAAACCTTACTTTTGTAGTAAATGCCACCATATATTTTGTGGAAATTTTCTTCTACCGCCATATATAGTTAGTAGTATTTTTTTTGCCACCATATATATTTTGTTTCTACTTCATTCTGTTCGGCATAGATTATATGGTAATAACTAACGTATTTCGGTATGAAACTAAAAATTATTCGTGTAATTGACACATTCAAACAACCGAACACACATTAATTACAGAATGAAATACAGTATATAAACAATTCAATATAAAATATTTTTAAAAAAATAACCACATGCGCGTAAAATCCATAACCACATAGATACAGTAGTTTTATGACAACCAAGTTGACGTAAAATTCGTAATCGTACATGGAGAAGTTTGCACAACTATTGCTAACAAAATGCTATAATATAGATGACGATTAAAGGCAAGTATCGATTCATCGCTGTTGCCGATCGTCTTTGGAAAAGCTTATATACACGTCGACAAGTATAATAATCAATAATGAGAACATGCACAAAAATGTTCTAAAAAATATGGTACATAACTAGTTTAAACTACATTATATAATATAAATGATAATTAAATGAACCAAGCTAAGAAGCAACGCGACAAAATATGTTTTGGTTCATTTGAGTGGTGGAATGATATCTCACCTGTGATGCAATAACTTGTGGTGCGGGTGCTTCAGCTTCATCTGGTGGTGGTAATACAGGTGATATCACTTTAGCTTTTCTCATTATTTTCTTTTCAATACTTGCACACAATGCTTGTGGGTCAACTAGTCCTTTTATTTTCGCTTGATTTAGTGCCATATCAGTCTCTACCTCTTCAACTCCTACATTTTTTGGATTCAAATACATTTTTTGCTTCTTTGTTTTGTGGCTTTTCCGTTTAGTGCATTTCTATTTTTGTGCAACTGCATTTGTTTTGTTTGTTTCAGTTTATAAAAAAAAGACAAACATTTTTAGTAACTCAGATACCATTCACTATCATTTTTACATCTCTATTTTCTTTGTTAATTGCATTTTTTGTCTTCTCTGCTACAAATTGTACTTGCTTTACCATCCCTATTCCAAGACTACACAATACATCCATCCAAAGCCTGTAAGTGAATTTATGTTTCCTGCATATCACACTTCATTCCCCACCCTTCACACTTCATCAACAACTCCACCTCCACCAAAATAATCTCCATACAACTGCATTGCAATATATATAGAAACTGCAATTTTAGAAACTAAATCTTGATTTCGACTCCTATTTCAATAAACCTACATCGAGCATCCACCACACTGCAATCATATTTAGAAACTGAATCTTTAAGATTGTTTGGTTTATGATATTTAAAAAAAGGAGCAATTTATATAATCACACTTTCTAATATATATGCATTCATTTTGTGTAGACAAGATTCAAGGTAGATAGAATGTATAAGGATTACTTGTTAATGATACTGGGACAACGATAGAAGGAGTCGAAATCAAGATTAGCTGTAGCTATCAAAAAAGCGTTTGCTTGTCCCGACTCTACTAATAGAGTAGCATACCTAAAACCGGATAATATAAAGAGCGATGAAGAGTGGAATGCTTTTGTAAAGGAAAAATTGTCGGAAAAGTTTAAGGTGGTTATTTTTATTTTATTGATTAAAACTGTTAAATGTATTACATTTTTTTTGTATCATATTAATTGAACTTATCTTATGTTAGACACAAGTCAAAAATTCAAAACCAAAAGAGCAAAGAATAAACTCCCACATACCATGAGTAGAAAAGGTTATGCAAGATTGGAAGAAGAAATGGTAAGAAAATATTACTAAAGCATTTTTTATTTGTTATCACTTGTACGTTCTTAATCTCTTATGCTTTGATTCATTGATAAACTAATTAAGAACTTAATAAGAATCGATGAATGGTCGCTTGTTGAGTGGTTGATCATTGAGACTGACATTTAAGTGAATTCAGACAATAACATAATATTGCCAAAGGCTCTGTCTAGTTTATTATGTAAAGAGAACAATTTTGTTTTTATAACAAATTTTTATTTTGCATTGTTATTCGAATAAATTTGTAGGATACTAAAGTCAGTAACTAATTTTTCTTAAAAATCCCCACAGATTTATTTTCAGCACTTGTATCACTTGATTAGATTCTACTCAAACAACAAACTAGAATGTATAGATAAATGATGATATGATGAATGACTGGGTCTCTCTAAACAATATGTACTTTATGAAAACGACATAATAGAGAATGGAACAGAAGGTTTGACCTTTACAAATAAGAGTTAAGAACAATGCATCACGTAGAAAGAAACTAAGAGTTAACAAATATTATGTATTAAGTAAATATAATTGTTGTATTGGATTTTGTTAAATCCTCTTAGTGATACCACAATGTAAAAGATGAACTCACTGGTGAGCTCTGTCTTTGTTCCCTTTGACTTTTCATTGTTTGCAAGTCTCTAGTTCTCTTTTTTCTTTTCTGTATCAGTAGTTGTATTGATTTTTGAGCTTGAGTTACTTACCAAGTTTGGCAATGTGTTTTCACTTGCGACATTAATATGTGCGTCTACTTCTTTATGATATGAATAGTGCATACAAAAAAACATTAGCTGTCTGTCCTAGATAATAATTATCAAGAATCTAACATTTGTATCTATTTAAGTATAATAATTTGATAAAATGTTTACTCACCGATCACTGTTGAATTTCCATACAGCTCTTGATTGGCTGTACTAGTGACAACAATATGATCTTTCCTTTCAATATCTGCTTAAACATATATTTACAAAGAGTAAGGCAAACTTCTTTTATTTCATTTTATTTTGAATTTTATTTAAACAAACCTGTAACTGATTTGTTTCCATTATTTTCAGTGATGCTTACACGCAGATTCATAGGTCGATCATCCAAGCCTGCAATATCACAATACTGGCATCAGAATCTAAGATTTTTTTCTTTCTTAAAGATGGATGATATATATTATGAGTCATTTTCTATCATTTTAACTGAACTTAACCGAAATTTAACTGATATAATATAACAATGTCATTTTTAACTACATTTGTATCCCTTTAGATGTATTTACATTCACTGCTTTAAGTCCAGAATTATTTTATTTGCATTTATAGAACCTAAGATGCTCTTGAATTTGACATGTTTGTACTCTGAATTCGTTTTTCTATTTTCAGCAAATAACAATGTGATGTGTATTTTGTATTTGACTAAACCTGATATTGCAGTTAGTTTCATTTCACTTTGTTCTATTGATGTTTAGTTTTACTTCAATGTTGTCTAAGATATTGCATTAAGATCCACTGATATTGCAGTGCTTTCTATTTTGACTTTAAATGCATTTTGATACCGTTTTGTAGTAGTGAATATAAAGTTGTGATGTTTTCTCTATGAATTAAATAACGATTCCTTTGAATTTATGTCAATTTTTTCTCATTGCATATATGTTCTTGCTGCAATTCAAAATGTGTTTAGAAATTAATTTTTTTTATTTTACATTTTTTAACCACAACTGCCAATAGCAGTTGTAAAAAGGTTTTTCACAACTGCTAATAGAAGTTGTGAAAGACCTTTTTACAATTGCGATTGACAGTTGTAAAAGACTTCTACTACAACTACCATTGGCAGTTGTAAAAGACTTTTTTACAACTGTCAAAGATCGTTGTAAAAAACAAAGCTCTATTACAACTCTGGATATGACGACGGGCGGCTGTCCGTTGTAATAGACCTATTACAACTGTTTTTGGCAGTTGTGAAAATGAGTTTTTGTTGTAGTGCATGCGAAGATTTTCAATGAATTCCCTAAACTCAATAGGAGGTATATTCGGATAACCCATTAGAATAGAACATCAAAAGGAAAACCCTGGACAATATTTTGGTTCTACGTCAAACACTCCACTTGTGCGGAAGTCCAAAACTCCATACCTGTACTTTATTCCATATACTGTTATATCAGAATTGACAAGCAAAGCTTTAATAATGGAAGTCATGAAAATGTTAATCTATTTCAGGGTACTTCTATGCGCCAAGGAAAAAAAACCCAAAATTTTGTGTTGTTGACTTTATTCCTCCTAAATGGTAATTTGAAAACGTAATTTTGTACATTAAGTTGAAATTTTATTTACAATATAAGATGAATGATGGCAGTTTCTAATGTTGGGGAAAATCCCTTCGAATGATCAATCTAAGGGAATAAAAAACCCAACATAGCAGAAAACAACTGGATCGTGATTGTAGTGAGACGAAATAAACAAAGATAAACACCAAAATAGACAGTCACAGATTTATGCAATGTAGAAAATTAAATAACACCAGTATTTATAGTAGTTCCACTACCACGAGGCAATGTACGTCCACTTGGGCATAGGAGATTTTATTAATCACTGAAAGATTCGAGTTACAAGATTAATTCACTTTTGGAGGCTATACATAAGAAGAATTAACAATACAAACAAAATTCAGCTGAGTTTCATCTCTCTAGGATGGATGCCATTATTGTGTAGAAGCTATACTATTTATAGAGTGAAGAAATGAGTAGAGGTAGCTACTATATAGCAGCCCTGGGGTTCGGTTCGACAGTTCTGGTTCGGCATGTTTGGTCCGACAAACAACACTCATGATTTGGTCTGGACCGGCATGCTCTAACACCGAACCAAATATCTGCTTCGGCCTTCAACGTCTCAAATATTGATCGACGCTACTTGGTTCGGTACACAACATTTGGACCGGCATTTACCGAACCAAAAATATGGAGCGGAATCACCCTTCAGTTTGGACCTGCATGCCCAAATACCGAACGAGATATTTCGTTCGACATTACATGGAGCAGCGTCTTCTGGTTCGGCACTAGCACTTTTATTTGGAGCGGCATAGCATTGAAGCGACATCAGCTACCGAACGAGCTCTCTGGTTCGGTATTTATTTCCGCTCTAAACAAACTCCCGAACCAAAAATCACCTGACGAGACTTCCGCATGCCTTCACTACCGATCAAAGTACCACCACCGGACCAAAATTCCGGTCTGGTTTTCTACCAAAGGAGGTCACCTTTTCACGAAACGGACTGCACCGGATCAAATCTTTGGTCCGACATCTGCTCCACCGAACCAAATTTGGATCGGCTTCTTCTTCAGATTTGAAATCAGGTATCAAAACTAACAATCTCCACCTTGATACCATATTTTAAAACAAGCCTTTCTACTCCCTCTACACCACTATTGCTCCAAGCAATGGATACTTACCCATGAGATTCGGCAATGCCATCACCCATTACACTTTGTCAACGAACTTTGACATGACCACTGCCAGTCAACAAAGTATTCGAAGTACCCAGTCCATGTAGAATCTATCAATCTCTACCATGAAAACAAACGTCTCCATGAACCATCTCAACTCTCTCCCCGTGGCACCTCATGGAACCTAGCACTTTATTAAGCGAATCAAGTCCAAGCAATGCTCGAAGTTAGCAATACGTAAAGACTTGGTAAACATGTCTACTGCATTCTCCTTCGTGCGAACTTTCTAAAGACGAACTAGCTTCTCTTCACTCCTCGAGATAAGGAGTGACTCTCTCACCTCAATATGCTTCATCCTCGAGCTGAATGCTTGATTTTCAGCTAAGTGAATTGCACTCTGACTGTTACAGTACACATCCATGCCTTCATATACGAAGCCTAAATCACACAACAATCACCTTAAATAAAGCATCTCCTTAGCTGCTTCAACCACAACTATGAGCTCTGCCTTTATAGTGGACAAAGCCGCAATCGTCTACAACCTCGCTCTCTAACTGATCGATGTCCCACCAAAGGTAAACACATATCCGGAGGTTGACTTCCTTCGATCTCTATCACCGACATAGTCGGAATCACAAAATCCAACCAAGTTGAAATCTCTATCTCTGCCGCCAAAGGCAAGTCCATGGTTTGGAGTTCCTTTAAGGTATCTGAAGAAACACTTCACTGCTTCACAATGCGTCTTTCCTAGATTCTCCATGAATCTACTCACCAATCCAACAGCATGTGCAATGTCAGTCCTAGTGCAGACCATGGCATACATCATGCTGCCAACTGCACTTGCATATGGGACCTTCATCATATAAGCCTTGTCTTTTTTCGAGATCGGAGAGCCTTTAACTAAAAAGCTGTATGTGCAAAGGAATGGGTGTGCTGATTGCCTTTGCCCCTTCCATGCTAAACCGAGCAAGCACCTTTTGAATGTACTCCTTTTGAGTGAGGCTCCAAAGTCCTAGCTTTCTATCTCTTTGGGTTTCCATACCCAAAATTTTCTTTACTTCTCCAGGGTCTTTCATTTCAAATTCTGCTTTGAACTATTGCTTTATACTGTCAATTTCAGTCTTATCCTTAGAAGCAATCAACATATCATCTACGTACAAGAGTAGGTACATTCATCTACCATTCTTTAAATGCTTGAAGTACACACAAGCGTCTTTGATGCTACTATCAAAACCAAGTGAAAGAATAAAAGAGTCAAACCTCTTATACCATTGTCTAGACGACTGTTTAAGTCCGTATAATGACTACTTCAATTTGCAAACCCAATTTTCTTTTCCTTCTACTACAAATCCTTTTGGCTGCTTCATGTAGATGGTCTCATCCAAGTCTCCATGCAAGAAATCGGTTTTTACGTCCAGTTGCTCCAGCTCCAAGTCATGAGCTGCGAAGATAGCAAGCAAAATGCGGATGGACGTATGCCTCACTACTAGAGAGAATATTTTATCATACTCCAATCTCTTTCTATATGAAAAACTTTTAGCAACTATTCTATCATTTTATCTCCCATCATTCTTCACCTTGAACACCCACTTGCAACCTATGGCTTGGCTTCTTTGAGGAGGTGGTACCAAATCCCAAGTCTTGTTCTTCTTCAATGACTCTAACTCCTCTTCCATAGCGCACATCCACTTCGAACTGTCACATGACTTCAAAGCTTCATCAAAGTCAAGCGGCTCCTCAAGAACAACATGAAAGGCATAGTCAAACTAATTACCAAGGTTAAGGTTCACAAACTGCCAATCACCATACCTTTTGGGCGGCCTAACAGTCCTACGATTGACTCGGAAGCTTCGCCTAAACTCCTTTCAGCTCCACCTTAATTGAACTTTCACTAGATTCATGCACATCACCAGCACTACTAGAAGGTACCTATGGACTATCCTGTGATGTTTCATCAACTGCGTTTTTCTCAAAAACATCAACAACGACTCTACTATTTGGTTGGAACATGAGAACTTCTTTCATCTCCTTAGGCCTATCGGAATCTTCTGATGTGGTAGGTAGCTTCTCCTTCGGATTGAACATAGTAGACTCATCAAAAGTAACATGTCTGGAATGAACAATCTTATGATCAACAAGGTTCCAAATTTGATACCCTTTGATACCATCGGTATATCTCACTAGTATGCCCTTGTATGCTTTAGCCTCCAACTTGTCATCACCTGTATGGTGAATGTACATAGAACAACCAAAAATTCGAAAGGAACCAAGATACACTGCTTTACCTTTCCACTTTTCCTTTGGAATCTTCCCATCTATGGCTGAGCGTGGAATTTGATTTATGATATGCACTGCATTGATAATGCCTCAGTCCAAAAGACTCTAAACAGACCCGCCATCAATCTCAAGCAACGAGCCTTCTCCAATAGAGTCCTATTTGTTGAATATGCGAATATATGATTTTTGTTTGATGATAATAACATATATATATATATATATTCATTTAAATGTATTTGTCAATGTACTATTTTATTTTTCACATAATTAATAAATATTTGCTGAATAAAATAAATAACATAGGATTTAAATTCAAGCAGATATTTTATTCAAACAAATATTTATTACAATTTTGAATAGTACAAATTTGAGCTCTCACAATATATATACAATTTCAATTACAATACAATTTCAATCACATCATAATTATCATTTACATACGCACCTCGCTACATTTCACCCATTCACTCATATTTTATCTTCAAATTCATTCCAGATAGAATCTAGTATCTGAGCCATCTGCAAAATAAACACTGAAGTAGTAAAATTAAAAAAGAAATATTTTGCAGTGCAAAATAAAATGTATTTTGAAACTATTATTTGCCTCAGTTATTTGGTTGTTCATCATCATTTAATTTTGAATTCATGAAACAAGAACAACCTGTGACATGCACAGTATGTCACTGTACTTGCCACAAGGTGATGCACACCGATATACACTTGGTAAAATTACAGGGACATGTGAGCACAAGGTCAAACCCAATTAAAAGCCAGGTTCAACTCAAGTGAAATACAAATAAAATCACGATATCAGCACAAGGTCAAACCCGAGCTATTAGCTGGATTCAACATAGGTGCAGTCCAAAATGTACAAGTTCATTAAATGGTCATGACAACTAAAACAGAGTCAAAGCCATATGAGAACCAGACTGCAAATACCATGAATACAAAAAAGATTAAATCAACACCAACTGAGTACACATGAGCTACATAACTCGAGCTAGCATATCACATATACAACAAGTTTCAGATGGTACACAAGTGGTGCACATGTCAATGAACCAACAAACCCATTGCAACTTTAAATAATAAAATGGTCAGGAACCAATCAAGGTAGCATGTCAAGCATATGAAAACAATTAGAAGACCAACAATGCAACTGTATGCAAATTGCCTCGAATGGTACAATTGCAATGACCAGAAGCAATATCAGTGCAATAGTCAATGGTAAAGCAACTCGACTACAACAACTTAACCAAAATCTATGTATACCAGACCAGACTTCAAATTATGAAGCAGCAAGTGGTATAAGTTAAAGACTGCAACACTACAGCAACTACAAGTGATCAAACATCAAGTCAAAGAAAACTGCAGTCTTACAGGAACCAAGACAAAATTTACGCATCGGGCTCGGCTAAGACTACAATGTACACAAGTGAATGCAACTATGACATATAACATGAATATATAGTGAACAATGAAGACTACAAGACCAAGTTGTGCACATAACCAAGTACAAATCCAAGTGAAACGCAGTCAAAGCATTTAACAGTTATAACAAAGTCAAGGCCAATTCAATCTGAATTTATCAAGTCATGAAACAGCAAACTACAAGTGAGTGTATCAAGTCAGAGCCGTGACAACCAAAGTCACTGAGAAATCAAAGCAACAGCCGAAGTCACAGAGGCAAAAATCAAAACCATGGCAAGTTCGAACTAATACAAATCAAAGTCGGATGTGAATAAACAAAGTCAACTTTCATCTCAAAGTCCAAAAAAAATTCAAAGCCGTGTTTGTCAAGAATTCGAACAAGCCAAAAAAATAAACAGAATCGAACCGTGGTGGCCAAGGAAATCGAAGCCGAAGCCCTGACATCCAAGTAAATGAAATATATGAAGTGAACAAGTCAATTCAAATCATAGCATTCGATCAAGATCAAATGGCCGAGAAAAGTATCAAACAAATGAATTTATAGGAAGTCAAATTCTATATAAACATCATCGGCAATCATCCATTCGAGTTTAAGCAATAACAGAGCAAACTTTAATCAATAACTCGAATCAAATCGAGTTTGAGCATATAAACAAGAATCAATAAAAAAGAAATCACATACCGGATCATTCAACCGAACTCGACAATTTGAAGTAGCTGTCTAATTTTATTCAAAGAGGAAACGAACGAGAACAAGCTGCCATTTTCAAAGAGGAACCGGCCGAAGAAATAAAAGAGAACAAAGGGGAATTCACTCTTATTTTACTTTGGGTCGGCCTGGTTTATTTGTTTGGTTATTAATTATATAAAGCTTAAATTAGGGTTTATTTGTTTTTAAATAGTTTTTTAAATTCGTAATTTCTTCTAAACCGTTGTAAATTCTAGTCGTGTGACTAGAGGACGAACTACGGTGGTGTAGTTCAAGAATTCGCAACTCAAGTGGCTGAGTTGTGGCAGAGTTTTGAGCATAGATTTAAGGTTTGTCGATAGCGGGTGTCGTGAGTTTACGTGTGTAAGCGTATGACTACTTAATTTCTAGTAGAAACCTTGGGAGCAACACGTAGGCAGGGTTTTGCCGAAGCTGGGTAAATTTGTGTATTCTATTTTCTGGTTTTATTACTCTGTTATTATCTGTGCTGCTATTATTCGACTGTTATCTGTGCTGAAATTATTTTATATACTTCCACAATAAATTTTTATAATTAATAACATCACCTTATTCACCCCCCTCTAGGGTGAAATCGATCCTACAAGTGGTATCAGTGCTTCTTTTAATAATGCTTTTACTGTGGGTCGGTCCAATATTATTCCTCCTGTTTTTGATGGAATAAATTTTATGAATTGGAAATTAAAAATGGAATTTTATTTAAAATCCGTTAATGCTAAATGTTGGAATATCATTGAAAATGGGCGTGATAGAATAGATGAGAAAAATTCTTCGATTAATGCTCTTACTATGCTTGTATTATATTCTCATGTTAATCAAGATAATTTTAACTTTATCTCTCATTGTGAAAATGCATAGAAAATATGGAACACTTTAGATGCAATATATGGTACACAAGTTAACATCCATGAGAGGTCCCCCATAATTAACACAGAAATGTGCTTGACAGGACTAGAAAAATGTAGCAGTGATGAAGATTTAATAGCCAATGAGATAAGTGATTTTCCAATCAACGATTTAGTTCTCATGTGCCAAAAAGTAATTGAAAATAATAAAGCTCTTGAGTTGAAAAATAATAAGTTGGAAAGGGAACAAGCTAAACTTCATCAGAAAAATAATGATTTGGAAAATGAGCTTAAAAATATGAAGAAAAACAAAAATTCTAATTGCAAAAGGTGTTTGAATCATGAAAAAGATTTTGCCCGTCTTCATGAAAATTAAGTTAGAAAACGAAATTTTAATTCAAGAGAAAAAAAAAATTGAGTTGATTTTTAAAAACAACATTTTGCAAAAAGAGTTGGATAGCTTTAAGAATTCGGAAATTTCTGAATGTGCGATTTTTGAAAAGAAATTAAACGAGATCAACGAAAATTTCAAAACCCTTGAAAAAGAAAATGTGATTTTGAGAAAATATGAAATTATTCAATTAAATCACGAATTTGAAAAGGAGATTGAGAAATATAAGGATTTTGAAAAGATTGAATTTAAAAAATTCCAACTCTTTGAAACTGAGATGCTTGAAATTGAGAATAAAATTAGAGAGCTTAAAAATGAAAATATGGACTTGAAAATGAAGAATTTTGAAAAGAGAGAAAATAACATTAGTTGTTATTCGAAGCTAATAAATGAAAATAAACTTTTAAAATCCAAAGTAAATAAACTAGAGTTGGTTACTCAGAAATTTTTCACTAGAGATAAATCATCTAATATACTCTTAGAAAACCAACTATTCGAGAATAAAAGGAATTCATTTGAATTTGCAAAAGTATCAAAATATGGACAAACAACTAATAACACTATTAAAGTGAATAGTGTGATACCCAAAAACGTGAAAACCATTCCAATTTGGGTTCCCAAAGGCACAAATGTAAAAACCCTTAAAGTCAAACAAATTTGGGGTCAAAAGGAACAAATATAAATAGTTTTGGGTCTCTGCAAACTTATTTTTCAAAATTTGTTGCCACTAACAACCATGGACCTATAAAAACAAATAGGTCACAAAGATCTTTTATCATGTAGATGTGGTGGCAGGCTAAGGAACAACAATAGTGCTATCTGGATTCTGACTGTTTCAGGGACACAACGGATGACAAAGCAAAGTTCCTTAGCCTAGTATAAAGGTGGCAAAATCACAATGTGCTACAACGAAAAATTATCGATAAAGGTAAAAGAGGTAATGGTATGTTAACTTGAACAATTAATTAAATGTGATAATCTGCATCATAATTTGATTTAAATTCATCCAGTTATGTGATAATCAAATGAATGCTGATTTTGATTCGGACTTATTCAAAATTGTTGGTCAATTATTCTATTATGCTGAGAATACTACAATCCTTGAAATACTTCATATAGATTAATTTGGATTAATGATGGTATTTTATTGGTTTTGTTTATTAGCACGGCTTCAATTAAAATCCAAAGGAATTTCATTTAAAAAGGCCTTCAAGAATTTGTTGCAACATCACGGTCAGGTCTATAATATCCAACTAATGATAATCTCGAGTGAAAGAAAAATTCAGATGCAAATTACACTTGTAATCTAGTTGATAGAAAAATTACTAATGGAACGTGATTTACATTGAGATATTTAGTAACTGTATCGTTTTTCAAAGAAAATATCTGCAAATTTTTTGTTTGAAATAATTTTCAAATAGCAGACATTTTTCTAAAATCCCTTCTAGAAAATCATTTTTATTGACCTTGTTTCAGATTAGTCATTTTAAAAATTTTGATAATTATTTTCAATTTGAGCTTAAATGATTACATTAACTAATCTGACTCCCTACTGATTATCGAGAAGATAAATAGTGATTAAAAAAAGTGATGAGTGTTGATATTAATCATATATTATAACTTGAGATAGTATATTTAGTAAATTTCTTTAGAAATTTACACAAGTGTTGTAAACATTTTTGTTGGTAAAAATTCCATGACCATCTCTATTCCTATCTTATTTCTATTGACCATCACTCATCATAATCCAATATGGTATGTTAATATGTGGTATTTTAAATGAGAAATTATGCGCTTTCATTTTGTTATATTTTTAGCAATAAAAACATCCAAAATATTCACTTTCATTTAAAAGTCCTCACGGTTTTGCATGGGTGGATTACTTGGGATGCTTCCATGCTCATTTAAAATCCTCACTACTATGCATGTATGGAACGCATGTCAAAATTGATTGATTTAATAGACAAGTTGATTCTAATCCCATTTAAAAGTCCTCACGGTTATGCATTGTTAGAAGATACTTGAATTCATTTTTTAATAAAAATTTGGAATACTACTAATCTCATTTAAAAGTCTTAACGGTTATGCATGGTTAGTAGATATTCTACTTCCTAATATAAATATACCACAAATAGACACAACTATATGGTTTTATATGATGATATCATCTCTATCATTCTAAAGTGGAATATGTGTCAAACAGAGTATTTATGATTTTTGTTTGATTTTTTATTGGATTTAATATTTATACTCTATTGGGTATTAATGTTATATTAATGTCTATCACTTTATCTCAATTTTTCTAACACTATTATTCTTTTGCTGATAACAAAAGGGGGAGAGAAAGGTTAAGATCTTGGCAAATAAAAGTCAAATATTTTATCTTTCTATATGCATCTAGGTTCATTTATTCATTTACATATTTTTATGCATATATGAAGGGGGACCTTTGTGTAGAGAGGGAGAATTCTAATAAGGGGAGCAAATTGAACGAACAAATACAGTTAATAAACTCAAAATCTTAAATATATGTTTGTTATCATAAAAAGGGGGAGATTGTTGAATATGCGAATATATGATTTTTGTTTGATGATTATAAACATATATATATATATATATTCATTTAAATGTATTTGTTTATGTACTATTTTATTTTTCACATAATTAGTAAATATTTGTTGAATAAAATAAATAACACAGAATTTAAATTCAAACATACATTTTATTCGAACAAATATTTATTACAATTTTGAATAGTACAAATTTAAGCTCTCACTATATATATATATACAATTTCAATTATAATACAGTTTCAATTACATCACCATTATCATTAACATATGCACCTCGCTACATTTTACTCATTCACTCATATTTTATCTTCAACTTCATTCCAGATTGAATACAGTATCTGAGCTATCTGCAAAATAAACACTAAAGCAGTAAAATTGAAAAAGAAAATATTTTGCAGTGTAAAATAAAATGTATTTTGAAAATTTTATTTGCCTCATTTATTTGGGTTGTTCATCATCATTTAATTTTGAATTCATTAAACATGAACAACTTGTGACATGCACAATGTATCACTGTACATGCCACAAGGCCGTGCATACCGATGTATACTTGATAAAACTACAGGGATAGGTGAGCACAAGGTCAAACCCAATTAAAAGCCGGGTTCAACTCAAGTGAAATACAGATAAAATCACAATATCAGCACAAGGTCAAACCCGAGCTATTAGCTGGATTCAACACAGGTGCAGTCCAAAATGCACAAGTTCATTAAATGGTCAAGACAGCTAAAACAGAGTCAAAGCCATGTGAGAACCAGATCGCAAATATCATGAATACAAGAAAGCTTAAATCAACACCAACAGAGTACACATGAACTACATAACTCAAGCTAGCATATCATATATAAAACAAGCTTCAGATGGTACACAAGTGGTGCATATGCCAATGAACAAACAAACCCGGTGCAACTTTAAACAAAAAATGGTCAGGAACCATTCAAGGCAGCTTGTCAAGCATATGAAAACAATTAGAAGACTAACAATGCAACTGTATGCAAACTGCCTCGAATAGTACAATTGCAATGACCAGAAGCAATACCAGTGCAACATTCAATGGTAAAGCAACCCGACTACAACAACTTAGCCAAACTCAATGTATACCAGACCATATTTTAAATTATGAAACAGCAAGTGGTAGAAGTTAAAGACTGCAACACTTCGGCAACTACAAGTGATCAAGCATCAAGTAAAAGACAACTACAGTCTTACAGGAACCAAGACAAAATTCAAGCACTAGACTCGGCCAAGACTACAATGTACATAAATGAATGCAACTGTGGCATATAACATGAATATACAGTGAACAATGAAGAGTAAAAGACCAAGCTATGCACATAACCAAGTACAAATCCAAATGAAATCCAATCAAAGCATTTAGTGGTTATAACAAAGTCAAGGCCAATTCACTCTGAATTTATCAAGTCATGAAACAGTAAAATACAAGTTAGTGTATCAAGTCAGAACTGTGACAACCAAAGTCACAGAGAAATCAAAGCAGCAACCGAAGTCATAGAGGCAAAAATCAAAACCATGGCAAGTTCAAACTAATACAAATCAAAGCCATATGTGAATGAACAAAGTCAACTTTCATCTCAAAGTCCGAAAAAAATTCAAAGCCGTGCTTGTCAAGAAATCGAACAAGCTAGAAAAATAAATGGAATCGAACCGTAGTGGCCAAGGAATTCGAAACCGAAGCCGTGATAACCAAGTAAATGAAATATACGAAGTGAACAAGTCAATTCAAATCATAGCATTCGATCAAAATCAAATGGCCGAGAAAATTATCAAATGAATGAATTTATAAGAAGTCGAATTCTATATAAACGATTAACATCATCGGCAATCATCCATTTGATATTAAGCAACAACAGATCAAACTTTAATCAATAACTTGAATCAAATCAAGTTCGAGCATATAAACAAGAATCAATAAAAAGGAAATCACATACCAGATCATTCAACCGAACTCGACAATTTGAAGTAGCTGTCTATAATTCAAAGTAACACTTGATCGACAAAGCAAGCATTGTTAAATCATCTGTTTCGACTGAACAACCTGAAGCGGCACTTCAATTTCATCATGAACCCTAATTTTATTCAAAGGGGAGACGAACAAGAACAAGCACCCATTTTCAAAGAGGAGTCGGTCGAAGAAATAAAAGAGAACAAAGGGGAATTCACTCTTATTTTACTTTAGGCCGGCCTAGTTTATTTGTTTAGTTATCAATTATATAAAGCTTAAATTAGGGTTTATTTGTTTTTAAATTGTTTTTTAAATTTGTAATTTCTTTTAAACCGTTGTAAATTCTAGTCGTGTGACTAGGGAACGAACTACTGTCGTGTAGTTCGAGAATTCGCAACTCATTGGTTGAGTTGTGACAGGGTTTTGAGCGTAGAGTTAAGGTTAGCCGATAGCGGGTGTCGCGAGTTTACGTTTGCAAGCATCTGACTTCTTAATTTCTAGTAGAAGGGGCAGCACGTAGGCAGGGTTTTGCCGAAGCTAGGTAAATCTGTGTGTTCTGTTTTCTGGTTTTATTATTCTGTTATTATCTGTGGTGTTATTATTCGACTTTTATCTGTGATGAATTTTTTTTATATACTTCCGCAATAAATTTTTATAATTAATGGCATCACCCTATTCACCCCCCTCTAGGGTGAAAACGATTATACACTATTCATCCTTTCTACAACCCCATTGGATTGCAGATCGCTGGGTGTAGTAAAATGTCTTTGAATGCCATGCTGTCTACAAAAGTCGAGGAAATCCATAGAGACGAATTCACCGCCATTATCAGATCTCAGCACCTTCAACGAAGAACTAGATTGATTCTCAACAAGCGCTTTCCAGTCTTTGAACTTTTCAAAACTCTCTGATTTGGCATTCATGACATACACCAATACTTTCCTAGAAAAGTCATCAATAAAAGAGATAAAATACTTTGCTCTTCTAAGAGAAGGAGTAGCAACCGTTTCCCAAACATCTGTATGCACGTACTCAAGTACTCGCCTCGATCTATGGAGTCCAACTCCAAAGAATACTTTAGTTTGCTTGCCTAACACACAGTCCTGGAAAAAGTCCATCTTGTCGAAGCTTCCTCCTTTGATCATTTTCCGTCATCGAAGCAACTCTAAGCCGTTCTCTGAAATATGAGCCAACCTGAGATTCCAAAGCTTTATGGCATCCAAAGAGCAAGAACTGTCTACTCCAACACACGACACTCCAAGAACTATGGTTCCTTTCAGTAAATACAGGTTTCGGAACACATCTCCTTTTATAAGAACAAGCGAACCTCTCGAAACCTTCAGACTATCCTTCTCGATAGTTATCTTGCATTCCAAAGGTGCCAATTGTCCTAAAGAAATTAAGGACTTCCGAAGTCCCGGAGCATACCAGACACTTGTCAAAATGCGTATCACTCTGTCAAAATCCTGATCCTCACTGTACCTTCACCCATTGCTCTACAGCTAGCATCATTACCCATAAGAATAGAGCTTCCCCCTCATCCATGATAGAATTGAATTAATCCTTATTAGGCGTCAAATGGAAAGACACCCCTGAGTCTAGCACCCAATGGTCTAAGACATCCGACACTACTGCAGACAACACATCGTCAGATACAGACTTCTCCACCGCAAATGATGAAGATCCATCTTTTTCCTTCTTCTTCAAATCTAGACAACCCTTTTCCAATGACTAGGTTTCTTGAAGATAAAGCACCTTTCGTCCTTAGACTTTCCACTCCTGCCATTACCGAGCTTCCTGGACTTGGAACGCCTTCTAGAGTACCAATTATTCTTATCATTTCTTCATCTTTCAACAAAAAGGCTGTGACTACTACTTCCATCTTCGCTTCCTTCACTTATCTTCTTCATCTGTTCTCTTTATCCCTCAGATAGAAGGCCCGACTTCAAATCTTCCACTATCAATGTGCCTCTAGTGAAGATAAGGCTATTAGAAAAACCTATGTAACGCTTCGAAAGAGAACACAAAAGAATCATAGTCGTTTGCTACTCATCTATCTTCAAGTCAACAGTCTTCATCTTCATCATGAGATCATCAAAGAAATTAAGATGCTACTTCATTGAAGTACCCTCTCTCATCCGCATGGTGAAAAATGTCTTCAGCATTATCAGAAGGTTAGTTAGAGATTTCTTCAAGTGGAGATTATCCAACTTGATCCAAATGCCCCTACTAATGGTCTCACTGCTAATATCTGAGATAACATTCTCTCCCATAGCTAGTTGTAAAGTAGTAAACGCATATTTCTCCATCTCCTTCCTTTCTGCTACTAAGATGTCAACCGTCAACTCCTCAAGGGCAGACACTACTGGATGGACTTCATTCCTTATTAGAACAGCCTTCATCCTCCATTACCACTTTTTGAAGTCTTTATCCCCATTCCATTCCTCAATTGCTAACTATGATGTACATCCCTTAGTATAGTGTCTTGTAACAACTCGAGTTGCTTCATCTCCTACCATAGTCTAACATCCACAATCAACCTTGCAGCTCTGATCTGGACTGTTTGAAAAAACCCCTTCAGATGATTATTGTAAGAGAATAAAAAACCCAACGCAGTAGAAAACAACTAGATCATGATTGTAGTGAGACAAAATAAGAAGAGATAAACACCAGAACAGACTGTCATAGATCTACGCGGTGCAGAAATTAAATAACACCGGTATTTATAGTTGTTCCACTACTGCAAGGCAGTGGACGTCCACTTGGGGAGAGAAAATTTTATTAATCGCTGAAAGATTTGACTTACAAGATTGTTTCACTTTTGGAGGCCATACATAAGAAGAATTAACAAAACAGACAAATTCTATAGAGTTTTAGCTCTCCAGGATGGCTGCCATTATTGTCCAGAAGCTCCACTATTTATAGAGTGAAGAAATAAGGAGGGGTAGCTGCTATATAGCAGCCCTGGGGTTTGGTTTGGCAGTCCTGGGTCAGCACGTTTGGTCCAGCAAACGACACTCTTGGTTTGGTTCGGTATGATCAGGACTAGCTTGCTCTAACACTGAACCATGGCCTTCCACGTTTCAAATCTGGTCCGGTGCTACTTGGTTCAATACACAACATTTGGACCGACATTCACCGAATCAAAAATATAGAGCGACAAGTCTGGGTCGGCATCACTGCTTTAGTTTGGCCTGGCATGCCCAAATACCAAACGAGATATTTCATTTGGCATCACATGGAGCAGCGTCTTCGAGTTCGGCTCTAGCACTTCTGTTTGGAGCGGCATAGCATTAGAGCGGCATCAGCTACCAAACAAGCTCTCTAGTTCGATATTTACTTCCGCTCTACACAAACTCCCGAACCAAAAATCACTGGACGAGACTTCCACATGCCTTCACTGCCTACGAAGTACTACCACTGGACCAAAATTCTGGTTCGCTCTTCTACCGAACGAGGTCACCTTCACATCGAACGAACTCCACCAGACCAAATCTTTGGTCTGGCATCTCTCCTCCACCAAACCAAAATTTGGTTCGGCATCTTCTTTAGATTCAAAATCAGGTATCAGAATTATCATATAACTTATCTCACATAATAAAACTTCCATATCGCCAGTTTACATCATATGTTATTTTGGATCAGTTTGAATTTCCTGTTTAAATCACTTTTCATACATTCGACCAGTGCTCTAATACAAAACCACCATTTTATCATTGGATGTAAAAGCGCTTTTGAGTTATGATATGATATCACAAGTAGATTCCCATTATTCACTAAAAAGATGGCGGGGTATCCCAAGTGGAGTCTGTTCTTAACATTGGTCTCCATCATATTTTATGTATATAAATTATAATGCATTTTGCCCTCAGTATGCACAGTAGTAACACACGACAAATACTATATACTAAACTTGAACTAGCTTTTCCATGTGGTTCAAATCACAGTGCACGTATTTATGCCCAGATAGTCCCATCACACCATGAGCTGTTGAACCCTAAAAAGGAAGAGTGGAGAAACAAGAAAAACCTCTTTCTAATAACATAAATGTTTAAAAAACTTGAAAGATATACTGACTTGAGAAAATCGCTCCTGCACGCCTTCTTTCTTCGACTTCCTTGTTCTTGGTATACTTAGCTTCAAATCGATCTATCAAAGTATTCTCTCTTGCCTTTAATCTTTATTAAGCAAGCAACCTTTTTTATCAAATATATATTATAACAAAATAAGAAAACAATCAGTTCTGCTAAGATATCATAAAGTATTGTAATATGTTTATGGACATATAATGGTAAATACCTATATATTCAGGCCAATATATCCTATGACTATAAAGTGCAAGAAAAACTACAATTATTATTGAAGGAAAATAAATATCATGGAAAATATTACAATATGTCATAATTAAGTATAATGTCGGTGTTCAATTAATCAAATTATATATACGAGGAAAGAAGCATTAAAAGTGATGGTGTCACTACTACATACACCACATAAAGAAACATGATATACTGTAGTTCAACATTACTGCATATGGAGATCAAAAGCACTTTGAATTGTGATCAAGAGGAAAACAAAAGATTTGATAAATTATATTGGACAATAATGTAGAAAGATGATGACTTTTCTGATATCTCCTAGAAAGAGGAGGAAGACGAAATCTATATCTAATGAATCACAGCAAGTAAAACTACAACAAACCATAGTTATCCAAAAAATAATATAGATAAATACATAAATAAATAAAAATAAAAAGCTTTTCAAATTTAACAACTACCAGAGGTATGGATGCAATATCAGGCCAAAGACCCTTCAATGTTATGAGATATAACATATGAGCTCTGAATTTATGAAACAAGAATTATGATGTCTAAACTCTAAATCTGTTTAAAGATATTAATGGAAATATACAGGACTATAACATATATGCTCAAATTATAGCAGCCCAGTGTACTAAATTCAGTCTCATGTGGAAAATATGGGACTATAATAGTTACTTACATATTGGTACTAGCTGGTTTTCTTTTAGTCACCATCCAAGGTACCATTCAGTCAATAAAAAGAACAATCCACTAAATTCAATTACTTTATCACCGTAACAAAAAACACCTATTACAATGTTTTATTTGCAATGTATTTTCTAAAACATTGTAAAAATCTCCTTTTACAACGTTTTCGAAGAAAAAGTGGTAATTACTTTCGTTTTACAACATTTTTACTGAAAAATTTGTAAAATCCTTGTTTTTACAGCAGATGTTGATAAACGTTGTGAAAACCTTGTTTTTTACAACTTTTTTTTGGAAAGGGTGTAGTAATACCCATTTAATAACATTGGTTACAAATTTTTTGTAAAAGTATCGTTTTCATAACTTTTTCCCTATGTTATAATCAATAAGAAATAATTAATACTTATTTAATAATTTTTAAACGATAGCTTATTATTGATAATCATAAATGACACCTTATATAGGTTATTATTTATAATTTATACAATTAATCATTATTAATAACTAATTTATAATTACTAGTTATTATATGTAACCAATAATTATTTTTTATACTTAATAATTTATTATAGTTAAATATTATTAATTTATTGTAGTTAATTATTAATAATAAGTAAATTATAGTTAATATTTATTAATTACATTTAATAATTAATAAATATAATTAACAATTAATAATTAATACCAAATAATTAATAGTTAATATTAAATAATGACTACTAAATAATTAACTTTAATATTTAATTAATTTATAATTAAAAAATGACATTTTAGGAACTAATATTTAATAATTTATTCTTTGGTGTTCTATAATTAATAATTATAATTGATAATCATATTAATATTAACAAAGTTCAAAAAATTTAAATTTTCTAAAATAAATTTTAAAATGTTCATAAAATTCAAAATTAAAAGAAAATTAAAACTTTAAATAAATTATAAACTTTATAAAACATTCAAAATTTCAGAAAATTCAAAAATGTTTAAAAAAATCAATATTTGAAAACAAAAATATAAATATTCCATTGCAAATTATTACTTCCATATGCATCTAAAAGCTTTTATGTAACTATCTTATTTGACGAGTTGAACTATATACACTAGAGTGCATCCTCCATATTACTCAAATTTCGATTGGTTGTGTTTTGCCGACCGAAAATATAAAAAGAATTACACATGATCGTTAGTATGCCGTCGTTCTACCGGCAGAAACTTCTGAGAAAAATGGATTTGACACGGAAGTGTATTTAGCTCCATCTATTTGATATATAATAGTTTATTTTTCGTTTGAAATAATAAATATTTTGGTTAAAAAACAAAAATTTCCCTCCACTTCAAACTTTTGGCTCTAACATGAATTTTTCCCTCTACGCCTTATCTATTAGTTCATGTAACCATCTCAAAATGAAACTCTCTTCACATCTATCCTTACTACCTTTATTTAAGCATTAGTTCCCACACCGTCCCCAATTTAATTACCTTGCCCTAGGCTAGCCCTAATTCCCAACACTTGATTCCAATATTCCTTCGCTCCATTCGCTCTTCGATTTCTCCATCCTAACTTGAATTCTTCCATGATTATTCAATGCAATTACCTGATAGCCTGATTCCTATTCGACGTCATCGAAACTTTAAGCGACTTACTACGAATAACTAGTTGTCATACCTGTCAAGTCCTTCGTCATACTATGAGTTGGGAATAAAACCCAGAGATCGGAAGAGGGAATAAAATCAAAAGAGGTATGTTGCTGCTTCTTTTCGCTCCATTTTTTCCATGTTGATTATTGAACTGAGATAGCAATGCTGAACTGATTCTCATTTGGTTTTGTTCCAAATCAATGTTTAAATTGAAATTGCAATTAGTTATAGTATGTCAGTTTTTCTTTCTTTCTGAAATAAGATCGTACAACTTACACGGGTTGCGATCCTATCTAACTCTTGTTGATTTCTAGAAGCAAATTTTAACTACTTATTTATATCAACCGCTGGTTTATTACTTTTAGTTGGTATTTCTTTTTATGCAAGTCACAGAAAGTGTTAAGGTCCTTTCGTAATGAAAAATAATATTGTACAGTAATGGAATTATACTTTTTTTGTTTGAAGTATGGTGCATTTATTGTAATTTTGTTCGTCTCTTAATTGATAATGAAAATTGGTTACCATCTGCATACCTTTCTTTTTGCACTGCAAATATAATCATGACAGTTTCTTGAATGCACCTATAAATGCAATTTGACATCCTCATATGCAAGCAGGTTTTATGAATATAGTATAAAGAGGATGACTTATTGGGCTGTGGACGTGGTGGGTTTTGTCATGTTAAGCTTGATGGAATGTAGTATGTAGTGTTAAGTGGTATAGGTCAGGATATTACTTTTTGCTAGAAGTTGTCCACCAAATATATAGGTATATAGTTAGATTTACCATGAAATAAGTGTAAACTAAGTCATATCTTGCTTTACTAGCCCATCATCTATATTGCACTCTAGATTATTTCTACCTTGGATTCTTGTCAAATGCTCTGGTTTGATTCATGAAAAACTTAGTTATTTAGTTCTAGGTGTCCAAGGTCCATTTAACTTTTATGTTTCATCATTTATTGCTTTGAACTCATTATTTTATACATATGTGTATCCAACGAAATAAATTTTGTAGATCCTATAATCTTTTCTTTTACATTTTCATTTAGTTTCTATCTCTATTTCACCACCTATTTAACCTGTCTAACCTGAGCAGATGTTCCTTCAATTTGGCATTGGTTTTTGACATTGAACATGTTTAGATGCCCAATGTTATTAATAGCCAAACAAAATCGCCATATAAAATACCAAATTGGCTTTATAAGGTATTGGTTACCGTAGCTTTACAAGATGAATTTTATTTGAATCTTGTTGCATAGTATGATAATAAGTGCTTGCTGTTGGGTTAGGCATTTGTGTTTATGTGTGGAATGCATGTGATACGAGGGTGCCTTGTTTTGCAATGTACTTTATTTAAAAAATTGTTTATTTTATACTTGATTAATTATATATTTTTTGGCTACTAAGTTACAAAGCTTAACTGGCTATGTCTATTAGGTTACATCTGTCAGGTTAACTAAGTTACCAACCTTATCTAAGTTATTATGACAGTTCCTTTCTACATATTATTTTTTGTTTAAAAACCCATCTTTATGTATTAATGTAACATGCTTTCATTGGTTAAATAAAAGGAAGTCCAACTCCTCACAGATTGATATGTCTTATAGTGTGCGGACGAATGAAGTAACACACAGTAGATTGGATATCCTTTGTGCAACGACCCATAAATTTTAACGGTTTTAATAACGTAATTAACTGAATTTTTATGAAATTTTAAATAATTGAATTTGGAAATGAAAATTTAATATTTGAGATACGTCTAATTAAATATAGCAAATGGTAAATTTTCATCAAATAATATATAAGTCTATTTTGTTGTGTAATTTTATATGAATTTAATCAGTTAAAATTGATGTAAATAAAATATTTCTCAAATCTGAATATTTTTATATAATAAATTTGTAAATCATCTTCTGAGTCAGATGTCATATTTCGTTTCATCAAATTTGGACTGCTACTGCTCCGTTTATCTTATTTTTGGCGTTTTTGCAGCATTTTCGGTACCGAATATCGACTTTTGATAGAATGATCGTATCACTGATACCTATGTACCATTTTGATCGTTCGTCGTGCTGATCTCCGTAGTATATCCACACGTGTGTTTCGGCGTCCGATGGACGACGAAATTTGTAAAATGTTGGACCATATCAATACCAGTTTTAGAAAAACTTTTGGGTTCCACCTATCCTTTCATCTACCTACCTATCGAAATCAAAAAGCCATTGCATTTAATAATTTCTGAATTCAATATTATTACCTTTACTATTCACATGATTTCAAAATATATTCGTTGATTGCTCCTGTCCGGTTCACTTTCTCTCTGCTCTTTATTTCTTTATTATTTGCCTCCATATTTATATATTCCTGTTCATCTTCTTTAACTAGTGAAATTGTCTCATCTATCACCCCATGCTTTCACTCTCCACCTCCAACACTTCGTCAACCCGAGGCCATTTACACCCACAAAATCCACCCTTTGCCACGACGCACTGTCCCACTCCATCCCTTCGCCTTGTCATCCAGCCTCCGCCTTACCTCCACACCATCTTCCACAGCCCTCCTTCCCTCCACCTCTCCTCCATTTGTCCGAAGCAAAGCCACCCTCCACCGCGAAGCATCGTCCCTTCCTCCTCCTTTCCTCCACTTACCGCCTACCCACCATGGCCGAAGGCATCTCAGCCTACATCTCCTCGTCAGCCTCGCCAAGATTTCCCCCTATCAAGCTCCGCCTCTTTCTCCTCCAAGCTCGACACTCTACTCCACCATCTCTATTTCTGCCTCATCCCCTAGCGCCAACAAGCTCACCCAGCCTTCACCGTCTACAATCTCAGCCGACATCACGTACGTGTATATATATATCTTAGTTTATATATATATATATACACACACAAAATCTATCTAGTTATCTGTATAAGTTTATTTAGGTATAGATTATATATATGAACCTGTTTATAGTGTTCATTTTTTTAGCAGTAGTAGATATGCAAATATGTTCAATAGTTTGTATAAGTAATATTGAAGTACTAGATATTTTCTAATTGTGTTTCTGTTGTATATAATATGTTGTTCTTATATATATATATATATGGATTGTGTGTGTGTATATATATATAGATTTTAAGTTCTAAGTCTTTATTCCATATGAGTTATAAAGGTTGGTTTATATGGTTAATATATATATATATATATATATATATATATATGTATGTATTTACAGGTTTGCGGGTATGTGTAAATATTGCATAGTATATTTAGTTATAATATATAATGTTTATATTGCAGTATTATACATTATATTTTAAGATAAGTATGTATGTATAGTTTACATATTTTTTCAATTGTATACACACACACACACACACACACACACACATTTACAAAGATATGGCTGTATTTTTATAAGTGATTCATATATCATGTGTTTATATATAGTATGTTGTTAGTTTGCTATAAATGACTTAGTAATATATGTGTAGATTTTAAATTATAAGTTTGTATTATTTTAAAAATATGATAAATAATATTGATTTAAAGTTATAACATGTATGTAGGTTTGTATATATGTGCATATGCATTAGTTTATATGTAAGTATATGTGAATTTGGTTTTTCAAATCTATATAGATTTTATTTTATAGGTATTAAAGTTAAAATATTGATTTGAAAATAAATATATGTTTTAAAAATTGGTTTTAGAGAAAAATTATAACGTATATTTTGTTCAGCTTATATCAAGCTAATTTGATTCATTCTCATCGATTCCTATTTATCAGCTTTGTTCGTCGAATTCGTATCAATCTTGCTTTGCTTTGGAATTCGTGCTTGGATTCGTTTCTCATTTCATTGTCGAATTTCTTTAGCCTCGAAAGGTGAGCAATCACTCACGATTAACATTCTTACATTTATTAGATTTGATTTCATTTGAAACGATAATTTAAATATGCTGCTAAATTGAACCGTTAATTAAATAATTGTTATATATGATATGCGATTATTTGTATCTGTTCGCCTATGAGACATGACACCTTATCATGTTGTTCGTATTTTATTTAATTTATCACAGATGATATATGCCTATTTTTGATATGTTATATTATTATCATATTTGTCCTCACTTTACAGGTTCCCTTTTAGTATAGAATTCCCTATAGTTTGAAATGATACATATCCAAATGATCTTGTAGAACAGGAGAAATCCGTTATGGGTTGAAACGATAAACCCAAGCGATTTTCATTGAATTGAAATTGGGATTGCACGTTGAAATGATATATGCCAGTAGATAACTAAAATGGGGATTGAAATGATAAATATTCATATCACTTGACCATAGGATAGTAAATTATATACAGACATCGTTTGTATATATATATTTTAAAAAATGATTTCCAAGGTTTTGAAAGAAATATATGGTTTTATTAAATATTGATTTTAAGATTATATATATATATAAATGTTATTTTATAATGGTTTAAAATTTTAGATTTTTAAATTTATATGTTTGGAAATTTTAAATTTATACGTTAGCTTTGAAAATATAATTTTTAAGACTTTTCTTACAATTGTACTATTTTTAAAAGATATAAAATAAATTCTAATATTAAAATAAATTTAATAATAAACTTTAATTTAATTAATATATAGTATGTTTTAAGTATTTATTTAAAATTATATTTTAAAAGTAGATTTTTATATAAATTTAATAAATTAAGGGTTGGAAAGATAAATTTGAAATTGTAATTATTTAAGAATTATACTCAAATAAAATCGATTTGAAATTTATTGATTTTGAGATTTTGAAGATATGATTTATAACTTGATTTTTTTGTTTAAGACGATTAAATGAATATTTTCAAATTTAAATAAATCGAAATGGGATATTTAGTTTTATCTAAATTGTGATTTGAGATTTTATTTCAATATCGTTGGATTATTAAGTAAATATTGCAATGATAAAGTTGAATTTGAAATATAAATGAAATTTATCAAAATTGAGTTATTGTAAAGGTTTGAATATTTAAACTGTGAAATCTATTGAAATCGGAATGGTTTGATTTGTAGTTCAAATCTCTATTTGAAACCGATATAAATTAATTGTTTATTGAGATGTTGAATTAAATTTAAATTTTGTGAATTAAGATTTAATTAAATTGAATTTTAGAATTCGAGTTGATTTGGATCGATTTGTGAAATTTGAGAAAACTATTTATTTATATTTTTTAAATATATATTAAAACTATTTTAATATATATAAATTATTTTAATTTATATATATATACTATTTTTAACATAAAAATATTTTAAAATACTAATTATTAATATAAACTATTTTAATTTATAACTATTTTAATATACAAATTATTTTAACATGTAAACTATTTTAAACTATAACTATTTTTATTATTTATACTATTTTTAATATCTAAACTGTTTAAGGGAAAGTGATGATTCCCAAAGTACTAAATATCAAAGTATTATGAGTTCAAGATGTTATGGTTTCTAAGTTATGATTTCCAAAGTGTTATAAATTCGAAAGTGTTATAAATTTGGAAAGTGTTATGATTTTTGAAATGAATATTATTTTAAAGGGAGTAATGATCTCGAATTGACATGTTTTTAAATGATATGATATTTTGATATGAACTATATACTTTTTGAAATGAAATGACCATGGTGTTATAATAACATTTGGTTGTTAAAGAGACCAGGATCGGTTATTGTCATACTCTCTGCCAATACTGAAAACCACGGTAACAACCATGTACGCGGTGGAGATTCTAGAATGAAGTAGGATGGTTGACGACGATCCTATATGAGGTATTTACGTGGACCCGACTCCCGTAAGTTAGCTTAAGGTGGCTAAAACATGAGCAATTAACGGGCCAAGTGAGGTAGCTCCTCCGATCGGACACACTTCTTCGATACCATTCTATTACTTTGTGATTGATTGGGTGCACCCTCAGATTTTTATAAGAGTGTTGGACGAGATGGGCGGTAGCCGCGGCTATGCGTTACCATCAGCCCAGAAGTGTAATTGGTATATCTACCCTGACATTGCCTAGTTGTGCCGTGTCACATATCTTATCGAGACCACTACTAGTTTGTTTTGTGTCGTACCTATGGAGTGCTCCCTGATAGCCTACTGGTTTGGTGGAGTTTACAGTACTGTATAGAATAGGGCATTATATAAAAATGTGTTAAGGGGGATGCGTAACGCCTTAACGCTATTTTAGCAGTTTATCTTACTATAGACATTATTATAATAGCGTATATTACTGCATAGTGGATAGTTCCACAGATCCTTAGAGGATGGTTATCCCAAATATCCTTTGTGTTATTTGTATTTCAGTTGATATTTCACCTGAGTTGAATTTATTGATATAAGAATGTTAGTTCTGATTCGACTGTTTTGTGTTTTGGTTTATGCTCGGGTCAGACCGAGTGTCATATCATTTGAGACTCACCTTTAGAGTTAGAGCTTCACTTAGATATCCAACTATCTATTCAGCTTTTAGTTATTCGGTTGACTCCAGTGATATTCAGATTTTTTCATTTGATATGTATTGAGACTTCTATGCATCTTGATTTCTGTTGTATTTTGTTTCATACTCTGTTATATATAGTTGCTTCATCTGTTTCCGCTGCTTATTGTTATACTACTCCGTATCTATGATTCTCTGGTTGATTTATATACTGTATATGCTGAGTTTTGCCAAATATAAAATTAACAATATGATGTTTTAAGCAATTCAAATCCGGCATGTGTGGATGCGAATGACGAGAATTATCGGTCTGTTACATGTGGTATCAGAGCTTTGGTTTTAGGCAAAACTTAGCATATGTAGTACATTCAATTACAGAATCACCTTCGTTCGAGCTTGAGTGTCTTCCTATTTGATTCGGATTTCCTTTGAATTTTGGAACTTTCCCTCTTCGTTCTGAAATCCATTCTTTCTTCTTCCTATTCGTGTTCTTCTTGATTCTAGGGTATCCCATAACTCCACTTCAGCTGATCTCTATAATGAATCGGCGGTCCCGCCAATCTATAATTATTTGCAAAGGGTTGAAACTCCTTTACAATGGGCATTAATTCACTGGAGATTTCTGTACCCTCAGTTTAAATGCTGCTATCTCTTGCTATGCCCAAATTCTATCTCTTGTGATCAGATGTCAATTTTGCTTCAGAATTCTACATTGATCTTATTCTTGAAGTCTCGGTTGACCCGGTTAAGGTCGCCTGCAATTTATATAAGTTTGTCCATTCTTTTCTCTCTTTGTAATCTATCTATTTTCTTTTCGAACCAATCTTGTAGTTAGATTTTCTTTGTTTAGGGCTTCTCTTAATTTGGATCTTTAATCGTGTTTTGGAACCCATTCTTGAATCATCGAGTGGGGGAGTGTATTTGTAATTAATATTAAAAATATCTTATAGTATGTTGTTTGAGTTGTTAAGTTTGAATTTTGGGTTTCGATCGATTCGTCTGAACAGCGCTATCGATAGGAATTCCAAACACTTGAATAGAGCAAACTGACACAAGTTTTATATCAAAATTTATTATTTTTTTATGATTATATTATATATATAAGTATAAATTTTCTGAAATTGATTTGTTAACTGAATCGGTTGTTAGAAATGACAATATTTGATTTTCATTTATTGTTTTGTAAACCATTGACTATGGCCACATAATAAAAATAAATGAAATTATAAAACATTGAATTGAAATGAATTTAAATTAAGAATTCGAATTCAATTTCCGGTATTTTAGAAATTTGGTTTTTAAAATTTTAGGGCACATTATTTAAAAGTATTTTTGAACATAAAGCATTTCCAAAGAATTTAAATTTTTTAAATCAGTACTCTCCTCTTTTGTCGCTGGAAAATAATTTCAGTGATGGCTACAGCATCATCGACTTTTATTTTCAAGTTTCATGGTGGAGAGACCACTTAGTAGCTTTGCTACACCTTTGTTTTGGAAATGGATTTGATTCAAATTTCTTATGTATAATTTGATTTATAACATATATATGTATATAATTATTTTAAAAATAGCTTGAATGGAAAATCAACAAAATATGAATATAAATGAACATTATGGATTAAATAAAATGGATTAAAACCAAATTAATTGAATATAAATCAATCTAAAAACAGATGAAATGTTTTGATTTAGTTGCGTACCCGATAATATGTATTTCAATTTATCTTTCTTTCTGGTTGTTCATATTCTGCTACCTCATTCCTTTTCGAGGACGAAAAGTTTTGAGTGGGAGAGAGTGTAATAACCCATAAATTTCAATGGTTTTAATAACGTAATTAACTGAAATTTTATGAAATTTTAAATAATTGAATTTGGAATTAAAAATTTGATATTTGAGATATGTCTAATTAAACATAGCAAATGGAAAATTTTCATCAGATAATATAGAAGCCTATTTTGTTGTGTAATTTTATTTAAATTTAATCAGTTAAAATTGATGTAAATAAAATATTTCTCAAACCTGAATATTTTTTTATAATAAATTTTGTAAATCATCTTCTGAGTGAGACGTCATATTTCGTTTCACCAAATTTGGACTGCTACTGCTCCGGCGTTTTAGCAGCATTTTCGGTACCCAATATCGACCTTTGATAGAATAATCGCATCACTAATATCTATGTACCGTTTTGATCCTTTCGTCGTATTGATCTCGGTAGTATATTCACATGTGTATTTCGACGTACGGTGGACGGTGGAATTTGTAAAACGTTGGACAATATCAGTATCCATTTAAAAAAAAAAATTGGTTTCCATCTGTCCTTTCATCTACCTACTAGTTGAAGTCAAAAAGCCATTGCATTTAATAATTTCTGAATTCAATATTATTACCTTTGCTATTCAAATGATTTTAGAATATATTCGTTGATTGCTCCTCTCTGGTTCACTTTCACTCTGCTCATTATTTCTTTGTTATTTCTTCCATATTTATATATTCATGTTCATCTTCTTTAACTAGTGAAATTATCTCGTCCATCACCCCGTTCTTTCACTCTCCACCTCCAACACTTCGTCAACCCGAGGCCATCCACACTCACAAACTCCACCCTCTGCCATGATGCACTGTCCCACCCCGTCCCTTCTTCTTGTCATCCGGCCTCCGCCTCACCTCCACACAATCTTTGTGACGAGACGGATTTTGCCCGCTCGAAAATCGACATCCATGCTTCATATCGTATTCGAATGCAATAGATTCGACCGTTCAAATCCGATTCGCCGGAGCTTATAACAACATTAAGTAAACAACACAGTGGAATAAAAAGAATAATACATTGATATACAGCTTTGATACAATATCTGATACAACAGATGATCCAATAGATATCAATATACATCAGAGATATGATATAATAAAATAGCAGCGGAAAAGAAAACGATAACACTAGCAGCGGAACCACTAACTCTAAGATAGTCTTCAAAAGAGAACTCCAGTAGCAGCTCGAACCACCATCACATCGCACCAAGACAAGCAAGTCTTGTCCACCTCCAAAGACTGAACTAGCTCCAGATAACCTACTAATCTGATTATCTGAAAAACCCAACTCTAGACTGCCCGTGTAGAAAAAAATTTGAGCACCCAGAGTTTAGGAAAGAAACAATAAACTCCGGATCAGTCATGGGACTGGTGTGAGCAACAAAAACAGTTTATCTTTAAAAACAAACAACGAAATATTTAAAAATCAATTCGCAATGCTTTTTAGAAATGAGACTACCATAAGGCCTCCCGCACACACACACAATGCAAACGCAGAATCGGAGGAGATTTCTCCTTATGATAGTCAAAGATGCTTGATACGCATTAAAAGAAACATTTGATATTATTACTAGTGCATAGTGTAGTAAAAATCATTTCGAAAGTAAAGATATAAATCTTAGCCAGCATAGGCATTCCGCACTTATGCCTACTATAGCTACCATTCAAACAGTGGGGCGCCACCATAAGTGAATGATAGGCTCTACAACTAAAACCGTACAAGATCGTATTGTTTCTTTGGATTTCCAACAAATGGTCAGGCCAAGGAACTTCCCATTGCCACATGAGAACGCCTCTGGAAGGACGTCCCCGAGAACCTAACCAGATCTCTGCCAACACAAGGCCGGGTTACCTTTCAAACTGGTAACTACTGACACGAGTATGTCATCCCCCGATTGTAAACGACCTTTTCTCAGGATCCCGATAACCAACAACCACAAAGTAATAAATTCGCAGTAACCACATAGGTTAAATATCTGGGCTCCATACCACGATACCACCTCTATCCAGAAGGAAATGCACATACCCTAAAGCATGCTACCCCCAATAACCTTGCCGCATCTTTCCTATTTCGACCATTTCGGGGTGTGAGGTTCCACGAAGTCTCGTCCACAAAGCCACTCTTTGGTGCAAAGCCATGCTTTGGGTCAACAAATGATCAAAGTAATGATCACCAAGATAAATGATCAAACAAATGATCATATCACAAATGATCAAACAATGATCATTTCACAGCAACACTTAGCATGTCACATTATCAAATTGGGAATATATCGCTGATAACCATCAACTACATAACCTCTAAGCTCGTACGTCTCAGAGAAGGGTGTTAAGCTAAGAGAATAAATTCTCCGCCACCAACAGAAATATATTTGAAAGAAATCAGCTTTATATCTCAAATTTTAATGTCAGACATAACAATCCATACAAGTCTGTTCTGGGTTCGAACAGAACCGAAGGCACTTTCGAAGAAGTCCTTGCAATCCGGGTATTCACAATCCCGATCGAATTTCCCATCACTTAGGGAGTCTCTATACCGGCGCGACTCAGTGGCAGAGACAATCGACAGGTCATCCTATCGCTCTTGCAAATACCCGGTCTTCAACACCGGTCTTCAAATGCTATCCATAACGACGAATCACATATTCGGAATGGGTTATACGACACAAAGGTCCTTTTCCGACTAAACCGAATAGTGAGCACAATAATTAAAACATATGGATATGGGATTTCAATTAAGTCACAGCTTAATAATTCAAAACTTTTTTTCAAATGGTTTAAACCAATTATCATTTCAAATCTTTTAAAAATAAGATTTATTTCACCTACTTTCACACATATTCATTCCCGGATTTCAAAACAATTCCGTTTCAAAAGAATTAATTCATTAAATCTTTAAATCAAAGATTTGTCTCCTAGCTTTTAAATTGTTCCCAAATATTTATTTTCAAAATTCGTTCCCGAATATTTATCTAAAACTTGGAAAACTATTTTAGTTTAAACTTGAAATCCCTTTTAATAAGATTTGAAACCAAAGCTTTTTATCATTTAGAAACAATAGCTTTATTTTCGAAAAACCCCATTTTATTTAACATCTTTGGTTTAATTCGAATTCCCAAAACAATACTTTAAATATGGTTTCAAACTAACTTAACATCTTTAATCCCTAATTTCAAATCATAGAATTCAATTCCTAATTTTGAATTCAAATTTAAATCAAATTATTTAAATTTCAAAACTTAATTAAAATAAATTTTAACTTGAAATTCCATTTTTTTAAAAGCTTTTCACATTTATTCCGATTCCATTTCCAAAACATTTGAATTTAAAAATTCGAATTCAAAACTATTTCAAAAATCTGCGACTTAACTGATTTCCTCGTGAAATCCATAATTGTGTGTGTATTGTGTGGTCTAGGGGTTTAACACAATAGTGCAACATCATTCAACCATCATAGATTAAAACACAGAAATATAGTCGATAAGCGATATAACTATGACGCTTATCGCTCATTCACAGATTTATAGATAATATACAGATGTATCATCAATAAATGAATAAATACACAGCTCAATTCACAGAACAAAATGTCACAGATCAGGTAAGACAATCAATTCAAGGCAAATCATTCAATACAATCATTCATAAGTAAGGTCAAGCATTCAATAATCATTTATAAACAGGATTGTTTAATCCTAATTAATTCAATTTATCTTAAATTAAATTAATTACTTATGAATTTATTATCCAATTCTGATTTATTAATTCCAAATCATTTGATATAAATTAATTTATCAAACACTTTAATTAATTAAATTATTCTTAATCAATCATATTAATTAAATTAACTTTTGAACCAATTATATAATTAATTAACTATAATTAATAAAAATATCCAAAATTAATCACTATAAGTGATTAATCCTTTAATTACTTTCATGAAGTAATTTCATTTAAACAATTTATAATTGATTATCTAAATTAATTAATCTAATTAATTCTTTAAAAATTAATCACCTTAATTAATACTTAATAATCTTTAGTTAATTATTTTTATTAACTAATAACATTTCTTTAATCACTTTCTTAAGAAATTATCTTAGATTAATTCATTATTAATCATTCCTAATTATAAATTAATCAAATTATTTATTTATAAATTAAATAAATCATTCTTTAATTACTTATTAATTAATAACCATAATTTTAAATTAATATAACTTAATTACCCATTCATTGACTGCTAATTACTTGATTAATCATTTATTAATTATTAAACATTCATTTATTAACTTAAGTAGTTAATTACAAATTTATTAACCACTTAAGTATTAATTTATCAATCTTTATTTTTTTTACAGTTATCAAGTAATTATTCTGAATTATTCCTAGAAATGATAAATTTGAATTTTTTTTATTTTTTATTTTTTTAACTTCGTTATCATTTAAAACCCCTCTTTAAACTTTGGAAATCAAATTATTATTAACCACAACTTAAGTGTTAATTAACTTTACACTTGACTTAAATTTATTAAAATATTAACTAAGTGTTAAAAACGTGGTTAAGCATTTACCAAAGTAATTAAAAAACTGAATTAAGTTTTAACTTAAACGATTAGCCACATATTAAGTTTTACAGTACTTAACCCTGATGGAAATCATTCACTTAGCTTAATTATTAAAATACACTATTGCAGTTAAAAGGAAACCAGGGCCTTCCCCTATAAAACTCGAGTGGTTCCTTGAGTACTTCACGTATTACCCCGAGACTCTCCCCTGGTCTTCACGCAACTTCTTCTACCTGATCCTATCTTCTTCCTTTTTTTATATTTAAGTACCTGAACTATAATAGCCCAGATATACTTGCGTACGCGAGTTTCACCCCAAACCCAAAACGCGAAATCTTCTCGAGTTTGAACTGAGCCTTCAATCAGTAGCTTACTGATACCCAACACGACGTGTACGTGCACATCACCGCGGCGCCCCTCCGATCAACCTTGACGCCTCCTACCCATCGAGTATCCCCTCGACATCAAACCCCGATCGTCTAAAAACTTGAACAAGCCCACAATCGAAATCGAGCATAGCTCGAGCGATCGCGAACAACCCTCCAACCCAAAAACTTGCTCGCCTGAACGATTTGGATCACCAGAAAATTCCCTCCTCTGGTCACGAACGTGTCAACCCCAAAGCCATCATCTCCCTGAAAATCCTCGAACTCGATGCATCAGAGATGGTGTACGCATCATGTTTCCAGACCATATAAATTTCGAGAATAAAACCCTAATTCGAACTCAAACGCCCAATTCACGCAATAGAAAAATTAATTTACATTTTTCCCAACATCATGATTGGTTATGCTTGCTTCAACTCAAGTTTCAGCAATTTAAATTGATTCACTTATAAGAAATTGGTAAAAATTCAATTTTTATTCAGATGCAAATTGCTCTTTAAACACTAATCTAAAATTCTTCATTTCTGTTTTAAAAATCATAAATTTCAGTAGGGATTCCAGTTATGATCTTGAATCAACTTTTTATAACAATCAAATTTATCACTTTTTCCACTTGATTACCTGTAAACCATGTTTCCTGCAGTAATATTTACTAATCATGTTTTAATTTGCTTCAAAAATATTGTTTGATGTTTTAACATCTTGTTTAACAAAAAAATAAAAGCTTTACAAAGGATTTAGTTAAAAACAAACTTAAGTTTGGATATAAATCAATACTTATCCATAACAGAGAAGAAAATATGCATAGTGATATATACATATACATAGAATCATATCCAAAGATAAAGCATACACAAGCTATACTGTTAAGGCATATGAACTATTTTAATTAACTTAAACTTTCTTTCTTTTTTAAGTAAAATCTTGTTTACTCACATTGAATTAATTAACAGAGAGTTTCTTCCTGGATTTGAAATGAACACAGTTCGATGTTTTGCTTTCCAGACTTCCAGCTTTGAATTCTCCAAATTTCAATCTTTGATCAAGTTAGAGCTTGCTATTGTTTTCAGTTGAATTATTGTTTGAGTTTTAAAGATGGTAAGCTTCAGTTTTCTTTTCTTAGCTTTTTTGATGAAAGAACTGAGGTGGGAGGTTGCTATAAAGAAAAGTGTTTTACTGTGTGATATACTAACTTTGTACAGGTTGATATGATAACATTGAGGTGGCTGAAGATACATTATGGCATGATAAAGATTCAAGCAGTAAATGCATCAGTACTTCCTTCCCATGCTTGCCTACTATTTTTTTTCTTGCCTGCGTACTTGTATTTTTATTTTATTTTACTTTGTCTTGTTTTATCAGTTTGTAAGTATACATGCTTGACCACATTTTGTACCTTGTTTATTTCTTGTGTTCACACTTACCTTATTTGCTGTGTCTAGATTTGAACATATTTTTTTCTGTCTCCTGTTTTGTTTTAATACTTGAACATGCAGATTTGCTTCTACATACTTATATTTTTATCTTTTATTTGCTTGTACTTATATTTCCACTTGTTTACACATTTATGGAGGCTGATTGTATTTCCTTTGGTTTTGTTTTTGCCTGCATACTTGAGAATGTAAGTAAAGTTCTATTTAACATGTTGTTTTAGTTGTTGTTATCAAACTTAACTTATGTATTTATTTTCAAATATTCAAATTTATTCTCAATTATTAAAATTTACTAACATTTGGTATAAATTACCGATTATTACGCAATTTTTAAATCAAAAATTAATTTAATTATCAATTTAAAATAAATTAAAATCCGGGATCGTTACAATCTTCCTTAGCCCTCCTTCCCTCCACCTCTCCTTCGTTCGGCCTAAGCAAAGCCACCTTCTGCCGCGAAGCATCGCCTCTTCCTCCTCCTTCTCCTCCACTCACTGCCTACCCACCATAGCCGAAGGCATCTCAACCTACATCTCCTCGTCAGCCTCGCCAAGTTTTCCCCCTGTCAAGCTCCGCCTCTTTCTCCTCCAAGCTCGGCACTCAACTCCACCATCTATTTTTCCGGCTCATCCTCCGGCGCCAACAAGCTCCCCCAGCCTTCACCGCCTTCATTCTCAGCCGACAACTTGTATGTGTATATATATATCTTAGTTTTTATATATATATACAATCTACCTAGTTATTTGTATAAGTTTATATAAGTATATATCATATATATACCTGTTTACAGTGTTCATTTTTTAACAGTAGTAGATGTCACAACAATGCAAATATGTTTAATAGCACATATTATATATGTGATATTATATAATGAAGTACTAGATATTTTCTAATTGTGTCTCTGTTGTATATAATATGTTGTTCTTCTATATATGGGTTATTATATATATATATATATATATATATATATATAGATAGATAGATTTTAAGTTCTAAGTCTTTATTCCATATGAGTTATAAAGGTTGGTTTATACGGTTAATTTATATATATGTATTTACAAGTTTGTGGGTATGTGTAAATATAGCATAGTATATATAGTTATAATATATAATGTTTATATTGCAATTTTATATACATTATATTTAAGATGTGTATGTATGTCAGGTTTACATATTTTATTGAATGTATATATTTTGCAATTGTGTGTGTATATATATATATATGTTTACAAAGATATACCTGTATTTTTATAAGTGATTCATATATCATGTGTGTGTATATATATATAATATGTTGTTAGTTTGCTGTGAATGACTTAGTAATATATGTGTAGATTTTAAATTATAAGTTTGTATTGTTTTGAAAGTATGATAAACAATATTGATTTAAAATTATAACATGTATGTACGTTTGTATATAGTTGTATATACATTAGTTTATATGTAAGTATATATGAATTTGGTTTTTCATATATATATATATATATATATTATTTTGTAGGTATTAAAGTTAAAATATTGATTTGAAAATAAATATACGTTTTAAAAATTGGTTTTAGAGAAAAATTATAACGTATATTCTGTTCAACTTATATCAAGCTAATTTGATTCATTCTCATCGATTCTTATTTATCAACTTTGTTCGTCAAATTCGTGTCAATCTTGCATTGTTTTGGAATTCGTGCTTAGATTCATAACTCATTTCATTGTCGAATTTCTCTAGCCTCGAAAGGTGAGCAATCACTGATGATTAACATTCTTATATCTAATCGATTTGATTTCATTTGAAACAACAATTGAAATATGCTGCTAAATTGAATTATTAATTAGATAATTGTTATATATGATATGCCATTATCTGTATTTATTCACCTGTGAGATATGACACCATATCTTGTTATTTATATTATATTTAATTTATCACAGATGATATATGCATGTTGTTAATATATTATATTATTATCATATTTGTTCTCACTCTGCAAGTTCCCTGTTAGTATAGAATTCCCTATGGGTTGAAATAATACATACCCGAGCGATCTTGTAGAATATGAGAAAATCGTTATGGGATGAAATGATAAACCCAAGCGATTTTCATTGAAATAAAATTTGGATTGCAGGTTGAAATGATATATACCCGTAGATAATTAAATTGCGGATTGAATTGATAAATATCCATATCACTTGGCCATATGATAGTAAATTATAGACAACGCCGTTGGTATATATATTTTGAAAAATGATTCCAAGGTGTTGAAAGAAATATATGGTTTCATTAAATATTGATTTTAATATATTATATATATAAATGTTATTTTATAAAGGTTTAAAATTTTAGATTTCTAAATTCATATGTTTGCAAATTTTAAATTTATAACTTAGCTTTGAAAATATAAATTTTAAGACTTTTCTTATAATTTTACTATTTTTAAAATATATAAAATAAGTTTTAATATAAAAATAAATTTAGTAATATGCTTTAATTTAATAAAGTTTAATTTAATTAGTACATAATATGTTTTAAGTATTTATTTAAAATTATATTATAAAAGTAGATTTTTATATAAATTTAATAAATTAAGGGTTGGAAAGATAAATTTGAAATTGATTTGAAATTGTAATTATTTAAGAACTATACTCAAATAAAATCGATTTGAAATTTATTGAATTTGAGATTTTGAAGATATGATTTATAACTTGATTTTTTTGTTTAAGATGATTAAATGAATATTTTCAAATTTAAATAAATCAAAATGGGATATTTAATTTTATTTAAATTATGATTTGATATTTTATTTAAATATCATTGGATTTATTAAGTAAATATTTCAATGATAAAGTTGAATTTGAGATATAGATGAAATTTATCAAAATGGAGTTATTGTAAAGGCTTGAATATTTTGTGAAATCTATTAAAATCAAAATGGTTTGATTTGTAGTTCAAATCTATATTTGAAACTGATATAAATTAATGGTTTATTGAGATGTTGAATTAAATTGAAATTTTATGTATTAAGATTTAATTAAATTGAATTTTATACTTCGAGTTGATTTGGATCGATTTGTGAAATTTGAGAAAACTATTTATTTGTATCTTTTAAATATATATTAAAACTATTTTAATATATATAAACTATTTTAATATATATATACTATTTTTAACATAAAAATATTTTAATATACTAATTATTTTAATATAAACTATTTTAATTTATAACTATTTTAATATACAAATTATTTTAATATGTAAACTATTTTAAACTATAACTATTTTTTTATATATACTATTTTTAATATCTATACTATTTAAGTGGGAAGTGTTACGATTTTCAAAGTATTAAAATTTCAAAGTATTATGATTTTAAGGTGTTATGATTTCTAAGTTATGATTTTCAAAGTGTTATAAATTCAAAAATATTATAAATTTGGAAAGTGTTATGATTTTTGAAATGAATATTATTTTAAAAGGAGTAATTATCTCGAACTGATATGGTTTTGAATTATATGATATTTTGATATAATTATAAACTATTTGAAATGAAATGACCACATTGTAATAATAACGTTTGGTTGTTAAAGAGATCGGGATCAGTTATTGTTATACTCTCTATTAATACCAAAAACCACTTTAACAACCGTGTACGCGGTGGAGATTCCAGAATGAAGTAGGATGGTTGGCGACAATCCTATATGAGGTATTTACATGGACCTGACTCCCGTGAGTTAGCTTAAGGTGGCTAGAACAAGAGCATTTGACGGGCCAAGTGAAGTTGCTCCTTATATCAGACACACTTCTTCGATATCATTCTATTACTTTGTTATTGATTGGGTGCACGCTTGGATTTTTAAGGGAGTGTTGGACGAGGTGGGTGGTAACTGCGGCAATGCGTTACCATTAGTCCTGAAGTGTAATTGGTATATCTACCCTGGTATTGCCTAGTTGTACCGCGTCACCTACCTTATCGATACCATTACAAGTTTGTTTTGTGTCATACTATGAAGTGCTCCCTAATAACCCACTGGTTTGGTGGAAATTACAGTACTGTATAGACTAAGATGTTATATAAAAATGTGTTAAGGGAGATATGGGTAACGCCTTAATGCTATTTCAATAGTTTATCTTACTATAGACATTATTATAATAGCGTACATTACTGCATAGTAGATAGTTCAACGGATCCTTAGAGGACGGTTCCCAAACATCCTTTGAGTTATTTGTATTTCAGTTGATATTTCACTTGAGTTGAATTTATTGATATAAGAATGTTAATTATGACTCGAGTGTTTTGTGTTTTGCTTTATGCTCGGGTGAGACTGAGTGTCATAGCATTTGAGACTCACCTTTGGAGCGGTTGAATTGTGGATTGTTAATTCTGTCAAGATATGTTCCCTACCGGACCTCGACTTGATTGCTACAAAATATCTTGAGGGAGAAGCTATAATTCCTCGATTTGTCATTCTCTATAAATTTGAAGGAGTATGTTATTTCTTCTGTTTTACGTGTAATATTTTCATAACTAATAATTTTTAACCCATCTATTTCAGATGTCATACTTATTATGCGGGCTCGGATATGGCAATCTTTTCAATTTCGAATTCTATAGGAATACGGGTAAACTATATGAAAGGAAGAAAGTATCAGTTGGTACACATCCGATCACTCTTCAAGCATTCTGCTCGAATGGTATCACTCATATATTTACAACATCCAATAAGCCCACTGTGTACATAGCATTAAGAAGAAGATACTTAAACATAATCATGGAAGAAGTTACACTTGTTTTTCCTTTTAACTCAACTTCCTGCCCGTACAGGTATTTCCTCCATAATGGTTTGTTTTTAATGTATTTAAGAGTAATACTAATTCTCATGAATTATTAATGATAAGCCTACAAAACATGCACCTGCACTTATAAAGGCATATACATTCACCTCTCTCAAAAAACTTCTGGAGTCTAGTTTCTGTTCTTTAATTTAAGAGAAAATAAATTTCTATTGTATCATTCTTTTATGAGACTTAATATGTAATTAATTTATCATTCTTTCAAACACATACATCATGCATACTGTCACAACATAGCAGTACTAGTTTTCCAAACAGTCATATGCAACTTCCAAAAAAATGCAAGCTACTCAATTGGCAGAAGAAAGTTAGAAGAAGTTTTTTGCTGAAAGAACGCTTGCATCTATTGATCCCACTACTTTGGTACACCATATTTCTCTTGGCGCGGATAATTGGAAAACTTGAGTCGATATGTCAATGGAATCTCAAGCTCCATTACGGAAAGAGATTTCATAAGCATGTATTATTCAGCAAGTTATAGTAACAATGGTTGCTTGGCATAAGGATTTTGTCGCTATTGTCGATCAGACCGTTGTACTTTGGTATGTTTTAATCTTTTTGTTTGTATATATATGGTCCAACATATGTGTATATTGTTGGAGCCTACGATATTTCATCTATATTGAGTTGGAATCTTTGATATTTTGTTTGTATTGGAACATGTGTTAACTTATCTCAAATGAAGTAGTTTAGAAAAATGTTCTATTTTGTTTTTGTTTCATGTATTTAAGTTACCGTGGTTGTATTATTGTATTTGTTATAACACGATATTGAGCCAGCCAAGAAGCTGCACTACGTGTACGACTTTTTATAATGTCATAGTATTGTTTTGGCAACATTTAAAAATAGTTATAAACATGTATACTGCAACATCAATAAAAAGTTGTAAAAAATTATTTTACGATGTTTCCAAAATATTGTAATAATTTTTTTCAAACAATTTAAAAATGTTGTAAAAGGGCTTTTATATTTGTGATTTACAACAGCAGATAACAGTTGCAAAGGAGTTTATTACAACATCTTAGAAACGTTGTAGTAAACTTTATTACAAGGTTTTCTTACAACTCAATAAAAATGTTGTAAAACATGTCGACTCTATTACAACTTGGCCTAAGACGATGTTTGCAAAAACGTTGTGAAACCTCTATTGCAACATTTTTTGTTATTGTAATAAGATGTTTTGTTGTAGTGATTACTTTGACTAATACTATTCACTATGCTGCATTTACAATATTTTGGACCCAGGTAACGAAATCAAATTGCTAATCTCGGTATATATGCGTCGTTAAATTAACTGTCTATTAGCTATCTATCATTCGATTGTTTAACTAATGAAGTTGATTTATAAATAGAGCAAAACTGAGAGAGCACAAATTATGAATGAGGAATACACCACTTAAATAGTGATAGTTTAATAAGCTTATAGTTAAGATGTTAACCCAGGCTTGAGTTTATGAGTAGTAACAAAACACTAGTAAATAACATAATTTAGACAAAAGCATAATTTAGTAAAATTCTGACATTAGTAAAAGCAAAAAACACAAGTTTGTGAGTTTTGTTCATTACAAGAAACAAAAAAAAATGAAGGTTTGAGCATAATTTGGAAAAAAAGAAAATCTGGAACAAACATGATAATGCAAGAACTTTCAGTTTCAGGAACAATAGTTGAGCATAAAAAACATCAATTTCAAGCTAACGAGAAGATAATTGAAAGTAGTCAAATATACATATATCCACATAAACACCAAAATATGAATGAACAAAGAGGTATCCTGTGAATTTATAAGCATATCCCACGGTTACCACCATGTCCACTCATATTTGTTTGAAGGAAGCATTAAAAAGACGGTCAGTTTCTCTACATGGCAAAACAAAAAGTATAGAAGATTGCTACCATAGGAATACCAAAAGTTACAATTCTTTATATGACAGTAAAAACATGATACGTGCAGCATATACAAGTGTATGTAATTTAATAATTATAAGATTAAAAGTACCATAAGGTTAACATCTAAATTATCATTAATTTATCTTAACGTATCAATTTTAATTCATTATAGAAAACCATCCTAATTAACCTCAAAACATGCAATTAAAAATCTATTTCAATTCCAACCCTGTAGCAATCAAAGTTGAACCGGATCTTAAAGAAGTATCAAATAAATCAAATCAAATAAGCATCAAAGTCGAATTATTAATTCGATTCTTGTTCAAAATTTTTTTTTTTGAAAAACTAATGAATCTATAAAAAGCTTACCGATCCGTAGCATGGCACGGGTGGCTGAGAAGTGATGTTATGGAGGCGGTAGGTTAGCTGGACACACAAGTGGTGATGGGATGAGGTTCTAAGCTAAAGACAAAGGAGGCAAGTTTCTACATGAATTTTTTTTGTTTCGTATTTGAGACGACTTTAGGGTTTAAGGTGATTTTAAGGAAGACATGAGCGAGCGAATTGAAAATAATGAAAAAAAAGCGGAAGGAAAAAGATTCATCGCCTTCTAAAAAGCTTAAGCGGGATTGCTGTAGTAGACTTGATTTTTTATTTTATTTTATTTTGAATATCAACGGTTGCACTTAGTTAGTAAACGCTACTATTTACTGCCACCAATAATGGGTATTCTTGTAGTGGTTGGAGGCTAGATTACCAATAGTATTATGCATGTTATATATTATAATGTCTCATGTTTATATATGTTATTAAATTGTATATGTTGGACTTATCCTGTATTTTTTTGTGAGATGGTGGGTATTGAATCTTTTTACTTAGACCCAATTGTACTTGTACATGTTATTTGTTATATATTATCACTACATTGATAACTCCGCGTTCTCTATATTCTATTATATTTTGTGTTGTTATATCCTGAAAACACAAATTTTTATTGCTTTATGTTGATAACAAGTACGCTAAGTAAGTAGTTTTTTATTTTTGAAATATGTACCGATGTTAGCCTAAAAGATATTCATGCGTGATAGCCCAATATCTCCCTATTCTCCATATAACCAGATAGTATTACCTAGTGATACTCGTTGGAGTATAGGCATAGAGGTGGGTGTGACACTACACCAACTGGTCGCGTGTCACCCGAGAGATCCATTGAGCCAATCAACATCCCGGTCATGCCAGGATCGGCCTCCACAATGAAGACTGGGATGGAAAGGATCCCATCTCCTTGGCTACTCCCCAAAGAATAAAGGAGCTTATATTAGCAAGAAATGAGAAAGTAACACCCTATTGGCAAGCAGGGACTTCCAATATTTCAACTCCTACCCTCTCAATGTCGAGAGACTCATCCGTTAGAGAGGGCAACCTCAAACCATCAACTCGAGCAGAAACATCTATCTCCACCAGGAGGTCATAGAGGCCGTGACTTATGCATTGGACCAATGTGACTTAGAGACCAACCAAAATCTTGATGATGACCCACTCGATCTCCGCATCTAAAATTCTAATATCGACGGTGGTCCTGCTACTCCCCTCAAGTCGATACCTATAAATCGTGCCAACCCTAGAAAAGTCATTCAAGTCGGCTTGGAGCTCAGTCTAGAAGTTAGGGATGAGATGATCAAATTCTTACAGCAAAAAAAGACATCCTTGCATGGGGGGGACGTTGATATGATCGACAATGATCCCAGAGTCATTTTCCATGCACTAAATATCGACCCTAAGGCCAGCCCTACCTATTAAAAGCATAAACCTATCAACCTAGAAAGATACCGAACTCTCAACGAAGATGCATAGAAGTTGTTAGCCAACGACGTGATCTTGGAGGAAAAATACCCGGGCTGGATTGCAACCTAGTACTGATGAGAACACTCAATGGTTCTTTGAGAATGTCCATTTATTTCTCCGACCTTAACAAGGCATGCCCTAAAGATAGCTTTCCATTGCCTCATATCGATTAACTAGTGGATGCGACCGGTGGACATGAGCTCCTCACTTTCGTCGATGCTTATTCTGGGTACAATCAGATTACCCGCATGGCCTAGACAAAGTGCACGCCGCATCACAAATGCTAGCATGTACTGATATCGTGCCATGCCTTTTGGGTTTTGAAATATAGGTTCTATCTACCAGTGACTCGTCAGCTACGGTTTCTCTGAAACAAGTTGACTGCTCCATAAAATTATATGTGGATAATATGCTAGTGAAATCAAAAAAGGCCAGGAGGTATATACAGAACTTGACCGAGACTTTCAACATACTATGCCAATACAACACGGAGCTGAATCCAAAGAAGTGTTCATTTGTTGTCCCTTCTAGAAATTTCCATGGTCATGTAGTGAGCCCTAAGGGGATTAAAGCTAACCCAAAAAAAATCCAGCCATCCAAGACACGAAATCCTAAGAACACTAAGCAAGTACAAAGCTTAAATGGAATGGTTCTTATTTTAAGCCGATTCGTATGTAAGGAAACTGACCATTGCCTCCCCTTCTTTGACCTCATCAAAAAGAGAAATTTGTTTACTAGGAATGAAGAGTGCTTGAAGGTGCTTAAAGGATTGAATCAACACTTGGCTACTCCTCTAATACTGGCTAAGAGCATCGATAAACAGAACTTGTATCTTTACCTTGCACTGTCTAACAATTTTATTAGCACTGCATTAATTAAAGAAGATGAGAAGGTCCAATGACCAAACTACTATGTCAAAAAGAGGTTGTTAGGCCTAAAACAAGATATATAACGTTAGAAAAGCTAGCTTTCCGCTTACTCATGGCAGCCCGAAAACTTTGGCAGTATTTCCAAGCTCATCCCATCAAAGTCTTGATCAGCCACTCCTTAAAGCAAATCCTCGGCTAATCTGATACAATAGCCCAACTAATAAAGTGGTCTGTCGAGCTTGGACAATACCCATCTCCTTCCAGCCTCGCATTTCTATCAAGGGCCAGGATGTTGCAGATTTCATTGCTGAGTGCTCAGGCTCAGAAAACGACGAAGAAAAGACTATCATTAGCCACTGAACTTGGCACTTTTTATGGATAGGGAGTCAAACGATAAAGGGGTGGGGGCCAAATGGTCCTAGTCACTCTTGAAGGAAGAGAACTTTTTTTTCAATCCTCCTCAGTTTTAAGGCAACCAACAATGAAACCAAGTATGAAGCTATCAGGGTCGCTCTCAGGATGGAAAAGGAGTTACTTGTGGAGTCCATCCATATGTTGAATGACTCGTTGCTGGCCATCAATCAAATTGACGAATACTTTCAAGTAAAAGGAATAAGGCTGTCATTGTATGTTGTAGAGGCTAAGAAAATAACCAGCATGTTTTATGAGTTCAAGTTGGAGTAGATAACTAGAGAGCAAAACTCCAAGGCTGACCAGCTGGCTAAGGCTACAAGCAACCTAGAAGAAACTACCCCTAAGGAACAAATTGGAGATTTAGGACACCTCGTGCAATAAGCAGGGGGTAACAACAATTTGTTATGCCATCCACGAGCAACTTGATGGCTCCTCCGATCAAGTACTTAATGAATGAAGAGATTCCAATTGACTGCAAATGAGTGTGGAAAATCCTCTACTAGGCTGCTCAATACACCATCTTGGGTAGGAAACTCAATACATGGGGGTAATTCACACCACTCCAGAGGTGCATAACTAAAGACAAAGCCAGACAAATCCTGGAAGAGCTGCGCAAAATATTTTGTAGGATTACGCCAAGGGGCAAAGCTTAAAAAAGAAAGCCGCTCGACAAGGCTATTAATAGCCTACTTTGATCAAAAATTCAATGAACTTTATACAGTAATGCAATTGTTGTCAGTGGTTCTCGAAGATTCCCAGAGCCTCTCCTACCCTTCTCACTCCAATGACTTCCCCTTGGCCGTGCAACACTTGGGGAATCAACTTGATAGGAAAATCAAAAAATTCAAAAGGAGGATACAACCACGCCATATTCGCCATCAACTACTTCACCAGATGAGTCGAGGTCAAGCTACCCACTAAGATTATCACCCCCAAGATATTTAAGTTCACCATCAAGAACATTGTCTGTCGGTTTGGCCTACCAAAGAAGATCATCACCGATAATGACACTTGATTTGAAAGTAACCTTTTCCAGGACTTTCATAAAAGAAACAAGATTAAGAAGTGTATCTCTTCCGTCGTGCATGCCTAAGAAAACGGGTAAGTGGAATTCATCAATAAAATAATCAAATCAACACTCAAGAAGTGCTTCCAAAAAATAAAGGAAGTTAGGCCGAAGAACTGTGGTTTGTCCTTTGTCCAGTCGCACTTTAACCGACAATACTCCTTTTTCGCTTTCCTCTGGATATAGAGCCATGCTACCCATCGAATAGATGTCCTCTCATATGACGACCCGAAAATCCATACTCTTTGAATCGACAATAATCCACATATGTCCAACCCAAAAAGCACAGACTGACGGAAATTCAAGAGAAAGAAAAGAAGAGAGAAGAAGAGAAGAGAAGAAAGAGAGAAGATAGAACCAAACAGAACAATACAGAATCTCACATCGCAGCGGAAAATATATAATATCATATCAACGATCTTTAAAAAACAGAAACTGTATATACATACATCAATCAGAGTTCAACAATCAATCAATAATTATCTGCCCGAACAGTTATAATAACATGTTCTCACAATTGCCGATAATATACAACAATAAACAAAGCACAGTGGATAATCAAAATAAAATAGATACACGTATACGAAATGAAGATCTCCAGCTCGCCTGCTAAAGCTCTAAAAGCATCAAATCTGAACCTGTAAATATACTCGGTCTGACCCGAGCATTGAAAGGGAAGAATGTCTGGATCAGTCTGGTAAACAAGCGTGAGAAACACACTCAACTGAATTTATTAAATTACCAAAACTTTTTCTTTATCAAAACAAAAGTATCTCGTAAGACAAGTCCACACATAAACACGGACATGTTTTTACCTTACGATAACTAAAATATTTCATATCAAATCCTCTAATATTACAGTAATGTCTACTATATAAAAATAATATTAATCATAGCGGAAATTGTTACATTGATTAAATTCCAGCATATAGCCCAATTGGGTAATACAATCAAAATGGCAGGTACGTAGTGGAGTTTGGATTTCCATACAAATGACCAGGTGAAGAGACTACCTTCCGACAGTACAAATCTAGAAGAATGTACAGAGAAACCATCACAAAGTTTCTCTACCAACACAAGACTGGCCCACCTCTATAATTAGATGGTACCGAATATGTCATCCTCCGGTCCTTACCGACCTTTACCGAGGGCCCTCTAGCATACAAACCACAATAATCAGATACACGACGTCATAGCATGTACAGATATATCTAGAAGAGGACGATTATATCCTACTTGGAAATGACCCACTTAGCCTTGCTGCATCTAACCCTGTTTTGGTCATTTCCGGTTGATGAGTCCTGATGAGGTAACGATTACCTTTCATAATCACATATCACATAACTTTGAATGCCACATGGCCATTTCCGTTGACTACTAATTGCCTTTCACAAAAATACAACACTTAAGCTCATACGTCTCAAGGAGTGTGTTAAGCTAAGAGAAGTTGCCTTATCCGCCGCCATTGATGTAAGTTTGTAAAAACCAATGTACGTAATCTTTAGAAATGCAATGGCAGACAAACATCCATACAAGTTGTCTGGGTACAGGACAAACCAAAGGTACTTTCCTACCACATCATGTCGGAAAATCCCTAGGATTAGTAGTGAATAGTCCTCGCATTGGATATTTCATAACGAATAGACCACTGCTACTGGATGTATATTAGGATTTTAACCCCAACCGATTAACAAGCAGTACCCCACTATGAAAATCTAGAATATCAATATCATCATAAGCAATTTGCACAATCGTCGCATATACGTTGGTCCGAAGTGGTTTTCAGATAAATCTGATCCCGTTCTCTTCGCACCAACAACACAAAAGCGTTTCTCAACCTCACGCAGCAACTAAGTCTCATAGACTTACCACGTTTCCAACTTTCAACTTGCTATCCTTCGGACCAAGAAGGAAGCTCGATAGACTGGAGTAATACTCCACACTATACGAATCAACATCCTCATCACAAATGATAAGCAAGCCTACACAGAAGGCTACGTACTAAATGTACGACTAAATAGTTCCCACATCAAGTCGAGGAACTAAAATTTGGCTAATATTTGGTAGTCGGTTATTTAACTATCAAAACAAACAAACAAATATTTAGCATTATAACAATCACTAGGCCTTTTTAATTAATCTTTTATCAACTAAATCACTTGCCAAATATTCACTTTAGATTATCTTTAAAAGGATATATTCTCAGAACCATGTCAGTACCGGAAAAAATTTCCATATACTTATTTAATAATAAGTAATTCACAAATCAATTTATTTTCATCACTTAGAAAATATTACATATACTTAAATCATGATTAAGTACATATTTTATTCTATAAGGAAAACGTTCTCTTTAAACACATTTATTCGGGTCAAAACGAATGTTGCGTAGAACATCGTTACGACAACCCAAAATCAATAGTATAGGAATTCGACAATTTAGATAGATATATAAATCCCATATACTATACAAAAACATTTCCTTTCGAAAACTATTTACTATAACAATAGTGTTATAGTCCATCATTTTCTTATTTCTCCAAAATGTCTATTTCAACAATGAATGTTGAAATCTATGGTTTCGATCCTTAGTACATTTTAAAACATCTTCAAACCGTTTTAACTCCATTTACAATATCGCATTTTAAAACATTTATTTACTATGTTATCCACTGTCCAAAATTGTGAATATACTTCATTTATCAAATTCAAAGCTTCTACGCATTTATTAAAAGACTATCCACTGTCAAAAATCGTGGATATAATTCCCAACCAAATTCTTTATTATTACAACATTTAATTTAAATGATAATTCACTATTAAAAATCGTGGATATATCTCCTTTAATAACTTCTAAATTTAACTTATCAATTTCAATTTCGGAATCATAAAACAATGTTTATAAATTCCATTTATATTATAAAAACTTTCATTTATAAAATCAAATTCCATTTATTATTTTATAAGAACTTCAACTTATAAAATCCCTTAATTAACAACTTCTATTTATATCTCATTTAAATGCCAAAATCAAATTTATAAGTTAGTTACTTATAAATCGTTTATTTTACAAATTCATTTATTTTATAACTTCACAATTATAAATTTTATTCATTTATAAACTCCATTTATAACTTCATTTTAACACTTATAAAATTCGTTTTATAATTCTTATATTTTAATTTATAAAATATCAAATTTATAAATCTCCTATATAAACCATTTTACAAAACAGTTAACTTCACATTCCAAAAATCATATTCTGGTTTTATTTCCCAAAACATCATAATTTCAATTATATTTCCCAAAACATCATAATTTTTTTATAACATAAAAATTATCACATTTATTTATTCAAAATAAATTAATTCTTAACGATTCAAAAATTCAATAAAACATTTATTTTCAAAATCATTTTAAACTTCTTTTAAATTCGAAATCGTTACTTTAACATTTTTAAAATTCCAAAAATAGGCCCAATGCTGCAACAACACCAAATATATCGATCACGGCATCCAAAATATCATATACCACATGATAACAGAATATATAACAATATCTGTAAATGAATCAATACCGTTGAGGAATCCAGTTGGAACCATTCAACCTGTCACTTGCAACAAATATACATATTAGAATATGTGTACAATGTCCGCTTCAAGGCAGACGCGTGTACAAAGGGTCATCCGCTCATATACGGGAACGTATAGGGTCATCTGCTCCACTAGGCAGGTATATATATCCAAATACCAATCAATATATAAATAATATATCGTATATCATCCAAACAATCATTAATCATCATATAATAAATTATTCTCACTTATATAAAAATATCAGCGAGTCAGAAAGAGCGAGTTGTACTCACATTGCTTGTAGTCGCGTGTTAGCGATTTATTCCAATTAAAATTAAACGAGCGTTTAATTTCAACCAAAATTTTCACTAACTCAAATAAATCCCAATACAGATCCATAATGTAGTGCTCGTCAATACGGACCCAACGCAATTCGTTTCGTGCGAAACGGACCTTGTATCAAAAAGTTGTAGCGTTTTAAACATTACACAATTTAATCTATATATTAATTTACAATTTCCTTTTTAATTTTTCAATAACCTTAATTTAATCTGGTCGTTAGTTTCAGTACAGCACATTGCGGCCGCGAGTTTTATTTCTTCTTCCCAGTGAAAAACGAGAGCATCAAACCCATAGCTTACGTTCGATTCCACGATGCCGCTCCTTCATCCTTCGATTTGATGACGATTAGGCAACGCCATTTCAAAGCCTTCCACGCGAGCCACCATTGACCAAAGGCCAGTCGAATCCAGTTGCGCCATCGCCTAGATAAACATGCTCGAAAGCACGACAAACGCTAGCCATTTTCTGTCGATCCATAGCGTTAAATCCAATCTTGACCGTTGGATTCGTAGATCGTGTTAAGCTCTACAATTTACTAGTTGAAGGTTTTTTGTGAAAGATGATGGATTGGAAGATAATCGAGGAAGAATGAGAGGAGTTTCTGGCCATCAAAAAGATAATGGCGGCTTTCCCTAATTTGATTAGGTTTTAGTGAAAATAAGGAAAATTTATGGCCTTTTATAGAAAATTTGACGAAACTATTCACCCGAAATTTTTCCGAACTCCAAACGAAGCGTGCCTCCTGACATTTATAATATTTTACCCCTATTTCGAATGCAATGGAATATATATCGGGAGCCAATTCGATCGTATTTGAAAGATAAGTTTTCGAAGCGACTATTTTAAATTTAAAAAATCACTTAAACCGATTTCTATGCATTTAGCTTGCCCCGGACAAAACGTAAATCCGATTGACACAAAATTTGAAATCCTATAATAATTTAATATTACGGATCCAATGAAACTGGTTTCGTCGAAATCCGAGACTGTTTGAAAAATAACCATTTTTACTCATCAATTAAATATTAAAATATTCAATTTCTACAAATCAACTTTTAATTCGATTTTAAAAGTTCTGTAACATCATTCTAATTCGATTAAAATTTAATTCAACTTTATAAATCATTTTTATTCACATTAAATCCAAATTCTAATTATTTACACAATTTCAAATATTAAATTAACAATTTAATTATCCAATTAAATCACGATATTCGAAATAAAATTTATTCAGCTTATAAAATTTACTCGTGAATATTTAAAATCACTTAAATATATGAATTTCAAATGACAGAAATTCTGGGTCGTTATATTCTCCCTTATTTAAAAGGATTTCGTCCTCGAAATTACCATGTAAGAAAAAGCTACAAAATCCATTAACTATTCAAAATAATTCGTTCAAAGTAGATTTACCAAAATCACTTAAGGGTTCAACTTTCCCACAATCCATTAGTTAAACTTCTTATAAAACCTTTATTAAGTTTTCAAACCCATTCATAGTTATCTTTTTAAAAGTACTAATATCGTTTAACTTTATAACTCAATACCAAAATTCTAGTTATCAAAAGTTTTCCAATTTTCCAAAAAGATTTCTAACGCCTTAAATTTTCAAAAAAATTCACCAGCGTCTTCTTTGTGCAGTTCGATTCGGAAAAAAAATAGCTATAGATATCACAAATATACATCTCATCTTCGAGGATGAGGCATCCCGAAGGGAAAAAAGTGTAAAAGTACGATATGTAATCAGAGATATGTACCTTATATATTATTAGCGAGCATATACGGCTAATTTAGCGTGAAAGCGAGCTCCAAATGCGACGCAGACGCCTTCTGCACCTACTAAACACTCAATACATAAATGAGAAACATGTATATAGAAAGTAATATCAGTATACAACATATACCAATAAAACTACTATATATACAAATATAGCATATGCAACCAATAAGCAACAAATCCAACCGTTAAACAACTATCATCCAACAATCCAAATCTATCCAATCAATCCATAACCAAATCAATATACATTCAGTTCTTTTTAGTATTCATTGAATTGATTTTCAATTTAATCACATTTGATTCATTAACATTGGATTTTACTAGCATTCATTCATTCATATTCAATTAGTTTACATTCACTAATTCATATTCAAGTTTGTTCACTTCCAATTCAAATCAAATAAAATTCAATTCTATTTAAATTCACTTAACTTCCAATTTGAATTCAATTATTTTACTTTCAATTGGTTTAATATTCAAATTAGATTGAATTCTAGTATTCACTATAATCACATTTTTATACAAAACTTTCAATATTATTATCAATTAACAACTTCTTAACTGAAGTTTTATTAATTCTTAACAACAACATTTTTAGTGTTAATTCATTTTGCCATTAAAGTTGAATTTCATAATATAACTCAAGTTCATATTCATCACTTTACTTTATTAATTCACATTATTAATTTACTTTGATACCAAAATCAACTTCATTTAACATTACTTAAGTTATGTTTCGTTTTAACTCACTTGCATTTATTTTCACTAGACAACTTAAGTTCATTTCTAATTTATTTCATTAACCTTTTATTAAAGTCAAATTTCATCTTACTATTCAAATTCATATCTTGTCTTACTTAACAAAATAGTTTAACCATTTTAACAATTGGTTTTACTTACATTTTCTCATTTTATAAGTTATACAACTTATTTATTCATAATTCCGTGAACATCTACTTAAGTTCAATTCACTTCCATTCACTAAACTCATTCTTTATAATTTCAAACCCAATTCACTTTATTAACTTTCCTTTAGTTAAATTTCAAATCATATAATTCATTTACTAACTCAAATTTCTTTCAACTTTACTAAAGTAAATTCATACTTCATATTATAAGTCCAAAACTCATTTCACTTATTTTTATAAATTTTAACTTGGATTTTAAATCAATTTTTTTTATCAAAACAGAACTTCAATTTCAATTTACTATTGGTAGCAAATCCATCACACAGAAACTCGAAAATGGTACTGATGATGCTCCAGTCATCACCCTTATTATTTCCCAACAACGGTAGCGAATTCAGTGCTTTATATTCTTTTAAATTTTCTTTTATTATTTATAAATCACATTTACAAATATTTAATTTTATAATTTCAATATTTTACTTTACTTTTATAAGATCATTCCAGATTCATTTATCTTACTTAGAGTTATAACAATATAATCTCTTTAATTTTGAAAAACAACTTTAAAAATCAACGAGATTCAAACTTTCAAATTCTTAACTTAAATTCATTTTCATTTATAACTTATATTTATAAATATATTCATGTTGTTTCCTTTCCTATATACAAAATTATTTCACAATTGTAAATCATCTCAATTATAATTCCATACTTTATAATTCATTTTCTTATATAATTTATTCTTTTACGATTGTTGTTTTTATTTAGATTATTCAAACAGCTTTTATTTAACTTATATATATATTTACATTTTGAAACAACCAAACAATCAATTCATATACACTTTACTAATTTCTGAAAAATCATTTTTTTACATATAAAATATAATCGAGATAAAATTATTTCATTTACCCAATTTAGAATAATACAATGTCGACTTGCCTCGTTTAAGTGTTTGGCAATCCCGATCGATAACATGGCATCCCACATACCGATCAGAATTCACAAACAGCTCAACGGATAAGCAAACACAATATAAAACATTTTATATTCACTAACAAATACGCGCTCATATATATAATACACTCAAACTCAATCTAGGGTGCTACTGTCCCTATCTATACCGAGTACACATTAAAGCTTAGGAATATACAAAATCTAAGCTCTGATACCAGCTGTGACGACCCAAAAATTCATACTCTTTGAATCGACAATAATCCACATATGTCCTACAAAAAAAGCATAGACTGACGGAAAGTCAAGAGAAAGAAAGAAAGGGAGAAGAAGAGAAGAGAAGAAAGAGAGAAGATAGAACCAAACAGAACAATACAGAATCTCACATCGCAGCAGAAAATATATAATATCATATCAATGAAATTTACAAAACAGAAATTGTATATACATACATCAATCAGAGTTCAACAATCAATCAATAGTTATCAGCCTGAACAGTTATAATAACTGTCCTCACAATTGCCGATAATATACAACAGCAAACAAAGCACAACGGATAATCAAAACAAAACAGATACGTTTATACGAAATAAAGATCTCCAGATCGCCTATTGAAGCTCCAACAGCATTAAATCTGAACCTGTAAACATACTCGGTCTGACCCAAGCATTGAAAGGGAAGAACGTCCGGATCAATCTGGTAAACCAGCGTGAGAAACACACTCAACTGGATTTATTAAATTACCAAAACTTTTCCTTTATCAAAACAAAAGTATCTCGTAAGACAAGTCCACACATAAACACGGACATGTTTTTACTTTACGATAACTAAAACATTTCATATCAAATCCTCTTATATTATAGTAGTGTCTACTATATAAAATAATATTAGTCATAGCCGAAATTGTTACATTGATTAAATTCCAGCATATAGCCCAATTGGGTAATATAATCAAAATGGCAGGTACGTAGTGGAGTTTGGATTTCCATACAAATGACCAGGTGAAGGGACTACCTTCCGGCAGTACATCGCTAGAAGAATGTACCGAGAAACCATCACAAAGTTTCTCTACTAACAGAAGACCGGCCCACCTCTATAACTAGATGGTACCGAATATGTCATCCTACGGTCGTTACCGACCTTTACCGAAGGCCCTCTAGCATACAAACCACAATAATCAGATACACGACGTCATAGCGTGTAAAGATATATCTAGAAGAGGATGATCATATCCTACTTGGGAATGACCCACTTAGCCTTGCTTCATCTAACCCTGTTTTGGTCATTTCCAGTTGATGAGGTCTGATGAGGTAACGATTACCTTTCATAATCACATATCACATCACTTTGAATGCCACATGGCCATTTCTGTTGACTACTAATTGTCTTTCACAAAAATACAACCCTTAAGCTCATACGTCTCACGGAGGGTGTTAAGCTAAGAGAAGTTGCCTTCTCCGCCACCACTGATGTACGTTTGTAAAAACCAATGTACGTAATCTTTAGAAATGCAATGTCAAACAAACATCCATACAAGTTGTCCAGAAACAGGACAAACCGATGGTACTTTTCTACCACATCCTATCGGGAAATCCCTAAGATTAGTAGCAAATAGTCCTCGCATTGGATATTTCATAATGAAGAGACCACTGCTACTGGATGTATATTGGGATTTTAACCCCAAACGATCAACAAGCAGTCCCCCACTATGAAAATTCGAAATATCAATATCATCATAAGCAATCTTCACAATCGTCCCATATACGTTGGTCCGATGTGGTTTTCAGATAAATCTAGTCCCGGTCTCTTCGCACCAACAACGCAAAAGTGTTTCCCAACCTCACACGGCAACTAAGTCTCATAGACTTATCACGTTTTCAACTTTCAACTTGCTATCCTTCGGGTCAAGAAGGAAGCTCGATAGATTGGAGTAATACTCCGCACTATACAAATCAACATCCTCAACACAAACGATAATCAAGCCTACACAGAAGGCTACGTACTAAGTGTACGACTAAATAGTTCCCACATCAAGTCATGGAACTAAAATTTGGCTAATGTTTGGTAGTCGGTTATTTAACTATCAAAACAAGCAAAAAAATATTTAGCACTATAACAATCACTAAGCCCTTTTAATTAATCTTTTATCAGTTAAATCACTTGCCAAATATTCACTTTAGATTATCTTTAAAAGGATATATTCTCAAAACCATTTCAATACTGGAAAATATTTCCATATACTTATTTAATAATAAGTAATTCACAAATCAATTTATTTTCAACACTTAGAAAATATTACATATACTTAAATCACGATTAAGTACATATTTTATTCTATAAGGAAAATGTTCTCTTTAAACACATTTATTTGGGTCAAAACAGATGTTGCGTAAAACATCGTTACGACAACCCAAAATCAATAGTATAGGATTCGACAATTTAGATAGATATATAAATCCCATATACTATACAAAAACATTTCCTTTCGAAAATAATTTACTGTAACAACAGTGTTATAATCCATCATTTCCTTATTTCTCGAAACGTCTATTTCAATAATGAATGTTGAAATCTATGGTTTCGATCCTTAATACATTTTAAAACATCTTTAAACCGTTTTAACTCCATTTACAATATCACTTTTTAAAACATTTATTTAATATATTATTCACTGTCCAAAATCGTGAATATACTTCATTTATCAAATTGAAAGCTTCTACACATTTATTAAAAGATTATTCACTGTCCAAAATCGTGGATATAATTCCCAACCAAATTATTTATTATTACAACATTTAATTAAAAGATAATTCACCATCAAAAATCGTGGATATATCTCCATTAATAACTTCTAAATTTAACTTATCAATTTCAATTGATTTCAGAATTATAAAACAATGTTTATAAATTCCATTTATATTATAAAAACTTCCATTTATAAAATCAAATTCCATTTATTATTTTATAAGAACTTCAACTTATAAAATCCTTTAATTAACAACTTCTATTTATATCTCATTTAAATGCCAAAATCCAATTTATAAGTTAGTTTTTTATAAATCGTTTATTTTACAAATTCATTTATTTTATAACTTCACAATTATAAACCTTATTCACTAATAAACTCCATTTATAACTTCATTTTAACACTTATAAAATTCGTTTTATAATTCTAATATTTTAATTTATAAAATATCAATTTTATAAATCTCCTATATAAACCATTTTACAAAATAGTTAACTTCACATTCCAAAAATCATATTCTTGTTTTATTTCACAAAAATCATAATTTCAATTATATTTCCAAAAACATCATAATTTTTTATAACATAAAAATTATCACATTTATTTATTCAAAATAAATCAATTCTTAACGATACAAAAATTCAATAAAACATTTATTTTCAAAATCACTTTTAAAATTCTTTTAAATTCGAAATCATTAATTTAACCATTTTAAACTTCCAAAAATAGGCCCAATGCTGCAACAACACCAAATACATCGATCACGGCATCCAAAATATCATATATCACATGATAACAGAATATATAACAATATCTGTAAATAAATAAATATTGTTGAAGAATCCAGTTAGATCCCTTGAACCTGTCACCTGCAACAAATATACATATTAGAATCTGTGTACAATGTCCGCTTCAAGGAAGACGCACGTACAAAGGGTCATTTGCTCATACACGGAAACGTATAAGGTCATCTGCTCCACTAGGCAGGTATATATCCAAATACCAATCAATATGTAGATAATATATCATATATCATCCAAAAAATCATTAATCATCATAAAATAAATTATTTCTCACTTATATAAAAATATCGGGGAGTCAGAAAGAGTGAGTTGTACTCACATTGCTTGTAGTCGCGCGTTAGCGATTTTTTCCGATTAAAATTAAACGAGCGTTTAATTTCAACCAAAATTTTCACTAACTCAAATAAATCCCAATCAAGCTCCATAATGTAGTGCTTCTCAATACGGACCCAACGCAATTTGTTTCGTGTGAAACGGACCTCGTATCAAAAAGTTGTAGCATTTTAAACATTACACAATTTAATCTATATATTAATTTACAATTCCCTTTTTAATTTTTTAATAACCTTAATTTAATCTGGCCGTAGTTTCACTATAGCAAATTGCAGCCACGAGTTTTATTTCTTCTTCTTAGTGAAAAACGAGGGCATCAAACCTGTAGCTTACGTTCGATTCCTCGATGCCGCTCTTTCATCCTTCGATTTGATGACGATCAGGCAGCGCCATTTCGAAGCCTTCCATGCGAGCCACCATTGGCCAGAGGCCGATCGAATCCGGTTGCGCCATCGCCTAGATAAGCATGCTCGAATGCACGACGAATGCTGGCCATTTTCTGTCGATCCATAGCGTTAAATCCAATCTTGATCGTTGGATTCGTAAATCCAATCTTGACCGTTGGAGCCACTCAATGCTCCCCTCCTCGCTAGCCGACTATCCTACGACGATGAATAATCATGCATTTACTTTCTTATTTGGGGACTACCATCGCTGTAGACTATCCAATGAGGATGGGTTATTATTTGCTCACTACCTTGCTTGGGGGCTACCGACCTCTACTGCAATGACCCACACGAGCCATTCGACGCACCCCATTTTGTCGGTTGGCCATCCAACATGGGTGAATTATTGTTTATTGATTTCCATGTTTGGGGACTACCGAACTTCCTCATTGAGTTTGGGTCAGATGTCTATCCCTTTCATGTTGGGATGAAACACCCTGAAAAAATAACATAAATTAGTTAAGAAAATTAATTAAATAATAATAGAGCTAAAAATGGAAATTTTAGCAACATTAGAATTTGATTACGAAACTTGCACCATTGTGTGCTTGACGATCTTCTGAGCAACTTCCATTTAAAAAGCTTCTGTTCAGAGTTCAAATGAAGAAGTTATCGACATTTGAAGACTTCGTATCAAAAATAATTAAAAACAAATTAAAATAACAAATATAGTTAAAATAAATCATTAATAATTAATGTTAACCATATTTGAGACTGCGCCGATCAATTGCCTCCATAGGCCGGTCAACCATTAGCGGCGACCGCTTGTAGGTACCGGTTGACCAGTTGGTGTATGTCATCTATGGTTTCTTTTAACATGAATGTCCCAGATTTGAGAATATAAATATGACGATTTGAGAATATGAATATGACGATCCTCGCACATCCAAACCACTATAAATAAGAGGCTAGCCCCCTCGGTTTTCTTCATACAAATCTAAACCTGGTAACCAGATTTTCCTTAATTCTCTTCCTCCACCCAAAAAATTTCTAAAGCTCAAAATAAAAAACAATAAACATACATCCAGAGTTGTAGAAGAAAAGAAGAAAACAAGCTATGGAAAGGTACTAAATCTTATATGTACAAATATGTATTCGAAAACTCCCTAATCTCTAATTCATTAAATCTAATTGTTATATATTATATAATAAAAAGGGGATAAATCAGAGGAAGAGGTAGGTAATAGCACGAAAGGAAAATCTAAGGAGGTTGTAGTTGGGATTATCTATGAGTGGAAATTTCATTTTTTTCCCCATAACAATAATTTGTGTAATTTGTTTTTGGATTTGTATCATGCCTTGAGAATTTCTTAATATGAAAATTCATCAATTATCCCCAAATTTCTCCATAAATCAAAAATTGAGAAATTTGCTGGAATTTTAATCGTTTTATTTGAATATAGTAGGATCGGATTTGTTATTATTAATATATGAATCTTTTTGTATTTCATTTGATTCTACCTCTCAATTTTTTATTGCGATGATAAAGAATTCAAAACATGAAAAATCAAAATGGGTCTGCAAAGTAAGGAAAATAAGGATTTTTCCTCTTGCCCTTAGTTTGCACTGCCTATTTCAACAACTAAAATAAATATGCTTTCTTTGTCGCTTTAAAAATATACATTTAAAAGGTTAAATGGAATATAAATGGCTGAAATTATAAGTTTGCTTCTTTGGAAAAAAGAGGTCATCATTCACTATATTAATGTAAAATGAATTCCATGCTTTGGATTCCAATTCGAATATGTAAAAGTCAATTTAGTGTAGTTAAATTGCTATTATGTAATTAACTTTATTGTATTGAGACTTGTATAGATATTGTAGACGTTAACACATCAGAATAACGTATTACCCCGAATAAGAAACAGATATATTAGTTGAATAAATATTGAAACAAATTAACTATAAATTTAAGTTAGACACATAAATATAGTAATATTGTATTATTTTAAATTTTGAAATGATTAACCAAAATTACAAACATGTAACATAACTAATAGATAAGGCGTTTAATAAAGAAATCAGCAAAAAAATTGGAATTAATAATCAATAATAAATCTAATGAAATGACTTAAGGACAATTTCGAATCAACATATCCAACATCAAGTGTGAAAAGATGTGAAGTTTGTATGGATTGATAAGTGTGAGGAAGCATTTCAGAGCTAGAAACACTTATTGACCCATGCACCGGTGTAGGTGGTTTTGGAGGGGAATCGAGATTTGGTCGTTTATACTGATGCGTATGGAACTAGATTGGGAGCTGTGTTGTTGCAAAGAGGTAAAGTGGTTGCTTATGCTTCTAGACAGCTCAGACCGCATGAAGTTAGATATCCAATGAATGATCTGGAGTTAGCTACCATTATATTTGCTTTGAAGGTGTGGAGGAATTACCTCTTGGGAGATTGATGAGCTTTATACAGATCATAAGTCGTTGAAGTACTTGTTCTCTTAGAAGGAGCTAAATATGAGACAGCAGAGATAGTTGAAGTTTATTGTTGGTTATGATTTTGGAATTGAGTACACTCTTGGAAAAGGAAACAAGGTAGCGGATGTACTTAGTAGGAAACATCAGAAAGCAGTATTGACCATGATTGCTGAGTGGAAAGATTTGGAGGCATTGTCAGCATGTAGAGTGCAGTTTAGATCCAAAGTAGGTTCTAGTGCAGGAAGTGCTGTATTTTCTTGTTTGGAAGTTCGACCGGTAATGATTGAGAAGATAGCTTCTAAGCAGGAGGAGGATCCATTTTTGGCTGAACGAATCAAAAGGACAAGGGAAGGAACAGAGAGCGATGACTTAAAGGATTTCAGTCTTGACCAGAAAGGATGGTTGAGAGAAAGGAAGGTTGTGTGTTCCAAATATAGGAGACACGAGGAAAGAAGTTTTGGATGAATGCCATCATTTGAAGTTCACTATCCATCCAGGAGGAACGAAGATGTATCAGGACATGAAGAGAAGTTTCTTCTAGGAAGATATGAAATGGGACATTGGTTTATGTGTTAAGAAGTGCTTGAATTGCCAGAGGAAAAGGCTGAACACCAGAAGCCAAGTGGTTTGCTTCAACTGTTAGATGTTCCGGTGTGGAAGTGGGATTCTATCTCTATGGATTTTATTGATGGGTTGTCAAGATCTAGTAGAGGGAATGAAAGCATATGGGTCATAGTGGATAGATTGACTAAGTGTACCCATTTTATTCCAGTAAAGTCAGCTAGGACAACAACTATTTTGGCGAAGTTATGAAGAATGTGCTTAGGCTGCACAGAATTCCTAGTAGTATCATAATTGATTGAGATTCTCTATTTACTAGTAAATTCTGGGAAAGTCTAAAGGAACCATTAGGAACCAATCTCAACATGAGTACTGCTTACCATCCACAGATTGATGGGCAAACGGAAAGAGTTAACAAAGTCCTGAAGGATTTGTCAAGAGCTTGTGTATTGGATTTCGAGGGATCATGGGAAGACGATCTCCATTTAGTCGAGTTCTCGTATAACAATAATTATCAAACTAGTATTGGGATGGCACCGGTTGAAGCTTTGTATGGAAGACCGTGCAAATCTCCCGTGTGTTGATTAGAGACCAAGGACAGGTTGGTTCTTGGTCCGGATTAAGTGAAAGAAGCTGCAGAGAAGATTGAGTTGATCCAAGCGAGGATGATGGAAGCTCAGTCTAGACAGAAGAGTTATGTAGACAGAAGAAGCAAACACTTGGAATTCTCCCTTGGAGACTATGTGTTTATTAAGGTTTCGCCGATGAAAGGTGTGATTAGATTTGGAAAATCAGGAAAGTTGGCACCAAGATTCGTTGGACCCTTCCGTATTATTGATAGGATCGGGAAACTCGCTAATAAAGTGGAGTTACCGAATAGTTTGGCAGGAGTCCAAGATTTTTTCCATATTTATCATCTTAGTAAGTGTGTTAGAGACCCGAAGACTACTACAGCACCTACAGTGTTAGAAGATTTAGCAGTAGAGCCGGATTTGACTATAGTTAGCAAGCCTATTCAGATTGTGGCCAGAGATGAGAAGAAGTTAAGGGACAAAATAGTCAAATTAGTAAAGGTCCAATGGAGTGACGATACTAGAGATTGTATTTGGAAAATTGAGAGCAGGATTAGAGGCTCTTATCCTGATTTGTTTGATGGTATGTTTTGTCTTTGATTGTTTTGTTATGTGCCTTATCGTAATTTCGAGGACGAAATTCTTTAAGGTAGGGAGTTTGTAACACCCCATATTTTTATAACATTATTTAGGATATTCAATTGGTTAAATAAAATAAAATAATATGAAGATTAAATATGTTGAGATTTGTTTAAACTAAGGGTAGTCGTGCCACGTTAACGTGCAAACTAAAATGAGATAGCATGAACTAATGTGTTAGAAAATGAGTAAGGGCAATATGAGAAATAAAAGAGGCTTATACCCTAAACTCTTAAGAAATGAAACTTACATTCATTTCATTTTAGCAAACTAAAAACATCTAAAGCCGACCACCATTTTTATTCTCAAGGAAGGTAAAGCTAGGATTCAAAAGGAAGAAGTTAATCAACATATTCAACATCGAATTTCAAAGCTAAGGTGAATAATTACTACATCCCATTTTCTTATGGTTTTCGGTTTTAAAATTAGATCCGAAATGTTTTTGCAATTTTGTGCCATGTTTTAGATGATTAAAATTATATAAATGCCTGTTGATTGATTATACATGTTCATATTAGTTTTTATGATATGTTTGATATGGAAACCCTATTAGATGACATCCAAATGCCTTGAAAATTTAAATATAATTCAGGAATAATAATTTAAAGATGGGTTCCTATTTTCATAATTTTATGAGTTAAATGTATTTTATATTAATTTTCTAGTGAAGAAAACGATTTACTAGGCTATAAATTATTTACGGCTTAATAAATAATTATTTGGGTTTGAAATTTTTATATGTTGGAAAACATATTAAAATATATTTTTTGGAAATTTCTAGATTTTTCCTAAGTGATTTAATGAATATATAAAATTATTTAATGTATGGGACTTAAATGTTTTATATATTTTGTTAAGGAGAAGGGGTATTTTATAAAATAAAATAATTATTTATTTCTGAAATTAGTGGGAGCACTTTTCTGAAAAATATTTTTTAACCAATAAGAATTTGACAAACAAAGATATGTTAGTTGAAAACTTATCTTTTTAAGTTAAAAATAAGAAAAGCATACTTTTAGCATGTTTCAGCCTTTTACGTCATTAATCCTTTCGACCCAGACCTTCCGACAAGGTCAAAGGGTATCAAAGCTTTCAACAAGGTCAAACCACTGCATATGGTATCAAGTTTCTTGGTATATATTGAAGTGGATAAGGTCTAATGGTTCTTAGTCGAATGGTTGGTTGCCAAAGAGGTTGGAGTATGTTTGTTTTATAAGCCAAAAGAATCGCCTACTTTGCTTTAGAAAAGAAGCTTTCAACTTGGTTGCTTTCGACTAGGTCAAATATTTAAAGTTGAGTTTAAACCTCCCGACAAGGTCGAAAATTTACTACCACTTTTCTCAACCTTTCGAAGTATTTGCTTTCGACAAAGTCAAAAGGTTTACTTGTTTTTAAAACCAACCGCTTGTCCCATGCTTTCGAAAGGAAGCTTTTGAATTAGATGATTTACCCTTATTTTTCTAATAGAAGTATAACCTAAAGCTTTCGAGAAGGTGTTTTAAAGGTTGAAGCTTATTGTTTTAAAGATATGTTTTAAAGCTTTCGAAGCAGGCCTTTCGACAAGGTCAAAGGGTTACTTCCAATGAAATCGAAAGGTTTTAAAAGTAAATTCTCCACATGTTTGAAATTGAACCCAGTAAGTTTTCGAAAGGTTTGTTTTTTTAAAAGGTTTATTGTCTTCGAAAGGTTTTGTTTATTGAATGGTTTAAAAGGGGTCGAAAGCCAACCTTTCAAAGGGGTCGAAAGCAAAGCTTTCGATGGGGTCGAAAGCGAAGCTTTCAAAAGTGTCGACAGGTAACTTCTAACAAGGTCGAAAGGTATATTTTCTGAATGGTTTCGAAAGGTTTTAAATGGAATGTTTTCCAAAGGTTTTCTAAGGCAATGTTTTAAAGTTTTCTTAAAGTAGGATGTCTAAAGCTTTATTGCTTTTGAAAGGTTTGATTTCCAATAGTTTCGAAAGGTTTGAGTTTCAATGGTTTCGAAAGGTTTGAAGTATGGTTTCGAAAGGTTTGAAGTATGGTTTCGAAAGGTAAGGTTTTTACATCTTGGCCGATGTAATTAACAGGTATTATCTGTTTTCGAAAGATATGCTTTCAAAGGTTTAGAAAGGAGAACTTTCAAAAGGTTAAATGCTTTCATCAACTAAGGTTTGAGTAAAGAATATATATTTCACATGGAAATATGATTATGAGTAAAGCATAAAGATTATATATTTTCCTCGTGTTTTTTTGATTTAAAAGTTTTAAATCATTTTAAAAAAGGTTTTCAAGGGAAAATTATGGAAAGGGATTCCTAAGTGAAAATGACTCAGATATTAGAATACTAGATAGAACTGGTATAGGGTCGCACCCTATACATTAGCTATTAGCCCCAGCTAATTGTTGTCTAAAATTCCAGTGTGTAGGGCTTGGTCACAGGTAGACTAAAATTATGGTTAGAATATATGTTTTTATGCAGATATGTTATTGGTGAGCCCGAAAAACCATTAGGATCAGGAAGACTTAGAGATGATTAAAATAGGCACAAACCATCCAAAAGCGAAGTATTTAACAGATGGTACATACTATCCAAAAAAGGAGTGTCTAACCTATGCAGTTAAAGCGCTATGCCGCTCCATAGCGTTTAAGGTGTGAAAAGTTGTAGCGGAGATATATCGGGAATATAGTAGGATATAGCGGATGACTTTAAAAAGAGGAATGATGAACATTCTACAATAGAAAGAGGAACAAATATTATTATTATTTCCCGCCAAGCAAAAAAAGTAATAATAAAGTAAAGATAAACAAAGTTGACACTTAAAAAGTTAGAACTAGTTATAATAACCTATAGCGTATATCATTGTTACATCGACTTTGAAGTTACCTTAAAACTTAAATGCAAGACATCTATCAAAATGCTTACTTATAGGAAAAGTGGATATAGCGTGGCAACAAAATCAGGGATATAGCGGATTATCGCCGCAATATCAGGGATAATAGCGGATCCGCTATATTGGGCCGCTTTATAGGAATATCGTTTCCCTAATAGTTTGCTACGGGATATATCGGGGCAATATCGGGAAATTGACCGCAGAGTGTCTAATAGGTGTTAGATAAATTTTGTTTATATTGTCTGGTAGGCCCGAGTTAGCCAAAGGTTAAAAGTTAGCCAAACAAAACTTATGTTTTTGAATAGATAGTTCAGTATTACTTGATATTAATGTATGTTTACATAATGATGCTTTACAGTGTTTAATCAGTTTTGGTTGCAGGAAAAGGTTTTGCAAAGATATGTTTTAAAAGGATGTCAGTGAGGGGAAACCCGTTCCACTAAGTGGCGTGGTCGCACTTAACATATTAAACCGGGATGTATAGTATTATTCACACAAGGCTTCATGTCTGACTCGAAGTTTAAGATTTCCCCTTAAACTCTCGGGTGCTCTTAATTAATTTGAGTAGGCCGAGGGGTTAGGGTCTTTTCAGGCTTTAGTAGGATGACGAATAAGGCTACCGGAGGCATGCAGGAGGCAAACCGCTAGCTATTTAGGAGTTGCAGTTCTTATTTATGCTTTGTTATATTTCCATTGTGTTTGTACTAAGTCAGTTATGACTATACGACTCTTATCATCCAAGGGGGTATCTTCATATACCGCTCTTGACGTATTTTGTAATAAGTATATTTTATCTATGCCTAGGAATGTATTGGGAATATGTATTAAGAATATGGAACATCTGTTTTGAAAGTTAATGAAGTAATGTTGTTTTGAAATCTGTGTTTTTGTTTCATATTCAAGTGCTTCTAATATTGTAGATACCATTAACATAGCTGTATTTAGTTACCAGAAGCTAATACTATAGATAACTACAATATCTGTAGCGCTTACTTTTAGGCCTCTAGATAGGGGATGTTACAGCTTGGTATCAGAGAATGGATTGAAATACTTTAACTAAAAATGGTTTTTGAAAAACATAATCCTTAGTAATTAGAGGTAAGATCGGGGTATGGAGTAACGCTATAGTAACGTACTTGTAATTGTTATATATAAGTACACGCTATATCTCTAAACTCCTACCTTAGTCAGGCTATTCATCTGTATCTCACGAGACTTGAATACAGATATGGAAGGAAGAAGAGGTAGAGTTAATCTTGGATAAGAGAGCACCACCACTAATGGAAATGTCTGACCAAATGTTAGAAGAGGTCTGGGTCAGGCCCAAGCTGAAAATGTTAGTGCTAAAGTTCCCTAAGTGGATATGAGAGCCATGTATCAGTTCTTTGTAAATATGATGCAAGCCAGAATTGCAGCTGGAGTTGTCGAAGGGAATGCTGCTAGAGGAGGAGTTCAGGAGCTCCAATAGTCAACCATTATGCTAACTTAAGCATAGACTATACCAGGCTTGGAGGAAGCCGTTCATTGGAATTGAATATGCGATCGAGGTGGAAAATTGTCTGCTGCATTGCGAGAGAATTTTGGCCGACTTAAGGTTGAATGATGGGCAGAAGAGGAGATTAGCTTCAAGACAGCTTCAAGGAGCTACTCTATTTTAGAGGAATACTATTGTTGTTGGTGTTGATGAAGAAACCATGACTTGGGTGGAGTTTAAGAGAAGGTTTCAAGAAAGTTTATGTCGGTGATGGCGCAGTCGACATTGGTTACGAAGTTTACTGAACTAGAACAAGGGGAGATGTTTTTTTATAGTATGCAAGAAGATTTGACGAGTTGGCCCAGTACGGGTATGCCTTAGTTGATACGGTTATCAAAAGGAATGAGATGTTTATAAGAGGCTTGAAGCTGGAGTTGATAAGTGCTACCTTGCCGCACCTAAAAGATCCAAGTGATGTAGTGGTAGAAATGACGCCGAGGCAGGAAGAGGCGTTAACTTGTTTGAAGAAGAAAATGAAGGAGGTCCAAGCGGGACGAGGCCAGAAAAGAAAGTTTTTCCATAAGAAGAATGATCAAAAGAGAGGGGCACAGAAGAAGGGAAAAACTGAGGTGGTTTGTTATAAATGTGATAAGAAAGGACATTACGTTAATGAGTATCATGCCGGATAAAAGAGAAAGAAACAGTTGGAAAGAAGAATGCTAAGTGCTTTAATTGTGATCAGATCGACCATTATAATAACCAATGCGAGGAGCCCGCTCAAGAAGGAAGGGGGCAAGTTTATCCATTGGAGCCCGCAACTTCAAGACCAATTGTGCAAAAGAAAGGGAAGGCTGTTCTGGTCGGCTCGTTACAGATTCATCATATGTCTGTTAGCGTTCCTTTTGATACTGGTGCGTGATATTCTTTTATTTCTCGATATTTGTTGGATAAGATTAACCTAGAGCCCTCATGTTTAGTTACTTCCTTAAGGGTTACAAATCAAATAGGAGGATATGCGATACTTGGGTGAGGTGTGACCATTTAGAGTTTGATTTTCTAGGTCATAATTTTGATTGCTGTTTGCATATATTTGATTTTGTGGGGTTTGGGATTATCCTTGGGATGGATTGGTTAAGTAAATATGATGCTAGGATATTTTTTCATGATAGGAAAATATTACTTAGTCATCCAGATTTTAGTGATCAGATAGTTTATACCGTAGACAACCCTAGTTGCGAAGTGAATGCTTTATTGGGTATCATGGAGCTGGAGGATGAGTTGCATCGAGTCCTTGTGGTTAGTCAATTTGCTGATGTGTTTGAGCTGGTAACTGGATTATCACTGAAACGAGCCATTGATTTTCGGATTGATTTAGTGCCTAGAGCAGAACCGGTGAGTAGGCTGCCAAGTAGGATGACACCCACGGAGATGAAAGAGTTGAAGGTGCAGTTGGTGGAATTGGAAGGCAAGAATTTTATTTGATCGAGTAGTTTGCCTTAGGGAGCTACAACAGTGTTTGCAAACAAGTCGGACGGATCATTGAGGCGATGTAATGATTATCGTAAGTTGAATGAGAAGACGATAAAGAACCGATATCCATTGCCGAGAATTGAAGATTTGTTCAATCGGTTAAGTGGAGCTAAGTTATTCTCTCAGCTGGATTTAGCGACAGGATTTCATCAGCTTAGAGTGGCGGAGCATAGTATTCCTTTGACGGCATTTAGGACAAGGTATGAATCGTACGAATGGTTACTTATGCAGTTCGGACTAACAAATGCGCCAGCATTCTTTATGGATTTGATGAACCGAATTTTCCAGGAGCACTTGGATAGATTTGTGTTCGTCTTCATTGATGATATTCTGATATACTCTAAGGATGATAAGGTACATGAAGTTCATCTTAGAATTGTGCTCTAGACATTGAGGGAGCATCAGTTGAAGGCTAAGTTTTCGAAGTGTCATTTTTGAAAGAAGGAAGTGAAGTTCCTAGGTCATGTAGTCTCAAAGAAAGGGTTGTTTGTAGATCCAACTAAGATTGTGGTAGTGAATAATTGGAAGAGACTAGAGACGATAATCGAGATAAAGAGTTTTCTTGGATTGGTTGGATATTATCGAAGGTTTATAAAGGATTTTTCATGGATAGTTGCACGGATGACTAAGCTTATGTGAAAAGATGTGAAATTTGTATGGACTGATAAGTGTGAGGAAGCATTTCAGAGCTTGAAAACACTTATTGACCCATGCATCGATGTTGGTGATTTCAGAGGGAAATCAAGATTTGGTTGTTTATACTGATGTGTGTGGAACTGGATTGGGAGCTGTGTTGTTGCAAAGAGGTAAAGTGGTTGCTTATGCTTCTAGACAGCTCAGACCGCATGAAGTTAGATATCCAACGCATGATTTGGAGTTAGCTTCCGTTATATTTTCTTTGAAGGTGTGGAGGCATTACCTCTTGGGAGACCGATGAGCTTTATACAGACCATAAGTCGTTGAAGTACTTTTTCTCTTAGAAGGAGCTAAAATGAGACAATAGAGATGGTTAAAGTTTATTGTTGCTTATGATTCTGGAATTGAGTACACTCCTAGAAAAGGAAACAAGGCAGTGGATGTCCTTAGTAAGAAACATCAGAAAGCGGTATTGGCTATGATTGCTGAGTGGAAAGATTTGGAAACATTATCAGCATGCAGAGTGCAGTTCAGATCGATGTAGGTTCTAGTGTAGGAAGTGTTGTATTGTCTTGTTTGGAAGTTCGACTGGTAATGATTGAGAAGATAGATTCTGAGTAGGAGGAGGATCCATTTTTGGCCGAATGGATCAAAAGGTTAAGGGAAGTAATAGAGAGCGATGACTTAAAGGATTTCAGCCTTGACCAGAAAGGATGGTCGAGAGAAAGGAAGGTTATGTGTTCCAAATATAGGAGACACGAGGAAAGAAGTTTTGGATGAATGCCATCGTTTGAAGTTCACTATCCATCCAAGAGGAACGAAGATGTATCAGGACATGAAGAGAAGTTTCTTCAGGAAAGGTATGAAACAGGACATTGGTTTATGTGTTAAGCAGTGCTTGAATTGCCAGCAGGCAAAGGCTAAACACCAGAATTCAAGGGGATTGCTTTAACCATTAGATGTTCCGATGTGGCAGTGGGATTCTATCTCTATGGATTTTATTGATGGGTTGCCAAGATCTAGTAGAGGGAATGAAAATATATGGGTCATAGTGGATAGATTGACTAAGAGTGCCCATTTCATTCCAGTAAAGTCAGCTAGGACAGCACCTATTTTGACGAAGTTATTTATGACGAACGTGCTTAGGCTGCACAGAATTACTAGTAGTATCATCAGTGATAGAGATTCTCTATTTACTAGTGAGCTCTGGAAAAGTCCAAAGGAACCATTAGGAACCAAGCTCAACATGAGTACCGCTTACCATCCATAGATTGATGGGCAAACAGAAAGAGTCAACAAAGTCTTGAAGGATTTGTCAAGAGCTTGTGTATTGGAATTCAAGGGCTCATGGGAAGACCATCTTCATTTAGTCGAGTTCTCATATAACAATAGTTATCAAACTAGTATTGGAATGGCACCATTTAAAGCTTTGTATGGAAGACCGTGCAAATCTCCCATATGTTGGTTAGAGACCAGGGATAGGTTGGTTCTTGGTCCGGATTTAGTGAAAGAAGCCGTAGAGAAGATAGAGTTGATCCAAGCAAGGATGAAGGAAGCTCGGTCTAGACAGAAGAGTTATGCAGACATAAGAAGGAAACACTTGGTATTCTCCCTTGGAGACTATGTGTTTATTAAGGTTTCACCGATGAAAGGTGTGATTAGATTTGGAAAGTCAGGAAAGTTGGTACCTAGATTCGTTGGACCCTTCTGTATTATTGATAGGATTGGGAAAATCACTAATAATGTGGAGTTACCGAATAGTTTGGCAGGATTCCAAGATGTTTTCCATATTTCTCATCTTAGAAAGTGTGTTAGAGACCCGAAGACTACTATAGCACCTACAGTGTTAGAAGATTTAGTAGCAGAGCCAGACTTGACTGTACTTAGAAAGCCTATTCAGATTGTGGCTAGAGATGAGAAGAAATTAAGGAACAAAATAGTCAGATTAGTAAAGGTCTAGTGGAGTGACGATACTAGAGACTGTACCTACGAAATTGCGAGCAGGATTTGAGACTCTTATCCTGATTTGTTTGAGTGTATGTTTTATCTTTGATTGTTTTGTAGTGTGCCTTATCGTAATTTCGAGGACAAAATTCTTTAAGGAAGGGAGTCTGTAACACCCTATATTTTTATAACATTATTTAGGATATTCAGTTGGTTAAATTAAATAAAATAATGTGAAGATTAAATATGTTGAGATTTGATTAAACTAAGGGTAGTCGTGCCACGTTAATGTGCAAACTAAAATGAGATAACATAATATAATGTGTTAGAAAATGAGTAAGGGCAAGATAAGAAATAAGAGAGGCTTATACCCTGAACCCTTAGGAAATGAAACTTACATTCATTTCATTTTAGCAAACTAAAAACATCTAAAGTCGCCAACCATTTTTATTCTCAAGGAAGATAAATCTAGGATTCAAAAGGAAGAAGTTTATCAACATGTTCAACATCAAATCTCATATCTTTTAATCTCAAAGCTAAGGTGAATAATTACTACATCCTATTCTCTTATGGTTTTCGGTTCTAAAATTAGATTCGAAACACTTTTGCAGTTTTGTGCCATGTTTAGATGATTAAGATTATATATATGCTTATTGATGGATTATATATGTTCATGTTAGTTTTCATGATATGTTTGATGTAAAAGCCCTATTAGATGACATCCAAATGCCTTGAAAATTTAAATATATGTCAGAAATGATATTTTAGAGATAGGATTCAATTTTCATAATTTTCTAAATTAATGTGGATTTTATATTAATTTTCTAGTGAAGAAAACGATTTATTGGGTTATAAATTATTTGCAGATAAATAAATAATTATTTGGATTTGAAAATTTTATATCTTGGAAAACATATTAAAATAGATTTTCTAGAATTTTTCCAGGTTTTTTCTAAGTGATTTGATGAATATATAAAATTATTTAAGGTATGGGACTTAAATGTTTTATATATTTAGTTAAGGAGAAGGGGCATTTCATAAAATAAAATTATTATTTATTTCTAAAACTAGCGGCAGCGCTTTTCTGAGAAGTATTAGCTAACCAATGAGAACTTAACAAATGAAGGCAGATTAGTTGAAAAGTTATCCTTTTAAGTTAAAATAAGAAAAACATGCTTTTAACATGTTTCAGCCTTTTACGGCATCAGACCTTTCGACCCAGACCTTCCAACAAGGTTAAAGGATATCAAAACTTTCGATAGGGTCAAACCAATGCATATGGTATCAAGTAGCTTGGTATGTAATGAATTAGATAAGGTTGAAAGGTTCTTAGTCGAAAGGTTAGTTGCTAAAGTGGTTGGAGTACGTTTGTTTTATAAACCAAAAGAATCGCCTACTTTGCTTTCGGAAAGAAGCTTTTGACTCAATTGCTCTTGACCGATTCAAATATTTAAAGTTAAGTTTTAAACCTCCCGATAAGCTCGAAAGGTTACTGCCACTTTTCTCAACCTTTTGAAGTTGTTGCTTTCGACAAAGTCGAAAGGTTCATTTGTTTTTAAAACCAACCGCTTCTCTCATGCTTTCGAAAGGTAGCTTTCGACATAGATGCTTTACCCTTGTTTTTCTAATAGAAGTATAACCTAAGTCTTTCGAGCAAGGTGTTTTAAAGGCTGAAGCTTATGTTTTAAAGATATGTTTTAAAGCTTTCAAAGCAGGCCTTTCGAAAAGGTCGAAGGTTGCTTCCAGTGAAGTCGAAAGGTTCTAAAAGTAGATTCTCCACATGTTTTAAATTGAACTTAGTAAGTTTTTGAAAGGTTTGTGTTTTAAAAGATTTTTTTTCCTTCAAAAGGTATTGTTTATTGAATGGTTAAAAAGGGGTCGAAAGCAAAGCTTTCGATGGGGCTGAAAGGTAAATTTCAAAGGGGTCGAAAGGTAGCTTTTGACAAGGTCGAAAGGCTATTTTCTGAATGGTTTCGAAAGGTTTTAAATGGAAGGTTTTCCAAAGATTTTCTATGTTAATGTTTTAAAGTTTTTTTAAAGTAGAATGTCTAAAGCTTTATTGCTTTCGAAAGGTTTGATTTTAGATTGTTTCGAAAGGTTTGAGTTTAATGCTTTAGAAAGGTTTGAAGTATGGTTTCGAAAGGTAAGGTTTTGGCCTCTTGGCCTAGAAATTAAAGGGTATTATCTGGTTTTGAAAGCGATGCTTTCAAAGATTTAGAAAGGAGAACTTTCAAAAGGTTAAATGTTATCATCAACTAAGGACCAAGTAAAGAAAATATATTTCACACGGTAATATGATTTTGAGTAAAGCATAAAGATTATATATTTTCCTTCCGTTGTTTTGACTTAAAGTTTTTAAATCATTTTGAAAAAGGTTTTCAAGGGAAATTATGGGAAAGGACTCCTAAGTGAAAATGACTCAGATATTAGAATACCAGATGGGACTGGTATAGAGTCGCGCCCTATACACTAGCTATTAGCTCTAGCTAATTGTTGTCCAAAATTCCAATGTGTAAGGCTTGGTCACAGGTAGACTAAAATTATGGTTACATACTGAAAGGAATATAAGTTTGTATACAAATAGGTTATTGGTGAGCCTGAAAAACCATTAGGATCAGGAAGATCTGGGAGATGATTAAGATAGGGACAGACCGTCCAAAAGAAAAGTATTTAACAGATAGTTAAGGATAGACCATGCAGAAGAGGAGTGTCTAACATGTGTTAGATAAATTTTGTTTATATTGTTTGGTAGGCCCGGGTCAGCCAAAGGTTAAAAGTTAGCCTAATAAAACTTATGTGTTTGAATAGATAGTTCATTATTACCTAATATTTATGTATGTTTGCGTAATGATGCTTTATAGTGTTTAATCAGTTTTGGTTGCAGGAAAAGGTTTTTCAATGATATGTTTTAAAAGGATGTTCGTGAGGGGAAACCCATTTCGCTAAGCGGTGTTCGTGAGGGGAAACATATTAAACCAGGATGTACAGTATTATTCACACCAGGCTTTATGTCTGACTCGTAGTTTATGTTTTCCCCTTAATCTCTCGGGTGCTCAAAATTAATTTGAGTAAGCTGAGGGGTTAGGGTCCTTTCAGGTTCTAGTAGGATGATGGATAAGGCTACCAGAGGCATGCAGGAAGCAAACAGATAGCTATTTAGGAGTTGCAGCTCTTATTTAAGCTTTGTTGTATTTCCACTGTGTTTATACTAAGTCAGTTATGACAGTATGACTCTGATCATCCATGGAGGTATCTTCATATACTGCCCTTGGCGTATTTTGTAATAAGTATATCTTATCTATGCCCGAGAACGTATTGGGATTATGTATTAAAAATATGGAACATTTGTTATGAAAGTTAATGCAGTAATGTTGTTTTGAAATCTGTGCTTTGTTTCATATTCAAGTGCTTCTGATATTGTAGATACCATTAATATAGCCATATTAATTTGCCAGAAGCTAATGCTATAGATGATAACAACATCTGTAGCGCTTAGTTTTAGCCTCTAGATAGGAGATGTTACACTAATCATGGAGGGACACAATGTGCAGATTTACGCCATTGAAGATGTATCCATCTCAAGCAAACCTCTTCTCATGGATAAGGGAATAGTCGTCATGGAAGATATAACTATTATTTCCGAGAATACTTTTTGTACCTTATTTGATTCAGGAACATCACATTCATTCATAGCCATAAATTTAGTTAATACCTTGAAATTAAAAACCTAACCTGTCACTAGCCCTATTTTTGTGTCTAATCCTATTAAAGGGTCAACGTACGCTTTTTTTGATTTGCAAAGACCTAGTGGTGGATATATAATGTTGACTTTATGTGTTACCCGTATGTTCTGGATTTTGAGGGATATGGACTTATCTTGGGAAAATATTGGTTATATTACCACTGGGTTATCTTAGATTGTGATAGGAGGATTGTATGGTTAAGGAGTAGTGAGGGGCAAGATATAGATGTTCGTTGCATTCCCCAAGGTTTAGCAATGTTAAGCTATTTGTAGTCTCTTAACCTATCATAGGATGAGCTCTCATCTATAAACATAGTTCAAGAATTTTCGAATGTTTTTGAAGAAGTCTCCAGTCTCCCACCCCAAAAGGAGGTAGAATTCAAGATTGATTTGAAGACATAAGCTAGACTAGTCGCACTTCCGTTGAGGCATATGGTCCCTAAAGAAAGGTGAGAACTAGATAAGTAGATTTTAGAGCTATTACAGAAGAATTTTATTCGCCATAGTACTTTAGAAGGGAGCACTATTTTCTTAGCAACTAGGGCGAATGACTCTTTAAGGCTATGCATCGATTGTCAAGGACTCAACACGCTGACCAAGAATAACAAGTATCCTTTACCTAGAATAGATTGCTTATTTAACCATCTTGTTGGGTTCAAAGTCTTTTCTCAGCTAGACTTGGCCGGTGGATTCCATAAATCAAGAGTGGTCGAAGATAGCAAGGAGAAGACAACTTTTCTCACCCTTAATGGACTGTATGAATGGGAGGTAATACCTTTTGGGTTGACAATTTGCCCCAACATGCTTTGTAGATTTAATGAATAGAGTCCTTATGGGACAGCTGAACAAGTTCGTCATTGTATTTGTGGATGACATTGTAGTATTCTTAAAAAGTGAAGATGAGTAAAGAAATCACTTAAGGGAAGCACTAAAGATCTTGAGAAGGCCCCAACAAAAATCCAAATTCCCAAACTGTCATTTTTAGAGGAAGAAGATTAGATTTTTCGGTTGCATTGTCTCTAAGAAAGGATTATCTATTGACCCTTCAAAAGTAGCAACTATTTAGGACCGAAAGACCCCAAGGAATGCTAGTGAAGTCAGAAGTTTTCTTAGTTTGAAAGGTAACTATAGAAAATTCAATAAGGACTTCGCAAAGATAGCAGTACCATTGACTCTCCTAACCAAGAAAAACTTAGTCTTCGAATGGGATGAGAAATGCAAGAAAACCTTCAAGAAGTTGAAGGAGCTATTAAATTGTACACCTCTACTAACGATCCTGGGTGGATCAAAGCCTTTCGCTATTTACATGAATGCATGCGATACAAGGTTAGGAGCTATTCTTATGCAAGAGGTCAAGGTGATGGCTTATACAAGCAAGCTGTTGAAGGACCGTGAGAAGAGGTATCCCACTCATAGCTTAGAATTAGCGGCTAACATATTTTCTTGGAAGATTTGGACGCATTATCTTTTGGGAGAAAGGTGTGAGCTATTTACTGATCATAAGTCCCTTAAATACCTATTTTCCTAAAAATATTTGAACCCTAGGCAGCAGAGGCAAATGGAGTTCATACCATCATATGGCTTTGAGATTCAGCATACCCTTGTATAAGGGAATGTCATTGCCGACCCAATTTACCGATGATATTCTACACTGGGTGCTATATATGAGTGGAGGTAGTTAGAGTTTCTCTCAAATTTCAATTTTCAACTGCCATCAGAATTCATACCAGGATATCTAGCAACAATAAATTAAGACCAGCATTGATGGACTACATCGTTCAGGAACAGAAGGAGGTTGCAACCATAGTTGATATTTTGGATAACTTAAATAGGGAGAGTATTTCCCCCATCTTAGCTTGTATTCAATTGCTAAAGAGCATGACTAAGAAAAGATGGATACCTATGTAATATAGTGTTGGAAGACATTCTGAAGCAAGTACTGGTTGATTGCTATCATTCGAGGATGATTATTCATCCCGGTGGAGTTAAGATGTATAGAGACATGAAGCATATTTTCTATTGGTCGGGAATGAAGAGGCAAGCAATAGAACATGTTGCTAGGTGTTTGACATGTCAACGAATCAAAGCTGAGTAAAAGAAACCCGGAGGTCTATTATTGCTATTGGATGTTCCAGCTTGGTGGGAATACATTTCGATGGATTTTATAGATGGGTTGCATAGAAGTTGAAGAGGTAATGAGGCTATCTAGGTTATAGTGGATAGGCTCACTAAAGTTGTACACTTTATTCTGGTGAGAATTAATAGGACCATAATATCTCAAGCACAGATTTACATAAAAGAAGTGGTCCGATTACATGGAATTCCAACCATTATTATTAGTGATAGAGACTCCTTATTCACTAGTGAATTTTAGCGGAGTTCACAATCATCTTTAAGGACAATGCTGAATCTTAGCATCACTTACCATCTTTAGACTAATGAATTGACGAAAAGGGTAAACAAAATCTTAGACTTGTTGAGAGCTTGCATTATGGATTTTAGGCGGCAATGGGAGCAGCATTTATCTTAGCAGAGTTCACCAACAATAATAGTCACTAAGCGATAATAGGTATAGCATCTTTTAAAGCATTATACGGGAGGCTATGCATGAGACCATATAAGAGTCTACTTGGACCGGATTTGGAGAGACCATAGAGAAGATTGAGATAATGAATGAAGACCGCTCAGGATAGACGAAAGTCCTATGCTGACAAGAGAAGGAAAGAGTTGAAATTGTCAGTTGGGGACCTGGTATTTATTAAGATTTTCCACCTTAGGAAGGCTATGAAGTTTGGAACCTCGGGGAAGTTCTTGTCGAGATTTGTTAGGCCTTTCCCTATTTTGGAAGGAGGGGGAAACTTGCGTATCGGGTGGAGCTTCCAACTAAGATAGTTGGAGTTCATGATGTTTTCCAAATATCACATCTGAGGAGGTGTTTGCCCAGCGTAGCTACTATAATAGAGCCTTATCAGCTAGCAGATATAGAAACAGAGCTAATAGCACCCGAGCTACCGCATGAATTATAGAGCATGAAGTTAGGAAACTTCGTAATAAAGAAATTAGTTTGGTCTAAATACAATAGGAAGGTAAATCCATCGGAAAGCGCTAGGAAACAAAAGAGAAGATGAAGGCTTCTCATCTAGAGCTTTTCTACGGCAAATTTTCTCGCTCTAGATTTAGTATTATATATGTTTTGGTTGCATCATGGTTGCTTAATTCTATGGTAGGGGATGGTTGCCACACTTTTCCTGTTGTTTTTGCAGTCACATTGAACTTCATGCATATTTAGGTTATTTGTATGCATGCCTACATTTCACGATCTTGTGCTAGGGTTGAGCTCACTAACAGATATGTTTCATGCATTATCACATTACACTTATAGTTGAGTAGATGATTTTGTAGATACCTTTTTTGTATAACATGATTGTAGAGTGCGTATTACACTATCTAATCTTTAGGAATTTTAGGGACGAAATTATTTTAAGAGGGAAGAATGGAACATGTTGAAAAATTAATAGGTTATTTGTTAAGAAAACAACTAATTATAATGGAGCTAATAATGGAACTTAGAGAAAACATCATAATTTGACTATGAAACTTTCACTATTGTGTTCATGGCATCCTTTTGAGAACCTTTCATATAGAAAACTTAACGATTGAAGTTCAAACGAAGAAATTATTAAATTTTGAATATTTTAGATCGAGTATAATTCAAAAAAAAATAAAAATAACATATATAGCTAAAATAAAACATTAATGATTAACGTTAATTGGGACCAGGACCAGAACCAGGCCAGTCGATCGCCTTTATGGATCGGTCGACTAGAAAAGGTGGTCGACTGGTTAGTGTGTGGCGGTTAGGCTTTCCTTTGGCCTAGATGACCCAGATTCGAGAATATAATTCCAATTCTCTAAATCTAATTGTTATATAATACACAATAAATAGGGGATAAATCGGAGCAAGAGATAGGTAATAGCATGGAAGGTAAATCTATGGAGATTGAAGCTGGATTATCTATGAGTGGAAATTTCATTTTTTTTTCCATGATAGTAATTTGTGTAGTTTATTTTTTGATTTGTACCGATCCTTGGAAATTCTAGATATGAAAATTTATCAATTCAAATACCTTAAAATTTCCTTACAAAATGTGAATTGTGAAAATTGTCGAAATTCTAATTTTTAATATAGTGGACTTGGAATTGTTATTATTACAATATGAATTTTTTATTCCACTTATTCCACATCTCAAATTGTTATTGTAATGACAAAGAATTATAAACATGAAAAACAGAAATGGGCGTGTAAATTAGGGAAAATTAGGATTTTTCCTCTTATCCGTAGTTTGCGCCATCTATTTCAACAACTAAAATAAATATGCATTTGTTGTCTGTAATATCCCGGAGTTTTTAACAATATCACTTTAATAATCTATAATTAAAATTAAATTGATATTGATAATTTTGTTAATAATAATTCAAATAGATTGGATAATCTTCTTCAATAAATATTTAATTGGTTATTTTATCTTTTAGAAATAATAAATTGGATTCTATTTATAATATAAATATATGGGTTATATTGTAAATGGATTAACTTTGTTTTAAACTAAATAAATGAATTATGATTTAAAACTCTAATATATATAACAATAATTTGGGAAGTTTGATTTAATTTAATATTAAGTTTTCAAAGCCATTAAATAAATAAGTATATGATTTTAAAATTGTTAAGAAAGGTGTTTTAATGTTTAAAATGATTTGTGGCTTAAGTTTTAAAATATAAATGAATTAACAAAAAGAGTTGTTTTCTTTTAAAATATAGCTTAAGAAAATAAGTAATTTAATAATTTCTTTTATAATGATTTTAATTTAATAATAAGAGATTTATAAAAACAATATTGATAGTGTATTGTCTTTATAAATAAGTTTGAATAGAATTTGTAATTTTTATTTCAAATTGAATTTATGTATATAACTTGATTTGAAAATAATTGATTTTGAATTTAGTTTGAATTTAAAATTCCAAAGTATAAAATCCTAATTATTTTAATCTTTAATATGTATAAGTTTCAATTTGTAAAACATGATTTGTTTTTATTTTCATTTATAAATTTATATACATGTTTAAAAAAAAATAAACTAACAAATTAGTTTGGCTTAATACATACATTAACTATTATATTAGTATTTAAAATTAATTTACTAACTACCTTAAAGGGACAAGTATATGAATTTAAGCAACATATAAACAAGTGTTCTAAAATTAAACATTTATGTGACAAATGTTGAGATTATTTACAAGTGGCATTTGAAATTTTGTTTTCTTTTATTTTTATTTGCAAATAATTTCAGCCTTTATATAAACAAACCCTTTTCTATTCCATTCTTTATCTTTTCAAAATCTAAAGCTTAGTTAACAAAAATCTGAAAACACTTTCTCTAAAAACCAAAATCTGTAAATCCTCTTCATTCCAAAATCAGTAATCAAACATCTCAAAAGCAAATTTGAAATCTGTAATCTGCATCTTCAACTAAGCCTGCAAACAGTTTTAAAATCAAGCAAAAAGCATTTTTCCTTTCCAATCTGGAAATTGGATTTGCATGCCACCTGTAAACAAAGCAAATTCAAAAGATTGCAAAGCTTACTTTCAAAAATCTGCATGCAACTATAAAATCTGGAAGCAGAAGCAATACTGCAAATTTTTATCTAGAAGCATATTTGTAGAATCAGGGAGCAAATACAAATGGAATTTAAAGTTTACAAAAATAAAAGAAGCAAACTGCAAATTTTAAAAGTACTGAAGGAATTTGAAGATCTGAATCAATGCATTTCAGGATCAAACTTTTCAATTAACTGTGAATGCTCTGCTCATAATTTTTCAGGTGAGTAACTTTTTATAAAAAATTTAAAATTTTAATCATGGTTGCATGACTCTATGTTGAGATGAAATAAGCAGTGCATGTTTTTATAAATAAATATCTAATGAAAAGTTTTATGTATATATGCTGTGTATAATGCTCTGTAGTAACCTTTTTTTTTATCTGTAGTTTAATCCTTACCTCTTAGCCTAGTTATGGATAGGATCTAATATTCAACAAATATTGTTTGACTAGCTTAAACTATAGTTTAAAATTTTAATTAAGCCAATTATAAAGTCATTGTCTTTAGAAACACATAACAACATCAATGCATGTTGATTTTATGAAATCCCAAACCTGTTAATTTGTTAATTCAGTATCATAAATCAAACATACTATCTGCAACTTGATTTTTAAATCAAAGATTAGAATTTTTAGGTATTAGATGAAGTTGCTATTGGGTTTTGAACTAAAAATGGAATTTAAGTAAATTCTGATGATCTTTGAATGGGGAGATCTCGGGGTTCTTTCTGAAGGAAGTAGGTTGAGTGGGGAGTAGGGGAAAAATCTTGAATGTTGATATAACTGTCAGAGTAATTGCAGATTTGGGAATTCTACTGTTAAACCCTAGTTTTGCTGGGTGTTTAGAAATCGTTCATATTGACTTGTATGATGGACCGAGTGCTTTGATGTTTTGGGAATTGTTGGGTTGGTGGTGGATGAGTTCGAGGCCGGAGTGGCTAGATCTCAGATGGTCGGAGCAATGCAAACTGGCCGTTGACAGGTTTGAAGTAAAAACCTGAATATGTTTTCCAGGTTTGGAATTTTGAGTTCGATTTTGTTTTCTTGGGTGATTGTTTGATTCGATGGCCAAGGATGGATGCTGGATGGGTTTCTGGTGTGACGCGACAGACGCTGACGATCTAGTGTGGCCGATGGCGCTGTGCATATGCACGGTGATGAGAAGTGACTGTTGTTGGTTGGCCTGAGTTTGGTTTGCTCGAGTTGATGTAGTGAGTAGCCCGAAGCAGTAAATTGATTTGCTCGGGTAATCTTTGTTTTGTCTCGAAGCAGTTGTATTGGGTTGAGTTTGCTCTGTGTTTTTCCATGTTTCCAGAACTGTTTTTAAATCTGGGCTTTTAAACTTTTTAAATCTGTAGTTTAGGTTTAAAGTAAGGTTTAAGTTAAATTCAAATTCAAGTTTGAATTTCTGATTTAAAGTCAAATCCCAGTTTTAAATTAAAAAAATAAAAAGTTTCAATTATTTGACTTATTTAACAATTTTATTTTGGTAAGAAGTTTAAACCTTTTAATTTTGAGTTTTTTTAAAAAATATGAGAAAGAATTGAAGTTAATTTAAAATCTGGAAATTCAAAAGTAAAATTTGAATTTCAGTTTTAAATTTTAAAGAAGGTTTAGTTTGAAGTTTTAAATTAAAATGAAATTTAAATTATTAAAAGTTTTGAAATGAATTTAACTTTAAAGATTTTCATAGCATTTATTTGCAATTTAAAAAGTTTTAAATTATTTAAAACTTTGATAATTTTAAAATTATTCTATTTAAACTTGAATTTAAATTGGAATTTAAAAAAAAAGTACTTTTTTTTGAATTAAATTGTTTTAAACATAATTAAGTTATGTTTATGAAATTTAAATTAAGATTTATATTTCAGAATTAATTTGATTAACAAGGTAATTAAGATTTATTAATTACTTTAATTTGGAATTAATAATTGATTAATGATTAATCAATTTATAATTAAGATCATTAATTAAATTATTAGTTAATGATGAATGAATATTATTAATTATGTAATTAAGTTTAAATCAAGGTTAATTAATTTAATAATTAACTTTAATTAATGAATGATTAAAGATAATTTAAATGGTAATTAATTTAAGTTAATTACTTTATAAAATAATTAAAGAATGGTTAATGAAGGCCATTAACCAGGATTATTTAACAATTAATTAATTTGGTTAATTTATTTTTATAATTAATTAGGTTAATTAATTTAATAATAATCAATTGTAAATGGTTTGAGTGTAATTACTTGATAAAGTAATTAAGACATTAATTACTTAATGTAATTAATTTAGTTTAGTGAGATTGTTTAATTTAATTAATTAAGTTTAATTAATTTTAAACACTTGGGTTTTATAAATAATTGCTTTATGCAATTAATGATTTGGAAATTACTCAGTTAAGTAATTGATTAACAATTACAGAATGTAATTAAACGAAGATGTTAAGAATGAAGTAATTTGGATTAAATTACTTCTTAATTAATTAAGGGATTATTTAAACCAAATTAATTAAGGATAATTAATTTGGTTTAAATAAAGTAATTAAGTTAGTTAATTACTAAATGTAATTAATCTGGCATGATTAATAATTATGAGTTAATTACTTAAGGTAATTAATTTAAGGAATAATTAAAGATCATTAATTATTTTAATTAATGATGTAATTAAAGTTGATTAATCAAGATTGATTAATCAATAATAAGTAATTAAAGGTAATTAATTAATGTAATTAATTAAGGATAAATGTAATTAATTATGATTAATTAATTAATTGAAGTAATTAAAGGTTAATTACTGTTTGTTTAAGAATAATTAATTTGTGAAATTAATTAAGGATAATTATATGAATAAGAGTAATTAATCAAAGGTGATTAATTAAGGTAATTAATAATGAATGATTAATTGATTGTAATCAATTAAATGTTTGAGAAAGCAAGATTTTTATTGGTGAAGTAATTAATTTAATTTATATTAAATTAATTATAGATGAAGCAATTAATTTAATTCACTTTAAATTAATAGAGATAGAGATAGTTAATTTAATTCATTTTAAATTAATTATATTGTGGTATGAGTGAATCTTTGCTTATGTATGAATGGATGACATTGATTGTCTTGAATGCTTTGAGATCTCAGGAATGAGATAAGTATTGTTGTGTGGTATGAATGACTTGATTGTATTGTGATGATAACATAGGTTATCTATTGTGATGATGATATATGGAATATCTATTTGATATTGATAATGTGGGTTACCTGTTATGTGATAATGTTGATTATCAGTTATGATTTATGAATTATCTATCTGTGTGTATATAGATACTGTAATGAAATTGTTTTAAACCTTTAAAACAACTTGGCCCTAAAAGACACGCTTTGGATTTCGATGAGACCGGGATCGGGTTTCCATATTTGGATATCCGAAAACCACATTGATTCCAAATAACGTTAGGTCGTGAATCAAAGTGGAGCTTTGTGAAGACTCGAGGTGTAAGGACTATAAGTCAATATAACTCTATGGGTGATTCCGTAATGAGTTTGACGGAATAGTACTTATAGATTTGAGATGGTGAATCAAAGTGCAAGGGTTATCGTCGTTAACTCTGAGGGTGATTCCAAAATGAGTGTAATGAGATAATGCCTTCGGTTTCGTTCGAACCCGGAACGAACTTGTATGGATTGAATGCTTTCAGAACATTGTCAGGTGGACTATGAGCATTCTAAGTGATGTGTCCTATTAAGGTAATCGTAACCTCAAGCCTCATCAACCGGGAATGGCTAAAACAGGGGAGGTGCAGCAAGGCTTCGTGGGTCGCACCCACTGGAGAGCGAGATTTACCCCTGTCTAGAGGTCCCTTTTTATTTCGGCTGTGTGGACGGTTTTTGAGCTCCAACCATCGGGGTTGTCTTGTTCGGAACTATTCGGTAAGGAATGGGTCCGGCTTTGTGTTGCAGGGGATCAGGAGTGGTCCTCGGTACGGTGATCTAGGCCACGTACTGTGACGGGCGGTACCCCAGTAGCCCTGCCATTGTATGGAATCCAAAATCCAATAAGTGCCAACGGTTTTGATTTTATTACCCACTTTTGTGGCCAGTAGCTGTAATTTAGTGAATGTAACAATTTCGGCTATTTCAAATTTATTTGAAAACCCTAGACCCTATTATAATATCACTTAATTTCCTATCAAATGTTTTGGTTAGCGTAAGGTAAAAACTTTTCCATGTTTATGTGTGGGAAGTCTTACGTGATACCTTTCTTTCCAAAAGGTTTTTAAAGTTAAGCAACCTTAACCTGTTACTCACACCAGACCCATGTCTGACCTGGAGTTTATTCTTTGTTTTCTTAAACTCTTGGGTACTCAAATTTTTACGAGCAGCCAAGGGATTCAGGTTAGCTTTGACGAATTATGGAGGAGCAAATGGAGCAGGAGGCTTCTGCGTTGTAGTTATCTAGTTCCGCTGTGTTGGTATCTCTGAGTCGTTTTTCTGAGTTGTTTCTTGTACTATTTAGAGTTGTATAACTAGACAGGTGTTTATAACTATCTAGTATGTGATGTTTATCTGTATACTCTGATATGGTTGTAAACTATGTAATATTTATGTTATTAATATAGTTTATTCGTTCCGCTGTTAGATTCTGATGTTGTTTCTTTCTTCTCTTCTTTCTTTTCTCTTTTCTATCCCTTTCTTTCTTAAAAATGATGCGATTTTCTGTGGTAAGAAAGTCGGGTCGTTTCATTGTCATTTCAACAATATGCATTTAAAGTGTTGAATAAAATATAAAAGGTTGTAACTTTAATTGAGCTTCTTCGAAAAAAGAGGCCGTGGTTGTACTGTATTAACGTAAAATGAATTGCATGTTCTGGATACCAATTTGAATATATACAAGTCTATTAGTGTAATTTATTTATTTATGATGTTAACTATTATGTAATTTGCTTTATTGGATTAGGACTTGTATAGAAACTGCAGATGTTAGCATGTTAAAATAACATATAATCCTGAACAAGAAACATACATATTAGTTGAATAAATATAGAAATAAATTAACATAAACTAAAGTTAGACATAAATGTAATAATAACTTATTCTTTTAAATTTTGAATTGCCAACCAAAATCAGAAACTTATAAAATACATAATAAATAATGCATTTGACAAAGATACTGTCAAAGAAACGACAATTATTAATCAAAAATAATTCTACTAAAATGAGTTAAGGACAGTTATGGAATTTAATCCAAAAATAAAAGGCAAAATAAGGAGTTTCCCTTAAAGTTCTTTAAATGCATAAATGTGGTGAGGTGTATAATACATACATACATACATACATACATACATACATATACACACACACACACACAGATATATATATATGTTGGCATAATTCAACATTTAATTTTGGGAAGTGGAAATATGGCTAAGTTATAGGGATGCGAGGTCAGTTGAAAGCACACAAAAATCTGCCGCTAATTTGGCTACCAATAGTGTTATTTTTGCAACTGACGTGGGACATCTCTATAGTAAGTACCCATGGTGGACACGAGGTTGGTCCCAATTTTGTGGGGTAAGTCCGCCCAGCTGATCTAACGACCACCACTACAAATAGACAGACTAATGTGGGATGTCACAGTTGGGTTACAAGCAATAAGGATGGGGAAGGGAAATTCTAGGAGAAGTCCGCTTTGCGGTAGAGGTATTAAATGGCTGGTTAAGAGCCTGCCTCCTCCCTACTAAGAATTACTAAATGACTTAGGAAATTGCTCATAAATAACGTTGGGTAGTTCCACTATGAGCGTACTTTAGGTTGGGGTATTAAATGGCTATAAGGTCCGCCTCTTCCATATTTAATAAGTATTAAATGGTTGAAATTATCTTTTATGTAAGTTGGTGAAAATCTCTTAGAGGAGGTCCGCTACGAGGTTGAGGTATTAAATGGCTAGAGGGTCTACATATTCCCTATCTAAGAAGTACTAAGTGGCCTTAAGAGATTTTCTAGGATGTCAGCTAGGAAGTACTAGGAGGGGTTCGCCTAGGTTTATGTACTAAATGGCTAGAGAGTTCGCTTATTCCTTATTTAAAAGGTCTTATATGATCTAGCTACTTTCTCTCACATCATTAGGATATGATTGGATGGGAGATGAGTTGTTGAACGCTCGAGCCACTCAACGCTTCGGTTCATGTTAGAACTGCCTGCCACTCAATCTTGTCGCATGTCATGCAGGAGAACCCCACGAGCCACTTAGCGCTCTAGTTCATTCCAGGACTACCTAATAACAAAAAATAACTGGGTTACATAGCTAATGCTCGCATTAGAGTCCATTTACCTTCCCGGCTTATCGACTAAGATAAGTTGTACTTAGTCAATTAAATATATGGTTTACATGAATGGGTTGCAATCACCGTCAATCTAATTACCGCACTTCTGCTCTATTTATCTTCCAAAATCTTTAAAGGGCATATACTTAAAACTATGCTAGCTACTCAAAGTATGCTACCCTACTAGTCATGCATAGAGAAGCAAGAAAGTAATTAGACAAATTTCACATACCAAAAAATGAACATGTTCATTTACTCCAAAAGCGCGGGGAACAAACCCGCCCCATTAGGCTTACAAATGATAAGAGAAAATTGTCTACAAAGCTGTTAATCCTGTTGATCAGGCCAAGGATTCATTCTGCACTTGTGTTAAAATGGCCAGCACGGCTTTTCCCACTGCCTCCATCTTGGCAGTCATCTCAGCCTGGATCTAAGCGATGGCCCCAACATTGAAGTTGCTTATGAAGATCGAAAATTAATAATTTTCTCAGACAAGGCCTTCACCATGTTCTTCAACCAGTTCCTCCACTAGCCCTCCTTCAATGCCTTGGTATCCTCCACATCTGTAGAAGACATGCATCGTGTCAGATGCTGGTTTAAGTCGTTTTTAGAGTTTCTACCTCCTTCTCGGCATTTTCTAAGCTCTCCCTGAGGTCCTCGATTGCCTTCTCTACCCTCTTCCTGGCCTCGACATCAGCTTTCGCTACCCTATTCACCTTATCAGCTTTAGCCTTGGCCATGACCAAAGCCTTTTCGATTACCTTCCCAGCTGCTTCCTTTGCCTCAACACCTATTGAATTTGTAGGAATGCATCTTGGATGTGGATGAAGCATTCAACAGCCTAAACATTAAACGTTAGAAAAGTATAGCGTTAAATATGAAAAGACGTAAGGGTAAAAAGCATGCTAGCAGGGAATCTTGTGTGTATAAGCTTATCATGGACTCCAAGGGATGCAGATTCCAACTCGACTTGGGCCAATGGGTGTATGATAATGACTCAATAGTCATAAGCTAGAAGGCCTTCAACTGGTAGTCTAGGTCATCATGGTCTTGGGCACAGGGATCTCTAGAGTTTCATAACCAACCAACACAGCCTTATCCCCTTTGGTCAAGCCCTACGCATCATAAATTTCCTTCCGCTTGGCATAAGGAGTAGGGGCTTCTAAAGGCATGGGCCCGCTCCCTTATACTGCTTTCTCTTCTTGCTCTCGATATGCCCGATTGCTTGGGGTTGTTATGCACTTGAACTATCTAATGGCTGGCGACGGCTGGCGTCTACTATGGGAATGTAGTAGTCTCGGTGGTGGAGTCAAATGTGTCAAAGTTAAGATTATCGACCACTAAAACAACAAAAAGGCATGGTTAGTTCAAGTGCAAAAGAAAAGAGAAAAGTAGAAGTAAACAAGCCACTATTTGGACCAACCCTTATTTAAGTAAAGAAATAATTTTAAGTAAAGCAAGTTATAAGCTCTACACTTTTATTAAGGTGATTAGAGGCTTAACAATGCTTAACTACTAATTATAATATTTAACTAAGGTAATGATTTTATAAATGAAAGATATATTCAATGAGATTTTAAATTAGTTATAGAGGTATACTATATAAAACAAAGAAGATTTTACAAAATAGTATGAATGATATTCTATAAAAATATGAGATTTTATAAAAATTTACAAAAGATATTTTATAGAAGTATGAAATTTCACAAAATAACAAGAAAAAATTATTTTATAAAATGGTTCTAAGGTTTTATAGAATAATTATATGATGAAACAAAATTCTAATGAGGAAATTAGGTATTATAAAGGCTTGAAATGATTATTTAAATGATCAATTGCTACTTAACATGTATGTATATGTATAGAGGTAAGTATGTGTGTACGTGTATTTGAAGTCATATAATACTCGGTACAATTCATGTATTGTAATCAAAATTGTTAAATGGTGGATGGTTGATAACTATTATTTATTTGTATGAATAATTATATATGTGTATGTGAATGTCCATATGTGTATATAAACACATTACGAGTAGTCTCATGTATGCAAAGTGACTATCGAGTGCGCTAAGTTGCATGAGAGAATATGGATCTAGTGATCGCTTGGGTAAAGCCTAAAACGTGATTTATTTAGCGAAAGCATGTTTGGCGTTTAGGTGGGTGCATCGACACACGTAAAGTGTTAGGGAGGCCAGGTCATTGGAAATCATCCCACAAAACTCTACATGCAAAAATATGGTTTTCCATATAAAAATTTGTTTTCCAATACTTAAAAAACCACTTTCAAAATATCAACCAATGGACTTCATAAGAGGTTTGATGCGGTGAAGCCAAACGACTCATCAGGCGAAGCGACAGAGGAGACGGAACTCGAATCGATAGTCGATGCGGCTCGGAGGCTACTTGTCCAGGCTTTACAACTTGGATTATATGGCTACCGATCCAGCGATAATAAACCACCTGTGGTGCACTCGTCAAGCACCAACCATGGCAGTAAAGCCTAGGCAAGGTGCGATCTAACAGGGATTTCTCCACGGTTCCAGACTCGATTCGATGCAAGGCTTCTGCATGACTTGTGAGGAGACCGTGTAATAAACCGCATCTCAGTGGGTTCGAATTTTTGCCAAATACAAAACCCAAATCCATTAGCGTGTGAATTGTTGGTATTGATATCCTATGAATAAAAATAAGTATATCAAAAAATATCGATAAGAACTCACAGCTCTTAACCCGCCTTTTTGCAAGATAACGTACTAGCGGACTTAACCCAAACAACTACACAAAGCATAGCATAGTCGACGACCAATAGTGCAAGGTGTTTAAGATATAGTTTCGAAGAATGTTGAGTCGTTTCGAGTTGCTTGGAGTCTTCTCTGAGCCATATTGATGTCTACTTTGAGTTTTCAGATGGTTTGCTTCGGGTCATTGAGAAACAAGCTATTTCGAGTCACCGCAGCACCTGCTTGAAGTCGCCGATAGGTTTGCTTTGGGGTAAAGAGATGATTGCTTCGAATCAAAACCGTGGATCGATCGACAACCGAAGGCTCCACCTGGTTCGTATGCATCAAGCACAGGAGGCTTGGTTCGTATCGGTAGCCAACCACATCTCTTCGTATCCATTATGCACCCATCAGATCGTATCCATCACGCCTACTTTAATTCGTATCCATCACCTAGGGGCATTTCAACTTGATACCACTAGTACACAATACGTATCGCTCCTCCTCTCAAGAATTCATATCGATCGGTTAAAGATCGATAAAAAGCATGCATCCCATGAACGATATGAAGCAACATTCTTCCATCGGTACGAAATGCTCAAGAACATATCGATACGAATAGGAATAGGAGTCATCGATATGAAGTCCACCGAAGCTAGTTCATGTTGATTCCATTTGTGCAGTTCGTATCGATCGGCCTACGATCGATCGAATAAGCAACCGAGCGATCGATATGAAAAAAACCGTCCCTCGATACGAAATGATACACACTAGATGGATACGAACAAGGTAGCGCCTATCAATATGAAAAAAAGCCAAAAAGGGTAGAAGACAAAGTCAAATCGGCATAAAAAATGGATCTCCACTGAATTCTCTTACCATGTCATCGATACGAATGGGATGGACACGAAGGGCGGATGGATACGGAGGAATGGAGACGAATTCATGGATATGATGCTTCAGCCTTCATGCAAACTACAACTTGAATCGATCATATCTCACAATCTACAAGTCCAAATGCTACCAAATTTTCACAGAAGCATACGCACAACCACAAGAATGTTCATGATCGATCCCGACTCGATTGGGCTAGATTTTGATCAATATGAATCTCGTTCGTATCGATCATGGATCGAGTCAAAATCGCTCGGGATTGATCACGTGGGCCCACCCAAATGAGAGGAGTCTTTCGAGATCTGGGAGGGATATTTGCAGCCTACACCTATAAATAGCAGCCAAGAGCTTCATAAAAGGGATCTTCTTGTTCTTCTACGCTGTTACTCTGCCAAACTCCATTGTAACTCGATTATTATCAACTATTTTCTTGTATCTAGCGAGTGATTATCAATAAAATATCAACTCTCCAAAGTGGACGTAGGCCGGAGATAGCTGAACCACTATAACCCTTGTGTCTTTACTACATTCCTTTTAAATTTTGAGTGCACTTCACATTTATTTTCTCTACATATTTGCTATCTGTGACCTATGATTGAAACGGGTGCTTTCATCGGTAATTGGGCATTTGTGACCAATTTTGGCACAAACATTTTGGTGCTTTTACTGAGAATTGAACTCAGGAATTCTACAACTTGAACTTTGGATCTGGAAAGTTATTGTGAAGCAATCAACAAGGTGACCGAGAGCAGAAAGAAGCCAGCGTAAAGGAAGTCAAGAGGCTTCCTCAAGAGCGAATCAAGCCTCAGTCTTCATCACCCGAGATGAGATGGAGATGGTGGTGGAAGCTATGCAGGAGGGGATGCTGAAATGGCAAGAAGAGATGATGCAAAACCTACTCTAGCAGATTGGACAAGCAAGAGTGCAGAGTTAAGAGAACACCACTACAAGGGGTGCTAGAGATAGGGATCAGGAGCATGGGACAACTACGATCCAAAACAGAATAGGACCATCAAGGGCAGCCCCAAAGCTAGAAGGCACTCCTCAGGAGCATGTTGATCCAACCTCAGGCTTGATACCAGGTGGAGCTGTTCAACACGGCATTGATAGAGGAATGGACGCCCATCCAGGAGAGCAGATTCCAAGATTCCATCGTGAACTCAGGGGGCAAATTGGAGGAACCAGACAAGGATTACAGCTGGACGACAGTGATAGATTGGCGAAGATGGTCAGACGAGCCATGAGAGGCGGACTAGTGAATAGAAATGTGGAAGATGTTAACATGAGCCCCTTCACTCCTGTAACTAGGTAGGCTAGGAATCCACCAGAATTCAAGTTACCAACATTGGAGATGTACGATGGAAGGACAGACCCTGCTGTTCATATGACGAAGTATATGCGAGATATGGAAGTATTGGGGGCATCGGAGGAGATCATGGCCCGATGTTTTCCACTATATCTGACGGACATAGTAGCACTATGGTTCAGGCAATTGGAGAGCGGTTCCATCAGAACATGGACCGAGTTGATTGAGAAGTTTATGAGGCAATTAAGAGTCCATATTTCAATACCTAAGAAGGTGACGAGTTTGACGACACTGAAGCAAATAGCCGGGGAATCTTTAAGGAGCTTTCTGACACGATTCAATGCAACGACAGCATCGATGTATGGACCAGATCCATCCATGGTTTTAATGGTAGCTGTATCCGGCATAGCTGACAGCATAGAGTTCAAGAACTCATTGACAAGAGATCCGCCTATGGATCTAGGAGAGTTTTATCATGAAGCAGAAAGGTTCCTACCGCAAGAGGATGCAAATGCTAAGAGAGAGAAAGGAAAGGGAGTTGATGTTTTTGCAGTCAAAAGCGGAGATCCGGCCGGAAAAGATTCAGGCAAGGATAAAGGGAAACGGAAAGCCGAGGATAACGATGATGGACCATAGCGGCCGCGAAAGGAACCGAGATTCACCTCTTATACGGAGTAGAATGAAGCTTTGGAGTTGATCTACCATGACACTAGGGGGTAGGTTCCTTATCGAAAGCCAATGAGGAGGGACCCGACCAACAGTGAAAGAAGATCAGCCAAGTTATTCTTATTCCACGAGCTAAATGGTCATAGTATGAATGATTGTGGACACTTGAGGGATGAGATAGAAGGACATATCCGTAATGGTCTACTATCACAATATGTGAGAAGGGAGCAACAACAGTGGAACGAAAGCAACCACCACCTGCACCAAATGAAGGTTGCTCCGGATCAAGGCGTCAGCCTGTCATCAATTAAACAAAATAATGACGAATAAGTGGCAAACTCCGCACCAATGCGCGATCCTCGAGCATGCTGTGATACGACTATAAATTGCATCGGTATAGGTGTTTGCACTTTGACGTCTTTGTTTTGCTTTTTATTTCGCACATTTGGACTTGATTTTGTTGATCATTTCTGTTGAAAGACTCATTTGAATGTAAATTTGGTTTTAATAATTCTATAATGGCCAAGTCACTTACACATATATGGGATCGGGAACGGTCCTTAGGCATGCTCTGACATGATAATAAAACCACCATAACAAACAATTAAGAAACTCGCTCGAATGTGAAATCTGACGTTAATGATACTAAGTCCCCCCCGGGCACACACGATTTTCCTCGAACAACACCCGACTGCGAACGGTCACAATTCGCCTCGAACGGCACTCGACCGCAAACGGTCACATTTCGCCTCGAATGGCATCCAACCGCGAACGGTCACAATTCGCCTCGAACAGTGCCCGATCCCGAACGGTCGCATTTCGCCTCGAACGGCACCCGACCGTGAACGGTCACAATTTGCCTCGAACAGCTTCCGACCGCCTACGGTCATAATTGTCTCGAACAGCACCCGACCTCGAACGCTCACATACTACCCCAAATGGAATACGATCTCAAACGATCGCCATTCATAGTTAGGTAAGACTATTAATCTCTTTTATAGATCATCAATAGGATACGAACGTCCAGCCTATGGCACAACAAAACACACCTTCCTATTACAAGGCATATTTTGGAGGATAAAGTGTTATCCCGCGTTTTTGCAAGACAACATACTGCCGGAATTAACCCAAACAACCGAACAAAGAATTTCATAGTCGACGATCTACAGTGCAAGGCATTTAATATATGGTTTCGATGAATGTTGAGTCGTTTCAAGTTGCTTGGAGTATGCTCCGAGCCATATTGATGTCTGCTTCGAGTTTTCAGAAGGTTTGCTTCGGGTCATTGAGAAACAAGCTATTTCAAGTCACCACGGCACTTGCTTCGAGTCGCCGATAGGTTTGCTTCAGGTTAAAGAGATGATTGCTTCGAATCGAAGCCATGGGTCGATCGACAACCAAAGGCTCCACCTGATTCGTATCCATCAAGCACAGACAGCTTGGTTCGCATCGGTTGCCAACCACATCTCTTCGTATCCATCATGCGCCCATCAGATCGTATCCATCACGCCTACTTTAATTGGTATCCATCACCTAGGGGCATTTCGTATCGATACCACCAATACACAACACGTATCGCTCCACCTCTAAGGAATTCATATCGATTGGTTAAAGATCGATATAAAGCATGCATCCCATGAACGATACGAAACAACATTCTTCCATTAGTACGAAATGCTCAAGAACGTATCGATACGTATAGGAATAGGAGCCATCGATACAAAGTCAACCGAAGCTAGTTCGTGTCGATTCCATTTGTGAAGTTCGCATTGATCGGCTTACGATCGATACGAATAAGAAACCGAACGATCTATACGAAAGAGCTTTGTTCATCGATTCGAAATGATACACATTAGATGGATACGAACAAGGTAGCGCCTATCGATACGAAAAAAGCCAAAAAGGGTAGAAGAAAAAGTCATCTCGGCATAAAATACGGATCTCCCCTGAATTCTTGAGCCATGTCATCGATGCGAATGGGGTGGACATGAAGGGCAGATGGATACGGAGGAATGGAGATGAATTCATGGATACGACGCTTCAGCCTTCATGCAAAATACAACTTGAATCGATCATATCTCACAATCTGCAAGTCCAAATGCTACCAAATTTTCACAGAAGCTTACGCACAACCACAAGAATATTCATATTGATCCCTACTCGATTGGGCAAGATTTTGATCGATACGAATCTTGTTCATATCGATCATGGATCGAGTCGAAATCACTCGGGATCGATCACGTTGGCCCATCCACGTGAGAGAAGGAGTCTTTCGAGATCTGGGTAAAGTATTTGCAGCCTACACCTATGAGTAGCAGTCCAAGAGCTTCAGAAAAGGGATCTTCTGGTTCTTCTATGCTGGTACTCTGTCGAACTCCATTGTAACTCGATTATTATCAATTATATTCTTGTAACCACTAAGTGATTATCAAAAGAATATCAACTCTCCAAAGTGGACGTAGGCCGGAGATAGTCAAACCACTATAAACCCTATGTCTTTACTGCATTCCTTTTAAATTTTGAGTGTTCTTCACATTTATTTTCTCTACATATTCGCTATCTGTGACTGTACACGGGTACTTTCATCGTCAATTAGGTGTTTGTGACCAATTTTGGTACAAACAACAATGAAATAAATAAATATAGTAAAACATATAATATATCGACCAAGTTTGATACTTCCAGTATTCAGTACCTTTGTCATTGCCGAGCATGCATAAGGTAATCTATCCTTCCATCATTCCTGCCTTATGCTAGTACTTGTCCCTATAAATCTATCTTGTGGGTTGTATTGAGGAGGAGGCCAGGATAATATTCTGGTGATTGGTAAATTACATACTTTATCCATAACAATAGTTTATGCCGATTGTTTTCCACTACGTGTTATATCTATTATTTATGCTTAATCATTTTGAATTTGTGCATGCGTATGATATGCCCAACCTACTCGATGTGTACAACAACTATTTATATATGTATTTATATGTATATATCAGAGTCCCTCATGGACCAGGATACATTCCTCACTAGTATCCATAAATCTAGACCATGTCGGGCATCCATCATCTATGTCTATGCCAAACTGCCAACGTTCACCAAAGAACTTCTCATTAGTGCCTAATAATGACTATACAACTATTTAGCCATATTCTACATCATCTTAAAGGCTCATCGTGGGGTTACCTAGCCTTTCCACCTAACTACAAACAAATTAACAAACAATTTTGAGGTGGTGCATGTCCCATACAAATCCTACACTAGTAGGAGGTGTAATCGATTTAGGCATAACCCAAACTATTCTAATGACCACTCTAGGACTAATGATGCTTTCGACCTATATATAGTACCCTACTCCTTACATATATGTTACCAACCTTGCTGGCATAGTGCCGAGCCTATGCTCATCATCTAATTTAGATTGCCTAATGCAATCATAGGAAATACCAACTTGGTTACTTAATAACCCTTGGAAGGATTGAAGTACATCCAACTAGATCATTAAATACTTCAAACCGAGGTGAACCTATTTTGGTATATTCTCTTCATGTATACATAAATGTATATTCCCACGGGTCCTATAGTTGGAATATCTGACATTAGTACAATATGTGCATTGATAGAGTTAGGGGTGTGCCCTAGAGGCAATTATGTAATTTGTTGCATATTTCTAACTCGTTCGCCAATCTTGTTCCATTAAAGGTGTTTTCTTTCTATTATATATTTAATATACTGTGTTATCTTATTAATTTAATTAAGTGTATATTTAATAAAAATCCATAAATAGTATATTTTGTGATAACAGATACAAAGTATTGTAACCGTGAGTAATTTATTACAATGAAAACGAATATACCATTTCAACTGTTCTAGTCAAGATGCATCAAGACTGAATATCGATGTATCCATTGAGACTAGAGTACGTAAGCTCTCCAAATATTAAGCAATGTATTACTCATGACTGTTGAGGGCACCTAGGGGTTACGTATTGATAGTTATTAGATAAATATAGATTAACTCACTCGATAGTTTGATGTTTGTTAATAAAACTAGGGTCAAACAAAAAATATCGATGTGACTGATTTACACAATTATATCGACTTAAGAATATTATGGATCTTTAATATGAAAGCTCTGCTTTGATCATAGTCAAATCATGGCATGACGTCCATCGACTGACTATATTTAGGTTGAGTGGAATTATTGGAAGTGAAGCACCATTCAATAGAAGATTCATCTCCTCAGTTATAAAGTTTTAGTATCACGGTCAACTCAAGTCAACTTAAAGTCAAAGTCTCAAGCCAGGGCATTTTGGTTAATAATAATTGCTATTATTGAACTAAGGACTTTATGTTTGGACTATAGAGTTGAATATGGACGATACAAGAATTTTGACCATTACTAAATTTTAGAATTCAAAGTGATATAGTTTTGATAAAGAGAATGTGTAAATAAATATCACAACCGGATAACGCTTAATGATGCAAAATTGGCTTTTATCGAAACTAAAAGTAGTGACTCGACTTTTCGACCCTCGAATGTCGACACTAAATACATCCATGGTATTCGTGTGTCATGCACACAATTGCCAAAAAAGAGATAGTTAGGCTAAAATAGAATAAAAAATAGAGTAAGAAAGAAAGAACACAATATCAAGATCTCACAGTGGAATGATAATATATAATATCAAAAGTCAAATCAAAGGGTTACTCCGAATAAAGAAATTTCAGAGTTACAAAACCTAAGTACTATCATTAGCCTGGACAGTTATAATTGTCTGTCCTCACAATGCTGATTCATAGATACATAATATAGTGCAATAGAAGTAGAAATAGGCAGATAATGGAAGCCTCTAGCTCGTCTCCGGATTCCTAAAGTGTCTAAAGTAAAACCTGTTTTACTCAACCTGCTCGAAAGAGTACACGACGAATTTAGGAAGAAAAAAATCACATGTCAGACATAAGTCTGACATGAGAGAATCCTAGATATATTTAACAAGTAAATGTAACCGTTGAGACCATATGTATTATCGTAATGGTTTTCCTCTTAAAAGAAACCAACCATCCGATGGTTAATATAGCTACGTAATAGATAATGTTTTGGGTGTAAAACATAGATCATCAAATAGCTGCCGTGTGAACGCTACAACAATAATAGGAATATAATCAATGCTGTTAAGGCGTGTTCGCATATGTGTAAGGATTTCGTAGAGATCTCTCCGGTTAAGCCAGATCCGACCTCCTATACAAGGATTAAAGATATCCTTCCGAGCGTCATATTTCTCTAGATAACATATACAATAAGGTAAGCCATAACTGCTCAATCCTGAGACGTTAACCGAATATCTTCAACTCCCACAAGCAATGTCCATAGCATCTCTAGATTTGGAATTAATATACTCTATTTAAGCTTGCTAAACCCTTCACGGCCATGCACCATATATCTGGTTTTAGTCATTTACCGATGTCGAGGCTACGCTCAACATCTTTCATACAAGTCTTCAACACTCGAGTAAAACACGAATCCCTAATTGGATTCCATCATCTCGAATAGATCACGAACCACTACATGGATTCGAGCATCTCGAACAGATCTCAAATCTCTACATAGATTCCTGCATAGGTCCTCCAATGAATGCTAGCGTTGTTCTCTCTTGGAATACTCCTAAAAATAGATACTTCCACACAATAGCATCATTCGCAATGTTAACGCTAACCTCTTCCTTAGACTTAACCTTAGGGTCGTTCAACTTTTTAGCATTCCACTTCACAGTCGCTTCCAAAACATAGAACTCGTATACTAGTTTTTAAGTCGTATTTGGTAAGTAAAAAACTTACAAATCCCGGTCTCTTTAAAACTAATTCAATGAATTTTCGGTAAACTCAATTCTGTTTCTTATAAAGTAAGCGAACAATATATAAAGAGGAGTCCTCGGGGGATCTCATACACATAATTTCTTAAAGCTATAGACTTTTCATATCAATGCTCCTCCCCAAGGGATCTTAAATCGTATGAAGCCACGAAGCTTTTAAATACTTCCCAAGTAAATAATTGGTCAAGTTGGATAGTCGACTAATCGACTATCCAATCAAAAACGATCGCTTATAGAAGTCAAGGTTCATATTCTTAACTCACTTCTAACATGCCAACTTATACTATCCCTCGATCAAGAGTGAAGTGGCTAAGTTTGAGCACTGATTGCATATCAAAGCCTTGCCTAGGCACTTCATTCTCGACTCTCACGTATAGATAAGTTTACCCCATCGACTTTTAGTGTTAAGTATAGTATTAATGTCTTTCCATAACGAGCAAGTAATCAACAAGATTACCACAATTCGACATTCCCAAATTAAGTATTCCTCAGGAAAGAGAGACGACAATAGGTTATAGCACTATTTCTTCTAAACCCCACTCGTACAACAATCTTAACTCTCACAAATAGATAAGCCTACTTCGTCGGCTTTTAGTGTTAAGTAGGTTAATTAATTTTCAAATAAGTAATTAAACAATTAACCATTTAGCCACTAAGGAACTCGTAAGCTCTTTTGAAATAATTCATCTATACTTTTAAACTCCTTTTAGAAATGATATATAGATATGTATAGTAATTTATTTATAAAACTAGATATTTAATAAAACAATTTGAAAAGTAATATTACAAAAGCTATTTATACTTTAATAAAATATTCAACTAATTTTATAAAAATTATAGATACTTAAAAATGCTTTTAAAATACTTTAAAATACTTACAATAGGTTTTAAAACATTCATACAAAATATTACTTAAGAATAATCATTTTACAATTTACTTAAAAACTAGAAAAAAAACCATGTTTTTTATATATTTTAAATAAACCATTCTTCTTTAAAAATTCACAATTAATTCTTAAATTTTTTTAGAAATATCAAACCACTTTTAAAACACTTCCATAAGAGTCAGAAAACACTTGTAAAAAAATCAAACTAAATACTTAAATTTAAATATCCTTTTAGACATTTAAAGTTCAAAACAAAGGCTAAAACATGGTAGTTTTGCGCAAGTGAAAATATGATCACTTTTCAATATGTTACTGAAATTTTCAGCATCCAAAATTTTTATAACAGCAAACACACACACACAAACACACACACACACAGACACACACACACACACAGATATATATATATATATATATAACATAACAAATATGATTAGAAACTTCTAAGGATATCTCTACAAAATTCCATAGAAATTGCCGAACAAAAGGCAATTCCTAAGTGCATCCATAGAGACTATCGCTATAACAGCACTTCCAAATCCAAGTCCGCTTCAAACCTATGATCAACTACAACCTATGTGCTTTATTTCAAGGCAATGCTAAGTGTCATACAAGTTCATTCAATTCCATACATATGGATTACATATACCATTTTCTTTCAAAGCAAAAATCAAAAGAATATTACAAACATAAATCAATACCATTCACTTATATATATATATATGTGTGTGTGTGTATTCAAACACAAGCATGCCATACACATACACACACACACATATATATTTCCATTCAATGGAGAGTTAACTCACCCTTAAGTAAGTGAACAAGCAATTCCAAGCAGCCAAGTCCTTCCTCAATCTTGCAAACACCTTGCTTCCTTCCTTTTCCTTGCTTTTGCACTTGTTTCTAGGCTATCCTTACCTTTGTTGCTCACAGTCTATTGGAGGTGAGGAAGATTTGCTCCACTTTATTATAATCTAAGATGATAGAAGGTGTTGTGATGTTGTCCCAAGGCTCTAGTATAAATTTGAGTTGATTTGGAGTTGTTTTGAAATTAATTTCTTTTAAAAAAATTATGTAGAGAAGGATATGAAGAATATAGTTTTCAACTTATAAATTTGAAAACTGAATCAAACAGGTATGCTCACTTTTATATAGGCTTCATGTGAGTGTTGCCTACCATTTCCTTCACCCTCATAACGCCATGGAAGGCTCACCCCCACGTGCTCCATCACATCTCATTTCCACCTCATTTCTAAGTAAATGACCCAAATACCAGTTTCATACAAATATCTATTATCCATTAGAAGCTTCTAGAACATTCTAATTACTCTATGCAGGGAAGTGTGATGACATTAGTACCTAATGTCTTCATATGTTCACAAGCTAAGTAAAAAAGAGCTCGAACAACTTAAATCGTAAAAAGCTGCTTATCGATAAACCATTCGTTCACATTGTCGATATTTCATCCAAGAATATATTTTTGTTAACAAAATTTATAAACAAGGTTCTTATCATCATTCATTAATTAAATGATGTTTAACAAGGTGCAAAATCACATTTATAACACTTAACTATATTTCAAAACGTTACGATATTTGAATACGAAGTGTTTGAATTTACTGAGTGCTATACTAAGTAAGCGATAAATTTGGCCAAAATGCCATCACCATCTGCTGACCATATTCACACCTAATGAGTCACACAACCGAAATGATGAATTCTCTTTTGACCAAACGGTTTAGTTATTTTATAGTTGTTATAAATTAATTAAATTTATTAATATCTATGAAATATTAATCATAAATTTTGAATATGATTTGAGGAACAAACATTATTAATATATTTATAATAGTTATGAATATATCAATCGATTGGTGATATCAATAAGTAATTAATTAGATTTAATTAATAATATTTATTTCGGATAATTCAACTGTCATGATGGTTATAATGTGCAGCTAAAAACAGGTTAGAGGGGTTGAAAATTGATGGCTCAGATTTCGTGAGAATTGGTATGAGATATGATTCATGTCTTTCTCTCTTTCATCCACTATAGAATACCTCTAACCCTAATTATTAAAGAATTTTTTTGGCTACCACTATTTTTCTATTGCTGGCCGATCATATCCCCTCGAGCTTAAGCAAACCCAACCCAAATCAATACAAAACATGTACTATCTAATAGTCAAAGGTCCATGGTTCAAGGATTAGCAATATCCTGACCCAAAAAAGTTTCAAAGAAGAGAGTTCATCATTACTAGGTGTTCTTTAAGGAATTAGTTTCAAGTATATCTTTACTATATCATATTACTTATAATATCAGAGTATTATATACATACATACATACATACATACATACATATATACATACATACATATATATATTGTTAGCTAGGTGATGATTCTTATATGTATTGTGTTGTCGCAAATCAAATTGGCTATGTATATACACAACAAAAAACAATTTTTTTATATGTAAATCTAATATGCATAGCAAAATATTATTTGTATATATAATTATTTTATTAATATATATATTAATATGTCATTTAATTATATTTATACGATTTGTATTTATTTATACCACCATATCATGCAAATAACTGAACATATATTTTATACTATACTTTTACTATAATTATAATTTTTGGTAATAGTAAACTATTTTCAAATAATTATTTTCTATTATTTAAATTAATATATTATTTAAATAATTTATAGAAAATAAAATATGTTTCAAAAATTAGTTTTTTAAAATTTTAAATTATTGTATCATAATATAAGCTCTCGGCAAAAAATTGAGAAATGTAATAATCAATTTTTATATTTTTAAAAATAATTATAATATACAATCGAAATTTGTTCGAAAATAAATTTTAATGTAGAAGAATTATGGAAATTTTTTTCAAACCTCAAAATATCATGCTAGATTTTCTAAAAATTTAAAATTTTAAAAATATGCATTGAAAATATTTTTATTAATATTTTATTGTATTTTGACTAATTAATTAATATATATATAATGTAATTTTTTTATGCTACATGTCCGTTCTGGAAGTAAAAAAATTAATATAATTTAATTTATTAATCAATACATATATATAGAAGTTTAGATATTATAAATATGTTTATAAATAAATATATATTAAAAAAATCTTATATATATATTATAATTATATAAAAATATTATTTAATATTTATTAGACAATACATAATTATGTGTGAATATATATTACTAATATTTTACATACACACATATATATATATATTATATATATGTGTGTGCGTGTGTGTGTTTAAATATTCTCATCATAATAAAATTATTTAAATAAAATTTACTTATACATTTACATGTGTGTGTATATAGATATATATTTATAATATTTACATAAATAACAAACTTATATACATATGTATTTGCACAACAAGCGATACATATGGGATGAACTAACATGTCCGTTAAATGTAAAATATACGGGCATGTAATTCCTCACACGAGTTATCATGTTACATATACATACACATACATACATACATATGATACATATGTGTGCATTTATATGTGTAAAATATAACTTATATATAATATGTAAATTTAATTTAAATAAGAGAATTTTTATTAAATAAATTTTAAAAATGTTCTAAATAAATTAGACTTTATAGGCAAAATATAGATCCAACAATTGAATTTTTTTTTGAAATTCACCCATAATTTCCACTGCAGGTTGGCCTAATTCCAACATGCACAACCTTTGGTAGCCCTTTTCGAATGGCAGACTTCTGTTGCGCAACATTACCGACCTCGCATTCCAACCATTCTTAATGACTATTCATAGTTAATTTAAAATATTGAGTAGATCTCGTAATTCACACCCGTTATAAATGTATAGTTAAAGATACATAGTTTTAGCTGCATAATTTCCATGCCTCCTATGCTTAATTATTAGTATTAAGGCACTTTTACATGAATTTACTACTTACCTCTTTAATACAATTTAATGTCATTTACTGCTTATTTCTAATTTAATAGATTAAGTACTTCTTACCGCTTGATTTCTAATTAGTGTAATTCGATATGTTCTATCGTTCCTTTAACTAATAGCTATACTTCTTTGATCATCGTAACTTTCCTAGTTTCTTATTTCATTGTCTTGTTACTACTTTCATTGTTTATTATATATTTTCTAACTTACTTAAATTAAAAGCGCAATTATTGTTATTGTTTCTATTTATATTATTTGGTTTTACTTTTAGGGATTTCTATATTTTAATGCATTAGAACTACATCTTTTCAAAAGGTAACGTTAACATTGTAATTTTTCATAAAATACTTAAAAGAGGATTACGAACTACATCTTTTCAAAAGGTAGCGTTAACATTGTAATTTTTCATAAAGTATTTAAAAGCGGATTACTGTTATATTTGAAATCATAAGAAATTATATTTTCTGTTATTATTAAAAATAGACGGTACAATATATGGTAACATTCCTATTTTGTACATCTCTTTCTTTTAGTTATATTCCTTGCCATCTTAAACAATACACCTACATACATAATTATAGAATTATATAATTTATAGAAATTTACATTGTAATATACTTCATTATAAGGAATTAAAATATTACTTAAATTCCAATCCAATTCGTAACAACCTTTAATCCATGTTTAATAACATATACCATTCAAATAATAAACTTGAAATTTATTCATAACTTTTTGGGACTACTTTCAACCTTACTTTCCAGACTTAGGTATATACAATATTTAACCAGATTTAAAAATTCATAGAATACGTAGGCAAGATTATCAAATTTATTATCTATACGTGTTTGAGCCTACAACTCCAAATTTACAATTAGGCATACAATGAACAGATTCGTAACAATATAAATCCAATATTATATAAGAACATATAATTTCACACTCACCTCTAAGCTTCGAAATCTCCAAATGTAAATTTGTTATTCCTTAATGACTCCATTTCTTTCTACCGAAATATGTATCAAAAAGGATATACATATTTATTAGATTCATAGACATGTGAAGAGATTTGAATTAAACATAAATTTGGATTTCGATTTACGATTTACCTTTGGCTTTGGCGATTCGATTTAACCCTATTCTGTTTCACCATTGTTTTACGGTATTCTCCACTTATAGACACACACACACACACACATAATTTATAGTGTATAAAATTTTTAGCATGGAGAAAAGAAAATGCTAGAGCTTCGCCTTGCTTTAGAAAATATGAAAAGAAGATGAGGGGATATGCCTATATTTATAGGGGTTTGAATCAATCTCTGCCGTTAGATTATACTATATTAAATCCAAACCGTTCGGCTTAGGTTTAATGCATGTCTCCAGATAATCATCAATTTACCTAAACACCCCCAACAGGTCGAACGCTGGCAGTCAACCGGTCCCAATGAGGGAGTCGATCGGTCGATATGTTTGTTAGTTGTTGATTTTTGATCAGTTTGTTTCCTTGTATGACTTATTTTATTCGATCTGATTAACATTAATATTTATTTGCCATTAAGTTTTATTTAACATTAAATTATCATTGATTAATAATATTTATTCCCTTAATACATATATAATTATTTTCGATACGAAATTTTCAAACGTTAATGACTTCTTCATTCGAACTTTGATCGTAGAACTTTATATATGAAAATGGTAAGAAAATCGCTACGAACAAAGTGGTGCAAGTTTTGTAGCCAAAATTTGACCTTTGTAAAAACTCTATTTTTAGGCTTTAATAATTAGTTATTAATTTCTTTTTAATTAATTATCGCTCAGTTTATGGGGTGTTACACTTTGGGTTACTCAGGGAAGTGGAATGCAGGGAGAAGATCGGGACCTGAATAAAAAAATTAGTGGTACGTGTGCAATAAGGATCGAATACGATACTGTGATTGGTTGAACGGTCATATTTGGTAAACATATATGATTGGGTGGAGTTGTCCATGCCCTTTGGCTTTGACATTTGGTAGATATGCTTTGGTTTATGGTATTGATCGTATATTAATGACCATACCTAGTATTGGTCTTATACTAGTGACTGTAAGTTGTTTTGACCTTACATTAGTGGTCGTATTATTTATTGGTCTTTTAGCAGCGACCATGCGTATAGATAAACGATGATGTGATATTGGTCTTCCTTGTTATAGGCGTATATGATTAGGTGACGTTATTTTTGATATACATACACACATACGATATCGGTGTCCCTCTATGGTTTCAATAGCATATTATAATGGATGACCGTCGTTCTCTTTTGTGGAGACTTATTATATCAGATATTTCACTCTGACATTATGTATTGATAGTTATTTATCAGGTACTTCCGCCCGTGTAGTCTCTTATATATTATCTTATTCCGTTCATGTATATTCACTATATTATATATTATCATTCCGCTATGAGATTATATCGTTATGCCTTGGTATAGTGATTGTTTCAAATTTTCCTCGACAATCTTTCTTTCACGGTATTCAAAAGTCATATGTTGATGTGAGGTGCTAAATTTTGGGTATCGCAAAGGATGTGTTGTTACAACTTGGAGGGAAAAATGTTGCTCAATTTTCTTGCAAATAAAAGATAAGCCTGCCAACAAATCTAAGCTCGGTCCAGTCCTAACAGGCACGCACATCCAAGCCCGTCCCATTTTAAGCCAACCCACATTTAATTTGGCCCCGGCCTACCCACTCAACAAAAGCTCCAAAACTGTACCAGCCCAACTCATCTCAAGAAATACAACCACATCATTTGACTTGGCTCGACTCAAGAGTAATCCATCCATGACCCGACTCCATCTTAGTCCATCTACGATCGGTCCTCCACGAGCCATCTTGTCACCATGGGCACAGCCCGGCTCTTCCCCTTGACCTTAGAAATTTTATTCTTTGTTCTTAGTAACTGTAACGACCCGCAAATCCGTACCCCTTGAGTTTTACACTATTTTACATAAATCAACTCAAGTTGCACAGAAATACGAACCATTTTGGTTAAAGAAGAAGAGGTGGAAGAAGAGAAAACTGAAAAACAACATCAGAATCTAACCATCGCAGCGGAATAAAATATAATGGATAATAATAATCTTTACATAAAACAAAACTATATCTGTTTACATATATTACATCATCAGAGTACATCAGTCATAGCTCACATCAATAACATACAATGAATACACCACAACTCAAACAGCGGGATATATATATATATAAAGTACGACTATACGTATCGTCAATCCAGCTCGTCTCCTGAGCTCCACAGCATCATATCCTGTATTCTATAATACTCGGTCTGACCCGAGCATTACAGTTAAATAATACCCGAGTCAGTCTGGAATACCAGCGTGAGAAAATCACACCCAATTGCTTATTAAAGTTTCAAAATCCTTTGAAAACAAAAGCATCTCGTAAGACCACGCCACAAATAAACATGTCAGGTTTTTACCTTACGATAGCTAAAACAATTTTTATAGAAATCCTCTGATATTATAATAGGGTCTATATACAAATACTTATAAAATAGCCGAAATTGTTACATCTATTAAATTCCAGCTACTAGCCACAGAAGTGGGTAATACAAACAAAACTCGTACAAGGCTCGTAGGGAGAATGGATTTCCAACTAATGACTAGGCACTGGGGTACCACCTGTCACAGTACGGGGCCTAGATCACCGTACCGAGGATTACTCCCTTCATCCCCTGCAACACAAGGCCGGAACCATTTCTTACTGAACAGTCCCGAACAAGATAAACCCCATGGTTGGCGCGACCAACCACCCACTAAGCCGAAAGATATATAAGGGACATCTAGACAGGGGAATTATCTTGTCCTGCTTGGGCATGACCCACCTAACCTTGCTGCATATCCCCTGATTTTCAGTCATTCCCATTTGATGAGGCTTGAGGCTAAGCGCTACCTTTAGAACGTTTTCACTTAGAATGCCCATCGCCCACCTGACGATGTTTCGCAAGCATTCGTCCATACAAGTCCGTCCCGGGTTCGAACGGAACCGAAGGCACTACTCCTACTACATCCATTTTGGAAATATCCTCAGGATTAGTAGCGACTAGCCCTTGCACTTCACTGCTCCATCTTCGACTTAGAAACGTACAAACCGGATCGAAGTGGTTTTCGAGAAATAAATCTCGATCCGGTCTCTTCGAAACGATCAACGTAGTTGGCCAATATTGATAGTCGGTTATTTAACTATCAATTAATATTCACAACATCCATCACACAAATAAATAATTTCCCCAAATTATTTATTAATCTCAAAATATCTTCCCAAGATATATTTTCTATTTTCAATCCTTTGAAAACAGTTTCAAAACCATTTTTCTTTCCAGAATAAACTTACTCAAATATTTTCTATCTCCACTGAAATTACCAAGCACAAAAAAACTAGATTTTAAAATAATTTAAAACACTTTACTTTGACATATATATACTTTTAAAACTTATAAATTAAAACTACTTTAAAAATTTGTTAAAAATACATCTTATATGAATATTTGAAAATAAAGTTACTTAATAAAATATGAAACTGGATTTTCACTCTTGAAACAACATACTAAGTCACTTTTTAAATAATTACTACTATAATAGGTTTGAGAAAATACTTACTTTAGAATTTAGATATTAGAAATAATAAATTTTTCAAAACATACCCTTTAAAACAATTTTAAAACCTTTTAACTTATATTTAAAAATTTACTTTGAAACGTACTTGGTTATCCAAGGAGAATTTCAAATCTCAATCACTTAAATCAATTTCCCAAATTGATTTCCAATTTATTTTATTTGAAATAAATTCTTTCACTTATCAGTTCATTTCCAAATTCAGTAGTTATGGACTTTATTATTATTATTATTATTATTATTTTATTTCTTCTTTACTCTTTCAATAATCCAAATCTTAAATTCTAAATAAATGTTTGTTCTTTTTAATTAATAATACTGCATTTTAAAATTCGTTAACTTTCTGTTTATTCAAATTTTCCTTTCCATTCTCAAGATTCATTTATTAGAATTTTAAAGTTACATTATTTCTTTTCCAAGTTATTCTTAAATTTATTCTACAATTATTTTACTTGCAATTTCACTTCTTTTATTTTAATTTCCAAAATCAAATTTATAATTTCGGTAATTCATTATACCCAATTATATCAATCAAGCCATAGCATTCAATATTTCCACATAATTCATTATAGAATATCAAAAAATCAGAACAAAGAATTTAAAATAATTTAAATAAAAGTTGAGGGGTCTAGTTGGATCCCTCCAACCTGTTTTCCCTGCATCCACAGACGTTAGCATCACGTAATAGGCCAATTTCAAATTATACTATACTATATCCCGTAAATCAATTCAACCATACAATCAATTATTGAAATTTAATCATTTAAATTTAAATTTAAACTGAGTGAGATTAACTCACCTTTACTCCCTTGAATTTGCAAATCCATTTCATGCTCTATTAGTTTCTTCCCAATTTTGACCTTGAATAACATTGGATGATTTTTATTAATTCCGAATCAATCGAACAATTAATTACCATTAAATCATTTAATAATTTAATTTATCTAATGGTTTAAATTTAAACTAACAATTTAACGTAAACTAATAAGTTTATTTGAAGTAATTACTTTTGTTCCAATTATTTTTAGTAACTAAATAGGTTTCTTAACCACATTAATCACTTAAGTACAATTGTAAACTGTATTTATTTTTGTTATTATATATATATATATATATATATATATTTACTTACCGTAAAAAAATAAATCCCTTTACTAAACCTCACTTTTACAATTTCCCTTCACTCATATGTATATATCAATTCAAATTACAGGAAAGAAAGAATTCGAACCTCAACTCGTTGACCAAAATGTACTGAACAACCCCGACATCGACCAAGCCTTTCAATATCATGCTGCCATGACCCGTTCCATTGATTACGAACCCTAGCCCAGCTGTCACCGCCTCCAGAACCACCAAGCCCTAATCGCGCCTAGCCCACGCGTGCTCGACTCACAGATCGCGATCCCCAAAATCGAACCAACTCCGGCCATCTATCACTGCCTCCTCGTGGACTCGCGCGCATAGCAGCGCTTCACTCGCCGCCACGCTTCCGCTGTACATCGTGCACCTCCAATTGTCGATGCAAAAACCCAGAATGCACCTTCCTCAACCTGGATCTCACGCACCACCTTCCATCGCCCGCATTTTCTTCATGCTTCCACTCAGACGCGCGACTGCTCTATGACACAAAATAGCATGCATCTTCATCAACCCAATCGTGGCCACATCAGCCAATGACGAACTTGCGCTGCCTGCCGTGCTTCCTTGATTTTGGATTTTGGGGAAAAATATAATAAAGGGTTCAGGCTTTCATCGAGTATCGCGTCACCAAAAATCGAAAACCTAAATTAGGCCGACCCCAAATCGCGTGCGGTGCTTCGCCGCTGCCTTTTCCCCCTCGAGTTTTGATTCGCGAAAACGAATCAAGATGGTGACGTGAAATTTGAAATGAACGAAAATCGTTCCACCATTTATATTTTCTTTACAGTAAAAGAATTGATACGAAGGATTTGAGGACACGAGGAAGAAGGGAATTCGGCCATTATTCATTTATTATTATTTTTTTCGAATTGATAAGTGAACTGAAGGAACCAGGGTCTCGTGTTTTAAAAAGAAACAGGATAGGGTATGGCGTGTTTGAGAAGGCAAAGGAAGCGTGTTGAAGACGCCTTGCTACAGTGTTCACTTATAATTAATATTCAAATTCGAATTGATTATTATAAATTAAATTTCAGCGCGTTTATCTATCGTACGCTCACACACTAACTCCGATCAATACGAAATTTGAAATCCAATAATAATTCAATATTACGGATCCAATGGTACTGGTTTCGTCGAATTCCGAGACTGTGCCTCGGAGGGCTATTTTTAAATTCAATTTAAACGATTAAATTTCAAAACTTACCAATTCAGTGTTAGATTCCATTTTAACACTTCTATTATATTCAATGTTATTAGTATAAATTTTATAAGCTTTCAAATTATATTTTTAACAGGCTTAAAATCTCAGGTTTCATATCTTATCCAATTCAAATTATTTAATTCAACAATCTAATTGTCAAATAAATTATGATATTCGTAATTTAAGTTGAGAATTAACCTTTAAATACTTAAAATCAACTAAATATTCCGATTTTAAATTGCTTAAAATTCCGGGTCGTCACATACCTCCCCCCTTAAAAGAATTTCGTCCCCGAAATTACTAATTATGAAGAATGATCCAATACCCGTTTACTATTTCCCTAAAATCAAACAGTACAACATCCATCCAACTATCTTTTTATTAAAAGATCCACTATCATTCTCATTAACTTTCCAAACCTTTCCCTAATTTCAAACTATACCATTTGTTTAACCATTCAAGTTTCAATTCAAAACCAAATTTTGAATTATCAAAATTTTCTCAAAATTTTTCTAACTCCCTAAATTCCCGAAAAATTTCGCCAGGTTCTCCTTTGCGCGGCTAGCTCGGTAGTACTACAAAATGGCTCTACAGCCTCCCAAATTCAAAAAGAAAACAAAACTCCAAGTGGCTCAATCCAAATCCAAATCCCAATCAAATTTCATGCCAAATTTAAATACATACCTTTTGTCGGGCAATTTCAATTTATCTTCTGAAATCAAAATCAATTCTCTTTTCACTTTATATTACCTGCATATCCGACTAAGCAGTAATAACCAATCACAACATTTCAAAACATTTTATTGACTTCCTTACCAATATCAATATCTATTTATCCAAATATTAACTTGGAATATATTTATATTATCAATTTCCAATTAAGAATTCACTATTCCTTTCTTAAGTTTAGTATAAGTATTTAATATGCTTTTATATTCATTATCACCATGCCACTTCAGTTTATATCATTTCTATTCAAATAAATTCTTTCATTTTCATATGAATTCAATTTATCTCTAACTTGAAACATTTGATTTTATTTTTCATTTATTACTAATTCATGTCATTACTTTAGTTAGTTTCATTTACTAATTAATTTCAATTTCTAGTTTGAAATCGTTTTGCTGTTAACTAAATTTTCCAAAAATCTTCAAAAAATTTCTAACTCCCAAAATTTCTGAAATTTTTTGGCAGAGTCCCCTTTGTACGGAGGAGCTTTTGCAATTTGACAAAAGAGATAAATATATATTCATCGACCCTCACGGTCGGAAAAACCAAAAACAGTTCATATTTCCTATTTTTATTGCGTAGGCGTACCTTATTTAGCATTTTTAAGTAAGCAGCTTATTTATTTAGCAGTCAATGCAACCCAAATCCAGCCATACGGCTTCCAGGTACCTGTACTTACTCAACTTAAACATGTAAGTGCCAAATATATGAAGTTTAACAGCATATCACTTATTTGTAATAGTTAAAACATATGAATTCTAAAAGAAACTCATACCAAACATTTTCCTGTAAGCCATTTATATAGTTTCCATGCAAATTCAACTATTCCAATTTATTTTTAACCATTTTCACTCAATTCGGATGGTTTTCGATTCATTCGTATACAACTCCATCAATTTGAATGGTTTAGAACTCATTTGCTTACTTTTAATTTATTCTTAAGCAGATTGAACTCATATTTAATTCAATTGCTTTCAAAATCAATTTATTTTACTTCTATCAACTCATAGAATTTTAATTACTTCCATTTACATCCAATGACAATTTATTCTATGCAATTTGACAAGATTTATGTGAATAAATAAGTATTTATGTTTATAACCAATTTAAATTGACTCCAACTCAATTTATACTTACTTCTATTCCATTTTGGATTTATTCACAATCCATATATTCTCAGTTTCATTGCATTTCAATTTTATTAACCAAAATTAGTTCATTCAAAACCATTAACAATTTAGGTACATCTCCATTACCAATTAAATTTTCCTTCTTATTTTAATCCATTCACATCTATTCATTTACATTTAAAACCATTCCGTAATTGTTTGTTCCAAACTTTTTTTATTTAGCTCGAAAACAATCCAGGTTATTTCATTCAATAACCATTTCAATTATATTCATGATCTATTCATTTGCGTTTCATTTAAATCCATTCTATTTTTCTCATTGACTCCAAGTTAAACGGTTTACAATTTCTTATTTAAGAATTTCATTCCTTTGAAAATTATCGACAACTCACCGAATTTTATTACAATTAAAACTTATTTTTACTTGATTTAAAACCAATCTACTATTATTAAACTTAATTTTAAATTGAATGCAAATCAACTCATTTCCATTTTTGTTTTTAGCTTAAGTTTATTCACTCCAATTTATACTTAATCCCCTTTTATTTTCAAGTAAATCCCTCTTTTATTTTCTATTCTTAAGCTCATTTCATTTTGCAAATAAATTTCTCCCTTCAATTTAATTTGATTCTATCTCAATCCAATCTCATTTCAAGCTACAATTTATTTGATTAGTTATTATAAAATTTAACTTTCCAGATTTAACCCATTCAATTTATTCCCTGGCTATTTCCAAGTTATCTTCACTTATGGATTTTATTTGCAATTCATACCATTAGTATTTTAATCCATTTCATTTTTATTCTATACTTCCCCAATTATATTTACTTTGTTTACACTTCAAGTCTAATTTTGATTAATAACTCAAGTTCTAATTCTATTATTCACTTTTAATTTACCATCCAATTTACTAACCCACAATTCAACCTCATTCTCAATTATTTTCACTTCATCAACAATTTAAATCAATTTTAATTTATAACTTGAGTTTATTTCCAACTTCATCATAAACTTATAATTCAATTCCATTAACTAATTTATTATCCAATTAGTTCTCCCCTTATTCATAATCCAACACTTGAATTTTTTAATCCCAAATATCACTCCATTTAACTTTCTTAGTTCAATTTAGTTTATAATTCAGGTTCTGATCTTCATTTTATTTTTCAATTCATCAAACAATATTAATTTTTGGGCTTTGCATTCCATTTTCAATTTTATAAGTCACAACTTATTTTTCATACAATTCCATTCATCATAAGCTGGAATATATTCATCTTTTATTTTTAACTCAAGCCTTCTATTTATTTATAGCCCAAGCATATTTTATGTCCATGGATCTTTTTAATTCTTTTATAAGTTATTCTGATTTATTCATTTCAATTCCAATCCTTATTCAATTTACTTTCCATTTATTCAGGTAAGAATCTAATTCCATTCAATAATTCAGCTGAATTTTTATTCCAATTCAATTTTATTTCAACTCTGATTTATTCAACTCAATTCGATTTCAACTTAATTTGAATATAACTGGATATTATTTCAGATTATTCAATTTATTTTAATCCAATTAAATTTTGTTCTCCCAATCCAAGTTAATTTCAATTTTACAACTTCTCACTTTATTTAATTCCAACATTCAAAGCCTATATTTCCTTCCTGATTTTAAAACTCATCTCAATTTTATAAGCTTACAATTTATCTCATTAGAATTTTTAAACTCCCGGCTTTGGCTTCAAATCATTTTGAAATCTCCAATATCTCAAACCACATTTCTCAAAAATTTTAATCCAATCCTGGCTTTTATTTCCAACAAATTTCCTTTGAAATTTTCAAAAACATCTGCTTTCCTAAACAAATCAATTTGGTAGCAATTCTTCGCTTAGAAATTCGAAAATGAATACTGATGATGCGGCCGTCATCATCAGAATTATTTTCCAATAGTCCAAGTGATTTCAATGCTATATTACTTCCAAAATCCATTTATAACATTTCCCTTTCAGAAATATCTCCAAAACAATGCTATCATTTATCTTCAAAACACTTCCAAATTTCCGGGATTTAAATTCCCAAATCCTGCTTAAATCAATTTTTTTCTCTATAATTCATTTGCATAGCTTATGTTCATACAAATTCTCATTTGATTATATTTCAATTTATAATTTTACATTTATAATTCATATTTACAAATTTCATTTTATCATGAATTTATTCCTTCAAACTTTGATTATATTTCCATTTTCTAGTTAAATTTTCACTTAACAATGATAATAATTCAATACTATTCTTTCTAACATCCAAACAACCATATATTCAATAAATAGTTCAAGAAAACTTTTTCTTATATCAAAATATATTTTTTGGCAAAATTATTTCATTCACCCACATTTAAAACAATACCGTGTCGATTGTTCTATTCAAGTGTTTAGAAACCCCTTCGATACAGTTGCGCAGAGACTGTGTCGACGAAGGTTCATATGCCACTCAATAAACTAACCAACACAATATTAAACCAATTTATATTTACTAACAATACGCACTCATATTTATTAATACGCTCAAACTCATTCTAGAGTACTATCGACTCTATTTTATGAGTAATTCCCACCGGAGCCAAGGTTATCTCCAACCTAAGCTCTGATACCAAGTGTAACGACCCGCAAATCCGTACCCCTTGAGTTTTACACTATTTTATATAAATCAACTCAAGTTGCACAGAAATACGAACCATTTTGGTTAAAGAAGAAGAGGTGGAAGAAGAGAAAACTGAAAAACAACATCAGAATCTAACCATCGCAGCGGAATAAAATATAATAGATAATAATAATCTTTACATAAAACAAAACCATATCTGTTTACATATATTACATCATCAGATTACATCAGTCACAGCTCACATCAATAACATACAATGAATACACCACAACTCAAACAACGGGATATATATATATATATATAAAGTACGACTATACGTATCGTCAATCCAGCTCGTCTCCTGAGCTCCACAGCATCATATCCTGTATTCTATAATACTCGGTCTGACCCGAGCATTACAGTTAAATAATACCCGAGTCAGTCTGGAATACCAGCGTGAGAAAATCACACCCAATTGCTTATTAAAGTTTCAAAATCCTTTGAAAACAGAAGCATCTCGTAAGACCACGCCACAAATAAACATGTCGGGTTTTTACCTTACGATAGCTAAAACAATTTTTATAGAAATCCTCTGATATTATAATAGGGTCTATATGCAAATACTTATAAAATAGCCGAAATTGTTACATCTATTAAATTCCAGCTACTAGCCACAGAAGTGGGTAATACAAACAAAACTCGTACAAGGCTCGTAGGGAGAATGGATTTCCAACTAATGACTAGGCACTGGGGTACCACCTGTCACAGTACGGGGCCTAGATCACCGTACCGAGGATTACTCCCTTCATCCCCTGCAACACAAGGCCGGAACCATTCCTTACTAAACAGTCCCGAACAAGATAAACCCCGTGGTTGGCGCGACCAACCACCCACTAAGCCGAAAGATATATAAGGGACATCTAGACAGGGGAATTATCTTGTCCTGCTTGGGCATGACCCACCTAACCTTGCTGCATATCCCCTGATTTTCAGTCATTCCCATTTGATGAGGCTTGAGGCTAAGCGCTACCTTTAGAACGTTTTCACTTAGAATGCCCATCGCCCACCTGACGATGTTTCGCAAGCATTCGTCCATACAAGTCCGTCCCGGGTTCGAACGGAACCGAAGGCACTACTCCTACTACATCCATTTTGGAAACATCCTCAGGATTAGTAGCGACTAGCCCTTGCACTTCACTGCTCCATCTTCGACTCCGAACACGTTTTTCGCACGAAACGTACAAACCGGATCGAAGTGGTTTTCGAGAAATAAATCTCGATCCCGGTCTCTTCGAAACGATCAACGTAGTTGGCCAATATTGATAGTCGGTTATTTAACTATCAATTAATATTCACAACATCCATCACACAAATAAATAATTTCCCCAAATTATTTATTAATCTCAAAATATCTTCCCAAGATATATTTTCTATTTTCAATCCTTTGAAAACAGTTTCAAAACCATTTTTCTTTCCAGAATAAACTTACTCAAATATTTTCTATCTCCACTGAAATTACCAAGCACAAAAAAACTAGATTTTAAAATAATTTAAAACACTTTACTCTGACATATATATACTTTTAAAACTTATAAATTAAAACTACTTTAAAAATTTGTTAAAAATACATCTTATATGAATATTTGAAAATAAAGTTACTTAATAAAATATGAAACTGGATTTTCACTCTTGAAACAACATACTAAGTCACTTTTTAAATAATTACTACTATAATAGGTTTGAGAAAATACTTACTTTAGAATTTAGATATTAGAAATAATAAATTTTTCAAAACATACCCTTTAAAACAATTTTAAAACCTTTTAACTTATATTTAAAAATTTACTTTGAAACGTACTTGGTTATCCAAGGAGAATTTTAAATCTCGATCACTTAAATCAATTTCCCAAATTGATTTCCAATTTATTTTATTTGAAATAAATTCTTTCACTTATCAGTTCATTTCCAAATTCAGTATTTATGGACTTTATTATTATTATTATTATTTTATTTCTTCTTTACTCTTTCAATAATCCAAATCTTAAATTCTAAATAAATGTTTGTTCTTTTTAATTAATAATACTGCATTTTAAAATTCGTTAACTTTCTGTTTATTCAAATTTTCCTTTCCATTCTCAAGAATCATTTATTAGAATTTTAAAGTTACATTATTTCTTTTCCAAGTTATTCTTAAATTTATTCTACAATTATTTTACTTGCAATTTCACTTCTTTTATTTTCATTTCCAAAATCAAATTTATAATTTCGGTAATTCATTATACCCAATTATATCAATCAAGCCATAGCATTCAATATTTCCACATAATTCATTATAGAATATCAAACAATCAGAACAGAGAATATAAAATAATTTAAATAAAAGTTGAGGGGTCCAGTTGGATCCCTCCAACCTGTTTTCCCTACATCCACAGACGTTAGCATCACATAATAGGCCAATTTCAAATTATACTATACTATATCCCGTAAATCAATTCAACCATACAATCAATTATTGAAATTTAATCATTTAAATTTAAATTTAAACTGAGTGAGATTAACTCACCTTTACTCCCTTGAATTTGCAAATCCATTTCATGCTCTATTAGTTTCTTCCCAATTTTGACCTTGAATAACATTGGATGATTTTTATTAATTCCGAATCAATCGAACAATTAATTACCATTAAATCATTTAATAATTTAATTTATCTAATGGTTTAAATTTAAACTAACAATTTAACGTAAACTAATAAGTTTATTTGAAGTAATTACTTTTGTTCCAATTATTTTTAGTAACCAAATAGGTTTCTTAACCACATTGATCACTTAAGCACAATTGTAAACTGTATTTATTTTTGTTATTATATATAAATATATTTACTTACCGTAAAAAAATAAATCCCTTTACTAAACCTCACTTTTACAATTTCCCTTCACTCATATGTATATATCAATTCAAATTACAGGAAAGAAAGAATTCGAACCTCAACCCGTTGACCAAAATGTACTGAACAACCCCGACATCGACCGTGCCTTTCAATATCATGCTGCCATGACCCGTTCCATTGATAACGAACCCTAGCCCAGCTGTCACCGCCTCCAGAACCACCAAGCCCTAATCGCGAATCCCTAGCCCACGCGTGCTCGACTCACAGATCGCGATCCCCAAAATCGAACCAACTCCGGCCATCTATCACTGCCTCCTCGTGGACTCGCGCGCATAGCAGCGCTTCACTCCGCCGCCACGCTTCCGCTGTACATCGTGCACCTCCAATTGTCGATGCAAAAACCCAGAATGCACCTTCCTCAACCTGGATCTCACGCACCACCTTCCATCGCCCGCATTTTCTTCATGCTTCCACTCAGACGCGCGACTGCTCTATGACACAAAACAACATGCATCTTCATCAACCCAATCGTGGCCACATCAGCCACCAAGATGAACTTGCGCTGCCTGCCGTGCTTCCTTGATTTTGGATTTTGGGGAAAAATATAATAAAGGGTTCAGGCTTTCATCGAGTATCGCGTCACCAAAAATCGAAAACCTAAATTAGGCCGACCCCAAATCGCGTGCGGTGCTTCGCCGCTGCCTTTTCCCCCTCGAGTTTTGATTCGCGAAAACGAATCAAGATGGTGACGTGAAATTTGAAATGAAAGAAAATCGTTCCACCATTTATATTTTCTTAACAGTAAAAGAATTGATACGAAGGATTTGAGGACACGAGGAAGAAGGGAATTCGGCCATTATTCATTTATTTTATTTTTTTCCGAATTGATAAGTGAACTGAAGGAATCAGGGTCTCGTGTTTTAAAAAGAAACAGGATAGAGTATGGCGTGTTTGAGAAGGCAAAGGAAGCGTGTTGAAGACGCCTTGCTACAGTGTTCACTTATAATTAATATTCAAATTCGAATTGATTATTATCAATTAAATTTCAGCGCGTTTATCTATCGTACGCTCACACACTAACTCCGATCAATACGAAATTTGAAATCCGATAATAATTCAATATTACGGATCCAATGGTACTGGTTTCGTCGAATTCCGAGACTGTGCCTCGGAGGGCTATTTTTAAATTCAATTTAAACGATTAAATTTCAAAACTGACCAATTCAGTGTTAGATTCCATTTTAACACTTCTATTATATTCAATGTTATTAGTATAAATTTTATAAGCTTTCAAATTATATTTTTAACAGGCTTAAAATCTCAGGTTTCATATCTTATCCAATTCAAATTATTTAATTCAACAATCTAATTGTCAAATAAATTATGATATTCATAATTTAAGTTGAGAATTAACCTTTAAATACTTATAATCAATTAAATATTCCGATTTTAAATTGCTTAAAATTCCGGGTCGTCACAGTAACCTTTGGCAACAAGCAATTAGTCATAACTATGCACAAGAAGCTTCTATTCAACCTTGTCCCTTGAAAAAGTATACTACATGACAAATAGTGAAACCGAGTGTACCAACTACTATAGCATATTTTCCAAAAGCGCACCAACTCATGTAGCAAACTTTTTAGTTCTGTATAAAGCACAAGTATGGAAAGCCAATTTTCACCCATTGTAGCCACATACTACCATCACCTTTCCATTGTCTTCCATTAGTCCATGTGATCAGATTAACGATTAGGAGTGTTTCTCGCCTATTTACTGTGCAATCTCCACCATTCATTGATCTACCACATCTGCTATAAATACCCTTTTACATAAAACTTCAAAATAGATGGATTCCTAGTTCAAAAAATTCAGTCCAGCATATCAATACCGAGAGATCTTAAGCTAGCCTTTATTATCTTAAGTACTCTAAATTTTTATTTTTCTCCAGCAATTCTGTGATATCTCGGAAATTTCAGGCAATTCAAAGTGATAATATCCTTTATAAATATAATTAAAATTGGCAAATTTGTTATTCCAACAATAATAATGTAATGTGTGTGTGTATATATATGAATATAGATTTTAAGTAGAAGATTATTTTCAAATTTGAGATTGTGGTTGTTTTATATATATATATATATATATATATATATATATATATATATATATATGTATATGTATATATATCAAATTGATTTTTTAGATTTGATTTTAAATTGTATTTAAAAGCTAAATTGAATTTATATTTGGATTTCAAAAGAGTTGATATATATCTTAATATAAATTTTCTATTTAAAAATATATGTATATATGATTTTGTATAAATGTAGTTTGTTTATTTCTATTTTCTTTAAAAGGATTTTTTTTATAAATTAAAATAAGTATTTAGTGATTAGGAAATTAATTAATAAAAGCTTTATTTATATTTATAAATTTATTTTGCATGTAAGGTTACACATGTAAGTTAGTAATACTATTTAAGCACATGTGTTAACAAGATAATTAAGGAAGATGACAAGTGTCATCCTTAATTTAAATTTTCATTTATTTTTAATTAAATTTAATTTTAGCTTATATAAACATATATTCTTCATCCTCATTTATTTTTCCCCCATCTTCATTCTAGAATCTAAAAACAAAGATAAAACCTGTAACACAATTTTCAAACCAGAAACAAAGGGCTGTAAATATTTTCAAAACAATCCTAGAATTCACGTAAACACAATCAAGCTTCCAATTAAAATCAAGGTTTCAAAGTTTTCTACAAATTTCAAGTTCCAGAGATTAAAGCAACTCATGTTCAAGCATTTTAGCAAGTTTTCCGGTTTCTAAAAGATCCGCTTCAAACTCTATCAGGTGAATAACTACATCTTTTAAATCTAAAAATCTTTATCAAATCCGTGGATAAGTAAAAGATTATAAAAGCAACCAATTTTTTTTAGTGTTTCCTGGAAATAAAAGTACTTATGCCTGGATATGTAATGAAATTGCCTGTACAAGATTTTGTCATATCTTCTCTGTTCAAATTTAACAGTGGGTAAACAAAGTTTTTAATCTGATTTAAAATCTTGTTGCATGCAATGATCTTGAAGTAAATGGGTGTTAAGTGATTGCATGATTGTTTTATATGATTGCATCAATATATATATGAAGATATTGGTTGGCATGTCTGTTATAAGGCTCTGTTCTTGTTTACAGGTTATAAAATTTTGTTCAAAATCATATCTCTCTCCTCAATCCTCTTTAGACTTTGAGATATAAACAGATTTTGGTTGTAATAACTAGATATTTGATAAAAAATATATTTCCAGGCAAGGTTTAAAGATAAATTTTTAACAAAAGGATAAATTACAGTGAATAGTTAAACATAACAAAATCTCAAATTAAATAATATGTTGTTTCGAGTACTTAATCTGTTTTGTTATCAAAAGTTAGGATTTTTAAAAATAGAATCTTGAATTTTAAGCTCTTAAATCATTAGAAATCATAAGATGAACAGAAATGGGATTTATTGCGATTTCTGGCGTTGCTTGTCTTGAGGAAGTTGGGAATTGGGTCGGAGGTTGTTTGATTGTCGTTGATCTTGGAAAAAATGCTCGGAGAAGTTCAAGTTCTCTAGGGTGGTCGTGCGATGACAATTTAGGGTTTAAGCTTTGTTTTTGGTCGTGATGGGTTTCGAAACAATTATGGTGTTGTGGCAGGGATTTAAGGTTGCGGTCCTGGGTAAGAACGAAGAGGATGGGATGGCGTATCTTCCGGTGGAGTTTCAATGGATCAGCAGTGGGTATGGTGGAGGTATGAGGGGATGTTGGAGGGGATTTTTTTCTCTGATATTGACGAAAAGTCAAATTTTGGATTCCTGTTTATTGATGAAGTTCGGGACAGCCGAGGTGGACGTTGAGATCGTCAGCGATCTGGTGGCAGTGGCGGTGAAGGACGGAGTGCCTCCGGTCATGCGTGCATGTGCATGACTTCATGTTCAAGCTTGTAGTTTGAATTCGAGCTGTTTACTAAAGGAAATAAGAAGATGGAAGGAGGGGAATTCGTTGCTTCATGGATCCTGTCTTGGGTGGGCCGAAGGTAGTGGGCCAGATTGATGGGTAATTGGATTTAAACGTTGGATTAACGAAATAAAGGGAAAGAATAAATGAAGTAAAGTTCATCAAAGAAATGCTTTCAAACTTAGTTGATAATTTGAACTTAAGTTAGCTCGGGGTTTTAGGATTTGACCCAAGTATTTTTGATACCGATGAAGTTAAAGATTTCAAAGTTAGTTAACAAGTTAATTATATAATTTTAATTCTTTGTGACTTCAGATGAAATTTAATAATGATTAGTAATTAAGTTTAGATAATGGTTTATCTTTAATTAATTAAGGTTTTTATTCATTAATGAATAGATAATCAGTGTAATTAATTAAAAGTCATTAATTAATATAAGTAAATCAGGGTTTATTTATTGGCTTAAGTAATTAGGGATATTAATTAAGGATAATTAATTAGTTAATGTGGTTAATTAAGAAATAATTAAGTAATTAAGGATAATTGATTAATGATTAAAGGTTAATTAATCAAGAGATAGTTAATTGAAGGGTGAGTAATTAAAGGAAAATTACTCAATGAGATTAATTAAAGCTTAATAAATTATTAAAGGTTAATAAATTAATGTAGTGGATTAAGGAATTAATTACTTAAAGAATAAGTACTTAGTGTAATTAATTAAAGACTCATTAATTAAGAATTAAATTAAGGGTTAGTTAATTAAGGAATGTGATTAATTAAAGGATAATTAATCAAAGTAAGTAATTATGAATAATTAATTTAAGTAATTAATTACGGATCAATGTAATTAATATGGGTGGAAAAGCGTTAACTAAATTGTGTGATTAATTAAGAGTTAAAAATTACTGTAATTAATGGGTAGTTAGGCAAGTATGATTAATTAAGAGGGATAATTAAAAATGATTAATTAATTGGTTAATCTTAAGTAAAGTAACCTGAGTGATTAAAGGATAGTGATTAAATTAATTAGAGATTGATTAAAATGAGTTTGGAAATGATCCATCTCGTTTATAAATGATTGAATGATGATTGAATGCTTTGAATTGGTTGATATCTCTGATATGAAATGTTTTCTGATATGATATGTTGGGTGGACAATGATAGTATGGTTACCTATCGTTGATGAATTGCTGTGTATAAAAGTGACATCCTGTATTTAAATTTGAATTGTATCTCACTTGAATAACTTAGTTTAAGATGACTTTGGATTCGAAGTGACCAGAATTGGGTATTAGTAAATATCCGAAACTACTTCGATTCTTTATAGATTGATATGTGAAATCAATAGGCCGGAATGGAATGATTGGACCATCTAATCTAAGTTTTGGTACGTAGATATTGATGTGTGGTATCAGTAATGTCTATAACAAAATGTGAATTTGTAAATTGATACGAGTACCCCGGATTTATATAAGTTGTATGTTTTTGTATTCCACATTAGATGGTTCTACTCACGCTGGCTTCCAGCCTGACCCGGGTGTTACTTTGATGTAATGCTCGGGTCAGACCGAATATTACAGATTTCAGGTAAGGATGTTCTGGAGCTCAAGAGGCGAGCTGGATGGCAGGAACGTATGGGGTATTTCCGCTGCGATATATTATAGTTTATCTGGAACAGGTTCTTTTAAACTGTCCAGTATTGTGTAATGGTTGTAACTCTGATGTATAAAAATATAAGTGTAATGATACAGTTATTCTTTGTAAAACTATTATTTATGTGATATTATATTTTATCCGCTGCGAATGTGAGAATCTGAGTTTGAGTTTTCTGTTTCTTCTTCTTTCTCTTTCTTCTTTCCACTAACTATATGGAATTTTCGGGTTCGAAATTTCTGGGTCGTTACATTTGGTATTAGAGCTGAAGGTTAAGCGAGAACCTTGGCTCTGGTGGGTGTACTCATTAAGGATAGGGTCAATAGTACCCTAGAATGAGTTGAGTGTATATATGTATATATATGAGAGCGTACTTGTTATTTTCTTATATAAAGATTTTAAATGATTTTGTATAAGAATATATTTTGATATATAAGCAATGTATCTTTCTAATAAATATTAAGGTAATTGGATGATGAATATTGGAATCAAATTAAGAAGTAATAGAAATACAATCAAACTGAAATTGAAATTGAATAAAGATAAGTTTGAAATGAATTCAAACTGAAATTAAAATCTTGAATTTGGGAAAGAGTTTCAGAATATGGTAATAATAAATTGGTTTTCAAGTATGATAATCTGGGTTATTATCATAAATAATTATTGTGTTTAATAATAAAATGTGTATAAATGAGTAAGCAAAAATGAAATGTTTTAAGGAAGTAACCATTTAATGGGAGTAACTTGTCAGTTAGAAAGGATGTAAATTAAAGTGGGTTTCAAACTGTGAAGTTTTGAATTCTAAATTTAAACATTTGAAAATTGTTTTCAAAATGTTAAAGTAAATAATATTATTCAAACTATTTTGACTGTAATCTTATTCTAGAATAAGAAAGTTGTTTGTAACTTTAAAAGAATTTGTTTGAATTAAAAACCAAGGGTGGTTTAAATTTTAAAAATTTGGCTTGGTAGGCCAAGAAGTAAATATGTATGTATATACATAATATTAAAGTTGGTTTGAAATAAACTCTAAATATTGAGTTTTAAATCTGGAATGAGATATGATACCCAAAGTGAATTAAGTTTAACTTGGGAAAAAGTTAAATAAGTCGGAATGATCAACCTGATTTGGAAATTTCAAGATGAAATTAGGATTTAACTTGGAAAGTTAAATGGTTGATTTGAATTAGGAAGTTTGAGTGATCTCAAAATGGGTTTGAGATCCGAAAATTGGAAATGGATGGATGTTTTAAAATAATTTGAATGATATCATCCCGTTGTTATTAATAATCTTTAAGTTGTGAATTGGATTTGTTTTAAATAAATAAGAAATGAAGTGTGGTAATTGGGATAAAAGGAAAATCATACTTTAATTTGAAACTAAGGATAAGGAATTACTTTGAACTGAAAACCTAAATGATTGAATCTGAAAATTAAGCTTGCTTAAGAATTGGTTTCAAACTAGAAGATAAAATTGGATAACAAATTAAATTTTTAAGATAAAACTGTTTTGAACTCTTATTTGAACTTTGGAAAAAGTTAAGTAAACATAATTTAAAATGGAATTTTAATAATTTGACTCAAAATTAAATTGTTTAAAGGTTTGGGTTATTGATGTAAAAAATAAAGGTTAATTTGATTTGTGGAATAATATGTTAGGTCTGAACTGTGAATTGAATTGTTTAAAAACTTTAAAGGTAAATTGATTTAAAGGAATTAAATCAACATTTGAACGAATTTATATAACTCGAGATGGTTTAAATTTGAATTAGTTTAAATTGAATTTGATTTGAATTAATTGAAATTGTGATTGAAGATGTATGAGTATAAGATTCAAATGGAAAATTTGAATTAGATTGATTTGAATAATATGGAATTGTAATTAAGTTGAATAGTTTTAAATTCAAATGGAATTTGAATTGAATTTGGGAGGAAATCAAGAATAATTCAACCTGATTTGGAAATGGAGTTTGAAATTGGGATTAATTCAAACTGGAGTTGAAATGAATTGAAATTAGAACTAGTTCAATTGAAATTTATTTGAATTAGTAGAATTTGAGATCAAGGTTGAATAAAGTTAAATTTGGAAAGAAACTGAGGTTAATTCAACTTGAATTGGGGTTGAATAAATTTCAATGGAAAGTGAAGTTATTTAAATTGGAATTGGGTCAATTTAAAGGGAAGTGGAAATATAAATTGAATTGAATGGAAATAGAGGTTGGGAATTGAATAGTTTGACTCTAGACTATTTTAATATAAATTGTTTTAATATAAATGTATTTTTTTCAAGCTATTCGTTATATATACAACCTTTCTTTTAAACGCCAAACTATCTTATACTTGTTTTACAATTATTTTTTAAACTGTTTAAGAATTTTTCAACTATTTTATAAGCTAATTACTTTTTCAACTACTAATTACTCTTTTATAGATATTTTGCAATTATTTAAAATGTCTATGACTATTTAACTATTTTCCAATTATTTTACAATTACTGAACTATTTTACAGCTATTTCACAAACTATAAATTGTTTTTCAACTACTTATCTATTTTTAAAACTTTTCAAGCTATTTTTAAATTTAAAATGGACAGAGTTTAAACTGTTATTGGTAAAATACCCAATCGAGATAAGAATAGAGGTAATAATCCAAATGAATTGAAGTAATTGTGAGTAAGTGAATGAAAATCAAAGTGGATGTGAATAGAAATGGAATTGATTTGGCTAATAATCAATAAAGATAAATATGTAGGATGTACGTATATTATTCTATTCGCATAGTGATTTGATCCAGATTCGAGCACAGAATTTTGAGATAGTATATCAATCTGAGTTGGGATTTCTCACTCGATTTTCGACGGCAAACCTGGATATGGATTGTTGATTGGTTCTGGATATTCTCTATCATAGTTAGGATATGCAAGGAGAATGATGATTTCTGATCAAGAAACCAAATCTGAGTCTGCACTAGGAAGTCGGGTGGACGATACTAGTTCGGAAGTGAAATTGTGTGGTCTAGTGAGCGATCAGATTGGTGTAGCGTATGGATGATATGTGTACATCATACGGATTTGAATGAAAATGATATTGGAAAGAGTAATCAAATTTGAATATTTGATTTTGAGTAAACAAAGTTAAATATCTTTGTTTTATAAAATGAAACTTCCCTTGTTGAATCTTTTGCCAAAAGAAAAGGATTTTGATGGTGTTTTGAAGTATAAAAGGAGTTTTATACAAGTTTGAAATGATCCAAAGTTTTAAAGATTATATATATCTGAATATATATATATATATATATATATATATATATATATATAAAGGATCATATGAGGATTTGGGAAAAGGTTTTGGGAACCTTTGAATTTGGAAAGGCTTTTGATTTTTGGGTAAAATCAATATTGAATTTGAAAAGCCTAGTTTGAGAACTATCGATTTTGGGATAATCGATTTTGGGATAATCGATTTTGTGTAAAGGAGCTTTGTATGAGATTATACTAGGTGTATGATTTGAAAGATTTTATATGTATATAGTATAAAATGTTTTGATGATGGCTCTGGGGAAAAAGGCGCTCCCTTGAAATGAACTTCTCAGGAGTGCCACCGGATGGTGCTGCCTTGAGCCCCAAGGGGGGTTTCTAAAGTTGATCCTGTGAGGAGTCCGGACAAACTAGTTCCGGGGGATTATGAGTAGTGAATACCATAGCGAAAGTCGTGTGTGCCGCTGAGAGACAACAATTTGCGTTTGATTTTATATCGGTAGACTACGACCAATGGTAACATAGCGAAAGTCGTGTGTGCCGCTGAGAGCCAACAGTCTGCGTTTGATTTTATATCGGTAGACTACGACCTATGTAGGAGTGGAGAAGTTTCATTTTGACAGCGAAAATCAGAGGCCGCAGAGAACCTGTAGTTACATGGACTTTTGCTGTGATGGCAACGTAACCCTGGAATGTAACTGTGATCTGTCGTAGGTTTCATGACGTAATCGAGAGGCCGCGGAGAGCCTACAGTTACATGGACTTTTGCTGCGATGGCAACGTAACCCTGGAATGTAACTGCGACCATGGATGGGGGTGATGATTTCCAGAGCATTCTCACCAAAGATATTTCCTCGATTTCAAAATGCTTTCAATATTTTCAATAAAATTATTTTTCAAGTATTTTCACTGGGTGTAAAAAACGGGTCTGCTAAGTACTTATAGAATTTCAGTCGTACGCCTGATCAACGTATGACCGAATTTCCGTGAGAACAAGGATGGACTGGTTGAAACATCCAGTTATAAAAAGTATTTTCATAAAAACTATTTTATAATATTATGTAAAATTTTAAGGTGTTTTAAAAATGATCAAAGAATAATTTATCTGATTTTAAGCGTTTTAATAATTCTGGCTTCGTTCCTTTCGAGGACGAAAAGATTCAAATGGGGAAGGAATGTGATATCTCAGAAATTTCAGGCAATTCAAAGTGATAATCTCCTTTATAAATTTAATTAAAATCGGCAATTCTGTTATTCGAACAATAATAATGTAATGTGTGTGTGTGTATGTGTGAATATAGATTTTAAGTAGAAGATTATTTTCAAATTTGAGATTGTGGTTGTTTTAAATACATACATGCATGCATACATACATACATACATACATATATATATATATATATAAATATATATATATATATATGTCAAATTGATTTTTTAGATTTGATTTTAAATTGCATTTACAAATTAAATTGAATTTATATTTGGATTTTAAAAGAGTTGATATATATATATCTTAATATATTTTTTGTTTAAAATATATGTATATATGATTTTGTATAAATATAGTTTGTTTATTTCTATTTTCTTTAAAAGGATTTTTTATTTTTATAAATTAAAATAAGTATTTAGTTATTAGGAAATTAATTAATAAAAGCTTTATTTATATTTATAAATTTATTTTGCATGTAAGGTTACACATGTAAGTTAGTAATACTATCTAAGCACATGTATTGACAAGATAATTAAGGAAGATCACAAGTGTGATCTTTAATTTAAATTTTCATTTATTTTTAATTAAATTTAATTTCAGCTTATAGAAACATATATTCTTCATCCTCATTTCTTTTTCCCCCATCTTCATTCTAGAATCTAAAAACAAAGATAAAATCTGTAACACAATTTTCAAACCAGAAACAAAGGGCTGTAAATATTTTCAAAACAATCCTAGAATTCACGTAAACCCAATCAAGCTTCCAATTAAAATCAAGGTTTCAAAGTTTTCTACAAATTTCAAGTTTCAGAGATTAAAGCAACTCAAGTTCAAGCATTTTAGCAAGTTTTCCAGTTTCTAAAAGATCTGCTTCAAACTCTATCAGGTGAGTAACTACATCTTTTAAATCTAAAAATCTTTATCAAATCTGTGGATAAGTAAAAGATTATAAAAGCAACTATTTTTTTAGTGTTTCCTGGAAATAAAAGTACTTATGCATGGATATGTAATGAAATTACCTGTACAAGATTTGTCATATCTTCTCTGTTCAAATTTAACAGTGGGTAAACAAAGTTTTAAATCTGATTTAAAATCTTGTTGCATGCAGTGATCTTGAAGTAAATGGGTGTTAAGTGATTGCATGATTGATTTATATGATTGCATCAATATATATATATATATGTGTGTGTGTGTGTGTGTGTGTGTGTGTGTGTGTGTGTGTGTGTGTGAAGATATTAGTTGGTATGACTGTTATAAGGCTCTGTTCTTGTTTACAGGTTATAAAATTTTGTTCAAAATCATATCTCTTTCCTCAATCCTCTTTAAACTTTGAGATATAAACAGATTTTGGTTGTAACAACTAGATATTTGATAAAAAAAATATTTCTAGGAAAGGTTTAAAGATAAATTTTTAACAAAAGGATAAATTACAATGAATAGTTAAACATAACAAAATCTCGAATTATATAATATGTTGTTTCAAGTACTAAATCTGTTTTGTTATCAAAAGTTTGGATTTTTAAAAGTAGAATCTTGAATTTTAAGGTCTTAAATCATTAGAAATCATAAGATGAACAGAAATGGGATTTATTGCGATTTCCAGCGATTGTGTGTCTTGAGGAAGTTGGGAATTAGGTCGGAGGTTGTTTGATGGTCGTTGATCTTGGAAAAAATGCTCGGAGGGATTCAAGTTCTCTAGGGTGGTAGTGCGATGACAATTTAGGGTTTAAGCTTTGTTTTTGGTCGTGATGGGTTTCGAAACAATTGTGGTGTTATGGCGGGGATTTAAGGTTGCGGTCCTGGGTAAGAACAAAGAGGATGGGATAGCGTATCTTCCGGTGGAGTTTCAATGGATCGGCAGTGGGTATGGTGGAGGCATGAGGGGATGTTGGAGGGGAGTATTTTCTCTCATATTGACAAAAAGTCAAATTTTGGATTCCTGTATATTGATGAAGTTCGGGACAGCCGAGGTGGACGTTGAGATCGTCAGCGATCTGGTGGCAGTGGCGGCGAAGGCCGGAGTGCCTCCGGTCATGCGTGCATGTGCATGACTTCGTGTTCAAGCTTGTTGTTTGAATTCGAGCTGTTTGCTGAAGGAAATAAGAAGATGGAAGGAGGGGAATTCGTTGCTTCGTGGATCCTGTCTTGGGTGGCACAAAGGTAGTGGGCCAAATTGATGGGTAATTGGATTTAAACGTTGGATTAACGAAATAAAGGGAAAGAATAAATGAAGTAAAGTTCAACAAAGAAATGCTTTCAAACTTAGTTGATAATTTGAACTTAAGTTAGCTCGGGGTTTTAGGATTTGACCCAAGTATTTTTGATACCGACGAAGTTAAAGATTTCAAAGTTAGTTAACAAGTTAATTATATAATTTTAATTCTTTTTGACTTCAAATGAAATTTAATAATGATTAGTAATTAAGTTTAGATAATGGTTTATCATTAATTAATTAAGATTTTGATTCATTAATGAATAGATAATCAATGTAATTAATTAAAAGTCATTAATTAATATAATTAAATCAGGGTTTATTTATTGACTTAAGTAATTAGGGAAATTAATTAAGGATAATTATTTAATTAATGTGGTTAATTAAGAAATAATTAAGTAATTAAGGATAACTGATTACGATTAAAGGTTAATTAATCAAGAGATAGTTAATTGAAGGGTGAGTAATTAAAGGAAAATTACTCAATGAGATTAATTAAAGCTTAATAAATTATTAAAGGTTAATAAATTAATGTAGTGGATTAAGGAATTAATTACTTAAAGAATAAGTACTTAGTGTAATTAATTAAAGATTGATTAATTAAGAATTTAATTAAGGGTTAATTAATTAAGGAATGTGATTAATTAAAGGATAATTAATCAAAGTAAGTAATTATGAATAATTAATTTAAGTAATTAATTACGGATCAATGTAATTAATATGGGTGGAAAAGGGTTAACTAAATTGTGTAATTAATTAAGAGTTAAAAATTACTGTAATTAATGGATAGTTAGGCAAGTATGATTAATTAAGAGGGATAACTAAAAGATGATTAATTAATTCGTTAATCTTAAGTAAAGTTACCTGAGTGATTAAAGGATAGTGATTAAATTAATTAGAGATTGATTAAATTGATTTTGGAAATGATCCATCTCGTTCATAAATGATTGAACGATGATTGAGTGCTTTGAATTGGTTGGTATCTCTGATATGAAATGTTTTCTGATATGATATGTTGGGTGGACAATGATAGTATGGTTACCTATCGTTGATGAATTGTTGTGTATAAAAGTGACATCCTGTATTTAAATTTGAATTGTATCTCACTTGAATAACTTAGTTTAAGATGACATTGGATTCGAAGAGACCGGAATCGGGTATTATTAAATATCCGAAACCACTTCGATTCTTTATAGATTGATATGTGAAATCAATAGGCTGGAATGGAATGATTGGACCATTTAATCTAAGTTTTGGTACATAGATATTGATGTGTGGTATCAGTAATGTGTTTAACAAATTGTGAATTTGTAAATTGATACGAGTACCCCGGGTTTATATAAGTTGTATGTTTTTGTATTCCATATTAGATGGTTTTACTCACGCTTGTTTCCAGCCTGACCTGGGTGTTACTTTGATGTAATGCTCAGGTCAGACCGAGTATTACAGATTTTCAAGTAGGGATGTTTTGGAGCTCAGGAGGCGAGATGGATGGTAGAAACGTTTGAGGTATTTCCGCTGCGATATATTATAGTTTATCTGGGACAGGTTCTTTTAAACTGTCCAGTATTATGTAATGGTTGTAACTCTGATGTATAAAAATATAAGTGTAATGATACAGTTCTTCTTTGTAAAACTATTATTTATGTGATATTATATTTTATCCGCTGTGAATATGAGAATCTGAGTTTGAGTTTTCTGTTTCTTCTTCTTTCTCTTTCTTCTTTTCACTAACTATTTGGAATTTTCGGGTTCGAAATTTCTGGTTCGTTACAAGCTCCTTCTAAGTGTAGGAGATAAACATAGTAAGAGATCTTCATAATGGACCTAGGCAATCTTGGTCGAACCACTCCACATCTATGCGTCATTTACTTTTATTGTTCATTTACTCCTCTTTTTTAATTTACAGGCCAAGTATTAGTAAGTATACTTTGCTAATAAAAATGCATTATCTTAATTCCATGGTTGGATAAATTTTTAATCAACACAACCTTATTGGCATAAAGCCCTAACTCTCATGCCAAATCATATGCATACTATTAGCATAAAGCCCCAACTCATATGCCAAAAAATACTTGTACAACTGAGGACTACTTTCCTCAAACATGTACCAAAACGTCTAAGTGGAACCCATTAGATGTACACATAACCTACCAAATAAGTCCTTTTTATACCATCTCAGAACTGAAAAAATAACATATTAAAACGTTCCCCATCTCATTATGATCACACATGAATTGCACGTAAATCCAATGATATATGCAAACCTATAAGGGTTAGAAGACAATGAGGCATTTTCTCAATCTATTAATTAATTAAATAAATAATTTCCCCCTTGGTCACCATGAACTGTGCTACCTGACCGTCGATGCCACTTCCCTTTATCAACACCTCCACCAGAAACCATGGTTCCCAATGTGACACCGCCTTCATCTAGCTCGTTTTGCGCTACCCAATGTCGGGCATCGTGTCACCTCCCGCCGCCTCCGTATTCACCGCCGCCGATGCCATTTAAGCCCAGTTCTAGGCTGCCAGGCCATCAACCTCCATGATCAAAGGTCGGCATGAAATACTACTCGAACTCCCTATTTCACCGTTGATTCTTAATGGACAGTCCGCATTTATCCAATTTCTAACGTTCTTTTTAGTCAATACATTAACCCAATTGATGAATGAAAATCACTGGTGGATTCATATCATCGAGCACTACATTTTTGTTATATAATATATTGAATTTAGGGTAATTTTACATTTATACTTTTTAATTTAGAAGAGATTAACTTGTGTTTGATTAAAATATATAAAAAGTCACCTTTTTAGCTAAGGCACATTGCATCTTAATCATGAATTAGTACAAATTAGTATGGTTACTAATAAATCCTTTCTTAGTTCATCACTAATAACTTGATGTAAGATCACAAAAGGGCGAGTTACTACAACTTTTCAGTATATACACATATATGAAGAACCTTACTCACCAGTTAAGCATGTTTCTTCATTAATCCGCTAAAATACCATCTCTGTTTCCATTATCCATAATATCACCATTTTCACAACTTCAAATTTCACAATAACTTTGATTCCTTTGCATAACATCCCCCTACTTAAAGGCCCAAAACTAAAGGCTACGGATGCTGCATTCATCCATAGTTATTAATCCTCGGCGACCAAATACGGTAATGTTGGATACATTGATATACAAAAACACATGAATATGGAAAAAAATTAAACATCAAACAAATCCACGTTCCCTTTCAAATATTTCAAATTCATTACATAATCCCAGAGCGCCGACCATGTTTAGAAAAAAATACTTTTTACAAAATATGCCAAGAGCGACATATGAAGATGTCTCATTGGATGATCAAAGTATATAATATGGAAATCAAATAAGTTTGCCTTTACAACCAAAAATAGCAGAAATAAAAGAACTCTAAGTAGCTAACATGCCTCATGCACATCACCGAAAGCTTTATTCGTCTAAAAGACACTTGGAAACCCTAAACTTCAAACTACTCAAAATCAATTGAGTACTCAAGAGTTTAAAGGGAAATGAATACTTCGAGCCAGACATAAAGCCTAGTATGAATAATTATCTACCATCTCAAATAGTTTAGATATCCCGTGAGACCACGCCGCTTAGCGGAACGGATTTTCTCCTCACTAGCATCTTAAAACCTTTATAAAACCATATACTATGCTCCTGCATCCATAATGGTTAAAAAAATTCAAAATAATACGATGATATGTAAACAAGTAAGTTAATTCTGGATTACTCATTCATTTCTACTATTTGTCTCACTTACAGTTTCTAGGATTACTCTTAACCTATTAGTTTTCATGGGATCACTAATAACTGGTTATATGTTTATGGACAACCTGTTCGATTTCATAGTTTTTATAGGATCATTAAGAACTTATTGGTAATTCCAATATCTTTTCTTTTATCCTAGTTTTCATGGGATGACTAGGAACCTATTGACTAACAGTCAGTATCTTAATCTAGATATAGTTTTAATGGGCTAACTATAAACATATTGGCCCTGCCAATTTAAAATCATAGTTTTCATGGGCTGACTATGAAACTATTGGCCCCTGCCAATATCTGTCCCTTTACACGGTTTTCAATGGCTTACTGTGAACCTACTGGCCCCTGCCAATATCTTTAATTAAGATTTCAACATTTGTTAAGTTATATTCACCACTAAGTCAACCTAGCTGGTTATTCTGCCCTTCCTAAAAGTACCGTTATGGGTTGATTACAATATGAATAAATATATGAAGAAGCAATTAATACAACAAAGTAATACTCTAAAACATCTTTATTTATGCCATGGTATTTCCTTTAAAATGAGAATGAGTTATTTTGTTTTGAAACCTTAAAACATCACTTTTGATACCACTGGATGACCTCCATCGAAAGCGTAGAAAACCTCTTAGCCACTGCCAATATCAAATCATAGTTTTCATGGGCTAACTATGAACCTATTAGCTCTGCCAATATCAAATCATAGTTTTCATGGGCTGACTATGAACCTATTATCCCATGCCAATATATGTCTCTTTACACAGTTTTCATGGGCTTACTGTGAACCTATTGGCCCCTGCCGATATCTTTAATGAAGATTTTAGCATTTCTTAAGTTATATTCACTACTGGGTCAACCTAGCTAGTTATTCTACCGTTTCCCAAAGTACCGTTATGAGTTGATTACAATGTGAATAAAGATATGAAAAAGCAATCAATACAACAAAGTAATACTCTTAAAAATCTTTATTTATGCCAAGGTATTTCCTTTAAAATGAGAATGGGCTATTCGTTTTAAAACTTTAAAACATCACCTTCGAAACCACTGGATGACCTCCATCCAAAGCGTAGAAAACCACTTTTAAAAACCCTAAGTATATACATTTTGAAGCTCTATAAATCAATCCACTCAAAATCAAATCATACCTTTCGAATGTATCAGAACATTACTAAATAATTTTTTTGAAATGTACCTTCGAAAATAATGAAAGTACCCCTTTTAAAAACATTGCATTTTACTCTTTAAAAACATCTTTTGGGTCAAACTGATTATACCTGAAAGTATCTCTTTTGAAACCTTTAATAAAATATTTTTGGGGAAATTTTATGGTGTCGAAACTATCTATTTGAAAGCTCAAAACCTTGGTGTAAAATTTTGAAGGATAGCATCGAAACCCCCTTTCGACACCATTGCCTTCGAAACGCCTGAACCCCTTCGAAAGCATTTAGGAAGTGACTTAGTTTAAGTTTAGAACAAAGAGAACCCGTTGAAAGCATTGATGGCTGCAACACATCCGAAATGTACAAAATTAGCGGCTGAGTTTCTACCAGGTCGGAACCACTTCTTTCAAAAGCATTATATACAAACAAAGGAACCCATTCGAAAGATCCTACTTAAAACATGATATAGCAACCTACTTAGAAAGCTATTTAGAAAAACCCCTTTCGAAAACATAGGTTTTTATTACGTCAAAATCTTTAGGAAAAACAAAGCAGACACATAACATTTGAAAAAAGAACTAAGGTTTCGACGCCATTGGAAGCATTTCTTTCGGAACCATAGCTTCCGCCTTTCCTCCAGTCAATGTGTACTATCTAAGTGATACCTTGTGTATTGGTTTCTACTAGGTGGGTTTCAAATGTGTTGGTTTCGAGTGAGTTGGAGCGGAAGCATTGGAGTCGAAAGGTACTACTAAAAGAGGCGGAACCCTCTTTTCTGATTAGAAGCTGAAATCATGCTCATTTTTGATAATTGCTTTAACTAACCTGCCTATGTGCAATCTTGTAATTGGTTACCTTAAAATTTCTCAAATAATTTACAAAATAACTACCACATTTTTCAGATCTAAATCAAAGGAATAATTAACATTTAAGCTCTTCCATTAAGCAAACCAATATTGCAAATAAGTCCTTTTCAAATAATTTATTTTCCATAGCAAATCAATTAGAAAATATTCCTAAAATCATAGAAATTCAATTACATCATGTTATCTAACATATTAAAATTTCAGACCCAATTTCTTCCAGAAATAATCGAAATAAATTTTTAGCCCAAATATATCGTATTTTCCATTATAAATTCACAATAAATTTTCCATAACTTAGAAAATTATGAAAATTGAAACACATCTCTAAAATCATGTTTTACGTAATAAATAATTTTTCCATGGCATTCTATATTCAATAACAATTAGTTTTTCCCTAAAACCGTGTAAATTCATATGTAAATGAATCGGTTTAGATCAAACATATAATAATTCAAGCATATCATCATCCAAAACATCGTAGAAACGAATTTAATCTTAAATCCGAAAATATACGATTATAAAAACAAAATAGAAATGGAATGAATTATTATTCACTTTAACTATGATAAGAGCTTTGAAATTTGGTTTTAAATTAATCCCCTAGCTTTAATTCCTTAGCTTGATTGAATTTCTCTTCATCTTCTTCCTTGTTAATGTCCAGCTCTTCTTAGGTTAAATTTGTATATTTTGAGTTTTTGAGAAAATGAACGTGAATGGGTGAATAAAAGTGTATGGCCGTGAATAATAAGGTGCATCTATATTTACTAATATGCCCATGTTTTAATTAATTATTTAAAAGCAATTTTAAGCGCATTTAAGGTAAATTAAGCATGGCCTTCTTATAGTTTTTTCAAATCCTAATCCCCTTATCATCATTATTCTATTAAATTTATCTAATTAAATCTATTTAATAATGTTATCAAAAATTAAGGGTGCTACAGGTTCTCCCCTTAAAGAATTTATTCCTCGAAATTAAGCATGGACTATATATTAAACATAACATCATCTGTAATAACTCCTGGCATCCATACTAGCCTATCTGACTAGCAACTATCTATATAAATCTAATATAGCTGTAACAATCCCAGTTTAATGACGAATTTCAATTTATAATTTAATTGAATTTTCGGATTAAATTATGGATTTGTTTGAATTTTTCAAATTTAATAAGAAATGTATACTTATTTATTTTTGAATTTGATTGAAACTCAAAATAAATGTTTTCAGTTGAATTGGATTCTAAAATAAATTTTGATTTGGAAAGTTAAAATATATTCAAAATGAATTTTCTTTAAAAGGTTATAAAAAGTATAAAAAAAAATTATCCTATCAAAAATAAATATAAGTGTAAATATAAAAATAAAATATATGATGTAAATTAAATGTTTGGCTTGTTAAACTTGAATAGAAACAAACAATAAATTTAATACTTAAGTTAGAAATATAATTATAAAATAAATTACAAAATATGAAGTAAACATACGAAGTAAAAATATAAATTATAACAACATATTAATTTTACAATGTCATTTAAATTACAAAGTAAAACTATAAAATAGTAACAAAAGAAATACAAATAGAATTGTATGGGAAAATATGTCTATGTAATGAAGCTTGCCAAAGTAGATAAACAAATAAACAAAAAGAAATGTCTACAATACAAAACCTGTACATACAAAAATAAAAATCAAATGGATTTTATATAGACAAAAGTACACAAGTACATGCTTGTACAAAGTAAACAAATGGAATACATACAACATGGGTTGTAAACAAGGACTCTTGCATTTAATGCCCAAACACAAAACAATCTCTTCAGCATGACTTGATATAATTTCGGCCTCCATATAAGAAAAAAAAAACCTCTGATTAAAGGTATATAAATATTTATAAGTACAACTAAAATCTTGCTTCAATTAAAACCTGTACACTTCTTTATATATCAATCCATTATCTTATTCCAGTTCGTTCAAGAAAACATAATTTAGCAAGCGAAAGAAAATAAACATCATTCAACTCAAAGTTCAAAGCAAAAACAGGATTCAAGAAGATTATATCTGCAGTTTTAACAACAAGGCAGTTCTCTGTTCCTCCCTTTGATGTGAGCAAACTTTCTATAATCTTCTATTTTGATTTGTTCAGTGATGACGAATGGAATGAATAAATGAGGTAACTTGTTTTGAATGTATACATATGTGTTCCTCTGTGTACTGTGATGGTTCTGATCTTTCTGTTTATTTTTGCTTTCAGAGTAAAGTGAGTTTAGAAAGAAATCAAATAAATCTTTATACAAACATGTTTAACTTAGGGTTCTTAAACAAAATAAGTTGTCTAAACTTGACGCACATTTTAAATTTTGTTTTAAGCTTGAAATGAATTTTTTTGACTCTTTAACCTGAATATTAAAGTAAAAATAAAATATTAAGATGAATTCAAGCATTTTAAATCATTGAATTGATTTTAAAATTTGAATGAACATATGAAAATAGGATTTTTAAAACAATAGTGAGGATTTTTAGTTGAGTAATTCGAGGGCAGTTCGAATTTGAACAAAATCAACATTTCGATCCATTTTTGGAAATTGAAGAAATACCGGATGTTGTAATTTCGCTTGAAGCTAGTTTGGAACTTAATGACGTTAGGAAAAATGTAAAAAAATTATCCATTGCATAAATTGTATGGTCGAGATCAAATTAGGGTTTAAGATCAAATTTTGTTGCGGTCTGGAAATGAGGTGATGTCGTCACCTCTAGGGCATCGAGTCGCTCGAGTTTCAGCGAAATGGTGGCGCGAAGGATTGGTGGGGTGAGGCCGGAGTTATGGCGCCTCAGGTGAACGACGTAGGTAAGGCAAAGCATTTCTGTTTGATGAGTTCGACTTCCAGTTTTTCGAACTAAATGTTGGTTTTTGATCTGAGGGTTTTGGCATTGAAACGACTTTGGATATTGAGTGTAGTGGTGATTTGCGACTCGCCAGAGCACGAGAGGTTTGCCAAGGTGGTGGCGAGGCGACGTGCACGTGCACGGCGTTGATACGGTGCCTGGAAATTTCTGGGGGGGGGGGGGACAACTCAAGCTAATACTCGAGCAAGTGGAAGGTTTTCACGGGTTCAAGCTCGAGTACGTGAGTTAGTTGCCTGCTAGTATAATTTGATCTGAACTTAAGTTAACTAAAGAAAAAAAATAAAAAGGGGAAGAAGAAGAACGAACGTACAGGTAGAGGTCTCGGGGAAAAGGGGTGTTCGACTCGAAGTAATACTCGAGTATCATAGGGATGGAATCAGGATTTTGTCAAACTGGAATATTATGTTGTAAAAGTGTAAAGTTAAACAACTTGCTTTCTACAAGTTTTAAATACTGTAACTTAATTAAGAGTTCAACTGTTAAAGTCAAGAAATTTAAACAAGTCTTAATTATTTTAGTTAATACTTTAACAAGGTTTTTAACATTTAATTATTATTTTTAACCAAGTAATTAAGTTAAGTATAAAATTAATTAACATTTAAAGTTGTAGTTAATATTAAATTTATTTTCAAAGTTTAAAGAAGATTTCTTTGAAAATGTTAATTAGTGAATAATTAATATTAATTGATTATTTTCTGAAAGTAATTAAGAATAATTACTTTTTAATTGTAATTAGTAATGAATTAAGTCATTTAATTATGAATTCATAATTAATTAATTAAGTAATTTCATTAAGAATTAAGGATTTATAATTGATTAATTAAGTGATTAATGATTAATAAATGGGTAATTAAGTTGATTAATAATTAATATTTTTACTTAATGATTAAGGGAAATCAATTTAGTAATTAAGACCTAATAATTGATTTGTTAAAATTAACTAATTTGAAATGAAATAAGTAATCAATGGATAATTAATGATTAATTAAATAGGGTTAAAGAATTAACTCTTAAGTAGTTGTTTAGATTTGAATTAATTGCAATAAGAATTAAAGATGATTGCTTATGGATTGTGTGTGTTGGATATCTGATTTGTTTTAAAATGAACTGATATTTCTGTTTGAAATTGTGATGCCGTGAGATGTGAATTACTCCGTGCTGGATTATGATTGGTGATTTTATTCTGTATCGATGAGAAAACCCCATTGCCTATAAAACGACATTTGAATTTCGATGCGACAGGGATTCAGATTCTGGTTAGTTGTCCGAAACCCACATCGAATCATGATGATGAATCTTTGTGATTGATAAATTTATTTATCTATGAATCTGTGAATAAAGATAAGCATTATGGATTATATCGCTTATCGATATTGATGTCTTTGTAATAATTGATGTTGTGCCATTATTGTGTAAAAAACCCCTGGACCACACTTTCACACACAAAAAATGGATTTCACGTGGAAATCGGTTAAGTCACAGATTTTTAAATAAGTTTTGAATTTGAATTTTTAAATTCAAATGTTTTTGGAAATAAATTAAGTTTAATGTGAAAAGCTTTTGAAAAGGTGTTTTAAGGATGAAAGTTATTTTGAATAACTTAATAAAAAAATTGAAATTTGAAGAATTCGATTTAAATTGAAATTCAAAATCTAAAATTGAATTCTATATCAGTATTATGATTTAAAAAGGACTTTACTAGTTATACGGGTTTAAACTATTTTTAAAGCGTTGTTTTGGGAATTTGAATTAACCCAAAGATTGTAACTTGTATAAATGGAATCGGGTTTTTCCAAAATAAAACTATTGTTTCTAAATGATAAAAAGCTTTCATATGAGAAATGAATTTCAAATTGTATTTAAGGGATTTCAAGTTAAACAAAAAATAGTTTTCCAAGTTATGAATGAATCTTTGGAAACAGTTTTGAAAGCTATGAGATAAGTCTTAATTTTAAGATTTAAATGAGTTAATCTAATTGGAATGAAAATTGCTTTGAAATCCGTAAATTGATCTTTGTGAAACTGAGTGAACTTTGTGAAATAAATCTTTTTGTTTAAAGGATTTGAAATGGTAATTGGTTTAAACCATTTGAAAGAAAGTTTGGAATTATTAAGTTGTGACTTAATTGAAATCACATATCCATATGTTTTTAAATATTACGCTCATTATTCGGTTTAGCCGGGAGAGGACCAAATAATGATATGTCGTTATGTAGAGCATTTGAAGACCTATGGTGAAGACCGGATATTTCCAAGAACGATAGGATGGCCTATCGATTGTCTCTGCACTAAGTTGCTCCGGTATAGAGATTCCCTAAGTGATGGGAAGTCCGATCGAGATTGTGAATACCCGGATTGGAAGGGCTTCTTTGGAAGTGCCTTCGTTTCTGCTCGAACCCAGAACGGACTTGTATGGATTGTATGTTTGACATTACATTTTGAGATATCAAGCAGATTTCTTTCAAATACATTTCTGTTGGTGGCAGAGAATTTATTCTCTTAGCTTAACACCCTTCTCTGAGACGTACGATCTCAGAGGTTATGTAGTTGAAGTTATCAGCGATATATTCCCAATTTGGTAATGTGGCATGCTGAGTGCTGCTGATCATTTGTTGATCAAAGCGTGGCTTTTGTGAAAAGCGTAGCTTTGTGGATGAGACTTCGTCGAACCTCACAACCCGGTAATGGTCGAAACAGGAAAGATGCAGCGAGGTTTCAGGGGTAGCTTCCCTAGGGTATGGCCATTCTTTCTAGAAAAGGGTAGTATCATGGTATGGAGCCCAAATACTTACTCATGTGGACACTGTATTTTATTACTTTGTGATGTTGTTGGTTTAGAGAGCTCTCGTATAAAGGTCCCTAAGGACCAGGGGTGGCATATCTGAGGTTTTGTTTATTCCCCGGGAAGGGGGGTAGCTGGCCTTGTTTGGCAGAGATCCGGTTAGGAGTCTCGGGACGTCCTTCCCGAGGCATTCCCATGTGGCAATAGGAAGTTCCTTGGCCTGACCATTTGTTGGAAATCCATTCATCCAATATGAGCCTTGTACGGTTTTAGTTGTAGAACCTGCCATCTACTTATGGTGGCGCCCCACTGTTTGGATGGTAGCTATAGTAGGCATAGTTCGAAATGTCTATGTTGGCTAAGATTTATATTATACTTTCGAAATATTTTCTGCACTTGCACTTATAGTAATAATATCAAAGAAATTTGTGTATCAAGCATCTTTAACAATCATAAGGAGAAATCTCCTCTGATTCTGCGTTTGCATTTTGTGTGTGTGTGTGTGCGGGAGGCCTTATGGTAGTTCCATTTTCTAATAGTATTGCGGATCTACTTTAAAAAAATTCTTTGTTTGTGTTTAAAAGATAAACTGTTTTTGTTTGCTCATACCAGTCCCATGACTGATCTGGAGTTTATCGTTTCTTTCCTAAACTCTGGGTGCTCAAAATTTTTCGACACGGGCAGTCTAGAGTTTGGTTTTTCAGATAGTTAGGTTCAGTAGATTATCTGGAGCTAGTTCAGTCTTTGGATGTGGACAAGACTTGCTTGTCTTGGTGAAATCTTGATGGTGGATCAAGCTAGGAGTTTTGGAGCTTGTCTTCGGAGGTTTTGGACAGAGTTGCAGTATTGGATATCTGTGAAAACTTATCTCATATTGTATCATGTTCTGCTGTATTCTGTGATGTATATTCTCTGATGTTGATGATTATCATTGTATCAAATTGATGTATCAGATATTGTATTCATGTTATATCAGTGATATCATCTTTTATTTTCCGCTGTGTTATTTATCATCTAATGGGTGTTGCAAGCTCCCGCGATACGAATTTGATGTTGTTTGTCAGACATCAAGTTCGGGTCGTGACAAGTTGGTATCAGAGCTGAAGTTTGAGTAAGAACTTTAGCTATGGAGTGTAACACATTAGATGACACATTAGAGATAGGGTGAAGTATACCCTAGAATGAGTACAACTAGTGGAACCCAAAACCCAAATTTCTTAATCTATTTTTTTATCTGTTGTTATTCTCTAAGATATTTCGTCCAAATGCCTAAATCGGATTTCTTACTATATACAGATAGTAAGAATGAGTGGAAGAAGGGGACGAAATAGGAGACAGGAAAGTACTGGTCAAAGCCCTGCAACGACAGATATTCCTATTCAATCTCAACCAAATTTGGCTGATCTATATCGAAGTTTTTCTAGACTTGGTGGAAAGCCGTTCACTGGCAAAGAATCTGTTATCGAAGCACAAGCATGGATTCGATTGTGTAAAAAGATTTTCAAATGACTAAAATTGGAAGATTATCAAATGTGATTGATATATAGCTTCTTGGCAATTCTAGGAAGAGGCTTTAGCTTGGTGGGAAGCAGTTACATTGGATTAGTCGGTGGATGAATTTACTTGGAGTCGTTTCAAGGAAGTGTTTGAGCGGCAATATATGTCGTCTGTTGGTATCTCCCGAATGTACCAAGAGTTTATGGATTTAGAGAAAAGAAGTTTGTCATATGAGGAATATTTAAACAAATTTATTGAATTATCTCGATTTGGTCCAGAATTGGTGAATACACCGTTAAAGAAGAATGAAAAGTTTATTCGAGGAATGAACCAGGAGTTTCAGGAACGGATGACTACTCACGTCAAGGAATCTTTTTCTGAATTAATCGATATGGGCTATCGATACGATACTCTGGAAAAGCAAAAAGATCCGAGGAGAATGGAAATGCAAGTAATTTGAATTGGAGAAAAAGGAAGTTTGGCAGTAAGAGACCAAAGAAAAATAAAGGAATGAAAAGTATACAAAAGAAAAAGATGAAGGATGTTACTTGTCTCAATTGTTTAGAGAAAGGTCACTACTCGGATAAATGCAAAAATCCTTGGAAGCTAGGAATGAGAGAGCCATTTATGAGGCCAGATCAGGAATCTACGGGATGCTATAAATGCCGCAAGCCGGGACATAGGATCAACGACTGTCCAGCTCATGAGCAAACTTTAGTAAAGAAGGTGTATGCAATCAGAGACGATTCTTCAACCTCAAAAAGCTGATTAAGGAAATGAATTTTATAAGGTAATCTTCTCGTTTACGATTAAATTGTTTGAATTTTGTTCGACATGAAAACTACCCTTAGTTTTATTTTTCAGCAAATCGTAAATGAGTTAAATCTTGAATCTGAAATCGTAATCGAATCTATTTTGTCTATTTTATTGGGTTTCGATATTATCTACGAATGGTTAGTTATCCCTTCGGACTAACCAATACCTCTGTATACTTCGTAGATCAGATAACCGAATTGTTTCGTAATTGATTGAGTTTGTTCTCATATCTATTGTTGATATTCTGATTTGGTAAGCCAAATGCAGAATTGATATCCAGTTTGATTTGGAAAGATATTTCTCTATCTTTCATCTATCTTTGTTATCTCCTTGGCAAATTTCGAGGACGAAATTTCTTAAGAGGGGGAATCTGTAACAATCCCAGTTTAATGACGAATTTAAATTTATAATTTAATTGAATTTTTGGATTAAATTATGGATTTTTTTGAATTTTTCAAATTTAATAAGAAATGTATACTTATTTATTTTTGAATTTGGATTGAAACTCAAAATAAATGTTTTTAGTTGAATTGGATTCTAAAATAAATTTTGATTTGGAAAGTTAAAATATATTCAAAATGAGTTTTCTTTAAAATGTTATAAAAGGATAAAATAAAAAAATTATCCTATCAAAAATTAAATATAAGTGTAAAATATAAAAATAAAATATATGATATAAATTAAATGTTTGGCTTGTTAAACTTGAATAGAAACAAACAATAAATTTAATACTTACGTTAGAAATTTAATTATAAAATAAATTACAAAATATGAAGTAAGCATACGAAGTAAAAATATAAATTATAACAACATATTAATTTTAGAATGTCATTTAAATTACAAAGTAAAACTATAAAATAACAATAAAAGAAATACAAATAGAATTGTATGGGAAAATATGTCTACGTAATGAAGATTGCAAAAGTAGATAAACAAATAAACAAAAAGAAATGTCTACAATATAAAACCTGTACATACAAAAATAAAAATCAAATGGATTTTATATAGACAAAAGTACACATGTACATGCTTGTACAAAGTAAACAAATGGAATACACACAGCATGGGTTGTAAACAAGGACTCTTGCATTTAATACCCAAACACAAAACAATCTCTTCAGCACGACTTGATATCATTTCGGCTTCCATATCACTACAACAAAAATGCCCTATTACAACGCCCTTTTTACAACGGGCATTTGTTGCCCGTTGTAATAGAAGGCTATTACAACGGTCGATTCAGGACCGTTGTAATAGATGCCCCCTTTTACAACGGGCATTTGCTGCTCGTTGTAATAGATAGCTATTACAACGGTCCATTCAGGACCGTTGTAATATATGCCCTATACAAGACTCTTTTTACAACGGTCCATTCAGGACCGTTGTAATAGATGCCCCTTTTTACAACGGGCATTTGCTGCCCGTTGTAATAGATCTCTATTACAACGGTCCATTCAGGACCGTTGTAATATATTTATTAATTACACTTAATATTTAATTATTATAATTAATATTCAATTATTTAGTAATTACATTTAATATTCAGTATTTAATATTCAATATTAGATAATTAAATTAGTAAAATTCTAAACTAAATTCATAAATACATTTGAAATTTTCATAAAATTCAAGAATTAAAGAGTAAAATTTTAAGATAACTTAAAATTTTAGAAAGTTTCCGAAATCTTAGAATATTTAATATTTCAAATAATTTAAAATTTGAAAATTTTGTAAAATAAACTTAAAAACATTTGTAAAATTTATAAACAAAAATTTGAAATTTTCATAAAATTATAAAATAAAGAGATTAAAATTTTATAAAATATTTAAAATTTCAAAATATTAAAATAATTCAGAATTTGAGAAATATAAATTTTACTGTAAAATTTTTAGAAACTAATGCCCCTTTTAGTTTCAAATGCATTAGTAATTACATTTAATATTCAGTATTTTACTGTAATATTTTAAAACCCTAAATAACTAAATAACTAAAACCCCTTTTTAAATAAACAAGGCCGGCCCACTTGAAGTTCACCGTCCCCTTCTTTTGTTTGTGAAAAATGTCGGCCTCTCTTTGTCGAATTAGGGCTTCGGCTTCTTTCTCGAATTAGGGCTTCGTTCTGATGATTGATGCTCTTGCTTCTCTGATGTTCGATTGTTGCCCTTGCTCACTGCTTCGCTTATGATTGTTTGCTCCTCTGTTGATCGATTGTGAAATTAGGGCTTCGGCTTCAATTTGGTATGTAACTTTCCTTTTTGCTTGAATGCTTGAATTTGATTGTTGCTCTGCTTGCCGATGATGAACTTGGGTTTGTGATTGATAGTTTGATTGTGAATTTTAGCTCATATTCGATGATGATACCTTCGGGTTGAATTTATATGAACTCGTTACACTTGAAATCCTTCGTATCAATTTAATATTTTCCTAATTCTCAATTTTTTGTTACCTGTTGCGCACGGCTTCTATTCTGTAGCGTTCGATCATCTTGATTAACGCGGCATTAAAACTTTTCCCTTTTTCATTTCTGACTTTTTCAAAGGCGTATTTGATGCACTGTCATCAATTCGAATTCTCTGGTTCTTCCATGATTTCGACTTCACTGTGAATTATTGTTGCATTCCGTATTTGTTTTCGAATTAATTAATTCGAAGATTTCTTCCTATATTTGTTTTCTCGGCCCTTATTTGTATTAATACTGACCATATGTAGTCAAGAAATTTGATGCAGAGATTTCTTTCCAAATTAATTTTCTTTGACTTAATTAAAAATACGATTTTGATCTTTAACTTCGGCTTGATTTCTGCACTGACTTGTACTTGCCACTGTCTTGTGTTTTCTACTGCACATTCACCTGTTTACAATATATGTGCATACATACATATGTATGTGTGTATGCATATATTCTTGGGTTTGTGCTTGGACTTCAACTGCTTCATGTTCTGTTGATCTTGATTTTGTTTCTCAGTCATGTATTCACCTGCATGTAGTTGTGCACTGATTCTTTCGAATTGCATACTTCATCCATTTGTTCATGTTGCTGGACTTGTTTCACTGGTATCTTCCCTGTGTTGATTTGAGTTGCTGTCGTCTGCACTTGCACTTGATATTGTAACCTCTTATAATCATTCTGGCCTTGCTTATCACGGTTTGATTTTGCTGGTTCGACTTGGCATTGACTGTTTCAATTTGTCTCAACTTGATTTCTGATTTGTGAATTATTCAACCTTGTTCATCACGTTGCCGACATTTGCTTTGACCAGTTGATTTACTTTGGCCATACTGTTGAAATAGTGTTCTCTGACCATCTCTTCTATCATTTGGTATTGCCATGCATTTTCATAGTACCATAGCTTCTTTGTTGCACTCGAGTTAGTTCAAACATGAACTTGTTGCTTGGTTCACTGTGTTACTCATTGATTAGTTTGCATTGTCATATTTTATTCATGTTGCCTTCATTTGCCATTGAGTTTTGTAGCTTGGTGTCATGTTTGCTGGACTTGTTGTTGGCATGTGCATTGTGTTTATTTGTGTCCACACGATGCTTTGAGTCTGCAACTTGTAGCTGGACTTGATTTGTGCCTTGTCCATTCTCATGTGTTCATCCCTGTAGTATATGTTAGTGATACATTTTGGAGTTGGTTCATGTTGCTCTGCACTTTGATGTTGTAGTCTCTGACTTTGCTGTATTCATGCTTTTATGCTTGTGACATTCCTCTGCCTTGTTGACTGCATCACCATACTCTATTGAGACCTGTAGTCTTATTTCATGTTGCTGTGCAGTAGCTATGCCTTACTTGTCTCTGCTCCATCCTGGTTGCTTCCCTGACCTTGTATCACTTGATTCAGAAAAAAAATTGGAACTGGATTAGTGCAGTTTTCATTCTAGTTTGTAACTGCAGCCATGTTTCATTTTGAGTTGCAGTGTTGGTCTGACTTGCTTGAGTTTCACTGCCATAAGACGTGCATGTGTGTTGCAGTTGTTTATATGCACTTCATCACTTCAGTATTGTATTGTTTTATGTAGTAGCCTGGACTGGTGCATACTGTTTCTTTACTATGTTGTATTATTCACTGATGCACTCGTATCACTGGTATTTGTGGTCGTCTGCACCTCTGGCATGCAGCTTGAATTGAGTTGAGTCGAGATAGCTTGCATGATTTACTTGCATTGTGGCATTGTGTTCTGGTCATTTGCACTTGCAGTTATACTGCAGTTATCTTCGAGTCTTCTGTATATTTTGTAGCATGTCACTGGACACATTCCTGTACTAGCTTTGTTGTTGCTGTGTTCACTGTCACTACGCATTGTTGTGAGTAGTTGGAATCACTGTCATTTGTTTCTTCACTTGTGCATTGTTGTGTCTGGTTCGTTGAGTTCTTGGTTGTGACAGCTCTATATAGTTTGGAACTGTGTCATGGTGATGCATTCTTGAGTCTTGGATATTGAACAGTATTATATTGGTTTGGTTGTTTTAATGAAGAGGTTGAACTTGCACACTTCATGTAGCCTTCATGTTTGGTCTGACCTTTGCACATATGACTTTCTTCATGTTGCAGCTGATTTTTTTTTATTTTATTTTGATGTTTTCAAAATCATGTTTCATTTTATATTGCAAAGCGCATATTCAACAAAACTCGGGTTTGACCTTGTGCTCGTGTCGTGATTTTAAATATATTGCATGTGAGTTGAACCCGGCTTTGCATTTGGGTTTGACCTGTGCTCACTTGTCCCTGTAGCATTATCAAGTGTATATCGGTGTGCACGGCCTTGTGGCATATACAGTGATACACTGTGTATGTCACAAGTTGTTCGTGTATGATGAATTCAAAATTCAAATTTAAATGATGACGAACAACCCAAATAACTGAGGCAAATATTCTTTTCAAAAAATTCACATTTTATTTTATATTGCAAAAATATTTCTTTTTCAATTTTACTGCGTTAGTAAATATTTTTGCAGATTGCTCAGATGCTGGATTCTAACTGGAAAGAAGTTGAAGATAACAATACGAGTGTGAGTGATATGTAGTGAGGTTCTGAATGTAAAATAGTGATGTAATGAAATTTGTATCAAAATTGTATAGTGAATAGTGAGAGTTTGAATTTGTACTATTTAAAAATTGTAATAAATATTTGTTTGAATAAAATATTCATTTGAATTCAAAATCTGTGCTGTAATTTTTTTTTAAAATTTGCATTCATTTTGCAACGGTCAGAAACCGTTGCAATATCATGTATTACAACGGGCATTGCCCGTTGTAAAAATATGTATTACAACGGGCTTTGCCCGTTGTAAAAATATGTATTACAACGGGCATTGCCCGTTGTAAAAATATGTATTACAACGGGCATTGCCCGTTGTAAAATATGGTCGACCTATTACAACTAGGCCTAATACAACGGGCGCATGCCCGTTGCGAAATGCATATTACAACGGGCATTGCCCGTTGTAAAATGCCTGTTTTGTTGTAGTGTATAAGAAAAAAAAATCTCTGATTAAAGGTATATAAATATTTATAAAGTACAACTAAAATCTTGCTTCAATATTTTACTAAAACCTGTACAGTTCTTTATATATCAATCCATTATCTCATTCCAGTTCGTTCAAGAAAACATAATTTAGCAAGCAAAAGAAAATAAACATCATTCAACTCAAAGTTCAAAGAAAAAACAAGATTCAAGAAGATTCAATCTGCAGTTTTAACAACAAGGCAGTTCTCTGTTCCTCCCTTTGATGTGAGCAAACTTTCTATAATCTTCTATTTTTATTTGTTCAGTGATGACGAATGGAATGAATAAATGAGGTAACTTGTTTTGAATGTATACATATGTGTTCCCTTGTGTACTGTGATAGTGCTTATCTTTCTGTTTATTTTTGCTTTCAGAGTAAAGTGAGTTTAGAAAGAAATCAAATAAATCTTTATACAAACATGTCTAACTTAGGGTTCTTAAACAAAATAAGTTGTTTAAACTTGACTCACAGTTTAAAATTTTGTTTTAAGCTTGAAATGAAATTTTTTGACTCTTTAACCTGAATATTACAGTAAAAATAAAATTTTAAGATGAATTCAAGCATTTTAAATCATTGAATTGATTTTATAATTTGAATGAACATATAAAAATTAGATTTTTAAAACAATAGTGGGGATTTTTAGTTGAGCAATTCGAGGGCAGTTCGAATTTGAACAAAATCAACATTTTGATCAATTTCTGGAAATTGAAGAAATACCGGATGTTGTAATTTCGTTTGAAGCTAGTTTGGAACTTAATGATGTTAGGAAAAATGTAAAAAAAATTATCTATTGCATAAATTGTATGGTCGAGATCAAATTAGGATTTAAGATCAAGTTTTTTTGCGGTCTGGAAATGAGGTGACGTCGTCACCTCTAGGGCATCGATTCGCTCGAGTTTCAGCGAAATGGTGGCGCGGAGGATTGGTGAGGTGAGGCCGGAGTCATGGCGCTTCAGGTGAACAACGTGGGTAAGGCGAAGCATTTTTGTTTGATGAGTTCGACTTCCAGTTTTTAGAACTGAATGTTGGTTATTGATCTGAGGGTTTTGGCATCGAAACGACTTTGGATATTTAGTGTAGTGGTGATTCGCGACTCGCCGGAGGACGAGAGGTTCGCCAAGGTGGTGGCGAGGCGACGTGCACGTGCACGGCGTTGATACCGTGCCTGGAAATTTCTGGAGGGTGGACAACTTGAGCTAATACTCGAGCAAGTGGAAGGTTTTCATGGGTTCAAGCTCGAGTACGTGAGTTAGTTGCCTGCTAGTATAATTTGATCTGAACTTAAGTTAACTAAAGAAAAAAATATAAAGGGGAAGAAGAAGAACGAACGTACAAGTAGAGGTCTCGGGGAAAAGGGGTGTTCGACTCGAAGTAATACTCGAGTATCATAGGGATGGAATCGGGTTTTTGTCAAACTGGAATATTATGTTGCAAAAGTGTAAAGTTAAACAACTTGCTTTCTACAAGTTTTAAATACTATAACTTAATAAAGAGTTCAACTGTTAAAGTCAATAAATTTAAACAAGTCTTAATTATTTTAGTTAACATTTTAACAAGGTTTTTAACATCTAATTATTATTTTTAATCAAGTAATTAAGTTAAGTATAAAATTAGTTAACATTTAAAGTTGTAGTTAACATTAAATTTATTTTCAAAGTTTAAAGAAGATTTCTTTGAAAATGTTAATTAGTGAATGATTAATATTAATTGATTATTTTCTGAAAGAATTAAGAATAATTACTTTTTAATTGTAATTAGTAATGAATTAAATAATTTAATTATGAATTCATAGTTAATTAATTAAGTAATTTCATTAAGAATTAAGGATTTATAATTGATTAATTAAGTAATTAATGATTAATAAATGAGTAATTAAGTTGATTAATATTTAAGATTTTTACTTAATGATTAAGGGAAATCAATTTAGTAATGAAGACCTAATAATTGATTAAGTATTGATTTGTTAATTAACTAATTTGAAATGAAATAAATGATCAATGGATAATTAATGATAAATTAAACAGGGTTAAAGAATTAACTCTCAAGTAATTGATTAAATTTGAATTAATTACAATAAGAATTAAAGATGATTGCTTATGGATTGTGTATGTAGGATATCTGATTTTTTATAAAATGAATTGATATTTTTGTTTGAAGTTGTGATGCTGTGAGATGTGAATTACTATGTGCTGGATTATGATTGGTGATTTTATTTGGTATCGATGAGAAAACCCCTTTGCCTATACAACGACATTTGAATTTCGATGCGATAGGGATTCGGATTCTGGTTAGTTGCCCGAAACCCACATCGAATCGTAATGATGAATCTTTGTGATTGATAAATTTATTTATGTATGAATCTGTGAATAAAGATAAGCGTTATGGATTATATCGCTTATCGATATTGATGTCTTTGTAATAATTGATGTTGTGCACTATTGTGTAAAAAACCCCTGGACCACACTTACACGCACAAAAAATGGATCACGTGGAAATCGGTTAAGTCATAGATTTTTAAATAAGTTTTGAATTTGATTTTTTAAGTTCAAATGGTTTTGGAAATAAATTAAGTTTAATGTGAAAAGCTTTTGAAAAGGTGTTTTAAGGATGAAAGTTATTTTGAATAACTTAATATTAAAATTTGGAATTTGAATAATTCGATTTAGATTGAAATTCTAAATCTAAAATTGAATTCTATATCAGTATTTATGATTTAAAAAGGACTTTACAAGTTATACGGGTTTAAACTGTTTTTAAAGCGTTGTTTTGGGAATTTGAATTAACCCAAAGATTGTAACTTGTATAAATGGAATCGGGTTTTTCCGAAATAAAACTATTGTTTCTAAATGATAAAAAGCTTTCATATGAGAAATGAATTTCAAATTGTATTTAAGGGATTTCAAGTTAAACAGAAAATAGTTTTCCAAGTTATGAATGAATCTTTGGAAATAGTTTTGAAAGCTATGAGATAAGTCTTAATTTTAAGATTTAAATGAGTTAATCTAATTGGAATGAAAATTGCTTTGAAATCCGTAAATTGATCTTTGTGAAACTGAGTGAACTTTGTGAAATAAATCTTTTTGTTTAAAGGATTTGAAATGGTAATTGGTTTAAACCATTTGAAAGAAAGTTTGGAATTATTAAATTGTGACTTAATTGAAATCCCATATCCATATGTTTTTAAATATTACGCTCATTATTCGGTTTAGCCGGGAGAGGACCGATTAATGATACGTCGTTATGGATAGCATTTGAAGACCGGTGGTGAAGACCGGGTATTTGCGAGAACGATAGGATGACCTATCAATTGTCTCTGCATTGAGTTGCTCCGGTATAGAGATTCCCTAAGTGATGGGAAGTACGATTGGGATTATGAATACCCGGATTGCAAGGGCTTCTTTGGAAGTGCCATCGGTTCCGTTTGAACCCAGAACAGACTTGTATGGATTGTATGTTTGACATTACATATTGAGATATAAAGCAGATTTCTTTCAAATATATTTTTGTTGGTGGCGGAGAATTTATTCTCTTAGCTTAACACCCTTCTCTGAGACGTACGAGCTCAGAGGTTATGTAGTTGAAGTTATCAGCGATATATTTCCAATTTGTAATGTGGCATGCTGAGTGTTGCTGATCATTTGTTGATCAAAGCATGGCTTTTGTGAAAAGCGTAGCTTTGTGGACGAAAACTTCGTCGAACCTCACAACCCGGTAATGGTCGAAATAGGAAAGATGCAGCAAGGTTTCATGGGTAGCTTCCCTAGGGTATGGCCATTCCTTTTGGAAAAGGGTAGTATCATGGTATGGAGCCCAGATACCTACTCATGTGGACACTGTATTTTATTACTTTGTGATGTTGTTGGTTTAGAGAGCTCTCGTATAAAGGTCCCTAAGGACCGGGGGTGGCATATATGAGGTTTTGTTTAGTCCCCGGGAAGGGGGTAGCCGGCCTTGTTTGGCAGAGATCCGGTTAGGAGTCTCGGGGCGTCCTTCCGGAGACTTTCACCAACCTGACTTTCTTATTCCTCAATCTTTTCTCATCCCTCGCTACCACTCGAATTGGTTATCTAACAAAAGTCAAATTAGGCTCTACGATCAAGTCTTCCAACCCCGTCAGAAGAATAGTAGTCTCTGGATTATGACATACTTGCGAAGATGAGACATATAAAATACATTATGGACACCCGCCATACTGTTTGGCAACTCTACTCTGTATGCGAGCTTCCCAATCCTCTCTATAATTTGGAATGGTCCAACATATCTCGGAGCTAACTTCCCTGACTTTCCAAATCGTACCACACCCTTCATCGCTGACATCTTAATAAAAACCTTATCTCCAACTGAGAGCTCTAGGTCTTTACGCCGCTTATCTGCATAACTCTTCTATCTGGATTGAGCTTCCTTCATCCTTTATCGGATTAACTATATCCTCTCTGATGCCTCCCTAACCAAATCTGGACCTAAGACTAATCTGTCTGCTGTTTCCAACCAACATGCTGGTGATTTGCATGGCCTTCCATACGAAGTTTCAAAAGGCGCCGTTTCTATACTAGTTTGGTAACTATTATTAAAGGAAAACTCAACTAAAATAGGTGATCTTTCTAAGATTCACCGAAGTTTAAGATACAAGCTCTCAGTAAATCCTCGAGTACCTTGTTGACTCTTTTTATTTGCCCATCCGTCTAAGGGCTATATGAAGTACTCATATTAAGCTTGGTACCCAATACTTCCTGTAGACTCTTTTAGAATTCACTAGTGAACAAGGCATCTCTGTCCCTTACTATACTTCCAGGAACTCCATATAGTCTAACTATGTTCTTCATGAACAACTTACCTAAAACAGGTGTCGTCCTAGTTGAATTAACTAGAATGAAATGGGCACTCAGTCTGTCCACTATAACCCATATGCTTTCATTTCCTCTGTTTGAACTTGGCAACCCGTCTATAAAATTCATGGATATCTAATCTTATTTTCAAATTGGAATCTCTAGAGGGTGAAGCAATCCACTCAGCCTTTGATGTTCGGACTTCACTTATTAAAAGTTTGCACACTACCTAACCCACAAGCCAACATCCCTCTTCATACCTTCCCAATAGAAGTTTCTCTTCATATCCTGATACATCTTAGTTCCTCTAGGATGAATCGTAAACTTGGACCAATGACATTCTCCAAGAACTTCTTTCCTCAAGTCCTCCATATTTGGAACACACAACCTTCCCTTCTTTCTCAACCATCCTCTTTGGTCAAGACTAAAGTCTTTTAGATCATCGATCTCATCTCCAATCTCGAACCTTTTAATCCTCTCGGCTAATACTGGATCCTCTTTTTGCTTGAAGTAATCCTTTCGATCAACACTGGCCGAACTACTAGATAGGACAACATGTCGGTACTCTGACTAGAACTAGCAGTCGATCTTAACTATACACCACAACTGGCCAAAACTTCTAAATCCTTTCACTCCGCCAACGTACCTAATACCACATTCTGATATCTTCTGCTAAGAACATCCGCTACCATGTTATCTTTACCTGGTGTATATTCTGTACCAAAATCATAAGCAGCCAAAAACTCCTAGCCACCTCGGTTGTCTCATATTCAACTCTTTTTGAGAGAACAAGTATCTTAAAGACTTATGATCAGTACAAATCTCAAACCTCTCCACTAATAGGTAATGTCTCCAAATCCTCAGTGCAAATATCACCTTGGCCAACTCCAAATCATGTGTAGGATACCTCACTTCATGTGCTCTATGCTGTCTAGATGCATAGGCAATAACTTTACCCTTCTGCATCAATGCTACTCCCAATCCCGTGTCTACATGCATCAATATACACCACCAACCCCTAGTTTCTGTCTGGAACTACTAAAACTTTTGCATGGGTCAATGTTTTAATTTAAGGAATGCTTCCTCACATTTATCGGACTAGATAAACCTCATCTCCTTCTTGGTTAACTTAACCATAAGTGCTTCTATCCACGAGAAATCCTTGATGAATCTATGGTTGCAGCCAGTAAGTCCAAAAAAACTTCTAAACTCAGTTACCATCTTTGTTCACTTCCAATTATTCATAGCTTTGATCTTATCTGGATCGACTAACTAGCCTTTCTCTGAAACCACGTGACCAAGAAACTTAATCTCTTTCTTCCAAAAATGACACTTGGTAAACTTCGTCTTGAGCTGATTCTGTCTCAGCATCTCCAGTACACTCTAAGATGAACTTCATGCTCTCTCTTATCCTAAGAGCATTAATGTTCTATAAACACCAGCACAAACCTATCCAAGTACTCTCAGAAGACTCGGTCCACAAATCCACGAAGAAAGCAGGTGCATTTGTCAATCCAAATGGCATCAATAACCACTCATACGAACCATGCCTAGTTCAAAATGCTATCAAAGGAATACTGTCTTCTGCCACTCTTAACTGATGGAAACCTGTCACCAAATCCATCTAGGAAAACACCCTGGCTCCACTCAATTGATCGAACAGGTCGTCTATTCTTGGCAATGGATACTTATTCCTAATCATTCTTTCATTCAACTTACGATAGTCGATGCACATCCTTAATGACCCATCTAGTTTCTTTACGAACACTATGGCTGCTCCCCAAGGAAAACTGATTGGCCTGATAAAATTCCTTCCTTCAAATCCACTAGCTAAACCGTCGATTCCTTCATCTCTGTAGGTGTCATCCTACTAGGTGGTCTACTAACAGTTCAGCTCCGGATAAAAGATCTATACGAAACTCAACTGCTCATTTCAGTGGTAGCCCGGTGACTAGCTCAAAGACATCTGCAAACTCTCTTGCTACCCGAACCTGACTTAACTCATCTCCTATCTAAATAGCATTAAGCAATGTACTAACCCTACGGTCAAAATTCTACACTGAAAGTATTAATGAGTTATGACTATCAGGATGTATCAGTGATACCTCCTTATCCTAGCAAAATATTCTGGCCTCATACCAACCCAACCAATCCATACCTATGACGATTCCGAATTGAAAACATACAGACTGCATGCAAACTTATGACCTAACAAATCCAGTTCTAACTGGTCACATCTCAACCTTAGAGTTGCATACCCTCCTATTAGATTCGCAACCCTTAAGGAAGTAATAAGGTAGGTGGATTCTAAGCATAATCTATCAACCAAACACTGAGATATAGAATGAATGTGATGCACTGGTATCAAAAAGTATTTTAACTGGTATACTCTGAATCAAAAACGCACCTTCCATCACCGTCTTTTCTTTTTTAGTTGCAATAGGCCTAGCTGGTCCAATAGCAAAAACCTTTCCTTTGTCCTCCCTAACAAGCTCTGGACATTGATTCTTGTAATGCTCAACTTGATCATAATTAAAGCACTTCACATTCTTCTTATTTGCAGCCTTCTTCCTATTACCTGATCGGCATTCATTTGCATAATGATCCTTCTTGTCATACTTAAAGCAAACTAACTCAGCCTTTACCTTCTTGGCAATATCTCCCTTGTAAGCTCCTTTCTTTTTAAAGAACTTTATCTTCTTCCCCTGAGAACTTGGAATTTCCACTGGCTTCTCTCTAACACAACTAACAAGCATCTCCTCATGGCGAATGACCATCTCCGTAACTAAATTACTAGGATCAAAAAGATGTGGCAGGGGTCGCCCTAGCAACCTCAGGCCTCAGTCCCCTAATGAACTTCTCGTTCCTTCTGATGATAGTGTCTATAGTATTATGTCCATAACGGGATAACTCCTCAAACTTAGTGGCATACTCAATGACCGACATCTCTCCCTAATCTAGATCCATAAATTCCTCATCAGCTCAAACTTAGCAAACTCAGACACAAACATTTTCTTAAATCTCCTTCTAAACTCAGACCAAGTCAACTATTCTTCCGGAACTCCAGCAGTAACACTATTCCACCAGTGAAGCGTTGACCCTTGCAACTGTCTAGAGGCCAACCATTTCTTTTGTGCATCATGTAAACCCAAATCAACAAATATACGCTCACATTGCAACAACCAATTCTCAACCTCAATAGCATTCTCTGTCCCTGTGAATGGCTTCCCACCAAGACTAGTGTAGTCTTTGCTCAGCCTAGCATAATTATTCCCACCTAAAGCTATAGGATTAGCTCCTCCAACATTTCCAGCAATTCCGGCAGCAGCATCTACTTGCATCATATCGACGAAGAATATATACGTCGCCCCCATATCTACTGATGGATTTCCAGCACCCACACTGGCTTCAACATTTTGGTAATTAGCATTAGCCGATCGACCCAGGTTCCTTGTAGTGGTCGGTTGAGCATTTCCATTAGTGGTGGTGCTTCCTTTACTGAGATTTCCTCTTCCGTTTCCTGCTTCCATATCTTCTTTCTCGTTAATCTGCATACGGGTCTTGGTAAGATACATAAGAACGGTCTAAGAGAGTGGGGAATGTGTACATACATACATATATATAATACAAGTAGTTACTATAATGTTAATCCAAAACCCAATCTTGTTGTCTGATTCATTGGATTATGTTTGAAAAATCTTTTAGGTATAAGTTTCTTTTAAAGATTCATAAATCTATGCTCTGATACCAACTTGTAACATCCCCCTACTTGGAGGCCCAATACAAAAAGTTATGGATGATGCAGTCATCCATAGTTATTAATTCTCGATGACAAATACGACAATGTTAGAGACATTGATAAACAGAAACATGTGAATATGGAAAAGAATTTAAAACAACAAACACAGTCCACATTCCCTTTCATAACATTTCAAATTCATTACATAATCCCAGAGCGCAGACCACGTTTATACAAAATATGCATTTTACAAAATACGCCAAGAGCAACATATGAAGATGTCCACTTGGATGATCAAATTACATAAATGGAAATAAAAAATTTGCCTTTACAACCAAACACAACAGAAATAAAAGAACTCTAAGTAGCTAACATGTTTCCTCCACGTCACCGGAAGCTTTATTCGTCTAAAAGAACACCTAAAACCCCTAAACCTCAAACTACTCAAAATCAATTGAGTACCCGAGAGTTTAAGAGGAGAAAAAAAACTTTGAGTCAGACATAAAGCCCGGTATGAAAAACTTTCTACCATATCAAATCATTTAGATATCTAGTGAGACCACGCCACTTAGCGGAACGGGTTTTCCCCTCACTAGTATCTTAAAACCATATACTATGCTCATGCATTCACAATGGTTAAAACAATTCAAAATAATATGATGATATGCAAACAAGTAAGTTAATTCAGGATTACCCATTCATTCTGACTATCTGCCTCACTTATAGTTTCTAGGATTACTGTTAACCTATTAGTTTTCATGGATCACTAATAACCGGTTAAATGTTTATAGACTACCTATCTGATTTCATAGTTTTCATGGGATCACTAAGAACTTATTGGTGACTTTAATATCTTTTCTTTTATCATAGTTTTCGTGGGCTGACTAGAAACCTATTGACTAACTATAAATATCCTAATTCGGATATAGTATTCATGGGCTAACTATAAACCTATTAGCCCCTGCCAATATCAAATCATAGTTTTCATGGGCTGACTATGAACCTATTGGCCCATGCCAATATATGTCTCTTTACACAGTTTTCATGGGCTTACTGTGAACCTATTGGCCCCTGCCGATATCTTTAATGAAGATTTTAGCATTTCTTAAGTTATATTCACTACTGGGTCAACCTAGCTAGTTATTCTACCGTTTCCCAAAGTACCGTTATGAGTTGATTACAATGTGAATAAATATATGAAAAAGCAATCAATACAACAAAGTAATACTCTTAAAAATCTTTATTTATGCCAAGGTATTTCCTTTAAAATGAGAATGGGCTATTCGTTTTAAAACTTTAAAACATCACCTTCGAAACCACTGGATGACCTCCATCCAAAGCATAGAAAACCACTTTTCAAAACTCTAAGTATATACCTTTTGAAGCTCTATAAATCAATCCTTTTGAAACCAAATCATGCCTTTGAATGTTTCAAGACATTGCTAAATATATTTTTTAGAAATATAGCTTCGAACCAATGAAAGTACTCCTATCGAAAACATTGGGTTTTACTCTTTAAAAACATCTTTGGGGTTAAAGTAGTTACACACGAAGGTATCTCTTTCGCAACCGTTAATAAAATATTTTGGGGAAAAATTGTTGGTGTCGGAACCATCTATTCGAAAGCTTAAAACCTTTTTGAAGGATAGCATCGAAACCCTCTTTTGACACCATTGCCTTTGAAACTCCTAAACCCTTCGAAAGCATTTAGGAAGTAACTTAGATTAAGTTTAGAACGAAGAGAACCCCTTGAAAGCATTGATGGCTGTAATACATCTGAAAGGCAGAGGAATAGCGGCTGGGTTTCGACCAGGTTGGAACCACTTCTTTCGAAAGCATTATATAAAAACAAAGGAATCTTTTCGAAAGCTCCTACTTAAAACATAATATGGCAACCTATTAGAAAGCTAGAAAAATCCCTTTCGAAAACATAGTTTTCGAATACGTTAAAATCTTTAGATAAAACAAAGTAGGAACTTAACATTTGAAAACAGAAAAAGGATTTCGACCTTATCGGAAGCATTGCTTTCAACACCATAGCTTCCGCCTTTCCTTTAATCCACCGTGTACCATCTAAGTGATACCTTGTGTATTGGTTTCGACTAGGTAGGTCTCGGCTAGGTTAATTTCGACCGAGTTAGAGAAGAAGCAACGGAGTCAAAAGGTACTACTAAAGGAGGCGGAACCCTCATTTCTTTTAACTGGTTACCTTAAAACTTGTCAATTACTTTACAAAATAACCGTACATTTATCAAATCTAATCAAAGGAAAAATTAATGTTTAAGCCCTTCCATTAAACAAACCAATATTGCAAACAAGTCCTTCTTTTAAAATAATTTATTTTCCATAGAAAATCAATAAGGAAAAATCCCCAAAAATCATAGAAACTCAATTTCATCTTGTTATCTAATATTAAAATTTTAGACCCAATTTCTTTCAAAAATAATCGAAATATATTTTAAACCCAAATATATCATATTTTCTTCAGAAATTCACAATAAACTTTCCATAGCTTGGAAATTTTGAAAATTGAAGCCCATCTCTAAAATCATGTTTTACCTAATATATAATTTTTCCATGGCATTCTAAATTCAATAACAATCAGTTTTGCCCTAAAACCGTGCAAATTCATATGTAAATGAATTGGTTTAGATTAAACATACAATAACTCAAGCCTATCATCATCCAAACATCATAAAAACAAATTTAATCTTAAATTCGAAAACATATGATTATTAAAGAAATAGAGATGGAATGAATCATTATTCATCTTAAATATGATAAGAGCTTTGAGATTTGATTTCAAATTAATCCCTTAGCTTTAATTCCTTGATTGAATTTCTCTTCCTCTTCTTCCTTGTTAACGGTCGGTTCTTTTTAGGTTAAATTTGTGTTTTTGAGAAAATGAACGTGAATGGGCAAATAAAAGGGTATGGGGTATTACTAATATGGGGTGTATTTACTAATATGCCCATATTTTAATTAATAATTTAAAATCCATTTTAAGCCCATGTAGGGTAAATTAAGCACGGCCTTCTTATAGTTTTATTCAAATCTCAATCCCCTTATCATCATTATTCTATTTAATTTATTTAATTAAACCTCTTGAATAATGTTATTAAAAATAAGGGGTGTTATAATGTTGATCAGTTTCATATATTAGTTTGTTTAATTAGGATTTGATTTGGGGAAATTATGATTGTTTTAGCAATTTGGTTTTTCTTATTGTAGGTTAGGTTTTTCATAACAAAAGATATGGAGTTAAGGATATATTTTAGGCTATAAACAACAGAATTTTGGGTGAATTATGAAATTAATATTTGTAAATGTGCCACCAAGCTAAATTTTTGCCATTGAGCCCATTTTATCAAATATGACATGTTATATATGTTTTCTCACTGGAAATGACATTCCACATGCAATGGGATATCTTCCAAAGCCAAATTCCAACTCCTATAAAATTTCTATTTTTCCATTTTATGTAAGATTACAACTTTATCATTATTAATTATTTATATAATTATTCAAATTTCTCGGGGTATTAAATGATGGCCGTCACTTTAGACATGCGATAGCCCTCTCTCTAGACTTATGATAGCCTTCACTTCATACATGCAATACCTTTTTTCTTTAGACTCATGGTAGCCTTTACTTTACACATGCGGTAGCTTTTTCTTTAGACTTGCATTTTCTTTAAATTTCAATAGCCTATTTTTTAGATTTATGATAGCACTTCCTTTATATCGATGATAGCCCTCATTTTAGATCCTTAATATCGCTTTCTTTAGATTATCGATAACTTTCTTTTGGTCCTTGATAGCACTTTCTTTATATTGTTGATAGCTTTCTATTTAAATCATCAATGATACTCTTCTAGTCTTTTAGTGGCTTTCTCCTCAGATCTACGATCAACTTTACTTTAGACTCGTGTTAGAATTTTCCTTCAGACTTGTAGTAGCCCATATTTTAGGTTCCCGATAGTAACTTCTTTAGATTCACGATATACTTTACTTTAGACATTCGATGGCTTTCAATTTAACTCTTCGATGGTACTTTTATCAGATTTATGATTACTCTATACATCTTTGATAGTTTCTCTTTGGACTTTTAATAATTTGTTTGCTTTTATTATGCTTTCTTTTATTATGCTTTCTTACTAAGTGTTTGCTATTATTTTTCCTTTTTCCTCAGGAAAATTGGTATAACATTTGCCCCCTAAAGAGTTTGCATATGCTTAGCATAATGAAACCATCTACTTCTTTCTCTTATTTTGATTTTCTTTGTCTTTGCTCTTTGGCCATGGTAGATTTCCTTCTTTTGAGCTGCTCTTTCTATTAGCTGGAATCCCAATCGATCCTACAAACCCACAAAATGAACTAATGAGAACTTACTTTATATAAAAGTTTTGCCCCTGATATACAACTTCTATTTTCCTTTGATCTCGGTTGATCTTTATGTTAACTTTCCTTTAAAATAATTTCTCTTAACGTGGTCAGTTATCTATAGATTATCCATAAAATTTTCGTATGTTGATTCAACCCTTTAGGTTTTACTTGGTTAGTGTTATGAATTCCTTGTCGGTAAATACTCTTTATCATTCTCTATTTTGGTCAGCCTCTAGTTGGATAGTCATCATGTTCTTTTGATTTTTTTTATTGTTTCCCATCTTTACTCTTTCTTTTGGATGGTTGCTTCGACCGGGCGTGAGTGGCGGGGTCGAAGGCTTATGTCTATCATTCTCATCATCCTTTGCTGGACATTCAAATGGTTTCCTTAAAAGTGATAATAAGAGCTTCCCAATTCCCTTATTAGGCGTCTTAGAACTTGATCAAAAGCTTTTAACATTGTTGGGTGCAAGATGTACATTTTGTTAAAGAATATTACCAACCTCATCAGAGTGGAAGCTTTATTAAGCATAGTGCATAATTTACCAAGGTTTTTAGTTAGGCATGAGTAAAATTTTCAATTGGATTATTTCTAAGTTAGTTTTTAAGCTGTTGAACCAAGGGAAAGTTTCTGAAACTGGTGTTCTAGAAATTTCCCTTTGGCACTTTACATGTTTCATCTCTTGTAGTAGCAAATTTGTCTAGTTGAAGGATCATAACAACAATATTTTCTATTTGTGAAAATAACGATACGAATGTCTGTACCAAGAGGAGTTGATAGAAGAAATAATTCCATGTTGCCTACCAAATTATGAGTTAAAGAATAACCGTATGAAGTTTTGCATCTATTTTTATAGGAACAAACTGGGTATAATATTTTAAAATGAGCAATTATTATTTTAGTATTGCTTTGTACTATAAGCTCAATTGAGTAGAGAAGTTGCATGCTTTAAAGAACACCTTGTCTCATTTTGTAAAATACAACACTTTATAGCTACTAAACAAGGTTTTCAAGAAAAAAACTAATAAACATTTGTGCTTTATTCATATGATTTCCATGTTACGTCTGTAAATAAGTATGTGCTATAGATTTTCAAATCTTTAAACATGTTGCTTCCTTTTTATTATCAGAGATCATACACAAATAGTAATTATGTTTATCTATTATAAAAAGTGTAAATTTGGTTCTACTACTTATTTTAGATTTGGTTTGTGAAAAACCCTTCCTAAAACTATTTTTTTAATTACAATCTTATTTTCAATTTTGATAAAAAAAATTCCTTGAAAATCAAATCTGAGCATTAATCACATGTTTCTAAGGTCAAAACAAAACTTTGTGATATTTTTGAAAAAATGCAAAAAAAATTCAAAAATCTTTCCAATTATCCTAAAATTTAAATATATATGTTTTTTTAAAACCTATTTCTGTGGAGGGGCGATTGTGTATTTTGGAGGTTGTGGAGGGTGTTTTCACAAAAGATCATTATAATAAATTCTTTTATTTTTCATTTTTTGAAAACTCGTTTAGACAAATTCATAAAATATCAATTTCCTGAACTAAAATTCACCAAAACAATTTATTTTTCTCGTTGTTGCAACCTAAAACATCCATAACGAACTCAAAAAAATGTATTTATCTTGGTGATTTACCGAAAGAATTGCAAATCGATTATGGGATGAACTAAAGAAAGCAAAACATTACTAAACTAAAATTCCATAACTTATAAATAATATTTACCAAAAGAAGATGATTGATCCAGGTGAGTCAGGTGATTTCAGATCAAGTGTTTGCAAGTGGTCTATTGCCGAAATTAGGTGGAACATCGGGTATTGGCGAGGTCAACGAAAATTTAGATTAGGGAGAAGATTAGTCATAAAGAAGATAAGGAAAGTGCAGTTTATTGCTCACCCAAACTAGCTTATTATTTAAACTTCTAACTTGAAGAGTGATTCAAATGCTGAAATTTCATAAGAAATCTGATTTTCTAGGGTTAGCGCTTATAGAGAAAATAAAGGTGAATGTTGGAAAGAATAACGAAGAGAACGAGGAGAAAACTATATTTTCTATGAAATTAGATATTTTTATTTTGGCTATTTTAGACAATCCATCGGTTTTATAAATTTGGTTATTAATCTACCAACTAAATTGAAAGCATGTAGATTTATGTGATTCAAATTTATATGTTAAATCAATAAAAATAAATTGATTGATAGAATCAACCAAATATATATATATATATATATATATATATATATATATATATATATATATAAACAATAAAAGTTGTTAAAGAACCTAATTGACTAATTCATTCAATTAGTATGTTATTATAATGAGAGAAGAAGAGAGTAAAATAATGAAGCATGAAAGTAATGAAAATTAGTTGATTCATTTAATCAATTAATTAGTAAAGAATAAGAGAAATGAAGTTGTGATCAAATGATACATCAAATGGAAATTGATTTATCGATCAATCAAGGCAAATATAATTACCACGCATTGAAAAGTGGTATGCGAATTAATGTATCCATTGATCATTTTGAAATTCATTTAATTCTTTCATACTTCTAATGAAAAAATGAGATATGCATGCAAATTACTTAGGTAAGAAAAATCTTTATCCTAAGGAATATATTTATGCCTAAGTAATTCTTCTATTTAAAAGAAGTTGTATTTCTTTTATCTCGTAAAATCCACAAAATTATATAATTTTTTCCACCTTTATAATTTTTCTTATAATCTCTCTTGTAACTTCTCATCTGTTTAAGAAAAAAGGAAAAGTTTAGTCCAATTATTTAGTTCTCTTATTTATTTGTTCCTATTCATATTTATTTATTATTAATTTATTTATTATCAAATTGTTGGTTCTATATCGTAGATTATTATTTATTCTACATAGATCGACTCTACCAAAATTTTAAAAGTAGGTATCCAAGCAAGGGAATCAATAAATACTGATATGAAAAACCAAAAGTGGAAGCCAAGGAGTTTCTCAATGAAAAGAAGCATCAAATGATTAGGACAGTTGTCGCATGTTTGGCTTAATGAAGGAAAATAGGAGTTCGTTGCTTGGTTTTGACCAAACAGGATTATCTGTTTCTGGATCAAACGAGATGAATAATTATGTTACGAATAGATTTCGTGGAAAATGAGATTTTGGGACATGGAAGCTGAAGATGGAAGCACTATTAAAGAAGAAGAAAACTTTCAATGTAGTTTCTATTCTAGATAAACTGAAAGTCCTTAACTTAGATAAATTAGAAGGAATAGAGGATGAAGCATTTACAAAAAATTTAGCTACATCTTTCTCATGATATTCTTAGGCACTTTACTCATATCGCGAATGCGAAGAAACTACGAGATACCCTAAAGGATGCATATTAGGGAAACTCTTTCACAGACCATATTATTCTTTACTTTCAATCTTACACCTTTAGGATGAAGCTATATAATTTACTTTTCGACCATCTAGACAACATCAATACATTAATTATGAATTTCTAGACAACAAGTATAAAAATTACTGATGAGACGTAGGCAGCAATTTTATTCTTTACCAATGGAGTATGAAATGTTTGTTAACCTCCTTTATTTATGAAAAAGATTCCATAGGCTTGTTTGACATAAATGCATGGTTGCATAATAAGGTATTAAGGGGTAGTGTAATGACCTATAGTTCGTGGTACCTGTAATCCATGCATACAAGCAACTAGATTATATAAGTATCACAGATGATATTCCATAAAGGATAGAATTTAAAACAAAAATATAGAGCATATCTAACATATCTATAATCATACTGAAACAGTGAAAGGAATAAAATATAATATTAACATAAATGTAATGACCCGTAAATTTTATCAATTTTATAACGTAATTAAATAAATTTTCCTGGAAATTAAATAATAAAATTCTAGAAATGAAATTTTGATATTCAATATGCGTCTATTGAAGCATAGCAAGTGGCATATTTTCATTTAAAAATATGAAAGTATGTTCAATTATGAAATTTAAATTTCAATTTAAATCAGTTAAAATTCGATGAAAATAAAACATTTTCAAAATCTAAACTGTTTTATATAATAAAAATATAAATAATTTTCTGATTGAGACGTCATATTCCATTTTGTCAAATTTGGACTGTTATAACTCCGTTTATCTTATTTTCGGCGTTTTAGCAGCACTTTGGCAGCAAATATCGACTTTTGATAGGATGATCGTGACATTGATATCTGTGTACCATTCTGTTCGTCTCGTTATGCTGATCTCCATACTATATTCATTTGTGTGTTTCGGAGTCTGATACGCGGTGGAATCTACGAAAAAGGGTAACCGTATTGGTACCCTTTTTGAGCGTTTTGGCTTGCCTTTGTCCATTCGTTTGTTTTCAAAGAAAACAAAGGGTCTTTTGCTTTTAATATTTCCTAGAAATCAAAGTCTTAACTTTCAATATTCCTCTGATTTCGCTATTCCATTTTATTATCTTCCCTTCCCTTCTATATTTCTGTCCTTCTATTTGAAAATTTTATATTCAGTTTGCTCGAGAAAAAAGTATAATATATATATATATTAGTTCATATATTATTGTTGGGAACTACTTCTTCTCCCCTTATGGCTGCGCATCCCCTTCCTATTCGAACCTCCTCACACCCACCCACGTTCAACCTGAACCCGAAACTGAGACCACTCAAACCAGCCTAAACCCGAAGTGCCCCTCCACCATAGCCTGCTCGTTCTTCCTTGAACACACATCACCTCCTGTACATCCAGCAAACCCTCAGCCTCAGTCTGCCATCTCCAAGTGAAACCGCCACGTCCATTCGTCACTTTCCTCTGACCAAGTGCCAACCTTCTTAGCCACATCAACCCCATAGCAGTGACCAGACCCGAGCTCCTCCACAATCGATCCAATGAGTCAGCCACCCCACTGTCCCTGACCGAGCCTCCTCCTTGCACCACTACATCACCTACCCACTTCACATGTGTCTCCTTTTTTCCCGAATCAATTGAACCCACTGCTACCATTACGAACTCGAATAGTCAGCCTCGTCATCACAAGCAATGGCCACTTGCCTAAGTGCCAAGCCCATCGAACTAGATCCTTCGCAGCCACCCAGTGCTACACCCTCTAACTCCTAGCTATGGCAGCCTTCAACACCATCAGAGCGTCCACCCAGGGCCGCACCTCCCTTGCCTCAGTCGTGTATATAAATATATATGAAATTTTGAAGCTAAATATTTGGTTGTTAATATTGATTTTAAATTGTGTGTGTATATATATAGTTGTTTATGTTGTGTAAGTTTACACTAGTTATATATCAGATTTGTTGTTCATAATGCATAAGTTTATATTAGTTATATAAAGTGAATTTTTGTCTAGTGCAATTTATTGTCGTTTATATATAGTAAAGTAAATTTTACATATATTGTAAGTTGTTTGTATTCAAAGAGGGAAGTGTGTGTATATATGTATATATATTACATGTTTGAAGGTATTTACTTAGACTAATACTAAGATCTTAAAAGAGATTGTTGAAGTAACTTTATTACATATGTTCGTTTGATTAATTTGCGAAATGTTGTTGAATTTTTGAAAATATGGGTTTAATAAAATGTTGATTTTTAAAATATAACATGAAGATTTTATTTCTAAATATGCATTTTAAAAGAATATTGATTTTTAAGAAAATGTAAAAAACATTTGTTTTCCATTGAATTCCAGATCTTTCTTGTCGTCGTCCATGCCGCGGTAGTTTATCTCATGTCTTGCTTCTCACTGTCGATCCGTGCTTATCCGTATCCATCTACTCTTGTTATCGTTGTTTCTATAGCCACGAAAGGTGAACAATCACCTATGATTAACATTCTTATGTTTAGTAAATTTAATCACGTGAAATGATGATTGAAATATGCTGTTAAATTTTAATTGTTAATTTATTTAATTGTTAAATATGATACGCCATTATCTGCAACTGTTGACCTATGACATATGACACCATAACCTGTTGTATATATTATATTTAAATTTAGTACCGATGATATATGCCTGTTGTTGATATGTTATATTATTATCATATTTGTTCTCACTCTGCAAGTTTCTTGCTAGTCTAGAAATTCCCTATGGGTTGAAATGATACATATCCGAACGATCATATAGATTAGGGGTAAATTGTTATGGGTTGAAATGATAAACCAAAACTATTTTCATTAATTTTGAAATTTTGCGGGTTGTAGTGATATATACCCGCAAATATAAGATTATTGCGGATAGAAACGATAAATATCCGTATTACTTGACCATAGGATAGAAAATTATATATGAACACCGTTGGTTATTTTTGAAAATGATTTCCAAAGTTTGAATGGAAATATATGACTTTGATTTTTGTAAATGAACTGTAAAGTTTTTTATTTTAATATGTGTAAAATTTTAGATTTTAAATTATATGTTTTAGAAATTTTAAAATTTTAAGTTAAGTTGTGAAAATGTAAATTTTAAGATTTTATTCATATTTTTCTATTTTTAAAATATGTAAAATAAGATTTAAATAGGTTTAATAATAAGGTTTGATTTAATTTTATTTAATAAAAAATTAATTTAACAAATATATATATATATAATATGTTTGAATATTTATGTAAATTTATTTTAATATTTTAAATTGATTTTTGTATTAACTTTAATACATAAAGGTTAGAAAGATAAGTTAAAGCTGATTTGTAATTTGATTTATTTAAGAATTGAATTTAAATAAAAGTGATTTGAAACTTATTGATTTGAGAATTTAAAGATATGATTTTACAGCTTGATAACTTGATTTTGGTTAAAAAGGATTAAATGAATATATAAATTTAAATAAAATTGAATTTGAATACTGAAGTTTGATTTAAATTTGTAATTTGAGATTTTATTTAAATGTTTAACCAAAGGTGATTAAATGAATACTTTAAATTTAAATAAAATCCAAATTGAATATTTAATAAATTTTTAATCTGGTATATTATTTAAATGGTTATTAAAACGATTAAGTGAATATTTCAAGATTATATAAAATTAAATGTTGAATTTGGAAATATAAATGAAATTTATCAATTTGAGTCATATAAATTGTCTGAATATTTAAACTTTGAAACCTACTAAAATTGGAAGTGGATAAAATTGTAGTCCAAAACTGGATTTGAAATTGATATAGATTAAAAAAGGTTTTAACGAGAATTTGAATTTGAATTGAAATTGTTAAACTGAGATTGAATTTTGGAACTAAATTGATTTTAATTGATTTGTGAAATTGGAAGAAACAATTCTGATTTGAAAATTAATTTGTACATAAATTATTTTCAAAATATAAACTATTTTAATATACAAACTATTTTAACCTATAATCCATTTTAAATATAAACTATTTTAGTATATAAACTTTTTTATCTATAACCTATTTTAAATATAAACTATTTTAAATATAACTATTTCTATATATATAAGCTATTTTCAATATACAAACTGTTTATGTTGGAATTGTTATAATTTAGATTTGATGGATTTAAATTCGAGTACTTTGATATGATGGTTTAACTATTTTCTAATTATGATTTGGAAGTGATATGATTTCAGAAGTGAATATGATTTCGAAAGTGATATGATCTTGAAATGAATATGATATTTTGATATGAAGTATGAAGTATGAAGTATTTGAAATGGTTATAAAAGTGATTTTATAAAAATGACCACGGCGTGAAATAAGCATTTAGTTCTTAAAGAGACCGAGATCGGATATTGTTATACTCTCTGCCAATACCGAAAACCACTTTAACAACTGTGTACGTGGTGTAGATTCCAAAATGAAGTAGGATGGATTGGCGACGATTCTGTATGAGGTATTAACTCAGACCTGACTCCTGCGAGTCAGCTTGATGTGGTTAAAACAAGAGCCATAATGGGCCAAGTAGGGTCGCTCCTTCTATCGGGCACATTTCTTCGATACCATTCTATTACTTTGTTATTTGATTGGGTGCACCTTTGATTTGGGAGTGTGTCTCGAGGTTGGCGGTAGTAGTTGCTATGCGTTACCACCAGTCCGAGAGTGCAAACGGTAGAATCCTACCATGGAATTGTCTCGCGTGCCTTGTCACATGACTTATCGCGCCTTCTACGAGTTTGGTTTGTACCATACCTATGGAGTGCCCTCTGATAGAACTCCAGTTTACGGAGGAATTACGGTACTGTATAGAGTACGGGAATATATAAAAATATCTTAAGGGGGATATGGGTAATGCCTTAACGTTATTTTAATAGTTTATTTTACTATAGACATTATATATGTAGTGTATTGTACAATGTATATAGATAGTTTAACGAATCCTTAAAGGATGGGAATCCCAAACATCCTTTTAGTTATTTTGTATTTCAGCTGACATTTCACTTGATTTGAATTTACTATTATAAGAAATTTAATCCTGACTCGAATGTTTTATGTTTTGCTTTATGCTCGGGTCAGACTGAGTGTCTGTGATATCCCGGAATTTCAAACCAAATTTAAATGTGATAATCTCTTTAATAAATTTATTAAAATTGATAAAATTGTTATTCTAAACAATAATAAAAATTGTGTTGTAAATATATTGATTTTAAAATAGAATTATTATATACAAATGGAAAATGGATTTGTTAAAATTATATGTATATATCAATTTGATGTTTAGATTGAATTTGAAATTTAATTTGAATTTGATTATTTAAATTGAAATTCAAAAGATAGTTATTTATATCTTAAATCATATTTTGGTTTTAAAGTGTATTTTTATGATTTTATTCAGAATATAAAATTTTATTTTATATTAATTTTTTTTAAAAGAGATTGATTTATATAAATTAAAATGAATTTATAAATTATAAAATTAATTATAAAAACATTTAAAAATCTATTTTTGCATGAAACTACATGTGTTAACTTGTGAATATCTCTAATTACATGTGTTAACTAATTAAGCATGTTTAGTGACAAGTGTCGCATTTTTACATTATTTTCTTAATTTTAATAAACAAAAATTTAATCTATAAAATTTTACTTCTTCATCTTCATCCATTTTTTCCCCATCTCATTTTCTAGAATAACAGGAGAAATAAGCCATTACCAAAACCTGTAAAAAAATCAGTAAATCTAAATCAAGATTCGATAAAAAATTAAGGCCATCATCTTTGCAAAAATTCAAATTTCAAAAGCAGATCGAGTTTTCTAACCAAGTATTCTCAAATCTGAAGATCTACAACGACAGATCAACTTAGCTAACAAGACTCTTCAAAATCAAAGTTAAGGCTAATCAAATTCAAAGTTTAGAGCAACTCAGCAAATTCAGTTGTAAAAATCACTGCAGTTCAAAGTCTTCCAGTTGCAAAGCATTTTTTTTCAAACTCTCCATTTTTAACTTCTCTTAAAAATAGTGTCAGGTGAGTAAACTCTAATTTGTTTTAACTTAAATCTGGATGCATGACTAAAAGCTTGTTGAAAAATATGTTTGTATGCTGTTGTACTGAGTGTATTTGTCTATAATCTGCTTGCATGTATAGAAATATCAAAGTGTATTTCTGTTTAAAAAGTGCAAAGTACAAATTGGAGAAAAAAAATCATTTTCTTTTGTTTTAATCTTTGTTAGGCTAGGATTCTTAAAGAAAATATGTTTGTTTAATTTTAAACTAAGATTTAATTTTTTTTTTAAGTTTTTAAAAACAAAAATATTATCTGGAAAAGATAAAAGAACAGAGGAATATTGGTTATGTTAAAAATCAAATGCCTTAGATTTGTAAATTCATCTATATAATCTGAATCCTCTTTCCAAAAATTGATTTTTTAAAACTAAAACTTTAAATTTTAGTTGAGTTATGGTGAAGAATTTCTGGGTTGATAAAAAATGGAAGGTTGGTCGAAATCTGGTGACTAGATAAATTCTGGTGGTCGGGGTTTTTTCTGAGGATGGCTTGGCGTATAGTGAAGTGGAGAAAAATGGTGGTAGAAGCGTACAGTCGTCGTGGCATCGGCGTTTGACAAATTGGGTTTTAAACCCTAAATCTATCGAGGCTTGAAGAATGGATTATCGAAGCTTCTGTGGTGCATCGAGTTGCACGAGTTTTGGGGAAGAGTTGGCGTAGTGTATAGCGAAGTCAATGGGAAAAGTACGACGATTCTGGTGGTCGGGTTAGCTCTGGCGAGGCGTTTTTCTGATGATGTCACAAATTTCAGTTTCGACTGGGAGACTAAATTTCAATTTAGAGTTAGCGAAGTTCATTTGAAGGTTGGGGTCATACGTGAGGTCGATCGACGACATGTTCATGATGTCGTTAGAGGTGGCGACGCCGTTGATGGCGTGTACACGTGCACAGCCATGGTATTCTGTCAGGGGAGGATGAGTTCGTATGTAACTCGAGTTGATGATCGAGTGGGATGAAGTTTTTCTCAGGGTAGAACCAGAGTTCGATGGTTTTGTTGTTTCCAGCTTTGTTTAGTTTAATGCTCAACTAAAAAAATAGAAGAAGAAAGGAAAGATGAAGATGAAACTCGAGTCAGTACTCGAGTTGATAGCGGGTCGAACCTAAAGATTAAAGTTGATGTTTTAAAAAGGTTTTTCAAACTAGTTTTAAAATTTAAATATAAATTGGTTTTAAACTACTTTATGATAAAAGTTTAAAAGCTATTTGATTTAAGAAAGTTTTATACTTTGTTAACTCAAATTGAAATGTTTATGTCTTCTTTAAAAAAAAGTAATTGAGTTAAAATAAAGATGAAATGTTTTAACATTTTAAGTAATTAGTGAAATTGTTTTATTTAAAGATTAGATAATTTTTATGATTAAAGATTACTTTAATTAATAAAGTAATTGAAGTTAAATTAATTAATAATTTTGGATTAATTAATTTATAAAGGTTTAGTTAATTAATTATGGATTAATTAATTGATAATTAAGAATTAATTTAATTAAGGATTAATTTAATTATAATTAATAGATAATTAACTAAATAACTAAGGATTAATCAATCAATGATTAGTAATTAATTAATTAAGTGATTAATGAATAATTAATTAATAATTAAGAATTAATTAATCAAGTAATCAGGTTTAATTAATTAAGTAATTAAGTATTAATTAATTTATAATTAATAGTTAATTAATTAATGATTAAGAATTAATTAATCAAATGATTAAGGTTAATTAATTATAATTAATTAAGTGTTTAAGATAAATTAATTTATAATTTAAAAATAATTAATTAAGCAATTAAGATTAATTAATTGTTCATTAAGGATTAATTAATTAATAATTAAGGAATGATAAATTTTTAATCAAGTTTTATTAATTAATAATTAGGGTTATTAATTAATAGTTAAAGGATAGTTAATTAATTAAAAGATTAATTGATCAATTATGGGGTTAATTAAGAAGTAATCAATTAATTAGATGATTGTAATTAATTAATGATTGGTTAAGCAAGGTAAAGTGATTAATTCTTAAGTAATTAATTTAATTTGAATTAATTAGATTAATTATAATATGAATTAGAGATATGCTTGCTTATGGATGATTGTTTTGAGTTGAATGTCTGGATTTGGTTGTATTGAATGATAATCTGAGATATTCTATGATGAGGTATTGTATATATCTGTGATTGATGTTTGTTATCATCTGTGGATCATGCTGTGTGAATTCAATGTTTTAAATTGAATTGAATTGTTTAAATCTTTAAACAACTTGACCTTTAAGATGGCGTTTGGATTTCGATGAGAAAGGGATCAGAAATCAAGTTTGATTATCCGAAAACCACATCGATCCAAGTTAAACGTTAGGTCGTGACATCTCAAAGTGAAGATCGAGATGGAGTTTTAGAGTGCAAGGGTTATTGTCGTTAACTCTAAGGGTGATTCCAAAATGAGTGTAACGAGATAATGCCTTCGGTTTCGTTCGAACCCGGAACGAACTTGTATGGATTGAATGCTTTCAGCACATCGTCAGGTGGACGATGAGCATTCTAAGATAGATGTGTTCTATAAAGGTAATCGTATCCTCAAGCCTTATCAACCGGGAATGGCTAAAACAGGGAAGGTGCAGCAAGGTTAAGGGGGTAGCACCCAAGTAGGATGAGATTTACCCCTGTCTAGAAGTCCCTTATTATTCGGCTGTGTGGGAAGTTGTTAGCCACAATTGTGGGGTTGTCTTGTTCGGGACTGTCTAGTAAGGGATGGTTCAAGCCTTGTGTTGCAGGGGATTTAGGGAGGATCCTCGGTACGGTGATCCAGGCCCCGTACTGTGACGGGCGGTACCCAGTAGACCTGTCATTGATGGAAACTCATTATCCAATAAGCGCCCTTGGATTTGATTGTATACCTATGTATGCTGAAATTTAATAAATGTAACAATTTCGGCTATTTTCTAGTTTATTTGAAAACCCTAGACCCTATTATAATATCACTGGATTTCCTATCAAATGATTTGGTCAGTGTAAGGTAAAAACTTACCCGTGTTTATGTGTGGGAAGTCTTACGTGATACCTTTTGTTTTCAAATGATTTTAAAAGTTAAATAACTATAACCTGTTTACTCACACCAGACCCATGTCTAACCCTGAGTTTATTTTGTTTTTCTTAAACTCTTAGGTACTTAAATTTTTACGAGTAGCCAAGTGATCAGGTTAGGATTGTCCAATGTTTTGGAAAGCTGGAGCTAGAGTCCAGACGTATCTATCTATCTATCTATCTATCTATCCACTGTGTTGTGACATTTTTATGTTGTATTTTGGAGGTAATGGTTAGATGAACCTATATAAATTTCTAATGTAATGAAGTCATATTATTTTGTGTACTCTGATATGTTGAAAAACCTATGTAATGGATATGTGTAATATTATATTTTGTTCCATTTCCGCTGTGAGATTCTGATGTTATTATTCTTTCATTCTATCTTTCCTATTTCTATCTCTTTCTTTTCTTATTGATGACACGTTTTTCTGTTGTTTGAAAGACGGGTCATCGTAGTTGGTATCAGAGCATAGGTTGAGAAACACCTAGGCTCTGGAGTAGTATCTATCTTGAGAGTGCGTATTTGTAATTTTCTTATATAACTATATCTTTATCTAAATGGGTTGGGTTACCTGTCCAGGTAGCCAAAATGAGTTCAAGAGGCAGAAGGGGAATAGTAGTAGGAAGTACATCAACCAATGATAGGAGAAGTCAGGCTGATAATGAGGCTGTTAATCCAGCACCGCCACAAGTCAGTTTTGCCACCTTATGCAAGGACTTCATCAACGTTGGAGGTATACCATTTAAAGGGTCTGAGACTATAATTGAAGTCCAAGCTTGGCTACGCTCTTGCGAGCATAACTTTAAGAGTATGAAATTGTCGGACGAGCAGAAGAGGGTAATGGCTTCATGGCAATTACAAGAAGGTGTTGCAGCCTGGTGAGATGCAGTGATAGCAAATGTCTTTGAGGATGACATTTCTTGGGAAAGATTTAAAAAGTTGTTTGAGGAGCAATTCATGCCAACAGCAGGGAAAATTCGTTTGTACCGGGATTTTCTGAATTTGAAGCAAAAAAGCATAACTATAGTAGAGTACGAGACCAAATTCAATGAACTATCTTGCTATGGACCAAGGCTCATTGATACTCCTTTAAAAAAGAACGAGATGTTTGTGCAAGAATTAAGGCCAGAATTTCATGAAAAGATGACGGCGCATTTGAAAGGATCTTTTGTGGAGTTAATTGATATGGCGTTGAGATATGAGGATTTGATGAATAAGAAATCAGTGGCACCAGTAGCATCATCGGGAGGGAATTCTTCTAACCCAAATAAGAGGAAGTTCAATTCCAATGGGAAGAAGCAAAACAAGAAGAAGCCTGGAAGCAATAGTGGACCTTGCAAGTGCTACAATTGTCAGCAAGTTGGGCATTTGGTTAATCAGTGTCCTCAAGGGAGAAAGCAGCAGCAGTAGCCGCATCATAGTGGACCGGATTTGGCTTTGGTTCAGAAATCTCTATGCTTCAACTGCCACCAACCAGGTCATATGATCAAGGATTGCCCGCTACTCCATAAAGCTCAACCGAATAAAGTGTTTGCTTTGGAGGGTGCACCATCAACTTTATCTAAAGGCAAGGGAGTATTGGAAGGTACATTATTTTTAGATGGCAAGTATATTAAAGTTTTATTTGATTCGGGTGCTTCTTTGAGTTTTATTTCTCCGGAATCTATAGAGAAGTTCTTTCTTACCCCTAGTACTATTAACCGTCCCATTCTTGTATCTAATCCTATTAGAAGGGTAACCAAATTAGATATGATCTGTAAGGATTTGAGGATTTCTATCCATCCCATAGTTTTTCTTATGACCCTTAATGTTGGATTTTAAGGGGTTTGACCTTATATTGGTGATGGATTGGCTTGATAAGTATAAGGCTGTCCTGAATTGTGATTAGAGAACAGTTTCGTTGGAAACTGATCTGGGTAGAGTTGCTAGAGTGATGTGTGATAACTCTGTAATTCACTTGAGTAGTCTTTTACGTGGAGTCGAGACTTCTTAAGAGGAGGTTGAAGATATCGATGTGATCCAAGATTTTCCTGACGTATTCGAGGAAGTTAAGTGTTTACGTCCGCACTGAGAGATAGGGTTTCGCGTTGATTTGGTTCCAGGAGCAGTACCAGTGATTCTGCCTAGTGGGAGGATGGCTCCTAGAGAGAGGGAGGAGCTATTGAAGCAAAGTCGGGATCTTTTAGAGAAAGGATTGATTAGGCCCAGTTTTTCTTGTTGGGGTTCTACTGCGGTGTTTGTCACTAAGTTGGATATCTTGCTAAGTTTGTGTGTTGACTATCGAGAGTTGAACAAAGTGACTATTCGAAATAAGTATCCTCTTCCCCGTATTGATGATCTCCTTGACCAGCTACATGGAGCTTCTGTCTTTTCTCAATTGGACTTAACATCAGGTTTCCATCAGTTTAGGGTTGCTGAGGACAGTATTCCCTTAACAAAATTTAGGGGACCAAATTGTTTCTATGAGTGGTTGGTTATGCCTTTCGGGTTAACCAACACACCTGCTTACTTTGTCGATCTGATGAACCGAGTTTTTAGAGATGTGTTGAATAAGTTTGTTTTGGTATTCATCGATGATATCCTGGTCTACTCTAAGACTGAAGAAGAGCACAAGCAGCATTTGAGAATAGTGTTAGAGATTCTGAGAAGGCATGTTTGGAAGGCGAAGTTCTCTAAGTGCCATTTTTGGAAATCGGAAGTCAAATTTTTGGGGCACATTGTTTCCGGAGAAGGAATTTCTGTACATCCATAGAAGGTTGAGACTATTTTGGAATGGAAGCAGCATCAGACATCGAATGAAGTTCGTAGTTTTCTGGGATTGGCTGGCTACTATAGGAAGTTTATTAAGGATTATTCCAAGATTTCTTCTCATCTAACTAAGCTAACAAGGAAGGGAGATAAATTCAAGTGGACACCTGAATGCGAGGAGGCTTTCCAGAATCTGAAAGCGAAGCTGACAAGTGCTCCTGTGTTGGCTATTCTGGATGGGAAGAGCAAGTTTGAGGTTTATACGGATGCCTGTATAGCTAGACTGGGAGCAGTTCTAATGCAAAATGGTAGAGTTATTGCATATGCGAGTCGGAAATTGAAGCCTCATGAAAGGAACTACGCTACGCACGATCTGGAGTTGTTAGCCATTATTTTTTCTTTAAAGATCTGGAAGCGGTATCTTTTAGGAGAGAAGTTCGAGTTATTCACGGATCACAAAACGTTTAAATACCTTTTCTCTCTAAAGGATCTTAATAGAAGGCAGAAGCGTTGGGTCGAGTTTTTGGCATCCTATGATTTGGATATTCTGTATACCCCGAGAAAGGCAAATGTGGTGGCAGATGCTCTAAGCAGGAATGCAATTCTGTCTCTTTTGGAAGTTGTTCCGTCTCTCCAGGAAAGAATCATAAGCAGGAAAATGGAGGATAAAACTTTAAGAAAAATTATTCAAGGAACCAAAGAGGGACAATATTCTGATTTCGAGATTAGCGATCAAGGAACTTTGAGGATTAATGGTCGTCTCTGTGTGCCGAATGTGGATGGGTTGAAGCAAGAAGTCTTATCAGAGTGTCATCGCTCTAGACTAAATATCCACCCAGGAATATCTAAGATGTATAAGGATACGAGAAGGGTTTTTTGGTGGCCGAGCATGAAGAAAGATATTGCTAGATTCGTTAATATTTGTGTTATCTGCCATGAAGTGAAAGGAGATCAGCAGAAGTCAGCCGGTTTGCTGTAACCTTTGGAAGTCTCGATGTGGAAATGGGAGATGATTTCGATGGATTTCATTGACGGTTTGCCTAGAACCAAGAAAGGGAACAAAGGATATGATTGTGGATCGTTTAACCAAAAGCTCCCATTTTATACCCGTTAAGGCAACCCGTACTGCAGCTTCTCTAGCGGAGATTTTCTTGAGAGAGATAGTCAGATTGCATGATGTTCCAGTTAGTATAGTAAGTGATCGAGATCCTATCTTCACCAGCAAGTTCTAGAAGGCTTTGCAATCAGCTATGGGAACGAGTTTGAGATTGAGTACAACATATCATCCTCAGACAGATGGGCAGACAGAGAGGCTTAACCGAATTCTAGAAGATATGCTGAGGGCCTGTGTATTGGATTTTGGTGGATCGTGGGAAGACCATCTACATCTAGTAGAATTATCTTATAATAATAGTTACCAAGCAAGTATTAAGATGGCTCCTTATGAAGCTCTGTATGAAAGACCGTGTCCTGTTGGATAGAGTCGAGAGATCATCTTGTGCTTGGACCAGATCTGATCTGTGAAGCATCTGCTAAAGTAGAGCTTATCAAGAAAAGGATGAGAGCTGCTCAGGATCGTCAAAAGAAGTATGCAGATAAAAGACGAAGACAATTGAAGTTCAAGATTTTAGATTTAGTCTTTGTCAAAGTTTCCCCGATTAAAGGAGCGGTAAGATTTGGGAAAAAAGGAAAACTCGCCCCGAGATATATTGGTCCATTTCGAGTTCTCGAGAGGATTGGTGCCGTAACATACAGGATTGAATTGCCAGTCCGGATGGCTGGAATTCGCAATGTTTTTCACGTATCTCATCTGAGGGCACGATCCATCCCTTATTGTGGAGCCAACTGTGCAGGAAGACTTAGAGGTTGAGCCGGACTTATCAGTTGTCAGACATCCTGTTTAGATTGTCGATCAAGACAAGAGGCAACTCAGGAGCAAGATAGTGAAGCTTGTCAAAGTCCAATGGAGTGAGGATCCCAGAGACTGTACCTGGGAGAATCTAGATAGTTTTAGAAAGGCTTATCCGGATTTGTGTCTGGATAGCTAGTGATGTTTGTATTGGATGTGTTGTTGTTTGAATGTTTTGTTTGTTGGTTGCTTATGTATGGATGATATGTATGCTTGAATTGTTGAAATGGAATGGAAAATTTTGGATTATCTTTTGTTTAAATCTCGGGACGAAATTCTTTTAAGGGGGGAGGAATGTGATATCCCAGAATTTCAAACCAAATTTAAATGTGATAATCTCTTTAATAAATTAATTAAAATTGATAAAATTGTTATTCTAAACGATAATAAAAATTGTATTGTGAATATATTGATTTTAAAATAGAATTATTATATACAAATGGAAAATGGATTTGTTAAAATATATGCATATATCAAATTGATGTTTAAATTGATTTTTAAATTGAATTTGAAATTTAATTTGAATTTGAATATTTAAATTGAAATTCAAAAGATAGTTATTTATATCTTAAATCATATTTTGGTTTTAAAGTGTATTTTTATGATTTTATTTAGAATATAAAATTTTATTTTATATTAATTTCTTTTAAAAGAGATCGATTTATATAAATTAAAATGAATTTATAAATTAGAAATTAATTATAAAAACATTTAAAAATCTATTTTTGCATGAAACTACATGTGTTAACTTGTGAATATCTCTAATTACATGTGTTAACTAATTAAGCATGTTTAGTGATAATTGTCACATTTTTACATTATTTTCTTAATTTTAATAAATCAAAAATTTAATCTATAAAATTTTACTTCTTCATCTTCATCTTCATCCATTTTTTTCCATCTCATTTTTAAAATAACATGAGAAATAAGTCATTACCAAAACTTGTAACAAAAATCAGTAAATCTAAATCAAGATTCAGTAAAAAAAATTAAGGCCATCATCTTTGCAAAAATTCAAAGTTCAAAAGCAGATCAAATTTTCTGGCCAAGTATTCTCAACTCTGAAGATCTGCAAACACAGATCAGCTCAGCTAACAAGACTATTCAAAATCAAAGTTAAGGCTAATCAAATTCAAAGTTTAGAGCAACTCAGCAAATTCAGTTGTAAAAATCACTGCAATTCAAAGTCTTCCAATTGCAAAGAATTTTTTTCAAACCCTATAGTTTTAACATCTCTTCAAAACAGTGTCAGGTGAGTAAACTCTGGATGCATGACTAGAAGCTTGTTGAAAAATATGTTTGCATGTTGTTGTACTGAGTGTATTTGTCTATAATCTGCTTGCACGTGTAGAAATATCAAAGTGTATCTCTGTTTAAAAAGTGCAGAGTACGAATTGGAGAAAAAAATTCATTTTCTTTTGTTTTGATCTTTGTTAGGCTAGGATTCTTAAACAAAATATGTTTGTTTAAGTTTAAACTAAGATTTAAAAATATTTTTAAGTTTTTAAAAATAAAAGTATTATCTGGAAAAGATAAAAGAACAAAGGAGTATTGGTTATGTTAAAAATCAAATGCCTTAGATTTGTAAATTCATCTATATAATCTGACTTCTCTTTCCAAAACTTGATTTTTTAAACTAAAACTTCGAATTTTAGTTGAGTTATGGTGAAGCATTTCTGGGTTGATAAAAAATGGGATGTTGGTCGAAATCTGGTGACTGGATGAATTCTGGTGGTCGAGGTTTTGTCCGAGGATGGCTTGGCGTATAGTGAAGTGGAGAAAAATGGTGGTAGACGTGTAAAGTCGCCGTGGCATCGGTGATTGACAAATTAGGTTTTAATCCCTAAATCTATCTGAGGGTTGAAGAATGGATTATCGAAGCTTCTGTGGTGCATCGAGTTGCACGAGTTTTGGGGAAGAGTTGGCATAGAGGATAGCTAAGTAACTGGCAAAAGTACGGCGATTCTGGTGGTTGGGCTAGCTCTGGTGAGGCGTTTTTCTGGTGATGTCAGGAGTTTCAGTTTCGACTGGGAGACTAGATTTCATTTTAGAGTTAGCAAAATTCGTTCGAAGGTCGGGGTCGTACGTGAGGTTGATCAGCGACATGTCCGTGATGTCGTCAGAGGTAGTGACGCCATTGATAGCGTGTACACGTGCACAGCCATGGTATTGTGTCAGGGGAGGACGAGTTCGTGTGTAACTCGAGTTGATGATCGAGTGGGATGAAGTTTTTCTCAAGGTGGAACCCGAATTCGATGGTTTTTTTGTTTCCAGCTTTGTTTAGTTTAATGCTCAACTAAAAAAATAGAAGAAGAAAGGAAAGATGAAACTCGAGTCAATACTCGAGTTGATAGCGGGTCGAACCCGAAGATTAAAGTTGATGTTTTAAAAAGGTTTTTCAAGCTGGTTCTAAAATTTAAATATAAATTGGTTTTAAACTACTTTATGATAAAAGTTTAAAAACTATTTGATTTAAGAAAGTTTTATACTTTGCTAACTCAAATTGAAACGTTTATGTCTTCTTTAAAAAAAGTAATTAAGTTAAAATAAAGATGAAATGTTTTAACATTTTAAGTATTTAATGAAATTATTTTATTTAATGGTTAGATAAGTTTTATGATTAAAGATTACTTTAATTAATAAAGTAATTAAAGTTAAATTATTAATAATTTTGGATTAATTAATTTATAAAGGTTTAGTTAATTAATTATGGATTAATTAATTGATAATTAAGAGTTAATTTAATTAAGTAATTAAGGATTAATTTAATTATAATTAATAGATAATTAATTAAATAATTAAGGATTAATTAATCAATGATTAGTAATTAATTAATTAAATGATTAATGAATAATTAATAACTAATTAATCAAGTAATTAGGTTTAATTAATTAAGTAATTAAGTATTAATTAATTTATAATTAATAGCTAATTAATTAATGATTAAGAATTAATTAATCAAATGATTAAGGTTAATTAATTATAATTAATTAAGTGTTTAAGATAAATTAATTTATAATTTGAAACTAATTAATTAAGCAATTATGATTAATTAATTGTTAATTAAGGATTAATTAATTAATAATTAGGGAATGATAAATTTTTAATCAAGTTTTATTAATTAATAATTAGGGTTATTAATTAATAGTGAAAGGATAATTAATTAATTAAGTAAAAGATTAATTAATTAATTATGGGGTTAATTAAGAAGTGATTAATTAATTAAATGATTGTAATTAATTAATTAATGATTGGTTAAGCAAGGTAAAGTGATTAATTCTTAAGTAATTAGTTTAATTTGAATTAATTAAATTAATCATAATATGAATTAGAGATATGCTTGCTTATGGATGATTGTTTTGAGTTGAATGTCTGGATTTGGTTGTATTGAATGATAATATGAGATATTCTGTGATGAGATATTGTATATATCTGTGATAGATGTTTGTTATTATCCGTGGATAATGCTGTGTGAATTCAATGTTTTAAATTGAATTGAATTGTTTAAATCTTTAAACAACTTGACCTTTAAGATGTCGTTTGGATTTCGATGAGACTAGGATCGGGAATCAAGTTTGATTATCTGAAAACCACATCGATCCAAGTTAAACGTTAGGTCGTGACATCTCAAAGTGAAGATCGAGATGGAATTTTAGAGTGCAAGGGTTATTATTGTTAACTCAAGGTGATTCCAAAATGAGCGTAACGAGATAATGCCTTCGGTTTCGTTCAACCCGGAACGAACTTGTATGGATTGAATGCTTTCAGCACATCGGCAGGTGGACGATGAGCATTCTAGGATAGATGTGTCCTATAAAGGTAATCGTAGCCTCAAGCCTCATTAACCAGGAATGGCTAAAGCAGGGGAGGTGCAGCAAGGTTAAGTGGGTAGCACCCAAGTAGGACGAGATTTACCCCTGTCTAGAAGTCCCTTATTATTTCGGCTGTGTAGGCAGTTATTGGCCACGACTACGGGGTTGTCTTGTTCTGGACTGTCCAGTAAGGGATGGTTCAGGCCTTGTGTTGCAGGAGATTTAGGGTGGATCCTCGGTACAGTGATCTAGGCCCTGTACTGTGACGGGAGGTACCCAAGTAGCCCTGCCATTGATGGAAACTCATTATCCAATAAGCGCCCTCGGATTTGACTGTATACCTACGTATGCTGCAATTTAATAAATGTAACAATTTCGGCTATTTTTTAGTTTATTTGAAAACCCTAGACCCTATTATAATATCACTGGATTTCCTATCAAATGATTTGGTTAGCGTAAGTTAAAAACTTACCTGTGTTTATGTGTGGGAAGTCTTACGTGAAACCTTTTGTTTTCAAATGATTTTAAGAGTCAAACAACTATAACCTGTTTACTCTCACCAGACCCATGTCTGACCCGGAGTATATTTTGTTTTTCTTAAACTCTTGGGTACTTAAATTTTTATGAGTAGCCAAGTGGTCAGGTTACGATTGTCCAATGTTTTGGAAAGCTGGAGCTGTGTCTATCTATCCGCTGTGTTGTGACATTTGATGTTGTATTTTGGATGTAATGGTTAGACGGACCTATATAAATGTCTAATGTAATGAAGTCGTATTATTTTGTGTACTTTAATATGTAAAAAAACTATGTAATGGATATGTGTAATATTATATTTTGTTCGGTTTCCGCTGTGAGATTCTGATGTTGTTATCCTTTCTTTCTATCTTTTCTATTTCTATCGTTTTCTTTTCTTATTGATGATACGTTTTTCTGTGGTTTGAAAGACGGGTCGTCACAGTGTCATAACATTTACTCACCTTTAGAGTTTAGAGCTTTGCTTGAAGATTCGTCTCTTATTTATTCAGCTTTGTAGTTATCTTAGTTATTCCCAATTGTTTATGTTCAGTCTTGTCTGTTGCATTTTTATTTGAGACTACTTTGTATTTGCGATTTTCTATTGTATTTTGTTTCAAACTATATTGTTTATATAGTAGCTTTATGAACTACTATTTATCTATTCCGCCGTTTATTTTTATATTACTCTATGTCTGTAATTCTGTGATTGATTTATTTACTATATATGCTAAGTTTTTCCAAATATAAATTAACAGTCTATTGTTTTTCGCAATTCAAGTCTGATATGAGTGGATGATTGTCGATTTGAAAGGTTCGAAATGCCATGTCGTTACAATAAACATGCAATAGACTAAGTGCATATGATATTGAGAACAAAAGATTGAATATTATAATACATCATGATAATGGTACATCAAACTCTATATACGTGTGTTAGAACTGGGCTACCTCGCAGTGGGATAAATAAGTGAATTTAAATTTTTCACCATGTTATATCATATATATAAAAAATATAATTTTTTGGCCAAAAAGGATTTTGACAAAAACAATTTTTTTTAAATTTACATCTGGTTAAAATAATACTCTTTTAAAATTTGTATATGAATTTTGTTAGTAAAAAAAATATTTTTCTTTAATTTTTGAAAATATTTTATGTACTATATATATATATATTAACATATGGTAATATATTATATTTAATATGATAATGAAAACTTAAATATATAGTTATATTTCTATAAAAATATGTACATTTTGATTTTGGTTTTTAATAAATATATAACATTTTTTTTAGAAAATATACATACATGAAAATTTATTAGAAAAATTATATATATAATAATGAAATATAATGTCAATTTAAATTTCAAATTAAGTTCAAAAATTATTCAAAAAAATATTATGACCTACAAAAGAATGTTTTTATTTTATTTTATCACGGATGAAGACAAAAGTTTAGATATTTTATCATGGATGTATAGATTCGCCAACAAACAAATATATAAATTCATGATATAATTAATCTATTTACATATAATGGCATCATAAACATCCATAAGTCACCATAGTTAGCAGTGTGACAAGTTGGCCAAATTTATAGCTTACATAGTTTTGGTACAATCTAATTTTACTATTGTAAGCACTCCTTGGTAGTGAAAATTATTTACACCGATTCTCTTCGTCAAAACCATATCACACTAGGAGGAATGGAATTTGGTGTTGGTGAAAATTCTAACATCGTCCATATTCAACTTGTATAGTCCAAATACAAAGTTATTAGTTTAATAATAATTATTATTAACCAAATTTCTCTGGCAAAGACTTTGAATTTGAGTTGGCTACAATTGACTTCGATACTAACCTTATATAGGGAGACTAATTCTATATCGAATACTGTTCACTTCCAACGCTTCAACTCAGACCTTACTACAGTCGTTCAATGGACGTCATACCACAATTTAACCATAAACAAAGTGGAGTGTTCATATTGTGGTTCAACGGTATTCTCTAGTTATGAGAATTATGTGATACCATCACTTAGGGATTCTCTCTTTGAACTTAGTTATATTAACCAACAGAGAAACCTCGGGTTATCCATTCCGTAATTATGCAATAACTATCAAAATGTTACCGCTTGGTGGCCCTAATAGCCATGAGTAACGCATTGTCCAACATTTGGAGAGCGTTAAATACTCTAGTCTCAACGGATGTATCCATATCCTATCTTGAAACGTCCTCACTATGGATGTTTAAAATAATATGTTATTTTAATATGATAAATTTCTCATGATTACAGTACATCGCAATTACTATCATATAACATATCATTTAAGGATTTTCTATTTAATACACTTTAAATTATTTGCTTAATTGATTACGTCACATTATAACAAGTATATAGTAGAAAAACCTTTTATTTTGAACAAGATTGGTTAACGAGTTAGGTATATGTAATAAATTGTATAATTGCCACTAGGGCATACCCCTAACTCTATCAATCTTCCACTTGCACTTGAGGTCAAATATGGAATCTTATTTTAACTCCTTCGATCAGTTTTCTTAAAAACCAATTAGGTCCAACCCTTAGTGAACAAGTATTCTATTTTGGATTAATTATCTACTATATTAATCAACTCTCTCCAATGCTGATAAGCTGCAATTATCATATTGAACTTTTTGGAGTATGTTTCTTAACTTCTAGTGAGTTCTAGTTCTTTCGTGATATATATCACTACATTTTTATCATATAATAGTGATACCGGATTTTGAATATTTAGAATCACTCCTAGCTCAGTTGCAAATTTCTATACACACATACCACTTTATTACAACGTCAATCAAAATGATGTATGTAGATTTTTCGTTAAATTTGCCACAACCTTTCATTTAGAATATTTCGAACTTAAAGTTCCTTAATTAATGTTTGAACATGTATCTAATACTGATATATTATACTCGATATCGCTTACGAAGTTCCAGTCCGAGCACTCCTTTATAAGGAGTTTGTTTTTTTAGAAACTATTCGCTAATATTTCACAAATACTTGAGAATACTCTTAACCACCAATTAGCTATCTTAATTTGGATTTGATATACGCTTTATTTATCAATTAGATCAGGAAAATGTGATACCGTTGACAATACAATATGTACAATAATTTCTAATACTATTGTAAAAGGAATCCATCATATATGCTCCATATTAAATATTTTAATATGATGTATGTATGTTGTTTAGGACAATCCTAACATTTTTTTATACCGATTATAAATGATATTATTTGCAAATCCAATATCGATTATTAGACAATCAAACCATTACTTTAACATGGGTAAATTAATATAATTGTAAGCTTGTCGTTTACTTTTAGAAATGTCCAAGTACACTAATAATTCTTCAACTTTGATGCATATTGAAAGATACTTTGTACTAGTTCTTATATCATATCTGAAACTTACGTACTTTGTATTGCTCTCATTGACTTTAACACACTTTAGTTGTTATGTTAAAATAGTCTATTCTAAATCATTATTTAGAATTTTTTTTGTTTCAATGCATATGTACCAAAAATCCAATTCACACCAGATGATAAGTTGTGAGTAAAATCCAAATTAACTTATGCACATTAAATGATGAATCTATAACACTAATATCAATAATTGAAATTTATGTTGTTATTCATATCGATGTTGCACACCATATTCAAATTGCATTGGTCTTCTCCCTGAAAACACATTTGCGACTGAAGGATCATATCCCTTCGGGTACAACTATCAAAACCATATTTTGATATTGTACTTGGATTCTATTTATAATTTGTGCATCGTGCCATATGATAGATTCGGTACGCTTAATGGTTTCATTAACAACCAAGGAATATATAGTCTTGACATTGATATGAAATTCATAGTTTCTTTTAATGTTTGAGGAAATTTATTAGGCATTCTAATGTGTTGTGTCCAAATTGGCCTGGTTAATCTCATTTCATATCATGTAATCAATTTTAACTTTAGATCGTATCCAAATCCATTTTGCTATCGATAATTTCTAAAAAAATCAATTGATACAAAGTCCGTGTTTCTTGAAAACGATTGTTTCTCATTGCAATGGAATAGGCACTCATAAACCTTTATGAACTGCCATTATATATATATATAACACTAATTTGGTTTTAGGTTACGAAACTTATGTTCAAATCATAAATCAGTCAATATTGTTTGGTCCTAAACTAATTGGGGCTGTCCATATAAGATCCCTCACAATCAATTACTACATGCAGTCTTTTGACTCGCACAACTACCAACTTCTTAACTTAGGATATGTTAGGATTTATTTTAAACGCTTAATTTGTGTGATTTTGTAAAGTATTCTTTAGATGAAATTAATTTTAACCTAATGTGCTACTTATTAAGTACATGACCTTATAGAAAAAAACTTAACTCTATTTCACTCACTGTTAATCGAATTTTGTTTAAAAATGTTCGATTATTCCTTATTGATACATCATTATGTACCATAAAGAGAAGTGACTTTTGAGATATAATCTTTATACACATTTGAAAATCTTTCTAATATACTTAGCTATTCGATCAAATCGAATAATTAGTTTTCTTTTCTATTTTATATTATTTACATTCACTTCATATTCTACGAGTTACCATAGGCATACTACATGTGTATGTAATACACATGTTTATGTATATGATAATTCATCATTGAATTAAACAAAGTATAAGGAACCGTTTTTGGCATTCTTAGACTTAAGATTGCATTTATTAATATGTATCAATCCCAGGAGTTCACCAACTCTTATATGCTCCCTTGGATGGCGCTTTGCCCTTACCATTTGAGATATTATTCACTAGTACCATATGATTCATAATCATATAATTAAAGAATTATTTCTCAAAACTATGGCTTAGTCCATAATTCCAAAACGATTGCAAAAATTTCAAATACTTTTGTATTTTCCAATGCATCACTTTGTTATGAAAAGAAATACTATTATTATTATTGTTATTATTTTACAATGGATATCCAAAATATTCATACTAAAATAAAACTATGTATATTTTTAGTCAATAATAAAAATAGTTATTATTTCATAAATAATAACTTGGCATGTTTTTGAAAATAATTTTGTAACTTGATTTGATCGCCAAGAAGTGTTATATTCCTATAATTTCCACCATTACTATAATAGCATCTGAAATACAAAGATGCATTCAATTACTTAAGATGGGCAAATTATTTCATTTACTCTAATTGGTTAACAATCAAGTTTCTAGATCAAATATGTTAAAATCGAAGAAATAATTTTTATACGAAAAAATTTCTTTATGAAAATACATTTTGAAGTAGAAATCATATTTCACATTCCTTATTTGGTATCTATCATTATTTTATATTATTCTCGTTTTCAGTGTTTCTTTATGAAGCAGAATTGATAATTCACTCTCTTCATCCCAATTGTGTCTTAAATTACATCATCTCATGCGCATTTTCTTTCCTTTCTAAATGGTCGAACCATTTAAAAGGAAACCCTTACTATAATATCGCAATGAACTCATTACAAAAATGGATTTGGTTATTTGTAACATTTAAGGAGATATAATAATTACACTATATGTAAGCTGATCAAATTAACATTTTAATGATCGAATTTTTAGATCTTGCATCTTTTGGTCTAGTTTACATTTAACACAACAAGATCATAATTTTAATCAATCATATTGATTACACGATCTCATGCTATGGTTTAGTTGTTTATTTCGGATGAACTAATTTCATCAAGGATTAGTAGATTATGAATTATAACCGTGCACCATATAACATTTATATGTGATCGTATATGGATCAAATATCCATATTCTTATATTGCTTTAAGAGTTCGAAACACATAAAGGACAATACAAAGCCATGTGCAAATAAGCACATAAGTGATCAATTTACAAATGTATTGAGCAATTGTATAATTAGATGCTTGCATGGGTCTTGAAATAATGACATAAAAAATGTTTATTGGTAAGTATACTTTATATTTCTATTTGCAATCTTAATTCATTATATTTTAGCTAATAAACATTTTATCTATTATATTAATTGCACAAATTTATCAAAGTAAATTAGTTCAATTTATACATAGTAGATGTTCTTACATTATCAGAAACATTTAATGTTACCATTTCATTTTTTTAATAAGGCTTCCACTAGACTTTTGTGTTTCTTAAAATCCTAAGAGTGTAGAAATCTTTCAAATTCTCTAGTTTGTGTTATGACTCGTTTTCTTTGGTTTTCTGACCATGAGTTTGCTCGGTAAATCATAGGCCTACAAGCGATGGATAAAACTTTATCAGTTGTATCATATACATCTCCCAACCCACTATCTTTATCCTAATCTCATTTTAACTTTTAGTGTGCTCAACAAACTAAAAGAGACTATTCACTCGTATCTACCATTCATGATGACCTAAGTATAGTATATGTACCTTGAGTTTTCTCGATAAATACAAATAGTTATCTTACACCATCTAGTCAATATATTAATAATATTTCACAAAACACCTCTATCTTGAGTTTGCCCAACAACCAAAGAGTATGCAAGTAATTTATTAATACATAATGGTAGAGGAAAACAATTATATTAAAGATTCATAATCATTAATATATATATGTGAGTGATTTCATAGTATGGATTAATGTATTTCTTGTGAAATACCTTTATGATTCAAGTGTCAGACACATTTGAAATCGTGGTATAAGTATTATATGTATGTGTTCATTCTTTAAATCAAATTTGGGTTTCATACTATTCCACTTTTTATTATACATTCATATTATATAGATTTAATTATTTATAAAATTCTATAATTTCATTGACTTTTTTTGTTGTTGTAAATGGGTAAATTTTATTAAGGCAATCTTTCAGCCCATAAGGATTACATTAAGAACCAGTACTTATCACGTAAACTGAATCCTTACCAAATACAAACAGCACATACATTTCATTTTCTCGAGTTCGTAATTCATGGCGGCTGTAGGTGATTCCTTTCTCGACTTTCTATCAATGGATGAGAACAACCCTCTTCTCCAGTTCGAGCTCCAATTAGTTCCCTCTTTCTCGAGTTCATAATTTCATTGACTTATATAATAATTTTATATATAATCTTATATTAATTTCATCAAGTAAATATTATTTAATTAAATTAATTAATTAATTAACATTTTATTTATTTATTTTCTTCACTTAATTTTCAAAAAATTGAATACGCGTTCTAGAACATTTATAACTGTTTGAACCAAAAATGGCACAAACACCCAAAAGATTAAGTAGAGAATAGAATGCAAAGCAATTTAAATGAAACAAGTAGGAAAGAACACACGGTAATTTGTAATGGCTCAACTGATCTCCTACGCCCATTTAGTGATTTTATCGATTATCTTGCTAATTACAAGTTGGACTTCTTATGGATCGGTATAAATCCAACAATAATTGCAAGAAATTAGAGTTAGGGAAAGCACGAGCCAAAAGATCATTAGAAATGAGCTGTGCCCTTTTATTTATAGACATAAGAAGCCTAAAATCTTGCCAAGAAGATCTCTATCTCATTTTCCATGCCATAGATTGTTTCACCAAAGAAATAGGGGGCAGCCCATTAATTATCATGGATCGATACTGATCCATAGGCTTAAATCATTATCGATCCATAAGTTGATCATATGGATTTTTTTGGCCTTCTTATCTTGGCTCGATTAGTGGAAAGCTTCGTGATTTCAAACTTATTTTCACCAATATTAGCTTATTTCTGAGTTTGGTTGATTGATTAATGGAAAAACAAAGTTGTTGACTCAAGAGCTTATGTAGATTGATAGAAAATCGCCTTAAATCAAGAAGATGACACTTAAAATAGGCTTGTAGGACCATCGCTAGTATGTAAAAGAAGTGGGGGAAACCTTGGAGGATAAAACTTGGATCAGTTCCGATTCAGGAGTTTGGATGACTAATAATTCACCACTTAGGTGGATATAGGTTCCTTCTCTCTTTTGTTGGCTTTGTTTTCCATGGTCGTGTTTGTACTTGGTTCCTAGACTCTGGAGCTATCTCTCCAGGCTTCCTGCCATGTTAACTCCATGTTCGACTCTCTAGTTTGTCGGAATATTGCCTATTAAAAAGGCTGGATAACACTAGCCCCCTTAAAATACATCTTGTTTCAAACATGATGTACTTTGAATTGAGCCAAGTTGAGACTACTTTGAAGGAATTCACTTTAAGTTCTAAATGGTCATTATCTTTCTTATGAACGGTTCTATGAAAAGTCATATCTAGGACCATTTGTCGCTACGCTCCACTAGCATCTGGCATTATAAATTCTGAAGGGTGCTCTCATGATCTTTCATTTCGAGCTATGTAATTTTGAACTGGTTTCTTTCATGGATTTCCTAGGTTTGAATCCAATTGCCTTTAATTCTGGTTATCGATTCTAGATTGGTTCATGTACATGCATATATGTGTACGTTCTTGCATTGCTTCATTATCCAATGCATGTACCTATATGGGCATATGTATAGTTTGTGTCCATTAATCATTTTTTTAAAAGAATCATGGATCAGTACTGATCCAGGACTTAGGCAAGTCATGTTTTGTTGCCTGGAAAATAGGTCTTATTGGTTTATATAACCCACTTCCTTCCATTCTCTTTCTCACTTTTATTCCTACTGATCCAAGGCTCCTAAGCTCCACCATTAACAACCTCATCTTTTCCATTCAAGATTTGCCTTCAAACCGCTTCCACTCCTTGCTTGTGACCACCGTCGATCAGTGCCTCCTACCCTGACCTTAACACTACCAGCATCGCCTCCTTGGACTTAGCCTCAAATGAACCCACTAATCCATGACACCAACTTCCAAACTCAAATCTCCATTTGAATCATTCTCAAAGTTGAAGCATATTACGTAGTTGGAGAAATTTGGGACCACATATGAACGGAGGTGGACTTGGATATGGATGAGGACCAATGTGGACGGCCATGGTTTTAGATTGGGAGAGGATGGAGAAGAGGGATGGAAATTCCCTAAGTAGTAGGATCAGCATAAATCTAGCACTTAGGTGAATTTTTTTAAATCCAAGTTCATAAGTAAACTCCTCCTTGTGGAGTTGTGTTGAATTCCTTCTTAGTCTCGAAACATTTCCAAAGCATGGCTGATAACACGATGCTCATCGGGACAGTCAGCGATGATAGTCACCTAGGGGGATATCCAAAGTTTTAAAATAAATAGTTAAATAATATCGAAAATTCAAACTGCATGACACCGCACTGGGTTTCTTTTTAACATGGGCGCATAGCTTATAATTTATCTGATGTTGATTGTCTATCAATTTTTTTTATAGAAATGGAGTACAAATGTTTCGAGCGTCTTACCACTCAAGCTGTAGGTCCATCTACTTCTAAATACATTGAATTGATGTTGAGTCAAGTTCAACTACGACTCTATTTGTAAAAAAATTCAAGCATAACAACGAGAAAATCCACAGGTTGAACAACAAGTTCCTAATAATCTTGTAGAGCCCACGGAAGGGCTAGAGGTTGAACCTGCTTTCGATATTCTTGAAGATGTTGTTCTTTTAGATAACCCTATCTTTGTTACTTCAAAGATCAATGAGGGATCTCTTCGTAGAATTTGCGAAAAGCGCGAAATTCCATTTGATGATGTACTAGTCCTTTCTCACCATCAAAGAGCTCATAATCTCCCAGAAAGCTACGCTACTTGCAATAGATATTTGTGTTTGGATGGATGTGTTCCACCATTCAATCCATTCATTCATCAAGTTTTAAACTTTATGAGATCAGCGGCAACGAAGTTGCACCTAAATAGCTAGGCCTTCCTTCTCGACACGTACATTATTTTCGTTCAACATTTGCACCGAGTACCCAGGGGTGAAGAAATCCAGTACATATACAGTTTTAAAAGCCGAAAGGGCAGTCCTTTTTTGACTTACTTAGAGCCAGCAAAGAATTACAGAGTTATTATTAGAACCTAGAAAAATTGAGTTATTTTAAAAGTGAATAGTTTTACGTACGCTGTCTACCTATGTTTGCTCAAAGACGGATATCTGGACATAAGTTCTACCTCATTCATTTACTACAGGTTCGCCTTGTTAGTTACTAAACTTAACGCATATTCTTTTTATCATTAAGATGTTTTGGAGAGGCCCAACAGTGTGACTCTTATGGATGCTATCAGAGTCCTCGTGACATTTTCAAAAGTGGACAGAGACATTGGAGTTCTTCTCTTTGATGAGAATCTCCTGCCTATAATTTGCAAGAAGCGCGTCGCAGCACTGGTCTAATCTAAGTGGTCGCTAGTGATGACGATGACAATGACGATGATAGCAACTTGCTCGAAGGAGGCGAGGCTAATCCAGATGTGCCACCAGTCCTGAGTCTAAGGGCAGAAGTTGAAGAAAGGAAAGAACACGCAGAGGAAGGCAAAATTGTAGGTGGAAATGACGAAGCAGGCCATGAAGAGACTGATGTGAGCCATGAGTCCATGGCTAAACAACCCATACACAACCAATGGTATGCCCCGAAGAAGCAACTAGTCATGAAAATTTCTAAGTCATAGACTTCTACACAGCCTCCACCCGTTATGACTATGAGAAAACTCCTTCTCTTCCTTCCATATATACACTCTCTAAGCTAGGGTCGATTCTTACCAAGTTCGGCTCCTTTGGCATCAATGACATAAGCCTCGAGGGTCTTCACTTGCCCATCCATTTTAACGATGACATTCCGCCCATCAACATGAGGGAGATCACTCCTATGTGGAAAGCTCCATAACATGGTCCATCGGGGGGACACTAGGACATTCATGCACACATGCACTTCATGGCTCTACATTGCACTTGACTCATATCCTTTTTAGTTGAAACTAATTTGTTCTTGTTTTATTTATAAGATCCATAGAGAAGAATAAACACATATACCAATCTCTTGAGGAAAATGCATTCTGATCATGTAAGCATCATCCATGCTTATATCACTATGGAAGTGGGCTAGATTTTGAATCTGAGTACTGATCTAGCTGAGATAGAGGCAATTATCATAGAGGTAGTTACGATAGAGATTATCTGTCGCATGACATCGCTTCTAACCGTCGTTCCAAATCAAGGCCGCCTCCTCCCAAAGGCTTAGATATGCACTCGGATAGTTCCCAACTTCAAGACAATTCCACATAATGTCCAAGGCGTGACCATTGTTTGTGTAACCGATGCTTATAACCAGTACAATGAATGGTGCGAATGGTTGAGAAAATATCCAAAGTCTTGAGAGATGTGACAGCCCATAGTTTAAGCGTGTGTGTGTGTGTGTGTGTGTGTGTATTTAAATATTTTATAAAAGAAAAATAGTTAGTTGAAAACAAAATTTTCTAGAAAGATTTGTGTGTGAATGAGTGTGCATGCTCTTGTGCATGTGCACACTGTTCCAGCACCTTATATGAGCAAGGCAATTTAGCGAGTAAAAGGCTCCATAGATAAATAAATGTAAAATCAATGAGTGCATAACTTGTTAGTGTGTATACATTTGCCTAATTACAATGCATAAGTAACCTACGCAGTTTTTAGTCCAAACCCCTACAGATTAAATATAAGCACAGTTGCTTGTGTAGGTAGAAAATGCATGAATATAAGATGTGCAAAGTGAATTGATTGACACACACACACAAAATTAGTTAGACACATAAGTTTATATGCATGAGTAAAAACCAGAAAAGACAAACTATGCCCGAGCCAAAGTCATGCATATAGTGTGTGAATAAATTTGCCAAAAGTGGCCAAGCCAAGGGAAAAGAAGAAATGGTGGGAAAGGAAAGTGGAGAGGGTGAACTGTGGGTGAAACCAGAAATGGTGATGGGATTTCTGATGAAAATAAATTACTTAACTAACCTTAGAACCCTAGCAACTCCCCTATATACATCATTATCTCCTACGGTTACATGCTAGGATCGATAACAAAATATAGAAAAAAATAGAAGAAAATAGGCAGCAGTTTAAGAAATCAATGGCATACCTGAACCAAGATTTGGGAAGGAGAACTTTGGTGAGTAAACCCTCACATGGCAAGGCATTAAGACCTATGAAAGGCAGCCATGTTCCCCCTTAGTTTATTTTGATTCCTGTTTGATGCTTTGAATGTATTCTTAGTTTAACAATTTTCTGTTGTTTCTGAGATTTTGTGATTTGCATTGCTTTGTGGTCACTTAACCTATGCTTGCTTATACATGATAATTTAATGATGGAATAATAACTGATTTAATTATATGTGTATGAACTTGAGAAATATTTTTAGTTAAAGCATGAATTAATAAGAAAAGTATGGTGCAAGGCAGTAAGAAGAAGGGGTTCTCTGGCTTATGTCTTGCAACTGAAGATGTGGATTAGGGTGCAATGGGATTTCCATGTGCTAAGTCTTAATCCATCATTGATTGTTCTCTAGAAATAAGGTTGAGTAACAAGTGAATACACTTTAATGTGTGGGCTAACTGTAAGAACCTTATTACTGAAAGAACCACAGTAGCATTTCACTTCCTGAAATGCTCTAATCCATGCTTTAGCCAAGGATGTATCTCTGAATAAAACTAACTTGAAATGGTATACAAGGTTGATTGATCAATTGTTGAATGCATGGATGGGTGAATGATTGATGGTTGTATGAAAAACTGTTAACACGTACTGGTTAAGTATATAATAGTCTTGGATATGACACTGCATAGACCATATTGAGTCATAATAAAAACTTAGTAATTAAACTAAGGATGTGGGTCACCTCTATCAGGTTGGGTATGAGGGAAGTGGGTATGACACAGTGGTTGGCTTGCACCAAGGTTGGGGAGTGAGTTTGCACATGGCATGTTTATGTCCTAGTAGCTTGTAGTGCACTAGAAATTAGGTGGCAGTTCCAGGCAATGTGCACCAGTGCAACCATGAATGTGATACTGGACCCCAGAACAACATGAAATGAACCTACGTGCAAGGGAAAATAGGCTAGAAATATGTGGAAACCCTATCATGTAAATTAAGGACGGATATTTTAGCTCGGTGCCATGATTACCGTATGTGCATGTTTGTGTATGATTGGGTGTTAGCACCAACCTGTGTGAGTTGTATGATGGATGATAGGATTGTTTGAATTAGAGCTTCAGTTAACCAGTTTGGTCTGAGAACACATATATACATAATTATGTTAACAATACACAACACCTACCACTGATATAACACAGTGTAATTTGAACATGAGTAAGTAATTTAACAACCTAAGTGAAACACTTAACCTCTGAAAACAGAAAGGCAATATGGAACCTATTTTATTAGTCTTTATGCATTGTCAAATGGTTTTACTTACACCAGACATAAGTCTGACCTGTTTGTTGCTTGCATCAAATGGGTGCTTCATATGCATTATGGAGCAGGTCATGGGATGTCTGCGGGAAAAGAGGAAGCAAAGTGATAAGATGCAGAAGTGTGATGCTAAGAAGAAGTTGCTAATTAACTGAATTATGACTTTTGTTGAAGAGTGTCTGTTATGTTTATTGTAGCTGAAAGACTTTTCTGTAAAAATATTGGAGTTGTGCTAAACTTTGATTGTGATGTAACGAATGGTTTAAAAAAAATATTACTGTGAGATGGAATTGTTTTAAGTGGAAAAATATAAATGTGTTTAACTTTATATCATAACCTGTAAGCATGTAAAATTTTCATGAATTATGTAGTGAAGTTGGTGGTAGAACTGAAGCATATGTGAACTAGTAATGTATGCATATATATTAGACTGTTTTAGAGGCTAGAATCTATTTACAGATTAACTGTAAATATTAAGTAAGGATGAACCCATAAGCAGAAAGGAAAAAAAACATAATAAGCATGAACCCAGCTTTTCATGGGTTTGATGTTTAAATGAATAAGCAAAGCTAGCAAATTATGACAAGACAGTATAGGGATCTAACCTAATCAAGTTAATTAACCTGAAAACTCAGGTGTAGTAAATAAGCAGTTGTACATGTTTGTGTGCACACTGATGCACAGAAGCATGCACAACCTCCTGTTTTTCTATTTGAAAAGCAGTTTTGTAAAAGTTTAAATATCATGAGTCAACTTACATGTTTGATTAAATATACAATTATTAAAAACAATTAAACAAACAGAAATTGGTTAGAAAAATTTGCACAAGATTCGGATAGGGGTGGTTTTTGGTTTCCAACCCTTTTTACTGTGGCTAAATCACTAGTTATTTCAATTTAAATCAAATTGAGTCATTCTTTACCCAAAAACTCTGATATTAGAATTAAGATGATTTGTATGTACATGCAAATAGTTTCAACTAAGCAGTGTATCAATATTTCTATATTGATCACATTGGATCTTGGGAAATAAAAATAAATAAATAAAAACTAATAAAGAAAGAAAATAGTTGGTCTTGCAAGTAAGCAACCCTGAAATTAGCACAAACTAAATTGAGCCATTCAAATAACTATTTCTTAAAGGAGGATTGCTTCAATTGGTATCAGAGCTATGTTATTAAATACATAGCCAGTACAAAATACTTGATTGAATCTGTGTGCATTGTTTGCAATGGTTATTTTACTTGTTATAACTATATGAGTACACTTCTAATTTTTAAAGTGAAGTAGTGAATAGGAATTAGAACTAATTGAAACGAGCCTGACTCGACCTTCGAAAATCGGCACCGAATACGATACTCGTATTCAAATGCCGTAGATCCAAACGTCGAATCTGGTTCGCCGGAGCTTATAACACATCAAGTATAACAACTCAGTGGAAGAAAAGAAATGAATATCATATACAATCAATGATATAATATCCAGAATGATATACAACAATGATATCAAAATGAAACAAGAAATATCAGAGACAATAAATAACAGCGGAAAACGAATAGCAAAAGAGATATCTCCAAAATCAAACTGCAACTGCAACACTAATGCTTCAAAGCCAAACTCCGAACCACTAGCTCGAACCACCATCATGATGCACTAAGCTAAGCAAGTCCAATCCGTCGTCCTAACCAGATACTTCAATATCTAAAATCCCCAAAGAATACCAAAGAGAAAGTTGAAAGCTACTGAATTGATATCTATGTCTACTATCTAAAAAAAACCCAACTCCAGATCGCCCGTGTGGAAAATAGTGGGCACTTAGAGTTTAGGAAGTGAACAATAAACTCTGGGTCAGTCATGGGACTGGTATGAGCAAACAGAAATAGTTTTTATCTTATAAAACAACCAAAAGAATTTAAATTTGAAATCCACAATGCTTTTAGAAAAATGAAACTACCATAAGGCCTCCCGCCACACACACAATGCAAACGCAGACTTGGAGGAGATTTCTCCTGATGATAGTCAAATATGCTTGATACGAGAAAATTTCTTTGATATTATTATTATAAGTGCACAGTGTAGAAAAAACTATTTCGAAGTTATAATATAAATCTTAGCCAACATACACATTTCGTACTATGCCTACTATAGCTACCATCCAAACAGTGGGGCGCCACCATAAGTAGATGACAGGTTATACAACTAAAACCGTAAAGGGTTCGTATTTGGAAGATTGGATTTCCAACAAATGGTAGGGCAAAGGAACTTCCTGAATAAAATGGAACACCTCTAGAGGGATGTCCCCGTAACCTAACCGGATCTCTACTACACAAGGCCGGGTTACCTTTGTAACTAGGTAACTACTGACACGAGCATGTCATCCCCTAGTCATTTGCGACCTTTATCCGAGGTACCTCTCAACCAACAACCACAAAGCAATAAGTTCGCAGCAACCACAAGGTAAATATCTGTGCTCGATACCATGATACCACCTATAATCCAGAAGGAAATGAACATACCCTCAGGGGGTGCTACCCCCAAATAACTTTGCTGCCACGAGTCCTGTTTTGACCATAACCGGGTTGTGAGGTTCGACGAAGTCTCATCCACAAAACTACGCTTTTTCACAAAGCCATGCTTCGATCAACAAATGATCAGCAGCACTCAGCATGTCACACTACCAAATTGGGAATGTATCACTGGTAACCATCAATTACAAAACCTCTGAGCTCGTACGTCTTAGAGAAGGGTGCTAAGCTAAGAGAATAAATCTCCGCCACCAAACAGAAATGTATTTGATAGAAACCGATTTTACATCTCAAAGTGTAATGTCAGACACACATCCATACAACTCTGTTCTGGGTTCGAATAGAGCCGAAGGCACTTCCAAAGAAGTCCTTGCAATCCGGAAATCCACAATCCCGATCGGACTTCCCATCACTTAGGGAATCTCTATACCGTAGCTACTCGGTGCAGAGACAATCGATATGTCATCCTATCGTTCTTTCAAATACCCGATCTTCACCACCGGTCTTCAAATGCTATCCATAACGTCGTATCATTATTCGGAATGGGTTATATGACACAAAGGTCCTCTCTCGGCTAAACCGAATAATGAGCGCAATATTTAAAAACATATGGATATGGGGTCTCAGTTAAATCACAGCTTAAAGCCCAAAACCTTTCATTCAAATGGTTAAAACAAATTACCATTTCCAATCTTTTAAACAGAAAGATTCATTTCAAAAACCTTCAATGGTTTAAACAATTTCCACACTTAAATTTTTTAAACAAAAGATTCACTTGTAAGACCCATTTCAATTCTAAACAAGATTCACCGATCTTTTAAACAAGATTCATTCATAGCCTTCCAAAACAATTTCATTTCAAATTGGATTAACTCACCCGGTTTTTAAATCAAAGACTCATTTCATAGCTTTCAAAATAATTTCCAAAGGTTCATTCATAACGTTCAAAACAATTCCCATTTCAATCTTTTATATATAAAAGACACACCATTTAAAATCTTCTTCGATTTCAAAATAGGGTTCAACTATCTTTCACAAAGATTCATTTATAGTTTTCAAAGCCATTCCATTTAAATGAAATATGTTCATCATAATTTGGAAAATTCTTTCCTTATATAAAATCTATTATTATTTGAAACCACTTGCTTCCGTTTTGGAAAACCCGATTATAATTTGCACGAGTTAAGGCCTTTTAAATATAAAGTTGGGTTAAATTCAAATTCTCAAAATCACAATTTTAAAATGGTTTAAAACCCATATAAACACGTTTATAACTTGAATAACATTTTTAAACCAAAATTTTCAAACATAGGATTAAATTTCAAATCTTGAATTCAAATTAAATTATTTGAATTTCAAAACTTAATCAAGTTATTCAAAAATAACTTTTATCTTTGAAAACACCCAATTCATTTCAAAAACCATTTGGATTAAAAATTCAAATTTAAAACTATTTCAAAATCCGTGACTTAACCGATTTCCACATGCAATCTATATTTGTGCGTGTATAAGTGTGGTCCAGGGGTTTTACACAATAAAAGTGCCACATCATCAATCAACACAGGTTCAAATACAACAATACATTTAATAAGCGGTATAAACTATAACACTTATATTTGATAAGCGATATGAACCATAACGCTTATCCTCCATTCACAAATCACAGATAGATATATCACAGAAAATAAATTAAAGTAAACATAGCTCAAATCAAAACAGAACATATCAGGGTATCAAACAATTTCAATCATCCAATAGAATCCAAATACTCATAAGTAAGAGCAGTCAATTATCTGATTAACTCAAATCAGATTTAATTACCTGTGAATTACTAATCCTGGTTGATTAATATTAATGAATTACAAATCAGTTTGATTAATTACACTTTAATCATTTATCTAATTAACCTTTAGTAATGAATTAATTAACCTTTAATTATAATTCATCAGCCTTAAATTATTAAATAATTAACCTTTAATTTTTAATTCACCATTTAATTGATTAATTAATTACCCCTTAATTAATTAATTCCATTAGATTAATTATCCTTAACTAATTTCGATAAGTGATTACCCCTACTCATCAATTAATTATCCTTTATTCATTTCACTAGGTAATTAGCTTTTACTCGATTACATAAAGTAGTTGTCTTTTATTTAATCACACAAAGTATTGATCTTTACTTTAATTACACAAGGTCATTATTCTTCCTTAATTATACATGGTGATTATCCTTAATTATCTTTCATAAATGACTCTATCTTTAAATTATTTATCCTCCATTAAGCTTAAATTGATTGCATTAAGTAATTAACCCTTAATTGTTAATAAAAAAATTATTGGTTAATTATTCCTCAATTAATAAATAATTAATCTCAAATTAATTACCCTTTAATTACAATTTAGATAACTTTTAAGTTATTACTTGATTAACCTTTAATTACCCATTACATTAATTAATTAACCATAGATTAATCACATTAACAAATTATCCTTTCAAATTAATTAACCCTTTTTTAAAACACTTGATAAATCAAGTTTTAAAACCATTGATTATTCACCCTTAATTACTTATATTAAGTAATTTTAGATCATCAAACCATAATTTAACTTTTAAGGTAAACCATTGCTAAATTATGATTAATGTACATTTACCTTTTTAGTTAACCACCTAATTACATTTCAAATTAAATTTAAAATAGCTTAAGAATTTAACTTCATATATTTAAGTTACTTTAATAACCTTAAACTTGATAAATGCTTTTGTTTTTAATTAACAAAAACCGATTAATCACTATTTTTTTGCATAAACCGGGTACAAACTTCAAACGCTCGAGGCCTGCTTCGGGAATCACCTGAATAAAACCCGAGTGCACTAGCGTTGCTTCCCCTATTCAAACTTCCTTCCTTTAAAACTTTGTTCTGTTACAAATTTAAAACTGTTACCTTCATTCGTACGCGCAACCAAACCTACCCCGAGTCAACCTTCCATTTCCACGAGAGTGAACTCGAGTGAAGCTTCTTCTTCCCCAAATTGACACTACTGATATTACAGTGCACACGTGCACCTTGCACAGCAACCAGACTACCATTTACCACCGCCGCAACCACCAACCAATCGCCATCGACCTTACCGACGAACATGGCCACCCAGATTTGTAAATCGCGACGCAATTCGAAATTTGGCTAAAATCGTGCTTTTCACAGGAACACAACCAACCGAAAAAACGCTCAAGCCACCGCCTTGGACCACCGGCACCCCTGACGACCTACCCCAAGCTACTCCACACTTCAACGATCCCTAACCCCCTATCGCGATCCCCCATAATCCACCATTTGCGACGCATTTGTCTCGCGAATGTCGTCACTCCAACTTGACTTTCGAACCCTAGTTCGACATGGTTCCATCGCCACGGCAATAAAAAAATCATTTAGCATTTTTTCGATGATCAATGTCGTACCGGCAAGCTCCAGATCCAAGTTTGATGATCAACACAACGTTGATCGTCAGAACTTGATAGAAAACCCAATTTTGGTCATCTCGTGAAACTTCTTTAAACATAAGCTTTGAAGCTCTGAAATGATTATCAAAAATCATCTTTTTACTATACGAATTCATCCCTAACATTTTACTATATCTATAATTTGAAATAGTGATATTTGGTTTTTCTTGGGTTGAAGAAATTTCACTGTAAATTTCATTCCTAACATTATTTACTGAATTTAGAATTCTGAAACTATTTTTATAATAATCATCATAGTTTAACAAACAATTTGTATTTATATGTCAAAGGCTAATACTGTCTCTATTGAGAGATTTAAATTTTTTTTGTTAACTTGTGCTTGTTAACATCAATAAGGGTATGCTCAAGCCTGTACACGCAACTACTTGTCTATATCAAACATGCAGGCATTTTTCATCAACAACTTGAAGCATTCATCATATATTAACCATAGATAATAGATAAAAATATAAGTTAGGTTAATCTGCTCACCTGAGTATTTGCAACAGAGAAGAAAAAGAGGAGAAAGGTGTTTTGAGAGAACTGGAAATTTTCTTTTTCTTTAAACTTTGATTCTTTTGTTTCCTGCAACTTTAATCGTTTTTTATTTCTCTGATCTTGTTTCAACTTGATCATCTCAGGTTGCTTTGAATTCCTTTGCTCTGCTTGAGTTTGTTTGTGATCTGATCTTCTTGATTTAGATTTTAGTTTGATTTTTCAGTCTTGAAATTGTTTGAATGCAGCTTGCTTTTGATTTGCTTATACCTGATTTGTTACTCAGGTTGACTTGCTTGCTTCAAGACTTCAAACATGAACTTCCAGGTTTTGAATTTTAACCAGATTTTTGTTTTTGATTACTGTTTCTACTTTGAGTTTACAGGCTCTTGATCTGGTTGTATCAGTTGCCTTGCTTAGGATTTGAATCATGCTCAGGTTGAAGATGTTGTTTGTTATTACTTAGCTTTGATTTTTTTTTTCTTTGTTTTCAGATCTGGTTTTACTTTCTTTTCTTTCTTGTTTACTATCTAATTTCAGTTTGAATATGAAAGAAGAATTTTGATATTTACTTACATAATTCAATTAAAGAACACACTTTCCACTTGTTCTATTTAGTGTTAACACTTGTCTATGCATGATTTAAAACTCCTACACTTGTTGAAATATAAACTTTTTATGTTTATATCATTTTGTTAAATTTAATTATAAATTTTGTTTAAGTCCTTTATTCAAATTAAATTAAAATTTATAGTTTAATCCTTTTTCCATAAATTTATTTACAAATTGTGTTTTTAAACCTTGTTTTATTCTTTTATTTACAAATCATGTTTTCATATTTATTTTCAAAAGATAATTTTAACTACTTATACTTATATATCTTTCACATAAAAATGCACATTTACAAAAATTAGAAAATAAGATTTTATTAGTTTAAAATATATAGAAAATTTTAAATTTATGTTTAGTCCTTCTCTTTAATTTATTGTTTAAACCCTTAATTATTTATATTTTATAACTTCTATAACTTTTAAATAGAAAATAAAAAAATTTATTTTATTTAGCTTCAAAATATAGCTTCTAAATCAAAATATCTATTTAAAATAAATTTGGAAAACAAATCTTTATATATTGAAAATATAATGTTTTCAAACCCAGTATATTTATAAGATTTTCAATTTTGAATTTCAGTTTCAAGATTTAATTTAAATTAAATTTATAAATATAAATAAATAACAGAACATATCTTTTATTGATCTTAAAAATTTATAATTATATTTATAATCTAAAATATTTATTTATCCCAGAAATTTCAAATTAATTCACTAATAGATTCACAATTTAATTTCCAAAAATTAAATTAACTATCAAATTATCCTGGATAAAATTCAGGGATGTTACACTAACCATACTAGAAATGTTCAATAGAGGTCCAGAGCAGTTAGGATCAACCCCCAGGCTGCTGAAGAAAGGGAGAATGGTCAATCCTCTGATAGAACTGGGCAAGCAACATGAGTAAGTAATTTAACAACCTAAGTGAAACACTTAACCTCTGAAAACAGAAAGGCAATATGGAACCTATTTTATTAGTCTTTATGCATTGTCAAATGATTTCATTTACACCAGATATAAGTCTGACCTGTTTGTTGCTTGCATCAAATGGGTGCTTCATATGCATTATGGAGCAGGTCATGGGATGTCTGCAGGAAAAGAGGAAGCAAAGTGATAAGACGCAGATGTGTGATGCTAAGAAGAAATTGCTAATTAACTGAATTATGACTTTTGTTGAAGAGTGTCTGTTATGTTTATTGTAGCTGAAAGACTTTTCTGTAATAATATTGGAATTGTGCTAAACTTTTATTGTGATGTAATGAATGGTTTAAAAAAAAGATTACTATGAGATGGAACTGTTTTAAGTGGAAAAAGATAAATGTGTTTAACTTTATATCATAACCTGTTAGCATGTAAAATTTTCATGAATTAAGTAGTGAAGTTGGTGGTAGAACTGAAGCATATGTGAACTAGTAATGTATGCATATGTATTAGACTGTTTTAGAGGCTAGAATCTATTTACAGATTAATTGTAAATATTATGAAGTAAGGATGAACCAATAAGCAGAAAAGAAAAAAAAACATAAGAGGCATGAACCCAGCTTTTCATGAGTTTGATGTTTAAATGAATAAGCAAAGCTAGCAAATTATGACAAGACAGTATAGGGATCTAACCTAATCAAGTTGATCAACCTGAAAACTCAGGTGTAGTAAATAAGCAGTTGTACATGTTTGTGTGCACACAGATGCACAGAAGCATGCACAACCTCCTGTTTTGCTATTTGAAAAGCAGTTTTGTAAAAGTTTAAATATCATGAGTCAACTTACATGTTTGATTAAATATACAATTATTAAACACAATTAAACAAACAGAAATTGGTTAGAAAAATTTGCACAAGATTCAGATAGGGGTGGTTTTGGTTTCCAACCCTTTTTACTGTGGCTAAATCGCTAGTTATTTCAATTTAAAACAAATTGAGTCATTCTTTACCCAAAAACTATGATATTAGAATTAAGATGATTTTTATGTTTATATGTACATACAAATAGTTTCCACAAAGAAGTATATCAATATTTCTATATTGATCAGATTGGATCTTGGGAAATAAAAATAAAGAAAAAAAACTAATAAAAGAAAGAAAATAGTTGGTCTTGCAAGTAAGCAACCCTGAAATTAGCGCTAACTAAATTGAGCCATTCAAATAACTATTTCTTAAAGGAGGGTTGCTTCAGTTGGTATCAGAGCTATGTTATCAAATACATAGCCAATACAAAATACTTGATTGAATCTGTGTGCATTGTTTGCATTGGTTATTTTACTTGTTATAACTATATGAGTTGACTGCTAATTTAAAAGTGAAGTAGTGAATAGGAATTAGAACTAACCATACTAGAAATGTTCAATAGAGGTCCAAAGTAGTTAGGATCAACCCCTAGGCTGCTGAAGAAAGGGAGAATGGTCAATCCTCTGATAGAACTGGGCAAGCAACTGGAATGGCCACTGGTCCTCCAGTGATTAACATGCAAGATTTTGTTAGAGTACTAAGGGATGGAATGGCACTTAGGGTAGATAATCCACATGAGGAGCTGTCCAAATTGCTTAAAAAATATACATATCTGGGAGGCAGTAGCTTTGATAGTACAGAAAGTGTTATGGGTGTTCAAACATGGTTAAGAACAGTGGAGAGGATCTTTGCAGATATGCAAGTTAATGACCAGAGAAAGAGGAAAATAGCTTCAAGACAACTAAAAGGCATTGCTTTGGATTGGTGGGAAGTGATCATTGAAGGCAGGAAAGAACAAGAGATCACATGGAATCAGTTCAAAGAAATGCTAGAATCCAGATTTGTCCCAGCCTCAGCAAAAGCTTCAATGCTTGAGGAGTTTATCAAGTTGAGACAAGGATCAATGAGTGTCACTGAATACACTCATAAATTTGAAGGGCTGTCCAAGCATGGGGCAGTACTAATCCCAGATGAAGTTTTAAGGAATGCAAGGTACATTCAAGGGTTAGATGCTGGATTGAGTAGAGCTATGTTACCATACAAAGACAGAACCTTTGATCAAGTTATGGACTTGACATTGTCATTTGAGCAGCATGATAATGCCAGAGAGAAGTTCAAGAATTTTAAGAATAACAAGAAAGGGAAGAGGAGAGCACACCCATATGAGAAGAAGAAGGGAGAAGTAAAGATCAAAGAAGGAAGTAAGGTGGCAAGCTATGACAATAAGAAACCCAAAGTGATCTGTTACAACTGTGGGAAGGAAGGCCATATAAAGACCAAATGCCAAGCACCCAAGTCAACTGTTCTTAGGTGCTACAACTGTGGTAAAGAAGGGCACATGAAGTGGCAGAGTCTAGAAATGGCAAGGGTGGCTGTACTTGAAGGAAAGGGCAAGGAAATGGAAACACCTAGCCAAGTGGAAGGTATATTATTTATTAAAGGCATACCCATATCTGTTGTTTATGACACCGGAGCCACACACTCTTTTATTTCATGTGACATAGTTTAGAAACTAGGGTTAACATGTGTTCTTGTTGATAAGCCATTACATGTTAATAGTCCCATAGGTAGTTCCCTGCATTACAAACATGAAATGCATGCAAGTAGAATTATGTATGGGTGGTTACACCTTTATTTCAGAATTATATGTGTTAAATTACCCTAAGTTAGATATTATACTGGGAATGGATTGGTTAAAAGGTTTTTGTGCTATCATTAACTTGGAAAATTCCACAATCTCATTACAACCTCCTTATGGAAAAAGAGTTTGGGTTATGTATGAGGCAGCCAAAGATAGGGGTATGGGCAGAATGTTCAACTTGAACATTGGTGAGGTTGAATTAAGCCTAGAGGAGATGCCCATAGTTAACCAATACACTGATGTGTTTGGCGAAGTGAATGGCATTCCTCATAATAGACCAATAGAATTTCAAATAAAACTTAAACCAGGAGTAAGCCCTGTCATAAAGAAACCAAACAGAATGGGGCTTAAGGAACTGATTGAGTTGAAGAAACAATTAGAAGAATTAGAACAAAAAGGCTTCATTAGGCCTAGCAGTTCAAATTGGGGATCACCAGTAGTATTTGTTAAGAAGCATGATGGTTCTTTGAGAATGTGCATAGATTATAGGGAGTTAAACTCAGTCACCATCAAAAACAAATACGCCCTACCTAGAATTGATGATCTTTTTGATCAATTAAATGGTGCTATGGTATTTTCCAGGCTTGACTTAGCATCTGGTTTCCATCAAATGAAAGTGGAAGAAGAAAGTATCAAGTATACGGCTTTTAATTCTAGGTATGGCTTGTATGAATATTTAGTAATGCCATTTGGATTGACTAATGCACCATCCTATTTTGTGGATTTGATGAGTAGGATTTTCAAATATTATTTATATAAATTTGTACTAATTTTTATTGATGATATATTGATATACTCTAAATCAGCTAATGAACATGAGAAACATCTGCACATGGTACTAAGTAGACTAAGGCAACAAGGTCTTAAAGCCAAGTTTGCAAAGTGTTCTTTCTAGAGGAATGAAATAAAATTCTTGGGCCATATAATTTCTCAAGAAGGAATGTTAGCCAAACTAAGAGCGAGATAAAAGAGAAGAACGACACTCTAGAACAAGCTTAGGACTGTTGCGAAGAGCTGCTTTTGGTGAAAGAGACAAGGCGATTGAATGTGCTAAAGATGTGGATGCATCAAGAAGGAAGTTAAAGCTATGGAACAGTGGATAATGGAGAAATTCGAACAATTGCTTAAAAAGTACAGCGCTAACGTACTCAATTCTGCAATTTGGAGTGGTTCAACAATGATCACCCTAGAATTCTTGACCTCGCTCGCGAAAAAATTGTCGATGAAGAAAAGGAATTTCTTAAAAGTGGTGAGGTGGATCTATCTTAGCTAGAGAAAGAAATCTTGGTTAGAGATGAGCTCAAGGTGTTGAATGGGGGTCAGCTTATTCTACATCTAGAGAAAATCACCACAGTGCAGAAGGACTTAGGCGAAAGCTCTGAATCGTCGCCTTATGATGCTACTGTTGGATACAATCACGGACCCAAAACCATTCCTGATCCATCTTCAGTCCTAGGATACAATCCAAATCAACCCTAAATGCATAAACCTACTACTTTTTCTCCCATCCTTGAGGGGAACTCTAGCAGCACTCCAACCTATATATATACCCATATTTAAGGAGGTATCTCGTTGACAACTCCTGTATTTCAGAGACTTCATATGTCCCCAATTGACATCGCTAATCTCTCATTTTATCTCTCGAATTTCAGGTCAGCCTCAAATCATCCCACTTCTTGAAAGAAGCCTCGGTCAGGACAACAAGCGCCCATAATGGATGGAATGAGTAACCGTTACGACTTCAATAACGATCACAAGCATTCTGGTTGAAGAGACCCCTGGACCTAATGAATAAATGATAGATGTTTTAAGCGACGAAGGGGCGGGTGGGGCTCAAGGTGCTCAGACCGATGTCGATGTCCTGATTGCTGGGGTCTCCGAGTCCCTATCGGGTCGCACCATGATTCCACTCGAGCAAGAATGTCTCCGAGACATAGAAATCAAGTTGGAGAAGAAAGAGAACATTCCCCTTCCTTTATCCGTAGCCCCACCCAGGTAAACTATCTACGTTCTAGTCTCTCTTCCTTTACCTAGGGGTGCACCGAGCGAATCCACCATTCCGTTACCTAGCTTGCCTTCAACTAGAAAAGGGAGTGGAGGAAGAGGAAGGGAGAGAACTCAAGCGAAGTATCTCCTAGAAGCACAAAAAAGCAGGGGAAGCACAAGCCGAAGAAATGACTATCAATCAGATCTGTGTAAATAGGCTCACTTTTTGGCGTTTGTGGGAGTCTTTTTAGTTTTTAGCTGGCTTTATGCAGATTCCGCCTCCACGTTTTCTTTTTGGTTAGGCGTAAATAAAACCTATACTAATGTTTCCAAGTTTTATGTGAATAACAAAGATTTTTTGTTTTGTTAATTCTTTGCATTAATCTACGTAAGTTATTCAAGAAATGCACTTTCCATTCAATGTACTCGTGATCCATCTCTTTTTATTATCATCGTCTAGTCATTAGCCCATTCAGTAATTTGTCACCTTTTGTTGCTCTAGCGAATGTTAAGTAACCGTAGAAATGCCAAACTTCAGGCACTAGCCAACATAGACCACTTAGATGTATGGTTCAAATATCCTAATCCTGGATAGTGACTTTTTATCGTGCCAAACTCCGGGTGATCGAAGTACATAAGTAAATCTCGCCTTACGTCGGGCATGGATCTTCGGCCTTGCCTACTCTAGGCAAGATATCAATGATACGTCGGTCGCATCACATCTAGTTCAAGTCATACTCCTGCCCCCATATCAGGAGCAAGAGCTTTCGGATCAATAGTTATACCACGTTCATTCTGATTTATAGTCTTGCCCCTGCATTAAGGGCCAGAGTTAGTTGATGGACGGGCAAGTCATGTCCTTTATGGTTTTATGCTCCCATTCCTTGCAAGGACAAGAGTTAATGGATGGACGGTCGTATCACATCCACTTAAGTTTATAATCCCCTCCTCAATCCAAGGTTAAGAGTTATAGATGAACGAACTTATCATGTTCTTTCGATTTATACTCCTGCCCCGACATCAAGTGCAAGATTTAATTGGTATCCATCTCTAGACAGTGAGAGTGATTAAACTTCAAGGGTTTGATCATGGATCATGGAAGTTTGGTTGGCACCTACATCTGGGTACCTGCATACCTACATTACACATATGCAGATTCATTCGAGTCAGTCACATTTCATAACTCTTAAGTGATGTAAAGAAAGATTCAGTAAGCCATTTAATTGAAAACAGAAATGACAAATTCTGTCTTATTACATGGATTCAGTCAATTATGTACAAATTTATTTCTAAGTGAAATAGTGTCGTAAATGCTCGCTATTCAACGCCTTCGGGAGTGAGGTCCCGTAGACCATCGCAAGCCTGAAAGTGCCATCTCTAAGCTTTGGTTCTATTGCGTACGGACATTCTGATGTCGGGACCAAGTTTTTGAAGCCTGGGAAGATTCGTTTGAGGACCAGGTCATCGATTTCAAAGGTGGGATTCTTGAGCTTGGCGCTGTAATATCGGGCGACACGGTTGTAGTGTGCAGCTACTCTCAATTCGGCTTCATTTAGTTTCTGATTGATCATGTCAAGAGATTTCATAAGGAGTTGCTCATTCGTCTATGGATTGTAATTGGAGTCATAGCCTCCAATCCGTAGGCTAGGGCAAAAGGAAAATGGCTAGCTGCCGACTTATGGGTCGTTCGATAAGGCCAAAGTACCAATGGAAGTTCATCGACCTACTTTCCCTTAACCTTTTCCAATCGTTTATTAAGAATGGACTTGATAATCTTGTTTAATGCTTCAAGCCGTCCATTCGCCTAGGGGTGTGCCACCATAGCAAATCTCTTCTCTACGCAATGTCGATAGTTGAAATCTTTAAACTCGGTGCTTTCGAATTGGATTCCGTTATCGGTAATCATCGCTTTCAGAGCTCCAAAATGATAGATAATTTTTTGGACTAGAGAGTTGATCACTTTCTTCATGGTAACTGTAGCTAATGGCTTCGCCTCAGCTCATTTGGTGAAGCAATTAACCGTGACGATGGTGTATGCTACCTTTAAATATCGTCAACACGTAGATAATATCAATCCCACCACTACAAACGGCTAAGGACTGACCATTTGAGTAATCTCCATCGGTGCGGCTCTCGAATAGCAAACCTCTGGCACTTGCTGCACTTTGTGGTGTAATCAGCTACGTCTTGTTTGACAGTTGACCATAAGTAACCATAACAGAGAATCTTCTTCGCTAGGGTCTGCCCCAGTGTGATCGCCACAAGCCCCCTTGTGCACTTCTCCCAAGACTTGTTTGGCCTTATCAAGAGCGACACACCGGAGCATTGGGACATAAAAACTTTTCCTGTACAACGATCCTTCTTGCATGATATATCTCGAAGCTCGATGAAGGAGTCTCCATAGCTCATTCCTCCTATCAGGAAGGATTTCTCTCTACAAGTAGTCTTTTGTCAAAGTCATCTATCACTCTCTTTCAGGTTCAGCCTCCAAGATCTAATAGACATCCATCTGGTCGATGCTTGATGCTGACAATATTTCCACTAGAACCAAGCCCATTAATTGTACATCTATGGAACTAGTCAACTTAGCCAACGAGTCGGCCTTCGCATTTTCTTCTCTGGGAATATGCATTATCGTATGATATTCGATGCCACTAAGTAGCTCAAGGACTCAGTTTAGATAAGGGGCTAGCCTTGCTCCATTTGCTCGATACGTTTTCCATACTTGACAACCACTAGCCCGAGGATCGTAGAAAATATGTAGAAGTCTTTACCTCTAATTCTTTGGCAATCTTTAGTCCCGTAATCAAAGCTTCGTACTAAGCTTCGTTTTTTGTTCTAGGAAAATCGAGTCATAGGGCACAACAGATTGAACGTTCCTCGAGAGTGACAAGTATAACTCTAGCACCAGAACAGCGTTCGTTTGATGCACCATCCATATACGTCTTCCATGTAGCATTTTGTTTACCACTACTCTCCGGAATATCATCTCGTGCAATGAATTCAGCTATAGAATCCACTAAAGCTTAACTCTGGATAGCTCTCTGAGGATAATAGGTTATATCATATTCGCTCAATTCAATGTTTCATTTCAACAGCCTTCTAGAAGTCTCAAGAAGTTAAAGACTTATCACAAAGGCTAATCGGTAAGAAGTTTGATCGGATGAGCTTGAAAGTAAGGGCGGAGCTTCCGTGAAGCAATCAACAGACTAATTTATTTCTGTTACCGTCAACCGCTTACTAATGTAATAGACCGGTCGTTCAATGTAGGCTTCCTCGCATATGAGTGCAGCGCTCAAAGTATGTACCGACACTGCCAGATATATAAAAAATCCTCATTATCCCCTAACTTTGAGAGGATGGTGGTTCTCTCCAATTGATCAACCAGAGCCTGGAATGCGTGTGCGCACTCCTGCATCCAAACAAAAGTTCGTTTTCCCTTCGAAATTTTACCCTTCTTAATCACGTCAAAGAAAGGGATGCATTTATCAGTGGCTCTAGAGATGAATGGCTTAAGGCGGCGACCTTTCCATTTAAACTCTGGACCTCCTTGATTGTCTTCGGGGATTCCATTTCCCATAATGCCTTTATCTTCTTCGGATTGGCTTCAATTCCATGGGAATACACAATGAAGCCCAAGAACTTCCCTAAAGCAACACAAAAAGAGCATTTCAAAGGGTTGAGTTTCATCCTATATTTTCGAAGGACGTTGAAAATTTCTGCCAAACCATTAATGTGGTTTCTCGAACACGGTGACTTCACAAGCATGTCATGCACATAGACGTCCATCGAACGTTCAATATGATCTTTTCACATTCTATTTACCAGCCTCTGGTAAGTTGCTCCAGCATTCTTTAATCCAAAATGCATGACTAGATAGTAATACAGTTCTAAGTCGATAACAAAGCTGTATGTTCCTGATTGGGACGTGCATTAGAATCTGGTTGTAATTAGAATATGCATCAATGAATGAAAGCAATTCTTGTCCGGATGTTGAATCCGCCAACTGATCAATCTTTGGAAGTGGGAAGCTGTCCTTTGGGCACACCTTATTCAAGTCAAAATAATCGATGCACATCCACCATTTCCCGTTTTCCTTCTTCACAATACCTGGACTGAATAACCGTTCTGGGTATACAACATCGTAGATAAAACCATTGTCCTTCAGCTTCTCCACTTCTTATTTGAGTGCAACAAATCTCTTAGGACCCAGCTACGGCGCTTCTGTTTCACAGGACCTCATTTGGGACTGATGTTCAATGCATGGCTCACTATCTCCGGTGAGGTCCTGCACATATCAGAGTGCATCTAGGCAAACACATTAGGGTCACCTAAAGAAAACCAATCAACTCTTTCATCATCCCGACACCAAGCTATGATCCGACTTTTAGGATCCATGTTGGGTCATCCTGATTGACCGGGATATTAATCATTTCCTTGATTGGAGCTTCTCTTCCATCCAATGAGGGTCCATATCCTTATAGAACTGACCGTGCTGCCCGAGCCAGAGCTCGGGCATTGGTTTCTATGTGTTAAATTCTTGATGTAGAGAGTCCCATCTACACCTTTTCCTTTCTCTCTTCACCTTGCCTCCCTTAACTTGGCAACATAACATTCATGGCTAAGCCCTTAATCTCCATGCACTACTCCAACACCATTCTCCATAGGAAATTTAAGCATCAAACACCAGAGAGCTATATGCTGAACTTAGCCAGTGTCGGTGAGGCCACAAATGCATTATAAATTGAGTAAATATCTAATACAACAAAAGGCACAATCTATACTCACCGGTTACCCTCTCTAAGAACCATAGGCAGTTCTGCATATCCGACTAGCTTCGTAACTATCCCATTAAATCCCTGGATCCGAGATTTACACCATTTCAAGTCCTTGCCCTCTAGAAGCATCTGGTCGTAGGATTTTTTGAATAGAATGTTGACTGAACTCCTATAGTAAATCAGCACCATTTGTACAATAGCAGGACTAATCGTGGTCATTATAGCCAAGAGGTCAATAGTTGGGGCTTCCACCCTACCAGCATCTCTGTTCCGAAAAACAATATCATGTGTCATGGATTTGAATTGTTTTTCCAAGGTTCCATCCTCAACTTCCATACAGCTCCCATACTTGGTATGCTTCAAAGCGCCAGTATGCGTGTCCATCTCATTCAGACTCTTGTCAGTTGGATGTAGTCAACCGATGATTGTCTTTATCACCAAATGTTTCTCAAGTCGCCTAGGCTCCTCAATACTAGGACCAGCTTGCCCCTACTGGGATGTCCACCCAAGGGGATTAGAATTTACTTGTCCATCATTCTATGGGGATTTCGCAAACCCTTGCAACTTTTTCAAATCAGCTCCTTAATCATATCGCACAAGTGTCTACATTCACTTATTATAACCGTGCATCTCGTGAAGGTTCTAGATATTACCAGATCTCTTCTCTTTCTCGGTCAACTCTCTCGAAGCCGGCCTCCTATACTGCTCGATACCTTGAGTTGCCAGATAGGAGTTCTCAATTGAGTTATTCAATTTAGGATAATTATCATATTTAGGAATCCTGGGTGATTCCTATTATTTGGCTTTCGTTTCTAGGCCCCTATTATTGCTCATTTTCTGGCTATGATGCTTGTTGCCAATGTTCACATCCACATTTCTAGAACTTCCCCTAGATTGCTTTATGACAATGTTGTTTTGTATCACTTCATCTGAATTTCTAGCACGGTTCCTCCGAGGATGATTGCACGCTTCTTCCAAGCATAAGTACTAATTAGCTTTTCTATAGAAATTATCCATCGTCGATGGGAGGTTTTCTCTCTAACCATTCCTCGAAATCCGTCTCGAGATGAATCCGCCTAATCAGCACCATCAATACTATGTCATCATTGGGATTTGTCATTTCCGTAATAGTGGGATGGAATCGATCCAAGAAACCTTTTAATGACTCTCGCACACCCTGGAAGAGGTTTGGTAATAACATCACATCTTTCAGACATGTAGTGTATAAATGGAACATTTTCAGACATTATCGTGACAACTCAACAAAAGAAGATATGGATCTCGATGGGAGCCGAGTGAACCACATCGCTACTCCTCTTAGGAAAATCAGAAAACAATGATATCTTACGACATCAGACGCTTTGGTAGAGTCCATTTTCCATTCGTGCTTCATCAAATGCTGCCTAGGGTTTATCTTTCCACCATATAGCCGCATCATTGGCAATACAAATCTCCATGGATACTTCTCATGTAGAATGTTCTTAGTAAATGGATTCTGACTAGGAGAAATAACACATTCATCATTGCTTCAAAATCGTTTACTGGTCTCCTGACCATATCCTCCAAGTACTCTGGGTCCATAGGTTCGGTTGAACAACGGTGATTAAGATATGTTGCGAAAGTTTTGCCCGGCGAAAGCTCTCGGTCATGCTCTCAATTCCCGGGTTCTCCAGACTCTAGAAGATCTGTTTACCCAAGTATCCCTCCTATTTGATTTCCATGCTTAGAATCATCAATATTTTTTTGGTATTTAGCATTCTGATCACCTACGGTGCACCTAGAAGTTACATCGATGGCACCATCCAAAGGGCGAGCACTAGAGCCACCATCAGCTAGATCGGTACCGATCTGTCCTCTTGGATCGGTACTGATCCACAAACTTGAGCCTCGAGTTTGTCTTCCTCGTTGATATGACGTCCTAGTAATGTTTTGAGTCTGCTTCTTCTTTCTATCTCTCCATCTCTAGTTGAATGATGAGGAACTTCCAGATTTTGAACTTGAGTCCCTCCTGCTCCTCCTTCGGGTGTTATGCGTTAGTTCGTTCAATAGCCTTGAGCTCTAGAACGTCTACCGGTTCATGCGATTATGACCCTCTTGGAATCTATCCTCCATCTACTTCATCATCCAATCTATTCCCACTTTGGTCATGACATCAGCTGGATTCGGGATCTCTAGTTGAGTTGGTTGAGTAGCTTCATCCACATGATTGGGTCTTCGTTTTCAGCACCAATAGTAGCTCTAGAAGTTACAGTACATACTTCCTTGATGGAGCCATGGCAAATAGCTTGTCTTAGATTATTTAAAATCTAAATAGTAGAATTGTAAGGTTGGAAAACTGGATCTATCTCTTGGATTTATGAAACCCAATAGTAGGTGATAGATTTGAGTTGCCAGAGTTCAATTCACAGTGAAAGCACCAAAAATATTTGAACCAAAATGACACAAACATCCAGAAGATTAAGTAGAGAATAAAAAGTGAAGAAAGTTAAATGAAAATGAGAAGGAAAGAACAAACAACAATTTGAAGCGGTACGGCTAATCTTGTCCTATATCCACTTAGCAATTTTATTAATTATCTTGTTGATTACAAGCAGGAGTTCTTATGGATCTGTATAAATTCAACAGTGATTGCAAGAAATTAGAGTTAGGGAAAGAAAGAGCAAAAGATCTTTAAAATGAGCCTTTCCCCTCAATTTATAGATGTAGGAAGCCTAAAATCTTGCCAAAATTATCTCCACCTAGTTTTCCACGCCATAAACTGTTTCTCCAAAGAAATAGGGGGACAGCTCATCAACTATCATAGATCGGTACCCATCCATGGGCTTGGATCAGTACCGATCCATAAGTTGACCATATGGATTGCTTTGGCCTTCTTGTCTTGGCTCGATTTGTGGTTAGTTTCGTGATTCCAAACTTGTTTTCACCAATATTAGCTTGTTTCTAAGTTCGAATGATGGATCCATAGAAGAACAAGGTTGCTGACTCAAGAGCTCATTGAGATCGACAGAGAATCCCTTTAAATCAATGAAATGACAGTTGAAATAGGCTTGTAGGATCATCGTTAGTATGTAATAAAAGTGGGGGAAATTTTAGAGGATAAAACTTGGATCGGGACTGATTTAGGAGGTTGGATCGACACCGGCCCACCACTTAGGTGGATATCGGTTCCTTTTTTGTGTTAGCTTCATTTTTGGGTCATGTCTCTGTTTGTACTTGGTTCGTGGACTTTCGGGATATCTCTTCGGCTTTCCTGCCTTGTTTACTCCAAGTTCGACCCGTCTAGTCTATCTGAATATTACTTGGTAAAAAGACTGGATAACAATGACTATACACATATATCTTAATATTTTTGTATTATATTTATAAATTAACATTTAATTAATTTATTTAATTAAGTAATATTAATTAATTATAATTTATTTTGAAAATTATTTTACATACATTACCTTAAGCATTTTAAGATAATGTAACATATATCAATATATATCTTATTTAATTTAACTAATTGACTATTTAATTAAATATTTAGCATATAAATCCAACTAATTGTAAATATATTTTTAAATTAATTATTAAAATTTCAAAACAATTTGGAAGATTATTTTATACAATTTATAAAATTTCTACTTACTTTAAATTTAAATTTCATTTTAATTTCAGAAGAAATTTTGAAAAATTAGCCTAAAGCCTAAATTTAAATTGGCCTTTATATTTGGGATTACCTTTAGGCTTACTTCATCTTTTGGGCTAGGATAGTAGCCAGGTAGATCTAGGTACTTGATTACCTAAACCTAGCCCAAACACTACTTTTCTAGACACACTACTAAATAGTTAGGCGTAATAATTTGACCCTAATACTACTATTTTTGGCCGCATAAGCAATTGGACTCTTATACCACTGTTGGAACTAGGCCCACACGCAGCGGTTTAAATAGATGAATTTGAATATATTTTTACCATTTTAGATCTTATTGGGCCTATGAAGTCTAAAATGATTTTGATCCAACCTAAATAAATTCTAAATAAAATCTTTATTTTGTTTAGTTGATTGATATGAAGATTTGATTTACTCATATATGTGATACATAATGTGTACATGCGTGTATGTACATGTGTAACATGTAATGTGTATATAGCTTAAGATGCCCATATATAAGTGCTAGGATTTATTCCTCAATCGATGCGTAAGCCCCTTTATATACATGTCTGATGTCTAATATTATTCAAAAAATTAATATAATTTGAAATATACTTAGACAGACGCACATTTATGCAAACATGCAAATAAATATGTCTTTATATACTACAACAATTATGTGTAGATATTTATTTAAAAAAAAATACCAATTCAAATACCATATTTAAAATAGCTAAAAAATTATTCAAAGTTACAGTCAGATCTAAACTCAAAATAATTTTTTATTCGAAATTCAAATTCAAATTTAAATATTGTATATTTATATATGTATATGTATAATTTAATAAAATTCTAATCTACGAATATAGCAATACATATTATAAATATAAAACAAAATGCAGTTTTTTAGCTAAAAAATGGCTTTGATGAAACCATTTTTTATTAGAAACCTTATGGACTTAAAAAATTTGTTATTTAGATTCCAAAAGGATTTTGTTATTAAAAGATATATTTTTTAAATTTTAAAGTAATTTATAATATATATATATATATATGTGTGTGTGTGTGTGTGTTAAGATATTTATTAAAACTTAAATATATAAATATGTATATTTTGATTTAAGTTTTCAATATTTATATTTATATGGAAAAAAATTCAAAAATATATATACTGAAAAATTATTAAACAAATTATATATATAATGAATTTAATGTCAATTTAAAATTCAAATTAAGTTTAAAAATTATTTAAAAAATATTACTACTTTCAAAAAAATGTCTTATTCGACTTTATTGTGACGAAAATAAGAGTGTAGATATGCAAAAAACTTTTTTTTATAACACATGCATATATACATATAAATTGACAACAGACATATATATGAACTCATGATATAATTCTAACATATTCACCTACAATGGCATAAATGTATGCATGTTTAAATTAATATAAACTGGATGTTACCAAAACCATGGCTTTGGTGTAATACCTTGAATGTTGAATTGAAGAAACTCCTTGAAACAGATTCAGTCCCTTCCAAAAAAGCTGCTAATCGAACAGATCACCGCAATTTTAATTTAATTTGATTTGATATTGATTTGAAAGTGGAGAGGGGAGAGAGGCAAATGCTTATGGCCAAGATGGGGTCATGGAGGCCAAAAAAGTAACCCTTAAAGTGAAGGAGGTGTTGGGTTTATAATAGAAAAGAAAAGGAGAGAAAGAAGGTGATCTAGATCTAATCTATACATTTTCTTTCTTCACCTATTCAAACCCATATTTCCAAACTATCATACTTCTCCTACCCACATCATGGCCAGCCATCCAATGTAGGCTTATGGGCTTAAATTTATTTTTAAACTTGATCGGTAATTACACATTTTAATTATAATTTAAATGTACATCGATATCATATATCAGTGCGTACAAATATAACTTTTATATACTCACTATATTCAATACCGATTTAAATAAATCAAATAAATTTTTTATATTTAATATTTCACAAATACTAAGTAATTTATAATAATTATAATTTAATTAAATTATGTGGTATTCAGAGTATTCACACTATGGTTATGTGAGTCATAGGAATAAATTCAGTCAACGATTAACATCAAACAATGTGAATATTAATGTTCACACTTCACCTTAGCTAGTAGTGTGAAAGTTTGGTCGAATTTATCACATATAGGTTTTGGTAAAATCCAATTTTATTATTTGGTGTGGTTCAAAATTTTATTAATTTCCATATTCTACTGGTATTTCCAAACACAAAAGTCCTTTTTTTAACAATAACAGTTGTTAAATTTCCAAACTACTCTGGCTAAAGACTTTGACTTTTAATTGACTATAGTTGACTATGATACTAACCACATATAACTGAGGAGACGGATTCTCTATTGGATAGTGTTACACTTCCAATGCTTCAACTCAGACCCAACAATAGTCGTTCGATGGATGCCATATCATGATTTAGCTATAATCAAATTAGAGTATCTAAATTGAAGTTCAACAGCATTATTAAGTTGAGAGAACTTTGTAATATTGTCCTTTTGAGATTCTCCGTTTGACCTTAGTTATATTAACCAATTGAGAACTCTTGAGTGAGTCATTCCACAGTTATCAAACTACTATCAGTATGTAATCCCTTGGTGCCCCAACAGCCATGAGTAATGTAGTGTCCAACGTTTGGAGAGTGTCACATACTCTAGTCTCAGCGGAGGTATTGATATCCTGTTTCGAAATAACTTGACTAGGAGTATTTAAAATAATATATTATTTTAATGTGATAAATTTCTTTACAATGCATTGTAATTTCAATCATATAATATATCAGTTAAGAATTTTCTATTTAATATACTTTCAAGGAATTATTTAATTAATTATATCACAACATAGAAAGTATACAAAAGAAAGAAAACACTTTTTATTTTGAACAAGATTGGTTAGCGAGTTAGATATACGTAAAAATTACATAATTACCCATAATAAATACCCTAATTTTATCAATATATCTCAAAATGAGTACACTGTCTAACATGTCAATATTCCAAAAATAATCGATAAATATGATCATAGCGACAAATAGCTATGGTTCTTTGACTCGCCTCCAGCCAGCGAAATCCCCACCTCTTTGTCAATCACTTAAAGAATAAATACTAAAAGAGGCAATAAAGAGAAGGTCGGTCATAAATTCCAATAAAAAGTAAATATTACTAATCAACTTGATTATGGTTAGTGTGATTTTCCATAACATTAACACCTAAGGACCAAAAGGTAAGCTTTAGTATTTTAAGTTGATTTTATAGACTTTAATGGAATGATTCCTAAAGGCTTAAAGGAGTTGTTAAAGTAAGCTTTAAGAGTTGGAATTGAGAGGACATATTATGTTTATATGACAAGAAAGGAAGTAATAAGTTAAACAAAGAATAAAGTAAATGAAAGCAGTAAAGAGACACTAGAGTTTATAGTGGTTCCAGCTAAATCCATATGTCCAATTTGTTCTTTCCATCTTTAGAGTCATATACAGAAGCTGAAAGAATACAAAAATGCTGAGTTGGCCAAATCCATCATTAATAAGTTTATACAAAAGCTCCAATATAGGAAAATACAATTTATTTTCACTGTCTAAATTATGCTACTTCCAAAAGATCCTTTTGCTTTGGGATCGGCACCTATTTATGTTCATTCGTAGTAGATGTGGATTGATGATGTGGATTCTTGATTCTATTTTTGTCTTTCATATACCAAATTCAAATCATGATATTTTATTTTAGTCTAATAAGAACAAGAGTTCTTTTTCAATTAATCCATTTATGGGATTGGTATTATTCTAGTTACGGTAAAATCATTTTATTTCTAGGTTGGGTTCATCTTTGTAGTAATAGAATGATCTGAATTCAAACATGGGCTTGATATAGACTCCATGTTTTAAGAAATATTTACCATTTGGAAAGAGGAAAAACGAATTCTTTTTCTAGAATTTGACACCCCCCCCCCCCGATGCAATTGGGGGAAAATACACAAGATTGTAAATATCACTAGGCGGACACCAGGCTGTAAGTATAGACTAATTTAGGTGGGGATAAATCGAGAGTTAATATAAGCTAACCATTTTTGATAAATCATGTATTTTTATACATTTTTATTGATTTTTTAGGGTCAGTTGATTTAAATAGGAAATTTAGGATTTTGGATGTGCTTAGGAATAGCTAAGAAGGCAAGACCGCCTAATACTAGCTCAATAATGCTTATGCATGGTCCTAGACTTTAAATAATATTAACCAATGCCCAAATACGTGTTTAGATTCTTACATGGTGTATTAAACCTCAACTAGGTGGGCCTAGGTGAATCGCTAGACGGTAAGCCTTTCCTAGCATCTAGGTGGGGCCTAGATGGATTTTTATAGTAGTGAAGACGCTTACGAAAAGATCGCTTAGATTTGTACTTTTTTTAAACATGTGGGAATTAAAATTAATTCTTGTTTACTTACTTTTATATATGTGGGAAGGAAATAAATGTTTGCCTGATTCTTACATTTTCATATTGAAGTGAAGTATAATTCAATTTTTTTAATTTGAGTCATTACCTTAATCGTAAGGAGGAGGATGCCGAAGGTTGGGCTAATGACTAGAAAAAGAATTCGCAAGGCAGCAAAAACCTTTATTTTCATATTTATTTTCGAGGACAACTTGCACTATTGAGCTAATATGCTAGATTATTGACACTTGACGTTAATCTAACTTGCTTTAGATATAACACATGGATTAATAACATATATTTTGTCGGTGCCTCCTCTTCAACTATATCTGGGATGTACACGTGGGAAGTTGAGACTTCATTGTGTTATGCACTATGAACATTGCTTTAGACTGATTCTATCCCTCTCGAGGCTTTGTTCCTTCAAGGTATTACTCCCTTCGACTTTAGCCTATATTTACAAATAACTAAATAAGGCATTATAATTTTGACCTTCCGGTTCAACCTTCTGGTCGTAGGTCATTAAAAGGTGAACTAAGTTAGCTGACCCTTTAGTATTATAGTCCTTTGGTATGTACTCCTTCAGGCATTATACTTTTAGGTCTATGCTCTATATTTTACTATGATTACTTAAGGTTCCAGGATAAGAAGCTAAGCCATCCCTTTTGATTACGTGTATTTCCTTTCAAGGAATATTCTCCATAGAGTCATTCAAATCCATACACTTCCCATCTCAATTAATCAAAAGTGTTTCCTAGGGTCCTACTTCATGTGCCCAACATTATTGTTATTCTTTCGTTTATTACCATTGTCACTGTTACCGTTGTTACCCCTTGCTTAACAGCCTCATTATTCTTTACCATGTTGCTTTGTCAAAACTAACAACCAATATTTAACTTCTTTTCCATTCTACCATTTCCAGGCGCATAAATTAGCTTTCCTTTTCATAAAAATCTATCAACATGGCTGGCTTCTTCTTTGTTAACAACTTCCCAAAATCCGACTCAACGTCCACTCTGCCAATTGTTGCCATCATCACCAAACAATGATTTTGATTTTTCACTTCCATTACAGTTGTGCTGAACCTCTACAGATATCTATTCAACATCTCTCCATTACTTTGGTGAATGTCAATGACATCATATCCTTTAATTGTATGGAATGAACCCAAAATGGAAGAAAGAAATCATTAATAGTCGTTCCAAGAACAGTGGAAAACATCTATACTTCACATAATCATTCAACCTTGCATCATCCATGTGACAATCATATTTCAGTAAGTATTGCAGAGGGTTCATCAACCCTTTATAATTTGGGATTGTCATTATTATAAATTTCCTTGGATGTTCCACCGCCCTAAGCTCCACTGTAAACAGATTCCAATAAGAGACGGTCTCCCAATTATCCTCTTGTTTGTCCTTTTGGTACAATCTTTGGATTTCTTCATTAATCATGTCATTAATATGTCCACTTCACATTGGACAATGTTCGTTGTGTGCATCACCATTTTCTTGGTTCCACAAGGGACGATTATGACCAATACCACGGTTGTTATCATAATGCCTTGGTTTCCCTGGCTCTAGGGAGTCCACTTATCTCTTGCGGTGTCGATAAATGTTGTGTCTAATAGATATGCACCTTATATGAGTGTTTCTCTTAATATTTCATACAATAATTGCTCCAGTTGGACTCACAGCATAAAAATTAACATCACCAACATCGTTTCTACAAATTTGCTTTGTACAAGTCGACTGCGATCTAGATCAATCTTGGAGCCTGTTTCATAGCTCCAGCTTGATTCTGTTGATTCCTACCATCGTTTGTATCTTCATATTTATCTTTCTCTCTCTCTTCCCTTTGTTTTACAATAAAATTTCCTTCGTTCAATCCACTGGAGGACTTCCTTTAACTCAATGATATCTAGGCCGAGGTCCTTCTCTACAATACCCTATACTTTGGAGTGTCATAATATGGAAAATTAAATTAAATTAATGTTTGCACCAAAAGATGGCACAAACACCCAATAGAATTAACGTAGAGAAATAAATGAAGAAACCTAAATTAAACAGAAGAAATAAGCAGAAAACAAGTAAAAAACAATGACAATGATTTATAATTATTTGGCATTGACTTGTTATGTCCACTTTAATGAAACAGCTTTTATTAATCATTTGAATTTCTAAGTACAAGAGGGATTGGATCAAAACCCATAAATACAAAGGAGTATAAGAAAAATAACAGTGTAGAGACCCTAGAATGAACTATGAACTCCGTATTTATAAGGATAGGCAACCGAATATCTTTCTGAAAATTCGCCAATGGAATCTCCAGATGTAGACGATGTCACTTAAAAAGTTTCATGGCCTAATTACCAAAGTAGAGTGATCGATACCGATCAGATAAGGCTTTCACATGGTAGCTTGCGATTGGTCTGGTGGGTCTCCCTCCATGCTAGCTTCATATTTCCAAAGTTGTTTGCATAGTTGTTTTCATGTTTTTGGAGATATCAATAGATTTTCGTTAAGTTAAACTATTGATTATAGTGTTCATATCCGTAGTAATACGATCGAATCCTTTACATAGGCAAAGGGATAGGTATCGATCCCCTACATTGGGAAGACACGAATCCATACTTAGAGTATTTCAGAGAGTCCATCTCTTGGTCTCGCTTGACTGTTGCTTCATATTATTGTCTACGCTTGATCTCTAGACTATATGATTACCTCTCTAGGATGCTTTCCTGGTCCAACATCGAGTCTAACTTGTCCAATCTGTCTGGATATAGTCGGATCAAAAGGCCGGATAACACTTTCCCTCCAATGTATGCCTTGTTTCAAACGAGATATGTTTTGAATTGAAGCAAGTTAGAATCATTAGAAAAGATTCCATTGGTTCGTCTAAACAGTCATTATCCTTCCATGGAGTTGACTTTTTAAAGAGTCGCATCTCTCTCTATTTATTTTGTCACCTAGTCGATATCCGTCAGTATAAAACCAGGATGTAATCCTCAATCTTTGTCTATTCTTGATTCCATTAAGCCCGTCGATCAAGTTAGCAAGCCATAGTAATTTGAACTGATCTCCTCTCTTAAAAGTTCTTAGGTAATAATTCAATTTCTGTCGAGTCAAGAAATCAAATGTTAAGTATGTACACATGCATGTCCAATCATGTACCAATTTTTATCATTGGCTCCCAGGCACGTTCACATGCGTATAGGTCATGGCCAATATTATGTCGTTGAAATATATTTGTATTGCTATATTTTTTCTCTTTTTTTAACATTGGGAAGGGATCGGTATAAATCACCTAGGTGGGGGATCAGATCCATTCCCACTCTTCTACCTACATGGAATTAGCTTAATGCGTGGCTACATTGAATCGGGCCGAACCTAAAAATAAGCCAAACACTTAGCTTTCATTCCTTCACAGCTTTTTTACTTCTTTCAACCGATTCGAACGCCAACATTCCATCGCATCTACCATTAAGGAGTTGAAGCTCGAGTAATCCGACGATCTCTCCAACAATTTATCACTACCTCGATCATTACCCCCTCCGGCACCTCATGCCGCCTCTTTTCCACTAAGCCTTTCCTCAATTTCAGCGATTCTTGTTTGGACCAAACTCGAATTTGAACCCTGAGTTGTGACCTACATCGAACCTTATTCCACACATAATTCGTTTATATTAAAGGTGGGTTTGATTTTGTCAAATGTGATTTTAGCGACGAGATAATGGATTTTATCGTGTTAATAGTTGTAGGTTTAGGGTTCGGTAATGTGGATTAGAAAAAATGAAGCAGTGAACATGGAAGGATCGGCTTATGATAAGCGATCGATTATGGTATGGCATAATGGGGTCGATCCACGACTAGCATGGAGGAGATGCAATGGAGTGTTAAGGAGGAGGGATCAGTCGATGTGGGATCGGTTTATGGGATCAGATGGAAGTATGTTAGAGATGAAGTGAAGTAGTGAAGTTTAGGGGATCGGTCGTGGTAGTATGAAGAGGATGAAATGGAGGAGTTACAAGTAAAGGGATTAGTTGGTACAGGTTCAGTTTGTGGGATCGGTTATGGAACTTTAGAGTTCAAATTTTGATAAGGCAAGGCCGGTTATTGGAGTAATCTGGTGCGATCCCCTCTTCTAGGGGCACGTAGCCAACTTTTAGCCCTGTTTTTGCACACCTGAATGTTAAGACTTGATCGTATGAACTTGCATGCATGAATGAATCTAAACAATGGGATATGTGAACTTGAATATGATCTTGAACTCGAACATGAAACCCAACCTGAACATATTAGCATACGATAATGAACTTGAATATAAACTTGAATTGCAGCATATGCCTTGAACATATTTGGATGCTCGTATGAATTCAAATGCAAATATCGGACTTCAATATGTCAATAACTAATCCCGAGACCTAGGTAAAATCCATAACCAACGACGTGAAAGCCGATTGAGACGGTCAACGATGGTAGTCTTCTGGTCAAATCCTAGAGTCTCGTCGTAGCCGTAGTTTTATTTCTGAAATGTTTATGAACGCACTGCACAATAATGCACCATACCACACTAGTTTACACTTTTCATGGGGGAACGGATTATTTTCTCTAACAATGACTATCTGCTAAGTTTGATAACTATAGGTTCTAGACGCTCAGAGCGTTTAGCTGCTAAAGGTATTGAAAAAACTACTTCACATGAAAATCTCGATGTTGAATCAAGCTCAACAACAATATCTGCTCGACACACTCAGAGCCATCAGTCAAAAGAGCCTGGAAGTTCTCATCAAGTGCCAAAATTCCTTTGAATCTTGAAGTAGAAGTCGAGCCAGCTCCAGACACTTTAGAAGATGCCATATTTCTAGATGACCCAGAAGATTCCATAACCTTGAAAGTCGACGAGGCTTCTCTTTAAAGGATTTCCATCAAACATGGGATCCTGTTCGAGGATTTACGAGTCCCATTTTGTATTGATAGAGCCCACTCATCTTCGGAAGGATATATTGCCTGAAATATGTATATGTGCTGGGCAGGATGCTTTCGGCTTTTCAATCCATTTATCCGGAAGATGCTACATCATTTGAGTTTGGCTAGGGCCGAAATATAACCGAATAGCTATGCATTTCTTCACTGCACATATATGATATTCCTTGAATTCTTAAATTGTGAACCAACTACGGAGGACATTCAGTTCATCTTCAATTTCAAGTGACGAAAAGGAACCTCTCATATACATTTTTGGAGTCAATTAGTAATTATCATGTCATGACCGATGCTTGGAATAAGCTAAGTGCCTTAAAAATAAGTGGTTTTATGTGTGTTGCTCGTCGGGCTTCGCGGGACGATGGCCGGAAGGACGTAAATGTCGCTTTACTCAACCTTGTGTGCTTTTATCCAAGTCGTATCTTGAACTAAGTAGTTCTTTGAATCTTGCAGGTAGCTGTCCATGTCCTGCCAATAACATGTATTTAACGGTGGTTTCAACACTTAGAAATATACCGTCGGAAGATAGAGATGTTAAATTTCTAATAACCGACGAGCGCCTTTTCATCTTCGGCTTACTAGAAGGTGGTCACAGTACCAAGTTGCCAAGGAACACTGAGGTTGAGGTGGTAAAAAGAAGAAGTGCCCCTTAATAGGGAGGTGGAAAAGTTGATCCTGTCGTGCCCTCAATTGAGGGAGCTTAAGATGTCGCCGAAGAAGGCATGGTGAGGGGCGATGCTAATGAGCCTGGTCATGTTGAGTGAAGCTCAAGTAATGAGCCCATGGTCAGATCCTCCCAAGAACCATAGCTCCCCGCCTCAAAGAAAGAAGAAGAAAAAGGCTGGTTTATAAACTTCGCAGAGGGTACGTCTCCAAGAAATCCAAGTCAACCTCTGCTGTTATAGGTCAGTCTAGCTCTCTGCCTCTAGATAATTTATTTGGGGGGTTGTCGAACATCCCAATCCTAGATGATGTTGGGAATTATGATTTCGAAAATTCAAGCCTCGAGGGCTCAGAATCTCCTATTCGATTCATCACTAACGTTCCTTCAACTAGCATGGGAGAGATTTCTCTAGCTAGTAAAGCTCCAGCACTGGTCTATTGGAGGGACACCAGCACACTCATGATCATGTGCACTACACTACACAACACTTATCCTCCTTTAACTCCAGTGATTCTTATACAGTTTTATTTTGTTTGTAGGCTCAATGGGATGCCCCCACAACTATAATCGCTTGAAGAGATCACCATACTCCCACCCGTCTTATTTTGGGCCTAATCGAGGTCTGGACCCTGGTTGAGATATAGAAGTCACGAAGGAAAAGAAGACCGAAACCAAAGCCACTAATCCAAGGACTCATCCAGGTATAAGCCAAAATCTCAATCTTCTCGCAGTAAGGTTGCCAATCAAGACCCCACTATATATAGTAGCATCAAGTCACAGCCTCATGCTTCTACTTTGGCTATTGCGCCTGAGCAACATTCGGGTTCTTCCAGCCTTCATCGATCTTTTGAAACACCCATCTGAACCCAGCAGGACATGATACTTCATCCCTCAAGCATGACAAATGGGCCCTCTCAGCCCCGACTACTCTTGATGCCATTTCCACTGAGAAGATAGCTGAGCTCAAGACCACATTTCCTAAGATGTGTTTTGATGAGTTCATGTTCGTTCCTTTTATGCATCTGATTCCTCCAGATGTTAACGAAAAAGTGCTTGCTTATGTTAATGATGTCTACATCTAGCATAGAATGATGCTTTATGTGGCTGAGAGGATTTCTAAGGTATATATGGAAATGAAACACGAAATTATTGATCGCTTAACTCTTGAAGTGATCCATGACAAAGACATCATTAAGCACTGGGATGAAGAAGTCAAGGGACTAAATAAAAAGCTAGTTGATGCTGAGAAAAGAGTCAGTGAATCCTTTGAAGCAGTGAAGGGATTGATGAAAGTGCATCAAGTTGAACTGGACACTGTCGTTCATCGCAGTGGTACTTTATCCCTTAAAAATTCGTCTTATATATTGAGAAGGATGTGCTGAAAAAAGACAATGATGCCTTAGATCTTCGTATTAAGCAGCTTGAGGAGGAGCTTGAGAAGGAAAGCGAGAAAAAATTGAGGCTCGGATGGAGTCTCAACGATATTGCGAGGAGACCTCCGAGGCTTGTGAAACTAAAATAGAGGATGATAGAAACTTGTGAAAATGGACGCCTTTAAGGAAGAGGCTAGGGAGGATGGTGGGACAGAGGTAGAGGATGAGTTTGATACGTTGCTGATATATTACAACGCATACTTCCTCATGAATTGCAACCTTCGCTTCCTTGGAGAGGGGTATCTCGAGTCGCTTGTCGAATCCTAGGACCATATTAAAAATCTAAAGAAAAAGTCCCTTAGTGGTGCTGAAGTGGATAAAGAGCAGCTCATGTGCGAAATCTTACGCGATGAAGAGCTCGATGAACTCAGGGATGCTTGGCTCAGTTTACCCAATGATCCAACGACCACCGAAAAGGGTAAATATGGCGATGAAGCTTCAGGATCTAGTCCTCAAGACCCTATTCCAAATCAAGCAGCTGATGTTTTAGATTTTCATGCCCCTGAAAAGGATATAGGCTATAATCCAGACTAATCTAGGATGCACAAGTCTTTTAGGATGTCTCCGATCCTTGAAGGTGGCACTCCAGCTATGATCGAAGGCCACTCTAACAAAGGTATATCTCTCATTTGTCCAACGTTCAAGAAGGTTTACATCCCACGTTTGATAGTCCTGGGATTACCCATTGATTTGATGAAATTACAAATCCATCTACATCTGTGCATGCTCCCGGTGATGATATTACTTGGGACAGCTAGTGCTAACCATGGGGTTCCACTACGGCCGTCATTATAGAGGTGGATCCTACCGATCAACCTGCTGGTACTCCCGGCCCGCATGCTGATGTCATAGGGGCTCTGAATGAAGAAAAGACTAATAACCAGCAGGGCTAGGATGAAACAGAGGATATTGTAGTGACTCATGCCTCCGAACACACTAGTAAACTAAGCATGAAGGAGCGCATTGAAAAGTAAGAGTTGGATTTGCAAGCCAAGAAGGAGAGTGTTGAAGTGGATATTACTCTGCTCCAAGTTATATAGCCGGGCGGTGTCACTCCTTAGGAGGTCGACCTTTCTGTATCCTAAAGTGAGACTGCTTCTGCCCCTATCTCTTAAAGCATTTCTCCTAAGGGTGGCAAGGGCAAAATAGGGTTGAAGTGGATAGGGTGAGAGGTAGCTCTGGGGAGTCCACACCGAAGAAGCCCAAAGAAGATGAGAAATAGCCATCGAACTAGTTAGGTAGTGCGTAGCTAGGTAGCTAGTTTCTTTTTGTTGGCTACAATTATACGGTACGGCCCCTGCTTTTGGCTTTTAGTTTTTGAAATAAACTTGTACTTAGTTCTCAAGTTTTAGCATGTGAATAAAAACTCTTTTATTTCTATTTAGCTTTTATACGAAACTTGTTTAAGTGTTCGAGCTATTACGTTTTCCACTCAATGTACTTGCAAAATCATCGCTCATCATTCAAGTTGCAAGGTCTTTTGGTCGCCCATTGCTTCAGGCATCGATCTGACAAATCCATGTCAAGGCCGCCTTTCGGTCATGCTTTAAGTCATATCAAACACTAGGCGCAAGCCACGGTATTACGCTATCATGTACAATGGTTAAGCAATTATACTCCTAACCCCAGTCTTGGGTTGGCAGAGCTATTTTGTGGATGGTCGAGTCCCATCCATGATGAGTTTATACTCATCCCATCGGGTTTAGGCTAGAGTAGGAGAATGAATGGTCGAATCACACTCATTCGTTTTGTTTATACTCTTATCCCCACTTTGGGGATCGGAGATAGCTAATGGATGGTCAATCACACCAATTTGATGTTCATATTCTAGCCCATACTCTAGGGTCTAGAGTTGTTCTGGGAAATGGTCGAATCACATTTCCTTTGATTAATTCCCTTTCCCCTTAGTCTGGGGCGAATGTCGAAGATTGGTCGTTCGCATCACGACCGCTTTTACTTTACATTCTTCCAGTCGAATCAGGAGATGGGGTTAGTTAACGGATGGTCGAGTCACACTTATTCTCTATTTTGTACTCAGCCCGTTGGATTAAAGGCGAGAATTAATGGATGAATGGTTGAGTCACATTTACTTTATTTAATTCAATTATAGATCCAGGTACTTGGTTGGCACCAAACTCTAGTATTTGTTGGTTTATATTAGGCTTATGTAGATATAAGTTTGTCGTATATCACAACTATTATATTATATACAAATAATTCACAGATATGGAGCAAACTTTATATTTTATTGCAAGCTAAAAAATAAGCGACAGAGTCTGTCTTATTACATGGCTTTGAATTCAAATGCAGAAGCAAATTATAAATGAAATACAACTGAATGAAACAAAATTTAGAGAAATAGCACTCTAAATTATCGCTATTTATGCTCTAGGGAGTGTGACGTCACCGATAGTCACTAGTTTGTAAGTTCCATCTCAAGCTTTTGATAGATGACATATGGTCCTTCCCATTTCAGACCTATGTTTGCAGGGTTAGGAAAGATCCGTTTCAGGACAAGATTGCCAGTTTTAAAGGTCTTAGGTCGGACATTAACAATGTAGTACCACACAGCAGTGTCGCTATGTAGTTGCCTCAAGTCGGTTTTTTCGTGCTTCTCATAAACCATGTCTAGAGATTCCAAAAGGAGATCTCTATTAATTCCGGGGTCATAGCAAGTCACTCGATGAGACGGAACTTCGAGTTCTATTGGAAGCAAGGCTTTAAATCCGTAAGGAAGGGAGAATACAGTGTGGCCAATCGCGAATTTATAGGTGGTTCTGTATGCCTAAATTACTGACGGGAGTTCATCAAACCACTTGCCTCTAGCCTTTTCCATATGCTTCTTTAGAATGGACTTTATGATTTTATTAACAGCTTTGACCCGTCCATTAGCTTGAGGGTAAGCAACTACCATAAATCTTTTCTCAATATGATGCCAGCGACATAAGTCTTTGAACTTAGCACTATCAAATCGGGTCAGTCGTCAGTTATGACTATTCGGGGAAGACCAAAAACGATAGATGATGTTTTGAACAATAAAGCTGATTACTTTTTTTCATTGTGATCGTGGCCAAAGGTTCGACTTCAGCCTATTTAGAAATTAATCGACTGCTAAGATGGCGTACTTCGTTCCACCTTTGGAAATTAGCAAGGAACCGATAATGTCAATACCCTAAGTAGAAAACGGCCATGGACTGACCATTTGAGTAATTTGCACCGATGGGACTATCAAAATCTTTGCAAATATCTAGAACTTGTCACATCGATTAGCATAATCAGCCGCGTCTCGATTGATGGTTGGTTAGTAATAACCAAAGCAGAGTATTTTCTTGGCTATGGTTTGCCCTCCAGTATGATCGCTATATTATCCTTTATGAACTTCTCTTAATACTCACTTGATTTCATCATTGGCGATACACCGAGGTAGGGGATTGAGAAACCCTTTCTGTACATGACTCTTCTTGAAGGATGTATCATGAAGCTTTACGAAGGATCTATCGTTTTTCATTCCTCAATTTGGGAAGGATTCCTATTTGTAAGAAATCTTTAATCAGAGTCATCTATGACTCCTTCTCAGGCTCCGTCTTTGAGATCCAATAAATCTCCAGGTCAATGCTCGGAGCGCTGAGTATTTCAATAAGAACCAGGCCCATTTGCTATGCAACCCCGGAACTGGCCGGCTTGGCCAATGAGTCGAATTTCTCATTTTGTTCTCTAGGGATGTGTGTAATGGTGTAATGCTCGAAATCGGTTAGCAGCTCTTAGACCCGTTGAGGTAAGAAGCAAGTCGCGCTCCTTTAGCCTGATATTCTCCCCCGACTTGATATACTACTAACTGAGAATCATAGAAAATTTGCAAAGCTTTTACTCCCAACTATCTGGCCAGTTCAAGCCCAGCGATTAAGGCTTTGTATTCGGCCTTGTTATTCGTTGCAGGGAAGTCAAGTTTCAGGGCATAGCAGATCGAGAATTTAGTATAACTCAAGTGCTAGAGCACCGATCGTTGGATCCTCCATCCATATACATCTTCCATTGGATGTTACATTCTCCACTGTTCTCTGAAGAGTCATCTTGTGAAGTGAATTCAGCTATGAAGTCCGCCAGTGCTTATCACTGAATGGCTCTTCGAGGGAGATAAGTGATATCAAACTAGCTCAATTCGATGTTCCATTTCAGTAACCTTTCAGACGTCTCATGTTGTTGTAGCACCTGTCGTAACAGCTGGTCGGTGAAGACTTTGATACGGTGATCTTGAAAATAAGGGGAGAGCTTTCTTGATTCAATCAACAAGCAGTATGTAAGTTTCTCCAACTTCGGATAGTTTCTTTTAGAACATGTCAACTACTTGCTAACATAACATACCAGCCTCTAGATCTGATCCTCTTCGCGTAGCAGTGCGACACTTATGGCATGTACTAACATAGCCAAGTAAATATATAAGTCTTCAAGATTTAGTGTCTTAGAAAAGATGGGGTGTTTCTCTAAGTGATATATGGGAGCTTGAAACGCATCAATACAATCTTACATCCATTCAAAGTTTCTCTTCCATCTCTTAATCAAGTTGAAGAAAGGGATGCAATTATCAATGGCCCTGGAGATGAATCGACTCAAGGCAGCGACCTTCCCATGTAGTCATTACACTTGCTTAATTTTCTTTGGTCTTTGAATATCTCTGATCACTTGAATCTTCTCGGGATTGGCTTCAGTTCCATAAGAGTTGATGATGAAGCCTAAGAATTTCCCTGACGCACTGCCGAAAGAGCATTAATGGGTTATGTTTTATTTCACATTTCTGAAGAATGTTGAGCACCTCTGCCAATTCATCGATGTGGCTGTTTGATCGCCATGACTTCATGAGCATATCATCCACAAATACTTTTATTGATCACCCAATCTAGTCTTTGAACATTCGTTTGAATAGTCTCTAGTAAATAGCACCAGCGTTCTTTAGACCAAAAGGCATCACAACATAGCAGTATAATCCTAGGTCGGCAATGAAGCCGATGTGTTCCTGGTCTAGGACGTGTATTGGGGTCTGATTATATCCATGTATGCATCCATGAATAAAAGCAGTTCATGTCCAATGGTTGAGTCTACCAGCTGGTCGATCCTTAGAAGTGGAAAGCAGTCTTTGAGGAACGCCTTGTTCAAGTCTGAGTAGTCAATACATGTCCGTCACTTTCCATTAGCTTTTCTCATAAGAGCTAGAATGGATACCCATTTCAGGTAGAGAGCATCGCGAATAAACCATTATTTTTTAGTTTATTTACCTCATCTATAAGTGTAGCATATCTCTCCGGATTCGTGCCATGTCGTTTGATTCAACGGGACATGCCTTGAGTCGATATTCGATGCATGGTTCGTGATAGTCAGCAAGATTCCTCACATGTTAGAATGGGTCCAGGCGAAAACCTCAAGATTTACTCACAAAAACTGGCTAGTCCCCATCATTGTTGCACTAAGCTGTGATCCGATCTTTAGGACCCGTGATGGGTAGTCGTGGTTGACCGTGATGTCTATCGTCAGCTTAGCAGTTGCAGTCTTGGTTTCCTTGGGCTCATCTTCCTTATCTCTTGGATTTATATCTATATAGAACTGACTATGGTGCCCAAGCTAAGGGTCGGACACTAATTGCTAAGCTTCATTAGTTTTGATGCAGAGAGGCTTCTCCACATCCTTTCCCTTCTCCTTTCGTTGAGCGTCTCTCAACTCAGCCATATAATAGGTACATTCATTCGCCAAATCTCCATGGATAATTCCTACGCCATTCTCTGTCGGGAATTTGAGTGTCAAACACCAAGGGGCTATAGCTGCCCCGAATTCAGCAAGGGTAGTCGGCCTAAAAAGCATTGTATGGAGAGTTCACATTCATCACAACAAACGGCTGCACCTACATTCTCCATTAGCTGCCATCTCCTAACTCCACCGGTAGCTCAACATAGCCTACCACTTCAGTTGCAGTACCGTTAAAGCCATGAATACAGGCTTTGCACAATTTCAGATCTTTGGCTTGTAGTGACATCTGGTCCTATGGCTTCTTGAAAATAATATTCATATAACTTCCATAATCAATCAGAATCTTTCTCACCACAGGAGGGCCAATAATGGCCTACATCACCATTGGTTTGATCGTAGGGGCCTCTACCTTATCCACATCTCTACTTCAAAAACGATATCATCTATCATAATTCGTTGCTGCTTTGCTAGAGCACCATCCTCCGTGTTCGAGCAATATTCAATGTCAACATGTCTGATGGCATTCACATAATGCTTCATTTCATTCCAGCCTTTTTTGGCCGGATGTGGTCCTTCAACAATTGTATCAATAACTAGTCTCCCTCCTATCCGCCAAGGTTCCTCAGCATTGGATGGAGCTTGTCCTCGGTTGGGGTTGGATGTCCCATGCCCGCCATCCTACGATGTTTCAACAAATTACTGCAACTTTCTTTCTCGAATTAACTTATCAGTAACATTATAGAGGTAGTGACACAATTCCGTGATATGTCCATAACTTTCATATAATTTACAGTACTTTCTGGGCTATCTTTGCTTCTCCATCGGTTCCTTTGAAGGTGGTTTCCTGTACTGCATAGTGTTATAAGTCGATAGAAAAATGTTCTCTAGCGATGTATTTAATGGCGTGTATGTATCAAACGATGGGATCCTCTGTCTCCTTCTCCCGAAATTCCGTCTTTGCTTGTAGTTTCTATCACCGCCTTTCTTCTACTTATTTGGTTTGTTCTGATCATTGATTTGAACTTTCTCTGAACTATCACCGAACTACTTCACTACCATATTACTTTGATTTCCCTCGATGCTTGGGCCTAAAATATCTCTCTTCCTAGTTCGCTTTGCCTCCCCTTGCATAGAAACTAAGCCGCCTTTGCAAAAAAATGCTCTAATGCATAAGGAGGCTTTCCCACTAACCAAACACCAAATTCAAAATTAGGGTTGACTCCCCTAGTTAGTGCCTTGAGTATTCCACCGTTGTTTGGATTATTGACTTCCATAACAGCGATATTAAACCTTTCCTAGAAAATCTTTCAACAACTCCCCAGTGCCTGGACCAAGTTAGAGAGTGACATAACATCTTTGGGGTGAGTCACATGCATGCGGAACTACCCCAGGAAATTCTTTGCTAACTGGTCAAATGAAGAAATTGACCATGGAGTAGCTTTTTGAACCACATGGTCGTAACGTCTTCCAAAAAAAGGGGAAAACATCTACACTTGACTGCATTAATGGCTCGAGTGGAGTCCATGTGCCATTTGTACTTCAAGAGATGCTGACTGTTGTCGTTTTTTCCCATATAGGTAGGCATCATAGACATATGTAACCTCCGCGAATATTCTTTATGTAGAATGTTGTTGTTGAATAGAGTATGACTTCGAAGAGTCCCTGATCATCATTGGTCAGGCCTTGACTTTCTCTCACTAGTTGTCCTAGCTGTCTCACCATAGCTGTTAAGTTGGTGTTTAAAGAGTTGGTGCCAGGTGGTAGTCGTGTTCCACCTCCTATGAGCGACTCGATCCACACCTTCAGTCAAAGCACGTTGCCTTGACTCTTCTTACTCTTGATCCATTTCTTGAGCAGTAGTTCTATCATAGTCTCTTAACTGTGGTTCAACCATATTCGTTTGAGCTCCAGCACCTTAAGAGTGGATCCTTATAACATCGCCTATCTAGAAGTCCAAAGCTAAACACTGCTGATGCTGCAGTAATCTATAGTATTAAATTTCGACGACTAAATACGGCTACGTTAATGGTATCCATAATATCAGATGCATTTGAATATGAAACAAAATCACAGATTTCAAAACAACATTATACCGATTACATTTCAAAACATATGTTTCACATATAAATTACATAATCCCAAAATAGTTTCCTAGGTTCAGATAAAATATAATTATTACATAAATATGCCAAGAGCGACATATGATGATGCCCTATTGGTTGACCAGAGTACTATATAGACATAACTGTCTTAAATACAACACAGTTTCTGGAAGCTTTTTTCATCAACCTACTAAAACCTGTAAAACCTCCTGCTCGTTTCTGGAAGCTTTTTTCATCAACCTACTAAAACCTGTAAAGCCACAACCCTTAGCCTACTCAAATCAATTTTGAGCACACGAGAGTTTAAGGGAAAAACATAAACTTTGATTCAGACATAAAGCCTGGTGTGAATAATACCGTACATCTCACTTATTTAATGTCAAGTGAGACCACGCCGCTTAGTGGAATGGGTTCCCCCTCACTAAAAACCTTTTAAAACATATCTTTTCCAAATCTTTATCCTGCAACAAAAACTGGTTAAAATTAAAAATCATTTTATGTAACCTAACATATCGGGTAACAAATGGACTATCTGTCCGAACACTATAGTTTTGTTAGGCTAACTACTAACCTTCAACTGACTCGGGCCTACCAGACAATATAACAAAATAATCTAATATCAATTAGACACACCTCTTATGGACGGTCCATCTTTAAACTATCTGTTAAATAATTCTCTTTTGGACGGTTTGCCCTAACGTAACATCTCTAAGGGTCACTTGATCCTAATGGTTTTTCGGGCTCACCAATAACCTATATGTATACAAACATATATTCCCTTATGTGTGTAATCATAATTTTAGCCTTACCTGTGACAAAGCCTTACATACTGGAATTTTGGACTAAATTAGCTGGGGATAATAGCTAATGTATAGGGTGCGACTCTATACCGGTCCCATCTGGTATTCTAATATCCGAGTCATTTTACTTAGGGATAACTTTCCAAAATTTTCCTTGAAAACCTTTTCATCTAAAATTGATTTAAACCTTTTAAACAAAACTTAAACAAGAAAAACACGTATACTCTATGCTTTACTCAAAATCACCTTGCCATGTTATATATATATATATATATATATATATATATATATATATATAGACACACACACACACTTTACTTAAACCTTTGTTGATGAAAACATTTAACTTTTAAAAGTACCCCTTTCGAATCCATTGAAAGTACCTCTTTCGAAACCAAATAAACCCATCCCTTCATCTAGGCCGAAAGGACAAAATTTTCCTTTCGAAACTATTTATAGAAACCTTTCAAAACCATTGAAAAACATTCCTTTCAAAAGCTTTAAAACCTTAGACATCTTTCTTTTAAAACCTTTAAACAATGCCCTTCAAAACCTTTGGAAAACCTTTCCTTTCAACCTTTCGAAACTAATGGGTGTTAGGGATGCGGATTAAGGATCTTAAGGCAGAAATAACACTAGAGGGGGGTGAATAGTGTTTTAAAGAATACATGAACTATATGACTAAATTAAAACTTTCAACACAAATCTAAACAGAATTCTAACACAGAATGATCACAGAACATATAACAAATGCAAATTGTAAAGTAAAGCAAGTAAAGGAAAGAACACACTGGATTTTATACTGGTTCGGAATCCTCCTACATCCAGTCCTGCACCAAGGCAATATCCTTGTACAGATTTTTATAAGCCAATATCCAAATTACAACCCTCAATTTCTAAGGCCTTGAGGAACCCTCCTATCTCCGAGTCTGGGGTAAACTCTCTTGATTTACGGGACACAAGATCACCTTAATACTTTCTAATACCAATCCTTTTGAATGGATAGACTCTATGGACTTTTTGAATACAAATTGATCCTATAACTCTGAATAGCACTTTGATCTTTAGTAGAATGATGGAGAATCAAATAGAGAGAGTATCTAAATGATTTCCTATTGAGAGTTTGGCAGAATGATGGCACGATCTTGAAAATATGAAGTTTTATGGATATGGAATGGTGGAGAAGAAAGAGTGAAGAAAATAAGAAAATTAGTTGTTAAAAAATTCGTTTTGGAAGCCTTTATATAGATGCACAACAGTCATAACTATTGGCGAAAGGTTTTTTGAACGAATGGACACTTCTTTTGAAATTTGAATTTTGAATCCAACTGTCACCATGTCGACATGGGGTATCCCCATATGTCGACATCCCTCAGTTCAAAATTGTAGAGATGTTGTTTTGTAAAAGCATTTGAATTTAAAACAAGTTGAAAGTTCTCTGAAGCAAAATAAAGTGTTTAAACAATATTTTGAGATAGAGAATGAATATAAAACATTATTTTAAATATATATATATATAATTGATATAGACCGTCAATTATATAAGTAATATTTAAAATCAGAATAAGTTTTGATGTTTTAAAAATAGAAGTTTTTAAAATCAGAATGGAGGAATATTTCAAGGCTAAAACAAAGTTTGAAAACATTTTTGAAAACTTGATTTTGAAAGCTAAAACATTTTGAAAAACAGATTTAAAAACATTTTGAAAAATCTATTCAAACTGAAATTGCAAGAACCTTCCTACAGAGCTCCTCCATAGGACTCGAGAACTTGTACAAAGTAGTTTAAATGATTTTGATTTTTCTGGGTTTGTAAGCCACTTGTCGTAGGTTTGTAAGCTACTTGTCGTGGGTTTGTAAGCCACTGGTTTCGATAGAAATTGGGTTCCATCCCAAAAGAAAATTGGAAGAAAGATGAGAGTGCTATTATGAAGTTTTAACAAAATACTAGACACTTATCTTGAGATCTTGAAATCTTGATTCTCTAGAGTCTTGAATCTTGAATCTCTAATCTTCATCTTGATGCTTGAGTCTTTATACTGATCAGTCTTCGATAATACCAGCATATACTTCCTATATATATACATATATATATATATATATGAAAATGTTAGTATATATTTTATAAAGTAAAGTATAATAACTATATAAGGTTGTTGTCATCAAAACATCATCAACTCAGTTCCTAACAATCTCCCCCTTTTTGATGATGACAACCTTTATTTATAAAATATTCTTACCATACCATAACTCCCCCTTACTCCGTGATTTCTTCTTAAAACTACAACCCCCCCTTACTCCATGACTCCCTCTTACACTAAGCACATATATTTTTATAACTTTCTCCCCCTTTGACATCAGCAAAAAGGAATAAAAGATTTACCTGTTCTAAGATAATCAAGTATATATAGAATAAAAGTGTAAAGTGAACGTGTAAGTGATCAAGTGTGTGAGCATATATATAAGTGTAACTTGACAATCAAATCAATATCATACATAGAAAACCAATCATGTATAGTATATGAAGTTATATACAAACCAAATCCAAATCAAACTTAAGTAAACAATTCAATCAAATCCTAATCAAATCTAAATCAAATCAAATCAAACAAACAAACAAACATACATAATGATCAGACATTCCTTGGGACTTCCACCCATCCATCTTCTCCAAAGATAGGATCAGTTTTGATAACATCCCAATTATCTTTGTCGAGAGTGACTGGTGGATTTGCTTCGGGTTTGTCTTTGCTAAGGCTTGAGATCATCCAACGAAGTGCGTCGAAGTGTTTCTCTTGCTCTTTGATCATCTGCATTTGGCTTAATTCTAAGTGCCTTTGATTTCTAAGTATAAAAGAAAGAATATTCTTGAAAGAAGTAAGAGTTTCTTCAAAATTTTCACTTAAATTCTTAATTGGAGAAGCCATAATTTAAGAAATAAGTTGAAGTATGAGAGGAGATGAATAGAAATGGAGGTTGAGAAGTTTTTCTGGAAAAAATAAGTATTTATAGGAGTTATTGGCCGTTTAAAATGAATTGTCACTTGGTAGTTACAAGAATTTGAAGTTAGAAATTGTAACTACTTTCTGACTGTTATATGTCGACATGGGGGGATGGGGCATGTCGACATGGTCTAGACAGAATGACCAAGTTGAGTTATTTTTTATTTTTAAGTTTATTTTTATACTAGTGGACCTATATAAACTTAAAATAAATAACTATCAGAGATATATAAAGCTGGAAAACAGAGAATAAGATAGCATTACTTATATTAGTTAACATTACATAATCTTAACTAAAAAAATAGAAAATACAAAGATAGATAAACGATAGCTAGAGAGATAATGGCTAGGATTAGTTTGATGAAGATGATGATGAAGACAAGCCAAGTTTCCTGCCTATATTCCCAAAGAACTTGTCGATCTTGGTGGAGATTTTATCCATTTTCTTTCTAATAGACCTCTTAAGAACCTTTTGGTTTTGAGCAAGTATCTTTTGATTCTTGAGTAAGGTTTTGTTGGATGGATTGGCGGGTGTATGTGGATATTCTATACTTTCCAAAGAGGTATCTTCATCTTCCTCTTCTTCTTCAATTTCCATTCCTTCCCCTTCTTCTTCCTCTTCTTCTTCCTCTTCTTCCATCTCTTTTTGAGAAAGTCTCTCTTCCTTTTTGGCAAGTGTTTCATATGGTTGAAACATAAGTGGGACTTTCATAAGAGAAATGTTCCCATGATTGAACACTTTTCTACTTACAAACTCTTCCTTTTTAACATCCACACCAAAATAATTGAAAATCCGAGTAAGGTAAATTCCATTATAAAGAGTGTTTTCTCCCATATTAAAATTTTTGGGTCTTAACTCATCCAAAATAGTTTGTGCCCAATTAATATCATATTTTCCAAAAATAGCAAAAAGAGCTTTACACACTTTTGAGGTGGGATTATTGTAGTTTCCCGACCTAGGAATAATTGTGTGTTGAATAAGAAGTTTGACAATTCTTGCTTTTGGACGGAAAAAGCGATTCTTAAAATCCATGTGGTTATCGCTTTCAAAAATGTGATGAAAAGTCTCTCGATCGGTTTCATTGATTTGAAATTTCAAGAGATTCATACCGGTAGATTTGCAACCCAAAATATCGAAATCCAAAAAAATAAGTGTTCCTTTAACACTACTCAAAATTTGATCTTCATTTCCATTATAAAATCCACGATTTAGGTTTGCATAAAACATTTTGACAAGGTTTGGGTAACAAACAAAATCATTTTGCTTGTTATCAATCAAGCTAAGAATGGAGTTTTCTTCAAAAAGTTGATCGATTTCATAAGAAGAAAAATCATTAAAAATGGCAAATTTTCCCGTATTGACTTTACCATAGTTTACATAGCTTATGTAAGCTTTGATAGCCTCCGGGTCATTGAAAAGATCATTTTTGATGGATTTGGGCAGCCTCATAGTTGATGGGTTACTTGAGGAAGCCATTGATGAGGTTTGAGAGGAGTAGAAGATAATGAAGAAGGTTTGAATTATGAGAATAAAGTGAAAAGAGATGATAAGAGAAGTATATTAAATAGATTCTCTAAAGTCATTTTCTCTGGTCAAGAGGTATCTTTTCAGAATTTTGAAGTAAGTGAAAAGGTGGAGGAAAATTCAAAAGTTTGAATTCAAATTTTGAAAGCAAATTTCTGAGAGGCATGTCGACATAGGGTATCATGGCATGTCGACATGTGCCTGTTGAATTTGAAAGAAGGTGTCTATTTCTAAAATCTAATAAATTCCTAAAATCCTAAGAAAACTAATATATATTCTATATCTATATTTAATTCCAGTAATAATATTAAATATAATAATATTAAAATATTTTAATATTTAAAATATTATTAAAATAATATTAATATGAATTTAAAAATTCAAATTTCAAAGGGTGATTTTGAATTTAAAAATTCAAGAAATTGCAAACAAAATCAAAGTAAGCAAGCATCCAATAAAATTAAAATAAATGTGTACCTATTTTTAGATCCAAACTCCGATCGTCTTCTGATTCGAGAATAGCCGTGAAGCACAGATTTGAATTATCAGTTTTCTTCTCATCATCACTGGATGAATCTGAATCGTCAAGAGTTGCTGCATATGCCTTCTTTCTTTTCTTTGGTTGCTCGTTGTTTGGTTGAAATGTCTGTTTGTTTAGATATGGACAATCCATCTTGTAGTGCTCTGTTTTGTTGCGGTTATAGCATCTATCACCATTATTGTTGTTGTTGTAGTTCTCCGAAGTATTTCTGGAATTTCTTTGATCATTTCTTTTAAAGTTATTCATCTTTCTATACTTCAGAAATTTCCTGAAATTTGTGGTCATGAAAGCAATTTTTTCATCACTCTCTTGTTCTGAATCTCCAGTTGTTGCTTTGAATGCGATCGATTTCTTTTCCGTTGCCTTAGATTCTTTTCTCCCTTATAGTTGAACTTCATAAGACATTAGATTACCGATTAACTCTTCGATCTTCATTTAACTAACATCATTTGCCTCTTCAATAGTAAGTGTCTTTTGATCCCATTCTGGAGTGAGTGAATTGAGTATTTTTCTAACTTGATCTTCTTCTGAGAAACCCTTTCCTAAAGCAATCAATGAGTGTGCAATGTCTTGAAATCGACAATACATGTCGGAAATAGACTCATTTTCATGCATTTTAAACAATTGAACCTGGTTAGTTAATATGGAAATTTTAGTCTGTTTAACTTTGCTTGTTCCTTCATGAGTTACTTGCAAAGTTTTCCAGATTTCAAATGCAGACTTACAAATAGAGACTCTATTAAACTCATTCCTATCTAGTGAACAAAATAGTATATTCATAGCCTTAGAATTGTTTTGTGCAACTGTCATTTGCTCAGTAGTCCACTGGGCAAAATTTGTAGCTGGTTCAACATATTCAATTTGTGTCATATTCCAAGTATCTAAACTTATGGATTGTAAATAAATTTTCATCCTACATGCCCAATATGCATAATTACTGCCATTAAAAAGTAGTGGTCTGACAGTAGACTGACCTTCTACAAATGAACTAGTGTTAGTACTTGTGTTGACAGACGTAGTAGTGATAGGAGTGACATTACTAGTGTGTTGTGCCATTAAAACTTTTCAAAATTTCAGATTATGAAAACAATGAAAACCAATGCTCTGATACCAATTGTTGGGGATGCGGATTAAGGATCTTAAGGCAGAAATAACACTAGAGGAGGGTGAATATGTTTTAAAGAATATATGAACTATATGACTAAATTAAAACTTTCAACACAAATCTAAACAGAATTCTAACACAGAATGATCACAGAACATATAACAAATGCAAATAGTAAAGTAAAGCAAGTAAAGGAAAGAACACACCGGATTTTATACTGGTTCGGAATCCTCCTACATCCAGTCCTGCACCAAGGCAATATCCTTGTACAGATTTTTATAAGCCAATATCCAAATTACAACCCTCAATTTCTAAGGCCTTGAGGAACCCTCCTATCTCCGAGTCTGGGGTAAACTCTCTTGATTTACGGGACACAAGATCACCCTAATACTTTCTAATACCAATCCTTTTGAATGGATAGACTCTATGGACTTTTTGAATACAAATTGATCCTATAACTCTGAATAGCACTTTGATCTTTAGTAGAATGATGGAGAATCAAATAGAGAGAGTATCTAAATGATTTCCTATTGAGAGTTTGGCAGAATGATGGCACGATCTTGAAAATATGAAGTTTTATGGATATGGAATGGTGGAGAAGAAAGAGTGAAGAAAATAAGAAAATTAGTTGTTAAAAAATTCGTTTTGGAAGCCTTTATATAGATGCACTACAGTCATAACTATTGGCGAAAGGTTTTTTGAACGAATGGACACTTCTTTTGAAATTTGAATTTTGAATCCAACTGTCACCATGTCGACATAGCGTATCCCCATATGTCGACATCCCTCAGTTCAAAATTGTAGAGATGTTGTTTTGTAAAAGCATTTGAATTTAAAACAAGTTGAAACTTCTCTGAAGCAAAATAAAGTGTTTAAACAATATTTTGAGATAGAGAATGAATATAAAACATTATTTTAAATATATATATATATATATATATATATATAATTGATATAGACCGTCAATTATATAAGTAATATTTAAAATCAGAATAAGTTTTGGTGTTTTAAAAATAGAAGTTTTTAAAATCAGAATGGAGGAATATTTCAAGGCTAAAACAAAGTTTGAAAACATTTTTGAAAACATGATTTTGAAAGCTAAAACATTTTTAAAAACAGATTTTAAAACATTTTGAAAAATCTATTCAAACTGAAATTGCAAGAACCTTCCTTCAGAGCTCCTCCATAGGACTCGAGAACTTGTACAAAGTAGTTTAAATGATTTTGATTTTTGTGGGTTTGTAAGCCATTTGTCGTAGGTTTGTAAGCTACTTGTCGTGGGTTTGTAAGCCACTGGTTTCGATAGAAATTGGGTTCCATCCCAAAAGAAAATTGGAAGAAAGATGAGAGTGCTATTATGAAGTTTTAACAAAATACTAGACACTTATCTTGAGATCTTGAAATCTTGATTCTCTAGAGTCTTGAATCTCTAATCTTCATCTTGATGCTTGAGTCTTTATACTAATCAGTCTTCGATAATACCTGCATATACTTCCTATATACAAATATATATATATATATATATATGAAAATGTTGGTATATATTTTATAAAGTAAAGTATAATAACTATATAAGATTGTTGTCAACAAAACATCATCAACTCAGTTCCTAACAATGGGAAACCACCCCTTTGAAACCATCATTTAAAACCTTTCGAAAGCATCAAACCATTGTAAACAGCAAACCTTTCAAAAGCATTTGGGTTCAATTTAAAACATGTGAAAAACACCATTCGAAACCAATTAAAACCATCTCCTTCGAAACCATTTGGTATATTTCAACTGAGCAAAAGGTTATTTAAAATCATTTAAGTCGAAAGCCTATCATTCGAAGGCATTCCTCAGCAAAGAAGTGATGGTATCGAAACCACACTTTCGAAAGCATTGGAGAAGTGTCCAAGCTAAAAAAACCTAGTATACCTTCCGAAACCATTGACTTCGAAAGATAGGAAAGTGCCAGCAAAATGCTACGACCTAGTCGAAAGCATACATTTAGAAACAAGGGCGTAACCTCTTTAAAACCATTTCTTTAAACCATTTGACCCGGTTGGAAGCCCATTAAGCCGAAAGCAAGGTAATCGAAAGAAAATCTAGCGCCTTTTTAATTTAAAACAAAACGGCGCTTCGGCTCATTCGAAACCCCTGGGTTTTGACCTCATGCCTTCCTCCTTCTTTCCAATTTGCTACGCACCAAGTCTTCGATGCCATGTGCATTGATTTCGATAGTGATGGAGGTGGAGGAACTAAGTCGAAAGCCATCTATGTCGGAAGCAGGTGCCGAAAGTAGCGAAACACGCTATTTGCATGTAAAACTTATTTTTGACCTTTTTAAGTGAACTTTTTAGCCAACTCAGGCTTCAATCCCCTAATGAACTTCTCATTCATCTTCATCACTGTATCAACAGTGGCATACCCATATCTAGCCAACTCTTCAAACCTACTAGCATACTCCAAAACATTCATTTCTCCTTGTTCTAACTCAACAAATTTTCTGATCAAAACGGACTACGCCATTATCGACATGAACCTCTCTTAGAACCTTCTTCTAAACTCAGCCCATGTAATCTCCTCTTCATTTACTCTAGCTGTCACACTATTCCACCAAAATAAAGCTACTGCTTAAAGCTGTCTCGAAGCAAGCCAAATCTTCTGCTCGTCATTGAGCCCTAAGTCAACAAATATCCTTTCACAATGCAGCAACTAATTCTCCACTTCTATAGCATCTTCAGTTCTGATAAACGGCTTCTTTCAAACCTAGCATAGTCTCTACTCAAGTTAATATAATGTTTGATAATCGGAGCTTCCTGAACTTCTCCCGCAGCATTTCCTCCATCCACTCTAACAGAAACCCCAACTTGCATCATGTATACGAAAAACTGATACATAGCTCCCATATCCACTTGTGGGACTCCAGCACCAGCATTCTCGGCTTGAAACTGATCTTGAGTCCTCCTCGTATTGGGTTTGGCATTTCCAATGGTGATGGTGTTGTCCCCTTCCAGGTTAACTCTGCCTCTTCTTGCATCCATATCTATATTCAAGCTTCGTGAGATACAAAAGAATAACCTAAGAGAGATAGGAAACTAAAGATATAGTGTATACTTATGTATAGTAAATACAAGTATGTTACTATAACGTTATCCCATACCCCGATCTCAACTCTAATTCCTAGGGATTATGTTTTTAAAATCATTTTCAGTTAAAGTATTTCATAAACCTATGCTTTGATACCAAGTTGTACTATCTCATATCTAGAGGCCCAAAGATAAATGCTACAGATGCTGCAGTCATCCATCGTATTAACTTTCGACGACTAAATATGGATATGTTAATGGTATCCATAATATCAGAAGCATATGAATATGAAACAAAATCACAGATTTCAAAACAATATTGTACCGATTACATTTCAAAACATATGTTTCACATTCAAATTGCATAATCCCATAATCATTTCCCAAGTTCAGATAAAATATAATTATTACATAAATACGCCAAGAGCGATATATGACGATGCTCCATTGGTTAACTAGAGTACAATAAAGACATAATTATCTTAAATACAACACAGCGGAATAAAGCAAAACAAAATGACAACTCCTAAATAGCTATCCGTCAGCCACTTGCTCGTCTCCGGAAGCTTTATTTGTCAACCTACTAAAGCCTATACAACCTCAACCCTCTGCCTACTCAAATCAAATTTGAACACTCAAGAGTTTAAGGGGAAAAACATAAACTTCGAGTCAGACATAAATCCTAGTGTGAATAATACTATACATCTCGGTTATTTAATTTAAGTGAGACCACGCCACTTAGCAGAACGGTTTCCCCTCACTGACAATCTTTTAAAACATATCTTTTGTAAATCTTTATCCTATAACCAAAACTGGTTATAACCGTAAAGCATTTTATGTAAACTTACACATTAGGTAACAAACGGACTAACTGTCTAAACACTATGGTTTTATTTGGCTAACTACTAACCTTTGGCAAACTCGGGCCTACAAGACAATATAATAAAGTAATCTAACATCTGTTAGACACACCACTTTTGGACGGTATGTCCTTGAGTATCTGTTAAATACTTTTCTTCTGGAAGGTCTATCCATAGCTTAACATCTCTTAGGGTCACCTGATCCTAATGGTACTACGGGCTCATTAATAACCTATCTGTATACAAACATATATTCCCATCTGTGTGTAATCATAATTTTAGTCTTACCTGTGACAAAGCATTACACTTTGGAATTTTGGACTAAATTAGCTGGGGCTAATAGCTAATGTATAGAAAACGTCACTATACCAGTCCCATCTGGTATTCTAATATCTGAGTCATTTTACTTCGGGATACCTTTTCAAAATCTTCCTCGAAAACCTTTTCATCTGAAGTTGATTTAAAACCTTTTAAACCAAACTTAAACAAGGAAAACACATATACTTTATGCTTTACTCATAATCATCTTGCCATATTATATATATATATATATATATATATATATATATATACCTAAACCTTTGTTGATGAAAACATTTAACTTTTGAAAATACCCTTTTCAATCCATTGAAAGCACCTCTTTCAAACCACGTAAACCCTTTCCTTCATCTAGGCCGAAAGGCAGAAACTTTCCTTTCGAAACCATTTATAGAAACCTTTCCAAACCATTAAAAACCTTCCTTTCGAAAGCTTTAAGACCTTAGACATCTTTCTTTTAAAACCATTAAACATTGCCTTTTGAAACCTTTGGAAAACCTTTCCCTTCAACTTTCGAAGCCATTAGGGTTCCACTTCTTCAAAACCATCATTTAAAACCTTTCGAAAGCATCAAACCTTTGTAAACAGAAAATCTTTCGAAAGTGTTTGGGTATAAATGTGGAAAACACCTTTCGAAACCAATTAAAACCATCTCCTTCGAAACTATTTGGGTTATACTTCAACAGAGCAAAAGGGTCATTAAAATCATTTAAGTCGAAAGCCTATCTTTCGAAGGCATTAATAAGTAAAGAAGTGATGGTTTCCAAACCACCCTTTCGAAAGCATTAGAGAAATGGCCAAGTTAAGAAAAACATAGTATACCTTTCAAAACCATTGACTTTGAAAAGTAGGAAAGCGACAGCTAAAGGCTTCGACCTAGTCAAAAGCATATATTTAAAAATAAGGGCGCACCCTCTTTAAAACCATTTCTTTAAACAATTTAATCCGGTCGGAAGCCAACCAAATCGAGAGCAAAGCAGGCGCTTTTTAGTTTAAAAACAAAGCAGCGCTTCGACCCCTTCTGAACCTCTGGGTTTCAACCACATACCTTCCGCCTTCTTTCCAATTCGTTGTGCACCAAGTCTTTGATGCCATGCGCATTAGATTCAATAGTGATGGAGGTGGAGGAACTAAGTCGAAAGCCATCTGTGTCGCCGAAAGTGGTGAAACAGGTTATTTGCGTGTAAAATTGATTTTTAACCTTTTTAAGTAAACTTTTAACCTAACCTGCCTTATTTGTCTAAATCTTATTGGTTGCAAATTTTATTTTCTAAAAGCACTGCCAAAATTTCAGAAATAAGCACTTTAATTTATTTATAAAATATCCTTCTCCTTTTATAAATATATAAAACATTTAAGTCCCGTACCCTAAATAATTTTATATACACATCAAAATACTTAGGAAAACTCTACAAAAATTCTGAAAAATCATTTTCAATATGTTTTTTAACATATATAAATTTCATACCCAAATAAATAATTATTTAGCCGTAAATAATGTATAACCCAAATAATCATTTTATATACTAGAAAATTTGCATAAAATCCACAATAATTCAGAAAAATATGTAAACTAAAACCTATCTCTAAAATATCATTTTCAATCTAAATCTAAAATCGTAAGGCATTTGGATGTCATTTAATAGGTTTTTCTTATCAAAACATACCGTAAAACTAATATAAACAAGCATAAATCATCAACAAGCATATATACACATTTAATCATTTAAAAACATGGCATAAACTTGCAAAACACTTCGAATTTAACTTAAAACCAAAAACATTTAAGAGAAAGAGATGTAGTCATTATTCACGTCATCTTGAGATTAAGGATTTGAGATTTGATTAATCTTCTTCCTTAGCTTTTTCTTCCTCTAGTTCTCTAAAATGGTAGTCGGCCTCTATGTTTTTAATTTGCAAATAAAAAAATAAGAGAATACAGGGCTAAAGGGATTTAAGGTTTCGGGTATAAGGATTTTCTTTGTTCCCATTCTGCCATTGCCTACTTCCTTACCTTTTATCTATTTTATGTCATGTTACCTCATTTTGATTTCCTCATTAACATGGCACAGCTACCCCTATTAATCACAAATCTCAATCCTTTAATCACCTTACATTATTTAATTTTATTTAGCTGATTAAATATCCTAAATAATGTTACTAAAAATATGGGGTGTTACAATCCTCCACTAGCATACTAACTGCCCCTATGATTCGATGGTTCAGTGCAGAATCCCATGGGTGGTTCAGTACCAATTGGTGCTGATCGACCATAGCCAATCATCTAATTCCATCCTGATGTCCCAGCGGCATATGTATCCATTTTGCGGTATCTATTTCTATGATAGTCATCAGATAAGGAGGTGTTCTCCAATCCTGAGTATGGCATAGGCTTCCTCCTTGTCTTTCCATGCCGATCTTTCAACTGGCTCATCAGGTTGATGTTAGCTTGAAATTTCTGGTTGAGCTATTAATGGCTATCCATCAGTTTGTTCATTAGGACTTCAAAGTGTGCTTTGGTGACATACTGAGCTGGATTCTAGGGTTAGCAGCAGCCGGCTGTATACTCTGTTCAACTTGTTGAACGCTAGTATCTTCATTGCCTTCAATAGCATAGAAAGCAGTAGACTTTCTTCTAGCCATGGCTAATAGCTTCCTTTTAGATCTTCTTCTAATCTGAGTAGAAACGAAAACTTTTCGATAGAGATCTGGATCCATCTCTCGAATATGGGAATCCACAAGTAGATGATGAGATCCAATCAACAGGATTCAACTCTCAGTGAAAGCACCAAAAATGTTTGCGCGAAATGGCACAAACACCTAATAGAATGAATGTAGAGAAATAAATGATGAAATCTAAATTAAAATAGAGAAAACAGGCAAAAAAACGAGTAAAAAACAATATCAGATAGATTTATAGTGGTTCGGGTTGACTGCCTACTTCCACTTTGATGAAACAACTTTATTGATTGCTTGAATTTACGAGTACAAGTGGGATCAGATCAAAATCCGTAAATAAAATGGAGTACAAGCAAACTAATAGTGTAAAGTTCCCTAGAATGGACTATAAACTCTATATTTATAGGGATAGACGATCGAATATCTTTTTGAAAATTCGCCAACGGAATCTCCAAATGTAGACGAGGTCACCCAGAAAATTTCATGGCCCAATTCCCAACATAAAGTGATCAGTACCGATCGGTTTAGGCTTACACATGGCAGCTTGCGATCGGTTTGGTGGATCCCCCTCCATGCTAGCTTCATGTTTCCAAAGTTGTTTCCATAGTTGTCTTCACATTTTTGAGATATCGATCGATTTCCGTTGAATTGAACTGTTGGTTGATAGTGTTTATATCCGTAGTGATACGATCTGATCCTATGCATAGGGGAAGGGATAGGTACCTATCCCCTTCATTTTGGAAGCACAAATCCATACTTTATTCCGGAGAGTCTATCTCTTGGTCTCGCTTGATTGTTACTTCATATTGTTTTCTGTGCTTGATCTCTGGAATCTATGATCACCTCACTGGGCTGCATGCCAGGTCCATCATTGAGTCTAACTTGTCCAATCTGCCTGGATATAGTCGAGTCAAAAGGCTGAATAACAATTAATATGAAGAACAAATTATTAAATGCAAAATAAAATAATTTAATTGCAAGAGTTCCCTAAGGGAGATTTGATTAATTAAATGTTTGACACTTTATAATGCTGAGTGAATAGACCAAGCATAATTAGAAAAGTTAGTATTAGCTTTGTTAATGAGAATAAATAATTAAGTTTTTGAATAAAAAGGAATTTTTTAAGGGATATATATTGGAGAGATTTGACAAGTAGGGACATTAACCTAAGCTAAAATCACCAACATACTTTTCTTAGCCGCATTCCCTCAATCCACTTCATTTTTTATTTATAAGAAAGTCCTTAAAGTAGACATGGTTAGCAACCATTTTCAAAGCTAAAGAAGAGGAAATCAAAAGCTAGGAGATTCAAGCTTTCATTTTTAGGAGAATGAAGATTAAATCAAGGTTTTCTTAATCAAGATGAGTAAATATTTCCTTAAAACCCTTCTAAACCTTTTCGGGTTCGAATTTGATTCAGAATGCATGATTTTGGTGATGATAAATGAGTTTGAATGATTAAATATTTATTTGGAATGTGGTTTGAAATTTAAATAAAAAAATTTGTTCATGTTTTAGGGTAAAAAATGATTTATTCACATTTATATGATTCAAAAATTTTATATGATGTTTATAAGATGAAACGATGTTGGGTTTCTAATTTCATAAATTAGACAATTTATTTGGAATTATAACGAATTTTCTAAGTAGAGAAAATGCATAATTTCAGGAAAATAAATTATTAAAAATAACTATTTTGACCAGGAATTTTGATAAGAGATAAATTATGGTAAATTGGAGTTTTGGGGAATATTTAGGATTTTTCCAATTAATTTTTGAGTTTATAAGAATTAGCTAAAAGATGGAGGAATTAATAGATAATTAATTAATTAATAGAAAGTGAAATTAATAAATTCTAAAACGAAAACTATAATGTTATATGTTAACCTATAAGATTTCCACACCAAAATATGGTTTGGTATAATGTAATTCCTTTATGTGGTAATAAAACAATTTTCAACTGAATTATGGATGTTTCATGTCGATTTGCGATAAGCCATAGGATAGCGAACTTTTGATAGTGTATGTCAGCCTGCGATAACACTTAATTATCAACATAAGATATCATATATATATATATATATATATATATGTATGTATGTATGTATTCATCCACGCATGCATGCACGCATATATATATAAACTTGCGATAACTACTCATTTTTCAATATGCGATGGCATGTAGGAATAGTCAACTTACGATAGCATAAGGGATGGTCTATATGTGTATCGGTACTTATGCATATGTATGCATTTCTGCCGTTCTGTGATGTTATTTACATTTGAGTTGTTATGTTTTGTTATGATAGATCTGTTAGCCATTATAGTTTTGTATTAAATATTTATTGGATATGTCAATCCACTTGAGAAGAAAAAAAATAGATAGCACTTATCAATGTATTCAGTAGATAGTTAAGACAAGGCTATAGATGGTCGCTCCTATCCACCTCTATTCTCCACATTAGTAGACGGTATTACCTCGTAATACTCTTTATTAATATGGGTCTCAGAGTGGGGCATCACAGCTCGATGATTAAGGGGGATGTTAATATGCGACATCGAATGAAGTTATCAGTTTACAATAGCTATAGGAATCAACTTATGATATCCATTTAAGGATCAACGGGCGATAGCTGGAGAAGTTATCAAATCATGATAACTCATAAGGGCTCAACTTATGCTAGTTAATTAAACTATCAAATTGCGATAGCTAGTTGAGGGTAAATGAAATGACCCTCACAATTTTTACCTTAATTTCTCAGGAATTTTTTTTTATATACATACACATACACATACACATTTAACTTATATGTGTATTTGTATGCCACATGTATATTTATTTTCACATCTAAGTTTTAATTTACTTCCTTCGAACTCTCAGAGTCATTTTCTTTTCAACGATTCACCGAGGGTTAAAATTTTCTACCAATATAAATATATCAGTTTATTCCTAAAAGATATACACATACATATGAAGATGTATGTGCCCCTCTTGTTTAAAGTCAGAGTATATTTCTTTTTTTGTTTTTTTATTAAACAAGAGCATGCTGTTTGATTTTGGATTTGAATGAATCTGTTTACAGTTAAATACCCTACTCTTTTGAATATTTGTAATATATTAGTAAATCCTGTGCATACTTAGTTCATATGGATTTGGTTATTCTAATTTATAAATCTGCTGTCAATTTATCTTGGCAGATAAATCTCAAAGTACTTGGGATTCTTTTTTTTCCATAGTTCAAATACATTGATATTTGGCTAAGACCAGAAAATGATATATTCACTTATCATTTTCCACTTATGTATTTTCTAGAACCCTACTTGTTTTGGTTCAATCTATATGGCTTGTTCATTTCAATCTTAGCCTATATTGACACATTGTGAGTTGTGTATTTGCATAAGATTTGCTGTGACAAGAATTTGAACGTTTAAACATATTTAAAAGAATAATGTGTGTCTTCAGATTTGATAGTGCAAACCTGTCCAGATTGCATATCTGTTATGGCTTTTAAAAGTTGGTTGTGTTGAAACAATTGCTAAATAAACTAAAGCTTTTGAAATGTATTTTACATTCAAAATACCATCAAATATAATCAAACAAAACTTCACTCATTTGAAGCTGGTTAACCCTTGTGTATTGTGTCTAGCAGATACTTGTATAAAGCATTTGCATTATATCCGAAGCCATGCAAAAAATTTACTTTACTCAAAACAATTCAGAAAGTGGACTTAAACTTATTTACTAAGTATTATAGTAGAAAGGATTTAAATCCTTATAAGTTTACCTCTAGTTAAATCCTGTCCAGATTTTTATTCTAAAAACTCGGTGCTTTGCTATATCTCAAGAATTGACCAATACATAATACAAGTATGCAAAACAATTGCTCACATACATATATGTGTATTTCTTTTCCAGGCTTTCATATCTAATACTTAAGCATATTTTTCTTGTTTTCAACCCAGATATTCCTTTTAATTTTAAAACCTGAATGCATAGCAGTATTCAATAGATAAACAACTAGTTCAATTAGACATAGCGAGTTCATTACATAACATCAAGTTCAAACACAACTGTCCCTGGGATACATGCAGATAAAATCTTTCTAAGCTCTTATTAAAATTAGCAAGCATGAACATCCATTTTTCTCATTAGCCAATACCCCTTTCCATCTTATTTAAGCTTGGTATTCCCTGCAAGAACATTAGTGGCTGCCCCCATTTTAAAATGAGACACCACCATATGCCATGAGCAAATAAGGGTCAGATCTATGATCTGGTGTGAGCAACATCAATATATTCATGATATTAAGCAACTGATAATATAAGTGTAATGACTTGTTATTTGAACAAATTTATGCAATCACTTATTTTATCATTGTGTAAATAAAATGACTCAGGTATGATAACTTCATCTATCATTCCCACACATGCATACATAATCTTGCAACCATAAGTATAAATCTGCAACATGTGCATTCACTGGAACAATCATGGTTCCACACCAACCTACCTAAGAAATATTCATGTTCCTATCTCTTCACGTACAGGTTGTATAATTCAATTTAAATTCCTGCCTCATCTGCTATCAAGGAATCACAGGGACATATTGTAATGAACTAATTCACATCATTACACAAAGATCTCAGGGCTTAAACAAGCCATATGTCAACTTGCATACATCAAATGTAACAAGCATTCCAGCAGCCTTCTTGGCCTTCCCTTCCCTAGTTTATTTACTAGTGCATTGATTTAAATCCTATTACCAATTAGCTAAGTGAACATGTCACTGCAAACATGGAAACACCCATAACTTTTTTTAGCATAATTTTCTCAGAAATTAAGTAGACAGTTATTTCCAAAAATGTGGACATTATGTCTTGATCTCAGTAAAATATAAGAATATTTTCAACTGTAAAAGAGGCATGGCATGGCATGTTATATTGATCTGCAAGCCTCTATTATTGAATCAGATTCATGATCTGGCTCAATCATAATTTTAGCTTGTGAGTTTTTTTTTTAATTTGATTAAGGGCTTAGCACCTAGAAAATTTCTATTGCACCCTTAGTTTCTTTTCTTTTTTCAAGCCTCAGCACTTACAAAAAGTATAATGCAGCTCACAAAATTTTCCTTGATAAGATTTCCCATGCCATAAATCTATAACAGTTGAGAATATCCTCTCCATACTTTTAAAATTCTGGGCCTTAACATTTCTGAGCAAAATGAAACAATAAGTTGCACATCCAAAGGCAAACATCTCAACAAGTCAAAGATCATCCAAAAACATCCATAGTAAAATTATATCAGATCCAAAAAGAAACATCCGAAGAGCATTGATAAAATCATATACCTCAAAACCAGCAATATGTAAATGGCAATATAAAAAGTGGCTGCCTCATCTCAGGTCTTAATGCCATGAATCTAGTGAGGTTTACTCACCTAAGTTCTTCCTTATCTTGATCCAGAAAATCCTTATGTATGTGTGTTTCTCTTCCCTTTTTAAATATTTTCTTTCTTATTTTATTTTTGAGTAACTCGGGGTAAAATGGTTTCCTGGCCAAAGCTGTTTATTTATATGTTTTTCCATTAGGGTTTTGGCAAGACAGAATTCCATTTCTGACCTGACCATCTTCATGCATTTTGTATTTATATTTTAACATTTTCCTCCTTAATACCCCGACCACCTTAGTCCATTATGGTTAGGACCTTCTCTTTTTTTTTCTCAATTATTTTTCCAGAAAATGGGTATCTTTAATTATTTACCCAAGTCATGCTAAATGTGTGACTCAGTTTTTATTTATGCTTCTATTCTTTTCTGGAAATCTCCCTCTCTTTTTTTCTATTTTTACTTACACAAGCATACTGACTTGTATTACATTTCATGTCATTTTGATGTCTCCCCTTTCTTTTGCTTTAACACTTTCTGCTCACAGAAAATATACATGTACATAGGTGCATATATTTTATTTCTTGCCTTACAGAAAATGTATATAGGCATTTTTTCTATATTTAACCTGGCTAGGCCTAAGTTAAATTCCAATGTTTTAAATAAGAATTTTACTTTCTTATTTCAAATAAAAATTTCCGTCTCTTTATTTATTTATTTATTTTTTCAAAATAATACATGTGGTCTGAGGACAGAATAATTCACAATTTGAAATGTTTTCTTTTCCCTATATATATTTTCACAAATTCTTGGATTTTCCCCTGTGCCATTTCCAGTGTGCATGTGCACACATATCCTTGCACACTATCTAATCCCAAGAATTTCACCATATTTGAATCTAAATATTTCAAAATTAAATCATTTTATCAAAATGGTTTTTCACAAAATTTTGGGGTATTACATTCACCCCTCCTTTTAGGAATGGTGTCCTCACAATTTTCTAATACTTATAACAAGCATCATCTGATTTTCTGAAAATCTATCAAACATATGTATAAGCAAGCAAATTCAACCACAGCAACCATACATATCAAATTTTTCAGAAATTAAAAATTACCTTTAATTTGCAAAAACCTTAGGATAATCCCTCCTTATCTTATCTTCTAGTTCCCATGTACAATCATTAGGATCAAGACTCCATTGGACCTTCAACAGTTTTAAAGTTTTATTTCTCAATTTCTTTTCTTCTTTAGCTAATATCCCCACTGGTTCTTTCTCATAAACAAAATTGGGATTTATCTTAATTTGAGTAGGCTTGACCAGAATTTCGTCCTTATCATGTACCCATCTTCTAAGTTGTGACACATGAAAAACATTATGCATTGCTTTCATATCCTCTGGCAGTTCCAATTTGTATGCTAATGAACCTATTCTTTCCAAAATCTTATAGGGTCCAACATATCTTGGTGTGAGTTTTCCTTGCCTGCCAAATCTCAAGACCTTTTTCATAGGTGAAACTTTGATAAAAACAAAGTCACCCACTTCATATTCCACTTGCTTTCTCCTCTTGTCTGCAAACTTCTTTTGCCTGTCTTGAGCTGCTGCAATTCTTTTCTTTACCAATTTAATTTTCTCTGTAGTTTCTTGTATGTACTCAGGTCCTAAAATAGTTCTTTCTCCTGTTTCCACCCAACACACAGGTGATAAACATGGCTTGCCATATAAGGCTTCAAATGGTGCCATCCCTATGGTGCTTTGATAACTGTTATTGTATGTGAACTCAGCTAAATGGAGATGGTCTTCCCAGTTGCCTCCAAAGTCCAGTGCACATGCTCTCAACAAGTCCTCTAAAACTTTGTTCACCACCTCAGTTTGTCCATCTGATTGTGGATGGTAGGCAGTGCTCAAACATAATTCACTTCCCATGGCTTCTTGAAAACTCTTCCAAAATCTTGAGGTAAAAATGGTATCCCTATCACTCACAATGGTTTTGGGAATGCCATGCAATCTTACCACCTCTTTCATGAATACTTGAGCCAATTTTGGGGCATTTCTTTCTGATTTTACTGGGATAAAATGTGCTACTTTAGTTAGCCTATCCACTATTACCCATATACTAGTGTTTCCTCTCTTAGATCTAGGCAGACCATCTATGAAATCCATAGATATATCCTCCCACTTCCACTGTGGTATGCTAAGAGGATGCAACAGTCCTGATGGCCTTTGTGTCTCTGCCTTGACTTGTTGGCAAGTCATACATTTTGCAACATGTTTGGCCACATCAGACTTCATTCCCTTCCACCAAAGATTTCTCTTCAAATTTTGATACATCTTTGTACCGCCTGGGTGTATGGAGTACTTACTCCTTTGGTATTCATTCAATATTTCCTCCTTCAACTCTATGTTTTCTGGGACACATACTTTGTTCTTGTTCCTTAAATAACCAATTTTATCAATTTGATAATTTATTATTTCTTCCCCTTTTGATAAGAGCATTTTCTTTTCTAATAGGTTCAGGCCTTGTTCCTGCATTTTTCCAACCTTCAGAAGTAAATCTGATTGCAGAGATACCATACTCAATTTTCCTTTGCTTTCATCTTCTTCAATTGGTACCATTTTGCCCCACTGTTTGCTTCAATTTCCAAATCAGTAAGTATAGACAAATCCTTAAACTCTTCCATCATCAACATGGCTACTTTAGCATGTTGTCTACTCAAGGCATCTGCAACTTTATTTGCCTTACCTGGTGTATAGAGTATATCTAGATCATAGGCAGCTAGGAACTCCACCCATCTATGTTGCCTCATGTTCAAATCTTTTTGTGAGAATAAATATTTCAGTGCCTTATGATCAGTGTACAAAATAAATTTGGCACCTAACAGATAATGTCTCCAGAGTTTCAAGGCATACACTACTGCTGCTAGTTCAAGATCATGGGTTGCATATCTTGTTTCATGTGGCTTTAATTGCCCAGATGCATAGGCTATCACCTGGTCTTGCTGCATCAACACAGCCCCTAGCCCAGAGCCACTTGCATCAGTATACATAATTAAGTTCTCATTCCCTTCTGGCACTCTCAATACTGGTGCACTAATTAAAGCTTCTTTTATTTTGTTAAAAGCTTGTTCACATTTTTCTGTCCATACAAAGGCTTGGTTCTTTCTAGTTAAATTGGTAAGGGGTGATGATATTTTTGAAAAATCTTTTATAAATCTCCTATAATATCCTGCCATCCCCATGAATGATCTAACCTCACTTATTGTACTTGGTCTTTTCCATGTTTGAATAGCTACTACCTTATTGGGGTTTACTGAAATTCCTTTGGCAGAGATAACATGTCCAAGAAAATGTACTTCTTCCTTCCAAAATGCACATTTTGAAAAATTTTCCTTTAAAACATTTTTCCTTAATCTTGACAAAACCAAATGCAAATGATTTTTATGCTCTTCCACTGTTTTGGAATAAATCAAAATATCATCAATAAACATCAGTACAAACTTGTCTAAATAATCTCTAAATATTCTATTCATTAAATCTACAAAATATGAAGGAGCATTTGTCAATCCAAATGGCATAACCATAAATTCATATAAGCCATATCTAGTGTTAAATGTAGTATACTTAACACTTGAGTCTTCAACCTTCATCTGATGAAATCCAGATGCTAAGTCTAATCTAGAAAATATTTTAGCTTCACTGAGTTGATTAAAAAGATCATCTATTCTAGGCAATGGGTATTTGTTCTTGATGGTTACTTTATTTAGTTCTCTGTAATCTATGCACATTCTCAAAGTACCATCATGTTTTCTTACAAACACTACTGGAGCACCCCAGCATGAATTACTTGGCCTAATAAATCCTTTGCCTTCTAGTTCTTCCAACTGATTTTTCAATTCCTTCAATTCACTTGGCCCCATTCTGGTGGGTTTTTTGATTATTGGACTTGCTCCTGGAATGAGATTAATTTGAAACTCAACTGGTCTATGGTGTGGAACACCCTTAACTTCCCCAAACACATCCAAATATTCATTGACTATGGGAATTTCTTCAATGGTTAGTTCACTGAAATCTTTTTCTGACTCAACTAAATGATATAATTTCCATTCCTTAGCTACTTCACATAAAACTGTGATCCTCTGGCCTCTAGAATTTTGCAATTATATGGTGGATGAGTCTAAATTAATTATGGCTTTAAATTGCCTTAACCAGTCTACCCCCAATATAACACCTATATTTGGGCAATTCAAAACATATAAATTGGAAATAAAAATATTTTCTCCTATGTTTAACTCCACATCCACACAATTCATGTTCAAAACACTAGAACTCCCCAGTGGACTATGTATGAGCAGTGGGGTTTCAACCAATATGCAATTTAATTTTAGCATTTTAACTAATTCATAGGAAATCAAAGAGTGAGTTGCCCCAGTGTCATATACTACTGCTATAGGTATGGTACAAATAAATAATGTACCTTCCACTTGACCATGATTTTCAGCTCCACTCTCCACTGTGGATTTGCCTTTGGCTTCCAAATTTGCTATTTTCCCTTTCTGTTTGTTCTCAGGACAGTTCCTCTTCATATGCCCATCTTTCCCACATAGGTAGCATTTGAAGGCTCCTCCTTTCAACTCTGGGCACCTTGGTTTGATGTGTCCTTCCTTTCCACATTGATGGCAGACCAATTTCTTCTTAGTATCATTAGCCTTGGCATCATTGGCCTTTTTGTTGTCTGTCTCTTCCTTCTTTTTATCATAAGGGTGATATCTTCCCTTGTTCTTCTTGTTGTTGCTGCTCTTAAAATTCCTATACTTCTCTCTTTCCTTGTTATGCTGCTCAAATTTCAAAGCCAAGTCTATTAATTGATCAAAAGTTCTGTCAGCATATGGTAACATGGCCCTGCTAAGTCCTGGATTAAAACCTTTAATATACCTATCATTCTTGGATGCTTCATCTGCCACCAACATTGCTCCATATTTAGACAACCCCTCAAACTTTTGAGTGTACTCAGTGACATTCAAAGTTCCTTGCCTAGGTCTAATAAATTCTTCAAGTAAAGTGGTCTTGGATGATGCTGGTACACATCTTGCCTCCAACATCTCCTTGAATTGATTCCATGTAATTTCATTTTCAATTCTTCCAGCTATGATCACCTCCCACCAGCTTAAAGCCACTCCTTTTAGCTGTCTTGAAGCCACTTGCCTCTTCCTCTGATCATCCAGCTGCATGTCATTGAAAATCCTTTCTAATGTTATCAATGTAGGATCGATTTCACCCTAGAGGGGGTGAATAGGGTGATAGTGTTAATTATAAAAATTAATCGCGGAAGCTTATAAAATATTCAATTCAGATCACAGAATAGCAGCACAGATATCGCAGAATATAAATAACACAAAAACAGAACAACACAGAATTTACCCAGCTTCGGCAAAACCCCGCCTACGTGCTGCCCCCAAGGTTTCTACTAGAAATTAGATAGTCCCTCGCTTACACACGTAAACTCGCTATACCCGCTATTGACTAATCTAACTCTACGCTCAAAACCTTGCCACAACTCAACCACCGAGTTGCGAATTCTCAAGCTACGCCACGTAGCTTGTCCCCTAGTCACACGACTAGAAATTTAAAACAGTTTAAAAAAGAAAATACAAATTTAAAATAAAATAACCCTAAAATAAAACCAAAACCCTATTTTATTCTTTAACAAGGCCGGCCCCCTTTTGTAATTCGACCCGATCCTTTTTTTATTTTCTCAGTTCCTTATAATGGCGGCCGTGTTCTTCTCGTTCCTCCTGATTAAAATTTGGGCTTGCGTCCTTGATCCAAATCAGGGCTTTCGAAGAGCCATTATTGCTTCGATCGAATCTGTGGTTGTTCGAGTATTGCCTTGCTCGATCGATTTCTCATTGCTCTCTCTCTCTGGCTACTTCGAGTTGATGGAGTTTAACTTCGATTCGGTATGTGATTTTTGTTTATGCTGTTCTCTTATGCTTCATTGAACTCCATGAATGAAATTGCCAATGATGATTTCTTTATATAGGGTTTGTAACCCTAGATTTGCGTTCGTACGAATATATTTGAATTTGTCAAATTATTTTCTCTGGCCTTTGAATTTCGTGTGGATGATTGAGATTTCACTGACTTGTTCATAATCGTATATTTCTGATTTACTTGATACTCACGGCTTTTAAATTGCCTTGCTCATCACGGTCATGATTTTGCTGGTTCGACTTGGCATTGACTGTTTCAATTTGACACACACTTGATTTCTGATTTGTGAATTATTCGACACCTTGTTCATCACTGCAGTGACATTTGCTTTGACCAGTTTATTTTCTTTGGTCATACTGTTGAAATTGATCTTCACTGTGAACGTCGACTTTACATTTTCTTTGTTGTGACTAGACGTGAACTTGTAGTCTTTTGTTTGTGTGCTCGAGTCTGCATTGTTGCATTTCACTGGACTGATCTGTAGCTCTGTTCATCATGACTTGATTTGTTCAACTTGAAATTAATTTGTAACGTGAATTTCTGAACGTTGATTATTTTCGGCTTGTACTTGGTGTATCATCTATATTAGTATTTGCTGTGTTCACATGTTTCTGGTGCATTCATTGGTCTGTTTGCATTTGCAGTTTGACTTAGACTTCACTTGAACTTGCTCTATGCCTTGTCTGGTTCATTGTTTCATTTTGGTACTGTGTCACTGTGATGGTTTCATGTATTTAGTGAGAAAGTCAAGTTGCATGTATGCTTGCTGCCTGGTTTTGTGGCACTGCTTACAGTCATGTTGAATTGGGTTTGATCGACTTGTTTTGTTTACAGTCATATCCTTGTAGAATTTGTGAAGTGTCGTGACTGTTGTTCGTTCCACTGTGCACTGCATGACTCGAAGTCTAGTTGCCTCCTTGTGATGATCACTTCTGCATTGTATATGTTGTCATTACTTTGTGTATTCATATAGTCTGGTGGCATGGTCATCTTTGTTTTGCTCGAGTCTTGATGCTACTTGCTGTTTCGACATGAGTCCACTGTGCTTGGCCTTGGTTATATTGATTTGGTGCAGGCTTTCCATTTTCCTTTAATTCACTGTGTATTGGTTCCTTTGTTCAAAACTGCTGTGTTAGCGCATACATGTATATTTTTGTATCTGCTCATGTATATATGTATGTGATGCTTTGTTTGGCCATATGTATTTGTCTGTAGTTTTGCCGCTGAGTTGAATCCAGTTTTAAAAACTCAGGTTTTACCTTGTGGTGAGAGTTGTGACATTTATGTTATTGCACATGAGTTGAATCCGGTTTTTCATTTGGGTTTGACCTGTGCTCACTTGTCCCTGTAAATTAATCAAGTGTATATATCGGCGTGCACGGCCTTGTGGCATATACAGTGATATACTGTGTATGTCACAAGTTGTTCGTGTATGATGAATTCAAATTTAAATTATGACGAACAACCCAAATAACCGAGGAAAATCATATTTTCAAAAATTATCTTTTATTTTTGAATTGCAAAAATATTTCTTTTTCAATTTTACTTCGTTAGTTTATATTTTTGCAGATTTCTCAGATGCTAGATTCAAACTGGAAGGAAGTTGAAGATAAATACGAGTGTGAGTGATATGTAGTGAGGTAAACTGTAAATGTGAAATTGTGATGTAATTGAATTTGTATCAAAGTTGTATAGTGAATAGTGAGAGCTTGAATTTGTACTATTCAAAATTGTAATAAATATTTGTCTGAATAAAATATTCGTTTGAATTCAAATTCTGTGTCATTTAATTTTATTCAGCAAATATTTATTTAATCTATGAAAAATAAAATAGTACATTAACAAATACATTTAAATGAATGTATATATGTTTATTATCATCAAACAAAAATCATATAAGCGCATATTCAACAATCTCCCCCTTTTGATGATAACAAACATATATTTAAGATTTTGAATATGTTAAATGTATTTGATCATGGATATATCCTAATTGCTCCCCCTATTTAAATGCTTCCTCTCTATACGATGCTCCCCCTACATATATGGATACAAATAAAAATATGCAAATGATCCTAGATGCAAATAGAAAATTATTTGACCTTTGCTTGATTTTATTTGACAAAATCTTAACTTTTCTCTCCCTCTTTTGTTATCAGCAAAAGAATAATAGTGTTAGAGAAAATGGAGATAAAGTGATCGATATTAATCCAATATTAAAACTCAATTGAATATAAATATTAAATTTCAATAAAAAGTCAAACAAAAATCATAAATATTTTGTTAGGCGCATATTCCACTTTTAGAATGATGGAAATTATGTCACCATATAAAACCATACAGTTGTGTCTATTTGTGGCATATTTATATCAGGAATTTGAATATCTACTAACCATGCATAACCGTTAGGACTTTTAAATGAGATTAGTAGTATTCCAATTTTATTTAAAAAATGAATTCAAGTATCTTCTAACCATGCATAACCGTGAGGACTTTAGAATCAACTTGTTTACTTTAAAAAAAATCAACTTTTGATATGCGTTCCATACATGCATAACCGTGAGGACTTTTAAATGAGCATGGAAGCACATAACAAATTCCAAGTAATTCACCCATGCATAACCGTGAGGACTTTTAAATGAGAGTGAATACTTTGGTATTTATTATTATTATTATTACCCTTTTTTTTTAAAAAATGTGAAAAATGAAAAACGAACGATTCCTATTTAAAGTACCACATATCGACAAACTATATAGAATTTTGATGAGTGATGGTCGTTAGAAATATGATAGATATAGAGATGGTCATGGAATTTTTTACCAACAAAAAGTTTTATAACTCTTGTTTAAATTTCTAAAGAAATTTTCTAATTATACTTTCTCGAGTTATAATATATAATCAATATCAACACTCATCACTTTTTCAATCACTATTTTTCTTTTCGATAATCATTTGGGAGTCAGATTAGTCAATATAGTCAGTTAAAATCAAATTCAAAAATAATTATGAAATTAATTTTTCAAAAATGACTAATCTCAAAATATGGTCAAAAATGATTTTCTCGAGGGGGTTTTATAAGAAAATTTTCTGCTATTTGAAAATTATTTGAAATGAAAAATATGCGGATATTTTCTTTGAAAAACGATGCAGTTACTAAATGTCTCAACAAAAATCACGTTTCACTAGTAATTTTTCTATCAACTAGATTACCAGTGTAATCTGCATCTGAATTTCTCTTTTACTCAAAATTATCATCAATCGAATTTTATAGACCAAAACATGAAGTGTGCACCAAAAATTTCAAATTCAATTTTAACAAAAATTTAAATGACATTCTCTTGAATTTGAAATGAAGCCGTGTTAATAATCAAAAATCGTGAATATAGAGTTAGCCGTATTATAACCAATTGTATTATCCAACAAAACACTATTTTTAATCCAAACTGATATATATGAAGTAATTCAAAGAATCTAGAGATTTTTATAGTGATTTTGGCATAAGAATATAATTGGCCAACTATTTTGAATAAGTCAGAATCAAAATCATCATCTTTTCATTATCTCAATATTGACTGATTTTAATTCAGAATATGGTGCAGATTATCACATTTAATATATCGCTCAAATTAATATACCTTTACCTGTTTTACCTTTACGATATTTTTCGTTGTTGTCCGTTGTGATTCTGTCACTTTTATACTAGGCTAAGGAACTTTGCATTGTCGTCCGTTGTGTTTTTGGAACAGCCAAAAATCCAGAGAACACTATTGTTGTTTCTTAGCCCGCCACCACACCTACACGGGAAAAGATTTATGTGACCTATTTGTTTTTATAGGTCCATGGTTGTTACTGGCAGAAAATTTCGAAAAATAATTTTGTGTAGACCCAAAACTATTTATAATTGTTCCCTTCGGCACCCAAATTTGTTTAGCTTTGAGAGATTTTATATTTGTGCCTTTTGGAACCCAAATCGGTATAGTTTTCACATGTTTGGGTCTATACCAACAATTATTGTGATTGTGTCCAAATTTTCTACAAATTGTGCACATAGAATTAACTTGATTAATATTGCTTTCAACAATTTTCGAATTATTATATCCAAGTCCTTGTCTAACCGTATTAACAGTTTGCTTTCCTAATAGCATATTCAACGATTTTTCACTTTTGGAAAATTTATCTAAAGTAGTAGACAATTGTTGGACTTGTGATTCGAGAGATTCATTTTCGTTTAACAATTATGTGCACTTTTTAATAGAATTCTCTCTCCTAATATTTTCATTCTCCTTTAAAATCAGAATTTCATTTTCAAGTGATTTTATATTGATTTCTGATTTTTTAATTTCCTCTTCGAATGTTGGCAGTTATCACACTTAGGGATCCTACTTTGATAGGTTTTAACTAATTGGTCAAGTTGTTTATTTAAATCTATCAAAGTATCCTTTTGTGATTCAAGTTTGGCGTATTTTTCCCTAAGTCGTTCAAAACAGCCATTTACTTCGTGGAAATAAATAAGTAATTCAGAGTGAGTAAGTTTTGATACCTCGCTTGGCTCGTCATCGTCGCTATCAGTTATATTCCCTTGAAGGCACATATTTGCTTTCTCACTCTCACTGCTATAACTTTGATTATCTTCATCACTTGTATTCCACGTGGCTGCAAAACTTTTCCTTTTTGATTTCTTTTTAAAGTCGCATTGATTTTGAGGACAATTGGGCTTGATGTGTCCGGGTTGGGTGCACCTGTGACAGATGATCTTCTGTTCTTCAGAGTAGTCTAGTGCTTTGGCTATTCTGCTTTTCGCTTTTTGAATTTGAGCTGAATTTCCATATTTGCAATTCCACTTTTTGAATTTCTTTATTAATAGCTCCAATTCTGCTGCTGCATCATCATCGTCATCGTCATCACTTTCAGTTGTTCCTTTGAGAGCTACTGATTTCTTTCGAGTATCTCCTCCTTCACGCTCTTCCTTGAATTTCATTTCTAGCTCATAAGTGGTGAGATTTTCGATGAGTTCTTCAACTTTGAGTTGTTTTAAATCTTTCGATTCTTGAATGGCAGTTACTTTCGCTTCAAAGCTTCGTGGAAGGACTCTGAGGATTTTTCGGACTATTTCCAATTCGGTGTATGTTTTTCCGAGATCTTTTGATTTGTATACGATATTGGAAAGTCGTCCGTACATCTCTTTGACATTTTATTCCTTCGCCGTTGTAAAGTTCTCGTATTCGCTGCTTAGCATAGCAAGGCGAGATTCTTTGACTTGAGATGTTCCTTCGTGAGTTACTTCTAGTATGTGCCATATTTCCTGCGCAGTTAGACAATGTGAGACACGATTAAATTCAAATTGATCTAATGAAGAGATAATAGAATTCATAGCTTTGGCATTAGTATTCTGTAATTTATTTTCTAGTTCTGTCCATTGTTCCTTTGATTTCTCTATTTCCTGATTATCTACAGTTATAATTGGAGTTTTATAACCTGTCTCAACGATATCCCATGCGTCAATGGTTTTCAAAAAAATTCATCCTATTTTTCCAAAAAGCATATTCACCATTGAACATTGGTGGTCTAACTATCGACTGACCCTCTGCAAAAGCATTATTAAAAGAAGCCATTTTAAAAATTCAAATTTTTAAAACAAAAATTAATTTTTTTCAAAAAATCGAATTTTTAAAACAAATGTTGACTTCTATTCCTAGCTCTGATACCACTTGTAGGATCGATTTCACCCTAAAGGGGGGTGAATAGGGTGATAGTGTTAATTATAAAAACTAATCGCGGAAGCTTATAAAATATTCAATTCAGATCACAGAATAGCAGCACAGATATTGCAGAATATAAATAACAGAAAAACTAAACAACACAGAATTTACCCAGCTTCGGCAAAACCCTGCCTACGTGCTGCCCCCAAGGTTTCTACTAGAAATTAGATAGTCACTCGCTTACACACGTAAACTCGCTATACCCGCTATTGACTAGTCTAACTCTATGCTCAAAACCTTGCCACAACTCAACCACCGAGTTGCGAATTCTCAAGCTACGCCACGTAGCTTGTCCCCTAGTCACACGACTAGAAATTTAAAACGGTTTAAAAAAGAAAATACAAATTTAAAATAAAATAACCCTAAAATAAAACCAAAACCCTATTTTATTTTTTAACAAGGCCGGCCCCCTTTTGTAATTCGACCCGATCCCTTTTTTATTTTCTCAGTTCCTTATAATGGCGGCCGTGTTCTTCTCGTTCCTCCTGATTAAAATTTGGGCTTGCGTCCTTGATGCAAATTAGGGCTTTCGAAGAGCCATTATTGCTTCGGTCGAATCTGTGGTTGTTCAAGTATTGCCTTGCTCGATCGATTTCTCGTTGCTCTCTCTCTCTGGCTACTTCGAGTTGATGGAGTTTAACTTCGATTCGGTATGTGATTTTTGTTTATGCTGTTCTGTTATGCTTCATTGAACTCCATGAATGAAATTGCCAATGATGATTTCTTTATATAGGGTTTGTAATCCTAGATTTGCATTCGTACGAATATATTTGAATTTGTCAAATTATTTTCTCTAGCCTTTGAATTTCGTGTGGATGATTGAGATTTCACTGACTTGTTCATAATCGTATATTTCTGATTTACTTGATACTCACGGCTTTGAAATTGCCTTGCTCATCACGGTCATGATTTTGCTGGTTCGACTTGGCATTGACTGTTTCAATTTGACACACACTTGATTTCTGATTTGTGAATTATTCGACACCTTGTTCATCACTGCACTGACATTTGCTTTGACCAGTTTATTTTCTTTGGTCATACTGTTGAAATTGATCTTCACTGTGAACGTCGACTTTACATTTTCTTTGTTGTGACTGGACGTGAACTTGTAGTCTTTTATTTGTGTGCTCGAGTCTGCATTGTTGCATTTCACTGGACTGATCTGTAGCTCTGTTCATCACGACTTGATTTGTTCAACTTGAAATTAATTTGTAACGTGAATTTCTGAACGTTGATTATTTTCGCCTTGTACTTGGTGTATCATCTATATTAGTATTTGCTGTGTTCACATGTTTCTGGTGCATTCATTGGTCTGTTTGCATTTGCAGTTTGACTTAGACTTCACTTGAACTTGCTCTATGCCTTGTCTGGTTCATTGTTTCATTTTGGTACTGTGTCACTGTGATGGTTTCATGTATTTAGTGAGAAAGTCAAGTTGCATGTATGCTTGCTGCCTGGTTTTGTGGCACTGCTTACAGTCATATTGAATTGCGTTTGATCGACTTGTTTTGTTTACATTCATATCCTTGTAGAATTTGTGAAGTGCCGTGACTGTTGTTCGTTCCACTGTGCACTGCTTGACTCGAAGTCTAGTTGCCTCCTTGTGATGATCACTTCTGCATTGTATATGTTGTCATTACTTTGTGTATTCATATAGTCTGGTGGCATGGTCATCTTTGTTTTACTCGAGTCTTGATGCTACTTGCTGTTTCGACATGTGTCCACTGTGCTTGGCCTTGGTTATATTGATTTGGTGCAGGCTTTCCATTTTCCTTTAATTCACTGTGTATTGGTTCCTTTGTTCAAAACTGTTGTGTCAGCGCATACATGTATATTTGTGTATCTGCTCATGTATATATGTATGTGATGCTTTGTTTGGCCATATGTATTTGTCTGCAGTTTTGCCGCTGAGTTGAATCTAGTTTTAAAAACTCGGGTTTGACCTTGTGCTGAGAGTTGTGACTTTTATGTTATTGCACGTGAGTTGAATCTGGTTTTTCATTTGGGTTTGACCTGTGCTCACCTGTCCCTGTAAATTAATCAAGTGTATATATCGACGTGCACGGCCTTGTGACACATACAGTGATATACTGTGTATGTCACAAATTGTTCGTGTATGATGAATTCAAATTTAAATTATGACGAACAACCCAAATAACTGAGGCAAATCAAATTTTCAAAAATTATATTTTATTTTTGAATTGCAAAAATATTTCTTTTTTAATTTTACTGCGTTAGTTTATATTTTTGCAGATTTCTCAGATGCTGGATTCAAACTGGAAGGAAGTTGAAGATAGATAGGAGTGTGAGTGATATGTAGTGAGGTAAACTGTAAATGTGAAATTGTGATGTAATTGAATTTGTATCAAAGTTGTATAGTGAATAGTGAGAGCTTGAATTTGTACTATTCAAAATTGTAATAAATATTTGTTTGAATAAAATATTCGTTTGAATTCAAATTCTGTGTCATTTAATTTTATTCAGCAAATATTTGTTTAATCTATAAAAAATAAAATAGTACATTAACAAATACATTTAAATGAATGTATATATGTTTATTATCATCAAACAAAAATCATATAAGCGCATATTCAACACTCAACCATGCTTGAATTTCCATCACATTCTCAGTCCCTTCAAAACTTTTGCCTCCCAAATTTGTATAAGCCTTTAATAGTTTTGAAAGTTCCTCGTGTGGATTCTCAGGCCTATGCCCAATTCCATTCCATAAAACTCTTATGAACTCCTGCATGTCAAGCATTTGTGGTGCACTTGTCCCTGCCTGATGCGATCCCCTTCCTACCATGATTTTCTAACTAAGTTATGGGAAAATGGTATTAGTATAATAGTATTTCTATAATTAATATTTTCTTATCCAATTTATTTCTTCCAAACTAAACAGACATAATACATTTTCTATATTATTCTACAATCAATGCAACCATTTGATTATGCTACCATTTGCTTTGATACCAAATGAAATGACCCTCACAATTTTTACCTTAATATCTCAGGAATTTTTTTTATATACATACATATACACATTTGACTTATATGTGTATTTGTATGCCACATGTATATTTATTTTCACATCTGAGTTTTAATTTACTTCCTTTGAACTCTCATAGTCATTTTCTTTTCAAACAATTCACCCAGGGTTAAAATTTTCTACCAATATAAGTATATCAGTTTATTCCTAAAAGATATACACATACATATGAAGATGTATGTGCTCCTCTTGTTTAAAGTCAGAGTATATTTCTTTTTTTATTAAACAAGAGCATGCTGTTTGATTTTGGATTTGAATGAATCTGTTTACAGTTAAATACCCTACTCTTTTGAATATTTGTAATATATTAGTAAATCCTGTGCATACTTAGTTCATATGGATTTGGTTATTCTAATTTATAAATCTGCTGTCAATTTATCTTGGCAGATAAATCTCAAAGTACTTGGGATTCTTTTTTTTTCCATATTTCAAATACATTGATATTTGGCTAAGACCAGAAAATGATATATTCACTTATCATTTTCCACGTATGTATTTTCTAGAACCCTACTTGTTTTGGTTCAATCTATATGGCTTGTTAATTTCAATCTTAGTCTATATTGACACATTGTGAGTTGTGTATTTGCATAAGATTTGCTGTGACAAGAATTTGAACTTTTAAAAATATTTAAAAGAATAATGTGTGTCTTCAGATTTGATAGTGCAAACCTGTCCAGATTGCATATCTGTTATGGCTTTTAAAAGTTGGTTGTGTTGAAACAATTGCAAAATAAACTAAAGCTTTTGAAATGTATTTTACATTCAAAATACCATCAAATATAATCAACCAAAACTTCACTCATTTGAAGCTGGTTAACCCTTGTGTCTTGTGTCTAGCAGACACTTGTACAAAGCATTTGCATTATATCTGAAGCCATGCGAAAATTTTACTTTACTCAAAACAATTCAGAAAGTGGACTTAAACTTATTTACTAAGTATTACAGTAGAAAGGATTTAAATCCTTATAAGTTTACCTCTAGTTAAATCCTGTCCAGATTTTTATTCTAAAAACTCAGTGCTTTGCTATATCTCAAGAATTGACCAATACATAATACAAGTATGCAAAACAATTGCTCACATACATATATGTGTATTTCTTTTCCAGACTTTCATATCTAATACTTAAGCATATTTTTCTTGTTTTCAACCCAGATATTCCTTTTAATTTTAAAACCTGAATGCATAGCAATATTCAACAGATAAACAACTAGTTCTAATTATAGCAAGTTCATTACATAGCATCAAGTTCAAACACAACTGTCCCTGGGATACATGCAGATAAAATCTTTCTAAGCTCTTATTAAAATGAGCAAGCATGCACATCCATTTTTCTCATTAGCCAATACCCTTTCCATCTTATTTAAGCTTGGTATTCCCTTCAAGAACATTAGTGGCTGCCCCATTTTAAAATGAGACACCCCCATATGCCATGAGCAAATAAGGGTCAGATCTATGATCTGGTGTGAGCAACATCAATATATTCATGATATTAAGCAACTGAGAATATAATTGTAATGAATTGTTACTTGAACAAATTTCTGCAATCACTTATTTTATCATTGTGTAAAAAAAATGACTCAGGTGTGATAAATTCATCTATCATTCCCACACATGCATACATAATCTTGCAATGATAAATATAAATCTGCAACATGTGCATTCACTGGAACAATCATGGTTCCACACCAACCTACCTAAGAAATATTCATGTTCCTATCTCTTCACGTACAGGTTGTATAATTCAATTTAAATTCCTGCCTCATCTGCTATCAAGGAATCACAGGGACATATTGTAATGAACTAATTCACATCATTACACAAAGATCTCAGGGCTTAAACAAGCCATATATCAACTTGCATACATCAAATGTAACAAGCATTCCAGCAGCCTTCTTGGCCTTCCCTTCCCTAGTTTATTTACTAGTGCATCGATTTAAATCCTATTACCAATTAGCTAAGTGAACATGTCACTGCAAACATGGAAACACCCATAACTTTTTTTTAGCATAATTTTCTTAGAAATTGAGTAAACAGTTATTTCCAAAAAAGTGGACATTATGTCTTGATCTCAGTAAAATATAAAAATATTTTCAACTGTAAAAGAGGCATGGCATGGCATGTTATATTGATCTGCAAGCCTCTATGATTGAATCAGATTCATGATCTGGCTCAATCATAATTTTAGCTTGTGAGTTCTTTTTTTTTAATTTGATTAAGGGCTCAGCACCTTGAAAATTTCTATTGCACCCTTAATTTTTTTTCAAGCCTCGACACTTACACAAAGTATAATGCATCTCACAACATTTTCCTTGATAAGATTTCCCATGCCATAAATCTATAACAGTTGAGAATATCCTCTCCATACTTTTAGAATTCTGGGCCTTAACATTTCTGATCAAAATGAAACAATAAGTTGCACTCCAAAGGCAAACATATCAACAAGTCAAAGATCATCCAAAAACATCCATAGTAAATCATATCAGATCCAAAAAGAAACATCCAAAGAGCATTGATAAAATCATATACATCAAAACCTGCAATATGTAAATGGCAATATAAAAAGTGGCTGCCTCATCGCAGGTCTTAATGCCATGAATCTAATGAGGTTTACTCACCTAAGTTCTTCCTTCTGTTGATCCAGAAAATCCTTATGTATGTGTGTTTCTCTTCCCTTTTAAATATTTTCTTTCTTATTTTATTTTTGAGTAACTCGGGGTAAAATGGTTTCCTGGCCAAAGCTGTTTATTTATATGCTTTTTCCATTAAGGTTTTGGCAAGATAGAATTCCATTTCTGACCTGACCATCTTCATGCATTTTATTTTTATATTTTAACATTTTCCTCCTTAATAACCCGGCCACCTTAGTCCATTATGGTTAGTACCTTCTCTTTCTTTTCTCAATTACTTTTCCAGAGAATGGCTATCTTTAATTATTTACCCAAGTCATGCTAAATGTGTGACTCAGTTTTTATTTATGCTTCTATTCTTTTCTGGAAATCTCCCTCTCTTTTTTCTATTTTTACCTACACAAGCATACTGACTTGTATTACATTTCATGTCATTTTGATGTCTCCCCTTTCTTTTGCTTTAACACTTTCTGCTCATAGAAAATATACATGTACATAGGTGCATATATTTTATTTTTTGCCTTGCAGAAAATGTATATAAGCATATTTTCTATATTTAACCTGGCTAGGCCTAAGTTAAATTCCAATGTTTTAAATAAGAATTTTACTTTCTTATTTCAAATAAAAATTTCTGTCTCTTTATTTATTTATTTATTTTTTCAAAATAATACATGTGGTCTGAGGACAAAATAATTCACATTTCAAAATTATATTCGAAATGTTTTCTTTTCCATATATATTTTTTCACAAATTCTTGGATTTTCGCCTGTGCCATTTCCAGTGTGCATGTGCACACATATCCTTGCACACTATCTAATCCCAAGAATTTCACCATACTTGAATCTAAATATTTCAAAACTAAATCATTTTATCAAAATGGTTTTTCACAAAATTTTGGGGTATTACAGTAAATAGTGATTACTTAGGAAAAATCAACATGTGATGGCTTAGGTAGTGGCCAACTTGCAATGGTTAGGCTCAACCCATGATGGCTATATGAAAGTCAATTTACGGTTGCTAGGCTCAACTTGAGATAGCCAATATTTTCAAGTCTTCAATTAGAGGATATTATTATGTGGTATTGGAGCTTAGGTTAGGAGAATACTTATGGTAAAACAGAGCTAAGTAGAAACAAAAAGTAGAAAATGAACATCATGGGGAGCACCCGTTCAAGTTAGGTGGAGCTCGAGGGTTCTTGTAGCTAGATTTGGGAATAGGGTTCTGTCAATTGAAGGTGGCATAAGATAGTATTCCATTGACCACGTTCCAAACAAGGTACGCTTTATATGAGTAGTTAGTGATGCCATTTGGACTGACCAACATCCCTGCGTTCTTCATTGATTTTATGAACCAAATCTTTCATGGTCAATTGAATAGATTTGTATTGGCTTCATTGATGATATTTTGGTATATTATAAGGATGAAAGAGGCCATGATCTTAGATTGGTGATTGGAGATACTAAGACAACATAAGTCGAAGGCCAAGTTTTTGAAATGAGAAACTAAGTTTCTTGAGCATGTTGTTTTAGAGAATGGACTAGCAGTGGATCCATTGAAGGTAGAAACTATTAATGGTTGGAAGATACCTATAGAGATGGTCGTAGAGTATGAGAAGTGTCTTGGTTTTGGTTGGCTATTATTATCGATTTATTAAGGATTTCTATGCATAGCAGCACCCATGACTAAGTTGTCCTAGAAGAATGAGAAATTTGTATGGACCGGTAAGTGTAAAGGGCCATTTTAGGAGTTGAAGAAGTTATTGATGAACACTCCTGTTATCTCGCTTTTTGGCAAAGCCGCGATACCAAAAGATCGATCGAAAAACGGAGAATAGTTCGTCTCAGAGGTTGGTCATATTTCGTTTCGCTATGGATATCGCTGAATTTTGTCCGAGTCCAAATTGAGCTACAATTGATAGGACACGACAAGAAAGACCGTAGAAGTCAGCATCTCAAATTTCAAGTCAATCCGAGTTCGTATGCTCGAGTTATGATCGATTCAATTTGAAGGGGAAGACCTAAGTTTCGAACCGATGGCTGATCAATGGTTCAAACCGATCACCTTCGAATCCATCGACTTCGAACCATCAACGCGCCTCGGGTTCGACTCCATCACCTTCGAATCCATCGAGCATCAGTTGTTCGAATCCATCCATGAAGCCTCGTTCGAACCCATCCATGAAGCCTCTTTCGAATCCATCACTGGAGACCTGTTCGAATCCATCTAAGAAGCTTCGTTCGAATCCACTGGGTCAACTGGCCAAGGTGACGTGTCTTTCATCGGTTCAAATACGCTGAAATATATGGAGTCGAAGCATTCAACTCGGAGCAAAACCCGGATCGAGGCGAAGTGTGCGCTCCACGTCAACACGAAGACACGTGCCACCATGGTTTCGAAACCATCGATCTGAATGCATGGTTTCGAACCAAACAGCCACGCAGTGAACCCCATTTCGAATCCATCATAGCTCCCAATCTACTGATCCAAATGCCACGAAATTTTCACAGAAGCTTGAATACATGTTGAAGAATGCCCACACCAAATTTCACCTCGATTGGATGATTTTATGATCGATTCGAATGGAGTTCGAATCGATGTCAAAGTGGGCCCATGTTTCCTGAGGCCAGGCGCGTGGGCCCCCTCACGTGCCAAAAGTGGTCTCCCGAGTTTTCAGCGAAATATCGGCAGCCTACGCCTATAAATAGAGCTCCAGAGCCAACAGAAAAGGGATCTTTCGACTCTCAAGCGCCCAGACTCTGCCGGATCGAGATCTCCATCATCCTACATCATAATTTTACTGTTGATTTTGAGTTTTCAGTTGTAACTTGCTGTTGATTGCTGCAACAACTTGTAATCATTGAAAGAGAATCAATAAAACATTAAAACACTTCACAGTGGACGTAGGCAACACGTCGAACCACTATAAATCGCTTGTCTACGCATTTATTTCACTGCTGATTGGAGTTTTTGTTAGATAATATCTATTTTGAATTTACATTCTTCGTTATTATCTCTTCAACGACTCCCGAAGAGTGTTGTGCCCAATTTTGACACTAACACTTTGGTGCTTTCACTGAGAAAACCCAGTTTTTTCCTCCCGCTCCTTGGATCTATCTTCGATACCGGATTGCATAAAATTAAAGAGAGAGATCCAGACCTCATATTCAGCTTCCTTCCCTTCTATTCAGATTTGCATAAAGTCTAGGAAAGGAATTCAACTCTCAAGATAGTTAGCACAAGAACCACCTCAAACGCTGTCAATCAAGAAGAACAGGATAGACAGAATCTTGCCCCTCTACCTCAATCTAATCAGAATGCTACTGGGCACTCTGAACCGTCCGGTCCGGTTACTTGACAAGAGTTGCAGTTGTTACTCCAAGAGCTGACCCAGAGTCGGCAACAGCTAGAAGCATAGCTACGCGCTAACGCTGAGTTAATCAACAAGCTGGATCGCCAGAAACTAAAGAGATCCATGAGAGACCATGCTTCTCGCTCATCCAGCGAAAGTTCTTCATCCTCTGATTATCATAACCGGCCCCCGCGACCTCGGCTAGATGGGAGTCGTATGCCACCGGTTGGAAATCAACCGACGTTGACCGTTGGACAACTTAGAGTTGGTCCGTCAACCGGTTTCCAAACCGGACCCTCCTCCCGAGGAGGTGTCGTTCCTCACCACACCGCAGAATACCGCACCACTAACGTTGCGGCTGAGCCAGGGGTCGACGCCCAAGATCAGTCGGACCTGGACCATCGTCATAGCGGGCATACTCCTGAACCGTACGTCCCAGAGGACTATGAGCCAAGAAGGCGAGACTTGGACCGTCGACGATATCCGGTTCAAACCCAAAGTATGGGACATGATCATACTCCGGCGCAAATGCCAGATCTTTCAACTATCATACGTCAGATGATCCGTGAGAGTCGGGGATTCACAAACGACGATTGGGGAGTTTCCCGAAGTCACACTCCCTTTACGGACGATATTCTTACTGCAGAACCCCCACGGCAATTCCGAATGCCCACTCTACCCATGTACGAGGGGAACTCCGACCCCAACCAACAAATTCTAAAATACGAATGGTCGATGACTGCTGCCAGAGCTGACGATGCAGTGAAATGTCATAGTTTCCCCCATATCCTTGGGGGGCATCGCTACCATGTGGTTCACCCGACTGCCACCTTGATCCATCTCATCATTCGACCAGTTAGCCACAAAATTCGTTGAGCAATTCCGCATGCACATCGCAAGGCCCAAAGATGTCAACACTCTGTCTAGTGTCACGCAGGCTCCCGGAGAGACACTCAGGCACTACTTAGAGAGATTCCATACTGCATGTGCGGAGATTAGTAATCCAAACGATAACTCCATCCTTATGGCATTGACTAAGGGGATCGACCCCGATTCTGAATTTGGCAACTGGCTAGCTGGGAAACCACCTGCATCATTGGACCGTTTCCATGCCAAAGCAGCTCAATTCCTGAGACGGGAAGACGCGAAACAGTCTAGGAAGCAAACTGACGTAGGGCCAAATGCGGAAGGGACCCAAAGCAATGTTGCAATAAAACAGTCCGGTGAGAGCTCCGAAAAAGTTCAGTTGAACATTAAAAATAAACAAGCCCGGCGAAGAGAAAGCGTGAATCAAATTAAGAAACAAGATCAAACTCGTGGCCCGCAGCGCAAGAATCCAATGTTTGACAGTTACACTCCTCTAAATACATCACTAGAGGACTTGTACTTACAAACCTGTGGAACAATTCAATATCAAAAGCCTGCGCCAAGGCCGTCGTCAGAAAGACAAATCCAAACTGGAAAGTTTTGCAGGTTCCATGAAAGCTACGGGCACAATACGAACGAGTGTCGCCACTTACAAGACCTCGTTGAGAAACTGATCAGAGAAAGGAAGCTGGAACAGTTTGTGCGGACACCGCAGCCCAGAGAAGCGGGCCCATCAAATCCAAACAATGGACCCAATCGACCAAGACAAGAGGACTCGACCTGTCCTCGTGGAAGATTGGTGATAAACGCCATCAGTGGCGGACCTACTTACTCCGGAGCCTGGAACGACGAAGATCCTCGTCACTGTCACACATGACAGGCTCCTTCAATCTATGAATACTTTGCAATTTCCTTTGCATTCTGAAATTTGAATTTGTAATAAGGCACTGACTTTGCCATATTTTCTTATTTCAGTAATAAAATACTATCTCTTCAAGCTAGAGCTGTGGTTCACCGAATACAACGTTCAACAATCATGACACACGAAGAGCTAAGTTCCATCAAACAATGGAATTTATTCAAATAGAGAGTGACTGTGATACGATCGGCCACTCACTAAGTGAAACCCCAGCTCGGGGGCAAGCCATCACGACAAAGGTTGAATTGGACCAACACACGACAGTCCATTCAATAATTCGTCCCGGAGTGCGAACGGACTCCAACTTCCCAGAGTGTGAATTGGAGTATAAACATTAAATAATTCATTCCCAGAGTGCGAACGGACTCCAACTTCGCAGAGCGTGAATTGGAGTATAAACATTCAATAATTCGTTCCCAAAGTGCGAACGGACTCCAACTTCCCAGAGTGTGAATTGGAGTGTAAACATTAAATAACTCGTTCCCAGAGTGCGAACGGACTCCAACTTCCCAAAGCGTGAATTGGCGTATAAACATTCAACAATTCGTTCCCAGAGTGCGAACGGACTCCAACTTCCCAGAGCGTGAATTGGAGTATAAACATTCAACAATTGTTCCCAGAGTGCGAACGGACTCCAACTTCCCAGAGCGTGAATTGGAGTATAAACATTCAACAATTCGTTCCCAGAGTGCGAACGGACTCCAACTTCCCAGAGTGCAAGTTGGAGTATAAACATTAAATAAATCGTTCCCAGAGTGCGAATGGACTCCAAATTCTCAGAGTGCGAATTGGAGTATGAACATCGAATCCATCGTTCTCAGAGTATGAATGAATTCCTGAAAGCCCAAATAGATGTGACTGACCATCCAGCGGCTAACTCCGACTGCCCAGAGCGTGAATCGGAGCATAAATGTGGATTACAGGTTCCCAGAGCGCGAACCGAAGCATCTGTGCGAACTCCAACTTCACAGAACGTGAATGGAGTATAAACATCAAATCCAAGTTCCCAGAGTGCGAACCCAAGAATACATGTTATCTCCGAGTTCCCAGAGTGTGAATTGGAGCGTAAATACCAAGTCGAAGTTCCCGGAGTGCAAACTGAAATATCGACACTAACTCCAAGTTCCCAGAGCGTGAAGTGGAGTATAAACATCAATTCCAGGTTCCTAGAGTGCGAACTGTACTACAAACGTCGATAACTCTCAAATTTCCATAGTGCGAACCAAGTTATCGATTACAAATTATCCTAAGTCCCCAGAATATGGACATGTACTTAAGGTTTGCAATAAACGCAGTCAACCACCAGAACACAAATGTTATTCCCCGAGACTAGGGGCAAAAAAGCTAAGTGTTAATCGCTAACCAAAGTGATACAATGTCCGAAGTTCGATTATTCATCGATCACAACTTGCGACCAAGATTCTCAGACTTGGCAAATAAAAACGAATTCTACTTGACGGTAAAAACACCACAAGTGCACCAGACTGAAAAAAAAACACTACAAACACTTAAGCACAAAACGAAATGAGAGTTGAAACAAAGAAACTAAATTTTATTTCAACTAACTTAAGACAAGGACTTACATGCAAATAAGTTTTCCCAAAAAAGAATCCCTACTAACAAAAAACGAAAACAAGTTCCTATCTACCAAAAAATCTGCTTGGAAGGCCGATCTATTCCTTCTTTCTTGGCTTCCTTATCAGCGGTTCGTCATCAGAATCGCTAGGAACGGAAATCCTTCGTTTGGACGACCTCCTCTCCGGTGGTTGCTCTTCAGCAGGGGGCATAATATCTACGTCCTCGTCAGAACTTGAATCTAAATGAAGGCTCCCCGTCGAAGGAGTAGGAGGGACCGGACCCGCAACGGAAGATGGGATAGTGCCACCCGACAATACTATCCTCGCAGGTGCTGGGCTCTGCGCCGCCGTACTACCGCCAACACTGCTACTTTGCCCCGCCGCTTCTAGTTCTGCATGAATCTCGGCCAAGATCTCTTCATCACGAATCGTTTGGGCTTGGCTGGGGGCATCCGCAATCTGCATTGAAGAGCTAGAGGTTGGCGGAAGGTCACTAATGATGAACGGCAGGTTTGTGGAGAAGCCACCCTGCTCACCGAGCTGCTCGCTCACCATTTGTTCATCAAGAGATAATTCGCTCCCCTGCGCCGCCTCGGTTGATACTGCAGTTACAACAGTAGTCTCGGTGGTGATGGCCTTATCCCCTTTGCTTGATTCTTGGGTCGCGGCAATCGGAGCAACTCCAGTCACTAAACAAAGATAAGAAGAGGTTATCAGTAACTGCTTCAGAACAAATTCTCTATTTGGAAAACACTTGAGATAAGTTCGGAATACCTTCCCCAGTTTGACTTGCGGACGACTGAGCGGCCTCAAAAGTATGCTCCTGAATAGGAGATAACCGCGGCTGTTCTGGGTTGTAAGCAGGAACGGATTGTGAGTGAACCACAGATACAGGCTCTAACGGAGGTGGAGCGGTGATTTCAAGAACAGTAGTGTGATGCTCAATACTTGACCCCTCTCCAACCTCCAGAGATCGACCACCGATCATCTCCTTTTCCTGAGCAATAATAGCGTCATGGAGGACCTTCTTCTCATCATTTGTCAACAACCGGTTTTCAAGTTCAAATCGGTCGACCGATTCATCCGGATGTGCTTCCTCTTCTTACTCAACCAATCGACCCCAAGCGTTGCGGAGGTGCACCGGGTAATCTTGGAGCCAGACCAAATTTCGGTGTCTCAACACGTTGGCATTGTAAGTGATGAGCAAATCTTCAATATCGGCCTCCAGCCTGGCCTCCGCTTGATGAACTTTCTCCTCAACCTCTGTCTCAACCGCCTGGACCTTAGCTACTGCTTCATTCCGTTCAGTCCGAAGAATCACGGCTTGTTCACACGCCTCCTGGGCTGCATTATTCGCACCGTCCCTATCCTTGGCGATTTCAGCAAATTTGGACTTAAGCTTGTTCAACTCCTTCAGGGTTGCGTCCCTCTTAGCAGTGACCAGGGTGTTTCGATGGCCCATGTCCTCTACCGTGGCATAGTGCTCACGTTTCATCCTATCCATTGTTGCTTGGGCTTCGTCGGCCTTTTTGATAGCCTCCATTTCAGATTTCCGAGAAGATTCGGCTTCGGTGTTCAGCACCTCAATAATACGGGTCTTTTGAGCCGACTCAGCCTGCAATTTCTCGATGGTGTCCCCACGCTCAAAGGCCAATGACGACGCTTTCTCGGTTGCCTTGTACCACGCCCTGTATTGGGCATAAAAGTCGTGCACATAATCGTGCACCGTCTGCTCGGCCTCCGGCGGGATTCTTTTCAAGTGAAGAGGGAAAATGTAGTTATCAAAGCAAATATTTGGAAAGTCCTTCTTCAGCTGAGCAAGCCCGATTGCTCCTTCCCCTGAAATTTCAGTAGGAGTTTGTTCCGCAAATATTGGAGGCATTGCCTCAGATCTGGGATGGCGAGATTCATGCCTAGAAGATTGAGAGGCCGACTGGTAGTACGAAGAATCAGAAGGACGAGAAACATGGACAGGAGGTTGTATAGGAACTCTTGGAGGAGGAGTGCACGATCGAGACCGATGTCTGTAATCCCTATCTCTCCGTTCTTGGCTAGAATACCCGGAGTACCTGCGATCGTAATCCCTATCTTTTTCTCTCCGTTGTGACTCGTAATATGAGGAAGATTTGCGAGCATGTCGCAGGTTCCCTAACATCGATCCGCGTCCAGTCATAATATCTGCAAAGCGAAATGAGAGTAAAGTTAGTGGTTTCTCGAAACCGATGACCTAGGACTCAGGGCTATGTAGTGTCATGAAATGTGTGTGAATATGTATTCCCCCCGACCAACCAGAAGTGTCGGCTGAGCTAGTAATAAAAGGCTCGCTCAATTCTAGAGTACGATGGAACTCCTCCAACCCGGCATCATGTTGAAAAGACACATCATCCGGGATTGGAAGATTGGTAAGCCCTTCGTAAAGACTTTCAGTTCGCGGAGGAGACATCTCAGAAATTCTAACTCCGGGAGAGGATCGGGCCATGACAACCGATTTCCATCTCCCCTTCTTAGTTAGCGTGACAACGGCTGCCTTGCCTTTTCTTTGCTCTTCAACATCCTGAACCACGTCTGTAGGCTCCAACAACGGCTCGTCGTCAGTATGAGTTCTTTCAGAATCAGCCTCCTCGTCTATGATAACTTTGGGCTTCTTGTGCTTGACTCGTTTTTTAGAGACAATCCTTAGTGCCCCGTCAAACAGTATGCTCTGCCCTCGTTCAATCAACCCGTAAGTTCGGAGAATCCTATCCGTCAAGAGCAGCTCAATATCCCTATCTCCACTCGGGACTTCTCAAAGTACTCGCACCATCTCCTTAAAGTGCTCGCCCTCAGGTCGCTGAATCGTCGCTGTAAAAAAGAGAAAAAAACGTAAGTTTCGCTTTGACCGCAATTGCCTTAGTAATTACTTGATAACTCAGCTACACTCACGTCTGAATAACCATCGCCGGGCAAACCCCGGAGGACACCTGACATAGAACCATTCCGTCCTATAGTAACTCAACCTGGTCCAGGACCCAGTGATCACTTGGCAGTTCCTCACCGCTTCCAGAAATGTGAAGGAAGGATAATCACCTCGAGTTTTGAAATTAAATAGATATCTGATCTCGGTCGGGATCGGTGGTCTATGAAGGTACTCCATGAAGACGATGAATAAACTATTCACGGAGGCATACCCGTTCGGGTGTAGTTGAGATGGAGCGATCCTCAAAAAAGACAACACCTCCCTTATGTACTCGTTGAACGGAGGAAGCGTCCTAGCCGCGCACGCATGGCGATTAAATGTTGTATATCCCTCCGGCGGGATGTGTGGTCTATCATTCGGCCCCGGCAATAAGACGTCATCCTGTGACAGGCCGTGCCTCAAGCATATTCTCCCCAACATATCTTCAGAAATATTGGATTGAATGGAATTCGACGGATTGGCAATGAAAGACGCATTGGGTAGTTCGTCCGAGGTCGGACCAATGATCTCAGGTTCGATATCTGGGACCTCTAGTCTCGGAGCAACTGTACTTTGAACTCCTGCTATTGCGAACTTGAAGGTTCCATAACTAGCTAACTCATGAGAAACCATCGTTAGACGATAAAGGACCCGTGCGTTCCCCAATGTAAAGTGTATGAATGTATGTTGTATAGTGCCATGCATTGCTTGAATGAATATCGCAGAGTTAAAGGAAATATGCAAACGACAAAGCTACGAAGTCCAGTTATAATGACCGTTATCGCTGACCGTCATCACAAAACCATTTATATGATGGAAATTCATTCGAATAGAAGTTGTTATCGTTCCATCGACGAGCTTCGAAAGGTGGTCAAGTATGCAGTTTAATATGTCCAAATATGCCGGAATGAAGCTCGTCGGAGTTATGCTTAGAAACATCAAACTTTGGAATCCATCATAGAGGGTTCGAACCGATCACAGGGACCTCGTTCGAAACCAACGTAATATCACTTCGAATCGATGACTGAAAGCGCTCTTCGAAACGATGATCAGGTGTCGAGTTCGAATCGATCAAAAATGGATGACTTCGAATCGATCCTTGTTTGGCTAGTTCGTACCGATCAGAAATCCCCAAATTAACATCGATATCGTTCGAACCGATCCTTTTCGTAATCGATATAAAGTTGAGAACTTCGAACCGATAGCCGATGGATTCGAATCCATCGATTCGAATGGACCCATCGAATCCATCAATCGGTGCGAACTGCATCACCCCCATAAGGTCATCCAAGAGATCGATACGAAATCCAAGAAAAATGATGTCGCCATCATCGATTCGAACAAGAGTCCCCAAATGGTTTCAAAGCTCCCCCAGACCAGATCCGGCTTTACCAATCACGAGAATGGCCTATCGATGAAGAAGACGCGGTTTCGAAGTAACTTTGCCGTTTGGATTCGAAGCTAATTACCTAATTTGAGTGATGGTTCAAGGAATTAAAGGCTTGGATCTCGAATGTCTCGAATACGAAAACACAGTGCCTTCTTCTCTGAAGTTTCGAAACGATGCAATGCACAGTAAAAGCAAGGCGAGAGTAAAAAGTAAAAAATGAAAAAAGTAAAACCCTCTGCTATTTATATGAAGCCTGGGATGTGACCGGGCTGCTTCGTATCCCAGTTAACCCAACCGGTCACAACCGGTCAAATACCAGATCGATTCGAAGTCAGTCTTCGAATCCATCTGCCTAAGGCCCTATCGATTCGAAGTTCACCTCATATTTCAACGGTGCGAAGCACATAGCAGAGTGACGAGCTGCATCGATGCGAAACAAACGGTGGGCGCATCGATTCGAAGCCCTTGTTCACATCAACGACTTCGTATCCATCCATAACCTATCGATACGAACTACTATGTCATATCCATCCTTTCAGATCGGTTCGAATGTCAATTTCATACCCATCATAGCATAAGCGTACTGCATCCATACGAGCGTAGGTTTCGAATCCATCGATGCTCAAATGCATTGGTTCGAAATCTTACACTCGCGCAATACAAATCCAATTCCTTCAATGTTGGGCGAATTCTCACCCAGAAGGTCTCGAGACCGAGAAGCGTAAATTTCACCCGGGCTGGCAACCCCCATTCCACCCAGTAAGGAGTTCATTCAACACTCATGTCCAAAGTTCCATTCGGCATCCCCATGCGAGGTTCATTCGGCATCTCCATGTACTCAAGTGCTAAAGCCCATCCAACATCCCCTTGGCAGCAGTTCCATTCGGCACGAAGGCCACCGGACCAACCCCCCACATCTCCATGCCGGTCCGAACCAAGGCCCAACTACCGAATGAAACCATGCCAAACCATAGCCTCGCCTCCACACCACCGAACCAGATGATGAGGTACCACTACCGGACCACCCCTCAGCCGAACCAAAGCTTCTCCTCCACTACCGGACGAGAACCAACACCGGTCCAAACTCCATCTCCACACTACCACCGGACCACATAGCACCACCGGACCAACTGCAAACCTCACCACCGAATGATCCACCATCCCACTCCATCACCGGTCCAAGCTCCACACCGAATAAAAGGCTCGCCGAACCAGAATGCTACCAGGCCAGATTGCTTCAGCCCGGGCCCACCAGCAGCTATATACTTCCAAGACCCCTGCCCCCTACCGCACTCTATAAATAGAGGGGCAGGGGTACAACAATGGCAGACAAGTTTGAGAGCTCAAGCAAGGAAGGAACTTTCAAACTACTTTCATACACTTGTATACAACGCATTGTACTTGTAACCTGAAAGAAAGAAGATAATAACATATAAAGTGGACGTAGGCACATTCTGGCCGAACCACTATAAATCTGTGTGTCTTTTACATTTCAGCCCCTACTTTTCTCATATTTACATACTCATCTAAAATCATTGAAAATTACATATAATCAACTAAATAATACGACTTGGAGGTGTTTGTCCATTTTTTGTGCAAACATTTTTGGTGCTTTCACTGAGGATTGAACTCAAGCTTCATCTTCTCCCACTCAACCTTTTTCCTAACGACATCACTCGTTGCTTAGAAATCATGCCTTCCAAACAGAGAAGGGATGTTAACAAAGGAAAGAACATCGCAACTAGCAGCCTTCCAGATCCAGCAATCACGGATCAGCCCACTTCAACAGCAGTACCAGATGAAAATCAGGAAAATCCAACTGGTCCCGCAACGGAACAACCAATCACTAGGGCAGATCTGGACAGGGTTGTGGCTGAAGTAACTAACCGCTTCACATCCCAACAAGAAACTTTGGTGGACCAACTCATGACACGCTTAAGGGATGCTGAAGAGTCCAACCGCAACACTGAATCATGGGGTGAATCCCAATCCGGAGGATCCCGGAGGCAACAAAGGTCTTCACTCTTCGAACAAGCTACCAATAGGAAAAACGATGATAGGGGCCGCGCCCGGACTCAGCCCGAATTCCGACTCGAGGAAGCCCTTGGAACCGAACCTAGCGGGGGAGGCACCAGGCGAGGGTCGGATGTAGCTGAGCCAGTCATGCCACCTAATCATAGAAACCCCGCTGAACGGAGCCGAGCTAGAACCCAGCCCGAAGTTGACCCCATGGATGTGCTCGAAACAGAACCCCACAGGGGAAGATCAAGGCAGGGGGCAACTGTAGCTGGTCCTAGCGTGCATCCAAGCAGCCAAAGACAACCACTGGATAATGCTAGAGGTGATAGACTGTACCATCCCTACAGGGCATCTGGACGAGATAGATCCCGCAGGGAAGAACCGAGCTCATTTTTGTCCGCTCCAAGTTCTGACGAACGAATGGCACGATTATTCAGAGAATGTGTCCAACGGGAGCAAAGGGACCGGGGAATAGGCGCTAGGGTCACCAGTCCCTTTACCCGAAATATCGAAACTTCCATCACTCCCCGAGAATGGAAAATGCCAACCATGGAACCTTACAAAGGAACTTCCGACCCCATCATACACCTGCAGAGATACACCCAGCATATGCTCATGAGTGGAGCAACAGAAGGAGTATTATGTAAATGCTTTCCGCTATTCCTATCAGATCTAGCTACCTCCTGGTTCTGCCATCTACCCCAAGGATCCATCAGCTCATGGGAGATGTTAAAAGAAAGGTTTATTAGCCAGTTCCGCATCCATGTGGAACAACCCAAGGATGCTTATTCTCTATCCAATGTCAAACAGAAATCCGGAGAGACGCTGCAACAATATCTAACACGGTTCAACGCCGCAGCGGCAGCAGTTCAAGATGCCGATGAAAAACTCACTCTGATGGCCCTCTGTAGTGGTGTACATCCAGACACCAAGTTTGCCAGAAGATTAACTAAGGAAAAACCAGCTACCTTGCCTGATTTCTTCCATGAAGCTGGAAAGTATATGAGACTTGAAGATGCTGCTACTGAGAGGCAGTCAGGGCAACAAGGCAAGATAGTTCAGGACAAGGTTCCCACTGCAGCTAAGGACGTTCGAAGAAATGAATCTAGAGACAATGCTGGGGGCAGAAAGGTTGAGAAGCGCCAATATCGACCAGGGCCAAGATTTGACTCCTACACTCCTTTGAATGAAACAATCGAAAACATCTACCTAGCCACTCAGGGCGAACTCGGATACAAGCGCCCCCCGCACAAGAAAGAATCAGATAACGCACTCAAGTCCGGAAAGTTCTGTCGCTTCCACGAATCCCACGGACATGACACCAATGAATGCCACCATCTTCGGGACTTGATCGAAGAACACATTAGAAGAAGAAGACTGGAACGTTATGTGAAAGGTCAGAATAGGACTCCAACTCCTGCCAATGAGAACTCAAAGCAACCCCTCCCAGAAGTAGGCGGAGGGAATCGCAACAATCACAACACCAGTGGCTCTAGTCAAGAGAAGATAGTGGTCCTTACCATCTCAGGAGGACCACACATCGCCGACAGAAGTTGGGCAGAGATGGAAAGGTACGGCAAGTCGCTTAGAAATGCCGAAGGATATGTTAACTCCATTACGGAGGAGCGCCACCCGAAACGAAAAGAAAACAATGACATTGTATTCAGTAGGCATGATTTGGAAGGAAGACAGTACCCACATATGGATCCCATGGTCATCTCTGCCTGGTTTGGTCCAGCTAAAGTTTTTCGGATTCTAATAGACACGGGAAGCTCCGTTAATATCCTGTTCAAACATGCTTTCGACAAAATGAAGTTATCAATGAAGGATGTATCCCCCTGTGACAAACCACTGCACGGTTTCACTGGAGATGCAAAGATGCCTCTCGGGCAACTTGACCTCTTCGTCGAAATAGGAAGTCATCCCCGCTCCGTTGTGCGAAAACAAACGTTCGTACTAATAGAAAACCACTCGGCTTACAACGCTTTCTTGGGAAGACCAGCCTTGTCTGACTTTCAGATTGTATTAGCCTCCTGGTGCCTGAAAATGAAATTTCCAACAGACAACGGAGTAGGAGAAGTAGAAGGAGATCAAGATGCTGCCCGAGACTGCTACGTAACTGAACTTCGCAATAACCGCAGAAAGAGTAAAGGAAAAGATGCAGAGACTACTCTCTGCATGAAAAGCTTGGAGGCATAGCAACTAAAGAAAGCCCCTCCTCTTCGATACACAAGCGATCCCTTCAATGAACTAGACCCCAGGGATAAAGAGGAGGAGGCTACCGCCGAGCCTGCAGAGGCTATGGAATTCGTATCGGTAGATAAGCACGATTCAAGTAGACTATTAAAAATCGGATCTCAGCTGAAAACGGGATTGAAGGATCAACTCATTGACTTCCTCCGCCACAACTTAGATGTATTTGCGTGGACCCATGCCGATATGACAGGAATCTCCCCAGACATAGCATGCCACATGTTGAACATCGATCCCACCAAGGTACCAGTAAAACAGAAAAAGAGGAGCATGGGGGCAGAGCGATCAGCAGCCCTTGATGAGGAAGTAAAAAATCTACTTGCTAATGGCTTCATACGGGAAGCCATCTACCCAGAATGGATCGCTAACCCGGTGCTAGTAAAAAAGGCCAATGGAAAGTGGCGAACATGTATTGACTTCTCCAATCTGAATGACGCTTGCCCGAAAGACTGCTTCCCACTTCCCCGAATTGACCAACTCGTAGACAGCACAGCTGGGCACGAACTCCTATCTTTTATGGATGCATACTCCGGATATAACCAGATCCCCATGCACGCTCCCGATCAGGACCACACTAGCTTCATCACCGACCGCGGATTATATTGTTACAAAGTCATGCCTTTTGGACTCAAAAATGCTGGAGCTACCTATCAACGCCTCGTCAACAAAATGTTCGCAGGACTGATAGGACGAACTATGGAAGTATATGTGGATGACATGTTGGTGAAGTCCAGGAAAGCCAACGACCATGTAAGCCATCTGGACGATATGTTTCAGGTACTTCGCCGGTATGGAATGAAGCTGAATCCTCTAAAGTGCTCCTTCGGAGTTTCATCGGGAAAATTCTTAGGATTCATCGTCCACGCCAGAGGAATCGAAGCAAACCCTGAACAAGTCCGGGCTTTAAAAGAAATAAGGATACCTTCCACTCGAAAAGAAATGCAGAGCCTAAACGGGAAGGTGGCCGCCCTAGGCAGATTCATTTCCAAGGCAACTGACAAGTGTGTCCCTTTCTTCGAAGCACTCAAGAAAGACAAAGGGAGGTTCGAGTGGACCGACGAATGCTTAAAAGCCTTCCTCAACCTAATCGAACACCTTCAGAGACCACCAGTACTCTCAACTCCAAATGAAGGTGAAGTGTTATACCTATACCTCGCTGTATCATCTCATGCTCTAAGCGCCGCCTTGGTAAGAGAAGAAGACCGCACACAACGCCCAGTTTACTTTGTAAGCAAGAGATTTACGGGGGCAGAAGCCAGATATCCTAAACTTGAGAAGTTAGCATACTGTTTATTGATCGCGTCACGGAAACTGCGACACTACTTCCAGTCTCACTCCATCAGGGTTCTAACCGATCAACCACTAAGACAAGTGCTCCATCGTCCTGACACTTCTGGGCGACTCCTCAAATGGTGCATCGAACTAAGTCAGTATGATATCACCTACCATCCCCGCACCGCTATCAAAGGACAAGCCATGGCTGATTTCATTGCCGAATTCACTACCAACGAAGGCAAGGAACAATCCGAAGTGGCAAAAAACATCAAGTGGAACCTCTTTGTAGACGGAGCATCGAACGAACAAGGCTCGGGGGCAGGTATTGTGATCGTCACCCCCAGGGGAAGAAAGTTGTACTATGCATTAAGATTGGAGTTCACGGCCACTAACAACGATGCTGAATATGAAGCAGTAATAGCGGGATTGGAACTGGCCCTAGAAATTGGGATCAATTCCTTGTGTATTCATAGTGATTCTCAGCTTATCGTAAACCAGGTACTAGGAGAATTCCAGACTCGAGGAGAACGGCTCACAGCATACCTAAAGAAAACCAGACTGCTGCTCGATCGATTAGACCATTATCTAATCAAACACATTCCTCGAGAAGAAAACCAAGAGGCAGATGAACTTGCAAAGCAAGCTAGTATGAAGGACAGCACCATTCCCGGAGCACTAGCAATCTCAAGGCAGCTAGCCCCGAGTTTCGAACAAGCGAATCTGATAACTGCAATCGAAGAAGGAACCTGGATGACTCCTATCCGGAAATATTTGCAAGATGGCACACTACCCGACAGGCGTGACGAAGCCAAGAAGATCTTGAGGAAAGTTCCCTACTACACAATACAAGAAGGCATCCTCTACCGGCGTGGCTTCTCTAGCCCCCTATTAAGATGCGTCGCCGGAAGGGAAGCCAAGGAAATATTAACAAACATCCATCAGGGAGGATGCGGAGATCACACTGGAGGACAGACTTTGGCAAGAAAGATACTCCGATATGGATATTACTGGCCCACACTAAACAAAGATGCCCTAGACTTCGTTAAGAAATGCGACAGATGTCAGAAGTTCGCCAAGATCCCTCGATTACCCACAAACGAAATTACTCAAATGACCAGCCCTTGGCCCTTTGCTGTATGGGGAGTTGACTTAATTGGCGAACTGCCAACGGGCCGAGGCGGAGCCAAATATGCTATAGTGGCAGTCGATTATTTCACCAAATGGGTGGAAGCGGAACCTTTAAATAAAATATCTTCAGCAAAAGTTATCAACTTCTTGATCAAAAACATTCTGTGCAGGTATGGAGTCCCCCTCAAGATCGTATCAGACAACGGACTCCAATTTGACAGCGAAGAATTTGCCGACTGGTGCCAAGAGCATGGAATTCATAAAAGCTTCTCATCAGTAGCTTACCCTCAGGCAAACGGACAAGTTGAAGCTGTCAACAAAATTCTCAAAACCCTAATCAAGAAGAAACTTGAAAAGTCAAAAGGCGCTTGGGTGGACGAACTTCCTACGGCACTATGGGCATACCGCACATCTTTCAGAACATCAACGGGACATACTCCTTTCTCTTTGGCATATGGATCGGAGGCAATGCTCCCAGTTGAGACTATTGTGCCTTCCCACCGTAGGATCCACTACAACCCAGAAGAAAACGAAGAACTCCTCCTCATGTCTTTGGATCTGATTGAGGAAAGGAGAAACGATGCAGCACTCAAAGCAGCAGCTCACAAACAAAAAGTGGCAGCACTATACAATTCCAAAGTCAAGCATCGCAGCTTACAAGAAGGAGATCTTGTCCTCAGGCGAATCTTTCCGCGCCCCGGGGCACTGGACCCCATCTGGGACGGACCATATGTAATTCACAAAGATCTCCACAATGGAGCTTACATTTTGTCAACAGTGGACGGAGAGGTGTTCCAGAGGGCATGGAACATCCGACACCTCCGTCGATACTTTTCTTAACTTGTACTGCCCATATGAAGTGAATTAACAAAGAGAATCAGTGGACGTAGGCATTTTCGTGCCGAACCACTTTAAAAAATCTTATCTCTTTTTAACTTGTTCCTTTATGTCTTGGCTACTTGTTAAGCGTTATCCCTTTCTGTTGAACAAAATTCTATGGCATCTCCACTCAAGACGCACCGCGGCCTCATCTGGACTAGGCCCAACAGGTACGCTACGATTCTATGCACTCGCCAATGAGACTCTTTTGCCCCAGCATCCCTCTGCTGCGGGTTAACTCATTGCGCGCCTGCCCTCAAAGCCAACTGTAATGAGCCGATTATAAGTCATCATAAAGGCCGACTATAGCCGATGGCAGCTCATTACGGCGTTCGGTTCGTCGGTAACTGTGAACCTACTTTAAGCCCCAACATAAGGTGTGGCCAGCCAGGGGTAGTTCACGGCCAACGGCACCCACGCTAGCCGGCCACGGTAAATCGAATAATACCCACGATTACGGACCATAATGGTTCGGGTAGTTACCGTGCGCGATCTCGGCTCCGATGTGTCTTAAGTGCGGCTGTGGTAAAAAAGAAAACTCCCCGCGGAGGCGTAAGATGGGTGACAAATGTCTCCAAGACCCACAGCTAGGGAAAGTGACTACAAAACCCGTTTGCCACGAACTTAAGCACATCGACGGCCTTCCGTGACTGGAAGTTTTACTTTTACTATATTTCCATTCCATTTAAATATTTTTCTCCTATCCTGTATAACAAACTCTAAAGTACAGGAAACCAAATAGGAAGCATTCACTCATGAGGCTCTAAGCCTGCGTGCTGGGTAGCAGGGCGCTCGGCTATACCCGTGAACAGTTACACAAGACACTCAAAGCTAACGCCTGCGAATAAAACATAAAGGGCGGTACTCTCTTCTCTTGTACATAAATGCGTAACTATAACTTATTCATACACTGACATTGCAAAACGTGAAATTATATTTCAAGCGAAAACTTAACATCAAACACAAGTGGAATCACAGGCATATACATAATTATACTTCTCACACAGCACATAAAGATAGCAACAACATTTAAACATGACAAAATCAGCTTATATTATAAGATCACACGAAGTTATTCTTTGCAAATAATTTTATTACAGTTGCATATCAAAGACTAACATGAACAGTGATAAAAAAAGAAACAAAAAGATGGCAGATGCATCCACACTCCATCACCAACTCCCCCAGCCTACTTAGCCGCAGGATCGGAGCCCCCAGCATGTGGATCTGAAGTCCCACCTGTCCAGATCAGAAGAGGAATTCATTAAACGAACGATCAAGTTATGAAAACACGAAAAGAAAAGAAAGGGAAAAGAATAACTCACCAGCATCCGCCGCTTGATCCTCATCATCCAACTGCACGCCCGCTTCCTCTGCAGCGAGTAGCCGCATCCCCTCCTTCACCGCCGCTTGCTCCTCCTTTGAGAACTGAGCAGTGACCGCACTCAAGTTGAAAGCCTCTCCGCCTTCCTTACCCGCATTCACCCTGGCCTCCTCTAAAGCCTGGAGATACACCTTGGCCATGACCCGAGGGTAATCGTCCATCCAAGACAAGCCGCCCTCCTTCCAAGTGTGGAAGTACATATCCTGCAACATCTCATCCATCATCCCCTCGTTTTCCTCAAACTCCCTCACCCGGGCCTCGGAAGCTTGCAACTTGGTGATGGCGACGTCCCTCTCTGATTGGTATCTCAAGCAGTCAGCCTGGAGTGACCTCCTCATTTCCTCTTCCTTCAACTTGAGGGACCTCCTCATCTCCTCCATCTCCTCCTTCAACTCGGCCTAAGCCATCTCCGCAGCCTCGAGCCTCCCTGACAACTCCTCCACCCGCTCGAGATCCGCATTTCGAACCTCATCCACCGTTGCGATAGCTATGTTAATCCGTTCCCTGCAAGCGACCTCCATCTTCCGTAATTCCGCCCTACTGGCCTTCTCCATGGTCTCTTTCAGACGCTTGGAGGCTTCCTCATGCTGGGAAATCTGGATGGCTTGGTCGGCGAGTTGCTTGGCCTGATCGGCAACCTTTAACCTCAACCGAATGTTAGCACTCCCGATCTCTTCCCCGGCCTTGACCAACTTAGCATGATGCTCCATTAACTTCTTGGTCTCTACGGCCACCCGGTCAATATTAGCCTTGGCCTCATCCCCCATGGTGACTACCCGTGTAGTAAGTAAATCAAGATCTAAAGATTTGGCCTCGTCCAACACTCTTACCATGGGGTTGCGGGGAAGTAGGTGCTCGCCCGTGGTCTCATCGAATGAAATGTCCCGAAAACTTGGGTCTAAATCAGGATGACCGGCAAAAGGGTCACGAGGCACGGGGCGAGGCACATCGGGACGCCTTATATGAATGACAGTAGAACTCTTGGAAGGAGGAGGAGGGGGGCAGGGCTCCGTGCTCTCCTCCGTAGTATCACGAGGAGGCTGAGTAAGGGGAGGCGGAGTAGGAAGCTGCGAAGCAGAAGAAGACTCAAATAAGGAACGGCTCCGCTTCCTTTTCTGAATGCCCTCTTCGATGACCCCAAGAAGAGGGCGGTACTTGACTACGTCCCCAGGGCGATCAGTAGAAGGTTTCGCAGAAGCTCTCCTCGACTTAAATTGTTCAAGACGATGTCGAACATCCGACGTTTTAACTGCCGGGCCTGCCCCTGAAATAAAGGACAAGTGTTACGAACATACAATAATCCGCAATTCAAAAAATGTGCTAAGTTAAAAAGAAAGAAAAGTGAGGAGACACATCTATTATACAAACCCGGCGGAGGAGTGGGAAACTGCAATAAGTCCTGGATCTCATTCCAGGACGGAAGTGAACCGTAAAAAATTTCTAAGTCCCTATCGAAAATGGAATCGGCAGAAGACAAAAGTTCACCTTGCGTCGCCGGAGTCACCCTGGCTGAAGCCACAGCTTTGCCGGTTTCCTTTGCCTTCTCCGTTTCTTTCTCCTTTTCCTTCTCCGTTTCCGACTCTCCCTCCGACTCCCCGAAGGCCCGACGGAGAGCCTCATCCAGTTCGAGGTCTTGCTCAGAGGTTAGAGCGGCAACACCACTACCACCTTGACCGTCGCCATCTCCTCCACCCTCCGACCCTTCTCCAACTTCGCCTCCTTCCTCCTCTTCCACACCTTCCTCCTCCGGGACAGTCGGGCAAGTACTTGGAGAAGGGCCATCGGACTTCTTCAGTTTCTTCCCCCCAACCGCAGGACGTGCTGCGAAAGGCTCCCTCTTACCGCTCTTTACCGTAGCCCCCTCCTTAGCTTTAGCAGCCCTCTCCTCAGCCGTATCCCTTTGCTTAACCACGGACTGGCGCGGTAAGATCAAATTATACTCCAAGAGGGTTGCGTTCCTGATCAAGAAAGAGGCCGACCGGTCCCGTGCTGGAATAGCCTTTAGTTCAGCAGCCATTCGCACTAAGGAATCGTCCTCCACGACTGCAATACCACCTGTCGCTAGCCAGAAATAGAAGCATGTCAGAAAAAAACACTACAGTCAAAACACATGAAAAATATAAATTGAAATCAATCTTACAGCCGGAAGTGAAAAGGCGGAAAGAAACAGCATCGTCCTTGACGAAGAACCACTCCTTCTTGAACATGGTGAACTTGGAATACAAGTCCGGAACTGGTTTGAAGGGTACGGCCGCCTCCAGGCTAATGTACGGAGACCCCTTCTTATAGCCTCTCAGGTTGTACAAGTATCGGATTTCCCGGTTAGAAGGAGGACGCCCGTACCTCCTCTGGAAGATAACAAAAAGGCTCACCAGGATGGCATAAGAATTAGGCTGAAGCTGGAAGGGAGCCACCTTCAAATATGTGGTGAAGCTAATTATCCAAGCGTTGATGGGGGGGATAGCACCGCACATACAATGGTATCTGCTAAAAGCGAAGTAGCCCTCGGGAGGATTATATGGCATCACTCCATCTCCCGGCAGCAGCATAAGGGCCCTATCTATCCCAAAGGAACGGGATATGACGTCAAGTTGCTCCTCCTTTAGGGAGCTGGGAAAGCAATCCGGAGGAGAGATTAAAAGTTCCTGTGGACCATATCCATCCACTAGAGACCTCGGGATAGGTCGATGTTGCCCGGATCCTGGTTGGACTGGGGGCAAGGAAGAAGAAGGTTCTCCTGTGCCTCGAGACTTTTTTCTGTCTGATCGTGTTTCCGCTTTGCGAGACATTTTCTGCAACACAAGGAAAGCAAGGCATTAGGACAAGGAACATAGAAAAGTAAACAAACAAATGCGTGCAAGTGTGGGATTTCATTCGCAAACTAAAGTTTTCAAGTTCACAAGTTCATTCGGTTCCCAGTTCATTCGGTTTCCATCTCATTCGGTTTCCATCTCATTCGGTTTCCATCTCATTCGGTTTCCATCTCATTCGGTTACCATCTCCTTCGGTTCCCATCTCGTTCGGCCCCAAGGCCATAGTCCCATTCGGTAAAATGACAACTTTCGTATGTATTCGGCAAAAGGGAACATACCTGGTTCGGTACTAGATTGGTCCGGCGCTTGATCGATTCGGTATTTGTTTGATCCGGTACTTAACTGGTTCGGTGCTCAATATGGTTCGGCTCTACTCGTTCGGTAAAGAAAAACAAGGGGGTACGGCCTCTATATATAGGCGAATTCACAACCACCGAACCAAACATTTTGCCCAACCGGACCAATAATACCGGACCACCATAAGCCGAATGAGAATAGCCGGACCAACCAAGAACTGAATGGAACTCTCTCTCTACCGTCCAAGACCAGAAACAGGGGGCATGCAGAGCGCCTCATGCAGATAAGACATCAACAGGATATGAACATCCAGCCCATGGCATTACAAAACACGCCTTCTTGCCGCAGGGAAACAAAGCGCGACACATGCAAGCACGTGCCCCACTTTGGGGGGCAAATGTTGGGCGAATTCTCACCCAGAAGGTCTCGAGACCGAGAAGCGTAAATTTCACCCGGGCTGGCAACCCCCATTCCACCCAGTAAGGAGTTCATTCAACACTCATGTCCAAAGTTCCATTCGGCATCCCCATGCGAGGTTCATTCGGCATCTCCATGTACTCAAGTGCTAAAGCCCATCCAACATCCCCTTGGCAGCAGTTCCATTCGGCACGAAGGCCACCGGACCAACCCCCCACATCTCCATGCCGGTCCGAACCAAGGCCCAACTACCGAATGAAACCATGCCAAACCATAGCCTCGCCTCCACACCACCGAACCAGATGATGAGGTACCACTACCGGACCACCCCTCAGCCGAACCAAAGCTTCTCCTCCACTACCGGACGAGAACCAACACCGGTCCAAACTCCATCTCCACACTACCACCGGACCACATAGCACCACCGGACCAACTGCAAACCTCACCACCGAATGATCCACCATCCCACTCCATCACCGGTCCAAGCTCCACACCGAATAAAAGGCTCGCCGAACCAGAATGCTACCAGGCCAGATTGCTTCAGCCCGGGCCCACCAGCAGCTATATACTTCCAAGACCCCTGCCCCCTACCGCACTCTATAAATAGAGGGGCAGGGGTACAACAATGGCAGACAAGTTTGAGAGCTCAAGCAAGGAAGGAACTTTCAAACTACTTTCATACACTTGTATACAACGCATTGTACTTGTAACCTGAAAGAAAGAAGATAATAACATATAAAGTGGACGTAGGCACATTCTGGCCGAACCACTATAAATCTGTGTGTCTTTTACATTTCAGCCCCTACTTTTCTCATATTTACATACTCATCTAAAATCATTGAAAATTACATATAATCAACTAAATAATACGACTTGGAGGTGTTTGTCCATTTTTTGTGCAAACATTTTTGGTGCTTTCACTGAGAATTGAACTCAAGCTTCATCTTCTCCCACTCAACCTTTTTCCTAACGACATCACTCGTTGCTTAGAAATCATGCCTTCCAAACAGAGAAGGGATGTTAACAAAGGAAAGAACATCGCAACTAGCAGCCTTCCAGATCCAGCAATCACGGATCAGCCCACTTCAACAGCAGTACCAGATGAAAATCAGGAAAATCCAACTGGTCCCGCAACGGAACAACCAATCACTAGGGCAGATCTGGACAGGGTTGTGGCTGAAGTAACTAACCGCTTCACATCCCAACAAGAAACTTTGGTGGACCAACTCATGACACGCTTAAGGGATGCTGAAGAGTCCAACCGCAACACTGAATCATGGGGTGAATCCCAATCCGGAGGATCCCGGAGGCAACAAAGGTCTTCACTCTTCGAACAAGCTACCAATAGGAAAAACGATGATAGGGGCCGCGCCCGGACTCAGCCCGAATTCCGACTCGAGGAAGCCCTTGGAACCGAACCTAGCGGGGGAGGCACCAGGCGAGGGTCGGATGTAGCTGAGCCAGTCATGCCACCTAATCATAGAAACCCCGCTGAACGGAGCCGAGCTAGAACCCAGCCCGAAGTTGACCCCATGGATGTGCTCGAAACAGAACCCCACAGGGGAAGATCAAGGCAGGGGGCAACTGTAGCTGGTCCTAGCGTGCATCCAAGCAGCCAAAGACAACCACTGGATAATGCTAGAGGTGATAGACTGTACCATCCCTACAGGGCATCTGGACGAGATAGATCCCGCAGGGAAGAACCGAGCTCATTTTTGTCCGCTCCAAGTTCTGACGAACGAATGGCACGATTATTCAGAGAATGTGTCCAACGGGAGCAAAGGGACCGGGGAATAGGCGCTAGGGTCACCAGTCCCTTTACCCGAAATATCGAAACTGCCATCACTCCCCGAGAATGGAAAATGCCAACCATGGAACCTTACAAAGGAACTTCCGACCCCATCATACACCTGCAGAGATACACCCAGCATATGCTCATGAGTGGAGCAACAGAAGGAGTATTATGTAAATGCTTTCCGCTATTCCTATCAGATCTAGCTACCTCCTGGTTCTGCCATCTACCCCAAGGATCCATCAGCTCATGGGAGATGTTAAAAGAAAGGTTTATTAGCCAGTTCCGCATCCATGTGGAACAACCCAAGGATGCTTATTCTCTATCCAATGTCAAACAGAAATCCGGAGAGACGCTGCAACAATATCTAACACGGTTCAACGCCGCAGCGGCAGCAGTTCAAGATGCCGATGAAAAACTCACTCTGATGGCCCTCTGTAGTGGTGTACATCCAGACACCAAGTTTGCCAGAAGATTAACTAAGGAAAAACCAGCTACCTTGCCTGATTTCTTCCATGAAGCTGGAAAGTATATGAGACTTGAAGACGCTGCTACTGAGAGGCAGTCAGGGCAACAAGGCAAGATAGTTCAGGACAAGGTTCCCACTGCAGCTAAGGACGTTCGAAGAAATGAATCTAGAGACAATGCTGGGGGCAGAAAGGTTGAGAAGCGCCAATATCGACCAGGGCCAAGATTTGACTCCTACACTCCTTTGAATGAAACAATCGAAAACATCTACCTAGCCACTCAGGGCGAACTCGGATACAAGCGCCCCCCGCACAAGAAAGAATCAGATAACGCACTCAAGTCCGGAAAGTTCTGTCGCTTCCACGAATCCCACGGACATGACACCAATGAATGCCACCATCTTCGGGACTTGATCGAAGAACACATTAGAAGAAGAAGACTGGAACGTTATGTGAAAGGTCAGAATAGGACTCCAACTCCTGCCAATGAGAACTCAAAGCAACCCCTCCCAGAAGTAGGCGGAGGGAATCGCAACAATCACAACACCAGTGGCTCTAGTCAAGAGAAGATAGTGGTCCTTACCATCTCAGGAGGACCACACATCGCCGACAGAAGTTGGGCAGAGATGGAAAGGTACGGCAAGTCGCTTAGAAATGCCGAAGGATATGTTAACTCCATTACGGAGGAGCGCCACCCGAAACGAAAAGAAAACAATGACATTGTATTCAGTAGGCATGATTTGGAAGGAAGACAGTACCCACATATGGATCCCATGGTCATCTCTGCCTGGTTTGGTCCAGCTAAAGTTTTTCGGATTCTAATAGACACGGGAAGCTCCGTTAATATCCTGTTCAAACATGCTTTCGACAAAATGAAGTTATCAATGAAGGATGTATCCCCCTGTGACAAACCACTGCACGGTTTCACTGGAGATGCAAAGATGCCTCTCGGGCAACTTGACCTCTTCGTCGAAATAGGAAGTCATCCCCGCTCCGTTGTGCGAAAACAAACGTTCGTACTAATAGAAAACCACTCGGCTTACAACGCTTTCTTGGGAAGACCAGCCTTGTCTGACTTTCAGATTGTATTAGCCCCCTGGTGCCTGAAAATGAAATTTCCAACAGACAACGGAGTAGGAGAAGTAGAAGGAGATCAAGATGCTGCCCGAGACTGCTACGTAACTGAACTTCGCAATAACCGCAGAAAGAGTAAAGGAAAAGATGCAGAGACTACTCTCTGCATGAAAAGCTTGGAGGCATAGCAACTAAAGAAAGCCCCTCCTCTTCGATACACAAGCGATCCCTTCAATGAACTAGACCCCAGGGATAAAGAGGAGGAGGCTACCGCCGAGCCTGCAGAGGCTATGGAATTCGTATCGGTAGATAAGCACGATTCAAGTAGACTATTAAAAATCGGATCTCAGCTGAAAACGGGATTGAAGGATCAACTCATTGACTTCCTCCGCCACAACTTAGATGTATTTGCGTGGACCCATGCCGATATGACAGGAATCTCCCCAGACATAGCATGCCACATGTTGAACATCGATCCCACCAAGGTACCAGTAAAACAGAAAAAGAGGAGCATGGGGGCAGAGCGATCAGCAGCCCTTGATGAGGAAGTAAAAAATCTACTTGCTAATGGCTTCATACGGGAAGCCATCTACCCAGAATGGATCGCTAACCCGGTGCTAGTAAAAAAGGCCAATGGAAAGTGGCGAACATGTATTGACTTCTCCAATCTGAATGACGCTTGCCCGAAAGACTGCTTCCCACTTCCCCGAATTGACCAACTCGTAGACAGCACAGCTGGGCACGAACTCCTATCTTTTATGGATGCATACTCCGGATATAACCAGATCCCCATGCACGCTCCCGATCAGGACCACACTAGCTTCATCACCGACCGCGGATTATATTGTTACAAAGTCATGCCTTTTGGACTCAAAAATGCTGGAGCTACCTATCAACGCCTCGTCAACAAAATGTTCGCAGGACTGATAGGACGAACTATGGAAGTATATGTGGATGACATGTTGGTAAAGTCCAGGAAAGCCAACGACCATGTAAGCCATCTGGACGATATGTTTCAGGTACTTCGCCGGTATGGAATGAAGCTGAATCCTCTAAAGTGCTCCTTCGGAGTTTCATCGGGAAAATTCTTAGGATTCATCGTCCACGCCAGAGGAATCGAAGCAAACCCTGAACAAGTCCGGGCTTTAAAAGAAATAAGGATACCTTCCACTCGAAAAGAAATGCAGAGCCTAAACGGGAAGGTGGCCGCCCTAGGCAGATTCATTTCCAAGGCAACTGACAAGTGTGTCCCTTTCTTCGAAGCACTCAAGAAAGACAAAGGGAGGTTCGAGTGGACCGACGAATGCTTAAAAGCCTTCCTCAACCTAATCGAACACCTTCAGAGACCACCAGTACTCTCAAATCCAAATGAAGGTGAAGTGTTATACCTATACCTCGCTGTATCATCTCATGCTCTAAGCGCCGCCTTGGTAAGAGAAGAAGACCGCACACAACGCCCGGTTTACTTTGTAAGCAAGAGATTTACGGGGGCAGAAGCCAGATATCCTAAACTTGAGAAGTTAGCATACTGTTTATTGATCGCGTCACGGAAACTGCGACACTACTTCCAGTCTCACTCCATCAGGGTTCTAACCGATCAACCACTAAGACAAGTGCTCCATCGTCCTGACACTTCTGGGCGACTCCTCAAATGGTGCATCGAACTAAGTCAGTATGATATCACCTACCATCCCCGCACCGCTATCAAAGGACAAGCCATGGCTGATTTCATTGCCGAATTCACTACCAACGAAGGCAAGGAACAATCCGAAGTGGCAAAAAACATCAAGTGGAACCTCTTTGTAGACGGAGCATCGAACGAACAAGGCTCGGGGGCAGGTATTGTGATCGTCACCCCCAGGGGAAGAAAGTTGTACTATGCATTAAGATTGGAGTTCACGGCCACTAACAACGATGCTGAATATGAAGCAGTAATAGCGGGATTGGAACTGGCCCTAGAAATTGGGATCAATTCCTTGTGTATTCATAGTGATTCTCAGCTTATCGTAAACCAGGTACTAGGAGAATTCCAGACTCGAGGAGAACGGCTCACAGCATACCTAAAGAAAACCAGACTGCTGCTCGATCGATTAGACCATTATCTAATCAAACACATTCCTCGAGAAGAAAACCAAGAGGCAGATGAACTTGCAAAGCAAGCTAGTATGAAGGACAGCACCATTCCCGGAGCACTAGCAATCTCAAGGCAGCTAGCCCCGAGTTTCGAACAAGCGAATCTGATAACTGCAATCGAAGAAGGAACCTGGATGACTCCTATCCGGAAATATTTGCAAGATGGCACACTACCCGACAGGCGTGACGAAGCCAAGAAGATCTTGAGGAAAGTTCCCTACTACACAATACAAGAAGGCATCCTCTACCGGCGTGGCTTCTCTAGCCCCCTATTAAGATGCGTCGCCGGAAGGGAAGCCAAGGAAATATTAACAAACATCCATCAGGGAGGATGCGGAGATCACACTGGAGGACAGACTTTGGCAAGAAAGATACTCCGATATGGATATTACTGGCCCACACTAAACAAAGATGCCCTAGACTTCGTTAAGAAATGCGACAGATGTCAGAAGTTCGCCAAGATCCCTCGATTACCCACAAACGAAATTACTCAAATGACCAGCCCTTGGCCCTTTGCTGTATGGGGAGTTGACTTAATTGGCGAACTGCCAACGGGCCGAGGCGGAGCCAAATATGCTATAGTGGCAGTCGATTATTTCACCAAATGGGTGGAAGCGGAACCTTTAAATAAAATATCTTCAGCAAAAGTTATCAACTTCTTGATCAAAAACATTCTGTGCAGGTATGGAGTCCCCCTCAAGATCGTATCAGACAACGGACTCCAATTTGACAGCGAAGAATTTGCCGACTGGTGCCAAGAGCATGGAATTCATAAAAGCTTCTCATCAGTAGCTTACCCTCAGGCAAACGGACAAGTTGAAGCTGTCAACAAAATTCTCAAAACCCTAATCAAGAAGAAACTTGAAAAGTCAAAAGGCGCTTGGGTGGACGAACTTCCTACGGCACTATGGGCATACCGCACATCTTTCAGAACATCAACGGGACATACTCCTTTCTCTTTGGCATATGGATCGGAGGCAATGCTCCCAGTTGAGACTATTGTGCCTTCCCACCGTAGGATCCACTACAACCCAGAAGAAAACGAAGAACTCCTCCTCATGTCTTTGGATCTGATTGAGGAAAGGAGAAACGATGCAGCACTCAAAGCAGCAGCTCACAAACAAAAAGTGGCAGCACTATACAATTCCAAAGTCAAGCATCGCAGCTTACAAGAAGGAGATCTTGTCCTCAGGCGAATCTTTCCGCGCCCCGGGGCACTGGACCCCATCTGGGACGGACCATATGTAATTCACAAAGATCTCCACAACGGAGCTTACATTTTGTCAACAGTGGACGGAGAGGTGTTCCAGAGGGCATGGAACATCCGACACCTCCGTCGATACTTTTCTTAACTTGTACTGCCCATATGAAGTGAATTAACAAAGAGAATCAGTGGACGTAGGCATTTTCGTGCCGAACCACTTTAAAAAATCTTATCTCTTTTTAACTTGTTCCTTTATGTCTTGGCTACTTGTTAAGCGTTATCCCTTTCTGTTGAACAAAATTCTATGGCATCTCCACTCAAGACGCACCGCGGCCTCATCTGGACTAGGCCCAACAGGTACGCTACGATTCTATGCACTCGCCAATGAGACTCTTTTGCCCCAGCATCCCTCTGCTGCGGGTTAACTCATTGCGCGCCTGCCCTCAAAGCCAACTGTAATGAGCCGATTATAAGTCATCATAAAGGCCGACTATAGCCGATGGCAGCTCATTACGGCGTTCGGCTCGTCGGTAACTGTGAACCTACTTTAAGCCCCAACATAAGGTGTGGCCAGCCAGGGGTAGTTCACGGCCAACGGCACCCACGCTAGCCGGCCACGGTAAATCGAATAATACCCACGATTACGGACCATAATGGTTCGGGTAGTTACCGTGCGCGATCTCGGCTCCGATGTGTCTTAAGTGCGGCTGTGGTAAAAAAGAAAACTCCCCGCGGAGGCGTAAGATGGGTGACAAATGTCTCCAAGACCCACAGCTAGGGAAAGTGACTACAAAACCCGTTTGCCACGAACTTAAGCACATCGACGGCCTTCCGTGACTGGAAGTTTTACTTTTACTATATTTCCATTCCATTTAAATATTTTTCTCCTATCCTGTATAACAAACTCTAAAGTACAGGAAACCAAATAGGAAGCATTCACTCATGAGGCTCTAAGCCTGCGTGCTGGGTAGCAGGGCGCTCGGCTATACCCGTGAACAGTTACACAAGACACTCAAAGCTAACGCCTGCGAATAAAACATAAAGGGCGGTACTCTCTTCTCTTGTACATAAATGCGTAACTATAACTTATTCATACACTGACATTGCAAAACGTGAAATTATATTTCAAGCGAAAACTTAACATCAAACACAAGTGGAATCACAGGCATATACATAATTATACTTCTCACACAGCACATAAAGATAGCAACAACATTTAAACATGACAAAATCAGCTTATATTATAAGATCACACGAAGTTATTCTTTGCAAATAATTTTATTACAGTTGCATATCAAAGACTAACATGAACAGTGATAAAAAAAGAAACAAAAAGATGGCAGATGCATCCACACTCCATCACCAACTCCCCCAGCCTACTTAGCCGCAGGATCGGAGCCCCCAGCATGTGGATCTGAAGTCCCACCTGTCCAGATCAGAAGAGGAATTCATTAAACGAACGATCAAGTTATGAAAACACGAAAAGAAAAGAAAGGGAAAAGAATAACTCACCAGCATCCGCCGCTTGATCCTCATCATCCAACTGCACGCCCGCTTCCTCTGCAGCGAGTAGCCGCATCCCCTCCTTCACCGCCGCTTGCTCCTCCTTTGAGAACTGAGCAGTGACCGCACTCAAGTTGAAAGCCTCTCCGCCTTCCTTACCCGCATTCACCCTGGCCTCCTCTAAAGCCTGGAGATACACCTTGGCCATGACCCGAGGGTAATCGTCCATCCAAGACAAGCCGCCCTCCTTCCAAGTGTGGAAGTACATATCCTGCAACATCTCATCCATCATCCCCTCGTTTTCCTCAAACTCCCTCACCCGGGCCTCGGAAGCTTGCAACTTGGTGATGGCGACGTCCCTCTCTGATTGGTATCTCAAGCAGTCAGCCTGGAGTGACCTCCTCATTTCCTCTTCCTTCAACTTGAGGGACCTCCTCATCTCCTCCATCTCCTCCTTCAACTCGGCCTAAGCCATCTCCGCAGCCTCGAGCCTCCCTGACAACTCCTCCACCCGCTCGAGATCCGCATTTCGAACCTCATCCACCGTTGCGATAGCTATGTTAATCCGTTCCCTGCAAGCGACCTCCATCTTCCGTAATTCCGCCCTACTGGCCTTCTCCATGGTCTCTTTCAGACGCTTGGAGGCTTCCTCATGCTGGGAAATCTGGATGGCTTGGTCGGCGAGTTGCTTGGCCTGATCGGCAACCTTTAACCTCAACCGAATGTTAGCACTCCCGATCTCTTCCCCGGCCTTGACCAACTTAGCATGATGCTCCATTAACTTCTTGGTCTCTACGGCCACCCGGTCAATATTAGCCTTGGCCTCATCCCCCATGGTGACTACCCGTGTAGTAAGTAAATCAAGATCTAAAGATTTGGCCTCGTCCAACACTCTTACCATGGGGTTGCGGGGAAGTAGGTGCTCGCCCGTGGTCTCATCGAATGAAATGTCCCGAAAACTTGGGTCTAAATCAGGATGACCGGCAAAAGGGTCACGAGGCACGGGGCGAGGCACATCGGGACGCCTTATATGAATGACAGTAGAACTCTTGGAAGGAGGAGGAGGGGGGCAGGGCTCCGTGCTCTCCTCCGTAGTATCACGAGGAGGCTGAGTAAGGGGAGGCGGAGTAGGAAGCTGCGAAGCAGAAGAAGACTCAAATAAGGAACGGCTCCGCTTCCTTTTCTGAATGCCCTCTTCGATGACCCCAAGAAGAGGGCGGTACTTGACTACGTCCCCAGGGCGATCAGTAGAAGGTTTCGCAGAAGCTCTCCTCGACTTAAATTGTTCAAGACGATGTCGAACATCCGACGTTTTAACTGCCGGGCCTGCCCCTGAAATAAAGGACAAGTGTTACGAACATACAATAATCCGCAATTCAAAAAATGTGCTAAGTTAAAAAGAAAGAAAAGTGAGGAGACACATCTATTATACAAACCCAGCGGAGGAGTGGGAAACTGCAATAAGTCCTGGATCTCATTCCAGGACGGAAGTGAACCGTAAAAAATTTCTAAGTCCCTATCGAAAATGGAATCGGCAGAAGACAAAAGTTCACCTTGCGTCGCCGGAGTCACCCTGGCTGAAGCCACAGCTTTGCCGGTTTCCTTTGCCTTCTCCGTTTCTTTCTCCTTTTCCTTCTCCATTTCCGACTCTCCCTCCGACTCCCCGAAGGCCCGACGGAGAGCCTCATCCAGTTCGAGGTCTTGCTCAGAGGTTAGAGCGGCAACACCACTACCACCTTGACCGTCGCCATCTCCTCCACCCTCCGACCCTTCTCCAACTTCGCCTCCTTCCTCCTCTTCCACACCTTCCTCCTCCGGGACAGTCGGGCAAGTACTTGGAGAAGGGCCATCGGACTTCTTCAGTTTCTTCCCCCCAACCGCAGGACGTGCTGCGAAAGGCTCCCTCTTACCGCTCTTTACCGTAGCCCCCTCCTTAGCTTTAGCAGCCCTCTCCTCAGCCGTATCCCTTTGCTTAACCACGGACTGGCGCGGTAAGATCAAATTATACTCCAAGAGGGTTGCGTTCCTGATCAAGAAAGAGGCCGACCGGTCCCGTGCTGGAATAGCCTTTAGTTCAGCAGCCATTCGCACTAAGGAATCGTCCTCCACGACTGCAATACCACCTGTCGCTAGCCAGAAATAGAAGCATGTCAGAAAAAAACACTACAGTCAAAACACATGAAAAATATAAATTGAAATCAATCTTACAGCCGGAAGTGAAAAGGCGGAAAGAAACAGCATCGTCCTTGACGAAGAACCACTCCTTCTTGAACATGGTGAACTTGGAATACAAGTCCAGAACTGGTTTGAAGGGTACGGCCGCCTCCAGGCTAATGTACGGAGACCCCTTCTTATAGCCTCTCAGGTTGTACAAGTATCGGATTTCCCGGTTAGAAGGAGGACGCCCGTACCTCCTCTGGAAGATAACAAAAAGGCTCACCAGGATGGCATAAGAATTAGGCTGAAGCTGGAAGGGAGCCACCTTCAAATATGTGGTGAAGCTAATTATCCAAGCGTTGATGGGGGGGATAGCACCGCACATACAATGGTATCTGCTAAAAGCGAAGTAGCCCTCGGGAGGATTATATGGCATCACTCCATCTCCCGGCAGCAGCATAAGGGCCCTATCTATCCCAAAGGAACGGGATATGACGTCAAGTTGCTCCTCCTTTAGGGAGCTGGGAAAGCAATCCGGAGGAGAGATTAAAAGTTCCTGTGGACCATATCCATCCACTAGAGACCTCGGGATAGGTCGATGTTGCCCGGATCCTGGTTGGACTGGGGGCAAGGAAGAAGAAGGTTCTCCTGTGCCTCGAGACTTTTTTCTGTCTGATCGTGTTTCCGCTTTGCGAGACATTTTCTGCAACACAAGGAAAGCAAGGCATTAGGACAAGGAACATAGAAAAGTAAACAAACAAATGCGTGCAAGTGTGGGATTTCATTCGCAAACTAAAGTTTTCAAGTTCACAAGTTCATTCGGTTCCCAGTTCATTCGGTTTCCATCTCATTCGGTTTCCATCTCATTCGGTTTCCATCTCATTCGGTTTCCATCTCATTCGGTTACCATCTCCTTCGGTTCCCATCTCGTTCGGCCCCAAGGCCATAGTCCCATTCGGTAAAATGACAACTTTCGTATGTATTCGGCAAAAGGGAACATACCTGGTTCGGTACTAGATTGGTCCGGCGCTTGATCGATTCGGTATTTGTTTGATCCGGTACTTAACTGGTTCGGTGCTCAATATGGTTCGGCTCTACTCGTTCGGTAAAGAAAAACAAGGGGGTACGGCCTCTATATATAGGCGAATTCACAACCACCGAACCAAACATTTTGCCCAACCGGACCAATAATACCGGACCACCATAAGCCGAATGAGAATAGCCGGACCAACCAAGAACTGAATGGAACTCTCTCTCTACCGTCCAAGACCAGAAACAGGGGGCATGCAGAGCGCCTCATGCAGATAAGACATCAATAGGATATGAACATCCAGCCCATGGCATTACAAAACACGCCTTCTTGCCGCAGGGAAACAAAGCGCGACACATGCAAGCACGTGCCCCACTTTGGGGGGCAAATGTTGGGCGAATTCTCACCCAGAAGGTCTCGAGACCGAGAAGCGTAAATTTCACCCGGGCTGGCAACCCCCATTCCACCCAGTAAGGAGTTCATTCAACACTCATGTCCAAAGTTCCATTCGGCATCCCCATGCGAGGTTCATTCGGCATCTCCATGTACTCAAGTGCTAAAGCCCATCCAACATCCCCTTGGCAGCAGTTCCATTCGGCACGAAGGCCACCGGACCAACCCCCCACATCTCCATGCCGGTCCGAACCAAGGCCCAACTACCGAATGAAACCATGCCAAACCATAGCCTCGCCTCCACACCACCGAACCAGATGATGAGGTACCACTACCGGACCACCCCTCAGCCGAACCAAAGCTTCTCCTCCACTACCGGACGAGAACCAACACCGGTCCAAACTCCATCTCCACACTACCACCGGACCACATAGCACCACCGGACCAACTGCAAACCTCACCACCGAATGATCCACCATCCCACTCCATCACCGGTCCAAGCTCCACACCGAATAAAAGGCTCGCCGAACCAGAATGCTACCAGGCCAGATAGCTTCAGCCCGGGCCCACCAGCAGCTATATACTTCCAAGACCCCTGCCCCCTACCGCACTCTATAAATAGAGGGGCAGGGGTACAACAATGGCAGACAAGTTTGAGAGCTCAAGCAAGGAAGGAACTTTCAAACTACTTTCATACACTTGTATACAACGCATTGTACTTGTAACCTGAAAGAAAGAAGATAATAACATATAAAGTGGACGTAGGCACATTCTGGCCGAACCACTATAAATCTGTGTGTCTTTTACATTTCAGCCCCTACTTTTCTCATATTTACATACTCATCTAAAATCATTGAAAATTACATATAATCAACTAAATAATACGACTTGGAGGTGTTTGTCCATTTTTTGTGCAAACATTCAACTTTCAATATCGGTTCAGGAGAGGATCGATACGAAGGGACTTTTCAAAACAACCATCAAGCATTGTCTCAATTCAAATTCCAAAATCGGTTCAGGAGAGGATCGATATGAAATTCAATAGCAAACAAAACTAACAACGACTTGTAGACGCACGACGTTAACAAAGATCAAACTAGCATATGTGCATATATATCGAACTAACATTCGATTTTAAGCATTTGCAGGGATCAAACACTTATCTTGTTACAAATGCGATAGCCAACGGCTAAGCGCTATTATACAGCAATCAATCATATCAACGCAAGGTTGCAGCAATACAGAGTACGAGTCTCAACAAAAAGAGAGCAATGATTGTTCGGAGAGAAGTTGTAGCTATTCAAAGCACGTCATGTTCCCACAAGACGTACGTTGGGAGGGAAATGTTATCCCGCTTTTTGGCAAAGCCGCGATACCAAAAGATCGATCGAAAAACGGAGAATAGTTCGTCTCAGTGGTTGGTCATATTTCGTTTCGCTATGGATATCGCTGAATTTTGTCCGAGTCCAGATTGAGCTACAATTGATAGGACACGATAAGAAAGACCGTAGAAGTCAGCATCTCAAATTTCAAGTCAATTCGAGTTCGTATGCTCGAGTTATGATCGATTCAATTTGGAGGGGAAGACCTAAGTTTCGAACCGATGGCTGATCAATGGTTCGAACCAATCACCTTCGAATCCATCGACTTCGAACCCATCAACGCGCCTCGGGTTCGACTCCATCACCTTCGAATCCATCGAGCATCAGTTGTTCGAATCCATCCATGAAGCCTCGTTCGAACTCATCCATGAAGCCTCTTTCGAATCCATCACTGGAGCCCTGTTCGAATCCATCTAAGAAGCTTCGTTCGAATCCACTGGGTCAACTGGCCAAGGTGACGTGTCTTTCATCGGTTCAAATATGCCGAAATATATGGAGTCGAAGCATTCAACTCGGAGCAAAACCCGGATCGAGGCGAAGTGTGCGCTCCACGTCAACACGAAGACACGTGCCACCATGGTTTCGAAACCATCGATCCGAATGCATGGTTTCGAACCAAACAGCCACGCAGTGAACCCCATTTCGAATCCATCATATCACCCAATCTACTGATCCAAATGCCACGAAATTTTCACAGAAGCTTGAATACATGTTGAAGAATGCCCACACCAAATTTCACCTCGATTGGATGATTTTAAGATCGATTCGAATGGAGTTCGAATCGATGTCAAAGTAGGCCCATATTTCCTAAGGCCAGGCGCGTGGGCCCCCTCACGTGCCAGAAGTGGTCTCCCGAGTTTTCAGCGAAATATCGGCAGCCTACGCCTATAAATAGAGCTCCAGAGCCAACAGAAAAGGGATCTTTCGACTCTCAAGCGCCCAGACTCTGCCAGATCGAGATCTCCATCATCCTACATCATAATTTTACTGTTGATTTTGAGTTTCCAGTTGTAACTTGCTTTTGATTGCTTCAACAACTTGTAATCATTGAAAGAGAATCAATAAAACATCAAAACACTTCACAGTGGACATAGGCAACACGCCGAACCACTATAAATCGCTTGTCTACGCATTTATTTCACTGTTGATTGGAGTTTTTGTTAGATAATATCTATTTTGAATTTACATTCTTCGTTATTATCTCTTCAACGACTCCCGAAGAGTGTTGTGCCCAATTTTGACACTAACAACTCCTGTCTTGATTGTGCTTGAAGGAACCACTAGTTAGCAGTGTACACACCTGCTAGTGGAACAGGTTTGGATGTAGTGCTAATGTAAAGCGAGTGGGTGATAGCTTATGCATTAAGACAATTGAGGTCATATGAGTTAGGTATCTGACTCATGACTTAGAGTTGGCAGTGGTGGTGTTTGCATTAAAGATTTGGAGACATTATCTTTTAGGAAAGCAGTTCAAGTTGTATATGGACCATAAGTCCCTTAATTATCAATTTTCTTAAAAGGAGTTGAATATGAGGTAGCAGAGATGGTTAGAGTTCATGGCAGCATATGGTTTCAAGGTAGAATATACGTTAGGAATGATAAGAAAGGTTGTTGATGCTCTGAGTAGAAAGCACTTATGGAGTGTTGGCCATGATCGAAGAATGGAAAGATGTTAGAGATGCTAGCCTCCTGTGAAGTGCACCGTAGGCAGGATATTGAATCGAGTAAAGATCCATGCATGTTAGCAAATTGGAGGTACGTTCATCAATTTGGATAGAATCACTACAAGGCAGAAGGAGGACCCGTTAATAACCAAAAGGATTAGGTGATTAGAGATGAGAGTGGATGTGTAAGAATTAAAGGGATTCGAGATAGACTTAAAGGGATGGCATAGGAAGAAAGGAAGACTATGTGTTCCAAATGTACGGGACCTTTGGAAAAGTATTGGAGGAAAGTCATTGGTCTAAGTTCATTATTTATCCCGAGTGCGTGAAGATGTCTCATGACATGAAAAGAGTCTTCTTTTGGGAAGGGATAAAGAGATACATAGGGGAATGTGTGAGAAAGCGCTTCACCTGTCAACAAGTAAAAGCTTAACATCAGAAGCCAAGCAATTTACTCCAACCCTTGGAAGTACAGATATGGAAGTGATATTCAATGTCCATGGATTTTTTTGATGGGTTACCTTGGTCAAGGATGGAAAATGATATTATTTGTGTAATAGTCGATAGTCGACTAAGAGTGCCTACTTTATCCTGGTGAAGTCGACAAAAATGGTAGCTAGCTTAGCGCAGCTATATATGAAGAATGTGGTGATGCTACATAGGATTTCAAGCAGTATCGTGAGTGATAGAGACCCGTTGTTCACCGATGAGTTCTTACAAAGTTTACAGAGTGCATCAGGTACAAAATTGAACTTGAGAATGACTTACCACCCATAGACTAATGGTCAAACCAAGAGGGTGAATCGTGTATTCGAGGAGTTTTTTTAAAGGCATGTGTTTTGATTCATAGGATCTTCGAAAGATTACTTGCCTATAATAATAGTACTAGTTAGGTATGGGATTGACACAGTTTGAGGCGCTTTATGGTAGACCATGTAAATTATTTGTTTGTTAGTTAGACATGGGAAATAGACTTATATTAGGACTTGTTTTGCTAAGAGATGCTACTGAGAAGGTAGAATTGATCCATATCAGGATGATGGTAGTAGAATCAAGACAAAAGAGTTATGCCGATAAGAGGAGGAAAGAGCTCAAGCTTGCAGTGGATGATTATGTGTTCGTAAAAGTTTATTTGATGCGAGGGGTTATGCGCTTTGGGAAGGCATGGAAATTGGAACCTATATATGTAGGACCATTTTCAATAATTAAGAGGATCGGTAAACTCACTTACCGAGTTGACCTACCAAGCAGCTTAGTGAGTGTGCATAATGTATTTCATATATCACATTTTAGGAAATGTATGCATGACCCAAGTTCGGTGGTGGAACCAAGGGCGATAGAGGACTTATCTATGGAGCCAAATTTGACATATATGAGACGATCAAAAGGGAAAGTTGGTCATGATACGAAGGAGTTAAGGAATAAGTTTATCGGACTTGTTCGCATCCGATGGAGTGACGATAAAGATGATTGTACCCGAGAGGCAGAGGAATTCGGGATAGGAATATCTATCACGAGTTGTTTTAGGCATTCACATATATAGCAGGGTACTTTGTTTGCATAATATATGTACTACTAAGTTACTAGTATATCTATGTTCTGATATGATTATGTGTTTGTAGTAGCACTAATGCATTTTGTTTAATGATTGATGGTTTACAATATTAGGATACTAGTGTAATCTTTTGTACTTGTGTGTACTTATATGATGATGATTTTACACTCTTAAGTGTTAATGTAATTTTGTGTGCTCATAGAGTTATTGGATGATAAGGAGCCAAGAAAAGTAAGTCTAAAGTCCAATAGCATATTGCAGGTGCCACGATTTGGTTCAGTCCAAAAGGATTTAAACTATAATGGGGAGTTATGGCAAGGTGCCATGGCATGCTGCTAAAGCATTAGGGTAGTGTTATAAATAAAATGAATCGACAATGTGAAACAAAAGTGTCTCGGGATTAAGAGTGGCTATTAACGCTTCTAAGGACACTTCCTAAAATATATTCAGGGTACTTTCATTCGACCTCTTAGGAGAGTCAAGGTGGCTCCCATGGTGGAATGAGTGGCTATTTCATCAAATTACATTGTTCGAGAAAACATAAACTAGCAATAGATGGGCCTAGAGAGGTAAACACTAAAATAAGTTAATGACAAGTTAAAGATGATAACCTAAAATAAGATATTAGTTATTGTTTATAGGTTGATGGATGATTGAGTGACTTGGTTCATGATTGTGCATTAAGTATAGGGCATACTTAGTTTGAATTGACAATAAAATTATAACATGGTTCCTAATTAGATGAAAAGTGTAGGGAACACTAATGGATTGAATATGATGCACATGGTTGCTCTTAATGTAGTGCTCATGATGAAATATAGTTTTTATGATGATAAGATGAGGGGGAAACCCTTTCCGTCCTACAACGGCATGGTCTCGCTATGGTTGAATAGGGTAAGGAATTTAGTTGTACCAAGCTTTAATCTGAACCATGTTTTTATTATTTTCCATAAACTTACGGATACTCATTCAAGTAGACTGAGTTCGTGGTTTTGATATGTATCTTTTATAAAGACAAATAAAGACTGCAAAGATGAAGCAAAAGGCTTATCAAGTAAATAAAAGTTATTTTGAAATCCCACTATGCAAAACCTGATATTATAACTGGTTAAGTTTCGTATTGGCATCTTCATATGTCGAGCTAAGTTTCATATTGCCATCTTCATATGTCGAGCATGGCACTTTATTTACTTTCTTGTTGTATTTACCCCTATGAGGGAATGAAATAGGTTAATGATGATGTGTTTAATCATGTAAAACAATTTGATGTAATGAAAATTTATATAATTGCTCCGTTTACTTAATGTTGTGTAAAATAAGTAACGAACACGCTCCATTACTTGAAAATGATTCTAATGAAGGCTGTAACATCATCAATGTCTATTTTTGGATCTCCAAGTGGGGGATGTTACATTCTCCTTGTAGAGGTTGTCTTATAGATGCAAATTGCTTCCCCAATTCTTCCAAGATATTTTGCTCCATCACTTCCATCTTTTGATTCACCTAAGCCTTCATTCCATCCAATTCTCGCCTATTGACCAAATCTGATGAAGGTTGAGTAGTTTTGTTACTCATTCCATCGTTTTCACCATCAAATTTCTCCTGGTGACGGTATTCCTAGATTTTTCTTTGGCCCCATATCTATGAAATCCCAGTTAAGATTTTCTTCAAAATCATAGTAACAATAGAGACTCGTCCTAATCTTCTAGTTCTTAGTGAAAACATAAAAAAATAGCCAATAATTTGGTCAACACCATAGGTTATATAATTTTGATGAGATAGCGAATCTATATCATAGAATTGTATCTAATGATATCAAATCAAAGAAAAAATGAAAAATAGTAAGAAAATAAGACTAAGTGAGAAGAAATACAAGTTTTATAGTGGTTCAACAAATCTTTGGCTTATTTCCACTATTCCAATTTTATTTCTTTATGCCACCGGATCTACTCAAATTACAATGAAAACTTAAAGTTCGGTCTCGAGGTGCCAAGAATGGTAGAGTTTCCCTAGTTTTGTTAAGAAAAATCCTATCTTTTTTCTGTTAGAGATAACCTTCCATTTATATTTCGATTGTTTGGAAGCCTTTTATTTGCCAGATCATTGTAAATTTTGTAAACCAATCAGATCCAACATAATAGGAAAGAGATCAGGTTAAAAGTGGACCAAACATCAAGGCATGATAGATCGGTACAACCCATGTCCTTGGTTTGAAAAATTATACTTTGTTCCAATGCTAAGATCTTCATAGCTTGTGACTTTAGGGGATATCATATTTTGGATGGATCGGCATTGATTCATCACCTTTGCTCAAGCATTTGTCTTTTTCTTCAAAATGTTAGAGTTTTCGATGTCTCGAGTTCTAGAGGGAAAGTAATTTTTTGATGGATCAATATCGATCCATTCATGGATCGGTAATAGACTTAGCCAAGTTTTCCTCATTTTTTCCTTTGCTTATCCTACTTGATTGACTCTTTAATTTTCATATTTGATACTCTTCGAGTCCAAAGTTCATTCCTTCATCATTTCATAGTTAAATTCCATCGAAATGTCATTTGAATAAAATTTTGGTTAACAATATATGATTAATGGTAAGTCACTCCATACTTAATAATAGAAGCACTACATTATGAATATTGTACTCTTGTTTTGATAAGATCTTATCCAATATGATTTTTTTAGTAAGGTTTTAAAGGGACAATGAGCACATACCGATGTTTAAGAGAGAGTATAAGTCCATGTATTTTTGAACACCTCATCAATTGCATGTGGATACATGCTATAATTTAATGTGCAAATTTGGATCTGTCTCATATTTCAAGTTTGATGGGAGGATCTAAATTTCTACTTTGATACATGGAAAAACCCTCCGCAAAAACATGTTTCAAACTACTCCATTATTTTTTTCGATATCTTTTTCATTCTTTTCAAAAAGTGAATCCGAATTTAACCACATGTTACGATGATTAAAACTATTTTTTTTTAAAAGTGGAAATATTTGCATGTTTTTATAAATATCTGCAGATACTACTACAAATAGCTAGTTATAAATAGCAAATCCATTTGAAGAAACTGCAAATATTTGCACATTTTGAAAGTGCAAATGTTTGCATTTTGAATGAAATTAAAAATAATGTATTTCTCAAAACTTTTTTTCGAAAAGGAATGGCTATATATTCTCAAATTTAGAGAGGTTAGCATTCCATCGGTTATAAAAGTGTCCAAGTTATAGTGTGTACAATTTTTGGGGACTCCTACCAAATTAAAATTGCTAAAGGGGTTATATGTATAATATTATAATATGATGTACATACGATTATACCTTTCTTTTGAATCGAAACTATTTATCAAATAAATTCCTTCTTCATCTCTTTGTACCCATATCAAACAAATCTGACCATAGAACCAACCAAGAGTTGTCACACCCAAATTTTTTTCAAACTTAATTTTCGTACAGTCGCAACTGTGAGGACAAAGAAAACTGCTACAGAACCTAGAAGAATGCAAAAATGGACTGAAAGGTATGTATTTTTTGGTTCTCTCTTGAATCTCGGATGTATAGCTGTTTGGTAGGTATGAAGTATATGTTAAATTATAATTTTCACTTATGGATTGTCAAGGATGTGAAAATCGTGATGGTTGAAGCGCGAAGGTTTCTAGTACAGTTAAGGGATGTTGAAGTTTATATTATGGTTAGGGACTGTCAAATTTAAATCTAAATTGGATCCTATAATTGCAAATAATTTAAGGGTTTACTGTTGATTTGTTTATTGTAGTATAGTCAAGGGTTGTCAAAGTCTATAGTATGGTTAGTGGTTGTCTAATTTAAAATCTGATTTGGATCTTATAGTTGCAAATAATTTGGTGGTTTACTGCCAATTTGTATATTGTATTACGGCAAGGGGAAGTCAAATTTTTGATTGTTGTGTTAATTATTATTCAGTAGGGGATTAGCATTGAAAAAAAATTATTCAGTGATGCTCCGCCATTTCTTTTGTTTCTTCATAGTTTTGGTTTGTCATTTTAACATAGTAGCATGTTAGTTCCTTGTCGAATTATAAATTTTCCACAGTTATTGCATTAACATATTTCAATGATGCTTTGTAGTAAACAATCCACTTCTAAGTCAACATGTGTTCCATAATCGGCTTTGAATCATCCAAGATTAGAAATGGAAAGGAAAATATAGGTGGTTGAGCAAGCACCAAATGAACAGTCTAATTTGGATAAAAATATAAGTGACAAACCAAATGATTTAGAACATAAGGATGGTGAAGATGACGAATCAAATGAATTTTAACAACTTAATGAAAATCAAGATTCAGATGATAGTAATGGACATAACGAGGTGGTGAAGAAATCGGGGCGGGTCAAAAGTGGGTGTAATCGGTGTCTTCCAAATTTTTTCCCCTTATTTTGGATCTATTGGGCCTAAGTCCAAAGGTTTATTAGATCTAATTTATGTTTGTTCTAATAAAATCTTATGTATTTAAATTATTTAAAAAGGAGTTTTAAATTAAATTTAAATATATTATAACGAACAAATACACTCATATGCGTACAGTACAAGTGCAACATATAAGCAGTGCACATAGTTAAATTGTAGTACATAGGTGTTGGGATTTACGCCACAATGAAAACATTCACTATCTACATATGTCTTTGTTATCCGTAGTTTATTTTGAAATTATTCAAAAAACGATGTATGTATGTATATAGCTTACTTATATTTACACACACACACCAACATACACACACACACACATATAACATGTTATAAAGTTAATTTAATTAATCAAAAATTTACTTATTTTCGAAATCATAACCATTGTGTTTAAGAAAGCAATTAAGAAGAAGAGGAATATGTGGAGGAGTTATCTCCTTTCATTTACTTATCTTTTAATGACATTTTAAACCAATTTTGAACACTCAAACATGTCTTAATTTTGGCTAATATTTTTTTATGAACTAAAATTAATGATCTTGAATCAAGTCTTAACCAAGGAAGAATTTAAAATAAAATTTATGAATTTACACAAAAGTCCGTTTTATAAATTTTGGGTTGAAATAACAAATATGTACATATATGTGCGTGCGAGAGGATAATTGCAAGCTATATTTTAGATTTAAAATAATGTATACTTTTATAAACTTTGTGATTTAATATGTTTTAAAATTAAAGTAACAAATTGAAATCTAACTTTAACTAAAGAAGGATTCAATATGTTTATGATGTATTTCACAAAAGTCCACTTATGATTTTTTATTTAATTTTTTTTAAACAAATGTAAACAACAACCAAATGAATTATATTCAAAAACATAAATATGTGAAGCATGTATTCAATTTCCAAAAATAATTTTAAATAATTAACACATGTAACTAATTTATGTTTATTTATATAGTGAGTCTAAATATATCAATTAATTAAAATTAGTTTCCACTCCAAAACAAATTATTTTTAAAAAACAATAATTTCTAAAACAATGACAATAGTATATCAAACAACTTAGGCGCATATAAAATGAATTAAATCTAAATTATACAAACAATATAAACATATGATCAAAGGAGATGTAGCATGTGTAGGGTTAAGTATATTGACATGATGAACATTTAATCAATTAAAGTGTGTCATCTGTGAGATCTAAACTACATATTAACATAATGAACAAATAATCAGATTAGATGTAACATGTATTGAATCTAAACATTATTAATATGGTGAACATATAATTAAATAAACTTAGGAATTACCAAAATAAGAAGGTAAAGGTTTTCACTTTAAATGAAGAATAAAACCCCAATTCACTTGAATCAACCTTTGGGTTTTGTAGTGATCTAAATGCAAACACCACCTTGAATATTTTGGATATTAGCTGATTTTTTTCTTTTGGGATTTTATTCCATGGAAGCCAATGAATTTCGGCCATTAGAATGGAGAAAGGAAAGCATAGATCGAAAATGAATTATAAGGGAGAAAAAAATTAATTAAGTAATGAAAGTGGTCTTTTTAAGGAAAACATTGAAATCTTTCCAATACCTCTTTAAAAGCTTCCCACTTTTATTCCTCATTAAATCTCAATTAATCCTCTCCAATTTGTCATATACGACCAGCCATAAAAGAGGTGACGCGGGCCAAAAAATTATTCCCATTTTCATTTATTAATTAGTCTATTTAAATCCAATTTAAATGTTCTCTCAATATCGTATATCGATACATTCACATAATACTTTTATGTATATAAGCATTTTATTAAAGAATAATAGCATTTAAATATGAAAAATAGTAATAACCAATATTCCATGAATATTAATTTATTTCATTAATTTACAATGATTATAAAGTAATTAAACTGCGTGGTTTATTCAGAGTGTTCATCATTTGGTTGTATGACTCAAAGGTGTAAATTCAATCAACAAATAATATTAAAATTCGAATATTAATGTTCATATATCACCTTAGCCAGTGGAGTGGTATTTTGGCCAAATTTATCATTTACACATCTTTATATTAAAATCCATTTTTACTATTATAAGTAGTACCCGATAGTAACAATATTTATACAAATTCTACTCGTTAATACTATATCACATTAGGACTTACAAATTTTATTTTTTGTCAAAATTCCAACATCGTTCACATTAAACTAGATTAATCAAACATGAAGTCCTCGGTTAAATCGTAATAATTATTGCTAATCGTACTACGTTGGATAGAAACTTCGAGTTGATTATAGTTGACCATGATACTAAGCTTATATAACCGAGTAAACGGATTCTCTATTGAATAATGTTTCACTTCCAATGCTTCAACAAGGATCCAATTATTGTCGTTCGATGAATGTCATGTCATGATTTAACTATGATCAAATTGGAGTGTTTGTATTGAAGTTAAACAAAGTCCACACCAACTTTGATCAAATTTTGTTTAATTTGTCAAAAAAGGGAGTTTTAATTTAATTTAAATTTAAATTTATTACAATGAATGTATCAAATACAACCATGTGTATAAAGTGGAAGTGTAACATATAAGCAGTGTACAAAGTTAATGTGCATGCATATGTGTTGGCATTTACACTGCAATGGTCACATTCGCCCTTTATACATGCCTTTTTGTCCATATTTTTATTTTGAAATTAAACTATAAATAAAGTTACTTATATTTATATATATAATATGTTAAAAAGTTGCCTTTAACTAATCATAGTTTGCTTATATTTAAAATGATATTCAATTGTATTTAAGTAGACAACTAATAAGGAGAGGAAAAGATGGAGGAGTTGTCTCCTTTCATTTACTCGTCTTTTAATGCTATTTCAAAACAATTTTCTTCAATTAAGCACTTTTTGGTTTTGACTACAATGTTTATATCTGAAGTTAAAATTTGAAAACAAGTTAATTTCAAAATAACATACATATGTAAAACATGTAATTTTGTATATTTACTATTTAAAATCAGTAACTTTCTATTTAGTTTTTGACATCTTCAGAATTGTATTTGTAATTTTACACTAAATTCCTTTAATAATTTTGAACTAAAAATTGTAGATAACAAGAAAACTATATAATGATTTATTTTTTTGCAAAGCAAGCCGGTTTAATAGTGGGCCGTCCACTTTTATTACGAACGTAATAAAGTTGAAGTACGGGAGATAGGTAAAAGTACCTACACTACTATGGAAAAACAGCAAAATACAGCACAGGTATGTGACAGACATGCCACAGTAGCAATGAAAAAACTAAGCACTAGGACTCCTCCGAAGAGGAAGAATCACCATCAACTGAAAAAGCCAAAGGTGGATTACCACAAGTCCAGCAAAAGAACTGAAACGGATAGCAAGACTCGGGTCGAAACCCACCACATCAGAAGAATAAATGAAAGAACGATCCCAAGAAAGGTCATCTAGCATTGCAGAATTCCTACTCGCATCCACGCCATCCAAATCAAGGACTAAAGAATCATCAGACGGTTTGTAATAGAGGCAACGAAGATCCTCCTGATCATCGGAAGCAAATCTGAAGTACGTGTCATCCACGGGGTTAAACCTCACATCAGAGATGAGATCAACCCAACATCTCTCCGACTCTACCCAAACAATTCGGGCAGAATCAGGGGCCTGAAAAGGAATGGCAGGGGCATCAGAAGAAATCTCAGCAACCAATGGGGAAGCAGGCCTAGCACAAGTGACAAACGGACCCATAACAGGAGGAGGCAGGGGAGGGATCTGCGTAGCAATTGAGGGAACCTTAGGAATCCATTTCCAAAGTGGTGGGCGAGGCAGAGGAATCTTAGGAGCAGCCGCTGATGATTTGGGTTGAAGGCAGGAGATTTCCAGGTGTCCAAAAGAGTGACAGGAGGAACAAATATCGGGAACCCAACCATAGCGAACGCGAACCTCCGCAACATGGTCAACAGCAAGCTGAACAGGAATAGAATCAGGGAGAGGCTTGAAAGGGGATATTTCAATAACAGCCGTTGCATACATCAGTTTTTCTCGGGCCACCGTATTAGCGTCAAAACATTTAAATTTCCCAACATTACAAGCTAACCAATTCAACCCAAGCAGAGGTTGAAGCGCCGAAGGAATCTGAGAAAAGTATACCCAAACGGGAATGGAAAGCACTTGCCGCGAGCACGCGCCACAGTAGGAGACCAAGGAGTGATAATAAAGGGTCTACCATCAAAAAAAGAAGGCTCAGCACTAAGAACAAGACGACGATCCTGAGCGGAGGAAAACTTGAGATAATAAATAGAGTCAAACAACTTAACATTCAAAGTACCACTCAGCTTCCAAGCTTTTCGCAAAACCGAGGACGGATCACGTAGTCGGTGATTTGGTTCAAGAAAGAAACCAACTAGATAATCAGACCAAAAAACAACTCCAGCTTGGATAACATTTGGTGGAGGAATCTTCACTCCGTTCTCTTCTACGATTTCAAACTCAATTGGAGTGTAATCACCTGCATTCCGCGGCAATGAATTAAACAAAGAAGTCCAAGGTTTAGAGCATGCAAGCTTAGCTGAAGGAGGCCCAGGACCAACCTCAACAAATGGCAGAATAGGAGTTGCAACTGGCGCGGGCGCGTCCAAACAGTTATCAGAAAAAATTGGTCCAAATCCCACTGAAGCATTTACACAAACAGTAGACGTGCTACAATCAGGCACCACAGTCTCAACCAAACCAACATTAACACCTGACAGTCCACCTTTATCATACTCATTCACCAACGAACACAAAACTTGCTCGGCCAAAACGCAATTGGGTTTTTCAAGGAAACATTCATTCGTACCAGGCGAAGGTAGTAAGCTCGGCATACCTGATAGAGACGAAGACGAGATCGCAATAGGTAAAGCGTAGTCAACGACCACAGGAACTTCATTCGAACAATGTCGCGCAATAGGTTTTATGTGAGACAGTTTGGATGCACGAAGTGGAGGAAAATCATTGGACGAGAGAATGTTAGGGAGAGCGACATCAGAGGCAGACATCGATCTAAAACAACGGCCAGATCTTGTAGATGAGGGAGAGGGGAGACTCGAGGGAAGATAAGGAGAAGAAGGAAAGGACATGAAGGCGGGGAGATGGAACGGGACGAGGAATTAGAATCACGGCAGGGAAGAAATAACACGAGAAAAAGAAATCGCCAGCTACTGGACGCCATAGTTTGAACTGAAAACCTAAAACTATATAATGATTAAAATAACAAATATACTCATGAAACTTACACTCAATTTCATAAAATAATTTCGAATGGTCTGTGTATGTGTTTCACTTATATTTACATATAAAACATGTTACAAAATATTTAAACCAATTAATATTAGATCTAGATCTAAATGTTTTATATAAACTTTTATTTCTAAAACAACAGCAAACAAAATGGCATAACATAGGCGTATATAAATTTGTTACATAAGATTTCAGATCTAAACTAAACTAATAAAATGCAACATATAATCATAATGAGATGTGAAGACAATGGATCTAAACCACACTAACAAATGTATACATATTATAAGATACTAAAAGTTTCCATTTGATGAAGCTAAAAATCACACCTTGAAAATGAAAAACCTTAGATCTGATTTAATCACCTTGAGAAATTGCAACGACCTGAAGAACAACTTCTGTATTTGTTTGATTTTTTTTTCAAAATTTTTGCCAAGAAAGCTGTGATGATTTCGACCATGATAGGATGGAGAGGAAGACCAAAAATAATGAAATGAATTTGGTTTTTAAGAAAGTAATGAAAGAGAATCAATGCTAGAGATCTTTCTCACATCTTTTATTACTCTCTTTCCTTATCAAACCAATTTGAATCTCTTTCACTTCCTCCCACCTTTGGCCAACTAATACAAGGGGCAAAATGGGCTTTAAAAGTTCCTAAACCCATATAGTAATTAATCTACCTAAATTCAATTTAAACATTCTATCGATATATTGATACATGCATACACAACTTTTATATATACGCATTCTGTTAAATACTAACTGCATTCATAGGTCAAAAAATAATATAATATTTAATATTTCGCAAATATTAATTAATCTAATTAATTTACAATGATATGAATAAATTAAATCACGTGGTTCTTTGGGGTATATTCATCATAAGGTTGCACGACTCAAATTTATAAATTCAATCAGCGATTAACATTGAACAATTCGAATACTAAAGTCAAATGTCGCCTTAGTTAATTGTGTGAAATTTTGGTTGAATTTATTGCTTATAGGTCTTGTCAGTAAAATCCATTTTTACTACTATAAGCGGTAACCAATAGCAATGATTATTTACACTGATTCTTTTCGTCAACACTATATCACATTTGAACTTACGGAATTTTGTTTTGGTTAAAATTCCAACATCGTCCACATTCAACTGGATTACTTTAAACACAAAATCTTTGATTCAATAGTAGAAGTTATTATTAATCATATTGCTCTGGCCAAAGACTTTGACTTTCAGTTGATTGTAGTTAATTATGATGCTAACATCATACAACTGAGGAGATGAATTCTCTATTGAATAGTGTTTCACTTCCAATGTTTCAACTCAGATCCAACTAGAGTCGTTCGATGGATGTCAGACCAAGATTTAACTCTAATCAAAGTGGAGTGCCCTTGAAGTTGAATAGTTTTCTCATAATATCGTCACTTTGAAATTCTCTATTTGATATTAGTTATATTAACCAACAAAAATCTCACGGCTGAGTCATTCCATAGTATCCAATAACTATTAGTTCGTAATCCCTTAGTACCACCAATAATCATAAGAAATACGATACTCAATATTTGAAGAGTGTTTCGCAGTCCTGTCTCAATGGATGTCTTGATATCCTATCTCGAAACATATTGAGTAGGAATATTTAAAATAATATGTTATTTTTAAATGTGACAAAATTTCTCTTGATTACAGCACATTATAATTACTATCACATAACATATCATTCAAGGATTTTCTATTTAATATAATTTAAATTAATTACTTAACTATTTATATCATAATATAACAAGTATTCTATTGAAAGAAAACATCTTTTATTTCGAAAAAGATTAGTTATCGGGTTAGATATAAGCATCAAATTACATAATTGCCACTATGACATACCCTTAACTCTATCAATCTTCTACTTGCACTTGGGGTTAATTATGAATCTTATTACAACTCTTTTGATCAGTTTTCTCAAACTGATCAAGTCAGTCCTTATTGAATAAATATACTACATTGTTTCAGTTATCTACTCTATCAATCAACTATCTCCGACGTTGATAAACTTCTTTTATTATTAGGAACTTTTAGGAGTATATCCCTTGACTTCTAGTGAGCTTCAGGTTCTTTTATGAATTATATCGTAATATTATTATCATATAAAAAAGTCATAAGGTTCTCAATATTTGAAATCACCCCTAGCTCAGTTATATATTTGTGCACTTATTTATACATATTTTATTTCAGCGCTACGCAAGGGGATGTACTTAGCCTTTGGTTAAATTAGCCGCTACTTGTTGTTTGGAATATTTCCAGCTTAAAGTTCTTAATTTAAGATTGAACATAAATTAAGAATTGACATACTCTACTCGAAATCGCCAATGAAGTTTCGGCCTGAACATTCCTTCATAAGGAGTTCGTTGTTTCTATAAACTATTCTGTAGTATTTCACAAATCCTTGGGAACAATCTTAGAAATCATTTATTGATCTTAATTCAGATCTAATATTTTTTTATGCGCCTAATACATAAACAAAATGAGAAATTATAGACAATACATCATGTATGAATTCTTATTACCAATGTATAAGAAATCCATCTTACATGCTCCATATTAAACAATTTTTACAGTATCAACATATATCATTTAGCAAAAATCCCAGCACACATATATACTAATTATAAAAGATGTCATTTCAAATCCATACCGATAATTTCAGCCAAAATGAATTTATTTTAACACCAATACATCATTAATAATCATAGGTTTATTGTTCGCTAATGATTTTGTAAGTATTCTAGTACCTATAATATTCTTTCTTATAGACACATGCTCCATATGCATTTGACTAAAATTCAAACTATTTGATTTCTCTTCCAAAATAGTTGCTCAACTCTTATGCTCATCGAATAATACCTTCGTATCATTTCCTTAATCATATCTAAAACTCACAAACTCAGTTATTGCTTCCACTGATTTCGAAACATTTTGGTTGTTATGTGAAAATAGTCTATATTAAACCATTATTTAAAATCTCTATTTCAATATATATGTATCAAAACACAAAGCAATAACGGGTGATAAATTTTGTCAGTAAAATCCAAATTAACTTAAATACGTTGAATGACAAATTAGTTATGTTCACTTCAGCAATTAAAATTTACGACGTCAATTTACCAGTGTAATTTATATTCCAACTACATTGGTCTTCTTCTTAGAGACATTTTTCGATTAATGGATCTTTCAGGTACAACTATCAAAATCATATTTTGATAATGTAGTTGGTATCCATTTTGGATTTGCGCATTATGTTATATGATAGAATCAACACTCTTGATGGCTTATTGATAACCGAGGAAATTCTTTTCTCAACATCAATAAGAAAAATAGTTTCTCTTGAGAGTTCTTATTAGACATTCTTATTACTTGCGTCCATTTAGGCTTGGTTAATTTCATTTCATTTTTTATAATCAGTTTTATCTTTGGATTGTATCCAAATCCATTTTACTACCATTCCTACCTCATGAAGTTGTGTTTCTTGAAATAATAATGGTTTCTCGGTGTAATGGAATAGGTATTCATAAACATTTTATAAACTGCCTACATATGTGTGTAAAATTGATTTGGTTTTTAAGTTTACGAAACATATGTTCATAACATAAATTAATCAATAAATATTGATCGGTCCTAAACTCTTTCGGGTGGTCCGTAAAAGATCCTCACTAGCAAGTATTACGTGTAGCCTGTATACTCACATAACATGTTAGCTCCTTGACCTAGGGTATGTAGGGGTTTCTTGTAAACTCGTATCTCGCATGACCTCGTAAGTTATACTTTGGATGAAATTAATTTTAACCTTATGTACTTACCCTTAAGTACACATCCTTATAAAAAAAGTTAACTTCATTCATCATCAATCTTACTTTGTTTAATAAAGTCCAATTATATCGAGACACCATTATGTATCATAGGGAGGAGTGACTTTTGAAATTGAAAGTTATTCGTTTTTAAACACATTCGAAACTTTTTCCCAATACATTCACATATTGGATAAAATCATTTTATTTTCTTTTGCACTTATGTTATTTACTTTCGTTTTACATACTATGAACCTCTCACGGACATACAACATATGTGACGCCCCACCTCTATACTCACGCTAGCCAAGGACACTACGGAGTAATGCCGTCAACTAGCACGAAGAATAAGATTGTTGAAGAGCGACTATCCATGTAATTGCTTTGTGCGAGCACCGATATGTTAGATTGTTTAACATGCATTTCATTTCAAGAGGAAATCCGACATACCGATACAACCTCGAAGGTACTACACAGTGGCTATACATATAATCTTCGGAAACAAATATAGAAATAAGCATAACATAATCAGTCATAGATATCCATATCATAAAGGCTGAAATAGATATGAATATAACACATAGAAGTGTATATCAGAGTAGTGGTCAAACAAGATCCATAATATCACAAAAGAATAGATACAAGTGCTACACAAAAGAATATGTATACATCAAGGAGTCTCTATCTCATTAAATATAACAACAAAAACTACCAATCTAATGTAGATAGCCAAAAGTCAGATAATACACCCAGATGAGGAGTCAAGCAGAAGCACCTGTAACATCTCGGTCTGACCCGAGTATTATTTAATAAGAAAATAATAAATGGATCAGTCTAGCTATAAATATCAGATAAGAAGGGATAAAATAAGAGATATGACAAAATCGTATGATAATAATAATGCCATACTGTGATAAGTATACATTTGAAAATTAACCAAAAATCATACAATATCATAAGAATCTCCTCAAAGATCAAAGAGAATATCATATTCTTTATTTTTATTCACCAAGTCACAAATATTGGCAAACATCTCAATGCCAATCGTAAAAGTTGTTGAAACACAAAATCACCAATGCATGAATATTGATAAAACTTATCAATGAAATCACAAAAATTGGTGGAACACAAATTCTAGAAATCATCAACAGAAATCCAGAAATCACAAAAAGGGGAGGGAGGCCTATCACAAAACAGGAGCATGAAAACTCACCAACACGTGTATCACAAAATGGAACGCTATTCCATGGTTGCTAACCATTAATTTTGAGCCAAGGCTCCACAAACGGCACGAAGACGTGTGTCGCTACCCTACCAATTTTGAGCCGAAGCTCCACAGAAACGGGGTTTAGTCTTCCTCGCAGACAAAGAGACATCGCACATTGCTAGTCTAAATCACAAAATGATCATCATCGACCATAGAGAAGTGTCGATTACACTAAGCTAGTAAATATATGAGTTTAGCTTTATGTCGCATAACCACTGGCTTAACTTAAATATTTGCAGACAAACTATAAATTTCCACTCGAAAGTTGTCACAAGAGTTTCAACCGAACGAGTCTAAGAATTAACCGGCGAAGTAAACGCAAGCGTTTCATACCACTTGTTTTGTTAAGTCGTTTAATTGGATTTCTCGAACGAATGAGATAAAGGTTTGTATATACTAGTAGATTGAAAAACGGTTTAAGAAATGGGCTTTGTAATAAAATAGTGTTGAAATCGTTTTGATGAAAGAGTTTTGAGTAAATATAGAAAACCTTTATATTTTTAAAGTGACAAATCGCAGAAATGATTATAGAAACAATCAATCACCAAAATTCACATTCGAAGCCTTGAATCAAATGCAAAGAAATCAATACCAAATCCATCAAAATGGATATTCCTAAAATTTTCGGAAAAAAGAAGTCATCAAAGTCGATAAATGATAACAATAAGTCGGATTAACACGAATCGATTAAAATTGGAAACTCACACTAATTAGGCAAATTGGGCCAAGATAAGAAGATTCAAACGTCTGAATATGATATTTCAGACGTCTAAAACTGAAGCACTGGGCGATATTTTGCCTAGGCCAATGATGGCCAAATCATATCGGAAGCGATCGGATGAGTGACGATCGCGAGGGGTTTACGCCAAACGACTACCCAGCCCTTTAGGCTCTTCGATGCATCATCAATAACATGTTCAAACATCCAAAAAAGGTCTTCACAAATTTTGACTTAAAAACCAAAAATTGAAATATTCACCAAACCAATCCAAAACAAAATCAAATGAACCTGTAAAGATGTTAGGAATTCATACCTAACAATCAAAGATAGTTATAGACCTAGATGTGAGATAAAAATCTCACTTTTAAACCCAAAAACAAGGAGAGAGAAGCTTGAAAACAAAGGAGGATCAAACACTCTTCAATCTCAACTCCAAAAAATCCAATCTAAGTCTAGAAGCAATAATTTCCCAAATTAGATTATAGGAAATTTCTGAAATTGGAGGGAGATTGAGATGGAGATGAAGAAGGAAATGCTTACCTAAACTTCTCTTTGATTTTTGGAGCTAAAGCTTGGATTTTCTAAAGAAACTAGGGCTTAGGATTTTAATTTCCAACATCCTCCACCATTTTTGCTATAGCTTGAGTTGTAGGAAATATTATGAAGGAATGAAGAGGAGTGGAGTGGAGTTGGGTTGATATGTTAGGTTAATGGGTCGAAACCCAAAGCCCTAAGTGAAAAAGTCGAAATTTTAGCTAGCTCCAAACATTTCGATGTTTATACTCAAAAAGGCCGCAAACACCATTTTGGATTCAATGGAAGTGGTCTCGAGTCCCACTTGTTGAATCTCAATTTCTTTCTTCATTTAGACGTCTGAAATTTCCAATTCAGACATCTGAATCTGGAAAAATAAATTTTGTCTAGAACAATATTCAGACGTCTGAATCATTCATTTCAGACGTCTGAAAAAGGCAATTTTAGCCTATTTACTTTCTAGTTCAACTCGAGCAATTTCAGACGCCTGAATTACCCATTTTAGACGTCTGAATATCGATTTGACTGTGTGTTCAAATAGATACTCCCATATAGCACTATCCACATTGTATTTTCACTAATTCAACTGTAATTTTACGAAACAATGATATTTTCGGACTTAAATCCGACTAAGGATGCAATATTTAAATTAAACATTTTAAATATACGAACCATAAAATATGCGGGTTGTTATAGACTCTCTTCCTTAAAGAAATTGCGTCCTCGCAATATTTAAGAAGAAAACAAAAGGTAACAACCATAAAAGCATATCAACACAAAAGAAATTTGAAATAAGAAGTTTACCTCAAAGAGCTCAAGAGAGTAAGTCCGGATGTGTTCGCTCGATGAATTTTCTGGATTCCCAAGAACAATCCTTAGGATTTGAGGACCATTGAACTTTCACAAGAGGAACATCTTTATTTCGAAGGCGTTTAACCTCCAATGCAATGATACGAATAGGATGTTGCTCATAAGTCAAATTAGGTGAAACTTCAATTTCTTCCACAATACTGGGCTCAAGAATAGAATCGGAATCTCGAAGGCATTTCCGTAGTTGAGAGACGTGGAATACGTCATGAATAGCAGAAAATTGAGCCGGTAATAAAAGGCGATATGCCACAGAACCAATATGTTCGGTGATGGGAAATGGATCAATATATCTAGGTGCTAATTTTCTCGATCGACTGAAATACACAACACCCTTCATAGGTGAAACACGAATAAACACAAAATCTCCCACAGAAAATTCTAATTTCCCTCTTCAGTTATCGGCATAGGATTTTTGTCTACTTTGAGCCTCTTTCATCCTACGACGAATAAGGTCAATCTTTTATGTGGAATCACGAGTAAAATCTGGATCAAAAACCAACTTCTCACCGGCATTAAGCTAATAAGAAGGAGATCGGCATGGCCTTCCATAGAGTGCCTAAAAAGGCGCCATACCAATACTAGATTGGAAGCTATTATTATAGGAAAACTCAACAAGAGAAATATGATCTTCCCAACTTCCACCAAAATCAAGAACACATGCATGAAGAAGATCTTCAAGAGTTTGATTCACACGTTTGCTTTGTCCATTGGAACGAGGATGATAAGCGGTGCTAAAATTAAGCTTCGTTTCCAAAGCTTTTTGAAGACTCTTCCAAAATCCACTAGTGAACAATGGATCACGATCGTTAACAATAGAAGTAGGAACTCCATGCAATTTAACAATTTCTTTAATAAAGAGCTTGGCCAAAAGAGGTACGGTCTGATTAGACCGAACGGGGATAAAATGTGCGGATTTCGTAAGTCTATCAACTATCACCCACAGGCTATCACGGCCCGAATGAGAATGGGGAAGACCGTCGATAAAATCCATGGAGATTTGGTCCCACTTCCAAATTGGAATGTCCAAAGGTTGCAATAACCCACAAGGCCTTTGATGCTTGGCCTTAACGAGTTGGCAAGTCATGCAACACTTAACAAAGTTAGCAATATTAGATTTCATTCCATCCCAATAATAAAGCCGCTTCATATCCGCATACATTTTACTATTACCGGGATGAATGGTAAATTTAGGACGATGAGAATCTTCTAAAATATCTTTACGAAGATTACTAATATTTGGTACGATAAGTCTACCGAATTTTCGAATGCCGCCACGAGCATCAATATCAAAGTCTTTCAAACCCTCAATATCAATTTTATCCCTACAATTTCGGCTAAGAAGAGCCAACTGGGATCTAGCTTTTGAGCTTCAAAGATACGGTCTAAAAGAGAAGGATGAGCCTCAATGCTACACAAAATAAGAGATGAACATAAATCGGATTCATGATCTCGAATCTCACAAGTGGACAAAGTCTTGAGATCATTCCATTCGGATATCATCGTAGAAACAACCGCTCGTTACTTTCGACTAAGGGCATCGGTAACACGATTTCCCTTTCTGGGAGTGTAAAGAATATTAAGGCCATAAGACGCAAGGAACTCAAGCCAACGTTGTTGGCGCAAATTAAGTTCCTTTGGAGAAAATAAATACTTCAAAGATTTATGATCGGTATAGAGAACAAATTTCTCCCCCAAAAGATAATGACGCCAAATTCGAAGGGCGAAAACAATAGCCGCGAGCTCTAAATCATGAGTGTCATATCTAGTCTCGGCAGGCTTTAATTGCCTAAAAGTATGTGCGATAACATGCTCTGTTTGCATGAGAACGGCTCCCAATCCAACACGACTAGCATCGGTATAAATAACAAAATCTTGGTTCCCTTCAGGAATCACAAGAATAGAAGCATCGAAAAGGAGTTATTTTAATTTCTGAAAAGATGCTTCACATTTGTCTGACCAAATGTATTCAACTCCTTTCTTTGTCAAGCTAGTAAGAGGTACAGAAATTTTAGAAAAGTCCTTTATAAACCGACGGTAATAACCCGCCAATCCGAGAAAGCTACAAATTTCCATCACACTCTCCGGTCTCTTTCAATTTTGAATCGCTTCAATCTTTGAAGGATCCACGGAAATTCCGGATTTAGAAATGATATGTCCAAGAAATTTCACACGAAATTGCCAAAAATGGCACTTAGAAAATTTTGCTTTCAATTGATTGCTTCTAAGAGTTTCCAACACAATTCAAAGATGCTTTTCATGCTCTTCCTCAGTTTTAGAATACACAAGAATATCATCTATAAAGATGATAACGAATCAATCGAGGAAATCTTTGAAAACTCGATTCATAAGGTCAACGAAATAAGCCGGAGCATTCGTTAAACAAAATGGCATAACAAGCCATTCATAAGATCCATAACGAGTACGGAACGATGTCAAAGGAATGTTATCCTCTACAATACGAAGCTGATGGAAACTGGTTGCTAAGTCTAATTGTGAAAAGACTCTAGCACCACTAAGCTGATCAAACAAATCATCAATCCGAGGTAAAGGCTATTTATTCTTGATGGTAAGATCATTAAGCTTGCGATAGTCAACACAAAGCCTAAGTCACCATCCGATTTCTTCACAAAAATAGCTGAAGCTCCCCAAGGAGAGGAACTAGAATGACTAAATTAATTTGTCTCCAGTTCGGATAATTGTTTATGCATCTCCTCATTTTCCTTATTGGACATGCAGTAAGGAGGACGAGTGATAGGTAGAGCTTCAGGGATTAGCATTGCCATCCATTGGAGGTAGGAGTCTTTGCTACCGGAGTTGATTGCTTACCTTTCTTGTTAGGATAGGGACCTTTGAACTTATTATACCTCTTTTTGTTGTTGAAGTTCGGTTTGGTATCCACAACTTCAACATCACTCTCTTTATCTGCCTCTTCAAGTCGAAGAGCGATATCAACAAGTTGATCAAAAGAAACTTCCAGTTTTAGAAGTAAAGGCTTTTTGAGATTCTTATTCAAGTCATAGACAAATCTCTGATTTTTCTTCAATGGGTTATTTACATACTCAACCCCATATTTAGAGAGGGATTCAAAAGATGCGACATATTCTACCACAGAGGATTTTCCTTGAACAAGGTCGATAAAACGACGGGCCAAAGTCACTTTTTCAGCTTCCGGTACAAACTTCGATTCGAATCTTTCCCGGAATTGCTTCCAAGTAAGATCCGCTTCAATAATTTCAGAAATAAGAAGCTCAATCTAATGCTCTTTCTTGGAGCATGCTAGAAGACACTTGGACTCGATGAAGATCAACAAGGTTCATGCGAGAAAAGATGTGATCGCATGTTCTAAGGCAAGCCTGGACTTCGATAACGTCCTCGAAACCCCTAAATGGCTTCCTACCCAAGTTGGTGTAATCACTGCAAAGCGTGCAAACCCAGATTTAGGGTGAGGAGGCTCTAGAATGGGTCTGACAGCTTGAGCATTCTTTACAAGATCAAGAAGCTATTAAGCTGACATAAATACTCCGTCCTGGGGAGTAGCACAGGATTGACCGGCGCTGGGATGGCCTGGTCTAACCATTTCTCTTCTTTAAGAAAGAAAGAAGGAAGGAAGAAGAAAAGGTTATTCTTAGAATGAATATCAAACAATAATAATTGATAAAACAAGGCATCATTAAGAAAATAGGATAGAACGGGTCAAATGACTCGAATAAAATCCTAAGGCACGACTCCTAAGATGGACTTAGGACGATGATCCTTGTAAAATTATTCTACATTGTTCCGAAGTTTGGCTCTGATACCAAGCTGTGGCGCTTCACCTCTATATTCTAGCTAGCCAAGGAAACTACGGAGTAATGCCGTCAACTAGCATGAAGAATAAGGCTGTTGAGGAGCGACCATCCGTGTAATTGCTTTGTGCGAGCATCGATATGTCAGATAGTTTAACTTGCATTTCATTTCAAGAGGAAATCCAACATACCGATACAAACTCGAAGCTACTACACAGTGGCTATATATATAATCTTCAGAAACAAATATAGAAATAAGCATAACACAATCAGTCACAGATATTCCTATCACAAAGGTGGAAATAGATATGAATATAACACATAGAAGTGTATATCAGAGTAGTGCTCAAACGAGATCCACAATATCACAAAAGAATAGATACAAGTGCTACACAAAAGAATATGCATACATCAAGGAGTCTCTATCTCATATGTATTACAACAAAAACTACCAATCTAATGTAGTTAGCTAAAAGTCGGATAATACTCCCAAATGAGGAGTCAAGAAGAAGCATCTGTAATATCTCGGTCTGACCCGAGTATTATTTAATAAGAAAATAATAAACGGACCGGTCTAGCTATAAATACCAGATAAGAAGGGATAAAATAAGAGATATGACAAAAATGTATGATAATAATAATATCATACTGTGATAATTATACATTTGAAAATTAACCCAAAATCATACAATATCACAAGAATCTTCTCAAAGATCAAAGAGAATGTCATATTCTTTATTTTTATTCACCAAGTCACAAATATTGGCAAACATCTCAATGCCAATCGTAAAAGTTGTTGAAACACAAAATCACCAATGCACAAATATTGATGAAACTTATCAATGAAATTACAAAAATTGATGAAACACAAATTCTAGAAATCATCAATAGAAATCCAGAAATCACAAAAAGGGGAGGAGGCCTATCACAAAACGGAAGCATGAAAACTCACCAACATGTGTATCACAAAACGAAACGCTGTTCCATGGTTGTTAACCATTAATTTTGAGCCGAGGCTCCACAAACGGTCCGAAGACCATGGGTCGCTACCCCAATAATTTTGAGCCGAGGCCCCACAGAAACAGGGTTTAGTCTCCCTCGCAGACAAAGAGACATCGCATATTGCTAGTCTAAATCACAAAATGATCATCATCGATCATAGAGAAGTGTCGATTACACTAAGCTAGTAAATAGATGAGTTTAGCTTCATGTCCCATAATCACTGGCTTAACTTAAATATTTACGGACAAACTGTAAATTTCCACTCGAAAGTTGTCACAAGAGTTTCAATCGAACGAGTCTAAGAATTAACCGACGAAGTAAACGCAAGGGTTTCATACCACTTGTTTTGCTAAGTCGTTTAATTGGACTTCTCGAACGAATGAGGTAAAGGTTTGTATATACTAGTCGGTTGGAAAACGGTTTAAGAAACAAGTTTCGTAATAAAATAGTGTTGAAATCATTTTGATGAAAGAGTTTTGATATTTACTACTAATATAGAAAACCTTTATATTTTTAAAGTGACAAATAACAGAAATGATTGTAGAAACAGTCAATCACCAAAATTCACATTCGAAGCCGTGAATCAAATCCGAAGAAATCAATACCGAATCCATCAAAATGGATATTCCCAAAATTTTCGAAAAAAAGAAGTCATCAAAGTCGATAAATGATAACAACAAGTCGGATCAACACGAATCGATTAAAATTGGGAACCCACACTAATTAGGCAAATTGGACCGAGATAAGCAGAATCAGACGTCTGATTATGATATTTCAGATGTTTGAAACTGAAGCTCTGTGTGATATTTTGCCTAGGCCAATGATGGCCAAATCATATTGGAAGCGATCGGATGAGTGACGATCGTGAGGGGTTTACGCCAAACGACTACCCAGCCCTATAGGCTCTTCGATGCATCATCAAAAACATGTTCAAACATCCAAAAAAGGGTTTTCACAAATTTTGACTTAAAAACCAAAATTTGGGATATTCACCAAACCAATCCAAATCAAAATCAAATGAACATGTAAAGATGTTAGGAATTCATACCTAACAATCAAAGATAGTTATAGACTTAGATGTAAGATAAAAATCTCACCTTTAAACCCAAAAACAAGGAAGGAGAATCTTGAAAGCAAAGGGGGATCAACCACTCTTCAATCTCAACTCCAGAAACTCTAATCTAAGTCTAGAAGCAATAATTTCCCAAATTAGGTTATAGGAAATTTCTAAAATTGGAGGGAGATTGAGATGGAGAAGAAGAAGGAGATGCTTACCTAAGCTTCTCTTTGATTTTTGGAGCTAAAGCTTAGATTTGCTAAAGAAACTGGGGCTTAGGATTTTAATTTTCAATCTCCTCCACTATTTTTGTCTAAAGCTTGAGTTGTAGAAAATATTATGAAGGAATTAAGAGGAGTGGAGTGGAGTTGGGTTGATATGTTAGGTTAATGGGTTGAAATCCAAACCCAAACCCAAAGCCCTACGTGAAAAGGTCAAAATTTTAGCTAGCTCCAAACATATCGATGTTTGTACTCTAAAAGGTCGCAAACACCATTGTGGATTCAATGGAAGTGGTCTCGAGTCCCAATTGTTGAATCTCAATTTCATTCTTCATTCAGACGTCTGAAATTTCCAATTCAGACGTCTGAATCTGGAAAAATAAATTTTGTCTAGAACAATATTTAGATGTCTAATCATTCATTTCAGATGTCTGAAAATGGCAGTTTTAGCTATTTCCTTTCTGGTTGAACTTGAGCATTTTCAGACGTCTGAATTACCCATTTTAGACGTCTGAATATCTATTTGACTGTGTGTTCAAATAGATACTCCCATATAGCACTATCCACATTGTCTTTTCACTAATTCGACTGTCATTTTATGAACCAGTGACATTTTCGGACTTAAATCCGACTAACTATGCTATATTTAAATTAAACATTTTAAATATACGAATCGTAAAATATGTGGGTTGTTACAACATCTGTATCAAATACACATGTTCATGTCTGTGACAGTTCATCGGTGAATTTAAATAAAGTATGTGGAACCGTTTTGGTATCATCAAACCTACAATTGAATACATCTATACGAATCAATCCTAAAAGTTCATCAACTCTTGCGTCGCTCCCACTAAATGAGTGTTTTGCCTTAAATCGTTTGAGATATAATCTATCAGTACCATATGATTCGTAGTTATATGATTAAAGAACTATTTATCAAAACAATGGTTTAGTCCATAATTCCACAACAATTGTAAACTTTAGATACTTCTTTATTATGTATCTAATGCAATAAATACTACTATTCTAGATTTATTTAGTAATGAATATCCATAATAAAATAAACCTATTTATATTTTCAGTCAATACTGAAAACATTTATTATTTCATAAACAATACTTTGTATGTATACGAAAATAATTTTTTGTACCTTGATGCATCATTTATAAGTGTCATATGATATGTTCCCATTATTTTTGCCATTACTATAATATCAAATGAAATATGAATTTCCATTCTACCACTTAGTTAGGGCTATTTATTTCTTTTACTGCAACTGGTTTACAGTCAAGATTTTTCAATCAAATGTATTAAACTCATAGAAATAACCTTCATAGAAAATGATAAAACACAAATGGAGTAGAAACCACATTTCTCATTCCATATTAAGTATCTTTTAATATTTTATGCAATTTTTGTTTCTGATGTCTCTTCATGAAGCAAAAGCGATTATTCACTCTCTTTAACCCAACGGTGACTAGTTACAATGATTTTCATACATTCACTTTCCTTTCAAAATGGTTGAACCATTCAAAGGAAATCCTTACCGTGATCAATCATGTTGAATATATGATTTATCATTATGGTTTATTTGTTATATCCAATGAGTTAATTTCATTGAAGTTTCATACATTACGAACCACGAACATTCACCATATAATATTTATATGTAATTGAATATGGATTAAATATTCATATTCTTCTATTATTATAGGAGTTTGAAATTTATAGAAGACAATACACAATCTTGTACAACTGAAACGATTAAGCGATCGAGGCACAAATATTTTAGTGGTTCCACAAATTGGATCTTACATGACTCTTGGAGTAAAAACATGTCAAAATTTTTATTGGTAAGTATATTTAATATTTCTATGTAAATCTTAATTTAATTAAATTATATGTTTTAACTAATAAAAAATTTATCAATTATATTAGTTCCACAAATTTATCAAGCTGATTATTTTAAATTTACATAGTGTTTGTTCTTAGTATTAGAAAGTTTTAATGTCACCATTTCATTTGTCTAATAAGGCTCCCACTAGATTTTTATGTTTCTCAAAAACCCTAAGAAAAACATGGGGATATTTTAAGTTCTCTAGTGGACGTTAGGACTCAATGCTTTGGGATTCTAACCTTACGGAATATCAACAAATCATACGTCCACAAGCGATGTATAACACTTTATCGGTTGTATCATATATAACTCCTAACCCCTAGTCTTCACCTTAATCTCATCATGACCTCAGTAAGATCAACAGATCGAAAGATATTATTCATTCGTACCCATCATTTGCGATGTCTTAAATATAATGCACATACCTTGAGGAATATCAACAAATACATGCATGTATGTTACGTAGTCTAATCAATGTATCAATAGTACTACATATATCATCTCTAGCTTAAGGAATATAACAAATAAAGAGTATACAAGTAACCTATTAACATATAAATGGTAGAGTGCAGGTTACATATTAAGGATTCATAATCTTCAATATACATATATATAAGAGTAATATCAATTTAGGAATAATGTATTTCTTATGAAATACGCTTGTGATTCAAGTATCGGATGCATCAGAAATCATGGTGTATGCACAATAAATGTGCATTCATTCATTAAATCTAAATTGGGTTTACTTACAGTTCCATTTAATTTTGTACGTATGTATTCATTTAAGTATTAACATATTTATGATTTTATAATTTAACCCACTCGTATAATGTATACATGTATCTTATTAATCTAATTTAATTAATTTTAATTATATTAATTAAATCATATTTAATTCACTTAGAAATCTTAGCTTTATTGATCACCAACAGCTTAAGAGTAAAAAAAATAGGCGCCTTAATTTTCTCTGTGTTAATGGTAGCTAAACATCCTCAAATCTACTTCTATAAATGATCCAACATCGATCTCTACACAAAGTCTAGCTCCAATATGGATCAAATCATCCTCTTTTTTTGCGAATGATAAAGTTTACTCATATGATAGAGAGATGAAGATTTACATCACTGTTATGTTTTCAGATCAAGAAATCACTATAATTTTGACTTTTGGGTCAAGTGATGAAAAGGGACAGCTGTTAAGATGCATTGTTTCTTTCTAGAGAATAAGCGATGAATGAACCAACGTTTCATTTAATACTCACTACAATTGCATGCTCTCTTACGTTTTTAGTTGGTTATGTTGATCCTATATTTGCTATATTTGGATGTAAACAGTTGTTTTCTCTAGTGCAGTTGATTTTTGTTTCCTCCAGACCTCACATGTTTTAGATAAGCATCAACTAATCAGTAACTCAATTGTACGTCGATATATGTAGATAATATGTACTCATTTTTTTTCTTGTAAGACACTTATCTAGGTTGGGTGGTAAGGTTTTGATAAAGCATATTATTGAGGTATATGAACTATTTGTAGTAATAAAGTACTAATTTTCTAAAAAAAATTAATTTTTTATAAAATTTATGAAATCAATATTACATATTTTAAACTATTTAAGATAGTAAATGAACCATAACATTTATAGTTTGTTTATGTGTATATAACAACATATGTGAACATTTTAATTAAAAAAATAATAAAAAATAATATTTTTTTAATTAACCAATTTAATTAATATTTTAATTAATTTTAAATTTTAGTTTTTTGATTATAAACAATTTTAAGATAAACAAATAATTAAAACCATTATAGTTATACACATATATCAATATATATGCTTCAATCATTAAGTTTTAATTAATTATTTAATTTAATTTAATTAGTCATATTAATTAAAAAACTATATACTTTCAAAATCAATTATTTAGATTCTCAAAATAATTTTGAAAAATTTCGATGCATTTTATAACTTTTATAAAATTTCTTTTTATATTTTAAACTTAGCTTTTAAATTCAGAATATATTTTTAAACTTTCAAACAGATTTTTAAAATTAACCCACTGTGCGAAATAATTTCTGGCCTTTATATTAGAGATAACCATTGGGCTTACTTCATCTTTCGAGCTAAGTTAGTAGCCTGGTAAGACATAGTACTTGATAATAATTTGTCATTTGAGTTGGTAAGTCTTAAGGAGAGGATCGATGATTTAAAAGTTAATGATGTTGTGCGGGATTGTTATATAGATAGATGTAATAAGTACCCATTTCATCAATTTGCTTGAAATATGCCCAGGTCGACCCATTTTCATCCTGCTTGTTCAATTTGCTTAGTTCCAGTGGCCTTCTTAACTCATTTTCGTGCTATGATGGCCATGAAGCCTATCAATAGGCGAGCCAAAATCTTAATGAATTTCTGATTGGAGATTGAATCGTTTTTTAAATGATTTCGAATGTCGGTTTTTGGTATTTTTCGACGATTTTCCTTGATATCGAGCACAGATTTGTCTAAATAATTTTGAGATGATTTTTAAAATAAAATGGCTTCTGAAATAAATATTATATAATATTTATAAATTATATTAAAGTTAAAAAAATTATATATTCTCTATAATAAGACAATTTCAAAGGTGTTTTCCAGAAAGTTTTCATGAATTATTTTAAAAGCTTGTTTTTTTAAACAAATTATTTTCTATATATATAAAATACACGTTTTTACGCTCTTCGAGCGTATGAGGAAAAGGATTAAAAGATTTAGCAAACACACGTGTCTCATACCACGTATATTTTTTATATACTCGGGTCAGACCGAGTTGCTTCAGGTTAGACACCTGCCATAGGTCTTTGCTATGCTGCTTCCTCCTTGGATATCTTCTTATCACCCTTTTGTCATTTTTTTGTAGTTTGTGACTCCGATATGTATCTATTGTTTTGACTCATTATATATAGTGTGGTTCTTGTACCACTTCTGTGTATCATTTTGTATTGTACTGAGATGTATCTGTGTGTATATTTATATATATGTTTAGTTGTTGTTCTCTGATGTGATGTATATATGTTGTTGTATTTTGTTCTGATAGATCAATTAGCCATTATAGTTTTGTATTAAGCATTTATTGAATATGTCGATCCACTTGAGAAGGGAAAATAATAATTTAGAGCACTAAATCGACTTATTCAATGGATGCTTAAGACAAAGGTATGGATGGTTGCTTCTAACCAGCCCTATTCTCTGCATTAGCAGACAGTATTACAAAGTAATACTCTTTGTTAATATAGGTCTCGAGGTGGGGGCTCACAGCTTGCAGCGGTCCTACTATATGCTTTGAAACCATAGAATTGTATCTCCCACAATGTATTCTACACTAATTTGGTTATGTTCAACCCATCCCTACAAATCCATTCACACCTGATAAAAAGAAGTTAAAATCAACCCCTCGATCTTTAAAAGCTTCGTATTCTAATTTAGAAGATTTTGGTTGGAGAGAATGTAGAAATTACTTACTAAATGAGAGTTTAATATCACGAGTTGGGGATCCTTGGAATTGTGATGGGAAGCATTTGGAGTATGACGCTTTATCATATTTTGTGGCTGTGATGATGTATTAAAACTCAATATTTTGTGGATGATGGTATTGTATGACTGTGATGACTAATATGACTTACATTTATGTATTAAAACATCTTATTGTGTATGATGGAATTGTATAATGATTTATCATGTTTATGACTTAACGTTGTTGTATGATGCTTTACCCAATTTATGTACAGACTATATCAGTTGGCGCATAGCAATATACCGTAATAAATAGCAGATTCGATGGAGAATCGCCGAGGTAGTATACAAAAAGGCAAAGGTTCACCATAACCATAAATTGATGGGCTCCTGTATGGTTATCGATAGAGTAAATCACTACAACGAAAATACATTTATACAACATTTTAGCTTACAATGTTTTTTCAAAAAATGGTAAAATATCCTTTTAACAACATTTTTGAGGAAAATGTTATAAAAACGTTATTTTTAACAAAAATTTCCACATAATTCGTAATAATATTTTTAATGAAATTTTTTCCTAAAACATTGTATATATTGATTTATAACAATATTTTTTATTTAATTTGCCTTATTCATAGATTTTTAATAACTGTTTTTTAGAAAAGTTATAATAAATATATTTAATAAACAATAAGTGCTATTAAATAATAAATAGTTAACTTTTTGTAATTAATTATTATTATTTAATATTAAATATATAACAACTAATATCTAATAATTACCATTTATAGTTAATAAATTATTGTATACGCATAAAAATTAAGATTTATTAATTAATATTCAATTATAGTTGAGAAGTAATACATGCTAATCAATAATTAATACTAAGAAGCAATATTTAATATTTAACAGTTAATAATTACCATTAAATAATACTGTTAAATTATTAATAAACAAGACTAACAATTAATAATAAATAAGTAATATTTAATAATTAAGTCGTAATATTTAATGATTATAATTAATAATCATATTTATTGTTTAAATTTTTTTAAAATAAATTAAAAAAATTCATAAAATTTAAAACCAAAATTTCGAAAATTACCCGAAATTGAAAAGTAAAAATTCATAATAATGTTTGTTATTCCTTTCATTATGGTCATCTCTAGAATTAGTAGCAATAGTTCGCCTTGGTTAGCATAATAGTTTTTCGCCATCCTTTCCTCAACTATTTCCGTTTCCCGCTTGTACTATTTTTCATAAACTCTAAATTTCAAATCTCGCCACCTAAATCCCAAAATAAAAGTTGGGTTTCTCAAACTAATCCCAAAACAAATCCAATGCCTAAATCCTCCAACTCACCACCACAATATCTCATCCTTATCGGATCCCCATTCTCCACGTTCAAAGCAACACAGTTAACTTATCAAATCACAATGCCTAAATTGCACAGCACGGACTCCATCTCCTTAGGGCTCGCACAGTCAAAACTGACACCTAAGGAAGCAAGCGTAGATGGTCTCATTTGCTATGGAGCTGACACCTAAGGAAACGTTTTTGGCCCATTTTATATGGAGGTCTCATACGGTTCCTAGATTGAGCACGTAGAACAAGTCGTGGATGGTTAGGTCAAAGTTGATGTTGGATTTGATTATGGAGTCGATGTCTTGTTGCGAGTTGGTTACTTTTTGGTGTTCCTTATGATCGATGTTTGGTATTGACATTGTTGTATAACCAGAGATGGAAACAATGAGAGGCTGTGTTCTACATATTTTTTGGCTTTTCTAATGTTCATGCGCTAAGACGTGGTTAACTTCTCAATGCTAAAAATATTGGGTTGACTTATCAATGCTCAAAATATTATCTTTCTGAAGGTTTGTACTGAATAAACTTATCTTAATACTTTCACAATCCTTACATGATTTTATGAATAGAAATTTCATGGTATCATAGTAACAATGCAAATTATATGAGTGCCAACAACATTAAACTTCAGCACTTTTACCATACACAAGTCCATTTATATCTCAAAAGTAGACTACATTTTATGCTTGTTCATCCATTATAAAGCTAGATATTTAACTTCTAAATGTTCTAAGTATCACATTTTACTCTTACACTCCCATATTTATAACATACTTGATCATATATTTTTCTATGTAGCACAAATTTCAGGGCAGGAGTATGGATCCAAATAGGACAAATGTGGTCACGAATGGGTTTTAACCCGATAAGGTAGTGGTTTACAAAGAGCTTATGTCTCAGTTTGAGATTTTTGATAGGTGGTTTGATTCCATGCCTGCTTCAACGAAAATAAATTAGTTGTATGTGCATTCTGGTACTAGTCACGATGCTATGGGTAATAATACCGAGTAAATGTCTCTCTAATTTTATCTTCTCTTGGTTACTTTACCGTGTTATTTTAGAGTATATTGTGTTAATGGGTAAATTTAGTGTTTTTACTAGTAGGCTGAAATTATGTGTTGTTATGGATGAGCAGCAACAGTGAGTAGCATGTCCAAATGTAGTTTGGTAAAGAATGAGTTTGATGAATAGACCATGTTGAGGAAGTAGAGAGATTCGATGATCAATCTATGAAAGTTTGCTGAAAAAAGATCTTGCAACGTGAAGTGGAAAGGTGAATCATTAGTGCCATGCTTAATTTCAAAATTTGAAAAGATGAGAAAGTTGCAAAAGAAGATTAAGAAGCTTGAATTTAGGTAGAAGCATTAGATGAAGATTTATACAAATACTTACTAAGTGAAAGGATTTTGCAATATGAGTTTAAACTTCAGACAAGATTGCTAGAAACTTTTTTGCTGGCCTGATGGGAAGAACTAAGATGTCACAAATATTTGTATTATTGTTTGATTTTATGTATTTGGTCAACCTTGTATACTTATATAAATTCTATGCATTTTAATCGACGAATTATGTATTTGAATTTCTAAAATTGTAATTCTATAATAATAGTATTAAGGATAAAGTTGCAGGTTGAAAATAATTGAATTTTTTTAAAAGTTGTGCATATTCCGCAACATCTAAAAATAGTTGTAGTTGATTCTGTTGCAACATTTAAAAACAGTTATAGTTGACTCTATACAATGTTTTTTGCAACATCAAAAAAGTTGTGAAAGACTCGACCCTATTACAACTTCGTCTAAAACGTTTGCAAAAACAGTGTGAGGCACATATTACAATGTTTTTTTAGATGTTGTAATAATGTATATTTTTGTAGTGAATGAATATACACCGTAAAATCTTGGGTAAACTTTGGTATTTTCAAATAGTTTTAGACGATGGGTAACTACTAAATAGATGTAAAAAATGACGGAGTTTTATCGTAAAGTCTTGGAAAATACATAGGGTATTTTTAATTATTTTTCCAGATGATGGATACCTATCGAAATAACAAATTATAATCGATGACCATTTTTCCATAAAGTTCTGGGAAAACTTAGGTTGTTTCACAACATTTCAAATGATTGGGCACTACCGTATTATCACACAGTTCTAATGGGGTTTTACAATTTTATATTTTTTTCCAGCACCTATTTGTCGTATTGGACTATAAATTGTACAAACATCACATTATACCATTCAAACTATATAAACATCACATTATACCATTCAAATTATATAAACATCATATTATATCATTCAAACTATATCAAATTCACATTGTACCATTCAAACTACAATAAAATTATTCTATAAAATAAGCCATGTACCACAAGTTACATGCATATCCCAAAATTAGACCATAAACCACATCTATGAAAAACAACTATAAATTTATTGTATCTTTGATTCCTCATCAGCCATAACCATAGCTATGTACTTGACCATTCTTCCCTTATAAGGTTATATCTAATCGCTTGCATTGATGTTGAATATCCTTTAAAAATACAATGCCTGTGGAGTGGGTGGTAAAGGAGAATCTAGTTTAAATTGAACATTAACAAAATGTGAATTATCCACGTAACTCATTACCATCATCCTGTGTTAATTGGCTAAATTTGCACAAACCTTCATCAGTACAATAGTACAACTCATATGCTTATATAGTAAAAGAATAACCATGCCAAAAGTTTCTCCAATCACATACTCAGACTCTGACATTTTCATCCACTCTCTTTCCATGATCAACTAATTGCATTGGATCTTATTATTCAACTTATTGAAACCACAATCATCCCACATTTCATTGTACATGCTCTCATGTAGGTCTGGGTTATATAGATTCACATGCGTATTTACATGGATTGTCATGCCTTTTACTATAAGGCTGTAATCGATTTACAACAACCTAATAATTGCACTTACCATCGTTTGGCATATCTTCTAACCTAATCATATATGGCTTCATAACATCCGGTATTTGCATCAAACGATAACCATATACCTGAATGCTCCTAGCTTTCCTTTTCTCATATTTCAAGTTCTATAGCTTCGAATAGTAGTAGGATTAGATGCACAAGACAAAGAAGCTTCAACATACTCGAAATAAAGAAGAATCTCTTTTGGTTGATTTGTCTTATCTAGCTTGCTTTTTAGAATGTCTACCTTTTCTAATTGTTTCCACTAGAGGTTCTAACGTTTTTTTTGTCGATGGAAAAGCCAACACTTTTAATTCACTTTGCATAGTGACTCGTTCATTATCAGACACAACATCATATCAAGATCATATGGCATGAATTTGAGTAGTTCAGCCAAGCTTAGAGCGGCACGATGCAATGTTGGGGGTACAAGTTAGGTGTTTCAAAAAATAATCAATGGTATGTAAGGAATGTAATCGTATGCCAACTTACAATCCGCAAGCATATGAGCACAAGGTAAACCATTTACTTTCCACTAGACACATCCACAATAATCAAGGTTTGAACCGACTGTAGAAATGAAGCTTGTCTCGTTTGAAAGCAAATCTAGAGCTTTATGAGAAACAAATCCATTAAGTTCCTTAAACATCGGCTCATTTCTAAAATGATGCATTGATTTTGTAGCACCTATTTCAAAAGCATGTTTTACTGCCACTATTTCATTTCTTACACATAGATGTGCATTCGTCCAACACTGGACAAAACTACATGCAGCAAAATCAAAATACATTTTCGTTCGACTATGTGCACTTTCTACGATAGTCGTGGAAACATTATCGTAATGTTTGAATTGGTTAGTCCATGCCAATACAAACATTTACTTATACTTGGTCAACCAATTTTTCTACACATAAGTTACTGATTTCTCGTGTTCGAACCGTCACACAACTTTAACATTTTTTATATTGCCATGATATTCTTCTTTGCCAACGAATTTACAACCGTCCCAAAAAATTGGTATTCTCATTTTTCCTCCTCATCTTCCATCGCCGTCTCCTTATCATCAACTATCACTCTATTCTTCTTAATAAAGTTTTTTTTGCAGTTAGGCTGCACATTTTTTGAAATTTCTCACATATATGATGAGCCGTTCAAAAAACACTGCTCACGGATTTAATTAGGGAACCTTCGGCATTAGATATTATAACATTTAGAATTTCTGATTCCCTATGTACTATTCTAACACATTTAAGAGCTAAAATTTATGATTCCAGTATTTATCGACTTATAAAAGTAATTGCAATAGTAAATGTATTCCCAGTCAATACATGAGACACCATGTGAAAGTAAGAAAGCTTGTACTGATTTGTTTTTAAAGTGCAATCCAAGAAGAAAATTTGATGAATATACTTTGAAAGAGCAAAATATGTAGGATTCCTAAAGAAAAGATCAGATATGTAATTGATTTCAGGTTCACATGTATACTCAACCGAACAATGACGATAATTTCACAAACTGCTGCATGATAGATCTACCTTCAGTGTTTTGCAACTTTATTTTCATCTAGCATTGTACACGTTTCTCCAAGTAGATCGATTTTCATGGGGTTTTCAATTTTAATGGTTAACAAAATTTAGCGTGGTCAAGGTTCACTCTTGGCCATAGTTTCCACCATCTTCGTTTCTTCTTCTTTCATTCTAACAACATAAGCATAACCATTAAGGCACGTAGGAAACTACGAGTATGTCACACAATATTCACACTGACGGTTCACTTTTCATCAATCCTACAAGTTGCGCTTGATTTGAATGGGAATCTGTACTTCTTACTCCCTATTCTTCTCCTTTTTTTGCATTTTTAAAACATAATTTTTTGCCCTATGACTACAATGCTCTCCACTTTCACAAACTAGTAACATCCGTGATCCTTTACCCTTTTTTTCACATTCCTATATCCAGTTCTTGGGTCACAATACCACAATTAACGCTCAATCATGTTCCATACACCAATCTCACAATTCTTCTTTTGAATCAAATTCCTACGATATGAAATAAGATATATTTTATACTTCAATTTTTAACACCAATAGCCCGAGACTAAAAACTGCTAAAAGGAAACATTATGTAACAACTCAGTTTTTAGGGGTAACGAATAATAACTATTTTATTAACTAAATTTATCTTTGGAATTTAAATTAAATAATTTTCATTTATTTTAGAGATCGTAATTTTATAATAGGACAATTAGCGATGAAATTAAATAATTTGAAGAATAAATATTTGTTTTAACAATTGTGAAATAAATTAATTCCAAAGTATATAAAAATTTGGTTTAAAATGATTTAGTTAAACATATAAATTTTAGAAAATAATTTTTTGAAATGAATGATGTTGGAATTATTTAGAAAGTAATTTTATAAAAAGAATTAATTATTGTGTTTAAACTTGAACTAAAATTATGGTATACATAAACAAAAAAAGAAACAGTGAAAAAAAATATAAAAATATACATATATATATTTAAAATTTTCAAAGCCCAATATAAACCAAACCCAAATCCAATTCTATAATTTTCCACTCTCTTATTTTTCTACATTCATTCATATTTCTCTATAGACTTGATCTTCCTCCTGAAGCAACAAAACCAATAAACCCTCTCCATTTCTAAATTCAAAAATAAATCATATAAATTAAATTATCAAATTTGGACATATGGTTTCTTTCATCGACATGTGCTTACGGCGAGAAGCTGATCAGCTTTAGGTGGAGGGTTGGCGAGCTGTGAGAGTGCGTGCATGTAAAGAAGGATTGGAAGAAGAGGAACGTGCGAGTTCGGGTGAGTGATTTCCATTGACATACTGTGTTCTAATCATATAATCATGTTATATATGTATTGTTGTGCTGTGTTTGAGTGAGTTCCTTGTGTGCATCAACTTATACAAGAAACAATTAAAGTAGGAGGAGAAATCTCCATTAGGAGGCGATCAATTTTGCAAAGGTAACCTCCGGCCGATGGAGGTGACTGATCGACCTATTTTTGTGCCATTTTGTTCTGCATTTGTATGGGTATGTGCTAGTGTTTGTAGGTGCATTTTCAGGCCTAAGTGTAAGTGTGTGTGCGTGCATAATTATTTAATCAATGATTAAATGATTCGTTTGTATTTTCATTTAAATAAGCTAAAATAATCAAACTTAAACTCTTATATAGACTTTCAGATATTATACATGATTATAAATTAATTTAAAGTTTCATTAACTAAAAAAATGAATTCAATAGTATTATTTAAATAGGAAAATTTGTGCAATATTTCTTAATTGATATCTTATAGTTATCAAAGTATATTGTATGAAATATTAGTGTACCATTCAAGTTTTAACGATATTTAATTGAATATGAATATATATATATATATGAATTTAAATGTTTTATAATTATTTTGAAAAGAAATAATTAGTTATAAAAAATCATGAAACAATTCTTATGTGTAATATTAGCTTTATAAATTATTGTTGGGTTATCAAAAGATAGAAATGAATCTTCCAGTGTATTTAGAGTATATTGAATCATTAGCTAATTTTACAAAAGATAATAAATTTATTGTTATTTATACGGAATATTTTTTTTAATTTAGTTAGTTATTTATTTAATTATAGAATATATATATATATATATATAACTATTACTCACTCCTAAGTATTTAACTGTTATACAAGATTAGAAGTTGTGAAGAATTTATTATTAAACATTGATTTGTCTAATACATACATACATATAAATATAGTTATTTTGCATAAGCCATCTTATATTAGTTTTCTAATTATTCTTTTTTTAGATATTGATATTGGATATATGAATGATTCACAGTTGACATTAATTTGATTGGTGATTTGAGATGATACAGTGATGACATACTTAATATGATTTTGTTATATTTAATTCCGTGTAACGACAAATCTGAATAAACGGAGTTATAATACCATTTGCTGTGGGAATTTCGGTAATATTTCTCATGTTATTCTTTGGACTCGTTAGATAGAATATTGGATAGTTTGAGTGCAGTTTACAAAAAGTGAATAAACGTTCGAGTATCATGAGGTGTTATGGGACACTGCTATGATATTTATTCGGTTATTTATTGTAAGTAGATGACACTCATATGACGGGAATATTGTGGATAGTGTGATGTGATACGTAGTGATACATGACTCCGTGCCTATATTTAGTAAGTACGTCTTTGTGCCTAACGATGACCAAGACTTCATGTTTATATGTATTGGTTTTATATGCCACTATTATGAGTACTCCTATTACGTTTGTTAGAGAGGACCAGATGGCTATAATCCACCATTGCAGTCTAATCGTGGGGTCACACCCCAATCTGTGACACTATGTTATGTAGCTTTGTGCTACTTCTATGCATGCATTTTCCCCTGTGTCACATAGTCCATCAGTCTGTTACCTATAGGGACTAAAGTCGAATCGTGACTATTGAGTCATCGTGTTGACGAGCACACCGATGGATATGTGACATGATGACGTGATGATAACTAAGACTGTAAAGACTATGTGTCTCTAAAGCTTACTTCGTGCTTTCAGCCTCCCTTCTGGTACAGACGGAGTAGTAGTTTGGCATATATGATTGATACACCTCACTATAATATAGATATGGGTTTGATGATCCATGCAGAGTTATATATGGCTCTACTTGGAACTTCATATATGTCATGCAACCATTTCCTGTCATGATATTTTCTAATAAATATTATATGAAGAGATGAGAATATACATGTGATATATGTCTAGAGTATAGTTGATTCTCGATATACTCGTAGGCAGCCTATCATATCTTTTATATATGTATGGATGAGGATGTTGTATTGAGATTGAGAGATATATTTAGGCAACCGTGTTAGCCTGATATACTTGACGATATCTCATTTATTGATATTTCTGGATTTGATATTGATATCTAGATATGTATGATTCACTCATTTGTGTTGGATATATAATTTCTAATTTGATGTGTTTCTATATGGGTGATGGCATCTTTTGATGTCCATTTTGATTGTTTTATATGGATTTGAGATATTTGGGTAATGTGATGCCTTGAGGATTATGTATGTCATCATAAGACACTCCTTGCATATATTTCTATACATACACACACTCTTTGACATGTCATTTGATGTTTTGAGTAACTTTGGTAGTGATATCATATTGTTCTTCCTTGTTTATATTGTATCACCTTATTTATGATCCTTGATTATACATAGTCTGTCCTGTGTGTTATTTATGTAATACTCGGGTCAGTTTGAGAAATTTCAAGTACAGGGACGACATGATTAGATTGTATTTTATTGGGCTTAGAGGAGACATGTATTAAGATGTTATATGTTGTTTATATGTAGTTGATTCATTGTATACAGCTGACGTTGAGTTGTTTATTCGTCAAATTACATTGAGATAGTTGATTTATGAAATGAGATGTACCCTTGATTATTATATTACATATTATACGTTATCATTGCGATTCTAACTCTGCTTTCTCTGTGATTCACTATACATTACGTATTATTCTGTCCTAGAGACATGTGTTTATTGCTTTGTGCTACTACCCTATATGTATAGGTAAGTTATTTATTTGATGTTTTAATATGTTCCAGTGTTAGTCCAAGGGAATATTTATACACGTATCCTATATAGCCTTATTCTCCATATTATCTGATAGTATTACTCTATAATACTTTTGTATAGTATGGGTATAGAGGTGAGGTTTCACAGTTTGGTACTACAGTAGGTTTAGAACGATACATCGTATATCCTAGACACGAGTCGAGAACTTAGATGAGACTTAGAGTATCTGACCCTTGGGAGTGTTGGGTAATTTTCTATAATAAAAGATAGTATACTATATATAAAAGATTATCACCAAGGTAATCATCAAGGGGCGTATTTTTGGTTTTACAAACATATGTATTCAAATATGTAATAAATTTCCTTTCTTTCAAATATGAAGTATATAATGGTTGGAGTAGTAAGGACGAAAGGAGTTGGTCCAACCAGTAGCTCAGTATTCATGATTGTGGATGGTTTTGTATTGTATTGTGGTGCTTGGATTGATATTGTGTAGTTGAGTTTTGATTTAATTTTGATCAGAGTGCGCAGGGGAAAAAACTATTTATTAGTTTCTGCTGTGTATATTTATTTTGGGATCTTATGCATGTTTGATAATTTTAATTTGTTGGTATTGAATTTGATTTTGATATTTATGTGTGCATGTGTATAATAGTAGTTTGAAATTGTTTTGAATTTAATAAATATTGGATAAAAGTAAAGACTTTTTATATATATGCAGATATTATTATTTTTTATTATTATTACTATATGATTTTGGAAGTCAAGTATAAGAAATAATCTTTTGAAGAGAGTGTGTGTGTGTGTGTTATAAGTATGGTATTGATTTAAGTTTTAAAGTGAATTGGTAAAAGATTTATTGAATAAGTATACTGAATGATTTGTGAAAGTGATACTTGTAGATATTTTTGAAATGAAATAGTGTTAATCAATCCATTGGGTGGTCTAAGAATTTTGATCAATATGCATGATCAATGTTATCGAAAGGAATTCCTAAACACCAAAACGAGGCATTTGAACATAATATTTTGTAAAGATATAAACAGTTTGAGTAAAGTTAAAATATTTTGAAAGACAAAAATTAGTAATATTTGAAATTAATGTTTGAAAAGTTTTTGAGAATAAGAGTTTATACTTATTATATTTGGATATTTTTAGTGATTATTGCAGCCAGTAGATATTAGTGCACAACTGTAATCACTCGCGAGGCATTATTAATCATATCAATATTGTAGCCAATTAATATTAGCACTCATCGCGGTATGTGCGTGTATTTGACGATATTTTTGGCATAAGTATGTGTGTATTTGATGATATTTTTGGCATAATTAGAAATATGTAAATGCTATTAAGTTTGGGATTTTGAATATAAGCATGAGTATAATTTAAACAATTATTATTTTGAAATATGGAATAGTATGGATTTACTAATACATGTATGTTATTTTGGATGAATTAATTTTAAATGATTGATAAAAGTTATATGAATGTGGTATATCAAGAATTTTATAAACCAGATTATGGATTTTGGAAAAAAATGAAATAAAAAGCAATATAAAATTATCTTTGAAGTGTTAAATTTGAGAATAATTAAACCTTCTGTCCAATTATATATTCGAAGTGTCATATATTTGTATAAATTTATAAAAAGAGTTTACAAAGTACTTTGAAATTAATTTTGTTTATAACAAGATGTATGAAACTAAACAATATATTGAACGATGTTTCTATTAAATAATGAAATGAGATTTTAGTAGAAATTTTGTGGATAAAATTTTGGATTTTTGTTAAAATAGTTTGAAGTTATTTGATGAAAATTTGAATTGTGTTTGATTTAAAATGTAACGAAAGCTGGGAAAATATATAATATTTGTAAAGTGAATTGTTTAAATAAAGTATTTCGTAACATTGAAAAGTAATTTTTATATTCGATAAATGTTTGGTATTTAAAAAATGAAATTTAAATAAAATCATTATGTTTAGTATAATTGTTTATTATAGGTTCTTCCTTACGGGAGTTGTGAAGACACGATTTTGTTAAGAGGGAAAGTCTGAAACAACCCAGTTTTTAAAGGTAACTAATAATAAATATTTTTCTAATTAAAATTTATCTTTAGAATTTAAAATAAGTAATTTGAACTTATTTTAGAATATCAGAGTTTTATAACAAGATAATTAGCGATGAAATTAAATAATTTGGAGAATAAATATTTGTTTTAAGATTTGTGAAATAAATTAATTTCTAAAGTATCTAAAAATTTGATTTAAAATGATTCAATTAAATATATAAATTAGGGAAATTAATCTTGTGAAATGAATGATGTTGGAATTATTTATAAAGTAAATTTATGAAAAGAATTGATTTTATGTTTGGACTTGAACTAAAATTGTGTTTTATATAAACCAAAGGAAAGAAACAAAAAGAAAATCATGAAATAATTCTTATTGGTAATATTAGTTTTATAAATTGTTGTTGGGTTATCAGAAGATAGAATGAGTCAAATCGTTAGATAGTTTTATAAAAGATTAAGAAAATTATTATTATTATTTATATTGAGTATATTATATTTTAGTTTAGTTAATTATTTATTTAATTCTAGAATATATGGCTATTATTCGCTCCTAAATATTTATTTCTGTTATAGAAGATCAGAAGTTGTGAATAGTTTATTATTAAACATTGATTTGTCTTATACATACATACATACATACATACATATATATATATGGTTATTTTGAATAATCTATCTCATACTGGTTTTCTAATAATTCTTTTCTTAGATATTGATATTGGATATATGAATGATCCATTATTGATATTAATTTGACCAATGATTTAAGATGATAGAGTGATGATATTCTTGATATGATTTTGTTGTATTTAATTCCGTGTAACGACAAATCTGAATATACGGAGTTATAATACTGTTCGGTATAGAACTTCTGATAATAATTCTTCAATTATTCTTTGAACTCGTTATATAAAATATTGGATAGTTTGAGTGTACTTTATAAACAGTGAATAAATGTTTGAGCATCACGCAGTGGTATGAGACGTTGTTGTGATATTTATTTGTTTATTCATTATAAGTAGACGACACTCACGTGACAGGAATGAAGTGGATAGTATAAGGTGATACGTGGTGATATATGGTTGTGTGCCTATATTTAGTGAATATGGCTCTGTGCCTATATTTAGTGAGTATGGCTCCATGCCTAACGAGGACCAAGACTTCATGTCTATATGTATTGGTTATATATACCACTATTACGATGTATTCCTATTATGTTTTTTGGAGGACCAGATGGCTAGAATCCACTTTAGCGGCATGACCATGAGATTGCCCCAGACTGTGATACTATATTATGTAGCTTAGTTCTACTCCTATGCGTATATTTATCTCTATGTCACTTAGGCCAGCAGCCTGTTACCTATAGGGGCTAAAATCGAATCGTGACTGTTGAGTTCTCTAGTTGTCAAGCATACCGATGGATATGTGACATGATGTCGTGATGGCAACTAAAACTTTAGAGACTCTGTGCCTCTAGAGATTGCTTATTGCTATCAGTCTTCCTTCCGGTACCGATGGAGTAGTAGTTTGACATATACGTTTGATACACCTCATTGTAGTATAGATATAGGTTTGATGATCCATACAAAGTAATATATACGGCTATACTTGGAACTTCATGTCTTTGTACAGCCATTTCCTGTCACGATATCTTCAGATAAGTATTATATGAGGAGATGCGATTATACCTTGATATATGTCTAGAGTATAGCGGATTCTCGGTATCTTAATAAGCAGCCTATCCTATCTTTTATGTATGTATGAATGATGATGTTTTATTGAGATTGAAAGATATATTTAGGCAATGCTCCATGCTAGCCTGATATACATGGTGGTATCTCATTTATTGATATTTCTGGAATTGATGTTGATCTCTGGATATGTATGACTCACCCAATTACGTTGGTTATGTGATTTCTAATTTGATGTGTTTCTATACGGGTGGCGACATCTTTTGATATCGTTTTGATTGTTTTATATGGATTTGGGATATTTGGATGATGTGATGACTTGAGTATTATTTATGTCATTATACAAATACTCCTGGCATATATTTCTATATACATATACATATACATATACATATATATACATATACATATATATACATATACATATATATACACACACATATACATATACATATACATATATATATGTATATGTATATGTATATATATATATATATATATGTATATGTAACATGTCGTCTGATGTTTTGAGTATCTTGGTAGTGGTATATATTATTCTTCCCTGTTTATACTGTATCACCTTATCTATGATCCTTGATTAGACATAGTCTGACCCGTGCGTTATTTATGTAATACTCGGGTCGATCCTAGACATTTCAAGTCCGAGTTACAGGGACGACATAACCATCTTTTATTTTATTGGGCTTAGAGGGGACATATATTAAGATGTTATATGTTGTTTATATGCAGTTGATTTATTGTATACAATTGAGGTTGAGTTGTATATTCGTCGCATTACATTGAGATAGTTGATTTATGAAATGAGTTGTACCCTTGATTATTATTATATGACATATTATATGTTATCGCTGCGATTCTGACTCTGTATTCTCTGTGATTCACCATATATTATGTATTGTTCTGTCCTGTAGACACATGTGTTTATTACTTTGTATTGATACTGTGTACGTATATGTGAGTTATTTATTTGACGTTTTAATACGTACCAATGTTAGTCCAAGGAAAAATTCATGCATATACCCCATATAGCACCATTCTATGTATTATATAACAATATTACTCTGTAATACTCTTGGATAGAATGAGCATAGAAGGGGGATTTCACACATACCCTATCAGTTGTGAAATGAGCAGTTAGATCGGAAAAATCAAAAGATAAATCGCTCGAATTTTGTTCATCTTCCACATAATCCTCATCCATATCGCCATATTCCATCTTATCATCTTGTTCTGCTTTGTTTAACTCATTTTCTTTTGGCATCAACTCATTCTAAAAACTAAAAACAAAAAAACATAAAACCTTTAATATAGTAGTCAACTGAACAAAATCAACAAATGATTCAACGGAGGAAACTGTCCCTAAAATAAATAAAGGTGACATGCAACTGTTCTAACTTTTATTTTACAGTAGCATGTCATGGTTCAGACGCTTTTTGATAATGTCTTGCTGAATTACTTTAGTACCCATATGTCGAAAATTATGATAGTACACATTCGATATGGGGAAAACGTGTAAATATAAAGTAAACAGTGAGCATCCACGGATCAAACTAGGGTTTTACGGCATCTCCTCAATGCTTATGCATTTTGGCAATGACACACTGATATACCTTCGAAGTCCCTTAAATTAAATAATTAAAAACTCGATACGAAAGCGTTGTGTACATGAATTGCGATCATGTCGTATTGAGCTACTGTAAATTGCCTAAATTATACTATCAAAAACCCTAAATTATATAATTGCTGACATGAACGTCGTCAATGCCATCACTGTCACCAACTGCACCTCACGCGATCTTCGTTTCTAGCAGCCATGGGAACAAAACTTTCCATGGTATAAGTTTCCATTTTCTCTTCTCTTTTTTGTGTATTCCATTGCAGGGTCAAGGAGGAAAAGGAAGTGATCAGGAAAGGTTAAAAAAGGGATGGAAAATTTTCAAACATAAACTTGTTTTTGAAAACAATAACGCAAATAACCCTGTTATGAAAATAATTACAAACATAGACCTGTTTTTGCCAGTAGACGTAGGCGATTTTTGAAAATTCGCCTTCGTGCGAATTTTGAAAATTCGCCAACGGGCGACATTTCAAAATGCGCACGAAGGCGAATTTTAAAAAATCGCCTTTGTTAAAACCCTGCACAAAACAAGAACAGCAAGCAAAGAGTTTATCAGATTTTGTACATATCATCTTGAGTACATCACAATCGTATAGATATATAATTTCAAATCTAACAACTTTTGTACATATCAGCTTGCAAATCTTACAATTGTAAAGTTCATTTAAGTTTGATACATGACTAGGTAGTTTGATACATAGAAATTACATGTCTTTAAAGTTGAATACACCGAAAGCATAATTAGGTCGTCGCAGTACATTTGATAAAGGAAGGTTAGGTCGCTGCAGTACATCGCTTTCTGTTATGGCCCTGCGATCCACATTTGCTGCACCTGTTTGTTTTAGGCGTTTGAAGCTCGTCCATAACATTTTTTATCCTTGTAGATTTAGGTCGTCCAGGTTGTCTTCTTGTAGGTGGAGGCAATATATGCGGACCGGTGTATGGTCTCCAGTATCTCTTATCACGCACGGGATGAAACTCTGGCTGATATGAAGCTTTGTAACTACGAACAGAGTACCACTCTGATGCAAACTCATGATGTGCTCTGTTAGCACCGTAATCCTGTGCCGAACAAGCCGCCATTACATGCGCACATGGTAATTTTTGCAGTAAGGGGATGTTGCATGTACATGAGCAGTTAGGACCATCAATTAACACTTTAAATTCATCGCCGTAGCAATGAATCACTTGCCATTCGGTTCGACTGAAGCGAACTAGTTTACAACGACGTGCTTCAATAGCTCGATCTGCTATTTTAGCTTCCCATTTTGGAGTCAAACGTGTTGTAATAGCGTCCGCCGTCTCTCGTCTCTTACAGAAATATTCAACCGATCGAAAGAAGGTTCGTGCAACCAACGCTTTTATAGGTAATGATCGAGCACCTTTTAGTACACCATTAAAACTTTCGGATGCATTGGTGGTCATAACATGAAAGCGTCCTCCATCGTCTTTGCACAGGGCCCAATTTTCTTCAAAATTCCCTAAACTTCTTTCAATCCATTCATGAGCTCGTGAATTTGTAGCTTTAATTTCTTCTCTGATTTTGTTGTACTCAACCACTTCTGAAGCACATGCAGCGGAATAAAATAAAGATGTGAGTCGTTTATCCCTAAAACCCGCCGTTTGAAGATTAGCTTTAAGATGTCGTGCACAGAACCTATGTTTGTGTGGTTCTCGCCACCTCTCCTGTAAAGCCTTCGGAATTCCTTTCATCCGATCCGATATGAAAGTAATACGACGATTGCAAACACTGTGAATGAATTCACGCATGCAAGAAAAAAATCAACCCCGGCTATCATATGACTCGGATTCGACAACTACATAAGCTAATGGAAACAGACAGTCATCCGCATCTACAGCAGTAGCAACAAGCAACGTCCCTTTGTATTTACCATACAAGTGTGTCCCGTCAATACATAGCAATGGCCGGCAGTGTAGAAAACCTGTAATGCAAGGGCCAAATGCCCAAAATGCACGATCAAATACGCCAACTTCATCGTGGGTCACATGGCCTACAGTCCCCGGATTACTTCTTTTTATTTCCTCGAAATACTGAGGCAAAGTCGCGTACGATTCGGCCCAATCACCATAAATTCTTTCTATTGTTTTGTTTAATGCCCGCCAAGCTTTCATGTAACTAATTTTGATGAACAGTTGATCGTCTACAAGCACTTGGACTGTACCTGCTGAGATATCCAAATCGGCCTTGACAAATGACATGATTTTTGACACAAGAAAATTAGAAGTGGCTTGCTTGTGGTTGGAATTAACTGTAGGATTGACACAGGTATGTTCGCTAGGCAACTTTCTGATTTCCCACCAGCCAGACTGCGATTTCTTTGAGACTATTGCATGTATTCTCCATGGACAGTTGGTGTCAACATTACAGATAGCGGTGTATATAGTTTTATTCGACTTGATCGGCTTGTATGAAACTCCATGTAGAATGGACCATTCGGTTAATTGGTGTAGCATTTTTTGCTTACTTTCAAATACCATTCCAACAGCAAATCCATTTTGTATGCACGCGGTTGAAAATTTTTCCCCAGAAAATTGTAGATTAGCAACGACCGATCTTGCCATCATTTGGGCAGTACATAGATCATCATCCAACGGCACTTCCATTTGAGCTTCTTCACCATCACCTTCAACATCATCTACATTCGGAAAGTCGTAGTTTAACGATTCATTGTTCACCTGCATTCGTTCTACCCAACACGCATCATTGTTAGTCCTCGTCGCAACAGCCATACTATCGATTGCAAGAACATGACCGGTGTCTCCATCTATATTAACATGCATATCGGTGTCAATATTGGAATCATGCGAGTGTTGTGACGGTCTGGCACCACATTCTACAGCAGTATCTTCAATAGTTGTGCATCTGTTTACAACAGTATTTTAGTACGAAGCTAGAGTAGATAGGAAACATTACTCAAATAAATTGCTAAACAAACCTTTGACTTATATCATACATTTCTGATGGAGTAGGATATAACGGTTGCGGCAAATGAAAATTTTGTTGTTCAGCATAGACATTTTGTAGATGCATTTGTTGTTGGAAGCTGAATGTGTTAGAAGAAAGTATTAGCAATTGTAATTTAAAAATAAATTCCAATGTTAAGTTTAATACCTTGGATGCGTCGTATGTGGTGTGTAGTATGGAAAGTACTGTTCTGGAGTTGGTTGCGACATCATGTAATGCATGAACCCATAGTTTATGGGAGGATAACCATGACCCTCAGCATGTACATATGGATTACTGTAAGTAGGAGAACCTAAGCTTGCTGAAGGATTATCAGTTTCCAACATTTCTGTAAAATGCCCTAATCCTGTACTAACGATAGGAGATTGTACATGTTCTTGCAGATTTTCTTTTGCAACTTTCCCAACGTACAACTCTAAGGACTTTTTAACCGCAGAAAACATAACTTCAACATCCTCATCGTCCGAGAGTGTTATTGCTTTTGAACCTGAATCCGTAGGCCAGTTAACCACCAACTCAATATCAAATTCGATTGCGCTTATTTTTGTCGCTTTGTACACGGATTCTTTCAACTCAAATAGTGTGCAACCTTTGCGTACTCTCCCTGGTTTACAAAAACCGCCGACATACTTTCCGTTTTTTTGTTCGTCGACGATCAATTCACCGTCGTAGTAGCAAAGTGTTGGAATGAGATTTCTAGCCATTCTACATACAAATAATTTCTAGCTGACCAAACATTTCTGTACATTTGTATGAAAATATTTTAATGGACGTAACAAAGCTAGGGTTTGTAATTTTCTTACCAATTCGTATACAGAGATATAGCGTAGACGTTTGCGTAGACTAGCAAGGACTCTATTTCAACAACCAATTGCTTATCGAAAGAAAATAGAGTTTTGGTGTTTGGAATTGTAAGCTGAAATAAAATGAGTTCTACAGATCTGAAAACTTGGTGTTTGGAAATGAGGAGGCCAGTGCAAAAGTTGACTAGATATAAAACTTATATTTGAAGGAGACTTTTCAGAAGTCGCCTTTAGGCGAATTTTCAAAAGCCGCCTTAAGGCGAATTTTGAAAAATCGCCTGAAGGCGAATTTACAAAAGTCGCCACTAGGAAAACACCCGAAATCACTAATACTCAACAGATTATTATGCTGTTGAACTACAAGATACCTCTCAATAGAAAATACAGGACGGACAGATGATAAAAGGCAAGCATACACAAACAACAACCACATTATACTACTTTACGACCATTACGTCAAAACATACGGTCAATCTCGTGGTAACCGGTAGCACCCCGCAAGCATTTCATTGCGAATTGCAATATTCATCCTCTCCAAGCGACTAACCGTAGCTTGCATCTCAAGCGCGTATTGGACCCCCCTTTTGGTCATTGGAGGATCGAACCATTCAAAAAATTTACAACTATTCACCCCCTGACGCATCTGTGCATCGATATACGCTTTACAGCCGTAAAAGCGACGTCCTGCATTCCTCTGACTTTTGGAAACAACAATGTTACATTCAACTCCGCAATAGCAAAGTACCGAACGTCCACTGATGCTAGAACTTGATGTATTAGGGTTTTGATGAGCAAGTACAGTCATTAGCCTGGTCTGCAATGATTGTTGAACCGGTTGGGGATTCTCGAGTACGACATTTTCCCGCGTAGCACAAACAAGTTCACTCTCTACTTCTTCATTTGTCTCTTCATTTGTCTCTGTAGCACCCACTGTTGGTAGATCTTCCACTTGGGTTTCCGGAACAAATTCTACCTCATCGTCTGCAACCTTATTCCGTTCGTAGTCATCATATATTTCCATCATTGTTTGATCATCGATCTCCCAATCATCCATTTTCGCCTACATAAAAGTTAAAGAAAATACCAAAATTAGTCAAATTTGCAACCATGGTTTGGGTCGAATTCCTTTCCGATTTGAACAAAATTGAAGACTGGCGTACTACACACCCATCTGTTAGAAGAGAGGAAAAAAAATGACAAAATACCAACCTTAGTGACTTCTGCGATTGCTTTTGCACAAATTTAGGTTTTTGGTTCGATTTTGAAGCAAAAAGAAATGACAAAGGAAGAAGGGTCAACTGGTTTTTACAGTGCAGGGTTGAATTGGTGAAATTTCAAAAATCGCCTTTAGGCGAATTTTCGAATTTCGCCTACAGGCGAATGTTAAGAATTCGCCTACTGACGAATTCTCAAAATTCGCTCAAAGAAACCTGTTGCTGCAAACAGAGCAGCAGGTACAACATCTCAAATTTTACAAATTCAACACGGCAACAGAGCAGTCGCTTAATGGACAAATTTAACATGCAGCTCATGAAATACAACATCTCAAATTTAAGCGAAATGCATCTAACAACATTACTTCGTACGGTACAACACAAATTTTACAAATCCAAACAACATTTTGCAAAGCCAAACAATATTGCTTCGTACGGATATTACAAATCCAAACACAAATTTTACAAATCCAAACAACCTCTAACTACTCGCATCCAGCAACAATATGGATTTACTCATGAAGATCATGAAATTCGTGCGGGCTTCTTCTCCGCCGACGCGTTACCAGTGGTCTAGAACCGCTACTGCTGCTGCTACTGCTACTCCGATCTCTGCGCGCAGTGGAAGACGAAGGTAATGCGAGCGTTGGTTGAGATGGGCCAGGAACAAATTCTTCGTGTACCGGTGCACCTTGGGACGAGGTGCCCTGTGACGATGAACCCGCACCTCCTCTAGGCCGACGTCGGGTGTACACAAGCGCTGGAGGTGGAGATGGAGGTCTTGGCCTATCAAGTTTATTCCTGCACAATACAACATCTAGAATCCTTTGGATGTTAATGCACATCCTCCTCCCCTCCTCGTCGGTTTGTCGTCTGCGAAGCTTTTCAGCTTCTTCCCAAGCCCTGCTTATACCAGCTGCCTGTAAAGTTGAATGAAAATTAGCCAGAGACACAACTATCATAACTAATTGATATACTACTTACAACATCAGCTTACCACGTTCCTCTCAAGTGGTGCTCTGGGAACGTACGGACTTCTATACACTGCCTCCACTGGCGCCGTAAGAACATATCGTCGTGTTATGTTCCAGTACCACCTTTTGTACTGCTCTAGCGTGATGGTGGGCTCCCTCTCAATCTGGGTAGCTGTATGTCGCTCATTCCACAACTGAATGTAGGCAACATACTCCTCTGCATTGTACGTAGACGTGCAGGGTGGCGCATCATCTGGTATATGCTGCATCATGCCGAATTGTCTCATAACCCTGTCGGGTAAGTGAAATGCAGCCTGGGTGTAAGATAGGAGTGGTACTCTCGCAGTCCACAAGTATCTAGCAGCTGTACACATGGCTGGAAGCTGTGCTAGCACATCTTGTGTGTACGATGTCCAAGTAACCTTGTCATCCTCTAGCACATCTAACTCGTTGCGATAGAACTTCACACTCCGTCTTGGAGTTTGACGCGTTTTTTTTGGTCCTACCCACCTGTTAGAATATGTTAGAATATATTACACATGGAAATTGCACTGTATAATTTATTTGAAAGGATAAAAAAATACCGAGACCCAAGCGGCATCGACTGATCGACAACAACGTTTGTTACTAACAATCTTCCGATTGGAAGATAAGTCCACGACCAAAGCTGCATTTATAAGAAAAAGTTAAGACCAAAAATGAGACAAATCATGTAAAGCAGTAAATTATTGGAGTTTGTTTCAAACATGTAGTAGTGTCAGACAGCCACCAATAGATTTATTCTCCAAAAGAGAGAGTCTGGACATCTCCATATACGTATAAGATAACACAGCACTGCCCCAGGAAAACTTACCGCACTCCCCTAAATCAGCAATATACGGTAGCCATTTCAGATCTACCCGAGTCATTGTATGGTCGCACATCAATCGAGAAACAATGATGTGCAAAATAATAGCACGTGCTCGCTGCTGAATCTGAGCCTCTGTAGCATCAGCAGGAATATCGTGCGACAATTGACGTCTATACCACATGATTTCCACAAACTCATTGCCCCTTGTTTGTTCAGGGGGTGGGTCAAGACCAAGTAAATCATGACACAATTGCATATAGTCATATGTCACTCCTTCATAAGCCACTGCATTGCCTTCAATAGGCAAACCTAACAACACGGCAACATCTGCTAATGTAATCGTCATCTCACCAACAGGGAAATGAAAAATGGAGGTCTCTGGTCGCCATCTGTCTACCAAAGCAGTGATAAGATAGTGGTCAAGCTGGATGTATCCCAACTTCATTATGTGTAGAAAACCAGCCCTCTCAATCTCAGCCAATACTCCTGGATGACTTGAACTCACCTTCTTCACTGATGTGGAGTGATCAATAGTTGTATCTGGATCGTCGCGCTGAACAAATGATAAATATATAATTAGAAAGCCGGAATTATACAAACTAACACAAAATTATATTTTTTAAAAAACCACCTGCATCCATATATCGTTAGAAGTACGATGCTGTGCTTGAAGAAATAATACCCTTCCATCAACGGGTCCGGGCTCCATCTCCACATACTCTACAAGATACAAATATTATAAATCAATTCATTTCGATAAAAATTATACACTAACCAAAAATTGACAACCTCATAACCCACAAAGTAGTATGAATGCACGTCAACTCCTTGTCGTTCATATAGATTTTTAATATGCCTTTTATAAACTACAACTACCTTAGTTGTAACCTATTGCATTTTGTACACTCTATCGCAACATGGTTTGAAGAAAACCACACAGCGCGCGCGCGCACAAACACACACATATCATGATGAAGTAAGTTGTGTGATTAAATAGATACTATTTGCATGAAAGAACAAAACATGCAATATTCAAAATATTAAATGCTCAAACTATATGCTTGAAAACAAACAATGAAGCAAGTTGTGGAAGCCAAACAATTATGCAAAAACAATTCATGCTCGACCTATTGCTTAACATACTTTTTGCATATATTAAAATGTTTTACAAAGTAACCTATTGCATTTTGTACACATACAACTACCTTAGTTCAAACAAGTTCAAAGTGTACAAATTATCAACGGTGATATTCAAATGCTTTACTTTACAAGTACAATTTTTGTTCATGAAGTAAATTTGCAACAAATTCATGCCCTAAATTAGAAATACCAAATTATGGGTATAGATTCGTACCTATTTCTTGTTCTATACCAGACGTGCTTGCCATTGACTAATTTGTGAAAGAATTTGTCTAAAAATTGAAGAAATGGAAGTGGAGGAAGGTTTTGAGAAATTTGGGGCTTTTGGGTTCGGTTTTGTTTTGTTTTGGGGAAATGAGGAAGTGGGGAGAAGGGTTGTTGGCTGTCTTGTTTTGTGCAGGGTTTTAACGAAGGCGATTTTTGAAAATTCGCCTTCGTGCGCATTTTGAAATGTCGCCCGTTGGTGAATTTTCAAAAATCGCCTTCGTCTACCTGCCAAAAACAGGTCTATGTTTGTAATTATTTTCAAAACAGGGTTATTTGCGTTATTGTTTTCACAAACAAGTTTATGTTTGAAAATTTTCCAAAAGGGATTAGTACTAGTTTCTTTACAAGTGGATGATCTGTCCAATACCCTCGTAATAGTTTTTAAAAAAATAAAAATCGTACACATCCAAAATTGAAGTTTCTTTACCATTACCCTAAAATAATAAATCTTTTTAGAAAATGAATGTATATCTTGTGTAAATAAAATCTTCGATCTTCATTCTCTGAACATTTGTACTCTCATTTCTTATTTTTCTTAATAAAGCTTCTTTGTGTCTCTTAAAATCTGTAGCAAATGTGTTATTACTAATATAATATGATATAATATAGGGTATTGTTAATATTTGTCTTAAGAACGCATGCTAAGAATCATATTTACATGCTAAAAGACAAAAAAAAAAAAAAAAATTGAGTACATATTTTATCCCTTCATCATAAAAAATAGGGAAAATTCAAGGAGGTCGTTTGGATAATTTAACAAATGTAACATGGCTTTAGGGCAATTTTAACATTTTCTTGTAATACTACAATTAGGAATGAGCAAACTTTGGTTAAAACCAAATAAACCAATCGAATCAGTTTATTTCGCACAGTTTGGTTTGATTTTAAAACAAATTGTCTTATAATCGATCCGTAAAATAATTTATTTTGGTTTCTGGTTTACCAAATTAACTGAACTTTTACTATATTTTTAAAATTACTAATTTTTTAATGATTTTTTTAGATTAGTTTAGCTGTCTAAATAAAATTCATTTATCATGTCGGTCAAATTACTGATAAAAAGCACAAAAATACTAAATAAGAATACTTTAATTGTGTATTTTTGTTTTATTTTAAAGTATAATAAATATTATGCACATAAAATGTGAAATATTTTTAGTTTAGTTAAATCGAACAACAAAATGAACCAACCAAACTTTAATTCGATCGGTCTGATTTGGTTTTTATTTTTATTGGTTTTAGTGTGGTTTAACAATTTTTATCATTGGACCAACAAAACCAACCAAACGCTCACCTTATTGTTGTAGATAGTACATAATATACTGTATCTTCTACAACAGTTTTCCTTATGTGTTTAAACGGTAGAAGTCGGCAATAAATGCACAACGTGGTGAAACAAAATAAATGCAGGGTCAGGCGCTATAGAAATCAAACCATTTACCTTTCGCTTGCAAAACTTGGAACAATCCTAACGTGCTGCATCCAAAGAAACCAGAGACCCTCTACACACAACAGAAAGCTAATTGGAAGAATAGGTGAGTGCGGCTGCCTAACTGGCACACACATGTTGCACTCACATGCTCAAGACCAGACTCGGTTTTCAACTTTCCCCCGCCGACTATGAGCTATAGTGCTTGTCCTGATTGATTTTTCTACAGATTTCTAGGTCCAGACAATGGATGGGAAAGAAGATATTCTACCTCCTAATCATAACATCTTAGTTTTACAGATGGTCAAACAGTACATTGTATAATACACAACCATATATTACTTGCAAATAAGAGACCGAATTCTTTAGTTTACAAATAACAACCAGTCTCCTAAATCATGAATAAAAGTCCACAAAACGTGACATATCCCTTAAGTATCTTGGCAATAAATATATATATATATGAGAACTTATTTGGAGGCAACAGTTTGTGAACACAAAGGCATATTGTCTAAAATAGGAACACAGCCTTCTTTAAGAAACTGGCTTACGAGATCAGCAACCAACTTCGGCCTCTCAACATGAGGAAGATGGCCGCAGTCTGGTATCTGACATAAAACTGAATCTGGGAGCTCGTCCTTTAATCTCTGCCATTATGTGCAAAAGCAGAAAGTCAAAAAAAAAAAAATTAATGTTTGTAAGAAAATGCATACGCCAAACAACAGTTTCATTCCAAGCATACACAATTATGTGTGTGCGAAGAATAATTCAAAAGTATGCAATCAACATTAGCCCTAATCGAAATAGAATTAAATAGCTGGTTTAGGGAGTTTCATCAAATGGTAAACTGAGCCGCGATCTAATGATCTTGGGATTACTATGGTTCATGGAGTACGCCAAACAACTTAAAATAAATTTCAAACCTTGCATTTAATTTTCACTTTGATAGAAAATAATAACCATCTTGTCAATTGTCAATGACCACTGGAAGTAGTGGTATCACACTAGTGCTAGTTTTTGCAGCGTGGCCTTATTATAATATTAGATTATATGTAATAATACAGGCAAGTTTCATTTGGTAAACCAAAATCACAGAATATATGCTAAAAAAAATAAACAAACTACTGTACACCAAAACTTATATATAACATATATTATTGATGTTTTCTTAAAATATATCCCTGGCTTCGTCTTCCATCTTCCAAACTTGAAAACTCATTCACTCAAGAATACTAAAAAAATTCATCGCCAACTGAAGCCAAAACTAAACAAACAAAATATGACTTCTTCATTTTATTTTTGTTTTCCAAAATTTCTTCTGTTCCAACAAAAATGATTCTAATTATCAATAAATGAGGTTAAAAACCGAAATAGGTTAGGGATGTTGAAAAATAGACCAATCAACGTGTCTATTAGTAGAAAGTCACATATATCCAAGTGGAAAATCATATGTCCATTCAAGTGAAGAGTCGTTTCTATCAAATAAAGAGTCAAGAGTCAACAGTCGTGTCTGTTGAATGAAGAATGTTGTCTATTGATTGAATAATGTTCTCTGTTGGAGTGAGAAGTCTAAATGGAAAGTTGTGTCCGTTTAGAAATAGTGTCTGGAAATACCACAAACATGGATCATTTGTTTTGTGTCGAGTTGAATCAAGAGAAAATATACAACATATTTTGAGAAATAATTTTAATTCTCTTTTCTCATCTTCATTTCTAACGAAGTGGTATCAAAGTCATCTGTGTTTGGAGATAAAAGTTTGAAGAAAAGTTTCAAATGGAACACCATTTATAGTTCCATCTCTCATTGAAGAAAATTATGATAAGTGGTGCATAGAGATGAAGGCTTTGTTTGGAGCCTACGGAGCATGATAATGTGTGAAAAAAGGTGTTAAGAGAGATGACGCAACCACCAAAACTAAAGACCAAAAGACGCTCTTACTCGTTTTTCAAGTTTTGGACCATACGATTGAAAAAGTTTCTGATGCAACCACCTCCAAGACCTTTAAGCAAGTATGGGATATTCTTCAAACCTCTTTAGTTGACAGACGAAAGAAAGTACGTCTCCAACATTAAGAGGTGAATTTGACTCTCTGCCTGGTACCGACTCTATTTCAGATTATATTTCAAGGATTTTGGATATTAATAACCAAATAAAGAGATATGAAGATGAGATAAAAGATGATCCAATTGTTGAAATTTCTTATGATCTTTAGATCCAAATTCAATTATGTTGTTGCCATAGAAGAATCTAAGGATTTAGACAACAATGTCCATTAGTGAACTTGCCGAATCATTGCAAGTTCATGAAGAATCCGATTCAAGAATCGGTAGAATATGCTTTGAAAGTAAAGCTATCTTTGAAAGAGAAGGAGACAAATCATGGCGCATTCCAAAGAGGTCGGGGATGTGGAAGAGGTTGTGGTCTAGGCCAACGTCGAGACCATGGATATGGAAGAGGTGGACGTGGACGACAAATACTCGTTAGGAATAATGAAACAAGTCAAATTTTCAATCAAGTAAGAGATCGTGGACAAGGTAGAAGAGGAGGATATCGTCCAAACCAATGAAGATATGACAAATACTAAATGTTATAATTATCATCGTTTTGGTCATTATCATGGAAATGCAAAAGCAACGTGGAGAAGAATAATAATTTGATAGAGATTAACAACGCTAAAAAAGATGAAAATCCTACTTTAATTCTTGCATGCAAAGGTAATTAAGACGATGCGAGCAATCAGTGGTATCTTGACTCTGAAGCAAGCAGTCATATTTGTGGAACTTGAAGGACCAATTGGAAGTGATATTACATTTGGTGAGAAAGGAATAATTATGATTCAGTTGAAAAGTGGAAGTCATTCTTTTATTCTATTGTCTTCTATGTTCCGGAAATGAGAAGTAACATCTTGATTTTAGGACAACTTTTGAAAAGTGAGATGAATTGAAAGACAAAAGTTTGATTATGAAAGACAAAAGTTTGATTATGAAAGATGAAATAGAAGATTGTTTGCCAAAATACTTATGACAGAGAAAAAAAATGTTCCGACTGAATCTCCAATCTGACATCTCTATTGTTGATATCTCTATGTATCTGAAGTCTTGTTTCAAAAATTCATCTTGGCTTTTTTGCCATACGAGGCTTAAACACCTAAATTTTAATGGCCTAAAAATAAGCGTAGAGAAAGAATGATAAAGGGACTATCTTTCATTGACCATCTAAATTAACCTTGAGAAGGATGTCTTCTTGGAAAACAAACAAGAAAGAGTTCCAAATTGGTTGTTAATGAGAGCTTGATATCCGTTGGAGTTAATCAATTTGGATATGTATGGGCTAATCAAACCATTGTCGCTTTAAAGGAACAAATATTTTGTTCTTTTCATCGATGGTTATACTCAAAAAACTTGGGTATATTTTTGAAAGTTTAATTATGTTCATACACCGATAATCACTTAACATAGATCGAAAAATATGATGTACCAACATACACCATAATTTACTTTACGTACTCCATCTCTCTGACAAAATTATCCTTGTTTTTATATTCATCATCTTCTCTCTTTAAAATTTAAAATTTATGACACTAAACAAGAAATCTCTATCCCTAAATTAAGTTGAAATTTCAACAAATTAAACTTTAATTTTTTGCACTAACATTATAACTACTTTTAATGTTTTTAAAAGGAAATCTTGAATTCAAAAAAAGTAATCCTAATTTGAGAAAGAATTAAATACTTTGAAATTAGAGAAGTTAGTTGTGAAAGTTGTCTTGATTGATATTTTAGGTTTCATGGTAAAAATAATCATTATTTTTTCTATAAAAATGTACATATTTGATCGTATCATTAATTTTACTATTTTAATTTTATGAGATAATTAAAAAAACTACAATTAAGAAGAAAGATAATTTATTAATAGATTTTCTTCGCATAATAGTGGTGTATGTTAGATGATTTTTGGTGTGTGAATAGAATTTGTGTTTTCTGAAAAGGTATTGTTATTGACACTCCACTTTTGGATATAAAGGACATTTTTGATTAAATTTTTTTTACCATGAGAGATACTAATTGGTATCCCGCCTTTTGGTCAAGTTCGGAATACCAACAAATTAGCTGGAAAGGATGAATATCATGATTGGAGATTGATTGGAAACAAGACTATGATCGATACCGTCAAAATTAAAACGAATTCCAATCAAGGTTGGATCAATTGGGAATGATGAACAGAACTTAGAGAGGCTACACTTCGAATTTCAAGTCAACCTGAGTTCGTACGCTCGAGTTATAGATGGATCAATATTGGTGAAGAAATGGATCTGGATCGAGCTCTTTGTATCCACCATGATGATCGTTGGTGTGGATCGATCAAATGGATGTGGACTTCGTATCGATGCAATGCAAGTCAGTTGGATGGATACGTTGGTGCACTTCGTATCAATCAAAGCTGGATCGATACAAGGGATAGAACAACCGATGGACCCTAGGTAATGGTTGCATGGATTTAGAAGAGCGCTTTGTATCGATCAATATACATGGAAGCAGGTCCGATGGATACGAAGGCATGTGCGTTCAGGGTGCTCAGGGAACGGTACGAAGCAAGGGATGGATCGATGGATACGAACGGCATGGATACGAAGAGCACAGCTAAGCATTGATATGAGTAGAATGTTTTGGCATCGATACAGAACAAGACGAGGATCGATACGACAGATATATGCAGAGGATCGGTACAAACAGGGGAGCGACCAATGGACGTGAAGGAACAAAGCTCGATCGATCGATACAAAAGAATATAAATACGAACATGACTCGGAGTGATACGAAGGATAGATATGGATTTGATGGATACGAAGACACTTGTTCCCAGGGAGGGATCAGATTGATACGAACAGTGTGGATACGAACAAGGTTTGGATCGATACGAAGAATGGATGGTGGATGGATACGAAGCTGCCAGCGTACATTGAAAAACACAAACTTGGATCGATTGTAACTCTCAAACCATGGATCCAAATGCTATAAAATTTTAACAGGAATTTTATCATTCACTTAGAAACATGCATGATTGATCTCAGCTTCATTGGACCATTTTTAGATCGATACGAATTGTACTTGGATCGATCCAAAATCACTTTGTATCGATCTGGCGGGCCACCTGCGCAAGAGAAAAGGTATTCCAAGTTTTGAGGCGGATATTTTCGGATCTACACCTATAAATAGCAGTCATATGACAACTAAAAGGGGATCTTCTTCCTCCTTCCTGCGCAAAAACTCTGTCATTTTGGTTGATTTCAAAGGCTTGTAAGTGTACTCGCAATATAAAAAAGGAACAAAATGACTAATTCTAAGTGGATGTAGATCAAAGATAACCGAACCACTATATATCTTGTGTTCTTTCTTTCTCTCTCTCATTTTAATTTCGATATTTATTCATTTTTGTTCTCTACTTAATCTGGATCTGAAATTCATGTTTGGATATTGAAGATCTGCATAGATACACTTGTGCTCTCACTATTTCTAGGGTTTGTGACCAATTTTGACGCTAACACTTTAGTGCTTCCAATGAGAAAGACTAGCACCCGCTATACCGGATTTGGAGTTCAGATTCGGAGCTAAAAGATCAGATCTACAAGGAACCATGACAAAACAGTCAACAAAGAGACAGAACGGAAAGAAGTGAGCATGAAGGGAGTCAGGAGGCTTCTTTAAGAGAAAATCAAACCTCAGTTTTCATCATCAAGGATAAGATGAAAATGATGATGGGAGTTATGCAGGAGAATTATTGAAAACGCAGGATCAAATGATGCAGAACATTCTCGGACAATTTGGACAGGCAGGAGCAGCAAGAGCTGCTGGAGTTCAGATCCGCGGAGTTGGAACAGAAGGACCCAACAGGCAATCGGATGGAGCAGTTCAGCAGGGCGCAGCCTCCAATCAGCACACGGTTACCAATTTAGATGGATCCAGACTCGAGGGCACACCATCATGCAATGATGGACCAATTCATGGAGGGATTCCAGGTGATACAATACGACAGGATGCCGGCAGGAATACAGGAGTGCGTGATGAGGAGTATGTACCAGAATTCCCTCGGGGACTCGGGGGGAGGGGAAACCCTTGGTGGACAACACTGGATTAGCTGAGATTATCAAACGAACTATGCGTGAAGGTTTAGCAAACAGAGATCTGGAAGGAGTAAATAGGAGTCCGTTTACCTGTGATATCAGAATGGCTAGGAATCCACCAGAGTTCAAGCTACCTACCCTGGAGGTATACAACGGCAGGGTTGATCCTACCGATCATTTGATGAGGTATACGAGACACAAGGAAGTGTTGGGGGTATCGGAGGAAGTTGTGGCCCGGTGTTTCCCTCTGTATTTGACGGATATAGCCGTTATGTGGTTCAGGCAATTCGAAGATGAATCTATTAGGACATGGACAGAATTGGTGGACAGGTTTTTGAAGCAGTTTCGGGTTCATATCAAAAGGCCGAAGAATGTGATGACACTGACATCGGTAAAATAAAGGACAGGAGAATCGCTCAGGGCTTTCTTAACTCGATTAAATGCAGCAATTGCTTCGGTGGATCGGCCGGATCCATCGATGGTTTTAATATCGGTGGTGTCAGGAGTCAGGGATAACTCAGATTTCAAGGTATCATTGATACGAGATCCACCAATGGATCTCGAAGAGTTCTTTCACGAGGCCGAAAATTTTCTTCGACGGGAGGATGTGTGTTCGAATATGAAGTTAAAGGAAGTAAACGTGGTTCCGATGAAAGCTCGAGTAAGGATAAGGACAAAGGAAAAAGGAAGTTGGATGACAACTCTGACAGGGCAAGGAAACGCTAGGAAGAACCAAAATTCTCCACTTACACAGGATTGAACAAAACGTTGGAGCGGATATACATGAAAATCCGGGATCGCCTTCCTTCCCCAAGGCCGGCAAGGAAAGAACCCTCGAAACGTGAGAGGGCATCAGGAAGGCACTATCTCTTTTCATGACCTGGACGAGCATGATACCAACAACTGCAGACATCTAAAGGATATAATCGAGGAGCATGTAAGAAGTGGTCAACTGCGGCAATATGGCGGGGCTCCAAATGCGGCAGTGGAACAAAAGCGGCCACCGTCTACCTCAAATGACGATGGCATGAGGCACAGTAATGATGGTTGATTGGTTATCGACTGACAGGGATGATATGGAATAAGTAACAAACTCTGGACAAGCGACCAGTCACTTACTCATGTACGGGGACGGAGATAGACCCTAGGCATGCTCTTATATGATGATAAACCGCGACGTTCTAGTTTGTGAAATCTGCTTTTTCTTTTTTGGTTTGAACATTTGCTTTTTTCTAGTTTGGTTTCAATGTTTGGTTTGAACTCCTGGTTTTGTTTATTTTTTAGTTTGGACTTTGTTTTGGATGCATGTTTTCTGGTTTAGATATTAGTTTGGATTTCTGGTATGGATTTTTGTTTTTCTAATTTAATCTGGATTTTGGATTGGATTTTGATTGGATTTTTGTCTTCTTTTTGGTAAATGGTCGTCGGGTATGGATTATGTCTGACAAGGGGTAAGTCGCTTCATCTGAACGTGGCGAGTCGTCTTATTCGGGTCGTCGAGTATGGACTATGCTCAGTAAGCGTCCGGAGCGATCAAGATTCGGTTTAGGACTTAAGCCACAACATTACTTAGCGTTCAGGGACATTGAACCAGGATCACCGTTGAGCAAGACGTTGCTTGACACAGATCCTCGAATGTGGATTGCGCTTGGCAAGAACCCAGAGGTTACGGATTCGGATATTGGCTATGAACAGTTAAGGATTTGATTAAGGGCCCAGAGTGATCCTGGATTAGGATATCGACCCGGGGAGGTCATGGATATAGTTATTGGTGATTGGATATTGATGGATTAGAACTCGATTGTCGGGTTCACACGAACATAGAACTGGCTAAGAATCTGGTTACTGCATTCGGAATCGGATACGACTCGGAGCAGTCGCGGATTTGGATAAGAAAATGGCTATGGCGATTGGATAGAACGGCTTGGTAATAGATTGGATCGTGGATCGAATGGTATGGTTATGGATAGAATATGGACTTTGAATGCCGGATTCGGAGCTATTCAAAACACACCTTCTTACCACAAGGCATGTTTTGGGGGGCAAATGTTATCCCTCCTTTTGGTCAAGTCCGGGATACTAACAAATTGGCTGGAAAGGATGGATATTAGGATTGAAGATCGATTGAAAACAAGACTATGATCGATACCGTCAAAATTGGACCGAGCTTCAATCAAGATGGGATCGATTGGAAATGATGAACAAGGCTTAGAGAGGCTACACTTCGAATTTCAGATCAATCGAAGTTCGTATGCTCGAGTTATGGATGTATTAATATTGGTGAAGAAATGGATCGGATCGACCTCTTCGTATCGATCATGGTGATCGTTGGTGTGGATCGATCAAAATGGATGTGGACTTTGTATCGATAGACTTCGTATCGATGCAATGCAAGTCGGTTGGATGGATGCGCAGATGCACTTCGTATCGATCAAAGTTGGATCGATACAAGGGATAGAACAACCAATGGACATAAGATAATGGCTGCATAGATTTAGAAGAGCGCTTCGTAAAGGCATACATGAAAGCAGGTCCGATGGATACAAAGGTATGTGCTTTTAGGATGCTTAGGGATCGGTACGAAGCAGAGGATGGATCGATGGATACGAACGGCATGGATACGAAGAGCACGGCTAAGCATCGATACGAGTAGAAGGTTTTGGCATCCATATAGAACAGGACGGGGATCGATACGAAAGACATATGCAAAGGATCGGTACGAACAGGGGAGCGACCAATGGATGCGAAGGAACGAAGCTCAATCGATACGAAGAGTATAAATACGAACATGACTCGAAGCAATACGAAGGATGGATATGGATTTGATGGATACGAAGGCACGTATTTCCTAGGACGGCATCAGATCGATACGAACAATGTGGATACGAACATGGTTTGGCGGATGGATACAAAATCCATGGATAGGAAGCTGCCAGTGTACATTGAAAAACACAAACTTGAATCGATCATAAATCTCAAACTATGGATCCAAATGCTATGAAATTTTCACAGGAGCTTTAGCATTCACTTAGGAACATGCATGATCGATCTCGGCTTCATTAGACCACTTTTGGATCGATACGAATTGTACTCAGATCGATCCAAAATCACTCTGGATCGATCTGGCGGGCCCACCTGCGCAAGAGAAAAGTTATTTCAGATTTTGAAGCGAATATTTTCGGATCTACACCTATAAATAGAGTCCTATAGCAACTAAAAGGAGGATCTTCTTCCTTCCTGGACAAAAACTCTGTTATTTTGGTTATTGATTTCAAAAGTTTGTAACTATACTCACAGTATAAAAAAGAAATAAAATGATTAGTTCTAAGTGGACGTAGGCCGAAAATAGCCGAATCACTATAAACCTTGTGTTCTTTCTTGCTTTCTCTCATTTTAATTTCGATACTTCTTCATTTTTGTTCTCTACTTAAACTGAATCTGAAATCTGTGTTTGGATATTGAGGATCTGCGTATACACACTTGTGCTTTCACTGCTGTTGGGGTTTTTGACCAATTTTGACGTAAACACTAATCAAACTTGTTTTCTCATAAAATAACAATCAAATTGCCATAATTGTCATTCTTTTTATTTATCCTAATTTTTCTTTAATTATTATTAACCTTTTCAAAATTATTAGTTAAATAATGGAGAATTCAAACCCATTTTCAGATAGAATTGCAAATGAGAAAGAAACAAGATTGTTTTTTTACTCAAGAAAGCAATCAACAAAGTCAATTTAAACCCTACTTTTTATCAGTTAAAAAATGTGCAGTAAATTGGATTAAGAAATTAAGTTTATTTGAAAGATAATTCACTTGGAATAATGTAGATTTTTGATGGGGACAAGGGTTTTCTGCCCCCATTTTTATCTTTCCAGATCTGAAACATTGTCTCTCCGTGTCTTCCCTTTTCGCCTTAAATTTCTTCCTCCTTTACTCTTTCCCCTCGTTCCGCTTTGTTCTTTTTGTTCTCGTGTTCCTTTTTTCCCATTTGCCATGGATTCCGCTGCCTTAACCTATACTTGCCTTCCTCGCACATCCTAACTTTTCGTGTTTCTTGAGTATTTTCCTACTCTTCTCCATTGATTTCTGCCTCTCACATCTGAGTTCCACATCTCAGTTTCTCTCGTTCCTTCCTTAGTACCTTTGCCTAGCTCTCACCTTTAAAGTAATGCCATTCCACTCCTTATGCTTATCTTTGCGCTTGTAGTTTATTTTTTGAGTTTGGTTTTTGGTTCAGCATCGAGGTTAGCTCGACATGCTCGTGTTTGTCTAGGTCTATTTGTGCTGAGTGGTGGTCAACGGCTGGCTCTTCTTTGGGTGTTTCTTCTTGTGATTAGCAGTGTTCGTTGTGGCTTTGGTTTCGTTTATGCTTGAGGCTGGGGTTTTTGGACGTTGGGGGGGGGGGGGGGGTCCCTTTGGCGCTCGGTTGATTGTTTTCTTTATGGCATTGGAGGGAGTGATATTAGCAGTTATGTTTCTTTTCAGTCAGAGGCCTTCATGCTCCAGTTGGTTCTATAGCTTGTTTGTTTTTGTGAACCACTCATTGTCTATATCTTTATGTCATTGCTTGGTGAGTTGTATGAGACTGCTTTCATACTGCTTTGTGCAGCTAGCTATTGAACGTTAGCACCCCGCGTGGTGCTTGTGTAAGTTGTAATGGTTTGTAATGGTTTAGACTAGTGTGTGCAGTTCAAGTGTGAGGTGTAGTTGTATGAAGTGGACGATCCACGTTAAAAACCACTTAGCTGCTGATGTGTTACTGCCTCTCATCTGTTAAATTTGTAAAAGTGGAACGGTCAATATAATCCAGCTTGCCTGTGCAAAATAATAGTATTTCATTTTGCCTGCAAAAAAAAAAGAATTACATTTCTATCGTCTTCTTAGAAAAGTTTGGATCTGATTGTGAAGATCGAAATGAATTTTTTGCTCTCGCCATTATTTCTTTTTCAAAAAAGAAAGGAGAATGAGAAGGTAAATGAAAGTTTTTAGGATTTGATGTTTTAACTAAGGATAACAGAGGTAAAAAAATATATACGTTAGATTAATAGGATGAGTACGTTTGTAGCAATCTAATTTTGTAGGGAGTGCTCATAAAATTTGGTCTTCTCATATCCAAAACTGGAGTGTCAACAATACCTATTTGAAAGAGAAATCAAAGATGTTTGAAACTTCAAAAAAAGTTCACGGCACTAGTGAAAAAGAAAAGCGGTTAACAAATTAAAGCTTTTAGTTCTGATAGATGTGGCGAATTCACATCAAATCAATTCCAAAAATTTATAAGAGAAATGACATTCATCGTCCCATGACAACTTCACATTTCTCTCAACAAAATGGAGGAACTGAAGAAAAACCGAACAATTCTTAATATGCAACAAGTATATTAAAGAGTAAAAACATGCCAAAAGAGTATTGGACTGAAATCGTTTCATGTGCGTTCTACTTGATGACTTGGTGTTGCACCGAAAGTCTACATGGAAAAACACCTCAAGAAATTTGGAGCGGTTATAAGCCAAGTGTGTCACATTTGCGGGTTTTTGGAAGCATGGCCTATGCACATATTCCTAATGAAAAAAGAATTAAACTTGATAGAAGTGCAAGGTACGTCTTTATCGTCCAAGATCAAATTTTTGAAGGATATGGATTATATAATCCAAGCAGTGGAAAGATCGTTATAAGTCGAGATGTTGAGTTTGACGAAGAAAATGTTTAAGAATGGAATAATAAAAAGGAAAACTAACAATATTGTTTATTCTTTGGCACCGAAGAAGTAATAACACAACCTATCACTCCACCAACAATACCTCAACCACAAATTGCTAATGATGATAATGATGCAAGTTCTTGTGGAAGGCCTCGCAAATTTAAAAGTGTGTGAATTATATGAAACCATCTAAGAAATACACGATTTGGATGATTTTACATATCACTGCTTATTTATGGAAGTCGAACCTATGAGATTTGATGATGCTTATTTATGGAAGTCGAACCTATTAGATTTGATGATGCTGCTTATGATAAAAAACGAAAAACTATAATGGATGAAGAAATAGAGGCAATTAAGAAGAATGACACACCTAAGAGATAGTATCTTAACCGAATGGGAAAAAAAAAATTGTGAAGTGGGTGTACAAAATAAAAAAGAATGTTAAAGGAGAGACTGAAAAATACAAAGCAAAATTAGTTGCCAAAGGTTACAAACAAAATGTTAGAATCGATTGCGAAGAGGTATAAGCACATGTTGCTCGTCTTGAAACAATTAGATTAATTATTTCCCTTGCAGCCCAAAATCATTGAAAGTATCACCAAATGAACGTAAAATTTACTTCCTTGAATTTTTTCTTCGAGGAAAAGAAGTCTATATTAATCAACCATGGGATATGTGGTACAAGGACATGAAGATAAAATATTGAAATTGAAAAAAACTCTACGGCTTGAAGCAAGTCCCTCGTGCTTGGAATAGTAGAATTGAGCAAATGTTTTATCAAGTGTCCACATGCACATGCATTATACGGAAAAGTAAATAAAGATGATATGCTATTAGTTTGCTTGTATGAGGATGACTTTATGAGTCCGTGATGACAAACATTGGATTAAGATACTACTATCTTGGGATAGAAATGAAACAAAGAAATGATGATATATTCATTTCTCAAGAAGAACACGCAAAAGTTCTCAAGAAGTTTATAATAAAAGATTGCAAACCTGCTACCACCCCTGTAGAATCTCACATTCTTCAAAAGTCTAATTGGAAGCTTGAGATATTTACCTTGTACGAGACGAGATATTTTCTTCAAAGTTGGATTTGTTAGCCGTTATATGGAAAACTCCTACCTTATTACGGACATCATCACAAAACCATTAAAATTTGATGTTCATCAAAAGTTGTGTTTTTTAACTTGGAGTAATGAATTGGGATTTATGGGTGGTGTTGAAAATTAAACCCAATCAACATGTTCATTAGTGAAAAGTCGTGTTTATTCAAGTGAAAAGTCATATATCCATTCAAGTGAAGAGTTACTTTATTGAATAAAGAGTCTTGTTTATTGAAGTAAAAAGTCGTGTCTGTTCAGTGAAGAGGCATGTCTGTTCAGTGAGTGATGATGATTGTTGAAGTGAAAGTCTAGATGGAAATTTGTGTCCATTAGAAATAGTGCCTAGAAATACTATAAATGTAAGTTATTTAATTTGGGTTGAAGGCAAGAAAAATTATAAGAAACATATCTTGAAAATTAAAATTAATTCTACTTTCTCCTCCTCATTTCTAACTCATTTCTAACAAGGGACGCAGCATGTCTTGCTTAATTTTAGGGTTTGCATAAAAAAAGGGAAAAAATCATCAACCTCGTCATGATTTGGTAACTTCCTATTTTTCTCTCATATTTTATTTAGCAGGTTAATAAAAGAGGATGTTTGTACTGTAATCAAGAAAAAAAATTAAAATTTAGTGATAATATTTTTATAAAATGTATAGTGTATGTTAGGTGATTTTTTATGTACAAACAGAAGTGGCTAATAAGATGAGCCCACAAATGATAATAAATACCGAAATTCATTTATCGTATTTATAAACCATATTCTGATGATATAACCATTTGTGAGTTAAAAATTTGTTGACATGTAGCCCATAATAATAGACGTAAGTGCAAGACGAATAAAATTAGTTCCGCATAGGAGAATGGATTTGCATGTGTAGTCTAAAGATCCCCCGTTGTTTATTCTTCCATGAATTTTTTTAGAAAGAACTATCAATCAGGCTAATTTTTCTATTTGCTCTTATTCCTACCATGCAGACCATCTATACAAAGTTTAAGATCACTTGAAAATGTTTAACTCATTCAAAATCACACTTAAAATTACCGATCATGCATAATAGTTTCTATTTGCTAAACTCTATAATCTAACTAGTACAACGAGGAAGTTTTAATATAATTTGATAATCGCAGAAACCAAAGTACTAACTAAGACTTATTTTTATTTTTATTTAAAAACTCTCGTGGTCTTCGTTTATATAATTAAAGTAGCTTAAGAGTATAAAAGAGAATGGATAACTATTAAAGATGAGTGATTTTCTGTATTGCGAAAAAAGGATTGCAAGAGTTAAGCGGTGTATAAATTTAATTTACTTAAAGAAAACCCCTAAAAACCAATCATATGTGTGTAACTCTGAGAGTGTTGCACGAACCCCAACACATACCCTGAGAAATTATGAAATGAGCAGCATTAACTGTGATTGTTAACTTTAGGTGATACAACTTGGTATTTGTTGCTTTTTCCCATCAGAAAAATCAGAGTCTAGTTATTTTTCTATTTGTTCTATTTTCTATCAACCTTTATCACCTGAGAAACGAAAGATCTAAATTTCAATACATACATAATAAACACGTGTGTGCGTATTTGAAAATTGACTGGTGTTCAATTAATCTGAACCAAGACCTCTAAATGGATGCTTTAAAGTCGAAACTTTAGATCCATGCACTAAAAGACGAAACGAAGGATATACATTTTTTAGTATGTGTGCGCATGCGCGTGCATATACATACACATATATTTAGAAATTGGTAATTTACTTGACATGGATTTGAAACCAAGACATCTAGATGCACGACCTAGAAGGCTTAGCACTTTACTAGTAGTCATGGACACTTTTTTTACCATGTAAGTTAGTTAAATTTATCTCATAAAATCCCAAGAGAATATGCCTCAATCCACGCATATATCCCAAATGATTCAACGGGCTTTACGCCATCAGGATTCGAACTCGTGATCGCTCATCTTTCAGTACCCAACATACGTCTTACCATTGAACCATCCTCTGGAGATCATACACACACATACATGTGTGTGTACGTGCACGCGCTCCGGCACACAAATGAGTTTGATGACATGTGAAATTATGGAAACCTTTATTTCGTTATAGTATGCCCAAACTCATATGTTACGCTCACTGAAGGATGGAGGATAGTTTCAACCGATGATGATAGGAGAATAAGTTTGTGGCACCATGCCATCTCACACCTAACATACACGAAATGTGATAACTTAACATGGTATCAAAGTTCATGATAATGCCTAATATCATTCAAAGACATATAAAGCATGATGATATCATGGGAGTGTGAATAACAAAAATGTTTTTCTTCATAACACACATAGAAAGGGTGGATTAAACGATAATATTCTCACGTCACATAATTTAAGAAAAACCGTGTGGTGTGCCTTTACGGTTAAAACTCCGCTAAAGAGGGGCTAAAGCGCTCAGCACTCTTTAACTAATTTTCAAAATAAAGCTCCGCCAAAGCGGGACTGAAACGCTTAGCACTCTTCAACTAATTTTCGCAGTTTAGCACTCCTAAACAGCGCATCTGCTTAAATCCGCGTTATGTACTGTTAAACCCACTAAATAAGATTTTTTACCATCCGCTTTAACAGTTTCAATATAAAAAATTAATTTGATCAATTCTTTTTTAAACCCAATTAACAAAACTAGTCACAGGACCAAGTTCAAGGCTCAAGCGTTCAACGTAAGTCAGAACGCTACTTTTAGTCCTCAAAGATATGCATGGATCAAGACATTTTTGGATTTTGGTATATGCATAAATAATGTTTATTTTTTCCTACACCATTGATGCTGGACTAATTAAAAATCCAGTTTTGCAGTTGGAAACCATCTTTAATGTAACTTTTTAGCACCTTTGTTCTTTTTCACTACGTCCTCACTTTTTTCTTACTAAAGATTTTTGCAGTTCCACCGCTGTGGAAGCACTTTAATTGTGCGGGTGTGTGTGTCATAAGTTTTATCTCATTGTGTGCGTATCAATGTTTATAAATAAAGAGAAAGAGACTATTCAGATACGAAAAAACACAAAATCAAACACAACACGAAATCTAACATAAGATATTTGGACCGTTGAATCTCATTGTGTTACATAAAGAGTTAAACTTAAGAGAACATCTAATGGTTCAAATCTGCTATGTTACAAATTGTGTAGTCAGCTTGCATCCCAATAGAATTTCTCATATGAGTTTGGTATCATATAATGTCGGAGGATCCGTTTTGTTACAATATTATATTCAAATTTTATGCTCATATGTTTACCTGTGTTGGAAGATAAAGGGATAGCTTTAACCAACAACGACAGTATGTATGACAATAAAGTAGGTTTTTCGTGCCTCGGGTCCACTCCGAGTTTTATAAACACCACGCTCTAGACCGACGAGGGTCTGGATTTTCAATCATTGCTATAGTAATAAAGCGATTTTATGAGATCTTGGTATTACAGGTCAGGTTGGGGCGGGTCGGTTGAACCCCAACCCAACCTAGACTCGAAACTCTCAAGAACGGGTCATGGCTCTACCCGCTCTAACGACCCATGGGACGGACCTTAACGGATCAAAGCATGGACGAGTGGCATTGCACCAAATATCCAAATATATCAAAATTCAATGAGTTAAAATTTTAACCACCATTATTTCTATTTGCACTTAATTTTGCTACCAACGAACTCTCATACATGCTACCTGTATTTGACATTTTCCTGCTACATGAGCACGTTAAGGGTGCGTTCGGCAGGAAAAAATGCTCATATTGAGTTGGTGTTGCGCGCGACGCGTCAAAGATGGAACCCGCCTCTTTGGTCCGTTGGAGCGAATGTGTCAAGGAGGTCCATTGGAGTGAATGTGTCTAATTGATCTGTTGACGATCATAGTTGCATTATATGAGGAGAAGATGATTAGTCGCTCACCAAATCAACATTTTCTGCCAGAACCTCCGCTGTCCAGCTTACTGCACCTCCTCACTTCAGATTTCCGCCTCTAAATTGCTGCTGGTATGTAGTCCTCTTCGATAGCTCCGCATCACGTGAATTTTCTATTAAATTTTGAATGAGTCATGATGTTTTGATTGTTAGTAGGTTAGGAGGAAGAAGGAGATAGGGAGAAGAAATGGTCGGGTAGTCTATGAAAACTGGAGCAAGTGACTTAGTTTTTAAACAAAGGAGGAAAAATAACCACTCGTTCCTAAATTCAAAATTTTAAACTTCCTGTTTTTGGTGCTCGTTCAACACTATCATTTTGCCCATATTTTCTTAAACAAAGTCCAAACGAGGTTAAAAAAATTTACTGCACGGCTCAAAAAAAACGAGACGGTCACAATTGCGCTGGTTTCGACGTTTCGTCATCAAATTATTTTGGTCCCCTTCCAACAAATATTAATATCTTGGTCTCATTTCCAACACAAATAATTAGGGCTGTCAATTTCCTACACGACCCGAAACCCGCACGGAAATTAGCAGGTTAACCCGACCCATTTAATTGGCGGGTCATTTTCGGGTCAACCCGAATTTGACCCGTTTATAAATGGGTGGGTTTCGGGTTGACCCGCTAACCCGAAACTAACCCGTTAACAACCCGTTTATACAGTATATAGGTTGAGCTGACTCGTTTACGACCCGCTCCGACCCGTTTATGACCCGTTTGTACCTTATATGGGTTGACCCGACCCGTTTACGATCCGTTCCGACCCATTTACGACCCAATTATACCTTATACGGGTTGACCCGACCCGTTTACACCTTATACGGGTTGACCTGACCCATTTACGACCCGACCCGACCCGACCCGACCCGACCCGTTTATAATCGGGTTACACGGGTTGGGTCGGGTCAACCCGTTTATAAACGGGTCGGGTTCGGGTTGAGCTTTTTCGACCCGTTTAATAAACGGGTTGACCCGACCCATTTAAAATCAACCCGAACCCGACTTGACCCGACCCAAACCCGACCCGACCCGACCCATTGACAGCCCTACAAATAATTCATACTCTCAAACATAATTAATAATAACACAATAATTAAATCCCCTTTCAACTACCTTTTCATTCCCCTTTCAATACGCACACATACACATTATCCTTTCCCTAACTTTTTCCCTTTTTAGATCTTCTTCCTCATGCCACTTTCATGTTGCGCAAAAACGCACCCTAAGAGAGAGGTATAAAATGAATCCTAAATGCCATGTGAGACCCACTTATATTGCGGGTTACGTTACGGTTACTCATTGCTTATTCAATCCACTGTCAGAAACCAAGTACAAACATTCGCATATAGTTTTAAAGGGTTTGATAGCTGAATATCAAGAATATGAAAGACACAGTATGTGAGGACGAACAGACCTGAGCTAAGGTGTTGTTTATAATTCGATCGTCCTCTCCCCATATGATGAGCGTTTTTTGTTTGATCTGCAGAAATAAATTTTGACTGATATGATGAATCAGTTTCGATGAAACTAGCTTTTAGTTAAAACTATAACATGTCAGAAAAAAAAATTGTCATCTACTTAATATAATCAAATAGAATCAATTTTCCTAAATTATAACTACATCAAATTTATATTAATAATGCACTACCACAAATCGGTGATGATATGAAGGCAGGAATGTTTGCTGTCTAAACTCTCCCGTGTTGCTTGATTCAGTTTGCTTTAAACGTGTTAATAAATGATGGTAATGCAAATGGAAATGGCTGATAAATGGAATTAAATTTGTATGGATGTAAGAAAAAACATATGCTGCTCAGAGAGAACAAACATTTGATTTATATTCAGTACAATAAACTACAAAGCTGCTGCGTATGTATTCACAAATACTATGCAGCTGCTGCGTATGTATCAGGTGAAGTAATGGAAAAAATCTTGATAAATGCAAAATATATCTTTGAAATATGAATTATATGTGAAACCTAGAAAATTAATGTGTTTAAAGAGAAAATTAACATGTAATAAGACGGAAAAACCATTTTTGAACTTTGAACATGTGGTACCATGCAAATGAAAGTTATGTGTCAAAAATGCTTTCAACATTATGACAAGTATGGAAAAAAGGTATTCACAGTATTTAAGGTAAATTAGAGAACAGGAAAATAGCGTGGAGGACAAATTTCATCACATTTTCAGTTTCCAGCTCTCAATTTTTTAGTGTGGAGTACAAAATTTACAACTAAATTTCGCAGAATAACAAAAATTTTGTGACAAGAACAAGACACAATGCTAATAGATAGTATTAGTTTTGTATTTACTGAATTTAAAAGAGAAAAGAGTAGAGCACTTATATTTCATTTTCATAGTGCAATGGTTAACGTTACCTTGTGGCATTACTTTATGGTTAAATGATACAACGTAGTAGCATTTTTTGCTTGATATATCTTTTTACATCATTTTTTTATATACTTATACGGGAGAATATCACTTTTTTACTGTTGCTATTTAGGCTTAGATTTTGAGTTGGCGGTGGCTATTGGAGGTGAGGATAGGGGATGTAGGGACTATGAGTAATGGCGGAGCGTAGGTGAAGAGCGAAGAGGGTGCGGCTGGGTGGAATGCTGTACAGTGGCGTGAGCGTGAGCGCATGGGAAGAGCGACGTGTCCTTGAAGCTAAATTTTGAAAGCTCTGGCCTAGGTGCTAAAAAACTTCAAAATTTTGTCTTTTAAACTAAATTTGATCTTCTACGCAATTTTCCAGACTTAAAAATAGACATGAAAAGATGTCACAAACTTCGATGTTTATATATATATAGCATCATTTTTAGTCCCCTGATATCAGTCATAGGTTTATTTTTAAATATTTGATCCATGTGACCGGAGCGAAAGACCAAATATTTAAATAGAAACATGTGACTTATATCGGAGGGCTACAAAATAGTGTTAAATAAAAGGTGTGGTTGATCCTATCACACACACCAAATATTTAAATAGAAACTTATGGCTGATATCAGAATGCTATAAAATAGTGCCAAATAAAGGGTGCTATATCAAACGTGCATCATAAACTTATTAAAAAGTACTACAACATAATGCTGAGCATTTACTGTGTTTTATTTGTAAAATATCAAACATGCATCATAAACTTGTTAAAAAGTACTGGAGCATAATACTGAGCATTTACCGTGTTTTAGTCCAATTCTTGTTAGTCAAGACAAGAGTATGTGCATGTCCATATTTTCATTCATTATGTGTCAGCATGAGAAATTGAAAAAAGCAATAACCTGATTTATTTGATGGCTGACATCGTATCCACCACTAATCATAAAATCAACAGTTGCTTCTTCCCACCAAGGCAATAAGCAGTGCAGCCGTCCAATCTTAATTGAGAAAACAAGAGCCTTGCTTTAGGTTTCAGTTTAGTCGGTTGCAAATTCTTAAAAAAAACTCTTTTTTTAAAACAGAATGCTTAACATGTTATGCCATAAAGAAGGTATAAAGTAATAAAGATAGAATGAAATCTCAAAGACCATAAAATATGAATTGATTCGATGTGACCATGTCTAATAAAAAAATCAATCAGTCACAATAAGCTAAAATAAATTCAAGACAATTAACTTACTCAGAACACGGACCTTGAAGTTATATATAATAAAAGCTATTTCTTGTCTAATAGGATACATTTCATATATCCTGTCAGCATATTTTATCGCTGTTTATGATGACAGTGATAGGTGTAGTTTAATTTGTAAAGCCAATAAGCTGAGTATTCAGAAGCATTATGTGGTGTTCCAAATGATCTTTTGGAAAAACAGAGGAATTCAAAAAAAAAAAAAAAAAAAAAATTGAATCAATATAATTCTTTATAAGAGACTTTGCTATCTATAGATTGGGATAGTCTTGTTTTATCAATCGTCACAATATGAGAAAACACTGTGATCTATATTGTATTTCAGACTTACCGCAATACTAGTTATGTGAAAAGGATGGTCCTTTGTTATTAAAGAATCTGAAAGAAGTTGATTTTGGATGCAATCCTTCCATCAAATAAATATCCCAAGAGAATGTCCCTACTACTTGATTATGCAACTAGTAAGAAGACATTAATCTGTCCTACAATAACTACAATTATTAGATTACATAAAATTTCATTGATACCCATAATTAGATTATGTAAAAATTCATAATCCACCTTTTTCAGCTCACAGCATAACAGTGTTATTATTGACACCAAAACTGGTGAAGTTTTATTTTCATCCAAAGCAGCTTTTCTCGACTTCGGTCATGTACTACTCTAAACACTGTAACTTTGCATAACTGAACTTGCAGAACAAGGTATCACTATAAGAATGGCTAACAAAATGAGTCTACACTTAAGGATGTACTTGATTTTGAAGTGACATTCATAAAAAAATCCATAAAAGCGTAAGTTCTAATTTCCAGGGAAGAGATTATTCATCAAAATGATGTTGCAGATTACTTTACAAACATGAACTGAGATTTTAAAGACTGTATCCTTTTCTAAGTGGTATACAAGAACCCATCTCTTTAAAGTTCCTCAGACACCCTAGTACCTATCAAACTATTTTATGGGATACCAAATCTGTATCTTAACACAAATCATCAAACCCATAATTTATGTGACTGAACATAAATTTCACAATCTACTCACATTTGTCCAATCAATGGAAGTGAAGATTGAGATTTCACTGAAGGTCAAGGAATTTGCATAAATCCGCAATGGGATACTCTTCAAAAGAGCTACCTAGACAAGCAAGATTAATAACTAAATGGATCAGATTTATAATATTAATTAACACTGAACATTACTAAAACCATGCACAACTAACTGATACTGTTTGTGTACACGAAACGTCTTACTCCAGCATATGCTATTGCTTTAGGTAGATTTTTGAGATTTCCTGTGCCCTCTGCATATACACTAGCATCAATTAGAACCAATTTTGCCACCTAACAATAATAGTAGAAGTAGCAAAATAAAATGGTGAGAACAGAAACACTACCATCAAAACATGCAGAGGTAAGATAAGAAAACTATCGGTAAACGTTGTACAAATTTCTTGGAAATTATATATATAAACCGATCCTAAGATAACTAGTGAGTCAAGCAAATTAACAAACAAGTGATTCAAAAGAAAATTACCGCTTCAGGATGGCAAGCTGCAAAATCAATTGCAACAGCAGCACCAAGGCTAGGTCCAACTAACACCATGGGCTCATGAATATGTGACCTCCAGAACTGCAGTAGGAAGTTAAGTAATCAAATCCATGACTGAACATGATGTCAAAATAAAGAATATTTGATTTTAACACGACTAATATTATATATGGGAAATAATAACTGTCGCCACCATCAAAATAGTGGGCAATGTTCAGTCACGTGTGCGATTCAAATCCCAATTTGAAAAATAATGTTAACTAGTTCAAGAACTAAACAAAAATTATGGTTATATTGATGTGCAATTACGTATTTCAAATAATTTTTATTATCTCGTGATTCTTAATGACTTGCAATGTAAGTTTATTTCGGAAGATGAAGTGTAACACTACAATATATGAGTATTATAGCTTGTCACGTTACAATGTGGTGAAATTATGTATCAATGTCTGATATCTGCTTCGTTTGAGTCGATAATAGGACATGAATTATGGCAAAAAATCGTCCAGATTCGAATTCATTTGATTTGTTCGGTGACTTTTCTCAGTACCTGAACCTTTTTTGACCCATCCAAAAAACATTCAGACTTAAATCATCGTTGCAAGCTCAAATTTCTTATAGGTCGAAGATCACTCTCGTGCATTGTCCAATTCGACCAATTTGCAACTCTATCATCGAAATCGTATTTATGACATTTTGCACGCCATATTGTGTTTTGAAGAATGGTCTATAATCCATCCATAATTCAATACTGTCATGCTTGAACAACACCTAAATATATGGTATAAAGATCTTTAATAACACGTAATGCGATTGCATACAACCATAGATACACACAAAAATAAATGCTATAATCTTTACTGGTTGCACCTCCTTGAGCAAAGGCTTCTACAGCTTAAATAAAGATTCCAAACCGCATAAGCAACAGGTCTTACATGTACAGGGTCTCGCATCCATTACTCAAATAATTTCTTGTTCAGACAAAAGAAGATAAGTTCCAAAAATATCATATTTTTCATAGCTACCATAAACATTTGGTTTTTAGTGGTTGACATGTGAAGCTCTGCCATGTGGCTTCCTCTTCTTGTTCTGCTGCACTACCTTTGACGTTTGTCTATGGACCCTTATAGCATGTGTGAGCGAAGTGATCCATGGACTTGCTACATCGGGGATGATTCAGGATTTTCTGGGTCTTCGGAGTGTTTGGGGAGGTATTGTGTTTTGAATAAATATGAAATATGAATGAATTTTCAATGTGATGTTACAGCCTGAAGTAGCGCCAAATAGGCATGTAACTTTTGATGAGAATGTTATATTGCAAGTGGCGCCTATATCAAATTATGACACGATCATAAATAACGAGTACCAAATACATGTGAACCAAAATTACATTTTAAAAGGCAGACAAATGAGAATATTTTCTACGAGATTAAGGTTGGTGAGAAGGTGCAAGGTCTTTAGACTGAAGATGATGTTAGTTTTCAAACTAGGCTAACCAGAGAGAATCAAAAATCAAGATATATGGATTACTTTGTTGGACTTAGCATTGATGACATTGATTCCAAGACAGGACGGAATATGCTTTGAATGTGATACATGAAGAACTACATGGTTTTGAAGAAACTAAAAATTCAGATGATTAGTCAATTTGGAAACTAGCTATGAAGAAAGAGACGGAGTCGTCGCAAAAGAACAATAAATGTAACTTAGGTACCTTTTTTTTTGCAAAATGGGCAGTAAAAGTTCGTGTCCGCGTCCGACGCGTCGACGCAGGCCTCCATTTCCCAGCCCAGTTCGCACGAACGGTTCAAAATAAAGCTTTCGTTGCCCGGTTTGTTTCCTCGCCTATTTTACACCCCCGTGTCCCTTCTCCATGCCCTTTCGTATGCAAAAAAGAACACATTCTCATTTTGCGAACCAACTCCTTTCTCTTCTCTTTTCCCGTGCCCATTTCGTTTGCCCATTTAGATTCAAAAAAAAACGGTACCTTGGTGCATCTTCTTTCAAGATAAGCAAGCAGCCTATTACAAGTGGATAGTCGAAATATAAAATGATGATGCACTGGGTTCAAATTTAAGATAAAAAACAAGATTTGTGGCTACCGTATTTGAAATCGAAAAATGACGAGTTCAATGGTATATAAAGATCTTGATACAAGACATCTTTTTATATAGAGATCTTAATGAGAAATTTACACACACCAAAGAGCGGGTTCAAATATAATAGCAAACCAGGTTATGCATTTAAGAACAAAAAATACAAGAACAGACTCAACTAATTCCCAAGATAATGATATAAGAGATTTAATAAGTTTGTGGTATTGAATAAGTTTTTTAGAAGCTACAAGCACCATATGTTTGATATTTGCCCTTTTTTCTTTTTCTTTTTTAAACCAAAAAAATGTTACACGCTTAGAAACAAAAGAAACATAATAAACGAACATACAATTCCCATTAACCTTTCACTTTTATTAATTTCAACGAAATTCTTTTACAATATATACCCAAATAAGTTTGCCAATACCCTAATTCCAGATGGCTAACCATACATCAATTTATAGTTGTTGTCAATTCATAATAACCCCGAAATATATTTATAAATACATATCTAACACATCATGATCATAAGATTAAAATATACCCAAGGATAATATTTTTTATCAAATATAACTTTCTTTAAACATTGGTTAATTGATGTTAGTGGCATTTGAACCCAACACCTTTAGATCAATATTCTAGAGACTTATGATTGTCCCACAACACCTTTTGATCATGCTTAGTTAATTGATGTTAGTGGAATTTGATCAAATACAACTTCGTTTAAACAATGGTTAATTGAGGTTAGTGGAATTTGGTCCCAACACCTATAGATCAATATTCTAAAAACTTACCATTCTCTCGCGGCACCTTTTGATCCTACATAGATAGTGTGGTTGGTTGAGAAAATAAAGCTTCTTTTAAAATAAATCAATTCAACATTTTGCACGAAGACTCCCCCGTCCCTTTAAAATATAGTATTTGTATCACAAAAGCTATCACTCAACCTCGATACAAGTAGATGCAATTGTTCTGCCTTAATACCTAAGAATTATCCATCTTTTATCAATTCAAACCGCCAACATATGTACGCCTATCAACCAAACATGCATTCAAATTTATCCACACAAAAAAACTCGGAATTCATTGATCAGTTTTTTCGAAATCACGTGCTCCACCTTGATTGTGTACAATGAATCCTATTTCCTTCACTTTCTTCCCCTTCAAGTTGATTGTCACTCTTGAAAACTATACATATTGTCCCATCCTCATCTGGCATGTAAAACTTCCACGTTTCCGCTCCATGAACTAATAACTCTATCTCAAATCTAGAAGTTGTCTTTCTATGCTTCAATAGCTGATGTTTTGCTCCTCCACATTTTCTTGATATGTAGACTACTTATCATTAATTTCATTGAACCATTATTATCAAAAATCTTAAAATCTTATGACTTAAATCCCGTTTCAGATCAGATCTCTACCTCTATGATATGATTTACATTCCAATTCAAACTTAGTTAAAACCACTATTTAGAAAAATGATTCAATCGATGATGACATGTTTAATATACTCAGTTCCAAATCTAATGTTTTCTAAACAAAATAAAAAGCAGAAAAGAGAGAAAATTGGGTTTAGGTTTAAATGTAGAAGTTCAAATATCAAAATCAATTTAAAATGTGTACAAAACCTAAAAATATGGATCTTTTAAACTTACGATTTACGATTTAAATTCATTTTCGTTTTATATATCAAACTTACGATTTACGGCTTAAATCTTATTTGAATATCTTGATTGAAACAACACAATTCGAGTTTGAATTTTTCCGTAGCATCACAAACATCTCCCAACTTTTCCCCAACGAACTCATTAGCATCAATGTCTATGTCACATTATCCACATTGTACTCGACAACTACTTTTGACTTACGATAGCATGAAATTCATTCGGAGGCTCACCATCGATCTGTCTTTCTTTAACTTTGAATTTACCAATTCCAACATTGAGAAGCGCTTTATTTTCTATCGAATTTTTTCATAGACTGCTCCAATTTCTTTTATAATGGAAAAATTAATTTCTCATTTCCTAGAAGACAAAAAACTAATTTATCCTAATACTATTGAATAAGCCTCATCCCTTTCTTATCCATTGTCACTTATATCTCAACATCCATCCTATTGTGATTCTGTTCTTCATTCTCTAGTGACTAGTGGAGATTCGTTAGAACAAAACAATCTTCCATCACTCATCAACCGCTTCAAAATTCTCTTCCATTTAAATTTTACACATGTATGACCAAATTCATCCATAATTTCATAATAAGTTCTTCAATGAACGTGTGTAGGATGCTTTATAACCGATTATTAGATTTGTCTAAAACACCACACTTAAATCAAGAAGAACTAGAATAAACACACACAATTTACATTAATATTTCACTTTTATTAAATTTAAATATAAAAGATCCTTTATAATGTAACTGAATAGATTTATTAAAACCCTAAATTCTATTCTTTTTTATGATAACCAACTATATACAACAGTTAACATTTGTCATTGGCCATTAATAAAGAGTGGATATATTTAAAAAAATAGCTTGAAAATGATTGGTATGTTATAATATATGTAAATATAAAAGTGAATATGCTTTTGTGTTTTTCTATTTAGTCTCACATCTTGGAATATGTTCAATCTCATACTCCAAGGCCTATATATAAAGGAATCTATGTAATGTAATTGTATTAATCAATTTCTATGTAACTGATATTAGTGTGAATAACATTTTCTCCTCTTTTCTAATGGCTTCTTATATCTTTTTAGTTTATAACAGATCTCTACAAAAAAAAAAATTCTACAATTATGATCATCCATGAGATCAGATCTACTTTGTTTTTCAGATCTAATTATAGTTCTCAAGATGGTAAGCAATTTTTCAGATTTAATTATATTGATCTTATTTTTTTAGATCTCATTCTATTGTAGATCTTATGTTCTAATTTTTTTTGATCTTCTGTAGATCTCAATATCATACTTATTTCTATGGTTTTGAGTTCAATTATTTTGGAATACAAGTTTGAACTTGATGAAATTTAATATTGTTGATTCAAGCAAATTTATTAAATTTGATTGTATTTAGTTTGGACATGAATCTGAAAAATCAAACATGGTTAGTAAATGGAGTTTTCATTTTAAAAACCTTTTGATTTGATTTAGATTTGAATGAAGGCTTTGAAGTTATTTTGATATGATTTATATTTCCAAAAGAAATATTTTATTGTTTCTTAAAGAAACAAATATAAAGATAATACTTATCTAGAAGATCATATCTAGATCTAACATTGATTTTGATTTAGCACATCTGAAGTGAATGGAAACATTAATAAAAGCTTACATGATAAGCTTAATATCTTCCAATATTTCCTTAAAATAAAGGGAAAAGGAAATAAGAATTGAGAACCTGCAGTTTCTATAATGATAAAATGTTGAATTTACATAAATCAGTGAATTACAAGTTTCCTCAAAATAAAAAACCAGAAGTTCTAACGAAAAAAAAAGGATCAAAAAATTTAATCGTCAAACGGAAATAGGTTCTGACAACAACCAGAAGTTGTGCAAAGAAATTATTTTAATAGAAGTGGTATAACTCAAGGTCCAAGACATGAAGTCTTGAATTATGAAAGTACTTTCTGATGAAGTTTACAAGTTTGAATTCTTATCGGTATTTTTTTAATTTGCCAAAATGTACAAGCTTCCAAAAAAGGGAGAATTTTACACAAAATTTAAGAACCTGAAGTTCATAACAAATTAATGAACTTGAAGTTCATGAATTAGAAGCCAGAAGCTCTATTGAAATTGTGTGAAAATTATAAGTTTGTACTTCTTGAAAAAGTTAAAGGAAATTAATAAATCATTATATATGAGATAATTATGCTGCATTCAAGAGATTACAAAAATCTCTAAATGAGTTATTCCTTATCTTATATCTTCATATTTATATTATATTAACCAAATATCCTGAAGATACTATGTTATATGATATTTCAAACACCACGGGATTGAAAAAGTAACTATTAATTTAGTCTTGGAAAGGGACTTTATTATTTGGTATGAATTCAAGTAACATTTCAGTTTATATGTTGTACTCAGTTTAAATTATTTTTCTCAATTATTTACTTTCAATTATGGGAAAGTATACATGATCAATTAATAGGTTTTGCGCAATGCAAAGTCTAATTGCATTTCAATGAGCAACTGTAATTAGTTATTCTCTTTGTTGCTTTCATTGATAAATCTATAATTACTCAAACTTGAAGTTTGATAAGTACTATAAAATAATTGATCTGATTTTTATTAATCATAAAAAAATCGATGTTTTGATAAATCATTTCTACGTACATATGGCTAGCTATTTAGTTGAAGAAATACATTTAATATTCTCTAGAACATATTATTCATATGTCATACTATTTATATTTACGGATGTGTGTGTGTATATTAATCTCTTGAAGAGATGTTTTAGAGATTTATTTATATTTATACTACAAAATCGAACATCCCATGGGAGATGTTATAGGAATTTTATTTTTGTTATATTACAATTCCTTAAAAGAAAACACTATACTCCCTGAAGGTATAACCATATAGAAGTTTTGAAGTAATAATAATAATTTATCCCTAAATATGGTATCGTATATCAATATTACACTCTAGAAGTAATGCATTTATCTCTCACGTCTTACTTTCATTTGGTGCATCCAATTTTGTTACCGTGTTTAAAGTTTGATATGCCATTTCAAAAGCAGTTACAACAAAAATCTCCAGCAGTGATATTTTATACTACTGTAAAAGTAGTAATTATGTAATTATGAAAAAGAAATATTGTATATTGATATGACATTTCAATAGTGCATATATATATATATATCTATAGAAAGATAAGTTCACTCCAGAAGTGGTGATAATAAAATATCTCTAGAAGAGATTTATAAATTTGGAAAGAGATTTGTTTATATACTTGGTAATTTTATTAAACCAAATAAATGCATAGAAATTTGAAATTTTGAGATAGAATTGAGGAATAAAATTTAACAACTTGAAGTTTTGTGTATATTCTGTTTGAACCAGAAGTTCGATACGATTCCAAACCATATGTTTTGAACATTTTCCTGCGATTTTGACGGATTCATGTTGACATTGATTTATAAATAAAAATTAATAGCTTGGATCTTTGTAATAGTTTGTTCTAAAAAAATCACTAATTCAAATGAGAAAGAGCATGAAAATTTATAATATATGTGCAATACGTGGATGCACGTATACATCCATATATGTAAATATTCAGATATGAAGTTTGTAATATGACAAGCATAGTCAAGCTTGAATTTAAAACTTTGGACTTATTAGGAGATAACTTTTTGTCATAGATATTGAATGCTGACATTAAATTACAATTGCAATTCTTAGAAAATGCCATTAAAAATGATAATAATATGTCCCGGTAGGACAAAACAAAGACTCTTATATTTTTAAGGTGTCATATCAATGGCAATCTTAAAATAAGGCATTTAATTGAAAAAGATCATCTTTACTTATGGAACTCCCTGAAGGAGCGTTGTGACCACTAGAAGATGGTTCCAAACACTAGACAAAAGTGGTTGAACTTAAAGTTTCAACCAGCTGAAAGTTGGTGCTTGTATGTTTTTCCTTTCAGAACTAATTGAAATAACGTACCGATGAATATTGTATCTTAATTAGTAGTCCATTTTAAATTTTCTGGAAAGTATTAGCATTTATTTAATGCTTACAAATTTTAATAGTTGACTAACTATAGTGTCTTTAATTCTTAAGGTAGGGACCATCAATATTTGAGCGATAATATATATCTAGTAGATAGTACAACTACTCATATGATTTTGAAAAGCCAGAATTTTTTCTCTGAACTATCTAAAATTTAGCTGAAAATTTCAACCATAGCAAATCTGCTAATATAATTTAAGGGTCTGGAAGAGCTCATATAGTATTACCAAATAGTACATATATCTTAATTCAAAATACATTATACTCGAGCAAATTTAAAAGAAATTTGTTGAGTTTTGAGGATATATATATGAATGGCTACCATATTGGAACTATAACGAAAGCATTAAAGAATATCTTTGCGTTATTTCTAAAATTGAAAACCAGAAGCTTATTTTAGAAAAAAATTGGTACAATTTCAACTGGATTATATTTCACGAAATTTGGCATAATTGAGTCTCATATTTAAACATGAGCCAGAAGCTCACAAATATCACTTGAATACATCTGATCAATTGATAAAAGAATTATCGTCCTGTTGTTAATATGTATGGTGTATTTGCTAGTAGCAATATGATAATGAATCAAAATGAGAACAAAGATGATTATTATTTATTGTGACAATGTTTTTCAACATTGATGGGGAGGATAAAAAGAAACAAGTTCATTTTGATCATCAGTGTCAAATATTTGTTAACGTGTATAACGATGCACAATATTAAGTAAATAATATCCCTAACAGACTTTCTCCAACATAGATTTGACTCCCTGAATGATCAAAATGTGTAAACTACATTTGAAATATGATACAAAAGTCAGTTTGAAATACTTCGGAGTAAGTAATAAAGATGTCAAATAAAAGAGATGAGTGTTCTTGAAGAAACACTTAAGAGTGCTCTTGAAGAGACTAATGACATGATTGTCAAAATACCCTAAAAGTGGTTTAGGTACCTAGAACATGATGATTAAATAGATCTCAATAAATCATGTCTAGAACCGACAAGAAATAATCATCGATGATATATTTGTAAATAATAAAGCTCTTATGTTTATAAATAGATTAAGGATCTTGAATTAGGGAAAACATGACTGGTCATCATGAATCATTTACTAATAGAGAAATAAGGACATGTAGTCCCAAAGTAGTGAAAGTACTTGAAATACTTAATATACCCCAAAGGTATAAATATGGTTTGAAAGTATACAAATTCCTGAAGAATATAAATAACTTTCGTGTTTATAAAGAATGCAAAGAACATGGAGCGCAGGTTACAATCTTTTTTTTAAGTATTATTGTAATGAAAATCTTGATATAATTCATGATGAGTAGATTACTTCATATTTTTAAGCATTGTTGTAATGAGACTCTTAATATACATTAAAGTGTTAGTTGTGATATGCAAAACCTGAAGAATATAAATAACTTTGATGATTATAATGAATGCAAAGAAAATGTAATGTAGATTACAATTATCTTCTAAGTATTGCTGTAATGAAAATCTTGATGCACTTCAAGATGAGTAGATTACTTCCTGCTTTTAAGTATTGTTGTAATGGAACTTTTAACATTCATCAAAGATGTAGTTGCAACATGCAAAACTGATTTGAAGCATAAAAATGAAAGCACGTGATGTGTTTTTCATAAAGGTAGCCAACAAATGTATAAAATGCAAATCATATTTGGAAGAAACAATCTTGGAAATTTCGATTGTATCGAAGGAAATTATTAATAAATTGTATTACTAATGAGATGCATATTTATGGATCCAGAAGTATTCATAACCAATTTAAATTATCGAAAGACGAATACGGAGTCCGAGGAAAATTTTAAATCAGGGGGAACATCCATAAGTATTTTATAATGCTCTTTTTCCTTAACTAATATTTTTCCCACTGTGTTTTTATTAGTAAAGTTTTAATGAGGCATTATCTTGCTAGAAGTATCAACTCTCCCGTAACATTTGAAAACAAGTTATAATGTACTCTTTTTCCTTGTTTAAGATTTTTTCCACTGGGTTTTTCTTACTAAGATTTTAGCGAGGCATTATCTTGATCTAGAAGAATCAAAAGTTTTTTCAAGAAATAACATCTCAAATATGTTATTTAAGTTAAATTATATTTTTATCCTTAACTAAGATTTTTCCCATATGGTTTTTCTTAGTAAGGTTTTAATGAGGCATCATTTTGATCTCGAAGTATCAAACTCTTTAAAAGGAGTATCATTGTATGATATCTATGATTGCAAGTTGCACTTTTTCCTCGTTCAAGGTTTTTCCATTAGGTTTTCCTAATAGAGGTTTTTAATGAGACAACAGACAATATTTATAACAACTGAATGGACGTACGAAAGCAAGATAATAATGAGTGGGAGCAATTATCATGGACGTTTCAAAAGGAACAATTTCAAGCAACCATATGGGCATCCAAGATTTCGAAGACGCATATTCAAGGATGAGTGTTATAATATATGTAAATATAAAAGTGAATATGCTTTTGTGTTTTTCTATTTAGTCCCACAGCATGAGATATGTTCAATCTCATGCTCCAAGACCTATATATAAAGGAGCCTATGTAATGTAATTGTATTAATCAATCTCTATGTAACTGATATCAGTGTGAATAACATTTTCTCCTCTTTTCTAATGGCTTCTTATCTCTTTTTAGTTTATAACACGGTAAGATATAAATATATCCAAAAATATTATTCGATGAAAATAGTATTAGTTGACGTAGGATAGACTCCTCCCGTTCAAGCATGCTAGCTAGTTTTTTTTCCATTGATCTTCTGTCCATCTTATTCTTTCGGTAAAATGTGTTACTCGAGGACATGTAAAGCAACGGTAACCTAAAATATGTGCGATCAAAGCATCATTCGCCCCTCCAAAGAACAATAGTGCTTTTTCGTAAAATTTAACATAGCACATCTATTTCAAGAGATATGATGAATGTGTTGTTTATTTGGTATTCTATATTTATGACATTTTGATTGTTTCATGAATATGGCTGTACTTGATTTCAAGGCACAACTCACTAGAGAACGACATAAAACTTGTGAAGTAGGGAAAAAATTGAGATTGAAATGTTTGAAATAGAAAGCATGAAGAGAACTAAGGCTCGCTCGAAAATAGTATATGAGAATATTCTCGGTTGATATGTAATCTAAACCGGTGTAGTAGAGAATGCAAAACAAGATTCAACTCCATAAGGTTCTCAGTTTGAACTATCAAAGGCCATGTCTCCTACACAATATATGGTGGATGCATTGATGTATACAATGTCTCCAACTTGACGTATGTGATGGTATGTACAATGTCGGACTTCATTCATGCAGTTTGTATCGTGAGTAGGTGTATGTTTGATATACAAGCATCATTCACAAGTGGTGAAGTGGACTTAAGATGCTTAAAAAGAACTTCAAAATATGGCTTGTCGTATGGCAGTGATGTTGAAAAGCTAGTATGCCACGAATTATACAAGAAATTGATATCGGGCAATGTTTTTCCATTTGGCATAAGAACAATATGATGGAGATCAAAGTAATAATTTATAGCGGCGTTATAGACTACCAAAGCATATCATATTATTATTGTAGGTGCAGCTGTGGTAGTTGCAAGAAAATTTGGCATTGTGCATAAGAGCCCAGAAATAATTTCGGTCAACCAAATTAAAAGACAGTTGGTTTAAAAAGCAGACCTACACCTTATAGACAAAGCATATAAATATAAGAGAGCATTTCATGATACAAAAAATTGATTGACTTGTTATCCAGTCTTTTGACCAAGCCATATTCGAAGAAATCGAATCGACCGAGCAGAAATCCAGAGCAATAGCTGCCAAACTCAAACGAAATCAAGAGATGAGACCATGAGCATGCTGACAACCTCCCGAAGTGGTCCACACATCACACTGCTTCAAGTACCAAGGCCTAAGTCCAACTTTTGAACAAAGGTATGGATTGGTATCGATCCATGTCTACGAATCAATGGATCGCTGCCGATCCATTGAATTCACCCCAAATCCTTTGATCTTCATGAAATGCAGGGCTAAGGTCCTCATCAGCTCAAACCAAACATGCAATTAGATGATGGTTCGTCGGCAAGGTGCAACTCAAACGATCGATGGACATATCAAAAGCAATCAACCACCATTCAAGCAAGAAGTTCCACCAGATTCAAGCTCATACCAATACAACTAGATACCAAAGACCAAGACCACAAGATGAGTGCATGGCCACTAGCTTCAGAACGAAGGCCAACATCACTTATCTCCCTAAGTGATGGATTGGTACCGATCCATCACTATGGATCTATACCAATCCATACACCTCCTTCCAAAACACCTCAAACTCTCTTTACTTTCAAACATTGGTGATTGTAGCTCATTCCAAGCTTCTTTGGATCGATCGCATGTCATTTTCCTTCAAACTTCTCGAACGCTTATCAGGGACTCCATTCCACCACTGATCCAACTTATTGACCCAGAAACACGCTCATAGTCAAGCAATCAAGATGGAAAACATAAAGATACTAATAATTTGCATCTGCACGAAGCCATGAAAAAGGTCCACAATGTAATCGCTACCAATTCATGAATTTTGATGACGTGACCACGATCATGTTTTAGTTAGCTCTCCTTGAAAGTGGAGAACATAAAGAGATCATAGCTGAGAGATTTCTGACGATCCTAGGCTATAAATAGACGAAGAGACGCATCATTAAGGGATCTTTTGGCTCTCTTAACAGTTTTTTCTATAACCTGTTGTATTCCCTAGGATCCATACTGATCTCTAAGAGCAGTAATTATAACAGCAACCAAATCAACAACAAAGCTAAGTGAATGCAGACAACGATTAGCCGAATCAATATAAAACATGTGTCCTGTTATTTCTAGTATTTATTTACTTTCTTTACTTTTTTCTGTACTATACTCATTTGGATGTTTGTACCACATTCTGGTATAATCATTTCAGTGTTTTCACTGAGAAATATTTGAGTTTGGTGACTTAAGACTTGAAAAGGTTAAAATAACGAGACAATCAATTAGAAAGACTGTTTTTGGAGGAAATCAACTAAAGGACAGCTAAGAGACGTCCTCGGAATCTAACCTCTCATCAATCTACATAACCAGGGGTGAGACGAAGACCGTGATGACGAAAATGTAGGAAAGGATGATAGCCCGTCGAGAAGAGATGATAGAAGGATTTTTCAAGAGAATGGAACAGATAGGAACAGCCAAAGTAGCGGCAAACCAGAATAAAAGGCTTGAAGCTAGAGCAAATGCACTTGGGAGTAGAGCGGAGAAAACTAGAACGACCTCCAAAGGAGTTGTACGGATCGGTACAAGCATCGATCGGTATCGATTCCAAGAACATGGAGGCATGGTCGGTATTAGCTTGGGTGGAAATGAGCACATCCAGGGAACAATGTTGAGCATCTGAACGTAAATCGCAATTGTTACCCCATTTTCTGGACAAAACTGGAATATCAGTGTTGTGTGCGTTTCCGCCACGACCGGAACGAGAAGAAGCAAGCAAGCGTACGTAAGTCGGGGATTTCACTGGGATTTCACTCAAGTATGAAGCTCCAAAAGCTCATTCGGCATTCCCAGCCCCAAACCACCATTCGGTGCCGGACCAACGTCTCGCCAATCTAAAACTCCACTGCCGAACCAAGGTGAACCGAACCAAGGCAATACCATATCTTCATTCGGTGGTCCGGGCACTTATTTCCATTCGGCACTCCCAAGTATCATTCGGCATCCCTCTTCCCTTCCTACCGAACCAGCTAATACCGAACCAAACCAAAACCCATGCTCCACCGGTCCACCATACTCCTACTGCCGGTCCACCATACTCCTACTACCGGTCCACAATACTCCATCACCGAACCAGCTCCCAGACACCCCCACCGAACCAACATCTTTCCACCCTCTACCGAATATGCCTCCGGATCAACCACTCCAAGTACAGCCGAACCAAACTTCGCCGAACCGGATATGCCAGGCCAGATTGCTTCAGCCCAGGCCCACCAGCAGCTATATACTCCCAGGACCTCTGCCCCCTGCCTCACTCTATAAATAGAGGGGCAGGGGTACAACAATGGCAGACAAGTTTGAGAGCTCAAACCTGGAAGGAACTTTCAAACAACATTCATACACTTGTACTACAAGCTTTGTACTTGTAATCGGATTGGAAAAGGAGAATAACATATAAAGTGGACGTAGGCACACTTTGGCCGAACCACTATAAATCTGTGTGTCTTTTACAGTTTAGCCCCTACTTTTTACGTATTTGCATACACCACCTAAATCAATACGAACAACATAAAATCAACTAATTCATACGACTTGGAGTTGTTTGATCATCTTTTGTGCAAACATATTTGGGTTATTTGCTGAGATCTGTAATTTGTGTTTGAATATCGCTGAATTATATTCATACACTGGTGCTTTCACGACTTTGGGTGTTTGCGGCCATTTTTTACGCAAACATTTTGGTGCTTTCACTGAGAAGAACCAGCTCCCGCTACATCGGATAGAGGTTTAGATTTGGAAGACGATGACTAGGCAAAACAGTAGAAGGCTAAGGGCTGAGAGAAGCCAACAAGGAGGAAGTCAACAAGCATCCTCCGGAGGTGAGGAAGGACCGGCTTCGATCTACATAACCCGGGATGAAATGGAAGCCATAACAAATTCACTGCAAGAGAGGTTGTTGAAGAGTCAACAGGAGATGATGCAAACTTTCTTGGAGCAAATGAGAGCTGCAGGGATGCAGAACTTAGGAACAGCTACAGCGGCTGTGGATGCAGGACAAGAAGCTAGGGTTGTGGAACCCAATGGAGGTCAGGACACAGAGCCAGAAGGCAATCAACAAGGACTTGGGGGCAGGCCCACAGGATTCAACACAGGAGAACCTTTGGAAGGAGTTCGACAGGCTAGAACCAACGTGGCTGCTAACGAGCCACACGAAGAGTATGTACCGGAGTTCCCTCGGGGGCAACCCCCGACAGACAACGGTGGATTGGTAGATATAATCAGGAAGACTGTGCGAGGTGGTTTGACCAACGGAGACTTGGAAGGAGTAAATAGGAGTCCGTTCACTCGGGAAATAAGGATGGCTCAGAATCCACCTAAGTTCAAGCTACCTAGCGTGGAGGTATACAATGGAAAGGAAGACCCTACGGATCACTTGATGAGATACACTAGACACATGGAGGTGCTGGGGGCATCGGAGGAGGTGATGGCCCGATGCTTCCCTTTGTACTTGACGGACTTAGCTGCGATGTGGTTCAGGCAACTGGAAGAAGGATCTATCAGGACTTGGAGGGAATTGGTGGAAAGGTTTTTGGGACAGTTTCGGGTTCATGTCAAGAGACCGAAGAACGTGATGACATTGACATCGGTAAGGCAAAGGATGGATGAATCGCTTAGAGCTTTTCTAACTCGATTCAGTGCCGCAGTTGCTTCGGTGGATCGGCCCGATCCATCGATGGTTTTAATGGCAGCAGTATCAGGAGTCAGGGAGAACTCGGATTTCAAGGTATCTCTGATACGAGATCCCCCACGGAATCTCGACGAATTTTTTCATGAGGCAGAAAGGTTCCTTCGACAAGAAGATGCGAGTACGGATTTAAAATTGAAAAAGGTTAATGCAGTTGAAGGGGGAGGACCATCCAGCAATGGTTCGGATAAAAACAAAGGAAAAAGGAAGTTGGACGATGATTCTGGAAATGCTAGGAAGCAATGGAAGGATCCAAAGTTTTCCACATACACAGGATTGAACGAAACACTGGAACGGATATACCTGGATACTCGAAATCGCCTTCACTACCGGAGGCCGGCTAGGAGAGAACCAACAGAACGGGAAAGGACATCAGGAAGGCACTGCCTCTTCCATGATTTGGATGGACACGACACCAACAGCTGCAGGCACTTAAAGGACATAATTGAGGAACATGTAAGGAATGGACAACTGCCACAATATGTTGGACCTCGGGATGCAACGGCGAGGCAGGAGCAACTGCCGCCTACCTCAAGCTACGATGGAGGGAGGCCCAGGAATGATGGTCGGTTGATCATCCCTTGACCAGGTTAATATGAAATAAGTAGCAAACTATTGGCAAGCAACCAAGTCATTTACACATGTACGGGGACGGAGATAGCCCCTAGGCATGCTCTGAATGATAATAAATTGCGATGCTGTGGTTTGTGAAATTTATCTTTTGCTTTTGGATTGGACACTGCTTTTCTTTTTGGTTTTCGATTTTGGAGCTTCGATTGAGCTCCTGGTTTTTCTTGCTTTTTGATTTGGATTTTCCTTTGGACAATCGTTTTCGGTTTTGGATGTTAGTTTGGATTTCTGTTTTTATGGTTTTGGATTTGGATTTTGGATTTGGATTCTGGATTTGGATTTTGGATTTGGATTCTGGATTTGGATTTTGGATTTGGATTCTCGATTTGGATTTTGGACTTGGATTTTGAGTTGGATTTTAATTGGATTTTTATCTGACTTTTGATAAACGGTCGTCGGGTATGGATTATGCCTGGCAAGGGGTGAGTCGCTTTGCCCGAACGTGGTAAATTGACTCATTCAGGTCGTCGAGTATGGACTATGCTCGGCAAGGGTCCGGAGTGACCAGGATTCGGCCTAGGACTTAGGCCCTATATTATCAATCGTTATTTTCAGGTCGTTGAGTATGGACTATGCTCGGCAAGGGTCCGGAGAGACCAGGATTCGGCTTAGGACTTAAGCCATGGCATTGTACAGCGCCCAGGGACACTGGGCCAAGGTCGTCAAGTGTGGATTGCGCTTGGCAAGAACCCGGAGAGGTTAGCTCAACGTCCAGGGACACTGGACCAAGATCGTCAAGTGCGAATTGCGCTTGGCAAGGACCCGGAGAGGTTAGCTCAACGTCCAGGGACACTGGACCAAGGTCGTCAAGTGTGGATTACGCATGGCAAGAAACCGGAGAGGTTAGCTCAACATCCAGGGACACTGGATCACGACCGTCAGGTGTGGATTGCGCTTGGCAAGAGCCCGGAGAGGTTATGAATTTGGATATCGACCCAAAGAGGTCCTGGATTCGGTTGTTGGCTATTGGATAAGGATGGTTTGGGACTCGGTTGTCGAGTTCGGATGGACATGGAATTGGCTCAAGCTTTGGTTGTTGGATTTGGAACTGGATATCGACTCGGAGCAGTCAAGGATGATCTACTCTGGCAATGTGGCTATGAACTTTGGATATTGGATTCGGAATTATTCAAAACACGCCTTATTATCACAAGGCATGTTTTGGGGGGCAAAGTGTTACCCCATTTTCTGGACAAAACTGGAATATCAGTGTTGTGTGCGTTTCCGCCACGACCGGAACGAGAAGAAGCAAGCAAGCGTACGTAAGTCGGGGATTTCACTGGGATTTCACTCAAGTATGAAGCTCCAAAAGCTCATTCGGCATTCCCAGCCCCAAACCACCATTCGGTGCCGGACCAACGTCTCGCCAATCTAAAACTCCACTGCCGAACCAAGGTGAACCGAACCAAGGCAATACCATATCTTCATTCGGTGGTCCGGGCACTTATTTCCATTCGGCACTCCCAAGTATCATTCGGCATCCCTCTTCCCTTCCTACCGAACCAGCTAATACCGAACCAAACCAAAACCCATGCTCCACCGGTCCACCATACTCCTACTGCCGGTCCACCATACTCCTACTACCGGTCCACAATACTCCATCACCGAACCAGCTCCCAGACACCCCCACCGAACCAACATCTTTCCACCCTCTACCGAATATGCCTCCGGATCAACCACTCCAAGTACAGCCGAACCAAACTTCGCCGAACCGGATATGCCAGGCCAGATTGCTTCAGCCCAGGCCCACCAGCAGCTATATACTCCCAGGACCTCTGCCCCCTGCCTCACTCTATAAATAGAGGGGCAGGGGTACAACAATGGCAGACAAGTTTGAGAGCTCAAACCTGGAAGGAACTTTCAAACAACATTCATACACTTGTACTACAAGCTTTGTACTTGTAATCGGATTGGAAAAGGAGAATAACATATAAAGTGGACGTAGGCACACTTTGGCCGAACCACTATAAATCTGTGTGTCTTTTACAGTTTAGCCCCTACTTTTTACGTATTTGCATACACCACCTAAATCAATACGAACAACATAAAATCAACTAATTCATACGACTTGGAGTTGTTTGATCATCTTTTGTGCAAACATATTTGGGTTATTTGCTGAGATCTGTAATTTGTGTTTGAATATCGCTGAATTATATTCATACACTGGTGCTTTCACGACTTTGGGTGTTTGCGGCCATTTTTTACGCAAACAGCAATGTAAATGCATGACCGGAGGAATATGTGCCAGTATTCTTTCGTGGAAACAAGAGGCAAGCTGACAATGCAAACTTGAGAGTTTCTTTGCATAAGAATGACAGACTTGCTGAGATAGTGAGACGAGCAATGAAGAGTGGACTACCTCACCAGAGCCTGAAGAACGTGAACAAGAGTCCATTTGCTCTGAACATTCGGTACGTTAGGAATCCGCCAGATTCCAAGCTGCCTACGTTGAAGATATATGATGGAAAGACGGATCCAACAGTTCATTTGATGAGGTACATCCCACACATGGAAGTATCTGATACATCTGAAGAAATGATGAGACAATTGTATCTGACAGATTTGACGGCATTATGGTTTAGACAGCTAGAAAACGGTTCCATCAACAAATGGACCGAATTGATGCACAAATTCATGAAACAATTTTGGGTTCATATTCAGGACCCAAGAATGTAATGACATTATCAAGTATGAAACAAAGGGCCGGAGAGAGCCTTGGGAGTTTTTGAGGAGATTCAATGCGGCAGCTGCTGCAGTTGATATGCCGGATCTATCAGTGGCTCTGATGGCGGTGGTTTTAGGAGTAGCCAGTAAAACAGATTTTAAGGTTGCTTTGGAGCGAGATCCACCGATGGATCTCGTCGAATTTTACCATGAGGCCGAAAAACACCTACGTCATGAAGACGTTGAAGCTGAAAAGGAAATATTAATGTTGTGGATGGCGGTGGACCGCTCGGAGCAGGATCTAGTAAAGATAAAGGAAAACGAAAGATAGATGATGGTTTTGGAAGATCTAAGCGACAGAGAAGAGAGTCAAAATTCTCTTCTTACACGGAATTGAACGAGACTCCAAAGTGGATTTACCTTGATACCAGGGGACAGATCCCTTATTGAAAACCAACAAGGAAAGAGCCAACTAACCGTGAGAGGAGGTCGGGAAAGTACTGCTTTTTCCACTAGCTGGACGGGCATAACACAAATGATTACAGACACTTGTGTGATCTGATTGAGTAACGGGTGATCGAGTAACGGGTCAGGAACAACCAACTGTAGCAATATGTGAGACATCGAGCTGTAATGATGGAACAGGAGCAACCAACATCCGCGGTGACTCGAAACGGCTTTGGTTCAAGGTCGAGGATAGTCATCTCTTGATTGGGATGGCAGGAAATTATGTTCGGTTTTCACACTTTATCTTCACTTTCAATAAACAATGAAATATTACAGTCAAACCACTTACTCGTGTATGGGACCTCGATTGGTCTTCAGACACGCTCTAAGTTGGATGCTAAGCTGTAACGCCTGGTGAGGCGGTTATCATGATGTTTAACTTAATGTTCGTTAACGTTTGAATTTGAATCCAATAGATAGATCCTTGATTATTGAAATCAACTTGAGTGTAATGGTTGATATTGACGTAATAATCTTGTGCGGAGAGACAGGGCGATAACTACAAGGTGCAAGTCCTCTTGCTGGAGAGCAAGTGGATTGGGTTTCGTTTTTTAACTTACAGGTGGAACTGAAGGAATCGGATGATTTGCCCCAACTTGATCGATTGATGGCCAGAAAAGCCTAGCTACTAATGTTTCATCAGCTTTGATTTTTGTTCTTAATTCAAAGCACATCTTGTTAAAACAAGACATACTTTGGGAGGTAAATGTTATCCAGCCTTTTGACCAAGCCATATTAGAAAGAATCGAATCGATCGACCAGGAATTCGAAGCAATACCTGCAAAACTCAAACGGAATCAAGAGATGAGACTGTGAATATGCCGACAACCCCCCAAAGTGATCCACACATCACATTGCTTCAAGTACCAAGACCGAAGTTTAACTTTCGAACAAAGGTATGAATTGGTATCGAATCATGCATATGGATCGGTACCGATTCATGGAATTCACCCAAAATCCTTCGATCTTCATGAAATGCAGGGCTAAGTTCATCATCAGTTCAAACATATGATTGGCTAATGGTTCGCCAGTAAGGTGCAACTCAAACGATCGATGGATAGACCAAAAGCTATCAACCATCATTCAAGCAAGGAGTTCCACCAGATTTAAGCTCATATCAATACAACTAGATATCAAGGACCAAGACCCCCAAGATGAGTGCATGGGCACTGGCTTCAGAATGAAGGCCAACATCACTTATCCCCCAAGTGATGGTAGGTACAGATCCATACAACTCCATCCAAAACATTTCAAACTCCCTTTACTTCCAAACACCGGTGATTGTAACCCATTCCAAGCTTCCTTGGATCGATCGCATGTCGTTTTCCTTCAAACTTCTCAAGCGCTTAAAGCCAGGAACTCCATTCCACCACCGATCCAACTCATTGACCTAGAAACAAACTTATAGCCGAGCAATCAAGATGGAAAACATGAAGATACTAACAAGTCGCATATATGCATCTACACGAAGCCATGGAAAAGGTCCATATTGCAATCTTATGGATTGGTACCGATCCATAAATTTTAATGACTTGACCATGATTCTGTTTTTGGTTAGCACTCCCTGGAAGTGGAGAACATGGGAGCGATCATGAGTGAGAAATTTCAGGCGACTCTCAGCTATAAATAGACGAGAAGGAGCATCGTTTGGGGACCGCTTGGCTCTCTTAATAATTTTCTCTATAATCTCTTGTATTCCCAAGGATCCATACCAATCTATAAGAACAGTAATTGTAACACAACCAAATCAGCAACAAAGCTAAGTGGACTTAAGCAACGATTAGTCAAACCATTATAAAACTTTTGTGTCTTATTATTTCTTATTTTTATTTACTTTCTTCACTCTTTTCTCTACTATACTCATTTGGGTATTTGTACCACATTCTAACATGAACACTTGCCAAAGTGCCACAAACTCAATATTTCGAGCTTTGTTTTCCATGGAAGATGAGATAGATTGGTTCACCTTCATGGCTATTTACACTATAATGGATGATGGTGGAATCAGAATTTAATAACCAAACATCATAGTCTTGTGAAGATGCATAGTTGAAGGAGGAGGTTGGAAAAAAATTATCGTACTCATCCAGGTTATCATGGTAGCATTTGTATCAATGTTGAATGCTGAAATTTACAATACAAAGAAGAGATTAATATAAGAAGACTGAGGCAAGAAGATAACAAAAATCAGCATATATACTTTCAACTTGTCGATAAGTTGAAATACATATCGTCAACCCCCTTGGTTATTGACATAATGAGATGTTATGTGCCTTTTGGCATATAATAATTAATAACTTATTGAAAAGTTTATCCAAACTACCAACAGGTTCAAGGCTGGTTCAAGATGGTCTTCTATTTTATGGGAGAAGCTCGTTATAGATCCAGTTAACAGATATTATGTGAGTCTTGAATGTTGAATGAGTTAGTATTTGTTTGGTAGAGTGATGTATTAGGTCTTGACGCATATGTGTATTTGTGTTTGAGTGAGTATGTATCTGTGCACGTGCATATATGCACTATATATATATATATATATATATATATATATATATATATATCAGTGAAAGCATGTATGCTTGTAATTCAAGTAATACAATAATCCTTTCTCTAAACCCTAGTTTCATGTTTTCTCATCAGTAAAGGTTCATCAGTTTTTCTATCTTGGTATCAGCTACAAGCCTCACAGCACACTCATCCAGTAATCAAGATTCATCCAACCCTTCTTCCCAATAAATATTAGAATATAATTAAAATCCACTCTAACCAAAATCTTTAGTAATCTTCACCAAAACCTACACTGCCTACACAATTTGAAACCAAGACTCTTGCTAACTCCATTTCAATCAATACCAGAATATCATCAAGATTCATCTTAAACCTAAAATTTTATCAACTCTCACCAGATTCTCATTAGCAGAATGGCAGGAGACGAAAGCTGACAATCAAGAACTGATTCATCAGTTCAAGGAAACGAAGGCAACAGTTCATCTTAGAAATCAATGGAAGACTACTTTAAAACATTAATCATTAACCCTCAAACACAACTCAATACTGTCTCTTGATTCCTAATGTGGAGATTTCAGATTGAAACTGCCGTTAGAGGCTATGGGCTTCAAGGTTGCACCAACACTACCAAAGTTTATATCTACGCAAGAAGGAAGACCAATCAATAACCCAAAGTTTGCAACATATCAGAGACACGGTAGTTTATTATATACATGGCTCTTATCCACCATCAGCACAAATCTTCTATCCCAAGTAATTAGCTGCAAATCATCAAATGAAGTATATGGACTATAATTCAAAAAAAATTCAGCTCACAATCCTCAGCAAGAACCATGTATTATAAAAGGCAATTACAAAGCGTCAAGAAAGATAACATAACGATTAAGGAGTACCTTGGAAAGATAAAGACATGTGATTTTCTTGAATCCTCTGGTCATGAAGTAACAGAAACTGAGCATGTACTTACCATATCGATAGTCTTGATAATAATTATGAGGCAGTGGCAGCTGTCATCTCCTCTAAAGAAACATCTCCCATGCTACAATATGTGAACTCGGTTCTTCTTTGCTCACGAAGGAAGAATTGAATAGAGAGCAACATCCAATCAAGATTTCTCAATTAACCATGCCTCAAGTTCAAGAAGCGGGAATCTCATATATAGAAATGAATATTCTAATAACAGTGGAAGGGACACACTAAATCCTAGTGATCAGACATTCAGCAGAGGAGGTGGTGCATTTGGCAAAACAAGAGCAAGAGGAAGGAGCAACAACAACAGATCAGATCAAGATGTCAAATTTGTGAAAAGTTTGACCATACCGTATTAAGACGTTATTTCAGATTTGATTCAAATTTCTCTAATCCTCAAAAAGCTGCATTAAGTCAAAGGACACAGAGAGATTATCCTTACAATGCCAATCTAAGTCAACTAAATCATGAAATCAAATCTCCACCTAAAAATCATACAACTTATCACAGCAGTCGACTTGAACTGGCAAAGCATGAAGATATCCAGAATGAAGAATGGTATCCAGACTCGGGAGCCACCAACCATGCCACAAATACCTTGCAAAATCTAAATCTTGGTGGGACAGCATATCAAGGTACGAATTCTATACACATGGGGAATGGCGCTTCATTGTAAATAACTCATATAGAAGATGCTAGTATAAACACTTACAGTAATGATACATCCTTATACTTAAAATATCTTTTGAGAGTGCCACATATCAAGAAAAATCTTATTAGTATCTCTTAATCTGCTAGAGACAATGGGGTTTACTTTGAATTACAGCCAGAAATCAGTCTAGTTAAAGACAAGTTAAATAAAGAAATATTGTTGCAGGGAAATCCATATGATGGTTTATACGCATTCAAGTCTATCTCTTAGGAAATCTCAGAAGATAAAACAAGGTGCTGCAACCTATCAGCAAGTAAATCAGAGAAAAGTTTTGATATTTGGAATAAGAAATTAGATCATCCAAATGTTGATGTAATGAAAAATATATTAAACAAAACCAATTTTTTAGTATCACCATATGTATGCACTCAGTGTCAAATGGGCAAAAGCCACAAACAACCACAATTTGTCCAACACAGTACACAAAAATTCACTAAAGCTTATAGAATCTGATCTTTGGGGTCCTACACCCATAGATTCAGGGTATGGGTTCAAATATTATATTATATTTGTAAAAGCTTGCACGAGGTACACATAGATATATTTCCTAAAGCAAAAAATCAAAAGCTCATGAAGTTGTTAAGCAATTTATCAATCAAGTGGAAAGGCAACTAGACTTGAGAGTTAAAGTATTTTAAACAGATGGAGGCTCAGAATTTAAACCATGAAAGGATTTCTTTAATACCAAAACATCGTTGACAGGTATACTTGTCATCATACATCCCAACAGAATAGTGTGGTGAAGAGAACACGGACATATTGTGGAATCTGGCCTAACACTGCTTACACAGGGATCTTTATCTCTTAAACTATGGCCTGAAGCATTCTCAACTGCGGTACATCTCATCAACATCTTGCCCACAAAAGTACTAATTTACCGGAGTCCACTCAAGGCCTTACATGGGACAAAGTAAATTACAGTAGTTTAAGAGTGTTCAATTGTCTATGCTTTCCTTTGTTAAAACCCTACAATAAGCACAAGCTAAATTTCAGATCATCACCTTGCACGTTCCTAGAGTATGGAATCAATCAAAAGGGTTACAAATGTTTAACTAGTAATGAAAAGATTATTATGTCTAGACATGTACTATTTAATGGGAGAGTATTTCCTTTCCTAACAGTGAGGCAAGCACCACAAGTAAGGTTTACAATCCATAGAAATCAATACCAGCTATATCATTATTATGTGTAAGAAATGAGTTATAACAAGTCATGTCGCTCAGAGATGACACTGCTGAACAATCACAAATGGATGGTACAACCTCGGTATTAAGTAGTATAGGAAACAACAGAACGGAAAGTCATGAGGAAACTCAAAATTCTGCAAACAGTTCATCTGACCCTTCTCCAGAAGAAACAACAGGTGAAAATCCAATTACAGCAAGGGACAATATACAAACTGACATAGAGGGACATCGCACGATAACTTGAGCAAAAAGAGATTTTTAAACCAAAAGTATGTATGACAAATTACACCCCTGGGGAACTAGAAGAATATGAGCAAGTTATAATGCATACTGAATGGAAAAGAGTCATGGAAGAGGAATATCATGTCCTGATGTAAAACAATACATGGAGCCTTGTTCCTCTACCCAAACATAAATCCATAATGGGATGTAAGTGGATCTACAAACTGAAGAGAAATGTTGATGGGAACATAGGGAAATATAAGGCAAAGTTAGTAGCTAAAGGATACACACAACAACATGGGCTTGATTTCAATGAGAGATTCTCACGGGTCGTAAAGCCTACAACAATTAGGGTTACGTTGACAATAGTTTTACATAAGAAATAGCAGTATATGCAGCTGGATGTATACAATGCCTTTCTGAATGGTGAACTGCAGGAGAAGGTATACATGGAGCAGTCCAAAGGTTTTGAGAGAGAATGCAACAATCAATTAGTATGCAAGTTGAATAAGGCTACCTATGGACTCAGACAAGCACCTACGATCTACTTTGAAAAATTGAAAGGAGCACTAACCAAACAAGTTTATCAGGCAACAAGATCAAAAAATTCCCTATTTGTTAAAGCTACTAGCAGGTTCACAACATATGTGTTGGTGTATGTTGATTTTATTATTATTGGTATTCAGAATACTGAAGTAAATAAACTTACTCAATACTTGAATGATGAATTCAAATTGAATAGTTTGGGTTATTTTTTGGGTACTAAAGTCAAGCATTCAAAAGATGGTGAGTTACACCTCAACCAGAGGAACTACATACAAACTGTTTTGAAAAGAGCAAACATGGATAAAGCCAAACCATTACCTACACCAATCTTCACCTATCTAAAAACAATGAGGATCTGGTTGAAATTCCACATCTTTACCGAAGTATTGTGGGGGATCTACAGTACATCGCAATCACAAGACTAGAAATCTCATTCAACGTTAATAAAGTATGTCAATTGATGCAGGCTCTTTTAGTTGAGCATTGGAAGGCAGTTAAAAGAATATTGAGATATCTAGTGGGGACTTTGGATTATGGCATTACAAGGTATGCAAACAAGTCATTGTATAGTACTGCATATGCTGATGCTGATTGGGCATCAGATGTTGATGATAAGCGATCCACTAGTGGCTACTTTGTATTTTTGAGGAGAAACATTGTATCATGATGCTCTACAAGCAATCAACGGTCTCAAGATCAAGCACTGAGACTGAATATCAAAGTGCTGCAAGTGTTGTTTCTGAAATCATGTGGATAAGAACATTGTTATCAGAGGTGTACGATCAGAGAGGATGTAGAGCAATTGTGTGGTGTGCTAACTTGAGTACTGTGCAGCCAGTCCGATTCTTCATTTCAGAACCAAACACATTGAATTGGTTCTGTATTTTGTTAGAGAACAAGTGGCCAAGGGGAATCTATGCATCAATCATGTCCCTGCACTTTATCAGAGGCCTGACATTCTCACAAAACCACTTTCACTTACTCACTTCACCAGAATGAGAGAAGAATTGATAGTTGGATTAATTCAAGAGAAGAGAAAAGAACTAGAGTGAAGCAAGCAGGAGAAGAGAGAGTTTGAATTGAGGGAAGGAGTTAACAGATATTATGTGAGTGTTGAATGTTGAACGAGTTAGTATTTGTTTGGTAGAGTGATGTATCAGGTCTAGATGCATATGTGTATTTATGTTTGAGTGAGTCTGTATCTGTCCACGTGCATATATGCACTATATATATATATATATATCAGTGAAGGCATGTATTCTTGTAATCCAAGCAATACAATAATCCTTTCTCTAAACCCCGGTTTCATGTTTTCTTATCGGTAAAGGTTCATCAGTTTTTCTAGCTGAATCAATGGTTGTTTTATTGTTCTCTTCAAATTCAACTTGAGAAGATAATGGATAGTCTTCATTACACTAATCAACTAACTCCTTCACTCAATTAAGGAATTGCACTATCAATTCTTCTTCACATTTCCGTGATTCTCGATCTTCTTCACCAGATTTTTCTGTTTAGAACTTATATTTGAGAATATTATGGTAGTCTCTTGTTTATAATTAAAATCAGAAAGAAGTTGGTTACTTCCCACAGTTTAGCACATTGATTGAAGTTGGATAGGTTCGGTATGTTCATTCTGTTTCTTTATACATTTAATTCTATGTTATTTGATTAAATTGATAAGCTAGGAAGTCTGGACATATTTCTGAGATTAACTTTCTCAACTTCTGATAATTTTATCAGAACAATGGATACCATTTTTTGGGACAAACTGTCAGTCATATAATAACCTTATGATGTTTGATTAGTAAAATACTAATACCTGGTATAGATGCTCACGCTTGCAAGCAACATCACATGGTGGAAGGGTTTCTAAAACAAAACAAAAACTGTCCATGGTCATTAAAAACATGGTGAATTGTTGGAAAAATAAAATACGGGTTATGTATGTCAAGGTTAAAAGAAACTAAAAATGGCTAAATCAATGAAGAAGTGTGGAATGCCTAAATCTGAGAAACCCCAGCCAAGAATATCGATCGCCCATGTCTCTAACCCCGTATCCTGAAGCAATGGATATGAGTACCTCCATTCCAAAATTGAACTGTAATGCAGTAATAGTATACATTACAAATATTATACACAGTCCGTTAACTTGAAGAATACATAACCTAAAACAAACAACTATTTTTTGCATAGCCGTCTCATTATAAGATTTAAATGCTTAACAATCATGTCTGATACGACCACTACTTTGCAAAAGAATACAAAAGTAACATATATGGCATATCCTAGCTGAACAGAATGTAACCTCTCATCATCAAACCAAAGACGTTCACTTAAATTGAATCAGAATATTATTGTCTTTATCTTTGCAACCAACAGCTATATTAGTAGACAACTCATGTATAATAGCTCCTTACCATTTAGACCAAGAAAAGTTTGTGTCATTTTTGTCTAAGCATAACTACGTGCATATGTCTAAATTAATTATAGCAGCAAACATAGCTTGCCTGTCAAAACCGTGAAGGAGAACAATAGGTTCTGATCTTAGTTTCTTGGTTGGCAGTGGCTTTATACAGCTGCTCATGATAGAGTTTTTCAAGAAGCTAACCTGGAAATTAGAATATAGTTGCAAACTCGATTGGTTATGAAACATATAACTATCCGTAACCACACAACTAAAAGACTCACATTTATACATTTAGATCTAATCAACAGGCATGCACGATATTATCAAGACTACATACTTATACCATTAGATTTAGAATAAAAGTTTACTGCAAATCAATTGCATATCAAATCATCGACAATGCAAATATTATCCACTGTACCAGATTATTTTAAGAATGGGAAAGAACAAAGGATTACCCATGTCCTAATTCAGAATTTTAATCTAAGTTTCAAGAAATTGACCAAAACAACAAACTACGAGCTTGTGAAAATTCGTACATTGACAGGAAGTCTCTGAATCCTCTTAGCGAGTTCGCGCGCAGGAGGGTCTCTGATCTTCTCCACCTCTTTGGGAAGAAACGACGGAAAGTCGCTCGCCGTAACCCTAACACTGAATCTCATAGAAGCAGAAACCAGAACCGCCATTCTCAGCCTCTTTGAAAAGCGGGAGATTTTACTCCTTGCTTCCTTGCTAATTTTATTTAATTTTTGAAATTATTTTGCTCGTTTCTGAAGCGTACTGAGGATATATCTGATACGTGGCAGCTCCTGTATTCCAAGTGGACAATTGTGTGTTGCACTTAAAGAAACTTTATCGACAAGTGATGTCACAAGCATTAAACGTAAACGTAGTAAAACAGCTATCCATGTTCACCACCAAATTTTGTCATTATACTGTTTGGGGCTTTGCACAGAAGGTCCCTATTTCTGATGCTGTTACATAAAAAGTCCCTGTAGCAATGTATTTGTAAATAAGGTCTCTGTTTTTTTTAAATCAGAAAGCGCAACGTAGCTTGCACTTTCCTCATAGAAAGTGCAAGTTAACTTACGCTTTTCAAAAAATTTAAAATTTTCAAAATTTTCAAAATAATTTCAAAATCAGAAAGTTCAAACTAGCTTGCGTTTTCAAAATTTTCACAAAAATTTTCAAAATTTGAAAAGTGCAAGTTGCTTTGCATTTTCTCTATTTTTCAAAAATAGGGACCAAATTTACATATAAATTTCTACAAGGAATTTTCTCATAACAACATTAAAAACAGAGATCTATAGCTTTTTTCTTGATACTGTTTCCATACGTCGGACGCAGTGAAACAGCAATATATTATACCGTTCATCACCAAAAATTTATTTTTGGCACCGTGGCTTTCTTTAAACGTCAGATGCATCCGACACTGCAAAGGTCCATTTATTTCAAGTAGACCGTTGTGCCGAAAGGACGGAATATACATGTTCACGTTTTGACACATCGTGTCGCTTGCCCTATTAATAGCTAGCTCTCGTTCTTCCTCCCTTCCTCTATTTATTCTAGGCTTGTAAACGTATGTTGACAAATACGGATAGTATTTATCCGTATTCGTAAATGGAAATCTGTATCTGATATCCATGAATATATTTACTGAAGCATATCTGTACCCGTATCCGTGAAATTTTTTTTCGGATAGGAATATTTCGAACCCCAAAAATATCTGTATCCGTAATTTTAAAGTGCATATCGGATTTTTCGGATACAGGTATTTTTGAATATTTGAAAACTATATTTTTTTTTCACTCTTAATCAATGTTGTAAAAATCGCCATAGACGGTCACCTAGGTGGCTGCCCAAGAGGTGGTGAAGCATCATGCCTCGCCTAAGAGGTATTTGGTTGTTTTAAATAAGCAAATGTCCTAAATATTTAACAATTTAATTTAATGAAAACCGTTAGCTAATAAATAGCAAGCATGTTATGTTTAGCCCACATAAGCCACCAGGCCTACATAAATTGGCTGACAAAGTGATTAATGCCTCTCAGTAAGGTATTTATTTATAAAGTAAAGCTTTCTTGTGCTCTCTTCATTCACATGATGTGGGACTAAACCACCATTGCACATTGCGTGGTGAGTTTCAACGGCCAGTTATATACACTGGATTGATAATGAATGTTCATGTGAATTCAAATTTAACAGGATGTGCACGGGTATGTGCCAGTAGATGGTTGGTTGGGCCAAATGGATGTGGATTGCTAAGGGAATTGACGGTGGGATTTGAAAGAACTAAGATGATTGTTTTTAGAATCGGATCAGAACGTTACAATTTGCTTTTTAACTTTAAAATTAAACATAATTTTAATATATAGATTAATGTATATATACGTTCACCGGATTGATATTTTTGGGATACGGATGTCATTATAACCATATCCATATTCGGGAAGCTTTTAAAATATCGGATACATGTATCCGCTTGTTGGATATTTGATATTTTTCATATTTCGGATACGAATGCGAATGGATATCGGATTTTTTGGGTACCCATTGACAGCTCAAAGTTATTCCCGTTTTCCTCACCTCCGACTCTATACCCTCACATTTGAAAATTCAATAATATCTACACGCGAATTCGATTATATTTTAGGTATATTTTACATATTTGTTTATATTTAGTTCGTATTTATAACGTATATTTTTTTGAATTTTTTCTAAAATTTTAATTTTTAGAATGTCGTACAGATCTTTAGTTTTTGCTTTCTCTCAGCCTATCTGTTGTGGACGCTTGAAAGACTTTCGATTTTCATTGATATGTGCATTGAATGTTTACCTGAAAGAAGGAATTCTGTCGATTCATTTTATAAGTCGGTGACTAGTGCTTTTAACGACAGACTGAACCTTAACAGGTCTGAGGCATAAATAAAAAAACAAATAGGATAACCTGAACCATGCATGGGTGGATTGGAACAGACTGCTGCAGTTAGAAGGAGGGGTTTTCCATTTCGAGAATGATTAAATTGATAATCCAAAAGTGTGTTGGGATACGACTGCACGAAGATTCAAAAGATTCAAAAAGCAGTCCGCATTCGGATTCAAATAGTTGGATATTCTTTTTGAAGGCTGCATAGGTAAGGGAACTGTAGATATCTGATAGCTCTTAACCCACTCGTTCAGTCTTTTGTTGTTGTCGATACGGAATATCACTCTGATTGAGTAGCTCGTGACATCGATCCTTCAGTTACTCAACCGGTTAGACGCAGTAGGCATACCGAGGAGGGCAGTTTGAGTAGTCATGACGTAGGAAGGTTGACTGTGAGTACAGATCATTTTAACAATATCGTGCAACGTTGTTATGGTGTATTAGTTCATATTACATATGTTCACGGGTGGAAGCTTATGCTAAATTTTCACAGTGAAGCTATAAACATAGATATCGTGGAAAAATTGAGTGATGAAGAAGTGGCAGAGTTGGATTCATTGCGTGGTGGTCGTCATTAGCTTTATTTTATTTTTTGGCATGTTTTTTATATTTTATTACGTATTTGAATTTGAAAATATTTTAGCTTGTTTTAATGAAATTGCCAATTTATTTCTTATTATTTACAATTATTAAATGAGTATTACATAATAAAAACAAATAACTAATTACTTGAAAATCAAATAAATCAAAAATCGCATTTCAAATACTTCACTCAACTAACCTTTTCGTATATTTAAAAACGGTCTCTTTCAACCAAATTCTCTGCTCAAATGCTCCACTTAAATACCCTACCACTTCGTAAAGAACGGACCCTTAATCAACAAAATGGAATACAAGCTACTACGGGAGCATCCTGAACTCCAAAAGTTTCTAATTCCCTATATAATCATTGTTCATGTTCTAATCTATTTCTCCCGTTCTTGTTGGGGAAATTTAGATTATGGGAAATTTGGATTAACACCCCAGATGCAGCAAAATAATAGATCATGTTAATAGTGATATATAACAAACATAAAACTAATATTCCAAAATAAGCAATCATAAACCACAGATGCACAAATAGAAAAGAAAATACAAACAGGATTTATAGTGATTCCACTAATGTAACGACCCGTATTTTTAACCATTTCAAATTATAAGATTTGATATGATTATTGAATAAAAATGGTCAGAGATAAAGTTTAATGACTGTTTTATTGAAATTTATCGTATAATTAAATTGTTTAAATTTAATATTGGAATTATTTAAATATTGAATCTTTATTTTTTGTGAATGAAAATGATGTCGAAAGTTGACTTAAATTCTATTCAAACAACAATGAAGATGGTTAACATTTAAAATTTGATTTAAAAGTGGATAATTAGAATTTGGAAAATTTATATATTAATTGACAGGTAAGAAGAGTCATTTTGGCAACTGTCTCGGATTTCGATGAAACCAGATCCGTTACAGTGAATTATCATAGGATTTCAAGTTTCATAGCGATCGGACTTGTCATTTGGCCATGCACGCTTGAAACACGTAGAATTTAAATAAATAATTCGATTTGAAAAGTTATCTTCTGCATACGATCGAATTAGACCTCGAAACTAGTTCCATTGTAATCGGGATAAGGGTAAAACATTATAAATGCTAGGCGGCACGCGTCGTTTGGAGCTCAAGAAATTTCGGACGACTTAGGGTAGATATTTTCTAACTTAAATAATAATATAATTACTTTTTTCCAACGTGTACATAGCCGCCTGTTTATCTCCTTTTTCCCCTTTTATTTTGAATTCACCCTTCTATTTCGAATCGTTTAGAGATGAGTAACTACCCAAAAAAAAGCGATCGAATCGACAATGGGCTTCTCGATCTGGAAGGCGGAGGGTGGGGCGTTCGCATACGCGCTATGGGAGGAAGCGCCGGCTCTGGTACGTAGAGCTTGAGTCGTCGAGGTCGCGTTCTAGGATTTGGCGTTTGGTCTCGATTTCAAATTTCGAGACGTGCATGTGTATTTTGGAGGCGCCACGACTAGCGGCGATGGTCGGCATATTGAGGAGGGTGTGCGATCGAAGAGTGGCCGTGTTGGCTGTCGCGATGTTAGGCTAGGCTCGTGTGCAACCTAGAAGTATAGGGGAAGAAGATGTCAGATGGCTTCGGTATTGTTTTTATTTTATTTTATTAGTTTTAGTTATTTAGTTTAATTATCGTTAGGCTAATAAAATCATATCTTTTTCGTATGAGGTCCATTTCGTGTGATACGAGTTGTTGAGAATTTGTATCAACGTCTTCAACGACATGCAATTGAGCTGGAATTTATTTGAAGCTGAAAATATTTTCGGTTTCAAATAAGGTGAGTGTTTATACGCTCACAGGTACTAAAATATTTTATTTTTATGTAGTTGAATTATATCGTGAAGTGAATTGAATTTATTGATTGTTGCGCGATAAATTAAATTGACATTTAATTGACATCTGAATTTATTGATAGAATTTAAATTGATAGTTAAAATTGAATTAGAATTTAACTGCTAGTCAAATCCACAATTTACCGATAATTGGTTAATTGTTGTGATTTTTGACTGTTTGGACGATGGATGACGATGGATGAAATTTGATTCATATTTTGGATGTTTGGTTGTTTATTTATGTTTAATAAATCATATTATCATCTCTTATATTGTTTACAATGTATAAAATTGTAAATTAAATTATTTTCGAATAAATTAAGAAATAGATTGAAATGATATATACCTATGGCATTTATTTTGGATTGAAATAACATATATCCATCCTTGGAATTTAGATTGAAATAATTGATTCACTTGGCCATAGAATAGAAAATTATATACGAATACTGGATTGGTTAAATTAAATGATTTTAGAATTTTTATTTTGAAATAATTTAAATGATTTGATTTAAAGGAATAAAAAAATCGAACTTATGGAAATTAAATTATTTTTGAATTGGAGCTTGAAATGTTGAAATTTAAATTTGGTAAACGAAATTGTTTAAATAATCGAAGTTGAGATTTTTAAGTGGCACTCGAAATATGATGTGGATTTCAGAAATTGATTTGTTTTAAAAGGTCAAACTTTTATTCGAGCTTTAAATATTGCGAAGTAAAAGTTATATAAAATGATATTTCGAAATTGAGCTCGGAATTCAATTATATTTAAAGATTTGGATTTAAGTTGGATATTGAATGAAAATTTGATTCAAGTATTTTGAATCGATATTTTAGAAATGATCGGGATTGATATAAATCAAAATGGTTTAAAATTTAGGATTGGAGTTGAAGTTAATTTGAAATTGGAATTTAAATTAATATGAAGTTGGAAGTGAAATCAATTTGGAATTTAAATCAAATTAAATTGGAATTGAAATAAAAATTCGACTTGAAATCAGAACTGAATCGAGTAAACCGAAATGGAAATTGATTTGAATTGAAAATTTTGGAATTGAATCAGTTTGAGTTGGTAACTATTTTTAAATAAATCATTTTAGTATAAACTATTTCAAATCTTTTTTCTTGAATATTCAAATTATTTTAAATTTCCCAACTGTTTTACTATGTAAACCATTTTTAATACTGAAATTATTTTTTATTAAACTAATTTAACTATTTTAAAACTATTAAAACTATTTTCTAAGATTCAAATTGGTCAAAGGGTGGAATGTTTATGTTTAAATCTTGGATTTGAATGTGAATTGGGTTAAAGTGAATTATAACCAAAACTGTAATTCAAATCAAGTTTTTGAAGTGAAATTGATATATCGAGTTGAATTAACATTTGAAGTAAATATGGTTTTTTGAAGCGAATATGATGATTTCGAAATGGATTTGATTTTGAATCGAATATGATATTTTAATATCAAGTATGAACTATTTTCGAAATGTAAAAGAACCAACTGATGTGTAAAATGACGTTTGGTTGTTAAAGGGACTGGGGCGTCTTATTGATATACTCTCTGTCAATATTGAAACCACTTTGACAACAGTGTACGCGATGGATGATATCCAGAATATAGTGGTTGAATTGGCGACGTTTACTGGAATGAAGTAAGAGAACGATGATGGATAATCTTGACACTCGTGTCATAATTAAAATGACTAAAAAAGGAGCCTATGTATGGACATTGAGGTTGGTTATCTCTAGCGATGTCTAATCATTCATTTTAGATGTCTAATCATTCATTTCAGATGTCTGAAAATGGCAGTTTTAGCTATTTCCTTTCTGGTTGAACTTGAGCATTTTCAGACGTCTGAATTACCCATTTTAGACGTCTGAATATCTATTTGACTGTGTGTTCAAATAGATACTCCCATATAGCACTATCCACATTGTCTTTTCACTAATTCGACTGTCATTTTATGAACCAGTGACATTTTCGGACTTAAATCCGACTAACTATGCTATATTTAAATTAAACATTTTAAATATACGAATCGTAAAATATGTGGGTTGTTACAACATCTGTATCAAATACACATGTTCATGTCTGTGACAGTTCATCGGTGAATTTAAATAAAGTATGTGGAACCGTTTTGGTATCATCAAACCTACAATTGAATACATCTATACGAATCAATCCTAAAAGTTCATCAACTCTTGCGTCGCTCCCACTAAATGAGTGTTTTGCCTTAAATCGTTTGAGATATAATCTATCAGTACCATATGATTCGTAGTTATATGATTAAAGAACTATTTATCAAAACAATGGTTTAGTCCATAATTCCACAACAATTGTAAACTTTAGATACTTCTTTATTATGTATCTAATGCAATAAATACTACTATTCTAGATTTATTTAGTAATGAATATCCATAATAAAATAAACCTATTTATATTTTCAGTCAATACTGAAAACATTTATTATTTCATAAACAATACTTTGTATGTATACGAAAATAATTTTTTGTACCTTGATGCATCATTTATAAGTGTCATATGATATGTTCCCATTATTTTTGCCATTACTATAATATCAAATGAAATATGAATTTCCATTCTACCACTTAGTTAGGGCTATTTATTTCTTTTACTGCAACTGGTTTACAGTCAAGATTTTTCGATCAAATGTATTAAACTCATAGAAATAACCTTCATAGAAAATGATAAAACACAAATGGAGTAGAAACCACATTTCTCATTCCATATTAAGTATCTTTTAATATTTTATGCAATTTTTGTTTCTGATGTCTCTTCATGAAGCAAAAGCGATTATTCACTCTCTTTAACCCAACGGTGACTAGTTACAATGATTTTCATACATTCACTTTCCTTTCAAAATGGTTGAACCATTCAAAGGAAATCCTTACCGTGATCAATCATGTTGAATATATGATTTATCATTATGGTTTATTTGTTATATCCAATGAGTTAATTTCATTGAAGTTTCATACATTACGAACCACGAACATTCACCATATAATATTTATATGTAATTGAATATGGATTAAATATTCATATTCTTCTATTATTATAGGAGTTTGAAATTTATAGAAGACAATACACAATCTTGTACAACTGAAACGATTAAGCGATCGAGGCACAAATATTTTAGTGGTTCCACAAATTGGATCTTACATGACTCTTGGAGTAAAAACATGTCAAAATTTTTATTGGTAAGTATATTTAATATTTCTATGTAAATCTTAATTTAATTAAATTATATGTTTTAACTAATAAAAAATTTATCAATTATATTAGTTCCACAAATTTATCAAGCTGATTATTTTAAATTTACATAGTGTTTGTTCTTAGTATTAGAAAGTTTTAATGTCACCATTTCATTTGTCTAATAAGGCTCCCACTAGATTTTTATGTTTCTCAAAAACCCTAAGAAAAACATGGGGATATTTTAAGTTCTCTAGTGGACGTTAGGACTCAATGCTTTGGGATTCTAACCTTACGGAATATCAACAAATCATACGTCCACAAGCGATGTATAACACTTTATCGGTTGTATCATATATAACTCCTAACCCCTAGTCTTCACCTTAATCTCATCATGACCTCAGTAAGATCAACAGATCGAAAGATATTATTCATTCGTACCCATCATTTGCGATGTCTTAAATATAATGCACATACCTTGAGGAATATCAACAAATACATGCATGTATGTTACGTAGTCTAATCAATGTATCAATAGTACTACATATATCATCTCTAGCTTAAGGAATATAACAAATAAAGAGTATACAAGTAACCTATTAACATATAAATGGTAGAGTGCAGGTTACATATTAAGGATTCATAATCTTCAATATACATATATATAAGAGTAATATCAATTTAGGAATAATGTATTTCTTATGAAATACGCTTGTGATTCAAGTATCGGATGCATCAGAAATCATGGTGTATGCACAATAAATGTGCATTCATTCATTAAATCTAAATTGGGTTTACTTACAGTTCCATTTAATTTTGTACGTATGTATTCATTTAAGTATTAACATATTTATGATTTTATAATTTAACCCACTCGTATAATGTATACATGTATCTTATTAATCTAATTTAATTAATTTTAATTATATTAATTAAATCATATTTAATTCACTTAGAAATCTTAGCTTTATTGATCACCAACAGCTTAAGAGTAAAAAAAATAGGCGCCTTAATTTTCTCTGTGTTAATGGTAGCTAAACATCCTCAAATCTACTTCTATAAATGATCCAACATCGATCTCTACACAAAGTCTAGCTCCAATATGGATCAAATCATCCTCTTTTTTTGCGAATGATAAAGTTTACTCATATGATAGAGAGATGAAGATTTACATCACTGTTATGTTTTCAGATCAAGAAATCACTATAATTTTGACTTTTGGGTCAAGTGATGAAAAGGGACAGCTGTTAAGATGCATTGTTTCTTTCTAGAGAATAAGCGATGAATGAACCAACGTTTCATTTAATACTCACTACAATTGCATGCTCTCTTACGTTTTTAGTTGGTTATGTTGATCCTATATTTGCTATATTTGGATGTAAACAGTTGTTTTCTCTAGTGCAGTTGATTTTTGTTTCCTCCAGACCTCACATGTTTTAGATAAGCATCAACTAATCAGTAACTCAATTGTACGTCGATATATGTAGATAATATGTACTCATTTTTTTTCTTGTAAGACACTTATCTAGGTTGGGTGGTAAGGTTTTGATAAAGCATATTATTGAGGTATATGAACTATTTGTAGTAATAAAGTACTAATTTTCTAAAAAAAATTAATTTTTTATAAAATTTATGAAATCAATATTACATATTTTAAACTATTTAAGATAGTAAATGAACCATAACATTTATAGTTTGTTTATGTGTATATAACAACATATGTGAACATTTTAATTAAAAAAATAATAAAAAATAATATTTTTTTAATTAACCAATTTAATTAATATTTTAATTAATTTTAAATTTTAGTTTTTTGATTATAAACAATTTTAAGATAAACAAATAATTAAAACCATTATAGTTATACACATATATCAATATATATGCTTCAATCATTAAGTTTTAATTAATTATTTAATTTAATTTAATTAGTCATATTAATTAAAAAACTATATACTTTCAAAATCAATTATTTAGATTCTCAAAATAATTTTGAAAAATTTCGATGCATTTTATAACTTTTATAAAATTTCTTTTTATATTTTAAACTTAGCTTTTAAATTCAGAATATATTTTTAAACTTTCAAACAGATTTTTAAAATTAACCCACTGTGCGAAATAATTTCTGGCCTTTATATTAGAGATAACCATTGGGCTTACTTCATCTTTCGAGCTAAGTTAGTAGCCTGGTAAGACATAGTACTTGATAATAATTTGTCATTTGAGTTGGTAAGTCTTAAGGAGAGGATCGATGATTTAAAAGTTAATGATGTTGTGCGGGATTGTTATATAGATAGATGTAATAAGTACCCATTTCATCAATTTGCTTGAAATATGCCCAGGTCGACCCATTTTCATCCTGCTTGTTCAATTTGCTTAGTTCCAGTGGCCTTCTTAACTCATTTTCGTGCTATGATGGCCATGAAGCCTATCAATAGGCGAGCCAAAATCTTAATGAATTTCTGATTGGAGATTGAATCGTTTTTTAAATGATTTCGAATGTCGGTTTTTGGTATTTTTCGACGATTTTCCTTGATATCGAGCACAGATTTGTCTAAATAATTTTGAGATGATTTTTAAAATAAAATGGCTTCTGAAATAAATATTATATAATATTTATAAATTATATTAAAGTTAAAAAAATTATATATTCTCTATAATAAGACAATTTCAAAGGTGTTTTCCAGAAAGTTTTCATGAATTATTTTAAAAGCTTGTTTTTTTAAACAAATTATTTTCTATATATATAAAATACACGTTTTTACGCTCTTCGAGCGTATGAGGAAAAGGATTAAAAGATTTAGCAAACACACGTGTCTCATACCACGTATATTTTTTATATACTCGGGTCAGACCGAGTTGCTTCAGGTTAGACACCTGCCATAGGTCTTTGCTATGCTGCTTCCTCCTTGGATATCTTCTTATCACCCTTTTGTCATTTTTTGTAGTTTGTGACTCCGATATGTATCTATTGTTTTGACTCATTATATATAGTGTGGTTCTTGTACCACTTCTGTGTATCATTTTGTATTGTACTGAGATGTATCTGTGTGTATATTTATATATATGTTTAGTTGTTGTTCTCTGATGTGATGTATATATGTTGTTGTATTTTGTTCTGATAGATCAATTAGCCATTATAGTTTTGTATTAAGCATTTATTGAATATGTCGATCCACTTGAGAAGGGAAAATAATAATTTAGAGCACTAAATCGACTTATTCAATGGATGCTTAAGACAAAGGTATGGATGGTTGCTTCTAACCAGCCCTATTCTCTGCATTAGCAGACAGTATTACAAAGTAATACTCTTTGTTAATATAGGTCTCGAGGTGGGGGCTCACAGCTTGCAGCGGTCCTACTATATGCTTTGAAACCATAGAATTGTATCTCCCACAATGTATTCTACACTAATTTGGTTATGTTCAACCCATCCCTACAAATCCATTCACACCTGATAAAAAGAAGTTAAAATCAACCCCTCGATCTTTAAAAGCTTCGTATTCTAATTTAGAAGATTTTGGTTGGAGAGAATGTAGAAATTACTTACTAAATGAGAGTTTAATATCACGAGTTGGGGATCCTTGGAATTGTGATGGGAAGCATTTGGAGTATGACGCTTTATCATATTTTGTGGCTGTGATGATGTATTAAAACTCAATATTTTGTGGATGATGGTATTGTATGACTGTGATGACTAATATGACTTACATTTATGTATTAAAACATCTTATTGTGTATGATGGAATTGTATAATGATTTATCATGTTTATGACTTAACGTTGTTGTATGATGCTTTACCCAATTTATGTACAGACTATATCAGTTGGCGCATAGCAATATACCGTAATAAATAGCAGATTCGATGGAGAATCGCCGAGGTAGTATACAAAAAGGCAAAGGTTCACCATAACCATAAATTGATGGGCTCCTGTATGGTTATCGATAGAGTAAATCACTACAACGAAAATACATTTATACAACATTTTAGCTTACAATGTTTTTTCAAAAAATGGTAAAATATCCTTTTAACAACATTTTTGAGGAAAATGTTATAAAAACGTTATTTTTAACAAAAATTTCCACATAATTCGTAATAATATTTTTAATGAAATTTTTTCCTAAAACATTGTATATATTGATTTATAACAATATTTTTTATTTAATTTGCCTTATTCATAGATTTTTAATAACTGTTTTTTAGAAAAGTTATAATAAATATATTTAATAAACAATAAGTGCTATTAAATAATAAATAGTTAACTTTTTGTAATTAATTATTATTATTTAATATTAAATATATAACAACTAATATCTAATAATTACCATTTATAGTTAATAAATTATTGTATACGCATAAAAATTAAGATTTATTAATTAATATTCAATTATAGTTGAGAAGTAATACATGCTAATCAATAATTAATACTAAGAAGCAATATTTAATATTTAACAGTTAATAATTACCATTAAATAATACTGTTAAATTATTAATAAACAAGACTAACAATTAATAATAAATAAGTAATATTTAATAATTAAGTCGTAATATTTAATGATTATAATTAATAATCATATTTATTGTTTAAATTTTTTTAAAATAAATTAAAAAAATTCATAAAATTTAAAACCAAAATTTCGAAAATTACCCGAAATTGAAAAGTAAAAATTCATAATAATGTTTGTTATTCCTTTCATTATGGTCATCTCTAGAATTAGTAGCAATAGTTCGCCTTGGTTAGCATAATAGTTTTTCGCCATCCTTTCCTCAACTATTTCCGTTTCCCGCTTGTACTATTTTTCATAAACTCTAAATTTCAAATCTCGCCACCTAAATCCCAAAATAAAAGTTGGGTTTCTCAAACTAATCCCAAAACAAATCCAATGCCTAAATCCTCCAACTCACCACCACAATATCTCATCCTTATCGGATCCCCATTCTCCACGTTCAAAGCAACACAGTTAACTTATCAAATCACAATGCCTAAATTGCACAGCACGGACTCCATCTCCTTAGGGCTCGCACAGTCAAAACTGACACCTAAGGAAGCAAGCGTAGATGGTCTCATTTGCTATGGAGCTGACACCTAAGGAAACGTTTTTGGCCCATTTTATATGGAGGTCTCATACGGTTCCTAGATTGAGCACGTAGAACAAGTCGTGGATGGTTAGGTCAAAGTTGATGTTGGATTTGATTATGGAGTCGATGTCTTGTTGCGAGTTGGTTACTTTTTGGTGTTCCTTATGATCGATGTTTGGTATTGACATTGTTGTATAACCAGAGATGGAAACAATGAGAGGCTGTGTTCTACATATTTTTTGGCTTTTCTAATGTTCATGCGCTAAGACGTGGTTAACTTCTCAATGCTAAAAATATTGGGTTGACTTATCAATGCTCAAAATATTATCTTTCTGAAGGTTTGTACTGAATAAACTTATCTTAATACTTTCACAATCCTTACATGATTTTATGAATAGAAATTTCATGGTATCATAGTAACAATGCAAATTATATGAGTGCCAACAACATTAAACTTCAGCACTTTTACCATACACAAGTCCATTTATATCTCAAAAGTAGACTACATTTTATGCTTGTTCATCCATTATAAAGCTAGATATTTAACTTCTAAATGTTCTAAGTATCACATTTTACTCTTACACTCCCATATTTATAACATACTTGATCATATATTTTTCTATGTAGCACAAATTTCAGGGCAGGAGTATGGATCCAAATAGGACAAATGTGGTCACGAATGGGTTTTAACCCGATAAGGTAGTGGTTTACAAAGAGCTTATGTCTCAGTTTGAGATTTTTGATAGGTGGTTTGATTCCATGCCTGCTTCAACGAAAATAAATTAGTTGTATGTGCATTCTGGTACTAGTCACGATGCTATGGGTAATAATACCGAGTAAATGTCTCTCTAATTTTATCTTCTCTTGGTTACTTTACCGTGTTATTTTAGAGTATATTGTGTTAATGGGTAAATTTAGTGTTTTTACTAGTAGGCTGAAATTATGTGTTGTTATGGATGAGCAGCAACAGTGAGTAGCATGTCCAAATGTAGTTTGGTAAAGAATGAGTTTGATGAATAGACCATGTTGAGGAAGTAGAGAGATTCGATGATCAATCTATGAAAGTTTGCTGAAAAAAGATCTTGCAACGTGAAGTGGAAAGGTGAATCATTAGTGCCATGCTTAATTTCAAAATTTGAAAAGATGAGAAAGTTGCAAAAGAAGATTAAGAAGCTTGAATTTAGGTAGAAGCATTAGATGAAGATTTATACAAATACTTACTAAGTGAAAGGATTTTGCAATATGAGTTTAAACTTCAGACAAGATTGCTAGAAACTTTTTTGCTGGCCTGATGGGAAGAACTAAGATGTCACAAATATTTGTATTATTGTTTGATTTTATGTATTTGGTCAACCTTGTATACTTATATAAATTCTATGCATTTTAATCGACGAATTATGTATTTGAATTTCTAAAATTGTAATTCTATAATAATAGTATTAAGGATAAAGTTGCAGGTTGAAAATAATTGAATTTTTTTAAAAGTTGTGCATATTCCGCAACATCTAAAAATAGTTGTAGTTGATTCTGTTGCAACATTTAAAAACAGTTATAGTTGACTCTATACAATGTTTTTTGCAACATCAAAAAAGTTGTGAAAGACTCGACCCTATTACAACTTCGTCTAAAACGTTTGCAAAAACAGTGTGAGGCACATATTACAATGTTTTTTTAGATGTTGTAATAATGTATATTTTTGTAGTGAATGAATATACACCGTAAAATCTTGGGTAAACTTTGGTATTTTCAAATAGTTTTAGACGATGGGTAACTACTAAATAGATGTAAAAAATGACGGAGTTTTATCGTAAAGTCTTGGAAAATACATAGGGTATTTTTAATTATTTTTCCAGATGATGGATACCTATCGAAATAACAAATTATAATCGATGACCATTTTTCCATAAAGTTCTGGGAAAACTTAGGTTGTTTCACAACATTTCAAATGATTGGGCACTACCGTATTATCACACAGTTCTAATGGGGTTTTACAATTTTATATTTTTTTCCAGCACCTATTTGTCGTATTGGACTATAAATTGTACAAACATCACATTATACCATTCAAACTATATAAACATCACATTATACCATTCAAATTATATAAACATCATATTATATCATTCAAACTATATCAAATTCACATTGTACCATTCAAACTACAATAAAATTATTCTATAAAATAAGCCATGTACCACAAGTTACATGCATATCCCAAAATTAGACCATAAACCACATCTATGAAAAACAACTATAAATTTATTGTATCTTTGATTCCTCATCAGCCATAACCATAGCTATGTACTTGACCATTCTTCCCTTATAAGGTTATATCTAATCGCTTGCATTGATGTTGAATATCCTTTAAAAATACAATGCCTGTGGAGTGGGTGGTAAAGGAGAATCTAGTTTAAATTGAACATTAACAAAATGTGAATTATCCACGTAACTCATTACCATCATCCTGTGTTAATTGGCTAAATTTGCACAAACCTTCATCAGTACAATAGTACAACTCATATGCTTATATAGTAAAAGAATAACCATGCCAAAAGTTTCTCCAATCACATACTCAGACTCTGACATTTTCATCCACTCTCTTTCCATGATCAACTAATTGCATTGGATCTTATTATTCAACTTATTGAAACCACAATCATCCCACATTTCATTGTACATGCTCTCATGTAGGTCTGGGTTATATAGATTCACATGCGTATTTACATGGATTGTCATGCCTTTTACTATAAGGCTGTAATCGATTTACAACAACCTAATAATTGCACTTACCATCGTTTGGCATATCTTCTAACCTAATCATATATGGCTTCATAACATCCGGTATTTGCATCAAACGATAACCATATACCTGAATGCTCCTAGCTTTCCTTTTCTCATATTTCAAGTTCTATAGCTTCGAATAGTAGTAGGATTAGATGCACAAGACAAAGAAGCTTCAACATACTCGAAATAAAGAAGAATCTCTTTTGGTTGATTTGTCTTATCTAGCTTGCTTTTTAGAATGTCTACCTTTTCTAATTGTTTCCACTAGAGGTTCTAACGTTTTTTTTGTCGATGGAAAAGCCAACACTTTTAATTCACTTTGCATAGTGACTCGTTCATTATCAGACACAACATCATATCAAGATCATATGGCATGAATTTGAGTAGTTCAGCCAAGCTTAGAGCGGCACGATGCAATGTTGGGGGTACAAGTTAGGTGTTTCAAAAAATAATCAATGGTATGTAAGGAATGTAATCGTATGCCAACTTACAATCCGCAAGCATATGAGCACAAGGTAAACCATTTACTTTCCACTAGACACATCCACAATAATCAAGGTTTGAACCGACTGTAGAAATGAAGCTTGTCTCGTTTGAAAGCAAATCTAGAGCTTTATGAGAAACAAATCCATTAAGTTCCTTAAACATCGGCTCATTTCTAAAATGATGCATTGATTTTGTAGCACCTATTTCAAAAGCATGTTTTACTGCCACTATTTCATTTCTTACACATAGATGTGCATTCGTCCAACACTGGACAAAACTACATGCAGCAAAATCAAAATACATTTTCGTTCGACTATGTGCACTTTCTACGATAGTCGTGGAAACATTATCGTAATGTTTGAATTGGTTAGTCCATGCCAATACAAACATTTACTTATACTTGGTCAACCAATTTTTCTACACATAAGTTACTGATTTCTCGTGTTCGAACCGTCACACAACTTTAACATTTTTTATATTGCCATGATATTCTTCTTTGCCAACGAATTTACAACCGTCCCAAAAAATTGGTATTCTCATTTTTCCTCCTCATCTTCCATCGCCGTCTCCTTATCATCAACTATCACTCTATTCTTCTTAATAAAGTTTTTTTTGCAGTTAGGCTGCACATTTTTTGAAATTTCTCACATATATGATGAGCCGTTCAAAAAACACTGCTCACGGATTTAATTAGGGAACCTTCGGCATTAGATATTATAACATTTAGAATTTCTGATTCCCTATGTACTATTCTAACACATTTAAGAGCTAAAATTTATGATTCCAGTATTTATCGACTTATAAAAGTAATTGCAATAGTAAATGTATTCCCAGTCAATACATGAGACACCATGTGAAAGTAAGAAAGCTTGTACTGATTTGTTTTTAAAGTGCAATCCAAGAAGAAAATTTGATGAATATACTTTGAAAGAGCAAAATATGTAGGATTCCTAAAGAAAAGATCAGATATGTAATTGATTTCAGGTTCACATGTATACTCAACCGAACAATGACGATAATTTCACAAACTGCTGCATGATAGATCTACCTTCAGTGTTTTGCAACTTTATTTTCATCTAGCATTGTACACGTTTCTCCAAGTAGATCGATTTTCATGGGGTTTTCAATTTTAATGGTTAACAAAATTTAGCGTGGTCAAGGTTCACTCTTGGCCATAGTTTCCACCATCTTCGTTTCTTCTTCTTTCATTCTAACAACATAAGCATAACCATTAAGGCACGTAGGAAACTACGAGTATGTCACACAATATTCACACTGACGGTTCACTTTTCATCAATCCTACAAGTTGCGCTTGATTTGAATGGGAATCTGTACTTCTTACTCCCTATTCTTCTCCTTTTTTTGCATTTTTAAAACATAATTTTTTGCCCTATGACTACAATGCTCTCCACTTTCACAAACTAGTAACATCCGTGATCCTTTACCCTTTTTTTCACATTCCTATATCCAGTTCTTGGGTCACAATACCACAATTAACGCTCAATCATGTTCCATACACCAATCTCACAATTCTTCTTTTGAATCAAATTCCTACGATATGAAATAAGATATATTTTATACTTCAATTTTTAACACCAATAGCCCGAGACTAAAAACTGCTAAAAGGAAACATTATGTAACAACTCAGTTTTTAGGGGTAACGAATAATAACTATTTTATTAACTAAATTTATCTTTGGAATTTAAATTAAATAATTTTCATTTATTTTAGAGATCGTAATTTTATAATAGGACAATTAGCGATGAAATTAAATAATTTGAAGAATAAATATTTGTTTTAACAATTGTGAAATAAATTAATTCCAAAGTATATAAAAATTTGGTTTAAAATGATTTAGTTAAACATATAAATTTTAGAAAATAATTTTTTGAAATGAATGATGTTGGAATTATTTAGAAAGTAATTTTATAAAAAGAATTAATTATTGTGTTTAAACTTGAACTAAAATTATGGTATACATAAACAAAAAAAGAAACAGTGAAAAAAAATATAAAAATATACATATATATATTTAAAATTTTCAAAGCCCAATATAAACCAAACCCAAATCCAATTCTATAATTTTCCACTCTCTTATTTTTCTACATTCATTCATATTTCTCTATAGACTTGATCTTCCTCCTGAAGCAACAAAACCAATAAACCCTCTCCATTTCTAAATTCAAAAATAAATCATATAAATTAAATTATCAAATTTGGACATATGGTTTCTTTCATCGACATGTGCTTACGGCGAGAAGCTGATCAGCTTTAGGTGGAGGGTTGGCGAGCTGTGAGAGTGCGTGCATGTAAAGAAGGATTGGAAGAAGAGGAACGTGCGAGTTCGGGTGAGTGATTTCCATTGACATACTGTGTTCTAATCATATAATCATGTTATATATGTATTGTTGTGCTGTGTTTGAGTGAGTTCCTTGTGTGCATCAACTTATACAAGAAACAATTAAAGTAGGAGGAGAAATCTCCATTAGGAGGCGATCAATTTTGCAAAGGTAACCTCCGGCCGATGGAGGTGACTGATCGACCTATTTTTGTGCCATTTTGTTCTGCATTTGTATGGGTATGTGCTAGTGTTTGTAGGTGCATTTTCAGGCCTAAGTGTAAGTGTGTGTGCGTGCATAATTATTTAATCAATGATTAAATGATTCGTTTGTATTTTCATTTAAATAAGCTAAAATAATCAAACTTAAACTCTTATATAGACTTTCAGATATTATACATGATTATAAATTAATTTAAAGTTTCATTAACTAAAAAAATGAATTCAATAGTATTATTTAAATAGGAAAATTTGTGCAATATTTCTTAATTGATATCTTATAGTTATCAAAGTATATTGTATGAAATATTAGTGTACCATTCAAGTTTTAACGATATTTAATTGAATATGAATATATATATATATATGAATTTAAATGTTTTATAATTATTTTGAAAAGAAATAATTAGTTATAAAAAATCATGAAACAATTCTTATGTGTAATATTAGCTTTATAAATTATTGTTGGGTTATCAAAAGATAGAAATGAATCTTCCAGTGTATTTAGAGTATATTGAATCATTAGCTAATTTTACAAAAGATAATAAATTTATTGTTATTTATACGGAATATTTTTTTTAATTTAGTTAGTTATTTATTTAATTATAGAATATATATATATATATATATAACTATTACTCACTCCTAAGTATTTAACTGTTATACAAGATTAGAAGTTGTGAAGAATTTATTATTAAACATTGATTTGTCTAATACATACATACATATAAATATAGTTATTTTGCATAAGCCATCTTATATTAGTTTTCTAATTATTCTTTTTTTAGATATTGATATTGGATATATGAATGATTCACAGTTGACATTAATTTGATTGGTGATTTGAGATGATACAGTGATGACATACTTAATATGATTTTGTTATATTTAATTCCGTGTAACGACAAATCTGAATAAACGGAGTTATAATACCATTTGCTGTGGGAATTTCGGTAATATTTCTCATGTTATTCTTTGGACTCGTTAGATAGAATATTGGATAGTTTGAGTGCAGTTTACAAAAAGTGAATAAACGTTCGAGTATCATGAGGTGTTATGGGACACTGCTATGATATTTATTCGGTTATTTATTGTAAGTAGATGACACTCATATGACGGGAATATTGTGGATAGTGTGATGTGATACGTAGTGATACATGACTCCGTGCCTATATTTAGTAAGTACGTCTTTGTGCCTAACGATGACCAAGACTTCATGTTTATATGTATTGGTTTTATATGCCACTATTATGAGTACTCCTATTACGTTTGTTAGAGAGGACCAGATGGCTATAATCCACCATTGCAGTCTAATCGTGGGGTCACACCCCAATCTGTGACACTATGTTATGTAGCTTTGTGCTACTTCTATGCATGCATTTTCCCCTGTGTCACATAGTCCATCAGTCTGTTACCTATAGGGACTAAAGTCGAATCGTGACTATTGAGTCATCGTGTTGACGAGCACACCGATGGATATGTGACATGATGACGTGATGATAACTAAGACTGTAAAGACTATGTGTCTCTAAAGCTTACTTCGTGCTTTCAGCCTCCCTTCTGGTACAGACGGAGTAGTAGTTTGGCATATATGATTGATACACCTCACTATAATATAGATATGGGTTTGATGATCCATGCAGAGTTATATATGGCTCTACTTGGAACTTCATATATGTCATGCAACCATTTCCTGTCATGATATTTTCTAATAAATATTATATGAAGAGATGAGAATATACATGTGATATATGTCTAGAGTATAGTTGATTCTCGATATACTCGTAGGCAGCCTATCATATCTTTTATATATGTATGGATGAGGATGTTGTATTGAGATTGAGAGATATATTTAGGCAACCGTGTTAGCCTGATATACTTGACGATATCTCATTTATTGATATTTCTGGATTTGATATTGATATCTAGATATGTATGATTCACTCATTTGTGTTGGATATATAATTTCTAATTTGATGTGTTTCTATATGGGTGATGGCATCTTTTGATGTCCATTTTGATTGTTTTATATGGATTTGAGATATTTGGGTAATGTGATGCCTTGAGGATTATGTATGTCATCATAAGACACTCCTTGCATATATTTCTATACATACACACACTCTTTGACATGTCATTTGATGTTTTGAGTAACTTTGGTAGTGATATCATATTGTTCTTCCTTGTTTATATTGTATCACCTTATTTATGATCCTTGATTATACATAGTCTGTCCTGTGTGTTATTTATGTAATACTCGGGTCAGTTTGAGAAATTTCAAGTACAGGGACGACATGATTAGATTGTATTTTATTGGGCTTAGAGGAGACATGTATTAAGATGTTATATGTTGTTTATATGTAGTTGATTCATTGTATACAGCTGACGTTGAGTTGTTTATTCGTCAAATTACATTGAGATAGTTGATTTATGAAATGAGATGTACCCTTGATTATTATATTACATATTATACGTTATCATTGCGATTCTAACTCTGCTTTCTCTGTGATTCACTATACATTACGTATTATTCTGTCCTAGAGACATGTGTTTATTGCTTTGTGCTACTACCCTATATGTATAGGTAAGTTATTTATTTGATGTTTTAATATGTTCCAGTGTTAGTCCAAGGGAATATTTATACACGTATCCTATATAGCCTTATTCTCCATATTATCTGATAGTATTACTCTATAATACTTTTGTATAGTATGGGTATAGAGGTGAGGTTTCACAGTTTGGTACTACAGTAGGTTTAGAACGATACATCGTATATCCTAGACACGAGTCGAGAACTTAGATGAGACTTAGAGTATCTGACCCTTGGGAGTGTTGGGTAATTTTCTATAATAAAAGATAGTATACTATATATAAAAGATTATCACCAAGGTAATCATCAAGGGGCGTATTTTTGGTTTTACAAACATATGTATTCAAATATGTAATAAATTTCCTTTCTTTCAAATATGAAGTATATAATGGTTGGAGTAGTAAGGACGAAAGGAGTTGGTCCAACCAGTAGCTCAGTATTCATGATTGTGGATGGTTTTGTATTGTATTGTGGTGCTTGGATTGATATTGTGTAGTTGAGTTTTGATTTAATTTTGATCAGAGTGCGCAGGGGAAAAAACTATTTATTAGTTTCTGCTGTGTATATTTATTTTGGGATCTTATGCATGTTTGATAATTTTAATTTGTTGGTATTGAATTTGATTTTGATATTTATGTGTGCATGTGTATAATAGTAGTTTGAAATTGTTTTGAATTTAATAAATATTGGATAAAAGTAAAGACTTTTTATATATATGCAGATATTATTATTTTTTATTATTATTACTATATGATTTTGGAAGTCAAGTATAAGAAATAATCTTTTGAAGAGAGTGTGTGTGTGTGTGTTATAAGTATGGTATTGATTTAAGTTTTAAAGTGAATTGGTAAAAGATTTATTGAATAAGTATACTGAATGATTTGTGAAAGTGATACTTGTAGATATTTTTGAAATGAAATAGTGTTAATCAATCCATTGGGTGGTCTAAGAATTTTGATCAATATGCATGATCAATGTTATCGAAAGGAATTCCTAAACACCAAAACGAGGCATTTGAACATAATATTTTGTAAAGATATAAACAGTTTGAGTAAAGTTAAAATATTTTGAAAGACAAAAATTAGTAATATTTGAAATTAATGTTTGAAAAGTTTTTGAGAATAAGAGTTTATACTTATTATATTTGGATATTTTTAGTGATTATTGCAGCCAGTAGATATTAGTGCACAACTGTAATCACTCGCGAGGCATTATTAATCATATCAATATTGTAGCCAATTAATATTAGCACTCATCGCGGTATGTGCGTGTATTTGACGATATTTTTGGCATAAGTATGTGTGTATTTGATGATATTTTTGGCATAATTAGAAATATGTAAATGCTATTAAGTTTGGGATTTTGAATATAAGCATGAGTATAATTTAAACAATTATTATTTTGAAATATGGAATAGTATGGATTTACTAATACATGTATGTTATTTTGGATGAATTAATTTTAAATGATTGATAAAAGTTATATGAATGTGGTATATCAAGAATTTTATAAACCAGATTATGGATTTTGGAAAAAAATGAAATAAAAAGCAATATAAAATTATCTTTGAAGTGTTAAATTTGAGAATAATTAAACCTTCTGTCCAATTATATATTCGAAGTGTCATATATTTGTATAAATTTATAAAAAGAGTTTACAAAGTACTTTGAAATTAATTTTGTTTATAACAAGATGTATGAAACTAAACAATATATTGAACGATGTTTCTATTAAATAATGAAATGAGATTTTAGTAGAAATTTTGTGGATAAAATTTTGGATTTTTGTTAAAATAGTTTGAAGTTATTTGATGAAAATTTGAATTGTGTTTGATTTAAAATGTAACGAAAGCTGGGAAAATATATAATATTTGTAAAGTGAATTGTTTAAATAAAGTATTTCGTAACATTGAAAAGTAATTTTTATATTCGATAAATGTTTGGTATTTAAAAAATGAAATTTAAATAAAATCATTATGTTTAGTATAATTGTTTATTATAGGTTCTTCCTTACGGGAGTTGTGAAGACACGATTTTGTTAAGAGGGAAAGTCTGAAACAACCCAGTTTTTAAAGGTAACTAATAATAAATATTTTTCTAATTAAAATTTATCTTTAGAATTTAAAATAAGTAATTTGAACTTATTTTAGAATATCAGAGTTTTATAACAAGATAATTAGCGATGAAATTAAATAATTTGGAGAATAAATATTTGTTTTAAGATTTGTGAAATAAATTAATTTCTAAAGTATCTAAAAATTTGATTTAAAATGATTCAATTAAATATATAAATTAGGGAAATTAATCTTGTGAAATGAATGATGTTGGAATTATTTATAAAGTAAATTTATGAAAAGAATTGATTTTATGTTTGGACTTGAACTAAAATTGTGTTTTATATAAACCAAAGGAAAGAAACAAAAAGAAAATCATGAAATAATTCTTATTGGTAATATTAGTTTTATAAATTGTTGTTGGGTTATCAGAAGATAGAATGAGTCAAATCGTTAGATAGTTTTATAAAAGATTAAGAAAATTATTATTATTATTTATATTGAGTATATTATATTTTAGTTTAGTTAATTATTTATTTAATTCTAGAATATATGGCTATTATTCGCTCCTAAATATTTATTTCTGTTATAGAAGATCAGAAGTTGTGAATAGTTTATTATTAAACATTGATTTGTCTTATACATACATACATACATACATACATATATATATATGGTTATTTTGAATAATCTATCTCATACTGGTTTTCTAATAATTCTTTTCTTAGATATTGATATTGGATATATGAATGATCCATTATTGATATTAATTTGACCAATGATTTAAGATGATAGAGTGATGATATTCTTGATATGATTTTGTTGTATTTAATTCCGTGTAACGACAAATCTGAATATACGGAGTTATAATACTGTTCGGTATAGAACTTCTGATAATAATTCTTCAATTATTCTTTGAACTCGTTATATAAAATATTGGATAGTTTGAGTGTACTTTATAAACAGTGAATAAATGTTTGAGCATCACGCAGTGGTATGAGACGTTGTTGTGATATTTATTTGTTTATTCATTATAAGTAGACGACACTCACGTGACAGGAATGAAGTGGATAGTATAAGGTGATACGTGGTGATATATGGTTGTGTGCCTATATTTAGTGAATATGGCTCTGTGCCTATATTTAGTGAGTATGGCTCCATGCCTAACGAGGACCAAGACTTCATGTCTATATGTATTGGTTATATATACCACTATTACGATGTATTCCTATTATGTTTTTTGGAGGACCAGATGGCTAGAATCCACTTTAGCGGCATGACCATGAGATTGCCCCAGACTGTGATACTATATTATGTAGCTTAGTTCTACTCCTATGCGTATATTTATCTCTATGTCACTTAGGCCAGCAGCCTGTTACCTATAGGGGCTAAAATCGAATCGTGACTGTTGAGTTCTCTAGTTGTCAAGCATACCGATGGATATGTGACATGATGTCGTGATGGCAACTAAAACTTTAGAGACTCTGTGCCTCTAGAGATTGCTTATTGCTATCAGTCTTCCTTCCGGTACCGATGGAGTAGTAGTTTGACATATACGTTTGATACACCTCATTGTAGTATAGATATAGGTTTGATGATCCATACAAAGTAATATATACGGCTATACTTGGAACTTCATGTCTTTGTACAGCCATTTCCTGTCACGATATCTTCAGATAAGTATTATATGAGGAGATGCGATTATACCTTGATATATGTCTAGAGTATAGCGGATTCTCGGTATCTTAATAAGCAGCCTATCCTATCTTTTATGTATGTATGAATGATGATGTTTTATTGAGATTGAAAGATATATTTAGGCAATGCTCCATGCTAGCCTGATATACATGGTGGTATCTCATTTATTGATATTTCTGGAATTGATGTTGATCTCTGGATATGTATGACTCACCCAATTACGTTGGTTATGTGATTTCTAATTTGATGTGTTTCTATACGGGTGGCGACATCTTTTGATATCGTTTTGATTGTTTTATATGGATTTGGGATATTTGGATGATGTGATGACTTGAGTATTATTTATGTCATTATACAAATACTCCTGGCATATATTTCTATATACATATACATATACATATACATATATATACATATACATATATATACATATACATATATATACACACACATATACATATACATATACATATATATATGTATATGTATATGTATATATATATATATATATATGTATATGTAACATGTCGTCTGATGTTTTGAGTATCTTGGTAGTGGTATATATTATTCTTCCCTGTTTATACTGTATCACCTTATCTATGATCCTTGATTAGACATAGTCTGACCCGTGCGTTATTTATGTAATACTCGGGTCGATCCTAGACATTTCAAGTCCGAGTTACAGGGACGACATAACCATCTTTTATTTTATTGGGCTTAGAGGGGACATATATTAAGATGTTATATGTTGTTTATATGCAGTTGATTTATTGTATACAATTGAGGTTGAGTTGTATATTCGTCGCATTACATTGAGATAGTTGATTTATGAAATGAGTTGTACCCTTGATTATTATTATATGACATATTATATGTTATCGCTGCGATTCTGACTCTGTATTCTCTGTGATTCACCATATATTATGTATTGTTCTGTCCTGTAGACACATGTGTTTATTACTTTGTATTGATACTGTGTACGTATATGTGAGTTATTTATTTGACGTTTTAATACGTACCAATGTTAGTCCAAGGAAAAATTCATGCATATACCCCATATAGCACCATTCTATGTATTATATAACAATATTACTCTGTAATACTCTTGGATAGAATGAGCATAGAAGGGGGATTTCACACATACCCTATCAGTTGTGAAATGAGCAGTTAGATCGGAAAAATCAAAAGATAAATCGCTCGAATTTTGTTCATCTTCCACATAATCCTCATCCATATCGCCATATTCCATCTTATCATCTTGTTCTGCTTTGTTTAACTCATTTTCTTTTGGCATCAACTCATTCTAAAAACTAAAAACAAAAAAACATAAAACCTTTAATATAGTAGTCAACTGAACAAAATCAACAAATGATTCAACGGAGGAAACTGTCCCTAAAATAAATAAAGGTGACATGCAACTGTTCTAACTTTTATTTTACAGTAGCATGTCATGGTTCAGACGCTTTTTGATAATGTCTTGCTGAATTACTTTAGTACCCATATGTCGAAAATTATGATAGTACACATTCGATATGGGGAAAACGTGTAAATATAAAGTAAACAGTGAGCATCCACGGATCAAACTAGGGTTTTACGGCATCTCCTCAATGCTTATGCATTTTGGCAATGACACACTGATATACCTTCGAAGTCCCTTAAATTAAATAATTAAAAACTCGATACGAAAGCGTTGTGTACATGAATTGCGATCATGTCGTATTGAGCTACTGTAAATTGCCTAAATTATACTATCAAAAACCCTAAATTATATAATTGCTGACATGAACGTCGTCAATGCCATCACTGTCACCAACTGCACCTCACGCGATCTTCGTTTCTAGCAGCCATGGGAACAAAACTTTCCATGGTATAAGTTTCCATTTTCTCTTCTCTTTTTTGTGTATTCCATTGCAGGGTCAAGGAGGAAAAGGAAGTGATCAGGAAAGGTTAAAAAAGGGATGGAAAATTTTCAAACATAAACTTGTTTTTGAAAACAATAACGCAAATAACCCTGTTATGAAAATAATTACAAACATAGACCTGTTTTTGCCAGTAGACGTAGGCGATTTTTGAAAATTCGCCTTCGTGCGAATTTTGAAAATTCGCCAACGGGCGACATTTCAAAATGCGCACGAAGGCGAATTTTAAAAAATCGCCTTTGTTAAAACCCTGCACAAAACAAGAACAGCAAGCAAAGAGTTTATCAGATTTTGTACATATCATCTTGAGTACATCACAATCGTATAGATATATAATTTCAAATCTAACAACTTTTGTACATATCAGCTTGCAAATCTTACAATTGTAAAGTTCATTTAAGTTTGATACATGACTAGGTAGTTTGATACATAGAAATTACATGTCTTTAAAGTTGAATACACCGAAAGCATAATTAGGTCGTCGCAGTACATTTGATAAAGGAAGGTTAGGTCGCTGCAGTACATCGCTTTCTGTTATGGCCCTGCGATCCACATTTGCTGCACCTGTTTGTTTTAGGCGTTTGAAGCTCGTCCATAACATTTTTTATCCTTGTAGATTTAGGTCGTCCAGGTTGTCTTCTTGTAGGTGGAGGCAATATATGCGGACCGGTGTATGGTCTCCAGTATCTCTTATCACGCACGGGATGAAACTCTGGCTGATATGAAGCTTTGTAACTACGAACAGAGTACCACTCTGATGCAAACTCATGATGTGCTCTGTTAGCACCGTAATCCTGTGCCGAACAAGCCGCCATTACATGCGCACATGGTAATTTTTGCAGTAAGGGGATGTTGCATGTACATGAGCAGTTAGGACCATCAATTAACACTTTAAATTCATCGCCGTAGCAATGAATCACTTGCCATTCGGTTCGACTGAAGCGAACTAGTTTACAACGACGTGCTTCAATAGCTCGATCTGCTATTTTAGCTTCCCATTTTGGAGTCAAACGTGTTGTAATAGCGTCCGCCGTCTCTCGTCTCTTACAGAAATATTCAACCGATCGAAAGAAGGTTCGTGCAACCAACGCTTTTATAGGTAATGATCGAGCACCTTTTAGTACACCATTAAAACTTTCGGATGCATTGGTGGTCATAACATGAAAGCGTCCTCCATCGTCTTTGCACAGGGCCCAATTTTCTTCAAAATTCCCTAAACTTCTTTCAATCCATTCATGAGCTCGTGAATTTGTAGCTTTAATTTCTTCTCTGATTTTGTTGTACTCAACCACTTCTGAAGCACATGCAGCGGAATAAAATAAAGATGTGAGTCGTTTATCCCTAAAACCCGCCGTTTGAAGATTAGCTTTAAGATGTCGTGCACAGAACCTATGTTTGTGTGGTTCTCGCCACCTCTCCTGTAAAGCCTTCGGAATTCCTTTCATCCGATCCGATATGAAAGTAATACGACGATTGCAAACACTGTGAATGAATTCACGCATGCAAGAAAAAAATCAACCCCGGCTATCATATGACTCGGATTCGACAACTACATAAGCTAATGGAAACAGACAGTCATCCGCATCTACAGCAGTAGCAACAAGCAACGTCCCTTTGTATTTACCATACAAGTGTGTCCCGTCAATACATAGCAATGGCCGGCAGTGTAGAAAACCTGTAATGCAAGGGCCAAATGCCCAAAATGCACGATCAAATACGCCAACTTCATCGTGGGTCACATGGCCTACAGTCCCCGGATTACTTCTTTTTATTTCCTCGAAATACTGAGGCAAAGTCGCGTACGATTCGGCCCAATCACCATAAATTCTTTCTATTGTTTTGTTTAATGCCCGCCAAGCTTTCATGTAACTAATTTTGATGAACAGTTGATCGTCTACAAGCACTTGGACTGTACCTGCTGAGATATCCAAATCGGCCTTGACAAATGACATGATTTTTGACACAAGAAAATTAGAAGTGGCTTGCTTGTGGTTGGAATTAACTGTAGGATTGACACAGGTATGTTCGCTAGGCAACTTTCTGATTTCCCACCAGCCAGACTGCGATTTCTTTGAGACTATTGCATGTATTCTCCATGGACAGTTGGTGTCAACATTACAGATAGCGGTGTATATAGTTTTATTCGACTTGATCGGCTTGTATGAAACTCCATGTAGAATGGACCATTCGGTTAATTGGTGTAGCATTTTTTGCTTACTTTCAAATACCATTCCAACAGCAAATCCATTTTGTATGCACGCGGTTGAAAATTTTTCCCCAGAAAATTGTAGATTAGCAACGACCGATCTTGCCATCATTTGGGCAGTACATAGATCATCATCCAACGGCACTTCCATTTGAGCTTCTTCACCATCACCTTCAACATCATCTACATTCGGAAAGTCGTAGTTTAACGATTCATTGTTCACCTGCATTCGTTCTACCCAACACGCATCATTGTTAGTCCTCGTCGCAACAGCCATACTATCAATTGCAAGAACATGACCGGTGTCTCCATCTATATTAACATGCATATCGGTGTCAATATTGGAATCATGCGAGTGTTGTGACGGTCTGGCACCACATTCTACAGCAGTATCTTCAATAGTTGTGCATCTGTTTACAACAGTATTTTAGTACGAAGCTAGAGTAGATAGGAAACATTACTCAAATAAATTGCTAAACAAACCTTTGACTTATATCATACATTTCTGATGGAGTAGGATATAACGGTTGCGGCAAATGAAAATTTTGTTGTTCAGCATAGACATTTTGTAGATGCATTTGTTGTTGGAAGCTGAATGTGTTAGAAGAAAGTATTAGCAATTGTAATTTAAAAATAAATTCCAATGTTAAGTTTAATACCTTGGATGCGTCGTATGTGGTGTGTAGTATGGAAAGTACTGTTCTGGAGTTGGTTGCGACATCATGTAATGCATGAACCCATAGTTTATGGGAGGATAACCATGACCCTCAGCATGTACATATGGATTACTGTAAGTAGGAGAACCTAAGCTTGCTGAAGGATTATCAGTTTCCAACATTTCTGTAAAATGCCCTAATCCTGTACTAACGATAGGAGATTGTACATGTTCTTGCAGATTTTCTTTTGCAACTTTCCCAACGTACAACTCTAAGGACTTTTTAACCGCAGAAAACATAACTTCAACATCCTCATCGTCCGAGAGTGTTATTGCTTTTGAACCTGAATCCGTAGGCCAGTTAACCACCAACTCAATATCAAATTCGATTGCGCTTATTTTTGTCGCTTTGTACACGGATTCTTTCAACTCAAATAGTGTGCAACCTTTGCGTACTCTCCCTGGTTTACAAAAACCGCCGACATACTTTCCGTTTTTTTGTTCGTCGACGATCAATTCACCGTCGTAGTAGCAAAGTGTTGGAATGAGATTTCTAGCCATTCTACATACAAATAATTTCTAGTTGACCAAACATTTCTGTACATTTGTATGAAAATATTTTAATGGACGTAACAAAGCTAGGGTTTGTAATTTTCTTACCAATTCGTATACAGAGATATAGCGTAGACGTTTGCGTAGACTAGCAAGGACTCTATTTCAACAACCAATTGCTTATCGAAAGAAAATAGAGTTTTGGTGTTTGGAATTGTAAGCTGAAATAAAATGAGTTCTACAGATCTGAAAACTTGGTGTTTGGAAATGAGGAGGCCAGTGCAAAAGTTGACTAGATATAAAACTTATATTTGAAGGCGACTTTTCAGAAGTCGCCTTTAGGCGAATTTTCAAAAGCCGCCTTAAGGCGAATTTTGAAAAATCGCCTGAAGGCGAATTTACAAAAGTCGCCACTAGGAAAACACCCGAAATCACTAATACTCAACAGATTATTATGCTGTTGAACTACAAGATACCTCTCAATAGAAAATACAGGACGGACAGATGATAAAAGGCAAGCATACACAAACAACAACCACATTATACTACTTTACGACCATTACGTCAAAACATACGGTCAATCTCGTGGTAACCGGTAGCACCCCGCAAGCATTTCATTGCGAATTGCAATATTCATCCTCTCCAAGCGACTAACCGTAGCTTGCATCTCAAGCGCGTATTGGACCCCCCTTTTGGTCATTGGAGGATCGAACCATTCAAAAAATTTACAACTATTCACCCCCTGACGCATCTGTGCATCGATATACGCTTTACAGCCGTAAAAGCGACGTCCTGCATTCCTCTGACTTTTGGAAACAACAATGTTACATTCAACTCCGCAATAGCAAAGTACCGAACGTCCACTGATGCTAGAACTTGATGTATTAGGGTTTTGATGAGCAAGTACAGTCATTAGCCTGGTCTGCAATGATTGTTGAACCGGTTGGGGATTCTCGAGTACGACATTTTCCCGCGTAGCACAAACAAGTTCACTCTCTACTTCTTCATTTGTCTCTTCATTTGTCTCTGTAGCACCCACTGTTGGTAGATCTTCCACTTGGGTTTCCGAAACAAATTCTACCTCATCGTCTGCAACCTTATTCCGTTCGTAGTCATCATATATTTCCATCATTGTTTGATCATCGATCTCCCAATCATCCATTTTCGCCTACATAAAAGTTAAAGAAAATACCAAAATTAGTCAAATTTGCAACCATGGTTTGGGTCGAATTCCTTTCCGATTTGAACAAAATTGAAGACTGGCGTACTACACACCCATCTGTTAGAAGAGAGGAAAAAAAATGACAAAATACCAACCTTAGTGACTTCTGCGATTGCTTTTGCACAAATTTAGGTTTTTGGTTCGATTTTGAAGCAAAAAGAAATGACAAAGGAAGAAGGGTCAACTGGTTTTTACAGTGCAGGGTTGAATTGGTGAAATTTCAAAAATCGCCTTTAGGCGAATTTTCGAATTTCGCCTACAGGCGAATGTTAAGAATTCGCCTACTGACGAATTCTCAAAATTCGCTCAAAGAAACCTGTTGCTGCAAACAGAGCAGCAGGTACAACATCTCAAATTTTACAAATTCAACACGGCAACAGAGCAGTCGCTTAATGGACAAATTTAACATGCAGCTCATGAAATACAACATCTCAAATTTAAGCGAAATGCATCTAACAACATTACTTCGTACGGTACAACACAAATTTTACAAATCCAAACAACATTTTGCAAAGCCAAACAATATTGCTTCGTACGGATATTACAAATCCAAACACAAATTTTACAAATCCAAACAACCTCTAACTACTCGCATCCAGCAACAATATGGATTTACTCATGAAGATCATGAAATTCGTGCGGGCTTCTTCTCCGCCGACGCGTTACCAGTGGTCTAGAACCGCTACTGCTGCTGCTACTGCTACTCCGATCTCTGCGCGCAGTGGAAGACGAAGGTAATGCGAGCGTTGGTTGAGATGGGCCAGGAACAAATTCTTCGTGTACCGGTGCACCTTGGGACGAGGTGCCCTGTGACGATGAACCCGCACCTCCTCTAGGCCGACGTCGGGTGTACACAAGCGCTGGAGGTGGAGATGGAGGTCTTGGCCTATCAAGTTTATTCCTGCACAATACAACATCTAGAATCCTTTGGATGTTAATGCACATCCTCCTCCCCTCCTCGTCGGTTTGTCGTCTGCGAAGCTTTTCAGCTTCTTCCCAAGCCCTGCTTATACCAGCTGCCTGTAAAGTTGAATGAAAATTAGCCAGAGACACAACTATCATAACTAATTGATATACTACTTACAACATCAGCTTACCACGTTCCTCTCAAGTGGTGCTCTGGGAACGTACGGACTTCTATACACTGCCTCCACTGGCGCCGTAAGAACATATCGTCGTGTTATGTTCCAGTACCACCTTTTGTACTGCTCTAGCGTGATGGTGGGCTCCCTCTCAATCTGGGTAGCTGTATGTCGCTCATTCCACAACTGAATGTAGGCAACATACTCCTCTGCATTGTACGTAGACGTGCAGGGTGGCGCATCATCTGGTATATGCTGCATCATGCCGAATTGTCTCATAACCCTGTCGGGTAAGTGAAATGCAGCCTGGGTGTAAGATAGGAGTGGTACTCTCGCAGTCCACAAGTATCTAGCAGCTGTACACATGGCTGGAAGCTGTGCTAGCACATCTTGTGTGTACGGTGTCCAAGTAACCTTGTCATCCTCTAGCACATCTAACTCGTTGCGATAGAACTTCACACTCCGTCTTGGAGTTTGACGCGTTTTTTTTGGTCCTACCCACCTGTTAGAATATGTTAGAATATATTACACATGGAAATTGCACTGTATAATTTATTTGAAAGGATAAAAAAATACCGAGACCCAAGCGGCATCGACTGATCGACAACAACGTTTGTTACTAACAATCTTCCGATTGGAAGATAAGTCCACGACCAAAGCTGCATTTATAAGAAAAAGTTAAGACCAAAAATGAGACAAATCATGTAAAGCAGTAAATTATTGGAGTTTGTTTCAAACATGTAGTAGTGTCAGACAGCCACCAATAGATTTATTCTCCAAAAGAGAGAGTCTGGACATCTCCATATACGTATAAGATAACACAGCACTGCCCCAGGAAAACTTACCGCACTCCCCTAAATCAGCAATATACGGTAGCCATTTCAGATCTACCCGAGTCATTGTATGGTCGCACATCAATCGAGAAACAATGATGTGCAAAATAATAGCACGTGCTCGCTGCTGAATCTGAGCCTCTGTAGCATCAGCAGGAATATCGTGCGACAATTGACGTCTATACCACATGATTTCCACAAACTCATTGCCCCTTGTTTGTTCAGGGGGTGGGTCAAGACCAAGTAAATCATGACACAATTGCATATAGTCATATGTCACTCCTTCATAAGCCACTGCATTGCCTTCAATAGGCAAACCTAACAACACGGCAACATCTGCTAATGTAATCGTCATCTCACCAACAGGGAAATGAAAAATGGAGGTCTCTGGTCGCCATCTGTCTACCAAAGCAGTGATAAGATAGTGGTCAAGCTGGATGTATCCCAACTTCATTATGTGTAGAAAACCAGCCCTCTCAATCTCAGCCAATACTCCTGGATGACTTGAACTCACCTTCTTCACTGATGTGGAGTGATCAATAGTTGTATCTGGATCGTCGCGCTGAACAAATGATAAATATATAATTAGAAAGCCGGAATTATACAAACTAACACAAAATTATATTTTTTAAAAAACCACCTGCATCCATATATCGTTAGAAGTACGATGCTGTGCTTGAAGAAATAATACCCTTCCATCAACGGGTCCGGGCTCCATCTCCACATACTCTACAAGATACAAATATTATAAATCAATTCATTTCGATAAAAATTATACACTAACCAAAAATTGACAACCTCATAACCCACAAAGTAGTATGAATGCACGTCAACTCCTTGTCGTTCATATAGATTTTTAATATGCCTTTTATAAACTACAACTACCTTAGTTGTAACCTATTGCATTTTGTACACTCTATCGCAACATGGTTTGAAGAAAACCACACAGCGCGCGCGCGCACAAACACACACATATCATGATGAAGTAAGTTGTGTGATTAAATAGATACTATTTGCATGAAAGAACAAAACATGCAATATTCAAAATATTAAATGCTCAAACTATATGCTTGAAAACAAACAATGAAGCAAGTTGTGGAAGCCAAACAATTATGCAAAAACAATTCATGCTCGACCTATTGCTTAACATACTTTTTGCATATATTAAAATGTTTTACAAAGTAACCTATTGCATTTTGTACACATACAACTACCTTAGTTCAAACAAGTTCAAAGTGTACAAATTATCAACGGTGATATTCAAATGCTTTACTTTACAAGTACAATTTTTGTTCATGAAGTAAATTTGCAACAAATTCATGCCCTAAATTAGAAATACCAAATTATGGGTATAGATTCGTACCTATTTCTTGTTCTATACCAGACGTGCTTGCCATTGACTAATTTGTGAAAGAATTTGTCTAAAAATTGAAGAAATGGAAGTGGAGGAAGGTTTTGAGAAATTTGGGGCTTTTGGGTTCGGTTTTGTTTTGTTTTGGGGAAATGAGGAAGTGGGGAGAAGGGTTGTTGGCTGTCTTGTTTTGTGCAGGGTTTTAACGAAGGCGATTTTTGAAAATTCGCCTTCGTGCGCATTTTGAAATGTCGCCCGTTGGTGAATTTTCAAAAATCGCCTTCGTCTACCTGCCAAAAACAGGTCTATGTTTGTAATTATTTTCAAAACAGGGTTATTTGCGTTATTGTTTTCACAAACAAGTTTATGTTTGAAAATTTTCCAAAAGGGATTAGTACTAGTTTCTTTACAAGTGGATGATCTGTCCAATACCCTCGTAATAGTTTTTAAAAAAATAAAAATCGTACACATCCAAAATTGAAGTTTCTTTACCATTACCCTAAAATAATAAATCTTTTTAGAAAATGAATGTATATCTTGTGTAAATAAAATCTTCGATCTTCATTCTCTGAACATTTGTACTCTCATTTCTTATTTTTCTTAATAAAGCTTCTTTGTGTCTCTTAAAATCTGTAGCAAATGTGTTATTACTAATATAATATGATATAATATAGGGTATTGTTAATATTTGTCTTAAGAACGCATGCTAAGAATCATATTTACATGCTAAAAGACAAAAAAAAAAAAAAAAATTGAGTACATATTTTATCCCTTCATCATAAAAAATAGGGAAAATTCAAGGAGGTCGTTTGGATAATTTAACAAATGTAACATGGCTTTAGGGCAATTTTAACATTTTCTTGTAATACTACAATTAGGAATGAGCAAACTTTGGTTAAAACCAAATAAACCAATCGAATCAGTTTATTTCGCACAGTTTGGTTTGATTTTAAAACAAATTGTCTTATAATCGATCCGTAAAATAATTTATTTTGGTTTCTGGTTTACCAAATTAACTGAACTTTTACTATATTTTTAAAATTACTAATTTTTTAATGATTTTTTTAGATTAGTTTAGCTGTCTAAATAAAATTCATTTATCATGTCGGTCAAATTACTGATAAAAAGCACAAAAATACTAAATAAGAATACTTTAATTGTGTATTTTTGTTTTATTTTAAAGTATAATAAATATTATGCACATAAAATGTGAAATATTTTTAGTTTAGTTAAATCGAACAACAAAATGAACCAACCAAACTTTAATTCGATCGGTCTGATTTGGTTTTTATTTTTATTGGTTTTAGTGTGGTTTAACAATTTTTATCATTGGACCAACAAAACCAACCAAACGCTCACCTTATTGTTGTAGATAGTACATAATATACTGTATCTTCTACAACAGTTTTCCTTATGTGTTTAAACGGTAGAAGTCGGCAATAAATGCACAACGTGGTGAAACAAAATAAATGCAGGGTCAGGCGCTATAGAAATCAAACCATTTACCTTTCGCTTGCAAAACTTGGAACAATCCTAACGTGCTGCATCCAAAGAAACCAGAGACCCTCTACACACAACAGAAAGCTAATTGGAAGAATAGGTGAGTGCGGCTGCCTAACTGGCACACACATGTTGCACTCACATGCTCAAGACCAGACTCGGTTTTCAACTTTCCCCCGCCGACTATGAGCTATAGTGCTTGTCCTGATTGATTTTTCTACAGATTTCTAGGTCCAGACAATGGATGGGAAAGAAGATATTCTACCTCCTAATCATAACATCTTAGTTTTACAGATGGTCAAACAGTACATTGTATAATACACAACCATATATTACTTGCAAATAAGAGACCGAATTCTTTAGTTTACAAATAACAACCAGTCTCCTAAATCATGAATAAAAGTCCACAAAACGTGACATATCCCTTAAGTATCTTGGCAATAAATATATATATATATGAGAACTTATTTGGAGGCAACAGTTTGTGAACACAAAGGCATATTGTCTAAAATAGGAACACAGCCTTCTTTAAGAAACTGGCTTACGAGATCAGCAACCAACTTCGGCCTCTCAACATGAGGAAGATGGCCGCAGTCTGGTATCTGACATAAAACTGAATCTGGGAGCTCGTCCTTTAATCTCTGCCATTATGTGCAAAAGCAGAAAGTCAAAAAAAAAAAAATTAATGTTTGTAAGAAAATGCATACGCCAAACAACAGTTTCATTCCAAGCATACACAATTATGTGTGTGCGAAGAATAATTCAAAAGTATGCAATCAACATTAGCCCTAATCGAAATAGAATTAAATAGCTGGTTTAGGGAGTTTCATCAAATGGTAAACTGAGCCGCGATCTAATGATCTTGGGATTACTATGGTTCATGGAGTACGCCAAACAACTTAAAATAAATTTCAAACCTTGCATTTAATTTTCACTTTGATAGAAAATAATAACCATCTTGTCAATTGTCAATGACCACTGGAAGTAGTGGTATCACACTAGTGCTAGTTTTTGCAGCGTGGCCTTATTATAATATTAGATTATATGTAATAATACAGGCAAGTTTCATTTGGTAAACCAAAATCACAGAATATATGCTAAAAAAAATAAACAAACTACTGTACACCAAAACTTATATATAACATATATTATTGATGTTTTCTTAAAATATATCCCTGGCTTCGTCTTCCATCTTCCAAACTTGAAAACTCATTCACTCAAGAATACTAAAAAAATTCATCGCCAACTGAAGCCAAAACTAAACAAACAAAATATGACTTCTTCATTTTATTTTTGTTTTCCAAAATTTCTTCTGTTCCAACAAAAATGATTCTAATTATCAATAAATGAGGTTAAAAACCGAAATAGGTTAGGGATGTTGAAAAATAGACCAATCAACGTGTCTATTAGTAGAAAGTCACATATATCCAAGTGGAAAATCATATGTCCATTCAAGTGAAGAGTCGTTTCTATCAAATAAAGAGTCAAGAGTCAACAGTCGTGTCTGTTGAATGAAGAATGTTGTCTATTGATTGAATAATGTTCTCTGTTGGAGTGAGAAGTCTAAATGGAAAGTTGTGTCCGTTTAGAAATAGTGTCTGGAAATACCACAAACATGGATCATTTGTTTTGTGTCGAGTTGAATCAAGAGAAAATATACAACATATTTTGAGAAATAATTTTAATTCTCTTTTCTCATCTTCATTTCTAACGAAGTGGTATCAAAGTCATCTGTGTTTGGAGATAAAAGTTTGAAGAAAAGTTTCAAATGGAACACCATTTATAGTTCCATCTCTCATTGAAGAAAATTATGATAAGTGGTGCATAGAGATGAAGGCTTTGTTTGGAGCCTACGGAGCATGATAATGTGTGAAAAAAGGTGTTAAGAGAGATGACGCAACCACCAAAACTAAAGACCAAAAGACGCTCTTACTCGTTTTTCAAGTTTTGGACCATACGATTGAAAAAGTTTCTGATGCAACCACCTCCAAGACCTTTAAGCAAGTATGGGATATTCTTCAAACCTCTTTAGTTGACAGACGAAAGAAAGTACGTCTCCAACATTAAGAGGTGAATTTGACTCTCTGCCTGGTACCGACTCTATTTCAGATTATATTTCAAGGATTTTGGATATTAATAACCAAATAAAGAGATATGAAGATGAGATAAAAGATGATCCAATTGTTGAAATTTCTTATGATCTTTAGATCCAAATTCAATTATGTTGTTGCCATAGAAGAATCTAAGGATTTAGACAACAATGTCCATTAGTGAACTTGCCGAATCATTGCAAGTTCATGAAGAATCCGATTCAAGAATCGGTAGAATATGCTTTGAAAGTAAAGCTATCTTTGAAAGAGAAGGAGACAAATCATGGCGCATTCCAAAGAGGTCGGGGATGTGGAAGAGGTTGTGGTCTAGGCCAACGTCGAGACCATGGATATGGAAGAGGTGGACGTGGACGACAAATACTCGTTAGGAATAATGAAACAAGTCAAATTTTCAATCAAGTAAGAGATCGTGGACAAGGTAGAAGAGGAGGATATCGTCCAAACCAATGAAGATATGACAAATACTAAATGTTATAATTATCATCGTTTTGGTCATTATCATGGAAATGCAAAAGCAACGTGGAGAAGAATAATAATTTGATAGAGATTAACAACGCTAAAAAAGATGAAAATCCTACTTTAATTCTTGCATGCAAAGGTAATTAAGACGATGCGAGCAATCAGTGGTATCTTGACTCTGAAGCAAGCAGTCATATTTGTGGAACTTGAAGGACCAATTGGAAGTGATATTACATTTGGTGAGAAAGGAATAATTATGATTCAGTTGAAAAGTGGAAGTCATTCTTTTATTCTATTGTCTTCTATGTTCCGGAAATGAGAAGTAACATCTTGATTTTAGGACAACTTTTGAAAAGTGAGATGAATTGAAAGACAAAAGTTTGATTATGAAAGACAAAAGTTTGATTATGAAAGATGAAATAGAAGATTGTTTGCCAAAATCCTTATGACAGAGAAAAAAAATGTTCCGACTGAATCTCCAATCTGACATCTCTATTGTTGATATCTCTATGTATCTGAAGTCTTGTTTCAAAAATTCATCTTGGCTTTTTTGCCATACGAGGCTTAAACACCTAAATTTTAATGGCCTAAAAATAAGCGTAGAGAAAGAATGATAAAGGGACTATCTTTCATTGACCATCTAAATTAACCTTGAGAAGGATGTCTTCTTGGAAAACAAACAAGAAAGAGTTCCAAATTGGTTGTTAATGAGAGCTTGATATCCGTTGGAGTTAATCAATTTGGATATGTATGGGCTAATCAAACCATTGTCGCTTTAAAGGAACAAATATTTTGTTCTTTTCATCGATGGTTATACTCAAAAAACTTGGGTATATTTTTGAAAGTTTAATTATGTTCATACACCGATAATCACTTAACATAGATCGAAAAATATGATGTACCAACATACACCATAATTTACTTTACGTACTCCATCTCTCTGACAAAATTATCCTTGTTTTTATATTCATCATCTTCTCTCTTTAAAATTTAAAATTTATGACACTAAACAAGAAATCTCTATCCCTAAATTAAGTTGAAATTTCAACAAATTAAACTTTAATTTTTTGCACTAACATTATAACTACTTTTAATGTTTTTAAAAGGAAATCTTGAATTCAAAAAAAGTAATCCTAATTTGAGAAAGAATTAAATACTTTGAAATTAGAGAAGTTAGTTGTGAAAGTTGTCTTGATTGATATTTTAGGTTTCATGGTAAAAATAATCATTATTTTTTCTATAAAAATGTACATATTTGATCGTATCATTAATTTTACTATTTTAATTTTATGAGATAATTAAAAAAACTACAATTAAGAAGAAAGATAATTTATTAATAGATTTTCTTCGCATAATAGTGGTGTATGTTAGATGATTTTTGGTGTGTGAATAGAATTTGTGTTTTCTGAAAAGGTATTGTTATTGACACTCCACTTTTGGATATAAAGGACATTTTTGATTAAATTTTTTTTACCATGAGAGATACTAATTGGTATCCCGCCTTTTGGTCAAGTTCGGAATACCAACAAATTAGCTGGAAAGGATGAATATCATGATTGGAGATTGATTGGAAACAAGACTATGATCGATACCGTCAAAATTAAAACGAATTCCAATCAAGGTTGGATCAATTGGGAATGATGAACAGAACTTAGAGAGGCTACACTTCGAATTTCAAGTCAACCTGAGTTCGTACGCTCGAGTTATAGATGGATCAATATTGGTGAAGAAATGGATCTGGATCGAGCTCTTTGTATCCACCATGATGATCGTTGGTGTGGATCGATCAAATGGATGTGGACTTCGTATCGATGCAATGCAAGTCAGTTGGATGGATACGTTGGTGCACTTCGTATCAATCAAAGCTGGATCGATACAAGGGATAGAACAACCGATGGACCCTAGGTAATGGTTGCATGGATTTAGAAGAGCGCTTTGTATCGATCAATATACATGGAAGCAGGTCCGATGGATACGAAGGCATGTGCGTTCAGGGTGCTCAGGGAACGGTACGAAGCAAGGGATGGATCGATGGATACGAACGGCATGGATACGAAGAGCACAGCTAAGCATTGATATGAGTAGAATGTTTTGGCATCGATACAGAACAAGACGAGGATCGATACGACAGATATATGCAGAGGATCGGTACAAACAGGGGAGCGACCAATGGACGTGAAGGAACAAAGCTCGATCGATCGATACAAAAGAATATAAATACGAACATGACTCGGAGTGATACGAAGGATAGATATGGATTTGATGGATACGAAGACACTTGTTCCCAGGGAGGGATCAGATTGATACGAACAGTGTGGATACGAACAAGGTTTGGATCGATACGAAGAATGGATGGTGGATGGATACGAAGCTACCAGCGTACATTGAAAAACACAAACTTGGATCGATTGTAACTCTCAAACCATGGATCCAAATGCTATAAAATTTTAACAGGAATTTTATCATTCACTTAGAAACATGCATGATTGATCTCAGCTTCATTGGACCATTTTTAGATCGATACGAATTGTACTTGGATCGATCCAAAATCACTTTGTATCGATCTGGCGGGCCACCTGCGCAAGAGAAAAGGTATTCCAAGTTTTGAGGCGGATATTTTCGGATCTACACCTATAAATAGCAGTCATATGACAACTAAAAGGGGATCTTCTTCCTCCTTCCTGCGCAAAAACTCTGTCATTTTGGTTGATTTCAAAGGCTTGTAAGTGTACTCGCAATATAAAAAAGGAACAAAATGACTAATTCTAAGTGGATGTAGATCAAAGATAACCGAACCACTATATATCTTGTGTTCTTTCTTTCTCTCTCTCATTTTAATTTCGATATTTATTCATTTTTGTTCTCTACTTAATCTGGATCTGAAATTCATGTTTGGATATTGAAGATCTGCATAGATACACTTGTGCTCTCACTATTTCTAGGGTTTGTGACCAATTTTGACGCTAACACTTTAGTGCTTCCAATGAGAAAGACTAGCACCCGCTATACCGGATTTGGAGTTCAGATTCGGAGCTAAAAGATCAGATCTACAAGGAACCATGACAAAACAGTCAACAAAGAGACAGAACGGAAAGAAGTGAGCATGAAGGGAGTCAGGAGGCTTCTTTAAGAGAAAATCAAACCTCAGTTTTCATCATCAAGGATAAGATGAAAATGATGATGGGAGTTATGCAGGAGAATTATTGAAAACGCAGGATCAAATGATGCAGAACATTCTCGGACAATTTGGACAGGCAGGAGCAGCAAGAGCTGCTGGAGTTCAGATCCGCGGAGTTGGAACAGAAGGACCCAACAGGCAATCGGATGGAGCAGTTCAGCAGGGCGCAGCCTCCAATCAGCACACGGTTACCAATTTAGATGGATCCAGACTCGAGGGCACACCATCATGCAATGATGGACCAATTCATGGAGGGATTCCAGGTGATACAATACGACAGGATGCCGGCAGGAATACAGGAGTGCGTGATGAGGAGTATGTACCAGAATTCCCTCGGGGACTCGGGGGGAGGGGAAACCCTTGGTGGACAACACTGGATTAGCTGAGATTATCAAACGAACTATGCGTGAAGGTTTAGCAAACAGAGATCTGGAAGGAGTAAATAGGAGTCCGTTTACCTGTGATATCAGAATGGCTAGGAATCCACCAGAGTTCAAGCTACCTACCCTGGAGGTATACAACGGCAGGGTTGATCCTACCGATCATTTGATGAGGTATACGAGACACAAGGAAGTGTTGGGGGTATCGGAGGAAGTTGTGGCCCGGTGTTTCCCTCTGTATTTGACGGATATAGCCGTTATGTGGTTCAGGCAATTCGAAGATGAATCTATTAGGACATGGACAGAATTGGTGGACAGGTTTTTGAAGCAGTTTCGGGTTCATATCAAAAGGCCGAAGAATGTGATGACACTGACATCGGTAAAATAAAGGACAGGAGAATCGCTCAGGGCTTTCTTAACTCGATTAAATGCAGCAATTGCTTCGGTGGATCGGCCGGATCCATCGATGGTTTTAATATCGGTGGTGTCAGGAGTCAGGGATAACTCAGATTTCAAGGTATCATTGATACGAGATCCACCAATGGATCTCGAAGAGTTCTTTCACGAGGCCGAAAATTTTCTTCGACGGGAGGATGTGTGTTCGAATATGAAGTTAAAGGAAGTAAACGTGGTTCCGATGAAAGCTCGAGTAAGGATAAGGACAAAGGAAAAAGGAAGTTGGATGACAACTCTGACAGGGCAAGGAAACGCTAGGAAGAACCAAAATTCTCCACTTACACAGGATTGAACAAAACGTTGGAGCGGATATACATGAAAATCCGGGATCGCCTTCCTTCCCCAAGGCCGGCAAGGAAAGAACCCTCGAAACGTGAGAGGGCATCAGGAAGGCACTATCTCTTTTCATGACCTGGACGAGCATGATACCAACAACTGCAGACATCTAAAGGATATAATCGAGGAGCATGTAAGAAGTGGTCAACTGCGGCAATATGGCGGGGCTCCAAATGCGGCAGTGGAACAAAAGCGGCCACCGTCTACCTCAAATGACGATGGCATGAGGCACAGTAATGATGGTTGATTGGTTATCGACTGACAGGGATGATATGGAATAAGTAACAAACTCTGGACAAGCGACCAGTCACTTACTCATGTACGGGGACGGAGATAGACCCTAGGCATGCTCTTATATGATGATAAACCGCGACGTTCTAGTTTGTGAAATCTGCTTTTTCTTTTTTGGTTTGAACATTTGCTTTTTTCTAGTTTGGTTTCAATGTTTGGTTTGAACTCCTGGTTTTGTTTATTTTTTAGTTTGGACTTTGTTTTGGATGCATGTTTTCTGGTTTAGATATTAGTTTGGATTTCTGGTATGGATTTTTGTTTTTCTAATTTAATCTGGATTTTGGATTGGATTTTGATTGGATTTTTGTCTTCTTTTTGGTAAATGGTCGTCGGGTATGGATTATGTCTGACAAGGGGTAAGTCGCTTCATCTGAACGTGGCGAGTCGTCTTATTCGGGTCGTCGAGTATGGACTATGCTCAGTAAGCGTCCGGAGCGATCAAGATTCGGTTTAGGACTTAAGCCACAACATTACTTAGCGTTCAGGGACATTGAACCAGGATCACCGTTGAGCAAGACGTTGCTTGACACAGATCCTCGAATGTGGATTGCGCTTGGCAAGAACCCAGAGGTTACGGATTCGGATATTGGCTATGAACAGTTAAGGATTTGATTAAGGGCCCAGAGTGATCCTGGATTAGGATATCGACCCGGGGAGGTCATGGATATAGTTATTGGTGATTGGATATTGATGGATTAGAACTCGATTGTCGGGTTCACACGAACATAGAACTGGCTAAGAATCTGGTTACTGCATTCGGAATCGGATACGACTCGGAGCAGTCGCGGATTTGGATAAGAAAATGGCTATGGCGATTGGATAGAACGGCTTGGTAATAGATTGGATCGTGGATCGAATGGTATGGTTATGGATAGAATATGGACTTTGAATGCCGGATTCGGAGCTATTCAAAACACACCTTCTTACCACAAGGCATGTTTTGGGGGGCAAATGTTATCCCTCCTTTTGGTCAAGTCCGGGATACTAACAAATTGGCTGGAAAGGATGGATATTAGGATTGAAGATCGATTGAAAACAAGACTATGATCGATACCGTCAAAATTGGACCGAGCTTCAATCAAGATGGGATCGATTGGAAATGATGAACAAGGCTTAGAGAGGCTACACTTCGAATTTCAGATCAATCGAAGTTCGTATGCTCGAGTTATGGATGTATTAATATTGGTGAAGAAATGGATCGGATCGACCTCTTCGTATCGATCATGGTGATCGTTGGTGTGGATCGATCAAAATGGATGTGGACTTTGTATCGATAGACTTCGTATCGATGCAATGCAAGTCGGTTGGATGGATGCGCAGATGCACTTCGTATCGATCAAAGTTGGATCGATACAAGGGATAGAACAACCAATGGACATAAGATAATGGCTGCATAGATTTAGAAGAGCGCTTCGTAAAGGCATACATGAAAGCAGGTCCGATGGATACAAAGGTATGTGCTTTCAGGATGCTTAGGGATCGGTACGAAGCAGAGGATGGATCGATGGATACGAACGGCATGGATACGAAGAGCACGGCTAAGCATCGATACGAGTAGAAGGTTTTGGCATCCATATAGAACAGGACGGGGATCGATACGAAAGACATATGCAAAGGATCGGTACGAACAGGGGAGCGACCAATGGATGCGAAGGAACGAAGCTCAATCGATACGAAGAGTATAAATACGAACATGACTCGAAGCAATACGAAGGATGGATATGGATTTGATGGATACGAAGGCACGTATTTCCTAGGACGGCATCAGATCGATACGAACAATGTGGATACGAACATGGTTTGGCGGATGGATACAAAATCCATGGATAGGAAGCTGCCAGTGTACATTGAAAAACACAAACTTGAATCGATCATAAATCTCAAACTATGGATCCAAATGCTATGAAATTTTCACAGGAGCTTTAGCATTCACTTAGGAACATGCATGATCGATCTCGGCTTCATTAGACCACTTTTGGATCGATACGAATTGTACTCAGATCGATCCAAAATCACTCTGGATCGATCTGGCGGGCCCACCTGCGCAAGAGAAAAGTTATTTCAGATTTTGAAGCGAATATTTTCGGATCTACACCTATAAATAGAGTCCTATAGCAACTAAAAGGAGGATCTTCTTCCTTCCTGGACAAAAACTCTGTTATTTTGGTTATTGATTTCAAAAGTTTGTAACTATACTCACAGTATAAAAAAGAAATAAAATGATTAGTTCTAAGTGGACGTAGGCCGAAAATAGCCGAATCACTATAAACCTTGTGTTCTTTCTTGCTTTCTCTCATTTTAATTTCGATACTTCTTCATTTTTGTTCTCTACTTAAACTGAATCTGAAATCTGTGTTTGGATATTGAGGATCTGCGTATACACACTTGTGCTTTCACTGCTGTTGGGGTTTTTGACCAATTTTGACGTAAACACTAATCAAACTTGTTTTCTCATAAAATAACAATCAAATTGCCATAATTGTCATTCTTTTTATTTATCCTAATTTTTCTTTAATTATTATTAACCTTTTCAAAATTATTAGTTAAATAATGGAGAATTCAAACCCATTTTCAGATAGAATTGCAAATGAGAAAGAAACAAGATTGTTTTTTTACTCAAGAAAGCAATCAACAAAGTCAATTTAAACCCTACTTTTTATCAGTTAAAAAATGTGCAGTAAATTGGATTAAGAAATTAAGTTTATTTGAAAGATAATTCACTTGGAATAATGTAGATTTTTGATGGGGACAAGGGTTTTCTGCCCCCATTTTTATCTTTCCAGATCTGAAACATTGTCTCTCCGTGTCTTCCCTTTTCGCCTTAAATTTCTTCCTCCTTTACTCTTTCCCCTCGTTCCGCTTTGTTCTTTTTGTTCTCGTGTTCCTTTTTTCCCATTTGCCATGGATTCCGCTGCCTTAACCTATACTTGCCTTCCTCGCACATCCTAACTTTTCGTGTTTCTTGAGTATTTTCCTACTCTTCTCCATTGATTTCTGCCTCTCACATCTGAGTTCCACATCTCAGTTTCTCTCGTTCCTTCCTTAGTACCTTTGCCTAGCTCTCACCTTTAAAGTAATGCCATTCCACTCCTTATGCTTATCTTTGCGCTTGTAGTTTATTTTTTGAGTTTGGTTTTTGGTTCAGCATCGAGGTTAGCTCGACATGCTCGTGTTTGTCTAGGTCTATTTGTGCTGAGTGGTGGTCAACGGCTGGCTCTTCTTTGGGTGTTTCTTCTTGTGATTAGCAGTGTTCGTTGTGGCTTTGGTTTCGTTTATGCTTGAGGCTGGGGTTTTTGGACGTTGGGGGGGGGGGGGGGGGTCCCTTTGGCGCTCGGTTGATTGTTTTCTTTATGGCATTGGAGGGAGTGATATTAGCAGTTATGTTTCTTTTCAGTCAGAGGCCTTCATGCTCCAGTTGGTTCTATAGCTTGTTTGTTTTTGTGAACCACTCATTGTCTATATCTTTATGTCATTGCTTGGTGAGTTGTATGAGACTGCTTTCATACTGCTTTGTGCAGCTAGCTATTGAACGTTAGCACCCCGCGTGGTGCTTGTGTAAGTTGTAATGGTTTGTAATGGTTTAGACTAGTGTGTGCAGTTCAAGTGTGAGGTGTAGTTGTATGAAGTGGACGATCCACGTTAAAAACCACTTAGCTGCTGATGTGTTACTGCCTCTCATCTGTTAAATTTGTAAAAGTGGAACGGTCAATATAATCCAGCTTGCCTGTGCAAAATAATAGTATTTCATTTTGCCTGCAAAAAAAAAAGAATTACATTTCTATCGTCTTCTTAGAAAAGTTTGGATCTGATTGTGAAGATCGAAATGAATTTTTTGCTCTCGCCATTATTTCTTTTTCAAAAAAGAAAGGAGAATGAGAAGGTAAATGAAAGTTTTTAGGATTTGATGTTTTAACTAAGGATAACAGAGGTAAAAAAATATATACGTTAGATTAATAGGATGAGTACGTTTGTAGCAATCTAATTTTGTAGGGAGTGCTCATAAAATTTGGTCTTCTCATATCCAAAACTGGAGTGTCAACAATACCTATTTGAAAGAGAAATCAAAGATGTTTGAAACTTCAAAAAAAGTTCACGGCACTAGTGAAAAAGAAAAGCGGTTAACAAATTAAAGCTTTTAGTTCTGATAGATGTGGCGAATTCACATCAAATCAATTCCAAAAATTTATAAGAGAAATGACATTCATCGTCCCATGACAACTTCACATTTCTCTCAACAAAATGGAGGAGCTGAAGAAAAACCGAACAATTCTTAATATGCAACAAGTATATTAAAGAGTAAAAACATGCCAAAAGAGTATTGGACTGAAATCGTTTCATGTGCGTTCTACTTGATGACTTGGTGTTGCACCGAAAGTCTACATGGAAAAACACCTCAAGAAATTTGGAGCGGTTATAAGCCAAGTGTGTCACATTTGCGGGTTTTTGGAAGCATGGCCTATGCACATATTCCTAATGAAAAAAGAATTAAACTTGATAGAAGTGCAAGGTACGTCTTTATCGTCCAAGATCAAATTTTTGAAGGATATGGATTATATAATCCAAGCAGTGGAAAGATCGTTATAAGTCGAGATGTTGAGTTTGACGAAGAAAATGTTTAAGAATGGAATAATAAAAAGGAAAACTAACAATATTGTTTATTCTTTGGCACCGAAGAAGTAATAACACAACCTATCACTCCACCAACAATACCTCAACCACAAATTGCTAATGATGATAATGATGCAAGTTCTTGTGGAAGGCCTCGCAAATTTAAAAGTGTGTGAATTATATGAAACCATCTAAGAAATACACGATTTGGATGATTTTACATATCACTGCTTATTTATGGAAGTCGAACCTATGAGATTTGATGATGCTTATTTATGGAAGTCGAACCTATTAGATTTGATGATGCTGCTTATGATAAAAAACGAAAAACTATAATGGATGAAGAAATAGAGGCAATTAAGAAGAATGACACACCTAAGAGATAGTATCTTAACCGAATGGGAAAAAAAAAATTGTGAAGTGGGTGTACAAAATAAAAAAGAATGTTAAAGGAGAGACTGAAAAATACAAAGCAAAATTAGTTGCCAAAGGTTACAAACAAAATGTTAGAATCGATTGCGAAGAGGTATAAGCACATGTTGCTCGTCTTGAAACAATTAGATTAATTATTTCCCTTGCAGCCCAAAATCATTGAAAGTATCACCAAATGAACGTAAAATTTACTTCCTTGAATTTTTTCTTCGAGGAAAAGAAGTCTATATTAATCAACCATGGGATATGTGGTACAAGGACATGAAGATAAAATATTGAAATTGAAAAAAACTCTACGGCTTGAAGCAAGTCCCTCGTGCTTGGAATAGTAGAATTGAGCAAATGTTTTATCAAGTGTCCACATGCACATGCATTATACGGAAAAGTAAATAAAGATGATATGCTATTAGTTTGCTTGTATGAGGATGACTTTATGAGTCCGTGATGACAAACATTGGATTAAGATACTACTATCTTGGGATAGAAATGAAACAAAGAAATGATGATATATTCATTTCTCAAGAAGAACACGCAAAAGTTCTCAAGAAGTTTATAATAAAAGATTGCAAACCTGCTACCACCCCTGTAGAATCTCACATTCTTCAAAAGTCTAATTGGAAGCTTGAGATATTTACCTTGTACGAGACGAGATATTTTCTTCAAAGTTGGATTTGTTAGCCGTTATATGGAAAACTCCTACCTTATTACGGACATCATCACAAAACCATTAAAATTTGATGTTCATCAAAAGTTGTGTTTTTTAACTTGGAGTAATGAATTGGGATTTATGGGTGGTGTTGAAAATTAAACCCAATCAACATGTTCATTAGTGAAAAGTCGTGTTTATTCAAGTGAAAAGTCATATATCCATTCAAGTGAAGAGTTACTTTATTGAATAAAGAGTCTTGTTTATTGAAGTAAAAAGTCGTGTCTGTTCAGTGAAGAGGCATGTCTGTTCAGTGAGTGATGATGATTGTTGAAGTGAAAGTCTAGATGGAAATTTGTGTCCATTAGAAATAGTGCCTAGAAATACTATAAATGTAAGTTATTTAATTTGGGTTGAAGGCAAGAAAAATTATAAGAAACATATCTTGAAAATTAAAATTAATTCTACTTTCTCCTCCTCATTTCTAACTCATTTCTAACAAGGGACGCAGCATGTCTTGCTTAATTTTAGGGTTTGCATAAAAAAAGGGAAAAAATCATCAACCTCGTCATGATTTGGTAACTTCCTATTTTTCTCTCATATTTTATTTAGCAGGTTAATAAAAGAGGATGTTTGTACTGTAATCAAGAAAAAAAATTAAAATTTAGTGATAATATTTTTATAAAATGTATAGTGTATGTTAGGTGATTTTTTATGTACAAACAGAAGTGGCTAATAAGATGAGCCCACAAATGATAATAAATACCGAAATTCATTTATCGTATTTATAAACCATATTCTGATGATATAACCATTTGTGAGTTAAAAATTTGTTGACATGTAGCCCATAATAATAGACGTAAGTGCAAGACGAATAAAATTAGTTCCGCATAGGAGAATGGATTTGCATGTGTAGTCTAAAGATCCCCCGTTGTTTATTCTTCCATGAATTTTTTTAGAAAGAACTATCAATCAGGCTAATTTTTCTATTTGCTCTTATTCCTACCATGCAGACCATCTATACAAAGTTTAAGATCACTTGAAAATGTTTAACTCATTCAAAATCACACTTAAAATTACCGATCATGCATAATAGTTTCTATTTGCTAAACTCTATAATCTAACTAGTACAACGAGGAAGTTTTAATATAATTTGATAATCGCAGAAACCAAAGTACTAACTAAGACTTATTTTTATTTTTATTTAAAAACTCTCGTGGTCTTCGTTTATATAATTAAAGTAGCTTAAGAGTATAAAAGAGAATGGATAACTATTAAAGATGAGTGATTTTCTGTATTGCGAAAAAAGGATTGCAAGAGTTAAGCGGTGTATAAATTTAATTTACTTAAAGAAAACCCCTAAAAACCAATCATATGTGTGTAACTCTGAGAGTGTTGCACGAACCCCAACACATACCCTGAGAAATTATGAAATGAGCAGCATTAACTGTGATTGTTAACTTTAGGTGATACAACTTGGTATTTGTTGCTTTTTCCCATCAGAAAAATCAGAGTCTAGTTATTTTTCTATTTGTTCTATTTTCTATCAACCTTTATCACCTGAGAAACGAAAGATCTAAATTTCAATACATACATAATAAACACGTGTGTGCGTATTTGAAAATTGACTGGTGTTCAATTAATCTGAACCAAGACCTCTAAATGGATGCTTTAAAGTCGAAACTTTAGATCCATGCACTAAAAGACGAAACGAAGGATATACATTTTTTAGTATGTGTGCGCATGCGCGTGCATATACATACACATATATTTAGAAATTGGTAATTTACTTGACATGGATTTGAAACCAAGACATCTAGATGCACGACCTAGAAGGCTTAGCACTTTACTAGTAGTCATGGACACTTTTTTTACCATGTAAGTTAGTTAAATTTATCTCATAAAATCCCAAGAGAATATGCCTCAATCCACGCATATATCCCAAATGATTCAACGGGCTTTACGCCATCAGGATTCGAACTCGTGATCGCTCATCTTTCAGTACCCAACATACGTCTTACCATTGAACCATCCTCTGGAGATCATACACACACATACATGTGTGTGTACGTGCACGCGCTCCGGCACACAAATGAGTTTGATGACATGTGAAATTATGGAAACCTTTATTTCGTTATAGTATGCCCAAACTCATATGTTACGCTCACTGAAGGATGGAGGATAGTTTCAACCGATGATGATAGGAGAATAAGTTTGTGGCACCATGCCATCTCACACCTAACATACACGAAATGTGATAACTTAACATGGTATCAAAGTTCATGATAATGCCTAATATCATTCAAAGACATATAAAGCATGATGATATCATGGGAGTGTGAATAACAAAAATGTTTTTCTTCATAACACACATAGAAAGGGTGGATTAAACGATAATATTCTCACGTCACATAATTTAAGAAAAACCGTGTGGTGTGCCTTTACGGTTAAAACTCCGCTAAAGAGGGGCTAAAGCGCTCAGCACTCTTTAACTAATTTTCAAAATAAAGCTCCGCCAAAGCGGGACTGAAACGCTTAGCACTCTTCAACTAATTTTCGCAGTTTAGCACTCCTAAACAGCGCATCTGCTTAAATCCGCGTTATGTACTGTTAAACCCACTAAATAAGATTTTTTACCATCCGCTTTAACAGTTTCAATATAAAAAATTAATTTGATCAATTCTTTTTTAAACCCAATTAACAAAACTAGTCACAGGACCAAGTTCAAGGCTCAAGCGTTCAACGTAAGTCAGAACGCTACTTTTAGTCCTCAAAGATATGCATGGATCAAGACATTTTTGGATTTTGGTATATGCATAAATAATGTTTATTTTTTCCTACACCATTGATGCTGGACTAATTAAAAATCCAGTTTTGCAGTTGGAAACCATCTTTAATGTAACTTTTTAGCACCTTTGTTCTTTTTCACTACGTCCTCACTTTTTTCTTACTAAAGATTTTTGCAGTTCCACCGCTGTGGAAGCACTTTAATTGTGCGGGTGTGTGTGTCATAAGTTTTATCTCATTGTGTGCGTATCAATGTTTATAAATAAAGAGAAAGAGACTATTCAGATACGAAAAAACACAAAATCAAACACAACACGAAATCTAACATAAGATATTTGGACCGTTGAATCTCATTGTGTTACATAAAGAGTTAAACTTAAGAGAACATCTAATGGTTCAAATCTGCTATGTTACAAATTGTGTAGTCAGCTTGCATCCCAATAGAATTTCTCATATGAGTTTGGTATCATATAATGTCGGAGGATCCGTTTTGTTACAATATTATATTCAAATTTTATGCTCATATGTTTACCTGTGTTGGAAGATAAAGGGATAGCTTTAACCAACAACGACAGTATGTATGACAATAAAGTAGGTTTTTCGTGCCTCGGGTCCACTCCGAGTTTTATAAACACCACGCTCTAGACCGACGAGGGTCTGGATTTTCAATCATCGCTATAGTAATAAAGCGATTTTATGAGATCTTGGTATTACAGGTCAGGTTGGGGCGGGTCGGTTGAACCCCAACCCAACCTAGACTCGAAACTCTCAAGAACGGGTCATGGCTCTACCCGCTCTAACGACCCATGGGACGGACCTTAACGGATCAAAGCATGGACGAGTGGCATTGCACCAAATATCCAAATATATCAAAATTCAATGAGTTAAAATTTTAACCACCATTATTTCTATTTGCACTTAATTTTGCTACCAACGAACTCTCATACATGCTACCTGTATTTGACATTTTCCTGCTACATGAGCACGTTAAGGGTGCGTTCGGCAGGAAAAAATGCTCATATTGAGTTGGTGTTGCGCGCGACGCGTCAAAGATGGAACCCGCCTCTTTGGTCCGTTGGAGCGAATGTGTCAAGGAGGTCCATTGGAGTGAATGTGTCTAATTGATCTGTTGACGATCATAGTTGCATTATATGAGGAGAAGATGATTAGTCGCTCACCAAATCAACATTTTCTGCCAGAACCTCCGCTGTCCAGCTTACTGCACCTCCTCACTTCAGATTTCCGCCTCTAAATTGCTGCTGGTATGTAGTCCTCTTCGATAGCTCCGCATCACGTGAATTTTCTATTAAATTTTGAATGAGTCATGATGTTTTGATTGTTAGTAGGTTAGGAGGAAGAAGGAGATAGGGAGAAGAAATGGTCGGGTAGTCTATGAAAACTGGAGCAAGTGACTTAGTTTTTAAACAAAGGAGGAAAAATAACCACTCGTTCCTAAATTCAAAATTTTAAACTTCCTGTTTTTGGTGCTCGTTCAACACTATCATTTTGCCCATATTTTCTTAAACAAAGTCCAAACGAGGTTAAAAAAATTTACTGCACGGCTCAAAAAAAACGAGACGGTCACAATTGCGCTGGTTTCGACGTTTCGTCATCAAATTATTTTGGTCCCCTTCCAACAAATATTAATATCTTGGTCTCATTTCCAACACAAATAATTAGGGCTGTCAATTTCCTACACGACCCGAAACCCGCACGGAAATTAGCAGGTTAACCCGACCCATTTAATTGGCGGGTCATTTTCGGGTCAACCCGAATTTGACCCGTTTATAAATGGGTGGGTTTCGGGTTGACCCGCTAACCCGAAACTAACCCGTTAACAACCCGTTTATACAGTATATAGGTTGAGCTGACTCGTTTACGACCCGCTCCGACCCGTTTATGACCCGTTTGTACCTTATATGGGTTGACCCGACCCGTTTACGATCCGTTCCGACCCATTTACGACCCAATTATACCTTATACGGGTTGACCCGACCCGTTTACACCTTATACGGGTTGACCTGACCCATTTACGACCCGACCCGACCCGACCCGACCCGACCCGTTTATAATCGGGTTACACGGGTTGGGTCGGGTCAACCCGTTTATAAACGGGTCGGGTTCGGGTTGAGCTTTTTCGACCCGTTTAATAAACGGGTTGACCCGACCCATTTAAAATCAACCCGAACCCGACTTGACCCGACCCAAACCCGACCCGACCCGACCCATTGACAGCCCTACAAATAATTCATACTCTCAAACATAATTAATAATAACACAATAATTAAATCCCCTTTCAACTACCTTTTCATTCCCCTTTCAATACGCACACATACACATTATCCTTTCCCTAACTTTTTCCCTTTTTAGATCTTCTTCCTCATGCCACTTTCATGTTGCGCAAAAACGCACCCTAAGAGAGAGGTATAAAATGAATCCTAAATGCCATGTGAGACCCACTTATATTGCGGGTTACGTTACGGTTACTCATTGCTTATTCAATCCACTGTCAGAAACCAAGTACAAACATTCGCATATAGTTTTAAAGGGTTTGATAGCTGAATATCAAGAATATGAAAGACACAGTATGTGAGGACGAACAGACCTGAGCTAAGGTGTTGTTTATAATTCGATCGTCCTCTCCCCATATGATGAGCGTTTTTTGTTTGATCTGCAGAAATAAATTTTGACTGATATGATGAATCAGTTTCGATGAAACTAGCTTTTAGTTAAAACTATAACATGTCAGAAAAAAAAATTGTCATCTACTTAATATAATCAAATAGAATCAATTTTCCTAAATTATAACTACATCAAATTTATATTAATAATGCACTACCACAAATCGGTGATGATATGAAGGCAGGAATGTTTGCTGTCTAAACTCTCCCGTGTTGCTTGATTCAGTTTGCTTTAAACGTGTTAATAAATGATGGTAATGCAAATGGAAATGGCTGATAAATGGAATTAAATTTGTATGGATGTAAGAAAAAACATATGCTGCTCAGAGAGAACAAACATTTGATTTATATTCAGTACAATAAACTACAAAGCTGCTGCGTATGTATTCACAAATACTATGCAGCTGCTGCGTATGTATCAGGTGAAGTAATGGAAAAAATCTTGATAAATGCAAAATATATCTTTGAAATATGAATTATATGTGAAACCTAGAAAATTAATGTGTTTAAAGAGAAAATTAACATGTAATAAGACGGAAAAACCATTTTTGAACTTTGAACATGTGGTACCATGCAAATGAAAGTTATGTGTCAAAAATGCTTTCAACATTATGACAAGTATGGAAAAAAGGTATTCACAGTATTTAAGGTAAATTAGAGAACAGGAAAATAGCGTGGAGGACAAATTTCATCACATTTTCAGTTTCCAGCTCTCAATTTTTTAGTGTGGAGTACAAAATTTACAACTAAATTTCGCAGAATAACAAAAATTTTGTGACAAGAACAAGACACAATGCTAATAGATAGTATTAGTTTTGTATTTACTGAATTTAAAAGAGAAAAGAGTAGAGCACTTATATTTCATTTTCATAGTGCAATGGTTAACGTTACCTTGTGGCATTACTTTATGGTTAAATGATACAACGTAGTAGCATTTTTTGCTTGATATATCTTTTTACATCATTTTTTTATATACTTATACGGGAGAATATCACTTTTTTACTGTTGCTATTTAGGCTTAGATTTTGAGTTGGCGGTGGCTATTGGAGGTGAGGATAGGGGATGTAGGGACTATGAGTAATGGCGGAGCGTAGGTGAAGAGCGAAGAGGGTGCGGCTGGGTGGAATGCTGTACAGTGGCGTGAGCGTGAGCGCATGGGAAGAGCGACGTGTCCTTGAAGCTAAATTTTGAAAGCTCTGGCCTAGGTGCTAAAAAACTTCAAAATTTTGTCTTTTAAACTAAATTTGATCTTCTACGCAATTTTCCAGACTTAAAGATAGACATGAAAAGATGTCACAAACTTCGATGTTTATATATATATAGCATCATTTTTAGTCCCCTGATATCAGTCATAGGTTTATTTTTAAATATTTGATCCATGTGACCGGAGCGAAAGACCAAATATTTAAATAGAAACATGTGACTTATATCGGAGGGCTACAAAATAGTGTTAAATAAAAGGTGTGGTTGATCCTATCACACACACCAAATATTTAAATAGAAACTTATGGCTGATATCAGAATGCTATAAAATAGTGCCAAATAAAGGGTGCTATATCAAACGTGCATCATAAACTTATTAAAAAGTACTACAACATAATGCTGAGCATTTACTGTGTTTTATTTGTAAAATATCAAACATGCATCATAAACTTGTTAAAAAGTACTGGAGCATAATACTGAGCATTTACCGTGTTTTAGTCCAATTCTTGTTAGTCAAGACAAGAGTATGTGCATGTCCATATTTTCATTCATTATGTGTCAGCATGAGAAATTGAAAAAAGCAATAACCTGATTTATTTGATGGCTGACATCGTATCCACCACTAATCATAAAATCAACAGTTGCTTCTTCCCACCAAGGCAATAAGCAGTGCAGCCGTCCAATCTTAATTGAGAAAACAAGAGCCTTGCTTTAGGTTTCAGTTTAGTCGGTTGCAAATTCTTAAAAAAAACTCTTTTTTTAAAACAGAATGCTTAACATGTTATGCCATAAAGAAGGTATAAAGTAATAAAGATAGAATGAAATCTCAAAGACCATAAAATATGAATTGATTCGATGTGACCATGTCTAATAAAAAAATCAATCAGTCACAATAAGCTAAAATAAATTCAAGACAATTAACTTACTCAGAACACGGACCTTGAAGTTATATATAATAAAAGCTATTTCTTGTCTAATAGGATACATTTCATATATCCTGTCAGCATATTTTATCGCTGTTTATGATGACAGTGATAGGTGTAGTTTAATTTGTAAAGCCAATAAGCTGAGTATTCAGAAGCATTATGTGGTGTTCCAAATGATCTTTTGGAAAAACAGAGGAATTCAAAAAAAAAAAAAAAAAAAAAAATTGAATCAATATAATTCTTTATAAGAGACTTTGCTATCTATAGATTGGGATAGTCTTGTTTTATCAATCGTCACAATATGAGAAAACACTGTGATCTATATTGTATTTCAGACTTACCGCAATACTAGTTATGTGAAAAGGATGGTCCTTTGTTATTAAAGAATCTGAAAGAAGTTGATTTTGGATGCAATCCTTCCATCAAATAAATATCCCAAGAGAATGTCCCTACTACTTGATTATGCAACTAGTAAGAAGACATTAATCTGTCCTACAATAACTACAATTATTAGATTACATAAAATTTCATTGATACCCATAATTAGATTATGTAAAAATTCATAATCCACCTTTTTCAGCTCACAGCATAACAGTGTTATTATTGACACCAAAACTGGTGAAGTTTTATTTTCATCCAAAGCAGCTTTTCTCGACTTCGGTCATGTACTACTCTAAACACTGTAACTTTGCATAACTGAACTTGCAGAACAAGGTATCACTATAAGAATGGCTAACAAAATGAGTCTACACTTAAGGATGTACTTGATTTTGAAGTGACATTCATAAAAAAATCCATAAAAGCGTAAGTTCTAATTTCCAGGGAAGAGATTATTCATCAAAATGATGTTGCAGATTACTTTACAAACATGAACTGAGATTTTAAAGACTGTATCCTTTTCTAAGTGGTATACAAGAACCCATCTCTTTAAAGTTCCTCAGACACCCTAGTACCTATCAAACTATTTTATGGGATACCAAATCTGTATCTTAACACAAATCATCAAACCCATAATTTATGTGACTGAACATAAATTTCACAATCTACTCACATTTGTCCAATCAATGGAAGTGAAGATTGAGATTTCACTGAAGGTCAAGGAATTTGCATAAATCCGCAATGGGATACTCTTCAAAAGAGCTACCTAGACAAGCAAGATTAATAACTAAATGGATCAGATTTATAATATTAATTAACACTGAACATTACTAAAACCATGCACAACTAACTGATACTGTTTGTGTACACGAAACGTCTTACTCCAGCATATGCTATTGCTTTAGGTAGATTTTTGAGATTTCCTGTGCCCTCTGCATATACACTAGCATCAATTAGAACCAATTTTGCCACCTAACAATAATAGTAGAAGTAGCAAAATAAAATGGTGAGAACAGAAACACTACCATCAAAACATGCAGAGGTAAGATAAGAAAACTATCGGTAAACGTTGTACAAATTTCTTGGAAATTATATATATAAACCGATCCTAAGATAACTAGTGAGTCAAGCAAATTAACAAACAAGTGATTCAAAAGAAAATTACCGCTTCAGGATGGCAAGCTGCAAAATCAATTGCAACAGCAGCACCAAGGCTAGGTCCAACTAACACCATGGGCTCATGAATATGTGACCTCCAGAACTGCAGTAGGAAGTTAAGTAATCAAATCCATGACTGAACATGATGTCAAAATAAAGAATATTTGATTTTAACACGACTAATATTATATATGGGAAATAATAACTGTCGCCACCATCAAAATAGTGGGCAATGTTCAGTCACGTGTGCGATTCGAATCCCAATTTGAAAAATAATGTTAACTAGTTCAAGAACTAAACAAAAATTATGGTTATATTGATGTGCAATTACGTATTTCAAATAATTTTTATTATCTCGTGATTCTTAATGACTTGCAATGTAAGTTTATTTCGGAAGATGAAGTGTAACACTACAATATATGAGTATTATAGCTTGTCACGTTACAATGTGGTGAAATTATGTATCAATGTCTGATATCTGCTTCGTTTGAGTCGATAATAGGACATGAATTATGGCAAAAAATCGTCCAGATTCGAATTCATTTGATTTGTTCGGTGACTTTTCTCAGTACCTGAACCTTTTTTGACCCATCCAAAAAACATTCAGACTTAAATCATCGTTGCAAGCTCAAATTTCTTATAGGTCGAAGATCACTCTCGTGCATTGTCCAATTCGACCAATTTGCAACTCTATCATCGAAGTCGTATTTATGACATTTTGCACGCCATATTGTGTTTTGAAGAATGGTCTATAATCCATCCATAATTCAATACTGTCATGCTTGAACAACACCTAAATATATGGTATAAAGATCTTTAATAACACGTAATGCGATTGCATACAACCATAGATACACACAAAAATAAATGCTATAATCTTTACTGGTTGCACCTCCTTGAGCAAAGGCTTCTACAGCTTAAATAAAGATTCCAAACCGCATAAGCAACAGGTCTTACATGTACAGGGTCTCGCATCCATTACTCAAATAATTTCTTGTTCAGACAAAAGAAGATAAGTTCCAAAAATATCATATTTTTCATAGCTACCATAAACATTTGGTTTTTAGTGGTTGACATGTGAAGCTCTGCCATGTGGCTTCCTCTTCTTGTTCTGCTGCACTACCTTTGACGTTTGTCTATGGACCCTTATAGCATGTGTGAGCGAAGTGATCCATGGACTTGCTACATCGGGGATGATTCAGGATTTTCTGGGTCTTCGGAGTGTTTGGGGAGGTATTGTGTTTTGAATAAATATGAAATATGAATGAATTTTCAATGTGATGTTACAGCCTGAAGTAGCGCCAAATAGGCATGTAACTTTTGATGAGAATGTTATATTGCAAGTGGCGCCTATATCAAATTATGACACGATCATAAATAACGAGTACCAAATACATGTGAACCAAAATTACATTTTAAAAGGCAGACAAATGAGAATATTTTCTACGAGATTAAGGTTGGTGAGAAGGTGCAAGGTCTTTAGACTGAAGATGATGTTAGTTTTCAAACTAGGCTAACCAGAGAGAATCAAAAATCAAGATATATGGATTACTTTGTTGGACTTAGCATTGATGACATTGATTCCAAGACAGGACGGAATATGCTTTGAATGTGATACATGAAGAACTACATGGTTTTGAAGAAACTAAAAATTCAGATGATTAGTCAATTTGGAAACTAGCTATGAAGAAAGAGACGGAGTCGTCGCAAAAGAACAATAAATGTAACTTAGGTACCTTTTTTTTTGCAAAATGGGCAGTAAAAGTTCGTGTCCGCGTCCGACGCGTCGACGCAGGCCTCCATTTCCCAGCCCAGTTCGCACGAACGGTTCAAAATAAAGCTTTCGTTGCCCGGTTTGTTTCCTCGCCTATTTTACACCCCCGTGTCCCTTCTCCATGCCCTTTCGTATGCAAAAAAGAACACATTCTCATTTTGCGAACCAACTCCTTTCTCTTCTCTTTTCCCGTGCCCATTTCGTTTGCCCATTTAGATTCAAAAAAAAACGGTACCTTGGTGCATCTTCTTTCAAGATAAGCAAGCAGCCTATTACAAGTGGATAGTCGAAATATAAAATGATGATGCACTGGGTTCAAATTTAAGATAAAAAACAAGATTTGTGGCTACCGTATTTGAAATCGAAAAATGACGAGTTCAATGGTATATAAAGATCTTGATACAAGACATCTTTTTATATAGAGATCTTAATGAGAAATTTACACACACCAAAGAGCGGGTTCAAATATAATAGCAAACCAGGTTATGCATTTAAGAACAAAAAATACAAGAACAGACTCAACTAATTCCCAAGATAATGATATAAGAGATTTAATAAGTTTGTGGTATTGAATAAGTTTTTTAGAAGCTACAAGCACCATATGTTTGATATTTGCCCTTTTTTCTTTTTCTTTTTTAAACCAAAAAAATGTTACACGCTTAGAAACAAAAGAAACATAATAAACGAACATACAATTCCCATTAACCTTTCACTTTTATTAATTTCAACGAAATTCTTTTACAATATATACCCAAATAAGTTTGCCAATACCCTAATTCCAGATGGCTAACCATACATCAATTTATAGTTGTTGTCAATTCATAATAACCCCGAAATATATTTATAAATACATATCTAACACATCATGATCATAAGATTAAAATATACCCAAGGATAATATTTTTTATCAAATATAACTTTCTTTAAACATTGGTTAATTGATGTTAGTGGCATTTGAACCCAACACCTTTAGATCAATATTCTAGAGACTTATGATTGTCCCACAACACCTTTTGATCATGCTTAGTTAATTGATGTTAGTGGAATTTGATCAAATACAACTTCGTTTAAACAATGGTTAATTGAGGTTAGTGGAATTTGGTCCCAACACCTATAGATCAATATTCTAAAAACTTACCATTCTCTCGCGGCACCTTTTGATCCTACATAGATAGTGTGGTTGGTTGAGAAAATAAAGCTTCTTTTAAAATAAATCAATTCAACATTTTGCACGAAGACTCCCCCGTCCCTTTAAAATATAGTATTTGTATCACAAAAGCTATCACTCAACCTCGATACAAGTAGATGCAATTGTTCTGCCTTAATACCTAAGAATTATCCATCTTTTATCAATTCAAACCGCCAACATATGTACGCCTATCAACCAAACATGCATTCAAATTTATCCACACAAAAAAACTCGGAATTCATTGATCAGTTTTTTCGAAATCACGTGCTCCACCTTGATTGTGTACAATGAATCCTATTTCCTTCACTTTCTTCCCCTTCAAGTTGATTGTCACTCTTGAAAACTATACATATTGTCCCATCCTCATCTGGCATGTAAAACTTCCACGTTTCCGCTCCATGAACTAATAACTCTATCTCAAATCTAGAAGTTGTCTTTCTATGCTTCAATAGCTGATGTTTTGCTCCTCCACATTTTCTTGATATGTAGACTACTTATCATTAATTTCATTGAACCATTATTATCAAAAATCTTAAAATCTTATGACTTAAATCCCGTTTCAGATCAGATCTCTACCTCTATGATATGATTTACATTCCAATTCAAACTTAGTTAAAACCACTATTTAGAAAAATGATTCAATCGATGATGACATGTTTAATATACTCAGTTCCAAATCTAATGTTTTCTAAACAAAATAAAAAGCAGAAAAGAGAGAAAATTGGGTTTAGGTTTAAATGTAGAAGTTCAAATATCAAAATCAATTTAAAATGTGTACAAAACCTAAAAATATGGATCTTTTAAACTTACGATTTACGATTTAAATTCATTTTCGTTTTATATATCAAACTTACGATTTACGGCTTAAATCTTATTTGAATATCTTGATTGAAACAACACAATTCGAGTTTGAATTTTTCCGTAGCATCACAAACATCTCCCAACTTTTCCCCAACGAACTCATTAGCATCAATGTCTATGTCACATTATCCACATTGTACTCGACAACTACTTTTGACTTACGATAGCATGAAATTCATTCGGAGGCTCACCATCGATCTGTCTTTCTTTAACTTTGAATTTACCAATTCCAACATTGAGAAGCGCTTTATTTTCTATCGAATTTTTTCATAGACTGCTCCAATTTCTTTTATAATGGAAAAATTAATTTCTCATTTCCTAGAAGACAAAAAACTAATTTATCCTAATACTATTGAATAAGCCTCATCCCTTTCTTATCCATTGTCACTTATATCTCAACATCCATCCTATTGTGATTCTGTTCTTCATTCTCTAGTGACTAGTGGAGATTCGTTAGAACAAAACAATCTTCCATCACTCATCAACCGCTTCAAAATTCTCTTCCATTTAAATTTTACACATGTATGACCAAATTCATCCATAATTTCATAATAAGTTCTTCAATGAACGTGTGTAGGATGCTTTATAACCGATTATTAGATTTGTCTAAAACACCACACTTAAATCAAGAAGAACTAGAATAAACACACACAATTTACATTAATATTTCACTTTTATTAAATTTAAATATAAAAGATCCTTTATAATGTAACTGAATAGATTTATTAAAACCCTAAATTCTATTCTTTTTTATGATAACCAACTATATACAACAGTTAACATTTGTCATTGGCCATTAATAAAGAGTGGATATATTTAAAAAAATAGCTTGAAAATGATTGGTATGTTATAATATATGTAAATATAAAAGTGAATATGCTTTTGTGTTTTTCTATTTAGTCTCACATCTTGGAATATGTTCAATCTCATACTCCAAGGCCTATATATAAAGGAATCTATGTAATGTAATTGTATTAATCAATTTCTATGTAACTGATATTAGTGTGAATAACATTTTCTCCTCTTTTCTAATGGCTTCTTATATCTTTTTAGTTTATAACAGATCTCTACAAAAAAAAAAATTCTACAATTATGATCATCCATGAGATCAGATCTACTTTGTTTTTCAGATCTAATTATAGTTCTCAAGATGGTAAGCAATTTTTCAGATTTAATTATATTGATCTTATTTTTTTAGATCTCATTCTATTGTAGATCTTATGTTCTAATTTTTTTTGATCTTCTGTAGATCTCAATATCATACTTATTTCTATGGTTTTGAGTTCAATTATTTTGGAATACAAGTTTGAACTTGATGAAATTTAATATTGTTGATTCAAGCAAATTTATTAAATTTGATTGTATTTAGTTTGGACATGAATCTGAAAAATCAAACATGGTTAGTAAATGGAGTTTTCATTTTAAAAACCTTTTGATTTGATTTAGATTTGAATGAAGGCTTTGAAGTTATTTTGATATGATTTATATTTCCAAAAGAAATATTTTATTGTTTCTTAAAGAAACAAATATAAAGATAATACTTATCTAGAAGATCATATCTAGATCTAACATTGATTTTGATTTAGCACATCTGAAGTGAATGGAAACATTAATAAAAGCTTACATGATAAGCTTAATATCTTCCAATATTTCCTTAAAATAAAGGGAAAAGGAAATAAGAATTGAGAACCTGCAGTTTCTATAATGATAAAATGTTGAATTTACATAAATCAGTGAATTACAAGTTTCCTCAAAATAAAAAACCAGAAGTTCTAACGAAAAAAAAAGGATCAAAAAATTTAATCGTCAAACGGAAATAGGTTCTGACAACAACCAGAAGTTGTGCAAAGAAATTATTTTAATAGAAGTGGTATAACTCAAGGTCCAAGACATGAAGTCTTGAATTATGAAAGTACTTTCTGATGAAGTTTACAAGTTTGAATTCTTATCGGTATTTTTTTAATTTGCCAAAATGTACAAGCTTCCAAAAAAGGGAGAATTTTACACAAAATTTAAGAACCTGAAGTTCATAACAAATTAATGAACTTGAAGTTCATGAATTAGAAGCCAGAAGCTCTATTGAAATTGTGTGAAAATTATAAGTTTGTACTTCTTGAAAAAGTTAAAGGAAATTAATAAATCATTATATATGAGATAATTATGCTGCATTCAAGAGATTACAAAAATCTCTAAATGAGTTATTCCTTATCTTATATCTTCATATTTATATTATATTAACCAAATATCCTGAAGATACTATGTTATATGATATTTCAAACACCACGGGATTGAAAAAGTAACTATTAATTTAGTCTTGGAAAGGGACTTTATTATTTGGTATGAATTCAAGTAACATTTCAGTTTATATGTTGTACTCAGTTTAAATTATTTTTCTCAATTATTTACTTTCAATTATGGGAAAGTATACATGATCAATTAATAGGTTTTGCGCAATGCAAAGTCTAATTGCATTTCAATGAGCAACTGTAATTAGTTATTCTCTTTGTTGCTTTCATTGATAAATCTATAATTACTCAAACTTGAAGTTTGATAAGTACTATAAAATAATTGATCTGATTTTTATTAATCATAAAAAAATCGATGTTTTGATAAATCATTTCTACGTACATATGGCTAGCTATTTAGTTGAAGAAATACATTTAATATTCTCTAGAACATATTATTCATATGTCATACTATTTATATTTACGGATGTGTGTGTGTATATTAATCTCTTGAAGAGATGTTTTAGAGATTTATTTATATTTATACTACAAAATCGAACATCCCATGGGAGATGTTATAGGAATTTTATTTTTGTTATATTACAATTCCTTAAAAGAAAACACTATACTCCCTGAAGGTATAACCATATAGAAGTTTTGAAGTAATAATAATAATTTATCCCTAAATATGGTATCGTATATCAATATTACACTCTAGAAGTAATGCATTTATCTCTCACGTCTTACTTTCATTTGGTGCATCCAATTTTGTTACCGTGTTTAAAGTTTGATATGCCATTTCAAAAGCAGTTACAACAAAAATCTCCAGCAGTGATATTTTATACTACTGTAAAAGTAGTAATTATGTAATTATGAAAAAGAAATATTGTATATTGATATGACATTTCAATAGTGCATATATATATATATATCTATAGAAAGATAAGTTCACTCCAGAAGTGGTGATAATAAAATATCTCTAGAAGAGATTTATAAATTTGGAAAGAGATTTGTTTATATACTTGGTAATTTTATTAAACCAAATAAATGCATAGAAATTTGAAATTTTGAGATAGAATTGAGGAATAAAATTTAACAACTTGAAGTTTTGTGTATATTCTGTTTGAACCAGAAGTTCGATACGATTCCAAACCATATGTTTTGAACATTTTCCTGCGATTTTGACGGATTCATGTTGACATTGATTTATAAATAAAAATTAATAGCTTGGATCTTTGTAATAGTTTGTTCTAAAAAAATCACTAATTCAAATGAGAAAGAGCATGAAAATTTATAATATATGTGCAATACGTGGATGCACGTATACATCCATATATGTAAATATTCAGATATGAAGTTTGTAATATGACAAGCATAGTCAAGCTTGAATTTAAAACTTTGGACTTATTAGGAGATAACTTTTTGTCATAGATATTGAATGCTGACATTAAATTACAATTGCAATTCTTAGAAAATGCCATTAAAAATGATAATAATATGTCCCGGTAGGACAAAACAAAGACTCTTATATTTTTAAGGTGTCATATCAATGGCAATCTTAAAATAAGGCATTTAATTGAAAAAGATCATCTTTACTTATGGAACTCCCTGAAGGAGCGTTGTGACCACTAGAAGATGGTTCCAAACACTAGACAAAAGTGGTTGAACTTAAAGTTTCAACCAGCTGAAAGTTGGTGCTTGTATGTTTTTCCTTTCAGAACTAATTGAAATAACGTACCGATGAATATTGTATCTTAATTAGTAGTCCATTTTAAATTTTCTGGAAAGTATTAGCATTTATTTAATGCTTACAAATTTTAATAGTTGACTAACTATAGTGTCTTTAATTCTTAAGGTAGGGACCATCAATATTTGAGCGATAATATATATCTAGTAGATAGTACAACTACTCATATGATTTTGAAAAGCCAGAATTTTTTCTCTGAACTATCTAAAATTTAGCTGAAAATTTCAACCATAGCAAATCTGCTAATATAATTTAAGGGTCTGGAAGAGCTCATATAGTATTACCAAATAGTACATATATCTTAATTCAAAATACATTATACTCGAGCAAATTTAAAAGAAATTTGTTGAGTTTTGAGGATATATATATGAATGGCTACCATATTGGAACTATAACGAAAGCATTAAAGAATATCTTTGCGTTATTTCTAAAATTGAAAACCAGAAGCTTATTTTAGAAAAAAATTGGTACAATTTCAACTGGATTATATTTCACGAAATTTGGCATAATTGAGTCTCATATTTAAACATGAGCCAGAAGCTCACAAATATCACTTGAATACATCTGATCAATTGATAAAAGAATTATCGTCCTGTTGTTAATATGTATGGTGTATTTGCTAGTAGCAATATGATAATGAATCAAAATGAGAACAAAGATGATTATTATTTATTGTGACAATGTTTTTCAACATTGATGGGGAGGATAAAAAGAAACAAGTTCATTTTGATCATCAGTGTCAAATATTTGTTAACGTGTATAACGATGCACAATATTAAGTAACTTGAATAAATTATTAATAATATCCCTAACAGACTTTCTCCAACATAGATTTGACTCCCTGAATGATCAAAATGTGTAAACTACATTTGAAATATGATACAAAAGTCAGTTTGAAATACTTCGGAGTAAGTAATAAAGATGTCAAATAAAAGAGATGAGTGTTCTTGAAGAAACACTTAAGAGTGCTCTTGAAGAGACTAATGACATGATTGTCAAAATACCCTAAAAGTGGTTTAGGTACCTAGAACATGATGATTAAATAGATCTCAATAAATCATGTCTAGAACCGACAAGAAATAATCATCGATGATATATTTGTAAATAATAAAGCTCTTATGTTTATAAATAGATTAAGGATCTTGAATTAGGGAAAACATGACTGGTCATCATGAATCATTTACTAATAGAGAAATAAGGACATGTAGTCCCAAAGTAGTGAAAGTACTTGAAATACTTAATATACCCCAAAGGTATAAATATGGTTTGAAAGTATACAAATTCCTGAAGAATATAAATAACTTTCGTGTTTATAAAGAATGCAAAGAACATGGAGCGCAGGTTACAATCTTTTTTTTAAGTATTATTGTAATGAAAATCTTGATATAATTCATGATGAGTAGATTACTTCATATTTTTAAGCATTGTTGTAATGAGACTCTTAATATACATTAAAGTGTTAGTTGTGATATGCAAAACCTGAAGAATATAAATAACTTTGATGATTATAATGAATGCAAAGAAAATGTAATGTAGATTACAATTATCTTCTAAGTATTGCTGTAATGAAAATCTTGATGCACTTCAAGATGAGTAGATTACTTCCTGCTTTTAAGTATTGTTGTAATGGAACTTTTAACATTCATCAAAGATGTAGTTGCAACATGCAAAACTGATTTGAAGCATAAAAATGAAAGCACGTGATGTGTTTTTCATAAAGGTAGCCAACAAATGTATAAAATGCAAATCATATTTGGAAGAAACAATCTTGGAAATTTCGATTGTATCGAAGGAAATTATTAATAAATTGTATTACTAATGAGATGCATATTTATGGATCCAGAAGTATTCATAACCAATTTAAATTATCGAAAGACGAATACGGAGTCCGAGGAAAATTTTAAATCAGGGGGAACATCCATAAGTATTTTATAATGCTCTTTTTCCTTAACTAATATTTTTCCCACTGTGTTTTTATTAGTAAAGTTTTAATGAGGCATTATCTTGCTAGAAGTATCAACTCTCCCGTAACATTTGAAAACAAGTTATAATGTACTCTTTTTCCTTGTTTAAGATTTTTTCCACTGGGTTTTTCTTACTAAGATTTTAGCGAGGCATTATCTTGATCTAGAAGAATCAAAAGTTTTTTCAAGAAATAACATCTCAAATATGTTATTTAAGTTAAATTATATTTTTATCCTTAACTAAGATTTTTCCCATATGGTTTTTCTTAGTAAGGTTTTAATGAGGCATCATTTTGATCTCGAAGTATCAAACTCTTTAAAAGGAGTATCATTGTATGATATCTATGATTGCAAGTTGCACTTTTTCCTCGTTCAAGGTTTTTCCATTAGGTTTTCCTAATAGAGGTTTTTAATGAGACAACAGACAATATTTATAACAACTGAATGGACGTACGAAAGCAAGATAATAATGAGTGGGAGCAATTATCATGGACGTTTCAAAAGGAACAATTTCAAGCAACCATATGGGCATCCAAGATTTCGAAGACGCATATTCAAGGAGGAGTGTTATAATATATGTAAATATAAAAGTGAATATGCTTTTGTGTTTTTCTATTTAGTCCCACAGCATGAGATATGTTCAATCTCATGCTCCAAGACCTATATATAAAGGAGCCTATGTAATGTAATTGTATTAATCAATCTCTATGTAACTGATATCAGTGTGAATAACATTTTCTCCTCTTTTCTAATGGCTTCTTATCTCTTTTTAGTTTATAACACGGTAAGATATAAATATATCCAAAAATATTATTCGATGAAAATAGTATTAGTTGACGTAGGATAGACTCCTCCCGTTCAAGCATGCTAGCTAGTTTTTTTTTCCATTGATCTTCTGTCCATCTTATTCTTTCGGTAAAATGTGTTACTCGAGGACATGTAAAGCAACGGTAACCTAAAATATGTGCGATCAAAGCATCATTCGCCCCTCCAAAGAACAATAGTGCTTTTTCGTAAAATTTAACATAGCACATCTATTTCAAGAGATATGATGAATGTGTTGTTTATTTGGTATTCTATATTTATGACATTTTGATTGTTTCATGAATATGGCTGTACTTGATTTCAAGGCACAACTCACTAGAGAACGACATAAAACTTGTGAAGTAGGGAAAAAATTGAGATTGAAATGTTTGAAATAGAAAGCATGAAGAGAACTAAGGCTCGCTCGAAAATAGTATATGAGAATATTCTCGGTTGATATGTAATCTAAACCGGTGTAGTAGAGAATGCAAAACAAGATTCAACTCCATAAGGTTCTCAGTTTGAACTATCAAAGGCCATGTCTCCTACACAATATATGGTGGATGCATTGATGTATACAATGTCTCCAACTTGACGTATGTGATGGTATGTACAATGTCGGACTTCATTCATGCAGTTTGTATCGTGAGTAGGTGTATGTTTGATATACAAGCATCATTCACAAGTGGTGAAGTGGACTTAAGATGCTTAAAAAGAACTTCAAAATATGGCTTGTCGTATGGCAGTGATGTTGAAAAGCTAGTATGCCACGAATTATACAAGAAATTGATATCGGGCAATGTTTTTCCATTTGGCATAAGAACAATATGATGGAGATCAAAGTAATAATTTATAGCGGCGTTATAGACTACCAAAGCATATCATATTATTATTGTAGGTGCAGCTGTGGTAGTTGCAAGAAAATTTGGCATTGTGCATAAGAGCCCAGAAATAATTTCGGTCAACCAAATTAAAAGACAGTTGGTTTAAAAAGCAGACCTACACCTTATAGACAAAGCATATAAATATAAGAGAGCATTTCATGATACAAAAAATTGATTGACTTGTTATCCAGTCTTTTGACCAAGCCATATTCGAAGAAATCGAATCGACCGAGCAGAAATCCAGAGCAATAGCTGCCAAACTCAAACGAAATCAAGAGATGAGACCATGAGCATGCTGACAACCTCCCGAAGTGGTCCACACATCACACTGCTTCAAGTACCAAGGCCTAAGTCCAACTTTTGAACAAAGGTATGGATTGGTATCGATCCATGTCTACGAATCAATGGATCGCTGCCGATCCATTGAATTCACCCCAAATCCTTTGATCTTCATGAAATGCAGGGCTAAGGTCCTCATCAGCTCAAACCAAACATGCAATTAGATGATGGTTCGTCGGCAAGGTGCAACTCAAACGATCGATGGACATATCAAAAGCAATCAACCACCATTCAAGCAAGAAGTTCCACCAGATTCAAGCTCATACCAATACAACTAGATACCAAAGACCAAGACCACAAGATGAGTGCATGGCCACTAGCTTCAGAACGAAGGCCAACATCACTTATCTCCCTAAGTGATGGATTGGTACCGATCCATCACTATGGATCTATACCAATCCATACACCTCCTTCCAAAACACCTCAAACTCTCTTTACTTTCAAACATTGGTGATTGTAGCTCATTCCAAGCTTCTTTGGATCGATCGCATGTCATTTTCCTTCAAACTTCTCGAACGCTTATCAGGGACTCCATTCCACCACTGATCCAACTTATTGACCCAGAAACACGCTCATAGTCAAGCAATCAAGATGGAAAACATAAAGATACTAATAATTTGCATCTGCACGAAGCCATGAAAAAGGTCCACAATGTAATCGCTACCAATTCATGAATTTTGATGACGTGACCACGATCATGTTTTAGTTAGCTCTCCTTGAAAGTGGAGAACATAAAGAGATCATAGCTGAGAGATTTCTGACGATCCTAGGCTATAAATAGACGAAGAGACGCATCATTAAGGGATCTTTTGGCTCTCTTAACAGTTTTTTCTATAACCTGTTGTATTCCCTAGGATCCATACTGATCTCTAAGAGCAGTAATTATAACAGCAACCAAATCAACAACAAAGCTAAGTGAATGCAGACAACGATTAGCCGAATCAATATAAAACATGTGTCCTGTTATTTCTAGTATTTATTTACTTTCTTTACTTTTTTCTGTACTATACTCATTTGGATGTTTGTACCACATTCTGGTATAATCATTTCAGTGTTTTCACTGAGAAATATTTGAGTTTGGTGACTTAAGACTTGAAAAGGTTAAAATAACGAGACAATCAATTAGAAAGACTGTTTTTGGAGGAAATCAACTAAAGGACAGCTAAGAGACGTCCTCGGAATCTAACCTCTCATCAATCTACATAACCAGGGGTGAGACGAAGACCGTGATGACGAAAATGTAGGAAAGGATGATAGCCCGTCGAGAAGAGATGATAGAAGGATTTTTCAAGAGAATGGAACAGATAGGAACAGCCAAAGTAGCGGCAAACCAGAATAAAAGGCTTGAAGCTAGAGCAAATGCACTTGGGAGTAGAGCGGAGAAAACTAGAACGACCTCCAAAGGAGTTGTACGGATCGGTACAAGCATCGATCGGTATCGATTCCAAGAACATGGAGGCATGGTCGGTATTAGCTTGGGTGGAAATGAGCACATCCAGGGAACAATGTTGAGCATCTGAACGTAAATCGCAATGTAAATGCATGACCGGAGGAATATGTGCCAGTATTCTTTCGTGGAAACAAGAGGCAAGCTGACAATGCAAACTTGAGAGTTTCTTTGCATAAGAATGACAGACTTGCTGAGATAGTGAGACGAGCAATGAAGAGTGGACTAGCTCACCGGAGCCTGAAGAACGTGAACAAGAGTCCATTTGCTCTGAACATTCGGTACGTTAGGAATCCGCCAGATTCCAAGCTGCCTACGTTGAAGATATATGATGGAAAGACGGATCCAACAGTTCATTTGATGAGGTACATCCCACACATGGAAGTATCTGATACATCTGAAGAAATGATGAGACAATTGTATCTGACAGATTTGACGGCATTATGGTTTAGACAGCTAGAAAACGGTTCCATCAACAAATGGACCGAATTGATGCACAAATTCATGAAACAATTTTGGGTTCATATTCAGGACCCAAGAATGTAATGACATTATCAAGTATGAAACAAAGGGCCGGAGAGAGCCTTGGGAGTTTTTGAGGAGATTCAATGCGGCAGCTGCTGCAGTTGATATGCCGGATCTATCAGTGGCTCTGATGGCGGTGGTTTTAGGAGTAGCCAGTAAAACAGATTTTAAGGTTGCTTTGGAGCGAGATCCACCGATGGATCTCGTCGAATTTTACCATGAGGCCGAAAAACACCTACGTCATGAAGACGTTGAAGCTGAAAAGGAAATATTAATGTTGTGGATGGCGGTGGACCGCTCGGAGCAGGATCTAGTAAAGATAAAGGAAAACGAAAGATAGATGATGGTTTTGGAAGATCTAAGCGACAGAGAAGAGAGTCAAAATTCTCTTCTTACACGGAATTGAACGAGACTCCAAAGTGGATTTACCTTGATACCAGGGGACAGATCCCTTATTGAAAACCAACAAGGAAAGAGCCAACTAACCGTGAGAGGAGGTCGGGAAAGTACTGCTTTTTCCACTAGCTGGACGGGCATAACACAAATGATTACAGACACTTGTGTGATCTGATTGAGTAACGGGTGATCGAGTAACGGGTCAGGAACAACCAACTGTAGCAATATGTGAGACATCGAGCTGTAATGATGGAACAGGAGCAACCAACATCCGCGGTGACTCGAAACGGCTTTGGTTCAAGGTCGAGGATAGTCATCTCTTGATTGGGATGGCAGGAAATTATGTTCGGTTTTCACACTTTATCTTCACTTTCAATAAACAATGAAATATTACAGTCAAACCACTTACTCGTGTATGGGACCTCGATTGGTCTTCAGACACGCTCTAAGTTGGATACTAAGCTGTAACGCCTGGTGAGGCGGTTATCATGATGTTTAACTTAATGTTCGTTAACGTTTGAATTTGAATCCAATAGATAGATCCTTGATTATTGAAATCAACTTGAGTGTAATGGTTGATATTGACGTAATAATCTTGTGCGGAGAGACAGGGCGATAACTACAAGGTGCAAGTCCTCTTGCTGGAGAGCAAGTGGATTGGGTTTCGTTTTTTAACTTACAGGTGGAACTGAAGGAATCGGATGATTTGCCCCAACTTGATCGATTGATGGCCAGAAAAGCCTAGCTACTAATGTTTCATCAGCTTTGATTTTTGTTCTTAATTCAAAGCACATCTTGTTAAAACAAGACATACTTTGGGAGGTAAATGTTATCCAGCCTTTTGACCAAGCCATATTAGAAAGAATCGAATCGATCGACCAGGAATTCGAAGCAATACCTGCAAAACTCAAACGGAATCAAGAGATGAGACTGTGAATATGCCGACAACCCCCCAAAGTGATCCACACATCACATTGCTTCAAGTACCAAGACCGAAGTTTAACTTTCGAACAAAGGTATGAATTGGTATCGAATCATGCATATGGATCGGTACCGATTCATGGAATTCACCCAAAATCCTTCGATCTTCATGAAATGCAGGGCTAAGTTCATCATCAGTTCAAACATATGATTGGCTAATGGTTCGCCAGTAAGGTGCAACTCAAACGATCGATGGATAGACCAAAAGCTATCAACCATCATTCAAGCAAGGAGTTCCACCAGATTTAAGCTCATATCAATACAACTAGATATCAAGGACCAAGACCCCCAAGATGAGTGCATGGGCACTGGCTTCAGAATGAAGGCCAACATCACTTATCCCCCAAGTGATGGTAGGTACAGATCCATACAACTCCATCCAAAACATTTCAAACTCCCTTTACTTCCAAACACCGGTGATTGTAACCCATTCCAAGCTTCCTTGGATCGATCGCATGTCGTTTTCCTTCAAACTTCTCAAGCGCTTAAAGCCAGGAACTCCATTCCACCACCGATCCAACTCATTGACCTAGAAACAAACTTATAGCCGAGCAATCAAGATGGAAAACATGAAGATACTAACAAGTCGCATATATGCATCTACACGAAGCCATGGAAAAGGTCCATATTGCAATCTTATGGATTGGTACCGATCCATAAATTTTAATGACTTGACCATGATTCTGTTTTTGGTTAGCACTCCCTGGAAGTGGAGAACATGGGAGCGATCATGAGTGAGAAATTTCAGGCGACTCTCAGCTATAAATAGACGAGAAGGAGCATCGTTTGGGGACCGCTTGGCTCTCTTAATAATTTTCTCTATAATCTCTTGTATTCCCAAGGATCCATACCAATCTATAAGAACAGTAATTGTAACACAACCAAATCAGCAACAAAGCTAAGTGGACTTAAGCAACGATTAGTCAAACCATTATAAAACTTTTGTGTCTTATTATTTCTTATTTTTATTTACTTTCTTCACTCTTTTCTCTACTATACTCATTTGGGTATTTGTACCACATTCTAACATGAACACTTGCCAAAGTGCCACAAACTCAATATTTCGAGCTTTGTTTTCCATGGAAGATGAGATAGATTGGTTCACCTTCATGGCTATTTACACTATAATGGATGATGGTGGAATCAGAATTTAATAACCAAACATCATAGTCTTGTGAAGATGCATAGTTGAAGGAGGAGGTTGGAAAAAAATTATCGTACTCATCCAGGTTATCATGGTAGCATTTGTATCAATGTTGAATGCTGAAATTTACAATACAAAGAAGAGATTAATATAAGAAGACTGAGGCAAGAAGATAACAAAAATCAGCATATATACTTTCAACTTGTCGATAAGTTGAAATACATATCGTCAACCCCCTTGGTTATTGACATAATGAGATGTTATGTGCCTTTTGGCATATAATAATTAATAACTTATTGAAAAGTTTATCCAAACTACCAACAGGTTCAAGGCTGGTTCAAGATGGTCTTCTATTTTATGGGAGAAGCTCGTTATAGATCCAGTTAACAGATATTATGTGAGTCTTGAATGTTGAATGAGTTAGTATTTGTTTGGTAGAGTGATGTATTAGGTCTTGACGCATATGTGTATTTGTGTTTGAGTGAGTATGTATCTGTGCACGTGCATATATGCACTATATATATATATATATATATATATATATATATATATATATATATATATCAGTGAAAGCATGTATGCTTGTAATTCAAGTAATACAATAATCCTTTCTCTAAACCCTAGTTTCATGTTTTCTCATCAGTAAAGGTTCATCAGTTTTTCTATCTTGGTATCAGCTACAAGCCTCACAGCACACTCATCCAGTAATCAAGATTCATCCAACCCTTCTTCCCAATAAATATTAGAATATAATTAAAATCCACTCTAACCAAAATCTTTAGTAATCTTCACCAAAACCTACACTGCCTACACAATTTGAAACCAAGACTCTTGCTAACTCCATTTCAATCAATACCAGAATATCATCAAGATTCATCTTAAACCTAAAATTTTATCAACTCTCACCAGATTCTCATTAGCAGAATGGCAGGAGACGAAAGCTGACAATCAAGAACTGATTCATCAGTTCAAGGAAACGAAGGCAACAGTTCATCTTAGAAATCAATGGAAGACTACTTTAAAACATTAATCATTAACCCTCAAACACAACTCAATACTGTCTCTTGATTCCTAATGTGGAGATTTCAGATTGAAACTGCCGTTAGAGGCTATGGGCTTCAAGGTTGCACCAACACTACCAAAGTTTATATCTACGCAAGAAGGAAGACCAATCAATAACCCAAAGTTTGCAACATATCAGAGACACGGTAGTTTATTATATACATGGCTCTTATCCACCATCAGCACAAATCTTCTATCCCAAGTAATTAGCTGCAAATCATCAAATGAAGTATATGGACTATAATTCAAAAAAAATTCAGCTCACAATCCTCAGCAAGAACCATGTATTATAAAAGGCAATTACAAAGCGTCAAGAAAGATAACATAACGATTAAGGAGTACCTTGGAAAGATAAAGACATGTGATTTTCTTGAATCCTCTGGTCATGAAGTAACAGAAACTGAGCATGTACTTACCATATCGATAGTCTTGATAATAATTATGAGGCAGTGGCAGCTGTCATCTCCTCTAAAGAAACATCTCCCATGCTACAATATGTGAACTCGGTTCTTCTTTGCTCACGAAGGAAGAATTGAATAGAGAGCAACATCCAATCAAGATTTCTCAATTAACCATGCCTCAAGTTCAAGAAGCGGGAATCTCATATATAGAAATGAATATTCTAATAACAGTGGAAGGGACACACTAAATCCTAGTGATCAGACATTCAGCAGAGGAGGTGGTGCATTTGGCAAAACAAGAGCAAGAGGAAGGAGCAACAACAACAGATCAGATCAAGATGTCAAATTTGTGAAAAGTTTGACCATACCGTATTAAGACGTTATTTCAGATTTGATTCAAATTTCTCTAATCCTCAAAAAGCTGCATTAAGTCAAAGGACACAGAGAGATTATCCTTACAATGCCAATCTAAGTCAACTAAATCATGAAATCAAATCTCCACCTAAAAATCATACAACTTATCACAGCAGTCGACTTGAACTGGCAAAGCATGAAGATATCCAGAATGAAGAATGGTATCCAGACTCGGGAGCCACCAACCATGCCACAAATACCTTGCAAAATCTAAATCTTGGTGGGACAGCATATCAAGGTACGAATTCTATACACATGGGGAATGGCGCTTCATTGTAAATAACTCATATAGAAGATGCTAGTATAAACACTTACAGTAATGATACATCCTTATACTTAAAATATCTTTTGAGAGTGCCACATATCAAGAAAAATCTTATTAGTATCTCTTAATCTGCTAGAGACAATGGGGTTTACTTTGAATTACAGCCAGAAATCAGTCTAGTTAAAGACAAGTTAAATAAAGAAATATTGTTGCAGGGAAATCCATATGATGGTTTATACGCATTCAAGTCTATCTCTTAGGAAATCTCAGAAGATAAAACAAGGTGCTGCAACCTATCAGCAAGTAAATCAGAGAAAAGTTTTGATATTTGGAATAAGAAATTAGATCATCCAAATGTTGATGTAATGAAAAATATATTAAACAAAACCAATTTTTTAGTATCACCATATGTATGCACTCAGTGTCAAATGGGCAAAAGCCACAAACAACCACAATTTGTCCAACACAGTACACAAAAATTCACTAAAGCTTATAGAATCTGATCTTTGGGGTCCTACACCCATAGATTCAGGGTATGGGTTCAAATATTATATTATATTTGTAAAAGCTTGCACGAGGTACACATAGATATATTTCCTAAAGCAAAAAATCAAAAGCTCATGAAGTTGTTAAGCAATTTATCAATCAAGTGGAAAGGCAACTAGACTTGAGAGTTAAAGTATTTTAAACAGATGGAGGCTCAGAATTTAAACCATGAAAGGATTTCTTTAATACCAAAACATCGTTGACAGGTATACTTGTCATCATACATCCCAACAGAATAGTGTGGTGAAGAGAACACGGACATATTGTGGAATCTGGCCTAACACTGCTTACACAGGGATCTTTATCTCTTAAACTATGGCCTGAAGCATTCTCAACTGCGGTACATCTCATCAACATCTTGCCCACAAAAGTACTAATTTACCGGAGTCCACTCAAGGCCTTACATGGGACAAAGTAAATTACAGTAGTTTAAGAGTGTTCAATTGTCTATGCTTTCCTTTGTTAAAACCCTACAATAAGCACAAGCTAAATTTCAGATCATCACCTTGCACGTTCCTAGAGTATGGAATCAATCAAAAGGGTTACAAATGTTTAACTAGTAATGAAAAGATTATTATGTCTAGACATGTACTATTTAATGGGAGAGTATTTCCTTTCCTAACAGTGAGGCAAGCACCACAAGTAAGGTTTACAATCCATAGAAATCAATACCAGCTATATCATTATTATGTGTAAGAAATGAGTTATAACAAGTCATGTCGCTCAGAGATGACACTGCTGAACAATCACAAATGGATGGTACAACCTCGGTATTAAGTAGTATAGGAAACAACAGAACGGAAAGTCATGAGGAAACTCAAAATTCTGCAAACAGTTCATCTGACCCTTCTCCAGAAGAAACAACAGGTGAAAATCCAATTACAGCAAGGGACAATATACAAACTGACATAGAGGGACATCGCACGATAACTTGAGCAAAAAGAGATTTTTAAACCAAAAGTATGTATGACAAATTACACCCCTGGGGAACTAGAAGAATATGAGCAAGTTATAATGCATACTGAATGGAAAAGAGTCATGGAAGAGGAATATCATGTCCTGATGTAAAACAATACATGGAGCCTTGTTCCTCTACCCAAACATAAATCCATAATGGGATGTAAGTGGATCTACAAACTGAAGAGAAATGTTGATGGGAACATAGGGAAATATAAGGCAAAGTTAGTAGCTAAAGGATACACACAACAACATGGGCTTGATTTCAATGAGAGATTCTCACGGGTCGTAAAGCCTACAACAATTAGGGTTACGTTGACAATAGTTTTACATAAGAAATAGCAGTATATGCAGCTGGATGTATACAATGCCTTTCTGAATGGTGAACTGCAGGAGAAGGTATACATGGAGCAGTCCAAAGGTTTTGAGAGAGAATGCAACAATCAATTAGTATGCAAGTTGAATAAGGCTACCTATGGACTCAGACAAGCACCTACGATCTACTTTGAAAAATTGAAAGGAGCACTAACCAAACAAGTTTATCAGGCAACAAGATCAAAAAATTCCCTATTTGTTAAAGCTACTAGCAGGTTCACAACATATGTGTTGGTGTATGTTGATTTTATTATTATTGGTATTCAGAATACTGAAGTAAATAAACTTACTCAATACTTGAATGATGAATTCAAATTGAATAGTTTGGGTTATTTTTTGGGTACTAAAGTCAAGCATTCAAAAGATGGTGAGTTACACCTCAACCAGAGGAACTACATACAAACTGTTTTGAAAAGAGCAAACATGGATAAAGCCAAACCATTACCTACACCAATCTTCACCTATCTAAAAACAATGAGGATCTGGTTGAAATTCCACATCTTTACCGAAGTATTGTGGGGGATCTACAGTACATCGCAATCACAAGACTAGAAATCTCATTCAACGTTAATAAAGTATGTCAATTGATGCAGGCTCTTTTAGTTGAGCATTGGAAGGCAGTTAAAAGAATATTGAGATATCTAGTGGGGACTTTGGATTATGGCATTACAAGGTATGCAAACAAGTCATTGTATAGTACTGCATATGCTGATGCTGATTGGGCATCAGATGTTGATGATAAGCGATCCACTAGTGGCTACTTTGTATTTTTGAGGAGAAACATTGTATCATGATGCTCTACAAGCAATCAACGGTCTCAAGATCAAGCACTGAGACTGAATATCAAAGTGCTGCAAGTGTTGTTTCTGAAATCATGTGGATAAGAACATTGTTATCAGAGGTGTACGATCAGAGAGGATGTAGAGCAATTGTGTGGTGTGCTAACTTGAGTACTGTGCAGCCAGTCCGATTCTTCATTTCAGAACCAAACACATTGAATTGGTTCTGTATTTTGTTAGAGAACAAGTGGCCAAGGGGAATCTATGCATCAATCATGTCCCTGCACTTTATCAGAGGCCTGACATTCTCACAAAACCACTTTCACTTACTCACTTCACCAGAATGAGAGAAGAATTGATAGTTGGATTAATTCAAGAGAAGAGAAAAGAACTAGAGTGAAGCAAGCAGGAGAAGAGAGAGTTTGAATTGAGGGAAGGAGTTAACAGATATTATGTGAGTGTTGAATGTTGAACGAGTTAGTATTTGTTTGGTAGAGTGATGTATCAGGTCTAGATGCATATGTGTATTTATGTTTGAGTGAGTCTGTATCTGTCCACGTGCATATATGCACTATATATATATATATATATATCAGTGAAGGCATGTATTCTTGTAATCCAAGCAATACAATAATCCTTTCTCTAAACCCCGGTTTCATGTTTTCTTATCGGTAAAGGTTCATCAGTTTTTCTAGCTGAATCAATGGTTGTTTTATTGTTCTCTTCAAATTCAACTTGAGAAGATAATGGATAGTCTTCATTACACTAATCAACTAACTCCTTCACTCAATTAAGGAATTGCACTATCAATTCTTCTTCACATTTCCGTGATTCTCGATCTTCTTCACCAGATTTTTCTGTTTAGAACTTATATTTGAGAATATTATGGTAGTCTCTTGTTTATAATTAAAATCAGAAAGAAGTTGGTTACTTCCCACAGTTTAGCACATTGATTGAAGTTGGATAGGTTCGGTATGTTCATTCTGTTTCTTTATACATTTAATTCTATGTTATTTGATTAAATTGATAAGCTAGGAAGTCTGGACATATTTCTGAGATTAACTTTCTCAACTTCTGATAATTTTATCAGAACAATGGATACCATTTTTTGGGACAAACTGTCAGTCATATAATAACCTTATGATGTTTGATTAGTAAAATACTAATACCTGGTATAGATGCTCACGCTTGCAAGCAACATCACATGGTGGAAGGGTTTCTAAAACAAAACAAAAACTGTCCATGGTCATTAAAAACATGGTGAATTGTTGGAAAAATAAAATACGGGTTATGTATGTCAAGGTTAAAAGAAACTAAAAATGGCTAAATCAATGAAGAAGTGTGGAATGCCTAAATCTGAGAAACCCCAGCCAAGAATATCGATCGCCCATGTCTCTAACCCCGTATCCTGAAGCAATGGATATGAGTACCTCCATTCCAAAATTGAACTGTAATGCAGTAATAGTATACATTACAAATATTATACACAGTCCGTTAACTTGAAGAATACATAACCTAAAACAAACAACTATTTTTTGCATAGCCGTCTCATTATAAGATTTAAATGCTTAACAATCATGTCTGATACGACCACTACTTTGCAAAAGAATACAAAAGTAACATATATGGCATATCCTAGCTGAACAGAATGTAACCTCTCATCATCAAACCAAAGACGTTCACTTAAATTGAATCAGAATATTATTGTCTTTATCTTTGCAACCAACAGCTATATTAGTAGACAACTCATGTATAATAGCTCCTTACCATTTAGACCAAGAAAAGTTTGTGTCATTTTTGTCTAAGCATAACTACGTGCATATGTCTAAATTAATTATAGCAGCAAACATAGCTTGCCTGTCAAAACCGTGAAGGAGAACAATAGGTTCTGATCTTAGTTTCTTGGTTGGCAGTGGCTTTATACAGCTGCTCATGATAGAGTTTTTCAAGAAGCTAACCTGGAAATTAGAATATAGTTGCAAACTCGATTGGTTATGAAACATATAACTATCCGTAACCACACAACTAAAAGACTCACATTTATACATTTAGATCTAATCAACAGGCATGCACGATATTATCAAGACTACATACTTATACCATTAGATTTAGAATAAAAGTTTACTGCAAATCAATTGCATATCAAATCATCGACAATGCAAATATTATCCACTGTACCAGATTATTTTAAGAATGGGAAAGAACAAAGGATTACCCATGTCCTAATTCAGAATTTTAATCTAAGTTTCAAGAAATTGACCAAAACAACAAACTACGAGCTTGTGAAAATTCGTACATTGACAGGAAGTCTCTGAATCCTCTTAGCGAGTTCGCGCGCAGGAGGGTCTCTGATCTTCTCCACCTCTTTGGGAAGAAACGACGGAAAGTCGCTCGCCGTAACCCTAACACTGAATCTCATAGAAGCAGAAACCAGAACCGCCATTCTCAGCCTCTTTGAAAAGCGGGAGATTTTACTCCTTGCTTCCTTGCTAATTTTATTTAATTTTTGAAATTATTTTGCTCGTTTCTGAAGCGTACTGAGGATATATCTGATACGTGGCAGCTCCTGTATTCCAAGTGGACAATTGTGTGTTGCACTTAAAGAAACTTTATCGACAAGTGATGTCACAAGCATTAAACGTAAACGTAGTAAAACAGCTATCCATGTTCACCACCAAATTTTGTCATTATACTGTTTGGGGCTTTGCACAGAAGGTCCCTATTTCTGATGCTGTTACATAAAAAGTCCCTGTAGCAATGTATTTGTAAATAAGGTCTCTGTTTTTTTTAAATCAGAAAGCGCAACGTAGCTTGCACTTTCCTCATAGAAAGTGCAAGTTAACTTACGCTTTTCAAAAAATTTAAAATTTTCAAAATTTTCAAAATAATTTCAAAATCAGAAAGTTCAAACTAGCTTGCGTTTTCAAAATTTTCACAAAAATTTTCAAAATTTGAAAAGTGCAAGTTGCTTTGCATTTTCTCTATTTTTCAAAAATAGGGACCAAATTTACATATAAATTTCTACAAGGAATTTTCTCATAACAACATTAAAAACAGAGATCTATAGCTTTTTTCTTGATACTGTTTCCATACGTCGGACGCAGTGAAACAGCAATATATTATACCGTTCATCACCAAAAATTTATTTTTGGCACCGTGGCTTTCTTTAAACGTCAGATGCATCCGACACTGCAAAGGTCCATTTATTTCAAGTAGACCGTTGTGCCGAAAGGACGGAATATACATGTTCACGTTTTGACACATCGTGTCGCTTGCCCTATTAATAGCTAGCTCTCGTTCTTCCTCCCTTCCTCTATTTATTCTAGGCTTGTAAACGTATGTTGACAAATACGGATAGTATTTATCCGTATTCGTAAATGGAAATCTGTATCTGATATCCATGAATATATTTACTGAAGCATATCTGTACCCGTATCCGTGAAATTTTTTTTCGGATAGGAATATTTCGAACCCCAAAAATATCTGTATCCGTAATTTTAAAGTGCATATCGGATTTTTCGGATACAGGTATTTTTGAATATTTGAAAACTATATTTTTTTTTCACTCTTAATCAATGTTGTAAAAATCGCCATAGACGGTCACCTAGGTGGCTGCCCAAGAGGTGGTGAAGCATCATGCCTCGCCTAAGAGGTATTTGGTTGTTTTAAATAAGCAAATGTCCTAAATATTTAACAATTTAATTTAATGAAAACCGTTAGCTAATAAATAGCAAGCATGTTATGTTTAGCCCACATAAGCCACCAGGCCTACATAAATTGGCTGACAAAGTGATTAATGCCTCTCAGTAAGGTATTTATTTATAAAGTAAAGCTTTCTTGTGCTCTCTTCATTCACATGATGTGGGACTAAACCACCATTGCACATTGCGTGGTGAGTTTCAACGGCCAGTTATATACACTGGATTGATAATGAATGTTCATGTGAATTCAAATTTAACAGGATGTGCACGGGTATGTGCCAGTAGATGGTTGGTTGGGCCAAATGGATGTGGATTGCTAAGGGAATTGACGGTGGGATTTGAAAGAACTAAGATGATTGTTTTTAGAATCGGATCAGAACGTTACAATTTGCTTTTTAACTTTAAAATTAAACATAATTTTAATATATAGATTAATGTATATATACGTTCACCGGATTGATATTTTTGGGATACGGATGTCATTATAACCATATCCATATTCGGGAAGCTTTTAAAATATCGGATACATGTATCCGCTTGTTGGATATTTGATATTTTTCATATTTCGGATACGAATGCGAATGGATATCGGATTTTTTGGGTACCCATTGACAGCTCAAAGTTATTCCCGTTTTCCTCACCTCCGACTCTATACCCTCACATTTGAAAATTCAATAATATCTACACGCGAATTCGATTATATTTTAGGTATATTTTACATATTTGTTTATATTTAGTTCGTATTTATAACGTATATTTTTTTGAATTTTTTCTAAAATTTTAATTTTTAGAATGTCGTACAGATCTTTAGTTTTTGCTTTCTCTCAGCCTATCTGTTGTGGACGCTTGAAAGACTTTCGATTTTCATTGATATGTGCATTGAATGTTTACCTGAAAGAAGGAATTCTGTCGATTCATTTTATAAGTCGGTGACTAGTGCTTTTAACGACAGACTGAACCTTAACAGGTCTGAGGCATAAATAAAAAACAAATAGGATAACCTGAACCATGCATGGGTGGATTGGAACAGACTGCTGCAGTTAGAAGGAGGGGTTTTCCATTTCGAGAATGATTAAATTGATAATCCAAAAGAGTGTTGGGATACGACTGCACGAAGATTCAAAAGATTCAAAAAGCAGTCCGCATTCGGATTCAAATAGTTGGATATTCTTTTTGAAGGCTGCATAGGTAAGGGAACTGTAGATATCTGATAGCTCTTAACCCACTCGTTCAGTCTTTTGTTGTTGTCGATACGGAATATCACTCTGATTGAGTAGCTCGTGACATCGATCCTTCAGTTACTCAACCGGTTAGACGCAGTAGGCATACCGAGGAGGGCAGTTTGAGTAGTCATGACGTAGGAAGGTTGACTGTGAGTACAGATCATTTTAACAATATCGTGCAACGTTGTTATGGTGTATTAGTTCATATTACATATGTTCACGGGTGGAAGCTTATGCTAAATTTTCACAGTGAAGCTATAAACATAGATATCGTGGAAAAATTGAGTGATGAAGAAGTGGCAGAGTTGGATTCATTGCGTGGTGGTCGTCATTAGCTTTATTTTATTTTTTGGCATGTTTTTTATATTTTATTACGTATTTGAATTTGAAAATATTTTAGCTTGTTTTAATGAAATTGCCAATTTATTTCTTATTATTTACAATTATTAAATGAGTATTACATAATAAAAACAAATAACTAATTACTTGAAAATCAAATAAATCAAAAATCGCATTTCAAATACTTCACTCAACTAACCTTTTCGTATATTTAAAAACGGTCTCTTTCAACCAAATTCTCTGCTCAAATGCTCCACTTAAATACCCTACCACTTCGTAAAGAACGGACCCTTAATCAACAAAATGGAATACAAGCTACTACGGGAGCATCCTGAACTCCAAAAGTTTCTAATTCCCTATATAATCATTGTTCATGTTCTAATCTATTTCTCCCGTTCTTGTTGGGGAAATTTAGATTATGGGAAATTTGGATTAACACCCCAGATGCAGCAAAATAATAGATCATGTTAATAGTGATATATAACAAACATAAAACTAATATTCCAAAATAAGCAATCATAAACCACAGATGCACAAATAGAAAAGAAAATACAAACAGGATTTATAGTGATTCCACTAATGTAACGACCCGTATTTTTAACCATTTCAAATTATAAGATTTGATATGATTATTGAATAAAAATGGTCAGAGATAAAGTTTAATGACTGTTTTATTGAAATTTATCGTATAATTAAATTGTTTAAATTTAATATTGGAATTATTTAAATATTGAATCTTTATTTTTTGTGAATGAAAATGATGTCGAAAGTTGACTTAAATTCTATTCAAACAACAATGAAGATGGTTAACATTTAAAATTTGATTTAAAAGTGGATAATTAGAATTTGGAAAATTTATATATTAATTGACAGGTAAGAAGAGTCATTTTGGCAACTGTCTCGGATTTCGATGAAACCAGATCCGTTACAGTGAATTATCATAGGATTTCAAGTTTCATAGCGATCGGACTTGTCATTTGGCCATGCACGCTTGAAACACGTAGAATTTAAATAAATAATTCGATTTGAAAAGTTATCTTCTGCATACGATCGAATTAGACCTCGAAACTAGTTCCATTGTAATCGGGATAAGGGTAAAACATTATAAATGTTAGGCGGCACGCGTCGTTTGGAGCTCAAGAAATTTCGGACGACTTAGGGTAGATATTTTCTAACTTAAATAATAATATAATTACTTTTTTCCAACGTGTACATAGCCGCCTGTTTATCTCCTTTTTCCCCTTTTATTTTGAATTCACCCTTCTATTTCGAATCGTTTAGAGATGAGTAACTACCCAAAAAAAAGCGATCGAATCGACAATGGGCTTCTCGATCTGGAAGGCGGAGGGTGGGGCGTTCGCATACGCGCTATGGGAGGAAGCGCCGGCTCTGGTACGTAGAGCTTGAGTCGTCGAGGTCGCGTTCTAGGATTTGGCGTTTGGTCTCGATTTCAAATTTCGAGACGTGCATGTGTATTTTGGAGGCGCCACGACTAGCGGCGATGGTCGGCATATTGAGGAGGGTGTGCGATCGAAGAGTGGCCGTGTTGGCTGTCGCGATGTTAGGCTAGGCTCGTGTGCAACCTAGAAGTATAGGGGAAGAAGATGTCAGATGGCTTCGGTATTGTTTTTATTTTATTTTATTAGTTTTAGTTATTTAGTTTAATTATCGTTAGGCTAATAAAATCATATCTTTTTCGTATGAGGTCCATTTCGTGTGATACGAGTTGTTGATAATTTGTATCAACGTCTTCAACGACATGCAATTGAGCTGGAATTTATTTGAAGCTGAAAATATTTTCGGTTTCAAATAAGGTGAGTGTTTATACGCTCACAGGTACTAAAATATTTTATTTTTATGTAGTTGAATTATATCGTGAAGTGAATTGAATTTATTGATTGTTGCGCGATAAATTAAATTGACATTTAATTGACATCTGAATTTATTGATAGAATTTAAATTGATAGTTAAAATTGAATTAGAATTTAACTGCTAGTCAAATCCACAATTTACCGATAATTGGTTAATTGTTGTGATTTTTGACTGTTTGGACGATGGATGACGATGGATGAAATTTGATTCATATTTTGGATGTTTGGTTGTTTATTTATGTTTAATAAATCATATTATCATCTCTTATATTGTTTACAATGTATAAAATTGTAAATTAAATTATTTTCGAATAAATTAAGAAATAGATTGAAATGATATATACCTATGGCATTTATTTTGGATTGAAATAACATATATCCATCCTTGGAATTTAGATTGAAATAATTGATTCACTTGGCCATAGAATAGAAAATTATATACGAATACTGGATTGGTTAAATTAAATGATTTTAGAATTTTTATTTTGAAATAATTTAAATGATTTGATTTAAAGGAATAAAAAAATCGAACTTATGGAAATTAAATTATTTTTGAATTGGAGCTTGAAATGTTGAAATTTAAATTTGGTAAACGAAATTGTTTAAATAATCGAAGTTGAGATTTTTAAGTGGCACTCGAAATATGATGTGGATTTCAGAAATTGATTTGTTTTAAAAGGTCAAACTTTTATTCGAGCTTTAAATATTGCGAAGTAAAAGTTATATAAAATGATATTTCGAAATTGAGCTCGGAATTCAATTATATTTAAAGATTTGGATTTAAGTTGGATATTGAATGAAAATTTGATTCAAGTATTTTGAATCGATATTTTAGAAATGATCGGGATTGATATAAATCAAAATGGTTTAAAATTTAGGATTGGAGTTGAAGTTAATTTGAAATTGGAATTTAAATTAATATGAAGTTGGAAGTGAAATCAATTTGGAATTTAAATCAAATTAAATTGGAATTGAAATAAAAATTCGACTTGAAATCAGAACTGAATCGAGTAAACCGAAATGGAAATTGATTTGAATTGAAAATTTTGGAATTGAATCAGTTTGACTTGGTAACTATTTTTAAATAAATCATTTTAGTATAAACTATTTCAAATCTTTTTTCTTGAATATTCAAATTATTTTAAATTTCCCAACTGTTTTACTATGTAAACCATTTTTAATACTGAAATTATTTTTTATTAAACTAATTTAACTATTTTAAAACTATTAAAACTATTTTCTAAGATTCAAATTGGTCAAAGGGTGGAATGTTTATGTTTAAATCTTGGATTTGAATGTGAATTGGGTTAAAGTGAATTATAACCAAAACTGTAATTCAAATCAAGTTTTTGAAGTGAAATTGATATATCGAGTTGAATTAACATTTGAAGTAAATATGGTTTTTTGAAGCGAATATGATGATTTCGAAATGGATTTGATTTTGAATCGAATATGATATTTTAATATCAAGTATGAACTATTTTCGAAATGTAAAAGAACCAACTGATGTGTAAAATGACGTTTGGTTGTTAAAGGGACTGGGGCGTCTTATTGATATACTCTCTGTCAATATTGAAACCACTTTGACAACAGTGTACGCGATGGATGATATCCAGAATATAGTGGTTGAATTGGCGACGTTTACTGGAATGAAGTAAGAGAACGATGATGGATAATCTTGACACTCGTGTCATAATTAAAATGACTAAAAAAGGAGCCTATGTATGGACATTGAGGTTGGTTATCTCTAGCGACGTTGATCTCTCGTATTACTATTGTGATTTTGTATTTGATGGGTGCACCTGTTGTCGGTTGCATTGAATGACCGCTGTCGGCCGCGAATGGGTTACGGCCAGACAGAAAGGGTAAACTGGTAGAATCCTACATTGGGCATTGCCTTACGTGCCTTGTCATATTTATCTCTATACGAGCCTATTATGACTTTGGTTTAAAACTGTACAAATGTTTCAAGGTGGATCAGTGTGAAGCCTTAATGCTATTTTGATATTTAATTTACTAATAGACATTATATATTATAGTGTATACTATTATATATAAATAGTTAAACGGATCCTTAAGAGATGGAAAATCCTGTAACATCTCTTAAGTTATTGCACTCATATTTATGAAATTGATTTGACTTGCATAAGAGCATTTTAGTCCTAACCCGAGTGTTTTGCATTTTCATTATGCTCGGGTCAGTCTTGAGTCTTTTCAACGTATTGAAGATTATTCTCTAGAGGACGAAGACGAGGATTTTGGTATATTGCTATTATTATTATCTCATGCATCATGCTATTCTACTGTATTGGTTATTTATCCCTGATGTATATATATAACTCTTATAAATGTGTTTAGATTATAATCAAATATATAGTAAACGACTTCATGAATTGTTTATTTGATTATTTCATTTTATCGTTTCCGCTGTGAGATTCTGTATTTGTTTTTCTTCTTCTCTTCTTATTTTTCTTATTTAACCTCATTGATTATCTACGTTCCGAATCGTTTAAGTCGGTCATGCGTCGATTACTTTCGATTTAAACCTTCCGAAATGTTTTATTCTTCATTCAAAGTGCAAACATTGGAATTCATCTATAGGTAATTCTAATTGTATTTCATTATATATTCACCATGTTAATGAACTTTGAATCTTATACATGCTACATCTAATCTTGTTTTTGGTCATTATGTTGATCCAAAATTCAGATCTTATGTATGTTAATTGATTGTATGTTCATCATGATAATGTAATTAGATCCTATGTTTGCTACAACTTTTTCATCACATTTTCATATTACATGTATAGTTTAGATCAAATTCACTTTATAATATATATATATATATATATATATATTGTACAATTTAATTTTATGTTGTTTTAGAAATTATTATTTAATATAAAAAAGAGGAAACAGACTAACAAACAATTTTGAATTGAAAACTAATTAATTGATGTATTTTGTGTCTCGTTATACATACAAATATAAAGTAGCTATATATGCAAATTAATTACAGTTGCTTTGGATAATGAATACATGTTTCACATATTTGTTGGTTTGAATATAATTTTTGGTTATTGTTGACATTTGTTTAAATTTGTTTCGATTGAGAAAAGGAGAAAAATAAAAGGTGGAATTTTGTGCAAAAACATTAAAAACACTTTTGAATCCCTCTTAAGTTAAAGTTGTAACGACTTGCTATTTTGGACCATTCAAATCGACAATAATACTATACATGTCCGACTTGAATAATTCAAAATACCGAATTGCCAATTTAAATTTGGCAAAACATATACAGTAAATAAATCAATCACAGAATCACAGATACAGAGTAGTACAATAATACGCAGCGGAATAAATGAATAGTAGTTCGTGAAGCTACTATATAACAAAGTTAGAAATAAAATACATCAGAATATCCCAGATACAGTGAAGTCTCCAATTCAACAGATGACTTCTCTTAACGAATCAACTGGAAGTGCTGAAAGCTAAGCGATAGTTGGATCTCCAAGCGAAGCTCCAAACTCCAAAGGTGAGTCTCGATGTTGTATCACTCAGTCTGACCCGAGCGTAAAGCAAAACACAAAATACTCGAGTCAGGATTAACATTCTTGTATCAATAAATCCAATTCAATTGAAATATCGACTGAAATAAAATTAACTTAGAGGATGTTTGGGATAACCATTCTCTAAGGATCCCTGGAACTATCTATAGGGTAGAAATATACACTATGTCACCATGGTTATCTCAATTTTGTTTATTATTAAAAAAACAAAATATCATTTCACTTCAAATATATTTGTTTTCAAATTTGATCACTTTCACAGTTACGATTCAAATCTACTCCAATCAAAAATTCAAATCTAGTCAAATCTCAATTTATCAATTTAAAAATTCAACTCAATTCCTAAATGACCACTTCAATTTTATCGATCTCAAAATTTGGATTTGTAATCACAAAATATCCCCTTATATTTCAATATCTTTCAAACTTTAAGTATTCAACGTTTCAAACTAAATTTTATTCAATTTAGTTTTCTAAATAATAATTTCAAATTTTAGTTCAAGCTAAATTCTCATTTTTATTCAATTTAGTTTCTAAATAACAATTCAACTATATTGATTTCAAGTACAGATCTGAATCTTAAAATAACTCATTTAAATTCCAATATAGTTCAAAGCTTTAATATTTAAATGTTCAATTTAACAGGTTCATAAAGATCTTGATTAACCTCATTATTATTTAGTCTTGAAATGCTCCCTCATTTGATTCAATACCATTTAAGTAATCTTAAATTACATTTTACTCAATATTTTATTTTAATTTATATAAACGTGAAATATTCATTAAATCACTTAAATCAAAAATCCAGTTATAAAAATCATACCTTCAGATTTAATAATTTCAAATCGATTTAATTAAATAAACCCTTATTTAAATACCATTTTTAATAAATCCAAATTTATCTTCCAATCTTAATTATTCAATTTATTACAAGAAAATCTTTTTGAAATATAGATTTACATAAATACTTAACCATATTATGTGTATTAAATCAATTCTAATTTAAATCAAATATTACTACTAAGTCTATATATAAAATTTCCATCTTAAGAATCAATATTTAATTAACCATATATTTCTTTCCAAAATCATACAATTTATTTCAAAATATTTATATATGGACTAACGGTGTCTGTATATATTTTCTATCATATGGTCAAGTGCTACGGATATTTATCATTTCAATCCACCCACTAAATATATACGGGTGGATATCATTTCAACCCGTAATCCCAAATTCAATTAAATGGAAATCGCTTGGGTTTATCATTTCAACCCATAACGATTTTCTCCTATCCTAAAGTCCGTTCGGGTATGTATCATTTCAACCCATAGTGAATACTATACTAACAGGGCACTTGCAGAGTGATAACAGATATGATAACAATATGCATATATCATCAATAACAGTATAATATAAACAATAGGATATGGTGTCATATCCCACAAGTGAACATTTATAAATAATAGTATAAATATAACAATTTAAATAACTACAACAGCATACTTCAATTGTTGTTTCAATTGAAATCAAGTTTAATAAATATAAGAACGTTAATCGTGAGTGATTGCTCACCTTTCGAGGCTAAAGAGAATAGACAATGAAGTTTAATTACGAATTCTAAAGCAACGCTAGATCGACACGATTCGAGGAAGATAACAGGCACGATGAACAAAGCTGATAATGGAAGAGAAAAAAAAATCGAATTCAAATTAGAACTAGATCGATGAAGATGAATGATATAAGTGAACTTACAATTATATATATAATTATATATAACTATTTACATATATAAAACATATTCTAAATTTAATATACATACATTTCAAATCATTGTTTTTAAACCAAACACATATACAATAAAAAAATCACACATATATGCAATATATATGTTGAAATAATACTTATTAAAAATAAAAACTTATATATAATGTGTGTTCATTGCAACATATAACCTGCCGCATATATAACTTTTAAACTTTATCTTGTAAAATATAAACTGTATAAACTTTTATAACTTAATAAACTTTATATTATAAATATACTATATACACTTAAAACCTACGCATGTGACACTTGTATTTAAATAATAATATAACCATTACGACATAAACCGCTTAGACATGCTTAAAATGTACTTTCAAAACCGTTATAAACACCATGTACTTACCGACCAAATGTATAAACTCGAATGCTTATATATATATATATATATATATATATATGGTTTTCGTTCTTTTTCTCACTCACCTATTTTGTTGTTTCCAGTACATTGCATTAAGAAAAAGTAATATATAACAAAACCAACAAAACCCCAAAAAGATTCAAAAACAAAAAAAAAGAAAAAAAAGTATATATATTTTTAAATCACCTTATATTATTTCATTTAATAACATGATACGAACAGCTTCACTTAAATCAAATTCACGTTTAAAATATTATATATAAAAAAAAATACTAAGCTTAAACAAATTAGATCAAAAAACATCTTTACATATAGCAGCCGAAAAAGGAAAATTTTATTTTATAAACTAATATAACATCATATATACATATATACACAAATACATTTATATATATAAAAGAATATCTTTGACATATATATATAAACCATATAATAGACGCTGCAAAATTTGTATAATATATTGTTAAACTAGAAACAGGGAAACCCAAGATAATATAACCCATGTAACAAATTCACCGATATATATATATATATATATATATATATATATATATATATATATATGTTAACAGACAGAAGTACTATACCTAATATATGCGAACGTATTCAAGCTAGTGGCGACGAGTGTCTGATGGGTGATGGCGATAGGGGTATGCGGTTATGGCCTTGAAGAGGCACTGTAACAACTTGAGAAAGAAAGAAAATAGGCTTCAGGGAGGAAGAGGAAGCAACGGCAGGTATAAACCCAAAGTTATAAAGGCAGAGGAAAAACGCTTTGCACAATTTAAGGTGGGCTTTAAATTTTTTAATAAATACAAAACGTATCTAAGTTTATACATATATAACTTTCCAGCTGTAGTGTATATATAATGAACGGTCATAATGAAAGAAGTGGAAATAGGGAGCGTAGGAAAGGAAAGGTTAGAAAAATAAAAAAATTCACCCTTAAATTCCGGAGATTAATAAGGTAGCGTACCTCTTTAATGAAATGTACAGCAATGGTCACAAGCTAAAATTTAGCTGAAAGTTTAAAGAAATGAGGTGAAGATGGGTTTTTAAATTAACCACTTCCCAGAAGTAATATGTCAATGAAAAAAAGGAAAGGAGACGAATCAGGGAAACGTATTATAACTTATATATAACTATTAAATAGATAGATGGAAGAAAAGGTGAGCAGGTGAGTAAAAGTGGAAACTGATTTATAAGCGAAATGGAATGTGAGCTGTTGCCTGGGAAGAAAATGGAACAGTTTAAAAATTAAAGGCAATGGACTGCTGAAATTAAATGAGTATAAAACGTGTAAAAGTTATATACTGAAACGGCTATAAATTTCAATTATTATTATAAAACGGGGAATAACGAAAGGCAAGGATGATGATTTCAAAGTTTATTAATGGCTAGGAACGGGGAAGTCTATCCGTGAATTGGAAAAATTATTAAGCAACTGAAATTTTAATGGTAGAAAAAGTAACAACTACACATTGTTTTAGAAACAATCAAAGCAATTAATAGCTTGATTGGACAGCAAGAATAACTATGGAAGGACACGTTATAAAGACGAAATAAACCGTTTGAAAATAAGTAAAAGAAATGATGGAAAATAAAACAGCTGTGCCTTGAATTTCCCAAAATAAATTATTTTATGAACATCAATTATTACTGACTTAAATTGAACAGAATCACACCCTAAAATATACTCCTTAATTTTTGATGAAAATTTATCATTTGCCACATTTAATTATACGTAATCCAAACGTAAAATTTTATTTCAAAATATTATTATTTAAAATTTCTCAAAAATCAAATTAAATACGCTAAATAAAACCATTAAAAATAAACAAAATTTTACGGGTCGTTACACTCTCCCCCCCCCAAACTTTTCGTCCCCGAAAAGGAAGAAGGTAGGAGAATAGAAACAACCAGAAAGATAAATAAATTGAAAGACAAGGATAAATAATTAATTTAAGACCATATAAATTTTTCTAGAAATATTCATTTGAAAACTTCATTTGCAGTTCAATTATCTTTAATACTTTAAAACTTTTCAAAACCCATTTGTAAAATTTCCTGCTTCCCTTATAAATAACATTTATATGTTTAAATAACACCTTTATACATATATATGAAAACTATTTGGAACAGTTATTCACATCCTTGGTTATATTTTCAAGGAAGTTATTTGACAACATTAAATCCATAGTTTATAAATTTACTAATTTATCTTAAGACACTTTCAACATTATAGATAAATTAATACTCATTTCTTAAATATGTTCTATTAAATTAATAACTTCTGAAATATTAATGACGCTAATGATTTACTATTAAACCATGTAGTATATAAATAAACAATATTTTAAAGATTATATTCAAAAGGAAAGGAGGGTAGATTCGGAAAAACGGAATATAGGTGAATAAATAAGGCTGAGCAGATAAGGTAGGTTCAAAGGGATAGTATCGGGCTCGAATAATTAAATCAAACCATAAAATTTTAATCTCAAATATTAATACAAAATTTCTTTGTTGGAAATACCTTTATAATAAAATACTTTTATACCGAAACGAATTTTTCCTCTCAAAAATACTTTTATAACTCGATGTTTCAACAAGTTTATCCTCGTTCTTGCAGACTCTGGTCATGCGTTGATCAGGCGCAAAGCTAGAATTCTTCAAGTACTTAGTAGACCTGTTTCAACACCCAGTGAAAATACTTGAAAAACCTTAAAAAAACAGATATGGAAAGTACAATCCAAACAAAACAATCAAACCAAAACCTTTGTCCAACCATGGTTCGTAGATACACAATGGTTACGCCTGGAACCACCAGAAAACAATCCGTATCCGTAAGCTTTCTTAGCCCTGCGAGTTACACCATGATGACTAGTAGAGTGCAGGATACACAATGGTTACACCTGGGTCCCCCAGGAAACAATCTATACCCCTAGGCCATCTCAGCCCGACAGTTTCACTACTAATGCGACCTACACAGATTGCAGGATACACAATGGTTACGCCTGGATCCCCCAGGAAACAATCCATACCCCTAGGCCAGAATCAGCCAGGCAGTTGCACTATGCAGTCGCGAGAGAGAAAAAAACCATGGGTTACGCCACGGTGGGGACACTCGAGTATCACATCTGGAAAACAAAAAATCAGAGAGAATAATATCGACAGAATGAATCCACAATGTGGCCATAAAGCGGATATCAAGCAGGAGGCACTTTCCATATCTTTACTTCGAAAAAAAAATATCATATAGTACCTTTCCAAATACTTTCAAATATCATACTTATATAAAGTCCATTATACATAGGATTCCTTTTCCAAATCGAATACTTTCCAAATCAATAGTATATCAAATCATACTTATATAGACTTCGATTATAAAAAATTCTCTTTCCAAATTGAGTATCTTTCAAATTAATAGATTTCAAATCAACTTCATACTTATACAAATCCATTTTATATAAGTTCGACCACTCCCGAATCAAGTATTTAGTAAATCAAGGTTCTCAAAAATTTTCTCGTTTCAATAACATTTTAGTTTCAAGATCATATATGATTTCACCAAATTTTCTTTCAAATTAAATATATTCAGTTTCAAAGTTTCTTAAACAATAGGTTTAGAAAATAATCCAAATTTCCAAATCAACAAAATTTAGGTCAAACAAATTCATTTCCAAAATCACCATATAAGTACTGGTTTTAATTCCAATATAATTTCAAAACCAAATATTCTTCTCAAAATCAATTATACTCAAAATGGTTTTTAAATTTATAATTATCCCTTTAAAACCTTTAACTATTTATTTTTATATGAAAAATCCAATTTCCTTTTTCGAATTATTTATTTAACAAAAGTTTCAAATTTACTTAAGTCATACTCTTCGTACTTTAAACATACAAAACTAAACTTATATTCTTTATCAAATATTTTATACTCTTCGAAATTTCTTAGTTTAAAAATTTTAAACCTTGATTTGGAAGTGCTCGAACCTTCAAAATAGTCGGTGAAATCAAATTTCAAATCCAAGAGTTGGAAATCAGCAACAAATCAGTAAATCAAAAAAAACTATTATTATTATTATTATTATTATTATTTTAAATAGAGTTATACTAAATCAAATCGAAAACTCGAGGCTTGAACACCGGCTTACGTTAAATTATTTCAAATATATATATACCTATATCTTTCGAATATCAAATCATACTTCGGAATTTGAAATCAAAAATTTGTTTCACAATAGTCACTCGCATAGCAAAGCTATTAAAGTGGCCTCTCCCCACTCTGAAACTCGAAAATCAATGTCGATGATGCGTGCACTCATCACCGAAATTATTTTCCAACGACATAAGTGAGTTCTGGACTTCTATTTTCTTGAAAACTTCTTTGAATATTTTTTTTTCGAAATCCTTGGAACTCATTTGAAGTCATTTGAAACATTTCTTATTCAGAAAATACTTTCAAATCTTATTATTATATATTTCAAAATCTTAAACCAATTTTCAAAAATAATGCAGTCCAATCTTTGGAATTTCAAATTCAAAACCTTTCAGTTATAAATCATTTTTATATAAATAAATTTTCTTATAATATTTTCAAATTTTCAAATCTTTTCGAAACTTCAAATTCGCGTTTTTTTAAAGGTATAAAATCCTTATCGAAAACATTTTCTCTTTTATATATAGAATAAAATCGTAGTTACCGAATAAAAATTCGGCATATAAAACAATTTTAAAATACAAACAAAACCCGATTTTCAAAGGATGATTCAAGAATGGATTTCAAAGCAAACAGAGATTCAAGTTTCGTATCATACGAAAACAGGAACATAAATATCTTAGTTTGAGAACTTCAGCTAAGCAAAAGATACAATAGAGTTCACCGAATGCAACCTAACAACTGCTGAAAACAAACAGATCCACAGAATACTACCCTACATAAACAAAGCATCGGTATTAATTCTACCGGGTGGTACTTCAACGGGTCTAGAACACTCCCCCTCAATATGGCCCCAACTTCTGCATTTCTTCCATAAATGCACGACACTCCCATCCTCCCTATGTAATGCGGAAACGCAGCCTTCCTTCCGTACTTCCTCACAGGACAATTCCTGGTTATATGCCCAGGCATCCTGCAGTGATAGCAAATGGTTGATTGGTCGTCTGATGTAGTGGGTGCAGCTTTTACCTTCTTCACCTTCTGGCAGCGACTGGGAAAGTGCCCTGTACTATGGCATTTAAAACAGAAGATCTTGGATCAAAAACGCTTGCCCTCTTTCTTCTTTTCTTCATCTCTCTTCCTGCACATGGCTGCATAATGTCCCTTCTCCCGACACCGATAACAGATGACATGGTCATAAGGACCAGGTCCTGCCCTTTCCCTCCATAGCCTTTCCCACTTCTCCATTGCTTCCTCCTGTTCCTTACGGGATAGTGCTCTTCGACCTCGACGAGCTGCTTTCTGCTCTTCCGATTTTGCCATCTACAAAATAGTTTCCTATCATTCAAGGAGTCCAAAATCAAACAAGATAGAGGTTCAAAATTTTAAGGGGAAACTTGACCAAAGGAGGTTTCTAAACGAAGTGGAAAGGCTCGAACGAAGATGAGGAAATAAAAATTTAAACTAGACGATGGATATACTTATCTAAGAATATAAATAGGGAGAGGCAAACACGAATTCCGGAACCGAGGGACATTCGAAAATTCAAGGAAATCGAGTCAAAAGGAAGAGATTCAACTCGAATGAAAGTGATTCTGTAAATAAATTTACGAAATATGCTAAGTTTTTGCCTAGAGCCAAAGCTCTGATACCAACTGTAACGACTCGTTATTTTGGACCATTCAAATCGACAATAATACTATACATGTCCGACTTGAATAATTCAAAATACCAAATTGCCAATTTAAATTTGGCAAAACATATACAGTAAATAAATCAATCACAAAATCACAGATACAGAGTAATACAATAATACGCAGCGGAATAAATGAATAGTAGTTCGTGAAGCTACTATATAACAAAGTTAGAAATAAAATACATCAGAATATCCCAGATACAGTGAAGTCTCCAATTCAACAGATGACTTCTCTTAACGAATCAACTGGAAGTGCTGAAAGCTAAGCGATAGTTGGATCTCCAAGCGAAGCTCCAAACTCCAAAGGTGAGTCTCAATGTTGTATCACTCAGTCTGACCCGAGCGTAAAGCAAAACACAAAATACTTGAGTCAGGGTTAACATTCTTGTATCAATAAATCCAACTCAATTGAAATATTGACTGAAATAAAATTAACTTAGAGGATGTTTGGGATAACCATTCTCTAAGGATCCCTGGAACTATCTATAGGGTAGAAATATACACTATGTCACCATGGTTATCTCAATTTTGTTTATTATTAAAAAACAAAATATCATTTCACTTCAAATATATTTGTTTTCAAATTTGATCACTTTCACAGTTACGATTCAAATCTACTCCAATCAAAAATTCAAATCTAGTCAAATCTCAATTTATCAATTTAAAAATTCAACTCAATTCCTAAATGACCACTTCAATTTTATCGATCTCAAAATTTGGATTTGTAATCACAAAATATCCCCTTATATTTCAATATCTTTCAAACTTTAAGTATTCAACGTTTCAAACTAAATTTTATTCAATTTAGTTTTCTAAATAATAATTTCAAATTTTAGTTCAACCTAAGTTCTCATTTTTATTCAATTTAGTTTCTAAGTAAAAATTCAACTATATTGATTTCAAGTACAGATCTGAATCTCAAAATAACCCATTTAAATTCCAATATAGTTCAAAGCTTTAATATTTAAATGTTCAGTTTAACAGTTTCATAAAGATCTCGATTAACCTCATTATTATTTAGTCTTGAAATGCTCCCTCATTTGATTCAATATCATTTAAGTAATCTTAAATTACATTTTACTCATTATGTTATTTTAATTTATTTAAACGTGAAATATTCATTAAATCACTTAAATCAAAAATCCAGTTATAAAAATCATACTTTTAGATTTCCCATTTAATAATTTCAAATCGATTTAATTAAATAAATCCTTATTTAAATGCCATTTTTAATAAATCCAAATTTATCTTCCAATCTTAATTATTCAATTTATTACAAGAAAATCTTTTTGAAATATAGATTTACATAAATACTTAACCATATTATGTGTATTAAATCAATTCTAATTTAAATCAAATATAACTACTAAGTCTATATAAAATTTCTATCTTAAGAATCAATATTTATTTAACCATATATTTCTTTCCAAAATCATAGAATTTATTTCAAAATATTTATTTATGGGCCAATGATGTCTGTATATATTTTCTATCATATGGTCAAGTGCTACGGATATTTATCATTTCAATCCGTCCACTAAATATATATGGGTGGATATCATTTCAACCCGTAATCCCAAATTCAATTAAATAAAAATCGCTTGGGTTTATCATTTCAACCCATAACGATTTTCTCCTATTCTAAAGTCCGTTCGGGTATGTATCGTTTCAACTCATAGTGAATACTATACAAACATGGCACTTGCAGAGTGATAACAGATATGATAACAATATGCATATATCATGAGTAATAGTATAATATAAACAATAGGATATGGTGTCATATCCCACAAGTGAACAGTTATAAATAGCATAAATATAACAATTTAAATAACTACAGCAGCATACTTCAATTGTTGTTTCAATTGAAATCAAATTTAATAAATATAAGAACGTTAATTGTGAGTGATTGCTCACCTTTCGAGGCTAAAGAGAATAGACAATGAAGTTTAGTTACGAATTCCAAAGCAACGCTAGATCGACACGATTCGACGAAGAAAACAGGCACGGCGAACAAAGCTGATAATGGAAGAGAAAAAAATTCAAATTCAAATTAGAACTAGATCGATGAAGATGAATGATATAAGTGAACTTACAATTATATATATAATTATATATAACTATTTACATATATAAAACATATTCTAAATTTAATATACATACATTTCAAATCATTGTTTTTAAACCAAACACATATACAATAAAAAAATCAAACATATATGCAATATATATGTTGAAATAATACTTATTAAAAATAAAAACTTATATATAATGTATGTTCATTGCAACATATCAACTGTCGCGTATATAACTTTTAAACTTTATCTTATAAAATATAAACTGTATAAACTTTTATAACTTTATATTATAAATATACTATATACACTTAAAACCTGCGCATGTGATACTTATATTTAAATAATAATATAACCATTATGATATAAACCGCTTAGACATGCTTAAAATTTACTTTCAAAACCGTTATAAATACTATATACTTACCGACCAAATGTATAAACTCAAATGCTTAGATATATATATGGTTTTCGTTCTTTTTCTCACTCACCTATTTTGTTGTTTCCAGTACATTGCATTAAGAAAGAGCAATATATAACAAAACCAACAAAACCCCAAAAAGGTTCAAAAAGAAAAAAAGAAAAAAGAAAAAAAAAGTATATATATTTTTAAATCACCTTATATTATTTCATTTAATAACATGATACGAACAGCTTCACTTAAATCAAATTCACGTTTAAAATATTATATAAAAAAAAACAAAATACTAAGCTTAAACATATTAGATCAAAAAGCATCTTTACATAAAGCAGCCGAAAAAGGAAAATTTTATTTTATATACTAATATAACAGCATATATACATATATACACAAATACATTTATATATATAAAAGAATAACTTTGACATATATATATAAACCATATAATAGACGCTGTAAAATTTGTATAATATATTATTAAACTGGAAACAGGGAAACCCAAGATAATATAACCCATGTAACAAATTCACTGATATATAGATATGCTAACAGACAGAAGTACTATACCTAATATATGCGAACGTATTGAAGCTAGTGGTGACGAGTGTCTGATGGGTGATGGCGATATAGGTATGCGGTTATGGCCTTGAAGAGGCGCTGTAACAACTTGGGAAAGAACGAAAATAGGCTTCAGGAAGGAAGAGGAAGCAACAGTAGGTATAAACCCAAAGCTATAAAGGCAGAGGAAAAACGCTTTGCACAATTTAAGGTGAGCTTTAAATTTTTAATAAATACAAAACGTATCTAAGTTTATACATATATAACTTTCCAGCTGTAGTGTATATATAATGAACGGTCATAATGAAAGGAGTGCAAACAGGGAGCGTAGGAAAGGAAAGGTTAGAAAAATAAAAAAATTCACCCTTAAATTCCGGAGATTAATAAGGTAACGTACCTCTTTAATGAAATGTACAGCAACGGTCACAAGCTAAAATTTAGCTGAAAGTTTAAAGAAATGAGGCGAAGATGGGTTTTTATATTAATCACTTCCCAGAATTAATATGTCAATGAAAAAAGGAAAGAAGATGAATCAGAGAAACGTATTATAACTTATATATAACTATTAAACGGATAGATGGAAGAAAAGGTGAGCAGGTGAGTAAAAGTGGACAAAATGGAATGTGGGCTGTTGCCTAGGAAGAAAATGGAACAGTTTAAAAATTAAAGGCAATGGACTGCTGAAATTAAATGAGTATAAAATGTGTAAAAGTTATATACTGAAACGACTATAAATTTCAATTATTATTATAAAACGGGGAATAACGAAAGGCAAGGACGATGATTTTAAAGTTTATTAATGGCTAGGAATGGGGAAGTCTATCCGTGAATTGGAAAAATTATCAAGCAATTGAAATTTTAACGGTAGAAAAAGTAACAGCTACACACTGTTTTAGAAACAATCAAAGCAATTAATAGCTTGATTGGACAATAAGAATAAATATGGAAGGACACGTTATAAAGGCAAAATGAACCGTTTGAAAATAAATAAAAGAAATGATGGCAAATAAAACAGCCGTGCCTTGAATTTTCCAAAATAAATTATTTTATGAACATCAATTATTACTGACTTAAATTGAACAGAATCACACCCTAAAATATACTTCCTTAATTTTTGATGAAAATTTATCATTTGCCATATTTAACTATACGTAATCCAAATGTAAAATTTTATTCCGAAATATTATTATTTAAAATTTCTCAAAAATCAAATTAAATACGCTAAATAAAACCATTAAAAATTAACAAAATTTTACGGGTCGTTACAAAAGTAGATTTCAATTTGTTACTTTAATTTTAAAATATATAATTTTGAAACATATAATAGATTACAAAATGTATTATATAGATATGTATGTGTTTTATTTTAATTTAAAACATAGTTTGTAGTTATCCACACACACACACGTATATGCGTGTGTGTATGTTCGAATGTTCAAACTATTTTGAAATGGCATTAAAGATAAGTAAATGAACGGAGATAACTCCTCCACTTTTTTCTCTCCTATTAATTGCTTACTTTAACATAATTGATTGTCATTTTGAATATATATAAACTTTTAATTAGGTAAAATAACTTTATTACATATTATACATAATTAAATACAAGTAATTTATGTGTATATATATACATATATATATTGTTATTTCATATAATTTCAGAATAAAATATGGACAACAAAAGCATATATAAAAGGTGAATGTGTCCATTTCGGTATAAATTCTAACACCCGTATACATATGCATTAACTATGTACACTACTTTTATGTTGCACTTGCACTATACACACATAAATGTACTTGATACACCCATTATTATACATTTCAATTCAAATTAAATGTAAAAAATCTTTTTAAACGATTTAAATAAAATAATATTTTATTTAAAACCTTATTGGATTGGATCTAATAATCTTGTAGACTTCATGAGCCCAATAGATCCAAAATAGGAATTTATTTGAAATTTATATTTTAACTCTGTTGCGGGGTAACATAGTTTCGACATTGCTTTAGATAGAGACACTCATAAGGTCTCGGTATGCAATCCGAAAGTTGTACGTAACCTTAGTATTTGAGTAGAAATACTATGCCTCGATGCTTTCATAGTAGCAAGCCTCGATGCTTTTGTCTTTTAGTTGTAAGTCGGTCTTTTGAATTATGCTTTTGCTTTAAAGCCTGCTTGGAGGCTTGTATTATTAGTTTAGGGCTAGCTTGGAGGCCATTGCTTTTGGTTGCACCTACACTGTGATGACCGCCTTACCCCATCGGCACCCAATATACATGTATAGTGCGCTATACCGATGTTCGGTCAATGTTGGACGATCATCAAGGGTTTGTAAAGTAAGTAAAACACTCAGAGAACCTATCATATATCTCATGGTGCATCGAATAAAATACAATAATAAACATCTTAATTATGAAACAGATAGGACAGAAATAGCTAAATGAATCACATAATCAGAGTGCACAGATCTATACAGTATAAACATAGAAAGAAAAGTGTAACACCCCGAAAATGTAACAGACGATTTAATAGAAATTTAAATAGAAATTTAATAATAAAAGTAAAATTAATTAAAACAAGGACTAAAAAGATTGCACATATGTTCAAATTTGGCTACAAAACATGCACGATTGTGTTCATAGTAATTTTCTGGACGATTTTCATACATAACACTTCCAAATCAGAGCTAGTATGAAAAAGTTATGGGTTTCAGAAAATTTGTGAACAAAATAAATGTATATATGCAAGATAACCCATCCAGGCCGACCTAGGGGTACCATAGTCAACTATATAGGTCGACCTTGGGTCATTTAAGGTCGACCCTGTATAGTGTAAATGATAAAAAGAAAGAGCGTTGTTGGATGGTTCTGATTATTCCTTCTCCCCTAATTTTTGCTAATGGATGAGATGTAAAAAAAATACTCTTTAATCTAAATCAATGCCCTAAACTCACTCCCAATCTCTATAAATTGGAAACTAAGCTAACCCTATAATCAATAGAAAAATTTACTGTAACAAAATATCTGCCAAAATCCAAACCTCTGCACTAACCCTGTATCTTCTTAAAAATCAAAATAAAATCAACTTAAAGGAGTGCAAGCAATTGGATCCAAACGGGACAAGCGGAGCTAGCATTCTAAGAGGCGATTCTCAAGCAAAGCAATAGGAAGAGCTTAGGCTTGAGGTGTGTAGGAACAACTTTTGTAATATGGTTATTGCAGTTAGGCTTACTCTATTCAAATTGATTTATATGGTTAGTAAATTAAAATGGATATTGTAAACCTTAATTTGGAGTCCACAACATAGGGTAGAAGTTAGAATTATAGTAATTTGATAAACCTGATTTGATGCAAGTATACCCTATTTTTGTTAATTAAATTATGGAACCCTATGTTGAAATCTAAGATCTTAGATTAGAAATTACAGTAAATGGTGAATTTGATATTCATAAGTATAAACTGCTTTTACAATTGAATATGCTAAGATCCTAGGAGATAAATTATGATAAATTGTTAACCTGGATATCGATTTATACACATATTGTATGATCAAACTTACAAACCCTAAATTGAACTGCAAGTTGATGTATAATTGTTCACTTAGCAATTACGGTTAATCAAATATTTCTTATGGTAGAAATTAAAAAAATAAACACTAGATGATAGAAAACCGTGAAAACTCTAATTTTACTACGCGACCAACTGACCCTAGGACCCTAGCGGTCAACCGGAGAGTAACGACGGTAGACCGTCCAGAAGGAAAAATGTAGAAATTGAACCTCGGTCTATGTCCTAAGTTAAATAATAAATATAAGTTAGTAAGAAATATATAAATGATGAATTATTTTTTTAAGCCTATTTTGGGCTAAGTACATATGCTTAAGAGAGTGGAGAAGTTGGTTCCCTATCAGAGTTGGCAAGGGCGATGTATTTTGCAAACATGGATGATGAATAAGGTGATGTATTTTGCAACAAGGAGTTGATTATGTGTAACGTCCTCAATTTTGAGGCCCGACACTAAGCGTTACGGATGTTGTAGTCATCCATGGTATTAATTCCCGATGACAAAATGAGATTAATTAATTATATCTATAATGTCATAAGCATACGAATATGAAAATTTTCAAAACACATTGCAAACCTGCCTGTCTCAAATCATAGTTTTCTTAGGTTCGCTATTAACCTATTAGTTTTTACAAGCCAACTAGTTACCTATCAGGCTGGCTTAGGCCAAAACATAACTAGATGTCCTAAAATCTCCAAATACGGCTAGAAGTAATCAAATTAAACAAAACAATGAGCATATAGAGCTACGAGTTCCTTTCTGTGCTTACATATATTTTAGTCTTACTACCAACAAAGCCCTATACACTTGAAACGTAGACCTTTACCAATAGGAGGCTGACGGTGAAGCATAAGGCGTGACCTTACACCGGTCCTACCAAAATCTTATTTGGTTTTAAATCCATGAGCAATATCTTTTTGATCAGTTCAAGTTATCCTAACACAATTGATCTATCTAATCTGCTAGATGTGATTCTACTCATTCAAGAGTTTAGTCCGACCATACTCACTACTGGAACAATCAACTGGTAGTTTTACTCCTAAATCCCAAGATGCAATGTTGGCTAATGCAAATGTAAGTATGAAAAATGATAAAATATGCAAATTTGACCGATCAATTGATAACAAAATTATATAACATTATCCATCAAATATGTTCAACCAGCAGTCATACACATAACAAAATTGCTTAAATATTATTCTTCTTTGGCAAAACTCATATAAAAGTGGGCTAAAACACCATTTCATTTCCTTGAAAACATTTATCTTTAAAATTGATAAACTCCTTGAAATCATTCTTAAAACAGGGTAAACATAGCCCGAATACTTAGTCAAAATCTTTTGCCAAAGCACTTTCATCTTTACATAGCATATAAAACACTTGCTATCAAAATAAGGATGTCGATCTTTCATTAAACACTAGCTATCAATCCTCTAAAGCATAGCTTTTAAGTTCATAAATCATACGGCTATAAAGCTACTAAAATATATATGTCGAGTATCTCTAAAACATTGGCTATCGAGCCACTAAAATACATATATAATCTTTATATAGCTTTTAAAACACTTGATAGCAAACAAGGTTGTCAGGCCTTAAGAAAACAAGGGTTATCAAGTTTGTAAAACATACAGCTGTTTAGCTGCTAAAATATAGATGTCGAGTATCTATAAAACATGGGCTATCGAGCCTCTAAATCATATAAATTTTTGAGTTCTTGAAAACAAGAGGATACCGAGTCTTTATACCTGTTAACTCACCTTTTGGTAAGGCAGTATAGAGGCATAAGCCAACAGACTTGAAGGTTATCAAGGCTGATAAGTGCGGAGCGATGGTCGTAGGACCCGAAGGTAAAGTAAAAATGGTTATACGAAGTCAGAGTTGGATGGAGTTGGTAGATAAGCAATGCATGATACTAGAAATGTGGAACATAGCTTGGATCCGCATGTTTTATTGGTTTTGGAAGTTATGGATGGATCAGCATGTTTCAGTGTAGAGGGATCGATATGGGCATAATACATGATGGAGGGATCAACATACCTTCATGGAGTAGGAGGGATCAACGCACTTCATGAAGGATGGGTCAACAAACTCCATAAAGGGAGGATCGACATAATTAGTGGAAAGAAGAGTCAACATGGATGAAGTTATGGAGGGATCGACATATGTAATGGTGTATGGATCGGCATAGTATATTGGAACAAGAAGGATTAGCGTAGCATTATGGAAAGTGGGATCGACATGGTGTTATGGAAGAGGAGGGATCGACGTAGCATTATGGAAGAAGGTGGGATCGGCATGGTGTTATGGAAGAGGAGGGATCGACGTAGCATTATGGAAGGTGGGATCGGCATGGTGTTATGGAAGAGGAGGGATCAGCGTAGCATTATGGAAGAAGGTGGGAGGAGGGATCCGCATGGAGGAAACATAAGAAAGCTCGACAAAGGAATGGGTCGGCATATCTGGATAAACCAAGGGGATCAGTATATCTGGATAAGCCAAGAAGGGATTAATATACTTCAATGGCTTAGCATGGTGAAGGGATCAGTATTTCGGATGGATCAACATACTTCGATTCACAAAGAAGGGAATGAAATGGTTGGTTGCATTTGAACGTCAATGGATAGGGGTCGGCGTTCATCAATACCCAAGTACATTCTTGTATTCAACAATCAATACCTCAAGCTCCATTATTCCAAATTAGTGAAACTTGGGGATTAAACACATTTCAACATGAAGAATCCACTATAGGAATCGCTGCCTAAAAATAAACTAAGGAAGAGATTGGTATCGATCCCTCCTCATGGGGATTTCGGCTTAGCGACCCCTATGGTAGGCCCATATGGATAAGGAGTTCATGTATCCGAAGTTTCACCTATAAGTACAGCAGGCATGGCTTCATAAAAAGGGATCTTGATTCTTCTTCTCTTCTAGCTAGGCTATACTCTGCTATTTTTATTTTTAAATTTCATAGGCTTGTAACTATAATCAGCAGTATGAGCTGAATAAAAGGAAAATTTTTAGAGTGGACGTAGGCCGGAGTTAGCCAAACCACTATAAATACATGTCTCTATTCGCTTTCTTTCTGATTATTTTAATTTTTTTCTTCATTTATTTTTCTTCATATTTCGGTGACTGGATTGGATGTTGGTGCTTTTATATAATTTGGTGTTGGTGGTCAATTTTGACGCCAAAATTTTGGTGCTTTCACTGAAAAGACTTGCACCCACAGATTTGGAAGCTAGGATCTTATATTTGGAAGCTTGGATACTTGGAGATATGAAACAATGGCTAGGCAATCAACAAGGAGAGCGCTACCAGAAAGGAGCCATCATGGAGGGAGTCAGGAGGCTTCCTCGGGAGCTGGAACTAATCAAGCATCTATATATACATCACCAGGAATGAGATGGAAACGATGATGGATGCTATGCAGGAGAGGATGTTGAAAAGGCAGGAAGAGATAATGTAGAATTTACTCCTACAAATCAGACAAGATGGAGCATAGAATCAAGGAGCTGAAGCAGCAGGAATCGCTAGAAATTGAACCGGGAGCATGAAAATGGGGCCAACAGAAAAGGAATGGATTAGAGCAGCCGAGGGCAGTCCCCTACCAACCTAGAGGGATCCGCACCGATCCCTCCAGAGGGGTTGGTACCGATTCCCAAAGGTTAGGAGGCATGCCCCCGGGTTCGTTTGATCGTGATGATGGAGGACCTACGATCGACTCCTTGGAGCCTGGTGCGAATCAGAATTTAGATGCTTGTCTAAAGGAGTACATTTCGAAATTCCCTCATAGACTCGGGGGGAGAGGGGCTTGGGCGTGACGATAGGAAATTACCATTAGAAGACAATGGCAGGTTTGCGGAGATGATAAGGTGAGCTATGCATGGAGGATTAATGAATAGGGATTTGCAGGACGTAAATAGAAGTCCATTGGCTCTAAATATCAGGCAAGCTAGGAATCCACCGGAGTTCAAACTACCAATGCTTGAGACATATAATGGAAAAATGGATCTCAATGTTCATTTGACGAGGTACATGAGACACATGGAAGTGCTGGGGCCTTCAGAGGAAGTCTTGGCACAGTGCTTCCCCTTGTACTTAACGGATATAGCTGCACTATGGTTCAGACAATTGGAAAGCAGCTTTATTAGCACATGGACGAAATTGGTTGAAATGATGCGTTTAGGTTCACATCTCGAGGCCCAAAAATGTAATGCGTTTGGAAACATTGAAACAAAGGACCAGAGAGTCCCTGAGGAGTTTCTTAACTCGGTTTAATGTCGCGGCGGCATTAGTAGATCGTTCAAATCCATCTATGGTTTTGATGGTAGCCATATCTAGAATTGCTGATGGTACGGAGTTCAAGAATCCACCTATGGATCTCGAGGAGTTTTATCATGAAGCAGAATGGTTCCTATGGTAGGAAGATGCAAGAGCAAACAAATCGGATGTAAATGCTGTGCAAAGTGGAGGATCATCAGGCGATGTAAACAAGAATGATAAAGGAAAATGAAAAATGGATGATGGTATTGATGTGTCGAAGAGGCAATGGAGAGAACCAAAATTATATTCTTATACAAATTTGACCGGGTCTACGGAAAGGATTTATTTGGATACTCGAGGACATCTTCAGTATCGAAGGTCGGTAAGAAGGAAACCCTTCGAGCGTGAGCGGGCATCAAGAAAGAATTGCCTATTCCATGAGCTGGATGGGCACAATACAAATGACTACAGGCATTTGAAGGATACCATTTGAGGAATACATGAGAAATGGTCAGCTATAACAATATATAAGGACTCGCGCTATGGTGGTGGAACAGGAGCAGCCACCGTCCATCTCGAATGAAAATGGCACTGGATCAAGGCATCATCGTCAAATTATCATTAATTGATCGGGATGGCACGGAACAAGTGCTAAACTCCATAGTAATATGGCTAAGTCACTTACACATGTAAGGAATTGAAGATGGTTCCTAGGCATGCTCTGAGATAACGATGAACCGTAGTGCTCAAATTTTTGAAATTTTGTTTTTTCTTATTTTCTTCGAACTTTGGCTTATTGGTTGTATGAAATTTTATTTTATGGACTTAGGACTTAAGTCTGGATTAATGTAACGAATAACACAAGTCGCGGTTGGGTCCCCGAATGAAGAGAGGAAGCAATAACCGCAAGGTGTAAGCCCCTTCGTTGGAGAGCGACATGATGGATTCGCCTACGGATTAAGTCCTCGACTGGTGATCGAGGCCAGAGAATGATACCCCATGGTTTAAGTCCTCGACTGGGGATCGAAGCCAGAAAAGGATTCTTCATGGATTAAGCCCTCGATCGGAAAGTCAAGGCCGGAGAATAAAACCCAATAGGTCGTCGAGTATGGATTGTGCTCGACGAGGATCCGAAGAGATCAAGGTCGTCGGGTATGGACTATGCCTGGCACGGGGTAGGCCGATTCATCGCAATGCGACATGATCGGTTTACTCAGGTCGTCGAGTACGAATTGTGCTTGGCAAGGATCCGGTGAGATCAAGGATTTGAATTAGGCTAACAACCCAAAGAGATCTATGGATTTGGATATGGACCCGGAGCGGTCCAGGATTTGGATGAAACAACCCGGAAAGGACTATGGATTTGGATATGGACCCAAAGTGGTCCTGGATTTGGAGAAAACAATCCAAAGAGATCGTGGATTTGGTTAATGAATTTGGAATGAATTTGAAATTAGATATCGACTCAGAACGGTCATTTATTTCGCTAATGATCTGGAAAGATCAAGGAATTGGATTGACAATGGATTGGATTTTGGATTGGATAATACGGCTATCAACAGATTATAGACTTTATTTTGGATTTATAGCAATTAAAAACACGCCTTCTTGTCACAAGGCATGTTCTAAGGGGGAAAAGTGTTAACCCGCCTTTTGGCAAGGCAGTATACAGACGGATTTAACCCAACATACTTCAAAGTTATCAAGGCCAATGAGTGCAGAATGATAGGACCCGAAGGAAAAGTACAAATGGTTATACAAAGACAGAGTTGGACGGAGTTGGTAGATAGACAACGCAGAATACTAGAAATGTGGAACATAGCTTGGATCGGCATGTTTTATTGGTTTGAGAAGTTATGGATGAATCGGCTTGTTTCAATGTAGAGGGATCGGTATGGGCGTAATACGTGAAGGATGAATCGACATACCTTCATGGGGTAGGAGGGATCGACGCGCTTCATGAAGGATGGGTTAGCAAACTTCATGAAGCGAGGAACAGTATAGTCAGTGGGAAGAAGAGTCAACATGGATGAAGTTATGGAGGATCGACAAAAGTAGTGGTGCATGGATTAGCATAGTATATTGGAACATGAGGGATCAACGTATCATTGTGGAAGAAGATGGGATCGACATGGTGTTATGGAAGAGGAGGGATTGGCATAGCATTATGGAAGAAGGTGGGATCTGCATGGTGTTATGGAAGAGGAGGGATTGGCATAACATTATGGAAGAAGGTGGGATCGGCATGGAGTTATGGAAGAGGAGGGATCGGCATGGAGGAAACATATGAAAGCTCAGCAAAGGAATGGGTCGGCATATCTGGATAAACCAAGGGGATCGGTGTATTTGAATAAGCCAAGGAAAGATCAGTATACTTCATTAGCTTAGCAGGGTGAAGGTGTTGGGGGTGTTTCCACCGAGCCATTACAAGGACGGTACCACCGAACCAAACCTCACCACTTCACTACCGAACCAAACCTCACCACTTCACTGCCGAACCAAACCTCCCCACTTCACTGCCGAACCAAAGCATCTCCAACACCTACCGAACCAAAGTCCCCTCTCCTCCATCACCGAACCAAACCCCAATTGACCAACACCGAATCAACCACCACCGGACCAAGCTACGTCCCCATCACCGAACCAACACATCTTCAACATACCACCGGACCAGCATACTACCGAACCAGAGTACAGAAGGTGATACCGGACCAACATGCAATCAAACCAGAACCATCGCCGGACCAAGGGATACCAAACCAACTTTGCAAGGCCAGATTGCATCAGCCCAGGCCCACCAGCAGCTATATACATCCAAGACCCCTACCCCCAGCCTCACTCTATAAATAGAGGGGCAGGGGTACCACAACGACAGACAAGTTTGAGAGCTCAAGCACGGATAGAACTTTCAAACAACTTTCAGATACTTGTAATCAAAGCTTTGTACTTGTAATCTGAACAGAAAAGGAGAATAACATATAAAGTGGACGTAGGCACATTCTGACCAAACCACTATAAATCTGTGTGTCTTTTACAGTTTAGTCCATCTATTTGATATATTTTGCATGAATCACCCAAATCATTAAGAACAACATATAATCAACAAAATCATACGACTTGGAGGTGTTTGCCCATTTTTTTTGCAAACATTTTTGGTGCTTTCACTGAGAACTGAACTCAAGACCCCCCGCTTAACCCTTTTTCTATCAGCATCGTTCATTACTTGAAAAACATGCCTCCCGGATGGAAGAAAGATGCTAACAAAGGAAAGAACATCGCAACTAGCAGTATCTCAGATCCAGTGATCAGAGATCAAGACAATCGTCCGATTCCAACAACAAATGGAAATCAGACAAATCCGACAGCCCCTGCTACGGGACAACCAATTACAAGGGCGGATCTGGATAGAGTTGTGGCTGAAGTAACTAACCGCTTCGCATCTCAACAAGAAGCCTTGGTGTATCAACTCATGTCATGCTTAAGGGATGCTGAAGAATCCAACCGCAACACTGAATCATGGGGTGAGTCCCGGTCTGGAGGATCTGGAAGACGACAAAGGTCTTTCTTCTTCGAAGAGGCTAACAATAGAAACAACTATGGTAGGAGCCGAGCCCGGACTCAGCCCAAATTCCGACCCGAGGAAAAACTTGGAACCGAACCCAACATGGGAGGTACCAGGCAGGGGTCGGATGTAGCTGAGCCTGCTATGCTACCTAACCATGGAAACACCAATGGACGGGGCCGAGCTGGAGTCCAGCCCGAAGTTGGACCGATGAAGTACTGAGGACAGAACCCAGCATGGGAAGATCAAGGCAAGGGCCAACTGTGGCTGACCCCAGCGTGCCCCCCGGTAGACCAGAGGCAGCCATTGGAGAATGTTAGGAGTGATAGACGATACCATCCCTACAGGTCATCTGGACGGAATCAATCCCGCAGGGAAGAACCAAACTCATTTCTATCCGCTCCAAGTTCTGATGAAAGGATGGCGTGATTGTTCAGAGAGTGTGTCCAACGGGACCAAAGGGATCGGGGGATAGGCTCTAGGGGAACCAACCCCTTCACCCGCAATATCGAAACTGCCGTCACCCCCCGGGAATGGAAAATGCCAACAATGGAACCTTACAAGGGAACATCTGACCCCGTTGTACACTTGCAGAGTACACACAGCATATGCTCATGAGCGGAGCAACAGAGGAAGTGTTGTGTAAATGTTTCCCACTATTCTTGGCAGATCTAGCTACCTCCTGATTCTGCCATCTACCCCAAGGGTCCATCAGCTCATGGGAAATGTTGAAAGAAAAGTTCATCAACCAGTTCCGCATTCATGTGGAACAACCCAAGGATGCTTATTCCCTATATAATATCAAACAGAAACCCGGAGAGACAGTGCAACAGTATCTAACCCGATTCAACGCTGCAGCAGCCGCAGTCCAAGATGCCGACGAGAAACTTATCCTAATGGCCCTCTGCAGTGGTGTGCATCCAGATACTAAATTTGCTAGGAGATTAACAAAAGAAAAGCCAGCTACCTTACCCGATTTCTTCCATGAAGCCGGGAAATATATGAGACTTGAAGACGCTGCCACTGAAAGGCAGACAGGGCAACAAACCAAGGCAGCTCATGACAACACACTTGTAGTAGCAAAGGACGTTCGAAGAAATGACTCCAGAGATAGTGCTGGGGGCAAGAAGGGAGAAGAGCGTTTATATAGGCCAGGAGCGAGATTTGACACTTACACTCCTTTAAATGAAACAATCGAAAACATCTTCTTGGCCACCCAAGTCGAAGTTAGATACAAGCGCCCCCCGCACAAGAAGGAATCAGATAATGCAATGAAGTCTGGAAAGTTCTGCCGCTTCCAGGGGGCATGACACTAATGAATGCCATCATCTCCGGGACTTGATTGAAGAACACATCAGAAGGAAGAGACTGGAGAGCTATGTGAAAGGTCAGAACAGGACTTAACTCCTGCCAATGAGAACCCAGTGCTACCCCTCTCGGAAGTAGGCGGAGGAAATCGCAACACCAACGGCTCCAGTCAAGAGAAGATAGTGGTTCTTACCATATCAGGAGGACCACACATCGCCGACGGAAGCTGGGCAGAGATGGAAAGATACGGTAAGTCACTTAGAAATAATGAAGGCTACGTTATTCTGTTACAGAAGAACGCCACCCGAACGGAAAGAGAATGATGACATCACATTCAGTAGGCGTGATCTAGAGGGAAGGCAGTAACCTCACATGGATCCTATGGTCATCTCTGCCTGGTTCGGTCCAGCCAAAGTTTTCTGAATTCTAGTAGACATTGGAAGCTCAGTAAATATCCTATTCAAGCATGCTTTCGACAAAATGAAGCTGTCAATGAAGGATGTGTCTCCCTGCAGCAAACCGTTACACGGTTTAACTGAAGATGCGAAGATGCCCCTCGGGCAATTGGACCTCTTTGTCGAAATAGGAAGTCATCCCCGCTCCGTTGTGCGAAAACAAACATTTGTGCTAATAGAGAACCACTCGGCCTACAACGCCTTTTTGGGAAGACCAGCCTTGTCTGACTTCAAAATTGTCCTAGCCCCGTGGTGCCTGAAGATGAAATTTCCAACAGATAACGGAATAGGAGAAATAGAGGGAGATCAAGACGGCGCTCGAGATTGCTATGTAACTGAACTTCGCAATAACCGTAGGAAGGATAAGGGGAAGGATGCAGAGACTTCTCTCTGCAAGAAAAACTTGGAAGCATAGCAATTAAAGAAAGCCCCTCCTCTTCGATATACCAGTGATCCTTTCAACGAATTAGACCCAAGGGACAAGGAGGAGGAGGCCGCCACCGAGCCTACAGAGGCTATGGAATTTGTATCTGTAGACAAACACGACCCAAGTAGACTGCTGAGAGTCGGGTCTCAGTTAAGAGCGGAATTAAAGGATCAACTCGTTGATTTTCTTCGCCACAACTTGGATGTATTTGCATGGACGCACGCTGACATGACTGGAATCTCCCCAGACGTAGCATGCCACGTACTGAACATCGATCCCACCAAGGTGCCAGTAAAGCAGAAAAAGAGAAGCATGGGGGCAGAACGATCAGCAGCCCTCGAGGAAGAAGTAAAGAACCTACTTGCCAATAACTTCATACGAGAAGCCATCTACCCAGAATGGATCGCCAACCCGGTACTGGTAAAGAAGGCTAATGGGAAGTGGCGAACATGCATCGACTTCTCCAACTTAAATGAAGCTTGCCCAAAGGACTGCTTTCCACTCCCCCGAATCGATCAACTCGTGGACAACACAGCCGAACACGAACTGTTATCCTTTATGGACGCATACTCAGGATATAACCAGATCCATATGCATGCCTCCGATCAAGACCACACTAGTTTCATCACTGACCGGGGATTGTACTGCTACATAGCAATGCCTTTTGGACTTAAAAACGCCGGAGCTACTTATCAGCGCCTCGTCAACAAGATGTTTGCGGAACTAATAGGACGAACTATGAAAGTTTATGTTGATGACATGCTGGTAAAATCGAGGAAAGCCAACGATCATATAAACCACCTGGACGAGATGTTTCAAGTACTTCGCCAATATGGAATGAAGCTGAATCCTCTAAAGTGCTCCTTCGGAGTATCGTCGGGAAAGTTCTTGGGATTCATCGTCCATGCCAGGGGGATTGAAGCAAACCCCGAACAAGTCCGGGCTTTGCAAGATATCAAGATACCATCCACTCGAAGAGAGATGCAAAGCCTAAACGGGAAAGTGGCCGCCCTAAGCAGGTTCATCTCTAAAGCAACCGACAAATGCATCCCTTTCTTCAAAGCTCTAAAGAAAAACAAAGGAAAGTTCGAATGGACCGATGAATGCTCGACAGCCTTCCTTAACCTAATTGAACACCTTCAGAGACCACCAGTACTCTCAACTCCAAATGAAGGCGAAGAACTATACCTATACCTTGCCACATCGTCCCATGCTTTAAGCGCCGCTTTGGTGAGAGAAGACAACCGCGCGCAGCGGCCCGTATACTTTGTAAGCAAGAGATTTACAGGGGCAGAAGCCAGATACCTAAACTTGAGAAGCTAGCATACTGTTTGCTAATCACGTCACGAAAACTGCGACACTATTTCCAATCTCATTCCATCAGAGTTTTAACAGATCAACCGCTAAGGCAGGTACTCCATCGCCCTGACACTTCTGGGCGACTACTTAAATGGTGCATTGAACTGAGTCAATATGATATCACCTACCATCCTCGGACCGCCATCAAGGGACAAGCCATGGCCGATTTCATTGCCGAATTCACTACCAAAGAAGGTAAAGATCGATCTGAAATTACAAAAGATATCAAGTGGAATCTCTTTGTAGATGGAGCATCAAATGAACAAGGCTCGGGGGCAGGTATTATGATAATCACCCCTAGGGAAAGGAAGCTGCACTATGCCCTAAAGTTGGAATTCGCTGCCACCAACAACGATGCAGAATATGAAGCAGTAATAGCAGGATTAGAACTTGCCCTAGAAATTGGAGTCGGTTCTTTATGTCTCCATAGTGATTCTCAACTTATTGTAAATCAAATCCTGGGAGAATTCCAGACTTGAGGAGAACGACTCACAGCATATATAAAGAAAACCAAGCTGCTACTCGATCAATTGGACCACTATTTAGTCAGACACATTCCTCGAGAGGAGAACCGAGAGGCTGACGAGCTGACAAAGCAAGCTAGCATGAAGAGCAGCGCCGTCTCCGGAACAGTAGCCATCTCAAAACAACTAGCCCCAAGTTTCGAACAAGAAAATCTGATAGCTGCAATCGAAGAAGAAACTTGGATGACTCCTATCCGGAGATATTTACAAGATGGCACACTGCCCGACGGGAGTGACGAAGCTAAGAAAATCTTGAGGAAAGCTTCCCGCTACACAATACAAGAAGGCATCCTCTATCGGCGCGGCTTCTCTAACCCCTTATTAAGGTGTGTCGCTGGAAGGGAAACCAAGGAAGTCTTATCCAACATCCATCGAGAAAGTTGCGGAGATCACACTGGAGGGCAGACTCTAGCAAAGAAAATACTCCGATATGGGTATTACTGGCCCACTTTAAACAAAGACGCCTTAAACTTCGTCAAACGATGTGACAGATGCCAGAAATTTGCCAAGATTCCTCGACTACCAACAAATGAGATTACTCAAATGACCAGTCCTTGGCCCTTTGCGGTATGGGGAATTGACTTGATTGGCGAACTGCCGATGGGCCGAGGCGGAGCCAAATATACTATAGTGGCAGTCGACCATTTCACCAAATGGGTGGAAGCGGAACCTTTAAATAAAATATCTTCGGCAAAAGTTATTAACTTCTTGATCAAAAATGTTCTATGCAGGTACGGGGTTCCGCTCAAAATCATATCGGACAATGGACTTCAGTTTGACAGCGAGGAGTTCGCCGACTGGTGCCGAGAGCACGGAATTCACAAAAGCTTCTCATCTGTGGCTTATCCCCAGGCAAATGGACAAGTCGAACCTGTCAACAAAATTCTCAAAACTCTGATTAAGAAGAAGCTTGAAAAGTCAAAAGGCGCTTGGGTGGATGAACTTCCTACGGCACTTTGGGCCTACCGCACGTCTTTCAAGACATCAACAGGGCATACTCCTTTCTCTTTGGCATACGGATCGGAGGCCATGCTCCAAGTTAAAACTGTAGTGCCCTCCCACCGTAGGATCCACTACAACCCAGAAGAGAATGAAGAACTCCTATACATGTCTTTGGACCTAATTGAAGAAAGAAGAAATGATGCAGCACTTAAAGCGGCAGCTCACAAGCAAAAAGTGGCAGCACGATACAACTCCAAAGTCAAGCACCACAGCTTACGAGAAGGAGATCTTGTCCTCAAACGGATCTTCCCGCGCCGCGGAGCGCTAGATCCAATCTGGGACGGACCCTATGTAATTCATAAAGATCTCCACAACGGAGCTTATATTTTGTCAACAGTGGACGGAGAGGTGTTCCAGAGGGCATGGAACATCCAACACCTTCGTCGATACTTTTCTTAACTTGTACTGCCCATATGAAGTGAATTAACAAAGAGAATCAGTGGGCGTAGGCATTTTCGTGCCGAACCACTTTAAAAATCTTGTCTCTTTTTAACTTGTTCCTTTATATCTTGGATGCTTGTTAAGCTTTATCCTTTTCTGTTGAACAAAATCCTGTATGACGGCATTTCCATTGTGGACACTTCACGACACAACCTCACCTGGACAAGACCTAACAGGTACTATACGAATCTATGCCCTCGCCAATGAGACACTTTTGCTCTAGCATCCCTCTGCTGCGGGTTAACTCTTTGCTCGCGACGGCCCTCAAAGCCAACTGTAATGAGCCGATTATAAGCCACCGAGAAGGCCGACTATAGCCGAGGCAGCTCATTACGGCATTCGGCTCGCCGGCAACCGTGAACCGATTATAAGCCCCAACATAAGGTGTGGCCAGCCAGGGGCAGTTCACAGTTGACGATTGGCACCCGCGCTAGCCGGCCACGGTAAATCGAATAATACCCACGATTACGGGCCATAATAGCCCGGGTAGTTAATGTGCGCGATCTCGGCTCCGATGTGTCTTAAGTGCGGCTATGGTAAAAAAGAAAAAACTCCCCGCGGAGGCGTAAGATGGGTGACAAATGTCTCCAAGACCCACAGCTAGGGAAAGCGACTACAAAACCCGTTTGCCACGAACTTAAGCACATCGAAGGCCTTCCGTGATTGGAAGTTTTACTATTTCTTATGTTTCCATTTCATTTATAAAAACTTTCCTCCTATCCTTTATAACAATCATTAAAGTACAGGACACAAAATAAGAGGCACTCGCTAAGGGGAATAAGAACTCACAGCTGGATGGCCGGTCATTCAGCTGCATTCCATATTCGATTACACAAGGCATTCAAAGCTACCATCTACAACAAAAACTTGAAGGGCGGTACTTTTCTCTCTTGTGCATAAATATGTAACTATAATTTCTGCGCACATCACACTGACATTGCAAGACAGAAATTATATTTTAAGCAAAAACTTAGCGTCAAACACAATTGAATCACTAACACATGCACAACTATATTTTATGAAACACATCAAAATAACGACAACATTCAAACACGACAAAATCAGCTTATGTTATAAAGTCACATGCCAAAGATCAAGTGGTTCGCTACATAATTACAGCCTGAAAATTACATTAATGTTTTAAGACTAACATAGACAACAATGTCAAGCAAACTGAAAAGTGTCCAGATCAAGTTAAGGAGCCGACTGCATCGGGGCTTCACCTCTACCCTGTTGGCCCTCCGGGGTCTACTTAACCGCCGGATCAGAGCTCCCAGCATGCTGACCAGAGGTAGTTGGCGCTTCAGAGGTCTCGCCTATCCAATTCAGAAGAAGAATTCATTGAATAAACAATAAGCGACCAAGCTATGAAAAGACTAAAAGGGAAAACTTACCAGCATCCGTTCCTTGATCATCATCTCCCAACTGCACACCCACCTCCTCGGCAGCGAGCAGCCGTATGCCCTCCTTCACCGCCACTTTCTCTTCCTTAGTAAACTGGGTCGTAACCACATCCATCCTGAAGGCCATACCACCCTCCTTATCCGCATCAACCTTGGCCTCTTCCAGAGCCTGAAGATAAATCCTGGCCATGATCCAGGGATAGTCATCCATCCATGATAAGTTGCCATGCTTCCAAGTACGGAAATACATATCCTGGAGCATCTCATCCATCATCCCCTCATTTTCCTCAAACTCCCTCATCCGGACTTAGAAGCCCACAGCTTTGCAACGGCAGCATCCCTCTCCGATCGGTATCGCGAGCGGTCAGCCTGAAGAGATTTACTCATCGCCTCCATCTCCTCCTTCAGTTTGGCTTGAGTAAGCTCCGCGGCTTCAAGCTTCCCGGATAGCTCTCTACCCGCTCGAGATCCGCCTTTCGAACCTCGTCTACCGTTGCAATGGACATATCGATCCGTTCCTTGCAGATGGCCTCCATTTTTCGTAGCTCGGCTCTGCTAGACTCTTCCATGGTTTTCTTTAGCCGTCTGGAGACAGCCTCGTGCTGAGAGATCTGGATGGCCTGATCGGCGAGTTGCTTAGCCTGGTCGGCAACCACTAGCCGCAATCTTATGTTGGCACTCCCAATTTCCTCCCCGGCCTTAACTAGTCGGGCGTGATGCCCCATCAACTTCCTAGCCTCCTCAGCAACCCGATCGATATTTGCCTTGGCTTCATCCCCCATAGTTACAATCCGAGTAGTAAGCAAATCGAGATCCAGGGACTTGGCCTCATCAAGTACCCTTACCATAGGATTGCGAGGGAGAAGGTGCTCACCAGTAACCTCGTCAAAGGAAATATCATGAGAACTCAGGTCCAGATCTGGATGACCCGCAAATGGATTACGAGCCTAGCCGGGACGATCGATATGAGTAACGGTAGGATTCTCTGATGGATGCGGAGAGGGTATGAACTCAGTATCCTCCCCCGTGATATCATGAATAGGCTGGGTTGGAGGCTGAGGACCAGGTGAAGGTTCGAATAAGGAGCGCCTCCTCCTTTTCTTTTGAATATCCTCTTCAATAACTCCGAGAAGAGGACGGTAGCCGACTACGTCCCCATAACGATTGGTCAGAGGCTTTGGTTTAGCGGAAGCTTTAAGGAGTTTGAATTGTTTGAGGCGGTGCCGAATATCTGAATGTCTTGGTCGCCTTACCCGTTCCTGGAATCAAAACCAAGTGTTACAAGCATGCATGGGACTATAATCCAAGAAACATGTGGAGTTAAAAGAGGAATCAAAAATTCACCTTGAACCGCCGGAGTTGCCCTAGCTGAAATGCTCTCAGAAGATGGACCGACACCAGTCCCGGCCTTATCAGCTTTCTTTGGTTTCTTCACCAAGGCCGATCCTTCCTCTAACCCCTCGAAAGCCTGGCGGAAAGCATCATCTGTCCACTCTTGGATCTCCCCCGCTTGCCCAGAAGACAAAGCCCCGACACCATCACCACCATCACCTTCTCCATCACCTCCGCTCTCCTCCTTGCCTCTTTCCTCCTCTACACTTTCCTCCTCCGGAACATCGGGACATGTGCTAGGGGAGGGTCCATCTGATTTCTTGAGCTTCTTCCCCCCGACGAATGGAGGTATTGAGAAGGGTTTCCTCTTACTTCTCTTTGTCGTGGCCCCTCCTTTGGCTTTGGCAGCCCTTTCCTCGGCTGTTTCTCTCTGCTTGACCACAGACTAACGTGGTCGAATCAAGTTGTGCTGCAGAAGAGTAGCATTCCTGATCAGATAAGAAGCTGACCGATCCCTTCCCGAAATGGCTTCTATCTCTGCAGCCATCTGAACCAGGCGATCGTTCTCTACAACCGCAAAGCCACCTATCGCTAGCAAGAAATAAAAACACATAAGAAGAAGCATTGCAGTAAGAACGGAAATTATGAGTGAGATTCAACTTACAGCCAGAAGTGAAGCGACAGATAGAAACAGAGTCATCCTTGACAAAAAACCATTCTTTCTTGAACATACTGAACTTCGAATATAAGTCCAGGACCGGCTTGAAGGACACAGCCGATTCCAAGCTGATGTATGGAGACCCCTTCTTGTAGCCTCTCAAGTTGTACAAATACCGGATCTCCCGGTTGGAAGGGGGACACCCGTATCTTCTCTTGAAAATGATGAATAGACTCACCAAGATAGCATAGGAATTGGGCTGAAGATGGAAAGAGGCCACCTTCAAGTAGGTAATGAAGTTGACTATCCAAGCATTAATCGGGGGAATGGCCCCGCACATGCAATGGTACCTACTATAAGCAAAATATCCTTCAGGGGGGTTGTACGGCATCACTCCTTCCCTCGGCAACAGCATACACGCTCTATCAATCCCAAAAGAGCGAGAAATAACATCAGGCTGCTCCTCTTTGAGGGAGCTAAGAAAGCAGTCAGGAGGATAGTTCAAGAGCTCCTGAGGGCCATATCCATCCACTAGTGATCTCGTGGTGGGTCCCTGTCATCCCGGTCCTGGTTGAACTGGGGGCACAACGGGGTACTCCCTTCTGTCCATAGATTTCTTTTTATCTGATCGAGTTTCCACTTTATGAGACATTTATCTGCAACACAGGAAAAACATATTGTTAGAACAAGGAGCATGGAAACATAAACAAACAAGTACATGAAGCCTGGAATCTCATTCGCAATTCAAAACATAAAAGACCGATCAGTAGTTTGGGACTAAAAGCCCATTCGGCCTCGCACTTCCCAAACTCATCCGGTAGTTTAAGGCACGAAGGTGCATTCGGCACACGAACCCCCGGGTTCATTGGGAAAGACAAGCATTTCAGTTCATTCGGCACATGAATACCTGGGTTCATTCGGCAAGACAAGCATTTCAGTTCATTCGGCACACGAACCCCCGGGATCATTCGGCAAGACAAGCATTTCAGTTCATTCGGCACTCGTTTCATTCGGTAGTCCAAAATATAAAAGCCGTTCGACGAAAGGAGGCTAAATCACTTGATTCGGCAGTCTAACGTGATTCGGCAGTGAGTTCGATTCGGCAGAAGAGAATCTGATCCGGCTATCAAACTTGGTAGGGAATAACGAAGGCGTAACACCCCTACTTATAGGCAAACGCAGGATAACCGGACCGGATGGTTCGGCACATAGGACCGGATGAAAACACCCAAGCTAGAACAAAGCGCGACATATGCAGGCATATGCCTCACTTTGGGGGGCAAGTGTTGGGGGTGTTTCCACCGAGCCATTACATGGAGGGTACCACCGAACCAAACCTCACCACTCCACTGCCGAACCAAACCTCACCACTTCACTGCCGAACCAAACCTCTCCACTTCACTGCCGAACCAAAGCATCTCCAACACCTACCGAACCAAAGTCCCCTCTCCTCCATCACCGAACCAAACCCCAATTGACCACCACCGAATCAACCACCACCGGACCAAGCTACGTCTCCATACCAAACCAACACATCTTCAACATACCACCGGACCAGCATACTACCGAACCATAGTACAGAAGGTGATACCGGACCAACATGCAATCAAACCAGAACCATCACCGGACCAAGGGATACCGAACCAACTTTGTCAGGCCAGATTGCATCAGCCCTGGCCCACCGGCAGCTATATACATCCAAGACCCCTACCCCCAGCCTCACTCTATAAATAGAGGGGCAGGGGTACCACAATGACAGACAAGTTTGAGAGCTCAAGCACGGATAGAACTTTCAAACAACTTTCAGATACTTGTAATCAAAGCTTTGTACTTGTAATCTGAACAGAAAAGGAGAATAACATATAAAGTGGACGTGGGCACATTCTGGCCAAACCACTATAAATCTGTGTGTCTTTTACAGTTTAGTCCATCTATTTGATATATTTTGCATGAATCACCCAAATCATTAAGAACAACATATAATCAACAAAATCATACGACTTGGAGGTGTTTTCCCATTTTTTGTGCAAACATAAGGGATTAGTATTTCAGATGGATCGACATACTTCGACTCACAAAGAAGAGATCGGTATGGTTGGATTCATCGGACCGTCAGTGGATAGGGGTCGACGTTCATCAATACCCAAGTACATTCTTATATTCAACAATCAATAACTCAAGCTCCCTTATTCCAATTGACATGAAAATTGGGGATTAAACACATTTCATCATGAAGAATCCACCATATGACTCGCTGCCCAGAAATCAACTAAGGAAGTGATCAGTACTGATCCCTCCTCATGGGAATTGTACCTAGCGACCCCTATGGTGAGACCACATGGATAAGCAGGTCTTGTAGCCGAAGTTTCACCTATAAATACAACATGCATGGCTTCAGAAAAAGGATCTTGATTCTGCTTCACTTCTTCTTCTACCTAGGCCATACTCTACCATTTTTATTCTCGAATTTCACGGTTTTGTAATTGTAATCGACAGTACAAGTTAAATAAAAGGAAAATCTTTGGAGTGGACGTAGGCCAGAGCTAGCCGAACTACTATAAATTTGTGTCTCTATTTACTTGCTTTCTGATTGTTTTAATTTTGTTCTTCATTTGCTTCTTTTCATATTTCTATGACTGGATTAGATATTGGTGCTTTCACATAATTGGATGTTGGTGTACAATTTTGACGCCAACAATACCATGAGGTTGTCGAGCCTCTTTAACACATGAGATATCAAACTTCTAATAATATAAGGTATCGAGTCTCTATAAAAGTAGATACATCACATAGTTATTGAACAACTATCGCATGCACCAACCCTTGTCTAGTCCCCATAAGAGTGGATACATCACATAGCTATTGAGTAGCTATCGCGTGCATCGACCCTCGTCAAGTTTCTATAATTTAGAGGTATCGAGTCTCTATGTTATGGTGTAGATGGCACTTCTATAAATAAGTAATAAACCGATTTGTTTCCTTTTAAAGTTAAAACTTTTCAACTCATGTCTTATATCAAATTGTTATTAGATAACAAAGTACTTTTCATAATTTTTCATAATTCACTAGTAGGTCGCATTCTACCTTTTTAATCACCTTAACAAAACCTTTGTAATTAATATTATTAACTCATATTAATTTTGACTTTTCTAGAAAATTAAATTTTGTATAAAATCATAAAAATTAGGGAAAAATCACCAAAAATCCGAATTTCCATCTTCTTCAATATACAAAAATTTCGAGACCAAAATGTTGGTCTAATTATTTTTTATTATTAAAAATTTGAAATATACACATTTTGCTCTTTGGAATTTATAAAATATTCATATAATCTTGGAATATTAAGAATTAAAAAATCATCTTCAAAAATAATATTTTACACAACATATTCAAATTTAATAGGAGATCGAAAACTTATGTTTCGCTTTTACAACACATTAAAAAATTCTATAAAATCCCAACAAACCATCGTTCAATCTAATAATGATTATTGTCAATCCAAGTATGCAATATTATCACAATAAATTCAAAAATCAGATTATAAATCTGAAAAAACAACTTAAACAATTGCGATGGTTACTATTATTCATATTAGATTGGATAAGAGAGATTGAGATTTGATGTAGATTAAATCTCATAAGCTTTCCCTTTTGAATTCTTTAGATTTTTCCTCTTTACCTCTTGGTAGTGGTAGGCCTCACTTTTGGGGTTTGCTTTGATTTAGAAAATGAAATGATAAAGAATGAGAGATGAAGGGTTTAGGGAATGACATAAGGAGTTATTCCCATTATGCCTCTCTCATTAATCCTTTTATATTCTATGTTTAAAGAAATCTTATTGATTGAGTAATTAAGACTTGAACCAAATTAGTCAACAAATCTCATTTTTCTTGTCACCTCGCATTATTCTATTTAATTAATCTAATTGAATTCCTTGAATGTTAAACAAAAATTATGGGTATTACATTAGGGCGATGTATTTCGCATAGGCCCAGCGGCATTCTATATGGGTGCATAGCATTGGCAGATACATGACCTGAGTTGAGCCTCGTGCTAACGAATGATCCATGCATGCACATTTTCTCACGTAGCATGGTACAAGTGGACGCTGGAGTAGCACAATAAGGTGCTATAGAGTAAATTTAAGCCTGGTACTAATGGGAGTTCCTAAGGGGACACTGGCAAAATACGATAGAGGAATTTTTCCACTATGATCGAGGGATGAACATATATGCATATAATGAGTCACTATACGAGTTTGCATTATGATATTCTCCCTCTATAAGCGTAGTGTTGATGGTAGGAATGATGGGAGAGTAGTTCCTGCTTTGACCGATCGTTAGTGTGAGGTTCGACTAATAGTGCGACCCATTGTGTTGGATAAGAATCTTTAGGCATTGGACCCTTGGAATTCACGTACGCTTGTTACACACCCTATATCATTTAGAATAGAGTTCACGTTAGTGCACATGATCATCACATATTAAACTTGTACTCATTCACCAGACTTTTATCTGACCCATCCCCCTTCTTTTCATATTCCCTCAACAGGATGATAAGTTAGAAGTGATTGGAAAAAATATAAGGAAGAAAGGAGCTCAACGATGGAGTTCTCATATTATCCATTGTTTCTCTTGTAGAAGTTTGTAAAGTTTGTATTGTACTTTGAAAATAGTGTATAAAATAAGTATTTTAGAGACTGTTTTTTTGAGATGTCTATTTTTATGTACTTAAATTTTAATTCCTTCCGCTGTGAGATCCAAATATGTAGAATGTCTTAGAACTTACCCTTATAATTATGCTCTCTAATGTTTTAAAATCGCAACATCTTATGTTTCTTTGCTCGACATGAGGCTGAAAGCCATAATGAGATTTGGATCGATATGTTGGGAGATGCGGGGTATTATGTTTGGTATCAGAGCTTAGATTTATGATTCCCTAGAATTTAGGCATGTATTGAGCAAACATACTAGATTTTTTTTTGAAAAAAATGTTTTTCAAAATGTTTTCTGAAAATTTTCAAAAATGGGTATTGAAAACACACACACATATTTATGTATGTATAGAAAATGGTTTCTAATGATTATATCTGTACAATGAAATTTCTTTTATTCATGCCTACTCTATCTATAGGAAAGCTGAAAATAATTCCCAAGCACGGATAGGGAGAATGAGTACACATTTCAGGAGATAAGACGAGGCAAATCTAACTGGGAGAGCAAACAAACTATGGAATTAAGGATGAATGAAGTAGGTTAGTACCAAGAGACCTAGATAATAGGAGTAAGATGCCAACAAAGTGAAAAAGGAACATGGAAGACAAATTTACAAACTTAATATAAATTCCCCCATTAAGTTGGAAACCCTATTTCCAACAGTTGCAAGAACTTATATTTACTTGAAGGTATGTCTAGATTATTTCCATAGTAGAGTTGGACACTGTAAAGGGAAAATAAACTTAAGTGACCATCTTTGAAAGGAGGATAAAACTTTATGGAACTTAAAGCGATGTTAGATATAGGTGGGCTTTGTAGGATCTAGATTAACCCTAGAGCGGGGGGGGGGGGGGGGGGGGGGTTAAATAGGGTTATAGTAAATTTTCTCGAATTAAACGCAAAAACAAACTGCAGAAAAGTAAATATGCTGAAAAGTAAATCACACATAAAATTTACCCAGCTTCGACAACCCCTGCCTACTGCTGCATTCCCAGATTTCTATTAGAATTAAACAGTCTTCCGCTTACAAACACTCTAACAGACTCGCAAACCCTGCTACCGCCTATAGAGTTTTACAAACTCGCAAATCCTGCTTACTGAACTAATCCTAACTAGACAATCTGACACAACCTAAATCCTAGGTGGTGATTTTCCAAGATTTGATTCGAAAAGTACATATTTCAAAAATAAAACTAAGAGCAAAAATAAATAAAAACTTGAGTACTAATTTTTTTTGCCCTTAAACCAAGCAACCCGACCCGAAAGAAAACAACACATGGCCACTTCCCTCTTGATGCAATTTAGGGTTCTGAAAATGGCGGCTTTCGTTTCCATTTGCAACTGAAATTAGGGCTTCTGCCGACTTATGTTGATCGTTTGATTTTGCGCCTTGCTCTGCCTATCGATGTCTCTTTGAGTTGCGCTCGGCTGCTTCTCTTGATCGCTCTATGAAATTAGGGTTTTGATGAAGTCGGCTTGGTTGCTTTGAGATGATTGAATTCGAATTCTCTGTGGTATGTTATTTGATCCTTTTGTTATCTATATAGATTGCTTGAATTCGATTCAATGGGATTTTTGCCGATGATGATTGTGGGTGTGTGTGTGTATATATATATATATATATCAATTCGACACTTTCCTAATTCTTGCTTTCCTGATATCTTTACGACTTGATGCGCACGGCTTTGATTATGCAACGTTTGATTTTTCTTGAGTCCTACGGCAACAATCTTTCCTCTTTTGAGTTGCTTTGACTATTTCAAAGATACACACTTGAATTTTTATACAGTATACGCTCACGAATTTGATTTCTCTGGCATCAACTTCATTACACCTGGACTTTGGCACATGAATTTCTGGCTTGGACTTGTACATTCGAATTTCTTTGATTTTGTTAATGTGATGTTGTTTAAGGCCCTTCTGTTCATCCCTGTAGCAGCTTTGTGCATTTCTCTGGCCATTTGTGTTTATCCCTGTAGTATACTCGAAATGTAGTTGTTAATTTCTTCTGGCTTCACTGTGAACTTTGGCTCTGGCCATCTTTGTTTCAGTGCTTGTCTTGATTTTATTTGAGCTTTGGTGAAGTGATTAATGTATCTGTACATTTGTTGCTTCCCTGACCTGTGCAATCCATTCATGTGTATTCATCCCTGTAGTATAACCTGATGCTTGAATGTGTTCGCCTGTTGTACTCGATCATATTGACTTCAGTTGTATTTGCTTTGAGATGCTTACAAGCTTGGTCTATACTCTGTTGCATTTTACTCTGTTGTTGTTGTTGTATGGTCTGCTTAATGATACTGCATGATCGATTTGTTACTGTTCGAGTTCATTGTTCAGTTGTTTCACTGATGCATTGCCTTTGTGGTCTTCACTTTTGTATAGTCTGCACATGTTACTTGTATCACTGGTCCTACCTTTGCACATATGATCCTCTGGTGCATTTGTCTTTGTTAGAACCTTGGCCTTTGATGGTTCGTCTTGTTTGTTGGTTTAGTGGTCCACTTGCTTGGCCATTTTGTGCTTCTGGTCTTTGTTTGTTTAATGGTTGTTGCTGTGTATGTAGTAGCCTTGTTTGCTGGTGCACATGTTTCATTTTGAAGTTGCCGTGTATGTGATGCATGTTTTGTTGACTTTGTTTGCTACCAGGTCAACATGTATATACTTTGATCAAAAAATTCATTTGTGTTGCACCTGTGTTGAATCCAGTTTTAAAACTCGGGTTTGACCTTGTGCTGAAGTCGAGATTTTATTTATATTGCACCTGAGTTGAACTCGTCTTTTTATTTGGGTTTGACCCTGTGCTCACCTGTCCCTATAGCATTATCAAGTGTATATCGATGTGCACAGCCTTGTGGTATGTACAGTGATACACTGTGCATGTCACATTGTTCGTGTATGATGAATTCAAATGTAAATGATGACGAACAACCCAAATAACCGAGGCAAATAATATTTTGAAAATCCATATTTTGTTTTATATTGTAAAAATATTTCTTTTTCAATTTTACTGCATTAGTGAATATTTTTGCAGATTGCTCAGATGCTGGATTCTAACTGGAATGAAGTTGAAGATAAACTACGAGTGTGAGTTATATGTAGTGAGGAATTTATGTAAATTGAATTAGAATCAAAATTGTATATGTATAGTGAGAGCTTGAATTTGCACCATTCAAAATTGTAATAAATATTTGTTTGAATAAAATTTCTATTTGAATTCAAATTCTGTGTAATTTATTTTATTCAACAAATATTTATTTAATCTATGAAAAATAAAATAGTACATTAACAAATACATTTAAATGAATATATATATATATATATATATATGTTTATTATCATCAAACAAAAATCATATAAGCGCATATTCAACAATCTCCCCCTTTTGATGATAACAAACATATATTTAAGATTTTGACTGTGTTAAATGTATTTGATCATTGATATACTCTAATTTCTCCCCCTATTTAAATGCTTCCTCTCTACACGATGCTCCCCTTACATATATGCATACAAATAGAAATGTACAAATGAGCCTAGATGCAAATGGAAAATTATTTGACCTTTTCTTGATTTTATTTGACAAAATCTTAACTTTTCTCTCCCCCTTTTGTTACCAGCAAAAGGATAATAGTGTTAGAGAAAATAGAGATAAAGTGATCGATATTAATCCAACATTAAAACTCAATTTGAATATAAATATTAATCTTTAATAAAAATCAAACAAAAATCATAACTACCCTTGTTAGGCGCATATTCCACTTTTAGAATGATGTCATCATATAAAACCATATAGTTGTATCTACTTGTGGTACATTTATATCAGGAATTTGAATATCTACTAATCATGCATAACCGTTAGGATTTTTAAATGAGATTAGTAGTATTCCCCTTTAATTTTAAAAATGAATTCAAGTATCTTCTAACCACGCATGACCTGAGGATTTTTAAATGGGATTAGAATCAACTTGTTTATTTAATAAATCAATTTTGATATGCATTCCATACATGCATAACCGTAAGGACTTTTAAACGAGCATGGAAGCACATAACAAATACCAAGTAATTCACCCATGCATAACCGTGAGGACTTTTAAATGAGAGTGAATACTTTGGTATTTATTTATTTTTACTAAAATGTAAAATGAAAAACAAATGATCCCTGATTATAGTACTACATATCGACAAACTATATTAACTTTTTGATAAACAATGGTCGATAGAAATATGATAGACATAGAAATGGTCATGGAATCTTTACCCAACAGAAAGTTTTTATAACTCTTGTTTGAATTTCTAAATTTTTTTTCCAAATATACTGTCTTGAGTAATGTATTATAAATATCAACACTTATCACCTTTTCAATCACTATTTATCTTTTTGATAATTAGTAGGGAGTCGGATTAGTCAAAATTTGTCATTTAAAATCAAATAATTTTTTCAACATGACTAATCTGAAAATATGGTCAAAAATGATTTTCTCGAAGGAGTTACATGGGAAAAAAAATTTCTATTTGAAAATTATTTGTAATGAAAAATATGCAGATATTTTCTTTGAAAAATGATGCAGTTACTAAATGTCTCACCATAAATCACGTTCAACTAGTAAGTTTTCTGTCAACTATATTACCAGTGTGATCTACATCTGAATTTCTCTTTCACTTCAAAACATCACTAATTAAATTTGATAGACCAGACCATGAAGTGTGTATAAAAACTCGAACTCAATTTTTAACAGCATTCTTGAATTTGAATTGAAGTCGTGTAAATAATCAGAAACTGTAAATATAGAGTTAGCCGTATTATAATCTAATGTATTATCATCCAACAAAACGCTATGTTTAATCCAAACGTATATGTATGAAGTAATTCAAAGAATAGTGTTTTTGGCATAAATATAATTTGGTCAACTATGTTGAACAGTTCAGAATCAAAAAATCATCATCTCTTTATCATCACATTATTGGCTGATTTAATTCAGAATACGGTGCAGATTATCGCATTTAATATATTGATCAAATAAATATACCTTCACCTGTTTTACCTTTACTATAATTTTTTGCGGTTGCCCATTGTGATTCTGTCACCTTTGTACTAGGCTAAGGAACTTTGCTTTGTTGCCCGTTTATTTCTGGAACAGCCAAAATCCAGAGAACACTGTTGTTGTTCCTTAGCCTGCCACCATACCTACACGATGAAAGATTTTTGTGACCTATTTGTTTTTATAGGTCCATGATTGTTAGTGGCAGAATATTTTGAAAGATAATTTTAAGGAGACCCAAAACTATTTATATATGTTCCTTTCGGCACCCAGATTTGTTTTGTCCTTTCATTCTTGTTCCAATAGACATGAAATTTGTTTGTAGAATTCTTAGGAGCCCAAACTTGTATAAATTTTGTGTTCTTGTTCCTATGACTACAATTTTCAACACGATGTCCAATTATTTCACATCTAGCAAAGACACTCTTACCTTTTGCATTATCATCAGCTTGTGTTTTCCCAAAGCCTAGTCCTTTTCTGTTGTTAGCAAAAATTTGATTTCCCAATAACATGTTGAATGATTTTTCTCCTCTTGAAAAGTTATTCAGAGATTTCTCAAGATTTTGGACTTTGGTTTTTAGTGTTGTGTTTTCAGTTACAAGTGAGGTGCATCTATTTATAAAATCCTTTTTCCTAGTGTCAATGGTTTCCTTAAGACTCAAGTTTTCTTTTTCAAGATTCTCCAAGCTATTCTTAAGTCTTGATAATTCCGAATCTAAAATTTTACATTTTTTACAGTCTAAATTTTGAATATTTTCAAGTTCAGTTTCCAACCTTGAATTTTCATGGAGAAGTTCTCTCCTATCAGATTTCAGTTTTTCAATTTTAGATTCAAGAGTATCAATTGTTTTAGTAAGATCACTACACATCAAAACAAGTTCTTTATAAGAATAGTCATCTACCTCACTAGATTCCTCTGAGCTTGCTTCTGAATCTAATTTTGCCATAAGACACAAGTTAGCCTCCTTTGAGCTATTATTCGAAACTTCCTCTCCTTCTTCATCATCCCAAGTCGCTGCAAAGGCCTACTTCTTCTTTTTCTTTCCTTTGTTGTTTTTGAGAAGTGGGCATTTTTGTTTGAAGTGGCCAGGCTTCTTGCAGTTAAAGCACGTCAATTCATTATCGGAATTGTCAGAATCTTTTGACCTATTACCACTTATTTTCTTCTTGCGTGGCCTGAATCTTGACCATATTCTAAAGTTATTGACAGCCATTGTAAGCTCTTCAATTGGATCTTCTTCTTCTTCATCGCTTTCTTCTTTGCTCTTTAAGGCAATCGTCTTCTTCTTTGATTCGGAGTTGTTGCGTTCCTCCTTTGCTTTTAGCTCAAGCTCATATGTCATCAAGTTGCCGATCAACTCCTCCATGCTTAGTTTACTCAGATTTTTCGATTCTTGTATTGCCGTGACTTTTGCCTCAAAGCTCATCGGTAAGACTCGTAGCACCTTCCTCACAAGCTCTACCTCAGTGAATACCTTCCCAAGCGCTCTAGCATTGTACACCAAAGTTGAAAAGCGTCCAAACATGTCCTTTATGCTCTCGCCTTTGTCCATCACAAAGTTCTCGTATTCATTGATGAATAGGGCTAGACGAGATTCCTTGACTTGAGAAGTTCCTTCATGTATCACCTCCAAGGTATGCCAAATTTCCTGTGCAGTTTTACAATGAGAAATTCTATTAAATTCAGTCTTATCAAGAGCACAGATCAAAGCATTCATGGCTTTAGTATTTGTAGTTTTTAATTTCTTATCGTTAGCATCCCACCTATTCTTAGGTTTTGGAATCTCAGTATCACCAACAGTTATAGTGGGAGATTTATAGCCAGTTTCAATAATGTCCCAAACATCATAATCAACAAAACTAAGATAAATACCCATCCTAACTTTCCAATAAGCATAATCATTCCCATTAAACATGGGTGGCCTAGCAATAGATTGCCCCTCAGAAAGAGCATTATTTGGTGGATTCATGACTCTAGAGTTAAAGAAAAATACCATGCTCTGATACCACTTGTAGGATCTAGATTAACCCTAGAGGGGGGGTGAATAGGGTTATAGCAAATTTTCTCGAATTAAACGCAAAAAAAAAACTGCAGAAAAGTAAATACGCTGAAAAGTAAATCACACACAAAATTTACCCAGCTTCGGCAACCCCTGCCTACTGCTGCATTCCCAGATTTCTATTAGAATTAAACAGTCTCCCGCTTACAAACACTCTAACAGACCCACAAACCCTGCTACCGCCTATAGAGTTTTGCAAACTCGCAAATCCTGCTTACTGAACTAATCCTAACTAGACAATCTGACACAACCTAAATCCTAGGTGGTGATTTTCCAAGATTTTATTCGAAAAGTACATATTTCAAAAATAAAACTAAGAGCAAAAATAAATAAAAACTTGAGTACTAATTTTTTTTGCCCTTAAACCAAGCAACCCAATCCAAAAGAAAACAACACATGGCCACTTCCCTCTTGATGCAATTTAGGGTTCTGAAAATGGCGGCTTTCGTTTCTCTTTGCAATTGAAATTAGGGCTTCTGCCGACTTATGTTGATCGTTTGATTTTGCGCCTTGCTCTGTCGATCGATGTCTCTTTGAGTTGCGCTCGGCTGCTTCTCTTGATCGCTCTGTGAAATTAGGGTTTTGATGAAGTCGGCTTGGTTGCTTTGAGATGATTGAATTCGAATTCTCTCTGGTATGTTATTTGATCCTTTTGTTATCTGTATAGATTACTTGAATTCGATTCGATGGGATTTTCGCCGATGATGATTGTGGGTGTGTATATATCAATTCGACACTTTCCTAGTTCTTGCTTTCCTGATATCTTTACGACTTGATGCACACGGCTTTGATTATGCAGCATTTGATTTTTCTTGAGTCCTACGGCAATAATCTTTCCTCTTTTGAGTTGCTTTGACTATTTCAAAGATACGCACTTGAATTTTTATACAGTATACGTTCACGAGTTCGATTTCTCTGGCATCAACTTCATTACACCTGGACTTTGGCACATGAATTTCTAGCTTTGACTTGTACATTCGAATTTCTTTGATTTTTTTATGCGATGTTGTTTAAGGCCCTTCTGTTCATCCCTGTAGCAGCTTTGTGCATTTCTCTGGCCATTTGTGTTTATCCCTGTAGTATACTCGAAATGTAGTTGTTAATTTCTTCTGGATTCACTGTGAACTTTGGCTCTGGCCATCTTTGTTTCAATGCTTGTCTTGATTTTATTTGAGCTTTGGTGAAGTGATTAATGTCTCTGTACATTTGTTGTTTCCCTAACCTGTGCAATCCATTCATGTGTATTCATCCCTGTAGTATAACCTGATGCTTGAATGTGTTCGCCTGTTGCACTCGATCATATTGACTTCAGTTGTATTTGCTTTGAGATGCTTACAAGCTTGGTCTATACTCTATTGCATTTTACTCTGCTGTTGTTGTTGTTGTTGTTGTTGTATGGTCTGCTTAATGATACTGCATGATCGATTTGTTACTGTTCGAGTTCATTGTTCAGTTGTTTCACTGATGCATTGCCTTTGTGGTCTTCACTTTTGTATAGTCTGCACATGTTACTTGTATCACTGGTCCTACCTTTGCACATATGATCCTCTGGTGCATTTGTCTTTGTTAGAACCTTGGCCTTTGATGGTTCGTCTTGTTTGTTGGTTTAGTGGTCCACTTGCTTGGCCATTTTGTACTTCTGGTCTTTGTTTGTTTAATGGTTGTTGCTGTGTATGTAGTAGCCTTGTTTGCTGGTGCACATGTTTCATTTTGAAGTTGCCGTGTATGTGATGCATGTTTTGTTGACTTTGTTTGCTACCAGGTCAACATGTATATACTTTGATCAAAAAATTCATTTGTGTTGCACCTGTGTTGAATCCAGTTTTAAAACTCGGGTTTGACCTTGTGCTGAAGTCGAGATTTTATTTATATTGCACCTGAGTTGAACTCGTCTTTTTATTTGGGTTTGACCCTGTGCTCACCTGTCCCTATAGCATTATCAAGTGTATATCGATGTGCACAGCCTTGTGGTATGTACAGTGATACACTGTGCATGTCACATTGTTCGTGTATGATGAATTCAAATGTAAATGATGACGAACAACCCAAATAACTGAGGCAAATAATATTTTGAAAATCCATATTTTGTTTTATATTGTAAAAATATTTCTTTTTCAATTTTACTGCATTAGTGAATATTTTTGCAGATTGCTCAGATGCTGGATTCTAACTGGAATGAAGTTGAAGATAAACTACGAGTGTGAGTTATATGTAGTGAGGAATTTATGTAAATTGAATTAGAATCAAAATTGTATATGTATAGTGAGAGCTTGAATTTGCACCATTCAAAATTGTAATAAATATTTGTTTGAATAAAATTTCTATTTGAATTCAAATTCTGTGTAATTTATTTTATTCAACAAATATTTATTTAATCTATGAAAAATAAAATAGTACATTAACAAATACATTTAAATGAATATATATATATATATATATTTAACAGATATATATTATCATCAAACACAAAAATCATATAAGCGCATATTCAACAGGCTTAAGTAACCACGTTACTATTGTCTACTCTAATTTAAAGTGATGAATCAATGAAGATGATTTCAACAAAATTAGAAATGATATATATCTGATATTTTAAATAAAAAATTATGGTTTATAACTTTATATAAAATAGTCAAATAAACTTTACAAGATTTGTTTAAAAAGCAAAATTAAGTGAATCTAGTTAAAAATTACTTTTCATAACAGTTTAAAAGCTTTTGTTTTGTTTTTGGGCACATTGTTATATTATCTCAATGAGCACTTTGCTTTCAACATTGGAACTTGCGAAAAAAAAGTTGAAGAGTATATAAGGCCTAACTTTTGAATTTCTTTTATAAATAAGAAATGGTCATGTATCCGAAAATGTTTTCAAATGTTTTTGTTATACCCCTAAAATGATAATAAGTCAAAAATACTACATTTTCTTTCAAAAAAATATAATAATATAAAATATGTTTTGCGAAAATTTCTTATTATAAAAGAAGATTTAAGAAAGGTATGCAATGTACATTTTTGCTAAGTTAAACTAATTATTTTTATAATCTAATTAAAGAAAAAGTTATGGCTCTGGTAAAAGAAAATGATGGTTAAAAATAAATGAAGGGTTTTAAAGTTTTAAAACCTACTAGTTTCGTAGTAATCTAAAAAATCAAAAGTTTTTATTTTGAAAAGTTAAAGTGAAAATATTTGGACTGTCACTAAAACTGAAAAGAAATTGCAGTTAGATAAATAGGATCAAAACAGCCTAATAGGATAAGATTGACTGTGGAACTTGAAGGTATTGAAATGGTTGGGACATGGACAAAGGTAACATGGGAATTCAGTAACCTTTTTAATTAATTGTCAAATTGGAAGGGCATAGTACTAGGTCGAACTTTCTATGGCAGTGAAAGGAAAGCACCACCATGTGCAACTCAACCCAAGTGTGGTTGGAATTGTAAAATATTTTATGTAAGGAAGATAAAAAAAGTATGATTTGAGTAAACCTATTACAAAATAAGGAAAGAGTAAGTCAAGATATTTTAGTTGTGTCAAAGAATACTGCAGATGCAAGAAGTTTTTCAGTTTAAAGTGTAAAAGGGACAAGTAGGGTCTACTTTAATCCATATTAAGAGTATTAAGTAATAAATATTCATTTCCTTGGTTAGATTAGGCAATATTAAATGGAACGGTAAGTATAGGCTTGACATTACAGCAACAAGACATTAGTTAGTACCATGTAGATGAGAACAGGATACTTGTAGGCTACGGATAGTCCAAGCATTATATTAACCCCTGAAGGCTACCAGACAGGCATGAGTAGGAAAGTATACATTGTATATATGTTATTGAATTCATATTATAATAGTTGTGTTCCATGGATGCCTATATGTGAATCATAGAATTGTAAGGTGGAATTTTGCACATATTTGAGTATGAAAATAATGGATAGTAGCAGTTTTTGAAACTTATAGATTATGTAATAACTCCAGATTAGTAGGCTCAAATCACTTAAGCAAGTAAAAATGTGAAATTAGTTGTTGCAGTAAATTGATTGGATGATTGATATGGATTAGCAAACACGAACTGGAAGTTGCCATAAAATGGAAATGAGGTTTAAGTGGCATTTTAATTCATTGAGCTGAAGTGTGTAACAATGTAGATTTCTATAAATTATCCAGTTTTAGTATGAAAATGTATCATTTAAAATAATAAGGAATATACCCAAAAGAAAGAGAGATACAAAATAGGGATGGTTATCGTATTTTGTACATAATAAATAGAGGTGATAATTCCTTATAGTTTCAAACATAACACAAATCCTCTGTTAGATAATTGATAGAAAGATACATCATTATTCGCATTCCTCTTGGGAATAGTGTTGTTTCAATGCACTAAATTGTAGAAATACCTAAATATAAATTAATGTATTAATCATCATATCTACTAGATTAAAAGGAAAGGCGTCATTCTGCATTAAGCTGCCCCACTCATGAAATACATAATGTATTGAAATAAAGTGATAGAGGGTACATTAGTGAAAAGGTCTTATTCATAGAATAACATCAAAGAATAAATGAAGAGAAATTTTTGGAAATTTAAACTATAAAAGGTATCCTAGATAAAATTTTAGCAAAGATTTCACAGTGGATGGTAAATTCAAGAATTAGGGTCTCCATTAAGAAAAAAGATATGGTTATCTTCAAGCATTGAGAATGCGAAGGCAGTGGCGATTGTCATAGAAAACGAAGATTGAGAAATTTTTGGTATGACTCGTAGAAAGGGATAAAATGATTTTTCTCAAATATCACTCTGATTTGAGGAGGATTACTTTCCCAAGAAATTCATGGAAGACTAACATAGAATACATAACCGTATGGATAACAACCACATGCGAACGAAGTATCCCTTAAATGGTTGTTATTTGGGTCAGAATGATTTTAGATTATAACACCAATTAATTTAAGGACTTTTATTTTTAAGGTAAAATGGGAAGACATACCAATAACTTTCACTTTTAGAACTTGGGATAGACCCATGTGGATCATAAATATGATATCTAGGTACCATGATTTTTGAAGGATTTAGTAACGGTCCAGAGGTAAGAGAGATGACTTAAGTTGAGCTGAATTGGGAAAAGAGTTATGCTATTTTTAACAAATCATCGGTTTGGATATCCATGAACGAAATGGAAATATTGCAAAGAGCTAAGTAGGAGGTACCATAGCAAGGGACAACATCCACATTTGAGTTGCCCCACTTGGTATCTAGGAGTTGGGTGATTAGGAAAACCACTAGAAGAGTTAGGGCTGTAGGTTGTGCATTAAGGATTTTATGGAGCTACAGTTATTGAGAGCATTCTTATGCTCAAGCTATTTAACAGTGTGCAAGACGACATCATTTGAATTAGTAGCAAGGATTGTGAGAGGGTACCGATGAACATATAATTATGTTGAGAATTTATGCCAATAGTAGAAGTTAGAAAGGTTGGTTGGGATTCGATTCGTAGAAGGGCAAGGATTGCACGAGATAGACAAGAAGCAAATACTGATAGGAGACATATGAGGTAGTCCGAGGAGCTGAGTCCTCAATAGTCCATGGTGCCGAGTCCATAATTGGAAAAAAGACAAGTAGAAAATCCCTAAAGCAAGAAAGAGCACAGCCAAATTATAGAGAAGCCGTCATTAGATACTTATGGAAGTGTCTATGTGGTGTAGCTACGCGGTCAAGCCATTTTAGTTGGGAAAGCATAATTCGCCTTTGTATTTATGTTCTAGTTAGGTAAAGACCATTGGACGGTAGGAATGATGACAATATGTCAACAGAATGTGTTATGGATGATGGGTCTTAGTGTATATATTAACATATATTATTTCGATTGTATTCTTTTACACGTTTAGGACAATATATCCTCTAGGTAGTACGTACACATTCACATTATCCCTTATTATTATCTGCTTGTTTTATATGATACATATGGATGCTTTATTGTTGTTTGTCATGCATATGGAGTTGCACATGGATAGAATGGTTGTGCATACATCTCAAGTTACATGTATGCTTACTTAGGATGTTGCATACGTTTGGATGCATAGCATGAACATTTGAAAGCCAGAAGGTTGACTGAATTGATAGACCGCCTATTCTTTTGCATTAGTAGAGTCATGAGCATTGCAGGTTGCGTATACAGGTACATATTTCATTATAAAATTTCTAAGGACAATGATTGCCATGGATGATGGATGAGTAGATGGTTGTTGTGTGTATAAGTTACGTTTTTTCGTCCTTTAAGATTTCGGGGACGAAATCCTTTTAAGTAGGGAGAATGTAACACCCCAAAAATTTAACAGAAAATCTAATAGAAATTTAATAAGAAAAGTAAATTTAATTGAAACAATGACTAAAAAATTTCTTAAATGTTTAAATTTTACTACGAAACCTACACTGTTGTGTTTGTAGCAATTTTCTAAACAATTTTCATGTATAACATTTCAAAATCGAAGCTAGTATGGAGAAGTGACGCGCATCGGAAAACTTGAGAAGAAAATAAATGTATATGCAACAAAACACATCCAGGACGACCCCAGGGGTGTCATGGTTGACCTATATAGGTCGACCGTGGGTCATTTATGGTCAACCTTGGATAATGTAAACGGTAGAAACCTAAAGCGTTGTTGAGAATCGTTGGACATTTCCAATTGTTCCTTCGTCCCTAAGTTTTGATGACCGGATGTGATGTTAACAAATATTCTCCAGGCCAAATCAACGCCCTAAATTCACTCATAACCTCTATAAATTGGAAAGCTAACCTTAGAATCAATAGAAAAGTTTACTACAACAAAATTCTGTCAAAATCCAACCTCTACTCTTGCCCTAAATCTTATTGAAAATAAAAATAAAATCAACCTAAAAGAGTGCAAGAAATTGGATTTAGATGGACAAGCAAAGCAAGCATTCGGAGGGACAATTCTAAAGCAAAGCAATAGGAAGAGCTTAGGCTTGAGGTGAGTGGAAACAACTTTAGTAAGATGATTATTACAGTTAGATTTAATTTATTCAAATTGATTTAGATGGTTAACAAATTAAAATGGATACTATAAACCTTAATTTGGAATCCATAGCCTAGGGTAGAAGTTGGAATTGCATTAATTTGATAAACCTGATTTGATGCGAGTATACCTATTTTCTTTTAATTTAATTGTGGAACCCTATGTTTAAATCTAAAATCATAGTTTAGGAATTATGGTAAATGGTTAACTTGGTGTTCATAAGTATACACTGCTTTTACTATTGAATATTCTAAGACCCTAAGAGATCAATTATAGTAAATTGTTAAACTAGATATCAATTTATACACATATTCTATGATCAAACTTGTAAAACCTAAATTGAATTGCAAAGCGATGTATAACTAGCCACTTAGGAATTAGGGTTAATCAAACATTTTTGACGACATAAATCAAGCAGATAAAAATTCGACTGTGGAAAACTTGAAAACCCTAATTTTACTATGTGATCGGTAGACCTTGATACCCTAACGATCGACCAGTAGCGATCAACCGAAGAGGAACAACAATTGGCCTTTAGAACGAAAAATGCAGAAATTGAACCTCGGCTTAAAGCCCAAGTTAAATAATAAATTTATTTAAACTAGTAAGAAATTATATATATAATGAATTGTTTGTTATAGCCTATTTTAGACTAAATACACATGCTTAGGAGACTAGGGAAGTCAGCTCCCTATCAGAGTTGGCTATGAAGATGTATTTCGCAAACATGGATGATGATCTGGGCGATCTATTTCACAAACGTGGATTATGATAAGGGCGATGTACTTTGCAATATTGAGTTGATTAGAGTAATGCATTTTTCATAAACTCATGGTCTTTACGTACATATGGATGCACAACACTAGCAGAGACACTAGATGAGTGAGCACGGTGCTAACAGGAGACCTATGTACGTACGTTTTCACATGTAGTGCGGTACAGATGGATGCTAGCGTAGCACGAAATGAGGCTATAAAGAAAATTTGGGCCCGGTACTAATGGGAATTCCTAGGTGGACACTGGCTTGGTACGATAAAAGGCATTTTGCCACTACGATCGAGAGATAAACATGGGTACATCTGATGAGTCACTATTCGAGTTTACATTATGGTTTCTCTCTCTCCAAGCGTAGTGTTGATGGTAGGTATGATGGAAAAGTAGTTCCCACTTTGACTTATCGTTAATGTGAGGTTCGACTAGTAGTGCAACCCACTATGTTATATAAGAATCCTCGGGTATTGAACCTTTAGAATTCATGGACACTTGTTACACACTCTATGTCACTTACAGTAGATTTAAAGTCAGTTTCACATGATCATCACATATTAAACTTGTACTCATTTATCGTACTTTTATCTGACTCACTCTCCCTCTTTTCATTTTCCCTCCACCATAAGATGATAGGTTAGAAGTAATTAGGCATGGAATGGGAAATAAAAAAGCTCAAAAATGGAGTTCTCATATTATCTATCGTTTCTCTTGTAGCCATTTATTGTATTAGAAGTCTGTAAAATTTATATTGTACTTTGAAAACAGTGTATCTATAAGACAAATATTTTGGAGACTATTTTTTTGATATGTCTATTTTGTGTACTTATATTTTAATTACTTCCATCGTGAAATTCAAAAGTGTGGAATGTCTTAGAACTTACCCTTATAATCATGCTCCATAATGTTTTAAAACCCCAACAGCTCGTATTTCATGATATGACACGAGGCTGAAAGTTACGCTAAGCTTTGGATTGGTGTGTTGGGAGGTGCAGAGTGCTACACTAAGTTATACATCAAATAATAACTCATAATATGCAACTATCTCTAAATATATAATAGCGCTAGTTAGCTCTGTAATGCTGCATAGTGGATTAGTAAATCGATATAAATGTAGCAATATGAGAGTATAGCCTCATGCCTATCTTATGTCCAACTTCACATGCTTACTAGATCAGATATCCCTAATCTACTCATTTAAGAGTACCCGAAATAATAAGAAGCAAAACATAAAATCCCAAGTTAGACAATTTTTTGGTATAAGGGGTAGAAAATATCAAATACTATAAAGTCAATGTATTATGACAAATGGTATAGAAGATCATACCTGAGTTATCCCTACATCCATAGAGTTGGCACATAAAGGAGATATATGATGTTCTATGAAAGTCTTCAAGGGTGTACTATACATTAAAGTACCAAGGGGTGTTTGGATATCTACATCGATAATATTAACATCGTGTGACATCCTTAGTGTGATAAGATAACAAGCAAACATGGCATCCATCATCCGTCCTTACGTTCCCTCACTTAGTGTGTAGGATATATGATACTTGTACAACCTCCCTGTATAGTCAATGACTACTCAACGTTCCAGTTTCTCGGTACTCGAATCCACGCCACTTGTTAGACCAGGAACTAGAATGCATACCCAATCTTATTCAAAATAAAAGAATTTCTCTTTCCGTTATATACTTGATACAATGTGTTATATTAATTAATTAATTTAATTAAAATTATATTTAATATAAAATTCATAAATGGTATATTTTGTAATAGCAGTTACAAAATGTTGTAATCATGAATAATTTATCATAATGAAAATAAATATATCATTTTAAATATTCCTAGTTAAGATGCATCGAGACTTGATATTGATGTATCCGTTGAGATTAGGGTACGTAATGCTCTCTAAATGTTGGCAGTATATTACTCATGGCTCCTAGGGACACATAAAGGTTAAAATTTATAGTTATTGGATAACCATGGAACGACCCTCACGATAGTTTTTTATTCGTTAATATAACTAAGATCAAATATAAAATATCGATGTGATTAATTTACACGGTTCTCTTGACTTGAGAATACCGTGTATCTTCAATATGAAAGCTCCGCTTTGATTATAATCAAATCATTGCATGACGTCCATCAAGTGTCTATAGTTGGGTCGAGTGGAAGTATTGGTAGTGAAGCACTATCTAATAGAAGATTCGTCTCCTCAGTTATATGGTGTTAATATCACGGTCAACTCAAGTCAACTTAAAGTCAAATTCTTTGACCAAAGCATTTCGGTTAATAATATTGTTATTATTGAACCAAGGACTTTGTGTTTGAACTATATAATTGAATATGATATTGAAATTTTAACCATTACCAAATTCCATAAGTCCAAAGTGATATATTTTTGACGAAGAAATTGGTGTAACATAAATGTAACAATCGGGCAACACTTAATAAAGTGAAATTGGATTTTACCGAAGCTAAGTGAGTGATAAATTTGGCTAACATGTCACACACCTACTAAGTGACATATAATCGTTAACATTCAAATAGTTCGATGTTAATTGCTGACCCAATTTACATCCACGTGTCATACAACCAAAATAATGAATTCTCCTTAGACCAAATGATTTATTAGTTTATAATTTTTATAAATTAATTAAATTAATTAACATTTATGAAATATTAGTTACAAAATTTAAATACAATTTGAGGAATAAATATTGTTATACATATATCTATAAATATATCGATCGATATAAGACATCATTAAGGAATTAAACTAGACATAAGTAAATACATTCACTTAGGCTTAAATGGGCTATTAATCCACGATGTTAGAGGCATATTTTGACAACAAACATATGGTGTAGAGGGTGGCTAAAAATAGGTTAAAAGGGTGTGTCATAGATGGTTAAGATTTGGTGAGAAAAGGTAAGTGTTATGATCCACTTTTCTCTCCGATTCAACCATTATGAAAGGAACCCTAAACTTAACTGTTGAAGGATTTTTGCTACCTCCGATCTCTATCATTTTGGCCAAACTACACCTTCTAAAGCTCCAACAAAACCTAAATCAGATTAATTCAAATTAAAAGTTATTTGATAGCAAAGAGTCTATGGTTTAAGGACTAGAAATCTGTTGAATCGAGAAGGTTTTAAAGAGAGGAGAACTCATCAATACAAGGTGGACTTAAAGGCATTAGTTTTAGAGAAGTGTTTAGTTTTATATATGATGCATAACCTCTCTATAACAGTATATTATTTATATATATAAGGCTGTCAAAGGGTCGAGTCAGGTTGGGTTCGTGTCATATCAAGTCAGATTTGGGTTGATTTTAAATGGGTCGGGTCAACTTGTTTATTAAATAGGTCAGATAAAGCTCAACCCGAACCCGATCCGATTATACACGGGTTGACCCAAGCCGACCCGTGTAACCCGATTATAACCGGATCGGGTCGTAAATGGATCAGGATCAATCTGCATAAGGTATAAATGAATTATAAACTGGTCGTAAACGGGTCATAAATGGGTCAAATTTGGATTCACGGGTCATAATCGGGTCGAGTCGACCCATATAAGCATAAACGGGTTATAAAAAGGTCAAACTTGGGTTCACGGGTCATAATCGAGTCGGGTCGAGTCAACCCATATAAGTATAAACGGGTCAAATCCGGGTTCATGGGTCAACCCGAAACCCACCCGTTTATAACGAGTCAAATTCGGGTTGACCCGAAAATGACCCACCAACTTAACTGGGTCGGGTTAACCTGCTAGTTTCCATGTAATCTTCGGGTCTTGCTAGAAATTAATAGCCATATATATATATATATATATATATATATATATATATATATATATATATATATATATAACGATTATTTCATTGTTAGTTAGGTGAGAATCTTAGGTATTAATGTTGTCACATATTGATTGGTTATGTGTGACGATCTAACTTTTTGATCCACAAATATTAACACTAAATACATCCATGATATTCATGGGCCGAGCATCCGAGTGCTAGATAGACACAAAGTTAGGGTAAAATAAAATAAAAGAAGAATAGAATAGGAAATAAAGAACACAACATTAGAATCTCACAACGGAACAATAATATATAATATCAAAGGAACAGTACAAAGGGTTACTCTGAATTTAGAAATATCAAAGTTACCAAAACCTAAGTATTATCTTCTGCCTGTATAGGTATAATTGCATGCCCTCACAATGCTGATATATATAATACATAAATGCAACGGAAATAAGAATACTACGAAAGGTAATCATTCAGCTTCTCTCCACAAGCCCCAAAGCGTCCATAGCTAAATCTGAAAACATACATGGAGCTAATCCGAGCATTATAAGAAAATAACACTCGGATCAGTATGGTAAATTAGCGTGAGAAACCCAAGAAATACGAGACAAGTGATATTAACCACTGAGACCGTACAGAATATCGTAATGGTTTTCCCATCAAATAAAACCAATCATTCATTAAGTTTAACATATAATGATATGATAGATAATGTCTAATAAATCATATCAAATAGATACTATGTGAACGCCATAATAGTAACAGGTACACATTCAATAACGCTAAAAGGGGTTCGAATAATGGATTTACCGTGGATGTTTCCTCAGATCTAACCAAATCCAAACTCCTGCACAAGGATCAAATATATCCTTCCAAGCAACGTATATCTCTAAAAAATGTACTATATGAAATGGATCACAAGCCAGCATGCAGATAATCATGATTTTGAATGCATTGCTCCCATATGCATGTCATAAATAATACTACATGGAATCGCCTACACCCTTGGGATTGCTAAAATGCTATGCTCCCTTTGGTTATGCATCCAATATTTGGTTTTAATTATTTCCGATGTCGAGGCTACATTTACATCTCTCGCTCAAGTCTTCATCATTCAAACAGAATATGAATCCCCAAATGGATTCCCACATCTCGAAAAGATCATGAATTACTACATAGATTTGAGCATCTCAAACAGATCTTGAATCTCCATATAGGTTCTCCGCATCAGTTTTCCGTTGAATGCTAACGCCATCCTCTCTCTTGGAATACTCCAGAAGGTAGGCAGTCCCACACGATAGCATCATTCGAAATGTTAACGCCGACCTCTTCCTTGGAATTGACCTTAGGATTAACAGTTCAACTGTATAAAATTTCACTTCATAACCACTTCCAAAACATAGAACTCATTTACAAGTTTTGAAGTGGTATTTAATAAGTAAAACACTTATCGATTTTGGTCTTTTTGAAGCTACTTTGATGAATTTCCGATGAACTCAATTCCGGTTCTTTCAAAAGCAAGCGAAAGGTATGTACCAATGCTCCTCCTCGGGGGTTCTTATTGATATGAAATCGTGAAGCCTTTTGATAGCTTTTTAAGTCATATGTAGTCAAGTTCGATTAATCAATTATCTAGTCAAAAACAATTGCTTATACAAATTACGATTCATATGCTTACCTCATTTTTGACATTTCTACTTAACTATTTTACGCCCAAGAGTGAAGCCAGGTAAGTTAGCACTGGTTGTATCAAAACGTTGCCTAGACACTTTATTCTTGAATCTCACAGATAGATAACTCTACCAAGTTTGCTTTTGGTATTAAGTATAATGTTAATGATTTCCATAAAAAATAAGAAATCAACATGATTAACATGCTTCCAAGATTTTACGACTTACTATTCCTCGGTCAAGAGTGAAACCGGTAGGTTAGAACTCTATTGCTTCATCCCTACTCGACATCAATCTTAACTCTCACAAATAGATAAGTCCTACTTCATCAACTTCTAGTGTTAAGCATAGTTAATTACTTTTCAAATAAGTAATAAAACAATTAATCATTTGCCCATTTAGAAATTCTAACCATTTTTCAAAAACAATTATGTATACTTTCAAATTACTTCAAAATATTTATAATAGGTTTTAAAATATTTATCCAAAATATTCCTTGAAACTAACAACTTTACAATTTTCCTTAAAACTTAAAAAGAACACGATTTCTATATATTTTAACAAAATATCCCTTCTTTAAAAATTCATAACTAATTCTTAAAAATTAATAAATGTCTCAAACCACTTTTTAAATATTCTAATATAAGTTAGTAAATAATTATAAGAAAAATGAAAAAAATACTTATATTTTAATATCTTTTCAAACCATTTAAAGTCCATAATCAAGGCTACACGAGCCAGCTTTGCACAAGTGAAGTTTTGGCCGCTTTACGAGATGTTACTAACTTTTTACTATCCAAGATTCTGATAGCACAAACATATATAAAACATTATAAATATAGCAATAAACCTCAAAGGATCTCTCTACAAAGTTCCACAGAAATCACAAAAACAAGGCAATTCACAACTGCATCTGTAGCAACTGCATTTATAGCAATTATCGCTATAAGTGCACTTTCAAACCATGTCTGATCTAAACCAAAGTCCATCTATAATTTATGTGCTTTGTTCGAGGTCTAGTCATAAGTCATACAAGTCCATTCCAAGTTTGTTCAAGTCCATCTACATGGATAACATATGTCACTTACTTTTAAAGTAAGAATTCAAACCAATGTTTTAACATAAGCTAACAACAATTCAAACAACATAAACACAAACATATATGGGTTATATTTTCATTCAAAATGAGGTTTTAACTCACCTTCAATCTCACAAACAACTAGGATCTGAGAACTAAAGTCCAAACCCAAGCTAACACCCTCCTTTCCTTCCCTTCCTCTCTTGCTTTAGCATTGCTTTCCTCTCCTCCTTCAACCACTTGCTCATGGCCATTGCATGGTGGAGGAGTGTGGCTTTATTTCATCAACTTCTAACTTGATGGAAGGTGTCATAATATCCCCCAAGGCTTCACTCCAAATTTATGTTGATTTGGATATGATTTGCAATAATTTTCTTTAGAATATAAGAGAGAAGAAGATGAAGAAGCCATTGATTTTATGATAACTTTAGCTTTGCATTTGTGACTGTAATATAAGGTATGTCTCTCCTTATATAGGCATAAGAATGGTGTTGCTAAGCTTGCACTCACCCTCCGCCCAAACCATGCCATGGAACTTCACCTCCCATTACTTTTCCTTTAAGTCACTTCTCATTTATGTTAATTACTATTATACCCTTCTCATGATAATATCTCTTATCCATTACAACATTTTAAAACTTTCAAGCTTTGTGATGGGAGAATATGTTAATTATTTTCTATTGTGTTTATTTGATCATTAAACAAGTGCACAAGAGTTTAAACAACTCACATCGATCAAAAAGTTGTTTATCGATAAACAAATTTTCGGTCACATCATCAATTTTTGTTCGAAGAATATATTTTGTTAAACAAATTTCAAAAACAAGTTTCTAATTATTACTTATTAATTAAATGATGTCTAAAAGGTTATAAAATCATATTTATGACACTTAATTGTATTTCAAATGTTTCAACATTCAAAGATGAAGTGTTCGAATTTCAAGGTCGCTGCATTATGTATATATATATTAATCAAATAAAGCACAATTTTTTCATTAAGGTTTTGATATACACATCCAAAACCATTATATTTTATTTATTAATATTTTATTAATGAATATATATGTATAGTAATATGTTAACTAATTTATTTATATGATTTGTATTAAAATATACAAATATGTCACATAAATATTTAAAATAATGTTTTTTTCAAATGTATATTTACTTTAATTATGATTTTTAGTGACCGAAAATAATTTTTTGGTAGTTATTTTTTATTTTTTATTATCATTTAATTAGTGTAGGAAACTCCGTCAATGTAGTTTTCTATGTAGCCTGTCCCAAGCCAGGATAAAGGAGGATGGTTGTGATAGGCTTGTCGAGCCAACATAAAAACCATATCTTTTTTTATGAAAATGGAACCTTATTAATATTTCGTTGGAGCGTAACCCTCTTAGCGACGGGCCATATCGACGCTCGGGTATGGTGAACAGTGAGCAAGAGTTGGGTTGGCACGCACTTAATGGCGCGCCATATCGAAGTTCGGGTATGGTGATAAATATGCAAGGGCTAGGTCGTCACTCCCTTAGTGGCACGCTACATCGAGTCTCGATGTAGTGATAAATGTTCAAGGGTCTCCGCACTTTACTCGGCAGGTGCGAGGGGCAATAAAGCTAGTCGATGAATGTATGATCCTTAACAGGAAAGCTAAGAGAAATAGTTGATACTATGACTAGGAGACGTGCAAATACCTTATGCGTTAAAAGGACCAAATGGATGGGTCAGAAGGCAAAGAAGATAGAGAATACAGACTTCAAGTTATGGTACACGGGAAAAGAACGTAACAAGAATGGGATATACATCTTAATTGATAAGAACCTTAGAAACTGAGTGGTCGACACTAGGAGACAAGGGGACATGATCATCCTAGTCAAGCTGGTAATTGTTGATATGATTCTGAACGCCATTAGTGCCTATCCTCCACAAGTAGGCTTAAATGAAGCCATCAAGAGGAATTTATGGGAAGAGTTAGATGCCGTGGTTAGAGATGTTCCTAGTAGTAAGAAATTTTCATAGGAGAATATTTCAATGACCATGTTGGTACAACTAGTGGGATGTTTGAGAGAGTGCATGATGCTTTTAGATATGGTGATAGGAACCAAGAAGGAAGAAATATTGAATTTTGCTATTACTTATGACCTCATGATGGCTAATACCTTCTTTAGAAAAAGACAATCACACTTAGTTTCTTTCAGTAATAGTCAACACTCTAGCCAGATTGACTTTATCCTTACTAAAAGAGATGATAAATGAGTTTGTGTAGATTGCAAAGTCATACTTGGAGAATGGTCGTCTCATGAGATGACCCACTTTCTTTTCCTTAATTTTTTTTTACATATGTGAAGTGGTTATCTAAATTGAGAAAATCATCTCTCTTATTTTCTCCTTTTCAGGATCTTTCTGCCAATAAATATTGGTTTGTTTTTAATTCAACTTAAACTAACATATATGAAGATATATAAGTTAATTTCTACTTGAATCGGAGTATAAAATTTATAGGTAGAAATCTGCTGAAAGTTATTAATAATAACTTCCCACATAGCAATATAATTTCTAGAAATCAAATTTCTAGGCATACTTATATCATTGCTTGATTTTTGGTTTCAGGTTTCTAGGCTTAGCATTTTGTATTTATTTCCATAACCTTATTATTGTATATACTGTGTCCTTGCTTGAGCATGTGTGTGTCTCTAGGAAATTTCAGGTGCTCATTCATTTTTTTTTCTTACTGAGTCTCCCCTATATTTTTGAGTTGTATAACTTTGTTGCAAAAATTGAATTTAAATCTCTTTTTTTTTCAGTGCTGGCTCAATCCAGACTCAATAATGTGGTTAGGTTAGCCATATCTATTTTGCATTTATTCTAAAACAAAGAGCATATCATTCTTTTTAGACCATTTTTAAAGCAACTCAAAACCCTCTCTTCTGCCAGATTTTTATATCAATTTAAACATAAGTTTTTAAAGTTAAATATTTGGTTATTCCTTCAATCAATACATTCTTATGAACTCAGATCATTTATCATCATAAGTTGATCAGTTTAAAAATTTAAAGACTTCATTACTAGACAACGCATTGGTAAGTCAAGACACAAGAGTTTCAGCTGATACATATAAGTTTACTATTTGCAGAACAGTATAGCAAAACATTGGCTTCTCAAGCCAACTTAAACTAAGCAGATTGACAAAACTCAACATAACATCAAATTTAACTTCGGTAATTCTTTAAACATAACATCCAAAATCTCTAGGCAGTTAAACATCCAAGCTTGATCCATGAAATACCTATTTACCTGCACAATCACTATGGACTGCCCCATAAAATATGAGACACCCAATAGTGCATCAACGCACACATGGGTCAGACTAATGCGTGGTATGAGTAATCTAACTGAAAACACAAATTTTATATAATTTTTTCTCATATTCAAATAACTACAAAATAAATAGAAGAATGCAATATTGCTCTTATGCATATTTCTGGGTAACGTGTGTATGTTCCTTAGTGTACACAAAATGATATATAATTTAATGATTTGTTACAGAGAAAACCAACATAGAATTCATCCATAGAATACCATCAGATAGTCAACACAATTATCAATTAAATCATCATTCCTCATCTACAGATTTTCTGGCCATCAGGAATTTTACCCAAGCCTTCACATGAACCTGTTACTAATGTTCAATATCCTGTATTTTGTTTTTATGGTCTTTAGCTACTTTCTCTTTTATTAAATCACACACTGTCTGGGGCATATTCACTGTTAACCCAGCACACTCAGGCTCCTGGGTATAATCATACCATGTGTGAGCTTGCAATGTTCACCTTGCCAAGCTATATTTGTAGCCCTAAGATCCCAAGTCCTTAGTTAAGTTACTAAGTGTCACTCCTCGTTTTCTTTTAATACTATGTTAATACCTCTCTGTATCTCATGTTCAAGCAATGAAGAAAACATTCAGTCCCATACACACATCCAGAGGTTAACAAATCATGTTTTCACTAGCAAGCACTTTTCCATAGCAACAGAGGTGATTTCTTAAACATGTTATTTTTCCTATGAATTTCAATAGATCCTAATACAAACATATGGCCATAGATAAATTTTTCTGTTGGTTTCTTCCTACCTCTGATTCAATCAGATCTATGTAGGTCCTCAAATCTGACTAAATCACAATTATTTTATTGGATAGTTCATGGAATGCAGAGGCTCAGCACATGTATACATTGCACCCCTATATTTTCATTTGTTGTTGATATGAGACATAAGCAACAACACAATGTTGCAGCCCCATATCCTCTTTCATTTTTAGACCATATATCCATATTAAGTATCCTGGGTTTTAAACTAGCAAATATATATAAAGAAAACCCATACTCACTACTTCATCTCACAGTTAAATCATAACACAGAAGGACATATTTAAACATTAAATCCCTGGCTATTTCACTCTGGGTAAATCAATATAAAAGGGTTTTCATTTAAACAGATCATAAAGCAAGTGAAAGTTCCCATATCATAAAAACAACATAGCTTGCAACAAATAAAAATATAAATTTAGTCAAGCTGCCTCAATATTCAGGACTTATTGCTTATTACCAATGTTTCCAGTGAGGTTACTCACCTTAACTCTTTTTCCTAAGCCTTCCTTTCCCTTTGATCTTTCACTTTCTCTTAACTCTAATGGCCAATGCTCTCTGGTTTATATTTCTATCGCTATATATTATTTTCTGTTTTAAAAATAGTGACAGATCTCGCTACCTTAAGCCTTCTTATACTAGACCCTGGCTGCCACTAGGGTTTTAGAAAATTACCCAATGTCAGTTTTGCCCCATCAACTATGATCTGCTTCTAATTTTTTGATAGAGAAAATGGGTAAGTGGTTCTTGTTATTTTTCTCAGAAAATATACCATATTCCTTTTATCTTACCCCAGGTCATGTTATATGCATGACTTACATTTTTTTTCAGGCAAAAGAATTAATGAAATTAGCTAAAGTGTTTTATTAAAGATTCATACTATTTCCATGCAAATCTTGTCTCCTACCAGCAGTGCTTTCTTATGCTCCTGCATATCATATGTAAACATATTTATTTATTTAAATACTTACTATCTTCTGCATGTGTTTATTCTGGACACATACTTTATTTTCTTTATACTAAACTTGCTTTAAAGACATGTTCATGTCTGCAATAATCATGTCTGCATGCCTATGTATTTGAAATTTATTTATTCTAACTTACAAATTAATTTCTGCCTATTTTATATTGTAGAAAATATGTGTATGTGTATGCACTGTCTAGTGCACCAGTTCATACCCTTTTTTTTTAACCATTCATTGGCAACAAGTTTCTATTCCTATTTTTTTCAATTATTAAACAATCATAAACTAAATTGAATCATAAAATTACCCTAAAAATTCGGGTTATCACATATACCCCTCCTTTTAGGAATTGTGTCCCACAATTCTTTCATACTTAACTCAAGTATTTTCAATCCATAAAATCAATCATTTTCAAACTAACCTCTTAGTTAAACTCTGTGTAAATTTAAAACAAAATTCACACTGTATATCTAATCAAAGTATTTATCAACATATATATGTTATACCTTTTATTCAATCAAACAATTTTGGATAATCATTCCTGATTTTATCTTCCACTTCCCATGTGCAATCATTTGGGTCAAGGCTCCATTGCACTTTCACCAATTTAATTTCTTTATTCCTTAATTTCTTAATTTCTCGTGCAACAATACCTACTGGATCTTTCTCATAAACCATTCTGGGATCAATCTGCACATCCCTAATGGATTCCAAGATTGTCTCTGCATCATGAATCCATCTCCTTAACTGAGATACATGAAAAACATCATGCATTGCCCTCATCTCCTCTGGCAATTCCAACTTATAGGCTACATTTCCAATTCTTTCTAAAATTTTATATGGTCCTATGTATCTGGGAATTAACTTTCCTTGTTTTCCAAACCTTAGAACCTTCTTCATAGGTGATATTTTAACAAATACAAAATCTCCAACATCATATTGTACAGCCTTTCTCTTCTGATCTGCATATTTCTTTTGCCTATCTTGGGCAGAAGTAATTCTTTTTCTAATCAAAGCTATCTTTTCAGAAGTTTCTTTTACATTTTCTGGTCCTAAGACCACCTTCTCCCCAGATTCAATCCAACTTGAAGGTGATAAACATGGCCTACCATAGAGTGCTTCAAAGGGTGCCATGCCTATGCTACTGTGATAACTGTTGTTATATGCAAACTCTGCCAGAAATATGTGATCTTCCCAGCTTCCTCCCCAATCCAATATACATGCCCTCAACATGTCTTCAAGCAATTTATTCACAATTTCGGTTTGACCATCATATTGAGGGTGATATGCTGTACTCAAGCATAGATCAGTCCCCATTGCTTTGTGAAAACTTTGCCAAAATTTTGAAGTGAAGATGGTATCTCTATCACTTACTATAGTTTTTGGTATTCCATGCAATCTAACTACTTCCTTAATAAATAATTGAGCTAATGTGCATGCATTCCTTTCTGATTTTACCGGTATGAAATGAGCTGATTTAGTTAGCCTATCTACTACAACCCAAATACTATCATTTCCCCTCCTAGTTTTAGGCAAACCATCAATGAAATCCATTGATATATCTTCCCATTTCCACTGTGGTATTTGTAAAGGTTGAAGCATCCCTGAAGGTCTTTGGTATTCAGCTTTTACCTGTTGACAAACCATGCACTTAGACACATAAGTTGCCACTGCACTTTTCATACCTTTCCACCAATAATCTCTTTTGAGGTTATGATACATTCTTGTGCTTCCTGGATGTATGGTAAATTTACTTTTATGATAAGCATCCAATATTTCTTGCTTCAATTCATCAATGACAGGAACACATATTCTTCTTCCTTTCTTCAAATGGCCCTGATCATCCAACAGAAAACCTTCCACTATCTCTCCATTTAATATCTGAGTTTTCTTCTCAAGTAAAGATGAATCTTGGTATTGTAGCTTTTCAACTTTAGTTTTTAATTCTGACCCCAAAATAACAAAACTTAACTTTCCCATCTCTACATTCTCACTGCATACGCTCATACTTTCTGCACTTTCACTTTCTACTTCTGAGTCAATCAATAGTGATAGAGTATTAAACTCTTCTATCATTAATCTAGCTACCTTAGCATGTTGTCTACTTAAAGCATCTGCTACTTTATTAGCCTTGCCAGGTGTATACAATATTTCAAAATCATATGAGGCTAGTAGTTCAATCCACCTTTGTTGCCTCATGTTTAATTCTTTTTGTGAAAACAAATATTTAAGTGACTTATGGTCTGTGTAAACTTCAAATTTTGCCCCTAACAAATAATGTCTCCATAATTTAAGAGCATATACTATAGCAGCCAATTCAAGGTCATGTGTAGCATACTTTATCTCACTGGGTTTTAACTGTCTAGAGGCATAAGCTATCACTTGATGTTGTTGCATCAATACTGCCCCAAGCCTTTGTCCACTTGCATCAGTATATATTACCAAATTTTCATTTCCTTTAGGTACTTTTAGTATTGGAGCTTGTATTAGTGCCTCCTTCAACTTCCCAAAGGCTTTCTCACATTCCTCAGTCCAAGCGAATACCTGATTCTTCCTTGTCAACCTAGTTAATGGAATTGAAATCTTGGCAAAATCTTTTATAAACCTTCTATAATAACCAGCCATCCCTATAAAAGATCTGACCTCTGTAACACAAGTAGGTCTTTTCCAAGCTTGAACTGCAATTACCTTATTGGGATCTATAGATATACCTTTTTCTGATATCACATGTCCTAGAAAGTTTACCTCATTCTGCCAAAATGTACATTTTGAAAATTTTGCCTTCAAATTTTCTTGCCTTAATTTCTGTAGTACTATATGCAAATGATTCTCATGCTCTTCAACTGTCTTGGAATAAATTAAGATATCATCAATAAATATCAATACAAATTTATCTAAGTATTTTCTAAAAATTCTATTCATTAAATCAACAAAGTAAGAGGGAGCATTTGTCAAGCCAAAGGGCATCACTAAAAATTCATAAAGTCCATACCTAGTATTAAAAGCTGTATATTTAATGCTTTCCTCTTCTACTTTCATTTGATGAAATCCTGAAGCTAAATCAAGTCTGGAGAATATTTTTGCACCACTTAATTGATCAAAAAGATCATCAATTCTTGGTAAGGGGTATTTGTTTTTAACTGTAACTTTATTTAACTCTCTATAATCAATACATAGTCTGAGAGATCCATCTTGCTTCTTAACAAAAACCACTGGTGCTCCCCATGATGAGCTACTGGGTCTGATGAAGCCTTTTTCTTCTAGTTCAACCAATTGTTTCTTCAATTCTATCAATTCTTTAGGCCCCATTCTAGTTGGCCTCTTAACCACTGGGTTAGCTCCTGGAATCAGTTTAATTGAAAACTCTACTGGTCTATGGTTTGAAACTCCTCTAACTTCATCAAACACATCAGCATATTCATTTACTATAGGAATTTCTTCTAATGCTCGCATATGCTTCTCACTAGATAAGTTAGCAAGGGTAACTATATTTCTGTTCTTATTTACTTCACAAAGAACAACTATCCTTTTTCCTTCAGAAGTTTTCAATGATATGGTGGAGGTTTCCATATTTATAATAGCCCTATATTTTCTTAACCAATCAACTCCTAAAATAACTCCTATGCCTGGATATTGCAACACATATAGGTCTGCATTGAACATATATCCCCCTATATTCAATTCCAGTTGCATACACATCATACCCAAAACAGGAATTACCTAAAGGACTTTTAATAAGCAATGGCCTATCAACAATCATACAATTCAATTTTAATTGTTGTGCAATATCATGAGAAATTTAAGAGTGTGTAGCCCCAGTATCATACACTATTGTAAAAGGTATTGAGTGAATAAGCAAAGTACCTTCAACTTGGCCATGATTCTCAACATTTGGTCCTTCCGTGGCTTTGCCTTTCACCTCCAAAGTACTCACTTTTCCTTGCTTAAACTCTGGACAGCTCCTCCTTATGTGACCTTCCTTTCCACACTGGTGACATTTGAAGGATGCTGGTTTAGGATTTGTACACCTATTTTTCATGTGTCCCTCTTGTCCACAATTATAGCAAGTGATTTTCTTCTTAACCTCAGCAGTTTTGACTTCTTCTGATTTTTTGGTGGAAGTTACATCTGTTTTCTTTTTATCATAAGGGTGGAACTTACCCTTTCCTTTCTTATTTTGATTATTCCTTAGTGCTCTGAAATTTTCCCTGGCTTTATCATGCTGTTCATTACTCAGAGTCAGATCCAAAACTTGATCAAATGTCCTGTCCTTATATGGCAACATAGCTCTACTAAGGCTAGCATTCAGCCCTTGAATGTATCTGCCATTTTTAGCTTCTCTGGTTGTGATAAGCACTGCACCATATTTTGCTAGTGATTCAAACTTCTGTGTATACTCAGTAACACTCATAGTCCCCTGCCTCAATTTTATGAATTCCTCTAGCAAAGATTCTTTAGCTGATGCAGGTACATATCTTCCTTCCAACATTTCCTTAAATTGATTCCATGTCACATCTCCTTCAGGTCTTCCAGCTATGATAACTTCCCACCAGTCCAAAGCTGCTCCTCTCAGTTGTCTAGATGTTATTTGCCTCTTCTTTTGGTCTTCAACTTGCATATCTGTAAAAAATTCTGTCCAAAATTCTAAGCCAGTTTTGAACTCCCATGATCCCCTCTGTCCCATCAAAAGTTTTGCCTCCAAGATTGGTAAAGGTCTTGAGAAGTTTGGAAAGCTCTTCATGTGGATTTTCCTGCCTGTTGCCTACTCCATCCCTTAGGGTTCTCATAAATTCTTGCATATTCATCATAGGTGGTTCATTTGGTCCTACATCTTGTTGTCTACGTCTCACCATAGTTCTATGGATATAACACTTAAGTTAGTTCATTTTTCCTATTCCTCTATAAATTAATTTACTTCAATTTATCCTTATTTAGTTATAATAGATATTAGTAATATATGTACTAATAGAACAAAGTATCTAAAGCAATCAACACATCATACACTAATGCAAACAAGTTCATACAAAATTTTGCTATGTTATTTAACAACATAGCTCTGATACCAAATGAGACGACCCACTTTCTTTTCCTTAAATTTTTTTTTACATATGTGAAGTGGTCATCTAAATTGAGAAAATCATCTCTCTTATTTTCTCCTTTTCAGGATCTTTCTGCCAATAAATATTGGTTTGTTTTTAATTCAACTTAAACTAACATATATGAAGATATATAAGTTAATTTCTACTTGAATCGGAGTATAAAAATTTATAGGTAGAAATCTGCTGAAAGTTATTAATAATAACTTCGCACATAGCAATATAATTTCTAGAAATCAAATTTCTAGGCATACTTATATCATTGCTTGATTTTTGGTTTCAGGTTTCTAGGCTTAGCATTTTGTATTTATTTCCATAATCTTATTATTGTATATACTGTGTCCTTGCTTGAGCATGTGTGTGTCTCTAGGAAATTTCAGGTGCTCATTCATTTTTTTTCTTACTGAGTGTCCCCTATATTTTTGAGTTGTATAACTTTGTTGCAAAAATTGAATTTAAATCTTTTTTTTTCCAGTGCTGGCTCAATCCAGACTCAATAATGTGGTTAGGTTAGCCATATCTATTTTGCATTTATTCTAAAACAAAGAGCATATCATTCTTTTTAGACCATTTTTAAAGCAACTCAAAACCCTCTCTTCTGCCAGATTTTTATATCAATTTAAACATAAGTTTTTAAAGTTAAATATTTGGTTATTCCTTCAATCAATACATTCTTATGAACTCAGATCATTTATCATCATAAGTTGATCAGTTTAAAAATTTAAAGACTTCATTACTAGACAACACATTGGTAAGTCAAGACACAAGAGTTTCAGCTGATACATATAAGTTTACTATTTGCAGAACAGTATAGCAAAACATTGGCTTCTCAAGCAAACTTAAACTAAGCAAATTGACAAAACTCAACATAACATCAAATTTAACTTCGGTAATTCTTTAAACATAACATCCAAAATCTCTAGGCAGTTAAACATCCAAGCTTGATCCATGAAATACCTATTTACCTGCACAATCACTATGGACTGCCCCATAAAATATGAGACACCCAATAGTGCATCAACGCACACATGGGTCAGACTAATGCGTGGTATGAGTAATCTAACTGAAAACACAAATTTTATATAATTTTTTCTCATATTCAAATAACTACAAAATAAATAGAAGAATGCAATATTGCTCTTATGCATATTTCTGGGTAACGTGTGTATGTTCCTTAGTGTACACAAAATGATATATAATTTAATGATTTGTTACAGAGAAAACCAACATAGAATTCATCCATAGAATACCATCAGATAGTCAACACAATTATCAATTAAATCATCATTCCTCGTCTACAGATTTTCTGGCCATCAGGAATTTTACCCAAGCCTTCACATGAACCTTTTACTAATGTTCAATATCCTGTATTTTGTTTTTATGGTCTTTAGCTACTTTCTCTTTTATTAAATGACACACTGTCTGGGGCATATTCACTGTTAACCCAGCACACTCAGGACCCTGGGTATAATCATACCATGTGTGAGCTTGCAATGTTCACCTTGCCAAGCTATATTTGTAGCCCTAAGATCCCAAGTCCTTAGTTAAGTTACTAAGTGTCACTCCCCCTTTTCTTTTAATACTATGTTAATACCTCTCTGTATCTCATGTTCAAGCAATGAAGAAAACATTCAGTCCCATACACACATCCAGAGGTTAACAAATCATGTTTTCACTAGCAAGCACTTTTCCATAGCAACAGAGGTGATTTCTTAAACATGTTATGTTTCCTATGAATTTCAATAGATCCTAATACAAACATGTGGCCATAGATAAATTTTTCTGTTGGTTTCTTCCTACCTCTGATTCAATCAGATCTATGTAGGTCCTCAAATCTGACTAAATCACAATTATTTTATTGGATAGTTCATGGAATGCAGAGGCTCAGCACATGTATACATTGCACCCCTATATTTTCATTTGTTGTTGATATGAGGCATAAGCTACAACACAATGTTGCAGCCCCATATCCTCTTTCATTTTTAGACCATATATCCATATTAAGTATCCTGGGTTTTAAACTAGCAAATATATATAAAGAAAACCCATACTCACTACTTCATCTCACAGTTAAATCATAACACAGAAGGACATATTTAAACATTAAATCCCTGGCTATTTCACTCTGGGTAAATCAATATAAAAGGGTTTTCATTTAAACAGATCATAAAGCAAGTGAAAGTTCCCATATCATAAAAACAACATAGCTTGCAACAAATAAAAATATAAATTTAGTCAAGCTGCCTCAATATTCAGGACTTATTGCTTATTACCAATGTTTCCAGTGAGGTTACTCACCTTAACTCTTTTTCCTAAGCCTTCCTTTCCCTTTGATCTTTCACTTTCTCTTAACTCTAATGGCCAATGCTCTCTGGTTTATATTTCTATCGCTATATATTATTTTCTGTTTTAAAAATAGTGACAGATCTCACTACCTTAAGCCTTCTTATACTATACCCTGGCTGCCACTAGGGTTTTAGAAAATTACCCAATGTCAGTTTTGCCCCATCAACTATGATCTGCTTCTAATTTTTTTATAGAGAAAATGGGTACGTGGTTCTTGTTATTTTTCTCAGAAAATATACCCTAGTCCTTTTATCTTACCCCGGGTCATGTTATATGCATGGCTTACATTTTTTTTCAAGCAAAAGAATTACTGAAATTAGCTAAAGTGTTTTATTAAAGATTCATACTATTTCCATGCAAATCTTGTCTCCTACCAGCAGTGCTTTCTTATGCTCCTGCATATCATATGTAAACATATTTATTTATTTATTTAAATACTTACTATCTTCTGCATGTGTTTATTCTGGACTACATACTTTATTTTCTTTATACTAAACTTGCTTTAAAGACATGTTCATGTCTGTAATAATCATGTCTGCATGCCTATGTATTTGAAATTTATTTATTCTAACTTACAAATTAATTTCTGCCTATTTTATATTGTAGAAAATATGTGTATGTGTATGCACTGTCTAGTGCACCAGTTCATACCCTTTTTTTTAACCATTCATTGGCAACAAGTTTCTATTCCTATTTTTTTTCAATTATTAAACAATCATAAACTAAATTGAATCATAAAATTACCCTAAAAATCAGGGTTATCACATCTCACAACGTCAGCTTTTGATATTCGAGTTTCGTCTTTGAATACGCGTTTAACAAGATAAAGGATCTTAGATTAGTCGGACGAAATGGTGGAAGCTCAAAGGAGATGCCTCACGGGTGTTTATGGATAGAGTGAAGGGAGAAGAGAAATAAAATATGGAAGGAGAAGAAAATGACATGTGGGATAAGTGGCAACGCGCATGCGAAAAATGACTACTGAGGTGTTTGGGATAATGAAAATAAATAAACGTGAACCTAAAGATTCATGGTGGTGGAACATTGATGTGCAAAAGGCAATCAAAGAGAAGAAGGAACGCTATAAGTGCTTACATTATCACAAAAGCAAGGACAACATGAAAAAGTACATAGTGGCAAAGAAGAACGCAAAGAGAGCCGTAAGTGAAGCAAGGGATTGGACGTATGAAGATCTATATCAAAAGCTAAGTACGAAGGAGAGTGGAAAAAAGTCTATATGATAGCTAAGCTTCGCGAGAGGAAGACGAGAGACTTCAACCAAGTTAAATGCATCAAGGATGACAATAATAGACTTTTGGTGAAGGACAATGTGATCAAAAATAGTTGGAGAGATTACTTCGATAAGCTATTCAATGAAGAAGGTGATAGCACTACAATTGAGATGCCGACTCTTTTGATGACACTAGTAGACATTTTGTTTTGAAAATTCAAGATCCCGAGACGAAGGAGGCGTTAAAACAGACGAAAACAGGCAAGGCATTGGAAACTGATGACATCCCCATTGAGATGTGAAGATGCCTTGGAGATGTAGGGATAGTCTGGCTAACTAAGTTGTTTAGTAATATTTTCAAATCAAACAAGATGTCAGATGAGTGGAGGATTAGTTTCAATTTTTAAGAATAAAGAAGAATTCAAAGTTGCACTAACCATAGAGGAATTAAGCTTATGAATCATACAATAAAGCTTTGGGAGAGAGTCACTGAACATCGGTTAAGAAGGATGGCAAGCGTTTCAAAAAACCAATTTGTTTTCATGCCTGGGAGGTCGACAACAGAGGTAGTTTTCTTGATAGGACAACTTAAGGAGAGGTTTAGTGAGCCAAAAAAGCATATACACATGGTATTTATCGATTTGGAGAAAGCTTAAGACAAAGTACCAAGAAAGGTTATATGATGGGCTCTGGAAAAGAAGAGAGTCTCAACACGTACATTACCCTTATCAAGGATATTATGATGATGGTGTGACTAGTGTCAGAGCATGCAATGATGAAACTAGTGACTTTCCTATAAATATAGGATTACATCAAGGGTCAACTTTGAGCCCCTACATTTTGCCCCAGTGATGGATGAGGTTACGGTGGATATATATGGTGAGATTCCTTGGTGTATGCTCTTTGCTGATGATGTTGCACTAATTGATGGAAGTAGGATTGTGGTTGATAGACAACTGGAGCTGTGGATACAGATTTTATAATCGAAGGGTTAGGCTTAGCAGAACTAAAACAGAGTATATGAAGTGTGAGTTCAGCGATGTCAGGTCATAGGATGGAGATGTCACTCTAACCGGACAAGTAATGCCCTAGAAGAAATCCTTTCGATATGTAGGATCAGTATTGCAGTATGATAGTGAGATTAATGAAGATATTAGTTTTAGAATTCGAGCGGGATGGGTGAAATGGGGACAAGCGTCTGACATTCTTTGTGATTAGAAAGCCCCACAGAATATTAAAGGAAAATTCTACAGAACGACAATTAGGCCTACAATGTTGTATAGTGCAGAATGTTGGCCTACTAAAAGCCAACACTTTCTGAAGATAAGTGTATGATGCGATGGAGCTGCAGTCATACAAGAACAGACCGAATTTGAAATGATGATATACTTGATAAACTTGGAGTAGCACCAATTGAGGAGAAACTAATCCAACATCTCTTAAGATGATTTGGACATCTCCAACGGAAGCCTCCTGAGGCACCTGTGCATGTTGGAATTATAGACCGTTGAACGTACGAGTATATGATTTTTGTTTGATGATAGTAAACATATATATATATATATATTCATTTAAATGTATTTATTAATGTACCATTTTATTTTTCACATAATTAAATAAATATTTCCCGAATAAAGTAAATAACACAGAATTTAAATTCAAACGGATATTTTATTCAAACAAATATTTATTACAATTTTTAATAGTACAAATTTGAGCTCTCACTATATATATATATATATACAAAATTTCAATTATAATATAAATTTGACTACATCACAATTTTTATTGACATTAGCACCTCACTACATACCACTCATTCACTCGTATTTATCTTCAACTCCATTCCAGATTGAATCCAGCATCTGGGAAATCTGCAAAAGTACACACTGACGCAGTAAAATTGAAAATGAAATATTTTTGCAGTGTAAAATAAAATGTGATTTTGAAAATATTATCTACCTCGGTTATTTGGGTTGTTTGTCATCATTTAATTTTGAATTCATCAAACACAAACAATTTTTGACATGCACGATGTATTACTGTACTTGCCACAAGGCTGTGCACACCAATATACACTTGACAAGATTGCAGGGACAGGTGAGCACAAGGTCAAACCCAAATCAATAGCCGAGTTCAACTCAAGTGAAATCATGATACAAGCATAAGGTCAAACCCTAGCTTTAAGCCGGATTTAACTCAGGTGCAATCCGAAAAACAAATCCAAATGTACAAATGCAATAAAATGGTCGGGAGCAACCTCACAGCACACTTGTATACATTTATGTGAACCAGACAAGTACTTCAAGTACGAATGCAAAACTGGAAACATGAATAACACATCATACATACACAGTGCAAAAGTGATGATCTACAACTCAGTGCAGCACAACCAAATTGCTCAGGCTCAAAGACACAAATGACACACAATACAACATAGCAGTATGGAAGTGAGACTACAAACCAGGTCACAGTGAAACCCAAATGAACATGACCGAACCCGACACAATGCAACTGAAACTGTCTCAAAGCAAATGAGAATTAAATACACAGACTAAAAGCAACTCAATGAAGCATGGTCAAACCAAACTGTAATGAACAAGTTAATTCATGTGACAGCAATGCAAACTTGACTACAAGAACAACAAACATCAAATGTACAAAGACTACACGCCTGCAAGCGTTTCTGCCTCGAACTAAAATGGCAACTAGCAACAAGTGTTTCAAGTCCACAACAACTTAACCAAACTTCAAAACAGTAATGAAACTACCAGACCAGTGGCCAATGCAATCATCTGAGAGATGTGAGGATATACACAATGCAACAATAGGTTCAGGTAGACCATAAAGACAACTACAGTTCAATATCAAAGTAACCAAAGTCAACAGAAGTGATATCATAAACATGAGGATACAAATGCACATATATACAGCATGAACCAAAATGACAAGTGAACGGCAGGTGGTATGAGACCGAACCAGACGAATGCAACTAAATTCAAGTGAATGGCAACAACAAGTGATGCATCAGTGAAACAACTCAATATGTAAACAATATATGCAATGACTAGAGGCAGTAAACAGAGAAGATGAAGTCAGGTGATATCAAAAACCAAGTTGAAGCAGAAACCAAAATATATTATCACCGAACCGTTAACAACAAATAAGAGGTGCAATTCAAAATCAAGTCAAAGCCACAAGTCAATCAAGGAAGTCAAAGAAGTCAGAAATCAAAGTCGTGGTGGCCACAAAAGAAAACAAGCTGTGTTAACCAAGTAAATAAAATATACGAATTGGAACAAGTCAGAAATCATCACTAGCATCCATACGAAAGTCAATGGCTGAGATAAATCAACTGACGAATTCAAACAAATGTATACACATGAAAAGATAGGAATTTGAATCCTATAAAACCTAATCATCATCTGCCAAAATTGTTTATTCGAGTTCAAGCAACAAAGAACAATCTTTTAACTCGAATTAAGATCGAGTTCAAGCATATCAACTAGTAAAGCAAAAGGCATAAATACATACCAAAGTCAAAGTCGAACTCGATCAAATAGAAGCAGCCGTGAGCAACTCATAGAGACAGTCGATCGACAAAGTAAGGGACGTAAATCATCATTCGATCGAGCTACTGAAGTCGGCATCTTCTAATCATAAAAAGCCCTAATTTTCGAGCAAAAGAGAAGAGGAACGAACGAATAGAAGCAGTCATTTTTCTCGAAGGATACGGCCGTAGGAATAACAGAAAAAGGGGAAATAATTTTACAGTACATTTAATTTGGGCCAACTAATATTTATTTGGGTTGTTATATTTAAAATTAGGGTTTATTTGTTTTGTTGTTTTAAAGTGTATTTTTAATTTCTCTTTTAAAACATTGTAATTTCTAGTCGTGTGACTAGGGGACGAGCTACGGTGGTGTAGTTCGAGAATTTTCAACTAAATGGCTGAGTTGTGGCACGGTTTTGAGCATAGAGTTAAGGTTAGTCGATAGTGGGTGTTGCGAATTTACGTGTGTAAGCTTCTTACTACTTAACTTCTAGTAGAAACCTTGGGGGCAGCCCGTAGGCAGGGTTTTGCCGAAGCTGTCTAAATTCTATGTTGTTCTATTTCTGCAATTTTATTATTCTGCTATTGTCTATGCCGCTGTTATTCGACTATTATTTGTGCTAAAATTATTTTATATACTTCCGCAATAAATTTTTATAAATAATAGTATCGCCCTATTCACCCTCCTCTAGGGTGAAATCGATTCTACAAGTGGTATCAAAGCTAGGAACAAAAGTCATTTTTGTTTCAAAATTTTGATTTTTCAAAATTTTGATTTTTCAAAAACCAATTTTTATTTAAAAATTTGAATTTTTAAAATGGCTTCTTTTAATACTGCTTTTGCTGAGGGTCAGTCTATAGTTAGACCACCAATGTTCGATGGTGAATATGCTTATTGGAAAAATAGAATGAAATTTTTTCTCAAAACCATTGATGCTTGGAATATAGTTGAGACAGGTTATACAGCACAACTATAATAGTAAATAATCAGGAAATTTAAAAACCAGCTGATCAATGGACAGATCTAGAAAATAAATTACAAAATGCAAATGCTAAAACTGTTCTATTATTTGTTCATAAGATCATGTTGAATTTAATCGCGTCTCACATTGTCTAACTGAACAGGAAATATGGCACACACTTGAAGTGACTCACAAAGGAACATCTCAAGTCAAAGAATCTCGCCTTGCCATGCTTAGTAGCAAATACGAGAACTTAAAAATGGCTAAGAATGAAAATGTCAAAGAGATATACGGACGACTTTCCAATATCATATACAAATAAAAAGCTCTCGAAAAATCTTACACAGAGTTGGAGATAGTCCGAAAAATCCTCAGAGTCCTTCCACGAAGTTTTGAAGCAAAAGTGACTGTCATTCAAGAATCGAAAGATTTGAAACAAATTAAAGTTGAAGAACTCATCGAAAATCTCACCACTTATGAGCTAGAGATGAAATTCAAGGAAGAACGAGAAAAAGGAGGTACTCGAAAGAAATCGATAGCTCTCAAAGGAACAACAGAATGTGATGGTGATGACGATGATGATGGAGCAGCTGAGCTGGCACTATTAATGAAGAAATTCACAAAGTGAAATCGTAGATACGGAAATCCAGCTCTAAATCAATAATTGAAAAGCAGAATAATCAAAGCACTAGACAACTCATAAGAGCAGAAAATCATTTGTCACAAGTGCAATAAACCCGGTCATATCAAGCCCAATTGTCCTCGAAATCAACACGACCAAGAAAAGAAATCAAAAAGGAGAAATTTTACAGCCACGTGGAATATAAGTGATGATGATTATAAAAGCACTAGTAATGAGAGTGAAAAAGCAGATATGTGCCTCCGAGGTGATACAACTGATAGCGATGAGCCAAGCGAGGTATCAAAACTCACTCACTAGAATTACTTGTATATTTTCATGAAGTAAATGGCTATTTTGAACGACTTAGGGAAAAATATGCTAAAATTGAATCACAAAGAGATACTTTTATAGATATAAATGGAAAACTTGATCAACTAGTCAAACACTATCAAAGTAAGATCCCTATGTATGATAAGTGTCCATCACTTGAAGAAGAAATTAAAAAAGTCAAAAATTAAAATTAAATCACTTGAAAATGAAATTCTAATTTTGAAAGAGAGTGAAAATACTAGGAGAGAGAACTCTATTAAAAAGTGTACACAATTATTGAATGAAAATGAATTTCTCAAAATACAAGTCCACCAATTGTATACAACATTAGGAAAAAATTTCAAAAGTAAAAGATCGTTAAAAATGCTTTTAGGGAAACAAACTGTTAATACAGATAGACAAGGACTTGGATATAATCAATCAGAACATGATAAAGATAAAATTAAACAAGTCAATTCCATGTGCACAATTTGTAGAAAATTTGAACACAATCAAAATAATTGTTGGTATAGACCCAAACACGTGAAAACTATTCCAATTTAGGTTCCAAAAGGCATTAATATGAAATCACTCAAAGTAAAACAAATTTGGGTGCCAAAAGGAACATATATAAATATTTTCGGGTCTCCACAAACATATTTTTCAAACTCATTTTCCACTAACAACCATGGACCTATAAAAACAAATAGGTCACAAAAATATTTTCTCGTGTAGGTGAGGTGGTAGGCTAAGAAACTACAATAGTGTTACTTAGATTCTGGCTGCTGCAGGGACATAATGGAGGACAAAGCAAAGTTCCTTAGCCTATTATAAAGGTAGCAGAATCATAATGGGAAACAATGAAAAATTATCGTAAAGGTAAAATAAGTAATGATATATTCATCTTGAACGATATATTTAATGTGATAATCTGCACCATAATTTAATCAGCCAGTTATGTGATAATGAATGCTGATAATGATTCTAACTTTTTCAAAAATTGTTGGCCAATTATATCTTTTATGCCAAAAATACAATGAGTATTTCTAGAGACTTTGTATTGGTTCATAAAGATTTTTTTGGATGATGTTTTGATGATTACTCTTGATACACATTCATATTTTTGTATCTGGATCTGACACTATGCAAGGCTTCAATTCAATTCCATTTAAATGCTATAAAAATGATTTTAAGGAATTTGCTGCAGCTCCATGATCTGGTCTATAAAATTCAATGAATGATAATTTTGAGTGAAAGAAAATTCAGATGTAGATTTCATTGGTAATCTAGTTGATAAAAAAAGTACTAGTGGAACGTGACTTATGTTGAGACATTCAGTAGCTGCATCATTTTCGAAGAAAATATATGCATATTTTTCATTTCAAAAACTTTTCAAATAGAAGACATTTTTCTTATAAAACCCCTTTTAGAAAATCATTTTTGACCTTGATTCAGATTAGTCGTTTTTTTAAAAATTTGATAATTATTTTTGAATTTGAGCTTAAATGATTACATTAACTATCTGACTCCCTACTGATTATCGAAAAGATAAATAGTGATTGAAAAAGTGATGAGTGTTGATATTGATCATGTATTATAAATTGAGACGGTATAATTAGTAAATTTCTTTAGAAATTTAAACAAGAGTTGTAAAAACTTTTTGTTGGTAAAAATTCCATGATCATTTCTATTTCTATCATATTTCTATCGGCCATCACTCATGAAAATCCAATATAGTACGTTAACATGTGATGTTTTAAACATTAATCATTTTTTTTCATTTTATTATATTTTTAGCAATAAAAACATTCAAAGCATCCACTCTCATTTAAAAGTCCTCATGGTTATGCATAGGTGAATTACTTGGAATTTTTGATTATGTGCTTCCATGCTCATTCGAAAGTCCTCATGGTTATGCATGTATAGAACACATATCAAAATTAATTAATTGAATAGACAATTTGATTTTAATCTCATTTAAAAGTCCTCACGGTTATGCGTGGTTAGAAGATTCTTGAATTCATTTTTTTTTAAAATTAGGAATACTACTAATCTCATTTAAACGTCCAAACGGTTATGCATGGTTAGGAGATATTCAAATTCCTAAAATAAATATACCACAAATAGACACAACTATATGGTTTTATATGATGACACCATCCCTATCATTCTAAAGTGGAATATGCGTCAAACAGAGTATTTATGATTTTTGTTTGATTTTTTATTGAAATTTAATATTTATATTCGATTGAGTTTTAATGTTGTATTAATGTCTATCACTTTATCTCTATTTTTCTAACACTATTATTTTTTTGGTGATAACAAAAGGGGAAGAGAAAGGTTAAGATATTGGCAAATAAAGGTCAAATATTTTATTTTGTATATACATCTAGATTCATTTATTCATTTTTATTTATTTACATGCATATATGGAGGGGGGCTTTGTTTAGAGAGTAAGCATTCAAATAGAGGGAGCACATAGAGTCTATCAATGATCAAATACATTTAACATATTCAAAATCTTAAATATATATATGTTATCATCAAAAGGGGGAGATTATTGAATATGCGAATATATGTTTTTTTGATGATAATAAACATATATATATATATATATTCATTTAAATGTATTTGTTAATGTACTATTTTATTTTTTACATAATTAAATAAATATTTGCTGAATAAAGTAAATAACGTAGAATTTAAATTCAAACGGATATTTTATTCAAACATATATTTAAAAAGCTCTCATTATATATACACAATTTTGATTACAATACAAATTTGACTACATCACAATATTCATCTACATTAGCACCACGCTACATATCACTCATTCGCTCATATTTATCCTCAACTCCATTCCAGATTGTATCTAGCATCTGAGCGATCTACAAAAATACACATTGACGCAGTAAATTGAAAATGAAATATTTTTGCAGTGTAAAATAAAATGTGATTTTGAAAATATTATCTGCCTCAGTTATTTGGGTTATTCGTCATCATTTAATTTTGAATTCATCAAACATGAACAACTTGTGACACGCACAGTGTATTACTGTACATGCCACAAGGCTGTGCACACCAATATATACTTGACAAGATTGCAGGAATAGGTGAGCACAAGGTCAAACCAAAATCAATAGCCGGTTCCAACTCAAGTGAAATCACGATACGAGCATAAGGTCAAACCCGAGCTTAAGCTGGATTCAATTCAGGTGCAATCCGAAAAACAAATCCAAATGTATAAATGCAATAAAATGGTCGAAAGCAACCTCATAGCACACTTGTATACATTTATGTGAACTAGACAAGTACTTCAAGTACGAATACATTACTGTAAACATGAATAACACATCATACATACACTGCGCAAAAGTGATGATCTACAACTTTGTGCAGCACAACCAAACTGCTCAGGCTCAAAGACACAAATGACACACAATACAACATAGCAGTATGGAAGTGGGATTGCAAACCAGGTCACAATGAAACCCAAATGAACATGACCGAACCCGATACAATGTAACCGAAACTATCTCGAAGCAAATGAGAATTAAATGCATAGACTCAAAGCAACTCCATGAAGCATAGTCAAACCAAACTGTAATGAACAAGTTTAATTCACGTGACAGCAATGTAGACTTGACTACAAGAACATCAAACATCAAATGTACAAAGACTCCAAGCCTGCAAGCATTTCTACCTCAAACTAATGGCAACTAGCAACAAGTGTTTCAAGTCGACAACAACTTAACCAAACTTCAAAACAGTAATGAAACTACCAGACCAGTGACCAATGCAATCATCTAAGAGATGTGTGGATATACACAATGCAACAACAGGTTCAGGTAGAACACAAAGACAACTGCAGTTCAATATCAAAGTATCCAAAGTCAACAGAAGTTATATCATATACATGAGGATACAAATACACATATATACAACATGAACCAAAATGACAAGTGAACAGCAGGTGGTACGAGACCGAACCAGATGGATGCAACTAAATTCAAGTGAATGGCAACAACAAGTGATGCATCAATGAAACAACTCAACATGTAAACAATATATACAATGACCAGTGGCAGTAAACAGAGAAGACGAAGTTAGGTAATGTCAAAAACCAAGTTGAAGCAGAAAACAAAATATATTATCACTAAACTGTAAACAACAAATAAGAGGTGCAATTCAAAATAAAGTCAAAGCCCCATGTCAATCAAGGAAGTCGAACAAGTCAGAAATCGAAGTCATGGTGGCCACGAAAGAAATCAAGCCGTGATAACCAAGTAAACAAAATATACGAATTGGAAAAAGTCAGAAATCATCACTAGCATCCATATGAAAATCAATGGCCGAGATAAATCAATTGACGAATTCAAACAAATGTATACGAACGAAAATATAGGAATTCGAATCCTATAAAACCCAATCATCATCGGCCAAAATTGATCATTCGAGTTCAAGCAACAAAGAACATTCTTTAAACTCGAATCAAGGTCGAGTTCAAGCATATCAACGAGTAAATAAAAAGGCATAAATTACATACCGAAGTCGAAGTCGAACTCGATCAAATAGAACCAGCCGTGAGCAACTCAAAGAAACAGTCGATCGACAAAGCAAGGGACGTAAATCATCATTCGATCGAGCTACTGAAGTCAGCATCTTCTATTTATAAAAAGTCCTAATTTTCGAGCAAAAGAGAAGAGGAACGAACGAATACACAACACCACAACTGTCTTTTTGTAACGGTTATAACCGTTGGTAATCAAATTCCCAACGGTTATAACAGTTGGTAGCAGGTACGTTATAATTTTTTTTTTACATATTTGTAACGGTTTTAATCGTTGGGAATTTTGGAACTTCCCAACGGTTATAACTATTGCGAATAACCGTAATTCCCAACGGTTATAACCGTTGGAAATTCCTTGCACACATAGGTAAATAGCGTAATTACCAGCACTTATAAGTGTTACAAATATGGTATAGCTGAACCATATCTTATTCAGCATCTAATGGTATTTCATTCAAGTATATCTATACGAATTTATAACAACTGTACACAAGACTAAATTTCAAAACTAACATATCATCAAATCATTAAAAAACATCAAATGTACGAAATAGAACATATCAAATTATATAAAGTTCATTGTGACAACTTCAAATTTCACCACTACAACAAATATAGTAGCTTACAAACAACTAATACGACACTCCGACACAACTACAAAACCACCATCAACCAACTCGGAAAAGTTCATTGTGACTGAGTTTTACATGCTTTGCATTAGATATAGAACTAATTGCACGGTAATAGCTTATTTTTTTATCATTTTCAAAAACTTCGGCAATGACATCTCTTTCAAAATCTTCCAAACTAATTACCCCTTCGTTACCATTAACACTAGCTTCTGATTTCTGCCTCTCTTCTGCTGCTTCTATTAAAACCTGGATATCAAAACGAATTGATGTAAAACAAATGAGTTGACTGCATAGATGGAAGAGAAACAAAAAGAAAGTTTGGAAAAAGCTGGAAAATTGAATCATGTAAATAATGTCTTATTTGTAACAATACCTGCTAACGAATCGGGGGAGTGGAAATAAAAATTGGACACCAAACCGTAGTCATCAAAACAAATAAAAGGTTGACAAATTTTATTAAGCAAAGCAAGATAAACTGAAGAAAAGAATTGTTTTATGCCTGTGTCGAACTCTCTGATGAAGAAAATAAAGGAATTGTTTTATGTGACTGGAATCATAAATTGTTTCCTGTAACCGTAATAAAATCAGCTAAAAGCTTTTTTGAAAAAGATAACTTTCCTATGATTCACTACCAGATACAAAGTTGCATTTGTACTCCTGACAGTCGATACAAAATGCAGTATAAATTAATAAGATTAATTGATAGGTTTGTGTGGAAGATGTATTCCAATAAAAAATAATCACTACTCTACTTATAATTTGAACCTATCAAACTAGTAAATTTCCCCAAGTCAATTCATCTAGCCTTCTAATAAGAATAGCATCTTGGAATTTATTATGATTACCTTGCACGTTAATGTTTTCGGTATCCCCATGCTCAAATAAACTCAACTTAATCATTATGTATATATTTTTTTTAGCAAAGCTAGCCGGCTTTATAGTGGGCCGTGCCACTGTATATAAAAATAGGAAAACAGGTGCTCTGCACATGCATAGAGCAACTAAGATGGAGAAAATTTAAAGAACAGGAGTTAGACAATAAAGCCTAAACTACTAATACAGCAGAACTAATCTTCCTCAGAAGAGGAAGAACGATGTCATCCATCAACCGTAGTTGGACCAATAACATGCGAAAACCTTGAGAAGAGAGCAGCCAAACGAGGATCATAACCAACTGAACCAGGCGAGCAAAGAAATTTCCTATCCCAAGTGACATCGAAAAACTTACTTTTGTTCTCCTCCCCTAACTCACCATCCGTAATGAGGCACAATCCTTCTCTCACAATATGATACATAAGATATCAACTCTCACCATCAGTCTCACTAATAAAGGCGTAAAAAATGTCCTTTTCAGGCGAATATCTCATATCAGAAGGAGAGTGAACCCAAGCACGCTCATCCGAGTACCAGGAAATGATATCAGAAGCGGAAGCAGAAGGTTCCACCTCCAGGGAAGAAGGAGGAGAAGTAGAGGAAGGGGCTAGAGCATGCACAGAACCAGAAGGAGCAAGGCAAACCAACGGGACAGCAGGAGGATCCACAATAGGGGGGACTAAATAAGGAGCTAGAGGCGCAACAACTAAAGGATCAGGAGGAGCAGGAGCAGCAAACTTCCTAACCCACTTCCGGATAGGAGGACGAGCAAGGGGAATCCGGTCAACAAAAGGAACAACCAGACCAGGACAGGCTTCAGCACAATGACCAAAGGACTGACAAGAATCACAAATCTCAGGTTTCCAACTATTGCGAACTCTAACCTCAGCTACATGACTCTCATCTAATTTGACCTTTAAAACCATAGGCAAGGGTTTGTCAGGAGTGATCTCTATAAGAGCTTTGGCATATACAAGCTTCTTTCTGGCCATAGTACTAGTATCATAACATATCACCTTACCAACCAGACCAGCAAGCCAGTCAATCCCAAAAAGAGGCTGGAGAACAGAAGGAATATGAGAGAAATGGGCCCAGACAGGAATAGATAAAACTTGTTCCTTCGCACGATCCACAGAAGGACTCCACGTAGTGATAATGAACGGTTTACCATCAATAAGGAGAGGGTTTGCTTCCAGAATACGTTGTCTTTCATCACTACGCGTAAACTTAAAGAAGAACATTTCATTATCATAGTGAACAAACAAACCACCTCTAGGCTTCCACACCGTATTGCACCTCGACTTAACTACGTGATATGGAGGATTAGAATCAAGAAAGAAACCAACCAAATGGTCTTTCCAAAAATCCACGCCGGCCTCAATCACTTCCACGGGTGGAACCATAACTCCCTCGTTTTCAACTAATTCAAATCGACGAGGAGAGTGAATACCCGCGTTACTTGGCAGCTTGGTAAACAAAGAAGACCATTTGGTAGCAGGCCGAGACAGTGGAGGGACATGTAGATTATCTTGAGAACCAACTGTCATGGGATCAATGACATCGGCAATACAACAAACACTAGATGTGCTACCCAATATTACCCCAGAATTAGTCTTGCTTCCCAATACCGTAGCAGTACATTTATCAGAACATTTATCAGCATCAACCTCACGTTCATTTGACACCGAAACAGTACATTTATCATTCGCAATTACAACGGCCGTTGCCAACCCCTTATCAAACTTACACCCAAGACTATCTGGTAACACGGTTCCAACATCCAAACCAGAGACAACTGGAAGACCCACATCCAATGACGACCAAGCATTTGAAGGAGAAGCAGCTAAAAACGTTGACAAAGAAGACGTACTAGAATTTGGAATGGGACCAAGCACCGACGGAGAATACGAGACCGGTGATGTGATATCAGACATTATACCAGACAAAGGCAAAGGCAAATCGAGCACTGCAAGAGGCAATACACATTCACGTTTCGAAGGAGTAGTACCTAATAGCTCGCTAGAACCAAGCGATAGATCTGAAGACTTTGACGAAGAACGCGAAGACTTGTTCGAGGGCATGGAAAGAGAGAAGGGCGAAAGGGAAGGGTGGACGGAAAAGGGGGAAGGGGCGGCGAACAGAATGGATGGAAGGATGGTTACGGTGAAGAAGCATTGAAAATATCCTGGAAACAGCTCTCCAATGAAGACGCCATTTAAAAATAAAAACTTTGGGGCTAAAACTTTGGGGCCAAGGAAACTATGTTTGCCCTGGCCTTCGGTTAGCCGGTTTTATAAGTGGCCGTGCACTATGTCTCATTATTGTGGCCGCTGGGATTCGAACCGGTGCCACTACAACCATATGTAGCAACTCCACTATGTCTTAACCACTGGACCACTAGAACTTGACTAAACTTTGGGGCCAAGAAAACTATGTTTACCCTAGCCTTCGGTTAGCCGGTTTTAAAGTGGCCGTGCACTATGTCTCATTATTGTGGCCGCTGGGATTCGAACCGGTGCCACTACAACCACATGTAGCAACTCCACTATGTCTTAACCACTGGACCACTAGAACTTGACAAAAAAGAATTAAGAGAAATACCAAGTGAAGCATTCACTTTGATATGTTTTTGAACAAAAAATTAAGAAGATTTCATGGTTCATCTTTGAAACATCCTTAAAAAAGTTGTTTGTAGATGTTTTTAGTATACAAAGAAAATTTCCCTTTGTAGATAAATGTTGGTCAATAAAGACAAGCAGATTAAGGTTGCAGTACAGTATAATTACAATAATTTGTTCCTAAATAATTTGAATTTGGAAGAAATATGATAATAGAATAACTATTTTTCAAAGTATAAAACCATATTTATAGCATATGCATGTAAGTAAATGTTAAAATATAACAACCAAATGTTCATGATAAAAAACAAATAAAAGTATCTATGTGCGCCATCAGCTTAATTAAGATTTTTGAAAACTGAAAATAATATCATTGATCGGTTTATTATTATATTTAATCATTTAAATTCGATTTTAATACACACACATCAACATTACTAATAATTAGAACAATTAAAATAATTATGATAAATTTATAATTTTCATAGAACATGGGCTAGGCCTGGAAAATGCTTATAAAGTTTCTCAGAGAAAAGCTTTCAAACCTCAGTAAAGATCTTTCTTTTTATTGTACTAGGCCTATCTGTTCTTTTGTTAAGGAATCCAACAAGAATCAAAGGACATCAGCTACCAAGGATATCTTATACATCCAGATTTTCACTAATTGGTGTCGGATACACATTTAATTTTAGACATATGCATTCTATAAAAATAGTTTCAAAAAGAAAAAATATATATTTGATATAAGCTTTTGAATCTATTTCAGTTATATATATGTATGTGTGTGTGTGTCTATATATATATATATATATATATATATATATATATGGTTGTGTACATATAAAATTCTAAAAGATATATAGCTTTAAATATATAAGTTTGAATATATTGAATTTTGAAGGTGCAGTTTCAAACACATATATAATTTCAAATGCACAAAGTTTCATGTATATCTGATTTTTAGGGTATGAAATTTTAAGCTTGTATCGGACTTTCAAATACATAACGTTCTGGGTGTGTATTAGTTTAAAGATTCACAGTTTACATATGGACTTCGAGTATATATACATATGAGTTTCTAAAGGTATATAGTTTAATATAGTTCAGATATATGAGATTCATGTACATACATTTAGTTTCAAGTACATGTATGCACAGTTTCAATGATGCTAAGCTTTGAATATATATCAGTTATATATATAGACACACACACACACAATTTCAAATATATATGTTTTGTATAGGTATGATTTTAAAAGTGTAAGAGCTTTAAATATATAAGTTATATACTATGATTTCTGATTCGGAATATCTGTATAATTTTTGAATGTATCAGAACTTCTAATTTAACAGGTTCTTAGATGTACAAGTTTTAAATGCATATGTTTTTGTATCTATCCCCATTTTGTAAATAAGGGTTCTGAGCAAATATTAGTTTTGAAGATGTACCAGTTTCAAATAAGTGCAGTATGTATATCAAGGTTTTGAATACACTGGATATCTATAGCTTCACATATATACATGGTCCTGAATAGATATTTAGTTTCAGATATAATTATAGTTTTGAACGTATAAAGTTTTAAGTGTGTGTATGAATTTTGAATATGGAATGGTTTACATATAATTTCAAGTATATATATAGTTTCATACGCATGTGATTCCAGATATGTATGTTATCGATTTTCAAGTTTAGTAGATTTCATAATGTATTTAGCATTCACTACATGTCAGTTTTCTAAATAGATAGAATTTATTATGTGTATCGGTTTCAAGTGAATATATTCCTTTATTAACATTCATTTCTTACTGTTTTCTACTGTGCTTTTTATTCATTTCTTTGCTATAACTGTAAAAACTAAAAAGTAATACTCAATAACTAATTTATCATAGCTCTTAATTATTATTAACTCTTTTTCAACATTCAGTTTTTTCAGTTTTCTACTGTGCTTTATATTCAAGCTTTGCTATAATTGTAAAAACTAAAAAGTAATACTCAATAAATCAAACCTCTTTGGACAACAATCTGTTATCAGGCCATTTCTTCAATGAAAACATTGGAAAACTCACTCTAAATTGCCAGCCTCTTACTTTCTACCTATTTCTATGTTCTAATAAAAGTCTAACTTCCTTTCTTTGTTGTCAAATCATTTCTCCAATGCTACCGATTGCATAATTAAGAACATGTACTTAGAGAAAACCTTTATTTTAAAAATCAAAATAATTTTTATTGAGAAAAAATAATAATTTTTCCTTATGCCGATCGAAACTGCTCTAATACAAAATATTGAATTTTTTTTATGATTGTGTTTAGAAAACACACAGACGCAGTACATTCAGATTCATACCTTCACTTATCATAAAGAATTCAACATACTTGAGTTCAATTGAGAGTTGAACCAGCACATAAATAAAATCAAGAGCCATTATTTTCTAGCCTTTTCTATATTTCTTGTATGGTTTTATGTATATACAATGGAGCTAACACAAGCATTTATATTAGTAGACTCTTGAAGTACCACAACCCCTCCATTACGAGTCATACAGACTTTTAGCACTTTGTAACCTTTCACGTTATTTAACCTTAATCATTCTTATTAACTGAATTAATTTTTGGATCAAATTGACAAAATCATTTCCAGTTAATTACTTTGAAAAGAAATAGTCAGCAGCAAAAGGTTATAACTGATTAAGTCATTTCCAATACTTATAAAACAATGTAGTCACTCATACATACTACCTCTAAAAATAACTAAGGGGTCGATAGATACTCTCACAGTATATTTAAGTACAAGAACATCGACACATGTACAATTCTTCGTTACTCCTAAATTCTTGCAAACATGTGTCATTTCTATCCAAGTATAATTAAATAATCATGGTTCTTCTTTGTGCGTACCAAAATATAAAAAAAAAAATAGAAAGATCTTGTACCTTTAATAATTTCATATGAGGGAAATACTTCCACAATCTTTGAGTCATTATTATTGACACGTCAAAAGTCTTCAGGATAAAACATTGGTATATTTCTAGTTTTTGTCATTTGAACCAATCTCAATGCTTTGCCAAAAGACTTATGCTCAAGCAAACATCAAGGAACAGAAACTCCCAAAGCATGCATTACAATTAGGGGTGTCAAATGGGTTGGGTTGGATATAAATGGGTTGGTTTAAAAATCAATCCAACCCATTTAAAAAAAAATAGACCCAACCCATTAGACCCATTTATTAAATGGGTAAACCCAACCCAGACCCACTAATTTAACGGGTCAAAGAAACCCAACCCGTTTAACCCAACTTGAATAAAATTACATAAAAACTTATAAAATCATTCTCATCAATTCAGTTTGTATAATTGAAGATCAATATAAAAACATTCAAAATTAGTACAAGACCATTCCAAATTTAAATTAGTACAAAGATAGCAAGTATCGTTCAAGATCAGTTCAAAACTACATAGCATAAAAATATGTGAAACATGAAGTAGCTCAATGAAAGCACTAAATCTATTTTTTTTCCCTTCCTTTGCATCTCTATTGTCCAACCTGCAACTGCATGTAGTGTCCAACCTGCATGTATTTTTTGAATTGTTTCAATAAGAATTAAGTTGATCATAGGTTAGGTACTATGCATATAAGTGACACAGCAGCGGCTGTTGCATGACATTAATTAGTGTTGCAAATTCAATCAGTAACATGCAAAATGAGGTATATAATTCAGAGTTAAAAATGCAATTGCTGACGGTAATAAAAGCAAATCAACCAGTCCTATGTACTGCACACACTTTCTTCTTGAAAGATATCAAAAATAGACCATGCCTTACATCCTGAAACTAAATTAAGCTTTACGTTACTTGTTTAACTTTGTTGGATGCTCATATATGTTCTACCATGCAACTACCTATCTAAATGCCTCTATTTACATGCTCAATGCATTTGGAGCTAGTTATAGTTTTCATGGTTCATTTCTAGGTGTTCTTTTCTTTTCTTTTTTTAAACGGCAAAGCTCATATATTAAAAATAGGCTTAATAGATTAAAGAAATCACATTTCAAAGCGCATGATATAAAGATAAGAAATTGCTAAATCCAGCTTAGTAATTTTACTTGTAGAAAGCATTGACATGAATCCCAACATATTTGTGGAACCAAACAATAGCACATGGCATGTTTCCAGTATACAAGGACACACCTAAACATTTGAATTGAACTTTTAAGTAACTACGCCAGTATCAGAGAGAAAGTACATGATAATTAGTAATTTTGACACAGAGGGGATTCTTTGACACAGAGGGGATTCGGAGTTGTAATAGCTACAAAGATGGTAATTAAGTAATTGAAATTTGTATCAGACTTCAATACAAGTTTAGTTGGAGCCAATAATTTAATATTGTAAAAGGTGTGTTCTAATGTAGTTGAAAAGCGAAACCAAAAAGACAAAAACTTTTCATGGAAAATGGAATTTAACATTGGGATTTTTGGTAACATACAGTCCAACAAAAATTTCAGTGTACAAAAAAGGCTTGTTGGTATTAAACTAAGTTGTTTATAAGAAAAATTTCAGTGTACAAAAATTTCAGTCTACATATTCCCATGCCAGACCACTGCATCTGGATTCTGTGTACATAAGAAAAACCAGCTTCCATCACTTTGCGGTATCAAAACTTATGTGTACGAGCCATTTTAGTAACCAATATTTCAAGTATTCAATAATCTATTAATAAAAAAAGAACAGGAAGCCTGCAAGTAATATCGAAGGTCTTATTGCATGAAGTACGAAGTATGAACACATTAATGACGATGCAAATAATGAGTCGTAACCAATCTCTAACTTACATGATAAAAGTGTTTTGCACTTTTTCTTGACTTTCACAAGCTTGATAAGAGGAGAACGAATCTATGTAACAGTGTGGAACTTGGTAACAAACCTGCACTCCAATGTACGTAGCAATGAATTCAAAATAAACTAAGGCATAACTATGACTGAACTGACTATCAAATTATAACACGCTAGCAGTCAGTGTTGAGTTTTACTTTTTTTTATCTCATAGGCAGTTCAATGAACAATATTCTACAATCTAAAATGATAAGAAGGATTTTTGGTGCAAAATAAAAAGAATTCATACCATGGATACGCAGTTCTGCACATGTTGGGTGCATGTTATGTTGCGGTGGGTTCAACTGGCATGTTATATTGGAAACCCACATCTGCCAAAGTTGAAATTTTCTAGATTCATGTGAAAGAAAAAAGAAATGCATTGGTCATCAGTTAGAAAATCTTTAATTGATGCATCATTTACGTACTCTCCTGCTCATATATCAGATAGAGCGTAGCAATGTAGTTGAAAAGCATGTTACTAGTATGCGGTTGTTGGTGTAGCGATCGCAATGTGGTTGCATTTTTATTTCAATTTTTATTTGAGTGGCTTGTTGGTATTAAACTATTTAATGAAGCAGTTTGAATTACACATCACGGTTTTCACCATCACAGGCTAATTTTATAAAACCATTTTCTTGTTCTAAAGGGTAAAAAAGAAAAAGAAAAAAAAAGGTCTTTACATTGCAGTGTCGGTCGATGGGTATGCTGAAATCTTGCAGATATAATTCTTTCAGGTAATTCTGATAAGAAAAAAGGAAAGAAAATCATTAACTGTGATCGATCACTCGAGCATTCTTATTATTATAATAATTATACAAGAAGAAAGGATTGTATTCTGAAAATTTCATGTGAATGATATGAAGAAGAGATGGAAAAATAAATTGTTAAAGCACGTTAACCACGTTCACCCAAGAAAGAAAAGTAAAATTCATGCAGGGTGGACAAAGGCATGATTAAAATTTACAAATTCAGAGGGACAGGCAGCCTCAGTTTCAGCTACATGAAGAATAACATCGCATGGTAAACTGAGAAAGTTGTTTCTTTCAAGGTTTGCTTGTAAACTGAGAAAGTAGGTACTATCCTAGAAATATCATTATGTATCATGAGGCTATTGTTTGCCCATCTTCTCAAGTCCAATTGAATTTGAACTGAGGGCGTGTCTTTAAATATAAATTAGTTAATGCAGCAAATTAAGAGCAATCAAGGAATATCAACCACAAATGATTTATATTCCAGAAACGTTGAGCAAAGCAGTGGTAAAGCAAAGAAAGAAGAACAGTGTTCTAGAACCTGTAAGGCAATTAATAGATAACTATATCTCTCAGAATCCAATTGTTCACACAAGAGTTTGTAAAAACAAGAGTCTTCGACTAGTCCACATAAAGAGACCGAGAATATAAACAAATACCACATGGTTGATGAGTGAGTTTGGTGTTGCAAAGTTAATAGTAAACAGTTGTGAAATATTAAACATGCAGGTTATCAATGGAACATCCACACATGACTTGTTAGATATATCTCATTCCCTGATGCAGCAGATAGATAAACTACAAATGATACAAAGTAATCATTGCTGATATCTATGAGCCAGAGATACATATGCTATATATCTTAGTGAATTATGTGCTCCATTCTAACCTCAACAATTGACAAAAATACTGGATTTTTAACCAATCGATGCAAGCGTTTTGATGTAAGTAAAGTATCGTTTGAGATCCTTTCTTTTAACTTACATTTTATTTATTTATTTTTAGTGTTGATGATACAAATATAAGATGAATGTAATTAATAATAAATAAATCATTTAAAAAACCATCTTCAACAAACAGTGGATGTATTTAAAAGTCATACTTACGTGAAATCTTATTATATCATCAAATACAAATATGTCACCGAAGCTAGTCCTGTTCTTGTTCTGACCTGCAGCAAGTATTGGTGTTTTGTTTTCAGTTAAGTACAACAACAAATAAGGTATTACTCCTGAACAGAATGCACAACTAAAAATAAGAATCAAAGCAACCTGGAGGCTAGAGATGAGGAGGCACCTTTTCAGTTCAAAGTAGCAAAATAATACATCCTCGATAATCCTGAATCAAACATTATGGTAAATCAGATCTGCAATAAAACTGGTTACACTTCAATGGCTTACATTGGACACCAAAACATGGACTCAGATGTATTTCAATAATCTTAGTCCAGCTTTCATAAGATCATCGCTTTCAAATTAATATGGAATCTAGATCTAGATCAACAAGGGATTGCAAAATGCTGCAAAGATTAAGCAAAGCAAAGCATGACGCTTATTTTATTGGGCGGGGTTTTAAGTTACTTACAAAACGAACAACTTCAGACCTGGGTTCTCTAAATTGGATGAACTTCACCCGAAACCTAAATTCATTGATTAACTGTAAAACTTTTGGGTCTATGGGAACCCTATAGATCCAAAGTTATGATAATTGATCGAGTATCTTAAAGCAAAGCAAAGTTCAAATGAACTGATGAAGCTTTGCCCAAATCTAGCGATTCTTAATAACATAATCAACATTAGAAATTAACCCTGTAAATAACGGTAAAGGACTATAGCACAAAATAACGCACCAGCTTGATTAGGTGGAAGGTTGATTATAGCTCGATTGCTGCAACCCAGAAATTGATGAAAAGGTGGAAGACGTCGAATCGTGCCCTATCAGGGAGAAGATAAGATGAGTGAATTTGAGAAAGTGATGAACCCTAGTTTTTTTGCGTAAGAAGTGAGAACGTTAATTTTCTTTGGGTAAACGGGTAATCAGTGTATAAACGGGTCAGATCAACCCAATCCATTTAATTAACTGGGTTAAAAGGTTTAGCCCAATAAACTAATTTATTTTAATGGGTTTGACCCTACCCACTTATTTTATGGTTAGTTGGGTTGGGTAAACGGGTTGCAACCCATTTTGACAGCCCTAATTACAAGGAAAGCCGTTTTACCAACAAAAATTAATCCATCACATTTGGAAGCTAAAAAATGCAAAGCATCAGCCTTTTCGAAAAACTTACTGCCCCCAATCTGAATTACAGTTGAAATTTTGATGTCAATAGCAAAATGTTACAGAAAAGGCCTACCTTCATTCAGAAAGGTTTAAAAGCATACTTACAATTGCAATAAATGGTTTCCTGGTTGTTTCTTTTACTTTAGCTAAATGCAATGGCTCTTCCTCAAAATGAAAACCAGCCAGTGATACATCACAAAATCTAAATATGCCAATTGTTGATGAGCGAACCTTACGAGACAAGGAAAATGCATCGTTAACAAAGATGTAGGCTCCTGGTGATATTTTTTTACTAAAATGTGTGCAATCGGTAAATTCTTCTTTGATCATCCCAAAATTATCAAAAAGAAGTATATCTGAAGTTTTGAAATCCATTGCTTTCAGTTGCATGAAACTGTACTCGGTATTTGCTGGCTTTAGTTCTATCCCGAGAAGTTTTGAGAGAGAGTCTAAAAGAGAGATAGAAAAAAAATTCTTTGTTAGATTCTACATAAATTATTTCATAAACATGAGAGACTATTTTAATAAACATAAAGACACTAATTTTAGCTCTAATAGTTGTAGGCCTGAAATAAGTGGGGTACAAGATACAAGACAAACTGGACGAAGATGTATATCTATAGATGAGAATCAAATTTCAGCATGTAATTTGATAAAATATGCTTAATCAAACATAACTGAGCTAGTTAAATACAGGATAATGCGAAATCATCAATATTCGATGGACTGTGGCTTTGCCATTAATGATAGGAATATAAAGGAACTGAAAAGACGATGAAAAGAAAGCATACAAGTTGAAAAAAAAAACTTACAAGTTGAAAAAAATGACATATACGAATTCAACAAGCATCATAAGCATGGTATACGAATTCAACAACCATCACAAGTTGAAAAAACTCCTTTTATCCAAACAAGTATTCATCTTCCTCTTTCAAACGTTGGCTGAAGCTTAGTTCCTAATCCTTAACCTCCAAACCATACATAACTACTTTAAAATAAAGTAGTAGTAATTACCTGAGTTGAATTTGAAAATTAGTCTGCAGCCGATTGTGGAAATAGAACAAACCCTAGTCTTCTTTCATCTTCGTAAAAATGCGCAATAACCTAAATACGAACGTAATGGGGGCAAAGGTGGTGGCGATGGGCGAGGTGGTGGTATACGGCGAAGGCGGTAGTAGAAAAAACGGGCGATAACCCTAATAAGAACGAAAGAGGAAAAACTTCGAAAGGACGAAGCGTTATTTGTTAGAAATGTGATATGCAATAACATAAGATAAAATTACAATCCTATCCATATTACATTTATTTATTTACAAAATTACCAGATTTAGTAAAGATAATAACCGTTACAAATATTAATTACGGAAATAACCGTTAGAAATTTGTAACGGTTAACCGTTAAGAATCGAAAGCGGAAAAGTCTTACAAAATGGGATGTTTGGTGTAGTGATAGAAGCGGCCATTTTTCTCAAAGGATACGGCCGAAGGAATAACAAAGAAAAGGGGAAATAATTTTACACTACATTTATTTTGGGCCGACTCCTATTTATTTGGGCTGTTATATTTAAAATCAGGGTTCATTTGTTTTATTGTTTTAAAGTGTTTTTTAATTTCTCTTTTAAAGCATTGTATTTCTATTCATGTGACTAGGGGAAGAGTTATGGTGGTGTAGTTCGAGAATTCGCAACTCAATGGCTGAGTTGTGACAGAGTTTTGAGCGTAGAGTTAAGGTTAGTCGATAGCGGATGTCGCGAGTTTACGTGTGTAAGAATCTGACTACTTAATTTCTAATAGAAACCTTGAGGGCAACACGTAGGCAGGATTTTGCCGAAGCTGAGTAAATTCTGTGTTGTTCTATTTCTGCATTTTTATCATTCTTCTATTATCTGTGCTACTGTTATTCGACTATTATATGTACTGAAATTATTTTATATACTTCCACGATAAATTTTTATAGATAATAGTATCACCATATTCACCCTCTTCTAGGGTGAAATTGATCCTACATAGACCACGTCGGATGCTCAAAGAGAGTTAGAGGTCGATCAAGTTTGGCATGAGAGGAAGTAGTAAAAATGGACTTGAAGAATTGGAATATATTCGAAGAGCTGGTGTCGGACAGGAGCACGTGGAAGTTAGTGATCCACGTACCAGAAACATGAGCTAGGTGTTTTTTTTGCTTAGAGTTGGTTTAGGTTAGTGTTATAAGTTTTTAGATTATAGTACTAGTGAATATAAGCCTAAGACGTAGTGTTTGGTCTTCGATCAATATTACTATTAGTACCATTATTACTATTATTATTATCATCATTTTTTTTAATTTTCTTTATATATTTTTATTTTTATTTTACTTAATCGTTATTGTTATTGTTATTAGTTTACTTTTGACTTTATTTTATTATTATTATCATGGTTTTTATTATTGTTGTTGTTATTGTTCTTATTATGACTTTTAAATTGACTTTGTTATTTAGTTTTGGGTCCTATCTCTAGCCGACTCCAATTTGGTTGGAAATAATAGCGTAGTAGTAGTAGTTGTTGTATTTAACTATTGTACGAAATAATAAATTAATAGAAAATAAATAATGTTTAAAAAATTTGATTTAATTTTTTTAAAATAATTTGTCATCATAGAAGCTCTTGGACAAAAAATCAGGTTTTTTAAACCACATTTTATATTTTTAAAAAATCATTTTAAATTCGATCGAAATTATATAATTAATAAAAAAAGAAATTTGACTTAGAAAATTTCGAAATTTTTCTGTAAGCTATAAAATATCATTCCTGATTTTCTGAAATTTTGAGATTCAAAATATTTAATATATAAATATTTTCTATCATTTATTTATTGTTGTTTAACTAATTAAGTCATAATATATATATGTGTGTGTGTGTGTATTAATATAATTAAATTTGGATTTGTTGTGTATTCGATCTGGAATATTTTAAAATAAAGTTAATTTTGTAATTTATATATTTACATAAACTATACTAACTTATATTTACATTAATTATTATATTTAAATTTATATGTACATATTGTTATATATATGTAATTATGTTACTTTAATACATACGTACATACGTACATACGTATATAATAAAAAAATAAACTTATATCTTGCATATATATATGTGTGTGTGTGTGTGTGTATATATATATATATATGTTTATTTAGCACTATAATATTTTTTGTATATTCTCATACTATAATATTTTACGTATAAATATATGTATAATATTTTCTCATATAATACACACATATTTACACTTGGGTTTTTATATATAATTAGTATAAATATATACACATATTTAGACAACATACAACACATAAAGGATGAGCTAACATGTCTGTTGCTATATATATCCCAACATCTATATACGAGTTTGTTATCCTTGCATGGAATATCATGTCACACATGCACGCACATACACATATGTATATGATACATAATACATATGTATACTTATATATAATTGAAAATAAATTAAATAAATTTCTAACAAAAATTTATGAATTTAAATAAAATATATGATTTTATTTAATTAAATTTAGAAATGTTCAAAATAAATTAAAATTTATTGGCACAATAATGGTTCAATATGGTAAAAAAAATTGAAATTCATCCATGACTTCCGCTGCGGGCTGATCCAGTTTCAACAATGGTACCAGAGTCCAATAGTCTATGCGATCTAAATTAGTCATGTTGGGATTCACTATTAAACTCACAACATAAAGGTTGTCCCAAATAGAAAATGTCTATGTTCAATTGGGACTTGGACTAATTTTCAAAAGTTTTTGAAAATTTAAAATATAATTTAAAATAAGCTATACAAATATTGTAAAAGTTATAATATAATAAAGTTTTTCAATATGTTTGAAAAATAATAGGAATTGATTTAAAAATTTATTAATAGGAATAATAAAATAAATAAATTAAATAAGTTAATTAATAAATGAATACATGTATTATATATTATGATATATGTTATGTTATTTTAAAATGTTTGAAATAACATAAGTAAACATGTATGTATATCAAACAAAATTTGAAATTAATATAACTTAATTGAAATAGTTTAAGTAAAAGGTTAATTAATTAAATAATATACACATGTATATGATATATTTGTTATATTATAAAAGTTATAGTATATAATAAATAATGAACATAAATATTATATTAATATGAAATTAATTAAAATGTTAATTAATTAAATAAATATTTAATTAAAATAATATTATACATAAGGCTATTATATAAGTAATTTTAAATATAAGAATTATGTAATAATAAAACTTATATAATATGAATATATAAATTAAAGGTGGAACAATAAAGAAACCCTAACTAAACTTAAGAAATAAATACATACGTAAATGTACGTATACCGTGAGTTCTGATGTGTCCGACACTTGAATCACAAGAGTATTTTATAAGAAATACATTATTTCATGTGTCGATATCACTCAATATACTATATTGAAGATTATGAATCTTCAAATAATGTTGTCTTCTACCCCCTCCTCCCCAAACACACATATTAATAAATTACTTGCATATTCCTTAGTTATTGAGCAGATACAAACGGGAGATATTATGTGTAGTATTATTACTATATTAAATAGATGAGATAACATAACTATATGTATTTATTAATCAGACTCAAGGTACATGTATTATACTTAGGCCGTCGTGATAGGATAGGCACGAGTGAATAATTTCATTTCGATTTGTTGAGCAGACTCAAGATCGAAACAGAATTTTAGAACAAGATACCAAGGGGTTAAGAGTTGTATGTGATAAAACTGATAAGGAGTTATCCATCATTTTTGAGGGTATGATTTATTGAGCAGACTCAAGGTCAGAATCACAGGACAAACTAATCCTAACACCCACTAGTAAAGTCGAAAGACTTCTATGTTTCACTTAGAGTTTGGTGAAACATAAAAGACTAATAGGAGCTTTATTAGAAAAATGAACTGATAACATTTAACTTTTTTAATATTATAAGAACAGTCGTTATATAATGTTAAGGCAAAGACCTAATTTAAACCAAATCAATATAACTTCTATGAATCCGCTTTAGCAACATTAATATTCAAATGTTGATTTGACCCGTTCCCTTTTAAATCAAATTAACAAAGTTAAGCCAAAGTCATAATTTTAAGGCGTTGGTGTTTAATATAAGTTAAAAATCTATTGTAGTCACCAAATCTAATCAATACAAATCATGATATTGTTTCGTTTTTCTTTTCCTACACAAATGATGTCTGAATGAAAATAAATTAATTTTAAATATTTGTTTTTATATCCAATAAAGCTTTTCGCGCCTCCACCATTTTCAGCTACCATTTTATTCCCGTTATAACTTTTTGCGCCTCCATCGCTGTGGAACCGCTAAACGCTTTAACAGCTCACACACCCAAATAGTATCACAGCTGATTAAAACCATTACATCCACGTTGTGCACGAAAAAGCCAACTCTTCCCAAACTTAACATCTTTTAAATCGACCCTTGCATTTCTTTTTCCGAGTAGTCTTAATGGCTAGCTGTAACACAGTTGACAAGTTAGCTTTCAGATTTTAGGAAGCAATACAATGTTGCAGCTATTCTAAACCCAAGAACAGAGTATGTCCCTGTTCTCTACACATTGTTTCACAGCACGCTTACATAATAAGTTGGTAGGAGCCTAATGCAAGAGAGAACTTTTTATCTGATTTTTCTATGAAAATGGTAATTTTGATAGATTCCATATCTTGCAGCAAATAACAAAAATGCACAATTGGATCTATTTACCTGTGGAAGAACCAACTTGAAGTTGTTATCATAAACCATAAAGAACTATGAGTTAAGGCCAGCCCAATTCTTGAAAGCAATTACCGCTTCCATTTTCCTAAAATTCCTCTTCCTCATATTGGCCAATTTGAGTTTCTTATGCGTCTCCATGAATGCTTGCTTATGTCTCCATTTATCAATAAATATTTTCATCTCCTGTGATTTCTCCACCACTTGCATTACAGCATCAAAGAACCCTCCTTTAACCAAAGCATACATGAATGCATCAAGCAAATTTTGATCAAAATTGATCCCTTTCCTCCGCACTTCATTCCACAATACTAACACACTAAAGTACTTTTCTATTGCTACATAACCGTTGATTAATGAAAGGTAAGTTTGAGTATTAGGCTCAAACCTTAAGAAAATCATTCTCCTATAGGTTCTACGTGCATCTTCTATTCTCTTAGCTTTGCAAAATGCATGAATAATGGAATTCCAATCATGGGTTGCAATTTCAATTCTTGGATCATCAACTATTGAATCTAGAAATGATGCCATTAGCTCGGGTCTTTTGTTTTCAGTTAATCCAGTCATTATGGTAAGATAGCTCATTTTGAGGTTTGGTAGCCTTGCTTCCCTCATTTCTCTAAATAGCGAAAAAGCTGAATGAAAATCTTGGGATGTCATTGCAGCATCAATTAAAGAATCATAACTCGAAGCATCCAACTTTAATCCAGAAGCACTAACCTCAGATACCAATTGGGCTGCTTCAGCTGTTCGGTTCTCTTTACAATAAGCTTTTAATATAGATGAGTAAACACCTACACCAACTGAAGCTCCTTGAGCGTTCATCTCATCTAAAATGCGATGTGCTTTATCCAGAAACCCGAGTTCCAAACAAGCATTGACTATCCCAAAACCAATTGAGTTTTCAACTTTAATGGTTTTCTCCGATTCCAACTCTTGTGATTTTATGATTAAACTAGCCAAATCCTTAATCCTCCCATTATCTACAAAACCCTTCACAATTTCAATAAACGTATCACCTCCTAAATATTCACAGCTATCATTACTTCGTTCTTCAATTACTCGTGAGACAACCTTAAAAACTGCTTCAAAATTTGAACATTTCATGTACCCACTGATCAAATTCTTGAAGAATATCATTTTATCCTCGAAACCTAATGCATCCATCAATTGATCAAGCTCTTTTATTCTACTTTCATGTCTTTTCCAAGAATACAAGTACGCAAGTGATCCAAAACTACTCGAATCAGGAGCCAACCCTAAACTATTGATAATCTCCAACACCCTCTCTGCATCAAAAACAGACCCCAATACTCTGCAACACCCATCAAGGACCTCATTGCAAGAACTCAAATCTGGTTTCATGCAATCCACTTTCTCATCCAAACAAACCCTGCAATTCTCCTCAAATATTTTCAAAAACGCGCCAAACCCACCATTCCTCTTGCTAACCTTCGCCAACTCCACACCCCATATTTCAAATGGTGGAAAAACTCTATTCTCAATCAACTTTCTGACCAAAACATAGTTAGGTCCCAAAACATTCATCAAGTTGAAAGCGTTGAACAAAGACTGCAGTGTCTCAAGTGATACGGACAATGGGTCCTTCTCGACTAAGAAAACAACGGAAGCAAATGCGCGTTTGAGATTCAAACGATCTTTCGAGCCTGAAAGTTGGGTAATCAAAGAGTTTGCGAGGTGAGAGGGTGGGAAATGGGAACTGGAGGTTAGAGTTTTAAAGGATTTCCATGCTTCTTCGATTTGGTTTGACAAAAGCGAGGAATTCAGAGATGATTCAAGTTGAGATTTGGATTCTAAGGTTATGGTTTTATGATTTGGGGTTTCGAGGGGTTTAGGAGGGTTTACAGTGGAGTCAGGTTGTGTGAGTTTGGAGCGAGGAGGGAAAAGCGTGGGTTGAAGGAAGGAGTATAAGATTGGGATTTCGGATTTGGAGGAAGACGACGAGAAGGATCTGATTTGAAATAGCAGGAGCTTCCTCATATTTTTTATTTGATTTCTGATTTCTTATTTCTGAATTCTAGTCAACAGATAGACACCATGGTGATTTCAGTGCGTTTTAAATTAATATGAACAGAAGTTAACAAAGCACATGACGGTATAGGGGAATTAAGTTTTAGCCCAAGGAGAGAACATTTATATTTTAATCATAAGAATAAACATTTTTTCAGCAATTATTCATAATAACAAACATTCTTTCAAAATTATTCATAAAAACAAACACTCTTTTAAAACTGCCACCAAACTAAAAACTAATATCTAAAAGCTGCTACCGATAACTACAAACTGATACCTAAAGCTGCTATCAATAACTAAAAACTGATATCTAAATAAAGTTGTCCTTCACAATAAAATACTGAAGGTCTGTCCTTGAAGCTGAAATGCTGAGAAATTTTGTTCTTGAAAATAATTTCCCGACGGGAAAAATCCTTTTAAACTAATTATAAAAAATAAAATTAAAAGAGTTCATCAATTTTCACCCTTGACCATCTGATTGCTAAAGCTTCTTATTAACCAAATCGATTAATTCATCAACTGAAAAAACATATCTTACTAACTAATAGGTCTGATTTAGTTAGTTGATAATTCAGACTATGAGCTTAAAATTTACGAGTTCGATCATTGAAATCGAAACATGATGTCCTTAATAAACCATGTCAAAAAAGAAAAACCCTTGTTACCATCGTTCAATTTCCAAAGGCATCGCCATTTAGGTATGTCCTATCATTACCATCATAGCTTAGACGATCTTAACTATGTTAGAGAAGAATCATAATATAACGTATATCAATGCTTAACAAGTATACTATAGGATAAAATATAAGATTTAGTGATACTATACTGTCAATTGCAGAAGATTTGAAAGATATTATTGATTTCAGTGATACAATATTTTAATTGCAGAAGATTTAAAACATATTTGGGATAATTACTCAAATATATATGTTGCCTCTTTTATAATATTAAAGAGAGTAATAAATTACTTACGTGAGAAGAGAAATTATTTTGAGAGATTTAGATAATCAATTAATTTTTTAATTAGCCGGTTAAAGAAGGAATCTTATCAGGCGTATGTAAATTGAGGGAAACTGAAAAATCAAATGGATAAACATTTCCTGTATGAATATGAGAATTAAAGAGGCATTGATTTATGACCATAAATCAATTACTTCAACCCTTAGTAATAATCTCTATATAAAGACACAGATTGGCATGACTAGAATTATCTCTCTCATTTGTATTTCTTATTCTTCTTCTCTATTATTAATCTTGAAAAATTTTCTCCTCTTACAAAGTAACAAAATCTCATCTTCCCAAGTGGATGTACACTACCTCGCGGTAGTGAAACCATCCGTGTGTTATTTTATTTTATTGCTTGATCTGTGATTACTTTTAGCTGGTGACGATCTGTTGTTTGTTTTGCCTCACTATCAATCTGGTCCTATTTGTTTTTCCGTAGTGTTGGTGTTTTTTCCTAAGATGATCTTGAGGGATTTTTCTCCAACAGTCTGATATCTGAGCGACAAGATTGCTTGAGAAAGGGTGTTATGATTATGGCAGGAAATGGGGAGACTCCAACGGTTATACCAAGACCCCATGTTAGAGGGACCTATGTTGCATTAGGATCTAGTTTAGCAGTAAAGAAGTGGAACGGTGATAAAAACTTCGAGAAGTGGCAATGGAGGATGAAAGTTGTTCTGATGAGAAATGAAGTTCGTCCTTTGGTGTTTGCTCCTGAGGAGTTGATGGCTGTCGCGGAAAGGTAGAAGATGAAAAAATGGACGTTTACTACTTGTATGCGAGAAAATGTTATTTTTGAGATTAACAGTGAAATTACTACTAAGGGCATTTAGACCAAGTTGGGAAATCTCTATTTGAAGAAATCTTTGACTAACCGTTAGATTTTTTTTGAAGACATTTTTCACCATGAGGATGAGAGATGGTACTTCTATCAAAGAGCATATGAATTTCCTCGACTATCTAGTGATAAAGACGAAGATTGTGAATTTGAAGGTAGATAAAGAGCATATGGTTATGATGCTCTCATGTTTCCTTCCCGAGCGTTACACAGGTTTCACTAACAACCTTATCTTTGCGAGAGATACTTTGACCGTCGAAGATGTGAAGTCAAGTCTTCTATCCAAGGACTTGAGGGATCAAATGAATGAGATGTATGAAGGTAGAGGAGCAAGTAGCAGCCAAGGCATATTTGCTGAGAGGGGGAGAGGAGAAGAAGAATTGGAATCTTGGAGGGCGTTGCAAATCTAAAAAGTCCGGTAATAATTATAGAGAAAAGTCTAAGAATGAAAAGTGTCACCATTGTAAGAAACCAGATCATTGGAGAAGAGACTGTCCGGATTGGAATAAGAAGAAGGAAGAAGATGGTTCTTCATCATTTGCGGTGGAGAAAGCTGTATCTGATGATGTGTTATCTGCAGCGGTATATATGTATTAAACCATTTTATGCTTGATTCGGGGGCGTCTTTTCATATGACGCCTAATAGGGATTACTTTAGTTCTTTAGTTGATAGAGAGGGAAGTGCAATCCTTATGGGTAATGATGCTAGTTGTGAAGATATGGAAGAAGGTACAGTGCGGATTATGAAGTTTGACGAAGTGATACGCACTTTGACAGGTGTCTAGTATGTTTTGGGTCTTCGAAAGTCCTTGATTTCTTTGGGGCAGTTGGCATTCATGGAGTGCGATGTCATTTTAGAGAAGGATGGTTTGAAATTTTAGAGGGGTGCTCTTGTTCTTATGAAGGATATGTGTTTCGGAATCTGTATTTGCTTAAGGGGACCACGGTTCTTGGAGAGTCGTGTGTTGGAGTTAATAGTTCTTGTGCTTTGGATGCCACTAGACTTTGGCATCTCAGGTTGGGTCATAGCTCTGAGAAGGGATCAGAGGTTCTTCGTGGGCGGAATATGATCAAAGGTGACTTCAACAGGTTGGATTTCTGCCTAGAGTGTGTGTTAGGTAAGCAGACTAAGTATCCTTTGGAGTTAAACTTCATAGATCAAAGAAGGTACTTGATTATGTGTATACAGATGTTTGGGAACCAGTTGTCACTGCTTCCATTAGGGAGCAAAGTATTTTATCTCTTTAATTAATGATTTTCTCCGAAATTTTGGGTGTATATGATGAAGGCCAAATCAAAGAGCTTTGAGAAGTTTAAGGCTTGGATAGTGCTTGTTGAGAACCACTCTAGTTTTAAATTAAAGGTGCTAAGATCTGATAGCAGCGGTGAGTTTGTCTTTGGGGAGTTCCTCGACTTTTGTAGACCGCATAACATTGAGAGAAATTTTATTACACCAGGTGATCCACAATCCAATGGTGTTGCTGAGAGGATGAATAGGACTTTACTTAACAAGGCTCATTGCTTGAGATTGATGGAAAGCTTATCTAGAGGCTTTTAGGCTAAGCATTATCGATTGCGGCGCATATTATTAATCGGATTCCATACTCAACCATAGATGGGAAGATTCCAGAAGAGAAGTGGAGAGGTAAAGCCTTGTACCTTGGTTATTTTCGTATTTTTGGTTGTCTTGTGTATGTTCACCATACAGGTGATGATAAGTTGGAGGCTAGAGCATACAAGGGCATCCTCTAGGAATACACAGATGGTATCAAAGGGTATCATATTTGGCACCCTGTTGATAGGAAGATTATTCATTGCGAACATGTTACTTTTGAAGTGTCAACAATGTTCAACCCTAAGAAAGACTTATCTACCGCATCAGATGTTTCTGATAGGCTTAAGGAGATGGAACATGTTCTTATTTTACAACCTAGTAGTAGAGTTGTTGATGCTAATGAGAGTGAGACATGCAATTGACGTGACATTATATTGGTCCACAGGTGCCTTCTAGTAGTGTTGGTGATGTACATGAGACTAGAGAAAGTTCAGTTCAGGGTAAAGTTGAAAGGAGTTTAGGTGATGTTGTACCTACTCGGGCCAGTCATAGGACTTTTAGGCCACCTAAGAGGTATGTTGATTGGCAGTATGCAAACCTTAGCCTTAGTGATCTATTTGATTATGCCCTATATGTGGTTCATGTGGAGCAGCTTGACCTTGATGAAGCTTTGAAGTCATGTGACAGTTCTAAGTGCATGTGCATTATGGAAGAGAAGTTAGAGTCATTGAAGAAGGACAAGACTTGGGATTTGGCACCTCCTCCTCAAGGAAGCCGAACCATAGGTTTCAAGTGGGTGTTCAAGGTGAAGGGTGATACAAGGCTAGACTTGTTGCTAAAGGGTTTTCAGAAAGGAAATCCAAAGGGATATGAAGCTTGGACTTTTGAGGCTCAAAAGGAATATATTATGAAAGTGCTTGCCTTTGCACATACAGCTTTCTTGTAGAGGCTCTCCAATCTCAGAGAAGGACAGGGCTTATATGGAGAAGGCTCCTTATGCGAGTGTAGTTGGCAGTCTGATGTGTGTCATGGTTTTCACTGGGCCTAAAATTGCACAGGTAGTTGGACTGGTGAGTAGATTCATGTCAAATTCAGGAATGACACATTGGGAGGCTGTGAAGTACATTTACAGCTATCTTAGAGGGACTCCAGACTATGGGCTTGCCTTTGGCGGCAGATATAGAGATTTCAGCTTGGTTGGATTTTGTGATTCTGACTATGCCGGTGATATAGGTCGAAGGAAGTCAACCTCAGGTTATGTGTGAAGGAACTGGGCCAGCTCGCAGCGGAAGAAATTGGTGAATTTCAATTTTTTTTAGCCATTTTGGATCTTTACTAGGCCTATGAAGTCTAAATTCAGTTATAACTTTTTCAAGTTTCTTTTAAATAAAATCAATATTTTATCTAACTTCGTAAATAAAGTTTTAATTTAATTTAATGTGTATATAAGTTAGAGTATATCAAATATACTCTTATATACAAATTTGTGTGTAATGTTTACTTTTCAAATTTATTCAGAGAAGAAAATATTTCATTTTCTTTCTTTTAACTTATTCAATTAATGAAGGGGCACAAATTTATTTAGAGAATGAAACTTTTCATTTCCTTTCTCTTAACTTATTCAATTAATGAAGGGGCATAAATTTATATAGGGAAGGAAACTTTTCATTTCCTTTCTCTAAAACTATTTCATAAATTTAGTTAGAGAATGAAGCTTTTCATTTTATTCTCTTAATTCAATTCAACAATTGATTAATAAAATAAAATTAATGACTAATCTAAATATGACATGAATTGTAGATATATTCATAGTAAATATTGTGCAAGTGTAATATACAAGAAGTGTGCATAGTTAGTGGTAATTGATATGTATATATAAAATAAACAAGAACAATTTGAATGGTTATTACATAGTAATTGAAATGGAAATAAATAAGGGGGACAACAAGGGTGATTGATACAGTTTCCCTTTTAGTAAACTCAATTAATGCAACATATTAATGACAACCAATAAGTACAAAGTTGTAAGAATATAGAAGACAAACGGTGAATTGTATGTATACATTATTGTCTTAATTAAAAAACGAGAAATGATTTTATACTATGACAATATATATATAAAGAAAATTAAATTTTATATAAACACATATAAGTTGGTCCAAATAAGTATATATGGAATTCAATCAAAACTTTAACATAATATAAATTAGATAGTTATTGCAGTCAATTTCAAAACTTTGATTTGTTGTTAAAATTCCTTTTATTCATATGTAAATATCTAATGCAATAAAAAGTGCAAGTAATACATGCATACATACATACATTAACATTCAAAACTAAAATTACACTTTGTCATGAAAGATTAAAACACAGATCTACAATTTAAGCATTGTATTGATTCCATATAAATTTCATTTTTAACTTTAATTATAAATTTCCAGATTTAAAAAATAGAATTTAAATTAAATATTAAAACATGGAATTAAAATAAAACATTGTATTTTAAAATATATAGATTTAGTTTCAATTTAACAAAGTAAAGAAAAGTAGCTTAAAAATTCAGACATGTAAACATTCAGATCCAAAGAATTATAATTTAATTAGAATGTTTAAAAACATAGATCTACACTTAAGTGTTGTTTTGAAACACAAACAAATTTAATTTTGATCTATCAAATGAAAACTCAATCATATCATTCAACAAATAATTTCAACCTTCATAAGCAATTTTTTAATTAAGCAAGACAGTAATACATCATATAAATTATGAAAGTCAAATTAAATTTCCATCAAACATTGCAAAATCACTATCTATATATAGAAAATTACATACCTTGCTACCCAATCCTTAAAACACACCTTGTTGATGTTACCTTTGATTTGCACCTTGAACGAAGAATGCTTCTAGATCCGATTGAATCACCTTAGGATGTTACCTAGAAATCACATCTTGAATGATGATATCTCCTCAGATCTTCAAGATCCACATCCTATCCTTGTAAGAGATGGATGAACCACTTTTGTTTTATTTTATTTGATCTTTTTATTTGGAGTTGAAAGATTTTAGAAATTTATTTTTTTAATCTTGTTTCTGCCATGAAAAATTAGGAGTATAGAAAGAATGAATGAGAAGGAAAATGAATTGCACGTACAAAATGAATTAGAGAATATGTTTTATTTGAAAGAATGAATTCCCATTGTTTAATTAAACATTTCCTAATTAGTTCTCTTGATTGTTTCTCTCTCTCTCTCTCTTTAATCCTTTCTTTACATGTATGTCATCAAACAACATAAAATTTCCACAAAGCATGTCATCAAATGACATAAAATTTTCATAAATCATGTCATTAAATGACATAAAATTTTCATAAATCATTTCATGCAATTTTCTTTGAATTACATCGATATCATATATCGGTGCGTGCAAATATAATTTTTATAAATGCACTAAAATAATTACCAAAAAACTTCTAAACATCAAATAAATAGTAATTAATATTTCTCAAATATCAATTAATTTAATCAATTTACAACGTTTTATAAATTAATTAAATCATATGGTTTTTCATAGGATCCATCATTATGGTTGTGCGATTCATAAGTGTAAATTCAGTCAGCGGTTAATATCGAACTATTTAAATATTAACGTCAACGTGTCACTTAGTAGGTGGTGTGACATTTTGATCGAATTTATCGCTTACGCATCTTTTGGTAAAATCCAATTTTACTTATTATAAGCTACCTAATAGTGACAATTATTTACACCAATTCTCTTTGTCAAAACTATATAACTTTTGTTTTATGGAATTTGTAATGGTCAAAATTCCAATATCATCCAAATTCAACTTTATAGTCCAAACATAAAGTTTTTGGTTTAATAATATTTATTATTATCAACCGAAATGCTCTGACCAAAGACTTTGACTTTGAGTTGACTTCAGTTGACCGCGATACTAACCTCATATAATGAGGACGCGAATCCTCTCTTAAGTAGTGTTTCACTTCCAATACTTCCACTCGACCCAACCATATTCATTCGATGGGTGCCACGATTTAAATATAATCAAAGCTAAGCTTCCATATTGAAGATCAATAATATTCTCAAGTTGAGAGAACTTTGTAAATTAGTCACATCGATATTCTCTGCTTGACCTTAGTTGTAGTAACCAACAGAAAACTATTCAGTGAGTCATTTCATAATTATCCAATAACTATCAGTACTCCTTGGTGCATTTAGAGAGTGTTACATACTGTAGTCTCAACGGATACATCGATATCCAGTCTCGATGCATCTTGACTAGGAACGTTTAAAATGGTATATTTGTTTCATTGCGAAAAATTACTCATAAAATTACTCATGGTTATAAAATTTTGTAACTGCTATCCCAAAAAATACCATTTGTGGATTTTCTATTAAATATACTTTTAATTAAATCGATTAATTAAAATAACCACATTATGTCAAGTATATAATAGAAAGAAAATGCCTTTGTTTCGAACAAGATTGGTCAACGAGTTAAATATATGTAACAAATTACATAATTTCCCCTAGGGCATACTCCTAATTCTATCAATGTGTTCACCATTGGTGGGATAACTATTGGAGAGCAAGGTTGCAGACGATTGTGGCTTTGTCTACAACAGAGGTAGAGTTTATAGCTGCGGTTGAAGTGGCCAAGTAGGCGCTTTACTTGAAGCATTTGTTGTGTGACTTAGGCTTCTGTATGAAGGTATAAAAGTGAATTGTGATAACCAAAGTGCAGTTCACTTAGATGAAAATCTGGCTTTTAGCTCAAGGGCACAACATATTGAGGTGAAAGAGTCCTTTCTTGTCTCTATAGATGAAGAGAAGCTTGTACGTCTTCAGAAGGTTCACACAAAGGAGAATGCAACGGATATGTTTACCAAGTCGTTATCCGTTGCAAAGTTCTAGCATCACTCGAAGTTGACTTGCTTGATAAAGTGATAGGTTCCACAGGGTGGTATAGGGAGAGTGAGTTGGTAGATGGAGAAGTCTGTTTTCATTGTGGAGATCGATAGGTCCTACTTGGAGAGGGTACTTTCACCACTTTGTTGGTGTGCGGCGGCCTTGCCGGAGTTCGTTGACAAAGTGCAATGGGTGATGGTTATGCCGAAGCTCATTGAGAAAGTATTCGTGGTGTCTTGTCCAAGAGCTACTTAGAGTAAGAGGATGTAGGTGGAGTTGATAGGCTTATGGGAAAATATAGTATCAAGGTGAAGATTGTAAGATTTGGTGACATAATATTTTCAATTGTAGAAGATTTGAAAGATATTGTTGATTTCAGTGATACAATATTTCTACTTGCAGAAGATTTGAAAGGTATAATTACTTAAATATATATTTCCTCTTTTATAGCATTAAAGAGAGTAATAAGAATTATTTTGGGAGATTGAGGTAATCAATTAATTCCTTAATTAGCTGATTAAAGAAGGAATCTTATCAGACAGATTTAAATTGGTGGAAATTGGAAAATCAAATGAATAAATGTTTCCTGTACGAATAGGAGAACTAATGAGGCATTGATTCATGACCATAAATCAATTACTTCAACCCCATGTAATAATCTCTATATAAAGGCAGAGATCGGCATGAATGGACTTATCTCCCTCATTTGTATTTCTTATTCTTATTCTTCATTACCAATCTTGTAAAATTTCTCTTCTTAGAAAGTGATAAAATCTCCTCTCTCCAAGTGGAAGTACACTACCTCGCGGTTGTGGAACCACTATAAATCCCATATGTTATTTTCTTTTATTGCTTGATTTGTGATTACTTTTAGTTGGTGACTATCCGTTGCTTGTTTTGTCTCGCTATCAATCCGATCCTATTTGGTTTTCCACAAGATTGGGTTATTGTTCCTAAGGCGATCTTGAGGGCTTTTTCCCCAACATAAATATTATTTACTACAGTTTTATTTGATAAATTCAAGTACTATTTTATTTAGTATGCATGAAGTAATTTAAGAGAGATGTAATTAAATTTGGATACATTATGTATCATAGTTTTTTGAGCCTAAACATGTTGTTTAATACAAAATAATGAATGGTATAACAACAACGATAGGATTATTTGAATTCTGATGTTAGTTCTGGCCAGAACTAACATCAGGATTATTTACAACGATAAGGTCAAATATAATGCTTTGTGTGAGAGATGTTGTAACACCCCACATTTTTAGATAATTAAATAACCAAAATAATTATTAAATAGCGAAAATGTACAATTTTGAAATTGTTAAAATTTAGCTACGAGAGTTGCACCATTGGGTCCGTGACAATTTTCTGATTAATTTCCATATATTACTTGTCGAAATCCGAGCAAGTATGGAGAAGTTACAAGAGAAATAAAAAATTAGAATTATATTACAATTAAACGAAAAAAGACCCATAGGGGTTGACCCCTTGCTAGGGTCGGGTCGGCCCATAGGTTGACCTGCACATAGCCCAGGTCGACCCACATTTGTGCCTAGACGATTTTTTGGTCCAGGTACGAGCCGAAGAGTGTTAAATTGATTTTTTGTGAAATCCTATGTGTTCGTAGCTGCATCCGATGGTTCCTAGTGAGCCTATGATGTAGTTGCACCGGATTAAATCTTCAAATATGACGGTCTGAGATCCCTGAGCCACACTATAAATAGAACCCTTGCCTAGCTATTTTTTTCATTTAGATTTTCTTCCAATTGTATTCATTGCCAGAGGTCGAACCCTAAATAGAAAATTTTTCTAGGGAGGAGACTTTTTGATAAAAATATTCTAAACCCTAAAAGTGGATCCACGATGGCCCAGGACTAGAGCTATGGACCATAGGCGAGTGTTTTGTAATTACTTTAGATTTGTAACCAATTAAAAATAATAGGGTTCTCAATAGTTGTAGTTTTTCTACAATTTTGAGATAGTTTTTATGTAAGTTTATTTACAATCAGTTTTTAAGTAAATTTCAGAATACTCAGCTATTTTATTTAGTTATTTGTAGTTATTTACAGTTATTTATATCTGTTTTAAGTTGGAATTTAGCCTGTAAATGTTAGTTTCTTTTTATAGAGATTTAATCCTTTTTGACGCGGATAAAATATTAAAAAGAGAAGAATTCGCAAATATGGATTAAAATATAAAAATTCTAAATTTATAGAAATTAAATGTAAAATGAGAAAAACTGAAATAAAATAGAGATGGACTGAAATAGATAAATTTAAGATATTTTCAAGCATGATTATAACAAGTAGTTATAACTTAAAAGAGAAAATAGAAGAGTAACAGTTACAAGAACAATTATAACACGTAGGTTATGATTAGAAAGAAAGAAATAACAGAAGGGGCTTATTTTAAGACATAGATCTTGGATTAAGCTAATAAGAAAATATAGCAGTAATGGCCCTACCGGCAGCATTCCCTTTCAGTTCTAGAACCGATGGTCTCACACGTAGGTGAGGCTGGGCACGCTTATGATGGATAGAGGCTCAAATTTGGAGATTTTGGGCAAGGGGTGCAAAGTTAGAAGATTTGTTTGTTAGGACCAGGACCGACAGCATTCCCTTTCAGGTCAAGGGCTAATGGTCTCACATGTGAGTGAGGCTGTGCACGCTTATGCTGATTAGGGTAAATAAATGGTCAAATAGAGAGCGACAGTTAGTGTGTACTTGCAATGACCGAGCGTGCGACATTGATTAGGGCAAATAATTCGCTACTGCGTCCTTAGTGCTAAGAGGTGTCTTTTGCTATGGGACTAACAGGATTGGCTCGCAATGGCACAACAGAGATAGAGAAGACTGATCAATGGGTAGGATTAAGATTTCGGCCTAATCAAATTAGCAGTTGAGATAGGTTAGGGTTTTAGACTAATCACAGCGGTTCAAGACAGGTGCAAACAATCAAAGAAAACATTCAAACAGAACCGGAAGGATATTTATGCGCGTTTTATCTTTTCTGTATCTACCTTTCAGAACTATTGCTTAGTCTATTATCTTTATCTTGCTTAGAAATGCTTCTAATTACTATCACTCACCAGACTTATTGTCTGACCCACTCCTCTATCTTTCCTTTTCCCCCTATAAGCCAGGTTGCTTGAAGATTCATTTCCGAATTTTCCTCATTTCATATGTATTCTTCTGCTTTTCATCTTTTTCACTTCGCTTATGATGGATTGGTACTTGTGAGAGGGATTATTATTATTTTTACTTTTACTCTAATTATGTGAGACTGAGATGTAATTTCATAAGACATGAGAGATTTTAAATTTTTGAGACATGTTATGTTCTTATGACTTATTTTGAGATGAAGATCAATTCTGAATGATAAGTTATTATTTAAATGTTTTCCACTACTTTTACTTATTTGTCTTGTGAATCTTAATCTCTGTGATGCGTTAGCTATACCTATAAAGCACCACATCCTTTGTTGTACCCTTTTTCGAAATACTAAGGGGTGTGGGGTGTTTCATTTGGTATCAGCGCCTAAGGTTACAAGATTCCTAAAAACTTGTTTCAAAAGTAAAGTATTTTTCATATGTAACATATCTTCAAACTAAAAGTATTTTTCAGGAAGAAACTCTTATTATAGAGATAGTTTTCAAGTATAAGAGAGTTTTTATAAAATTCCCTCAAAGTCTAGTTCAACCTTCTTTCGATTCATTCGGGCCTAAATTTTCTTTTCTTTGCATAGAATGGCGGACGTCCCAAAATCTTCCAGAGGGCGTCCAAGTCTCTGGCTGGTTCCATAGATACCTCCAAGCTACGATACCAGATGTGCAAAGGAAAGCACCCAATCATCAACAATGGGTCGAGGTCCCGTTAATCCACCTGTAATAGCCAATTTTTTTAAGCTATGCAAGGACTTCGCTAATCTAGGAGGCAAGACATTTTCTGGCATGGAGGATTTCGTAGAGGTACGAACTCGGTCGAGGAATACAGAGCAGATAATTGGGCTGTTAGGATTAGAGAACCGATAGAGAGTTCAGCTTGCATCTTGGCAGCTAAAGGGAGAGGTTTATTACTGGTGGGAGATTATAGTGATGGAGGGTAGGGACATTGGTTGGGTTGGATTTCAAAAAAGGTTTGAGAGAAAGTTCTTATCACAAGCCGAGGAAATCATGCAGTTGGAGAAACTCATTAGTCCAAAGCAGGGGAGTCTTTCAGTGAAAGAGTATATAAATTAATTTAATGAGTTATCGAGGTTCGGGATGGATCTTGTTAATACACCGCATATGAAGGCCACCAAGTTTGCTAAGGGTTTGAACCGGCCCCTCTATGGGTTGGCATTGACACATGTACCTATAGGAGCGGTGTATGAGTCACTTTTGGAAATGGCCATCATATCAAATGTTGCTAAGGAAGAAGAGGTCAAGGAGGTTCCTGAATCAGAAAACTCTAAGAAGCAGTGGTGGAAGAATAAGAAAGATGAGGACAACAAGAAAGAAGGAGGACCTCAAAAGAGACAGATCAAGAAGGGCGAGAAGTGTTATAATTATGGATTGGTTGGACATTACTCAAAGGGTTGTAAGAAGGACACGATGAAGGGGAGGTGTTACAGTTGTAGGCAGCCTGGACACCTTAGTAGAGCTTGTCCTCAGAGGATGGGGAGGAGAGTAGGTGCACCTACGATGCAAGTACAGGCTTTGGATGCGGCACCTTCTAGCAGTGGACCGAACCGAGGTAGGAAAGTCTATGTAGAAGATTTGATCTCTATTTTGGATTTTCCTATTCGGACTCTTTTTGAGTCCAGAGCATCACATTATTTCATTTCTAGTTCCTTGGTTGATTGTTTATACTTAGACATCTCTCTAGTTGTAGACCCTATAGTTATTTCAATCCCTATTGGAGGATAGACACATTTATCCATGATTTGTAGGGGTTTGAAAATTTTTATACTAGGCAGAGAGTTTGATGGTGACACCTATGTATTGGGATTTTGGGATATGGGATGATTTTGGGGATGGGCTGGTTATCCACTTATGGTGTGATGTTGGACAATGAGAGGAGAGTCGTCAGGTTAAGGACATGTAGCGTTTGGACCTTCGAGGTTTCTTATGACCCACAGGGGTCGATCATGTTGAGCTTCCTTTATTCTCTTGATTCATCACTAGGAGAGTTAGATTCAGTTCATGTGTTAGAGATTTCCCAAACGTTTTTGAGGAGGTTAGAGGGCTATCCCCTAAGAGAGAGATCGACTTTAGGATCTATCTGAATGACAATGCTAAGCCAGTGGCATTGCCCGTGAGACATATGGCTTCTAGGAGAGGAAAAAGTTAAGTAAGCAGATTGGTGATCTATTAGTGAAGGCTGCATTAGATGGAGCATATCTGAGTGGGGGGCGCCAGTCGTCTTCACTGTAAAGGCGGATGGTTCCCTTCGACTTTGCGTAGATTATAGGGAGTTGAATAAGCTCACGAAGAAGAATCGTTACCCACTTCCTAGGATCGATGATCTTTTCGATCAGTTAGTTAGCTCTTAAGTATTTTCTCAGCTTGGCTTAGCCACTGGATTTCATCAGTTTAGGGTCGCTAACGGTGGCATCGATAAGACAACATTTAGGACACCCGATGGATTCTTTGAGTGGTTGGTTATGCCGTTTGGGCTGACCAATGCCCCAGCCTATTTTGTAGATCTGATGAGCTGTGTTTTTCAAGATGTCCTAAATAAGTTCGTTGTAGTGTTTGTGGATCACATTCTAGTGTTTTCCAAGAGTATGGAAGAGCATGCTATTCATCTTGTGAACGTTCTTCATACACTTCGTGTTCATCTGTTGAAAGCAAAATTCTCGAAGTGTTACTTTTAGCGTGAGGAAATGCGTTTCTTGGGGCATGTAGTCTCAAGAGAGGGTATAGCAGTGGATCCCGCTAAGGTAGCAGGGGTACAGGATTGGAATGTCTCTAAGAACGCTACCAAAGTTAGAAGCTTCCTAGGTTTGGCTGGTTATTATAGAAAGTGTACCGGAGATTTCATTAAGATTTCAGCACCGCTTACTCGCCTCACTAAGAAGAATGCCACATTCGTGTGGGACATGGATTATGGGGATTCCTTCACGATGTTAAAAAAGGTCATTACTGGTGCACCGGTGTCAGCTTTACCCGACGGAGCTAAGCCTTTTATAGTATACACTAATGCATGTGGGACTGGCTTTGGGGCAGTATTGATGTAGGAGGGGAGAGTAGTATGCTATGGGAGTAGACAGTTGAGAACTCGTGAGAAGAACTACCCCACCCATGGTTTAGAGTCGGCTTCTATTGTTTTCACGCTCAAATCTTGCAGACATATGGAAGAATTTGTGTCCCCTGCAATGGTGATTTATTGAGTGTAGTTCTAGCAGAAGCACACCATTCTCGGATGACCATTCACCCTGGTGGTGATAAGATGTATAGGGACATGAACAGAGTGTTTTATTGGAGTGGCATGAAGAAGAACGTAGCAAAGTTTGTGGCAAAGTGTCTTGTGTGCCAGAGGGTTAAGGCGAAGCAGCAGAGGCCTGGCGGATTGCTTCAAACATTCCCAAATGGAAGTGGGATAGTGTTTCGATGGACTTTATAGATGGTTTACCCCGATCTAGGAAGGGGAATACAACTATTGGGTGATTATAGATCGGTTGACTAAGAGCGCCCACTTCATTCCGGTCAAGAGTCGGAGGGCATCACCTTATTTCGCATTCATATACGTTTGTGAGATGGTCTGACTTAATGGGGTTCCCTCTAGCATAGTGAGCAATAAAGACCCTATCTTTACTTGCGAGTTTTGGAGGAGCTTGTAAGAGGCTTTAGGGGAATAACTTAGATTGAGTATGGCCTATCACCCTCAAATGGATGGCCAAACGGAGAGAGTTAATAGAGTTTTTGAGGAATTTTTTAGGATGTGCATTCTTAATTTTGGAGGGACTTAGATGGAGCATCTTTCTTTAGTGGAATTTTCTTATAATAATAGTTTTTAGGCTAACATTGGGATAGCTCCTTTTGAAGCCCTTTATGGAAGACCATGTAAGTTGCCTTCATGTTGGTAGGAGTATACAGGAAGATTGCTACTTGGTCCCGACATGGTTAGAGAAACTTCGGAAAAGATTGATTTGATTGGGAGAAGAATGAAGATGGTCCAAGATAGATAGAAATACTATGAATATAAGCGAAGAAGGGATATTGAGTTCCAGGTAGGAGATTTGGTTTTCATTAAGGTGTCTCCGATGAGAAAGGTTGTGAGGTTTGGATCAACTGGAAAACTTGCTCCCAGATTCGTAGGATCATTCCCCAATGTGGAAAGGGTAGGGTAGATGGCATATCAGATAAAGCTACCGGAGAGGCTCATGGGAGTTCATGATGTTTTTCATGTTTCGCACTTGAAAAAGTGCTTACATGATTTGGCATAGGTAGTGGAACCTAGCCAACTTGAGGAAGTTGAAGTGGAGAAAGAAGCATCGATTCATTGCATTCCTACCAAGATCGTTGGACATACTAACAAGAAGCTTAGGAATAAGGAAGTCCCTTTGGTTAAGATGCAACTAGGAGATAATATTGAGGATGCTACGTGGGAGGCTGAGGAGAAAATACGTATCTCTTATCCGCATCTCTTTGATGGTATATCTTGAATTTACAACTTCTATCTTTAGTTTTGAATAGGTTCTTTCCTTTAATATCCTTTAGGTGGGTAGATCTTAGGACTTAACCTATGGATTGTAGGGCTAAATGTAAACATGTTACTAGAACATGTTATATATGTTGGACGCAAGTGGTTGCAAGTGTTTGCTAGTGGATGCTAATGGACACATACACACACACTACGCACTATTATCTCTTAGAGATTGGTCTAACTAGGCCACTAAAGCATTTGCATATGGATGTGTGTGCACTTGCATTTTTATTTCATGGTTGCTATGAATGGGTATCATATGATTGTTGCATTTGGATGATGATTGTAGCATGCATATAGAACTATCAGTTATCATTCGAGAATTTGCATTCATTTGGATACATGACATAGGCATGAGCGAATATAAAGGAGATCGACCGAATAAGCAGACCGACTAAACTTTTGCAATAGTTAGGGACATTGACACTACACTATTGCATACATCATAAATTCATTGAAAAGCTTAAGGAAGATGGATGTAATGGATGATGGTTGAATACGTGGTTGTGGAATTTGGATGAAAATATTTATTTCATTCTTTTGCCCTTGGAGATTTTGGGGGCGAAATCCTTTAAGGAGGGGAGAATGTAACACCCCTCATTTTTAGATAATTAAATAACCTAAATAATTATTAAATGGTGAAATTGAGCATTTTTGGAATGTCAGAATTTAGTTACAGGAGTTGCACCATCGATTCGTGGCAATTTTTTGATCAATTTTTATATATCACTTGTTGAAATCCAAGCTAGTATGGAGAAGTCACAAGAGAAACAAGAAATCAGAGTTATATAACAATTAAATGGAAAAAAAGAACCCATAGGGTCGACCCTTGCTAGGTCGGACCGACCCATAGGTTGACCCACAATAGTTCAGGTCGACCCAATTAGTGCCCGGACGATTTTCCATCCAGGAAGAAGCCAAAGAGTGTAAAATTGTTTTTTGTGAAATCTTGTGTGTTCATAGCTACGTCCGATGGTTCCTAGTGAGCCTATGATGTGGTTGCACCAGATTAAATCTTCATATCTGATGACCTGAGATCCCTAAGCCACACTATAAATAGAACCCTAGGCCTAGTTATTTTTCTCGTTCAAATTTTCTCCCAATTCGGTTCATTGCCTAAGGCTGAACCCTAAATAGAAAAAATTTCTAGGGAGGAGATCTTTTAGATAAAAATATACTACACCCTAGAGTGGATCCAGGAAGGCCCAAGACTAGAGCTAAGGACCATAGGTGAGTATTTTGTAATCATTTTAAATTTGTAAGCAATTTAAAATAATAAGGTTCTCAATAGTTGTAGTTTTCTACAATTTGAGACAGTTTTTATGTAAGTTTATTTACAGTCTGTTTTTAAGTAAATTTCAAAAGTTCTTTTCAGTCTATTTTACTCAGCTAATTTTTTCATTTATTTACATCTATTTTAAGTTGGAATTTAGCCTATAAATGTTAGTTTCTTTTTATAGAGATTTAATCCCTTTGAAGCGAATAAAATATTAAAAAGAGAAGAATTCGCAAATATGGATCAAAATATAAAAACACTAAATTTACGAATTCAGATGTAAAATGAGAAAAACTGAAATAAAATAGAGATGGACAGAAATAGGAAATTTAAGATATTTGCAAGGATGATTATAACAAGTAGTTATAACCAAAAAGAGAAAATAGAAGAGTAAGAGTTGAAAGAACAATTATAACATGTAGGTTATGAGTAGAAAGAAAGAAACAACAGAAGGGGCTTATTTTAAAACTTAGATCTTGGATTAAGTTAATAAGCAAATATAGCAGTAGTGGCCCATACCGGCAGCATTTCTTTTCAGGTCTAGGACTGATGGTCTCGCATGTGGGTGAGGCTGGGCACGTTTATGCTGATTAGGGTAAATAAGTGACCAATAGATAGATTGGGTATTGGAGAAAGGGGTGAAAAGTTAGAAGATTTGTTTGTTACGACCAGGACTGGCAGCATTCCCTTTCAGGTCGAGCACTAATGGTCTCACACGTCGGTGAGGCTGGGCGCACTTGTGCTGATTTGGGTAAATAAAGGGTCAAATATAGGGTGACAGTTAGTGTGTACCGGCGATGACCGAGCGTGTGACATTGACTAGGGTAAATAATTCGCTATTGCGTCCTAAGTGCTCAGATATGTCTTTTGTTGTGGGACCAACATGATTTTCTTGTAGTGGCACAACAGAGATAGGAAAGGTCGATCAATGGGTAGGATTATGATTTCAGCCTAATCAAATTAGCAGTTGAGATAGGACTAGGGTTTCATCCTAATCCCGGTGGTTCAAGACAGGTGCAAACAATCAAAGCAAACAGTCCAACAAAATCCAAAATAATATTTTATGCGAGTTTTATCTTTTCTGTATCTTTCTTTCAGAACTATTGCTTAGTCTATTATCTTTATCTTTCCTAGAAATGCTTGTGATTACTTTCACTCAATTGACTTATTGTCTGAACCACTCCTCTATGTTCCCATTTCCACCAATAGGCTAGGTTGCTTAGAGATTCATTTTCCGAGTTTCCTCATTTCATATGTATTCTTCTGCTTTTCATCTTTTTCATTTCGCTTATAATGGATTGGCACTTGCCAGAGGTATTATTATTATTGTTACTTTTACTCTGATTATGTGAGGCTGGGATGTATTTTCATAAGACACGAGAGATGTTAACTTTTAAGATATGTTATGTTTTTATGACTTATTTTGAGATGAAGATTAATTCTAAATGATAAGTTATTATTTAAATGTTTTCCACTGCTTTTACTTATTTGCCTTTTGAATCTTAATCTCTGTGATGCGTTATCATACCTATAATGCACCACATCGTTTGGTGTGCTCTTTTTGGAAATACTAAGGGGTGTGGGGTATTTCAGGGGTAATATAATACCCATGTTTTAAATATGTATTATTATGGATAATTTAATTTATTAATAACTAATTAATAATATGAAAGAATGAAATAAGTATGAAGAAGTGCCAAAGTAATAAATTTGAAATTTTATTTACATGAAAATGGAGATTGATATTTTGAATGGAAAATAAATAATGCTTCTACAAACTAAGAGTAGGGCTAGGAAGAGGAAGGCATAATGCACTTAAGAACCCCCTAACCACCATCCCTCTCTTATGTTTTATCCTTTTTACTTAAGGGAAAAGAAAGAAAAAAAGAAGTATAATCTTGACACTCTCATTTATTAAAGAAGAAGAAGAATTAAAAATATGGAAGAAGTTTATACCACTTTTCTCTCCATTCTTGGAAAAAGCAAGGTGAATGATATCACTGTCCTTTTGTTTTATGTTTTAACTTCTGATTTGAATGAAAATGAGATCTGCTAAGATGATGAAAACATTGATTTAGTATAAGTATAATATGCTTATATGAGTTTATATCTGAAGTTTTGAAGATAAAAGTGCGGTTTTTACTGAATTTAAAGACATAGTTAGTGACCTCTAAATGATCTGAAATTTGTACATGTTATCTATAACATTAAATGGGAGAAAATTCTCAATTTTTGAATTTAATGACCTTAAGGGAATTTTCCATAAAATTTCCAATTAGGAAAATGGTAAAATTCTAGAAATTAATTATTAAAATATAAAATCTGATTATTTTCTTAAAAAATTTGATATGTGGTAGATAATGAAGATTTGAAATTTACGAAAGATTCGGGATTTTTCCAATGTAGTTTGGAATTACTATGAATTAAATAAAGAGAGGAAAATGAGAAAATTATGGTGATTAATTAGTTAATTAAGGAATTAATTCATATGCTAATTATAGGAGAAATATTCTATGAAAATTTTCTAGAAAGAAATCAGTAAAGGAAGTGGCTGGCTAGTAAGAATCACGTCCTGATTTGGTCAAAAGTAATTTCTTTCAAAGGAGTAAGACAGTTTTAAAATTAATTGCAAGTTTACCACTATAGCTTTAATAGCCCTATCTTTGTTAATAAACATTTCATACATTAGATTACTGTTTAAAGTCATCCTTCGATAACCGGTAAGGCCATAGATTTCATGACATGTTAAAATCACACCTCCAGTGACAAGTAAAGTCATGGAGTTGATAGCATATTGAAGTCATACCTTCGATAATAGGTAAAAGTCATAAATTAGACTATATGTTAAAGTCATATGTTCGATAACAAATAGAGCAATATATTCGATAACATGTTAAAATCGTACCTTTGATAAAGAGAAAAGTCATAGGTTTGATAACATGTTAAAATCATACCTTCCATAACGTGTCAAGCAATAGTACTAATTCGTTAAGCCATACTTTCGATAATACACTAAAGTCATACCTTCGATAGCAGTATAAGCTATAGCTCCGATAACATGTAAGTCACACTTTCGATAACATGGTAAGTCATATCTTGGACAACATGTTAAATCATTCTTTCACTAACATGTTAAGTCGTAGATTTGATAATGTGTAAAACCATATTCTTGTTAGCTACAAGCTATATCTTTGGTGGCATGAGTTGGTATACTTTTGTTAACTAAAAGGAGCCGAGCTTTTGAAAATATTGAAGTATTGGTTTTGATAACCTGTAAAAATTAAGTTAGTAAGTTTCTTTAGGGAAGAAAAGTGAAATGCCAATGTCTAGGAAAACTATAATAGAACATATTAACATTGAAGATGTTACTTTAATAACCTTGTGTGTATAGTCGTATATATAATTTTATATTTTAATTAGTTATGTTTGATATGCTTTTTAACATCCCCTTTCGAGATCCGAAAATGAACGTCGATGATGTTACAATCATCATCAAAATTATTTTCAAGCAACAAAATAGGATTGGTTTTTTCACAATATTAGGTAAATAGAGTAGCTAAATGCTTTACATAAAATTGCCTAACACAAATGTCATTACATTTTCATTAACCCAATTCATGCCCATGGGGTAAGTATAATAAAATATAAATAATTGTGTCATCCCAACATATGAAGATGTTGACATGAACACTTAACCAGATATATAATATGGTTAATAATAGTGGAAATTTAAAACAACTTTATTAGAAAATAATCCTTCTGCTTCTCTTTAGAGTTTTTATTTGTCCATTCCAAAAGCTACCCATCTAAGCTACATATTCAGCTCGAGTATCTGAGAGTTTATGATAAATATAAAAATACATGTTGGACATAAAACCTGATATGAGTTAAACTTCACCACAAATAATTTAATCATATTATGGGACCATGCAGCTGAAGCACGAAACGGGTTTTCCCCTCACTATTAAACATAAACATATCAAGAAGAGTGAACATCTTTACACAATCATAGTAACATTAATCATTACATTAATAAATACACATTTCTTACTTACCATATCCTGACTTAACTCATAAGTCAAGCCGTTAAGTTTTCCCCTTCGAACTACCTCTACTATTTAGGAATCATGTTGTGAAAAGAATTTTGGTTGTCTCCTGTAGTCTTACACCACCAAATTCATTCTCATTTCGGAAATAGCCTATCTGATGTCACTATGGCTTTATACCAAACTTGTCATCATTAATTCTCATCAGTTGTTATGATTAAACATTCGGATGCAACTTATAGCCTTATACCGTAGTTCTCATCATTTGTTGTTAATAGACATTTAGATGCCACTTATGGCCATACACCAAAGTTCTCTTCATTTGTTGTGAAAAATATTCGGATGCCACTTATGGCCTTACACAAATGTTCTCGTCATTTTCATGAATTGACATTCAGATGCTGCTTATGGCCTCACATCGAATTTCTCGTCATTGAAGGTTATTATTTATCTTTAGTTGGCCTTCCTAGGATTAGTCTCCTCTTTCCATTTTAATAAGTTTACATATTCTAACTATTATCCTCCATGGTCATTTCATCTCTATGAAATTCTAAACCATCAATTTGGAAGGTTACTTCCAAAGTGCTATTAATGTTGACATATTTTACTTATAAAGTCTTAGAATCACTAACTATCGCATGTTAAATTGCAAACCTAATGCTTGGTTACATAGTGATATCGTATGGTGACATTACGTAGCCATTGCATGTCATAGTTTAAAGCTATCAAAGGTTGAGCTATAGCATGCCAACCTATTACATGCTAAGCTATTATGAGCCATATTCCCAAGCTATCGAAAGTTGAGTCCTAAAAGCTATCGTGGGTCACTAACGAAAGAGTTTGAAGATTAAGTTATCATATGCCAACCTACCGAAGTTGAGCTTTAGGCCTTTCGCATATTATCTTTTAAAAGCTACCACGGGTCAAGACCTATCGCATGAGAAAACTTATCTCATGTCAAAACCTATCGCATGTTACAAGCTATCGAATATTGAGCCATTTATAAAAGCTATTCCAAGCCACAAAAGCTATTGAATTCCAAGTCTGTAAAGCTATTGAAACTTTAACTTTAAATCTGTCGATAGTCAAGGCTTTAAAGCTATCGAGTGTTTAACATTAGAGCTATCAAATATCTAGTCTTTAAGTAATCGAAGGTCAATACTTGGGGCTATATCTATCATAATTTTTCGATGACAAATCCATAATTAAATAAAAATGATATTTTGCTTTAATAAAGCAATAACTTTTAACCTAACATGTACACATGTCATTAGTTCAATGGCTAGCATTAATAAAGTAATAACTTTCAACCTAACCTATACACATGTCATTAGTTCAATGTTACTTTTATAACGGTATTCTTTAACCAATCCAAAAATTTAGCTCCATTAATTAATCTTTTCCTTAATTACTTTTTATTAACTAATGTAATATTTTCTTCAACAATTAATTCATAAAAATATTTAAATTAATGGGAAAATCCTGAAAAGTTCGCCAAAACATCCTTTTCTACCTTCAATAAAATTTCAAAACAAAATAATTAACTGTAGTAGTTTTAAATATTTATTTATGTTAGAAATTAACCATTTTCCACTTAGAAAATTCATAATTCACTATGACTTCATAAAAAAATTACATAATTCAAAACTCAAATGCATTTTAATATTAAAAGCATCATATTAACATTTCGTTTGTTTTGGAGATCATTAAATCTTGCTCTACCCTAAAACATGACAAAATATTATTCATTTCAATCATCAAACACATACCAAATCATTTCCAATCATTAAAACATATTTGACAGTGTATAAAGCAGCAACGCTTATCAAAGCCAAACCCAAATGTGTTTGGAAATAAAATAAAGAATGCTTTACTCACCTAGATTTGTAGAGTTTGATTAAAATCCCCCTTTTCTTCTTAGAGATGAAAGCTTTAATATTTTATTTTTAGTTTCCTCTCCCTTCTCCTAGCGACGATGGCCGCCTAAGGTTCATATGGTTTTGATTATTCGTTTTTGAAAATGAAGTGAAGTTAAATAGGGAGGTGAATAGTTTAAGGGCTTATATAATAATGATTTTAGTTTAGGTCAAATCCTTTATTACCTAATCTTATTGACCATTTTACCTTGATACAAATGTTTAAATTCATTGTGTTATACATATATAGTTGAGTTTATTAATTTCCCTTAATACAAATATTCAAATAGTAAAATTCATTAATTTCCCTTAATACAAATAGTTAAATTCATTACCTATATATATATGTCAAGTTTATTAATTTCCCTTAATAAAAATATTCAAATTAACTAATTTTCCTTAATACAATATTCGAATTCATTACCTTATGCATGTATGGTCAACTTCTATTGCACTAATTACTCTCGTTTCGCTAAATTGCCGATATTTGAAATGACCCACTTTTTATTCAAATCTTTAATAATTCCTCCAAATTTCTTTAATTATTTCTTAATAAATTTTTATCATTAATTTAATTTAATTTTCCATATCTCGACACTCTAAAATAGGGGGTGTTACGGTCTCTCCTCCTTATAAGAAATTCATATTCGAAGTTCAAACAACGTAGGATAATGACCACCGTCATTAATCCAATGTACATGTAAGTACAATAATTACACTAGTTCTTTACTAACGTAAATCAGCAACCATAATATATTAGTCCCACTACTAACACATAATAACATCATATAACAAAATCATACCTAGCTTATACAACAAAACATACATGCCCACTCATGCATGTCAAAACAACTCAAGGTAGATATTTGTAATCTTATCCTCAAACTCCTTGATAAAGTCATCTATATCATCACTCAACCGAACGCGAACAAGTATAATAACGTTGTTCCTTAAGTCTTTCATATCATGACCTACTATTCTATTTGGTCGTCTAACATAAGTCAAATGTGACGACCCAAACTCGATGTCCGACAAACAACATCAAATTCGTATCGCCGGAGCTTATAACAACATCAGATGGATATAAAATAGCGGAACAGAATAAAATTTTTACATATCAGAGATACAACATCAACATAATATCCATTAACTACATCAGAGTATTTAATCATATACCACAACTCCAAATACATCATAATAATACATCGATGATCATATATCCAAAAGTCTTCAATGAAAGAAGTGATAACCGACCTAAAAGCTAAACACCTGAGATCTCCAAAAAGCTCCTAAGATATCCCCAAAGCAAGAGTTCAAAAATGCTGCTAACTCCAAAATACGGAAACCTGATACTAGGCTGCCCGTGTAGAAATTATGGGCAACCAAAGTTTAGAAACGAAACAATAGACTCCAGGTCAGTCATGGGACTGGTATGAGTAAACAAAAATAGTTGCTTTTAAATAAAAATAGATTTTTAAAAGAAAAGTCGATATGCTTTTGAAAAATGAGACTACCATAAGACCTCCCGCCACACACACAATGCAAACACATAAGTGGAGGAGATTTCTTCTTATGATAGTCAAATATGCTTGATACGAGAAAAAATCTTTGATATTATTATTAGTTCATAGTGTAGAAAGCATTTCGAAGATAGAATATTAATCTTAGCCAGCATAGGTACCATTATATTATGCCTACTATAGCTTCCACCTAAGGTAGCAGGTTATACAAATTGCAATCGTAAAGGGCTTGTATTGTTTCTTTGTATTTCCAACAAATGGTCAGGCTAAGGAACTTCCTACTGCCACATGGGTACGCCTCTGGTGGGACGTCCCGAGAACTTAACCAGCTCTCTGCCAACACAAGGCCGGGTTACCTCTGTAACTAGGTAACTACTACACGAGTATGCCACCCCCCGGTCCTTTGGGACCTTTATCCGAGGGCCCTCGGTCATAAATCAACAACCACACAGTAAATGAGATTGGAGCAACCACATAGGTTAAGCATCAGGGCTCCATACCTGACACCACCCTTTTCTAGAAGGAAATGACATAACCTAAAGGGAGCGACCCTCATAACCTTACCGCATCATTCATGTTTCGACCATTTCCGGGATGTGAGGTCTGACGAAGTCTCATCCACAAAGCTAGGCACAATGCCATGCTTTGATTAACAAATGACCAGTACACAACATCACTCAGCATGCCACATTACCAAATTGGGAATATATCACTGATAACCTTCAACTACATAACCTCTGAGTTCGTACGTTTCAGAGAAGGGTGTTAAGCTAAGAGAATAAGTTCTCCGACACCAACAAAAATGTATTTGAAAGAAATCTACTTTATATCTCAAAATGTAATGTCAGACATACAATCCATACAAGTCTGTTCCGGGTTCGAACAGATCCGAAGGCACTTCCAAAGAAGTCCTTGCAAATCCGGGTATTCACAATCCCGATCGGACTTCCCATCACTTAGGGAGTCTCTATACCGGAGCAACTCAGTGCAGAGATAATCGATAGGTCATCCTAACGTTCTTGCAAATACGCGGTCTTCACCACCGGTCTTCAAATGCTATCCATATACGTTGATTCACATATTCGGAATGGGTTATATGACACAAAGGTCCTTTCCCGGCTAAACCGAATAGTGAGCGCAATACTTAAAAATCATATGGATATTGGGGTCTCAGTTAAATCACAGCTTAAAGCCCAACTTTTCATTCGAATTGTTAAAACAAATTACCATTTCCAATCTTTTTTAAAAAAAAGATTCATTTCAAAAACCTTCAATGGTTTAAACAATTTCCATAATTTTAATCTTTTAAAACAAAAAGATTTAGTTCACAAAGTTCACCCCGTTCACAAAGATCCATTTATGGATTTCAAAACAATTACCATTTCAATTAACTCGTTAAATCTTTAAATCAAGATTTAACTTATAACTTTCAAAACTCGTTTCCAGAGGTTCATTCATAGCCTTTCAAAAACAATTCCAATTCAAGTTGGATTAACTTATTCAGTCTTTGAATCAAAGACTCATTTTATAGCTTTCAAAACAATTCAAATTCTATTTCAAACTTGAAATCTTTTAACACAATTTGGAAATCCTTTCTTTAAATGAAAGCTATTATTTTTCGAAAATAAGTAGTTTTCATTTCAGAAATATCCGATCTCTTTTATACAAGTTAAAATCTTTGGGTTAGTTCAAATTTCCAAAAACAATACTTAAAAAATGGTTTAAAACCGATATAAACTTGTATACCATTTAATATCATAAATACTGAATATATAATTCAATTTCAGATATTGAATTCCAATTTAAATCAAATTATTCAAATTTCAAATCTTTATTAAGTTATTCAAAATAACTTACACTTTTAAAACACCTTTTCAATAGCTTTTCACTTTAAACCCAATTTATTTTCAATCCATTTGAATTTAAAATTCAAATTAAAACTATTTTAACAAATTTGTGATTTAACCGATTCCCACGTGCAATCCATATTTATGTGTGTATAAGTGTGGTCCAGGGATTTTACACAACGGTTCACAATATCAATCATCACAGATATACCAATATCGATGAGCGGTATAATCCATAATGCTTATCTTCATTCACAATTTCACAGAGAAAATAAATTTATCAATCACAAAGAGTCATCATTACGATTCGATGTGGGTTTCGGATAACCAACTGGAATCCGACTCCCTGTCGCATCGAAATTCAAATGCCGTGCTACGGGCAAAGTTGTCTAATTTATTTAAACAGTTTAATTTAATACTTTGAATCCAAATAACATTTATCACAGATAAATCATACACAGTCATCATATATATATATATATATATATCAAGAGCAAAGTCATAGAAACGTCACAGAATATCACAAATCAGATATTCTATATACATAATTATCCATAGGCGATCATCTTAAATCCTTATTGTAATTAATTCAATTCAAAATTTATTCTTGAGAGTCAATTCCTTAACCCTATTTAATTTTATCATAAATTATCATTGATTACTTATTTCATTTCAAATTAGTTAATTAACAAATCAATTCGTAATCAATTATTAAGTCTTAATTACGTAATTACTTAACTAATTTATTCACACTATTTAATTAATTACTTCCTAGATCAAGTTATTTAGCTTTAATTAACCATTCTTTAATCTTTAATTAATAACTTTAATAAAACTTAATTATCTATTCATTAATGACTTAATTACTTAGTTAATCAATTATTTCTTAATTACTCACTTAATTAATTATTTCTTAATTATTAACTAATAACCTAAATTATTAATTAATAAAACTTAATTAACCATTTATTAATCACTAATTACCATTTTAATTAATCATAAATCCTAATTTAATTAACTACTATTTATTTATCAACTAATTTCAAATAGTTAATTAACTTCTTAATTTCAGATTGATTAAACACAAGATTATAATTATTAATCTTTACCTACAAATTTATTTAACCTTAAGTTATTTATTAAATTACAAGTATAAATTAATTTACATTCTTAAGTAACTTATATTTTAAATTAATTGATCATCTTACATTTGCAAACCTTGCTTAATAACTCCAAATCAAATCTTAGCTTAATCTTGTCGGCATTGTTTACTTTAACGTATAAACCTTCAATTAACTAGGCCAAAACCATTTCAAAAAAATAAAATAACCCGAGCAACCCTTGCTTTCCACTCGAGCCAACTCGAGTTTCCCTCGTCTTCTCCCCCGAGTTTCTTCCCTTCTCCCCTCGTCCCAGCTCCTTCTTCTCCCTTTTTTTTCTCCAGCTTTAGATTTCTGAACTAAAATAGCCGAGAGAACACTCGCGTACGCGAGTTTCACCCCGAGGCCAACGCGAAATTTCTCGAGTTTAAACTCGAGCCTTCAATCATCAAACCCAGTGATAACCAAAACTGCAGACACCATTTCCACCGTGCGCGTGCATATCACCGCGCCGCCCCTCCGGTGACCATCGCGACCTCCAGCAAACCACGATGCGTCCATACATACGAGATCGAAACTTAATTCATCGTGAAATTATCAAAATCGAAATTTTGCCTGAAGCGTGAACCAACAACACAAATGCATCAACCCAAATTACCTCGGCCTCCCCAACGACGACCACCTGACGCCATGAAACTCCGGCCACGTCCTGTCAACACCCCATACTTCCTTCACCCAAACGCGCGTGCAGCTCGGTCAACCCGTGACGATGAAACCACCACGTTTCCAGACCACAAAAAAACTCAAGCTTAAACCCTAATTTGAACTCGTCCAATCCAACCTGCAATAGAAAATTTCTTTTATAATTTTTCCGAACTCAAAGATGATCAAACTTACTTCAATTCAAATTTCAGCTTTTAAAATTAGTTCGATTGTTTGAAAATGGACAAAATGCAAATTTGGTTCACATACAAATTGCACTTAAAATACCAAACTAAAATTCTTCGTTTTAGTTTTAAAAATCATAAATTTCAGTATAGATTCAGATTTTTTTCAACAATCAATTTTTATCAAAATCCAAGTTGAATACCTGTAAACAAAATTTACAGTGATGTATTCTTTCAAACATGATGTATTCATTTTTATTTTTATTTTCAAAAACTTGATTGAGGTTTATCATCTTGTTTGAATGCAAACTGAAAGCTTTACAAAGATTTAAATAAGAAAAATCATGGTTTTGGAACTAACTATGAAATCTGCATCCTTTTCAGAGAAGCAACAGAACATCACAGAAACATTCACAATTTATATTCAAAAATCGACAGATTTCATATATAATAATGAATCAAATTTATTAATTTTAAATAAACTCAAAATTTCAAAAACTTGATGTTTACTCACCTCAGTTTGAAAAACAGAGAGTAATTCTGTGTTTTGAAGAAAACAATTTTGATTTTCTTCTTGAATCCCGTTTTTGGTTCTTTTGAAGTTGAATGATACTTGAGCTTGTAAATGGTGATGTTTTCCTTTTCTTTTGGTTTTGCTTAAGTTGTAGAACGAACTGAAATGAGATGATATTGATATATAGGAAATGAGATTGTACAGGGTAGGTTAACTGGTACAGGCAAGTTGTTTTAATTTTTTCTTTATTTGAACAGGTACTTCCTTTATCTGACCAAAGATATATTTTTATCTTTTCGTTTGTTGACTAAGCACCACTTATTTTCGGCTGATATGATCTGATTTAGGCTAAAAAAAGAAACATTAAATGCTTGCGTTCCCTCTTGGTTTACATACAATCCCATTTTGATTCTTTTGTAAAGGCAATTTTTTTGTTTTCTTCTATTGCCATTTGCTTTTACAGTTTTGCTATGTAGACATTTATATTTGTTTATTCTTTTGATTACTGAGATGACTTTTAACTTGCCTAATTTAATTCCCAGGCTCTTGTATTTGAGCTTTGCTTTGGATACTTGATTTAAATATGCTTTAAGCTTGAAGATTGTTTGATTTTATGTGGCCATGTGACCATATACTTTTATTATTAACATACATTCTTAAATTTGATTTCTATTTATGATTTAACTATCAAGTATACATTTTATTTTATACTTTACTTATTTTCAATATTGATAGGATAATTTATATTTTAAACATTTTATAAATTTTTAAAGAAAATGAATTACGACACAATTTATACATTAAATAAATAATCATACATATTTTATTTTTCCAAGTATAACCTTTCAAAGAAAATTCATTTTGAATTCCCAAAACAAAATTTTGTTTATAATTCAATTCAATTTAAAACATTTATTTTGAGTTTCAAATCAAATTCAAAAACAAATAAGTATACATTTCTTATTAAATTTGAAAAATTCAAATACATACACAATTTAACCCGAATATTAAATTTAATTTAAAAATTCGTCTTTAAATCGGGATCATTACAGATTCCCCCTTAAGAAATTCCGTCCTCGAAATTTGCCAAGGAGACAACTAAGATAGATGAAAGATAGAGAAATATCTTTCCAAATTAAACTAGATATCAATTCTGCATTTGGCTTACCAAATCAGAATATCAACGATAGATATGAGAACAAACTCAATCAATTATGAAACATTTGGGTTATCTGATCTACGAAGTATACAAGGATATTGGTTAGTTTGAAGGGATAACTAACCACTCGTAGATTTTATCGAAATCCAATGAAATAGACAGAAATAGATTAGATTACGATCTTAGATCCAAGATGTAACTTATTTACGATTCGCTGAGAAATAAAATTATGTGTAGTTCTCATGTCGAACAAAATTCGAAAATTTTTATCGTAAATGAGAAAGTTACCTTCCAAAATTCCTTTTCCCTTATCAGCCTTAGAGGTTGAAGGATCTTCTTTGATGGCATACACCTTTGCCACATGAGCTTGTTTCATGATTGGGCAGTCTTTAACTTCATGACCTGGCTTGTGACAGTAATAGCATTTCTTAACTCCCTGACCAGTCTCCACAGGTTGTTCTTTCTTAACTTGTTTCTTCGGGTTCTTGCAACTGTTTGCATAATGGCCCTTTTCTTGGCAATTGTAACAAATTATATTTTTCGCCCGGTTTCCCTGACTATCCTTCTTTTCCTTGCCTTGATAGGGTTTCTTGTTCCCAAACTTTCTTTTCCTCCAATTTTGATTGCTTGTATCTCCTTCTTCCATTGGGGTTTCTTGCATATCTAGGGTAGCATACCTATAACCCATATCTATCAATTCAGAAAAAAGTTCTAACGTGGGCCGTCATCCTTTCGTGATGCTTCCTGTTCATTCCTCGAATGAATCTTTCATTCTTTTTCAAAGGTGTATTCACCAGCTCCGAACCGAATCGAGACAGCTCATTGAATTTGTTCAAATATTCCTCAAACGATAAATTTCCCTGCTTCAAATCCATAAATTCCTGGTACATTCTAGAGATACCAGCATACGGCATATGTCGTTTCTCAAACACTTCTTTAAAGTCTTCCCAAGTAAACTCATCTTCTGGCTTATCCACAGTAACTGTCTCCCACCAAGCCAATGCTTCTTCTTGGAGTTGCCAAGAAGCTATCAATCGCATTTGATCATCTTCTAACTTCAATCCTCTAAAGATTTTTTCACATGACCGAATCAAGGCTTGTGCTTCGATAATGGATTCTTTGCCAGTGAACGGCTTACCACCAAGTCTAGTAAAACTTCTATAGAGATCTGCCAAATTACTCTGAGATTGAGTAGGTATAGCTGCTTCTGCTGTTGCATCAAACCTGGTTCTATAGATAAGCCCTTAATCGTCCTCAGTTACACTATCTTATTTGGGTCATGTACGCATTTCCTTAAATGTTATATGTGAAAAAAATGCACACTCATCAAACTACTTGATAACTCAATCAGTATGCAAGTTTACAAATCTCTCAATTACTAGACACTGTCCTACATATCTAGGCTCCAATTTCCCTGCCTTACCAAAGTGCATAATAACTTACGTCGCTAAAACTTTCACAAACACATGACCGTCTACTACAAACTTCGGTTCTTTTCTCCTCTTGTTTGGAATATCTCTTTTGCCTTGACTATGTCGCCTATATTCTAGAGAAAATTAGTTCCATCTTCTCAATAGAATCCCTTACCAAATTGGATCCTAATATAAGCGTATCTCTCATTTCCAACTAATAAATAGTTGTTTACACGATCTACCATAAAACGCCTAAAATGGTGTCATTCCAATACTTGAATGGTAACTACTGTTATAGGAAAACTCTACCAAATGCAAATGATCTTTCCAAGATCCTCCCTAATCTAAAACACATGCTCTTAGAATTTTTTTTATTACATGGTTTACCTTTTTTGTTAGACCATCTCTTTGTAGATAGTAAGTTGTACTCAAATTCAATTCTATACCCAATGCACTATGCAAACTTCTTTATAACCCACTGTTGAACAATGAGTCTCTACCATTAATATTACTTCTTGGAATCTCATGTAGTCTTATGACATTCTTTGTGTAATAAACAAACTGCCATCCTTATCGAATTTACTAGGATAAAATGAGCACTATTAGTCAATCCATAAACTATTATCCAAATTATATCATTTCCTATTCTCGAGCTTAGCAATCCATCTACAAAATCCATGGATACCGAATCCCCTTTCCAAGTCAGTACTTCCAAAGGTTGGAATAAATCGCTTGGCTTATGATGCAAGCTGTTACTTGCTGACAAGCGAAGCACTTCTTTATGCATTCTCCTACATCCCTCTTCATCCCTTCCCAAAAGAAGACATGCTTCATGTTGTGATACATTTTTGTACATCCGAGATGAGTCATAAACTTATACCGTTGACTCTCCTCTATGACCTCCTTTTGAAAAACTTTTTCCTAAGAAATCCCTTCAAATCAATCTTGAATCCGTTTAGGTCATCAGCATCTACACTCATCTCTAATCATTAATTCAATAGGCTAATAATGGGACCTCTCTTTGACTGGCTATAATTATATGCGCAAATGTGGGAGTACTTCCAAAATTACAACAACTCCCAGATCTTGACTTGATCCTGCATTCATTTTGTAATGCAACCCACAAGATGCTAATGTCTCTAACGCCTTCCATTCCTCAATCATGGCTAATAATCCATGCTTCTACTTTCTACTTAAAGCATCTGCAACTTTGTTCCCTTCTCTTAGCATATACTCTATGTCGAAGTTATATGCCACCGAGAACTTTAACCATCTCTATGGCCTCATATTCAGTTCTTTATGAGAGAATAAATACTTAAGAGAATAATGATCTATATACAGCTCAAATAGTTCTCCCAAAAGATAATTTCTCCATATCTTCAATACAAATATTATCATTGCTAGCTCAAAATCATGAGTCAGATATCTAACTTCATGTCGTCTCAACTGCCTTAATGCATAAGCTACTCCCTTTTGCATAAGTACCACTCCCAATCTAGTTCCACAAGCATTGGTACTATTGGTGGGATTTTTCATCAAAAATCAACACCCTATAATTGAAGATCGAGCTTCGATTAGTCGATTTTCTAAGTATTTTGGTAGGTTGGTTACCGAAGGTTAAGGTGATTGCTAGAAGTTTAAATGAGACTTTTAGGATAACACCAAGAGGAAAAGGTACTGAAAATACCAAGAGTATATGCTTTAAATAGAGCTTTAAGTAAAAGTGCAGAAAGTAAAGAGATCGAAATTATAGTGGTTCTGGTTAAATCCTTATGTCCACTTTGTACTTTTCTTCTTTGGAATTCTGTACTATAGCGGAATGGTTGTTACAATGTCGAATTAGAAAGTCCGTTGTTAATGAGTTTTCAATAAGAGCTCCAATATAAGAAAGTACAATTTTCTTAGTATCTTAATTATGCAGCTAACCGAAAAGATCCCTTATGCAACTATAGCTGAAAGGTTGTTGCAATGCTGAATTGGCCAAGTCCACCACAATTGAGTTTTCATTAAGAGCTATAATATTAGGAAGTAAAAATTTCATAGTATCTAAATTATATGGCATTCTGAAATGATCCCTCAAACAATGGGATATGAGCCTATTTATATGCATCATGTAGCTTGGTTATTGATGGAGAGCTTTTCCCCAGGATCACTGACTTGTCTTGCATAAGAGGTTGAGATTTACACACTTATCGATATCTAATTTACTTTGCAATTGACATGGATTGCTGACACGACATTATATATATAGATTTTGGATGCCTTAATCCGATTGTGATGTATATACATTAAGTTTTTTGATCCGTTAATACATCAAAGGGTCATTTTAGCCGTTGATCTTTGTTGCATATTGGATTACTTTCAGCTTTGAGATATTGTCTTATTTTAAGCTTTTGGTTGGCCCCAATTTGAAAGCTTGGTCTTTCGGCTTGAGGTCAACTCGGTGACCTTTGCATTCGTTGTAGGTATTAGCTTTATACCTTTGTCTATGCTTTGGTATTGAAGCTTATCCTTTAGATTGAGTTATCGTAGGCATCCATATAAAGATATATACAAAATCCGCATTGATGCTCACTATTTATGGGAAATTAACACGGAATAGAGCTTTAGAGTTTAGGCCGAAGGGTTTAAAAACTTTTATATTCATGTGCAATGAATACCTAGGAATTTACCCTTTGGGTTTTGGCTTATACGGTTAGAAGTCAAATATAACCGAGTAAAAATTACAGGTATAAAACATGCCCTTCAATGTCTACTCTATATGATTATACGAAGTGAACTTTGGATTTTGTATAGAGTTAAATCATACTTCTATATATTTTTATTTTACTCTTTCTCTAATTTGTATTAATTCCCATAAATCAATCAAAGTCCGATAGAAGTTGTAAAGTCCGGCTTCATAGCATAGTAAGGGTCTTCTTTATGAGTTTGAAAATCTAACCTCATCATATAGCTAGGGTGTTGAAAATGAATTTGAAAAATCTAACCTCATCATATAGTGAGGATTTGAATATAAATTTGAAAAAAAAAATCTAACTTCATCATATAGTGAGAATTTTGAATATGAATTTGAAAAATCTAACCTCATTATATATCGAGGATTTTGAATATGAATTTGAATATCATACCTCATCATATAATAAGTATTTTAAATATGAATTTGGAATTCTAGCCTCATCATATGATGATAATTTTGAAGATCGAAGCTCATCATTTAGTCAGTATTTGAAACTCTAACCTCACCGTGCATTAAGGATTCGAAAAATAAAATCTCATCGTTATTGAGGATTTGGAAGTCTAAATAATGAGGGAATGTTGTAGTCTTTGTTGGTTGCACGATGGAGGCCTGTGTAGTGAATGTTGTAAGGCTAAGTAGATTATATGCCATAAGGCTTAGTTGTTTGAATGTTGTAAAGTTTTTGTTAATTGAGTGTCTAAGGCTAAAACCGTAGGCTTTGTAGTTTTAACACCATAACGCTTAGTTAATAAAGTGCCGCAAGGCTTAAATTGTTTGAGTGCTATAAGGTTTTAATTAATTGAGAACCAAAGGCTAATACCGTAGGCTTAGCAGATACAGTGTCGTAAGGCTTAGTAGATTTGATGCCTTAAGGCTAATCGTGTTAAGACTTAAAGACAAAGTTTGTTAAGTACTTATTGCAACATATATTAGGTGTTAAAGACGAAGTTTATTTAGTGGAAAAAACAAATATTTAAGAGTGAAAAGACTGATCTGGCAGGCATTTAATGCGATTGCCATGTGGCATTAGTATTACGGAAAAGTATCTTCTCTTTTATTGTGCAAAGCATTTCACCTTTTGACACGGCAGTTTTAAAAAAAGGATTATTTTACAATAGCCATTGAGTTGAGTGGCCAAGATTTCCTTAATGTTTGTTTTATTAATTTAATAGAGACGTATAAGTATATTTTTATTATTCTTTTTTCTTTACTTTTGCTGTGAACTTTTGGTATTGCCACTAAAGCTGAAGCCAGCTCAAATTTTATTTATATCTTTGATAAAAGTAGTAAGTTTTCTGTCGCTATTTTTCATATTTTGATTGCAATGTTTATCTTACGCTCTTGTTGAACTACGGTTGACATTTTAGCAAATTTTCACTATATTTGAGGTGTTTTGTTGTATTAATGAATTTTGTTTGATAAATAGTCCAAGCTGTTATCTTTTTATGATTCTTTGCCTTTGTTGAATTAATGACTAATTCGTGGTAGTCAATTTGGAATTGATCAGTCATAGTTAACCCTTATAGACTTAGAATTTCTTTGTGCATGTTCTCTTAATCCATAGTTGAACTCTTTGAGGATTTGTAGACCGTTATAAAGATCATTGGTTTTAGAAGTGGAATTCCCATTCGAATTATAAGTTTTATTTTGATGCTTTAGTTAGGGTGTTTTATTTATGATTTGAATATATATTTTTTGATTATGATTATTTTCTATAAGTTTGGGGCTTAATTTACATTGGTTTGTTTGAACTAAACTATTAATACGTTTGGTCCTCCGGGACCAAGATGGGTTCTCCTTTGGAATCCCAAGCGGTTCATGAGAGGGTTTAACATAATTTTGGTAATATGGGAGTTGAGGCTATAACTCTAGGCCTCGACGATACTTGGGATGCTCCTTCGAAGGAATGTTTTCCATGGACCATGGAGTATTTATCGAAAATGATACCTCTTCCATTGGCATTTTCTTTATCAAACTTCTTGAATTTTATAACCTCAACCCATTTTAGCTTCCAACCGCTTCGTCTAACACACTTTCAACATTAAAATTTTGTACTCGCATAGAGGTTATGTAAGTTTGTCTATGGTTGAGATTAACTTTTTATTTGACTTAAACTCGAAATCAGCTACTCTAGTTCCTATATACTATTTACAAATTTGAAAAAAGTAGCTTTTAATTAATCTTATCTATAAGATTGCTGTTAAGAAGTTGTTTTGTATTCAATCCATAAATCCTTGAGTTATTACTACCTTCCCTAAGGCCAGTAAGTTCGATTTATGCGTAAGTAAATTTATTTGTTAATTGAAATTCCCATTCTAAGTTGGTATTCATTTGTTATTAGGGAGACCTGAAAAGGCTGAACAAACCGAGGCTTTCATAACTCATTTCAAGAATGTATTAGGCTTACTATAAAGCTAAAGGCAACATCAATGGGTGTTGATGATAGAAAACTTAAAGGCTTGCAGCTTGATGCTTCCTAGTGCCTTGTTCAAAGGGTATTCACAACCTAGAATGTCAAAAGCTTCTCCTAAATTTATAGCTGAAAAGTCAAAATCAAAGGAAGGGGATGTTTCTCATGTCCATGGTCACTCTAGCTCATCCAAAACTAATACTGAGGGTAGACCTTAGGCCTAACCCTCTATCTTTAGAAATTTCGACATTTAGGAATAATTTTCCTTTATTCTTCACTTTAACTTCAAGTCGACTATGTTTTTAATTAATTTCTTTATGTGTTGATAGACATGGATTCCAAGTTGATGTAAAGGATAGGTTCGGTTTTGTTGTCTAAGAGCAAACCTACTACCGAAAAGTCTTTAGGGTCGAAGCAAATCTCTCCTCATGAGGGAATTGTTGATTGGACTAAGAAGCAGATGAGAAAAGTGCTGAAATCTCATCTTCTAAACCTCTTGCTGATGTCTATCTTAAACCAGAAGTTCCCATCCTTCTCCTTATAGTTCTCCTAGAATTCTAATAACAAGCCATTAAGCTCTTAAGGTGGCTGGACATGCATTCAAATCTTATAGTTCTTTTGCCATTACCAAAGTTAGGGTTGAGATACCTGATTCTCCTCTTTATTCTATGAAATGTTTAGATTTGGGAGTTCAAGAGAGTGTTAAGGTGCGTTGCTTTCTGACTTTTTCTTGTTAAGACATGCATTTTTACTTTAATAATTATATGCTTGTATATGCATATAGAGTTTGGAAGATTCATCAGTTCTCAGCCACCAGTATGGAAGCTTCCAGGAATACTGAAGAAGCTGATAAGATTAAGGAAAATATTGCTATCTTTCGACAACAAAACGAAACCTTGCAGAGGGATGCTAGGGACATACTTGATAATGAACTAAAGGAGTCCAAGGATAGCCTTGAGGCTGCAAATTCTAAGTTCGCTAAACTTAAGGAGGATCACAAAGCCTAAGGAGAGGAGTTGGCCAGAATGGAGGAAGAAACCAAAAGGTTTTATAACTTTGGAGAAGGCTCAAGAAGAGGCTACCATGAAGGCTTTTGAAGTTTTAACAAATCCCATGTCGAAAGTCGAGACAAGGCTACCTTCTAACCTTGGTTTACCTTGGAGATAATGCTTTTTTGGTTGAGATAAGCTTCCACAAGGAATATGAAGAGGAAAATAAGGTGATGGGGGTACGGATACCACTTCGAATAGTACTGAGGTTGGAGAAATAGAAATTCCTTTCTAATGAAAACTTTAATCAGACTAATGCGGAGCAATCTTAACCTTTAATTTGTAATTATTTTACGTAACTCTGACATATATTTTGGTTGTGATGATGGATTGGATGCTTTTCATTTTACTCATAATTGCTATTTTGTTATAGATATGCTTGTGGTTTAGACTAAACCAGAGAAGCCACTCTCTACTTCTACCTCTCATTATAAAATATCATGGAATCGTAGCAAGGCCAAAAATTATTAGTTGTTGAAAATTATTAGTACTCCTTAAGAGCTGCTCTCACACAAAGAGACATGTGATGTCAGTTTAGTTAATCATCTTGAAGACGTAAAGGGTTCCCAAGATAAATCCTATGCTAAACTCATCAAATATCTTAGGAACAATTTTTTACATTGACGGCTTGAATTTTAAGTTTATCTGATCAACTTAGGTTTTCCAAAGATCGAGTTGAGGTTTTTTGGATAACTTTCAAAGCTTTCAATACAACACCCAAGAGATAGGATTTTAAAATAGAAAAGACAAGAATTACTTCATAAGTTTTATGATCCTAAACTGAATATAACTCGGAAGGCTATCCTTAGGTTTAAAATATTAATTCTATATCCCTCTTAGCTGCCGAGGAGGGGATCTAATGAAAGTAGTTTTGGGTATAGTCCAAGACATGTTCTAGCTATGATTTTAGTGCTTGAACTTAGGGATTCTTCCCCTTGAAAGCTTTCAATTCCGAAGGCGGGGTTAGGCAAGAACATCTCGTCTTTTGATATAGTGAAGCCTGTTATACGTCTAGTATACCAAAATAGATAGCACGCTACAATAAACTCGTCGCACAAGATTATAAATTAGATTTCCACTACACCGGAATTCTGTAGTGATTATTATAACAATGTGAATGTTGTAAATAAATTACAACAACAGCGTTATACTATTTTGAATAAATAGCATAACCAGAATAACAGATAGAATATAGAATAATGTATATAAATATACAATCAGACTACAATTCTAACCGGATTATGTCTGAGGCTCGTCGTAACGATTTCCTTAAGAATTTTATTTCAAAATTCTCCCAAGATACAACAGACGTATTCTGCTCGAGATTGTAATGAGCATATCACTATGTGATTTGAATATATAAGAACATCAGTTAAAAGAGAGGAGATATTCGAATCGGAAGTGAGTGAGGAAAGTGATCAGTTTTCCTCCTTATTTATAGTTGGTTCGTATCCCTTCGAACGGTCGCGTCTGCACCTGTTTGTCCAAACGATCGCGCCCATTTTTGCTACTGTTTATCGATTGTGCCCATTCATTTTGAATAGGCCGCATCCGTTCGCCAAAACCACATCTGATCGCCAAAATTAAACTGCGCCTGCTAACGGGCCGCATGACATAACGGGTCGCATCCGTTCAGAAAAATGCTGCCAACAGGTCGCACCTCTTCAGGCCAAAACCCGCGTCCGTCTTCACCCGCCCGCTTCTCTTCAAATCGCATGCCCAGCCCAGTTTCAGACGAAGCCCAAAACCGTTAAACAATGGCCTAGCAAAAATAATGGTCATTTTAGATCCGTACCCTACCCGAGCCCGGCCCGGCCCGGCGCGGTTCGGTCGGTCGGACGGCGGCGCGCGCGTGTGTGGTGGAGATGCATGATCTTCCTCCTCACAACGAAGCATACATTTGGGAGCCCCAGGCCCCCAATCTACTCATGATAAAGCCATATATAAACCAATATAGCTTCAATAATTTGGCAATATGGGACTTTGTATATTTCATTCATTTTATTTGTTAAGGAATTCCAACAATCCCTCACATGAATGATAATATACATATCCCCCACACAAAGCGAAATATCACAGAGTATATATGGAATAATGCTTTATCATGGATAAGTAGATATTTCACTTTGAACTTTCCCAAGTTAAAACTTATCGGATCTACTTGGCTAATCGATGAATTATTTCATCTTGAACCGTCGGCCTTTATTGTATATCCAGACAATAAGCTTTACGTGATTCCCTTCTCATCCAATCTCTTGGTTGTGTTCATTTTGGTCCTGAACAATTTTTGGTTCTGCGAGTGTTTTAGAGAATAAAAGCCTTTTAATATTCTCATAGCGCCGACCCAGCTCACACTAACATAGGTGATCGCAACCATTAGGAGTATCCTACATATACCCCATTTGTTATTTCCAAGATATGGTCATCATTAAAAAACATAGTTTTAACCTTTAAATACTTCTGTAGGCATGCATTTATATTGTGCACCATAGGAATGGAGTTGGACTATGTCCACGCAAATGCATTACGTCTTGAGTTACTCAGAACTGGTTTGCCTATTGATCCTAGTCCGTGGGATCTCCAGTCGCTGGGATAAGTTTCCGTATAAGATAACTCTTTGTGGTTTAGGCTTTTAAACCCATTCCCCTCGATGTACAGTCAGTTTTCTCTCTCGATAAACCTTTAGTAAATGGATCCGCTAGGTTATCATTTGTTCTCACATAATCAATGGAAATAGTTCCATTAGAGAGTAACTGCCTAACTGTGTTATGGCGACGGCGTATGTGTCGTGATTTGCCATTATACACAAAGTTTTTTCGCTCTACTCAGCGCTGCTTGATTATCGCAATGAGTACATATGGCCGTCACAGGTTTGGGCCAAAATGAAAACTCAGATTCCATGACACTGCCGCTCCTGCAAGGGTAAAGACATAACCAATTGTGGATTTTGATTCCTCTGAATCTGCAATCCAGTTTGCATCACTATATCATTCTAATACTGCAGGATATTTTCCATAATGTAAGGAAAAGTTAGTGGTATTCTTTAAATATCCCAATACTCTCATTAGTGCTTTCTTAAGAGACGGAACTGGAACTTTTGCCAAGCACCCCCACACTTTGAGGTATTTAAACTTGGTTTGTGTCATTTCCATAACTCATATGGAATTGTAACCATTTTAATTGTGGCGAATATGGTGATGTTGTTTGATGAATTATTCTATTTTATGCACAGAACTGTTCAAACGGTGATTCACCTCGATCAGAGCTCTATCTTGATCTTTCTATTTAACTGATTTTCTACCTCAGTTTTGCATTCTTCAATTTTGGAAAATTTATGTATCCTAATCTATCATGCCATAGTAAAATATCGTGTTCAAGCACATAAGAAACTTCAATTTTATTAACAACACAATCAGAATACATAGTTTTATTGCCAACAACGGCTACATTTGCCTTAAATAGGCCATCATGCTGAGAAATCGGACTCGTCCATTTCCATGTTGTCAACTATATTCGCCTCTGAGTTGCGTTCCTTCTTATGTCTGCAATCTCTAGCGGCGTGTCCCATTTTGCCACAAACCCAACATTCACCATTAAACTTCTTGGTTTGTTTGTTGTCTTTGGATTTGTTTTCAAGAGCTTTCCTTTTCTTCTGGAAATTCCTCCTTTTATTTTTGGTCTTTGACCCTTCGGCCACAAATGCCTCATCGCTTTCTTTTGTTATTCCACGGTTATCTGCCTCAATTTTCAATCAGACTATGAGATCCTGTAAAGAGATTTCCTTCTTCTTATGCTTTAGATAGTTGCGGTAATCTCTCCATGACGGCAGCAGTTTTCCCGTGATGGCTTCAACCAAAAACAATTCTCCAACCTTATGACCTTCCGTCTCGAGTTCATGAACGATGATTTGCAGTTCATGCAGTTGAGCAGTCACCGGTTTGGAGTCAACTATCTTGTAGTCCATGAATTTGTCTACAATGAATTTCTTAAGACTGATATTCTACGTCTTGTACTTTGTGGTAAGTGCATTCCAGAGTGCTTTCGATGTCTTTGAAGGCTGATATACTTTGTATAGCACCTTGTCGAGACAATTCAGAATATAGTTTCTGCATAAAAAACCGGAATGCTTCCACGTACTCACCTCTGCTCCCTTGCCTGGTGCAGGAATCTGTTCCTCCTCCTCGAGGTACTTTTGCGGACTGAGTGTGGTGAGATAAAACAACATCTGATTCTGCCATGTCAAGAAATCATCACCATCTCCCTTGAACGGTTCAGGTCTGTTGTGAGTAGTATTCTTTGAAAATTCTACCGTTGTCATCTCTGTTTTAGTAAGAAAACAGTAAAATTCTTAAGATGTTATACGTCTAGTATACCAAAACAGATAGCACGCTACAATAAACTCGTCGCACAAGTTTATAAATTAGATTTCCACTACACTGGAATTCTGTAGTAATTATTATAACAATATGAATGTTGTAAATAAATTACAACAACAACGTTATACTATTTTGAATAAATAGTATAACCAGAATAACGGATAGAATATAGAATAATGTATATAAATATACAATCAGACTAGAATTCTAACCGGATTATGTTTGAGGCTCGTCGTAACGATTTCCTTAAGAATTTTATTTCAAAATTCTCCCAAGATACAACAGACGTATTCTGCTCGAGATTGTAATGAGTATATCACTCTGTGATTTGAATATATAAGAACAGCAGTTAGAAGAGAGGAGATATTCGAATCGGAAGTGAGTGAGGAAAGTGATCAGTTTTCCTCCTTATTTATAGTTGGTTCGTATCCCTTCGAACGGTCGCGTCTGCACCCGTTTGTCCAAACGGTCGCGTCCGTTTCGGCTACTGTTTATCGGTTGCACCCATTCATTTTGAATAGGCCGCATCCGTCCGCCGAAACCGCATCTGATCGCCAAAATTAAACTGCGCCTGCTAAATGGTCATTTTAGACCCGTACCCGTACCCGAGCCCGGCCCGGTTCGGTCGGTCGGACGGACGGCGGCGCGCGCGCGTGTGGTGGAGATGCATGATCTTCCTCCTTACAACGAAGCATACATTTGGGAGCCCCAGGCCCCCAATCTACTCATGAGAAAGCCATATATAAACCAATATAGCTTCAATAATTTGGCGATATGGGACTTTGTATATTTCATTCATTTTATTTGTTAAAGAATTCCAACAAAGCCATCTGAGACTATTGCTAAATCATGGTCTAGAGGTCTTAGAATAATTTTGAATGCTAAAGAAAATTTTGGCCTGTAGGGTATTTAAGCTTTGACTAACTTTTATGATTTTAGCTTTTAAAATCCTTCATTATTGTAATGAAAAAGAACTTTATCTTTTCTCATTTTTGACTTTATGCATCATTCAAAATTTTCAGGAATCAACATGCCTAAATTTCCTACGTAATAAACTATCCTTTTTCTTTACTCCAAAGGCTTATGATAGTAAAGTTCCTAAGATTCTACTTGTCAAAGAAGAGCTTGAGGCACTAAAGGCTCGAGTTATCTTCCTTCAATCTCATTATGACTCAGAACTTTTGAAAGAGAATGATGCACTTAGATAGAAAGTGGAGGATTTAGAAAAATATATTGGGTCTGTTCGGAAGCTGTTTTACTTTCGGACGAAGCTACATAAAAGCTTGTTTTAGATTTATTTGAATATGTATTTGACCTTAGGAAACAAATAGATAATGGAAACGATGAGTATTAACAAGGTTTTTAACCAAGTAGAGTTCAACTAGAAGTAGATGGTCAATATGAAGATGAAACGAACTCAAGGACTTGGAAATATGATTAGAAGGATGAAAGAACAGAACTCAAGAAAATTCATCCAATTCGGAGCTAAGTAGAGGAATCAGTATCAAGAGGTTTCCTCTCGGTACTGATACAATTTTCCTTTCCATCTTGGCTTCACAACCCCACATGATTCATGTTCTACCTCAACCTCTCATGGTTAAGTGCTTTATTCAGTGTTTGGACGAGCAAATCTCAGGATTGAAGAGAAGAAAGAAAAGAAAGTAGGATAGTCTAAGTGTTATTGGGGGAATCATCAAAATCAACTCATAGTCTATGGGAAAGAGATGTGAAAGCATCGAATAAGAAAGAGAAAATGAGGGAAGTGAAAGAATTCACTTTGCACAAGCCAAATCCTATAAGTACCGAGAGCCTTCTCTTGGTACCGAGAGGTCTTTTTGGCATGTGGGCCTACGTGTTGATGTGTACATCGTTGGGTTTTTTCCTGGGCTTCGAATCAAGTGGATTTCTAACCCTATGCACATGTTTTTATATAAATACCAATCCTACTGCAATGGAAAAAGGGTCATGGCTGAGCTTTACTCTGCTTGTCTTCGTCATGTCCTACCTCCCTCAAATAGTCGCCTAGGCAGCTACCGTTTACATTTCTATTCTATAAAACCTGCCAAACCCTTGTACTAGTGACTTGTATTCTATATTTCTCTACAATCAACAATCAATAACTATAAAGTAATGACCCATATTTTACTTATTAAAGGATCATAAAATATTTTTATTTTATTCATATGATTCTATAATTTTGGGATATGACTCTTAAAGATATTTACACATATGTTTTAAGTTTTTAAAGCTGCTAGCCAAGATTAGTGTGTAATTAATTGAGCCATTAGTGAGTCCATTAGTCTAATTAGAGAACACTATAAATAGAGGATAAAGTCAAATAAAAACTTTTCCCTCTCATTCTAAATTTGGTCTAAACCCTAGTTAACCTTAGTTCCATCCTAACTTCATTCAAAATCACCTAAATTGCTCTCTAAATCAAATTAGATTGTAGATTAGAGATCGGATCTTCAATTAGAAGCTATGGATCATCAAACTTCTTGATTTGGAATGGTTTTCTTCGCTGTTCAGATTAGATCTGCATACAAATAGGTTAAATTTGGTAACTGATAAGTGATATATGTCTTCTCACTATGCTATACATGTTTATATGGTAGAATTATATAATTTAGCATGTTTTAAATTGATTTTGGCTAAAAAAACCTTTTCTAGCTTTAATGACATGTTAATCCATGCATATGATATAGATTGATTAGAAATCACATTGATTTATGTTAAAATATTCATGCTATATGTAGATCTATGTTAGAATTTTTTTTAATCTTATTTGGATGATTTGCAAGTTTGATTGGATGAAACTGCATGTTATTCTATGTTTTAATGATAAGATTTGATGTTGTTTACTAGTGTTTGATTGCATAGAAAGTTAGGTCAATGAATTGGGAAAGTCCAAGGATAAGTTGGCCGGAATTGGATGAAATTTGGAGGAGAAGCTATGGAGCATAGTAGGAGCCTACATGATAAGTCGCACCTCCAAATCCTCTAAGGATAAACTTAGACACGAGTTATGGGCTTAAGTCGGTGAAGAGTTAAGGTGGTGGATCCTTTGAGTCCGTGGTTAGCAAGGATGGATAGTGCTTGGCCAGATGAGATGTTGCATAGCAAGATTCAATATAATTGGAAAAGTATAGGATGTGATGATGAACTGCTTCTTGAACTTGGAGTTGGATTCTTGGAAGTGGAGACCAAGTTACTATGATTGATAGGTGGGGGTCTAAGGCATCTAGAGGATGAGTATTAATAGAAAAAGGGAAGAAAGGACCAAAATATGGCTAAGTGTTGACTCAGACCTAAGTTAAACATTAACTCAGCACCGAGATAAGGAGGAGGGTCCAGTAGTAGTGGCTTCTAGGGACTGTTGTTGATGTTTCGTAGATCGTGCTGGAGGTTATGGCTCGCTCGTATCAGTTTGGATGAGGATATAATAACATGATGAAAAGCTAGAGTCATTGGATGTTGGGTCGTGTTGAGAGTAAGTTTCGAATATGGCGGCTTGGTAATGGAGGGAGCCATATGATCAGGGAACATGGAAGGCTTTCTTGTGGATAATGGAAACTAGATTGAGCAAGAAGGACTCGGGTCAAAAAGGAGCAAAGGAAGGCTCAGATAAGTATGTGTTAAGGAATCACTGATACTAGAAGTTTTTTTTTGTATTCTCGAAGCAAGGGTATTATAAGTGGGGATGCCCATGGATTGGTAGCAAGGATCCGAATACCCTGAACTAGTGGCTTTAGGTCTATTGTCTAGTTTTGGGGCTAAAAGACACATATCGAGCTTTGGGTCGTGCGATATAAGAATACATAGAGAACCAGGATTTCTACTAGCTCCTGGCAGTAAGAAGGCCATACGAGTTATCACATATTCAGAGTATATGGATGAGTGATATGAGTCTTGTATGATGGATGATATGGTTGCTTTGGTTAATTTCCTTTAGTAGGCTATCACTCAAGGATACCACTGAGAGTACGTACTAGAGATAAGGATATTTGGACATCCACTATGGTATTTTATATTGTAGCTTTATGATATTGTATAGTAGCATATTATACTGTTATATGCTAACTCTTTGGTTGCAGACAAGTCGGGTATGGTTCGTATACTATTGTTCCTTACTACATTTACATGTATAATATTTTGAGACTCGTTTACTGCTCACACTAAACTGTTGTCTAGCATAATATTTTATACTTTGTTTCTTATTATCTTGGGTACTCTTAAATGAGTAGACTAGATAACAGGTCTAGGTGACGCAGTAGTTGTTCAAAAGACAAGCTGGATGGAGATATATCATATTATATACATATATGGATTTCTACACTTTTCTGCTAAGCAACGCTATGGAGCCAGTGATAATTCTTGCTTATTTTTATTTGTTGAGAAAGTTTATTTGAGTTTACTTCTGTTGTATGAACTATACTACATTTTATGTGTAACTTTATGGGTCTATTGCTCTAGTGATGATTTGTTCATATAGTTATTACTATCTCTTCTGTTATATATGTGGTATTATATTTTATCCATGCGTTGTGAGATATGATAGGGTTTATGTTATATTGGTTTATTTCAACCTTGATGATCATCCTATATTGGCTAGGCACGACTGTAGTGCACTATTTATGTACTATTTTTACCGATGGTGTAGGGCGGTCATTACATTTTGTATCAGAGCTTTAGTTACATGATTAACCTGAGTTGACACTGAGATCTAGTAGAGATAAGGAAGGAGTTGTGTAATTAGACTGGATCTAGAGTGTATATATACGAGAGGGCGCGTACTTGTTATAAGTTTGGTTTTCAAAAGTATATAATAGTATAGTATAAGTCGCATGCACGTGAGCACTATAGTCATGGTTTTCTTTATGAGAGACCGAACATTTTTATTACATATAAGGATGTGTCGGCATACAAGGAGTATTATGATATCTGCTTCAGGAGTTGAAGAGGAAGTAGGATCAAGAGCTGCTTCACCTAATTTTCAAGCTATGTATAATGCTGTGATGGCAATCATGATGAGGAATGCTCAAGGTGGAGTAGTTGGAGGAGGTGCTCCAGTGCAAGCGCCTAGAGCTAATTTTGCTAAATTGAATAAGGATTACTATAACTTTAGAGGAAAGCCGTTCCATAGGATGAAGTCAGCCATAAAAGTGTAAGATTGGTCGGATACTTGTGAGCACATCTTTGGTGATATAGAGGTGTAACATGCTATGAAAAGAAAGTTGGCCTCGAGGTAGATTCAGGACTGAGGTATGAATTGGTGGAATACTATCATTATAGCTACTACAGAAGAATAGCTTTCTTGGGATTAGTTTAAGATGACATTTGAAGAGATGTTCACTCTGGTTACTCAAAAGTCGGTATTGTTTAGGAAGTTCGTTGATCTCAAGCAGGGATGACGGTTTCTGAATATGTGGAAGAATTTTATGCTTTGTCTAACTATGGGATATCATTCATTAATATTCCCTTGAGGAAGAATGAAAAGTTGATCATAGGACCGAATGACTATATTGGGGAGAAGCTAGTGTGCCATATTGATGAGCCGTTTGAAAAGTTAGTAGAGAAGGCGCTTCGCCATGAGAATTTGTACCCTGAAAGACCGCGGTTACTATTTCTGTTCAGAAGGAGGAGCCAAAGCAGCAGTAAGGTGCCGAAGGCAAGAAGAAGTGGAATGGAAAGAGGAAGCAGCCCCAAGGCAAGGGTGGCAAGAAGAAGGGTAAAGTCGGAACCCATTTGTTATGGGTGTAAAGAGAAGGGTCATTTAATTAAAGATTGAGAAGTGAGTGATAAGAAGAAGTGCTACAATTGTGATAAACTAGGGTATTTAAAAAAAGATTGTCCAGGACCGGTGAAGGATAAGCAGATAGTAAAGGCATATGCTTTGGACGCAGTCTCGACTTAGTCGAGTGCTCCCTTGGCGAAGGAGAAGGGGAAAAGAGTTGTCATTTAAGGTTTTCTTTCTTTTGGTGATGTTCATGTTCAAGTTTTATTTAATACCGGTGCTTCACATTCATTCATATGTAGTAACCTAGTAGACAGATTGGGATTAAAACCTGAGATAGTTGACCGACCTTTGATTGTGACAAACCCTGTTGGATGCTTCACTAGCCTTTGCATACTTTGCCATGGCTTAGTTTTATCGAGTCATGGATGTTATTTTGTTTATGATTGCTTTATTTTTATTTTCGTTGGGTTCAGAATTATCTTAGGAACAGACTGGCTGAAGAAGTATGCGACAATATTGGATTTCGAGAAGCTGTTGGTGACAATCAGAGATGTGGATGGGCGAACGGTAGTGATTAGCTGCCTACCAAAGGATGAGGTGATGGATAGCTTTCTATATTCGTTTGGGGTTCTATGGGAGGGTTTGTCATCCATGTCGATCGCTAGAGAATATCTGGATGTCTTTGAGAAAATGATTGGGTTGTCGTCGCATAGAGAGATCGAGTTTTGGATAGACTTGGTGAAGGAAACCAAACCAATAGTTATGTCTTTAAGGCGTATGACACTTAGAGAGCAGAAGGACCAGGAGGTGCAAGTGAATGACCTATTGAAGAATGGATTCATTCGAAGAAGCATATTCGAGTGAGGTGCACCTATAGTATTCACGACTAAGGCAGATGACTCTTTGAGGTTGTGTGTGGATTATCGTGAGCTGAACAAAGTGGCGAAGAAGAACATGTATCAACTCCCATACGTTGATGACTTGTTTGATCAGTTGTAAGTGCGAAGGTGTTTTCCTAAATGGATTTAGTGATAGGATTTCACAAGGTGAGAGTAGCGAATGAGAGTGTGCCTATTATTGCATTTCATACTTTGTAGGGATTTTATGAGTGGTTGGTAATGACATTCGGGTTAACCAATGCTTCGACATAATTTGTAGATCTCATGAATCGGTTTTTAGAGAGCGGTTGAATAAGTTTGTGCTTTTGTTCATGGATGATGTTCTTATATACCCCAGAACTGAAGAAGAGTACAAGACGCACTTGAGAGCTGTGCTAGAGATATTGGGGAAGCACAAGTTGAGAGCGAAGTTCTCTAATTGGCACTTTTAGAGAGAAGTGAGATTCTTGGGTCATGTCATATCGGGACAGGGTGTAGAAGTGGATCCTGCGAAGGTGGCAGCGGTCCAAGGTTAGAAGCCCAAGAATGCTGCAATTGTGAGGAGTTTCATAGGATTGGCGGAATACTGTAGATGTTTTATCAAGGAATTCCCAAAGATAGCAGCACTATCGACTAATATGACAAAGAAAAACCAAACTTTTATTTAGGACGTAAGGTGTAAGCATGCATTTGTGAGTGTTAAAGAGAGACTTACGAGTGCACCAGTGTTAACCAAAGTGGGAACGAAGAGTTGATAACCTACACAGATGCCTGTGCTACAAAATTGGGTGAGGTGTTAACGCAAAAGGGAAATGTTGCTGCTTATGCCAGTCAACAGCTAAAGCCGCACGAAAGGAATTTTCAAGCCATGATTTAGAGTTGGTGGCAAATGCTTTTACTTTGTAGATGTGGAGGCACTGTCTATTAAGGGAGAGGTTTGAGCTATTTACAGACCATAAATCCTTGAAGTGCCTTTTCTCTCATAAGGACCTCAGCCTTTGACCGCAATCTTTAAATTACATTGATATCGTATATTAATGTGAACAAATATAAAATTTATAAATGCATCAAAATAATCATAAACAACTTCCAAACATCAAATAAATAATAATTAATATTTCCCAAATATCAATTAATTTGATCAATTTACAATATTTTATAACTTAATTAAATCAATTGATTTTTCAGAGAATTCATTATTACGGTTGTGCGACTTAACCGCGTAAGTACAGTCAGCAATTAATATCGAACTATTCGAATATTAAGGTTCATACGTAACTTAGTAAGTGGTGTGATATTTTGACTGAATTCATCACTTATATATCTAAAATCAAATTTTACTTATTATAAGCAATACCCGATAGTGATAATTATTTACAACAATTCTCCTTGTCAAAACTACATAACATCAGGACATATGGAATTTGATAATGGTCAAAATTCCAATATCATCCATATACAACTTTGTAGTCCAAACTCAAAGTCCTTGGCTCAATAATAATAATTGTTATTAACATAAATGCTCTGACCAAAGACTTTGACTTTGAGTTGACTTCGGTTGATCGTGATACTAATCTCATATAATTGAGGAGACGAATCCTCTCTTAAATAGTATTTCACTTTCAATGCTTCCACTCGACCCACTTATAGTTATTCGATGGATGCCGTGCCATGATTTTACTATAATCAAAGCAGAGCTTCCATCTTAAAGATCAAAAGTATTCTCAGGTCGTGAGAACTGTGCAAATTAGTCACATTAATATTCTCTACTTGACCTTAGTTATATTAATAAGCAATAAACTATCAACTGAGTCATTCCATAGTTATCTAATAAATATCAGTCCGCAACCCCTTGATGCCTCCATCAATCATGAGTAATACACCGCCTAATATTTGGAGAGCGTTATGTACTCAAGTCTCACAGATGTATCGATATCCAGTCTTGATACATCTTGACTAGGAATATTTAAAATGGTATATTTGTTTTCATTGTGATAAATTACTTACGGTTATAACACTTTGTAACTACTATCACAAAACATACCGTTTATGGATTTTCTGTTAAATATACTTGTAATTAAATTAATTAATTAATATAACCACATTATATCAAGTATATAATAGAAAGAAAATACCTTTATTTCGAATAAGTAAGATATATGTAACAAATTACATACCCCGAGGACATATCGTAACTCTATCAATCTTCCACTTGCACTTGGGGTCAATTATGGAATCTTATTCCAACTTCTCCAATCAGTTTTCACAAAACCAATTGGGTCTATCCCTCTATGAACATGTATGCTATTATGTTTCAGTTATCTACTCTGTCAATCAACTCTCTTCAATGGTGATAAACTGTTTTATCGTGTAGAACAATTCGGAGTATGTCTCTCGACTTCTAGTGAGCTCTAAGTTCTGTTATGAAGTGTATCATGATATTATTATCATATAATAATGTTATGAGATTCTCAACATTTGGAATCGGCTTAGTTATAAATTAATGCACTTATATTTTTCTTTTATTGCAGCACTATTCAAGGCGATGTACTTAGCCTTTTTCATTAAATCAACGATGGTCTTTCATCTGAGACATTTCCAACTTAAAGATTCTTAATTTGAGTTTATTATTGAATATTATACTCAACACTACTTATGAAGTTTGAGTCCGAACACTCCTTCATAAGGAATCTTTGGTTCTATAAACAATTCTCTAGTATTTCATAAATACATGATTTAGCGATATCAATTTTAATTTGATATTCCCTTCATGTATCTAAGCAAATCATGATATAGTAGACAATATAACATGTATGATAATTCCTATTTTCAATGCATAAGGAACTAATCTCACATGTTCCGTGTTAAATAACTTAATAAGGTGTCTTCGCATATCAATTTGGGACATTCTCAATATCTTTTATACTCACTATAAAATAGAACATTTACAATCCAAAGTTGAGTATTAAAACAACAAAGGTTGATTTTAACACAAGTACATCGTTAAAATCAACAACATGTTGTTTACTTATAGTTTAGAAATATTAGTGTACCTTATAACATTCTTCCTTATGAACACACAAATTCCTCTGCATTTTGATTGATAATCAAACTATTTGATATTTCTTTCAAAATACTTTTTCAATTTTGATGCTTATAAAATGATACTTTCTATCATTTCTTGGATCATATACAAAGACTCACAAACTTATCTCGCTCTCACTGATTTCGAGGCATTTTTGTTTATTATATGTAAACAATTTTACTCTAAATCATTATTTAGAATTTTCCGTTTCAATACATATGCACTAAATATAAAGTCATACTAAGTTGTAATTTTGTGAATAAATCCGAATTAACTTGAGCATGTTGAATACCGAATTTATTTATGCTAGTTTCAACAATTGAAATTTGCGGTATTATTATTATCAACATTTCTCATTTAATTCCATCTGTATTAGTCTTTCTTATACAGACACTATCGTGGTTGATGAATCACATCCCTTAGGTTATGACTACCAAAATCATATTTTGATAGCGTACTTGGCATTCTTTCGGATTTGCGCATCATACCATAGCACAGAGTCAACACTCTTAACAGTTTAACTAAACAAAAGAAGATTATATATTTCTGACACTGATAAGGAACTCATAATTTCTCATCAATATGCAAGAATGCTTATTAGACACTCTAATACGGTCTGTTCGTTTAGGTTTGTCAATTTCATTTCATCTTGTCTAACCAGTTCTATCTATGGATCACATCCAATTCTATTTACTACCAATAATTCCTTAAAAAAATTCCTTCATAATGAAGTTGGCATTTCTTGAAACAAAAATTGTTTCTCAGTGCAACATAATAGGTATTTATAAACGTTTTATAAAATTCTTTATTTATAAAACTGGTTTGGTTTTAGTTTACAAAACTTATGTTCAAAACATAAATATGTCATCCAATGACAGTCTTTCCCAAAATCCTTTAACGGATATTCATATAAGATCCCTCCGAACAATTATTATGTGCAATCTTTCGACTGGCACAACCTACCAACTCCTTGATCAAAAATATGATGGAGTTTCTTATAAACCCTTATCTTGTGTGATTTTGTAAACTGTTATTTAGATGAAATAATGTTAACCTTGTGTACTTTGCTTAAGTACACGACCTTATAGAAAGAAACTAACTCAACTCCACTCACAATTAGTTGTACGTTGTCAAACAAAGTTTGGTTACTCCTTATCGATGCATCATTATGTATCATATGGAGGAGTAACTTTTGAGATTAATTCTTTATTCATTTTTAGGTACGTTCAAAACCTTTTCCAATATACTCACTCATTCAATCAAATCGAACCATTTCTATTACATGTTATTTTATTTATTTCTATTTTATACTCTATGAATTTATCATAGACATACTACATGTTTATCAAATACACATGTTCATGTCAGCGATAACTCATCGATGAATGTGACGACTACGTGGAACCTTTTTAGTATTAATAAACTTATGATTGCATACATCTATATGTATCAATCCGAAGGGTCCATCAACTCTTATGACGCTCCTACTGAATGGGTGCATAGTCCTCCACTTTTTTGAGATAAAATTAACCAGTGTCATATGATTCATAACCATATAATAAAAATTATTTCTTAAAACTAAGACTTAATATATGATTTCAAAATAATTGTAAATAATTTTAGATACTTCTGTACATTCAATGCATCACTTTGTTGTGAAACAAATACCACATAACATTTTTACTTTATAATGAATATTCATAATGAAAGATAAAGATGTCTATTTTTTAGTCGTACCTAAAAAATAGTCATTATTTAATAAATAATGTTCGGTATGTTTTAGGAAAGAATTTTCGTAATTTGATGCAATCAATAAGTGCTATATGGCATGCTCCCACTGTTTCCACCATTCCTAAGATAACGTATTAATTTGGAAGTCCATTATTCACTTAATATAGATATTTATTTCATATACTGTAACTAGTTTACAGTGAAGTGTTCTTTGATTAAATATCTTGAACTTAAAGGAATAAATCTCATAGAAAACAATTTTCTATATGAAAATACATTTCGAAATAGAAAACGTATTTCTTCTTCCAATGTTAATTATCATATCATCATTATTACAATTTTCATTTTCGTGTTTCTTTATGAAGCAGAAGTGACTATTTACTCTCTTCATCCCAACTGTTCCTTAAATTACATTTACTCTTATACAATCATTTTCCTTTCTAATTGGCGAAATCGTTCAAAAGAAAACCTTTACTACAATATCATATTGATCTCTTTACAAAAGCACATTCGATTATCCTTAAAATTTATGGAAATCAAATGTGTTGCAGTTTACGTAAACCAATCAAAGTGATATTTCAACGATCAAGTTCTTAGATTTATACAATAGTTTTAGCCTTATGTTACATTTAACAAAATATGATATTTTATGTAATCAGTCAAATTGAATACTCGATCTCATAGTATCGTTTATTAGCTTATTTCGAATGAATTAATTTCACTGAAGTATCGTACATTACGAACTATGATTGTTCTCCATATAACACTTATATGTGAAGTATATGGATTAAATATTCATAGTCTTGTACTGCTTGTAGAGTTCAAAACTCATAGAATGCAATAAAGGGTCTTTAAAAAATAAACATATAAGTGACCATATTACTAATGTATTATGTAGTTGTAAACTTAGACACTTGCATGAGTGTAGAAAACATTAGCATGCAATAAGCATTTAATAATGAGTATATGTTATATTTCCATTTGTCATTTTTCAATTCAATTTATTTTTATATATTAATTGATAAATGTTTTATCAGTCATATAAATGGACAAATTTATCATTGTAGATAATTGTAGCATTATTTAGCATATGTTCTTACAATATTAGAAAGGTTCAATGTTACCAATCTATTTTTCTAATAAGGCTTCCATTAGTCTTTTATGTTTCACAAAACCCTAAATGAAACATATAAGTCTTTTGACTTCACTTGTGGGTGATAGGACCAGGGTTGTCAATAGATACCTGAAAAAGCCAAAATCTGTCCGCATCCGTATTCAAAAAGTAGATAAATATCTGCTATCCTAAAAAACAGATGCGGGTACGGATACGAAGACATCCGCATCCGAAAATCATCCGCTAGATATTTTTCAATATTATAGTTTAAATTATGTAAATTTTAGAATAGTGAAATATAATTATTTATATTTTTATTAAGTTAGAAGTTTATATTGTATGCACTAAATGCATATTAACTGCTCAAAACAATATATTATCGTTATATTTGTTTATTTTTTACACTTTTATATCAGTGGGATTAGAAAAAAGTTTATGTTAAACTAAAATTTTCCATTTATATTTCATGATTTATCAGTCGTTAGTGGATAGGATAAATATCCGATATCCGTTCATATCCGCGGATGTGAATATCTGATATTTGAAAATGATTTCGAATGCGGATGCGGATATGGCATTATCCACATCTAAAAGTATCCATCGCCAGGCCTAGATTGGACTCGTATTCCTTGGGATTCTGACCTTGAGGAAAGCTTAACAAATCATAGGCTCGCATACGACGGTTGTATCACATATAGCTCCTAACCTATGGTTCCTTGTCCTAATCCTGCCTTTACCTTGAGGAAAGCTCATTAAGTGAAGTTAGACTATTCACTTGGACCAATCATTTCGTAACGGCCTAAGTATAATGCACGTACCCTGAGGAAAGCTCGACAAATACGTATAGTTATCTTATCTCATCTATTCATATATTAATAATACTACACATAACATCCCTAGCTTGAGGAAAGCTCAATAGCAAAAGAGTATGCAAGCAATCTATTAATTCATAAATAATAAAGGACAACTTTGTATTAGAAATTCATAATCTTCAGTATATTATATGGAGTCGTATCGACTTATGAAATAATGTATTTCTTAAGAAATACTCTCATGATTCAAGTGTCAGGCACATCAAAAATCACGGTATACGTACATATACTGACATATTTATTCCTTAAGTCTATTTATGGTTTTTCAATGTTCCACCCTTAGTATATACATTCATATCATACAAGTTTTTTTATTATATAACTTTTATATTTCATACCACTTATATAATAGTCTTATGTATAATATTATATTAAATAAATCTTATTTAACTAATGTTAATTAATTAACTCCTTAATTAATTTTATATTAGTATTCTAATATAACTTTTATATTGGACATATTTACTACAACCTTTATAATGTATGCTATAACCTTTATAGTATAACACATATATCTTATAAATATGTATATGTATATGTGTATTTTTTAGTTAATTAACATTTAATTAACTTATTTAATTATTAAATAATTTTAATTAAATTATTTCGGTTTCAAAATTTATCTTACATGCATATATATATATATATATATATATGCTTATGTTATCTTTAATAATTTAAAATAACATAATATATATCAACATATATAATACATGCATATAAGTATTATTTAAAACTTATTTAATTTATTTTACTGATAAATTTTAAAATTTGAAATTAATATTTAAATAGTTTCAATCATTTTGAATTTTGAAATTTTTACTTTTTCAGACATTTAGAAAATTTTTGTCATATTATAACCTTTTATAATATACATGATTTTGTTTTATATTTAAAATCTTGTCTTAGTTTGTAAAACAATTTTGATAATTAGCCCAAGACCTAATTCAAATTGGGCATTTTCTATTAGAGGCAACCTTTGTACCCACTTCACCTTTCTGGCCAAGCGGGTAACCAGGTAGGACACGGTACTTGATTACCGAATTCTAATCCAAAATATTACCTTTCTAAACACCATGCTAAGTGGGCAAGCTTAATTAGTTAGCTCTAACATGATTTATTTAAACTGTATAGTCTGTTGGGTTCTAATACCATTGTTGGAACCAGGCCAGACCGCAGCGGAAGAAATGAGCGAATTAAAATAAAAATTCCATTTTGGATCAACTGGGCCTATGATGTCTAAAGGTATATGAAATTCAATCTAATAAAAATTTGAATAAAATCCTTTTTATTTAAAGTTGGTTAACAGAATTTTAATAATTAATTTAATTTAAATGTATAGTGTATCAAATACATCCAACAATTATTGATAAGAGTTAATTTAGGGAAGGAAACCTTTCATTTCTTTCCCTAAAAATAGGTAATTAATTAAGAGCTAAATTTGCATTGTATGGAGAGAGAAATCTATAATAGAAATATAAAATTAATTATATTTCTAGATTTTAGTCGATTTTTTTTTCTTTTTGAACAACAAATTTGGAACATTAATCGATAGGACAAATCAGACACATATGTGTAGTCGCAAAGGTTTCAAATCTGACTATATAAGCAAAATGAATAATTAATTAAATATGGAATCGTATGATGTGGATCTACTAATGACAATATGAATAGATAAGCAGTCAAAATGTTTCTTTGCTACATCTAGGTCTCACAGGTTCCATACGACCTATCTTTGGGTGTTAGTCCATTTTGGTGTCAACATAGAAGCTAAACTCAGGCATAGATCTAGCTTTCTATTGTTGATTTTAGAGAGATCCTGTGTTAGCTCCAAAAAGCTTGCGTGAGGAATTTGAGGTTTGCTATTGGAAATCTATGACACCCAGAAAAGGAAAATTTGTACTCGAAATATTCACAGGAACGGTAGCTGGTGGTGATGAAGCAAACATTCACCAAACAGAAGTTAACCATGAACACACTTTACCAGGCTCTTCTTCTCAAAATGAAGTGGTAACTTGAGGGGAGCTTGATAAAATGATGCAAGAGCTTAACTGAAAGATGGTGGATAGCTAGAAGCTATGATGGATAAGATGGACACTTTACAAACCTGCAACTGTCAAGGACAAAGGAGGTTAGAAGTGAAACTTCTCCTGTAATAGAACAAGGGAACTCTTCTATTTCTGGCTCAAAAAGAAGGGATGGAAAGCAAAAATAAATGGAAGCCATTGTTGAGTTGCATGAATTATTGTACGAGGAAGTAGATTTTCCTTCTATAAGAAAACCAATTGGTACCGAGAGGAGACCTCTTGGTACCGATAGGAATCTAAGGTTGGATGATGCATAGGAAGTGGATGCTACAGTGATTTCTGATGAAGAAGAAGTTGTGTAGCTTGATGATGATGACTTAGAGTTGCACGTTGATGCTAATGAAGGTGGAGTCCAAATAACCACAGCTCAACCAACCATACATCAACGAAATACCAAATGTGTGGTTCTTCCAGAGACAGGAGGACCTATGTGTCAGCCAGTAACCAAGATCATTTGTAGAGTCAAACACTCGGTGTAGCCCATGGAAATCGACCTTTGGATCACCATTCCATCAAGGAGTACATCGCTGACATGTTCAAAGCATTGGTGGAAGAAAGTAGTAATAGGATAAGGAGGATTGGGATTCCGCAGAGAGCCGAACTCCATTTACTGAAAATATTTTGAGAGAAGAATACCCCATAAAGTTCACTATGCCAACGATGCCATTATAAAATGGAACTACCAACCCCATACAACACTTATTCAAGTACGAATGACATATAGATAGAGGTAGGCTAAATATGTTGTTCATTGTAGATGTTTCCCTATCTTCTTGAAGGAGTCGCTTCTATGTGGTTTACTAGGCTCGCGTCGAAGTCCATATCTACTTTTTGATGAGTTTGGTAATGTTGCCCGGTGCCTTGGCCCGACTACCATGTGGTAGTTGCAAAAGCTAAAGTGGAACGTTGATGGGAGTAGGGTCAAGAATTGATCTACTTCTGATCATGGAGGAGTTTACTTTGAGTCACAAGGCCATTTACTTCGAGTTGTCTCATTATCGACTTTGAGTCACTGTGAATTAACTACTAGGGGTCGGCATATGAGTGGGTCGGTATTACTTTGAGCCTAGGGATTGTTTGGCATCGGGTCAACATAATTGTGGGTTTCGGTGTGGAAAAGGGATCGGCGGTGGAGATGGCTAGGGATCGGTCATTTCAGGTCGGCACTCAAAGGGGTCGGTCATTTTGGGTCGGCACTCGATAGGATCGGCATAGCTTCGGGTTAGAGATGGCAATTCCCCAGGTCGACATTGAGTGGGATCGGTATGATTACATGAGCTTGGTAGGTGCCCTGGATCGGCATACTGTAGGACATTTCTTACCTCTCTTCGGGTCGGCAAGGGAACTTGGGGTTGGCATATCCTTTTGCTTCAATGGATCGGCATCCAATAATTGAGTCAGTTCGGCAAAGCAATATGCCGGCTATTTTGGGTCGGCATCCCATTAACTCGAGGGGTCAGCATTATGGAAAGGAGGAATGGTTTAGCATAGGTAAGAGAGAGAGTTTCTTCGAGTCATGGTCTGGAATGCTTCGAGCCAGAGTTAGGACTGCTTCAAGTCAACACCCAGAAAAACACCAGGTTGGCTTTGAGGGATCGGCTTTCCTAACTTGTCAATTGTGGGCCGAACTCTCTTGGCGATGGGCTCGAATAACTGGAGTGATATTCAAGCTCAGAGAAGCTAGGTTATCTCCATTTATAAATAAAGAGGTAGGGCTCAATTTTTGGGGATCCTTTAGGAGAACTGAGAGGAGACTCTACCATTTTTTTGGGTACTCATTTCCTTTTTGTTCTAAAATGAATTCAAGCTGTTCTTCATGGATTGTATCTATATTAAAACAGTTGAGAAAGCAATAAAGATTACATTCAAAATGGACGTAGGTAGTTACGCCATATCACTATAATTCTGTTGTTCTTGTTTTTGCTGTTATTTTTGCATTATATTGTGTTATTCCTCTGTTTCCATTTACTTTATTCATTTGTCTCTCTACACAAATCTATTCGAGGGTGTTAGTTAGCAATTATGGTGCTAACATGAAAGAAGTTTCTGGAGTAGTTTAGGCTCCATATTTCCCGATCGAAGGACATGATGTCACCATTTGGTTTGTCATAATGACCTAAGGAGTTAGCAAAGGCTTTCTTGAATTGATTTAACATTGATGTTACGAAGGTTAGCAATCCAAAGAATGATTTTGTATTCAAAGGACATGTCTAGGGCATTCACCCGGACATGAACTTTGGTAGATGGCTGAAGATGAAACAACTAACTACTATGGAAGAATTCCACTGAAAGGAACACCAGTTTCTGCGTTTAGGAGAAGTAAGCTTAGTTGAAGGAAAGACCAGCGATATACATTTGGATTTATTTGATTGGATTTGTGTTATATAGTTTGGATTAATACTCTTAGGATTGGATTTGATTGTATTAGTATTTATTTGTTTGTTTGACTCTATGGTTGAATTTATTATATAATTTGAATAATATGAAATAATAAACATAGTTTTTGTCATCTTATTTATCATTTTACCATTATTTATAATATATATCTAAGTTTTTTTCATCATCATACCATATTACATCATATTTAGTATATTTTAAAACATCTTTGTTGATTTTGGTTTTATTGTTTCTAAGTATTTCGTTTAGGAGGAGTTTTTATTTTTCACCCATTTTATAGATGACAAAGGAGGAGAACATATAAAATATACATATGCATATATTTAGGGGGTTATTTAATTCAGGGGGAATTATACCATATTTCATATATAGGAGTATTTAATGGTTGTCATCATAAAAAATGAGGAGATTGTTAATACCTCAATTATTGATTTTGATAGCAATAGCCTTGATAATAACAATGTACATTCATATGAAATATAGATACTAATGTTTTTCCAAGTTATATAATATATAGTGCAGGATATGATACACATGTTGAATCAAAGACCATACAATATAAAGACTTAAGAAATGAACATGAAGACTCATAAGTACAAAGACCAAGATATGAAGATCTCAAGACTATAATATAGAGTGTACAGTCATAGTATATTGTTAAAGTTCCTAGTAGCAATCTGTCATCTCTATCTCTTTTTTATCTTTAATATTTAAAAACGAATTTAAAAAAAAATTCAAAATATTATATAGAAGTTTTTCAAAGTTCAAAATGTTTATAAACTATGTATAAACTATTTTGCAAAGTACCAAATTATTCTACAAAGTATAGGATTTTCAAAATATTTTAAAAGAGAAACTAATTTTAAAAAAATGCATGTATATGTCGAAATACATGGTATGGATATGCCGACTTTATGCCACTAAATGGTTTTTCAAATTTTGAAAAAGAGTATCTATTCCTTGCAACCTTCGTGAACGAACATACCTGTTTATTCACTATATAAAGGAGAATTCAAATGAATTTTTAATAGTTAATAACTTAGTTTCTTCCCTCCTCTTGTTCTCTTGAAAACTCCATTAAAAATATACTTTGTTTTCTTTTAAATCATATAGAATCAATTCAAACTTCATTATATTGATTCACTACTACTGTATTACTGCTTTGGAATCATCTCTCTCATAATTTGATTTTTTAAATACCCATAATTTGATTTTTGAAAAGTTTAAATAGCTAGCAATACTGTTAGTACATTTGTTAACACTTTTATCGAAGGCCAATCTACTGTAGACCTCACTTTTTAATGGCGGTATTTACACCTATTATTCATGTAGGATGAAGATTTATTTACAGTCTAATGGTTTAGATATTTGGAAAGTTACACAAATTGAGTGCACAGATCCCTAGACTAATTTTGCATAATGGATTGTTGACCAAAAAGCAATTGCAAGAATTATTCTAAAGCGATGAATATTTTGTTTTGTCCACTAGATAAAAATAAATTTAATAGAGTCTCTGTTTGTAAGTCTATATATGAAATTTGGAGAACATTGCAAGTTACATATGAGGGCACTAGTAAAATTATACAAATCAAAATTTCCATGCTCACTAATCAGTTTCAATTGTTTAAAATGAATCCAAATGATCTGGCATGTACTGTAGATTCAAGATATAGTGTATTCTTTGGTAGCATTAGGTAGAAACTTTTCTAAGAGGACTAAGTTAAAAAAATCCTCAACCCACTCTCTTCAGAGTGGGATCAAAAGACACTAGCAACAAAAGAGGCTAATGATATTAGTACTTTGAAAATCGAAGAGTTAGTAGACAATTAAATGTCCTATGAAGCACAATTGCTAGGTAGAAGAGAAAACAAAGAAACAGAAAAGAAATCCATCGTTTTCAATGCACTAATCGATGATCAGGATTTAGACGACGACAATGGCAAAGAAGTTGCTTTCGTGACCAAATTTTTTAGAAATTTCCCGAAGTATAGATAGATGAACAACTTTCAGAGACCTTAAAACTAGACTTCTAGAATTGGAACTGTAATTAGATGTTTCAACTGCGATAAACTAGGTCATCTACAAAGAGACTATCCGCATCCAAATAAATTAAAGAACTCGCAAGTTACTGGTTCATTTACAAATAGAAAAAGGGCTTGTAATTCTTCTACATAAGAGAGCGGGTGCGATAGAGCTTAAGGAATTTAGGCCTACCTCGTTAATAAAATGTTCTATTAAAATTATTTTAAAGGTCTTAGCTAATAAGTTTAATAGTAAAATGAATAATCTAATTAATATATACAATCTGCTTTTATTAAGGGTAGATATATTACGGAAGGAGTCGCGGTTGTCCAATAATTTGTCAATTACTGTTGTGAAAATATCATCACTTTTGCCCTTTTAAACTTGATTTTGCCAAACCCTTTAATTCTATTAATTGGATTTTTATATGCATGTACTTTTGGCTAGAGTTTTTAGTTCTATATAGATAGGTAGGATCATGGTTCTTACAAAAAATGGAGATAGGAAACAAAATTCCATCTAAATATGAACTTAGACAGGGCGATCCATTGTCATCCTTACTGTCCAACTTAGCAGCGAACATATTAATTAGCATCATAAATTTATTTATTATAAATTCACTCCTCAACATTGTTGGCAATGATATCACTAGTAATGGTATATCGGTACTACAATTTTCTAACAGCACCATGCTTTTACCTCTCATTTACCTCGTTAGTTTGCGGCTCTAAAATTTGTTTTATATAGTTTTGAAATGCTTTCATGGCTTAAGATTAATTTTGATAAAAGTTCAGTCTTATTCTTAAATGACTTAGATAATATTGAAAATCTAGTTGCTAATGCACTTCATTGTAAAATCATGAAGTTTCCTTTTGTTACTTAGGTTTTTTTATCAGACCAGCTATTTTAAAATTGAAGACTGGCAAATATTAGTAGATAAAACTAATAGAAATTTATCTCATCGAAACTGTAGATTTTTGTCTAGAGCAGATAAAATCATTTTAATTAACTCTGTTTTATCCGCTCTTTCAATTTACTATCTTTTTACATTTTTCCTTAATGGGTTATCAATATAATTGATAAAAGTAGAAGAAATTTCCTTTAGAGCAGGGAAAATACTTGTAGCAGTATCAACTATCTTGTAACCTGGGAAACGATTTTCAAATCCAATAAGGATGGGGGTCATGAATTATAAATTTACATAATGTTAGTGTGTCATTCCTAGGAAAATGTCTTTGGAAATTTGATAATAATAACAAAATGCTTATTTGGAAAGAAATGATTTCATTTAAATTTTATGAAAGAGCCTAGAACCTTCACCATTTCATCTTTAATTCCAACAACATGTCTCATTTTTGAAAATCCATCTTAAATGCTTTACTATTTTTAACCTAGGGATTAATAATGTTGTTCATTTAGGCAACAACACTTGTTTTTGGCATGATAGAAAGATTTTCACTATACCTCTTAGAGTTGTATTCAATGAGCTATTTGGGATTGGTAATTACAAAAGTGCTGTAATTTCAGGTGTTTTTATGTCTCAAAGTGAATTTCCATGGAATTTTAATTTCAACCATGCTTTCGAAGGCACTATTTTAACCTAATTCATCTCATAGGGTACAAAGCTAGATTATTACACTTTAGATAATAGGAGTGGTTCTATAACCCAATGTTGGGCTAAAATTAAAATGTACTCCTCGAACTCAGTTGCAAGTTCTTTAATTATCAGGAACTAAACCTTATATTTTCATATTTATTCGAAAAGCTAATGCTCTCCCCCAAAACTATGCTACTCATGTGGCTAATCAATCATAAGAAATTGAATAAAATCCAATTTTTAATGAAGACGAATTTGCTTATCGATAAAAAATATCCAATTCGGTACTACGAAATCACAGGTTCTATCTTTAACTATATAGGCTCACTTTACACAGATTCGTTTGGTTGTACAACCGATGATTGGACTAGATTGGTTGGCTAGCCTTATTGGCAAGCTGAGATATTTTGATTCAAATATCATAGATAGGAAAAGATTGGTGTATGCTAAGACACTAATTGAATTAACTCCAAATAAACCATTGTTATCCAAATTGAGAGTTAGACTAGGCAAGTGTCAGGTTGCTGTGGTTGACATAGTTTATAGTTGGAAGCTTAATATTTGCACTAACTATAAATTCTTTGGGCACTTAGCCGACTCAAGTATGGATAGTTGTCCGTCTATGCCTATAGTAGATGAGACCCCTATTCCTATTTTCCTAAAGAATAATTTTCCTAGGTCTCATATCATGAAGTGGGTTTCCAAGGATGGCTATCCTTTACCTTCTATAGTTGATGTCAACGCTGTTGTATTCTCTCTATTGTGTCATATTCTGGTTTCTGTTCCGTTTGATGATTCAGTTGCCATTTTGTTTTCTCATGTTATTCTTTCTTCCTTTATAGCTCCAGCTACTATTTATGTTTCTACCAGCGATACTATTTTTTAGGATTCTAAAGAGCAAGCTTGGATCTATGAGCTTTAAAAATGAGATACTCTCTAATTTCTAACACCTATAATAAGGTTGTTGGTGAAGATGAAGATGAAGCCATACGTTTTTATTACCATACTATAGGGGAAGGCCTTACCCTATCTATGTAGGTGAATTTGGTGACTTGAATAGGATAATTTTATTTGATGACTCTTGGGATAGGAAATTGATTTTTGGCGGGGTTTCTTTAGAATTCGTTCCAACCATTGATTCGCTTTTTTCTAGGTTAGTCCATGTCTTAGGACCTAGTTCATCTGATGACAGTAGTGGATCCTTTTCTAATGGGGGTTAGTCTTTGTCTTTAAGTACTTTAGGCATGTTGTCTAACTCTTATGCGATAACTAGTTTAATGGTTTTGTTGTTTGTAATAGTGTATGACCACTATAAAACCGACATACTGTGGTGGTATCTTTGCCTCGAACCTATAATAAATATTGTAAAGTGGTATGACTACTATATCCGACTTGCCTATGCAAAATAATAATATTTTATTTTGCCAAAAAATTGCATTTTTATAGACCTTGCAAACGTATGTTACAACTATCCATTAACATATTCCATTCTTATAAACACTCTAAATATTTTTGACCTTAACATGCATAGCACCGACTTCAATTACAAATACTACTGGAACTATTTTAGATTTCAATACATTAAAAGTTATATCATTTTAGTTGATACTATATTAACTATTACCTATTCGTACTTAGGGTTCGAATAAAACCAAAGAATATTTAATTATGTTAATACACCTACCAAAAACTCGATTTACACCATTGCCCTTTTTAGTTTTAATCAGATTTCAAATCCTAGTTATAATTTAGCTAAAATGTTTCATTCAAGCAATTTCTTTAAAAAAGAAAATGGTCGTATTGATATCTTTAATGTTAAAATTGTTTATAATGACGGAAGGCACAATATGATTTTAAGTAAAGACCTAACAGACATTTCTAATGTAGACAACTCATCGAATAGCCTTATATTAATAGACAACTAACTCCTTTTATTCTTATTCTATTTTTACTTTCCTCTTTTAGGCACACACACAAATACACACACACACACATATATATATATATTCCTTTAATTATATGTATGTATATATATATGTACTAGACAAACATTTTGCGGCGTTTCAGCTTTAGTAATTTTTGTGGAATGGACTTTATATCTCTATGGTTTTTCTTTATGGACTTACCTATAGTCTGGAGATTTTTTGGATGTCATGCTTCTGTTGACTTGATTCCGCCAATATATATTAGTTATTTCGCTTCTGCATTTGGATCTACGGCCATTCTTCCTACCCTTTATTGGAAGTCATGACTTCTCTAGTGGTTTGAGTATTTTTGGCTTTCTACTTTAACTCACCTTCATGGCCCTTGTACCCATACATCAGAATCCTTGGTCTATGTCTTAGAGTCTTAGTAGAGAGTCTAATCCTAGGAGTTAGGAGGGTTTTTTTTCCTTTTTCTTTTATAGGTGAGGGGCGTTCATGCTACCTCCTAGCTTATTAGTAGCCTTTTTAATAATAGAATAAAATTACATCAGTACCCTCCTCCTTTGGAGCATCACTTGTTTCCCTTAATGTGTGTGTGTGTATCCGTGCATGTGAGTGTTTATGTTCAAAAGGTTTAAAAATAATAAATAAATTCCAATTTTTTTAAAATTATGATCGAGTACAATTACGGCATAAGAATGAACATTATAATATTCATGAATATATATATATATATATATATTTATATACATATGTATCAAAAATATACATATTGTAACGACCTAAAATTTGATCACTTTAAAATATATTATTTAGAGTGGTTTTAAATATAAAATATAAATGGTTTTATGATTCAAACATTTTTACATAGGATTTGGAAATAGAAATATACATTAAAATAGTAACATTTGCCTATATCGAGAAAAGTGGCAAAATGTTGACTTTAGAAAAGTATGTTTCAATGGTTAAATAAATTATCTTACTTAATTCATGAGTATTTATGTTTTTAAATAGAATTATAGAATTTATTTTTAAATTTGGTTTACAAAAATAAATAGTTTCACTAAAACGTCAAAATGTGACCGTAAAACATTTTGTCGAAAATCAACGTTTTGTTCAAAATAAGTTGTCGCAACGTCATCGCATCTTTATTTTCTTATATAGGAACATATATTCAAATAGTGTAAGTATTAACTAATTCACTAAAAATATTTACTTTTTCTAAATAAGATTAAAAAACTTCTAGAAGTCATTAGTAAAAGTTAGTAAGAATTAACAAAAGTAAAAAAAGTAAACATCAAATCACATCAAATCAAAGCCAACATAATTATGATATTTTTTACTTAATCTTTAAGTGACTAAGACATAAAGTAAGGATGTGAAAAATGATGTTAAGTACCGAAAAAGTGTAGATTGCTTTAGGTTAAAATAAGGTTAGTTTGATAATTTGGTAAGAGGCTGTTTTAGTAAATTTACCACTTTTTTTTCTATAAATACCCACCTCCTTCTCTCATTTCACTCACATTTTATTCTTCTTATTTTCTCAAGCTTCTTCATCTTCTTCCTCTTATCTTTAATGGCTTCCAATCCATAGAAAAAAATTAAAAAGAAATAATGTCAAAATATTTATAAAATATTCAAAAGAAATCAATGTTTATTCTCTTCAAATCAAACCCCTCTTTTCTCCACATTTTACCTCTTCTTCTCTTGGTCATAACTTCTTCAAAACTGACTCAAATTGTAAATTTCTTTTATTTAAATCATGTATTTTTCAAGTGGCTACAACTTTCATGTTAACCAATTTGTCTCATTATGAAGATAATCATATCAAAAATCCACTTCTTCAAGTGCAATTTCTGGCCCAGTTTTTAAGCCAGAGAATATGCCATTTTGTTTTGATCAAAACTTGATCATAACAGATCCAAATTAAGAATTTTTTTTTAAACCATATAAAATTTCAGTGCTACAACTTTTATGTTGATTACTTTTTCCAGTTTTGAGGTTTGCTATACCTGAAACTCAATTCTTTGAAGTGCATTTTCGGCCTTTATTTTTGTGAATCCAAGAATAGCTCTTTTTCTTTCGACCATATCTTACTCAAAATTAACCAAAATCAAGTGATTATTTTTTTAAATTCAAGAGAAAAGAATTTACAACAACTTTTATGTTAACAAGTTTTTCAAATTTTGAGAGTAAAAGAGTCAAAAAGAAGAGAGAATATAGCCTATTTTTCGGGTCTAATTTTGAGAATTCAAGTTCAAAGCTCCACCACTTCTTCTTTATACTTTCGGCCAACTTCCATCTCAAGCCTTGGCCAAGCACTAGGAAGGAGGAATTCGAGTTTATATTCATTTGGTTCTGAAGCATGGTAGGAAGTATGCGTTAGATCTTAAGTTCCTTGCCTTAATGTTTGACAGAGTGGAATCCAAAGTAAGTTATTTTTTATTTTATGTTCATTAAAACCGTTGCTATGTTGAAAGAACTTTACGTGTTAAGTTGTTTGAAAACCCTTGTTAAATGCTTGTTTACTTTGTTTCCTAGAACAATGGTTTGATTTCCTTGCTTGATATTATATTCGGATGATTAATTAAGTAATTTAAAATTTAGAAGTTAAATATTGAATGGGGTATGCGAAAACGACTAGTACATGTGTTTCTTTTGTGAGATCCAAGGAGACTTGGGCGAGGCACGAAACATGTCGAAGGGAAAGCCCGGATGCTCCAAAATAAATATCAAACCGTCAAAGTGTTATAAATATTAGATAGAATGAAGCATTGTTTATCATTTATTATTGCGTTTATTTCATTGACTGATTGTTTGAATTAGGCTCGACTAGTTTATGAGCACTGATTATTATTTATTGATTATTGACTTTGCTCGACCAGTTTATGAGCACTGATTATTATTATTGATTGTTGACTTTGCTCGACCAGTTTATGAGCAATTTATTATCCATATGCATGGGCTGGATAGAAAATAATTGTAGGCTAACACCTTGTGATTTATTTCACAATTTTATTATAAGGTGTTTAGCGGTAATATTTGGTTCACTTCAATTTAATGAATTGTTTTAAAAATTAGTTTTCAAATGGAATTGATTGTTATAAAAAGTTTTCCCTTTAAAAGAAATAGAAATGTTTGGTAATGAATATTTTGAAGTAATATTATATAAAAGTGATTTATATAATGAATGGTTTTATAAAAGTGTTTTATAAAACGGAAAGAATTTCGAGGACTAAACCCGATGGTTTTAAGATGATTTTTGAACAGATTTGGAAAATGAAAATTATTATAGGTTTGAAAGTACTTGTGAGTATTAGTGTGAAATGATTTATTGCTTCGGGATATAAAATGATTTGTTATATTACCAATGATTTGGGTAACCCGTAACTAAAAAGGTGGGCATGTGTTTTTGGTATAGTCCGCTCTTAGAATAGAGGGATATACTTATTTATCGATTGTATTAAGGCCGTGACCCAGTTGCCTTGTTATTGGGAGAAACCTCCCGATCTGGTTGCATATGGTTTGATATGTTTTATTACAGTATTTGGGATTTCCAAATAAACTTTTCAAAAGTGATTTGATTTAAGATCCTGAAGTAAAGTATAATTTGAATATAAAGGATATATATATTTCAAAAGTTTTGAATAAGAATTCGAGAATAAAGTCCAAAAAGATAATTTCCGTAAAGGTGATTAGATTTGAAAATCTAAATTTAAAAATTAGGCCTAGGTGGGTAGTTTTGGGAATTGCATATTTGTTGTTGCATCGTAGGCTCCATGAGTCCTATTTGCGGTAGGAGAACTACGTTGGCTTGATCCTATATCTTATTGGGTACCCAATTAAATAGTGGTACGTAGGAAGTCACAAGTGATAGTGATGCAGCCCCTAAAATGATATAACCCTTTCATGTTTATTTGTTAATGGTTGTTGTTTATCTCGTGTTATCGTATTTTTCCAGCTTGCTATTTTATTCCGCATTTTACATGTTTATTGAGTTAGCAGGAATGACTATTGTTGTCTCTCTTATTAGAGTTGTGCAGCGTTAGATCTATTTGTATTTGATTTGTATATAAGCATACCTAGTAGATTAATTCGATTACTCTTGTAACTTGTAAAATTGAATTTTATCCTATACATTTAGTAATGTTGAATAATTGTAACGACCCGTATTTTTAGCTATTTTAATTAGAAAATTTAAGGTGATTATTGAAGGAAAATGATTATTAATGTAATTTGTTGAATAATTTAATATTTGAAATTATTTGAATAATTGGATAACGGGTTTAATATGATTAAAAATGATTTGTAAAATTCTATTTTATCATATTAAAGTTAGAATGATGTTGTAGAACTTTTAAAATCGAATTAAAAGTAAATTTGTGAAAATTGAATATTTTAATATTTAATTGACGAGTTAAAATAGCCATTTTTCGAACAGTTTCGGATTTCGACGAAACTTGTTTCATCGGATCCGTAATAGTAAATTATGGTAGGATTTCAATTTTCGTAGCAATTGGACTTGTCGTTTGGCCGTGCGAGCTTGAAACGCGTAGAAATTTAATTTCGAATTTAATTAAAATAATCGACTTCGAAAAGCTATCTTCCAGATATGATCGAATTAGGCCTTGAAACTAGTTCCATTGCGTCCGGAATGGGGGTAAAACCTTATAAACGCCTGGCGGCACGTCTCGATTGGAGTTCGGATGATTTTGGACCTACCTATATAAATACGCACGCAAACCGAGACAGTTTTATTATTATTTTAATCCACAAACCCTACTTCTAAATCATGGCCGCCACCTATTCCATGGCCAAAAATTGCCGATCTTCTTTCCTTAATATCTCTCAATCCGTTCGACGAAATCGAAAAATTCCAAAAGCAAAAGTGTAAATCTCGACGAGCTCTTCAAATCCATATGGTTGATGTATGCTAATTTTTCATGGATTCGTCCAGATCTGACTTGGAAGTGTGTACGTATTTCCTTGGATTGCGTGCAAACGACGGCGAATGACGGGATGAAACTTGGCGCGTAGGTGGCTCTGGTGAAGGGCTTCGTGGTGGCGCTAGCTGATCGTTCTGGAAGTCGACGAGGTGGTCATGAAAATTGCTTGAAGATCGGCGGCTAATGGGTTTGCATACGTGAATTTCACGTTGGGGAAGAAGCGCCGGAATCACGGAGATGAGAGCTGCGCTGCAGTGCAGATCCGAAAGTGTTTGGAGCTCATTAAAATTTTATGTTAAATCGAACGTCGTTCGATTTGATTTAAAATCGTAAAATCAAGGTGAGTGTTTTATAACGCTCACAACGTACTGAATATCTTTATGCTAGTTAAATTTGGCATTATGCATAGTTATGATTTTTATTTGTTGTTGTTTGATAAAATTTAATTATCATATTGATTGTCATTTGAATTCACCGTTAAAAAAATTAAATTGACAGTTAAATTTAAATTAAAATTGAATTGCGATTAAATTACCTGACATTGATAAATATGAAATTGCCGTGAATTGTATTGCCTATTGGATGATGTATTTCGATGGATGTTATTGGTTGATATTTAAATGTTTGGATGTTTATTTGTTTATATATATCCTGCTATGCATACATATGACACCGTGATTGATTTAAATGATATATTCATCCCTGACATTTAATTGTAATAACTAATCACTTGGCCATAGGTTAGAAAATTATATACGGACACCGAGTTGGATAAATTAAATGATTTTAAAGTTGTTTTGAATTTATTTAAATGAATTGATTTTAAGAATAAAATCCAATTTATGGAAATTGAATTATTTTGAATTGGAGCTCGAAATGTTAGAATTTAAACTTGGTAAACGAAATTATTAAATAAAATCGAAGTTTAGATTTAAATTGAAAATTGAAATACGGTGTAAATTTTTGAAAGTTGATTTGTTTTAAAAGATTGGACTTTTAATCGAACTCTGAATATTTCTAAGAAAATTGATATGAAATGATATTTCAAGTTTGAGTTTGGAATTGAAAATTTATTTGAAATTTAGATTTAAATTAATTAAATTGCATTGAAATTTAAAGAAATTTGTGAATTGAAATCGAAATTTACGTGTAATAGAAATTTATTCAAGTTGAAATTGGAATAAATCGATTAAATCGAAATGGAATTTGGATTTGATTTGGATAGGAAATTTGGGAAGTTGACCGGTTTGACTTTGGAATTATTTATCAAATAATTTTTGATTTTTCCAAACTATTTTATATATAAACCATTTTATATTCAAATTATTTTCGATTAAACTATTTAAATATTTTCTATTAAACTATTTTGAATTATTTAACTATTTTAAACTATTTAAACTATTTTCTTAAATTCAAACTGGTTAAAGAGACGGAAATGTTTATATTTAAACCTTTGGTTTAAATACGAACTAGGTTAAAGTAAAGATTATAACCTAAATTGAATTCGAATCAAATTTTGAAGTGAAATTGATTTATCGGACAAAATTGATAATTTTGAATATATGATGATTTTGAAATGGATTTGATTTTAAAGCGAATATGATATTTTGTTATCAATCATGAATCGATTTGAAATATAAAAGAGCCATCAGTGTAATAATACGTAGTTATTAAGGAGACCGGGATCGGATATTGACATACTCTCTGTCGATACCGAAAACCACTTTAATAACTATTATACGCGGAGTGTTGATCCAGAATGAAGTGGATGGTTTGGTGAACGCGTTGACTGAAGAAAGAGAACGATATTGGATGACCCCTGACATGACTAAAACAGGAGCCGCGCCGGGCCATTGAGGTTCGCCACCTCTAGCGGACACACTTCTTCGATACCATATCTATTACATTTGTGATTTGATTTGGGTGCACCCCTTGATTTGGGAGTGTTGTTTCGCGGTGTTGAGGTAGTAGCTGCTATGCTCAGCATCAGTCGGGATCACGCAACTACTAGTATCCTAGTTGGTATCGCTTCATGTACCTTGTCATACTGATTATCCTATTCGCGACCACTACGTTTTGGTTTGTACCTTGAGTATATGGATTGCCCTCTGGTGACTTCCGGTTTTGGGGAAACTACGGTCTTGTATATGCTTTTGGGAATATAAAATGTGTTAAGGGGGATTATGGTAACGCCTTAACGCTATTTTGATACTTTATATTACTGATAGACATTATCTACTTAGCGTACATTACTACCTAGTAGATAGTTTAACGGATCCTTGAAAGGTGGAAAATCCCGTAACATCTCTTAAGTTATTGCACGCACGTTGACACTGGATATGAGATGTCAAACCCCGTAAACATCTCTGACGCCGTCACACTCATATTTATTTACGATTGATTTAACTTTCATATGGATATTTTAGTCCTGACTCGAGTATTTTGTCTTTTCATTACGCTCGGGTCAGTCCTGAGTTTTCAGATTTTTGAAGATCTATTCTGGAGGACGAAGACGAAGATTTGGTATACTATTACTATTATTATCTGTGCATCATGTTGTCTGCTGCATTATTTTTTTGTTCTGTTGTATATGTATAACTCTGATAAATGTTGTATAAATAATTGTCTAAGTATAGTAAACAGCTTCATGAACTGTTTATTTGACTATTATATTTTATCGTTCCGCTGCGAGATTCTGTGTTGTTTCATTTCCTTTATTTCTTTTCTTTTTTTAATTACCCCAATAACCATCTGCCTTTTTTTAATGGTTTGGAACCGGCATGTGTATTTGATCGTCGGTTTAAACTGTCCAAAAAGGCGGGTCGTTACAATAATTATCAAATATGGTGTATTTAGTTAGTAGTCGGATGGATTTTTTGGCAATTTTAACTGGTTCGAAAATCCGGATCGTCACACATAACATCAAATAATCTTAAAGAGAGCCTAACATGTTATTAGTTTAGAATTCCCTCTTTAAGTTTCATGATCTCCTCCTTAACTTTAGTTTGCAATTCTGAATCAAGACTTCACTACTAGGGATGGATGGATGGGGCATGAAGGAGTTAGAGTTTTATTTATACCGATTCAGTACCTAAGGTTACAAACACATTCATAACTACAATCAGTTAAAACACTTATCCTAAAGATTACCGACTTATATATGTTCGTAATTAGTTCATTTTTTAATCATAATATAATAACACATATACTAGAAAAAAAATATTAGCATATTACAAACAAAATTGTTTATAGAGTTAAGTTTACATGGAAAAATTACCTAGTTTCCCCTTGGAAGCACCCATAAAGTGAATGCAAGGAAGAAAGTTTCCAAAGTCTTGATAAGATCATTGATAAAGATTGAACCATTTGATTTCGTTCAATTTAACATGAGGGTGTTTGATTATGATTTAGGGTTCTTAGAGCTCGATGAGTGGCGTACATGAGACTTGCACCAAGGGAACTTTCTATGAAGCTCATGTAAATGGGAATTTTCCATAGAGATCTTTGGATATTTTGAATCCTACGCGGGATCAACCAACCTTTGTATGGTCTGTTCTAGTGCGAAAGGGAGAAACGTTGACCTCACTTTCGGTAAGTTATGTAGTTTTCGACCTTATTTATTACGGTATCATGTCAGAAATGGATGGGAGGACAATAGTGATACTCAACTGTCTATGATGATTGAAGAGAGTGAAAGACAGTATGAGGCTTATTCATTTAAACCCCCTCTTGTCTCTCTATATGTGAGTTAGTTAGTGCTGATCTTCCAGAAAGTATCCAGATGTGTTTGTAGAGTTCTCCATTTACCTCCCCTTCAAGTGATTGTGTTTCTTATCAACCTCGAAGAGATGACTTGATAAAGTTAGGAGTGCCCTAGGGAAAATTATGTAATTTAATTATAAAATTTAATTCTTATAAAGAATCTTTTGCAAAATGAAGTATACTTCTAGTTTTATTATCTTTTATATGTGTTGTTATATAGATATATAAATAATGAAATAAACACATTAAACATATATAAGTAGAAAATCCTTAAGAGAATGTATTTTATCGATTGTAATCATCGATGCTTTCGTAACACTTGAATCTATATCTAAATACTTCTTAAATGTTCATAATTTTGATGTATCGAGAAAATAATATCAATACATCCATTGGGACTAGTGTACATATTGTTCCTCATATGATAGAAGATGGATTACTCATGATCATTGAGAGCACTAAAAGGTCACATACATGTGGTTGTTTAGAACAATCATAGAACGACTCGACACATTAACACATCTAAGTCAAAATATGGAATCTTATCATAACGTGTGCAGTAGACTTCAAACTTGAAGGTACTATCAATCTTAAGTAACTAGACAACACTTTGATTATGGTTAATTACATGGCATCCCGGTCATGTTATGATCATAGTTAGGTACATGTTGAACGGTTGAAGTGAAATACTACCCAAAAATCTCCTTCATTGTAGAAGTCGACAGCACCATAATTGGTAGTCAATTGAAAGTCAAAATATCTAGGCAGAGTAAATCGATAAACCGATAAATCTTATCGAATGGAACCAAGGACCTTAAAAGTGGTCTATGCAACGAAATACAGATATTAATAGGGATTTTGATCTTAGGCCAAACTCTAGATATCTAAGTGATACAGTGATGCATAAAAAACGGGTACAAAATGTTGTCACTAAATGTAGCTTTATAAATATTAGGAATCAGATTTTGCCTAATTGATCTATAAGCGATTGAACTTATGCCAGTACTATACTTGCATAGTCTATACAGACTTCAATATTTAAACTATTTAAATATTGACCGAGAGGTGAATTCAGTGTAAAGTGTCAACACAACGTAGTTGTTACTTATTACTGAATTTGATCTATGTAATTTTCTTTTCTTTTTTGGGGATTTAAGCCGGGTTTTTAACGATGTCCCGTGCCTCGCTGTTAAAACCAAAAACTATAAGAAAGTACAAAAATGCATGGGGCTAAATACAAAAACCAAGCCTTATGTTGTAGAAATTTCCATGACTTTCACTATATATATGCTTATCAGTTCATCTTGCCATCCTAACTTTAATCTCCTTGATGCACTATCAAATAATGACACCATCTTTTCTTTTTTTCCTTCTTAAAAAGATGTGAATTCCTTTCTTTTCATAGCTCATACATTAACGTTTTCAAAGTACATAGCAGCATATTGGATTTAAATATCTTCAATCTGGTTGCCCTAAAAACCTCCACCTATTCATTTTCATCACCATCCATCATATTCAAAAAAACCTCTTATCCTCAGCACTTCATTCCAAATCCTCTTATTGACACTGCATTAAAAAAAGTGCACATTTGTTTCATTAGCATATTCATTCATCGGGCAAAGAGAAGAGTTTAGAAACCATGTATGACATAGCCTGTCTTAAGTTAGTAATGCATCTTTGAGCACCCTCCACATAAAATAATTTTGATTTTGAGAACCTGATTTATTCCAAACTCTACTATACCAAGGATGACGATTATCTTGGTCAATCAATAGATTGTACACTATTTTAATTGAGAGCTTCGTGGATCCCCTAGATAATGCAATCATGTTTACCTTCTTCCAGTTTAACCTGTTGTATTCTTGCCAAACAGACTTGATTTTTTGATTGCTCGAGTGTGGTAGGTACACTAAACCATCAGCTACATAATCCTTGATTTTGGTCTGAAGAGGGATGCTAAACTTTATCTTGTACCAAAAGAAGATCCTTAAGCATTATGCCTGGGGCCAACCAAGGGCTACACCAGAAAGAAGCAGTAGAGTTTGCACTAAAAACTAACTGCCATTTATGTTTCAATTTATCCCTCGTTTTTACTATGCTTCTCCATATCTAACTATTATTTTGTTTTACTTCTAAGCTCGAAAAGTCCTCAGCTCCTATATAATGTGTTTTACACCAACCCTTCCATAAGGATTTACTTTAACTGAAAATGGCATTTAAGTAAATTGAATTAACCGCTCTATTCCACTTGACAAGGTTAATAATACCAAGTCTGCCCTGTTTTAAAGAAGCCTGGGTCTTATACCATAAGATTGGGATACGTTTTTCTAGAAAATGGGGATCCTGACCATAAGAAGTGGTTACACGCTTGTTCAATCATATGCTAACATTCTTTTAGGAAGGATGAATAACCTTGAGTAGTAGACTTGCATCGAAAAAGAGATGGATTTGATTATAGTAAGCCCACCCACGTGAGTTAGGAATTTATTGTGCCAATAGGAAAGTTTATAGACTATTTTATCGTATAATTCCATACAATGGTCAGTCCAAATTCTAGAGGATGTGAGAGGTAGCCCCAGCTACTGTTATATTTCTAGTGTACTAAAACAGATAGCACGCTACAATAAACTCGTCGCACAAGTTTATTAATTAGAATTCCGCTACGCTGGAATTCTGTATTAGATAAATGTAACAATAAGTTACGTTGTAAATAAATTACAACAACAACGTTATACTATTGTAAGAAATAGTATAACTTATAAACGGGAAAGATTACCGTGAATCTAACCAGTATATAAAGGAAATTCCGTCTGAGGCTTGTCGTAACAATTTCCTTAAGAATTTTATTTCAAAACTCTCCCAAGATACAACAGACGTAATCTGCACGAGATTGTAATGAGTATATCACTCTGTGATTTGAGTATAAGAACAGCAGTTAATAGAAGAGAAGGGATTAGAAAATTCAGTGAGGAAAGTGATCAGTTTTCCTCCTTATTTATAGTTGGTCCGTATCCCTTCCGAACGGTCGTGTCTGCACCCGTTCGTTCAAGCAATCGCGTCCGTACAGTCGCATCTGTATCGCACCCGCCCGCTCGTACTGTGTCTGCTTCAGTCAGGTCGCACCCGTTCATTTCCGCGCCCGTTTCAAAAATCGCGCCGGACGGCGGCGGCGGCGCGCGCGTGTGGTGGTGATGCAAGATCTCCCTCCTCACAACGAAGCATACATTTGGGAGCCCCAGGCCCCCAACATCCTCATGAGAAAGGCATATATAAACCTCTATACCTCTCAACAAATTGGCGATGTGGGACTATATGTATATTTCATTCAATTTGTATTAAAGGAATTCCAACAGCTACTGCATGCCATATTCCATCAAATGAAGATTATACTAAATCAAGACGTGAGAACTGTTTTCAAGGGAGACACCAGCAAGTAAGAAAGAAGATTTTAGGTTGTTCATTTGCATTCCAGACAAGGTCTTGAACTCCTTTAAAGTGAGAAAAGATGTTATCCAGAGATTTTTTTTGTTTGGTTTAGAAAATTAATAAGTCATCAGCAAAACAAAGAGATACAATGAATATATTTTTGCATTTAGGATGCACGTCTATCAGCTTTTCATTACTTTTGTCCTTGAGCGGGAACGTAAGCATTTCCATTACTGTGAAAAAAGATATGGGTTGAGGGGGTCTCCCTGTCTAAGGCCTTGAGTTCCTCTAAAGTAACCATAAAGTTGCCCATTAACTTGAATGGAGAACCTAGTTGTAGAAATGCTAGCATGGATCCATTGGATATATCTGTTTGGGAACCCCTTTCTTTTAAGCACATATAAGAGTGCTACCCATTTTATGGTATCATAGGCCTTCATGCGATCTGATGCAACATCTTGGACTAATATTCTTCATTTCATATCCATTAACTAACTCATGTAAGAGTAAAAGTTATCCATTATGCTTCTATCTTCTATGAAAGCACGTTGATTTAATGATACTCCTAGGGGAAGGCAGATTTTCAGTCGATTTGCTAGAACCATGGACAAGCATTTATACATAGTGTTGCAACAACTAATAGGCCTGAAATCACTAATATAGCTAGGTTAATAGATCTAGGAATTAAGCATATAGTTGTTGAGTTCACACTGCCAAGCATTTTCCTACTGATGAAAAAATTATGAGCAGCTTTTAGGAAGTCCTCCTTTATTATATCCTAGCAAGAAGTAAAGAAAAAAGAGTTAAACCCATCTGGACCTCCTAAGCTGTCTTTAGGAATGGAGAAGAGCGCATCTTCGATTTCAGAATCTGTCACATACTTCTGAAGAAGAAGCCTTAGCTCTTTGGAAATGGATGGAAAAGAAAGGTTAGCCACACAGTCCACATTTATGCCCTGATCTAATTATGTGCCCAGCAAATTAGAGAAGTTATTAACAAAAGCCTCGGCAACCTCCTTCTAACCCTGATGATTTGTGTTAAGATGGTCTTTGATTGTCTGTATTTTCTGATTATTATACTTTTTTTTTGAAAAGGGTGATTATTATACTTTGCTTTAAGGTAGTTGTGATAAAAGGTTGTATTTTGTCCCCTTGTATATCCCATCTGTCTCTACAATTTTGTCTAAGCATATTAGCCTCCACTTTACAAGCTTCACTAAGTCGGTCTGCAAGGGCATGTTCCAAGAAGGAGAATTTAACATCGGATGGGTTAAGAATCATTAGAGTTTAAATTTGTTCAAGTTGATATTTAAGGTTATAGGAAAGCTTGTTTCCTTATCCATAAATCTCAGCACTCCACTTCTTAAGGCAAGCTTTCATGTGTCGGTGTTTAGTTTGAAATTTATAAATGGGGTTACCATAGGCTTGGATTTTCTAGGCATCTTTGACAATGCTAAGGAAAGAGGGGTGTTCAGTCCAAAAATTGAAGAATCTAAAGGGAGGAGGAGGTTTGGAAGAGTTTGAATCAAAGTGGAAGATAATGGGGTAGTGATCGGAAAGAGATGGAGGAAGGGATTCATTGAAAAGATTTGGCCATTTCAGCATAACATCTTGATTAGCAAAATCCCTGTCTAGCTTAGAAAAGGTTCTCTTTCCAACTCTAGACCAATTATTCCAAGTGTAATAGAGGCCTCTAGCAAGACAGTTACACAAATCCATTTGTATGATAGAATTGTTGAGAGGTTCAATGTCTTTGATCAAAAGAGGAGAAACCCCTACATTGTCATTGGGTCTTAGCATATAGTTCCGGTCCCCTATAGCCAACTATGGGAAATTTGTTGGATTCAAAAAGTGGAGGTTGTCAAGTAAGAGTTGTCTTTGGTGAAGGGACTTTTCAGCATAAATGAAAGTGCAGAATAAAATAAAGTTAGAAGAATGTGGTGGATTTGAAGGTGGCAAGCTTGTTTGGAAGAGGAGATTAAGATGGTTTGAAAGATAACATGATTCCATATAACTAGAATTCTGCCAAAGGGACCTTCATTCAGATTGCTTAAGTATTTATAGTCTCTTCTAATGTTTGCAACTACTTTATCAATGGTATTTACATTGTATTTGTTCTCAAGGATAGCCAACATTTGAAGATTTTTCTAGTGGATGTTGTTACTAGCTTCCATTTGTTTAGCATTATCATTTCCTCCTTTGATGTTCCAAAACCCAATGTTGTCAATCATGGATTGAATTGTTGTTGGAAAGAGTAGATTCGGTGGCTTGCATGGTGGGTGGGACTTTACAGTTAGACTTGTTTTTGCTTCCCTTATAGGGTGGTTTAGAGATAGGCGTAATGGAAAACAAATCAATTGTCTTCCCCTTGTCCCGGTCGTGAGATTTGCTTCTTTTTTCTAGGGGACTTTCTGTTAGACATTTTCTTAGGGGAGGAGAGGTTCTTGTTTCATGGCAGAGAATGGATATCATCTATATTTTGACTAGAGGTATTGGCTACAGATCCTGAAATAAGTTATAAGGAATCAGAAGTGGTGATCTTGATTGAGTATGAGGGTGGATTAAAGAGGGGTGGAATAACAATTGGATTAAAATGTTTGGTGAGAATTTGAGGAGGGGTTGGCGAACTGTGGGAAGGATGGGAGGCGAAGTGTTCAGTTTCAATACTTAAGCAGTTTGCGTTGGGCTTGCATGCATGCAAAGAACTGTGTTGGAATTTTATGTGTTGCATAAGGGATTCAAATTTTAGAATTCGAAGCAACTGAGGTCAAAGAACTTTCTACATGGGAACGCATGCAGAATTGTTCATTGAGAGTATTTAAATTGGCTGGAAATGATGTATGGATTATAGACATATGCGTGTCATCTTGAAGGCCTTCTACAGCATTAAATCTATTGAAGACATGGGGATAGGTGTTGATTGGGTTAGAGTCCGATGTTTTCTTAGTGAAGGACTGTTTGAACCAAAAATGGCACAAGCACCCTAAAGATTACGTAGAGAATAACAAGTGAAAAAAATAAATGAAAATGAACAAGAAAAGAATACACAGCCTTTATAGTGATTCGGCTAATCTTGGCCTACATCCACTTAGTCATTGCTTAGATCACTAGATTACAAATGGTTTTCTTATAGATCAGTATAAATCTGAGGGTGATCACAAAATTAGAGTAGAGAAAGAAAGATCCAAAAAGATCCATAAAAATGAGCCATACCCTTCTATTTATAGACATAGGAAGGCTAAAATCTCGTCTTATGATCTCCACCTCGTTTTCCATGTCATTGATCAATTCTTCAAGAAAATAATTCTCCATGAAAATAGGTGGACACCTCAGTAGTTTGTGGTGAGCGGCACCGATTCATGGGCTTGGATCGGCACTGATCCGTGAGATGGCCAAATTGGTTGTCTTGAACTTCTTGTCTTCGCTTGATTAGTGGTTAGCTTCATAATTCCAAAAAAAAATTGTACTGTTATCTACTTTTTCTTAGTCCAAATGATGGATCTGTGGAACAACGGAGTTGTTGATGTTGAGTGCTCATTAGGATCGATAAAGAATTGCATGGATCTAATAAAATAGTGCTTGAAATAGGCTCTTGAGATCATCATTAGCATGTAGAGGGAGTGGGGCCAACTTTGGATGAAGGAAATTGGATTGGTACCGATGCAAGATGTTTAATCGTTACCAATCCACCATTTGGGTGGATCATGTCTTCTGATCTCTAATGTTGGCATTGTCTTTGTCCCATGGCTCTATTTATACTTGGTTTCTGAACTCTTGGGTTATCACTTTGGACTCATGCCTTGATAGTTTTCCAGTTCAGTTCATCCAATCTGTCTGAATATTGCATGGTCAAAAGGCTGGATGACACTTGCCTCTCAAAGTACATCTTGTTTCAAACATGATGTGCATTGAAACGAGACAATTCACGATTGCTATAAAGGATTCCACTATGTACTTTGAATGGTCATTGCCCTTCTAGTGCTTGTGAAAAGTCATTTCTATATCCCTTCATCGCAATGTTTTATCAGTATTCGTACTTCAAATCCCTAGTGCACTCTCACGATCGGTTATTCAGACTCTGTAATTTTGTACTGATTCCTTTCATGAACTTTCTAGGTTTGAATTTGATTTTAATTGACTTTAGTCATCGGGGTTGGATACGTATATGCACTTGTATACATGTGCATGTCCTTGCGAAATCCCAAGCATATGAACATATTTATGTAGGCATGTATTGTTCAATTACCATCAACATAGTTTAAAAAAGATTTAAGTCTCGGAACCGATCCAACTCCTTGGATCAGTATCGATCCAGGACTTGGGAGAAAAGTTCCCCATTTCTCTTGCCTTGAGACTCGGCATTATTGGGTTATATAACTCGATTCCTTTACCTATTTCCTCACTTTATTTGCTTCGATCCTAAAAACTTAAGTTCTGACATTGAAAAAACTTTGCCTTCCAAATAAAACTCCATCTCCATTTGAATCTAGTTCCGTCGTCGCCCGACATTCGCCTAAGCATGATGTCGTTCATCTCGCTTTGCTCCAATCGAACTAACCCATCACTTGAATCTCTTTTCACAATTGAACCCAATCCAAATCTCAAACCCTAAAACACATAGAATTAGGTAGGTGGGTGGTGTCAAAAATGGACGTGAGTGGAGTTGATTGCAACGGTTTGCAATTGAAGACAACAGGGTGGAAAAGGATAACATTTCTCTAATGGATTAAATCAGTATAAATCCAACCCTTGGGTGATTTTCGTGAAGTTCAAATTCACATATGAACTTCGCTTGTGGATAAATGGCTTGTGTCGAATTCCTTATTCTTAAAGCATTTTCAAATAATGGTCGACAAGGCAAAGCACGTCGGGATGGTTAGCGATGATGGTCACTTCGTGTGATGCCCAAACTCTTAAAATGAACAGTTGTATAATATCGGAATTTTGCACTACAAGACACTGCATGGCACCACACTGGATTTCACTTTAGCATGGGTGGTACATTTTATGATTAATCTGATGTTGATTATCTATTGAGTATTTATAAAAATAGAGCATAGACGTACTAAGCATCTTGCCACTCAGACTATAGGTCCATCTACTTCCTAATATGCCAAATCTAATACCGAGTTCGACTATGGTTTGACTTGCACAACAAACTTCGGCACAACCCATACCTCCAATTGAAAATCCATAAGTGGATCAATCACATCCATAAGTTCCTCAAATGCCTCTAGAAAGTCGTGAAGTAGAAACTGGTTCTGACGCTCTTGAGGATGTCGTCATTTTAGACGATCCTTTCAATTCCATTGCTTCAAAGATAAAAGAGATGTCGCTGTATAGAATCTACGACAAGCATGTAATTCCATTCGAGGATGCACTAGTCCCTTCTCACCATCAGAGAGCTCACAATACCCCAGTGGTTTACACTGCTTGCAATAGATATATGTGTGGTTTGCGTCCTACCATTTAACCAATTTTTTCATCAAGTCCTGAACTTTATGAGATCAGCGCCTACGCAACTACATCCGAATAGCTACATCTTCCTCCACGACACGTATATTGTCTTTGATCAACATTTGCATCGAGTGCCTAGTGATAAGGAGATTCGGTATGTATATTTTTTCAAGAGCCAAAAAAGGAAGCCTTTTTATGATCTATCTAGAATCAGCCAAGAGCTGTAGAGTCATTACCAATACATGGAATAAGTTGAACTACTTTAAGAGTGAATGGTTCTATGTCTGCTGTCTACCCAAATTTGCAAGAAGATTATACTTCATTTGTTCGCCTTGTGAATTTGCAAGCATAACTCATATTCTTTCTATCATTTAAATATTTAGGCAAGACCTAGTGGCATGCTCTTGAAAATTCCATCAAATTTCTTATGGCACTTCCAAAGGGGGATAGAGATATTGGAGTTCTCTCCGATGAGAATCTCCTTGCTCATAATTTGCTAGAAGTAGGCCGTAGCACTAGTCTGTCCAAGTGGCTTCTGACGACGATAGTGATAAAAATGACTATAATAACTAGCATGTAGGTGGCTATGTAAATCCTAACATGCCCCAATCCCAAGTCCAAGGGCCGAAGTTGAAAGAGGGTAAGAACACACCGAAGAAGAAAAAAGTAGAGGTGAAGGTGGTGAAGTTGGCCATCATGATGTTAATGTAAGCTACGAGCCTTCGGTTAAGCAGTACAAGAACAACCAACAGTTGTTCTGAAAAAGTGACTAGCGATGAAGAATACCAAAGCGTAGACTTCTACACCGCCTCTACTGGTCATAACCGCGAAGAAAACTCTTTCTCTTCCTTTAACAGATACATTTGCTAACATAGGGCCGATTCCTATCGAGTTTGGCTCCTACGTATTAGGAACATGAGCCTAGAGGGTCTCAATTCACCCCTTCACTTTGATGATGACATCATTCCTACCAGCATGGAAGAGATCACTCCAATGAGCAAAGCCCTGGAATATGGTCCATCAAGGGGATATTAGGACACTTGCACACACATGCACTGCACTGCATTGACTTGCATCCTCTTTAGTCGAAACTAATTCGTTTTTGTTTCATTTGCAGGATCCATAGGGAGGAAGAAGTATATATTTCAATCCTTAAAGGAAAACATATCCCGACCATATAGGCCTTGTACTATCACGTACCATTAAGGCAGCGGTCGAGATTCTAAATCTAGTCATCGGTTTAGCCACGACAGGGGCAGTTGGGATCTGTGCAGTTAATGCGCTCGACGGATTCGAAGCGGTGGAGGTGCAAAAAGTCATAGCTGGGATACAGCGAGGATATAGGGGGATATAGCGGATAACTCTAAAATAGCATATAAAACTCGTACTTAATGATTTTACAAATATACAAATGGTAATTAAATAAAAAATTATCATTCAATTGAATTATAATTAATACATAAATAATTTTAAACAAAAAACATGTGCGAATATACTTTAAATAAATGCAAAACTATTATATAACATAATTGAATTTAGTAGAATATTAGAGTATTTTCATTTCTGAAAATGTATTAAAAATTAAATCAAATAAATTAGTTTCATAATTTTTGTAATGTATAAACGCAAATTTTTAATTCATTAAAGAAGATATAGCGGAAATAGCAAAATATAGCGGGAATAACGGGATATAGCGGAAATAGCAGGGATTAAAGCGGAAAAGCTATATTTTGGGGCTATATGGAAAAATCGTAGCAGTAGAAATCCGCTATGCGATATAGCGGGGTTATAGCGGGGTAATAGCGGGGCATTAACTGCATAGGTTGGGATGGAGGTGTTTATGATAGAGATTATCCGTCGTAGGACTCGGCTTTCAGACATTGTTTTAAGATTAGATCACCTTCGCCAAGAAGCTCAGACAAAAATTTCGATCATTGAGACAACTTTCAACCGGGCGATGTTTCTTACACACCCCCTCCAGCTTCCATTCATGTGCAACATTGGCACTATCCCATTCCAGTTGACTGACCATAGGCATTATAAAGTAGCTCTGAGACTTTTCATCGCAGGGCTAGCTGGAAACCGATTAAATCTTCCCTCATCACGTTGGAGTAACAATTTTCCATCAAAGTTCGATGGTCAAACTAAGGGAGTACTTCCTAAAAATATGCTTTAATAGTCTTACATTTGTGCCTAATCCAAAGAGAATTCTAACTGAGGTCAAAGACGCGATCGTTTCTTACGTAACCAACACTTACAATCAACAAAATGAATGAGCGTGGGTAGTTGAGAAAGTTTTTATAGTTTCAAGGGAAATGAAACTTGAGATTGATAATTTGATTATGGAGATGTAGGATAAAAGAATCATTGCTCATCTCGACGCTGAGGTCAAAAAATTGAGATCAGAAGTCGAAGCTAAGAGAAGGGCTGAGGATGCTATCGAGGTACTAGAAAATGCCAAGCAATGCGATGAGATGTTGACTGCACACCATCATAATCATGACTTAGTGCTTGAAAAAGATGCTCTAACCACAAAAGTAAGTGGACTATCATCCAAGCTTGAGACCGAAACAAAGGAAAAGAACAATGCTCTCCAAGAAGCTCAAGGGTATTACGAAGAGCTGGTTTCTACTTGTGAGGAAAGAGACAAGATGGTTGAATGCACTAGTGATGTGGATGTGCTTGTCAAGAGGAAGGTTGAAGCTGCTGAGAAGCAGATGAGGAGAAGTTCAAACCAATGTACAATAAGTACAATGACAAGGTACTCAAATTCTGCAACTTAGAATGGATCGATCATGATTACCCCGGAGTTCTTGCCTTTTCTTGGGAATAATTCATTACGGAGGAGAAAGAATTCTTGAAATGTGGTGAGTTGGATTTGGAACAGCTTGAAAAGGAGATCTTAACAGGAGATGAGCCCAGGGTGATAAGAGAGGGATAGCTTATTCTCCATCTAGAGCTGACTGATATAGCTCAAAAAGACTTTGGCGAAGGCTTCGAATGATCGCCTCAAGATGCCACTACGAGGCCACCTCCGGACAAAAAATCACTCCTGATTCTTCTTCAGTGTTGGGATATAATTAGATCAACACAAAATGCAAAAATCCACCATCTTTTCTCCCATCCTGAAAGGGAATTCCAGTGGCACTCTAGCCTCTATGGAACCCAAAACTGAAGGAGGTATCTTATTGACATCACCTGCACTTTAGAGAGTCCATATATCATCGATTGACATCGCTAATCTCGCTTTTTTATATCTCTCAAGTTTCAAGTCAGCCCCAGGTCGTCTCGCTCTTGACAAAGGTCTCCAATCGGGACAATAAGTATCTACAAGAGAATTACTAAGTGTGGCTAGTCCAACGACGGTGTCGAGTATCCCAAATGGCAAGACTCCTGGGCCTGGCAAGCAAATAATAGATGCTTTGCAAGATGAAGGGGCTGGTGTGCTTCAGGGAGTTTAGACCGACGATAATATTATTATCACTGGGTCCTCCGAGCTACTGTGGGGTCCCACCATATGTTCACCAGAGCAGGAATTTGTCTTGGGTAAAAAGGTTAAGCTAGAGAAGATAGAGACCTTTCCTTCTCCCCTGTCCATGGCCTTCCTGGTCAAACGGTCTTCACTTCTGTCACCCTTCCTCCGCCTGGGAGCACATAGAGCCCGACCGAAGGATCATCGTAGAACGCTCCATCCAAGGGTAAAGGAAGCGAGACAAAAGGAGGAAATAGGAAGGGTGAAGGCTCGAGTGATCCATCGTTTGGCAATGCAAAGAAACCAAGGAGGCACAAGCTGATGAAATGATTGTCGGTTTGTTTATGTATATAGACTTACGTTTTGGTTTGTAGCTATAGGAGTCTATTTTTGTTTTTCGGCCGGTGTTGCGCGAGTTCACCCTCAACTGTTGCTTTTCAGCTTAGTCGTAGATAAAATTTGTACTTTTTCTTGTAAATCTTATTTCGATTGTGAATAACAAAGACTTTTGTTTTACCAAACCTTTGTGCAAATTTGTCTAAAAACTGAAGAAATGCACTTTCCATTACATATACTCGTGATCCATCTCTTTTCATGATTATGGTTGGACTAAGTTATTGGCCCATTTCGTGATTCGTCAGCCTTTCGTCGTTCTACTGAACATAAAGCAATTGAAGTGCCAAGCTTTGGGCATCGATTAGGTTAAACATTTTGGTATAACAGTTTAGGTACTCTTTTCTAGAATAGTGGCATCCAATCTTGCCAAGCTCCAGGCATTGGTTTGAGATAACTACTTAAGATCATAGTTTGCACACCCTCATCTAGGATGTTTTACTTTCAATCACGCCTAACTTTAGGCGTCGATTATAGTTTATAAATAAGATCCTACCTTACACCGGCCATGGATCTTTTGACTTTCCTACTTAGAGCAAGGTGTTAGTGATTGGATGGTCATGTCACATCCATTCTGAATTATACTCCTACCCTCACATCAAGGGAAAAAGTTAGCTGATGGACGGTCACTTCACGTCCTATTTTTCTTATACTCCTGCCCGACATGAAGGACAAGAGTTAGTTGGCGGATGGTCAAATCACGTCCTATTCGGTTTATGCTCCTGCCCCGACATCAAAGATAAGAGTTAGTTGGCATCCATCTCTGAATTCCATGAATGGTTGACTCCGAGGATCTGATCATGGACCATAGAAGTTTGATTGGAAACTAACTCTGGGTACTTGCATACCTGCATTATAACATGCACATTCATTCGATTCGATCATATTTCACAACTCTTAATCTATGTAAAGAAAAAGATAGATCTGTAAAGCCATTTTATTTATTGAGGACAAGAATTGATAGGTTCTATCATATTACACGACTTTATAAATTTACTTCTAAGTGAAATAACGTCATAAGTGCTTGCGATTCCACACCATTAGGAGTGAGATCCCGTCAACCATTACTAGCCTAAAAGTTCCATCTCCAAGCTTTTTATCTATTACGCATGGACCATCCCATGTCGAATCTAAGTTTCCAGAGCCTAGGAAGATTCATTTAAGATCTAGTTCATCAATCTCAAGTGTCTGATTCCTAACCTTGATGTTGTAATATCAGGTGACTAGGTTTTGGTGCAGCTACTCTCAAGTCAGCTTCATTGCATTTCTTATCGCTCATGTCAAGAGATTCTAACTGGATTTGATCATTCGTTCGTGGATTGTAATGATCACTCGATGAGAAGGTACTTCTAGTTCAATTAGAATAATAGCGTCTTATCCATAGGCTAAGGCGAATGGAGAATGTCCAGTCACTGATTTGTGGGTCGTCCAGTAAGCCCAAAGTGATAATGGAAGTTCATCAACCCACTTACCCTTAGCCTTTTCCAATCGCTTCTTTAGAATGGACTTAACAATCTTATTTACAACTTCAACTTGTCCATTCACCTGGTGTGCGCCACCATAACAAATCTCTTCTCTATGTGATGTCGATGGTAAAAATTCTTAAATTCAGTGCTATCGAATTCATTTTGTTATCAGTATTGATTGCTTGTAGGACTCCAATATAACAGATGATATTCCGGACCACAAAGTTGATTACTTTCTTTGTGATAATTATGCCTAACAGCTCTGCCATAGCCAATTTGGTCAAGTAATTAGCTGCAATGATGGTGTACTTCGCACCACCTTTAGATATTGGCAATACAACGATGATATCAATTCTCTAGAATGAAAATGTCCAAGGACTGACCATTTGAGTAATCTATATCAGCAAGGCTCTCAGAATCTTAGTAAACCTCTGGCACTAGTCACACTTTCTAGTATAGTCAGCTATGTCTCAGTTGGCTAGAAGTACCCATAATGGAGAATCTTCTTCGTCGGGGTTTGTTAATGGACTTCATTCAGGACCTGATTGGCTTCGTCGTTGGCGACACCCCGTAGCAGTAGGAATGAGAATAGTGCTCCTTGCTAAAAGATATATCTCAAAACTTGGCAAAGGAGCTTCTATTCGCTCTTCCTGTCTAGAAGGGTTCCCCTCTGCAAATAATTCTTTATTGGAGTCATCCATGACTCCTTCTCATGCTCGGCCTCCAAGATTCAATCGACATTCATATGGTCGATGCTCGGAGTGGACAATACTTCCATTAGAGCTAGACCTATGAGCTACGCATCTCCAGTACCGGCCAGCTTGGCCAGTGAGTTGGCCTTCGTATTTTCTTCTCTCGTGTAATATTCAATGTCATTGAGTAGTTCAAGGGTCCGGTTTAGATAAGGATCTAACCTCACTCCTTTCGCTTGAAACTCTTTCCTAACTTGACACGCCACCAGTTGGGAATCAGAAAAGATATGCAAAGTTTTAACTCCCAATTCCTTGGAAATTTTGAGTCCCGCAATCGATGCTTCGTACTCCGCTTCATTGTTTGTTGTAGGAAAATCGAGTCCCTAGGCATAACATATTGAATGTTCCTCGAGAGTGACAAGTACAACTCCGGCACTGGAACAATGTTTGTTTGATGTACCATTTATGTACATCTTCCATATACCATTTTCCTCACTACTACTCTTCGGAGGATCGTCTCGTGTAGTGAATTCGGCTATGAAATCCGCCAAAGCTTAACCCTGGATAGCTCTCCAAGAGTGAGAAATTATATTGTATTGGCTCAATTCAATGTTCCACTTCAGTGGCCTTCCAGAAACCTCATGTTTTTACAAGACCATCGCAAAGTCTGGTCGGTAAGAAATTTGATCAGATGTGCCTAAAAGAAGGAGCAAAGCTTCCTTAAAGCGATCAATAGGTAGTATGAATTTTTTTTCTAGCTTCGGGTAATTTCTTTCTGCTCCTGTGAACCTCTTACTAATGTAATAGATCGGTCTTGGATGTGGGATTCCTCACGCACATATGAAGCTTAAAGTATGAACCGACATTACTAAATATATAAACAAGTCCTCGCCACCCACGCGCTTCGAGAAAATAAGGGGTCTCTCCAAGTGATTTACCAGAGCGTAGAATGCATCTTTACTTTGTGTCCAAGCGAAATTCCTTTTCCCTTCTAATCAAGTCAAAGAAAGGGATGCATTTTTCTGTGGCTTTGGAGATAAATCGACTCATGGAGACGACCTTCACATTCAAGATCTGGACCTCCTTGATCATCTTCGGGGCCTTGACGTTTCTCAAGGCCTAGATCTTTTATGGATTAGCTTCGATCCTATAGGAGTTCACAATGAAGCTCGAGAATTTCCTCGATGCAATGTCGAATGAGCATTTCAAAGGGTTTAGCTTCATCTCGTATTTGAGAGGACGCTAAACATCTTAGCCAAATCATCCTTGTGGTTTCCCAATCACCGTGATTTCAAGAGCATACTGTCGACATAGACGTCCATCGAGCATCCGATTTTATCTTTGAACATCATGTTTACCGATCTCTAATAAGTTGTTCCAACATTCTTTAACCCAAATAGCATGACCAGATAGCAATACAGTACCAAGTCGGTAATAAACCTGGTATGTTCTTGATTTAGAACATGCATCGATATTTGATTGTATCCAAAATATGCATCCACGAACGATAGCAATTCAAGTTCAGTTGTCAAATCCACCGACTGATTAATCCTAAAAAGCGGGAAGCTGCCTTTTGGACATGCTTTATTCAGATTAGCATAGTCAATGCATGTAATCCATCTCCCGTTTGAATTTTTCACCAAGACTAGATTTGATATCCATTAGTGAATAAGGCATGGCAAATGAAGCCATTGTATTTCAGCTTATCCACCTCCTCTTTGAGTGCAGCAGATCTCTTCAGACCTAGTTGCGGCTCTTCTGTTTCATAGGAAAACATTTGGATTTATGTTTAATGCATGGGTCACTGCCTCAAGAAAGATCCCATGCATATCGAAGTGTGTCCAGGCAAACACATCCAGGTTCGCCCAGAGGAAACAAACCAACTTCTTCATCATCCTGACACCAAGCCATGATCCGATTTTCAGGATCCGTGTTGGGTCATCCTGAATGACCGAGACATTAATTGCCAGCTCGGTTGGAGATGCTCTTTAAAATTCTAGTTCTTTTCGTGGATATATATCTTTATGGAAACGACTATGCCGCTCAAGCCAAGGCTCAGGCATTATTTGATATGCATCCAAATCCTTGATGCAAAGAGTCCCCTCTACACCTTTTCCTTTCTCTCTTCACCTTGCCTCCTTTAGCTCAGCAACATAACACTCACGGCTAAGCCCCTGCCTTCCCTATATAACTCCCACACCATTCTCTATAGGAAACTTCATTATCAAACACCAAGGAGCAATAACCGCTCTGAATTCATCCAGGGTCATTCGGCCGAAAAACGCAATATACGCAGAGTAAATATCCAACACCAAAAAAGGCACGACCCGTACTCGCTTGCGGTCGCACTCACCGAGCACCACCAGCAATTCCACATAATCGAATGGATCCGTAATCATCCCCTTAAATCCCTGTATTCGAGATTTACATAGTTTTAAATTCTTTCCCTCAAAAAGCATCTGATCGTAGGCCTTTTGAATAGAATGTTGACCGAACTCCCATAGTCAAGTAGCACCTTTCATACAATAGCAGGGTCAACCGTTACCATAATTACGAGCAAGTCAATCATTGTGGCTTCCACCCCATCGGCATCTCTATTTTGGAAAACTATGTCATCTATCATGGTTCTAAATTGTTCTACCGAAGCTCCATCCTCTATAGCAAAGTAGCTCTCATTCTCGAAGTATTTTAAAGCACCAACATATCGATCCATCTCGTTCCAGCTCTCATCTGCTGGATGTGGTCCATCGATGATTGTATTTATCACCAAAATTTTTTCAGGCCACCTAGGCTCTTCAACACTAGGCCCAACTTGCCTCCATTGAGAAGACATCCCAAAGGGATTAGAATTTCCTTGCCCGCCATCTTATAGGGATTTAATAAATTATTGTAATTTATTTTTTTGAATCAGCTCCTTAATTATATCGCATAAATGTTTACATTCATCTGTGTTATGACCGTGCATCTTATGAAATGCAAAACTTGCCAGTTCTCTTTTTCTTCTTAGTCTACTCCCTCAGAGCCGATTTCCAATACTGCCCGGTGCCTTGGGTTGCCAGATAGATATTCTCGATTGAGTTATTCAACTAAGTATAATTATCATACGTAGGGATCTTTGGATGATTCCTATTATTAGGCTTTCGCTTTCCGGCCGCATATTCATTCTGTTTCTAACCACATTTTCGAAAATAAAGTATGTAAACGAAACTTATTTGGAAATTTTCGTGATAACTCAGTGAAAGACGATATGGATCTCATTGGCAGCCGAGTGAACCACTCGCTACTCCCTCTAAGAAAATTGGAAAGCAATGACATCCCATGGCACAGATGCTCTAGCTGAGTCCATATGCCACTCATACTTCATCAAGTGCTGCCTTAGATCTATATTTCCACTATACAGCGGCATCGTTAGCATCACAAACCTCCTTGGAAATTTCACACATGGAATGTTCTCAGTAAACAAATTCTGACTAGGAGAAGTACTCCATTCATCATTGCATTTAAATTGATTTTTAGTTTCTTGACCATCTTGGCCAAATAATTTGATTCTACAAGTTCGGCTGAACGACGATAATTGAGATCGGTTTTGAGTATCCAGCCCGATGAACGCTCTTAGGCATACTCACGATACCTAGGTTATCTAGAGTCTAGGAGATCCATTCGTCCAAAAGTCCTCCCCCCATTTGATTCTTGGGCGGTAGATCGTCAGCAACAGCATGATATTCTAGATTATGAACATTAACAACCTATCCAGAGGTAAAACCCATGCCACCATCCAAAGGGCGACTCTTGGATCATACATGAGCTGGATCGGTACTGATCTATCCTCTTCGATCGGTACCGATCCACAAACTCGAGCCATGAGTTTGTCTCATTCCTTGATATGAAGTTCCAATCGTGTTTTGAGTCTTCTTCTACTTTCTATCCCTCCATCATTTCTTAGCTGATGAGGAACTTTCATATTTTGAACTAGAATGATCTAAGTCCCTCATGCTTCTCCAATGGCCGTTCTGAGTTAATTCATTAAGCAATCTCAAAATCTGCTGCATCTATCGGTTCATCTCATTGTGACTCTTCTAGAACCTTTCATTCGTTTGCTACATCATTAAATCCATTTCCACTCTGGTCATGACATCAGTTGGATTCTGTATCTCCGGTTATTTTGGTTGGACAAATTTATCCACATGGTGATTGTCTTGGTTCTTAAAATCATTAGTAGCTCTTGAAGTCGTAGCACATTCTCTCATTCGGGCCATTAGGAACAAATTCAAGTAAATTGTTGAAAATCTAAATAGTTGAATAATAAGTTTGAAAAATCGAATCTATTGCTCAGATCTATAAAATCCAATAGTAGATGATGATTCGAATGGCCTAAGAATATCGTTCTCAATGAAAGTACTAAAATGTTTGAATCAAAAATGGCACAATCACCCAAAAGATTGGGTAGAGATTAAAAAGTGAAGAAAATAAATGAAAACAAGTAACAAAAGAACACACAACATTTATAATGCTTTGGCTAATCTTGTCCTAAGCCCACTTAGTGATTTTATTGCTTAGATCACTGGATTACAAGCAATTGTTTATATGATCGGTTTAAATCCAAGAGTGATTACAAGAAATTAGAGTACAGAAAGTAAGAGCCAAAAGATGCATAAAAATGAGCTCTTCCCTCCTATTTATATACGTAGGAAGCCTAAAATCTCACCCCTATGATCTCCACCTCGTTTTCCATACCATGGATCAATTCTCCAAGAAAATAAGCGGACATCTCAACAGTTTGTATGGATTGATCCGTAGGCTTGGATCAGTACCGATCCATGAAATGGCCAAATTGGTTGTCTTAAACTCCTTGTCTTGGCTCGATTGAAGTTCTAATTCGTGATTCCAAACTTGTTTGCACCACTATTTGCTTGTTTCTAAATCCAAACGATGGATTTGTGGAAAAATAGAATCGCTGATTTTGAGTGCTCATGGAGATCGATAGAGAGTTGCATGGATCCAAAAAAATAATGCTTAAAATTGGCTCCTGGGTTCATTATTAGCATGTGGAAGGAGTGTGGACAATTTTGGATGACGGAAATTGGATCGGTGCTTATCTAAGATGCTGGATCGGTACTAACCCAAGATATTAGATCGGTACCAATCCACCATTTGGATGGATCCTGTCTTCTGATCTCTTATGTTGGCTTGGTTTTTGTCCCATGGCTCCATTTGTACTTGGTTACTGGAGTCTTGGGCTATCTCTTTAGACTTCTATCTTGATAGTTTCCAAGTTTGATTCATCCAGTCTGTCCGAATATTGTGTGGTCAAAAGGCTGGATAATAGGGGCAGTCTTACATCGACAATAACTATAGAAGGATCTTCAATAACTGCGTTGGTATTGGGTGCGATATTAATATTGCTGCATGATTGGTTAGCCGCTGATGAATTCATCCTGTATATCCTTATTTTTCTATTTATTATATACATTTTGGATTTTTATTTTCCTCGATCCATTCTTTCTAAATACTTGTATAATGTCATGGCCTTCCCCTACTTTATGCAATGGACCTTTTGTCTTGTGTCATACCTCGTTTTTCATAAAATGCAGGATTGCAATTTTGCTTCTCTATGATCATATCTTTCTTTCGATAAGTATTGCCAGTGTGCCTAATTTTTTTACAAATCTCATATATTTCGGCTTTAACGCGTATGTGACGTGGACCTTAAACATCGTTCATGTTATCAATTTGAATCGGGATTTGTTTGGAAAAAGTTTAGTTGGTTCCACTTCAATAATAATTTGGCAAACTCAAATCTTTCCATTCTTTCCCTAGATACATCAAAGCAAATGGCTTTCCCTTGATAACTAGCAATCTAATCTGTACCCATAAGAGTCCAGTGAATAGTAAGGATGTTAGTAAAATAAACCCAAATCAAGATGGATTTAATAGACTCGTGGATATAGTTGATAGTTGGATTCCATTGTGTTATGATAAAAACTTCCCCCAACAGCAGTTTGATCTGCTTCCAAAAACCTAGCTCTTCTTTCCTCACTTTCAAATTCAAAAAAAAAAGCTTACCATTTCATTTAATCATAATACCTTCTAGCTTTCCACAAATTAGCGGTAGATGGTTGAGAACCATCGTGTAAGTTAGGTTCCTATTTAGAAAAAACTACAAGACAGTTACCCCAAGAGTGTTTGCCTTCTAGAATCACTTCCTTTGGAGGGACGATCGCTTTAATTTTCAAGAAATCCAACTTCAAATTTCTAGTTTTATATTTTTGGCATTTCATGGTAATCTTTTGAATAAGGATGGCCAAACAGCATTAACAATAATAGATTGACTTGACGATGTAGAAAGTGGCGAAAAATCCTCTACTATAGCATCTAGTGTACCCTCTAAGGACGTCGAAAAGGACAAAAATAAATGGGGAAGGGGACCTAGTGGATGACGTGGATCTATAAAAAGAGTGAGCTAGGGTTGACTGAAGTGGAAGAAGTAGTCAAGGAGGGGATGAAAGGAGGCACAAGAGGAATATTATGAGGGGCTGCAGAAATAGGGGAGAACTGGTGGTCAATATGGAGCTGCTAAGGGTAAGATAGGGTTGGCTAAAGTGGATGAGGTAATCGAGGAGGAGATGAAAGGAGGCACGAGCGTATGAGGGGTTGTAGAAAAAAGAAGGGGAATTGGTGGTTAAAGTGGGGCTGCTAATAATAAAATTGAATTCAAATGTTATATTATATTTTATGGCATTTTAATTGTTTATTTAAAGCGTAAAAATTATTTAAAATGACCTAGAAAAGGTTGTAAGTTGATTTAGTTAACAAACGACATTGGATAAATGAATTTAATAAATGATTTAAATGTTAAGTCATTTTGGCCCAAGATATGTAGCCTAGATTCCAATACATGGCCAGCCATAGTATGTAGGTAAGGGATAGGACTTATCTCCTTGGGTTAGGGAGATAGAGGCAAGATTTTATGATCCGGTTGGCTATAAATAGCCATCCCCTTCTCATTCACTGTAGACATTGGATAGACCTGACCCTAGCCTCCACAACAGATATCGGTGATGCCAAGATAATAAAGTAACATTCCGTAGCCAAAGAGATAGAGCGAGAAATTATAAAGAGTAAATAACCAGCGATTAAGGTGTTCGATAATCGGTAGGATCACAATGAAGAGGAAATAATTATATTTAAATATATTTGTTCATATGCTTATGCTCATATATGATTCCCCTCCTTATTGCTTTATTCGACTAAAAATAAAACTAAAAAATTGTTTTCAAAATTAATAGTTTAATAATATAAACATTTAGATATTATGTATATATGCTATATAGATCAATTAGGTTTAAAAAAGTTATTCATGAATCTAAAACATACACACACAGATATATATATTAAATGTTCTAATTTTAAAATCCTTTTTAGTTTTTTCAAGTTAATTTTTTTTAAGCTCTCGATTTCAACAAATAAAAATATAAAAAAATGGAATTTATGTTTGTCACACATGTGCGCATACATACACACAAGCATGGATATAATGTTAGATAATATGTACATACATACATACATACACACACACACACACATATATATTCTCATTTGATTACTTGCGGCAACTAATAAAAAATATGTTTAGTTCTTGGAAAGGTCAAAAGATTTAAAGTTTAAAATTTAAATTACTTATAAATATACATACAAATTTTTTATAGAAAAATGAGATTCTTGATCTAATAATTATGAAAAAATTATTTGATGAGGTCAAACTATTTTAAATTTTGAATTTTGATCATTAAGCAATTGTTATAAGTAAACGTATATATATTATTCAATAAATATATTTCAGGTATTTTTTTTGAACAGGATCATAAGTGCCAACAAGTGTCGATCTTGGGAACTCTAGTCACGACATTCAATCTCATAGTCTAAACTACCAACCAACCAAGCCAACCCCTACATGTATAAAATTGTATATAAAATGAACCAATAATGATAATAATTTCAATATAAATATGTTTAATTTTAAATAACAATATATCACATCTACATACATGGATATGTGTGTGTATTGGAAAATTATGATCGAATCAAAAAAATTAGTGTAGGTATAAATTTAATAATTGTGTATGTATATGTACATATATTTATTGTTTGCGCCAAAATTGGTTACAAATACCCAATCGCCGATGAAAACATCCGTTCATAATTACAGATCATAGATAGTAAGTTTATAGAGAATAAAATATGAAGAATGCTCAGAAAATTAAAAAGAAAGCAATAGAAACAAATGATTTATAGTGGTTCAGCTATCTCCGGCCTACGTCCATTTTGAAGAGTTGCTATTTTATTGATTATCACTCGCTGGTTACAAGAGGTTACAATAGTACAACAGTAGTTTAGAAGTGATTCCAGCAGAACGTCAACGTAGAGAAGCCAAAAGTCCATTTTCTATAGGTCCAGGGTCACTATTTATAGGGTAGACAACAAATATCTCACCCAGATCTTGGAAGACTTTCTCTCTCACGTGGGCGGGCCCATGGGATCGAGTTCAGGTGATTTCGACTCGATCCAGGAGCGATACGAATTGAGTTCGTATCATCCATAATTTGTCCATTGGGGATGAAATTTGTCAGGTACATTCTTGAGGTTGTACACAAGCTCCTATGAAAATTTGATGACATTTGGACTTGTAGATCTTAAGATATAATCGATGCAATTTTGAATTTTCAATGTGCTGTCGAATTCACATCGCTTCTATTCGTATCGCTTTTAGGGACGTGATGACCAATGACATGGCGCTACCTTTTCGGATTGATCCACATTTCATGACGAGTGACCGAGTCATCCAACTTCAAGTGTCTCCTTCGTATCACTCTCATTCGGGTGCTTCATACCCATGCCATTCGTGTCCATTGATATGGATTCGTTCGTACCCATTAATTGCTATGTTGTTCATATCGATATTTGTGATCATTTCGTATCGATAGCCTCTACCCCAATTCGTATCGATATAGACATCGACTTTGTGTCGATGCCTTTTAGGTGTTGCTTCATATCGATTATGGGCAGTGATTGATATGAGCCATGCATTAGTGGAAGCAATATGAAATGTCACTAGGTGATGGATACAAAGTGGTGCCTCTTCCATGGATACGAACTAGCGCTCTCTTGATGGATACGAACCAGATGTATTTCACTTGAGACTTTATGGAATAGAATTTGCATGGATACGAACTAGGTTTCCTGGATGGATTCGAATGGAATCGATATGAAGGAGGTGGTCTGATGGATATGAATGAGAGCATTTCTTGATTTGCATTGATCATATCTTGAGCTTACAAGCTCCGATTGACTTGAAATTTGAAACGTAGCCTTTTCTAGCCTTGTTTATCATCCCCAATTAATCCCATCTTGATTAGAGCTCGGTTAAATTTTGACGCTATCGATCATATCCTTATTTCCAATCGATCTCTAATACTGATTTCCATCCTTTTCAGCCAATTTGCTGATATCCCGACCTTGACCAAAAGGCGGATAACAATTGCCCCCTAAAACATGCCTTGTGGTAAGAAGGCGTGTTTTGAATAGCTCTGAATCCAACATCTAAAGCCCATATTCCATCCATAGCCATACCATCTGATTCAAATCCCATCTATTACCAAGCTATCCTATCCAAGTGCAATAGGCATATCTAGGTCCGTGATTGCTTCGAGTCGATGTCTGATTCAAAGTCCAATAACCAAATCCTTAGCCAATTGCATAGCTATCTGAACTCGTCAACCGAATCATAATCTGTCAGTATCCAATGACCAATAACCAAATCCATAACCTTTCTGGGTTAATATCCAAATCCAAGACAACTCTGGGTCCATTTATCCCAAGCTGAAATCCGAATCCATGACCTCTTGGTCGCGTTATCCTATTTCGACGCTGACTTTTCGGTCAAGCTATTTTATGTTCTCCGACCAAGGAATTTTATATTCTCCAGCCTCGGCTCTTCGGCCTAGGACTTTTATATTCTTCGGCCTTGGCTCTCCGGCCAAGGACTTTTATATTCTCCGACCTCAGCTCTCCGGCCAACGAATTTTTATATTATGTTTGAAATCATTCCATCGCTCTCCGACGAAGGGACTCGTAACTTGCGGTCACTGCCTCGTCTCTCCGGCCGGGACCGTAATCGCGAGACCCGTATTATTTATTGCATTAATGCTAATCCAATCATTCAAAATGAAAGTTTTTACAGCCAGGGAAAACCAAATAAATGTCTATACATCCAAGGGAGAAACCAAAGTTTTCATGAAAATGAAAAGAAAAACAGGATTTCATAAAATCGAGAGACATGGTTTTTCATTGTCTCAGAGCATTACTAGGGACCATCCTCGATCCCGTACATGTGTAAGTGACTTAGCCGTATTACTTCGAGTTCTATTACTTATTCAAAGTCATAAATCTATTTAGTTGATAACAAGCTGGCGGTGCCTAGATCCAGTGCCATCCTTGTTCAAGGTGGGCGGTGGCCGCTCCTGTTCCACTGCCATAGCTCGATTCCTTACGTATTGTTGTCGATGGCCATTCCTTACATGCTCCTCAATGATATCCTTCAAATGCCTATAGTCGTTCATATTATTCCCATTTAGCTCATGGAATAGGAAACGCTTTCCCGATGCCTGCTCGTATTCATAAGGTTCCCTTCTTGCCGGCCTTCGATACTGGAGGCGCCCTCGAGTATCCAAGTAAATCCTTTCCAAAGTCTCACTCAATTCCGTGTAGGAAGTAAACTTTGAATTCCTCCGTGGCCTTTTTGAAGTGTTACCATTACCATTCATTTTCCTTTTTCTTCTATCATCTTTGTTTGGATCCTCCCTGGATGGTCCTCCATCCCTTACTGCATAAGCTTCAGCCTCTCTACCTTCTCCCTCAGCCTGCCCATCTTCCTGCCTTATAAACCTTTCTGCTTCATGGTAGAACTCCTTGAGATCCATCGGTGGGTCCCGTTCCAATGATATTTCGAAATCCGAATTACCTATAATTCCTAAAACTGCCGCCATCAAAACCATCGATGGATCGAGTCGACTCATCGAAGCCACTGCCGCATTGATTCTGGTTAAAAAATCCCTAAGCGACTCTCCTTTCCATTGTTTCATCAATGTCAAAGTCATCACATTCTTGGGTCGGACTATGTGGACCTGAAAATGCCTCATAAACCTTTCGATCAGCTCCATCCATGCACCAATAGAGCCACTCTCCAACTGTCTGAACCATAATGCTTCTATATCCGTCAAATACAAAGGGAAGCATTACGCCATGACATCTTACGATGCCCCCAGTACCTCTATATGCCTCATGTACCTCATCAAGTGAATAGCAGAATCCGTTCTCCCATCATACATCTCCAGTGTTGGTAGTTTGAAATCCGACGTGTTCCTAGCTTGCCTGATCATTGGAGCAAAGAGACTCCTATTCACATCCTCTAAGTAACTATTCACCAATCCACCTCTCATGGCTCACCTAACCATCATTACCAATCTATCGCTGTCGCCAAGCTGCAGTCCTTGTCCATTGCCTCCAATTTGCCCCCCGAGTTCACGAGGGATTCTTGGAATCTGCTCTCGTGGACGAGCATCCATTCCTCTATCAACGTTGTGTTGCACAGCTCCACTTGGTACTCTGCCTGGGATTGGATCAACATGCTCCGGGTGAGTGCCCCCTACTTCTGGTGCTATTCTTGATGATCTTGCTCTATTCTGAATTTTGATTGCTCCGTGCTCCCGATCCTTATCTCCAGCATCTCCTACAGTTATGTTCACTTGATTCTACACTTCAACTTGTCCAACATGTCGAAGTCGGTTCTACATCATCTCCTCTTGTCTCTTTAGCATCATTTCCATCTCGTCTCTGGTGATGAAGATCGAGGTCTGATTCGCTCCTGAGGAAGCCTCATGACTCCCTTCATGCTGACTCCTTTTAGTCCTTTTTCTTCTTGTCGATTGCCTTGTCGCTTTTCAAATCGAAGTCCTTAAGCTTTCAAATCCAAAATCTAAGCTTTAGAATCCCTGAGTGCTAGCCTTCTCAGTGAAAACACCAAAATGTTTGCGCCAAAATTGGTCACAAACACCTAATTGCCGATGAAACCACCCGTTCACTATTTCAGATCACAGATAGCAAATTTATGGAGAATAAAATACGAAATACGCTCAGAAAATTAAAAGGAAAACAATAGAAACACACGATTAATAGTGGTTCGGCTATCTCCGGCCTACTTCTAATTTGAAGAGTTGCTATTTTATTGATTATCACTCGTTGGTTACAAGAGGTTACAATAGTAGTATAGAAGTTATTCCGGCAGAATGTCAGCATAGATAGCCAAAAGTCCATTTTCTATAGGTCCAGGATCACTATTTATACGCGTAGGTAGCAAATATCTCGCTTAGATCTCAAAAGACTTCTTCTCTCATGTGGGCGGGCCCATGGGATCGAGTTTAGGTGATTTCGACTCGATCCGAAAGTGATACGAATTGAGTTCGTATCGATCCATAAATTGTCCTTTGGGTCTGAAATTTGTCAGGTATATTCTTGAGGTTGTACGCAAGCTCCTGTGAAATTTGGTGGCATTTGGACTTGTAAATCTTGAGATATGATCAATGCAAGTTTGGATTTTCAATGTGCTATCAAATTCGCATCGCTTTCATTCGCATCGCTTCTATTCGTATTGCTTTCATTCAAGTGCTTCGTACCCATGCCGTTCGTGTCCATTGATATGGCTTCGCTCGTATCCATCAATTACTACGTTGTTCGTATCGATATTTGAGATCATTTCGTATCGATAGCCTCTACCACAATTCGTATCGATACCTTTTATGTGTTTCCTCATATCGCTTATGGGTGGTGATCGATACGAGCCGTGCATTAGTGGAAGCGATACGAAATGTCCTTAGGCGATGGATTCGAACCCGAGTAGGTGTGATGGATACAAAGTGGTGCCTCTTCCATGGATACGAACTAGCGCTCTCTTGATGGATACGAACCAGATGTGTTTCAATTGAGACTTTATGGATTTGAAATTGCACGGATAAGAATGAGATTTCCTGGATGGGTTCGAATGCAATCGGTACGAAGGAGGTGGTTTGATGGATACGAATGAGAGCATTGCCTGATTTGCATTGATCGTATCTTGAGCATACGAACTCAGATTGACATGAAATTTGAAACTATCCTTTTCTAGCCTTGTTCATCATTCCCAATTGATCCCGTCTTGATTGGAGCTCGGTCAAGTTTTGACATCGATCATAGCTTTGTTTCCAATCGACCTCTAATACTGATTTCCATACTTTTTAGCCTATTTGTTGATATCCCGGTCTTGACCAAAAGGAGGGATAATTGATATCATCATTGATTTATTTTGTTAGCCTATTTATTAACCATAAATATCAATGGTTAATATTCAATTATATTGTATGTTCCTATGTTGTCCCAATGTTAGATCACCAAACTTAATATAGTAATAATGCTTGTATTGTGAAATATTAAAATATCAAAACATTAAACAGAATCAAATTGATAATAATATATGATTATTGAATAGTAACAAAATATTAATATACAAATTAATGAAATTAGAAAAACTACATCCTAAGCTCTTGATTAAATAATATTAAGTTTGATTTAGCATAAATGTAGAAGACAATCTTGTACAAATTATTAAAGGAAATATTTTGAGATTCCCTTTTTTAACCCTTTGACAATGAACCCAAACCAACAAGATAGACCCATTATTATGTTTTAGATGAAGACACTAAGGAAACAAAGAGTTATCGGTGTAAGTCAAGGAGCAGTTGAAGGAAAATCTCATTGGAGATAAGTATTCAAAGTGAGATGCAGCCATGGCAATCATTACGTATTCAGATTTGGCATTTAGAACTCTGATTGAGTTCTACTTATGGTTAGCTATGCCATTCAGTCTAACTGATGTAAACATTGTTTGAGTTGACCTTGTTAGTTATGTGTCCAAAGGTCGACTTTCTATGTTTGTACTTGTGTTCATAAATGACACTTTGGTCTACATAAGGACCGATGAAGGACATATGCTATTTTTGGGGATGGTGTTTGATTTTGAGTACACAACAGTGGTTGGTGATTTCTCCCACGGTATGACTACCAAGAAGGGTAATGTGCCAAGTTAGGTCCTAGGATTTCTATTAATTCTTATGAGTAATTGATTGTGCTGATTGTGTTAACCAACATCGCAATGTGCTTTGGGGCATTTCATGGTCTATGTACCATGTGATTTATCCTACGAGTTAACTTGTGTTCGAGACAACACTTGGTTCGATGGGGACCAAGGAGAAACATGAGTTATCCTAGGTGATGCGGTAACAAAAGATGATGGGATACCATGTAAGGTGATAACATATATGGATTTATGTGATGGCCTACTTGTAGCCATTTTGAGCTCAAGCGAGTGGAGTTGTTTCTCATAAGGGAAAAAATGCAAGGCACATGGAAAGAAGAAACCCAACTTTTGATTCATAGTAGGGATGGAATAGCACCAACACTAAAGAAATCAGATATGCTATTTACTTGGAGGAATATAAAAGATTAATTATGGATCATTAAGTATATCTCTTCTTGTTGGAGGATCTCCACCAATGATAACAAAGGTGCTTAGAATTTCTTACCTCCAAGGAAGATATATTCTTGTTTACACTTTGGAAATGGAAAAAAATCTTGGTGCGGTATATATTAGACTTAGGATGTGCTACTTTGAGTCTTATGTCCACCTTGTTATAAAAGTGGCATAGTGGGATAAAAGGAAGGCGATAAGAAGTTGATTGCGATTCTTGGCTTGGGAAGAAGATAAATCGTATGTCTTCGATATTGGTAGGCCCAATTAGTTGGGGTATACGAGGTTGGGGACCCTTTAGTGATCATCAACATATGCTACCAACTATCCATTCCATAGTAGAGGAAATGTATAACAATGTGAAGTGTACATTCCATCAAAAAGGAATAAAGTGCAAGTCGAGGCGATAATGTGGCAAGCATGTGACATGTAAGCATGCTAAAGCTGAATGCAAGAAGCCAACTGAGTGATTATGCTTACTTGATGTTCCTTAGTAGAGGCATGGATAGACTACTTAAGGCAGAGGGAAACAAACACATTTGGAATAAAGACGATCAATTGATTATTAGTGTTCATTCCATAACCTTAGCATTTAAGAAGGCTATATAGAGTTGGCTAAGTCATGTATGCATAAGTTGGTAAGGTTTTCATATAGGACCTATAGAGTATTGTAGTTATCAAGACCTAATATATCCATGCATGTTTTGCGTAGATTGTGGTAGGCATTGGGTGTAGTGTTAGGCCTAGTCATTGAATACCATCCATAGCTTATTAGGCGGACTAAGAGGTAGGGCCACTTACTTAAGGATCTTTGATGGGGACGTTGATTTGGCTTTCTACTTGATTCACATAGTTCCCATATGTAACATCCCCTATCTGGATGCCCTAAGCTAAGCTCTACAGATGTTGCAGTCATCCATAGTATTAACTTCTGGTTACCAAATATGATAATGTTAATGGTACCCATAATATCAGAAGCACATGAATATGAAATAAATCACAGTTTCCAAAAACCTCTTTTACTGATTACATTTAAAAATAATAATTCATATCCCAGTTACATAATCCCATATCGTTTCCCAGGTTCAGATCAAATATAGTTATTACATAAATACGCCAATTGAGACACATAAAGATGCCCCCTTGGTTGACCAGAGTACTATATAGTCATAACTGACTTAATACAATAAAGTGGAAAAACAGAATAAAAAAACTACTCCTAAAATAGCTATCCGTCAGCCTTCTACTCGTCTTCGGTAGCTTCATTCGTCATCCTACTAAAACCTGTAAATATCAACCCTCGGCCTACTCAAATCAATTTTGAGCATCCAAGATTTAAGGGGAAAACATAAACTTTGAGTTAGACATAAAGCTTGGTGTTTATAATACTATGCATCTTGGTTTATGATATTAAGTAAGACCACACCGCTTAGCGGAACGGGTTTCCCATACTAATATCCTTTTAAAACATAACTTTTGCAAATCCATTTTCTACAAACAAACTGGTTAAAATTGTAAAGCACTATCATGTAAACATACATATCATGTAATAAATGGACTATCTGTCCGAACATTATAGTTTTGTTTTGCTAACTACTAACCTTTGGTTGACTCGGGCCTACCAGGAAATATAAACAAAATAATCTAACACCTGTTAGACACTCCTCTTCTTGACGGTCTACCTCTAACTTATCTACTCCTCTTTTGGATGGTCAGTCCCTAACTTATCTTCTCCCAGGGTCAGCTGATCCTAATGGTTTTGCGGGCTCACCAATAACCTACATGTATACAAATAGATATTTCCTTCTATGTGTACTCATTATTTTAGTCTTACCTGTGACAAAGCCCTAAACACTAGAATTTTAGACTAAATTAGTTGGGGCTAATAGCTAATGTATAGGGCGCGACCATATACCAGTCCCGTCTCGTATTTTAATTTCTAAGTTATTTTTCTTAGGTTAATCTTCCCTTAAATTTTTCTTGAAAACCTTTTCATCTCAAATTGATTTAAAACCTTTAAATCAAACTTAAACAAGTAAATTACATATACTCCATGCTTTACTCAAAATCGCCTTGCCATGTTATATTTTACTCAAATCTTTGCTAACGAAAACATTTAAATCTTTGAAAATACCCCTTGCGAAACCATTGAAAGTACCCCTTTCGAAACTAATAAATCCTTTGTAAACTAGGCCCAAAGGCCAAAAATTCCTTTCGAAACCATTCTTGGTCATCCTTTCGAAACCCTTGAAAAACATTCCCTTTGAAAGCAATAAAACCTTAGACATCCTTCTTTAAAACACTTAACATTGCCTTTCGAAATCTTTCCTTTCAAACCTTTCAAAACCATTGGGGAACCACCCCTTCAAAACCTTCATTTAAAACCTTTCGAAATCCTTGGAAAACCACCCCTTCAAAACCTTGATTAAAACCTTTCGAAAGCATAAAGACATCAAACCTTTTGAAAGCATTTGGGTTCAAATAAAACATGTGGAAACACCTTTTGAAACCATTAAAAGTCATCTCTTTCGAAACCATTTGGGTTCTACCTTCAACAAAGAAAAAGGGTCACTAAAACCATTTAAGTCAAAAGCATTCTTTCGAAAGAAATTCCTAAGTAAAGAAGTGATGGTGTCGAAACCAACCTTCCGAAAACATTGACGAAGTGGCTTAGTTTTAAAAGCAAAGTATTCCCTTTGAAACCTCTATCTTGAAAGATAAGAAAAGCAGTAGCTAGAAGTTTCGACCCCATTCGAAAGCATTTACTTAAAACAAAAGGTGAAACCCATTTGAAACCTTTCCTTTAGAACATTTAACTCAACCGAAAGCCAACCAAGTCGAAAGCATATCCTTCCAAAGCAAAGAAAGCGTATTTTTCAATTTAAAACAAAACAAAGCTTCGACCTCCTTCGGAACCCATGGTTTTGACCTCATACCTTCCGCCTAGTCCAATACGCTATGTACCGAGTCTTGATACCTGGTGCATTGGTTTCGATGGTGATGGAAGTGGAGGAACTCAGTCGAAAGCCACCGAAGTCAAAAGCAAGGTACCAAAAGTGGCGAAACATGTACTAAGCAAGTTTAAACTGATTTTTATCGTTTTAAAGTAATCTTTTCAACTAACCTGTCTTATTTGTCAAAATCTAATTGGTTGATAATTTTCTTTTCTAAAAATGCTACCAATATTTCAGAGATAAACCATTTAATTTACTTACAAAAGAGCCCTTCTCCTTTTATAGATATATAAATCATTTAAGTCTCATACTTTAAATAATTTTATATATTCATCAAAACACTTGGGAAATTCTACAAAATTGTAACATTCCCGTTTTTAAATCAAGAAATCAATTTAATTTTTGAAATTAAATTGTGAATTAATTTGGTATTTTCCAGATCTAATAGATATTTGTTTGTTTATTAATATAAATGTATATAAATATGATTTTAAAAAGAATTTTTAATTGGAAATTTAGAAAAAATATTTTTGAATAATATATTAATTATATATTTGATTGTGGATTAATTTGAAAATTTTGAATAAATACATCTATAAATATATATATAGATTGAAAGTTAAATTGTAAATAAAATTTTGATTTTGGAAAATTCAAAATATTTATAAATAAATTGGATTTATTATAGAAATTAAGTTTTTAAAACATTTTGTCTAAAAAGCTATATAAGAATAAATAATAGGAAATGTATAAATATAAACATTCATTCATTTAAAATATAATAACTTGAATTTAAAATTTAAAGCAAGAATGAATATAAAGCTTTAATATGTATATATCTTTTGGATAGTAAATATCATTTTCCTAAAGGTTATATAAATAGCTAGAAAAGTATATAACATTTAAAACACAATAAGTATAGTTTGAAGACATAATATATACGTAATTATATTGCATAATTTATAATATCATAAAGGGTTAAATAAAATTTGTAAAATTATTAACATAAGGGTTTAAAAAACCAAAATTTTAAAATTAATTAAACAAAAAGGGCTTAAACACAATTTAATCAAAAAGTGACATTTGTTAATTAATAATATCCTTCATATTACAAGTGTTAACATAAAGTTACAAGTGTATGGTTTAATTTAAACAAGTGGCAATATGGTTTCATTGAAATTTAAATACATAAATATATTGCTTAAGAAAGATACCGGATTTCTCTTCTTCACTTTTCAAACCAGTAAACTAAAAACAAAAGAAAATTTAAAACCTGAAAATAACAACCATCAGCATTTCAACCTGGAAGCTTGAAAACAAATTAGAAGAAATAAAACAAGCCTCAGATCTGAAGCAAGCTTGAGATCAAAAGATAAAAAGAAATTCAAATCAAAGCTTCAACCTGGAATTGCAGATTAAAAACAAAACCTGAAATCAAACTAGAAAGTAATCAAAGCTAGATTAAGAAGCAACTCAACAACTCAAGACCAAAGATTAATGAAACAAATTCAAGATTATCAGCAAACAAAGATCAGTCCAGATCAAAACAAAGTAGAATAAATCAAATTTCAAATTTTCAGTTCCAGGCCTAAAATATATTTTCTGTTCTTTCCAAATCAAGGTGAGCAAACATCACCTTTTAAACCTTTATATGTTTATATTTATGTGGAATGTGATGAATGATTAGAGTAATGCTATATATATGTTTGCATGAATGAAATATATGTCTGTATACATATGAAAATATTGGGTGTAAGTCTCTGTCTTTGGTTACAGGTTTTCAAAACCTGTACAAAGAAAAAGAAAAGTTCAAATCCCTGGAATAAAATTCAATATGTCGTCATACAATCAATGATTGGTTAAGATCTTTAAAGATGAATTGTGTGTTCAAGCGTGATATGATTTTTAAAAATAATTTCAAGTTTATTTATTTAGCAAACATTCAAAAGAATTGGAATTACAGTAACATATATTCAAGAATAGGAAAATCAATTATCACGAATTCAAATTTGGATTCCATGAATCGATTCGTAATAGGAAACAATGATTTTTGATGGTTATTTCAAGATTTTTAGTTTTGAATTGAGGGGGAATTAGCAAGATGAACTAAATTGGGTGTTTCATCATTTTCCAGTTATCATGGCGACATTGAACTTCAGGATTAATGGTGAAGGTAGCTTGTATGTTGAAGATTGTCGAGAAAATACTAATTGAATTTATCCACGATCGAGGCGGCGATATGACATGATGGTAGGGTTTAGGGGTATGTTTGGGTTGCTGCCGTTCTCGAGCAAGTTTCGTCGTCGACGAAGCATTATGGCCAATCGCACCAGGGGGATAGGGATGAGGTGACGTGACGCAACTATAGTCGGAGGTTCATGGTCGCCGGTGGCTCGACGTGGTGGGGGGAGGCGATTTTCTGATGGTGGTTTAAGTCCAGGAAGTGGTTGAGTTGCCAAATTTTGTTTTCTGATGTAATTTCCAAAACTTGGTGGTCGTGAGGTTTGAGTGGGTCACCGACGATTTGGCGACGTGGCCATGGGGGATCGTCGTCGCTCTAGTGCCTCGTGCACGTGCATATTGTATCAGGCGATGATTAGTTTTGGGAAGAAGGTGTTTATTTAGGCTAGTCTCGGGGTTAATCGTGCTTTGACTCGAAGCAGGGGGATGTGGGGTCGTGTTCGTGAACGTCCCGAGTGTTGGCTCGGGAAAAATAAGATTTGGCCCAGGTTTTATTAAAGATGAATTAATCAGATTTTTAAAGGTTAAAAATTAAAAACATTAACAAATTTTAAGTTATTAAGGTAATTAATTTTCAAGGAAAACATTACCAAGTTTTCAAAGTAAAGCATCGACAAGTTAAACACAAGTTTTTCAAGGTTTTAAAATGTTTTGAAATTATTTGTTTAAAAAGGGTAATTATATAATAGGTTAATTTCTAAAAGCTTTTCAAAGGTGATTTAATGAGATTAATTAAGTATAATTACTTAGTATAATTAATAAAGGATTATTATTTTATGTAACTAAGGGATAATCACTTTGTATGATTACATTTAAGGATAATTAATTAATTAAGATTAATCAATATAAGTAATTAAAGGTAATTAATTACTTAAAGATAAATTACGTAATTAAAAGTAATTTTCTAATGATTAAAGGTTGATTAATCAAGTAATTAATCAAAGAATAATTAATTTATGTGATTTATTAATTAAGGTAATTAATTTGAGGTTAATTAATTAATTAAAGGTTAATTAATTAATGAAAGTGATTACGTGATAATTAATTAATGTAATTAAGTAAGTATAATTAATTAAAGAATAATTAAATAATTAAAGGTTAATTACTTAATGATTAAAGGTTGATTGAATATCTAATTAAGGTTAATTAATTAATAATTAAAGACTAATCGGTTTATCATTTAAGTTAATTAATAAATGATTAAAGGTTAATTAATTAAGATGGCTTGTAATTAATTAATATTAATTAACCAGGATTAGTAGTTTATTCATAAGTAATTAATCTGATTTAACTTCATCAGATTATTAATTGATCTTACTTATGAATGTTTGGATTCTATTGGATGTTGAATTGTTTGAAACCCCTGATGTGTGATGCTCTGTTTTGATTTGAGCTGCGAAGAATGTAATTTACTTATCTATGATGAATTTATATTGTTTATCTGTGAATCTGTGTATGAAGATAAGAGTTACAGGATTACACCGCTTATCGATATTGCTGTGTTTGGATTGTGATGATTGATGATGTTGCATTATTGTGTAGAACCCCTGGACTACACCATACACACACAAATATGGATTTCACAAGGAAATCGATTAAGTCACAGATATTTTGAATTTAATTATTATTTATTCAAAAGATGAATTTTGAATCCAAATGGTTTTGGAAATGGAATCGAACTGAATATGGAAAGCTTTTGGAAAGGAAAATTTGAAATTGAATTTAGTTTAAATAGAATACATCTTGTTTAAGGTTTGAAAATTATTTTGGATAATAAGGTTTGAAAAGTGGTGATACAAGTTATATAATATATATATGGTTTTTAAACCATCTTTAGAGTATTTTAAAAGTATTATTTTCTGAATTTAAGATTAACCCAAGTTTATACTTTAAAGGGTATAACTTGTGCATATTTGATCAGGTTTGTCCAAAAAAAAAGTATTTGTTTTCAAATGATAATGGCTTTCATATAACGAAAGAATTTCCAGTTTGTGTTGAAAAGATTTCAAATTTGAAATTGATTTGTTTTTAAAGCTATGAATAAATCTTTGTGAAAGATGGTTGAACCTTGTTTTGAAATTGAAGAGGATCTTAAAGGTATATCTTTTGTATAAAAGATTTGGAATTGAAATAGTTTTGAAAATTATGAATGAATCTTTGTGAAAGATTGGTCAACTTTGTGAAGTGAATCTTTTTGTTTAAAGATTTGAAAATGGTAATTTATTTAAACCATTTAAAAGAAAGGTTTTGGGTTAAAGTCGTGACTTAACTAAGATCCCAATATCCATATGCATATTAAATTAAGCACTCACTATTCGGTTTAGCTGAGAGAGAAGGTATGTCGTATAACCCATTACGAATAGTGATATGACGATATGGATAGCATTTGAAGACCGGTGGTGAAGACCGGGTATTTTCGAGAACGAAAGGATTACCCGTCGAATGACTCTGCACTGAGTAGCTACGGTATAGAGATCTTCATATGTAATGGGTAGTCCGATCGGGACCGGAGATACCCGGATTGCAAGGGCTTCTTTTGAAGTGCCTTCCGTTCTATTCGAACCCGAAACAGACTTGTATGGATGTATGTTTTACGTTACATTTTGAGTTGTAAAGCTGGTTTCTATCAAATACATTTCTGTTTGGTAGCGGAGAATTTATTCTCTTAGCTTAACACCCTTCTCTGAGACGTACGAGCTCAGAGGTTATGTAGTTGATGGTTATTGGTGATATATTCCTAATTTGGTAATACGGCATATGAAGTGTTGCTGATCATTTGTTGATCTAAGCATGTCTTTTGTGTAAAGCGTAGCTTTGTGGACGAGACTACATCAGAACCTCACAACTCGGAAATGGTCGAAACAGGAAGAATGCAACAAGGTTATGAAGGTCACGTCCTTTAGTGTATGTCCATTTCCTTCTGGAAAAGAGTGGTATCATGGTATGGAGCCTAGATATTTAACCTATGTGGTTACAACAAATTTATTACTTTGTGGTTGTTGCTTTGTGGTTGAGGATCCTTGGATAAAGGTCGGTAACGACCGGGGGACGGCATGCTCGTGTAGTAGTTACCTAGTTACATAGGTAACCTGGCCTTGTGTTGGAAGAGAGCCGGTTAAGTTCTAGGGGAGTCCCTCCAGAGGCGTACCCATGTGGCCCAGGTAGTTCCTTTGCCTGACCATTTATTGGAAATCCAATCACCAATACACGCCTTGTACGGTTTTAGTTGTATAAGCTGCCATTTACTTATGATGGTCACCACTGTTTAGATGGTAGCTATAGTTGGCATACAATAATGGTTATATGTTCATTAAGATTAATATTATACTTTCGAAATGTTTTCTGCACTGTGCACTAATAATAATATCAAAAGAATTTTACGTATCAAGCATGTTTGATTATCATAAGGAGAAATCTCCTCCAATTCTGCGTTTGCAATGTGTATGCGACGGGAGGCCTTATGGTATTTCAATTTTCAAAAAACACTGCGGATTTCATTTTAAATTCTTTTGTTTGTTTTGTTAAAGATAAACTGTTTTTGTTTGCTCATACCGGTCCCATGACTGACCTGGAATTTATTGTTCCCTTTCTAAACTCTGGGTGCCCACAATTTTCCACACGGGCAGTCTAGAGATAGATTTTCAGATAATCAGCAAGTAGATGTAGATTCGGTAGCTTTCAGTCTCGGGTTTGGTAGCTTTTGGAAATCTTCTTCAGTCTTTGGATGTTGGCAATCACATTCATGACTGATCTTGCTTGATACAACATGATGGTGATTCGAGCTTACTGAGTTGGAGTCTTTGAAGCTTTGGGATGAGCTATTTGGTTTTAGAGCATTAGAGATGGAGTTGCAGTCTGGGAGTTGGATCTCTTTGAAGCCTTTGTTGTTGGTGTTATCTTTTTCGCTGTGTATATTGTCTCTGATAGTGTTGATATCCATATTGTATCTGATATTGTATTCATTGTTGTATAAATTATATTGTTTTCTTCCACTATGTTGTTAATGTGTTATAAGCTCCGACGAACCAGATTCAACTTTTGAATCTGCGGCATTTGAATATGGGTGATGTATTTGGTGCCGATTTTCGAAGGTCGAGTCAGCGTCGTTACAGTGGTATCAGAGCTGAAGGTTGAACTTTAGCTTAGGAGTATAACACATTAGGTAACTCATTAGAGATAGGGTTCCAAATGCCCTAGAATAAGTATATCCCTAAGGTATCCGCCTGTATGCCTCAGTAAATTCTCTTACTATCCACTGATAGTGAATATGAGTGCAAGAAGAGGATGAGGTAGGGGACAGGGAAGTACAACTTCATATGGTCAATGCCCAGTAAAAAAGGAAACAACTCTTCTCAATCTCCTTTGATCCAGTTTCAATTCTTTGATTGCTTCGTGGCAGCTCCGGGAAGAAGATTTGGTGTGAAGGTGGCCCTGCGCATCGTTATAGAAAGATTCCTATTTTGTATTCTCTTCATCGATTTCTTATCAATCTTCTCGTTTTTAACTTCAATGAATTTAAAATTTTAAATTGAAATAAATTGGTTAACAAAATCTAAAGATAGATTAATTTGTATCGATAAAACGATTTCGGTTAAAACTCAAATTTGAAATTCTATTGTAATTTCTTGTGTGGATCCAAGTCTGAAGAGGAACAAGCTGGTGTAAACTTTGGGGTATTCCGACCCGAGTTTGGAATCCATACCTAGTGTTTGAGAATTGTGGATGATTGAATCTATTTGTTTGTTCTGTTGGGTCCAGATATATTCTACAAATGGTTAGTTATCCCTTCGAACTAACCAATGCCCCTGCTTATTTCGCAGATCTGGATGACCCAAGTATCTTGTGGAGTGTAGAATGAGTTCGTTCTCGTATATATTGGTGATATTCTGATTTGGTTAGCCAAATGCAGAATGGATATTTAGTTTGATCTAGAAAACTATTTCTCTATCTTTATGGTCTCCCTGTTTAGCAAATTTCGAGGACGAAATTTTCTTAAGGGGGAATTTGTAACATTCCCATTTTTGAATCAAATTCAAATTGAAAATTAATTTAATTTCTGAAATTAAATTGTGAATTAATTTGGTATTTTTCAGATCGGATAGATATTTGTTTGTTTATTAATATAGATGTATATAAATATGATTTTAAATAAAAATTTTAATTAGAAATTTAGAAAAAATATTTTTGAATAATATATTAATTATAAATTTGATTGTGGATTAATTTGAAAATTTTGAATAAATATATTTATGAATATATATAGATTGAAAGTCAAATTGTAAATAAAATTTTGATTTTGGAAAATTTAAAATATTTATGAATAAATTTGATTTATTATAGAAATTAAGTTTTTAAAACATTTTCTCTAAAAAGTTATATAAGAATAAATAATAGGAAATGTATAAATATAAACATTCATTCATTTAAAAATATAATAACTTGAATTTAAAATTTAAAGCAAGAATGAATACAAAGCTTTAATATGTATATATCTTTTGGATAGTAAATATCTTATTGATAAATTGGTTTTAAAATCACTTTCCTAAATGTTATATAAATAGTTATAAAAGTATATAACATTTAAAACACAATAATTATAGATTTGAAGATATAATATATATGTAATTATATTGCATAATTTATAATAGCAGAAAGGGTTAAAACAAAATTTGTAAATTATTAACATAAGGGTTTGAAAAACTAAAATTTTAAAATTAATTGAACAGAAAGGACTTAAACACAATTTAATCAAAAAGTGACATTTTTTGATTAATAATATCCTTCATATTACAAGTGTTAAGATAAAGTTTCAAGCGTAAGGTTTAATTTAAACAAGTGGCAATATGGTTTCATTGAAATTTAAATACATAAATATATTGCTTAAGGAAGAAACCAGATTTCTCTTCTTTACTGTTCAAACCAGTAAACTAAAAACAAAAGAAAATTTAAAACCTGGAAATAAAAACTATCAGCATTTCAACCTGGAAGCTAGAAAACAAATTAGAACTAAAACAAGCCTCAGATCTGAAGCAAGCTTGAGATCAAAAGATAAAATGAAATTCAAATCAAAGCTTCAACCTGGAATTGCAGATTAAAAACAAAACCTGAAATCAAACTATAAAGCAATCAAAGCTAGATTAAGAAGCAACTCAACAACTCAAGATCAAAGATTAATGAAACAAATTCAATATTATCAGCAAATAAAGTTCAGTCCAGATCAAAACAAAGTAAAATAAATCAAATTCCAAATTTGCAGTCCAGGCCTAAAATCTGGTCTCTATTCTTTCCAAATCCAGGTGAGCAAACATCACCTTTTAAACCTTTATATGCTTATATTTTTGTGGAATGTGATGAATGATTAGAGTAATGCTATAGATATGTTTGCATGAATGAAAAATATGTCTGTATACATATGAAAATATTGAGTGTAAGTCTCTGTCTTTGGTTACACGTTTCCAAAACCTGTTCATAGAAAAAGAAAAGTTCAAATCCCTGGAATAAAATTCAGTATGTCATCATACAGTTAATGATTGGTTAAGATCTTTCAAGATGAATTGTGTGTTTAAGTGTGATATGATTTTTAAAAATAATTTCAAGTTTATCTATTTAGCAAACATTCAAAAGAATTGGAATTACAGTAACATATATTCAAGAACAGGAAAATCAATTATCACAAATTTAAATTTGGATTCCATGAATCGATTCGTAATAGGAAACAATGATTTTTGATAGTTATTTCAAGATTTTTAGTTTCGAATTGAGGGGGAATTTGCGAGATGAACTAAATTGGGTGTTTCATCATTTTCTGGTGATCACGGCGACATTGAACTTCTGGATTAATGGTGAAAGGTAGCTAGTATGTTGAGGATTGTCGAAAAAAATACTAATTAAATTTATCCACGATCGAGGCGGCGATACGGCATGATGGTAGGGTTTAGGGTTATGTTTGGTTTGCTGTCGTTCTCAAGCAAGTTTCGTTGTCGATGTAGCATTATGGCCGATCACACTAGGGGGATAAGGGTGAGGTGACATGATGCAACCGTGGATGGAGGTTCATGGTTGCCGGTGGCTTGACGTGGTGGGGCGAGGCAATTTTCTGATGGTGGTTTAAGTCCAGGAAATGGTCGAGTTGTCAAATTTTGTTTCCTGATGTAATTTTCGGAACTGGGTGGTCGTGAGGCTTGAGTTGGTCGTCGACGATTTGGCGATGTGGTCGTGGGGGATCGTCGTCGCTCTGGTGCCTCATGCACGTGCACGTTGTATTAGGTGATGATTATTTTTAGGAAGAAGTTGTTTACTCAGGCTAGTCTTGGGGTTAATCATGCTTTGACTCGATGCAGGGGGATGTGGGGTTGTGTTCGTGAACGACTCGAGTGTTGACTCGGGAAAAATAAGATTTGGCCCAGGTTTTATTAAATATGAATTAATCAGATTTTTATAGGTTAAAAATTAAAAACATTAACAAGTGTTAAGTTATTAAAGTAATTAAGTTTCAAGGAAAACATTACCAAGTTTTCAAAGTAAAGCATCGACAAGCTAAAAACAAGTTTTTCAAGGATTTAAAATGATTTGAAATTATTTGTTTAAAAAGGGTAATTATATAATAGGTTAATTTCTAAAAGCTGTTCAAAGGTGATTTAATGAGATTAATTAAGTATAATTACTTAGTATAATTAATAAAGGATTATTACTTTATGTAATTAAGGGATAATTATTGTGTAATTACATTTAAGGATAATTATTTAATTAAGATTAATTAATATAAGTAATCAAAGGTAATTAATTACTTAAAGATAAATTACTTAATTAAAAGTAATTATTTAATGATTAAAGGTTGATTAATCAAGTAATTAATTAAAGGATAATTAATTTATGTGATTTATTAATTAAGGTAATTAATTTGAGGTTAATTAATTAATTAAAGGTTAATTAATTAATGAAAGTGTTTAAGTGATAATTAATTAATGTAATTAATTAAGTATAATTAATTAAAGAATAATTAAATAATTAAAGGTTAATTATTTAATGATTAAAGGTTGATTAAATTATTAATTAAGGTTAATTAATTAATAATTAAAGATTAATTGATTTATCATTTAAGTCTAATTAATAAATGATTAAAGGTTAATTAATTAAGATGGTTTGTAATTAATTAATATTAATTAACCAGGATTAGTAGTTTATTCATAAGTAATTAATCTGATTTAACTTAATCAGACAAATAATTGATCTAAGTTATGAATTTTTGGATTTTATTGGATGTTGAATTATTTGAAACCCCTGATGTGTGATGCTTTGTTTTGATTTGAGCTATGAAGAATGTAATTTATTTATCTGTGATGAATTTATATTGTTTATCTATGAATCTGTGTATGAAGATAAGAGTTATAGGATTATACCGCTTATCGATATTGGTGTGTTTGGATTGTGATGATTGATGATGTTGCACTATTGTGTAGAACCTTTGGGCTACACCATACACACACAAATATTTATTTCACGAGGAAATCAGTAAAGTCACATATATTTTGAATTTAAATATTATTTATTCAAAAGATGAATTTTGAATCCAAATGGTTTTGGAAAAGGAATTGAACTGAATATGGAAAGCTTTTGGAAAGGGAATTTGAAATTGAATTTAGTTTGAACAGATATATCTTGTTTAAGGTTTGAAAATTATTTTCGATAACATGGTTTGAAAAGTGGTGATACAAGTTATATAATATATATATATATATATGTATATATATGGTTTTTAAACCATCTTTAAAGTATTTTAAAAGTATTTTTTGGGAATTCAAAATTAACCCAAGTTTATACTTTAAAGGCTATAACTTGTGCATATTTGATTGGATTTGTCCGAAACGAAAAATATTTCTTTTCAAATGATAATGGCTTTCATATAACTAAAGAAATTCCAGTTTGTGTTGAAAAAATTTCAAGTTTGAAATGGATTTGTTTTGAAAGCTATGAATAAATCTTTGTGAAAGATAGTTGAACCTTGTTTTGAAATTAAAGAGGATCTTAAAGGTATATCTTCTGTATAAAAGATTTGGAATTGAAATAGGTTTGAAAACTATGAATGAATCTTTGTGAAAGATTGGTAAACTTTGTGAAGTGAATCTTTTTGTTTAAAGATTTGAAAATGGTAATTGGTTTAAACCATTTATAAGAAAGGTTTTGGGTTAAAGTTGCGACTTAACTAAGATCCCAATATCCATATGCTTTTTAAATTAAGCGCTCACTATTCGGTTTAGCCGGGAGAGGACTTTAGTCGTATAACCCATTTCGAATATTGATACGATGATATGGATAGCATTTGAAGAATGGTGGTGAAGACCGGGTATTTTCGAGAACGGAAGTATTACCCGTCGAATGACTTTGCATTGATTAGCTACGGTACAGAGTTCTCCATATGTGATGGGGAGTCCAATCAGGATCGGAGATACCCGGATTGCAAGGGCTTCTTTTGAAGTGCCTTCGGTTCTATTCGAACCCGAAACATACTTGTATGGATGTATGTCTGACGTTACATTTTGAGTTGTAAAGCTGGTTTCTATCAAATACATTTCTGTTTGGTAGTGGAGAATTTATTCTCTTAGCTTAACACCCTTCTCCATATGTAACGAACAGGGTATGGCATGCTCATGTAGTAGTTACCTAGTTACAGAGATAACCCGGCCTTGTGTTGGCAGGGAGCAGGTTAAGTTCTCGGGGGCGTCCCTCCAATGGCGTACCCATGTAGCCCAGGAAGTTCCATTGCCTGACCATTTATTGGAAATCCAATCACCAATACGCGTCTTGTAAGGTTTTTGTTGTATAACCTGCCATTTACTTATGGTGGTCACCACTATTTAGATGGTAGCTATAGTAGGCATACAATAATGGTTGTATGTTGGCTAAGATTAATATTATACTTTCGAAATGTTTTCTACACTATGCAATAATAATAATATCAAAAGAATTTTACGTATCAAGCATGTTTGACTATCATAAGGAGAAATCTCCTTTAATTTTGCGTTTGCATTATGTGTGTGGCGGGAGGCCTTATGCTAGTTTCATTTTCCAAAAAGCATTACAGATTTCATTTTAAAATTCTTTTGTTTGTTTTGTTAAAGATAAACAATTTTGTTTGCTCATACCAGTCCCATGGCTGACCTGAAATTTATTGTTCCATTTCTAAACTCTGGGTGCCCACAATTTTCCACACGGGCAGTGTAGAGATAGATTTTCAAATAATCAGCTAGTAGATGTTGATTCGATAGCTTTCAGTCTCGGGTTTGGTAGCTTTTGGAAATCTTCTTCAGTCTTTGGATGTTGGCAATCGCGTTCATGACTGATCTTGCTTAATACAACATGATGCTGATTCGAGCTTATTGAATTGGAGTCTTCGAAGCTTTGGGATGAGCTATTTGGTTTTGAGGCATTAGAGATGGAGTTGCAGTATAGGAGTTGGATCTCTTTGAAGCCTTTGTTGTTGGTGTTATCTTTTCCGCTGTGTATATTGTCTCTGATAATGTTGATATCCATATTGTATCAGATATTGTATTCATTGTTGTATCAATGATATTGTTTTCTTCCACCGTGTTGTTATACCTTGCGAACCAGATTCGACGTTTGAATCTACGTCATTTGAATATGGGTGATGTATTTTGTGCCAATTTTCGAAGGTCGAGTCAGGGTCATTACAAAAATTCTAGGAAATCATTTTTAATATGTTTTCTTAACATATTAATTTCAGACCTAAATTTTAAATAATTTAGCCGTAAATTCGAATTATCCTTAAAACCTAAAGCAATTAGAAACAAGAGATGTAGTCATTATTCACCTTAGCTTTGAGACTAAGGAATTGAGATTTGATCTTGATTAAGTTGCTTAAGATTTTCCATTGAATTCTTGCTTATCTTCTCTTTTCTTCCCTTAATGGTGGCCGACCTCAAGTTTGTTTTTCTTTTGTGAATATAAAAATGAACATGTGAATGATGAGGTTAATGGTTTACGGTATATGGAAGTGTCCTATTCCTATAAGCCCCTTATATATTTGCCTTTACATTTTAATTCTTTAGTTCATTTGTATATGGCACAGATACCCTTACTAATCACATTCTCAATCAATTAACAATTTTACATTATTTCATTTAATTTACCTAATTAAATGTTACTAAATAATGTTACAAAAAATTAGGCTTGTTACATACTCCCCTCCTTAAAGAATTTTGTCCTCGAAATTAAGATAAGGTACACATCAATCAAACATAAAGGTAAAACATATCAAATAAATCAGGATAAGCGTCTCTAATCCTACTCTCAGTCTCCCAAGTACAGTCTCTCTCATCGTCATTCCACTGGAATTTCACTAATTTGTCTGTATTGTTCCTCGGCCTCTTCTCATCTCTCGCTATTATGCCAACTGGCTTTCTAACTATAGTCAAGTCTGGCTCTACTACTAAGTCATCTAACATAGTCGGTGCAATAGTAGTCTCCAGGCCCCTAACACACTTCCTTAGATGAGAAACATGAAATACATTATGGACTCCTCCCAAACTATTCGGTAACTCTTTTTATATGCAATTTTCCTCATCTTCTCTATAATAGGAAATGGTCCTACAAATTTCGGTGTTACCTTTCCTAACTTGAAATCTGATCACACCCTTCATTGGTGACACTTTAATAAACACACTCTAATTCTTTTCTTCTTTAATCGGCATAACTCTTCTACCTAGACTTCATCCTAGCTTGAATCAACTCAATCTTTTCTACGGCTTCTCTAACAAGATTTGGACCAAGAAACGGCCTATCCTTGGTCTCTAACCAACAAATGGGAGATTTACATGGCCTTCCATTCAAAGCTTCAAATGGTGTCATCCCTATACTAGCCTGATAACTGTTGTTATACTAAAACTCGACTAAGTGTAGATGGTCTTCCCATGATCCCCCAAAATCTAACACCCAAGCTCAAAACAAATCTTCCAAGACTTTGTTAACCCTTTCTGTTTGCCCATCTATCTGCAGATGGTAAGCAGTACTCATCTTGAGCTCGGTACATAAAATCTCATGTTGACTCTTCCAGAATTTACAAGTGAATAAGGAATCTCCATCGCTTACAATACTATTAGTAATTCTATGTAGTCTCACCACATTCTTCATAAATAACTTAACCGAAATAGGTGTTGTTCTAGTTAACTTAACTGGAGTGAAATGGGCATTCTTGGTCAGCCTTTCCACTATCACTCATATGATTTCATTTCCTCTACTAGATCTTGGCAACCCGTCTATAAAATCCATAGAAATAGAATCCCACTTCCATTCCGGAATGTCCAATGGTTTTAACAACCCACTTAGCTTTTGATATTTGGCTTTTACCTATTGACAGTTCAAACACCGCTTCACCCATAAGCCAACATCCCTTTGTCCCTAACTTATCTTCTCCCAAGGTCGCCTGATCCTAATGGTTTTGCAGACTCACCAATAACCTATATTTATACAAATATATATTCCCTACTGTGTGTAATCATCATTTTAGTCTTACCCATGACAAAGCCCTATACACTAGAATTTTGGACTAAATTAGCTAGGGGTAAAGCTAATGTATAGAGCGTGACCCTACACCAGTCCTGTCTGGTATTCTAATATCTGCGTCATTCTTATTAGGGTAATCTTCCCTTAAATTTTCCTTGAAAACCTTATCATCTCAAATTGATTAAAAACGTTTAAATCAAACTTAAACAAGGATATTACATATACTTTATGTTTTACTCAAAATCACCTTGCGATATTATATGTACTTTACTCAAATCTTTGTTGACGAGAACATTTTAACCTTTGAAAGTACCCCTTTTGAAACCTAGTAAACCCTTTATAAACTATGCCGAAGGCCAAAACATTCCTTTCGAAACCATTCTTGGTCATCCTTTAGAAACCCTTGAAAAAAATTCCCTTCGAAAACTTTAAAACCTTAGACATCCTTCTTTAAAACACTTAACATTGCCTTTCGAAATCTTTCCTTTAAAACCTTTCCAAACCATTGGGGGACCACCCCTTCGAAACCTTCATTAAAAACCTTTCAAATCCTTGGGAAACCACCCCTTCGAAACCTTCATTAAAACCTTTCGAAAGCATAAAAACATTAAACCTTTCGAAATCATTTGGTTTCAATTAAAACATGTGGAAAAACCTTTCAAAACCATTAAAAGCCATCCCTTTCGAAACCATTTGGGTTCTACCTTCAATAGAGCAAAAGGGTTACTAAAACCATTTAAGTCGAAAGCACTCTTTCGAAAGCAGTTCCTAAGTAAATAAGTGATGGTGTCAAAACCAACCTTTCGAAAACATTGAGGAAGTGGCTTTGTTTTAAAAGCAAAGTATTCCCTTTGAAACCTCTGTCTCGAAAGATAAGAAAAGCCACAGCTAGGGGTTTCGACCCCATTCGAAAGCTTTTACTTAAAACAAAAGGCGCAATCCATTCGAAAACTTTCCTTTAGAACATTTGATTCAGTCGAAAGCCAATCAAGTCGAAAGCATATCCTTTGAAAGCGAAGCAGGCAAGTTTTTCAGTTTAAAACAAAATAACGCTTCAAACTCCTTCGGAACCCCTGGTTTCGACCTCATACCTCCGCCTGGTCCAATACGATGCATACCATGTCTTGATACCAGGTGCATCGGTTTCTATGGCGATGGAGGAGGAAGAACATAGTCTAAAGCCACCTAAGTCGGAAGCGAGGTACTGAAAGTGGAAAAACATGTAAAAAGTATGCTTAAACTAATTTTTATCTTTTTAAAGTAATCTTTTCAACTAACCTACCCTACTTTTCAAAATCTGATTAGTTTCTAATTTTCAATTCTAAAAGTGCTGCCAATATTTCAAAGATAAACAAATACCCATCTCCTTTTATAAACTTATAAAACATTTAAGTCCCATACTTTAAACAATTTTATATATTCATCAAAATACTTAGGAAAATTCTACAAAAATTCTAGAAAATCATTTTTAATATGTTTTCTAACATATATTAAGTTCAGACCTAAATCATAAATAATTTAGTCGTAAATATTTTAAACCCAATTAATCATTTTCTTCGCTAGAAAATTAATACAAAAGCCACATTAATTCAAAAAATTATGAAAATTGAAATCCATCTCTAAAATATCTTTTTTGATTAAATCTAAAATTGCAAGGCATTTGGATGTCATTTAATAGGGTTTTCATATTAAAACATATGATAAAACCTATATGAATAATCGTAAATCATCAACAAGCACATATAAACATTTTATTCCTTCAAAATCATGGCATAACATTGCAAATAAATTCGGATTATCCTAAAACCGAAAGCATTAAGAAAAAAAGTGATGTAGTCACTATTCACCTTAGCTTTGAGATTAAGGAATTCAGATTTGATCTTGATTAGGTTGCTTGAGCTTTTCCTTTGAAATCTTGCTTATCTTCTATTTTATTCCCTTAATGGTAGTCAGTATCAAGTTTGTTTTTCTTTTGTGAATATAAATATGAATGTGTGAATGATGGGGTTAAGGTTATAGGGTATATGGAAGTGTTCTATTCCTACATTGCTCCTTATATATTTGCCTTTGCATTTTAATTCTTTAGTTCATTTGTATATGGCACGACTACCCTTACTAATTACAATTCTCAATCCATTAACCATTTTACATTATTTTGTTTAACTTACCCAATTAAATGTTACTAAATAATGTTACCAAAAATTAGGGTCGTTACACCATAGGAAGGATCATTTACTGTTGATGCCTTCATATACATAGCATTAGTCGCTAATTTGACATGATTATGGCAATACTTGGAACCTTGTATGGACGATGATGTCATTTACCATTTCCTTGATGAGAGCTATTACACGCTGGTACTTAGGATTGAGTGGAAAGCTTCTTTGATTTCGAGAATCATTTGATGATGGGTCATAATGCGTTGATAATATAAGCATTTTATTGGTACAAGGTGTTAGACTTTGAATATCTACTTTGACAAGACAGTTGTTATTTTACTTTGATTCCTCAAAAGGGGAGTTTCATTTTGAGAAGATAAAAAAGTTAACTTGAGTGATTTTTGGAGTTATTGAAGTGTCGTGAAAGTTGGTAACCCAACATACCGAGTTAACTAACCTCCACAATAGTGGGTAGGTGCATCTCTTTAATATCTCACTTCTGGGGAGTATGGGCATAACTTATGCATTTTTGTGAAATTGAATGAATCCTTATGTATAGGATTATACTCGAGAATGATCGAAGAGGCACTTTAGTTTTCCATATTAGAATTTCCATTATGTATAATCATGTTATTGGTGCAAATTGTTGTCATTTGCTTGGTTTTTTCAGCATTTTTGCATTCCACGTACAATGTTGTCATGTTTGGTTGATATATATTTTGCTTAAGCTAGCACACATGTGAGATAGTATCAAATTTTCTTGGTGTGCCTATGATTGATCATATGATATGCTATTGAGTGTGTGTATGCACGTTATTGTGTGCATGTATGTATATTTGTGTGTGTTCTAGAGTTGTATAGGTGGCTGATGTGCATTGGTGTAGATATACTATCACTTGCATGTGTGTACATAACCAAGGGTATACATATGTGCTAATCAATAATTGTTGTCGATTTTTACTATTTACTAGGTTGGTTTGGTTGCAATTTCCTTTAATGATTTTCAGTAACAAAATTCTTTTAAGGAAGACGGGAAGAATGTAATAATTTATAAATTTACATGACAAAATTCAATTAATTGACGTGGGATTAAGGATCGTCGCAAAGAGGGAAAAAGCCAAGTTTCGGGGATAAATGGATTGTGTAACACCCTAATTTTTGGCTCTTGTTTGAAGTGCCAAAAACAAAAGCATAAACACAAAAGTGACTCAAATACCCAATATTATTGTTAAACAAAAGCATAAGACCCAAAAGAGAGCTTAGAAATGTCAAGTCCCAAAAAATAATTCATGCTAAAAAAGAGAAAGAAGAGAGGAGCCCCTTCTCATGTGAGGATAAACCTCTATTTACAGTAGTTGATCATTTGAAATTGACATAGATTGGTGAGATGGATGGTCTTAAATCTCTATAATCATAATTTCCAGATTATAGTAGTTCACGAAGATCGCTATCTTGTCCATGGTATCAACAAAGGTGGCATGGTTGTATAAGAGTGTTTTGAAGCTTCGTTACACAGAATTTTATTTATATTATTCCTCTACCTCTTCACATGATTTATTGTTATTCTCTGGTGTTGAAGTCACCCATGCCTTCTTTTTCCCTATCTTTGAATTGATTTGTTTGACGTTGAACCACATACTCAAGTAATTATATCTTATTATAGTATCCTCGACTTCCTCGTTTTTTAATACTTTTCTCCAATTTAATAGAGTTTATTTCTATCTTTGATATATCTTTTATAATAATTATAGCTTCATTTTTCAATGTGTGATAGCTTAACTTCTCAACATACGATAGTTTCTTTATTCTCAACCTGTGATAGCTTATGTATTCTCTATTTGCGATAAATACCATATATCAACTTGCAACAGGTTTTAATATACAACATTCCTCCTCTTGCGATACCCACTCTTTTTTACTTTAACATCCAATGCTTTGTTCATACATCAACTTGTGATAGCTTCCATATATCAACTTACGACAGCTTCTATATATCAACTTGTGACAGCTTCTATATATCAACTTACAATAGCTTTATGGATTTAACTTGCAATGGCCTTGACCGTTTCATCTTGAAATAATCCAGTTGCTTCATCTTGCGATAATTTATGGCTATCAACTTGCAATATCTCATTGTCATCAAAACAATGTCTTTGAAGTTGTCAACTATCGATAGATTTACCTCTTATTTACAATTGAAAATTTTGGATGTAAACTTTCACATGGCCTATGTAAGAAGTTTACTTATGCTTTATCTTACGTAAACTTCCATTCTTGCTTTGCTTCTTCTCTTTTCAAGTCGTCATTTCTTATTATCATGCGTTTCATTACTGATTGCTTACACACTTAGGCTTACAATAATTTTTGGTCTTAATAAATTTTGGGATGTGACATAATTTTCCTACAAACTAATTTATTGAAAATGGTTTTCTAAGGATTTTTGCAATCTTTTATATATATTTATATTTACGTTAACCATTTTTAATTAAAACACTATTTTTGGTAGTAAAAATTCATAAATTCATTTAAAGATATTTTTTTTTTAAATGAAAGATTATCATAACTTCATTTGGAAATCATTTATAAAAATTAAATACATATTTATTGAAGAGTCATTTTTCAAAAAATTGATTTTTAAATGTATGGAATCATTTTAAGCTTTTGGAATATAGTTTCCATCGAAACTAATTAATTTTATTATAAGACGGAGGTTTCCTATAGTCTTATAAGAAAATTATATATTCTTGCTTGTCTCGTAATAGAGAGTTTCGGTTGGCTTCTCGATGAATCTTTTGTTATCCGCACTCATTCTCTTGGATGATTGGGCATTAGCCAATTTGGATACTTTTAGGTATTAGTTTAGCTATTCATTGAGTCAGAAGTTTAGTTGATTATCCACCCTTGGATGGTTGCCCACCAAAGGCTTAATTGACCATCACTCTTTGGATGGGTGCTTTAGGTAGACCTGATTGTGGGACTAGAGGCTTTTTAACTATCTCACTTGAATAGATACTTTGGCTAGGCCTAATGGTGGAACCAAAGGCTTTATTGACCATCACTCTCTAGATGGGTACTTCAGTTTGGCCCAACGGCAAGATCAAAGGCTTTTTGGCCATCTCCTTTGGATGGGTACGTTGGTCAGGTCCTGAGACAAGACCAAATACTTAATTGACCACCACTCTCTGGATGAGTGCTTTAGACAGGCCTTGTGGTGGGATCAAACGCTTTATTGACTATCTTCCTTAGATGTGTACTTTGTTGGGCCCTGAATCGGGAATAAAGGCTCAGTTGACTACCCCTCTTTGGATGGGCGATTTAGCTAGGCCCTGAGGCGAGACCAAAGGCTTTATTGACCATCTCACTTGAACGGGTGCTTTGGCTTAGACCTGAGGCAGGACAAAATTCTTAATTATCCTCTTCTGGATATGAGGTGCGCTTACGCTCAACGAATCTCACTAACCTCATTAGGTTAGGAGTATGTTAAGCATACTACATCTTAATCTAGGGGTTATTTATTAGAATGAGTCTTTCGAAATCTTTTATCTCTTTTATTATCCAAAGAGACAAATTGTGTTCCCTCTTTCTTTTTCGATTCTTATTTTGATTCATAAGCATATGCGATTTCTTGGCACAGTGGAACATTTACTTTGTTTAGCGACAATGCTTCAAATTTCTACGTTGATGAGAACCGTATCCAGTGGCTACTCTTGCTCGAGTTTTTTATAACTACAAAACTGGGGATAGTTCCTTTACTCAACCTCCTAAATGAATTTCTCTTCGAGAAAATTCTCAATCTTCTTATTTATAGCTTCTGTTGCCCAATCAACTTTTATATGGGTTATTAAAGAAAATATTTTAGCCATTCCATTTCATTCACAAAAATGAGTGGAATTCGTCATCTTCAAATTGGTTCCCTACTATGAGGAATAACTCTGGTTCAGAAGTTTAAAGTGACCGACCATGTTCTCAATTACAAACTTCAAGACTCTTCTTCGACTTCTTCCCATTTGGTAAACTAGTTAATTACCACTAGGCCTTATATATATTATTAGGAAAGGCAAAGCTCTTATTGAATCAATTATTTTACAATAAAAAAGGCCAGGTTTTAGTAGAGGAAGCTAAATCATTTGAGGGTAACTAATGCCTTCATCTTATTACTTTCTTTGTCATCTTCATATTACTGGAATATTTTCTACGAAACCTTTTATTGAGTCCTAAGTAATAGTTATATCCACTTTTTTCGGACAACTTCCTCTTATATGGTGCTTTGTCGATTATAGTATTGGAAGGATCTTAGCACTTTAACTTCTTTAATTCATTTTATTTCACAACACTGTTTCCTTTCCAAAATATTTAGTTATCAATGTTTATCCAACTATCTATATATTGATATTTGCGAATAGTATCTCTTGATTCTCTTTAAGTTACTTTATTACCATTTATCTATTTGAAATCTCCTCCATCAAAATATCATTAGGGTAAAACTTCCTAAAGATGTATATGGAGCAGGGGATTGAACTATTACTTCATCCTAAACATAGAAAGAGAGAAATCATGGGGAAAAGTCTATTATTTAGATGGGAACAAAGAAGATCAATAACCGATAATGGGGAGATACATAGATACCACTACACCATACTGTCTATTTTGCCACACCCCAACGCGGAAAAATTACCACGGTTTTGAGCCGTGGCAATTTTACCACGGTGTTGAGCCGTGGTAAAATAATCAACCATGGCTACTGGCCGTAGCAACATTTAGACGGTTATGGACCGTTCCGATATTAACAAAAAAAATTGACCCCACCCCCGCTCATCTCCATAACCCTACCGTCCACCTCTAAAAAAAAGAACGCCAAAATTAGCCCGCCATGGATCCCGCGCCCTAATTTCACCCAACCAAAATTAGCTGCAGTTCACTCTTCTTCTCACTCAAATCGCGTATCTCACTTAATCGCTCTTCTAGGGGTTCGAGGTATTCTCACTTAATCCCGTATGTCCAATTTTTATTTATTTTCAGGTTTATATTTTGATTTTCCATCATTTGGTTAATGATTAATGATTTTGGATTAATTTTTACATATATTATTATGTTCGGCTGATGGGATTAGGTTGATTTTGGATTAATTTAGATGACCATATCGATCTTCTTGATTTTAGAATACAAGAGAAGGTAGAAAAGAGTGTCCTTTAGTTTGAAGTCGTTTCTAAGCAGTAAGATCGCATACATAAACTTGATTTTCTTCGCATACATAAACTCGATTCATTTTATATGTTGGTTTTAAGTTTCGCTTTTCTCTCTATCATTATATATTTCATTTCTTTCTACTAAAAACAAGAAAGCACTCAGAAAGTTGTAATCTTGTTAAGAAAACTAAGGAATATTTAACACGGTTTCCATTATATCAATGCATGTTAAATGTCCAACATGATGTTCTCAAGGCTTAGCAACGGCCAAACTTTACATGATTCAATTTTTGTTTTGCTGTTTTAGTTTAAACTGGCAATATAAGAGAACGATTATATTTTCCGGATTCTAAGGCGTTATAATTTTCATCTGTGTTTGTGCAGTTTTCAAATGACAGGCCATATATGCATCTTTCATTTACTAAATAACTTACACTATAAGTTATTTTGTACTAAATTTTCAAAACTAGTCTAATCCATCACGTTGTAGTCTCTTTTAGGCTGAATCCACAAAAGATGGTGGAAAGGTATTTACAAGACTATAAACACCATGAAATCACTGTTTATCTTATGGTATACGACTATGTTTAAAAGCATTATACTTGACTTTTTATGAGTTATATTTCAATTATTTTGCTTTTTTTAATACCAATCAAACAATTCTTACTAAACATGTCTTGGTCTGTTGTGCACTGCTTTGGTTCAACTTGCAATGAAGTTTGTCATGAGTTTTTGTGGTTATAGTAAGTTTCCTTTTGGTAATATTTTAGTGTTATAGTTTGAAGCTATACTTTATTTTGAGTTACAATGAATCTGGAAACATGAAATATTTTTATTCTTCTTCTCACCAATAAGGTTGATCTGAAGTTTCATCTAGTAATAGTTATTTTTATTTAACACAGTATTTTGTTTTGCATGAAAGCAGCTTAATATAGCCGAGTAACATATTGCGTAAAACTTTTCAGGTGAATATGAGTACTGCAATACTACCAATAGCCAAAGGGGTTTAAGAGGAATCCCACAAATGTTGGTTTGATACAGTCTTCATTTTTCTGGGGTTATTTGTTTAATCAGGTTTAATAAAGTGTTTCTTTCTTCCTGTATTTTCACTTTGCCTTGAAAACAAACTAGTCAACTCACTATTCCTTATTAACTAAATAATTTTCAACCATGCTTCAAACTGGATTTAATATATCTTCTTTGTTATTATTTTTCTTTCATATATAAAATTGCACATGTCTTGCTTCTATACTTGTACATGAATATACTGTAATGAAAACAGACTAGTGTTTATGTAGTATATCTATATTGATAATCGATATCAATGCTTTTAGCACAATGCAGTTCCATTTGATAAGGATGACCTTATGTTAATATTTCCTTGATCCTATTAACTTCATACAAAAATTGTATGCCTACCAAATCCATCTACTGTCAATTCTGGTAATTAGCAGTTGCATGTTTGGGTTGACTCCATTTTAAACTAATAGCATATAAAAATCTTATCGCAATTAGGTGATAAGTGAAGCTGTGATGTTTTGTGCCTTTATTGATCAAAGTTGACAAAATCATTATTATACACGGTAATTTGGTTACCTTCCTTTCCTTTCTTCTTTCATTATTATACACGGTAAACTTAGAAATTTTATTTTGAAAAATTGCATAGTATAAACATGCCATCAAAGTTTATTAGTGGTTTCTAACCGTTTTCCCAATTCATTGACGTCAATTGTGTTATGGTCGTCATACTGTTGTTATCGTACTGATAATTGCATAAGATCCGACTATCCGCCATTTCCTTTAATTGCTTGCCGTCAAGTTTTATCTCTATATTCAGAATAGTAAACTCAACCATCATCTTAGCTATTGATTTCTCATTATCTGCACTATCAATGCAATTAGCTAACCTTTATCTATGCTTTTTCGTTGAGTAAAGAGATCGTGTAGTGGAGATGTATTAAATAAATCCTCGTATGTACTTAAGAATCTAAAATTGAGGCTTTATTTAAGTCTTATCTAAAGCATCAAATTAATGTCTCTCGGTACTACAATATTAAATGCTAGTTTCTTTTCCCAGTAATATTTGTATTGATCGGGCATATCCTCTATTATTTATGGGAAGCCGAGACAGGTAAACTAATGAGTTTCCGAGAAAGTTTCGTGGCTTGGCATATTAAAAGAGAAAAGGCGAAGGAAATAGGAAAGCAAAGCGTGCTTTTGTATCAACTTGTGAATTTGTTGACAATAAGTCGCAAAAAGTCTATGTGAGTTATTTTAAACTTTATTAATCTTGTTACTTACTTTTTAAGTAGAAATTTAAGCAGGTTACATTTTTGGTCGTTAGAATTGACATGGTAGCACAATCCTCATTTCTTACTATAGCAGTACAATGTTCTGGCTTTAGTGCTTATGAAGACATTATAAATCAGGTATAGTGCTTGCAGAGACAGTATAAATAAATCATGGTAGTACTTGACAACTGGAAAACATTACTCCAGACAAACTGTACATTTCTTGTAACTCAACAATAGTTACAGTCTAAATCTTTTATTTTAATCTTTAATTTGAAGTTAATTCTTAATTTTATTTTTCTAAACATATCATATAGTGTCCGAAATTTGAGAAGATTACGAATATAAGTGTCAAGGGGGAAAATATATCTGAGCATTTCATCAAACTACTATGACGTTATTATTAATCCTGATACAGCAGCAAGGTATAAAAGTTAGTAACATTTTCCTATTAAAGTAATAATGGTATAATATTAAAGTAATAAGGGTATAATAATGGTATAATACAATCTTGCACCTATAACCATTCGGACATACGACCGTTATCGATTTCTAATGCTTAGTCGCTTTCACAACTTTATAGTTTCTTCATCTTGTATATAGCCAGCTATGTAGAACAACAGGCTTGTCTTTTTTATCATCAGACTAGTAGCATATTGTAGCACTAAGTTAAACTCAGTTTTTGCTGAGTAAACTTAATTAAAAAACCGGGTTTTAAGCTTTTTAACTCAGTTTATTTGTTTAACTAAGTTAATTAAGTTTAAACTCAGCTTTTTTAAACTTTTAAACTCAGTTTACTGGTTTAGATCATATTTAAGTCAGTTTGTTGGGAGCCTAAAAACTGAGTTAATTGAGTTTTAAACTGAGTCAAAAAGCCGAGTTAACTGAGTTTAAACTCATTTAAAAACTGGATATAAACTCAGTATGTAATGTTTCTTAGGTTATTCAATTAAATGTTTTTTCTTTGAAGGAAAAAAAATACAAAATGTTACATGGTAAATAAATTACATTTGTTCTAAGAATTAGTTGCACAGACATATGTGCATGGATTTCATGTTTTTGCGTTGTGTGTCTCAGATGCTCATGGAATCCATCGATCATGTATACTGATATGTATGTATATGGAGTATACTTTGTTATATATGATATGAATTCGATCTTTGTTTCGATCGTGTAAATATATATTGAATTAAGGTGTACAGAAAAGCATTAACCGCGCAAATGAGGTGTTGTTGGAATTTTATGAAATCCGATAAGTTTATAAAAATTAATATAGTTTTATAGAAATTTAACCAAGTTGAATTTTTATTAAAATTAATAATTTTACAATAATTAAATAAATTAATAAAAATTAACTAATTTTTATAAATGTTAATTAAGTTTTATAAAAATTAAATAAGTTCATAAAAATAACAAGGTTTATAAAAATTAGTTAAGTTTTAAAAAAATAACAAAGTTTATGAAAATAACTAAGTTAATAAAACTTAACTAGTTTTTATAAAATTTGTTGAGTCAAGATTTTTATAGAGTTTTGATTTCTGACAAAGGAATAAGCCGTGATCGACAAAAAGAAGTTATTCATTTAAGAAACACAAAGAGCTCCATATATTAGAGGTTGATTATTTGGTATGTTAGTAATTTATGTTAAAATCTATCCTCAAATAATCATATAACTTCAATCTTTCAATATATATACATATGCACATTAACTGTGCAAATTGGACTAAACCGGTCGACCGGTTGAAAATAAGGTGGTCGACCGTTTTTGCCCAGAATGCACAGATAACATGCACACATGCACATAACGTATATATATTTGAATTCCTGTCTACCGGTCCATTTTTGACCTGTCGACCGTTTTTAAACAGAAAGCAACTTTTCCAAAAGACACTTCTCTTCTCCAAAGGTTGCATCTCCTATCTTTCATCAATGATCATAACTCTTAATGGCAACTGTTCACAAAGAGTTACAACTATTTTTCTCTATATATACTCATCTAAATCATTGATTCAAACACAAGTTTTTACACGATCATATATGCTCTCTAATCTAATCTCTAACACTCCTGCATTCTAAAAATTAATTTAGCTTATTGAATCATTGAAATTATTTCATATCTTTTGATTCAATAAGTAAATACCTTCTTTAATCTTTACAAAACATCATTCATATTCTTTGAGGATAAGATTATAGGAAGGGTGTACTACTAGTGACAAATCCGTGTTTTCAAGAACACAAGTTGTCAACAACAATTGTATTTGTTTTTTTGTTGAAGTTCTCGTGTTGTAAGAGGCAAGTGTTGAAGTCCTCGGTGTTGTAAGAGGCAAGTGTTGAAGTCCTCAGTGTATTAGAGGCGTGAAATCCCGTTCGGCTGTTCGGGTATTGTAAACCTGTTCCTCCGGGTGAAGCGAGGTAGTTAATAGTGAAAATCCAGATAGGAGTCTGGGACTGGACGTAGGACGGTGCTCCGAACCAGTATAAAAATCTCTGGTGTGAATTTTCTATTTTTTATTTTTACTTTGCTACTATCATCTATTTTCCGCATTTATATTATTGTCCATATTACACGATCCGTGTGTACTATATTAGCACATATAATTGTATACACACCGCACTTTCATTTGGTATCAGAGCACGGTCATCATATAATCGTAACACAGTTATTTGATATATTCTTGTAATATGGCAAATAACGCAAGTACTAGCACTCAAAACACCACTTACACAGAAGGGCAATCGACACAAAGACCTCCATTTTTCAATGGTCTCAACTATAGTTATTGGGCAACACGTATGTCATTTTTTATGCAATCAAGTAGCTATGATGCTTGGAATGCTACTCAAAGAGAAATAGTGAATCCAACAACTGATTATTCAGAATGGACTGTGGCTGAGAAAACGGCAGCAGCCGTAAATGCAAGAGCAATAAATATGTTGTTCTGTGCATTAGACCAAAATGAATATAACCGTGTTAGTATCTGCACTACTGCATATCAAATTTGGCAAACGCTAAAAATCACTCATGAAGGTACTAACAAGGTTAAACAAGCCAAAATAGCCATGCTGAAAAGTCAATTTCAAATTTTCAAAATGAAACCAAATGAAACAATCAATGACATGTATTCACGGTTTCAAACTATTCACCATGCACTTATTGGGTTAGGACAAAAGTATTCTGATTTTGATGTTGTTTCAACAGTCCTACATTCTCTGACTAATGAATGGGAAGGAAAAGTATTAGCAATTGAAGAAGCTAATGACCTTTCCGTCATGAAGCCAGATGAATTGATAGGAAATTTAATGTCCTATGAAGCAAATTTGCAGGCTAGAAAAGAACAGAAAGAAGAAAAGAAAAATGTAGCATTTCATGTTGAGAAAGATGAAAATGAATCAGATTCTGAAGATGAAGATTTGGCGTTCATTGCTAAAGGTTTCAAAAAATTCCTAAAATATCGAAAAGCCAGTCGCTACAATAAAAGGAAACCTGGATCAAATAAACCATCTTCATCTGCTATAGAATGTTTCAACTGCCATAAAAAGGGACACATGCAGAAGGATTGTCCAGAACAAAAGAAAAAGTCAGAAAATGACAAATTCAAATATAAGAAGGACAAATCAAAGAAACGAGCCTTCTCAGTAACATGGGATGATTCAGAGTCATCTTCAGAAAGTGAAAGTGATTCGGAGAGTGAACAAGCTAATGTTTGTTTTATGGCAACAGAAGATGAGGTACAAATTCCTACATTTGATGAATAACTTGATATTAATGCTGAATTGATAGTCAAATATAAAGACATAAAACGTCAATTAAAAGTAGTCAAAGCAGATTTAAGTAGAGCAGAGTTTGAACGAGATATGTTAAAAGATGAAAAGAAAATATTAGAAGAAGAACTTGAAAATATTCAAGAATCATCATCTAATGTTGACTCTCAAATATCTCTTTTGAGTCAAGAAATAGAAGCTCAAAAAGAGAAAAATAATGCTCTCACTACTGAAAATCATGAACTTAAAGCAAAAGTCAAAATTCTAGACCTAGAAAAAGCTAGTTTACAAACAAAGTTTGATGACATTACTCAAAATGTTTCTAACTTTAACAAAGGTCGAGAAAATTTGACTAAAATCATTGAAAGTTCACAATCTATTTCAGATAAACAAGGTTTGGGATATAAACGTCTTAGAAATAAAAGGAAGAAGAAAGTACAAAAAACTGAAGCTAAGAAAAATCTTAGTTTATTATATTTCAAACCAAAACCAATAGTGAAATTTCAAAAGAAAGATGTCAAGACTATCAAAATATGGGTTCCTAAAACAAATAACAATTTGATTAGGAACAAATACATTCAGCAATTCATGAATACTGTGCATCTTAATAATAATTATATATATAAAGGGGATACCGGACCCATATGGGTTTGGACTCCTAAGACCTAACTCTTAGGACCCTATAAAAAGTGGGTACCATGGACTTAATTCTATTTTTTGCAGGTCCTACTTAAGAAAAGAGGAAAATGGATATTCTGGCTGATATACTCCTATATTATTCCATTATCTATTATTCCTTTTTGTCGATGACAAAGGGGGAGAAAGTGCTAACAATTATTTGCAGGAATATATATATATAAGACAAAATCTCAGGGGGAGATCACATTTTCAGGGGGAGATTCAGAACTTCAGATATATGTTGTCATCAATCAAAAAGGGGGAGAATGTTGAGTCAAGATTTTTATAGAGTTTTGATTTCTGACAAAGGAATAAGCCGTGATCGACAAAAAGAAGTTATTCATTTAAGAAACACAAAGAGCTCCATATATTAGAGGTTGATTATTTGGTATGTTAGTAATTTATGTTAAAATCTATCCTCAAATAATCATATAACTTCAATCTTTCAATATATATACATATGCACATTAACTGTGCAAATTGGACTAAACCGGTCGACCGGTTGAAAATAAGGTGGTCGACCGTTTTTGCCCAGAATGCACAGATAACATGCACACATGCACATAACGTATATATATTTGAATTCCTGTCTACCGGTCCATTTTTGACCTGTCGACCGTTTTTAAACAGAAAGCAACTTTTCCAAAAGACACTTCTCTTCTCCAAAGGTTGCATCTCCTATCTTTCATCAATGATCATAACTCTTAATGGCAACTGTTCACAAAGAGTTACAACTATTTTTCTCTATATATACTCATCTAAATCATTGATTCAAACACAAGTTTTTACACGATCATATATGCTCTCTAATCTAATCTCTAACACTCCTGCATTCTAAAAATTAATTTAGCTTATTGAATCATTGAAATTATTTCATATCTTTTGATTCAATAAGTAAATACCTTCTTTAATCTTTACAAAACATCATTCATATTCTTTGAGGATAAGATTATAGGAAGGGTGTACTACTAGTGACAAATCCGTGTTTTCAAGAACACAAGTTGTCAACAACAATTGTATTTGTTTTTTTGTTGAAGTTCTCGTGTTGTAAGAGGCAAGTGTTGAAGTCCTCGGTGTTGTAAGAGGCAAGTGTTGAAGTCCTCAGTGTATTAGAGGCGTGAAATCCCGTTCGGCTGTTCGGGTATTGTAAACCTGTTCCTCCGGGTGAAGCGAGGTAGTTAATAGTGAAAATCCAGATAGGAGTCTGGGACTGGACGTAGGACGGTGCTCCGAACCAGTATAAAAATCTCTGGTGTGATTTTTCTATTTTTTATTTTTACTTTGCTACTATCATCTATTTTCCGCATTTATATTATTGTCCATATTACACGATCCGTGTGTACTATATTAGCACATATAATTGTATACACACCGCACTTTCAAAATTTAACCAAGTTTTATAAACTTTTGACTAAATTAACTTAGTAAAATTTAACAGAGTTTTATAAACTTAAATATGTTTATAAAATGACACTGATGCATGTACGTGTTATCATACATGTTCGCTCCCTTTAATCTAAAATAAGATATTTATATGTACATGGACACTATGCTTTGGTCATCTACTTCAAGAACCTCCCATTCTAATCCTCAAATGTAAGAGATAAATTGAATTAAATTTGCATGCCAAAATACTAATAAAAAATATTGAACTGGAAGAAGTTGAAAATAAGATTTCTACGCTTTGAAATTTAATTCAATTGGATAAATATTAAGAAGACACGCATAAAAAACCTATTATATGAATAAATCATAAGTATGGATTGATCATAATACGCACTGCTTTACATCGTACACTGCTTTTATATCAGTTCCTTCATGCATTCTTAGATTATCAAATCTTGAAATACAGCAAGTGTATAAAAACGTAAAATTCAGTAAATTACTATAGTTGATTATATGAAAAAATAAAAATAGTATAAGGTTAAATACAATTGGTCATTCTTTTCATGTCATGTAGTTGATGAGGAATGGACATAAGCAGAGGTAGTGCCCACCATAGGTAGTACAACCAATGTGATTAACGACTGCATATAGCTCATATTAAGTTTGCTCCTACAATATATAAATGTAATTAACAATACCACAAAAAATATTGCACTGACTTCTAATAACGTCAACCACAATTGTATAATTGTAATAAATAAAAATTAGTGATTTAAGGTTATTAAATAATAAATAATAAATATTTAATTTTCTTTTCTAAATAACGGTAAAAATAATATGCACCAGAGGTGCAAATTCTTCTCTATACTGCTAATGCACTAGCAATACAGATCATGCCTTTTACTATGATACCACTAGTACACCACTCTGAATATTGCACTGCATCTTAAACACTATAAATGTTTGTGTACACAGATCAACATATATTCAAATTACACGCTATAAATGTTTATGTACATAGGTCATTGTTTTCTAAAATATTACTTCAACTGAAGCTCCACGTCCTTAGATTTTTTTATGAGGTTCAAATATAAAAAGTTAGGCTCCAAGCTTATGTTCTTACTGTATTATCATAGCCTAATGTATGCCATCTGTCAAAATGTCATTCACCTGCCTAACACAAATTTGCTTTGCAGGTTGGTCACCTGAAGTAAGGGTCTGCTATGGATGGGTTGCTTCTATTTGCTGAATACTAAAGTTATATATAATATGTATGAACTATTAAGTAAGTTTCATGTCTATATATTTAGTTAATTTGTATCATGTAATATATACTAAGTTTTTACATTTTAGTTATGAACTCTGATGTGTTGAACTTTGAAGTAAGAGTCTGTAATTTAAATTGCTGGTGCCTACCGACATTATGAATTGAAGTTGAACTTTGTAGTTTTTAGTTTAGAGATGTACTTGTGCTAAGTATGAGTTGTTGTACATGTGAACATTGTAAATTCGTAGCTTTGAAGATTACAATTTGTATTGGTGGTATTACCTTGCTCATATTTTGTTCAAACTTGAGCTTTATGCTTTAGGTAGAGGTTTCTAATTTATATGCGGTTTTTCCAACTGAATTTAGCCACGGCTCAAAGCCGTGGCTAATTTATGTTTGCAATATTTTCAATTTAATATTGCCATAGCCTTGAGCCGTGGCTAATTAAAATTTTGCCGCGGCTCAAAACCGTGGTGAAATTAAAATTTGCCACGGATCAAAGCCGTGGCTAAATTTCAATTTGCCACGGCTCAAGGCCGTGGCAAAATTTTGCCACGGCCCATTTTGCCACGGCTTTGGACCGTGGCAAAATTAATTAGCCACGGTCCAAAGCCGTGGCAAAATCACATTTCTGGTGTAGTGTACTTAATAGGTATCTCACATTTATGATTCGAGATTGAAGATTGGGACTTTATCAAAGAAATCCAAACTTTTGTAGATTTACGTCTTTAATTGATGAAATCCTTGGTATCAAATAATACATATGCTTTATTTATTTGAAAGTATGTCTGAAGGATAGAACCAAGATAACATCTTCTATAAGAAGCCTTATTGAACATTAGGCTGGGAGTGACATGTAAAAAAAAGTTTTCCATCCAGGTAATAATACAAATCCATTGCAATAGATAACTCGAATCTTTCTTTTGAATTATAAGATTAGATTTCTTAGTCAGACTTTTGATTAACAACTAGTTCACTAAACCAAAAGATAACACTTATGAACTTTATTATTAAACAAGGACCTACGTTTAGTAAGGAAACCTTATCACTATATTGACCATTTAAAAGAGGACTATTTCTTTTCCGATGAATGTCATTATAATACGAAGAAGCAATGCCTTAGACTTCATCGCTTGATAATAAACTATTTCTAATAAGGAATCCAGGAATGTGTGGAGTCTTCTTTCACATTAATGAAGTATGCAAACCTTATAAAAAATTTCAATGGTATACATTTAACTAGAAATCTCGATTTCCATTTATATGAGATTAGTACTCGTATATTTATGACAAGATTCATAAGTTTAAATAGTAAGCAATCGATGCTTTATCACGTCCCTGGGAATTTATTTGAATATGAGGCTATATCAATATCTTAGAAATTCCATTGATCTTTATGCTAGGAGGGATATACTTTGGTAGTAGGAGTTTTATTGTCTAAGGAATAATGAATAAAACCAGAAGCCCCTTCATTAAATAAATCCACCATTATTCAATAGGAAATTCGAGCTCATGTTCAGGAATAGCTGATTGAAACCTCATTTGATTCAATAACTCGAGGAATGATATTCTAAGCTTAACTATTCAATAATAATTTGCACTTGACAAGGTAATCTAGAATTATATAGATTCACCACTTTGATGATGGGTATATTGCCTTGAATAATGGATAATCCTTACTTTCACCTCTCTAGGAATTTATGTAAAGTAGCAGATCGTAATAGTATCTTATCCAAAAAATCTTGTTAATCATTATGATGAAAGGGACATATTTTAACAGTAGGGCTTTTACCGTCGAAATAGTAATAATAATAAGAAAATCAGAAGTCAATATAATAAAAAAAATCCATCATCATGGAAAAGAGAGCTAAGTTTAAGCTTCGAGATAGAAAATCCAAATTATATTTTAGGCAAAAAGTCATTCTTTGTCGCAATCATAGAGAATCCACAATTTTGAACTTTTGTCGATAAATAATTCAATAAGAAGGATATCCTGACTATCATAATTAAACAGCGATCCATGTTTGGTAACCAAAACATATTTTGATTTTTCTTTTGATAACTAGATTCATAGCCCTAAATAGAAAATAGCATTTTCCCTTTCCTCGCTTGGGAATTTACTTCGACGGTAGGGATTTCTTAAAAAATAATAGAGTAGGCCAGGAACTAATTCAATAAAGAAATCCATCGTTACTTTGTAGGAAACTCGAACCTATGCTCGGGTATAGAAGATTGAGATTTTCATGTAACTCAATAATTAGAAGAGTGATATCCCACACTTAGAGAATAATCTTTGATGATGAGATTTATGGCTTTAATAATAAATGGTTCTTGCTTTTACCCGTAAAGGAACTTATGTCCCCGATTAGCGAATCAAAGAAATTTTTAATATAAATGACCAACATATATTCTTAGCTTATAATATAAGAGAAATTTCATTTCAATAATATACATTTACATGTTATGTTTGTAGCAAATTTAAGTAGTTTGTATTTTCAAAATTCTTGTAGATTTTATAAGTCCTTTATCACAATGCCAAACTTCTATCGAAGTTGCTTTATGCGATATAATTTTTTGTTACTTCTCAAACTTGAAAAATTATCCTTAATATACATTCATTTGTACTCCTCACTTTATTTTTGAATTTCGAAATAAATTGTTGTTTGGTTTTTCAAACTTTAATTAGCAATTTTTCCCACATACGAATAAATACGAGTGAATGGTCTTCAGCTTTGTTCGTAATAACTTTCCAACAATATCAATTTTTCCAAAAGCTACCCCTACTTGGACTTTCATGAATAGATTAGCCAATTCTAGCCAGTCGTTTGCAACTTTTAATTTATGGCTCTGTTCGTCAATTGATTACATCAACTCTCTCCTCTTGATCAATGCAATCGATCTAGGGTGATCGATCATTGAAACTCTTCTTCATTTGACTAGAGTTATGTTTTAAAGAGGAAAATTTTGCAAGGTGTTCTCCCCAATTCCTCAACATTAGTGGAGATTAGAGCTCTAGCATTTGGCATTAAGTGCAGAGGAGAAGCCCAACTTCCATTTGCAGACGTCATGATTTCCCATCTCACCATGTCAACAACGAATTTTAACTTTGATTGTGGTCATCTTTCTCGTTCAAAACCCTAAAGCATTCTAAATGTTCCTATTGAACTGCGATGGAGAAAGTAAGTGGCTCTTCCTCTATCTTATAGTAATTTTTGCTATGACTATCACTCCCTTGGCTGTCAATAATTGCCTTTGGCTTGTGGTTGATCATTTACGAACTTTAGTTTTGTTTGTTTTAGACACTTCCTACTTATCACAAGCTGATACTTGCTGCCATCGCTTATCGCTAGATGATACTTGCTACTTTAGTTTGAAAATTAAGTTGCCAGTGGTTATCGTAGGCTGAAGTGGTTGTCGTAGATTAAGGTGGTTGCCACAGGTTGATGGTACGTTGCATGTTAAGGGATGGGTATGAGAAGTTGTCATAAGTTGATAGAGGGGTTGTGAAGGGTTGTTGCAAGTTAATGGAAGGAGTTTGTTGTCGTAAGTTGATCAACCTACGATGGCTCTTTTTTGAATTTAAAAATTAAAAGGATTTTCAACAAAAAATTCATTCTTTTTCAAAAATAATAGGATTCAAAAAAATTCTTTGACCATCATACCCACAAAAATATTTTTTACATTTCAAAATTATTTGAAAAAATTAATTTTTTCTAAGATCAAGGGTATTTCAGTCACTTTGAAATCAAGCATATCGGTAATTCTCAGTGAAAGCACCAAAATGTTAGAACAATTTTTGAACCAACACTAAAACACTTTAAAATATATACAGTTCAAATAAAATCCTAAATACGCCCATAATCAAAATAATACAGTCATCTTCCTCTTATACGTAAATGGTATAAAATTCAAGTATATATGCAATATTCATTATTCAATAGTAATTATGTAAAAAGTACAAGTCATCTCCTTTGTTATAATCCAAAATGTCAAGAATGGAGTCAATGTGCAATTTTCTATTTTTAAAGGTCCTTATGTTAAAAAATCAAGTCATCTTCTTCTTTATCAAACATTAAAGGAGTTATCAAGCTCTTTAGAGAGCTTGGGAATGCCAAGCCCAAAAAACGATTTATGCTAAGAAGGAGAAAGAAGAGAGGAACCCATTCTCATGTGGGGGTTGGTATCTATTTACAGTAGTTAGAGAGTGGCATGGATCGCTTGTATTAGTTGATTGAAGTTGATGTAGATTGGTGACTTCGCAAGGTGGATGGTCTAGATGGTTCCATATGTCATAATCTTATGAATATAGCAGTTCATGCGGATTGCTATCTTGGTCATGATATCAAAAAAGGTGGCATGATTGTATAAGAGTTCTTTGAAGCTTCATTACATAGAATTTTCTTTATATTAATGTTCTTATTATAAAATAAAGAAAGCAGAAGCCATTAGAGAGAACAGTTTTATTCATTCAGAGATTAGTAATCCATTTTCATTAAATTAGCACCTTTATATAAAGGCCTTGGAGCTTGGGATAGAACTAATCCCACGATGTGGGACTAAATACAAAACAGTATATAGCATATTCACAATTTATATTATAACACTCCCCCTTGAATATGCGTCTTCAAAATCTTGAACTCTCTGATAACTTGAAATTGTCTCTTTTGTAACGTGTATGATGATTGCTCCCCCTCATTGTTATTTTGCTTGCACTTATTCGTCCAGTCGAACAAGATATTGTATGTTGCCTCATTAAAAAAAACACTATTAGGAAAACCTAATGGAAAAACCTTGAACGAGGAAAAGAGTGAAAATTGAGATCATAGATATCATATAATGATATTCTTTCTAAGAGTTTGATACTTCAAGACCAATATAATGCCTCATTAAAACCCTTACTAAGAAAAACCCAATGGGAAAAATCTTAGTGAAGGGAAAAAAAGAGCACATTGACATATCTTATTTTCTCATTTCTTCAAATGAAGTTTGGTACTTCTGGATCAAACTAATGCCTCACTAAAACCGTACTAAGAAAAATCTCATGGGAAAAATATTAGTGAAGAAAAAAGAGTACAATATAGTATGAGATATTTCAATAATTTACAGAATCAAATAGAGTTTGATACTTCTGGATCAATATAATACTTCATTAAAAACCTTATAAAGGAAAAACCGATGGGAAAAAACCTTAGTCAAGGATAAAAATATAATTTAACTTAAATAACATAATTGAGATGTTATTTCTTGAAAATACGTTTGATTCTTCTAGATCAAGACAATGCCTCGTTAGAATCTTAGTAAGAAAAATCCAGTGGGAAAAATATTAAATAAGGGAAAAGAGTACATTGTAACTTATTTTCAAATGTTACTGGGGAGTTGATACTTCTGGATCAAGATAATGCCTCATTAAAACCTTACTAATAAAAACCCAGTGGGAAAAATTTTAGTTAAGGAAAAAGAGTGCATTATAAATACTTATGGATGCTCCCTCTAATTTAAAGTTTCCTCTAAATTCATATCCGTCTTTCAATAACTTAAATTGGTTATAGATACTTCTGGATCTATAAATATGTATCTCATTAATAATACAATTTATTAATAGTTTCCTTCGATACAATCAAAATTTCTATTCCAAATATGATTTACATTTTATGCATTTTGTTTGCTACCTTTATGAAAAACACATCATGTGTTTTCATTTTTATGCTTCAAATAAGTTTTGCATATTGCAACTACATCTTTGATGAATATTAAAAGTTCTACTACAACAATACTTAAAAGGAGGAAGTAATCTACTCATCTTAAAGTGCATCAAGATTTTCATTACAACAATACGTAGAAGAAGGTTGTAGTCTACATTTCATGTTCTTTGCATTATTTATAATCATCATAGTTATTTATATTCTTCAGGAATAATTTTTGCATATCGCAACTAACATTTCAATGTATATTAAAAGTTACATTATAACGATACTTAAAAATAGGAAGTAATCTACTCACCATGAATTATATCTAGATTTTCATTACAACAATACTCAAAATAGGTTGTAATATATGCTTCTTGTTCTTTGCATTCTATATAACCACAAAAGTTATTTATATTCTTTAGGAATTTGTATACTTTCATCATTTAATATGATTCAAACCATATTTATACCTTCGGGGTATGTTAAGCATTTCAAGTACTTTCGCTACTTTGCGGACTACATGTCCATATTTCTCTATTGGTAAAGGATTCATGATGCCCAGTCATGTTTCCCCTAATTCAAGATATTTAATCTTTTTATAAACATAAGCGCTTTATTACTTATAAATTTATCATCGATGATTATTTTTTATCAGTTCTAGACATGATTTATTGAGATCTCTTTAATTATCATGTTTTAGGTACCTAAACCACTTCTAGGGTAATTTGACAATCATGTCATTGTCTCTTCAAGAGCACCCTTAAGTGTTTCTTCAAGAACACTCATCTCTTTTATTTGACATCTTTATTACTTACTCCAAAATTATTTCAAACTGACTTTTGTACCATATTTCAGATTTGGTTTACACATTTTGATCCTTTAGGGATTCAAATCTATATTGGAGAAAGTCTACCTGGGATATTATTGATAATTTATTCAAGTTACTTAATATTTTGCATCATTGTATATTTTAACAAATATTTAACACTGAAGATCAAAATGAACTTGTATCGCTTGTAGATTTTAATACCATGTTCAAATGATATATTTATTAGATCTGTAGATTTTAATCATCCGATCTCTTATTAATTTTTATTAATGTATATCCATTTTTTTATGATAATTTTGAATTTGATCTGAAACTAAAATTGTTTCATAGATTAAAATGTAGTTTCAGACCTTATTCTGTTAGTATTCTTTTTAGATCTTATCTATCATATCTAATTTTCTAGATTTCATTATGTATATATATTATCTTATAGATCTTGCTCTATTAATATTATCATTTTAGATCTCATTTTATCGTAGATCTAAACTTTTAGATCTCATTCCATAGTTTGGTAAAATTTTCTAGATTTCATTGTATATATATATATATATATATATATATATATAATCTTATAGATCTTGCTTTATTAATATTATCATTTTAGATCTCATTTTATCGTAGATCTAAATTTTTAGATCTCATTCCATTGTTTGGTAAAAAAAGGATTTTCATTTTGAAACTTTTTTGTTTGGATTTCGGTTTGAATGAGGACTATAGAAATGATTTTGCTACATGATTTATATTTTCAGAAGAAATATTTTGTTGTTTCTTAGAGAAATAAATAGAAGGATAATACGTATCTTGAAGATCTATTAAGTTTATATGAAAGAATAGGAACCTGAAGTTCATTTGTGCGAAGGTGAAAGATTAAGCTTTCATAAACTTAAATAAAGCCTTGAAGAAAATAAGCGAGCAATTCCAGAAGAAGATCTTGATATGTCCAAAAGACATAACATAAAAACAATATGCTGGAATAACATTACAAATGTAGTAAATATCATTTCCTCGAAGAGAAATAGTATCATGATTCTTATGTTCGAATACAATTATGAAGAGTCCTCTTATTTCATTGTGTTTATCTAATAATAGAGACCTGAAGTTCTCAAATAAAATTTATGCATATAAGTTTGTATGCCTAAAATAGGGGATTATATATCAAAACTCTATAAATTTAAGATGTGAAGCGTTGAATTATTAGAAAAGCTAATTTAGATTATAGTAAATTCAAACCATGTTTGCAATCGAACCTGGAGTTTGATAATGAAAATCAAGTTGTACCATTTAGGATTTAGAAAAATCAAATGTATTTTCAAGTAATAACATCTCAAATATGTTATTTAAGTTAAATTGTATTTTTATCATTGACTAAGGTTTTTCCCATCAGGTTTTCCTTTGTAAGGTTTTTAATGAGGCATTATCTTGATCCAGAAGTATCAACTCCCCAGTAACGTTCGAAAAAAAGTTACAATGTACTCTTTCCCCTAATTTAGGATTTTTCCCACTGGGTTTTTCTTACTAAGGTTTTTAATGAGGCAACAGACATTATTTGTATTGATTGAATGGGTAAATGCAAGCAAGATAATAATGAAGAGGAGCAATCATCATACACATTTCAAAAGGGAAAATTTCAAGTTATCAGAGCATTCAAGATTTTGAAGACGCATATTCAAGGGGGAGTGTTACAATACATGTAAATCATGAAATGAATATGCTTTTACATTGTTTTGTTTAGTCCCACATGGTGGAATAAGTTAAACCCTTTGCTCTGAAGCCTTTATATGGATTGATTGGTTTATATGGATTGATTGGTAGAGAAGGGATGAATTATAGTCAAAGATTGTGCGGACTTTATTTTGTTTACTTTCATAATATAAGCAGATTTAAAAATATGAATAGGTAGTATTAAATACCATTTATTAATTCATAACAACTGCAATAGTGAGAAACAGAAATATATACCATGTATATATGTCATGATCCTGTCTACAATAAGCGATATAAAAGAAGAATAAATGTATGAAGCATTCAAACACATCTTTGTTGGACCATTCTCATTAATCAATAAATTTTACTTATTGATTTATTAATTGCTACTGATTAATATATGAATTGATATATGAGTTAATATATGCGGAAATTTGTACATCACATAGTGCATGAATAATATCATAAAAAACAAAATAGTTTGACTTGGAAAACTAAAAAGTATGTTGTATGAGTTATAACTATTGATAACACTCAATAAGTATATTTTTGTGCAATGACAATAATAGGTAAAAGATTAAGCATATAAAATAGTAAACATTGGAATACCTCTTTGCCGAAAGAGGAAAGATGACTGAGTTTTATATATAATATAACTTAATTAATGTGTGTATAAATATTAACATTCATTTTATGAAGAATCCAAAATACTTACTTGATGAGCCAAAAAAAAGAACACACGCATGTATCATAGCTCCGCTCCATGCAATTTTCTCTTTATCGTCCCAATTTTATCGGATGTCCTCGAAGGGCCTCGAACTCATGCTCCTAAGGAAAGAAAAGCACACACGCATGTATGCATGCATTGGAAGCCCCCGCACGTGTGGGTATCATCAGCTAAACATGTGGACATTTATTTAGGGTGATGTGTGACACAATTAAACCTGTTTTGATACCATGTAAGAGAACCATGTATAATATAAATTGTGAATATGCTATATACTGTTTTGTATTTAGTCCCACATCATGGGATTAGTTCTATCCCAAGCTCCTAGGCCTTTATATAAAGGTGCTAATGTAATGTAATTGGATTACTAATCTCAATTTAATAAAATTGTTCTCTCTATAATGGTCTCCATTCTCTTTATTTTGTAACACGTACAAGGACAAAAAATAAGATGTACAAATAGAATCAGTTCTAAATAATTAGATCAATGATACAATGAGATCTAAAAGAAATAAAATTAATAGAATGAGATCAGAAAGATTTGATTAATCAGATCAGAAATAGCTTACCGCTTTGAAGATTATAATCAGATCTAAAACTTCCCTTTTATTTGGAGATCGTGCCGATAACGTGTTATAAAATAAAGAAAGCAGAAGCCATTAGAGAGAATAATTTTATTCATTCAGAGATTAGTAATCCATTTTCATTGTAACGACCCGTAAATTTCGTGGATTTAATTTGGTTGGATTTATGAGTTGTGTAAATTTAAATTCAGTAGAAATAAAAACTTATAAATAAATAATGAAATGAACGCTAATAAAATAAAATGGTGTAAGTATTATACCTGGATATGAAATTTATATAAAGGGAATTTATTTAATTTGTTAATGTAAATTTAGAAAATACTATAATAAATGATTATTCCATTTCGTACTTGTAAGTTGTTACTAAGTTGCGTGTTGAGAAGGGTTGATCGAATTGAGATTTATATTTAATTTAAATGGAAATATTAAAGGCTTACAAATAACGGAAAATTTAAGTAATAAAAGTTAGCACAAGTGGATAAATAATAACCATATAAGGGAATAGCATTAATATAAATTAAGTTGGAACAAATTGGATGTAGAGAAACAAAGGTAAGCATTCTATATATTAATTAATGTTGGTGATGATAACGTACTTGGTGATTTATTTTATAGTAACGGAAGTAGGAACGTTATGTAATAAAAGCGTAGATGTAGGTTAAGTAATAAATTATGGATTTGGGGAATAAGTTGAACTTTTGATAATTAAGATAATTAATGCGGAAAATATGTAAAGTAAGTTATAGAATGTAAGTAATTAATTGAAAGTAAATTTAGTGTGTAAAATTTTTATAGTGAGTGAAGTATATTATAAGAAAAAAGAACCTTAATTTATACATTTAATTGATAGGAGTGCACTTAGGAATGTAATATTTATTCTAATCAGTGTAAATAGAGGTATGTTAATGCAAGGAAATAAATTGACGTTATATAGTGAATTATGTTAGTTATTCACAATAAGAGAAAATGAAATAGTTAATACGGATAAAAGTGAAACGGGAAATATGAATGCAATAGTGTGAATCCAACATTTAATTCATCTAATGGAAAATAAAGATTTGTTAATTTAATTAAAAAGATAATTTCTGAACTTGTATGAAATTAAGGGAAATTTGTGAAATCGATAATTTAGCAACTTTCAATTTACTTTCAAATGTGTTAAACTATTGTAATTGATTTAGAAATATAAAAAGTTGTTTATTTATTTGAAGATAAATTTTGAAATTGGGTTATTTCAATTAAATGGGATTTTAATGTTAAATATTACGTTAGTGGAGTTTAAGTTGGAAATCTAGAATGACAATATATTAGACCATTAACCAATGCTAATTTATCTACTTGGTAATAATAGAGTGAATAAAATAATTTAAAAACCAAATAAATGAATTTCATGGGCAATTAAGTTTAATTACTGGGTAAATTGAAAATTTAAAACTAAATGTTATAAATTTGGAATTTTTAACGATAAATGAATGTAGAGATTTATTAAAAGATTCTAGATTTACCAAGTAATCCAAACTGATAATTTTTTTTAGATAATTTAGAGTTGAAGTGGTAAATTTTATTGGTTATATTAATTGAAGGGAATTCAAATTTGTTGGGAGAGGTAAATGATTTGGTAATAAATTTAAATGGACTTAAGTAGTGAATTTAATTTATTAATATATAATAAAATAACGTCTGTTGTAGATTTACGTTAAAGTTAACACAACTAAATTCATTTTTTGGGTCCAATTAGCGGTGTCAGCGACCGCAAATTTCGTAAAATGAACATTTATTTGAAAGAACAAACATGATTTACTTTATATTATTAGATTCGTGCTAACAAGACGAGCGCAACGATACCTTATTTGCTGAATTTGGAGGTCCGATGTGGAAGTTACGCGCTATTTGTGTGCGTATAGTGGGTCCGTATATAATTTTATTAGTTGCCATTATAAGCTGAAATTAATTGATTAGAATTCAAAATTTAAATTCCTGAACGTGTTTAACGGCTGTAGCCTAAAAATTAATTGATACGTTATACAATTAATTGATACGTTATACAACTAATTGATACGTTATACAATTAATTGATACGTTACAGAATTAATTGATACGTTACACAACTAATTGATACGTTACACAATTAATTGATACGTTACACAATTAATTGATACGTTACACAAAAATATATGGTACGTTTTGAAATATCATCGGTTACCCTATATTTTAGGCGTCCTCTCTGAATATCAACTAGTATATAAATAAGAGGCTTCATTAATTTTCTCTCGTGTTCAATCTCCACCTTCAGCATCATTCTTGCACCCAAACAAAAAAAAAGAGGGAAGGCAACAGCCGATCCAACTTACACAACCCAAACTCCTCCTCTTCCTCAACGGGTGCAAACCCTACATTATTTTCATTTCAAAATCAAATCAAAGTCAAAAAAAAAAAATTCAGACTTCTCAGAAAATTCCTAAAAAATATATGATGAAACTCTTGATGTATGCATCTCAGATCTGCAGTTCGTTCTTGGATCTGAGTTTCTGTATAGCCGAAATTGGTTCGTTGTTTTTTTTTTGTTTTATTTATTTTTAATTTTGATTTTCAAATCATTCAAACACGCATATCTCTCTCATACGAACTCCGTTTCACACACGATTTTTTTTGTTAGGATCATAACAAAATTCTAGATCTTTTGACACTGGTTTGGACAGATTTGGAGACCGTCGAAATTTTGGGTTTAAATCGGATTTAAATTCGATTTTAATTCAAAAGGTGAGTGTTTCACCCACTCACAACTTTTAAAGTTTCTTATGTTTGTTAAAATGAATTCATAAAGTAATTAGAAATTTATCGATTGTTGTTTGGTGTGCTAAATTGTCGTTCTGATTCAATTTGACATTTATTGCATTTAATTATCATTTAATTTAATATTGAATTTTAAATTGTCAATTTAATGCATGTATTGATTGTCAGTTATATATTGTGTTGTTGATTGAATTGGATGATGTTTGTGATGAATGCTCAATTGGTGAATTTGATGAATGAATGTTTATTTTATATATAAATATAAACTGCAAGTTCGTTATGGATTATTTTTATTAATTCGGGATTGCGGTTTGAAATGATATATAACCGTAAATATTTAAAATTGTGGATTGAAATGATAAATATCCGTACCACTTGACCCTAGGGTAGAAAATTATATACGGACACCGGATTGGTTGAATTAAATAAATTTTTTTTTGAAGCTTTAATTTTTGAATCTGGATTTAAATGATAATTTGAGAAATATATGATTTCTACGGATTGAATTATTATCGGAATTTGAGTTTATGATAAAATTTGTATTGGTTTTAAGGTATTGCTAAAAAGAATTTATATGTAATTTCAAAGTTGAAATTTTGAATAAAAGTGAAATTTGTCAAAATTGAGAAGTTTGAGTTGTTGAAATATAACTTTGAAGTGTATTAAAAATGGAAATAATGTAATTTAATATCTCAATCATGAATTGAAATCGATGTAAACGCAATGTTTTATTTATAGAATGTGAATGGAGTTTTGAAAGTGGATTTTGTTGGAAAAAAAATTGAAATGGTTTTTGTGTGGAAATGAAATGAATGGTAAATTGATAGTATTTTAAAATTCATATTTTAATATAAACTATTTTAAAATATATTACCATAAAGACTGTAATTATTAAGATTTTAAACTATTAAACTATTTTTACCTATCTCAACTATATATCAAATCATTTTAACCTATATTTTAAAACCATTTAATTTATATTAAACTAGTTAACCCTTTTGAGTTATTTTAGAACTAATTAACCTATTTTAAAGCTAATAAATCTATTTTAATTATGTTTAATCCACTATAAATTTACTTAACCATCTTAGGTCAATTAAACAATATTTTAATCTATAGTTAAACAATTCTAGAGTAATTTAACTATTTATAACTACTATACTTATTTAAACTATTTCTAAATTTTCCAGTCTAAGTAAAGAGGAAATGTTAATTAAATGCTTGGTTTTAAAAGAGAATAAATTGAATTGATGATTTGAAGTATGAATGTAACCTGTTTGGAAATATGAAATTGGGAAGAAATTATGGTTTTGGAAACTGGAAATGATTTCAAAGTGAATAGGGTTTGAAAGCGAATATGATTTGAAAATGACTATGATTTGAAAGTGTTATGTTTTGAAATCGAATATGATATCTTAATATAAATTGTAGATCGACTTTTGAAATATAAAAGAACCATCGGGTGTGAAAAATATAACGATTGGTTGTTAAAGAGACCGGGATCGGATATTGTCTTATAGCCGGCCAATACCGAAAACCACTTTAACAACTGTGTACGCGGTGGAGATTCCAGAACGAAGTAGGATGGTGGCGACGTTCTCGAGGTATATTACGTGGACCCAACTCCCGTGAGTTGGCATAAATGACTAAAACAGGAGCTATACCGGGCTACACAAAGGGTCGCACCCTTTTATCGAGCATGCTTCTTCGGAAACCATTCTATTACTTGTGTGATTCGATTTGGTGGCGCCACTTTGATTCGGGGGTATTGTTCGAGGTGGGCGGAAGCTGCTGGCTTGCCGTCACCACCGGTCCGGGAGTGCAAACGGTGTATCCACCCTGGCATTGCCTCGCGTGCCGTGTCATCTCCTTATATCGAGCCCACTACGATTTTGGTTTAAAGATCCGACCGCGTTAAGGTTCACCATCCCCTTAACGCTATTTTCTATATGATTATACTTTACTGATTAGACACTACTGTATATAGCGAAATATACTACATAGTAAATAGTTTAACGGATCCTTAAGAGATATAAATCCCGAGCATCTTTTGAGTTACTGCACTCATATTTATTTCTATTAATTTAACTCACATAAGATCTTTTAGTTCTGACTCGAGTGTTTTTGTCTTTTCAAATTCGCTCGGGTCAGTCCGAGCGTTTCAGGATTGAAGATTTTTATTTCTGGAGGAAGAAGACGAAGATTTTATTATTATTACTATAGATTGTGTGGTTCCACTACACTCATATTGTTCCGCTGCATTGTTATATGGTATGTGTACTCTGATATGTCTTGTATAAATAAAATAAAAGGTTTGTAAAACAGCTTCATGAACTGTATATTGATTATTATATTTTATCCATCCGCTGTGAGATTCTGTTTAGTTTTTTTTTCTCTTCTTTGTTTTTTTCTTATTCACCCCATAACAATCCGCCCTTCCGTATGGTTTGAATCGACATGTGTGTCGGTTTAAAACGTGCGAAAAGGCGGGCTGTTACATCTGGTATCAGAGCTTTGGTTTAGCGATAAACCTTAGCTTTGTGGGGTTTGACTCTTTACTAATAGGGTAGTAATACCCTATGGGAGTCGACGAGTGTATATATATGAGAGAGCGTATTTGTTAGTATTATAAAAAGATTTTAATATTTTGTTAATCTGTTCCGTTTCGTATTTATAAATTCTGGTTGGTGCATGGGACGCTATGACATCGATAGAGATTTCTAAATACTTAATAGGACAGACCGACATAATATTTGTTTTAATATAGGTAAATGAAATAATTTTGCCTATTATATTTTCTATATATAAAATAAAATTTTCAAATGATATCTATATTTGGTTGCAATATATTGGTTGTTGGGAATAAAATTTATAAATAATAGGTAAATAAGATTTAAAAATAAAACAAATGAAATTTGGAAATTTAGAACTTAAGTTCCGGGGGTTTTGAAATTTTTTTCGAATAAAATTTTGGAATATAATAATTTTGTTTGTAAGTATTTTCTGATATAAATATTTCAGTATAGTTCGAAAAAAAAAATTTGTTTTAAAGAAGATTTTGGAGAAAATAAGTTTGTACTTTCCTCTCTGTCGCTGGAAAATAATTTCGATAATGACGGACGCATCATCGACTTTCATTTTCGAGTTTCGAAGGGGGAAGACCACGGTTGTAGTTTTACTGCAGACTCATTTTGATAGAAAAATATAAATTTTGAATTGTTTTAAATATAATTAGAGATATACAAGTTGTAAGAATATATTTATCTATTATTTAAAATAATTTGAGATTTAACCCGGTATTAATCCTTAAATTTCCATTTATAAATTGTTCAGTTATTGTAGTGAAATGAAAGGGTAGTAATTAATAATTGGAACCTTAACTAAAGTAAAAATTTAATAAAATTGGAAGATAAGTAATGTAAACAAGTGTTTGTAAACCTTAGTAAATGAATTAGTGAAATTCTTCCTTTATAAGAATTGATGCTATAAGGTTGTAAAAGAAAGGGTAATCAAATGTTACTATAATTAAAAACAATAGAGTGGAAGCATTAAATGAATGAAAGGAATTAAAGGAAATTTGAAATTTGTAACGTATGAAACAAAGAGTATTATTGTTGAACATTAAATTTAATTAAAGAATGAGATAAAACTTGTATAAATTCATTTGCATTTTCTTTAACACATATAACTTACCAAATATTAAAAGTTGAAATGTTTAATAAGAGATTGTAATAGAATAGTATATAAGTTGAAATTTGAAAAAAAAAATGAAGTATTCAATGAATTTACTATTTTAAATGAGAATTTAATGTTATAAACTTAGGTTATAATTGAAATTTTGCTATAAGTGAGTATAATTAAAGGTAAGTATTATGATTAGATGATTTTAAAACTTAAGTAAATAGAATGAAATTCTATAATAAACGAAACTGTGAGAAATAAATGAATAAAATTTAGAAATGCATAAATGGAATGCAATAAAAAGAAACTTACATGACATTAAAATAAAAATGAATATTGTAAGTAATAAATGAAAATAAATGAGGTAATCACTCAATGAATGAAAGAAAGGAAATCAAACAACTAAAGTATGAAATAAAAATTTATAATAAGTTAAATATTTTGAATAAGACGTATTGTTTATTTAATTCTTCCTTCTCCCTTCTTTTTCCTTTTCGGGACGAAAAGTTTTGAGTGGGGGAGAGTGTAACGACCCGTAAATTTCGTGGATTTAATTTGGTTGGATTTATGAGTTGTGTAAATTTAAATTCAGTAGAAATAAAAACTTATAAATAAATAATGAAATGAACGCTAATAAAATAAAATGGTGTAAGTATTATACTTGGATATGAAATTTATATAAAGGGAATTTATTTAATTTGTTAATGTAAATTTAGAAAATACTATAATAAATGATTATTCCATTTCGTACTTGTAAGTTGTTACTAAGTTGCGTGTTGAGAAGGGTTGATCGAATTGAGATTTATATTTAATTTAAATGGAAATATTAAAGGCTTACAAATAACGGAAAATTTAAGTAATAAAAGTTAGCACAAGTGGATAAATAATAACCATATAAGGGAATAGCATTAATATAAATTAAGTTGGAACAAATTGGATGTAGAGAAATAAAGGTAAGCATTCTATATATTAATTAATGTTGGTGATGATAACGTACTTGGTGATTTATTTTATAGTAACGGAAGTAGGAACGTTATGTAATAAAAGCGTAGATGTAGGTTAAGTAATAAATTGTGGATTTGGGGAATAAGTTGAACTTTTGATAATTAAGATAATTAATGCGGAAAATATGTAAAGTAAGTTATAGAATGTAAGTAATTAATTGAAAGTAAATTTAGTGTGTAAATTTTTTATAGTGAGTGAAGTATATTATAAAAAAAAAGAACCTTAATTTATACATTTAATTGATAGGAGTGCACTTAGGAATGTAATATTTATTCTAATCAGTGTAAATAGAGGTATGTTAATGCAAGGAAATAAATTGACGTTATATAGTGAATTATGTTAGTTATTCACAATAAGAGAAAATGAAATAGTTAATACGGATAAAAGTGAAACGGGAAATATGAATGCAATAGTGTGAATCCAACATTTAATTCATCTAATGGAAAATAAAGATTTGTTAATTTAATTAAAACGATAATTTCTGAACTTGTATGAAATTAAGGGAAATTTGTGAAATCGATAATTTAGCAACTTTCAATTTACTTTCAAATGTGTTAAACTATTGTAGTTGATTTAGAAATATAAAAAGTTGTTTATTTATTTGAAGATAAATTTTGAAATTGGGTTATTTCAATTAAATGGGATTTTAATGTTAAATATTACGTTAGTGGAGTTTAAGTTGGAAATCTAGAATGATAATATATTAGACCATTAACCAATGCTAATTTATCTACTTGGTAATAATAGAGTGAATAAAATAATTTAAAAACCAAATAAATGAATTTCATGGGCAATTAAGTTTAATTACTGGGTAAATTGAAAATTTAAAACTAAATGTTATAAATTTGGAATTTTTAACGATAAATGAATGTAGAGATTTATTAAAAGATTCTAGATTTACCAAGTAATCCAAACTGATACTTTTTTTTAGATAATTTAGAGTTGAAGTGGTAAATTTTATTGGTTATATTAATTGAAGGGAATTCAAATTTGTTGGGAGAGGTAAATGGATTTGGTAATAAATTTAAATGGACTTAAGTAGTGAATTTAATTTATTAATATATAATAAAATAACGTCTGTTGTAGATTTACGTTAAAGTTAACACAACTAAATTCATTTTTTTGGTCCAATTAGCGGTGTCAGCGACCGCAAATTTCGTAAAATGAACATTTATTTGAAAGAACAAACATGATTTACTTTATATTATTAGATTCGTGCTAACAAGACGAGCGCAACGATACCTTATTTGCTGAATTTGGAGGTCCGATGTGGAAGTTACGCGCTATTTGTGTGCGTATAGTGGGTCCGTATATAATTTTATTAGTTGCCATTATAAGCTGAAATTAATTGATTAGAATTCAAAATTTGAATTCCTGAACGTGTTTAACGGCTGTAGCCTAAAAATTAATTGATACGTTATACAATTAATTGATACGTTATCAACTAATTGATACATTATACAATTAATTGATACGTACAGAATTAATTGATACGTTACACAACTAATTGATACGTTACACAATTAATTGATACGTTACACAATTAATTGATACGTTACACAAAAATATATGGTACGTTTTGAAATATCATCGGTTACCCTATATTTTAGGCGTCCTCTCTGAATATCAACTAGTATATAAATAAGAGGCTTCATTAATTTTCTCTCGTGTTCAATCTCCTCCATCAGCATCATTCTTGCACCCAAACAAAAAAAAAAGAGAGGGAAGGCAACAGCCGATCCAACTTACACAACCCAAACTCCTCCTCTTCCTCAATGGGTGCAAACCATACATTATTTTCATTTCAAAATCAAATCAAAGTCAAAAAAAAAAATTCAGACTTCTCAGAAAATTCCTAAAAAATATATGATGAAACTCTTGATGTATGCATCTCAGATCTGCAGTTCGTTCTTGGATCTGAGTTTCTGTATAGCCGAAATTGGTTCGTTGTTTTTTTTTTGTTTTATTTATTTTTAATTTTGATTTTCAAATCATTCAAACACGCATATCTCTCTCATACGAACTCCGTTTCACACACGAATTTTTTTGTTAGGATCATAACAAAATTCTAGATCTTTTGACACTGGTTTGGACAGATTTGGAGACCGTCGAAATTTTGGGTTTAAATCGGATTTAAATTCGATTTTAATTCAAAAGGTGAGTGTTTCACCCACTCACAACTTTTAAAGTTTCTTATGTTTGTTAAAATGAATTCATAAAGTAATTAGAAATTTATCGATTGTTGTTTGGTGTGCTAAATTGTCGTTCTGATTCAATTTGACATTTATTGCATTTAATTATCATTTAATTTAATATTGAATTTTAAATTGTCAATTTAATGCATGTATTGATTGTCAGTTATATATTGTGTTGTTGATTGAATTGGATGATGTTTGTGATGAATGCTCAATTGGTGAATTTGATGAATGAATGTTTATTTTATATATAAATATAAACTGCAAGTTCGTTATGGATTATTTTTATTAATTCGGGATTGCGGTTTGAAATGATATATAACCGTAAATATTTAAAATTGTGGATTGAAATGATAAATATCCGTACCACTTGACCCTAGGGTAGAAAATTATATACGGACACCGGATTGGTTGAATTAAATAAATTTTTTTTTTGAAGCTTTAATTTTTGAATCTGGATTTAAATGATAATTTGAGAAATATATGATTTCTACGGATTGAATTATTATCGGAATTTGAGTTTATGATAAAATTTGTATTGGTTTTAAGGTATTGCTAAAAAGAATTTATATGTAATTTCAAAGTTGAAATTTTGAATAAAAGTGAAATTTGTCAAAATTGAGAAGTTTGAGTTGTTGAAATATAACTTTGAAGTGTATTAAAAATGGAAATAATGTAATTTAATATCTCAATCATGAATTGAAATCGATGTAAACGCAATGTTTTATTTATAGAATGTGAATGGAGTTTTGAAAGTGGATTTTGTTGGAAAAAAAATTGAAATGGTTTTTGTGTGGAAATGAAATGAATGGTAAATTGATAGTATTTTAAAATTCATATTTTAATATAAACTATTTTAAAATATATTACCATAAAGACTGTAATTATTAAGATTTTAAACTATTAAACTATTTTTACCTATCTCAACTATATATCAAATCATTTTAACCTATATTTTAAAACCATTTAATTTATATTAAACTAGTTAACCCTTTTGAGTTATTTTAGAACTAATTAACCTATTTTAAAGCTAATAAATCTATTTTAATTATGTTTAATCCACTATAAATTTACTTAACCATCTTAGGTCAATTAAACAATATTTTAATCTATAGTTAAACTATTCTAGAGTAATTTAACTATTTATAACTACTATACTTATTTAAACTATTTCTAAATTTTCCAGTCTAAGTAAAGAGGAAATGTTAATTAAATGCTTGGTTTTAAAAGAGAATAAATTGAATTGATGATTTGAAGTATGAATGTAACCTGTTTGGAAATATGAAATTGGGAAGAAATTATGGTTTTGGAAACTGGAAATGATTTCAAAGTGAATAGGGTTTGAAAGCGAATATGATTTGAAAATGACTATGATTTGAAAGTGTTATGTTTTGAAATCGAATATGATATCTTAATATAAATTGTAGATCGACTTTTGAAATATAAAAGAACCATCGGGTGTGAAAAATATAACGATTGGTTGTTAAAGAGACCGGGATCGGATATTGTCTTATAGCCGGCCAATACCGAAAACCACTTTAACAACTGTGTACGCGGTGGAGATTCCAGAACGAAGTAGGATGGTGGCGACGTTCTCGAGGTATATTACGTGGACCCAACTCCCGTGAGTTGGCATAAATGACTAAAACAGGAGCTATACCGGGCTACACAAAGGGTCGCACCCTTTTATCGAGCATGCTTCTTCGGAAACCATTCTATTACTTGTGTGATTCGATTTGGTGGCGCCACTTTGATTCGGGGGTATTGTTCGAGGTGGGCGGAAGCTGCTGGCTTGCCATCACCACCGGTCCGGGAGTGCAAACGGTGTATCCACCCTGGCATTGCCTCGCGTGCCGTGTCATCTCCTTATATCGAGCCCACTACGATTTTGGTTTAAAGATCCGACCGCGTTAAGGTTCACCATCCCCTTAACGCTATTTTCTATATGATTATACTTTACTGATTAGACACTACTGTATATAGCGAAATATACTACATAGTAAATAGTTTAACGGATCCTTAAGAGATGTAAATCCCGAGCATCTTTTGAGTTACTGCACTCATATTTATTTCTGTTAATTTAACTCACATAAGATCTTTCAGTTCTGACTCGAGTGTTTTTGTCTTTTCAAATTCGCTCGGGTCAGTCCGAGCGTTTCAGGATTGAAGATTTTTATTTCTGGAGGAAGAAGACGAAGATTTTATTATTACTACTATAGATTGTGTGGTTCCACTACACTCATATTGTTCCGCTGCATTGTTATATGGTATGTGTACTCTGATATGTCTTGTATAAATAAAATAAAAGGTTTGTAAAACAACTTCATGAACTGTATATTGATTATTATATTTTATCCATCCGCTGTGAGATTCTGTTTAGTTTTTTTTTCTCTTCTCTGTTTTTTTCTTATTCACCCCATAACAATCCGCCCTTCCGTATGGTTTGAATCGGCATGTGTGTCGGTTTAAAGCGTGCGGAAAGGCGGGCTGTTACATTCATTATATTAGTACCTTTATATAAAGGCCTAAGAGCTTGGGATAGAACTAATCCATGATGTGGGACTAAATACAAAACAGTATATAGCATGTTCACAATTTATATTATAACAGTTCTACATCTTTATATGATTTGTTTCTATTTTTTGGTGTTGAATGTCGCTTATATCTTCCGTTTACCTATTTTTGAATTGATTTGTTTGATGTTGAACCACAATGTGCTCTAGTAAGTACTTCTTATTGTAGCATCCTCAACTTCTGCATTTCTTTAAAAAAAATCTCAAATTTATCGTTTCTTTCTATATATTTGATAGCTCTTTTATATTGACGATGGCTTCATTTTTCAACATGCGATAGCTTAACTTCTCAACATGCAAAGCTACTTTGTTCTTTATTGTTGATAGCTCTAAGATATCACCTTGCGATAGCCTTGTCCATATCAACTTGCGATAGCTTCTATATAACAACTTGCATTAGGCTTTTAATATCCAATAGTCCTCCTCTTGCAATAGCCTCTTTGTTTTTCATAATATCCAATAGTTTTGTCTATACACCGACTAGTGATAGCTTTCATATATCAACTTATGACTGCTTTTATATTTCAACTGTAACGACCCGCTATTTTGGACCATTCAAATCGACACTAAAACCGTACATGTCCGACTTGAATAATTCAAAATACCGAATTGTTAATTTAATTTGGCAAAACTTAAAATATACAGTAAATAAATCAAACACAGATCACAGACACAGAGTAATATAATGCAGCGGAATAGAAAAATAGTAGTTCATGAAGCTACTATATACATCAGAGTTTAAAATAAAATACATCAGAATTTCTTGAATACAGAAAAGTCTTCAGTATGGGCCGATGACTTCTCTGAACCAGTCAACTAGAAAACTGAAAGCTGAAACGATAGTTGGATCTCCAAATGAAGCTCCAATCTCCAAAGGTGAGTCTCTAATACTGTATTTCTCGGTCTGACCCGAGCGTAAAGCAAAACACAAAACACTCGAGTCAGGATTAACATTCTTATATCAATAAATTCAACTCAAATGAAATATCAACTGAAATACAATATAACTTAAAGGATGTTTGGGATGGCCATCCTCTAAGGGTCCATAGAACTATCTGCAGGGTAGAAATATACACTATTACACCATGGTCATTCACTTAATTAATACTTCAAACCAAATGTCAAATTTCACTTCAATAATTATATTTCCCAAAATAGTATTTATGTATATTAAATGCTGTATATGGTAAAGCACTTTCAATTTCCTTAACTTAACAAATCGTTCACGTCAAACCGACCTTCCCATTCAAATTAAATTCAATCTCATTTTATCAATTTAAATTTTCCTAAAATAACCACTTAAATTTTATAATTCCCAAATTTGGATTTGATACCCCAAATTCCCCCTTTTCCAATATGTTTCCATATTTTAAGCATTCCATATTTCAACTAAATTTTCCCAATCTAGTTTTCTAAATAAAATTTCCAATCTGGTTCATCCTCAATTTATATCTAATTCCATTCGTTATCTAAATAACAAATTCAACTATCTTGGTTTCAAATACATATCCAAATCTCTAAACCATTTAATTACAATATAGTTCATAGCTTAAAATATACAATTTAAATTTCACAGTTCCATATAGATTCTTGATTTTTACATCATTATTATTCGTCTTGATCCCTTCCTTATTTGATTCAATATCATTTCAGTGACCCTAAATTACATTTTACTCAATATTTCTTAATTGTTCAATATTATTGCAAGATTTTATCCGGAATAAAATTTACATAAATATTTATCATAAATTATGTATTAGATCAAATCTTGATTAAACTAGATATAATTAACTCTATAATCATCATTACCCTTTATATATGTATTTAAGAATTTACATTTTATAAGACCACATATTTCTTATCATATAGTCAATTGTTACAGATATTATCATTTCAATCCGTACACTAAATGTATACGGAGAATAGCATTTCAACCCGTAACCCCAATTTAATTAAATGGAACCGCTTGGGTCTATTATTTCATCCATTTCAATTCAAAATCAAACATAACAAAGAGACTTGCAGTGTGATGACATGGATGGTGTCAAAATAAATAAACAAGCAATAACGGCAATCAATCAATTCAATAAATAAATTAAATAACCCCGAAATAATCGTATTGATTCACATTGCTATTGTATAATTACTTCTAGAATCTACACTATCATTTCATGTAGATTAAGAATATTACATTTCAGTTTTTCACTTGTCGTTCCATTCCAATTTCAGTTTAATACGACAACAATTAATCCAAACTACGTTCAAAGATTTAAAGTAGAATTTATCAATTTCTACGACAATCAATGGGTCAAATTCAACTAATCAAATTTACATATGGCGGGGTCAGGTTTTTTTTTTATAAATCGAGGTCCGTCATATAAAATCCGTTTAATTTGTAAACTATACTACCCCAAATTAAACTAGCAACTAGTTATCACTTAACAATAATGATTAACATCCAATTTAAACAACAATCAATCAAACAATCAATTATCAACCAATCGGTATTATTATCATATAAATAGTTAACCGATACTGGTGTTAGGTGTCATAGGTGAACAGATACAGATAAAAGCAGTCATAACAGTAAAACAACTAACAACAGCATATTTCAATTGTCGTTTCAATTGAAATCAAATTTAATAAATAAAAGAACGTTAATCGTGAGTGATTGCTCACCTTTCGAGGCTAGAGAGATGAACGAGAATGGAAGCGAATTATTGATCCAAACATGAATTCCAAGGCACGACACGATGAATACAAATTTGACGATCAAAGCAAGTCTGAAATAACATGAAATTGATGAAAACAAATCAATAGCAAGATATAGGTGGACAAATTTGATAATATGAATCGATGGGAACGAAACACATCAGCTTGAAATATATGGAAACATATATTATTATTATTTTCTTAAAGCCAGTGGTTTGAATCAAGACCGATACTAAAATAAAAATAAATCTTATACATGCATTTAAATTTTTAAACCAAACGTACATTTTCCCATAAGATCAATATCTGATTTCAACCCATACTAAAATAAATGCTAGAATTGATATGTATACTACAAGCGTTTTGTACTATATGAGTCCTAACTAAAACTGTACTTAACTAGTGAAAGCGTATGCCTCATAACAAAACATGAAACCAAGAACTCCACTCCCAATATACAATATATATGTACTTATAGATTATCATCTAACCCAACATTTTACAACTGACACAAACCCATATATGAACTGTTATTCTAAACTTACCCAACCTTTTATATAAATTTGACTCATATACCAGATATATTAAGCTATTCCCAGATCCTCCTTTTATTTTAAACTTCACGCAATACAACACCTACTACCTATATGTGCCTAACTTATACTCTTATAACAGCAATTCCAAACTACGAAACATACTCATACATCATCTTTACCAATATACATGCAGACCCCAACTTAACATAGAATAAAGCTACTAACATCTTCACTAAAATTTTAAATTTTGTGTATAAATGCGGACTATATATGCAACTACGCATCAGAAAGAAGAGTATAAGTAGACTATATGTATGTGTATAAGCAACTTGGTATAATTCAAAGTCCAAATATATATACAATATATTGAACATGCAGCCATATATGGACTTGCATAAAAAAGATAAGTTATATAATCATATAAACATGTCTATAAAATAAAACGGAATATACTAAAATAAAATAAACTCTTACATATTTTAATCACTATGCAGACCCCTAAACATGCACGATGCCGAGAAAAATAAATATGTAGACTTAAGCTAATACATCATATAAAAAAAATATTTTATATAGTACCTTATACGCAAAGCAAAAAAAAAAAACGACTGAGTGGCTCGGATCTCTTTGGTTGCGTGGCCACGAGCTGGAGATGGCCAAAGGATCTGGCACACGCTGGATGAAGGCGAGTTATAGGGCAGAGGGTGGTCGCCATGAGGCTCGTGTGTGGACGTTGGTTGTTGTCACAGGGAAGCCGAAACAAGGCGGGGGTGGATCTGGGTTGGTGAGGGGTCGAGTACATGGGAAGGTGAAGTGCTGGCGATGGGTACAAGCGCATGGGAGCGGGAAAAGCCGAGCAAAACAGAGGAGCAGTGATGGTCGGTGGAAGGTGGCTGTGTCATGGCGTAAGAGAGAGAGGAGGCAAAGCCATCGGCCAATAGGAGGAGAAGCATTTGGCAGATCGACTGGGCATGGCTGATGGAAGGCACGGCATGATTTCATTTGATATTATTAGGGTGATGGTCTGGAAGAAATGAAGATCTGTAGAGGAGGTTAACATGCTTTTCTATATAAATGGTCTTAAATAGAAATAAACGGTGCAAGGTAACTCACGGTCAGATAAACGAATCAGCTAATGGACCATTTAAAATAAAAATTTCAACGCAAAATTATACGTTTGAATTCGAAACGTCTACACATAAATCCAGAAAAATAATAATAGCAATAAATGGCATGTTTTAACAGCATGTTGAAGTTTGAAAAGTTAGGGTAACGGACCATAAAAAAAATTGAAACGGAGGATTGATAACAGCTGCACAATTCAAAGCAATTTGATTGATGCACGTTCCATACTTGAAACGGAAAGGAAAAATATAAAGTCAGAATTTCGGTACGGTTACAACGAACAAATTATTGTTTCCGCTGTGCACCGGATTCCAAAATACATAAATAAATATACCGTAGGGATCAACACGACGAGATGATCAAATCGGTATACAGTTATCAGTGGTACGATCATCCGATCAATAGTCGATAATCGGTACCGAAAATACTGCTATTTTGTAGAAAATAAGGTAAACGGAGCAGTAGACGTCCGAATTTGGAAAAACGAAGGATGACGTCTCACTCAGAAGAGGATTTAGAAATTTTCCATAGAAAAATATTCAAGCTTGAAAATAAATTTATTATCAGCAATTATTGGCTCGCTTGAATGAAATAGAATTTCACAATGAAATAACTTTCATAAAATTGATTGAAAATTTACCATTTGCTATATTAAACCATACGTAATCCAAATATTAACTTTTTTTTTCAAAATATTATTATTAAAAATTTCACAAATATTCAGTTAAATACATAAAAATCAATAAAAATTATTATTATTTTACGGTTCGTTACACTCTCCCCCACTCAAAACTTTTCGTCCCCGAAAAGGAAGGAGGTAGGAGAATAAAACAACCAGAAAGAATATAGATTGAAAGACAAGATAAACAATTTTTTTTTTAAAACTACACAGATTTTTTTTGAAATATCTATTTGAAAACTTCGTTTGAAATTAAATTTTCTATAATACCATAATATTTTAAAATTTTCAAAACCCATTGGGATTAAATATGTTTAGATAACACTTAATAATATATGAAACTATTTGGAAACAATTTACTTACACAATTAGTTATATTTACACAGAAGCTATTGAAAACATTAAATCAATAATACATAAGTTTATAAGTTTGTCTTTAGATACTTTTCAACATTATTAATAAATCATTCACTTTAAATATGTTTTAGTTAATTAATAACTTCAAAATATTTATAACCCTAAAATTTTCTATTAAAAATGTAATATACAAATAAACAAATATTTAAAGATTATTATTCAAAAAGGAAAGGGAGGTAGATTCTGGAAATAGGATATAGGTGAAAATATAAAGCTGATCAGATAAGATAGGTTCGAAAGAATAGCATCGGGCAGGAATAGTTAATTCAAACCATAAGATTTTCTTTGTTGGAAATATTTTTATAATAAAATACCTTTATACCGAAACCCAATTTTTCGGAAATACTTTTTATAACTCGGTGTTTCAACAAGTTTATCCTTGTTCTTGCAGACTCTGGCCATGCGTTGATTAGGCGCAAAGCTAGAATTCTTCAAGTACTTAGTAGACCCGTTTCAACACCCATTGAAAATACTTGAAAAACCTTTTAAAATAGATATGGAAAGTACGATCCAAACAAAACAAACCTTTGTCTGATCATGGTTCGCAGATACACAATGGTTACGCCTGGTTCCCCCAGGAAACAATCCATATCCGTAAGCTTTCACAGCCCTGCGAGTTACGCCATGATGACTAGTAGGGTGCAGGATACACAATGGTTACGCCTGGTTCCCCCAGGAAACAATCCGTACCCCTAGGCAAGACTCAGCCAGGCACTTGCGCTACTATTCGCGACCTACACAGATTGCAGGATACACAATGGTTACGCCTGGTTCCCCCAGGAAACAATCCGTACCCCTAAGCTAGACTCAGCCAGGCAATTTCGCTGTGCATTCACGAGAGAAAAAGAAAAACCATGGGTTACGCCACGGTGGGAACACTCGAGTATTACATCCGGAAAACCAAAAATCAGAGAGAATAATATCGATAGAATGAATCCACGCTGTGGCCACAAAGCGGATATCAAGCAGAAGGCACTTTCCATATCTTTACTTGGAAAATATATATCATATAGTACCTTTTTAAATCCCTTTCAAATATCATACTGATAGATAGTCCATTATATATAGGATTCCTTTTTCCAAATCGAATATTTTCCAAATCAATAGTATATCAAAACATACTTATATGGACTTTGATTATATAAACTTCTCTTTCCAAATTGAGTACCCTTTCAAATCGATAGTTTTCAAATCAACTTCATACTTATACAAATCCATTTTATATAAGTTCGACCACTCCCAATTCAAGTGCTTAATAATATAAGGTTCTCAATTTCAAATCGTTTCAATATCAAATTTAGTTTCAAAGTCATATATGAATTCACCAAATTTCTTCCAAATTAGATATCCTGATTTCAAAGTTCCCCAACATAATAGGTTTAGAAAATTATCCCAGTTTCCAGATTAAAATAATTCAAGTCAACAAATTCATTTCCAAAATCATCATATAAGTACTGGTTTTAATTTTCAATTAAATTTCAAAACCCAATATTTTCTCACAATTCATTATACTCAAAATGGTTTCCAACTTTATACTTATCCCTTTTAAACCTTTAAACTACCCATTTCTATGTGAAATATCCAATTTACCCTTTTGAAAACCATTATTCAACTATTTTTTTTTCCAAAACATTTCAAAACTAAATTTATATTCTTTATCAGACATTTTATACTCTTCGAAATTTCTTAGCTTTGAAAATTTAATCTCGATTTGGAAGTGTTCGAACATTCAAAATAGTTAGGGAAATCAAATTTTCAATTCAAGAGTTGAAAATCAACAATAAATCAATTATTTAAATCTGAAACTCGAGGATCGAACACCGGTATCATTTTAAATATATACATATCTCTTTCGAAAATATCAAATTATTTCGGAATTTGAAAAAACGGTTTTACAAGATCACTCGCATAGCGAAGCTATTAAAGTGGCCTCTCCCCCACTTTGAAACTCGAAAATCAATGTCGAGGATGCGTGCACTCATCACCGAAATTATTTTCCAGCGACATAAGTGAGTCCTGGACTTCTATTTTCTTGAAAACTTCTTGGAAATTTCTTCAAAATTATTGGAACTCATTTGAATTTATTCGAAACATTTCTTATTTGGGAAAAATACTTTTAAATCGTATTATTTATATATTTCTCAAAATCTGAAAACCAATTTCAAAATACCGGAATTCAATCCTCGAATTTCAAATTTAACCCTTCGGTTATAAATCAATTTCTTATAAATTTTCAAAATTTCAATTCCTTTCAAAACCTTTTTATATAGAATAACATATCTTACTTGCTTTATACATATAGGTATATAATCCTTATTGAAAACAATTTCTTTTTGTATATAGGATATAATTTTGATATATAAAGCTATTTCAAAATAAAACATACCCGATTTTCAAAGGATAATTTAAGAATGGATTTCAAACAAAGATGGAGATTTAAATTAGAGGAACTCTAATTCATAGAATCCTGATACGAAGATAGACTCAACAAAGTTGAGAAAAAATCAAAATACAAAATAGAAGATGGATATACTTCTATAAATCGCGGGCGACCTTAACCGGGTCAACCGTGACTTCAGGGGATATGATCGATGCGGAATTCTAAAACAAATCGGTATTCGGTTGCCAAATATAGAATTTGGCACATCAAGATATATCAGCATCGTAAACCGAGCGTACAGAAATCTTCGGTGAATCAATGCCAATTTGTAAAGGAGTTTTCATCCCTTTTACAAAACATTCAGTGGAGTGGTGGGATACTCCAGAATCAATTGAATATAAATAGGGAGAGACATAATGAATTTCGGAACCGAGGGACATTCCAAAATTCAAAGGAAATCGAGTCAAAAGGAAGAGATTCAACTCGAGAGAAAGTGATTCTGTAAATAAATTTACCATATATGTTAAGTTTTGCCTAGAGCCAAAGCTCTGATACCAACTGTAACGACCCGCTATTTTGGACCATTCAAATCGACACTAAAACCGTACATGTCCGACTTGAATAATTCAAAATACCGAATTGTTAATTTAATTTGGCAAAACTTAAAATATACAGTAAATAAATCAAACACAGATCACAGACACAGAGTAATATAATGCAGCGGAATAGAAAAATAGTAGTTCATGAAGCTACTATATACATCAGAGTTTAAAATAAAATACATCAGAATTTCTTGAATACAGAAAAGTCTTCAGTATGGGCCGATGACTTCTCTGAACCAGTCAACTAGAAAACTGAAAGCTGAAACGATAGTTGGATCTCCAAATGAAGCTCCAATCTCCAAAGGTGAGTCTCTAATACTGTATTTCTCGGTCTGACCCGAGCGTAAAGCAAAACACAAAACACTCGAGTCAGGATTAACATTCTTATATCAATAAATTCAACTCAAATGAAATATCAACTGAAATACAATATAACTTAAAGGATGTTTGGGATGGCCATCCTCTAAGGGTCCATAGAACTATCTGCAGGGTAGAAATATACACTATTACACCATGGTCATTCACTTAATTAATACTTCAAACCAAATGTCAAATTTCACTTCAATAATTATATTTCCCAAAATAGTATTTATGTATATTAAATGCTGTATATGGTAAAGCACTTTCAATTTCCTTAACTTAACAAATCGTTCACGTCAAACCGACCTTCCCATTCAAATTAAATTCAATCTCATTTTATCAATTTAAATTTTCCTAAAATAACCACTTAAATTTTATAATTCCCAAATTTGGATTTGATACCCCAAATTCCCCCTTTTCCAATATGTTTCCATATTTTAAGCATTCCATATTTCAACTAAATTTTCCCAATCTAGTTTTCTAAATAAAATTTCCAATCTGGTTCATCCTCAATTTATATCTAATTCCATTCGTTATCTAAATAACAAATTCAACTATCTTGGTTTCAAATACATATCCAAATCTCTAAACCATTTAATTACAATATAGTTCATAGCTTAAAATATACAATTTAAATTTCACAGTTCCATATAGATTCTTGATTTTTACATCATTATTATTCGTCTTGATCCCTTCCTTATTTGATTCAATATCATTTCAGTGACCCTAAATTACATTTTACTCAATATTTCTTAATTGTTCAATATTATTGCAAGATTTTATCCGGAATAAAATTTACATAAATATTTATCATAAATTATGTATTAGATCAAATCTTGATTAAACTAGATATAATTAACTCTATAATCATCATTACCCTTTATATATGTATTTAAGAATTTACATTTTATAAGACCACATATTTCTTATCATATAGTCAATTGTTACGGATATTATCATTTCAATCCGTACACTAAATGTATACGGAGAATAGCATTTCAACCCGTAACCCCAATTTAATTAAATGGAACCGCTTGGGTCTATTATTTCATCCATTTCAATTCAAAATCAAACATAACAAAGGGACTTGCAGTGTGATGACATGGATGGTGTCAAAATAAATAAACAAGCAATAACGGCAATCAATCAATTCAATAAATAAATTAAATAACCCCGAAATAATCGTATTGATTCACATTGCTATTGTATAATTACTTCTAGAATCTACACTATCATTTCATGTAGATTAAGAATATTACATTTTAGTTTTTCACTTGTCGTTCCATTCCAATTTCAGTTTAATACGACAACAATTAATCCAAACTACGTTCAAAGATTTAAAGTAGAATTTATCAATTTCTACGACAATCAATGGGTCAAATTCAACTAATCAAATTTACATATGGCGGGGTCAGGTTTTTTTTTTTATAAATCGAGGTCCGTCATATAAAATCCGTTTAATTTGTAAACTATACTACCCCAAATTAAACTAGCAACTAGTTATCACTTAACAATAATGATTAACATCCAATTTAAACAACAATCAATCAAACAATCAATTATCAACCAATCGGTATTATTATCATATAAATAGTTAACCGATACTGGTGTTAGGTGTCATAGGTGAACAGATACAGATAAAAGCAGTCATAACAGTAAAACAACTAACAACAGCATATTTCAATTGTCGTTTCAATTGAAATCAAATTTAATAAATAAAAGAACGTTAATCGTGAGTGATTGCTCACCTTTCGAGGCTAGAGAGATGAACGAGAATGGAAGCGAATTATTGATCCAAACATGAATTCCAAGGCACGACACGATGAATACAAATTTGACGATCAAAGCAAGTCTGAAATAACATGAAATTGATGAAAACAAATCAATAGCAAGATATAGGTGGACAAATTTGATAATATGAATCGATGGGAACGAAACACATCAGCTTGAAATATATGGAAACATATATTATTATTATTTTCTTAAAGCCAGTGGTTTGAATCAAGACCGATACTAAAATAAAAATAAATCTTATACATGCATTTAAATTTTTAAACCAAACGTACATTTTCCCATAAGATCAATATCTGATTTCAACCCATACTAAAATAAATGCTAGAATTGATATGTATACTACAAGCGTTTTGTACTATATGAGTCCTAACTAAAACTGTACTTAACTAGTGAAAGCGTATGCCTCATAACAAAACATGAAACCAAGAACTCCACTCCCAATATACAATATATATGTATTTATAGATTATCATCTAACCCAACATTTTACAACTGACACAAACCCATATATGAACTGTTATTCTAAACTTACCCAACCTTTTATATAAATTTGACTCATATACCAGATATATTAAGCTATTCCCAGATCCTCCTTTTATTTTAAACTTCACGCAATACAACACCTACTACCTATATGTGCCTAACTTATACTCTTATAACAGCAATTCCAAACTACGAAACATACTCATACATCATCTTTACCAATATACATGCAGACCCCAACTTAACATAGAATAAAGCTACTAACATCTTCACTAAAATTTTAAATTTTGTGTATAAATGCGGACTATATATGCAACTACGCATCAGAAAGAAGAGTATAAGTAGACTATATGTATGTGTATAAGCAACTTGGTATAATTCAAAGTCCAAATATATATACAATATATTGAACATGCAGCCATATATGGACTTGCATAAAAAAGATAAGTTATATAATCATATAAACATGTCTATAAAATAAAACGGAATATACTAAAATAAAATAAACTCTTACATATTTTAATCACTATGCAGACCCCTAAACATGCACGATGCCGAGAAAAATAAATATGTAGACTTAAGCTAATACATCATATAAAAAAAATATTTTATATAGTACCTTATACGCAAAGCAAAAAAAAAAAAACGACTGAGTGGCTCGGATCTCTTTGGTTGCGTGGCCACGAGCTGGAGATGGCCAAAGGATCTGGCACACGCTGGATGAAGGCGAGTTATAGGGCAGAGGGTGGTCGCCATGAGGCTCGTGTGTGGACGTTGGTTGTTGTCACAGGGAAGCCGAAACAAGGCGGGGGTGGATCTGGGTTGGTGAGGGGTCGAGTACATGGGAAGGTGAAGTGCTGGCGATGGGTACAAGCGCATGGGAGCGGGAAAAGCCGAGCAAAACAGAGGAGCAGTGATGGTCGGTGGAAGGTGGCTGTGTCATGGCGTAAGAGAGAGAGGAGGCAAAGCCATCGGCCAATAGGAGGAGAAGCATTTGGCAGATCGACTGGGCATGGCTGATGGAAGGCACGGCATGATTTCATTTGATATTATTAGGGTGATGGTCTGGAAGAAATGAAGATCTGTAGAGGAGGTTAACATGCTTTTCTATATAAATGGTCTTAAATAGAAATAAACGGTGCAAGGTAACTCACGGTCAGATAAACGAATCAGCTAATGGACCATTTAAAATAAAAATTTCAACGCAAAATTATACGTTTGAATTCGAAACGTCTACACATAAATCCAGAAAAATAATAATAGCAATAAATGGCATGTTTTAACAGCATGTTGAAGTTTGAAAAGTTAGGGTAACGGACCATAAAAAAAATTGAAACGGAGGATTGATAACAGCTGCACAATTCAAAGCAATTTGATTGATGCACGTTCCATACTTGAAACGGAAAGGAAAAATATAAAGTCAGAATTTCGGTACGGTTACAACGAACAAATTATTGTTTCCGCTGTGCACCGGATTCCAAAATACATAAATAAATATACCGTAGGGATCAACACGACGAGATGATCAAATCGGTATACAGTTATCAGTGGTACGATCATCCGATCAATAGTCGATAATCGGTACCGAAAATACTGCTATTTTGTAGAAAATAAGGTAAACGGAGCAGTAGACGTCCGAATTTGGAAAAACGAAGGATGACGTCTCACTCAGAAGAGGATTTAGAAATTTTCCATAGAAAAATATTCAAGCTTGAAAATAAATTTATTATCAGCAATTATTGGCTCGCTTGAATGAAATAGAATTTCACAATGAAATAACTTTCATAAAATTGATTGAAAATTTACCATTTGCTATATTAAACCATACGTAATCCAAATATTAACTTTTTTTTTCAAAATATTATTATTAAAAATTTCACAAATATTCAGTTAAATACATAAAAATCAATAAAAATTATTATAATTTTACGGTTCGTTACATCAACTGTGATTGCTTCTATATATCAACTTATGATAGCTTTATGGCTTCAACTTGCGATGGCCTCGACCATATCATCTTGCCATAGCCCAGTTGGTTTACCATGCGATAGCTCATGGCCATCGACTTATGATAGCTCATTGCTATCAACTTGCCGTGTCTTTGACATTGTCAACTTTCGATGGTTTCACCACTTATTCACTCTTGGAAATTTTGGTACAACAAATGAAACAAGATATAATATGATTTGTATAATAATCATGTTAGATGTAATGTGATATACTTAGTCAATAATGAAATTTCTATATGGTTGTGTATTGTTATTGACTAAATAGAGATACTTTAATAATCTCATAATATATAGTGATAAGTAATACTGATAGGCTGTGCAGTTAAAGTGCTTAGAGATTTTATAGTGGTAGAGGTACAAAAAGCTATATTGGGGTTAGAGTGAGGATATATAAACAAAATAGCGGACGTGTAAAAATATTTTATTGGATATAAATTCAAATCTCTAAAGTTGATTTATTCTCATTCCCACATCATTCAGGAAATTTTTTTGTTCGCTCCTATATAATGAAATTGAAGATTATCATGATCCTTGTAGTTCATACATGGTGGACATAATAAAATTCTAATTTATGTTGAGTGCTTAAAAATTGAACATAGACCTATACCCTAAGTTAGTTAATTTGTTTTATAAGAGACCTAGTCAAATTAATCTTTTTATATCTAAAGTAGAGGCTAAAAAATCTTTGATTTAGCAGGCATAGCAGAAAATAGTGGGGATTTAAGTGGATATATTATTTAATAGTGCTAAACTAAAAAAGTGTAGCGGCCGAACTACACTAAGCGCTTTAGCAGGGCATTAGTAGGGTTTTAACTGCATAGCTTATGGGGATATTCCCCATTATTATTTTCCTAAAGTCAAAATCATCATCAATCTAATCCTTCGATCTCGTTATACAAAACATGAGATGTAAAGAATATAATAGCTGTATCATTGTACCAATGTTACTACTTACATACCCATTACCGGATTAGTCCAACGAGTTCTTTTCCTACCTGCTAACCAAACCAAGAGATGGTTTATAAACCATATATGGCCTTACTCTTTTCTTGGACTAATAATTTAGCACATGTACAAAATGTATAATAATAATAGTAGTAGTAGCAGCAGTAGTAGTAGAAGAGTACTATAAAATATGACATATAGTTAACACAAATTAAATAGCGATAATATGAATAAAGATAACTTACAACTACATGATTTCCTTCTCTTATCTTGCATCACAAAGTTAGCACATATACACAATAATATGGAAAATATCACTAGCATATGTGAATAACAATAATACAAGTTACGAAAGAACTGTCTACATGAACTCCTATAGTGATATGCATGAAATGTCGAAGTTATTCGGACTCTCGACACAGAATGAGTGGAAATGTTATGCTTGAAAATCATACGTCACCAATGGTATAAAGTATGTTAATACAATATAGAAGTCTCCCTTAGTATCATTGATAGAACGAGAGTAACCATATTTTAGACTTTAATCCTAGTTGGCACTATAATGATGAATAAACTACAAATGCATAATTAATCATTAGAGTGCATAGGAAAATGCCATACAATAGGTTAGTCTACCCCACTCATGTTATAATACTCATTTATTGTCTCTAATGTCCATAAATATTTGTTTATAAGCTTTCAAACTTCATTTTCCATGTTTTTTTAAAAATTCATTTCCCAAAGATTTCTAAATCATACTCGTTATATTATACAAAATCACATTTTTTTCAAAGTCCGTATGAAATCATATTTATTGAAAATCGGTACTAGAGATCAAATAGAAAAAGGGAGAAAATACCCAATTACATTGTGGGCGTCTCTACACAATCTCTATGTCAGCTTCAAATAGCACTCAAATCATAATTCATATGTTTCCATCAATTCAGCTGATGTACATACCACAGTCCTAGGATTTGTCTGTTTGGTATTCACTATAATTTTATTGCTAAAAACACCATCGCATCAAAAGGATCTAACTTGATTCACTTGGTGCAGTTTTATTCACATAAAGTATGTCTTACCATACTCACTACCCTAATATATACAATATTAGCAAGGGTATTAGTTATGCAAACTTGTGACTACATATGAATAATCACAGTGGTAAAAAATAGAGCATCATTTTATTAAGGAAATAATGTCATGCTAAAGTAATAAATCAAATTATCAGTGTGGCTTATAATTATATAACTTGGTATCATCCTGTAATATCTCGAAATTTTTATGAGTGACAATAACACAATGTATATTCAATATAAGCAAGGCAAATATATTCAACTTTAGCGTAAACTATATAACCGAAGGCACCTTATAGAACTCATATAGGAATTATCATTTCTTAATTTATTATTCATTAACAATAGTGAACTATAAAATAAACAATTAGATCTATACTTCTAACTTGTAACACTTAAATATTTATTCATTATGCTAAATTCATATTAATGGTGCAAGTGAACCAACTTGAGTAGCTTACGCGATTTCGCTACTCATAATAATATTTTATATTTAGTTCATATTTGATTAATAATCAGAATTCAAAGCAAAGTATAGACTGAATATTAATACATAGACATCCAATACCTAGCCTATTTACCACTTTAAAAAGTTTTCTAAATCTCAGACGTTAAACTCATATTCAATTATGAAATTGATTACTTGTAACATGCCATATTTAGGAGAGCCATAATGTGAATGATAATTAATAATATATTTTGTTAAGAAATAATTAAGAGAATTTAATTGAAAGATATAATAAACGAGATTTGAATGAATAAATATGGGACCGCTTAAATATAGGTAATTTAGTGGAACGAGTGTGATTAGGGCAAGAAAACTTGACCATATATTTATAAGGTAGTGTATTTGAATATTTATATCAAGGGAATCAACCATACATGTCTTAGGATGAATTTGAATATCTAAATGGAGAAGATTTGCATTTAGGAAAATTAATGAATAGGTTAGGTAACAAACTTGATCATACATGTATAAGGTAACGAATTTAAATATTTGAATGTAGAATATTCATTTAGCAAAATTAATGTATAAGATTGGGTAATAAATTCGACCATACATGTATGAGCTAACGAATCTGAATATTAGCATTTAGGGAAATCAGTGAGATATTAAGGGAATCAACCATTCATGTCTTAGGATGAATTTGAATATCTAAATGGAGAAGATTTGCATTTAGGAAAATTAATGAATATATTAGGTAACAAACTCGATCATACATGTATAAGGTAATGAATTTAAATATTTGAATGTAGAATATTCATTTAGGAAAATTAATGAATAAGATTGGGTAATAAATTGGACCATACATGTATGAGCTAACGCTGAATATTTGCATTCAGGGAATCAGTGAGATCAGGTAAAAAAACTCAACCACACATGTATAAGGTAATGAATTTGAATATTTGAATAAAGAATATTTGCATCCATCAACATTAACAAATAAGGTTAGATAATAAATTGGACCATAGATGTATAAGATGATGAATTTAAATATTTGAATGGTGAATATTATCATTTAGGGAAATTAATGAATAAGGTCAGGTAATAAAGGTTTAACCTAAGTTAAAATCAATATTATATAAGCCCTTAACATATTCACCTCTTAATTTCACATTCACTTCATTTTCAGAATAAAACAAACAAAACCCCATCAACCTTAGACGGCCGCCGTTACTAGGAAAAGAGAGGAAATCAAAGACCAAAGCTTCGTATCTAAGAAGAAAACGTGGATTGTAATCAAGCTCTACAAATCTTGGTGAGTGAATCTTTATCTAATTTACTTCCAATCACATTTGGGTTCGAATATAATATGCATTGGCTGGTTGAAACGTTATTAAACATATTTTGCCGAATAGAAATGATTTCACATGTGTTAAATGATTTAAATGAATATAATTTGGTCATGTTTCTGAGTAAAACATTATTTAATCTTATTCAAACGTCATGAAATTTCAATATAATGTTTCTTGTACTATAACAGAATTAGGCTATAAATTTTGTAATTTTTGAATAAAGTCATAATTAACTATTAGTTTTCTAGGTGATAAATAACTAATTTTAGGGGTAAATTAATATTAAAAAACATTAAAGTTAAATATTTTGCTTTTAAATTTTCATTAGAGGAATAAGAAGATGTTTTAGAATTTCCTATTAATTTTCTAACTATTATGAATTAATTGGTTAAGAAAATGTTACCTTAGTTAATGAAAAGTAATTAAGGAAACGATTAACTAATGGAGCTAAACTTTCGAATTGGTTAGAGAATATCGTTATAAGATAAAAGTAACCATTGAACAAGTTACATATGTCCGAGTTAAGTTAAAGCTATCACTTTATTAAGGAAAAGTTGAACTACGGATTTGCAATCATGACTTATGATGGCTTTTCTTAGACATGCAATATCCCAAATTTGACATTCGGTGGCTTTAAAGTATGACATACAATAACCAAGTAATGTCAACATACAGTAGGACTATATCAACATGCTTTGACATTTTGCAATTTAAACATGTGATAGCAAGTGATACTAAAAGGTTTATTTATTATTAGTTTTACATTACATTACATGATATATGTACCATATACACATATGTTTGTATGTGCACATGCAACATAATAAGGTGCATATGGTTTGACACGCACCGTATATAGATGTTAGGGTTTACAACGCAAAGAACGTGTAAGCCCCTCTGTATACATGTATGTTTTATGTATGTGTATGTTTATATATATATATATGTGTGTGTGTGTATGTGTAAATATATATACATATACGTATATATGTATGTGTGTGTGTGTGTGTGTGTGTGTGTATATATATATATAATTGTGAAATGATAAGTATACCATGTAAAATTTTATAAAATGATATGTGTGTGTATATATATACATGCATGAAATATTTTAAAACTATAAAGTGACATATATAGAATATATACATTTTTTGTTTTTATTGTTTTTTATGAATATGAAATAATGTTTAAATTTGTTTATATAGTTATATAACATAAACAAAACATATAAATATATATAATTAAATTTTAATAAAATACTTCAATATATCGGTCATATAGGTTTTTTCAATTTTTAATATTTTTTGGTTACCAATTTCCGTACAGAAATAATCGGTTAAAAATAAAAAACATAACTAAAAAATAAAAAAATAATTTTAAATCACTGCAAATCATGTTGCAGGTATTTTGCAAAATTAGTATACACTTTTTCATATATTTATTTTGCATGAATTTAAATTTAATTATAAATCAAAGGACATAAGTGTATGTGTGTGTATGAATTTTAATATCTATATGAAAAAAGTTTAATTTTTTTAATTAGATATGAAAAAAGTTTATCTGTATATAAAATTAATGAAATAAATGCTCGTTATATATATATATATATATATACTATAGTATTATTTTATTTATATGTATTAAAATCAATTTAATATTTATTTATTTAAATTCAAAAATAAAAAAATGATATTTTTGATGCAATCATATAGTAAGATATATGTACACAAATTTTTTTTATTTTATTTTATTTTACATGCAAATACATATAATCCATCTAATGGTAACAACACTTATATGTGCGGATTTGTGAAATTGATCATATAAACAATGACAACGTAAATACATAATAAATAATGTGTATATATGGTATAAAATAGATTATTACATTTCCCTAAAGCCTAATTGATACGCCAAGAAACGTTGAATAAATACTCTAGTTGAATCGAATCCTGGATCCAGAAATTGCTACCTTCCGAATGCAGCTACCATCGACAATCAAATTAAATGCTTTATAATGTTCTAAAGATCGAAAACTTAAGATATGGGGAGTGGGAGTGGTTGGCTCGATTTAATGTAACACCCTGTAAATTTACGTTAATAATTTAATAATTTTTTTTGAATTACCTAGAGAACCAAGCTTCGCTTGTAAACTCTAGGAAAGTATGTGCCTGCCAAACACATACTTCGGGTACTTGTTACAAGGTTGTCAGTTTCGGGGCTCGAACTCGTGACCTTCGATCACGCAGTCCGAACCATCAACCAACTGCGCCAACCCTGTTGGCATTAATAATAATTAGGCTACAATAATGGAATTTGAGCAAATAATGGAACTCGGCCATGAAACTTGCACCATTGCATTAGTGGCAATTTACTGGGCAACTTTCATATTTGTAGTTTCGCGATCGAAGTTCAAAGGAAGAAGTTATGGGCATTTAAAGAAATCGAAATGGAAATAATTAAATAAAAAAATATGGCAATAAAGATAAAATTAAATCAGGACCCCACGATCAATCCATGCTATGGGGCGGTCAACTGCTCCCATGATCGACCGCTCATAGGGGAGCGGCCGACTGATCAAGGCATTTCGATTTTGGTTTTACCTCGGCCAATGACTCAGATTTAATAATTTTAATCTAATGCACATGACTGATTCGAGATCCTATAAATATAGACCTAACCGCTCCCTTCTTCTCTCATATTTTCTAATCAAAGGCAACGAAGCTCTTCCATTTCCTCTTCTCCACTATCCCTTTTAACATTAAATAATTTGTATTTATACAAATTGGAGAAGTGCAAAAAATAAATAGAAGAAGAGAAGGAGTGGACCATCGTTGGGCAATAAAAAGGTAAATTTCAACATTATAAATCTATATTCTCCTTTTTTTTCTAAATGCCTTCTTAGATGTGTAATTATAATGGTATGTATATACCATTTTATACATATTACTTGGAATTAAAAAGGAAATAGAGTTAATTCAAGGAATCAAATTCAGATCTGGGGATTAGGAAAGCTTTTAAAGCTGAGTAGGAAATTAATGTAATTTACCTATGACATATGAGTTTATTTCGTTGGAATTTTATATGATGTTTACACCTAACTAAAGATCTAAAGAGTTGTAGTGTTGAATTAAGTGCATAAAACACTGCCTGCATATTCTGTAAATGAATAGAAATGTTATTTACACCTAGAATTGCTTACATCTAGATCTAGAAATCAATCCCCAAGTTATTAAAAGTTGAATATGGATAATATGTAGAATTCATTCTAGATCTGCAATTGGGTTATGGAAATATTAGTATAATTTAGATTTGTTCTGATTTTATTAGAATATGAATCTTGTATTTTAAACTTGTTGGAAGCTTTTTTCATTTAACCTCTATGAATTTGTCTAATATTTTAATTTCATAAAAAAAGTGCAATGTTTTATTTGACAAGGAATACACATCAAAAAAAGAAAGAGATGTGTAAAGTATGGATTTCCTTTCTGTAGTTTACACTGTCTATTTCAATAAAGAGAAAATAAATGATTCCTTATAATATCAAACAAAGCAAATCTCTAAATTTAGGTTAATTTGTGGAAGGTTATAATGGGAAACCTTTCTGGAAGGATAATTGTAATAGATTAAAATATAGGATGAAATATGCTAGTTAAGGATTAATAACTAGAAACATAATATAAATTGATAAATATATATAACCACTCTAAAACATTTAAAATAAAAATATAATAAACACAAAAAATTATACTTAATGTTCGCGTTACATGTAAATTTAACATTAAAATAGATCGTGTAATAAGTGGAAAGATTAGAAAGTAAAGATGGAAGGATTGTAACCCCAAAAATGAATAGACAATAAATGTGCAATAAATTAAAAGTTGCTAGAATTAAAACTGGTTACAAATGGATGAAATTAGACCGATTAATGAAATTGGTAGGTTAACTATAGAACAGACATTGAAGAAATAATGGTAAGATTTAAACAGGTAAATAAAGGTCTTTAGGAAACGTCTATTGAGATAATAATCATTTACTATAGACAAAAGGGACATTTATAGAGATAATAAATAAAACATGTTAAGTGGAAATTAAATATCATAAGGTAGGATAATTTTCATTAGAGTAATTGTGACGAACCGCCTTTCTAACCACAGAAAGACGTATCATCAATAAGAAAAGAAAGAGATAGAAATAGAAAAGATAGAAAGAAAGAATAACAACATTAGAATCTCACAGCGGAAACAGAACAAAATATAATACATCACATAACTATTACATAGTTTTACATATAACAGAATTACACAACATCATTCAACAAGACAGTCATATATATATATATATATATATATACACACACACACACATCTGCCATTACATACATCCTAAAATACTACATACATCAACCAACACAGCGGAACTAGATAGATATATACGTCTGGACTCCTGCTCCAAGCTTCTCCAGAACTCAACAATCCAAAACCTATCACTTGGCTACTCATAAAAATTTGAGTACCCAAGGGTATGAAAAACAAAAATAAACTCCGGGTCAGACATGAGTCTGGTGTGAGTAAACAGGTTAAAGTTGTTTAACTTTAAAAACCATTTGAAAATAAAGGTATCACGTAAGACTCCCCACACATAAACACGGGTAAGTTTTTACCTTACGCTAACCAAAACATTTTATAGGAAATCCAGTGATATTATAATAGTGTCTAGGGTTTTCAAGTAAATAGAAAATAGCCGAAATTGTTACATGATTAAATTCCAGCTACTAGCCACAAAAGTGGGTAATACAAATCAAAACCGTAGGGTCTCGTAGGGAAAATGGGTTTCCATCAATGGTAAGGCTACTGGGATACCGCCCGTCATAGTACGAGGCCTAGATCACCGTACCGAGGATCACTCCCAACCCCCTACAACACAAGGCCGTAACCATTTCTTACTGAACAGTTCCGAACAAGATAACCCCGCAGTTGTGGCCAACAACTGCCCACACAGCTGAAATAAAAGGGACATCTAGACAGGGGTATATCTCATCCTACTTGGGTGCTACCCACCTAACCTTGCTGCATCTCCCCTGTTTTAGCCATTCCCAGTTGATGAGGCTTGAGGCTGCGATTACCTTTATAGAACACATCTCTTAGAATGCTCATCGTCCGCATGACGATGTTCTGAAAGCATTCAACCATACTAATTCGTTCCGGGTTCAAACGAAACCGAAGGCATTATCTCGTTACACTCGTTTTGGAATCACCCTCAGAGTCAACAACGATAACCCTTGCACTTTGAAACACCATCTCGATCTTCACTTGGAGATGCCACGACCTATCGTTTAATTTGGATCGATGTGGTTTTCGGATAATCATAACTGACACCCAATCCCGGTCTCATCGAAATCCAAACGCCATTTTAAAGGCCAAGTTGTTTAATAGTTTTAAATAATTTAATTCAACATTTTGAATTCACATGGCATTTATCACAGATAAATCATACACAGTTATCACAGATATATCAAGGCATATTGCAGAGTATCACAGAATATTACCAAATAGATATCACAAATCTAGATATTCTACTTATACAATCATACTTTCCCGGGTCCCCACTTCTTCTCCACATACTTTCTTCTCCCTTTTTTCCAGTTAAGTTTAAGTGTAAGTTTCAAGTTATAAACCTCAATAAACTAGAAAGCAACCACTCGAACTTGCGTTCCATCTCGAAGCAAACCATCCATTTTCTCGAGCATCAACTCGTGTCGCTCACAACAAAATAAAAACTTCCTGACACCTATTCGTTGCCGTGCACGTGCATGACACTTCGCCGGCGCTCCGACAAAGTTCGTTACCTCCGACAAATCACGAACAAACACTAAATCGAAAACAAAGATCAATTCGACTCCAAAAATTCTAGATCGAAGTTTGGTCTTTCGTTCGAAGTTCTGGAACTCGAACTCACCAAACAAAAACGCCTCGTTCCACTCATGCCGACCATCAGAGGCGACACAACTCCGGCCTCACCTCACCAATACCCCACTCTAGCATTCCCTTGAACCCCACGCAACTCGATCAACCCGTGGTGACGAAATCACCTGGTTTCCAGACCACGTCAAAACTCGAGCATAAACCCTAAACTGGCCCCGTCCCATCAATTCTTGCAATAAATTTTTATTAACAATTTTCCCATTACCATCGATGGTCAAACTTGCTTCGTGCAAAATTTCAACATCCTAAAATTCTTCGGTCACCAGAAATTGATCAAAATGCATTTCCAGTTCATTTATGAACTGCTCCTAGTATTCTTAACTAAAAATCGCCATTTTATTTTCAAAAATCCTACTTTCGTATGTAGATTCAAGCTATATAATCGAACCAATAATTTAAAATATTCGATTTAATCATATGATTTCATTTTCACTGTAAAACTGAGTTTATAGAGTCACTACTTCAATACTGTGCTTAAAACAAATTCTAGGCCATAGTTAAAGTTTAAACAAACTTGTTTTACTTGAAACCCTAAGCTTAATAATGTTTATATGAACATGTATTAATTTTTTTCTACTTTACTTTACTATGTAACCAGAAATTAAGAAGAACAGACCATATAAAAGTTCTCAGTACAACAGAAACATACAGAACTACTTCTTTAAAATATACAGCAAAGCATAAACTATTCATGAATCAAATACATAGATTTAAATTTTTAAAATAGTATGTTTACTCACCTGAAAAGTGTTTTGAAACAGAGAACAACTTTTGTGTTGATAAGCAAAACTGCTAACTTGATTTCCTGGAAAATCTTCTTGTTAGTCTTCCTATTTTCTTAGTTGAGTTGTAAGTTTAACTTCAGCTGATTTGTATTTGAATTTGAGCAAAAATAGTGATGCTTATTTTCTAGTTTGCTTAGTTTTTGAACGAGCAAGAACTAAAATGGATGCATATATAAAGAAAATAGGTTTTATAGGGTGGGTATCTTCTGGTACAAGCTTTTCTTTGTTTTCAATATTTGGTCAAAGATCTTTTCTGAAAATTGAAATGATATTTACACCTTTGAAATGACTTTATTTTGGTGCTGAAATGATAGTATTAAATGTAATTGTCTTGTTCCATGTTACATACTTATCCCCTTTGATTTTGTATGTACATATATATTTTTTTTGTTTCATTGCCTTGCATACCTACATGTATTTCAATAGTTTACATATTTCTAGAATTGTTTGATGTGTTTTACTTTATGTTTTCATGTAACCATATAAGTTAACTTATATATTTATTTTTTTATTCCTAACATAAATGCTTATTTTTGTTTCTATTTAAGTTTAACTATCAAACACTTAATTCATATCCATATATTTTTATAGCTATATTTTATACTTATATTTAGTATTGATAGGATTGATTTTATTTTAAACATTATTATTTAGATTGCCTTCATATGCATATATTTAGGTTAAATATTAATAATGTAGAGAATTAATTAAATCGAATAAGGTAGATTTTATTTTAAATATTTTTGAAATATTCTATTTTAAATTTTCAAATCAAAGTTTCTTCCAAAATACATTCACACACACACACACACACACACACATATATATATATAAATGGTAAATGCCCAAAGTCTTATTCAATTTTAAAATGATAAAGTTTGTATTTTATTTAATTAGATTAAATACTTATTAAAATAATATTGCCAAAATCCTAGGTCGTTACATTCCTCCCCCTTAAAATAATTTCGTCCTCGAAATTTAAAACAAAAGTTAATTCAAAAGCTTTTATATCAACAATCCAAACATACAAATCATCCATACATTAGCAAACAATCAAACAGTCTATCCTGACAAACCTCACTAGTTATCCGGACACAAATCTGGATAAGCTTTTCTAAAACTATCCAGATTTTCCCAGGTACAATCTCTGGGATCCTCGCTCCACTGCACTTTGACGAGCTTCACTACTTTTCCCCTGAGTTGCCTCTCGTCTTGGTCAACAATCTAAACAGGATTCCTAACCACAGTCAAGTTTGGCTCGACCTCCAGATCTTCCTGGACTACTAGTTTTACAACCAATGATGGGTCATGGAAAAACTTCCTTAGATGGGATACATGAAATACATTATGAATTCCAGACATCCGTTCTGGCAATTCAATTCTGTAAGCTACAGCACCAATCCTTTCCCAGCACTCGGAATGGTTCAATATATCTCGGGGCAAGTTTTTTTGTCTTTTCGAATCTAATAGCTCCTTTGATCGGGGAAACTTTGACAAAGACTAAATCTCCGATCTCAAATTCCAATTGTCATCGCCTTTTATCTGCATACTTCTTCTGACGGTCCTGAGCAGCTTTCATTCTCTTCTTGATAAGCTCAACTTTCGCAGAAGCTTTACGAATCAAATCTGGTCCAAGCACAAGACAATCTCTCGACTCTATCCAACAGGATGGGGATCTAACACAGCGGAACTAGATTGATATATACGTTTAGACTCCTGCTCCAAGCTTCTCCAGAACTCAATAATCCAAAATCTATCACTTGGCTACTCATAAAAATTTGAGTACCCAAGAGTTTATGAAAAACAAAAATAAACTCCAGGTCAGACATGGGTCTGGTGTGAGTAAACGGGTTAAAGTTGTTTAACTTTGAAATCCATTTTAAAATAAAGGTATCACGTAAGACTCCCCACACATAAACACGGGTAAGTTTTTACCTTAGCCAACCAAAACATTTTATAGGAAATCCAGTGATATTATAACAGTGTCTAGGGTTTTCAAGTATATAGAAAATAGCCGAAATTGTTACATGATTAAATTCCAGCTACTAGCCACAAAAGTGGGTAATACAAATCAAAACCGTAGGGTCTCGTAGGGAAAATGAGTTTCCATCAATGGCAGGGCTACTGGGGTACCGCCCGTCATAGCACGGGGCCTAGATCACCATACCAAGGATCACTCCCGACCCCTACAACACAAGGCCGGAACCATTCCTTACTGAACAGTTCCGAACAAGATAACCCCACAGTTGTGGCCAACTGCCCACACAGCCGAAATAAAAGGGACATCTAGACAGGGGTATATCTCATCCTGCTTGGGTGCTACCTACCAAACCTTGCAGCATATCCCCTGTTTTAGCCATTCCCGGTTGATGAGGCTTGAGGCTGCGATTACCTTTATAGAACACATCTCTTAGAATGCTCATCGTCCGCCTGACGATGTTCTGAAAGCATTCAATCCATACAAATTCGTTCCGGGTTCGGACGAAATCGAAGGCATTATCTCGTTACACTCGTTTTGGAATCACCCTTAGAGTCAACGATGATAACCCTTACACTTTGAAACACCATCTCGATCTTTACTTGGAGATGCCACGACCTATCGTTTAATTTGGATCGACGTGGTTTTCGGATAATCATAATTGACACTCGATCCCGGTCTCATCGAAATCCAAACGCCATTTTAAAGGCCAAGTTGTTTAATAGTTTTGAACAATTTAATTCAACATTTTGAATTCACATGGCATTTATCACAAATAAATCATACACAGTTATCATAGATATATCATGGCATATCGCAGAGCATCACAGAATATTAGCAAACAGATATCATAAATCTAGATATTCTACTTATACAATCATCCATAAGCAAGCTTCTTTAATCCTTATTGTAATTAATTCAATTTAAATTAATTACTTGAGAATTAATCAATTAATCCTGCTTAATTAATCATCAATTAATTATTTATCCCTTTTCAAACTATTTAATTAATTAATCACTTTTTAATCAATTTATTAAACCTTACTTACTTAAATCATTACTCCTTGATTATTAATTAATTAATCGTTAATTACTAACTAATTAATCATTTATCCTTAAATAACTACTTAATTAGTTAACCACTATTTATTTATTAATTAGCTTTAATTATCTAATTAACAATTCTTATTTACAAATTAATTAGACACTTAATTATTAATTAGCCAATCTTAAATTACAAATTGATAAATCCCTAATTACTTAGTTAATTATAATTATTAATTAATTAATCATTCTTAATTACCCTTTGAATCAATTAATTAATAATAATAATTTATCTTAATTAACATTTCAAAATCTTCCTTAATAACTTTGAAATCAAATTATTACTAACTTAAAAAGATTTAAATGTTAATTAAATTTAAAACTTATCTTACATTAACTATTTAATTAAGGTATTAATTAAGATTTTAGAAAACATTGTTAAGTATTTACTTAAATAATTAAAATTGTAATAAAGTCTTAACTTAAATTTGTCAAACATTAATTGTCATCATTACTTAATTTTTTTTAAATGGTTTGCTTAACTTACTATTATTATATTGCAGGTTTGGAAATCAAACCCGAGCAAGATTCCGGTTTACTCGAGTAAGCACTCGAGTTTCTTCTTTCTTTCCCCGAGTCCCCTCTTCTTCTCCACATACTTTCTTCTCCCTTTTTTCCAGTTAAGTTTAAGTGTAAGTTTCAAGTTATAAACCTCAATAAACTGGAAAGCAACCACGCGAACTTGCGTTCCAGCTCGAAGCGAACCATCCATTTTCTCGAGCACCAACTCGTGTCGCTCACAAAAAAAAACTTCCTGACACCTATTCGTTGCCGTGCATGTGCACGTGCACGGCACTTCGCCGGTGCTCCGGCGAAGTTTTTTACCTCCGGCAGGTCATGAACAAACACTAAAATCTAAAACAAAGATCAATTCGACCTCAAAAATTCTAAATCAAAGTTTGGCCTTTCGTTCGAAATTCTGGAACTCGAACTCACCAAACAAAAACGCCTCGTCCCACTCACGCCGACCATTAGAGGCGACACAACTCCAGCGTCACCTCGCCGATATCCCACTCTACCATCCCCTTGAACCCCACGCAACTCGATCAACCCGTGGTGACGAAATCACCTGGTTTCCAGACCACGTCAAAACTCGAGCATAAACCCTAAACTGGCCTCGTCCCATCAATTCTTGCAATAATTTTTTTTAACAATTTTCCCATTACCATCGATGGTCAAACTTGCTTCGTGCAAAATTTCAACATCCTAAAATTCTTCGGTCACCAGAAATTGGTCAAAATGCATTTCCAGTTCATCTATGAATTTCTCCAAGTATTCTTAACTAAAAATCACCATTTTAGTTTTAAAAATCCTACTTTCGTATGTAGATTCAAGCTATATAATCGAATCAATAATTTAAAATATTCGAATTAATCATATGATTTCCTTTTCACTGTACAACTAAGTTTACAGAGTCACTACTTCAATACTGTGCTTAAAACAAATTCTAGGCCACGATTAAAGTTTAAACAAACTTTTTTTGCTTGAAACCCTGAGCTTAATAATGTTTGTATGAAGATGTATTAATTTTTTTTCTACTTTACTTTACTCTTTAACCAGAAATTAAGAAGAACATACCATATAAAAATTCTCAGTACAACAGAATTACTTTATACAGCAAAGCACAAACTATTCATGAATCAAATACACAGATTTAAAATTTTAAAATAGTATGTTTACTCACCTGAAAAGTGTTTTGAAACAAAGAACAACTTTTGTGTTGAAAAGCAAAACTTCTAACTTGATTTCCTAGAAAATCTTCTTGTTAATCTTCCTATTTGATTAGTTGAGTTGTAAGTTTAGCTTCAGCTGATTTGTATTTGAATTTGAAAAAAAATAGTGATGCTTATTTTCTGGTTTTCTTAGTTTTTGAACGAGCAGGAACTAAAATGGATGCATATAAAAAGAAAATAGGTTTTATAGGGTGGGTATCTTCTGGTACAAGCTTTTCTTTGTTTTCAATACTTTGGTCAAAGATCTTTTCTGAAAATTGAAATGATATTTACACATTTGAAATGACTTTATTTTGGTGCGAAGATGATAATATTAAATGTAATTGTCTTGTTCCATGTTACATACTTATCCCCTTTGATTTTGTATGTATATATACATTTGTTTCATTGCCTTGCATATCTACATGTATTTCAATAGTTTACATATTTCTAGAATTGTCTGATGTGTTTTACTTTATGTTTTCATGTAACCACATAATTTAACTTATATATTTATTTTTTATTCCTAACACAAATGCTTATTTTTGTTTCTATTTAAGTTTAACTATCAAACACTTAATTCATATCCATATATTTTTATAATTATATTTTATATTTATATTTAATATTGATGGGATTGATTTTATTTTAAACATTATTATTTAGATTACCTTCATAAGCATAGATTTAGATTAAATGTTAATATTGTAGAGCATTAATTAAATCGAATAAGGTAGATTTTATTTTAAATATTTTTGAAAGATTCTATTTTAAATTTTCAAATCAAAGTTTCTTCCAAAATGTGTGTGTGTATATATATATATATAAATGGTAAGTGTCCAAAGTCTTATTCATTTTTAAAATGATAAGTTTGTATTTTATTTAATTATATTAAATACTTATTAAAATAATATTTCCAAAATCCTAGGTCATTACAGTAATTATGTAGCCTTAAATATAAAAATAGAGATTAGTGAGCAATATCCAATAATAGTGCTTAAAATAATTAATTATACTTAGTTGTTGGGATGCGAGGTTAGTAAATTTACACAACAGAAGTCTATCCTTTACTCAGATGCTACCAGTAGTTGTATACACTTACTACTGATGTGAGACCTCTCCAACTATAGAAGCCGTAGGAAAAGGGATATGCGAAGGATGTAGGACCTGCTTCTGGGTCGGAGGTATTAAGTGGTTGATTGAGGGCCCTCCTCTTCCCTGTTTATGATGTATTAAATGGTCATGGTTTGCGGTTAGGCATGATAAAGGATATCTCGGAAAGGTTTGCTTCATTAAGTGGCTGAAGAGATTTCCATGCAATGTTAAATAGATAGGCACTGATAAGGGGTCCACCTTGGGTTTGCTATCAAAATGATGAGGGATTGCCTTAAATAAGGTATCAAATGGTCAGAGTCTGTCTAATTCCAATTAAGAAAGTATTAAGTGTCTTGGATACTATCTCCCACATGGCTAGGACATTATTAATAATAGATATGGTAACTATACGTTATAAAGCCATATATAGAAGTCATGTTCTTTGTAGCTAGGACCGATAGACCAACGTTGATAATGCGAAGGGTCTGCTTTGTAATAACCCGCACTCCAGTAGGCCCAGATTTTCGCTAACCCGAAAACCCAAGTACACTAAATTATGGATTGTTGGCTTGGTAGCCTGTAAAAGAGAAGCTATATCAGAGCACTAATGGTAATAACTCACGGTAGAAATAAGTAAATATAATAGATCATAATAATTGTTGACCTAAAACTGACACCTCAATGCCAAATGTCTCAGCTGGACCACTGCTCCAAAACAATACCAGTACCCGCCGTCCTAAATTCTGTGGGTTGTAATGAGAAGTGGATCAGAACAACGTTCCAGTGACTAATAAACTATACATCTTATACATATCACTAACTTATGCTAATTTTTTACCATTTCTTCTTATGTTAGATTTATAATTAGTCACTACGACTAACTACCGCGTACGAGCCGTCCCATCTACACCATGTAGATATATATATATATATATATATATATATATATATATGTAAGTGTGTATATACCATTTTCACTAATGGACCTAAATAACATCCCCACTAGTACCTACCACTCAACGTCTTGTAAGGATTCATCACCTCACTGCTTCATGATCGTCGTATCACTCGAGGAAATCTTATAGTGCGCACTGACTACCTCCACTCCATAAGGTTCTGCATTCTCCGGGGATTTTTGCCTTTGCTTGCTTCATTTGTCATGGATTTTCGGCCTCATGCACCTATAACCCGTTTATGTTTTGAAGGAATCTCTTTATGGTTTAACTAGTCTTGCCCTATCAAACAGACTAACAAACAATTATGGTGGTGCATAACCCAACTGAATCAATCTAGGTAGGCAGAAGAGATTGATTAGGTGTAAACCTGTCCTTCCCGTAGGCCGCAAGAGACCGATGATGAGCTCGTTAAATGTGCAATTCCTATATCTAGTTTTGGTACCCACGTACGCCAGCCTTTTGTGCACCCTGTTGTAACTCATTTGGAACCTACGCAAGCTAGCCTTTTTTGTGCCCTGTTGCATAAGTCCGATCTCACCCATCGTCCATTTAGATTGCCTAGTGAAATATCTCCTCGGACAAATTTGAAACAAACCGCTGGTGCTTGTACAGTCTCGTCATCCATAAAAGGTCTGCCCGGCTCCTGCAATTATGGAGGTTTCAATCCAAGCACACCTAACCTGAGGGTACCCATTCAACTATGCGCAAGCGTATACTCTCTACGAGACCTATTGGTTGGATATGTTTTTAGCATCCCAACCCACTCTAATGAACTTCAGTCATTTATTCTTTATAATCATAATAGGCAATTTATAATTATAATAGACAATTTATAATTATAGCAGACAAGCTATAGTTATTCACATCCGTCATAAGTGCATATCGAAGGCTATGTATATGCATATTTCAGACTTATATATTTATTCTTCTTTTATTTTCTTTATTGCTTCACATCTTTTATGTCTTACTCTAAGTTTTGTTATTATTATGTATTTGTCTTCTACTTCATCAAATTTATTACCGCCACTCTTTTTCAGTCATCAGTATCATTGCTACTACATTCATTAATGCAATTTCAATTTATATTACATTTAATTATCTGACTTAATCCATGTTATTCAATTATCAGACTAAATGCATTTCATTAAATTATCAGACTTAATTGCTTTCATTTAATTATCAGACTTAATTGCTTTCATTCAATTATCAGACTTTATCCATTTCATTTCCTACTTCTTTTTCTTGCCTATTACTCAGAATTCATTTTTCATCGGTATTTATTGAAATAGATAGTACAAAATATAGTAACTACCTATATTTTATACATCTCTTTTTTTTAGACATATATTTTTTCTTGTCATTTCAAACATCACATTTTTGCTAAATTTAAACTTGACAGTTTATGGAAATCCACTTACAATGATGTATATTCCAATGAATTAAAATATTGCTAAAATCCCAAAAGTCCAATTAACCTTATTTTCAGTCTCAATCACTAATATCAAATAAAATGAAACCCTACTTCATTTTGTTTTTAGTTAACTAATCCGACATAAAATTGATAACCAAAATCGTTTCACAATTGGAGAATTAAATCTAACATTACGCTTTTGTTATTATTAATACAAACTTATAGGCAAGTTTATAGTCTTTAAAATTTCATATATATATGAATTCATTTAAAATTAAATTATTAGACTCAGGCATATAGAAATAGATCTGCAATGATATAATCTAATATAATATAAAAATATATAATATTCTTAGTCACCTTTAATTAGCGCTTCCAAATATCTAGATCTAATCCAGATCTAAAACTACTATATGTATTCTCCACTTTTTGACTCCCTATTTGGCTATATTTATACAAATCCCATTAGAATTTGGATTAGGGAACACATATTTAGATTTATTAATTAGAGACCGATCTAAAGTTTACCTTTGATGTAGCAACCTGATTAGAACCTATTTCCTATCCTCTGTTCTTTCCTATTCTTCTCCAAAGTGTATCAGTGCAATCTTGATCTATTTTCGTGTATTTAAAAAATTTGTAGGAGAAAAGAAAATGGCAGAGGTTTCACACCTATTAGAAAATAACGAGTTGGAAGTGAAGCCCTAGGTTCAAATTTATAGTGATTCAAATCGGCGCTAACTGTTGGATGAAACTTGATTTGATCCAGATCTAGGAGCCTAATCTTACTACGACCTTCACAAATAGGTGGGTTGACCGCACCAAGCCCTAGGTCTACCACTCATGATTAACCGTGGCTTGGTCATGGTCAACCGACCTTGTATTTTAGCGTGTTTTTATTTCTACATTGATTTATTTCCTTTATTATTAAATAAATGTTAATCAACATTAGTTACCTTTATCTTCTGCCATAATTAATCTTTCTTAAATGTTAAGCCACTGTTAAGTTCTAATTGTGTTTATTAATCGTCAATTAATTTTAAATTATTTCCTTAATTGTATATATAATTATTTCCAATTACGAAAATTCAAACGCTGATAAATTTTTCGTTTGAACTCTGATTGGAAAATTTTATATGTGAAGATTAACTAGAAAATCGCCACAAATCCAATGATATAAGTTTCATGGCCGAATTCCAACATTTGTAAAAATTACCATTTTCACTGTTTATTATATATTAATTAATTTCCAATGGTATGTTACATTTTCACCCTTTAAATGAATTTCATCCACAAAATTTTGAAAGGATCCGATCAAGTAAACTATCGCTCAATTAATGTACAACTAATTTTGCAACGATCCGTGTAAATGTGCACAGTGCATCATAATACATATGATATGCATGAATTATAATTTCTAATTAGTGCCTCCCATATGAATGATTGCTTTTTAAATTAGTTTCAAAAACATTTTGTGGACATCCTAATATACTGGCAGTTCTACACGATTGCAACTTTTTGAAAAATCAAAAGTGTTTTTCATCTAGATTTTCCCATACTTCTAAGAGTAGAAGTACAATTCAACCAATTTTTCATCCAATTCATACCATCCAATTTTCTATCACACCATGGCTAACATCCAAATTTAGAAAAACTCGATTTTCAAAAATTATTTTCTTATACTTGGAAAGGGTCTAGATGGAAAATTTCATATTTCCACCATTCTCTTATATAACCATTTTTCATTGTCCTGTGGGATCTACTCCTTTGCCCCCAATCCTTTTTCCTACCATACCAAGTATAGTTTGCATAAGTAACTTTATTTTTAAAGTTCAGAAACATTGCTAGTTCAAAAATTATCTTTTTAAATTTTTGGTTCCTCAAAAAACTTCCATGAACAAAACAGCTTCCTTATTGCTCATCGTATCCATGTTACTACAACTACCACTACGTAGTAAAATCTACACTAATTAACTTTCCGACTATTCCGCAATGTCAGCATGTGGTACTATAAAATTTCTAAATCTAAATATCCTTAACTTTTAAAAAAAAATTAAAAGATATGCATAAATTTATGATGAAAACTTTTCATAATAAATTTTTCAAATTTTTTTTCTTATTCAAAATAAATACATAATTATAAATAATTTTCCGCATTTTTGAAATCAGGGTCTCAACCATCCATCGTCTAATACGGACTTCACTTAATTATGCGGTAAATTGTTAAAGTTTTCCAAAAAAATTCTTTCTTGTTAATATCAACCAACACACATGTTCAATTTATAAATTTCAGCCTTTGAGGTACAGAGACATTAACCCATGGCTCACCTCTCCAGACTCCTGTCCTCCGTCTACTGAAATTTATCTTTCGATTTTTTTTTATTTTTTTGGAACCTACATTTTTCTTTTACTTAGTAGTTAGTTAAATTAATTTTCCTAATTTATTACTGAACTTCCAGTTTCAACTATTTTCTTTTTCCTCGCATTAGTTAAGTGGCTACTTGAAATTTCCTTATTTTATTGTTTTCTCAAATCATTGAGGTCCACATAGAAAACACATAAAAAGGAAATTCCCTAAATGCGTGCAGTTCATAGAAACAACTAATGCTTACAACCCATGACTAGAAAAACTAACACTGGAAGGAAACATAACACCCCTAACTTCTATCTCTACTAGCATGGACCTTCCCAATAGGCCATCCTTCTACCATAACCTTTATACCTTATCCTACCTTTATTACTTCTAAAGAATAAGGACTATTCATCTTTTCTATTACATACAAATTATGTAATAACTATGCCTCTTCTCACTGCAGTGGATAAAAAATCCGACCTATGAAATCTTCATATTAAATGGCAACTGGACTTAAGGAAATAACCTTCCAATCCCTATCTTGTTTCCCCAACTTAAGTATACCAATATCCTTCATGTGTGTTTACTATCTCATTCCTCTCTGTTACTACCTTCTCTTAATCTAGTTCATTTGATAGTACCCTCAATTCTTGGTATTTCCTTTATCCGTAAGCCTCCAATAAGCGTATCCAAAATTATAAAGGTGTACTTTAATATCTTCTTTATGGTTTACATACATATCAGAATAACATTCATAGGCTCTTTCTAATTTTCTTCACACTCTACGTTGTTTTCTTATTACTATTACAAAAGAAATCATGCTATCTCCCTCATAGCCTTATTCGTTTCACATCTCACCTAAGCACTAACTCCTATCTACTCTACGTTTAAAATAAAAAAATATGAAATTTTTAATCCCAAAACTCCTATTTTAAAAGTGCTACTTAGAAAATTTTATTAAATTCATATACTTGGTATCTTAACCCTTTTCAAAACTTATATTTTAAGATTTTAGAATTCAACTTATTCACTAAATTTTAAAAGGTAATGTTAATACTTCTAAAATCAAATCAGCTTTTCCTTTTTAAAGACCATTCCAACTCTTATTAAAAATTTAGGATTTTTAGTTCAACCTTTTATTGAGTTTTCCTTAAAAAGGTTATTTATTTCGCTAGACCATTTCTTCTAAAAAATATATTTTACATGTTTTTAAAACATCTTTCGTAACTTGTAAATTATAAAAAGATTACATAAGGACAATTATCATCCTATCATTTTTCTTACATCTCATACTGTGACGTCCTGCACCCGACGCCCTCTGAATCCAAACTAAACCACACATGTCTGACCAAAGTGCCTCGATTGCAGATAATCGTGAGAAAGAAAGAAGAGAGAAGAAGAGTAGAGAGGAGTAGAAGAAAACCAAATAGAATAATAACAATTACAGAATCTCACATCGCAGTGGAATAACATATAAATATAATATCAATGATCTTTACAAAAAGAGAAACTATAATATCGTACATTAATCATATCAGAGTACATGAAAAAAATCATCAACTAGATAGTTATATCAACTCGCCCTCATAAATGCTGATAACATAAACAATAATGTAGTGGAAAATAAACGTATATGTGAAATGCAACGAGAAGACTTCCAGCTCTCCCACTGAAGCTCCAAAGCATTTAACTCTACATCTGTACATATACTCGGTCTGACCCAAGCATTGAAAGGGAAGAATGTCGGGATCAGTCTGGTAAACTAGCATGAGAAAAACATATCTCTACTGAATTTATAAAATTATCAAAACTTTTCTTTTCAAAACAGAAGTATCTCATAAGACCACATTCACACATAAACATAGATTGGTTTTTCACCTTACGATAATCAAAACACTTCATATCAAATCCTGTTATATTATAATAGTGTCTATTTCACAAATAATATCAAATATAGCCTAAATGGTTACTTATATAGCATTTCGGACTTAATCATTTAAAGCTTTACAAAAAAAAAATGGTAGGCACATATTGGAATTGGATTTCCTACATAACAGGGAACTAGTGGAAAGATCAATCTGTATCTACGGCCTAGGTCCAACACTCAGACGCCGCTATACATCTACATATATGGCTAAAAAGGGATATCCTCTGCTAATAACATCACTCCAACATTGCTGTATCTCTGCCATAAGGCCCAAAACATCTGGTCGCCTATATAAACAACCTATAACGACCCTGACTTGACCTTCGTAAATCGACACTCATATACATCACCTGTATTCGAATACCGCAGATTAAAATTTCGAATCTGGTTTGCCGGAGCTTATAACACATTAAGTACAACAACATAGCGGAAGAAAATGAATATATCATTGGTATAAAACATTCAACACAACAATGATATAATGTATATCACATAATCAGAGATACACAATAACGGAAAGATTTGCACCAACAACAAAGGCTTCAAAGAAATCCAACGTCAATACTTCGACTCCATCTCTAATGCTCCAAAACCAAATTGCTCAACTTAAAAACTTCGAAGACTCCAATCCAATAAGCTCGAACCACCCCAATGCTGAACTCGTAGCAAATGCGATCCCAATGCAATTGCCAAAATCGAAAGACTTAAACGAATTCCAAACAGAATGCCAAAGGCTACCGAATCTATATCTACTATCTGAAAATACGACTCTAGGCTGCCCGTCTGGAAAATTGTGGGCACCCAGAGTTTAGAAAGGGAACAATAAACTCTAGATCAGTCATGGGACTGGGTCAGCAAACGAAAACAGTTTTGTTTTTTAAACCACAATCAACAAAAGAAATAAAAAGGAAATCCATAATGCTTTTTGGAAAATGAAACTACCATAAAGCCTCCTCGCACACACATAATGCAAGCACACAATTGGAGGAAATTTCTCCTTATGATAGTCAAACATGCTTGATACGCAAAAACCATTTTGATATTATTATTAATGCATAGTGTAGAAAACTTTTCGAAAGAATAATATTAATCTTAGCCAGCATAAAACCATTATTTTATACCTACCATAGCTACCATGTTCAATAGCAGGTTACCACCACATTCCATGGCAGGTTATACAACTAAAACCGTGCAGGGCGCGTATTGTTTCTTTGGATTTTCAACAAATGGTTAGGCAAAGGAAATTCCTGGGCCACATGGGTACGCCTCTAGAGGGATGCTCCAAGAACCTAACCGGATCTCTGCCAACACAAGGCCGGGTTACCTCTGTAACTAGGTAACTAACTGTCACGAGCATGCCATCCACTGGTCGTAACCAACCTTTATCCAAGAGCTTTCAACACCAACAACCACAAAGTAATAAATTTGCAGCAACCGGTTAAGTATCTGGGCTCCATACCATGATACCACCTCTATCCAGAAGGAAATGGACATACCCTCAGGCGGGCTACCCCAAAATAACCTTGCCACATCTTTCCTGTTTCGACCATTTTCGAGGTGTGAGGTCCGACGAGGTTTCGTCCATAAAGCTACGCTCTACACAAAAGCCATGCTTCGATCAACACATGATCACCAGCACTTCGTATTCCATATTACCAAATTGGGAATGTATCACTAGTAACCATCAACTACATAACCTCTGAGCTCGTACGTCTCAGAGAAGGGTGTTAAGCTAAGAGAATAAATTCTCCGCCACCAAACAGAAATGTATTTGGTAGAAACCAGCTTTACATCTCAAAGTGTAATGTCGGACACACATCCATACAAGTCTTTTCCGGGTTCGAACAGAACCAAAGGCACTTCAAAAGAAGCCCTTGTAATCCAGGTATTCACAATCTCGGTCAGACTCCCCATCACATATGGAGATCTCTATACCGTAGCTACTCAGTGCAGAGTCATTCGACGGGTAATCCTTTCGTTCACCAAAATACCCGGTCTTCACCACCGGTCTTCAAATGCAATCCATAATGTCGTAACATTATTCGGAATGGGTTATATGACACAAGGTCCTCTCCCGACTAAACCGAATAATGAGCGCAATACTTTAAAACATATGGATATTGGGATCTCAGTTAAGTCACAACTTATTACCCAAAACCTTTATTCAAATGGTTTAAAAAAAATTACCATTTTCAAATCTTTAAAAAAAAGATTCACTTCAGAAAGTTCACCAATCTTTCAGAAAGATTCATTCATAGCTTTCAAAACTATTTTCAATTCCAAATCTTTTATACAAAAGATACACCTTTAAGATCCTCTTCAAATTGGAAATAGATTTCACAAATCTTTCACAAAGATTCAATCATAGCTTTAAAAAACAATCCCCTTTCAAATTTGAAACCCCCTTTTTAACAAAACTGGAAATCCTTTCTTTCTTTGAAAGCTATTATCATTTGAAAACTAAGAGTTTTCATTTCGGGAAAATCCAATTACATTTGCTCAAGTTAAAGCCTTTCAAGTATAAACTTGGGTTTAATTTAAATTCTCAAAATAATATATTCAACATACTTTAAAGGTGGTTTTAAAATCCATATATATATATATATATTATATAACTTGTATAAACCATTCAAACCAAATTTCCAAAACAATTTCAAAACTTAACAAGATATAGTTTTATTCAAACTAATTTTTAATTTCAAACCTCCTTTCAAAAAGCTTTCCATATTCAACCCAATTACATTTCCAAAATCATTTGGATTCAAAATTCAACTTTTTAAACAAATGATATTTAAACTTAATTATTTAATTATTTAAACAAAAGTAATATTAATTATTTAATTATCCTTAATTAAATACCCTTAATAATTAATTAATAAATTAATTAACCCTTAATTAATTATCATTAAATTAAGTATCCTTAATTAATTACAGTAAGCGATTATCCTAATCACTTATATTAATTAATCACAAATTAATTACATTAAGTAATTATCCTTTGATCACTTGATTAATTAATTTATTACTTTAATTAATTAACCATATTAATTAGTTACCCTTTAATTAATCATTTGACTAATAAACTTTAATCATTATTTAATTACTTTTAATTAAGTAATTATCTTTAATTAATTTATTACCCTTTAATTACTTATCATTAATTAAATAAATCTTTAAATTAATTAATTATTTCCAATTTAATTACCTTAATTAATTAATCACCTAAATTAGTTCCTTTTAAGTAATTAAGTAATTAATCATTTAATCACTTTCATTAAGCAATTATTCCTCAAAAATTAATCTTTAATTTCTTTCATTAATAAGTCATTAATTACTAAAGATTTTAAAAGATAAAACATTTTATCTTAATTAATTACTCTAACTATCATTTAAACCTTGTTTAAAAAAATTTGTAATTAATTATTATTAACCACTTAACTTAAACCTTTAAGTTAAATTAACCTTTAAAAAAACGTTTCATTCCTTAATTACCCACTTAATTTCCATACCAAGTTTATTTAAATTTTTATATGTATATATATTAAACATTTTAAACTTAAAATATATTTTTTAAATCAGCATTTATTATTTAAAAAGAAATGAATTAAAACTGTTTAAACTTAATTGAAATTTAACTTTAAAACTTAATTTTTTTTTCTTTTTTTATCTTATTAACAAAGCGTAGAATCCGAGTCAACTCACTGAATTACCCAAGCCAAACTACCAAAGACTCGAGCAAATTTACGTTCTTCATTTTCCTGAGACAACACGCATTCATACCCGAGCCAGACGCGAGAAAACACTATCTTCCCTAATTAATCAACAATATCAGATAATAAAGACACATGGTGCACTTGTACATGCGATCGGAGCAACTCCGATCATCGTCGTCGACACCTACCTGTCATCGATGATCCACTCGACTCGCCCGAGCTCCTAGATCCTTCAATTTCGTCATTGATCAAAATCGAGCAACTCGATTAAAACTGGAACAAAGTAGATCACCAAAAAACTCCCCATGCCACCGCATGCCATCGCCAGAGACCACACCCTCATGTATGAGTCTTCGCCATAGACCCCTGCTTTGATTTCACCCGCCGCATCTAAGTCCAATGCACCCACAGCACTGTAGTTTCCTCAATTCTAATATCGATCAAAGTAGGACCTTAAACCCTATTTAACACTGACTAACTTAACTGAGGATCTAAAAACTGATTCGCTATTTTTTTGATGATCTTCAACACTCAAGCTTCCTTCAACATCAATCTCGATCCACCACACGTCGTTGTTCAACAGATAATGACGAAAATGGTTTTTCTGTTCATCTTAAAAATTCTATTACGAATCAAAACTAAAAAGTATGATATTAATGTCAAAATCATCATTTTATAATACAATTCCGTTTGGATAATCAAAGTCTGGAATTATGAGTATTGATTTTCGACATAAATTTGGCTATTACTGTGAATTCTTATTTTTAGAGATAATTACTTAATATAAATATCTGAAACAATTTTTAAACTTTGTATTACATTGTTACAGTTATTTCTCCTTTAGAAGTCATAGCTTAAAAAGGACTTGAGAGGTGAGATTTTGAATTCTCTTTCAAAACTAGTTTTAAAACCTGTTATCTATAAACAGAAGCACACAGATATGTACACCACTATACATATACATAACATGCAAGCACACTAGACAACATTTTCATAACATGTTCAAGCATCAACCATAACAGTAAAACATAGAGGAAGATACAAGTGTGTTTGCTCACCTGGAAGAAAAGAACAGAGAAGTAGAGCCTTGAAAACTAGAATTTTGTTTTGGTCTAGAACTCTGGTTTTCATCTGTTCTTGATGTTTTGAAATTGTTTTGTTGATCTGTTGCTGGTTTTGATTAAATCTGTACTTGATTGCTTTTGATTTCCAAGTTGAAGATTGCTTCAGATTTTCTTTTCCAGGTTTACTTTTGATCAGAGAACACAGGTGTCTTTGAGATGCTCATTGTATTGTTTTGGTTTTTTGTACTTCCAGGTTGAAGACTATGAAGTTATTTACTTGTTTTAAATCTTTTGAAACTTGCTCAGGTTTGAAGAACTTGCTTTGATCTGGTTTCAGGTTGAAGATCTTCTCTATTTTGATTTAGATTTAGATTTTCTAAAAATGAATTATGAAGAAAGAATGGAGGTAGGGGAGTAGATGTACATATATACATAAATTCCCTTTTGTTTATAAATTTTTGAAAATAAAAAGAAATAGAAATGACACTTGTTCATCTCTAGTCTTTAGGTTTTACACTTGTAATTGTAAGTTAGAATTTATTTTACACTTGTTAATTACTTATGTTATCATTTTACAAATGTTAAAAACCACAAAATTTATGTTTAAACATTTCCTTGAATTTATTTATAACTTATGTGTTTAAATCCTTAAGTTATATTTTCGTTAATTGGTCAATCTATGTAATATAGTTTCTTATTTCAATACGTTTTTATTTAACTTATCTATTGTGTTTTTATGTTTTCTTATTTATATTTTCATTTAATCTTTTATATCTAACCCTTTTTATTTTAAAATTTGTGAATCATATTTTTATGTTTTTAACTTATTTATATTTATAAATTACACTTAAAGTTTTTATTTTAATCCATATTTAAATTTAACTTAAGTTAAAATATTCTTATGCATATATTTGTTTCTTAAAGTATAAAGCTTCTAAATTCAATTTTATTTATAAAATATTTATTTTTTAAACTCAACCCAAAATTATACTAAAATCTCTTTATATATATTTATTTTAAAAAAATTCAAATTTATTCTCAATTAATTCATAAATTAACCTAAAAATTATATAAATTAATAAATTAATTCTGGCCTAAAACTGAGAATGTTATAGATTCCCCCCTTAAAAAAATTTCATCCTCGAAATTTGCTAAAGGAGACAACCAAGAATTGATGGAAGATAGAGAAATGATTTATCAGATCAAACTGAATATTTATTCTACATTTGGCTTACCAAATCAGAATATCATCAATAAATATGAGAACAAACTTATTTAATAATTCACAAGATACTCGGGTTACCAGATCTACGAAATATACAGGGGTATTGGTTAGTTTGAAGGGATAACTAACCGTTCGTAGAATATATCTAGAGCCAATAGAACAAATAATGGATACTCAACTTAGGTCGGAATATCCCGAAGTATACACTAGGTTGTCCCTCTTCGGACTTTGACCCTCACAAGAAATCACAACAAAAAAAATTAAATTTGGTTTTAATCGAAATTGTTTTACCGATACAAATCTTCATATTTTCTTAACCAATTTATTTCAATTTAAAATTTCAAATTCATTGAAGTTAAAAATGGGAATATTGATAAGAAACCGATGAAGATACAAAGTAATGATTTTTTTTACAACAATTCGCAGGGCCACCATCACACCAAAATTTCTTTCTAGAGATGCCACGAAGCCATCAAAGAATTTGGAAATCAAATGATGATCAAAGGAGATTGATAGAGAAAGTTGTTTCCATTGTTGCAGGGTATTGGCCATCTGTAGTGGTACTCCACTGTCCCTTATCTCGTCCTCTTCTTGCACTCGTACTCACTATTAGTGGGTAGTAAGAGAATTTTTGAGCCATACGGACGGATATCTTAGGGATACACTCATTCTAGTTTATAACCCTATCTCTAATTACCTAATGTGTTATACTCCTAAGCTAAAGTTCAACCTTCAGCTCTGATACCACTTTGTAACGGTCAAGGCTTTTCAACCATCGACAGTGGCCACTCTCGACTGGTAGGCTTTTCAACTATCCCATCCCCGCCGTGGCATACAATGGTACCCTACCCTTGCTTTTACGGCCAGCCTTTCGACTTCTTCACCTACCTAGTTAACCAACCCCTCCCTGGGGACATGTAGGGGCAAGAGTCTCCCCTTCGCCACCAAACGCAAAGCGAGAACCCCCTATCATGTTGTATTAAGCAAGGTCAGTCATGGGACTGGTGTGGGCAAACGAAAAAAGTTTTATTTTTTAAACAACAATTAACAAAAGAAATAAAAAGGAAATCCTCCATGCTTTTTGGAAAATGAAACAACCATAAGGCCTCCCCGCACATACACAATGCAAGCGTACAATTGAAGGAGATTTCTCCTTATGATAGTCAAACATGCTTGATACACGAAAACCATTTTGATATTATTATTAGTGCGTAGTGCAGAAAACCTTTCGAAAGTATAATATTAATCTAAGACAGCATACAACCATTATTGTATGCATACTATAACTACCATGTTCAATAGCAGGTTACCACCACATTCCATGGCAGGTTATACAACTAAAACCGTATAGGGCGCGTATTGTTTCTTTGGATTTCCAAAAAATGGTCGGGGAAAGGAACTTCCTAGGCCACATGTGTACGCCTCTGGAGGGATGCCCTGAGAACCTAACCGGATCTCTGCCAACACAAGGTCGGGTTACCCCTGTAACTAGGTAACCAACTGTCACGAGTATGCATCCCCCGGTTCGCAACCAATCTTTATCTGAGAGCCCTCAACACCAACAACCACAAAGTAAAAAATTTGCAGCAACCACATAGATTAAGTATCTGGGCTCCATACAATGATACAACCTCTATCCAGAAAGTCAATGGACATACCCTCAGGAGGTGCTAAGCCCAAATAACCTTGCTGCATCTTTCCTGTTTCGACCATTTTCGGGGTGTGAGGTCCGACGAGGTTTCATCCACAAAGCTACGCTCTACACAAAAGCCATTCTTCGATCAACACATGATCAACAGTATTTCGTATGCCACATTACCAAATTGGGAATGTATCACTAGTAACCAACAACTACATAACCTCTAAGCTCGTACGTCTCAGAGAAGGGTGTTAAGCTAAGAGAATAAATTCTCTGCCACCAAACAGAAATGTATTTGATAGAAACCAGCTTTACATCTCAAAGTGTAATGTTAGACACACATCCATACAAGTCTATTCCGGTTTCGAAAAGAACCAAAGGCACTTCAAAAGAAGCCTTTGCAATCCCGGTATTCAATCCCGATCAGACTCCCCATCACACATAGAGATCTCTATATCGTAGCTACTCAGTGTAGAGTCATTCGATGGGTAATCCTTTCGTTCTCCCAAATACCCGGTCTTCACCACCGGTCTTCAAATGCAATCCATAATGTCGTATCATTATTTGGAATCTGTTATATGACACAAGGTCCTCTCCCGGCTAAACCAAATAATGAGCACAAATTTAAAACATATGGATATTGGGATCTCAGTTAAGTCACAACTTATTACCCAAAACCTTTCTTCAAATGGTTTAAACAAATTACCATTTTCAAATCTTTAAATAAAATGATTCACTTCACAAAGTTCACCAATCTTTGTCAAAGATTCATTCATAGCTTTCAAAACTATTTTCAATTCCAAATCTTATACAAAATACACCTTTAAGATCCTCTTCAAATTGAAAACAAAGTTCACAAAATCTTTCATAAAGATTCAATTATAGCTTTCAAAAACAATCCCCTTCTGGAAATCCTTTCTTTCTTTGAAAGCTATTATCATTTGAAAACTAAGAGTTTTCGTTTTGGGAAATTCCAATTACATTTCTCAGGTTAAAGCCTTTTAAGTATAAACTTGGGTTGAATTTAAATTCTCAAAATAATATATTCAACATACTTTAAAGATGGTTTTAAAATCCATATATATATTATATAACTTGTATAAACCTTTCAAACCAAATTTCCAAAACAATTTCAAAACTTAACAAGATATAGTCTTATTCAAATTAATTTTTAATTTCAAACTTCCTTTCAAAAAGCTTTCCATATTCAACCCAATTACATTTCCAATACCATTTGGATTCAAAATTCAACTTTTTAAACAAATGATATTTAAATTCAAAATATCTGTGACCTAACCGATTTCCTCGTGAAATCCATATTTGTATATGTATGGTGTAGTCCAAGGGTTTTACACAATAATCCAACATCATCAATCATCGTAGGTTCAAGCATAGCAATATCAATAAGCGGTATAATCCTATAACGCTTATCATCGATTCACAGATAATAAGAATTCAACACAGATAAATAAATTACATTCATCATAGCCCAAATCCAAACAATTCATATCACAAAGTATCACACATAAGGGATATCGAACAATTCAAATATTCAATAGAATCCAAACATTCATAAGTAAGATCAATAAATTATCTAATTAATTTAAATCAAATTAATCACTAATCTTGTTTGATTAACATTAATTAATTACAATTTATGTTAATTAATCATTCCTTAATTATTTATTAATTAACCTTAATTAATGAATTAATCAACCTTTAATTATTTATTAATCAATCTTAATTAATAAATCAATCAACCTTTAATCATTAAAGAATAAATCTTAACTATTTAATTATCCTTAATTAATTACCCTTAATTAATTAATTAATTAACCTTTAATTAATTATCATTAAATTAAGCATCCTTAATTAATTATAAAAAGTGATTATCCTAATCACTTATATTAATTAATCACAAATTAATCACATTAAGTAATTATCCTTTAATCACTTGATTAATTTATTTATTACTTTAATTAACTAAACATATTAATTAATTACCCTTTAATTAATCATTTGATTAATCAACTTTAATCATTAATTAATTACTTTTAATCGAGTTATTATCTTTAAGTAATTAATTACCATTTAATTACTTATCATTAATTAAATAAACCTTTAAATTAATTAATTAATTATTTCTAATTTAATTACCTTAATTAATTAATCACTTAAATTAATTCCTTTTAAGTAATTAAGTAATTAATCATTTAATCACTTTCACTTAGTAATTACTCCTCAAAAATTAATCTTTAATTTCTTTCATTAATAAGTCATTAATTACTTAAGATTTTAAAAGATAAAACATTTTATCTTAATTAATTGCTCCAACTATCTCTTGAACCTTGTTTAAAAAAATTTGTAATTAATTATTGTTAACCACTTAACTTATACCTTTATGTTAAATTAACTTTTTAAATAAAACATTTCATTCTTAATTACGCACTTAATTTCCATACCAAGTTTATTTAAAATAAACTTTAAAATAAGGTTATATATATATTAAACATTTTAAACATAAAATGATTTGTTTTTAAATCAACATTTATTATTCAAAAAGAAATGAATTAAAACTGTTTAAAATTGATTGAATTTTAACATTAAAACTTAATTATTTCTTTTTTTATCTTGTTAACAAAGCCTAGAACCCGAGTCAACCCACTGAATTACCCGAGCCAAACTACCAGAGACTCGAGCAAATTTATGTTCTTCATTTTCCCGAGACAACACGCATTCTTACCTGAGCCAGACGTGAGAAAACACCGTCTTCCCCAATCGATCAACAATATCAGATAATAGCGGCACACAGTGCACGTGTACATGCGATCGGAGCAACTCCGATCATCGTCGTCGACTCCCACCAGTCATGGATGATCCACTCGACTCGCCCGAGCTCCCAGATCCTTCAATTTCGTCGTTGATCAAAATCGAGCAACTCGATTAAAACTGGAACAAAGTAGATCACCTAAAAACTCCCCGCGTCACCGCATGCCATCGCCAGAGACCACACCCTCATCATGTCCGAGTCTTCGCCATAGACCCCTGCTTCGATTTCTCTCAGCTAAGTCCGATGCACCCACGGCACTATAGTTTCCACAATTCTAACATCGATCAAAGTAGGACCTTAAACCCTAAATTAACATCAATTAACTTAATCGAGGATCTAAAAATTGATTCACTATTTTTTTATGATTTTCAGCACTCAAGCTTCCTTCAACATCAATCTCGACCCACCACACGTCATTGTTCAACGGATAATGACGAAAATGGGTTTTTCATTCATCTTGAAAATTCTATTACGAATCAAAACTAAAAATTATGATACTAATATCAAAAATCATCATTTTATAATACAATTCCGTTTGGATAATCAAAGTCTAGAATTATGAGTATTAATATTCGAAATAAATTTGGTTATTACTGTGAATTCTTATTTTTAGAGATAATTACTTAATATAAATATATGAAACCATTTTTAAACTTTGTATTACATTGTTACAGTTATTTCTTCTTTAGAAGTCATAGCTTAAAAAGGTTTTGAGAGGTGAGATTTTGAATTCTCTTTCAAAACAAGTTTTAAAACCTGTTACCTATAAACAGAAGCATGTGATATGTACACCACTATACATATATGTAACATGCAAGCATATTAGACAACATTTTCATAACATGTTCAAGCATCACCACAACAGCAAAACAAAGAGGCAGAAACAAGTGTGTTTGCTCACCGGGCAGAAAAGAACAGAGAAGTAGAGCCTTGAAAATTGGAATTTTGTTTTGGTCTAGAACTCTGATTTTCATCTATTCTTGATGTTTTGAAATTGATTTGTTGATCTGTTGCTAGTTTTGATTATATCGGTACTTGATTGCTTTTTGTTTTCCAAGTCGAAGATTGCTCCAGATTTTCATTTCTAGGTTTACTTTTGATCAGAGAACACGGGTTTCTTTGAGATGATCATTGTATTGTTTTGGTTTTTTGTATTTCTAGGTTGAAGACTATGAGGTTATTTACTTGTTTTAAATCTTTTGAAACTTGCTCATGTTTGAAGAACTTGCTTTGATCTAGTTTCAGGTTGAAGATCTTCTCTGTTTTGATTTAGATTTAGATTTTCTGAAAATGAATTATGAAGAAAGAATGGAGATAGGGGAGCCGATGTACATATATACATAAATTCCCTTTTGTTTATAAATTTTTGAAAATAAAAATAAATAGAAATGACACTTGTTCATCTCTAGTCTTTAGGCTTTACACTGGTAATTGTAAGTTAGAATTTATTTTACACTTGTTAATTACTTGTGTTATCATTTTACAAATGCTAAAAACTACAAAAATTATGTTTAAACATTTTCTTGAATTTATTTATAACTTATGTGTTTAAATCCTTAAGTTATATTTTCTTTAATTAGTTAAATCTATGTAATATAGTTTTTTACTTTAGTATGTTTTTATTTAACTTATCTATTGTGTTTTTATGTTTTCTAATTTATATTTTTATTTAATCTTTTATATCTAACCCTTTTTATTTTAAAATTCATGAATCATATTTTTATGTTTTTAACTTATATATATTTATAAATTACACTTAAAGTTTTTAATTTTAATCCTTATTTGAATTTAACTTAAGTTAAAATATTCTTATGCATATATTTGTTTCTTAAAGTATAAAGCTTCTAAATTCAATTTTATTTATAAAATATTTATTTTTGAAACTCAACCCAAAATTCTACTGAAATCTCTTTATATATATTTATTTCAAAGAAATTCAAATTTATTCTCAGTTAATTCACAAATTAACCCAAAAATTATATTAATTACTAAATTAATTCTGGCCTAAAAACCGGGAATGTTACACAACCTCAATCGAAAATATGCATACACCTGACCACGTAGTATCCCATCAAAACCGGGGTATGAGGCTCGCGAGGTTACGATTACCTTTCTTATATCACATATCACATCTCTGAATGCCACATTGTCTTTCCATGTCACACGACTAATTTCTAGAAAAGCTGAACTTCCCGAGCTCGTATGTCTCGGGAAAGGGTGTTAAGCTAAGAGAAGTTTCCTTCTCCGCCACCGACTGATATACGTTTATAGAAACCACTCAAATATGATTTAGAATACAATGTTAGACAAACGTCCATGAAAGTTCATTCTAGGACTGAACGAAACTGAAGGCACTCTCCTATTACCACTAATAGAGAGTATTCCTTGCAATCCAAAAAATCTCCACAACGAGGAGACCACTGTTATAAATATCTCTATAATGGGAGGGACACAGAATATGTCAACAAGTAGTTCTCATGCTATGAAGATCCTCGGTCTTCATAATCATCATCAATAATCTGCACTTTCTAACGCATACATTGGTCCGTAGTGGTTTTTGGATAAATCATATCCGATCACTCGGTACCAATATCGAAAAGTGGCTCTTAACCTCATATAGAAACAAAGTCTCATGGACTTGTCACGGTTCCAACTTTCAACTCGCTATCCTTCGGCCAACAAAGAAGCTCGATATAGTGGAGTAATACTCCATACTACATGAATAAATATTCTCAACACAAACGATAATCAAGCCTATACAGCTGGCTCCGTGCTAAGTGCATGACTGAACAGTTTCCACATCAAGTCAAGGAACCAAAACTTTGCCAATATGCATAATCTAGTATTAAAGCAATTATTAGGCCCTTTTTATAATTCTTTCTAAATTAAATCACTTACCAAATATGTATACTCCAAGATATCTTTAAAAAGATATATACTCAAAAATAATTCAACTATTCAATAATTGGAAAACATTTCCATATACTAGATATATATTCAAAACTTCTCAAATATTCAATAATTGGAAATCATTTCCATATACTAGATATATATTCAAAACTTCTCAAATATTCGGTAACTGGAAAACATTTCCATATACTTATCTCAATGGAATAAGCATACTCACAAATCATTCTATTTTCAACAATTAGAAAATAACATCATATACTTAAATCAAAATAAGTATATACACAAACCATTTTAGGAAAGCTATAACATTTTCAAAACAATCTAAACTTCATTTTTTGAAAATATCATTTCAAAACTATCGCCTTAAATATTATTCATTTCAAAACATGAATATACTTACTTTATGAAAACCATACTTCTCAAAATAAATCATTTACATTTGCAAACAATGTTTATAACTTTCAATTCTCCAAAGACCATGTATAAAGCCATTTCTAAATATCAATTTGCAAATCCCATTATTTTACAACTTATTCGGTTACAATCCATTTATTTAAATAATTACAAAGCTTCTTTTATATAAAATCCTTTTGTTTACAAAGTTTCATTTATAAATCTGTTCTTTTAAAATCTCATTATTTACCAAAATCCGTTTATAAAAACATTTAAAAATTTATTGATGTTAAATCCATTTATAAAACCATCCTTAAAATAACTATAGCAAATCAAATTTATAACTACTTATAAAACTATTTCTATACACGTCCCTTTTATAAATCCATTATATAAAACGGTTCACACATATATTGATTTCAAATCCATTTCTAATACTTATAAGATTCCATTTAGAAATCCATTACTTATTCACAAAACGTTACTTATACATCTTATATATAAAAACTATCCAAAAACTTGATTTGAAAACATTCATAAAACTATATATTTAAAATAACCAAATTTTACAATTTACTTTATTCAAATTTAAACTCCTTTCAATAATTCCAAAATAATTACCGAACACAAATACTTCGAAATCACTTTAAAATCCTTTTTAAACCAAAATCACTTTTATAGTATTTCAAAAAAACTAAAAACATGTGATTCAACAAATATAGCATCCATCACATGATATAACATATATATGTGAACAATAAATCAATAAGCATGAGGAATCTAGTTGGATCCCTCCAATCTATCCCCTACATCAAATATCACATGTTACGATGTATAAATAAATATGCGTACATAAATAATCAACAATGGCAGGCAATCATGTTGGAAATCACCAACAAATATAGCATATGAGAAAAACATACAATGGTTGCTTCGAGGCAGACATGCGTACAAAGGATCATCCACTCATGTACGGAAACTTATAGAGTCTCATCCGCTAAAATATGTGGGATATATCCAACCAACCAATATATATATATATATATATATATATATATATATTATACATCCAACACAATCGTCACGAATAAATTATTCTCACTTATATAAAAATATAAGCGAGCCAAAGAGAGTGATTTTTATTCACTTTGGTTGCAAGTGTCGCAATAGCCATTTGTTTGGATTGAAATTAAATGAGCATTTAATTTAGCCTAAAATTGCCGCTAGCTCCAAAATTTTCCAAACTAGATCTAAAATGTAGTGCTCGTCAATACGAACCCAACGCGACTTGTTTTGTGCGAAACAAACTCGTATGAATAAATTATAGGTTATTAGACATTAGACTATAATTAAATTTAATTAACTTAAATAATTTAATTTTAAAAACATAACCCCCTTGTTCGCACTTACGTTCTTAACCAGGCTACATGCCCTTCACCCAACGTTCTTCAATTGTGGTTTATCCTACGCTCATCTATTCGACGATCAGACAATGTCATTTGAAAGCCCATGGCCCCACGCACCACCACCCTAAGCCTTGTCATGCTCGTCCCTACCAGTGCCATGCAAAACCCCACGTAATGCGCATCATTCATGGCAAGATTCTCGTCGATCCATCGTATGAAATTCCATCACCATCGTTGGATTGAAAGGTCTCGAGAAGATCTACAACTTTGTAGTTGGGATTTTTCGCTAATTGTAGATGGATTATGAGTTATTGGAGGAGGAAGATTGTGCGTTTATGGCCATTGAAACGAAAGTGGCGCCTAGCCCTAATTAGAGGGTAGGGTTTGCAGGTTAGGGTCCTCTATTTATAGGCAATAAAAATTACTATTCACTCAAAATAATTCCGAACTCCAATCGAGGCATGCCGCCTAGCATTCCCTATGTTTTACCTCTATTCCGAATACAATGAAATACGTATCGGAGGCCAATCCTGTACAGAAGATAGCTTTTCGATATCGAATTATTTTAATTAAATTTTCTTTAATTAATTTCTATGTGTTTCGACTCGCATGATAAAATGGCAAGTCCAGTCGCTATGAAACTTGAAATCCTATAATCTCACTATTACGGATCAAATGAAACTAGTTTCATCGAAATCCGAGATAATGTCAAAAATGACTATTTTTACATGTTTATTAAAATGTAAAATTTCCAATTTCTGTTTATTCACTTTTAAATCAACTTTAAAAGTTTACTAACTCCATTCTTATTTAAATAGAATTTAAATCATCTTTCTAAATCATTTTTATTCAAATTAAATTCCAGGTTCAATTATTTAACTGATTTAACTTGTAAAATTCACTTTTCAATATTTAAATTCAATTAAATATTCTAAATTCGAACGACTGTAAAACCGGGTCATTACATACATCCCCCCTTAAAAGAATTTCATCTCGAAATTACTAAGTATGAAAGATGCTACAATTCCATTAACTTTCAAAACAATTGGTTTTTAATAGCTTACAAAATTCTCTTAAGTGTTTAACTTTCCCAAAAATCAATTAGTTACAACTTTTTTTTATATAAACTTTTCTTAAGTTTTCAAATTCATTCATAGTTATTAACTAATACCCTTTTAAAAATCAAATAATATCATTTCAAAACCAACACATCTCATTTCAAGTTATGACCCAAAATCCAAATTATTGTTATCAAAAATTTTCCCAATTTCCCAAGCCTTAAATTTACGAATTTTTTTGCTAGAGTCTCCTTTACATGGTTCGATCGTAGTAAAATCCACAATATATATATATATATCATAAATATACATCTTATCTTCGAGGATGAGGCATCCTGTAGGGAAAATATAAAAGTACAATATGTTATCCGAGATACGTACCTTATTATTATTTAGCGAGCATATACAGCTAGTATAACACGAAAGCGAATGTGAAGAAAACGCCATCTGCACCTACTAAACACTCATCAAACAATTAGAATATGTATATAGGAAGTAATATCAATATATAACATAATTATACAATAGTTATATGAAAATGAAACACATGCAACATAAGCAATCATCAAACAACCCACATCCAACTAATTCACATTCAAGTTACCTACCAGTCATTTTATTACATACATTCTCAATTTACTATCATTTGATTCTCATCAAATTATTTTGCATTAATTCCTTCATATTTAATTTGTTCACATTCTACCAATATAAAATCATTCCAATTCAAATTTATTAACATTCATTTCTTAACATATACTTCATTTAGCTCATTTAATTTGCTTGGCTCATCAGCTTATTCACACTTGTTGTATTAACTTCCAATTTCATTTACACTCAACTTATTAACATTAATTAATTAATCATTCGATGTATTCACTTTCATTTTTCACATTAGTTGACAATCATGTTCATTTTCATTTCAAATTGAATTTAATTCACTACCAATTTATTTAACTTCATGTAAGTTAAATTCAATTTTATATCTTTATCTATGCCACTTTTTAAAGTTGATAAGTTCAAAACTCAATTTCCTTTATTTATCGCATCATACTTGGATTTTAAATTTCAATTCTTATTTATCACAGAAAAACTTTAATATCAATTTACTAATGTAGCAGATCCATCACATAGAAGCTCGAAAATGATACTGATGATGCGACCATCGTCATCCTTATTATTTCTCAATAGCTATAGTGAATTCAGTGCTTTAAATTCATTTAAAATCCATTAATTTACAATTACATTTATAAATTTATACTTATATAATTTCACTTATTCACTTTACTTATGTAAGATTCATTCCAAATTTGTTTATTTTGTTGTTTAGATTTATAATAATATAACATCTTAAAACAATGAAAAACTACTATCAATATCAACGAAATTCAAATTCTCAAATTCTTAATTTAAATCCATTTTTATTCGTAACTCATATTTATAAATATACTCATGTAGTTTCATTTCTTATATATAAGATCATTTCACAATTGTAAATCATTTTAATTATAATTCCATACTTTATAATTCACTTGCTTACATAATTTATTCATTTACAATTGGTGTCTTTATTTAGAATATTCAAACAGCTTTTGTTAACTTATGTTTATTTACATTTTCATACATTCAATTTATATAATTATAATAATTTCTAAAAAAATTGTTTCTTTATATATAAAATATAATCGAGGTAAAATTATTTCATTTACCTAATTTAAAAACAATACTATGTCGATATGCCTTGTTCAAGTGTTTAGAAACCCCTATAAACAATGTGGCATCCCACATACTGACAAAATTCATAAGAAGCTCAACAGACACATCAACACAATATAAAACATTTTTATATCACTAACAAATATGCGCTCATATATATAATACACTCAAACTCAATCTAGGGTGCTACTGACCCTATCTATACTGAGTACACATCAAAGCATGGGAATATACTAAACCTAAGCTCTGATACCACGTGTGATGATCTAGGCTTTGCAACCATTGATAGTGGATAAACTCCACCATAGCCCACAATGGTACCTCGCGATTTGCTTTTACGGCCAGCCTCCTGACTGTAAGCCTAACTAGCAAACCAACACTTTTCCATCTAGGAACATGTAGGAGTAAGAGTCATCCATTTGCTACCTAATAAGAAGCAAGAAACCCCTATCATGCAGCAAGAAATCCAATCCCAGTCTCTCCGCACCAATATCAAAATGTGGCTCTTAACCTCATACAAAAACTAAGTCTCGTAGACTTATCACGGTTCCAACTTTCAACATGCTATCCTTCGGCCAAGAAGGAATCTCGATAGATTGGAGTAATACCCGTACTGCACAAATCAACATTCTTAACACAAACGACAATCAAGCCAACATGGCTGGCACTGTGCTAAGTGCACGACTAAACAGTTTCCACATCAAGTCAAGGAATCGAATTTTTGCCAATAGGCATAATCTAGTACTAAAGCAATTATTAGGCCCTTTTTATAATTCTTTCTAAATCAAATCACTTCATAAGTATATATACCCCAAGATATCTTTAAAAAGATATATACTCAAAACTAATTCAACTATTCGATAATTGGAAAACATTTCCATATACTAGATATATGTTCAAAACTTCTCAAATTTTCGATAATTGGAAAACATTTTCATATACTTATCTGGACGGAATAAGCATATTCACAAATCATTCTATTTTCAACCTTAGAAAATAACATCATATACTTAAATCAAAAATAAGTATATACACAAAACATTTTAGGAAAGATACAACATTTTCAAAATAATCTAAACTTCATTTTTTGAAGATATCGTTTCAAAACATAAACATACTTACTTTATAAAAACCATACTTACTTATCAAAATAAATCACTTACATTTGCAAACAATATTTATAACTTTTGATTCTCCAAAGTCTTATAAAACCATTTCTAAATATCAATTTGCAAATCCCATTATTTTACAACTTATTCGGTTACAAATCCATTTATTTAAATATTTACATAACTTCTTTTATATAAAATCTTTTTGTTCACCAAGTTTCAATTATAAGTATATTCTTTTAAAATCTCATTATATACCAAAATCCGTTTATAAAACCATTTACAAATTTATTGATGTTAAATCCATATAAAAAACCATCCTTAAAATATCAATAGCAAATCCAATTTATAACAAACTTATAAGCCATTTCTACACACATCCCTTTTATAAATCCATTATATAAAATGGTTCACACAAACACTGATTTCAAATCCATTTCTAATACTTATAAAATTCCGTTTAGAAATCCATTACTTATTCACAAAACGTTACTTATAAATCTTATATATAAAAACTATTCAAAAACTCGATTTGAAAACATTCATGAAACTGTATATTTAAAATAACAAAATTCTATAATTTACTTTATTCAAATTTAAACTCCTTTCAATAATTCCAAAATAATTACCAAACATAAATACTTCGAAATCACTTTAGTATCCCTTTTAAACCAAAATCACTTTTATATTATTTCAAAAATACTAAAAACATGGCCCAATGCTGCTAAAGCACTAAACAAGGGGATGAACATCCAATTCAACAAATATAGCATCCATCGCATCATATAACATATATATATGAACAATATACCAATATGCATGAGGAATCCAGTTGGATCCCTCCAATCTGTCCCCCTAGATCAAATATCACATGTTATGGCATATAAATAAATATACGTACATAAATAATCAAAAATCGTGAGGAATCCTGTTGGATCCCTCCAAACTGTAACCTGCAACAAATACAGCATATGAGAAAAATGTACAATGTCTGCTTCGTGACAGACATTCGTACAAAGAGTCATCCACTCATACACGGGAACATATAGGGCCACATCCGCTCAAATATGTAGGAATATACCCAACCAACCAATATATATATATATATATATATATATGCATGTATGTATATGTAAATATATAAAATATACATCCAACAAGCATCAATCATCATGAATAAATTATTCTCACTTGTTTAAAAATATAAGCGAGCCAGACAGAGTGAGTTTTACTCACTTTGGTTGTAGTCATCGCAATAGCAGTTCGTTTGGACTAAATTAAACGAGTGTTTAATCTAACCTAAAATTGCTGCTAGCTCCAAATTTGCCCAAACTAGCTCTAAAATGTAGTATTCGTCAATACGAACCCAACACGACTTGTTTCATGTGAAACAGACCTCGTATGAACAGATTATGGGAAACATTCGACTATAATTAAATTTAATTAACTTAAATAATTTTTTTTAAAACTTAACCCCTTGTTCACGCTTACCTTCCTACCCGGACTACAGGCCCTTCACACGCGCATGAACCCATACTCACTAAAAAAATTCGATTGTCGTTCATCCTACGCTCGTCTATTTGACGATCACACACTGCCATTCGAAAGCCCAAGGCGCCATGCACCACCGTCCCAAGCCTGGTCACGCTCGGCTCTACCAGTGCCATGCAAAACCCCATGAAACGTGCATCATTCACAGCCAAATTCATGCCAATTCATCACATGAAATTCCATCACCACCATTGGATTCAAAGGTCTCAAGAAGCTCTATAACTTTGTAGTTGGGATTTTGTGCTAATTGTGGATGGACTATGATTTATTGGTGGAGGAAGATCGCACATTTATTTCCATTGAAACGAAAGTGGCGGCTGGCCCTAAATAGAGGCTAAGGTTTGCAAGTTAGGGTCCTCTATTTATAGGCAATATAAATTACTATTCACTCAAAATAATTCCAAACTTCAATAGAGGTGTGCCGCATTGCGTTCATAATATTCTACCCCTATTCCAAACACAATGGAATATGTACCGGAGGCCAATTCCATCATATACAAAAGATAGCTTTTCGAAATCGAATTATTTTAATTAAAATTCCTTTAATTAATTTATGTGCATTTCGAAATCGCACGATCAAACGGTAAGTCCAATCACTACGAAGCTTGAAACCCAATGATAACTCTCTCTTATGGATCCAATGAAAATGGTTTCGTCAAAATCCAAGACAGTGTCAAAAATGACTATTTTACATGTTAATTAAAATATAAAATTTTCAAATTATATTTATTCACTTTTAAATCAACTTTAGAAGTTTAATAACTCCATTCTAATTTAAATAGAATTCAAATCATCTTTATAAATCATTTTTATTCAAATTAAATTCTAGATTCAATTATTAACTGGTTTAACTTGTAAAATTCACTTTTCAATATTTAATTTCGATTAAATATTCAAAATTCGAACGATTGATAAAATGGATCGTTACACATACTCTTCCTACATCTAATACTTGGAAGAGCTTCTAATATCATGAAAATGAGACTGTTAACAAACACTAAAAATAAATGCACGTAGCAACGAAAAATGTCCATTTTTCTTTGTTCTGCTTCTCTAATTAGGTTACTAACATTATTTTAATATAATTTACTAATACTTTTTATTATTCTTAAGGATCCTTGACTTTGTGCATTGGAACTATTTTTCCTCCAAGAGGAAGCATTAATGCTATAATTCTCTATTAATTGTTTAAAAAAGGATTCGTGTTTTGTGTGAAATTACAAGGAATTTTTATTTCATTTCTTTATTGATATAGACTGCACAAAATATAGAATTTCTGATATTCTGTATGTCTCTTTCTTTGCTTTTATTCCTCATTATTTCGAACAAAACACATTTATTTGTAACTTAATTGATTCATAGAAACTTATTTTGTTATCTCTTTTCATTCCAACGAATTAAATATGCCAAATCCCAACCTAATTACAATAAGTCAAACCTCTTATTCAATTATACTTCCTAACTTTCTACTACTTGATTCTTCATCCTAAACTGCACTGATCCTAATCGTATTTTTTTATTAAACTATTGTAGTGCGGCTACTTACAACATAATTTTTAAGATACTAAGTCTTCTTTTCTGTACCGTTTACCCTATTCCAGACCTGTACCACTTATATTGTCCACCCATACCAATATTTTTATACCTTAAAAACTTTCATTATATAAAAAGATTCACGAGATATATTGCTCTATCATTTCTTTTCAAAGAAAACAGCCCTATAAAATTTCCTTTGCCGAAATCAAACTAGCTAAAAAAAAAATTCTCACAAGACCTTTATTGTATGTGTTTTTCCAAAATTCTATACTAACTTACTTTTTCATTAAAAGTCCTTTTAAAGTATACAATTTATACTTTTTCTCATTTTCCAAAAGTATCTTGTTATTGGTTGGACTCAAAGTGGACTTCCATCTATTCTCTCAAGACATCCTTCTTTCCAAATCCAAAAATCCAATTATTACTTAGGAAAATTATTACTTAGGAATGCCCATTTCACACTATTCTTCAAGAACTTCTTTACCTTCCAATATCCCAAACATATGCACTCTTATTTTCCCTTTTTCTGGACCTATTATACATCATCAATCGGCAACCAAAAAGGGATCGGCAATCTTTGGGCTATCAAAGCGCTGACTAGGGAGTCATGCACCATCCAGTCTTAAGGAATTTTACATAAACGACTCTATAGATGGACTTCTTAGGATTTTAGCATAAATTATATGTATATTTATAGTCAAGATACAAACATGTTCACTCAACATTTTCTAATTTTCAAGAATCGACTAACCTATACTCTGATACCAAATGTAACAACCCGCACTCCAGTGGTCCAAGATTTTCGCTAATCCAAAAATCTAAGTCCACTAAAGTAAGGATCATTGGTTTGGAATCCTACAAAAGAGAAGCCATGTCAAAGCATTAATGGTAACAACTTATAGTGGAAATAAGTAAATATAATAGATCATAATGATTACTGCCCCAGAATTGACACTCAAATGTCAAGTACCTCGGCCAAACTACTACTCCAAAACTATACCAGCACCAGCCCTTCTACAACCTATGGGTTTTAATAAGGAGGGGGTTAGAACAACGTTTGGGTGATTGGTAAATTATACATCATATACATAACACTAGCTTATTCCAATTGTTTACCATTGCTTATTATGTTAGATTTACCATTTCGCTAGGACTACATCGTTGCATATGAATGGTTACCACCTACACCATGTAGATCTATATATATACACATATACATATATATATATATATATATCCCATCATCCACTAACGGACCTAGATAATATCCCCACTAGTATCTATCGCTCACTATCTCATATGGATACATTACCTTACTGCATCATGATCGTCGTATCACTCGAGAAATCCTATAGCGCGCACCCATGACCTTCAGCCCATAAGGCCCTGTATTCTTTAGTGATTTTCACCTTTGCTGCTTCATATATCGTGGATTTTCGGCTCCACGCACATCCACCCTGTCCGTGTTGTGAAGGAATCTCTTTATGGGTTAACTAGTCTTGCCCTATCAACAGATTAAAAAACAATTGTGGCAGTGCATATCCCAACTTAATCAATCTTGGTAGGTGGAAGAGATCAGATAAGTGTAAACTTGTCCTTCACATTAACCGTAGTGGGTCGATAATGAGCTCGCTATATATGCAACTCCTACCCCTAGTTTTGGTACCCACATACGCCAGCTATTTGGGCACCCTATTTCGACTCGTTCGGTACCTAAGCATGCCAACCTTTTTCATGCCCTAGTGCATAAGTCCTATCTCACCCATCATACATTTAGATTGCCTTGTTCAATCAAGGTGATACCCTCCTCAGTCAAATTTAAAATAGACCACTAGTGCTTGTATAGTCTCGCCATCCGTAAAAGGTCCGATCGGTGCCTGCAATTACGGAGGTTTCAATCTAAAGCACACCTAACTTGAGGGTATCCTTCAGTTATACGCAAGCATACACTCTCCACGGGTCCTATTGGTTGATATGTTTTTAGGGCCCCAACCCAGTCTGACTACCTTCAGTCATTTATTCTTTATATATAGGCAATTTATAATTATAACTGACAATTTATAGTTATTCACACCAGTATAAATGCGTATCCAAGGTTACGTATATACCTATTTTAGACTTATGTTTATTTATTCTTCTGTCATTTTCGTTATTGCCTCGTATCTTTTATGTTTGACTTTAAGTCTTTATTCTTATTATGCATTTATCTTCCACTTCATCAGATATATTTACCGCCTCTCATTTTCAGTCATTAATATCATTGTTACTACATTCATTAGTTCAGCTTCAATTTCTATTCCATTTCATTTAATTATCAGACTTAATTCATTTAATTTAATTATCAAACTTAATAAATTTCATACAATTATCAGACTTAATTCCTTTCATTCAATTATCATACTTAATCCATTTCATTTCCTATTTTTTTTGGCCTATTACTCAGATTTCCTTTTTCTTTGGTTTTCATTTTGTTAACTTTTTAGTCTCATTTTTATTTAAATATTACACCTTTGGGATTTACTATAGCTTAATAAATTGGAACCTAAACTTTAACAATTAACTATTACATAGTTAATTTTCATATTTTGTCACAAAGAGGTGTTTGTGCGATGTTTGTAATTATGGCGAGTTCTCTTTTTATTTATTGAAATAGGCAGTACAAAATATATTAACTAACTTTATTCTGTACATCTCCTTCTTTTATAAATATATATTTGTTCCTCGTGATTTCAGCATTACATTTTTGCTAAATTTAAACTTAACAATATATGGAAATCCACTTATAATGATGTACATTCCAATGAATTAAAACATCACTAAAATCTCAAAAGTCCAATTAACCTTATTATGAGTCTCAGTCACCAGTATTAAATAAAATGAAACCCCACTTCATTATGTTTTCAGTTAACTAATCCGACGTAAAATTGGTAACTAAAATCATTTTGCAATTTTAGAACTAAATATAACCATTACGCTTCTATAGTTATCAACTAATAGGCAAGTTCACAGTCTTCAACATGTCATAAATATGAAATTCATTTAAAATCAAATTATTAGACTCAGGCACATAGGAATAGATCGGTTATGATATAATATAATATTATATAAATATATATAATATTCCCATCCACCTTTAAATAGCACTTCCAAATCTCTAGATCTAATCCAAATCTAACCCTGTTATCTGTATTCTCCACTTCTCGGCTTCCTATTGGATCCACGGACTTTATTTATGTAGATCTCATAGAAATTAGATTAGGGAAAGAGATCTTGATTTATTAATTAGAACTAGATCTAAAAGTTTACCTTTGATGTAGCAATCTTGTTTGAACATTTTTCCTTTCCTTTGTTTTTTCCTATTCTTTTCAAAGTGTATCCTTGCAATCTAGATCTATTTTTGTATACTTAGAAAATTTGGAGGAGAAAGGAAAATGGTAGGGCTTCCACGCTCATTAGATAAATAATGAGTTGGAAGTGAAGCCCTAGGTCATAATTTATAAAGGTTCAAATCAGCGCTAATGATTGGATGAAACTAGATTAAACCAAGGCTATACGACCTAAACTTACTACCGCCTTCACAAGTAGGTGTGTCGACCGCCGCAAGCCTCAGGTTGATCGCTTATGGTCGACTATGGCCAGGTCATGGTCGACCAAACCTTGTGTTTTGGTGTGTTTTGATTTTTGCATTAATTTGTTTGCTTCGTTATTGAATAAATGTTAATCAATTACACTTATCTTTTGCCCAAATTAATCTTTCTCAACTGCTAAGAAACAGTTAAGTTTTAACGGTGTTAATTATTTATTAATTAACTTCAAATTATTTCCTTAATTGTGTATACAGTTATTTGGAATCATGAAAATTCGAACGCCCATAACTTTTTCATTTAAACTCCAGTTGGAAAATTTTATATATGAAGATTGATCAAAAAATCGCCACGAATCCAATGGTATAAGTTTCATGGAAAAATTTCAACATTTATAAAAATTCCATTTTTCATTGTTTATTATTTTTTAATTAACTTCTATTTTAATTAATTAACATAAAAACGCGAGGTATTACCCGCTTCATATTAAGAACTATTAAGTGGCTGGGGTTTTAGGTAGTATATGCATAATAGGATTTGTTAGTATTATACCTTGAAGAAGGTTAGGTAGACATATGGTACACGCATATGAAATTAAACATACTAATCGAAAATATTAAGACAACATTTAAATGGAAACCAATCGGTATACATATGTGTTATGGATAAAGTATGCAATTTTTGAATCACCGAAATATTGTTATCACCTTCTCCTCATTACAACCTATATGACAGATTTAGAGGAGCAATTCACTGGAGCATGATGGAACGGTTGATAGAGAAGTCTTCTTATTCATGCTCGGTACTAACAAGACACTTGGATATCCATGGAATATCATTGATTCCAAGGTAGTATCCTCAGTAGGTATTTATATCTTATTATATTTTCTATTCCACTATATGTTTAGCTTGATCAATCTTTGATATACTTATGTTTATTATAGGTTACCAAAACCAACTATCTATACCCTAATGAACTTGTATTCGATTTTGTTGAAATTCGGGCCCATTAAGGTGTAAGTTGTTACATTAGGTGTTAGAGCCTATGTTAGTCGATTATAGGGGTTAGGATATACTAAGAGTACATATTTGTATTTTTCTACCTATATCTACATCGAACTCTATAAATTCAAACCATAGAATAGTTGTGACTATATTCTGGAAGGACAGGCAAGGCGACTTTGAGTTGGAAAATTTTATAGAGTTAAGAGTTACACACCCACCCTGGTTACCCCATGGAGCATGGATGTACGTAAGGCATTAACTTAAGAGCATGAGCATGACATATGGAGGGATCCCGAGGGCTGGATAGTTGACTTGACCACTGAGATTTATCTACCTTGTGATTATGAATTTTCATGGATTGATGATTGAAGGTGCACATTTTATCTAGACAAGCAGGAGTTAAGAATCTATATGTCGTAGGCATTTGGAGGCAAGTTCTTGCAAGAGAATGTTCATCAATCACCACAAGATGACGAACCGAATTTTTATTAAAGAGAAGTAAATCCCATTCTTAGTCCGACCCATATTAGAATACCATTAAATATTTAAATGAGGTTTTCAAAAAGGAAAAAATAAAAATAATATGATATTTTACCAAAAGGTCCATTTGGACACTGTTGTTTGAAAAGCAAGTTAGTTTTGAAAATTATTTTTATAAGAAATATATGCCAATGAATTTGGCTGTGTTAAAAAGCTTCGGATCAAAATGTAAAATTTTAAATTCCTAAATATGTAATAAAATAAAAGTTTGATTTTGGTTTAAAATGTTTTTAGCCGAAAAAGAGGTTTTCCATTTTGGAAACAAATTAAAAATGAAAGTGAGCCTATGTATAGCTCAATGATTTTTTCTATTTAAAGAATTAAAAGCTATTAAAACTCTCTCTTTAAGGGGAAGATAAAATACACATGACATTAAAATTTAGTTTGAAGTATGTTGTTGGGATGTAGAATTACCTGCCAACAAATAGGAGGAATATTCCTGTATATAATAATACAAAGAATAATAGCTAGAATATTTTCAAGTTTTCAAAGTTGTTGATGGTAAGAGCAGTATAAGTTAGGAATATTGTGAATAATTAAGGAAAGGGTTTAAAAAGCAGGGCATCATCACGAAGACGACATGAATTTTCTGGACTGTGCTAGACCGAAGAAAATAGCGCAGAACGATAATTATTTTTATTATTATTAATTAACCCGGCCCAAATAGGGTCCAGGTTTAACTTGCGCTCGAAATTCAAACATCAGTCGACCCCTTGCAGTCGACCCCTCTCTTTAGGAGCGGTCGATCGATTAACGGGTTTAGAGCGTGACCCGAACTTGAAACATGACTTTATAAGTCGCGTCCATTTAGGTACCTCTCCACCATCATTCCCGTCTATTCCTGACAATCGAACCCAATCCCTTCCTCTCCAAATTAAGGCCACCGCTCCTCCGCTCCCTCCCCTTTGGTGACAATGAGTGATGCCTTCTCCCTCTCTACTGTAGTAGACCCCACTCCAACTATACCTTCCCCACCCAAGTGCAAATTTTTACATGCCGAATCTAGCTTTTCCACCTCTTCAGATCTGAAGCCAGTCTCCCTTCTCCGACTCTACTCAGTTTATGGTACCACCTCGAATCTTTGCTCTTCCTCATGCCATTCGGGTTCACCCCACAAGAGATCGCTTGGCTCGACCAGAGCAACCATAAAATCTCCATTTACTTAGCTTTAGAAAATTTCACCTTTATTCAAGGACGGCCTGTCAAATTTGGAGATTTCTTCATCTTTGAACTCGAGGAATTTTTCACGGCAGTAAGATTAGCACCGATCCTCCGCCACGACATTTTTGAGTGGGAATGTTACCCGCGTTGTGTGCATCTCTTTGGGGAAAATCTAGCATACAACTTTGGTGAAGGCATCAGTACTCTCCAACCATGATCTATTTGTCTGGCAATAATTTCAATGATATTTTAGAGATAATAGTGGAGAGAGAAGATTTGGATGATGTTGAGATGGATCATCCAGAGATTTTACAGTGGATCTTTTCTGAAGGTGTCGGTGTTTGGAGGTTAGATAATTTGTGACCTACAGCCTATCTCAACGTTCACAAAATGTAGCAGAATATCATTTTGAAGATGGGGAGCTTCAATCAGATTTACCTGGTTGTACATAAGGCCACCTACGTCATCTTGGGTGGTATGGTCGTCAATTGGGCTCGTGGTATTATAAGCCACTGTATTAGTCTTGAAGTTGGTACTCCCCGGAGTTACTTTCTATATTGCCATATTTTCAGTCATGTATGGGCAATATGGAGTGAACCATTTTGGAGAGACGGTCTAGAAGAAGTTTGCTCCTGCATTCGACAGAGCCTCTCTCAAGAAGATAAGAATCCTTGAGCCACTAGCTGAGTTAGCATCGCCAACAACAAAAGAGTAGCTGTAGCAGGAGGTAGAGCTAGGACAAGGCACTGGAGGATACCAAGGCCCAAGCTAGGTGATATCCGATAGGTCTTTAAGCAGAGATTCGAGAGATTCAAGCTGAGTAGCAGTGCCAAAGCTAAGAGATTTGGTACATAACCACTGTGCTATGCCCATTTTGGGGTCACGACAATAGCTCAAGCTACCGTAGAAGATCGGGACCATCCCATAGTATGTAGGTTGTATTTTTGGTATTAGTAGTGTTATATTGTCATTTCCCTTCCAGCCTTTGTCCTTTTCTTTCTTTTAGTTGTTTGGCTTGTAACCGTTGGTTGTCTCTTGTATAAAAGATGCATATGGTATTTTATGAGATGTGTTCCTATTTGTTCATTGTACTATTTTGTCTGAATATACAGACCATTCTTATTTGTATTTTGGGAAGAAATGGTTTAAATATGGAAAATCTTATAAAGACACTTAATTAACGTTTAATGTAGTACAAGACTGGAAGTTTATAAAATAATGAATTTTAACAAGAGAATGATAGGTAATAGTTGTTGTGGAATCACGGGTCATTATTTATGTTTCTAGAAAAGCTAAAATTTACAAATTGATTAATGAGTCGTCATATAAGAATAAAAGAATAAGTTTAATAGTCTTGAATTAATTTTGAAATGCTAGGATTTAACATATGCATTAAATCATAACTTGTTGACGCTAAAAATGGGCATTAACACCCAATAGAATCTAATAGAGATTAAATGAAGAATGAAATTAAAACATAGCAAAAATCATAAAGGAACACACAGATTTTTAAAGTGGTTCGGCAACCTTAGCCTGCGTCCACTTTATAGTTTTATCGATCTTGCACTTGATTATGATTACAAGAATGTTTAGATCAGCTGGGATCCACTAATACAAAAATAAAGAATAAAAATGGCAGAGACTCTACAGAGAAATTAGTATCCCTTTTCTAACGCCATGCGTGTTGTGTTTATAGGGGAAGACGTGCATGGATCGGGCAAAAATTTTGGCAGAAGGTTCGAGAGACCAAGAGAAGGCTACCAAAAAAATTTGCAGGCCTATTGGGGACTACAGTAGGGATCGACACCGATCCCTATTAATGCATCCAAATGGGCTATGATCCCTATGAGTGGTGCCCCATAATATTAGCTACTTGTTTCCCAAATTTCGTGCAATTCTGACATACGGTTTGTGAGATATCGCATATTTCATGATGTAGTATTGTTTGAATTCTTATTTCTATCGATCCCTCTATAGGGATAGGCACCAATCCCTCCAATCTCTTCCAAATACCATGCGATCCCTAAAGGAGCATCTCTATGTTGTATTTTGCTTTATCCTTCAAATTTCATATTAATAGCGTCTGTAGATTTTGAGTTATTGACCGATCATTGTTGCAATATGTAGTGAAAGCTGAATATGGACAATCCCTTTTATATCGACCATTTTAACAGGTGAAGTAATATGACCGATCATTGTTGCAATATGTAGTGAAAGATGTATATGGACGATCCTTTTTATGTCGATCCTTTTTAATAGTGAAGTAATTTGCCCATAACTTGAGCATATGAACTCCAAATGATTTGAAACTTAAATTGCAACCTCATGGGGCTTCCTGTCACCCAATAACGATCGTACCATGTTTGGGACAAGAATTGAGGATATGTACCGATCCCTAGGGAAAGGGATAGGCACTGATCCCCTGCCTAGGGGAGACATTATTCCATACTTAGAATATTCTGGTGAGCCTATCTCTTAGTCTTGGTTGATCGTTGCTTCATATCGTTGCCCACGCTTGATCTCTGAGCTAAATAATCATCTCTTCAGGTTGATTTTCTCAATGATTGCCTAGTCTAACTTGTCCAGCTGTTATGAGTATAGCAGTGCCAAAAGGCCGGATAACACTTGCCCTCCAAAGTACGACTTTCATGGCATGCTTTAAATTGAAGCAAGTTGGAGTCATCGGAAAGAAATCCATTCAGTTTCCTGAATAGTCGCTATCCTTCTGTTGGATTATCTTTCCAAACCATTGATCCCTCTGTGATCGTCATGATGCTTGGTCGACTTCTTATAATATAATTAAAGATTGTATTTCATCAGTTGCTATCTATGTCCGATTCTACAGAGCTAGTAAGCTTGACTATCTCATCCAGTCTTTTTATTAATAATTCCAGGTGGAAATTCAATTTCTATCAATTTCAAGAAATTGAATTTTTTGAATATACACATGGACGTTCAGGTACATATTCTTATCATTGGCTCCCGGATGCATTTTATATGCTCACGAGTCATCACCAATTCCTTCTAAAATTACTGCAATTCGATTGCAATTCCTTGTTTATATTTTTGTGAAATTGGGGTTGTAATCAGCTGCTTGATGAGAGGGGACTTTAAGTTCTACAGGGATGACGACCTCGGAGCCGTAAGAAAGGGTGAATTGAGTATAGCCAATCGCGGACTCATGGGTGGTTCTGTAATCCCATAATGCTGTTGGGAGTTCATCCACTCATTTACCTCTAGCCTTTTCCAAACGTTTCTTCAGAATGGACTTTATGATTTTGTTCACTGCTTCAACCTGACCATTTTCTTAAGGGCAAGCAATTGCCACAAATCTCTTTTCACTATGATGCCAACGACACAAGCCTTTAAATTTAGCGTTGTCAAATTAGATTTCATTATCAGTTATAATAGTTCATGGAAGGCCAACACGAAGGACGAGGTTTCAGACAATAAAGTTGACTATTTTCTGCATCGTGATTATGGTTAAAAGTTTTGTTTCATCCCTTTTAGTGAGTAATCACCGCTATAATGGAATATTTCGTACCATCTTTAGAATCGGTGAGAAGCTGATGATGTCAATACCACAAGTGGAAAATGGCTATGGACTGGCCATTTGAGTAATTTCTGTCGGTGGGGCTCTCTGAATTTTTGCAAGCATCTAGCACTCGTTGCATTGTCTGGCATGATCAGCTACATCTCGATTGACAGTTGGCCCATAATACCCATAGCTGAGTATTTTCTTTGTCAAGGTTTGCCTCTGGTGTGATCGCTGCTTTCTTCTTTATGGACTTCTCTTAAGACTCGTTTGATTTCATCATGGGCAATAAACCAAAGTAGGGGAATGAAGAAACCCTCTCTATACATGGCTCATTTTTGGATGACATATCGTGAAGCTTTTAGGAGGATATGTCGTTTTTCATTCCTTTATTCAGGAAGAATTCCCCTTTGTAGATAGTCTTTGATAGGAGTCATCCACGACTCTTTTTCTGGCTCCGCCTCCAAGTCTGGTCATTCTCTATCTATCAGTGCTTGGAATGTTAAGTACTTCAAGGGGGACAAAGTCTATTTGTTGCCTATCCTCAAAACTGGCCAGCATGGCTAGTGACACGGCCTTTTCATTTTGTTCTCGGAGGATGCATGTAATGGTGCAATGCTCGAAGTCAGCTAGTAGCTTTTGGACCCAACTGAGATAAAGAGCAAGACGTTTCCCCCTAGCAAGATAATATTCCCTAATTTGGATTAACCAGGAATCACGTAAGATTTATAAAGTTTCTACTCCCAGTTCTCTAGCAAGTTTGAGGTTGGCGATCAAGGCTTCATACTTAGCTTTGTTATATGTTGCAGGGAAGTCGATTTTTAGGGCATAATAGATTGATCGTTCCTCAAGAGTCATTAACATAAATCCGACACCATAACACCGATCTTTGGATGCTCCATCCCTATATATTTTCCAACGGTTTGTCAGTTCTCTATTGCTCTTCGGATCGTCATTTAATGTAGTGAATTTAGAGATGAAATTTTTAATGTCTATCTTGGGATAGCTCTCCGAGGGAGATAAGTAATATTAAATTGGCTTAGCCTGATATTCCATTTGAGCAAACTTTCGAAAATCCAACGTTGCTGTAGAACCTATCGTAACGGCTGGTCGGCAATAAACGCTAATAGGGTGAGCCTGAAAGTAAGAGCAGAGCTTTCCTGATGAAAACAAAGGCATTACACGAGCTTTGTAGCTTTGGGTGGTTTTCTCTTAGTTCCTACCAATCGCTTGGTTACATAATATACCACTCTTTGGATGCGGTCCTCTTCAAATAACATTGCGGCGCTTATGGCATGTACCAACATGGCTAAATAGATGTATAAATCTTTATGATCCACCGGTTTTGACAAGATGGGAGGTCTCTTTAAGTGGTTCACCTAAGCTTGGAATGTGTCATTGCAATCCTATATCCATTTGAAATTCCTTTTCCATCTTCTGACCAGGTTGAAGAAGAGAGTACACTTATCGATGGCCCTGGAGATGAATCAACTTAAGGTGATGACCTCTCATTAGACTCTATACCCGTTTGATTGTCTTCGGTACCTAGATGTTTTTCTTATTTCCTGAGTCTTCTTAGTGTTGGCTTCAATTCTATGAGAGTTAAGCATTAAACCCAGGAACTTCCCTAACACAACGCCGAAAGAGCATTCCATGGGACTAAGTTTCATCCATATATTCGGAAAAAACTGAACATCTCTGCTAAGTCATCGATGTGGTCGTTTGATCATCGTGACTTCACAAGCGTATCATCCATATATACTTCTGTTGATCGCTCGATCTAGTCTTTGAACATCGTGTTGACCAGTCTCTAGTAAGTGGCTTCAGCATTATTTAGTTTAAACGACATCACAGCATAACAATATAGCCCTAGATCGGTAATGAAGCTGGTGTGCTTCTGGTCGAGGACATACATCAGGATCTGGTTGTATTTGAAGTACAAATCCATAAATAAAAGCAGTTTATATCTAGCAGTTAATTCTACCAACTAGTCAATCCTCAAAAGTGGAAAGCTGTCTTTCGGGCATGCCTTGTTCAGGCAAGAGTAGTCGATGCATGACCACTACTTTTCATTAGGTTTTCTCAAAAGAACTGGATTGTATACCTATTTTGAGCAAAGGGTGTCACAGGTAAACCTATTATTTTTGAGTTCATCCACTTCCACTTCAAGTCCAGCAGACCTCTCCGGATCCATGACTTGTTGTTTTTGTCTCACCGGGACATGCCTCGGGTTGATATTTAGTGAATGGATCACGATAGTCGGTGAGATCACATGCATGTCAGAATGGGTCCAAGTGAATACATCAAGATTCATTCAAATAAAGCTAGCTAATTCCTTCATCATCGTTGCTCTGAGCTGTGATCTGATCTTTAGTACCCATAATGGGTCGCCATGGCTGACTGTAATGTCGACTATCAGCTCAACGGGTGCAGTCTTGGATTCTTTGAGTTTAAATGTAACCATTTCGCATAACAATTAACATGGAACATGGTTGGGACGGTTAATGATGATGGTTACTCTGGTCGAATCCCAAAGTCTTGTCATGGGTTATTAAGTCTGATAGTGAAGGGCTCTAAATACTTTGAGTGATTATCTGCAAATGGCCTAATATCTGGCTTAGAAGCACGTTGAAGCAAATGTCAAGTAAGGGTCAGCCTCGAGTTGCATGCAGCTACATAGTGGCTCTTGCTCTAAGTTTGAATTTACTTGTGTGTTCGAGTAACGTGCTTTCTATTCAATGTACTGGCAGTCTGTTGCTTGTCATTCAGGTTGGAATGATAGTCAGTTGTCCATGAGCTTGGACATCGATTTGATGATTCTCTCTCTATGCATCCTTTCGGTCGTAGCCTCAAGTCGTTGTAAACACTATACTTAAGTCACAATATTGAGCTATCACAGCCAGTCTTTGGATGATCACACTTCTGCTTCCTCTCTCAAGTTGATAAGTGTACTGCATGGAAGGTCGAATCTCGTCCTAGCTATGTTTATACTCCCACCTAAGCTCCAAAGACATCGAGTTGATCGATGCATGGTCAGTTCACATTCATCTTGTTTCTCACTAGTGCCCCTGAGTATGGGGCATTCATCGATAAGTAGAAAGGCAAGCCATGTCCACTTTAGCTTTACACTTTTTCCCGTTGAATCATGGAATCGGATTAGTTGATGGAAGGTCGAGTCTGGCCTATCCTGGATTGTATTCTAGTTTTTCCTTCCAAGGGGATAACTTCGATGCTCTATCAGATTTCGAGCATGAGTTGGGTATTCGATGGTCAACCACATTCACTTTGATTCATATTCTCCAATTAAATCTATGGGTAGAGTTGGCTTAGGTGCCTTTGGGTCTTGCTCATCCGGTTTCATACTCCTCCTGATGAATCGAAGGAGGGTGTTGGAGAATTAATGATCAATTCTTCATGGTTTATTATCCTATTCGCACTCTGGTGATCATAGTTTTTCAAAGGACATCTGGGTCACATCTGTTTGTGTTTGGTATGGATCGATATTGACTGTCAACCTAACAGTATAATATTGTCAATCGTCCGTAACATCGGACGTCATTCTGATTAGTTTTGTATTAAGGCCTCCTTGCAGTCATTGCCTTAAGTCGTAAAGAACACTAAGTCGAAGCTATAGTGAGTGTCATATTTATCTTTTAGCGATTTGTACTCCTTCCCCTAGCATTGATTTGGCAAGGCCATAAGTCGGACGGTCAAATTCCATCCTTAGCAAGTTTATACTCCTCTTGTCGATTTTAGGCTAGAGTTTGTGGAATAGAGAATGGTCGAAATCTACTCATCTATTCATTCATGCTTATACTCCAGTCCACACTCTGGGGACTTAGAGTTATTTTACGAAATAGAGAACAATCGAAATCCACTCTCTATTCATTCATGTTTGTACTCCAGTCCACTCTTTGGAGACTTATAGTTATTCTGCGGAATGGAGAATGGTCAAATCCACTCATCTATTCATTCATGTTTATACTCCATTCCGCACTCTGGGGACTTACAGTTGTTTCGTGGGCAGCCGATATCCACTCGATTTATGTTTATACTCAAGCCCTCACTCTGGGGACTTAGAGTTGTTTCATGGTCAGTATCCATCCGATTTATGTTTATACTCCAGTGTTTACTCTAGGTACTTAGAGTTGTTTCTTGGGTAGTCGGTATCCATCCGATTTATGTTTATACTCCAGTCCGCACTCCATGGACTTAGAGTTTTTTGATGGGTGGTCAATCACATCCGTTTTTTATTTATACTCCATCTACCATGCCAAGGTAAGAGTTATCGAATGAATGGTCGAATCATGTTCATTCATGGAATGGAATTCTGTCCGCATCATGAAGTATTGAACTTGGTAAATGGTAAGATCTATTCGTACCCACTTGGCAGTTGTAGATCCTCTTGTCAAGTTAAGGAAGGGAGTAGGTAATGGATTGTCGGATCACATCCATGCTTGGGTTGGATGGTCAGGTCACATCCACCTCAAGCTGCAGTCGTGTCCATATGTTGAGGGTGGTGGCTGATGAGTTGGCAGTCGGTCATGCCTGCTTTAAGTCGAGCTTTCAATCTGCCTCTTGTGTTCAGGGTAGGAGTTAATGTGTGGACAGTCGAATAGCATCCACTTTAGTTGGACCTCTGTCATGTTGAGCTTCGAGAGAGGCATAATTATTTTGGCAAACTTCAAGTATGAGCTAGGGAGTGGATGGTTGGGTTGCATCCACTCCAAGTCTTTCTTTGGTCTCTAAGTCAAGCATGGAAGTTGATGGGTGGACGATCTATCATGTCCACTTTTTGTTGGATTTTGACCTTGTCGGGTTTTTTCATTTCGAGTCCTTGGCCTTAAGTCAGGGGCATATGGTAGCTCATGATCGGTTGAATCATGTTTATCTTGATGAAACTCTAATGGGCTAATCATGGTCCATGGAGATTGGTTGGCACCCAACTCTAAGTACTTGGTCGCTTGCATCGTTTCGAAGTAGTTTAGTTCAATTTGGTAATAGTTCACAACACAATTGAAATTGAAATAGAAATAATTCAAAGAAGATCGAAATAAATCCCATTGACAAGTGAAGCAATGTCATATGCTCCCTATTCCACCTTGTTGAAGCCCTTCTCAGTTGGAAGTCGACCGTCAGCTGTCCAATTAATAATCAAAATTCTTTATTGATAGGCATCAAATGTTCCCTTATTTCTTTTGGGTTTCAGTGGACTCTCTCGAGGTTGGTTTCCAACACTGCTTCGAGTCATGAGTCTCCAAGTAGATGTTTTTGATTGATTCATTCAAAGGAGTATATGAGTCGAATTTTGAGACTCTGGGTTGTCTCCTAGAATCTGAGACCTTAGCCAACGGGCCTGTTTTGTTCTTTCTCCTATTCTACTCTACCTCCTCCTTGCTTACGTTGTGATTCACTTTGTAATAGAAATAATCCATCATCGTAAGAGGCTCTCTAGCTAACTAGTTGCCAAAATCTATTTGGGGGTTGATTCCCCTCATCAACGCCATCAGTGTGATATCCTCATTGGGATTACTCGCTTTAGTGACGATGACGACGACATTGAATCTCTACAAGAAGTATTTGAGTGGCTCAACTAGAATCTGGAATAAATTGGATAATGACATCACATCCTTCAGTCACATGCATTCTAAACTACTCGACAAACTTCTGATCCAGTTGATTAAATGAGGAGATGGATTTGGACTCATATTCCACTTGAATTTCATGAAATGTAATCCAGGGTCAGTTTTCCCTAAGTAAAACGATATGATCGGTACATTGAAACTCCTCATATATTCTACACACTAAAAAGCTTCAATGAATAGGCTTCGACTGGGGGAGATGCTTCAGTTATCATCAATCCGGTTCATTTTTAAATTACAGCTACTTGTTATGCTTGTGAATGATGCATGCATGCCTGAGATATGAGCAAAAACAAATGACCGGTATTGACAGATTAATGGTAAGTTACTTGGAGTCGGATCCGAGAAAATCCGCTATTTCCTAGGGGCCAACAATTGGTTTTCTTGGATTCATTGAATTTGATGTGCTAGGTCAATGAAGAACGGTGCATGGAGTCATTTGGCATCTACTTAGAGATAATATTGGTTTTACCTGAGTTCAGCTTTGGGCCAAAGTTTTTTGGGTTTGCTTAGAGTCACATCACCTATGTGCTCCAACTTTTAGGAATATCGTTTGAGTAGCGGTTGCTTGTCCATTCCTTGGTTGCAATTCAAAAGCTGCTACTTGATCCTCTATGCTTTGGTCAGTCACAAGACATAAGGGAAGTGGATAGAATGCATCGTCTTTAAGTTGAAGTCTGAATCCAGAATGTGAGGGCATTGCACTGCGGCACATGGGCTTTTGAATTTCGAATCCAGAATGGATCGCACCTGATTCATAATTTTTTTAAAATGGATCGTACCCGATCCATTTTTTGGGTATAAGGATCGGTAGTACAGGGATCAGTCACATGGTCTTTTGAGAAAGGGATCGGTAGTATATGTGTTGGTCATATGGAGTATTGAGCGATCGACATACGAAGTATGAAGGGATCAGATACTGAGTATTGAGAGATCGACATATGAAGTATGGAGGGATCAATATTGATGAGATTGGAGAGGGATTGGCCATCTTGGCCTTGTGAGAGGGATCATCCATCATGGCCGCATGATAGGGATCGACCATCATGGCCTCGTGAGAGCTATCGGCCATCATGGCCTTGAAAGAGGAATCGTCCTTGAGAGAGGGATCAACCAGCATGGCCTTTTCAGAGAGATCAGCCATTATAGCCTTGGGAGAGGGATTGGCCCTTCGCTAACTTGAGTGCAAACTTCAAAATCTAATCCCAAGAACTTGCATACATGAGTGAATCTCATCCCTTCCAAATGGACATGAACACATGAACAACTCCAAACAAGAACATTATCACAATCAAATCCTCTAAAAACATGGGAAGTAGACTTGGTTCCTCTAACCATGGCTATCATCTTTCTTTACATTTCCTTCAAATCTGAGTAGAATAGAAAGTTTATCGTTTGAAAGCTAGATCTATCTTGGGATTATGGGAATCCACAAGTAGATAATGAGATCCAATCAAGCAGAGAATTCATTTCTCAGTGAAAAACAAAAATATTGACGCCAAAAATGGGCATCAACACCCAATAGAATCTAATGGAGATTAAATACACAATGAAATTAAAACATAGCAAAAACCATAAAGGAACACATAGTTTTTTATAGTGGTTTCGGCAATCTTGGCCTACGTCCACTTCATATTGTTATTGATTTTCCACTTGATTATGATTACAAAACTGTTTGGATCAGCTGGGATCCATTAGTACAAAAGTGAAGATTAAAAATGGAAAGGCCTCCATAGAGAAAGAAAGATCTCTTTTCTGACGCTATGCCTGTTGTATTTATAGGGAAAGACGTGTAAGGATCGGACTGAAATTTTGGCAGAAGGATCGGGAGACCAAGGCAAGGCTACCTAAAAATTTGCAGGCCCATCGGGGACCCAAAATAGGGATTGGTATCGATCCCTATTAATTCATCCAAATGGGTTGTGATCCGTATATGGGATTCCCCATGCTATTAGCAACTTGCGCCCGAAATTTCATGCAATTCTGACTTACATTTTGTGAGATATCGCATTTTCCCTGAAGTAGTGTTGCTTAAATTCTGAATTCTACCGATCCCTCTAGAGGGATAGGCACCGATCCATAGGGGAGATTCTCTATGTTGTCTTATGCTTAGCCTCCAAGTTTCATGTTGATAGCATATGTTGTTTTGAGTTACTGGCCGATCATTGTCGCAATATGTAGTGAAAGATGAATATGGATGATCTCTTTTATACCGATCCATTTTATATTGATGCCTTTTAATATGTGAAGTAATTTGCCCATAACTTGAGCATACAAACTCCAAATGACTTGAAACTTGAAATGCAGCCGCATGGTGCCTTCTTTGTCACTCAATAACAATCTTACCAAGTTTGGGACAAAAATTGAGGATACGTATACTGATCCCCCGCCTAGGGGAGGTATTATTTCATACTTAGAATATTATTGAGAGCCTATCTCTTAGTCTCGGTTGATCATCGCTTCATATCATTGCCTACGGTTGATCTCTAAGCCTAATAATCATCTCTTCGGGCTATCTTCCTCGATGATCGCCTAGTCTTGTCCAGTCGGTCTGAATATAGCCATGCCAAAAGACCGGATAACATAACTGATTTCCAACTGCGTTAAAATGTGGCTTGATTTGTCTAGATGGAAATGTTGAGTGTTATGAAAAAATTGCATTGAAAAAGAGAGAGAGAGAGAGATTTTAGCATTTAAATTATTTTTAGCATTCAATTGTTTTTAGATGTTTTTATCCAAATATTTTAAAAGAAAGTAGCATTTAATTGTTTTAGAAGTTTGACTTTTCAAACCATGTGCAAATCTGATTGAAAAGTGGAAAATTATATGGAATTTTGTTGGTTTAACTAATATTAGTAGCAACTAATCTATTTATTTTGACCCAATCTACAAAATTAACCTAAATTATAGGTGTATGAATATCAGGGATTTAACTCATAATTTTTATAACATTATAGGGCCTTCTTTTGTAATTACAAATACCAAAGGGGCTATTAGTTTTAATACAATTTTTATGAACTATTATGTTAAGTGAATATTCATGAAATATGTCATATAAATTTCTCTTAGTCAAATATAAGACAATTAATTCTAACTTAAAACAGCTAATTTATGATATGTATATAAGGATTCATCTTACTATTATAATAATAAGAGGATGCTTTAACATTAATATATTAAGGAATATTTAATTAATTAATGGTTGTATATTGTAACGATACGACATTTCGATCCTTGAATGTCGACATTAATACATTCATGGTATTTACATATAGAGCACCCAAGTTTTGAAAAGATGAATTGTTAGGGTAAAATAAAAAGAAAAAGAAACAAAACAAGGAAGAACGAACATAATATCATAATCTCACTAGCGGAATGGTAATATATAATATCAAAAGAACAGTACAAAGGGTTACTTTGATACAAAAATTTCGAAGTTACAAAACTTAAGTCTATCATAGTCTTGGACAGTTATAACAGGCCGTCTTCACGAATGCTAACAGATACAATAGTAATGCAATGGAATTAGGAGTATTACATTAGGTGAAACATTCAGCTTGTGTTCTCGAGCTTCAAAGAACATCAACGAAAACCAACTTTTCTCAAACTATTCGAAAGAGCACACGAGGATTTTAGGGAAAACAAAAACCAAGCGTCAGATACAAGCCTGGTATGCGAAACTCAGGAAATATGTGATCAACATGTAACAGTACTTTTGAGGCCACATGGAATGCCATAATGGTTATCCCCTCAAAAGAACCACCATCTAGCAAGTACATAAGGTGATATAATAGATATTTCTAGGGTGTAGAATATAAATATATAACATAGCCGAAATTGTTACATTCACTACATTCAATAGCATATTAGGAGTACAATCAAAATTGCTAATGTTCATTCGCATATCGGGCTATTCTATGGAGATCTCTTCGATACGCTGAATCTAATCTCCTACACAAGGGTTAGAAACTACCTACGAGCATCGTATATCTCTAGATAAAATATACTATTAAGGAAAACATAGCCAGTCCACGTCTACATATGTGATCCCAAATGCCATCACCTCCTGCATGAAACACGATAAGCATACTTTAGATATGGAGTAATATTATCTTCTCGTAGGTCAGCCAAACCCCAAGCTATGCCTCCACTCTATTCTCTATCATTTTTTTTATGTCGAGTTTGTGTTCGACATCTTTCACATGAGTCTTCATCACTCGAACAAGAAATGAAGCCCTAAATGGGTTTCCACATCTCGAATAGATCTTGAAACCACATATAGATTCTAACATCTTGAACAGATCCACTTTCAAGAGGTCCACTTTAAATTAAACAAAATTTTCAAATTACTAAATATATATATATTAGAACATGATTTTATTTATTTATTCAATCTCAAACTAAGCTTTTCTATTTACAATATATACAAATATATATAAATTATAAATAAAAAATATTTTATTAGCTCTAAAAAGATAAAATTCACTAATTAAATATTTATTTAAAAGAAGATTATTAAATTGATTCAAATTTTATTAACAAAGATTATCAAATCAAATTATAAATACAGATTATTGAATTGATATTGCCCAAAATTCCGGGTCATCACATTCCTCCCCCTATCTTCTCCATCTAGTTTTGGAAGGCTTTATGATCAGCATTGGGTTCAAGATTGAGTTTAGGTACAGCCTATCATTCCCAGACCAACGGAAAGGCTGAACCAAATTCTAGAGATTTAAGAGGGCTTGCGGTTTGGATTCTGATGGATGTTGGGAGGACCATCTGTATTGAATGGACTTCTCGTTCAGTTATTAGACGAGTACATAGATGTCACCCTATGAAGCTTTGTTTGGAAGACCTTGTAGATTTCCATTCTGTGGGATAGAGTTAAGGGATCGTCTAGTTCTTGGTCCAGTTTTGATCCATGAGGCATCGACGATGGTGGAGCTTTTTAAGAGAGGATTAAAGATTGTGGTCTACAGGATTGAATTGCCAGTTTGGATGGCTGGAATTTCACATTGTTTTCACGTATCTCATCTGAGGAAATACGTGAACAACCTATCTTTTGTTGTGGAGTTAGGATTTCAGAGTTTGGCTTGAGGAACTCTGGATAGTTTTAGAAAGACTTATCCGGATCTGTGTCCGGATAGCTAGTGTTGTTTATTTGAATGAATTATTTGTTTAAATAAACTGTTTGTTTGGATGGATTGTTATTGGTTGATAGTAAATGGTTGATAGTAATGCTTGAATGGTTAAAATGAAATACAAGATTTTGGATTATCTTTGTTTTAAATTTCGAGGACTAAATTCTTTTAAAGGGAGAGGAATGTGATATCCCGAAATTTCAAGGAATTTAAAATGTGATAATCTCTTAGTTAAATTATTTAAAATAGATAAAAAATTATTTTCAAATATAAATAACCAAAATAATAATAATGTGATGTTTTTAAGTATAGTTATAAATAGATTTTTAAATAGGATAATTATTTAAATTATGTTATTTTATAAATTTGATTTTAAAATATACTTATTATTTTCAGTTTAATAAGTGTTGTGTATATGTATATATATTTAGTTAAGTTAGCTTTAAAATTAGAATTTAATATTTCCAAATTTAATATGTTTAAATTAATATAGATACATTTGATTTGATTTTAAATTGAAGTTTAAATTGAATTTGATTTGAAATTTGAATTTAAATTTGAAATTTAAAAAGAATATATATATATATATATCTTGAAAATTATTTTAGATATAAAAGAATTTATGAATAAATTTTTATTTTAAAATAAGATTTGTTTATATTTAAAATAAAAGAATTTTTATTTGTATAAATTTGGAAAATCTTTATTTAATAGTAAATAAATACAAAAGTATTTAAATAAGTATGTAAAAATGGATTAAATAATTTTATATGATTTTATTTAGAATCTAATTAGTTTATATTTTATTTTCTTTTAAAAAGTTTTATTTTTATAAAATAAGAAAAAGCATTTATAAATTTGTAAAAGTACTTATTTAAATAGAAAAATAATAATAAAGCTTTTAAAATCTTTTAAAAATAATGTAAAAATAAGAAATGACAAGTGTTTATTATGAGAACATACTGAATACATGTGTAGTTAATTAAACAATGGGTTTTGACAAATGTAAGAAGATTTAACAAGTGTCTTTCTCTTATTTTCTTTTCTTTAATTTTGATAAACCATAAATTACAAAATATAAAACTCCCATTCCTTTCTTCATTCATTTTCTTTCAATTCAGAAATCAATCGCCACAAACAGAAAACCTGAAAACCATCTCCTCTGGAAAAAATCTTCAATCAAAGGAAATTCAAACCTGTTCAACTCTTCAAAATAGAAAATCCTCAAGTTCAAAAGCCTGTAGCATTCTTTTCAAAACTGCAAGCCTGTAATCTCCTCAAAAACAAGTTTGTAGCAAATTTTCAACCCAAAATTCTCAAAACCAAACTCTGTAACCTCTTTTTATCAAGCCTGTAAAAGCGTTTTATCAAAGCCTAAAAACATTTTTATAAATCCTGTAAACATTTTCTCAAAGCCCGTCAACCAAGCTTTTAGCTTCATAATGCAATCTGGAAACAACAAATTTTCAAAGTCTTGGTCATATCATCATGTTCCAGTCTTAAAGCAATCAAGTATCAAGCATTTCAGTTCTTAAGTTTCAACAATCAAAACAACAATATGCAGTTTTCAAAAGGGTTTAGTTTCAATCAAGACCAAGCTATCTGCATTTTTTAAATGGTGAGCAAACTTTTCAATTTAAAGTTTAAGTAGGAAAATAATGGTTGCTTATCAAATTCCGAGTTGATGATGCTTTGCATGTATATAAGTAGTATCTATATTTATTTGATTTGGTTCAGAAGTGTGCACGCCTGTGTATGTTGTTTCCCTGACTTTTTGCTATAGAATTTTCCAGTTTAAACCAAAAAAATCATTTTCTTCTCCTCTGATTTCGAATAGGATATTATTTTCAAACAATAAAGGGTTTTTTAGACTTAAATTAAATTTTTAAAGATGAATTTAAGTAAAATGCTTAAAATTTTATCTGGGAATTATGATTATAGTGGAAATTCTTTTAAACATGCTAAAACCAATCCTATAGTTCATTAATTCAAGATTATAACTTGAATCTACTATTAAAGTTAGGAATTTTAAAAAAAAATCATAATTTTTAGTGTCGAATTGGATGAGCATTTGGGGAATGTCTCGAAAATGGATCTTGATCATTTTCTGGTGATCGGAGGTATTCGAGTGGTCGAGTTTTCGTTTAAAGCTAGATTGACGATCAGGATGCTTGGAAAAAATGGTGGTTGAGGCGATCGTGCACTGTGGCGTCGTCGATGGTTGGGTTAAGTTTTTCACCCTAGTTTTGTTAAAGCAGAGGTTGGTGGTCATTTCATCGACTCTGGTGATGCGAGTTGCGTGATACTTAGGGAAATGGCAGCGTGGAAGCAAGGCAGGGTATGGCCGGAGTTTTAATGGCTTCGGTGAACAAAATAGAGGAGTCGAAGAGTTTTGCTGGAGGCTGTTTAGGTTCAGATTTTGACTGGGTAGCTTGATCTTGTTCATGGGTTTGTGAGTATAGTTTGATGGTCGGAATGTGTTGCTGTGACGTAGGGTGAAGTGCCGGAGGGTACAGCGAGGGTCGGAGGTGGCTCCAATGATGGTGCAAGTGCACGGTTATATTCTGGTGTCAACCGTGTTGGCTTGTGGGATTGCTCGAAGTAATGGTCGAGTCATGGGGTAGTTGACTCGAGTGTAAACTCGAAGTAGCTGAGGGTTATAGCCTGTAGTTTTAAAACCTAAAATTTAATTAAAGTCTTAAAAAAAGGGGAAGAAAAGGGAAACTCGGGTTTAACCCGAGTAAGCTTCGGGTTCGACCCAAAGCAGAAAATGTTAAGCAGTTTCAAATGTTTTAAAACTTGGTTTTTTTTGAAATTTAAATTAGTTTAAATTTTTTATATAAATTACTTGATTAAATGTTTTCTTAAACATTTTGATTTAGAAGTTTGAAGCTTGTTAAATTTAAATTTGGTTTAGTAAATTTTATGTGATTTCAAAATTTGAGTAGAAATGAGATTTTAAAAGTTTATATAAAGCAAGTTTTTATATTCAAAATTTGAAACTAGTTTTTAGAAGCTATTATTGATAAATGGTTTAAGTTATTTTAAGTTATGATTTGATAACTTTAATTTATCAAGATAAATGATTATTTATATTTAAACTTAATTAATGATTTAATTAAGTAAAGATAATTTTAAAGATAAATGCTGTAATTATGTTAATGGTAATAAAGATATTAACAAGATAACCTTTTATCTTAATTAAGGTTTAGTGTCTTGATATTAATGAAAATAATTTAAACAACCTAAGTATAATTTATTAGTTTAATTAATTATAAAGGATTAATTAAGAAATTAATTAAGGGTAATTAATTTGGTTTAATTAATAACAATCATGGATTAAAAAGTAATTAATTTAAGGGTTAATTAATTTGTAATAAAGATCGTTAATTAGATAATAAATTTTTTATTGATTAATGATTAGAGCTTAATAAATCAAGTAATCAAGTGTAATTAAAACTTAATTAATTAAGTGATTAAGATTGATTAATTAAGTGATTGATGAGTAGTGATTAAGTAATTAAAGGTTACTTAATTAGTAATTAAGAAGTGCTTAATTTGTAATTAAGTTTTATTTATTAATAATTAGGATTTTATTAATTAATAATTAAAGGATAATTAATCTGTAATTTAAGATTAATTAAGAAGTTTCGTTAAATGGTGATTAAGGATTAATTAAATGGTAATTAAGGATTGACTAACTGTTAATTAAATATTGGTTAACCATTAATTAAGGATTAATTAACTGGTGATTAAGGAGTAATTAATTTTTAATTAAGTTTTGTTAATTAATAGTTAGGTTTATTAATTAATAATTAAGAGATAATTAATTAGTTAATTAACGATTGATTAATTAATTATAAGGGTAATTATGGATTAGTTAATTTGTATTAAGAGATAATGATTAATAATTAAGGTTATTAATCAATAGTTGATGGATAATTAATCAGTTAATTAAATGTTAATTAATTGATTATGAAAGTAATTAAGGATTGATTACTTTATAGTGAAGGAGATTAATTAATAATTAAGGTTTATTAATTGATAATTAAAGGTAATTAATCTGTGATTGGAGATTAATTGATTGATTGATAAGGTAATCAAAGAGTGATGAATTAATTAAATGATTGTGATTAATTAATGGTTGGCTAAGCAGGATTAGATGATTAATTCATAAGTAATTGATTTAATTTAAGTTGATTAAATTAATTATGACATGAATTATTAATGCTTGCTTATGGATGATTGTTTGTGTAGAATGTTTGAATTGGATGATATCTATTGGATGATATGCCATGACATTCTGTGATATGATGATGTATATATCAGTGATAAATGTGTGATATTTATCTGTGCTATTGCTGTGCGAATTCAAAGTATTGAATTGAATTGTTTGAACTTTTAAACTAATAGGCCTTTAAGACACGTTTGGATTTCGATGAGACCGGGATCGGATATCATATTTGATCATCCGAAAACCACATCGATCCAAGTTAACGTTAGGTCGTGAATCCAAGTGAAGATCAAGTTGAAGACTCGAAGTGTAGGAACTATCTGTCATAAAACTCTGAGGGTGATTCCAATATGAGTATAACGGAGATAGTGCTTTCAGGTTCGAGATGGGGTTTCACAGTGCAAGAGTTATTGTCGTTAACTCTGAGGGTGATTCCAAAATGAGTGTAACGAGATAATGCCTTCGGTTTCGTTCGAACCCGGAACGAACTTGTATGGATTGAATGCTTTCAGAACATCATCAGGTGTACGATGAGCATTCTAAGATTGATGTGTTCTATAAATGTAATCGTAGCCTCAAGCCTCATCAACTGGGAATGGATAAAACAGGGGAGGTGCAGCAAGGCTAAGTGGGTAGCACCCAAGTAGGATAAGATTTACCCCTATCTAGAGTCCCATTTTATTCAGTTGCGTGGGCGGTTGAATAGCTACAACCGCCGGGGTTTTCTTATTCGGGACTGTCCAAAAAGGGATGGTTCCGGCCTTGTGTTGTAGGGGATTTAGGGTGGATCCTTGGTACGGTGATCTACACCACGTACTGTGACGGGTGGTACCCCGGTATCCCTGCCATTGATGGAAACCCATTCTTTCTACAAGCCTTTACAGTTTTGATTATATTACCCACTTTTGTGGCTAGTTGCTGGAATTTAATGAATGTAACAAATTCGGCTATTTTCTATTTACTTGAAAACCCTAGACCCTATTATAATATCACTGGATTTCCTATCAAATGTTTTGGTTAGCGTAAGGTAAAAACTTACTCATGTTTATGTGTGGGAAGTCTTACGTGATACCTTTTGTTTTCAAAGGTTTTTCAAAGTTAAACAACTTTAACCCGTTTACTCACACCAGACCCATGTCTGACCCGGAGTTTATTCTATTTTTCTTAAACTCTTGGGTACTCAAATTTTTACGAGTAGCCAAGGGATTCAGGTTAGCTTTGACGAATTCTAGAGGAAAGATGGAGCAGGAGGCTTCAGCGTTTGTAGATATAGTGATTCCGTTGTGTTTTATCTCTGTGATGATGTATGTGTTATATTAGAATTGTATAATAGACAGACTTTTATAACTGTCTATTTTGTGTTTTTGTATCTGTATAACTCTGATATGTAAATGACTATGTAACAGTTATGTTATATATTATATTTTGTTTCGTTCCGCTGTGAGAGTCTGATATTGTTGAGTTCTTTCTTCTATCTATTCTATTTCTACCTCTTTCTTTCTTAATAATGATGCGCTTTCTGTGGAATGAAAGGAGGGTCGTTGCAGTTTTACATAAATGAGTAAACATACAAAGCATGATCAAGTCACACAAAGCACGATTAAGCCACATAAGTGACTTCCAATCCCCTTTCATTTAATTAACACTTTTATAAACTAAAACCTTTTTCATTAGTAAAACTTCTTTTATCTAATAAAACATCATGTTATCAATTTCTGATGTTCATTTGTACTCTTTTCAATACTTTTAAAAGTATTCATATACTTATCTCAAATGGTATAAGTATATTCACAAATCAACAAGATTTCTTACTTAATGCCCTTACACTTTTTGTACTTCAAAATGTATCTGTGTACTTATCTCAAATGGTATAAGTATATTCTCAAATCATTAACAAGATTTCTTACTCTAAATCTTTAATTTTTCTATCTTTTTCCAAAAGATTCGATACTTGTAATTCCTTCAAAATTATCCATTTTAAGGATCTAAGTTCTTTTACAAATCCATTCAAAAGGTTTAAGACTAGTGTTACTTAAACATTATCACTATAAACCCAAAACCATTTCTCTTATGCTTATCATTAAAATATTCTTTTAAAGATCTATTTACATTCATAGGTATAATGAAAAAGGGTCAAAGGAAAATGTATCAACACATTATCACAACAAATCCAAAACCATTTCATTTATGCTTATCTTTAAAACATTCTTTTAAAGGTCTATGATAATGTTTGGTTAAGCTCGATAGTCGATTAATGGATTATGTAGTTAAAACAATTGTTTATATAAATCAATGTTTGTATACTTAAGTCATTTGCGACATTTCGACTTAACTATTCCTTGTCCAAGAGTAAAGCTAGGTAAGTTAGAGAACTAATTGCATCAAAGCCTTACCTAGACACTTCATTCTTCAATATCACAAATATATAAGTATACTCATCGGCTTTAAGTGTTAAGCAGAGTATTAATGATTTCCATAAACAGGAAACAAATAACTTGATTAATCCATTTCGACATTTCGGACTTAAATATTCCTTAACCAACAGGGAAGCTCGATAGGTTAGAGCTTTATTGATTTGACCCTACTCAACATCAATCTTAATTTTCAGAAATATATAAGCCTACTTCGCCGGCTTTTACTGTTAAGCAAAGTTAATTACTTTTTAAACAAGTAAGTAAATAATAATATTAACATGTTTTCAACATTCCAACTTAACTATTTCTCATTCAAGAGGGAAGCCAGGTTCGTTAGAGCTTTATTACTCCATCCCTACTTGACATTAATCTTAATTCTCAAAGATAGTGAAGTCTACCTCGTCGGCTTTTAGTGTTAAACCTCTTTTTTACATTTCCAAAATTTGTATATAATTGTTAATAATATATTTAAACTATAAACCAACTTTAAGATACTTAAAAACATGTTTGAAAATGTATCAAAAAATATTAGAGAAGAATACCAAATTTAAATGTCATTTTAAAACACTTAAAACCATAACTGACTTACTATAGCATTTATAAATGCTGTTAAAAGTCTTTCTTAAAACAACATAGAAATGCACGACCTTTGTGACTACTTTTATCCACTTTAAAAAATGAATCAAGATTTAAAAATTTATAGTAAGTACTACTATTAGGGTACTTAAATACCATAGAAAGAAACCCATAAGAATATCTTTCCGTTTATTTATAAAAATTCCCGAAAATAATGGATTCGAAAGTGCACTTATAATGACTATTCTTGCTTCAAACACTTTCAAACTTACTTCAATTTAACACACAAGTTAAACAACCATTTAAGTATCAAGTTAAGGCTACTCCACATGTTTAATAGGGTAATAGCGGTGATGTTATATAATATAAAGTTATCATTTGCTTTCAAAAGCAAGATGGGTCCAAAGTTTATAACTTTACTTTGTTAACGTAAATTTAACTTTATATTTCAAACTCAACATATACATACACAATATATACTTATACGATAGTGAGATAACACACTTATATCCATGCAAAACCGAAGCACAAAGCAACATGAATAAAGAATCACCTCCCACCATCACCAAAAGCCTAAAAGATCCAACCATTAGCTCTTTCAAACCAAGGCAACACCTCACCTCCTCTTTCCTTGCTCACGATCTCCACTTGGATCCCCCTCTTCCTCCCACCAGCTCCCACTTTTTAATTGCTAATCATGCTGCCCATGATGTTTTAGGCCTATATCCAAAGTTTAGAAGAGATTGTAGATGAACTGATTAAGATAGGAAAAAGTTAGAGAAGAATTAGTGGATTGGTGCTTAAGCACTTCCACCATTTTTAAGTCTCATACTTCATTTCAAGCTTTGCAAATTTTTGATTATTTAACTAGGGTATACCGCTCCTAATATAGGCTTCAAATGGTGTAGCATAAGCTTGTTCTCACCCTCTCTTTCATGACATGTAAGGACCACCTCCCATCACTTCTTCTTTATGTTCTCTTAAGAGTTAAGTCTTTCATTTTAAGCTTATTTCATAATATCTTTGATGACATCACCCACGAAATTATCTAAAAGGTTTATTTCCACAAGTGGAAATAAGTTTTTGTTTCATTTTATTAATTTCCTAAGCAAATAAGTGTATGTAAAAATAATCTGAACAATTTCTGATGGTTAAAAAGATGTTTATCGATAGAACGATTTTCGATCACATTATCAATATTTTTAAAATTATTTATTTTTGTAAATAATTTTCCAAAACAATTTTACCACCATTACTTATGACTTAAAAAGGGTTAAAAATCTTATTAAATTATTTTAATAATATTAAATCCAAGATTCAAATATTTGAATAATTTAGATATTTAAATACGAAGTGCTGGAAATTTTGAGTTGTTACATATATATAAATCCCTTTCGCAAATAAATTTTTAGATCCAAATATTAACAATTCATTTAATTGTAAGTCACAAATACACAGGGTTCACATAATTATAAAAATAAGAAATTACAAAAATATCAAGGGATTTTTAATTTTGGAAATAAATTGGGCGAATACGATTCCTTTAACCCCTATCATATTATTCTCTTATTAAAAAAATACTATTAAAGGGGTTCATGCTAGGGTAATTAGATTAAGCAAAATTCCTTTAATTTTTAGCTCTCAAAACCGTAAATCAATATATAAAATTCTCCAATCATTATTAATTAAGGAATCATCCAAATAGAAAATTATTATGAATACGCAATTAATATGTGACTATATATAAATAATTTCCCTTATTTAGTATAAATTATCCCAAGTATTTCTTATGTTAATTAGTTTTGAGGGTTATTCACGCAAAACATTAAGGGGTATAAAATTAATTAATACATCAAGTAGAAATTCTCTTAATCAATATATATAAGTTTACAACTTGTTGGTCAGAGTTTTCATAACACCAACACCCAAGGACTGAAGGGCAAGCTACAGCCAGTCAATTTGATACTGGAGGCATTGTAGATGTTACCAAAGTCTTGAGGTTATTGTTAGAGGTTAAGTTAGCTTCCAAGATCTAGAACCAAGAGCAAGAATTATCGATTTATGCCGAGAGTAGATGCTATTAGTTAAGCCAAAAGTAAAGGGTAGTAAAGCAGTAAATAGAGAAAATGAGATTGTAGTGGTTCAAGATAGAATCCTACATCCACTTTTTCCTTTCATTCTTTGAAGATTTATGTTGAAGCCGAAGGCTTTCACAATGCTAAGCTAGTTAAGTCCACCATTAATGAGTATTTATAAAAGCTCGTAATAGAGAAGTACAATTCGTAACTTAGTAACTGAATTATGCTACTGCCTAAAAGATCCTTTCTACATCAGGATTTATGCATACTTATAACGATCAGGAGAAGATGCAGATCAATGACATAGCTTGCACTACTGAGCTAAGACGTTGGGCTATTGACACATGACAATATCTAGCTTGCTCTAAATACAGCACGTAGATTATTAATGTATACTTTGTGGGTACCTCTTCTATAGCTATATCTAAAATTTACACGTTGATGGTTTAGATTTCATAATATTATAGTATTGTTTCATATTCTTTAGGCCGATCTTGTCTCTTGAAGCTTTAGTTTCCCACCTGATAGTCTGTACTCATAGCAAACTATACAAAGTGTTTTATTATATTGACCTTCCGGTTCAGTGTTCTGGGATTAAGTCTTTTGAAAGCAAACTAAGTTAGCTAAGCCATTACGACCATAGATCCTTTGGTATGCAACTCTTCGGGCTTTACACTTTTGGTTCTAGGTTTTATAGTATTGTTAGGACTATCTAAGGCTACGGGGCTAGCATTTAGACCAATCCTTTTGATTACAATCTTTCCTTTCAGAATAAGCTATCTGAAGGCCCTTCGGCCTTGTGGATTTTACCTAAAAGTCCTTTGGAAAAATATGGTATAATACATGCTCCCTAAAATTCACTTTAGACATAAGTGAAGGGGATTTTGAAATTTTTTATTTTGGTAATTTTGTCGAGTGTTGCCATTCATGAATGAGATAACTTGTGTGCTGCATATTTATTTTCATTTGATTTACACAGTAGTAGTCCACCCTTAAACTTTTCAAAAAACTACAAGCTCTTGACTTTTCTTCTCGAATTAACTACCACATTAGTAAGTTTTATTTTCTTTCATACCCATTTTATTTATTCGTTGTATCTAAGTCAAGTTTTACTCGTGTTTCATTAATTAGTGAATTGATTTCACACATTTTAATATGCTTCCATTATTGAATTTTGGTCAATTTCTTTTAGTAATTGGTAGATTTACAGTTTTACTATGATTTAGCACTAATTTGAATTAATTAAGGAGTTACTGATGTTTAATGGGTGTTAGCACCAAAATTGGTCGCTAACACCCGTAGGATTTCATGGACATCAGAGAATTAATAGAATCTAAAGAACAAAGCATAAAAGTACATAGACACAAAGATTTTAAAGTGTTTTGGCAATCTCAGCCTATGTCCACTTCAAATTTCATTCATTCTTCATTTGATTATAAATATATGAGCTATTGGATTAGCTATAATCTATTGATACAAATTTACAAGAAGTTTTTAAGAGGAAAACAGCTATGGCCAAGCTTCTAGAGTAGCTAGAAGGAGAAGATCCAGAAGTCCCCCAAAAAGAGCCCCTAAAAATGAACTCTGTCCCTCTATTTATAGACAAAGATAGCCTGACATCTCAGAGCCTCAACTCATCTCCAGACACCTAGGCCAACCACCAGGAGAATTCGGCATAGAATTGATAGACGAACAAAAACGACCTGGAAATACCGACCCCATCACAGCCGACCCCATCATAGCCGACCTGAACCAAATACACCGACCCATATTCCACATGCCTACCTCATGCCTTCAACATGCCAATCCTACATGCCGAACCATGACCTTGTCGACCCGAAGCCAGCTTCCACTATCGATCCCTTTTTACACCGACCCCTTGCAAACATGCCAACATACCACTGGACGATCCCTAGGCCTTAAGCAACACTGGCCCATCCTTTTTCCAACCCTTGGTAGGTGATTCACACTGACTCGAAGTCGATGATGAGATGACCTAGAGTACATCCCCTCGTGACTCGAAGTAAACTCCTCCATGACCCGAAGCAAATTGACCCATGACACTACTTCACTCAACATTCAACCTTAGCCTCTCCAACTATCATTTTGTAGCAGGACCAAGGTGCCGGATAACAATGGGTTTTCTCAATTTTTACTTAATCTAACTAAATCCCTTTTAACCTGTAGCTATTAGTTTAGTAAATTGTTATCTATACTACAGGTTTATAATTAGATGAAGTTTGATTCGATTAATTAAAATTGGCTTATTAATATAGTATGTTGGATTGAAACGTTTATAAAGTAAGGATTTTGATTATATTTGATTATTATGGATATTTATCTAGTTTCTTAAGATTTTACTATCTAATCTTTCCAACAGTTACACTTTCAGTTCTCCTAGACAAAATATGAATTCTTCTTTGAACAAGTAAGCTAATCTCAACTGACTCCTTGTTTATCATGGCGTGGTTGGGATCAAGGCCATAATATCAAGTCCGACTAATCATGGGATGCCCACATGAGGGGTGCTTCCCTAGGGCTATAGAATACTCAAAAATGGGGTGTATATCATCTAATTATCATTTAAAGGATATACTAGACCTAATGTAATGTTATATGGTAAACTTTGATGTCTTCAATTGATTTAATAATATATTTTAGAACGTATTATATTTTGTAATGATTCAAATTGCGCTAACAATCTCTTAAATGTGTTAAATATGTATGAGAAGTAGCATTTATAGGATCTCGGGCTAAACAATAATTTTATAGTTCGAATTTAAAGAGTATAAACCAAAAGTCATATATATAAGTTCCAAGGACATATATAAAGTTTTCCCTTTCTACTCCTTTAACTTCTAGCTCAAACTCATGTACAAACTCGATGTTGAGCTTTTCGCTCATCGTGCCATTGCCTTCGACTTTGACTCATCATGTAACCACTTGCATTGAACTCGTCAGGCCAGGATGCTTCATCCTATATTCTTTAGGTCTAACTTGATGCCCCTAGACGAACCCAAATATAACCTCCACTACATCTTTTTTCACTATAGCACTCACCATAGACCACCGAACTCCAAGTGCTCACCGCTAAAATGTTCATCTTATCGAGACAAGCATCACCAATTGATAAATAAAAAGTTTAAATTGCATGGATTGTGACATTTCTTTAGTTTTGTTGTAAAGGAGTGAACATTGTTTCTTTTTTCTATCCAAATGATGTGGGACTGGGAATAAATCAACTTTAGAGACCTAATTTTATCTCCATCAAATGGCTATAGTTAGGTCAAGTGGAAATATTTGAAATGAAATACTATTCAAGAGAGGATTCTTCTCCTTGGTTATATAAGGTTAGTATCATGGTAAACTCAAGTGACATATGGATGTTAATATTCGGATAGTTCGGTATTCTGACCAAATTTACATCGAAAGAGTCATACAACCAAATCGTTGAATACTCCCTAACCACGTGATTTAATTAGTTTACAGTTATTATAAATTAATTAATATTTATGAAATATTAGTTATAAAATTTTATTTTTGATTTGATAAACAAATATTATTAAACATATTTAATAGTTATAAATATATTAATTGATATAGATATCGACACGTGTTTAACCTGGATTGAAATAAAAATATTTTGTTCAGGCTTTAAATGGTAATAGATAGAAAATATAGATCCAAACTTGTCTTTAATCTCACCTTTACATAAGCATCCCAACCCACACCAATAAAAAAAATCTTTTTGAAGCCTCGTTTCTGGCCAAACTCATCATCTCATCTCCTCCATTCTTACAAGTTCAAATCAAATCAAATAAAACAATATTCAATAGCTGATGGTCTACAATTCAGGAGATAGCAGCTTCTGATTAGAATTCGATTCAAGAGTTCATTCAACATTTCAAGGTATAAGATTTTGGCTTTGAAATAAGGTAGTGATCTGATCTACAATTATATACTATTGAATTGCTATTTGTATATTATATCCTATTATATTAGTTAGGTAACGATTCTATTATATTAGACTAGTTGTATGTTTATATACTTCATACTTATAAAAAAATTATTTCGACGTACATCGATCGATAATATCCATGGCTTAAGATAAGAAACAATTTTTTTATTATTCTAATTAATTTAATGTACATTACTTAATTGCATATAAGTTTTATAATTCAAATTCTATATCTTATTATACACAATATATGGTTTAGTAATTTTATACAAATAGTTCTGTGTTTAAAATATTTTTCACAAAAATAAAATATTTTTACACCTACATATGCATATATATTATTTCAAAATATTATTTAGATCAATATCATGTAAATTAATTATATCGATATATATATATATATATATATATATATATATATATATATTATATCAAGTATGTTTTATGTTTTGTAATAAATAAGTACCAAATTTTACTTTCAATGGGGAATTTTTTATTTTTTACATAATTTAAATATTTAAATGCTAGCCAAAAATTAAAAATAGATTTTAATTTTTTTAAAACTATCAAATTATATTTCATGTATTCAAATATAAAAATATCACACAAAATCTTACTGAAATTTTAAATTTCAAAATTATTCAATAAATTAAATTTTAATTAATTTTACTATTTTTCGTATGGATATTAAATTGAAAAAAATAAATTTAAAAAATATTTCCATGTCAGGCGCATTATCAGGTGTGTGCGCCTATATATTTACTATATATACATTGTATATTTTAAAATATTAATATATATATATATTATACTACTTATATATGTGTGTATTTAATATGTATACATTTAAAAAACCCTATACATATTTTTTCGACTTTACAAAAATAAATAATTAAATTTAATATTATTTATAACTGTTTTAAAATATACTTATATAATTATGTATATTATTAATGCTAATATTTCATGAATGTATATTTGTATTATATATTTATGTCTGTGTTTATATAAAATTATTTATAATAAAATATTATATATGAATATCTTTTTAATATTTTGTATATAAAATTAAAGTATATAGACATACATTTATACAATATATTCATATATTAGATGAGGTAACATGTCCGTTGTAGTGTAAATCTAGCATTTATACATGCCCATGTTATACCTTGCTCGGATTGTTCTATTACACATGCACACATATATGTGTATATGATACGTGTATACATATAATAAAAAATTAATTATATAATATAAAATTATATTATAGATTTATATAAAATAATGATTTTATTTAGAAGAAATTTAAAAATGTTCTAAATAAATTAGATTTTATAAACCCAATGAAAATCCATAAAGGTAAAAAATTAAAATTCACCTATTACTTCTACTGCTAGCTACTCCTGTTCCAACAGTGGTATCGGAGCCCAATAGCTTTAGCAATCTAAAGTAGTCATGTTAGGATTAACTAAATATGCTCACATCCTAGTAGTAGGATGTCTAGAAAGGTATTGTCAAAGGATTGGGTTTGGATAATCAAGTACTTTGTCCTACTTGGTTACTGGCCTAGCCTGAACAGATAGGTGAGCCCAAAGGTTGGCCTTAATTAGAAAGGCCCAATTTGAATTAGGCCTTAGGAAAAATTTCAAAATTATTTGAAAATTAAAAATAAAGGATTTTAAATTTAAAATAAGTTATACATATATCATAAAGCTATAATATAATAAAAAATCCAAAATGTTTGAAATTTAATATAAATTAATTTCAAAATTTATTAATAAAATCAATAAAATATATAAATTAAATAAGTTAACTATATACATGTATTATATATTATGATATATGTTATATTTTTTTAAAATGTTCAAATAGCATAATTATGCATCTATGTATACAAATAAATTTCGAAAGTAGTATAATTCAATTAAAATTGTTTAAGTAACATGAAATATAAAATTTATATAATAATAAACTTATATAATAAAAATATATAAAGTAAAGGCGGAACACTAAGAAACCCTAAATAGACGTAAGGAATATACATATGTAAATGTACATATATTGTGATTTTAGTTATGCCCAACACTTGAATCATGAGGGTATTTCATAAGAAATACATTATTCCATAACTTGATATCACTCGGTATAATATACTAAAGATTATGAATCTTCAATATGATGTTGTCCTTTACCATATATATATATATATATATATATATTAATAAATTATTTGCATACTCCTTAGTTGTTAAGAAAACTCAAGCTAGGGATGTTATGTGTGATAGTATTAATGTATTGAATAGATGAGGTAAGATAACTATATGTATTTATTGAGCAAACTTAATGTGCATATACTATACTTAGACCATCGCGATATGGTAGGCACGAGGGAATTATTTTTATTCCGATTTGTTGAGGAAACTCATGGTTAAAGTGAAATTAGGACAAGGTAACAAGGGTTAGGAGTTCTATGTGATAAAATTGATAAGGAGTTATCCATCATCCTTGGAGCTAGATTTGTTAAGCAAACACATGGTAAGCATTCCATGATGGATGATTCCTAGCACCTACTAGTGAAGTCAAAAGACTTCTATGTTTTGACTTAGGGTTTGGCGAAACATAAATGAATACTGGGAGCTTATTAATAAAATAAAACATAAAGTTCAACCTTACTATTATTATAAGAATATCTCTATGATTTTTCCTTTGTCCTAATAATCTACTACTTAAAACTTATAGATAAATGTCAACTCCAAACCTATTTTCCGATAGTGACAAGTTTACTGGACCAAAATATACCGATTATCTAAGTGCAATTAAAATTGCATCGACTTACGAGTGCCTATGGTCGACTATTGCATGCGAACCTAAAGAATTACCCATTGATGATGTGGGCCCCGAACTAAGACTTGCTTATGGAAGTGGTATGGTGATGATGAAGGACTGTATTGATGCGATTTTGCAGTTGGACATATGGATAAGCAACGAATTGCAAATTAATTTGATCCTTGGTTCTCTCACTCCTTAGTATCAACTGTCCATACTGAACAGTAATATGAACCAAATAAATGTGATTCTCGTAGAGCTCCTCCATATATTGAGGTCGGTCGAGTTTGCATCTATAGATCAAAAGGGTGTACTTGCTATTAAGGATATTGTATCATCTTTAAACGGTTCAAAGAAGCAAAAAAAAAAATGGTAAAGAAAACAAGAAAAGTAAGAATATCAATTACATAGGTGATGTCACCATTGCCACAAGAAAGGTCACTAGAAAAGGAGTTGTTTGATTATTAGAGAAAGAAAGAAGAATGGTTCTACAGCTCCATCAAGGGCTTAGGAACTGGCACCGCATGGCAAAATGAGAGATAGGGCTCCAATTTGCTGACAGATCTATCGTAGATGCAACGCGGTAGGAGATTATCATTTATGTTTTGCTAGTAGAGTAGTTTTAATATTAAATAAGTGCTTTTTTTATAAAAGACTTTATTTGTTGGATTATTTCTATTTCTAGATTGTCTGAGATTGAATATATATATATATATATATCATTATGCAAATAATGTTATGAACATCAGTTGAATGGAAATAAAGTTGGCGATGGTATTCTTGGAAACGACATTTATGTGATCAATACAAATTGTTTGTATTCTGTGAATACTTCTTTTAATAATATAAATGATAATTATCTTTGGTGTTATGAGCTAGATCATATTAGTGAGAAGCAACAACACAAACTAAAAACCGAAGGCTTTCTCCTGTCACTTGATTTTGAATCATTTGACATGTGTCTGTCATGTCTCAAAGGTAAAATGACCAAGTACCCCTTCAGTGGGAGAAATGAACGAGTTGATGAACTCTTAGGGTTAGTGCATAGTGATGTGTGAGTCCCAATGCCTGTAATCATCAAAGATAGTAGTTCTTACTTTGTTGCTTTCATAGAAAATTTCTCGAGACTAGGATATGTGTATCTTATGAAGAACAAATCTGACATCTATGATAAATTTGTTGAAAACACAAATGTTGTAGAAAACCAAGCAGGTCATAAGTTTAAGATTCTTCAATCAAAATGAGGAGGGATGTGAATTCCAACAATACTTAAAAGATAACGAGATTATCCCTTAAATTACTTCACCTTATAATCCACGACACAATGATGTGTCGGAACAAAGGAACGAAATCCTATTGGATATGGTTCATTCTGCAATGAGTAAGGCCGAGTTACCTTTGTCCAATTAGGGACATGCACTAGAGACCACAACGCATATGTTGAACATGTTTCCCACTAAATTGGTGCCTAAAATGCCATATGAGGTATGGTATGGTAATAAACCCCAACATAAGTATTTGATGGTGTGGGGTTGTCCACAAATGTTAAGAACATTGGTCTGAATAAATTAGAAGCAAGATCAGTACTATATAAATTTATAGGATATCCATAAATTAAACAGGATATGCATTCTGCAACAGAGAGGAACAAAAGGTTATTATTTATCGACATTCTGCCTTTTTAGAAAAGGAATTTCTGTCAAAGTAAATTAATAGCAAAGTAGTAGACTTAAATGAGATCTAAGAAGTTAACACCGAGGCCAACCAGTGCGCGAACCAAGTTTATCTTTATACAAAAACATGCAACTTATTAGAAGATCTAGTAGAGAATCTTATGCACCGAAGAGATATTATGGTTTTCATGAATGGCGAGAAGGAGGAATGTTTCTTAGATAACCACATTCCTCCGTCTTTCCAAAAAGCACTACAGAGTAAAGATTCTACATTTTGGCTTGGAGCAATGAAATCGTAGATGGATTCCATGTACGAAAATAATGTATAGACTTTGCAAAACGTACCTGAAGTTATATAACCCATCGGCGGCAAATGGAATCTTAAGAAAAAGCTAAATGCATATATGGAAGTAGAGACTTATAAGGAAAGACTAATTGCAAAAGGGTTTTGTCTACTTCAAAGCGTTGATTGTGATGAAACTTTTCACCTATACTCATGCTTAAGTCCATTAGGATTACGCTAACTATTGCTGCATTCTATGATGAAATAAGGCAAATGAATATAAAGATGATATTTCTAAACGATGATTTAGAAGAAACCGTCTGTATGTTGCAGCCTAAGGGTTTTATGGTTAGTAGAAGTGAAGGCAAGGCTTACAAGTTCTTGAAGTTCATTTATGGACTTAAACAAACTTCAAGGGGTTAGAATGTGATAACCCGGAATTTTAGGCAATATCAATTTAATAATCTGTATTAAAAATTAAATTGATTTGATGATCTTTGTTAATAAGATTGGAATTAATTTAATAATCTAATTGAATAAATATCTAATTGGTAGATTTTATCTTTTAAAAGCTAATAAATTGTTTTCTATCTATAATATATATAGAATATGTATATATTATAAATAGATAAGCCTTGTTTTAGGTTTAATAAATAAATCTAGTTTTCTAAATATATATATATATATATATATATATCTTTGGTAAATTGGAAATTATTATTTATTTAAATTTAAACTTTTAAAAGTTATTGAATAAAAAATATATGGTTTTAAATTGATAAGATAAAAGTTTAATTTGTTTAAATTGATTTTGATTTTAAATTTAAATAAATAATAATGGAGATTTATTTTGATTTCCTTTTTAAATATAGTGTGATAAAATAAGTAATTTATTAATAAAAAACAAATTCTTTTATAGATTATTTAAGGTTATCAAATTTGTTATTTTCAATATTAATAATGTAATGTTTTCGACAAGTGGATTTTTATAAAAATAGTTGTAGTTTCAAATTTGAATTTTAGAATTTGATTTGAATTTGAATTTAGAGTCTTTTAACTTCAAAGTATAAATATTTTAAATTTTCTTGAATTTTATAATATTTGTATAACTTTTATTTATATAAATAGTTGTTTATTCCTTTTAAATTTATCTATATATATATATCCTTATATACTAATTACTTAAGCATATTCTTATACTAAAACTTTAATTATATATGACTAATTAATTAGGCATAAACTACATTTAAAATATTAACTAAATACTAATTAACATTTAATTTATAACCAATTTACCTTAAAGACATGTGATAACTAATTAACATATCTAAAGATAAATGTAAACATTTTAGAAATTAATTTAACATGTGTTAGGATAGTAAACAAGGTAAGTGACAAATGTTAGTTTCTTTTACAAGTGTCATTTATTTTAGTTTTTCTTTTATTTTAATAAAATCAAATTTCAGCCTTTATAAATACATATGTTTCTTATCTTTTTTTTCTTTCTATTTTTCATTTTCAAAAGCAAAAAAAGAACAAAACTCCAACTTTCCTCTTAAAAACCTGTAAACAAAAACCTAAAATCAATGCTAAAAAATCTTGTAACAATTCTCAGTGAATTTCCAAAACCCTTCAACAAATTCTCAAAGCAATTCCTGAAAACTATAATCAATTCACTCATATCAAAATTCAAAGCCTATCAACAAACTTTCAAAGTAAACCTATAATTTTGCAAACATGCAAGCAAACCTGTCACCATCTTAAAATCTGAAGCCTGCATTTCTTTAGAATTTGGAATTCAAAGCAGCTGCATGCATGTAGTTTTTTTAAAATCAAGTTTTTAAAGCTCTAGCAACTCAAGCTTTCATCAAGCAATTCAAGATTAAAGCGAAGCAATTTTCCAGTTTTAAAAGTTCAAAGTTTTGTTCAAAATCTTGGCTCTGTTCATCTTGTGTACAGGTGAGTAACTTTATTTTTAAAAAAAATTAGTATAAAATCTAGTTGCATGCTAGTGATGATGAGATGAATTTGATTGTGTGAACATGCTGTGTATGCATATGTAAGATATATGCTTGTCTGTTTTCAACAGAATTTACTCAGTTTATAGTTCCTGAATTTTGTTTTTGATTTGAATTCAATTTTCTCTCTGGAAACAATTATTGTTAGGACCTGATTTACAAACAAAAGATGTTGATTTAACATGAATTAAAGTTTAAAAACTAAATTTAGTTAAATTAAAAACCTGGGTATCTCTGTATAACTTAAAATATCAGTGCATGTTGAATAATATGGAAATTTAAACTGGGTAGTTTATAATTCCAGAATTATAAATTGAATACACAGAGCAAAACATGAATTTCAACACTAAATTCATAATTTATATTTTGAGGAGGAGGGTGTAGTTCTGTGATGAACTGGATATGGAAAATTGGTGGTTTTTGGTGATCTTTTTGATTTTGGAGGTCGGGCTTTCTTTTGGTGATGGATGGGTGATCGGTGAATGGAGGAAAAATGGTAGAAGCGGAGGCAAATCAGTGTGGAACCAGTGGTAGTGGAATTTCTCCTGTAACCCTTTTTAACTAGGCAATTTGATTTGGTCGGCCCGGGCTGTAGGAATGGTAGAGTTTAACGAGGTCTTGACAGATGGAAGCTTGGTCGTAGATGAGAGCATGGCAGGAGTTGTTGAGTTACTGGTGGTCGAAGTGCCGTGTACGAGGGGATGACAGGTTTTGGGGTTTGGCGTTGTTTCTGTTGTTCCAGGTTTGAGTTAAATGATCAAACTCGATTTCGTGACTGTGTAATTGGTCTGATGTTTGGATTTGGCTATGAGGTTGATCGCCGACCTGTGTGGATCATCATTGATGATCGGAGTTAGCTGCGGTGATGGTGTATGTGCACGGTGCACTTTGTCGTGGTGAAGTTGCTTGGTTCTGTTTTATAATCGAGTTAAAGGTGATTGACTCAAAGCATGTAGATGGGTTGCTCGAAGTTTTTGGCTTGTTGACTCGAAGCAGGAAATTGGGTAGAAACAGTATCAGGTTTTAATAGGAACCTGTAAAGTTGTTATAAAAATTTTCAAACTGAAGTTTTAAAATAAAAGCAAAGGTTTAAACTAAATTTTAAATCCAAGTTAAAATATGGAATTCAAGTTAGGATTAAATCTTAGTTTTTAGAAAATAAAATAAAGTTTTTTTCAAAATTTGAATTGTTAAACTACTTTAAAATGTTAATTAGTTTGAATTTTAAATTTAAAGTTTTAAATTGTAAGTAGAGTTTTAAAATCTAAAGGTTTATCTTTTCAAATTTAAATATGTACTAAAATTTTGGAAGTGAAGGAAAGTTTTTGAATTTAAAATGATTTAAACAATTTGAAAAGTTTAAAGTGCAATTCAAATTGATTTGAATTTAAATATGAATTTAGTTTTAAATCCTTTTAAACTTCTTTATTAAATGAGTATATCTTTAACTTGTGAAATGGAAAGGTTTAGAAATGTGTTTTAAACTTTGCTAAAGATAATTTATATTTATTTTAAAACTTAAATTTAAAATGATATTTTTAAAGTAAATTGTTTTAAAGTACTTTGTAAATGATAACCTGATTATTGATAAGAACAAAGTTTATCTTAAAGTAAATTAGGATTTAATGATTTGTAATTCATTAAATTTTTAAGGAAATTAAATGGAAAATTTATTTATTTAATTAATTATTGATTTGGATTAATTAAATAGGTAATTAAAGGTTTAATAAATTAATTAATGATTAAGATTAATTAATTAAAGATAATTTGTAATTAAGGATTATTAACTAGAATATTAATTAATAGTTAAAGATTAATTAATCAAGTAATTATGAATTAATTAAGTTGCAGTTAACACTTAATTAATTTAATAATTAAAGGTTAATTAATTGATTATTCAAGATTAATTGGTTTATAATCAATATTGATTGATGAAAGTTAATTACTTAAGAAAAGTAATTAAAGAATGATTAATAGTTAATGAAGGTCATCAACTAAGGATTATTTAACAATTAATTAATGAAATAATTAATGAGGTTAATTAATTAAAGATAATCATTTGTGTAATTGTTTAAGTATAATTACTATTGGAAGTGATTAAGGAATTAATTACTTAATGTAATTAATGGAGTTTAATGTGATTGGCTTAAATTAATTTATTAATTAAGTTTAATTAATTTTAAACACTTGTTGATTTGATGAACAATTACTTAATGTAATTAATGAAGTATAATTACTTAGTGAAGTAATTAATGATAATTACCAGATGTAATTAATGGAAGATGGTTTAATTGTGAAAGTAATTTGGATTAAATTACTTTATAATTAATCAAGGGATTAATTAAAGAAAATTAATTAAGGAGTAATTAATTTTATAAGTAATTAAGGGTAGTAAATTATAGAATGTGATTAATCAAAGGTGATTAATAATTATGGTTAATTGAGATTAGTTACTTAATGTAATAATTTAAATAAGCAATTTAATTTAATTTAATTGAGGATCATAATTAATATAATTAATGATGTAATTAAGATGGATTAATTAAGATTAATTAATTAATAATAAATGATTAAAGCTAATTAATTAATGTAATTAATTAAGGATTAATGTAATTAATTATAGTTAATTAATTAATGAAGTAATTAAAGGTTAATTACTTCTTTTGGTTAAGAGTAATTAATTTATGAAATTAATTAAAGGATAATTACTTGAATGTAATTAAAGGATAATTAATCAAGGGTGATTAATTAGAGGTTAATTAATTAATTAAATTGTAATTAATTAATGGTTATGTAAGCAAGATTTATATTGACGTAGTAATTAATTTAATTCACTTTCAGTTAATTAGAGATGATGTAATTAATTTAATTCATTTTAAATTAATTATATTTGGTGTGATTATTAATCATTGCTTATGAATGGATGATATTGTTTGCCTTGAATGGTTTGAAATATCAGAAATGGGATAAGTAATGTTGTGTGATATGGACGCATTGGTTGCATTATGATGATAATATGGATTATCTTTTGATAATGATAATATGGATTATCTATTGTGATGATAATGTTGATTATCTATTGTGATTTGTGATATGTATCTGTGTGTATATAGATAATGAAATTGAATTGTTTTAAACTCTAAAACAACTTGGCCTTAAAAGATACGCTTTGGATTTCGATGAGACCGGGATTGGGTTTTTAGATTTGGATATCTGAAAAGCGCATCGATCCAAATTAACGATAGGTCGTGAATCTCAAGTGAAGAGTGAAGACTCGAGGTGTAAGGACTATTCGATGTTAAAACACTGAGGGTGATTCCAATACGAGTTTAACGGGGTAGTACTTTCAGATTCGAGATGAAGATTCAGAGTGCAAGGGTTATCGTCGTTAACTCTTAGGGTGATTCCAAAATGAGTGTAACGAGATGATACCTTCGGTTTCGTTCGAACCCGGAACGAACTTGTATGGATTGATTGCTTTCAGATCATCGTCAGGTGGACGATGAGCATTCTAAGATAAATTTGTCCTATAAAGGTAATCGTAGCCTCAAGCCTCATCAACCGGGAATGGCTAAAACAGGGGAGGTGCAGCAATGCTAAGTGGGTCATGCCCAAGTAGGACGAGATTTTCCCCTGTCTAGAGGTCCCTTTTTATTCGGCTTAGTGGGTAGTTGGATATGCGCACCAACTGCGGGGTTGTCTTGTTCGGAACTGTTCAGTAAGGAATGGTTCCGGCTTTGTGTTGCAGGGGATTGGGAGTAATCCTCGGTACGGTGATCTAGGCCACGTACTATGACGGGAGGTTCCCTAGTAGCCCTGTCATTTCATGGAATGCAAAACCCAATAAGTGCCAACGGTTTTGATTGTATTACCCACTTTTGTGGCTAGTAGCTGGAATTTAATAAATGTAACAATTTCGGCTATTTCATATTTACTTGAAAACCCTAGACCTATTATAATATCAACGGATTTCCTATCTAATGTTTTGGTTAGCGTAAGGTAAAAACTTTTCCATGTTTATGTGTGGGAAGTCTTACGTGATACCTTTTCTTTCCAAGGTTTTTCAAAGTTAAGCAACCTTAACTTGTTACTCACACTAGACCCATGTCTGACCCGGAGTTTATTTCAGTTTTTCTTAAACTCTTGGGTACTCAAATTTTTACGAGTAGCCAAGGGATTCAGGTTAGCTTTGACGAATTGCGAAGGAGCAATGGAGCAGGAGGCTTCAGCGTTGTAGATATGTTTAGTGTTTCGCTGTGTTTGATATCTCTGTGTTTTCTCTGAGTTGTATTGAGTTATATAACTAGACAGGTGTTTATAACTGTCTAGTTTGTGATGTATAAGTTGTGTATCTCTGATAGTTGTTATATACTATATAATACTTATGTTATTAATATAATTTATTCGTTCCGCTATTGAGATTCTGATGTTGTTTCTTCTTACTTCTCTTTCTTTCTATTCTCTATCCCTTTCTTTCTTATTAATGATGCGTCATTCTGTGTGATGAATGGTGGGTCGTTACAGTGGTATCAGAGCGCTAGGTTGAGTGAATACCTAGGCTTTGGAGTGATTTCTTTCTTGAGAGAGCGTATTTGTAATTTTAAGTATATTTATATATATTTATCTATTTCTACCTATCTGTTGGGTTACCTGCTCGGGTTTTCCAATATATATTATAAAGGTAGATGTGGTAGTGGTGTGTATCACAACTACCATTGTTGGAGTTTGATGTTTGAGGTTGGAAGTGTATTTGTCAAGACTATAGACCTAATACCGTCTCGAGTGAGTTGTGCAGTAGTGTAGAGATTTCATCGATCTCTGAAGGAAACCTTTAAAAGGTTCGGAGTCATCTTTGAAGTGCAGAGTTTGGTTAGTTGAGTTTGGATCCGTCGGTTGGGCAAAAGCAAGTGATGGTACCTTGATACCTCAGGAAGTAGTAGCTGCGTGATGAGATGCAGTGACCATGGATTGTCTCTGAAGATGTTTTCTTTGGAACAAGTCTTAGGGAGTGTGTCTACTTCAGTGTTCTGGCTGGATCCAACAGGGTGTTTCTGTTTGGTTTGAGGTCCGAGTTTCTCGAAGAACTTTGGATTAGGAAGTCTTTAGCTTTGGTGTCGCAGTGGAGCTTGAAGTGTTCTGTGTGCCGACAAGAAGGTCTTTAGCTAAGTGGTTCTTCTGGAGGTGGAATTCAGAAACAGCAGAGTGGATCCATTTCTTCGATGGATTGGTTAGGCCAGCATAGGCTGTTCTGTTGGGTAAAGAGAGGACAGTTTTTCTTTGGAAATTTATCTGGGTTGATCGCAAAAGTGACTTACGATAGTTGAGTGTTCTCTTGGGTCGTCAGAGATTTTTCGGATGTCTCCAGGGTGGTCAGAGTTTTGTCCACATCTGGAGATTGAGTTTTTCTTATCGACTAGGATTCCAGGAGTGGAAACGATGGTTCAGTTTAGTTGAAGGATGTTCCCAGAGATAGAGGTTGGTAAAGCAGCTCAGGATTTTAGAGGAACTTCTGAGTTTTTCTTTATGGATCTGTTGAACCATATTTCTAGGATGTGTTGTCCAATTTGTGCTCGTGTTCTTCATCAGCATTCTCTTCTACTTAAGATCAGAGTTGTGCAGCGGAAGCAGTTTGGGAGTGCTTTTGTTTTACCTTTTTCGGATAAGGAGAAGTAAGATTCAGTCTTCTGATGTTTGAGGAGTGGAGTTTGTATTCTTGGTTTTGGATTGATTTTGAGGAGATCATTGTGTTGGGTTGAGTTTTTGGTTCTGTTTGTTTCGAGAGGCATCAACGTAAGGTTGAGCTGATCAGGAAGGATGTTAGTAACCCAGGATCATCCGAAAAGTTTTGTGGATAAGAGACAAATGAATTTGGATTCCGGAGTCGGAGATTTGTTTTGGATAAGTTTTTCTCCGATCGAAGGAGCTATAAGTTTTGGTAAGACTGGAAAGCTAGCTCCGAGATGTTTGGATCTTTTATGTGTTCTTGTGAGGATAAGTGTTTGGTTTTCAGGAATGAATTGCCAGTTTGGATAACTAGGATTCGAGATGTTTCACGTATCTCTGAGGGAGTACGTGTATGATCTATCTTTGGTTGTGGAACCAGCAGTTCAGTAGTTTAGTTGTTGAGTTAGACTCGTCTGTAGTCTGATATCCTACCTAGTTTTGTAGATCTAGATAAGTAGGAGCTCAGTAGCTTCGTAGTTTTGATTGTTTGGATTTTGTAGAGCAAGTATCCCGATATTTATACTTGGAAAACTCGAGGAAATTCTATCCAGAATTTTGTCTGGATAGTTAGATTATTTAATTGGACAAATTGGTTGCTATGGTTGTTAGCATATGTTTGATATATGCGTGTTTTAAAATTTTAAAATCTTAAAAGGATTATTAAATTACCTTTGTTTTAAATTTCGAGGACCAAATTCTTTTAAGAGGGGAGAAATGTGATAACCCGGAATTTTAGGCAATATCAATTTAATAATCTGTGTTAAAAATTAAATTGATTTGATGATCTTTGTTAATAAGATTGGAATTAATTTAATATTCTAATTGAATAAATATTTAATTGGTAGATTTTATCTTTTAGAAGCTAATAAATTGTTTTCTATTTATAATATATATAGAATATGTATATATTGTAAATAGATAAGCCTTGTTTTAGATTTAATAAATAAATCTTGTTTTATATATATATATATATATATATATATATCTTTGGTAAATTGGAAATTATGATTTATTTAAAGTTAAACTTTTAAAAGCTATTGAATAAATAATATATGGTTTTAAATTGATAAGATAAAATTTTAATTTGTTTAAATTGATTTTGAGTTTAAACTTAAATAAACTAATAATGGAGTTTATTTTGATTTCCTTTTTAAATATAGTGTGATAAAATAAGTATTTTATTAATAAAGAAACAAATTCTTTTATAGATTATTTAAGGTTATCAAATTTGTTATTTAGATAGCGAAGATTGTAGTTCGTTATGATTGGAAGCCAAACATATGTATGTCATGTCAGTCCTTTGGTCATATACCATCAACATGCTCTCATATGTCTTCTATTGGTCCTTTCTCTATTCGGATCCCTCTTCTTAGGCCTCCGAACATGAAATGGATCCCATAAGTGCGCATTATTCCTACTCCTATGGCACCCTCCATCCCCGCTGTTGAGCAGTCAGTGTCTCCTATTGTTCTTCCCTCCTCTGATGTTGACATGGATTCCTCTATTCCACCTGACATTTCCGATCCTTTGTTTTCTCAGCTTGCCCTGACTTCTGATATTGTGTGGAATCCAACTGATATGGCCTGGATCCATGTTCAATCTGACATGAGATATGACCCAGCTAGACATGATTTCCATACCTTTGTTAGTGATAATGATGGTAAATCAGACGTTCACATTACTCTATAGTTGGTGGTGGACTTATTCTCGCGGTGGATGGAGCACGTGGTAAGTGGAATAGATCTATTCTCCTTGATGATAGTTGGGATAGGAGAGATATAAATATATTGTAGGGAACATCCAGATTTTGTTTTGGATATTGTATCTCACTTTGTAGATTTTTTTTTTCATGTGTTAGGCCCTGCTAAAAGTGATTCTTCCTCCTCCTGGGAGGAGGAACTGATTCTTATTTACGTCACTTTTATAGCTGCAGAAGAACCTTTGCTTCTCACATGTTATGTACTCTAAGTAAAGTGGCCACTATAAAATCATATATAGTTGTTTTTGTGCATGTGCAGAACACCTTTCCTTCATTTATATACAGTGGCACGAGCCACTACAAAGTCGGTTGGCTTTGCCAAAAAAATACGTTTTATATTTTATAAAATTAAATAAGTACCTAACATACTTTTGGTAGGAAAAAAAATTAGTTTTTACATAATTTAAATATTAACGAAAAATTAAAAATAGATTATATAATTGTTTTTATAAAATTATATATTAAATATTAAAATTATGAAATATCACTTGGAATTTTATTGAAATTTTAAATTTCCAAATTATGCATCGATAATTAATTTTACTATTTTCCATATAGGTATTAATTTAAAATATTTATACTTAAATTTAAAAAAAATCTATGACATGCTCATTAAAAGGTGTGTGCGCACATATTTTTTATATGCATATATTTGATATATTTTAAAAGTATTAATATATATATATACACACATTTATTATTATATTATATATATTATTTAATATATATACATTAAATTTATATCTATACTATAAAGCAAAATCTTTGGTCAACCGGTCAAAGTGAAGCCTTTTTGACACTGACCAAAATAGCCACATTGACAATTAAATCAGAAGTGTTCATCCATGGTTAGTTTTGTCATTTCAATGCATGCGACAGTTACTCTGAAATGTGCGATCGTATTTCCCAACCTCACACGTATTCCTGCACGTACCGCATAATTTCATGCCTACAGTTACTTCTCTTTACATCCCCCTCTCTTCTCCTAAAGCTCCTACATCGTTACTGAAAACAAAACAAAAAATTACATCCCACAACAAATTGACTATCGATTAAATCAACCTATCATCCAGAGTGTATGCACGATGCAGATCGTTGAAGAAGAGGCACCGCATGGGAAATAGGTGATGGATGGATTTAGGGTTTCAAACGCCAGTGATCGAGTTTCGACTTTGTGGTATTCTTCCAATTTAGCTTTTAATTTTTTTTATTTAAAATTTTGTTTACTGATTTGATGTTGGCTGAAACAGAATTTCCAACACCGCTAACTACGTTGTTTTTCTTGCAGACAGTGTTCAAGGACTCAGTTGAGGAAATTGAAATTGGGTTCGTCGAGCTTAACTGTAAATTTGAACCTCTTTTTATGGAGTAACTTTGCTTCCATGTCCAATGTTTTTTTACTTTAAAGTTGAATTTACGTCATTATTTTAACTCAGGGCTTTTACTGTGCAGCATACCACATTTAAGATTCTATTTGACCAAAAGAAGAGCTAGAGGTTTGTACTTTCTTAACAACAAACATGGTGTGGTTGAGTTTTTTTCCCACTTTCTATGTGTATACTAAATTTTAGATCTTGAGAGTTCATTAAGGAAAAGGTCCTTTAATCGACAACACCTTTGTTATTATACTATGATTTTCGTGCACTTCTTCCCTTTTATATTTTGCTTAGATATAAGTTAGTAAATAGCCTTCAGAACCTGTAATTTAATTTTCCACTTACACCATGTATTTTTAATTTATATTTTAGTCAAATTGATGATTTCTCATGCCTAAGGTTAAATTTTGGCCATTGTTTGGGTACAACAATCATATTACATTCATTGGTCCAACATGGATTTATTGGAATGAATTTTGAAGTTCCTTCAGTGAAAGGGTATATGCCTTTATAGCGTTATTGTTGTAATTTTATTTAAAAGTATATGAAATATTTGTTGACACTTCAGGTTATGCATTGCACAGAAAATTCTAAAACTACCATTCAAAAGTGATAAGGTGCTGCTAATAAATAAAATATGAATTCATTGTACTATTCTTATTATTACTTGCACTGTTTGGAAAATGAATTTGACGTTCATAGTTTATACATGCTTACCCATATCTTTACATTTCTGCATACTAAAACATGGAATTTATTTAAGCCTTCAACCTACTGCAGGATGTCGCTGACACATGGTATTTCTTTACATTAATATACTAACCAAAAAGCTGATGTGTGCGTCTTCCCTGCTACTGAGGTAGTATCAAGGCTTTAGCGGATTGAGTGAGATCCAAAGTTGCACCTGTATTGTAGTGAAATGTAATGTTTTTATAAGATGGGAGTAATTAGTAATGATGTTCATTAAATTTAGAAAAGAAAAATGCAAGAATCTAATTTCTTTGATGAAAATCTCCACAAGGCACGTCCTTCCAAAATTTGAAGAGAATGGTTTTGCTACAAAAGCTCTTATTCCTACTTCCACTGCAACTGTTATGGCTGTAAAATTGTTTTGGGTCCGTACATTAGTTAGACTCACCTAAAATCACCCATGTGCACTCTAATTGATTAAAGTGAATTAGTTATTTGGTGGTGGGACTGTGATGAACAGGTGTTGTGAGTTGCAATTTGAGCGTAGAATTGGTGTACCGTGTCAAATGAAGTGGAGTTCGGTAATGATTGAGTTTGTAGGAGTGGAGTTGTTAAATGAAGTGTGCAATGGTGTTCGAGCGGCTGGTGGTATATGTTGTTGCTGTCAACAGTGTTTGTTGAAGTGATGACTGTTGATAGGGTATGGCAGAAGTGGTGATAGGGGGCAGCAGCTTCGGAAGTGATGGAGTTCGAATGTTGTAGTTTGAACGTTGTAGTTAGGAGCAAATTGGAGGAGTGATGTTTGAATGCAGTCTGGTGATGGCACAGTTGAAATGGAACTATGAGTTGAAATGGTACTATGAGTTTTGAGTTGAAATGGAACAGTTGTGATGGCAGGGAGATTGTGGTGGGAAGTGTTGTGAAAGTTGAGAAGAATGCAAGAGGCAGTTGCTTTGTGTCGGGGTTTATGTGATGCAGACAGTGGTTTGGTTTGAACTAACAGTGGTTAGCGGCAGTGGGCAGGGGTGGTTTGAGTAGAAGTGGCAGTTGCAAGTTGGTTAATGGTGAAAGATTGTATTTGTTTCAGGCAGTGGTTGGATATTGGGAAGGATGTAGAGAAGTAGAGGCACATGGTTGTTGTAGGCGATGGAAATGTGTGGAAGAAGCAGGCAATGGTTTGATGTTTGTATATGGTTTGATGTGTGGAAGAAAAGTTTAATGTATATGAACTGGGTGAATTTGTGTCTGAACGAAAAGTTTGATGCAGTGCGGTATAGATGATATGCTGCTATGGGGTGGTGACAGGGGTTAGCAGCCAGGTGACTTGGTGGTGGGTGTATTGGGTGTGATTGCAGGCAGTGTCAGTATGTTATAGGAGAATGACAGTTTGAGATTTGTGGAGTTGAGTTTAGTAGGCAGTGATTGGGGATGGTGATGGTGAGGGTTTTGTATGGCTGCTGATGTAGGGGAAGTAGTGAGGAGTGTGGTGAGCAGAGGTGGGAAATGATTATGTGAAGTGATGGCAATGTATGGAAATGTTTATGTGAAGTGGTGGATTGTATGGTTTGAAATGGGAATGTAGCAGTGGTAAGGATGACAGGCAGTAAACTGTGCAGTGGTGAAATGATGGTATGGGTAGAATGCAGAGGTGATGATGTTTTGTTATTTGCTGTTCGATGAGGAGAAACAGTGATGACGGCTATTGGTTGAGAAGGAACTGGTGATATGCAGGAGGTTGCTGTGCAAGCTACAGGCAAGATGTGGGTTGTAAGTTGATTAGTAAGTGGATGGTTGATGTCAGATGTAGGCAATGGAATAGCAGAAGGTTGTATCAAATGCAAGAGGTCAGAAATGGTAGGGGAAATGCATTGCACAGTTGTTTGTGTATGTTGTGGTTGTGCACAGTGGTGCACTGCTGGGTGTGTGTGTGCAAGGTTTCAAATTGTACTGAAAAAGAAAATGCAGACTTTCAAATTGTAAAAAATAAAATGAACTGTAAATAGATGAATTGGAGATGATTTTTTTTTTAATGGAAACAAAAACTGGAATCAAAAACAGAAGTGACACAAAAGGAATGATGACAGAGCCAATGCACACACAGTAAACATTAAACTGTGCAAATGAAATGCAGACACTGTTTTCCAAACCACAATGTGACAAATGAAATGCAAATTCGAAACAGAAAGCAATGCAAATGTAAAATGTGCAATGAATTTTTTAAAAGTGTGTGTGTGGGGGGGGGGGGGGAGTTTGTTGTTGTGGGAATTTGTTGATGATGGTGAAGGCAAGAGAGGTTGGTCTAAGCGGTTGGTTGAGGAAAAATGTAATAGAGAACAATGTTATTTTATTGAATATGCAATGGCACAAAGGCAGTGCGGTATATTTTTTCTTTTGCCAATGAAATGAAGTGCGGTATATTTTTTCTTTCGGCAATGAATTGGAATGCAGAGAGGGAACAAAGAAACGCACACAACAGAAATGCAAACTGAAAAATGAAATGCAATGTGATTTTTTTTAATAATAAATATGCAAATACAAAACAACAAAAAGAACACAGTATTACCATTGTTTAACACTTTTATGCTTCCAATCAACCTGATTTTTCAAACTTTCTTAATTATGGTGCTTCAATTTTCAGAGTTTGGACATTTGATTGGTGTAAACTGCTTAGCTCTTCATCGAATATTTGGTGTGGGAGTTCTATTAAGTGGAGGTCCTGGCTTAGTATGCATGGTGTGCAACTTCTAAATTAAATTTTTGTTTAGTCGGTGTATGTAACCATGATCAAAATTAATGTCATGTTCTGTCTTTCAATCTTTTTATTTTTGGGGTACACATACCAAGGCAATAATGTTTGCTTTGTGTTAAAATAATAGTATTGGCTGTTTCATTTTTATCAAACCTGTACCAATGTGGTAAACAAGCATATAGGTTATCAGATATGCAGTAAATATGCTAGATTCCATATAGACAACCATGTCCACAAAACTTCATTTCTTTAACTATATTCCCCTTTTTTGGCTGCTTACTTTTGATGCTATGTTCTTCTTCAGATCAATTAGATTATGTGTTCTTTTCTCTAGCGAACTCATTAAACTTTATAAAGGCACATTCAAACCTTTACTCCCTTTGGTTTAGGCAATGTAATCATGTGCACACAAATACTACTTCATACGTACATTCAGATAGTGATTGACATATTAGTATTTAAAGAACACGCTGTTTTTTGTAAGTATTTTATGCTTTCTACTTAATATAATTTAATTTCAGTACACGTTATTTTAACAATCTTATACTGATAACCTTTATCCTTCATTACAATAAGGTGGTGCCTGTGAACTGACCACATTACCTTTTCAATGTTTTATAGTTTTGTTTCCAATACAATGTTTTTTGATATTTACCTATTTCTAGATTTGACTGTTTAAGCTATATGTATTCCACATTTTAAATTATAACTGACAATATATTTACAGTTTGAACATATACTAGAAAGCTATGTCCGATACGAGAGTTAATTAGATTGAGTTGCATCTATAGGAATTTTTTTGGGTTTTTATTCCTCCATCTTTTGTGCACACGTACTAAAAAGAAAAAATTAGTTATTATTTGTAACTTTAAGTTATGATCATATGGTTATATTTGTTGTTATTGCTGTGCTTACTTTTGGAAAAATTGCTGAATCTGTCACTTCGACAGTAGAATCCAAAGGACATCATCATGGGCCACCTAATTTTCAAACTTTTAACATCCATTATTTCAGTCTGTTCATAATTACTGAAATTTGCGATAGTACGGAGACTGAAATGGTCAAAAGTCATCTCAACGTCTTCACGGTTTATAAATAATTAAAAGTCGCATTGGAGGCAAATAAAATTTAAGTCTCATAATATACTTTTCTCATTCAGTATTTACACAGAAACCAAATAGATGCTTGAAAATACAATAAAGAGTTTCGTGCTCATTTGTTCACACTATTTCACATAAAAAAGAAATTAGTTCATGTATTTATTTGTGTCAAGCACTATTTATGCATATGAACATTATTCACAACAAACGAATTTGCTTTTGATTTTCTTTGCACACGTCTAATGAATGCTTTCAGCACATTTTTCTACCGTGCAATACGAAAATGTAATTTATACTCATTTTCATAGTCAAGGTTTATTAATTCCTTACTGTGCAAGCTAATCTAATTGTTATTATTCAGTATTGCCTCAAATTCTCTATAATATGTATGCAGCCTAACCTTTTTTTTTCTACTGCTGCATATTGCAGCAGCTTGAGCAAGTTGGGGCCACTGCATTGCAGCAGCCTGTTGCTGCCTTACAGGCAGAACCTTTTTTCCTTTCGATTCTTTGATTTTGACATTAGATGGTCGAAAACTTGAATATCCTTTTGATACCAGTAACAATTTAGGCTTACACATTGGACCCTGCTTTCCAGGGAAAGGGAAGTTCGTTGCATGATTGAACTTAAGAGCTCCATCAATAGGTGGTTGTGGTGTAGCATTATTGTTATTATTATTTTCAACACTGATATTGCAACTAGATACCACTCATTAGCATTTTTTTAGTTGAACTCTTTGCATACACAAAAGGTTATTTTATTTCAGTAAATGCACAGAGGAAGGGTAATGAATATTTTGCACCGTGGTTTCATTAAAGGTGCGCTATTTGAATAACCAAAAAAAAATCTGGAAAGAATGTGCTCTATTATTATTTAGAGGAAAATGCTTGGAAATTACTTATATAACTCACAAAACAACTAATATTGACCTTTGTTCAAGAAGCACATGTACTGACGTCTCCTTATTCCTTCAATTCATATAATTATACTCATTTTCTTAGTCAACGTTTATTCTTTCCTTATTTTGTTATGGCCCAGGTGGAAAAGTTAAAATTCAAAGTGGAAGAGATGAGGAAGAGCAAGAAGATTGGGCTTTGTTCTGAATTTTTTCTCAATATATGTTTGGTTGGAGTTCTATTTGAAAGTAAATGAACATTCGATGCTTATTGTTTTTTACTGACTTGAATGCATATTTTCACGAAGATACATAATTTGTTAATTTTAGTTTTTTTTCCTATCAAATGGCATGACGTGTATTTGTTTTAAGCTTTGATAGTTTATTATTGGCTACAAAAAGACAGATGATGCTGATTTGGTTATAATGAATTGTAATAAAGTGAGATTTCTGAAAATGTAGGTTCAACCTATATGATTTAATTGTATGCAATTTAATGAACTATGTTCAATAATGCAAGGAGTTTGATTTCAATTTATTGATGTTTTAAAACGCAAGTATTTACAGTAATATGTAATATTACAAATATTTCCGCTTTCATTGTAACAAAATTTGTGTAATCATAGAGTGTTATTTCAGGGAAACTGATTTACTACTGAGCTGCGCCTATGTTTAGTACATATCTACAAGCAGACGCGTGTCAATGCATACCATTATGTTTGCTGTATTGGAAACATAATCTTAAAACATTTTAACCGCTTTAAACTATTTGTTCATATAATTAGAAACTCTTGACTTGTTTTAGTTAGTCACTATTGTATTTTCATTTATAACACGACCCTCACATTTGTGGACAGTTTGAGTTTGAAAATTGTATTTTCATTTATAGCATTTCAGTTTCTATGCAACAAGTAATTAGATACAAAACACTTCACATAACAGGCGTCCTCACGTTACAGTCATTTTGTAAGATTAAAAAAAAATCTTTCAAACCGTGTTTTATAATACCAGTTCCTCCTTCGCAAATGCATCGCATATGCCAAAGTACTCGATATATCTGTGTACATATGCACGTATGTGTGTCTCTGTGTACATACATCACCACCATAACTCTAGCACACACAAAATTTTCACACTTCCTTCTTGACACACATCCATCGGACGTGCCACCATACTCGTGTATATATATATATATTTCTTTTGGCCTAGTAGAAAATAAATAATTAAATTTAATATTATTTATAAATGTTTTGGTATATATTTATATAATTATGTATGTTAATAATGTTAATATTTCATATGTGTGTGTATGTATAATTATAAAAAATGAAATACGGTATTTTTAGAAAAAAATAGTATGTGTGTGTGTGTATAATATTTTACATATAAAATTAAAGTATATAAACATACATTTGGACAAGATATTCGTATACTAGATGAGTTAGCATGTCTGTTGCAGCGTATATCTCAACACTTATACACAGACATGTTATACCTTGCACGGATTACTATGTCAAACATGCGCACACATATATATGTGTATATGACACGCGTATACGTATAATGTAATATTAATTATACAATATGAAACTATATTATAAATTTAAATAAAATAATGATTTTATTTAAATGAAATTTAGAAATATTCTAAATGAATTAAATTTCAAAGGCCCAATAAAGATCTAAAATGGTAAAAAAAAAATTGAAATTCACCCATTACTTCCGCTGTGGGCCGGCCTTGTTCCAAGAATTGTAACATGGTACATCATTACTAACCTGTAGCAAATCATCGACCTATAATACTAAGAACGTTACAACACAATTTTGCTCTTTTTGTATGCATATGCTTCCTTTGTGTTCTGACTAAAACCAAACTGTTTGATTACTATATCAAAACATTTGTTTCAACTTCTTGATGCTTTCTTAAGACCTTACATTGATTGTAAGAATCTATATACCTTATCACCACTATTATTGACTTTGAAATCCTTCAGCCATGGCATATAAACTATCTCTTCCGGCTCAATTAGAAGTGTTGTTTTAACATCTAGTTACCAAAATTTATAGTCATAATAAGCAGTAATTGCATGTAGTATCCAAATAAATTTGAGCATGAAAACTAGAGAAATTCTTTCATCATAATCAACACCATGAATCCGACGAAACCCTTCTGCATCAAGCCTTTCTTTATAGGTTTCAACCTTTCCATTTACACCAATCTTTTTTTTAGAGATACACTTGCAACCTATGGGTTTTAGCCCTTCGCGTACATTCTTCAAAGTTAGTACTTTGTTTTTTTACATGGAATCCATCTCGAATTCCATTGCATCAAGCCATATAGCAGAGTATTTACTCTCCAAGGCTTATTGGTACAATAGGGTTTGTCTTCATGAATGACACAATCCATGTTCTCGCCGTTAAAGAGGACCCATGGTATCTTTTGAGTGCATGAGATTTCCAATTTGACCTTCTAATTGGTTGCATATTTTCTATGGGCGTTGAATTATTTTATATATTCGGTCTCTATGAAGTTTCATTAATCTCATCTAAGTCTATCTTACTGCCACTAATTTCTCAAGAGAGAAACTTCTTTTCTAAAAAGGTGGCATGTCTCGAAACAAAAGCCTTTTATTCCTCGGTATGATAAAATACATGTCCATGGGAATTTATTGCATACCCTATAAACATACATGTCTTAAGCTTACTATGGTTTACAATCTTATCGTAAGCCAGACAACTCCGAACCTTAAAATAATTAAGGTGGGGTTTCTTTCTGAAGGATTCAGACCAGTCAAAAGCGGACTAAATGAGTGAATTTAAAAAAAAAATCATTTTGGATCTTTGTTAGGCATGTAAAGTTTAATTGATTTCAGATCCAATTTATAATTTGATTCGAATTAAATCTAATATTATTTTATTTCTTCAAAAGGAATTTAATTAATTAATTTTAATCAGGTTGATATATATATATATATATATATATATATCAAATATACTCTTGTGTATATGTTTTTGATAGTTACTTATTTTGTATTATTACTTTGGTTGAGTGAAGAGTCAAATAGTCACTAATGGGATACTATTTAATATGTCATAAATGTCTGAATGTGCAGTCGACTAGGTATAACATATTGATAGGACCAAATTTATATTTGGTAAGTTAATGAATATATTTTAAATGTACTCTTGTGAGTGTAGTACAAGTGCAACATATAAACAATGTACATAGTTAAAGTGAAGTTTGTAGGTGTTGAAATTTGCACCATAATGGACACATTCATTTTTCATAAATGCCTTTGTTGTCCATGGTTTTATTATGAAATTATGTATATTACACACACACATCTTAAAATTAATTTGACTAATTTGATATATTTTGAAATTAAAAATTAACAATTTGAAAACTAGTATTGACTTTAGAAGCATACCAGATTAGATCTATTATATAAACAAAGTCCTTTTATAAATTTTGAATTAAAATTATATATGTACATGTGTGTGTTTTATATTCAAAAATAACATATAAAACTTATATTCAATTTTATAGAATAATTTTTAAACAACTAATGATATCTAATTTATACATACATACACATACATACAAACATACATACATAAATATATATGCACACACATACATTATATAATATGTTACAAAATTGTTTTAAATAATTAAAGATATTTTAAATTCAAATTTTTAAAAAGCATTATGGATAAAATCTATATTACTATACTGATGCTAAAAAACCTTTTTTTTTACTAAACATTAATTTCTAAAACAACGGCAAACAATGGATATAACAACATAGACACATATAAGTTCGTTGTATAAGTTATGAGATCTAAATAACACTAAAATTATGTAATATATGATCAAAATAAGATTAGATAATTACCTTATGAAGTAGCCTAAGATTCCCACATTAAATGATTGAATAACCCTAAGATAGAATCAAATTATCCTCTGGATTTTACTTTAATCAAGAGATGAACATCATATTATATTAATTTGATTTTGTTTCGATCTAATTTTTAGAATATTATGGCCTTGGAGCCATGGAATTTTTGGCTAGAATAAACAAGATAGAAGACCTAAAAACAATGACAAATAATGTGTTTAAGTAGGCATTTAAGAAGAGGAAAAGTTGGAGGACGTTTCTCCTTTTTTACTCATTCATTTAATACCAGTTATCCGATCTTTTGGTCCAGCTATATTTAGACTGACTGGATAAGTTGGACATGACGATCATCGAGCAAGGCAGCCTAGAGAGATGATTATTAGGCTTAGAGATCAGGCACATGCAATGATATGAAGTGAAGATCAACTGAGACCAAGAGATAGACTCTCCAGAATAATCTAAGTACGGATTAGTACCTCCCCAGCAAGGTGTAACGACATGCTTTTTGGAGTGTTTAGGTCGACACACGTGTGAACACAAACCATTCAAAGGGCAGATTGCTATGGGGTAAATATGAAAAAACAGAGAAAGAAAGGAAACAAACATAGAATCTCACAGTGGAATGACAAAATATAATAATCAAATAAATAGTTCATGAAGCTATTTTACAAATAACATTTGATTACACCTTTACAATATAGAATTAGAGTTACATACAATAGAAATAAATAACAATGCAGTGGAATAACATGATGTAGTAGTAAAAATATAATAAATAGTAATAGTACTAAATCTTTGTCTTCGTCCTCCAGAAAAGCAGTCTTCGATACATTGAAAAGCTCAGACTGACCCGAGCGAATTGAAAAGACAAAACACTCAAGTCAGAACTAAATGATCTTATGTAAGTTAAATCAACTGTCAATAAATATGAGGGTAATGACATCATAGATGTTTATGGAGTTTGACATATCATATCCAGTGTCTAACATGAGTGCGGTAACTTAAGAGTTCTTCGGGATTTCCATCTTCTATGGATCTGTTAAACTATCTACATACATAGTACAATACGCTATTATAATAGTGTATACAGTAAAGTATTAAAATAGCGTTAAGACGTTACGCATATCCCCCTTATCAAATTTTATATAAAGTCGTAGTCTATACAGATACTGTAAATTCCACTGGCAGGTGGGCTATCAGGGAGCACTACATAGGTACGACACAAAACAAACTTGTAGAAGGATAAGACATGTAAACACGACACTCGAGGCAATGCAGGGTAGAATTCTACCAGTTACACTCCCCGACTGGTGGTAATGCATAGCAGCTACTACCGCCCACATTGGAGACACTCCCATAATCAAATCGAGAGATGAATACCAAATTAATCACAAAGAAATAATATGGTATCGAATAAATGTGCCCGATCGGAGGTGTGACCTCATTTGGCCTAGTATAGCTCCTATTTTAGTCACATCTAATTTGACTCACGGGAGTCAGGTTCACGTAAATAACTCACAAAAATCGTTCACCAAACCATTGTCATGACTTTTCTATTGATTAGAAAAGCACAAAATTTAACAAATCGTTCAGCGCACAAGCGTGTATTATGCAGGTCGAACACAGGGAATTGTGTTTAAAATATTTGAAATCCATATTTAAATCTTAGGCCTATTTAAACAAATTCGATGGTGGTTCTTGAATAGGAATAAAAAAAATAATATACTCCAAATTAATTCTGAATCTAATCGAAATTGCAATCAAAATATAAAATTGTAGAAATCAAAGTAGAAACTAAAAGTGCTTAAAAGAAAACAATAGAGCAAACTACTGAAATAAAATGAACTGAATTTATTAACTAACTGGAAAGAGTGTAGGAAATAACTAAAAACAAGAATAAATAAATTACTAAATTTAATTAACAATCATACGCATTCCATTCGAAAAATAAAAACACTGCCGAAATTAAAAACTAAACTAGAAGAAGAGTGATGGGGGTAAGAGATGATTTTTAAAGTGTTGTATCTCTTCGGTATATATAGGCTCCTGAATGAAATATATTTACCACTTTCATATAGGTCCTTCTAGAAGAACTGGTCCATTGCCATATTTGACTTCTTGATTTGAACTCGTAGCCTTGTTTGAATGGTCCAAAGATGAGAAATTGCAGCCAATATTTAGAACATAGCAAATACTAAATCAAAGCATATGCATGCTTTGCCACGTCATTGATTGAAAAACATATATGTTGAACATTGGCTGGTCCATATTTTCTTGATTTAATTGTATTTGGTCCATGCTTTGAATTGAGCACGTGACTTGCTTTATTGAATTGGAAACGGGAGTATATTGAGATATATATGATATGTATCCCACGTTGCTTTCACCCATATGATGAGTTGAAAACGTGAACTGACTCATTACACATAAATTGAAGTGTGACATTGCTTTGATTTATTTGGTGCTCAAAATGCTGCACATCATGTTGCTTGTCTTTTGAACCTAAGGACGCCACAACCGATTAATTTCAACGTTGCATTTTGGGATTTATAACCTGCAAACACCACAACAAAATACCTGTATAATACTGTTTTATTAAAATAAAAATACATGAAACAACTAGTTTTAAATGCAGAAAAACATGTTCATCAAATACCCCACACTAGGTCTTTATTCGTTCTCAAATAAGCAAGAAAATAAATACTAAATAAATTCTTTTTCGTAGGAAACATGATTTCATTGAGCGTATGCAACAAGCCATTAAACCTCTAAGTGTCCCTAATAGGACTAGTGGTGTCTCGTGGGGATTTTTAGTGGATACTACCCACAAAATCCAAATGCAGTATGTGATGATTCTAATGACTACATGAATACAAAATTTTAATCAAATGGAGACTCGATTTACTTCAGAATAATTGCGACAAAATAATGTATACCAGCTTTAGTCAACTTCTAGAAATTTTTGGTTCCTCGCCAATCACAAATTTCAATATAACTCAAGTTTCATACATTAGATATTAGTTTGGCCAGTTGTTACGGTGGATAACATAGTACGACCATGAAATAAATTCTTTATTGTTGATCACAGTTTTTCAAAATGGTACTTTTAATTTTCATTTGTATAACAAGCCAAATCAAATAAAGTCAACAAGTGTTTGAGTTTCAATAGCTTACTCTCCCTTTATTAAAAATAGTTTTTCTTATATACACCTGACTTTTGGACCAAGGTATACCACACATGCACTGCCATGAGGGCTTGCATGAGAGTTGGGACATAACTTGGCGGATTGTGCAAATCGGCGCTGACTATGTCAGAAATGGTCGATAATCCTTAGGTGATTATTTGTTTAATTTCTTTATACACCTAACTCGGAATGCTGAGGCTAGATATACAATCCATGCACTGCCTTGCAGGTTTACATGAGAAGAGTACAAAGCGTGGCGAGTGTACATACTTTCATAAATGTGCACACCTATTGACTTTAGGTGTTTCTTAAACCATTTTTTTTAATAAAATAAACTGAAGAGAGTTACGCAAATCAACTTAGCACCACTTAACTTCAATGATTTTAAATGTCAACGCATGTAATTTAAATCTACCACTTTTTTAAACAAAGACAACAATTTAGAAAGTATTTCATAACCATCACCTATGAATCTCCTATATACCAAGCTCACTATTATCGCTTTTAATTCAACTTTTCATTATAGCTTACATTCAAAATTGGTGATCCACAAAAAATTTCATCAATTGACTTCAACTGTTATTTACTTTGTCTTCACTAATTGAAAATAAATTAAAATCCCGAAAATAATGGAAAATGAGATGAAGCTTCAAAGGGAAAAATAATTGAAATGAAATTTTAAAACAAATGATGAGATATATGAAAAATGAATAAACAGTATAAGATATTTGTCTCTCCCCCTTCCTTCTCACTGGAATGAGACAGTGTCCCAACTGTCAAATGGAATGCAATTGCAATATAGAAGGAAAGAAAAAATAAAGGAAAAAAACTAAAAAAAATACAACGTGATATGTACAAGATAGTGAGTGGCTCATGCCGAATAGCTAGGTTGGTGGAGATCTACGAACTCGTCGTCCTCGTGTTGTTCAAACTCTAGAAATGGCTTCAAGCTTTGTCTATTGACCTTTGAAATGGTACCATTACTAGGATTTTCAATTTCAACTGCACCATAAGGGTACACTATTTTCACAATATATGGACTTGTCCATCGAGTTCTCAATTTTCTCGGAAATAAATGAAGTCTGGAATTATATAAGAGAACTTTTTGATCTACTTCGAATGTCTTACGAAATATGGATTTATCATGATAAAATTTAGTTTTCTCTTTATAAATCTTCGCATTTTCATATGCTTCATTTTTTAATTCTGTAAATTCTAAAAATTGTAATTTATGATGTGATCCGACCTTTTCTATATCAAAACTAAGGTATTTGATTGCCCAAAGTGCACGGTGCTCGAGCTCAATGGGTAAATGGCATGCTTTTCGAAAGACTAACTGGTATGGTGACATTCTTAGATTGGTTTTATAAGATGTGCGAAATGCCCAAAAGGAATCTATCAATTTAGATGACCAATCTTTTCTGTTGGAGTAAACTATCTTTTTAAGAATTTGTTTGATTTGTCTATTGGAAATCTCGACTTGACCGCTAGTCTGTGGATGATATGGAGTAGATAGTTTATGAGTGATAGAGTATTTCTTAAGAAGAGATTCAAAAGCACGATTAAAAAAAATGAGAACCGTTGTCATTTATAATTGCTCGAGGTGTGTCAAAACGAGAAAATATGTTTTCTTTCAAAAATTTAACAACTTTATTGTCATTCGTTTTGGTGGGAATGACCTCCAACCATTTAGACACCTAATCTACTACAAGTAGGATGTATAGATTTTTAAAAGAACAAGAAAAAGGACCCATGAAATCGATGCCCCAAACATCAAAAATTTCGATCACAAGGATTGGGTTTAGAGGTATCATAATACGTTTGGAAATATGACCTGTTTGCCGCCATCCAGCGCATTTGGAGCAAAATTTATGGGAGGCGTGAAAAAGATAAGGCCAATAAAAGCCGCACTGTAACACCTTGGCAGCATTTTTCTTTGCTCCAAAATGTCCTCCACATGCTTGATTGTGTGAAAAAGAGAGGAGGCTATGGAGTTCATGTTCAGGGACACATCTATATATGATTTGATTGGTGCAATATTTGAAGATATAAGGATCGTCCCAGTAAAAGTTTCAAACATTGGAGAGAAATTTTTATTTATTTTATTTTAACCAGTGAGAAGGCGTTTTATTTGTGACAAGATAATTTACGATGTCCGCGTACCATGGTGCACTAGAGTTCGAATGAATTTGTTTATCGGTATAATGATCGTTGATTTGAGAGTTATCGATGTTTTCATGAATAATACGAGAAAGATGATTAGCTACAACATTTTCAAACCCTTTTTATCCCATATTTCTAGGTCAAATTCTTGAAGAAGGAGGATCCAACGGATTAAGCGGGGTTTGGCATCCTTTTTCGTGAGTAAATACCGTAATGCGACATGATCGGTGTAAACTATGACCTTAGAACCTATGAGATGAGATCTAAACTTATCGAGGGCAAAGATAACTGCTAAAAATTCTTTTTCTGTGGTTGAGTAATTCAATTGAGGTTCGTTAAGAGTTTTTCTAGCTTAATAGATGACTCGAGGAAGTTTATTGATTCGTTGATGTAAGATGGCATGAATGGCATAATCAGAAGCGTCACACATTAATTCAAAAGGCAAATCCAATTTGGAGGTTGGATGATAGGTGCAGTGGTCAAGATCGATTTAAGGGTTTCAAAAGACGTTTTACATTTATTGGAATATTCAAATTTAACGTCTTTAGCCAAAAGATTTGAAAGAGGTTTTGAAATTTTTGAAAAATCTTTAATGAACCTCCTATAAAATCTTGCATGGCCGAGAAATGAACTAATGTCCTTGACGGAACTTAGAGGAGGAAGGTAAACAATAAGATCAACTTTAGATTTGTCAACTTCTAGGCCACTTTTACAAACAACAAGACCTAAGACTGTTCTTCGCTTAACCATAAAATTACATTTTTCCCAATTAACACAAGAGGTTTCTCCTTACATCGCTTTAAGACATGTTCTAAACGAATAAGTCATTGATCGAAAGATGGCCCATAGATTGAAAAATCGTCCATGAATATTTTACGAAGTCCTCCACCATATCAAAAAATGTACTCATCATACATCTCTGAAAGGTAGCGGTAGCATAACAAAGACCGGCGTGCATGCGATGATAAGCGAAAGTTCCGAAGGGACATGTGAATGTCGTTTTGTGTTGCTCCTCTAGCGTAATGGGAATTTGATTATTGTTGGAGTAACCATCAAGAGAATAATAATATTCATGATCGGCTTAGCGTTCGAGCATTTGATCAATGAAAAGGAAAGGAAAATGGTCTTTTCTTGTTACTGCATTGAGTTTTCAATAGTTGATGCAAACGAGCCATTTTGTTTTGATTTTTGAACAAGTTCATTATTCTCATTTGTGGTCACAGTGATTCCAAACTTCTTTGGTACAACGTGTACCGGGTTTACCCAAGTACTGTCAGAGATAGGGTAGATAATGTCATTGTCTAAATATTTGATAATTTCTTCCTTTACCAATTCTCTCATATTTGGGTTTAGTCGCCTTTGAGCTTCACAAGTGGGTTTAGCCTCATCGATTAAATGTATTCGATGTTCGATGATTGATGGACATTCCCTTAATATCAGCGATTACCCATCCTAACGCCTCTTTACTTTCCCTAAATTTTTCAAAAGTTGTTCTTCTTGGTCCTTAATGAGATCTGAGGCCAAAATTACAGGGAAATTTTCTGAAGAATCTAAGTATGTGTACTTAAGACCATTTGGAAGAAGTTTAAGACCTAATTTACGGGTGTTCTTCTTTTGAGGCTTCAGCAGACATCAACTGATTGAATTCTAGTGAATTATGAAAAGTGCAGAGCATATCGTTTAATTCATAAATGTATTCATCTTCATTGAAATTGGAATTAAAATGATCTAGGCACATGTTAAGATACTCTGCAGTATCACTAAAATCATTTTCTACAATTGTTTGGATCATGTCGACTTCTTTTGTTTCAAGATCCCTTGGTTGTTTGTTAAGATTGAAGATATTTAGTTCAATGGTTAGGTACCCAAGAAAAGTCGAAGTTGACCGTTCGTATAATTGATGATAGTGTTTGATGTTATTAAAAATAGATGACAATATTAAAGGAATCTAGCCATTAGGATTTGAGACAGGTGCAATCTCTAGAACTATAAAATTGACGGAGAAATAGAATTGCTCGATTTGTATCTAAACATCTTCATTTGTTCCCAATTGTTTTTTGATAGATCCATCAAATAGTTGAATTATGATGTTTGTAGGCTTTACTTCCCTTAGTCCAAGTCGATAGTACACAGTATGAAGAAAAAGATTCACACTCGCTCCAAGATCGGGTAAAGCATGACTAATGTGAGTGTTATCGATTTTACAACCGATTGTAGTACAACCGGGATCCTTATACTTGATTAGGGAGGGATTTGAAAGAACATAGCTGGTATTTGCAGTTAGAAATGCAGTATTAGGTACGTTAGTGGCATATTTTTGAGTACATAGCTCTTTCATACATTTGGCATACTGATGAATTTGCTCGATGGTATTAAGAAGTGGAATATTGATTCGAACATGTTTGAAGATTTCTAGAATTTGGTCAAAATTAGCAGACTTCTTCTTTTTGTTGAGTCTATAAGGAAATGGAGTTATGGGTTTATATACTCGTTCGGTAATTTTTTCATTCAAAGAAGAAGGTGTGATATAAGAGGGTGAAGAAAAGGGAGCTAGAATGTTGGGGTTGCCAACATCATAAGGTGAAGAGTGGTCGGGATTGCCAACCTTGGATGAAGAATTAGAGTCCATTGGATCAATAACAGTGGGTGTCAAATGGATCTTAGAATTTGAACATGGGTATACTTAAGAAGGATGTCGAGGTTGCCGACGTGGTTTCCAACCTTCTTTCCAAACCTTAATGTGGTCATAGCATCAACTGGATTTACATTTTCGTCCTCACAAAGATTTACTCCTTAAGAGTTATACTTTGGATTCACTTCGATTTGACTAGGACATTTACCTTTCTCATTGATTTTCATGAGACCCTTCATCATTATCAAAATTTGTTCATTTTTTTAGGGACTTTCTCAATTCTCGCATTTTGGTTCGTGATTTTTTAATTTTGTTTAGAGATTTGTTTTTCCAATTGTGCAATTTCTTGTGAAGGCTGAGAAGGTTGGGTTGATGAATTGAAATTAGGATGCCTATATGGTTGATTCAAAGGTTCTGTTTGAAGAGTAGGTTGAGAATTTTGAGCAGCAGGGACCGGGGCTCGATAATTTGGATTTGGTATCATCGGATACATATGTGATGAATTAGCCGTATTGTTAGGATTCGACCATGAAAAATTTGGATGGTGGTTCCAGTTAGGATTGTATGTGGATAAATAAGGACTATTTTGAGCTATAGCATTGATTTGATCTTGTGTGTAGTAATAGGGTAGTCCTTTTCCATCTAGAGGAGTTTAGGTTTCTATAGGAAGATGTGATGGGTCAATGGCATGTACTCCTCTGTTTGGAGTACAAATTGGAACATGAATTGTTTCCCATTGTATATCCTTTTTCCAAATCTTTTTCTAAGAATTCCCCAGCTTCTTCGTCTGTTTTTTCCATAAATTCTCCTCACATTGATTCGAGTTGGGATCTTGTTTGATAGTTAAGCCCTTCATAGATGATTTGGCACAAAACATATTTAGGGATTGCATGATGTAGGTAAATATATAATAATTAACTGAACCTTTTAAAATATTTTGAAAAATTTTCTCCTTCATTCTGAGAGAATTGATCGATTTCAGTTCAAATTTTAAGGGTTTTGTGGAAAGGAAAAAACTTTTTCTAAAATATAGTAACGAAATCGTCCTAACTTTTAATTGAATTTTTAGGAAGAGAATTAAGCATCTTTTTTCACTTTCTAGAAGCGCGAATGGTATAAGCCTTAGATTGATGGATTGTTTAGAAAGTTGTTGCATTTTAGTTATAGAAGTATATAACTCAAATTCACTAAGAAATTCATATGCATTTTCAGACCCGATGAATTTTTGTAACCCCTGAATAAAAGAATTTTTTAGCTCAAAATTATTTCCTTGCAAGTGGAAACGAAATAACCAAAGGTTGAATGGTCCGTGTTGGATAGCATCACTCTCTAAGGGATAATGGTTGGTTCTCATGAAATTCATTATTTCGAACATGTGATTTAGGTGACGATTTAGGTGAACTGTGATGTAAACCGTGATTGCTCATGCATGTTTGATTTGAAATTTCGGTCGATTTGTTTAATAAGATATTTTGGGTTTCTAAACGGTTAAAATTATTTCTTGACCAAACGCGCATAAACAAATCAAGGTGTAATAGCAAAAAGTAAATTTAATCAGTGCTTAGTTAGGCATGTGTAGAGTAGAAAATTACTTACAAAGGGGTATGACAGTCCGTTCAGTGCAGCTGAGTAGCCTAGCAAATGACTGAGATTTATTGAGTTGGAACTACCTGAGTTGATATGTTGTTGTTATAAGTTCAGATCTCTAAGGGCTGATTACAGAATTAAACCTTGTCCCCAGTTGTCTCGACTCTTCGACGTTGAACCGTTTATTTTCTTTAGTCCCCGTTTTTAACTCTCGTAAGCAAGAAAAATAGCTGCCTCTTCCTTTGTAAACCACACTCTCTTTTTTCTTCTTCTTTATAAATCACTTTATATCTCATCGGTCCAAATAAAATCAAGACATGCCTTTCGTTCTTTTCCCAAATCAAACATCTGTTCTTCGATTTTTTTTCAAATATGGAAGTTTGGCTGTGGTGAGATGAACACAGGAAGCAAGCGGTTGCTAAAAACTTGTTGTGACTTCGATGGGGTTTGGCTCCGATGGAGGCGATGTGATGGTGATTAGGGGGTGATGTTCGTTGATAGGTTTCGGGTCTAGGTTTGGTTATCAAGGGCGGTGGTAAAGTTCATAGGGAGGAGATGAATTTGTGCTTTAGTTAGGAGCAGATTTGTAATGTTTTCGATGGTTAGTGCTTCAGATTTAAAGGAGAGGAGTTGGTATAATGGAGCAGAGGCGATGTCGGGTGAATGGTTGCGATATTGAATGGGGAAGCTGAAGTTGTTGCAAGGTTATGGCTGCTTATGGTCTGATGATGGTGAAAGAGAAGATGCATGATTTTGATGAGGAGGACATATAGATCAGGTGATAGTGGTGATAAGGATTTGCAGTGGAGAAGTTGAAGAAGAAGAAGATGGATGCGGGGTTTGTTGTGGTGAAGTTTCTAGTTCTGGATATGGATGAGGTAGTGGAGATGGGTAATGTCGGAGCAGCATTGAAGTGGGGTATGAATTGAAAACAAGGAAAAAATGCCTTTTTTATATGAACTTGAAATTATGCAGATTGTAATTTTTGAAGATGCAAGGAACTATGTGTGTAACGACCCAGAATTTTATTAAATTAAAATTTGGATATTTAATTAATTTTAAATATTTATAAGTGAATTTTTAAGTCAAATAAATTTTTATTTGAATTATTGGATTTAATTGGATAATTAAATCGATAAATTAATATGTGAAATTATGGAAATAATTGAAAATCGAGTTAAACATGATTGAAAATGATTTGTAAAATTTTATTTTATCATATTGAAGTTAGAATGATATTTTAGAACTTTTAAAATCGAATTAAAAGTTAATTTGTGAAAATTGAATATTTTAATATTTAATAATCGACTGTAAAATAGCCAATTTTTGAACAGTCTCAGAATTGAACGAAACCAGTTTCATTGGATCCGTAATAGTTAGTTATTACCGGATTTCAATTTTCGTGTCAATCGGAGCTATCGTTTGATCGTGGCAGCTCGAAACGCATCGAATTGTTTTTAATTTAAATTTGGCGAGTCAAAATAGCCATTTTTCAAAAAGTCTCGGATTTCGACGAAACCAGTTTCATCGGATCCGTAATGTGATATTATTGTAAGGTTTAAAATTTCAAGTCAATTGGATTTACCGTTTGTCCTGTACAAATTAAAACGCCTAGAAATCGACTTAAATCGGTTTAATTTAAATTGAGCGTTTTCAGCCATAACTCGCACATACTTCCGAATTAGCTTCCGAAACCTGTTCCATTGTGTCCGGAACGCGGGGTAAACCCTAGGTACGCTGGTTACGGCGTCTAAATCGGAGTTCGGAATTTCCGGGTGAATAGTGTCGTTCGATTTCCTTATAAATAGACCCCTTGTCTTCATAAATTGATAAAAATATCAAAACCTAACCCTAATTCAACCCTAGCCGCCACTTTATCATTCTATGGCCAGATTTTTTCCAATTTCATTCCTTAATCTCTTCCAATCCATCAAGATTTAGCCGAAGTGTTTAACACGAAGGTTGGAGAGCACGAAGAGAGCTTTGATTTCATACGGGGTTGATCGGAAATGGTGCAACGATGGGGGAGATAAGTGAGGCCGTTCTCATCAGCAAATGCACGCAATTCGAGGAGATTGTGCAGGCCGAGTTGCAGGCTATCTTGGCCGAAGGTGGAGGTGGGTTGTGGCTTCGATTTGGCACTTCCCGATCGAGTTTTCGTTGAGCGAGGAGATGGTGAAGTTAAAACCTAATTGTGAGCTTGTGGGTTTCATGGTAACGGCCTCTATCCTGTAGAAAGTAACGTGAATGAGGGGGGAGAAGGAAAGGAGGGGACGGCCTGATGTGAGCAATGCAAGATCCAAGGGTCCATATGAGTTGAGGGTTTAAATTATTAAGTTAGTTGTGAATTTAGTTATATAAATCGTGTACGATCTTATAAAATGCATAACTTTTTCATACGAGGTCGAAAAAATGCAAACTCAGTTGCGTTGGAATCGTATGGACGAGCACTACGCGATGGAGTTGGTTTGGAGTCGTTTGGAGTTAGTGAGAATTTCGGGTAAAATTAAACGCGCGTTTAATTTTATTCGAAATAAACGCTAAAACGGAAATTAAAACCAAGGTGAGAACTTCTCACTCAATCGAATAGTTTCGATTTTATTTTAAATAATTAGATTTAAAATATTTGAATGCATGTTTGAATGATGACTGTAAATTATTGATTGTTAAAATAGACATTATGCGCCGTTAGTAAGCGGATGTTATTTATAAAAACATATACCGCGAATATTTCATAAACAGTGAAATTGGTATTATATATAATATCAATATATATATATTGGCATATGTATATATTGCAGTTGTTGATTTCCCGCATTTTTTGTTTAGCGGATGAGACCCTATTACGCCGTTATTAAGCGGATAATATTTAATAAAAACATGTACCGCGATAATTTCGTACTGGAGCGAAATTGGTATTGTGCTAATGTTTTTGGATGCAGGAAAACAGGTTGGAGGGATCCAACAGGATTCCTCAACAGTATTTATTTTATTTCAGATATTTTGATATTTGATGGATTATCATATCGATATATGATATCGTTGTAGTCGTGATTGACTATTTGGTGTGTAGCATCATTGGACCCAGATTTTGGGATTTAAAAATGTTTTTAAAGTGATTTTGAAAATATACTTTATTTTTGGAATTGATCCATATTAAGTAAATGAACGTTATAATTTTTAAAGTTATAAAAATTATGGTTTTTGTGAAATATAGTTAAAAAGCTGATTTTTAGAAATACGATTAAAAGTCGATTTTTGAGAAATATGAACTAATGATTTTATAAAATAATTTAGATTGGATTTTTGAATATATGATAAAAGTTTAAATATAGGATTTATAAAATTTGATTATTTTATAAATCGAAATGATGAAATTATAAAGGAATTTAAAGACGTTTTAGAATAATAATATAAACTGATTTATATTAAGAGATTTATAAATGGATATTTATAAATTGAAATATAGACATTATAAAACGAGTTTTTATAAGTGTTTGAATGTAGTGAAAGTGAATTTCATAAATGAATGAAATTTATAGAATTATAAACTGTGAAGTTATAAATGAAATTTATAAATAGTAAGATTTATAAATTTGTGAAGTTAATTGAAGAATAGATTTGGTTAAATAAATGAATCTTATAAGTTATAAGATTTATAATTATGAAGTTTAAAGAACGATTTTATAAAATAATCGTTTTATAAGTATTTAACTTATAATATAAACATTTAGTTTATAATTGAGTTATAAACTGAAATATGTTAATAAAGGAATTTATAAAAAAGAAGTTTTTATAAATAAATAGAAATGGAATTTATAAACGTTGTTTTATAAATCCGCAAACGACTTATTTTGATAAGTTAATTGTTATAACTTAGAAATGGAGTTATATTCACATTTTTAATAGTGAATAATCCTTTGAATTAAAATGAATAAAAGAATGAAATTGGTTAACGCAGTTTATTCACGTTTTTGAATAGTGAATAACACGTTAAAGAAATTGTTTAGAATGTGAATGTTTTAAATAGAATTAAAACGATCCAACGATGTTTTAAAAGGTATTGAGATTCGAAACCATAGATTTCAACATTTATTGTTGAAATAGATGTTTCGAGAAATAAAAGGAAATAGTGGACTATAACACTGTTGTTATAGTAAATGATTTCCGAAAGGAAATGTTTTGAATAGTATTGGGATGTATATATATCTATTTTAATTCCGAATCCCTATACTAGTGATTTTGGGTTGTCGTAACGATGTTTTACGCAACATTCGTTTTGGCCCAAATAAAAATGTTAAGTGAATGATTTCCTTAAAGAAAGAAATATATACTTAATTCGGTTTAAGTATATTGAATATTTTCTAAGTGTTGAAAATAAAAGATTGTGAATTACTTATTTAATAAGTATGGGAATGTTTTCCAATATGAAGTGAAAAATTAGAATTTATCTTTTTGAAGATAAATTGAAATGAATGATTGAAATCATATATGCATGGATATTTTGAAATATAAATTCATTATGGAATTTATGAATGAAAAGTGAAACTTGTTAAAAATAAATATTGATTTATTTTTGAAGTGTTGAAATTTAATATCTAGTGAAGATATTTTTGGAAAATAAATAATTTGGAAAATTATTTGGAATCTGGTGATGTATGCATATCAATTGATAGTTCAATAGCCGACTATCAGTATTTCCCTTTGAATGGGTATTTGATGTGAATTGATTGAATTTGAATGCACACTTATTTTTGAATAAGCGCTCACTATTCGGGTTAACCGGGAAAGGACCATGGGGTCGTATAACCCATTCCGAATATGTGATACGTCGTTGTGAATCGCATTTGAAGATCGGTGTTGAAGACCGGTATTTGCGAGAGTGATAGGATGAACTATCGATTGACTCTGCACCGAGTTGCTCCGGTATTGAGTTCTCCATATGTGATGGTGAATCCGATCAGGATTGTGAATATCCGGATTGCAAGGACTTCTTTGTAAGTGCCTTCGGTTCTGTTCGAGCCCGGTACAGACTTGTATGGACTGTATGCCTGACATTACAAGTTGAGATATAAAGCCGATTTCTTTCAAATATATTTCTGTTGGTGGCGGAGAATTTATTCTTTGCTTAACACCCTTCTTTGAGACGTACGAGCTCAAAGGTTATATAGTTGAAGTTATCAGCGATATATTCCCAGTTTGGTAATGTGACATGCTGAGTGATGCTGAAATGATCATTGTGTTGATTATTTGTGATAGGATCATTTATTTGATCGTCTATCTTAGTGATCATTGTGTTGATCATTTGTTGACCCAAAGCATGGCTTTTGTATAAAGTATGTTTTTGTGGACGTGACTTCGTCGAGCCTCACACCCCGTGAATGGTCAAAACAGGAAAGAAGCAGCAAGGTTATGAGGGGTAGCACCCTTTAGGATGTGTCCATTTCCTTCTGGAAAAGGGTGGTGTCATGGTATGGAGCCCAGATACTTACTCATGTTGAAAACACTTTATGATTGTGTGAATTGATTACGAGTGCTCGGTTGATAAAGGTCCCAAAGGACCGGGGGATGGCATATTCGGTCAGTTGTTACTCAGTTAGGAGTAACCCGGCCTTGTGTTGGTAGAGATCCGGTTTGGTTCTCGGGGATGTCCATCCAGAGGCATTCTCAGTGGCAATGGGAAGTTCCTTGGCCTGATCATTCGTTGGAAATCCAATTCCCAATACGAAACTTGTACGGTATTAGTTGTAGAACCTGCCATTCACTTATGGTGGTCACCACTGTTTGGATGGTAGCTATAGTAGGCATAGTTCGAAATGTCTATGTTGGCTAAGATTTATATTCTACTTTCAAAATGAATTTTTCCTACACTATACACTAATAATAATATCAAATGTTATTTTAATTGCGTATCAAGCATCTTTGACTATCATAAGGAGAAATCTCCTCCGATTCTGCGTTTGCATGTGTGTGTGTGCGGGAGGCCTTATGGTAGTCTCATTTTTAAAAGCATTGCGAATTGAAATAAAAATATTCCTCTATTTAATTTTAAAGATAAATAAACTGTTTTGAGTTCTCACACCAGTCACATGACTGACTCGGAGTTTATTGTTTTCCTTCCTAAACTCTGGGTGCCCACCAATTTCCACACGGGCAGTCAAGAGTTAGGTTTATCAGGATATTCTGGATATTCTGGAGTTGCTGGAGGCAAGCTGGATGGCATGGCGTATTACTAGTTTATATAGTATTTCTTTTTCCGCTGCACTGTTTGTTGATGTTGTATGTTGTTGTACACTCTGATGATATGATGTAATGAAATGAAATGTAATGTAATAACTGATATAGTTCTTTGTTTAAAGATTATTCATTTATTATTATATGTTGTTCCGCTGCGAATTGTGAGATTCTGTTGTTGTTCTGTTGTTTCCTTTCTGTCCGTTCTATTTTAAAATTTTCTATCTTCTGTTTTTCTAATTCTCTATTTTAAAAAAAAAAAATTGTCTATCTTCTTTTCCCTCTATTTTTCTTTTTAATTCTATCTCTTCTTTTTCTCTCTTCTTTCTTTTCTTTTCTTTTCTTTTTAAAACCCATAACTATTCGGTTTTTCGGCAACGAAAATCCGAAGCGTTACATTTGGTATCAGAGCTCTGATGGTTAAGCGACAACCATGGTTCTGTAGGGTATTACTCATTAGAGATAGAGTCAGTAGTACTCTAGATTGAGTTTGAGTGTAATAATAGCTATGAGAGCGTATTTGTTAGTGAATATGAAATTGTTTTATATTGTGATGATTGGTTTATTGAGTGGTATATGAACTTTCGTCAGCACAGCCTCGAAACTGAGCCGAAGGGGTTTCTAAACACTTGAATAGAACAATTTGACACAATATTGATTTTAAAATTGGGTAAATGAAACGATTTTACCTTAAGTATATTTTATATATGAAGGAATAATTTTTCAGAATTATTAAAGTGTATGTAAGTTGATTGTTAGGTTGTTTGGATAATCTAAATAAAAGAATAATTGTATAAGCAAAAGAATTATAAGAATTGAGTTATAATTAAAGTGAATTACAATTGTGAAATAAACTTATATATACAAGAAGCAAAATTATATGAATATGAGTTGTAAATAAAGGTAAATTTAAAGTTAAATGGAATATAACTTAAGTGTTGTTGAATGGAATTGATTTTGGTATCGAAGTAAATAATCAAGTGGATTAAATGAATATAACTTAAGTTATGTAATAGAATTCAACTTTAGAATTGAATTGAATTAATGAATCGATTGAATGTTAATCAATTGAATGTGAATAAAGTTGATATGAAATGATGAATGTTAATTCATTAAATCTAATATTATTGGAAGTTGAAAAAAAAGTTAATTGAATAAATTGGAATGGAAATCAATTTAATGTTAAACCAAATTGGATGAATATAAGCAAAGGAAATTTGGTTGTAATAAATATACATTGGTTGTTATATGATTGTTAGTTGATTGTATATAATTCATTAAGAGTTAATGAAATAGTATTAATGAAATTGAAAGCTATGAAATTGAAATTCAAATTAGAAGTAAATAAATTTGAATAGAATTGAATGTGAATTAGATTTAATTAGTAAATGTAAACTAATTGAATTGAGAAGGAATGTTGATAAAATCCAATGTAAATAAATCAAATGTGATTTAAAGTGAAAACCAATTCATTGAATATTAATGAGAATATGAATGAAAATTCATTTGGTTATGGATTATAGTTGGTTGATGGTTGAATATATATTGCATTTGCTATATTATGTAGTTGTTATGTTGCTATATGTTGTATATCGATACTATTTACATATGTGCATGTTCTCATGTTGTTTGTTGAGTGTTGAGTAGGTGCGGATCGCGTTGCTTCGCATTTGGAGCTCGCTTTTGCGCTATATTAGCCGTATATGCTTGCTAATAAAGTATAAGGTACATATCTCGGATTAAATATCGTACTTTTACACTTTTTTCCCTTCGGGATGCCTCATTACTTGATGAGATGTATATTTGTGATATATATACTGTCATTTTTTTTTTCGGATCGAGCCGCGCAAAGGAGACTATGGCGAATTTTTCCGGAAATTTAAGGCGTTAGAAAATTTTTTTGAGAAAAATTGGAAAATTTGGAAAACTTTAAACTTTGTTTTAAAGTTGAAAGTTAAATGATATAGATTGTTTTTGAAAACATAACTAAGTATGATTTGAAAACTTAGTAAAGATTTATAAGAGGTTTAATTATGAATTTTGGAAAGTTAATAGGTTTTGTAACCTTTCTTACTTGCAATTTCGAGGACGAAATTCTTTTAAGAGGGAAAGATTGTAACGACCCAGAATTTTATTAAATTAAAATTTGGATATTTAATTAATTTTAAATATTTATAAGTGAATTTTTAAGTCAAATAAATTTTTATTTGAATTATTGGATTTAATTGGATAATTAAATCGATAAATTAATATGTGAAATTATGGAAATAATTGAAAATCGAGTTAAACATGATTGAAAATGATTTGTAAAATTTTATTTTATCATATTGAAGTTAGAATGATATTTTAGAACTTTTAAAATCGAATTAAAAGTTAATTTGTGAAAATTGAATATTTTAATATTTAATAATCGACTGTAAAATAGCCAATTTTTGAACAGTCTCAGAATTGAACGAAACCAGTTTCATTGGATCCGTAATAGTTAGTTATTACCGGATTTCAATTTTCGTGTCAATCGGAGCTATCGTTTGATCGTGGCAGCTCGAAACGCATCGAATTGTTTTTAATTTAAATTTGGCGAGTCAAAATAGCCATTTTTCAAAAAGTCTCGGATTTCGACGAAACCAGTTTCATCGGATCCATAATGTGATATTATTGTAAGGTTTAAAATTTCAAGTCAATTGGATTTACCGTTTGTCCTGTACAAATTAAAACGCCTAGAAATCGACTTAAATCGGTTTAATTTAAATTGAGCGTTTTCAGCCATAACTCGCACATACTTCCGAATTAGCTTCCGAAACCTGTTCCATTGTGTCCGGAACGCGGGGTAAACCCTAGGTACGCTGGTTACGGCGTCTAAATCGGAGTTCGGAATTTCCGGGTGAATAGTGTCGTTCGATTTCCTTATAAATAGACCCCTTGTCTTCATAAATTGATAAAAATATCAAAACCTAACCCTAATTCAACCCTAGCCGCCACTTTATCATTCTATGGCCAGATTTTTTCCAATTTCATTCCTTAATCTCTTCCAATCCATCAAGATTTAGCCGAAGTGTTTAACACGAAGGTTGGAGAGCACGAAGAGAGCTTTGATTTCATACGGGGTTGATCGGAAATGGTGCAACGATGGGGGAGATAAGTGAGGCCGTTCTCATCAGCAAACGCACGCAATTCGAGGAGATTGTGCAGGCCGAGTTGCAGGCTATCTTGGCCGAAGGTGGAGGTGGGTTGTGGCTTCGATTTGGCACTTCCCGATCGAGTTTTCGTTGAGCGAGGAGATGGTGAAGTTAAAACCTAATTGTGAGCTTGTGGGTTTCATGGTAACGGCCTCTATCCTGTAGAAAGTAACGTGAATGAGGGGGGAGAAGGAAAGGAGGGGACGGCCTGATGTGAGCAATGCAAGATCCAAGGGTCCATATGAGTTGAGGGTTTAAATTATTAAGTTAGTTGTGAATTTAGTTATATAAATCGTGTACGATCTTATAAAATGCATAACTTTTTCATACGAGGTCGAAAAAATGCAAACTCAGTTGCGTTGGAATCGTATGGACGAGCACTACGCGATGGAGTTGGTTTGGAGTCGTTTGGAGTTAGTGAGAATTTCGGGTAAAATTAAACGCGCGTTTAATTTTATTCGAAATAAACGCTAAAACGGAAATTAAAACCAAGGTGAGAACTTCTCACTCAATCGAATAGTTTCGATTTTATTTTAAATAATTAGATTTAAAATATTTGAATGCATGTTTGAATGATGACTGTAAATTATTGATTGTTAAAATAGACATTATGCGCCGTTAGTAAGCGGATGTTATTTATAAAAACATATACCGCGAATATTTCATAAACAGTGAAATTGGTATTATATATAATATCAATATATATATATATTGGCATATGTATATATTGCAGTTGTTGATTTCCCGCATTTTTTGTTTAGCGGATGAGACCCTATTACGCCGTTATTAAGCGGATAATATTTAATAAAAACATGTACCGCGATAATTTCGTACTGGAGCGAAATTGGTATTGTGCTAATGTTTTTGGATGCAGGAAAACAGGTTGGAGGGATCCAACAGGATTCCTCAACAGTATTTATTTTATTTCAGATATTTTGATATTTGATGGATTATCATATCGATATATGATATCGTTGTAGTCGTGATTGACTATTTGGTGTGTAGCATCATTGGACCCAGATTTTGGGATTTAAAAATGTTTTTAAAGTGATTTTGAAAATATACTTTATTTTTGGAATTGATCCATATTAAGTAAATGAACGTTATAATTTTTAAAGTTATAAAAATTATGGTTTTTGTGAAATATAGTTAAAAAGCTGATTTTTAGAAATACGATTAAAAGTCGATTTTTGAGAAATATGAACTAATGATTTTATAAAATAATTTAGATTGGATTTTTGAATATATGATAAAAGTTTAAATATAGGATTTATAAAATTTGATTATTTTATAAATCGAAATGATGAAATTATAAAGGAATTTAAAGACGTTTTAGAATAATAATATAAACTGATTTATATTAAGAGATTTATAAATGGATATTTATAAATTGAAATATAGACATTATAAAACGAGTTTTTATAAGTGTTTGAATGTAGTGAAAGTGAATTTCATAAATGAATGAAATTTATAGAATTATAAACTGTGAAGTTATAAATGAAATTTATAAATAGTAAGATTTATAAATTTGTGAAGTTAATTGAAGAATAGATTTGGTTAAATAAATGAATCTTATAAGTTATAAGATTTATAATTATGAAGTTTAAAGAACGATTTTATAAAATAATCGTTTTATAAGTATTTAACTTATAATATAAACATTTAGTTTATAATTGAGTTATAAACTGAAATATGTTAATAAAGGAATTTATAAAAAAGAAGTTTTTATAAATAAATAGAAATGGAATTTATAAACGTTGTTTTATAAATCCGCAAACGACTTATTTTGATAAGTTAATTGTTATAACTTAGAAATGGAGTTATATTCACATTTTTAATAGTGAATAATCCTTTGAATTAAAATGAATAAAAGAATGAAATTGGTTAACGCAGTTTATTCACGTTTTTGAATAGTGAATAACACGTTAAAGAAATTGTTTAGAATGTGAATGTTTTAAATAGAATTAAAACGATCCAACGATGTTTTAAAAGGTATTGAGATTCGAAACCATAGATTTCAACATTTATTGTTGAAATAGATGTTTCGAGAAATAAAAGGAAATAGTGGACTATAACACTGTTGTTATAGTAAATGATTTCCGAAAGGAAATGTTTTGAATAGTATTGGGATGTATATATATCTATTTTAATTCCGAATCCCTATACTAGTGATTTTGGGTTGTCGTAACGATGTTTTACGCAACATTCGTTTTGGCCCAAATAAAAATGTTAAGTGAATGATTTCCTTAAAGAAAGAAATATATACTTAATTCGGTTTAAGTATATTGAATATTTTCTAAGTGTTGAAAATAAAAGATTGTGAATTACTTATTTAATAAGTATGGGAATGTTTTCCAATATGAAGTGAAAAATTAGAATTTATCTTTTTGAAGATAAATTGAAATGAATGATTGAAATCATATATGCATGGATATTTTGAAATATAAATTCATTATGGAATTTATGAATGAAAAGTGAAACTTGTTAAAAATAAATATTGATTTATTTTTGAAGTGTTGAAATTTAATATCTAGTGAAGATATTTTTGGAAAATAAATAATTTGGAAAATTATTTGGAATCTGGTGATGTATGCATATCAATTGATAGTTCAATAGCCGACTATCAGTATTTCCCTTTGAATGGGTATTTGATGTGAATTGATTGAATTTGAATGCACACTTATTTTTGAATAAGCGCTCACTATTCGGGTTAACCGGGAAAGGACCATGGGGTCGTATAACCCATTCCGAATATGTGATACGTCGTTGTGAATCGCATTTGAAGATCGGTGTTGAAGACCGGTATTTGCGAGAGTGATAGGATGAACTATCGATTGACTCTGCACCGAGTTGCTCCGGTATTGAGTTCTCCATATGTGATGGTGAATCCGATCAGGATTGTGAATATCCGGATTGCAAGGACTTCTTTGTAAGTGCCTTCGGTTCTGTTCGAGCCCGGAGCAGACTTGTATGGATTGTATGCCTGACATTACAAGTTGAGATATAAAGCCGATTTCTTTCAAATATATTTCTGTTGGTGGCGGAGAATTTATTCTTTGCTTAACACCCTTCTTTGAGACGTACGAGCTCAAAGGTTATATAGTTGAAGTTATCAGCGATATATTCCCAGTTTGGTAATGTGACATGCTGAGTGATGCTGAAATGATCATTGTGTTGATTATTTGTGATAGGATCATTTATTTGATCGTCTATCTTAGTGATCATTGTGTTGATCATTTGTTGACCCAAAGCATGGCTTTTGTATAAAGTATGTTTTTGTGGACGTGACTTCGTCGAGCCTCACACCCCGTGAATGGTCAAAACAGGAAAGAAGCAGCAAGGTTATGAGGGGTAGCACCCTTTAGGATGTGTCCATTTCCTTCTGGAAAAGGGTGGTGTCATGGTATGGAGCCCAGATACTTACTCATGTTGAAAACACTTTATGATTGTGTGAATTGATTACGAGCGCTCAGTTGATAAAGGTCCCAAAGGACCGGGGGATGGCATATTCGGTCAGTTGTTACTCAGTTAGGAGTAACCCGGCTTTGTGTTGGTAGAGATCCGGTTTGGTTCTCGGGGATGTCCATCCAGAGGCATTCTCAGTGGCAATGGGAAGTTCCTTGGCCTGATCATTCGTTGGAAATCCAATTCCCAATACGAAACTTGTACGGTATTAGTTGTAGAACCTGCCATTCACTTATGGTGGTCACCACTGTTTGGATGGTAGCTATAGTAGGCATAGTTCGAAATGTCTATGTTGGCTAAGATTTATATTCTACTTTCGAAATGAATTTTTCCTACACTATACACTAATAATAATATCAAATGTTATTTTAATTGCGTATCAAGCATCTTTGACTATCATAAGGAGAAATCTCCTCCGATTCTGCGTTTGCATGTGTGTGTGTGCGGGAGGCCTTATGGTAGTCTCATTTTTAAAAGCATTGCGAATTGAAATAAAAATATTCCTCTATTTAATTTTAAAGATAAATAAACTATTTTGAGTTCTCACACCAGTCACATGACTGACTCGGAGTTTATTGTTTTCCTTCCTAAACTCTGGGTGCCCACCAATTTCCACACGGGCAGTCAAGAGTTAGGTTTATCAGGATATTCTGGATATTCTGGAGTTGCTGGAGGCAAGCTGGATGGCATGGCGTATTACTAGTTTATATAGTATTTCTTTTTCCGCTGCACTGTTTGTTGATGTTGTATGTTGTTGTACACTCTGATGATATGATGTAATGAAATGAAATGTAATGTAATAACTGATATAGTTCTTTGTTTAAAGATTATTCATTTATTATTATATGTTGTTCCGCTGCGAATTGTGAGATTCTGTTGTTGTTCTGTTGTTTCCTTTCTGTCCGTTCTATTTTAAAATTTTCTATCTTCTGTTTTTCTAATTCTCTATTTTAAAAAAAAAAATTGTCTATCTTCTTTTCCCTCTATTTTTCTTTTTAATTCTATCTCTTCTTTTTCTCTCTTCTTTCTTTTCTTTTCTTTTCTTTTTAAAACCCATAACTATTCGGTTTTTCGGCAACGAAAATCCGAAGCGTTACAATGTGAATGCAAGGAAATATGAAAGTGAAACCACTTGAAGGCGGTGATACTTAAACCAATCTTCTATTTCTAAGTTGTTATTATTGTGAATTGGTATGCGAATGCTTCAATTGAAAGCACGGTCAAGTGAATATGAGAATACGAAATTACATGAACACTAAACTAAAAGATTACTGCTACTGTAAAAATATGCATAAAAAACTAATATAAATATGTGAAAACATTGCACGCAGCAGCTAAGAAACATAAAAACTGAATGCAGAACTAAAAGTGAATGCAACATGAAAACTGAACTTACTATGTGCATGAAAATGATTAAAAAAAGAAAATATATAAATAGAAACGTGAAAATGAATGCAGCGAATGAAAAGGAAAAACTTTTTTTAGAAACTAACGTAAAAATAGAAAATTAAATTAACACGAATAAACTTAAAAAACAGAAAAATCAAAATTTTCAAAATAACAATTATCTGACAATGGCGCCAAAAACATGTTACGACTTTTCTATTGATCAGAAAAGCACAAATTTTAATAAATTCTACAAGTGCATAGGCTTGTACTAAGGAAGTCGAACATGAAGAATTATGTTTTAAAATATTTGAAATCCATTTTTAAATCTTAGGCGTGTTTAAACAAATTCGATGGTGGTTCTTGAATAGGAAATAAAAACAATAATATATTCCAAATTGATTTCGAATCTAATCAAAATTGCAAGCAAAATATAAAATTGTAGAAATCAGAGCAGAAACTAAAAGTGCTTAAAAGAAAATAACAGAGCAAACAACTAAAATAAAATGAACTGAATTTATTAACTGGAAAGAGTACAGGAAATAGCTAAGAAAAAGAATAAATAAATTGCTAAATCTAATTAACAATCCTACGTATTTTGTCTGGAAATAAAAATACCGCTGAAATTGAAAACAAAACTAGAAGATGAGTGATGGGGGTAATAGATGATTTTTAAAGTGCTGTTTCTCTTCGATATATATATAGGCTCCTGAATGAAATATATTCGCCACTTTTTTTAGAGGTCCTTCTGGAAGAACTGGTCCATTGTAATATTTGAATTCTTGATTTGAACACGTAGCCTTGTTTGAATAGTCCATATATGAGAAAATGCAGCCAATATTTAGAATATAGCAAATACTAAATCAAAGCATGTGCATACTTTGCCACGTCATGATTGGCAATATAATACGCTATTATAATAGTGTCTACAGTAAAGTATTAAAATAGCGTTAAGACATTACCCATATCCCCCTTAACACATTTTATATAATGCTGCAGTCTCTACAAATACTGTAAACTCCACCCGTAAGTAGGCTATCAGGGAGGACTCCATAGGTATGGCACAAAACAAACTCGTAGAAGGCGTGATAGGGCATGTGAACATGGCACTCAAGGCAATGCCAGGGTAGGATTCTACTAATTGCACTCCCGGACTGGTGGTAACGCATAGCTGCTAGTACCGCCCACCTCGGACACACTCCTACAATTAAATCGAGGGATGGCCACCAAATCAATCACAAACTAATAGTATGGTATCGAAGAAATATGCCCGATCGGAGGTACGATCTCACTTGGCCCGGTATAGCTCCTTTTTTAGTCACATCTAAACTGACCCACGGGAGACACGGTCATGTAAAGCCCTCATACAGAATCATTCGCCAAACCATCCTACTTTATTTCTGGAATCACCACCACGTACACAGTTGCTAAAATGGTTTTCGGTATTGGCAGAGAGTATGACAATATCCGATCCCAGTCTCTTTAACAATCAAAAGCTTATTTCACGCCGGATGGTTCTTTTAATTTCCAAAACTGTTTCACAATTGATATCAAAATATCATATTCAATTCAAATAATATCACTTTCAAAATTATATTCACAATTAGGATTCTCATTTCAAAATCATCATATTTACTCAAATATGTCTTGTTACCAGCAAATATCATTTCAAATCCCCCTTATGTTATAACATTATTAAACCTTATTTGCTTTAAAATCAAGGTTTTAATTATAAACATTTCCACTTTACACCGTCTGAAATTTAGAAAATAATTTAGATAGTTATAAATAGTTTAATTAGTTTAACATAGTTTAAATAAATATAAATTAGGTTAAAGAGGTTTGAAATGGATTAAATAAATTTAAAATAGATTAATATACTTTAAATAGATTTAAAATAGTTTAAATGGTTTAAAATAGATTAAATAGGTTTATTATGGATTAATTAGATTTAAAATAAATTAAATGAATTTAAAATAGATTAAATAGAATTAAAATATATTAAATAGTTTAAAATAAATTAATATAGTTTAAAATAAATTAAATTTGTTTAATATAGTTTAATAAAGTTTAAATGATTTAAAATAGATTAAATAGATTAAAATATAATAAGATAGATTAAATAGGTTAATTAGTTTAAAATAGGTTAAATTAGATTAAAATAAATTAAATAGTTTAAATTGATTAAGTTGTAGTTGAAAATCATAAAATTAGACTTTAAAAGAACCTCTATAGTTTATATTGAGATGTCCATTCCAACAAATCTGGACCATGTCCACATTTCAGATCAAAACCAAATTTCAAATCTTGAAATATCAAATATAACTATTCTAATTTTAATAGATTTTCAAAGTTATAGTTTCCAATAGTTCAATAACTCAATTTCGATGAATGTCTTTTATACTTCAAATTCAACTTTAAAGTTTCAATTTAAATCCTTTAAATAATTGCTTAAAAAATTTCATTTTGTATCAGTCAAATTCTATTTCAAATATCATTTAATTGGATTCAAAGTTTAAAGATTTAAAATCATTAAATTCAACCAATCCGGTATCTGTATATAATTCTCTACCCTATGGTAAAGTGATAGGATATTTATCATTTCAATAGACAAATATTTTAAATTTTTACGGGAAAATATTATTTCAATCCGCAATCCGAAAATTTATTTCCATAAAAATCGCCTAGGTTTATCATTTCAACCCATAACGATTTTCCCCTATTCTATATGATCATTCGGGTAACATCCCGCCTTATTGTACGTTTTAAATCGACGTTAAACTACACACGTCAGACTCAAACCATAAAAAAGGGCGAATTGTTATGGGATAAATAAAAAAAGCAGAGAAAGAAATGAAACAAAACAGAATCTCACAGCGGAATGATAAAATATAATAATCAAATAAACAGTTCATGAAGCTGTTTACAAAATATTCGATTATACTTATACAATTCATATCAGAGTTACACATACCAGAGAATAATAATAATGCAGCGGAACAGTATGAATGCAGTGGAATAGCCTAATAAATAAATAATAACAATAGAATCTTCGTCATCGTCCTCCAGAAATAAAGTCTTTGAATACTGAAATGCTCAAACTAACCCGAGCGAATTGAAAAGGCAAAACACCCGAGTCAGAACTAAAAGATATTATGTAAGTTAAATCCACTGAAATAAATATGAGTGTAACGGCATCAGAGAAGTTTACAGGATTTGACATCTCCTATCCAGTGTCACACGTGAGTGCAATAACTTAGGAGATGCTCGGAATTCACATCTTCTAAGGATCCGTTAAACTATTTACTAGGTAGTAATATTTCGCTATTATAATAATGTCTATCAGTAAAATAAACTTACTTTAAAATAGCGTTAAGGGGTTACCCATATAGCCCTTAACATGTAATAGTGTCAATAGTCTATGCAGTACCTGCATATCTCCTGATCGGGAGCCTATGAGAAGATACTCCATAAGTACTACACAAATCAAACTCGTAGTAAAGCTCGCCAGGGTAGGTGACACGGCACATAAGGAAATGCCAGGGTAGATATACCAATTACGCACGCGTGCTAGTGGTGACGCATAGCGCGCAGCTACCGCCCACCTCGAGCCACACCCCCAAAAATCAAAGGGCCCAATTAATCACAGAGTAATAGAATGGTATCGAAGGAATGTGTTCGATAAGAGGAGCTACCTCACTGGCCTGAGATCGCTCATGTTTTAGCCACCTTAAGCCAACTCATGGGAGTCGGGTCCACATTCATACCTCAAAGGAAGGCCGCCACCATCCTACTTCATTCTGGAATCTCCACCGCGTACACGATTGTTAAAGTGGTTTTTGGAGTTGGCAGAGAGTATGACAACTTCCGATCTCGGTCACTTTAACAACCAAACGTTATTATAACACCGCGGTCTTTTCAAAATAATTTATACTTTTAAATCCAGAATATAATATCCATTTCAAAACCATATAAATACGATATCCTTTCCGTTTCAAAAACCAATCAATATGATATCATTTTATTAAAAACCAAATCAATAAAATATCATTTTTATTTTAAATATATCACTTTTCCAAAATCATAGCACTTTCAAATTTATACACTTCGAAACCAAACATTTGAAATTATAACGCTTTTAAAACATAATACTTTAAAATTCATAACTTCGAAACATTTCAATTTCGATAAGACATTTCAATTTCAATATATTTCAAGGCTTTAAATATTCCAAAATTTCAAAACTACATTTGGTAATTTCGGTTCAACAATTAAATTTTCTATTATTTAGTTTTGAAATATTTACATAATAAATCCATAATTTTTTAAATTAACTCAAATTACAAATAACTAAATATTTCCTTCAATTCATTTATACTTGAAATACTCATTTGATTTACCTTGACCCCAAAATCCAGTTATAATAATTATACCATTTAAAATTTCAAATTTAATAAATTTCACATCAACCTTTTGAGTTTAATTCTTAAATAAATTTAATTTCAAATAAATCTCCAATTTATCTCCTAACCTTAATTTGTTTAATTCATTACACTCTATATTAAAATAATATTTAAATACTTACTCACATTTATTTTAATAAAAAATCAAACTCTAATAGTAAACTTAATTTTTATTTAACAAACTTATACATAGCTTAAATTCAAGCATTTAATTATATATAAAAATACTATTTATATAGTATCAAAAATCAATATTCATTAAACCATATATTTCTTTCCAAAACCATAGAAATCATTTTCAAAATTATTTTATATATAGACCATGGTGTCTGTATATAATTTTCTACCCTATGGTCAAGTGATACAGATATTTATCATTTCAATCCGTAATTTAAAATAAAAATACGGTTATATATCATTTCAAACCTCAATCTCGAATGAAATAAAAATGCATAACAACTTGTAGTTTATAACAATGTAAAATACAACATCCATTCATCCAATGTCAACCATCAACCATTTATCACGATCATCATCCAATTCAAATAATAACATCAATATAGTACATATAATAAATAACAGGTATTTACTGGCAGTTTATTTTCAATAATAAATTAAATAACAATTTAACTGGCAGTTTATATGCAATAATAAATTAAAATAACAGTTTAATTCAATAAATTCAATTTAACCGGAATGATGATAAAATATGCCAAACAATCATAAAAAATATTCTTAATCGCATCATAAATTAATTTAACACACATAAGAAATTTTAGGAGTTGTGAGTGGGTTACAGCACTCAACTTTTGAATTTAAATTGAATGTAAATCCAATTTAAACCCAAAATTTGAACAGTCTCAGAATTCTTCCAAACCAACACCAAAATGTCCAAAATTCCATTATGAACCTAGCGGAGAAAATTGCGCGTGAAACGGACTTCGTATGCGGAAGTTATTTAGCGTTAGAACGATTTAAATATTCAAATTTGGATAAAATAAATAAAATAAAACAAGTGCGTTACCTCGAATTAGAAGCCGCCACTTCATCGCCCAGAAGCACACGCTCGAAACCCTACTCAGTAACGAACGAGATCGGCCGCCACCGCATAGGCAAATTCTCTGACCACTATACGCAACGACGAGTCGATCATACAACGCCACGCTCTTCCCAATGCCTAGCCGACCCAACCACCAACGACCGGCCCCCTCCGGTGCCGTCGCACTCCTCCAGGCCGAGACGAAAAGTTGGCCACAAATCTCAGATTTCTGGCGAAATTTGACTAGATCTCGACAAACGAATGGCATGGCCGGGCCTGCTCGTCGCCCTCACTCCAACGCGTTCCCTGATCGACAAACAGTCGACGATCCACCGTTGGATCGTCGAAATCCAATATGAACGGCCAGAATTGGATCGCGAATTCTGGGCAAACGATGATCAGAATCGAAAAACGAATACCACCACTGAACTACGCTCGTCGAGAGCTTCAGACTGGTATAAAATTTGATGTTGTTTGAGGAGTTTGAAAATTTGATTTGATTTTGAATTGCAATTGTATTTGGAAGTGAGAATTTGTTTCTCTGCCATTGAGGTGGAGAGAAAGCTAAATTGTACGTATAGAAATGAGGAATAGAGGGCTGCTAGGGTTTATAACAGGATATATATAGGCAGGGTTGAAAACAAAAAGAACGGATTAGATTGGTTTGGACCGTTGAACGAATAATGGCCCGAAAAGCCCATTCTGAATCCGGAACGAATTGGGTCAATCCAAATATCAAAATAGATGTTTTTGAATATTTTAAACGCGATGGAATAGGTTTCAAGTCCAAATTACATCATATGAAGAAGTTATGCTAAAATCAAGTTATTTCAAATTGATTTCAACTGATTTAAATTAAATCGATTTCTAGGCGTTTCGAGTCCGTACGATCAAACGACAAGTCCGATAGCTACGAAACTTGAAATACTACAATAATTCACCGTTATGGATCTGATGAAACTAGCTTCGTTGAAATCCGAGTCAGTGGCCAAAATGGCTATTTTTTACATTAATTAATAATTACAAATTAATTAATTAAATCAAAATTTCAATTTCAATTCGATAATTGAAAATTTTCATCATTTTTGAATTTCAAAACATTTACACTAATTTAATGAAATTTACTATCGATTTAAAATTGGTTAATTCCTCAATTTCAGTGTTTAATTTCAATTTCATTAAATTCAGAAATTTATAAATTTAAAATTCCAAAATCCATTTATTAACTTTTAAACCTTGTTATTCAAGTCTTTTATTACCATACGGATGCAAATAACATTGGCTCATGATTTATTACATTATTCTAAAATTTCATCTTAATCTCCATCAACGTAATATTTAAATATTTAATTTCAATTATTTGCAATTAATTCAATTATTAAATTTAAATTCCAATAAATTAATGAATCTTGATTTTCCATTCTTTTATTAAGGCTATTAATATTTGTTTGTCTTTCATTAAATTAATATTCTCCAAATTTCCATCCCTATTTGTATTGACTACCCAAAATTCATTTAATTGCGAATTTGATCTCAATTTTATTTAATAGGCCAAATAAATAGATAGCCCATATTAATTGTCACCATTAACTTTTAATCATATTTATAGGCTTATTATTTACAAACAATTATTACCATTAGTTTCCTAACACAAATCCCATTCAATTTACTATTAATCAATATATTATTCCTTTGGTTAATTCAATACTTACTTTTATTTTCTTATATTTAATTGATAATCAAGCATAGCATTTTAAATGGCCATGAATTAGAATTTCATTAAGATTTTTAATAGTTAACTTGGATTAACATTGTTTAATCTTAATTTAGTTATTATTACTTTATGAAATTACAAACTTTTATTTCCTTAAATATTAAACTACCAAAATCTTAATAAATTAACAAATTTAAATTATAGAAAATTACGGGTCGTTACACTTTGCTCCACTCAAAACTTTTCGTCCCCAAAAAGGAAAAGGAGGGGAAAAGAAGAATTAGGAATCAATATATCTTACTTAAAATATTAAATTTATAAAATAAATTAATTTAAATAAAATATACCAATTTATTACCATTGTATCTTTTTATACTCAAATATATAAAGTTTAGAAAACACTTTCAAAAATTTTATAAGTCTAAAATTTACGGAAAATTTCGGCAGAGTCTCCTTTGTACGGAGAGGCTCGGGAGAAATTATAATATCAAATATAACAATATACAACATATATTTTCCAAAATAATATATCCCAACATGGGAAAACAATATAATAACGCTATAAACCGTAATCCGAAACGTACCAATTTGTCAGGCAATTTATGCTTATTTTATGAAACCAAAAGCAGTAGCAGTTGCTTCCATAACCTGTAATTTCACTTATATAATATAAAGAGTTAATAATTATATAAAATGAAATATTTAAAATTGTTTCCATCAATAGCGAACAAATCAATATAAACAACTATCACTTGCAACAAATCATACAACCATCACATCAAATCAATATAACAACAATCAATTGCAACCAACAACACACCCATCAAATACAATTCAGCCATTCAAACAAGACAAACAATTGGTTTCTTCGGGTTAAGACACTTTAAATCACATAGAATGACAAATAACTATGAAGTATTCCACTTACTCAACAGTCTTAAATAACTCCATAGATTATTCATACATCTAAGCAATTAAAAGTATCCTTTACCCAAACAACTCACAAACCAAAACAAACAACCAACAATTTCAGAAGATAGATCAAGTTCTTTCTTATTAATTTCATTTCATGCAGTTGTTGTTTGATTTCCCTTTTATTTCATATAATGATTTATCCTTTTACTTTACATTTAATTCTTGCAAATTTTCATTTCTATTCATTCATTTATTACTTAATTTCATTTATTCACGGTATTCATCTTTTTACTTGTTTTTATTATAAATAACTTCAAAATTTACTTAGGTTTATTATCATTTCTTTATAACTTTTCTATTATATTTAATTAGTAGCCTTTCAATCATACTTAAGTTTACAACAATTATGACATTAAATTCTTATTTATAAAAGAGTTTCATTAAATACTTTCATTACCTCAAGTTTATTACTTGTATAATATCCATTACATTTTCTTATTAACATTACAACTTTTAATATTTGGTAAGTTATAATATATATATATATATATGTATATGCTTTAAGAATGTAATTGAAAGTTATACAAGTTTTCTCATTTCTTTTAAATTAATTTAATGTTCAATAATCATTTCCTTTGCTTTTTATAGATTACAAATTTCAACTTTCTTGTTATTTCATTTATAACCTAGCATTTATTCCCTTATTTTAATTAAATTTTCAATTATTAATTAGTTACATTCCATTTCACTACGATAGTTGAAACTATTAATTAACGGAAACTTAAGAACTATATACCGGGTTAAGTTTCAAATCATTTTAAAATAATATATAAATATATACTTACAACTTATATATCCAATTATATTTAAAACAATTAAAATTTATATTTTTTTATCAAATAAATCTGTAGTAAAACTACTACAGTGGCCTTCCCACTCCGAAACTCGAAAATGAGCGTCGATGATGCGTGCACTCATCACCGAAATTATTTTCCGACGATAGAGAGGGGAGTGCAGAACTTATTTCTTTCCAAAGTTTCTTTAAAGCAATTCTTTCAAATTATATTGAATTATTTATATCAGAAAATACTTATAAACAGTATTATTATATTCCAAAAATACTTTGAAAGCAAAATTTTCAAAATCCTGGAACTAAGTTCTAAAATTTCCAATTTTATTTATTTTAATTTGAATCTTATTCCCACCAATATTTATAAATTTCACTACCTAACAACCAATATATTACACTAAATTATATCATTTATAAAAATTTCATTACTTTATATACAGAAAATATAATAGGAAAAATTATTTCATTCACCTATATTCAAAACAAGTATTGTGTCGGTCTGTCCTGTTAAGTGTTTAGAAATCCCTGTTGATGTCATAGCGTCATATGCACCAATCAGAATTTTTAACTACAAAACGAAACAAATCAACACAATATCAAAACCTACTTATAACACTAACAAATACGCTCTCTCATATATATACACTCAGTGACTCATCATAGGGTATTACTACCCTATTAGTAAAGAGTTAAACCCCACAAAGCTAAGGTTTATCGCTAAACAAAATCTCTGATACCAGACGTAACATCCCGCCTTATTGTACGTTTTAAATCGACATTAAACCACACACGTCAGAATCAAAACATAAAAAAGGGCGGATTGTTATGGGGTAAATAAGAAAAGCAGAGAAAGAAGTAAAGCAAAACAGAATCTCACAGCGGAACGATAAAATATAATAATCAAATAAACAGTTCATGAAGTCGTTTACAAAATATTCGATTATACTTATACAATACATATCAGAGTTACATATACTAGAGAATAATAATTAATGCAGCGGAACAGTATGAATGCAGTGGAATAGCATAATAAATAATAATAATAAAATCTTCGTCTTCATCCTCCAGAAATAAAGTCTTCGAATCCTGAAATGCTCAGATTGACCCGAGCGAATTGAAAAGACAAAACAATCGAGTCAGAACTAAAAGATCTTATGTAAGTTAAATCAACTGAAATAAATATGAGTGTAACTGCGTCAGAGATGTTTACGGGATTTGACATCTCCTATCCAGTGTCAAACGTAAGTGCAATAACTTAGTAGATGCTTGGAATTCACATCTCCTAAGGATCCGTTAAACTATTTACTATGTAGTAATATTTCGCTATTATAATAATGTCTATTAGTAAAATAAACTTACTTTAAAATAGCGTTATGGAGTTACCCATATAGCCCCGTAATAGTGTCAGTAGTCTATACAGTACTTGCATATCTCCTAATCGGGAGACTACGGGAAGATACTCCATAGGTACGACACAAATCAAACTCGTAGTAAAGCTCGCTAGGGTAGGTGACACGGCACACAAGGCAATGCCAGGGTGGATATACCAATTATGTACACGGGTTAGTGGTGACGCATAGTGCGTAGCTACCGCTCACCTCGAGCCACACCCCCAAAAATCAAAGGGCCCAATCAATCACAGAGTAATAGAATGGTATCGAAGGAGTATGTCAAATAAGAGGGGCTACCTCACTGGCCCGAGATCGCTCCTGTTTTAGCCACCTTAAGCCAACTCACGGGAGTCGGGCCCACGTTCATACCTCAATGGAAACACTGCCACCATCCTACTTCATTTTGGAATCTCCACCGCGTGCGCGGTCGTTAAAGTGGTTTTCGAAGTTGGCAGAGAGTATGACAACTTCCGATCCCGGTCTCTTTAACAACCAAACGTTATTATAACACCACCGTCTTTTCAAAATAGTTTATACTTTTAAATCCAGAATATAATATCCATTTCAAAACCATATAAATATGATATCCTTTCCGTTTCAAAAACCAATCATTATGATATCATTTTATTAAAACCCAAATCAATAATATATCATTTTTATTTCAAATATATCCCTTTTTCAAAATCATAGCACTTTCAAATTTATACACTTTGAAACCAAACATTTGAAACTATAATGCTTTTAAAACATAATACTTTAAAATTCATAACTTCAAAACATTTCAATTTCGATAAGACATTTAATTCATTACACTCTATATTAAAATAAAATTTAAATACTTACATTTATTTTAATTAAAAAATTCAAACTCTATTATTAAACTTAATTTTTATTTAACAAACCTATACATAGCTTAAATTCAAGCATTTAATTATATATAAAAATAATATTTATATAATATCAAAAATCAATATTCATTAAACCATATATTTCTTTCCAAAACCATAGAAATCATTTTCAAAATTATTTTATATATAGACCACGATGTCTGTATATACTATTCACCCTATGGTCAAGTGATACGGATATTTATCGTTTCAATCCGTAATATAAAATAAAAATATGGTTATATATCATTTCAAACCGCAATCCCGAATAAAATAAAAATGCATAACAACTTGCAGTTTATAACAATATAAAATACAACATCCATTCATCCAATGTCAACCATCAACCATTTATCACGATCGTCATCCAATTCAGACAATAACATCAATATAGAACAGATAATAAATAACAGGCATTTACTGGCAGTTTATTTTCAATAATAAATTAAATAACAATTTAACTGCCAGTATATATGCAATAATAAATTCAAATAATAATTTAATTCAATAAATTCTATTTAATTGGAATGGTGATAAAATATGCCAAACAGTCATAAATAAATTCTTAATCGCATCAGAAATTAATTTAATACACATAAGAAATTTTAGGAGTTTTGAGTGGGTTAAAACACTCACCTTTTGAATTTAATTGAATTTAAATCCAATTTAAACCCAAAATTTGAACAGTCTCAGAATTCGTCCAAACTAGCTCCAAAATGTCCGAAATTCCAATACGAACCTAGCGGAGAAAACCACGTGCGAAACGGACCTCATATGCGAAAGTTATTTAGCGTTAGAACGATTTAAATATTCAAATTTTGATAAAATAAATAAAATAAAACAAGAGCGCTACCCCAGTCAGAAGCCGCCACTTCATCGCCCAGAAGCACACGCTCGAAACCCTACTCAGAACGAGACCTGCCGCCACCGCATAGGCAAATTCTCCGACCACTATACGCAACGACGAGTCGATCAGACAATGCCACGCTCCTCCCCATGCCTAGCCGACCCCACCACCAACCAACGGCCCCCTTCGGTGTCGTCGCACTCCTCCAGGACGAGACAAAAATTCTGCCACAAATCTCAGATTTCTGGCGAAATTTGACTACATCTCGACATACGAATGGCATGGCCGGGCCTACTCGTGGCCCTCTCTCCAACATCGTTCCCCGATCGACAAACGGTCGACGATCCGCCGTTGGATCGTCGAAATCCAATATGAACGTCCAGAATTGAATTGCGAATTCGGGGCAAATGATGATCATAATCAAAAAATGAATACCACCAATGAACTGCACTCGTTGAGAACTTCGGACTGATATAAAATTTGATGTTGTTTGAGGAGTTTAAAATTTTTATTTGATTTTGAATTGCAGTTGTATTTGGAAGTGAGAATTTGTTTGTTTGCCATTGAGGAGGAGAGACAGCTAAATTGTACATACAGAAATGAGGAATAGAGGGCTACTAGGGTTTATAACAGGATATATATAGGCAGGGCTAAAAAAAAAAGGATCAGATTGGTTTGGACCGTTGAACGAATAAAGGCCCGAAAAGCCCGTTCTGACTCCGGAACGAAATTGGGTCAATCCATATATCAAATTAGATGTTTTTGAATATTTTAAACACGATGGAACAGGTTTCAAGTCCAAATTTCACCGTATGAAGAATTTATGCTAAAATCAAGTTATTTCCAATTGATTTCAATTAAATCGATTTCTAGGCGTTTCGAGTTCGTACGATCAAACGACAAGCCCGATCGCTACGAAACTTGAAATCCTACAATAATTCACCGTTATGGAGCCAATGAAACTAGTTTCGTCGAAATTCGAGTCAGTGGCCAAAATGGCTATTTTTTACATTAATTAAATAAATTAAAAATAAATTATTTAAATCAAATTTTCATTTTCAATTCGATAATCGACAAATTTCATCATTTTAAATTTCTTAATCATTGACCCTAATTTAAACAAATTTACTATCGATTTAAAATTGATTAATTCCTCAATTTCAGTGTTTAATTTCAATTTCATTAAATTCAGAAATTTATAAATTTAAAATTCCAAAATCCATTTGTTAACTTTTAAACCTTGTTATTCAAGTCTTTTGTTACCATAATGATGCAACTAACATTGGTTCATGATTTATTACATTAATATTCTCAAATTTCATCTTAATCTCCATAATGTAATATTTAAATATTTAATTTCAATTATTTGCAATTAATTCAATTATTAAATTTAAATTCCAATAAATTAATGAATCTTGATTTTTCATTCTTTTATTAAGTCTATTAACATTTGTTTGTCTTTCATTACATTAATATTCTCTAAATTTCCATCCCTATTTGTATTGACTACCCAAATTCATTTAACAGAAAATTTGATCTCAATTTTACTTAATAGGCCAACTAAATAGATAGCCCATATTAATTGTCACCATTAACTGTTAGTCATATTTATAGGCTTATTATTTACAAACAATTGTTACCATTAGTTTCCTAACACTAATCCCATTCAATTTACTATTAATCAATATATTATTCCCTTGGTTAATTCAATACTTACTTTTATTTTCTTATATTTAATTGATAACCAAGCATAGCATTTTAAATGTCCATGAATTAGAATTTCATTAAGATTTTTAACAGTTAACTTGGATTAACATTGTTTCATCTTAATTTTGTTATTATTGCATTATGAAATTACAAATTTTTATTTCCTTAAATATTAAATTACCAAAATATTAATAAATTAACAAATTTAAATTATAGAAAATTACGGGTCGTTACAGGGATATTTTAACCCATATGGCACTTGCAGTCCTATAACAATATAAAATATAACATCTAGTCATCCAATATCAACAATCAAACTTCCATCACAATCATCATCCAAATCAACCAATAAACATCAATATATAACTGATTATCATTAACAAGTATTAAATTGACAATTAAATTCAATATTAAATTAAACGATGGATAAATGCAATAATAGATCAAATTTAACTAGAATGGCAATTTAAACGTGCCAAACATCAGTCAATAAATTCCAAAACACATCATAAATTTAATTTAACCAACATAAGAAAATCTAGTAGTTGTGAGTGGGTTAAAACCTCACCTTTTATTTCAAATCGATTTGAAATCCAAAGTAAGGCACAAAATTCAGTAGTCTTAGAATTCGACTAAACAAGTTCCATGTTGTCCGAAATTTTGATACAATAGAAATGGAGAAAATCGCGCCCAAATCCGAGTTCGTGTGCAAAAGATATTAGGATTATAATTTATACGATTTATATTACTCAATAAATATAATAATAAAAATACATATACCAATCAGGAAACCCTAGCACGCACGAGATAAGCTCATACACCCTCTTAGCCGCCACCAATACCACGTTACCGCTGCGCCTAGGAACGCTTCCACCCTGATCAGGCGACATCGTCGAGTCCCCCATCACCAGTTGCCCCATCAACCAGAATGCCATCGTTTCCGGTCTCCTCCTCTAGCACGTGGCCACCACCGCTTCTATGCCCATTCGTAGCGAATTTGAGACCCTCTAGCATGAACTAACACCTAATCTACGACCTGCTCGACCCTTTCTTCCCAACGCTGCCTCTCATCGTCAAACGGCCGATGATCCATCGTTGGATCGTAAAAACCCTAATATGAACGGCTGAGGTATGTCCTCGAATTCGGGCCAAACGATGAACCCGATTGGATAAAGAATTGCAGATCTGGGTTACACTTGATGAGAGCTTCGAAAAAAGTATATAATTTGATATGGTTTGGAAGAGTTTTATCTTTTTGAAATTGATTTGGAGATTGAATTGTAGGGTTTGTAATTTAACTGTTTGCTGCCATTGAGAAGAGAGAAGGAGATAGAATTGTACGTATTGCAATGAGAATATGAGAAACAATTAGGATTTCTAATGGCCTATATATAGGCAGAGCTGAAAATAGAAAGAAGGGACCAGATTGATTTGAATGAAATGACCACGTTACCCAAAAAGCCCATTCTGATCCGAAATGAAAGTAGGTCATCACATATATCAAAATAGATGTTTACGATAGTTCTAAACTTAATGGAGCAGGTTTCAAGTCCTAAATACATAGTATGAAGAAGTTAGCCTTAAAATCAGCTTATTTCAAATTGATTTCAATTGAATTTAACACGTTTCGAGTTCGTACGATCAAACGACAAGTCCGATCGCTACAAAACTTAAATCATATAATGATTAACCGTTATGGATCTGGTGAAATTGGTTTCGTTGAAATCCAAGACAGTGGCCAAAATGGCTATTTTCACGTTAATTAAAGAAATTAATATTAAATTTGATTAAATCGCCTTTCAATTCAGTTTTTATAAATAACAAATATTATCATTTCTAATTACTTAGACATTTACAATAAATTATAACAAATTTACATATCAATTTAGTGTTAAATATTATAATAATTAGAGCGCTCAGTTTCAGTTGTAATTAAGTCTAATAGATTATAATTTAATTTCAATAAATTGATTAAATTTCATTTCAATCTTTTAATCCCATCAATCATTACTCTATGGGCATAGTTAACAGTGGTTTCTATCTTATTACATTAATTTTCTCCAATTTCATCTTAATTTCCATTAGCATAATATTTAATTACATTTAATTGCAATTGATTTCCAGTTTAATTTTATGGACTAAATAAATAGTTAACATATAACAATAGTCACATTTATAAGTTTATTATTTATAAAAAAATGTTATAACAACTTACACAATACTAGTTCTATCCAATTACAATTTATTACACATTATTCATTAATTAATACAACATTTAAATTATCAATTACTCTTGTAATCCAATTATCAATTAATACAACAATTATAACTTTTTAATCATTTCAATTAGCTGGAATTACATTTAAAGCAGTTATCAATTACCTTAAATTAATACTATTACATTTCATTCTAGTTATATTCTTATTACTAAATCACAATTTTTTTATTTCTTCCAACATCAAATTACAAAATCTTATTAAATTAACCATATTTTAATTATCGAAAGTTATAGGTCGTTATAGGGGATCTGTGACGATCCCTTCCCCAAAGGGATCAGTGTCTATCCCTTCCCCTAGAGGATCGGTACATATCCTCAATTTTTATCCTAAACTAGGTGAGATCGATATAAAGTGACAAGGAAGACCCAAAGAGGATACATTTCAAATCTTAAGTCATTTGGAGTCAAGTTATGGAAAATTACATATCCTAAGAAAGAGATCGTATAAAAGGGATCGTAACAAAAGAATCAGATCATATCCAGCCCAATAATGGAACTTAATGGAAAACGATCGATATCTCAAAATCCAGAAGTCTAATGCATTTTAAACTTTGGGAACAAGAAGAGGGGACCCTAAGGAGTCCATCCTAGGAATCACACCCTAAGATGAAGAAGTAAGAGAGATTGGCACTCTTCCCTATAGAGGGATCAGCCAGAATCAGAAAACATTACATATTGCAACAATGATTGACTAGTAACTCAAGTTCTACAAATCCAATTGGAATGAAACTTGGAGGCTTAGCATAATACAACATGTAGAATCTCCCATAGGGATTGCACCCCCAAAATCACTAATCATACGGATCAGCCCCGATCCTTATTTCCTGAGATTTGAACCATACTGTAACATCCCCCTACTTGGAGGCCCAAAACTAATGGCTATAGATGCTCCAACCATCCATAGTTATTAATCCTTAGCGACTAAATACGTCAGTGTTAGATACATTAATACAAGTCACAAGAATATGGAAAAAATTTAACAAGTTTACAACACATTTCCACATTACATTTAAAATATTTCATGTTCATTTAATAATCACACAAACGTTAAATACGTTCAAAAAAATATATAATTATTGCACATATGCCAAGAGTGACATATGATGATGCCCCTTGGTTGATCAGAGTATATAGTAAGGCTAATAAGTTTGCCTTTATATCCAAAATACATAGCGGAAAATATAACTCCAAATAACTAAGTGCCTCCTGCATGCCTCCAGAAGATTTATTCATCTAAGAAGAGAACCTGAAAGCCTTAAATCTCAAACTACTCAAAATCAATTGAGTACCCAAGAGTTTAAGGGAAAATAGAAACTTCGAGTCAAACATAATGCTTGATGTGAATAATAATCTAACATCTTAATCCGTTTAGACATCTAGTGAGACTATGCCGCTTAAAGGAACGAGTTGTTCTCTCACTGTTATTCTTAAACCTTTATAAAACCATATACTATGCTCCTGCATCCACAATGGTTAAAACATAACATTCAAAATATTATGATGATATACATCTATAAACATTGTGGATTTCCCATCTCCAGTTAATTGACTCCCTATCTTATTTATAGTTTCTAGGGTCACTATTAAGCTATTAGTTTTTATGCATTTACGGATAACTTTTTTTAATTCACGGACACCCTATCCTATTTCAGAGTTTTCATGGGATCACTAAGAACCTATAGACCCCTGACAATTAACTTAGTTAATTCATGGGTTCCACTGAACCTATTGGTCATTCCAATAACTCATCTTTTATCGTAGTTTTCATGGGTTGACTAGGAACCTATGGATTACTCCAGTAACTCCCTTCTTAGACTAGTTTTCATGGGTTGATTAGGAACCTACTGATGGCTCCAATAACTTCTTTCTTATCCTAGTTTTCATGGGTTGACTAGGAGCATTATGACTAATGTCAATATTTAATTTGGATATAATTTTCATGGCTTCACTACAAACCAATTGGCCCTTGCCAACCATCCTTAATACATAGTTTTCATAGGTTTACTATGAACCTATCTCCCAGACAACTTCGAAGTTTAGGCATCCTATATTCTGGTCTCCTTGACTCACTGGATGTAATTCAAATCATTCAAGAGTTTAATCAATTTATATTCACTACTGGGTTAACCTAGTTGGTTCTTCTACCTCTTTATCCCCCAAAATATAGTTATGGGTTCTTTATTGTGTGAATATATTCATATTTCAATAAGAAAACATAACGACTTAATAATATCACTCCCATGGGTTTAATATCCTTGAAAACATTTACATATAAAACATGGTTAATTCCTTTAACCCATACTTTTATCAAATACTTCTTCAAATTTACATACTTGAAAACCTTTCAAAAATCCTTTATTTAGCCATGGGTTTTTTCCTTTAAAAGTGAGTTTGGTTTGTAATAAACTTTTCAACACATTCTAAACCTTGTTTTCGACCTCATAGGATGACCTCCTTCGAAAGCATTGCAATCTATCTTCAAAACCACAAGCTCCTATCTTTCGAACACCTTAAAACCTTTCCTTAAAAACCTTTCGACCGAGTTAAAGTATTATCATATAAGTATAGAAGCATGGCTTCGAAACCATTTGAAAGTACCCCTTTCGAAATCATTGAAGGTTACCCTTCGAAACCAGTACCTTTCGAAGCCATTGAGTTTATATTTAAAATAACATTTTTGGGTTAAAGTGAACATAAGCAAACACATTTCTTTCAAAACCATGCTTTATCAATAAGTGTTGCGGAAGCTTGATGGTATCAAAACCATCCTTTGGAAAGCATTAAAAAATTTGGGTAAAACAATTGAAGGTTAGCTTCAAAACCCCTTCCGAAACCATTGCCTACGAAACCCCTAACCCTTTCGAAAGCAGTAGGAAATGGCTTATAATTATAAAACAAACAGTACCTTTCGACAACAATGATGTCTTTAATACCATCAAAAGGCACCAAATCACAGAAGGGTTTCGACTTGGTTGAAACTACCCCTTCCAAAAGCTTCGATTAAAAACTAACTCATTTGGAAGCTACTAGTTTAAAAAGGCGGCAGCTCTCCTTCGAAAGCTTCTTTTGAAATACCCTTTTGCAACCATTGGTTTCGACTGCTTTGGAACCCTTTAGTAAACAGGAAAGCGCTTTTATTTTAAAAACAAAAAAGGTATCGACACCTTCAGAAGATATGTTTCGACACCCTACCTTCCGCCTTTCTCCAATCCACTACGTACAAACTAAGTGATACCATGTGTATTGGTTTCGTGGTAGAGGGTTTCGACTAAGTCGGAGGCGAAAGCTTTGGGTCGAAAGCTCCTTCCAAAGGAGGCATAACCCACTTTTCTGAGCTAAAGGCTATTTTTACCAATAAAGCAAACTTTTTGCAACTAACTTGCCCATTTGTAAACACTTGATTGGTTACATTAAACTTTCAAATTATTTTGCTAATATTTGCTGCATTTTCTCAGATCTAAAACCAAAGAATACTTAACAAATAAGCCCTTCCTCATTAACTAAACAATTAAATATTATAGGTCCTTGTTTCAAAATAATTTAGTTTTCATATTAAATCACTTAGTAAAAAGGGGCATTTCACCAGAAGGACAAACTTTTGTAGTCAAATTAGTTTCTAGGACACACATCTAAATAAATTAATTTCAAGGCGGAAATCAATAGAATAATTAATTTTAAGGACAAATTCAACAGTCAAATTACTTTCAAAGACACAATTTCAAAGTTTTTTAGGCCATAGGAACTAATTATTTTTCATTTTGTCCTTAAAAATATTTATTTGAGTTGTGTGTCCTAGAAACTAATTGCACTTGCTAAAAAGGCCCTTGTGGCTAATTTCCACTAGTAAAAATCCACAAAAATTCAAGAAATTCACTTTAATTATGTTGCCGAACATATCAAAATTTCAGACCCAAATTCTAAATATAATTTACGAAATAAATTTATAAACCAAATAACTATATTTTCCTTTGAAAAATCATAACTGATTCTCCACAGCTTGGAAAATTTTAAAAATTGAAACCCAACTCCAAAATCACGTTTCTCTCATAACATAAAATTTTCCTATGGCATTTAAACACCATTAAATCTCGGTCTTACCCTAAAACCATTCATATCCCTTTTTAAACATCCTTGTTTAAATTAAACAAATACTAAATCAAGCATATCATCATTATGGCTTAGTTTATAATTCCAAAATAATTGCACGTACATACATACATACATACATACATACATACATACATATATATATATATATGTTTGTTTGTTTGTTTTGAAACAGAAAACCAACTATGAATCAATGGAAATCAATATTGATAAGTAAATAAATAAATATACATAAAATAATAAATTAAGTTTTAGATCTAGATTTAAAACAACAGAAACAACATCAATAGAAATTAACAATAAAATTATCTATAGAAACCATCATTATCGATTTCAAACCCAAATCAAATATTGACAATACAAAAAATTTAAACACATACATACTTATAAAGGAACAACAAGTGCGTATATAAATTCTTCAAAGTAAATTAATTTCTAGAACTACAATATAATAATGTATATAGAGAAAATTAAATGGAAAATACCTTATTGACGTTGCCCTTTTGAATGTACTTAATTGAAAGATTTAATCCTAGATTTGAACTCCTAGCTCCTCGCTTTGCAACGGCTTGGAGTACCACCTTTCATTTGATTGGATGTCACTAATTTTTCTTCTTTTATTTCTCTGAAATTTCGAACAAGGAAGTGGAAGAAAGAAGACGGAGGCTAGGTTTATGAAAGAGAGTGATTAAGTGTGGCATGTGAACGAAAGGCAAGGTATTTATAGAATTATCTTCCCTTAACATTCTCCCTTCATTTTTCGGATCCAACCATTAGATTTCAAACCTCTTTTTGTTCTTATAGCCTATGATGAATGAGGCTAGATAGCCCTTCAATTTATCCAATAACACTTAGCAAATAGTCACATTTAAGTCAAATTTAAATATTGTTGATATCTTTTATCAATTTGTACATATATAACTTTAATTCACAAACTAAAGTAAATAATAATGACTTCTAAAAAATGCTAATGGCATCCAATATGTAAAATAAATAAATAATTAAATAATATTATTACATAAAATAAATATATGATTAAATAATATTTCTAAAATATTAATTAATTTATTAGAATTCATAAATCAATTAAATCATGTGGTTGTGTGACTAGAATGTGTAAATTCAATTGCTGATTAATATTGAACTATTTGAATGTTAACGTTCACTCACCACCTTAGCTAGTAGAGAGCCATATTGACCGAATTTATTGCTTACATATCTTTTTGATAAAATCCAATTTTACTATTATAACCATTAGCGGAGCAATAGTTACTTATGCCAATTCTTTTCCTGAACATTATATCACGCTAGGACTTATGAAATTTGATTTTGGTCAAAATTCCAATATCGTCTGCATTAACTTCTTTACTTCAAATATAAAGTCCTTAGTTCAATAATAATATTTACCATTAACCATATTGCTCTGGTTAGAGACTTTGACTTGACTATAGTTAATCATGATACTAACCTTATATAACCGAGGAGACGAATTCTCTGTTGTATAGTTTTAACTTTCAATGTTCAACTCAACCCAATTATAGTCGTTTGATGGACGCCATGCCATTATTTAAATAATATCAAAATGGAGTGTCCATGTTGAAGTTTAATAGTATTCTCAAGTCTAGAGAACTGTGTGACATCGTTATTTCGAGATTCTCTATTTCAGTTCGTGTAACGATTCGTATTTTTAACGATAGGGTATTTATATAATTGACTTAAATATTTAATCATTGATTAATTGAAGGGCCAAAAATATGATTTTTCCATATGGTCAAATCAAGACTCGAGGCCACTTGCAATGAGTTCGTATTCACATTGTGAATAAAAATGAGTATATGCATCGCTATATTAGAAGATCAGGCAAATCGATGGCCAAAACGATCTCGAAACGCTCGAAATTAGCATCCCAAAGCATTGCCTCAAATAGGGACAAAATTTATACAATTAGATCCGAAAAAATGAGGTGATGTACATAGACAAATTTCATTATGATCAGACGTGCCGTTTGGACATGCGAGTTCAAAACGTACATAAGTTTATTTGAGAAATCAAATAAAAATAAAATTATATAAATATAAATTAGACCCTCTTTCCCTCTAATTCACTTGCCTTTTTCACTCTTCCATCTCTTGGGAACAAAGTCATGGCCTCGTCCTCTCAAATCCATTCAAAAAGTAAAATCGAGAGATCCGCTTCACTAAAAATAATGAAACCATATTCGTTGAGATCGTATGGATGAGAGCTTTGTGATGACCATGATAGAATTTGGTGTGATCACCATTGGTGGCATCTACCTCCTCCTTAGCCAATCTTGGGATTGATCTAGGCAGAGCTCCAGGTGACGATAGATGAAACAGAGATCGTCATTGGATTTCTCTTCGCAAATAACATCTTCCTGCAAAATCTTGTCGATCGTAGTCAAGAAATGAAAAACATGTATGTGGCCATATCAGGGAGTATGCTACTAGGTATCGTTTTTAAATAGGGGATCGAGCTTCTCCTTATTGATTCCATAGCGAAGAGATCACGTAGAGCGATTCGTTGGCGAAGACGGATCTTCGTTTCATGGAGTAATCGTGGAGAAATCGAGATGAATGCACATGATTTTTTGGGTTTATAGTAGATGCATGCATGGAGAATTGAGGAAGAAGAGTTTATTGCTAATTAAGGTAATTAAGGGTTTAATTATAATTAATTAATTAATCGACAATCTATTTTCTTATTCTGGCTATATCTTTTGCATGTAGATCCATTTTGGATGTAATTTCTTGTGTTGCGCTCATGATGGATGGCTCTACAATTTGGCAGTAGTTTGGACAGCTTTTATTAAGATGAATGATATTGTCTCTTACCATACTGCGATTGTTGGTATAGAATTAGGTTAATGTTTTGAATGGTTTTTTATTTTAAAATGTAATTTTCTTATACTTAAACACCTACTAGATTTTTATAAAAGAAAGTAAATTGTTTTAGATGGTTTTATATTAAATATCACATTTTTTCCATCAATATAGCATTTTTAGGGATGGATTGTGCTATTTTTGATAAGATTTCCCGATTGGTTGATATGAATGCATTATACATGCTGTATGTTTTCTATATTAGAGGCATGTACGCATATTGGATGCGTGTTTACATGTTTGGTTATTTTTGGTTGAAACTCTGATTTAGTAGTGATTAAGTTTTAGGGAATATCTCGTATGTTTGGATTTTGTACACACGAAAATCTAATGAATGAGATAAGTTGTAGAGGAGGGTTAGGATACATGTCGACTGATATGAAGGTGGAAGACAAGACTTCGAACTTCAAGATAGATGTCGGACGTTTCCATTTGGTTTTACTTATCTATTTTGGGTAAGTACATGACCAAAGTGGTTGGAATTGACCATCATAGAGTGGTCAATGTCTATCACTATTGTTGATTGGCAATTTGGTCAATCTTTAGCTTAGACGTTGAGAAGATTTCATGGTGCACGATGTGATGGTTCGTTCATGCGACCGATATAGAGTCTTGATGTTATTGCTCTACAGTGAGCGATGGTGAGACTGGAAAGAAATATATGGTCTTAATAAATATTAATTCTTTGATGTGACGCTTTGACATAAGATTTGATACTTTGGATTATGACTTGACGGTGTATGGAATAGGTTTCAGGGTTGATAGTTTCATGACTTTATAGATCGTGCTGGAGGTGTTGGCTTGTTCATATCATGGGTGGATGGCGTTGTAATAGCATGATGAAAAGCCCTATACCTTTGGTTTATGACTCACAGCCGGAGTAGGTGCCAAAGATTAGACACTCTGTATCTTCAATTTATGACTCGATTAGGGAGTAGGTACCAAAGAGGCTCATGTTGGGAGTCGTGGACTGGAGGAACATGGTGGGTTTCAGATAGTGGAAATTGTATTGAGCTAGTAGGACTCGTATGGCTGTGCATGTGCTAAGGGATCGTTGATGACTCAGAGTGTTTTTTGTTATAATCGAAGTAAGGGTATTGTATAATAGGGACACCCATGGATTTTTAGCGATGATCTGTATACCCTGGACCTGTGGCTTTGGGTCTAGGGTCCAGCTTTGGGCTGTAAGGCATGTATCCGTCTTTGAGTTGCAAGATCTGAGAGTACAATGGAGAACCATGATTTTCACTAGCCCTTAGGAGCACGGAGGCCATATGAGTTATCATATATCTAGGGCACATTGGGTGACGGTCAGTATTGTTTTATGGGTGTTATGTTTATTGTGGTTGCTTCACTAGCCACTTGTCACCCTAAAGATGTCACACGAGGTAGGTATAATGGTTAGGGATACCAAGACACCCTGACTTTATTTAGTATGGAGTAGGTAGTGTGGGTGTAGATACCTAGACACCCCGACAGTTTACCAAGTATGGAGTACCCATTTATGATGTTATAGAGTATCATATAATCGATATTATGCGCTGACACTTTGGTTGCAAGGATAAGTCGGTTATGCTTCGTATACCACTGTTCCACATAGTAGACCGACTTCTATAGGGATTGTTTATCACTTACACCAGACTGTTGTCTGACCTAAGTTTTATGCTTTGACTCTTATTATCTCGGGTATTCTTAAATGAGCAGGCTATAGAGCAAGTATAGTTAGCATATGGAGTTCTACAGATGGAGTAGCAGGAGATAACGTTTACTCATACATATTTTTGAATTTGTTATTGCATATTCCATTGAGTACACTATGGAACCTTGATAGCGTATGACATATTATCATTAGGGACGGTTTATCGGTTGAATTTATTTTCTAATTGTATAAACTCTGTTATTGTGTTAATAACTCTGTGGATCTTATGCCATGATGATTAGTACACATTTTTATTATTGTCTCGACTATTTTATATCTGTACTGACTGTTATATATTATCTAATGTGATGTGAGATATACAATTGGTTATGGGATTATTTGTGTTTCCATTTTCTTCTTTTGCATTCTCTTTTTTTCCTCTTCTTTTCTTTCCCTTGATAATCGTCATGCATCATAGGTGAAGGGAGATATTACATTGGATATCAAAGCTTGGGTTACCTGACTAACCTGAGTTGATATCGCGATCCTATAGGGATAAGGTGTTAGTTGTTGCCTAAGACTAGATCTAGAGGGTACACGTATACGAAAGAGTTTGTATTTATTATATATTTTGGTTTTCAAAACAATATAGTGTATAGTATATAAGTTTTATTGCACACATGAGCAATATTGATGTAGTTTTACTTATGAGAGATGGATCATCCTAATTATAGAGTAGGAGTAATCTGGCATATAAGCAATAATGCTATTGATTCCATTCTCAGAGTTGAGGATTGGGTAGAATTGGGGCCACTAACCCTTATACGATATGTTTACAAAGATGTGTGAATCATTTTCTAGAATGCCTAAGTTGTGCTGGATGATTATGGTTCTCATGTGCAAACGGTTAGACTCAATCTGTCGAGCTATATAAATCCTACAAGAGTATATGAGGCAGACTGTAACATCCCCTATCTAGAGGCCCAAAACTAAGTGCTACAGATGTTGCTGTCATCTATAGTATTAGCTTCTGGCGACTAAATACTGTTATGTTAATGGTATCTATAGTATAAGAAGCACATGAAAAATCACATATTTCAAAACAATATTTTTCCATTACATTCAAAAAAGATGTTCCACATTCAGATTACATAATCTCGAAACATTTCCCAAGCGACGATAAAATATACTAATTACGAAATATGCAAAGAGCGACATATGAAGATGCCCTATTGGATGATTAGAGTCATATTGTCATAATTGATTTAATACATACATACATAGCGGAATAAACAGAAAATAAAGAACCGCAACTCCTAAATAGCTATCTGTTAGCCTCCTGCTCGCCTTCGGTAGATTTATTCATCATCCTACTAAACATGAAAGAACCTCACACCTCAGCCTACTCAAATCAATAGTGAGCACTCGAGAGGTTAAAGGGAAAAACATAAGCTTCAAGTCAGACATAAAGCCTGGTATGAATAATACTATACATCCCGGTTATTAATGTTAAGTGAGACCATGCTGCTTAATGGAACGAGTTTCCCCTTACTAATATTCTTTAAAACATATCTTTTGCAAATCTTTTCCTGCAACGAAAACTGGTTAAACACTACAAAGCATCATTATGTAAATATATATTAGGTAATAAAAGAACTATTTGTTTAAACACTTTTAGTTTTGTTTGGCTGACTATTAACCTTCGGCTGACTCAGGCATACAAGACAAAGTAACAAAATTTATCTAACATCTATTAGATATTCCACTTCTGGATAGTCAGTCCTTAACTATTTGTTAAACACTCCTCTTCTGGACGGTCCGTCCCTAACTTAACATCTCTCAGAGTCACCTGAACCTAATGGTTTTGTGGGCTCACCAATAACCTATCTGTATATAAATATATATTCCCTTCTATGTGTGATCATAATTTTAGTCTAACCTATGACAAAGCCCTATACACTGGAATTTTGAACTAAATTACCTGGGGCCAATAGTTAATGTATAAGGCGCGACCCTATACCAGTGTCATCTTGTATTCTAATATCTGAATCATTTTTACTTAGAGATACCTTCCCATAAATTTCCTTAGAAACCTTTTTCTTAAATTGATTTAAATCTTTAAATCAAACTCACACAAGGAAAATACATATACTCTATGCTTCAGTCAAAATCATCTTGCCATGTTATACATATTTTACTCAAAACTTTGTTGATGAAAACCTTTAAACATTTGAAAGTACCCATTTCGATCCTATTGAAAGTACCCTTTCGAAACCATGTAAAACCCCTTCTTTAATTTAGCTGAAAAGCCAAATCTTCCTTTTGAAACCATTCATATGAACCTTTTGATACCATTGAAATCTCTTTTCCTTTGAAAGCTAAAAACCATAGACATCCCTCTTTAAAACCATTAAACATTGCCTTTTGAAACCATAGGAAGAACCCTTTCCTTTAAACTTATTCAAAACCATTGGAAAAACATTACTTTAGACCTTTCGAAACCGTAGGGGAACCACCCCTTTGAACCTTCTTTAAACCTTTCGAAAGCACTTGGGTTCAATTTAAAACATATGGAAAAAACACCTTTCGAAATCATTTAACATTAACATGTCAAAACCTTTGGGTTATCCTTTTAGAACACTAAGGGTTATAAGCACAGAGTCAAAGTTTACTCTTTCAAAAGCTATAATTAAGTTGAGAAGTGATGGTGTCAAAACCGCCCCTTCCGAAAGCATTGGAGAAGCGGCAAGATTTTTATAAAATAAAACTACCCCTTTCGAAAACTCAATTCCTGCCACGGCTCGGATTTTTCAACATCGAAAAACGACATCGATACGTCCACTATATGGAATGCCGAGCAATCGAATGCTGGAAATACCAGTTTGTTAGGGAAAAGAAGGAAGGAGGTAGAAGAAGAAAATAGGAACAACAATACATAATCTCACATTCGTAGCGGAACAATATATAATAGGTAACAACATGTCTCTATACAAAAAGAAAACTATATCTATTATTATACATTACATCATCAGAGTATAATACATCAATAGCACAACACCGGACAATTATAATAACTTGTCCTCATAAAAGTTGAATATAGAGCCAACAATACACAGCGGAAAATAAATCAGATACATGAAATGTCTTCGCCATCCAGCTCGTCTCCTGAGCTCCATAACATCCTATCATGTATCTACAATAGTCGATCTGACTCGAGCATTATAACAAAATAACACCCGAGTTAGTCTAGAAAACCAGCATGAGAAAACACACTCAATCTGAATTATTAAAGTTTTTAAATCCTTTGAAAATCAAAGGTATCTCGTAAGACAACGCCACAAAAAAACATGATGGAACCGAAGGTAGTATTCCTACTACATCCATTTTGGAATCACCCTTAGGATTAGTAGCGATTAGCCCTTGCACTTCACCGTTCCATCTTCGACACCATGCTCTTATCTTCATTGGAAAACGTATTTGTTGGATTGAAGTGGTTTTCAGATAATAAATCTGATCCCGGTCACTTCGAAAAAATGTTCGCTGCTTTCTGGTAAACTCAACCCCGGTTCTTTAGGAAATACAAAGACGAAAATAAAATTGAAGATCACCGCCTAACCGTTAGTGGACAGTTTTCCTTATAACATTCTAGAAGAGCGAAATGAGTTTATACGTACAGTATAGCACCTCGAATGGTAATTGTACCATAATTCCCATACTTCTTTTAGGTATTTCCTAAAGTTATATTTGGATCTAGTTTTTGATAGTCGGTTGTTTAACTATCAAATAAAATAATCATTTCAACCAAATATTCCATTTACACTAAAAACATTAAATCTCTTTTAAATTTAATTATAATAATTTAAATCCCATTATCCAAATTACATATACTTATCTTACCGGACTTAGTAAATTTACAAATTGTCTTTCAAAAATATTTGAAAACCCTTTAAAAATAATGTGGAAAGTACCACTACGGTATCAAACCACGGATCATATTTCAATGGTTACATCTCTATCCTAGAGAAATCCAAGACTTAACTGCTGGCACTCACTACCTTCGATTTCACCATGCGAGTATACCAATACTCTTCGAAACTTTATTTCAAAATTTTCAAAATAATACTTATGAAATTTTTATACAAAATTTCCAAGTTAATTTTAGACAAAACTACTTTTTAAAATAAAAGAAATTATATAAAATATTAATATTGAATAATTAACCATTTAAAATAATAATACTGATCATAACTTACTTAATTAATAATTTATTTTAACAATTAAATAATAAATTTTTCTAAAACATTCTTTTAAACACTTTTTAAATTTATAGTTAATACCTAAAGATCTTTCTTTCAAAATAAACTTAACTTTTTCGAAAAATATATTTCAACTCCAATATAGCCCGTCTAATTATTTTATAAATCTCTCTCGATTTATTTCCAGCTTGATTTACGTTCGAATTCCGTAAAATTTCTTTTTTCATATTTCTAAAAATAAAAATACTATTTATTTTTAAAACAATTTACCCATCTCCTTATAAATTCACACAGTGAATATATAATTTCAAATTATCCATTGATAATTTCTTCACTTTATTTGTACACCTCATTTATAAATTCCAAAGTATCATTTTCCGTTTTTAAAACATATTTCACCACACTTGCTTGATTTAATCGATTCTCTAAATTAAATTTCATTTTAAAATTAATTTCTTAGCTAACCCAAATTTATTGCAAAACCCACTAATTTCAGGTTCTCTTCCTTTTTATGGTTTAAAATCTTATTTAAAAATGGAACATCAATTCCCTATTTTATTTTCAATTTTCCATTTTTCCCAACTATTTTACTTTAAAATTACCCTTTTTATTTTCCTTTAAAAATTCAATATTCATATTTTTGATATTTTAAAATGCCAAAAATATATCCAGCAATACCATAGCATCCAATAAATTCAATTTCCAACATAATCTATCACAAATTATTCAAATAAATCATATCACTAAATATAAAAATAATTTTAACATTTTGAGGAAACCCATTGGATCCCTCCAACCCGTTTCCCTGCATCCACAGATATTAGCATAATATAAAAATACACATCCCACTTCGAGGGGAATGTCATAGTATATAGGATCATACGCTATTATGCGGGGCGTATAAGGTCTCATTTGCTATATATATGCAGGAATATCAATCACTCCAATATATATACACTACCATATATAATATAACATCTAGACTGATAATAATCATCAAATTAAATCAATCAACCAATAATTAATTTTAACTACTTAAAATTAATTGCAGAATCCAAATTTGCATGAGATTAACTTACCTTGATCTTTAATCTTCCAAACCAATCCTGTTGCATACACTTCACAGCTATGAACCCAACTCGACTTGTCTCATGATTTTGAATCTTGTATGCAATTTTTATGAAATTTCATTAACTAATTAAATTTCAATTCTAAATTAAATAAACTAACTTTGTAATTAAATTGTGTTACATGGTATACCTCCACCATCAACGTTTTTCAACAATTCCAAAACTCGAAGGAGGGACAGAAGGTAAAATGGTTGGGTTTCCACTAGAATTCCCTTGGAAATTTGTTTGGGCATTACGTCAAACACCCCCAGTGCATTATGGTAAGTACTATACAATCGTTTCAATAACGTTATCCACATCTGCTATCACGACCCCTTTTTTCAACATTTTCAAAGCGATCAACAAATTCGAGGAGCATTGTTATACTCAACATTAGGAGCTATTGAGGCATCAAATTAGAGATTGTGGAACTTACATGAAGTGCAGTGGAAGGAGAGTGAACATTCTTAAACGATAGCAGGGTGAGCTTTTCTTTTCTGGCGATATCTCGCTTCCTAGCTGACAATTCTGCATTCTATGGTCACCGAACGTAAAGATTCCACCGTTATTTGATTTTGCATAGATGTATTGCAAAGTAATGCAGACATCAACTACTTTAGATACAGATATAGTTTGGGATGTAACTTTTAGATGAGCGGAGGCTTGGAAGGTGATCGACTGAGAAACAGAGGGAGTTGAGCGGTAGGCGGCAGCGTGTAGCTCACGCGGAAGACGACAGGGTGGTCGCAGGGAGAGGGAAGAGCAGATCGAATATTTTTTTTAAACATGTACCGAGGAGGATTCATGAATTCTTTGCTTTAGAGCATAAAAGAATAGAGGAGTATGGGAGGAGAACAATGAAATGAAATTGCAAAAAAGGACTTGTTTTGATGCCAAATTCAAAATCTGCTTCTCTTTGATATATTTATATTATTTTTTCTTTTCTTACTTATCTTTTGATTTACTTAGCTGGTTGTTATAAAAGAGAAGTGGGAAACGTATACAATAAGCAATAGGCATATCACATCATAGGGTGGCTGATTGGATGAAACAGACAGCCGAGAAGAAAGTTTGACTTGACAATATATTAATTAATTACAAATGTCTCAATTTACACAACTCAAAATCTCGAACCCCTATCCAGGCATGCCTCTAGGCATTCATAATGTTATACCCCTATTTTGAACGCAATGGAAAAGGTTTCGAGTCCTAATTCGATCGTATGGAGAAGACAACTTTTTGGACCCAATTATTATATTGAATTTTTGATATAAATTTCAGCGCGTTTATATCCCATACGGCCAAATGATAACTCCAAAAGCTATGAAATTTGAAATTCTATAATAATACACTATTATCGATCCAATGGAACTAGTTTCGTCGAATTCTGAGACTTTGGCTCGGAATGCTATTTTTAAATGTCGATTTAAACGATATTTTTTGAAAACTGAACAAATCACTTTTAAATTCAAATTAAAAAGCTCCACTATCTTCAGTATTATAACTGTAAATTTTACAAGCCTTTAAATTATTTTTAGCAAGCTTGAAACTCTAGATTGAATAATTTACCCATTTTCAATTATTAAATTCAATAATTTAATTATTCAATAAATAGTGATATTTGAAATTCAAGTTAAAAATTAACTTTTAAATATTTAAAGTCAATTAAATATCCCCATTTGGAATATCTAAAATTTTAGGCCGTTACATTCCTCCCTCCTTATAGCAATTTCTTCCTTGAAATTGCTTTGTAAGAAGAATGGTCCAAACCCCGTTAACTATTTCCCAAAACTACATAGTTTCATACAACTTCTCCAAAAAAAACTTATTGACGATACACTATCACTTCTACTAACCTCCCAAATCATCCACAGTTTTAAAATAATATTATCCCCTCAATCAATCAAATTATATTTTAAAACCAAATTTTAAATTATCAAAATTTCTTTAAATTTTTTTCTACCTCCTTAAATTTTCAGAAATTTTCGCCAGCGTCTCCTTTGCATGGTTATATTGGAACAACTACAAAATTTCCTCTATAGCCCAAATCACCAAAAGAAACCAAAAGCCAAGTGGCTCAATCAGAAATCCATCAACTTCATATACAATTTAAATACATGCCTTTTTGTCGGGCAATCAAATTTTACTTTTGAAATCGAAGACATCAATTTAGCTTTTGCTTTTAATTACCTGCACCCTACTTACCAATAGTATCCAATCATACAATTCAAAATCATTTTATTTATTTCTTTTCAAAATTTCCAATATTTGCTTTACTTAAGCCCATACGATGTACCTACATCATTTGTACGCAGTATTAAATCCGATCGCTTACTCGACCACACATTTTCACTTTTGAACTAGTATCATTCACATGACTCTCTAGTGAGGACTTAGATCTGGTTTCTTGATCAGAAACCGTCATTCTCCTTGCATAACCATATTCTATGATAGAAAATTCTAGGATCAATCAAAAATCCATATCCAGGGTTCACCATCGAAAATCGAGTGAAAAATCCCAACTCGGATCGACATAACTATCTCGAAATTCTGTGTTCGAACTTGAATCAAATCGTTACGCGAATAAAATAATATACGTACAACTTACGTATTAATTTCCAACTTATTATTAGCTCCATCAATTTCTTTTATTTAAATTTATTTCATTTCTATTAGTTTTCCATATTTATCATTTTACACACCTTTTATTTAATCTTCATTCAAATATTTACTTAGTATTTTTTCTAATACCAATTTTACTTAAGAATTTCACCATTAACTTTCTTAAGTCTATTACAAATAATTTATACCGCTTCTTATATTTATTTCCACTTTACCACTTTGGTTTGTACCAATTTTATTCAAATTCACTATTCAATTTCAAATTTTACTCAACTTATCTCAAAATTTTAAATATTGAATTTTATCAACCTTCTCTCAAACCATATTTAATTTACTAATTCATTTCATATCTCAATCAAATCTTATTTCCAACTTTGATTTTATTTAGTCCGCTCGACTCATTTTTCAACTCCACTTTATTTAATATAATTCAAACTAAATTATCATTCCAATATTCAATTTCAATAATCATTTCATTTAGCCTACTAGGCTCAATTCCAAATTCCTCTTTTTTAATTTATTTCAGGTTAATTTCCGTTCCAATTCAATTTCAAATTTTGTAAGTTTTCAAACTTATTTATATTCCATTAAACATTTTTAAATAAACTCCCAGAGTTTTAACAATTTCTTAAGTATTCCAAAATAATTTTTGAAATCATATATACCAAAATTCTTTTACATATCAAATTATTTCTTTGAATTTCAAATCAAATCAGTTTTGCAAACAAACTCCAATTCAAAACGTTTAGGTAGCAATTCCACTATTGGAAACTCGAATATGAACATCGATGACGCTACAGTCATCACTGAAATTTACTTCCTAGTGACGAAGTGGATTTAGTGCTTTTATTCCTTTAAAAACCATTCTTAAATATTTTTATTCCAAATCTCAATAGATTTCAATTCCAATTCAAAAATATTTCCTCCAAATAATATCACTTTTATTTTTCCGAGACTTTGTAAAACATTTCAAAATCAAAGTAAATTAAATTTCCAAACTCCAAATTTCAAATGCTTTTAAATCTATATTTAAATGTTCCTTTGGGGTTTTATTCTATTTGAAATTATAAATCACATTTATAAATTCATAATTACAAAACATACTTTGTTATATGAATTTATTTCTTAACTTTTGGTTATAATATCAACTTTTATTCAATTACCATAACAAAAAATGATAACAGTTTAATATTATCATTTCCTAGCAACCAAGCAAACCATATATAACTATAATAATTTCTGAAAAATTATTTTTTTAGCATATAAAAAAGTTTGGGCAAAATTATTTCATTTACCCCATCTTAAAACAATACCGTGTCGAATTGTTCTACTCTAGTGTATAGAGATCCCTATCAATAACGTTAATTTCTCGTATTGACCAAAATCTATAAGCCACTCAACAAGCCAATCAACATAATATAAAAGTATTTTATATTCACTAACAAATACGTGCTTATATTTATTAATATACTCAAACTTATTCTAGGGTTCTACTAACCTTATCTCTAATGAGTAGTCCCCACTAGAGCCAAGGTTCTCGCTTAATCTTCAGCTCTGATACCAAGTGCCACGGCTCGAATTTTTTGACGCTGAAAATGACATCAATATGTCCTCTGTATGGAATGCTGAGTAATTAAATGCTAGAAATACAGGATTGTTAGGGAAAAGAAGGAAAGAGTTCGAAGAAGAAAACAGAAACAACATAGAATCTCACAATCGCACCGGAATAATATACAATAGGTAAAAACATGTCTCTATACCAAAAGAAAACTATATCTATTATTATACATTACACCATCAGAGTACAATGGACAGTTATAATGACTTGTCCTCATAAAAGCTTAATATAGAGCCTACAATGCACAACATAAAATAAATCAAATACGTGAAATACTTCTTCGCCATCCAGCTCGTCTCTTGAGCTCCATAGCATCCTATCTTGTATCTGTTATACTCGGTCTGACCCAAGCATTATAATAAAATAACATCCGAGTCAGCCCGGAAAACCAGCATGAGAAAACACACTCAATTTGAATTATTAAAGTTTTCAAGATCCTTTGAAAATCAAAGGTATCTCGTTAGACCATGCCACAAATAAACACGACAGGTTTTTATCTTACGATAACCAAAACATTTCATATCAAAATCATCCGATATTATAATAGTGTCTAAGTGCAAATACTTATTCAAATAGCTGAAGCTTGCATCTCATGTTTCAGCATAGTTGGGCACAATCAAAACCGTACGGCGCTTATTGGAGGATGGATTCCAAATGAATGACTAGGCATTGGGGTACCACCTATCACACTACACGTCCAGAACAGCGTACCGAGATCGAACCTATCGATCCCTGCCAACACAAGACCGGACTATCCCTGACCTGGATAGACCGAATATACTATCACCCCGGGTGTTTCCATCCTTTCTAGCTCCTTTCACACGTAGTGATAATATCCGAGGTTATCTAGAAGGCTGATAGACATACCCTACTTGGGTGCTACCCACTTAGCCTTGCCGCATCTCCCTTGCTTTACAGTCATTTCCGGCTGATGAGGCTAGAGGCTACGATTACCTTTTTAGAAATATTCACTCTGAATGCTCATTGTCCTCCAATGACAATGTACTGATAGCATTCATCCATACAAGTCCGTTCCCAGTCCGAACGGAACCGAAGGCACTATTCCTACTACATCCATTTTGGAATCACCCTCAGGATTAGAAGCGATTAGCCCTTTCACTTCACTGTTCCATCTTCGACTCCATGCTTTGTCTTCATTCGAAAACGTACTCATCGGATCGAAGTGGTTTTCGGATAAAAAATCCAATCCCGGTCTCTTCGAAACAACGTTCGCTATTTCCCAGTAAACTCAACCCCAGTTCTTTAGGAAATACATAGACGAAAATAAAATTGGAGATCACCTCCTAACTGTTAGTGGATGGATTTCCTTATAACGTCCTAGAAGAGCGAAATGAGTTTATACATACAGTATAGCACCTCGAACTATAACTGTACCATATAATTCCAGCACTTCTTTTACATATTTCCAAAGTTATATTTAGGTCCAGATTTTAATAGTCGATTATTTAACTATCAATTAAAATAATCAATTCAACCAAATATTTCATTTCCACGGAAAACATTAAATCTCTTTTAAATTTACTTATAATAATTTAAATCCCCTTATCCAAATTATATATACTTATCTTACCTGACTTAGTAAATTTACAAATTGTCATTCAAAACTATTTGAAAACCATTTAAAAATAATGTGACAATACCACTGCGGTATCTACCATGGATAACAATTCAATGGTTGCGTCTATATCACAGAGAAATCTAAGATTTATCTACACGCACTCACTGCCTCTGATTTCTCCATGCGAGCATACCAATACACTCCGAAACTTTATTCCAAAATTTTCAAAATAATACTTATGAATTTCTATAAAAAATTTCCAAGTTAACTTTAGACAATACTACTTTTTAAAATAAAAGTTATAATATAAAATATTAATATTGAATAATTACCCCTTTAAAATAATAATACTGATTATAACTAACTTAATTACTATTTAGGTTAACAATTTTAAAACAATTAAATAATAGATTTTTCTAAAACATTATTTTAAACACTTTTTAAAGTTTTAGTTAATACTTAAAAATATTTCTTTAAAAATAAACTTAACCTTTTCGAAAAATATATCTCAACTCCAATATAGCCAGTCTAATTTTTTTATAAATCCCTCTCGATTTATTTCTAGCTTGATTCACGTTCCAATTCCGTAAAATTTCTTTTTGCACATTTCTAAAAATAAAAGTACTATTAATTTTTAAAACAATTTACCCATCTCCTTATAAATTCCCACCGTGAATTTATAATTTCAAATTATCCACTGATAATTTCTTCACTTTATTTGTAAATCTCATTCATAAATTCCATAGTCTCATTTTCCGTTTTTAAAACGTTTTTCACCACAATTCCTTGACTTTTAATCGATTCTCTAAGTTAAATTCCATTTTAAAATTAATTTCTTAGTTCACCCAAATTTATTCCAAAACCCACTAATTCTATATTCTCTTCCTTTTTATGATTTAAAATCTTATTTAAAACTGGAACATCAATTCCCTATTTTATTTTCAATTTTCCTTTTATATCCCCAACTATTTTACTTTAAAATTCCCCTTTTTATTTTCCTTTAAAAATTCAATATTCATATTTTATGATATTTTAAAATGCCAAAAATATATGCAACAATACCATAGCATCCGATAAATTCAACTTCCAATATAATCTATCATAGATTATCCAATAAAGTCTCAAACCCCTACCGAGACATGCCGCTAGGCATTTATAATATTATACCCCTATTCTGAACACAATGGAAAAGGTTTCGAGTCCTAATTCGATCGTATAGATAAGATAGATTTTTGGACCCAATTATTATATTGAATTTTCAATATAAATTTCAGCGCGTTTATATCCCGTACGACCAAATGATAACTCCAAAAGCTATGAAATTTGAAATTCAACAATAATACATTATTACGAATCCAATGGAACAGGCTTCGTCGAATTCCAAGACTATGCCTCGCAAGGCTATTTTTAAATGTCGATTTAAACGATATATTTTTAAAACTGAACAAATCACTTTTAAATTTAAATTAAAAAGCTCCACTATCTTCAGTATTATAGATATAAGTGTTATAAGCTTTAAATTATTTTTACCAAGCTTAAAACTCCAGATTTAATAATTTACCATTTTCAATTATTAAATTCAATAATTTAATTATCCAATAAATAGTGATATTTGAAATTCAAGTTAAAAATTAACTTTTAAATATTTAAAATCAATTAAGTAGCTCCATTTCAAATATCCAAAATTCCAGGTCGTTACAGTTCCGAAAGGTAGAAGGCAGCAGTACAGGTTTCGACATAGTCGGAAGCTCTTATTTAAAAACAAAGGTGCAACTATTTCAAAACCAACCTTTAAAACCATTGCCTTAGTTGAAAGCAGACTTAGAACAGAGGCGCAACCTTAAAACCTTTCTCCAAATCAATTGACCTAGTTGAAAGCCAACTAAGTCGAAAGCTACTTGGTCGAAAGAAAGCAGGCGCTTTTCTCATTTAAAACAAAAAGGCGCTTCAACCCTTTCAAAACCCCTTGGTTCTGACTTTTTACCTTCCGCCCTTTATCCAATTCACTGTGTACCAAGACGTTGATACTGTGTGCATTAGTTTGTGGAAGGAGGTGGAGGGTCTTAGTCGTAAGCTACCTAGGAGAAACTAAAAGATGCGAAACAAGCTTTTTAACATGAATTTTTGATTTTAAACCTTTTTAAGTAAACTTTTTAACCAAGCTTCCATGTTAGTCAAACTCTTAATGGTTATTAATTTTTCTTTTCTAAAAGTACTGCCATAGTTTCAGAATTGAATAATTTAAATCATTGGCAAAATACCCCCTCTTCTTAATTAAACATATAAAAAATTTAAGTTCCATACCATAAATAATTTATATATTCATCAAAACACTTTGAAAAATTCTATAAAATTTCCAAAAACTCCCTTTCAAAATGTTTTCTAACATATATAAATTTCAAACCCAAATAATTATTTTTTTATCATAAATGATTTGTAATCCAATAAATCATTATTCACTAGAAAATCAATATGAAATCCACATTAATTCAAAAAATTATGAAAACTGAAATCCATCTCTAAAGTATCATTTCTAATCAAAATTTAAATTTTCAAGTCATTTGGATATCATTTAATAGGATTTTCATATCAAACATATCATAAAAACTAATATGAACATGTATAAATCATCAATAAGCATATATAAAATTTCAATCATCCAAAACATGGCATTATCATGAAAAATCATTGGGTATTCCTTAAATCCGAAAACTATAAGAAAATTGGGATGTAGTAATCATTCATCTTAGCTTTGTGATTAAAGATGTGTGATTTGATCTTGATTATGTTGATTTACTTCTTCCTCTTGAAAATCCTAGCTTTATCTTCTCTTGAGATTGAAAATGGTAGTCGACCGTAGAATATTTTTGCTTAAGAAAAGTGAAACGAACGTGTATTTGATTTTCTAAGGCTTTAGGATATAAGTTCATCCTATTTCCCATCTTTCCCTTCCTTATTTCCTAACACTTATTCCCATCTTGTTTCTTTAGTTCACTTTACATATAGGCATGGCTACCTAAGGTTAAATCAAATCCTAATCCATTAATCATCTTACATTAATTTATTTAATTTAGCTATTAAATATCCTAATAATGTTACTAAAAATATGGGGCGTTACAGTCTCCCCTCCTTAAAGAATTTCATCTTCAAAATTACGATTAGGTACACATCACACAATCAAACGTAAAACATACCATCAATAAATCAGGATAAGTGTCTTTAATCCTGCTCTCGGTTTCCCAACTACAGTCTCTAGCATCGTCACTCCGCTAATCTGACTGTCTTGTTCCTCAACTTCTTCTCATTTCTCTCAACTATATGGATAGGTTTCCTAACTATAGTCATATCTTGTTCCACTACTAACTCTTCTAACACAGTCGGTGCTATAGTAGTGTCTAGATCCTTAGCACACTTCCTTAGATGAGATACACAGAAAACATCATGGACTCCCACAAAACTACTCGGTAACTCTACTTTATATGCGAGTTTCTCGATCCTCTCTAAAATAGGAAATGGTCCTACGAACCTCGGTGCTAACTTCCCCGTCTTCCCGAATTTGATAACAGCTTTCATCGGTGATATTTGACGGAAACATGATCTCCAACAGAGAACTCTAAATCTTTTCATCTTCTATCTGCATAGCTTTTCTTCCTAGATTGAGCTTCCTTCATTCTTGCCCTTATTAGCTCAATCTTTTCTACTACTTCTTTTAACAAATTAGGACCAAGTACTAACCAATCTATGGTTTCTAACCAAAAAAATTAGAGATTTATATGGTCTTCAATATAAATCCTCAAATAGTGCCATCCCTATACTAGTCCGATAACTATTATTATACGAAACTAGATGTAGGTGGCCTACCCATGATCACCCAAAGTCCAATACACAAGCTCTTAATAAGTCCCCCAAGATCTTGTTAACTCTTTCTGTCTGCCCATCAGCCTATGGATGGTAAGCAGTACTCATCTTGAGCTTGGTTCCCAAAGCTTCCTATAGACTCTTCCAGAACTCGCTAGTAAACAAAACATCTTTATCACTAATAATACTACTAGGAATTCCATGCAGTCTAACCACATTCTTCATAAATTACTTAGCCAATGCAGGTGCCGTTCTATTTTCCTTAACTGGAATGAAATGGCCATTCTCGGTCAATCTATCCACTAAGAACCATATATATTCATTCCTTTTATTAGATCTCGGCAACCCATCTATGAAATCCATAGAAATGGAATCACACTTCCATACTGGAATATCTAATGGTTGAAGCAATCCATTTGGCTTTCGATTCTCGACTTTCACTTGCTGATGGTTCAAACACTCTTTTACGCATAAGCCAACATCCCTCTTCATTCCTTCCTAGAAGAAACTTCTTTTCATATCATGGTACATCTTCGTTCCTCCTGGATGAATAGTGAACTTCGAACAATGGCGTTCCTCCAAGACTTCCTTATGTCTCCCATATTTGGAACACATAATCCACCCTTCTTTCTCAACCACCAGTTTTGGTCAAGACTAAAGTCCTTCAAGTCATCGCTCTCCCTTCCATTTTTTAATTTCCTAAGCCTTTCAGCTAACTCTGGATCCTCTCCCTATTTAGAAGCAATCTTCTTGATCAATACCGGTCAGACTTCCAAACAAGACAACCTAGCAGATCGTTCACTAGACTCAGCCTCGGATCTCCATAATACTCTAAAAGCTAACAATGCTTCTAAGTCTTTCCATTATGCTATTATAGATAATATTGCATTATGATGTCTTCTACTAAGCGCATCTGCAACCTTGTTGCCTTCCCCCGGTGTGTACTCTATTCCAAAATCATAAGTAGCAAAAACTCCAACCACCTGTGTTGTCTCATGTTCAACTCCTTCGGAGAGAATATGTACTTCAACGACTTATGATCTGTATAGAACTCAAACCTCTCTCCCAAAAGGTAATGCCTCCACACCTTTAATGAAAATATAACTGTAGCTAATTCCAAGTCATGCATCAGATATCTAACCTCATGTGATCTAAGCTGTCTAGAAGCATAGGCAATCACTTTATCCCTTTGCATTGGTACAACTCCCAATCCTGTTCTACATGCATTAGTATAAACAACTAAATCTTGATTGCCCTCTTGAATTACTAATACCGATGCATGGGTCAACAAGTGCTTCAAGCTTTAGAATGCTTCCTCATAGTTATCGGTCCACACAAACTTACATCCTTTCGTGTTAGCTTGGTCATCAGCGCTGTTATCCACGAGAAAATCTTTATGAACCTCCGATAATATCCCTCCTGATCCTAGGAAACTACTTATCTCAGTTACCAGTTTTGGTCTTTTCCAATTATTAACGGCTTCGATCTTTTTTGGATCAACTAATAATCCTTTCTCCAAAACCATATAACCAAGAAACTTCATTTCTTTCTTCAAAAATGGCACTCCGAAAACTTTGCCTTTAGCTTATACTGCCTCAGCTTTTCAAGCACAATTCTAAGATGAACTTCATGCCCCTTCTCATCCTTAGAGTATATCAATATCATTAATGAAAACCAACATGAACCTATCCGAGTGCTCATGGAAAATCCGGTTCATCAAATCCACAAAGAATGCCAACGCATTAGTTAGTCCGAATGGCATAACTAACAATTCGTACGATCCATATCTCGTCCTAAACGCCATCAAAGGAATACTATCCTTTGTTACTCTAAGCTGATGAAATCCTATCGCCCGATCCAACTGAGAGAATATCTTGGCTCTACTCATTAAATCGAACAAATCATCGATTCTTGGCAATGGATATCGATTCTTTATCATTTTCTCATTCAACTTATGATAATCGATGTATAGCCTTAGCGATCCGTCCAGCTTCTTTGCAAATACTACGGCTGCTCCCTAAGGTGAACTACTTGGTCTAGTAAAACTCTTACCTCCCAATTTTACCAACTGAGCTTTCAACTCCTCCATCTCTGTTGGCGTCACTTTGCTTAGCAGCCTACTCATCGGTTCTACTCCAGGCACTAAATCAATCCAAAACTCAATGGCACGTTTCGATGGTAATCCAACTACCGAGTTAAAAACATCTACGAATTTTCTAACTACGAAAATACGTTTTACTCATCTTCTAACTCCATAACACCCAATAAAGCATTCACCACACGGCTAGGGTTTTCTATAATATAAACTATTCGATTACTACAATCCGGTGTCTAAGTGATATTTTTCCATCTAGGCAAAATATCCTAGCATCGTAATTACTTAACCAATCCATTCTCGATATAACTCCGAACCCTACAAAGTCAAACACGTGCAAACTACAAACAAGGTGTAACCTAGCAAGTCAAACTCTAAGCGGTCACATTTCACTCCCAGCATCGCATACCCACCCATCTGATTTGTAACTCTTAAGGAAGTAACTAAATATGTGAGTTCTTGGTTAAGTTTATCTACCAAGCATCAAGATATAAAAGAATAAGATGCACCGATATCAAATAAAATGTTAACAGATGCATCATGGATCTAAAGCATACCTCCTAACACAGCCTTTCCCTTCTCCCGCACTGTCGGCTTTGAAGTAGAATGCTCCAATGCAAACACTTGGCATTTATCTCCTTTTGCTGGCTCTTTGCACTGGTTCTTGTAGTGGTAGATCTGATCATAATTAAAACACCTACTGTTCTTCTTTCCACTAACCTCCTTCCTTTTCCTTTTCCCTTTTCTTTTCCGATACGACACTCATGAGCATAGTGTCCTTTTTTGTCGCACTTATAGCAGAATGCCTCAAACTTTCCTTTCTTTTCCACACCTCCTTTTTTAGAACACTTTTTGTGGAAAAACTTTCTCTTTTGGCCCTATCCAACCTGGACTTCCTTCTCCTTCTTCTTCTCCAAACAAGCTAACAACTCTTCATGTATCAACGACATTTCCACTACCACATCGCATGGATCTTTGACGTGCGGTAAAGTATCCCTAACCAGCTTCGGCTTCAAAGCTCTAATAAACTTTTCATTCCTTTTCAACACTGTGTCAACAGTGGCACACCCATACCGGGCTAACTCTTCGAATCTACTAGCATATTCCAGAATAGGCACCTCTTCTTGAACGAGCTTAGAAAACTTCCTAACTAACACAAAATACGCCATTGCTAACATGAATATTTCTTAAAATTCCTCCTAAACTTTACCCAAGTCATAATCACTTCATCCACACCAGCAGTTACAGTATTCCAACAAAACAAAGAAGCTTCTTGAAACTGTCTTCAAGCAAGTCTCCTTTTCTTCTCGACATTAAGACCTAAGTCAGTGAAAATTCTCTTACAGTGTAGCAGCCAGTTTTCTACCTCAATAGCATCAGTCCTAATAAAGGCTTTCCTCCAAGCCTAGTATAGTCTCTACTCAAGTTAGCAAACTGATTAACCATTGGATATTCCTGAACTCCTCCTCCAACAGCATTTCCTCTAGCAACTCGAGCAACGATCCTAGCTTGCATCATGTTTATGAAAAACTGATACATGGCTCCTTTGTCTACTTGGAGAACCCCAGCACCAACATTCTCGTCCTAAGCTTGACCATGACCTCTTCTAGCATTTGGTTAGGCATTTTCATTTGTGGTGGCGTCGTATCCTCTAAATTAACTCTGCCTCTCCTTCCGTCCGTATCTGTATTCAAGCCTAGTGAGGTACAGAAGAATAGTCTAACTAATATAGGAGACTAGAGATAAAGAGTATACTTATATATAGCAAATACAAGTATGTTACTATAGCGTTATCCCATACCCCGATCTTAACCTTAATTCCAAAGGATTACGTTTTCAAAAATCATTCTTAGTTAAAATATTTCATAAACCTACGCTTTGATACCAAGTTGTAACACCCCCTATGTAGAGGCCCATAGCTGAGCGATACAGATGCTACAGTCATATATAGCATAAACTTCCGGCGACTAAATACAACTATGTTAATGGTATCTATAATATTAGAAGCACATGAATATGAAATAAATCGCATATTTCAAAATAATATTTTTTTATTACATTTCAAAACAGATGTTCCATATTCAGATTACACAATCCCAAAACTTTTCCCCGACAATGATAAAATATACTTATTACAAAATATGCCGAGTGAGACATATGAAGATGCTTCCTTGGATGATCAGAGTCATATAGTTATAATTGACTTAATATATACACAATGGAATAAACAAAAAACAAAAAACTACCACTCCTAAATAGCTATCCATTAGCCTCATGCTCGCCTCTGGTAGCTTTACTCATCATCCGACTAACCTAAAAGAAGCTCAACCCTCAGCCTACCCAAATCAATTTTGAGCACTCGAGAGTTTAAGGGGAAAATATAAACTTCGAGTCAGACATAAAGCCTGGTGTGAGGAATAATATACATCCAGGTTATCAATGTTTAGTGAGACCGTGCCGTTTAACGAAACGGGTTTCCCCTCACTAACATTCTTTTGAAACATATATTTTACATATCTTTTCCTGCAACCAAAACTGGTTAAACACTATAAAGCATCATTATGGAAACATATATATCAGGTAATGAAATAACTATCTATTCAAACACTTTTAGTTTTGTTTGGCTAACTATTAGCCTTTGGCTAACTCGGGCCTACCAAACAAAGTAACAAAATTTATCTAATACCTATTAGACATTCCACTTCTGGATGGTCTGTCCTTAACTATCCATTAAATATTCCTCTTCTGGACGGTCTGTCCCTAACTTAACATCTCCCAGGATCAACTGAACCTAATGGTTTTATGAGCTCACCAATAACCTATATGTATACAAATATATATTTCCTTCTGCGTGTAATCATAATTTTAGTCTTACCTATGGCAAAGCCATACACGTTGGAATTTTAAACTAAATTAGCTGGGGCTAATAGCTAATGTATAGGACGCAACCCTATACAAGTCCCATCTTGTATTCTAATATCTAAGTCATTTTTACTTAGGGACACCTTCCTATAATTTTCCTTTAAATCCTCTTTCTTAAATTAATTTAAAATCTTTAAATCAAACTCATACAAGGAAAATACATATACTCTATGCTTTACTCAAAATCTAGTTTCCATGCTATATATATTTTACTCAAAACTTTGCTGATGAAAATCTTTAAACATTTGAAAGTACCCCATTCGATCCTATTGAAAGTACCGCTTTCGAAACCATGTAAACCCCTTTTTTTCATTTAGGCCGAAAGGCTAAATCTTCCTTTTAGAACCATTCGTATAAACCTTGCGGAACCACTGAAATTTCTTTTCCTTCGAAAGCTAAAAACCTTAGACATCCCTCTTTAAAACCATTAAACATTGCCTTTCGAAACCATAGAAAGAACCCTTTCCTTTAAATTTATTCAAAACCATTGGAAAAACATTTCCTTTAGACCTTTCGAAACCATAGGGGAACCACCCCTTTGAAACATTGTTTAAACCTTTCAAAAGCACTTGGGTTCAACTTAAAACATGTAAGAAAAAAATTTCTAAATCATTCAACACTAACATGTCAAAAATTTTGGGTTATTCTTTTAGAAATCACTAAGGGTCACAAGCACAGGGTTGAAAGTTTACTCTTTCGAAAGCTATAATTGAGTTGAGAAGTGATGTTGTCGAAACGACCCCTTCCGAAAGCATTAGAGAAGCGGTAGGGTTTTTATAAAATAAAACAACCCCCTTCGAAAGCTCTGTTTCGAAAGGTAGAAGGCGACAGTAAAGGCTTTGACATAGTCGGAAGCTCTTATTTAAAAACAAAGGTGCACTATTTCGAAACCAACCTTTAAAACCTTGACTTTGTTGAAAGCAGACTTAGAAAAAAGCATGACTTTAAAACCTTTCTTTAAATCAATTGACCAAATCGAAAGCCAACTAAGTCGAAAGCTACTTGGTCGAAAGCAAGCAGGCGTATTTCTCATTTAAAACAAATAGGCGCTTCGATCTTTTCAGAGCCCCTTGGTTTCGACTTTTACTTTCCACCCTTTGTCCAATTCACTATGTACCAAGATGTTGATATTGTATGCATTGGTTTATGGAAGGAGGCGGAGGGTCTGAGTCGAAAGCTACCTGGGCGAAACCAAAAGAGGCGAAACAAGATTTTGACATAAATTTCGGATTTTAAACCTTTTTAAGTAAACTTTTTAACTAACCTACCATGTTTGTCAAACTCTTATTGGTTGCTAATATTTTTCTCTAAAAGTACTACCATAATTTCAAAATTGGTTAATTTAAATCATTTGCAAAATACCCCTTCTCCTTAATTAAATATATAAAACTTTTAAGTCTCATGACTTAAATAATTTTATATATTCATCAAAACACTTTGGAAAATTATATGAAAATTCCAAAAATTCTTTTAAATATGTTTATAACATATATAAATTTCAGACCTAAATAATTATTTGTTTTGTCGTAAATAATTATAACCCAATAAATCATTTTCTTCACTAGAAAATTAATATGAAATCCACATTAATTTAGAAAATTATGAAAATTGAAATCTATCTCTAAAGTATCAAATTTGATCTACATTTAAATTTTCAAGGCATTTGGATGTCATTTAATAGGGCTTTCGAAAAAGACATATCAAAAAAATAATATGAACATGTATAAATCATCGACAAGCATACATAAACTTTCAATCATCCAAAACATGGCATTATCATGCAAAATCATTTTGGGTATTCCTTAAATCCGAAAACTATAAGAAAATATGATGTAGTAATCATTTGCCTTAGCTTTTTGATTAAAGGTGTGAGATTTGATCTTGATTATGTTGATTTACTTCTTCCTTTTGAAAATCTTAGCTTTATCTTCTCTTGAGATTGAAAATGGTGGCTGGCCTTAGAGTATTTTTTCTTGAGAAAAGTGAAATGAATGTATGTTTGATTTTCTGAGGGTTTAGGCTATAAGTTCATCCTATTTCCCATCTTGCCCTTCCTTATTTCCTAACACTTATTTCCCTCTTATTTCATTAATTTATTTTACATATAGGTACAACTACGTTTGGTTTAATCAAATCCCAATCCATTAATCATCTTGCATTATTTTATTTTATTTGGCTAATTAAATATCCCAAATAATGTTACTAAAAATATTGGGTGTCACACAGATCGTTCCTTGAAACGGAGTTGGCTATTGAAAGGCAAGATTGGACGGTTACTTGCAAGAGGATCTTTGATGACTTGGAGTTAGATAATGCTACGAGCTAGAAGTTTACCTATGAATGATTCTAGGGATGAACAATGAAATGGTGGAATGTCTCCATAGCTTCGATTCCCGAGGATGGATTTACTTTGGATTAGCTCATACTTGGCTTCAAAGAAGATTTATTTAAATTGTATCGATGTCAGTGTTGGTTAGGTAGTTCTTCGATTCAAAGTAAGGTGATATGTCTATGTCGTAGTATGTGGATGAATTCGATGTGCCATTGAAGTGCGGTTTATTTTTTGTCGATAACCCATACACAAAGAGTAGAAAGTTTAACACTAGGTTAAGTGATCATCTTGGGAAGCGATTAATTGGTAATATAGATGAGAGGTTCGAAGAAGATGATCGAGAAGGCTTTATAATATGAGAGCTTGTACCTAGTATAGAAGACTTGTCCAAAACCAAATGAGTGGGGAAAAACCGTGGAAGCGTATGTATTGATGTTGTTTTGATTTTGTTGACCACTCCACTAACGAAAGAGAAGGGAGATGGTATTACCATTTGAGTACTCTGAGGTATGATTTCCACTTATGGTGTTCCTATATGTGTTTTATTTGACGTCAATATTCCTTCATGTCAAGTGATTTGATGGATAGGTTGGGTTTGAGACTCAAGACTGTTAACCGACCTTTGATTAAGATAGAGTTAGTTAAGGGCTTAGCCAGCCTATACATGACATTTAGAGACCTGTCTTCTTGAATCATGGATGTTTGTTTATTTTTTTGCTATTGTTTTGTTTTGGGGTTTGGTATTATAGTTCGGGAATGAACTAGCTAAAGGGGTATGGAATAGTAGTTGATTGTAAGAGGTCGTTAGTGATGATTGGAGTTATGGAGGAGAAAACAATAGTGATTGGCTGCCTATAGAGGATGGGGTTACAGTTAGCTTTCTGTTTTCACTCGATATTCTATGTGATGGGTTGTCATATATGCTTATAGATAGAGAGTGTATGGACATATTTAAATGAGGTAATCGAATTACCGTCATATAGGGATAGAGTTCCATATCGATCTGGTTAGAGATTTTAGACTAATAGTTATGCCTTTAAGGCATATGATGCCTAAAGAGCAGAGGAACTTAAATGTGCAAGTGGATGACCTACTAAGGTAATGGTTCATTCCTAGGAGCATATTTAGGTAGGATGCACCTATACTGTTCACCACTAAGTCGGATGGCTCTTTGAGGTTATTTGTTGATTTATGTGAGTTGAATGAGATGATGAACAAGTATTCGCTGCTTATTGATGGCTTGTTTGATTATCTCTATACTACGAGGAAGTTCCCTTAGTTGGACCTCGTGATGGGTTTTCACCCACTGAGAGTACTTTAAGAGAGTGTGCCGATTATAGTGTTTCATATGCTGCCTTGATTTTTGATTGATTGGTTATGCCATTTGGGCTAACCGGCTTGTCGACATACCTTGTTGATCTTATGGATCAAGTTTCAAGGGGTCACTTGAGTAAACCTGTGCTTATGTTCATGGATGATACTTTTGTCTACTCATGGACGAAAGAAAATCACAAGACATGATTGATGATGGTGTTATAGGTGTTAAGAAGACACCAAGTGGTACTGAGAATTTTGGAAGTATCACTTCTGGAGGAGGGGAAAAGAGAGACTTGGGTCACGTTGGTTCACAATAAACGTCGTTGTAGATCCTGCAAAGATTACGGCAGCCTAGAATTTAAAAAGACCCAAGGTAGTAGCACAGTTAACCAATTTGATGGAAGAGGATTAGAGTTTTATTTGAGACGTGAGGTGTAGACATGTGTTAGTGAGTCTGACCGAGAGGTTAACAAGGGCATCGATGTTACTGATTCTGAGTAAGAATGAAGAGTTGATAGTATGCGCTTACATGTGGTACTCAACTAGGTCTGGTATTGATAGTGAAAGGCAAAGCTGTCGCATGTTAGTTAACAACTGATACTGCACGAGAGGAAGTATCTGAATTTTTATTCGATGTTGATAGCGATAGTGTTCGCTTTGAAGATTTGGAGGCATTATCTATTAGGAGAGGATTTCAAGCTGTACACTGATTCCACATCATTGAACTATATTTTCTTTGTGAAGGATCTCAACTCCAGTAGCGATGGTCGGAATTCTTAGTCTCCTATGTATATGGCATTTTCTATACGTTCATAAGGGAAATATAGTTATTGATGCTTTGAGTGGAAGACATACCATATATGAGAAATATTCCCACAGTGGGCATTGCTCAAGTTCGTCATGGGTTATGACTTCAATACTCAATAAGTTATGGCCAAAGGTGATGGCTAGTTTGACCATCTGACCTAGTTTGATTTAGTGGATTGGTACTAGTCATAGTTATGAGGCTAGACTGGTGGAGATCATGACTATGTTAGTGGAGCGAGTAGTGTCTATATAGATGATGCAGTGCGGACCTGACCGAGATAGTTGGTTCCATAGGGTAGGAGATTTCCTTTTATCGAGTAGTGGGAACACACACACACATACACTGCATTAATGGATTGTCGATGAGTGAAGATAGTGTGATAGAGTTTGAGACACAATCGATTGATTGATGAATAATGATAGATTCATATTCCTTAAGTCCAGTAGAATAGCATCTGTATTTATCGAGTTATGTGTGCGATGGATAATGTTATTCCATTGTGTGTTAAGAGCATTATAAGTTGTTGAAACCCATTGTTTGATAGTAGGTTTTAGGAGAACTTAGAAGAGGCATTTGGGAATTTGGCACTGATTATATGATATTGAGACTGAACCAGGGACTTTAAGATCTCATAGGCATATTCATACCGGTAGATGTGATATGAAATTGGACGGAAGGATGACAGTGGAGTGGTATAGGTTTAGTGGAGTGAAAACAATTATATATTGAAAACCGAGGGGAGCATAAGGATCGCTTGTCCAGAGCACTTCGCTTTGTGAGATTTTATTTATATCGTTGGCTTTCATATTAGATATCGCAGTCAATGTTTTATACTAGATGGTTTAGTGTCTTGCTTGCTATGTTAAGTATGGATGTTACTTTTTGATGTTTGATCTCATGTGTGCATGGTTAATGTTGATTGTTAGTTTTTGATATGATAGCCTATGCTTGTATGGCTATTAGGCATGTAGGATAGTTATGGTTTGGTATAGCATACTTTTTGAGATGATTGCTATATATGATATAGTATGTCTAAATATATGATGTGTGTGTGTATATATATCTTTATTGTATTGGGATTATTCCCATACCTAGCCGTGTAAAGAAGGTACTATCAAATTTTCAAGAAATCTGAGGGGCTTTGAAGGTCTATGGGTGAGAAGTCATTCTCCTCATATTGTGATTTTGGAGAAGAAATTCTTTAAGGAGGGGAAAATGTAATGATCCATAATTTTAACGATAGGATATTTAAATAATCGATTTAAATATTAATCGTTAATTAATTGAAGGCCCAAAAAATATTTTTTCATTTACAATCAAATCAGGACTCGAGACTACTTCCATTGAGTTCATACCGACGTTGTGAATTAAAATGAGTATACGCATCGCTATATTTGGAGATAGGGCGATCCAATGGTCAAAACAATCTCAAGATTTGTGAAATTAGCATCTGAGGTGCAACTTTAGGTAGCTACGAGATTTATACCATTGCATCAGCAAAAATAAGGTGATGTATGCAGATGAATTTCGTTGCAATTGAATGTGCCAAATGGTCGTACAAGATAGAAACATACATAAGTTTATTTAAGAAATCAAATAAAAAGAATATTATATTAATATAAATTAAATCCTCTCCCCTCTAATTCACTTATCCATTTCACTATTACATTTCCAAAGAAAAAAATCATAGCCTCTTCCTCTCAAATCCATTTAACAAAAAACGAGAGATCCACTCCACTAAAAATCATGAAATCAATTTCATTGAGATGTATGGATGAGAGCTTCACAATGACCATGGAAAAATTTAGTGTGATGACCATTGGTGACGTCGACCTCCTCCTTAGTCGATCTTGGGTTTGATCTAGGTGGAGCTACAGCCGATGATAGGCGAAATGGAGATTTCCATTGGATTTCTCTTCGCGAATAGCACCTTCCTACAAAACCTTATCGGTCGTGGTCAAGAAATGTAAAATGCATCCACGGCTATGTCATGGAATATGCTACTTGGCCATGCTTGTACATATGGGATCAAGCTTCCCTTTTTTGATTCCATGGCAGAGAGACTACATACAGCGATACATTGGCAAAGACACATCTTCGTTTCATGGAGTAATCGTGGAGAAATCAAGACGAATGCAAACAGTTTTGGGTTTATAGTAGATGTGTGCGTAGAGCATTGTGGAAGAAGGATTAGTTGCTAATTAAGGTAATTAAGGGTTGTTGACACCAAAATGGGCATCAACAGCTAATAGAATCTAGTAGAGCTTAAATGAAGAATGAAATTAAAACAGAGCAAATATCATAAATGAACACACTGATGTTTATTGTGGTTCAGCAATCTTGGCCTATGTCGACTTCATATTTTTATTGATCTTGCACTTGATTATATTTAAAAGAATGTTTGGATCAACTGGGATCATTTAGTACGAGAATAAAGAATAAAAATGGAAGTGCCTTGGCCGTAGAAAGAAAGATCCATTTTCATACGCCATGCTTGCTTTATTTATTGGGGAAGACATGCACGGATCGGGCTGAAATTTTGGCAGAAGAATCTCCTGCCTAAGATGAGGCCACACAAGAATTTTGAAGCCCATTGGTCCCATAATAGAGATCAGTACAAATCCCTATTTTGGTGTCCAAAGGGGGAGCGATCCCTCTAATGTGTCCCCCATGATGTGAGCTACTTGCCCTCCAAATTTCATGCCATTTCGGCTTACCTATATGAGATATCGCATTTTTCGTGATGTTGTGTTGCATGCATTCTGGTTTCAGCCGATCCTTCTAGAGGGATAGGTATCGATCATTCCGATCTCCTCTGATTGGAGTGCGATCCCTAGGGGATGTTTTCAATGCTGTAATGTGCTTATGCTCCAAGTTTCATGTTGATAACATCTGTAGATTTCGAGTTATTGACCGATCATTGTTGGAATACGTGGTGAAAGCAGAATATTGCCAATCCCTTTTATACGAATCCCTTTTATACGATCCCTTTAATCCCGATCCCTTTTATACTGATCCCTTTCTATAGGTGAAGTAATTTTCCTATAATTGAGCTTATGAACTCCAAATGACTTGAAACTTGATATGTAGCCTTGTGAGGCCTTCCTAGTCGCTCATATCGATCTTCCCCGGTTTAGAACAAAAATTGAGGATGTACCTATCCTCTAGGGAAAGGAATATGCACTGATCTCCCATCTAGGGGAGGCTTTATTCCATACTTAGATATTCTAAAGGGTCTATCTCTTGGCCTCGGTTAATCGCAGCTTCATATCATTACCGTGCTTGATCTCTGAGCCTAATACTCATCTCTCTAGGCTATCTTCCTCCATGATCATCCAGTCTAACTTGTCCAGTTAGTCTGAATATAGCCGAACCAAAAGGCCGAATGACAAGGGTTTAATTATAATTAATTAAATGAAATCTCTTTTCTTATATTGGCCATATCTTTTGAATACGAGATCCGTTTTGGATGTGGTTTCTTGTGTTATGCTCATGATGGAGAGCTTACATTTGACAATGATTAGGGAAGCTTTTGTTGAGGTAAGTAATATTGTCTCTCACCATACTATGATTGATAGTATAGTATTAGATTGATGTTTTGGAATGGTTTTTGATTTTAAAATGTGATTTTATTATACTTAAAAACCTACCATATTTTATAAAATAAAATAAAATTGTGTTAAATAGTTTTATATCGAATATCACATTTTTCCATTGACGTACCATTTTAGGGAATTATTAGATTTGGGATATTTTGATATGATTTCCTCATTGTTGATGTGGATGCATTATACATAATGTATGTATGTGTTATTGCATGTATGAATTCTTGTTGGATGCATGTTTGGTTGTTTGGTGTTTTTGGTCAAAAACGTCGATTTAGCGACGATTGAGCGTTACGAAATATCTCACGTGTTAGGATTTCGTACATGCAAAAATCCAATGAATGAGATAAGTTGTAGAGGAGGGTTAGGACATGTGTCGACTAATATGAAGGTGGTAACAAGGCTTCAGACTTCAGGATAGATGTCGAACATTTCCATTTGATTTGTACTTATCTATTTTGGTTAAGTACACGACCAACATGGTTGGTACTGACGATCGTAGTGTGGTTAAGTCCATCACTATTATTGATTGGCGATTTGGTCGATCTTTGGCTTGGAACATTGAGGTGATTTCATGGTGCATGATGTGATGGTTTTTCCATGCGCCCAACATAGAGTCATGATGTTATTGCTCTATAGACGAGCAACTTTGATGGTAACGTGATGATGTAACACTTCGACATGAGAATTGATACTTTGGGTTATGACTCTATGGTGTATGGAGTAGGTTCCGAGGTTGATATTTTCATGCCTCTATAGATCATGTTGGAGGTATTGGCTATTCGCATCATGCGTGGATGGTAATGTAATAGCATGAGGAAAAGCCTTGTATCTTCGGTTGTGACTCATGGTGGTAGTAAATATCGAAGATTGACACTCCGTATCTTCGGTTTGCGACTTATGTAGGGAGTAGGTACGAAAGAGGCTAATGTTGGGAGTCATGTAGGGGAGGAATGTGGTGGGTTTAGGATAGTGGAAATTGTATTGAGCTAGTATGGCTTGGATGGATGTGCATGTGCTACGGGATCGTTGATGACTTAGAGTGTTTTCTGTTGTACTCGGAGGAGGGGTATTGTATAGTAGGGATGTCCATGGATTGGTAGCGAGGATTCATATACCAAAAACCAATGGATTTGGGTCAAGTGTCTAGCTTTGGGCTGTGAGACACGTATCTAGCTTTTGGCCACGAGATATGAGAGTACAACGAAGAATCGAGATTTCCACTTGTCCCTAGCAGTATGGAGGCCATACGAGAAGTGCAAACTAGGTAATAAATAGTATTGTTTGATGGATGCTATGTTTGTTATGGTTGCTTCAATAGCCACTTGTCACCCTAGGGATATCACGCGAGGTAGGTATTGTGTATAGGGATACATAGACACCCTGACTTTATTTTATATGGAGCAGGTATTGTGGATGGTGATACCTAGGCACCCCAATCGTTTTTTGAATATGGAGTTCCTTTTATAATGTTATAGAGTAGCATATTGACGACGTTATGTGTGACTCCTTGGTTGCAAGGATAGGTCAGATATGATTTGTATACCCTCTATTTCGTACACTATATTGACTTTTATAGTATTTTGAGATTGTTCATCGCTCACGCCAGATTGTTGTCTAACCCGAGGTTTTATGCTTTGCCTTTTACTATCTCGGGTACACTAAATGAGTAGGCTAGAGAGAAGGTGTGGATGACATATGGAGTTCTATAGATGGACTAGTAGGATTTCGCATTTACTCATACTTATATTTGAGTTTGTTATTTCGTATTCCTCTATATGACGATGTGGGGTCTTGATAGTGTTTGACTTATTATTATTAGAGATAGATATTCGGTTGAGTCTATTTTCTAATTTTATAAACTTCGTCACCATGTTGTATAACTCTATGGATTTTATACCTTGGTATTAGTCCACATTGTTATTACTATCTCGACTACTTTATATCTATGTTGACTATTATATTTTATCTGATGCGATGTGAGATACATGATAAGTTATGTGATTATTTGATGTTTCCTTTTTCTTCTTTTCCATTCCCTTCTCTTTTATTTCCTCTTCTTAACTTCTTTTCTTCCTATTGACAACAGTTCCGTATTTTAGGTGTAGGGCGGTCGTTACACCTGGGTTATATTAACCAATATAAAGCTCTCGAGTGAGTCATTCCATGGTTATGCAATAATTATTAGTACATAACCCCTTTATGCCTCCAACAACCATGAGAAAAACACTACCTAACATTTAGAGAGCGTTACATATTCTAGTCTCAAGGATTAATCAATATCCTTTCTTGAAACATCTTCACAGTGAATATTTAAAACGTATGATAGTTTCAATGTGATAAAATTATCATGATCACAATACTTTGTCGTTACTATCACATAATATATGATTTAAGTATTTTTTATTACTATATTTAAACTAATCACCTATTTATTTATATCATTATATAAAAAGTATATAAAAGAAAAAAACACCATTTTTTAGAACAAGATTGGTCATAGAGTTAGATATATGTAAAAAATACATAATTGCCTCTAGGGAAGAACCCTAACTCTATCATAAACAAAATTTGTAGTCTTGCCACCTCTGTCCACCCAAAATAGAAAAATGGCTATGTTCATCCAAATAATAGTAACAACTATACAATAAAGACTCAAAAGAAACGTAAGACCAACAAATTGCATATGTATATAATAAGTGTGTGTTTTTTTGTGTGTATATTATTGTCTATGAGCGAACACGCAACAGTAAAATAAGCTAATAATAAAATTAGTGATAATCAGAGTACATTATGGCTGCGCCTAATATAAACAAGGGTACAACACATATTGAAAGAGTAAACCAAATGAAAGTAACGAACTAAAATAAACATCATGACTCAACCAAGCGAACTGAGTACTACTAAATAAAAATCCATTCGAAGGGATATAAATAGAAATAGATGACACGACTATGCCTAGTATGCCAGAACAACCTAAACAAAATCACATAAGAAAAGTAAAGTGCTAAGAGGCACATCAAGGGAAAAACATTCTAAAACTAAGCTAGTTTTATTATAAGAGTAGAGAATCAGAATGTCGTTAGCAAAATCATCAACTAAAAAGGTACTTAAAGCATTATTATTATTTCTGTTTTTAAACTGAACTTTTCCTTTAAACAGTCGATAGGGGATTTTTTTAAGAAACTCTTTAGAATAAACATTATTAGCTAATTTATAACTAGGATTCAAAATGCGATTTAAATTTAATAAAGTAATTATCTAATCAAACTTCCTGAAGGAATAGTAATACTATTAAAAAATATTTGATTTCTTTCAAACCAAATATACCAACATGTGATGGTGAAAATAGTGCCTAGTAAAAACCTATAACCATTAACATAGTAATATCTAAAGCTATAACAATATAATTTGAAATTATAGTCATTATTAGTTAAATTAAAATGAAAAATCATAAGCATATTTAAGAGATGAAATTAGTGAAACGATAGTCATTATATGCATAATAGTTTCCAAGTTCATATTACCGAAAATACACTTTCTATCAACAACCACTTTCTTCCCCTTTAAAAGTTCTATGTTATTTAGCTTTTTTGTAATTAACCACATATGAAGTTTAGCTTTGTGCAGTGCATTCGCTTTCCAAACAAATTTAAATGAATTTGATTTACTTTTAGAAAAATTTAAAATCTTATAAAATGACTATAAGTAAAGTTTTACTTCTATTTTAATATCAAATTTTAGTATCATTTCATTATCTATATAATTCTTCTTTAGAATAAAGTAAAGCAAACTGTTAAAAAGTGATTCCTTATAGTTATGGTTAAAAAGAATTCTTAAGTTCACATTTGGTCTAAAAAATTCTATAACTGAAGGATTTTTAAAATTAAAAATTTCAAGATGTTCTATAAACTCTACTTTAAGTTGTATAGCAGATAACCATAATCGTGTCAGAATTAAATGTCATTCCTTGAGTGAATGACAATACTAATTTCTAATTTATAAATATCAAATTTTTTAAAATTGATTTCCAAGAGTGGGAAAAATGATTAGTGTTACTAGAAGTAATATGATGTAAATTATATGTACCTATATAAAATTGCTTCGAGATAATTTCTTTCTAAATTAAATTATCATTACTAGTATTGAATTTCCATAATCATTTTTCTAATAGATCCACATTCAAATTATGTAAATTAATTATTCCTAACCCTTCCTCTTCTTTCGATTTATAAATTCCTAACTAATAAGACATTAGGAACTACTAGTATGATTATCCCTACACCATAAAAATTCTCTCCTAATTTTATCTATTTTATCAAGCACTCATTCTGGAGAAAGATAAAAGGAAAAAGATAAAAGGAAATTCGATATTTGAGTAATGATGATAAAAAAAAATTAATAAGAACTATCCACCCTGGATAAAAATTTACCATTTTATTTAGATCTTTTTCTAATTTTATCAGTTATAGTTAACCAAGCATCAAGTAAACTTAGCTGGCCTTATCAAAAACCTTAAATAACCTATGGGAGATTATAAAATTTTACAATTCAACGTACAAGCAACTTGATTCTCTATATTTTCTAAGTCATTCAGTAATAGCACAATTTTTTTTATTAGAATTAATCTTTAATCCAGAAAGTAATTCAAAATTGTATAAAATAAACTTAAATTACATAAGATATCGAAGCAAATGAGATGTGAAAAGCACAGTATCATCCGCAAAATAAAGAATGGAGAGGCCTCTACTTGTAATTCCATTTCTTACATTGTTTGCTCGTAGCTAGCTTAATGATCCTAGCAAAAACATCGGCAGCCAGACTAAACAACTCACTTAAGTTCGTGTTTGATTAGATTTTTTTTCCTAATGTACTATTAACCATAATACATAAAGTTTCAGCTTTAAGTAAAAACATAATCCCACCTACCCATCTAACACTAAAACCCTTAGCCAGTAATAAGTCATTGAGAAAATTTTAGTCCATTGAATGGAAAGCTTTTGCAAATTGAGTTTGAAGAGCACATAAGAGATTATTTTTAAAACAGTAATTAATAAAATCTCTAATTACTATGAACCTATATGTAATATTTCTATCCTTGACAAAATTATTTTGCATACTATCAATTAATTCATTCATTTTAGTACTTAACACAACAGCTAAGACATTGAAAATAATAATAAAAGAGCAATTTAATAACGAAATAGGTCAAAAGTGTTTCAATTCATTTACCCATACTTTCTTATGTAGTAAAATTACATTAACGAAATTAAAATTTTCTAATTATAAAGAACCACCGTAGAATTCATTAAACATCCCAATCATATCATAATTTAAAGCCTTCCAAAAAAAATTGAAATAAAAGTGGGAAGCTCATCAGTACCAAGAAATTTATCGCTGGGCTTATCTTTTATAGTATAAAAACCTCCTCTTCCGTAAGTGGGTTCTCCAAACTATCTAAATCAATCCTAGTGTTATTTGCATATAGATCATCCCATTTAGACCGAGTTCTATGTCTTTTCTTAATTCCAAAATTTTCTTTATAATAGTTAGTAAATGCATTGCTTGATTCATTTTTTTATCAAAAAATTGAACTTTATTAATTAAAATTGAATTTTTAGGATTACTATGTTTTCTACCATTAGCTTTATGAAAATAATTTGTATTTTTATCCTCCTCGTCCATCAATTAGACCCTAGCCCTTTGTTTCCTCGTACTTTCTCTTGCATAATAATTTTATCTGATCCTTCTTTTAGATTTTAAAGCACATTTTTTCCTAAAATATTTAAATTTCTAGATTCTTCCGTTTTATTTAACTTTGAAATCTCATTACGTAACCTATCTTTTCTAATTCTAATGTTCCAAAAACATTTTGGTTCCATTTTTAATAAAAATGTTAAATCTCTAAGCTTACTATTATCCTACTTGTGAACTAACTAATATCTAATGGGTTGGAACTATTGAATGGTCGTGAAATGAAATCAAAAATCCAAGAGTGCATGTCTGGAACCAGAATTAAGGCAAAGTCTAAAGAATTGATGTTGAATGTTACATGCCATAAAAAGGTTACTTTGCCATCATCTAGATAGATCATGGGACAAGAGACAAAAATGAGGAAGAACAACTCAAAGCAAAAACTCGACACTGAGTTGAGCTATAACTCGATTCCGAATGTTAGAATTTGACGGTGACTCGGCATCCATGCATAAGAAGTTAAAGATAAAGCAAAAAATATGAAGTTAGGAGAAAGCATAACTCGACATCGAGTTATGAAACATAACTCGTTACCGAGTTGACTGCCAAATGACGATCGAGCTACGATCTTGCTTTGAAGCCTCTTACCGGACATAGGGAATAGGGGTAGCAATTATAGGAGCCAACTTTGTCGGTCTTCGTCTATAGATAGGAGAGGAGTGCATATAAGCAAAATCTTTTTTAGACTTTCTGAATTAATATATTTTATCATGACACTATGTTGGATCTTTACCCAAGCTATAAGCAATCGAGTTGTCAAATTACTGTTGTAAAAGAATATAGAAATCAACAACAAAGTTAACATATTGATTTTATCCAAACCACTATAAATCTTTTGTTTTTTACCTCCTTTTCATTTTCTTTATTTCTCTAATTAATGCTTATTATTTAATTGGATTTTGTTCTACTTTTGGTGCAAACATTTTGGTGCTTTCATTGAAAAGGATTTGAAATTATTGTCTATGGATCTATCTTAAAACTTTAGATTACAACTATCCACAAACTGGATCTTAAAAGTTGTAATCTAGATCCTTGATTACATAGATTTGCAAAAAGTCTATCATTGAATCTGGAGGAGTTATGGCACCTAAGAACACCAAGGAAAAATTAACTACCTTAAGACCCACCAACGATGCTGAAAATGAAGGCTCTCAAAACTAAAAAGAAGAAAATTACCTTGTTATTATTGAAATTCCAAGTGCTCCAGAAATGGTGACTAGGGTAGATTTGGACCGAATGATGATGATGATGAATAAGAGGATGACAGAGATCCATAATGTTATCTTGAAGCACAGAGAGAATAGCCTTGCTTAGATGACTCAACTACCCCATAGATAAAAGAAGAGTCGAAGAGAATCACCATCTTCTAACTTGGAAGAAGAAATTTCTTCATCATCGGATTGAAATCGAAGAGATCAAAAATAGGAGATGAAAAGGGGATAAGCTGCAAAATGGGTTGGGAAAAGCCTCGGTTGAGAAATTATAACTCGGCCCCAAGTCATTGCGACTCGATGCCAAGTTAAGAACCCAAGTGGTGGTAGATGGGTCGGATGATGAGTTGCACGAAGGGTTTAATGACGATGTTGGGAAGGCTGTCGATGATCAGAGTGGTGGTGTTTAAGAAAATTCCGCTAAGCCACCAAAGAGGGTAGACAACAAAGAGCTGGATGAATGGTTTTCCTAGAAATAGGGGAATCCAGATATCATGGAACTAACCAAGAGTATTTGCAGAGCCAAACACTCAGGGTAGTCCCGCATAGTCATCGTTCAATAAATCCGATTGATTTAGAGTATATAGTTGAAATGTGAGAAAGCTGATGAATGAAAACCAACACAGAAGAAATGATGAATAGGGCTCAGGGCCTAGGAGAACCCTATCATGGATGCTATTTTGAAGAAAGGCTATCCATGAAAGTTTGTTATGCCTTCGATGTTGTCATAAAATGGGACCATAGATCTCCAACAGCGTATGTTAAAGTATGTCCGACACATGGATGGTGCTCGAGCAACAGGCGCAGTAAGGTATAGATGTTTACTTGTATTTCTAGATATGGTAGCTATGATGTGGTTTACTTGGCTTACATTGAGATCCATTCATCATTCGATTAATTGGCGAGAAAGCTTATGGAGTAGTTCATGCCCCACACCGCTCGACCAAAAGATGTGATGTTCTTGTCAGGGATCTATCAGAGTCTTGGAGAGACTCTTAATCGATTATGAGTAGATATAATACTGTTCCGACTGAGGTGAATGAACTAAAAGGGGATGTTGTGTTGATGGAATCAATCCATGGGCACACCTAGATACATATTTTGATAAATGCCTAAGAATGAAATAGCCATCCACCATGGAGTAGTTCTATCGAAAGGCCAACTAAATTTTACACTTGGAAGAGGCAGACCTAGTTGCCAGAAAAGTTGGTGGTAGACCATCGAGTGAAATTGTGCAAAGCAACACTGTTATAAAGCAATCCAATCAAAGCACTAGAATGTTGCAGTAATTGTTAATAATAATAATTAGGAAGAAAGGAACCAGCATGCTAGTGAGAAGACGTCGGACTTCAAGAAGCATCCGAGATGTTTAAAGCCTGAAGACAGTTGAGAATATTTACTTCGCTACACAAGGAACTGAAAATTACAAGAAGCCACCTTAGAGGGAGGCAACTGAACGAAAGCAGCTCTCAGGGAAGTATTGTCGCTTCCATGCGATTCATGGGCACAATACAAACAAGTGTTGGCATTTAAAGAATATAATCAAGAATTTGATCATAAAGAAGAAGCTATAACAGTATGTGAAAAACCCATAGGATGATGGGCAAATGAACAACATATCTGTAACGACCCGTAAATTTTGATAAATAAATTGGTTAATTTAATTAGATTTTTGTAATTAAATTTTAGAAAGGAGATTTTTTTTTATAATTTATATTGAAATAAATGTTAAGAATGAAATATAGCAAGGGTAATTAAAACTAAATATTAGTAATTTGAGTAAAATTCTAATAAATGTAGTAGTGAAAGTATATACTTGGCTATAAATGGAATATGAGGAAGCAAATGTAATTATTGAATTAATGTGTGAAATAATATAATAGATGATATTGGGTTAGGAGGAATGAACATACAAGTACTATAAAAGGTATAATGGTGACAAATGGTTGTTACCTGTTAATTTGCTAATTACAAGTAAAGAGAATTTAAAGTACTTAATGATAATTAATATAATAACGGAAAGTGTGAATGTAAATTAAAAAGGAAACATAAAATTTATTTATAAGGTAGTAATTGGCGTAATAGAAAGCATGAGACCAAGTAAATAATTTATTGAGAAATTAATTGTAATTAATGAATCAAAGAAATAGTAACGGTTGTAAGTTACTATTTAATTGTCCTATTAATTTGCTGTAACTGTTATATTTGGGAATAAGATTTAATATAAGTAAATAAAGGTAAATATTGTATGAGTATATGAATTAATATCTGATTTAGGGTAATAGAATGAATTCATATGATGTAAGTAATTATAATAAATAAGGAAATAATAACTAGGATGGAATATAACAACGAAGTTAATTAAAGCTGAATTGTGTAAATTGAATGGGATTGTAATAAAAGAATTAATGTAAATGTCATAACTTGGTTACAAAATTAATATATGGAAGTGGATGTAAATATGATTAATTAATGAGATGATAGATAGCAATGGTAATTGAATAAAATCAATATTATAAGTATTGTAACAAAATGAATAGGAAATGCTAATTTTATTCCTAAAGTAATAGTTGATGTAATAAAAGAATATTAAGAACCAAGATTTAAAAGCAATGTTGATTATATTCTTGTTGTAATAAAGACTCGAATAACAAGGGTCAGAATTTAATAAATTTAATTAATTAAAATTAAATGAAATTAAAATATCTAAATATTACGTTATTTGAAATTAAGATGGAATGAGAGAATATTAGTGTAACAGTTTTGAATCCAATGTTAAGTCCTTTTATTTGACAATAATAAATGGAATAATTATTAATTTATTTAATTAAATGGAACTATCGGAAATTATATTTATAATTTTTGAATATAATGAAATTGAAACTTAACGCTAAAATTGAAGGATGAATCAACGCTAAATTAACATCTAATTTTTTTTAAATCACTGTAATTGTTTAAGAGATCAAAAATGATTGAATTGCTTAAGTATGGAATTGAAATTTGAAAAGTGATTTAATTTATTAATTATTAAATTATTTAGTTAATGTAAAAATAGCCATTTTGGCCACTGACTCGGATTTCGACGAAACCAGTTTCATCGGATCCGTAACCGTGAATTATTATAGGGTTTCAAGTTTTGTAGCGATCGGACTTGACGTTTGATCGTACGGACTCGAAACGCCTTGAAATCAATTATATTGAAATCAATTGAAATCAATTTGAAATAATTTGAATTTAGCATAACTTCTTCATACAATGGAATTCAGACTTGAAACCTTTTCCATTGCGTTTAAAATATTTTAAAACATCTATTTTGACATACGGGTTGACCCAATTTCATTCCGGAGTCAGAACGGGCTTTTCGGGCCATTCATCGTTCAACGCGTTTATAAATCGGGTCCATCTATTCTATTTCAAGCTTGCCTATATATATCCTGTTATAAACCCTAGCCTATCTCTTATATTCATTTGTCTGTGCGTATAATTTCTTTCACCTCCTCATTTCAATAGCGGACAAACACCTAATTCAAACTGCAATTCAAAATCAAAGTGAAAATTCAAACTCCTTAAAAAAATTTAGAAAAATTATATATCACAGCTCTTGATGTACGCATCTCAGATCTGCAGTCCTGTTTCTCGATCTGAGTTTGTGGGTGGCCAGAAATTGAAGGTTTATCCACGGTCATTCATTGCGCGTTGATGAAAGTTGTCGGATCGTCGAACCATTTATGGGTTTTGTAGAGAAGGCCGAGAGGGTCGCATCAAGGTGGGTTTCGTGGCGAGTTAACGGTTGGATTAGGCATAAAAATTCACTAGGGTTTCGTGAAATTGGTGGCGGCTGTCACCTGTGGGGTGCAAATCGACGACGGTGGGTGGTCATTCGCGAGGTCGGAGATGAGGAGCAGGGTCGGCGCGTCGTTGGTGATCGATTTGGTGAACCATGGCTGGGCGCAGCAGCTTCGATCGCGTACTATTGGCCTTGATAGGGTATCGCATGCGCTGCTATTATTTCAAGAAGATGGTGTGTACGTGTTTTTCTCTTTCTTTATTTATTTTGTTTTATTTGATTTATATAAATTTTAATTTCGTAACGTTCTAACTCACATAACTTTCGCATACGAGGTCCGTTTCACGCGCGGTTTTCTCTGCTAGGTTCGTATTGGGATTCCGGACACTTTGGCAAAGGTTTGGACGAATTCTGATATCGTTTGAATTTTGGGTTAAATTGGATTCAAATTCAATTTAAATTCAAAAGGTGAGTTTTTTAACCCACTCACAACTTTTAGAATTTCTTATGTTCATTAAATATAATTTATGTTGTGATTTTGAATTTATTTATGACTGTTTGTATATTTTTAAATCATCATCTCCGTTAATTGCATTTATTTAAATTAATTGTTATTTAATTTATTATTGCAATATAAACTGCAAGTTAGATAGATTATTTAATTTATTATTGAATATAAACTGCCAGTAATTACCTGTTATTTAGTATATGCTCTATATTGATGTTATTGTTTAAATCGGATGACGATTTTAATAAATGGTTGATGATTGATATTGGATGAATGATGTTATATTTTATATTGTTTTAAACTGCAAATTTGTTATGCACTTTATTTCATTCGGGATTACGGTTTGAAATGATATGTAACCGTATTTTTATTTTAAATTATGAATTGAAATGATAAATATCCGTATATCTTGACCATATGATAGAAAATTTTATACAGACACCGTCGGTCTACATATATAAATATTTTGAAAATGATTTCTATGGTTTTGAAAAGAAATATACGGTTTAATAAATATTAAAATTTGATATTATATGAATATTATTTTTATATATATAGTTAAATTGTTGAATTTAAGCTATGTATAAATTTGTGTAATAAAAATAAGTTTATTCAGGGAGTTTGATTGTTTTATATTATATGGGTAGGTACCTATTTAAGATATTATATATATAGAGGTTTAATGACTTAATAAAAATTAAGTTGGAAGATAAATAGGAAATTGGGTTGAATTGAATTTTTTAAGAATTATACTCGAATAAATTTGATTTGAAATTAAAATTAAAATTGAGATTTAAAGGGTATGATTCTTATAACTTGATTTGGTTTAGAGTGATTTAAATGAATATAAAGTTGATTTAAATGAATATATCAAGTTAAATAAATTGAAAGAATACCCAGTTGTTTGAAGTTAAAAGTTTTACTTAAATTATATTGGATTTATTAAGAAAACATTTGAAATCTAAATAATAGTAACTGAATTTGATATATATGGAAATTTTCAAAGAATTAGTTTTAAAATGGTGGAATATTTAAAGCTTTGAAATATATGAATTGAAATGGATTATTTGGAGGTTCAAATCAGTATTTGGAATTTATTTGTTAATTTAAGAAGCTATTTTATTTTATATAAAGTAATTTAATATTTGAACCACTAAAGTATTGGAAGTTATGTTTCAAAGTTACAAATTTCAAAGTATTACGTTTTGGAAGGGTTATAGTTTAAGTCTTTGGTTTCGCAATTTTATAACTTTGAATACTATGATTTCAAAAAGAATATCAAATTGATTTGGTTTCAAAACAAAAATGGTATCATATTTATATGGTTTGAAATAAATATTATATCCTGGTTTTGAAGTATAAATTATTTTAAAATGACCGCGGTGTTATAATAACGTTTGGCTATTGAAGAGACCGGGATCGGAAGTTGTCATACTCTCTACCAACTTCGAAAACCACTTTAACACCCATGTACACGGTGGAGATTCCAGAAAGAAGTAGGATGGTGGCGGCATTTCCTTTGAGGTAAATACATGGACCCGACTCTCGTGAGTTGGCATAAGGTGGCTAAAACAGGAGCGATCGACGGACTAATGAAGTAGCACCTTTGATCGGACACATCCCTTTGATATTATACTTTGACTTTTGGATTTATTCGGTGGCCACTTTTGATTTCTTTGATTTGGGAGTGTGAGGCGGACGGTAGCTGCGGCTATGCGTTACCACCGGCCTGAAAGCGTAATTGGTATGTCTACCCTGGCATTGCCTAGTTGTTCCATGTCACCTACCCTAGCGCGCCTTGTACGAGTTTCTATTTGTGTCGTACCTATGGAGTATCCTATGGTAGCCTCCCGATCAGGAGGTATTACGGCACTGTATAGACTATTGGCATTATTACGTGTTAAGGGGAATATTGGGTCACTCCTTAACGCTATTTAAAAGTAAGTTTATTTTACTAATAGACATTATTATAATAGCGAAATATAACTACATAGTAAATAGTTTAACGGATCCTTAAGAGATACGAATCCCGAGCATCTCTTGAGTTACTGCACTCACATTAGACACTAGATAGGAGATGTCAAATCCTGTAAACATCTCTGACGCCGTTACACTCATATTTTACCGTTGATTTAACTTACATAAGATCTTTTAGTTCTGACTCGAGTGTTTTGTCTTTTCAATTCGCTCGGGTTAGTCCGAGCATTTCAGGATTTGAAGATTTTTATTCTGGAGGACGAAGATGAAGAATTATTATTGCTTATTATAGTATTCCACCACATTCATACTGTTTCCGCTGCATAAATTATATATCTCTGATATGTGTTGTATTAGTAAAATCGAATATTTTGTAAAACAGTTTCATGAACTGTATATTTGATTATTATATTTTACTGTTTTGATTTATTTCTTCCTTCTTTTTCTTATTTACCCCATAACAATCCGCCCTTCTGTATGTTTTAAGTCTGACGTGTGTGGTTTATCGTCGATTCAAAGCATACGAAAAGGCGGGACGTTACAATATCCTAGGGAAAATTGGCCTAATAAAATTAGCCAAGGCCTAGTGGTGATGGACCTAGGTAGCCTAAATGAAAATTTACTCAACACTTTCATTAGTGGACCTCACCCAGCAAAGAAAAGCTGGAATGAGATGGAAAGGTATGGAAGTTCATTAAAGCATGTCGTGTAGGAGAGTTGTTTTGCCATAGAAGATGGAGCTTTAGCAAAAAACTAGAAGCGATGATTGATGATAGTGTATTTAGATATCGAGATGTGGATGAGGGTGCAAGTGCTGATGCTTGACCCTTCGGTGATTATGAGGGTTGTTAGGATGGCTACTATGCATCGATTTCTCATTGATTGTGGGAGGTTATTAAATATTATGTTTATGAGAATGTTTGATCATATGAGGAGTGCATATGATCTGAAGACATGTAAATCATGAATCTAGGGATTTGTCGAAGAGGCTATAGAGCTTATTGGTTGTATTAATTTATTGTTGAAGCTTGGTAAAGGTGACCGCAAGATGGTGCGAGTGTAAACTTTCATTGTGATTGATATGTACTCAGGTTAAAATGCTTTCTTGGGCCAACCAGCCCTTCCTAGTTTTAGGGTGTCCTTAGCCCGATGGTGTTTAATAATGAAATTCACTATGGAGAATGGTGTTGGAGCTATCCAAGGAGACTAGAGTATTGGTAGTGAGTATTATGTTGTGGAGCTCAAATATGCAAAATGACGTGAAAAGGGAAAGGGTGCAGAGAAGACACTCTGCATTAAGATGACTAACACATAGCAACCAATGCCAAAGCGTTGGCTCTGACGACATAGTAAATTTGATAAATTAATGGATCTGAGGAAAAGGCCTGAATGGGGTCTCCACAGAGCTAACGATCAACATCCCTGATGATGATAACGCCAATTAAGTCCTAAAAATTAGGTCTCGGCTTGGTTTGAAGATAAAAGAGTTGGTAAGGTTTCTCCAAGAAAACCTAGATGTGCTTGCCTGAATGCATTTTGATATATGTGAAATATCACTAGATATAGCATGTCATACATTGAATGTGGATCTATGATGCCCTCATGTGAAGCAAAAGAGGCATGGTGGTTCGGAGCCATCCACGACATTGGGGGAAGAAGTGCATAAGCCGAAGGTAATGGCTTCATCCATAGTGCAATTTACCCTAAATGGGTATCGACTCCCATGCTTGTTAAAAAGCCAAAGGGAAAACGGCAGACTTACATTAACTATTTAGATCTAAATGAAGCATTACCAAAGGATGGTTTCTCATTGCCCAAGATTAACCAGCTTGTGGATGGAACAACTAGACATTAATTGTTGTCTTTTATGATGCATATTCCAATTACAATCAAATAGCAATGCATATTCCATATCAAAACACATCAGTTTCATCGCCGGCCTAAGTAATATTGTTATTATCTAATGATGTTCAGTCTGAAAAATGCTAGAGCCTCATACCAATGATTTGTAAACTCAATGTTTAAAGATCAACGGAAGTTTATATGGATGATATTCTAGTGAAGTCACAGCGATCGATGAACCACATCTATGACCTCTCAGAGATGTTTGATGTGCTTTAAAATACAGGATGAACCTCAACCCACTAAAATGCCCTTTTGGAGTAGCGGTAAGAAAGTACTTGGGCTTCATAGTAAACTCAAGGGGCACAGAGGCTAATTCAGATTAGACTAAAGTGTTGGAAGATGTTGATGCCACAAAGACGAGAAGGGGAGTGTAAAGCTTAAATGGAAAGGCTACTACACCGAGTCTATTTATCTCGAAGGCAACAGATAAATATGTGTCATTCTTTGATACCCTCAACAAAGAGAAAGGGAAATTTTCTTGGATGGAGGAATGTCAAAAAGCTTTCCAGGCCTTACTTGATCACCTGGAGAAATCGCTTGTCTTTTCAAAGCCTTTGGAAGGAGAGGACTTATTAGTTTATTTAGCAGTGTCTGCTCACCCACTGATTGCAACTGTGGTATGTGAGGAGTCAGATATTCCAGGCTCCTATATTATGTCGGCAAGTAGTTCACTGGAGCAAAGAAGAATTATCCAAAGTCAAAGAAACTAGCATACTACTTGTTGATCACTTCGAGGAAGTTGTGTCGATAAAAATGTTGATTGATCAACCTTTGAGATAAGTGTTGCATCGATTTGAGACTTCAGGAAGGTTATTAGCCAATATGACATTACATACCATCCTAGAAGGAAAATATGAGGATAGGCGTTAGCTTATTTCATTGTCGAGTTCACCATCTAAGACGTAGAGGTGGAGGAAGATGTAGTCTAGCTTGCTCAATGGAAGTTATACACGGATGAAGTGTCTAATGAACACAACTCTAAGGCAAGAGTGATCTTGGTGACCCTGGATATATGTGTAAAATGCTAGGCCTTAAAGACTGAAACTCAATAATAAATAATGAAGCCGCATAGTCATTGATCATCGGGCTCAAGATAGCGAAAGAATTAGGAATAAGACTTGCCCCTTACTTGATGAAGTTTTTGGAATTACTGAATGATATTAAATATTATACGATAACCTACATTCCCAGAAGGAGTACAAGAAAGTCAATTCATTGACCAAAATGGCCAGATTTAGGGATGCACTGATTATGGGACTAGTTCCAATAAAGGTGTTGTCAGCTCCAACATCAACCAGATGGATGTTGGATCTTGGAAGCTGAAGTGGAGAAGGAGTCATGAATGACTCCGATTAAAGAATATTCGCTGAAGGGAAATCTCCCTAACAAGAGAAATGAATGAAGAAAACTCTTTCATAAAGTGCCATGGTTTATTATACAGGAAGGAGTACTATAAAGGAGAGGATTGTCTACTTCTCTATTACGATGTGTCACTAAGGAAGAAGCCAAGAAGATATTGGCCAATATGCCTGAAGGAATTTGTGGTGACCGCACTAGGGGGACAGACTTTTGTAAGGAAAATACTTCGCTATAGATACTTTTGGCCAATAATCAACTGAGACACGACTGATTACACTAGAAGTGTTCTACATGCCAAAGGTTTGCAAAGATTCCTAGAGCCAAGGGCTATCAATTTCCAACACGACTCGAAAACCACACGGAAATTAGCGGGTTAACCCGACACGTTTAAAAGGGCGGGACATTTTTTGGTCAACCTGTTAGAACCCATAACGGTTGGTTTTAGGGTTGATCTGTGAACCCGAATTTGACCCGACTAACCCATTTATAAGCTCGGTATTGTTGTACAATTCTCATTTTAGCTTGCACAAGAATGGTATTGTTGTTATTCACTTATTCCTACACATTTGCACTTAACAACTTTGTACGTTTTCATGCGCATTCCCACATTTTCATGTCCATTCCCATGTAAGAACTTCCCAAATTTTCATACCCATCTTAGCTTGCAAATAAAAGAATGACAACAATACCCTTCTTTTGCTCTAAAATTCTCATCTTAGCTTGCAAAAGAAGGGTATTGTTGTCATTCACTTATTTCTACACATTCGCATTTCACAACTTCCTACATTTTCATGCCCATTTCCATTTCTTTATACAAATATTATTCTTAACGAGTTACACAAATCAACCTGAAATCCACCTAATATATAATCAGGTAAACCCGAAAGCCACCCGTTTAATAAACGGGTTAACCCGACCCATTTAAAAATCAATCCAAACCCGAGTTGACCCGACCCGAACCTGACCCAACCCGACCAATTGACAGGCTTACTAGAGCCCCATCCATGGTGCTTACCCAAATGGTCAGTCCTTGACTGTTCGCGGTTTGAAGACTTAATATAAAAGTGTGCTATCGATGACAAAAGGAAGAATGAAGTATAACATCATTGCAGTTGATTATTTAATAATGTGGCCTAAAGCGGAATCATTAGCCATGATCATTACGAAAAAGGTGTAAAGAACATTATATGCCGATTTGGAGTTCCTCGAAAAATTATCATCAATAATGGAACCGAACTCGAGAGCACCAAATTCAAAGATTTCCACAACAAGTATCAAATTAAAAAGAAATTTGTAAGTGGCAACCTGCAAGATAATAGATATATAGAGGTAACGAACAACATCATCATCGAATCCCTCCTAAAGAAGTAGTTGATGAAGGCCAAGGGCAACTAGGTCAATAAATTACTCCTAGTACTTTGGGTTTATCAAATGACTCACTGCCTATGGCCTTCCATACTCTATTCGCTTTGGCCTACGGATCGATGGCTATAATTCCAATTGAATTGGAAATCCCTTCTCATTAAAGAATGCATTATGATCCTAAAATGAATGAGGAACTCTTGGTTGAGTCTCCTGACTTGGTCGATGAGAAGTGAAAAGAAGTTTAATTGAAGGTAGCTACTTACCAAAATAGAGTAGCATGATAATTCAATGCCTTGGTCCTAAAGTGGACCTTCGAGATAGGTGATTTCATTTTGAAATGAGTCTTCCTTAGTCCTATGGAACCTGGACCAAATTAGAAAGTCCCTTATACAATTGAACATAATCTTGGAGATGGGACTTTCAAGCTGGCGACTATTAATTGAATTTTGATTCTGATTGCGTGGAATAGTGAGCATTTGAGACGCTATTTCACTTAGCCTTATCTCTATAACTAGGTGACTAGACAATGATGTAATAAGGCAAAGTCCACCATTATTGTTTATATAAATAAAATTGGCTTTGAGAATTGATGAACTATATTCTTCAAGCCCTACTTTGCATCGTGTGAAAAACAGAAAAATTAAACATTCTCTATTTGGAAAACACTAATATCAAGGTACCTGGAGATAGGTAATTGACAAAATCTTTTTATCCATGATACGATCCTTAGAGTATAATCAAAATGGGGTCTATCAGACGATACACCCTATGCATCTGATCTTTGACCAATGTTTGGAGATAGGAAATGACCAGAAATTGACGCCCAGAGATTGGCACTAATGAATTCCATTGATCCATGATCGGATCATCAAAATTTAATCTGTTAGAACAAAATTTGGTTCAATCCAATATGTACTAGTTATGAGGAGTTAAAGGCACTTGGGTAAGTTGTATATCTTAGCTAAGTGCACTATTGTTGAGTCCACATAAAGTTATTATGAAAATTGTTCTTTATTAAAGTCCTTGAATGAAAAGTCACAAGGTAACATAAATCCAAGCGGCCATGAAATTTACAATTCAAGCTTTCTTTATCATGCTAGAAGTAAAATAAAAATAAAGAGTAAGATAAATTAAAAATTCAACCCTTTTTAATAGGGGGTACGTAGAAAAATCATGCCCTTAGATCGTTGACAAGTGACTTAAGGAAAATGAGTGGCTGAGATTCTATTGAAGTGGCACCTTAATGGTCTATGGCATAACTTTCCTTTTTAATAGGGGGTCCAGGCCTTAATTTGACCATCACTCTTTGGACGGTTTCTTTAACCAGGCCTTAGGGTGAGACCAGAGGCTTCTCCTCCATCTCCTTTGGATGGGTGCTTTGATCAGGCCCAACAATAGGATCAAAGGCTTAACTGAATATCACTCTTTGGATGGTTGGTTTGGCTGGGCCTTACGGAGGGACTGAAGGCATAGCATCCTTTTCCTTAGATGGGTGCTTTAATCAGGCCTGATAGTGGGATCAGAGGCCGAACTGATCATCACACTTTAAATGGTTGCTTCAACCAAGCCTTATAGCAGGACTGAAGGCTTAGATATCCTCTTTCGGATATGAGCTTTGGTTCTACCAAACAGATCTCGCTTACCTCATCAGGTTAAGAGCTAAGTCAAACATATTGCGTCTCGGTCTAGGGTTATCATTTGGGAAAGATCTTTTGATAATCCATTTTATTCATCCAATATTGTGAAATTCGGTCTAAATGTTTAGCGTTCCATGTTCTTGATATCGCATTTCCATCGGGCCTACTTAATTGATAAGTTCCAAGGGTATAACTTCATAAATGACTAGCGTTCTTCCTGATTTTGTCCTAGTAGGCCATCCGCTGGATCCTTAGTATTTGCCATTACTCTCCTTAGCACTTGGTCTCATTTCTTGAATGCTCTTCCTTTACTTTTGAATTATAATATTTGGTGATTCTTTGCCGGTATTCAACCATCTATATGGCAGCCTGATCGCTTAATTAGTTATGCAAGTCGAGAGACCCTTTCTTTATTTCTTGATTTTATTCATAAGTGAATGTAGTCTTTTGGCAGGAAGGAACTTCGATCTAGTAGCATGGCCTTAAACCCATAGGTTGACCAATATGAGGTATGTCCAGCAGTTGTCTTTATTGAAGTTCTATTTAACCATAAAACGAGGACAAGTTGTTCCACCTAATTTCCTTTTTCTCTACCTAAATGTTTCTTTAGGCTATTCTTTATGGTTTTTTCCACTTCTACTATTACGTTAGTCTTTGGATGAGCTACTGACAAAAAGCTTTTTAGTATCCCTTTTCATTCAGAAAACGGAGAATTCTTTGCTTTCGAACTAAGTCCCGTTGTCAGAAATAATTTTTTTTGGAAGTACGAATCTGGCAACTATATTCTTTATGATAAACTTCAAGACCTTCTCCGCGATGATGTTTGGAAAAGCTCTACTTCTATCGATTTGGTAAAGTAATTGATAGCTACTATGGTGTATTTTGCTCCCTTTTTAAGACCAAAGATGTCCAATTAAATCAATTCGCATACGCCAAAAGGCTATGGGCTCCTAATGGCATTCAACTTATTCGAAGGTAATCATAGAATCTTAGAAATCTTTTGCATTTGTCACACCTTTAACGTAGGACAATGCATCCTCGGTCAAACAAGGCTAGTAATATCCTCAGGTAATATCCCTTTCTCCAAGTATTCGATTAACGGCATCATCCAACTATTAGCCAATTGATCCTCATAAGTCCTTTTTCGCATTTTCTTGGGACCCCTCTGGTGATTACACTATCCTCGATGGTCTTCCTCATCATATAGAGGTTGTTGAGCTTGAGATCGAGATAAAACTAAAACCTTGTTATTGGTCCCTCTTCCAAAATTTCATATTTTGATCCTTCTTTTCCCAATGTAATTCTAGGGATCTATTGGAATCCAACAAGAATGATTTTAACTACTAGAGCCTCTCAAAAGCTTTCTAATTTTGAATAAAAAATTCTTGTGCATTCTTTTCTCTTGTATTTGATGAATAGAAAAAGTTTTCGAATTGAACTAGCATTTCATGATCCATTTTCACGTACTCGGTCAGCTGACCATCTCTAGTTTAAAATACCTTTTTCGATTGGTTTATCATTAACTATGAATCGCTAAATATTTCAATCCTTGGGATTTAGTTATTGAGTTAAACTAACCCTACCATCATAGATTCATACTCAGCCACATTATTTTTTGCAAAAATGCCAGCTCTGTTGCGTAATGTAGTTTATGTCCATCGGGCATAATTATCATATAACAGGCCCTTGCTCCTTGTTCATTTAAAGCCCTGTCTACATATGGATTCCACTTTAGTTCAATCTTATTTTCCTTGCCAAATTGGTCTTTAATAAAACCTATACTTTTTGCTATAGAGTCGACATCGCTTTCCCTTTAGTTGATATCTGAGGTAAATACTCAATGTTGTACCGGCTTAACTCCATTCCCCATTTTATTAGTCTTCCTGATATTTGGAGTTTACTTAGAACGTGCCTTAATGGGTAGTTAGTTAACACCTTGATTGGATGGGCTTTGAAATAAGATCTTAACCTATGTGTTGTTGGTAACAAACAATAGGCTAATTTCTCTATAATCGAATATCTAGTTTTGGCATCCTATAACTTCTTGCTCATGTAGTATACCAATTATTAAATTCCATTCACCTCCCTTATTAATATTGAGCTAATTACGTGTACGGATACTCCCATATATAAAAATAAGTCTACTCCCTTAATGGGGCTAGAAAGTATCGATGGCTTTTCTAAATGATCATTTAGCTCTTGGAAATATTTCTAGCATTCTTCTATCCATTCAAAGGTGTTTGGTTTTTTAATCACATCGATGAAAGGACTGCATTTGTCAGTTTCCCTTGATATGAATATGTTCAGTGTTGCGAATCATCCATTCAATCCTATTACTACTTTAATTTTTAAGGTTCTATCACATTTCTAATTTCTTTAATCTAATTAAGGTTAGCTTGTATTCATCCTGCGCTTATGATGGATCCTAAGAATATACCATAATGGATGCCTAAGGAGCACTTTTCAAGATTTAGTTTTAGTTTGTACCTCCTTATTATTCTGAACAATTGGCTCAGAACTCCCGTATGATTTTCCTCCTCCTTAGATTTTACCAACATATCATCCACATGTATTTTAAAGTTTTTCCAAAGTTTGCCTTTGAACATCCTATTTACAAGCCTTTGATATACGACTTATGTATTATTTTTTATCCAAATGACATTATCATTCAACAGTATATTCTCTAGTCGGTTACAAAGCCTGTATGTTCTTCATCAGGTTTGAAAATAGGAATCTGATTGTACCTCGAATATGCATGAATAAATGATAATAATGTATGATCACTTGTAGCCTTAACTAACTGGTCAACTCTAGGAAGTAAATAGCAGTACTTCGGGGATGCGTTGTTTAAGTCTTTATAGTCACACATGTTCTCCACTTGTCATTGGACATTTTGATCAAACTGGATTTGATAGCCATTTAGAATAAAACACTTCTCCGATGAACCTGTTTTCCAATAGCTTTTTTATTCTTCTTGCAGTGCCATAGTGTGAATTTTATCAAACTGCCTCTTCTTTTGCCTTAGTGAAGTAGCTTCGGATAAATTTTGAGTGTGTGGCATATTACAGTGGGGTCATTTCCTTCCGTATCAACATGAGTCCAATTGAAGACTTCTTTGCTTGACTATAGAAATGCTATTAATTTGTTTCTCATGTTCTCATCGATTCTCCTTCCTTTCTTTACCACTTTGGTACAATCTTTAGGATGTGGACTTATTTCTTCTAGCTCTTCAGTGGATTATGCATTTTCTCGATCGTCTTTGGAATCCATGTCTAGTACTATCTCCTTCAAAACTTATTTCTTATCATGGTTAATTTTATTTAGATCCATATACTTCCTCTTTTCGCCTTCTAATTTGACCTGCTGGCCACGCACTTGTTGGACTTTTGTTGGAAGACTTTGTTTATTTTCCTTAGATTCAATGCTCGAGGATTGATATGCAAGGACTTAGGAGTTTTAATTTCATTATATCTATTTAAGACAGGCCCATAACATGTTTCACCCTCTTGATTATACTAGTCAAATGTGGTAAAATACATTTCATGAGAACTAAATTGTTCTCCACGCATAGTCCCCCTTCCTGCCATACAATGGAATTTTAAAAGCATATGCATTGGGGGAGGTAAAGGCATCATCTTGTCTAGCATGGGTCTTCCAAAGAACGCGTTGTAGTAAGATGGCTAGTTCATCATGACAAATAAAATCTCAAACATCCTCTTATAACATGGAGTTCCAATTTGTATAGACATTTTGATTTGATCAACCGGTGTGGAGCTTTTGTTGTTGAATCTCAAGATTAGTTCCAAAGTTGGCTCAACCTTCTATGGAATTTCCATTTGATCAAATCCATTTTTTAAAATGACGTTGACTATAGTCCCACTGTCAACTAATATTTACATAAGAAAAAGTCCAATGTGAGCAATTATCGTGTGATAATTTGTTCCATTTACCTTTTTTGGGTCATAATACTCGCATCTCTTTTTGGTTCTATTTGTTGTGGAAAATTTCATCCACTCGAATAAATTTATCTGCTTGGAGTGGAAGTCTTACAAATCTTTGTAACCATGAATACATAATTCTTTCCAAAAAGGGTGTTTTCAATCAAACCGGACTTTACTACCATCAATCTTTCTCGATCACTAACTTTTTCGATTTTATTTACTTCAGAGTTGAATGTCTTCATATAATCCCTCAATAACACTCTTAGTTTATGTTTTATAATTTGCCAACACACTTGTGTCGATAGTTGGCTCCTTAGAGGTTCAAAATTGAGCTAAAAACTCATAAGCAAATTACTCCTGCGAGTAAATAGTTTTCCCATGATATTGTCTATACCACTTTGCAGCTGCATCGAAGAAAGTGGTCGAGAATAGCCTACATCTCATTGACCCAAGGGCATCAAAAAAATCCATTCGGCTCTAAAAACCATCAAATAGTTATGAGGATCGACTATTCTATCATATTTGATTGACGGGATCTTTATATACGGTGGCAATGGGACTGTCATAATCTCTTCCTTGGGATCTTTACAAAATTGAAAGTTATTATTTTCCTTGGGATCCATGATCCTTTTCCCGTTCAAGTCTTCTATGTCACTATAACACTCCATATTTTAGTGACATTATTTAGGATATTTAATTAGCTAAATTAAATAAAATGATGTGTTGATTAATGGATTGGGATTTGATTTAACCAAGGGTAATCATGCCTATATGTAAAATGAACTAGAGAAATAAAATGGACAAAAGTGTTAAGAATTAAGCAAGGGGTAAAACAAAAAAAATGATAGAAATTACACCCAAAACCCTTAGGAAACCAAACGCGCGTTCATTTCGTTTTCTCAAGCTACAATACTCTAAGATTGGGCACCATTTTTAATCCCAAGAGAATATAAAGCTAGGAATTTCAAGAGGAAGAAGTAAATCAACATAATCAAGGTCAAATCTCACGTCCTAATCAAAAAGCTAAGGTGAACAATGAGCACATCTCATTATTTCTATATGATTTCGGCTTTAGATGAATTCCAAATTTATCTTGCATGATTTAGCCATGTTTTAAAAGAGGAAGATGTGTATATATACTTGTTAATGATTTATGCATATTTATATTGATTCTTATGATATTATGATGGAAAACCTATTTAATGACATCCAAATTCCTTGCGATTTTTGATATAGACCAGAAATGTTATTTTAAAGATGGATTTCAATTTTCATAATTTCTGAATTAATGTGGATTTTATGTAAATTTTCTAGTGAAAAAAATGATTTATTAGGTTACAAATTATTTAGGAAAAATAAATAATTATTTAGGTCTGAAATTTTTATATGTTGGAAAACATATTAAAATAGATTTTATGGGTTTTTCCAGATTATTCCAAAGTGTTTTGATGAATATATAATATTATATAAGGTATGGGACTTAGATGTTTTATATATTTAATTAAGAAGAATGGGCATTTTGTAAAATAAAATCATTGTTATTTCTGAAATTGTTTACAGCATTTTATAGAAAAGTATTTAGCAGCCAATGAAAATTTAACAAATAAAAGAAGGTTAGTTGAAAAGTTTACTCTTTTAAGTTAAAAACAAAGATAACCTGATTTTAGCATGTTCCGTCACTTTCGGCACAGGAGGTTCCGACCAGACCTTTCACCACCAATGGTTTCGAAACCGAAGCTCATGGAATCAAGCTTCTTAGTATATTGCGTTTTAGGACAAAGGTGAATGGGTATTTGATAGAAACCTTAGGTTCCAAAGGGGTTGGATTATGTCTGTTTTAAAACTAAGGTAGCGCCTTCTATGCTTTCGAAAGGGATAGGTTTCAGCTCAGTTGCTTTTGACTAGGTCAATTGTTTTTAAAGTATGGTTTTGACTTGGTTGCATTCTTTTATTTTAAGTAAAGCTCTTGAAGGGGTCGAAACCTCTAGCTGCCGCCTCTCTACCATTCGCGGTCAATGGTTTCGAAGGGTATACTTTGTTTTTAAATTAATTACTTCTCCAAAGTTTTCGAAAGGGGTGTTTCAACACCATCACTTCCTAACTTAGCAATAGATTTCTAAACGATGAGCTTTCAACCTTGTGCTTGTAACCCTTAGTGATTTTAAAGAATAACCCAATGGTGTTGAAAGGTATTGGTTTTGACTTAATGGTTTCGAAAGGTGTTTTTCCACATGCTTTAAACCGAGTCCCAATTGCTTTCGAAGGTTTTAGGTTTCAACACCTTCAAAGGTTTTTAAAGAAGGTTTCAAAGGGGAGGTTCCCCAATGGTTTTGAAAGGTCTAAAGGAAAGGTTTTCCAATGGTTTTGAATTGTTTAATGGAAAAAATTTCCTATGGTTTCGAAAGGCAATGTTTACGGGTTTTAAGAAGGGATGTCTATGGTTTTAGCTTTCGAAAAAGAAAGGAATTTCAATGGTTTCGAAAGGTTTATAGGAATGGATTCGAAGGAAGATTTAGCCTTTTGGCCTAAGAGAAAGAAAGAGTTTTACATGGTTTCAAAAGGGGTACTTTTAATATGATCGAAAGGGGTACTTTCAAATGTTTAAAGGTTTTTCATCAACAAAGATTTGAGTAAAGTATATATATATATATATATATATACTGCATAGCAAAGTGATTTTGAGTAAGCATATAATATAAATGTTTTTCTTGTTTAAGTTTGATTTAAGGTTTTAAATAAATTTCAGATGAAAAGGTTTCAAGGAAAATCATGGGAGGTTACTTCTAAGTGCAAATGACTTAGATGTTAGAATACCAGATGGGACCAGTATAGGGTCGTGCCATATACATTAGCTATTAGCCCCTGCTAATTTGGTCCAAAATTCCAACATGTAGGGCTTTGTTACAAGTAAGACTGAAAAATATGATTACACACAGAAGAGAATCTAAGATTATATACAGATAGGTTATTAGTGAGCCTACAAAACAATTAGGATCAAGTGGCCTTGGGAGATTTTAAGTTAGGGACAAGTCATCCAGAAGGAAATTATTTAACAGAAAACTAAGGAAAGATAGTCTAGAAGAAGAATGTCTAACAGATGTTGGATTATTTTGTTTTTTTTGATAGGCCCGAGTCAGCCAAAGGTTAATATTAAGCCAAATAAAACTATATGATTCGAACAGATAGTCCATTTGTTATCTGATATATACATTTATATAATGATGCTTGTAGTTTTATCCAGTTTTGCTATAAGATAAAGGTTTGTTAAAGATATGTTTTAAAAGGATATTAGTGAAGGGAACCCCGTTCAGCTAAGCTGCATGGTCTCACTTAGTATCAACAAACCGAGATGTATGGTATTATTCACACCAAGCCTTATGTTTGACTCGAAGTTTATGTTTTCCCCTTAAACTATCGGATGTTCAAAATTGATTTGAGTAGGCTGAGGGTTGATGTTTTTTTAGGTTTTACTAGGATGACGAATAAAGATACCTAAGAGGAGCAAGAGGCTTGTTGATAGCTATTTAGGAATTGCGGTTCTTTGCTGTTATTTATTTCTGATGTGTAGTTACCAAGTGAATTATGACTATATGACTCTAATCATCTAAGAGGGCATCTTCATACGTTGCTCCTGACGTATTTTGTAATAAGTACATTTTATCATTGCTTGGGAATCATATTGGGAACTATGTAATATGAATATGGAACATGTATTTGAAATGTAATGGAAAATTCTATGTAGAAATATGTGAGTTGTTTCATATTCAAGTGCTTTTTATCATATAGATACCATCAACATAGCCGTATTTAATCGTCGAAAATTAATACTATAGATGACTACAATATTTGTAGCGCTTAGCTTTAGGCCTCTAGATAGGGGATGTTACAACTTGGTACCAGAGCATAGGTTTATTAAATAATTTAACTAAAAATGATTTTTAAAAACATAATCCTTAGACAATAAAGTTAGGATTGGGGTATATGATAATGCTATAATAGCATATTTGTATTTACTATATATAATTATACGTTTTATCTATAGATTTATATCTTTATTAGGCTATTCTTCTGTATCTCACGAGGGTTGAATACATATATGGACGGAAGAAGAGGCAGAGTCAATCCAGGAGGAGACAACACCGCTACAAATGGAAATTCCCGACCAAATGCTTGAAGATGTCAGGCTCGGGCTAAGAATATTACTGATGGAGTTCCCCAAGTGGACATGGAAGCCAAGTATCCGTTTTTCATAAACATGAAGCAAGCTAGGATCACAGTTGGGTTTGTAGGAGGTAATGCGGTGGGAGGAGTTCAAGAGACCCCGGTAGTCAATCAGTATGCTAACTTGAGTAGAGACTATACCAGGCTCGGAGGAAAGCCATTTATTGGGAAGGAGGATGCTATCGAGGTAGAAAACTAGCTATTACACTGTGAGATGATTTTTGTTGACCTAGGACTCAATAGCGAGCAAAAAAGGAGATTTGCTTCAAGACAGCTTTAAGGAGATGCTCTATTTTTTGTGGAACATTGTAACTGCTAGTGTAGATAAAGGGATTATGACATGGGCAGAGTTTAGAAGGTGGTTACAAGAAAGGTTCATGTCAGTAAAGGCACAGTTAGTTTTAGTCGGGAAGTTTGCTGAGCTGGAACAACGAGAAATGTTAGTTCTTGAATATGCTAGTAGATTCAAAGAGTTTGCTCGGTATGTGTATGCCACCGTTCATACAATGTTGAAAAAGAATGAAAATTTTATTAGAGGTTTGAAGCCGGAGTTGGCTAGGGCTACTTTACCGCATATTAGAGATCCTTGTGGTGTAGTGGTTGCAATGGCACTGAGACATGATGAAGTGTTAGTTTGTTTGGAGACAAAAAGGAGAAGGAGGTCCAGGTTGGACAAGGCCAAAAGAGAGAGTTTTTCCCTAGAAAGAATGCTCAAAAAGGAGGAGCAGCAAAAAAAGGAAAGTCTAAGGTGGTCTCTATGAGTGTGATAAGAAGGGCCATTATGTTAATGAGTGTTGGATAGGCAAAGGAAAGAAGGATTCTGAGAAGAAAGGGATTAGATGTTTTAACTGTAATCAAATTGGTCACTATAAGCACCAGTGCAAAGAGCTAGCAAAAGGGGATAAAGGCTAGGAGTTCGCATTGGAGCCTGCTATGTTAAAGCCAATAGCATTGAAGAAGGGAAGGGTGGTGTTAGGAGGTATGCTTGAGATCCATGATACATCTTTTAGCGTTATGTTTGATACTGGTGCATCTCATTCTTCCATATCTAGATGTTTGGTAAATAAACTTAACCTAGAACCCACATATTTAGTTACTTCCTTAAGAGTTGCAAATCCGATAGGAGGGTATGCGACACTTAGGACGAAGTGTGACCATGTAGATTTTGACTTGCTAGGTTACACCTTTTTCTGTAGTTTTCACATATTTGACTTTGTAGGGTTCGGAATTATATTGGGAATGGATTAGTTAAGTAAATACAATGCTAGGATATTTTGCCTAGATAGGAAAATATCAATTAGACACATGGAGTGTATTGATTGTATAGTTTATATTGTAGAAAATCCTAGTTGTGAGGTAAATGCCTCGTTGGGTGTTATGGAGTTGGAAGATGAGTTAAATCATATTTTCATAGTTAGAGAATTAGTGATTTTTTTTAAGCTGGTAGTCGGATTACCATTGAAATGTGCTATTGAGTTACGGATAGATTTGGTGCTTGGTGCAGAACTAGTGAGTAGGCCGCCAAGCAAAATGATGGCAACAAAGATGATGGAGTTAAGGACTTAGTTGATGGATTTGGAAGGTAAAAGTTTTATCAGACCAAGTAGTTTACCCTGGTAAGCAGTCGCTATATTTTTTAAAAACCGAATGGATTGTCAAGGCTACGTATCGATATTGCAAGTTGAATGAGTAGATGATAAAGAACCGATATCCATTGCTAAGGATTGACGATTTATTCGATCAGTTGAGTAGGGCTAAGATATTTTCTTAGTTGGATCTAGCAATAGGATTTCATCTACTTAGAGTGGCAGAAGATAGTATACCACTGACGGCGTTTAGAACAAGGTATGGGTTATAGGAATGGTTAGTTTTGCTATTCGAACTTACTAATGCGCCGGCATTCTTTGTAAATTTGATGAATCAAATTTTCCAAGGGCACTTGGATAGATTCATGTTGGTTTTTATAGATGATATCCTGATAGACTCTAATGACGGGAAGGAGCATGAAGTTTATCTTAGAGTCGTGCTTGAAATGCTGAGGCAGCATCAGCTAAAAGCAAAGTTTTTCGAAATTCCATTTTTGAAAGAAAGAAGTAAAGTTTCTTGGGCATGTGGTTTGGGAGAAAGGATTGTTAGTTGATCTAGAAAAAATTAAATCCATTAATAATTGGAAAAGACCAAAAACAGTGACTGGGATAAGGAGTTTGCTTGGGTTGAATGGGTATTATTGGAGGTTTATAAAGGATTTCTCACAGATAGCAGTGTGGATGACCAAGCTAACATGAAAGGATGTAAAGTTCGTATGGACCGATAAGTTCTTTAGAAGCATTAAAAAGCTTGAAGCACTTGTTAACCCATGCACCTATGTTGGTGGTTTCGGAGGGGAATCAAGATTTAGTTTTTTATACTGATGCATGTGGTACCGGATTGGGAGCTGTACTAATACAGAGGGGTAAAGTGATTGCCTGCGCTTCTAGACAGCTTAGACCGCATGAGGTTAAGTATCCGACCTATGATTTGGAATCTGTTGTAGTCATATTTGTGTGTTGAAGGTATGGAGGCATTACCTTTTGGGAGAAAGGTTTGAGCTTTTACCGACCATAAGTCGTTGAATTACTTGTTCTCTTAGAAGGAGCTAAACATGAGAAAATAGAGGTGGTTGGAACTTTTAGCTGCTTATGATTTTGGAATAGTGAACACACAAGGGAAAGGCAACAAGGTTGGTGATGCGCTCAGTAGAAAGCATCAGAATGTGGTGTTAGTCGTGATAGAAGAATGGAAAGACTTAGAAGCCTTGAAAACTCAAAGAGTGCAAAGTAGATCCAAGGCTGGGTCTAGTAGGGCATCTGCTACATTATCTTGTTTGGAAGTTCGACTGGTATTGATTGAGAAGATCGCTTCTAAACAGGAAGAGGATCCAGTGTTAGCTGAAAGGATCAGAAAATTTAAAGATGGAACGGAGAGCAATAACTTAAAAGGTTTCGATCTTGACCAAAATGGATGGTTGAGAAAGAAGGATAGATTATGTATTCCAAATGTGGGAGAGATAAGATAAGAAATTTTGGAGGAAAGTCATCGTTCGAAGTTCACTATCTGCCCAGGAGGAACAAAAATGTATCAAGATACGAAGATAAGTTTCTTCTAGAAAGGCATGAAGAGAGATGTTGGCTTATGGGTGAAGCAGTGTTTGAACTGTCAATGGGTAAAAGCCGAGTATAGGAAGCCGAATGGATTTCTTCTGCCATTGGATATCCCATTACGAAGTGGGATTCTATTTCTATGAATTTCGTAGACGGGTTGCCGAGATTTAATATTGGGAATGAAAGCGTATGGGTCATAATGGACAGATTGACCACGAGCGCCCATTTCATTGTAATTAAGAAAAATAGGATGGCACCTGTATTGGCTACATTGTTGATGAAGAATGTGGTTAGGCTGCACAGAATTCCTAGTAGTATTGTTAGTAATAGAGATCCCTTATTCACTAGCAAATTCTGGAAGAGTCTACAGGAAACTTTAGGAACTAAGCTCAAGATGAGTACCGCTTACCATCCGCAAACCGATGGGCAGACGAAAAGGGTTAACAAGATCTTGGAGGACTTGTTGCAAGCTTGTGTATAAGACTTTGGGGGATCATAGAAAGACCACCTATACCTAATCACGTTTTCATATAATAATAGTTATCATACTAGTATAGAGATGGCATCGTTTGAGGCTTTTCATGGACGACCATGCAAATCCCCTGCATGTTGGTTAGAGATTGGGGATAGATTGGTACTTGGTCCTGATTTGGTAAAAGAAGCAGCATTAAAGATTGAGCTGATAAGGGTAAAAATGATGGAAGCTCGGTCTCGGTAGAAAAGTTATGCAGATAGAAAAAGAAAAGATTTACATTTCTCTGTTGGAGACCATGTTTTCATCAAAGTATCACCGATGAAAGGTGTTATCTGGTTCGGGAAGACAGGAAGGTTAGAACCGAGGTTCGTAGGACATTTCCTGTTTTAGAAGGGACTGGGAAACTTGCATACAGATTAGAATTACCAAATAGTTAGGCAGGAATCCATGATGTTTTTCATGTTTCTCATCTGAGGAAGTATATTAGGAATAGTGTAACGACCCAGAATTTTTAGAAATTAAAATTTGAATATTTAATTAATTTTAAATATTAATAAGTGAATTTATAAGTCAAATAAATTTTTATTTGAATTTTTGGATTTAATTGAATAATTAAATCGATAATTTAATACGTTAAATTATGGAAATAATTGAAAATTAAGTTAAATATGATTGTAAATGATTTGTAAAATTTTATTTTATCATATTGAAGTTAGAATGATATTTTAAAACTTTTAAAATCGAATTAAGAGTTAATTTGTGAAAATTGAATATTTTAATATTTAAATCGACTAGTAAAAATAGTCAATTTTTGAACAGTCTCAGAATTGAACGAAACCAGTTCCATTGGATCCGTAATAGTTAGTTATTATCGGATTTCAATTTTCGTGTCAATCGGAGCTATCGTTTTATCGTGGCAGCTCGAAACGCATCGATTTATTTTTAATTTAAATTTGGCGAGTGAAAATAGCCATTTTTCAAAAAGTCTCGGATTTCGACGAAACCAGTTTCATCGGATCCATAATGTGATATTATTGTAAGGTTTCAAATTTCAAGTCAATTGGATTTACCGTTTGTCCTGTACAAATAAAAACGCCTAGAAAATCGCTTAAATCGGTTTAATTTAAATTGAGCGTTTATAGCCATAACTCGCACATACTTCCGAATTAGCTTCCGAAACCTGTTCCATTGTGTCCGGAACGTGGGGTAAATCCTAGAAACGCTGGTTACGGCGCATAAATCGGAGTTCGGAATTTCCGGATGAATAGTGTCGAACGAAACTCTATAAATAGCACCACAACCCTCACAAATAAAAAAAAAAAAGAAAATCAAACCCTAATTCAAAGTGCAGCCGGCCCTAACTATTGAATGGCTAGAAATCATTCTCCTTTCCCCCTCAATCTCTCTCAATCTACAAAGATTTAGCCAAGGTGTTCAACACGAAAGTCGTAGAGCTCGACGAGAGCTTCGATTCCATACGGTGATGATCGGAAACGGAGCAACGTGGGAGGAGCTACATGGGGCCGTTCTCTACAGGTCATGCACGCGTTTCTAAGTGCTAGGGGTGGCCGAGCATGATGCTCTACAGGCCGAACATGGTGGAGGAGATGAGCTTCGAAGTGGAGCTTCTTGATCGTGTTCTAGGTGTATGGATTGGATGAATTAATTAACCCTAGTTTCTATGTTTGGGTTCGGCCTCAATTTGTGATGCCTGGAGATGTGAACGTGGGGGAAGAAGAAGGGATGGAGGGCTGTGATTTGCTTGGACATGGATCCTAAGGCCAATAATTGATGAAGGTTGAAAACTATATGGTTATGTTGTAATTTAGTTATAAAATCGTGTAAAAGTTAAAAATTCATAACTTTTTCATACGAGGTCGAAAACGCGCGAAACCAGTTGCGTTGGAATCGTATGGACGAGCACTACGCGATGGAGTTGGTTTGGAGTCGTTTGGAGTTAGTGAGAATTTTGGGTAAAATTAAACGTCCGTTTAATTTTATTCGAAATAAATCGCTAAAACGGAAATAAAATCAAGGTGAGAACTTCTCACTCAATCGAATCAGTTTCGATTTTATTTTAAATAGTTACATTTAAAATATTTGAATGCATGTTTGAATGTTGATTGATATCTATTGATTGTTAAAATAGACATTATACGCCGTTAGTAAGCGGATGTTATTTAATAAAAACATATACCGCGAATATTTCATAAACAGTGAAATTGGTATTATAAATAATATCAATATATATATATATTGACATATGTATATATTGCAGTTGTTGATTTCCCGTATTTTTTTAGCGGATGAGACCCTATTACGCCGTTATTAAGCGGATAATATTTAATAAGAACATATACCGCGATAATTTCGTACTGGAGCGAAATTGGTATTGTGCTAATGTTTTTGGATGCAGGAAAACAGGTTGGCGGGATCCAACTGGATTCCTCAACAGTTTTTATTTGATTTCAGATATATTGATATTTGATGGATTTTCATATTGATATATGATATCGTTGTTGTCGTGATTGACTATTTGGTGTGTAGCATCATTGGACCCAGATTTTGGGATTTTAAAATGATTTATAAAGTGATTTTTGAAAATATACTATATGTTTGGAATTTGATCTATTTTAAATAAATAAACGTTATAATTTTTAAAGTTATAAAAATTATGATTTTTGAGAAATATAGTTAAAAACTGATTTTTGAGAATATGATGCTAATGATTTTATAAAATAGCTTAATCGGGATTTTAGAATTTATTGTGAAAAGTTTAAATATAGGATTTATAAAATTTAATTATTTTATGAATCAAAATGGTGAAATAATAAAGGAGATTAAAGTCGATTTAAAGAATAATATAAATTGATTTATATTAAGAGATTTATAAATGGATATTTATAAATAGAAATATAGACATTATAAAACGAGTTTTTATAAGTGTTTGAATGAAGTGAAAATGAATTTCATAATTGAATGGAATTTATAGAATTTTATACGGTGAAGTTATAAATGGAATTTTATAAGCAGTAGGTTTATAAAATTTATTAAGTTATTAAAATAATGATTTTGGATAAATGAATGAATCTTATAAGTTATAAGATTTATAATTTGGGAAGTTAAAAAGAACGATTTTATAAAATAATCGTTTTATAAGTATTTGACTTATAATATGAACTTTTAGTTTATAATTGAGTTATAAACTGGAATATGTTAATAAAAGAATTTATAAAAAGGAAGTTTTTATAAATAAATAAAAATGGAATTTATAAACGTTGTTTTATAAATTCGCAAATGACTTATTTTGATAAGTAAATTGTTGAAACCTATAAATGGAGTTATATTCACATTTTGAATAGTGAATAATCCTTTGAATTAAAATGAATAAAAGGATGAAATTGTTAATGAAGTATATTCACGTTTTTGAACAGTGAATAACACGTTAAAGAAATTGTTTTAGATATGATGTTTTAAATAGAATTAAAACGATCTAACGATGTTTTTAAATGTGTTGAAATTCGAAACCATAGATTTCAACATTTATTGTTGAAATAGACGTTTTCGAGAAATGAAAAGGAAATAGTGGACTATAACACTGTTGTTATAGTAAATAATTTCCGAAAGGAAATGTTTTGTATAGTATTGGGATTTATATATCTATTTTAATTTCGAATCCCTATACTAGTGAATTTGGGTTGTCGTAAAGATGTTTTACGTAACATTCGTTTTGGCCCAAATAAATATGTTTAAGAGCATGATTTCCTTAAAGAATGAAATATATACTTAATTTCGATTTAAGTATATTGAATATTTTCTAAGTGTTGAAAATAAATAAAATTTGTGAAGAAATGTTTTCCAATATAAAGTGAATATTTTGAAAATTTATCTTTTTAAAGATAAATTGAAAAGAAATATTGAAATGAATAATTGAAATCGAATATTTATAGATATTTTTGAAATGTAAATTCACTAAGGAATTTATAAAAGAAAGTGAAATTGGTTTAAAAATAAATATTGATTTATTTTTGAAGTGTGAAATTTTATATTTTGTAAAGATATTTTGGAAAATAAATAATTTGGAAAATTATTTGGAATCTGGTGATGTTGTGCATATCCATTGATAGTTCAATAACCGACTATCAATATTTCCCTTTGAATGGGTAATTGATGTGAATTGATTGAATGTGAATGCTACACTTATTTTTGAATAAGCGCTCACTATTCGGGTTAACCGGGAAAGGACCATGGGGTCGTATAACCCATTCCGAATATGTGATACGTCGTTATGAATTGCATTTGAAGATCGGTGTTGAAGACCCGGTATTTGCGAGAGCGATAGGATGATCTGTCGATTTACTCTGCACCGAGTTGCTCCGGTATAGAGTTCTCCATATGTGATGGTGAATCCGATCAGGATTGTGAATATCCGGATTGCAAGGACTTCTTTGTAAGTGCCTTCGGTTTTGTTCGAGCCCGGAACAGACTTGTATGGATTGTGTGTCTGACATTACAAGTTGAGATATAAAGCCGATTTCTTTCAAATATATTTCTGTTGGTGGCGGAGAATTTATTCTTTTAGCTTAACACCCTTCTCTGAGACGTACGAGCTCAGAGGTTATATAGTTGAAGTTATCAGCGATATATTCCCAATTTGGTAATGTGATATGCTGAGTGATGCTGAAATGATCATTGTGTTGATTATTGTGATAGGATCGTTTATTTGATCGTCTATCTTTGTGATCATTGTGTTGATCATTTGTTGACCCAAAGCATGGCTTTTGTATAAAGTATGTTTTTGTGGACGTGACTTCGTCGAGCCTCACACCCCGGAAATGGTCAAAACAGGAAAGATGCAGCAAGGTTATGAGGGGTAGCACCCTTTAGGGTATGTACATTTCCTTCTGGATAGAGGTGGTATCATGGTATGGAGCCCAGATATTTAACCTATGTGGTTACTAAGAATTTATTACTTTGTGGTTGTTGGTTTTCGGGATCCCGTGAGAATGGTCGTTTACGATCGGGGAATGGCGTGCTCGTGTCAGTAGTTACCCAGTTAGGGGTAACCCGGCCTTGTGTTGGCAGAGTTCCGGTTTGGTTCTCGGGGATGTCTTTCCAGAGGCATTCTCATGTGGCAATGGGAAGTTCCTTGGCCTGATCATTTGTTGGAAATCCAATTCCCAATACGAAACTTGTACGGTATTAGTTGTAGAACCTATCATTCACTTATGGTGTCGCAACACTGTTTGGATGGTAGCTATAGTAGGCATACGATAATGGTCGTATGTTGGCTAAGATTTATATTCTACTTTCAAAATGAATTTTTCCCCTACACTATGCACTAGTAATAATATCAAATGTTATTTTAAATGCGTATCAAGCATCTTTGACTATCATAAGGAGAAATCTCCTCCGATTCTGCATTTGCATGTGTGTGTGTGCGGGAGGCCTTATGGTAGTCTCATTTTTAAAAGCATTGCGAATTGAAATAAAAATATTCCTCTATTTTGATTTTAAAGATAAATAAACTGTTTTGAGTTCTCACACCAGTCACATGACTGACTTGGAGTTTATTGTTTTCCTTCCTAAACTCTGGGTGCCCACCAATTTCACACGGGCAGTTAAGAGTAAGGTTTATCAGGATATTCTGGATATTCTGGAGTTGCTGGAGGCAAGCTGGATGGCATGGCGTATTACTAGTTTATATAGTATTTCTTTTTCCGCTGCATTGTTTGTTGTTGTTGTTGTACACTCTGATGATAAGATGTAATGAAATGTAATGTATAAAATGTAATAACTGATATAGTTCTTTGTTTAAAGATTATTCATTTATTATTATATGTTGTTCCGCTGCGAATTGTGAGATTCTGATGTTGTTCAGTTGTAGTTCTGTTGTTTTCTGTTCCGTTCTATTTTAAAATTTTCTTTCTCTTCCCTGTTCTATTTTCTCTATTCTCTTTTTCTTTCTATTTTAAAAATTTTCTATCTTCTTTTCCCTATCTAAATTTTCTATTTTTTTTTCTTCTTCTTTTCTTTTCCTAAATTTTTCTTAAACCCCTAAGGGTTCGTATTTTCGTTCATCTTGAATTAATCAATGGAGATTAGTGTCTATTCAAGGAGTACGGATTTACGGGTCTTTACAGTTAGTATCAGAGCTTATGGTTAAGCGACAACCATGGTTCTGTTGGGTATGACTCATTAGAGATAGAGTCAGTAGTACTCTAGAATGAATTTGAGTGTAATAATAGCTATGAGAGCGTATTTGTTAGTGAATATATAAAATTGTTTTATATTGTGATGATTGGTTTGTTGAGTGGTATATAGATTCTGGTTAATACGAGTAATTAACGTTGTTGATAGGGATCTATAAACACTTGAATAGAACAATTCGACATAATATTGTTTTAAAATTGGGTAAACGAAATAATTTTACCTTGATTATATTTTATATATAAAGGAATAAATTTTCAGAATTATAAAAGAGAATATAAGTTGATTGTTTAGTTGTTTGAATAATCTAAATTGAAGAATAATTGTATAAGCAAAAAGAATTATAAGAATTGAATTATAATTAAAGTGATTTACAATTGTGAAATAAACTTATATATATAAGAAGTGAAACTATATGGATATAATATGAATATGAGTTGTAAATGAAAGTGAATTCAAAGATAAATGAAATTCAACTTTTGAAATTGAATTGAATTAATGAAATGAATGTTAATCAATTGAATGTGAATTAAGTTGATATGGAATAATGAATGCTAGTAAATCCAATGTTAATGAATCAAATGTGATTAAACTGAGAAAACCAATTCATTGTATATTAATGAGAATATGAATGAGTATATAGTTGGTTGATGGTTGAAAATATATTGCATTTGTTGTTTGTTTCATTTGCTATGTTGACATATATAGTTATTACGTTGCTATATGTTGTATATCGATACTATTATCTATATGCATGATTCTCATGTTGTTTGTTGAGTGATTAGTAGGTGCGGATCGCGTTTGCTTCGCATTTGGAGCTCGCTTTTGCGCTATATTAGCCGTATATGCTTGCTAATAAAGTATAAGGTACATATCCCGGATTACATACCGTACTTTTACACTTTTTTCCCTTCGGGATGCCTCATTACTTGATGAGATGTATATTTGTGATATATATACTGTCATTTTTTTTCGGATCGAGCCGCGCAAAGGAGACTATGGCGAATTTTTCCGAAAATTTAAGGCGTTAGAAAATTTTTGAGAAAATTGGAAATTTTTGAAAACTTAAACTTTGATTTTGGAATTGAAAGTTAAACAATAGTAATTGTTTTTGAAAAAAAAATAACTAAGTATGATTTGGAAAACTTAGTAAAGTATTATAAGAAGTTTAACTATGAATTTTGGGAAAATTAATAAATTCTGTAACTTTTCTTATTTGTAATTTCGAGGACGAAATTCTTTTAAGGGGGGAAGATTGTAACGACCCAGAATTTTTAGAAATTAAAATTTGAATATTTGATTAATTTTAAATATTAATAAGTGAATTTATAAGTCAAATAAATTTTTATTTGAATTTTTGGATTTAATTGAATAATTAAATCGATAATTTAATACGTTAAATTATGAAAATAATTGAAAATTAAGTTAAATATGATTGTAAATGATTTGTAAAATTTTATTTTATCATATTGAAGTTAGAATGATATTTTATAACTTTTAAAATCGAATTAAGAGTTAATTTGTGAAAATTGAATATTTTAATATTTAAATCGACTAGTAAAAATAGTCAATTTTTGAACAGTCTCAGAATTGAACGAAACCAGTTCCATTGGATCCGTAATAGTTAGTTATTACCGGATTTCAATTTTCGTGTCAATCGGAGCTATCGTTTGATCGTGGCAGCTCGAAACGCATCGATTTATTTTTAATTTAAATTTGGCGAGTGAAAATCGCCATTTTTCAAAAAGTCTCGGATTTCGACGAAACCAGTTTCATCGGATCCGTAATGTGATATTATTGTAAGGTTTCAAATTTCAAGTCAATTGGATTTACCGTTTGTCCTGTACAAATAAAAACGCCTAGAAAATCGCTTAAATCGGTTTAATTTAAATTGAGCGTTTATACCCATAACTCGCACATACTTCCGAATTAGCTTCCGAAACCTGTTCCATTGTGTCCGGAACGCGGGGTAAATCCTAGAAACGCTGGTTACGGCGCGTAAATCGGAGTTCGGAATTTCCGGATGAATAGTGTCGAACGAAACTCTATAAATAGCACCACAACCCTCACAAATAAAAAAGAAAAAGAAAATCAAACCCTAATTCAAAGTGCAGCCGGCCCTAACTATTGAATGGCCAGAAATCATTCTCCTTTCCCCCTCAATCTCTCTCAATCTACAAAGATTTAGCCAAGGTGTTCAACACGAAAGTCGTAGAGTTCGACGAGAGCTTCGATTCCATACGGTGATGATCGGAAACGGAGCAACGTGGGAGGAGCTACATGGGGCCGTTCTCTACAGGTCATGCACGCGTTTCTAAGTGCTAGGGGTGGCCGAGCATGATGCTCTACAGGCCGAACATGGTGGAGGAGATGAGCTTCGAAGTGGAGCTTCTTGATCGTGTTCTAGGTGTATGGATTGGATGAATTAATTAACCCTAGTTTCTATGTTTGGGTTCGGCCTCAATTTGTGATGCCTGGAGATGTGAACGTGGGGGAAGAAGAAGGGATGGAGGGATGTGATTTGCTTGGACATGGATCCTAAGGCCAATAATTGATGAAGGTTGAAAACTATATGGTTATGTTGTAATTTAGTTATAAAATCGTGTAAAATTTAAAAATTCATAACTTTTTCATACGAGGTCGAAAACGCGCGAAACCAGTTGCGTTGGAATCGTATGGACGAGCACTACGCAATGGAGTTGGTTTGGAGTCGTTTGGAGTTAGTGAGAATTTTGGGTAAAATTAAACGTCCGTTTAATTTTATTCGAAATAAATCGCTAAAACGGAAATAAAATCAAGGTGAGAACTTCTCACTCAATCGAATCAGTTTCGATTTTATTTTAAATAGTTAGATTTAAAATATTTGAATGCATGTTTGAATGTTGATTGATATCTATTGATTGTTAAAATAGACATTATACGCCGTTAGTAAGCGGATGTTATTTAATAAAAACATATACCGCGAATATTTCATAAACAGTGAAATTGGTATTATAAATAATATCAATATATATATATTGGCATATGTATATATTGCAGTTGTTGATTTCCCGTATTTTTTTAGCGGATGAGACCCTATTACGCCGTTATTAAGCGGATAATATTTAATAAGAACATATACCGCGATAATTTCGTACTGGAGCGAAATTGGTATTGTGCTAATGTTTTTGGATGCAGGAAAACAGGTTGGAGGGATCCAACTGGATTCCTCAACAGTTTTTATTTGATTTCAGATATATTGATATTTGATGGATTTTCATATTGATATATGATATCGTTGTTGTCGTGATTGACTATTTGGTGTGTAGCATCATTGGACCCAGATTTTGGGATTTTAAAATGATTTATAAAGTGATTTTTGAATATATACTATATGTTTAGAATTTGATCTATTTTAAATAAATAAACGTTATAATTTTTAAAGTTATAAAAATTATGATTTTTGAGAAATATAGTTAAAAACTGATTTTTGAGAATATGATGCTAATGATTTTATAAAATAGTTTAATCGGGATTTTAGAATTTATTGTGAAAAGTTTAAATATAGGATTTATAAAATTTAATTATTTTATGAATCAAAATGGTGAAATAATAAAGGAGATTAAAGTCGTTTTAAAGAATAATATAAATTGATTTATATTAAGAGATTTATAAATGGATATTTATAAATTGAAATATAGACATTATAAAACGAGTTTTTATAAGTGTTTGAATGAAGTGAAAATGAATTTCATAATTGAATGGAATTTATAGAATTTTATACGGTGAAGTTATAAATGGAATTTTATAAGCAGTAGGTTTATAAAATTTATTAAGTTATTAAAATAATGATTTTGGATAAATGAAAGAATCTTATAAGTTATAAGATTTATAATTTGGGAAGTTAAAAAGAACGATTTTATAAAATAATCGTTTTATAAGTATTTGACTTATAATATGAACTTTTAGTTTATAATTGAGTTATAAAATGGAATATGTTAATAAAAGAATTTATAAAAAGGAAGTTTTTATAAATAAATAAAAATGGAATTTATAAACGTTGTTTTATAAATTCGCAAATGACTTATTTTGATAAGTAAATTGTTGAAACCTATAAATGGAGTTATATTCGCATTTTGAATAGTGAATAATCCTTTGAATTAAAATGAATAAAAGGATGAAATTGTTAATGAAGTATATTCACGTTTTTGAATAGTGAATAACACGTTAAAGAAATTGTTTTAGATATGATGTTTTAAATAGAATTAAAACGATCTAACGATGTTTTTAAATGTGTTGAAATTCGAAACCATAGATTTCAACATTTATTGTTGAAATAGACGTTTTCGAGAAATGAAAAGGAAATAGTGGACTATAACACTGTTGTTATAGTAAATAATTTCCGAAAGGAAATGTTTTGTATAGTATTGGGATTTATATATCTATTTTAATTTCGAATCCCTATACTAGTGAATTTGGGTTGTCGTAACGATGTTTTACGTAACATTCGTTTTGGCCCAAATAAATATGTTTAAGAGCATGATTTCCTTAAAGAATGAAATATATACTTAATTTCGATTTAAGTATATTGAATATTTTCTAAGTGTTGAAAATAAATAAAATTTGTGAATTACTTATGAATAAATAAGTATGGAAATGTTTTCCAATATAAAGTGAATATTTTGAGAATTTATCTTTCTAAAGATAAATTGAAAAGAAATATTGAAATGAATAATTGAAATCGAATATTCATAGATATTTTTGAAATGTAAATTCACTAAGGAATTTATAAAAGAAATTGAAATTGGTTTAAAAATAAATATTGATTTATTTTTGAAGTGTGAAATTTTATATCTTGTAAAGATATTTTGGAAAATAAATAATTTGGAAAATTATTTGGAATCTGGTGATGTTGTGCATATCCATTGATAGTTCAATAACCGACTATCAATATTTCCCTTTGAATGGGTAATTGATGTGAATTGATTGAATGTGAATGCTACACTTATTTTTGAATAAGCGCTCACTATTCGGGTTAACCGGGAAAGGACCATGGGGTCGTATAACCCATTCCGAATATGTGATACGTCGTTATGAATTGCATTTGAAGATCGGTGTTGAAGACCCGGTATTTGCGAGAGCGATAGGATGACCTGTCGATTTACTCTGCACCGAGTTGCTCCGGTATAGAGTTCTCCATATGTGATGGTGAATCCGATCAGGATTGTGAATATCCGGATTGCAAGGACTTCTTTGTAAGTGCCTTCAGTTTTGTTCGAGCCCGGAACAGACTTGTATGGATTGTGTGTCTGACATTACAAGTTGAGATATAAAGCCGATTTCTTTCAAATATATTTCTGTTGGTGGCGGAGAATTTATTCTTTTAGCTCAACACCCTTCTCTGAGACGTACGAGCTCAGAGGTTATATAGTTGAAGTTATCAGCGATATATTCCCAATTTGGTAATGTGATATGCTGAGTGATGCTGAAATGATCATTGTGTTGATTATTGTGATAGGATCGTTTATTTGATCGTCTATCTTTGTGATCATTGTGTTGATCATTTGTTGACCCAAAGCATGGCTTTTGTATAAAGTATGTTTTTGTGGACGTGACTTCGTCGAGCCTCACACCCCGGAAATGGTCAAAACAGGAAAGATGCAGCAAGGTTATGAGGGGTAGCACCCTTTAGGGTATGTACATTTCCTTCTGGATAGAGGTGGTATCATGGTATGGAGCCCAGATATTTAACCTATGTGGTTACTACGAATTTATTACTTTGTGGTTGTTGGTTTTCGGGATCCCGTGAGGAAGGTCGTTTACGATCGGGGAATAGCGTGCTCGTGTCAGTAGTTACCCAGTTAGGGGTAACCCGGCCTTGTGTTGGCAGAGTTCCGGTTTGGTTCTCGGGGATGTCTTTCCAGAGGCATTCTCATGTGGCAATGGGAAGTTCCTTGGCCTGATCATTTGTTGGAAATCCAATTCCCAATACGAAACTTGTACGGTATTAGTTGTAGAACCTATCATTCACTTATGGTGTCGCAACACTGTTTGGATGGTAGCTATAGTAGGCATACGATAATGGTCGTATGTTGGCTAAGATTTATATTCTACTTTCAAAATGAATTTTTCCCCTACACTATGCACTAGTAATAATATCAAATGTTATTTTAAATGCGTATCAAGCATCTTTGACTATCATAAGGAGAAATCTCCTCCGATTCTGCATTTGCATGTGTGTGTGTGCGGGAGGCCTTATGGTAGTCTCATTTTTAAAAGCATTGCGAATTGAAATAAAAATATTCCTCTATTTTGATTTTAAAGATAAATAAACTGTTTTGAGTTCTCACACCAGTCACATGACTGACTTGGAGTTTATTGTTTTCCTTCCTAAACTCTGGGTGCCCACCAATTTCACACGGGCAGTTAAGAGTAAGGTTTATCAGGATATTCTGGATATTCTGGAGTTGCTGGAGGCAAGCTGGATGGCATGGCGTATTACTAGTTTATATAGTATTTCTTTTTCCGCTGCATTGTTTGTTGTTGTTGTTGTACACTCTGATGATAAGATGTAATGAAATGTAATGTATAAAATGTAATAACTGATATAGTTCTTTGTTTAAAGATTATTCATTTATTATTATATGTTGTTCCGCTGCGAATTGTGAGATTCTGATGTTGTTCAGTTGTAGTTCTGTTGTTTTCTGTTCCGTTCTATTTTAAAATTTTCTTTCTCTTCTCTGTTCTATTTTCTCTATTCTCTTTTTCTTTCTATTTTAAAATTTTTCTATCTTCTTTTCCCTATCTAAATTTTCTATTTTTTTTTCTTCTTCTTTTCTTTTCTTAAATTTTTCTTAAACCCCTAAGGGTTCGTATTTTCGTTCATCTTGAATTAATCAATGGAGATTAGTGTCTATTCAAGGAGTACGGATTTACGGGTCTTTACAAATAGAGATACCACTATAGCACCGACCGTGTTAGAAGATTTAGTAGTCGAACCAGACATGACTATATTTAGGAAACCTATTCGGATAGTCGTAAGAGATGAGAAGAAGTTGAAGAACAAGACAGTCAAGCTGGTGAAAGTCCAATGGAGTGATCATGCTAGAGACTATACATGGAAAACTGAGAGCAGGATTCGGGACACTTATCCTGATTTTCTTGATGGTATGTTCTACCTCTAATTGTTTGGTGTGTTCCTTATCGTAATTTCGAGAACTAAATTCTTTAAGGAGGGGAGATTATAACACCCTATATTTTTAGTGACATTATTTAGGATATTTAATTAGCTAAATTAAATAAAATGATGTGTTGATTAATGGATTGGGATTTGATTTAACCAAGGGTAGCCGTGCCTATATGTAAAATAAAATAAAGAAATAAAATGGACATAAGTGTTAGGAAATAAACAAGGGGTAAATAGGAAAATGATGAACTTATACCCTAAACCCTTAGGAAACCAAACACACGTTCATTTCATTTTCTCAAACTACAATACTCTAAGGCCGACCACCGTTTTTAATCCCAAGAGAAGATTAAGCTAGGAATTCAAGGGGAAGAAGTAAATTAACATAATCAAGACAAATCTTACATCCTAATCAAAAAGCTAAGGTGAATAATGACTACATCTCATTTTTTCTGTATGTTTTCGGCTTTAGACGAATTTCGATTATATCTTGCATGATTTAGCCATGTTTAAAGAGAGGAAGATGCGTATATATACTTGATGATGATTTATGCATATTTATATTGGTTTTTATGATATGTTTGATGTGAAAACCCTATTTAATGACATCTTAATCCCTTGAAATTTTAGACATAGACCAGAAATGTTATTTTAGAGATGGGTTTCAATTTACATAATTTTTTAGTTAATTTGGATTTCATATTAATTTTCTAGTGAAGAAAATGATTTATTGGGTTATAAATTATTTGCGGCAGAATAAATAATTATTTGGGTCTACAATTTTTATATGTTATAAAACATATTAAAATAGTTTTTCTGGGGTTTTTCCAAATTTTTCTTAACTGTTTTGATGAATATATAAAATTATTTAAGGTATGAGACTTAAATGTTTTACATATTTAATTAAAAATAAAGGGCATTTTGTAAAATAAAATCATTGTTATTTCTCAAATTATTGGAAGTATTTTTCTAAAAAGTATTTATCAACCAATGAAAATTTGACAAATAAAAGTAGGTTGGTTGAAAATTTTACTCTTCTAAATTAAAAAAAGAAAGATAACCTGATGCTAGCTTGTTCCGCCACTTTCAGCATAGGGGGTTCCGACTCAGACCTTTCGCCACCAATGGTTTCAAAACCGAAGCGCATGGTATTAAGCTACTTGGTACGTAGTGTTTTAGGACAAAGGTGAAGGGTACTTGATCGAAACCTTAAGTTCCAAAGGGGTTGGAGTATGTTTGTTTTAAAATAAAGGTAGAACTTACTTTGATTTCAAAAGAGATAGGTTTCAAATTGGTTGCTTTTGACCGGGTCAAATGTTTTCAAAAGAATGGTCTTGATTTGATTGCAGTATTTTGTTTTAAATAAAGCTCTCGAAGGGATCGAAACCCCTAACTGTCAACTCTCTACCATTCAAAGTCAATGGTTTCGAAGGGTATACTTTGTTTTTAAATTAACCACTTCTCCAATGCTTTTGGAAGGGGTGTTTCAACACCATCACTTCCTAACTTAGTAATAGATTTCGAAAGGGTGAGCTTTTGACCTTGTTGCTTGTGACCCTTAGTGATTTTAAAGAACAACCCAATGGTGTCAAAAGGTAACGGTTTTAACTTAAATGGTTTCGAAAGGTGTTTTTCTACATGCTTTAAATTGAGTCCCAATTGCTTTCGAAGGGTTTGAGGTTTTAACACCTTCGAAAGGTTTTAAAGAAGGTTTCAAAGGGGAGGTTCCCCAATGGTTTCGAAAGGTCTAAAGGAAAGGTTTCCAATGGTTTTGAATGGTTTAAAGGAAAGATTTTCCTATGGTTTCGAAAGGCAATATTTAAGGGTTTTATAAAGGGATGGCTAAGGTTTTTAGCTTTTGAAAAAGAAAGGAATTTCAATGGTTTTGAAAGGTTTATAGGAATGGATTCAAAAGGAAGATTTGGTCTTTTGTCCTAAGAGAATGAAAGGGTTATACATGTTATGAAAGGGGTACTTTCAATAGGATCGAAAGAGGTACTTTCAAATGTTTAAAGGTTTTTCATCAACAAAGATTTGAGTAAAGTATATATAGCACGACAAAGTGATTTTGAGTAAAGCGTAGAATATAAATGTTTTTCTTGTTTAAGTTTGATTTAAAAGGTTTTAAATCAATTTTAGACGAAGAGATTTTCAAGGAAAATCATTGGAGGTTATCCCTAAATGAAAATGACTCAAATACTAGAATACTATATAGGACTAGTATAGGGTCGCGTCCTATACATTAGCTATTAGCCCCAGCTAATTTAGTCCAAAATTCCAGTGTGTAGGGCTTTGTCATGGGTGAGACTAAGAAATATGATTACACACAGAAGGGAATATATGATTGTGTACACATAGATTTTGGTGAGCCCGTAAAACCATTAGGATTAGGTGATCTTGGGAGATGTTAAGTTAAGGACGGACTGTCTAGAAGAAAAGTATTTAATAGAAAATTAAGGATGGATAGCCCAGAAGAAGAATGTCTAACAGATGCTAGATTATTTTTTCTCTGTCTGGTAGGCCCGAGTAAGCCAAAGGTTAATAGTGAGCCAAATAAAATTATATGGTTCGGTCAAATAGTCCATTTTTTATCTGATATATACGTTTATATAATGATGCTTTACATTTTTAACTAGTTTTGGTTGTAGAATAAGGGTTTGCTAAAAATATGTTTTAAAAGGATATTAGTGAGGGGAAACCCATTTCGCTAAGCTGCGTGGTCTCACTTAACATCAACTAACCGAGATGTATAGTATTATTCACACCGGGCTTTATGTTTGACTTGAAATTTATGTTTTCCCCTTAAACTCTGCTTAAAATTGATTTGAGTAGGCTGATGGTTTAGTTTCTTTCAGGTTTTAGTAGGATGACAATAAAGCTACCAGAGACGAGCATGAATCTTATGGATATCTATATAGGATTTGCAGTTCTTTGTTGTTATTTATTTCCACTTTGTATGCACTAAATGAATTATGACTATATGACTCCGATCATCCAAAGGGGCATCTTCATATGCCACTCTTGGCGTATTTTGTAAGAAGTATATTTTATCATTGCCTGGGAATCATATTGGGAATTATGTAATATGAATCTGGAACACGTGTTTTGAAATGTAATGGAAAATTCTGTTTTGAAATCTATGATTTGTTTCGTATTCAAGTGCTTATGATATTGTAGATACCATTAACATAGCCGTATTTAGTCCCTGAAAGTTAATACTGTAGATGACTGCAGCATCTGTAGCGCATAGTTTTAGGCCTCTAGATAGGGGATGTTATAGTCTCTTACCATCTTAACGGCCAAGTCTTTTAAATATGTTTCATCATTTTGGTAGTCTCTTTGTTTAGGCTTATATGCTTTTTGTGAAGTAGAGCTTACAGATTGTACTCATTTTGTCTTTTTTGATCTTTGAGTTGGGTGATTTTCATCTTTTCTTTGAAGTTCTAAATTGCTTTTTTCAATACTTTTACTTATTAAATTTGACCCTTCAGCTTTCCTTCCCTCTTTTTTTTCGTTCTTCGCGAATGTCCTTGAAGATTTTTAAGAGATAAGTATATTGATTAGTTCTTTCATTGTTTGAAGTTGCGTCTTCATGGTCATAAGGTCATTTTATGCCTTAGATGTTTCCAAAGAGGTGTGCTTGATCTATCTCGACATTTTCTATATTGAATTGGGTAATCACCTATTCCTCAAGGTTCTTGTGTTGCATAGTTTTCTTCTTAAATTTGAATGTTAAACTTCTTCATTGCTCTACCCAGTTGCAAGGTTTAGTGTACAAATATTGGTTATTAAATTATCTTCCTTGAGTTCAATTCTTAATAAAAGTACTACTTAATTTTAGACCAAAATTTAATTTAATCCAATGTGTAGTAGTCATGAGGAATCAAAGGCACTTGAGTAAGTTGGATTACTTAGTCAAGTACGTTGTTGTTGAGTCCACATAAAGTAATTATGCAAAATTTTCTTTATTAATATCTTTGGATGAAAACTCACAAGGTCACATAAATCCAAATGGCTATTAAAGTCATAATTCAAGCTCTCTTTATTATACCAGAAGTAAAATAAAAATGAAGAAGAAGAATTCAGAAGTTGCCATTTCTAGAAGGGGGTATATGCTTATTTATAGAAAAATCATGCCCGTAGATCATTGATATATTGCACTTAAGGAGAATGAACAGCCGAGATTGTTCTGATGTGGCACCTTTACGGTCTATTGGCATAAATGTCCCTCCATAATGACATGGCTTGGTTAGAACGATCGAGGGTTGCCATATGGCTTTATGGGGGTGCATTATGCATTAATTTCTTGACGTGTAAAAGAAACCAATATGGGATAGCTCCATAATCTTGATACGCGATGGCTTCATGAACTCAATATTCTATAGCCACATAACTTTAGCATGCAATGGCACCATAACATAACTTCAATATGCACTGTTGTGATGATTCAACGTGCGATTGCTCCTTAGCCTCAACATGTGATAGCTCCATAAACTCAAATTGCAATGGCTTTATGAACTCATTTTGTGGTAGCTTATTAATTTTCATTAGGCGATAGTTCTCTTAAGTCTTCAACAAGCAATAGCTTTAAAGTGTCAACCTTCAATAGCTTATTGGTCATCATGCGATGGCTTTGAAAACATCAACCCTCGGTACCTTATCCGGTAAACATGTGCTAGCTTTGGGATCATCGACCCTCGACGGCCTATTTAGTCAACACGCGATAACTTTAGGATCGTCAACTTTCGGTAGCCTATCTAGTCAACATGCGATTGCTTTGGGATCATCAACTTTCGATAGCCCATTGGTCAACATGTGATGGTTATGGAGACCTCAACCCTCGATAGAGTGTCAAGTCATCATGCGATAATTTCAGGATCACCAACCTTCGATGGCTTCATTTACTATCTACATGCGATGGCTATCAATCCTCGATAACTTGCTTTAGCCTTCACTTTTGCAATAGCTTTATCAACTATCAACTTGTGAAGGCTCTTTCCATTTCCGATAGCTTATCTCCAACCTATGATAACTAGAATATTGGGAATAACGCTTGCAATTTTTGAAAAAATATAAGTGTAACATGTTCTAATTAGCGTCGATCGAATGACTCACCCTACATATTTGATCTTTGGTTGATGCCCGTAGATAGGCAAGGTCTAAGGTTGATGCCCAGAGATAGTAACAAGTATGAAATTTAATCTTCTACTATAGGTACGATGAGTACTTATGATCAACTCCCAAAGATGGACTAGATCGAGCATGGTGCCCAGAGATAAACATTCTAAGCATTACTTCCCGAAGATAGGAAATGCCTGACTACAATCTTGTTTATGGTCAAACAGAACCTGGCTGAAGGTAAACAAGATAGGCCATGGAGTTGGCTGAAAAAGTACAATTCTATTGTCTAGAGAGGGAATGTTTTAGCAATGATAAACAGAATGAAATAATGAAGTATCCTAAGTAATAGCAAAATATTACTCATATATATAGAGTTATGGGGAATAATAACATTGCACTAACTTAGATATGATTATCATGAAATAATTAAACTAAGAATATATGCATATAAATATAAAGATGAAAAACTAAAACAAGATGTGAGTCTGAAAGAAAGTCAACTTTATTCACATTTGACACTTTTGAAAGCAAAAAGTGCAGGTCGTACCCACGCAACAATAACCTACATACATGCACTAAAAAAAGAAAATGAGGAAGCTAGTCCTAAATGTGCTTCCACCTCCTCTGCTTCCTCCTCTTCTTCTCTAAAGAAGACAAAAGATTTATTTTCTCATAGCTTGTCTCCATCCCCCTAGACAGAAGGCCTTAGGATCCTCATCCTAATTCTAATAACTTTCTAAGGACTTAGGGGCCTCGGTTGGATACCAGCCACTGCAGGAGCAGAAATTGGAACAACGGGTGGTGGTTTTGGAAAAGCTATGGAGAATGAGGGGGGAATATTATTAACACTTTTTTCTTTCTTGATGTTCTTCATTGTAGTCAAATAAGCACTTTAGAGTTCTGACATTGATGGTCTAGAACCATGGTCCTTGTCCCCTCTGATAGCTAAGTCTTTACTGCCCTATGTCATATTGGTATCATCCACGGCCTTTTTGTTCAATGTTGAATCTTTTCAGCATCAATACCTAAAGCAGACCTAGCTAAAGAGGTTGGAATCAAAGGCGGGTCAGAGACGATGATAGATTCAACCACTGAAGCTTTAGTGGTTGAAGCTGGTTTCACTTTTGGTAAGGTGGCAAGGACAGTTGGACTTGAAACTTGGGAAAGTGAAAAATAAAGCCTAGAAAAATTGACGGGTGTCGTTTGAGCATTCTGAAACATAGGAGAAACTAGTGATATACTATAATGACCCACAAATTTTAATTACTTCAAATATGAATATTAATATATTTTTGAACAAATAATTGATGGGTTTTATAACTCAAATATACCTCTTTTAAGTACGAACTAGTGATGGTGAAATTGTTTTCAAATTTGTTTACAAACATAAATAGTTAGAAGGAAAACCAAAATGTGACCATAAATCATTTTTTGGATTTTCAACTTTCCATCATTTAAAGTTGTCAAATGTTGTATGCACTCTAGTATACATATACAAACGCATATACTAATAACATATGTATTGTTCAAATATACATGGAGAAAGTTTACTTACTAAATAAAACAAAACGTAAGATGTGACTTTTTCAAAAATTAAAAATAAAATAAAGACAAAATGAAAAAGGAATATCACATTTTAATGTAACATCATGGGAGTGAAGTGAAGGACATCGTGAGGGTGTGGTAATTGCATGAGCAACAAGAAAAGGGGAAGGGTGATAACGTGGCAAAAGAAGGGTGGAGGGTAAAGGGCCAAAGGATGCTTAGGTTATTATATTTTGTACAAAAATAATTTCTTTTTTTTCCTTCTCATTTTCATTTCTCATTTTCAAAACTTCATCATCCTCTTTTCCCAAGCTCTCTTTCACTTCCATGGATACTTTTGAAATTTTAAATTAAAATTTCTTCTTTTTCCATTTTTAATTCTGAAAAACTTATTTAAATACCCTTCCTACACCATATTTTCAAAAAAAGCCCAAAACCCTCCCTGCAACCCAAGGCCGAGCCCTCCTCCACCCAAGGCCGCCCAAAAGTCCACTTTCAAAAGCCAAAATCAAAGTTTAATAAGAGAAAGACCAAGAACTAATGTCAATTCAAAGCTTAGTGATGGTTTGGTTTGTTTTCACAAGATTTTAGTGAGTAAAAGCTCACCTTTATAATTAATGTTTTAATGCTTTATATGTTGGTAAAAATTTGTGTTGGTTATTTGGTTGAAAAGTAGTGTTTTTTTATGCTTTGCATATTTATGTTTATATGTAATGTGTTAGGACTTGGAAATGAAGTAAATGTTAAGTGATCGTTTAAAGAGATAATCCTTACTTAGTGTATGATGTTATGGCATGTGCGTAAATGCTTAAGCTTATGTTATGGATGTAGTAAGCTAAAGAAAAGTTAGCATCTGCATTATGCTGTGACATAGAGGTCCCTTTGTATTTAAAACTTGTTTACTTATTTTATTTTCTAAAAAACATTTTATAAAACTTTCAATACTTTACTTTTTATCTTTCGAACATTATACTAAGTTTATAAAGTAAATTAAAGGTAAAGGGTAAACTTTAAAGAGTTATTTGGTATACAAAACTAGTTTTGAAGTTATAGTATTCATAATGATAGTCGATATTCATGTAGTTCGTAAAACGTACACTTTGAATAAATTATTGTGTTTTCATTTTAAATATTTTTGAAAAGTATTTCAAACATATTATAAGTATTAAAAGGTAATTATTACTTATTACTTAAGTAAAGGTTAAATTATTATTTAATTAATTAAGTTACTTAATTATTAGTTAAGTAAAGGTAATTGGAACTTAATTATTAACTAAATAAGATAATTGTAGTTAGTTTATTATGTAAGGTTAGTTAATTATTAATTAAGTAAAGGTTAATTGCTTAATTAATTATTATTTAAGTAAGGTTTGATTATTAATTACCTGCTAAAAAATTAAGGTTTACTTATTAACTAATTATTTATCAAGTAGAGTTAAATTGTTTCTTAATTATTAATTAAGTGCGGTTTTATTTATAATTAATTAATTATTAATATGGCAAGGTTAATTACTCATTATTTATTAGATAAGATTCAATTAAGATTTAATTATTATTAAATAAGGTTTAACTTATTCTTAGTTAATTAAATTAAGGTTTTTTTAATTTTTAATTATTTTATTTTCAAGGATTGGTTTGTTTAAAAAGTGGCTTTCTTTTACAAAGGATGGTTTAAATTCAAGGAATTCTTTTTGTCTGTGACATTAAGTAGGCAAACAAATATAAATAAGTTATAACTAAATGTTAACACATTTTTGGAAGTAAATCGTCTTTTATTTAGCACTATAAGTCAATAAGTGGGCTTTCCTCTATCTGTAAGATCTAGAATCTCAATTTTCTAGGCAAAGGATAGGGAAGTCGAAATGTCAGAAACATGATAAATACTAGGGAGTTAATTTCGATAAATGGGTTATTCTAAATTAATTATATGGAAGGAATTTCATCATATACTTAACACCAAATTCTGAGGTATGGAACTTCATCTCCATCCCGAGAAGTAAGAATGTTTGTCGAGTGAAGGTTAGTTTTCTAACTTGTCCGACTTCATTGTTAACCAATGAATCATACTATTTGAAATTGGAAAGTAGAGAACATGCATATATGTAAATAGTATCAATATATAACATATAACAACATCTATATATGCCAATATAGCAAATGCAACTAAAGCAACAAATGAAACCATCCACCAACTAAATATTCATTCATATTCTCATTAATATTCAATGAATTGGTTTTCAATTTTTTAATCACATTTGATTCGTTTACATTGGATTTTATCAACATTCATTCTCAATTCAATTAGTTAACATTTACTAATTTAAATCCAATTCACATTCAATTCTATTTAAACTTATTTACTTCAAATTTGAATTTAATGATATAGCTTCCAATTTCGCTAATTCAATTTCATTTAACACTTAATGAACTTATATTCAATCAATTAACAATCAAATAACAACCAATGTTTATTCAACATAACCAAATTATTCACTTTACATTAAATTTGGTTCAACACATTTAATTCCATTTGGTTTAACATTAAATTGATTTCCATTCCCATTTATTCAACTTTCAATAACATTAGATTTTAATGAATTTACACTTTCATTCATTATTTCATATCAACTTAATTTACATTCAATTGATTAACATTCAATTCATTAATTCAATTCAATTACAAAAGTTGAATTTCATTTATATAACTCAAGTTCACATTTATCACTTAACTTTATTAATTTAGTTTGATACCAAAATCAACTTCATTCAACATCTCTTAAGTTAAACTTCCATTTAAACATCACTTAGTTTACATAACTTGAATTCCCACTTATAAATCAATTCAGATTCCAAATTCTAAAGTAAATTTTCCATTTAACTTTAAATTCATTTTTATCTATAACTCATATTCATAGATATATCCATATAGTTTCACTTGTTATATATATAAGTTTATTTCACAATTGTAAATTACTTTAATTATAGTTCAATTCTTATAATTATTTTGCTTATACAATAATTCTTTTATTTAGATTATTCAAACAACTAACAATCTACTTATATACACTTTAATAATTCTGAAAAATTACTCCTTTATATATAAAATATAATCAAGGTAAAATTATTTCATTTACCCAATTTAAAATCAATATTGTGCCGAATTGTTCTATTCAAATGTTTAGAAACCCCTTCGGCATAGTTGTCGAGACCGTGCTGACGAAGGTTCATATGCCACCCAATAAACCAATCATCACAATATAAAACAATTTTATATTCACTAACATATACGCGCTCATATCTATTATCACACTCAAACTCATTCTAGAGTACTACTGACTCTATCTCTAATGAGTAATACCCAACAGAGCTAAGGTTGTCGCTTAACCATATGCTCTGATACCAAATGTAATGTCTCGAAAATTTTCGACTTTCGAAAATTCAACATCGATACTCACTTTATCGACTGCCGAGAAATCGAAGGCCGGAAACCCGAAATGTTATGGTTTTTAGAAAAAGAAAAAGTAGAAGAAGATAGAAAAAGATAGAACAGAATAGAAGAAATAACAGAACAATATCAGAATATCACAATCGCAGCGGAACAACATATAATAGATAAAGGAATAATCTTTAAACAAAGAACTATATCAGTTATTACATTTCATTACATCAGAGTGTACAACAACAAATGCAGCGGAAAAAGAAATACTATATAAATTAGTAATACGCCATGCCATCCAGCTTGCCTCCAGCAACTCCTGAATTCCAGAATATCCTGATAAACCTTAACTCTTGACTGCCCGTGTAGAAATTGGTGGGCTCCCAGAGTTTAGGAAGGAAAACAATAAACTCCGAGTCAGTCATGTGACTGGTGTGAGAACTCAAAACAGTTTATTTAATTTAAAATCAAAATAGAGGAATATTTTTAAATTCAATTCGCAATGCTTTTAAAAATGAGACTACCATAAGGCCTCCCGCACACACACACATGCAAACGCAGAATCAGAGGAGATTTCTCCTTATGATAGTCAAAGATGCTTGATACGCATTAAAAAGAACCATTTGATATTATTTCTAGTGCATAGTGTAGGAAATTATTTCAAAAATAAAGATATAAATCTTAGCCAGCATAGACATTCCGAACTATGCCTACTATAGCTAACTATGTTCAATAGCAGGTTACTGCCACATTCCATAGCAGGTTATACAACTAAAACCGTACAAGTCTCGTATTGTTTCTTTGGATTTCCAACGAATGGTCAGGCCAAGGAACTTCCCATTGCCACATGAGAATGCCTCTGGAAGGACATCCCCGAGAACCAAACCGGATCTCTGCCAACACAAGGCCAGGTTACCCCTAACTGGGTAACTACTGACACGAATATGTCATCCCCCGATCGTAACCGATCTATCCGAGGATCCTCGATTTCCAACAACCACAAAAATATGCAGTAACAACATAGGTTAAATATCTGGGCTCCATACCATGATACCACCTCTATCCAGAAGGAATGACATACACTAAAGGGCGCTACCCCTAATAACCTTGCCGCATCCTTCCTGTTTTGACCATTTCCGGGGTGTGAGGTCCGACGAAGTCTCGTCCACAAAAACATACTTTATACAAAAGCCATGCTTTGGGTCAACAAATGATCATAGAAATGATCACTAGGATAGACGATCAAACAAATGATCCTATCACAAATGATCAACACAATGATCATTTCACAGCAACACTCTGCATGCCACACTACCAAATTGGGAGTATATCACTAATAACCTTCAACTATATAACCTCTGAGCTCGTACGTCTCAGAGAAGGGTGTTAAGCTAAAAGAATAAATTCTCTGCCACCAACAGAAATATATTTGAAAGAAATCAGCTTTATATCTCAACTTGTAATGTCAGACATACAATCCATACAAGTCTGTTCCGGGATCGAACAGAACCGAAGGCACTTACAAAGAAGTCCTTGCAATCCGGATATTCACTAATCACGACCGGACTTCCCGTCACTAAGGGTGATAAAACCTCTATATCGGAGATCAGCCGATGTAGAGTAACTCGACGGTAATCCTTCCGTTTTCACAAACATCCGGTCTTCAACACCGGTCATCAAATGCAATCCATAACGACGTATCACATACTCGGAATGGGTTATACGACCCCATGGTCCTTTCCCGGCTAACCCGAATAGTGAGCGCTTATTCAAAAATAAGTGTGGCATTCAAATACAAGCAATTCACAACAAATACCTATTTAAAGGTAAATATTGATAGTCGGATTATTTAACTATCAATAGGCATGCTCAACATCACCAAATCCAAATAATTTCCCAAATTATTTACTTTCCAAAATATCTTTACTAGATATAAACTTTCCCATACTTCAAACATTTGAAAACAATCCTTCAAATCACTTTTCCTTACGCGGAATTTCTTTCATTTCAACATGGCTCATTTAAACCAATTAAATAAATCCCTACCGATTTACTTTATATTTACGTTCCAATTCGTAAATTTATTCCCACACTTTAAAAATAAATCAATGTTTATTTTTAAACTAATTTCCCCTTTCTTTTATAAATTCCATAGTGAATTTATAATCCCAAAATATCTATGATATACGATTTTCAATCGATTTTCAATATTCATTTTCAATTTATCTTTAAAAAGATAAATTCTCAAACGTTCATTTCACATTGGAAAAATATTTCCATACTTATTTAAATAAAAATAAGTACATCACAAATCTATTTATTTTCAACATTTGAAAATATTCAATATACTTAAATCAAAATTTAGTATATATTTCATTCTTTAAGGAAATCATTCTCTTAACACATTTTATTTGGGCTAAAACGAATGTTACGTAAAACATCGTTACAACGACCCAAAATCACTAGTATAAGGATTCAAAGTTTAAATAGATATATAAATCCCAATACTATACAAAACATTTCCTTTCGGAAACCATTTACTATAACAATAGTGTTATAGTCCACCATTTCCTTCTATTCTCGAAAACGTCTATTTCAACAATAAATGTTGAAATCTATGTATTCGATACTTAATGCATTTTAAAACGTCTTTAAAATCATTACTTCGTTTAAACTTCACTTTCCAAAACTATCCATTTTATTCAATCTATTATTCACTATTCACAATCGTGAATAAAAAAACGTTTTCCACATTCAATACTTCTACGTATTTATTAGAGAATATCCACTGTCCAAAATCGTGGATATAAAACTCTAACCAATTTCATTTGGAAATATATTCACTGTCCAAATCGTGAATATAATTCCTTTCATATATTCCTATTTCCAACTTATCAAATTCAATTTGATTTCGGATTTATAAAACAACGTTTATAAACTCCATTTATATTCTTATAAACTTCCATTTATAAAAACCCTTTTTATATCTCATTTTAAATGCTAAAATCCGATTTATAAGCTAATCTCTTATAAATCTTTTATTTTACAAAACCTGTTTATATTTATAACTTCACGATTTATAAATCTATAAATCTTCATTCACTTATAAAATCCATTTAGATTTCTTTTTAACACTTATAAAACAGGTTTTACAATTCCTATATTTTTAATCCATAAATATCAATCTTTTAAATCTTTTACATAAATCGTTTATAATAATTCAAAATTCCCAATTTAACCATTTTATGAATTAATCACTATTTATTTCAAAGATCTTAATTTGGTTATATCATACAAAAATTATAACTTTTATAACATTAAACTCATAACGTTAATTTATTTAAAATAAATCAATTCAAAATTTTAAATAAAACATATACTTTCAAAAAATCACTTTAAAAATTCCTTTAATAACCAAAATCATTATTTTTAAACTTTAAAATGGATCCGATGATGTAACATCACCAAATAGTCAATCACGACCTTCAAATATCATATATCGATATGATAATCAACAAATATCAAAATATCTGTAAATAAATCAACACAGTTGAGGAATCCAGTTGGATCCCTCCAACCTGTTTCCTGCATCCACAAACATTAGCACAATACCAATTCCACTCCAGTACGGAATTATCGCGGTATATGGGATTTATAATATTATCCGCTTAATAGACGGCGCAATAGGGTCTCATCCGCTAAAAAAAATGCGGGAAATCAACAACTGCAATATATACATATGCCAATATATATATTGATATTATATATAATACCAATTTCACTGTTTATGAAATATTCGCGGTATATGTTTTTAATAAATAACATCCGCTTACTAACGGCGTATAATGTCTATTTTAACAATCAACAGATAACAATCATCATTCAAACATACATTCAAAAATTTTAAATCTAACTATTTAAAATAAAATCGAAACCGATTCGATTGAGTGAGAAGTTCTCACCTTGATTTCAATTCCGTTTTAGCTTTTATTTCGAATAAAATTAAACGCACGTTTAATTTTACACGAAATTCTCACTAACTCCAAACGACTCCAATCCATTTGCATCGTGTAGTGCTCGTCCATACGATTCCAACGCAATTGGTTTCGTGCGTTTTCGACCTCGTATGAAAAAGTTATGCATTTTTAAAGATTGTACACGATTTTATATAAATAAATTACAACCTATATAATTTTTTTAAACCCTCAACTTTCTGGGCCGCAAGATCCTGCATCCAACTCATCACAGCCATGCATTGCTTCTTCCCATCCTCCCTCTCATTCACGTTTACAGCCGACACCTTGAACCCATTCATCCATATTAGGGTTAATTAATTCGACCTCCATCTTGCCACTTGACGACGATCAGGATACGCCGTATCGAAGGCCTCACCTTCCTCTATGTTCAGCCTCAAGGCTTTGAAGCTCGGCCACTTCCCTCCCCTAGGAATGCGTGCGCAGCTATAGGCGTTGGCCCCCCCTTTCTCCCTCCATACGACGTCGTTTCAGATCTCAACCGTATAGATTTCTAGCTCTCTTCATGCTCTACGTGTTTGTAGTTGATCACTTCTTCTAATTGTTGACGGATTGAATGAAAATTGAGGAAGAATGATATGAATTTCTGGCCATCCATTGATAAACGGTGGCTAAAAGAACAAATTAGGGTTTCTAATTTTTATTTTTTATTTTTTTTTAGAGTGAAGGGGCTATTTATAGGAAATCGATCGAAACACTATTCATCCGGGTTTTCCAAACTCCGATTTACGCGCCGTGACCGACGTTCCTAGGGTTTATCCCGCGTTCCGGACACAATGGAACAGGTTTCGGAAGCTAATTCGATCATCTGTGCGTGTTATGGCAACAAACGATCGATTTAAATTAAACCGATTTAAACGATTTTCTAGGCGTTTTAATTTGTACCGAACAAACGGTAAATCCAAACGACTTGAAATTTGAAACCTTACAATAATATCACATTACGGATCCGATGAAACTGGTTTCGTCGAAATCCGAGACAGTTTGAAAAATGGCTATTTTAACTCGCCAAATTAATATTAAAAACAATTCGATGCGTTTCGAGCTGCCACGATCAAACGATAGCTCCGATTGCTACGAAAATTGAAATCCGATAATAACTAACTATTAAGGATCCAATGGAACTGGTTTCGTCCAATTCTGAGACTGTTCAAAAATTATCTATTTTACAGTCGATAATTAAATATTAAAATATTCAATTTTCACAATTTAACTTTTAATTCGATTTTAAAAGTTCTAAAATATCATTCTAACTTCAACATGATAAAATAAAATTTTACAAATCATTTTCAATCATATTTAACCCAAATTTCAATTATTTCCATAATTTCACATATTGAATTATCGATTTAATTATTCAATTAAATCCAATTATTCGAAAGAAAAAAATTTATTCGACTTATAAATTTCACTTATAAATATTTAAAATTAATTAAATATTCAAATTTTAATGAATTAAAATTCTGGGTCGTTACAAGAGATAAGTATAGGAAGTCTCATTTTCACCTGCAAACCCATACACATCCCAAATTGTGGATTTGTCCACTATCGATAACTTGACCCTTTTAAAATTATCAAATGTTAGTTCAAAGAGACTAGGATCAAATAGCATGAGTTATCCGAAAACCACTTCGAACCACCATAAGCATTCAAATTGGGAACATTTAGAAGATGATGGAATCAAAAATGTAGATCATTGAAGTGCAAGAGCTACTTACTCCTAATTTGAGGGTCATTCCAAAAATGGACGTAGTATATTAGTGCCTTCGGTTTGTTCATATCTTGAATAACTTATATGGACGAATGCTAACATTAAATAGTCGCATGGAAGGCAATATTAGCATTCCAAGTGGGATTTCTAAAGAAAAGGTAAGGCATAGCCTCAAGCCCCATAACCGATAATGACTGAAACATGGGATATGCTTTATGGCTATGTGGGTCGCACCCCTTAGGGTATAGTCATCACCCGATCTAGATCGATATTCTCAGATAATGTATGCTAGCGACCTAAATATGGTTGTTGATCACAATCGTGGTGGTGATATATTTGGTACTATCCAGTGAGGGGTAGGCCGGTCTTGATTCGTAGGGGGTCCATGTGAGGCCCTCGATACTATTTATCTAGAGGTGTACTGTAGTAGGTAATACCCCAGTAGCCTTGTCATTATATGGAAACCCATTTCCAATAAATGCCTTCGAACTTTGTTATATACGTATTATGCTGGAATTTAATTAATGGAACAATCTCGACTACGATTAATATTTACTTTAAACCATATACTATCACTGGATTTTCTAAAGAAAAGGATTTCAATTATCGTATGGTAAAAAACCGTGTGTTTTTATATACGGCATCGTCTTATGAGATACCTTTATTTTTAAGTGGTTTTATAAGCTTAATAAATTATTGGTTTTGTGTTTACCGACACCAAATCCATGTCAGGCCTAGAGTTTTTTTTTCCCTAAAACTCGTGGGTACTCAGATTTTTATAGGTAGCCAACTAGTCCAAGCTTCCATGGTGAGCAGGGAACAGATGGCATCTTTGATACTAGTTATCCTATTCATTGTTTGCTATGTATGTGTATATTTTTATCAGCATTGTGGGCACCGTCAGTTATAGCTATCCCTAGCTAAAGTTGGTATTTGTGTAACTCTGCTGTTCATTTTAGGATGATACTATGTATTATCTTATATTGACTATTATATATGATTGCCTTGCGATGTGAGATTTTATATTTTATATCTTCTTGTCTTTTCTTTTCTTTTTACCCCCAACGCACTACTACAAAACAGGCCATTTGCATCGGTTGTTTACCTCCCTTTTGCATCAGTTCAACAACGGATGCATATGCAACTGATGCAACAGGCTTAACACTTTTGCATCAGTTCTGAAACTGATGCAAAAAGGTCCTTTTTGCATCGGTTGTTACTAACAACTGATGCAAAATATCATGGTTGGTTGCTTGAACACACAACCCCCATGTTGCATCGGTTGTAATGAAAAACGACGCAACAAAGGAACTTGTTGCATCGGTTGTTGTTGAAAACCGATGCAAACTAATCCCTCTATTGCATCGGTTTTTTATAACAACCGATGCAAACTAATCCCTCAGAAACCATTATTACAGTACTCAAATAGACTACATATATATATATATTATTGATAATCTTTATATATATATATATATATATATAAAAGAAAAAACATACACAAGTAATTCCTGGTAGCTAATGAGTAGTAATTACTGCTAATGTAAATATGTATATTTACTTAGATCAATCATAACTTGAGTAATACACATACATAGTTTCCAATATACAAACGATTTCTTTTGATTACACCCTCCCATCATAAGTATAAAAGAAAAAGGAAAAAACACTCTAATGCACAAGTATATGCCATTCTATTTGTTGTTGTTCTTGATAATATGGAACTTGCCTTGCACTGCCTTTGTGTTTGAATTGACAAACTGAATGCAAAATTAACGAAAATGAAGTATAATTTTTTATGATCGGTTTATACTTTATATTTGATAAAACAAAGTATCTTAAGTTACACTCACCTCTAGACTTAAATCCCCTTTAGTACCATGTAATCTTGAGTAATCGTATTCAGATACATACGATAAGCTCCAACTTTCAGCCTGTAGCATCATAAAATCAACAATTTACTCAGTGAAACAAATTAATGTAGTTATATGTAATTAAACCAACTGCTGGTGTTCCTGTTTCTTCAATAGCTTCTGATTCCTTACCTTGTTCTATTTTTTTCATCCTCTCCTGTGCAAAACAGTATATGTTGAATTATGACACAAATTGTGACATTGAATGAATATAGGCTAGAATTGTGACACGAATGGGCCATTGTAATATATGAGTGTTACTACATTCAAGAAATGTGACACAGAGCTTTTAAAAGACTTTTTTACATGGATAATGAATATAGGCTGGAATGGGACAAGACATTAATTGGATACAATCAGTCAGAGGTTGATGAACTCAGGAACAGAAATTAGGCAGTTGATTAAAAAGTACACTCTTTTGACACCTAGATAATATATACTGGCATGGCACGTGTAGGAAGAAAAGGACAAAACTTTTTATTGTATAAGCAAGGGTGAACAGTCTCAAGTGCCACAACTGAGAAAGTATGTCCGTGTTAGTTATTACAAATGTAGCTGGCGTATCAGGAAAGTACCTGGCAGAGATGCATGTGAGATCACACTGTTAAATCAGCAAGATGCTGGCGTGAATGTTGAGATGGCTATATTGGCTTTTTCTAAGGGAACATGAGCTATATGTGTAAGATGAACAATGCTTTATGTAATTATTCATCTGATATGCGTAGCTCGTAACCGTCAGTTGCTATAATACTTAAGCTTATTTAAAAGGCGCCTCCTGGTATAGAATTTAACACGTAAACAAGTAGCCAATTTGAACTGGACAGACCAAAAAAATAGTACAGTAAACAAGCGATCAAGCAGTAACATAAGATTAGAGTGGAAGCAGTGTAGTAAAACATCAAAATTGAAGTTCATAGTAAACGGTCTGCTTCTGGTTGGTGGCATTGCTTGTTTGTCTAAAGGCAGAGCTGCTATTGGTACCCAAGTAGCCATGGCATGTACTCTTAAAAAGATCATTGATATAGATGCACCTGCTATAAGAAGAACTAGGCATGAGACTCAAGTAGCCATGGCATGTACTCTTATAAATAATGACTGTCTACTTCCTATCAAATCAAAATTTTATTGTGTATTTTTTGAGGATAAATTTATAATGTGAAATATCTGTTTAAACTGGCACACGATTAAATTTCGAATAGATCCAATTAAATCAATGATTATTTTTACACCTAGTTTTACAATTAGTTTTCAGGGAAGCACTTAAGTGGAATAGGTTTTTTTTGAAAGCCTATTTTAAAAGTTTGTCCAAAAAATTTCAACTTATACGTGGACTTAAATAATGACAGAGCACAAATTTTTCCATGCTATACTATAATACTACCTATCTATATAAAAGTAAATAGCAAACCTGACACTCTGAATGTGTAAGACTAAATTTAAAGTATGGAGGAAACATAGATCTTCATCGCATGGAAGTAATACCGTCCACGGTTGGTTGTGGAAGTAGTCCAGCCATCAAAACAAATTAATATTTTTCTATAAGACAGCCTCTAAAAGTTTTCCTCAATTTATTCCATTGCAACAGCTAATCTGCGTAAATTAATAGTAACAAAATTATGAAATATAACTATCAATTCTAGATTATTGCAGAATTGACTGTAATATCGTTAAACAAAGATACACTAATAACTGACTACTTTGAAACCAGTCTTTCTAAATAAGTAAAAAATCAATTATGAAAATACTATCAACTCAAATAGAGAAATGAGAGGATGGAACACAAGATCAGGAATCATAAACAAATGACAAAAACTGGCCCAAATTCAAATAAAAATTGAGCTGAAGCCAACAATGGTAGGTGATGAAGATAATGGTGGAGATGGGGGAGAAGATATATGTGCAAACGATGGTTGAGATTTTCTTTTGCGTTTTCCCGTACTTTTAGATTTCTAGAATTAAACAAAGTATAATTTAGAATGCAAACTGAAAATTAATCAACAAGAAAAAAGAAGACCTACTATAGGCGATACAAGGGAGGTATTTGAGGCCAAATTTTGAATATCATCCTTGTAAAGCGTTGAATTTCTAACGGCCGAAGAATGCACATTTTTTAATTGCTTGCTTCAAACCATTGTTGTATTCTAGGATAAAATATTTTGTTATATGTATATCAAGAATGAGAGTAAATTAAAGCCGTTATCCATGGCTACGTCAATTTGTATGATCCAGAATTATTTTTAAGCTAAACGTGAGTATTACTATTGAAAATTACAATAAAAATGAAAAATTACTATAGCTCAGAATAGGCAGCAAACTGGTGCTTGTTCATATGTATTTTACATTTTCTTTTGAACAAAAATATTGGTTTAAACACACACTAAGTTGAAAATATAACATGATATATCCTATCCTATTTGAATAAAGAAAACATGAGCGATAATGTACCAATGCAAATCAATGATATGAGAACATCAATTTTAGATATAAAATTCATCGAATAGTACCATCATTTTGCATTTTCATGTATATTACAATTTTGTTTAAAAAAATAATTATTCAAGCACAAAACAAGTTCAATAGTATAATACGGCGTATTCTATTTGAAAGGAAAAACATGAGTGTTAATAGTATTGGTGCAAATTATTTATATGAGACCATCAATTTCGATATAAATTCATCAAATATTACTACCATTCTATTAGAGCAACTAACAGGTGGAAAAAGAAGAGTTACTGCCTAGAAATAATACATTAAACAATTAGCATGCACCTTATCTTATTTGTATAAAAATATCAAAATCTATAACTCAAACTAAAAGACATAAAACAGAAAACATTGTGATAAAATAAGTCTGAAAGTAGTAAAAAATTGTTTCATAAACATATGATAACAATCATAAATAATCAGGACCGACCCTAAATTTAGAGGTCTTGGGCGGTGATCACCAAAACTGTCTAACTGATGGAAAAAACAAAGACAAAAACAAACAAACTTGTATGAACTGATGTAGTTCAATGTTGTACCATGCTATGAATGAAAAAGAAAAAAAACAGTAATAAAATCTTCAAGAAATACACCTTACAGCAAAAACCCATCTCTTACGATTCATACTTCTTTCCAATAATAATAAAGGAATGAGTGAACGACTAACAAGTGAAATAAAAATATTGATTGATTCTTTTAAAACTAATACAACTGCCCTTATAAAAGTGAAAAAATATGCTTAATTGTATATTTACATATTCATTTCAATATAATAGGTGCATTTAACTAATGATGCAAAACAGTGGTTTCAATTTGTTGATTTATTCAAAACCTTTCCTTAAGAAATAACTCATTTAACTTGAAAACGCATGACAATTGATGTAAAACCTGAAACAGTGCATTATAATTGAAGCAGAAACTGAAACATAAGCTTCAAATTATACAGTCCTTAAAAAGTTGGACTTATTTAGAGTTTTGGTTATTTACCATATCAGTGCTAGCACCACTTAGAAAAAGTTGGTTGGTTAACATATTAGGGTAGCATTCACATTAAAAGAACGAATGCAATCCATAGGAGCTAGATAAGTACCCTTACCACCATACTAAATATAGCTTCAATAGTATATGTAACAATAGCATTTTATGTATAACACTTCTTATAAAAAATTGAGGCCCCTTCCAGCTCGGGACCATAGGCTACCGCCTAAGTAGCCACGGGCCAGTGCCGGACCCATAAATAGTGTACCCATAAATAGTGTGTATATGTGTGTGTATGTATATGTGTGTGTGTATGTATATAAATAATAATGAAAAAATTGATATTGGATTAGGATTCAAATATGTGTTTTAATCACATTTTTGGTTTAAAAAGGTTGCTTTTTACCACGTTTCAAATGCATTTACCATGCATTTGTAACTAAAAGTAAATAAATTTTGTACAGGGTAATTAATAAAATGTTTCCAAATAGTACACTTGCATTTTCATCTACAAAATAAGTTCAATCGTAGAAATCAATAGAATATGATTAAAAAATGGTTACAGCTTGTTGCCATGCCTACATCTAATAAAAATGATGAACATAATAGCACAGTTTTATACTATGCCTACATCTAGTTTTATAACAAACATATACTCTACTAATCAGCTATACTCTGCAAATGATTGTTGTAAAATTAAAATATAGTTTCATGAAAAGAAATAGTAGTTTAGATGGGTTTTATTTTGTAAATGTTATACGGTTTCCAATGGCAAAACCAAAATGCATCATAAAATAGTCAATTTTGAAATTTCAACAAGGGCTTAAACCGCTACTAGTCCCATGTGCATCGGCAACTGACACAAATATGAAATATTTTCATAAAATATAAATTTATCGCAAAGATTGAAGCCTATCCACTAAATTTGAAGCTTCTTCGTATGTATCATCCAACCTGTGTAAAAACACTAAGAAAATGAATGTTACAATAATAAAAATAAGCGATAATATATATTCAAAAAAATAAAGCTAACTAATTCAATAGTTATGGAAGTTAAACACTTCATCGTGGTGGGAAAAATGTTGACAAAAGAAGATGAAAACATTTAAGACGTACTGCTACAGTAACGAGCTATAGAAGCTAATGAAAAATTTGCAAAATTTACGATGAATATTGTATTCTAATTATGAAATTTTAGGTTTCAAAACTGGAAGGATTAGAAAAACACAATTTTTTTACCTGTTTACCTGAATCTACTTATCTAACTTGAAAATAGCTAATGAGGTAAAGATACAAAATCCTATAATTTGGCTCAACTCTTATAGAAATTATTGTCGTGAATCTTAAGTAGCATAGGGGGGACGTGGATATTGAACTTTGCGGGGGAAAGAAATATTCTTTGGCGTGGTGAGTTATTAATGGGGAAGTGGAAAAGGAAAATGGAGATGAAGGAGCAGGGTTTTTCATCGTTGCCGCCATAAAATGAGGGGAAACCCTGCATGTTTTATTGATTGTTTAATTGAGCGAAAATTAATTTTGATTGTTTAATTCAATTTTTATTCATGAAAAATGTGTAACCATCTAAATGCCAGTCCTAATAATACTGAATTTTCCAAAAAAAAAATATACAACTTTTATATATCAGCGTGCTGTTTATTTGAGGGAATTAATTTAAAGGTGAAAAATTTATATATTCTTAGCCTCAAGGACACGACCTCAATATTTTAAGCACAAAGACAAACATTTTTCTACAAATTATTCATAAGGACAAAGATTCTTCCAAAATTATTCATAATGACAAACATTTTTCCGAAACTGCTACTGAACTAAAAACTGATACCTAAATACTGCTACCGATAACTACAAACTGATACCTAAAAACTGCTATCTATAACTAAAAATTGATACGTAAAGAAAGTTGTCCTTCAGGCTAAAATACTTTAGGTCTGTCCTTGAGCCTAAAACGCTGGAAAATTTTATCCTTGATAATAATTTCTTGTATTTATTTATTGTTTTAAAAAAATTAAAATTCTTTTTGAATGTCGATGGTTGTTTTTTCAATTTTCTAAAATATTTTGGAACTTAGTCAGGTATTTTTTTTAGAGTTCGTAAGTTTTGTTATTTTACCTTGGACCTTGCATGCATTGTCCTTTGTTATTTAAATAATATATATAAGCTACAAAAGTATACATAAGCTACAAACTTAAATAACAATGTAAATAATTTATCTAGCATATTCTGACAACATTTCAAAAATATTGTTAAAACGTTAGGATTAACGACATTTATTAGAAGTTGAAAAACTCAATATTTTTATCAATGTTAGGAGAATATTGTCTTAATTCTAGCCAAAACATAATGCAAGTGTTGTGATTTCTCTGTTTATACATTTTACAATGTAAACATTTATATAGTCGTTCAACAAATAGCTATAACGCTTCATAAATATTGTTGAATACAATAAATTTACGATATCAAAAAAAGTTGTAAGAAACTAAAATTCAACAACACCACAAAAATAGATTGCTCTGTTTATTTTGTAACTGTCATTTACATGAAATTAGCTATTTCGAATATCATATGCTATTTACTCATTACATCCTCCATATTAATGGAAATTTTGGTAAAATTAATTTTTCAAGAAATGTTTGTGTCACTCCGTTTATTCGTTATTTCCTTTAACAAAATATGATAAACTTATTGAAAGATCCAAGTTAGGATTTGCATAGCTAAGAAGGTTATAGGCATAGGAAAATTATAGTGTACTAATTTCTTCTCATAATTTTACCACTTTGACTTTTAACATTATAGCTACCGTGTACATTTATCTGAGACAATAAGAGAGATGCTGTACTTTTTTCATCCTCTCCTTTGCAAATGTTATACATTTGATGGCATATAATTAGTAATGGATATAATGACAGGAGCATAGAAACCAAATAGCCGCTACATAATAAAGACAGTGCAGAAATAAACTGGTAAAAAGTCAAGCCCTACACAGGTGAGTTAAAATTTGTTAAGTAGGTTACATGAACAGTTAAAATAAACTCATCTGATTATGGGCAATGAGCCAAAAATAAAATTGCTATCAAGAATAGGGCTACCCTCCCCATCATTTTATTAGAAGGTCCAAATTTCAACTTTGCCACTGCAAAGTAAAACTGTAAGAAGAAATGATTTCCGTTTTGTAAAATTGTAGAACTCACTCGACTCTTTTGAAACTTCAAATTTCCCTTCATGTCCTTAATTTTTAAGCAACTGAACATTTGTCAAAATATTTGACAGTAAGAGGTTCTTTAAGACTTTCATTTTTCTTAACACGAAAAAGTCATAAATAATTCCTGCATTGAAGAATTTATCTTTCGTCAGATATAAGATACGTTATTACTGTTTGCAACATGCTACCAATTGTTGAAATTTATGCTATAAGAGTATAGTTTCTTTAGCTTTGAAGCCCCTTCATTTTCTATATAAGATTTAATTTGGTCTTGAATTGTGTATTTTGAAGTTCAAACGTCCATTTTTTTCTTAAGAAATTATTCTTCGTCGAAATACTAATTTCCCTTTACCTCCGGAATCAACTTGCAGATTCGATTCTAGATACTTTCTTTTGTAATAGCACTTCTTTAAGATACATTGATCTTTCTAACAATTCATTGTCTGGAAAAATCACAATGAAAGACCATTGCACGATCAAGAACATAAGATTTCTCAATCTCTGGTCGAACCATTTGGAGGGTCCGATTCCTTATTCTATGTCAAACTTTTATGCAGTCGAATGGATAGATTTCGAGTCAAATTATTTTACAGGAGAAGTACCAACTGGTATTTTTGGTAAAATGCCTTTTTTAAAATACCTTCATTTATCCTACAACAATCTATCAACTAGCACCATAAATTTTGATGCATTTTTCAAATCTTTAAGGAATTGCACTTAATTGAAAGAGCTAGAGCTTGCAGGTAATAATTTCAAAAGTCAGATACCGTTGTCCATTTCTTCTCTTCCTATCAGTCTTCATCAACTCCACCTTGAAGATAATCTTCTTTTTGGCCCAATTCCTGCAAATATATCAAAGCTTTTAAACCTTACATATCTAAATTTATCGAATAATTATTTATATAAAACTAAAATATAAAACTAAATTAACTAGCATGCAAGTAACACACCATAGACATTAACTAACCTACCACAAAAAGGGACCCGACAAAAGCCAAAACAACAGCAAGTTCAACCAAAGCACACCCAACCTACCACATCGAACCCGAACCGGAACCCGAATCATCTCTTGATTTTGACAAGAAAACTAACATGGTAGCACCAATGGTAGAGATAACGAGAGCCAATAACTTAACTTGGCCCAATACGCTTTTAAAGCTGAAAGGCTCACGCCTTGTTATGACTGCAAGAAGAAACACTGTGACAGGTATCGTGTTCAGAATTATTGTCTGTGTGGCTCCAGTTATGTACCGAAGGCTCATTGTTAATAGCAGTTGACCTCCAGATATCCTAAAAAGAAACATAACTATAACATTTAGAATCCATTTATGTGAAACGCTATGAATTCTAAGTAGAAGAGAAATAAAACTAACTGGAGAAAGCCGATGATGAATGTGCATGAGAGGAAGTGGAAGTTAAATGGTGGTCTTCTGTCTCTGAAAGTATAAAGAAATTAAGAGAAGAAAAGTGAAATGTAGTAGTAGTAAATGTGTGTACACAATTGTTTATAATACCTTTCGAAGATAAATGCAAGAGTGGAGAGGATGATAGTAGCATATACCATCACTTTGCTGCGAAATCCCCAAAACCACAACTTCCTCTCCTCTTACAACAACCACATACAGCTTCATCAACAACTCCCCCCTCTTTTATCACACTCCTAACCTAACCTGACTTTTACACTGCCCCTCCTCAAAATATTGCTGCCATCCCCCGTAACATCAACATTCATAGTTACAACTCCTATAGCCACAGCATAACCATCATTTCCTAACCTCTGAATACAACTACACTTGCCTACAAGAGAACTACCTTGTATCCCAATCACTGCCACTTCCTACTAACAAAAAAAAGTGCAAAAACTTGCTTGAATACGACAACGTCTTACCTTCACTGCTCTTGACTCCCCTGACAGCAACCCCAATCACCACCCGAAATCACCACCTGAAACGCAATCGAACTCGCATCAACCTTCTAGAATCGCACTTCAAGCCCAAACTCATTGCCACATATCACTAATTTGCCACCACGAAACCACTACCGAACTCCGTTCCTCCAACATTCGAACTACAATCGTGAATCCCTAATCGAACTCGACATCAACCCGCCTTCAATTGAGACTCTCGACCACCGCAACGAAAACCCACGAATACCACTTATCTGTAGCGACAATCCCCTCTTCTTTGCCTTGAACAGAGAAAAGTCAATCTTTTAAAAAAATTTAGAGGAAAATCGAATTTTTATTTAACAGGCGAATTATTTGGGGAAAAGAATGGGAGCGGCGAAAAAAAATGGAAAGGCGGGATGGAACAGGTGAGCAACCAATAACCTAGATAATTTGAAATTGCATCGCCTCCGTCAGGGAAACGATGCAAAAATTATTATTTTGGACGTAGTTGCATCGGTTAATTTTAAAACCGATGCGACTAAAACTATTTGCATCGACATATTTGCATCGGTTGTTGGTGACAACTGATGCAAATTTGATTTTTTTATTACCTATTGCTTTCCATGTATCAATTGCATCGGTTATTAAGACAGAACTGATGCAAATAGTTCTATTTGCATCAGTTCTTACTTCAACCGATTCAAATGAGGCAATGCAAATGGCATGTTTTGTAGTAGTGACGGCTTGTCTTTCGGACTCTTAGATGATCAACATATGAATACTATGGGTGTATTAATTGTCGTCTTTAAGAGTAAGAAAGGCAGATTATTACCCATGGTATCGAAGCTTAGGTTAACTACACCTAGGCTTTCAGTTGGGGTCTACTCATTAGAGATAGGGTTAGAAATATCCTAGAATGAGTATAGTCTATAAGGGTGTGTATATGTAATTTTTATGCATATATATTCAAGTTAGATAGATTAGCTTTGATATGTTTGATTAATACCCTTTCCCTTAAGCTTATCTCGTCTAAGTATTATATAAGGTTATCTTACTATATCCGGGTAGTACGAATAGCAATAGAACAAGTTGAGGTGGAGGAGCTAGTAGCGCCACAAATACTAATGGTCGAGCTCCAAATGTTGGAGATTTGGAATATTTAAAGAGGCAACACTGGCTTAGCCCTATATGAACTTCGCAGCTCTATGCAAGAATTATACAAATCTGGCATTAAAGCCATTTAAGGGAACTGAATCCATCATTGAAGTCCAGGCTTGGCTTCGTTCTTGTGAAAAGATTTTTAAGTGGCTAGATTCGGATAAGCAAAAGCATATCTTAGCTTCTTGACAATTGCAAGATGGAGCGGCAGCGTGGTGGGACTCCATTACAACTAATGTTCTGGAGGATGATTTTTCTTGGGCCAGATTAAGGAGGAATTTGACGACCAATTCATGCTTTCTGCTGTAAAGGCTCATAGGTATAGGAGTTTTCTGGATCTTAAGCAAGGAGACTTGTCGGTAGTCGAATACGAGACTAAGTTTAGTGAGCTATTGTGGTTTTGGTTGGAGTTGATTGATACCCTGTTGAAAAAGAAAGAGATGTTTATGATAGGGATGAGGGAAGGATTGCAGAAGAAAATGACTACCCATTGAAGGGTTCTTTCATGGATTTGATAGACATGGCTCTGAGATATGAGATTCTAGAGAAGAAGAAGCCGGTGGCAGCACCCGGTAATAGTAACAAAAATACAAACAAAAGGAGTTTAACCCGAACAGAAAGAAGTAGTGGAAGGGGAAGTCAGAAGGACACCAGAGGAATAAGTTCAAGAATGTTGAGTGTATAACTATAAAAAGAAGGTCCATCTGGCTAGGTATTGTAAGAATTCTGAAGCCTCAAAGCAGCAAGGAGGACCCATCTCTCCAAAGTTTCAAAAGGCGCTTTGCTACAACTGCCAATAACCACAACACAAGGTAAAGGATTTCCTGCTAATGAAGAAGGGACCGCGGGTCAAGGTTTATGCAATCAAGGATGAATCATCCACCTTGACAGATGTGAAAGGAAAGGGAGTTCTTGAAGGTACTTTAATGATTAATGACATTTTTTTAGAGTATTGTTTGATACTAGGGTTTAACATGGTTTCACTTCTTTAGAATCGATTGAAAACTACAACTTCCTCAAAATTTGTAGAAACCCCTATTTGTGTGTGAAATCCCATAAGAGGCACCACTAATCTATGCATTGTTTGTGAAGATACACCGATTTCTTACCTCATCCACATTTTTCCTTATGAACCGTTTTTCCTAAATTTTAAGGGTTTGATATTATACATGGAATGGACTGGTTGTCAAAATATGGAACTATTTTTGAATGTGTCAAGAGGATAGTAGTGTTACATGCCGAGTCTGGAAGGGTATTGGAAATGATAGTATGTGAGGAACCTAGTAAATGTACGAATAGTTTTGCATATGCATCGTAATCGTCCCAACAAGAGTTAATGTCGATAGAAGTTGTTAAAATTTTCCTATTATCTTTGAAAAAATAAGGGTCTACCTCCATATCAAGAGATTGAGTTATGTATTGAGTTAATTCCCAGTGCGAGACTTATTATTCAACCCATGTGTAAAATGGCCCTGAGAGAGAGAGGAAGGAGCTAATAAATCAAACGGATGATTTACTTGGGAGGGGACTGCTTGGACCAAGTCTTTTGACTTGGGGATTAGCTGTAGTTTTTATGGAAATGTCTGATGGTTCTTTATGACTGTGTGTGGATTATAGGGAGTTAAATATGAAGACAATTCAAAATAATTATCCTTTACCCCGTATAGATAGCCTTTTAGATCAAATTCATGATTCTCGAATATTGTCCCAGATGGACCTGGCTATCGGATTTCACCAGCTAAGAGTAGCAGAGGATGGCATACCCCTAAAGACATTTAGAGGACCAGACTTTTTCTTTGAGTGGTTGGTTGTGCCTTTTGGGCTAACTAATGCACCCGCGTATTTTGTATATCTTATGAACTGTGTTTTTTGGGATGTTCTCAACAAGTTCATGTTGGTCTTTTTCAATGATATACTAATCTACTAAAAGATCAAGGAAGAGTACAAACACTATTTGGACGTGGTGTTAGGAATGTTAAAGAAACACATTCTAAAGGCAAAATTTTCTAAGTGCCACTTTTGGCAGTCAAAAATAAGGTTTCTTGAGCATACGATGACAAGAGATGGTATCTCGGTCAACCCAACAAAGGTGGCGGTTGTTTAAGATTTTAAGAAACCAGAGTCTCCTATAGAAGTTCGAAGCTTCTTAGGCATGGCTAGATTTTATAGGAGGTTCATCCAGGACTACTCCCAGATCGCTCTTACCCGACCAAGTTAACGAAGAAGGTTGGGAAGTTTATTTGGACTCCAAAGTGAAAGACAACATTTGTGGAATCAAAGAAAAGATTGACTAGTGCTCCCTTCTTGGCTATCCTGAATGGAGGAGAAGGTTTGACTATTTATATTGATCCTTGTGGGGTAGTTTTGGCTACAGTTTTGATGCAGCACGAGAGAGTGATTCCTTATGCTAGCAGGCAGCTGAAACTTCATGAGAAGAATTATGCAACACGCGATTTGGAATTTTTAGCTTTCATGTTTGCATTGAAGATGTGGAGACATTACTTTTTGGGTGAGAAATTTGAGCTCCTCACAAAATCACAAGTCCTTGAAGTATCTTTTCACGTAAAAGGATCTGAATTTGAGGCAGCAGCGATGGTTGGAATTTCTGGCAGCTTCGACCTACATATTTTATATATGTCGAGAAAAGCAAATGTGGTGTTAGATGCTTTGAGTAGAAATGCTATTTTTTCTCTTTTGGAAGTTTCCCCGACTCTCCTCAAGAAGATTTCGAGAAAACAAAGAGGAGATAACCGCTTAATGGAAATCATCAAGGATGTAGAGGAAGGCAATTGTTCGAGCTTTGAGATAGACGATCAGGGTGTATTGCAGACAAATGGGAGGACATGTGTTCCTAATATCGATGGCCTTAGGCAGGAAGATTTAATAGAATGTCATCAATCCAAGTTGGTTATCGATCCGGGGGTTTCGAAGATGCATCGTGATATGAAGTAGGTATTCTGGTGGAAACGAATGAAGAGTGATATATCTATATTTGTGAGCAGATGCAAACCGCCAGCAAATCAAGGGCGACCACCAGAGAACTGTTGGGCTATTACAACCACATTGATCCCAAATTGGAAATGGAAGCAAATGTCCACGGATTTTACTGATGGTTTACCCAGGTCGAGGAAAGGTAATAAAGGAGTGTGGGTCATTATGGATTGGTTTATTAAGAGTGCTCATTTTATTACAGTCAAGCCGACAAGGACTGCAACTTCACTGGTAGAGATTCATATGAGGGATATTTTGACTACATGGGGTCCCAGTTAGTATTGTAAGCTGTCAAGATCCAATCTTACAAGCCAATCTAGGAAGCATTACAAGTTTCTTTGGGAATAAAGCTAAGTCTGAGCACTGCCTACCACCCTCAAATCGATGGTCAAACTGAAAGGGTTAATTGAATCTTGGAGGATCTATTGAGAGCATGCATCTTGGACTTTGAAGGACTGTGGAAAGATGAAGGTCTTTGTGGATGGCGCCCGATGAAGGTCTTTGTAGATGGCTATGTAAATCACCAGTGTGTTGGGTGGAGACCATGGATTGGATAGTGTTTAGACCTGATATAATCTGGGAAGCTACGGAAAAGGTTGTTGTGATCAAGAGGAGGATGAAGGAAGCCCGAGATCGATAAAAGAGTTATGCAGATCAAAGGCGAAGGGATATAGAATTTTCAGTTGGAGACTTTGTGTTTGTGAAGTGTGACGACCGCCCATGACTCCAGCACCAAAACAAGAGAAAAGAGCGCTGAAAGGTATGCCAGGCAGCCATGGACGATAGTCAGGGTAAAATAAAACAGAAGCTCCATCGTATAACTCACAGCGCATGGATAAAATACAATAGAGAAATATATAGTGAAGCTTCATAACAGAAAATCATCATATAAGCATCATAATAGTTTTATACAAACATGTGAATCATCCATACATCAAAGCCTCACTACATAACACTCAATCAAATACAGCAGCGGATACCCAGTACATATAGGAGATAATATGCAAAAGCCTCCTGCTCGTCTTCGTCGCCAACAGCGTAGATCTCGAAGAACAGCACCTGTCACCTGCTACCTAGTCTACCCATCCCAACATGGATGAACAGCCCAAGGTAATAAGAGGAGACATAAAACCTTGAGTCAGACAAAGTCTTAGTGAGCAGTAAATCAACTATCAAACATACCAAAAGAGCATAAGGGATAAAAGGAATAGGAACCAAACCATCCCACACCACCTCTCTCTACAGTGATAGCCCCCAGACACACACTAAGGAGAAGCAAGCATAACATAGCAGACAATTAAGGTAAAGCAATAACCACTCGAGTCAAGGACGATGTTTCCCAAATACAAACCCCCAAGGCCTAAACCAAGATCAGATAAGCACCCAGAAAACACCGCTCTTGAGGCCGAATGATGATACAACCAAACGTCCAAACATCCATGACTCTAGCTATCACTGTTATCATTGCTTTGATTTCACCGTTAGTTGAATGACCACCTGTCAAGGGCTAATGGTAACCCCTGTTCTAGACATAGCTCCGCACGTCATCGTGACCCGTGCCTAGGACTTACCTACTCTGCCCAGAGTACTCAACTACCTACCTGTAGTCTTTTGGGTGTCCCGACTACCTACCTGTAGTCGTTATGGGCGCCCCATGTACTCTTGCTTTTGAGCATGCTAGAACCTTCAACAACGATGAGATCTAAGCCTCCTAGTCATCCTCCTCGACGACTATTCTCATACTAGCTCAAGCTACCTCTCGAGCAATCCATTATCAACCAACTCGAACCATCCCTCGAGTTATCAACATGCTTGGAATGATCCCTGCCTGGATTACGCCAAGTCTTCATCACATCATACTTCGCTTTATCACACCATAGCAAAGTCTCAACTCAACAACATGGTTTGCCTCATCGCATCATGGCAAAGTTCCATCTCAACATCATCCAATCCATACATATGAGCTTCAACATCCGCTACATATGTCTTAAGCAACTTTCACCATTCAAGAGCCTCTTCCGTAGCTTTTGAATCGTCTTTGACCATACTTGCCCAAATCTATCAACTAGATAACTCATTTATATCAATCAAACAAGGCAAACATTAATCCAAACAAATAAGTAGTCAATCAAGATCTAAATAGGCATTTACAACTAAAATGGCAATTTCGTAAATAAATGAGCATAGATCTAACATACATGAATTATGGGTTTTTAGCATAGATCTAACAATTATAAATCATGGGTTTTGTCTCTACAACTAGATGAATGAGCTTGCAAAAGTAAACATCTTCATAAGTAATGGATCTACACTTGGATCTAAGGAAAAATGCATACAATCACTATCTACAACACTCCAACAAACCACCAATCCAATACACTCCTTTGGGTCCGCGTGAGAGATAACTACCACTCACCGAATCACCCAAACATTCCAAAAGAAACCCACTTCAGATCTGGACAGCGGAGATCCAAACTTGATTCGTCGAGATCCCGCTAGAAACGATGAAATCTAGCTTCGTTGGATGAAGATCTTCAACTTTGGCCCTTGAATCTTCGATCTCGATCTTCGATCTTGGATGGATGTTAGAACTAGATTGGAATGGAGAAAAGAAGATGAAGAAATGTTGTAGTCGAGTTCCCAAAATGGCAGCACTTCGTCGCTTCAAAAACCGGTGCCAAAAAGTGTGCCAAAGCCCTCTATTTATAGGCTGAATCACCCTTAGGTCGTCGCCCCTTAGGTCGGTCACGACCTATCCATGAGTCGTCCACGACTCATCAACATCCTGCGACCTAAAACAACCCGCCTCAACAACCTAGCGACCTACCGACTTAACTGCATGCGGCCTAGCGACTTAACTGCATGCGGCCTAGCGACTTAAGCCCCTTCACGACCTAACACCTTAACATCCCACGCGGCTTAGCCTAGTGCCGACTTAAAATCTTCCCCGACCTAACTTAAGTCGCTGCCGACTTATCATGCTACGACTCATACGACCTAGCTCACAAGACCTTGCGAGTTATAAACACCAGCTACTACCACTAAGTCGCTAACCCACTGTTCTTACTAACTCGCTAACTCGTTAGGTCGTTCTATACGAGTTAACTCGTAACCCTAAACTCGTTAGCTCCTAAGGTCATACAACTTGCTAACCCTTAGGTCGCTTACCCCTACTCACGACCTAACCTCCAAACGACCTAACCCCCTAGGTCGCCAACCCCACTAACTCGATAACCACTAACTCGTCCATCCCCTAAGTCGCTATCTAAACACTAACCCGTAACTCGCAAAGACACTAACTCGTTAACTCGTTTTAATACTAACTCGAGTTAACTTTTCAACCTAACTTCCTTGCGACTCAAACAACATACGGGTTATCTTTCCCTACGACTTAGGTTATGGACGACTTATCAACACTGACGACCTAGAATTCTATGGTATATCGACACGTAAAATACGGGTCGTTACATTCTCTCCCCCTTAGGAATTTCGCCCCCGAAATTCCAAGCAGACAACAGCAATCAAAGATAATCCGCATGCCTACCATCCATAGCAATCAACAAACCATGCATCCAATTCTAGCCTAGCATGCAGAATTCTAAGACAGAAATCAAGTTACAAATTCATGAGATGCCACGACACCTTAGGGCCATACCTCGAAGAGTCCAGGATGAGCTGCCTTCATCCTCTCTTCCTCCTCCCACGTACAGTCGTTAACATCATCACTCCATTGTACCTTGAGCAACGTAATCGTCTTTCTCCTAAGCTGTTTCGTGTCAGTTCCAATAACATGAAGCGGCTTACGAGGTCTTCTAACCTCTGGATCAACCTCCAAATCTTCACAGCTATCAGCAGAAACCACAGTGCTTGGGTCATGCACACACTTCCGTAGATACGATACGTGAAAAACATTGTGCACACCCGCCATCTTCCCTGGTAACTCCAATCTATACGCGAGCTTTCCAATTCGCTCGATAATCGGGAATGGTCCAACAAATCTCGGAGTTAACTTCCCTTTCTTCCCAAATCTTATAATATTATTTAATGGAGAAATCTTTAAAAAAACCATATCGCCTACGTCGAACTCCAAATCCTTACGACGATTATCTGCATAACTTTTCTGACGATCTTGGGCTGCCTTCATTCGTTGCCGAACGATCTCTATACAATCCGAAGTCCGTCGAATCATCTCTGGCCCAAGTATCAACTTTTCTCCAGTTTCCAACCAACATGTCGGAGAGTTACACGGTCTTCCATATAATGCCTCATATGGTGCCATACCAATACTCGACTGATAACTGTTGTTATATGCAAATTCCACCAAATGAAGGTGATCTTCCCATGATCCTCCGAAGTCCAAAACACATGCTCTCAAGAGATCTTCCAAAACTCGGTTGACTCTCTCGGTCTGACCATCTGTTTGAGGGTGATAAGCTGTACTCAAACACAACTCGGTTCCCAAAACTTCCTGGAAGCTCTTCCAAAATCCACTAGTGAACAATGGGTCTCGATCGCTCACTATACTCTTCGGAACACCATAGAATCGAACTATCCACTTAACATAAAGCTCAGCCAACTTCGATGCAGTCCTAGTCGATCGAACAGGAATGAACCTTGCACTCTTGGTCAACCGATCTACTATGACCCAAATCCCTTCATTCCCTGCCCTGGTTCTAGGTAGACCATCGATAAAATCCATCGACACTTGCTCCCACTTCCATGTAGGAACCTCTAATGGCTGAAGTAATCCACTGGGCTTCCTCTGCTCAGCTTTCACCAACTGGCAGTTCATACACTTGGAAATAAAACTTCCAACATCTTTCTTCATACCTTCCCAGTAGTAAGTTCTCTTCATATCCCGATACATCTTATTTCCACCTGGATGAATCGTCAACTTCGAGTGATGACTTTCCCTCAGAACTTCATCTCTCAATCCATCAATATCGGGAACAACTAATCGTCCTTGTTTTCGAAGCCAACCATCTCGATCGACTTCAAATTCTTTAACCTTCTCTGGTTCCAATCCAGATTCCAAATCTCGGATAATCCTGACAAGCTTATCATCTCGCTTTTGGCTCTCGCCAATTCTCTCCATAAGAGTAGGTCTTATCGATAAGTTTGCCAACATCTCAGGTTCCAATTCACATCTAGGCCTGAAGTCAAATCCAGCCAAATACTCAAGACTCTTCCATTCTGAAAACATGGCTCCCAAACCTGCATGTTTTCGACTTAACGCATCTGCCACTGCGTTACCTTTTCCTGGAGTATAGGCTATACCAAAGTCATACGATGCCAAAAACTCTAACCACCTTTGCTGTCGAAGATTCAAATCCTTTTGGGAGACAAGATACTTCAACGACTTATGGTCCGTAAACAACTCGAATCAAACCCCCAATAGGTAATGTCTCCATATCTTCAAAGCAAACACAATCGCCGCTAACTCCAAATCATGAGTCGGATAATTCCTTTCATGCGACTTCGGTTGTCGACTTGCATACGCAACAACTTTATCCTTCTGCATCAGCACTGCTCCAAGTCCAGTGCCACATGCATCGGTGTAAACCACCATCTCATCATTCCCACTTGGAATAGTCAAAACAGGAGCACCCGTCAGTCGCTCTTTCAGGATTACGAAAGCTTGCTCACACTTATCATCCCATCTGAACACCTGGTTCTTTTTCGTCAATCCTGTCAACGGTGCAGCTATCTTGGAAAAGTCTTTGATAAATCGTCGATAATATCCTGCTAATCCAAGAAAACTTCTCACATCAGATGCATTCTTGGGTCTAACCCAATCCTGGATCGCTGCCACCTTAGCGGGATCAACCGCTATTCCATTTCCAGAAATAACATGACCTAAGAACCTCACTTCACTCTTCCAGAAGTGACACTTCGAAAACTTAGCCTTCAGCTGATGTTTCCGCAGGATTTCCAAAACAATCCTCATGTGCATCTTGTGCTCTTCTTCAGTTCTGGAGTAAACCAAAATATCATCCACGAACACAAGTACAAACTTGTTCAACCGATCTCTGAACACTCTATTCATAAGATCCACAAAATATGCTGGTGCGTTAGTCAATCCAAACGGCATTACCAGCCACTCATAAAAACCGGATGGTGTCCTAAAAGCAGTCTTCGAAACACTATCCTTAGCCACTCTCAACTGGTGAAATCCCGTTGCCAAATCCATCTGAGAAAACACCTTAGCCTCGTGAAGCTGATCAAACAAGTCATCTATTCTCGGCAATGGATACTTGTTCTTCTTAGTCACCTTATTCAGCTCACGATAATCGACACACAACCTCAACGATCCATCCGCTTTGGTTGCGAACACAACTGGTGCACCCCATTCGGACACACTACGCCGAATGAATCCTTTCTGCAAAAGGTCATCAACTTGCACCTTCAACTCTTGCTGCTCCCTAGGCGCCATCCGCCTAAGAGGCATCACAACAGGTCTGGCTCCCTCAACTAGATCGATACGAAACTCGATCTCCCTATGCGGCGGTAACCCTTTGACTTCGTCAAAGACGTCCTCAAATTCATTCATAGTAGGCACCGATGACAGTCCATCCCGTGGAACAACCAGCGAATACATGAAGCTCATGAAGACGCCTTCTTCATGCTTGCATTGTATCACAACCTTTCGCCCTTCCACATTCCCGACTGTCACCTCCAGCCTCTCACAATCAATCCTTGCCGCATACTTCCTAAGCCAGTCCATACCCAAAATAATTCTGAACCCCGCAAAGTTCAGAACAAAACAATCACAAACAAACGAGCAATCATGACTCGACACAACTAGACCATGACATATCATACACAAACATGACGAACCCCCAACTGGATTAGTCACAACCAATGGCCTATCAACAATATCCGGTTTCAAACCCAACCGGCTTACCAAATCCTCACAAACAAAAGAATGCAACGCTCCAGTATCAGACAACACTCTAACTGGAACACCACAAATGGAAAGAGTACCTTGAACCACCACACTCTTCCCCTTCTCTTCAGCAGTAGGAGCTTTCGAAGACGATGGAACAGCCCCCAAAGCATAAGCTTTCACAATCTGCTTGTCTTTCCTTGGTTCTGGACAATCCTTCTTGATATGTCCCAGCTTATCACAGTTATAACACTTTCTCGGCACCTTAGGATTCTTACAATCTCTAGAGAGATGGCCCTTCTGCTGGCAGTTGTAGCAGGTCACTTCGCCCTTTGGCCTCTTCGGACCATCCTTACCCCTCTGATGCTGCTGCCGCTGCTTCCTCTTCCTGTTCCCATTCTGCTGTGGTTTAGATCCTTCCTTGGTTACAGCAACAACAGATACTTCCTTAGGAAACAAATTCTCGTGCCTGAGAGCTTTCTCCACAAGCTTCTCAAACGGATCATCCAAATGATCCACTAACTGCCTTCCAAGATAAGCATCCAGACCAGTCACAAACTTTTCATTCTTCTGATAGGGAGAATCAATATACGATCTGGCATACTTAGACAAAGCTTCAAACTCAGAGACATACTCAAGAACGGACCTCCCACCTTGCTTGAGCTTTACAAACCTCTTGAACAAAACAGACTTCTGAGCCGTAGAGATGAACTTAGCTTCAAATCTAACTTGGAATTGCTCCCAAGTAATCTCTTCTTCTGGAGTATCGATGGTAATAGAATTCCACCAATCAGCAGCTCTTCCCTGAAGCTGTCTCGATGCAAGCTTCCTCTTAGTTGCATCCTCAATTCCTAAGTCACCAAAGATCCTTCGACATGCATCTATCCATCTTTGCACTTCAATGGTCGACTCTATCCCCAAGAAAGCTTTTCCTCCGAGAGAAGTATAGTCCTTGCAAAGCTTAGCAAAATCCACCGATCTTGAGGCTTGAACTTGAACTCCCACATCTACTGATGATCCTGAAGCCGGTATCCTCCTCATGATCGAAGTCATCATCGCTTCGAACATAGTTCTATAATCAACAGCTCCTTCAGTAGCACGGCCTTCCCTTGCAGCTGGTCTCCCTCTTCGACTCATTTTAGTATCTAGAAAAAGAAATGATTAGAACACCTTTGAGAAACAACTGCATAAGGAGTTCAAATCCTTCTAAACTACTATATTATATATAGTAATCATCCATCAAAATACAATTACGTCTCCCATACATAGTTACGTCAGCGAGCATTGGCTAAAATCGATTAACCAAGGCTCCGATACCAAATGTGACGACCGCCCATGACTCCAGCACCAAAACAAGAGAAAAGAGCGCTAAAAGGTATGCCAGGCAGCCATGGACGATAGTCAGGGTAAAATAAAACAGAAGCTCCATCGTATAACTCACAGCGCATGGATAAAATACAATAGAGAAATATATAGTGAAGCTTCATAACAGAAAATCATCATATAAGCATCATAATAGTTTTATACAAACATGTGAATCATCCATACATCAAAGCCTCACTACATAACACTCAATCAAATACAGCAGCGGATACCCAGTACATATAGGAGATAATATGCAAAAGCCTCCTGCTCGTCTTCGTCGCCAACAGCGTAGATCTCGAAGAACAGCACCTGTCACCTGCTACCTAGTCTGCCCATCCCAACATGGATGAACAGCCCAAGGTAATAAGAGGAGACATAAAACCTTGAGTCAGACAAAGTCTTAGTGAGCAGTAAATCAACTATCAAACATACCAAAAGAGCATAAGGGATAAAAGGAATAGGAACCAAACCATCCCACACCACCTCTCTCTACAGTGATAGCCCCCAGACACACACTAAGGAGAAGCAAGCATAACATAGCAGACAATTAAGGTAAAGCAATAACCACTCGAGTCAAGGACGATGTTTTCCAAATACAAACCCCCAAGGCCTAAACCAAGATCAGATAAGCACCCAGAAAACACCGCTCTTGAGGCCGAATGATGATACAACCAAACGTCCAAACATCCATGACTCTGGCTATCACTGTTATCATTGCTTTGATTTCACCGTTAGTTGAATGACCACCTGTCAAGGGCTAATGGTAACCCCGGTTCTAGACATAGCTCCGCACGTCATCGTGACCCGTGCCTAGGACTTACCTACTCTGCCCAGAGTACTCAACTACCAACCTGTAGTCTTTTGGGTGTCCCGACTACCTACCTGTAGTCGTTATGGGCGCCCCATGTACTCTTGCTTTTGAGCATGCTAGAACCTTCAACAACGATGAGATCTAAGCCTCCTAGTCATCCTCCTCGACGACTATTCTCATACTAGCTCAAGCTACCTCTCGAGCAATCCATTATCAACCAACTCGAACCATCCCTCGAGTTATCAACATGCTTGGAATGATCCCTGCCTGGATTACACCAAGTCTTCATCACATCATACTTCGCTTTATCACACCATAGCAAAGTCTCAACTCAACAACATGGTTTGCCTCATCGCATCATGGCAAAGTTCCATCTCAACATCATCCAATCCATACATATGAGCTTCAACATCCGCTACATATGTCTTAAGCAACTTTCACCATTCAAGAGCCTCTTCCGTAGCTTTTGAATCGTCTTTGACCATACTTGCCCAAATCTATCAACTAGATAACTCATTTATATCAATCAAACAAGGCAAACATTAATCCAAACAAATAAGTAGTCAATCAAGATCTAAATAGGCATTTACAACTAAAATGGCAATTTCGTAAATAAATGAGCATAGATCTAACATACATGAATTATGGGTTTTTAGCATAGATCTAACAATTATAAATCATGGGTTTTGTCTCTACAACTAGATGAATGAGCTTGCAAAAGTAAACATCTTCATAAGTAATGGATCTACACTTGGATCTAAGGAAAAATGCATACAATCACTATCTACAACACTCCAACAAACCACCAATCCAATACACTCCTTTGGGTCCGCGTGAGAGATAACTACCACTCACCGAATCACCCAAACATTCCAAAAGAAACCCACTTCATATCTGGACAGCGGAGATCCAAACTTGATTCGTCGAGATCCCGCTAGAAACGATGAAATCTAGCTTCGTTGGATGAAGATCTTCAACTTTGGCCCTTGAATCTTCGATCTCGATCTTCGATCTTGGATGGATGTTAGAACTAGATTGGAATGGAGAAAAGAAGATGAAGAAATGTTGTAGTCGAGTTCCCAAAATGGCAGCACTTCGTCGCTTCAAAAACCGGTGCCAAAAAGTGTGCCAAAGCCCTCTATTTATAGGCTGAATCACCCTTAGGTCGTCGCCCCTTAGGTCGGTCACGACCTATCCATGAGTCGTCCACGACTCATCAACATCCTGCGACCTAAAACAACCCGCCTCAACAACCTAGCGACCTACCGACTTAACTGCATGCGGCCTAGCGACTTAACTGCATGTGGCCTAGCGACTTAAGCCCCTTCACGACCTAACACCTTAACATCCCACGCGGCTTAGCCTAGTGCCGACTTAAAATCTTCCCCGACCTAACTTAAGTCGCTGCCGACTTATCATGCTACGACTCATACGACCTAGCTCACAAGACCTTGCGAGTTATAAACACCAGCTACTACCACTAAGTCGCTAACCCACTGTTCTTACTAACTCGCTAACTCGTTAGGTCGTTCTATACGAGTTAACTCGTAACCCTAAACTCGTTAGCTCCTAAGGTCATACAACTTGCTAACCCTTAGGTCGCTTACCCCTACTCACGACCTAACCTCCAAACGACCTAACCCCCTAGGTCGCCAACCCCACTAACTCGATAACCACTAACTCGATAACCACTAACTCGTCCATCCCCTAAGTCGCTATCTAAACACTAACCCGTAACTCGCAAAGACACTAACTCGTTAACTCGTTTTAATACTAACTCGAGTTAACTTTTCAACCTAACTTCCTTGCGACTCAAACAACATACGGGTTATCTTTCCCTACGACTTAGGTTATGGACGACTTATCAACACTGACGACCTAGAATTCTATGGTATATCGACACGTAAAATACGGGTCGTTACATGAAGATTTCGCCAATAAAGGGAGTTATTCGATTTAGGAGAGCTAGAAAGTTGGTGCTAAGGTAAGTTAGACCTTTTCAAATTCGTGAAAGGATTGGGTCGTTTGCCTATAAATTTGAGTTGCTGGAGAGGTTATCGGGGGTCCATAATATTTTCTATCTTTCTCATTTAAGGAAGTATGTGCATGACCGAACACTGATTGTAGAGTTGTTTGTTCAAGAGGATTTGGAAGTAGAACCAAACTTGATTGTGATAATACATCCAGTTCGTATTGTGGATTGGGATGAGAAGCAATTGCATCATAAGGTCGTAAGATTGGTTAAGGTCCAGTGGGTGAAGATCCCATAGATTGAACTTAGGAGACATAATATAGCTTGAAGGAAGTTTATCCCGAGTTGATGTTAGGATAGTTGTTTGCTTGTTATATACTCAATGTTTATGATATAGTTAACGTAGTAGGTACCTTTTGTATATGTTTCACCTTACATAAATAAGGCTTTTTGAGTTATTTTGAGTTATATTTTTGGATGTTAATTTTAGGACAAATTTTTTTTAAGGGTAGGAGAATGTAACGACCCTTAATTTTTATCACTTTAAACATTAATGTATTTTTAAATAATTAATTAATGGGTTTTATAACTCAAATATACCTCTTTTAAGTAATAACTAGTGACCTATATTAACCTATATTTTAATAATTAAAAATATTAAAATTAAAAATATTTTTGGAATTTAATGTTGTGAGGAATTAGAATTTAAGATTTATAAATGAAAAAAATTATTAAAATGTACTTTAATAATATTGTTTGAATGTTAATGACAATCGTTTTGATGTAATTTCTATCAATTGCAATAATAAAGGTAAATAATTTATAATCTTTGTTTGTAAACAACGAGTTAATAGATATGAGTTATTAGTGTGTGAAAATTGTTTTATTTATCACTTTATTATTTAATTCATCAAAATAAATTTGGAAATCAATAAAAATAAATATAATTGAAATTTTGCAGTTAATATAAATTCATAAGGTATTGGTTGATTTAATAATAAGAATTTAAATAAAAATAAAATAATTTGTTTTGAAATTTAAATTATAGTGAACAGATTTCATTGCAGTTGTAATTTAACGCTGAAATTATTGTAATATTTAAATCTTGAAATCAAAATGGAAAAACTGTATTTTTTAAGATTACTAATTTCTGTGTAATCAAGAATGATGAAAATGCTTAACTGTTAAATTAGAATTTAATAGTGATTAATCAATTTAATAATAGTTTACTTAATTAACATGTAAAATTAGTCTTTTGGGCACTGTATCGGATTTTGATGAAACCAGTCTCATTGAATCTGTAACAGTGAATTATTGTAGGATTTCAAGTTTCATAGTGAACGGACTTATCGTTTAATCGTGCGGGCTCAAAACGCATAGAAATCAATTAAAGAAATTTAAATGAATATAATTTGATTTTTATAAGCCAACTTCTATATACAATAGACTTAGGGTTTGAAACTAGTTCCATTTAGTTTAAAAATATCGAAAACATATATTTCGATACATTGGATGACCTATTTTCGTTTCGGGAACGAAATGGGCTTTTCGGGTCTTTGTTATCGCTTCGACCCATTAGATATGTTCCATCCATCTCTATTCAATCTCTGTCTATATATAGTGTAACGACCCTTAAATTTTGATTAATAGATTTTTTAGTTTGATTTAAATTTTGCAACTTAATTTAGGAAGAAATTAAAATTCTAGTAGTTATAACGAAGCAAATGTTAGAAATTTAATGTAGCAATTGAAATTAAGATTTACAAATTCAAAAAAAATGAAGTAGAAATTAATTAAATTTATGAAATTTGTCATACTTGGTTATAAGTTTAATTTAGGAAACAAACAAGAATATTGAATTAACTAATGAAATGTTATAATCAGAGGTAGTTGAATGAATTCAATATTATGTAAGATATTTTAGTAATTGGTTGGAAATATAAACTTAAGTAAAAATTGAAATGCTACTAATTTGATATAATAAGAAGGTAAGTAATATAAATAAATGATCGTAAACTTTAGCAAATGAATTAATATGCAAAGGTATTGAATTAAACATGAATAGCACGAATATTAATGAATGAAGTTTATGCAATAAATTGTTAAATGATGGCATTTATGAATGAAATAAGATTTGTAAGTAATAAAGGAAAGTATAAATAACTGGGTATAAACTTTAGTAAATAATTGAGTTGCTAAGAAATTGGATTAAGCACAAATACTATAAATGAATAAATAAAATATAAGTGAAGTTATGCAATAATGAATGAATCAATGAATACATTGCAATAAAAGAAGAAACTGACATGACATTTATAAATGATAACGAATATTGGTAGGGAATAAATGAGAATAATTGAAATAAGCTTAAAGGTAATTAAAATTAAATAATTACAATTGATAAGATACCTATTTGGGTAGTTAATAAACTTTAATGCAAAAACAATTGAAAACTTTTGACCCAATTTGTGTAGTTAAGGTAGTTTTCATTGGCATTGAAGTTTGTTAATTCTAGAAGATGCAATCAATGTTAATTTTGTTTATAATATGACGATTGGGTGATTTAAGAAGTGAAAAACCAAGATTTATGAATATATTTGAAATTTGAAATTCAATTTGTGGATTTATTACAAATAAGTGAAATTAATATTTAACTATTACGTTAGTGGAGTCTAATAAATTAAAATGGGAAATCAATAGAAAATTTTGGTTATAAATTGAAATATAGCCATTTGAACAAATCTAAGATGAATATAGGAGTATTGGGCAATAAATTTATTATAAGAAAAACCAATGCAAATGTTAAATTAATCAGTGAAACGATAATAATAAATAGTAATTAATTCAAAATTTGTAACTTGGGAATAATGTAGATTAATATACGTTAGTTATTTAGGGTAATGACTAAAATTGGTAATCCGTTTGCAATTAATGATAATACTATTGATATAAGCTAATAAGTTTAAATGTCAATGCAATTAAAAGCACATAAGTTGCAATTTTTAGGTTGCTTGTTTATTTAATAAGTTAAAATAAAATTTGGTGATCGATTACAAATAAATCTTAATTGTACGTTGGTTAATGTAAATTAAAGTAACAGTTGATGTACTAAAGGATGGATTGAATTGAAATTTATATTTAATTTAAATGGAAATATTAAAGGCTTATAATAATGGAAAATTTAGGTAACAAAAGTTAGCACAAGTGGATAAATAATAACCATATAAGAGAAATAAATGTAAGCATTTAAAATATTAATTTATGTTGGTTTGATGATAACGTAACTGGTGATTAATTTGATAGTAACGGAAGTGTGAACGTAAAGTAATAAAAGAGTAGATTTATGTTAAGTAATAATTTGTGGTTTTGGGGAATAAAGTTTAAGTTTTGATAATTAAGAAATTAATAAGAAAAAGTATACAAAGTAAGTTACAGAATGTAAATTAAGAAATAATAATAAGTCGAAATTGGATGACATTAATACAAGATGATGAAGTGTAAATTTTAGGTTTAAAATAAATGGTATCCAGGATGGTAATATGATCAATAGTGAATTTAAGAATGGGAATCAACATTTATTTATTTATTTATTTGAATTTTTTTGAATGAATTAATTTGACTTTTAATTTGATAAATCAAAACTTTTTATATATATATGTTAAAAGAATGTTTAATTATAGATCCATGTTTTAAACTCTTAAACCAAATTGCATTTTTTTAGGTCTGAAAGTTTATACACATATAATTTGCATTTGTGTTGAAACAGAAATATTGTATACACATATTGTCACTTAATCTTGAATTGAATATATCATGAAATTTGAATACTTTGTTGAATAAATTATCTGTTCTTAATGTAATAAATTATAATAGAAGTTCACATATGCTTAACAATTTTTCGATAATAAATCTAAGCTTTGATTTTGATTACAACAATATTTAAATTTGTTACCTAATTTATTATCTCTAATGTCCTTATTTAAGGATCTTAAAGGTTTATTGCTATATTGCTTAATTTGTCGTGTTCCGGTTTTGTTTTTTAAAAATTTAAATAAATTTCATTAAGGTAAAAAGGTTTAATTTATATGTGTATATATGTATTTTTGACTTCAAGTATACATAAGTTTACAAATGCATTAGGCAATTTAATGTGGTATGGAAGTATGCTTTGAATTAATTAATAAGCTTTGGTTTAATCTTTATACACACATGTATGTGTGTTTGTGTGCATGTGTATACATATAAACATTTAATATTTTAATTTCAAATTGCTAAAGCATGATTAAATTTTTATTATTTTTGTCAAACAATTTAAAAGTGAGGTAATATTATATACATATTAATTTATTGTTTGTTGTTTATGTTTTCTAGCCATAATACAACTTGCATGATAATTAAATGTCGTATTAATAAATTGGCTAAAGTGGGAAAGTGGAATTAATCAACGTCGTTACTTTTTATCTCCTTCCCTATTAGATCCTTATGTGTTTGCATCTACATTTATTCTTGTTTATTCCTATATATTGTCACCAATTAATCGTACTTGATATATGTTTAGCAATTTTGACACACAGTTAAAGTATGAATATATAAGATGTATTCAAACTTTTCTGTATCTAGCACTTAATTAATGTAGAATCAAACGAACGAAACGTGTCATTTATTTTTGTCCCTCCATATTCATTCCCTTTCTAATTAATAATTACCTCTTTTTAATACATGCTACTTTTAAAAAAAGGGCTGTTCATATTTACTATATTTCAATACCAAGTTGTTCATATTTACTTTATTTCTAATTAATAGCAGCCTCTCCTTTCAAATCTCTTTGTCCCTAAACCTAACTCTAACCTTATAAATACGATATGATGCAAATGAAACCCTAGCCTCCATTCAAATCTCCTTCTTCTTCTTTTTTCTTCTTCAAATCTCCTTATTATATCTCATTTTAATTTTTCCTTCCTCTTCAAATATTCTTCTTCTCAAGTTTTATTCTATTTCAAACTTTCTTTTTTCTTTTCAAAACTTGATCTTCTCTACAATTTTCAGTTCTTCTTATTTCAATCCTTTTCTTTTTAAAATTCTTCTTTTTCAAATCATTTCCAAACCTTTTAAAAATACATACATAAATACATAAATATATTAATATAATAAGGAGGGAAATTTAAGTAAATCAAAATAAAAGAAATTACGGAACAAAGCTAGCAATCAATAAGAAGACTAAGGAAGCGTTGAGCGAAGCTATTGATTAGAAGTCTATTATTTTCAGATTCATATAAAGGTGAGTGTTTTAACCCACTCACAAATTCTAAAATTTCTTATGTTTGTTAAATTGATTTTAGATATGAGTAGAAATTTATTTATGACGGTTTGGCATGTTTTATTCATTATCTCAATTAAATCACATTTATTTAAATTAACTGTGAATTAATTTTATTATTGCATAAAAATTTGACATTTAAAATTTATTTATTTGCATATAAACTGATAGTTAAACAGTTAATAAATTTATTTATGAATATAAACTGTTAGTTAATAACTGTTATTTATTACCTGTTATATTTTATATGCTATATATTGATGATTGGTTAAATTGATGATGATTGCAATAAAATTGGTTGATGATTGATATTGGGTGAATGGATGATGTGTTCTACATTATATAAACTACAAGTTATTATGCACTTTCATTTCATTTGGGATTGCGGTTTGAAATGATATAACCGTAATTTTTATTTTTAAATTGCGGATTGAAATGATAAATATCCGTATCACCTGACCATAGGATAGAAATTATATACAGACACCGCGGTATGTATATATATATATAGTTATTTTTTGAAATGGAATTTTCTATGGTTTGGATAGGATACGGTTAATAAATATAAATTTTGATATTATATCTTATTTATATATACGTCTATAGTTAAGTATTGAATTTAAGCTATGTAGGGATTTGTTAAATAAAATAAATAAGCTGAATAATGGAGTTTGATTATTTTATATTATATTGTTAAGTACATGTTAAGATATTGAAATTATTTACAATTTTAAATGATTTAAATCAATTAAGATTGGGAGTTAAATTGGAAGATTTATTTGGAATTGAGCTTAATTAAGAATTCAATTTCATAAGTTGATGTAAAATTTATTAACTTGAAATTTTAAAAGGGTATGATGTTTATAACTGAAATTTTATTCAAGATAAATTAAATGGATTTTCTAGTATAAATAAATTGAAGGAAATATTCAATTGTTTGAAATTTTGAGATTTATTTTATGGATTTATTTTATGAATATTTCAAAACTAAATAATATGACAATAAATTCTTGAATAGAATTTCCAATCTTAAGTTTTGAAATTGTTAAATACTCAAAGTTAGGAATATATTGAAATCGAAGTGTTTTATTCAAACTGAAAGTGAATCTAAAAGTTATGGGTTTAGACTGAATTTAAAGTGAATAAACATTGTGAAGATGTGGAAATTATTTACCTTTAAAGAAATTTTAAATTCAACTGTTTTAGTTTATATACTGTTGAATATCCAAACCATTTAAGTTTTGAAAGTTATGGTTTTAAAACTATGGATTTCGAAGTATTATGTTGAAAGTTAAAATTTAAATATTTGGTTTCGAGGTATTATAAATTTTAAAAGTGGCATGATTTTGGAAAAGAAATATATTTGAAATAAAATGATATCATATTTATTTGGGTTTTAAAAAGGAAATGATATCGTATTTGTGGGTTTTGAAATGGATACTTTTTATGGTTTTGAAAGTATAATTATTTTAATGACCGCGGTGTTATAATAACCTTTGGTTGTTGAAGAGACCGGGATCGGAAGTTGTCACACTCTCTGCCAACTCCGAAAACCACTTCAACAACCGTGTACGCGGTGGAGATTCCAGAATGAAGTAGGTTGGTAGCGGCGTTTCCTTTGAGGTAAATACGTGGACCCGACTCCCGTGAGTTGGCATAAGGTGGCTAAAACAGGAGCGATTCTCGGGCCAAGGGGGTTAGCGCCCTTTATCGGACACTCCTCTTCAATACTATACTCTGACTTTGGATTAATTCGGTGGCCACTTTTACTTTTGATTTTAGGGGGAGTTTGTTCGAGGTGGGCGGTAGCTGAGGCTATGCGTTACCACCAGCCCGGATAGCAATTGGTATATCTACCCTGGCATTGCCTAGTTGTGCCGTGTCACCTACCCTAGCGCGCCTTATACGATTTTGGTTTTATACCATACCTATGGAGTGCCCTCTGACGACGCCCATTACGGGGGAGATTACGGTACTGTATAGACTATGGGAATATATTATGTGTTAAGGGGAATATTGGATCACTCCTTAACGCTATTAAAAAGTAAGTTTATTTTACAATTAGACACTATTATAATAGCGAAATATACTACATAGTAAATAGTTTAACGGATCCTTAGGAGATGAAAATCCCGAGCATCTCTTAAGTTACTGCACTCATATTTATTCCTGTGTATTTAGCTTACATAAGATCTTTTAGTTCTGACTCGAGTGTTTTGTCTTTTCAATTCGCTCGGATCAGTCCGAGTGTTTCAGGATTTGAAGACTTTATTTCTGGAGGAAGAAGACGAAGATTTTATTATTATTACTATATATTATATGGTTCCATTACACTGTATTCCGCTGCATTGAGATTTATTGGTGTGTGAACTCTGATATTTATTGTATAAAGAAGAATCAAATGTTTTGTAAACAGTTTCATGAACGGTGTATTTATTATTATATTTTATCCTTCCGCTGTGAGATTCTTTTTAGTTTTTTTCTTTCTTTCTTCTCTGTTTTCTTATTTACCCCATGAAAATCTGCCCTTTTGTATGGTTTGAATTGGCACGTGTGTCGATTTAAAGCGTACGAAAAGGCGAGACGTTACATCGTGGTATCAGAGCTTTGATTTATCGATAAACCTTAGCTTTGTGGGGTTTGACTCTTTATTAATAGGGTAGTAATACCCTATGGGAGTCGCTGAGTGCATATATATGAGAGAGCATATTTGTTAGTATTGTATTTATAAATTCTAGTTGATGCATGAGACGCTATGACATCAATAGGGATTTCTAAACACTTAATAGGACAGACCGACATAATATTTGTTTTATATAGGTGAATGAAATAATTTTGCCTATTATATTTTCTATATATAAAATAAAAATTTCAAATGATATCTATATTTGGCTGAAATAGATTGGTTGTTAGGTAATAAAGTGTATAAATAATAATAGAAATAAGATTGAAAAATAAAATCAATGAAATTTGGAAATTTAGAACTAAAGATCCGGGGTTTTGAAATTTCTTTCGAATAAATTTTGGAATATAATTATATTGTTTATAAGTATTTTCTGATATAAATATTTGAATATAATTCAAAAGAATCGTTTTAAAGAAGATTTTGGAGAAAATAAGTTTTGTACTTTCCTCTCTGTCGTTGGAAAATAATTTCGGTGATGGCGGCCGCATCATCGATTTTCATTTTCGAGTTTCGAAAGGGGAATGCCATTGTAGAAGTTCTACTGCAGATTCATTTTTGAAAAGTATATAAATTTTGAATTGTTTTAAATATAATTAGAGATATATAAGTTGTAAGAATATATTTAACTATTATTTTAAAATAAATTGAAATTTTAACCCGGTATTAAATTCTTAAATTTCCATTAATTAATTATTTCAATTATTGTGGTGAAATGAAAGGTAAGTAATTAATAATTGAAACCTTTAATTTAGGTAAGAGATTTAAGGCTAAGTTATAAAGGAAATAAAAAGGAAGTTGAAATTGTAACTTATAAGAAAAAGGTAAAAATTTACTGAACAATGAATTAATTAAAGGAAATGGAACAAACTTGTATAACTTTCAAATTACACCCTTAAATAACATATATATAACTTACCAAATATTAAAAGTTGAAATGTTTAATAAGAGATTGTAATAGAATATTATACAAGTAGAAATATGGAATAATGAAATGAATAATTGTAGGCAATAAATGAAAATGAATACAATTTATAAGAATAAACTAATCGTTGTTGTTGTTTTGGTTTATGGTAGCTTGGGTAAGGAAATTTAAAATTGTTTGGATAAATAAATAATCTATTTAGTTTCATCTAAGACTGTTGAGTAAATGATGAGTTAAGTAGTTTATTTTCATTCTGTACAATTTAAAGTGTCTAAACCTGAACAACTATTTGTTGTGTTTGATATGAATGAATGATTGTATTTACGGTCGTATGCCTTGTTGCAGGTCTTTGATGTTGTATTGATTTTGTTTATTGATGGTTGTTTGTATTGAATTGGATGTTTGTGGTTGAAACCATTTTTAATATTTCATTTTATATGTAACGACCCAGAATTTTTATTAATTAAAATTTGAATATTTAATTAATTTTAATTATTAATAAGTGAAATTTATAAGTCGAATAAATTTATTTCGAATAATTGGGTTTGATTGAATAATTAAATCGATTATTTAATAGTTGAAATTCCAGAAATAATTGAAAATTGGGATTAAATATGATTAAAGTTGATTTGTAAAAATTTATTTTATCATATTGGAGTTAGAATGATATTTTAGAACTTTTAAAATCGAATTAAAAGTTTATTTGTGAAAATTGAATATTTTAATATTAAATCGACTAGTGAAATTAGCCAATTTTCGAACAGTTTCAGAATTAGACGAAATTGGTTCCATTGGATCCATAATAGTTAGTTATTATCGGATTTCAATTTTCGTAGCAATCGGAGTTATTGTTTGATCGTAGAAGCTCGAAACGCATCGAAATTGTTTTTAATATTAATTTGGCGAGTTAAAATAGTCATTTTTCAAACAGCCTCGGATTTCGACGAAACCAGTTTCATCGGATCCGTAATGCGATATTATTGTAGGGTTTCAAATTTCGTGTCAATCGGATTTACCGTTTGTCCGGTGCAAGCTAAAACGCCGAGAAAATCGTTTAAATCGGTTTAATTCAAATCGAACGTTTATTGCCATAACTCGCATAGATGATCGAATTAGCTTCCGAAACCTGTTCCATTGTGTCCGAAACGCGGGATAAACCCTAGAAACGTCAGTTGTAGCGCGTAAATCGGAGTTCTTAAAAACCGAAATGAATAGTGTTTTCATTTGAAAATCTATAAAAGGAGCACAACCCCTTGCTCACTTTGGTTAAACCCTAACCCTAATATTTGTTCAGAGCCACCAGCAACCTTATCAATGGCTGAAAACCATTCTACTTCTTCCTCTATAATCTCTCAATCTATAGATCTACTCGATAAGTCATCAACTAGAAGAACGTAGGGCTTGAAGAGAGCTACAAATCTATACGGGGTTGATCGAAAATGAAGCAGCATAGATCGAGATAGGTGGCCGCGTTCGCCCTTGGTTCGGCCTCGATTTTCGAGCTACAGAGAGAACCGAGCTCGATGCTACTTGGGGCGTGGGTGAGGGCGACGTAGAGCTACGAATTAGTGGTACTTGATCGTGGTTGATGTCATCGTATTTGGCGCGAAAATTAACCCTAGTTTGGAGCAAATATGGGTTCGGCCGTGATTGTTTATGGAAGAAGAACGTAGGGGGGGGGGGGGGGAGGAGAAGACGTGCGGCCTGGATAGCTTGGGGGTGAGATCTACGGCCTAGATTAGTGTAGGTTAAAATAGAAAATAAAAATTGTAAATTTGTAAATATAAATTTTTATAAACTTCAAATATTCATATCTTTTTCGTACGAGGTCGAAAACGCGCGAAACCAGTTGCGTTGGAATCGTATGGACGAGTACTACGCTATGGAATTGGATTGGAGTCGTTTAGAGTTAGTGAGAATTTCGGGTAAAATTAAACGTCCGTTTAATTTTATTCGAAATAAGTCGCTAAATAGAATTGAAATCAAGGTGAGAATTTCTCACTCAATCGAATTGGTTTCGATTTTAATTTTAAATAGTTATATTTAAAATACTTGAATGCATGTTTGAATGATGATTGTTATCTATTGATTGTTAAAATATACATTATGCGCCGTCTATTAAGCGGATGCTATTTATTAAAAACATATACCGCGAATATTTCATAAACAGTGAAATTGGTATTATATATAATAGCAATATATATATATATATATTGGCATATGTATATATTGCAGTTGTTGATTTTCCCGCATTGTATAGCGGATGAGACCCTATTGCGCCGTCTATTAAGCGGATAATATTATGAATCCCATATACCGCGATAATTCCGTACTGGAGCGGAATTGGTATTGTGCTAATGTTTGTGGATGCAGAGAAACAGGTTGGAGGGATCCAACTGGATTCCTCAACTGTATTGATTTATTTACAGATATTTTGATATTTGTTGATATCATATCGATATATGATATTTGGATGTCGTGATTGACTATTTGGTGCTGCTGCATCATCGGATCCATTTCTGAAGTTTTAAAATAATGATTTTTGGTTTTAAAAGGATTTATTTAATTGGTTTAAATTGGAATTTTTGAATTATTAAAAACGATGTGTATAAAAGATTTATAAAATGGATATTTATAAATCAAAAATATTGGAATTATAAAACGAATTTTTTTTATGTGTTAAAATGAAGTATAATGGATTCATAAGTGAATGAGAATTTATAGATTTATAAATTGTGAAGTTATAAAATGAATAGATTTTGTAAAATAGAAGATTTATAAGTAATTATCTTATAAATCGGATTTTAGCATTTAAATGAGATATAAATGGAATTTGTTAATAATGAGATTTATAAATCGAAGCATATAAATAGAAATGGAATTTATAAATATTGTTTATAAATTCGAGACCGATTGAATTTGATAAATTGAATATGGAAGTTTATTAAAGGAAATATATTCACGATTTTGGACAGTGAATACATTATTGAATAAAATGGTCATGTTTGGAAAAATGAATATATAGAATGAAGTTAATTATTTTAGAGATGTTTAAAATGTATTATGAATCGAAACCATATATTTCAACATTTATTGTTGAAATAGACGTTTTCGAGAAAGAAGGAAATGGTGGACTATAACACTGTTGTTATAGTAAATAATTTCCGAAAGGAAATGTTTTATATAGTATTGGGATTTATATATCTATCTAAATTTCGAATCCCTATACTAGTGATTTTGGGTCGTAGTAACGATGTTTTACGCAACATTCGTTTTAGCCCAAATAAATGTGTTAAGAGAATGATTTCCTTAAGGAATGAAATATATACTAAATTTTGATTTAAGTATATCGAATATTTTCAAATGTTGAAAATAAATAGATTTGTGATGTACTTATTATTTAATAAGTATGGAAATATTTTTCCAATGTGAAATGAACGTTTAGAATTTATCCTTGTAAGATAAATTGAAAGTGAATACTGAAAATCGATTGAAAATCGTACATCATAGATATTTTGGGATTATAAATTCACTATGGAATTTATAAAAGAAAGGGGAATTAGTTTAAAAATAAACGTTGATTTATTTTTGAAATTATGGAAATTAATTTACGGATTTGGAACGTAAATATAAAGTAAATCATTAAGGATTATTTAATTGGTTTAAATAAACCATTTTGAAATGAAAGTATTTCCGAGAAAGGAAAATGATTGAAATTGTTTTCAAAAATGGTAAAGGATTGAAAAGTGATTTGAAAATTAGTTTTCAAATGGTTGAAGTGTGGAAAATATATATCTAGTAAAGATATTTTGGAAAGTAAATAATTTGGGAAATTATTTGGATTTGGTGATGTTGAACACGCCTATTGATAGTTAAATATCCGACTATCAATATTTACCTTTAAATAGGTATTTGTTGAGATTTGTTTGAATTTGAATGCCACACTTATTTTTGAATAAGCGCTCACTATTCGGGTTAGCCGGGAAAGGACCTTGGGGTCGTATAACCCATTCTGAATATGTGATACGTCGAAATGGATTGCATTTGATGACCGGTGTTGAAGACCGGATGTTTGTGTAAACGGAAGGATTACCGTCGAGTTACTCTACATCGGCTGATCTCCGATATAGAAGTTTTATCACCCGTAGTGACGGGAAGTCCAGTCGTGATTAGTGAATATCCGGATTGCAAGGACTTCTTTGTAAGTGCCTTCGGTTCTGTTCGATCCTGGAACAGACTTGTATGGATTGTATGTCTGACATTACAAGTTGAGATATAAAGCTGATTTCTTTCAAATATATTTCTGTTGGTGGCGGAGAATTTATTCTCTTAGCTTAACACCCTTCTCTGAGACGTACGAGCTCAGAGGTTATATAGTTGAAGGTTATTAGTGATGTACTCCCAATTTGGTAGTGTGGCATGCTGAGTGTTGCTGTGAAATGATCATTGTGTTGATCATTTGTGATAGGATCATTTATTTGATCATTTATCTTGGTGATCATTTCTATGATCATTTGTTGACCCAAAGCACGGCTTTTGTATAAAGTGTGGCTTTGTGGACGAGACTTCGTCGGACCTCACACCCCGGAAATGGTCAAAACAGGAAGGATGCAGCAAGGTTATTAGGGGTAGCGCCCTTTAGGGTATGTCATTCCTTCTGGATGGAGGTGGTATCATGGTATGGAGCCCAGATATTTAACCTATGTTGTTGCTGCATATTTTGTGGTTGTTGGAAATCGAGGATCCTCTGATAGATCGGTTACGATCGGGGGATGACATATTCGTGTCAGTAGTTACCCAGTTAGGGGTAACCCGGCCTTGTGTTGGCAGAGATCCGGTTTGGTTCTCGGGACATCATTCCAGAGGCGTTTCCATGTGGCAATGGGAAGTTCCTTGGCCTGACAATTTGTTGGAAATCCAAAGAAACAATACGAGACTTGTACGGTTTTAGTTGTAGAACCTGCCATGGAATGTGGCGGTAACATGCTATTGAACATGGTTAGCTATAGTAGGCATACGATAATGGTCGTATGTTGGCTAAGATTTATATTCTACTTTCGAAATTGTTTTATACACTATGCACTAGTAATAATATCAAATGTTCTTTTTAATTCGTATCAAGCATCTTTGACTATCATAAGGAAAAATCTCCTCCGATTCTGCGTTTGCATTGTGTGTGTGTGTGCGGGAGGCCTTATGGTAGTCTCATTTTTAAAAGCATTGCGAATTGATTTTAAAAATATTCCTCTATTTTGATTTTAAAGATAAATAAACTGTTTTGAGTTCTCACACCAGTCACATGACTGACTCGGAGTTTATTGTTTTCCTTCCTAAACTCTGGGTGCCCACCAATTTCCACACGGGCAGTCAAGAATTAAGGTTTATCAGGATATTCTGGAGTTGTTGGAGGCAAGATGGATGGCATGGCGTATTACTAGTATATAGTATTTCTTTTCCGCTGTTTGTTGTTGTTTGTTGTTGTACACTCTGATGTAATGTAATGTGATGTAATGTAATAACTGATATAGTTCTTTGTTTAAAGATTATTCATTTATCTATTATATGTTGTTCCGCTGCGATTGTGAGATTCTGATGCTGTTCTGTTGTTTTCTGTTCTGTTATGTCCTATTTTCTATTTTCTTTTCTCTCTATTTTCTATCTTTTTCTTCTCTCTTCTACCTTTTTCTTTTTCTTTCTTTTTCTTAAAACCCTAATGGTTCGTATTTCCGTTCATCTTGAGTTAATCTATGGAGATTAGTGTATATTCAAGCGGTACGGAAAAGCGGACTATTACATTTGGTATCAAAGCTTATGGTTAAGCGACAACCATGGTTCTGTTGGGTATTACTCATTAGAGATAGAGTCAGTAGTACTTTAGAATGAGTTTGAGTGTAATAATAGCTATGAGAGCGTATTTGTTAGTGAGTATAAAATTGTTTTATATTGTGATGATTGGTTTATTGAGTGGCATATGAACCTTCGTCAGCACGGTCTCGACAACTATGCCGAAGGGGTTTATAAACATTTGAATAGAACAATTCGACATAATATTGTTTAAAATTGGGTAAATGAAATAATTTTACCTTGAGTATATTTTATACATAAAGGAATAATTTTTCAGAATTATTAAAGTATATATAAGTAGATTGTTTGGTTGTTGAATAAGATGTTTGAAACATCTAAATAAAAGAATACTTGTATAAGCAAATGAATTATAAGAATTGAATTATAATTAAAGTGATTTACAATTGTGAAATAATCTTATATATATAAGAAGTGAAGCTATATGAATATGAGTTGTAAATAAAAATGAATTTAAAGTTAAATGGAAATTTACTTTAGAATTTGGAATCTGAAACTGATTTATAAGTTGGAATTTAAGTTATGTAAAACCAAATGATGTTTATAAAATGAAATATAACTTAGGAGATATTGAATAAAGTTGATATTGGTATCAAAGTAAAATAATAAAGTTAAGTAATGGATATGAACTTAAGTTATGTAAATGAAATTCAACTTTAAATTGTTAAAGGAATTAGCAACTGAATTGAATGAATGGATTGAATATTAATCAATTAAATGTGAATAATTGATATGAAATAATGGATGTAAGTGTAATTCATTAAAATCTAATGTTATTGAAAGTTGAATAATTGAATGAAAAATCAATTTAATTGAACCAATTGAAAGTAAAGATGTTAAACCAAAATGAATGAAAGCAAAGGAATTTGGTTATAATTAATATACATTGGTTGTTATATGATTGTTAGTTGATTGTATATAATTCATTAAGTGTTAATGAAATTGAAAGCTAAAGTAATTGAAATTCAAATTGAAAGTTAAGTGAATCTTAAATAGAATTGAATCTGATTTGGAAGTGAACCAACTTGAATATGAATTAGTGAATATAAACTAATTGAAAATGAATGTTAGTAAAAACATCCACTGTTAATGAATCAAATGTGATTAAATTGAAAACCTATTTCATTGAATATTAATGAGAATATGAATGAATATTTATTGGTTATGAATGCTAGTTGGATGATAGTTGGTTGATGGTTGAATTTATTGCTTTTGTTGCATTTGCTATGTTAGCATATGGAGATATATGTTGTATATTGAGATTACTTTCATATATGCATGTTCTCATGTTATTGTTGAGTGTTTAGTAGGTGCGGATCGCGTTTGCTTCGCATTTGGAGCTCGCTTTCGCGCTATATTAGCCGTATATGCTCGCTAATAAAATATAAGGTACATATCTCGGCTTAAATATCGTACTTTTATACTTTTTTCCCTACGGGATGCCTCATTACTTGATGAGATGTATATTTGTGATATATATACTGTCATTTTTTTTGGATCGAGCCGCGCAAAGGAGACTATGGCGAATTTTTCCGAAAATTTAAGGCGTTAGAAAAAATTTGAGAAAATTGGGAAATTTGTGAAAACTATAACTTTGATTTTGGAATTGAAAGTTAAACGATGTAATTGGTTTTGAAAAGGATAACTAAGTATGATTAGAAAACTTAGTAAAGTATGGTAAGAAGTTTAAATTTGTTTTGGAAAGTTAATGAATTCTGTAACTTTTTCTTACTTGGTAATTTCGAGGACGAAATTCTTTTAAGGGCGAAGTATGTAACGACCCAGAATTTTTATTAATTAAAATTTGAATATTTAATTAATTTTGATTATTAATAAGTGAAATTTATAAGTCGAATAAATTTATTTCGAATAATTGGGTTTGATTGAATAATTAAATCGATTATTTAATAGTTGAAATTCCAGAAACAATTGAAAATTGGGATTAAATATGATTAAAGTTGATTTGTAAAATTTTATTTTATCATATTGGAGTTAGAATGATATTTTAGAACTTTTAAAATCGAATTAAAAGTTTATTTGTGAAAATTGAATATTTTAATATTAAATCGACTAGTGAAATTAGCCAATTTTCGAACAGTTTCAGAATTAGACGAAACTGGTTCCGTTGGATCCGTAATAGTTAGTAATTATCGGATTTCAATTTTCATAGCAATCGGAGTTATCGTTTGATCGTAGCAGCTCGAAACGCATCGAAATTGTTTTTAATATTAATTTGGCGAGTTAAAATAGTCATTTTTCAAAAAGTCTCGGATTTCGACGAAACCAGTTTCATCGGATCCGTAATGTGATATTATTATAAGGTTTCAAATTTCGTGTCAATCGGATTTACCATTTGTCCGGTGCAAGCTAAAACGCCTAGAAAATCGTTTAAATCGGTTTAATTCAAATCGAACGTTTATTGCCATAACTCGCACAGATGACCGAATTAGCTTCCGAAACCTGTTCCATTGTGTACGAAACGCGGGATAAACCCTAGAACGTCAGTTACAGCGCGTAAATCGGAGTTCTGGAAAACCGGAATGAATAGTGTTTTCATTTGAAAATCTATAAAAGGAGCACAACCCCTTGCTCACTTTGGTTAAACCCTAACCCTAATATTTGTTCAGAGCCGCCAGCAACCTTATCAATGGCTGAAAACCATTCTACTTCTTCCTCTATAATCTCTCAATCTATAGATCCATTCGAGAAGTCATCAACTAGAAGAACGTAGGGCTCGAAGAGAGCTACAAATCTATACGGGGTTGATCGAAAATGAAGCAGCATAGATCGAGATAGGTGACCGCGTTTGCCCTTGTTTCGGCCTTGATTTTCGAGCTACAGAGAGAACCGAGCTCGATGTTACTTGGGGCGTGGGTGAGGGCGATGTAGAGCTACGAATTAGTGGTACTTGATCGTGGTTGATGTCATCGTATTTGGCGCGAAAATTAACCCTAGTTTGGAGCAAATTTGGGTTCGGCCGTGATTGTTTCTGGAAGAAGAACGTAAGGGGGGAGGAGAAGACGTGCGGCCTGGATAGCTTGGGTGCGAGATCTACGGCCCAGATTAGTGTAGGTTAAAATAGAAAATAAAAATTGTAAATTTGTGAATATAAATTTGTATAAACTTCAAATACTCATATCTTTTTCATACGAGGTCGAAAACGCGCGAAACCAGTTGCGTTGGAATCGTATGGACGAGTACTACGCTATGGAATTAGATTGGAGTCGTTTAGAGTTAGTGAGAATTTCGGGTAAAATTAAACGTCCGTTTAATTTTATTCGAAATAAATCGCTAAAATGAAATTGAAATCAAGGTGAGAATTTCTCACTCAATCGAATCGGTTTCGATTTTAATTTTAAATAGTTATATTTAAAATACTTGAATACATGTTTGAATGATGATTGCTATCTATTGATTGTTAAAATAGACATTATGCGCCGTCTATTAAGCGGATGTTATTTATTAAAAACATATACCGCGAATATTTTATATTGCAGTTGTTGATTTTCCCGCATTGTATAGCGGATGAGACCCTATTGCGCTGTCTATTAAGCGGATAATATTATAAATCCCATATACCGCGATAATTCCGTACTGGAGCGGAATTGGTATTGTGCTAATGTTTGTGGATGCAGGGAAACAGGTTGGAGGGATCCAACTGGATTCCTCAACTGTATTGATTTATTTACAGATATTTTGATATTTGTTGATATCATATCGATATATGATATTTGGATGTCGTGATTGACTATTTGGTGCTGCTGCATCATCGGACCCATTTCTGAAGTTTTAAAATAATGATTTTAGGTTTTAAAAGGATTTATTTAATTGGTTTAAATTGGGATTTTTGAATTATTAAAAACGATGTGTATAAAAGATTTATAAAATGGATATTTATAAATTAAAAATATTGGAATTATAAAACGAAGTTTTTTTTTATGTGTTAAAATGAAGTATAATGGATTCATAAGTGAATGAGAATTTATAGATTTATAAATTGTGAAGTTATAAAATGAATAGATTTTGTAAAATAGAAGATTTATAAGTAATTATCTTATAAATCGAATTTTGGCATTTAAATGAGATATAAATGGAATTTGTTAATAATGAGATTTATAAATCGAAGCATATAAATAGAAATGGAATTTATAAACATTGTTTATAAATTCGAGACCGACTGAATTTGATAAATTGAATATGGAAGTTTATTAAAGGAAATATATTCATGATTTTGGACAGTGAATACATTATTGAATAAAATGGTCATGTTTGGCAAAATGAATATTATAGAATGAAGTTAATTATTTTAAAGATGTTTAAAATGTATTATGAATCGAAACCATAGATTTCAACATTTATTGTTGAAATAGACGTTTTCGAGAAAGAAGGAAATGGTGGACTATAACACTGTTGTTATAGTAAATAATTTCCGAAAGGAAATGTTTTATATAGTATTGGGATTTATATATCTATCTAAATTTCGAATCCCTATACTAGTGATTTTGGGTCGTAGTAACGATGTTTTACTCAACATTCGTCTTAGCCCAAATAAATGTGTTAAGAGAATGATTTCCTTAAGGAATGAAATATATACTAAATTTTGATTTAAGTATATCGAATATTTTCAAATGTTGAAAATAAATAGATTTGTGATGTACTTATTATTTAATAAGTTTGGAAATATTTTTCCAATGTGAAATGAATGTTTAGAATTTATCCTTGTAAGATAAATTGAAAGTGAATACTGAAAATCGATTGAAAATCGTACATCATAGATATTTTGGGATTATAAATTCACTATGGAATTTATAAAAGAAAGGGGAATAAGTTTAAAAATAAACGTTGATTTATTTTTGAAATTATGGAAATTAATTTACGGATTTGGAACGTAAATATAAAGTAAATCGTTAAGGATTATTTAGTTGGTTTAAATAAACCATTTTGAAATGAAAGTATTTCCGAGAAAGGAAAATGATTGAAATTGTTTTCAAAAATGGTAAAGGATTGAAAAGTGATTTGAAAATTAGTTTTCAAATGGTTGAAGTGTGGAAAATATATATCTAGTAAAGATATTTTGGAAAGTAAATAATTTGGGAAATTATTTGGATTTGGTGAAGTTGAACACGCCTATTGATAGTTAAATATCCGACTGTCAATATTTACCTTTAAATAGGTATTTGTTAAGATTTGTTTGAATTTGAATGCCACACTTATTTTTGAATAAGCGCTCACTATTCGGGTTAGCCGGGAAAGGACCTTGGGGTCGTATAACCCATTCTGAATATGTGATACGTCGAAATGGATTGCATTTGATGACCGGTGTTGGAGACCGGATGTTTGTGAAAACGGAAGGATTACCGTTGAGTCACTCTACATCGACCGATCTCCGATATAGAGGTTTTATCACCCTTAGTGACGGGAAGTCCGGTCGTGATTAGTGAATATCCGGATTGCAAGGATTTCTTTGTAAGTGCCTTCGGTTCTGTTCGATCCCGGAACAGACTTGTATGGATTGTATGTCGGACATTACGAATTGAGATATAAAGATGATTTCTTTCAAATATATTTCTGTTGGTGGCGGAGAATTTATTCTCTTAGCTTAACACCCTTCTCTGAGACGTACGAGCTCAGAGGTTATATAGTTGAAGGTTATTAGTGATATACTCCCAATTTGGTAGTGTGGCATGCTGAGTGTTGCTGTGAAATGATCATTGTGTTGATCATTTGTGATAGGATCATTTATTTGATAATTAATCTTGGTGATCATTTCTATGATCATTTGTTGACCCAAAGCACGGCTTTTGTATAAAGTGTGGCTTTGTGGACGAGACTTCGTCGGACCTCACACCCTGGAAATGGTCAAAACAGGAAGGATGCAGCAAGGTTATTAGGGGTAGCGCCCTTTAGTGTATGTCATTCCTTTTGGACAGAGGTGGTATCATGGTATGGAGCCCAGATATTTAACCTATGTTGTTGCTGCATATTTTGTGGTTGTTGGAAATCGAGGATCCTCGGATAGATCGGTTACGATCGGGGGATGATATATTCGTGTCAGTAGTTACCCAGTTAGGGGTAACCCGGCCTTGTGTTGGCAGAGACCCGGTTTGGTTCTCGGGACGTCATTCCAGAGGCGTTTCCATGTGGCAATGGAAAGTTCCTTGGCCTGACCATTTGTTGGAAATCCAAAGAAACAATACGAGACTTGTACGGTTTTAGTTGTAGAACCTGCCATGGAATGTGGCGGTAACCTGCTATTGAACATGGTTAGCTATAGTAGGCATACGATAATGATCGTATGTTGGCTAAGATTTATATTCTACTTTCGAAATTGTTTTATACACTATGCACCAGTAATAATATCAAATGTTCTTTTTAATGCGTATCAAGCATCTTTGACTATCATAAGGAGAAATCTCCTCCGATTCTGCGTTTGCATTGTGTGTGTGTGCGGGAGGCCTTATGGTAGTCTCATTTTTAAAAGCATTGCCAATTGATTTTAAAAATATTCCTCTATTTTGATTTTAAAGATAAATAAACTGTTTTGAGTTCTCACACCAGTCACATGACTGACTCGGAGTTTATTGTTTTCCTTCCTAAACTCTGGGTGCCCACCAATTTCCACACGGGCAGTCAAGAATTAAGGTTTATCAGGATATTCTGGAGTTGCTGGAGGCAAGATGGATGGCATGGCGTATTACTAGTATATAGTATTTCTTTTCCGCTGTTTGTTGTTGTTTGTTGTTGTACACTCTGATGTAATGTAATGTAATGTGATGTGATGTAATAACTGATATAGTTCTTTGTTTAAAGATTATTCATTTATCTATTATATGTTGTTCCGCTGCGATTGCGAGATTCTGATGTTGTTCTGTTGTTTTCTGTTCTGTTATGTCTTATTTTCTATTTTCTTTTCTCTCTATTTTCTATCTTTTTCTTCTCTCTTCTACCGTTTTCTTTTTCTTTCTTTTTCTTAAAACCCTAATGGTTCGTATTTCCGTTCATCTTGAGTTAATCTATGGAGATTAGTGTATATTCAAGCGGTACGGAAAAGCGGACTATTACATTTTATATAATCCAATTAAAGTTATGATTATATAATGATTTGCGTAATAGATATTAATTTATAAGTTCCTCTTTCCCTTCTTTTCCTTTTCGGGGACGAAAAGTTTTGAGTGGGGAAGAGTGTAACGACCCGTAAATTTTGATTAATAGATTTGTTAGTTTGATTTAAATTTTGCAATTTAATTTAGGAAGAAATTAAAATTCTAGTAGTTATAACGAAGCAAATGTTAGAAATTTAATGCAGCGATTGAAATTAAGATTTACAAATTCAAAAAAAAATGAAGTAGAAATTAATTAAATTTATGAAATTTGTCATACTTGGTTATAAGTTTAATTTAGGAAACAAACAAGAATATTGAATTAACTAATGAAATGTTATAATCAGAGGTAGTTGAATGAATTCAATATTATGTAAGATATTTTAATAATTGGTTGGAAATATAAACTTAAGTAAAAATTGAAATGCTACTAATTTAATATAATAAGAAGGTAAGTAATATAAATAAATGATCGTAAACTTTAGTAAATGAATTAATGTGCAAAGGTATTGAATTAAACATGAATAGCACGAATATTAATGAATGAAGTTTATGCAATAAATTGTTAAATGATGGCATTTATGAATGAAATAAGATTTGTAAGTAATAAAGGAGAGTATAAATAACTGGGTATAAACTTTAGTAAACAATTGAGTTGCAAAGAAATTGGATTAAGCACAAACACTATAAATAAATAAATAAAATATAAGTGAAGTTATGCAATAATGAATGAATGAATGAATACATTGCAATAAAAGAAGAAACTGACATGACATTTATAAATGATAACGAATATTGGTAGGGAATAAATGAGAATAATTGAAATAAGCTTAAAGGTAATTAAAGTTTAATAATTACAATTGATAAGATACCTATTTGGGTAGTTAATAAACTTTAATGCAAAAACAATTGAAATTTTTTGACCCAATTTGTGTAGTTAAGGTAGTTTTCATTGGCATTGAAGTTTGTTAATTCTAGAAGATGCAATCAATGTTAATTTTATTTATAATATGACGATTTGGTGATTTAAGAAGTGAAAAACCAAGATTTATGAATATATTTGAAATTTGAAATTCAATTTGTGGATTTATTACAAATAAGTGAAATTAATATTTAACTATTACGTTAGTGGAGTCTAATAAATTAAAATGGGAAATCAATAGAAAATTTTGGTTATAAATTGAAATATAGCCATTTGAACAAATCTAAGATGAATATAGGAGTATTGGGCAATAAATTTATTATAAGAAAAACCAATGCAAATGTTAAATTAATCAGTGAAACGATAATAATAAATAGTAATTAATTCAAAATTTGTAACTTGGGAATAATGTAGATTAATATACGTTAGTTATTTAGGGTAATGACTAAAATTGGTAATCCGTTTGCAATTAATGATAATACTATTGATATAAGCTAATAAGTTTAAATGTCAATGCAATTAAAAGCACATAAGTTGCAATTTTTAGGTTGCTTGTTTATTTAATAAGTTAAAACAAAATTTGGCGATCGATTACAAATAAATCTTAATTGTACGTTGGTTAATGTAAATTAAAGTAACAGTTGATGTAATAAAGGATGGATTGAATTAAAATTTATATTTAATTTAAATGGAAATATTAAAGGCTTATAATAATGGAAAATTTAGGTAATAAAAGTTAGCACAAGTGGATAAATAATAACCATATAAGAGAAATAAATGTAAGCATTTAAAATATTAATTTATGTTGGTTTGATGATAACGTAACTGGTGATTAATTTGATAGTAATGGAAGTGTGAACGTAAAGTAATAAAAGCGTATATTTATGTTAAGTAATAATTTGTGGTTTTGGGGAATAAAGTTTAAGTTTTGATAATTAAGAAATTAATAAGAAAAAGTATACAAAGTAAGTTATAGAATGTAAATTAAGAAATAATAATAAGTAGAAATTGGATGACATTAATACAAGATGATGAAGTGCAAATTTTAAGTTTAAAATAAATGGTACCCAGGATGGTAATATGATCAATAGTAAATTTAAGAATGGGAATCAACATTTATTTATTTATTTGAATTTTTTTGTTGAATGAATTAATTTGACTTTTAATTTGATAAATCAAAACTTTTTTTATACATATGTTAAAAGAATGTTTAATTATAGATCCATGTTTTAAACTCTTAAACCAAATTGCATTTTTTTAGACCTGAAAGTTTATAGACATATAATTTGCATTTGTGTTGAGACAGAAATATTGTGTACACATATTGTCACTTTATCTTGAATTGAATATATTATGAAATTTGAATACTTTGTTGAATAAATTATCTGTTCTTAATCTTATAAATTATAATAGAAGTTCACATATGCTTAACAATTTTTCGATAATAAATCTAAGCTTTGATTTTGATTACAACAATATTTAAATTTGTTGCCTAATTTATTATCTCCAATGTCCTTATTTAAGGATCTTAAAGGATTATTGTTATATTGCTTAATTTGTCGTGTTCCATTTTTGTTTTGTTAAAAATTTAAATAAATTTCATTATGGTAAAAAGGTTTAATTTATATGTATATATGTATTTTTGACTTCAAGTATACATAAGTTTACAAATGCATTAGACAATTTAATGTGGTATGGAAGTATGCTTTGAATTAATTAATAAGCTTTGGTTTAATCTTTATACACACATGTATGTGTGTTTGTGTGCATGTGTATACATATAAACATTTAAATTTTTGAATTTCAAATTGCTAAAGCATGATTTAATTTTTATTATTTTTGTCAAACAATTTAAAAGTGAGGTAATATTATATACATGTTAATTTATTATTTGTTGTTTATGTTTTCTAGTCATAATACAACTTGCATGATAATTAAATGTCGTATTAATAAATTGGCTAAAGTGGGAAAGTGGAATTAATCAACGTCGTTACTTTTTATCTCCTTCCCTATTAGATCCTTATGTGTTTGCATCTACATTTATTCTTGTTTATTCCTATATATTGTCACCAATTAATCGTACTTGATATATGTTTAGCAATTTTGACACACAGTTAAAGTATGAATATATAAGATGTATTCAAACTTTTCTGTATCTAGCACTTAATTAATTTTGAATCAAACGAACGAAACGTGTCATTTATTTTTGTCCCTCCATATTCATTCCCTTTCTAATTAATAATTACCTCTTTTTAATACCTGCTACTTTTAAAAAAAGGGCTGTTCATATTTACTATATTTCAATACCAAGTTGTTCATATTTACTTTATTTCTAATTAATAGCAGCCTCTCCTTTCAAATCTCTTTGTCCCTAAACCTAACTCTAACCTTATAAATACGATATGATGCAAATGAAACCCTAGCCTCCATTCAAATCTCCTTCTTCTTCTTTTTTCTTCTTCAAATCTCCTTATTATATCTCATTTTAATTTTTCCTTCCTCTTCAAATATTCTTCTTCTCAAGTTTTATTCTATTTCAAACTTTCTTTTTTCTTTTCAAAACTTGATCTTCTCTACAATTTTCAGTTCTTCTTATTTCAATCCTTTTCTTTTTCAAATTCTTCTTTTTCAAATCTTTTCCAAACCTTTTAAAAATACATACATAAATACATATATATATATTAATATAATAAGGAGGGAAATTTAAGTAAATCAAAATAAAAGAAATTATGGAACAAAGCTAGCAATCAATAAGAAGACTAAGGAAGCGTAGAGCGAAGCTATTGATTAGAAGTCTATTATTTTCAGATTCATATAAAGGTGAGTGTTTTAACCCACTCACAAATTCTAAAATTTCTTATGTTTGTTAAATTGATTTTAGATATGAGTAGAAATTTATTTATGACTGTTTGGCATGTTTTATTCATTATCTCAGTTAAGTCGCATTTATTTCAATTAACTGTGAATTAATTTTATTATTGCATAAAAATTTGACATTTAAACTTTATTTATTTTCATATAAACTGATAGTTAAACAGTTAATAAATTTATTTATGAATATAAACTGTTAGTTAATAACTGTTATTTATTACCTGTTATATTTTATAAGCTATATATTGATGATTGGTTAAATTGATGATGATTGCAATAAAATTGGTTGATGATTGATATTGGGTGAATGGATGATGTGTTCTACATTATATAAACTGCAAGTTATTATGCACTTTCATTTCATTCGGGATTGCGGTTTGAAATGATATATAACCGTAATTTTTATTTTTAAATTGCGGATTGAAATGATAAATATCTGTATCACTTGACCATAGGATAGAAATTATATACAGACACCGCGGTATATATATAAAATTATTTTTTGAAATGGAATTTTCTATGGTTTGGATAGGATACGGTTAATAAATATAAATTTTGATATTATATCTTATTTTATATATACGTCTATAGTTAAGTATTGAATTTAACCTATGTAGGGATTTGTTAAATAAAATAAATAAGCTGAATAATGGAGTTTGATTATTTTATATTATATTGTTAAATACATGTTAAGATATTGAAATGATTTAAATCAATTAAGATTGGGAGTTAAATTGGAAGATTTATTTGGAATTGAGCTTAATTAAGAATTCAATTTCATAAGTTGAAGTAAAATTTATTAACTTGAAATTTTAAAAAGGGTATGATATTTATAACTGAAATTTTATTCAAGATAAATTAAATGGGTATTTCTAGTATAAATAAATTGAAGGAAATATTTAATTGTTAGAAATTTTGAGATTTATTTTATGGATTTATTTTATGAATATTTCAAAACTAAATAATAGGACAATAAATTCTTGATAGAATTTCCAATCTTAAGTTTTGAAATTGTTAAATACTCAAAGTTAGGAATATATTGAAATCGAAGTGTTTTATTCAAACTGAAAGTGAATCTAAAAGTTATGGGTTTAGACTGAATTTAAAGTGAATAAAAATTGTGAAGATGTGGAAATTATTTACCTTTAAAGAAATTTTAAATTCAACTGTTTTATTTTATATACTGTTGAATATCCAAACCATTTAAGTTTTGAAAGTTATGGTTTTAAAACTATGGATTTCGAAGTATTATGTTGAAAGTTAAAATTTAAATATTTGGTTTCGAGGTATTATAAATTTTAAAAGTGGCATGATTTTGGAAAAGAAATATATTTGAAATAAAATGATATCATATTTATTTGGGTTTTAAAAAGGAAATGATATCGTATTTGTGGGTTTTGAAATGGATACTTTTTTCTGGTTTTGAAAGTATAATTATTTTAATGACCGCGGTGTTATAATAACCTTTGGTAGTTGAAGAGACCGGGAACGGAAGTTGTCACACTCTCTGCCAACTCCGAAAACCACTTTAACAACCGTGTACGCGGTGGAGATTCCAGAATGAAGTAGGTTGGTGGCGGCGTTTCCTTTGAGGTAAATACGTGGACCCGACTCCCGTGAGTTGGCATAAGGTGGCTAAAACAGGAGCGATTCTCGGGCCAAGGGGGTTAGCGCCCTTTATCGGACACTCCTCTTCAATACTATACTCTGACTTTGGATTAACTCGGTGGCCACTTTTACTTTTGATTTTAGGGGGAGTTTGTTCGAGGTGGGTGGTAGCTGAGGCTATGCGTTACCACCAGCCCGGATAGCAATTTGTATATCTACCCTGGCATTGCCTAGTTGTGCCGTGTCACCTACCCTAGCGCGCCTTATACGATTTTGGTTTTATACCATACCTATGGAGTGCCCTCTGACGACGCCTATTACGGGGGAGATTACGGTACTGTATAGACTATGGGAATATATTATGTGTTTAGGGGAATATTGGATCACTCCTTAACGCTATTAAAAAGTAAGTTTATTTTACAATTAGACACTATTATAATAGCGAAATATACTACATAGTAAATAGTTTAACGGATCCTTAGGAGATGAAAATCCCGAGCATCTCTTAAGTTACTGTACTCATATTTATTCATGTTTATTTAACTTACATAAGAACTTTTAGTTCTGACTCGAGTGTTTTGTCTTTTCAATTCGCTCGGGTCAGTTCGAGCGTTTCAGGATTTGAAGACTTTATTTCTGGAGGAAGAAGACGAAGATTTTATTATTAATATTATATGTTATATGGTTCCACTACACTGTATTCCGCTGCATTGAGATTTATTGGTATGTGAACTCTGATATTTATTGTATAAAGAAGAATCAAATGTTTTGTAAACAGTTTCATGAACGGTATATTTATTATTATATTTTATCCTTCCGCTGTGAGATTCTGTTTAGTTTTTTTTCTTTCTTTCTTCTCCGTTTTCTTATTTACCCCATGACAATCTGCCCTTTTGTATGGTTTGAATTGGCACATGTGTCGATTTAAAGCGTGCGAAAAGGCGGGACGTTATATATAGGCTGTTATAAACCTAGCAGTATCTTATTTTGATTTTCTACACGTACAATTTCTATCTACCTGTTCAATTATATGTTCCTTCTCAATGGCACATATTCCAAAATCCTAATTACAATTTCAAATCAAACTCCAAAATCCAAACTTCCCAAACCCTATCATATAATATAGCATCATGAAGCTCTCAACGAACGTAATTTGCATCTACAATTCATTTTTGCAATCGAGTTTGGTTTGGCCTGAAATCAGTGATCTTTCTCAGATCGTTCTAGGGTTTTACGATCAACGGTGGATTTGCAACGATTCGTCGATCGGGAAGTTGCAGCATGTAGAGGAAGTCGAGTGGAGTGCATCTATGGTCTTCATTTGCATCAATGGTGCATGAATTCTCCTGGAACAAAGAGAGAAGTCATGGTAGTGGAACGCGCCTGAAAGCTTTTGGCGGTGGCGCGACTTCGGCTAGGGGCGTCTCGAGGCGGCAGTGCTCATGGCATGGTTAGATCTTCATGCAGTTGCTCGTAGCAGTGGTGATCTGGTCTCAAATGTGGCAGTTGGGTTATGAACAAGGATCTTGTATGTTAGGGTTTGCTGAAGGTTGACTTATTTACAAATTTTCCATTCTATTATTTTTAATTTAACGTTTAAGTTTTCAAACTTCTAACGTTCATAATTTTTTGATATGAGCTCCGATTGATGTGCAATTTCTTCCGTTGGGATCGTCAAAATTCCGAAAAATATGGAATTAGTTTGGTTTTGGAGATTGTTGAAATTTTGGGCTTTTACTGGATTTTTAATCGACTATAAAACAAAGGCAAGTGATTTAACTCACTCACGCAATACTAAACCTTCTTATGTTAGTTGAATTAAATTTATAATGTGATAAGAATTTTATTGATTGTTGCTTGGTAGTTAATTTGACATTTTGATTGAAATTGAATTTTATTGAATTAAATTTCCATTTAAATTAATATTGAAATTGAAATGCTAATTAAATACCTAATGTTGATAACCAGTTAATTGTTGTGATTTATTGGCTAATTTGGATGTTGATTGTGATGGATGTCTATTTGTTGAAATTTGGACGATTGGATGTTAATTTATACTTACATATCTCTGTTATCACTCTATATATTAAGTAGCAGCATATAAACTGTTATTTGAATTATTTCAAATAAATTAAGAAATAGGGGGATATGATACATACCTATAACACTTTGATTTGGATCGAAATGATATACCCATCCTTGAAATTAAAATTAAAATAACTGATCACTTGGCCACAGGGTATAAAATTATATACAGACACCGGATAGGTGAAATTAAATGGTTTTAAATCTTGAAATTAGGATTTTGATTAAACGATATTGTTTTAGAGAAATAAAATTTTGGATTTATATGAATTGAATTATTTTCTAATTCATGCTTTGAAATGTTGAAACTGAAATTAGCAAAAAGGAAATTGTTTTAAAGAATCGAATTGGAAATACGAAATTGTAATTGATATATGATGTTAATTTTGGAAATTGAATTATTTAGATATTTGGATCTTAAAATTGAATAATGAGGGTTAATTTGATTTAAGTGTTCTAAATCAGTAAAGTGAAATTAGACATGGGTCCAGATTGTTGTAAGGGAAAAGAAACAGTTTGAGTTGATATTATTTTCAAAATAAATTATTTTTGATATAAACTGTTTAAAATCTATTATTTTTTATATTCAAGTTGTTTAGAATTTCCAAAACTATTTCACTATATAAAACATTTTCAATACTCAAACCATTTTATATTAAACTGTTTTGAATCTCTAAACTATATAAATTGTTTTAAACTATTTATAACTATTCAAACTATTTTCTAGAATTTCAAACTGTGCAAAGTTGGAATTTTCATATTTAAATCATTGATTTAAATGCGACTGTGGTTAAATGAGATTATAACCTGAATTCAAATTTGAAATGATATTTTCAAGTGGAAATGACATATTTTGAGTAAATATGATGATTTTGAAATGAAGGATATTTTAAACTGAATATGATATTTGGATATCAAACATGAATTGTTTTGAAATGTAAAAGAACCAACCGGTGTGAAAGATGGCGTTTGGTAGTTAAAGCGACCAGGGCCTCTTATTGGCAAACTCTCTGTCAATATTGGAACCACTTTAACAGCTGTTTACGTCGTGCATGTTATCTAGAATGAAGTGGTTGAATTGGAGGAGTTTGCTGGAGTGAAATAAAAGAATGATGATGGATAGCCTTGACTTTCAGGTCATAATTAAAATGACTAAAACAAGAGCTATATTGGGCCAAGTAGGGTCGCTCCCCCGATCGAACACGCTTCTTCGAAACCATATCTATTACTTTGTGATTTGATTGGCACGCATCCTTGATTATGGGAGTGTGTCTCGAGGTGGGTTGTAGTAGCTGCTATGCGCTACCACCAGTCCAAGAGGGCAAAACGGTAGAATCCTACCCTAGGTATCGCCTCAAGTTCCTTGTCATACTTTTCCTGATCGAGCCCACCATGACTTTGTTTTGTATTGTACCTATAGAATGCTTCCTAATAACCCACAAGTTTATGGTGGAGTTTACAGTACTGTATAGACTACGATGCTTATATAAAAAAGTGTTAAGGGGGATAATGGTAACGCCTTAATGCTATTTTAATACTTTACATTACTGACAGACACTACATATATATTGCGTATTTTACTACATATAGATGGTTTAATAAATCCTTAGGTTTGGAAATCCCGTAACATCTCTTAAATTATTGCCCGCATGTTATACAATAGATATGAGATCTGAAATCCCATAAACATCTCTGAAGCTATTACACTCATATTTTTTGTTGTTGATTTAACTTACATAAGAATTTATAGTTCTGACTCGTATGTTTTATCTTTTCATTACGCTCGGGTCAACCTGAGCATTTTAGTGTTTGAAGAATTATTTTCGGAGGACGAAGAAAGAGTTTGGGGTGTGTGTGTGTGTTGTTAGTATTTTTCTGCTGCATCATTTTGGTATGTTGTTGACTATACTATGATTTTATTGTAAATTTGTGTAATCAAATGTAAATTGTAAAACGGCTTCATGAACTGTTTCTCTAACTATTATATTTTGTCATTCCGCTGCGAGATCCTGTATTTTATTTTCCTTTTTTTTTTCTTATTTTACCCTGTTGATAATCTACCCTTTTGAATGGTTTGAGTTAGACAGGTGTGGTTTATGTCGATTTAAACCTCCAAAAAGGCGGGTCATCACATGATCGAAAATTGTTTTTCATACTTTCGACTCTCCATCGTTTAAAAGTTGTCGAAAATGTTGTGTACGTTCTAGTATACATACACACATACATATAGTAATAACATATGTATGGTTAAAATATATATGGTGAAATTTTATTTACTAAAGTAAAAAAGAAAAGTTGTAACAACCTAAATTTTGAGATATAATAATTAATTAACGAATTAATTAAATAATAAAAATAGTTTGTGAAATTGTCGGAATTGAGTCACGAGAGTTACACCATTATGTCCATGGTGATTTTATGGTCAATTTCCATACATAATTTGTCAAAATCCGAGTTAATATGAAGAAGATATGAAATAAACAAGAATTAAGAAAAAAATGAAAAAAAATAATATAAAGGCCTAGGTTGACCAAAGCCTAGGGTAGGTCGACCCTCACCATAGCCAGGTCGACCCCTAGCATAAATATTGCGACCTGCCTATTCACTTGGATACAAAGTTGTCCAGGTACGAGCCGAATATGTTGTTTTGCAATTTTCTTTCAATCATATGCGTTCATGCTTCCATCCGACGATTCCCATCGATCTTATGACATGGTTGCACCAGATTTAATCTACAAATCCAATGATTTGAGATCCCTATGCTACACTATAAATAGAACCCTGGGCCTAGCTATTTTTCTCATTCAGATTTTCTCCTATTTTGGTTCATTGCCAAAGGCTGTACCCTAAATAGAAAACTATTATAAGGAGGAAATCTTTTTGATAAAAATATTTTACGCTTAAGGAGTGGATCAAGAACGACCAAGGGTTAGAGCTAAGGATCACGGGTGAGTGTTTTGTAATTATTTTACATTTTTTAGTGATTTAAAATAATAAGGTTCTCTATGGTTGTAGTTTTTCTACAATTTTGAGACAGTTTTTATATAAGCTTATTACAGTCTATTTTTAAGTTAATTTCAAAAAAAAAATTTAAGCCTATTTTTATTCAGCTATTTTATACATTTATTTACAGTTATTTATCATTATTTACAATTATTTACGTTTATTTACATATGTTTTAAGTTAGAATTTAGCATGTAAATGTTAGCTTCTTTTTATTATTATTTTACGCGAATAAAGTATTAAAAAGATAATAATTTGCAAATATGGATTAAAATAGAACTAAACTTACAGAAATCAAATGTAAAATAAGAAGAACTGTAATAAAATGGAGACAAACTGAAATAGGCAAATTTAAAATATTTGCAAGCATAATTATAACAAGTGTTTATAACTAAAAAGAGAAAATAGAAGAGCAACAGAAAGGCTTATTTTATAACTTAGATCTTGGATTAAGTTAATAAGAAAAAGAAGGACATATCACATAGGTTATAATAAAAAGAAAGAAATAACATAAGAGGCTAATTTTAAAACTTAGATTAAGTTAACAAGCAAATATAGCAGAAATAACAGAAGGGACTTATTTTAAAACTTGCACGAAGTTAATAAGAAAACATAGAAGAAGTGTCCGTACCAACAGCATTCTCTTTCGGTTGGGAACCGATTGTCTCATAATAGTTAGGTGAGGTTGGGACACACTAATGCTGTTAGGGTAAGTAAGAGGCCAAATAGATAGAGGCTCAAATTCAAGGATTTAGGCAAGGGGCGTAAAACTAGAATTTGTTAGTCAGGACCAGTACCAGCAGCATTCCCTTTCAGTCTAGGTATGATGGTCTCATAACACTTAGGTGAGGTTGGGAAACATTCCCTTTCAGGTCTAGATTTGATGGTCTCACAACAAATTAGGTGAGGCTGGGCACGATTATGCTGATTAGGTTAAATAAGAGGTCACAAGAGGAGGCGACATTTAGCGTGTATCGGCGATGACCGAGCGAGTGGCATTGATTGGTGTAAATAATTCGCTACTACATTCCAAGCGCTAAGCAGGTGTCTTTTGCTGTGGGACCAAGAGGATCAGATCAGCTCACAGTGGCACAACAGAGATAGAAGGTCGATCAAAGGGTAGAATTATGATTTCAGCCTATTCAAAATAACAGTCGAGATAGGTTTAGGATTTCAGCCTAATCACAGCAGTTTAATAAAAGTGCAAACAATCATGATTAAAAAGTAAAGCAAAAAGACAAACAGAATCAGAAACAGTATTTTATCCGAGTTTTATCTCTCCTTGATTTCCTTTTAAACTAGAACTGTTGCTTAGTCCATTATCTTTATCTTACTTAGAAATGCTCGTAATTACTTTCACTCACTAGACTTATAGTCTGACCCACTCCTCTATTTCCCTCTTTTCTTCCCAATAGGCCATCAAAGTTGAGTTGATTCAGGTTGCGACGAGATTCATTCCAGGTGTGATAATCTGGATTTTTGAGCATCTGATAATGGTAATTATTGGATTTTAACTATTAAAACACTGATTTATAAGATTGAGCAAATTAAATATGAGTTGTTTATATATATTTAAATGATTTGATTTTGAATGGAATTTGGGTTTGAATTTGAAATTCAAAAGATAAATATCTTGAAATAAAATTGGATTTAAACATATAAATATGAAAATGAGATTATTTAATTATGTATAAATTAGCTTTAAACTTATTTTCTCAAAAAGGTATATAAATACAAATAAAAGAGAAGTATGATTATAAATTTATAACATGAATACATGATAAAAATATAAATAAATGTAATATAAGTAATATTAAAGGTATACACTTTTTAAAATAACAATCCTCATGCTAAAGACAAGTATTAACATACAAAGCAACAAATGTAAGTTATTTAACTTAAGAAATAAACAAGTTTCACCCATTTACTTTTATTTTAAGAAAATTCTTATTAAACCTATATAAATCATCTCCTCTCTTAATTCTTTCCATTTTCCCACTTTCAAAGCAAAAGAACAAAGCAGCTCTGAAAATTATTTTTAACAACAACAAAATGCCTGGAAAACAAATAGCCCGTAAACACAATCAAGCTTCCAATTTAAAATCAAGGTTTCAAAGTTTTCTACAAATTTCAAGTTTCAAAGATTAATGCAACTCAAGTTCAAGCATTTTAGCAAGTTTTCCAGTTTCTAAAAGATCTGCTTCAAACTCTATCAGAATCTGTGATCATGACTGGAACAAGCAAAGCCTAAAGTATCTTCAGTTAAAATTTCACTTCAAAAAATCGGCAAACTCAAAGTTTGAGCTTCCAGTTTCCAGATCTTAAATTAAAACCTACACCTCTGATTCAAACCCCAGAAAAAAAGTGAGTAAATTTAACCCCTAAATTAGTTTAAATTTGATATTCTGTAATGTTTGTGTAAATCCTGTTTTGCATGTTATAATCTATGTATGCATGTTTGATAAAATCTGGAATCATGTTAATATGAATATATATTGATATGCATGTTGGTAAATATAGTAATTCAAACTCAAAAAAAATGAAGAAATCAAAGGATTAAAACTCTGACCTGAAGCCTCTGCATTTCTAAAATCTGTGAATAAAAAATCCTTATTTAAAGTTATAAATCTGTATAAACTATATCGCATGCAGTAAAAATTAGATAAATTGTAAAGTGCTTGTTTGATTTGTTGTATATGATCTCATATGTATATATTATGAACATTTAAGAGTGCATGTCAGTAACTCTATTCTTCACTTCCAAATTGCAGATGGTGTTCAAAATTCAAATGCTCTTCATCTGTAAAATTTTAATCTTCAATGAATAAACGAGAATTGTTTGTTATAACAAGATATAAATTTTAAAAATAGTACCAAGCTAAATTTGAAGCTAGTTGAATATTAAGAGAGAAGAACAGTAAAGATTCAACCCATTTCAAAATTTCGATCTTTATAATTGAATAATTCAAGTATATGGTTTGAATTGTTATCAAGAATGATGATTTTTAAAATTGAAAGCATGAATTTTAATTAAGTAATTCATGAGATATTGAAGTTGATCAGAATTTTGGGTTTTTGTCGACTGTTGGCATTCGCGTGACCCTGAGACTTCGGGATTGTGACCAGAGTAGGATCGAAGGTAGGAGATCACGAAAAAAATGGAAGCAAATTTTTCTGTTAGCCGTACATCGAAGTGAGGAGGTTTGTAGGGTTTCAAGTTCTGTTGGGTTTGTCATTAATTTCAAATCAATTGCTGCGACATGGGTGAACCGAGCTTGATCATAGGAGGAGGGTTGGTGCGTGGACGCATGGCGAAGGGATGGTCGGAGTGTTGACGTCTCTAAAGGCCGGAGATGGTGGTACGGGGATGATTATGGGATGATGTTTCTTTCCAGGATGTGTTGTTGAGCTCGATTTCGTTTTCGAGCACGTTCTCAGCTTGGGTGGACGGGAATTGGAGGAGTTGGTCAGGGATGACTCGTCGATGGTGGTTTGGATGGTCGGAGTAACCGCGATCAGACGTGCATGTTCACGTGGGCTTCTCGTATCAGTAGTGTTAGGTTTGAGGAGATGGGATTGACTCGGGTAGGGGTTCGAAGAAGATGGGGTTTTACTCGGGTATTTTGCTTGTTGGGCCGTGAAGTGGGTAAGGGAATAATGTTTAGATTAAACATTAGAGATGGTGATCCTCTGGGTCTCGCTGGTTCAATGCAAAATAACCAACGGGTTTAAAAGTAAGTCACCATGATTTAAAATTTTAAGGAAGATGACTTTGAAAATTTAATTGTCTTTGGTTGGGATAATTATACAAGGAAATTAACTTAAGGGATTTATTAAGTATAATTAATGATTTAAATTCATGATTAACTTTGGGTTAATTAATTAAAAACTTAAAAGATAATGAATCAAGTGATAGATACTCAATAATTAAATAAGTATAATTGTTTAGGGATTGTCAAAGAATAATTACTTGAGTAATTAAAGGTATTATTTACTTAAAGAAATTAATTTAATAATTAATTAATTAAAATATGATTTGTTATGGGTTAGTTAAATTATGAATATGGTTGGTTGATGAGTAATGAATGATTGAGATTGATGGAAGTATAATTAAGGGATCAATTAAGGATTAATGTAATTGATAGGAGTAATTAAAGGTTAATTACTATATTTGTTTGGGAATAATTAAATTTATATAAGTAATTAATAGATAATTACTCAATGTAATTAAAGGAGTAAATGTAATTAATCAAGGAGTTGATTTAATGAATATAAGTAATTAAGGGAAGTTAATTACTAATGTGATTATTCAGGATTCATGAATGAAATTGTATGAGGATAATTAATTTGTATAATTAATTAAGAGTTAATTACTTAATGTAATTAAAGAATAATAATCAAGGGTGATTAATTAAGATGGGTAGTTGGTTAATAATTAATTAATTTGCTATAATTAATTAAAGATTAAACACGCAGGATTTATAGTAATGGAAGGAATTAATTTAATTTATTTTAAAATCAATTAAAGATAGTGTGATTACAGTCTTTGCTTATGAATGGTTGAATGTTACTGGATGTTTGGATTGTTGTTATACTTGGCAGGTGATTGTGATGCTAGGGTGTTAGATATGGATTATCTATTTGAAATAGGATTGCTATATGAATCTATTACTGTGGATATATATGGAAATGTTTAAATCTTAAACAGCTTTGTCTTAAGATGGTATTGAATTCGAAGAGACCGGAGTCGGGTATTAGTAATTACCCGAAACCACTTCGATTCTTTATAAATTGATATGTGAAATCAATAGGCTGAAGAGAAATGATTTAAGTGAATTGCACCATTTAATCTAAGTTTGGGTACTTAGAAATTAATGTGATAAATAAGTGATGACTATGACAATTTGTGAAATTGTATATTGATGCAAGTTACCTGGGTGCATATAAGCTGTATATTTTTGTATTCCTTGTTTGATGAGTTTACTCACGCTGGTTTCCAACCTGACCCGGGTGTTACTTTGATGTAATGCTCGGGTCAGACCGAGTATTACAGATTTCCAAGTAAGGACGTTCTGGAGCTCAGGAGGCGAGCTGGATGGCAGGAACGTATGGAGTATTTTCACTATGATTTATAGTTGTATATCTACGACATGTTGTTAAAACTGTCCAATATTGTGTAAATGTTGTAACTCTGATGTATAAAAATATAAGTGCAAAGATACAGTTCTTCTTTGTAAAATTATTATTTATGTGATATTATATTTTATCCGCTGCGAATGTGAGATTCTGAGTTTGAGTTTTCTATTTCTTCTTCTTTCTTTTTCTTCTTTTCACTAACTATCTGGAATTTTTGGGATTGAAATTTCCGGATCGTTACATTTGGTATCAGAGCTGAAGGTTGAGCGAGAACCTTGGCTCTGGTGGGAATACCCATTAAAGATAGGGTCAACGGTACCCTAGAATGAGTTGAGTGTGTGTGTGTGTGTGTGTGTGTATGAGAGCGTACTTGTCATTTTCTTATATAAAGATTTTAAATGATTTTATATAAAAATATATTTTGATATATAAAGCAATATTTCTTTCTAACGAATAGTAAAGAAATTGGTTGTTAAATTATTGAATTAAATTAAGAAGTAATAGAAATACAACCAAATTGGAATTAAATAAAGATAAGTTTGAAATAAATTCAAACTGAAATTTAAATCGTGAATTTGGGAAAGAATTTCAGAATAAGTTAATAATGAATTGGTTTTCAGAGATGGTAATCTTGGTTATTATCATAAATGGTTATTATATTTAATAATGAAATGTTTTAAGGAAGTAAACCATTTAAGTAAGTATGGGTTATAAATTGAAATAGAAGTTGATCTGAATTGTGAAGTTTGAATCTTAAGATTTAAAAACATTTGAAATCTGTTTTCAAATTATTAGAAGGAATAATAAATAATGTTATTTGAATGAGAGAGTTTGATGCAAACAAGAGTTGTTTAAAGATTTAAAGGAATTTGTTTGGATTAAAAGACAATGGGTTGTTTGAAGATTGGACTTGAATCTAAAACCAAAGGTGGTTTAAAATTTTAAAACATGGCTGGGAGGGCCAAGAAATAAATATGTATATATGTATGGATATACATTATCTCAAGGATAATTTGAAATAAACTCTAAATATTGATTTTTAAATTTGGAATGAGATATGATACCCAAAGTGATAAGTTTTGAACTTAATAAGTGGGAAGATTATTTATGAAAAGTTAAAAATTTAAAATGGAAGTTCAAACTGGGTAAGGTTGACTGGATTAAGTGAATTGAGTTTAACTTGGGAAAAGTTAAATAAGTTGGAATGATCAACCTGATTTGGAAATTTCAAGATGAAATTAAGATTTAACTTGGAAAGTTAAATGGTTGATTTAAAACGGGAATTATAAGTGATCTCAAATTGGGTTTGAGATCTGAAAATTGGAAATGGATGGATGTTTTGAAATAATTTGAATGATACCATCCCGTTGTTATTAATAATCTTTAAACTGAAATTGGATTTATTTAAATAAATGAGAAATGAAGTGTGTAATATATCCATTATAGAGATAAATAAAATTTAACTTAAATTTAAAATTAAGATATGGAATTCCTTTGAACTTAAGATTTGAATGTTAAGAAATAAATTTGTAAATGAAAATTGTTTGAAACTCTTACTTGAACCATGTAATGAGTTAAGTAAAGATAATTTAAAATGGAATTTTGACTCAGAATTGAATTGTTTAAAAACTTTAAAGGAAAATTGATTTAAAGAAATTAAATCAACATTTGAAGTATTAACTCGAATTTATATAATTCGAGATGGTTTAAATTTGAAATTTGAATTAGTTCAAATTGAATTTGATTTGAATTAATTGAAATTGTGATTGAAGATGTATGAGTATAAGATTCAAATGGAAAATTTGAATTGGATTGATTTGAATAATTTGGAATTGTAATTAAAGTTGAATGGTTTTAAATTCAAATGGAATTTGAATTGAATTTGGGAGGAAAACAAGAATAATTCGACTTGATTTGGAAATGGAGTTTGAAATTGGGATTAATTCAAACTAGAGTTGTAATGAATTGAAATTGGAACTAGTTCAATTGAAATTTATTTGAATTAGTAGAATTTGAGATCAAGGTTGAATAAAGTTAAATTTGGAAAGAAACTGAGGTTAATTCAACTTGAATTGGGGTTGAATCAATTTCAATGGAAATTGAAGTTATTTAAATTAAAATTGGGTCAATTTACATGGAAGTGGAAATTTAAATTGAATTGATAAGAATGGAGATTGGGAAGTGAGCAGTTTTGACTCTGGACTATTTTTAATATAAATTGTTTTAATATAAACCTATTTTTCCAAGCTATTCATTATATATACAACCTTTCTTTTAAATGCCAAACTATCTTATGCTTGTTTTACAATTATTTTTGAAACTGTTAACAATTTTCCAACTGTTTTATAAATTAATTACTATATTCCAACTATTTTACAAAACTAAATACTATATTACTATTATTTCGAAATTATCTGAATTTCTATAATTATTTTAACTATTTTCTAACTATTTTATACCTATTTTAAAAACTAGTAATTATTTTCCAACTACTTGTCTATTTTTTAAATAAAATTCAAGTTATTTTCTAAATAAACTGGTCGGAGTTCAAATTGTTATTCGTTAAATACCTAATCAGGATAAGAATAGAGGTGATAATCCAAACGGATAGAAGCAATTGTGAGAAAGTGAATGAAAATCAAAGTGAATGTGAATAGAAATGGAATTGATTTGGCTAATAAACAATAAAGATAAATACGTAGGGTGTACGTATGTTATTCTATTCGCATAATGATTTGATCCAGATTTGAGCATAGAATTTCGAGATAGTATGTCGGTCCGAGTTGGAATTTTCCACTCGATTTTTGAAGGCGAACCTGGATATGGATTATTGATTGGTTTTGGATATTCTCTATCATAGTTATGACTATGCAAGGAGAATGACGGTTTCTGATCAAGAAACCAGACCTGTGCTCGCACTAGGAAGTCGGGTGGACGATACTAGTTCGAAAGTGAAATTGTGTGGTCGAGTGAGCGATCAGATTGGTATAACATACGGATGATATGTGTACATCGTACGGATTTGAATAAAAATGATATTGGAAAGAGTAATCAAATTTGAATATTTGATTTTGAGTAAAAAAAGTTAAATATCTTTGTTTTATAAAATGAAACTCCCCTTGTTGAATCTTTTGCCAGAAGAAAAGGGATTTTGAGAATGTTTGAAGTATAAAAGGAGTTTTATACAAGTTTGAAATGATCAAAAGTTTAAAAATTATATATATCTGTATATATATATATATATATATATATATATATATATATATATATATATATATATAAAGGATCTTATGAGGATTTTAGAAAAGGTTTTGGGAACCTTTGGATTTGGAAAGGCTTTGATTTTTGGGTAAAATCAATATGAGAATTTGGAAAGCCTAGTTTGAGAATTATCGATTTTGGAATAATCGATTTTGTGTACAGGAGCTTTGTATGGGATCATACTAGGTGTATGATTTGAAGATACTATATGTGTATAGTATAAAATGTTTTGATGATGGCTCTGGAGAAAAAGGCGCTCCCTTGAAATGAACTTCTCAAGAGTACCACCGGGTGGTGCTGCCTTGAGCTCCAAGGGGGGGTTCTAAAGTTGACCTGCGAGGAGTCCGGATAAAACTAGTTCCTGGGGATTATGAGTAGAGTATACCATAGCGAAAGTCGTGTGTGCCGCTGAGAACCAACAGTCTGCGTTTGATTTTATATCGGTAGACTGCGACCTATGGTAACATAGCGAAAGTCGTGTGTGCCGCTGAGAGCCAACAGTCTGCGTTTGATTTTATATTGGTAGACTGCGACCTATGTAGGAGTGGAGAAGTTTCATTTCGACAGCGAAAATCAGAGGCCGCTGAGAGCCTGCAGTTACATGGACTTTGCCTGTGATGGCAACGTAACCCTGGAATGTAACTGTGATCTGTTGTGGGTTCCATGGCGTAATCGAGAGGCTGCGGAGAGACTGCAGTTACATGGACTTTTGCTGCGATGGCAACGTAACCCTAGAATGTAACTGCGACCATGGATGGGGGTGATGATTTCCAGAGCATTCTCACCAAAAAGATATCCTCTATTTTCAAAAACTATTTTCTATATTTACAATAAAATTATTTCAAAGTATTTTCACTAGATGTTGAAAACGGGTCTGCCAAGCACTTGTAGATTTTCAGTCTTACGCCTGATCAATGTATGACCGAATTTCTACGAGAACAAGGATGGACTGGTTGAGACATCAAGTTATAAAAAGTATTTTTATAAAAAGCTATTTTGATAATACCATATAGATTTTGAAAGTGATTCAACATATATAAAGTATTTTAATAAATTTTGGCTTCGTTCCTTTTCGAGGACGAAAAGATTCTAAGGGGGAAGGAATGTGATAGTCCGGATTTTTGAGCATCTGATAATGGTAATTATTGGATTTTAACTATTAAAACACTGATTTATAAGATTGAGCAAATTAAATATGTGTTGTTTATATATATATATATATATATATATATATGTATTTAAATGATTTGATTTTGAATGGAGTTTGGGTTTGAATTTGAAATTCAAAAGATAAATATCTTGAAATAAAATTGGATTTAAATATGAAAATGTGATTATTTAATTATGTATAAATTAGCTTTAAACTTATTTTCTCAAAAATGTATATAAATACAAATAAAAGATAAGTATAATTATAAATTTATAACATGTATACATGATAAAAAAATAGATAAATGTAATATAAGTAATATTAAAGGTTTACACATTTTAAAATAACAATCCTCAAACTAAAGACAAGTATTAACATACAAAGCAACAAATATAAGTTATTTAACTTAAGAAATAAACAAGTGTCACCCATTTACTTTTATTTTCTTTTATTTTAAGAAAATTCTAACTAAACCTATATAAATAATCTCCTCTCTTAATTCTTTCCATTTTTCCCACTTTCAAAGCAAAAGAACAAAGCAGCTCTGAAAATTATTTTTAACAACAACAAAATGCCTGGAAAACAAATAGCCCGTAAACACAATCAAGCTTCCAATTTAAAATCAAGGTTTCAAAGTTTTCTACAAATTTCAAGTTTCAGAGATTAAAGCAACTCAAGTTCAAGCATTTTAGCAAGTTTTCCAGTTTGTAAAAGATCTGCTTCAAACTCTATCAGAATCTGTGATCATGACAGGAACAAGCAAATCCTAAAGTATCTTCAGTTAAAATTTCACTTTAAAAGATCGGCAAATTCAAAGTTTGAGCTTCTAGTTTCCAGATCTTAAATTAAAACCTACACCTCTGATTCAGAACCCAGAAAAAAAGTGAGTAAATTTAACCCCTAAATTAGTTTAAATTTGATGTTCTGTAATGTTTGTGTAATTCCGGTTATGCATGTTATAATCTGTGTATGCATGTTTGATAAAATCTGGAATCATGTTAATATGAAATATATATTGATATGCATGTAGGTAAATATAGTAATTCAAACTCAAAAAAAAACTGAAGAAATCAAAGGATTAAAACTCTGACCTGAAGCCTCTGCATTTCTAAAATCTGTGAATAAACAATCCTTATTTAAAGTTATAAATCTGTATATACTATGTCGCATGCAGTAAAACTTAGATAAATTGTAAAGTGCTTGTTTGAATTGTTGTATATGATCTCATATGTATATATTATGAACATTTAAGAGTGCATGTCAGTAACTCTGTTCTTCACTTCCAGATTGCAGATGGTGTTCAAAATTTAAATGCTCTTCATCTGTAAAATTTTAGTCTTCAATGAATAAACGAGGATTGTTTGTTATAACAAGATATAAATTTTCAAAATAGTACCAAACTAAATTTGAAGCTGTTGAATATTAAGAGGGAAGAACGGTAAAGATTCAACCCATATCAAAATTTCGATCTTTATAATTGGATAATTCAAGTATATGATTTGAATTATTATCAAGAATGATGATTTTTAAAATTGAAAGCATGAATTTTAATTAAGTAATTCATGAGATATTGAAGTTGATCGGAATTTGGGGTTTTTGTCGACTTCTGGCGTTCGCGTGACCATGAGGCTTCGGGATTGTGACCAGAGTAGGATCGAAGGTAGGAGATCACGAGAAAAATGGTAGCAAATTTTTATGTTAGCCGTACATCGAAGTGAGGAGGTATGTAGGGTTTAAAGTTCTGTTGGGTTTGTCATTAATTTCAAATCAATTGCTCCGACATGGGTGAATCGAGCTTGATCACAGGAGGAGGGTTGGTGCGTGGACGCATGGCGAAGGGATGGTCGGAGTGTTGACGTCCTAGAGGCCGAAGATGGTGGTACGGGGATGATTATGGGATGATGTTTCGTTCGAGGATGTGTTGTTGAGCTCAATTTCGTTTTCGAGCACGTTCTTAGTTTGGGTGGATGGGAATTGGAGGAGTTGGTCAGGGATGACTCGTCGATGGTGGTTTGGATGGTCGGAGTAACCGTGATCAGACGTGCATGTGCACGTGGGCTTCTCATATCAGTAGTGTTAGGTTTGAGGAGATGGGATTGACTCGGGTAGGGTTCGAAGAAGATGGGGTTTTACTTGGGTATTTTGCTTGTTGGGCCATGAAGTGGGTAAGGGAATAATGTTTAGATTAAACATTAGAGATGGTGATCCTCTGGGTCTCGCTGGTTTAATGCAAAATAACCAACGGGTTTAAAGTAAGTCACCATGATTTAAAATTTTAAGGAAGATGACTTTGAAATTTTAATTGTCTTTGGTTGGGATAATTATACAAGGAAATTAAATTAAGGTATTTATTAAGTATAATTAATGATTTAAGTTTATGATTAACTTTGGGTTAATTAATTAAAAACTTAAAGATAATGAATCAAGTGATAGATACTCAATAATTAAATAAGTATAATTGTTTAGGGACTATCAAAGAATAATTACTTGAGTAATTAAAGGGATTATTTACTTAAAAAATTAATTTAATAATTAATTAATTAAAATATGATTGATTAAGGGTTAGTTAAATTCTGAATATGGTTGGTTGATGAGTAATGAATGATTGAGATTGATGGAAGTATAATTAAGGGATCAATTAAGGATTAATGTAATTGATATGAGTAATTAAAGGTTAATTACTATATTAGTTTGGGAATAATTAAATTATATAAGTAATTAAGAGATAATTACTCAATGTAATTAATGGAGTAAATGTAATTAATCAAGGAGTTGATTTAATGAATATAAGTAATTAAGGGAAGTTAATTACTAATGTATTCAGGATTAATGAATGAATGAAATTGTTTGAGGATAATTAATTTGTATAATTAATTACGAGTTAATTACTTAATGTAATTAAAGAATAATAATCAAGGGTGATTAATTAAGGTGGATAGTTGGTTAATAATTAATTAATTTGCTGTAATTAATTAAGGATTAAACACGCAGGATTTATAGTAATGGAAGGAATTAATTTAATTTATTTTAAAATTAATTAAAGATGGTGTGATTAAAGTCTTTGCTTATGAATGGCTGAATGTTACTGGATGATTGGATTGTTGTTATACTTGGTAGGTGATTGTGATGCTAGGGTGTCAGATATGGATTATCTATTTGAAATAGAATTGCTATGTGAATCTGTTACTGTGGATATACATGGAAATGTTTAAAGCTTAAACAGCTTTGTCTTAAGATGGTATTGAATTCGAAGAGACCGGAGTCGAGTATTAGTAAATACCCGAAACCACTTCGATTCTTTATAAATTGATATGTGAAATCAATAGGCTGAAGAGAAATGATTTAAGTGAATTGCTCCATTTAATCTAAGTTTGGGTACTTAGAAATTAATGTGAGAAATAAGTGATGACTGTGACAATTTGTGAAATTGTATATTGATGCAAGTTACCCGGGTGCATATAAGTTGTATATTTTTGTATTCCTTGTTAGATGAGTTTACTCATGCTGGTTTCCAGCCTGACCCGGGTGTTACTTTGATGTAATGCTCGGGTCAGACCGAGTATTACAGATTTCCAGGTAAGGACGTTTTGGAGCTCAAGAGGCGAGCTGAATGGTAGGAACGTATGGAGTATTTTTAATGTGATTTATAGTTGTATATCTAGGACATGTTGTTAAAACCGTCCAGTATTGTGTAAATGTTGTAACTCTGATGTATAAAAATATAAGTGTAAAGATACAGTTATTCTTTGTAAAATTATTATTTATGTGATATTATATTTTATCCGCTGCGAATGTGAGATTCTGAGTTTGAGTTTTCTGTTTCTTCTTCTTTCTTTTTCTTCTTTTCACTAACTATCTGGAATTTTCGGGATCGAAATTTCTGTGTCGTTACACCAGGAGATTTCTCATTTTAGATGTATTCTTCTCCTCTTCATTTTTTTCATTTGGTTTATGATGGATATGCACTTGTGAGAGGGATTACTATTGTTATTGTTACTTTTATACTCTGATTTTATGAGAGTAGATGTATTTTCATGAGATATGAGATATTTTGAGTTTTTGAGACATGTTGTGTATTTATTGATGAAGTTTAATTTTGAATGATAAGTTATTATTTAAATGTTTCTGCTAATTTTATTTATTTGTCTTGTGAATCTTATTCTCTTAATGCTTTAACTATACCTATAACGCACCACATTCTTTATGTGCCCTTTATGGGTACACGAAGGGGTGTGGGGTTTTTCACTTAGTATCAAAGCATATGGTTATAGGATTCCTAAAAACTTGTTTCAAAAGTAAATTATTTTTCAAACATAACATATCTTCAAACTTGAAGTGTTTTTCAAAAAGAAACTCTTATTATGGAAACAGTTTTTAAGTATAAGTGAGGTTTTATGAAAATCCCATCAAAGTCCAGTTCAAACTTCTTTCGATTCTTTCGAGCCTAAATTCTCTTTTCTTTGCATAGAATAGAGGATGCCCCAAATCTTCCAGAGGGTGTCCAAGCCACTTCTTGGTTTCGTAGATGCCACCAATCCATGACACTAGAGGTGCAAGGGCAAGCGGCCAATACAGCATCAGCAGGTGGAGATCCCATTAATCCACCGGCAACGGCCAATTTTTATAAGCTATGTAAGGACTTCGCTAATGAAGGAGGCAGAACGTTTTTCGGTACGGAGAATTTCATGGAGGAACGAACTTGGTTGAGGAATATGGAGTGGATATTTGGGCTATTAGGATTAGAGGACCACCAAAGAGTTCAACTTGCATCATGGTAGCTAAAGGGAGAATCTTCTTACTGGTTGGAGATCATAGAGATGGAAGGTAGAGACATTGGTTGGTTTGGATTTTCGGAAAGGTTTGAGAGGAAGTTCTTGTCGCAAGTTGAGGAAAGCATGCAGTTGGAGAAGTTCATTAGTCTGAAGTAAGGAAATCTTTTGGTGAAGGAGTATATAAATTACTTTAATGAGTTATCGAGGTTCGGGATGGAGCTTGTTAATACAACGCATAAGAAGGCCACCAAGTTTGCTAAGGGTTTGAACTAGCCCCTCTAAGGGGTTGGCATTGACACATGTACCTATGAGAGCGACGTATGAGTCACTTGTGAAGATGGCTTTCATATTAGATGTTGCTAAGAAAGAAGAGGTTGAGGAGCTTTCCTAAATCAAAAAACTCTAAGTAGCAGTGGTGGAAGAATAAGAGGGGAAAAAACAAGAAGAAAGGAGGAGGACCTCAAAAGCGAATCAAGAAGGGAGAGAAGTGTCATAATTGTGGAATGCTTGGTCATTTCACAAAGGACTGTAAAAAGGAAATGATGAAGGGGAGGTTTTAAAAAGGTGGGTAGCATGGACACCTTAGTAGAGCTTATCCTTAAAAGACAGGGCAAAGAGAAAGCGCACCTACAGTGCAAGTACAGCTATGGATGCAGGACCTTGTAGTAGTGGACCTGATCGAGGTAGAGAAGTCTCTGTGTAAGGTTTGATCTCTATTTTGAATTATCCTATACGGACTTTTTTTTTACTCCGGAGAATCGCATTCTTTCATTTCTAGTTCTTTAGTTGATTATTTGCACTTAGACATTTCTCTAGTAGTAGACCCTATAGTTGTTTCAAACCCCATAGGAGGATCGGTACATTTATCCACGATTTGTAGGGATTTAAAATAATTTATACTAGGCGTGGAGTTTGATTGTGACGCCTATGTACTGAGATTTTCGGGATATGGGATGATTTTAGGGATAGACTGGTTATCCACTTATGGTACGATATTGGACTGCGAGAGTAGAGTCGTTAGACTAGATACATGTAGCGGATGGACTTTCGAGGTCTATTGCGACCTGCAGGGGTCGGTCATGTTGAGCTTCCTTTATTCCCTTGATTCATCACTAGGAGAGTTAGATTAAGTTCTAGTCGTTAGAGATTTCCCTGACATTTTTGAAGAGGTTAGGGGACAACCCCTTAAGAGAGAGATCGACTTTAGGATCTATCCGAATGACCATGCTAAGCCAGTGGCATTGCTTGTGAGACATATGGCTCCTAGGGAGAGGAAGGAGTTAAGTAAGCATATTGGTGATCTATTGGAGAAAGGCTTCATCAAATGGAGCATATCTGAGTAAGGAGCGGCAGTCGTCTTCGCTACAAAGGCGGATGGTTCCCTTCGACCTTGCATAAACTATAGAGGGTTGAATAAGCTCATGAAGAAGAACCGTTACCCACTTCCTAGGATAGACGATCTTTTCAATCAGTCGGTTGGCTCTTCAGTATTTTCTCAGCTTGACATAGCCACTGGATTTCATCAATTTAAGGTCGCTGACCATTGCATCGATAAGACAGCATTTAGGACACCCGATGGATTCTTTGAGTGGTTGGTTATGTAGTTTGGGCTGACCAATGCCCCAGCCTATTTTGTAGATTTGATGAGCCATGTTTTTCGAGATGTCCCAAATAAGTTAGTTGTAGTGTTTGTGGATGACATTCTAGTGTTTTCCAAGAGTATGGAAGAGCATGCTATTCATCTTGAGGAGGTTCTTCGTACACTTCGTGTACATCAGCTGAAAGCAAAATTCTTGAAGTGCCATTTTTGGCATAAGAAGGTACGTTTCTTGGGGCATGTGGTCTCAAGAGAGGATTTATCTGTGGATCCCACTAAGATAGTAGTAGTACAGGATTGGAAGGCCCCCAAGAATGCTACCGAAGTTAGAAGCTTTCTAGGTTTAGCTGGTTATTATAGGAAGTTTATCAGAGATTTTGCTAAGGTTTTAGCATTTGAGTTTAAGCCTACCCTAATAGAGCAGATTGGCTCAAGGCAGCGAGAGGCTTCAAAGCATATGGATAATTTCGATAAGATTAGAAGAGGAGAGGTCTCTAGACATCTCCAACACTATTCCATCGATAGTAAAGGGTGGCTAAGGAGAAATGGAAGACTTTTTGTCCCCGCAAGTGATTTGACGAGAGCAGTTCTAGCAGAAGCACACCATTCTCGAATGACTATTCATCCGGGTGGTGATAAGATATATAGGGACATGAAGAGAGTGTTTTATTGGAGTGGCATAAAGAAGGATGTGGCAGAGTTTGTAGCTAAGTGTCTTGTGTGCCAAAGAGTTAAGGCAGAGCAACAAAAGCCCAGTGGATTGCTTCAACCATTGGATGTACCCGAATGGAAGTGGGATAGTGTTTTGATGGACTTCATAGATGGTTTACCCCGATCTAGGAAAGGGAATACCAGTACTTTGGTGATTTTTAATCATTTGACTAAGAGCGCCCATTTCATTCCGGTCAAGAGTAAGAGGACATCACCTTATTTGGCATCTATATACGTTCATGAGATAGTCTGACTTTAGGGAGTTCTCTCTAATATAGTGAGTGACAGGGACCCTATCTATACTAGTGAGTTTTGGAGAAGCTTGCAAGAGGCTTCAAGAACGCAGATTAGATTGAGTGCAGCCTATTAACCCCAGACGGATGGACAAACATAGAGAATTAATAGAGTTCTTGAGGACTTGTTGAGGATTTGCATTCTTCATTTTAGAGGAACTTAGGAGGAGCATCTTCCTTTAGTGGAGTTCGCATATAATAATAGTTTTCAGGCTAGCATTGGGATGGCACCTTTTGAAGCTCTTTATGAAAGACTTTGCAAGTCACCTTCATGTTGGTTGGAGTCTACAGAGAGATTGCTACTAGGTCCCAACATGGTTAGAGAGACTTCAGAAAAGATTGATTTGATTAGAAGAAGAATGAAAACGGCCCAAGATAGACAGAAATCCTATGCAGATAAGCGAAGATGGGATATTGAGTTTGAGATAGGAGATTTGGTTTTCATTAGAGTGTCTATGCTAAGAAAGGTAGTAACATTTGGATCAAATGGAAATTTTCTCCTAGATTTATAGGACTGTTCCCTATTGTGGAAAGGGTAGGGAAGATGTCGTATCAGATAAAGCTACCAGAGGGGCTAGCGGGAGTTCATGATGTTTTTCGTGTTTCGCACTTGAGAAAGTATTTACATGATTTGGCAGAGGTAATGGAACCTAGCCAACTTGAAGAAGTTGAAAGAGAAGAATCGATTCGTCGCATTCCTAGCAAGATCAATAGACGTGATATCAAGAAGCTAGGAATAAGGAAGTCCCTTTAGTTAAGGTTCAGTTGGGAGATAGTATTGAAGACGCTACGTGAGAGGATGAGGAGATAATACATATCTCTTATCCATATCTTTTCAATAGTACGTTTTGAATTTCCTATTTCCATCTTTAGTTTTGAATAGGTTCTTTTCCTTTAGTATCCTTTAGGAGGGTTAGATCTTAAGATTTGACCTATGGATGGTACGAATGAATGTAAACTTGTTACTGGAATATGTTCTATATGTTGGACGCTAGTAGTTGCAAGTGTTTGCTAGTGGTTGCTAATGGATGCATATATATACACTAGGCACTATTATCTCTTAGGGATAGGCCTAACTAGGTCACTAAAACATATGCATATGGGTGTGTGCGCATTTGCCTTCTTATTTTATTTCGATGGTTGCTATGAATGGACAATTATCATATGATTGTTGCATTTGGATGATGATTGTAACACGCGTATAGAACTGTCAAATGTCATTGGGGAATTTGCATTTATTCGGATTCATGGCACAAACATGATCGCATAAAAGGAGGTTGACTGAATCAGTAGACCGCCTGATCTTTTGCATTATCAGGGACATTGACACCACACTATTGCATATAACATAAATTGCATTAGAAATCTTAAGGACAATGGATGTAATGGATGATGGTTGAATATATGGTTGTTCTAACAACCCTAGTTTTAGCGATTACCTGAAAATATTAAATTATAATGGTAGTTATAATTTAATAGTGTAAATTAATAATTGAAGAGGAATTTAAATTGTTTATTGGGAATAAACAATATATTTGAGGATAAAATAAGAAAATAAAATTTTGAAAACTTTATTAAGATGGTTTGAGTTAATAAAAAAATGAAATGAATAAGGAAATGTGTTTTTTTTTGAAGTGGTACTTTATATACAACAAATCATTGGGACAACAAATCTCATGTCAAATAAACGTTCGAAAGCAAGTTTCGAACTTGTGACATCCTACACCAAAGCCGAATCAATTAACCACTTGGACAAAGGTGCTTGTCAAGGAAATGTGTTTTATTTAGAGTTAATGCAATAATTTTGTTAATTATTGCTATTTAATTCTTTTAATAATTTTTAAAAGAAGTAATTAATTTTTAAAATGGGATATATTTAATAAAATGATGGAATTGAGTTTAAAAATATAATTTGAGCATAAAATTATATTTGAAATGAATTATAAAATTTTATTACACAAAAATATGATTTTTGCATAATTTAAAATGTTAATTACAATGAGCTTTGTAATGAAAGATGTAAATTTGCTATTTTATTTAAAATAGAGAAATATGATAATTAAATATTTTAAATGTATAAATAATATTTTATTTTGAGTGTAAAGAATTTTATTCATCAAGAGTATGAAGTTTCATAATTTTTAAAGAAAAAAACTTGTATTATTGTGATTACGTTTGTTAACATTCATTGTTAATATATAAAAAGTGTTTAAGTTATAATATTTGCAAGATTTTTTTTAATTTGGGACCTTAGCCCATTAATCTAATTACTTTTAGCCTGTTAACCTAAGAACGTAGAGATGAGAAGGGGAAAAAATATACCTGTACGTTCTTTTCTTCCTCTCTTCTCTCTGTAAGTTTCCAGAAACCGAATAATGGCTGAAACCTCCATCCTCTTCAATCTTAAGCTAGAAATTAGCAAATTAAAAGAAAAATTGATGATTTAAAAGGTTAAAGCAAGAGCAAAACTCAGGTAATCGATTTATAAAACCCTTCTCTTCATCAACATCTGTTTTTATAGTGATAATTGTTGATTTGCTTCTCTCTTTGTTTGCATGTACCTTTTCTTAGTTTTACAGGTTTGGATGCTCTGTTCTTGGCTAAAAGCTTCAATCTTTGGCATCTAAATCATTATTTAATCTTCATGAAGCAAGGTGAGTGTAAAAATTAAAAACTATAGCTCTCTGTATGATCAAAATTTTATAATCTATGAATTTCTAAAGCATGTACGAATTATTTTGCTCTCTATTATTATCTTTTTTTCTAATTTCTAGTGCCCTATTTGAATTGCCATAACTTTGACTCGTATTTCCAAATTAGGTGACTCTTTTTCTGGATTCTAGCTATAGCAATTCTCTACAACTTTTTTTTTTGAGTTTTCTGTAATTTTGAAGTCAGCTATGTCAAAATCTATTTTTTTACTGTTAACCGAGTGCAAAACCAATATTTGCTCTGTCCTTGAAGCAGAAACGAAATTGGCCATAACTTCTTCGTTTCTTAACCGCTTTTGATAAATTTAGTTCCTGAAAGATTAAATCATGTACTACAACTTTGGTGTTTTGATTTTTCTATAATTTTGAGGTTAGTTGTGTCAAAATATAATTTTCCTACTGCTAACCCGAGAGCAAAACCAATATTTGCTCAGTGTTTAAAATCGAAACGAATTTGACCATAACTTCTTCGTTTCTTAACCGAATTTGATAATTTTGGATGTTTCATAAAGCTTAGGTCATGTGACGCAAGTTTTATTCATTGTTTTTTCTAGAATTTTGAAGTTTTTTTTGTCGAAACTATGGTTGTATGTTGCTGTCCTGAGAGAAAAATGACAGCAACAACAATCGTTGACCTTAGAATTGTATTAGCTAGTTTTTGCTCTCATTCTCTTCGGTTTTGATGATGTTTTTAGGATATTTTGAGAGCTACCTATCAGTAGGCTAGCTATATTTTGAGAATTTGAAATTCAAATTTAAATGGAATTTGAAATTCAAATTTAGATGGAATTTGAATTGATTTTGTGTTAAATTTGAATTGAGTTCGTATTGAATTCAAGTTATTGGTTTTGAGATATCCCTCTTAGTTTTCATTGCTCTCGAGAAATGTTTTGAATAAACCGTTTTTGAAATACATGGACATTTCAAATTATTATTACATAATATTTTTTTAAATTATTTTTCTTAATAAAGATAGATTTATTTCCTACAATAAAGGAATTTCAAATATTGGTTTTAATAATCGTTTTCGAAAAATCGTTTTAAATTTCTTTTTTCTCTAATAAAATTATTTTATGAATAAAATTACTTATTTTTATGAATTTGGAACGTATAAGAAAGACAATTAAACAATAAAGTGAAATATGTGATATCGGACACAAGGATTTGCTTTATCGCTTAATATTGGACTTATACGATCGAAACCCTTTCGATGAACTGTTTGAGATGATTTAAGAGCTTATTATATTTTGGGTACATTATATGGTCCGAGAACTCCAATTTAGGAGCACATTCGATGAAGGATCATTTTAAGATGTGTTTCTTAATCGTCGATGAAATGAGGTAAATTAAGAGCTAAAAATTCCTATTTGGAATTATGGTTATAGATAACCATCTAGATATTATGTTTACTTGCCGATGAGATGAGGTAAGCTTCTTCATGATGATTTACGATGTTGAGATGTATTATGATAGTTTTTACTTGACGATGAGATGAGACAAGTCACGATGCCACTAGTACTCGTCACTGAGATGAGACGAGTATGGTACTGTATTTACTCGCCAATGAGATGAGGCTGGGTATATTTTCATGATGTTTATGATGTTTTACTAGTGTGGTACCAACTAACGGCTAGTAAACCATTAGGTGCGAACGTATGGTATGGGACATATGTTAACACCTATTGGGTTCCTATTCGAGAAGTTGAGACACATTCACGATGTTTACTACTCCGATCAAGATGTAGTTGCTACTTCGATCATCACGATGTTATTGACTCGGGTCTTTGTGACTGGGAGTCATTATGATGTTATGGACTATAATCATTCATGATGTTCACGATGTTAAGATGTTATTTGACTCCAGTCATCACAATGTTTATGGTACCAAATAGTAGTACTAGTCACAATGTAGCTCGCGTAGCATTGCTTCGGCATGCAATCGAGGATCTGGCCAATCAGGGATTGTTTTAAGTTTTGATGTTTTAGATTTCACCGTCTTTAGATGATTATTACATTGATAGCCTAGTGCCAGATGAAATGAATACATATATGGTGAAATCATTTATGATGTTATTCTTTGATTGAGTTATTTGCATTATGGATTGATGATTTGATGATTTTATAGACTACCTGATGTTAAGATGGAGTTGAGATGTATTTATAAATTTATACTGATGAGATGAGGTATAAATGATTATGAAGAATATTTTATGATGGATTTTAGTGATGGATTTGAGATATATCTATATTCATACCAATGAGATGAGGTATGAATAAATATAATACTTCTTTTATGATTGGGTATTGTATTTCCTTGAATGATCCTTGGGGTGTGCCAATGAGAGGAGGCACATCCATATGCGTTTTATTCTATGTATGAAGGATATGTACCTTTGATGTATTGATATATTGACAACCACTTCTATGAAGATAGTTGAATCATTTGAAGTCATTATCCATATTCCTTTATACCGCCGATGATATGAGGCGAAAGCGATGTTTATTGAGTTTTATCTTTAAAACTTTGCTCGCCGATGTTCCATTTGCTTAAGTGTCAGTTATGCCACTTAAGTATGATTTTATCATCATTACCCCTTCTACTTGCCCAGAAGAGATGTGGTCCTTTCTTATGATGTTGAAACCCTATTTACAGCATTGCACCATTTAAGAAAAAGGATACCATAGATTTCACCTACTTATCCTTATCGATTATTCTGTTTAACTGATGATTTTAGCTAGCCTGACCCTTGTGTTTTCACTCGGGTCAGACCGAGTTGTTTCAGGCATCATCTATTGGACTTAGCTTGAAGTCGATGTTGGATATCAGTTCTTCTTTCTCTTGAGTAGTTTCTATTCTTTTGCATACTCAGATGTAGTTATATTTGATTCAATGTATATGGTGTGGCCGTGTACCAACTTTATTGTATTCATATTGTATTATACTGAACGTGTATCAGTGTATATGTATATATATGATGTTGGTTACTGTTCTGTGATGTGATTTACATTCAGTTATTGTATTTTGTTCTAATAGATCCATTAGCTACCTATAGTTTTAGATTAATCATTTACAGGGTATGTCGTTCCACTTGAGTTGAAAAAAATTATATCGCATTTATCGACGTATTCAATATATGTTTAAGACAAAATTATAGATGGTCACCCTCAACCAGCCCCATTCTTCGCTTTAGTAGATAGAATTACTTGTTAATTCTCTTTGCTAAGGTGGGTCTCGAGGTGGGGCATTACAGTTGTAGAATTTGGACGAAAATATTATTTCATTCTTCTGTCCTTGGCGATTTCGGAGATTAAATCCCTTAAGGAGGGAAGAATGTAAAAACCCAAAATTTATGCAATAATAATTAATTAATCAATTAATTAAATAAGTTTGTGAAATTATCAGAATTGAGTCATGGGAGTTGCACCATTGTGTCCATTGTGACTTTCTGGTCAATTTTCATATATAATTTATCAAAATCAGAGTTAATATGAAGAATATACGAAATAAACAAGAATTCGACACTAAACGAAAAAAAATATAAAGGCCTAGGTCAACCCAAGCCTGGGTCAGGTTGACCACAGTGTCAACCCTCACTATAGCCAGGTCAATCTATAGGTTGGCCCCCAGCATATAAAGGTCGACCCGCCTATTCACTTGGACGCAAAGTAGTCCGGGTATGAGCCAAATACGTTGTTTTGCAATTTTCTTTCAGTCCTGTGTGTTTGTGCTTCCATCTGACGGTTCCCAGTGAGCCTATGACGTGGTTGCACCAGATTTAATCTCCAAATCCAATGGTCGGAGATCCCTAAGCTACACTATAGATAAAACCCTAGGCCTAGCTATTTTTCTCATTCAGATTTTCTCCTATTTGGGTTCATTGCCAAAGGTTGGACCCTAAATAGAAAAAAATTCTAAGGAAGAAATCCTTTTGATAAAAATATTCTATGCTCTAGTAGTGGATCAGGGAAGACCAAGGACTAGAGCTAAGGACCACATGTGAGTGTTTTGTAATTATTTTACATTTATAAGTAATTTAAAATAATAGGGTTCTCAATAGTTGTAGTTTTTCTATAATTTTGAGATAGTTTTTGTATAAGCTTATTTACAGTCTATTTTTAAGTTAATTTCAGAAGCTCTTTTCAGTCTATTTTTATTCAGCTATTTTATTCATTTATTTATAGTTATTTACCATTATTTACAGTTATTTACATTTATTTATATCTTTTTTAAGTTGGAATTTAACGTGTAAATGTTAGTTTTTTTACACGAATAAAATATTAAAAAGAGAATAATTCACAAATATGGATTAAAATAGAAAAACACCAAATTTACAGAAATCAGATGTAAAAAAAAGTACTATAATAAAACGAAGGTAGACTTAAATAGGCAAATTTAAGATATTTTCAAGCATAGTTATAACAAGTGATTATTACTAAAAAGAGAAAATAGAATAGCAACAGAAGAGGCTTATTTTATAACTTAGAACTTGAATTAAGTTAATAAGCAAAAGAACAGCTAGATCACGTAAGTTATAATTAAAAAGAAATAAATAACAGAAGAGGCTTATTTTAAAACTTAGATTAAGTTAACAGCAAATATAGCAGAAATAACAAAAGAAGCTTATTTTGAAACTTACACTAAGCTAATAAGCAAACATAAAAGAATGATTTGTACCATTTGCATTCCCTTTCATCTAGAAACTGATGGTCTCGCAATAGTTAGGTGAGGCTGGGAATGCTTATGCTGATTAGGGTAAGTAAGAGGCCAAATAGATAGAGGTTCAAATCTAGGGATTTGGGCAAAAGGCGCAAAATTAGAATTTGTTTATTAGGACCAGCACCGTTAGCATTCCCTTATAGTTTAAGTCTGATGGTCTCACAACACTTAGGTGAGGCTGGGCATCATTCCTTTCAGGTCTAGGTCTGATGGTCTCACAATTGATTAGATGAGGCTGGGTACGCTTATACTGATAAGGGTAAATAAGAGGTCACAAGAGGAGGCAACACTTAGCATATACCTACGGTGACCGAGCGTGTGACATTGATTAGGGTAAATAATTCACTATAGCGTTCCAAGTGCTAAACGGGTGTCTTTTGCTGTGGGAGGACCCATAGGATCGGATCAGCTCACCGTGGTACAATAGAGATGAAGGCCGATCGAATGGTACAATTAGGATTTCAGCCTAATCAAGGTTACAGTCGAGATAGGATTAGGGTTTTAGCCTAATCACAGTAGTTTAAGAAAAGTGCAAACAATCACAATCAAACAACCAAAATAAACAGTCAAACAGAATCAGAAACAGTATTTTATCCGAGTTTTATCTCTCCTTTATTTCCATTTATAAACTAGAACTGTTGCTTAGTCTATTACCTTTATCTTGCTTAGAAATGCTAGTAATTACTTTCACTCACCAGACTTATAGTCTCACCCACTCCTCTGTTTCCCCCTTTCCCCCCAATAGGCCATCAGAGTTGAGTTGATTCAGGTTGCTTGGAGATTCATTCCCAGAGATTTCTCATTTCAGATGTATTCTTTTGCTCTTCATCCTTTTCATTTGGCTTATGATGGACTTGAACTTGTGAGAGGGATTACTATTATTATAATTACTTTTATACTCTGATTTTATAAGAATGAGATGTAGTTTCATGAGATATGAGATATTTTGAGTTTTTAAGACTTGTCGTGCATTTATTAATGAAGTTTAATTTTGAATGATAAGTTATTATTTAAATTTTTCCACTGTTTTATTTATTTACCTTGTGAATCTTAGTCTTTGTGATGCCTTAGCTATACATATAACGCACCACATTCTTTAGTGTGCCATCTTTCGGTATACTAAGGGGTGTGGGATTTTTCAAAAGTAAGATGTGACTTTTCTCAAAAATTAAAAATTAAATAAAAATAAAATGAAAAAGGAATGTCACATCTTAAAGTAACATTATGGGAGTAAATTGATGGACTTGACAGGGGATGGTAAACAACATGGAAGGGGAAAGGGTGATGATGCAGCAAAAGAATGGTGGAGGGTAAAGGACCAAAAATTAATTAGGTATTTTACTTATTCTGTTTTGTATTAAAAAATTCCTTTTTTTACCTCTCATTTTAACTCATTTCTTATTTTCAAAACTCCATCATCTTCTTTTCCAAGCTCTCTTTCACTTCCAAGACTACTTTTGAAATTTTAAATTAAAAATCCTTTTTTTTTCTTTTTTAATTTTTAAAACTTATTTAGACACCCTTCCTACACTTTATTCTTTTTCAAAACAACCCAAAACCCTCCCCATAACCTAAGACCAAACAAATAGCACACTTCCCAAAGCATAAATCAAATTTTTATAAAAGTAAAACCAAGATCTAGTGACGACTCAAAGCTTAGTGATATTTTGTTTATTTTCATGAGATTTTGAAGAGAAAAGTCTCAACGTTCTAATTAAAGTTTCAAAAATTCATATGCTGTTAGAAATTTGTTTTGGTTGTTTGGTTGAAAAGTAGTGTTGTTTTTTGCTTTACATATTTATGTTTATAAGTAATGTTGTTTGGACTTGGAAATGAAGTAAATGTTAACTGATGGTCTAAAGAGATTATCTTTACTCTGTGTATGATGTTGTGGCATGCGCGTAAATGCTTAAGCTTATGTTATGGATGTAGTAAGCTAAAGAAAAGTTAGCATTTGGATTATGTTATACATAGAGAATCCTTTGTATTTTAAACTTGCTTACTTATTTTTCTTTCTAGAAAAGTTTTATAAAGTTCTCTACACTTTACTTTTTAGCTTCCAGACTTTATACTAAGTTTATAAAGTAATTTAAAGGAAAAAGGTATAGTTTAAAGGGATATTCGTTATATAAAACTTGTTGTGAAGTTATGGTATCTATAGCGATAGTCACAATGAATGCATTTCGTAAAATGAACACTTCTATGTAAATTAAAAGCATTTTCATTTTAAGTATTTTTAATGGTATTTCAAACATATTATAAGTATTAAAAGGTACTTATTACTTATTAATACGGCAAAGATTAAATGATCATTTAATTTATTAATTAAAGATAATTAATACTTAATTATTAATTAATTAACTAAAGGTAATTAGAACTTATTAATTAAGTAAGATATAATTAGTTTACTAAGTAAGGGTCAATTAATTATTAATTATGTAAATGTTAGTTATTTAATTGATTATTCTTTAAGAAAGGTTCAATTATTAATTGATTGTTAATTAATTAAGGTTAAATTATTAATTAGGTAGGGTTAAATTATTTCTTAATTATCAATTAATTGAGTTTTTACTAATTACTTGATTGGTTATTAATTAGGTAGGGTTCATTATTAATTAATTACTGATTAAGTTAAGATTTAATTATTACTAAATAAAGGTTTAAACTTATTCTCAATTAATTAAATTAGTGTTTTTAATTTTTTTTATTTGCAAGGATCGATTTGTTTAAAAAGCAGCTTTCTTTTACGACGAATGGTTTAAATATAAGGGGTTCTTTTTGTCCGTGTCACTAAGTAGCCAAACAAATATGAATAAGTTATACTAAAACATTGGCATATTTTATTGAAAGTAAGTCGTCTTGTATTTAGCATTAAAAGCCAATGAATAGGCTTTCCACTATTTGTAAGATCTAGAACCTCGATTACTAAGCGGGATAGGGAAGTCGAAATGTTGGAAATGTGATAAATACAAGGGAGTCAATTTTGATAAATGGGTAATGATAAATTAAGTATATGGAAGGTATTTCATCGTATTCTTAACACCAAATTCTAAGTTATGGAAACTCGTCTCTATCCCGAGAAGTGAAAATGTACATCGAGTCAAGATTAGCTTTGTAACTTGTTGGACTTTATAATTAATCAAGAAATGGTACTGTTTGAAATCGAAAATTGGGAATAAGTATATGATGTCTTATTTTCATATGCAAATTTATACACACCCTAAATAGTGTATTTTTCCACTATCGATAACTTACCCTTTTAAAATAATCAAATGTTGGTTTGAAAAGACCAAGATCGAATGGCATGAGTTATCCGAAAACCACGTCGGACCAACATAAGTGTTTGAATTAGAAACATTTGGATGATGATGGAATCAAAGATGAAGATCCTTGAAGTGAAAGGGCCACTTGCTACTAATCTGAGGGTCATTCCAAAAATGGATGCAATGAAGTAGTGCTTTTGGTTTGTTCATATCCTGAACAACTTGTATGAACGAGTGTTAACAATACATTGTCGCTTGGAAGTCAGCGTTAGCATTCCACGTGGGATCGCTAAAGAAAAGGAAAGGCGTAGCCTCATAAATGGGAATGACCGAAATATGGGATATGCTTCAGGGCTATGTGGGTCACACCCACTAAGGTATAGTCATCACCCAATCTAGATCTATATTCTCATATTATGTATGCTAGTGTCCCGGGTACGGTTGTTGATCACATATAGGGTAGTGATATTCGATACTATCCAATAAGGGGTAAGCCAGTCCTGATTCGTAGGGGTTCCATGTGAGGCCCTTGGTATATTTTATCAATAGGTATAATGTGGTAAGTGGTACCACGGTAGTTTTGTCATTGTATGGAAATCTATTTCCAATAAGTGCCTTCAGACTTTGTTGTATTACTATTATGCTGGAACTTAATTAACATAAAAATTTCGGCTATGATCAATATTTACCTTAAACCCTAGAATTATTATAATATTTGCTGGATTTTCTATGGAAAAGGGTTTTAGCTATCGTAAGGCAAAAACTTGTCTGAATTTATGTACGATATGGTCTTACGAGATACCTTTATATTTTAAAGGGTTTTATAAGCTTAATAATTCAGTTGTTTGGAGTTTATCACACCAGACCCACGTCTGACCCGGAGTTTTTCTTTTTCCAAAACTCTTGGGTACTCAAATTTGTATGAGTAGACAAGTAGTCCAGGTTTCCACGGATGCATTCTGGAGGAGCAGTTGGCTTTGTCGATATGTAGTTATCTTATTTATTTTCTGCTATGTATGTGTATGTTTATGCCAGCATTATGGATTATAACTGTCCTCGGCTAAAGTTGGTGTTCGTGTAAATCTAATGTTCATTTTGGGATGATATTATGTACTATCTTATGTTGACTATTATATGTGATTGCCTCACGATCCAAGATTCTGTGTTTTGTTTCTTCTTATTTTTTCTTTGCTTTTTACCCAAACGGCTTGTCTTTTGGACTCTTAAATGATCGACACACGAATATCATGGGTGTATTAAGTGTCATCTTTAGGAGTAAGAAAGGTAGATTGTTACATATACCTCGAGGATAAAGAGAAGTTATTTTAGAAGGGTTTCCATCAGACTCTCCTCGACGATGAGGGATAAGGTAGGCAGCTTCAGGGCGGACTTAGGCAATACATAACAAGGATCCTCAGGATTATATTGAACATAAGTCGAGGATGTTACAGAAGTCACTTCCACTGAAGTCACCATAGAGGTTGAAGTTCTAAAAGCTTCAAAGAAAGGAATAATGGGTTTGGAAATGAGTGGCCAAGATGTAGAAGAATCGACGTCACCAAAGGTGAACGCCATTAAACTGGTAGTTTCTACTGGAAGTCCCTTAGAGATTGAAATTGAAATTTCACCCAAACCCTTAAACTAAATTCAGGTAGGTCCCTCGAGGTCACCTGGTCAGAAGCTGAAATGTTGGAAGCTAGTATCATGTGGCCGATGAAAAGTGCATCCAAATCCACTCTATCTAAACGAATGCCCTTTAGCACGTCTTTGTCGACCTCGACTCCACCCGATTGTTCTTTTTCTTGCCTAATGATTTCTGCCCAGGCCATGGAAAGTGCTCTAAGTATGCATTACCAGGCCACTTTAGATTTTCAAATTTGATAACATTTGCATGGAGGTAAACCGAAGGAGGCTCAATTTCAGACTTGATTTTCTATTCAGCATTGTCCACATGGGGTTCCACATCCTTTTGTGCATGTTTGGCATCATTCGTTTTGCTCATATATTCATTAGTTGTGCTAAGAGCATCACTCTTTTCTTTTCTCTCAAGTTCCCACGTTTCCTCTAGCTCTAAAAACTTCAAAGTCAATTACTCTACCTTAGTCTGTAGAGCCTCTTTCTCCTTGACAAGAGTGTGGCTTCTGTGATATGCAAACTCGAGCTGATTCCCTTGCATTTGAAACTTATTTTCAAAGGCCTTTTTCTCTCCTGATAACTTCTTTTCCTTTTCCTTGAGAGACTCCTTGGTCTCCTCTAATTCCTTATCCAAAGTGGCAATGTTTCACGCACTATCTTTCTTTTCTTTCTCCTTCTTCTAAAGGAACAACCAATTGACCTTGTTAACGTCAGATAAGGCTTGATCGAATTTCCTCCATGTATAATGTTAATCATATGTATCGATAACATATGTCATGGTGATTTTGGCCACCCCAATGGGAATGTCCTTTAAAGGATATGCAAAATTAACCTCATCAAAGTAGAATGTATGGAAGGAGCTTTGTAAAGCAGTAAGATGTAGATTAAAAGAAGATTTTATAATAGGGTAGAGGCATGAGTGAAAGCAAGCTCTTTACAAGGCCTTTGCTTGATGGCCTCAGAAGTTGTAGAACCAGATGGCCGAATAGCTTGTTTGGAATTATGATAGGATAACATTGGCAGCATGGAAGGCACTACTGAAGTAGGGACAATACAAACCATAAAAGAAGGAACATGATCGGGTTTTGAAGAATACGAATCCATAATTTTTGGCAGAGGAGAATGGCTACGATGTTAAATGGGGGATGTCCTCCCTAATCTGGACCGATCAGCTGGCCCTCGCTCACGATCATCATAATATTTCCATTCTTCTTCACCTCTCTTATCTTGTTCCTTCCTCTGACGCCTTGCTGAATCTGATTCATATAATGATTCTACTACGTCGGCGTGGAGGAAATTGCTTGCGATAACCTAAAGAATGGCCCTGCAGTTTGTTAAAAAGATTCGAGCATCCTATTGTACTTGAAAATAAAACATGACTGAGTTAAGTTTTATAAATCAAGGAAAAACACTGCAATGTAAACATGTGGTGACTTTAAATGTCATGTAAAATATCATTGTGCTCTAATGACCATATAGACCATGTTCATAAAGTCAACTATATAGAGTAATCCGCTACAGAAGTCAAAGCACATCCGCAGTTGTACGAATAAGAGAACCAGTGTAAAGGAGGCTAAGATTTTCAAGATCATAAGAAGGAATATTATTTGGAATGCTTCCAAGAGAAATGTAGATTTCACACCTGCCAGAGGATACGGTGAGATAATCTTTAACCTTGGATGATAAGGAATAAGCGATCCTTGACCATCACCACCCATCTCTTATGCGAACTCATGATCAAAATTCTCATTTCCAACATCACCCACATCCTCATTATCTTGATCCCCATTATCATCATCATCTCATCCTTCATTGTTGTCTTCGTCATCAGTACCACCCTCATCTTCCCTTTTATCAATGAGAGGATCATGAATTATAAGGGAACTCCCTAATTTTCAACAGTGTAAGGCTTGACCACCTAGGCAGGCTAAGCATCTCTACGAGCGATAGGAATAAGGCCGAGGCTACAATCATTGTCCAGAAGTTGAAATTGTCTCATCTTTTCATCTGTCAGAAGGAATTACATTTTCTGCTCTTCGATAAGAATATTATAAAGAGCTTAGAGAGTATGTGCCAGAGCTTCGGTACTAGGCCTTCTTGGAATATCTGTGAATATATGAAATGATGAAGTTAGCGATTTGAATGAAATAATCCTCACCAAGCTAAAGAGTGGTGATAGAACTTACGTCCTTATAACCACTTCTGAGAAAAGTCGGGTGGACAACGCATGAAAAAATATCCATCTTTAAAAAATTTAAGCTTGTTCCAAAGACCAACGATCATATAATAATCTTTGAATGATTCATGATTGGTCGGAGAAGGGTTGTCTTGTCACTTTTTGAAACTGAATAGATAACTTTTTTCCTCCAGTGTTAGCACCCTTTCCAAATAGTGAAGGCAAATCGCGTAACTACTATTCAAATAACATAACTATTTGGGTGAAATTAAATAGGGGCAACCTTCATGAACTGAAGGACACGATGAATAAAATGATTAAGTAGAGGGACACCTCCAAAAAGACACAGGTAATGATTGCAAATGGTATAACCCTTAAGTGGATCATGGGCCTGTTGAATGTCCTCGAAAATAATACCATGCCTCTCACAAATTCTCTAAATGCCTACTTCATCTAACGTAGATGCTAGAGAGTTCGAAGGGTTGTTAAGAAATAAAGTGCCCTTAAGATTGATATCAAGGGTAAACCCCTGCAAAAGCTTCATCTCCCATTATCAAGGGAACCACTTGTAAATATTGTTTTATCGAATGACAGGGTAGTCGAGGCTGAAGAGAAAAGGAAGTAGACGGTAAAGTGGATGATGAGGCAGATATTAAAGAAGAACCCGAAGCTGTTACAGGTGAAACAAACTCTAATGTGGACAAACCTGCACCTATGGTAGAAAGACGTAAGGAACGTCTATAGTTCATGAATACTAAAAAATTTGATAGATGAGTAAGGTTAAGTGGAATTAACTTTGATCTTCATGTTGGAAATAAGCCCTGTGCAACCGGTGTACAAGACTCAATGGATGTCAATGTGTAACGACCAGCCGAATCTTATACATTAACAGAGGCAGTGATATGCAATTTAGTCAATGCAGTATGTGTTTTGTACCCAGAGCACGGTGAGCACGAACACTCTATGTAGATAACTTGCTCATGTTGGCAACCAAGCTTTGTCACACTATGGAACCATGTGCCATAATTTACTCCTATCGTATGATTTATGATAGTAGAACCATTGTCCAGAGTGACACATAAATTCTCTTTATAGGGACATCGGAGCAAAGTGTTTGACTATTAAATGAATCCATTGGATATCGAAGCATGTTCGATGTGATTGTTATCTGAATTCATCCAACCGAAACTCGACCATTAATCCATAATTGACTACAAATTCTTAAAACTAGTTATCTTCCTCCTTGAACTTGAAAACAACTTAGCAAAGTGTTGAAACACTTGACCATGGAAATCCAAAGAAGGACCAGAAACTCTCAAAGTTCAGCCCAAGCACACTAAAGGGAGGAAGAAACCGGGGTCAAGCTTAGGGATTTTGGAAAAAAAAACTCGAGTTAGTCTAGAGTATTTAGATTTTCTTGGGATCTTGCATTGTGCAAATCATAGTCGAATTCAAAGGAGGAGATGAAGTGCAAAAGCGTGGCCGAAAGATTTTGAGTTCACACCAAATGCCAACAACTCCTTGTAGTAGTGGCGGTTACCTACCTAAGATTAAAAGTGGTTTAAATGCTAAACAAAACTTAATCGAATTTGGGAGGTAATTTCAAATGACTCAAAGTTGAATCACTTAAGTCAGTGTCATGATGACAGGAATAGCCGATGATAGGTGGTGGCGTTGCTAGAGTTTGGATCAAGGTCGACGATGGCAGGGAGTCAAGATTTGCAAGTGAAGTTAACTAAGTAAAATAAAAATGAAGAAGGAAGTAATTCAAAAATTACATAAGTAAAAAAACTCAACTAAATATTCAGTACTAAGTTATAGATCATAACTCGGCACCGAGTTGTGATAAAATTTTAAAAAATAAAAAGGAAAAAGAAAGAAAAGAAAATGAATGGGAAGCGATGAAAATAAAAATGAATACAAATAGAAAAGAAATGTGGAATCCTTCCTGAATGTATGAATGAAGAGAATTTCAGTCTCTGAATCTGAACGATAATCTAAATAGGATACTTCAGCTCTTATATTATCCAAAGATATGAATTTGTAACTCTTCAGAACAATATGACGATTAAGTGGAGATGCATGACTTTATAAAAATATTTCAAAGGATGAATACACCTAAGAAAATTATTCTTTGAAGTCGATATCTTATCTTTATCCAAAGCATGCCTTGTTAACCCAAGGCATATTTTGGAGGGGCAAGTTCTATCTTACGTTTGAACCATGCAATATCTCAATGAGTCAAAACCATTGAATGGTCATGAAAAAAACCAAAAGTATAGATGTGCAAGTCTGGAAACTAGAATTCGAACAAAGTCTAAAGAATCGGTGTTGAACATTGCTTCCACTAAAAATTACTTAGACACTATACAGATACATCAAGTGACAAGGGGAAAAATGAGCCATGACACGATACCGGGTCTTAGAGCTTAATGATGACTCAACATTCATGCATAAGAAGAAAAACAAAGTGAAACAAATATAAAGTCGGAGGAAACCAAAACTTAGCATCAAGTTGTGAAGAATAATTTGTATTGAGTTGACTGCCAAAGTGATGATCTGGCCATGATCTTCCTTTGGAACCTCTTGCCATACATAAAGATCGTGAGTAGCAACTAGCTGAACCAAATTTATTAATCTTTGTCTATAAAAAGGAGGAGTGCACGTAAACAAGTCCTTTTCATACTTTCTTAATTAATATATTTTATGCCGACACTCTATTGGATCCTTTCCCGAGTTTACAAGTCAGTATTGTAAGAGAAAGTAGAAATCAGCAACAAAGTTGATAGTGGACGTGGCTACTGATTTTGGCCGAACCACTATAAATCTTGTAAGTTTTACCTCATTTTCAATTTCTTTATTTCTCTAATTACTACTTTTTATTCGATTGGATGCTTATCACGCTTTTGGTGCAAACACTTACTTAATAACACTTTAGCTGTTTTTTCTGAAAATCTATAATAACTCACAGAAAGCTATTTATTTGTAATGAAATCCATAATGTTATTTTCTAACAAACACATCTTTTTAAATTTAAAACTCAATTCATAACATTACGACTAATGAAAGATAAAATAATAGGACAATGGTTTAAGTATACACTCGTAAATCCGACAACCTTAAAAACAAGGAACTTGTCTTACACCTCATTACTGAGGAAAAACCTATCTAAAAGCATCATTGAAGCAACTTCCCTATTTGTTAAACTAAGTGAATCGTCTATTTCTCGGTGGTAACTATAACAAGTTGCCATTAGCAATAAATTGATCATACTCTTATATAGAGGAAAAGTTGCCTTCTTGGGGAACGTTCCCTAAAAATCGAGTGACGTTTAAGACTGCACCCATTACCCAAGGGCTAGGAGCGAGTGCTCTAAACTTTTCGGATGCGCACACCAAAAAAGCCTTCGATCAACCTTGGAGTTAGGCCGATAAACATTAGTAAGGTTAAGAAATTAACCACCATTCAGATCTGTAATGATAAGATGCATCGAGTGAACATTAATAATAAATTGTAATAATACAACTTTCTTTCCAACCAACTATCAAACCTCCCGAGCTACCCTTAACCCGAATAAAAATCCAATGACTCAGGTGGAATCCCTTAGACACCTATCAAATCTATAACTAAGATGTATCTCATGATCTAAGCATGTAACTCTTTCTAACTTCTTACTCTTATTGTACTCACAGTCTAACAAAACATGATCAAAAAAAATTGAACCCTAGCTAAGTGACACATAGCACAAGGGCTATAAGTACTGCATAAAAGATTATCCAAACCTATGATAGATCCATGGTAAGCTCCAATATCCACATTACGAAGATAAGCACTCCTCCTCGCAGACCTAAATAAGCTTGAATAAGAGCCAACAATACGATCCTTATCATGAACCTACACCAAATCTTTGTCACCATATACTAAACATGTATCGTCTTGATGCATTCTTTGATCACCGTGCATTATTTTTGAATAAAGCAAGCCTAAATCGTCATGTCTCATAAATAGCTCATGTAGAAATGGATCACTGTGCATCTCAATTGAATTGTGAACTATTAAAGCTTCATGATCATAATAGAAATTGACTCACCATATATCAGAAATGCATCACTGTGCCCCTAAACTCTGTTGAAAGCCATCCCTCATAATATTATCCACCTTATTTCACCACTTTTAATCATGTCCAGATTATCAAATGCATACTCCCCTGAGCCACATCCACAACCATTTCGAATGCACCATCAAAACCATTTAAATATGAACCATATCTCCTCCAATAACACTAATATATAAAGTATCACCCGTACACACTTTCAATTCATCTTGTGCAGGTTCAGAAAATGGACTCACCACCACCAACAGAAACACAATACAATCGGTTAAATCACCATGATTATGTAGTTTTTTATAACAATCAATTATCCTATTCTCAATAGATTCCTTCGAAGCTTCATTCAATAAATTTTGATCATCAACTAAACCCAAGATTTTAAATTTATTTTGACTTAAAAAATTCAACTTACTAAGATCAAAGATTTGATGATGTGTTTAGCATCAATAGGCTTCAAATTTATGACTTACAAAAATGGGATTACTGAGATCAATAGCTTCATTCATTATATGTACGTATGTACTATTAGAACCTCCAATTTATGTTTCAATGATAACTATACAAACATATGCATATATAGACCTTATCAAGATTAAAGATATATGCTTCGAGAAGCCACCATGCTTGAAGATATTGAGACTCAAAGAGAAACGAAGATTCATTGACCATACTAAGGTTATTATACTATAACAGAGTTCTAGATATAATATGTTAAGGTCTTCTTGAGTATAGATGCATACACAAGCACACACAATTTCATAAACATCAAACTAAGGTGAATTTTTTTTTTTTTTACACCTCACAGACGTACATGATCAAACCATAGACATCTATGACAAGTCCTGGGTCAAAAATTAAAACATGTCACAGACGTCTAGGTATTTTACCATGGACGTCTGTCATGGGCTAAAACTGTCAATTACGAATAGAAAATTCTTTTTTGAAACAAAAGAAAATCACCTTTCAACGAAAGGTTGCAGCCATTAAAATGAATATACTTTCTTAAATAGTAACAACTCTTTCTCTGCACGTTTTTGAATCTATAAATACCACTTTGCTTGAGAAGTAGAAATCATCCAACTTGAGTTAATCTGTTCTTTACTCTCTTGATTTCTAAGAACTCTCTTGCATTTACATTGTTTACATACTCTCAATCTATTATAACCAAAATATAATTTTGGTAAAATCACTTCCTACACGTCAAAGCATTCATATTCATGTACTCAATGGAGATCATAGTAATATTTGTACTATAAGTCAAAAACTGTGTTACTTGGAACACAAGATTGTCAAAGATACATTTGTATTAGCCTATTCCTCCGAGAAAAGTGAAGGAAGTTTTTTTAAGGAAATATCGAAGGGGGACTTCGGGATTGGACGTAGGACGGAAGGTCCGAACCAGTATAAAAACTCTGGTTTGCATGCTTTTTTACTTAACTATTTATTGTCTGCTATTGCATTAACTTATACATTTGCATGTTATACACAAGTTAGATAATATACGATCCACAATACTTTCAATTGGTATCAGAGCTTTGCCATTTTAATGTACTGTAACACGTAATTTAAATCATTACAATGGCAAGTACATTTCAAGAAGTTCAACCAACTGCTCATCCCCCATATTCACTGGTTCTAATTATGCTTATTGGTTAACACGCATGCAAATTTTTATGGAAGTTAATGGATTAGAAATATGGATCACAACTCAAAATAAATATGAAGCACATGACACTGATGTTGGCACGTGGACTGATGTACAAAAAGCATAGGCATCTAACAATGCCAAAGCTATGAATGTTTTATTTTGCTTACTCGATAAAAAATGAATTTTCATGAATCATGCTTTGCATTACTACTTATGATATATGGCATACATTAAAAATTACCCATGAAGGCACAAAAAAAATTAAGAAATATTTTTTTCTATTCTACAAAATCAATTTTCAACTTTTAAAATGAAATCAAATGAGTCGATTATTGACATGTATGCTAGATATCAAACAATAAAACACGATCTTAAGGCGCTAGGAATTAAATTCATTGATTTTGATTTAGTCATACAAATTTTGAACTCGTTGACAAACGAGTGGGAAAGAAAAGTTGTAACCATCGAAGGCGTTAACGGTCTTACCCAACTCAAAGTCGAAGAGTTAATAGTAAATCTGATATCGTATGAAGCTAATTTGTAGGCAAGAAAAGAACAAAATCAAGAAAGGAAGAACCATTGCATTTCAGGAAAATAATGACAAGCTCGACTTGGAAAGAAATGAGATTGTTTTCATAGCCAAAAATTACAACAATTGCAAGAAGTTCAAAAGGGTGAACGAAATTTCAAAACAACAACACAAATTCCTTAAATCAAACATCAATAAAGTGCTTCGCGTGTGATAAATTTATCCATATGAAGAAAGACTGTCCATTATTCAACAGTAACAAAAATAAAAATAAATTCGAAAATTTCAAGAAAAAGAGAAGATCAATTCAAGTAACTTGGGATTATTCTGATTCTTCCTCATCCGATAGCTACAGTGACTCAGAACAAGCAAATATTTGCTTTATGGCTAACACAAATGAGGTACGTCCTGAATAAACATATGATGAAATTCTTGAAATTAGTATATAATTAGATGACAAGTATAGAGAATTAAAAAAATTAAGTAAATAAAATATGGGAAAACTAAATAGAGCTAAATTAGAAATTGGATTGAAAAAAGACGAGAACTATTTTAGAATAAGAATTATAATTAGCTCAAAAAAATATAGGAAATTATCGTCTAAAATTATACTTCAACACCTGATATAGAGAATAATAAAATAGAGATTTATAAACTTGAAAAATAAAAGAATGAATTAAAACAAAATTTAGAATTAGCTAATTTAGAAATTTCTAATCTCAAAAATAAATATAAAATTACTAGTAATGTTTCAAAATTCAATAAAGGAAAGAAAAATCAAAATAATTTGATAAATATTTCAAAACCATCAGGAAATAGGAAGGGATTAGGATTTAACGAAAAAATTCATAAACATTCAGGAAATAATATGGTTTCTAATAATAACCAAAGACCTAACAAGTATAGTACATTAAATAAAAAAATAGAAAAACAAAATCTAAACATGAAAATAAGGAAACAAAAATGATTAAAATATGGATTCCTAAACCAAATAACAATTGTTTAGACAAAAACACATAGATATACGACTAAAAGATATAGTTCATAGTAAAAATTACATCTCTAAAGGTTCCAAATCCTCATGGGTATGGCTACCTTCTCCTACTAACACATAGGACCCTGATAGAGAAATTGGGTACCAGCTAAATTATTTTATTCTTTGGCAAGTACACAAAAAAAACTAATAAGGAGAAATGGATACTCGATAGTGGATGCTCCAAACATATGACAGGAAATGCACACATGCTATCAAACATCACTTACATGGATGGTGGCATGGTCACTTTTGGGGATAATTCAAAAGGATTTGTTAACGAAATTCGAAACCTCAACAGTTGATATGCACATAAATGTGCACATATTTGCATCCATATTTTATCTCCTTTTATTTAAATAAATAACATATTTGGGCATTTTAACATGTTTAAAACCAAAATTCAATTATTTTCAAACCATCATATTTTCATCGTCATTCAGGGCCAAAATGGTCATTTTTATGCATGTGTCAATTTGAGAATTTTTACTTGGATAATTTTTATAGGACATTTGACGCATATGGAAGTGGGATTCATGATGATATATGCATGCACAAGGCAATACAAATGAATGAAGAGGAAATAATTCAAGTTCAAGATCATGGAGGACCCCACCCACTTACCTAAATGTACAACTAGGAGTTAATGGACAACTAAGTGGAGGTTAAAGTTTCACTCACATCAAATGAAGGATTAATTAGTGGCTAATGGTTACTTGGTGGCTACACTTCCTCAAAGGTATTTTGGAAAGCACCCTAAAAATGGAACTAGGGGTTTATGCATGCATAAATAACCTTCTTATGTACATGAACATATCTTCTACTCTTTCACATTAGTTAGAAAATTAAGAAAGTAAGTCTTAAGCTCTATGTTGAATGAAATAAAAATGGCTTCCAAGCCTTTTCCTCTTTTCTTTTCTACATGCGTTTCTTTGTCTTATTGTTATTCTTTATTTCTATGCTCTCTTTCTTTTTATGTTCATAGCTTAGACTTACATTTATGCACTAGTTTTATTCATTTCCTTCTAGTGGTTAATCTTCTTTTTTCTTTGTTTATTCTCTACTTTCTTTCATTTTCAATGTTGAAACTTACATGTGTTGATTTGATAACACAAATGAGTAGCTAAGTCCCTTCAATTTAGGGGTAATGAAGCTTACAAATATTATGCAATTCAATATTTTTATGATTTATGATCTCTTTAGCTTGTGCGTCATGAAAGTGAATTTTGATGTAAGTTTACACAAGTGGGTTTGATAGCTTATATTGCTTATGCAAATGATCTATTCTTATTCAACATAAACACAATTTACATCATCATTTGCTAATTAGTTTTTGATTTTGATATGAAAGTAAAAATGAAATTTGATAATCTATATTACTAGTTACAATAATAAATATATCATACTTAAAATAGTTTTTGCTTTGGCTTCATTTTCATGAGAATTGATAAGTAGTTTATTTGTTGTATTATAGTTTGATGGTTTGAGTTATGTTAATTAATAACATACACAAACCATACTTATGATAAATACAACAATTATTTCACTTAATATCAAAGTTAGAGATCATAAATTATTGTTTGTTGATTTGCAAAAAATATGAGAGTGGATTTATCCCTAAATTGTTCTCTATTCAATAGTTTTTAAATCACGTTTCAATTCTAGCTTTAGCTTCTTTTTGTGGTCAACAATTTCCTCTCATATTTGTCTAATTTGATTGAATTGAAAATTTTAAAATCTTAAAAATTCCCTGCGGATCGACCCATACTCGCCACGTATTAAAATTGTACGTCGTGCGCTTGCGGTTATTTTATTTCAAAATTCATCGGCATTTTTCTAATCGATAGAAAACTTGCCGTTAAAAAAGTTTTTGGCGCCGTTGCTGGGGAATTGTTTTGATTTTGATTTCTATTCTTCGGATTATTTTTATTTGATTTTTTTTATTGTGTGTTTGTTTTGCGTGCTCATTTCTTGTAAAAAAAATTGTTGTCTGTTTTTATGTGAATTTTTCTTTCATTTGTTTCTATTCATTGTGTGCTTGTTTTTCTATTTGCAATTCATATACTAAAAAAAAGAAAATACAAAATTTCAAAACAAAAATATTTTATTTCCATTTCATTTACACTTTGCATTTCGTTTTACAATCTGTGTTTTCATTTTACAATTTTTGTTCATTGCCAAGCATTCTTTTTTTTAAAGCTGTTTCAATTTCTGTTGTTGTGTGCCTCTTTATTCATTACTGCTGCCTCACTTCCCTTTCATTAATAGCATTGCCTTCATCTTGCCATCCAAACATTCTCCCCTCACCACAATGCACCAATCAAACTACCTATAACCATAACTTGCCTCCTTCACTTCATCAACCCAAATACAAACTGCATCAACTGTTGCCGCAACTCCTCAACGAAACAAACCACCAGACATTATCATCAACAATCTGCCCACCACAATAGTCACTTCAACTTCAGTTTACTAAAACTCAAGGCACTGTCAACACAATTCACTAGAACTCAATTCACTTCAGCTTCACTTCATTGAAACTCAATTGCTACAACCAAATCAATAGTACTGGCCATTGTCATCATACCATATACATATCACAGTCCACCATTTCAACCAACTACATCCACAGACACTCCAAGCAACTACAAATTTCAACAAAAAAGCCAAAACTGCTACTTGATCATCCACTGACACTGTCACGACACTACAACATCATCATTGCAAACAGTCACCCACTGATTCACTCCCCTTTCCTTACCAAACTACTACTGAAACATTGCAAAAATTCCCACTTACCAAACAATATCATTACAGTACTTCACCAAAACCATTACCACAGTCTTTGCTTTCCTTCATGTTGCTGCTACACCCTTTACAGCCTATCGGCCTAGCCACCACCACCATACAATACAACTGCTACCAAGCCCACACTCAATCACCACAAAACCCGCGATCACTTCTGTTGAATCATGGTTTTGATTCATGATGAAGAACTTCAAAAACTATTGACGAACATAGACTACATGATGGTGTAACGTGGCGACAAAAAGAGAATGGAACTTCAAACAAGACAAAATATTTATTCAGAATATAGTATGTATATTTATCATGATTTTGATTTTTAGTAATGTTAAAATATTGTTAAAATCATTCCTTAAGTAGTCACACACACACAAACGGTTTTAAATTCAAATATAAAAATTTTAGTGTGATCTGTGCAATATAGCATAGGTCAGTCGACTGACTCAGATCAGCCAGTCGACTAACCTGTGCCAGTGCACAGATATTTATACAAAAATGCACATTTTTGGAATTCAGTCGATTGGCACTTCTGAGTCAGTTGACTGAACGAAAAATAACGGCTATATGACTGAAAATACACGTTCAATCGTGAAAGGTTTTCAATCCAATTTCAAGAGGAACGGATGCAACTTTGATTGAGATCCTTCGTGAATAATTGCATCTATATATCCTCAATATAAACATGTTTTGATTCATTACAAAAAAAATCAAATTCTTGCTTTATTCTCTAAGTCTATTCTTGCTCTATATTCTTTTGCAATTTAAAGCAATCACAAACTCTATATCGCTTGAATCTTCGAGTTAATCTATACATACTTCGATTCTAAGTGATTATCTTCCTTTCAATCAATACACACAAATACTCTTAAGGATTTGATTATAGGAAGGGTGTAATTTCAAGACATATCTGTATTATCAAGAACATACTAGTAAACAAATTTTTTTGTATCAAGTAGAAGTCCTATTCAGTTGCTCAGGCAGAAAGTCTTCTTTGGCTGCTGAGGCGGAAAATCTGTTCGGCTGTTCAGGTGCTATTTTGTAACAGAACGCCTTTCTATATGGTTTAAATCGATGATAAACCATACACATCTGACTCAAACCATACAAAAGAGCGAATTGTTATTAGGGTGAATAAGAAAAAGGAAGAAAGAAAGAAAACAAAACAGAATGTCGCAACGGAATGACAAAATATAATAATCAAATAATAGTTCATGAAGCTGTTTTACAAAACGTTTGATTATACTAATGCAACACATATCAAAGTTACACATACCAGAGAATAATAAATAATGCAGCGGAACGATATAGTAATAGTAATAATACAATCTTCGTCTTCATCTTCCAGAAATAAGGTCTTCAAACCCTGAAATGCTCAGACTGACTCGAGCGAAATGAAAAGACAAAACACTCGAGTCGGAACTAAAAGATCTTATGTAAGTTAAATCAACGGTAAATAATATGAGTGGAACAGCGTTAGAGATGTTTATGGGATTTGACATCTCCTATACAATATCTAACGTGAGTGCAGTAACTTACACGTGAGTGCAGTAACTTAAGAGATGCTCGGGATTCACATCTCCTAAGGATCCGTTAAACTATTTACTATGTGGTAATATTTCGCTATTATAATAGTGTCTAATAGTAAAATAAACTTACTTTTAAATAGAGTTAAAGGGTTTCCCATATAGCCCTTAACATGTGCCAATAGTCTATATAATACCGTAATACCTCCTGGTCGGGAGGTTACCAGAGGATACTCCATAGCTACGACACAAATCAAACTCGCACAAGGCGCGTTAGGGTAGGTGACACGGCACACAAGGCAATGCCAGAGTAGATATACCAATTACGCACATGGGCAGGTGGTAACGCGTAGCAGCTACTACCATCCACCTCGAGCCATACCCCTAATCAAAAATCAAAAGTGGCCACCAAATAAACCTCAAAGTCAGGATATAATATCGAAGGAGTGTGTCCGATAAGAGGGCTACCTCCTTGGCCCGAGATCGCTCATGTTTTAGCCACCTTATATGCCAACTCACGGGAGTCGGGTCCACGTATATAACATAATAGAACGTCGCCACCATCCTACTTCATTCTGGAATCTCCACGGCGTACATGGTTGTTAAAGTGGTTTTCGAAGTTGGCGGAGAGTATGACAACTTTCGATCCCGGCCCCTTTAACGACCAAATGCTAAGGTAACACTTCGGTCATTTTCAAAATAGTATATATTTTAAAACCAAATATCACTGCCTTTCGAAACCAAATCAATACGATATCATTTCCATTTCAATTATTTCCTTTTTCAAAAATCATAACACTTTCAAAGTTATACGTTTCGAAATCAAGACACTTGAAATATAACACTTTTAAATTATAATACCTTGAAACTCATAACTTTGAAATGTAACTTCCACCACTCAAATGGTTTAAATAATAAATACTTTATATAATAAAATAGCTTATTCAGTATCATAAATCAATTCCAAAACAACTCGAATTTTAAAATTTTATATTTATCCAAATCCCAAATCATAAACTTCAATTCAATTTAGTTTTCAAATAAATTACTCCAAATTATATCGATTTCAAAGAAGATTTGATCCACAAAATAAACCATTTCAAATTCCATATATTTCAAACTTTAAGTATTCAACCATTTCAAAACTAAGTTTGATAATCTCACATATATATCAAATTCAATTTTCTTTTATTTAGTTTAGAAATATTTACTTAATAAATCCATCATCATTTAAATAAAACCCAAATTACAAATAACTAAATGTTTCCTTCAATTTATTTATACTTGAAATATTTATTTAATTCACCTTAAACATGATCAAGTTATAAATCATATCCTTTACAAATCTCAAATTCCATAAGTTCCAAATTGGTTTCATTTAATAAATTTGTACATTTAATACAATTTCAAATCAATTTCAAATCTATCTTCTCAGCCTTGATTTTATTAAAAATCATTATAAACTCCATATAAAATATAATTTATACAAATACTTAACCATATTACATTTTTAATGAAATCAATCTTTATTTTTAAACTTGTTTTATACCAAACAAATTTATACATAGCTAAAAATCAAGAATTTAAGTATATATATAAAGTAACATTTGTATAATATCTGAAATCAATATTTCTATAAAACCATATATTTCTTTAAAGTCCGCAAATGTAGCCTAGTGGTTGAGACACTTGCCTCCTGGTAAGCAGGTCGCAGGTTCGATTCCCAGGTTGCCCATTTAAGGGCTTACCATGTGCGTATGCTAAGATCAGCCTTCGGGTGCCCACGGACCGGGTAGGCGCACTTGGGAGGGTTCTACGGCTCCGGCCGGTTTCCCTACTGAACAAATTCAAAAAAAAAATATTTCTTTAAAAAATCATAGAAATCATTTCAGATATTTTTATATATAGACCGCGGTGTCTGTATATAATTTTTTGTCCTATGGTCAAGTGATACAGATATTTATCATTTCAATCCGCAATTTAAAATATAAATACGGTTATATATCATTTCAAACCGCAATCCCGAATGAAACAAAAATCCATAACAACTTGTAGTTTGTAACAATATAAAATACAACATCCATTCATCCAATATCAATCATCAAACATTTATCATAATCATCATCCAATTCAATCAATGACATCAATATAGAACAGATAATAAACAACAGGTATTTACTGGCAGTTTATATTCAATAATAAATTAATTAACAATTTAACTGGCGGTTTATATGCAATAATAAATTAAATAACAATTTAATTCAAATAAATTCAATTTAACTGAGATGATGGTTAAAAATATGCCAAACGGTCATAAATAAATTTCTAATCACATCATAAATCAATTTAACAAACATGTAACAGCCCGTAAAATTTTAAAGATTTTATTTATTAAATTAATTGAAATTTTATGAAATTTTAAACAATAATATTTTGAAATAAGAATTTAATATTTGAAATACGTATATTTTAATATAGCAGATGGTAAATTTTCAATTAATAATATGGAAGTTTATTTTCTGGTGTAATTCTATTTCAATTAAATCAATTAAAAATTGATGAAAAAGAAATATTTTCCAAACTTGAATATTTTTACATAGAAAATTTCTAAATCATCTTCTGAGTAAGACGTCATCTTTCGTTTCTTCAAATTCGGACTTCTTTAGTTCCGTCGATCTTAATTTTTGTGTTTTAGCTGCATTTTCCGCTTGCGGAAATTCGAATTTTTATAATTTGATTGTATCACTAATATACCGTTTTGATCATCCTGGCATGCTGATCTCCGCAGCATATTCGTTTCAAAGTCCGGTGCGTGGCAAAACCGCGATATGGTTAGCTGTATTTATTTTATGTTTCTGGTTTTGGGTTCTGCGTTTATTCTATTGTTCTCCTTGTAATCCAGCGACCATTAACGTTAATATATCCATGAATTTATATTTGACTTTACCAATTCCTATGTGTTGGTTCATTTTAACTATTGGGTCTCTTCCCTTTCCATTTTTTTTGTTCATAAAGAAATTTCATTTGTGCTTTTGGTCTACTTCCCATACTATATCCTTATCCTTGCTATCTTCTCTGTTATGCCACACCGTTCGCCATCTTCCATTTTTCCTCAACCCAGATCTCGGTCAAAAAGAAAAAAAACAACATGTATATGTCGCCTGTAGCCACCTCGGCTATGCCTCAACACACCAAAAATTCAGCCAATAGCCCAGCCGAGCCTAGAACCCCGCCACAGCCCTCCTCAAATCTACCCAAGCCGAGCATCATCACCACCCCCTCCTCGCGTTTGTACCTAAGAGCTGATCTGGCCTTCCATCCTCACTACTTCTCTTTGATTTTGGCAGCGTGCTCGGGCACTAGCCATGCATTCTGTGAGGTATTTAATATGTATGTTTTCAGATCTTTGTGTATCATTGTGTAAGGATTTGTATACATATATTTTCTATTAGCTGTTCATATCCTATTAGTTATAAACAGTTTATAAAATATATGTTCTATGTTATATACATAAGTCAATTAAGATACATAGGCATTTGGGTATATGAGTTTATAAGGCTTGTTCGTAGATTTCCTGTACAGATACATATGTATGTTATATTTTTCTGAAAATTTTAGGACAGCATGGATTTCTAAATCATTCAAGAGTATTATTTTTCCGGTATATACTATAAGTAATACATGTATACACATGTATATTCAAAGCCGCATATGGGATGTTGTTTATATCAGTAATGAAGATTACATATTATTGCGTGGTACGTTTTAATTACATTATTTAGTGATTGCGTAGACTGCATTTTGTATGTATCTTATTATTATGAAACAAGAAATTATCATTACCTTTATACTCTACACTTGTTCAGATATACTTTGATAACCAAAAAAGGTATAATATATACATGAATTTTGTGTGTGGTGGCCCTCTCTCATATTATAAATCATATATCTACAGTTTGGGTTCTTTAATCGTATATTATTGAAAATATACATATAGTTAAGTATGCGAATTATATTGGGTGGTAGTGATCTTTTCTTTGCTGAATGCCGTTTTAATTTCAAGTATTATAAGGTATATTTGTGTACATACATTGTAAGTGTTATATGTGTAACGTGGTATAATATATAGGATTTATATATAGTATATACAAAATTTTGGGTTACGTGAGTAGATCTTTTTGTGTGATAATAGCCTGGTGTCAATATTTACAAAAAAAAAATGAATTTCTTTTGGTTATTAGCTGTTGGGTTCATATATTGTAGTATATAGGCTATAAAAGTTTATATAATCTAATTTTATGTTAGTTGTTGTGTATAATAGGAATATTTTGTTTAATACGTGAATGAAATGTTGATTTTTATTTTATATATGTGTTATTTTAATATTGGTTTAAAATTTAATATTTATTCCATGGATAATAATAATAGTAAATATATATATATATATCATTGTTGCCTCTATCGTGTTGATTCTGATTTGTTCCCACCAACATCTTTATATATCAGCTTTGCTCATCGAAATCGTGCCAATCCTGCTTTTTCTTTGAAATTCGTGCTTAGATTTATAGCCCATTTTAGTGACAAATCTCTCTAGCCTCGAAAGGTGAGCAATCACTCATGATTAACGTTCTTATATTTATTAAATTTGATTTCAATTGAAACGACAATTGAAATATGCTGCCATAGTTATTTGAATTGTTAATTATGTTATTATCTGTAACTATTCAGCGGCGGGATATGACACCATATCTTGTTGTTTATACTATATTGTTATTGATGATATATGTCTGTTGTTATATTTTATATTATCGGTTATCACTCTGCAAGTTCCCTGTTAGTATAGAATTCACTATGGGTTGAAATGATACATACCTGAACGAACTTTAGAATAGGAGAAAATCGTTATTGGTTGAAATGATAGACCCAAGCGATTTTCATTTGAATTAAATTTGAGATTTCGGGTTGAAATGATATCTACCCGTATATATTTAAACTACGGATTGAAATGATAAATATCCGTAGGATAGGAAATTTTATGCAGACACCGTTGGTCTATATATAAATAATTTGAAAATGATTCGTATGGTTTGGGAAGAAATATATGGTTTTTATTAGATATTGGTTCTTAAAATATTATATATAAATGGAAATTTTATATATGGATTTAATAATAATATTATTGAGATTGATTTAGTACATATAATATGTTTAAGTATTTTATTTAAAAATAGATTATTGTAATAATTTGAATAAGTTAAGGTCGAGAAGATAAAGTTGAGTTAATGGAAATTGTATTTAATTAATAATTCTACTAAATTAAATCGATTTGAACTATTGAATTTGAAGTTTAAGATTTGATCTTTATAACTTGATTTTGATTCAAAGTGATTAATTGGATATTTCAAGTTTAAATAGATCGAAAGGATTATTAAGTTTAAAGGTAAATTTAGGTTATTTAAATAATACTGAATTTATTAAGTGAATATTTCAAAACTAAATAATAATGAGGTTAAATCGAGATCTATACGAAACTGTTAAATTGAACTTTGAAATGTTGATTATTAAAGCTTTGAAATATACTGTAATTTAAATGGTTTATTTGTGATTCAGATCTGTATTTGAAATCAATATGATTTGAATTTGTTATTTAGAAAACTGAATTGGATAGAAACGGATAAATTGAGATTGAATTTGATTTGAATGGGAAGGTCGAGTTGATTCTGAAGTATAAATTAACTTGAAATGACCACGGTGTAATAGTGTATATTTCTACCTTGCAGCTAGTTCCGCAGATCCTTAAAGGATGGTTATCCCAAACATCCTCTAAGTTAATTATATTTCAGTTGATTTTCAATTGATTTGGATTATTAATATAAGCATGTTAATCTTGACTCGAGTGTTTTGTGTTTTGCTTTATGCTCCGATCAAACTGAGTGATACAACATTTGAGACTCGCCTTGGAGTTTGGAGCTTCGTTTGAGGATCCAACTACTGATTCAGCTTTCAGCTCTTCCAATTGATTTGTTCAGAGAGGTCATCTGCTCGTACTGGAGACTTCACTGTATTTGCGATATTCTGTTGTGTTTTATTTCTAACTCTGATGTACATATAGTAGCTTCACGAACTACTATTTATCTATTCAGCTGCATTATTTTATATTACTCTACGTCTGTGATTCTGTGGTTGATTTATTTACTGTATATGCTAAGTTTTGCCAAATTTAAATTAACAATCTGATATTTTGAACAATTCAAGTCTGATTTGTGTAGATGCGAATGGTTGAAAGTATCAGGTCATTACGATTGGTATCAGAGCTTTGGCTCTAGGCAAACTTAACATATATAGTAAATTTATTTGCAGAATCACTTTCGTTCGAGCTTGAATTCCTTCCTCTTTGATTTGGTTTTCCTTTGGACTTTGGAACATTCCTTGCGGTTTCAAAATCCATTACCTTCTCTCCCTTTTTATGTTTCTTGATTCTTGAGTATCCCATAACTCCACTTTAAATGAGCTCTACAAGAATCGGCGATTCCGCTAATCTTTGAATGATTTGTAAAGGGGTCAAACTCCTTTACAATTGGCATTGATTCACCAGAGATTTATTATCCTTCGGTTTAGATGCTGCTATCTCTTGTTATGCCGAATTCTATCTCTGGCGATCGAATGTCGATTTGCCTTGGAATTGCGCATTGATCTTGTTCTTGAAGTCATGGTTGACCCGATTAAGGTCACCCGCGATTTATATAAGTGTATCCATCTTCTATTTTGAAATTTAATTATCTCATCTTCGTTCAAGCCTATCTTCGAATCAGAATCCTATTTGATTGGAGTCCCTCGAATTTGAACATCTATCTTTGTTTTGAAATCCATCCTTGAATCATCCTTTCAAAATCGAGTTTTGTTTGTATTTTTGGAATTGTTTTATATACCGAAATTATTATTTTGATAAGTATGACTATATTCTATATATAAAAGTGGAAATGTTCCGATAAGGATTATACACCTTTAAAATGAATTTGAAGTTTCGAAAGGATTTGAAATTTTGAAATTGACTTTTATAAAAATGATTTATAACTAAAGGGTTTGAAATTGGAAATTTGAGAGATTGATCTCCGGTGCTTTGAAAATTGGTTTTAAGGTTTTTGAAACATATAATAATAGGATTTAAAAGTAATTTCTGAATATGAAATGTTTCAAATGTATTCCAATGATTTCGAAGAAATTTCAAAGAAGTTCCCGAGAAGATAGAAGTACATAACTCACTTGTATCGCTGGAAAGTAATTTCGGTGATGAGTGCATGCGTCATCGATATTGATTTTTGAGTTTCAAAGTGGGGGAGAGGCCACTTTAGTAGCTTTGCTATACGAGTGATTTTGTGAAATCAATTTTGATTATTTGTTTAAGGCCTTATGACTAACTAAAATAATATATAATTGTTATATATTCATTTAATTAAATATATGGGTTGAAATAAATATTTATTTAATTGTTATATGGGTTATTAATTAGACCCCACGTTATGGAATTTATTTATAGATGTGGTCAGCCATATGACGAGAAGGAATGCGGGTTTGAATTTTTTTTGACTAGATGTGTTTTAGAATAGAGATATGAAATGGAGATATTTTGAATATCTTGTAGGTATAAATACCATCTCTTTTTCTCATTTTAGACATAAATCAAAACTCATAACCCCCAGACTCCATTGCCAACTAGTTGAAGCCAATAGTTGGTATTCGCAAACCAAGCTAGGAGGAAGAAGGAACCATACTCGAAGAGTGAATGCTAGCAATACAATATGTTAAAACCCAATCAGAGCCAGGGGTAAAAATTCTTAATTTAAATTTAAATTACGCATGCGCATAGACATACACACGCGCACGCACACACACAAACACACGCACACACATAGCAGTTTCTTTCATTTACTTTCAGCCTATGATACACATAAATGTGTATATATTATGATATTTTATACACATTACTTAACAATGGTTAATATAAAAAGATGAATTTTTTCTTCTTCTTTTCAATCAAAAATATTTACATATAAATTCATAATTTAGTAATGCTACCAAGTTTTAAATTTTAAATTTAAATTATAAATAAATTGTGCAAGTGTGTATATATTTATGTATATTATTTCAAATTTTAAATGAATAAATATAATTTTTAATATGGTCGAACCCAATGTGTGTGTTATAAAATAGTACTTTACTGTTTATACATATACGTATACATATACATATACACACACATACACGTACACGTATGGTATATATAAATATGTATATATATAATCGTTTTGTCTTAGTGTGAGCCTAATATAATAAAAAATCAATTTTTAATTAAATACGGGCCGAACAAAAATGTACACACATACACATATATATGATTATGCAACACAATATAAAATACACACATTACACATGATGTGGTCATAAATCCCAATGATCACATATGCATCCATGTTTTTACTTCATGAAATATTTGGATCATAATATGTTGTATGTGTATACTATGTCACATGAATTATATTATACATGTAATCTTTGGTAGCATATATAAAATTCAACCATATAAATTAAAGTCACTATATTTAAGTAAAAATAAATAAAATTTATCAAATAAAATATCAAAGTTGAAATTAAATAAAATTAGTTTCAAAACATAAATCTTAAGTTTTACTGAAAAATAATAAAAATGTTTGACGTGATTCATAGTAAACTAAGATCCGATGTAAAATTAATAAAATGAATTTTTCTTTAAAATTTGCCTCGCTGCCTGTGCACTTGGTCCAGCAATGGTGTAAGGGTCCGCATTGTATTAACATGAATAATTAACCAACATATATGATTGCCACTTAAAAAAAATCCAATTAGATGAGTGTTTAAGGAAATTGTGTTACAAAGGAGAAAGGTACTCTAACTAAGGAACGTTCTTATGATAGAAAGACATCTTTGCTCCTGGTCCTTACCTAGCTCATCGAAGTGATCCATTTTAGGATATGCACCTAAAGGAAGGCACACAACTGTTTTGTGCCTTAGGTTTATTTAATATGCACATCTGAATGTTATAAAATTTAAATTTAAAATTATTATGAATTCAAACAAAATTAAAACTTATAAATTTATAAATGAAAATTTAAAATTGGTTTAGATTTTACATAAATAAAATTTTATATTCAAATTAATTAAAAGTTTTAATTAACAAAGATACATATGTGAATATGTGTATATACACATATAAGTCAATTAATTATAAATGTAACAGTAGATTATATGTACATATATACATATACCGTATATATACCTATGTGTGTGATTATATATGTATATATGTATGTATGTGTGTGTATAGGCAAGGATCGACTACACTTTATTTTTGCTACCCCTCAGCTCCCTCTGGTTTTAACCACATGCTCTAAATTAAATAATATAATGAAGCGACATGAGAGAAAGTTATATTATTTAATTCGAAATATGTGGTTGAAATCAGGAAAGAATTATGGTATATCAAGAATGAGGTGTAGTCAGTCCTGCCCTATATATATATATATATATATATATATATATATATAACATATATATAACAGGGAGGTTAAATGAATTAAAACCTGTATAGACTTAAGAGAGTAAACATAAGATGTAAAGAATACCTTATTTGCATCGTGGCTAATCAAATTGTAACAGCCGACATCCATTGTAATTCCTAGGATTTCATATTCCATTACATTGCCAATGCGATAAAAAGGACCAGAGTGGATCTTTAGGGTAAGTATTTTTGATTGCATTGGGATTATTGCAGAGCCATTGGTTAATGTGAGCTTGTGTGACCGGTGCTGGAGAGGAGGATGAAGATTGGCTTGGCTTTTGCTTTTTGGAGACAATAACCTTCTTGGGAGCCATTGATTTAGGAATTTGAGTGTTTTGAGGGCTAGGATTTCAGGAATTAGGGGTTGAAGGTAAAGTAAAGAGAGAGGTAAACTTCTTTATATGCGGCTGTTGGAAAATTATTGTCAGAGCAGCGATGGACCGTCTGTGAGGAAGTCGCAGACGTCTGTAGCTTCAGTGAAAATGAGGCAGAGAGATTCGATAGACGTCCGTGATGGTTCCACAGATGTGGCTATAGAATATTAAAACAGAGAGTCTTCATAGACGTCTGTGAGGTTTTCATAGACGTCTGTGCTTATAGGGAAAATTTTCCCGTAACTGATGACAAACGTCTGTGGTATATTCACAGATGTCTATGATATGTAATTTCAATCATTAAGAGGAAAATTTTAATATGAAAATTTTTTCATTAAAATTTTAATACAATAAATAATATACATACCAAAAATAAATAAATATGATGTGTAACATAAGTTTTAGTTCTTGTCGGAGAATTCTGAATTATTGATTTGTTGTATATCCCATGAATTTGATTCAACTTTTGTATCATCAAGTAATGGCTTTATCAGAGACCAACTTAGATGGACTGGAGTGTCAATCCAGGCCTTGTTTGATGGTCTTGGTTTGCACAAATTTCTCGAAGTAATGTTATGCGCTTTTGTAGGAGTTTCTTGTATCCGAGGAGACTTTTGATGTATGCAATTTTTTGTTGGTGAATGACCACAAATTGCTAGAACACACTTTTTGAGAAAATTTATATGAGATCCTTGATGTTGTTGCTCATAATACACTTCATGTTGAACACCGATCATTTCTTGTTGATAACGATATATCTCATCGACTTTATTGGTGAGAGCTGTTGATTTTAGATCAATTGACTGTTTAGCTTTTTTTCCTTTAGGAGAAAAGCTGGTATGGTATGTTAGGGATGCAAAATGTTTAAAGAGTCCGAATGAGTTGATGTCGGTGTGGATTTAATTGGTGATACATAACTACTATTTGACGAGGGAGATTTATAGTCAATAGTTGAATAGGTGGAGTCGTGATCAGAAGACATTGTATTATTTGCTGTAGTAATTTAGTTGTGTTTTTTTTTAAGTAGTATATAAATGAACTTATAAGATAAAATTTAGCTATATTTAGAAAAGTAGTTGAGAAAAATGAGTTAAACAATAGGAAGTCAATAGATATAAGTTTGTTATCAATTGGTTGTTATAAAAAAAATTACGTGGTTCTTGTTAATTCTAAGTTATAAAATTAATTGTTCAGTTGAAATTTTATATAATCTATTACAAATTTAAGTGAACAAAACATTATTTCTATAACTTTAGTTAATTAATTCATTGAACGAACATATTCCTACATACCATCTTAAATCAATAAAAGTTTGTTCACTTAATGGTTTTGTAAAAATATCAGCTATTTGATTTTCGGTATCAACACATTCTAGAGTTATTATTTCTTTTTCAACATTATCTCTCAGAGAATGGCGATGAATATCTATATGATTTGTTCGTAAATGATTAGTTGGTTTTTAAGATAAATTTATAGCACTAACATTATCACAATGTATTGGAGATTTTTTTATTATTTTTCCATATTCTTTAAGTGTTGATTGCATATATATTACTTAAGTGCAAGCTAAGGCTGCAAATATATATTCGACTTCACATGTTGAAAGAGACACACAATTTTGCTTTTTACTAAACCGCGAAGCTAACGATTAACCAATAAAGTGACATATGCCACTTGTATTTTTTCTATCTGATTTACATCCACCAAAATCCGCATCATTGTAAGATACAAGTTCAAACGTACCGCCTTTTGGAAAAGTAGACTATAATCTTTAGTGTTGGTTATATATTGTAAAATCCGTTTAACTGCCCGATGATTTGATTCTTTAGGTTGTGCTTGAAATCTTGCACTTAAACAAACACTCATCATAATATCTGGTCTACTGGCGGTTAAGTATAACAAGGATCCTATCATGCTTCCATATAGTTTTTGATCGAACTCTTTTCCATGTTCATCTTTGTCTAGATGAGTAGTAGTACTCATTGGAGTGAGTTACTTGATGTAATATCCATTCGAAAATGTTTTAGTAATTCTTTACAATATTTTTCTTGATTTATAAAAATTCCATTATTTAGTTGTTCTATTTGTACTCCAAAAAAGAAATTCCATTCATCCATATGAGACATTTCAAATTCATTTGTCATTATTGTAGAAAATTCATCACATAAATTATCGTTAGTAGATCCAAATATAATACCATTAACATAAATTTGAACAATTAGTATATCCTTCTATTCTCTTTTAATAAATAATATTGTATCTATTTTACTAATTTGAAAACCGTAATTAATTAAATGCAATTTTAATCGATCATACCAAGCTCGAGATGCTTGTTTTGAACCATATAATGTTTTTAAGTTTAAAAACATGATCTCGATATTTTTCATGAACAAATAGTGGCGATTGGTCTACGTAAACATTTTCTTTTATAAGACCGTTTAAGAAATCATTTTTAACATCTATTTGAAATAGCTTAAATGCAAAAGCAAGTAATATTCTTATGGCTTCGATACATGCCACATGTGCAAAAGTCTCTTCATAATCAATTCCTTCTTCTTGATTATATCCCTATGCCACTAATCTTGCTTTATTACGCATAATATTTCCATTTTTGTCAGCTTTGTTTTTTAAAACCCATTTTGTTCCAATTACCGACTGATCATTTGGCTTTGGTACTAGTTCCAAGACATTATTTCATTCAAATTGCAAGTTCTTATTGCATTTGTAAAATCCAAAAATCATCATTTGACGCTTCCTTGTAATTTTTTGGTTTAAAATTAGATATAAATGCTACATTACTCATTTGATTTATTTGTATTCTAGTCGAAAATTTGTTATCTAGATTTTCGATTATGTTAGGTCGATCTTTTAAAATACGGGGTGGTGATTTCAAATTATTGTTATTTTGATTATCATTATTATTTTCAATCATAGTTTCAATGGCTTTACTTTGATCAATGTTAAAAATTTGTTCATCATCTTTATTTATATTTTTAAAGTTTTCATCAAAAGAGACATCAAGAGTTTCCTCTATAACATTTCTTCGTTTGTTAAATTTTATTTAAGCTTTACTTTGATCGGAATATCCAACAAAAATTCCTTCATCTACTTTGAATCGAGTTTACCAAGATTACCTTTTGCATTTAGAATAAATTTTTTGATCCAAATATTCGAAAATATGATACTTTTAGTTCCTTATTGTAGAGCATTTCATAACGTGTATTTTAGTCATAGGTCTAAGAGTTACACTATTTAATACGTAACATGCAGTAGCAACTGCTTCGGCCCAAAAATCTTTGGCAAGCCACTGCCATTTAGGAGAATTCGAGGACATTCTTGCATGGTGCAATTTTTTTTCTTTCAACTACTCTGTTTTGTTGTGGTGTTCGTGGAAATGAAAGGTTGTGAGTAATTCCCTTTTTATTACAAAAGTTTGTAAATAATTCATTTTCAAATTCTCCAACGTGATCACTTCTTATACTTTTTATTTTTAGATTCATTAGAGTCTTAATCCGTTTAGCAAAATTTTTAAACATTTCGAATGTATCACATGACATATTTATTGTGATTTATCGAACGTACTTGAATTGGACCAAATAAGTCCAAATGAAGTAATTCAAGAGGCCGTTTAGCAGAAATTTCCTTTTTAGATTTACATGAGCTTTGCTTTAATTTTCCAAGTTGACATGCATCGCATAGATTTTTAACTTTCAAAATTATTTTGGCTAATCCTCTTACCAAATTGTTTTTAGCTAATTTGTTTATATATTTGAAATTTATGTGACAAATCTTTTTCACCATATCAATGGATCATCATGATTTATAGTAAAGCATAAACCATTATTATGATTATTATTCATGTTTATAATATAAGTATTTCGATTTCTTATTCCTCCAAAAATTAATGTTTTATTTTGATTATAGATATTGCATTTATCTTTTTCAAAATCGATTTTAAATCTCTTATCACATAATTGGCTTATACTAAGTAAATTATGTTTTTAAGTTTCTAAATAATAAAACAGTTGAAATAATAGGAGAAGCAGAAATATCGACACTGTTGTTTAACGGTAAATTTTCTATCGATTAGAAAAATGCCGATAAATTTTGAAATAAAATAACCGCAAGCGCACAGCGTACAATTTTAGTACGTGCGAGTACGGGTCGATTCGTAGGGAATTTTTAAAATTTTAAAATTTTCAATTCAATCAAATTAGACCAAAATGAGAGGAAATTGTTAACTATAAAAAAGAAGCTAAAGCTATAATTGAAATGTGATTTAAAAACTATTGAACTAAAGAGTAATTTAGGGATAAATCCACTCTCATATTTTTTATAAACCGAAAAACAATAATTTATGATCTCTAACTTTGATATTAAGTGAAATAATTGTTGTATTTATCATAAGTATGGTTTTTTATTTTATTAATTAACGTAGCTCAAGCCATCAAACTATGATACAACAAATAAACCACTTATCAATTCTCATGAAAACGAAGCCAAAGCAAAATCTATTTTAAGTGTGATCTATTTAATGTTGTAACTAGTAATATAGATCATCAAATTTCACTTTTATTTTCATTTCAAGATCAAAAAATAATTGGCAAATGATGATGTAAATTGTATTTATGTTGAATAAGAATAGCTTATTTTCATAAGCAATATAAGCTATCAAACCCACTTGAATAAACTTACATCAAAATTCACTTTTATGAAGCACAAGCTAAAGAGATCATAAATCATAAAAATGTTGAATTACGCAATATTTGAGAGCTTCATTACCCCTAAATTGAAGGGGGTTAGCTACTCATTTGTGTTATCAAATCAACACATGTAAGTTTTAACATTGAAAATGAAAGAAAGTAGAAAATAAACAAAGAAGAAAGAAGATTAACTTACAGAAGGAAATGAATAAAACTAGTGCATAAATGTAAATTTAAGCTATGAACATAAAAAGAAAGAGAGCATAGAGACAAACATTAACAATAAAACAAAGAAAAGTATGTAGAAAAGAAAAGAGGAAAAGGCTTGGAAGCCATTTTTATTTCATTCAACATAGAGCTTATAACTTATTTTTTAATTTTCTAACTAATGTGAAAGAGTAGAAGATATGTTCATGTATATAAGAGGGTTATTTATGCATGCATAAAACCTTAATTCCAATTTTATGGTGCTTCTCAAAATTCCGTTAAGAAAGTGTGACCACCAAGTAACCATTAGCCGCTAATTAATCTATCATTTGATGTGCATGAAACTTTAACCTCCACTTAGTTGTCCATTAGCACCTAATTGTACATTTAGGTAAGTGGGTGCGGTCCTCCATGATCTTGAACTTGAATTATTTCCTCTTTATTCCTTTGTATTTCCTTTTGCATGCGTATATCATCATGAATCCCACTTCCATATGCATTAAAATATCCTATAAAAATCATAAAAAATATCCAAGTAAAATTTCTCAAATTGACACATGCACAAAATGACCATTTTGCCCCTGAATGAAGATGAAAATATGATGGTTTGAAATAATTGAATTTTGGTTTTAAATATGTTAAAATGCCCAAATATGATGTTTATTTAAATAAAAAGAGATAAAATATGGATGTAAATATATGCACACTTACGTGCATATCAAATACCCCCACACTTGTCTTTTTATTCATCCTCGAATGAAGAAAAACTAAGATAAATCCGTTTTCGTAGGGTGCACAATTGCATTGAGCGTATGCAGCAAGCCTTTAAACCTCTGAGTGTCTCCAGTAAGACGAGTGTTGTCTGGTGAGGGTTTTTAGCGGATACTACCCACAAAATCCAAATGCAAGGTGAAAATATTTACAAAGTGTAAGATTTATTTACAACGGCGTGAATGTAAGTTTTTGAAAGTATTTACAAATGAAAGATTTAATTTTAAATAGACATAAGTAAGTTAAATATAAGTCTTGGTCATTATCTTGAAAATTTAAGTCATTTACATGTCAAAATTTCCAACAAAAATTAAGTTGTCATAACAGATACTATACTTTGGCTAGTTGTTTCGGTTGATAACACAATGTAATTATGAAATGGATCCTTATTTGATTATCAAAGTTTGTCAAAGTGGTATTCTCATTTCTTTTCAATAACAAGTTAAATCAAACAAGTTGAAATGATGCTTGGATTTCAATTGCTTACTCTCTCTTACTTGAAAATTTCATTTATATTAGCAATATTTACATATGCCTAACTTGGTAAACCGAGGCTAGATATATTACGCATGCACTGTCTTGTGGACTGATGTGAGGGGAATATACAGAGCGCGGCGAGTGAACATACAAGTGTGAACACTTATCGACTGCAGGCGTTATTAAAAAGAATTTTTATATACATACACCTAACTCAGATAAACCGAGGCCAGATATACCGATCAAGCACTGCCTTTCGAGCTTATGTGAGAAGGGTATAGAGCATGGCGAGTGAACACACAGCGTGAACACTTATCAACTATAGGTGTTAAGAATATATATACATATATACAAATGTTTTTTTTACTTATATATATATTTCTATTTTTTTAGAAAGAGAGAGTTTTGCAAATTCATCTTAGTACCATTTAACTTAGAAGATAAAAATGTTATATCCTTTACTTTAAATTTACCACTTGTTTTTAAACAAAGATTTCCAATTAGAACATACTTCATAATTAACATATATGAACCTTCCTATATACTAGTCAAACCATTGTTATTTGTAATCAAACTTCATTTTTTTTTAAGACAAATAAATTTTCAAAAATTTCAATTTAACCAAAATTTATACTCATCCCATAGTGTTTCTTCAAAAATAAATCAAAATGCTAAAAAGAAAAGGTTTTTGAGATTTAGAAATTTTGAGATTTTTTTAGTTAAAAGAAAATGCAATGATCGCGTTTTTAAGCCATATTTAATTTAGTAATTAATATAATTTTTTGGATTATTCAAAACAAATAGGATATGTGTTTGTTTATGTGTATATATATAGATTGTAAATAAATTCGAAATTCAAAAATAAATATCTTGAAAAATAAATTGGATTTAAAAAACTCTTTATTTTAAAAAATTAATAAAAAATTGTTTTCTAATTATAATATATATATATATATATATAGTGATTTGGAAGTTATATTTTGAATTTAATATAATAATTTTCAAAAGCTATTTAAAAGTTAAATTCTATATTTTAAAAACTTATATATATATATATGTGTGTGTGTGTGTGTGTGTGTGTGTGTGTGTGTATTTATTTATCAATGTATAATTAAATTTGAAAAAAAATCATTTTCTTTAAAAGTTATACAAATATAAAACAAGAATAAATAAAAAGCTTTAATATATATATTTTGAAAAAAATAATAAGTATAAATTTAAAAATACAAAATATATATTAATATAAAAATAAATGCATTAATTAAAAATAATTATAAAATGATATATAAATATAAAATCATATTAAAGCCAATTGTAAAAGATTTTAACATACATTTAAGCATGTGTAAGTATTTTAACGTGAGGATTAACAAGCGTAAGTTGATATTAACATGCATTTAAACATTTGTAACCAATTTAGCATGTACAAATACAACTGTCATAAACTTTCCTTTCATTTTTAAATAATAAATGAAATAAAACAAGATTATATATATATATACACACACACACACATCTACACTTTTGCTCTCCATTTTTCTTTCATGATTTCTAAAACACAAACCAGAGATAAAAGAAACAAACTTAAACCTGGAAGCAAGCAGTATTTCAAATCCAAGATCATTTCAAACAGATCAAAACATTTTCCAATTTGATCAAACAATTTCAAACCTGAAAGCACGCAAATTCAACTCAGTTAAATACAAGACCAAATCAGTAAGCAAATCAAAGTTTTTCCAATTCAAAATCAACTCAGTAAAAAAGCAAGTTCAGTTTCCAAAAGCATCTTCAGTTTCAACATCAAATAGAACTTCCAGTTTTCAGTTTAAAAGCAAAAATCTATTTCCAGATTTTCAAAATCATTTCCAGGCTCATGTCTGTTCTCTGTTCATCATCAATACAAGTGAGTAAACAAGCTTTATAAATCTTTAACCCATCAAATCTGGATTGTTTGTGATTGATACTTGAAGTATGTTTGCATGAATGAAAATATGCTTACATATATATATGTATGAGGATTGACTGATATGTCTGTAAGTACATATATCTATATATATATATATGTCTCTGTTTATTTTGACAGGTTAAATTAAGTTAGAAATTCAATCTCTCTTCCTCTAATTCTTTTTGGACCGTGATGTTCAAACAAAATATGATTACATTATCAAGATTTTGATTTTAAAAATATTTGTAAGAATAATTAGTTGAGTATTTTCTGGGAATTAGAACATACAGTAAAAACTCAAAGCCTGTTAAAATTCGAATGTCAAAATTTCTGGTTTCATATACATTATCTGATTCGTATTCGAGAACTATGAATTTTAAAAATAAAACCATGATTTATAATGTTGTTTTTGGGGAGAAATAGTGAGATGAACGGAAATCCTATTTTGGGTGATTTCTGGCGATCGGGGAAGGGTAGGATGTCGTGATCGTTGCTGGAGGAAGCTGGAAGAGTGGAGATCATCAAAAAAATGCTCGGAGGTTTTATCAACCACCGTGGTGGCATACCGACGTTGATTTAGGGTTTTGCAAGCTGTTTTGGTTGTCATTATTTTCGAAGGCCTGGCGACGACGAGGGTGAACCGAAGTTGACCGATGGTGGGGGGAATCGAAGCGTGGTTTCATGACAAAGCTTTGGGTCGATTGGCGAGGTCTCTGGTGATCGAGATTGGCGAAGCGAGGCAGTTTAGTTGATCGAGTTGGGTTCCAGTATGCATTGATTTGTTCGATTTCAATCCAGGTTATCGTTGAGGGTTCTAAGTGGTTGCTTGGGTTAAGATGGTCATCGATGACATGTGGGTGGTCGCAGCGTCGATCGGAATGGAGACGGAGATGTGTACATGTGCACCTGTGTCATGTGTGTCAGTGGTTTGGGTAAAAGAGAGAAGAAGAAGCGTTGTCTAGGGGGATTGCTCGGGGATTTGGTTTTATAGCTCGAGTCTGGTATCGGGTTGAAACACGAGGGTAATTTGTTAAAGGGTTTTAAAAATTTAAATCAAAAACAAAGTTATAAAAAAAAGAGATGGCTCGGGGTTTTACTCGGGAAAACTTGGATTGGCTTGGGTTGATACCCGAAGTTTTCTCAGGTCAGAAAAACTAAAGTATATTTACAAGTTTGAAAATTTTGAATAAATCAAAATTTAACAATTTTCTTAAACTAATTCTTTATATAATATGTGTTTATTTAAATTTGGAAGTTAGTTAAAGGTTTTAAATAAATTATTTTAAATAAATAAAGTTTAAAATGTTTTAATATATAACCTTTATTTTAAACCAATTCTTAAGCTTATTTTAAATAAAATTAAATTGCTTAATTAAGAAGTTAATTAAAAAGATAAAATGTTTATAATTGTTAACTTAAAGGTCTAAGTTAATTTATAGGTTAATAATAAACTTGTCTCAAAGATTAAAGGTTTAAAGTTAAATGTTTTTAGGATTAATTATTTTGGTTTTAAGTAATTATATATTAGGTGATTAATTAATGTGATTCCTAATTGTTTTCAAATGGAATTTAATAGCAAAATTAAGTAGTTAATTTAAAGGATGATGTATTTTTAATTAACTTAAGAGTTTTAAGTTTTCATATTTTAAAAATAAATTTAATTTTCAAGGTTATTTAATTAAGATTTAAATGACGATTAAGTAATTAATTAAGATAAATGGTTTATCTTTTAGTTAATTTAGGGTCTTGATTAATTAAAGGATCATTTATTAATTAATTATAGGGTAATTGATTAATGTACTTAAATAAAGGATAATTAATTAATTTAAGGGTTGATTAATTAATATGAGTAATTAAAGGATAATTACTTGATGAAATTAATTAAAGGGTAATTAATTAATGTAATTAAAGGATCATTAATTAATGTGATTAACTAAAGGGTAATTAATCAGTAATCAAGGGATAATTAATTACTTAAAAGATAATTACTTAATGTAAGTAATTAGAGGATAATTAAATAACTAAAGGTTAATTATTTAGTAATTAAAAGTTAATTAATTGATTAATTAAAGCATAATTAATTTATGATTAAATGATAATTGATTAATGATTAAAGGTTAATTAATCAAGTGATTATAGGATAATTATTTGATGTAAGTAATTAAAGGGTTATTTTGTTAATGTAATTTAAGGTTAATTAATTTATGTGATTAATTAAGGGGTTTATTTATTAATGTAATTAACTTCAGGTTAATTAATTTATGTGATTAATTAACGAACAATTAAGTTGTTGAGGATGATTAATTAAGATGAATAATTAAGGTTGATTAATTAATTTTCATTAATTAATTAAAATGATAACAAATGGTTTGTAATTAATTAATGTTAATTAAGCAGGAGTTAAAAGTAATTAGAAATTGAACAATTAATCTTGCTTATGGATGATTGGATTATATTGAATGCCTTGAATCGTTTGATATCCCTGATACGTGATGCTCTATGATATGAACTGTTTGGATTGAGCTGTGATTATTGTAAGTTATTTATCTGTGATGTACTGATGTGTGAATGTGAACTTCTGAATTGAACTAATTATTTACTTAAACAACTCGGCCTTTAAAACGGAATTTGAATTTCGATGCGACCGCGGGTCGGATTCCTAATGGTTATCCGAAAACCACATCGAATCTTAAAGGTGAATCTTTTGTTCAAAAGATTATAAATGCAAATTTGTTGTAACTGTAACCAATTGTTTTTAAAATAAGCACTCATTATTCAGTTAAGCCGGGAGAGGACATTAAGTCATAAAACCCATTCCGAATAATGATACGACGCAATGGATTGCATTTGAAGACGGTAGTTGAAGATCGGGTATTTTCGAAAGCGAAAGAATTACCTGTTGAATGTCTCTGCACCGAGTGGCCCCGGTATAGAGATTACCCTATGTGATGGGGTGTCCGGACATGATTAGGGAATATCCGAATTTGCAAGGACTTCTTTTCTTAATTGGACGAAGTGCCTTCGGTTCGATTCAGACCCAGGATGGACTTGTATAAGGTAAACTTTGTACTGCTTTGAGTGTGGAATTGACTAACGGTTAGTAAACCGTTTAGTGAGAATGTGTGGTATACGACACACGTTAACACTTTTCGGGTTCCTTTCCAAGAGTTTGTGACACATATTTCCAGTTAGTGGTGTCCAGTACTGGGCCTCCGGACCTTATGTATGTCTGATGTTACACTTTGAGATGTAAAGCTGGTTTCTATCAAATACATTTCTTTTTGGTGGCGAAGAATCCATTCTCTTAGCTTAACACCCTTCTCTGAGACGTACGAGCTCAGAGGTTATGTAGTTGATATTTACTAGTGATATATTCCCAATTTGGTAATGTGGCATGCTAAGTGCTGATCATTGATTGATCGAAGCATGGCTTTTGTGAAAAGCATAGCTTTGTGGGACGAGACTTCCTCGAACCTCACACCCCGAAAATGGTCGAAACAGGAAGGATGCAGTAAGGTTACAGGGGTTGCACCCCTTAGGGTATGTGCATTTCCTTCTAGATAAAAAGTGGTCTCATGGTATGAAGCCTAAATATTTAACTTATGTAGTTGTTGGAATTTGTTGTTAGCGCCTCGAAAAGGTCAGTTACGACCGGGGATGGCATACTCGTGACAGTTAGTTACCTAGTTACAGAGGTAACCCGACCTTGTGTTGGCAGAGATCTGGTTTGGTTCTCGGGGCATCCCTCCAGAGGCGTACCCATGTGGAAAGGAAGTTCCTTAGCCTTAAATATTTGTTGGAAATCCAATCATCCAATACGAGCCCTGTACGGTTTTAGTTGTATAACCTGCCATCTAACATTGTAGCTATAGTATGCATACTATAATGGTATGTTTGCCGGCAAAGATAAATATTATACTTTCGAAATGTTTTCACACTATGCACTAATAATAATATCAAAAGGTTTTCGTGTATCAAGTATGTTTGACTATCATAAGGAGAAACGTTCCCCAAGTGTGCGATTGCATTGTGTGTGCCGGAAGACCTTATGATAGTTTCATTTTCCAAAACCATAGCGGATTTGTTTTTCTTTCCTTTTTATTTCTTTTTGTTCAAATAACTATTTTTGTTTGCTCACACCAGTCCTATGACTGACTTGGAGTTTATTGTTCCCTTTCTAAACTCCGGGAGCCCATAATTTTCCACATGGGCAGCCTAGAGTCAGGTTATCAATATGTGTAGATTTTGGAAGTCTTTGGAGTCTTTGGATTGGGGATTGCATTCGCTTCATTGCAGCATGATAGTTTTGGTTTTGAGCTTATTACCTTTGGAGTTTTGGCTATGAAGATGCAGTCCGTTGGATTCTCGCTTTCTCTCTCTCTTTTGGAGTCCCTATCGATGGTTGTCAGGCAAGACTGTCACATTTGCAGATATCTTTCAGCTGTTGTTTCTCTTGCTTCCAGTTCTGTTGTTTCTTTCCGATGTTGTATCTTTTTGGCTCTGATATTGTTGGGCATTTTTTGTATCATTTTGTATCCATATTGTGTATCAATAAAATTTCTTCTTTGTTTCTGCTGTGTTGTTTTCATCTAATGTGTTATAAGCTCCGGCGAATCGAACTCCAACATTTGAATCTTCAACATTCTAATACGGATGATGTATTGGATGTTGATTTTCGGACGCTGGAACCCCGGTCGTCATAGAAAATGAAAATTAAAAAATGCCATGAACTAAAAAAAATGAAAATGAGACTCCCTCCACACTTAATTTTGACTATGTCCCTACAGTCGATGTACGATATAACGAGTGTAGTGGAGAAAAATATGTATATATTTACAAATGAAGGTCAACGTTCTTACTAGACGTAGCTTGGCTCATGAAGAATCGTGAGCTCCTCCTTTTGGTTACTGGGAAATTCTAAGAAAGGTTTCAAACGATGACCGTTGATTTTGAAAATCGATCCATCCCTAGGGTTTTCTATTTCTACGGCACCATGTGGAAAAACAGTTCGTACCACAAATGGTCCGGTCCAACTTGATTTAAATTTCCCAGGGAATAAACGAAGTCTTGAGTCATATAAAAGAACTTCCTAGTTAGGCGAAAACGTTTTCCTTTGGATGACTCATCCTGAAAATCTTTTTTTCTTTCTTTGTAAATTTTCTCGTTTTCATACGCGTCGTTCCTAAGTTCTTCTAGTTCGTTGATTTGTAGTTTTCGATTTTTGCCAGCTTTATCAAGATTAAAGATTAAGTTCTTTAATGCCCACAACACTTTGTGTTCGATTTCAACGGGTAAATGGCAAGCTTTACCATAAACTAAACAGAATGAGGACAACCCAAGATTAGTTTTAAAAGCAATACGGTAAGCCCAAAGCGCGTCAGTCAATTTCTGAGACCAATATTTTCGATTTTTATTAACAGTTTTTTCCAAGATTTTTTTTATTTGTCAATTTGAAACTTCAGCTTGGCCATAAGTCCAAGGATGATACGAAGTGGATGACTTGTGAGTTATCGAGTATTTTTTTCATTAAAGTTTCAAAAGAACGCTTACAAAAATGGGTTCCATTATCACTGATTATTGTGCAAGGTGTGCCGAACCTTGAAAAGATGTTTTCTTTGAGAAATTTTACAACAATTCTATGATCCTTGGTTTTGCAAGGAACAACTTCGACCCATTTTGAGACGTAATCGACAACGGGAAGGATATACAAGTTTCCAAAGGAATTGGGAAAAGGTCCTATAAAGTCGATACCCAAACATCGAAGATTTCGACCGTAAGAACGAGGTTTAGAGGCATCATATGTCATTGAGGAATTCGTCCAAGCATTTGACATCAATTGCAAGTTTTACAGAATTCAAATGAGTCTTTGAAAAATGAAGGCCAATAGAAACCACATTGAAGCACTTTTTCGCAGTTTTTCAAGGACCAAAATGTCCACCGCACGCTTGATCGTGGCAAAATGAAAGAACACTCCCGATCTCATTATTCAGAATGCAACGTCGGATGCTTTAGTTGGGACAATATTTGAACAAGTATGGATCGTCCCAATAGAAATATTTCATTTGGGACATGAATTTGTATTTGTCCTGTTTGGACCAAGATGAGGGAGTTTCTTTAATGACTAAGTAGTACACTATATCAGCGTACCATGGGTCGATAGAAATTAAAAGAAGTTGTTCATCGGGGAAGTTTTCATTGATTGAAAAAGGAGATGGTGCGTTCGGAAGATGAGACAAGTGATCGGCTATGACATTATCAGATCCTTTTTGTCTTTAATTGTAAGGTCAAAATTTTGAAGTAAAAGGGTCCAATGAATCAAACGGGCTTTAGCATCCTTTTTAGTGAAGAGATATCGAAACGCAGAGTAGTACATGCACACAGTAATGTGTGAACCTATCAAGTAAGGTCGAAACTTTTAGAGCGTAAAAAGTACAGCTAAAAGCTCTTTTTCGGTTGTTATGTAGTTGAGTTGAGCGTCGTTCAAAGTTGTACTTACGTAGTAAATGACATAAAGGATTTTGTTGATGCGTTGTCCTAACATAACACCAACCACAAAGTTGGACGTGTCATACATTATTTCGAAAGGAAGATCCCAATTGGATGCACAGATGATTGGAGTAGAAATGAGTTCCATCTTAAGACATTCGAAAGAAGAGATACAGTCAGAGTTGAAATCGAAAGGAACGTCTTTTTCGAGGAGAGTCGTCAGGACGAGCGATTTTGCTAAAGTGTTTCACAAAGCGTTGGTAAAAGCCAGTTTGTCTTAGAAATGATCGAATGTCCTTAACAGATTTGGTTATGGGTAGGTTTGCAATGACATCGTTTTTCGCTTTATCTACCTCAATGCCTTTATTTGAGATGATATGTCTAAGGACATGTCTTATTTGACCATAAAGTGGCATTTTTCCCAATTCAAAGCCAAATGTTTTTCTTTACATCGATTTAGAACCAACTCGAGATGATGTAAATATTGGAAAAAAGAATCGCCAAAGACGAAGAAATCATCCACAAAAACTTCAAGAAAGCATTCAATCATGTCGTAAAAGATTCCAACCATGCATCTTTGGAAAGTAGGAGGAGCATTACAAAGTCCGAACGACATATGCTGATAAGCAAAGGTACCGAATGGACATGTTAAAGTCGTTTTCTCTTGATCTTTGGGAGCAATTGGAATTTGGTTATAACCAGAATAACCGTCAAGGAAGCAGTGGAATTCGTGGTCGGCTAAACGTTCGAGCATTTGGTCAATGAAAGGAAGAGGGAAGTGATCTTTTCGTGTTGTGGCATCTAGTTTTCAATAGTCAATGCAAACATGCCAACCCGTTTGAGTACGCATTGGAATAAGTTCGTTCGAATCATTCTTGACATCGGTTAGCCCAGACTTTTTCGGTACAACGTGAATTGGGCTAACCCATGAACTGTGAGAGATTGGGTAAATGATTCCGTTGTCGATAATTTTAAGAATTTTATCACGCACCGCATCTTTCATTTTTGGATTAAGTCTTCATTGCGTGTCACGAATGGGCTTGGCACCGTTGATTAAATGAATACGATGTTAAACAAGAGTGGAACTAATTCCCTTTATATCAGAGATTGACCATCCCATCGCTTACTTATTTTTCGAAAGAATAGAGAGAAGAGAAGCTTTTTGGTCAAGAGAAAGATTGTTAGAAATGACGACAGGACAAGTTTCGTTTTCACCTAAGTATGCATACCTAAGGTGATCGGGAAGTGGTTTGAGGTTCAACTAGGGAGTTGCTCGATCAAAGCGTTGGGTTGAGATTTGGACTCAACTGAAGGGATTCAAAGGGAAAAGTGTCTTCAATTTCGTTAGGAATTTCGTGAAATAATTTTTCGTACTCGCCTTTGCGTTCGTCGTTAAGGTCAAGTGTCTTATTTTTGAAGTTTTCATGAATGGCACTAACTCCCAACATTTGATCACGAGGTTCGTTCGATTGACTTTCAAGATTCAAAATATTAAGATCCAATGTCAAGTTTCCAAAAGAGATTTTCATCAAAGCGTTACGACAATTGATTAAGGTAGTTGAGGTGGCTAAGAATGGTCAGCCTAAAATCAAAGGGATTTGACTCACAGGGTTTGTCACGGGTTGTGTTTTCGAGAATGACAAAATCAACAAGGAATATGAATTGCCCTGCTCGAATGTGCACGTCCACGATTTCTCCCACATGCTTCTTAATGTAATGATCGACGAAGTGAAGCGTTACTTTTGTGGGTTTGAGCTCACCCAAGCCTAATTGTTCATATACGAAATATGGAATCAAATTGACACTCACATCTAAGTCTATCAAACATCTGTTTATCGTCTTTTCTCCATTTGTATACGAAATCGTAGAGCAACCAGGATCTTTGTATTTGACAGGCATTGATTGGGACAAGACTTCGCTCAAACTGGGAGCTAAGAAGACTTTTTTAGGCCCTTGAGTATATCGCTTTTGGGTACACAAGTCCTTAAGAAATTTCGCATACGTTGGGACTTGCTGAACAATGTCAACAAACGGGATATTCACTTTCACTTGTTTAAAAATTGTGGAAATTAGGAAGGCATCCCTATCATACTTTCATATCGTAAAGCGGGTCCTTGTCAAAGTTTCATTGTAAAGCGGGTCCCTGTTTTCTGGAAACGAAGAAAAATTATTGCTGAAATGTCAGCAACTTTTATAAATAAGTGCTGATATTTCAGCAACTTTCCCTGTCAAAGTTTCATTGTAAATCCGGTCCCTAATTTCTAGAAACAAAGAAAAATTATTGCTGAAATGTCAGCAACTTTTATAAATAAATGCTGATATTTCAGTAACTTTCATAAACTGTGTTTACAGTGTACATAAATATTGCCGAAATGTGAACAAATTTTATAAATAAGTGCTGATATTTCAGCAACTTTCATACTCTATGTTCACATTGTACAGAAAAGTTGCGGAAATGTCAGCAACTTTTATAAAAAGTTGCATCATACTCTGCAATAATCGTGAATAAAAAACAGGGACCTAATTTACACTGAACTTTAGTAAAGGACTTTTCGTGAATTTTGAAACTTAATAAGGACCTGTGCCAAAAGTACCCTTAAAAATTTCCAACATCTTTTCCAATTGGTCCAAGTGTTTATTTGGTCGAAGACGATGTGGAAATGGAACACGATGCTCGGTAGGCGGGTCTACTCGAGTAGAAGAAGAAGAATTTTGATTGGAATTCGATTCGACGTTTTGCTCCACGTTCTGTTCAGATTCATTCATTGTTTTAGAAGTGTCGAGAGGTTTTCGGTAAATCGTTTGGATTAACGACTTAATTATTGATTTGTTTACTGGAACGGAGAGTTATGATAGCATTCAATTGGGTGACGTTGCTATCTTGAACAATATGGGCTTGATTTGAATTTGCGTTTTAATTTCTGGGATTTGGAAGGGGTTGGCTTGAGTATGTTCCTCGTTCGCATTCACTTACAGAGGTGGCTAATTGACTCATTTGCATTTCAAGTTTTGCAGTTGATTGGTTTGTGTTTTGTATATATGAGGTCAAAAATTTTGCAAATTGCTGTTTGATTGAAGGCTTTGTGTAGTTGCTTTAGCCAATGTTTCAAGAGTTTTCTCAAGTGAACTTAAATTTTTATCATCTTAGGGAGGATGAGCAGAATTTGGTTGAAAATTTGATTGTAGCGGATGATTATGAGATAGACCCGCAAAGTTTGGTTGAAAATTGTTAGGGAGAAAGGGAAGATTCGAAGCATTATTCGAGAATGCTTGAAAATTGGAATGAATCATATTCGTGTTGGGATTGTTTTGGTTCCACGTAAAATTCGGATGATTTCTCCAATCAGGGTTGTACGTTGGAGAAAACGGATCGTTTTTGGCTTTGTTGTAAGCATTTATTTGTTCGACAGAATTGGGACACTGATCGGCTACAAGGTTCGGATCGTTGCATATATAACACATCGGTTGGGAAGCTTGGTTCATTTGATTCGATGAGAAAATGTTATCGAATTTTTTAATCATTGCTTTGATATTAGCTTCCACAGTAAGAGAAGATCCTATCGAGTGTGCACTCGATCGTGAGTAAATTGATTTTTCGTTCGAATGTTCCCATTGGGACGACTTTTCAGCGAGCTTTTCAAGAAATTGTCGAGCATCATCGTGATGTCGGGCAAGAAGGTTGCCTTGAATCATTGATTCGAGCATGGTTCGTGAGCTGTTTTCGATTCCATCGTATAAGATTTGGCAAATCGTCCAATTTTCAAAGTTATGGTGTGGACATTTTATCCAAGCTCTTTGAATCTTTCAAAATATTTTCTGAATGGTTCTCCATTGAATTGATGAAAATTTACAATTTCATTTTGGATTCTACTTATTATTTTCAAGGGGTAGAACTTTTTTAAGAAAGTTTTAACGAATTCTTCCCATGTTTTGATCGAGTTCGATGGTAAGCCGTACAACCATTTTTCAGCATAATCCATAAGAGCGAAGGAGATTAATCGGAGTTTGATTCCATTGTTAAAAAGTTGTTGGAGTTTAATGGTTGCGCAAACTTGTTCGAATTTAGTCAAAAAGATGTTTGGGTCATCATGCTTGAAATTGCCAAATTTCAAAAGTGTGACAATATGGTTCAAGTGAGTTTCAAAATTATTACCTATAGGGGCGGGTAACGTGATGCAAGATGGAATAGAAACCCTATCGAGAAAGATTCTATCCATAAGAGTTTGAGGGGCGTTCTCGTTCGCCATTTCGGGAGGATCGTTTGTTCGAGCTAAACGATTAGTTGTTGAGTCGCGAGTCCAACGATTTGTTATTGTGTCACGAGTCCAAGTACTCATGCATAAGTGAAAGTCGCGGAGAGAAAGAAGTTAGAAACGAGTTTAGAGAATGAAACTATATTTGGAAAATGAAGTGAAAAATTGTTTTTCGTTTTCTTTTCTTTTATATTTTTAATGGAATAAAAATATTTACCAAATGAAATATATTTTTAAAAGAGAAGTTTGATTTTTTTTTTGCTTTTAAAAATTTTTATATGTTTTTTTGTAATAATTTTTCTTTGTTTTTGAATTTTCAAATTTTCAAATATTTACAAAAAAGATTTTGTTTTTTTAGAAAATGTAAATTTGATTTTTGTTTTTGTTTTTGAATTTTGAATTTTTTTTGACTTTTTATTTTTTTTATTTTTGAGAAGATTTTATATTTTTTTGGATTTTTTTTGATTGAAAATTTCCAAAGCAAAGGGAAAAGGGAAATATTTTTTGGTTAAAATCTAAGTAAAGTAAAATTTACAAGTTTTTTGGATTTTTGTTTTTTTTTTGTTTTTGTTTTTTTATATATGCATGAACTAATGCAACTAAATGAATGGAAAGGACTTAATTATAGTTTTCTGTCATTAGTAGCTCTTAACCCAAAATTGTATAATCACCCTTTGTCTTAAATCAACAAAATATTTCTCAGCTGGGTGACAGGCAACGGTTATCGGTGCACCATGAATCACCATAGCAATGCAGCCGAAGGTTTAAGACCTTCAGAGGAATAACCATTATAATATTTATGAATCAATGTGATATTTATAAATGGTTATTACTCTGCCGTAGCCTAGAACCAAGAAATAAAATTGTTCAAAGAAAATAATTGTGAGGACACAATTAAGCCCTAAGTGAGCTCGTGACACTCTTAGGTCGAATGTTTAACCTTTATTATTAGTCAAATTTTACGATAAAATGCGTTTGTAGGCTAAGGAAAGGGTGATGAAATCCCTCACCTTATGTGAATTAGGGTATTTCCCTTAGAAAAGAAAAACAAGATGAGATGAATGCAAAACAAAAATTAAACGTGAATTTACAATGCAACTAAAATGAAGTTTGTTTTTGTTTTTAGATTTTGATTTTTTTTTGTATAAATTCAAATGCAAGCAACCAACAATGCAGTTCAAATAAAAACAAGGAATGAAGCACGATACCAAAGCTTGTAGAATTATTAGAAATTTATTTTTAAGTGACGATTTTTTTAGCAAGTCGAGTAGTTTTATTAAGCACTTCTTTCTTTTATTTCCTGAAGCCTGAAAATAAGACAAAGATATATATATATATATATATATATACAGATTTTTTTTCCGTTATATATATATAAACAAAACAATTGAAAACTTGTTTTTTTCTCTTTTTTTAAGAATAAAAAAATAAAATTAAAAGGAAAAACACTTTTTTTGTTTTTTTTTTGTTTTTTAGTGCAAATCAAAACAAAAGCAAAACAAAGCAAATTAAGCCAAAACAAATCAAAAAATAATTATCAGACTCGGCCCGTTCAACAAACCCACCCGGCCCAACAACAATGATGCCTGTCTTTTTATTTTAAACAAAAGAAATCACAACGCAAATCCTATTATTTTGTTTAAAACAGAACCTTTCTCTTATTTTTGTTTTTTGAACAAAAATCAATCAAAAATGTAAAAGAAAAATAACTCGAATCGAGGTAATGCAATCGCGTTATTGAACTCGCGATTTAGTATAGTTGATTGCTGAAGTGAGGCAACTACGTAGCAAACTGCTAATTTGGACGATTCAAATCAACAATAAAACCATACATGTCCGACTTGAATAATTCAAAATACCGAATTGTTAATTAAAATTTGGCAAAACTTAACATATATAGTAAATAAATCATCACAGATCACAAACACAGAGTAATATAATTCAACGGAATAGATAAAGAATAGTAGTTCATGAAGCTACAATATACATTGGAGTTAGAAATAAAATACAACTGAATATCTTAGATGTAGTGAATTCTACAGTATGCATAGATGACTTCTCTGAACAAATCAACAGGATGACTGAAAGGATAGATAGCTAGATCTTCAAGCAAGGCTCCAACTTCGAAGGTGAGTCTCAAATGTTGTATCACTCAGTCTGACCCGAGTGTAAAGCAAAACACAAAACACTCGAGTCATGATTAACATTCTTATATCAATAAATCCAACTCAAGTGAAATATCAACTGAAATACGAATAACTTAAATGATGTTTGGAATAACCATCCTCTAAGGGTCCATGGAACTATCTACAGGGTAGAAATATACACTACAACACCGCGGTTCTTTCATCTTAATTTATACCTCAAAATCAAATATCATTTCATTTCACTTCAAATATAGCTATTTTCCAAAATAGTATTTAGATATATTAAATAATTTATACCGTAAAATATTTTCAATTCCCTCAACTTAACAAATTGTTTCAACATCAACCCGACCTTCCCATTTAAATTAAATTCAATCTCAATTTATCAATTTAAATTCAACTCAATTCCTAAAATAACCACTTCGATTTTATCGATTTCAAATTCGGATTTGTAATCACAAAATACCTCTTTATATTCAATATTTTTAAACCTTTAAGTATTCAATGTTTCAACTAAATTTTTATTCAATTTAGTTTTCTAAATAATAAATTCAAATTTAGTTCAACCTAAATTTTCATTTTAATTCAATTTAGTTTCTAAATAACAAATTCAACTATATTGATTTCAAATACAGATCCGAATCTCAAATTTAAACCATTTAAATTCCAATATAGTTTAAGGCTTAAAATTTTAAATGTTCAATTTAACCATTTCATATAGATCTCGATTTAACCTCATTATTATTTAGTCTTGAAATACTTCCTCATTTGATTCAAGATTTTTTAATTAACCTTAAATTCCATTTTCCTCAATATTTTCTTTAATTTACTTAAACGTGAAATATGCATTTAATCGCTTAAATCAAAAATCCAGTTATAAAATCCTATCTTTTTAAAATTTCCCATTTAAAAATTTTAGACCGATTTAATTAAATAAATCCTTATTTAGATACCATTTAATGAACTCAAATTTTATCCCCCCATCTTAATTTATCCCAATTATTTCAACAATCTATTTGAAATATAATTTACATAAATATTAACATAGTTTAGGTATTAAATCAAACTTAATTAAATTAAATATTATTAAATCTATATATTTTGAAATTTAAGAAATAACATTTATTAAGACCATATATTTCTTTCCAAACAAAGAATTTATTTCCAAAATATTTATATATGAACCACGGTGTCTGTATATATTCCTTATCATCTGGTCAAGTGTTACAGATATTTATCATTTAAATCCGTACACTAAATATATACGGGTGGATATAATTCCAATCCGTAATCCCAAATTTAATTAAATAAAAATCGCTTGAGTCTGTCATTTCAACCCATAACGAAATTCTCCTATTCTAAAGTCTGTTTGGGTATGTATCATTTCAACCCATAGTGAAATCTAAAAAACAGGGAACTTGCAGAGTGATAACAGATAACAAAAATATAGCAGGATATGATAATAATATACAACAGGAATATATCATCAATAATTAAATAAAGTATAAACAATAGGATATGGTGTCATATCCCGCAGGTGAACAAATACAGGTAATAGCATAAATATAACAATTTAAATAACTACAGCAACATGTTTCAATTGTCGTTTCAATTGAAATCAAATTTAATAAATAAAAGAACGTTAATCGTGAGTGATTGCTCACCTTTCGAGCCTAGAGGAAAGGGCGGAATGAGAAGAGATACGAATCCAAGCACAGATTTCGAAGCAATGCAATATTGGCATGAATTTTAACGATCAAAGCTGATAAAGAGGAATTGACGAAACTCAAATCAGAGTTGGGTCGATTGAAGATAAATAGGATAAGTGAGCTATATATAACCATATAAAACTCTATTATAAATTTAGACATATATTAAATTAAATATATATTTTCAAAAACCATTGGTGTAAACAGAACATATCTATATGTAGTATAGTTTAAAATAATGTATATGTTTAAACCTATATACAAACCAATATCCAAAACCATTTAAAAATTTAAATCTTTATAAAGTAACCCTTGTAAATAAAATATTAAAATCAATTTAAAACATATTCTAAATTTAATATACATACATTCCAAATCATTGTTTTTAACAAAACGTATATACACTAAAATCAGACATGTATGCAATATATATGTTGAAATAATACTAATTAATATAAAAATACATATATATATATATACATATATAATGCATGTTTATTTGCAACGTATCAACTAACACATATATTATACTTTTAAACTTAATATATCTTAAAAATATAAACTGTACCAACTTTTATAACTTAAGATAATTTATGTTATACATACTATAACTTATATAACCCAATTTATATAAACAGACCGAATCAACAATTTATACTTATGTAAAACATAAACATAACGCATAAAAGAAAAATCAAGGCACGACCTGACATATTATAGTTAAAGTCAAAACAAATGGAAAACTATTATTATAACTTGTAAAATATATATAATCATAAAACATACCCATTCTTGAATAAGGATATGTATCCACTATATGTAGATACGCAACCGAAGCTGTAGAGTGAGATGGTGAGCGGACGTTGGAGGTGGAGCGAGCAACTTCTCAACATTTTTTTTTCGTTTGGGTCTGAAAGAAGAGAAGAAGGGGAGGAGGAATATAATGGCTGAGAGAAAATGAACAGGGGAGACAAAAGAGAACAATGATGCAGATAGAAGAGAATGTAATATATATATATATAAGTATGAATTGGAATCCAAGGGACTGGAGCAACCGATAAAAAAAGGAACGCCACAAAAGTAACGTTCAAATTAATTAACCCAACATAAAGCAATAAATTATGGACAGTTTGATTTAAAAAAAATCAATGCAAACGTACTTTTGCTTTTCTCAACGGTTATAAAACAATGCGTAGGGCCTAAGGTTAGGAATGAAAAAGGAAATCAACGTACCATCAATAGATTAAGGTGAAAAAAGGCAGGGAGCAATCAAAAATCAAAATTTCCAATTTGAGACGTTCGAATTAAAGAATAGAACGTTTGTATTGAATTGGGAATAGTTACAGTCCCTTAAATTTCGGAGTAATGAAAATATTAAAGCAATTTATTTTATTGCTTGGGATTCACGTTCCAAAATTTTGAAACCGAAGGAAGGAATAAAGTCACAGCTTAGGGTACCGTCAAATAAAGGCAACAACTAAATTAAAGGAATAGAAACGAAAGTAAATAAATAAAGGTGAACGACAACAAATCTTGTAAGCAGGGAAATAACGTAAAAAGAGAAAGTAAATTCTAGAAAAGTAAAGGTCACGTTGGAAAATAAATAAAATGCAAATTTGCCGTCACCAATCACGCGTTTGAAATCGAAAATCAAGGAAAAATTAAATGCAAATGGAATTGGTGGACCAGCAGATTGAAATGGACACGCAAGGTAAGAAAAGTAAATAGGCAGGTTATAAATCAGATTGGAAAGAAAAGTGGAGAGGTTAATTGATAAAAGAATTAAGATAATGAAAATGCATAATAATATTGTTGGCATTTAACGTTAACTAGCATCAATCATGTCAGACACCCATGTTAAAAAAAGAAACGCATATAGGAGCATGCATTTTCTTCTGACTTGCAACATCATTCATCATTTTGGCATTCGTGGCATTCAACAAATTAAGGTGGTGGTCAAAGTCGTGAAATGGTAGCAAATTAACGATGAATAGGATCCAATAATTCTTAGTGAAATGCACAAAATTGGAAAAATCAGCATGTGCCCTCTACGCACATGTTAAGATTTGCATAATTTCACTAATAACCTTTATGATTTTGGCGTGATAAATATAGATAGTTTGATTTTTTAACAATTTACACTGTGTATTAGTGATTATTTCTTGTTTGAGCGGTTGTTAGCATATGCCTACTGAATACATATTAACATAATCCCATAAAAATTTATGTGTACTCAAAATGTTGTTCTGATGAAGTTTTTTTTTTGGTCTCAAGATTATTATTAAACCTTTAGAATATCATTTGACTTATCCGAAGGTTGATGATTTTCAAATCCTATTAAGATTAAGGTCGCTAATTGATTATTGTTGAAAGCTAAGGATATTAAGAAAATACTATTATGTAATCCATATCTTGTACACGGAATTTGTTATTAAAATCGTATCATTATAGGTACATGTATGATTATAAACAATAACATTCATAATTTACAACTACGATGTTGCAGATCCTTTTAATTTATACTATTTATTCTCTACCTATTAATTTATACGTTTTATTCTCTACCTATTAATTTATACGTTCTATTCTCTACCTATTAATTTATACGTTCTATTCTCTACCTATTAATTTATACGTTTTATTCTCTACCTATTAATTTATACGTTCTATTCTATACTTATTAATTTATACTATTATTCTCTACCTTATTAATTTATACGTTTTATTCTCTACCTATTAATTTATACGTTCTATTCTCTACCTATTAATTTATACTATTATTAAAATTTTATGCGTCGTTACACTCCCCCTCACTCAAAACTTTTCGTCCCCGAAAAGGAAGGAGGTAGGAGAATAGAACAACCAGAAATAAAAGTAGACTGAAAGTCAAGGGTAAATAATTGATCTAGCTATATAAATTTTACTTGAGATATTCATACATTTCAAAACCCATTTGTAAAAATTCTTGCTTCCTTTACAAATACCATTTATATTTTAAATAACACCTTTATAAGTATATGAAAACTATTTGAAAATAATTATTTACATCATTAGTTATATTTAAAGAAGCTATTTGAAAACATTAAATTCATAACTCATGAAAATTTTAATTTATCTTAAAATACTTTTCAAATATTATCAATAAATTAATAATCATTTTCTTTAAATATTTTTTATTTAATTAATAACTTCGAAAATATTTATACCACTAAAATTTTCTATTAACCAATGTAGTATACAGATAAGCAATCTTTAAAAGATTATATTTAAAAACGAAAGGAAGGTAGATTCTGGAACGGAATATAGGTGAACAACTAAAGCTGAGAAGATAAGGTAGATTCAAAGAATAGAATCGAGCACGAATAATTAATCTAGAACCATAAGAATTTAAATTTCAAATATTAATTCAAAATTTCTTTGTTGGGAAAAATACTTTTATAATAAATACCTTTATAATAATACTTTTATAATAAAATACTATTATATCGAAATAAATTTTCCTTTCGAAAATACTTTTTGTAACGACCCGGAAATGTAGACGATTTAATTTAGTTATTTATTTGAATTTTGTAATAAAAATTTAGTAGTAATGATAAAGAGTGATAAATTTATATGGAAATGAACGCTAATTTACCAATGGTAATTTAAGCCTTTGATTTTAATATGAATAAATCTTTCGAATATAATAGTGTAGGTATTGTACCTGAAATCAAATTAGTAGACATTTGCAATAATAAGTGAATAAATAAATAACCATAAGGGATAACATTAATATATATTTGGTTAGAACAAATTTGAACGTGGAGGAATAAATGTGAAGTATTTAATATTAATAACGTTATTTGGGGGATTTGAGGAATAAGTTGAAATTTGGTAATTAAGATATTTATACGCAAAGTATATAAAGAAAGATATATTGATTCTATTAAAATAAATTGGAGATCTAGTATTAAATATTTTCTTAATGTAAATTTAGGTAAGTTTTGATATTTAATGCTAACTCCATTCAGAATATGACCATGGGTGTAGTAGTTTGAATGGTAAGCAATAGTTATAAGTTACATGCTTAATTGGTCGATGGAATTTAAATTGAAATAAATGTTAATACACTAAATAAAAGTTACATTTAATATGAGAAGTAATGCCATGTTAGAAGTGTCAAATTTAGGGTATTAAGACTTATAAATGGAAATTAAGAGGCAGTTAAAATTTAGTGGACTTTAATGTGTATTTATGAGAAATGTACGCTATAACTAAAGAGGTGAATGAAATAAATACAAACCAATGTGGATTGTATACATGAGATGACAATTTTTGGGGATAACGGGATTTAAACCTAAATAAATAAATTCCTTGAAAACTTAAGTTTTAATCTTTGCATAAATTGGAATTGTACGTTAATATTGTAAATTTTGAATTATTCTATAATAAATTAATGTAGGAAGTTGTTTAAAGGATTCTAAAGTTACCAAGTAATCCAAACTGACATAAATTGCAATTAGTTAAAGTTGAATTGTAAAACTGATTCAATTAACCTATTATTAATTTATTTATTTGGAATATAAAATGTAATGATAGAGTTAATTGAAAATTTAAGGTAGTTTAATTTGTATTTTATTTGGGATTAAGTCAAGATGGGTAGATATTAGAAGGTATATACTTAGCTCATTCAATTAATGTAATTTAATGTACATTTACGTGGAATATAATACCATGTTTAATAGATTGCTAAATTGAACATATAAATTTTTTTTTACCTTAATTAACATGGTGGATAAATTTATTGAATTAGAATCTTAATCAAATGCAACATTCATTGTTATTTGTAGCTTATAGGTGGAGATTTTTATAAATAAGATTTGGAGTCTGTGTTATGATTTCAAAATTTAGTTGATTTTGAAATAAGGTAAACATTTGAACTTATGAATCTATCAATTAAAAATTTATTTGTTAAACCATTGTAATTGGTTGAGAAAAAATAAAGAGGTATAATTAGTTTAAGTGTAAATGAAAGTATGTATAGGAAAATGAATTATTTGCAGGAGAAATATTTGGTAAAAAGGGTGGAACTAAGGGAAGAAGTAAAGATTTAAAATTTATAATGAAGCATATGTTGAAAAGGAAATGAAACCATAGGAATTTAAGCTAAGTATTATCGGTTGATATAAAATGACGAATAAATTTGAAGTAATGTAAATGGTTATACTAGGATAAGAAGAGAATATAGGGAAACAAGGGTAAGTTGTGAATTTATTTAAATGAATTAATATTATTAGATAGTAAATTGAATTAGATCAATGTCCTGTATGGTTTAGTAAAGAAAGCTTTTAAAGGAAAACCTTTAATTTATAAATGAAAATCAATGCATTAAATTAGGTGTAACTGAATGTATGCAAATAATTTTGTAAGAATAAGTTAATAAACAATTTATTTGCACATACCCGATTTAAATTGGAATAACAGAAAGGACAAGAACTTGATTTGCCTAGGCATTTATATTTATAAACTATAACTAAATAGAAAGCTTGGTAGTAAATAGGATATAAGAAGACAAAGGCAACTAGTAAATTAATAAATGAATTCATAATAATAAGTAGTAATTAATGCATATATATTTGGCATTAGTGATAATTACAAAACTTTACCCATTTATCTAATTTATTTAATTAAATCTAAATCTATGGCAACATTGTTGTAATGATGGTTGTAAGTGAATTTGAATGTAAAAGGGTAACAATTATTTAGGTTAACCATTTTGAGTATGTTAAGTTAAGAATGACAATCGATTGAAATAAATCTAAATTTTGTTTTGGTTAATGTGTTCTAGTTAATAAAGGGAGTTTATAAGAAATGAAGCATGCACTAATGACATGTGTTATAATTCAAATGTTATTTATACCCATAAAATGTCTATTTACTGAATAGAAAGATTTTAAATCAATAAGCGAATTTATTGAGGTTCCAATTTATAATTTATAATTTAATGTAGACTCAATTACAATTAATTGACTTAAATCGTGCAGTTAGCGTAGATTTGTTTTGTAATTGGAGTAGTTAATCCTATAAGATGAAGTTATTGCTAATTCTATTTATAATTGGACCATTTGTTGATATAGATTATAGAAAGCAAGATGTATAAATTTAATTAAAGTATCAACATTCAACAATTGTAATTATTGAAAATTAAAATGGAATTTGAGGATAATAAGGTGAAACCATGAACAAATGTTAATGCATCCTTATTACTGGTTAAAGATGAGTATATAAAAGTTTGAAAATCAAAAATAGGTTTTGAAAACTTAATTTATAATTTCTAAATATAAGGAAGTGGAGAAATTAACACTGCAATGGATAGACTTATCAGCTTTTAATTTACATCTAAATTTGTTTAGATCAATTTGGAAATTAATAAAATTGTGGATATATTTTGAAACGTAAACGAAAAGTCTAGATTTACATTTGTAAATACAAATAAAATGTAAATGATAAGGAATTTATTTATTTTCTAAATCCGTAACGTGTGTAATTAATATTATTTATCTTTTGGGACTACTTCCGTTTTCACGTTAAAATTCGTGTACACTTATTCTTTTGCGATCTATCTATAAATAGACGATCAAAAACCCTAGCCTCCATCTTCTATCATTTGTCTGTACGTTCTTTTCTTCAACTCCTTCTCCTTCTCAAATGGATGCAAACCTAGATCTATTTCTATTCAAATTCCAAATGAAAATTCAAACATCTCAGAAAAATTCCAAAAAAAATATATGTTGTAGATTTCATCCATACGAATCTACGCGCAGTCTCTGTTTTCGAAATCGATACTCGAGTCAACGGCAAATCGTGGTCAAAATCAGGAAATTCGAAACCTAAGTCAATTTGGGCGTTTTGATTTGGAGCGACTATTTGCAAATTGGTTTCTGGGTATTGGAGAGCTCGGCTAGGGAAGTCGTAATGGTGGAGGCGCGTCACCATCTGGTGGCCTGGGGCGGTCTAAAGGCACGGTCAAAGATGGGGAGGGTGTGCGTTGAAATGGGTTCATTCCCTGGACGAGCATACGTGAGTTGAGAAGAAGCTTTATGACGTGGCAAGCTTTAATTAGGTTGTTGTTAAATTTTGTTTTATTTAATTTTTGTTTCAACTCATTAAAATTGAACAACTTTTTCATACGTTACCCGTTTCATGCGAAATTTCTTTTGTTAGGATCGTAATTAAATTCCGGATCTGATGACGCTGGTTTGGACAGATTTGGAGACCGTTGGAATTTTGGGTTTAAATCGGATTTAAATTCGATTTAAATTCAAAAGGTGGGTGTTTTAACCCACTCACAACTTCTAAAACTTCTTATGTCTGTTAAATTAGTTTTAGATATGAGTAGAAATTTATTTATGACTGTTTGGCATGTTTTATTCAATATCTCTGTTAAATTGCATTTATTTAATTTAACCGTTAATTTATTTTATTTATTGCATAAATTTGACAGTTAGAATTTATTTATTTGCATATTAACTGCCAGTCATAGTTATGCTAAATTTTTATTTCATATTAACTGCCAGTTAAATTTACGTTTATTTTTGCATATAAACTGCCAATTAACAGTTATTAAATTTATTTAGAGTATAAACTGATAATTGATACCATTATTTATCACCTGCTATGTATTGATGATTGTTTGAAATTGGATGATGACTGTGATAAATGGATGTATGATTTGATGGATGGATGGATGATTAATTTTATTAATTGCAAGTTGCTATGCATTTTTATTTCATTCGGGATTGCGGTTTGAAATGATAAACCACCGCATTTATATTTTAAATTGCGGATTGAAATGATAAACATCCGTACCACTTGACCATAGGGTAGAAAATTTTATACAAGTACCGCGGTATATATAAAAAAAATTGAAATGTTTTTATGGTTTTGTAAAACTATATATATATATGGTTTATGGGATATTGAATTGGTTATTGATATATATAGAGAAATTTTCGGTTTTTAAGCTTTGTATAAATTTGATTTGAAGTATAAAATAAAGTTTGATTTTTAAGATCAAATACGATTAAGCTTTTATTAAAATTTAATTTCTGGAGTTTTTTGACTTAAATGAGAATAAGATTTGGAAGATGAATATTAAGTTAAAGTGAAATTTAATAAAAGTTAGAATTTTTAAAGGATATGATTTTATAACTTGATTTTGTGCAGAGTGATCTAAATGAATATCAGGTTGATTTAAATGAATATAAATAAATTGAAAGATTATCCAGTTATGTGAAGCTAAAGGTTTTACTTAAATTATATTGAATTCATTAAGTAAATATTTCAAGTCTAAATAATAAGTAATTGAATTTAATATATATGGGATTGTCAAATGAGTTTGTTTTGAAATGGTGAAATATTTAAAGCTTTGAAACATAAGAATTGAAATGGTATTTGGAAGTTTAAATCAATATATGAAATTGATTTGTGAAATCTAAAGAAGCTATTGTGTTTTATAAAGTAATTTAATATTTAACCATTTAATAGATGGAAATTTGTTTCGAAGTTATGATTTTCAAGGTAGTATGATTTGGAATTATTATATACAAGAGTTGTGATTTCTAAATATTTCACTTTGAAAACCCTATGATTTTGGAAAAGAATATATATTGGAAAATAAAATGACATTATATGATTTTGGGTCTAAATGATATCGTATTGATTTGGGGTTTTAAAGATATAAACGATATCGTATTTATATGGGTTTAAAATGGATTTTGTTCTGGTTTTAAAGTATAATTATTTTAAATGACCGCGGTGTTATAATAATGTTTGGTTGTTGAAGAGACCGGGATCGGAAGTTGTCATACTCTCTGCCAACTCCGAAAACCACTTTAACAACCGTGTACGCAGTGGAGATTCCAGAATGAAGTAGGTTGGTGGCGACGTTTCCTGCAAGGTAAACACGTGGACCCGACTCCCGTGAGTTGGCATAAGGTGGCTAAAACAGGAGCGATTCTCGGGCCAATGAGGTCATTCCTCTGATCGGACACTCCTCTTCGATATTATACTTTGACTTTGGATTGTTTCAGTGGCCACTTTTACTTTGATTTTTGGGGGAGTTTGTTCGAGGTGGGCGGTAGCTACGGCTATGCGTTTCCATCAGCCCGGATAGCAATTGGTATATCTATCCTGGCATTGCCTAGTTGTGCCGTGTCACCTACCCTAGCGCGCCTTATACGATTTTGGTTTTGTACCATACCTATGGAGTGCCCTCTGACGACGCCCAGTATGGGGGAGATTACGGTACTGTATAGACTATGGGAATATATAAATGTGTTAAGGTGGAAAATGTAAAGCCTTAACGCTATTTAAAAGTAAGTTTATTTTACAATTAGACACTATTATAATAGCGCAATATACTATATAGTAAATAGTTTAACGGATCCTTAGGAGATGTAAATCCCGAGCATCTCTTGAGTTACTGCACTCATATTTATTTCTGTTAATTTAACTCACATAAGATCTTTTAGTTCTGACTCGAGTGTTTTGTCTTTTCAATTCGCTCGGGTCAGTCCGAGCGTTTCAGGATTTGAAGTTTAGCTCTGGAGGACGAAGACGAAGATTTGTAGTATTACTATTATTATTTATCTAGTGTACTACACACTGTTCCACTGCATTGTTATTGGTATGTGTAACTCTGATATGTATTATATAAATGTTTGTAAACAGTTTTATAAACTGTATATTTTATTATTATATTTTATCCTTCCGTTGTGAGATTCTATTTTGTTTATTTCTTCTCTGTTTTTCTTATTTACCCCATAACAATCCGCCCTTCCGTATGGTTTGAATCGGCATGTGTGTCGATTTGAAGCATGCGAAAAGGCGGGACGTTACACTTTTATAACTCGATGTTTCAACAAGTTTATCCTCGTGCTTGCAGACTCTGGTCATGCGTTGATCAGGCGCAAAGCTAGAATTCTTCAAGTACTTAGTAGACTTGTTTCAACACCCAGTGAAAATACTTGAAAAACCTTTAAAACAGATATGGAAAGTACAATCCAAACAAAACAACCAACCCAAAACCTTTGTCCGACCATGGTTCGCAGATACAAAATGGTTACGCCTGGATCCCCCAGGAAACAATCCATATCTGTAAGCTTTCTCAGCCCTGCGAGTTACGCCATGATGACTAGTAGAGTGCAGGATACACAATGGTTATGCCTGGATCCCCCAGGAAACAATCCGTACCCCTAGGCAAGACTCAGCCAGGAAATTGCGCTATGCATTCATGAGAGAAAAAAACCATGGGTTACGCCACGGTGGGAACACTCGAGTATTACATCCGGAAAACCGAAAATCAGAAAGAATAATATCGATAGAATGAATCCACGATGTGGCCACAAAGCGGATATCAAGCAGAAGGCACTTTCCATATCTTTACTTCGAAAATATATATCATATAGTACCTTTTCAAATCACTTTCAAATATCATACTCATATAAAGTCCATTATATATAGGATTCCCTTTTTCCCAAATCGAATACTTTCCAAATCAATAGTAGATCAAATCATACTTATATAGACTTCGATTATATAATATATCTTTCCAAATTGAGTACCTTCAAATCAATGGATTTCAAATCAATTTCATACTTTTACAAATCCAATTTATATAAGTTCGACCGCTCCCAAATCTAGTGCTTAATAATATAAGGTTCTCAATTTCAAATCATTCAATATCCATTCAGTTTCCAAATCATATATGATTTCACCAAATTTTCTTCCAAATTAAGTATCTAAATTTCAAAGTTCCCAAAATAATAGGTTTAGAAAATTATCCCAGTTTCTAAATTAAAATAATTCAAGTCAAACAAATTCATTTCCAAAATCTCCATAAGAGTACTGGTTTTTAATTTCAATTTAATTTCAAAACTAAATTTTTTCTCAAAATCAATTATACTCAAATGGTTTCCAAATTTATTATTATCCCTTTAAAATTTTTAAACTATCTATTTCTAGTTGAAATATTCAATTTACCTTTCTGAAAACTATTATTCAAAAATATATATATATATATATATATATATTTTCAAAACATTTCAAACTAAATTTATATTCTTTATCAAACATTTTATACCCTTCGAAATTTCTTAGTTTTAAAATTTTAGACCTTGACTTGGAAGTGTTCGAACCTTCAAAATGATAAGGGGAAATTACATTTTCAATTCAAGAGTTGAAAATCAATAATAAATCAATTTCAATATATAGGGTTATACCAAAACAAATTCGAAACTCGAGGACTGAACACCAGTCTCATTTTAAATTGTTTCAAATATATACTTATATCTTTCTAAAATATCAAATTATACTTCGGAATTTGAAATCAAAAACGGTTTTACAAAATCACTTGCATAGCGAAGCTATTAAAGTGGCCTCTCCCCCACTCTGAAACTCGAAAATCAATGTCGATGATGCGTGCACTCATCACCGAAATTATTTTCCAGTGACATACGTGAGTTCTGAACTTCTATTTTCTTTAAAACTTCTTTGAAATTTCTTCAAAATTATTGGAACTCATTTGAACTCATTTGAAACATTTCTTATTTGGAAAAATACCTTTAAATCGTATTATTTTTATATATTTTCCACAATCTTAAATCCAATTTTCAAAATACCGGAATTCAATTCTCGAATTTCAAATTTAACCCTTCAGTTGTAAATCATTTTTATATAAATCAATTTCTTACAAGTTTTCAAATTTTCAAAAATACAACATACTCAATTTTTCAAAGGGTGATTTAAGAATGGATTTCAAAACAAAGGTAGAGATTTAAATTAGAAGACTCTAACCAATAGAATCCTGATTCGAAGATAGACTCGATCGAAGATGATTAAATTACAAAATAGAAGATGGATATACTTCTATAAATCACGGGCGACCTTAATCGGGTCAATCGTGCATTTAGCAATATGATGGATGCAGAATTCTAAGGCAAATCGACATTCGATCGCTAGAGATAGAATTTGGAATAACAGGAGATAGTAGCATCTAAACCGAGGATACAAAAATCTTCGGTGAATCGACGCCAATTGTAAAGGAGTTTTCATCCCCCTTTACAAATCATTTAGTGGAGTTATTGGATACTCCAGAATCAAAAGAATATAAATAGAGAGAGACAAGAATGAATTTTGGAACCGAGGGACATTCCAAAATTCAAAGGAAATCCAGTCAGAAAGGAAGAGGTTCAACTCGAGCGAAAGTGATTCTGTAAATAAATTTACCATATATGCTTAGTTTTGCCTAGAGCCAAAGCTCTGATACCAACTGTAGCGACCCGCTAATTTGGACCATTCAAATCGACAATAAAACCATACATGTCCGACTTGAATAATTCAAAATACCGAATTGTTAATTAAAATTTGGCAAAACTTAACATATATAGTAAATAAATCATCACCGATCACAGACACAGAGTAATATAATGCAGCGGAATAGATAAAGAATAGTAGTTCATTAAGCTACTATATACATTGGAGATAGAAATAAAATACATCTGAATATCTTAGATGTAGTGAAGTCTCCAGTATGCGTAGATGACTTCTCTGAACAAATCAAAAGGATGACTGAAAGGATAGATAGCTGGATCTTCAAGCAAGGCTCCAACTTCGAAGGTGAGTCTCAAATGCTGTATCACTCAGTCTGACCCGAGCGTAAAGCAAAACACAAAACGCTCGAGTCAGGATTAACATTCTTATATCAATAAATCCAACTCAAGTGAAATGTCAACTGAAATACAAATAACTTAAAGGATGTTTGGAATAACCATCCTCTAAGGGTCCATGGATCTATCTACAGGGTAGAAATATACACTATAACACCGTGGTTCTTTCATCTTAATTTATACCTCAAAATCAAATATCATTTCACTTCAAATATAGCTATTTTCCAAAATAGTATTTAGATATATTAAATAATTTATACCGTAAAATATTTTCAATTCCCTCAACTTAACAAATTGTTTCAACATCAACCCAACCTTCCCATTTAAATTAAGTTCAATCTCAATTTATCAATTTAAATTCAACTCAATTCCTAAAATAACCACTTCAATTTTATCGATCTCAAATTCGGATTTGTAATCACGAAATACCCCTTTATATTCAATATTTTTAAACCTTTAAGTATTCAACGTTTCAACTAAATTTTTATTCAATTTAGTTTTCTAAATAATAAATTCAAATTCAGTTCAACCTAAATTTTCATTTTAATTCAATTTAGTTTCTAAATAACAAATTCAACTATATTGATTTCAAATACAGATCCGAATTTCAAATTTAAACCATTTAAATTCCAATATAGTTTAAGGCTTAAAAATTTAAATGTTCAATTTAACCGTTTCATATAGATCTCGATTTAACCTCATTATTATTTAGTCTTGAAATAATTCCTCATTTGATTCAAGATTTTTTAATTAACCTTAAATTCCATTTTTCTCAATATTTTCTTTAATTTACTTAAACGTGAAATATGCATTTAATCGCTTAAATCAAAAATCCAGTTATAAAATCCTACCTTTTTAAAATTTCCCATTTAAAAATTTTAGATCGATTTAATTAAATAAATCCTTATTTAGATACCATTTAATAAACTCAAATTTTATCTCCCCATCTTAATTTATCCCAATTATTTCAAAAATCTATTTGAAATATAATTTACATAAATATTAACATAGTTTAGGTATTAAATCAAACTTAATTAAATTAAATATTATTAAATCTATATATATAGAAATTTAAGAATTAACATTTATTAAGACCATATATTTCTTTCCAAACAAAGAATTTATTTCCAAAATATTTATATATGAACCACGGTGTCTGTATATATTCCTTATCATCTGGTCAAGTGTTACGGATATTTATCATTTAAATCTGTACACTAAATATATACGGGTGGATATCATTCTAATCCGTAATCCCAAATTTAATTAAATGAAAATCGCTTGGGTCTATCATTTCAACCCATAACGAAATTCTCCTATTCTAAAGTCTGTTCGGGTATGTATCATTTCAACCCATAGTGAATTCTAAAATACAGGGAACTTGCAGAGTGATAACAGATAACAAAAATATAGCAGGATATGATAATAATATACAACAGGAATATATCATCAGTAATTAAATAAAGTATAAACAATAGGATATGGTGTCATATCCCGTAGGTGAACAGATACAGGTAATAGCATAAATATAACAATTTAAATAACTACAGCAACATATTTCAATTGTCTATTCAATTGAAATCAAATTTAATAAATAAAAGAACGTTAATCGTGATTGATTGCTCACCTTTCGAGCCTAGAGGAAAGGGCGGAATGAGAAGAGATACAAATCCAAGCACATATTTCGAAGCAACGCAATATTGGCAAGAATTTTAACGATCAAAGCTGATAAAGAGGAATTGACGAAACTCAAATCAGAGTTGGGTCGATTGAAGATAAATAGGATAAGTGAGCTATATATAACCATATAAAACTGTATTCTAAATTTGTGCATATATTAAATTAAATATATATTTTCAAAAACCATTGGTGTAAACAAAACATACCTATATGTAGTATAGTTTAAAATAATGTATATGTTTAAACCTATATACAAACCAATATCCAACACCATTAAAAAAATTAAATCTTTATAAAGTAACCCTTGTAAATAAAATATTTAAATCAATATTAAAACATATTCTAAATTTAATATACATACATTCCAAATCATTGTTTTTAACAAAACGTATATACACTAAAATCAGACATGTATGCAATATATATGTTGAAATAATACTAATTAAAATATAAATACATATATATAATGCATGTTTATTTGCAACGTATCAACTACCACATATATTATACTTTTAAACTTAATATATCTTAAAAATATAAACTGTACCAACTTTTATAACTTAAGATAATTTATGTTATACATACTGTAACTTATATAACCCAATTTATATAAACAGACCGAATCAACAATTTATACTTATGTAAAACATAAACATAACGCATAAAAGAAAAATCAAGGCACGACCTGACATATTACAGTTAAAGTCAAAACAAATGGAAAACTAATATTATAACTTGTAAAATATATATAATCATAAAACATACCCATACTTGAATAATGATATGTATCCACTATATGTAGATACGCAGCCGAAGCAGTAGAGTGAGATGGTGAGCGGACGTTGGAGGTGGAGCGAGCAACTTCTCAACATTTTTTTTCGTTTGGGTCTGAAAGAAGAGAAGAAGGGAAGGAGGAATATAATGGCAGAGAGAAAATGAACAGGGGAGACAAAAGAGAACAATGATGCAGATAGAAGAGAATGGAGTATATATATAAGTATGAATTGGAATCCAAGAGACTGGAACAACCGATAAAAAAAGGAACGCCACAAAAGTAACGTTCAAATTAATTAACCCAACATAAAGCAATAAATTATGGACCGTTTGATTTAAAAAAAATCAATGCAAACGTACGTTTGCTTTTCTCAATGGTTATAAAACAATGCGTAGGGCCTAAGGTTAGGAATGAAAAAGGAAATCAACGTACCATCAATAGATTAAGGTGAAAAAAGGCAGGGAGCAATCAAAAATCAAAATTTCCAATTTGAGACGTTCGAATTAAAGAATAGAACGTTTGTACTGAATTGGGAATAGTTACAGTCCCTTAAATTTCGGAGTTATGAAAATATTAAAGCAATTTATTTTATTGCTTGGGATTCACGTTCCAAATTTTTAAAACCGAAGGAAGGAATAAAGTCACAGCTTAGGGTACCGTCAAATAAAGGCAACAGCTAAATTAAAGGAATAAAAACGAAAGTAAATAAATAAAAGTGAACGACAACAAATCTTGTAAGCAGGGAAATAACGTAAAAAGAGAAAGTAAATTCTAGAAAAGTAAAGGTCAAGTTGGAAAATAAATAAAATGCAAATTTGCCGTCACCAATCACGCGTTTGAAATCGAAAATCAAGGAAAAATTAAATGCAAATGGAAGTGGTGGACCAGCAGATTGAAATGGACCAGCAGATTGTATAACCACCCTTTGTCTTAAATCAACAAAATATTTCTCAGCTGGGTGACGGGCAACGGTTATCGGTGCACCATGAATCACCATAGCAATGCAGCCGAAGGTTTAAGACCTTCAGAGGAATAACCATTATAATATTTATGAATCAATGTGATATTTATAAATGGTTATTTCTCTACCGTAGCCTAGAACCAAGAAATAAAATTGTTCAAAGAAAATAATTGTGAGGACAAAATTAAGCTCTAAGTGAGCTCGTGACACTCTTAGGTCGAATGTTTAACCTTTATTATTAGTCAAATTTTACGATAAAATGCGTTTGTAGGCTAAGGAAAGGGTGATGAAATCCCTCACCTTATGTGAATTAGGGTATTTCCCTTAGAAAAGAAAAACAAGATGAGATGGATGCAAAACAAAAATTAAACGTGAATTTACAATGCAACTAAAATGAAGTTTGTTTTTGTTTTTAGATTTTGAATTTTTTTTGTATAAATGCAAATGCAAGCAACCAACAATGCAGTTCAAATAAAAACAAGGAATGAAAGCACGATACCAAAGCTTGTAGAATTATTAGAAATTTATTTTTAGGTGACAATTTTTTTAGCAAGTCGAGTAGTTTTATTAAGCAATTCTTTCTTTTATTTCCTGAAGCCTGAAAATAAGACAAAGATATATATATATATATATATATATATATATATATATATATACAGATTTTTTTCCGTTATATATATATATAAACAAAACAATTGAAAACTTGTTTTTTCTCTTTTTTTAAGAATAAAAAAATAAAATTAAAAGGAAAAAACACTTTTTTGTTTTTGTTTTTTTTGTTTTTTAGTGCAAATCAAAACAAAAGCAAAACAAAGCAAATTAAGCCAAAACAAATCAAAAAATAATTATCAGACTCGGCCTGTTCAACAAACCCACCCGACTCAACAACAATGATGCCTGTCTTTTTATTTTAAACAAAAGAAATCATAACGCAAATCCTATTATTTTGTCTAAAACAGAACCTTTCTCTTATTTTTGTTTTTTGAACAAAAATCAATCAAAAATGTAAAAGAAAAATAACTCGAATCGAGGTAATGCAATCGCGTTATTGAACTCGCGATTTAGTAGAGTTGATTGCTGAAGTGAGGCAACTACGTAGCGACCCGCTAATTTGGACCATTCAAATCAACAATAAAACCATAAATGTTCGACTTGAATAATTCAAAATACCGAATTGTTAATTAAAATTTGGCAAAACTTAACATATATAGTAAATAAATCATCACAGTTCACAGACACAGAGTAATATAATGCAACGGAATAGATAAAGAATAGTAGTTCATGAAGCTACAATATACATTGGAGTTATAAATAAAATACAACTGAATATCTTAGATGTAGTGAAGTCTACAGTATGCATAGATGACTTCTCTGAACAAATCAACAGAATGAATGAAAGGATAGATAGCTGGATCTTCAAGCAAGGCTCCAACTTCGAAGGTGAGTCTCAAATGCTGTATCACTCAGTCTGACTCGAGCGTAAAGCAAAACACAAAACGCTCGAGTCAGGATTAACATTCTTATATCAATAAATCCAACTCAAGTGAAATGTCAACTGAAATACAAATAACTTAAAGGATGTTTGGAATAACCATCCTCTAAGGGTCCATGGATCTATCCACAGGGTAGAAATATACACTATAACACCGTGGTTCTTTCATCTTAATTTATACCTCAAAATCAAATATCATTTCACTTCAAATATAGCTATTTTCCAAAATAGTATTTAGATATATTAAATAATTTATACCGTAAAATATTTTCAATTCCCTCAACTTAACAAATTGTTTCAACATCAACCCGACCTTCCCATTTAAATTAAATTCAATCTCAATTTATCAATTTAAATTCAACTCAATTCCTAAAATAACCACTTCAATTTTATCGATCTCAAATTCGGATTTGTAATCACAAAATACCCCTTTATATTCAATATTTTAAACCTTTAAGTATTCAACGTTTCAACTAAATTTTTATTCAATTTAGTTTTCTAAATAATAAATTCAAATTTAGTTCAACCTAAATTTTCATTTTAATTCAATTTAGTTTCTAAATAACAAATTCAACTATATTGATTTCAAATACAGATCCGAATCTCAAATTTAAACCATTTAAATTCCAATATAGTTTAAGGCTTAAAAATTTAAATGTTCAATTTAACTATTTCATATAGACCTCGATTTAACCTCATTATTATTTAGTCTTGAAATACTTCCTCATTTGATTCTAGATTTTTTAATTAACCTTAAATTCCATTTTTCTCAATATTTTCTTTAATTTACATAAACGTGAAATATGCATTTAATCGCTTAAATCAAAAATCCAATTATAAAATCCTACCTTTTTAAAATTTCCCATTTAAAAATTTTAGATCGATTTAATTAAATAAATCCTTATTTAGATACCATTTAATAAACTCAAATTTTATCTCCCCATCTTAATTTATCCCAATTATTTCAAAAATCTATTTGAAATATAATTTACATAAATATTAACATAGTTTAGGTATTAAATCAAACTTAATTAAATTAAATATTATTAAATCTATATATATAGAAATTTAAGAATTAACATTTATTAAGACCATATATTTCTTTCCAAACAAAGAATTTATTTCCAAAATATTTATATATGAACCAAGGTGTCTGTATATATTCCTTATCATATGGTCAAGTGTTACGGATATTTATCATTTAAATCCATACACTAAATATATAGGATATCATTCCAATCCGTAATCCCAAATTTAATTAAATGAAAATCGCTTAGGTCTATCATTTCAACCCATAACGAAATTCTCCTATTCTAAAGTCTGTTCGGGTATGTATCATTTCAACCCATAGTGAATTCTAAACTACAGGGAACTTGTAGAGTGATAACAGATAACAAAAATATAGCAGGATATGATAATAATATACAACAGGAATATATCATCAGTAATTAAATAAAGTATAAACAATAGGATATGGTGTCATATCCCGTAGGTGAACAGATACAGGTAATAGCATAAATATAACAATTTAAATAACTACAGCAACATATTTCAATTGTCGTTTCAATTGAAATCAAATTTAATAAATAAAAGAATGTTAATCATGAGTGATTGCTCACCTTTCGAGCCTGGAGGAAAGGGCGGAATGAGAAGAGATACGAATCAAAGCACAGATTTCGAAGCAACGCAATATTGGCAAGAATTTTAACGATCAAAGCTGATAAAGAGGAATTGACGAAACTCAAATCAGAGTTGGGTCGATTGAAGATAAATAGGATAAGTGAGCTATATATAACCATATAAAACTGTATTCTAAGTTTAGACATATATTAAACTAAATATATATTTTCAAAAACCATTGGTGTAAACAGAACATATCTATATATAGTATAGTTTAAAGTAATGTATATGTTTAAACCTATATACAAACCAATATCCAACACCATTTAAAAATTTAAATCTTTATAAAGTAACCCTTGTAAATAAAATATTTAAATCAATATTAAAACATATTCTAAATTTAATATACATACATTCCAAATCATTGTTTTTAACAAAACGTATATACACTAAAATCAGACATGTATGCAATATATATGTTGAAATAATACTAATTAAAATATAAATACATATATATAATGCATGTTTATTTGCAACGTATCAACTACCACATATATTATACTTTTAAACTTAATATATCTTAAAAATATAAACTGTACCAATTTTTATAACTTAAGATAATTTATGTTATACATACCGTAACTTATATAACCCAATTTATATAAACAGACCGAATCAACAATTTATACTTATGTAAAACATAAACATAACGCATAAAAGAAAAATCAAGGCACGACCTGACATATTATAGTTAAAGTCAAAAAAAATGGAAAACTAATATTATAACTTGTAAAATATATATAATCATAAAACATACACATACTTGAATAAGAATATGTATCCACTATATGTAGATACGCAGCCGAAGCAGTAGAGTGAGACGGTGAGCGGACGTTGGAGGTGGAGCGAGCAACTTCTCAACATTTTTTTTCGTTTGGGTCTGAAAGAAGAGAAGAAGGGGAGGAGGAATATAATGGCAGAGAGAAAATGAACAGGGGAGATAAAAGAGAACAATGATGCAGATAGAAGAGAATGGAATATATATATATATATATATATATATATATATATATATATATATATGAGTCTGATTTGGAATCCAAGAGACTGGAGCAACCGATAAAAAAAAAGGAATGCCACAAAAGTAACGTTCAAATTAATTAACCCAAAATAAAGCAATAAATTATGGACCGTTTGATTTAAAAAAAAATCAATGCAAACGTACGTTTGCTTTTCTCAATGGTTATAAAACAATGCGTAGGGCCTAAGGTTAGGAATGAAAGAGGAAATCAACGTACCATCAATAGATTAAGGTGAAAAAAGGCAGGGAGCAATCAAAAATCAAAATTTCCAATTTGATACGTTCGAATTAAAGAATAGAACGTTTGTACTGAATTGGGAAAAGTTACAGTCCCTTAAATTTCGGAGTTATCAGAAATCTAGCAGCGGAATTTTAAAAATACGTAGTGGTTCCTGAAGCCACTATAAATAGTCTTCAACAAATAAAAAGTTTACATAGTTTTATCACCAATATAGTTTAAAACATCAATAGAAAATCCAAATATCCCAAAGTCTTGATTACATAAATAAGATAACGGACAGAAAGAAGCCAGCAGCTTGAAAGGATCTACTGAAGTCCTAGCTCCGAGATGATGACTGAACTGCAACTCAGGCTGACCCGAGCATAAAATAAAACATAAACACTCGAGTCAGGACATACATACTTATATAGTGGAAGCTAATTCAAGTGTACTGTAATATAGAGCAAGTAACTTAAAGGATGCTTGGGACCGCCCATCCTATAAGGATCCGTTAAACTATTTACTATGTAGTAATATTCGCTGTTATAATAATGTCTATTAGTAAAATAAACTTACTTTAAAATAGCGTTAAGGGGTTACCCATATATCCCTTAACACAAATAATGCCAATAGTCTATACAGTACCGTAATACCTCCTGATCAGGAGGCTACCAGAGGATACTCCATAGGTACGACACAAATAGAAACTCGTAGAAGGCTCGCTATGGTAGGTGACACGGCACAACTAGGCAATGCCAGGGTAGATATACCAATTACGCTTCCGGACTGATGGAAACGCGCAGCGCGCAGCTGCCGCCCACCTCGAACAACACTCCTAAATCAAAGGTGCGCACCAAAACAATCACAAAAGTAATAGGATGGCATACGAAGAAGTGCGTCCGATCAGAGGTGCTACCTCATTAATCCGTCAATCGCTTCTGTTTTAGCCACCTTATGCCAACTCACGGGAGTCGGGTCCACGTATTTACCTCAAGAAAACGTCACCACCATCCTACTTCATTCTGGAGTCTCCACCGCGTACACGGTTGTTAAAGTGGTTTTCGGTATCGACAGAGAGTATGCCAGATGTCCGATCCCGGTCTCTTTAACAACCAAACGTTATTATAACCCGTGGTTACAACTTTTGAAAATGGTATTTATACTTTAAAAATCAAAATAAATTTCAAATACATTTCAATATCATAATATTATTTCAAACATCATTTATTTAAACATCAGTCATTTTATTTAATATAAAATACCATTTAAATCTATTCAATTTATTTAGGAATTAATTGCCTTTCAACTCACATTTAAAAGTTAAATTCTTCCATTTAAAACCATTTAAACTCAATTCTTTATTTTTATTAATTACATATTAAATTCCAAAATTTAAGCCCTTTTTCCAAAGATTATTTCCATTAAATTTTATTAAAACCATCAAAAATTCAGTTTCCGTAGCACTTATAAAATGCTACCTAAAGTTATAGGTTAAGACAGTCATTTACAAAAGACAGCATTTAAGTGCTGTAATAGATTATTAACTTAACAATTAAGTTTTTAAATTCCCAAATTATAACTTATTATCAATTATTTTACTTAACTAAAATTTCACTTTTAACAAAAATCAGAATTTCCCAAAATAAGTTATATTCCAAAATTTCACTTAAACATTCATTTATTTAACATTTTGACTTATTCAAAAATCATTATAAATTTTATAAAATCCTTTAAATACATTTAAACCAGAATATTATAAACTTCCATTTAAAAATATTTTTAAAACATTTCAGAAAAATATTATGTAAACCACGGGTTTGTATATATTTTCTAGCCTAGGTCAAGTGATACGGATATATATCGTTTCAATCCGCAATTTACAAAAAAACCGGGTTCTATCATTTCAAACCAGCAATCCCAAGTTAAAAATAAATAATTAAACAATTAAATAAATAAATGAAAAAATTTATCGTTCAGGCCTATCATTTCAGCCTATAACGATCTCAAATTTACATGGAACTTGCAGTGATTAACAGTAAATAAGCATTAAATAGTATAACTGCAATAATATTAAAATAAATAAACAACTGATGATGTGTCAATTAATAATGGGGTTTAACATCATACGCTTATATCACAGGCAGATAAAATTTAATAAAATAAATTACAATTACACTTGTGATAAATTCACAGATATATAGGTATGTTTGTCTGGTGAGAAATACTCACCTGAAGCTGCAGAAAATTAGATTCAAACGATTGTACCACTTGATAAAGGAACGTATAAATGGCACGATCAGATTTCCGTGGATGCAACGTCTTGATTCAGATCTAGAACAAGATCCAAATAAAACCAAATACGCGACTTTAAAAATTTTGGTCAAAGCAAAAATTTCAAAACAACAGGAACAAATAGAATTTTACTTGACGCGACCACTCCTACTACTCGACTAGCCCACGTTCTCAAGGCTTGGCCTGTTCATTTATATATATATATTTTTTGTTAGAAACTCAAAAGGCAAGGGAATGGATATCACGGCCAAACCACCATACTAAAATATTACATGTCAGAGGCTAATGCATGCACTAAACACGTTAGTGGGATTCAAAACATAAAGGCCGAGTCAAACCTTTTTCCCTTTTTATATCTCATTCTCCCCTTTTTCTTCTTCACTTACACAACAGCATGCGACTAGAGGGGAAAATGTTTTGGACCAACTTCAGGGCTCGGTCATACTCAAATGCAGGCTTCAATATTGACAAGGTCGTGTGTTTTCTTCACACGCAACTAACATAATAAAATGCATTTCCAGGTTCTTGGTTACATTCCACACCTTGTTGCTAACATCTACCAAATGACTCACCAGCCTACACTAAAAATGCATGCACTCTTTTTTTTTCTACTTTATTATTACTGAAAGTAGCGAAACTTGGTTCCAATGGTTTAAACAACTCACCCAGCACACATATTATACCTCCCTTTTATATGAAATGAAAATTTCTATTGACCCAAATGTTCGGCATGTACACGATATGCACGTGCTTTAACCTTTTGGAAAGCACTGAACACAATCCTAATAATAGCAAATCTGAAACACGACTTGGCCCTGCACTAGCACGTCTCAGCGCTACCTTATTCTACGGACGTGGCAGCTGCATGGCTCGTCCATCATCTCATGGAGGTGGGCAAAGACAAACAAAGGTCACGGTCAAAGAGGAGATGGTATCGGCTTCCTCTGATGAAGAAGGCGCATGACACTCTACTGACTTGTGGTGACAAGGTGGCGGAGAGGGTGGTGCAGCCCGACATGGAGAGTGGGTGAGGTGGCCGAGTATAGTAGAAGCCAGAAAAAAATTAAAACAAGAAGCAGAGGAGAAGAAAATAAAAATTAAAATCGTTACCTGAATAGCTTGCACACACGAAGAATCTAAGAGATGTTGCTATGCAAATGGAGTAGTTGGTGAACGAGTTTAAATAGATCCAGGATGCGTGATTTGTTGCGAAGAAAAATAGGCAAGAGTTAAAAATTCAATTAATCACCTAGTTGCGTGATTTGCTGCCAGAAACGGCAAATATTCTTCTGGAACTGAAATGGAAGTTTTTGAACGTAGCAACAAATTTCAGGTAAGAGAATTGATTGAGGCAAAATCAATAGAAAAGAAAAGGCACGCAAAACTCAGTATGAACAGGTTTAAAATTTTTGGTGACGTGGCCAAAGATGGAACGAATATTGTTTGAACGTTTTTGGTATATATGGATAAGGCTGAGTGATTTATATTTGGAACGAAACAGCGAGAAATCATTTTCTTTGAACGGTAAATGGAAATCACTGATTATATACCTATTAACCAAATGAAGTTGTACGTGGCCTTGAAATTTTTAATCAGCATTGTTTTATAAAGAAACGGTAAAGTTTTCATTAGACAAAGATTTATACCAAATTTAAAGCAAATTGAATGCGTTGATTTTTTTTATTTATTAATACGTTATTTATACCATTACAATTTTGTGCCCTTTAAAATGCGGAATTTCACGGTCTATAAATACACTGACTTACCAAAAATTATTACTTAACTTAAAATTAAATTCGTTTACATTCTTCATATTTTAAATATACAAAATTCATTTTTATTAAAATTCCAATGGAGTTGTCTTTTAACAAAGTTAACTATTTCAAAACTTTCAATTTTATATTTAGTACTTTTGGGAAATGATAAATCAAATAAATACTTTATAAATAAAATAAATTTCAAGGTTTAAAAAAATAAAGAATAAAGTGCTAGAAAAATCTAGGCTGTTACACTCCCCCACTCAGAACTTTTCGTCCTCGAAAAGGAACGAAAGTAGGAAAACAAAGGAAAATAGGATAGTAAAGAAAAGTACCTTAAACGAATAATTCTGGATTAGAAGCACGAATGCTCTCCTCCGTCTCCCATGTGCAATCCCGTTCATCAGTGCTCCATTGCACTTTGACCAGGCAGACAGATTTTCTTCTTAGCTATTTCATACCTCGATCGACGATACGAAGCAGCTTTCTTTCAATAGTTAGGTCAGGCTCGATGTCCAAACTATCAAGAGCAGCAGGCTGGATGATAAGAGATGGATCGTGAAGACAACGACAAAGGTGGGATACATGGAACACATTGTGTATTCCAACAAATCTCTTGGGTAGATCCAGTCGATAAGCAAGAGATCCAATCCTTTCCAAGATGCGAAATGGACCGATGAACCTAGGAGCGAGCTTTCCTCTACGCCCAAACCGAACCACATTTCTTAAAGGGGAAACCTTAAGAAAAACCAGATCACCAACAACAAACTCCAAACTTCTTCTACGACGATCCGCGTACTTCTTCTGTCTATCCTGAGCAATCTTTAACTTTCTCTTAATCTCCTCCACTTTCTCCGAAGCTTCCAAAATCATTTCGGGCCCAAGAACTAAGCGATTATCGGATTCAATCCAGCAAGAAGGAGATCTACAAGGACGCCCGTAGAGAGCAGCAAATGGGGACATCTTAAGACTAGCCTGATAACTATTGTTATAGGTGAATTCTACAAGATGTAAATGATCTTCCCAAGATCCTCCATAATCCAAGATGCATGCACGAAGGAGATTCTCTAGAATCTGATTTACCCTTTCAGTCTGTCCGTCAGTTTGTGGGTGGTAAGCAGTGCTCAGATTCAAACGAGTACCCAAGGATTCTTGGAATGCTTTCCATAATTGACCAGTGAAAATAGGGTCTCGATCGCAAACAATGCTAAGGGGAACGCCATGGAGACGAACAATTTCTGTAATGGCCCTCCTTTTCATACGTTTTAAACAGACACACGTGCCGATTCAAACCATACGTAAGGGCGGATTGTTATATGGTAAATAAGAAAAACAGAGAAGAAATAAAACAAAATAGAATCTCACAGCGGAAGGATAAAATATAATAATAAAATATACAGTTTATAAAACTGTTTACAAAACTTTTGATTCTTCTTTACATAATTTAATATCAGAGTTTACATACCAATAAATACCAATGCAGCGGAATACAGTGAGTAGTGGAACCATATAGTAATAATAATAATAATAATAATGAAATCTTCATCTTCGTCCTCCAGAAATAAAGTCTTCAAATCCTGAAACGCTCGGACTGACCCGAGCGAATTGAAAAGACAAAACACTCGAGTCAGAACTAAAAGATCTTATGTAAGTTAAATTAACAGAAATAAATCTGAGTGCAGTAACTCAAGAGATGCTCGGGATTTACATCTCCTAAGGATCCGTTAAACTATTTACTATATAGTATATTGCGCTATTATAATAGTGTCTAATTGTAAAATAAACTTACTTTTAAATAGCATTAAGGCTTTACATTTTCCACCTTAACACGTAATAGTCCCAGTAGTCCATCCAATATCATAGTCCCTCCTGATCGGGAAGCCACCAGATGATACCACACGGGCTACGGGAGAAATCCAAACTCGTACAAGGCGCGATAGGGTAGGTGACATGGCACAACTAGGCAATGCCAAGGTAGATATACCAATTACGCTTCCGGGCCGATGGAAACGCGCAGCGCGCAGCTGCCGCCCACCTCGGACAAACTCCCCCAAAATCAAAGTAAAAGTGGCCAGTGAATCAATCCAAAGTCATAGTATAGTATCGAAGGGAAGTGTCCGACCAGAGGTGCTACCTCATTAACCCGTCGATCGCTCCTGTTTTAGCCACCTTATACCAACTCACGGGAGTTGGGCCCACGTATTTACCTTACAGGAAACGCCGCCACCAACCTACTTCATTCTGGAATCTCCACCGCGTACACGGTTAGTCAAAGTGGTTTTCGGTATCGACAGAGAGTATGTCCATATCCGATCGCGGTGTCTTTGCCAACCAATCGTCATTATAACACCGCGGTCATTTAAAATAGTTTATACTTTAAAACCAGGATAAAATTTCTCATTTTCAAAACTATGAATACGATATCATTTTAAGACCCAAAACAATATGATATCATTTTATCCCAAATATAATTCTTTTCCAAAAATCATACTGCTTTAAAATCTATAATATCTGGAAACCAAACATTTGAATTGTACTTTCAAAGCATAATATTTCGAAAATTCAAAATTTTAAAACCATAACTTCTAAAACTTGAATGGTTTGGATATTCAACGGTATATAAATTAAATGGCTTAACTTTAAGGTTACTTTGTAACGAAAAATAAATTCCTTGGCTTTACAAATATATTTCTTTATTTAAAGTCTAAACTATAAATTTTAAATATCACTTCAAGTTGCAAAACCACTTCAATTTCTATATATATATATATCCATTTGGAGTATTAATATTTCAAAACTAAAGTTGGAATTTATTCTTTCAACAAATTAAATGTTCTATTATTTAGTCTTGAATGTTCACATAAAATCCATAAATAAACTCCAATTTCTATCAATTAAATGTTTCCTTCAATTTAATTATACTAGAATATTCATTTTAAATTTATCTTGGGAAAATCCAGTTATAAATATCATACCTTAAAATTTCCAAACTTAACATATAATATAAATTATCAAATTCCATTTTCTCAATTTTTTCATTTTTATTTAACAGATTTATACACAGCTTAAATTCAAAATTTCTAACTTCATATGTGTATATATATAGAAGAATAATATTTATAAAATATCAAAATAATTTTTTTTATAAACCGTATCCCATCCAAACCATAGAAATCACTTTAAAATATTTTATATATAGACCATGGTGCCTGTATATAATTTTCTATCCTATGGTCAAGTGGTACGGATGTTTATCATTTCAATCCGCAATTTAAAAATAAAATTTTGTGGTTGTATATCATTTCAAACCACAATCCCGAATGGAACGAAAAATGCATGATAACTTTCAGTTTAATGGTATAAAATAAAACATCCATTCATCCATCATCCAAATCACAATCATCATCCAATAACAAAACAATATCAATATATATCCGATAATATATAACAGGTAATAACTGGCAGTTATATTCAAAAATAAATTTAACAACTATTAAACAAACAGTTTATATGCAAATAAATAACTATAACTGTCAATCTATATGCAGTAATAAAATTTAATGAACAGTTATATTAAATAAATGCGATTTGACAGATATGATGAATAAAACATGCCAAACAGTCATAAATAAATTTTCTACTCATATCTAAAATAAATTTAACAAAAATAAAAACTTTTAGAAGTTGTAAGTGGGTTAAAATACTCACCTTTTGAATTTAAATCGAATTTAAATCCGATTTAAACTCAAAAATTCGACGGCCTCCAAATCAATCCAAACCAGCGTCAACAGATCCGAAATTTAATTACGATCCTAACGAAAAAATCTCGTGTGAAACGGAGTTCGTATGTGAAAGTTATCACAATTAAACGATTTGCAATTGAAATTAAAAATAAACAAAACAAAAATAAAATACCGAGCCACATCCACTCTTCCCTCGTGAAAAACGCGTATGCTTCTTCTTGATTGCTAACTTTGTTCCATAATTTTTCTTTTATTTCGATTTACTTAAATTTTTCTCCTTATTATATGAATGTATGTATTTTTAAAAGGTTTGAAAGAAAAAAGAAGATTTGAAAAAGAAGAATTGAAAAAAAATGATTAAAATAAGAACTGTAAACGGAAGAGAAGATCTAGATTTGAAAAGAAAGAAGAAAGTTTGAAATAGAAGTAAATTTGAAGAAGAAGAAGAATATTTGAAGAGAAAGGAGAAATTAAAATGAGAGATAATAAGGAGCTTTGAGAAAAACAAGAAAAAGAAGAAGAAGAAGAAGAAGAAGAGTAGCATGGAAGCTAGGGTTAGAGTTAGGAGAAACAAAATGTAAAAGAAGAATAAGATGTAGGTTATTTATAATTAGGAAATGAATGTGGAGGGACAGAAATAAATGTAACGCTTTATTTTTTAAAGCTTCAGGCACTAATAATGCATAAGGAAATGTACATAAGAATGGAAAAGTTTGCAAACGAAAGTTAGATTTTGTATACGTAAAAATGAGGTGGCAAAAAAAATAAATATAATCTAAAAGTCTATGCTCATGTATTAAACGGAGAAGAAAAAAAAAGAAACGAATCAACTATTAAAAATAAGGTAACTGTTTTAAAATGTTCATGCAACAATTAATAATAAAGAAATAAAAATGAAGGGACCATGTACCTTGCACAACCTTTATTTTTTTTTTTGTAACGTAACCAAATTAACTTCATTAACTCAATTAACATTCAAATTTATACGCATTTAGGTTTTTATCTACGCATAATAAAATATTTATACTTACCTTAAAAATGAAAACGTTCAATTTTGATTTCTCAAAATGATCTTTTATTTCCATCAAAACACCCTTTTTGTTTAACGCAAAACGTGCGTTTCTTTTATTAAATATATTAATTGCAATCAACGTTTCCTTTCCTTTTTATTGAAATATTTGAATTACATTAACTGCAGTTACTTACAAAGTTAAAATTTTAAAGCAGACAATTAAAATGGATAAAAATATAGAACAATTGTTTATTTAAACACGTTTATAAATTTATTGTTTATACACAAGAGTAATAAATAGATTATTTTTCTATTCTTGTAATCAGTCTGTAAGCTAAAAAATAGTTCAAATCATATATTCCTTTCTTTAAAATCAATCTTTCTATTCTTTATTTTAATGAAATTAAACCTACATTTACAAATGAAACATTCATTTTATCGTTAAAAATCCAAATTTACAACATTAAGTTTTAAATTTTCAATTTATCCAGTGATTAAACTTAATTGCCCATGAAATTCATTTATTTGGTTTTTAAATTCTTTTATTCACTCCATTATCACCAAGTAGATAAATTAACATTGGTTAATGGTCAATATATTGTTATCCTAAATTTTCAACTTACTCCATTTACGTAGTATTTAACATTTTATTCCCATTTAGTTGAAATAACCCTCTTTCCAAAATTTTACTTCAAATAAATAAGCAACTCTTTGTATTTCTAAATCAATTACAATAGTTTAACAAATTGAAAGTTAATTGAAAGTTGCTAAATTTATCGATTTCAGAATTTCCCTTAATTTCATACACGTTCAGAAATTATCTATTTAATTAAATTAACAAATCTTTATTTTCAATTAGATGAATTAAATGTTGGATTCACACTATTGCATTCATATTTCCCGTTTCACTTTTATCCGTATTAACTATTTCATTTTCTCTTATTGTGAATAACTAACATAATTCACTATATAACGTCAGTTTATTTCCTTGCATTAACATACCCCTATTTACACTGATTAGAATAAATTACATTCCTAAGTGCACTCCTATCAATTAAATGTATAAATTAAGGTTCTTTTTTTTATAATATACTTCACTCACTATAAAAATTTTACACACTAAATTTACTTTTAATTAATTACTTACATTCTATAACTTACTTTACATATTTTCTGCATTAATTATCTTAATTATCAAAAGTTCAACTTATTCCCCAAAAATTGTCATCTAATAGTTACAACCTACGTTGGTTGGTATTTATTCCATTCATCTCTTTAGTTATAGCGTAAATTTCTCATTAATACACATTAAAGTCCATTTAATTTCAACTGCCTCCTAATTTCCATTTATAAGTCTTAACACCCTATATTTTGTGTGACGCCCCACCTCTATACCCACGCTAGCCAAGAACACTCCGGAGTAGTGCTTTCAACTAGCACGGAGAATAAGGCTGTTGAGGAGCGACCATCCATGTAATTGCTTATCACACGGTGGCTATAAATAATCTTCGGAAACAAACATAGAAATAATCATATCACAAATCAGTCACAGATATCCATATCACAAAGGCGGAAGAAGATATGAATATATAACTAACACATGAAAGTGTACATCAGAGTAGTGGTCAGTAAGATCCACGATAATACAAAAGAATAGCAACACGTACTATACAAAAGAATACAACTATGAGTCTATCTCTCAAGTGTATACAAAAAAAACTGCTAATCTAAACAGTTAGCCAAAAATCAGAGTGATGAATCCCTGGGAAGAAGTCAAGCAGAAGCACCTGTAACATCTCGGTCTGACCCGAGTATTATTTAAGAAAATAATAAACGGGTCAGTCTAGCTATAAATATCAGATGACATGATATAACATAAAAGATATGGCATAAACATAAAAATCCATAATGACATACCACTATAAGTATATAAATAATGATCAACAGAAGATCAATCAATAAGAGATAATCAATATCACAAGAATCTTCTCAAAGATTCGGAAAGGGCATCATACCCCAAATTTGTACTCATAACAAGTCAATGACATAAATTCTAGAAATCAATGCAAGAAGTCCAGAAATCATAAAAAAGAGAAAGAGGCCTATCACATGACGGTCCGAAGACCAAGGGGAGATACCCCACATGTGTGAATGGAATCACACAGATTAAGGTCCAGACTAACCAAAAAGAAAAAAGGTATGTGTGAGTGGAATCACACAAGTGGTGTCTAGTCTAACCTCGCAACAAGAGACATCGCAAAGTTGCTAGTCTAAATCATCAGAATGATCGTCATGATCAATGAGAAGTGTCAATTACACTAAGCTAGTAAATATAGAAGTTTAGCTTCATGTCCCATAACCACTTGCTTAACTTAAATATTTACGAACAAACTGTAAATCTTCACTAATAAAATTGTCACAAGAGGTTCAATCGAACAAGTCCAAGAATTAACCGACGAAGTGAACGCAAGCGTTTCATACCACTTTACTAAGTCGTTTAATTAGATTTCTCATCCGAGTGAGGTAAAGGTTTGTATATACTAATAGATTGGAAAACGGTTTAAGAAAAGAGCTTTGTTATTAAAAATAGAGTTGAAATTGTTTGTTAAAAGAGTTTTGATATTTACTAGTAGTATTGAAACCTTTATATTATAAAGTGACAAAACACAGAAGCAATTGTAGAAACAATCAGTCACAAAAATCGCTTACGGAGATGTGAATAAAATCCAAGGAAATCAGCTCAATGTTTTTCAGATAAGATCCCCTACGGAGGGGGGGGGTCCAAGGGGGTGGCAACCCCCCAAGGTGGGGGTGCGGGGGCAACGCCACCGCTTACGGGGTTAGTGAAGACAAAATGAGGTCTAACGACCTAAGAGGGATAGGGTCGAGCGACCTAATGGTTGCGACCTAGGGGTCTAAGGGGCACGACCTAGGGGTCCAGCGACCTAAAGGGTAAAGGTCATGCGACCTAAAATGGGTTCGCGACCTAACACTCAAACGACCTAAAGAAATTAAGGAGCCGAGCGACCTATAAGAAGCAGCGACCTAAGTAGAAACGAGGCCCAACGACCTAGGGGTTAGGTCATGCGAGTTAAGAAGGTCAGCGACCTAACAAAGACACGCGACCTAATAAAGAAACGCGACCTAAAGACACGCGACCTAGCGACTTAAGAGGCGAGCGACCTAAGTGTTACGACCTAAGGGTCGAACGACCTAGCGTGGAAGCGGCCTAAAAGCCAAACGACCTAAGGTCATACGACCTAGCGACTTAAAGCCATACGACCTAACGACCTAAGGTCATACGACCTAGCGACCTAAAGCCATACGACCTAATGACCTAAGGTCATACGACCTAGCGACCTAAAGCCATACGACCTAACGACCTAAGGTCATACGACCTAGCGACCTAAAGTCATATGACCTAGCGACCTAAGGTCCATACGACCTACGACCTAAGGTCCATACGACCTAACTCCGAAGACGTTAGAAATGGCCAGGACGACCTACGACCTAAGGTCCATACGACCTACGACCTAAGGCTCAACGACCTAATTCCGAGGCTAACGACCTAACGCTGCAGGGGAAATTTAAGGCCAGAAACGACCTACGACCTAAGGGTTAGGTCGCGAGCGACCTAACTCCGAACACACGAAAATGGCCAGAACGACCTAAGTGCAGAAAATTCACCAAAACGCTAAAAATTGGAGTTTTTCGCCAATCCAATCCAAACCAAATGCAAATGTGCATGCAAAAGTGATAGGGAATCATTCCCAACAGTCCAATATAGTTATAGACTAGATTTGTGAGATAAAAATCTCACCTTTGCACCAAATATCAATGAAAATGAAGTTTTAAGCAAGCAAGAATCAATCCTTCTTCTATCTAAGCACAAGAAGCTTGAATCCAATGTCTTCTTCTTGAATTTGGAGTAGAAAGATGGATTGCAATTGAATTTGAGTTTTGGAATTTTAATTTCCCATTCCCTCCACCATTAATGCCAAAGCTTGATTAGTTAGGAAATTTATGAAGAGTGAGGAGAAGAGGGTTGGAACTTGGGCTTAATAGGCTAAACTAACCCAAAGTCCAAAGCGGGAAAAGTTAGTGAAATTTCACTAACTCCAAACCTATCGATGTTTATACTTAAAAAAAATTGTAAACGACATTTCGAACTCAATGGAAGTGGTCTCGAGTCCTAATTTGACCGTTTGCAAAAAGTAGCTTTTCGGACCAAAATCCGATTAACGAGTTAATATTTAAATAAAATATTTAAATACAAACTCGATAAATATGCGGGTTGTTACATTTTGACAACTTCTAATCATGGTATTACTTCTCATATTATATGTACCCTTTATTTAGTGTATTAACATTTATTTCAATTCAAATTTCATCAATCAAATTAAACATGTAACTTATAACTATTTCCCAAGATATTGCACCCATTGTCATATACTGAATGGAGTTAGCATTTAATCTCAAATTTCATCTAAATTTTACATTAAGACAATATTTAATTCTCCTTGATAATATTAAATCCCCAATGGAATCAATATATCCCACTATACATACCTTACGTGTAAAACTCTTAATTTTTCAATTTCACTTATTTCCCAAATCCAAATAGGTACCTAACATAAATCTATGCTTATATTATATTCACGTTCACCCTTCCGTTATTCTCAAATAAATTACCTAGTAACGTTCATATAAATAAATGCTATGTCAGTTTCCTATTCTATTGCGATATTATATTTATTCATTACTGCATAACTTCATTTATTTCATTCTTATTACTTTAATTAATAGTTAAAGTAATGCTTATCAATACGCGTCAAATTATTTACAATTTACAAAGTTTTGATAAATTGACCAATTTAGTAGGTAATACATACTATGATTATTATACTCATAAATAAATACTTAACTACTCTAATACCTTACCTATACTTTCTATCTTCACATTCTATTCAGGTGCAATACTTACACCAATTTATTTAATGAAAATTTAATCATTTTACAAACAAGGCTCAAATTACCATTTGTTCAATTATCGTTCATTTCAATATATATTTATCACTCTTTATTTATTTCTACTAAATTTTAATTTCAAAATTCTATTAAATAACTAAATTAAATCGTCTAAATATCGGGTCGTTGCACTCTCCCCCACTCAAAACTTTTCGTCCCCAAAAAGGAGAAAGAAGGGAAAAGAAGGATTTAGAATCTACATATCTTATTCAAAACATTACCTTAAATTTACAATATCTGTTACTCTTCTTAAAATATATAAATTTACAACATTATCTTTTTATACTTAAATTTATTAGAGTTTGGAGAACATTTCAAAATATTTCTAAGTAGTTTCAATCCCTAACAACAAATCAATACACAACCATCCATTTCACGAACAGCATATACAACCAAAACAAGCAACCATTCAATCAAACAAACAAATGGTCATTCAGGTTCAAAACCTTTAAATTATACGAAATGAAGAATAAACTACTAGCGCATCCTTTACTCAATAGTCTTAGATAAAACTAAGTAGATTATTCATTCACCCAAATCCAATTTTAAGGTATTCTTGCCCAAACAACCATCAACTAAACACAAATCCAAATAATAATCAAATTAACTTATATAAATTCACCTCGTACTTTAGTTGTTTGATTTCCTTTCTTTTATTCAAACCAAATAATTTTTCCTTTTATAATTTACATTTATTTGTGACAAACTTCAAATTTTATCTTCTCGTTCAGTGGTTGTTTCTTACAATTATTCATTTTTGCTTAATCGGGACATGTAAGTTTCTTTTATTTGTATTATATTTAATGCACTTCTCAATTTCAATCATTCATTCTATGCTTACATTTATATTATATTTAATTATAGTAACCCTTTTTATTACACTTAAATTCTTAACCTTATAACATCCATTCTTATAGGTAAAGGATTTTATTAATTCTTTGACTAGGGTTTGCAGTCATTTATTTATGTTACCTACTTTCCATTATATTCAACTAGTAGCATTTATATCATACTTAAGTTTATAACCCTACACATCAATCCTTATTTATTAAAGAATTTCATTTTATTTACTTAAGTTTTAAAATCACCTATTTATAATACTTACCTCTAATTTTGGTAAAATTTCAATTTATAACCTAAGTTTATAACATTAAATTCTCATTTATAATAGCAATTCATTTAATACTTCATTATTTCCAAAATTTCTACTTGTATAATATTCTATTCCAATTTCTTATTTAACATTTCAACCTTTAATATTTGGTAAGTTATATATGTTAAAGAAAATGCAATTGAACTTATACAAGTTTATCTCAATTCTTTTAATTCATTCATTGTTCAATAAATCTTTACTTTTTTTTCTTATAAGTTAAAATTTTAACTTCCTTTATAACTTAGCATTTCAGTCTCTTATTTTATTTAGGGTTTCAATTATTAATTAAATTCTGTTTCACTACCATAATTGAAACAATTAATTAATGGAAATTTAGAATTAAATACCGGGTTAAATTTCAATAGATAAGTATATTATTATAACTTATATACCTCTAATTATATTTAAAACAATTAAAATTTAGATATTTTCAAAATAAATCTGTAGTAGAATTTACTACAGTGGCCTTTCCCCTTCGAAACTCGAAAATGAAAGTCGATGATGCGGCCGCCATCACCGAAATTATTTTCCAGCGACAGAGAGGAAAGTACGAATCTTATTTTCTCCAAAATCTTCTTTAAAACAATTCTTCCGAATTATACTAAATATTTATATAAGAAAATACTTATAAACAATTTTTATATTTCATAAATCCTTTGAAAGCAAATTTTCAAAAACCCCGGACTTAAGTTCTAAAATTTCCAAATTCCATTGATGTTAATTTCATTCTTATTTTTCTTATTATTTATAAACTTTATTCCTAACAACCAATCTATCGCAACCAAATATAGATATCATTTGAATTTTTTTTATTTTATATATGGAAAATATAATAGGCAAAATTATTTCATTCACCTATATTAAAAACAAATATTATGTCGGTCTGTCCTATTAAGTGTTTAGAAATCCCTATTGATGTCATAGCGTCCCATGCACCAATCAGAATTTATAAATACAAAACGGAACAGATTAACACAATATCAAAATCTTTTTATAACACTAACAAATACGCTCTCTCATATATATACACTCAGCGACTCCCATAGGGTATTACTACCCTATTAACAAAGAGTCAAACCCCACAAAGCCAAGGTTTGTCGCTAAACCAAAGCTCTGATACCAACTGTAACGGCCCGCCTTTTCATACGTTTTAAACAGACACACGTGCCGATTCAAACCATACGTAAGGGCGGATTGTTTTGTGGTAAATAAAAAAAACAGAGAAGAAATAAAACAAAATAGAATCTCACAGCGGAAGGATAAAATATAATAATAAAATATACAGTTTATAAAACTGTTTACAAAACTTTTAATTCTTCTTTACATAATTTAATATCAGAGTTCACATACCAATAAATACCAATGCAGCGGAATACAGTGAGTAGTGGAACCATATAGTAGTAATAATAATAATAATGAAATCTTCATCTTCGTCCTCCATAAATAAAGTCTTCAAATCTTGAAACGCTCGGACTGACCCGAGCGAATTGAAAAGACAAAACACTCTAGTCAGAACTAAAAGATCTTATGTAAGTTAAATTAACAGAAATATATATGAGTGCAGTAACTCAAGAGATGCTCGGGATTTACATCACCTAAGGATCCGTTAAACTATTTACTATATAGTATATTGCGCTATTATAATAGTGTCTAATTGTAAAATAAACTTACTTTTAAATAGCATTAAGGCTTTACATTTTCTACCTTAACACGTAATAGTCCCAGTAGTCCATCCAATATCATAGTCCCTCCTGATCGGGAAGCCACCAGGGGATACCACACGGGCAACGGGAGAAATTCAAACTCGTACAAGGCGCGATAGGGTAGGTGACACGGCACAACTAGGCAATGCCAGGGTAGATATACCAATTACGCTTCCGGGCCGATGGAAACGCGCAGCGCGCAGCTGCCGCCCACCTCGGACAAACTCCCCCAAAATCAAAGTAAAAGTGGCCACTGAATCAATCCAAAGTCATAGTATAGTATCAAAGGGAAGTGTCCGATCAGAGGTGCTACCTCATTAACCCGTCGATCGCTCCTGTTTTAGCCACCTTATGCCAACTCACGGGAGTTGGGTCCACGTATTTACCTTACAGGAAACGCCACCACCAACCTACTTCATTCTGGAATCTCCACCGCATACACGGTTAGTCAAAGTGGTTTTAGGTATCGACAGAGAGTATGTCCATATCCGATCCCGGTCTCTTTGCCAACCAATCGTTATTATAACACCGCGGTCATTTAAAATAGTTTATACTTTAAAACCAGGATAAAATTTCCCATTTTCAAAACTATGAATACGATATCATTTTAAAACCCAAAACAATATGATATCATTTTATCCCAAATATAATTCTTTTCCAAAAATCATACTGCTTTAAAATCTATAATATCTGAAAACCAAACATTTGAATTGTACTTTCAAAGCATAATATTTCCAAAATTCAAAATTTTAAAACCATAACTTCTAAAACTTGAATGGTTTGGATATTCAATGGTATATAAATTAAATGGCTTAACTTTAAGGTTACTTTGTAACGAAAAATAAATTCCATGGCTTTACAAATATATTTCTTTATTTAAAGTCTAAACTATAAATTTAAATATCACTTCAAGTTGCAAAACCACCTCAATTTCTATATATATATATATATATCCATTTGGAGTATTAATATTTCAAAACTAAAGTTGGAATTTATTCTTTCAACAAATTAAATGTTCTATTATTTAGTCTTGAATGTTCACATAAAATCCATAAATAAACTCCAATTTCTATCAATTAAATGTTTCCTTCAATTTAATTATACTAGAATATTCATTTTAAATTTATCTTGGGAAAATCCAGTTATAAATATCATACCTTAAAATTTCCAAACTTAACATATAATATAAATTATCAAATTCCATTTTCTCAATTTTTTCATTTTTATTTAACAGATTTATACACAGCTTAAATTCAAAATTTCTAACTTCATATGTGTATATATATAGAAGAATAATATTTATAAAATATCAAAATAATTTTTTTTATAAACCATATCCCATCCAAACCATAGAAATCACTTTAAAATATTTTATATATAGACCATGGTGCCTGTATATAATTTTCTATCCTATGGTCAAGTGGTACGGATGTTTATCATTTCAATCCGCAATTTAAAAATAAAATTTTGTGGTTGTATATCATTTCAAACCACAATCCCGAATGGAACGAAAAATGCATGATAACTTTCAGTTTAATGGTATAAAATAAAACATCCATTCATCCATCATCCAAATCACAATCATCATCCAATAACAAAACAATATCAATATATATCTGATAATATATAACAGATAATAACTGGCAGTTATATTCAAAAATAAATTTAACAACTATTAAACTAACAGTTTATATGCAAATAAATAACTATAACTATCATCTATATGCAGTAATAATATTTAATGAACAGTTATATTAAATAAATGCGATTTAACAGATATGATGAATAAAACATGCCAAACAGTCATAAATAGATTTTCTACTCATATCTAAAATAAATTTAACAAACATAAAAACTTTTAGAAGTTGTGAGTGGGTTAAAACACTCACCTTTTGAATTTAAATCGAATTTAAATCCGATTTAAACTCAAAAATTCGACGGCCTCCAAACAATCCAAACCAGCGTCAACAGATCCGAAATTTAATTACGATCCTAACGAAAAAATCTCGTGAAACGGAGTTCGTATGTGAAAGTTACACAACTAAACGATTTGCAATTGAAATTAAAATAAACAAAACAAAAATAAAATACCGTGCCACATCCACTCTTCCCTTGTGAAAAACGCGTATGCTTCTTCTTGATTGCTAACTTTGTTCCGTAATTTTTCTTTTATTTCGATTTACTTAAATTTTCCTCCTTATTATATGAATGTATGTATTTTTAAACGGTTTGAAAGAAAAAAGAAGATTTGAAAAAGAAGAATTGAAAAAAAATGATTAAAACAAGAACTGTAAACGGAAGAGAAGATCTAGATTTGAAAAGAAAGAAGAAAGTTTGAAATAGAAGTAAATTTGAAGAAGAAGAAGAATATTTGAAGAGAAAGGAAAAATTAAAATGAGAGACAATAAGGAGCTTTGAGAAAATCAAGAAAAAAAAGTAGAAGAAGAAGAAGAAGAGTAGCATGGAGGCTAGGGTTAGAGTTAGGAGAAACAAAATGTAAAAGAAGAAGAAGATGTAGGTTATTTATAATTAGGAAATGAATGTGGAGGGACAGAAATAAATGTAACGCTTTATTTTTTAAAGCTTCAGGCACTAATAATGCATAAGGAAATGTACGTAAGAATGGAAAAGTTTGCAAACGAAAGTTAGATTTTGTATACGTAAAAATGAGGTGGCAAAAAAAATAAATATAATCTAAAAGTCTATGCTCAGGTATTAAACGGAGAAGAAAAAAAAAGAAACGAATCAACTATTAAAAATAAGGTAACTGTTTTAAAATGTTCATGCAACAATTAATAATAAAGAAATAAAAATAAAGGGACCATGTACCTTGCACAACCTTTAATTTTTTTTTTTGTAACGTAACCAAATTAACTTCATTAACTCAATTAATATTCAAATTTGTATGCATTTAGGTTTTTATCTACGCATAATAAAATATTTATACTTACCTTAAAAATGAAAACGTTCAATTTTGATTTCTCAAAATGATCTTTTATTTCCATCAAAACACCCTTTTTGTTTAACGCAAAACGTGCGTTTCTTTTATTAAATATATTAATTGCAATCAACGTTTCCTTTCCTTTTTATTGAAATATTTGAATTACATTAACTGCGGTTACTTACAAAGTTAAAATTTTAAAGCAGACAATTAAAATGGATAAAAATATAGAACAATTGTTTATTTAAACACGTTTATAAATTTATTGTTTATACACAAGAGTAATAAATAGATTATTTTTCTATTCTTGTAATCAGTCTGTAAGCTAAAACATAGTTCAAATCATATATTCCTTTCTTTAAAATCAATCTTTCTATTCTTTATTTTAATGAAATTAAGCCTACATTTACAAATGAAACATTCATTTTATCGTTAAAAATCCAAATTTACAACATTAAGTTTTAAATTTTCAATTTATCCAGTGATTAAACTTAATTGCCCATGAAATTCATTTATTTGGTTTTTAAATTCTTTTATTCACTCCATTATCACCAAGTAGATAAATTAACATTGGTTAATGGTCAATATATTGTTATCCTAAATTTTCAACTTACTCCATTTACGTAGTATTTAACATTTTATTCCCATTTAGTTGAAATAACCCTCTTTCCAAAATTTTACTTCAAATAAATAAGCAACTCTTTGTATTTCTAAATCAATTACAATAGTTTAACAAATTGAAAGTTAACTGAAAGTTGCTAAATTTATCGATTTCAGAATTTCCCTTAATTTCATACACATTCAGAAATTATCTATTTAATTAAATTAACAAATCTTTATTTTCAATTAGATGAATTAAATGTTGGATTCACACTATTGCATTCATATTTCCCGTTTCACTTTTATCCGTATTAACTATACGTCAGTTTATTTCCTTGCATTAACATACCCCTATTTACACTGATTAGAATAAATTACATTCCTAAGTGCACTCCTATCAATTAAATGTATAAATTAAGATTCTTTTTTTATAATATACTTCACTCACTATAAAAAATTTACACACTAAATTTACTTTCAATTAATTACTTACATTCTATAACTTACTTTACATATTTTCCGCATTAATTATCTTAATTATCAAAAGTTCAACTTATTCCCCAAAAATTGTCATCTCATAGTTACAACCTACATTGGTTGGTATTTATTCCATTCATCTCTTTAGTTATAGCGTAAATTTCTCATTAATACACATTAAAGTCCATTTAATTTCAACTGCCTCCTAATTTCCATTTATAAGTCTTAACACCCTATATTTTGACAACTTCTAATCATGGTATTACTTCTCATATTATATGTACCCTTTATTTAGTGTATTAACATTTATTTCAATTCAAATTTCGTCAACCAAATTAAACATGTAACTTATAAATATTTCCCAAGATATTGCACCCATTGTCATATTCTGAATGGAGTTAGCATTTAATCTCAAAATTCATCTAAATTTTACATTAAGACAATATTTAATTCTCCTTGATAATATTAAATCCCCAATGGAATCAATATATCCCACTATACATACTTTACGCGTAAAACTCTTAATTTTTCAATTTCACTTATTTCCCAAATCCAAATAGTTACCTAACATAAATTTATGCTTATATTATATTCACGTTCACTCTTCCGTTATTCTCAAATAAATTACCTAGTAACGTTCATATAAATAAATGCTATGTCAGTTTCCTATTCTATTGCGATATTATATTTATTCATTACTGCATAACTTCATTTATTTCATTCTTATTACTTTAATTAATAGTTAACGTAACGCTTATCAATACGCGTCAAATTATTTACAATTTACAAAGTTTTGATAAATTGACCAATTTAGTAGGTAATACATACTATGATTATTATACTCATAAATAAATACTTAACTACTCTAATACCTTACCTATACTTTCTATCTTCACATTCTATTCAGGTACAATACTTACACCAATTTATTTAATGAAAATTTATTCATTTTACAAACAAGGCTCAAATTACCATTTGTTCAATTATCGTTCATTTCAATATATATTTATCACTCTTTATTTATTTCTACTAAATTTTAATTTCAAAATTCTATTAAATAACTAAATTAAATCGTCTAAATATCGGGTCGTTACAATTTTGTTCGTATAAATTTCAGATAAGCTCGAAGCCGAACGGGTAGACCTGACTGGAATAAAGTGTGCGGACTTAGTCAGTCTATCCACGATAACCCAGATGCTCTCATTTCCCTTCCTAGATCTCGGTAAACCATCGATGAAATCCATAGACACTTACTCCCACTTCCAATTGGGAATTTCCAAAGGCTGCAACAAACCCGGAGTCTTCTGATGATCCGCCTTGACTTGCTGACAAGTCGCATACCTACTCACAAAGATAGAGACATCACGCTTCATACCCTTCCACCAGTAAAGTTTCTTTAAATCCTGATACATCTTCGCTACACCAGGATGTATTGAAAGTCTGGATTGATGATGTTCCCGAAGTAATTCCTGCCTTAAACCATCAACATTCGGGACACAAATCCGATTATTAATCCTTAAAATCCCTTTATCGTCAATCTGGGCTCCACTACCATCAATACTACTATTTCCACCATCTCTGCTACGGATTCTTCCCTTCATACGCCTAAGCATCTCGTCCTCATCCTGCTTAGCCTTAGTACGATCCATAAGAGGAGAAGAAACAAAAAGCTGGAACAACAAAGACTTCTTCCTACTCAACGCATCCGCCACTACATTTGCTTTCCCCAGGGTATAGTTGATGTCAAGATCGTAAGAAGCTAGAAACTCGAGCCACCGAACTTGTCTCTGATTCAAATCCTTCTGGGTGAAGATATATTTCAAAGACTGATGATCGGTGAAGAGGTCAAACTTAGCTCCCAAGAGATGATGTCTCCACAGCTTCAGAGCAAAGACAACAGCCATCAATTCTAAATCGCGAGCAACATAATTAGCCTCATGGGTCTTCAACTGACGACTAGCGTATGCAATTACCTTCCCATCTTGCATTAATACTGCTCCCAAACCCTCGCGACAAGCATCGGTGAATACCATTAATCTCTCATTTCCATTCGGGACGGTAAGCACTGGTGCGGAAGTCAACTTGTCCTTCAACTCTTGGAATGCTGCTTTACACTGATTGCTCTATATAAACTTAGCATTCTTTCGAGTCAGAGCAGTCAGAGGGGCAGAAATCCAAGCAAAGTTTCCAATGAACCTCCGATAGTAACCGGCAAGGCCCAGAAAACTGCGAATATCAATTGGAGTCTTCGGTTCTTCCCAATCTTTGATCGCAGCGATCTTGACTGGATCAACAGAAACTCCTTCACTAGAGACAATGTGTCCGAGGAATCGGACTTCCTCTTCCCATAAATGGCATTTAGAGAATTTGGCCTTTAATTGATGGTTTCGAAGAGTCTCTAAAACATATCTCAAATGGACTTCATGTTCTTCCTCAGACTTGGAGAAGACAAGGATGTCATCAATAAAGACTAGAACAAATTTGTTAAGAACATCTCGGAAGACACGATTCATCAAGTCGACGAAGAAGGCAGGAGCGTTAGTCAAACCAAAAGGCATAACTAGCCATTCAAATAAGCCATTCTCAGTACGAAAAGCAGTTTTGGGTATGCTCTCCTCAGCAACTCTAAGCTGGTGAAAACCTGTGGCTAGGTCAAGCTGAGAGAAAACAGTTGCTCCATAGAGTTGATCGAACATATCATTGATGTGGGACATAAGATATCTGTTTTTCATAGTGATCTTGTTCAGCTCCCTGTAATCAACACACATCCGGAGGGAACCATCTGATTTGGTGACGAAAACTACGGCTGCTCCCCATTCCGAAAAGCTAGGTCTGATCAGACCTTTAGAGGACAAATCCTGAATTTGCTTCCTTAATTCGATCTTCTCCTGTGGTGCCATTCTTCTGGGTGGAAGAACTACAGGTCGTGCTCCAGGAATGAGATCGATACGGAAATCAATTTCCCTTTTTGGAGGTAGAGAGATGACTTCACCAAATACGTCGGGAAATAGTTTGACTACAGGGGTCGAATGGATATCATCAGGGAAAGTGTCGAGAGAATAGATGAAGCTATAAGCGTACTCTTGAGGCAATTTACACTAGATCTCTAATGGGTTTCCAAAATCATCTTTGAGGTCAACAGTTCGAGAACTGCACGAGATATGGGCATCGTGACTATCTAACCAATCACGCCGAAGCAAAAAATCGAAAGCGTCAAACCCCAAAACATAGAAGTCGCCAGTGAATCGATAATTTCCAAGGAAGAGTTTCACATCCCTACAAACTTTACTAAGGTTCGCAGGGCCATCGATAGGGTTTGAAACACATAAGGGTACAGAGGAAAATTCGGGAGACAGAAGATGCTCAAATTTATTACAGAGATCCGACGAGATGAAGCTATGGGAAGCTCCGGTATCGAATAGAACTTTTACAAGAAAATAATGCAAGGTGAAAGAACTTTGGAGTGTACCTTGAGAATCGCTTGGAGCTGGGGCAGGTGAAGGTGCAGGCTGTGGGGCTGGAGAGGATGCAAAAGTCACCGCAAAGATCCCTGATGTTGTGCCCTTCTTTTGCGTAGGGCAGTCTCTCTTGAAGTGTCCCGGTTGAAGGCAGATGTGGCAGAGGTCTCGTCCAGCCAACTGAGAAGGAGGTGGAATAGCAATACCCAAAGTAGGTCAACTATTAGCGTAGTGTCCTTTCTGGTCGCATCGGTAGCAAGTAATGGTAGATAGATCCACGGGCTGCTTCTGGGATGACGAAAACGATAATCCAAGCCCTGGAGTCCTATTCCTCTTATGCCGGTAGAAGTTGGACTTCCTTTTCTTAGAATTCCCAAAAGACTGGGCCGGTGCAGACTGGGCAGCTGGAGTGGCCCTAGAAGTAGGGTTCTCATACCGGAGAGCCATGTCCATCAAAGCGGTGAACGTCCCATGCACGTGGGTAATAAGTCGATCGTAAAATTCGGGGCGAGCACCAGCGATAAATTTCTCGTTCTTCTTAAGCGGGGTGTCTATCAAATTCAGGCCATACCGCGAGAGCTCATTAAATTTTCTCTTGTATTCTGTGAAGGACATATCGTCCTGCTTCAAATCCATAAAGTCTCGATAGAGCTGAGACTTGCCCGCCTCGGGCATCCATTTGACCAAAAAGGCCTCCCTAAAGCACGATAAGAGATATAAGATAGATTCAAAATGGGGAAATTTTGAATCCGAATTTGGACAACCAAAGAAGATACCTAAATTGCTCCCAGGTGATGTCAGCCTCATTAGTGTGGGCAGTGACTGATAGCCACCAATTCAAAGCGGCTCCCTTCATCTGCCAGGCCGCCAATTGCCTCTGTTGGGCATTTGTGATTTCGAGACAGGAGAAGATCCTCTCCAAGTCTCTCAACCATTGTTGAGCTTCTATTATGGATTCAGAACCCATGAACTTAGTGCCACCAAGCTCAGTATAATCTTTGCATAACTTAGTAAATCTAACAGGGGCAGCGGGTGGAGGAGCTGGAGCATCAGATCGTCCCCTACCTCTAATATTTCCTTGATTCATCCTGAGACATCAAGAATGAATTTAAGAACAGAGAAAAATATTGATGTCAAGATATTCTGGGTAAGATAAAGTTGAACTAGAACAAGCATTTAACAAAGGCTCAAATTATATAAGATGGAGAAAAGGTAAGAAGTAGTTGGAAATTTTTTATTTTAAAACAGGAAAGTTTTATATCAAAATATTTCTTTGAAAACCCTTTTGAAAACCATTTTATAGTTTAAAATACGTTCTCTCACAAGGAAATGATTCTAGAATTTGACTTCACTCATTCTAGGGTATTGCTACCCTATCTCTAATGAGTTTTTGCTCCTTAGGTTATGGTTAAACCTGGCTCCGATACCAACTGTAACGACCCACTATTTTGTACCATTCAAATTCGACAATAAATTAATAACATGTCAAGCCTGAATAGTTCAAAACAATAGATTGTAAATAAATTAGGAGCAAATGAAATCAATCCACAGAATCACAGACACGGATATCAGAAATCTAGCAGCGGAATTTTAAAAATACGTAGTGGTTCATGAAGCCACTATAAATAGTCTTCAACAAATAAAAAGTTTACATAGTTTTATCACCAATATAGTTTAAAACATCCATAGAAAATCCAAATATCCCAAAGTCTTGATTACATAAATAAGATAACGGACAGAAAGAAGACAGCAGCTTGAAAGGATCTACTGAAGTCCAAGCTCCGGGATGATGACTGAACTGCAACTCAGGCTGACCCGAGCGTAAAATAAAACATAAACACTCGAGTCAGGACATACATACTTATATAGTGTAAGCTAATTCAAGTGTACTGTAATATAGAGCAAGTAACTTAAAGGATTCTTGGGACCGCCCATCCTATAAGGATCCGTTAAACTATTTATTATGTAGTAATATTCGCTATTATAATAATGTCTATTCGTAAAATAAACTTACTTTAAAATAGCGTTAAGGGGTTTCCCATATAGCCCTTAACACAAATAATGCCAATAGTCTATACAGTACCGTAATACCTCCTGATCGGGAGGCTACCAGAGGATACTCCATAGGTACGACACAAATAGAAACTCGTAGAAGGCTCGCTATGGTAGGTGACACGGCACAATTACTAGGCAATGCCAGGGTAGATATACCAATTACGCTTCCGGACCCATGGAAACGCGCAGCGCGCAACTGCCGCCCACCTCGAACAACACTCCCAAATCAAAGGTGCGCACCAAAACAATCACAAAAGCAATAGGATGGCATACGAAGAAGTGCGTCCGATCAGAGGTGCTACCTCATTAATCCGTCAATCGCTCATGTTTTAGCCACCTTATGCCAACTCACGGGAGTCGGGTCCACGTATTTACCTCAAGAAAACGTCACCACCATCCTACTTCATTCTGGAGTCTCCACCGCGTATACGGTTGTTAAAGTGGTTTTCGGTATCGACAGAGAGTATGCCAGATATCTGATCCCGGTCTCTTTAACAACCAAACGTTATTATAACCCGTGGTTACAACTTTTAAAAATGGTATTTATACTTTAAAAATCAAAGTAAATTTCAAATACATTTCAATATCATAATATTATTTCAAACATCATTTATTTAAACATCAGTCATTTTATTTAATATAAAATACCATTTAAATCTATTCAATTTATTTAGGAATTAATTGCCTTTCAACTCACATTTAAAAGTTAAATTCTTCCATTTAAAACCATTTAAACTCAATTCTTTATTTTTATTAATTACATATTAAATTCCAAAATTAAAGCCCTTTTCCCAAAGATTATTTCCATTAAATTTTATTAAAACCATCAAAAATTCAGTTTCCGTAGCACTTATAAAATGCTACCTAAAGTTATAGGTTAAGACAGTCATTTACAAAAGACAGCATTTAAGTGCTGTAATAGATTATTAACTTAACAATTAAGTTTTTAAATTCCCAAATTATAACTTATTATCAATTATTTTACTTAACTAAAATCTCACTTTTAACAAAAATCAGAATTTCCCAAAATAAGTTATATTCCAAAATTTTACTTAAACATTCATTTATTTAACATTTTGACTTATTCAAAAATCATTATAATTTTATAAAATCCTTTAAATACATTTAAACCAGAATATTATAAACTTCCATTTAAAAATATTTTTAAAACATTTCAGAAAAATATTATGTAAACCACGGATTTGTATATATTTTCTAGCCTAGGTCAAGTGATACGGATATATATAATTCCAATCCGCAATTTACAAAAAAACCGGGTTCTATCATTTCAAACCCGCAATCCCAAGTTAAAAATAAATAATTAAACAATTAAATAAATAAATGAAAAAATTTATCGTTCAGGCCTATCATTTCAGCCTATAACGATCTTAAATTTACATGGAACTTGCAGTGATTAACAGTAAATAAGCATTAAATAGTATAACTGCAATAATATTAAAATAAATAAACAACTGATAATGTGTCAATTAATAATGGGGTTTAACATCATACGCTTATATCACAGGCAGATAAAATTTAATAAAATAAATTACAATTACACTTGTGATAAATTCACAGATATATAGGTATGTTTGTCTGGTGAGAAATACTCACCTGAAGCTGCAGAAAATTAGATTCAAACGGTTGTACCACTTGATAAAGGAACGTATAAATTGCACGATTAGATTTCCGTGGATGCAACGTCTTGATTCAGATCTAGAACAAGATCCAAATAAAACTAAATACGCGACTTTAAAAATTTTGGTCAAAGCAAAAATTTCGAAACAACAGGAACAAATAGAATTTTACTTGACTCGACCACTCCTACTACTCGACTCGCCCACGTTCTCAAGGCTTGGCCTGTTCATTTATATATATATTATTTTTGTTAGAAACTCAAAAGGCGAGGGAATGGATATCACGGCCAAACCACCATACTCAAATATTACACGTCAAAGGCTAATGCATGCACTAAACAAGTCAGTGGGATTCAAAACATAAAGGCTAAGTCAAACCATTTTCCCTTTTTATATCTCGTTCACCCCTTTTTCTTCTTCACTTACACAACAGCATGCGACTAGAGGGGCAAATGTTTTGGACCAAGTTCAGGGCTCGGTCATACTCAAATGCAGGCTTCAATATTGACAAGGCCGTGTGTTCTCTTCACACGCAACTAACATAATAAAATGCATTTCCAGGTTCTTGGTTACATTCCACACCTTGTTGCTAACATCTACCAAATGACTCACCAGCCTACACTAAAAATGCATGCACTCTTTTTTTTTCTACTTTATTATTACTGAAAGTAGCGAAACTTGGTTCCAATGGTTTAAACAACTCACCCAGCACACATCTTATACCTCCCGTTTTATATGAAATGAAAATTTCTATTGACCCAAATGTTCGGCCTGTACACGATATGCACGTGCTTTAACCTGTTGGAAAGCACTGAACACAATCCTAATAATAGCAAATCTGAAACACGGCTTGGCCCTGCACTAGCACGTCTCGGCGCTACCTTATTCTACGGACGTGGCAGCTGCATGGCTCGTCCATCATCTCATGGAGGTGGGCAAAGACAAACAAAGGTCACGGTCAAAGAGGAGATGGTATCGGCTTCCTCTGATGAAGAAGGCGCATGACACTCTACTGACTTGTGGTGACAAGGTGGCGGAGAGGGTGGTGCAGCCCGACATGGAGAGTGGGTGAGGTGGCCGAGTATAGTAGAAGCCAGAAAAAAATTAAAACAAGAAGCAGAGGAGAAGAAAATAAAAATAAAAATCGTTACCTGAAGAGCTTGCACACACGAAGAATCTAAGAGATGTTGCTATGCAAATGGAGTAGTTGGTGAACGAGTTTAAATAGATCCAGGACGCGTGATTTGTGGGGAAGAAAAATAGGCAAGAGTTAAAAATTCAAATAATCACCTGGTTGCGTGATTTGCTGCCAAAAACGGCAAATATTCTTCTGGAATTGAAATGGAAGTTTTTGAACGTAGCAACAAATTTCAGGTAAAAGAATTGATTAAGGTGAAATCAATAGAAAAGAAAAGGCAAGCAAAACTCAGTATGAACGGGTTTAAAAATTTTGGTGACGTGGCCAAAGATGGAACGAATATTGTTTGAACGTTTTTGGTATATATGGATAAGGCTGAGTGATTTATATTTGGAACGAAACGATGAGAAATCGTTTTCTTTGAACGGTAAATGGAAATCACTGATTATATACCTATTAACCAAATGAAGTTGTACGTGGCCTTGAAATTTCTAATCAGCATTGTTTTATAAAGAAAAGGTAAAGTTTTCATTAGACAAAGATTTATACCAAATTTAAAGCAAACTGAATGCGTTGATTTTTTTTATTTATTAATACGTTATTTATGCCATTACAATTTTGTGCCCTTTAAAATGCGGAATTTCACGGTCTATAAATACACTGACTTCCCAAAAATTATTAGTTAACTTAAAATTAAATTCGTTTACATTCTTCATATTTTAAATATACAAAATTCATTTTTATTAAAATTCCAATGGAGTTGTCTTTTAACAAAGTTAACAATTTCAAAACTTTCAATTTTATATTTAGTACTTTTAGGAAATGATAAATCAAATAAATACTTTATAAATAAAATAAATTTCAAGGTTTAAAAAAATAAAGAATAAAGTGCTAGAAAAATCTAGGCTGTTACAGGATTCACGTTCCAAAATTTTTGAAACCGTAGGAAGGAATAAAGTCACAGCTTGGGGTACCGTCAAATAAATGCAACAGCTAAATTAAAGGAATAGAAACGAAAGTAAATAAATAAAGGTGAACGGCAACAAATCTTGCAAGCAGGGAAATAACGTAAAAAGAGAAAGTAAATTCTAGAAAAGTAAAGGTCACGTTGGAAAATAAATAAAATGCAGATTTGCCGTCATCACGCGTTTGAAATCGAAAATCAAGGAAAAATTAAATGCAAATGGAAGTGGTGGACCAGCAGATTGAAATGGACACGCAAGGTAAGAAAAGTAAATAGGCAGGTTATAAATCAGATTGGAAAGAAAAGTGGAGAGGTTAATTGATAAAAGAATTAAGATAATGAAAACGCATAATAATATTGTTGGCATTTAACGTTAACTAGCATCAATCATGTCATACACCCATGTTAAAAAAAGAAACGCATATAGGAGCATGCATTTTCTTCTGACTTGCAACATCATTCATCATTTTGGCATTCGTGGCATTCAACAAATTAAGGTGGTGGTCAAAGTCGTGAAATGGTAGCAAATTAACGATGAATAGGATCCAATAATTCTTAGTGCAATGCATAAAATTGGAAAAATCAGCATGTGCCCTCTACGCACATGTTAAGATTTGCATAATTTCACTAATAACCTTTATGATTTTGGCGTGATAAATATAGATAGTTTGATTTTTTAACAATTTACACTGTGTATTAGTGATTATTTCTTGTTTGAGCGGTTGTTAGCATATGCCTACTGAATACATATTAACATAATCCCACAAAAATTTATGTGTACTCAAAATGTTGTTCTGATGAAGTTTTTTTTTTTGGTCTCAAGATTATTATTAAACCTTTAGAATATCATTTGACTTATCCGAAGGTTGATGATTTTCAAATCCTATTAAGATTAAGGTCGCTAATTGATTATTGTTGAAAGCTAAGGATATTAAGGAAATACTATTATGTAATCCATATCTTGTACACGGAATTTGTTATTAAAATAGTATCATTAGAGGTACATGTATGATTATAAACAATAACATTCATAATTTACAACTACGATGTTGCAGATCCTTTTAATTTATACTATTTATTCTCTACCTATTAATTTATACGTTTTATTCTCTACCTATTAATTTATACGTTCTATTCTCTACCTATTAATTTATACGTTCTATTCTCTACCTATTAATTTATATGTTTTATTCTCTACGTATTAATTTATACGTTTTATTCTCTACCTATTGATTTATACGTTCTATTCTCTACCTATTAATTTATACTATTATTCTCTACCTTATTAATTTATACGTTTTGTTCTCTACCTATTAATTTATAAGTTCTATTCTCTACCTATTAATTTACACTATTATTAAAAATTTATGGGTCGTTACAAACTACGTGGTGGTTGTGGTTTGGTTTTGAGGGCGATGGGGTTGGGTGGTCGATGGTCGATTTTGGTGAATTAGTTAGTTCGACTGCAGTGAAGGTCGAGGATGGATGTGGTTTGCTCTGGGTTAGTGGAAGTCGTGATGGGTTTCAGTCGATTTGTGAAGAGGATTCGTGCATGATTGTTGATTGACTATTGAGCATTTTGGTAAGGTGCGATAGGCCATAGTTTGATGTACGTTGCAGATAGCAGCAATCTTGTTTTAGTGAAGTGGTTGATCAAGGGGTTCAGGTGGATGATTGTTATGCCTGTACAAGTGATGACAGTTGATGGAGTAATTGACAATTGCTGATTCTGCGGCACTATCAGTGATATGATTCAAGGCTGTGGTTGTGGAAGTTTAAAGCGTGCTATGGATCGTGAAATATGGATATAATATAATACAGAGTTGTTGATGATATTTGTACAGTAAATTTTGTGGAATATAAAAGCAGTATAATAAAAATGACACCAGGTTTTATACTGGTTCGGAGCTCCGTCCTACGTCCTGTCCCAAACTCCTTCTGGAATTTCACTAAAACAATAACCCTCGCTTAACCCGGAGGAACAGGTAAAACAGCACCTGAACAGCCGAACAAGATTTTTCCGACTCAGCAGCCGAAGAGGATTTTCTGCCTGAGCAATCGAACATGACTTCTACTTGATACAGAAAACTTTGTTGACTAGTATGTTCTTGATAACACAGATATGTACTTGAGTATACCCTTCCTATATTCAAATCCTCAAGAGTATTTGTGTGTGTATTGGTTGAAAGGAAGATAATCTTTTAGAATCGAAGTATGTATAGATTAACTCGAAGATTCAAGCGATATAGAGTGTGTGATTGCTTTGAATTGCAAAAGAATATAGAGCAAGAATAGATTTAGAGAATGAAGAAAGAATTTGATTTTTTTTTGTAATGAATCAAAACATGTTTATATAGAGGATATATAGATGCAATTATTCATGAAGGATCACAATCAAAAGTTTCATCCGTTCCTCTTGAAATTGGATTGAAAACCCTTCGCGAATAAACGTGTCTTTTCAGTTCAAATAGTCGTTATTTTCTTGTTCAATCAACTGACTCAGAAGTGCCAGTCGACTAAATTTCAAAAATGTGCATGTTTGTGCAAATATCTATGCACTGGCACAGGTCAGTCGACTGGCTGACCTAGGTCAGTCGACTGACCTGTGCTATATTGCATAGATCACACTAAAAATTTTATATTTAAATCTAAAACCATTTGTTTGTGTGTGTGTGACTACTTGAGGAATGATTTTAACCATATTTTCACATAACTAAGACTCAAAATCGTGATAAATATACATACTACATTCTGAATAGAAATCTTGTCTTTTTGAAGTTCCATTCTCTTTTTGTCGCCACGTTACACCATCTTGTAATCTATGTTTATCAATAGTTGTTGAAGTTCTTCGTCATGAATCAAAATCATGATTCAACATTCTCCCCTTTTTTGATTGATGACAACATATATATTTGACGAAGCAAAAAATGTTAGTTATATAATATGAATTATATAATTTAGTTTTCTCCCTGAATGTATGACAATGATTCAAATCTGAAAAAACTTGTTAGTAAACACAATAATTTCTTTCCCTTTGTCATCGACTAAAAAGGAATACTCAGAGATAGCCAATACACCATAATAATCATATAATATAATCACATACACGTGTAAACATATAAGACAACATTATCACCAAATTCATACACCACATCACAATATCACAATACATTACACGGTCATAGTCATACAAATTTAAACAAACATCAAAGCACATCACGAACGTAGTTTTGAAGTAACATAAATAGATAAACAAGGTTAAAACAAGATTGTTTTTGAATGAGTAGAGACAGAACTTTACTAACCATGAAGCCAAAAGACCAAATGCCAACTTAATCCACATCCCAATCGAAGGGATTTTCCTCTACCGGTTGAGCAGGTTTCTTCCCTTCATCAACGACACGAGATTTTCCGCCAGTGCCACTTGTGCTGGAGCTTGTGGCTTCGGAAATAGACCATGAGAAATGTGGAGCCGGCCTCTTACCCGGGTCCAAAAATGAAGTGCCGGTAGAAGAAGTTGCACAAGAAATTGTTTCCCATAAAGTTGTGAAAAACCCCTTAATCTTGTTGAGCTTCTTATCCATTTTATTGAGGCGAGAGTGAGGAATAAGTTGGTTTCGCGCGAGAAAATAAATAACTACCCTTGAAGTTTGGCCATTAACCGGACGACGAATAACTTCTTCTTCAAACTGTTGAAATTGATGTGGCTAAGAAGAAGATTATTTGGCAATGTGGATTCCTTCTCGCCTTTGACATTGTGTTGCTTGCCAACCTTGAAATGTAATAAAGGGTTCCGGACGTTCGGGGAGTTGCATGAGTCTTATGGTATGAATATTGTATAATCCAATTTTAGAGAATTCAGATTCGTGGGATTTTATGCCAAAATCATTTAAAAGGCGCATTATATATTCACCAAAGTAAATCACATTCGTTTTTCCTTGGTTAAAACTTAAGAATTCGTCCTTAAGAAGTTGAGCCCAATTTACGTGTAAATTTCCCCAAATAGCTATAGAACACAGAATTTATCGGGATATACTAATTCATACGACCCTGTTCGTGGAGTTATAGTTTTTAGAAGAAACTTGTGCATGAGTCTAGCTTTTGGCCGAAGTGACATAGAGTTAACGTCTATAGCATCATCTTCTAGGAATAAATGACTTATATTATCCCGAGTTCTCATATCACAATTTATATCCCGAAGATTAATACCCTCAACTCGTGTTTGAAGCAAATGATACAAACGTTCTATAGAAAGAAAAACCGAAATTCCACATACCGAAGTCCAAATGCAGTTTTCTTGGTTCCTAGGCGTCGGTTCTTGAAGATTCAAGTTTGCGTAGAATAACTTGACCATTGTATGATTGATTTTGCGGCTGTTCTTATTGTAATCGAGAAAAGTATTCAAACCGCTTCGTTCATAAAATTCCCAAATGCCATAAGTGTTGAAGTGGGGGTAATGAACAAAGGAGCCTTCGAAAATATGGGAGTCTTGCATATTTATTCATCTTTGAATGGCTTTATCATGAACAAGCTAAGTGGCAATTTCAGAGTCTATTGGCGTAGAAGATGAAGAAGAAGCCTTTTTGGTGCATTTTGATTGTCTAAAGGCCATCGAGAGGTAAGAAAAGTTGAGAAAAATGTGAAATTTGGGAATGTTGGAGAGGTAATTTTCGGAGTTTAGGGTTGAAAGAATGAAGATGAAAGTAAGAATGGTGAAAAGGTGAGTTAAAAAGTGGTAAGTAGGGGCTGGTATTGTCCAGAAAACACGGTTCAGTCGACTGAATGACCCAAGTCAGTCGACTGAATCTGAACCTGAGAGTTTTTACTCTCTGTAATCAGTCAACTGACTCAGACGATTTAGTCGACTGACCTAGGCTTAATTTGAAATTTATGACTTTTTACTTATAGAATTTTAGATAACTATTGATATTATAATATAGATGAAATACAATCACTAATTATATAGGAGTAACACATAAGACATAGAAAAATAAGAAATTATCATGATAGTTGTTTGTCTTTGAACACTTTGAATATGGTTGAGCCGGAGTTGAACCATGAAAAGACACATTATTTAGAGGACGGGCATGAAGTAGACTTCTCATTTTTCGTAGTTGATGTCTCATTTTGAATTCTTTTAACAAAAGATTTGAAATGATTAAAGGTTCACTTTTGTTTTTCATAAAAATTGTCCAAGTATATCTAGAGAAGTCATCAACAATTACGAACACACATTTACTATGATTTATGGATTGTACTAGTGTTGGTCCAAATAGATCCATGTGTAGTAATTCAAGTGGTTGCATTGTTGAAATAACCTTTTTAGATTTAAAAGATGACTTGTTTAATTTTCCTCTCTTTTTAAATGGGACCTGTAAGAAATAAAGAATAACATTGGAATCCACTTTTTAATAGGGTCCTAAGAGTTAGGTCTTAGGAAACCAAACCCAAGAGGGTTCAGTATCCCTTTCGAAAATATAATTCTTATTTTTATGCACAGATTCAAAAAAATGAATTTATATATTTCTTGTTAATCAAACAATTGTTTGTTTTAGGAATCCATATATTTATAATTTTCAGATTGGATTTCCTTTTTAAAAGTTCTTTTGTAGTATTAGTTTTTGAATTATTTCTCCTTTTATTTTCATTTTTAGGTGGAGCTTTTGATTTCTTAACATAAACTAATCCCTTTTTATTTGAAGCAGGTTGAGAATTTTCAATAGTCCTGAATAAATTTTCTCTCGCTTTATTAAAATTGGATATATTTTTAGCAATGTCATCAAGCTTAGTTTTGAGACTAGTGTTATCTAACTTAACAATTTTAATTTTTGTTTTTAACTCATGATTCTCAGAAGCTAGTGAATTATTCTTTTCTTTTTGAGCTTCTATTTCTTGACTTAGTAGTGTGAGTTGAGAATTGTCAGAGAGTGAATCTTGAATTTTCTCAGGTTCTTCTTGTAATATTTTCTTCTCGTCTTTAAGCATATCTCTTTCGAATTCTGCTTCCTTCTGATTTTCCAGATCTTCCTTATATTTTCTTTTGGATTTTTTAAAGTGTCTAGAAGTTCCGAATTTATTTCTATCATATCATCAAAAGTTAGATCACTAACCTCATTATCTTTTGCCATGAAGCATACGTTTGCTTGTTCATTATCACTGTCGCTTTTGCTTTCAGAAGATGAAGAATATGAGTCATCCCATGTTACTGAAAAAGCTTTTCTCTTGAACTTGTCCTTCTTATTTTTTTGTTGTATGCTTTCTTTTGTTCTGGACAATCTTTTTATATGTGTCCCTTTTGTGACAGTTGAATCATTCTATTTCTGAGGTTGATGGTTTGTTGGAATTGTTGTTGAAGCTTCGTTTTCCATTATTCTTATTCCTTCTTCTATATTTCAAAAACTTTTTAAAGCTTTTGGCAATAAATGCTAGGTCTTCCTCATCTGAATCTGAGCCTACTTCTTCGGCATGAAAAGCTTTGTTCTTCTTGTCTTGTGCTTGTACTCTTTTAGCCTGCAAATTTACTTCATAGGACATTAGATTTCCTATTAAATCTTCTGGTTTGATGATAGAAAGATAATTAGCTTCTTCAATAGCTAAGATTTTTCTTTTCCATTCATCCGTTAAAGAATTAAGGATTTTTGAAACAATATCAAAGTCGGAATATATTTCTTCTAGTGTAACGACCCGCTATTTTGGACCATTCAAATCGACAATAAAACATACATATCCGACTGGAATAATTCAAAATACCGAATTGTAATTAAAATTTGGCAAAACTTAAAATATACAGTAAATAAATCAATCACAGATCACAGAGTAATATAATGCAGCGGAATAGATAAAGAATAGTAGTTCATGAAGCTACTATATACATCAGAGTTAGAAAAATACAACCGAATAGTTCAAATGCAGTGAAGTCTCCAACGCAACAGATGACTTCTCTGAATCAATCAACTGGAAAGGCTGGAATCTGAATCGATAGTTAGATTTCCAAATAAAGCTCCGAGCTCCAAAGGTGAGTCTCAAATGTTCTATCACTCAGTCTGACCCGAGCGTAAAGCAAAACACAAAACACTTGAGTCAGGATTAACATTCTTATATCAATAAATCCAACTCAAGTGAAATATCAACTAAAATACAAATAACTTAAAGGATGTTTGGGATAACCATCCTCTAAGGGTCCATGGAACTTTCTACAAGGTAGAAATATAAACTATAACACCGTGGTCATTTTAGCTTAATTTATACTTCAAAACCAATCTCATTTTCACTTCAAATATCTCTATATTTCCCAAAATAGTATTTATATACATTAAATAATTTATACAGTAAAGTATTTTCAATTCCCTCAACTTAACAAATCATTTCAACATCAACCCGACCTTCCCATTTAAATTAAATTCAATCTCAATTTATCAATTTAAATTCAACTCAATTCCTAAAATAAACACTTCAATTTATCGATCTCAAATTCATATTTGTAATCACAAAACTACCCCTTTATATTTCAATATATTTCAAAACTTTAAGTATTCAACGTTTCAACTAAATTTTTATTCAATTTAGTTTTCTAAATAATAAATTCAAATTTGGTTCAACCTAAATTTCACTTTAATTCAATTTAGTTGCTAGATAACAAATTCAACTACCTTGATTTCAAATACAGATCCGAATCTCAACATAAACCATTTAAATTCCAATATAGTTCAAGGCTTTAATATTTAAATATTCTATATAACAATTTCATATAGATCTCGATTTAACCTCATTATTATTTAGTCTTGAAATACTCCCTTATTAGATTCAATATCATTTAAGTAACCTTAAATTACATTTTACTCAATATTTTCTTTAATTTTATTAAACGTGAAATATTCATTAAATCACTTAAATCAAAAATCCAGTTACAAAATCATACCTTTAAATTTTCCATTCAATAATTTCAAATCGATTTAATTAAATAAATTCTTATTTAAAATACCATTTTTAATAAACCCAAATTTATCTCCCAATCTTAATTATTCAACTTTTTTACAACGGTAAATTTTGAAATATAAATCGTAAATAATACTCAAACATATTATATGGATGAAATCAATCTCAATAATATTATTATTAAATCTATATATAAAATTTCCATTTATATATAATATTTTAAGAACCAATATTTATTAAATCCTATATATTTCTTTTCAACTGTAGAAATTTATTTTCAAAATATTTACATGGACCAACGGTGTCTGTATATATTTCCTATCATATAGTCAAGTGCTATAGATATTTATCATTTCAACCCGTACACTAAATATATACGGGTGGATATCATTTTGACCCGTAATCCCAAATTCAATTAAATGAAAATCGCTTGGGTTTATCATTTCAACCCATAACGATTTTCTCCTATTCTAAAGTCCGTACGGGTATGTATCATTTCAACCCATAATGATTTCGATACTAACAGGGAACTTGCAAAGTGATAACATATATGAAAATAATAATAACAACAGCCATATATCATCAAAATAAATATAAACAATAGGATATGGTGTCATGTCCCATTAGTGGACAGTTATAGATAATAACATATATAACAATTTAAATAACTACAACCCCATATTTCAATTGTCGTTTCAGTTGAAATCAAATTTAATAAATAAAAGAACGTTAATCATGAGTGATTGTTCACACCTCTCGAGCCTAGAGAATACAAAAGATGACACGGATATGCATACTGCTACAGACACTGAAATTTGAATTATGAATCGAAGCAAAGAAAAATCGGCACGAATTCAACGATCAAAGCTGATAACAAGAATTGATGGAACAAGTCAGAACGGGATCGGCGAAGATAATGATATGAGTGGACTCATATATATATAACTATATATAACTATATATATAAAGTCATATTCTAAATTGAACACATATTAAATTAAATTAAATATATATGTATTTATATTTTCCAAAATCATTGTTTTTTAAATTTAAAACACATAAATTAGAATCAAGCATATATACAATATGAAATTTGAAATAAATACTTATATAAGCAGACTAATATAAATCATGTGCTAGGTTACAATACTAACATATTTTAGCTGTAAGAAAGAGTATAATGAAAGAACTCAACATCAGTTATAATATATTTATATAAACCAAATGTAACATATAATTAGTTGACATAACAAATGAATTCTTTTATAAAATAATATACATTGGGCACTATTTCATAAAAATGCACATACAATACCATTTATATACGAACAACAAAGGTAGCTTATATATATATATATATATATATATATATATATATATATATATACTATTTAAAAATCAATATTTACATTTCAACTAACATCAGAAAACAAATATAAACTTTATACTATTTATATGTTTTATTGAAAAAGAGAAAGCAAAAAAAAAAAAAACAGAACGCAAAGTGGATCCAACGTTTGGAATTCAGGGATTAGTCCTGAAGGCTAATACACCGTCGAATCATTTTTAATAAATTTTTGGATAAATTTCAGTAGAAGAGTAGCAATTTATTTAAAATAACGTGGGGTGAAATGAATTGATGGAATGAATAAAGTAACGTATTATTAGTACCCAAATAATCAAATGTCACAATACGTTGGTTTCTTAATAACGATAGTAACGTTCAATTTGGTAAAAGTTAATTTAGGACGTTATCTTTGTCTTATTTGTAAGCAATTGATATATCATACCTTTTTTAAATTTAAGATCAGCTCATGGCACGGCGTATGAAAATTCAAATTCCATCGCATCATATATTTATTATTTTCAGTTTAGAAATGTATGAACTTATCAATTTTTTTTGTGGCTATAAATGACGTAAAACACCACTGCTTATTAAATTTGTCGTGTACTGCATTTAAATACTTCCAAAGCGTTTGTCAATTTATTTAAAAGCTATAAAATGAAAGGAGTGAAAAGAGAAAAAAAGAAAGAAAGAATATATATAATTATCCTTTTTTTAAAAAAAAATTAAACAATCTATTTCTATGTGAAATATCCAATTTACCTTTCTGAAAACCATTTAACATTTTTTTTTCAAAACATTTCAAAACTAAATTTATATTCTTTATCAAACATTTTATACTCTTCGAAATTTCTTAGCTTTGAAAATTTAATCTCAATTTGGAAGTGTTCGAACATTCAAAATAGTTAGGGAAATCAAATTTTCAATTCAAGGGTTGAAAATCAACAATAAATCAATAAATCAATTATTAAATCTGAAACTCGAGGACTAAACACCGGTCTCATTTTATATTGTTTCAAATATATACATATATCTTTTGAAAATATCAAATTATACTTCGGAATTTGAAATCAAAACGGTTTTACAAAATCACTCGCATAGCGAAGCTATTAAAGTGGCCTCTCCCCCACTTTGAAACTCGAAAATCAATGTCGATGATGCGTGCACTCATCACCGAAATTATTTTCCAGCGACATAAGTGAGTTCTGAACTTCTATTTTCTTGAAAACTTCTTTGAAATTTCTTCAAAATTATTGGAATTCTTTTGAACTCATTTGAACATTTCTTATTTGGAGAATACTTTTAAATCGTATTATTATTATATATTTTCCAAAATCTTAAAACCAATTTCAAAATACCGGAATTCAATTCTCGAATTTCAAATTTAACTCTACAGTTATAAATCATTTTTTAATAAATCAATTTCTTATAATTTTTCAAAATTTCAAATCCTTTCAAAACCTTTTATATAGAATAACATTTCTTATTTGCTTTATATATATAGGTATATAATCCTTATCGAAAACATTTTCATTTTTATATGTAGAATAAAATAATAGTTATCAAAATAATAATTTCGATATATAAAACAATTTCAAAAATGCAAACATACCCGATTTTCAAAGGATAATTTTAAGAATGGATTTTAAAACAAGGATAGAGATTTGAATTAGAGGAACTCAAATCAATAGAATTCTGATTCGAAGATAGACTCGATCGAAGATGAGATAATTAAATTACAAAATAGAATATGGATATACTTCTATAAATCGCGGGAGACCTTTACCGGTCAACCGTGATTCCAAAATTAGATCGGTGTAGAATTCTGAGGCAATTCGACATTCGATCGCCTGAGATATAGAATTCGACATAACAAGATATAGCAGCATCGTAAACCGAGGATACAGAAATCTTCCGTGAGTCAATGCCAATTGAAAAGGAGTTTTCACCCCCTTTACAAATCATTCAGTGGAGTTATGGGATACTCCGGAATCAAACGAATATAAATCGGGAGAGACAGAATGAATTTCGGAACCGAGGGACATTCCAAAGTTCAAAGGAAATCGAGTCAAAAGGAAGAGATTCAACTCGAGCGAAAGTGATTCTGTAAATAAATTTACCATATATGCTAAGTTTTGCCTAGATCCAAAGCTCTGATACCAACTGTAACGACCCGCTATTTTGGACCATTCAAATCGACAATAAAACCATACATATCCAACTTGAATAATTCAAAATACTGAATTGTTAATTAAAATTTGGCAAAACTTAAAATATACAGTAAATAAATCAATCACAGATCACAGAGTAATATAATGCAGCGGAATAGATAAAGAATAGTAGTTCATGAAGATACTATATACATCAGCGTTAGAAAAATACAACCAAATAGTTCAAATGCAGTGAAGTCTCCAATGCAACAGATGACTTCTCTATACCAATCAACTGGAAAGGCTGGAATCTGAATCGATAGTTAGATTTCCAAATAAAGCTCCGAACTCCAAAGGTGAGTCTCAAATGTTGTATCACTTAGTTTGACCCGAGCGTAAAGCAAAACACAAAACACTCGAGTCAGGATTAACATTCTTATATCAATAAATCCAACTCAAGTGAAATATCAATTGAAATACAAATAACTTAAAGGATGTTTGGGATAACCAATCTCTAAGGGTCTATGGAACTTTCTACAAGGTAAAAATATACACTATAACACCGTGGTCATTTCAGCTTAATTTATACTTCAAAATCAAATCTCATTTTCACTTCAAATATCTCTATATTTCCCAAAATAGTATTTATATATATTAAATAATTTATACAGTAAAGTATTTCAATTCCCTCAACTTAACAAATCGTTTCAACATCAACCCGACCTTCCCATTTAAATTAAATTCAATCTCAATTTATCAATTTAAATTCAACTCAATTCCTAAAATAAACACTTCAATTTATCGATCTCAAATTCCGATTTGTAATCACAAAATTACCCCTTTATATTTCAATATATTTCAAAACTTTAAGTGTTCAACGTTTCAACTAAATTTTTATTCAATTTAGTTTTCTAAATAATAAATTCAAATTTGGTTCAACCTAAATTTCACTTTAATTCAATTTAGTTGCTAGATAACAAATTCAAATACGTTGATTTCAAATACAGATCCGAATCTCAACATAAACCATTTAAATTCCAACATAGTTCAAGGCTTTAATATTTAAATGTTCTATATAACAATTTCATATAGATCTCGATTTAACCTCATTATTATTTAGTCTTGAAATACTCCCTTATTAGATTCAATATCATTTAAGTAACCTTAAATTATATTTTACTCAATATTTTCTTTAGTTTTATTAAAAGTGAAATATTCATTAAACCACTTAAATCAAAAATCCAGTTACAAAATCATACCTTTAAATTTTCCATTCAACAATTTCAAATCGATTTAATTAAATAAATTCTTATTTAAAATACCATTTTTAATAAGCCCAAATTTATCTCCCAATCTTAATTATTCAACTTTTTTACAACGGTAAATTTTGAAATATAAATCGTAAATAACACTCAAACATATTATATGGATGAAATCAATCTCAAAAATATTATTATTAAATATATATATATATATAAAACTTCCATTTATATATATATATATATATATAATATTTTAGGAACCAATATTTATTAAATCCTATATATTTCTTTTCAACTGTAGAAATTTATTTTCAAAATATTTATATGGACCAACGGTGTCTGTATATATTTCCTATCATATAGTCAAGTGCTATGGATATTTATCATTTCAACCCGTAACTAAATATATATGGGTGGATATCATTTCGACCCGTAATCTCAAATTCAATTAAATGAAAATCGCTTGGGTTTATCGTTCCAACCCATAATGATTTTCTCCTATTCTAAAGTCCGTTCGGGTATGTATCATTTCAACCCATAATGATTTCTATACTAATAGGGAACTTGCAGAGTGATAACAGATATGAAAATAATAATAACAACAGGCATATATCATCAAAATAAATATAAACAATAGGATATGGTGTCATGTCCCATAAGTGAACTGTTATAGATAATAGCATATATAACAATTTAAATAACTACAGCCTCATATTTCAATTGTCGTTTCAGTTGAAATCAAATTTAATAAATAAAAGAACGTTAATCATGAGTGATTGCTCACACCTCTCGAGCCTAGAGAATACAGAAGATGACACGGATATGCATACTGCTACAGACACTGAAATTTGAATTATGAATCGAAGCAAAGCAAAATCGGCAACGATCAAAGCTGATAACAAGAATTGATGGAACAAGTCAGAACGGGATCAACGAAGATAATGGTATGAGTGGATTCATATATATAACTATATATAACTATATATATAAAGTCATATTCTAAATTCAACACATATTAAATTAAATATATATGTATTTATATTTTCCAAAATCATTGTTTTTTTAATTTAAAACACATAAATTAGAATCAAGCATATATACAATATGAAATTTGAAATAAATACTTATATAAACAGACTAATATAAATAGTGTGCTAGGTTACAATACTGACATATTTTAGCTGTAAGAAAGAGTATAATGAAAGAACTCAACATCAGTTATAATGTATTTATATAAACCAAATGTAACATATATTTAGTTGACATAACAAATGAATTCTTTTATAAAATAATATACACTAGGCGCTATTTCATAAAAATGCACATACAATACCATTTATATACGAACAACAAAGGTAGCTTATATATATATATATATATATACTATTTAAAAATCAATATTTACATTTCAACTAACATCAGAAAACAAATATAAACTTTATACTTTATATATGTTTTATGGAAAAAGAAAAAGCAAAAAAAAAACAGAACGCAAAGTGGATCCAACGTTTGGAATTCAGGGATTAGTCCTGAAGGCTAATACACCGTCGGATCATTTTTAATAAATTTTTGCATAAATTTCAGTAGAAGAGTAGCAATTTATTTAAAATAACGTGGTGTGAAATGAATTGATGGAATGAATAAAGTAACGTATTATTAGTACCCAAATAATCAAATGACACAATACGTTGGTTTCTTAATAACGACAGTAACGTTCAATTTGGTAAAAGTTAATTTAGGACGTTATCTTTGTCTTATTTGTAAGCAATTGATATATCATACCTTTTTTAAATTTAAGATCAGCTCATGGCACGGCGTATGAAAATTCAAATTCCATCGCATCATATATTTATTATTTTCAGTTTAGAAATGTATGAACTTATCAATTTTTTTGTGGCTATAAATGACGTAAAACACCACTGCTTATTAAATTTGTCGTGTACTGCATTTAAATACTTCCAAAGCGTTTGTCAATTTATTTAAAAGCTATAAAATGAAAGGAGTGAAAAGAGAAAAAAAGAAAAAAAGAATATACATAATAATAATAATAATAAAACATTGGGAGAGAGACGAAGATACAGATCGTGGTACGTATCTTGTTCTATTTATAAATAAATATCACCATAAATTCCTTTGCATATTTTTAATTGCTATAACCAATGCTTTCATATATAACAGGTCCAATCTTATATACATAGCTACATATTATAAAGGTTATGAAAACTTATATATATACCCCTAATAGTATAATATATATAACTAGATAAAATGTATATATTAGATAATAGAATACAATAATATAGATGAAAAGAGAATTGCAGCAAGCTAAAATTTATAATAAAAAAACAAAGTGTTGCAGGAAGTTGAAAACAACAACTAATGCAACAATATTTATTATAAGTTTCGAAATCCTTTAGACAAAAGAAAACACAGCTTGTATAACATATCCATTAAACAAAATAGACTATATATAGTACTAGTACATATTCATTCTATATGTAAACATTTAAAAACGAAACATATATTGCAATATGATACACATACCGTTTATAACATATAGATGACGAGGGGAGAAGGCGTGGAGTGGGTTGTGGCTCTTGACAGGTGGTTCGAGCTGTGGTGGTGGAGGCTTGACGAAGCTATAGGAAGGAGAACCGATCCTTTTTCATTTTTCCATCATATGTGTTTTAGCATTGTAATGGGAAAAATCTCTTTGTTTTTCAAGAAGCAACAGAGAGGAAGAAAAAATGAAGCTAAATAGGCCCTGAGACTACACGTTATAAATATTTAATATAGTTGAACGGTAGGAATGAGTAATCCAGCAACTAAAATTGGAACCATGGAAATAGAGGGGTCAATAGCTAGAATTTAGAAGGTATGAATGGTAACGGTTGTTCGAATTGTATACCAAATATATAACTTTATATTCCATTATTAATTGAATAGGAGAAATGAATGGGTGGAGAATGAGCTGTCCATTTATGATATACTGTTACACATAATTTATTAAAGAAGAAACGGTAGAATAATGATAGATTTGAATTATATACTGGTGTGATGCAATAACAACGGTCAAGTTGATAAGATGGATATTTAAACAATTTATTGCTTGATTGGAAAGTACGTGAGTATGGAAAGGCAAGGATATTAAAATGGAAAAAGGAATGGACAGAGAAATTTAAGCGAAGATAAAACGTACAGGAATAAATATAGAGTAGTGGGATGGTCACGATAATTCAGTGGATAATTAAAGCAACTTTTTAATGCCACCAGCTGCACGTTCAAATTTTATACGTTTTCTTGTATGTATGTATACATTATTTATTTCATCAAATAACGCGCCTTTTAAACGCGAAATTAAACAGTTTATTTATACACAAAGTTTTGGAAATTTATTACTTATATAAAAATATGATTTGTTTACACATTTACTAAGAAATTTATTTCAAAAATGTATATAAGTAAAATATAAAATATTAAATTTTTAAAAGTATAAAATCAATTTTTTTAGAGAACAAAAGGTGAAATAAACGTTGTTACGAATATATTAAATTAAACCAAAAGATTAAAAATTAAAAATTTAAAGATTTATAACTTCAAAAAAAATGTTAAGTTTTAACCAAAATAAGAATTTTAGAATTTTCACACTAATAAAAATCTTGGATGATTATTTATAATTAAATTTAGACAATCAAATTTTCGAAAAATAAAACCCCAGAGTTATAAATAAAGAATAAAATATTGCTAAAATTTGGGCTGTTACACTCTCCCCCGCTCAAAACTTTTCATCCCCGAAAAGGAAGGAGGTAGGAGAATTAAAACAACCAGAAAGAAAATAGATTGAAAGACAAGATAAACAATAAATTTTAAAATTTTATAAATTGTACTTGAAATATTCATTTGAAAACTTCACTTGGAAATCAATTTTCTTTAATACTTTTTTTGTATCTTAAGATACTTTCAACATTATAGATACATCGATAATCATTTTATTTAAACATGTTTTTATTAAATTAATATCTCCAAAATATTTATAACACTAAAATTTTCTATTAAACAATGTAGTATACAAATAAGCAATATTTAAAAAGGATATATCCAACAAGGAAAGAAGGTAGATTTGGAAAACAGAATCAAGGTGAATAACTAAACTGAGCAGATAAGTTAGATGCAAGGAATAGTATTGTGCACGAATAATTAATCTAGGACCATATGAATTTAAATTTCAAATATTAATTCAAAATTTCTTTGTTGGGAAAAATACTTTTATAATAAATACCTTTATAATAATAATTTTATAATAAAGTACTATTATGTCGAAATAAATTTTCCTTTCGAAAATACTTTTATAACTCGATGTTTCACAAGTTTATCCTCGTTCTTGCAGACTCTGGCCATGCGTTGATCAGGCGCAAAGCTAGAATTCTTCAAGTACTTAGTAGACATGTTTCAACACCCAGTGAAAATAGTTGAAAAACCTTTAAAACAGAAGCTAGAATTCTTCAAGTACTTAGTAGACTTGTTTCAACACCCAGTGAAAATATTTGAAAAACCTTTAAAACAGATATGGAAAGTACAATCCAAACAAAACAACCAAACCAAAACCTTTGTCCGACCATGGTCACACAATGGTTACGCCTGGATCCCCCAGGAAACAATCCGTATCCGTAAGCATTCTCAGCCCTGCGAGTTACGCCATGATGACTAGTAGAGTGCAGGATACACAATGGTTACGCCTGGGTCCCCCAGGAAATAATTCGTACCCCTAGGCTGTCTCAGCCAGGAGTTTCGCTACTATTTGCGACCTACACAGGTTGCAAGATACACAATGGTTACGCTTGGATCCCCCAGGAAATAATCCGTACCCTTAGGCTAGACTCAGCCAGGCAATTGCGCTATGCAGTCGCGAGAGAAAAGAAAACCATGGGTTACGCCACGGTGGGAACACTCGAGTATTACATCCGAAAAACCAAAAATCAGAGAGACTAATATCGATAGAATGAATCCACGATGTGGCCACAAAGCGGATATCAAGCAGAAGGCACTTTCCATATCTTTACTTCGAAAATATATATCATATAGTACCTTTTAAAATCACTTTCAAATATCGTACTTATATAATGCCCATATATATAGGATTCCATTTTTCCCAAATCGAATACTTTCCAAAATCAATAGTATATCAAATCATACTTATATAGACTTCGATTATATAAAATCTCTTTCCAAATTGAGTACCTTTCAAATCAATAGATTTCAAATCAACTTCATACGATCCATTTTATATAAGTTCGACCACTCCGAAATCAAGTGCTTAATAATATAAGGTTCTCAAATTTCAAATCATTTCAATATCAATTCAGTTTCAAAATCATATATGATTTCACCAAATTTTCTTCCAAATTAAATATCTAAATTTCAAAGTTCCTAAAATAATAGGTTTAGAAAATTATCCCATTTTCCAAATTAAAGTAATTCAAGTCAAACAAATTCATCTCCAAAAATCACCATATAAGTACTGGTTTTTAATTCCAATTTAATTTCAAAACCAAATATTTTCCCAAAATCAATTATACTCAAAATGGTTTCCAAATTTATAATTATCCTTTTTTTTAAAAAACTTTTAAACTATCTATTTCTATGTGAAATATCCAATTTACCTTTCTGAAAACCATTTAACTATTTTTTTTCAAAACATTTCAAAACTAAATTTATATTCTTTATCAAACATTTTATACTCTTCGAAATTTCTTAGCTTTGAAAATTTAATCTCGATTTGGAAGTGTTCGAACATTCAAAATAGTTAGGGAAATCAAATTTTCAATTCAAGGGTTGAAAATCAACAATAAATCAATAAATCAATTATTAAATCCGAAACTCGAGGACTGAACACCGGTCTCATTTTATATTGTTTCAAATATATACATATATCTTTTGAAAATATCGAATTATACTTCGGAATTTGAAATCAAAACGGTTTTACAAAATCACTCGCATAGCGAAGCTATTAAAGTGGCCTCTCCCCCACTTTGAAACTCGAAAATCAATGTCGATGATGCGTGCACTCATCACCGAAATTATTTTCCAGCGACATAAGTAAGTTCTGGACTTCTATTTTCTTGAAAACTTCTTTGAAATTTCTTCAAAGTTATTGGAATTCTTTTGAACTCATTTGAACATTTCTTATTTTGAGAATACTTTTAAATCGTATTATTATTATATATTTTCCAAAATCTTAAAACCAATTTCATAATACCGGAATTCAATTCTCGAATTTCAAATTTAACTCTACAATTATAAATCATTTTTATATAAATCAATTTTTTATATTTTTCAAAATTTCTAATCCTTCCAAAACCTTTTTATATAGAATAACATTTCTTATTTGCTTTATATATATATAGGTATATAATCCTTATCGAAAACATTTTCACTTTTATATATAGAATAAAATAATAGTTATCAAAATAATAATTTCGATATATAAAACAATTTCAAAAATGCAAACATACCCGATTTTCAAAGGATAATTTTAAGAATGGATTTTAAAACAAGGATAGAGATTTGAATTAGAGGAACTCAAATCAATAGAATTCTGATTCGAAGATAGACTCGATCGAAGATGAGATAATTAAATTACAAAATAGAATATGGATATACTCTATAAATCGCGGGCGACCTTTACCGGTCAACCGTGATTCCAAAATTAGATCGGTGTAGAATTCTGAGGCAATTCGACATTCGATCGCCTGAGATATAGAATTCGACATAACAAGATATAGCAGCATCGTAAACCGAGGATACAGAAATCTTCCGTGAGTCAATGCCAATTGAAAAGGAGTTTTCACCCCCTTTACAAATCATTCAGTGGAGTTATGGGATACTCCGGAATCAAACGAATATAAATCGGGAGAGACAGAATGAATTTCGGAACCGAGGGACATTCCAAAGTTCAAAGGAAATCGAGTCAAAAGGAAGAGATTCAACTCGAGCGAAAGTGATTCTGTAAATAAATTTACCATATATGCTAAGTTTTGCCTAGAGCCAAAGCTCTGATACCAACTGTAACGACCCGCTATTTTGGACCATTCAAATCGACAATAAAACCATACATATCCAACTTGAATAATTCAAAATACTGAATTGTTAATTAAAATTTGGCAAAACTTAAAATATACAGTAAATAAATCAATCACAGATCACAGAGTAATATAATGCAGCGGAATAGATAAAGAATAGTAGTTCATGAAGATACTATATACATCAGCGTTAGAAAAATACAACCAAATAGTTCAAATGCAGTGAAGTCTCCAATGCAACAGATGACTTCTCTGTACCAATCAACTGGAAAGGCTGGAATCTGAATCAATAGTTGGTTTCCAAATAAAGCTCCGAACTCCAAAGGTGAGTCTCAAATGTTGTATCACTCAGTCTGACCCGAGCGTAAAGCAAAACACAAAACACTCGAGTCAGGATTAACATTCTTATATCAATAAATCCAACTCAAGTGAAATATCAATTGAAATACAAATAACTTAAAGGATGTTTGGGATAACCAATCTCTAAGGGTCTATGGAACTTTCTACAAGGTAGAAATATACACTATAACACCGTGGTCATTTCAGCTTAATTTATACTTCAAAATCAAATCTCATTTTCACTTCAAATATCTCTATATTTCCCAAAATAGTATTTATATATATTAAATAATTTATACAGTAAAGTATTTCAATTCCCTCAACTTAACAAATCGTTTCAACATCAACCCGACCTTCCCATTTAAATTAAATTCAATCTCAATTTATCAATTTAAATTCAACTCAATTCCTAAAATAAACACTTCAATTTATCGATCTCAAATTCCGATTTGTAATCACAAAATTACCCCTTTATATTTCAATATATTTCAAAACTTTAAGTGTTCAACGTTTTAACTAAATTTTTATTCAATTTAGTTTTCTAAATAATAAATTCAAATTTGGTTCAACCTAAATTTCATTTTAATTCAATTTAGTTGCTAGATAACAAATTCAACTACCTTGATTTCAAATACAGATCCGAATCTCAACATAAACCATTTAAATTCCAACATAGTTCAAGGCTTTAATATTTAAATGTTCTATATAACAATTTCATATATATCTCGATTTAACCTCATTATTATTTAGTCTTGAAATACTCCCTTATTAGATTCAATATCATTTAAGTAACCTTAAATTATATTTTACTCAATATTTTCTTTAGTTTTATTAAAAGTGAAATATTCATTAAACCACTTAAATCAAAAATCCAGTTACAAAATCATACCTTTAAATTTTCCATTCAACAATTTCAAATCGATTTAATTAAATAAATTCTTATTTAAAATACCATTTTTAATAAGCCCAAATTTATCTCCCAATCTTAATTATTCAACTTTTTTACAATGGTAAATTTTGAAATATAAATCGTAAATAACACTCAAACATATTATATGGATGAAATCAATCTCAAAAATATTATTATTAAATATATATATATAAAATTTCCATTTATATATATATATAATATTTTAAGAACCAATATTTATTAAATCCTATATATTTCTTTTCAACTGTAGAAATTTATTTTCAAAATATTTATATGGACCAACGGTGTCTGTATATATTTCCTATCATATAGTCAAGTGCTACGGATATTTATCATTTCAACCCGTAACTAAATATATATGGGTGGATATCATTTCGACCCGTAATCTCAAATTCAATTAAATGAAAATCGTTTGGGTTTATCGTTTCAACCCATAATGATTTTCTCCTATTCTAAAGTCCGTTCGGGTATGTATCATTTCAACCCATAATGATTTCTGTACTAATAGGGAACTTGCAGAGTGATAACAGATATGAAAATAATAATAACAACAGGCATATATCATCAAAATAAATATAAACAATAGGATATGGTGTCATGTCCCATAAGTGAACTGTTATAGATAATAGCATATATAACAATTTAAATAACTACAGCCTCATATTTCAATTGTCGTTTCAGTTGAAATCAAATTTAATAAATAAAAGAACGTTAATCATGAGTGATTGCTCACACCTCTCGAGCCTAGAGAATACAGAAGATGACACGGATATGCATACTGCTACAGACACTGAAATTTGAATTATGAATCGAAGCAAAGCAAAATCGGCAACGATCAAAGCTGATAACAAGAATTGATGGAACAAGTCAGAACGGGATCGACGAAGATAATGGTATGAGTGGATTCATATATATAACTATATATAACTATATATATAAAGTCGTATTCTAAATTCAACACATATTAAATTAAATATATATGTATTTATATTTTCCAAAATCATTGTTTTTTTAATTTAAAACACATAAATTAGAATCAAGCATATATACAATATGAAATTTGAAATAAATACTTATATAAACAGACTAATATAAATAGTGTGCTAGGTTACAATACTGACATATTTTAGCTGTAAGAAAGAGTATAATGAAAGAACTCAACATCAGTTATAATATATTTATATAAACCAAATGTAACATATATTTAGTTGACATAACAAATGAATTCTTTTATAAAATAATATACACTGGGCGCTATTTCATAAAAATGCACATACAATACCATTTATATACGAACAACAAAGGTAGCTTATATATATACATACTATTTAAAAATCAATATTTACATTTCAACTAACATCAGAAAACAAATATAAACTTTATACTTTATATATGTTTTATGGAAAAAGAGAAAGCAAAAAAAAAAACAGAACGCAAAGTGGATCCAACGTTTGGAATTCAGGGATTAGTCCTGAAGGCTAATACACCGTCGGATCATTTTTAATAAATTTTTGGATAAATTTCAGTAGAAGAGTAGCAATTTATTTAAAATAACGTGGTGTGAAATGAATTGATGGAATGAATAAAGTAACGTATTATTAGTACCCAAATAATCAAATGACACAATACGTTGGTTTCTTAATAACGACAGTAACGTTCAATTTGGTAAAAGTTAATTTAGGACGTTATCTTTGTCTTATTTGTAAGCAATTGATATATCATATCTTTTTTAAATTTAAGATCAGCTCATGGCATGGCGTATGAAAATTCAAATTCCATCGCATCAAATATTTATTATTTTCAGTTTAGAAATGTATGAACTTATCAATTTTTTTTGTGGCTATAAATGACGTAAAACACCACTGCTTATTAAATTTGTCGTGTACTGCATTTAAATACTTCCAAAGCGTTTGTCAATTTATTTAAAAGCTATAAAATGAAAGGAGTGAAAAGAGAAAAAAAGAAAGAAAGAATATATATATATATATAATAATAATAAAACATGGGGAGAGAGACGAAGATACAGATCGTGGTACGTATCTTGTTCTATTTATAAATAAATATCACCATAAATTCCTTTGCATATTTTTAATTGCTATAACCAATGCTTTCATATATAACAGGTCCAATCTTATATACATAGCTACATATTATAAAGGTTATGAAAACTTATATATATACCCCTAATAGTATAATATATATAACTAGATAAAATGTATATATTAGATAATAGAATACAATAATATAGATGAAAAGAGAATTGCAGCAAGCTAAAATTTATAATAAAAAAACAAAGTGTTGCAGGTAGTTGAAAACAACAACTAATGCAATAATATTTATTATAAGTTTCGAAATCCATTAGACAAAAGAAAACACAGCTTGTATAACATATCCATTAAACAAAATAGACTATATATTGTACTAGTACATATTCATGCTATATGTAAACATTTAAAAACGAAACATATATTGCAATATGATACACATACCGTTTATAACATATAGATGACGAGGGGAGGAGGCGTGGAGTGGGTTGTGGCTCTTGACAGGTGGTTCGAGCTGTGGTAGTGGAGGCTTGACGAAGCTATAGGAAGGAGAACCGATCCTTTTTCATTTTTCCATCATATGTGTTTTAGCATTGTAATGGGAAAAATCTCTTTGTTTTTCAAGAAGCAACAGAGAGGAAGAAAAAATGAAGCTAAATAGGCCCTGAGACTACACGTTATAAATATTTAATATAGTTGAACGGTAGGAATGAGTAATCCAGCAACTAAAATTGGAACCATGGAAATAGAGGGGTCAATAGCTAGAATTTAGAAGGTATGAATGGTAACGGTTGTTTGAATTGTATACCAAATATATAACTTTATATTCCATTATTAATTGAATAGGAGAAATGAATGGGTGGAGAATGAGCTGTCCATTTATGATATACCGTTACACATAATTTATTAAAGAAGAAACGGTAGAATAATGATAGATTTGAATTATATACTGGTGTGATGCAATAACAACGGTCAAGTTGATAAGATGGATATTTAAACAATTTATTGCTTGATTGGAAAGTACGTGAGTATGGAAAGGCAAGGATATTAAAATGGAAAAAGGAATGGACAGAGAAATTTAAGCGAAGATAAAACGTACAGGAATAAATATAGAGTAGTGGGATGGTCACGATAATTCAGTGGATAATTAAAGCAACTTTTTAATGCCACCAGCTGCACGTTCAAATTTTATACGTTTTCTTGTATGTATGTATACATTATTTATTTCATCAAATAACGCGCCTTTTAAACGTGAAATTAAACAGTTTATTTATACACAAAGTTTTGGAAATTTATTACTTATATAAAAATATGATTTGTTTACACATTTACTAAGAAATTTATTTCAAAAATGTATATAAGTAAAGTACTTAGTAGACTTGTTTCAACACCCAGTGAAAATACTTGAAAACCCTTTAAAACAGAAGCTAGAATTCTTCAAGTACTTAGTAGACTTGTTTCAACACCCAGTGAAAATACTTGAAAACCCTTTAAAACAGAAGCTAGAATTCTTCAAGTACTTAGTAGACTTGTTTCAACACCCAGTGAAAATACTTGAAAAACCTTTAAAACATATATGGAAAGTACAATCCAAACAAAACAACCAAACCAAAACCTTTGTCCGACCATGGTCCGCAGAAACACAATGGTTACGCCTGGATCCCCCAGGAAATAATCCGTATCCGTAAGCATTCTCAGCCCTGCGAGTTACGCCATGATGACTAGTAGAGTGCAGGATACACAATGGTTACGCCTGGGTCCCCCAGGAAACAATACGTACCCCTAGGCTGTCTCAGCCAGGAGTTTCGCTACTATTTGCGACCTACACAGGTTGCAAGATACACAATGGTTACGCTTGGATCCCCCAGGAAACAATCTGTACCCTTAGGCTAGACTCAGCCAGGCAATTGCGCTATGCAGTCGCGAGAGAAAAGAAAACCATGGGTTACGCCACGGTGGGAACATTCGAGTATTACATCCGGAAAACCAAAAATCAGAGAGAATAATATCGATAGAATGAATCCACGATGTGGCCACAAAGCGGATATCAAGCAGAAGGCACTTTCCATATCTTTACTTCGAAAATATATATCATATAGTACCTTTTAAAATCGCTTTCAAATATCGTACTTATATAATGCCCATATATATAGGATTCCATTTTTCCCAAATCGAATACTTTCCAAAATCAATAGTATATCAAATCATACTTATATAGACTTCGATTATATAAAATCTCTTTCCAAACTGAGTACCTTTCAAATCAATAGATTTCAAATCATCTTCATACAATCCATTTTATATAAGTTAGATGTGACGCCCCACCTCTATACCCACGCTAGCCAAGAACACTACGGTGTAGTGCTGTCAACTAGCACGGAGAATAAGGCTGTTGAGGAGCGGCCATCAATAGTTAGGCCTTACACTAGTATTGGTTATCTCGATAGGAGTGGTATATATATTTATATATTCTTTCATTTTTCATCTCTGATTTATTTTCCTCCCATCGAAATACCCCAATTCCAGTATAAAACGAACTACGATGGTTCAAATAGTTTAGAACAGTAAATATAAAATATTACACAGATAATATAATGCGGAACACAAATAAAACTGAAAGTCTTATATATACAATAACTGATGTCAGTTACAATACGTTTGATACAATACATATAACACGGTACATATGATACAACTACCACAGTCGACTCAAGAAGTTACATATACAAGTACATTAACGTGTATAATATACATGAATACATATCTTCCTATACAATTTTACAGACTACTACAAATGACGACGACTACTCCAAAAGATATGAAAGAACTTCATAGCTCAAGCAGCAACCCAAAGCAGAATATCTACAACCTGAAATACTCGGTCTGACCCGAGTATTAGATTCAAAGAAAATAATACTCGAGTCAGTCTAATTCAAACTCAGTTATTAGTGCACGGAAGCAATAATAATTAAATACTGAATAGACGACAGTAATTAAACCAAGTCGGAATGCAATTCAGAATATTGAATTGAAATGAACAAACAGTTCAAACCATTGAAATATCAATTAAATATTAATTCAAGTAGGGCTGCAGTACACGCACGCGTGCACTGCCTCGCCACTACGGAATATGGAATACGCAAAAAGATCCATAAGTCAAAACAAAAAGAATATCATACACGCCATACCGTGTGGCTGCAGTTCACGCTTGCGTGCACTGCCTTGCCACTACAATGATAATGTACCCAATGAATACCGTGTGGCTGCAGTTCACGCTTGCGTGCACTGCCTTGCCACTACAGTGATGTCGTACCCAAAATATTAACGAACCAAAATCAATGAAGGTTTGAATATCAGTTCTAAATGTCGATACTGTGTGGCTGCAGTGCACGCCCGCGTACACTGCCTCGCCACAACAGCATATACAGAAATAGCAACAAGGCACAAAGACCAATGCTCAAGAATTCACAGTGCCAACAAATTTAATAAACAAGTGACAGTAGTGAAAAGCTTCGACCAAGAGAATTGAAGTGGTTGACTGTCTCAAGCAACAGCAACCAAGCAAGTTCGAACAAGGCAGAGAAATGCCAAAGTGGTCAAGAAAAGATGACAACAAACTGGGATGCAAGTGCAACCACAAGTAACAAAAAAAAAATGTACATGACTGCACAGTACAAACCCTCGAGCCCAAGGCAGTACAATCAAAAATGCAACTGCAAATAACATGGGGGAGTGACAATGTAAAAATGAACCAGAGTGCGACTGAGAAATGAATAAGGCAAGCTAACATCAGTGACACAACCTCAATAAAGAAATGGTTTTAAATAACCATATATGAACGCAGTCTCGACCATAACAGCACCAGCCTCAACGTGAATTCAATAGCCTATGTACTGCAAGAACATGACAAGTACACAAGGCATAGCATACACGAATAAGTATTGCAACAAAGTGGACATGCAACTGATTTTAAATGACTGGCAACAAGTAAATGAAGTATACTTGTAAACATACTGGACAGTGCACCTATGATAAGGCAACATAGCCAGGCATCACGAATAACAAAATACGAGACAATGCCAATTGTGGAACAATGAAGCACAGAGACTACAAGTACAAACTGAACAAAGCAATGCAACTAGCAACAATGAAGGCAACTGGCATTAATGAATGCAACTGGCAACAATGAATGCAACTGGCAACAATGAATGCAACTGGTAACAATGAATGCAACTGGTAACAATGAAGCACAGGGACTACAAGTACAAACTGAACAAAGCAATGCAACTAGCAACAATGAAGGCAACTGGCATTAATGAATGCAACTGGCAACAATGAATGCAACTGGTAACAATGAAGCACAGGGACTACAAGTACAAACTGAACAAAGCAATGCAACTAGCAACAATGAAGGCAACTGACATTAATGAATGCAACTGACAACAATGATGCACAGGGACTACAAGTACAAACTGAACAAAGCAATGCAACTAGCAACAATGAAGGCAACTGACATTAATGAATGCAACTGACAACAATGATGCACAGGGACTACAAGTACAAACTGAACAAAACAATAATTCAAACCAAAATCAAAGCCATGGAGATCAATTAACCAAGGAGCATTCGACTTTGAATTAGAAGATAGTGAGAAATCACTCAGTAACAAATGTATAAGAAGTATGACAGAAATGCATACATACTCCAGAGATGAAACCCAACAACAACATCGAGTGATAGTTCAAAATCAAAGAACAGCTTAATATGAACCTGTGCACATATATACACATGAAGCCTACAAGTAAAACCAGTGAATGAAAAGTGGACAGCGACGCAAACCGAAGCCGAAGCCAACATTATCGCAAGCCGAAGGCAGTTGATAAACGAATTGAAGCAGAAACAAAATTCACGTTAATACCAATGCCAACATAAATGCTCAAAATCATTTGCAGTTCGAAATCGAAATAGTTCAAGCAATGACCGAAGTCAATACTCAAAGAAAATGTATAGTCGAATGGCCGACAAATCAAGGGGCGAATTCAACAATCAAATACGAACGAAAATCATCGAATTCGAGCACTAGTAAACTCGAGATAGGAATTAGATGTGAGTGAAACACTCACCGTGTCGACGAATTAAAGGAGCAACCGAATGTCGAAGCAAGCAACGCGAGCGCCACAAGAGACGAGCAACCATCGGAATCGAAACCCTAATTTCCAGAGCAGAGAGAGAACGGAAGGAATGGTCGCCATTATTTCGTGATTTGGTTAGGGTTGGTGAACGAAATGAAAAATGGATAAAAGGGGGGGCGGTATTTCTTTAAAGAGGGGATAATGCCAAATAAGTAAATAAAAATAAAAAAGAAAAATAAAACTTTTATTTAAAGTCCTAAATTTCTTTTATCAATTTATAAATCAATTTTAATTCAAAATTTAAAAACTTCAAATAGAAGTTTGTGTCAATATTAATCGTTTAAATTGTTGATTATAACTGATGCAAAATACCGGGTTGTTACATTAGACCACTCCCAAATCAAGTGCTTAATAATATAAGGTTCTCAAATTTCAAATCATTTCAATATCAATTCAGTTTCAAAATCATATATGATTTCACCAAATTTTCTTCCAAATTAAATATCTAAATTTCAAAGTTCCTAAAATAATAGGTTTAGAAAATTTTCCCATTTTCCAAATTAAAGTAATTCAAGTCAAACAAATTCATCTCCAAAAATCACCATATAAGTACTGGTTTTTAATTCCAATTTAATTTCAAAACCAAATATTTTCCCAAAATCAATTATACTCAAAATGGTTTCCAAATTTATAATTATCCTTTTTTTTAAAAAACTTTTAAACTATCTATTTCTATGTGAAATATCCAATTTACCTTTCTGAAAACCATTTAACTATTTTTTTTCAAAACATTTCAAAACTAAATTTATATTCTTTATCAAACATTTTATACTCTTCGAAATTTCTTAGCTTTGAAAATTTAATCTCAATTTGGAAGTGTTCGAACATTCAAAATAGTTAGGGAAATCAAATTTTCAATTCAAGGGTTGAAAATCAACAATAAATCAATAAATCAATTATTAAGTCCGAAACTCGAGGACTGAACACCGGTCTCATTTTATATTGTTTCAAATATATACATATATCTTTTGAAAATATCGAATTATACTTCGGAATTTGAAATCAAAACGGTTTTACAAAATCACTCGCATAGCGAAGCTATTAAAGTGGCCTCTCCCCCACTTTGAAACTCGAAAATCAATGTCGATGATGCGTGCACTCATCACCGAAATTATTTTCCAGCGACATAAGTGAGTTCTGGACTTCTATTTTCTTGAAAACTTCTTTGAAATTTCTTCAAAATTATTGGAATTCTTTTGAACTCATTTGAACATTTCTTATTTGGCGAATACTTTTAAATCGTATTATTATTAATATTTTCCAAAATCTTAAAACCAATTTCATAATACCGGAATTCAATTCTCGAATTTCAATTTTAACTCTACAGTTATAAATCATTTTTATATAAATAAATTTCTTATATTTTTCAAAATTACAAATCCTTTCAAAACCTTTTTATATAGAATAACATTTCTTATTTGCTTTATATATATAGGTATATAATCCTTATCGAAAACATTTTCACTTTTATATATAGAATAAAATAATAGTTATCAAAATAATAATTTCGATATATAAAACAATTTCAAAAATGCAAACATGCCCGATTTTCAAAGGATAATTTTAAGAATGGATTTTAAAACAAGGATAGAGATTTGAATTAGAGGAACTCAAATCAATAGAATTCTGATTCGAAGATAGACTCGATCGAAGATGAGATAATTAAATTACCAAATAGAATATGGATATACTTCTATAAATCGCGGGCGACCTTTACCGGTCAACCGTGATTCCAAAATTAGATCGGTGTAGAATTCTGAGGCAATTCGACATTCGATCGCCTGAGATATAGAATTCGACATAACAAGATATAGCAGCATCGTAAACCGAGGATACAGAAATCTTCGGTGAGTCAATGCTAATTGAAAAGGAGTTTTCACCCCCTTTACAAATCATTCAGTGGAGTTATGGGATACTCCGGAATCAAACGAATATAAATCGGGAGAGACAGAATGAATTTCGGAACCGAGGGACATTCCAAAGTTCAAAGGAAATCGAGTCAAAAGGAAGAGATTCAACTCGAGCGAAAGTGATTCTGTAAATAAATTTACCATATATGCTAAGTTTTGCCTAGAGCCAAAGCTCTGATACCAACTGTAACGACCCGCTATTTTGGACCATTCAAATCGACAATAAAACCATACATATCCAACTTGAATAATTCAAAATACTGAATTGTTAATTAAAATTTGGCAAAACTTAAAATATACAGTAAATAAATCAATCATAGATCACAGAGTAATATAATGCAGCGGAATAGATAAAGAATAGTAGTTCATGAAGATACTATATACATCAGCGTTAGAAAAATACAACCAAATAGTTCAAATGCAGTGAAGTCTCCAATGCAACAGATGACTTCTCTGTACCAATCAACTGGAAAGGCTGGAATCTGAATCGATAGTTAGATTTCCAAATAAAGCTCCGAACTCCAAAGGTGAGTCTCAAATGTTGTATCACTCAGTCTGACCCGAGCGTAAAGCAAAACACAAAACACTCGAGTCAGGATTAACATTCTTATATCAATAAATCCAACTCAAGTGAAATATCAATTGAAATACAAATAACTTAAAGGATGTTTGGGATAACCAATCTCTAAGGGTCTATGGAACTTTCTACAAGGTAGAAATATACACTATAACACCGTGGTCATTTCAGCTTAATTTATACTTCAAAATCAAATCTCATTTTCACTTCAAATATCTCTATATTTCCCAAAATAGTATTCATATATATTAAATAATTTATACAGTAAAGTATTTCAATTCCCTCAACTTAAAAAATCGTTTCAACATCAACCCGACCTTCCCATTTAAATTAAATTCAATCTCAATTTATCAATTTAAATTCAACTCAATTCCTAAAATAAACACTTCAATTTATCGATCTCAAATTCCGATTTGTAATCACAAAATTACCCCTTTATATTTCAATATATTTCAAAACTTTAAGTGTTCAACGTTTCAACTAAATTTTTATTCAATTTAGTTTTCTAAATAATAAATTCAAATTTGGTTCAACCTAAATTTCACTTTAATTCAATTTAGTTGCTAGATAACAAATTCAACTACGTTGATTTCAAATACAGATCCGAATCTCAACATAAACCATTTAAATTCCAACATAGTTCAAGGCTTTAATATTTAAATGTTCTATATAACAATTTCATATAGATCTCGATTTAACCTCATTATTATTTAGTCTTGAAATACTCCTTTATTAGATTCAATATCATTTAAGTAACCTTAAATTACATTTTACTCAATATTTTCTTTAGTTTTATTAAACGTGAAATATTCATTAAACCACTTAAATCAAAAATCCAGTTACAAAATCATACCTTTAAATTTTCCATTCAATAATTTCAAATCGATTTAATTAAATAAATTCTTATTTAAAATACAATTTTTAATAAGCCCAAATTTATCTCCCAATCTTAATTATTCAACTTTTTTACAACGGTAAATTTTGAAATATAAATCGTAAATAACACTCAAACATATTATATGGATGAAATCAATCTCAAAATTATTATTATTGAACATATATATATATAATTTCCATTTATATATATATAATATTTTAAGAACCAATATTTATTAAATCCCATATATTTCTTTTCAACTGTAGAAATATATTTTCAAAATATTTATATGGACCAACGGTGTCTGTATATATTTCCTATCATATAGTCAAGTGCTACGGATATTTATCATTTCAACCCGTAACTAAATATATATGGGTGGATATCATTTCGACCCGTAATCCCAAATTCAATTAAATGAAAATCGCTTGGGTTTATCGTTTCAACCCATAATGATTTTCTCCTATTCTAAAGTCCGTTCGGGTATGTATCATTTCAACCCATAATGATTTCTATACTAATAGGGAACTTGCAGAGTGATAACAGATATGAAAATAATAATAACAACAGGCATATATCATCAAAATAAATATAAACAATAGGATATGGTGTCATGTCCCATAAGTGAACTGTTATAGATAATAGCATATATAACAATTTAAATAACTACAGCCTCATATTTCAATTGTCGTTTTAGTTGAAATCAAATTTAATAAATAAAAGAACGTTAATCATGAGTGATTGCTCACACCTCTCGAGCCTAGAGAATACAGAAGATGACACGGATATGCATACTGCTACAGACACTGAAATTTGAATTATGAATCGAAGCAATGCAAAATCGGCAACGATCAAAGCTGATAACAAGAATTGATGGAACAAGTCAGAACGGAATCGACGAAGATAATGGTATGAGTGGATTCATATATATAACTATATATATAAAGTCATATTCTAAATTCAACACATATTAAATTAAATATATATGTATTTATATTTTCCAAAATCATTGTTTTTTTAATTTAAAACACATAAATTAGAATCAAGCATATATACAATATGAAATTTGAAATAAATACTTATATAAACAGACTAATATAAATCATGTGCTAGGTTACAATACTGACATATTTTAGCTGTAAGAAAGAGTATAATGAAAGAACTCAACATCAGTTATAATATATTTATATAAACCAAATGTGACATATATTTAGTTGACCAAATGAATTCTTTTATAAAATAATATACACTGGGCGCTATTTCATAAAAATGCACATACAATACCATTTATATACGAACAACAAAGGTAGCTTATATATATATACTATTTAAAAATCAATATTTACATTTCAACTAACATCAGAAAACAAATATAAACTTTATACTTTATATATGTTTTATGGAAAAAGAGAAAGCAAAAAAAAAACAGAATGCAAGTGGATCCAACGTTTGGAATTCAGGGATTAGTCCTGAAGGCTAATATACCGTCGGATCATTTTTAATAAATTTTTGGATAAATTTCAGTAGAAGAGTAGCAATTTATTTAAAATAACGTGGTGTGAAATGAATTGATGGAATGAATAAAGTAACGTATTATTAGTACCCAAATAATCAAATGACACAATACGTTGGTTTCTTAATAACGACAGTAACGTTCAATTTGGTAAAAGTTAATTTAGGACGTTATCTATGTCTTATTTGTAAGCAATTGATTTATCATACCTTTTTTAAATTTAAGATCAGCTCATGGCACGGCGTATGAAAATTCAAATTCCATTGCATCATATATTTATTATTTTCAATTTAGAAATGTATGAACTTATCAATTTTTATTGTGGCTATAAATGACGTAAAACACCACTGCTTATTAAATTTGTCGTGTACTGCATTTAAATACTTCCAAAGCGTTTGTCAATTTATTTAAAAGCTATAAAATGAAAGGAGTGAAAAGAGAAAAAAAGAAAGAAAGAATATATATATATATATAACATGGGGAGAGAGACGAAGATACAGATCGTGGTACGTATCTTGTTCTATTTATAAGTTAATATCACCATAAATTCCATTGCATATTTTTAACTGCTATAACCAATGCTTTCATATATAACAGGTCCAATCTTATATACATAGCTACATATTATAAAGGTTATGAAAAATTATATATGTACACCTTATAGTATAATATATATAACTAGATAAAATGTATATATTAGATAATAGAATACAATAATATAGATGAAAAGAGAATTGCAGCAAGCTAAAATTTATAATAAAAAAACAAAGTGTTGCAGGAAGTTGAAAACAACAACTAATGCAATAATATTTATTGTAAGTTTCGAAATCCATTAGACAAAAGAAAACACAGCTTGTATAACATATCTATTAAAAAAAATAGACTATATATAGTACTAGTACATATTCATGCTATTTGGAAACATTTAAAAACGAAACATATATTGTAATATGATATGCATACCGTTTATAAAATATAGATGACGAGGGGAGGAGGCATGGAGTGGGTTGTGGCTCTTGACAGGTGGTTCGAGCTGTGGTGGTGGAGGCTTGACGAAGCTATAGGAAGGAGAACCGGTCCTTTTTCATTTTTCCATCATATGTGTTTTAGCATTGTAATGGGAAAAATCTCTTTTTTTTTCAAGAAGCAACAGTGAGGAAGAAAAAATGAAGCTAAATAGGCCCTGAGACTACACGTTATAAATATTTAATATAGTTGAACGGTAGGAATGAGTAATCCAGCAACTAAAATTGGAACCATGGAAATAGAGGGGTCAATCGCTAGAATTTAGGAGGTATGAATGGTAACAGTTGTTTGAATTGTATACCAAATATATAACTTTATATTCCATTATTAATTGAATAGGAGAAATGAATGGATGGAGAATGAGATGTCCATTTATGATATACCATTAGATATAATTTGTTAAAGAAGAAACGGTAGAATAATGATAGATTTGAATTATATACTAGTGTGATGCAATAACAACGGTCAAGTTGATAAGGTGGATATTTAAACAATTTATTGCTTGATTGGAAAGCACGTGAGTATGGAAAGGTAAGGATATTAAAATGGAAAAAGGAATGGACAGAGAAATTTAAGCGAAGATAAAACGTACAGGAGTAAATATAGAGTAGTGGGATGGTCACGATAATTCAGTGGATAATTAAAGCAACTTTTTAATGCCACCAGCTGCACGTTCAAATTTTATACGTTTTCTTGTATGTATATATACATTATTTATTCCATCAAATAACGCGCCTTTTAAACGCGAAATTAAACAGTTTATTTATACACAAAGTTTTGAAAATTTATTACTTATATAAAAATATGATTTGTTTACACATTTACTAAGAAATTTATTTCAAAAATGTATATAAGTAAAATATAAAATTTTAAAATTTTAAAAGTATAAAATCAATTTTTTTAGAGAACAAAAGGTGAAATACACGTTGTTATGAATATATTAAATTAAACCAAAAGATTAAAAATTAAAAATTTAAAGATTTATAACTTCAAAAAAAATGTTAAGTTTTAACCAAAATAAGAATTTTAGAATTTTCACACAATAAAAATCTTTGGTGATTATTTATAATTAAATTTAGACAATCAAATTTTCGAAAAATAAAACCCCAGAGTTATAAATAAAGAATAAATTATTGCTAAAATTTGGGTTGTTACACCTAGTCCTAATAAAAAGTGACGAATATCTTGAAATCTTGAGTACATATTTATATATTCATCTTGCTTCATCCTAAAAGTTTGAAATTGATTCTTAAGCATAGTTATTTTACTTTGTTTAACCTTGTTAGTACCTTCATGAGTGACTTTTAGTGTTCTCCATATTTCATAGGCAGTGCACATACTAAAACGATTAAACTCATTTTTATTTAAAGTACAAAATAACTTGTTCATGGCTTTGGCATTTGAAGCAGCATCTTGTTTTTGTGTGTTTGACCATGTTGAATATTCATTTGTGGGTATGTGATACTCTGATTGTGTAATGTTCCATGAATCAAAACTATTTTCTTGCACACACGCACACACACACACGCACGCACACGCACACGCACATGCACACACGCATTCGCGTAGCCCAGTAGTTGTAATTCATGCCATTAAACAATGGAGGCGTTGATGTGGATTGACCTTCTATAAAACTGGTGTTGGTGTTACTATCCATATTACTAAGATATCAAATAACTGTGTGACGGTTATAGGATGACGTAATGCTTTGATACCAAATGAAAGTGTGCTATGGATCGTGTAATATGGATATATGGTAATACAGAGTATAGTGATGATAGTTATGCAATGAATAGTGTGGAATATGAAAGTAGTATAATAAAAATAACACTCTAGATTTTATACTGGTTCGAAGCTCGGTCCTACGTTCAGTCCCATACTCCTTCTAGAATTTCACTAAAATAATAATCCTCACTTAATCCGGAGGAACAGGTAAAACATGTAACGACCTGTAATTTTGATGATTACATTTGTTAATAAAATGAGACTTAGTAAATTAATATTGAAAGAAATGAAAACTTGTGATTTATGTATGAAATAATAACCCAAATGAAGTGTAATAGTGTTAATGTAAGCGCATTAGTAAAAAATGAATGGACTTCCATGTTGATTGAAAAAATATATATATATGTTACAACCTGGTTATAAATTGAATATGAGAAAATAAAAGTAAGTATTGAATTAATTAATGAAATAACACATTGTTAACAGTAATTGAATGTAAATTAAGGTAATAATGTTAATGCAAGTTAATAAATGATTAAATTAGTGCAATCCTAATTAATTAAAACCAATTGTAAGGTTATAATTGATTGTAATTAGTAAATTAGGAAATAAATTCAAAGTTATATTAATTGATAAATTGATCAACTCTAAATTGACATCTAAATTTGTTTAAATTAGTGTAAATGATTAAGAAATTTAAAAATGATAAAAATTGTCAATTATAGAATTGAAATTGAAAATTTGATTTAATTACTTTATTATAAATTTTTTTAATTAATGTAAAAATAGCCATTTTTGCCACTGACTCAGATTTCGACAAAACCCGTTTCATCAGATCCGTAACGGTGAATTATTGTAGGATTTCAAGTTTCGTATCGACCAGACTTGCCATTTGATCGTATGGGCTCGAAACGCCTAGAAATAACCTGATTTTAGCATAACTTCTTCATACGATGGAATTTGGACTTGATACCTATTCCATTGCATTTAAAATATTTAAAAACATCTACTTTGATACATGGGTTGACTTATTTTCGTTCCGGAGTCAGAATGGGCTTTTCGGGCCATTTCTCGTTCAACTTTCAATCCAAATCAATCTGGTCCTTTCAAATTTCAGCTTTTTTCTATATGTGGCTCGTTATAAACCCTAGCAGTCTTTCTATTCTCATTTTTGTACATATCGAAATTCCTGTTGCTCCTCGTTCCAATGGCAGACAATCGAAACCCTAAATTCAAATTGCAATTCCAACTCCAAATTAATTCCAAAAATTCAAACTCCTCAATATATTTCATATTATATATCGATTTGAAGCTCTCGACGAGCGCAAGTCGAATCTGAAATTCTTTTTTCAATCTGGGTTGTTGTGTGGCGGGAACTGGGTGAACTATTCTCAACCATTCGTTGATCGTCGATCAACTTCGAACGATCGTCGATATAAAGGTACTGGGCTGTGGAGATCATCACACGCAACTCATCGGTGTGATTGATTCGTTGATTCTACGGTCAGATTGAGCTCGAAAATTGCTTTAGGGTTTGTTTTAATGGCGGCGGCTAGGGGAATTTTCGGTCGATCGTCGATCGCAAGGGGTTCATTGGGTTTAGGCGAGGGTGGCGGTCCACCTGGGCGTGGGCACGGTGACATTGGGCTGGGCGCGGCGACGATCGAACAAGGTGTAGTGGCTTTGAGGGTTTCGTGCGTTGTGGTTCTGTGTGCGTGCTGGAGGAGGACGTGACGTGGCCGCTTCTTCGTGGTAATCAATTTTTTTTGTTTTTTGTTTTTTTACTTTTTGATTTCAAACCTTTTAATTCTCATATCTTATGCATACGAATTCAGATTCGCATGAAGTTTTCTCCGCTGGGATCGTATTGAGATTCCGGACATTGTGACGTTGGTTTGGACAAATTCTGAAACTATTTGAATTTTGGGTTTAAATTGAATTTGAATTTAGTTTAAATTCGAAGGTGAGTGTTTTAACCCACTCACAACTTTTAAAATTTCTTATGTTTGTTAAATTGATTTATGATGTGATTAGAAATTTATTTATGACCGTTTGGCATATTTTTAATCATTATCTCAGTTAAATTGAATTTATTTGAATTAAATTGTTATTTAATTTATTATTGCATATAAAATGCCAGTTAAATTATTAATTAATTTATTATTGAATATAAACTGCCACTAAATGCCTGTTGTTTATTATCTGTTCTATATTGATGCCATTGATTGAATTGGACAATGATTGTGATAAATGTTTGATGATTAATATTGGATGAATGGATGTTGTATTTTATATTGTTATAAACTGCAAGTTGCTATGGATTTTTATTTCATTCGGGGTTGCGGTTTGAAATGATATATAACCGTATTTATATTAAATTGCGGATTGAAATGATAAATATCCCTATCAATTGACCATAGGATAGAAAATTATATACAGACACTACGGTCTATATATAAAAATATTTGAAATGATTTATATGGTTTTATAAAGAAATATATGGTTTTATAGAAATATTGATTTCAGATATTATACAAAAGTTACTTTATATATATAGTTAAATTCTTGATTTTTAGCTATGTATAAATTTGTTTGGTATAAAAAAAGTTTAAAAATAAAGATTGATTTCGTTAAGAATGTAATATGGTTAAGTATTTGTATAAATTATATTTTATATGGAGTTTATAATGATTTTTAATAAAATTAAGGATAAGAAGATAGATTTGAATTGATTTGAAATTGTATTAAATGTAGAAATTTATTAAATGAAACCGATTTGGAATTTATGGAATTTGAGATTTGTAAAGGATATGATTTATAACTTGATCTTGTTTAAGGTGAATTAAATAAATATTTCAAGTATAAATAAATTGAAGGAAACATTTAGTTATTTGTAATCTGGTTTTATTTAAATGATAATGGATTTATTAAATAAATATTCCGAAACCAAATAATAGAAAATTGAATTTGCTATATATATGAAATTATCAAACTTAGTTTTGAAATTGCTGAATACTTAAAGTTTGAAATATATTGAATTTGAAATGGTTAATTTTGTGGATCAAATCTGCTTTGAAATCGATATAATTTGGAATAATTTATTTGGAAACTGAATTGAATTGAAGTTTATGATTTAGGATTTGGGTAAATATAAAATTTAGAAATTCGAATTATTTTGGAATTGATTTGTGAAATTGAATAAGTAATTATATTATATAAAGTATTTAATATTTAAACCGTTTGAGTGGTGAAAGTTACGTTTCAAAGTTATGAGTTTCAAGGTATTATAATTTAAAATTGTTATATTTCAAGTGTCTTGATTTCGAAATATATAACTTTGAAAGTGTTATGATTTTAGAAAAAGGATGTAATTGAAATGAAAATGATATCATATTGATTTGGTTTTGAAAGGCAATGATATTTTGTTTTAAAATATAAACTATTTTGAAAATGACCGTGAAGTTATAATAGCGTTTGGTTGTTAAAGAGACCGGAATTGGAAGTTGTCATACTCTCTGCCAACTCCGAAAACCACTTTTACAACCGTGTACGTGGTGGAGATTCCAGAATGAAGTAGGATGGTGGCGACGTTCTATTAAGGTATATACGTGGAGCCGACTCCCGCGAGTTGGCATAAGGTGGCTAAAACAGGAGCGATCTCGGACCAAGGAGGTTGCCCCTCTTATCGGACACACTCTTTCGATATTATATTCTGACTTTGAGGTTTATTTGGTGGCCGCTTGATTTTCGATGGGGGTGTGGCTCGAGGTGGGCGGTAGTAGTTGCTACGCGTTACCACCATCCCGTGTGCGTAATTGGTATATCTACCCTGGCATTGCTGTGTGTGCCTTGTCACCTACCCTAGCGCGCCTCGTATGAGTTTGATTTGTGTCGTACCTATGGAGATCCTATGGTAGCCTCCCGATCAGGAGGTATTATAGTACTGTATAGACTATTGGCACTATTATGTGTTAAGGGCTATATGGGTAATTCCTTAATGCTATTTAAAAGTAAGTTTATTTTACTATTAGACACCGTTATAATAGCGAAATATTACTACATAGTAAATAGTTTAACGGATCCTTAGGAGTTGTGAATCTCGAGCATCTCTTAAGTTACTGCACTCACGTCAGACATTGGATAGGAGATGTCATTTCCCGTAAACATCTCTGACGCCGTTCCACTCATATTATTTACCGTTGATTTAACTTACATAAGATCTTTTAGTTCCGACTCGAGTGTTTTGTCTTTTCAATTCGCTCGGGTCAGTCTGAGCATTTCAGGGTTTAAAGACCTTATTCTTGGAAGACGAAGACGAAGATTGTATTATTACTATTATTTACTATATCATTCCGCTGCATTATTTATTATTCTCTGGTATGTGTAACTCTGATATGTGTTGTATAAGTATAATCAAATATTTTGTAAAACAGCTTCATGAACTGTTATTTGATTATTATATTTTGTTATTTCGCTGTGAGATTTTTTTTTCATTCTTTCTTCCTTTTTCTTATCCACCCGAATAACAGTTCGCCCTTTTGTATGGTTTGAGTCTGACGTGTGTGGTTTATCGTCGATTTAAACCGTATAAAAAGGCGTTCTGTTACATTTGGTATCAGAGCTTTGGTTTAGCGATAAACCTTAGCTTTATGGGGTCTGATTCTTTATTAATAGAGAGTAATACCCTATGATGAGTCATTGAGTGTATATATATATGAGAGAGCATATTTGTTAGTGTCATAATTTTTTTTATATTGTGTTTATTTGTTCCGTTTTGTATTTATAAATTCTGGTTGGTGCATAGGACGCTATGACATCAATAGGGATTTCTAAACACTTAATAGGACAGGCCGACACAATATTTGTTTTGAATATAGGTGAATGAAATAATTTTGCCTATTATATTTTCTGTATATAAAGTAATAAATTTTATAAAGGTTATATTTGGTTGTAATATATTGGTTTTTAGGTAGTGAAATTCATACATATTGATTGGAAACAAGGTTTGAAGAAAATAAAATAAATGAAAATTAGAAATTTTGGAACTTAAGTTCCGGGATTTTGAAAATTTCTTTCAAGGGATTTGGAATATAATAATATTGTTTATAAGTATTTTCTGATGTAAATACTTTAACATAAATTGGGAAAGAAAAAATATTTTAAAGAAAATTTTGGAAAGAAATAAGTTCTGTACCCCCCTCTCTGTCGCTGGATAATAATTTCGGTGATGAGTGCACGCACCATCGACATTCATTTTCGAGTTTCAAAGTGGGAATGCTATTGTAGTGGTAACTACACAATGGTTTGATAAATAAATCTTGATTTTGAATTTTTAATATGATTTGATAGATATATAAAGTTATGGTTATATATATATATATATTATAAAAAAAGGAACGATTTGAAACGGAACCTGGTATTTTCTTAAGTTTCCGTTAATTAATGATTTCAATTAGTGTAGTGAAATGGTGTGACGACCGCCCAAGACTCCTGCACTTAAACAAGGAATAATGCGCTGAAAAGTGTGCCAGGCCGCCATGGACGATCATCAAGGTAGGGTAATACCATAATAGTCTATCGTATTACTCACAGCGCAGGGATAAAATACAATAGAAAAGTATACATAGTGAAGCTCATTGAACAAAATCTTATCATATAAACTCATAGTAGTTTATTACAAACATCTGAATAGTCAATACATCAAGACTCACTACATAACACTCAGAGTATCAAACAAACAGCGGAACATCCAGTACATATAGTAAGAAAACAATATGCAAAAGCCTCCAGTTCGTCTTCGTCACCAACAACGTTGATTACTAAAAACAGCACCTGTCACCTGCTACCTAGTCTGCCCATCCCAACATGGGTGAACAGCCCAAGGTAATAAGAGTTAAACATAAAACCTTGAGTCAGACAAAAGTCTTAGTGAGCGGTAAATCAACTACCAAACATACCAAAAGAGCATAAAGGGTAAAAGGAATAGGAACCCAACCATCCCACTCCACCTCTTTCTACAGTGATAGCCCCAGACACACTAAGCAGAAGCAAACATAGCAATTTAGACATTCAAAGCAAAGCAATTATCACTCGAGTCAAGGTCGATGTTTTCCAAGCACAAACCACCAAGGCCTAAACCAAGATCAGATAAGCACTTTGAAAACATCGCTCTTGATCCAAGCGACGATACAGCCAAACATCCAAAAATCCATGACTTTGGCTATCACTGTTATCATTGCCTTGATTTCATCGTTAATTGAATGACCGTCACATTATCTTATCCATTCGCCAAGGGCTAATGGTAACCCCGGTACATAACTCCGCACGTCGTCGCAGCCCGTGCCTAGGACTATCGAATCTTCCCAGAGTACTAGCACGTCGTCGCAGCCCGTGCTTGGGACGTCGTCGCAGCCCGTCCCAACGTACTCTTGTTTGAGCATGCTAGAACCTTCAATAACGATGAGATCTCAGCCTTCTAGTCATCCTCCTTGACAACTATTTTCATACTAGCTCAAGCGCCTCTCAAGCCAACCATTATCCACAAACTTGAACCACATCATCGAGTATCATCATGCTTGGGATGATCCCATCTGGATTAAACCAAGACTTTCTCACATCTTACTTTTCTTCTTCGCATCATAGCAAAGTTCTATCTCAACATCATGGTTTGCCTCATCGCATCATGACAAAGTCTCATCTCAACTTCATCATCAAGTCTATCCATATGAGCTTCAACATCCGCTTCATATGCCACAAGCTGCTTTCCTTATTCAAGAGCCTTTCTACTTAGCTTTTGAATCATCTTCGACCAACTTGTCCAAATCAAGTTATCAATCAACTAATCAATCAAATCAGACATTAATCCAAGTAATCAATCAAACAAGATCTAAATAAACAATTACAGCAATAATGGCAATTTCGTAAATAAAGAGTCCAAATCTAATAAGTATGAGTTCTAAGCAACATCCCAACAACTTAATGAATGAACTTGCATAGGTGAACATAGAGTAAAATAGATGTTGAATCATCATGAACCATAAATCTACATGCAGACTTAAGGAAAATGCATGAAATCGCTATCTTTAACACACAAACAAGCCACCGATCCAATATACTCCTTTGGGTCCGTGTGAGAGATAACCACCACTCACCGAATCACCTAAACACCTCGAAAACAACCAACTCCAGATCTGGATAGCAAAGGATCTAGCTTGATCTGAGAAGATTCCGCTTCAAACGATGAAATCTCTCTTCAATGGATGGAGATCTTCAACTTTGGCTCTTAGATCTTCGATTTGATCTTCAATCTAGAAGGAAGGAATCACAAGATTAAAGTGGAGAAAAGAAGTGAAGAAGTGTTGTAGTCGAGCTCTCAAAATGGCAGCACTTCGTCGCTCCGGTGCCAAAAAGTGAACCAAACCCCTCTATTTATAGGCTGAAATCTTAAGTCGCCGCCCCCATGAGTCGTCCACGACTCTTCAGACCCACGGCTTACGACCTAGGCCACTTCACGACTCAACGACCTAATGTCTCAACTACATGGCCGACCCAACCACATAACGACATACGACTCAGCAAATGTCGCGACCTAACAAATCTAACGACCTAAACACGCGCGACTTAATGACCTTACACTCATGTGGCCTACAGACTCGAGTCAACGACCTAACAAGTCCACGACTTTAACCTATGCGCGACTCAACACAGGCTCGACCCATCATGCAAGCAACCTAACGCTATATGACCCAACCCAGCACACGGAGTCTCACAACCTAAGCCTTCCTCCTTATGTCGTTCGAACGACTTATCCCTTAGATTGTTAACCCGCCAACCCTGTTAAGCTGCTAACCACTAGGTCGTTATCACCTTATCCCCTAAGTCGCTGGCTCATAACTCGTTAACCCGTGACTCGTAACTCGCTTACTACCTTAAGTCGCTCCATATCACTAACTCGTTCACACGACCCAAGCTACCCACGACTTAAGCACCACACGAGTTAACTCTTACACGACTTAAGCTTTGGTCGACTTAAACTGTAAACGACTTATCAACATCAACGATTTAATGTCGATGGTTTTACAATCTTTCGATCCGTAAAAATACGGGTGGTTACATTTTCTCCCCCTTAGGAATTTCGTCCCCGAAATTCCAAACAAATAAGAGCAATCAAAACTATTCTGCATGCCTACCATCCATAGTAATCAACAAACCATGCATCCAATTTCTAGCCTAGCATGCAGAATTCTAAGACTAGAACAAGTTACAAATTCATGAGATGTCACGACACCTTAGGGCCATACCTCGAAGAGTTCAGGATGAGCTGCCTTCATCCTCTCTTCCTCCTCCCATGTACAGTCGTTAACATCATCACTCCATTGTATCTTGAGCAACGTAATCGTCTTCCTCCTAAGCTGTTTCGTGTCGGTTTCCACAACCCGAAGCGGCTTACGAGGTCTCGTAACAACTAGATCAACCTCTAAATCTTCATAGATATCAGCAGAAACCACTGTATTCGCGTCGTGCACATACTTCCGTAGATAAGATACATGAAAAACATTGTGCACACCCGCCATCTTCTCTGGTAACTCCAATCTATAGGCGAGCTTTCCAATTCGCTCGAATTCCAAATCCTTACGACGCTTATCTGCATAACTTTTCTGACGGTCTTGAGCTGCCTTCATTCGTTGCCGAATGATCTCTATGCAATCCGAAGTCTGTCGAATCATTTCTGGCACAAGTATCAGCTTTTCTCCTGTTTCCAACCAACAGGTCGGAGAGTTACACGGTCTTCCATACAGTGCCTCATATGGTGCCATACCAATACTTGACTGGTAACTGTTATTATATACAAATTCCACCAAATGAAGATGATCTTCCCATGATCCTCCGAAATCCAAAACACACGCTCTGAGGAGATCTTCCAAAACTCTATTGACTCTCTCAGTCTGACCATCTGTTTGGGGATGATAAGCTGTACTCAAATACAACTCGTGTAAAGAACCGTAAATCCGTACTCCTTGAATAGACACTAATCTCCATTGATTAACTCAAGGTGAACGAAAACACGAACCCTTATGGATTTTTAAGAAAGAAGAAAAGAAAAAAAGAAAAAGGTAGAAAAGAAAGAAGAGAGAAAATAGAGGGAAAAGAAAACAGAACATAGAACATAGAACGGAACAGAAACAGAAAATAGAACAACATCAGAATCTCACAATTCGCAGCGAAACAACATATAATAGATAAATGAATAATCTTTAAACAAAGAACTATATCAGTTATTACATTACATTTCATTACATCATATCATCAGAGTGTACAACATCAAACAAACAGCGGAAAAGAAAGTACTATATACTAGTAATACGCCAATGCCATCCAGCTTGCCTCCTGCAACTCCAGAATATCCAGAATATCCTGATAAACCTAACTCTTGACTGCCCGTGTGAAAATTGGTGGGCACCCAGAGTTTAGGAAGGAAAACAATAAACTCCGAGTCAGTCATGTGACTGGTGTGAGAACTCAAAACAGTTTATTTTTCTTTAAAATAAAAAATAGAGGAATACTTTTTTAAAGTCAATTCGCAATGCTTTTAAGAATGAGACTACCATAAGACCTCCTGCCACACACACAATGAAAACGCAGACTTGGAGAAGATTTCTCCTTATGATAGCCAAAGATGCTTGATACGCATTAAAATCAAATCAATTTTGATATTATTACTATTGCATAGTGTAGAAGAAATTCATTTCGAAAGTAGAATATAAATCTTAGCCAGCATAGGTACCATTATATTATGCCTACTATAGCTACTTCCTGAGGAAGCAGGTTCTACAACTAAAACCATACAAGTCACGTATTGTTTCTTTGGATTTCCAACGAATGATCAGGCCAAGGAACTTCCCATTGCCACATGAGAATGCCTCTGGATGGACATCCCCGAGAACCAAACCGGATCTCTACCAACACAAGGCCGGGTTACCCCTAACTGAGTAACAACTGACCGAATATGCCATCCCCCGGTCCTTTGGGACCTTTCACCGAGCGCTCGCAATCAATTCACACAATCATAAAGTGTTTTCAACATGAGTAAGTATCTGGGCTCCATACCATGATACCACCCTTTTCCAGAAGGAAATGCACACATCCTAAAGGGCGCTACCCCTCATAACCTTGCCGCATCTTTCCTGTTTTGACCATTCCGGGGTGTGAGGTTCGACGAAGTCTCGTCCACAAAAACATACTTTATACAAAAGCCATGCTTTGGGTCAAACAAATGATCATAGAAATGATCACTAGGATAGACGATCAAATAAACGATCCTATCACAAATAATCAACACAATGATCATTTCACAGCAACACTCAGTATGTCACATTACCAAATTGGGAGTATATCGCTGATAACCTTCAATTATATAACCTCTGAGATCGTACGTCTCAGAGAAGGGTGTTAAGCTAAAAGAATAAATTCTCCGCCACCAACAGAAATATATTTGAAAGAAATCGGCTTTACATCTCAATTTGTAATGTCAGACACACAATCCATACAAGTCTGTTCCGGGTTCGAACAGAACCGAAGGCACTTACAAAGAAGTCCTTGCAATCCGAATAATCTCTAATCACGTTCGGATTTCCCATCACATATGGAGATCTCAATACCGGGGATCAGCCAGTGCAGAGACAATCAACAAGAAACCCTTTCGTTTTCGAAAATATCCGGTCTTCAACACCGATCTTCGAATGCAATTCATAACGACGTATCACATATTCGGAATGGGTTATACGACCCCAAGGTCCTTTCCCGGTTAACCCGAATAGTGAGCGCTTATTTTTTTAAAAAAATAAGTGTGGCATTCAATTTCAAACAAATCACAACAAATACCTATTTAAAGGTAAATATTGATAGTCGGTTATTGAATTATCAATAGATATGCCAACATCACCAGATTCCAAATAATTTTCCAATTATTTATTTCCCAAAAATATCTTTATATGATATACATTCTCCATTCTTTAAAAATAAATCAATATTTATTTTTAAACTCATTTTCCAAATTTCATTTATAAATTCCATATTGAATTTACATTCCAAAATATTTATGAATATAAGATTTCCATTCAATTTCTAATATTCATTTTCAATTTATCTTCAAAAGGATAAATTCCAAATATTCACTTAATATTGGAAAAACATTCTTATACTTATTTATTTATAAGTAATTCACAATCTTTTTATTTTCTACACTTGGAAAATATTCTATATACTTTAATCGAAAGTATATATTTCATTCTTTAAGGAAATCATTCTCTTTAACATATTTATTTGGGCCAAAACGAATGTTACGTAAAACATCGTTACGACGTCCCAAAATCACTAGTATAGGGATTCGAAATTAAAATAGATATGTAAATCCCAATACTATACAAAACATTTCCTTTCGGAAATCATTTACTATAACAATAGTGTTATAGTCTATCATTTCCTTTTATTTCTCGAAAACGTCTATTTCAAAAATGAATGTTGAAATCTATGGTTTCGAATCTCAATACATTTTAAAACATCTTTAGATCGTTTTAATTCTATTTAAAACATCACATCCAAAATATTTTCTTAAATATATTATTCACTATTCAAAAACGTGAATATACCTTGTTAATAAATTTCATCACTTCTATTCATTTTATTTTAAAAGATTATTCACTGTTCAAAAACGTGAATATAATTCCATAAGTAAATTACAACAATTCACTTATCAAAATAAGTCGTTGCGGAATTATAAAACAATGTTTATAAATTCTATTTCTATTTATTTTATAACAACTTCCTTTTATAAATCTCCTTTATAAATCTATTCAATATTATATCTCAATGATATACTGAAATTTCATATTATAAGTTAAATACTTATAATTTATTGGTTTACAAAATCGTTCCTTTAAACTTTCCAAATTTATAAATCTTATAACTTATAAGAACTTATAAGATTCATTTATTTATCCAAAATCTATTCTTTTAAATAACTTTATGAATTTTATTTTATTTTCCTTTACAAATTTTTATAAACCTACTGTTTATAAAATTCTATTTATAACCTCATCGTTATAATCCCATAAATTTCATTCATTTGTGAAATTCATTCACAATTCATTCTAACTCTTATAAAAGCTCGTTTTATAATTCCAATATTCTTAGTTTATAAATATCAATTTATAAACCCTTTATATTACTATTTTAAAACGTCTTTCCACTCCTTATAATTTCATCATTTTGATTTATAAAATAATCAAATTTCATAAATATTATCTTTAAAATTTTTATAATAAATTCAGCAATTCCAGTTTAAGCTATTTTATAAAATCATTAATCTCATATCTTCAAAAATCAACTTTTAACTGTATTTCTCAAAAATCATAATTTGTATAACATTAAAATTATAACGTTTATTTATTTAAGATGAATCAATTCAAAAAAAATATTTTATAAACGTATATTTCCAAAAATCACTTTAGAAATAAAAATTGTTGTTTTTAAATTCCAAAAATTGGATTCGATGATGCAACACATCAATAGTCAATCACAACTTTCAAACATCATATATCATTCATGATAAACAATCAAATATCACAATATATGAAATCAAATAAATATTTGTGAGGAATCCAGTTGGATCCCTCCAACCTGTTTCCCTGCATCCACAGACATTAGCACAATACCATTCCACTTCGAGGTGGAATATCGCGGTATATGGTATTTTATAAAAATATATCCGCTTACTAACGGCGCATAGGGTCTCATCCGCTAAAAAAATGCGGGAAATCAATCAACTGCAATATATACATATGCCAATATATATATATTGCTATATGTATAATATAATACCAATTCCACTTCGAGGTGGAATATCGCGGTATATGTGTGTAATAAATAACCTCCGCTTACTAACGGCGTATAGCGTCTATTCACATCCAATATATATATATATATATATATATATATATATATATATATATATAACAATCATCATTCAAGCATTCAATCAACACAGTCAAGCAAATTTTAAATCTAACTATTTAAAATTTAAATAAACAATAAAATTCCTTTTGAGTGAGAAGTTCTCACCTTTGCTTTTATTAGCAATCCATTATCCATCTTGACTTGATTTTCTTGATTTATACCTTGTATAAATATTTACACAATTTATTAATATTCGAAATAAATCGAATAATAAATTTTCATTTGATTTAACTAGTTTATAATTTAATTTGGGCTTAATCACTCATTTTACTTAAAATTGATATCTTTAAATCAATTTTTTTTTTATTTATAAATTTGTTTGACTAGAAATTTAAATTTCTTTTAATAAACTTTCTTAACTAACTATTTATTTAAATTAATTTTCCTTTTGAAAATAATCATAACTAGAAATTTCTCATTGAACTACATTTCCTTTTTATTTATTCTAACTCAACTAATTTTTTTATTAAATAAAATTATTTTCCTTTGTTTAATAAATTTATTTTAACTAAAATTTTACTTTAAACTAATATCTTTAAATCAATTCCTTTTAATAAATTATAAAAATTAAGTTTTAATCTAAATTTCCTTTAAAAATTTATTTAACTAATTTTCCTTTTTAATAAATTATTTTAACTAAAATAATTTATATATTTCAAAAATCTAATTTTTAACAATTTCTTAACATTTTAACTAACTTCTATTTGATATTTAAATTAACCAACTACTTTATAAATATTCGAAAAATTCAAATCACTAATTATCGTTCAATAGATTTAATTAACTAATTATTTAAATCTAAATTTAAAAATAAGCAGACTGTAATCCTTTATTACATTTTAAAAATATCTTAGTAAATCAATATTTCCAAATTCTCGTATATATATGTATATATATAATTTAAAAACTGCTTATGTGTATTCTTTTTTTTATTTTCAAATCTTCCTTTTAAAAAAATTTAATTAACTATAGATTTAATTTTAACTAACTAATTCCTTTTTAAAACAATTTCTTTTCAATGGATTAAATTGTTTAACGATTTTAAATTTGAACAAATCTAACAATTAATTTTTTTCTTTCTTAAATAAAATTATTTTTCTTTGTTTAATAAATTTATTTTAACTAAAGGTTACAATTTTAAAATTAAATCCCTTCCATTCAATTTGTTTTAAAGGATTTCTTTTTAATAATTTGCTTTAACAAAAAATTAAATTCAAACTATTCTTTATAAATTCCAATCTTTATCGAACAAATTTAATTTCTATTTAAATAAATTTTATTAACTAACTGACCTTATTTTATTTACTTTAAATACTTCAAAAAAAAAATTCTGTACAACTGTAAATATTTTTTTTTAAAACTTTATATTCTTTTTCTTGAAATATCTATATACATTTTATTTATTTAAAACTGCCTCTATATATATATAAAAATAAAAATAAAACGATATACCTTACTGTAAAAATTCAAAACCCAGCATCTCGAGCCCGCGAAGTCCCACTGCCCAGATCGACGCCTCCTGCCGTTCGCCAAATCCCACCTCGCGGCCACTCCACGCAACTCCTGCGACGCCGCCGTTGCCGCCGATACCCCCATCGCGTACGCGAGCGCGCGCGACTTTTGCCCAAACCCTAGCGCCGCCTTCGTCCCTCACAAGCTCGAATAGAACGAAGAACCTAGCCCCGACAACCCACGAACGAACACGCGCGCCGCCCCCTCCAGCGAGCGCTGTTGCCTCGCGCGATCGATTTCAATTTGTTTTTTTTTTATATACAAGGCTGTGGCCATTATAATGATGTTTGTGAATGAAGAGAAGAGAGGAGGAAAACAGTTGTTCGAGACGAAGAACGAATAATTTTTTTTTTTTTTTGAGATAGTGAGAAGTATCGGCCATTATGTTTTTCTTCGTTTTGAAAATCTGGAAAGGGAGGAGACGTGATATTCACAATCGAATGAAGCATGCTTTCCACGATCTATTCCGTGATTTTAGGCATGATTTTAGGATGCCGTCGTTTATTTATAAATTTAAATTTAAATTGAATTCAATTTAAATTTGCAACGCGTTTACTCAACGTATGCTCACATATCAACTCAGAAAAATACGAAATTTGAAATCCGGCAATAATTCAATATTACGGACCCAATGGAACTGGTTTCGTCGAATTCCGAGACTGTGCCTCGGACGGCTATTTCTCAATATCGATTCAAACGATTTAAAATTTCAAAACTGAACAATTCACTTCCAAATTAAATTCTGAAGCTTCTATAATCTTTAATATTATCAATATGAATTTTACAAGCCTTTGAAATATTTTTAATTGGCTTAAAATTGAAGATTCAAATTTTTATTCAACTTTCAATAGATTAAATTCTATAATTTAATCGCCAATTTCAAAGTTATATTGAAAATTCAATCCAAACCATCATTCAAATATTTAAAATTAATTAAATATTCTCTAATTAAATTATTAAAAATTCTGGATCGTTACAATCTTCCCTCCTTAAAAGAATTTCGTCCCGAAATTACAAGTTAAGAAGAATGCCCCTATCCCGTCTATTATTTTTCACAATCCAAATAGTTTTATCAACTTACTAAAACAAATCTTTTTACTAGAGATTCATTATCATTTCAACTAGCTTTCTAACTTCAATTATAGGTTTCAAACAATATTGTTTACCTAACAATTCAAATTTAAATTCAAATTCAAATTTCAAACTTTCAAAATTTCTCAAAATTTTTCTAACACCCTAAATTTTCGAAAAATTTCGCCAGCGTCTCCTTTGCGCGGCTAGCTCGGTACGACTACAAAATGGCACCACGGCCCCTCAGAATCAAAGAGAAAAGAGAAAAGCCAAGTGGCTAGAGAAGAAAGTCGTCAAATCTCATACTGAAATTGAAATACGTACCTTTTTGTCGAGCCATTTAATTTTATCTTTGAAATCAAAATCTCAATCCCTTTATATACCTGTATAACCTGCTAGTAGTAGCATCCAAAATATCCAATTCCAACATTCAAACTATTTTGCCAGTTCTATTACAAAATTTCCAACATATGTTCTTATACGTTTTTCACTTCACTATTGAAGTTACATATTCATTTCATTCAATTTTATTTGAATTTAATTCACAATTTTAATTCTATTTGAATTCAATTCTCAATTCTAAATATTGAATTCTATCGATTAACTTTCATTTACCAATTCATATTACTACTTCAAATTAGTTTCATTTACTAATTCATTTGAAATTTCAATTTATTTCCTTTTACTTACTTGAATTTATATACAAATTCAAATTTATCTTCAAATTTAGCTTACGACTAAACTTTAATTTAACCAATTCAAATTCCAATTCATTAGCCCATGAATTAATAATTTATCAAGTTAGTTTACTTGAATTCAATCCATTTTATTTCTTATTTAATTCCATATAATAATGATAACAATTTAATATTATCACTTCTTAACAATCATGCAACCATATACTATAATAATTCATAGAAAATCATTTCTTTTCTATCCAAAAATAGTTTTGGGCAAAATTATCTTATTTACCCGATCCAAAATCAATTTTATATTCACTAACAAATACGCACTCATATCTATTATTACACTCAAACCCATTCTAGAGTACTGCTGACTCTATCTCTAACGAGTAACACCCAACAGAACCATGGTTGTCGCTTAACCATAAGCTCTGATACCAAATGTAAAGAACCGTAAATCCGTACTCCTTGAATAGACACTAATCTCCATTGATTAACTCAAGGTGAACGAAAACACGAACCCTTATGGATTTTTAAGAAAGAAGAAAAGAAAAAAAGAAAAAGGTAGAAAAGAAAGAAGAGAGAAAATAGAGGGAAAAGAAAACAGAACATAGAACATAGAACGGAACAGAAACAGAAAATAGAACAACATCAGAATCTCACAATTCGCAGCGGAACAACATATAATAGATAAATGAATAATCTTTAAACAAAGAACTATATCAGTTATTACATTACATTTCATTACATCATATCATCAGAGTGTACAACATCAAACAAACAGCGGAAAAGAAAGTACTATATACTAGTAATACGCCAATGCCATCCAGCTTGCCTCCTGCAACTCCAGAATATCCAGAATATCCTGATAAACCTAACTCTTGACTGCCCGTGTGAAAATTGGTGGACACCCAGAGTTTAGGAAGGAAAACAATAAACTCCGAGTCAGTCATGTGACTGGTGTGAGAACTCAAAACAGTTTATTTTTCTTTAAAATCAAAAATAGAGGAATTTTTTTAAAAGTCAATTCGCAATGCTTTTAAGAATGAGACTACCATAAGACCTCCTGCCACACACACAATGCAAACGCAGACTTGGAGAAGATTTCTCCTTATGATAGCCAAAGATGCTTGATACGCATTAAAATCAAATCAATTTTGATATTATTATTATTGCATAGTGTAAAAGAAATTCATTTCGAAAGTAGAATATAAATCTTAGCCAGCATAGGTACCATTATATTATGCCTACTATAGCTACTTCCTGAGGAAGCAGGTTCTACAACTAAAACCATACAAGTCACGTATTGTTTCTTTGGATTTCCAACGAATGATAAGGCCAAGGAACTTCCCATTGCCACATGAGAATGCCTCTGGATGGACATCCCCGAGAACCAAACTGGATCTCTACCAACACAAGGCCGGGTTACCCCTAACTGAGTAACAACTGACCGAATATGCCATCCCCCGGTCCTTTGGGACCTTTCACCGAGCGCTCGCAATCAATTCACACAATCATAAAGTGTTTTCAACATGAGTAAGTATCTGGGCTCCATACCATGATACCACCCTTTTCCAGAAGGAAATGCACACATCCTAAAGGGCGCTACCCCTCATAACCTTGCCGCATCTTTCCTGTTTTGACCATTCCGGGTTGTGAGGTTCGACGAAGTCTCGTCCACAAAAACATACTTTATACAAAAGCCATGCTTTGGGTCAAACAAATGATCATAGAAATGATCACTAGGATAGACGATCAAATAAACGATCCTATCACAAATAATCAACACAATGATCATTTCACAGCAACACTCAGTATGTCACATTACCAAATTGGGAATATATCGCTGATAACCTTCAATTATATAACCTCTGAGCTCGTACGTCTCAGAGAAGGGTGTTAAACTAAAAGAATAAATTCTCCGCCACCAACAGAAATATATTTGAAAGAAATCGGCTTTACATCTCAATTTGTAATGTCAGACACACAATCCATACTAGTCTGTTCCGGGTTCGAACAGAACCGAAGGCACTTACAAAGAAGTCCTTGCAATCCGAATAATCTATAATCACGTTCGGATTTCCCATCACATATGGAGATCTCAATACCGGGGATCAGCCAGTGCAGAGAAAATCAACAAGAAACCCTTTCGTTTTCGAAAATATCCGGTCTTCAACACCGATCTTCGAATGCAATTCATAACGACGTATCACATATTCGGAATGGGTTATACGACCCCAAGGTCCTTTCCCGGTTAACCCGAATAGTGAGCGCTTATTTTTTTTTAAAAATAAGTGTGGCATTCAATTTCAAACAAATCACAACAAATACCTATTTAAAGGTAAATATTGATAGTCGGTTATTGAACTATCAATAGATATGCCAACATCACCAGATTCCAAATAATTTTCCAATTATTTATTTCCCAAAAATATCTTTATAAGATATACATTCTCCATTCTTTAAAAATAAATCAATATTTATTTTTAAACTCATTTTCCAAATTTCATTTATAAATTCCATATTGAATTTACATTCCAAAATATTTATGAATATAAGATTTCCATTCAATTTCTAATATTCATTTTCAATTTATCTTCAAAAAGATAAATTCCAAATATTCACTTAATATTGGAAAAACATTCCCATACTTATTTATTTATAAGTAATTCACAATCTTTTTATTTTCTACACTTGGAAAATATTCTATATACTTTAATCGAAAGTATATATTTCATTCTTTAAGGAAATCATTCTCTTTAACATATTTATTTGGGCCAAAACGAATGTTACGTAAAACATCGTTACGACGTCCCAAAATCACTAGTATAGGGATTCGAAATTAAAATAGATATGTAAATCCCAATACTATACAAAACATTTCCTTTCGGAAATCATTTACTATAACAATAGTGTTATAGTCTATCATTTCCTTTTATTTCTCGAAAACGTCTATTTCAAAAATGAATGTTGAAATCTATGGTTTCGAATCTCAATACATTTTAAAACATCTTTAGATCGTTTTAATTCTATTTAAAACATCACATCCAAAATATTTTCTTAAATATATTATTCACTATTCAAAAACGTGAATATACCTTGTTAATAAATTTCATCACTTCTATTCATTTTATTTTAAAAGATTATTCACTGTTCAAAAACGTGAATATAATTCCATAAGTAAATTACAACAATTCACTTATCAAAATAAGTCGTTGCGGATTTATAAAACAATGTTTATAAATTCTATTTCTATTTATTTTATAACAACTTCCTTTTATAAATCTCCTTTATAAATCTATTCAATATTATATCTCAATGATATACTGAAATTTCATATTATAAGTTAAATACTTATAATTTATTGGTTTACAAAATCGTTCCTTTAAACTTTCCAAATTTATAAATCTTATAACTTATAAGAACTTATAAGATTCATTTATTTATCCAAAATCTATTCTTTTAAATAACTTTATGAATTTTATTTTATTTTCCTTTACAAATTTTTATAAACCTACTGTTTATAAAATTCTATTTATAACCTCATCGTTATAATCCCATAAATTTCATTCATTTGTGAAATTCATTCACAATTCATTCTAACTCTTATAAAAGCTCGTTTTATAATTCCAATATTCTTAGTTTATAAATATCAATTTATAAACCCTTTATATTACTATTTTAAAACGTCTTTCCACTCCTTATAATTTCATCATTTTGATTTATAAAATAATCAAATTTCATAAATATTATCTTTAAAATTTTTATAATAAATTCAGCAATTCCAGTTTAAGCTATTTTATAAAATCATTAATCTCATATCTTCAAAAATCAACTTTTAACTGTATTTCTCAAAAATCATAATTTGTATAACATTAAAATTATAACGTTTATTTATTTAAGATGAATCAATTCAAAAAAAATATTTTATAAACGTATATTTCCAAAAATCACTTTAGAAATAAAAATTGTTGTTTTTAAATTCCAAAAATTGGATTCGATGATGCAACACATCAATAGTCAATCACAACTTTCAAACATCATATATCATTCATGATAAACAATCAAATATCACAATATATGAAATCAAATAAATATTTGTGAGGAATCCAGTTGGATCCCTCCAACCTGTTTCCCTGCATCCACAGACATTAGCACAATACCATTCCACTTCGAGGTGGAATATCGCGGTATATGGGATTTTATAAAAATATATCCGCTTACTAACGGCGCATAGGGTCTCATCCGCTAAAAAAATGCGGGAAATCAATCAACTGCAATATATACATATGCCAATATATATATATTGCTATATGTATAATATAATACCAATTCCACTTCGAGGTGGAATATCGCGGTATATGTGTGTAATAAATAACCTCCGCTTACTAACGGCGTATAGCGTCTATTCACATCCAATATATATATATATATATATATATATATATATATATATATATAACAATCATCATTCAAGCATTCAATCAACACAGTCAAGCAAATTTTAAATCTAACTATTTAAAATTTAAATAAACAATAAAATTCCTTTTGAGTGAGAAGTTCTCACCTTTGCTTTTATTAGCAATCCATTATCCATCTTGACTTGATTTTCTTGATTTATACCTTGTATAAATATTTACACAATTTATCAATATTCGAAATAAATCGAATAATAAATTTTCATTTGATTTAACTAGTTTATAATTTAATTTGGGCTTAATCACTCATTTTACTTAAAATTGATATCTTTAAATCAATTTTTTTTTTATTTATAAATTTGTTTGACTAGAAATTTAAATTTCTTTTAATAAACTTTCTTAACTAACTATTTATTTAAATTAATTTTCCTTTTGAAAATAATCATAACTAGAAATTTCCCATTGAACTAAATTTCCTTTTTATTTATTCTAACTCAACTAATTTTTTTCTTAAATAAAATTATTTTCCTTTGTTTAATAAATTTATTTTAACTAAAATTTTACTTTAAACTAATATCTTTAAATCAATTCCTTTTAATAAATTATAAAAATTAAGTTTTAATCTAAATTTCCTTTAAAAATTTATTTAACTAATTTTCCTTTTTAATAAATTATTTTAACTAAAATAATTTATATATTTCAAAAATCTAATTTTTAACAACTTCTTAACATTTAAACTAACTTCTATTTGATATTTAAATTAACCAACTACTTTATAAATATTCGAAAAATTCAAATCACCAATTACCGTTCAATAGATTTAATTAACTAATTATTTAAATCTAAATTTAAAAATAAGCAGACTGTAATCCTTTATTACATTTTCAAAATATCTTAGTAAATCAATATTTCCAAATTCTCGTATATATATGTATATATATAATTTAAAAACTTCTTATGTGTATTCTTTTGTTTATTTTCAAATCTTCCTTTTAAAAAAATTTAATTAACTATAGATTTAATTTTAACTAACTAATTCCTTTTTAAAACAATTTCTTTTCAATGGATTAAATTGTTTAACGATTTTAAATTTGAACAAATCTAACAATTAATTTTTTTCTTTCTTAAATAAAATTATTTTTCTTTGTTTAATAAATTTATTTTAACTAAAGGTTACAATTTTAAAATTAAATCCCTTCCATTCAATTTGTTTTAAAGGATTTCTTTTTAATACTTTGCTTTAACAAAAAATTAAATTCAAACTATTCTTTATAAATTCCAATCTTTATCGAACAAATTTAATTTCTATTTAAATAAATTTTATTAACTAACTGACCTTATTTTATTTGCTTTAAATACTTCAAAAAAAATTCTGTACAGCTGTAAATATTTTTTTTTTTGTTTAAACTTTATATTCTTTTTCTTGAAATATCTATATACATTTTATTTATTTAAAACTGCCTCTATATATATATAAAAATAAAAATAAAACGATATACCTTACTGTAAAAATTCAAAACCCAGCATCTCGAGCCCGCGAAGTCCCACTGCCCAGATCGACGCCTCCTGCCGTTCGCCAAATCCCACCTCGCGGCCACTCCACGCAACTCCTGCGACGCCGCCGTTGCCGCCGATACCCCCATCGCGTACGCGAGCGCGCGCGACTTTTGCCCAAACCCTAGCGCCGCCTTCGTCCCTCACGAGCTCGAACAGAACGAAGCACCTAGCCCCGACAACCCACGAACGAACACGCGCGCCGCCCCTCCAGCGAGCGCTGTTGCCTCGCGCGATCGATTTCAATTTGTTTTTTTTTATATACAAGGCTGTGGCCATTATAATGATGTTTGTGAATGAAGAGAAGAGAGGAGGAAAACAGTTGTTCGAGATGAAGAACGAATAAAAAAAAAAAATTTTGAGATGGTGAGAAGTATCGGCCATTATGTTTTTCTTCGTTTTGAAAATCTGGAAAGGGAGGAGACGTGATATTCACAATCGAATGAAGCATGCTTTCCACGATCTATTCCGTGATTTTAGGCATGATTTTAGGATGCCGTCGTTTATTTATAAATTTAAATTTAAATTGAATTCAATTTAAATTTGCAACGCGTTTACTCAACGTATGCTCACATATCAACTCAGAAAAATACGAAATTTGAAATCCGGCAATAATTCAATATTACGGACCCAATGGAACTGGTTTCGTCGAATTCCGAGACTGTGAATCGGACGGCTATTTTTCAATATCGATTCAAACGATTTAAAATTTCAAAACTGAACAATTCACTTCCAAATTAAATTCTGAAGCTTCTATAATCTTTAATATTATCAATATGAATTTTACAAACCTTTGAAATATTTTTAATTGGCTTAAAATTGAAGATTCAAATTTTTATTCAACTTTCAATAGATTAAATTCTATAATTTAATCGCCAATTTCAAAGTTATATTGAAAATTCAATCCAAACCATCATTCAAATATTTAAAATTAATTAAATATTCTCTAATTAAATTATTAAAAATTCTGGGTCGTTACAACTCGGTTCCCAAAACTTCCTGGAAGCTTTTCCAAAATCCACTAGTGAACAAAGGGTCTCGATCGCTCACTATACTCTTCGGAATACCATGGAATCGAACTATCCACTTAACATACAACTCAACCAATTTCGATGCAGTCCTAGTTGATCGAACATGAATGAATCTTGCACTCTTAGTCAAACGATCTACAATGACCCAAATCCCTTCATTTCCCGCTCTGGTTCTAGGTAGACCATCGATAAAATCCATCGATATTTGCTCCCACTTCCACGTAGGAATTTCTAGTGGCTGACGCAATCCACTTGGCTTCTTCTGTTCGGCTTTCACCAACTGGCAGTTCATACACTTGGAAATAAAATTTCCAACATCCTTCTTCATACCTTCCCAGCAGCAGGTCCTTTTCATATCCCGATACATCTTATTTCCACCTGGATGATTTGTCAGCTTCGAGTGATGACTTTCCCTTAGAACATCATCTCTTAATTCATCTATATCGGGAACAACTAGTCGTCCTTGCTTCCGAAGCCAACCCTCTCGATCGACTTCGAATCCTTTATCCTTTTCTGGGTCCAATCCAGATTCCAAATCACGGATAATATTGACAAGCTTATCGTCTCCCTTTTGACCTTCGCCAATCCTTTCCACAAGAGTAGGTCTTATCGATAAGTTTGCCAACATTTCAGGTTCCAATTCACATCTAGGCCTGAAGTCAAACCCAGCCAAATACTCGAGACTCTTCCATTCTGAAAACATGGATCCCAATCCTGCATGTCTTCGACTCAACGCATCAGCCACTGCGTTAACTATTCCCGGAGTATAGGCTATATCAAAATCATATGATGCCAAAAACTCTAGCCATCGTTGCTGCCGAAGATTCAAATCCTTTTGGGAGAAAAGATACTTCAACGATTTATGATCCGTAAACAACTCGAATCGAACTCCCAACAGGTAATGTCTCCACATCTTTAGAGCAAATACAATTGCCGCCAACTCCAAATCATGAGTCGGATAATTTCTTTCATGCGGCTTTAGTTGTCGACTTGCATATGCAACAACTTTATCCTTCTGCATCAGCACTGCTCCAAGTCTAGTACCACATGCATCGGTGTAAACCACCATCTCATCATTCCCACTTGGAATAGTCAAAACAGGAGCACTTGTCAGTCGCTCTTTCAGGATTCCAAAAGCTTGCTCACACTTAGCATCCCATATGAACACTTGGTTCTTTTTCGTCAATCCTGTTAACGGTGCAGCTATCTTGAAAAAGTCTTTGATAAACCGATGATGGTATCCTTAGGTCTACCCCAATCATGGATTGCTACTATCTTGGCGGGGTCAACCTCTATTCCATTTCTAGAGATAACATGGCCTAAGAACCTCACTTCGCTCTTCCAGAAGTGACACTTCGAAAACTTAGCCTTCAGCTGATGTTTCCGCAAGATTTCTAAAACAATACGCAAGTGCGTCTTGTGCTCTTCTTTGGTTCTGGAATAAATCAAAATATCATCCACGAACACAAGTACGAACTTGTTGAACTGGTCCCTGAACACTCTATTAATAAGATCCACAAAATATGCTAGTGCATTAGTCAATCCAAACGGCATTACCAGACACTCATAGAAACCGGATGGTGTCCTGAAAGCAGTCTTCGGCACACTATCCTTTGCCACTCTCAACTGGTGAAATCCCGTTGCTAAATCCATCTGAGAAAACACCTTAGCTTCGTGAAGCTGATCGAACAAGCCATCTATTCTCGGCAGTGGATACTTGTTCTTCTTAGTCACTTTATTCAGCTCACGATAATCCACACACAACCTCAACGATCCATCCGCTTTGGTTGCAAACACAACTGGTGCACCCCATTCGGACACACTACGCCGAATGAATCCTTTCTGTAAAAGGTCATCAACTTACACCTTCAACTCTTGCTGTTCCCTAGGCGCCATCCGCCTAAGAGGCATCACAATGGGTCTGGCTTCCTCAACTAGATCGATACGAAACTCGATCTCTCTATGCGGCGGTAACCCTTTGACCTCGTCAAAGACATCCTCAAATCCATTCACAATAGGCATCGATGACAGTCCATCCCGTGGAACAACCAGCGAATACATGAAGCTCATGAAGACGCCTTCCTCATGCTTACATCGTATCACAACCTTTCGCCTCTCCACATTCTCGACTGTCACCTCAAGCCCCTCACAATCAACCTTTGCCGCATACTTCCTAAGCCAGTCCATACCCAAAATAATTCCGAACCCCGCAAAGTTCAGAACAAAACAATCACAAACAAAAGAGCAATCATGACTCGATACAACTAGACCACGGTACACCATACACAAATAAGACGAACCCCCAACTGGATTAGTCACAACCAATGGTCTATCAACAATATCCGGTTCCAAACCCAACCGGTCTACCAACTCATTACAAACAAAGGAATGCGACGCTCCAGTATCAAACAACACCCTAACTGGAACACCACAAATGGAAAGAATACCTTGAACCACCACCTCTTTCCTTTCTCTTTCACAGTAGGAGCTTTCAAAGATGATGGAACAGCCCCCAAAGCATAGGCTTGCACAATCTGCTTGTCCTTCCTCGGTTCCGGACAATCCTTCCTAAAATGCCCCGGTTTGTCACAGTTGTGGCACTTCGCCGGCACTTTCGGTTTCTTGCAATCCCTGGAGAGATGACCCTTCTGCTGACAGTTGTAGCAGGTCACTTCACCCTTCGGCTTCTTCTGGCCATCCTTACCCTTCTGCTGCTGCTGCTTCCTTTTCTTGTTTCCATTTTGCTCCTTGGTCACAGCAACAACAGATCCTTCTTTAGAAAACAAATTCTCATGCCTGAGAGCTTTCTCCGCAAGCTTCTCAAATGGATCATCCAGATGATCCACCAACTGCCTCCCAAGATAAGTGTCCAAGCCTGTCACAAACTTCTCATTCTTCTGATAAGGGGATCCAATATACGACCGAGCATACTTGGACAAAGCTTCAAACTTAGAAACATACTCAAGAACTGGTCTTCCACCTTGCTTGAGTTCCACAAACTTCTTAAACAAAACAGATTTCTGAGCTGTAGTAATGAACTTAGCTTCAAATCTAGCTTGGAATTTCTCCCAAGTGATCTCTTCCTCTGGAGTATCTATGGTGATAGAGTTCCACCAATCCGAAGCTCTCCCTTGAAGCTGTCTTGATGCAAGCTTCCTCTTAGTTGCATCCTCAATTCCCAAATCACCAAAAATCCTTTTACAAGCATCTATCCATCTCTGAACTTCAATGGTTGATTCTGTTCCCAAGAAAACCTTTCCTCCAAGAGATGTATAGTCTTTGCACAACTTAGCAAAATCCACTGGTCTTGGAGCTTGAACTTGAACTCCAACATCTACTGATGGTCCCAAAGCTGGCATCCTTTTCATGATCGAAGTCATCATAGCCTCGAACATAGAAGCATAATCAGCAGCCCCCTCAACAGCACGGCCTTCCCTAGCAGCTGGTCTCCCTCTTCGACTCATTCCTAATATCTATAAGAGAATGATTAATATACCCTGAGAAACAACTGCATAAGGAATTCAAATCCTTCTAAGCTACTATATTATATATAGTAATTATCCATCAAAATACAATTACGTCTCTCATACGTAGTTACGTCAGCGAGCGTTGGCTAAAATCGATTAACCAAAGCTCTGATACCAAATGTGAGGACAGCCCAAGACTCCTGCACTTAAACAAGGAATAATGCGCTGAAAAGTGTGCCAGGCCGCCATGGACGATCATCAAGGTAGGGTAATACCATAATAGTCTATCGTATTACTCACAGCGCATGGATAAAATACAATAGAAAAGTATACATAGTGAAGCTCATTGAACAGAATCTTATCATATAAACTCATAGTAGTTTATTACAAACATCTGAATAGTCAATACAACAAGCCTCACTACATACCACTCAGAGTATCGAACAAACAGCGGAACATCCAGTACATATAGTAAGAAAACAATATGCAAAAGCCTCCAGTTCGTCTTCGTCACCAACAGCGTTGATTACTAAAAACAGCACCTGTCACCTGCTACCTAGTCTGCCCATCCCAACATGGGTGAACAGCCCAAGGTAATAAGAGTTAAACATAAAACCTTGAGTCAGACAAAAGTCTTAGTGAGCATTAAATCAAATATCAAACATACCAAAAGAGCATAAAGAGTAAAAGGAATAAGAACCCAACCATCCCACTCCACCTCTTTCTACAGTGATAGCCCCCAGACACACTAAGCAGAAGCAAACATAGCAATTCAGACATTCAAAGCAAAGCAATTATCACTCGAGTCAAGGTCGATGTTTTCCAAGCACAAACCCCCAAGGCCTAAACCAAGATCAGATAAGCACTCTGAAAACATCGCTCTTGATCCAAGCGACGATACAGCCAAACATCCAAAAATCCATGACTCTGGCTATCACTATTATCATTGCCTTGATTTCATCGTTAATTGAATGACCGTCACATTATCTTATCCATCCGCTAAGGGCTAATGGTAACCCCGGTTCTAGACATAGCTCCGCACGTCGTCGCAGCCCGTGCCTAGGACTATCGAATTTGCCCAGAGTACTAGCACGTCGTCGCAGCCCGTCCCAACGTACTCTTGCTTTGAGCATGCTAGAACCTTCAATAACGATGAGATCTCAGCCTTCTAGTCATCCTCCTTGACGACTATTTTCATACTAGCTCAAGCGCCTCTCAAGCCAACCATTATCCACAAACTCGAACCACATCATCGAGTATCATCATGCTTGGGATGATCCCGTCTGGATTAAACCAAGACATTCTCACATCTTACTTTGCTTCTTTGCATCATAGCAAAGTTCTATCTCAACATCATGGTTTGCCTCATCGCATCATGGCAAAGTCTCATCTCAACTTCATCATCAAGTCTATCAATATGAGCTTCAACATCCGCTTCATATGCCACAAGCAGCTTTCCTTATTCAAGAGCCTTTCTACTTAGCTTTTGAATCATCTTCGACCAACTTGTCCAAATCAAGTTATCAATCAACTAATCAATCAAACCAGACATTAATCGAAGTTATCAATCAAACAAGATCTAAATAAACAATTACAGCAATAATGGCAATTTCGTAAATAAAGAGTCCAAATCTAATAAGTATGAGTTCTAAGAAACATCCCTACAACTTAATGAATGAACTTGCATAGGTGAGCATATAGTAAAATAGATGTTGAATCATGAACCATAAATCTACATGCAGACTTAAGGAAAATGCATGAAATCGCTATCTTTAACACACAAACAAGCCACCGATCCAATATACTCCTTTGGGTCCGTGTGAGAGATAACCACCACTCAACGAATCACCTAAACACCTCGAAAACAACCAACTCCAGATCTGGACAGCAAAGGATCTAGCTTGATCCGAGAAGATTCTGCTTCAAACGATGAAATCTCTCTTCAATGGATGGAGATCTTCAACTTTGGCTCTTGGATCTTCGATTTGATCTTCAATCTAGAAGGAAGGAATCACAAGATTAAAGTGGAGAAAAGAAGTGAAGAAGTGTTGTAGTCGAGCTCTCAAAATGGCAGCACTTCGTCGCTTCAAAATTCGGTGCCAAAAAGTGAACCAAACCCCTCTATTTATAGGCTGAAATCTTAAGTCGCCGCCCCCATGAGTCGTCCACGACTCATCAGACCCACGGCTTACGACCTAGGCCACTTCACGACTCAACGACCTAACGTCTCAACTACATGGCCGACCCAACCACATAACGGCATACGACTCAGCAAATGCCGCGACCTAACAAATCTAACGACCTAAACACGCGCGACTTAATGACCTTACACTCATGTGGCCTACAAACTCGAGTCAACGACCTAACAAGTCCACGACTTAACCTATGCGCGACTCAACACAGGCTCGACCCATCATGCAAGCAACCTAACGCTATACGACCCAACCCAGCACACAGAGTCTCACAACCTAAGCCTTCCTCCTTATGTCGTTCGAACGACTTATCCCTTAGATTGTTAACCCGTTAACCCTGTTAAGCTGCTAACCACTAGGTCGTTATCACCTTATCCCCTAAGTCGCTGGCTCATAACTCGTTAACCCGTGACTCGTAATTCGCTTACTACCTTAAGTCGCTCCATATCACTAACTCGTTCACACGACCCAAGCTACCCACGACTTAAGCACCACACGAGTTAACTCTTACACGACTTAAGCTTTGGTCGACTTAAACTGTAAACGACTTATCAACATCAACGACTTAATGTCGACGGTTTTACAATCTTTCGATCCGTAAAAATACGGGTCGTTACAAATGGAATTTAACTAATAATTGAAACCTCTAAATGAAAATAAGAGATTTAATGATAAGATAAATGGAATTAAAAGAAATTTGAAATTAGTAACCTATAAGACAAGGGATATTGTTGTTGAACATTAAGTTTATTTAAAGAGATAAAATAAACTTGTGTAACTTTCAGTTACATCCTTAAAAAGCAAATATATAACTTACCCAAAGATTTAAAAGTTGTAATGCTTAATAAGAAAATGTAACGGAAATTGTACAAGTAAACTTATGTAATGAAAGTGTTCAATAAATTTGTTTTATAAATAAGAATTTGATGTTATAGTGGTTATAAGCTTAAGTTATAATTGAAATATTACTATAATAAAATGTGATAGAAAGTAAATATTGCAAGTAGATGACTATAAACTTAAGTTAATGAATTGAAATGATAAGAAATTGAATCGAACATGAATACTATAAATGAATGAATGAATGTAATTAAATGAAGTTACGTAATAATGAATGAATGAATAAATATAATGCAATAAAAAGAAACTGAAATGACCTGAGTAAATGAAAATGAATATTTGTAAGTAATAAATGAAAATGAATGAAATGAACACTGAATGAAGAATGGAAATAATTTTTTTTAAGAATTAAATGTAAATTAAAAGATGAATCATTATATGAATGAAAAGGAGTTTAAACAATAAATGCTATGAAATGGAATTAATAAGAATGAACTTGATCTATTGTTTGAAATGGTTGTTTTGGTTATGAGTTATTTGGGTAAAAGATACTTTTAATTGCTTAGATGTATGAATAATCTATTTAGTTTCATCTAAGACTGTTGAGTAAATGGAATACTTCATAATTATTTGTCGTTCTATGTGATTTAAAGTGTCTTAACCCAAACAAACCAATTGTTTTATTTTGCTTGAATGATTGATTTGTATATGATGTGTAACGGCCCGTAAATTTCGACAATTAAATTTGTTAATTTAATAGGATTTTGTAATTAAATTTTAGTAGAAATAATAAAGGTGATAAATTAATATTGGAATGAACGCTAAATTAAAATATAGCAATGGTAATTAAAACCTATTTATAGTAATTTGAATAAATTCAAATGAATTAAGTAGTGAAAAGATTTTTACATGGATATAAATTGAATATGAGAAATTTAAGGAAAGTATTAGATTGATTTAATGTAATAAAGGATTGTTGACAATAATTGGAACAAACCAGGGAATTATGTTAATGCGAGTTAATAATTTATAAACTTGAATGAACATTTCAATTTAATAAATAAATTCAAATGTAAGACTTAGTTATAAGTGTAAATTTATGGGTATGATAACAAATTTGGATAAATTACCTAATTAATTGGTCAATTAATTTATTAGAAATCAAACTCATTTAAATGGTAAGTAATTATAATGTGTTATTGATATAAACGTTACTATTTCTTAATATAGTAACGGAAGTGTAAATGGAATGCAACCGTAGAAATTTAAGCTAAGTATTAACAATTGAAATGAAATGTCGATTAAATGGAGTACTATAAATTGTCATACTAAGCTAAGAATTGAATATAAGGAAACAAAGGCAAATAGTAAATCAATCAATGAATTTATATAGATTGTAAAGTTATAATAACATATTGTAACGACCCGATATTTTCAACCATTCGCATCCATTATAAGTGTATAGGTAGACACTCATGCCGGAATTGAATTGCTCAAAATACCTCGTTGTAAATAAAAATTTGGCAAATCTCAGAATATACAGTAAATAATAATCACAGATCACAGACGCAGAGTATTTAATAATGCAGCGGAATTAAAATAGATAGTAGTTCATGAATCTACTATATAAATTTATCAGAGTTACATAAAATACAACAGAAGAACAAAGTACAAAGGAAGTCTCACTACATAGAAGTCTACTGATACAAGAACTAAAAAGAACAACAGACTGCAAAAGATAAAACTTGACAAGTAGATAATCTCCAGCGATTTCAATCTCCAGAAAGTGGAAATCCAAATCTGTGAATAACTCAGGCTGACCCGAGCGTAAATAAAAAATACAAACACTCGAGTCAGGACATACATACTTATACAATGTAAACCAGCTCAAGTGAACTGTAGTAAAGGTACAAGTAACTTAGAAGATGCTTGGGACCGCCCATCCTCTAAGGATCCATTAAACTATTTACAATGTAGTATATTGCGCTATATACAATAGTGTCTAATCAGTAAAGTATAATCATATAGAAAATAGCGTTAAGGGGATGGTGAACCTTCACGCGGTCGGATCTTTAAAACCAAAATCATAGTGGGCTCGATATAAGGAGATGACACGGCACACGAGGCAATGCCAGGGTAGATACACCGTTTGCACTCCCGGACCGGTGGTGACGGCAAGCCAACAGCTTCCGCCCACCTCGAACAATACCCCCGAATCAAAGTGGCGCTACATATCGAATCACAAAAGTAATAGAATGGTTTCCGATGGAGCATGCTCGATGAAAGGGTGCGACCCTTTGTGTAGCCCGGTATAGCTCCTGTTTTAGTCATTTATGCCAACTCACGGGAGTTGGTCCACGTAATATACCTCGAGAACGTCGCCACCATCCTACTTCATTCTGGAATCTCCACTGCGTACACAGTTGTTAAAGTGGTTTTGGTATTGACTGGCTATAAGACAATATCCGATCCCAGTCTCTTTAACAACCAATCGTTATTATAACCCGTAGCTATAACTTTAAAACAATATTTTATACTTCAAAAATAAAATGTCATTTCAACCCAAACCTTTATCAAAATAAAGATTAAATCATTTCCAAACCATTTCAATATATCATCATACCATATCTTTCAATTCAAATATTTATCAAAATAAATATCAAGTCATTTCTAACCATTTCAATATTTTAAATTATCATATCCTTTAAAAACTTCCTTTCAAATCATTTTAATACATCAAAATATCATAACCTTTCAAAGCTTCATTTTTCAAATCATTTAATATCAACATATCATATCTTTCAAAACTTCGTTTCAAATCATTTTAATATATCAAAATATCATATCTTTCAGTACCACATTTCAAATCATTTTAATATATCAAAATATCAGATCTATTCGAAACCACATTTCAAATCATTATTCATTTTATTCAATTTAAAATACCATTTCAATTCATATTTCAAAACAGTTTATATTCTAAAAAAATCATTTTTAATCATAAAAATGAAGTTATTATGTTAAAAATTAAATTATTAAAATTCCAAAATTTTCAACTTCCAAATTTCATTTATTCACTTACGTTTATCAAAACAGTGACATTCCACTTTTCGCAACATTTAGAAAATGCTACGGAAAGTTACATTCAAAACAGTTCAATTTAACAAAAGACAACATTTTAAAATCTTGTAATAGGGTTTACTTAAATTCCAAATAAACTTAGTTAAGTTCAAAAATTATAGCACTTACAAAATTTCTATAATAGTTCTTAATTCAATTTAGCTTTTTAGTTCTTTATCATCAACTACAGCATTTACAAATACTATAATATCATTTACATTGTAATTAATAGCATTTCAAAAATGCAGTCAGTTAACTCCAAATATTCAATATAATTTCTCAACCAATTATATTTTTACTTAAAACATTTTTAACTCATAAAATCATACATTTTCACATTTATAAACATCATTTAATTTTCCTCAAGTTCATGATTTTATAAAGTTAAATTTCCATTCAAAAATCAAGATTTAATAATAGTTCACTTATTAAATTGCAATGTTCAATTTTAAATTCCTTGCATTAAATTTCAACTTAACACTTAAGTTCAAATTCTCAAATATAACTTAGTTTTATTTTTATTTGCTTAACTAAAAGTTCACTTTTAAGTCAATTTCATAAATTTCCAATTTTAGTTATATTTCAAAATTTCAACTTAAATATTCATTCATTTCACATTCAACTTTATCAAAAATCAGTAATATGATATAAAATCACTTTAAATTAATTTAAATTCAAAATATCATAAATTTATCATATTTTTAAAGTTAATTTAAATTCCATTAAAAATTAAATCAAAATTTCCAAAATAACTTACATTCATATTTTCTAACTTTTCCATAATTTATTTAACTTATAGATTTGCAGAAATAAATAATACTTTACAAAAGTTATATTTTTATTAAATTTCAAATCAAATATTATAATAATTAAATTTCTAAAATATTTTAAATTTTTTAGAAAAACATATTTCAACTACGGGCCTGTATATAATTTTCTACGCTAGGTAAAGTGATACGGGTAATATATCATTTCAACCCGTAATTTACAAAGAAAAATCCGGGTTTTATCATTTCAAACCCGCAATCCCAAGTTAAAATAAATTAAATAAAAACCGTTCAAGCCTATCATTTCAGCCCATAACGATTTTTTTCTATTCTAAAGTCGGTTCAAGTATGTATCATTTCAACCCATAGTGATTCTAATTTACGTGGAACTTGCAGTGTGATAAACTGATAAAATATACAGAATAGCATGAAATAACAACAACATATGATATAACAGGTGTTTAAGCATGGGTGAACAGTATATGATAATAATATAAGCATATATAACATGATAATATAGTTCTACAGATTCACAGGGTGTCAATTCACATTTGTATAAGTATAAACATCTGGTGAGAAATACTCATCACAAGCTGGAGAACGACACCAAAGCACACGATACAGACACAACGAAGGCACGACAACACTATCATGATTTGAGAGTGGAGAGACAAATATAATTGCCTTGTATACATATAAACAAAACAATTAAAAATACATAAGTTTTTCAAAGCCAAATTACACTAAACGACACTAGGAATCAAAGCCCAAAACAAAGACAATGCTTTGCACTTGTTCTCAACTTCACATACTTCAGTTATGAACTAAAATAGAACAGGCAAGGCATGTATAAAGGTCTGGTTTGGGTCCATAGTGGTCATCCTATCATGGTTTAAAAGTGTGGAGATTTATAGGTGCAACAAGTCAACACTACAAGGCAATTTCAAGGCAAATTCAACAACTCTATACTACAATTTGGTTCGGCCATAGGCTCTAGGGTCATGGTTAGAGACTCAGGTGGTGATGGCTGATGTGCCAGGGGGTGGTGGTTAGGTCAGAGCTGGTGGTGGTGGAAGTGGCGGCAAAAGGTGGATGAAGGTGATGGTACCAAAACTAGGTCAGCTTGAGTGCATAGGTGATGGATTTGTGGATTTTGGTGGTGGTGCTTGCCTTGGGATTGCTTGGCCTGCCATGGTGGTGATCTAGGGTGGATTATGATCAGAGAATAAAGTGGTGGAGGTTGGCCTTGATCTGGTTGAGGAGGAGTGGAGCCATGAAGTTGAGAACAATATACAAAATCACTTAGAAAAGCACAAAAACAAAAAGAAGAAAAAAAAGCTTTACCAAAAAAAATTTGGACATCCATGGCAGTGAGTTTTTTCCTTGAGAATGATGAAATTTGCATGAAAAAGATAAGAGAATGCAGCTGAAAAGAATAGAGAAAGGTACAGCCAAAATAAATTGATGTATTGATTGAAAAGGAAACGGTAAAAGAAACGGTAAAACGACTTTACGTTTCTTAGCTTTTAAAACCTTCCATACTTCCTTTCTTTTAAATCAAGTAAAACAAAATAAACTTCAGCAAGTACATCTAAAAACCGAAATAAAGTGAAATAAAATAAAAATACATAATTAAATTTAAAGAAAATATAAAAAGAATTAAGGAAATTGCTTAAAAATTGAAAACAGGGTTCAAAAATTACAATTAAAACATCAATGGCTTTGGAAAAATATCTACTTCTCTAAAGCAAAATTTTGAAATAAAATAATTTATTTATCATTTCTAAAATAAAATAATTAATTAAATTGGAGAAAAATAGAAAAGAACTAAAGAAAATGTTTAAAAATTGAAAACAGGGCATGAAAATTACAAGAAAAATACTACTAGCTCTAGAAAAATTCCTACCTCATTTCAAAAATATTAAAAGACAAAAAAATACATAAAATAACATATCAATACATATTAAAAAAAAATATGACAAAGAAAAATAAAATTTATACTATTTAAAATAACAAAATTGCAGAATAAACAAATTACACTCAATATTGAAATATACATAACTTTCACAATTTACATCCGTTTCCAACGAAACAAAAAGCAGTGTTCTTAAAATTTTATGTACTTTCATAATAAAAGATAAAATTTAAATTTTCAAACTTTTAAAATTTTAAATTAAAAGTCAAAGTTTGACTATTTTGACCAAAAATTCACTTTTTGGAAAATATTCTTTTTAGTCATGCTTTGGAATGATAATTCATATCAAAACTAAAGTTTATCATTCAAAATAAATAAAATAAATTTTTAAATCAAAAATTCAATTAAAATAATTAAACACAAAATACAGGGTTGTTACATAAATAGTAATCGGATGTCTTGTACGAAGTTATAATATTGTGTGAATTATTAATAAAAAATAACTAGAATGGGATTCAAATTTGTATAACAATGGAAAGTGTTAATTGTTGCTCTTGAGCATAAAAATTTAAAATAAGTAATTTAAAGCAAACATTTAATTAACCAATGCAATAAGATTTTCTAATAGTAACTGTGTAAATTAAGGTAGTAGTGTAAATGGCAGTTGATGGATAACCAAATTCAATACAATCCAATTGATTGAAACGACTGTTAGGTTATAATTGAATATAAATTAAAATAGAAATGTAAACTTAATACAAATAGTAATTTGGGAAATAAAAAGTATGAAATCAAGAAATAAGTTACAGAGAATACTTAATTGAAATTAATGTATCTATTTGGCAAAAATATAATAAGTGTAGTACAATCCAAATTAATGTAAGTAATTATAGATTGTTTTGTAAATAATGAACCTATAAAAGTGTGATTAAGAGTTAATGACAATAATTTTTGTACGTTACTTATTTTATTAGTTTGATAGGTGTAATTTGAATTCAATTTCAATTAATTCATTAAATTATTGCAGTTAATGTGGAATAAATTGGCAAGTGAAGAATGTTGAATTCAATAAGAAAGGTAAAATTCCATTCATAATATGATAATTAATGTAATAAAAATAATGAAACCACGATGAAATAATTAATTGAGATTTTTAAATTTAATTAATGAGTAAAATTGACAAAATTTCCAATATAATTGAAATACAGTAATTAATGCAAATTAAAGATGAAAATTGGAAAATATTATTGTAATGAAATATAAAACAATATTAACTATGTTAGTTGAGTAACTATTGATTGAATATTAAGTTGTAATCGAATAAAATCAAATTTATTGGAATTAATTTGCAATTAATTGGATTAATTACAGTTGACATTTGAACACTGTATTTACTGGGATAATTGACACTAAATTGATATGTGAGTTTGCTTTTAGTTATTATAAATATCTAAGGGATTAAAAATGACAAAAATCTACTAGTTTATAATTATTGAATTAAAAGGTGGTAAATTTATTTAAAAAGTGGAAAAATAGCCATTTTGGCCACTGACTCGGATTTCAACGAAATAAGTTTCATCAGATCCGTAACGGTGAATTATAATAGTGTTTCAAGTTTCGTAGCGATCAGACTTGTCGTTTGATCGTACGGACTCGAAACGCCTTGAAATTTATGCAACTGAGATCAATTTGGAAAATATTGTTTTCAGCATAACTTCTTCATACGATGCCATTTGGACCTGAAACTTTTTCCATCGCGTTCAGAATATTTTAAAACAACTATTTGATATATGGGTTGACCCAATTTCGTTCCAGAGTCAGAACGGGCTTTTTGGGCCAATTATCGGTTAGCACGTTTATAATTCGGATCTATCTGTCTATTCCAACTTTATCTATAAATACCCTACTAAATCCTAGCCTCCGCCTATTCTCATTTTTCTGCGCATAAAATTTCATCAGCTTCACCTCTTCCTCAATGGATGCAAACCCTAGATCTAATTACAATCCAAAATCAAAGTCAAAAATGCAAAGTCCTTAGAAAAATTTGAAAAAAAATATATGTTGAAGCACTCGACTAGAAAAATTCACTGGTGGTGTTCGTTTTTCGATTCAGTTTGTCATTTGACCGGTAAAAATCGAAGAAGTTTCGGCCGTTCATCGCTCGACGATGAACTTCGCCTGATCGCAAAACCCTTTCTGGGTTTTGGAGAGGAAGCCGAGGGGATCGCATCTAGGTGATTGGTTTGACGAATCGATGGTTGGATTGGCGGCAAAACTTGACTAGGGTTTCAAAGTGTTGGAGGCTGCGTGTTGATTTTGGGTGAACGCGAGGCAGTCGCGTAGGCGGAGGGGCTTCATGTGGCATGGACGTGTGGTGCGACGCTCTGATGAGTTGCGATCGACGAGATGGTGGCCAGAGTAGCCATGTTTCGTGGCAACTGGAATGATGTCGTGCGTGCGTTTTGGATTTCCTGCAGCTTGCGTTGTAGAAGATGACGTGTCCAGGTTAATGTGTTCAATTTTTTTTAATTGAATTTCAATTACAATAATCGCTATAACTTCCGCATACAATATCTGTTTTACATGTGATTTTTTTTGCTAGGACCGTATTGAAATTCCGGAATCGATGACGCTAGTTTGGATGAATTCTGAGACGGTCAAATTTTAGGGTTTAAATTGAATTTAAATTCAATTTAAATTCAAAGGGTGAGTGTTTTAACCCACTCACAACTTCTAAAATTTCTTATGTTTGTTAAATTAAGATTGGATGTGATTAGAAATTTATTTATGACTGTTTGGCATATTTTTAATCATCATCTCGGCTAAATTGCATTTATTTATTTAAATTGTTATTTATTTATTATTGCATATAAACTGCCAGTTAAACAGTTATTAATTTATCATTTGATATAAACTGCTAGTTAATTCCTGATGATTATTATCCGTTCTATATTGATGCTATTGTTTTGAATTAGATGATGATTGTGATAAATGGTTGATGGTTGATATTGGATGAATGGATGCTGTATTTATATTGTTATAAACTGCCAGTTATTATGCATTTCATCTCATTCGGGATTGCGGTTTGAAATGATATACAACCATATTTTTATTTTTAAATTGCGGATTGAAATGATAAATATCCGTATCACTTGACCATATGATAGTAAATATTATACAGGCGCCGCGGTATATATATACACATAAAAATTATTTTGAAATGATTTTCTATGGTTTTGGAAAGAATATAGTTAATGAATATTGATTTTGATATTTTTAAATATTATTTTATACATAGTTAAACGCTTGAATTTAAGTTATGTATAAATTTGGTTTAAAGAATAAAAGAAGTTTAAAAAAAATAAAAGTTAAATTTTATTTTGATATAATACGGTTAAGTATTTATTTAAATTTATTGATGGAGTTTATAATGTTTTAAATAAAATAAATGTTGGAAGATAAATATGAATTTGCTTTGAATTAAGGTATTTAAGAATTATCCTCGAATAAAATTTATTTGAAATATAAATAAATTAGGATTTAAAAGGTACGATTTTATAACTTGATTTTGATTAGAGGACTTAAATGAATATCAAATTGATTTAAAGAATATTATCAAGTTAATTTAATTAAAAGAATATCTTGTTATTGAAGTTTAAGGGTTTACTTAAATAATATTTGCTTTATTAAGTAAACATTTCAAATTTAAATAATAGGAATTGGATTTGATATATATTAAATTAGCAAAGAATCCATTTTCAAATAGTGGAATATTTAAAGATTTAAATATATGAACTATAAAAATTTAAGTTTTGAAATGTAGAACATTAAGCTTTGAAATATATGGGAATTAAAATGTTTTATTTGGAGGTTCAAATTGATATTGGGAATGTATTATGAAATTTAAAGAAGCTATTCTACTATATAAAGTAATATAGTATTTGAACCATTAAGTATTAAAAGCCATGTTTCAAAGCTATGGTTTCAAGGTATATATATTTGAAAAATATTATGATTTTGGGAAAGAGATATTTATAAAATTAAAATGATATCATATAGATTTGGGTTTTAAAAATATAAATGATATCGTATTTATATGGTTTCGAAATAGATATTTTATTTTGGTTTTAAAGTATAATTTCTTGTTGAAATAACCGCGGTGTTATAATAACGTTTGGTTGTTGAAGAGACCGGGATCGGAAGTTTTCATACTCTCTGCCAACTCCGAAAACCACGTTAACAACCGTATACGCGGTGGAGATTCCAGAATGAAGTAGGATGGTGGCGGCGTTTCCTTTAAGGTAAATACGTGGACCCAACTCCCGTGAGTTGGCATAAGGTGGCTAAAACAGGAGCGATCGACGGGTTAATTGAGGTAGCACCTTTGATTGGACACATTCCTTCGATATTATATTTTGACTTTTGGATTGATTTGGTGGCCACTTTTGATTTTTCTTATTTAGGGGTGTGGCTCGAGGTGGGTGGTAGCTGCGGCTACGCGTTACCACCGACCTGGAAGCGTAATTGGTATATCTACCCTGGCATTGCCTAGTTGGACCGTGTCACATACCCAAGCGCGCCTTATACGAGTTTGGCTTTGCACCATACCTATGGAGTGCCCTCTGACGACTCCCAGTACGGGGGAGATTACGGTACTGTATAGACTATGTGAATATATTTTGGGTTAAGGACTATATGGGTAACCCCTTAACGCTATTTAAAAGCAAGTTTATTTTACAATTAGACACTATTATAATAGCGAAATATACTACATAGTAAATAGTTTAACGGACCCTTAGGAGATGGAAATCCCGAGCTTCTCTTAAGTTACTGCACTCATATTTATTTATGTTAATTTAACTTACATAAGATCTTTTAGTTCTGACTCGAGTGTTTTGTCTTTTCAATCGCTCGAGTCAGTCCAAGCGTTTCAGGGTTTCGAAGACCTTAGCTCTGGAGGACGAAGACGAAGATTTATATTATTATTATTAGTCCACTATACTCATATGTTCCGCTGCATTGTTATAGGTATGTGTAACTCTGATAAATGTGTAAGTATAATCAAATATTTTGTGAACAGCTTTATAAACTGTATATTTGATTATTATATTTTATCCTTCCACAGTGAGATTCTATTTTGTTTTATTTCTTTCTCGTTTTTCTTATTTACCCCATAACAATCCGCCCTTCCGAACGGTTTGAATTGGCACATGTGTCGATTTAAAGCGTGCGAAAAAGCGGGATGCTACATGATGTCTATGCGGTTGGTTGCGAATGATTGTTGTTTATATTGATTTGTTTGTTAGTGGTTGGAACAACTTTAAATATTCCATTCTTATATAATTGTTAACCTTTTGGATAATATAAATGAAATATAGCTTATGGAACCAATTGCCACTGCTTTTGGTTTCATAATTAAGCGTTAATTGCCCGACAAATGGGTACGTTTTCGGATTATGGTTTTATAGCGCTATTATATTATTTTTTCCCGTGTTAGGATATATTATTTTGGAAGATATATGTTATATATTGTTATATTTGATATTATATTTGCTCCCGAGCCTCCCCGTACAAGGGAGACTCTGCCGAAATTTTCCGTAAATCGTGGACTTCGAAAAATTTCGACAATGTTTTCAAAACTTTATTAATTTGAGTATAAAAAGATTTAATGGTTATAAATTTGTATATTTTATTTAAATTAATTAATTTTGTAAATTTATTTGTCTACAAAGTTCAGATTTTTAAATAAGACATATTGATTTTCTTAATTCTTTCTTTTCCCTTCTTTTTCCTTTTCGGGGACGAAAAGTTTTGAGTGGAGGAGAGTGCAACGGCCCGTAATTTTGATGATTAAATTTGTTAATAAATAAGACTTTAGTAAATTAATATTGAAAGAAATGAAAACTTGTGATTTATGTATGAAATTATAACCAAAATAAAGCGTAATAGTGTTAAGTAAGTAAAATACTAACAAATTGAATGGACTTCCATGTTAATTGAAAAAATAAATAAATGTTACAACCTGGTTATAAATTGTATATGAGAAAATAACAGTAAGTATTGAATTAATTAATGAAATAACAAATTGTTAACAGTAATTGAATGTAGATTTAGGTAATAATGTTAATGCAAGTTAATAAATGATTAAATTAGTGCAATCCCAATTAATTGAAACCAATTGTAAGGTTATAATTGATTGAAATTAGTAAATTGGGAAATAAATTCAAAGTTATATTAATTGATAGATTAATCAACTCTAAATGACATCTAAATTTGTTTAAATTAGCGTAAATGATTAAGAAATTTAAAAATGATAAAAATTGTCAATTATAGAATTGAAATTGAAAATTTGATTTAATTACTTTATTATTAATTAATGTAAAAATAGCCATTTTTGCCACTGACTCAGCTTTCGACGAAACAAGTTTCATCTGATCTATAACGGTAAATTATTGTAGGATTTCATGTTTCGTATCGATCGGACTTGCCGTTTGATCGTGCGGGCTCGAAACGCCTAAAAAATCAACTTAATTGAAATCAATTTGAAATAACCTGATTTTAGCATAACTTCTTCATACGATGGAATTTGGACTTGAAACCTGTTCCATTGCATTTAAAATATTTAAGAACGTCTATTTTGATATATGGCTTGACTTATTTTGGTTTCGGAGTGTTTTAACCCACTCACAACTTCTAAAATTTCTTATGTTTTGTAACGACCTGATGTTTTCAACCATTCAGACTACATACTTCAGACTTGAATTGTTTAAAATATCAAATAGTTAATTTAAATTTGGAAAAACTCAGCATATACAGTAAATAAATCAACCACAGAATCACAGACATAGATAATATAAAATAATGCAGCGGAATAGATAAATAGTCGTCCATGAAGCTACTATATATACATCGGAGTTAGAAATAAAATACAACAGAATATCAAAAATATAGTGAAGTCTCCAGTACGAACAGATGACCTCTCTGAACAAATCAATTGGAAGAGTTGAAAGCTGAGTCAATAGTTGGATCCTCAAACGAAGCTCCAAACTCCAAGGTGAGTCTCTAATGCTGTATCACTTAGTCTGACCTGAGCGTAAAGCAAAACACAAAACACTCGAGTTAGGATTAACATTCTTGTACTAATAAATCCAACTCAGTTGAAAATCAACTGAAATATAGTTAACTTAGAGGATGTTTGGGATAACCATCCTCTAAGGATCTGCGGAACTATATGGAAGGTAGAAATATACACTATGATACCATGGTCATTTCAAATTAATTCATACTTCAAAATCAACTCGACCTTCCCATTCAAATCAAATTCAATCTCAAATTATCCGTTTCTATTCAATTCAGTTTTCTAAATAACAAATTCAAATTATATTGATTTCAAATACAGATCTGAATCACAAATAAACCATTTATATTCCAGAATATTTCAAAGCTTTAAAATTCAGCATTTCAAAGTTCAATTTAACAGTTTCGTATAGATCTCGATTTAACCTCATTATTATTAGTCTTGAAATATTCACTTAATAAATTCAGTATTATTTAAATAACCTAAATTTACCTTTAAACTAAATATTCCTTTCGATCTATTTAAACTTGAAATATCCATTTAATCACTTTGAATCAAAATCAAGTTATAAAGATCAAATCTTAAACTTTGAATTCAATAGTTCAAATCGATTTAATTTAGTAGAATTCTTAAATAAATACAATTTCCATTAATTCCGCTTTATCTTCTCAACCTTAACTTATTCAAATTATTACAACCATCTATTTTTAAATATGGATTTACATAAATACGTAAACATATTATATGTATTGAATCAATCTCAATAATAATATTATTAAATCCATATATAAAACTTCCATCTATATATAATATTTTAAGAAGCAATATCTAATAAAAACCATATATTTCTTTCCAGACCATAGGAATCATTTTCAAATTATTTATATACAGACCAGTGGTGTCTGCATAAAATTTCCTATCCTATGGATATTTATCATTTCAATCCGTAATTTAAATATACGGGTAGATATCATTTCAACCCGAAATCCCAAATTCAATTCAAATGAAAATCACTTGGGTCAATCATTTCAACCCATAACGATTTTCTCCTATTCTAAAGTCCGTTCGAGTATGTATCATTTCAACCCATAGTGAATTCTATACTAACAGGAAACTTGCAGAGTGATAACCGATAATATAAAATATAACAACATGCATATATCATCAATAACAATATAATACAAACAATAGGACATGGTGCCATATCCCGCCGCTGAATAGTTACAGAAAATAACATAATTAACAATTCAGATAACTACAACAACATATTTCAATTGTCGTTTCAATTGAAATAAAATTTAATAAATATAAGAACGTTAATCGTGAGTGATTGCTCACCTTTCGAGGCTAGAGAGATTTGTCACTGAAATGAGTTACGAATCCAAGCACGAATTTCAAAGAAAACGCAGGATTGGCACGATTTCGACAAACAAAGCTGATATATAAAGATGTTGGTGGGAACAAATCAGAATCAACACAATAGAAGAAACAATGATATATATATATATATATACATACTATTATTATCCATGGAATAAACTAATATCAGAATAACAAATATATAAAATAAAAATCAACATTTCATTAAAGCACGTATTAAGTAAAATATTCCTATTATACACATCAACTAACATAAAATAAGATTATATAAACTTTAATAACATATATACTTGTAACAACCAGGTATTTTCAACCATTCGCATCCATTATAAGTGTATAGGTAGACACTCATGCCGGAATTGAATTGCTCAAAATACCGCGTTGTAAATAAAAATTTGGCATATCTCAGAATATGCAGTAAATAAAAATCACAGATCACAGACACAGAGTAATAATAATGCAGCGGAAGTAAAAGAGATAGTAGTTCATGACGCTACTATATAAATATATCAGAGTTACATAAGATACAATAAAAGAAATAAAGTACAACAGAAGTTTAAATATGATAACCAAATACAAGCTGAATAGAACATCCAAACTTAAAAGATGAAACTTGACAAGTAGATAATCTCCAGCGATTACAATCTCCAGAAAGTGGAAATCCAAATCCGTGAATAACTCAGGCTGACCCGAGCATAAATAAAAATACAAACACTCGAGTCAGGACATACATACTTATACAATGTAAACCAACTCAAGTGAACTGTCGTAAAGTTACAAGTAACTTAGAAGATGCTTAGGACCGCCCATCGTCTAAGGATCCGTTAAACTATTTACTATATAGTATATTTGCGCTATATACAGTAGTGTCTAATCAGTAAAGTATAATCATATAGAAAATAGCGTTAAGGGGATGGTGAACCTTAACGCGGTCAGATCTTTAAAACCAAAATCATAGTGGGCTCGATATAAGGAGATGACGCGGCACGCGAGGCAATGCCAGGGTGGATACACCGTTTGCACTTCCGGACCGGTGGTGACGGCAAGCCAGCAGCTTCCGCCCACCTCGAACAATACCCCCGAATCAAAGTGGCGCCACATATCGAATCACAAAAGTAATAGAATGGTTTCCGATGGAGCATGCTCGATGAAAGGGTGCGACCCTTTGTGTAGCCCGGTATAGCTCCTGTTTTAGTCATTTATGCCAACTCATGGGAGTTGGGTCCATGTAATATACCTCGAGAACGTCGCCACCATCCTACTTCATTCTGGAATCTCCACCGCGTACACAGTTGTTAAAGTGGTTTTCGGTATTGGCCAGCTATAAGACAATATCTGATCCCGGTCTCTTTAACAACCAATCGTTATTATAACTCGTAGTTATAACTTTAAAAAAAAATATTTTATACTTCAAAATAAAATATCATTTCAACCCAAATCTTTATCAAAATAAAGATTAAATTATTTCCAAACTATTTCAATATATCACCATACTATATCTTTCGATTCAAATATTTATCAAAATAAATATCAAGTCATTTCTAACCATTTCAATATATTAAATTATCATATCCTTTCAAAACTTCCTTTCAAATCATTTTAATATATCAAAATATCATAACCTTTCAAAACTTCGTTCAAAATATCTTATCTTTCAACACTTCCTTTCAAATTATTTTAATATCAAAATGTCATATCTTTCTAAACTCCATTTTCAAATCATTTTAATATATCAAAAATCATATCTTTTCAAACCACATTTCAATCATTTAATATATCAAAATATCAAAACCACATTCATTTCAAATCATTATTCATTTTATTCAATTTAAAATACCATTTCAATTCACGTTTCGGAACAATTTATATTCAAAAAAATCATTTTTAATCATTAAAATGAAGTTATTATGTTTAATAATTAGAATATTAAATTTCCAAAATTTTCAACTTCCAAAGTTCATTTATTCACCTAAGTTTATCAAAACAGTGAAAATTCACTTTTCGTGGCATTTAGAAAACGCTACGGAAAGATACATTCAAAACAGTTCAATTTAACAAAAGACAACATTTTAAAATGTTGTAATAGGGTTTACTTAAATTTTAAATAAACTTAGTTAAATTCAAAAATTATAGCACTTACAAAAATTGCTATAATAGCTTTTAATTCAATTTAGCTTTTTAGTTCATTATCATCAACTACAACATTTACAAATGCCGTAATATCATTTACATTGTAATTAATAGCATTTCAAAAATGCAGTCAATTAACTTCAAATATTCAATATAATTTCTCAACCAATTATATTTTTTTATTTAAAACATTTTTAACTCATAAAATCATACATTTTCACATTTATAAACATCATTTAATTTTCCTCAAGTTCATGATTTTATAAAGTTAAATTTCCATTCAAAAATCAAGATTTAATAATAATTCACTTATTAAATTGCAATGTTCAATTTTAAATTCATTGCATTAAATTTCAACTTAACACTTAAGTTCAAATTCTCAAATATAACTTAGTTTTATTTTTATTTACTTAACTAAAAGTTCACTTTTAAGTCAATTTCATAAATTTCCAATTTTAGTTATATTTCAAAATTTCAACTTAAATATTCATTCATTTCACATTCAACTTTATCACAAATCATTAATATGATATAAAATCACTTTAAATTAATTTAAATTCAAAATATCATAAATTTATCATATTTTCAAAGTTAATTTAAATTCCATTAAAAATTAAATCAAAATTTCCAAAATAACTTACATTCATATTTTCTAACTTTTCCATAATTTATTTAACTTATAGATTTGCAGAAAATAAATAATACTTTAAAAAATTTATATTTTTATTAAATTTCAAATCAAATATTATAATAATTAAATTTCTAAAATATTTTAAAATTTTTAGAAAAACATATTTTAACTACGGGCCTGTATATAATTTTCTACGCTAGGTAAAGTGATACGGGAAATATATCATTTCAACCCGTAACTTACAAAGAAAATCCGGGTTTTATCATTTCAAACCCGCAATCCCAAGTTAAAATAAATTAAATAAAAACCGTTCAAGCCTATCATTTCAGCCCATAACGATTTTTCCCTATTCTAAAGTCCGTTCGGGTATGTATCATTTCAACCCATAGTGATTTCTAATCTACAGGGAACTTGCAGTATGATAAACATATATAAATGAACAGTAACAACATATATATGATAACAGATGATACGACATGAAATTTAACAGCTTTAACATGATATATATATATATATATATAAAATCACATGGCAGTTATAACTTCATATTTAATTCTGCACATTCAGTTGTTGTTGTTTCACAACTGCATAAGTATAAATGTCGTGTGAGCTTTACTCACCTTTTATGGCTGGAGATTGCAATACAAATGGCACAACGGATTCCAAAAGGCAATAGCACGTTTTTTGATTTGAGTGGAGAGCAAATCCAAGCTATAGAGCTTGTGTTATAACCCAAAACAAACAAAATAAAATTATAATTCAATACAACATTGAATAGGAATAACTTTGAATTGAAAAGCAATATGAATACACAACTTTTTGCCTTGCTTTCTACACTTTCTAGCATGGCTTAGGAAATGTTTTGGCTCAGGTTTGGACATACTTTGGTTCAGGTTTGGGTCCTATAAGGCATGGCTACAAGGTATTGAAGTGGTGGAGGAGTTTCTACGCATGAATATGAAGAGGTTTATGCAAAATAGTGGTTTTTGGTTCATTTTGGGCTTGGCTACATGGATCTATGGCTCGGCTATGGCATGTTTCAGATCTGGACAGAGGATGAAGGTGATGGTTAGGGGTGTGTCAAGGTGGTGGTGGAGCAATAGGAGGTGGCCAAGGTCATCTAAGGTGATGGTGATGAAGACTAGGTGGCTAGACATGCTTTTTAAGTAGTTTTAACATAGTTTTTGTGGATTTTGCATCATGGGATGGTCATGGCACTTGCAGGTCAGAGGAGAAAGGGTTTTGGTCGTGTATGATGTGGGGAAGGAAGTGGTGGTGGTCGGTGGAGGAGATGGTGGAGGTGTTAGGCCAAACAAAGCAAGAGAAGCAAGGCAAAAATCAAGCAAAACAATAGAAAAAGGAAGAAGAAAAGAGAGGAGGTCATTACCAAGGAAGTTTGAAGAAGCCATGAGAATGAGAAGTGATGAGTTGTTTTTCACATGAAAATTGAAGGGAATACACAGAAAATGAAAAAAATGCACGGCCTAGAGGAGTAATGGGGAGGTTATGGCAAATGAAACGACTTTGGACAATGAAACGTCTAGAAATGAAACGTCTAGAAATGAAACGCATTTCCGTTTTCTAAAGATCAAATAAAAACAACAATAAATCAGAAAATACCTTAGAAAACCGAAACCAAGTGAAATAATATGAAAATAAATAATTAATTTTAAAGAAAATATAAAAAGGATGAAAGAAATTGCTTAAAGATACAAAACAGTGTCCAGAAATTGCAAACAAATCACTACTAGTCTTGGAAAAATATCCACTTCATTTTAAAAATATTATGAAGTGAAACTTTGAAATAAAATAATTTACTTATAATTTTCAAAATAAAATAAATAATTATATTGGAGAAAAACAGAAAAAGAACTAAAGAAAATGTTTAAAAATTGAAAACATGGCATGGAAATTACAAGAAAAATACTACTAGCTCTAGAAAAATTCCTACCTCACTTTAAAAATATTAAAAGGCAAAAATATACATAAAATAACATATTAATACATATTACAATAAAATATGACAAAGAAAATAAAATTTATACTATTTAAAATAACAAAATTGCAGAATAAACGAATTGCACTCAATATTGAAATATACATAACTTTCACAATTTAAATCCGTTTCCAACGAAACAAAAAGCAGTGTTCTTAAAATTTTATGTACTTTCACAATAAAAGAAAAAAAATTAAATTTTCAAACTTTTAAAATTTTAAAAAAAAAGTCAAAGTTTGACTATTTTGACCAAAAATTCACTTTTTGGAAAATATTCTTTTTAGTCATGCTTTGGAATGATAATTCATATCAAAACTAAAGTTTATCATTCAAAATAAATAAAATAAGTTTTTTTTTAAAATCAAAAATTCAATTAAAATAATTAAAATATACAAATAAATAAATCACAAAATACAAGGTTGTTACAATACTACAATATATGTACCCAACAGCTAAAGACCAAAAGAAATTCATTTTTTTCTAAATATTGACACCAGGTTATTATCGTACAGAAAGATCTACTCACGTAACCCAAATTTTTTTATATACTATATGTATAAATCCTGTATATTATACCACGTTACACATATAACACTTACAATGTATGTATACAAATATACCGTATAATACTTGAAATCAAAACAGCATTCAGCAAAGAAAAGATCACTGCCACCCAATATAATTCGCATACTTAACTATATGTATATTTTCAATAATATACGATTAAAGAACCCAAACTGTAAATATATGATTTATAATAAGAGAGAGGTCCACCGCACACAAAATTCATGTATATATTATACTTTTTTTGGTTATCAAAGTATATCTGAACAAGTGTATAGCATAAACATAATAATAGTTTCTTGTTTCATAATAATAAGATACATACAAACTGCACTCGACGCAATCACTAAATAATGTAATTAAAACGTACCACACAACAATATGTAATCTTCATTACAGATATAAACAAAATCCCATATGCGGCTTTGAATATATATGTGTATATGCATATATTACTTATAGTATACACTGGAAAAATTATACTCTTAAATGATTTAGAAATCCATGCTGTCCTAAAATTTTCAGAAAAATATAACATACATTAGTATCTGTACATGGAATCTACAAACAAGCCTCATGAACTCATATACCCAAATGCTTATGTATCTAAACTGACTTATGTATATAACATAGAACATATATTTTATAAACTGTTTATAACTAATAGAATATGAACAACTAATAGAAACTATATGTACACAAATCCTTATACAATGATAAGCGAAAATCTATAAACATACATATTAAATACCTCACAGAATGCATGGCTAGTGCCTGAGCACGCTGCCAAAATAAAAGAGAAGTAGTGTGGATGAAAGGCCAGATCGACTCTTGGGTTTGAACGCGAGGAGGGGGTGATGATGCTCGGGCTTGGGTAGGTTTGAGGAGGGCTATTGTAACGACCCGATATTTTCAACCATTCGCATCCGCTCATGTCAGACTTGAATTGTTCAAAATACCACGTTGTAAATAAAATTTGGCAAATCTCAGAATATACAGTATATAAATAATCACAGAATCACAGAAATCAGAATACTTGCAGCGGAATTAAAATAACTTAGTGGTTCATGAAGCCACTATCAATTGTCTCAAAATAAGAAATTTACAAAGTCTTTAAAACCAAATATAGTTTGGATCAACTACAGAAAAATCCACATTTATTTGTCTCCATTACAAAATCTAAGATAAAGAACTGAATGGGAAATTTGACAGCAACTTGAAAGACGAACAGCAGAAGTCCTAGCTCCGGGGATGAAGTCCGAACTGAAACTCAGGCCGACCCGAGCGTAAAATAAAACATAAACACTCGAGTCCGGACATACATACTTATGCAGTGTAAACTAATTCAAGTGAATTGTAATGTAAAGGAAAATAACTTAAAGGATGCTTGGGACTGCCCATCCTCTAAGGATCCATTAAACTATTTACTATGTAGTAAAATTTCAATATTATAATAGTGTCTATTTGTAAAGTAAACTTACTTTTAAATAGCGTTAAGGGGTTACCCATATAGCCCTTAACACATATATATTCTCATAGTCTATACAGTACCGTGATCTCCCCCGTATTGGGTGTCGTTAGAGGGCACTCCATATGTATGGTACAAAACCAAAATCGTATAAGGCTCGCTAGGGTAGGTGACACGGTACAACTAGGCAATGCCAGGGTAGATATACCAATTACACATCTGGACCGGTGGTAGCGCGTAGCTGCTACTACCGCCCACCTCGAACAACACTCCCAAATCAAAGGTGCGCACCAAACAATCACAAAAGTAATAAATGGCATACGAAGAAGTGCGTCCGATAAGAGTTGCTACCTCCTTAGCCCATCAATCGCTCCTGTTTTAGCCACCTTATGCCAACTCACGGGAGTCGGGTCTACGTATTTACCTCAAAGGAAATGTCACCACCATCCTACTTCATTCTGGAATCTCCACCGCGTACACGGTTGTCAAAGTGGTTTTCGGTATCGATAGACAGTATGCCCATATCCGATCCCGGTCTCTTTAACAACCAACGTTATTATTACCCGTGGTTATAAAGAATTCAAAATAGTTTTATGTTTCAATCAAAATACTACATTTAAAACTATTTAAAAGTGAAGTTATAATTCTTACAAAATCCACTATACATCCCAAAGGTTTAGCCTTAGTTCATTTGTATCAACTACAGCACTTGCGTAGTGCAGTAGTATCCTTTACAACAGAATTGAGTAAATTAAAATTTAGACTTAAATTTAATTTCAATAATAATTAAATCTTAAATTAAACCAAATTAGCTTATATAATCATATTTCCCACCTTTGAATAGTCATTAAATTATTCAATAATTTATGATAATTATAAAGTAAAATTTTCAAATATATATCTAACTTCTCTATACCTTACTTATTAAATCAAGTGAAAAATTCTCTATAAATTTTACTTAATAATTAAGTTAAATTACGACTTCAAAAATGAACTTAATTTCTAATCAACTTCTTAACGTACCTTTATTCTAACCACTTTACATTTCTAAATTTAGTTATATTTCCACTTCCATTTTAAGTATTCACTTTATTTAACTATTTACTTCATAGACAACTTAACCCTTTATTTATTTTCTTATATTCAAATTTATACCAAAACATCATATTTTATTCTTAACTTAAATTCCATTTTATTTTCCAAATCAAAATTTGCAAAAATAAATCTATACTTTAAATTCTTAGCCTTTATTTATTTACATCTTTAACTTGTATAATATCCTATACTTATAAGAATCATTTTAATCCAATTTTTAAACAAAATATTATAACATTCTAATTTAAAAATATTTAATATTTCCAAAAAAAATGATATAACCATGGGTCTGTATAATATTTTCTAACCTAGCTCAAGTGATACGGATAATATATCATTTCAATCCGTAATTGACAAAAAAAATTCCAGGTTCTATCATTTCAAACCCGCAATCCCAAGTTAAATAATAAATATATATAATAACAAATATCGTTCAGGCCTATCATTTCAGCCTGTAATGATTCTATTCTATAGGGGACTTGCAGTGATAAACAGTAAATACATAAACGGTATAACAACATAATATAACAGTATAAAATATAACTGATGATGGGTAAATTTAATAACGAGGTTTTTAAACATCATAAATTTATCACAGGCAATTAAAATATAAAATAAAATCATTCTATAATTTCACTTGTTAATAATTTACAGATCTATAAGTACGTTTGTTGGGTGAGAAATACTCACCTCTATGCTGCTGAAGATTAGACTCAAAACTAGGATAACCACACTGGAAACAGCGTATAGAAAGCATGATCAAATATTGGAAGATGAGACAAACCGATTTCGATCTTGAAACAAGATAAATAAATAAACTGAGTACGCGAATTCAATTACGAACAAAACAAATTTTTAAATAAATCAAAATTGGAACGAGATTTAAGATAAAAGGATGATTTGACAAAATTGCTAGACCACTTCACCACACAACTCCAACTACACCTCACATGCTCGGCACTGACCAGATTTTGGACACGCAAGTATTCAAGCGGTGAAATATTTTGGACATAAAGGCTGTGCTATCATTTTGTACAGGTGTGCATGCACTTATTTTATATATTTATTGTATATATTTTTTCTTTTCTAACATTTGTCAGATCAATATGTGGCAAAAGTGGTGCACGAACAAAAATACTTTTTTATATCTATTAAGTGACATGTCCACTTGCATGGCTTGGCCATCACTGCATGGAGGCGAGGCAAGGTCAGGAGGGGGTGGCGGAGAGGTTGAGTGTAACGACCCGTAAATTTTGACCATTTAATTTGTTAATTTAATTTAATTTTTTTAATTTAATGAAGAAAGAAAATGAAAATTTTATAATTAATATTGGAGCGAATGTTAGAAATTAAAAGTTGCAATGGCAGTAAAAATCATTCTTGACAATTGGAATGAAATTCAATTAAAGAAATAGTGGAAAACATTATAATTTGTTAATGTAATATGATTGTGTAATTAATACTGAAAGAAATAAAATTTGAAATAGTATTTAATGAAATAATAACTAAAATGAATTGCAACTGTATAAATGGAAGTAAATTGTAAATAAGTGAATGTAAGTATTGAATAAATTTATGGAAATAAAATCTAAATGTATGATTGGATAGAACATAAGTGAATGCAATCAGTAGTATGGAAATAAATGCCAACATTTAATAGAAATTGTATATGAGAGATAAAGAAAAGGATTAAATTGATTAATGCAATAAAACATTGTAACGGTATTTGATCGTAAATTTAGGTAGTATGTTATTTGGAAATTAAGTTAAGGGTAGGATAACAACTATTATAAATTATCTAATTAATTGGTCAATGAAGTTATTGGAAATAAAGTTCATTTAAATGGTAAGTAATTACCATGTTGTTATTGATAATAAAACGCTACTTTAAAATTTATTAATATATCAACGGAAGTGTGAATGTGAAGCAATAGAAGCGTAAATCTATTATAGTAGAAATTGATGGAATGGGAAATTATCAGTGTAACGAAACGCGAAAAAATGTAAAAAATGTTATAGTGTAATGATTGATTGGAAATCAGGATTTATTTATTCAAATGTAAATTTAAGGTAATTGGATTTAATTGAAAAAAAGGGAAAGAATGAAATTAAATATTTAAATATTGTGTAAATATAAACTTAGATAAAATTTGAAGATATCCACGTAATAGAGTATAAATCCAATGTTAGTTCCATCTATTTAATACTAATAGGTTTAATGATAGATTGAAGAGTCAATTAAATGTAAGTTAATATAAATTAAGGTAATAGTGGGGAATAACGTGAATTTTCTTCATAATATGATAATTAAGAGAATACAACATAAACTTAAGTAAACTTTGGTAAATCAATTTCTATCAATCCAAATCTAACATTTTGTTAATATAGATTAAAGTATAGAAAGCGATATTTACTAATTTAATTGAAGTATAAAAATCAATAATTGAAGTATTGCAAAATAAATGAAATTTAACGTTTAAATATTACGTTAATAGAGATTTAAACTGAAATTCAAGAATATTAAAATAATAGTTTTGAACCCAACATTGAATCCATCTACTTAAAAAAAATTATAGATGGAATAATCATTGATTATTTAATTTAATAGAAATTTTGGGAACTTAATTTATAATTTTGAATATAATGAAATAGAAGATTTGACACCGCAATTGATAGATTTATAAACTCTAAATTTGACATAAAGTTTTGTTTAAAATCATTGTAAATAATTGAGAAATATAAGGTGATAAAATTTGTGAGTTTAAAATTTAAAATTTGAAAGTTGATTTAATAATAAATTTTAATTTATTTAATTAGTATAAAAATACCCATTTTGGCCACTGACTCGGATTTCGGCGAAACCAGTTTCATCGAATCCGTAACGATGAATTATAATAATGTTGCAAGTTTCGTAGCGATCAGACTTGTCGTTTGATCGTACGGACTAGAAACGCCTTGAAATTTATGCAATTGAAATCAATTTGAAAATATTGATTTCAGCATAACTTCTTCATACGATGGAATTTGGAGGTGAAACTTTTTCCATCGCGTTCAAAATATTTTAAAACACCTATTTTGATGTATGGATTTAACCAATTTCGTTCCGGGGTGAGAACGAGCTTTTTGGGCCACGTTAGCGATAGCACGTATATCCAACACGATCCACCTATTCCAATTTCTAACCTACGTATATAAACCCAGTTATAAACCCTAGCCTCCATCTATTCTCATTTGTTTATGCGTTCATTTCCTCAGCTCCTCCTCTTCCAATGGCCGCAAACCCTAGATCCAATTGCATATCCAATCAAAAGTCAAAAATTCAAAGTCCTCGGAAAAATCTCAAAAAAATATAAGTTAATGCTCTCGACGAGCGTAATTTAATGGTGCAATTCGTTTTTGAAATCAAATTAATTTTTTTCCAGAAAACCCTAGTTTATTCTCGGCCATCCGTTGCGTCGAAAACTTTTGTCGCCTGATCGGAAATTGGTTTCTGGGTTTTGCAGAGGGGACTGAGGGGAGTCGATTTATGTGGTTAGTTTGGAGAATCAACGGCTTGATCAGCAACAAAATTCGATTAGGGTTTCGAAATAAGGTTTTTTGATGGCGGCCGGAGGCGTTGATGGGCGACCGGAGTGGGATGGTCAGGTGCGGCGTGGCGAGCAGGTGAGGATGGTGGTGGCAGCTCGGCCTACGGCGGCGTATGGTAGTCGAAAATCGTGGTCAAACCTTCAGTCAAGGGTGAGTTATTGGGTTCGGCTATGTTGCGTTTTCTTACTTGAGATGTTAGAAAAGATGATGATGTGGCAAGTATGATGGATGTAATGTGTTCTTTTTTCTTTGTTATTTTTAAAATTAAATTCAATCACAATTATTGCTATAACTCTCGCATACGAACTCCGTTTCACGCGCGGTTCCTTTTGTTAAGATCGTATTGAAATTCTGGACTCGATGACGCTGGTTCGGACAAATTCTGAGACCGTCAAAACTTTGGGTTTAAATTGGATTTGAATTCAATTTAAATTCAAAAGGTGAGTGTTTTAATCCACTCACAACTTCTAAAATTTCTTATGTTTGTTAAATTAATTTATGATATGAGTAGAAATCCATTTATGACTGTTTGGCATATTTTATTCATCATCTCAGTTAGATTGCATTTATTTAAATTAATTTGTTATTTAATTTTATTGCAGCACATAAATTGACAGTTAATTTATTTATTTTTGCATATAAACTTCCAATTAAACAGTTATTAATATATTTGTGAATATAAACTGTTTGTTGGTACCTGTTATATTTTATATGCTATTTATTGATGTTGGTTCAAATTGGATGATGATTGAAATAAGGGTTGCTGAATGATGTTTGGTAAATGGATGATGTATTCTATATTATATAAGCTGCAAGTTATCATGCATTTCATTTCATTCGGGATTGCGGTTTGAAATGATATACAACCGCATTTTTTATTTTAAATTGCGGATTGAAATGATAAATATTCGTATCACTTGACCATAGGATAGAAAATTATATACAGGCACCGCGGTATATATATAATTTTTTTTGAAATGATTTTATGGTTTGGATATGATATGGTTTAATAAATATTAAATTTGGATATGATATAAATATTTTTTTTATATATACATATATAGTTAAACTGTTGAATTTAAGCTATGCATAAATCTGTTAAATAAAAATGAATAAGTTGAAAAATGAAATTTGATAATTTATATTATATGAGTAAGTACAAGTTTAAGATCTTGTATATATATATATACATATATATATATATATAGTTTTCAATGATTCCAATCAATTAAGATTGAAAGATAAATTGAAAATTTAATTGGAATGGAGCTTATTTAAAAATTTAACTCGATAAGTTGATGTTAACTTATTAAAATTAGAAATTTTAAAGGTATGATATTTATAACTGGATTTAATGAATAATTCTAGTATAAATAAATGGAAGGAAATATTTAATGTTAATAAATTGAGTTTTATTTAAATGGTTATGGATTTATCATGTAAACCTTTCAAAACTAAATAATAGGAAAATGAATTGTTGAATAAAAATCCCAACCTTAGTTTTGAAATTCATTAAATACTCAAAATTTGAATATATGGAAATCGAAGTGTTTTATTGAAACTAAAAGTGGATCTAAATTTACGCGGTTTAGTCCTAAAATTTTAAATAAATAAAAATTGTGAAGTCGCGGAATTATTTTATAAAGTAATTTTAAATTCAAACTATTTATTCCATATACTGTTGAATATCCAAACCATTCAAGTTTTAGAAGTATGGTTTTAAAGCTATGAATTTCGAAGTATTATGTTTTGAAAGCTATAATTCAAATGCTTGGTTTCTGGATATTATAAATTTTAAAGCAGTATGACTTTGGAAAAAGGAATATATTTGAAATAAAATGATATTATTGATTTGGGTTTTATAAAAATAATATCAAAATGAGTTGTTTTGGAAATGGAAATGATATCGTACTTATGGGTTTTGAAATGGATAATTATATTTTGGTTTTAAAATATAACCTATTTTCAAAGACCGCGGTGTTATAATAAAGTTTGGTTGTTGAAGAGACCGGGATCGGAAGTTGTCATACTCTCTGCCAACTCCGAAAACCACTTTAACAACTGTGTACGCGGTGGAGATTCCAGAATGAAGTAGGATGGTGGTGGCGTTTCTTTTACGGTAAATACGTGGACCCGACTCCCGTGAGTTGGCATAAGGTGGCTAAAACAGGAGCAATCGACGGGTTAATTGAGGTAGCACCTTTGATCGGACACATCCCTTCGATATTATACTTTGACTTTGGATTGATTCGGTGGCCTCTTTTGATTTTATTTGGGGGTGTGGCTCGAGGTGGGCGGTAGCTGCACGCTACGCGTTACCACCGACCCGAAAGCGTAATTGGTAAATCTACCCTGGCATTGCCTAGTTGTGCCGTGTCACCTATCCTATCGCGCCTTGTACGAGTTTCTATTTGTGTCATACCTATGGAGTATCCTCTGGTAGCCTCCCGATCAGGAGGTATTACGGTACTGTATAGACTATTGGCATTATTTGTGTTAAGGGCTATATGGGTAACCCCTTAACGCTATTAAAACGTAAGTTTATTTTACAAATAGACACTATTGTAATAGCGCAATATACCATATAGTAAATAGTTTAACGAATCCTTAGGAGATGTAAGTCCCGAGCATCTTTTGAGTTACTGCACTCATATTTATTTCTGTTAATTTAACTCACATAAGACTTTTTACTTCTAACTCGAGTGTTTTGTCTTTTCAAATTTGCTCGGGTCAGTCCGAGCGTTTCAAGATCGAAGACTTTAGCTCTGGAGGACAAAGACGGAGATTTGTATTATTATTATTTATATTATTGCACTACACTCATACTGTTCTGCTGCATTGTTATTGGTATATGTAACTCTGATATGTATTATATAAATGTAATCAAACGTTTTTTTTTTGCAAACAGATTTATAAACTGTATATTTGTTATTATATTTTATCCTTCCACTGTGAGATTCTGTTTTCTTTTTATTTCTTCCTTGTTTTTCTTATTTACCCCATAACAATCCGCCCTTCCGTATGCTTTGAATTGGCACGGGTGTCGATTTAAACCGTGCGAAAAGACGGGATGTTACAGTTGGTATTAGAGCTTTGGTTTAGCGATAAACCTTGGCTTTGTGGGGTTTGACTCTTGGTTAATAGGGTAGTGATACCCTATGAGAGTCACTGAGTGTATATATATATGAGAAAGTGTATTTGTTAGTGTCATAAAGGGTTTTAATATTGTGTTAATCTGTTCCGTTTTGTATTTATACATTCTGGTTGGTGCATGGGACGCTATGACATCAATAGGGATTTCTAAACACTTAGTAGGACAGGCCGACATAATATTTGGTTTTAATATAGATGAATGAAATAATTTTGTCTATTATATTTTCTATATATAAAATCAATTTTTAAATGATATATATATATATATATACTTGGTTGCAATATATTGGGTGTTAGGTAATGAAAATTATAAATAATCGTTGAAATAAGATTGAAGATAAAATAAATGAAATTGGAAATCTAGAACTTAAGTCCCGGGTTTTGAACTTTCTTTTGAATGATGTTGAAATATAATAATAATATTTTAGAAGTATTTTCTGATATAAATATTTCAATATAAATTTAAAAGAATTTTTTTAAAGAAATTTTAAAAGAAATAAGTTTTGCACTCCCCTCTCTGTCGCTGGAAAATAATTTCGGAGATGAGTGCACGCATCATCAACATTCATTTTCGAGTTTCGAAGTGGGAAGGCTACTGTAGTAGTTTAACTGCAGATTTATTTTTATGAACAAATATAAATTTTAAATTGTTTTAAATATAATTGGATATATAAACCGAAAATATATACATTTATCTATTATCTTTAAAATGATTTGAAATTTAACCCGGTATTTAAATTCTTAAGTTTCCGTTATTTTACAGTTTCAATTAGTGTAGTAAATTGGAAGTTAATTAATAATTGGAGCCTTTAATTAAAATAAGTAATTTAATGCTAGGTTATGAATGAAATTAAGGGTAATTTGAAACGGTAACATATGAAACATAGAATAATATTGTTGAACATTTAGTTAATTAAAAGAAATAGAAATAAACTTGGGTAACTTTCTATTACATTCTCAAAGGCATATATATAAATTACCAAAAGGATATAAAAGTTGAAATGTTAATAAGAAAATGTAATAGATATTATTCAAGTAATAAATTTGAGGTAATAAAAGTAATTAATGAAATTCCTTAATAAATAAGAATTTGATGTTGTAATATTATAATCTTAAGTGTAACTGAAAAGACTACTAATTGAAATAGAAAGGTAAGCATTATAAATGAATTTAAGAGTATAAATGAAAGATACTAAACGTAAGTAAATGATTGAAGCTATTTATTAATAAAATAAGCAAAAAGATGAATACTGCAAATAAATGAAAGAAGAAGGAAAAAGAAAAAAAGATAAACCATTATATGTATAAAAAGAAGTCAAACAATAATAGTATGAAATAAAATTGTAAGAAATAAATGTAAATTAAAAGATAAATCATTATATAAATGAAATGGAAATCAGACAACTAATAGTATGAAATGAAATTGATAAAAATGAATGTAACCTATTGGTTGAAATTGTTGTATGTCTGATTTATGGTTGTATGGGCAAAGATACTTTATATTTGTTTGGAGGTATAAATAATCTATTTAGTTTCACCTAAGACTGTTGAGTGAAGGGTACACTTAATTGTTTATTTTCCATTCCGTACAATTTAAAGTTTTGAACCCGAGCAACTAATTGTTTTGTTTGATATGAATGAATGATTGATGTGGGTTGATTTTTATATGATGGTTGTATGCTTTGTTGCTTGTGATTGATGTTTGTATAGATTTGTTTGTTATTGACTGAAACAACGTTAAATATTTCATTTTATATAATTGATAAGCCTTTGGATTATATAAGTGAAATGCAGGTTATGGAAGCAATTGCTACTGCTTTTGGTTCCATAAAATAAGCGTAAATTGCCCGACAAATAGGTACGTTTTCGAAATACGTGTAGCGCTATTTTATATATTTTCCCATGTTGGGATAATTTTTTTGGATATTATATGTGATATTTTGTTATAATTGATATTATATTTTCTCCCGAGCCTCTCCGTACAAAGGAGACTCTGCCAAAATTTTCCATATAATAGTGGACTTAGAAAATATTTTCCAAATTTTATTAATTTACGAGTCGAAAGATTTAATAGTACAATTGATATTTTATTTAAATTATTAAATTTTGAAAAATTTATTTGTGTATATATATATATATATATCTAATATTTTAAGTAAAATATTTTGTTGCTTAATTCTTCTTTCCCATTCTTTTTCCTTTTCGGGGACAAAAAGTTTTGAGTGGGGGAGAGTGTAACGACCCGTAAATTTCGACCATTTAATTTGTTAATTTAATTTGATTTTTTTAATTTAATGAAGAAAGAAAATGAAAATTTTATAATTTATATTGGAGCGTATGTTAGAAATTAAAAGTTGCAATGGCAGTAAAAATCCATTCTTGACAATTAGAATGAAATTCAATTAAAGAAATAGTGGAGAACGCTATAATTTGTTAATGTAATATGATTGTGTAATTAATACTGACAGAAATAAAATTTGAAATTGTATTTAATGAAATAATAACTAAAATGAATTGCAACTGTATAAATGGAAGTAAATTGTAAATAAGTGGATGTAAGTATTGAATAAATTTATGGAAATAAAATCTAATTGTATGTTTGGATAGAACATAAGTGAATGCAATCAGTAGTATGGAAATAAATGCAACATTTAATAGAAATTGTATATGAGAGATAAAGAAAAGGATTAAATTGATTAATGCAATAAAACGTTGCAACGGTATTTGATCGTAAATTTAGGTAGTACGTTATTTGGAAATTAAGTTAAGGGTAGGATAACAACTATTATAAGTTACCTAATTAATTGGTCAATGAAGTTATTGGAAATAAAGTTCATTTAAATGGTAAGTAATTACCATGTTGTTATTGATAATAAAACGTTACTTTAAAATTTATTAATATATCAACGGAAGTGTGAATGTGAAGCAATAGAAGCGTAAATCTATTACAGTAGAAATTGATGGAATGTACAACGACCCGCTATTTTGGACCATTCAAATAGACAATAAAACCATACATATCCGACTTGAATAATTCAAAATACCAAATTGTTAATTAAAATTTGGCAAAACTTAAAATATACAGTAAATAAATCAATCACAGATCACAGAGTAATATAATGCAGCGGAATAGATAAAGAATAGTAGTTCATGAAGCTACAATATACATCAGAGTTAGAAAAATACAACCAAATAGTTCAAATGCAGTGAAGTCTCCAATGCAACAGATGACTTCTCTGAACCAATCAACTGGAAAGGCTGGAATCTGAATCGATAGTTGGATTTCCAAATAAAGCTCCAAACTCCAAAGGTGAGTCTCAAATACTGTATCACTTAGTCTAACCCGAGCGTAAAGCAAAACACAAAACACTCGAGTCAGGATTAACATTCTTATATCAATAAATCCAACTCAAGTGAAATATCAACTGAAATACAAATAACTTAAAGGATGTTTGGGACAACCATCCTCTAAGGGTCCATGAAACTTTCTACAGGGTAGAAATATACACTATAACACCGTGGTTATTTCAGCTTAATTTATACTTCAAAACCAAATCTCATTTTCACTTCAAATATCTCTATATTTCCCAAAATAGTACTTATATATTAAATAATTTATATAGTAAAGTATTTCCAATTTCCTCAACTTAACAAATCGTTCCAACATCAACCCGACCTTCCCATTCAAATTAAATTCAATCTCAATTTATCAATTTAAATTCAACTCAATTTCTAAAATAACCACTTAAATTTTTCGATCTCAAATTCGGATTTATAATCACAAATACCCTTTTATATTTCCATATATTTCAAAACTTTAAGTATTCAACGTTTAATCTAAATTTTCATTCAATTTAGTTTTCTAAATAATAAATTCAAATTTAGTTCAACCTAAATTTTCATTTTAATTCAATTTAGTTGCTAAATAACAAATTCAACTACGTTGATTTCAAATACAGATCCGAATCTCAACATAAACCATTTAAATTACAATATAGTTCAAGGCTTTAATATTTAAATGTTCTATATAATAGTTTCATATAGATCTCGATTTAACCTCATTATTATTTAGTCCTGAAATACTCCCTTATTAGATTCAATATCATTTAAGTAACCTTAAATTACATTTTACTCAATATTTTCTTTAATTTATTTAAACGTGAAATATTCATTAAATCACTTAAATCAAAAATCTAGTTATAAAATCATACCCTTTAAATTTCCCATTCAAAAATTTCAAATCGATTTAATTAAATAAATCCTTATTTAAATACCATTTTTATAAACCCAAATTTATTAGCAATCTTAATTATTCAATTTATTACAGGAGAATCTATTTGAAATATAGATTTACATAAATACTTAACCATATTATATGTATTAAATCAATCTAATTTAAATCAAATATTACTGCTAAATCTATATATAAAATTTTTATTTATATAATATCTTAAGAATCAAATTTATTAAACCATATATTTCTTCCCAAAATTATAGAAATTATTTTCAAAATATTTATATGGACCAACGGTGTCTGTATATATATCCTATCATATAGTCAAGTGCTACGGATATTTGTCATTTCAATCCGTATACTAAATATGTACAGGTAGATATCATTTCAACCTGTAATCCCAAATTCAATTAAATGAAAATCGCTTGGGTTTATCATTTCAACCCATAACGATTTTCTCCTATTCTAAAGTCTGTTCGGGTATGTATCATTTCAACCTTTAGTGATTTCTAAACTACAGGGAACTTGCAGAGTGATAACAGAAAATACAATAAAATAACATGCATATATCATCAATAACAATATAATGTAAACAACAGGATATTGTGTCATATCCCACAGGTGAACAGTTACAGATGATAGCATATATAACAAGTTTAAATAACTACAGCGGCATATTTCAATTGTCGTTTCAATTGAAATCAAATTTAATGAATAAAAAAAGTTAATCGTGAGTGATTGCTCACTTTTCAAGGCTAGGGAATATAGAAGGAGACACGGATACGCACACTGATACAGACACTGAAATTAAATTTCAAATCCAAGCAAAGCAAAATCGGCATGAGTTCAACGATCAAAGCTGATCGGCTCGAATTGATGAAACGGATCAGATCAGAACTGGAACGATGAAGATAAATGGTATAAGCGAACTTTTATAACCACCTATAACTATATATACACATATGAAATTTATATTCTAAGTTCAAACATCACAAATTTAATTTACATGTTTTTCAAACATATAAATAAATAAATAAATCAAGCTTACATTTTTTTTAAAATCAACACACACTTAAAAAAAAATATATACTAACACCTTTATACTAAACTTATATAACTAGTATATATATATTCTCAAACAGATAAAATAAATGTTTAAATATGAATACCTAAAAGAAAACTTTTTTTATATATAACTATTTCTATATATATATATTAAATGTTATATATTTAATATAAAACAATATTATATCCAAGTTGCAAGTACAATATATAACATAAATATAAAGTAAGGTATATTTTTATTATAAACAATATTATACTATATTAATATAAGGTAACATATAATGTTGATTTATTTTCTCAGATCTAATCATACAGTAACATGCGTGAGGACTGGCATTTGTAGGTGTAATCGACCTATGAAAACAACAGTTATATATATAGCTTTGAAAACTTTTACAAATAAATAAATACATAACTTAAATATATTATTTCGAAATCAACATTACTACAAAAATTTCTCTTACTGCTGTGAATAACCCAATAAATAATATAACTAATATAGTCATACCGTAAAACCAAGGAGTATAGATCACGAGGCCTTTATATATATATAAATAACCTATACATGATTATATAGCTAATGCAAATAAACTGACACATATATCCATAACTGCGCAACTTTGTACTTTTTAAAACTGACTCATTTACTCGACAGTTTATACTAATAGCTTATATTCAAAAATAACATATTCTATAACCAATATTTTATGAAGCTTAATCCAATCTATATATAAACGCAATCAAACAACAAGGTTCAAGGTCAGTAAATAAATTTGCTGGAAACAAAGAATTTATAAATGTGTATATATATATATATCCTTACTACCATAATATATATATATATATAATACCTAGTTCTATAAGAGAAGCCGGTAGGAATGATATGGCCGTCGGCATGCAGTGAGATATCGAGCACGGAACCGAAGTGGGGAGGGGACGGGTTTTGCATGCTCGAGAGTGAGGCTGGGCGAAGAAAACGCGGAGGTTGGGCGTAGAAATGAGGGGAGGTTGACTCAAGCGCCGAGGCACTTGCTGTTGGAGGCTCGATGGGTTTCGATGATCGAAGGTTGTTAGGGTGAGCTAAGGTTGCTCGAGGCTGCTAGGCGGCGGTTCGGAGCTGTTCAGGGCGGGGTAGGCAACACGGACGAAAAGAAAAACTGTGGTGATCGATCTTTTTTTGGTTTAAGGCAGAGGCCAGATTGCATAAATATGCTACAGCCAAAATAGGTATAGGGATGCTATATTTTGCAGAACAAAAGGAGAAGAAGAGAGGACATTTTGAAAGCAAAGAAAATGAACAGAGAAAGGAATAAATAAATTATATAGACACATACGTTTCTAACAAAGTTATAAATAAAAATAAAGAAGAGAGAGCAAAAGAAACGAAGAGTTATATTAAAACAGAGAAGGAAAGGTGCGTGAATCCAGAGAGTTATATCGGTAGGGTATTTATTGGTTTTTTTTTTAAACTGATGGAAAGATTGAATGGACAGGGGAAAATAAAAGTAATAAATGAAATCAACGCTCATGCTATGATTCAGCAGAAAAGTTAAAGCAAATAATTATTGTCACGTTTCAAAATTTTGAAACCGAACGAAACAGTAAAGTCACTTTTTAAGGTACCGTTACAACGAATGGTTTATGGTTTCCGACGCGTATCGGACCCCAAATACAGAAATAAATATACTATATAGATCAGCACGACGAGACGATCAAAACGGTATACAGACATCAGTGGTACGATCATCCGATTAAAAGTCGATAATCGGTTCCAAAAATGTTGCTATTTTGTCAGAAATAAGATAAACGGAGCAATAAAAGTCCAAATTCGAAAAAACGAAGGATGAAGTCTCACTTAGAAGAGAATTTAGAAATTTTCTATAGAAAAATATTCAGGTTTGGAAATAAATTTATTATCATCAAATATTTGCCAGCTTGAATTTAATAGAATTTCACAATGAAATAAACTTCCATAAAAATAATTGAAAATTTACACTCTGCTATATTTAAATATACGTATTATAAATATATAAACATTTTATTTTAAAATTTCAATTATTATTATATTTCATAGATATTCAATTAAATACGTTATAAAACCAATTAAAATTATTAAAATTTTATGGGTCGTTGCACTCTCCCCCACTCAAAACTTTCCGTCCCCGAAAATGAAGGAGGTAGGAGAATAAAACAACCAGAAATAAAAATAGATTTAAAGTCAAGGGTAAATAATTAATTTGAAACAATATAAATTTTACTTGGAATATTCATTTAAAAACTACACTTGGAAATCTTAAGATACTTTCAACATTATAGATACATCAATAATCATTTTATTTAAACATGTTTTATTAAATTAATAGCTTCAAAATATTTATAACACTAAAATTTTCTATTAAACAATGTAGTATACAAATAAGCAATATTTAAAAAGGATATATCCAGCAAGGAAGGAAGGTAGATCTGGAAAACAGAATCAAGGTGAATAACTAAACTGAGCAGATAAGGTAGATGCAAGGAATAGTATCAGGCACGAATAATTAAGCTAGAACCATAAGAATTTAAATTTCAAATATTAATTCAAAATTTCTTTGTTGGGAAAAATACTTTTATAATAAATACCTTTATAATAATACTTTTATAATAAAATACTATTATATCGAAATAGATTTTCCTTTCGAAAATACTTTTATAACTCGATGTTTCAATAAGTTTATCCTCGTTCTTACAGACTATGGCCATGCGTTGATCAGGCGCAAAGCTAGAATTACTCAAGTACTTAGTAGACTTGTTTCAACACCCAGTGAAAATACTTGAAAAACCTTTAAAACAGATGTGGAAAGTACAATCAAACGAAACAACCAAACCAAAACCTTTGTCCGACCATGGTTTGCAGATACACAATGGTTACGCCTGGATCCCCCCGGAAACAATCCGTTTCCGTAAGCTTTTTCAGCCCTACGAGTTACGCCATGATGACTAATAGAGTGCAGGATACACAATGGTTACGCCTGGGTCCCCCAGGAAACAATCTGTACCCCTAGGCTGTCTCAGCCAGGCAGTTTCGCTACTATTCGCGACCTACACAGATTGCAGGATACACAATGGTTACGCCAGGATCCCCCAGGAAACAATCTGTACCCCTAGGCCAGACTCAGCCAGGCAACTGCATTATGCAGTCGCGAGAGAAAAAAAACCATGGGTTACGCCACGGTGGGAGCACTCGAGTATTACATTCGAAAAACCAAAAATCAGAGAGAATAATATCGATAGAATGAATCCACGATGTGGCCACAAAGCGGATATCAAGCAGAAGGCACTTTCCATATCTTTACTTCGAAAATATATATCATATAGTACCTTTTCAAATCACTTTCCAATATCGTACTTATATAAGGTCCATATATATAGGATTCCATTTTTCCTAAATCGAATACTTTCCAAAATCAATTGTAGATCAAATCATACTTATATAGACTTCGATTATATAAAATCTCTTTCAAAATTGAGTGCCTTTCAAATCAATAGATTTCAAATCAACTTCATACTTATACAATCCATTTTATATAAGTTCGACCACTCCCAAATCAAGTGCTTAATAATATAAGGTTCTCAAATTTCAAATCATTTCAATATCAATTCAGTTTCATAATCATATATGATTTCACCAAATTTTCTTCCAAATTAAATATCTAAATTTCAAAGTTCCCAAAATAATAGGTTTAGAAAATTACTCCATTTTCCAAATTAAAATAATTCAAGTCAAACAAATTCATTTCCAAAAATCACCATATAAGTACTGGTTTTCAATTCCAATTTAATTTCAAAACCAAATATTTTCCCAAAATCAATTATACTCAAAATGGTTTCCAAATTTATAATTATCCCTTTTTTTAAAACTTTTAAACTATCTATTTCTATGTGAAATATCCAATTTACCTTTCTGAAAACCATTATTCAAAAAAAAAAATTTCAAAACATTTCAAAACTAAATTTATATTCTTTATCAAACATTTTATACTCTTCGAAATTTCTTAGCTTTGAAAATTTAATCTCGATTTGGAAGTGTTCGAACATTCAACATAGTTAGGAAAATCAAATTTTCAATTCAAGAGTTGAAATCAACAATAAATCAATTATTAAATCCGAAACTCGAGGATTGAACACCGGTCTCATTTTAAATTGTTTCAAATATATACTTATATCTTTCTAAAATATCAAATTATACTTCGGAATTTGAAATCAAAAACGGTTATACAAAATCACTTGCATAGCGAAGCTATTAAAGTGGCCTCTCCCCCACTCTGAAACTCGAAAACCAATGTCGATGATGCATGCACTCATCACCGAAATTATTTTCCAGCGACATAAGTGAGTTCTGGACTTCTATTTTCTTGAAAACGTCTTTGAAATTTCTTCAAAATTATTGGAATTCATTTGAACTCATTTGAAACATTTCTTATTCGGAAAAATAATTTTAAATCATATTTTTTTTATATATTTTCCAAAATCTTAAAACCAATTTCAAAATACCGAAATTCAATTCTCGAATTTCAAATTTGGCCCTTCAGTTATAAATCATTTTTATATAAATCAATTTCTATAAATTTTCAAAATTTCAAACCCTTTCAAAACTTTTAAATATAGGGTAACATTTTCACTTTTATATATTGAATAAAATCATAGTTATCAAAATAATAATTTCGATATATAAAACAATTTTAAAATATAAACAAAACTCGATTTTCAAAGGATGATTCAAGAATGGATTTCAAAACATAGATAGCGATTTAATTTAGAGGAAATCCAATATATAGAATCCTGATTCGAAGATAGACTCGATCGAAGATGAGATAATTAGATTACAAAATAGAAGATGGATATACTTCTATAAATCGCGGACGACCTTTACCGATCAACCGTGATTCCAAAATTAGATCGGTGTAGAATTCTGAGGCAATTCGACATTCGATTGTCAAAGTATAGAATCCGGCATAACAAGATATAGCAGCATCGTCAACCTAGGATACAAAAATCTTCGGTGAGTCAATGCCAATTAAAAAGGAGTTTTCACCCCCTTACAAATCATTCAGTGGAGTTACGGGATACTCCGGAATCAAATGAATATAAATAGGGAGAGACAGAATGAATTTCGGAACCGAGGGACATTCCAAAATTCAAAGGAAATTGAGTCAAAAGGAAGAGATTCAACTCGAACGAAAGTGATTCTGTAAATAAATTTACCATATATGCTAAGTTTTTCCTAGAGCCAAAGCTCTGATACCAACTGTAAGGACCCGCTATTTTAGACCATTCAAATCGACAATAAAACAATTCATATCCTGCTTGAATAATTCAAAATACCGAATTGTTAATTAAAATTTGGCAAAACTTAAAATATACAGTAAATAAATCAATCACAGATCACAGAGTAATATAATGCAGCGTAATAGATAAAGAATAGTAGTTCATGAAGCTACTATATACATCAGAGTTAGAAAAATACAACCGAATAGTTCAAATGCAGTGAAGTCTCCAATGCAACAGATGACTTCTCTGAACCAATCAACTGAAAAGGCTGGAATCTGAATCGATAGTTGGATTTCCAAATAAAGCTCCGAACTCCAAAGGTGAGTCTCAAATACTGTATCACTCAGTCTAACCCGAGCGTAAAGCAAAACACAAAACACTCGAGTCAGGATTAACATTCTTATATCGATAAATCCAACTCAAGTGAAATATCAACTGAAATACAAATAACTTAAAGGATGTTTGGGATAACCATCCTCTAAGGGTCCATGGAACTTTCTACAAGGTAGAAATATACACTGTAACACCGTGGTCATTTCAGCTTAATTTATACTTCAAAACAAATCTCATTTTCACTTCAAATATCTCTATATTTCCCAAAATAGTATTTATATATTAAATAATTTATATAGTAAAGTATTTTCAATTTCCTCAACTTAACAAATCGTTCCAACATCAACCCGACCTTCCCATTCAAATTAAATTCAATCTCAATTTATCAATTTAAATTCAACTCAATTTCTAAAATAACCACTTAAATTTTTCGATCTCAAATTCGGATTTATAATCACAAATACCCTTTTATATTTCCATATATTTCAAAAGTTTAAGTATTCAACGTTTAATCTAAATTTTCATTCAATTTAGTTTTCTAAATAATAAATTCAAATTTAGTTCAACCTAAATTTTCATTTTAATTCAATTTAGTTGCTAAATAACAAATTCAACTACGTTGTTTTCAAATACAGATCCGAATCTCAACATAAACCATTTAAATTCCAATATAGTTCAAGGCTTTAATATTTAAATGTTCTATATAACAGTTTCATATAGATCTCGATTTAACCTCATTATTATTTAGTCCTGAAATACTCCCTTATTAGATTCAATATCATTTAAGTAACCTTAAATTACATTTTACTCAATATTTTCTTTAATTTATTTAAACGTGAAATATTCATTAAATCACTTAAATCAAAAATCCAGTTATAAAATCATACCCTTTCAATTTCCCATTTAAAAATTTCAAATCGATTTAATTAAATAAATCCTTATTTAAATACCATTTTTATAAACCCAAATTTATCTCGCAATCTTAATTATTCAATTTATTACAAGAGAATCTATTTGAAATATATATTTACATATATACTTAACCATATTATATGTATTAAATCAATCTAATTTAAATCAAATATTACTACTAAATCTATATATACAATTTTTATTTATATAATATCTTAAGAATCAAATTTATTAAACCATATATTTCTTTCCAAAATTATAGAAATTATTTTCAAAATATTTATATGGACCAACGGTGTCTGTATATATTTCCTATCATATAGTCAAGTGCTACGGATATTTATCATTTCAATCCGTATACTAAATATGTACGGGTAGATATCATTTCAACCCGTAATCCCAAATTCAATTAAATGAAAATCGCTTGGGTTTATCATTTCAACCCATAACAACTTTCTCCTATTCTAAAGTCTGTTCGGGTATGTATCATTTCAACCCATAGTGATTTCTAAACTACAGGGAACTTGCAGAGTGATAACAGAAAATACAATAAAATAACAGGCATATATCATCAATAATAATATAATGTAAACAACAGGATATTGTGTCATATCCCGTAGGTGAACAGTTACAGATGATAACATATATAACAAGTTTAAATAACTACAGCAGCATATTTCAATTGTCGTTTCAATTGAAATCAAATTTAATGAATAGAAAAAGTTAATCGTGAGTGATTTCTCACCTTTCAAGGCTAGAGAATATAGAAGGAGACACGGATACGCACACTGATACAGACACCGAAATTAAATTTCAAATCCAAGCAAAGCAAAATCGGCACGAATTCAACGATAAAAGCTGATCGGCTCGAATTGATGAAACAGATCAGATCAGAACTGGAACGATGAAGATAAATGGTATAAGCGAACTTTTATAACCACCTATAACTATATATACACATATGAAATTTATATTCTAAGTTCAAACATCACAAATTTAATTTACTTGTTTTTCAAACATATAAATAAATAAATAAATAAATCAAGCTTACATTTTTTTTTTTAAAATCAACGCACACTTAAAAATATATATATATACTGACACCTTTATACTAAACTTATATAACTAGTATATATATTCTCAAATAGATAAAATAAATGTTTAAATATGAATACCTGAAAGAAAACTTTTTTTTATATATAACTATTTCTATATATATATTAAATGTTATATATTTAATATAAAACAATATTATATCCAAGTTGCAAGTACAATATATAACATAAATATAAAGTAAGGTATATTTTTTTATAAACAATATTATACTATATTAATATAAGGTAACGTATAATGTTGATTTATTTTCTCAGATCTAATCATACAGTAACATGCGTGAGGACTGGCATTTGTAGGTGTAACCGACCTATTAAAACAACAATTATATATATATATATATAGCTTTGAAAACTTTTATCAATAAATAAATACATAACTTAAATATATTATTTCGAAATCAACATTACTACAAAAACTTCTCTTACTGCTGTGAATAACCCAATAAATAATTTAACTAATATAGTCATACCGTAAAACCAAGGAGTATAGATCACGAGGCCTTTATATATATAAATAACCTATACATGATTCTATAGCTAATGCAAATAAACTGACACATATATCCATAACTGCGCAACTTTATACTTTTTAAAACTGACTCATTTACTCGACGGTTTATACTTATAGCTTATATTCAAAAATAACATATTCTATAACCAATATTTTATGAAGCTCAATCCAATCTATATATAAACGCAATCAAACAACAAGGTTCAAGGTCAGTAAATAAATTTGCTGGAAACAAAGAATTTATAAAGGTATATATATATATATATATATATATATATATATATATATATATGTCCTTACTACAATAATAAATATATATAATACCTAGTTCTATAAGAGAAGCCGGTAGGAATGAGATGGCCGTCGGCATGCAGTGAGATGTCGAGCACGGAACCGAAGTGGGGAGGGGACGGGTTTTGCATGCTCGAGAGTGTGGCCGGGCGAAGAAAACGCGGAGGTTGGGCGTAGAAATGAGGGGAGGTTGACTCAAGCGCCGAGGCACTTGCTGGTGGAGGCTCGATGGGCTTCAGTGATCGAAGGTTGTTAGGGTGAGCTAAGGTTGCTCGGGGCTGCTAGGTGGCGGTTCGGAGCTGTTCAGGGCGGGGTAGGCGGCACAGACGATAAGAAAAACTGTGGTGATCGATCTTTTTTTGGTTTAAGGCAGTGGCTAGATTGCATAAATATGCTACTGCCAAAATAGGTATAGGGATGCTATATTTTGCAGAACAAAAGGAGAAGAAGTGAGGACATTTTGAAAGCAAAGAAAATGAACAGAGAAAGTAATAAATAAATTATATAGACATATACGTTTCTGACAAAGTTATAAATAGAAATAAAGAAGAGAGAGCAAAAGAAATGAAGAGTTATATTAAAACAGAGAAGGAAAGGTGCGTGAATCCAGAGAGTTATATAGGTAGGGTATTTATTGGTTTTTTTTTAAACTGATGGAAAGATTGAATGGACAGGGGAAAATAAAAGTAATAAATGAAATCAACACTCATGCTATGATTCAGCAGAAAAGTTAAAGCAAATAATTATTGTCACGTTTCAAGTTTTTGAAACCGAACGAAACAGTAAAGTCACTTTTTAAGGTACCGTTACAACGAATGGTTTATGGTTTTCGACGCGTATCGGACCTCAAATACAGAAATAAATATACTATAGAGATCAGCACGACGAGACGATCAAAGCGGTATACAGATATCAGTGGTACGATCATCCGATCAAAAGTCGATAATCGGTTCCAAAAATGCTGCTATTTTGTCAGAAATAAGATAAACGGAGCAATAGAAGTCCAAATTTGAAAAAAATGAAGGATGAAGTCTCACTTAGAAGAGGATTTAGAAATTTTCTATAGAAAAATATTCGGGTTTGGAAATAAATTTATTATCATCAATTATTAGCCAGCTTGAATTTAACAGAATTTCACAATGAAATAAACTTCCATAAAATTAATTGAAAATTTACAGTCTGCTATATTTAAATATACGTATTCTAAATATATAAACATTTTATTTTAAAATTTCAATTATTATAAAATTTCTGAGATATTCAATTAAATACGTTATAAAATCAATTAAAATTATTAAAATTTTATGGGTCGTTACACTCTCCCCACTCTAAACTTTTCCTCCCCGAAAAGGAAGGAGGTAGGAGAATAAAACAACCAGAAATAAAAGCAGATTGAAAGTCAAGGGTAAATAATTAATTTAAAACTATATAAATTTTACTTGGAATATTCATTTAAAAACTTCACTTGGAAATCTTAAGATACTTTCAACATTATAGATACATCAATAATCATTTTATTTAAACATGTTTTATTAAATTAATAACTTCAAAATATTTATAACACTAAAATTTTCTATTAAACAATGTAGTATACAAATAAGCAATATTTAAAAAGGATATATCCAACAAGAAAGGAAGGTAGATCTGGAAAACAGAATCAAGGTGAATAACTAAACTGAGCAGATAAGGTAGATGCAAGGAATAGTATCAGGCACGAATAATTAATCTAGAACCATAAGAATTTAAATTTCAAATATTAATTCAAAATTTCTTTGTTGGGAAAAATACTTTTATAATAAATACCTTTATAATAATACTTTTATAATAAAATACTAAATAGATTTTCCTTTCGAAAATACTTTTATAACTCGATGTGTCAATAAGTTTATCCTCGTTCTTGCAGACTCTGGCCATGCGTTGATCAGACGCAAAGCTAGAATTATTCAAGTACTTAGTAGACTTGTTTCAACACCCAGTGAAAATACTTGAAAAACCTTTAAAACGGATATGGAAAGTACAATCCAAACGAAACAACCAAACCAAAACCTTTGTCCGACCATGATTTGCAGATACACAATGGTTACGCCTGGATCCCCCAGGAAACAATCCGTTTCCGTAAGCTTTCTCAGCCCTGCGAGTTACGCCATGATGACTAGTAGAGTGCAGGATACACAATGGTTATGCCTGGGTCCCCCAGGAAACAATTCGTACCCCTAGGCTGTCTCAGCCAGGCAGTTTCACTACTATTCGCGACCTACACAGATTGCAGGATACACAATGGTTACGCCTGGATCCCCCAGGAAACAATCCGTACCCCTAGGCCAGACTCAGCCAGGCAATTGCGTTATGCGGTCGCGAGAGAAAAAAAACCATGGGTTACGCCACGGTGGAAACACTCGAGTATTACATCCGGAAAACCAAAAATCAGAGAGAATAATATCGATAGAATGAATCCACGATGTGGCCACAAAGCGGATATCAAGCAGAAGGCACTTTCTAGATCTTTACTTCGAAAATATATATCATATAGCACCTTTTCAAATCACTTTCCAATATCGTACTTATATAAAGTCCATATATATAGGATTCCATTTTTCCCAAAACGAATACTTTCCAAAATCAATAGTAGATCAAATCCTACTTATATAGACTTCGATTATATAAAATCTCTTTCCAAATTGAGTACCTTTCAAATCAATAGATTTCAAATCAACTTCATACTTATACAATCCATTTTATATAAGTTCGACCACTCCCTAATCAAGTGCTTAATAATATAAGGTTCTCAAATTTCAAATCATTTCAATATCAATTCAGTTTCATAATTATATATATTTCACCAAATTTTCTTCCAAATTAAATATCTAAATTTCAAAGTTCCCAAAATAATAGGTTTAGAAAATAATCCCATTTTCCAAATTAAAATAATTCAAGTCAAACAAAATCATTTTCAAAAATCACCATATAAGTACTGGTTTTCAATTCCAATTTAATTTCAAAACCAAATATTTTCCCAAAATCAATTATACTCAAAATGGTTCCCAAAATCAATTTAACTATTTTTTTTCAAAACATTTCAAAACTAAATTTATATTCTTTATCAAACACTTTATACTCTTCGAAATTTCTTAGCTTTGAAAATTTAATCTCGATTTGGAAGTGTTCGAACATTCAACATAGTTAGGAAAATCAAATTTTCAATTCAAGAGTTGAAATCAACAATAAATCAATTATTAAATCCGAAACTCGAGGATTGAACACCGGTCTTATTTTAAATTGTTTCAAATATATACTTATATCTTTCTAAAATATCAAATTATACTTTGGAATTTGAAATCAAAAACGGTTTTACAAAATCACTTGCATAGCGAAGCTATTAAAGTGGCCTCTCCCCTACTCTGAAACTCGAAAATCAATGTCGATGATGCATGCACTCATCACCGAAATTATTTTCCAGCGACATAAGTGAGTTCTAAACTTCTATTTTCTTGAAACTTCTTTGAAATTTCTTCAAAATTATTGGAATCCAATTGAACTCATTTGAAACATTTCTTATTCGGAAAAATACTTTTAAATCGTATTATTTTTATATACTTTCCAAAATCTTAAAACCAAATTCAAAATACCGGAATTCAATTCTCGAATTTCAAATTTAGCCCTTCAGTTATAAATCATTTTTATATATCAATTTCTATAAATTTACAAAATTTCAAATCCTTTCAAAATTTTTAAATATAGGGTAACATTTTCACTTTTATATATTGAATAAAATCATAGTTATCAAAATAATAATTTCGATATATAAAACAATTTTAAAATATAAACAAAACTCGATTTTCAAAGGATGATTCAAGAATGGATTTCAAAACAAAGATAGCGATTTAATTTAGAGGAACTCCAATAAATAGAATCCCGATTCGAAGATAGACTCGATCGAAGATGAGATAATTAGATTACAAAATAGAAGATGGATATAGTTCTATAAATCGCGGGCGACCTTTACCGGTCAACCGTGATTCCAAAATCAGATCGGTGTAGAATTCTGAGGCAATTCGACATTTGATTGCCAAAGATATAGAATTCGGCATAACAAGATATAGCAGCATCGTAAACCGAGGATATAAAAATCTTCAGTGAGTCAATGCCAATTAAAAAGGAGTTTTCACCCCCTTACAAATCATTCAGTGGAGTTACGGGATACTCCGGAATCAACTGAATATAAATATGGAGAGACAGAATGAATTTTGGAATCGAGGGACATTCCAAAATTCAAATTCCGAAATTCAAAGGAAATCGAGTCAAAAGGAGGAGATTCAACTCGAGCGAAAGTGATTCTGTAAATAAATTTACCATATATGCTATGTTTTGCCTAGAGCCAAAGCTTTGATACCAACTGTAACGACCCGCTATTTTGGACCATTCAAATCGACAATAAAACCATACATATCTGACTTGAATAATTCAAAATACCAAATTGTTAATTAAAATTTGGCAAAACTTAAAATATACAGTAAATAAATCAATCACAGATCACAGAGTAATATAATGCAGCGAATAGATAAAGAATAGTAGTTCATGAAGCTACTATATACATCAGAGTTAGAAAAATACAACCGAATAGTTCAAATGCAGTGAAGTTTCTAATGCAACAGATGGCTTCTCTGAACCAATCAACTGGAAAGGCTGGAATCTGAATCGATAGTTGGATTTCCAAATGAAGCTCCGAACTCCAAAGGTGAGTCTCAAATACTGTATCACTCAGCCTGACCCGAGCGTAAAGCAAAACACAAAACACTCGATTCAGAATTGACATTCTTATATCAATAAATCCAAATCAAGTGAAATATCAACTGAAATACAAATAACTTAAAGGATGTTTGGGATAACCATCCTCTAAGGGTCCATGAAACTTTCTACAAGGTAGAAATATACACTATAACACCATGGTCATTTCAGCTTAATTTATACTTCAAAATCAAATCTCATTTTCAAATCAAATATCTATATATTTCCCAAAATATATATATTAAATAATTTATACAGTAAAGTAATTTCAATTTCCTCAACTTAACAAATCGTTCCAACATCAACCCGACCTTCCCATTCAAATTAAATTCAATCTCAATTTATCAATTTAAATTCAACTCAATTTCTAAAATAACCACTTAAAACTTTCGATCTCAAATTCGGATTTATAATCACAAATACCTTTTGTAACAACCTTGTATTTTGTGATTTTTTTTGTATATTTTAATTATTTTAATTAAAATTTTGATTTATAAACTTATTTTATTTATTTTTAATGATAAACTTTAGTTTTTATATGAATTATCATTCCAAAGCATGACTAAAAAGAATATTTTCCAAAAAGTGAATTTTTGGTCAAAATAGTCAAACTTTAACTTTTATTTTAAAATTTTAAAAGTTTGAAAATTTAAATTTTTTCTTTTATTTTGAAAGTACATAAAAATTTAAGAACACTGCTTTTTGTTTCGTTGAAAACGGATTTAAATTGTGAAAGTTATGTATATTTCTATATTGAGTGCAATTTGTTTATTCTGCAATTTTATTATTTTAAATAGTATAAATTTTATTTTTCTTTGTCATATTTTATTGTAATATGTATTGATTTGTTATTTCATGTATGTTTTTGTCTTTTAATATTTTTGAAGTGAGGTAGGAATTTTTCTAGAGGTAGTAGTATTTTTCTTGTAATTTCCATGCCCTGTTTTCAATTTTTAAACATTTTCTTTAGTTCTTTTCTATTTTTCTCCAATTTATATATTTATTTTATTTTAGAAATGATAAATAAATTATTATTTTTCAAAATTTTGCTTTAGAATATTTTTAAAATGAAGTAGATATTTTTCCAAAGCCATTGATGTTTTAATTGTAATTTTTGAACCCTGTTTTCAATTTTTAAGTAATTTCCTTAATTCTTTTTATATTTTCTTTAAATTTAATTATATATATTTATTTTATTTCACTTTGTTTCGGTTTTTAAATGCACTTGCTGAAGTTTATTTTGTTTTACTTGATTTAAAAGAAAAGGAAGCACGGAAGGTCTTAAAAGCTAAGAAACGTAAAGTCGTTTCACCGTTTCTTTTACCGTTTCATTTTAATCAATACATCTTTTATTTTGGCCGTTCTTTTCCTCATATTTTTCAGCTTCCTTCCTCATCTTTTTCACGCAACAAAGCTTCTCAACCCTAAAAAAAAATCATGGCCTCCATCTTGCAAAAATTTGGTAAAATCTTCTTCTCTTCTCTTGTTTTCTAGTTTTTCTATGTGATTTTTGCAACTTGTTCTCTACTTCATGGCTCCACTCCTCCTCAACCAGACTAGGCCAACCTCCACCAATTTATTCTCTGATCATCATCAACCCTAGATCACCACCATGGCAGGCCAAGCAACCCCAAGGCAAGCACCACCACCAAAATCCACAAATCCATCACCTATGTACTCAAGCTGACCTAGTTTTGGTACCATTACCTTCATCCACCTTTTGCCGCCACTTCCACCACCACCACCAGCTCTGACCTGACCACCACCCCCTGGCACATCATCCATCACCACCTAAGTCTCTGACCACGACCCTAGAGCCTATGGCCGAACCAAATTGTAGCATAGAAGCGGTGAATTTGCCTTGTAGTTGTTGTTTTGTTGCACCTATGTCCATCCACTTTTGCACCATTACTTCCAAGCTATGGCCGACCCTTATGAGCCCAAGACCTAATCCTAACCCACTCCTTAGACATGTATTTCAGATCTATAGCTGAAGCATAGGCGGTAGAAAGCAAGTGCAAAAACTTTGGCTTTGTTTTATGCATTTAATTATAACATTGTTTTATTGAATTTGGGTTTGAAAACTTATGTTATTTGTTTGTTTTGTTTGAATGTTTGCAATGCTATTAGCCTTGTTTCTCACACACTCATATCATCATCATGGCTGAGAAAACGAACCCCTTAGTCGAGCTTTTGAATGGTTGTAGCAAGGTCAAGTTATCTTGTCTTTGTTGCCTTTCAATTTCAATTTTCAATATATTTTGGTTGAATATTCATAAGTTATATTGTCTTGTTTTGGGGTTGTTTACAAGATGATATCTTGGCTATTTCTCTCCACTCAAATCAAAGGTCGTGCCTCCTGGATCCGTTGTGTCATTCTAATTGATATCTCCAACAAAAAAAAGTGAGTATTTCTCACCGGACATTATGTACATATATAAGTAGTAAATTGACACCCTATGAATCTGTAGAACTATATTAACATGTTATAACTGCTTATATTATTATCATATGATGTTCACCCATGCGTAAACACCTATTATATCATATGTTACTGTTATTTCATGTTATTATGTATATTTTATCAGTTTATCACATTGCAAGTTCCCTGTAAATTAGAATCACTATGGGTTGAAAAGATACATACCCGAACGGACTTTAGAATAGGGAAAAATCGTTATGGGCTGAAATGAAAGGCTTGAACGGTTTTTATTTAGTTTATTTTAACTTGGGATTGCGGGTTTGAAATGATAAAACCTGAATTTTCTTTGTAAATTACGGGTTGAAATGATATATTACCCGTATCACTTTACCTAGCGTAGAAAATTATATACAGGCCCGTAGTTAAAATATGTTTTTCTGAAAATTTTAAAATATTTTAGAAATTTAATTATTATAATATTTGATTTGAAATTTAATAAAAATATAACTTTTGTAAAGTATTATTTATTTTCTGGAAATCTATAGGTTAAATAAATTATGGAAACGTTAGAAAATATGAATGTAAGTTATTTTGAAAATTTTGATTTAATTTTTAACGGAATTTAAATTAACTTTGAAAATATGATAAATTTATGATATTTTGAATTTAAATTAATTTAAAGTGATTTTATATTATATTAATGATTTTTGATAAAGTTGAATGTGAAATGAATGAATATTTAAGTTGAAATTTTGAAATATAACTAAAATTGGAAATTTATGAAATTGACTTAAAAGTGAACTTTTAGTTAAGCAAATAAAAATAAAACTAAGTTGTATTTGAGAATTTGAAATTAAGTGTTAAGTTGAAATTTAATGCAAGGAATTTAAAATTGAACATTGCAATTTAATAAGTGAATTATTATTAAATCTTGATTTTTGAATGGAAATTTAACTTTATAAAATCATGAACTTGAGGAAAATTAAATGATGTTTATAAATATGAAAATGTATGATTTTATGAGTTAAAAATGTTTTAAATAAAAATATAATTGGTTGAGAAATTATATTGAATATTTGGAGTTAATTGACTGCATTTTTGAAATACTATTAATTACAATGTAAATGATATTACTGCATTTGTAAATGCTGTAGTTTATGATAATGAACTAAAAAGATAAATTGAATAAAAGCTATTATAGCAATTTTTGTAAGTGGTATAATTTTTGAATTTAACTAAGTTTATTTGAAATTTAAGAAAACCCTATTACAACATATTAAAATGTTGTCTTTTGTTAAATTGAACTGTTTTGAATGTATCTTTCCGTAGCGTTTTCTAAATGCCACGAAAGGTGAATTTTCACTGTTTTGATAAACTTAAGTAAATAAAGGAACTTTGGAAGTTGAAAATTCTGGAAATTTAATAATTTAATTATTGAACATAATAACTTCATTTTAATGATTAAAAATGATTTTTTTAATATAAACTGTTTTGAAAAGTGAATTGAAATGGTATTTTAAATTGAATAAAATGAATAATGATTTGAAATGAATGTGGTTTCGAAAAGAGATGATATTTTGATATATTAAATGATTGAAATGTGGTTTTGAAAAGAGATGATATTTTGATATATTAAATGATTGAAATGTGGTTTTGAAAAGATTTGATATTTTGATATATTAAATGATTTGAAAATGGAATTTTGAAAGATATGACATTTTGATATTAAAATAATTTGAAAGGAAGTGCTGAAAGATAAGATATTTTGAATGAAGTTTTGAAAGGATATGATAATTTAATATATTGAAATGGTTAGAAATGACTTGATATTTATTTTGATAAATATTTGAATCGAAAGATATGGTATGATGATATATGAAATGGTTTGGAAATAATTTAATCTTTATTTTGATAAAGATTTAGGTTGAAATGATATTTTATTTTGAAGTATAATTTTTTTTTAAAGTTATAACTACGGGTTATAATAACGATTGGTTGTTAAAGAGACCGGGATCAGATATTGTCTTATAGCCGGCCAATACCGAAAACCGCTTTAACAACTGTGTATGCGGTGGAGATTCCAGAATGAAGTAGGATGGTGGCGACGTTCTCGAGGTATATTACGTGGACCCAATTCCCGTGAGTTGGCATAAATGACTAAAACAGGAGCTATACCGGGCTACACAAAGGGTCGCACCCTTTCATCGAGCATGCTCCATCGGAAACCATTCTATTACTTTTGTGATTCGATATGTGGTGCCACTTTGATTCGGGGTATTGTTCGAGGTGGGCGGAAGCTGCTGGCTTGCCGTCACCACCGGTCCGAGAGTGCAAACGGTGTATCCACCCTGGCATTGCCTCGCGTGCCATGTCATCTCCTTATATCGAGCCCACACGATTTCGGTTTTAAAGATCCGACCGCGTTAAGGTTCACCATCCCCTTAACGCTATTTTCTATATGATTATACTTTACTGATTAGACACTACTGTATATAGCGCATATTACTACATAGTAAATAGTTTAACGGGCCCTTAGAGGATGGGCGGTCCCAAGCATCTTCTAAGTTACTTGTACCTTTGCTACAGTTCACTTGAGTTCGTTTACATTGTATAAGTATGTATGTCCTGACTCGAGTGTTTGTATTTTTATTTACGCTCGGGTCAGCCTGAGTTATTCACAGATTTGGATTTCCACTTTCTGGAGATTGGAATCGCTGGAGATTATCTACTTGTCAAATTTTATCTTTTGCGTAGACTTCTATATAGTGAGACTTCCTTTGTACTTTATCTATTCTGTTGTATCTTATGTAACTCTGATATATTTATATAGTAGCTTCATGAACTACTATCTCTTTTACTTCCGCTGCATTATCATTACTCTGTGTCTGTGATCTGTGATTTTTATTTACTGCATATTCTGAGATTTGCCAAATTTTTATTTACAACACGGTATTTTGAGCAATTCAAATCTGGCATGAGTGTCTACCTATACACTTATAATGGATGTGAATGGTTGAAAATACCTGGACGTTACACCCTTTTATATTTCCATACATTTCAAAACTTTAAGTATTCAATGTTTCATCTAAATTTTCATTCAATTTAGTTTTCTAAATAATAAATTCAAATTTAATTCAACCTAAATTTTCATTTTAATTCAATTTAGTTGCTAAATAACAAATTCAACTACGTTGATTTCAAATACAGATTCGAATCTCAACATAAACCATTTAAATTCCAATATAGTTCAAGGCTTTAATATTTAAATGTTATATACAACAGTTTCATATAGATCTCGATTTAACCTCATTATTATTTAGTCCTGAAATACTCCCTTATTAGATTCAATATCATTTAAGTAACCTTAAATTACATTTTTCTCAATATTTTCTTTAATTTATTTAAACGTGCAATATTCATTAAATCACTTAAATCAAAAATCCAATTATAAATCATACCCTTTGAATTTCTCATTCAAAAATTTCAAATCGATTTAATTAAATAAATCCTTATTTAAATACCATTTTTATAAACCCAAATTTATCTCCCAATCTGAATTATTCAATTTACTACAAGAGAATCTATTTGAAATATAGATTTACATAAATACTTAACCATATTATATGTATTAAATCAATCTAATTTAAATCAAATATTACTACTAAATCTATATATACAATTTTCATTTCTATAATATCTTAAGTATCAAATTTATTAAACCATATATTTCTTTCCAAAATTAAAGAAATCATTTTCAAAATATTTATATGGACCAACAGTGTCTGTATATATTTCCTATCATATAATCAAGTGCTACAGATATTTATCATTTCAATCCGTATACTAAATATATAAGGGTAGATATCATTTCAACCCGTAATCCCAAATTCTATTAAATGAAAATCGCTTGGGCTTATCATTTCAACCCATAACGATTTTCTCCTGTTCTAAAGTCTGTTCGGGTATGTATCATTTCAACCCATAGTGATTTCTAAACTACAGGGAACTTGCAGAGTGATAACAAAAAATACAATAAAATAACAGGCATATATCATCAATAACAATATAATGTAAACAATAGGATACTGTGTCATATCCCGCAGGTGAACAGTTACAGATAATAGCATATATAACAAATTTAAATAACTACAACAGTATATTTCAATTGTCGTTTCAATTGAAATCAAATTTAATGAATAAAAAAAGTTAGTCGTGAGTGATTGCTCACCTTTCAAGGCTAGAGAATATAGAAGGAGACACGGATACGCACACTGATACAGACACTGAAATTAAATTTCAAATCCAAGCAAAGCAAAATCGGCACGAATTCAACGACCAAAGCTGATTGGCTCGAATTGATGAAATGGATCAGATCAGAACTGGAACGATGAAGATAAATGGTATAAGCGAACTTTTATAACCACCTATAACTATATATACACATATGAAATTTATATTCTAAGTTCAAACATCACAAATTTAATTTACATGTTTTTCAAACATATAAATAAATAAATAAATCAAGCTTACATTTTTTTTAAAATCAACACACACTGAAAAAAAAATATACTAACACCTTTATACTAAACTTATATAACTAGTATATATATATATTCTCAAACAGATAAAATAAATGTTTAAATATGAATACCTAAAAGAAAACTTTTTATATATATAACTATTTCTATATATATATATATATATTAAATGTTATATATTTAATATAAAACAATATTATATCCAAGTTGCAAGTACAATATATAACATAAATATAAAGTAAGGTATATTTTTATTATAAACAATATTGTACTATATTAATATAAGGTAACGTATAATGTTGATTTATTTTAGCAGGTCTAATCATACAGTAACATGTGTGAGGACTGGCATTTGTAGGTGTAACCGACCTATGAAAACAACAGTTATATATATAGCTTTGAAAACTTTTATAAATAAATAAACACATAACTTAAATATATTATTTCGAAGTTGACATTACTACAAAAATTTCTCTTACTGCTGTGAATAACCCAATAAATAATTTAACTAATATAGTCATACCGTAAAACCAAGGAGTATAGATCACGAGGCCTTTATATATATATATATAAATAACATATACATGATTATATAGCTAATGCAAATAAACTAACACATATATCCATAACTGCGCAACTTTATACTTTTTAAAACTGACTCATTTACTCGACAGTTTATATTAATAGCTTATATTTATAAATAACATATTCTATAACCAATATTTTATGAAGCTTAATCCAATCTATATATAAACGCAATCAAACAACAAGGTTCAAGGTCAGTAAATAAATTTGCTGGAAACAAAGAATTTATAAAGGTATATATATCCTTACTACCATAATAAAAAATATATATAATACCTTGTTCTATAAGAGAAGCCGGTAGGAATGAGATGGCCGTCAACATGCAGTGAGATGTCGAGGACGGAACCGAAGTGGGAAGGGGACGGGTTTTGCATGCTCCAGAGTGAGGCCGGGGGAAGAAAACGTGGAGGTTGGGCGTAGAAATGAGGGGAGGTTGACTCAAGCGTGGAGGCACTTGCTGGTGGAGGCTCGATGGGTTTCGGTGATCGGAGGTTGTTAGGGTGAGCTAAGGTTGCTCGGGGCTGCTAGGTGGCGGTTCGGAGCTGTTCAGGGAGGGGTAGGCGGCACAGACGAAAAGAAAAACTGTGGTGATCGATCTTTTTTTGGTTTAAGGCAGAGGCTAGATTGCATAAATATGCTACACCCAAAATAGGTATAGGGATGTTATATTTTGCAGAACAAAAGGAGAAGAAGAGAGGACATTTTGAAAGCAAAGAAAATAAACAGAGAAAGGAATAAATAAATTTTATAGACACAAACGTTTCTGACAAAGTTATAAATAGAAATAAAGAAGAGAGAAAGCAAAAGAAACGAAGAGTTATATTAAAACAGAGAAGGAAAGGTGCGTGAATCCAGAGAGTTATATAGGTAGGTATTTATTGGTTTTTTTTTAAACTGATGGAAAGATTGAATGGACAGGGGAAAATAAAAGTAATAAATGAAATCAACGCTCATGCTATGATTCAGCAGAAGAGTTAAAGCAAATAATTATTGTCACGTTTCAAAAATTTGAAACCGAAGGAAACAGTAAAGTCACGTTTTAAGGTACCGTTACAACAAATGGTTTATGGTTTTCGTCGCGTATCGGACCTCAAATACAGAAATAAATATACTATAGAGATCAGCATGACGAGACGATCAAAGCGGTATACAGATATCAGTGGTACGATCATCCGATCAAAATTCGATAATCGGTACCAAAAATGCTGCTATTTTGTCAGAAATAAGATAAACGGAGCAATAGAAGTCCAAATTTGAAAAAAGGAAGGATGATGTAACGTCCCGCCTTTTCGCACGATTTAAACAGACACACATGCCGATTAAATCCATACGGAAGGGCGGATTGTTATGGGGTAAATAAGAAAAAAAGAAAGAAAAAAAGAAAACAGAATATCGCAGCGGAAGGATAAAATATAATAATAAAATATACAGTTTATAAATCTGTTTACAAAACATTCATATAATACATATCAGAGTTACACATACCAACAACAATGCAGCGGAACAGTGTGTAGTGCACTAGTATAAATAATAATAATATACATCTTCGTTTTCGTCCTCCAGAGCTAAATCTTCAAATCCTGAAACGCTCGGACTGACCCGAGCGAATTGAAAAGGCAAAACACTCGAGTCAGAACTAAAAGATCTTATGTAAGTTAAATTAACATAAATAAATATGAGTGCAGTAACTCAAGGGATGCTCGGGATTTACATCTCCTAAGGACCCGTTAAACTATTTACTATATAGTATATTGCGCTATTATAATAGTGTCTATTTGTAAAATAAACGTACTTTTAAATAGCATTGAGGCTTTACATTTTCCACCTTAACACGTAATAGTCCCAGTAGTCCATCCAATATCATAGTCCCTCCTGATCGGGAAGCCACCAGAGGATACCACACGGGCTACGGGAGAAATCCAAACTCCTACAAGGCGCGATAGGGTAGGTGACACGACACAACTAGGCAATGCCAGGGTAGATATACCAATTGCTATCCGGGCTGGTGGTAACGCGTAGCCGCAGCTACCGCCCACCTCGAACTAACACCCCCAAATCAAAGAAATCAATAGTGGCCACCGAATCAATCCAAAGTCAGAGTATAGTATCGAAGGAGTGCGTTCGATCAGAGGAATGACCTCATTGGCCCGAGAATCGCTCCTGTTTTAGCCACCTTATGCCAACTCACGGGAGTTGGGTCCACGTATTTACCTTACAGGAAACGTCGCCACCAACCTACTTCATTCTGGAATCTTCACCGCGTACACGGTTAGTCAAAGTGATTTTCGGTATCGACAGAGAGTATGTCCATATCCGATCCTGGTCTCTTTGCCAACCAATCGTTATTATAACACCGCGGTTATTTAAAAAAAATTATACTTTTAAAACCATAATAAAATATCCATTTAAAACCCATATAAACCCGATATCATTTATTCTTAAAACCCCAAATCAATACGATATCATTTATTTTTCAATATATATTCTTTCCAAAATCATAGGGTTTCCAAAGTAAAATATTTAGAAATCAAAACTCTTGAATATAATATTTCCAAATTATACTACCTTGAAAACATAGCTTTGAAACAAAATTTCCATCTCTTAAATGGTTAAATATTAAACTACTTTTATAAACAAAATAGCTTCTTTAGATTTCACAAATAAATTTCAAATATCAATTTAAACTTCCAAATACCATTTCAATTCTTATGTTTCAAGGCTTTAAATCTTTCACCATTTCAAACACTCATTTGACAATTCCATATATATATATATCAAATTCAGTTACTTATTATTTAGACTTGAAATGTTTGCTTAATGAATTCAATATAATTTAAGAAAACCTTTAACTTCATATAACTGGATCATCTTTCAATTTATTATATATTCATTTAATCAACCTGATATTCATTAAAATCACTTTACACAAAAATCAAGTTATAAAAATCACATCCTTTAAAAATTCTAATTTTTATTAAATTTCAATTTAACTTAATATTCATCTTCCAAATCTATTCTCATTTAAGTCATAAAACTCCAGAAATTAAATTTTAAATAAATTTTTAATCTTATTTGATCTTAAATCAAACTTATTTAAACTTCAAATCAAATTTATACAAAGCTTAAAAACCGGAAATTACTATATATATAATAGCCTTTATCAATAACCAAATCAATATCTCATAAACCATATATATATATAACTTTACAAAACCATAGAAAAACATTTCAAAAATAATTTTATATATATACCGCGGTGTCTGTATATAATTTTCTATCCTATGGTCAAGTGATACGGATGTTTATCATTTCAATCCGCAATTTAAAATGAAAAAAAATGCGGTTATATATCATTTCAAACCGCAATCCCGAATGAATGAAATGCATAGCAACTTGCAATTAATAAAATTAATCATCCATTCATCCATCAAATCATACATCCATTTATCACAGTCATCATCTAATTTCAAACAATCATCAATACGTAACAGGTGATAAATAATGGTATCAATTATCAGTTTATACTCAAAATAAATTTAATAACTGTTAATTGGCAATTTATATGCAAAAATAAACGTAAATTTAACTGGCAGTTAATATGAAATAAAAATTTAACATAACTATTACTGGCAGTTAATATGCAATTAAATAAATTCTAATTGTCAAATTTATGCAATAAATAAAATTAATTAACAGTTATATTAAATGAATGCGATTTATCAGAGATAATGACTAAAACATGCCAAACAGTCATAAATAAATTTCTACTCATATCTAAAATTAATTTAACAAACACAAGAAATTTTAGAAATTGTGAGTGGGTTAAAACACTCACCTTTTGAATTTAAATCGAATTTAAACCCAAAAATTCGACGGTCTCCAAATCTGTCCAAACCAGCGTCAAAAAATTTGGAATTTAATTACGATCCTAACAAAAAAAATCACGCATGAAACGGAGTTCGTATGTGGAAGTTAAATGTATTAACGCGTTTGAAAAATCAAAATTAAATTAAATTCAAACAAAATAAACCTACCTATTACCACCTGCCACGTCAACGTTTCCTGCGCACCCCTAGTGACTAATCTCACCAAACCCATGTTCCAATTTCGCAAATAGATGAAGAAATCAAAAAGCCCCAATTCAACCTTTTGGGTTTCGAATTTTACACGTTTGAATGTGATTTCTGGTTGACTCAAGCGACTATTGCAAAAACAGAGACTACGCTTAGATCCGTAGATGAAAACTATAACATAATCTTTGAAATTTTCTGAGAACTTTGAATTTTATTTGATTTTTGAATAGAATTGGATCTGAAATTTGCATCCATTTAGGAAGAGAAAGAATTGAAGAAAATGAACACACAGATAAAAGAGAATAGATGGATGCTAGGGTTTATAATTGGGTTTATATAGATAGGTTAGAATTAGAGTAGATAGATCTGATAAACAAACGCGCTGAACGATAATTTAAATTAACGTAATAATTACAAATCACCATACTATGAAGACATTTACATTATTTCCCATTTATTACTTTATTTAACACAACCCTTAATTTACATCTATTGCAATGTTTTCAAATTTAATTGAATGAACTAATTATATCACTCCTAATAATTGTTGTAAGACTCTAAATCCCACATTTGTAAGTATATATTATTTCCACTCAAATATTATAGATATATACAGAGTATAGGTCCATTAAATCATTATTTATTATATATATTCAAATTAACTAAATTCACTATTGAAGTCCGTTTATATTTATTACCAAATATCCATTTACCTTTCCCAATAAATTTGAATCCCATTCATTTAATATAACAAATCAAATTTCCATTCACACCTTATTATCAACCCACAATTTATTGCAATTCATTATCTTAGATAGATTTTATACAATTAATATCAACTTTACATTAAATTTCTATCCAATGAATACTTATTCATCAATCAATTCAATATTTACTTTTCTTTCCCTCTATTTGATACTTAACCTAGTATACATTTTAATGGGTAAACATAACATTGAATTATAATGCATTTCTCATGCATGCTTCATTTCATATAAATTCCTCTTTATTAACCAAGTCACATTAACAAAACAAAATAATTTTTTTTTATTTCAATCGATTACCAGTCTAGACTTAATATATTAAATAAACGGTTAACCTAAAACGATTGTTACCCCTTTAACATTCAAATTCACTTACGATAATTATTAACACAATGTTGCCATTTGATTTATATATATTTAAATAAATTATATGAATGGGTAAAACTTTAAAAATTATCTTACCTGCAAATTTACTCACAAACATCCTAAATTACCAATTGCAATTTATTTTTAATTACTAAATTTGCATTGATTATATCAAGTTGAGATTTAATACGTATTATTTTCTCAAATAAATAAATCTTTGGATTTAAATTCCTAAGACCATAAATTATGTCCTACCATAAATCTATGCTTTTATTATTTTACGTTCACACTCCCGTTACTCTATAATAAATCACCAAGTAACGATATCCTAAACCAACATTAATTTATATATCAATCCTGATAACTCAATAAATTTGTCAAATATGAATAACCTTAACAATACTTACACATATTATCTTACTTACAATAATGTAATATTAAACGTTGAATTTCATTTATTTTGCAATACTTCAATTTAATTAATAAATACTGCTCCTATACTTAAATCTATATTAACAAATCGTTAGATTTGGATCGATAGAAATCGGTTTACCAAAGCTTACGTACACATTACGTAAATAAACAACTATATAAATTTGCCACCTATTAGCTCTAAATTTTATTCTTAAGTTTGTTACCTATCAATTTAGATTATACTTCCATCTATAATGCAAATCCAAATCTCCTCTAACTGCATAATTTAGGGCAATTTATTGCAATTGATTTCCCATTAAACTTCATAAATTAACAAATTGAAACCTAAATAAAAACGTTTATTTATTTAAAAATCTTGTTGTTTAATTGAATTGACCATTCACGGATATAATTTACATTGTTCTCCAATTATTACTTAAATACATCACAAAACGTTAAATCTATATTCAATACAATTTGTTACCAAAATTAATTTAACGAAAACAATCACGCCCTTAAAATTTCTCTTCATTCATTAATTGCTAATTGTTATTCAATTAAACCCATTCATTTGATTTCCCTATTATGCATCAATTATAAACCCATCATCTTAAAGGTGATGTCTACATTTTATACTATAAATTTACCCTTTTATATTCCAATATCAATGAATGCTCACATACAAATTTAGATCTTAACTCCAATTAATTGTTCCATTTAATCCATTGATTTATTAACTTTAGTTACTGCAATTCATTGTCTTACATAAATTTGAATCTATTTTCAAATTTTCCCTATTCCAATTAATTGAAATATAAAATTAAATTTGTAAAATTTTAGTTACCCTTGATCCATCAAATTTCAACATTCTATTTCATGTAAACAAATAAGATTTCTATTTCTTCCTAAATTTAAATTAGAAATCCTATAATTTAATTCATTTTAAACATCGAATTTACACGGGTCGTTACACTCTCCCCCACTCAAAACTTTTCGTCCCCGAATAGAAAAAGAAGGGAGCAGGAAGAATTTAATAATAGTACATCATATTCAAATATTAACTTATAAACAATAATTTACAACATTTGTTACCTTAAATAAAATATACCATTTTAAAATCATTATGTAAAAAAAAAAAATTCTAAGTCCAAAATTTACGGAAATTTTTTGGCAGAGTCTCCTTTGTACGGGGAGGATCAAGAGAAAATATAATATCAAAATATAACAATATATTACATATATTATCCAAAATATTATCTTCCAACTCCCGAAATATATATAAATAGCGCTATAAACCGTAATCTGAAACGTACCTATTTGACGGGCATTTTACGCTTAAGTTATGGAACCAAAAGCAGCAGCAATTGCTTCCACAACCTGCATTTCACTTATAAAGATCCAAACGGTTAACAATTTATGTAAAGTGAAATTAAGCAGTTTCAAACACTAACAACCAATCAGTACAACAACCATCAAAACAGCATACACAACAAATCCAAAACAACCATTCAACAAACAAACAAATAGTTGTTCGGATTCAAAACTTGAAATTGTACGGAATGGAAATAACTATCAAGTGCATCATTTACTCAACGGTCTTAGATGGAACAAAATAGATTATTTATTCATCCAACAATTTCAAATTCCCTTACCCAACCAACCATAAATCAAATAATAGAATTCAAGCCAACAAACCAAATTAACTTATTATAAATTTATTTCATACTTTAGCTGTTTAATTTTCTTTCTTTCATTATGTCATTTATTTTCATTATATTTCTTCCTATTTTGTTTAGAAATCAACTTCAACCCTTTTTTCTTAAGTTTACAATTTCCCTTTATTATATTACACTCATTTATTTTCACTTACTAATTACTATTATTCATTCATTATTATTGCATGACCTCTTTTATTTATACTGTAACAACCCTAGATTTTGACTATATATTTAAATTTGACTTTATTTCATTTTTAAATTATTTTAAACTTTTTTTTATTTGTGTGATATCATTTCTAAACATTTTTAAAATGATAATATAATTTTTCCAAAATTTACTGTATTTATTTCCTATTTTTAAAGGCTGTTTTCTAATTTTCTGCCATTTTCTTCATTTTTAAATTTCTTTATTTTATTTTAAATTTGTTTTATTTGTGAAAATTCATCTCTAAATATTTTTAAAATAATAATAGAATTTTTCTAAAAATTACTGTGTTGATTTCCTATTTTAAGGGTTGTTTTTCCATTTTCTGTTATTTTCTGCATTATAATTTTATATTTAAATTAAATTTTAAATATTTATTTTGTGAATATATTTGTATTTTATGTTATTATTTATGTTTAAAAATACTTTACAAGCTTATATGAATTTTCTAAAAATTATTTCATTTAACTTCAAATTTTGCTAGTCTAGTTCACTGTTTTAACTATTTTCCTTAATTTTACTTTACATAATTGATAAATATTATATATATTTGTATATTGGTTGAAAATTTTAAAATATTATCTGATATTATTATTATTTCAGCTACATAAATCTATATAAATAATAAAAGGTAAATTGAAATGGTTTGTGACCTTTTGTTTCCTATGGCTTTTGATTTTCCCACATTTTCACATTTTAACGTTTCTTTTCACTCAAATGGCCATATCTCTTCATTCTTTCAGCTGCCACCCTCATTTCTCATTCATGTACTTTATTTTTTCTCTCATTTCCTCAAAAAATTTCGGCCATAACTTTTGAAGAAAGTTTGGTAAACTTTATTTCCTTTTTCCATTTGTTTATGCTTGAATTCATGGTTTTTGCACTTGTTCTTCTTCATCATAGGTTCGGCCTTGCTCCTCCACCACCATAGCCGCCTCCACCATCACCACATCAGGTCACCATCTCCTCCAGCCCATTGACCAAGCCATGCCATGGTCATCTATGACTAGATCCACCAAAGTTTATGCAAACACTCCACTTGTTCAGCCTAGCCGAACCATTTATGCACATACCCTTCATTTTTCACCTAAACCACCTCCTTGGCCGCCACCACCAGTCCCTCCACTACCTTTGGCCAACACTCTAGACCCCACCTGACCTTCACCTCGTAGGGGCCGAGCCCAATGGTCCTTTGGTTGAGCCATGGTTGCACAAAAACCACTTATTTGCCTTAAACCCTTTGTATTCACACCTTGTAACTTCCACCACTTCACCACACCCTTAGCCGGCCTTTGCACCACCTTCTCCAGCTCATACCTGAACCAAAACCACTGCCACACCATCTCCTAGCCTCCAGCAGGTCTGGCCATGCCATTTGTAGCCTTGCCCGATGCTTGAAATTGCACAAAAATCCACTTGTTTGCCTTGTACTTGTATTTTCATACATAGCAACTTCCATACCTTCACTACCCTTGCTAGGCCGACCATATATTATGACCCATACCTGACCAAATACACCCCATGGCAGTACCTTATCACCCTATAGGCTGAGCGTAGTGATGGTGGAAGCAAGTGCAAGTGTTTGATTAATTGTTGTTCCTTAATTTCTAGCATCGTTTATCGTATTTTTGGTCTGAAACCTTATAATTGTTATATTGTTTGTTTGATTTGTATTCAAGGGAATTAATCCTTGGCTCCTCCATTTCGTATATGTATCGTGCTTTTGTGCTTGTGTAGATCCCGTTGTGCAATTCGTCGTTGTTTCATCAGCTCAAAACAGTGAGTAAATCTCACCAGACTAATATGTACTTATGTAGTGATAAACTGACATCACCTGAATCTGTAAATGCATATCATCCTGTTATAACTGCTATATTACATTCATATGAAGTTCACACCTATATTTACACTTGTTATACCATATGTTACTGTTATTTCATGCTATTCTGTTATTTTCATCAGTTTATCACACTGCAAGTTCCCTGTAGACTAGAATCACTATGGGTTGAAATGATACATACCCGAACGGAATTTAGAATAGGAGAAAATCGTTATGGGCTGAAATGATAGGCCTGAATGATTTTCAATTATTTTCTTTTACTTGGGATTACGGGTTTGAAATGATCAAACCCGGTTTTCTTTGTAAATTACGGGTTGAAACGATATATTACCCGTATCACTTCATCTAGGCTAAAAAATGAAATACAGACCCGTTGTTAAAATATGTTTTTCTAAAAAATTTAAATTATTTTAGAAATGTAAATATTATAATATTTTGATTTAAATTTGATTAAAAATGATTTTTGTAAAGCATTATTGATTTTCTGAAAATTTATAAGTGAAATAAATAAATGGTAAAGTTAGAAAATCTGAAATGTAAGTTATTTTGGAAACTAGAATTTGGTGATAAATGGAATTTAAATTAAATATGATAAATTTATGATATTTTGAATTAAATGAATTTAAAATGATTTTATAATATATCAATGATTTTTGAATAAAGTTAAAAATGTGAAATGAATGAATATTTAGGTTGAAATTTGGAAATATAACTAAAATTAGAAATTTGTGAGTTTGGCTTAAAAGTGAATGTTAAGTTAAGTAAATAAAAATGAAATTAAGTTATATTTGAAAATTTTAAACTTAAATGTTAAGTTAAATTTAATATAATGAATTTAAAATTTAATGTTGGAATTTAATAAGTGAATTATTATTAAATTTTGATTTTTGAATGGAGATTTAACTTTATAAAATCATGAATATAAGGGTATTTGAATGACTATTTTAAAAGTGAAATTATATGATTTTATAAGCTAAAAATGATTTAAATAAAAATATAATTGTTTGTGAAATTATATTGAATACTTGAAGTTAATTAACTGCATTTCTGAAATGCTATTAATTCTAATGTAAATGATAATACAGCATTTGTAAATGCTGTAGTTGATAATAATGAACCAAATGGCTAAGTTTAATTAAAGGTTATTATAGCATTTTTGTAAATGCTATAATTATTGAATTTAACTAAGTTTTATTTGAAACTAATGTAACCCTATTACAACCTTTTTAAATGCTATCTTTTATTAAATTGAACTGTTTTGAATGTAACTTTCCGTAGCAATTTCTAAATGCTGCGAAAGTTGAATTTTCATCTGTTTTAATAAATTAAGTGGATAAATGGATTTTGAAAGACTAAAATTTTGTAAATTTAATTATTAAATATAATAACTTCATTTTATGATTTAAAATGAAGTAATTTGTTTCGAAATATAAACTATTTTGAAATGTGTTTTGTAATGGTATTTAAATTAAATAAAAATGAATGTGGTTTGGAAGATATGATATTTTGAATGATACTGAATTTTGAAATTACATTTGATTTTGAAGTATAAAATACCATTTTGAAATTTTAACCACGGGATGTAATTAATTTATAGTTTAACTGATTCTTAAAGGATGGGCGATCCCAAGCATCCTTTAAGTTATTATGCATTTCTACTACAGTTATATAAGTATATATTGTCCTGACTCGAGTGTTTTGTGTTTTACTTTATGCTCGGGTCAGCCTGAGTATTCACAGCTTTGGATTCTCTTTCTGGAGCTGGTCTTTGCTGGAGTTTCTGCTTATCTACATTTATATCTACTTTATGTTTCAGCTATTCTAGTTTATCTCATGTATTAGTGAACTTCTATGTATTTAGGATTTCTATTATGTTGTTTTCAGACTGTATTATGTATTTGGTTTGAGACTCTGCCGTAGTAGCTTCATGAACTACTATGTATTTTATATTCCGCTGTGAGGTATTCTGTTTATTCTATGTCTGTGATTCTGTGATTGTATTTCATTTGCTCCAAAATTATTTACAATGCGATATTTTGAGCAATTCAAGTCCGACATGTGCGGATGCGAATGACTGAAAATATCGGGTTGTTACAGTTGGTATCAGAGCTTAGGTTTTTAGGCGAACCTTAGCCTGCGGAGCAAAAACTCATTAGAGATAGGGTAGAAATACCCTAGAATGAGTGAAATCAATCTTAGGATCCTTTCTTTGTGAGAGAACGTATTTTCGAAGTATAAAATGATTTTTAAAAAGATTTTTAAAAAGATTTTTCAAAGATTATTTTGGTATAAAAATGTTCTTATTTCGAAATCAAGATTTTCTAAACTTCATCTCTTCGTTATCCACCTTGTTAGAAATCTTTTGGTTAAGATTCTTATCGACTAGGATTCCTTGAACTTTGGAACACTCCCACTTGTTCTGGAATCCAGTCTTGTTTTCCCCATTTTTCCTTTTAATTTTGGAGCATTCGTAACTCTACTTTGGAATGACCTCTCTAAAGAGCGATGATTCCGTAAATCTTTGAATGATTTGCAAAGGGGTGAAACTCCTTTACAATTGGCATTGATTCACTGAAGATTTTTTTATCCTCGGATGTCGATGCTATCTACCTCCTGCTCTACCCGGATTCTATTCTCTGGCGATCGAAGGTCGATTTGCCTTAGATTTCCGTATTGAATATTTTCCTAAAGTCTCGGGTGACCGGTTAGGTTCGCCCACGATTTATATAGGCTTATCTATCCTCTATTTGGTAATTAAATTATCTCATCTTCGTTTGAGTTTATCTTCGAACTAGAATTCTATTTGATTAGAGTCCCTCTAATTTTGAATCTTTGTTTGTTTGAAATCCTTCCCTGAATCATCCTTTGGAAATTTGTATTTGGTTGTATTTTGAAATGGTGCATACATCGAAATTATTAAGGATGGCCATATTTTTATATATAAAAGTGAAATGTTTTCGATAAGGATTATATACCTTTCAAAAATGAAAATTTGGAATTTCGAAAGAATTTGAAAATTTGAAAATTTTATAAGAACTTGATTTATACAAAAATGATTTATAACTGAAGGGTTTTGAATTTGAATTTCGAGGAATCGAATTCCGGTATTTTGAAATCGGTTTTAAGATTTTGGAAAATATATATAGTAATATGATTTAAAGATATATATATATATATATATATTTCAAATAAGAAATGTTTCAAATGTATTCGAATGAATTTCAATGATTTCGAAGGAATTTCAAAGAAGTTTTTCAAAGTTAATTGAAGTCCAGAACTCACTTAGTCGTTGGAAAATAATTTCGGTGATGAATGCATGCATCATCGACATTGATTTTCGAGTTTCTGAGTGAGAGAGAGGCCACTCTAGTAGCTTTGCTCTGCGAGTGATTTTGTGAAACCAATTTTGATTTCAGATTTCAAAGTATGGTTTGATATTCGAAAGATAGATCCGTATATATATATTTAAAAAGATTTAAAGTAAGCCGGTGTTCAGTTCTCGAGTTTCAGATTTTGAAACCTAACTTTTGAAATTTATTTACTTATTTAGTGTTGATTTTCAACTCTTGGATTGAAAATATGACTTCTTCGACTATTTTAAGATTCGAGCACTTCCAAATCAAGGTTAATTTTTTCAAAGCTAAATTTTTTTTGAAAGGTATAAGGTATTTGATAAAGAATATAAGTTTAGTTTGTATGTTTCAAGTATGAAACAATATGGTTTTTTATAAGTTGAAACTGTTTTGTTAAGTAAATAAATAAGACTATTTTGAATTATACTAATATGATATTTAGTTTTGAAATGTTTTGGATAAAAATTAGTCTTCAAATGTTTGAGAAAATTTTGGTTTTAAATGTTTTAACTTAGTAACATCTTTATAAAACTATTTATTTAACAAGTTGGAATAGATACATAAGTTGTACGTACGTTGTTTTATTCGCATAATTAATTTGATCCAAGTTTGAGTACACAAGTTCGAGGTGAATTACACCATTTCATGTTAGGATTTTTCATTTGATTCTTGATGGCGAACATTTGATATGGATTTTGGGCTTGATTCTAGAATTCTTTATCATAGTATATGGCTATGCAAGAAGACTGATGGCTTCTAGTCAAGAAACCATATCGAAGTCCGCATTAGGGAAGTCGAATGGACAATACTAGTTCGAAAGCGAACTTGTGTGATCAAGCGAGCGATCGAATGTAATGTTGCGAAATAGTGACATATGTAAGTAATAATGAAGTAAAATTTGAGATATATGAAATTATGAAATTTAGTTTTGAAATATGGTATATTTAAGCCTTGAAACATATTTAAGATTTAATAGTTTATTTTGTAAATCAAATCTATATTTGAAATTGATAATATTTGAAATGGTTTTGTTGGAAAACTAAATTGAAACTGATGGTTTGAATTGAATTAAAATTGGAAATTTTAGATTTTGGTTTAATTGAAAAAAATTGAAATGAAAAGAATTAAGGGCATGTTTTATGATTTCAAATGCATGATGTCTAAATGTTATGATTTTCAAAGTGTAATGATTTCAAGTATTTTAGTTTCGAAAGATTCATAACTTTGAAAGTATTATGACTTTTGAAGTGAATACATGTTTGAAATGGAAATGGATTTATTTGACTTAAATTTTGTTGATTTGGAAATTTGGATTATTTTCTAAACCTATTGTTTTAAGAAATTTTGAAACTGAATATGTATAACTTGAAAGAAATGATTTGGTGACATCATATATGATTTTAAAATTTATTTGATATCGAAATGGTTTAAAATTTAGAACCTGTTTTATTTAATACTTGATTTGGGAGCTATCGAACTTATATAAAAATGATTTGTATAAGTAAACCATTGATTTGAGAACTATTGATTTGAAAAGGTACTCAATTTTGAAAAGTGAAATCTTATATAATCGAAATCTATATAAGTGTGATTTGATATACTAGTATTTTGAAAAGTATTTGATTTGAAATGAAATCTTATATATAATGGACTTTATATAAGTATGATATTTGAAAGTGATTTTGAAAGGTACTATATGATACATATTTTCGAAGTAAAGATATGGAAAGTGCCTTCTGCTTGATATCCGCGTTGTGGCCACACTGTGGATTCATTCTATCGATATTATTCTCTCTCTTTGATTTGGGTTTTCCGGATATGATACTCGAGTGTCCATCGAATTCCACGGCGATCCCCGTGGTCTTATGATCGCGACTACATAGCGCAACTGCCTGGCTGAGTCTTGCCTAGGGGTACGGATTGTTTCCTGGGGGATCCAGGCGTAACCATTGTGTATCCTGCATTCCACTCGTCATCATGGCGTAACTCGCAGGGCTGAGAAAGCTTACGGATACAGATTGTTTCCTGGGGGATCCAGGCGTAACCATTGTGTATCTGCGATCCATGGTTAGACAACTGTTTCGGTTTGGTTGATTTGTTTGGATTGTACTTTCCATATCTGTTTTTAAAAGTGTTTTCATTATTTTCACTGGGTGTTGAAACAAGTATACTAAGTACTTGGAGAATTCTAGCTTTGCGCCTGATCAACGCATAGCCAGAGTCTGCAGGAACGAAAGTAAACTTGTTAAGACATCGAGTTATAAAAGTATTTTGATAAAGTACTATATAAAGAATATTTTGATCAGTTATTTTCCCTTCTAAAAATTTAAAATGTTTTAAACATTGTTTACTTTGAACCATCAGATTTGAATCAAATGACTATTCATCATAAAAAAAATATTGAAATGTATAATGGTTCAAATAATGGTTCATCCTTGTCTTTCAACCTTCTTTACCTCCTAGCTATTTTTTTTCCCTACCTTCTTTCGGGGATGCATTCCAACCTATTGCTCTTTCTTGTTGTTTCTCCGCTTCCTTCCTTTTCGAGGACGAAAAGATTTGAGTGGGGGAGAGTGTAACAACCCTATATTTTGACTATATATTTAAATTTGACTTTATTTCATTTTGAAATTATTTTAATTTTTTTTTATTTGTGTGATATCATTTCTAAACATTTTTAAAATGATAATATAATTTTTCCAAAATTTACTGTATTTATTTCCTATTTTTAAAGGCTGTTTTCTAATTTTCTGCCATTTTCTTCATTTTTAAATTTCTTTATTTTATTTTAAATTTGTTTTATTTGTGAAAATTCATCTCTAAATATTTTTAAAATAATAATAGAATTTTTCTAAAAATTACTGTGTTGATTTCCTATTTTAAGGGTTGTTTTTCCATTTTCTGTTATTTTCTGCATTATAATTTTATATTTAAATTAAATTTTAAATATTTATTTTGTGAATATATTTGTGTTTTATGTTATTATTTATGTTTAAAAATACTTTACAAGCTTATATGAATTTTCTAAAAATTATTTCATTTAACTTCAAATTTTGCTAGTCTAGTTCACTGTTTTAACTATTTTCCTTAATTTTACTTTACATAATTGATAAATATTATATATATTTGTATATTGGTTGAAAATTTCGAAATATTATCTGATATTATTATTATTTCAGCTACATAAATCTATATAAATAATAAAAGGTAAATTGAAAGGGTTTGTGACCTTTTGTTTCCTATGGCTTTTGATTTTCCCACATTTTCACATTTTAACGTTTCTTTTCACTCAAATGGCCATATCTCTTCATTCTTTCAGCTGCCACCCTCATTTCTCATTCACGTACTTTATTTTTTCTCTCATTTCCTCAAAAAATTTCGGCCATAACTTTTGAAGAAAGTTTGGTAAACTTTATTTCCTTTTTCCATTTGTTTATGCTTGAATTCATGGTTTTTGCACTTGTTCTTCTTCATCATAGGTTCGGCCTTGCTCCTCCACCACCATAGCCGCCTCCACCATCACCACATCAGGTCACCATCTCCTCCAGCCCACTGACAAAGCCATGCCATGGTCATCTATGACTAGATCCACCAAAGTTTATGCAAACACTCCACTTGTTCAGCCTAGCCGAACCATTTATGCACATACCCTTCATTTTTCACCTAAACCACCTCCTTGGCCGCCACCACCAGTCCCTCCACTACCTTTGGCCAACACTCCAGACCCCACCTGACCTTCACCTCATAGGGGCCGAGCCCAATGGTCCTTTGGTTGAGCCATGGTTGCACAAAAGCCACTTATTTGCCTTAAACCCTTTGTATTCACACCTTGTAACTTCCACCACTTCACCACACCCTTAGCCGGCCTTTGCACCACCTTCTCCAGCTCATACCTGAACCAAAACCACTGCCACACCATCTCCTAGCCTCCAGCAGGTCTGGCCATGCCATATGTAGCCTTGCCCGATGCTTGAAATTGCACAAAAATCCACTTGTTTGCCTTGTACTTGTATTTTCATACATAGCAACTTCCATACCTTCACTACCCTTGCTAGGCCGACCATATATTATGACCCATACCTGACCAAATACACCCCATGGCAGTACCTTATCACCCTATAGGCTGAGCGTAGTGATGGTGGAAGCAAGTGCAAGTGTTTGATTAATTGTTGTTCCTTAATTTCTAGCATCGTTTATCGTATTTTTGGTCTGAAACCTTATAATTGTTATATTGTTTGTTTGATTTGTATTCAAGGGAATTAATCCTTGGCTCCTCCATTTCATATCTGTATCGTGCTTTTGTGCTTGTGTAGATCCCGTTGTGCAATTCGTCGTTGTTTCATCAGCTCAAAACAGTGAGTAAATCTCACCAGACTAATATGTACTTATGTAGTGATAAACTGACATCACCTGAATCTGTAAATGCATATCATCCTGTTATAACTGCTATATTACATTCATATGAAGTTCACACCTATATTTACACTTGTTATACCATATGTTACTGTTATTTCATGCTATTCTGTTATTTTCATCAGTTTATCACACTGCAAGTTCCCTGTAGACTAGAATCACTATGGGTTGAAATGATACATACCCGAACGGAATTTAGAATAGGAGAAAATCATTATGGGCTGAAATGATAGGCCTGAATGATTTTCAATTATTTTCTTTTACTTGGGATTGCGGGTTTGAAATGATCAAACCCGGTTTTCTTTGTAAATTACGGGTTGAAACGATATATTACCCGTATCACTTCATCTAGGCTAAAAAATGAAATACAGACCCGTTGTTAAAATATGTTTTTCTAAAAAATTTAAATTATTTTAGAAATGTAAATATTATAATATTTTGATTTAAATTTGATTAAAAATGATTTTTGTAAAGCATTATTGATTTTCTGAAAATTTATAAGTGAAATAAATAAATGGTAAAGTTAGAAAATCTGAAATGTAAGTTATTTTGGAAACTAGAATTTGGTGATAAATGGAATTTAAATTAAATATGATAAATTTATGATATTTTGAATTAAATGAATTTAAAATGATTTTATAATATATCAATGATTTTTGAATAAAGTTAAAAATGTGAAATGAATGAATATTTAGGTTGAAATTTGGAAATATAACTAAAATTGGAAATTTGTGAGTTTGGCTTAAAAGTGAATGTTAAGTTAAGTAAATAAAAATGAAATTAAGTTATATTTGAAAATTTTAAACTTAAATGTTAAGTTAAATTTAATATAATGAATTTAAAATTTAATGTTGGAATTTAATAAGTGAATTATTATTAAATTTTGATTTTTGAATGGAGATTTAACTTTATAAAATCATGAATATAAGGGTATTTGAATGACTGTTTTAAAAGTGAAATTATATGATTTTATAAGCTAAAAATGATTTAAATAAAAATATAATTGTTTGTGAAATTATATTGAATACTTGAAGTTAATTAACTGCATTTCTGAAATGCTATTAATTCTAATGTAAATGATAATACAGCATTTGTAAATGCTGTAGTTGATAATAATGAACCAAATGGCTAAGTTTAATTAAAGGTTATTATAGCATTTTTGTAAATGCTATAATTATTGAATTTAACTAAGTTTTATTTGAAACTAATGTAACCCTATTACAACCTTTTTAAATGCTACCTTTTATTAAATTGAACTGTTTTGAATGTAACTTTCCGTAGCAATTTCTAAATGCTGCGAAACTTGAATTTTCATCTGTTTTAATAAATTAAGTGGATAAATGGATTTTGAAAGACTAAAATTTTGTAAATTTAATTATTAAATATAATAACTTCATTCTATGATTTAAAATGAAGTAATTTGTTTCGAAATATAAACTATTTTGAAATGTGTTTTGTAATGGTATTTAAATTAAATAAAAATGAATGTGGTTTGGAAGATATGATATTTTGAATGATATTGAATTTTGAAATTACATTTGATTTTGAAGTATAAAATACCATTTTGAAATTTTAACCACGGGATGTAATTAATTTATAGTTTAACTGATTCTTAAAGGATGGGCGATCCCAAGCATCCTTTAAGTTATTATGCATTTCTACTACAGTTCACTTGAGTTGGTTTACATTATATAAGTATATATTGTCCTGACTCGAGTGTTTTGTGTTTTACTTTATGCTCAGGTCAGCCTGAGTATTCATAGCTTTGGATTCTCTTTCTGGAGCTGGTCTTTGCTGGAGTTTCTGCTTATCTACATTTATATCTACTTTATGTTTCAGCTATTCTAGTTTATCTCATGTATTAGTGAACTTCTATGTATTTAGGATTTCTATTATGTTGTTTTCAGACTGTATTATGTATTTGGTTTGAGACTCTGCCGTAGTAGCTTCATGAACTACTATGTATTTTATATTCCGCTGCGAGGTATTCTGTTTATTCTATGTCTGTGATTCGGTGATTGTATTTCATTTGCTCCAAAATTATTTACAATGCGATATTTTGAGCAATTCAAGTCCGACATGTGCGGATGCGAATGACTGAAAATATCGGGTTGTTACATATACTTTAATTACTTAAGTTTATAATCATCTATTTGTCATACTTACCTTTATTATATTTTACTTAGTAAAATTTCAATTATAACTTAAGTTTATAATATTAAATTCTCATTTAACAGCAATTTCATTGAATACTTTTACTACTTGTATAATATTCTATTACAATCTCTTATTAAACATTTCAACTTTTAATATTTGGTAATTTATATATATATATGTTATTTAAGGATGTAATTGAAAGTTATGCAAATTTTTTCACAATTCTTTTAATTAATTAATGGTTCAATAATTATATCTTTGTTTTATAAGTTACATATTTCAAATTACCTTCAATTCCTTTTATTCTATTGTTTTTAATTATAGTAACATTTTAGTTACACTTAAATTTATAACCTTATAACATCAATTCTTATAAATAAAGAATTTCATTAATTCATTTACTAAGGTTTACAATCATTTATATACATTACTTATCTCCCTATTATTAAATTTTTACTTTAATTAAAGGTTCCAATTATTAATTACTAACCTTTCATTTCACTACAATAATTGAAACAATTTATTAACATAAATTTAAGAATTTAGATACCTGGTTAAATTTCAAATTATTTTAAAATAACAGATAAATATATTCTTACAACTTATATCTCAATTTATATTTAAAACAATTCAAAATATATATAAATATTTTTTTCAAAAAAAAGAATCGGTAGTAAAACTACTACAGTGGCCTTTCCCCCTCGAAACTCGAAAATGAATGTCGATGATGCGTGCACTCATCACCGAAATTATTTTCCAACGACAGAGAGGAAAATACAAAACTTATTTTCTTCAAAATCTCCTTTAAACAAATCTTCCGAATTATATTGAAATATTTATATAAGAAAATACTTATACATAATATTATTATATTCCAAAATTTATTCGAAAGAAATTTCAAAACCCCGGATCTTAAGTCCTAAATTTCCAATTTCATTGATTTTATTTTTCAATCTTATTTCTATTATTAATTATACACTTTATTACCTAACAACCAATCTATTACAGCCAAATATAGATATTATTTTGAAAAATTATTTTATAGAAAATATAATAGGTAAAATTATTCCATTCACCTATATTAAAAACAAATATTATGTCGGTCTGTCATATTAAGTGTTTAGAAATCTCTATTGATGTCATAGCGTCGCATGCACCAACCAGAATTTATAAATACGAAACGGAACAGATTAACACAATATAAAAACCTTTTTATAACACTAACAAATACGCTCTCTCATATATATACACTCAGCGACTCCCATAGGGTATTACTACCCTATTAGTAAAGAGTCAAACCACACAAAGCTAAGGTTTATCGCTAAACCAAAGCTCTGATACCAGATGTAACGTCCCGCCTTTTCGCACGATTTAAACAGACACACATGCCGATTAAATCCATACGGAAGGGCGGATTGTTATGGGGTAAATAAGAAAAAAAGAAAGAAATAAAAGAAAACAGAATCTCGCAGCGGAAGGATAAAATATAATAATAAAATATACAGTTTATAAATCTGTTTACAAAACATTCATATAATACATATCAGAGTTACACATACCAACAACAATGCAGCGGAACAGTGTGTAGTGCACTAGTATAAATAATAATAATATACATCTTCGTCTTCGTCCTCTAGAGCTAAATCTTCAAATCCTGAAACGCTCGGACTGACCCGAGCGAATTGAAAAGACAAAACACTCGAGTCAGAACTAAAAGATCTTATGTAAGTTAAATTAACATAAATAAATATTAGTGCAGTAACTCAAGGGATGCTCGGGATTTACATCTCCTAAGGACCCGTTAAACTATTTACTATATAGTATATTGCGCTATTATAATAGTGTCTATTTGTAAAATAAACATACTTTTAAATAGCATTAAGGCTTTACATTTTCCACCTTAACACGTAATAGTCCCAGTAGTCCATCCAATATCATAGTCCCTCCTGATCGGGAAGCCACCAGAGGATACCACACGGGCTATGGGAGAAATCCAAACTCGTACAAGGCGCGATAGGGTAGGTGACACGACACAACTAGGCAATGCCAGGGTAGATATACCAATTGCTATCCGGGCTGGTGGTAACGCGTAGCCGCAGCTACCGCCCACCTCGAACTAACACCCCCAAATCAAAGAAATCAATAGTGGCCACCGAATCAATCCAAAGTCAGTATAATATCGAAGGAGTGCGTTCGATCAGAGGAATGACCTCATTGGCCCGAGAATCGCTCCTGTTTTAGCCACCTTATGCCAACTCACGGGAGTTGGGTCCACGTATTTACCTTACAGGAAACGTCGCCACCAACCTACTTCATTCTGGAATCTCCACCGCGTACACGGTTAGTCAAAGTGGTTTTCGGTATCGACAGAGAGTATGTCCATATCCGATCCCGGTCTCTTTGCCAACCAATCGTTATTATAACACCGCGGTTATTTAAAAAAAATATACTTTTAAAACCATAATAAAATATCCACTTAAAACCCATATAAACCCGATATCATTTATTCTTAAAACCCCAGATCAATACGACATCATTTATTTTCCAATATATATTCTTTCCAAAATCATAGGGTTTCCAAAGTAAAATATTTAGAAATCAAAACTCTTGAATATAATATTTCCAAATTATACTACCTTGAAAACATAGCTTTGAAACAAAATTTCCATCTCTTAAATGGTTAAATATTAAATTACTTTTATAAACAAAATAGCTTCTTTAGATTTCACAAATCAATTTCAAATATCAATTTAAACTTCCAAATACCATTTCAATTCTTATGTTTCAAGGCTTTAAATATTTCACCATTTCAAACAGACTCATTTGACAATTCTATATATATATCAAATTCAGTTACTTATTATTTAGACTTGAAATGTTTGCTTAATGAATTCAATATAATTTAAGAAAACCTTTAATTTCATATAACTGGATCATCTTTCAATTTATTATATATTCATTTAATCAACCTGATATTCATTAAAATCACTTTACACAAAAATCTAAGTTATGAAAATCATATCCTTTAAAAATTCTAATTTTTATTAAATTTCAATTTAACTTAATATTCATCTTCCAAATCTATTCTCATTTAAGTCATAAAACTCCAGAAATTAAATTTTAAATAAATGTTTAATCTTATTTGATCTTAAAATCAAACTTATTTAAACTTCAAATCAAATTTATACAAAGCTTAAAAACCGAAAATTACTATATATATATAATAGCCTTTATCAATAACCAAATCAATATCTCATAAACCATATATATATATAACTTTACAAAACCATAGAAAAACATTTCAAAAATAATTTTATATATTTACCGCGGTGTCTTATATAATTTTCTATCCTATGGTCAAGTGATACGGATGTTTATCATTTCAATCCGCAATTTAAAATGAAAAAAAAATGCGGTTATATATCATTTCAAACCGCAATCCCGAATGAATGAAATGCATAGCAACTTGCAATTAATAAAATTAATCATCCATTCATCCATCAAATCATACATCCATTTATCACAGTCATCATCTAATTTCAAACAATCATCAATACGTAACAGGTGATAAATAATGGTATCAATTATCAGTTTATACTCAAAATAAATTTAATAACTGTTAATTGGCAGTTTATATGCAAAAATAAACGTAAATTTAACTGGAAGTTAATATGAAATAAAAATTTAACATAACTATTACTGGCAGTTAATATGCAATTAAATAAATTCTAACTGTCAAATTTATGCAATAAATAAAATTAATTAACAGTTATATTAAATGAATGCGATTTATCAGAGATAATGAATAAAACATGCCAAACAGTCATAAATAAATTTCTACTCATATCTAAAATTAATTTAACAAACACAAGAAATTTTAGAAATTGTGAGTGGGTTAAAACACTCACCTTTTGAATTTAAATCGAATTTAAATCCGATTTAAACCCAAAAATTCGACGGCCTCCAAATCTGTCCAAATCAGCGTCAAAAAATCTGGAATTTAATTACGATCCTAACAAAAAAATCGCGCATGAAACGGAGTTCGTATGTGGAAGTTAAATGTATTAACGCGTTTGAAAAATCAAAATTAAATTAAATTCAAAAAAAATAAACCTACCTATTACCACCTGCCACATCAACGTTTCCTGCGCTCCCCTAGTGACTAATCTCACCAAACCCATGTTCCAATTTCGCAAATAGATGAAGAAATCAAAAAGCCCCAATTCAACCTTTTGGGTTTCAAATTTTACACGTTTGACCGTGATTTCTGGTTGACTCAAGCGACTATGCAAAAACAGAGACTGCGCTTAGATCCGTAGATGAAAACTATAACATAATCTTTGAAATTTTCTGAGAACTTTGAATTTTATTTGATTTTTGAATAGAATTGGATCTGAAATTTGCATCCATTTAGGAAGAGAAAGAAATGAAGAAAATGAACGCACAAATAAAAGAGAATAGATGGAGGCTAGGGTTTATAATTGGGTTTATATAGATAGCTTAGAATTAGAGTAGATAGATCTGATAAACAAACGCGTTGAACGATAATTTAAATTTACGTAATAATTACAAATCACCATACTATGAAGACATTTACATTATTTCCCATTTATTACTTTATTTAACACAACCCTTAATTTACATCTATTGCAATGTTTTCAAATTTAATTGAATGGACTAATTATATCACTCCTAATAATTGTTGTAAGATTCTAAATCCCACATTTGTAAGTATATATTATTTCCACTCAAATATTATAGATATATACAGAGTATAGGTTTCCATTAAATCATTATTTATTATATATATTCAAATTAACTAAATTCACTATTGAAGTCCGTTTATTTTTATTACCAAATATCCATTTACCTTTCCCTATAAATTTGAATCCCATTCATTTAATATAACAAATCAAATTTCCATTCACACCTTATTATCAACCCACAATTTATTGCAATTCATTATCTTAGATAGATTTTATACAATTAATATCAACTTTACATTAAATTTCTATCCAATGAATACTTATTCATCAATCAATTCAATATTTACTTTTCTTTCCCTCTATTGATACTTAACCTAGTATACATTTTAATGGGTAAACATAACATTGAATTATAATGCATTTCTCATGCATGCTTCATTTCATATAAATTCCTCTTCATTAACCAAGTCACATTAACAAAACAAAATATATATATTTTTATTTCAATCGATTACCAGTCTAGACTTAATATATTAAATAAACGGTTAACCTAAAACGGTTGTTACCCCTTTAGCATTCAAATTCACTTACGACTATTATTAACACAATGTTGCCATTTGATTTATATATATTTAAATAAATTATATGAATGTGTAAAACTTTAAAAATTATCTTACCTGCAAATTTACTCACAAACATCCTAAATTACCAACTTGCAATTTATTTTTAATTACTAAATTTGCATTGATTATATCAAGTTGAGATTTAATACGTATTATTTCCTCAAATAAATAAATCTTTGGATTTAAATTCCTAAAACCATAAATTATGTCCTACCATAAATCTATGCTTTTATTATTTTACGTTCACACTCCCGTTACTCTATAATAAATCACCAAGTAACGATATCCTAAACCAACATTAATTTATATATCAATCCTTATAACTCAATAAATTTGTCAAATATGAATAACCTTAACAATACTTACACATATTATCTTACTTACAATAATGTAATATTAAACGTTGAATTTCATTTATTTTGCAATACTTCAATTTAATTAATAAATACTGCTCCTATACTTAAATCTATATTAACAAATCGTTAGATTTGGATCGATAGAAATCGGTTTACCAAAGCTTACGTACACATTACGTAAATAAACAACTATATAAATTTGCCACCTATTAGCTCTAAATTTTATTCTTAAGTTTGTTACCTATCAATTTAGATTATACTTCCATCTATAATGCAAATCCAAATCTCCTCTAACTGCATAAATTAGGGCAATTTATTGCAATTGATTTCCCATTAAACTTCACAAATTAACAAATTGAAACCTAAATAAAAACGTTTATTTATTTAAAAATCTTGTCGTTTAATTGAATTGACCATTCACGGATATAATTTACATTGTTCTCCAATTATTACTTAAATACATCACAAAACGTTAAATCTATATTCAATACAATTTGTTACCAAAATTAATTTAACGAAAACAATTACGCCCTTAAAATTTCTCTTCATTCATCAATCGCTAATTGTTATTCAATTGAACCCATTCATTTGATTTCCCTATTATGCATCAATTATAAACCCATCATCTTAAAGGTGATGTCTACTTTTTATACTATAAATTTACCCTTTTATATTCCAATATCAATGAATGCTCACATACAAATTTAGATCTTAACTCCAATTAATTGTTCCATTTAATCCATTGATTTATTAACTTTATTTACAGCAATTCATTGTCTTACATAAATTTGAATCTATTTCCAAATTTTCACTATTCCAATTAATTGAAATATAAAATTAAATTTGTAAAATTTTAATTACCCTTGATCCATCAAATTTCAACATTCTCTTTCATGTAAACAAATAAGATTTCTGTTTCTTCCTAAATTTAAATTAGAAATCCTATAATTTAATTCATTTTAAACATCGAATTTACACGGGTCGTTACAGATGAAGTCTCACTCAGAAGAGGATTTAGAAATTTTTTATAGAAAAATATTCAGGTTTGGAATAAATTTATTATCATTAGTTATTAGCTAGCTTGAATTTAATAGAATTTCACAATGAAATAAACTTCCATAAAATTAATTGAAATTTACACACCGCTATATTTAAATATACGTATTCTAAATATATAAACATTTTATTTTAAAATTTCAATTATTATAAAATTTCATAGATATTCAACTAAATACGTTATAAAACCAATTAAAATTATTAAAATTTTATGGGTCGTTACAGAATGGGAAATTATCAGTGTAACGAAACACAAACAAATGTTAGAAATGTTATAGTATAATGATTGATTGGAAATCAGGATTTATTTATTCGAATGTAAATTTAAGGTAATTGGATTTAATTGGAAAAAAAGGGGAAAGAATGAAATTAAATATTTAAATATTATGTAAATATAAACTTAGATAAAATTTGAAGATATCCATGTAATAGAGTGTAAATCCAATGTTAGTTTCATCTATTTAATACTAATTGTCGTTTGATCGTACGGACTCGAAACACCTTGAAATTTATGCAATTGAAATAAATTAAAATCAATTTGAAAATATTGATTTCAGCATAACTTCTTCATACGATGGAATTTGGAGGTGAAACTTTTTCCATCGCGTTCAGAATATTTTAAAACACCTATTTTGATATATGGATTTAACCACTTTCGTTCCGGGGTCAGAATGTGCTTTTTGGGCCACGTTAGCGGTAGCACGTATATCCAACACGATCCATCTATTCAAATTTCTAACCTACCTATATAAACCCAGTTATAAACCCTAGCCTCCAACTATTCTCATTTGTTTGTGCGTTCATTTCCTCGGCTCCTCCTCTTCCAATGGCTGCAAACCCTAGATCCAATTGCATATCCAATCAAAAGTCAAAAATTCAAAGTCCTCAGAAAAATCTCAAAAAAATATATGCTAATGCTCTCGACGAGCATAATTTAATGGTGCAATTCGTTTTTCAAATCAAATTAAATTTTTTCCAGAAAACCCTAGTTTATTCTCGGCCATCCGTTGCGTCGAAAATTTTTGTCGCCTGATCGGAAATTGGTTTCTGGGTTTTGCAGAGGGGACTGAGGGGAGTTGATCTATGTGGTTAGTTTGGAGAATCAACGGCTAGATCAGCAACAAAATTCGATTAGGGTTTCGAAATAAGGGTTTTTGGTGGCGGCCGGAGGCGTTGATGGGCGACCGGAGTGGGATGGTCAGGTGCGCCGTGTCGAGCAGGTGAGGATGGTGGTGGTAGCTCGGCCTACGGCGGCGTATGGTGGTCGAAGATCGTGGTCAAACCATCGGTCAAGGGTGAGTTATTGGGTTCGGCTATGTTGTGTTTGCTTACTGGAGATGTTAGAAAAGATGATGACGTGGCAAGTATGATGGATGTAATGTTTTCTTTTTTCTTTGTTATTTTTAAAATTAAATTCAATCACAATTATTGCTATAACTCTCGCATACGAACTTCGTTTCACGCGCGGTTCCTTTTGTTAGGATTGTATTGAAATTCCGGACTCGATGACGTGGGTTTGGACAAATTCCGAGACCGTCAAAATTTTGGGTTTAAATTGGATTTGAATTCAATTTAAATTCAAAAGGTGAGTGTTTTAATCCACTCACAACTTCTAAAATTTCTTATACTTATTAAATTAATTTATGATATGAGTAGAAATTCATTTATGATTGTTTGGCATATTTTATTCATCATCTCAGTTAGATTGCATTTATTTAAATTAAATTGTTATTTAATTTTATTCCTGCATATAAATTGATAGTTAATTTATTTATTTTTGCATATAAACTTCCAATTAAACAGTTATTAATTTATTTGTGAATATAAACTGTTTGTTGATACCTGTTATATTTTATATGCTATTTATTGATGTTGGTTCAAATGGGATGATGATTGAAATAAGGGTTGCTGAATGATGTTTGGTAAATGGATGATGTATTCTATATTATATAAGCTGCAAGTTATCATGCATTTCATTTCATTCGGGATTGTGGTTTGAAATGATAAACAACCGCATTTTTTATTTTAAATTGCGGATTGAAATGATAAATATCTGTATTACTTGACCATAGGATAGAAAATTATATACAGGCACAGCGGTATATATGTAAAAAAAAATTGAAATGATTTTATGGTTTGGATATGATACGGTTTAATAAATATTAAATTTGGATATGATATAAATATATTTTTTATATATACATATATAGTTAACTGTTGAATTTAAGCTATGCATAAATCTGTTAAATAAAAATGAAATTTGATAATTTATATTATATGAGTAAGTACAAGTTTAAGATCTTGTGTATATATATATATAGAGTTTTAAATGATTCCAATCAATTAAGATTGAAAGATAAATTGGAAATTTAATTGGAATTGAGCTTATTTAGAAATTTAACTTCATAAGTTGATGTTAACTTATTAAAATTGAAAATTTTAAAGGTATGATATTTATAACTGGATTTAATGAATAATTCTAGTATAAATAAATGGAAGGAAATATTTAGTGTTAATAAATTGAGTTTTATTTAAATGGTTATGGATTTATCATGTAAACCTTTCAAAACTAAATAATAGGAAAATGAATTGTTGAATAGAAATTCCCAACCTTAGTTTTGAAATTCATTAAATACTCAAGTTTGAATATATGGAAATCTAAGTGTTTTATTGAAACTAAAAGTGGATCTAAATTTATGGGGTTTAGTCCTAAAATTTTAAATAAATAAAAATTGTGAAGTCGCAAAAATTATTTTATAAAGTAATTTTAAATTCAAACTATTTATTCCATATACTTTTGAATATCCAAACCATTTAAGTTTTAGAAGTATGGCTTTAAAGCTATGAATTTCGAAGTATTATGTTTTGAAAGCTATAATTCAAATGCTTGGTTTCCAGATATTATAAATTTTAAAGCAGTATGACTTTGGAAAAAGGAATATATTTGAAATAAAATGATATCATTGATTTGGGTTTTATAAAAATAATATCAAAATGAGTTGTTTTGGAAATGGAAATGATATCGTACTTATGGGTTTTGAAATGGATAATTATATTCTGGTTTTAAAGTATAAACTATTTTCAAAGACCGCGGTGTTATAATAAAGTTTGGTTGTTGAAGAGACCGGGATCGGAAGTTGTCATACTCTCTGCCAACTTCGAAAACCACTTTAACAACCGTGTACGCGGTGGAGATTCCAGAATGAAGTAGGATGGTGGTGGCGTTTCCTTTAAGTTAAATACGTGAACCCGGACTCCCGTGAGTTGGCATATGGCTAAAACATGAGCGATCGACGGGTTAATAAGGTAGAACCTTTGATCGGACACATCCCTTCGATATTATACTTTGACTTTGGATTGACTCGGTGGCCGTTTTTGATTTTTTTTGGAGGTGTGGCTCGAGGTGGGCAGTAGCTACGCGTTACCACCGACCCGGAAGCGTAATTGGTATATCTACTCTGGCATTTCCTAGTTGTGCCGTGTCACCTACCCTATCGCGCTTTGTACGAGTTTCTATTTTTGTCGTACCTATGGAGTATCATCTGGTTGCCTCCCGATCAGGAGGTATTACGGTACTGTATAGACTATTGGCATTATTTGTGTTAAGGGCTATATGGGTAACCCCTTAACGCTATTAAAAAGTAAGTTTATTTTACAAATAGACACCATTGTAATAGCGCAATATACTATATAGTAAATAGTTTAACGAATCCTTAGGAGATGTAAATCCCGAGCATCTCTTGAGTTACTGCACTCATATTTATTTCTGTTAATTTAAGTCACATAAGATCTTTTAGTTCTGATCCGAGTGTTTTGTCTTTTCAAATTCGCTCGGGTCAATCCAAGCGTTTTAGGATCGAAGACTTTAGCTCTGGAGGACGAAGACGGAGATTTGTATTATTATTATTTATATTATTGCACTACACTCATACTGTTCTGCTGCATTGTTATTGGTATGTGCAACTCTGATATGTATTACATAAATGTAATCAAATGTTTTTTTTATAAAAAGATTTATAAACTGTATATTTGATTATTATATTTTATCCTTCAGCTGTGAGATTATGTTTTCTTTTTATTTCTTCCTTGTTTTTCTTATTTACCCCATAACAATCTGCCCTTCCGTATGCTTTGAATTGGCACGGGTGTCGATTTAAACCGTGCGAAAAGGCAGGATGTTACATTGAGCATGGTGTGGAATAAACAGATGGAAGTAAAGAAAACTAAAGAAAAAGAAAAATAAGAGGAAGAGAAAACATTGGCAGCCATTTACCTGAGGTAGCTCGCGCAAGAAGGAAGAAGACCACAATGAGATGCAAATGTATGATACGTGGGTTTGAAATTTATAGAATGAGTTGCGTTGATTGATAAAAGGAACGGAAAGAAATAATTGAAAATTGAACGTGCTTTATAATTAAAAACTTGCGTTGATTAAAACGCAAGAAAAAGATAAAGTGGGAATGCGCAAATCAGATCATGCGAAATTTTAAGGCAAGAAAGAAACGAAATTTGAACGTGTTCGCATTTCAAGGAAGATGCGTTTTATAATTAAAGGAGTAACTGATTTTTTTCTTTTGAAACGTCTGAAGCAATTGGAAGATTTTATTCCATATATACACAAGAGGTAAATGGGAAGTTATACGCGAATCAAAAATGCAATAAGTGAATTTTGAACGGCAGCGAACATGAAATTTGAACGTTATTGAAAGTCAATGGGTTTTAAATAAAATGAAACAATTTTTTTGAACGTGTTTTAGTATTCAATCAGGGAAAAAAGGTTTTAAAATTTACACAGAAGTAATTGCGTTAAAACACATGAAATAATGATAAAGTGGGACCACGCGTTGATTGAGGAAACAAAATGGTAAGAAAGATTTGAGCGAATATTTACAGTGGTATTGATTGCGTGAATTTAGCAAAAGGAAACTGCAAGAAATCTTTGGCAAATATTTTGTACCCGTTTAAAATTTATTAGGAAGTAAATGCGTTGATTAAAACGCAAGAAATATTTATAAAATGGAAAGGTGGTGAAAATTATTTGCGTACAAGGTTGAGTATTTAAATGAAAACTAGTATTGATTGCTTGGAGAAACGACAGAAAACAATTCACTTTGAAACTGCCAGGAGGAATTTGCGCGTGATGTTTGATTTAGGAGATAATTGCGTTTGTCAAAAATGCAAGAAATAAATATGTTTGAACGGCAAGGAACACGCACACGAGCAGCTTATTTATCAATGGTTGCGTTGATCAAGGGGAAGAAAAACAGTAAGCAATAAATTTTGAACGTTAGGAAAATCAAAGATTTCATACTTATTAAACAAATTGAAGTAAAAGAAAGCGGGATATCTTTAAATGTAAATGGCAAGTCACAGTTGAATTTCCCCTCCCAAAATGCGCGGAAATTATTTTTCAAATAGCAAAGTTAAGGAAAGAATGAGCGCGTATTTTTTCAATTTTAATCGTTACTTATTCATTAAGTAAATATGAAAAAGAAAATAACGCACTTTTACAGCGTCAAATAAATCAGCCAAACGGATATGAACGTACACTTTAAACGTACAAATTAAGGGTGTACTTAAATAGATTATTTATACACTATAACTTTTAAGATTATAATAAAATATGATTTGCTTACATCCTTTCTATTCATTTACCATTTACTAAAAAATTTATTACTTAAATGGATGTATATAAGTAAAATATTAATTACTCAATTTTAAAAGGTATATAATCCATTTTTTTTAAAGAACAAAAAATGAAATAAAACATTGTTACGAATATATTCAGTTATTATGAAAGATTAGGAAGTTAGGATTAAAAATTTAAAACTTCAATTAATGTTAGACTTTAACCAAAATAGGAATTATAGACATTTGTTTATATTTATAAAATTTGGGTGATTGAAAATTCAACTTTTTGTTTTAAAATAAAACCCAAAGTTTAAAATAAAAGAATAAAATATGTTCTTAAGAAAAATATGAAATAAATAAAGAATTTCTTAAATTAATTGAACTTGGAAATTAGAAATTGTAAACAAAATACAACTGACACTGAAATATGTCAATCACACTTTTAAAAACATTTTAAAACCAAAATATATGCAAAACAAGTTATTTTACCCCTGAAAACATAAATTAGAACATTACATGACTAAAAGAAAATATTATTTATATAATTTAAAGTAAACAATTTTGTTAAATACAGCAAATTACACACAATAGTCAAAAAGACATAACTTTCACATTATAAATCAGATTTCAACGAAATGAAAATTAGTATTCTTAAAATTTAATTTACTTTCAAAATAAAAGATAAAATTATTTTTTTTTTAAATTTTAAATTTTTAAATTTAAAAGTCAAAGTTTGACCATATTGACAAAGTCCATATTTTCGGAAAATATTCTATTAATTCATGTGTGGAATTCTAATCCACACCAAAATTTATATTTTAAAAAAACAAATTATCTAAATTAAATAAATAAAACATTTATTAAAAAATTTAGGTTGATACATAGATGATTTGGATGTCAAGCAAAGTGAGAGTAAATGCTAAGAAATAGAAAAGGCATAAGTTAAGGAGAAAGAAACGTATATATGTTTTATTCTTAAATGCAAATAAAAATGAGGAGTTTTTAAATGAGAATTAAATCTTCTTGTACATGATTTGAAAAAGAGAAATACACGGGTAGGAAAAAAGTTTTTATGGCTAAAGCAAGAAATAAAGAGGCCATGTAGAAAAAGACAAGAAATCAAGCAATGACCTGATGGATTTAATTAATTTCTTTCCTTTGTATTAATAGTTGTTCTTAATTATATTGAATTTGTTAAATGTGTTCATTTATTATGATTGAATCCTAAAATAAATTCATTCAAATAAGTTTCACTCTTTTTTATATTATCTTATGAATAAAATATGCATTTCCACTTTAACATTCCTTCCTTATTTTATTACAAAGTTTAATTTTCTTCATATCAAATTACCAAAATTTTATAAATTAACAATTTTAATTATTAAAAATTTATGGGCCGTTACACTCTCCCCACTCAAAACTTTTCATCCTCGAAAAGGAAGAAGGTAGGGGAATAGAAACAACCTGAAAGAAAACTAAATTGAAACTCAAATTAGAATCATTACTCTAAACCTTACAAATTCGATTTTAAATTAATAATTAATTTAATCTACTTAATTTCACCTAAGTTAAATTTAACTATTTCAAATTTCATTACTTCATCTTCCAATTATCTTAAATTAAAAATTTCTAAAATCATAAGTTTGAAAATCATTTGTTATACTCAAAAATGTGTTCAATAAATTAATTTCTTATTTATTCCTAATTATAATTGAATTCATTTCTCTCAATATATTTTTATCATCCATGTTTAATATATTTACACTTGTTACAACTGCTTAAATTTATTCTTAGTTCCTTTAACATCATTTTATATTGTATATTATTCCATTACCCTTTTATTCTATTTACCTCTGTTAATTTTTTTATAACTAGAATTTAAGTGTATGTAACAACCCTGTATTTTGTAATTATTTTAATTGAATTTTTGATTTAACTTTATTATATTTAATTTAGATAATTTTGTTATTTTAAAATATAAACTTTGATTTTGATATGAATTATCATTCCAAAACATGACTAAAAAGAATATTTTTCAAAAAGTGAATTTTGGTCAAATTAGTCAAACTTTGACTTTTAACTTAGAAATTTAAAAGTTTTAAAATTTTAATTTTATCTTTTATTATGAAAGTAAATAAAATTTTAAGAACACTGCTTTTCGTTTCGTTGAAATCTGATTTATAATGTGAAAGTTATGCCTTTTTAACTATTGTGTGTAATTTGCTGTATTTAACCAAATTGTTTATTTTAAATTATATAAATAATATTTTATTTGTTCATGTAATGTTATAATTATATTTATATGGGTAAAATAACATGCTATGTATATATTTTGGTTTTAAACATTTTTAAAAGTGTTATTGACATTTTCAAATGGCAGCTGTATTCTGTTTATAAATTTTAATTCCTAGTTTCAAATAATTAAAGTAATTCTTTATTTAACTTTATATATTCTTAAGAACTTATTTATTATCATTCCTACTTTATTTTGTTTCTCATTTTTTTTATTTGAAATTTATTTGTTTTAAAGTGAAATAGAAAGTTTATAAGGATAGTGATATTTTATTTGTAATTTTCATGTCCTATTTCCAATTTTTAAACATTTTCTTTAGTTCTTTTTCTATTTTCTCTAAATTAAATTATTTATTTCACTTTGAAAATGTTTAAAAATCATTTCTATTTCAAATTTTGTTTTAGAATATTTTTAAAATAAAGTAAATTATTTTCTAAAGCCAATAGTGATTTATTTGTAAATTTCTGGACCCTGTTTTCAATTTTTAGGCAATTTCTTTTATTCTTTTTCTATTTTCTTTAAATTTTATTATTTATTTTCACTTTGTTTCGGTTTTTAAATTTATTTACTGAAATTTTACTTTGTTTTCTATTTTAATTTAAAAGGAATAGAAATATGAAGAGTTTAAAAGCTTTTGAAACTCAAGACCTTTCATTCACCAAAAACCTTTCATTTTCCGTAACTTTTCATTTACTTTGCTTGGCCGTACACTACCTAATCGTTATCCATGAGCTCTTAATTGTAATTCACGTGAAAAACCTTCCTCCTCACTCCATTTTCACGGCTAAGAAAGATTCGGGTAATGGCCTTTTCCTTTTTCATTTTTTTTTCTTCATTTTCCTATTGTTTTTCAATGTTTCGCCTTGGATTCTCTTGCTTTGCTCGGCCTAGCACCTCCACCATCACCTCCACCGACCACCACCACTTCCTTCCCCACATCATCCCCATCCAAACTCCTTCCTCCTCTGACCAATACAAGCCATGCCTCTCCCCTTGGCAAAAACATGCAAAAAAAACCACTTAAATCCACGCTAGCCACCACTTTTGCTTCACCACCTTCATTTGTAGCCACGGTCACCACCTCTAGCCACCGCCACCAGCAAGTACACACCCCTAGACATCATCCTTAGCCTCTTTCCAGACCTGACCATGAATGATCGTGCACTCCAATTGATCAAAAACCACACAAAACATTGCTAAAACCCTTAAAACCATGCCTAGCCGAGCCAAACTTCAACAACATCAACTTAGATTGCCTTGGCCACCTCCTTTTGCTCCACCACCACCTTGATATGACCACCACCCATCACTTCATCCTCTATCCAGATCTGAAACATGAAGATTCGAGCCAAACAATGCATGTAGACGAGCCTTGTGGTGCACCAAAACTCCACTATCAAGCCTAGACCCTTTGTATTCTCATGTCTGTAACCTCCACCTTGCTCTTGCCGTGTAGCCATGCCTTTTTAGGTCCAAACCATACCCAAACCATGTCCAAAACTGAACCAAAACATTCTGTAAGTCGTGCTAGCAAGTGTAGAAAGCAAGGCAAAAACATTCATTCCTTTGTTGTCTCTTATCTTCATTGTTTCAACATTGTTTGTGTTAAATATTTATGTATATATTGTCTTGTTTTGGTTATTGTTTACAAGTTAAATATCAAGTCTCTCTATTCATTCAAATCAAAAGTCATGCTGTATCGTGCTTGTCGTGCTTTCTGGAATCTATTCTGTGTGTTTTGATCGCTAACTCCAGCACAAAGAGGTGAGTAAATCTCACCTGACATTTATACTTATGCAATTGTGAAGCGACAACAACTGAATGCGTAGAATGATATATTATGTTATAACTGTCTATGATTATTTATATATGATGTTAAACCTGTTAATTTACATGTCATCTCATCTGTTACTGTTATATGTTATTAACTGTTCGTTCATATCTGTTTATCACACTGCAAGTTCCCTGTAGAATAGAATCACTATGGGTTGTAATGATACATACCCGAACGGACTGTAGAAAGGGAAAAATCATTATGTGCTGAAATGATAGGCCTGAACGATTTTTATTTATTTTATTTTAACTTGGGATCGCGGGCTTGAAATGATAGAACCCGGACTTTTCTTTTCAAACTGCGGATTGAAATGATATATATCCGTATCACTTGACCTAGGTTAGAAAACAATATACAGACCCGTAGTTATATTTTATAAAGTATTTTCAATATTTTAAATATTTATATTTAAAGTGGAAAATTATGAAATTTGATTTAAATTGGATTTTAATGTTTAAACAAAGAAATTTTGGATTTTTCTAGAAGTTAAAAATGTAATTCAAATGAAGGATAAAAAGTGAATTTTTGAGATATAATTTAAATTTGGAAATTTGGACTTTGGCTTTTAAAATGGCATTTAAGTTATATAAATAAAATTTTAAGTGGTTTAAATGTAAATTTATGATAATTTGATTTAAATAGATTTTGAAATGTTTTAAAATAAAGAAATTATGATTTTTCTATGAGTTAAAAATGTACTTAATGAATGGTTAAATTGGATTATTGAAATATAACTTAAAGTCTGAAAATTTAGGTTTTGGTTTAAAAAGGGAATTTTAAGATATATAAATAAATTAGAAATTTAATTATATTCGAAAAATGGTAAATAAGATGATTTGATTAAATTTTTGTTTAAATGAATTAATAAAGTATTATTGATTTTTCTATGTATTAAAATGGTTAAATGAATGAATGCTTAAAAGTGTAATTTTAAAAATGAACTTGACCTGGAAATGTGAATTTGGTTTTAATTAAGGGTTTAAGTTAATTAAATAAATTGGAAATTTAGTTTCATTTGTGAAATGATAATTTGAAAATGTAAATGTTAAATAAAGAGTTAAACGTAAAAATGGAAAAGTTTACACCTGAATTTATTAAGGTGATTTGTGAAATTTGATTAAATTATAAAATGTTGCTTTATAAAAATCATAAGTTAAAGAGTATTTTGATGAACATCCTTGAATGTTAAAATATGATTTTTATAATGTTTAAATGGTTTAAATTGAAATGTTTTCAAGTATAACTTACAGCAGCTTTTCTGAATGTTGTGAAAGGCTGAAATTTTCAATGTTTATGTTTTAACTTAGTAAATGAACTCAGAATGGTTTAAAACTTTGGAAATTGAACACTTGATTTGAGAGTATATAAACTTAAATTTTAAATGAACTATTTTGATTAAAATATAAGCTATTTAAAAGGTGATTTGGAATGAAAATAAATGAATGATATCTTTGAATTTAAAAGATATTTAAAGTTGAATATTTGGATTTGAACTTATATGATGATTTGAAATTGAAGCTTTGGAAAGATATGATATTTTGATATATATTAAATGTTTGAAATAAAGTTTTTAAAGATATGATATTTTGATATTAAAAATGTTTTGAAATGAAGTTTGGAAAGTTATGATATTTTGATTTATATTAAATGTTTTGAGATGAAGTTTTGAAAGATATGATATTTTGATATTAAAATGATTTGGGAATGAAGCTTTGAAAGCATATGATATTTTGACATTAAAATGATTTGGAAATGAAATTTTGAAGGGATATGATAATTTCATATAGTAAAATGTTTTGAAATGACTTGATATTTATTTTGATAAATAATTGAATTTGAAAGATCTAGTATGTTGATATATTGAAATGATTTGGAAATGATTTAATCTTTATTTTGATAAAGATTTGGATTGAAAAGGATATTTTATTTTTGAAGTATAAAATATTGTTTTAAAGTTATAACCACGGGTTATAATAACGATTGGTTGGCAAAGAGACCGGGATCGGATATGGGCATACTCTCTGTCGATATCGAAAACCACTTTGACTAACGGTGTACGCGGTGGAGATTCCAGAATGAAGTAGGATGGTGGCGACGTTCTTGTGGTATGTTACGTGGACCCAACTCCCGTGAGTTGGCGTAAGGTGGCTAAAACATGAGCGGTCTCGGGCCAGTTGAGGTCGTACCTCGTAGCGGACGCATTTCTTCGATACCATACTATTACTTGTGATTGTTCGGGCGCCCCTCCGATTTTGAGGGAATGTGTTCCGCGGTAGGCGTATGTGGCTGCTGCATTACCACCAGCATGAGTGTCGTTATTTGGTATATCCACCCTGGCATTGCCTTGTGTGCCGTGTCACCTACCATATCGAGCCTTTACTACGAGTTTCTATTTGTATCGTACATATGCAGTATCTTCTCGTAGTCTCTCGATCAGGAGATATGCACGTACTGTATAGACTATTGACATTATTTGTGTTAAGGGGAATATTGGGTCACTCCTTAATGCTATTTAAAAGTAAGTTTATTTTACTATTAGATATTATTATAATAGCGCAATATACTACATAGTAAATAGTTTAACGGATCATTAGAGGATGGGCGGTCCCAAGCATCCTTTAAGTTACTTATACCTTTACTACAGTTCACTTGAGTTGGTTTACATTGTATAAGTACGTATGTCCTGACTCGAGTGTTTGTATTTTTTATTTACGCTTGGGTCAGCCTGAATATTCACAGATTTGGATTTCCACTTCCTGGAGATTGGAATAACTGGAGATTATCTACTTGTCTAGTTTTATCTTTTTCAGTCTGTTGTTCCTTTTCAGCTCTTGTACTCTATTTCTTCCGTTGTATCTTATGTAACTCTGATATATTTATATAGTAGCTTCATAAACTACTATTTCTTTTACTTCCGCTGCACTATTATTACTCTGTGTCTGTGATCTGTGATTTTTATTAACTATATATTCTGAGATTTGCCAAATTTTTATTTACAACGCGGTATTTTGAGCAATTCAATTCCGGCATGTGTGTTTACCTATACACTTATAATGGATACGAATGGTTGAAAATACTGGGTTGTTACATTTGGCATCAGAGCTTTGGCTTTGAGGCAAAACTTAGAATATAAGGTAAATTATTTACATAATCACTTTCATTCGAGTTTGAATCTTTCCTCTTTGATTCGAATTTCCTTTGAATTTTGGAACGTTCCCTACGGTTCCAAAATCCATTTGGGTCCCTCACTATTCATCTAATTTTGATTCTGGAGTATCCCATAACTCCGCTTTGAATGAGCTTTATAGTGAATTGGCGGTCCCGTCAATCTCAAAAAAAATTCATTTGTAAAGGGGGAAACTCCTTTAAGTTAGCACCGATTCAACAGAGATTAATATCTATCCTTGGTTTAGATACTAATATCTTTTGTTATTCCAAACTCTATCTATTGAGATCGAATGTAGATTTACCCTAGAAAATCCACACTGATCTTATTCTTAAAGTCATGGTCGACCCGGTTAAGGTTGGCCGCGATTTACTTAAGCTTACCCATCTCCCTACTCTGTTATTTAATCATCTTGTCTTTTGTTTCCAATCTATTCTTCCAAACATTTTGAATTGTACTTGTAAATCTATATTTTGTTTTATATATTGTGTTGTTTGGGTTGTTGATGTTGATTTGGGTTTCCGATCGATTCTTCTGATCAACGCTATCGATAGGATTTCTAAAACACTTTGACAGAATAAACCGAGACAATATTATTTTTAAATTTGGTTACTGAAATAAATTTTGATATATAAGTAAATTTATGGAACTTAATCATTTGAAATGATAATACTTGATTTATCATTTACTGTTCTATAAATGAATTTATAAATAATTGTTTATAAATTGATTTGGGAACCGAAATGAATTTAAAACAAGAAATTTGAGAATTATTTTCCGATTTCTTCAAACCTTTTAGGGATAAATGTATGCACATAATTTATCAAATCAAATTTAAATCATATATATATATATATTATTCATCAAGTCATATGTTAGAAATTCAAATCAATTTGATTTTCCAAAACAAAGCTGGAGCAAGACTACAGAGCGGTCTCTTCACTTCGAAACTCGAAAATGAATGTCGATGATACTGTAGTCATCACCGAAATTATTTCCCAGTGACAAAGAGAAGAGCACTGATTTTAAAATTTTAAATTCTTTGGAAACATATTCTTATTCGAAAATACTTTAAATAATATACTTTAAAACTTAAACGCAAGTTTTGAAACCATCGGAAATTAAATTCTCAAATTTCTTGTTTTAAATTCATTTCAGTTCCCAAATAAATTTATAAACAATTATTTATAAATTCATTTATAGAACAGTAAATAATAAATCAAGTATTATAATTTCAAATGATCAATTTAAATCAATTTATTAAGTTCCATAAATTTACTTATATATCAAAATTTATTTAAGTAACCAAATTTAAAAATAGTATTGTGTCAGTTTATTCTGTCAAAGTATTTTAGAAATCCTATCGATAGTGTTGATCAGACGAATCGATTGGAAACCCAAATCAACATCAACAACCCAAACAACACAATATATAAAACAAAATATAGATTTACAAGTACAATTCAAAATGTTTGGCAGAATAGATTGGAAACAAAAGACAAGATGATTAAATAACAGAGTAGGGAGATGGGTAAGCTTAAGTAAATCGTGGGCAACCTTAACCGGGTCGACCGTGACTTAAAGAATAAGATCAATGTGGATTTTCTAGGGTAAATCTACATTCGATCTCAATAGATAGAGTTTGGAATAACAAAAGATATTAGCATCTAAACCAAGGATAGATATTAATCTCTGTTGAATCGATGCTAACTGTAAAGGAGTTTCCCCCTTTACAAATGAATTTTTTTGAGATTGGCGGGACCGCCAATTCACTATAAAGCTCATTCGAAGCGGAGTTATGGAATACTCCAGAATCAAAAGAAGATGAATAGTGAGGGACCCAAATGGATTTTGGAACCATAGGGAACGTTCCAAAATTCAAAGGAAATTCGAATCAAAGAGGAAAGATTCAAAAATGATTCTGTAAATAATTTACCTTATATTCTAAGTTTTGCCTCAAAGCCAAAGCTCTAATACCAAATGTAACAACCAGGTATGGACCTGGCCAGAATGATCATCTACAGGGTGGATCCAATGAGAGATCCATTAACCCGTTTATCACACCATGGAACGGGGCCACATGTCATCAACCAGACTGAGTTGCCTTTCTCTTTAAGTTATAAGGATAAAGTAGTACGCGCCTATAGAACAGATCCCTGGGAAATAATTTCGGTGATGACTACAGCATCGTCGACATTCATTTTCGAGTTTCGAAGTGAAGAGAACGCTCTGTAGTCTTGCTACAGCTTTGTTGGGAAATCAAATTGATTTGAATTTCTAAAATATGACTTGATTTATAATATATATAGATATATGATTTAAATTTGATTTGATAAATTATGTACATACATTTATTTATCCCTAAAAGGTTTGAAGAAATAGAAAATTTAATTCTTAAATTTTATTTTAAAGAATAATTTCAATTATAAAAAGAAAATCAAAATTTTGGATGAATATTCAAGCATGAAATGATTTAATTGGAAATTTTTATTTGTATAATACAATTGCATTCAAATATAACTTACCTTAATTTCAGAAGTTAACAATGTAATTGGATAATATACAATATAAAAAGATTTATAAATAAAATTTGAGTGGTTATAAAAATGTTATAGACATAAATTTTAGTTATAAAATGCTTAACAGAGGTGAATAGAATAAAGGGTAATTGAATAACTTACAATAAAATAATGTTAAAAGACCTAAGAATAAAATAAAGCAGTTATAATAAGAGTAAGTATATTTAACATAAGTGATAAATATATTGAGAGGAATAAATTTAATTTTAATTAAGAATAAAGAAGAAATAAATTTATTAAGTACATTATGAGTATAATAAATGATTACTTTTCAAAACCATAGTTTAAAATTGTTAATTTAAGATGATTGGATAATAAGATAATGAAATTTAATATAGTTAAGATTGGTTTAACTTGTGTAAAAAAAAATATTTCTATTTAATTTGAAATTTCCATGGTTTCAAACTTATTTCCCTATTTTATCTTTCAAACTATCTTTTGGTTGTCCTTATTATCCTTATCTTGCTACAGACTGGTATATGCATCTTTTTATAATCTTTCTGTTTAGAACTCTTTCTATAATCTTTGATAATCTTGGTACTCATTTTGAATCCACCTTTTTTCGTGCTTGTGTTCTTGATTCTGGAGGATCTTAGAAAGATCATCTCTACCTTGTTAAACTTACCTATAACGATAGTTATCAGGTATAATCTCAATCTTCTTGTAACCTTGTCTTAATCTTTTTTCATTTCTATCTTTTCTGTGTTTTCCCGTACCTCATTCCTTTTCGGGGACGAAAAGTTTTGAGTGGGGGAGAGTGTAACAACCCTGTATTTTGTAATTATTTTAATTGAATTTTTGATTTAACTTTATTATATTTAATTTAGATAATTTTGTTATTTTAAAATATAAACTTTGATTTTGATATGAATTATCATTCCAAAACATGACTAAAAAGAATATTTTCCAAAAAGTGAATTTTGGTCAAATTAGTCAAACTTTGACTTTTAACTTAAAATTTTAAAAGTTTGAAAATTTGAATTTTATATTTTATTATGAAAGTAAATAAAATTTTAAGAACACTTCTTTTCGTTTCGTTAGAATCTGATTTATAATGTGAAAGTTATGCCTTTTTAACTATTGTGCGTAATTTGCAGTATTTAACAAAATGGTTTATCTTAAATTATATAAATAATATTTTATTTGGTCATGTAATGTTACAATTATATTTATATGGGTAAAATAACATGCTATGTATATATTTTGGTTTTAAACATTTTTAAAAGTGTTATTGACATTTTCAAATGTCAGCTGTATTCTGTTTATAAATTATAATTCCTAGTTTCAAATAATTAAAGTAATTCTTTATTTAACTTTATATATTCTTAAGAACTTATTTATTCTCATTCCTACTTTATTTTGTTTCTCATTTATCTTTTTTATTTGAAATTTATTTGTTTTAAAGTGAAATAGAAAGTTTATAAGGATAGTGATATTTTATTTGTAATTTTCATGTCCTGTTTCCAGTTTTTAAACATTTTCTTTAGTTCTTTTTCTATTTTCTCTAAATTAAATTATTTATTTCACTTTGAAAATGTTAAAAGGTCATATTTATTTCAAATTTTGTTTTATAATATTTTTAAAATAAAGTAGATAATTTTCAAAAGCCAATATTGATTTATTTGTAAATTTCTGGACCCTGTTTTCAATTTTTAGGCAATTTCTTTTGTTCTTTTTCTATTTTCTTTAAATTTTATTATTTATTTTCATTTATTTTCACTTTGTTTCGGTTTTTAAATGTATTTACTGAAATTTTACTTTGTTTTTTATTTTAATTTTAAAGGAACAGAAATACGAAGAGTTTAAAAGCTTTTGAAACTCAAGACCTTTCATTCACCAAAAACCTTTCATTTTCCGTAACTTTTCATTTACTTTGCTTGGCCGTACACTACCTGATCTTTAGCCTTGAGTTCTTAATTGTGATTCACGTGAAAAACCTTCCTCTCACTCCATTTTCATGGCTAAGAAAGATTCGAGTAATGGCCTCTTCCTTTTTCCTTTTTTCTTCATTTTCCTGTTGTTTTTCAATGTTTTGCCCTGGATTCTCTTGCTTTGCTCGGCCTAACACCTCCACCATCACCTCCACCGACCACCACCACTTCCTTCCGCACGTCATCTACATCCAAACTCCTTCCTCCTCTGACCAATACAATCCATGCCTCTCCCCTTGGCAAAAACTCCACAAAAACATGCAAAAAAAAAAACCACTTAAATCCATGCTAGCCACCACTTTTGCTTCACCACCTTCATTTGTAGCCACGGCCACCACCTCTAACCGCCACCACCAGCAAGTACACACCCCTAGCCATCATCCTTAGCCTCTGTCCAGACCTGACCATGAATGATCGTGCACTCCAATTGATCAAAAACCACACAAAACATTGCTAAAACCCTTAAAACCATGCCTAGCCGAGTCAAACTTCAACAACATCACCTTAGATTGCCTTGGCCACCTCCTTTTGCTCCATCACCACCTTGATATGACCACCACCCATCACTTCATCCTCTTTCCAGATCTAAAACATGAAGAGCCGAGCCAAACAGTGCATGTAGACGAGCCTTGTGGTGCACCAAAACTCCACTATCAAGCCTAGACCCTTTGTATTCTCATGCCTGTAACCTCCACCTTGCTCTTGCCGTGTAGCCATGCCTTTTTAGGTCCAAACAAGACCCAAACCATGTCCAAACCTGAACCAAAACATTCCCTAAGCCGTGCTAGCAAGTGTAGAAAGCAAGGCAAAAACATTCATTCCTTTGTTGTCTCTTATCTTCATTGTTTCAACATTGTTTGTGTTAAATATTTATGTATATATTGTCTTGTTTTGGTTATTGTTTACAAGAAAAATATCAAGGCTCTCTATTCATTCAAATAAAAATTCATGCTGTATCATGCTTGTTGTGCTTTCTGGAATCTATTCTGTGTGTTTTGATCGCTAACTCCAGCACAAAGAGGCGAGTAAATCTCACCTAACATTTATACTTATGCAATTATGAAGCGACAACAACTGAATGCGTAGAATGATATATTATGTTATAGCTGCCTATGATTATTTATATATGATGTTAAACCTATTAACTTACATGTCATCTCATCTGTTACTGTTATATGTTATTAACTGTTCATTTATATCTGTTTATCACACTGCAAGTTCTCTGTGGAATAGAATCACTATGGGTTGAAATGATACATACCCAAACGGACTGTAGAAAGGGAAAAATCATTATGGGTTGAAATGATAGGCCTGAATGATTTTTATTTATTTTATTTTAACTTGGGATTGCGGGTTTGAAATGATAGAACCAGGACTTTTCTTTTCAAACTGCGGATTGAAATGATATATCTGTATCACTTGACCTAGGTTAGAAAACAATATACAGACCCGTAGTTATATTTTATAAAGTATTTTCAATATTTTAAATATTTATATTTAAAGTAAAAAATTATGAAATTTGATTTAAATTGGATTTTAATGTTTAAATAAAGAAATTTTGGATTTTTCTAGAAGTTAAAAATGTAATTCAAATGAAGGGTAAAAAGTGAATTTTTGAGATACAGGAAAATAGGCGCAGAGAAGAAGTTGTGAAAAAATTTAGTCTCAAGGACAACAAGTTTGCTTTTTAGTCTGAAGGACATTTGTTAGTGTAAACAGAAAATGATAGTTACAACTATCATTCGGTGATTTACACGAAAAAGTGTCCTTAAGCCTAAAAAACAAACCTCTTGTCCTTAGAACTAAATTTTTCTACAACTTTTTCCTTGAGACTAAAATCCCCTTTGAGATATAACTTAAATTTGGAAATTTGGACTTTGGCTTTTAAAATGACATTTAAGTTATATAAATAAAATCTTAAGTGGTTTAAATGTAAATTTATGATAATTTTATTTAAATAGATTTTGAAATGTTTTAAAATAAAGAAATTATGATTTTTCTATGAGTTAAAAATGTACTTAATGAATGGTTAAATTGGATTATTGAAATATAACTTAAAGTCTGGAAATTTGGGTTTTAGTTTAAAAAGGGAATTTTAAGATATATAAATAAATTAGAGATTTAATTATATTTGGAAAATGATAAATATCATGATTTGATTAAATTTGTGTTTAAATGAATTAATAAAGTATTATTGATTTTTCTATGTATTAAAATGGTTAAATGAATGAATGCTTAAAAGTGTAATTTTAAAAATGAACTTGACCTGGAAATGTGAATTTGGTTTTAATTAAGGGTTTAAGTTAATTAAATAAATTGGAAATTTAGTTTCGTTTGTGAAATGATAATTTGAAAATGTAAATGTTAAATAAAGTGTTAAACGTAAAAATGGGAAAGTTTACACCTGAATTTATTAAGTGATTTGTGAAATTTGATTTAATTATAAAATGTTGCTTTATAAAAATCATAAGTTAAAGAGTATTTTAATGAACATCTTTGAATGTTAAAATATGATTTTTATAATGTTTAAATGGTTTAAATTGAAATGTTTTCAAGTATAACTTATTGCAGCTTTTTCTGAATGCTGTGAAAGGCTGAAATTTTCAATGTTTATGGTTTTAACTTAGTAAATGAACTCACAATGGTTTAAAACTTTGGAAATTGAAACTTGATTTGAGATTATATAAACTTAAATTTTAAATGGTTTAAATGAATTATTTTGATTAAAATATAAGCTATTTAAAAGGTGATTTGGAATGAAAATAAATGAATGATATCTTTGAATTTAAAAGATATTTAAAGTTGAATATTTGGATTTGAACTTATATGATGATTTGAAATTGAAGCTTTGGAAAGATATGATATTTTGATATATATTAAATGTTTTGAAATGAAGTTTTTAAAGATATGATATTTTGATATTAAAAATGTTTTGAAATGAAGTTTGAAAAGTTATGATATTTTGATATATATTAAATGTTTTGAAATGAAGTTTTGAAAGATATGATATTTTGATATTAAAATGATTTGAGAGTGAAGCTTTGAAAGGATATGATATTTTGATATTAAAATGATTTGGAAATGATGTTTTGAAAGGATATGATAATTTAATATATTGAAATGTCTATAATGACTTGATATTTATTTTGATAAATAATTGAATTTGAAAGATATAGTACGCTGATATACTGAAATGATTTGGAAATGATTTAATCTTTATTTTGATAAAGATTTGGATTGAAAAGAATATTTTATTTTTGAAGTATAAAATATTGTTTTAAAGTTATAACCATGGGTTATGATAACGATTGGTTGGCAAAGAGACCGGGATCGGATTTGGGCATATTCTCTGTCGATACTGAAAACCACTTTGACTAACCGTGTACGCGGTGGAGATTTCAGAATGAAGTAGGATGGTGGCGACGTTCTTGTGGTATGTTACGTGGACCCAACTCCAGTGAGTTGGCATAAGGTGGTTAAAACATGAGCGGTCTCGGGCTAATTGAGGTCGCACCTCGTAGCGGACGCATTTCTTTGATACCATACTATTACTTGTGATCGTTTGGGCTCCCCTTCGATTTTGTGGGTATGTGTTCCGCGGTGGGCGTATGTGGCTGCTGCGTTACCACCAGCCCGAGTGTCGTAATTGGTATATCTACCCTGGCATTGCCTTGTGTGCCGTTTCACCTACCATATCGACCCTTTACTACGAGTTTCTATTTGTGTCATACCTATGCAGTATCTTCTCGCAGTCTCTCGATCAGGAGATATGCAAGTACTGTATAGACTATTGGCATTATTTATGTTAAGGGAAATATTGGATCACTCCTTAACGCTATTTAAAAGTAAGTTTATTTTACTATTAGACATTATTATAATAGCGCAACATAATACATAATAAATAGTTTAACGGATCCTTGGAGGATGGGCGGTCCCAAGCATCCTTTAAGTTACTTGTACCTTTACTACAGTTCACTTGAGTTGTTTACATTGTATAAGTATGTATGTCCTGACTCGAGTGTTTGTATTTTTTATTTACGCTCGGGTCAGCCTGAGTATTCACAGATTTGGATTTCCACTTTCTGGAGATTGGAATCACTGAAGATTATCTACTTGTCTAGTTTTATCTTTTTCAGTCTGTTGTTCCTTTTCAGCTCTTGTATTAGTAGACTTCTATGTATTGAGACTTCTGTTGTACTCTATTTCTTCTGTTGTATCTTATGTAACTCTGATATACTTATATAGTAGCTTCATGAACTACTATTTCTTTTACTTCCGCTGCACTACTATTACCCCGTGTCTGTGATCTGTGATTTTTATTTACTGTATATTCTGAGATTTGCCAAATTTTTATTTACAACGCGGTATTTTGAGAAATTCAATTCCAGCATACGTGTCTACCTATACACTTATAATGGATGCGAATGGTTGAAAATACCGGCTTGTTACAGTGTATAACATTTATTATAACCACTCAAATTTTATTTATAAAATTCTTTTTACATTGTATATTATCCGATTACATTGTTAACTTCTGAAAATCAAGGTAAGTTATATTGAAATGCAATTGAGTGTTATACAAATAAAACTTTCAAATTTGATTATCTCAAGTTTGAATCATTTATTGAAAATTTTGATTTTCTTTTTATAATTGAAATTATTCTTCAAGATAAAATTTAAGAATCTAATTTCTGATTCCCTTCAAACCATTTAGAGATAAATAAATATATGTACATAATAAGTCAAATCAAATTTGAATCATATATCTATATATTATAAATCAAGTCATATTTTAGAGATTCAAATCAGTTAAATTCTCAAGATAACACTATAGCTAGACTACAGAATGGTCTCTTCACTTCGAAACTCGAAAAAGAACGTCGATGATGCTACAGTTGTAACAACCCGCATATTTAACGATTTGATATTTAAATGTTTGGGTTAAATATAGCATCGTTATTCGGATTTTGGGGTCTGAAATGTTACTTTCTGCAAATGGCCGAATTGGAGCTCGAAACCATTTCCATTGAGTCCAAAATGGCATTTGCGATCTTTTTGAGTATAATCTTTGATATGTTTGGAGTTTGTGAAATTTTGGCTACTTTTTCTATTGGGTTTGGGGTTGGGTTCAGTCCACTAGCTCATTTAACCCCCTAGCTCAACCCTTTCTTCATTTCATCTTCATTTCATTTCATTTCTCAAACTAAGAACTGAAATGGGGGAAAGGAAAGAGAAATAGAAATTAGCAAGCCCTAGTTTCTCCTTTGTAGCTTGATTCTTGCTCCAAGATAAAAGAGAATCCATTGGTAAGTTCATCTCCATCTTCTCCATCTCTTCTCCTCTTCAATTTCAGTAATTTCCTAACCCTAACTTAGGAAATACTTGCTTTGATGCTAGATTGAAGCTTGTAGTTTGAAGTGGAGTGTAGTTGGTTGATCCCTTGCAATTGTGCTACTTCATCTTCTTTGTTTTGTGTGCAAAAGGTGAGTTTTGAACTCACATCTACTTCTCTTGATTTCATTGATGTTAGGTATGAATTCCTAACACCTTGTTCATATGCACTTGCATTTGGTTTGGGTTGAATTGAGGAATAATCCAATTTTTAGTGTTTTGGGTTAAAATCTTTGAAATCCTAACTTTGATGTTTTAATCATGTTTTGGTGATGCATCGAGGAACATATAGGGTCGGGTTGTCGATTGACATAAGCCCTTAGAGCCAATGTTCGTCCGATTGCATTTTGGGAGAGTTTGCTCTTCATTTGAATAAGGCTGAAAAACAGCCCAGGCATGATTCAGTCGACTGAAAACTCTGTTCAGTCGACTGAACCTGAAACCCGAGAGTTTCCAGGCATGATTCAGTCGACTGAAAAACTCTGCACAGTCGACTGAACCTGGAAACAGAAAGTTTCCTGAACCTGGAAAATTTTCCAGGTATAGGGTCAGTCGACTGAAAACTCTGTTCAGTCGACTGAACCTGCTGTTTCAGCCCACTTTGCCTTTTTTGATTGAATTTCCAATTTGAATCGATTCATGATGATCTCATGTATGATTATCAATTGTTTTGACTTTGATGATTCCTTTTAATTTTAATCCACGGGTTTTTATAAAATAATCTCTCGAATCGCATTTAAAAGTTCGTTTCTCTAATTTATAAATTCTATTTAAAACACACACACTTTCGCACTTCGAACGAAGTGGAAGGGTGATTAAATGGTTGGGCAAAACACGGACCATGAATCTGTGCGTTTATCTTTTCGATTAATCCTTGACCTATTTGATTGATTGTTTTGACCTTCGGGTTTGGTTTATCGATGATATGAGGTAAACTTTGTACTGCTTTGAGTGTGAAAGGGACTGACGGATAGTAAACCGTTTAGTGCGAACGAGTGGTTATGGGACATACGTTAACACTTTTCGGATTCCTTTTCGAGAGTTGTGACACATTCCGCCAGTTAGTCGTGTCCAGTACTGGGTCTTCGACCTTCACCACTACGGTTTGTTGCCTCTGGGATAGTGTCTTCGGACTGTCTCCCTAGGTTTGTTGCCTTCGGGTATGTTGCCTTCGGGTATGTTGCCTTTGGGTGTGTGCCTTCGGGTTTGTTGCCCTATATAGTTTCGCTCTGATGTTGGCCTTATGTGCCGCATGGGTGATACCTGGGTTTGGAGTCTTTGGGCTCATGGATCCTTGTTTGTACAGTACTGAGCTCGAGCAAATTTTATGATGTTTCATTGATATGTATATTCCCTTGGTATCGCCCTTCGGTGTTGGTCTTTGTGAGCCGCATGGAGTATAGCGATTACCTCGTGGAACTTGTATACCTTATGGGTATTTGTTATTTGCCTTTTGGCTTGTTTTGGGATATTTGTATCCTTTGTTTCTATATGTTGTCGATGATATGAGGCTTGCTCTATATGATTCATCTCTTGTTGATGATTGTGTTATCTCCTCTAGAGATATTTGTTATACTGTATGACCTTGCAGGTTTATTATTGTTCAGTTAATCTAACTGATTTGTTATCTAGACTGATCCGTGTAATTTATACTCGGGTCAGACCGAGATGTTTCAGGTTAGGTGCTTTTGGACTTAGCCTATTTTGCTTCCGCATGGACTATTCGCTAGCTTCTTTTTGTTATAGCATCTTTTGTAGTCCTTATCTGTTGTAACTTTGATTTATACTCTTTCGTCTCGTCTGTATATTGTGGTCTCCTGTACCACCTGACATGTATTATTTTGTATACTATGTTGTGTATCGGTGTATGTGTATATTATGATTGACTATTCTGTGATGTATATTACATTTGAGTTGTTATATTTTCTTCTGATAGATCCTATAGCCATTGTAGTTTTGCTTTAAATATTTATTGAATAGGTCGAATTTTAATGTGTTTCTACTTTTCGACATATTTAGTGAATAGTTAAGGTAAGATTGCACATGGTCGCTTCCATTATACTCTATTGTCCGCGTTAGCCGACAGTATTATCTATGTAATACTCTTTGTTAACGAGGCTCTCGGAGTGGGGCGTCACAGCGTGGTATCAGAGCGAGGTTCAGAACAAAATATGATAAACACAGAATAGATGCACATATTATGGTACATCAAAGTGTACAAGTGATACAGATCCTTGAATCATCGTGTTTCTTTATTCCATCTAGGTTAGATAGGTATTGGAAATACGTCTAGGAATGCATTTTATTCCGTAGTATTCCATATTGTAATATCTACCTTGTGAATAATCTTGTTCTTATCTTACTTTCAGCTTATGTCTGGAAGAGGCAGAGGTCGACGTTCGGATGCTGGGCAATCTAGTGGCTCACATCCGGATGGCGTATATATGTCTGCTGATCAGTTTTTGGAATTGTTTAGGAGCACTCAGCCTCTCGTTCCTCCTCGAGTGTCTCCACCTCGTAAGTCTGCTTTTGCACGTCAGTGCAGTGATTTTGCTCATCTTGGAGGAAAGTCGTTTAAGGGCTCCGAGTCTGTTCTTGAAGTCCAAGCTTGGCTTCGCACGTGCGAGCGTATTTTCTCTCGCATGGATCTTTCTGACCATGATAGAGTTCTTGTAACTTCTAGCTTATTACAAGAGCATGCCCTTGACTGGTATGAGCTTCTTGTAGCTGAATTTGATGAGTCTACTCTTTCTTGGACTCAGTTTCGGGGACGATTTGAACTCAAGTTCGTTCCTGAATCTGAAAAAGTTTTATTGACCCGTCGCTTCCTTGAGTTGAAGCAAGGGAAATGTTCTGTTTCTGAGTATGTCGCATCGTTCGAGGCTTTATCTCAGTATGGTCTTGAATTTATCAGCACTTCTTATAAGAAGAATTTGAAGTTTGTTTCTGGCCTTAAGAAATATCTTAAGAAGTCCTTGTTGCTCCAGCTTAAACTTTCTTTTGAGGAATTGGTTGATTCGGCGCTTCATCTCGAGACCGTCGAGAAGGAGTGTGATAGTGATGTAGATGTTGAGGTTTCTAAGAACCCCAACAAGAGGCCGTTTCCAATTCAGAAGAAGCCTTTTCCTTCTAAGAAGAAGAAGACCGGTGGTCCTAGCTCTCAGCCTCAATCTTCCGGAACACCTTTCGTTCGAAAGTGTTTTAATTGTGGTTCTCCGGATCATATTATTCGAGCTTGTCCTAAACCTCTCTTCTGCCGTAATTGCAAGAAGGAAGGTCATCATGTTTCTGCTTGTCCTACTGCTCCTGCTAATGCAAAATCTGGCAAGCTCAATGTGGCTAATGCTTCTGGAGGTCCTTCTCAATCCAAAGGTATGACTCCATCTATTTTGAAAGGTTCAATTCTATTTCATGATTATAGTATACGAGTTCTTTTCGATACGGGTGCTTCACATTCTTTCGTATCGAAGAGGCTTGTAGATGATTTATCTTTGGATGTTTCTTGTATGGTTACTTCTTTAAGGATTGCGAATCCTATTGGGGGATCCGCGACCCTTAGTTTGCTTTGTGATGATATTGAGATTGTTTTATGTGGCTTTTCTTTCCGTGCGAATCTGCACGTTGTTTCTCATTTGGGTTTTGATATGATTTTTGGTATGGACTGGCTAGTGAGGTACGATGCCAGGATTATTTGTTCTGAGAGAATTTTATATCTTTGTCATCCTGATTCACCTTCTCAGTTATCTCTTGTTCTTCGGGATGTGGATAATTCCGAGATGGCTTTGTATTCTCTTGATTCGCGAGATGGTGATGATGTATCTCGTATTCCTATTGCTTGTGACTTTTCTGATGTTTTTGAACCTGTTTCGGGTTTGCCACCCAAACGGGCAATTGAGTTCCGTATTGATCTCATTCCAGGCGCGCAGCCAGTTAGTCGTCCTCCCACGAGGATGTCTACAAAGGAAAATAAGGAACTCAAGAAGCAGCTTTTAGAGCTCGAGTCCAAGCAGTTGATTCAGTCCAGTTTTTCTCCGTGGGGATCTGCGGTCGTTTTTGTGAAGAAGTCTGATGGAACTCTTAGGCTTTGCATTGACTATCGCAAGCTTAACGAGTTGACCATTAGAAATAGGTATCCATTGCCTAGGATCGATGATATGTTCGATCTATTGAGTGGTGCCAAGGTCTTTTCCCAGCTTGACCTTGCCACAGGTTTTCATCAGTTACGAGTCGCGGAGGATAGCATACCTCTTACCGCTTTCCGCACTCGTTATGGTTCTTTTGAGTGGCTCGTTATGCCGTTCGGTTTGACGAACGCTCCTGCTTTCTTTGTTGACCTCATGAATCGGGTATTGCGGGAATATCTCGATAAGTTTGTTCTTGTCTTCATTGATGATATCCTTATATATTCTAAGTCTGAAGCTGAGCATGCTAATCACTTGAGAATTGTCTTGAGTACTCTCCGTCATCATCAGCTTAAAGCCAAATTCTCCAAATGCCACTTTTGGGAGAATAAGGTTAAGTTCTTAGGCCATGTTGTATCTTCCGATGGCATTTCTGTCGATCCCTCAAAGATCGAAGCCATCCAGAATTGGAAGAGGCCTGAGAATGTGCATGAGATTCGTAGTTTCCTTGGATTGGCGGGTTATTACCGGCGGTTCATTAAGAACTTTTCCCGTGTTGTACTTCCTCTCACTTGCCTTACTCGGAAAGGCATTCGTTTTATTTGGTCTGATAAGTGTGAAGCTTCCTTTCAGATATTGAAAGAACTTCTCACTAATGCTCCTATTCTTGTGGTTCCCGAAGGGAATCATGATCTTGTTGTCTACACCGATGCGTGTGGTAGTGGTCTCGGTGCTGTGCTTATGCAGAGAGATCGGGTAGTTGCTTATGCTTCTAGGCAACTGCGTCCGAATGAAGTTCGCTATGCCACTCATGATCTTGAGTTAGCCGCCATTGTCTTTGCCTTGAAGAATTGGCGACATTATTTATTGGGCGAGCGCTTCATTCTCTATACCGATCATAAATCTTTGAAGTATTTGTTCACTCAGAAGGAACTCAATATGAGACAACAGCGTTGGCTCGAGTTTCTTGCTTCCTATGACTTTGATATCCAGTTTACCCCTGGTAAGGGTAATCGTGTTGCAGATGCGCTTAGTCGCAAACATTCGGCTGTTATTTCTATGATGCTTGCCGAATGGAATATTCTTGAGACTCTATCTTTTTGCGAAATTCGTGATCGAGGTTCATCTTCTGATTCTCATATTCTATTATTTAGTTTGGGAGCTCGACCTATTTTATTGGATCGTATTGCCGATGCTCAGCGGCGTGATCCTTATTTGTTGCATTTTATTCAGCTTTGTGAGTCTGAATCTTGTGATGAGGCGTTGCAAGATTTTAGCATTGATTCTCATAGGTGTCTTCGTAAGAAGAACCGTCTTTTTGTGCCTTCTGATTTTGCACTTAGGCATGACATTCTTGATGATTGCCATCGTTCTAAGTATACCATTCATCCCGGTAGTAGTAAGATGTATGCCGATATGCGTCGTCTTTATTATTGGGAAGGCATGAAGCGCGATGTGGCGAGTTATGTGAGCAACTGCATGACATGTCAACGTGCGAAGGCCGAACATCAGCGTCCTTCTGGACTTCTTCAACCTCTTGAGATTCCATTGTGGAAATGGGATCAAGTTTCTATGGATTTCATTGGCGGCCTACCTCGTTCGAGATCAGGTCATTCTAGTATTTGGGTTATTGTTGATCGACTCACCAAGTCTGCTCATTTTATCCCTATTAAGTCTAATAGAACAGCTTCGCATTTGGCCAAGTTGTATGTCAAGGAAATCGTGAGACTTCACGGTGTTCCTAGTTCTATTGTGAGTGATCGTGATCCTTTATTCACGAGTCATTTTTGGAAGAGTCTTCAACAAGCTTTGGGAACAAAGCTTAATTTTTCTACAGCTTATCATCCGCAGTCTGACGGACAGACTGAACGGGTGAATCGTATTTTGGAAGATCTTCTCCGTATTTGTATCTTTGATTTCGGTGGTAGTTGGGAGGATCACCTACCTCTTGTAGAGTTCCCCTACAACAATAGTTTTCAGTCTAGTATCGGTATGGCTCCTTTCGAAGCCTTATATGGAAGGCCATATCGATCACCTTCTTGTTGGTTGGAATCTGGAGAGAAGCTTGTTCTTGGTCCAGACTTTGTTCGTCATTCTTCTGAGAAGATTGATCTTATTCGATTAAGGATGAAAGAGGCACAGAGTCGCCAGAAATCCTACGCGGACAACCGTAGGAAGCCTCTCGAGTTCTCGATCGACGATCTTGTTTTTATTCGTGTTTCTCCTTTGAAAGGGGTTATGCGTTTCAGTGCGACTGGAAAATTGGCTCCTCGTTATATAGGACCGTTTTCTATTACTGAACGTATTGGCCCTGTGGCTTATAGAGTTTCACTTCCAGCTCATTTATCTGGAATTCATGACGTGTTTCACGTCTCGCAACTTCGGAAGGGTCTTTGAGAATCGGATTCTGTAATTGATTCTCCTGATTTGCAAGAGCTTGAGATCTCACCGGACTTATCTTTGGTATAGCAACCTATTCGCGTGCTTGACACGGAGGTGCGACACCTTCGGAACAAAGACGTGCCGCTCGTTAAAGTTCAATGGTCCGCTAATCCCAATGACTGTACTTGGGAAACCAGAGAGTATATCGAGCGATCTTATCCAGGTTTTCTATCCTTGCTTCGTAATGGTAAGTCTATTTCTGTGTCTAGAGTTTATTCTTTCTGTCGTTTATATGTAGTTGTTACAAATATTGTCTCTAGAAATTGCGGGGACGCAATTTTGTAAGGAGGGGAGATCTGTAACAACCCGCATATTTAACGATTTTATATTTAAATGTTTGGGTTAAATATAGCATCGTTATTCGGATTTTGGGGTCCGAAATGTTACTTTCTGCAAATGGCCGAATTGGAGCTCGAAACCATTTCCATTGAGTCCAAAATGGCGTTTGCGATCTTTTTGAGTATAATCTTTGATATGTTTGGAGTTTGTGAAATTTTGGCTACTTTTTATATTGGGTTTGGGGTTGGGTTCAGCCCACTAGCTCATTTAACCCCCTAGCTCAACCCTTTTCTTCATTTCATCTTCATTTCATTTTATTTCTCAAACTAAGAACTGAAATGGGGGAAAGGAAAGAGAAATAGAAATTAGCAAGCCCTAGTTTCTCCTTTGTAGCTTGATTCTTGCTCCAAGATAAAAGAGAATCCATTGGTAAGTTCATCTCCATCTTCTCCATTTCTTCTCCTCTTCAATTTCAGTAATTTCCTAACCCTAACTTAGGAAATACTTGCTTTGATGCTAGATTGAAGCTTGTAGTTTGAAGTGGAGTGTAGTTGGTTGATCCCTTGCAATTGTGCTACTTCATCTTCTTTGTTTTGTGTGCAAAAGGTGAGTTTTGAACTCACATCTACTTCTCTTGATTTCATTGATGTTAGGTATGAATTCCTAACACCTTGTTCATATGCACTTGCATTTGGTTTGGGTTGAATTGAGAAATAATCCAATTTTTAGTGTTTTGGGTTAAAATCTTTGAAATCCTAACTTTAATGTTTTAATCATGTTTTGGTGATGCATCGAGGAACATATAGGGCCGGGTTGTCGATTGGCATAAGCCCTTAGAGCCAATGTTCGTCCGATTGCATTTTGGGAGAGTTTGCTCTTCATTTGAATAAGGCTGAAAAACAGCCTAGGCATGATTCAGTCGACTGAAAACTCTGTTCAGTCGACTGAACCTGAAACCCGAGAGTCTCCAGGCATGATTCAGTCGACTGAAAAACTCTGCACAGTCGACTGAACCTGGAAACAGAAAGTTTCCTGAACCTGGAAAATTTTCCAGGTATAGGGTCAGTCGACTGAAAACTCTGTTCAGTCGACTGAACCTGCTGTTTCAGCCCACTTTGCCTTTTTTGATTGAATTTTCAATTTGAATCGATTCATGATGATCCCATGTATGATTATCAATTGTTTTGACTTTGATGATTCCTTTTAATTTTAATCCATGGGTTTTTATAAAATAATCTCTCGAATCGCATTTAAAAGTTCGTTTCTCTAATTTATAAATTCTATTTAAAACACACACACTTTCGCACTTCGAACGAAGTGAAAGGGTGATTAAATGGTTGGGCAAAACACGGACCATGAATCTGTGTGTTTATCTTTCCGATTAATCCTTGACCTATTCGATTGATTGTTTTGACCTTCGGGTTTAGTTTATCGATGATATGAGGTAAACTTTGTACTGCTTTGAGTGTGAAAGGGACTGACGGATAGTAAACCATTTAGTGCGAACGAGTGGTTATGGGACATACGTTAACACTTTTCGGATTCCTTTTCGAGAGTTGTGACACATTCCGCCAGTTAGTGGTGTCCAGTACTGGGTCTTCGACCTTCACCACTATGGTTTGTTGCCTCTGGGATAGTGTCTTCGGACTGTCTCCCTAGGTTTGTTGCCTTCGGGTATGTTGCCTTCGGGTGTGTGCCTTCGGGTTTGTTGCCCTATATAGTTTCGCTCTGATGTTGGCCTTATGTGCCGCATGGGTGATACCTGGGTTTGGAGTCTTTGGGATCATGGATCCTTGTTTGTACAGTACTGAGCTCGAGCAAATTTTATGATGTTTCATTGATATGTATATTCCCTTGGTATCGCCCTTCGGTGTTGGTCTTTGTGAGCCGCATGGAGTATAGCGATTACCTCGTGGAACTTGTATACCTTATGGGTATTTGTTATTTGCCTTTTGGCTTGTTTTGGGATATTTGTATCCTTTGTTTCTATATGTTGCCGATGATATGAGGCTTGCTCTATATGATTCATCTCTTGTTGATGATTGTGTTATCTCCTCTAGAGATGTTTGTTATACTGTATGACCTTGCAGGTTTATTATTGTTCAGTTAATCTAACTGATTTGTTATCTAGACTGATCCGTGTAATTTATACTCGGGTCAGACCGAGATGTTTCAGGTTAGGTGCTTTTGGACTTAGCCAATTTTGCTTCCGCATGGACTATTCGCTAGCTTCTTTTTGTTATAGCATCTTTTGTAGTCCTTATCTGTTGTAACTTTGATTTATACTCTTTCGTCTCGTCTGTATATTGTGGTCTCCTGTACCACCTGACATGTATTATTTTGTATACTCTGTTGTGTATCGGTGTATGTGTATATTATGATTGATTGTTCTGTGATGTATATTACATTTGAGTTGTTATATTTTCTTCTGATAGATCCTATAGCCATTGTAGTTTTGCTTTAAATATTTATTGAATAGGTCGAATTTTAATGTGTTTCTACTTTTCGACATATTTAGTGAATAGTTAAGGTAAGATTGCACATGGTCGCTTCCATTATACTCTATTGTCCGCGTTAGCCGACAGTATTATCTATGTAATACTCTTTGTTAACGAGGCTCTCGGAGTGGGGCGTCACAACAGTCATCACCAAATTATTTCCCAGTGACAAAGAGAAGAGCACTGAATTTTAAACCTTTAAAATTCTTTGGAAACAAATTTCTATTCGAAAATAATTTAAATAATATATCCCTTTTAAAACTTTAAACACAAGATTTGAAACCATCGGAAATTTGAATTCTTAAGTTCTTGTTTTAAATTCATTTCTGCTTCCAAATTAATTTATAACCATTGTTTATAGTTCACTTATTTATGAGAACAAACCCAAGACCATAAATAAAATCAAAGACTATTATCTCTTGACAACTAGTTAAATTAATTATAAAATTCTGAAAATTATACTTATGTATATAATATTAGATTTTTTTTCCAAATATAGGAATAAATTTTTCAAAACAAGGATAAAGATTCAAATTTGATGGACTCAAATCAAAGAGAATTTTGATTTGAAGATAAGTTGGAATCAGAAGATTCGATGATTAAATACAAAATAAAGTACTAGATAAGTTTATATAAATCGTGGGCAACCTTAACCGGGTCAACCGTGACTTAAAGAATAAGATCGATGTGGATTTTCTAGGGTAAATCTACATTCGATTTGAAGTGATAGAGTTCGATATAACCAAAGATACTAGCATCTAAACCGAGGATAAATATAAATCCTTGGTGAATCAATGCTAATTGTAAAGGAGTTTCACCCTTTTATTAGAATATTGGCGAGACCGCCAATTCACTATAAATATCATCCAAAGTGGAGTTATGGGATACTCCAGAATAGAAAGAAGATGAATATTAGGGACATGAATGAACTTTGGAACCGCAGGGAACGTTCCAAAATTCAAAGGAAATCGAATCAAAAGGAAGAGATTCAAGCTCGAATGAAAGTGATTCTGTAAATCAAATTTACCATACATTCTAAGTTTTGCCTAGAGCCAAAGCTCTGACAACAAATGTAACGACCCGATATTTTCAACCACTCGCATCCGCACATGTCAGACTTGAATTGTTCAAAATTCTGCGTTGTAAATAAAATTTGACAAATCTCAGAATATACAGTATATAAATAATCATAGAATCACAGAAATCAAAATACACGCAGCGGAATTAAAATAACTTAGTGGTTCATGAAGCCACTATCAATAATCTCAAAATAAGAAATTTACATAGTCTTTAAAACCAAATATGGTTTGGATCAACTACAGAAAAATCCACATTTATTTGTCTCCATTACAAAATCTAAGATAAAGAATTGAATGGGAAATTTGACAGCAGCTTGAAAGATGAACAACAGAAGTCCTAGCTCCGGGGATGAAGTCCGAACTGAAACTCAGGCTGATCCGAACATAAAATAAAACATAAACACTCGAGTCGGGACATACATACTTATACAGTGTAAGATAATTCAAGTGAATAGTAATGTAAAGGTAAGTAACTTAAAGGATGCTTGGGACCGTCCATCCTCTAAGGATCCGTTAAACTATTTACTATGTAGTAATATTTCTCTATTATAATAGTGTCTATTTGTAAAATAAACTTACTTTTAAATAGCGTTAAGGGGTTACCCATATAGCTCTTAACACATAATATATTCCCATAGTCTATACAGTACCGTAATCTCCCCCGTACTAGGCGTCGTCAGAGGGCACTTCGTAGGTATGGTACAAAACCAAAATCGTATAAGGCTCGCTAGGGTAGGTGACACGGCACAACTAAGCAATGCCAGGGTAGATATACCAATTATGCATCCGGACCGGTGGTAGCGCGTAGCTGCTACTACCGCCCACCTCGAACAACACTCCCAATCAAAGGTGCGCACCAAACAATCACCAAAGTAATAGAATGGCATACGAAGAAGTGCGTCTGATAAGAGGTGCTACCTCCTTAGCCCGTCAATCTCTCCTGTTTTAGCCATCTTATGCCAACTCACGGGAGTCTGGTCCACGTATTTACCTCAAAGGAAACGTCACCACCATCCTACTTCATTCTGGAATCTCCACCGCGTACACGGCTGTCAAAGTGGTTTTCGGTATCGACAGAGAGTATGCCCATATCCGATCTCGGTCTCTTTAACAACCAACGTTATTATTACCCGTGGTTATAAAGAATTCAAAATAGTTTTATGTTTCAATCAAAATACTACATTTAAAACTATTTAAAAGTGAAGTTATAATTCTTACAAAATCCACTATAAATCCCAAAGGTTTAGCCTTAGTTCATTTGTATCAACTATAGCACTTGCGCAGTGCGGTAGTATTATTTACAATAGAATTGAGTAAATTAAAATTTAGACTTAAATTTAATTTCAATAATAGTTAAACCTTAAATCAAACCAATTTAGCTTATATAATCATATTTCCTACCTTTGAATAGTCATTAAATTACTCAATAATTTATGATAATTATAAAGTAAAAATTTCAAATATATATCTAACTTCTCTATACCTTACTTATTAAATCAAGTGCAAAATTCTCTATAAATTTTACTTAATAATTAAGTTCAATTACCACTTCAAAAATGAACTTAATTTCTAATCAACTTCTTAACTTACCTTTATTCTAACCACTTTACATTTCTAAATTTAGTTATATTTCCACTTCCATTTTAAGTATTCACTTTATTTAACTATTTATTTCATAGACAACTTAACCCTTTATTTATTTTCTTATAATCAAATTTATACCAAAACATCATATTTTATTCTTAACTTCAATTCCATTTTATTTTCTAAATCAAAATTTGCAAAAATAAATTTATACTTTAAATTCTTAACTTTTATTTATTTACATCTTTAACTTGTATAATATCACTATACTTATAAGAATCATTTTAATCCAATTTTTAAACAAAATATTATAACATTCTAATATAAAAATATTTAATATTTCCAAATATATATATACATATAACCACGGGTCTGTATAATATTTTCTAACATATGTCAAGTGACATGGATAATATATCATTTCAATCCGTAATTTACAAAAAAAATCCGGGTCCTATCATTTCAAACCCGCAATCCAAGTTAAATAATAAATAAATAAGTAAATAATAACAAATATCGTTTAGGCCTATCATTTCAGCCTGTAACGATTCTACTCTACAGGGGACTTGTAGTGATAAACAGTAAATACATAAATGGTATAACAACATAATATAACAGTATAAAATATAACTGATGATGGGTAAATTTAATAACGAGGTTTTTAAACATCATAAATTTATCACAGGCAATTAAAATATAAAATAAAATCATTCTACAATTTCACTTGTTAATAATTTACAGATCTATAAGTACGTTTTTCGGGTGAGAAATACTCACCTCTATGCTGCTGAAGATTAGACTCAAAACTAGGATAACCACACTGGAAATAGCGTATAGAAAGCACGATCAAATATTGGAAGATGAGATAAACCGATTCCGATCTTGGAACAAGATAAATAAATAAACTAAGTACGCGAATTCAATTACGGACAAAACATATTTTTAAATAAATCAAAATTGGAACGAGATTTAAGACAAAAGGATGATTTGACAAAATTGCTCGACCACTTCACCACACAACTCCAACTACACCTCACATGCTCGGCACCGACCAGATTCTGGACACGCAAGTATTCAAGCAGTGGAATATTCAGGACATAAAGGCTGTGCTATCATTTTGTACAGGTGCGCATGTACTTATTTTATTTATTTATTATATATTTTTTTTTCTTTTCTAACATTTTTCAGAGCAATATGTGGAAAAAGTGGTGCACGAACAAAATTACATTTTTTTTAATATATATGTATATTAAGTGACATGTCCACTTGCATGGCTTGACCATCACAGCATGGAGGAGAGGCAAGGCCAGGAGGGGGTGGCGGAGAGGTTGAGCATGGTGTGGAATAAATAAATGGAAGTAAAGAAAACTAAAGAAAAAGAAAAATAAGAGGAAAAGAAAACATTGGCAGTCATTTACCTGATGTAGCTTGCGCAAGAAGGAATAAGACCACAATGAGATGCAAATGTTTGATACGTGGGTTTGAAAATTATAGAATGAGTTGCATTGATTGATAAAAGGAACGGCAAGAAATAATTGAAATTTGAACGTGCTTTATAATTAAAAACTTGCGTTGATTAAAACGCAAGAAAACGAAAAAGTAGGAATACGCAAATCAGGTCATGCGAAATTTTAAGGCAAGAAAGAAACGAAATTTGAACGTGTTCGCATTTCAGGGAAGATGCGTTTTATAATTAAAAGAGTAATTAATTTTTTTCTTTTGAAACATCTGAAACAATTAGAAGATTATATTCCATATATACACAAGAGGTAAATGAGAAGTTATACGTGAATGAAAAATGCAATAAGTGAATTTTGAACGGCAGCGAACATGAAATTTGCACGTTAATTAAAGTCAATGGGTTTTAAATAAAATGAAACAATTTTTTTGAACGTGTTTTAGTATTCAAAAAGGGAAAGAAGGTTTTAAAATTTACACTGAATTAATTGCGTTAAAACGCAAGAAATAATGATAAAGTGGGACCACGCGTTGATTGAGGAAACAAAATGGCAAGAAAGATTTGAACGAATATTTACAGTGGCATTGATTGCGTGAATTTAGCAAAAGAAAACTGCAAGAAATCTTTGGCAAACATTTTGTACCCGTTTAAAATTTATTAAGAAGTAAATGCATTGGTTAAAATGCAAGAAATATTTATAAAATGGGAAGGTGGTGAAAATTATTTGCGTACAAGGGTGAGTATTTAAATGAAAACTAGTATTGATTGCTTGGAGAAACGGCAGGAAATAATTCGCTTTGAAACTGCCAGGAGGAATTTGCGCGTGATGTTTGATTTAGGAGATAATTGCGTTTGTCAAAAATGCAAGAAATAAATATGTTTGAACGGCAAGAAACACGCACGCGAGCAGCTTATTTATCAGTGGTTGCGTTGATCAAGGGGAAGAAAAACGGTAAGCAATAAATTTTGAACGTTAGGAAAATCAAAGATTTCATACTTATTAAACAAATTGAAGTAAAGGAAAGTGAGATATCTTTAAATGTAAATGGCAAGTCACGGTTGAATTCCCCCCTCCCCCAAAATGCACGAAAATTTATTTTTCAAATAGCAAAGTTAAGGAAAGAATGAGAGCGTATTTTTTTCAATTTTAGTCGTTACTTATTCATTAAGTAAATATGCAAAAGAAAATAACACACTTTTATAGCGTCAAATAAATCAGCCAAACGGATATGAACGTGCACTTTAAACGTACAAATTAAAGGTGTACTTAAATAGAATATTTATACACTATAACTTTTAAAATTATAATAAAATATGATTTGCTTACATCCTCTTTATTCATTTACCATTTACTAAAAATTTATTACTTAAATGGATGTATATAAGTAAAATATTAATTACTTAATTTTAAAAGGTATATAATCCATTTTTTTTAAAGAAAAAAAAATGAAATAAAACGTTGTTACGAATATATTCAGTTATTATAAAAGATTAGGAAGTTAGGATTAAAAATTTAAAACTTTAATTAATGTTAGACTTTAACCAAAATAGGAATTATAGACATTTGTTTATATTTATAAAATTTGGGTGATTAAAAATTCAACCTTTTATTTTAAAATGAAACCCAAAGTTAAAATAAAAGAATAAAATAAGTTCTTAAGAAAAATATGAAATAATTAAAGAATTTCTTAAATTAATTGAAGTTGGAAATTAGAAATTGTAAACAAAATATAACTGACACTGAAAAATGTCAATTACACTTTTAAAAACGTTTTAAAACCAAAGTATATACAAAACAAGTTATTTTATCCCTGAAAACAAAAACTAGTACATTACATGACTAAAAAAATATTATTTATATAATTTAAAGTAAACAATTTTGTTAAATACAGCAAATTACACACAATAGTCAAAAAGGCATAACTTTCACATTATAAATCAGATTTCAACGAAATGAAAAGTAGTATTCTTAAAATTTTATTTACTTTCAAAATAAAAGATAAAATTAAAAAAAATTAAAATTTTAAAATTTTAAATTTAAAAGTCAAAGTTTGACCATATTGACAAAATTCATATTTCCGGAAAATATTCTATTAATTCATGTGTGGAATTCTAATCCACACCAAAATTTATATTTTAAAAAAAACAAATTATCTAAATTAAATAAATAAAACATTTATTAAAAAATTTGGATTGATACATAGATGGTTTGGATGGCAAGCAAAGTGAGAGTAAATGCTAAGAAATAGAAAAGACATAAGTTAAGGAGAAAGAAACGTATATATGTTTTATTCTTAAATGAAAATGAAAATGAGGAGTTTTGAAATGAGAATTAAATCTTCTTGTACATGATTTGCAAATGAGAAATACACGGCTAGGAAAAAAGTTTTTATGGCTAAAGCAAGAAATAAAGAGGCCATGTAGAAAAAGGCAAGAAATCAAGCAATGACCTGATGAATTTAATTAATTTCTTTCCATTGTATTAACAGTTGTTCTTAATTATATTGAATTTGTTAAATGTGTTCATTTATTATGATTAAATCCTCAAATAAATTCATTCAGATAAGTTTCATTCATTTTTATATTACCTTATGAACAAAATATGCATTTCCACTTTAACATTCCTTTCTTATTTTATTACAAAGTTTATTTTTCTTCATATTAAATTACTAAAATTTTATCAATTTTAATTATTTTTATGGGCCGTTACAGCTGTGTTGGGGTTCTATGCTCGGTTGGGTTATTGGCTGAATTTTTGGTGTGTTGAGGCATAGCCGAGGTGGCTACAGGCGACGCATACATGTCATTATTTTTTCTTTTTGGTAGAGATTTGGGTTGAGGAAAAATGGAAGAAGGGGAACGGTGCGACATAACAGAGAAGATAGCAAGGATAAGGATAGAGTATGGGCAATAGACAAAAAGCACGAATGAAATTTCTTTCTGAACAAAAAAAAGGAAAGAGAAGATACCCAAGGGTTAAAATGAACCAACGCATAGGAATTGTTAAAGTCGAATATAAATTCATAGGTATATTAATGTTAATGGCCGCTAGGTTACAGGGAGAACAATAGAATAAACGCAGAACCCAAAACTAGAAATGCAAAATAAATACAGCTAACCGTATCGGGTTTCGCCGCGCACCGGACTCCGAAACACCAAAACGAATATGCTGCGGAGATCAACACGCCGAGACGATCAAAACGGTACAGATATTAGTGATACGAACGAATTATAAAAAATCGAATTTCTGCTAGCGGAAAATGCAGCTAAAACGAAGAAAATAAGATCGACGGCGCTAAAGTAGTCCGAATTTGAAGAAAGTAAAGATGACGCCTTACTCAGAAGATGATTTAAAAAATTTCTATGAAAAAATATTCAAGTTTGAAAAATATTTAATTTTCATCAATTTTTAACTAATTTAAATTGAAATAGAATTACACCAGAAAATAAACTTCCATATTATTGATTGAAAATTTCCATCTTCTATGTTAAAATATACGTATTTCAAATATTACATTCTTATTTCAAAATTTTATTGTTTAAAATTTCATAAATTTTGTTTGATTTAAAAAATAAAGCCTTTAAAATTTTACGGGCTGTTACACTCTCCCCCACTGAAAACTTTTCGTCCCCGAAAAGGAAGAAGGTAAGGGAACAGAAACAACCAGCAGAAAATTAGATTTGGAAAACAAAATAAAAAATTAATTTAAAACTATATAAATTTCAATTTAAATTAATTAATATTCAATAATTTGGTTAAACCCCTTTTATTGAATCCATTTACCATTTATAAAGATCAATTACTTCAGAAAACACTAAAAATTTATTATTAAACCATGTAGTATGTAAATAACAATATTTTAAAAGGATATATTTAAAAAGGAAAAGAAGGTAGATTCGAAAAAACAGAATATAGATGAATAAATAAAGCTGAGTAGATAAGGTAGATGCAAAAGAATAGAACCGGGCACAAATAGTTAATTTAGAACCATAAGCATTTCAATTTCAAATATTAATACATAATTTCTTTGTTGGAAATACTTTTATAATAAAATACTTTTATATCGAAACAATTTTTCCTTTCAAAAATACTTTTTTAACTCGATGTTTCCACAAGTTTATCCTCGTTCTTGCCGACTCTGGCCATGTGTTGATCAGGCGCAAAGCTAGAATTCTTCAAGTACTTAATAGACCTGTTTCAACACCCAGTAAAAATACTTGAAAAACCTTCAAAACCGACATGGAAAGTACAATCCAAACAAATCATCTGGATCGCAGATACACAATGTTTACGCTTGGGTCCCCCAGGAAATATCCTTACCTTTAACCGCAGATACACAATGTAGACCGCAGGATCCATAACAATGGTTACGACTGGATCCCTCAGGAAACATCCGTACCCCTTAAGCAATCTCTGCCTTGTGGATTACGCTACCCAAAAAACGACCATGGGTTTTGCCATGGTAGGACACTCGAGTATCGCATCCGAAAAACTAAAATCAGAGAGAATAATATCGGTATAATGAATCCATAATGTGGTCATAAAGCGGATATCAAGCAGAAGGCTCTTCCCATATCTTTTCTTCGAAAATTTGTATCATATAGTACCTTTTCAACTCACTTTCAAGTATCATACTTATATAAAGTCCATTATATATAAGATTCCATTTTCAAATCGAATACTTTCCAAAATCAATAGTATATCAAATCACACTTACATAACTTCGGTTTATAAAAGATTTCTCTTTTCAAATTGAGTACTTTTCCAATTAATAGTTTTCGAATCAACTTCATACTTACACAAATCAATTTTATATAAGTTCGATGTAACGACCCATAAAATTCGGTAGTTAAATTTCTTAATTTAAGAAGATTTTGGTAACTTAATGTTGAAGGAAATAAAAATCTAGAGTATTATTAATGGAATAAGAATAACTTGGATAAGATTGGTAAATTAATTTTTAATAGCTTGAATGTAACAGTATAAGTGTAAGTTAATTTGTTAATAACTTGGATGTAATTCCAATAAGTGAAATAATGTAAATGTTAATTTTATTCTATTTGTAATAAAAGAATGTTACCAAGATGAAATGGTTAATTTGATTTAAAATCTTAATTAATGTGTGCATTGATTGATAATGGGATATAAAAGGTAAATAAAATAAAATAATTTAAATGTATGACTTGGTTATAAGTAGAATATGAGAAAGCAAATGTAATTATTGAATTAATGTGTGAAATAGTGTAATAGGGTGTAATATGTTGGGAAGAATGAACATACAAGTAACTAAAGGTTACTTTAATGAAGATTAATATAATAACAGAAAGGTGAATGTAAATTGATTAGAAACAGAAGTTTATTTATAAGGCAATAATTGATGAATAAAAAGTTTGAAACCAAGTAGATAAATTCATTGAGAATATTTAATGGTAGTTAATGTATATATTTGGCAATTGATAATTTATGAATTTGTTAAGATTGTAAAATTATAATGTAATATTACGTAATGTTAACTAAGGTAACTTAACTAAGGTAACTATTGATAAATTGAACGAAATGCAAATCAATGGAATTAATGTAGACGTATACTTAGCTACAAATTGAATATACGAGAACAAAATGTAAGCATTGGATTAAATTAAGGAAATTAAATTATAATAAATGGTCATTTAATGAAATCAATGTTCTAGGAGTAACTATAATAGTTGTTTGAAATATGTATAAACTTGGATTTGAAAATCAATTGTATTTAAAATGAAATTTGGTATTACATTGATGAGTTTAAATGTTATTTTATTTTGTAAAGTAATAAATGATGTAATAAAAGAATGCATCAAGATATAACCAGTGCTAATTAAGATTAATACTTAATGGATTGAATGAAATGACAATTAATGAAGATATGTTATACTTGACTATAAATGGCATAAGCGAATAAATGGAATATTAGATGAAATTAGTACTATGAAAATAAATGGTAACATTTATTTGTAAGTAATAAAAGCTTATTAATGTAACTAGAATTTAGCGTAACGATTATTGTATGTTACCTATTCTTGTTGCTTGTTAATTTAAAATAGGAAATCTTTAATGTTTTAGTGAAAATTAGTGCAGTAACGGAACCCAAGTAAATGAATTTATTTAGAATGTTAATCGCAATTAGCGTGTATATTGGTGGAAGTGTAATAAAATGAAAATAGGGTAGTTAATACAAAGGAAAGATGAAAATTTGAACTTACTAAAGTAATAAAGGGTAAAACAAAGGCTATCTTTATTTATTGAATAATAATTGATTAGAAAAAGGATTGAAGTTAAATCAAGTTAATTTATTGGAATAAATTTTTATTAATTGAGTTTATTGTGAATGAAATTAATTACTACATTATTTGAAATTAAGATAAAATAGGGATATTAATGCACTATGGTAAACCATGATAATTATATCGTAAAATGAAATCAGTGAATAACTAGATAGGTTAAGAATATGGATTATCTAAAATTAAATTTATAATTACTAAATTTATGAAAATTGAAGTTAAACAACGAATTGGTAAATTTATTAACTTTGAACTGATGTCAAGAATTTGCTTTAATTTATGGCAAATGTCCAAGCAATTTGAATTAAGAGAAATTGTGATTTATTTAAAATTGAACTGAAACTTGATTTAAATAAATTTAATATTAAATTATTTAGTTAATGTAAAAATAGCCATTTTGGCCATGAACTCGGATTTCGACGAAACCAGTTTCATCGGATCCGTAACGGTGAATTATTGTAGGATTTCAAGTTTCGTAACGATCCGACTTGTTGTTTGATCGTACGGACTCGAAACGCCTTGGAATCAATTTAATTGAAATCAATTGAAATCAATTTGAAAAATATTGATTTTAGCATAACTTCTTCATACGATGGAATTTGGACGTGAAATCTGTTCCATTGCGTTTAATTTTTTTTTAAAACATCTATTTTGATATACGAGTTGGCCCAATCTCGTTCCGGAGTCAGAACGGGCCTTTCGGGCCATATGTTGTTCAGCGTATCATGTTCGATCCGATCCATTCTATTTCAACCCTACCTATAAATATCCTATCATAAACCATAGCCTATCTCTATTTCTCTTTTGTCTCTAAGTACAATTCAGCTATCTCTCTTCCTCAATGCAGACACACAAATTCTAGATCCAAATACAATTCCAAATCAAATCAAAAGCTAAAATTTCAAACTCCACAACATATGCCAAATTTTATATCAATTCGAAGCTCTCGAAGAGCGTAACTCAGATCTGCAATTTGTTTCTCTGTTCGAATCACCGGTTGTTCAGAAATTGATTGTTTATTTTTGGCCGTTCATCGCTCGACGATGAACTTCGTCTGATCGGGAAATTATTTTTGGGTTTTGTGAAGATTTAGGTGCGTAGTCCAACGGTGAAGATCGTTTGGTGATTTAGCGGCTAGATCGTGCTAGATAATTGGATTAGGGTTATCATTTTTGGTGGCGGCTGGTAGATCTTGGGGCGAACGGAGGAGCTCGACCCCGGTCCGTGGATGCAGCGTGATAGAGGGTGGCTCTGGCGTCGTCCAATATAGTCCTAGATCATTAGGGAGACGATAATTTCGGTGAGAAGGTGGTAGCTATTTCGTGTTTCAGGCTAGGTAATGGTTCTGGAACTGAGGGAACGTGTGAAGGAAGGGACGACGTGGCAGCTCGTGAGTGGTAGTCTTTTATTTAATTTAAAATTTTGATTTCAATTTTCTAATCAACATAACCTGTGCATACGAGGTCGAATTTACGCACGGTTTTCTCCGTTAGGTTCGTATTGGAATTCTGGACATTTTGGCGATGGTTTGGATGAATTCTGAGACTGGTCAAATTTTGGGTTTAAATTCAATTTAAATTCAAAAGGTGAGTGTTTTAACCCACTCACAACTTCTAAAATTTCTTATGTTTGGTAAATTAATTTATGTTGTGATTTTGCATTTATTTACGACTGTATATTTTTAATCATCATCGCAGTTAATTGCATTTATTTAAATTAAATCATTATTTAATTTATTATTGAATATAACTGCCAGTTAATTACCTGTTATATATTATCAGTTACATATTGATATTGATTGATTGTTTTGTATGATGATTGTGATGGATGTATAATTTTATGATGGATGAATGGATGTTTTATGTATATCATCATAATCTGCAAGTTGTTATGCATTTATTTTGATTCGGGATTGCGGTTTGAAATGATATACAACTGCATTTTTATTTTAAATTGCGGATTGAAATGATAAGTATCCGTATCACTTGACCATAGGATAGAAAATTATATACATGCACTGCGGTATATGTATAAAATTATTTTTGAAATGATTTTTATGGTTTTGTAAAGAAATATATGGGCTATACAGATGTTGATTTTAGATGTTATAAAAATGCTATTTTATTTTGATTTAGCTGTGTATAAATTTGTTTTGAATTATAAAATAAGCTAAATAATAAAGTTTGAATTTCTTTTATATAATATGGTTAAGTATCTATTTAAATTCTATTGTATATAGAGTTTATAATGACTCAAATAAAATTAAGGTTGGTAGATAAATGTGAATTTAATTTGAATTTAAGATTTAAGGATTATCCTCGAAAAATTTGATCTGAAATATAAATAAATCGAGATTTAAAAAGGTACGATTTTATAACTTGATTTTTGTTTAGAGGATTTAAATGAATATCAAATGGATTTAAAGGAATATTATCAAGTTAATGTAATTGAAAGAATATCCAGTTAAAGGTTTACTAAAATGATATTTTATTTATTAAGTAAACATTTCAAATCTAAATAATAGTAATTGAAATTGATATATATGACATTATCAAAGAATAAGTTTTGAAATGGTGGAATAATTAAAGCTTTGAAATATATGGAAATTATATTGGTTTATTTGGGAATATAAAATCCATATTAGAATTGATTTGTGAAGGTGAAGAAGCTATTTTACTATATAGAGTAATTAAATATTTAAACCATTTAAGTGGTGTAGTATGTTTCAAAGTTATGAAATTCAAAGTTTTATGTTTTGAAAGGCTATATTTCAAGTTTTGGTTTCGAAATATTATAACTTTGAAATGTTATAGTCTTAGAAAAGGATATATTTGAAAATGATATCAAATTTGATTTGGTTTTAAGATGGAAATGATATTGTATTTGTATGGTTTTGAAATGGATATTATATTCTAGTTTTAAAGTATAAACTATTTTGAAAAGACCGCGGTGTTATAATAATGTTTGGTAGTTGAAGAGACCGGGATCGGAAGTTGTCATACTCTCTGCCTACTCTGAAAACCACTTTAACAATCGTGTACGCGGTGGAGATTCCAGAATGAAGTAGGATGGTGGCGGCGTTTCCTTTGAGGTAAATACATGGACCCAACTCCCATGAGTTGGCATAAGGTGGCTAAAACAGGAGCGATTAACGGGCTAATGAGGTAGCACCTTTGATCGGACACATCCCTTCAATATTATAATTTGACTTTTGGATTGATTCGGTGGCCACTTTTGATTTTTTTTTATTTGGGGGTGTGGCTCGAGGTGGGCGGTAGCTGCGGCTATGCGTTACCGCCAGCCCAGAAGCGTATTTGGTATATCTACCTTGACATTGCCTAGTTGTGCCGTGTCACCTACCCTAGCGCGTCTTGTACGAGTTTCTATTTGTGTCGTACCTATGGAGTATCCTCTGGTAGCCTTTCGATCAGGAGGTATTACGGTACTGTATAGACTATTGGCATTATTTGTGTTAAGGGGAATATTGGGTCACTCCTTAACGCTATTTAAAAGTAAGTTTATTTTACAATAGACATTATTATAATAGCGAAATACTGCTACATAGTAAATAGCTTAACCGATCCTTAGGAGATGTGAATCCCGAGCATCTCTTAAGTTATTGCACTCATATTTATTCCAGTTGATTTAACTTACATAAGATCTTTTAGTTCTGACTTGAGTGTTTTATTTTTTCAATTCGCTCGGGTCAGTCCAACATTTCAGGAATCGAAGACTTTATTTCTGGAGGACGAAGACGAAGATTTCATTATTATTATTATATATATTATATTGTTCCACTACACACTGTATTCCGCTGCATTGATTATTATTCATTGGTATGTGCAACTATGATATGTATTGTACAAATATAATCAAATGTTTATAAAACAGCTTTATGAGCTGTATATTTGATTATTATATTTTATCGTTCCGCTGCAAGATTCTATTTTTTTTCTTTCCCTGCTTTTTCTTATTTACCCCATAACAATCCGCCCTTTTGTATGGTTCAAGTCCGGCGTGTGTGGTTTATCGTCGATTTAAACCGTGCGAAAGGCGAGACGTTACATTCGATAACTCCCAAATCAAAGTTTTGTAAAATAAGGTTCTCAATTTCAATTCATTTCAATATCAACTCAGTTTCAAAATCATATACGATTTCACCAAATTATTTCTTCCAAATTAAAATATCTTCCGTTTCAAAGTTTCCCAAATAATGGGTTTAGAAAATGATCCTGGTTTCCAAATCGATATAATTTTGGTCTACCAAATTCATTTCCAAAATCATCATATAAATACTGGGTTTTAAATTCCAATCTATTTTCGAAACCAAACATTTTTCTCAAAATCAATTATACTCAAAATGATTATCAAGTTCATAACTAACACTTTAAAACCTTTAAACTATTTATTTCTATTTGAAAGATCTAATTTTCCTCTTGAAAATTATTGTTCCATATATATAGTTTTATAAAGGATATTCCAAAGTCAAAACCTTCAAAACTAAATTTTATTCGAACCATTTTGGAGCAAAATTTCAAATTAGTATAATTCAAAATAGTCTTATTCATTTACTTAACAAAACATTTCAAACTCATTTACTTTATCGAATGATTTATACTTTTCGAAATTACTTAGCTTTGAAAATTCAAATCTCGATTTGGAAGTGCTCGAACATTCAAAATAGTCGGAGAAATCAAATTCAAATCAAAGAGTTGGAAATTAGCAACAAATCAGTAAATCAATTTCAATAGATAGGGTTAAATCCGAAACTCGAGGACTGAACACCGGGCTTCCCTTCAAATCGTTTCAAATATATATACATATATCTTTCGAATCTCAAATCATACTTCGGAATTTGAAAGCCATAAAGAATAATAAAACATTTGTACTAATTTTCACTATTAATTTATAACATTTATCAATTAAGCTACATGTTGAACTTGAAAATTGCTAACAATGTTATTGTGTTGACTTCCTAGTGTGAACTTGACCTTTAGTCGTACTTAAACAATTTAGATATTTAATGCTGTATAGATTTGTTAAAGTACGGTATCAGGCACAAGTTCAGTCGCTTATTGATCATTTGGGCGACATTTAATTTCTATTAAGCGACACACAAATTAATGATATTTTATGCATGCTTTTTTATTCATCATCACTATATCATTAGGATATCTAGAGTTTGATCAAGTGTCAAAAACTCCAATAATATTCATAATTGATTGTGTAGTTTCACTTTAAAGCCCTTGATTCAATCCAATAACATTTATCAATTAATTAATTTAGTATAGCTAAATATATTGACTTTAAGTTGACTATGAATTAGGTAATACTAACTTTCTATAATGAAGGAGACGAATTATCTTTTGAGTAGTGTTTCACTTCAAATAGTTCAATGTGTATCCACTTTGGTCGTGACATGATCGTGATGTCATATGGTTGAGCAAAATCAAAGTATAGTTTATATACTATCAACAGTACCCTCAAGTTTGAAGACTACTGCACATCGTTACATTAGATCTTCTTATTTGACTTAGTTGTATTAACTTATAAAAGAAACTCATTAAGCCATTATGTGATTGTTCCAAACAACCATAAGTATTAATCCCTTTGTATCACCAATGGTTATGAGTAATTTACCGTCCATAGTATAGAAAGCATTACGTACACTATTCTCAATAAAATTATCGGTATATTTTAAGTTTTCTCGATACATATTGACTAGAAATAATTTGAGGAAAAGTATTTTAAATATTCAATTTAATTCTCATGGTCGCAAACACATTTGTGATTGCGGTCGTTCTGTTCATATCATTACTTATATTATGATAGAACAATACATGCAACAAAATACAAAACCAAAAGCATAATTTATTTTGGATAATATTATTATATGAAGAGTTAAGTTGTATAAAAATTACATAATTACCACTAGGACACACCCTTAACTCTACCACAGAGTACGCAATATGTCATACATAGCATAAGTACTAAAAGAAAGTATAAACCAGTGCATGAACCTCATACTGTGTCTTCTGTAAATAGACGATTGCAATCTAGTAAGTGACCTCATATTTCCTCTATAAATCCTACCTTGCTAGCACTAACAAAGTCCTAGACGTCTTTTATCATTCTAGGGTGAGAGTACCCGAGAGATGTTATAAAAATAAAACACAAAATAGTAATAAAGCAAATCACAGGTAAGACATAAAGCTTGGTGTGAGGAGATCTTAACCATAATGCTAAATATTTAAAATCGAGACACATAAAATGGAATAATAGTCTATAAGGTACTGAATATCATGATAGAGTTAAGAATGTGCCTAAGGAATAATTATGTAATATGATTATGAACATTACTTTGTAACAAACCTTGTTCAAAATAAAAGTATGTTTTTTTTATTTCTATTGTATGTGTTGTGTGTGTGTGATGTTTTGATACTATTTTATAATACATGGGTAGAAATTTCCAGGACAAAGTTTTTAATCAACCGTAGTGACAAAAGAGTTAGTAGCCATGAGTATTAAATTCTACAAACAAACATTGACCCTTGAATTTTCTTAGCCAAAGGTGTTTCGAGAATGAGATATCGATACAATGGCTTGGCCATCATATGTAATTCTCTTCATAGGATGAATGATGTTTTGCTCATGATAGTCAAGGGAACCAAGAGGTTATGTGTTTGTGGTAGTTAAGAAACAACTGTAAAATAACTAACCAAAAGTGTTCTATAGTCTAAGTTAAGTAGAAGATCCCACGTGATGACATGGATAGATTTTTGACTTGAGATTAAGACACCTAGTAATTGAATTAATTGGTTTATTAGTTAAAATATTGATCTAAATAAGCGAATAAAAATTGAATTTTTGAAGATAAATGAATTTGAACTTGAAACCTTTTCCATTACGCAAAGTAGGTCTTTTAGATGATGAATTAATCTAAACATTAGCTGTTTTGTGTTACGAACCAGGAGATATGAATTAAATAAGTTTGGAAATACTTCTAGCAGCACAAGCACTAGGGCTAATGCTCAAACTCATGTTATAGTTATATATGCACAGCTCAATCTTCTTCCTCATCATTCCAAACATCATTTGTTTCATTCCGCTTTCTGTAACATCCAGCCTTTTCGCACACTTTAAACCGACACACGTGCCAATTCAAAGCATACGCAAGGGCGGATTGTTATGGGGTAAATAAGAAAAAAACAGAGAAGAAATAAAACAAAATAGAATCTCACAGCGGAAGGATAAAATATAATAATCAATGTACAGTTCATGATAACTGTTTACAAAATATTTATTTTACTTATACAATGAATATCAGAGTTACACATACCAATACAATCAATGCAGCGGAAATTTAGAGTGTGGTGCAATACTATAAATAATATAATACGGATTCTTCGTCTTCGTCCTCCAAAGCTAAAATCTTCGATCCTGAAACGCTTGGACTGACCCGAGCGAATTTGAAAAGACAAAAACACTCGAGTCAGACTAAAAGATCTTATGTGAGTTAAATTAACAGAAATAAATATGAGTACAGTAACTCAAGAGATGTTCGGGATTTACATCTCCTAAGGATCCGTTAAACTATTTACTATGTAGTATATTGCGCTATTATAATAGTGTCTATTTATAAAATAAACTTACTTTTTAATAGCGTTAAGGGGTTACCCATATAGCCCTTAACACAAATAATGCCAATAGTCTATACAGTACCGTAATACCTCCTGATCGGGAAGCTACCAGAGGATACTCCATAGGTACGACACAAATAGAAACTCGTAGTAAAGGCTCGGTATGGTAGGTGACACGGCACAACTAGGCAATGCCAGGGTAGATATACCAATTGCTATCCAGGCTGGTGGAAACGCGTAGCCGCAGTTACCGCCCACCTCGGACTAACTCCCCAAAATCAAAATATAGAAGTGGCCACTGAATCAATCCAAAAATCAAAGTATAATATCGAAGAGGAGGGTCCGATCAGAGGAATGACCTCATTGGCCTGAGAATCGCTCCTGTTTTAGCCACCTTATGCCAACTCACGGTAGTCGGGTCCACGTATTTACCTTACAGGAAACGTCGCCACCACCTACTTCATTCTGGAATCTCCACCGCGTACACGGTTAGTCAAAGTGGTTTTCGGTATCGACAGAAAGTATGTCCATATCCGATCCCGGTCTCTTTGCCAACCCATCGTTATTATAACACCGCGGTCATTTAAAAATAGCTCATACTTTAAAACCAGAATAAACATTTCCATTTTAAAATTATGAATACGATATCATTTTAAAACCCAAAAAAAAATGATATCCTTTATCCCAAATATAAACCTTTTCAAAAATCCAAATGCTTTAAAATTTATAACGTCTGAAAGCCAAATATCCTTTCAAAGCATAATATTTCGAAATTCATAATTTAAAAACCATAACTTTTAAAACTTGAATGGTTTGGATATTCAACGGTATATGAATTAAAAGGTTTAACTTAAATGTTACTTTGTAAAGAAAATTGTTCTCATGGCTTTACAAATACATTTCTTTATTAAAGTCTAAACCAAAATTTGTATTATCTCTCTCAAGTTCCAAAACCACTTCAATTTATATATATACACGTATATCCATTTTGAGTAACAATATTTCAAACTAAAATTGGATTTTATTCTTTCAACAGATCAATTGTTCTATTAATTAGTCTTGAATATTCACATAAAATCCATAAATAATAAGACTTCAGTTTCTAGTAATAAAATATATATATTTTCCCAATTCAAATTATACTAGAATATTCATTTCAATTTATTTTGGGAAAAATCCAATTGTAAATATCATATCTTAAAATTTCCAAACTTAACATTTAAACATATGATATAAATTATTAAACTCCATTTTCTTAATTTTCTTCCATTTTTAATAAAGATTTTTATACACCTTTTAATTTCAAAATTTTCAACTTCATATGTATATATATATGGAAGAAAATATTTATACAATATAAAATTTAAGATTATTATAAACCGTATTCCATCCAAACCATAAAAATCACATAAAAATAGTTATATATAGACCGCGGTGCCTGTATATAATTTTCTATCCTATGGTCAAGTGATACGGATATTTATCATTTCAATCCGCAATTTAAAAGATATAAAATTTTGCGGTTGTATATCATTTCAAACCACAATCCCGAATGAAAGGAAATATGCATGATAATTTGCAATTTTATGAAATACAATAAAACATTCATCAACATCACCCATCATCCAATCACAATCATCAAGCAATATCAATCAATAACAATTTATATTTGATAATATATAACAGGTAATAACTGGCAATTTTATTCAGATTAAATTTAACAACTATTAATCTAACAGTTTATATTCAGTAATAATCTATATAACTGTTAACTATCAGTTTATAGGCAAACAAATATATTCTAACTATCAATTAATACGCAATAAATAAATTAAATTAACAGTTAAATTTAATAAATGCAATTCAACAAATATGAGTGAAATAAACATGCCAAATACTCATAAATAAATTTATATTCATTTCTAAAATTAATTTAACAAACATAAAAGCTTCTAGTAGTTGTGAGTGGGTTAAAACACTCACCTTTTGAATTTAAATTGAATTCAAATCCAATTTAAACCCAAAATTTTGACGGTCTCAGAATTTGTCCAAACCAGCGTCAAAACGTCAGAAATTCCGATACGATCCCATCAAAACAAACCGCGCGCGAATCCGAGCTCGTATGCAAAAGTTATGAAAATTTGAAAAATGAAAAATTCTGGTCCTGGGTCGACTTCGGGTTCGACTTCGGTGCGCCGCCTCAATTCCCCGGTGCTTGCTTGGAGTTTTCGCCAAAACGACCCAGAGCGACCCGAGTCATTTTCTTCCTGACCCGAAGTTGCTCTAGGGTTTTCTCCCCTGAAACCCGAAGCGCGACCAGAAGCTGCTGCAGATCCAAATTTTTTTTAAAAAAAAAAAAATTTGAAATTTTTTTTTTTTGAACTGACTGGATCTAGGGTTAGCCCCCATTGAACAAATAGACAATAGAATGGAGCTAGGGTTTATAACTGTATATTTATAGGTAGGGTTGGGTTAGAGTAGATAGACTAGATAGATGAACGTACGAAACAAACTAAGGCCCAAAAAGCCCGTTCTGACCCCGGAACGAAATTTGTCAAACCCATATATCCAGATAGGTATTTTAAAATATTCTGAACGCGATGGAAAAAGTTTCACGTCCAAATTTGATCGTATGAAGAAGTTATGCTGAAAACAAGATTTCCAAATTGATTTCAAATTGATTTTAATAAAATTGATTTTCAAGGCGTTTCGCGTCCGTACGATCAAACGACAGGTCCGATCGATACGAAACTTGAAACCCTATAATAATTCACCGATACGGATCCGATGAAATTGGTTTCGTCGAAATCCGAGTCCGTGGCCAAAATGGCTATTTTTAATCTTCATTAAATAAATTAAATAAATTATAAAAATCCAAATTTTATATTAAATTCTAAAATTGGCCAAATTTTATTTCTTATATGATTCGTAATCAATTGAAAAGATTTAACAGGCTTAGCTGTGAATTAAAAGTTGACAGTATATTAATTGCAATGTTAATTTCTACACTTTCTTATATTTAAGAATTTTATAAATTATATTCTCAAAACCCATACTTTAGATTTTTAATCTTTATATTCTCAACTTTCACCTAAAATAAAGATGCCATAAACATTAGTTCCTGATTCACATCATTATTCTTTAAGTCTAATTTAAATCTCAATAACGTAGTATTTAACGTTAGAATCCATTTTATTATGCATAAATTACAAATTTTACTGACCCAAATTTTCTTCTTTTCATTCCATATCAATTGTCAATCCTATAAGAAAAATTAACATTAGGTTCATACTTATTACAAATAACTCCAATTTCTTCCAAATAATAATTACATAACTATTAAATATTAAATCCATTTAATTGCAATAAATTCAATTGATTGCAATAAATTTCCAAATAAATTTGGATCTTTATTTGGTTATACAAAAAAAAAAAAATCCGTTATCACTTACCTAACAAAGTTATTATTACTTAAGATCTCATTGCATCCACATTTTCACATTTTCATTTCCTGGTTTCTTTACTTTATTCTACATAAATTATTATAAATGGGATTTTTCTTGGTTACATCTTATTTGTATTTAACATTACTCATTCACCAATTCATTTCACTTTAACTGCGGTAAATTGGCGGATAAATTGAATTTGATTCCCAAAATTTAAATTAACAAGCAACAAGAATAGGTAACACACAATAGTCGTTACGCTAAATTCTAGTCACCTAAATAAGCTTTTATTACTTTACAAAATGGAATAACTTTTAAACTCATAAATGTAATACCAAAACCGTTATAAATCCAATAAATTTCCAAATCGAAGTTTGTACACATTTTACACAACTATTATGATTTCTCACAGAACGTTGAATTTATTAAATGACCATTTATTTAAAATTTAATTCCCTTAATTGAATCAAATGCTTATAATTTTTACATTCTTACCATTCCTTCCCATTATAAATTCATTAACGGATTTACAAATCTCTATCTTCCAAATATTAAATAACCAAACTGATTACAACCACTGTTCTTATCAAATTTTCATAAATTTGTTCAAATCTATACTCTTTTTCCATATAAATAAATTTTATGTTACTACTAGATTTTTTTTTCCACTACAGCCATTAAATTTTTTACTATCTGCACTTATTACATCTTTGTATTAATGAATCTCGTTCAAGTTAATATTTATATTAATATTCACAAATTCAACATTTATATGTTTCTTAAAATTAACTTTCAACCAAATGTGCCAATTTACATTTCATTTCTATTCAATATATATTCATTTTATTCCGTTCATTCGGGTACTGCATTGAAATATATTTATTCTCTAATACTAACGTTATTATCATTAAATTATGATTGGATTCCAAGTTTTTATTCAATACCTTGAACAATAACTTACATATTAACCAAATCCTTCTTCTACTTAATTCAAATTGGATTATGTTCCAATTCCTATAACCTAGGTCTTGAGTCACCATTTACATAATTAAATTTATCGTTTATTTCAATCTTCGTTTATAATTTAAAGTTTTACTAAACTAAATTACAAAACTTATGAACTTTAACAAATTTAATCCACCAATTAAATTTTTCTGATGTTTATATATTGCAATTAAATTCAGTTATTATTTCATTAATACCATTTTAATCAACTAATTATGACTTATAACCACAACACAAATCTTCGTTATTCTACCTATTGCCATATAACATTTCAATTGTTAAATCTTTAATCTCAGTTACTATATCCAACTCCTACATTTATTATAAATTAGATTAAAAATTATATTAAGTTAATCCATTTAATATTATCAAATTTAACGGGTCATTACACTTTCTCTCTAAGCTCTCATATAAAATCATTAAACACTCGCAAATTTTACACCAAGTATATTAAGTAATTAAATTGAGATTATTTCGTTACCTAAAATTAGACTATTTAAAAATGAAATTTTGTAACTTAAATAATTTTTCCTTCAGATTCAAATCATTATATGGAATGGATTTTGTCTTATGAAATTGACTATTTACACAAGTCGTCTGGCGTACAATTGAAAGACACGAAAGGAACAGGGTTTTTGAATAGTGGGGCAAATTTTTAGGCTAGCAGCATTCAAACTCGACCTGTTATCTTCCCATACCCAGTCGATTGAAACTCTCACCTCCTCACTTTCATTTTACGTGGCTTTTTCTTTGCCTAACGAAGAGAACTACATGCCCATGTCTTCCTTTTGCAATCTCGTGACATTCCATTTTGGATTAGATCTTAAGCAGTAAGATAAAGGTGATTTCGATAGATTTGGTAAGAAAAATTATCCCTGTTTGAGTGGAGAACTACCCCACCATAAATTGTTTTTTACTTATATATACATGTGTTTTGATATAGGATGGTTTTAGACGAAGATATTGGTGTTGAACCAAGTTTGATGATTGTTTAATGGCAAAATATATTTCATAATCACTCTAAATGATTAGACATGAGACTAAAATATGTATAACACTGTTGAAGTACGAAACCTAGGGATTATGGGCGAACCATGAAGTTAAATTGTTAGATCGGTTATATGTCTAATGTTTTATGCTTGTTTGAATATTTGTAATATCGAGGTATGATCATGGTTTGGTTTGAATAATTTTAGCCTGGACAAACAGGTGTTTATGTGAAGACGTTGGAGGTGTTTGCCTAAATGCTTAAGCGGGTGAAGTTAATGTCTTTGCGATGTTAAGGTGTGCAAAATGATCGACGTACTACTGTACCAGCTTAGTCCAAAAATGATAACGAACTAAGTGGCAATGGTAGAATATTATGAATCTATTACCATAATAGCTTTAATATCAATTGAACTCCAAACAATTTCGATATTATTAAACAATTTTTATAAGGTTTGTAGTCATTGAAGACCTCCCTTAAAGAGTAGGAAACTATAAAAGAAGAGGAAAACGAGAAGACTTCTTTTCTCCTAAGGTTCTTTTATGAAAATATAAGAGGTTTTTCGTCAAGCCTAAATACATGCCATCAAACTATTACCTGTATGATATAACTAAACTCTGACATATTCCGTATAAAAACGCAAGTCTCGACAACCCAGCATCAGACGATCAAAATTCCCAAAAATGCAACATTCTCAAACTTTATTTATTTTGGAGGCATTTGTTGATTCCTGAATGGGGATAGAACTTTCGTGGTCGGACGCCCCAACGGAAGGTTGATCCTCATCATGACACGTTTGGCTGAATGGAGAAAGTTGGTGTGTTTGGATCTAAATAGTGTAATTAAGGTTTTAATAATTAAATCAAATTTAAATCTTAATTTTAAAAAACTTTTAAAATTAATAACGTCTGCAAATGAGATCCGTTTGAGACGTTTTTTATGTTACGATCGTATCGTTAGCAAGTTGGTTTGAACTAAATCAAAGCAATTTATAAATTTAAAATATACATTCCAAATACTTCGTTTAGATTTTCAACTCAAATACCATGTTACCAACCAAATACAGTCCCCGTTCAAATAATACACGGCTCAATTCCCCTATCGTTCTTGGCAAATGCACCTTTTATTTGTTAAATTTTAAGCGGTAGTCTAAAAATGATTAATAAATAGTACGTCTTTTTGCAGGCTACTACAAGATCTTCTAACAGATCAACAGAGTAGACATGATTACAGGAGACCAACCCTGAATCTGTTGCCAAATAAAATGATAGCCAAAAGACATGAGAGAGTACTCTGATTTTCTACACCAAAAACAAATACCCATCAAGCAAATTGAATAACAGCATGTTCAACAATGATTACCCATCAGAAAAATCTCTACAAATTCCATAGTATTTGGTGCTGTTGATACAACAGGTCAAGTAACACGATAGGATATAAACCGGAATAACGGCAGTTTCATTTCACGTTCATAATTTTCAAGTTTCATTTGAATCTTGAAAGCCAAAAAACCGTCACTAGTCTAAAATTAAAAAATCCCAAAAAAGAAAAAGAAAAGAAAAGGTCAAATGCCCGTAAATCCTATACCGCTATACCTAAACAAACCCCCCATATTTCTTCTATTTCACCAAAACAGCCACAACAAACGAGAACTATATGCACCTCCAATTAGTTAACAGTAAGCACTTTCCTGCCACCACCATTCTGAAATGGGCGCTGTTGCTGGTAGTTAACATCTCTGTAGTAACCTTGCGGGCCACCACGGCCTCTGCCACGACTTGTGAAATACCCATTCTGCCCTTGGAAATTACCGTTTCTCCTGAAGTTATCATTGTGGTAGTTACCCCTCGTTGGCTGGCCCTGGCCCCGGCCTCTACGGTTATCACCATTGATCACAACTCCATTAACGACTGCAAAAACAATGAGTAGGTGCTTTTCTCAGAAAACAAACTGTACACTTTTTATAATTTATTTTTGATGGGCACGCACATGCACGACCTCACTTCGAGCGTGCGCACGCATGCACGTGCATACATACAGACATATAATATATATGACTATCAGCGTGTGCGTGTACACACATAATGGCATGCTGCGATGGATACTCCTCTTTATTAGCAAGTGCAGTCCTGTTCATCTCTCTCAAAATAATGTGGAATAATTTTTTTTTAAGAGGGCAAATCGGTAGTAAGAGCTAAGACTACAGCACTGCACAGGCTAGGATCTAGGGCCAAATTAAGCGAATTATTACTTATTACGGGCTGGATTTTTTATTGTGTTTCTCTAAATCTGATTCGATAGAATTTTTTATGCTTAATACTATGGATGCGGTGTATGTTAGTCATTGCAATTCATAATATTTTTCATAGTATTTACCAATTGTGTATGTCATTTTTTGGAAATTGATAATTGATGTGTGGGGCCTCTAAATAACTGATGCCCACAGATTTGAACCTAACTCTTTAGAAACACTGAAGATCTCACTACCAGTCCAGTGATCCTCGCCTCCAATATGCATATGCATTCACGTACAAATATTACATGCAAAATGGATTCTCAACACCGACCATTAGGCTTGAGTAAAGGATCAGTTATCAAACAAAAGGAAATAAAGTTCACATAAGAAATATGAAATGGATTGAATACAAGATCACCTTGCAATTGAATTTAATTATTTAGGCACAATAGGGGCAAAAAAATTGAAAAACTTTATCATGTGTCAAGTGCGTGCATGCTAACATTTCTTAACATATACATATACATATACGCACATATCTCTTTGACAGCACCAACCCTTACCGCCTAGTAGTAAACATAGCCATTCATATATATGAGCGTGTGCGTGCCTGTGTCCGTGTGTGTACGTATATATAGTCTAATACGCCCTCTTTCGCTAACAACATTTGTAACGATCCGAATTTTTTGACGGTTGAATTTGAATATTTAAATGGGTTTAAATATTGGATCTTGGATTATAATTTAGGTAGTAAGACTTTAAAATTAAAATTTCAAACGATTTCATAAATTTTTGAAATCGTTAATTAAATCGAAGCGTTAAAATAGCGATTCGGGCCACAGTCTCGGAATTCGACGAAACTAGTTCCATTGGATCCGCAATAGTGTATTATTATCGAATTTCAAATTTCGTAGCGTTTGAATTTATCATGTGATCGTACAATCTGATAACTCCTAAAAATAATTTAATTGAATCTAACTTAAATAATCGATTTAAAAAACTATCTTCCACATACGATCAAATTGAAACTCGAGACTTGTTCCATTGGGTTCGCAACGGCGGTATAACATTAGAAAGGCCAGACGGCACGCCTTGATAGGAGTTCAAAGTTTTAAGTCGTTAACAACGAGATATTTTGGATATAAAAATAAATTATAATTATGAAAAGTCAACCTTAGCCTATTGTATAGCTGAAGCCATCTTACTTCGTTTAAAACACGTATACCTTATCATATCTTCCTCCTTTTTAAAATCGAAACTTTCTCTTCGTAAAAAATAATTATAAATCGCGATAACATCACGATTGCTCCATTTGAGCTCGAAGGCGGCGACCTGGGAGAAGAGCTTCGCGATCGAGTCACGAACTGGTGTGACGGTGGAGTTTGGAATTTGCAGCATAGGTTTCCGCAAGCTTGGGAATAAGGCTCTGGTCATGGCTTGCGGCGGCGGCCTGAGGGTGGCGGCGATCGACGTGGGGTTTATTTAGGGCGAACGTCGATGTAAAGGAAAAAAGAAAGAAAGCAGTAGCGTGTGCATGGATAGAGGAAAGAAGAGGCGCTGCTAGGTTCTGGATGTTTACGGTAATTAACAGTTAATAAGGTATATTTATAAAATTAATTATATTATACGATTTATGCATCTTATAAATACCATATTCAATTCATACGGGGTTGGAAACAAACGAAACAAGTTGCATTGGGTTTGTGTCAGCGAAAACTACGCAACAAAATTAGTTTGGAATTTTTGGGTGATTTTATAAACATATTTCCTTTAGATCCTAAAGTCTAAAATGAATCAGAGGAGAAGGAATTGAATTTTTGAACAGGGTTTGAAGCCTGTAACTATTGCACAGCGACGAGAATGCCTGGATAACAGACATGCACAACATATATATACATTTTTGTATACATACTAACATATATTCACACATTACTATAGCTTCATTGCACAAACAACAGATCATAGATCAGAAAAAGAAAAGTTTACTCACAAATTTTTGTTGAACAGGGAAGAAGATAAACAGTTAAGTTCATATTAATGTCAAAATTCAAATATAATAAATTCTTGATTCACTTATATAATATGTTTTACTTTTGGAAATGATGATTTTTAAAATAAAAATCATGATTTTTAGTTTAGTAAATCATGAGAATTTGAGAGTTAAACATATAATGGGTTTTGACAAATTTTCGACGAACGGCGAATTATTGGGTATCGAGATCTCGACCGAAGGTCCTTGGGTGGTATCAGCCGGGATTTTAGAAAAATTAAAATATGGATGTTCGGCAGATAAAAATCAAGGCGAGTAAATCTCACTCATTTAAATAATTGGTGTTATTATAAAATAGTTAAATCACGGTGTAAGGTTTCGACCGAAACCATGAGATTCCGACCATCTCGGATCGGGTTCCGACCGGAGAAGGGACCGGATTAGATCAAAATCTCGTCCCGTGTAAAAAAATTGCAATCGCTACAGTAAGAGGAAGATGAGACATGCGACAGCAAAAAATACAACTTACCACATCCACGTTCAGCAAATCGCTTCCAAATTCGAATGCTAGTTAGAAATTCGAGCATCGCCGAGGAGAAATTGACAAAATTCGAGGTTTCGACCGAAACCATGAGATTCCGACCATCTCGGATCGGGTTCCGACCGGAGAAGGGACCGGATTAGATCAAAATCTCGTCCCGTGTAAAAAATTTGCAATCGCTACAGTAAGAGGAAGAGGAGACATGCGATAGCAAAAAATACAACTTACCACATCCACGTTCAGCAAATCGCTTCCAAATTCGAATGCTAGTTAGAAATTCGAGCATCGCCGAGGAGAAATTGACAAAATTCGAGCATCTAAGCTTCAACCAGAATTGCGCAGAGGAGTTTCGACAAAAATCATTCAAGCATCGATCAAATTTGAACATCGCAGGTTGATTTTTTTTTTTCCTTTTCGCTTTTTTTCCGTTTTTAGACTTGACGTTGTTTTTTTACTTCTTTGTTTTGCAGGAATGGGTAGAAGTAAAATTAGGGTTAAGAAATATGTGGGCTGGATGATTATTAAATCAGCCAGAGATTAATTAAAATCGAAATCACATGCTGCTTCTTTGCCAATGCATTTCCAATTGAAGTAATTATGCAATTATGATTCTGCTTCTACACTTAATTATTGTCCTGGGTTGCGTCTTTTTGTAGACTAATTTTTATATTGATTTACAACTTTTATAATTACTTTTTCCATTAAAAATACAATAATCTTATATCACGAACAAAGCGGAAACAAAAAACTGACACTTCCGTTTTTTTTTTCCTTTTCGCTTTTTTTCCGTTTTTAGACTTGACGTTGTTTTTTTACTTCTTTGTTTTGTAGGAATGGGATGATTATTAAATCAGCCAGAGATTAATTAAAATCGAAATCACATGCTACTTCTTTGCCAATGCATTTCCAATTGAAGTAATTATGCAATTATGATTCTACTTCTACACTTAATTATTGTCCTGGGTTGCGTCTTTTTGTAGACTAATTTTTATATTGATTTACAACTTTTATAATTACTTTTTCCATTAAAAATACAATAATCTTATATCACGAACGAAACGGAAACAAAAAAACCGACACTTCCGAAATTGACCGAAACCAATAAAATTTCAAATGACCGAAACCGAAACCGAAACCAAGTTCTCGAACCTTGGTTAAAATCATTATTTGATTGATTGGATGAATTGCTAATTATTATTATCACTTAGATGTTATATTATATGTATATATATAGTAGTAAATATATATATATAGTAGTACATATACATATAGTAGTTGGATATATTCCAAGCTTATTGGAGCGGATGAGACCCTATACGTCCCGCATAATAGCGGATGACTCTATATACCGCGATATACCCCTCGAAATGGGATTGGTATTTTTATGTTGTATTAACATCTGTGGATGTAGGGAAACAGGTTGAAGGGGTCTAACTGAATTCCTCAAAAGTTTATATTGATTGTTTTTCATATATAATAATATATGATGTGTTAGAATAATCTGTTATAGATTATTGTTGTGATGTTGAATGTTGGATGATACAATAGCAGTGGCCTAACTTTTGGTATTTTAAATACCATAAATATTATTTTTGGAATTTGGAAGGATTTAAAAGGAAATTTTGGATATAAAAATATTTATATCGAAATTGAATTATTTTAAAAAAAAGAAATTGATTTGAAAAGAAAAGAAAAAATTGACTTGGAGTTGTACTTAACCATTCGTAATATATTTAAAGTAGAAATGTAAAATAATTTATATAAAAGAGTTTTAAATAATGAATTTTCAAATGATATCTTTGAAATATGGCAAAGAAGTTGAAATTGCAATTTTAAACGAGTTCAAGAAATAATTGAAGTTAAGTAATAGATTTGTAAATGGAATTTTAATAGAAATCCATTTATAAATGGAGTGATTAATGTATATCTGTTATAGATTTGGAAATGATTTTATAAAATTTATAAACGATGTTAATAAACAAGGGAAATTATATTAGTTGATAATTGGAATAAAAATTCATAGAGTGAATTTATATCGAGATATGAAAATAGTTTTTGAGAAAAATAGTAGTCGATTTTTGGAAAGTGAGATGGCTAGGGAATTGGAAAGAAAATCGATGTGTTGTGAATTGAGAGGATTTATAAATTGAAAATTTGCTATTGAGATTTTAAAAATAAATATAATTTTTATTAATTAAGAAGTTAAGCTTGTTTTAAAAAAAAAATTATTAAACTATGTAATTTAAAACGAGTTAGTATTGAAATATTTCAAAAAATGGATTATTCAAATATTTAATATTAATTGAAATAAATCTATAATTTTTATAATAAGCTTCGTAAAATCAATTTGTTATTTGAAAATGAAATAGGGAATGAAGTATCAGTTTAAAAGAACATTCAATATTTTAAAATTTTAAATAATTATTTAAACGTGTTTTTAAAAATAAATTAGCATTCTTTAAGAATAATTATTACACGTATATATAGAGATTTGAAAATGATTTGAATTTATGTATAAAATCTCTCGAAATGTGAAAACGGATATGATTTTTAGAAGTTGTAAATGGATAGACGAGATGATAAGTGCGTATAATCGATTTTGAAAAATGTAAAGGAATTAATATAAATTTCAAAAATGTAGGAGATAGAATAAGAGAAACTCCTAGGTACTGATATTAGAAATGATTTCAAAAAAATGGATTATGATATTTTTTCTAAGTGAGAAAATGACGGTTTTTGAAAATATTTAAAGACGAAGGATTTATATCGACATATTTTCTAAGTAATGGATTACAAATCGAAGTTGGAAATATTCACGAAGTGTTGAAGTGAGGTACGGGTGGAAATATCATGTTATGGAAGCAAGTATTCGGAAATATTTTCAAATATTGATAGATTTGAAAAAATTTGAATATATATCTTGTAAAAATATTTTGAAACGGATGTTTAAAAAAATTATAAATAACGGCCTAGTGACTATTTATGGATGTTATTTGATAGTTAAATAACCGACTATTAATATTGACCAATTTCGTTAATCGTTTCGAAGAGACCGGAATCGAATTAAATTATCCAAAAACCACTTTGATTCAGTTTAACGTCATGAATGGACACCGTGAAAATATGTGCAGACCCAAGACAACTTGTATGAACTAATGCTATCAGAACATCGTCATTGAAGGACGATGAGCATTCTAAGTAAAATTGTTCTTGCCTCAAGCTTCATCAACCGGAATGACTGAAAATCAGGAGAGATGCAGCAAAGCTAAGTGGATCGCACCCAATTAAGGTATGTTATCACCTTTCTAGATGCCATCGGATATATTAAAATTATAGATATGGTTAGAGATAGAGATGGTCAAGTGTTGTAGGGGATCCCGACGAGGTCATCGATACACTATTCTATATGTGTACCGTGACAGATGGTACCCGGTGCATAGTCATTGTATGAAATCCATTCTCTAATAAACGCCCTATGTTTTGATTGTGTCCAACTGTGCTGAAACGTGAAATGTAAGCATTTCAATTATTTTCTATTTACTTTCTATAGACACTATTATAATATCATATTTTTGATAAAAATTGTTTTGCTTATCGTAAAGTAAAAACTCGTCGTGTTTATGTGTGACGTGGTCTTACGAGTTACCTTTGTTTTCAAAGGATTTTGATAAAAGTTAATAATTCAAATTGAGTGTGGTTTCTCACGCTGATTTTTCAGACTGACTCGGGTGTTATTTTATTATAATGCTCGGGTCAGACCGAGTATAATGATTCAGGATAGGATGCTATGGAGTTCAGAAGACGAGCTGGATGAAAGAGACGTATCTCCGCACTTAGTTTATATTTCCACTGTGTGAGGACAAGTTATTATAACTGTCCACATTGATGTATTGATTAATGTACTCTGATGATTGTAAGTATAAACAGTTACAGATTCTTTTGTATAAAAATCTGTTATTATATATTATATTTTATTCTGATGCGATCGTGAGTTTCTGTGTTCTATTTTCTTCTATCTCTTTCTTCTTTACCCATAGCAATCGGTATTTTCGGCACTTGAATATTCGACATGTTATACAGTTAAACGTATTGATGTCGATTTTCGAGGGTCGAAAATCCTAGGTTGTTACAATATTCCACGTCATATGGGTTTTTTAGTGTTACAACATTAGAAATCCAATGAAATTTTGAAGATATACGATGTATAGCATGTGGATATGATCTACAAAAATGAGATCATTTCCAAACATCTAGCATATTCAAACTGTTAAATCAATTTCCAACCACTAAAACATTTTCATCGGTTTGAAATATTACTTTGAATATATTAGAATTATTTAAATTAACTCAAATTTTGTAGAGATGATCTTGAGGCATCTAAGAACATATTAGAGAATGTTTGTTTGGTTTCTAATCGGGTAACTCTAAAAATCACAGGGGCATAGATGGGGTGTAGCAAAACACTTTCTACACATACCTATACATATATACACGTACGCATATAGCAATCAAACAAGAGGAACAAAAAGAAAAAAAAACACTTACCTCGAGTAGTTGTCCTCTTCTCATCAACATAAACTTTATGGTGACCAAATATAACGGGTGATGCCTAAATTTAAAAATGAAAATGAGTTGCATTTGAATATGGTTATTAGCTTTTTTTGGAGAAAATTAGAAGACGTCAAAACTATACGTTTTGAGAACAAGATTATGTTGGACATCAAATTTATTAAAGATATGCAAATGGCTACTAGACATTGAAATTTAAACAGTGTAAAAAAGACTTCAAAAATATGAATGAAAGATACCTCTATTGCTGCTTGCATGGAAGAGGGAGACTCAAATTCAACGAAGCCGAAACAAAAATTATCAAACTACAAATAGTAAAAAAAAAATGGTAGGATAAAAACAGTTGATCTAAAAATGGAAATGAAACGCTGTTCAAGGTTACAGAACCCACCTTATGTCTGACTTGAACACAACCAGGCCGAATAGGTCCAAATTTCCCAAACACTTCCTCAACTTCTTCAGCGGTTGTATCAAAAGGCAAATTTCGAATATGAACAGAGTATCCCTCCACTAATGAACAAAAACAAGTCTGTTTAAGATGACCAAAAATTTCAAATATATTATATTTTCAGGAGTTGATACAGACCATCTAGAGAGTTATCATTAGACTCCTTCGATCCTGATGCCTTTGAATCAAATGTAGAATTCACAGAGCTACTAAAAACGACCGTCTTCGCTTTCAAATTATCAGAGGGAGCAGTAATTTTCTCAGTTGGGATTCCCACAACTTTCACCTACCAGAATGGTTAAAGCACAAATGTGAGGCCAATATGCAGCTTCAATGTTTGTGCATTAAAACATAATGGATAAGTAATGATGTATTAATATTTTCTTTTAGTAATTGACATAACTTTTTTACTAATCAAGAATATGTGATGATGATTACAATTCATTTTCCATATTTTATTAATGTTATATGTGTTTATGTATGTGCTTGTAAATATGGACATAATAATGGCATATATACATATACACACGCACATCTACATGTATATGTATATAAGTGGAAATGTGTGTGTGTGTGATAACATATAAGCTGCTGATCTTACTGGCTAATTAGGTTCACAGCTACTGACTAGTCAGCTAGCATATATATCAGAAGGGTCTATTGTTAACTTTACACATACTTCTAATTAAGTTTAAAGGTCAAATGGAAAAATTCAGATCGAAACAGTCACTAAATGCATGCAGAACACACTAATTAAAGAGAAAACATTTATAGTTCAGGCATTATGTCGCGTTTTCTTAACCAAACATCAGTGTGACATTATTACTGCACTCACAATTGATGCATAAGACTTCTTGGAGCCATTTTCTTGAACCACTGATGTAGGTGTATTCTTTTTCTTTTTGTCATTGTTTTCAATTTGTTTGTCTGGCAAAGAAACTTTAGGAGTAGAATCAGCTTTATGAAGTGTCACGGTTTTTGTTACTACTAGAGATGCAGTTCCAGGATCTGGTAAAGTAGTTGTCACGGTTTCAGGTGCAGCTTCATGAATTGATATAGTAGTTGTCACCGCTTCAGCTTTAGAAACTGGCATGGTAACTGTTGCAACTTCAGTTTCAACCTCTGGTCCACCTATTTCTAATGGATTGACGTCCTCCTTATTAGAAATCTCTGAATCTATATGTTGGACTTCAATTTGTTTTTCCTGAACCAAAACTGGTTCTGAAATATGAAAGAGTAGGAATTTACATATGCAGGAACAAAATTTAATTTAAAAGGTTACATTGGAAGAAAGTATCATATTTGAGTGGCACGTCTTAAGTGCAGCAAATCTGCACTTCGGAGAATTATTTTACATTCGAAAATTACATTAAACACTAAGTTGTGATAGTATTTTCGCTACCACCAACGGAAAATTCAAGGTAGGGGAAGAAGGAAATGTTGGCTGGATGCATAGAAAAAAATTGTTTACCAGACCAAAGGAGTTCTTATACTGTCATATACGCATATAGCAAATAATTAAAAATATAATTCATACCTGATGCAAAAACTTTTGAAGTTTCAATGGTATGACCATCAGTTGGAACATGGTCTGAATCCTTAGGTACGTTTTGATCCAAAAATCTGAAAATGTCGGTAAGGACAAAGTAACCTTTTTCTTGCGGTGCAAGAAAAAATGACTGTACAAACTTTCGTTTCACATTATCACTCGCAGTCAAACTTCCGGTAACAATAACAGAAACTCCGTCCATGTAAGAGGATGCCGCATCAAATGTCTCTATCTCAGCAATGTAGCTGTTAAATTTAAAAGATAGAATAGAGTCACTGATAGCCTGCACAATAACAAGGTAACTTTAGCATACATCATAAGATTCATTCGTCAAAATTTATGCATAAAGTAATATGCACTCGTAACTGATACATACCCGTAAGGTTGATACTTGTGTCATCTCTCCAGAAGAATTTGGCCGGGCTAATGTGCTGGTCTCTTGATAAAATCTATGAACAATTTCTGGTGATGTGTGTAGGAGATGATAATATTGATGTACAAAAGCAGACCCAACCTATTGGATGTGGGTTTTTTTTTTTTGAGTGAGAAAAAGGCATATGCTAAAAACACTTGCTTGATTTTTAAATGGAGAAGGTAAAGAAACCGTTCTTACCACTTGCGGACTTCGGATAGGAGCAGGAGTTGCAGTTGGCAATGCCATGGCTGTAACAAATTGAGATTAACCCTTGTTAGCAGTATCAAAGAGCTCAAATTGTTCTTGTATCAAATTAAAAAACAAAAATAATACAGTAAAATAATCTTCATTTCACTAAAAAGTCCTAGTGATGATTAAATATTAAATTACAATGTCAATCTTCAACGTATGATCATTCACATATTAAAGCATGAGTATTGTAAAAATGATAATTTTATACTATCAAAAAATAAAAATGTGAATAATACCGTGGATTTTGAAGTTAGATATACCAGGCTTAAAAGATTCAGAATGGTAAAAATGGCTTAAAATCGACAAGTTGAATCAAAATTGTATTGTATATTCCAGAAGTGACAATTCACATGGGAACATCACAGCTTCTACAGAACCGGGAAAAGGGGATTAGAGTGTAGTAAACAACTGCATTATTTCAATTTTGCTTTATAAGCTGCAAACCATGGTTTAGAACAGAGTAGAAATAGAAACAATTAACCAATAAAATACAGTAGGATAAATATAATTCTCTAAATTTTCCTACGAACAGCTTGTTAGGGGTTCATTTCTGCATATTAACTCAACAAAGGATGTACAAAATAGCCAACAACAACACAAACAATTTAGAATATCAATGAATCATTTCATTGAATGTGTAAGTTATACGTCGTTAAAATGCTGTAATGCAACATGTGACAGCCTGCTACTACACCAAAAATTCTGACAGTCCATAGGCACTAAAAAATTTCTGAACCGTAGAATGGGTTAAAAAATGTTCGCATCTTTCAAAAACTACCCGGATACATTCTAATTTGTTCCAACGTCCTAACAAAATGGAGCTACAAACTTTGAAATAAATGACAGCATTTACTACCAAAACCAAAAGTTTTCACTTCAGTACCAATTGACGGCTATACCTACCTGAAGACATAAAATTGAGTTATAGAAATACAAAAACATAGCCTAAATACACAAAACGCTGCAGGATGTAACAAAAATAGAAATAAACAAGCTAATAACAAAGATCATCAAAAATGTTGCATAATATCGAATAATGTACAACCGACAACCATTATAACCCGTAAAAATACGTATTCAGATCATTATTCGAAAATGAAACTCAAAGAATTCACCTTTGAATGTGTTTGAATGATCCAGAGAAGAGAGTAATTCAATCAAGGTATCCCGAAGGATAAATTTTGAAATATGGAATTAGGGTTTTAGATCGAAAGCGAGTAACGATGAAACGATGCTGTTGTAATGGACAGAGCAGAAAGGGTTTTTGAAAAATATATATACAGTAAAATGAATGCCGACCGTCGGATGAAAAGTCGCTAGATGTTCATTTTCTTGTCCGGAAGGTACACTGTATTTTGGATTTTAGTATTATCATTGTTTTTATTTTTTTGATATTGGGATGCTCTTTTGCAACCAAACCATACCGGGCCTGTCCTAGAAGTTTTGATATCTAAAGCGAAAAACGAAAACAAGGTCCTTGTACGAAAACTAATGCTGCTATATAACCGCACAACGGTGAAGAAACCGACCTTGTGTTCAAAGAAAAAAAAAATGTTTGTTAATTGTATAAAGAATCGACTGCATTTTAAAAAAATTGCTATCAATGTATTGATATGAGCCAATCACAGACACACACGTATATGTATCAAGAATGTTTAATATACTTTTAATTTTGAGCTTCTTTGTAGCTCTAACTCATTATGAATTTGAAGAAAAAAATCAAACAAATATCACCTTAATATACATCATCATATTTTTAAATACCTAATTAAAGAAGATAAAGTGTTTAAATAAATTAAGTAAAAATATCATTATTATATAAAAAACTAACGTTGCTAAGTAAAAATAAGCAAAAATTTAACATTAACTGAAGCAAAAAAAAAAAAAAAACTAAACTAAACTAAACTTTGTATTCTGTCATTGTTGATATTTCTTCTAATAAGAAGCTTGATTCTGCCGCATAATCAATAACTGATTGAGGCATAACAATGAATTTTTGTGGGACATTGTACAGGAATATTCATCACAAGCTACAGTTAATACTAGGCTTGCACGTATCATTCGCAAGCCTAGAAGGTTCGTAGAACAAGTTGTTATACATGAAGACAAATGAATAGGCAGTTATTTCTCTCTTCTTCCGTTTTTGAATGTGTTTCTTTTATCATAAAGTTTGTTATCTGTATGTGGGTGTGGTAGCCGTAAACATGGATGCGTGATTTTTGTTATATATGGAATGATGAATGAAATTGCAGACAGGCTGCATTTGCTAAATTTTGCGTCTCTCCCAATTCCTCTCCTCTGATGCTCATATTCCTAATTTTAGCTAGCACCGTATCAGAACGTAGCTTCGATTAATAATCAAACGACTAAAAGTTAAACTATCAACCAACTACCAATCAACATTGCTTAGAGCAATAGAAATCCAAATTCAGGATCATCCGCCAAATCTCAAGCACAACCAGCAATCATTCTTTGGATGCGCTCAATTTAGAGGTAAACAAATAGTATAAATTATACCCGTGAATGGCAACTTAGTACATATTTGGCTATAACTAACCATATGCATGTGCCCATATTCAGTAAGATGATCACAGAATATAAATTACAGCATCCGCTTCAAGTCATTACAATTTTACAACATAGATCAGACTGTCATAAGTTGAAATACTTCTTTTTAAATATAATTAGTTGTATTATACACCTTTGTAACAGTTCGGAAATCAAAATTGAACTTAAATACGCAGCCTTCAATTGGTACGTTACAGGCTCAATATCTTTTAACAAGAGTAAAAGATGATACAAATGGGTATGCCAACTTTATATCTGCTATGAATAAAAAAAAGAAACGTGAGAAAAGAATGAAATTTAAATTGCATCTCCAACGATTCGACCATGCCACTTCCTTATCTTTTGGAAACTTTAGAAGCATTTCCTATGCACTATTAAAGGACCAGACTCGTCATATTCTGCCTTTGCAATCCACGTCTGTCAATTGGGCAATAACGAGTGATGTGTGAATTGCTTGCTGAATTTGATAATTGAACGCTAACTTCAAAAGGACACTACAAAAAATTTCTTGTTTTAAAAAGACACTATGAAATTAATTTTTTTTGTCGGTAATATATGGATATAAGTTGGAAAATATATTTTTGAAAAATCTTAAAAACATACGATTTGCATTTTATTTTGAACCAGCCCTTGTCAGATTCAGTTCAATTATCAAATTTCAATCTGAAAACTTAGCTCAAACATTGTTAAGAAAATACCATTCAATTCATATTGAAACAGAATGTACCATTTCAAATTTTATTGTTTTAAAGGATGATGAAATAATAATTTATCCTCTCTAATACATAAACGTCATGTAATACCTACATAGAGCGACATTTCTAGTATATATGTATGTATAAAAATTACAGTATGAACCCTTTAAATCTACGATTCACAAAATTCAATCCATTTTCAAATTAAATTATGAATTTTACTAATGATTTGGATCCCATTTTTAAAAACCTTGTTGGTGAAGATTACATATAACAATGTTGTGAAGTAGAATAAGATAAATCATTGCTTATTGCCACCATAAGCAAATGAGTAATTAACGATATAGCATGGAAATATAACGGTAAGCAAACCTTATGGGTATTTGGTGATACATGGGTAATCTTGTGTCAAAATACAAAAAAAAATCAGCCATTATCAAGTTATATTAATGGTGATAACGATATGCCCCCAACCTTATGGGAAATTTGTGATATATGGGTAATTTCTAGTGTTGTAACAGAAGCCATTATCGTTATAGCAATGATGATAGTTTGTGCATAGAGACATCTTACATGTTGGAAAACTCATCTTACATGCTCAATGATGCCAAGACGGATCCACCAATCCAAAAGCTATATTTTCTCTCCGGTGGAGCAACAACTTTAATCTTCATACTACTTGGAGCCAAAGCAATAATCTCCTTACTCATCCTATCTGCAATAACAGGAAACATACTAGTTCCCCCACAAAAGAATTAATGTAGCTCACAAAGAACCTAATTCTCATTTTCAAAAGATAACCACTCAAGTTCAAGGCTAACGTTACCAAACCAAATAACAAAAAAACATTAACATTTGGAAGTGGCCTGTGCAAAAAGAATTAGTACAAAGCTTAGCTGAAATTTGAAACGGTTTCACTTGCCATCTATCATGTACATATTACTTTCTTAGAGTCCTCTGATAAACATTGCTTTTTATGAACTACTCGTATTGATTCATCACCACCAACAACTATACTTAGTCTGCTGACTTGAATATTTTCCATTTTGAGTTTGTTCACAAAATGAAACAATTCAAGAATCAAAACATTTCATAACACGTCAGCATGCGGGAAAAAGAGGATATAAAACAAGAGTAATTAATTACCAATTCAAGATCTACAATACTAATAAAAGGCCGGTTATATTAAATAAAATCCGAATTCCATAGACATGAATTCTAATTTCCACTACTACATGTGAAAGGTAACAACCACTTCAAAGGCAACAACAAAAACTCAAAGATCTGCATATGAGAAAGTAAAAAGTAATAATAATATATATATGTGTGTGTGTGTGTGTGTGTGTATGTATATATATGTGTGTGTATAGTCAACTGCTCCCTAAAGTGGGATAGCAAGATCATATTTAACCAAAGGGGAAAACATTATTTGACATAGAAAAAATTTCAATTATGAACAGGAAGTACTAACATGTTGATTATGTCAAGTGAAAGAAAGATGTCATCGAGACAAAGTAAGTTTACATAATAATTGAAGTGAATTTCTACAACTTCACTAATTTTTTGAAGACCGACCGTTCTTTTTTAATGTTGAATAAAAGTGAATTTCTACAATACAAGATCTGTATACAAACATTAGCATATGCAATTAAACACGGTTCTGATTGCTATAAGAATCAATTGCTTCACCGTTAAAATGCCAAAAAATTTACAAAATATAAATACATACAACACATGCTTAACATTGCTTTTTATGAACTATTCATGTTGATTCATCACCACCACTAACAGCTACACTTAGTCTGTTGACTCGAATATTTTCCATTTTGAGTTTGTTCACAAAATGAAACAATTCAAGAATCAAAACATTTCATAACACGTCAGCGATGCAGGAAATAGAGGATATAAAACAAGAGTAATTAATTACCAATTCAAGATCTACAATTTGAATCCAATTTATCTGCAGTGGTTCCAACCGGTGACTGAAAACTCTTGAACCTTGCAATTTGAATCCTATTTGGATCTAATTTCTTAATCTGCGATTTGATTGTCGATTTTCAATTAAAATCTAAACCGAAGCCACAATTGAAACAAAAAAAATTATTTTCAATTTTTTTGATAAAAGAACATACTTTTGACAAACAAAATCAAAATTGTGAAAAAAATAAAATACTGACAGGTAAAAATTCTATTTTTAACTTTTTTTTTGGAAAAGAATTAAAATACCTCTAATCAAAATATGAGTTTCTAATTCATTTGGATTAGAGAATATCAGGCGGTAAAACTAAGAATAAAATGTTCGTAAATGAACACAAGTAGTCAAATACATACGCTGAAATTATTAGACCAGCCTTAATTCAAAACGATGTTCAAATTCTACCAAACTAAAGGTACCTTAAGCTTGCAGTATCAAATAATGGTTCACGTTAGGATTTTGCTTTGATTTGCAATTAGGATTTGCGATGGGTTGCAATATCTATCACCATGCCCAAATGTGTAGTCATATCACAATTAGATTTTGGGAATCAGGTAGCGTTTTTGATGAGTTGCAATTAGGTTTTGAGGTGCTGGCTAATCGATTAGGAGTTTTGATTTCAAAGAGTAGTTCGAAAGTAGAAAAGAGATGGAGGAAATTGTGCAGAAATACGAGGAGAAGGAGACGTAGGAAAGCTTGTGTTCTTAAATCACGGAGGAAACCTTCTTTTCATAAATCGTGATGAGACAGTACGCATGTTATATTGGTTATAAATAATGAAAAGAGGAAAAAAGAGATATAACTTTATTTATAACAATAATTCAAGTTATACAACAAAATTAATATTAGTACGTAGCACTCTGCTCTGCCTCGAACAACATAGATTTTATAAAGTGTAACATTAAAAAAGAAACGAGTGAGGTGTAGAAACCATTACCATGTGTGTAGACAAATGATGCTTCTATTTCAGCGGACCATGTTAAATTGTTAGCAAAGAAACTTTAATTCAGAAAGTCCATACTACTAAAAAGAAGAAAAAAGAAGGATACATAGCAGTTTTTACCAACAAATGTGCCAAAAGAGTGCATAAATTATTAAACTGACAATGACCAACAAATAGTTAAGGCTACCAGGAGGATGATTTTTTTTAAAAAAAATGAGGAATTGATGTTTGACTTATTATCAAAACATGATTAAACGGTACTAGTTGTAAATTATTGAAAAGTGCAAGAGATGCACCACATAAAGTAATTGAGATGAATAAGCCAACCAATTGGACATGGATACCAAATGTTTATTTAATAGATTATGTATAGGTGATAAAATATTAAGTAACCTCATGTAAATAAGCCACCTAAAAAGTGAATTAAAAATTGTGAACAGTCTGATAGAACAATCAAAATATATTCAATCCATAATTTTAAGTACAACATAAGATGTTAATTGATATTATCAACTAAAATTGATAGACCGAGTGAAAACAATATCAATACAAACAAAAAACAAAAAGTATTTATTTATAGTCTGTAGGACAATGAACATGATGTTGAGTGCTATTCAATGTTCATTTTATAATTTACAAATCACTAAATAAGTAAGCTGCAATATAAATTACAGAAAATCAAATTAAATACCTTCAATTGTTAATTGAATTTGTGCTTTGTTTGTGCCCTAGTTGCTGCAGCCTGTTGAGCGCCGAGACCGAGAGCTTGCTGCCTGGAGGTGGAGGAGAGTCACTGCTCGCAGTCGCCGCTGCGCCTAGATGGACAGCCTCGGTCGCCGCTTAAAAGGTGATCACCAAATGTTGCCAGTTTGTGATTCATAAATCGCGATTTAGATTATTATTTTAGTCGCGTACGCATTGGGGAAATGGTGCCCTAGGAATTTTGGGACCCTAAGCGACCGCTTCTCTCGGTTCGGTAAAAGGACCGGCCTAGCCTGAAACCATATTTAGGTAAAAGAACTTTATCCTTAAACCCTCTAAAATCCACAAATATTTCAACACTAATATGTTAGGAAATAGACTGAGAGCTATCAAGCTTCCACCAATAAGCTATCGAAGATGTTAGAAATAGGCTATCAAATATGTAAAAAATAGATTCACAGCTATCGATAATCTAAATAAAGTGTCACCGAAGATCTAAAGAGAGATATTGAGGATCTAAATAAAGGGTTGTCGAGGATCTAAACAAAAAGGTTATCGAAGTTGTAAAGAAAAGCTATCGATGTGTACAGAAACGTTATCAAATATCTAAAGAAGAGCCATCCAGGATCTAAAGAATAGCTATCACGGATCTAAATAAAGGGCTATTGAAATTGTAAAGAAAAAGCTATCGAAGATATAAAGAAGAACTATCTAGGATCTTGATCTATCGAGGATCTAAGTAAATGTTTTTGAAGATCTAGAGAAAAACCATCGAATGTCTAAATAAAGTGCCGTTGAGGATTTAAAGAAGAGATATCAAAAGTAATCGAGGATCTAATGAAGTGCTGCCAAGGATATAAGGAAAAAGCTATCGACTTAATAAAATGTTACCAAGCCTCCAAAAAAATTGTTATCCAAGTTTAGTCGTCCATGCGTCAGCTTCTTATTGGACTAATTATGCCACGTCGGTATAAAGGTGAGAGGAATGGATACCACGTGTCACATCGACAATGTGTCACGTCATCAATTAGCTGAAATAATCTTAACCATCCAAAGTTGCAATTTGCAACATGTCAAGAATATAATGGTGTGATTTTACTATGAATAGGCATGTACCCGCACATAAGAAGTGACACTTTCTTAATTCTCTTCTTTCTCATTTTCATTTGTAATCAAGACATTTATAAAAACTTGATTTGGTATTTTCATCGTAGCTTAGGTCAATGTTGTGTAACGATGGTTGGATCAAGCTCTTCATCTATAGTACGTGGCGTATGCATATGAGTTGGCACACTTTGTTGTAACAAAAGGTTACATGTCGTCGATCCATATTTATACACCAATTTTCTAAGTTTTTAGGCGATGTTAGACTATTTCAATTTTAAACCATCGTTCGTCCTTGTCATATGCGAGAAAAACCTAACAGTCAAATCACGTTCAATTAACTTTGACCAAGGACTTCTACATTTATTATTTGCATACTTGTCTTGAAGGATCTCCTCTTGCACAAATATCACTCAACACCTACTTTAAAACTTGAAAGTTAGGTCAAATTCTAAGTTCAATGTTTTTGGTCCTTTCATTAAGAGAGCTCTCCAAAATTTCTTAAAGTCATCAACATTTCCGTTGTATCAACTCGAGTTAATGGCAAGGCCCAAGAAGGTGAATTCGTAGAGCCAGAGGTGATTCATAACACAAACCTAGAAAGAACGTGACACCAAATTTCAATGTGGAAGACATTGGAGTTGGTCAAGTTTCTTTGCACATTATGGTAGAAAAAGAAAGTGCGGCGGTGAAAAAGATGCAAAAGCAACTTAACATGATGCATGGGTTAATGATATGCATGTATCACAAAGATCTTCAAAAACATAAGTCAAAGAATAACGGGTAAATATTGGAATCCCCTCTAAAGAATAATAATGCATCCCTTTCAAAATGGAAATCTTGGAAAAAAAAACATTACATAATCGAAGGGAAAGGAATAACAAGCGTTGAGAAACCAACAAGAACTCCATCAAGAGTCCGTCACCACGGAGGAAAACGCATTAACATAAATGGTCATAATTAGTTCAGAACCTATTGAAGGAACACGAGAAATTTGACAAATCCCTATAAGTGCAATCTGCAAGCTCTATTTATATAATGGAGTATAAGCCAAGCAAGAGAGAATATGAGAATGATGAAACATACTTAAGAGACTTGGCGCATAAAATGGTCAAAGATATGATAGGTTTGAAGGGAAAAAGAACCTTGGTCCAAAAATCAATAACAACTTCAAGGGAGCTCCTTTTAAGGAAAGAATAATGGAATTTTCACTTCTTTCGCGCATCAAAATTTCATCCATAATATGGCAGATCTACGAATCCAGATGACCATCTTTTAGCTTTTGAGGGTTAGATGGATATCTACTGATAGAGCTAGGAGTATGCCACGGGGTCAATTATATAATTTGTTGCAATATCTAACTCAATAATCAATCGTTCGATATAGAAGGTGTTTCTTTTCAATTGTATATTTGTTATATTATGATATAAATAATTAGGTAATTAATTAAAATATATTTAATAGAAATTTCATAAATGGTATGCTTTGTGATGGTCGTTACAATGTATTGTAACCATGAATAATTTATTAAAATGAAATTAAACATGTCGTATTAAATATTCCTAGTCAAGATGTATCGAGATTGGAGTCGATATGTAACAACATGTATTTTTAACAATTTTAAATTATTAAATTTAATATGATTATTGAACGAAAATAGTTGGAAATAAAAATTTATGTTTCATATATGTAACTTATTTAATATGAACTTGAATTAAATTTTAAAACAACCAATTTCAAAGATTTTGGCAATAACAGATATTGAAGTAAAATTTTATGTATTGAATGTGTTTACAATCAATAGCTGGAATTTAATAATGAATGTTGAATTAATTAGATGGGAATAAAATAATTGTTGATAACTAAAATTCATTTGAAATTTTATGATTTATTAATATAATTTATTGGATAATTAAAATTGTTTAAAATTTAATATTGAAAATTGTTTAAATAATTGAATCTTGAATTTAATATGAATGAAAAGATGTTGAAAGTTGATTTAAATTCCATTGAAACAAGAATGAAAATTGTTAACTTCAATTTTAAGTGATTAAATTAATTTTGGAAATTTCTTATTTTAATTAACGAGTAAAAATAGCATTTTAGGACACTATCTCGGATTTCGACGAAACTAGTTTCATCGGATCCGTAATAGTGAGTTATTATATGTTTCAAGTTTCTTGTGATCTTGAAACACGTAGAAATTAATTTAAGCAATTTAATTAAAATAATTGATTTGAAAAGCTATCTTTTGCACATGATCAAATTAGGCCCCAAAACTAGTTCCATTATGTTTGGAATGGGGGTATAATATATAGAACGTCAGGCGGCATGCGTCATTTGAAGCTCGAGAATTTTGGACGTCATAAGTCAGACATTTTCTAATTATGATATATATATATATATATAGACACACACTCACCCACCCATCTCTCGACAATTCGTACTGCCTGCCTATATTTTGTCTACCGTACCCCTCTCCCTCTCAGTTCAAAAATTACAATATGAGAGAAGAAAAAAACGATGGGCGGGCGTGCTCTTGCGCGCGCGATGGAGGCTTCGGCGGTGGTCCGTTCGGTGGCATGAGGTGAGGGCGTGTGCTAAGGGTTGGTTGCGAGATCTGCTCGCATTCGAGCATTTAGGGTTTTGGGTTTCTCGTCCCTGTTTTGCGTGCGCATAGCCTGTTGGAGGCGGGTGGCCTGGGGTGTTGTCGGCGGCGTGTGGGGGCGATGGCAATTCGGTCGATCGGAAAAAAACGAAGACCAATATCACGAGCAACTGAAAGAAGAGAGACGAAGCGCGCGTGCCTGGTTCATGCTTACCATGAAGAGATAGGTTTGTTATTAATTTTTAATTAGATTAGTAGTCAATTTGTTAATTATATTTCAATTATATCAATATTAATAAATTCGTAACTTTTGCATACGAACTCTATTTTGGACAAAACAGATTGTATTGGAATTGTATTGATGTCGTCTACAATAAGGGATTAACTTGGAATTTATTTGAAGCTGAAATATTTTCATTTTTAAATAAAATTTGTGTGTTTTAAATGCTCAAAATGACTAAATTATTTTTATGTTAGTTAAATTAAAATTATGATGTAATTTAATTTTATTGACTGTAGTTTGGTAACTTAACTGACATTTAAATTGACATCTGAATTGAACTGATATGAATTTAACTTGACAGTTCAATTTGAAATTGAAATTGAATTGCTAGTTAGACGCCCGATATTGAGAACTAGTAAATTGTTTTGATGTTTGACTGATTTGAATGTTGATTGTGATGGCTGCTATTGGTTGATATTTAGAATGATTTGGATGTTTATTTATTTTTATATATTCAATTGTCACCCTATAAATTTTCCTATAGTATATAAACTGTTATTGGAATTATTTCGAATAAATTAAGAAATAGGTTGAAATGATATATACCCATGACACTTTGATTTGGATTGAAATGGTATATATCCATCCCTGAAATTGAAATTGAAATTATTGATCATTCCATAGGATAGAAAATTATATACGGACACCAGGTTGAAATTAAATAGTTTTAAATTCTTGAATTTGAGTCTATTTAAATGATTTTGTTTTATAAAAATAAATTGAATTGAAATATGGAAATTCAGTTATTTCCGAACCCGAGCTTGAAATGTGAACTTGAGAATGATTAAAAAAATTGTTTAAAGAATTTAATTTGGAACTTAAAGTTATGATTGAAATATAATTTGAATTATAGAAATTAAATTATTTTAAAAGGTTTGAACTTTGACTTGAATTTTGAAGTTATTAAGTAAAAGTGATATAAATTGATATTTCAAAATTACGATCGAACTTGAGTCATTTTTAAGGTTTGAACATTAAAGTGAACATTGAAGTTAATTTGATTTAAATGGTCTAAATGGATATTTTGAAATCAAACTTGAAATTGATATAAACTGAATGGTTTAACTTTAGAATTGAATTGAAATTAACTCAAATTGGAATCAAAATTGAAATTAATTGGAACTGAAATCGAAATTGAATTAACTGAAATCGGAATTAAAATTAAAATTGAAATTGGGTCGATTTGAAGTGAATCGAGATTGAATGATTTGAATTGGAATGTGGAATTGAATCAGTTTGACTTTGAAACTTTTTCGAATAAATTATTATAATATAAACTGTTTAAACCTATCTTTTTAAATATTCAAATTATTTTGATTTTCTAAACTATTTCCTGTATAAACCATTTTTAAAATATAAACCATTTATTAAAGTATTTTATATCAAACTATTTTAACTTTTTAAACTATTTTCTAAAAATTCAAACAGGTCAAAGTGGGAACTATTTATATTTAAATCGTGGATTTACATACAAATTTGGTTAAAATGAAGTTATAACCTAAGTTGAAATTCGAAACGATTTTGAAAGTGAAATCGAGATATTGGAGTGAAATGATATTTTCAAGTGAAAATGACATATCAAACTGAATATGATTTTTGAAATGAAATTGATTTGAAGAGAATGTGATATTTTGATATCAAGTACGAATTTTTTTGAATCTAAAAGTACCAATCAGTGTGTAAAACGACGTTTGGTTGTTAAAGAGACCGAGGCCTCTTATTAGCATACACTCTGTCAATATCGGAATCAGTTTAACAGCTGTGTACGCGAAGGAGACTCTAGAACGAAGTGATTGGATTTGATGTCATTTGCTGGATTTGAAGAAAGTGAACGATGATGGATAGACCCCGACACTTGTGCTAATTTGAAATGACTAAAAAAGATGGATTGACAGGGCCAAACGGGCTAGCTACCCGTACCGGACATCCGTTCTTCGGTTTTATTTGGACTCGGTCCATACTATATTCCTATTTGTTGGTTTCAATTGGTGCACCTTGATTTTGGGATAACCTCCCTTTGACTCGATATGGGATGGATGTACGTGGTGACAATCGTGGCTATGATGCATTACCACCAGCCATTCGATCCGAACTGGTAGTATCCTACCTTGAGCATTGCCTCACATGGCTTGTCATACTTTTATCCCTATATTAAGACCACTACGATTTTGATTTAGTGTTGTCGTATCACGGCGCATCTCTATCCCCTGACGTGCTACTGGGGCATTATATGCAAACTGTACGACAATGCTTACACATTAAAGGGGATTAATGTAAAGCCTTGACGCTAAGAAAAATATTTATTTTACTAATTAGACGTTACATATATAGCGTATTTTACTACATATGTAAATATTTTGATGGATCCTTAAGAGATAGAAAGTTGCATAACATCTCTCGAGTTATTGCATGCACGATATACACTGGATAGGAGATGTGAAATCTCATAAACATCTCTGACGCTATTACAATCATATTATTTGTGTTATCGATTTGACTCATATAAGGATATTTTAGTTCTGACTCGAGTGTTTTGTTTTTCATTACGCTCAGGTTAACCCTGAGTTTTCAACGCATTGAAGATTATTTTATGGAGGATGAAAACAAAGATTTGGTATATTATTAATATGCATCATGTTGTTCTGCTGCATTATTATGTTATCTCTATTGTGTATATAACTCTGATAAATATTGTATACATTATAATCAAATGTATAGTATAAACAGTTTCATGAACTGTTTGTTTGATTATTATATTTTATCATTGCGCTGCGAGATTCTATGTTCGCTCTTCTTCTTTTCTTATTTTTCTTAATTAATCCAACTGATTATTTGTGTTTCAGATTGTTTGAGTTGGACATGTATGGATTATTGTCGATTTAAACCTTTCGAAATGCGAGTCATCACAGTTGATATCAGAACTTTGGTTTAGCGATAACCTTAGCTTTGTGGGGTTTGACTCATTAGAGATAGGATAATAATACCCTAGAATGAGTTTATTTGAGTGCATATGTATGAGATCCCTTACCTTTAGTGTTATACACTGTTATATGTTGTGTTTACTTATCCATTGGGTTGTTTATGAATTCTGGTTGGTCCGTGGGATGCCATATTATCGATAGGGGTTTTTAAACACTTAAATGAGGTAAGTCAACGTAATTTTGTTTTGAAACCAGGTAAATGAAATAATTTTGCCTAAATTATATCTTATATATAAAATGATAATTTTCATAAGCCTATATGATTATTAATGAATGTTAGTTGTTAGAAGATTATAATATTTAGTTATCATTGATTATCGGTTGAATTAAACTAAAACGAATATTTTGTGAACTCTATTTAATGAAGCGTTCGATAATTAAATTGAATTAAAATCTAATTACAAAAGGAACTATTTGCAATAACAAAGATGTAAATTAATCGAATATTTTCATAGTAAGGTAAGGTAATTGTATAAATATATATTTATAATATAACTTATAAATAGAAAGGATTTAAAAGCTGTGAATTTGAGAATTTAAATCTCGTTGCTTTCAAAATTGTTTTCAAAGTCTTCAAAATAATATTATTTGAAAGTGTTTTGAATAGAAATATATTTTGAAAGACTTTTGAAAGAAATAAAAGCATTGAACTTGCTTTAATTACTAGGAAATAAATCTGGGGATGACTACAGCATCGCCAGTATTCATTTTCGAGTTTTGAGTGAGATTGCTTCCAAAAGAAATTTATTTCTGGTTAAAACAAGTTTTGACTGAAAAAAATTATTCCAAGTATGATTTGATAAATATATGAAAATAGTTTTGGACTAATAAATTGAAAATAGTATAGATAAAAAAAATTAAGATTATAACTTATAAATTTGGGCGGAAAAATAAAACCGGATTTTAAAATGGTTGAACATTTTGGTTAAGCAAACAAGAGAAAATTTGAATTTGAGATATGAAATAAAAGAACTAACCTAAGAAATGTTAAATAAATTGATATTTAACTCAAAGAAAGCTCAAATGAAGGTGAGCTGTGTTTGAAATGAATTAGATAAAATAGTGAAATGAAATTTTAAATGAATTAGTTTGTATAACTTATAGATTTGAAAATTATTAAGCTAAAATAAAATTTGAATTTGTTGAATGTGAATGATAAGAAAAGAAGAAGAAAATATAACTTAAATAAAGTTTAATTTAATAAAGGTTAAATGAATTAAATTGGATTTGAATTGAACTAGATGCATTAGTAAAGTAAATTAATTCCACTTGAGCTATAAAATGAATCAATAAAATGAATACGAACTTGAATTATAAATTGAAATGCAAGTTGGGTGTGAAAGAAATTGAATGAGAATAAATGGGTGTGAGTAAAATCTATATGAGTAATTAAATTTGATTTAAAGTGGATATAAATAAATTGAATGCAAATGGAGTGAGTTTTAATAAATTAAATGTTAACTAATTGAATATGAAATAAGTGAATGTTAAATAAAGAAATGTTATACACTTAGTTAATATTCTAAGAAATGTTAAATAAATAATTTAAGTGGTAAAGAAAATACTATTTAGATATGAACTTAATAAAAGGTAAATAAATAATAAATTAAATCATATCTTTGTAAATTGTCTGTGAAGAAAAATAAATAAATTTGCAAAGGATGTTTTGAGATTTAGTTGTTGCCTTCCGAGATAATTATAATTTGAAAAATAGTGTGTAAAAGAAAATACATCTATTTAAAATAATTATGAACTTAAGAATGATTAATGAAATAAGAAAGTTGAAATTTGAATCGTGAAATAAAATTTTGCTTAAGTCAAGTTGAATGAAATTGATTGTGATAAAAAGGAAAGAAAAATTTATAAATATGAATTTGAGTTATGAAATATAAAATTTACTTAAGTAGAACTAATGGTATGAATTAATGAAATGAACTAACGAAGTGAATCAATAGATTAATATGAATTTAAGTTATGAAGTATTAATAAACATGAGTTGCATTTTATAAAATGTTCATAAAGAACTTATATAGTTTTATGAAATAGTTAACAAATGATATTAGTATTAAAGAGAATATACTAAGTGGTAATGAAATAAAATTTAATTTAAATAAGGTAAAATGAAATGATTAATAAAATGGTTCATAAATGAATTGATATGGAATGTGTTAATGTAAAGTGAAATAATTAAAATTTGAATAAATTGAATGTAAATGAAATAGATGTAAATACATTTGAAGCAAACCAATTAGATGTTAATACAAAAATTTGGTTGTTAATAAGAAATGAAGTGTATAGATTAAATATTGACATTGGATAAAGTAAATTAATATAGTTATGAATTAATTGGATGAATATTAATTGTTGAATGGTTTGTTTGGTTGTAAATAATTATTATTACTGTTTTGGCTGCATATAATCGTTATGTTGTGAATTGATACTAATGCTTATGATTTGGATTCAAAATTCATGTTATATATTCTATTAAACTCATATATGTTTCTATATTCTTTTATATGCAACTAATATTTTAAATTGAGTTGAGATATGTACATATGAAGGCCGTTTGGATGTATATACAGATTTAAGGTGCTTTGTCTTGCTTAATATAGGCGAACTCGCTTGTATTAATAATAATAAGGTACATATCTCGGATTACATATCGCACTTTTATATTATTTTTCCTATGAGATGCCTCATCATTGAGATGCGATGTATATTTGGTGTATATTTGTGTTATATATTGTATTGTAAAAAATTCCCGATCGAGCCGCGCAAAAGAGACACTGTCGAAATTTTCCATAAATCCGGGGTTAGAAATTGAGATTTTAAAATTTTATAACTTGTTTTTATAAATAAGTTGTAATTTCTGTAAAGCCGACATCGGAGTGGCGTAGCGAAAGCATAGTAAAAATTTTGCAAATAAGATTTTAACATTTGTCAGTTGGTTATTTGGAGTAAAATATATTGCATGTTAAATTCCTTACTTAACCTCTTTTCGAGAATGAAAAGTTTTGAGTGGAGGAGATTGTAACGACGTGTATTTTTAACTATTTTAATTATTAAATTTAATATGATTATTGAACAAAAATGATAGGAAATAAAAAAAATTATTTCATTTATGTAGTTTGTTTAATACGAACTCGAATAAAATTTTGCAATAACCAATTTCGAAGATTTTGGCAATAACAAATACTGAAATGAAATTCTACATATTGATTGTGTTTACAATCAATAGCTGGAATTTAATAATGAATGTTGAATTAATTAGATGAGAAGAAAATAATTTTTGATAACTAAAATTTAAAATAATGATTTATTAATATAATTTATCAGATAATTAAATCGTTTAAAATGTAATATTGGAAATTGTTTAAATTATTGAACCTGAATTTAATATGAATGAAAAGATGTCGAAAGGTGATTTAAATTTCATTTAAACAAGAATGAAAATTGTTAACTTTTAAAACCGAATTTAAAGTGATTAAATTAATTTTAGAAATTTCTTGTTTTAATTAAAGAGTAAAAATAGTCTTTATGGATACTGTCTTAGATTACGGCGAAACCAGTTTCATCGCATCCGTAATAGTGAATTATTATAAGATTTCAAGTTTTATAGCGATCGGACTTAACATTTGACCGTGCGAGCTTGAAACGAATATAAATTAATTTAAGTACTTTAATTAAAATAATTTGATTTGAAAAGCTATCTTCTGCATACGGTCGAATTAGCCCCCGAAACTAGTTCTATTATCTTCAAAATGGTGGTATAACATATAGGACGACAGGCGGCGCGCCTCGTTTGGTGCTCGAGAATTTCCGACGTTATAAGTCAGATATTTTCTAATTATAATATATATATATATGTGTGTGTGTATGTACGTATATATATGTGTGTGTGCATACACACTCTCAACCGTCTCCCGACAATTCGTACGCTATGGCTATATTTTGTCTACCCCATACCCCTCCCCCTCTTAGTTTAAAAATTATAGGACAAGAGAGAAAAAACCAAAAGATGGGAGAGCGCATTCGCGCACGTGCGATGGAGGGTTGGGTGTGGTCCGTTCAACGGCCTGAGGTGAGGGCGCACGCGCTAAGGGTTGGTTGGAGATCTGTTTGCATTTGAGCAGTTAGGGTTTTGGGTTTCTCATCCTCGTTTTGCACATGCGCGTAACCTTGTGGAGGCGTGGCGGCCTGAGGTGTTGGCAACGGCGTATGGGAATGATAGAGATTCGGCTGATCGGAAAAAAAGAATGAAGGGCACTATCGTGAGCGACTAGAAGAAGAGAGATGAAGCATGTGTGCCTGGTTCGTGCTCGCTGTTACGAGATAGGTTTGTTATTAATTTTTAATTAGATTAGTTAATTACTTTGTTAATTATGTTTCAATTATATCGATATTAATAAATTCGTAGCTTTTGCATATGAGGTCCATTTTGGATGAAACAAATTGCAGCGGAATTGTGTAGACGTCATCTACAATGAAGGATCAATTTAGAATTTATTTGAAGCTGAAATATTTTCAGTTTCAAATAAAAGGTGTGTGTTTTAAACGCTCACGAATGACTAAATTATTTTATGTTAGTTAAATTGAAATTATGTAGTAATTTAATTTTATTGACTGTAGTTTGGTAATTTAACTAACATTTAAATTGACACCTGAATTGAATTGATATGAATTTAAATTGACAGTTTAATTTGAAATTAAAATTAAATTGCCAGTTAGACACCAGATGTTGATAACCAAAAATGGTTGTGATATTTGTCTGATTCGGATGTTGATTGCGATGGCTGCTGATGGTTGATATTTTGGATGATTCAGATGTTTATTTATTTTTATATATCCTATTATCACCTTGTAAATTTTCTAATAGTACGTAAACTATTATTGGAATTATTTTGAATAAATTAAGAAATAGGTTGAAATGATATATATCTATGACACTTTGATTTGGATTGAAATGATATATAACCATCCCTAAAATTAAAATTGAATTAATCGATCACTTGGTCACATGATAGAAAATTATATACGGACGCCGGATTAGTTAAATTAAATAGTTTTAAATTTTTAACTTTGAATCTATTTAAATGATTTTGTTTTATAAAAATAAAATTTAATTGAAATATAGAAATTTAATTATTTCCGAACTCGAGCTTGAAATGTGAAATTGAAATTGACTAAAAGAAATAGTTTTAAAGAATTTAATATAGAACTTGAAGGTATGATTGAAATATAATTTGAATTATCGAAATTGAATTGTTTTAAAAGTTGAACTTTTACTTGAACTTCGAAGTTATTAGATAAAAGCGATAAAAATCGATATTTCAAATTGAGCTCGAAATTGAGTTATTTTTAAGATTTGAACATTAAATTGAACATTGAAGTTAAATTGATTTAAATGATCCAAATCGATATTTTGAAATCAAACTCGAAATTCATATAAATTGAAATGGCTTAAAATTTAAAATTGAATTGAAATTAATTAAAATTAGAATCGAAATTGTAATTAATTAGAATCAAAATCAAAATCTAATTAATTTGAGATCAAAATTAAAATTGAAATTGAAATTGGATTGATTGGAAGTGAATCAAGATTGAGTGATTTAAATAGGAAGGCATGGAATTGAATCAGTTTGACTTTGAAACTATTTTCAAATAAATTATTTTAATACAAACTTTTTAAACCTATCTTTTCAAATATTCAAATAATTTTGATTTTTCAAACTATTTCCTATATAAACCATTTTTAATATGTAAACCATTTATTAAACTATTTTATATCAAAACTTTTTTAACTTTTTTTTTAAAAAATCAACATATTTTCTAAAAATTCAAACTGGTCAAAATGGGAACTGTTTATATTTAAATCATGTATTTAAATATGGTTAAACTGAAGTTATAACCTAAATTGATATTTGAAATGATTTTGAAAATGAAACCGAGATATCGAAGTGAAATGATATTTTCAAGTGAAAATGACATATCAAAATGAATATGATTTTTGAAGCGAATTTGATAATTTTGAAATGAAATTGATTTTGAAGAGAATGCGATATTTTAATATCAAGTATGAATAGTTTTGAAATGTAAGAGTATCAACCGGTGTGTGAAACGACATTTGGTTGCTGAAGAGACCGAGGCCTCTTATTGGCATACTCTTTGTTAATATCAGAACCACTTTAACAACTATGTACACGGAGGAGACTCCAGAACGAAGTGGTTGGATTTGGCGTCGTTTTCTGGGTTTGAAGAAAGAGAACACTAATGGATAGACCCCGGCACTTGTGCTAATTTGAAATGACTAAAATAGCACGGCTTGATAGGGCCAAGCGGGCTGGCTACCCTAACGGACATCCATTCTTCGATTTTCTTTGGACTCATTCCATACTATATTCCTTGTTGTTGGTTTCGAGTGGTGCACCTCGATTTTGGGATAACCTCCCTTTGACTCGATATGGGATGGATGTACGCATTGGACGATCGTGGCTATGATGCGTTACCACCATCCCTGCAACCCGAACTGGTAGTATCCTACCTTGGGCATTGCCTCACGAGCCTTATCATACTTTTATCCCTATACGAGATCACTACGATTTTGGTTTAGTGTTGTCATATCATGGCGCATCCCTATCCCCCGCGTGCTACTGGGGAAACTGTATGACAATGCTTAAATACACATTAAGGGGGATTAATGTAAAAGCCTTAACGCTAAGAAAAATATTTTTTTACCGATTAGACATTACATATATAGTGTATTCTGCTATATATATAAATATTTTGATGGATCCTTAAGAAATGGAAAATCCTGTATCATCTCTTGAGTTATTGCACGCACGATATACATTGGATAGGAAATTTGAAATCCCGTAAACATCTCTGACGCTATTATACTCATGTTATTTTTATTATCGATTTGACTCATATAAGGATATTTTAGTCCTGACTCGAGTGTTTTTTTCATTACGCTTGGTTCATCCCTGAGTTTTCAACGCATTAAAGATTATTTTATGGAGGATGAAGAGAAGATTTGGTATATAATTACTATTATTATTTCCTGCATCCTGTTGTTCTACTGCATTATTATGTTATTTCTATTGTATGCATAACTATGATAAGTGTTGTATAAATTATAATCAAATGTATAGTATAAAAAGCTTCATGAACTGTTCATTTGATTATTATATTTTGTCATTCCGTTGCGAGACTCTAGGTTTGCTCTTCTTCTTTTCTTATTTTCTTAATTGATCGGATTGATTATCTATGTTTCGGATTGTTTGAATTGGACATGTGTGGATTATTTTCGATTTAAACCTTCCAAAATATGGGTCGTCGCATGATACATCCGTTAAGACTAGAGTGTGTGACGCTCTCCAAATGCTAGGCAGTGTATTACTCATGACTATTGGAGGCATCAATGGGTTACTCATTAATAGTTATTTGACAACTATATGATGACTTGCTCGATAGTTTTATATTGGTTAATATAACTAAGGTCAAATAGAAAATATCAATGTGACAATATTATACGGTTCGCTTGACTTGAGAATAGTAGTGACCTTTAATGTGGAAGTTGCGCTTTGATTATAGTTAAATCATAGCACGACGTCGGGTCGAGTGGAAGCATTGAAAGTGAAACATTATTTAATAGAGGATTCATCTTCTCGACTATATAAGGTTAGTATCATAGTCAACTAAAGTCACTCAAAGTCAAAGTCTTTAAGCCAGAGCGGTTCAGTTAATAATAAATATTATCAAACCAAGAACATTATGTTTGGACTATAAAGTTGAATATGGATGGTATTGGAAAATTTATCATTACCAAATTCCATATGTCCTAAGTGATATAGTTTTGACGAAGAGAATTTTTATAAATAACTGTCACGACCAGGTAACACTTAATAAAGTAAATTTGGATTTTACCGATGTCAAATAGGCAATAAATTTGTTCATAATGTTACACCACTTACCGAGTGACACGTGAAAGTTAATATTTGACATGTTTGATATTAATCGCTGACTAAATTCACACCTAAGAATCACACAACCAAAATATTGAATACTCTTATTACCATCCGATTTGATTAACTTACAATTCTTATAAATTAATTAAATTTAAAAATATTTCTGAAATATTAATTATAGAATATTATTTAATGTATGTTAAATAGTATATTAAATAGCGTGTATACAATATTTTTTAAATACACTAATCGATATACGATATCGATATGCATTTAATTGGATTTAAATATGACAAATGTAGTTCACGTTGAATTGATTTTGGGCCCATATGGGGATTGACGAGACCAACTACGATTAGCCACAAGGAAGGCCAGCCATGTGACGACATAGTGAAGGGGACTTTGAATTAAAAAAGGGATAGAAATAGTATGAGAAAAACAAGGATCGCGATCCTCTTTTTACTCTCTTCTCTCTCCTTTATTTAATCCCTTAACCTTCGCTTTGAAGAGTATTTTTAAATTTTCCTTTTGCTAGTATGAGGCCATCTCCCCCCTTTCTAAGATCTCAAACCTTCAAGCCTTTAAACATCAAACAAATCTTGTCTCGATCGTCGATGGTTGCTGTATTCGAGAGCTTGCAACTTCTGGATACAAGATATTCAAGGAGTTCGGTTCTTCATTTCAACGTTATCTTCTAGGCAATAAGCAGAGATAAGATCTAAATAAATTTAGTCCTCATAGAACCAATAAAGTTCAAATGGTAAAAAAATTGAAATTTACTCATTTATTTCATTGCATGCTGACGCATTTTCAATAATAGTATCAGAGTCCAATAGTCTATGCGGCCTAAATTATTCATATTATGGTTGACTAAATTAAGCTTACAACCTAGTTAGTGTTGGAACTTGGCCAGCACGTAGTTGGGTAATTGGGTAAATTTCAATTTTTTTTACCTATTTGGATTTTTATTGGGCCTATGAATAGGACTGTAAATTTTATATGATTGTCCGACGTCCGACTCGAATTGAGGCTGTAAGGCGTCCGGCTCATGTCTGTACGATTCTCATTTAGGAAACGAATTAGGACAAGAAAATATGTCCGTATGTTCATCCAAAATTGTCCATTATTTTTCTATTGTCCAGCTTGTACGAACAATGTTCGAGCGTAATACTTGTCCGGTCCGTGTTCGTCCGAATCTCTTATAAGATAGGACTAGGACACACCTTCGTCCGGTCCGATCCAATCCATTTATAATCCTATTTTGAACTTTTCTAAATGTTATTTTAAATAAAATCAATATTTTATTTAATTCATAAATATAATTATATTTAATATAGTTTGTACTATATTATATATACTTGTGTATCATATACACATATGTATGTACATGCATATGCAACTTAATGGGGGTGTACATGGTTTAACAAGCTTGTATATAATTGTTGGAATTTGCATTACAACAAACATGTTAGTTTGTTGTATACATGTGTGTTGTCCAAATATATACGTGTGTTCATTTATATAATACAATATAGGTGATTATATATGCATGCATATATGTATGCATATGTATATATATAATTTAGTGTATAAATATATATACGTAAAATATTACTTATAAATACAATTTATATAACACATATAATATATATTGTATGTGTGTGCGATATCTATAAATATAGTTAATTTGCAAAATTAATTGGATAATAATTTACAAGGTAGTTTTTAATATATATAAAACATAAAATTCAAAAAAAATATTTTTAATAAAACCTAAAACTATATAATACACACACATGTATGAACTTATGAATATATTATAACGTAAATAATAATAATCAAATTTATGTATACCCTCTTAAGTGTTCATGGCTAAGAAAAAATATTATTTGGACTAAAATTTGTTTAACAAAATGTTCCTTTTTCGATAGAATTTTTTTAACAAAATTTGTATAATGATTTCAAAAATGAAAATATGTAATATGATTTTTATTAAAATTTTATGCTTGTATTTTACGTTATATATAAACACATGTAAGTATTTATTATTTGTATAACTAGTTTTAAACTAAATAAATAGATTATACGTAAATATTATATATGAATTAAATATATATATGTATATATATACGCATTCAAAAAAAATCCTTTTTTTGGCCACACACACACACACATGAATGAATATAAATATAAATCATGCAATATGTAGTTTTATTACTCTTGATTTTTATTTTTAACTAAAAGGAAAATCGTTTGTCAATATATTTAATTTTCGAATTTTTTTAAAAACAAGCTCATGAGCGACTAGGATGAATACAAGTACAAAATGATTTTTTAGTACACGCATTTATGATCATCCAACGTGGTAACACGAATATATAAAGATTTGTTATATTGATGGCTAACCAAACTAACATATGATAAAGTAAACATATTAAATATTCATATATAGTAGTAAATAAGGAATTGTACCGTTCACCAAACACAAATACCACCGACAATCGAATCAGCTTTAATTTGATGTTAGAAACGCTTAGAAAGGTGGAGGGGTGGGGTTGAATTTTCCGCCAGCAAAGGAGATGAAGAGGAAGCTCAAGAAAACTAAAAGAAAGTAAGGGTTTAGAGATGCTTAAATAGAGGAGATACCGATGAGAAAATTGTGGATTCGGATCCCATTTCTCTCTTACCTTTTCTCATTCTTTTTAATTCAAATCTAACCCCTCCTTTTCCGTTATTATGGCTGGCCCAGCCTTGCACATTCCCATCGAAAATTCAAGCCCTCTTATGGACCTCCAAATCATTTCAATCCCGACCAATATTCATTGCATCTAAATCCAATTTAAACGTTCACCGATATCGTATATCGATAGGTATATTTATAAATATTATAAATACACTGTTTAATAATGTTTAACATGTCAAATAAATTTTTATAATTAATATGTCATAAATATTAATTGATTTATAACAGTTACAAATTAATTAAATCGGGTGAAAAAAGGATCATTCAACATTTCGGTTGTGCGACCCTTATGTGTAAATTTGGTCAGCGATTAATATCAAACAATTCGAATGTTAACGTTCACACAACACTTAGTAAGTGGTGTAGTATTATAGCCAAATTTGTCGCTTACTTAGTTTTGGTAAATCTAACTACACTTTATTAAGCGTTACCCGGTCGTGACAGTTATTTACACCAATTCTCTTCATCAAAACTATATCGCTTTGAACTTATGGAATTTGGTAATGATCAAAATTCGAATAACATCGATATTTAATTCTATAATCCTAACACAAAGTCCTTTATTTAATAATAATAATTACTATTAATCAAAATGCGTTGGCTAGAGACTTTGACTTTGAGTTGGTATCAGTTGACCGTGATACTAGCCCCATATAACCAAGAAAACGAATCCTCTCTTGAATGTTATTTTACTTTCAATGCTTCCATTTGATCCAACTATAGTCGTTCGATGGACGTCATGCCACGATTTAATTATAATAAAAGTAGAGCTTCTATATTGACGATCACTAATATTCTCAAGTCGAGAGAACCGTGCAATATTTTCACATGGATATTTTATGTTTGACCTTAGTTACATTAACCAACAGAAAACTATTGAGTGAGTCATTCCACGGCTATATGCTAACTCTCAGTACATAAACCCTTAGTGCCCTAGTAGCCATGAGTAACACACTGCCTAACATTTGAAGAGCGTTACATATTCTAGTCTCAACAAACGTATCGATATCCAATCTCAATACATCTTGACTAGGAATGTTTAAAATGGTATGTTTAATTTCATTGTGATAAATTACTCATGGTTACAACACAATTTAACTCCTATCACAAAATATACCATTTATGGATTTTATAAATATACTTTTAATTAGGTTAATTAATTAATATAAAACATTATATCAAGTATATAATAAAAAGTAAACACTTTTTATTTTCAACAACATTGGTCATCGAGTTAGATATATGTAACAATTACATAATTGCCTCAAAGCATACCTCTAACTCTATCAGTTAGTAGTGTCAAGAAAGGTAGTTTTGAAGGTTGAGTTATTGAGTAATCAAGTACCCTGCCCTACCTGACTACCTGCCTAGCCCAAATAGTTACATGAGCCCACAGGTTGCCCATAACAGAAAAGACCAAATTTGAATTGGGCCTCATGTTAATTTCAAATTTGTTTTGAATTTAGAATAAAAGTTTTAAGTTTAAATTTTAAATTTAAAATAAGAAAAGAATTATAAATGTTATAATATAGATTTTCAAATTGTTTTGAAATTACAACAAAATCTTTAAATATAAAATAAAACACATATTATAAAAGTTATAATATAATTTTTCAAAATGTTTGGAAATGTTATAAAATTAGTTTCGAAAATATTATTTATTAATAAGATTAATTAATTAATTAATTAGGAAAATAGGCACAAGGACAAATTTAGAAAAATGTTTATTTTACAGCAAGTTTTTTTTTTCTTTTGACTGAGCGACAATGCTGGTTATAACTAGCATTTTGTATAAGTAAAACTGAATATGATGCTATTTATGACTAGCATATATTATATAGCGTAAAAGTTGAAAATAATGCTAATTATTATTAACATTTGTCCTTCAGTCTAAAAATAAAAGTGGGTGTCCTTCAGCCTAATTTTATTTCAAAGTTTGTTCTTTTCACTAATTCCCCCTAGTTAAATAAGTTAATTAATTAAATATGTATACATGTATAATATATATAATCATATATGTTGTGTTGTCTTGGATTGTTTAAAATAATATGAGTATACATGTATGTATAAAAGAACTTTCGAAATAATAATATTTAATTAAAATTTGTTTAATTAAATAAAGTAGTCAAAACTCAATTAATAAATTAATACGTACAGATAAGATATACATGTATTACTATAAATGTTATAGTATATATATTCAATATAGTATGTTATAATTAAGCAATATAATAATTAATTAATTAAAGTGTTAATTAATTAAATAAGATTTAATTAATATAATTTTATACATAAAATATCATATAAGTTGAATAAAGTATAAAAGTCGTATAATAATAAAACTTATATAATATAAACGTATAAACTAAAGGTGAAACATTAAAGAAACCCTACACAGACTTAAGGAATAAATACATATGTAAAAGTACATATGCCGTGCTTTATGATGCGTTCGACACTTGATACACGAGGGTATTTCATAAGAAATACATTATTCTATAAGTCTATGTTATTTAATAATATATTAAAGATTATGAATCTTGAATATAAATTTGTCTTCTACTATTTATATATTAATAAATTACTTGTATACTCTTTAGTTGTTGAGCAAACTCAAGTTAGAGATTTATGTGTAGTACTATTAATATATTGAATGGACGAGGTAAAATAACCATATATATTCATTAAACACACTCAAGTATATATACTAAAACCGTCGCGAAATGGTAGGTACGAGTGAATAATCTTTTTCGGTCTGTTGAGCAAACTCAAAATCTGAATGAGATTAGATAAGGAAATACGTGATAGGAGTTGTATGTGATACAATCGATAATGAGTTATACATCGTTTATGAGGCTATGACTTGTTAAGCAAACTCAAGGTCGAAATCCCAAGACAGACGAGTTCTAACTCTCACCAGTGAAGTCGAAAGACTTCTATGTTTCGTCTTAGAGTTTGGAGAATCATAAAAGACTTGTGGGAGCTCTAATAGAAAAAATGAAATAGTAACATTTAACTTTCTAATAATATAAGAACATATGCTATATAAATTTATAATAATCTACATTTATAAAATTTTGCAATTAATATAATTAATAAAATGTTTATTAGTTAAGATATGCAAATGAAATGAATTAAAGATTGACAAATATAAATATAAAATATACTTACTAATAAACATTTTTTGCATGTTACTGTTTCAGTATCCATGCAAGCGTCTAATTTTACAACTATTTTATACACTCATAAGTTGGTCGCCTACGAGTTTACTTGCCCAAGACCGTGTATTGTATTCTACGAGGTCTGAATTCTAAAGGCACTATAAGAATATGGATATTTGATCCATACATGGTCATATATAATTGTTATATAGTGAACGTCATAGTTCATATAGTACAAAATAAAAATGAAATTGGTTCATTCAAAATAGGCAAATAAAGTGTGGTGTGAGATTGAGTATTCAATAATATTGATTATAATATAATCTTGCTGTGTTAAATGTAACATCAGAACGAAAGCCATGGAATAGGTATGAGAATTTGATCACTGAAATGTCAGTTTGATCAGTTTATGTGAAGTACGATATATTTGATATTCTTAGATGTTAAAGATGATCAAATGAAATTTTGTAAAGATGTCATTACGATATTGTTGTAGGGTTTCCTATTGAATAGTTTGACCATTTGGAAACAAAAACGAATGTACTAGAGTGGGTTAACATAAGATGCAGTTAGGATGAAGAGAGTGAATGGTCACTTTTGCTTCATAAAGAAACAACAGAAATGATAATAGATATTTAACATTTCAACGAGAAATATGATTCTTTTCCAAAATGTGTTTTCATATAGGAATATTTTCTATGAGATATATTCCTTTAAGATCAAGATATTTGGTCTAAAAATCCTCGATTTTAAACGGTTACTGTATATGAAATAAATAGTATATATTAAGTGGTTAAATGAACCTCCGTATTTCATATGTTATTACAGTAATGGTAGAATTAGTGGGATCCTATCATATAGTAGTTGCTAGTCGCATCAAGTGACTAAAATTATTTTCGTAAAACATACCAAATATTATTTATGAAATAACAACTTTTTTCAATAAAGAATGAAAAATAAAAATAGTTTTATTTCAATATAAATATAATGAATATTTGTTATAAAATAAAAATATAATAGTGGTATTTGTTTTTATAACAAAAGTGATGCATTGGAAAATACAGAAGCGTCTAAAATTATTTGCGATCATTTTTAAATTATATACTAAGCCATAGTATTGAGAAATAATGTTTTATTATATGATTATGAATCATATGGTACTAGCTAATTATATCTTGAACATTTAAGAGAAAGCACCTATACAGTAGGGGCATCATAATATTTAATGAACTCTTCGGATTGATACATATAGGCATATGCAATCATAAGTCTATTAATACTAAAATAGTTCCACGTACTTTGAAAAGACCCGCCTTTTCGACTCTCAAAAGTCGACACTAATACATCTATGGTATTCACATACCAAGCATCAGATTGCCAGAAATATTGTTTGCACAAAAAATGGACAAACACCTCCAAGTCGTATTATTTAGTTGATTATATGTGATTTTCAATGATTTTAGATGAGTATGTAAATATAAAAGAAGTAGGGGCTGAAATGTAAAAGACACGCGGATTTATAGTGGTTCGGCCAGAATGTGCCTACGTCCACTTTATATGTTATTATCTCCTTTCTTTCAGATTACAAGTACAATGCTTCGTATATAAGTATATGAAAGTAGTTTGAAAGTTCCTTCCTTGCTTGAGCTCTCAAACTTGTCTGCCATTGTTGTACCCCTGCCCCTCTATTTATAGAATGAGGTAGGGGGCAGGGGTTTTGGAAGTATATAGCTGCTGGTGGGCCCGGGCTGGAGCAATCTGGACTGGCCATCTTCTGGTTCGGCAAAGTTACATTCGGCTATGAGCTTGGACCGGTGGTAGTTGTGCATGTGGATCGGCAATGGAAAGGAGAGGGTTGGTTCGGTGCTTGCCAGGTCCGGTAGTAGGAGCGTGAGTATGTGGAACGGTGGCAGTGAGGTGGTCCGGTATTGGAGTTGTAGAGGTGGTTCGGTAGTGGGGGAGATCCGGTAGGTCATTTGGTCCGGTGGTGGCATGGGCTTTGGTCCGGTTGTGGTTGGACCGGATGGAGGGCCGACCGAATGGCTTTGGCTCGGTCATGGATTGGAGACGTCGAATGAACTCATGCCGATTGGACCTTCATGCTAGAGCGCCGAATGAGGTCATAGGCTTGTATAGCCGGATGAACGTGTACTTCGGATGGACCTCACTGCTGAATGAGCTTGTTCCTTCGAATCGCCGAATGGACATAGGAGCTGGTGGAATGGAGGTTGCAAACCCGGGTGAAACTGTGACTTCCTGGTCTCGAGATCTTCTGGGTGAGAATTCGCCCAACATTTGCCCCCCAAAGTGGGGCACGTGCTTGCATGTGTCGCGCTTTGTTTCTTTGTGGTAGGAAGTCTAGCTTGTTTTGTAATGCCATGGGATGGATGTTCATATCCTGTTGATGTCCTGCAAAGGAATTTACAGTTTTAGTGTGATTTCAAATAACGACCGTTCGTGATTGCAATATTCGAGTTGAATTGAACTGTGCCGTTTTGGACGAGAGAGTGAGCCCCGAGGGGGCTTAGCATCATTGATGCCAGGTTTATGTCAGAGTGGATCCTTGGATCGTTTGTCAAGATGGTTTATCGCCAGCTCAGAGCATGCCTAGGGATCGTTCGCGACTCCGTACATGTGTAAGTAGCTTAGCCATTTCATAATTATCAGAATCAAATATCCATTTAACCTATGAGTTTAAAAAGGCGTGTCAAAGTGTAAATTCCCACGACGATAGGGTTAATAACCATTCAGACCGTGCCTATGGACCATTCGTGGTCGCGTACACGTGTAAACGATTTAATCCATGTCGGTGAGAGTTTTACGACTTATTCATCGTTATCATAATCTTATTTTATTAGTTAGTTCTGGAGTTCGGTACTTATCTGAGTGAGGCGTATTGCATGCCCCCTGTTTCAGGTCTCTGCTGGTTGCCCCCGGCTATGTTCTGCACGTGTTACGCTTTGTTTCTGGACGGGGTGCTTTCATTCGGCATGGCTCCATTCGGCTCCTAGTGCCGAACCGGCTGGTCCGGTTTTCCGGTGCTTGCCTATATATAGGGGCTACACCCCCTTTATTTTTCTTTACCGAACGAGTAGAGCCGAACCATATTGAGCACCGAACCAGTTAAGTACCAGATCAAACAAATACCGAATCAATCAAGCGCCGGACCAATTTAGTACCGAACCAGGTATGTTCCCTTTTGCCGAATACATACGAAAGTTTCTGCTTGCCGAATGAGCTTTAGGCCTTGATGCCGAATGAACTTCACGCCCATGCCGAATGACCATATGCTTCTTATGCCGAATGAACCTGTTTTGCAACGCCGAATGAGACTTCATACTTGGTCCTTGAGCGGAATCTAGGACTTTTTTACACGCTTGCCTTATATATTTGCTTGTTTATGTTTCTATACTTCTTATTCTAACCTCAAGTCTTTTTTGTGCTGCAGAAAATGTCTCGCAAAGCGGAAACACGATCGGACAGAAAGAAGTCTAGAGGCACAGGAGAACCTTCTTCTTCCTTGCCCCCAGTCCAACCAGGATCCGGGCAACATCGACCTATTCCGAGGTCTCTAGTGGATGGATATGGTCCACAGGAACTTTTGATCTCACCCCCTGATTGCTTTCCTAGCTCCCTAAAGGAGGAGCAACTTGACGTCATATCCCGTTCCTTCGGGATAGATAGGGCTCTGATGCTGCTGCCGGGAGATGGAGTGATGCCATATAATCCTCCCGAAGGTTACTTCGCTTATAGCAGATACCATTGTATGTGCAGTGCTATCCCCCCTATCAACGCTTGGATAATTAGCTTCACCACATATTTGAAGGTGGCTCCCTTCCAGCTTCAGCCTAACTCTTATGCCATCCTGGTGAGCCTCTTTGTTATCTTCCAGAGGAGGTACGGGCGTCCTCCTTCTACTCGGGAAATTCGATACTTGTACAACCTGAGAGGCTATAAGAAGGGGTCTCCGTATATTAGTCTGGAAGCGGCCGTGCCCTTCAAACCAGTCCTGGACTTATATTCCAAGTTTACCATGTTCAAGAAAGAGTGGTTCTTCATCAAGGACGATGCTGTTTCTTTCCGCCTTTTCACTTCCGGCTGTAAGATGGATTTCATTTATATTTTCCATGTTTTGACTGTAGTGTTTTTTTTTTGACATGCTTCTATTTCTGGCTAGCGACAGGTGGTATTGCAGTCGTGGAGGATGATTCCTTGGTGCGAATGGCTGCTGAACTAAAGGCTATTCCGGCACGGGACCGGTCGGCCTCCTTCTTGATCAGGAACGCAACCCTCTTGGAGTATAATTTGATCTTACCGCACCAGTCCGTGGTTAAGCAAAGAGACACGGCTGAGGAGAAGGCTGCTAAAGCTAAGGAGGGGGATAAGGTAAAGAGCGGTAAGAGGGAGCCTTTCGCAGAGCGTCCCGTGGTCGGGGGGAAGAAACTGAAGAAGTCTGATGGCCCTTCTCCAAGTACTTGCCCGACTGTCCCGGAGGAGGAAGGTGTAGAAGAGGAGGAAGGAGGCGAAGTTGGAGAAGGGTCGGAGGGTGGAGGAGATGGCGACGGTCAAGGTGGTAGTGGTGTTGCTGCTCTAACCTCTGAACAAGACCTCGAACTGGATGAGGCTCTCCGTCGGGCCTTCGGGGAGTCGGAGGGAGAGTCGGAAACGGAGAAGGGAACGGAGAAGGCAAAGGAAACCGGCAAAGCTGTGGCTGGCACTGACCCATCCTCTAAGGGTTCCTCAGCTAGGGTGATTCCGGCGATGCAAGGTGAACTTTTGTCTTCTGCCGATTCCATTTTCGATAGGGACTTAGAAATTTTTTACGGTTCACTTCCGTCCTGGGGTGAGATCCAGGACTTATTGCAGTATCCCACTCCTCCGCCGGGTTTGTATAATAGATGTGCCTTCCCACTTTTCTTTCTTTTTAACTTAGCACGTTTTTTGAACTGTGGATTATTGTATGTTCATAACACTTGTTCTTTATTCCAGGGGCAGGCCAGGCAGTTAAAACGTCGGATGTTCGACACCGCCTTGAACAATTTAAGTCGAGGAGAGCTTCCGCGAAACCTTCTACTGATCGCACTGGGGATGTAGTCAGTTACCGCCCTCTTCTTGGGGTCATCGAAGAGGGCATTCAGAAAAGGAAGCGGAGCCGTTCCTTATTTGAGCCGTCCCCTGGTTCGCAGCCTCCTACTCAGCCTCCTCGTGATACTACGGAGGAGAGCACGGAGCCCGGCCCCCTCCTCCTCCTTCCAAGAGTCCTACTGTCATTCGTATAAGGCGTCCCGATGTGCCTCGCCCCGTGCCTCGTGATCCTTTTGCCGGTCATCCTGATTTAGACCCAAGCTTTCGGGACATTTCATTCGATGAGACCACGGGCGAGCACCTCCTTCCCCGCAACCCCATGGTAAGAGTGCTGGACGAGGCCAAATCTTTAGATCTTGATTTACTTACTACACGGGTAGTCACCATGGGGGATGAGGCCAAGGCTAATATCGACCGGGTGGCCGCAGAGACCAAGAAGTTAATGGAGCATCATGCTAAGTTGGTCAAGGCCGGGGAAGAGATCGGGAGTGCTAACATTCGGTTGAGGTTAAAGGTTGCCGACCAGGCCAAGCAGCTCGCCGACCAAGCCATCCAGATTTCCCAGCATGAGGAAGCCTCCAAGCGGCTGAAAGAGACCATGGAGAAGGCCAGTAGGGCGGAATTGCGGAAGATGGAGGTCGCTTGCAGGGAACGGATTAACGTAGCTATCACAACGGTGGATGAGGTTCGAAATGCGGATCTCGAGCGGGTAAAGGAGTTGTCAGGGAGGCTCGAGGCTGCGGAGATGGCTCAGGCCGAGTTGAAGGAGGAGATGGAGGAGATGAGGAGGTCCCTCAAGTTGAAGGAGGAGGAAATGAGGAGGTCACTCCAGGCTGACTGCTTGAGATACCAATCAGAGAGTGACGTCGCCGTCGCCAAGTTGCAAGCTTCCGAGGCCCGGGTGAGGGAGTTTGAGGAAAACGAGGGGATGATGGATGAGATGCTGCAGGATATGTACTTCCACACTTGGAAGGAGGGCGGCTTGTCTTGGATGGACGATTACCCTCGGGTCATGGCCAAGGTGTATCTCCAGGCTTTAGAGGAGGCCAGGGTGAACGCGGGTAAGGAAGGCGGAGAGGCTTTCAACTTGAATGCGGTTACTGCTCAGTTCTCAAAGGAGGAGCAAGCGGCGGTGAAAGAGGGGATGCAGCTGCTTGCTGCAGAGGAAGCGGGCGTGCAGTTGGATGATGAGGATCAAGCGGCGGATGCTGGTGAGTTATTCTTCTTCCCTTTCTTTTCTTTCCGTGTTTCCATAACTTGGTTGTTCGTTTAATGAATTCCTCTTCCGAATTGGACAGGCGGGACTTCTGATCCGCATGCTGGGGGCTCTGATCCTGCGGCTAAGTAGACTGGGGGAGTTGGTGAAGGAGTGTGGATGCATCTGCCATCTTTTTGTTTCTTTTTTATCACTGTTTATGTTAGTCTTTGATGTGCAACTGTAATAAAATTATTTGCAAAGAATAACTTCGTGTGATCTTATAATATAAGCTGATTTTGTCATGTTTAAATGTTGTTGCTATCTTTATGTGCCGTGTGAGAAGTATAATTATGTATATGCCTGTGATTCTAGTTGTGTTTGATGTTAAGTTTTTGCTTGAAATATAATTTCACGTTTTGCAATGTCAGTGTATGAATAAGCTATAGTTACGCATTTATGTACAAGAGAAGAGAGTACCGCCCTTTATGTTTTATTCGCAGGCGGTAGCTTTGAGTGTCTTGTGTAACTGTTCACGGGTATAGCTGAGCGCCCTGCCACCCAGTACGCAGGCTTAGAGCCTCATGAGTGAATGCTTCCTATTCGGTTTCCTGTACTTTAGAGTTTGTTATACAGGATAGGAGAAAAATATTTAAATGGAATGGAAATATAGTAAAAGTAAAACTTCCAGTCACGGAAGGCCGTCGATGTGCTTAAGTTCGTGGCAAACGGGTTTTGTAGTTACTTTCCCTAGCTGTGGGTCTTGGAGACATTTGTCACCCATCTTACGCCTCCGCGGGGAGTTTTCTTTTTTACCACAGCCGCACTTAAGACACATCGGAGCCGAGATCGCGCACGGTAACTACCCGAACCATTATGGTCCGTAATCGTGGGTATTATTCGATTTACCGTGGCCGGCTAGCGTGGGTGCCGTTGGCCGTGAACTACCCCTGGCTGGCCACACCTTATGTTGGGGCTTAAAGTAGGTTCACAGTTGCCGGCGAGCCGAACGCCGTAATGAGCTGCCATCGGCTATAGTCGGCCTTTATGATGACTTATAATCGGCTCATTACAGTTGGCTTTGAGGGCAGGCGCGCAATGAGTTAACCCGCAGCAGAGGGATGCTGGAGCAAAAATGTCTCATTGGCGAGTGCATAGAATCGTAGCGTACCTGTTAGGCCTAGTCCAGATGAGGCCGTGGTGCGTCTTGAGGGGAGATGCCATAGGATTTTGTTCAACAGAAAGGGATAAAACTTAACGAGCAGCCAAGACATAAAGGAACAAGTTAAAAAGAGACAAGATTTTTTAAAGTGGTTCGGCACGGAAATGCCTACGTCCACTGATTCTCTTTGTTAATTCACTTCATATGGGCAGTACAAGTTAAGAAAAGTATCGACGGAGGTGTCGGATGTTCCATGCCCTCTGGAACACCTCTCCGTCCACTGTTGACAAAATGTAAGCTCCGTTGTGGAGATCTTTATGAATTACATATGGTCCGTCCCAGATGGGGTCCAGTGCCCCGGGGCGCGGAAAGATTCGCCTGAGGACAAGATCTCCTTCTTGTAAGCTGCGATGCTTGACTTTGGAATTGTATTGTGCTGCCACTTTTTGTTTGTGAGCTGCTGCTTTGAGTGCTGCATCGTTTCTCCTTTCCTCGATCAGATCCAAAGACATGAGGAGGAGTTCTTCGTTTTCTTCTGGGTTGTAGTGCATCCTACGGTGGGAAGGCACAATAGTCTCAACTGGGAGCATTGCCTCCGATCCATATGCCAAAGAGAAAGGAGTATGTCCCGTTGATGTTCTGAAAGATGTGCGGTATGCCCATAGTGCCGTAGGAAGTTCGTCCACCCAAGCGCCTTTTGACTTTTCAAGTTTCTTCTTGATTAGGGTTTTGAGAATTTTGTTGACAGCTTCAACTTGTCCGTTTGCCTGAGGGTAAGCTACTGATGAGAAGCTTTTATGAATTCCATGTTCTTGGCACCAGTCGGCAAATTCTTCGCTGTCAAACTGGAGTCCGTTGTCGGATACGATCTTGAGTGGGACTCCATACCTGCACAGAATGTTTTTGATCAAGAAGTTGATAACTTTTGCTGAAGATATTTTATTTAAAGGTTCCGCTTCCACCCATTTGGTGAAATAATCGACTGCCACTATAGCATATTTGGCTCCGCCTCGGCCCGTTGGCAGTTCGCCAATTAAGTCAATTCCCCATACAGCAAAGGGCCAAGGGCTAGTCATTTGAGTAATTTCGTTTGTGGGCAGTCGAGGAATCTTGGCGAACTTCTGACATCTGTCGCATTTCTTAACGAAGTCTAGGGCATCTTTGTTTAGTGTGGGCCAGTAATATCCATATCGGAGTATCTTTCTTGCCAAAGTCTGTCCTCCAGTGTGATCTCCGCATCCTCCCTGATGGATGTTTGTTAATATCTCCTTGGCTTCCCTTCCGGCGACGCATCTTAATAAGGGGCTAGAGAAGCCACGCCGGTAGAGGATGCCTTCTTGTATTGTGTAGTGGGGAACTTTCCTCAAGATCTTCTTGGCTTCGTCACGCCTGTCGGGTAGTATGCCATCTTGCAAATATTTCCGGATAGGAGTCATCCAGGTTCCTTCTTCGATTGCAGTTATCAGATTCACTTGTTCGAAACTCGGGGCTAGCTGCCTTGAGATTGCTAGTGCTCCGGAAATGGTGCTGTTCTTCATACTAGCTTGCTTTGCAAGTTCATCTGCCTCTTGGTATTCTTCTCTTACCAAGGCGGCGCTTAGAGCATGAGATGATACAGCGAGGTATAGGTATAACACTTCACCTTCATTTGGAGTTGAGAGTACTGGTGGTCTCTGAAGGTGTTCGATTAGGTTGAGGAAGGCTTTTAAGCATTCGTCGGTCCACTCGAACTTCCCTTTGTCTTTCTTGAGTGCTTCGAAGAAAGGGACACACTTGTCAGTTGCCTTGGAAATGAATCTGCTTAGGGCGGCCACCTTTCCGTTTAGGCTCTGCATTTCTTTTCGAGTGGAAGGTATCCTTATTTCTTTTAAAGCCCGGATTTGTTCAGGGTTTGCTTCGATTCCTCTGGCGTGGACGATGAATCCTAAGAATTTTCCCGATGATACTCCGAAGGAGCACTTTAGAGGATTCAGCTTCATCCCATATCGACGAAGTACCCGAAACATATCGTCCAGATGGCTTACATGGTCGTTGGCTTTCCTGGACTTTACCAACATGTCATCCACATATACTTCCATAGTTCGTCCTATCAGTTCTGCGAACATTTTGTTGACGAGGCGTTGATAGGTAGCTCCAGCATTTTTGAGTCCAAAAGGCATGACTTTGTAACAATATAATCCGCGGTCGGTGATGAAGCTAGTGTGGTCTTGATCAGGAGCGTGCATGGGAATCTGGTTATATCCGGAGTATGCATCCACAAAAGATAGGAGTTCGTGTCCGGCTGTGCTATCCACAAGTTGGTCAATTCGGGGAAGTGGGAAGCAATCTTTTGGGCAAGCGTCATTCAGATTGGAGAAGTCAATACATGTTCGCCACTTTCCATTGGCCTTTTTTACTAGCACTGGGTTAGCGATCCATTCTGGGTAGATGGCTTCCCGTATGAAGCCATTAGTAAGTAGATTCTTTACTTCCTCATCAAGGGCTGCCGATCGCTCTGCCCCCATGCTCCTCTTTTTCTGCTTTACTGGTACCTTGGTGGGATCGATGTTCAGCATGTGGCATGCTATGTTGGGGGAGATTCCTGTCATATCGGCATGGGTCCATGCAAATACATCTGAGTTGTGGCGGAGAAAGTCAATGAGTTGATCTTTCAACTCCGTTTTTAGCTGAGATCCGACTTTTAATAGTTTACTTGAATCGTGCTTGTCTACAGATACGAATTCCATAGCCTCTGCAGGCTCGGCGGTAGCCTCCTCCTCTTTATCCCTGGGGTCTAGTTCATTGAAGGGATCGCTTGTGTATCGAAGAGGAGGGGCTTTCTTTAGTTGCTATGCCTCCAAGCTTTTCATGCAGAGAGTAGTCTCTGCATCTTTTCCTTTATTCTTTCTGCGGTTATTGCGAAGTTCAGTTACGTAGCAGTCTCGGGCAGCATCTTTATCTCCTTCTACTTCTCCTACTCCGTTGTCTGTTGGAAATTTCATTTTCAGGCACCAGGGGGCTAATACAATCTGGAAGTCAGACAAGGCTGGTCTTCCCAAGAAGGCGTTGTAAGCCGAGTGGTTTTCTATTAGCACGAACGTTTGTTTTCGCACAACGGAGCGGGGATGACTTCCTATTTCGACGAAGAGGTCAAGTTGTCCGAGGGGCATTTTTGCATCTCCAGTGAAACCGTGCAGTGGTTTGTCACAGGGGGATACATCCTTCATTGATAACTTCATTTTGTCGAAAGCATGTTTGAATAGGATATTTACGGAGCTTCCTGTGTCTATTAGAATCCGAAAAACTTTAGCTGGACCGAACCAAGCGGAGATGACCATAGGATCCATATGTGGGTACTGTCTTCCTTCCAAATCACGCCTACTGAATATGATGTCGTCGCTCTCTTTTCGTTTCGGGTGGCGTTCTTCCGTGATGGAGTTAACATAGCCTTCTGCATTTCTAAGCGACTTGCCGTACCTTTCCATCTCTGCCCAACTTCTGTCGGCGATATGTGGTCCTCCTGAGATGGTAAGGACCACTATCTTCTCTTGACCAGAGCCACTGGTGTTGTGATTGTTGCGATTCCCTCCGCCTACCTCTGGGAGGGGTTGCTTCGAGTTCTCATTGGCTGGAGTTGGAGTCCTGTTCTGACCCTTCACATAGCGTTCCAGTCTTCTTCTTCTAATGTGTTCTTCGATCAAGTCCCGAAGATGGTGGCATTCATTGGTGTCATGTCCGTGGGACTCGTGGAAGCGACAGAACTTTCCGGACTTGAGTGCGTTATCTGACTCTTTCTTGTGCGGGGGGCGCTTGTATCCTAGTTCGCCCTGAGTGGCTAGGAAGATATTTTCGATTGTGTCGTTCAAAGGAGTGTAGGAGTCAAATCTCGGCCCTGGTCGATATTGGCGCTTTTCGACCTTTCTGCCCCCAGTATTGTCTCTAGATTCATTTCTTCGAGCGTCTTTAGCTGCAGTGGGAACCTTGTCCTGAACTATCTTGCCTTGTTGCCCTGACTGCCTCTCCGTAGCAGCGTCTTCAAGTCTCATATACTTTCCAGCTTCATGGAAGAAATCAGGCAAGGTAGCTGGTTTTTCCTTAGTTAATCTTCTGGCAAACTTGGTGTCTGGATGTACACCACTACAGAGGGCCATTAGAGTGAGTTTTTCATCGGCATCTTGAACTGCTGCCGCTGCGGCGTTGAACCGTGTTAGATATTGTTGCAGCGTCTCTCCGGATTTCTGTTTGACATTGGATAGAGAATAAGCATCCTTGGGTTGTTCCACATGGATGCGGAACTGGCTAATAAACCTTTCTTTCAACATCTCCCATGAGCTGATGGATCCTTGGGGTAGATGGCAGAACCAGGAGGTAGCTGGATCTGCTAGGAATAGCGGAAAGCATTTACATAACACTCCTTCTGTTGCTCCACTCATGAGCATATGCTGGGTGTATCTCTGCAAGTGTACGATGGGGTCGGAAGTTCCTTTGTAAGGTTCCATGGTTGGCATTTTCCATTCCCGGGGAGTGATGGCAGTTTCGATATTTCGGGTAAAGGGACTGGTGACCCTGGCGCCTATTCCCCGGTCCCTTTGCTCCCGTTGGACACATTCTCTGAATAGTCGTGCCATTCGTTCGTCAGAACTTGGAGCGGACAAAAATGAGCTTGGTTCTTCCCTGCGGGATCTATCTCGTCCAGATGACCTGTAGGGATGGTACAGTCTATCACTTCTAGCATTATCCAGTGGTTGTCTTTGGCTGCTCGGATGCACGCTAGGACCAGCTACAGTTGCCCCCTGCCTTGATCTTCCCCTGTGGGGTTCTGTTTCGAGCACATCCATGGGGTCAACTTCGGGCTGGGTTCTAGCTCGGCTCCGTTCAGCGGGGTTTCTATGATTAGGTGGCATGACTGGCTCAGCTACATCCGACCCTCGCCTGGTGCCTCCCCCGCTGGATTCGGTTCCAAGGGCTTCCTCGAGTCGGAATTCGGGCTGAGTCCGGGCGCGGCCCCTATCATTGTTGTTCCTGTTGATAGCTTCTTCGAAGAGGGAAGACCTTTGTTGCCTCCGAGATCCTCCGGATTGGGACTCACCCCATGATTCAGTGTTGTGGTTGGGCTCTTCAGCATCCCTTAAGCGTGACATGAGTTGGTCCACCAAAGCTTCTTGTTGGGATGTGAAGCGGTTAGTTACTTCAGTCACAACCCTGTCCAGATCTGCCCTAGTGATTGGTCGTTCCGTTGCGGGACCAGTTGGATTTTCCTGATTTTCATCTGGTACTGCTGTTGAAGTGGGCTGATCTGCGATTGCTGGATCTGGAAGGCTGCTAGTTGCGATGTTCTTTCCTTTGTTAACATCCCTTCTCTGTTTGGAAGGCATGATTTCTAAGCAACGAGCGATGTTGTTAGGAAGAAGGTTGAGTGGGAGAAGATGAAGCTTGAGTTTTACTCTCAGTGAAAGCACCAAAAATGTTTGCACAAAAAATGGACAAACACCTCCAAGTCGTATTATTTAGTTGATTATATGTGATTTTCAATGATTTTAGATGAGTACGTAAATATAAAAGAAGTAGGGGCTGAAATGTAAAAGACACGCGGATTTATAGTGGTTCGGCCAGAATGTGCCTACGTCCACTTTATATGTTATTATCTCCTTTCTTTCAGATTACAAGTACAATGCTTCGTATATAAGTATATGAAAGTAGTTTGAAAGTTCCTTCCTTGCTTGAGCTCTCAAACTTGTCTGCCATTGTTGTACCCCTGCCCCTCTATTTATAGAATGAGGTAGGGGGCAGGGGTTTTGGAAGTATATAGCTGCTGGTGGGCCCGGGCTGGAGCAATCTGGACTGGCCATCTTCTGGTTCGGCAAAGTTACATTCGGCTATGAGCTTGGACCGGTGGTAGTTGTGCATGTGGATCGGCAATGGAAAGGAGAGGGTTGGTTCGGTGCTTGCCAGGTCCGGTAGTAGGAGCGTGAGTATGTGGAACGGTGGCAGTGAGGTGGTCCGGTATTGGAGTTGTAGAGGTGGTTCGGTAGTGGGGGAGATCCGGTAGGTCATTTGGTCCGGTGGTGGCATGGGCTTTGGTCCGGTTGTGGTTGGACCGGATGGAGGGCCGACCGAATGGCTTTGGCTCGGTCATGGATTGGAGACGTCGAATGAACTCATGCCGATTGGACCTTCATGCTAGAGCGCCGAATGAGGTCATAGGCTTGTATAGCCGGATGAACGTGTACTCCGGATGGACCTCACTGCTGAATGAGCTTGTTCCTTCGAATCGCCGAATGGACATAGGAGCTGGTGGAATGGAGGTTGCAAACCCGGGTGAAACTGTGACTTCCTGGTCTCGAGATCTTCTGGGTGAGAATTCGCCCAACAAATATAAATTGTTAGAGTGAAAGAAAAGAAAAGACATAACAGAATCTGACATCATGACAAGTAATATATAATACACACATGATCTTTACAGAAGAAATCTGTAATATATATATATCAATCAGAGTAAACCAACCCATCATCGGCTTGGATAGTTATAACAACATGTCTCATAAATGCTAATAAATACAAAATAAGAAATGCAGCAGAAATAAAAGGTACATGAATATGTCTAGGAAGCATCCAGCTCGTCTCTTGAGAAGCTCCAAAGCATCCATGACTAAATCTAAAATATATTCGGGGCTGACCCATGCATTATAAGAAAATAACGCTCGGATTAGTATGGTAAACCAGCGTGAGAAACTCAAATCATATGGATTGTCATATTTATAAAACCCATTCAAAAATAAAGGTATCTTAAAAGAACATACTGCACATAAACACATACGGCTTTTTACCCTACAATACCGAACCATCTTTATTTGAAAATCTTGTGATGTTATAATGATTTATAGAGTTTAAAATAAATATACAACGTAGCTGAAATGCTTGCATATCACATTCCACCATATTTGGTATATAGCTAAGTTCGTAAGGAACATATTAGAAAATGAATTCCATTAATGGTAAGGCTAATAGGGTATTGCCGGTCACAGCACATCTCTAGAAAAGTGCACGAGCCTTAGCCGGCTCCCCGTAAATCAGGACCGGCCTACCCCTTCCTAGATAGTACCGAATATGTCATCACCCCTCGGATGATAACAAGACAAACTGTACCAGGCCTGAAGCATACATAAATCCATAAATATCGATCTAGATCGGGTGATGACCATACCCTAATGGTAGAGAATCACATAGCCTTGAAGCATATCCCTTATTTTATTCATTACCGAGAGTGAGGCTTGAGGACCTTTTACCTTTTTAGCAAATCTCCCTTGGAATGCTAACACTTCCCTCTAAGCAAGAATGTAATGCCAGCATTTATCCATATAAGTAGTTCAAGATATAAACAAATCGAAGACACAACTTCTATTGCATCTTTTTTGGAATCACCCTTAGGATTAGTAGAAAATAACCCTTACACTTCAAAAAAATCCATCTTCGATCATCTTCAAGATGTCTTAAATTTGAATACTTATGCTAGTTCGAAGTGGTTTTCAGATAACTCATACTTATTTGATCCCGGTCTCTCCAAACTAACCATCGATAATTTCAAAATTGGCCAAGATTTGATGGTCAACTATTTAACTATCAAATAAAGAAACAATCCAATCAGAGATTTGATTTCATATAGAAATCAGGCATGATAAAGCACACAAGCAACCACTAAGTCTCTCTAATCAATCCTTTCATTAATTAAAATAAATTAGTAAATACTTGTATCCAAATATTTTTACAAAGATATACCTCTGTATACTACTCATTCACTATTCGTTTATACTCCTTCAATGCTTAGAAAATTATCCATATACTTATCTTAATGGCATAAGTAAATTAACAAACCACTACACTTTCAGTACTTAGAATATGTAACTATATACTTATCTCAACGGTATAATTATATTCACAATTCACTACACTTTCAATACTTAGAAAATGTATCAATATACTTATCTCAACGATATAAGTATGTTAACAAATCACTACACTTTCTATACTTAGAAAATGTAACCATATACTTATCTCAACGATATAAGTATATTCACAAAACACTATACTTTTAATATTCAGAAAATGTAACCGTGTACTTATCTCAACGGAATAAGTATATCCAAAAAATCTAAAGAAAGATTTCACTTCTAAAACCACATTTATTGAGGTTAAAACAAATCTCTTTTAAAACCTAAATAATGATAAACCCAAAACGCGTTTAGTGTAAGTAAATGGATCGTAAAGAAATTAGACCAAGTATACTTACCACCACCTTCCAATTCAAACTTGTACTATCTCTCGATTAACAATGTAGCCAAACGAGTTATATAACTATCATTGTCTCGACATACATTCTTAATTCTCACAGATAGAAACGAGTTTCCCTACCTCAGAATTTGGTGTTAAGTATGAAAAGAATACTTTCCATATCACCATAAGTTAAAATGATCATTTGTAGAAATCAAATCTTATTTCTTTTGTTAAACTCCTTTTTATAAATCTCTTTTATATTTATAAAACTTCTTTTATAAATCTCCTTTCTATTTATAAAACTTCTTTCATTATTCTCCATAATTTAAATCTCATATGCTTTCCATAAAAGGTTCATTCCATAGATCACCATAAATTCACAACTGTGATTTATTTCCAATTTATCAAAATGTTATCATTTCCCTTTTATAAAATATCATTTGTAAATCTATTATTTTACTTATAAGATATCATATATACATCTGTTTTTCCATACAACATTTTATATAAAGCGTTTCACAAATATTTATTCCAAAATATTTCTATCTTCTTTAAAAATAGAATCACTTCATTATAAAAGATAAATTCCCCCTTTTGTTTTCTTGATAATGAACATTTGTTGTTATATTAACTTTTCTGTAAAATAATTACTTCCTATAATATTTTTAAAACATTTCTATATAAATCAGAAGAGATTAATAAAAAGGTTGGAGTAAAGTGGAGAAGTTTAGAAACTATTTCTAAATAAAATACTATAGGAAATTCCAATAGTCATATTTAAAATCATTCTTCAAATCAGAAGCATTTTTAAATCAAAAACAACAAATAATAGCATTCCTAAAATACTATAATAAGGCTTGGAGCTACCACAACACTAACAGTGCTTTCCAATAAATGTAACAACAGTAAGGCCAATATCAAAGTCACATCCAATAAGGTCAAACTACCAAGCTTTTCGCATTCAACAATTTATGCAATAAGTATACAAATGAAATTAAATTCAAAAGCGATAAGGAATCCAGATCCTTTTACAAAATTTCATTAGTTCCCTGTATTTCATTTCATACATTATCCGCTTTCCAAAACAGAAATTCAACCAAATCAAATAAGAAAATCATTCAAGCATGTAAACAGTAATTTATATCTGCCATTTATCATATATAGTTCATCCAAAGGTGAGTTAACTTACCAAAATGCCAATTGACGCTTAGGCGTTCCTACTTGATCTAACGTTCGATTTTAGCACAAAATTCTACTTGCTTCAAACTTAACAGAATTAGCTCTAGTACGTAGATGACAATCCTATGAGCGCAATGCAAAAGACCGCGTTCGATTTGGACATCGTATGCAATAGTTATGGATTTTAGAAGAATTTGAATTATTAATTAATTAAATAACTTAATCACTTAATTGAACTAATTACCTTTCACAAACCCTTCTTCCCCAGTTACCCAATTCATGTGCACATGTACACACAACCTAACAATGCATGCTTCCTCTCTCTTACCTATCTCCAAACACACAATGAATCAAAGAACCGCTAACTCTAACATGTCACACTTCGCATTCTCTCAGCATCGACACCAATGACCACTTCGGCCAACCCAATCAAAATCCGCCTGTAGCTTCTCCCCCTTCCAACATTGAATTCCACAAATAACCTTGGAGCACTGCAATGACTCTAACCACCACCAAGTAACTCGCCTTCCTACCTCGAATTCGCCATCACCTTCGATTTTCCCTTAGGCCCCCCACTACTCGCGACTGAAGATCCACTACACGACACAACATATGTCACACATCACCAATGGTAGCCGCACTACCTTAGACCAACATTAAACCACTCATCTTCGCCTAATAAGCACAGCGCCACCCTTCAATTCCTCGATCGATGCTCCAAGCTCCAACAACGACAAATCCAAGCTTAGTTATCACTACGTCGGTCCTCTCAAATCGAAGCTGCACCCAACATCGACTACATAGATTTGAAGCTCTTGCCAATACGAAACCAACGGATCTAATGATGTTGGTTTTCGATAACTACAGTTCTCGATTTAATTTCGAGAAGGTGGTGGCTAAGTTTTGTTTATTGTAAATGAAAAGGAGAAAGAGGAAAATGAAAAGGTGGAAGAGAGGAGTGAGGGTGAGTTGTTTATATAATAAATTATTATTATTATTTAATTCTCTAATTAAAACATTACACATTTCAAGCTCGCACGATCACACCACACGTCTAATCACCAGGAAACTTGTTGGTATACATGACCTCATTATTCATGTTCTGGTGGCATTATTTTTTTCAAAATTTGAGACAGTGCCCCATGATGATAATTTCATGCATTTCAAGACCATTTATCAATAAAACAATTTTTTGTCGCACTATTGATTTTTATTCGGACTATTTATTTTTGCAAATATTTTTCTATAACAAGTTCATAATTATTATTTGTTAATTAAAAAGAGTTATCAAGCATTAAAAATCAATTTTCTAAATATTCAAAATTAATTAAATATTCAAAATCAAGACAATAAAAATTCTGGGTTGTTACATTCTCCTTCCTTAAAAGGATTTCATCCATGAAATTTCGAAAGGAAGAAAATATCTTCTCACGCTTATGTTATAGAACACTTTGGCAGCACCTCTTTTGTGCGGCTAGGTCCGAAAAAAAAATACAACACCAATATAAGCTCATATCTTAGGACAACACAGCAACAATATATATGTATAATATGCCATGTAGAGTGTGTATGTCACATAACAAACACACCTGTTAAGCACAAACATGTAGAAATTTGCAAGCAAGCTAACTCTACTTATGAAACCGAAAGTAACTAGTAAGCATTTGCTTTCATATACCTATATTTCACTTACATAACCCAAAATAGAGTTAAGGACAAATGAAATAATACAACAACTCATCCATCCTATCATGAATCTAAGCATGTTAAATCATATATAGCAATCACCTCACACAAGAATGTTATATCAAACCATGTAATTTGCATCTCTAATGAAAGAAGCATTCAATCTATTAAAGCCTGCACAATGTATGAATGTCATCCGTACGTAATATCAAATTCGAACACTTGCTCGATCGCATAAACTTCTCTTCTGAAGTAGCATTGCTCGCTCAACTTTCCTAGTGCGGACTACGATCATATTTCTTGATTAGAAACCTATGCTCTTCTTGCATAGCGTATACTATGATAGAAAAGTTCAGAATCATGTCAAGAATCTAAATCAAGTGTTCGCCGCCAAGAATCGAGTAAAAAAAATCCTATTCAGATCGGTGTAAAGCACCTCGAAATCATGTACTCGAGTATGGGTCAAAAACAATTATGCGAATAAATAATTTATGTACAACATATGTATTTATTCCATTGGTTTCTTAACTACACAAATTTCATGTTAATTTAAATCACATTCATTCTCTCGAAGATTATTTCTTATTTAATACTAGAATTGTAACAACCTGCCTTTCGATCCTTCAAGGTTGACACTAATACATCCACGGCATTCAAGTGTCGAGCATCCAAATGCCGAAATGACGGATTATTAGGAGGGAAAGTAAAATAAAGACAAGGAGAAACTAAAAAAACACAAAATATCACAACGCAAAGGAACTATATATAATAATCAACATAATATTTTACATGGTCATTTTCAAAATGATACGTTGGAGTCATAATAATACAACTTCCAACCTAGGACATTTATAACTGTCTATCCCCACATAATTGATACAAATTTCATGAAACATAGCGGAATAAATAAATATACGAGAGATACATTTTGGAGCTCTAGCCCGTCTCCTGAGCTCCAAAGCATCGAAAACTAATCTAAAAATATGCTCGATCTGACCTGAACATTATGGGAAAACAACGTCCGGATCAGTTTGGTAAAACTAGCATTAGAAACTCAAATCATAAGAACTTTTATTATAACTTGTAAAATCCTTTGAAATTAAAGGTATCTCGTAAGACCTTGTCGCACATAACACGGACATGTTATTACCTTAAGATAACCAAAATAACCAAGTAGATGTAATGTGTGTACGTCACAACAATAATAGGTATAAAGTTGAAAAACGAAGGCATGTATTAGAGACTAGATTTCCAACAAATAGCAAGGTAAGGGACTATCTTCTGAAATAGTACACCTCTAGATAAAAAATACTATGGGTTGCAGTTACCTTTGCAACCCGCATGACATGACCGACCGGCTCCTGACTGGATAGTACCAAATATGATAACCCCTAAGTTGTGATCAACAACCAAAATGGTCTCCGAAGCATACGTATAGATATCGACTCAAGATAAGGCAATGATTATACCCTAATATGACCGACTCTCATAGCCTTACGGCATAACCTGTTTTAGCCATTACCAGGATGTAAAGCTTGAGAGGCCATGATTACCATTTTTGTCATAGCACACCATCTTGGAATGCTAATACGGCCTTCCAAGCAGAAATGCAATGCCAACATTCATCCATTCAAGTTTTTATGGGATTGAAAAAACGTTTAATGTTTACTATCTTCCTTTTTGGAATCACCCTCAGGAAGAATAATATAGCTCCATAGCATACTCCATAATGATCCATCACGAACATTATTAGTCTGGAATGGTTCGGATAAATCATACTTATCCAAAACCGATGTCTCCAAAACTAAGCTGTAATTTCCAACTAACTCAATTCCGACTCTTTTGGAAGTATGCAACAAGTGTTTGAGTCCTTACCAGGAAATATGAATATACACAACATACTTCCTGAGTTAAAACAGGTCAACATTTGATAAACTATCAAATACACAATCAAACAAAAGTACAGAGATTTAATTTTTCCCTAGTAACCGCTAAGCCTCAAAATAAGTTTCATTTATTTAAAATCTTTTTCAAAATATTTATCAAAATATCCATATACTTATCACATTAGAATAAGTATATTCACAAAACATTGTGAAAGATTTCTCATTTCAAAATCATTTTAAAATAAGCAAACAGATGTTATTTAGATTAGAGATAAAGATAACCCCAAACACTATTCCTTCGGTGTTAAGCATGGAAAAAATGTTCACACCACCACAATTAAGAAGGTCAGTTAAGGGAAATCCCATCTCTAATTCTTTTATAAATTTTCTTTAATAAATCAATTGCTATTATGAAATCTCCTTTGCTTAAATTCTAATCCATTTATAAAACTCTTTAATAAATACCCAAAAATCATTTATAAAACTCTTTCATAAATATCCAAAGCCATTTATAAAGCTTTTTTATAGATCTCCAATATCATTTATAAAACTTCCTTTACAAATCTCCAAAATCATTTATAAAACTCTTTTATAAATCTCCAAAATCATTTATAAAACTTTTTTATAATTCTCCATTCATAATTCCCTTTTCTTAAAATATCATTTATAAAAATCATTTGTAAATCTCCTTTAAATATATTCCTTATAAAATATTATTTACAAAATATCATTTGTAAATACCTTTATCAAAATGATTAGACAACTTACAAAGTCATTAAAACACTTATCCTCAAATAGATGTCTAAACAATCTATTGATGTTTAATAGCAGGATGGTGATTTGTCCTACTAAATAGATGTCTAAACAATCTATTGATTTCAATTTTAGTAGAACAGGGATTTATTCTTGTAACATCCCAAGAATTTATCAATTAAAATAAATAATATATTTTAAACTCTTGGAATCTAATTTGAAAATAAATTGGGAAAAAAATCTTAAACAAATAAAATAAGTGAAAATTTTATACATAAATAAAATTCCAATTTATTCTGAGTTTAAAATTTTGAAATAATGAATGTTTTAAAAAGTCATTTTAATTTAAAATCTTATATATTTGTATATTACATATATGAGTAAGGTTGAATAAATATTGAAATTTAATTTAAAATTTTCAAGATATGTGTGAACACATTAATGGACATAAATGTTTATATTTCAAGTTTGAATTTAAATTTAAAATAAATGTTTTTAAAAATAAGTGGCATTTAAAAATCATTAATATGTAATGTATATAATATAAATATTGGTTAAAAACAATCCTTTTAACAATTGTATACAAATATACACAAATGAATAGGATATAAAAATTTATAAAAATTCTTTTGTCTTGTAAAACTACAAATGCTAAATATACATTCACATGGGAGATGGAGTAAAGAGATTAACAAAATTGAGATCTCATGATTATTGTTTACAAATGGCATGTAACATCATTACTTGAATAAAATAATCAAACTAAAAATTTCAGGAAACTTTTCATCTTCCAATTTCAAATTTATTAAGCTGCCAAATCTCTGAAGTTCAGTAACCAAAAGATTTAGCAATCTCAAGCTCCAACACTCAAGAAAAAGTAAAAATCAGAAAAAGAAAGAAAAAACTGCCAACCTTTTTTCTTCAATTCAAAAGTTAAATCTGAAGTTCTTTTTAAAGCATCAAACTATAGTGTATGATTCCATCTCTCAGGTAAGTTTTAAAACTTTATAGATTAGTGAGATTATGATTTTTAAATCAAGTTTTAACAACAAATTCAAAACTGCAGATTAGCTTTGAACAGGGGGGCTTCAGGTTTTTACTAGTGCAGTAGTTCTGAAATAATTTTATGGCAAGTAACTTTCTTTTTAAAATTTGAATTTGAAGTTATAATCTCTAATGAAGAAAAAAGTTAAAACAATAATATTAATCATTTGCAGGGGAAATCAAGATCAAAGATTAGATTTACTTCTTTTTCTGATGGTCAGAGGAGGTAGGGTGAGACTCTTTTTCTGATGATGCTCTGATGGGTTTTGTTTGGGTCGAGATGACTCGATTTCAGTTTCCAAATTAATTCGAGTTTTGGGTGTTTGTGGGGTTTTGGGGGATGATCGATGACTTGAGGGTGGCTGCATCTTCGACCAACGGTGATGGTTTACTCATGGACGTGCACGTGGTGGTTGTTGTATCAGTGAGGATGGTTTGAGAAGAAGGGGGGTGATTGGAAGCGAACATCGGGAAAAGCACCCTGTAGCTCGAGTTTTAACTTGGAGTGAAAGGGTGGGTGCGCTAGGTAAAAGAGAAGTACTTAGTAAAATTTTCAAGTTTTCAAAAAAAAAATTAGCATATGGATAGGCATTGAGGAAACCTGAAGCAAGCAGGATTTTTTCTCGGGTAGAACCCGAAGCATATATAGTAGCAGGATTTTCTGGTAAAACTTTAACAATCTAAAGTAATTAAATTTTTAATGCATTCTTTGTTAAAAATGATAGTTATTAAGTAGAATGTGAGGTAAATGATATTGAAATAATTATTTGAAATTTATGAAGTTCAAAGATATTTTAAATCTTATAATTTCTTTTAAATAAAAGTTGTTTTTAAATTTAACTTAATAAAAATTTAGAAGTAAATCAAATATTCAAGTGTTAACTTTAAACCAAATTTATTTATAATGATGAAATAGTAATTGACAATTAATTTTTTGTAATGGTTTTATAATTAATAATTAATTAAAGAATAGTCATTTAATAAAAGTGATTAAACTTAATTAGTTAACAATTAAGAATTAATAAATTAAAATAATCAATTAAAGGATAATTAGTTAATAAAGCCAATTAAGATTAAATTAATTCGTAGTTAAGTAAAATTAAACATTGATTTAAAATAATTAATAAAGATAATTATTTGGTTAATTCACTTAAATCACATTCACCTTAATCGAAGATGATTGACTATCATCAAATATTCTCTACCAGATTGATATTTCTGTTGTGATACTGTGATTGCCTTGTGCTGAACTGTGATTTGTGATTTGTTACTATATGTATGTGAAAACCCTTTTGCCGTAAAACGACATCTAAACTTCGATGCGACAGGGAGTCAGATTTCAGTTAGTTATCCGAAACCCACATCGAACCCTGAATGTGAATCCTTGTGATTGATACACTCACATGTTTTAAAATTGAGCGCTCACTATCGGATTAGCCGGGAGAGGACCTTTGTGTCATATAACCCATTCCGAATAGTGATTCGACGAAATGGATAACATTTGAAGACGGTGTTGAAGACCGGTGTCTTCGAAAACGATAGGATAACTTATCGATTGTCTTTACACCGAGTTGCTCCGGTATAGAGATCTCGACCTGTGATGGGGAGTCCGATCAGAATTGTGGATACCCGTATTTGCCAGGGCTTCTTCCTTTATTGGACGAAGTGCCCTCGGGTTCTGTTCGAACCCGGAACAGACTTGTATGGTTGTGTGTCTAACACTACACTTTGGGATATAAAGCCAATTTCTTTCAAATACATATCTGTTGGTGGTGGAGAATTTATTCTCTTAGCTTAACACCCTTTTATGAGACGTACGAGCTCAGAGGTTATGGAGTTGAAGGTTATCAGCGATATACTCCCAATTTGGTAGTGTGTCATTCTAAGTGCTGCTGTATATGGATGATCATTTGTTGAACATTTATGAACAAAGCATGGCTTTCGTGTAAAGCGTAGCTTTGTGGACGAGACCTCATCGGACCTCACACCCCAGAAATGGTCGAAACAGGAAAGATGCGACAAGGTTATGAGGGTCGCGCCCTTTAGGGTATGTCATCTCCTTTTGGAAAAAGGTGATATCATGGTATGGAGCCCAGATATTTCACCTTTGTGGTGGCTTCAATCTCATTTACTGTGTGGTTGTTGCTTTGTGATGGAGGGCCCTCGGATAAAGGTCGCAAACGACCGGGGGGTGGCATACTCGAGTAGTAGTTACCTAGTTACAGAGGTAACGTGACCTTTTGTTGGCAGAGAGCCGGGTAGGTTTTCGGGACGTCCCGCCAGAGGCGTACCCATATGGCATAGAAAGTTCCTTAGCCTGACCATTTGTTGAAAATCCAATTCCCAATACAAACCCAGTACGGTTTTAGTTGTAGAACCTGCCATTTAACATGGCAGCTATAGTAGGCATAGTATCATGGTACCTATGCTAGCTAAGATTAATATTGTACTTTCAAAATGTTTTCACACTATTCACTAGTAATAATATCAAAGAATTTCCTCGTATCAAGCATAATTGACTATCATAAGGGGAAATCTCCCCCAACTGTGCGATTACATTGTGTGTGTGCTGCGAGGCCTTATGGTAGTTTCATTTTCCAAAAGCATGAACGACTTTCTTTTAAAATCTGTTTTATTTAAAAGCAACTGTCCTTGTTTACTCATACCAGTCTCATGACTGACCTGGAGTTTATTGTTTCCTTTCTAAACTCTGGGTGCCCATTATTTCCACACGGGCAGCCTAGTAGCAGGTTTTCCATATCTTGGTATTAGCTGTATCTTGGAGTCTTTTGGTTTGGAGATTATCGGTTTTTGGAGGCTTTTTACCTTAGAGATATTTTGGAAGCTTTTGGATCTCAAGGTGCTTAGTTCTTGGAAGTTCACTATCACTCTATTTCTTTGTAGACTTTTGGCATATGACCACTTGTTGCTCTATTATGATGTTCTATTGGAGTTGTGATATATGTATTTTGATACTCTGATGTGGTAACAAATATTATGATGATGTTGTATCTGTGATGTAATGCATGATATTTATTTTATTTCCGCTGTTTTATATTCATATAATGTTGTTATAAGCTCCATCCGACTAGAGTTCGATGTTTGAATCTTTGGTAGTCGAGTACAAGTGAGGTATTTGATGTCAATTTTCGAACATTTGATTTCAGGCCGTGACAATTCTGCTAACAGATGTCCACATAATTAAACAATTGAGTTATAATAGAATAGTGATTTATTATGCTAAATAAATGTACACATAATCAAATAATTGAGTTATTGAAGAACAAGGATTTATTCTGCTAAAAGATATCATGTTTAGTATAACTGATCACATTTGTATGGTTACCTATTAGTATTGACAATCAAATCCCTTGTGCTCAAACTATTCTTTGGAAAGAAAGTTGCATTTAAACAAATTTATCTTTCGAAAACAATGTAATTAAAAACTTAAAACCCTTTAAAAATCATTGATTACAATTTAAACCCTTTATTAAATCATAATTAAGCCTTAACTTAACTTAATTATTAATTATGAAATATTAACCTGTAATAAATAATTTATTTATAAATTAAAACGCTTAATTAATTTATAATTAGAATAATTAAACACTTAATAATTAATAATCTACCCTATACTTAAATAATAATTAGTTAAAAGTAAATCATATACTTAATTCATAATTAGTTAAAATTTAACTTTCTTCTAAAAGATAATTAATTAGTAATTTATCCCCACTTAATTAAAATTAATAAATCCTATTTAATACTTAATAAATTATTAATTACCAAACTTGATTAATAAATAAATAAATAATAAATCCTTAATTAACTAATTAATCATTATTAGTTAAGTTTTATAATACATTTCCACTATGTTTTAAGTATAAAAACTTAATTTGCAAGAAGTGGACATTTTAGCGAAACTACATCGATAGTAACTATCGCTCGCTATGGATGCTATAACTAGAAAATATTACTTAGATTTCTCTTTTCAAAACTTAACTTTGGAAAGCTTACTAACTTTTCCAAAAACATAAATAAGTGTTTGGAAAGGAAAAAAAAGTTTGAAACTTTGAAAAACGATTTGATTTTAAAAACTAAAAACCATAGTTTTTGCACAAAGATTCCAAATCGCCAATACATACAAAGGTGCTAACTTTCTTTAACTTATACACATATCCAAGTCCATACCATACAAAACATATTACAAACCATATCATAAACATAGATCACATCTTTATCATATTAACATTAATTTTAAACATTATTTTCAAGTCTAAACTACATATCACATTCTAACAAATATAACCACACATATATTCATTTACTAAGCACGTAAATAACCAATAACCAAGAAATATAACATAAATCGAAGATGTAATTTTCAAAAGTGTAAAGACCCACCTTTCATTCCACAGAAAGACGCATCATTAATAAGAAAGAAAGGGATAGAAAAAAGAAAAGATAAAGAAGAAAGAACGAAAACAACATTATAATCTCAACTGCGGAACGAATAAATTATATTAATCACATAAGTATTACATAGTATACATCATCTATCAGAGTTACACAGCTTATAGAACACGTACTAGACAGTTATATGTCTAGTTATTGCAACTCAAATACAATCACAAAGATACGACTAAGAGATCACATAGCGGAACCACTTATATCTATAAACGTTGAAGCCTCCTGCTCCATCGCTCCTCCAGAATTCGTCAAAACTAACCCGAATCCCTTGGCTACTCGTAAAAAATTGAGTACCTAAGAGTTTAAGAAAACAGAAGATAAACTCCGGGTCAGACATGGGTCTGGTGTGAGTAATAGGACAAAGTTTCTTAGCTTTCAAAAACATTTGAAAACAAAAGGGATCATGTAAGACTCCCCACACATAAACATGGGTAAGTTTTTACCTTACGCTAGCCAAAACATTTGATAGAAAATCCATTGATATTATAATAGGGCACAGGGTTTTCAAGTAATTAAGAAATAGCTGAAATTGTTACATGATTAAATTCCATCATTCTAGCCACAAAGTGGGTAATACAATCAAAACCATAAGGGCACGTAGGAAGAATGGATTTCCATCAATAGTAGGGCTACTGGGGTACCGCCTATCACAGTACGAGTCCTTGATTACCGTACCAAGGATTACTCCCAATCCCCCGCAACACGAGGCCGGAACCATCCCTTACTGGATAGTCCCGAACAAGACAACCCCGTGGTTGGTGCGCAATTCCAACTGCACACACAGCCGAATAAAAAGGGACCTTTAGACAGGGGTAAATCTCGTCCTACTTGGGTGCTACCCACTTAGTCTTGCTGCACCTCCCCTATTTTAGCCATTCCGGTTGATGAGGCTACGATTATTTTTAGAGAACACATCTCTTAGAATGCTCATCGTCCACTTGACGATGTTCTGAAAACATTCAATCCATACAAGTTCGTTCCGGGTTCGAATGAAACCGAAGGCATTATCTTGTTACACTCATTTTGGAATCACCCTAAGAGTTAACGACGATAACCCTTGCACTCTGAATCTTCATCTTCACTTAAGATTCACGACTTATCGTTAATTTGGATCGATGTGGTTTTCGGATTTTCAAATCTGGAAACCCGATCCCGGTCTCATCGAAATCCAAAACCCCATCTTTTAGGTACAAGTTGTTTTAAAGTTATAACAATTTGATTCAATTTATTATCTATATTCACATAGATAGATAATTCACAATATCCAAATAGATAGATAATTCACATTATCAACACAAATAAATAATCCACATTATCATCACAAACAGATAATTCACATTATCATCATACTTTAACCAAAGCATCCATATCACACAGCATCACTTATCTCATATCTGAGATCTCAAACCATTCAGGGTAATCAATATCATCCATCCATACATAAGCAAGGATTAATTAATCACAACATCTCTAATTAATTTAAAATGAATTAAATTAATTACTTCATTCTATAAATCCTGCTTACTTAACCGTTAATTAATTACAAATCAATTAATTAATCACCATCTAATTTCCATCTTAATTAATCATTCTTGATTAATTACCCTCTAATTACACAAAGTAATTAGCCTTTAATTAATTACACAAATTAATTATCCTAAACCATTTATAGTAATTAACCTTTAATTACTGTCATTAATTAACTAATTATAATTAATTATATTAATCCTTGATTAATTACATTAATTAATTACTCTATATTCACTTATTATTGATTAATTAATCTTAATTAATCAACCCTTAATTACATTACCGATTATATTAATTAATGATCCATAATTACTTCTTTAATTAATTATTAATCATATTTAATAATTAATCTTTAATTAATTATTCATTAATCGGCTTTGATTAATCACATTAGTAATTTATTACCCTTAATTAATTACATCACTCATTATCTTCAAATAACTCTATTAATCAATTCTTAAATTAATTACACTAAATAATTAATTATTAATTACTTTTTCTAAGTAATTATCCTTCATATTTATTACACAAAGTAATTAATCCCAAATTACCTCCATTCTTCAATTACTAATTACTTCACTAAGTAATTATACTTTATAAATTACACCAAGTAATTATACTTAACCCATCATCCAATGATTATTTTAAATTAATTAAACTAATTAATTAACTTAAACCAATCACATTAATTTAATTAATTACACTGAGTAATTAAATTTTCTTAATTACTTTCATTAAGTAATTATACTTAAACAATTCCATAAATGATTATCTTTAAATAATTAAAATAATTAATTATAAAAATTAATCATATTAATTAATTATTTAATAATCCCTAGTTAATGATCTTCATTAACAATTATTAATTCCTTAATTACTTTCCTTAAATAATTAAACTTAGATTAATCATTATAAATTACAATTCAATTAATTTTTAATAACCAATTAATTAATCTCTAATTATTTAATTAATTAAGTCTTAACTGTAACTTAATTAATCTTTAACTACTTGATTAATTAATTTCTAATCATTAATTAATAATCTAATCTTATCTAATTAATGATTCTTAATTACAAATTAATTATTCCTTAATTAATTAGCTTAAACTTTAATTAATTAATTTAAACCCTTAATTACTAAATTAATTAATTCAAATCATTAATAAATTAAATTAATTAAATATTCTTTAGTTACCTTAATAATTTAATTTATCCCAAATCATTAAATCTTAATTAACTTTAAGATAAAAACATTATTCTTATTAATGATTTAATTACCCTTTACAAAAACCTTTGGAAACTTTTACATTTGAGTTTACCTTTAATTTCATTTCAAATTAAAGATTTAAAAATGATTACAATTTATCTTTAACAAAATTAAAAAACAATTTAAATACTCTTTAAATCAAAGATCCAAGAACACTTAGCTTATAAAGAAATTTATAAGAGTTTTACCAAATTCATTTTAAAATATACTTTAACATTTAAAGTTGTTTAAAATATTTTAAATTTCATAAAACTTATTTATTTCAAAACTAGGATTCAAAATTAAATTTGAATCCATATTTTAAACTGATTTAAAACTTTATTAAAAGTCCCGCTTTCCAGTTTTTAAATTCATTTAAAAATTTAAAAATCAGACATGTTTAAAAACCCGGCACAATCTAACTGAGCTGAGTCCACACTTCATAACCTTGAGTCAATCCTTTCCAAACTTCGAGCAACAAACTCAAATGACTCGAGAAAAACTCGAGTACCACTCCTCTGCTCAAACCCAACATCACTAGAAAATAAGAATGCACCGTGCACATGCACGGTGGCTCCCACCCACTCCAGTCATCCACGATGACCTCTTCACATCGGCGATCGACCTCGCACCCTATCTCGATCATCAAAACATCGATAACAAACTCGAAAGCAAATTCGAGTGTTCAACCCAAATCCTATAACCATCATCCAAACCTGAAACCACCTCGTGCTCGCTTCTTCGACCACAGGTGCATCTGACCTTCCAGCAAAATCTTCGCCAACTCCCAATCTTCCAATTCCCAAAATATGGTGGAACTCGGTCCACCAGAGACGCCGTGGTGGCCATTATTCCGATCAATACCCAAACTAAGGTTACAAACTGAAACAACCACTTGCCGCCGCCACAGTGCAATGCATCCTCATCGGACAATTTTCCCCAAGTCTCCGACCGTCCCCGCATCTCCAGAAAGAACCCTGACCTCTCCGACCATCGAGATCATCAAAAACCCCTCAAAACCCAATTTCTGGTCAAATTAGGACTGCATATTCATCCTTAAGCTAAAAATTATGATTTTAGTTTTAAAAATCATGTTTTAGTTTAGGCATTCAATTTATAATCCTGAATTAATGAATTAGGATAATTGAATTTAGCCTTATATTAAGTTTGCTCACTTCTTATTGATTCCCAAAGATAATACCAAATTAGTTAACTTAATTTTTTTTTAAAACTTTAATCTATGATACAAAAAACACATTTTGTTTTAAAAACCTTAACATAGATTAGATTATGGGATAACGACTTTTGATCAGAACTTAAGCCTGGAAACTAAGAACAGACAAGAACAAATATAACAGCAAGCATGCATCTATACATCCATGTATATACATGGAGATTTCAATCATATACATACACATAATACTACTTTATTTCCTGTAATCCACATGCAATCAGATATCAAGAACTTAAGTTTTTAGAAAGAAAGTTACTCGCCTGTTTTACAGAAGAACAGAGCATTTTTATTTTGAAAACTGGAATGCTAGTCATGAATTGCTTCTTTATTTTGAAACTGCAGTTGCATGCTATTGAAACTTGTTGAAGATGACTTAAGACTTGAATTGTTGAAGAAATGTTTCCTACTTAAAAACTGGAGTTGCTGAAGATTGCTTGTTATTGAATCTTGCTTTTGATTCTAGATTTTACTTGCTTTAATTTTCTGCTACAGGCTTGATTTCATCTCAGGTTTTTTTTTTTAAAATGCAGGCTTAATTTTGATTTGGAAATGAGATTACAGGCTGTTTTGGAGTAATGGTTTGAGGAATGTGAATTTTAGATTTGCTTTTTAGAAAATGAATGAACAAGCTTTAATCTGGAAATGCACAGGATTTGAAAGTGAACAAGTTTTTGGTTTTTGGAAATTTATTACAGAGTTTGTAAAAAGGGTTTGAGCTCTGTTTGAGAATTTTATAGGCTAAACTTTTGATTTTCTCTTAGCCATTGAAAAGGAAAAGATAGAAAAAGATGGAAGGAGATAAGAAATGTGTTTATATAAGTTAAATTTTGTGATTTATTTTAAAAATAAAAAAAATAAAAATTACACTTGTTTACATCTCAACATTTGTCATAAAGAGTTGTTTGTTAGTTAACACATGTTACTAATGTCTCTAAATTTTTAACACATGTCCTTTAAGTAACTCTTATTTATTTAAAAGTTAAACAAAAAGCTTTACTTATTTTTAAATATTAATAAAAGCTTTATACATAATCAATTAGTTTATAAATACTTATCTAATATATATGATTTTCTTTAAAGAAAAAAAACAATTATATTTATAAATAAAAGCTTATACAAATATCTTTAAATTCAAATATTTCAAAATATCTATCTTTTGAATTTTAAAATTAATTCAAATTCAAACTAAATTCTAGAACCCAATTTAAAATCAACTTATGACAATACATTCAATTTGAAAAAACAAAAATTCTATTTATATATATAAAAGCAATACATTATAATTATCGTTTAAAAGTAATAAATTTGTCAATAAATTTATAAGAGAGATTATCTCATTGTTTATAAATTACTATTATTAAATGAATTAATATATCATATTTATTTAAGAAATTATTTTAAAAAGAAATAAAACAAACCTTTATGTCAATTTTATTTAAATTTAAATTTAAGCATAAATCTATTTTAAACTGTTAATAATTACCTTAAATAATTTGAAACTATATAGTTATTTATTTAAATAGCTTTAAAAAGTTTTATATTAAACTAATCATAATTTTCCAAATTGCCAAATATATTTAGAATTTGAAAACAAGATTTTATTTATTTATCTAAACCAAGCTTTTTTGTTTACAATATATACAAATATATATACATAATAAATAGAAAACATTTATTAGCTTTAAAAGATAAAATTTACCAATTTAAATATTTATTAAAAGAAGATCATTAAATCAATTCAAATTTTATTTACAAAGATTATCAAATCATTTTTTTTAAATACAGATTATTAAATTGATATTGCCCAAAATTCCGGCTCATCACAAAAAGGGATGTGAATTTTATTCATCAACTTTAGCAAATATTTTTAAAACTTAAAAAGAGCCTAGATCTTGAATTTTTCAAAACAAAACTCAAATTTTAGACCTTGAAACATGCCTTTTGGTTTGGCCTTGGCCGATATGGTCTCGGTCATGGGTTTGATGGGGTGTGAGGGCTTGAAACTAAAAGGAGAAGAGGAGTATGAAGAAAATGAAGTATTTTTAAGTGATTTTAAAGAGTTAAAAAGTGGAAAACTAAATTTATTTACAAATTTAAAACTAAGAAAGCCGTTAGAATGTCTTTGAAAAACTTAAAAAGAAAGTAAACGTTTTGAAATAAAATAAGAAAATGAAGTGGAAGGAGAGAGAGAGAGTTTGGAATTAGCTTTATATAAAAAGGATTTAGTAAATTACCAAAATAGCCCTTAAAGTACCTACCCCTCACTAATACGTTGCCACATCACCACATACCCCCTCTCTTCCTTTTCATCCATGTTAACACGAGGGTTCACCCCTTTTATCTAATGTGTAATGCATGGACTTGTACTATGGTGTAAGAAATGTGAGTGATAAGAGACTTTTCATATTTTGTTTTAATTTAAAATTTTAAAATCGTCCCATCTTTCATACATAAGTACGTATATGTTATTAACCTTTATTTTTATTAGTAATTCGTGTTAATATTATTTAAAATGTACAAACGTGTTAACCAAGGTGTTTACAACATTTTAAACAACTTTTTGATAGTGAAAAATTAAAAATTTTGAAAAAGCTTTTTGGACACATTTTATAATTTCTTTTTAACTAATTATTTTTGTAAAGAGGGTTATTTTAATTACTAAACCCATTAATTTAATATTTAAAATTAATTAAATATTCACAAGTCACAGCGATAAAATTCTGGGTCACTACAAGAATTTATTTATTAAGCACTCACATAAAACACTATCTTTATTTTATAAACATTCTATAAAGATTTTTCTTCGCTTATTAAACATATCGTTAAAATAAAATTTCATTTAAAACATTTTAGGACTTAAATCCGTATTCGTATAATAATCCGCTATATCTTAAGAGTATATATACAATATCAGATTTGTTTTACTTAACTAGGACATTCAACAAATTTAAAACTTGTTTTAACTTACTATCTTTCCATTCTAGAGTTACAAAACTCTACTTTTATATTTTCACAAACAATTGGCATCAAGTTCTCAGCTAATTCGGAAGTTTGAATTGCCCAAAATCGCTGAAAATCCCATTTCATTTCAACAAATGAATACTACCAAACAACATATCATAATGAGATTCACAAATCAAACTACCATAATGCATAGGATACATGCATCCAAAAAATAACTTAATAGAAAACTTAAGAACCTAACACCGGTATTTATTTCAAATCATTTTGAAATAATAATAATATAATATCTCCTTTTTTATACCAAATCATACCTTTAGAATTAAATAAAAATATATTTTTATCAAAACAACTCTGTAGCAAACTATTATAATAGCATCCCCCACTTAGAAACCCGAAAATGAACATCGATGATGCTGTAGTCACCACGATAATTATTTTCCAACGGTAGAAGTGAGTTTCGTACTTTCTGTCTTCTTTAAAATCTCTTTTTAAGTATTTCTACTCATAAATACTTTCAAATAATACCACTATTATTTTTTCTAATAATTTTGAAAAATACTATGATTTTGGTTCTCAAATTCTCAATTTTAAATCCCTTTTTGTTTGTAAATTTATAAACCATACTTATATAATTTCACTTTCTTATATGAAATCATTTCAATGTTTACCTTTATTTAGATTATAATAAACAACTTTTATTGATATTAAATTTTAACCCAACATTATCACCGAACACCCTATAGCCAAATCGTGGAACTTAATTCACAAGCTATACTACTCAAATTGGTCGAGCATAAAGTAATAATCAATAAACAATAGTTAATTTTCATAAACTGGCTGAGCTCAACTAATTAAACAATAAATGATGATAATTGAACATTATCATTTCCTAACAAACAAACACATCATAAAAATACATCAACTTCCAAAAATTATTCTTTTATATTTAAAATATAAAATCTAGGTGAAATTATTTCGTTTAAAAATTTCATAAATAATACTTTGTCAGTTTGCCTTATCCCGATGTTTGGAAACCTTATCGATGCCGTGGCATCCCACGTCTCGACCATAATTCATAAACCACTCAACAGATCAATCGACACAATATAAAACATTTTTACGGCACTAACAAATGCGCGTTCTCACACATACATACTCAAAATCAAACTCATTCTAGGTGTTACTAACCCTATCTTTAACGAGTTTACCCCACAAGGCCTGGGTGTTCGCTTAAACTGGCTCTAATACCAAGGGCAAGGACCCGCTTTTTCGACCCAAAAAAGTCGATACTAATACATACATGGTATTCACGTGTCGAGCATTCGACCGCTTGAAAGATATATTGTTGGGGTGAAAGAAAAGAAAAGATATAACAAAAGTTCACATTATGACGAGTAATATACAATGTACACATGATCTTTACAAAAGAATACTGTAATATACATACATCAATCAAAGTAAAGGAACCTGTCATCGGCTTGGACAATTATGACAATGTATCCTCAAAAATGCTGATAAATACAAAACAAGAAATGCAGTGGAAATAAAAGATACGTGAATACATCTTGGAGGCATTCCGCTCGTCTCCTAAAGCTCCAAAGCATCCATGACTAAATCTAAAATATACTTAAGGATGATCTGTGCATTATGAAAAAATAACACTCGAATCATTCTGTAAATCAGTATGAGAAACTTAAATCATGTGGATTTTTATATTTATAAAACCCTTTCAAAATAAAGGTATGTTGTAAGACTACACCGCACTTAAATACAAATGCGTTTTTACCTTACGATAATCAAACCATTTTTATTAAAAAATCTTATGATATTATAATAATGTCTAGAGTTTAAAATAAATATATAACACAGTTGAAATGCTTACATGTCACATTTCAAGATATTTGGTATATAATTAAATCGGTAAGGCACGTATTGGAAATGGATTTCATCAACGACAAGGCTACTAGGGTACCGCTTGTCATAGTACATCTCTAGAAAAATATACCAAGAGCCTTACCCAGCTCTTTGCAAATCAGGACCGGTCTATCCCTTTTTGGATAGTACCAATTATGTCATCACCCCTCGGCTGTCAACGTGGCAAATTGTACTGGACCCGAGCATATATAAATCCATAAATATCGATCTAGATCGAGTGATGACTATACCCCAATGGTAGTGAACTACATATCCCTAAAACATATCAATTATTTTAGCCATTACTGGGTGAGAGGCTTCAGGCTACGTTTTACCTTTTAGCAAATCCTACTTGGAATGCTAATACTGCTCTCCAGGAAACAAAGTAATGCCAACACTCATCCATACAAGATGTTAAGGATATGAAAAAATTAAAGGCTCTACTTCTACTATATGCTTTTTAGAATCACCCTCAGGATTATTAGTAAGTAGCCCTTGCACTTCGATGGTTTCTATCTTCAATCATCTTCAAGATGTCCCAAATTTGAACGCTTATGCTGGTTCGAAGTGGTTTTAAGATAACTCATATTTATCTGATCCCGGTCTCTCCAAACCAACCGTCAATAATTTCCCAATCGATCAAGATTTGATAATCAGTTATTTAACTATCAAATAAATAAAATATCCAATTAGAGGTTTAATTTCATAAGGAAACCAAGCATGATTAAGCACCTAAGCAACCATTAAGCCTCTTTAATAATACTTTCATCAAGTAAAATAACTTTGCAAATACTTATATCAAAATATCTTTACAAAGATATACCTATATATACTATTCATTCACTATTTATTTATACTCTTTCAATGCTTATAAAACCATCCATATACTTATCTTAATGGTATAAGTATGCTTACAAACCACTACACTTTCAATGCTTGAAAAATGTAACCATGAACTTATCTTATTGGTATATATTCATAAACACTACACTTTTAATACTTCGAAAATGTAACGGTACACTTATTTCAATGGCATATGCAACAACCCCAATTTTATTTATTTAAATTTGGAATATATAATTTATTTTAAATATTAAAATATTAGTTCTATAAGCCAAAGAGCTTCTGTTTCATATATAGTGATCTATTTGGATAGTGAATTAAATATTAGAATTAGTGGAAAATTAATCTTGGATTTTATATAAATAAAAATGGTTTCAAAATCTCATTTAAATTCAGAATAAATAAGAATGAAATAATAAACTTTTAAAATTTAGACTTAAAGTGATTTATTTGGTTAGAACAAAAATTTGCTATGATTAACGTGCGAAAATAGCATTCCGGGGCATTGTCTTAGATTTTGACGAAATCAGTGTCATTGGATCCATAGTAGTGAATTATTGTACGACATCAAATTTCAATCGAATGTACCTTTTGGTCATGCAAGCTCAAAACATGTAGAAATTAATTACGGGGATTTAATATAGTATAATTCAATTTTGAATCTAACTTTTACATATGATCAAATTAGGTTCTGATAATAGATCCTTTGAGTTTAGAATAAGAGTATTTAGTATAGAACGCCAGTGAGCATGCATCAATCGAAGTTCGAGATTTTTGGACGTGTAGTGCTAGATATTTTGAAAAGAACAATATGGATCATCACTATTCCCTCAACCATACTATTCAGCCATGCTTCCCGTGTTCTCCAACCCATACCCCTGTCCCCTATAAAATCGCGTTTATACCAAAGAAAAACAAGTTTTCTAAATTTTCAAATCAAACTCCTCTTCATCCAATGACCATTGGAGATTAAAGCCACTCGAGGCGGTTTCAGGTCATTTCATCAACTAATAAAATGTTGGCGATGTTGAGATGTAGGCAATCAACGATTGGACTGGTCTGAGTCGTGGCTTCAGTTTCGAGATGAACGTGGAATTTATTTTCATGAATTCTGGTGATTTGGCTCACTTCAAGCAATGCAACGTGAATGAATAGTGTAAAGTGAGGAGGGTAAAGCGCTGGCGAAGTTTGGTGGCGATCGATCAACTATGGCTATGGGATTTTCGAGTTGAACATGGGCGTTTGGGTTCGATTTTTGAGGCGATGGCGGCATCATTGGTGTCAAGGCTGGCGTTGGAAGGAAGCTTGTGGTTGAGGCGGGGTGGTCTATAGTGTGCTCTGTCGGAGGCGATGAAAAAAAAATTGCGCCTGGTTTCGGTTAGAACGAGGAAGAAAGGGGAGTATAGGGGTTTATTAATTTAATTAAGGTTAATTATTATTTTAATGATGTGATTAAGCAATATTTTATTTATTAAATTATTGAATGTGGTAAATTAAAAAAAAACTAATTCGTTTTAGGTCCAAACCGAACACAGTCAGTCGTGTTTGGATCGTATTGACAAGCATTACGATATGGAATTGATTTGGTAACGATTGGAGCTAGTTGAATTTCATGCTAAATCGAACGTCATTCGATTTAAATGGAACAAGAACACGCAAGTGACAACTATAACTTTGGTAAGTTAAATTCACCTTTTTGGTTAACCAGTTTGTTATATAGTTGAAAAAAATGTTGATTGGATGTTTGGATGATTTACTTGTTTTATCAGTTGGTTTGGATTTATTTCCATCCCTGGAGCGGATGACCCTTTATATATACCCGTCTAGTAGCGGATGACCCATATTATATGATTATATATTATGTACGATGCAAGGGGATAGGTTGGAGGGATTCAACAGGATTCCTAGCCATTGTTGATTTTAATTTCAATAATATTCCTATCATATGAATTATTGGACATTAAACCTAATTGTTGGCTCTATTGATTATGATATTGTTATATTTCAAAATTTAAACCCAGTAGTGATAGAAAATCAATATCGATATTGGTTAAACATTGGATAGTTATTGGCCTCAATTTTTTTTTATACTATAGTTTTGCATTTGAGTTGGTGTTGAGTTTTGAGACAAAAAATTATTTTAAATTTGGAATTAGGTTTTTAGAAATATTTTTTTAAAAGATTTAACTTCTACTTGACTCCAAACTTTTTATCTCTCTTTTCTAAGTTATTTATATTAAATATTGTTTTAAAGATTATTAATTTATATTTAATGTTGTTTTATAGTTATTTATCAATATTTTAATATTTTGAAAAGTTATTTATTTAAAAGATTAATATGGTTGAAATTATTTATTAATAATGTTTTGAAAGTTAGTTATTATTTATTATAATATATTAAAATCAATTAGTTTGGAATTAATGATGTTTTGAAATTTTTAATTAATATTTTAAGTTGTTTGAAGATAATAATCATTATTTATCTACATTCTTTATTATTTATAATTATTATTGCATAATAATGTTTTGAATAATGATATTATTTATTTATGAATGGTTTCGAGATGTGTAAATAAAGTCCTATAAAAAAACTTGGGTTTTATAAGAAGAGTTTTATAAATTGTTTTGGAGACTCAAAGAGAAATTGTTTACAAGGTATAAAGAAAGTTTTGAAAATGGTTTTAGGTATTATAAAGAAATTTTATAAATGGGTTTATAGATTTATAAAAAGAGTTTTATAAATAGTTGCATGGATTTATAAGAGTTTATAGATGACTTGAGAAATAACTTATAAATAGTTTATAAATGATTATAAAGATTTATAGAGGAGTTTATAAATGATTTTAGAATTATTGAAAAAGGAAAAATCTTTCTCAATTTTGTGAATATACCTATACAGTTAAGATAAGTACATAGATATTTTCCAATTACTAAAAATATAAGGGTTTGTGCATGAATCTTTATAAAAGTATTTTGATATAAATATTACAAAGTGATTTTAATTAATGAAAAGATTAATTAAGGAGGCCGGTGGTTACTTATGTGCTTAAACAATGTTGGTTTTCCCTTCTAAAATAAATCACAGATTTGGATGCATGTTTGTAGATAGTTAAATAACCGACTATCAAATATGGACCCAAACATAACTTTGGAAATATCTAGGAGAAACATGTGAATTATATGGCACAGTCATCTCCGATGATGCTATACTATGCGTATAAATCTCGTTTCGTTCTCCTAAGACAAATGATAAGGAAATCCATCCATTAACAGTTAGAAAGTGACCTCTGCTCTTATCTTTAACTGATATTTCCCAAAGAACCGAGGTTGATTTATCGAAAACACAAGAATATTTTTTGAAGATAGATATATTATCCGGAAACCACTTCGATCCAACTGAAGCGTTTTGAAGTAAAGATATCTTGAAGATGATGGAATCTGAAGATGGAGCTCTTTGAATTGCAAGGGTGCTTGCTACTAATCCTAAGGGTGATTTTAAAATGGACGTAGTAGAAGTAGTGCCTTTAGTTTGTCCATCTTATGGACAACTCCTATGGGTGAATGCTAGCATTGCAATAGTGCTTGGATGATACTGTTAGCATTCCTAGTGGGAAGTACTATATAAAAGGTAAAACGTACCCTCGAGTCTCATCAACCGGAAATGACTAGAACATAGGGGATGTAGCAAGGCTAAGTAAGTTGCTTCCAATTAGGGTATGATCATCTCTATCTTGAATTGATATTATCTCTCATTTGTATGCTTCGGGATCCACTAACAAAGGGGTGATCATATTCGGTGCTACTAGTCAAGTGGTAGGCCAGTCCTGTGTTGGCAGGGGATACTGGCAAGGTCCTCAGTGTTATTTTATCTAAAGTTGCACCGTGACGGACGGTACCTTAGTAGCTCAGTCATTGTATAGAATCCATTTTCCAATAAGCGCCATACGGACTTAGTGGTGCCCAAATATGTTGAAATGTGAGATGAAAGCATTTCAACTTCATATTTTACTTTGACCCCTAGGCACTATAATAATATCAGTGGATTTTCTGTATAAAATAATTTTGCTCATCGTAAGGCATAAACCCGTCCGTCTTTATGTGCAGTGTGATCTTATGAGATACTTTTATTTTTAAAAGAATTAGATAACTTTAAAAATCCATTGGGGTGTGTTTTTCTCACTCTGGTTTACCAAAATGATCCAGGATTTCTTCCCTTTCAATGCTCTGGTCAAAATGAGCATATTTACAAGTTGCTTTGGATGCATTGGAGCTTGGGAGACAAGTTAGAGGCCCAAGATGTATCTACGTACTTCTTTGTGTTCCACTGTGTTGTCTGTTGGTTGTAATTGTTAGCAATTATAAAGACATGCTATATAACTATCCAAGCTGAAATAGGTTAGTGTACTCTGCTTGATGTATGTATATATATTATAGTTGTGTTCTATTGTAAATATCTGTTCATATTATAGATTATTTGTTCCGCTGTGAGATTCTGTGTTGTTTAGTTTCTTCTTTCTTCTTTCTTCTTTTCCCCTAACAATCAAGTTTTTCAACATTCGATTATTCGGCACGCAATACAGTGGATGTATTAGTATCAATTTTCGAGGGTTGAAAATCTCGATCCGCTACATTTGGTATCAGAATGCAAGGTTAAACGAGAACATTGGCTTTGATGGGAATTACTTATTATAGATAGGGTCAGTAGCACCCTAGAATGAGTTTGAATGTGTGTATATATATAAGTGCGTAATTGTTTGTGATATAAAATGTTTTATATTATGTTGGTTGATCTGTTGAGTGGCTTATGGATTTTGGTCAATACAAGTAATTAACATTATTGATAGGAACCTCTAAACACTTGAAAAGGGTAATTCGACATATTATTGTTTTGAAATTTGGTAAATGAAATATTTTTACCTTGATTATATTTTATACATAAAGGAAAAAAATTCAGAATTTATTATAGTATATATATAGTGTGTTTGGGAGTTAGTGAATACTAATAATTGATTACTGTCATTTGTTGTTTATTGTTTTTGTTCTAATAAAAGTTGTTATTATTATGTAAATAAAGATAAACAATTAAGGAATGATTTTATATAACCAAAGAGAAATTATATATATGAGAAAAATCGATAAATAAGATTTACAAATAAAAAGGATTAAAAAGCTGAGAATTTGAGAATTTAAATCATGTTGATTTTGAAATTTTTTTAAAAAGTTTTGAAGAAATAATAATGATATTATTTAGAAAGTATGTTTTCTAAAAATATTTTTAAAAGGATATAAAAGAAATAGAAGCACCGAACTCACTTTAGTCGTTGGAAAATAATTCTAGCGATGATTACAGCATCATCGACGTTCATATTCGGGTTTCTAAATGATAAATTTCTACCATTGGAGTTTGGTTTTGGTAAAACTAGTTTTGATTTTAAAATTCAAAAGTATGATTTGAAATACAAAGGAATTATTTATAGGTGTTATCGGGTTTTTAAACCATCAGGATCCAAGAGAAAACAAAAGGATTTAATGGAGTCAAAATTGCTTTGGACTCAACCAAAAAGGGCTAAAGTAACGACTGAGTTTGACTAAACAAAGAGACCAGCGTCCGTCCAATCCAATCAGCAGCTAAATACAACTAGCTAGTTAATCATCATCAAAACAAAGCAATTGCAACGAGATTACGTAAACAACGTCGATACAAGACAATGAAGGCATTTCGGACATCAAAGTCCAGAAATAATTTAAGTGCATGGATCGCCAGTGATCCTTGCCCTATGGATCCCTAACGATCCATACAACATCATTGGATCGCTGTGGCATGCAGAAGCAAAGAATGCTTAGAGGACAAAGTGTAAAAGGTGCTAAGTGTATGGATCGTTAACGATCCATACACCATGGATCACCAGTGATCCATACTTTTTTATGGACTCTTGACGAGCTAACTAGGCAAAGAATGGAAAACAGGAGCTAAGTAATTGGCTCGCACGGAAATAAATCTATGGATCAATAGAGATCCATGGTTTTGGCTCAGATCGCGAGCTGAACTTTGTTGCATCTTCTCGAGTCCATCTATAAGCAGTCAGTGAACATGCCTGGCTCAGAAGCCCTTCGATCTCTATAAATACCATCTTACCTGCAACATAAACTGGATCTTCTCTGGACTGGTTGCTGAAGCTCTGCCGGAAAGTTTCTTCATTCTGCACCTACCTTAGAGCAATCTTCAAAGGGATTCACTGTGATTCTCCAGTGGATTCCAACTTTGGGGATTCGGTCTAGCTAAGGATAATTTAAGGATTATAACCAAACACTACTTGTAATGGCAGTCAGTCTATACTAAAATTATAAAGTGGACGTAGGCTTCGTCAATAGTCGAAACGCTATAAAATATTCTTGTCTTCTTTCTTTTACTGCTCTTTTCTATACCTATTATATGTATTATTGCTCTGTGAGAACAAGGATGGTGCTTTTACACTCAAACCATGGTGTTGATCCATTTTTTGGGTTAACATTTTGGTACTTTCACTAAGAACCCAACTCAGGGTTTAGATCTAGCTATCTACTTTGGATCTCATAGGTCCAGAAGTTATATCCCTAATCTTTGCCTGAAAGATCTACCACTTGGAATCAATGGCTCCTTGAAGAAGAAGAACTGCCTTTGGAAGGTCTACAGGAGCAGTGACAGTTGGAGAAGATGTTAATCCTCAATATACTAAAGTAAATAGCGTTAACTTAGGAAATCAAGTGCCAGCATCCTCTAGTCAGCACGAAGTTGTTACTAGAAGTGAGTTGAATAAGATGGTTGACGAGATCAACTTAAGAATGGAAAGTAGCCAAAAGGCCCAGATGGAGAAGCTTAACGCCCTTCTAACCCTATAATCAAACCCTACTCCAAGAGCTATGCCTGAATCCATAGCTGCTACAGAATAAGAAAATTCATCCGTTTCTGGTATAAACAGAAGAAATGGAGAACAACCGCAAAAAAGGGTAACAACAGGGACCATGGGACACAACGTGGATGGAAATACGAATATTCCACCAGCCGTAAGGCAACCAAGTCTGAACTTGAATCAAGGGGCAAAGACCTCACAAGAAGATATAAGATGGAGAGCAAGACAACCAGTTGGAAGAGAATGTTAATGCATTTGATGGTAACAGGAATGTACAAACTGCCCCAATCATGCTAACTATAAGCCAACGGGACCCCGAAGGAGTGGCTATCCCAAAGACAGGAGAGCCTACGCTTCAACCCACATGCCAAGACCTTTTGTAAAGCCAAACACTTGGTGCAATGACTAATTGTCATCCCTAGGGCTACCGAACATCGGAGGCATACATAACAACTTGGTCAAACAGTTAATGAACGACAGTAAAAATATGTCATTATCTGGATTTTTCCAGGGTCGCAACGAATCATTGAAATCTTTCATGAACTGATTCAACACCATAGTGACGGAAGTAAGCAACTCCAATAAGGATATGGTTTTTATAGCATTAGCCGTGCCATTCACCCAAAGACTGAATTCAGAAAGTGGATTAAGATGAAGCAACCTACCATGAGGAAAGACTTCAATCGTAAAGCAAGTCAGTACTTAAGATTGGAGGAAGCACATGAGCTGGAAAGGAAGTCTACTGGTGTACAACCAATGAACATTAGACTGAGCGATGAATTAAAATGCGAACTCTTCCAAAAATGCTAAAGGATCCATAGGGAAAGATGGAAATCCAAAGTGGAAAAATCAGAATTCCAATAAAAGGAATGGTAATGGCAGAAATAGAAGGCTTAAAGTGTTCAGGCCTGAAGACTATACCCTCCTAAATGACACTCCGAAAAATATTTATCTCACAACACAGGGGACTGAGGAATACAAGAGGCCCCCTAGGAAGGAAGCAACTAAGCAACAAAAAAGCTCAAGAAAGTTTTGTCACTTCCATGAAACTCATGGTCATAACACAAACAAATGCCACCATATAAAGAATCTCATTGAAGAGTTGATCCGGGAAAACAAACTCCAACAACACGTGAGAAAGTCATAGAATCACGATCAACCCATAGCTCCTTAGCTTCCTAGAGAATGAAGGAATCAAGCCAGAACTAGTGAAGAAGGATCCAAACGAACCAACCAAAGAATGATTATTGGAACAATATCTGGTGGACCACACCCCATGCAAAGAACTTGAGGGAGATGGAGCGGTATGTATGGTCGTTGAAGCATGCTCTAAAGGAATCATGTCTTGCAATAGAAGATGAAAACCCTAGCCAACCAGCATAAAATCTTGGGCGACGACATAGTGATTTGAAATCGGAACACCAAAGGGATCAAAGCCCCGACTCTCAATCCAATGGTGATAACATTGGGAATCGGTCCCACTGTTGTTCGACGAGTGTTGGTCCATAGAGGTAGCTCTGTTAACATACTTTTCAAATGTACTTTTGATAAAATGAAGATCATTATGAAAAGCGTGTCTACATCCAAAACGAAGACACAAGGGTTCGCTAGCGAACCCAAGCAACCTGTGGAAACAATCGACCTACCAGTGGAACTTGGAGAAGGTGATTGAAGAGTCGCCCTCATAACTTTTGTAATTGTGGATGAAATGTCCTCATATAATGCCTTCTTGGGACGGACCGCTCTAGCAGATTTTAGAGTAGCTTTGGCCCAATGGTGTCTACCCATAAAGTTCTCTACTGCAAATGGAATCGGAGTGGTGAAAGGAGATCGGTGCGCCGCCAGAGAATGTTACATTACATAGTTACGTGAATCCAGAAGAAGAGAAAAAGGGAAGGATGTGGGGAGAACTCGCCATACCTGTGAACCTTCAGAATAACAACTATATAGCTGCCCCTAGCTTGGGGACCATAGCCGATTCGACAAGGCTTTGGACCCTAGAAAGAAGAGTTCAAGGGAGAATGGGCAACGTTGGCAGAATTGACGGTGTCTATCCCGGTCGATATGGACGACCCAACTAAAGTCATGAAAATCGGATCACACCTTGGAAGCAAGATGTGTTTGGAGCTTACTAAATTTCTTCGCGCAAACTTGGTGTTCACATGGTTGCATTCCGATATGTGTGTGGTGTCTCTAGAAATCGCATGTCACGCACTCATCATTAATCCTAAGTTCACGCCAGTAAAGCAAAAGACGGGCAGCCTGGGCCTGAACGGTCCAATAGGCTAAAGGAAGAGGTGGACAAGTTAATGGCCAATGGTTTTATCCGTGATGCAACTTATCCTGAATGGGTATCTAACCTGGTCTTATTCAAAAAATCCAATGTGAAGTGGCAAACCTGTATCGTTTACTGAGACTTAAACAAAGCTTGCCCGAAAGATAGCTTCCCTCTCCCTAGAATGGACCATCTTATGGATGGAACGACAGGGCACGAGCTGCATCATTCATGGATGCATATTCCGGGTCAAATCCTGATGCATGAGCCTGACCAAGAAAACATCAAATTCATCACCGACCTGGGCCTATACTGCTATAGGGCAATAATATTCGGCTTGAAGAATGCCGGGGAAACCTACCAAAGGTTGGTGAATACCCTTTTCAAGTTCCAAACCCGAAAAACTATAGAGGTTTACGTAGACGATATGTTGGTCAAATCACAAGCAACAACTAACCACCTGGATAGCCTTGCTAAAATGTTCGAAATACTCTAAAAGTACATAATGAAACTCAATCCACTCAAATGTCACTTCGGAGTAGCCTTCGGAAAATTCTTAGGATTCATCGTAAGTGCTAAGGGCATTGAAGCAAATCCAGAACAAATAACGACACTATGAGAAGTCTAAGCTTCGAAGAATAAGAAGGAACCGCAAAGCCTGAATGAAAAAGTCGCAGCACTAAGTCGATTTATCTTAAAATATACCGACAAGTGTATACCATTCTTTGATTCACTAAAGAAAGGAAAGAAGAACTTTGAATGGAGTGAAGCTTGTCGAACAATATTTGAAGCGTTGTTGCAACACATGGAAGCTCTTTTTAATTACATTGATTGACATATTAAATGACATTTACAATAGAATTTGCATATGCCTTTGTTGTCCAAGTTTTTTAGGTAATAAAATATACATGTATAGCAATTGATAAGTTTATACATACACATGTTAAAATAAATTTTCCTATACATATGAGTTTGTCAAAACAAGAATTAATAATTGTAACAAAGGCTTCGATTAAGGAAGAGCTTGAAATTAAATTTTACAATTTCACAAAAAGGTCCATTTCGATTTAGATTAAAATAACATAAATACATGTATATCTATATGGATAAATAATTACAAGTTATGTATTCATTTTAAAATAACACATATATTTATATATATGTGCAAAGATTACAATTTAAATAACATATATGTTTAAATTTCACACTAACAAAATGATTTAATCTTTTAATCTTAGGTATGAAATAAAAGTCTTTAACTTTACATAAATGATCACCTATGAATTCCAAAACAAAAGGATTTACTTTTATGACTAAAATAAGTAAAATTAAATCATTTTCAAAATTAACTATGCAAGATTAGAAATTAATTTCGTTGTATTAAACCACCAATAAATATAGTTTATTAATGTTTATGTATGTGGATGTTACAAAATTTTATGTACAATATTGAAACATAATAAAATATTTTCACAATCCTTTTCTTATAATTCCAAAACAATAACAAAAAAATATCGAACAACTTGGGCATATACAAATTTGTTGTATGATAAATCAGATCTGACTATACAAAGAAAGTACACTCCTCACGTTGCTTGAAGATAGGCAGCACCAAGGAGTGTGAAAAGCCATGCACTTCATAAGCCGTGCGCTAATTTTCAAAATACAAACTCCTCACAATGCCCAAATATAGGCAACACCGGGAGTATCAAAATCCATGCACCCTATAAGCCACGCACCACCTTTACAATCAAAATCCATGCACCCCATAAGCCACGCACCACCTTTGCAACATGAGCTCCTCATGTTGCCCGAAAACAGGCAACATCGAGGAGCACTAAAGCCGTTCCAGACCAACGCGTCGTACCAGTCCCAAAAGCAGCGCATTTCACGAGTCCCGCATCAACTCTCGGAGCCATGAAGTTACGCCCCTAAAACATAAACTCCTCACGTTGCCCAAAGATAGGCAACACCGAGGAGCATCACCATGAAATCATGTCCCTAAAACGTAAACTCCCCACGTTGCCTGAAGATAGGCAACATTGAGGAGCGCCAGAACCATCCTGGATCGATGGGACATACCGATCCTAAAATCCGTGCATCCTAAAAACCACACGCACTTTCAAGTCCTGGAATCGCCCCGGCAACACTAAGGAAATTATCCGTACAAAATTAACAAGACTCAATCCACTCCTATTGTTGGAAGCAATAGGCCCGACCCCAACAAAATCGAAGTGCTACAAACTAGAACATTCAAACGTTGGCAATGTGTCTGCCTATAGCGAACTCATACAGTGTACACATCTCAAACATGCATATGCTGCATACTTACCGGCATATCGCAAAAAACTTAGACTACGTGCTCAAGTTACAAAACTTCTAAAAGAAGAAAAATCGAGTTGTGATTTAGTCAAATTTCAAGTGTTAATGTGAAGACTATTTAAACCCTAAGTCACCGATCATTTCTCAATTATTTGAAGTACACAACCCTATGAACTTGGGGGTATACACCGACACTTAAATAAAATTACTTGAAAATAAAAAATTCACAAGTTCTTTTACTCCAAACAGAATTTTGGCGGTAATCATAGAACTAGATTAGTGTAGACAAAACAAGCACAAGTGCACAGAACACATACGAACAGACAAGTAAGAGCAAAGTCAAAATATTGACAATGTATTACTTATAATTTTCTTTTATACATGGACAAAATGTGAGGGCCGTACCTATGCAACATTGGTCAACAAAAGAAAAATACAGACTCCGCAACAAAAACACTAAGTGCAGACTCTGCACTTGAACATAATGATTTAGAAAGAACCAAAATTAGATCGGTCACCACCCAAACTCCTCAGTGCTTCTTTCCACCACTCTCCTTTCCACCCTTTGTTCGAAGTTTCTGCCTCGCCTCGAGAGTGATGTCACTGCCAGTAGTATCAACAAACTTCTCAGCGCTAACATCTTCCTCTTGCCGTGCAACCTTCTTAGAAGATTCTCCCTTCGCTTTGCGCTTCCGTGACTTGTGAGAGTTCTTCGAGGCTTTGATCACTTCAACCTTCTCTTTCTTGATAGCGACCAATTCATGTTGAGTCTTACAAGGCTGCTCCATTTGAACTTCCTGCTCTCTAACTTCGGCCGCTATTACATCACCTTCCAAAGACACAAAAGAGCCATCCAAGCTATGGAGTGCAGCTATCTTTTCGGACTCTGGCCCCAGTTGTGAGCCAGACACAGACATGAAGACTGGAATAGGAATGGAAACGAGCATAGAAGCTATGGAAATAACAGCAGGTCCAAGAGCAGAGGAAGCTGGCATATAACAGAAAAGGTAGATGGACCTATAAGATCAAAAATGAAAGCAATAAATTCTTCCTGCTCTTGGGGCGTAAGCTGAAAGCTCCTGAACTCGAGAGAAACGAGAGGATTACCTGCATCGGAAGAGTGACCAAGAATATCAACTTTGTATTCGCAGCCTTAACCTCCTTAGATGGTTCTATGATCCGAGAGGAAGTCTCCAGCCTTGAACTTGTTGGCAGATTACAGGGCTACTCCAATGGCTTGTTGACACCAGAAATTAAAGGCTCTGTAAGCACTTCGGCAACCGCAGTCATGGTGGCATCGACAGCCTTTTTCTCCCTCTTGATCCGCAAAATATCCAGGCCCTCTAGCAACGCCTTCTTTGATTCCTCATTATGGTAGGCGTTTTCTAACTCTCGCTTGGTGTAAATGTCACCGTTGTCACAAAATCGGATCAAGATTTCATCCTTGACCACAACGAGAGTGGGCAGAAATTTCAGGCCCAAGTAGCTAAGGCTCCCCTAAGAAGTAGAGAATCATTAAAAAATTCAGGATGGTCTTATCCATCTTCCTCTCGTAAGCATTTTGAAGGTCCAGATAATCTGCCATAACGGCGGCCTTCTCAACCTCAATGCGTGACTTATCAACGCTAAGCTACGCAACTTGGTCCCGTAGTCAGGAAATCGTCTCAACCTGATAAGAGATTGTCTAATTGTGCCCCTCAACGATAAGGTCGTGGTTGTAGATAATTTTCTTTTGAGCTTCAATCAATGCGATACAAGCAGCCACCTCCTCCTTTAAATTGGCCTCTTCGGCATGAGCTTTCTTTATCTCGTCCTTGTAGACGATCTCAATTCTTTCATTGGCTTTTCTTACTTCCTTCAGCAATTTGGCGTTCTTTTTTACTTTCTCGAAGCGCCACTTCTTTCTCCTCCTCAAGTTGTTTGATCCTGGCATCGCATTCTGTCAACGCTCTTTCAAAATCATCCTTTTCTAACTTAAAAGAGAGCATTTCCAGGTAGTTGTTGCGATTTGTATCTACCAGCTGCTTACATAATTTTTCGCACCCTTCGGCCTGATCTAAATCATTTTGAATAGCCTGAAGATATGGCATGTAAGAATCTCTACGGACCGGAGGGCGATCACGATCAAACTTAACCCCCTTTAGAAACCACCTGGGGAGTGCCACCTTAAGCTTGGGAGGACCCGACAGAAGAATATAGGCGGGTCTCCGGTGGGGATATGAAGCACTGAGGGCGAGCACAATAGAAGATGGTGGGATGTAAGTTAAAGGCAGGACTGAGGCAGAAGTAACTGGGAATTCCTGACCCGTTGAAGAGTGCGTCGGAGCAAAAGCTTGTTGTTCTAAAGAATAGGGATGGTGATCGAATTTTGACATCTTCTATGGCTCCTCCCCATCATCAAAAGTACTCCTCTTCTCATCCCCGCCTTTGTATTACCAGCTTTAATCTCTTTTATCTTGGCGATGGGTTTTGGCCTCTAGATCCTTTCGTCTTCTATACTCTTCATCCATCCCTCAGGGTTGTGATGTCCGAAAGAACGCTTGGACCAGCGTTGGGAGTCGGTGAATTCCTTAAAATCATCATAAAGGCTGCGTCCTCTCATCATACCTGACACGAAGCATAAATAAAAGGCTTTAGAAACAAAAAATAGACATGGAAAGTTTATGCACAAGTGAGTGTGACCCTCGTAAAGAGTGTGATTTATTTGGGAGGAGACGCTAAAACGACATCACAAACCGGATCGGCAAGGCGTCGCAAAAAGAATCAGACTAACTTCGGATGTTACGTGGCTTGAACGAGGGGGCACCTCCTCAAATCTGAAATCTTCCTACATAAGCATATCATAACTGACATAAACATCGTTCAAATCATCAAACTCCACGTCAGCATCTTTGCTCGGAGAATCCTGACATCCCCCGATCCCTGGGGCATGTCTTTATCACTTATGTATAGAGGAGGTAAGCTCGAAATAATGAGGCTCATCCCCAAAGTCTCATCACATGATTTAGAATCCCCATCATCAGATTTTGCGTAGAAGTCATCGCTAGAAGTGGACTTTTTGCTACTACTTTCGGTTCCCCCTCCTCTTTTTCTAAGTCCAGTGCAACTTTGCCTTCCCTCTCTTTGAACTCTTCTTCTCTTTCCTCCGTAATCGAAGGCATTTTGGCAGGGCGACTAACTCCGATCGTAGCAACGTTTCTTCCATCACGAGCCTCTTCGGCTGATTCCCTAGACAAGCCTCTCTTTTGAGAAGTGCCTTCTTTGGACCTTTGAGAAAAGGAAGTGGATAGCATGCAAACCTTGGATCTAGAGGGAGAGGGGGATTTAGCTGGAACGACAAACCTTCCCGGATGCAATAACCCATATCATAGTAAGTTCTTGTCAGTCAGCAAGACTTTAACGGACCTTTCCTCAGCATCGATAGCCTTCAGGGTCCAATAAATGTCATTAGAGATAGATCCCTATTCAGCCTCGGGCTAACGGCCAAAAATGTTAGACTTGTTAGAGCCTCGTAATGATACGCCGGAACTCAATAAACAGGGAAAAAACTTACCCCCCATCGTCCACAGACAATTAAACCCTTTGAGGCACCTAATGAATAAATATTGGGTCTTAAACTGGGATAGGTTGCTCTGCAGTCGTAATATGATATTTCGATTCCTTTGAGCTTCGATTACGACTAAAGACGGGCACTCATCCCTTCTCTTGGATGAAAGAAAGTACCGCAACTCATCGAAGCTCGCGCGTGATTGAATGTGCACATGAATAGGACAAGTAAACAGGTTAGGATGGCATAGCCATTGGGATGAATCTGGAATGGGGCAATGTCTAGATTTGAGAGTGTCTCGCATAAAAAGTTGTTAAAAAGGGGGCACAACTCCATTAAGACACATATACCGATGGCAAGCGATATATCCCGAGGGAGGCATGTGAGCAAACTCGTTCTTTTCCAGAAGACGTACATCTTTCTCTGGTATGCCGTATTACACATAGATATTGTGCAGAATCTTAGCGGAAACCACGGAAGAAGCTTTTTCTTATGGGTTGAGAAGAACCCTAAAATTGGGAGGAGTTCGATCCAAGGTCGGACCTACTAGGACCAACCGACCTTATTCAATCTACAAGGTGGAAGGAGAAAAGGCAACGGAAGAGGACTTGGCTTCCGAAAGTGTCGAGCTTCCTCCACTTGGCTTACAATGCAAAGATGGATACTTCATTCTAAAACAACAGAACTCGCATTCAAAAAGTCAGGTGATTTTGTTCTAAACTAATAATTTCCCCATAATACTTGAATTCCAAAGAGATATTGGTTCTTGCGGACACAACGGATTTCAAGTATGTACCGAGGCATGAGCATTGTGCTATCTATAGGGGGTGAACTCGGTGTCCGAAGCATACACTCTATCCCATGTAGATAGTTCGCTTGCAGTGGAAAAGGAAAAGGACTTCCTGTATCGCTTCTATTTTCTTTTACTTCCTCTACACTTACCCTTCATCGATCAACGATCGATATCGGATCCTTTATCTGAAGAGATGCGGAAAATTATTCTCATTATAGGGACACCGAGCGTGCAAACAGCAAGTAAGATAGTCCAAATTATTCGAAAGAGCCAGGTCCAATTCGCGATGTATGTAGTATTAGCTATGGAACTTAGCATAAGTCAGTTATGGCTTAATGGACGAAGATAACAAAACATGTTAAGCATCGGGACATGGCCTGAATGTCATTTCAGGAGAAACTCAAGACTCAATTTACTATCTTCCTCCATTAAGCCACAATCAACTCAAACTCCTCACGAGAAACATCACAAATGCAACCTCGCCATCAAATCACTAAACGAACGTTATAATCAGCGACCCCCCCTCGGATTATCAACTTAAACATGAAATTGATAAAAGCTTTGAGATCGACAAATTGCAATGAATCGGTGGCGATGTAAGGGTAGGTCGGAAGGCGACCCAAGGTATAAGAAAAACTAGGGTTTTGGTCGGAGGTGGCCGGAGAAGGTAGCGGCGATGCTCCGGTGGTGGCGATGCAGAGGAAATCACGACGGAAGGCTTGGCCAAGATCAGATTTTAGGAGGCGAAGGATCAGGTTGATGGAGCGAAGGTAGGATTAGCTGCAAGTGTTCAGATCGCACGAAGGAAAGCTCGATTTGTAGAGGAAGTGAAGAGAAAGGTCAGCGCAACTGCATAAATAGGAAACAAAAAGGCAAAAAAAACTCTTAAGTACTCGGGTGGCTAGCGATCCATCGGCTATGGATCGCCAACGATTCATCGGCTATGGATCGCTAGCGGTCCACAGAAGTGCCCATCTACGACTTCAAATTTGCATCGCGACATCTACCTACTATTTTCAGGTATACCAAGAAGACGTGGAGAGAAATTTGATACGTTATGACAAGTAGTAGCAGTCGAAACCAAAACTAAGTGATCAACAGCATGGCCTAGCTCACATTTACAGAGCTTTAACACGATTACTTTGAATTCAACAAGTAGATACTAAAGACGATAATTTCCATAGCTGTTACGACCCGAACTCGATGTCCGACAAATAACATCAAATTCGTATCGCGGGAGCTTGCAACACCATTAAATGATAAATAACACAGCGGAAATAAAATATGATATCACTGATATAACATGAATACAATATCCGATACATCAATTTGATACAATGACAATCATCAACATCAGAGAACATACAACATAAAATACAGCGGAACATGATACAGTATGAGATAAGTCTTCACAGATATCCAATACTGCAACTCTGATCCAAAAAGCTCCAAAACTCCTAGCTCGATCCACCATTAAGATTGCACCAAGCTAAGCAAGTCTCGTCCATATCCAAAGATTGAGCTAGCTCCAAATGATCTACTGAACCTAATTATCTGAAAAACCAAACTCTAGAATGCCCGTGTGGAAAAAATTTTGAGCACCCAGAGTTTAGGAAATAAACAATAAACTCTGGGTCAGTCGTGGGACTGGTATGAGCAAAAAAAAAACAGTTGGTCTTTAAAACAATCAAAAATTTAAATTTTTATAATCGCAATGCTTTTGGAAAATGAGACTACCATAAGGCCTCCCGCACACACACACAATGCAAACGCAGAATCGGAGGAGATTTCTCCTTATGATAGTCAAATATGCTTGATACGCGAATTTCTTTGATATTATTACTATAAGTGCAAAGTGCAGAAAAACTTTTCGAAAGTATAAATATAAATCTTAGCCAGCATAGACATTTCGCACTTATGCCTCATATAGCTACCATCCAAACAGTGGGGCACCACCATAAGTAGATGGCAGGTAATACAACTAATAACGTACAAGGCTCGTATTGGAGGAATGGTTTTTCCAACAAATGGGCAGGCCAAGGAACTTCCCATTGCCACATGGAAACGCCTCTGGAAGGACGCCCCGAGAACCAAACCGGATCTCTTCCAAACAAGGCCGGCTACCCCCCTTCCCGAGGAATATACAAAACCTCAGATATGCCACTCCCGGTCCTTTGGGACCTTTAAACGAGAGCTCTCTAACCAACAACATCACACTGTAAATAATATAGTGTGTCCACATGAGTAAGTACTGGGCTCCATACCATGATACTACCCTTTTCCAGAAGGAATGGTCATACCCTAGGGAAGCTACCCCTGAAACCTTGCCGCGCAATTCCTGTTTCGACCATTACCGGTTTGTGAGGCACGACGACGTCTCGTCCACAAAGCTACGCTTTTTACAAAAGCCACACTTTGATCAACAAATGATCAGCAACACTCAGCATGCCACATTACCAAGTTGGGACTATATCGCTGATAACCTTCAACTACATAACCTCTGAGCTCGTACGTCTCAGAGAAGGGTGTTAATGCTAAGAGAATAAATTCTCCGCCACCAACAGAAATGTATTTGAAAGAAATCTTCTTTATATCTAAAAATGTAATGTCAGACATACAATCCATACAAGTCTGTTCTGGGTTCGAACAGAACCGAAGGCACTTCCAAAGAAGTCCTTGCAATCCGGGTATTCACAATCCCGATCGAACTTCCCATCACTTAGGGAATCTCTATACCGTAGATACTCGGTGCAGAGACAATGAATAGGTCATCCTATCGTTCTCGCAAATTCCGGTCTTCACCACCGGTCTTCAAATGTTATCCATAACGACGTATCACATATTCGAAATGGGTTATACGACCCAAAGGTCCTTTCCCGGCTAACCCGAATAGTGAGCGCAACATTTAAAACATATGGATATGGGATTTCAATTAAGTCACAACTTAATAATTCCAAACTTTCTTTCAAATGGTTTAAACCAATTGCCATTTCAAATCTTTTAAACAAAAAGATTTATTTCACAAAGTTCACTCAGTTTCACAAAGATTCATTTAAGGATTTCAAAGAAATTTTCATTTCAATTAGATTAACTCATTTAAATCTTTAAATCAAAGATTTATCTCATAGCTTTCAAAACTGTTTTCAAAATTCATCCATAACTTGGAAAATCATTTTCAATTTAACTTGCAATCCCTTAAATACAAATTTGAAATTCATTTCTCATATGAAAGCTTTTTTTCATTTAGAAACAATAGTTTTATTTTGGAAAAACCTGATTCTATTTATACAAGTTAAAAATCTTTGAGTTAATTCAAATTCTCACAACAATACTTTAAAAATGGTTTTAAAACCCCATATAAACTTTTATACCATTTTTAAATCATAAATATAAGATTCAATTTCAGATATTGAATTCAAATTATTCAGATTTCAAATCTTTATTAAGTTATTCAAAATAACTTTCATTCTTAAAACACCTTTTCAAAAGCTTTTCACATTAAACTTAATTTATTTCCAAAACTATTTGAATTTAAAAATTCAATTTCAAAACTTATTTAAAAATCTGTGACTTAACCCATTTCCACGTGAAATCCATATTTGCGTGTGTATGAGTGTGGTCCAGGGATTTTACACAATAGTGCACAACATCATTCATCATAGATTCAATCAATATCGATAAGCGGTAAAACCCATGACACTTATCTTCATTCACAGGTTCATAGATAAATAAATTTATCAATTACAAAGATTCATCATTACGATTCGATGTGGGTTTCGTATAGCCAATCGGAATCCGATTCCCTGTCGCATCGAAATTCAAATGTCGCTTTATGGGTAAAAAGGGATTTTCATATCCATACAACAGTATATTCGTCACAGATATAACAGCTCAGCACAAAGCATTTTATATCACATCACATATCAGATATATCAATCCAATACACAACATTCAATAGAATATAATCATCCATAAATATGCTCAATCAATTATCTGATTTATTTAAATCAGCTGGGTCATCAATCATCATTAGTCGATTCTAAATCATTTGATTAAAGGTCCTTTAATCATTTATTAATCAAATTAAATCAACTTTAAATATATATATATATATATATTTGAAAATTTAACCTTTAATTATTCAATTATCTTTAATTAATTTCCCTTAATTAATTCATTAGCAATTTAATTAACTCTTAATTAATTACTATTTAATTAATTATTCTTAATTAATTTCAATAAGTGATTATCCTTAATTGCTTATTTTAATAAATCACAATTTAATTACATCGAGTAATTATACATATATCCCCTGATTAATCATCTTTAATTGATTAATCATTCATTAATCACCTTCATTCATCAATTAGCCTTAAATTAATAAATCATTCCTTAATCAATATTTTACATTTTAAAACTTATTTCCACAATTATATTTAAAACTTAATTTTGTTTTAAAATCTAGATTTCCATTTTTGATTTAAGTCCAGGTTTCAAAAATTGATTCAACTTTGTTTAAATCTTTCCTTTGCAATTTAAATTTTATTTTAAATTCAAATATACTTAAAAATTTAAACATCTTAAAGTTATTAAACAATTCTGAATTTAAAAAACTTAATTATTTCCAAACTAAGATTCAACCTAAATTTGAATTTAGATTTTAAAACTTTTGTTTTACAACTTAATTTAAACTTTGTTTTATAAATTAAAATTTTCTTTTTTTTCTCTTTTTTTTTCAAAAACAGGACATGGTTTGTTTTAAAACCTGTACAAGTTTTCCACCTAAGTTATACCACTTCCTGCTTCGAGTTTCCTTCCATCAGTCACGAGTCATCCCCCTCTTCCTCTCGCGTTCGTTCTTCTTCTTCCCTTTTTTTTAAATTCTAACCCGAAGATACAAGATGCTCACGCAAACCCAAAAACAAAAAAAACTCGAGCCACAGCATCTCGTGCTTGAGCGTTCTTTCGAGTTCCCCCCTGGCCCAAACTTCCCTGACACCTGATCAATGTCGTGCACGTGCACACGAACCGCCGCCACCTCCGGTGGCCATCGCGACCTCCAACGAGTCGCGAAACATCCCTATATTCGAAATCGCAGCTCAATTCAACACAGAAATCTCGATATCAAAATCCACCTTCTCGTTGAAACCGAAACTTGAACATACCCAAACCCAAATGCCTCGTCCCATCGCGTGACAACACTGGAGACAACGCCCTTCTGTCCCAACCTCCATCACACAACTATGCGTCGATCCCCTGGGGTGCGATCGCTTCCAGTTCGTCGATGGCCACCCCATTTTCTCGTTTCCAACATTGATCAAAAGCAGCAGTCAAACCCTAAATTCGTCTCGGTTCATCAATTTACTCAATAGAAATTTTTTTCAATATTTTTCCCATGATACTTGACGCTGAATCCTTCTTCTGACCAAAATTCGAAGAATTTAATTTCATCGATTGAAGGAATTTGACGAAAAAGCAATTTTCGTTCAACCCACTCATACTCGAGATTTAGTAACTTAAAAATCATGGGGTTTCCACCTAAAATTATCATTTTGCAATTCGAACGTACTTGTGTGGTTAGAATTTAAAATTAAAATACTCGAATTTACTGATTCATGACGATTTTACTGTAAATAATATTTTACACAATATTCACTTAATTTTTTTTCCCTAAAATTATTTTTAAAAATTGCCTAACTTTGTTGTGAATAATTTCCTTTCAGAAATCATAGTATAAAAAGATCTAAGTATGAAGATATGAATTTATAAATGGGTTTTAAAACCTGTTAAGTAAGAACAGAGGCATATTTCCTTGCCTGTACACTAATATGCACACAGTCATTAATATTTATAAAAGCATGCAACACATTCACACCATCGTTCCAGCATAATTCATCTCATATACATAAAATACAAATCCAGACATCAACAGATATAGCAGGGTTAGGGGTTTTGCTCACTTGTTTTACACAGGAAGAAACAGAGAGTGATGTCTTTGAGCCCGTACACTTCTTTAAACTTTGATGTTTTCCAGGTTGCTTGAGTTTATAATTTTTTTTTTGATGTTTGGTTTTCTTTTCTTTTCTTTTCAGGCTTTGCTTATTTTCTTACTGAACAAATGAAATAGGATGAATTGCTTACATATATAGAAGAAGATAGGTGTTTGTACAGGCAATAATATATTTTGTACAATACTAGGCATGGCTTACTTCTTTTATTTGTTTTACTTTTGTTTATTGATAAGGCTTCAACATATTTTGGCTGATATGTATTAGAGGTATGTTGCATTAAATGCAAATCCTATTTTGGTTTACAAGCTTACTATTTGTATTATGTTTTGTACAGTTTCTTTACTTTGTACCTGTACTTCTTTTGCAATCTTTTGTACTTAGATATTTTTGTTTACATAAAACCCCTTTGATTTGTATATGCACAGTTTTGGTTTGTAGACATTTATATTTTTCATTCTTTTGTTCACTGAGATGACTTTTAACTTGTTTAATTTAATTTCCAGGCTCTTGTATTTGAGCTTTGCTTTGGATACTTGATTTTATATTTCCAGTTTTCCCTTTCTTTAGTCATATTACCTTGAATTATGGATGAATTTTATTTTTAACATGATGTTACAATTTGTTCTAATATGTTTTACTTAATATTTTATACATAACTATATCTTATATATATATATATATATGTGTTTTTTTATTCCCATTTTTATCTTAAATACTTATCTCTACTTCAATATTTATTTATAAGTACATTTGTTTGTAATTTATTTTATTTCAAATTCACAAATCATAGCTTTCTTTCAAAATATACACATATATAAATAAATCTGAAATAACCATTTCTATTTATAAAAAATACATTTGTAAAGATAATATACTAATAATATTTTTTAAATACAACTCATTATTAAACTAAAACAATTTATAAAAGAAACTATCTTTATATTAATAAATAACATATTTTATTTGAATTTGGAAAATTTTAAATCGGTTTATCATTTAATTTCCCAATTTTAAATCAAAAAATAAATTTAATTATCAATTAACATTAATTAAATTCGGGATCGTTATAGATTCCCCCCTTAAAGAAATTTCGTCCCCGAAATTTGTCGAGGAGACACAAAGATAAATAAAAGATAGAGAAACATCTTTTCAAATCAAACCGAATACTTATTTTGCATTTTGGCTTACCAAATCAGAATATCAACAATAAACATGAGAACAAACTTAATCAATCTCGAAACAATTGGGTTATCTGATCTACAAAGTATACAGGGGTATTGGTTAGTTCGAAGGGATAATTAACCATTCGTAGATAATATCGAAGCCCAATGAAATGGAAAAAAATAGATTCGATTACGATTTCAGATTCAAGATTTAACTTATTTACGATTTGCTAAAAAATAAAACTATGTGTAGTTTTCATGTCGAACAAAATTCGAACAATTCAATCGTAAACGAGAAGGTTACCTTATAAGATTTCTTCTCCTTAATTAACTTTTAAGGTTGAAGAATCGTCTCTGATTGCATACACTTTCTTTTCTAGAGTTGCTTCTTTGCTGGACAGTTGTTGATCCTATGTCCCGGCTTGCAGCATTTATAGCATCCCGTAGATTCCTGATCTGGCCTCATAAATGGCTCTCTCATTCCTGGCTTCCAAGGATTCTTACAATTATCCGAGTAGTGACCTTTTCCCAGGCAATTGAGACAAGTAACATCCTTCTTTTTCTTCTGTATACTCTTCTTTCCTTTATTTTTCCTCGATTTCTTTCCGCCAAACTTCATTTTTCTCCAATTCAGATTACTTGTATCTCCATTCTCCTCCATATCTTTTTGCTTTTCCAGAGTATTGTATCGATAGCCCATATCAATTAATTCATAAAAATATTCCTTGACGTGAGTAGTCATCCTTTCCTGAAACCCCTGGTTCATTCCTTGAATAAACATTTCATTCTTCTTTAACGGTGTATTCACCAATTCTGGTCCAAATCGATATAATTCAATAAATTTGTTTAAATATTCCTCAAACAACAAACTTCCTTGCTTCAAATCCATAAACTCCTGGTACACTCTAGAGATACCAGCAGACGACAAATATCGCTGCTCAAACACTTCCTTGAAACGACTCCAAGTAAATTCATCCACCGACTCATCCAATGTAACTGCTTCCCACCAAGCTAAAGCCTCTTCCTGGAGTTTCCAAGAAGCTATCAATCACATCTGATCATCTTCTAACTTTAGTCCTTTGAAAATATTTTCGCACGATCGAATCCAGGCTTGTGCTTCGATAACAGTTTCTTTGCCTGTGAATGGTTTTCCACCAAGTCTAGAAAAACTTCGATATAAATTAGCCAAATTCAATTGAGATTGAATGGGAATATCCATCGTTGCAGGGTTTTGGCCAGCTGAAGTAGTACTTTCCTGTCTCCTATTTCGTCCTCTTATTCCACTCATTCTTACTATCTGTAAATAGTAAGAAATCCGATTTAGGCATTCGGACGAAATATCTTATAGAATAACAATAGATAAAAAGAATAGGCTAAGAAATTTGGGTTTTGGTTCCACTGGTTGTACTCATTCTAGGGTATACTTCACCCTATCTCTAATGAGCCATATAAGGAGTTACACTCCGTAGCTAAAGTTCTTACTCAACCTTTAGCTCCTATACCAATTTGTCACCACCCGAACTCGATCTCCGACAAACAACATCAAATTCGTATCGCGGGAGCTTGCAACACCATTAAATGATAAATAACACAGCGGAAATAAAAGATGATATCACTGATATAACATGAATACAATATCGATACATCAATTTGATACAATGATAATCATCAACATCAGAGAACATACAACATAGAATACAACGGAACATGATACAATATGAGATAAGTCTTCACAGATATCCAATACTGCAACTCTGATCCAAAAAGCTCCAAAGACAAAGCTCCAAAACTCCTAGCTCGATCCACCATCAAGATTGCACCAAGCTAAGAAAGTCTCATCCATATCCAAAGACTGAGCTAGCTCCAGATGGTCTACTGAACCTAATTATCTGAAAAACCAAACTCTAGACTTTCCGTGTGGAAAAAATTTCAGCACCCAGAGTTTAGGAAATAAACAATAACTCTGTGTCAGTCGTGGGACTGGTATGAGCCAAAAAAACAGTTGGTCTTTAAAACAATCAAAGATTTAAATTTTTATAATCGCAATGCTTTTGGAAAATGAGACTACCATAAGGCCTGCCGCACACACACACATAATGTAAACGTAGAATCGGAGGAGATTTCTCCTTATGATAGTCAAATATGCTTGATACGCGAATTTCTTTGATATTATTACTATAATTGCAAAGTGCAGAAAAACTTTTCAAAGGTATAATATAAATCTTAGCCAGCATAGACATTTCGCACTTATGCCTACTATAGCTACCATCCAAACAGTGGGGTGCCACCATAAGTAGATGGCAGGTAATACAACTAAAACCGTACAAGGCTCGTATTGGAGGGTTGGTTTTTCCAACAAATGGTCAGGCCAAGGAACTTCCCATTGCCACATGGAAACGCCTCTGGAAGGACGCCCCGAGAACCAAACTGGATCTCTGCCAAACAAGGCCGGCTACCCCCCTTCCTGGGGAATATACAAAACCTCAGATATGCCACTCCTGGTCCTTTGGGACCTTTAAACAAGAGCTCTCTAACCAACAATATCACACAGTAAATAATATAGTGTGTCCACATGAGTAAGTATCTGGGCTCCATACCATGATACTACCCTTTTCCAGAAGGAATGGTCATACCCTAGGGAAGCTACCCCTGAAACCTTGCCGCGCAATTCCTGTTTCGACCATTACCGGTTTGTGAGGCTCGACGAAGTCTCGTCCATAAAGCTACGCTTTTTACAAAAGCCACGCTTTGATCAACAAATGATCAGCAACACTCAGCATGCCACATTACTAAGTTGGGACTATATCGCCGATAACCCTCAACTACATAACCTCTGAGCTCGTACGTCTCAGAGAAGGGTGTTAATGCTAAGAGAATAAATTCTCCGCCACCAACAGAAATGTATATGAAAGAAATCTGCTTTATATCTCAAAATGTAATGTCAGACATACAATCCATACAAGTCTGTTCTGGGTTCGAACAGAACCGAAGGCACTTCCAAAGAAGTCCTTGCAATCCGGGTATTCACAATCCCGATCGAACTTCCCATCACTTAGGGAATCTCTATACTGTAGCTACTCGGTGCAGAGACAATCAATAGGTCATCCTATCGTTCTCGCAAATACCCGGTCTTCACCGGTCTTCAAATGCTATCCATAATGACGTATCACATATTCGGAATGGGTTATACGACCCAAAGGTCCTTTCCCGGCTAACCCGAATAGTGAGAGCAACATTTAAAACATATGGATATGGGATTTCAATTAAGTCACAACTTAATAATTCCAAACTTTCTTTCAAATGGTTTAAACCAATTGCCTTTTCAAATCTTTTAAACAAAAAGATTTATTTCACAAAGTTCACTCAGTTTCACAAAGATTCATTTACGGATTTCAAAGAAATTTTCATTTCAATTAGATTAACTCATTTAAATCTTTAAATCAAAGATTTATCTCATTGCTTTCAAAACTGTTTCCAAAATTCATCCATAACTTGGAAAATAATTTTCAATTTAACTTGAAATCCCTTAAATACAAATTTGAAATTCATTTCTCATATGAAAGCTTTTTATCATTTAGAAACAATAGTTTTATTTTGGAAAACCCCGATTCTATTTATACAAGTTAAAATCTTTGAGTTAATTCAAATTCTCACAACAATACTTTAAAAATTGTTTTAAAACCCCATATAAACTTGTATACCGTTTTTAAATCATAAATATAGAATTGAATTTCAGATATTGAATTCAAATTATTCAGATTTCAAATCTTTATTAAGTTATTCAAAATAACTTTCATTCTTAAAACACCTTTTCAAAAGCTTTTCACATTAAACTTAATTTATTTCCAAAACTATTTGAATTTAAAAATTCAGTTTCAAAACTTATTTAAAAATCTGTGACTTAACCCATTTCCATGTGAAATCCATATTTGTGTGTGTATGAGTGTGGTCCAGGGATTTTACACAATAGTGCACAACATCAATCATCACAAATTCAATCAATATCGATAAGCGGTAAAACCCATAACGCTTATCTTCATTCACAGGTTCATAGATAAATAAATTTATCAATCACAGAGATTCATCATTACGATTCGATGTACGTTTCGTATAGCCAATCGGAATCTGATTCCCTGTCGCATCAAAATTCAAATGCCGCTTTATGGGCAAAAAGGGATTTTCATATCCATACAACAGTATATTCATCACAGACATAACAGCTCAGCACAAAGCATTTTATATCACATCACATATCAGATATACCAATCCAATACACAACATTCAATAGAATATAATCATCCATAAATATGCTCAATCAATTATCTGATTTATTTAAATCAGCTGGGTCATCAATCATCATTAATCGATTCCAAATCATTTGATTAAAGGTCCTTTAATCATTTATTAATCAAATTAAATCAACTTTAAATATATATATATATTTTTGAAAAATTAACCTTTAATTATTCAATTATCTTTAATTAATTTCCCTTAATTAATTCATTAACAATTTAATTAACTCTTAATTAATTACTATTTAATTAATTATTCTTAATTAATTTCAATAAGTGATTATCCTTAATTGCTTATTTTAATAAATCACAATTTAATTACATCGAGTAATTATACATATATCCCCTGATTAATCATCTTTAATTGATTAATCATTCATTAATCACCTTCATTCATCAATTAGCCTTAAATTAATAAATCATTCCTTAATCAATATTTTACATTTTAAAACTTATTTCCACATTTATATTTAAAACTTAATTTTGTTTCAAAATCTAGATTTCCATTTTTGATTTAAGTCCAGGTTTCAAAACTTGATTCAACTTTGTTTAAATCTTTCCTTTGCAATTTAAATTTTATTTTGAATTCAAATATACTTAAAAAGTTAAACACCTTAAAGTTATTAAACAATTCTGAATTTAAAAAACTTAATTATTTCCAAACTAAGATACAACCTAAACTTGAATTTAGATTTTAAAACTTTTGTTTTACAACTTAATTTAAACTTTGTTTTATAAATTAATTTTTTTTTCAAAAACAGGACAGGGTTTGTTTTAAAACCTGTACAAGTTTTCTACCTGAGTCAAACCACTTCCTGCTTCGAGTTTCCTTCCATCAATCACGAGTCATCCCCCTCTCCCTCTCGTGTTCGTTCTTCTTCTTCCCTTTTTTTTAAATTCTAACCTGAAGATACAAGATGCTCACGCAAACCCAAAACAAAAAAAAACTCGAGCCAAAGCATCTCGTGCTCGAGCGTTCTTTCGAGTTTTCCCCCCCAGGCCCAAACTTCCCTGACACCTGATCAATGTCGTGCACGTGCACATGAACCGCCGCCACCTTCGGTGGCCATCGTGACCTCCAGCGAGTCGCGAAACATCCCCATATTCGAAATCGCAGCTCGATTCAACACGGAAATCTCGATATCAAAATCCACCTTCTCATTGAAACCGAAACTTGAACATACCCGAACCCAAATGCCTCATCCCATCGCGTGACGTTACCGGAGACAACGCCCTTCCGTCCCAACCTCCGTCACACCACTATGCGTCGATCCCTTGGGGTGCGATCGCTTCCAGTTCGTCGATGGCCACCCCATTGTCTCGTTTCCAACGTTGATCAAAAGTAGCAGTCAAACCCTAAATTCGTCTCGATTCATCAATTTACCCAATAGAAATTTTTTTCAATATTTTTCCCATGATACTTGACGCTGAATCCTTCTTCTGACCAAAATTCGAAGAATTTTGTTTCACTGATTGAAGGAATTTGACGAAAAAGCAATTTTCATTCAACCCACTCATACTCGAGATTTAGTAACTTAAAAATCATGGGGTTTCCACCTAAAATCATCATTTTGCAATTCGAACGTACTTGTGTGATTAGAATTTAAAATTAAAATACTCGAATTTACTGATTCATGATGATTTTACTGTAAATAATATTTTACACAATATTCACTTAATTTTTTTTCCTTAAAATTATTATTAAAAATTGCCTAACTTTGTTATGAATAATTTCCTTTCAGAAATCATAGTATAAAAAGATCTAAGTATGAAGATATGAATTTATAAATAGGTTTTAAAACCTGTTAAGTAAGAACAGAGGCATGTTTCCTTGCCTGTACACTAATATGCACACAGTCGTTAATATTTATAAAAGCATGCAACACATTCACACCATCGTTCCAGCATAATTCATCTCATATACATAAAATACAAATCCAGACATCAACAGATATAGCAGGGTTAGGGGTTTTGCTCACTTGTTTTACACAGGAAGAAACAGAGAGTGATGTCTTTGAGCCTGTACACTTCTTTTTTTTTCTTCTTTAAACTTTGATGTTTTCCATGTTGCTTGAGTTTATAATTTTTTTTTGATGTTCGGTTTTCTTTTCTTTTCTTTTCTTTTCAGGCTTTGCTTATTTTCTTACTGAACAAATGAAATAGGATGAATTGCTTACATATATAGAAGAAGATAGGTGTTTGTACAGGCAATAATATATTTTGTACAATACTAGGCATGGCTTACTTCTTTTATTTGTTTTACTTTTGTTTATTGATAAGGCTTCAACATATTTTGGCTGATATGTATTAGAGGTATGTTGCATTAAATGCAAATCTTATTTTGGTTTACAAGCTTACTATTTGTATTATGTTTTGTACAGTTTCTTTACTTTGTACCTGTACTTCTTTTGCAATCTTTTGTACTTAGATATTTTTGTTTACATAAAACCCCTTTGATTTGTATATGCACAGTTTTGGTTTGTAGACATTTATATTTTTCATTCTTTTGTTCACCGAGATGACTTTTAACTTGTTTAATTTAATTTCCAGGCTCTTGTATTTGAGCTTTGCTTTGGATACTTGATTTTATATTTCCAGTTTTCCCTTTCTTTAGTCATATTACCTTGTATTATGGATGAATTTTATTTTTAACATGATGTTACAATTTGTTCTAATATGTTTTACTTAATATTTTATACATAACTATATCTTATATATATATATATGTTTTTTTATTCCCATTTTTATCTTAAATACTTATCTCTACTTCAATATTTATTTATAAGTACATTTGTTTGTAATTTATTTTATTTCAAATTCACAAATCATAGCTTTCTTTCAAAATATACACATATATAAATAAATCTGAAATAACCATTTCTATTTATAAAAAATCCATTTGTAAAGATATTATACTATTAATATTGTTTAAATACAACTCATTATTAAACTAAAACAATTTATAAAAGAAACTATCTTTATATTAATAAATAACATATTTTATTTGAATTTGGAAAATTTTAAATCAGTTTATCATTTAATTTCACAATTTTAAATCAAAAAATAAATTTAATTATCAATTAACATTAATTAAATTCGGGATCGTTACAATAGCATGCCTTTTTTCCAACGAAGATGTGCTCTGGAGGGCAAATGTTATTCGAGTTTTTAATCCATCGGGATCCAGGGGAAAACTAGAAGGATTTAATGAAGTCATAATGGCTCAGGACTCAATCAAAAAGGGATAAAACAATGACCGAGTTTGACTAAACAAATAGACCGGCTCCCTCCAATCCAATCAGCAGCTAAATACAACTAGTAGTAAATCATCATTAAAACAAGGAAAAGTGCAATGAGGCTACACGAACAATGTCGATACAAGGCAATGAAGGCATTCTAGACATCAAAGTCCAGAAATGATCTAAGTGCACGGGCCGCTAGCGATCCATACTCTATGGATTGCCTGCGATCTATACAACATCATTGGATCGCTATAGCACGTAGGGGCAAAGAATGCTTAGAGGACAAAGTGCAAAAGATGCTAAGTGTATGGATCACTAACGATCCATACACCATGGATCGCCAACGATCCATACACCATGGATCGCCAGCGATCCATACTTGTTCATGGAATCTTGGCCAGCTAACTAGGCGACGAAGGGAAAAAAGGAGCCAAGTAATCGGCTCGCACACGAGCTAAATCTATGGATTGCTAGCTATCTATGGTTTTGGCTCGAGTCGCAAATTGAGCTTCGTTGCATCTTTTTGAGTCCATCTGCAAGCAGTCAGTGAACAGGGTTGGCCCAAAAGCTCTCTGATATCTATAAATACCATCCTATCTGCAACATAAACTAGATCTCTTTGGACTGGTTGCTGAAGCTCTGCTGGAAACTTTCTTCACTCTACACTTCCTTTACAACAATCTCCAAAGGGATTTGCTGTGATTCTCCAGTGGATTCCAACTTTGGGTATTCAATCTAGCTAAGGACAATCTAAAGGCTTGTAACCAAACACTAATTGTAACAGCAATCAGTTTATAATAAAATTATAAAGTGGACATAGGCTCTAATAATAGCTGAACCACTATAAAAATCTTCTTGTCTTCTTTCTACTACTGCTCTTTTCTATACTATTATCTGTATTATTGCTCTATGAGAATAGGGATGGTGCTTTCACACTCAAACCAGGGTGTTGATCCATTTTTTGGGTTAACATTAATATTATTTTAAAATAATTTGAAATAAGAACTAGGTGTATAAACTTTGAAAATTTACATTTGTGTTTTATGAAAATATGAGAAAATAAGTTTTATAACTTATAAATTTTGAGAATTAGCAAGTTAAAACAATTATTTAAATTCGTTGAATTTAAATGTCAAGAAAAGTAAATTTGAAATTGAATTATGAAATAAAATTTAACTTAAGTTAAGTTAAATATAATGAATTTTAAAAAGGGAATTTGACTGAAGTAAAGGTGAATGAAGCAAATTAATGAAATGGGATTTGATTAGAAATGGATATGAACTTAACTTGTGAAGTGATAATAAGCATGAGAAGTTTTGTATAGAATGTTTATAATAAATTTAAGTAAATTTTGATGGAATGGTTCTTAAGTGACATTAATGTTGAAAGAAATACACTAAGTAATAAATGAATGCGAATAAAGCGATTAAGTAATGATTATGAATAAATGAATGTAAATAAAAGAATCTAAATAATGAAAAACCAATTGAAATAAATATATAAGTTGAACGTATATTATTTTATTTGCATAACAGTTTGATCTAGATGCGAGTACAGGATTTCGATATGATTTACATCGATCTAAGTTAGAATTTTTCGCTAGATTCTCGATGGTAAACACTAGATCTAGATTTTGATTGATTCTGAAATTCTCTATCATAGAATATGACGATGCAAGGAGAATTGTGATTTCTAGCCAAGGAACTAGATCTGTGTTCGCACTAGAGTGGTCGTGTGTACGATACTAGTTCGAAAGTGAAATTATGTGATCGAGTGAGAGATCAAATTTGATATTATGTACGGATGGAATATGTATATCTTATAGGCTTATCGTAGTTAAATGGTTGTCATTTAGAAATGCAAATGGTATATTAAAAATTATATGGTTGGATATTATTTGTAAAAAAGGTGCATGTATATAGAAGCTAAAATTAGTTTGATTCCTTTGGTTTCACGAGTAGAATTTGGTTGCCCGATAAATAGGTACATGTTTATATTGTTTTTTGGTTTGAAAGTTTTATGATTGAGCCACTTGGATTTTGTTTTCTTTTGTTGGTTTGGGCCCACAGTGACAATTTGTAGTTGTTCTGGTCTAGCCGTGCAAAGGAGACACTGCCGCAATTTTCTATAAATTAAAGAGTTAGAAAATTTTGAAATTTTTTAAGAAATTTTTGATAACTGAAATTGAATTTTATATTATAACTTGGAATGATATTAGTTGGAATCTATGAATGAATTTAAAAACTTAGAAAATTTTATAATCTATTTCAGCTAATTGGTTTTGGAAAGTTAATGGGATTGTGGCATTTCTTACTTGCTAATTTTGGTAATGATTTTAAGGGATAAGAATGTAACGATCCAGATTTTAGTCATTTGAATTTAAAATGTTTAATTATATTTAAATATTGAAATATTAGTTTTATAAGCCAAATAGCTTAAATTTCACACTTGGTGATTTATTTGAATAGTGAATTGCATATTGGAATTAGTGGATAAATTAATCTTGAATTTTATATGAATAAAAATGGTTTCGAAATCTTATTTAAATTCATAATAAATAAGAATGAAATAATAAAACTTTAAAATTTAGATTTAAAAGCGATTTATTTGGTTTTAATAAAAATTCATTTTAATAAACGTGTGAAAATATCATTTTGGGGCATTGTCTCGGATTTTGATGAAACTAGTGCCATTGGATCTATAGTAATGTATAGTTGTACACTGTCAAATTTCGTGTTGATTGGATGTACCGTTTGGTCATGCGAGTTCGAAATGGCTAGAATTTACTTATGGGAATTTAATATAATATAATTCGATTTTGAATCTAACTCTTGCATATGATCGAATTAGGTATCGATAATAGTTCCTTTGACTTCGGAATATGGGTATTTAGTATAGAATGCCAGGGAGCATGCCTCAATCGAAGTTCGAGATTTTTGGACGTGTAGTGTTGAATATTTAGAATAGAATAATATGGACCATCACTATTCCCACCATACCCTCACCCATACTATCCAGCCAGGCTTCCCATATTCTCTAACCCATACCCCTTTCCCTTATAAAATTGTGTTTATACCAGAGAAAAATGATTTCACCAAATTTTCAAATCAAACTCATCTCCATCTAACAACCATAGGAGATCGGAGCCACTTGAGGTAGTTTCAGGTCATGTCATCAACTAAGAAAACGTCGACGACATCGAGATGTAGACAACGGTTGGATTGGTCTGAGTCACGACGAGGTGGTAGCAGTTTCAAAATGAACATGGAATCTATTTTCATGAATTTCAGTGATTTGGCTCGCTTTCAGGCGATGCGATGTGAAGGAAAAGTGTAGAGGGTGAGGAGAGCGGGGCACTAGTGAAGTTTGGTGGAGATCGATCTACTGTAGGATTTTTGAGTTGAATGTGGGTGTTTAGGTTCGATTTTTGAGGTGACGGCGGCGTGTTTGGTGTCGAGGTTGGTGACGGAGGGAATCTCGTGGATGGGGCTGCTCGTGGTCGAGGTGCGACGGGCTATGGTGGGCTCTTGCAATGGCGAAGGAAAAAAATTAATAATAGCGCCTGGGTTCAGTTCGAACAAGGAAAAAAGTGGATTAAGGGGGTTTATTAATTTAATTAAGGTTAATTATTATCCTAATGATGTGATTCAGTAATATTTTATTTATTAAATTATTGAAATTTAAATAACTAATTCATTTTAGATCCAAATCGAACGTGGTCAGTCATATTTGTTTGGTACTGACGGGCATTACGATATGGAATTGATTTGGTAATGACTGGGGCTAGATGAATTTTACGCTAAATTGAATGTTGTTTAATTTAGATGGAACTAGAACGTGCAAGCGAAAACTAGAATTTCGGTGAGTTAAACTCATCTTTTTGGTTAACCAATATGTTATATAGTTGGAAAAAATTGTTGATTGGATGATTTACTATTTTTATTAGTTGGTTTGGATTTATTCCCACCCCTGGAGCATATGACCATTTATATATACCCACATAGTAGCCGATGACCCATATTATATGATTATACACTATTTGTGATGCAAGAGGACAAATTGAAGGGATCCAACAGGATTCCTCGCCTTTGTTGATTTTAATTTCAATAATATTCCTCTCATGTCAATTATTGGACATTAACACTGGCTGTTGGCTTTATTGACTATGACATTTTTATATGTTCAAAACTTAAACCCTATAGTGATAGAAAATCAATATCGATATTGGTTAATGTTGGCTAGTTATTGGCCTCAAATTAGTATTTTTTTTAAAATACTATAGCTTGCCATTTGAGTTGGAGTTAAGTTTTGAGACAGAAAATGATTTTAAATCTGGAATTGGGTTTTCGAAAATAATTGTTTTTAAAGATTTAACTTCTATTTTACTCCAACCTTTTTATTTGTCTTTTCTAAGTTATTTATTTATATTTAATATTGTTTTAAAGATTATTAACTTATATTTAATGTTGTTTAAAGTTATTTATCAATATTTAATAGTTTAAAAAGTTGTTTGTTTAAAAGATTAGTATAGTTGAAACTATTTATTAATAATGTTTTGAAAGTTAGTCATTATTTATTATAATGGTACTGAAATCAATTATTTTTGAATTAACGATGTTTTGAAATTTTTAATTATTATTTTAAAGATGTTTGAAGTTAATAATTATTATTTATTATACTGTTTATTATTAACAATTATTATTACATATAGTGTTTTGAATAATAATAATTATTTATAAATGTTTTCGAGATTTATAAATTAAGTTCTATAAAAAGACTTGGGTTTTATAAGAGGAGTTTTATAAAATGTTTTGGAGACTTAAAGAGAAATTGTTTATACGGTATACATAGAGTTTTGTAAATGGTTTTAGGTATTTATAAAGAAATTTTGTAAATGAGTTTATAGATTTATAAAAAGAGTTTTATAAATAGTTGCATGGATTTATGAAGGTTTATAAATGAATTGAGAAATAATTTATAAATAGTTTATAAATGATTTTAGGATTGATAAAGGAGTTTATAAATAATTTTAAATTGTGGAAAAAGTGAAAAATGTTCTCAGTTTTGTGAATACACTTATACCGTTAAGATAAGTATATAGATATTTTCTAAGTATTGAAAATATAAGATGTCAAAAATATATAGATATATTCTATATATTATTTATTTTATTTATTTATTTATTTTCTCTCCCATAAGGAGAGAAACTACCAAGCGATTTGCGTTTCAACAATTCATGGGATCTTCTGTATCCCTTTCTTATATGTAAAGCCTGAAATCGTTTTTCATCCCAAATCCTACTAAGATGCAGATCAAGATGCAGATAATCGGGGACTTTGGCGAAATTGCTTCTCAAATTTTCAACATCTTATGCTGATTACTCCATTTCCTGCAATCGACCCATTTGGGGATCTAGCAAGCAGGATCTGTAATAACTGGATGTATTAACAGCGAAATCAAGATTAAATTTTCTAAAACCATATGTCGTTGATACACGAAGGGTAAGAATACTGCAATCGGTTCAATTCATAGGATTTGGTGACAATTTGTTTGACGGCCTACAGAGATTCAAAGTGATATATTTTGGGAGTATATGATATTAGTAGGCATTATGCCTTCAAATTCTCTAGTGCCAAATGCTTTCCCGATAAGGAAAAATGGTGTTCGCTGTTGGTGAAATCTCAGAAATCGATCGATTTGGGGATCTGACAAGTAATACTCGGTAGTGGCGAAACCGAGTCTTAGGGTGCGTTTGTTTTTTTCTGCCGAATGATGAATGCTGAATGCTGAGTGCTGAGTGCTGAATGCTGTGTGCTGAGTGTTGAATGCTGGATGTTGAAATGCTGTTTGTTTTTTCTTCTATAACATTTTCATTAAGAACTTATGATGTAAAAAAATCGCATCAACTCAAACACAACACACGATAAACTACCGATGAAAAACATAGAAATATACATCCATAAAACTCCAAAACAAAGCGTACATAACAAAATTTTCCCATTATTAACTGATTACAAGCAATAAGAAATTTGATCACGCATATTATCCATGAACACTTGTGACTGCATTGAAAATATATCACTATGACGTAGTGGAACTTGTGGTGGTTCTGTATCGTCGGCCATGCTAGTTGTTTCATTATTATCATTCCCATCCTCCTCACCTTGTTCAGCTTGCTCAAATAACTCATCATGAAGAACAACACGACGTAAAATATTGTGTATAGCCATACATGAAATTACTATATCTATTTGCACAGAAAACTTATAAGGAGGCATTTTATCTAGAATGGAAAACCTCTTTTTTAAGACACCAAAGCTTCTCTCAATAACATTTCTTAGTTTTGCATGAGCATGGTTAAATCGTTCCTTTCTAGTTGTACCACTAATACCTCTATAGGCTTTCATCCAATATCGGGTGTTGCGATATGGAGATAAGAAGCCTATTGTGTTAATATATGCTGCATCACAAAGGTAATACATACCTACAGTAGCATAACGAAATGTAAATAATAGTTTTCATTCACAATGTTTGTTAATTATCATAAAATACTTACTCGGTGGTGGTATAGGAAAATTATTTGCAGGATCATGCAACATTTCACTAAGGACCCTTGAGTCATGCGCTATTCCTTCTCAGCCAGCCATCACATAATAAATTTATGTCAAAGTCGCATATGGCCAATACATTTTGATAGCAATTTCCCTGACCTCGTCCTCTGAATGGTACTTGCTCATCAATTGGAATGTTTGCATCTATTAACGTACCGTCTAATGTTCCAACCGCACCCTTAAATGCGCCTTCTCTTAGATCAACACGTGATAGAATATTTTCAGTAGATTTGGTAAAATCTGGAGGAACAATCATTTCTCGAGCAAAATTCATCATCGCGTCAATACTTCGTGAAAGTATTTATGAACCGTTTGACCAGAGTGTTGAAACCTATACCTTATTATACGGTTTCGGTTGTTATGACTTATAGTGGATAAAAACATTGCCACTTTTTCTTCGACGTCAAGGTGTTTGCTATTGGAAAGCCAACTCTGCTGTCGAAAGTAACGATATAGATTTTTAAAAGGTTGCTTATCCATTCGAAATTCATCATATATGACGGTGGAAGGTCTGTCCAACAACTCCTTCATATACTGTTTTCCCGAAAGAGACGAGGTCAAAACTTTTTGCCGCTTTGTTCCATGGTTTTTTATTTTCAGTAATATTAAGAGAGAGATCCTTCTAACCAATAACCAAAGCTTCTTTGTCATGCTGAAAAAAAAACAATCCATCATAATCATGCGTACATGTAACTATAAATTGAAATAAATGTACCAAACTAGTACGGATAGCAATACAATAAATTATTGACTCGACATACAGTTTATTACTGAAAACAAACACTAGACAACTATTGATATAGAATATAATTTAAAAACTCTCCTTTCTCTTCAATGGTACATTCATCCATGAACGCAATTTTCAGTTCTGGCTTGTCACAAAACAACACTGTTGCTGTCTATATTCATCCGGTGATATCATACCCAAACTTTTCATTTCTCTTAAGGAAACCATAATATCGATGTAAGAAGGTCCTTTACTAGCCTTCTCTTCATCAGTTTGCTGCTTCAAGATGCCAACTAATCCCTCTAGTTGATTTTCTAGTGTTTCACCATGAACCTCTTTGATGTTTTTACTTGAGCGATGGGGTTTTGCCTTCGACTGTCTAGTGCGATTAATATCTGCTTCACAGGTGGTACTTCCAATATCTTCAGTAACTCATATCCCCTCAAAATAGTCATCATTCATACTTCCATTCAGCTCAACATTTTCTGCATTTACATCCTCTTCGGTCCCAAAATGATCATCCTCATTTTCAGTATCAGTTGTAGGACGTGGGATTGACGATGAAGATGACCAAGCATATGAACCTTTCGCTAGCGTTTTTTCAAACACGCCTTTCATTAGTTCAGGATATTTGAGAGAACTGTTTCGAAACTTCGGCGCTCTTGGATTTTGCTATTCATGTTAAACATTTACGGTTATAATAATAATGCAACTAGATCAACATTACTTTTTATACTGTAAATTATTAGATTATACTAGCACAGTTGATTAGCTTGCCTGAATAACGTATTTCCACTTTTCAGGTGGTAAGTGTACGGAGTTGGTGGCAGCACAAAAACCATGTCTAGAGAGCCCAATAATTTTCACCCGAGCATCATAATCTCTTCGCAAATAGTCGTAGCGATTTCTATATATTTTGTAGGCAAATTCACTTTCCATTTTTCATTAAACTCTGCCTCTAATCTTGTCCACGAATCTTTCGTAAGAGACATTCCTCTGTACCCTTGACGCTCAACTTCCCTAAAACACAACTCAAGGAAGTCTTTTTCCATTTTAGGATCCTTTGTGAAAGCAACTCTATCTGCGCAATTCTCATTATCTTCATGGTTGCCATAGCTTTTTGAATTTGTTTTTCTCTTTGATACCATAACTGTTAACTACCACATACAAAGAACAATTCTGATACGTTTAAGTGATATTTAATTTCATTACAATTTGACAAAAAACAAAAAGTAGTTGAAGCTACAACTCCATGGAAAAGGACAGTAATATTATAACTCAGTCAGAAAGTTAGGTGACAGGGAAAAAATGTTCTTCACAAAGAAAAATATCTTCTTAGTGGCTAAATTTTTCTTCAAAATCACGGACACAAAGTAGCACAACTGGAACCAGATAGGACAAAAACTAATACAAATGAAAGCATGAATGCTTTGTTGTATATGAAAGCAAAGTTAATGAAGTACATACTAATGTGCAGGCATAAAAACTTATGCGTATATATAGAGCGGTGTCAAGTCAAGGATAACATGTAAAGGTTAGGAAATAATTAAGTTTAAAACAAGAATTATATAAAAGCATGTTGTGCTTACTCAAATTAAAGCAACAAGTTCAAAGTCAATGCATTAAAACATGTCAAGGCTATTAGTTCAACTTGCATAGAAAAGAAAATGTAAGCATGTTTTATAAATTGAAAAATACATGGGCCAACCATTTAAATGCATCAGCCAACCAACATTTCAAACAATATCAGGGCATGAATACTTTGTGTATGAACAAATTATCAAAGCAAGGGACATGTGTACTGACGTATAAAAATAAAATATGCATACAAGGCATCATACAATTCTCATCTTGTATTATATAAGAGTTTCATGAATGGTGCAGCCATTCTTTTTGAAATTTTCAAAGCTAGGCTAGCGTACTTTGGTATGTGAAGGAAGTATACAAATGAAGAAGGATATGTGCATGTACCAATATATAAAAATTTATTTCATGATCAAATAGCCATATATTTTCGAAAATAATAAACTAAGCGTGCTTGGTGAGAAAAGGACAATGAAATACGTATATTAATGTGCAAGGAAGCAAACTTGTAGATATTTGCACAAGTAATTGACGTAGGAAGCCATCTTCTATACTTATATAGGAACGTAAATTTCTCTGCCTTGTATTCAGAACTATAAAAATAAAACATAGAACCATGAATAAATAATAAAAGAATCACTTAAATGGGAACCATAATTATGTAAGCTTGGTGAGCTACTGATACATTTCCTTGATCAAAATAGAATGATAAGCGCATGCTCCATCCACAGATATTTAACATATAAAATCAAACTGTTAATACGAGCCTACCCCCACTTATATGCAACAATGATTTAACTTCAAAATTTTGATGAAAGCAGCATGTACTATAATAATTCACAAAAGAAAGTCATACATTTTAGTCTTATACATATACATAAGATAACCTGGACATTCTTTAAAAATACGAGGACATGTTAATTATTTAGCAAACCCTGTAAGTAAAAAAATCGATAGCAAAAAAATGGTAAAAGAATTTAGCTTTTTGTGCAAAAAGATGAATGTGTGCAAGTTGCGCTGCACAGTACAAAAAAATGAGTACAAAGCAGCATTAAATTAAAGATACACCTCATAAAACAGAAAAAGACAAAGTACGAAGAAAAACACTTATGCTACGGTGAAACTTTAACTCTGTAGCACATAATCCTGTCACCAGAATTATGTCCCACCAGCATGTAAATCCCATCCCAGTGTGTGTATAGGAACAATAATATATTAAACAACTAGTTGCATCTAAACAATTCAGAATAATGCTAAACATTTATGATAATGCTAGAAAACTTACTGAAATTGGGTAGAGAGTGTTATCCCACTTTTTGGCAAAGCCGCGATACCAAAAGATCGATCGAAAATGGAGAACAGTTCGTCTCAGAGATTGGTCATACTTTGTTTCGCTATGGATATCACTGAATTTTGTCCGAGTCCAGATTGAGCTGCAATTGATAGGACATGACAAGAAAGATCATAGGAGTCAGCATCTCAAATTTCAAGTCAATCCGAGTTCATACGCTCAAGTTATGATCGATTCATCTTGGAGGGAAAAACACTGGTTTCGAATCCATCGCTGTAGGTGTCTTCGAATCCATCACCGAACGCCGCTCGAACCGATCGCCTTCGTATCGATTAGCTTCGAATCCATCGGAGTGCCTCGGTTCGACTCCATCAACTTCGAACCCATCGAGTTCGTATCGATGGACCTCGTATCCATCAGCCAGTGTTGACTTCGCATCCATCAGCCTTCATAGATGGAACAAAGCTCGTACCCATCAGAGAAACGCAAATCCAGCAAGCATGGGTCGTTCGAACCCATCCATGAAGCCTCGTTCGAACCCATCATTGGAGCCCTGTTCGAATCCATCTGAGAAGCTTCATTCGAATCCACTGTGTTATCCCATTTTTTGGACAAAGCTGGAATATCAACGTTGAGCGCATCTCCACCACGATCGAGCTAAGAGGAAGCAAGCAAGCGTATATAAGTCTGGGATTTCACTCATGATTCAAGTATAAAAGTCCATTCGGTATCAAAGGTTTGAAGATTCATTCGGTAATATATCACATATCTCATTCGGCAAAGCCTCATTCGGCACTCAGAGCACACAGTTTCATCCGGCGTTCCCAGTACAAGAAGTCATTCGGCATTTAAAGCACAGGCTCATTCGGCATTCGGCATCTCCCTGCCGAACCAAGTACACCCCTTCACTTCCAAACTCCCACCGAACCAGACTTCTTCGCCAATCGCCGAACCAACCTCCGCCGAACCAACATGCCTCCAAGCATAGCCGAACCATGCTACCACCGGACCATGCTACCACCGAACCAACTCCAACCTCACCATACTACCACCGGTCCAAACAACATACCACTCACCGCCGAACCAAAGCCTCGCCGAACCAGAAAGTTGCCAGTCCAGATTGCTTCAGCCCGGGCCCACCAGCAGCTATATACTTCCAAGACCCCTGCCCCCTACCTCATTCTATAAATAGAGGGGCAGGGGTACAACAATGGGGGAGAAGTTTGAGAGCTCAAACCTGGAAGGAACTTTCAAACAACTTTCATATACTTGTACTACAAGCTTTGTACTTGTAATCGGATTGAAAAAGGAGAATAACATATAAAGTGGACGTAGGCACACTTTGGCCGAACCACTATAAATCTGTGTGTCTTTTACAGTTTGGTCCTTGCTTTTTACATATTTGCATAAACCACCTAGATCACTACGAACAACATAAAATCAACTACATCATACAACTTGGAGCTGTTTGCCCATTTTGTACAAACATCTTTGAGTTATTTGCTGAGATCTGTGATTTGTGTTTGAATATTGCTGACTTATATTCATACACTGGTGCTTTCACGACTTTGGGTGTTTGCGGCCATTTTTCACGCAAACATTTTGGTGCTTTCACTGAGAACAACCAGCTCCCACTACATCGGATAGAAGTTTGGATTTGGAAGACAATGACTAGGCAAAACAGTAGAAGGCTAAGGGCTGAGAGAAGCCAACAAGGAGGAAGTCAACAAGCATCCTCCGGAGGTGAGGAAGGACCGGCTTCGATCTATATAACCCGGGATGAAATGGAAGCCATAACAAATTCACTGCAAGAGAGGTTGCTGAAAAGTCAACAGGAAATGATGCAAACTTTCTTGGAGCAAATGAGAGTTGCAGGGATGCAGAACCTAGGAACAGCTACAACGGCTGTGGATGCAGGACAAGAAGCTAGGGTTATGGAACCCAATGAAGGACAGGATACGGAGCCAGGCGGCAATCGACAAGGGCTTGGGGGCAGGCCCACAGGATTCAACACAGGAGAACCTTTGGAAGGAGTTCAACAGGCTAGAACCAACGTTGCTGCTAACGAGCCACACGAAGAGTATGTACCGGAGTTCCCTCGGGGGCAACCCCCGACAGATAACGGTGGATTGGTAGATATAATCAGGAAGACTGTGCGAGGTGGTTTGACCAACGGAGACTTGGAAGGAGTAAACAGGAGTCCGTTCACCCGGGAAATAAGGATGGCTCAGAATCCACCTAAGTTCAAGCTACCTAGCGTGGAAGCATACAATGGCAAGGAAGACCCTACGGATCACTTGATGAGATACACCAGACACATGGAGGTGCTGGGGGCATCGGAGGAGGTGATGGCCCGATGCTTCCCTTTGTACTTGACGGACTTAGCTGCAATGTGGTTCAGGCAGCTGGAAGAAGGATCTATCAGGACTTGGAGGGAATTGGTGGAAAGGTTTTTGGGACAGTTTCGGGTTCATGTCAAGAGACCGAAGAATGTGATGACGTTGACGTCGGTAAGGCAAAGGATGGATGAATCGCTTAGAGCTTTTCTAACTCGATTCAGTGCCGCAGTTACTTCGGTGGATCGGCCCGATCCATCGATGGTTTTAATGGCAGCAGTATCAGGAGTCAGGGAGAACTCGGATTTCAAGGTATCTCTGATACGAGATCCCCCACGGAATCTCGACGAATTTTTTCATGAGGCAGAAAGGTTCCTTCGACAAGAAGATGCGAGTACGGATTTAAAGCTGAAAAAGGTTAACGCGGTTGAGGGGGGAGGACCATCCAGCAATGGTTCGGATAAAAACAAAGGAAAAAGGAAGTTGGACAGTGATTCTGGAAATGCTAGGAAGCAATGGAAGGATCCAAAGTTTTCCACATACACAGGATTGAACGAAACACTGGAACGGATATACCTGGATACTCGAAATCGCCTTCACTACCGGAGGCCGGCTAGGAGAGAACCAACAGAACGGGAAAGGGCATCAGGAAGGCACTGTCTCTTTCATGATTTGGATGGACACGACACCAACAGCTGCAGGCACTTAAAGGACATAATTGAGGAACATGTAAGGAATGGACAACTGCCGCAATATGTTGGACCTCGGAATGCAACGGCGAGGCAGGAGCAACCGCCGCCTACCTCAAGCTACGATGGTGGGAGGCCCAGGAATGATGGTCGGTTGATCGTCCCTTGACCAGGTTAATATGAAATAAGTAGCAAACTATTGGCAAGCAACCAAGTCATTTACACATGTACGGGGACGGAGATAGCCCCTAGGCATGCTCTGAATGATAATAAACTGCGATGCTATGGTTTGTGAAATTTATCTTTTGTTTTTGGATTGGACACTGCTTTTTTTTTTGGTTTCCGGTTTTGGAGCTTGGATTGAGCTCCTGGTTTTTCTTGCTTTTTGATTTGGATTTTCCTTTGGATCATTGTTTTCGGTTTTGGATGCTGGTTTGGATTTCTGGTTTTCTGGTTTTGGATTTGAATTTTGGATTTGGATTCTGGATTTGGATTTCGGATTTGGATTTTGGATTTGGATTCTGGATTTGGATTTTGGATTTGGATTCTGGATTTGGATTTTGGATTTGGATTCTCGATTTGGATTTTGGACTTGGATTTTGAGTTGGATTTTAATTGGATTTTTATCTGACTTTTGATAAACGGTCGTCGGGTATGGATTATGCCTGGCAAGGGGTGAGTCGCTTTGCCCGAACGTGGTAAATTGACTCATTCAGGTCGTCGAGTATGGATTATGCTCGGCAAGGGTCCGGAGTGACCAGGATTCGGCCTAGGACTTAGGCCCTATATTATCAATCGTTATTTTCAGGTCGTCGAGTATGGACTATGCTCGGCAAGGGTCCGGAGAGACCAGGATTCGGCTTAGGACTTAAGCCATGGCATTGTACAACATCCAGGGACACTGGACCAAGGTCGTCATGTGTGGATTAGGCATGGCAAGAACCCGGAGAGGTTAGCTCAAAGTCCAGGGACACTGGATCAAAATCGTCAAGTGTGGATTACGCATGGCAAGAACCCGGAGAGGTTAGCTCAACATCCAGGGACACTGGATCAAAATCGTCAAGTGTGGATTACGCATGGCAAGAACCCGGAGAGGTTAGCTCAACATCCAGGGACACTGGATCATGGCCGTCAGGTGTGGATTGCGCTTGGCAAGAGCCCGGAGAGGTTATAAATTTGGACATCGACCCAAAGAGGTCCTGGATTCGGTTGTTGGCTATTGGATAAGGATGGTTTGGGACTCGGTTGTCGAGTTCGGATGGACATGGAATTGGCTCAAGCTTTGGTTATTGGATTTGGAACTGGATATCAACTCGGAGCAGTCAAGGATGATCTACTCTGGCAATATGGCTATTGACTTTGGATATTGGATTCGGGACTATACAAAACACACCTTCCTACCGCAAGGCATAATTGGCTCAAGCTTTGGTTATTGGATTTGGAACTGGATATCAACTCGGAGCAGTCAAGGATGATCTACTCTGGCAATATGGCTATTGACTTTGGATATTGGATTCGGGACTATACAAAACACACCTTCCTACCGCAAGGCATATTTTGGGGGGCAAAGTGTTATCCCATTTTTTGGACAAAGCTGGAATATCAACGTTGAGCGCATCTCCACCACGATCGAGCTAAGAGGAAGCAAGCAAGCGTATATAAGTCTGGGATTTCACTCATGATTCAAGTATAAAAGTCCATTCGGTATCAAAGGTTTGAAGATTCATTCGGTAATATATCACATATCTCATTCGGCAAAGCCTCATTCGGCACTCAGAGCACACAGTTTCATCCGGCGTTCCCAGTACAAGAAGTCATTCGGCATTTAAAGCACAGGCTCATTCGGCATTCGGCATCTCCCTGCCGAACCAAGTACACCCCTTCACTTCCAAACTCCCACCGAACCAGACTTCTTCGCCAATCGCCGAACCAACCTCCGCCGAACCAACATGCCTCCAAGCATAGCCGAACCATGCTACCACCGGACCATGCTACCACCGAACCAACTCCAACCTCACCATACTACCACCGGTCCAAACAACATACCACTCACCGCCGAACCAAAGCCTCGCCGAACCAGAAAGTTGCCAGTCCAGATTGCTTCAGCCCGGGCCCACCAGCAGCTATATACTTCCAAGACCCCTGCCCCCTACCTCATTCTATAAATAGAGGGGCAGGGGTACAACAATGGGGGAGAAGTTTGAGAGCTCAAACCTGGAAGGAACTTTCAAACAACTTTCATATACTTGTACTACAAGCTTTGTACTTGTAATCGGATTGAAAAAGGAGAATAACATATAAAGTGGACGTAGGCACACTTTGGCCGAACCACTATAAATCTGTGTGTCTTTTACAGTTTGGTCCTTGCTTTTTACATATTTGCATAAACCACCTAGATCACTACGAACAACATAAAATCAACTACATCATACAACTTGGAGCTGTTTGCCCATTTTGTACAAACATCTTTGAGTTATTTGCTGAGATCTGTGATTTGTGTTTGAATATTGCTGACTTATATTCATACACTGGTGCTTTCACGACTTTGGGTGTTTGCGGCCATTTTTCACGCAAACACACTGGGTCAACTAGCCATGGTGACGTGTCTTTCATCGGTTCGAATGCGCCGAGATATATGGAGTCGAAGCAGTCAACTCGGAGCGAAACCCGGATCGAGGCGAAGTATGCGCTCCACGTCAACACGAAGACACGTGCCACCATCGATTCGAAACCATCGATTCGAAAGGATGGTTTCGAACCAAACAGCCACGCAATGAATCCCATCTCGAATTCATCATATCTCTCAATCCACTGATCCAAATGCCACGAAATTTTCACAGAAGCTTGCATACATGTTGAAGAATGTCCACACCAAATTTCACCTCGATTGGATGAATTCATGATCAATTCGAATGGAGTTCGAATCGATGCCAAAGTGGGCCCAAATTTCCTGAGGCCGGGTGCGTGGGCCCCCTCATGTGTCAGAAGTGGTCTCCCAAGTTTTCAGTGAAATATCAGCATCCTACACCTATAAATAGAGCCCAGAATCAACAGAAAAGGGATCTTTCGACTCTCAAGCGCCCAGACTCTGCCGGATCGAGATCTCCACCATCTTACATCATAACTTCGTCGTTGATTCGAATTTCCAGTTGTAACTTGCCGTTGATTGCTGTAACGACTTGTAATAATTGAAAGAGAATCAATAAAACATCAAAACTTCACAGTGGACGTAGGCAACACGCCGAACCACTATAAATCGCTTGTCTACTCTTTTACTCTGCTGTTGATTGGAGTTTTTGTTAGATAATATTCGTTTTGAATCTACATTCTTCGTTATTATCTCTTCAACGACTCCTGAAGAGTGTTGTGACCAATTTTGGTGCAAACACTTTGGTGCTTTCACTGAGAAAACCCAGATTTTCTCCTGCTCTTTGGATCTATCATCGATACCGGATTGAATAAATCTAAGAGAAAGATCCAGATCATCAAATCCAAGTTCCTTCCCTTCTATTCAGATTTGCATAAAGTCTAGGAAAGGAATTCAACTTTCAAGATGGTTAGTACGAGAACCACCTCTAACGCTGTCAATCAAGAAGAACAGGATAGACAGAATCCTGCTCCGCCACCTCCATCTAATCAAGATGCTACTGGGCACTCGAACCATCAGGTCTGGTTACCCGACAAGAGTTACAGTTACTACTCCAAGAGTTACCCCAGAGTCGGCAACAACTGGCAGAATAGCTACATGCTAATGCCGAGCTGATCAACAAGCTGGATCGCCAGAAGCGAAAGAGATCCACAAGAAACCACGCGTCTCGCTCCTCCAGCGAGAGTTCTTCATCTTCTGATTATCACAATCGATCTCCACGACCCCGACTATATGGGATTCGCATGCCAGCTGTTGGAGATCAACCAACGCTGACTGTTGGACAGCTGAGAGTTGGTCCGTCGGCCAGTTTCCAAACCGGACCCTCCTTCCGAGGAGGTTCCATCACTCACCACACTACAGAATACTGCACTACTAACGTTGCGGCTGAACCAGGGGTCGACGTCCAAGATCAGTCGGACCAAGACCGTTGCCATAGCGGACGTACTCCTGAACCATACGTCCCAGAGGACTATGAGCCAAGAAGGCAAGACTTGGACCGTCGACGATATCCGGTTCAAACCCAAAGTATGGAACGTGATCATACTCCGGCGCAAATGCCGGATCTTTCAACTATGATACGTCAGATGATCCGTGAGAGCCAGGGATTCACAAATGACGATTGGGGAGTCCCCGAAGCCACACTCCTTTTACAGACAATATCCTTACCGCTGAACCCCCACGGCGATTCCGAATGCCATCTCTACCTATGTACGAGGGAAACTCCGACCCCAACCAACATATTCTAAAATATGAATGGTCGATGACTGCTGCCAGGGCTGAAGATGCAGTGAAATGTCGTAGTTTTCCCATATCCTTGAGGGGAATCGCTACCATGTGGTTCACCCGACTGCCACCTCGATCCATCTCTTTATTCGACCAGTTGGCCATAAAATTCATTGAGCAATTCTGCATGCACGTCGCAAGGCCCAAAGATGTCAACACTCTGTCTAGTGTCACTCAAGCTCCTGGAGAAACGCTCAGACACTACTTAGAGAGATTCCATACTGCATGCGTGGAGATTAGTAATCCAAACGATAACTCCATCCTTATGGCGTTGACTAAGGGGATCGACCCCGATTCTGAATTTGGCAGTTGGCTAGCTGGAAAACCACCTGCATCATTGGACCGTTTCCACGCCAAGGCGGCTCAATTCCTGAGATGGGAAGATGCGAAACAGTCTAGGAAGCAAACTGGTGCAGGACCAAGTACGGAAGGGATCCAAAGCAATGTTGCAATCAAACAGTCCGGCGAGAGCTCCAGAAAAGTTCAGTTGAACGTTAAAAACAAACAAGCTCGGCGAAGAGAGAGCGTGAATCAAACCATAAAACGAGATTAAAATCCTTGCCCGCAGCGCAAGAATCCAATGTTTGACAGTTACACCCCTCTGAATACATCACTAGAGGACTTGTACATACAAACCTGTGATACAATTCGATACCAAAAACCTGCACCAAGGCCGTTGTTAGAGAGACAAATCCAGACGGGAAAGTTTTGCAGGTTGCATGAAAGCCACGGGCACAATACGAACGAGTGTCGTCACTTACAAGATCTCGTTGAAAAACTGATCAGAGAAAGGAAGCTGGAACAGTTTGTGCGAACACCGCAGCCCAGAGAAGCGGGCCCATCAAATCAGAACAATGAACCCAATCGACCGAGACAGGAGGACTCGACTTGTCCCCGCGGAAGAATGGTGATAAACGCCATCAGTGGCGGACCAACTCTCTCAGGAGCCTGGAACGACGAAGATCATCGTCATTGTCACACATGACAGGCTCACTCAATCTATGAATACTTTGCAGTTTCTTTTACATTCTGAAATTTGAATTTGTAATAAGGCACTGACTTTGCCATATTTTCTTATTTCAACAATAAAGTACTATCTCTTCAAGCTAAAGCTGTGATTCACCAAATGCAACGTTCAACAGTCACGACACACGAAGAGCTAAATTCCATCAATCAGTGGAATTTATTCAAATAGCGTGTGACTGTGATATGACCGGCCACTCACTAAGTGAAACCCCAGCTTGGGGGGCAAGCCAACACATAAAAGGCTGAACTGGACCAACACACGACAGTCCATTCAACAACTCGTTCCCAGAGCGCGAACGGACTCCAACTTCCCAGAGTGTGATTTGGAGTATAAACATTCAATAACTCGTTCCCAGAGCGCGTACGGACTCCAACTTCCCAGAGCGTGAATTGGAGTATAAACATTCAATAACTCGTTCCCAGAGCGCGAACGGACTCCAACTTCCCAGAGCGTGAATTGGAGTATAAACATTCGATAACTCGTTCCCAGAGCGCGTACGGACTCCAACTTCCCAGAGCGTGAATTGGAGTATAAACATTCAATAACTCGTTCCCAGAGCGTGAACGAACTCCAACTTCCCAGAGTGTGAATTGGAGTATAAACATTCAATAACTCGTTCCCAGAGCGTGAACGGACTCCAACTTCACAGAGTGTGAATTGGAGTATAAACATTCAATAACTCGTTCCCAGAGCGCGAACGGACTCCAACTTCCCAGAGCATGAATTGGAGTATAAACATTCAATAACTCGTTCCCAGAGCGCGAACGGACTCCAACTTCCCAGCGCGTGAATTGGAGTATAAACATTCAATAACTCGTTTCCAGAGCGCGAACGGACTCCAACTTCCCAGAGCGTGAATTGGAGTATAAACATTCAATAACTCGTTCACGCTTTGGACTCCAACTTCCCAGAGCGTGAATTGGAGTATAAACATTCAATAACTCGTTCCTAGAGCGTGAACGTGCTCCAACTTCTCAAAGCATGAATTGGAATATAAATATGGATTACAGGTTCCCGGAGCGTGAACCGAAGCATCCGTGCCAACTCCAACTTCTCAGAGCATGAATTGGAATATAAATATGGATTACAGGTTCCTGGAGCATGAACCAAAGCATCCGTGCCAACTCCAACTTCTCAGAGCATGAATGGAGCATAAACATAGATTACGAGTTCCCCGAGTGCGAACCAAAGCACACATGCTACCTCCGAATTCCCAGAGTGCGAATTGAAGCACAAATACTAACTCCAAGTTCCCGGAGCGTGAAGCGGAGTATAAACATCAATTCCAGGTTCTCGGAACGCGAACCGTGTTACAGATATCGATAACTCTCAAATTCCCGGAATGCGAACCGGATTATCGATCTCAAATTATCCTAAGTCCCAAGAATGTGGACATGTGCTAAAAAATTTGCAGTAAATGCGATCAACCACCAAAATACAAATGTTTTTCCCCGAGACCGGGGTGCAAAAAAGCTAAGTGTTAGTCACCAGCCAAAGTGATACAATGTTTGAAGTTCAACTTGTTCATCGATAACAACATATGACCAAGATTTTCAGACTTAGCAAATAAAACGAACTCTACTTGATGGTAAAAAACGTCACGAGTACATCGGACTAAAAGCTAAACACTGCAAATACTTAAGCGCAAATGAAATGAGATTGAAACAAAGAAATTAAAATTTATTTCAACTAACTAGAGACAAGGACTCACATGCAAATAAGTTCTTCCAAAAAAAGAATCCCTACTAGCAGGGGCCGAACCTGCATCTATACACGGCCTACTAACAAAAAACGAAAACAAGTTCCTATCTACCAAAACATCTGCTTGAGTGGCCGATCTATTTCTTCTTTTCCGACCTTCTTATCAGTGGTTCATCGTCGGAATCACTAGGAACAGAAATCCTTCGTTTGGAGGGTCTCCTCTCCGGTGGCCGCTCTTCGGCCGGGGGCATAATGTCCACGTCCTCCTCAGAACTTGAACTTAAATGAAGGCTCCCCGCCGGAGGAGTTGAAGGCACCGGACCTGCAACTGAAGACAGGGCGGATACCCGAGTACCGGCCACAAAGCCACTCGGCAATATCACATTTAGAGGTGCTGGACTATGCATCGTAGTCCTAACTCCAGCACTGCCCTCACGCCCCGCAGCTTCTATTTCAGCATTGATCTCGACCAAGTTTTCCTCGTCTCGGGCTGATTGGGCCTGGCTGGGGGCAGCTGTGGTCAGTGTCACAATACTAGAGGTCGGCGGAAGATCACTGATGATAAATGGCAAGTCTGTAAAAGGGTCACCCTGTTGGCCAAGCAGCTCACTCACCATTTGTTCGTCAAGAGATAAGGATCTCCCCTGCGCCATCTCAGTAGACACTGCCGTCGTCACGACAGTCGTTTCAGTGGTGATAGCTTTTTGCCCTTGAATAGACTCCTGAGCCGAAGATGCCGGAGTAGTTTCGGTTACTGAGCAAAGAAGAGAAGGAGTTATAAGCAATCACTTCAAAACAAACACTTTGGATTCGAGGAGTTAACACTCTAATAGAAACACACTTGTGATATGTTTAAAGTACCTTCCTCAGTTTGACCCGTTGACGTTTGGACGGCCTCAGAGACGTGCTCCCGAATAGGAGATAACCGCGGCTGTTCTGGGTCATAAGCAGGAACAGATTGTGAACCAACCACGGATACAGGCTCTAACGAAGGTGGAGCGATGATTTCAATAACGGTAGCGTGATGCTCAACACCTGATCCCTCTCCAACCTCCAGAGATCGGCCAACAATCATCTCCTTATCATGAGCAATGATAGCGTCATGAAGGATCTTCTTCTCATCATCTGTTAGCAATCGGTTTTCGAGTTCAAATCGATCGACTGATTCATCCGGATGTGCTTCCTCTTCTTCCTCAACCAATCGACCCCAAGCGCTGCGGAGGTGTACCGGGTAATCTTGGAGCCAGGCCAAATTTCTGTGTCTCAACACATTGGCATTGTAAGTGATGAGCAAATCTTCAATATCGGCCTTCAGCCTGGCCTCCGCTTGACGAACTTTCTCCTCAACCTCCGTCTCGACCGCCTGGACCTTGGCTACTGCCGCATCCCGTTCAGTCCGGAGAATCACGGCTTGTTCACACGCCTCCTGGGCTGCGTTATTCGCATCATCCCTATCCTTGGCGATTTCGGCAAATTTGGACTTAAGCTCGTTTAACTCCTTCAGGGCTGCGTCCCTCTCGGCAGTGACCATGGTGTTTCGATGGCCCATATCCTCTACCGTGGCATAATGCTCATGTTTCATCCTATCCATCGTTGCCTGGGCTTCGTCGGCTTTCTTGGTAGCCTCCATTTCCGATTTCCGAGAAGATTCAGCTTCAGTGTTTAGCACCTCAATAATACGGCTCTTTTGAGCTAACTCAGCCTGCAACCTCTCGATGGTGGCCCCACGCTCAAAGGCCAATGCCGACGCTTTGTCAGCCGCTTTCGCCCACCCTTATACTGGGCATAAAAATCGTGTACGTAGTCATGAACTAACTGCTCAGCTTCCTCCGGGATCTTCTTTAAATGCGGAGGAAAGATATAGTTGTCGAAGCAGATGTTTGGAAAATCTCTCTTTAGCTGAGCAAGCTTGATTGCTCCTTCCCCTGAAATTTCCATGGGGGGTTGTTCTGTAGCGACAACAGTTATTGTCTCGCTTCTAGAATGGCGGGATTCATGCCTAGAAGATTGAGAAGCCGACATGTAGTGTGAAGATTCAGAGGGACGAGAGACATGAGCAGGAGGTTGTATGGGATCTCTGGGGGGGAGGAGGAGTACGTGATCGAGATCGACGCTTATAACCTCTGTCTGTATCATATCTTTCTTGACCAGAATACCCAGAGCATCCCTGGTCGTAATCTCTGTCCCCTTCTCATCTGCGCGAATCATGATATGAAGACTTGCGGGCATGTCGGAGACTCCCTAACATTGAACCTCGCCTAGACATAGTATCTGCAGAACAAAATAAAATAGAATTAATCACCTTTCGAAACAGGTAGTTTACAGTCAAAGGTTATGCAGTGTTGTGAAATATGTATGAATGTGCAACCCCCCGACCAACCGGATGTGTCTGCCACACCAGTGGGAAAAGACTCGCTCAAAACTAAAGTTTTTGAAAGTTCTTCCAATTCGGCATCACGCTGCAGGGACACATCGTCCAGAATTGGAATATCGGCGAGCTCTTCATAAAGACTTTCAGTTTCCGGAGGAGACATCTCCGAAATTCTAACTCCGGGAGAGGATCGGGCCGTGACAACCGATTTCCATCTCCCCTTCTTAATTGACTTGACAACGGCTGCCTTGCCTTTTCTCTGCTCTGCGACATCCTGAACTACGTCGGTAGGCTCCGACAACGGCTTGTCATCAGTATGAGTTCTTTTAGAATTGGCACCCTCGGCTATAATAACTTTGGGCTTCTTGTGCTTGACTCGTTTTTTCGAGACGGTCCTTAGTGCCCCATCGAACTTTATGCTCTGCCCTCGTTCGATCAACCCGTAAGTTCGGAGATTCCTATCCGTTAAGAGCAACTCGATATCCCTATCTTCGCCTGGGACTTCTCGAAGCACTCGCACCATCTCCTTAAAGTGTTCGCCTTCAGGTCGCTGAATCGTCGCTGTAAAAAAAGGAAAAAACATAAGTTTCACTTTGACTGCAATTACCTTAATAATTATTTGATAACTCAACTACACTTACGTCTGAATAACCATCGCCGGGCAAATCCCGGAGGACATCTGACATAGAACCATTCCGTCCTGTAGTAACTCAATCTGGTCCAGGACCCAGTGACCACTTGGAAATTCCTCACTGCTTCCAGAAATGTGAAGGAAGGGTAATCACCTCGGGTTTTGAAATTAAATAGATATATGATCTCGGTCGGGATCGGTGGTCTATAAAGGTACTCCATGAAGACGATGAATAAACTGTTCACGGAAGCATATCCGTTCGGGTGTAGTTGAGATGGAGCGATCCTCAAAAAAGACAACACTTCCCTTATATACTTGTTGAATGGAGGAAGCGTCCCGGCCGCACACGCATGGCGGTTAAATGTTGTATATCCCTCCGATGGATTGTGTGGTCTATCATTCGGCCCCGGCAGTAACACGTCATCCAGTGACGGGCCGTGCCTTAAGCATATTCTCCCAACATATCTTCAGAATATTGGATTGAACGGAATCCGACGGATTGGCAATGAAAGACGCATTGGGAAGTTCGTCCGAGGCCAGACCGATGATCTCAGGTTCAATATCTGGAACCTTTAGTCTCGGAGTAACTATGCTTTGAACCTCCTGCTGTTGTGAACTTGAAGGTTCCATGACTAGCTAACTCATGAGAAACCATCGTTAGACGACAAAGGACCCGTGCGTTCCCCAGTGTAAAGTGTATGAATGTATGTTGTACAGTGCCATGCATTACTTGAATAAATATCGTAGAGTTAAAGGAAATATGCAAACGACAAAGCTACGAAGCCCAGTTATAATGACCATCATCGCTGATCGTCATCACTAAACCGTTTGTATGATGGAATTTGATTTGGATAGAAGTTGTTATGGTTCCATCGACGAGCTTCGAAAGGTGGTCAAGTATGCAGTGTGATTATCAAGTCCACATATGCAAGAATGAAGCTCGTCGGAATTATGCTTAGAAAATGTCAAACTTTGGTATCCATCATAGAGGGTTCGAACCGGTCACAGGAAACTCATTCAAACCCATCCTAACATCACTTCGAATCGATGCAGAAAGGCGCGCTTCGAATCGATAATCAGGTGTCAAGTTCGAATCGATCAATGAAGGATGACTTCGAATCGATCTTTGGTTGACTAGTTCGTACCGATCAGGAAACCCTCAACTTAACATCGATCACGTTCGAATCGATACCCTTCGCATCGATATAAAGTTGAGAACTTCGAACCGATAGCCGATGGATTCGAATCCATCGATTTGAATGGACCCATCAAGATAGTCAATCGGTGCGAACTGCGTCACCCCCATAAGGTCATCCTAGGGATCGATGCGAAATCAAGGAAAAATGACGCCGCCATCATCGTTTCGAACTCGAGTCCCCAGATGGTTTCGAAGCCCTCCCAAACCAGATCTGGTTTTGCCAATCACCAGAGTGAACAATCGATGAAGAAGAGATAGGTTCGAAGTAACTTTGCCGTTTGGATTCGAGGCTAATTACCTAATTTGAGTGATGGATTCGAAGAATTAAAGACTTGGATCTTGAATGGTTCGAATACGTAACACCGTGACTTCTTCTCTAAAGCTTCGAGACGATGCAGAACACAGTAAACACAAGGCAAGAGTAAAAAGTAAAAAGTGAAAAAGTGACAAACCCTCTGCTATTTATATGAAGCCTAGGAAGTGACCGGGCCGTTTCGCATCCCAGTTAACTCAACCGGTCATAACTGGTCAATTATCAGATCGATTCGAAGTCAATCTTCGAATCTATCGGCCTAAGGCCCTATCGATTCGAAGTTAACCTCGCACTTCATCGATACGAAACACAAAGCAGGGCGACGAGTTGCATCGATGCGAAACAAACAGTGGGCACATCGATTCGAAGCCCCTGTTCACATCAACGAATTCTCAACTCCATCCACAACCTACCAATACGAACGACGACTTCGTATCCATCATGTCCTATCGATATGAACTACTATTTCGTATCCATCCTTTCTCATCGGTACGAATGAACGTTTCATACTCGTCCAAGCCATCGGTTCGAATGTCAGTTTCGTACCCATCATAGCATAAGCGTACTCCATCCATACGAATGTAGATTTCGAATCCATCGACGCTCAAACACGTAGGTTCGAAGTATTACCTTCGCGCAACCCAAGGTCGTTTCTTTCGACCTTCTATATCGGTTTAGGAGAGGATTGATACGAAGAGACTTTTCAAAACAACCATCAAGCGTTGTCTCAACTCAAATTTCCAAATCGGTTCAGGAGAGAATCAATACGAAATTCAATAGCAAACCAAACTGACAACGACTCGTGGACGCACGACATTAACAAGGGTCAAGCTAACATATGTGCATATATGTCGAGCTAACATTCGATTTTAAACATTTACAGGGATCGAATACTCATCTTGTTACAAATGCAACAGCCAACGGCTAAGCGCTATTATACAGCAATCAATCATATCAGCACAAGGTTACAGCAATATAGAATACGAGTCTCAGCAAAAAAGAGAGCAATGATTGTTCGGAGAGAAATTGCAGCTATTCAAAGCACGTCATGTTCCCACAAGACGTACTTTGGGGGACAAAATGTTATCCCGCTTTTTGGCAAAGCCGCGATACCAAAAGATCGATCGAAAACGGAGAACAGTTCGTCTCAAAGATTGGTCATACTTCGTTTCGCTATGGATATCACTGAATTTTGTCCGAGTCCAGATTGAGCTGCAATTGATAGGACATGACAAGAAAGATCATAGGAGTCAGCATCTCAAATTTCAAGTTAATCCGAGTTCATACGCTCAAGTTATGATCGATTCAACTTAGAGGAAAAAACACTGGTTTCGAATCCATCGCTGTAGGTGTCTTCGAATCCATCACCGAACACCGTTCGAACCGATCGCCTTCGTATCGATTAGCTTCGAATCCATCGGAGTGCCTCGGTTCGACTCCATCAACTTCGAACCCATCGAGTTCGTATCGATGGACCTCGTATCCATCAGCCAGTGTTGACTTCGCATCCATCAGCTTTCATAGACGGAACAAAGCTCGTACCCATCAGAGAAACGCAAGTTCGTATCCAGCAAGCATCGGTCGTTCGAACCCATCCATGAAGCCTCGTTCGAACCCATCATTGGAGCCCTGTTCGAATCCATCTGAGAAGCTTCGTTTGAATCCACTGGGTCAACTAGCCATGGTGACGTGTCTTTCATCGGTTCGAATGCGCCGAGATATATGGAGTCGAAGCAGTCAACTCGGAGCGAAACCCGGATTGAGGCGAAGTATGCGCTCCACGTCAACACGAAGACACGTGCCACCATCGATTCGAAACCATCGATTCGAAATGATGGTTTTGAACCAAACAGCCACGCAATGAATCCCATCTCAAATCCATCATATCTCTCAATCCACTGATCCAAATACCATGAAATTTTCACAGAAGCTTGCATACATGTTGAAGAATGTCCACACCAAATTTCACCTCGATTGGATGAATTCATGATCGATTCGAATGGAGTTCGAATCGATGCCAAAGTGGGCCCAAATTTCCTGAGGCCGGGTGCGTGGGCCCCCTCACATGCCAGAAGTGGTCTCCCGAGTTTTCAGCGAAATATCAGCATCCTACACCTATAAATAGAGCCCCAGAATCAACAGAAAATGGATCTTTCGACTCCCAAGCGCTCAAACTCTGCCGGATCGAGATCTCCACCATTTTACATCATAACTTCGCTGTTGATTCGAATTTCCAGTTGTAACTTGCTGTTGATTGATGTAACGACTTGTAATCATTGAAAGAGAATCAATAAAACATCAAAAAACTTCACAGTGGACGTAGGCAACACGCCGAACCACTATAAATCGCTTGTCTACTCTTTTACTTTACTGTTGATTGGAGTTTTTGTTAGATAATATTCGTTTTGAATTTATATTCTTCGTTATTATCTCTTCAACGACTCCGAAGAGTGTTGTGACCAATTTTGATGCAAACAGAGAGAGAAAAAATCTTTTGGAGCAGCTGCCAAATTTGATAAAATAGGAAATTTTTGGTGATGAAGAATGAAAAGCCCGACTGGAATTTTATTGATGTAATAATCTGAATTGAAACCAGCGAGTGATTGTAGCTGAATAATATTGCTGAATACTGGGGTAGGAGCTTCGAAACAAAATGTGCAGATTTTTAAGCGTACAAACGCAGCCTTAATGTATACAATCATATGCCGTATTGAGGAATGCTTCAGGTAACCTCCCTGCAATCGTTTATGGAGTTTTTACCACTTAGTGATTATTAGTTGATTTGGGATCTGGAAATCAAATATCAATATAGTAAATATTCCTTTGTGTTTTTATATCATTGGCGAATCCAAGCTTTTTGATACCTCATGAAAGGCCAATTTGAAAATTCGATGATTCAATTAGGAATAAATTCTGGAATCACACATAACACATCATCAGACAAAATTGGAGATTTGGAATTGCACCACCGACCTTCATATGATGGCTGTTCACTCAAGGAGTTTGAACCCCAAAATTGGCATGGGCTAACGACAGCCAATAGGGCAATAGTAGGATTTATGTGTTTGGTGGCAAGGCATTAGTTAGATCGATGTGTGATTTTGTGCATATATTGACGCAATCACTAACTATGATGATTCAAAGTTGCAAACTCAAGCGGGATCTCGAAGGATATAAGATCAGGTTTTGCATACCCATTTTGCAATGCTCGATCATCGTCCAGAAGTGCAGCATTGTAGGGGTTGCCAATCGCAAGAGTAGGCGAACATGGTCACGTGATATGCGAAGGAGAAGATGGTCGTCGCGTATAGAATGGATGTCAGTTATGATAACCATCTCATTCAAGAATCACGTGAGGAGGTTTCACGTGTAACCCCATATTTTTGTTTAGATGGTTACGTACAAGGAAGATCAGATGGCCCAAAAATCGTTCACATTCTTTAATGAGACGAAGGCTTGATAATTGGGCTTGCAGTGATGCTATTAAAATGAAGAGCAGAATGATATTAGGAGGGGATTTTTTTTATTGTACTCGGATACGTATATTTGGTGTTAAGTAGATAGTGTAGCCTTTCTATTTCTTAGGCTACTACTTGTGTTGTACTTTGTAATTTTTATTATGTTAATGCAATAAAAGGAACAATTTTCGAGAATATATATATATATATATATATATATATATATATATATATTGATTTTAATTAATGAAAATATTAATCAAATAGGCTAGTGGTTAATTATGTGCTTAACTAATATTGGTTTTCCCTTTTGCAATAAATCCTTGATCTGAATGTGTGTTCGTGGATAGTTAAATAATCGATCAAATATGGACTCAAAACGTAACTTTGGAAATAGAAGAAACATGTGAGTTATATAGCACAATCATCTCCAATGATGTTGTACTATGCATGTAAATCTCGTTTCGTTCTCCTAAGACAAATGATAAAAAAATCCATCCACTAACGGTTAGGAAGTGACCTCTGCTCTTATATTTGACTATTTATTTCCTAAAGAACCGTGGTTGAGTTTATTGGAAACTATTGAATGCTGTTTCAAAGAGACGGGGATCAGATATGTTATCCGAATACCACTTTGATCCAACTGAAGTATTTCGAAGTGAAGACATACTGAAGATGATGGAATTGTAAGATGGAGCTCTTTGAAGTGCAAGGGCTGCTTGCTACTAATCCTAAGGGTGATTCCAAAATGGATGTAGTAGAAGTAGTGCCTTCGGTTTGTTCATCTCCTGGACAACTTGTATGGATGAATGTTGGCATTACATTATTGCCTGGAGGGCAATGTTAGCATTCCAAGTGGAAAGTGCTATATAAAAGGTAAAATGTAGCCTCAAGCCTCATCAAATGGTAATGAGTAAAATAGGGAAGATGCAGTAGGGCTAAGTGTGTCACTCCCAATTAGGGTATAATCATCGTTTTCTAGAGTCCATATTATCTTTCATTTATATGCTTCGCGATCCATTAACAAAGGGGTGATCATATTCGGTATTACATGTGGTAGGTCGGTCCTATGTTGGCAAAGAATCCTGGCAAGGTCCTCGGTGTTATTTTATTTAAAAATGAACCATGATGGATGGTACCCTAGTAGCCCGGTCATTGTATGGAATCCATTCTCCAATAAATGCGGTATAGACTTAGTTGTGCCCAATTATGTTAAAATGCAAGATGCATGCATTTTGGCTATATTCATATTTTACTTTGACCCCTAGACTCTATTATAATATCAGTAGATTTTATATACAAAATAGTTTAAGTTATAGTAAGATAAAAACCCGTCTGTATTTATATGCAACGTGGTCTTATAAGATACCTTTAATTTGAAAAGAATTTGATAACTTTAAAGATCATTAAAGTGTGTTTTTCTCACGCTGTTTTACAGACTGATCCAGACATTCTTCCCTTCAATGCTCGAGTCAAATCAAGCATATTAACATATTGCTTTGGATGCATTGGACCTCAGTAGATGAGTTGGAGGCCCAAGATGTATCTAGTACTTCTTTGTGTTCCACTGTGTTGTCTGTTGGTTATAATTGTCAGCAATTGTAAATAGATGCTATTATAATTATCCATACTGAAATAAGTTAGTGTACTCTAATTGATGTCTTATTACAGTTTTGTTTTATTGTAAATATCTGTTCATATTATAGATTATTCACTCCGCTGTGAGATTTTGTGTTGTTTAGTTTCTTCTTTCTTCTTTTTCCCTAACAATTGGGTTTTCCGCGTTCGATTATTCGACATGCAATACAATGGACGCATTAATGTCGATTTCGAGAGTCGAAAATCCCGGTTTGTTATAGTGTAAGTATATTAATAAAACACTATACTTTCAATACTTATAAAATATAACCATATACTTATCTCAATGGCATAAGCATATTCATAAAACACTACACTCTCAATACTTAGAAAACGTAACCATATACTTATCTCAATGGTATAAGCATGTTCATAATTAAGAGAAATTTCACTTCCAAAACCATACTTATTTGGGTAAAACAAATGTCATTTAACATACATATCATAATAAACCAAAAGGTGTAAGTAAATGGATCGTAGGGAAATTAGACCAAGTATACTTACTCCTACCTTCTGATTTCAAACTTGTACCCTCTCTCGATTAACGATGAAGTTGGACAAGTAAGAGAACTGTCCTTATCTTGATATACAATCTTAATTCTAACAAATAGAGATGAGTTTCCCTATCTTAGAATTTGGTGTTAAGTATAAAAAGATTACTTTCCATACCGCCATAAGTTAAAATGATCTTTTTATAGAAATCAAATCTCATTTCCTTTATAAAACCCTTTTATAGATATCTTTTATATTTGTAAAAATCCTTTTATAATTCTCCGTTCTATTTATAAAACTTCTTTTATAAATCTCTTTAATATAAATCTCATATAATTTTATAAAATGTTCATCCCATATATCACTATGAATTCACAAATGTGATTTATTTTCCAATTTATCAAAATGATATCATTTCTCTTTTATAAAATATCATTTATAAATCTATTCATTATTTATAAAATAGATCTATAAATCTATCTTTCCATATAACATTCATACAAAGAATTTCGTAAATATTTATCTTCTTTAAAAACATAATCGCTTTATTATATAAAATTAAATTCCTTTTTTTGTTTTCTTGATAAACAACATTCTTTATTATATTAACTTATTTATAAAATAATTACTTATCAAAATACTTTTTAAACATTTCCATATAAAATAAAAGAGATTAACAACAAAGTTGAAGTAAAATGGTGAAGTTCAAAAATCATTTCTAAATAAAATGCAACAAAAAATTCCAATAGTCACATTTAAAATCATTCTCTGAATCAAAACCATTTCAAATTGAAAACAACAACGAATAGTATTCCTAAAATACTATAATGAGGCCTAGAGCCACCATAGCACTTAACAGTGCTTTCTATATAAATGTAACAAGTGTAACAACAATAAGGCCAATATCAAAGTCACATCCAATAAGGCCAAACTACCAAACTTTCGACATTCAGTAATTTATAAAAAAGGTATGGAAATGAAATTAAAGTCAATAGTGGCGATGAATCCAGACCCCTCTAAAAATTTCATCAGTTCATTATATTTCATTTCATATGCTATCTGCTTTCCAAAACGGGAATTCAACCAAAACAAACAAAGAAATTATTCAAGCATGCAAACAATAATTTATATATACCATATATATATATCATATAGTGTTCATTCAAAAGTGGGTTAACTCATTAAAATCCCAAACAACGCTTAGGCGTTCCTACTCAATCTAAAATAGAATGGCATTCAATTTTAGCTCAAAATTTACTTGTGTAACGACCCACTCTTCCATACAATTTAAACTGCCAATTATCCATCCATGTCCAGCCAAAATCGAACAAAAAGGCAGATAGTTAGGAAAAGAAATAAGAAAGAAGACAAAAGAACTAACCAACATAGAATCTCATTGCAGAACAAATAATTTGTAATATATACAACTACTTTACACAAAACACAAAACACAAAACTGTATAAAGATATCAATTAGAGTTTACTAACCTATTTAGCAACAACAGTTATACAACCTGTCCTCACAATTGCTGAAATATATACAACAATGTATGCAATGAAAATATAATCATCTACGTGAATACGTCTTTGGGCCTTCAGCTCCTCCCCTGAAGCTTCAAAATATCCATCTATACCTAAAAAATATGCTCGATCTAACTCGACCATTTAGGAAAAACCATGTCCGGGTCAGTCTGAACCAGGGTGAGAAACACAATCAACTTGATTCTTAAGTTTAATAACCTAGGTTTCTCGTAAGAACTTACCGCAAATAAACACGGACGTGTTTTCACCTTATGATAACTAAAAATCTTTTATAGAAAATTATCTGATATTATAATAGTGTCTAATCGCCAAAGTAACAATAACAAGTAGCTGTGATGCATGTGCTATGTACATCACAACGATACTGGTCATCAAATTAAAATCCGTTAACCTCTTTCGCTAATTGTGTAGGATTTCCATGGAGGCTCCCTCGGTACTTCGAGAATGGTTCTCCTACATAAGGATCAGAGTTATCCTTCCGAGGGTCAGTACCTGTCTAGCCGATATACATAGGAAATACATAACTTGCCACCAAGGCCAAATGCATCGCTCCCAGTATGCATAAAATAATTGATATGGACTTGCTAGAAAGAGAGACGACTACACCCTCATGGTTTAGCTAGGCCCCTTGGCCATGCATCTTATCTCTAGTTTTAGTCATTTCCGCTGATGAGGCCACGTTTGGCGTTCCAGCTCATGCAGCGTCTCCAAAATAACTATTGAATCCAACATGGATTCCCACACCTTAACAGGTCACAAAATCACACCTGAATTCCACATCTCAATAGTTCTTGGAATCTCACATAGATTCCCACACTCCAACGAGTCAGGGAACACATATGGATTTCAACATCTCAAAATATAACGCATCTCCTTCATTTAACTGTATATGGTTTCGGAGAAGGTTACCGGTTCCGAGCCATCTCTTATGAGTACACTCTCCATTTCCTTGGTGCTCAAAAAACCATTTGTCGCCTTTCCGGAATGCTCAATACCGGTTCTTTAGGATATACTCTGACAATACATAAGATCGAGGATCATCCCCTAGCCGTTTAATTGGACGAATCTCCTTATCGTTCATCCTAGAAGATCCACAAGTTTATACGTAGAGCATAGCACATCGAACGGTAACTGTATCGTATAATTCTCGTGTTTCCCTTAGATATTTCCAGAGTTAAAATCTTCGGTGTTAAGTAGGGTAATTCTATACCATCAAAATTAAGAAGGATTACATATTTAGGTCAAAATTTGATAGTTTGTTAGTTAACTATCAAATAAATAAACATTCAAACAAAGATTTCATTTCCCATTGAAATCACTAAGCCCCATTTAATTTAGTTTTAATAAATTAAATCTCTTTATCAAAAATAGACATATACTTATCTCACCGGAATAAGTATATTAACAAATCATATCTTTCAAAAATACTTGGAAACCTTTTAAGTTAAATGTGGAAAGCACCATTCGGTATCGACCATGTATTACAGCTCAATGGTTACGTCTCTATCCCAGAGAAATCCAAACTTAACTTTAGGCATTCTCTACCTCTCGATTTATGCCGTGGAAATATACTTTTTCTTCCCGAAATCTTTTATTTTAATAAATATCTCAGAGTAGTACTTATAAAGTTCTATATAAATTACCAAGTTTAATTTAGGAAAATAGTCTTTTATAAACCTCAATCCATTGTAAAACTTTCCTTTTGTTTAAAACCAATTCTTTGGAGCAAAATCATTATTTAATTATTGTACAATAAACTTTTAATCTTTAAAAATAACTTTAAATGTTTTAAATTAATTAACTTCAAACAATATTAATACAATATATTGTTTTTAAAACAATATTAGTATTTGAACAAATTATCTTTGAAATAATATTATTATAATACCAATAAACTCTTAAATAATAATTAACTTTTAAATCAATTTATTATAAAAATAACTTTAATTAATAATTAAAATATAATTTGAAACATTTTAAATAATTAAATAACTTCAAAACAAAATTTTAATATTCTTAATTAACTTTTAAGAATCATAAAATAATTTAGTTTAAATCATTATTAAATAATAATCAACCTTAAAATAACTTTGGTTCAAAAATAATCTTACTATATTTTCAATTTTTTTACAATTGAAAGAGGCTTAACGATCACCGTAGCACTTAAACAAGTCACTATATTATTCAATTATCTTTTCCAGTTAACAACATATATTTACATAATCAACGACTACGTAAAAAAATTCAACGCTTATTGTCATAATTTATATATCACATATTCAAGGCGGAATATCAATTAACGGCATCAAACTAAATGTTCAAATCCATAAATAGCAAAAAGGGGATTTATTCTGCTAATTAGTTGGCAAATTAATTTAGCGAAAAGTGTTTTATTCCGCTAAATCTATATCCGATTACCATATTCAATCCAGTTTTATTCACAGTATTTTATTTGACCAAATAAACGTTGTCAATTAAGATATAACAATTTAACGACGTCATTATTTAAAATAACAAAACTAAACTCTACCTGTGTTAACATATCATATTTTCATACAATACCAAATCTATATACAAATTTTACTATAGCATTATGCTCATCTCTACGAGTGCAACGCAAAAATCCGCATGTCGATCGGGTTGAAATGGTTAAGTTATAGGGTTTTGAACTTAGCTTAGAAACATATAAATTTAAACAAAATAACTGAAATTAAATTCTCATCTCCTAGCAAATGGGCTCGGCCCATTCAAAATATGCCAGACCCACGTCAAAAAAATCTTCTCCACTGCATGCTTCCTTCCGCGGACGAAACCAAACACAATACACACACGTATGTATGTATATATGCAATTGAACACTTTGATGAGGACCTTTTTGCAAATTCCTTTGTATTAAACAGTGCACTCTTCTTCCTTGCACATTTACAAGCCTGCAACCTTCTTTCCTCCATTCTCATTCGCCGCCGCCTCTCCATTTCTTCTTCGCTACCGCCTAATATTCCAAGCCCTGCCTCGTACAATGACCAACAGCACAAACGCACGTCCCCTCCTACATCACCTTGCACGGCTTTCTTCCACCTTCGTCAAAACCCGAGAAGCCTCATCATTTTCGTGCACCACTGCCTGGTCCCTTCTTCCACCCTTGCGCGCGCACATACCCCCATTGGTCATGCACGCACGTGCATATCACTAATTATAAGCACATACCTGCAAGTACACGCCTCTACTTGAGTATAGGCCCTGTATTTCCACCATTTCCATTATTTATCCTCTCTTCTGCTGCGTCTACTTCCTGCTCATCTCCCTCTGGTACCGATTCCTCTTGTTTTGAATAGTTAATCGAGTCTTTGGAAACAATAGGCCGGCCCCACTTGTGTCAGCAAATGAGCATCCCACACAAGTCCTTGTTAATCTACTAGAAGAGTTGGATTTGGTTTTGCAATTGTAAAATACTACAGTTGAAACCAGGATAATATGAAAGGGTAACAACGATGCTTAATTAGTTGGGTGAACGAAGGTACATAGACGGTGGAGCAACAACGCGACAAAAATATATATTAGGACTTTAGTTTAAAATGAAGAGGAGCCTCATAATTTTCTGCGTATCGTATTCTAATTAAGCTTGTTCCAAAACGCTTGTATATGTTAAGAGAATGGCAAATTTTCATTTGCAGCGGAGATACATATAGGGAGGAAGAATAGGAAAAGGAGAGAAAGAAATAAACACGAATGTTGCGTGTAGACCAGAAGGACAACAATCTAATGCAAAAGTAGAAGAATTGAATGCGAAGCCACCAAACACAGATACGAAGGACGAGGAGAAGATAGACATTAAGTCCAAGCCCCCAAAATGTCAATCAGAGCAGGGAGAAATATATGCGAACAGATATTGGTAGATATGTAGATTTTGATTTTAAAAGCTTTTTTTTGGTTACCACGCTACACATGTCCATTCACGTATGAGACATATACGGTGGAAAATGAAATATGATCATGCAGAACAACATAACGCGAGCTCAAATTGAAAATAAAATAGACAAGTTAATTTATTCTGTAAAGTTTCAAAAGTATCGATATTTGCCGCAAAAAGCATCAAATGAAAATTTATTTATTTTCCAAACTAAAAGTTATGGAAAAATTCTATAAATTAAATTAAAAATATGTCACTAGAAATCAAGTCTAAATTTGAAATATAGATTTTATTATAATTTAATTCGAATACAAATACTTAAATAAATAAATTATTCAAATTTGATGACCCAAAATACAGGTCGTTACAACTTGCTCCAAACTTGACGAAATTAGCTTCAGTGTGTAGGTAACACTCCTACGAGCATAATGCAAAATACAACGTTCAATTTTGACCTCATATGCAATGGTTATGGATTTTTTTTAAGAATTTGAGTTATTAATTAATTAATTAACTTAATCAATTAATTAAATTAATTACCTTTCACAAACCCTTCTTTCCCATTTACCAAATTCCTATGCACATGTACACGCACAACCCAACCATGCATACTTACTTCTCTCCTACCTATCTCCAAGAACACACAACGAATCAAAGAACCGACAACTCTAATGCGTCGCACTTCGCATTCTCTCCGCATCAGCCCTAAACTCGACCATTTTGGCCATACCAACAAAATCCACCTGTAGCTTCCCCCTTTCTACATTGAATGTCACAAATCACCTCGGAGTATCGCAGTGCCTCCACCCACCGCCAATCCTCGCCTTGCCACCTTGAATCCCCTCCATCTTCGATTTCCCCTCTAACCACCCCTACTACTCACGACCGTAGCTCCACTACATGACACAACACATATCGCACATCACCAACGGTAGCCGCACCATCTTAGACCAACATCAAACCACTTGTCTTCACCTAACAAGCACAATGCCACCTTCCGATTCCTCAATTGATGCTCTAAGCTCTGACAACGACAAAACCTAGACTGGCTATCACTACGTCACTCCTACTAAATCGATGCCGCACCCAACATCGACTATATAGATTTGAAGCCCTCACGATTACGAACCTAATGGATCTAATGATGTTGGTTTTCGATAACTACAGCTTAATTTTAAGAAGATGGTGATTGTGTTTTTGTTTATTGTAAATGAAAAAGAAAAAGTGGAAAAAGGAAAAGTGAGAGAGAAGAGTGAGAGTGAGTTGTTTATACAACAAAATAATTATATTGTTCAATTCTCTAATTAAAACTTTACTCGTTTCGATCTCACACAAGCACACCGCACGTCTGATCACCATGAAATTCGTTGACGTACGTCATCTCATTATTCTAGTTTTGATGGCACTAGTTTCATCAAAATCCAAGATAGCGCCTCAGGACAATAATTTCATGTGTTCCAAGACTGTTTATTGATAAAACAATTTTTGGTCACACTATCGATATTAATTCGAACTATTTTTATAAATATTTTCTATAACAAGTTTACTATTATTATTTATTAATTAAAAATAGTTATTAAGCTTTAAAAATTAATTAAACGTTAAAAATCAAGATGATAAAAGTTTTGGTCATTGCATACTTTATTATATTCACTGATGAGTTATCACCAACATGAACATGCGTATTTGATACACATGTGATATATCTATGATAAGCTGATAGGATATAAAATGAAAGTAAATAAAGTAACATCAATAAAAAAATAAAAATGATTCGATTTAATTAAATATGTGAGTATATGGTAAAAAGTTCCAAACGTACCTGAAATGAATAAAGATTCTATTTCAAAAGTCACTCCTCTTTATAATACATAATGATGAATCGATAAAGAGTAATCGAACTTTGTTAAACAAAGTATGATTAATGGTGAGTGAAGCTAAGTTAACTTCTTCCTATAAAGTCATGTACTTATCAGTAGCACATAAAGTTAAAATTAATTTCATCTAAAGCATAGTTTACAAAATCATAAAAGTTCATGGTTTATAAGAACCCCAACATATTCGTGGCCAAGTAGTTGGCAGGTAATGATCACTAAATGGTAGTTTAGAGTGACACCTTGTGAAGAAGTGTTCGGGCTCAAATTACAAAAGTGATGTTGAATATAATATGTCAATATCAAATTCATGGCCCAACCTTAAATAAGAAGCTTTAAATTAGAAATATTTCAAATGATAGGTTTCAGTCGATTCAACAAAAAAGCTGAGTACATTGCCTTGAACAGCACCACAATAAAAGTAATGTATAAAATAAATGCACAAATTTATAACTAAGACGAGGGTCATTCTAAGCATTGAATATTTCAAGACATTATTATGTGATAACGATGTAGCGATACAGTTCATAAAAACCTAGAGCCAGTTGGAAGTCAAGAGACATACTACGGACTGTTCCACATGATAAAGGCAGTTTATCAGTGTCGGAGAAAGTTGATTGACATATTAGATAATTAAAACAAAATACCAGCATTCACCAAGGGACCGACCTGATTAGTTTAGAAAACAGATCGAATAAGTTGGAATATGATGTCATAATTGACCCCAAGTGCATGTGGAAGATTGATAGAGTTACAGATATGCCGTAAGGGAAATTATGTAATTTGTTACAATATTTAACTCAATGATCAATCTTGTTCAATATAAAAGGTTTTTTCTTTATGTTATACACTTGTTATTTATGATATAAATAATTGAAGTACATTTAATAGAAATTCCATAAATGGTATGTTTTGTGATAGTAGTTACCATGTGTTGTAACCATTAGTAATTTATCTTAATGATATTAAATATACCATTTTAAATATTCCTAGTCAAGAGGTATCAAGACAGTATATACATACATTCATTAAGATTAGAGTACGTAACGCTCTCCAAATGTTGGGCAGTATATTACTCATGACTACTAGGGCACCAAAGGGGTACGTGCTGATGGTTATTGGATAATTATAGAATGACTCACCTAATAATTTTTCGTCGGTTAATATAACCAAGGTCAAACAGAAAATATCGAAGTGATAATATAAACAGTTCTCTTGACTTGATAATACTATGATCTTCAATATGGAAGCTCCACTTTGATTATAGTTAAATCTTGGCATGAATCCATTGAATGACTATAGTTGGGTTGGTTGAAAGCTTTGGAAGTGAAACACTATTCATAAGCTTCGTCTCGCTGGTTATATGAGGGTAGTATCACGGTCAACCGAAATTAACTCAAAATTAAACTCTCTAGCGAGAGCAGTTCAATTAAAAATAATTGTTGTTATTAAACCAAGGACTTTGTGTTTAGACTATAAAGTCGAATATGGATGATATATGAATTTTGACCATTACCAAAATCCATAAGTCCCAAGTGATATATTTTTGACGAAGAGAATTAATGTAAATAATTGTCTTTGCTGGGTAATGCTTAATAAAGTAAAATTGGATTTTACCAATGATAAGTAAGTGATAATTTTGATCACAATGTCATACCGCCTGCTAAGTGACGTATGAATGTTGATATTCGAATTATTCGATATTAATCGCTGATCAAATTTACACCCAAGAGTCACATAATCGAAACATTGAATACTCTTATTTCCACCCGATTTAACTATATTATAATTATTATAAATTAATTAAATTAATTAAATTAATTAAATTAATTAATATTTATGAAATATTAGTTATAAAGTTTTATTTGATGTGTGTTAAACAATATCAAAATAGTGTGAATATAGTAGTTATAAATACACTAATAATATACGATATTGCTAAGCATTTAAATTGGATTTAAATGTGATAAATATTGTTCGGGTTTGAAATGATTTTAAGGCCCATATGTGGCTTGATGAGGACGGCTATAATTATCCATAAGGAGGGCTGACCATGTAATGGAATGATGAAGGGGATTTTGAATTAAAGGGAAAGAAATAGTAAGAGAAAAAAATCATGATCCTCTTTTTACTCTCTTCCCTATCCTATATTTAATCCCATTAATCCTCACTTTTAGAGAAGATTTTTTTGACTTCTCCTCTTGATAATACCAGGTCGACAACCCGTTTTCCTAGGTCTTAATCTTCGACCTTTTAAACCTCAAATAAATCTTGATACAATCATTGGTGGTAGCTATGTTCGGGTGCTTACAACTTTTGGATACCGACTAAGTTCAAGTAATTTGATTCGTTGTTTCAACGTGTATCTTTTAGGTAATAGGTAGTGATAAGATCAAATTTAGACATCATAGGCCTACTAAAGATCCAAATGGTAAAAAATTTTTGAAGTTTACCCATTTATTCAATTGCGTGCTAACACAATTCCAACATTTTTGAGACATGCTTAGCTGTGAGATGTAGGCTATTCCCAATAACTTTTCTTGGAGCTGCTAGTAAATGATGTTGATAATACCATGAAAAAGCCATCTATTTAGGAGTGAATTTACATATTTCTGCTCATTATTGTGTCTCAACAGACCCCTTTACAGACTCAAGTGTGCTAGCAAATATCAAACAACGTTTGGGTGAGTTATTAAGAGACTATTTGAGAAGGTTCAACTCTGGTTGAAAATACTCTATTATGGAAGGAGCTATACATTCATGGGTGTAGATATTTGTAATATTTTCGTTTCCTAGCTAATAATTTGTTTGCCTCGATGAGATTTTTCATGAGAAAATGAAGTTACAACAAAAAGAAAGGGAATGCGATAGATTTGTTTTTTTGCCCAAGATAAATAAGGCAGATGGGAAAAAGTTCAAAAGGCCGATATTATATCTTTAGATTAACCCATCTTATATATCTATGCCATTACTAAGGAGGAAATAGAATACCCCTCTCCACTCAAAACCTAAACCAACCGAGCAAAATAAGAGGGAGATTACCGTGCTTATCATAACGCCAATGAAAAATACGACGGACAACTTTGTGCTTTGTAGAAATAATTCAAGTATGGGGAGGGTGCATTAAAAGAATTCGTTAAAGGATGAAGAAGTTACCACGACCAAATATTAATGCAAATCAACCCGCTAAAAATGCTAAGATCTTGGAAAATGATCAAAAATGAGACTTTCTGCTACCAAGAAACGATATTGACATGATCCATGGAGATCCACATTTCGTTGGGGCAAGTAAGGGAGTGAGGACTAGGTACATACGAGAAGCTAAGGAAGGAATCTATTTTGTAGGAGTGGAACCTCCAACTAAATCCTTAAAAAGTGCAATGTTGATGCCAAACTTAGTAATAACTATCAACGAGAAGAGCGAGGCACCCACATAATTGTCCTTTGATGATCATGGTACAAGTTGGTTTGTCATCGGTATCCAAAGTCTTGGTGGATAAGGGAAGTGCTGTAAATGTTCGATAAAATGGATATCCCAAGGGTAAAGCTTGATCCAAGTCTTGAACCAATCTTTGGGTTTAATAGCGAGGGATCCACTCCACAATTTTAAGTTGTATGCACATATAGGAATTTCCCCATTTAAAAGAAATTGAAAAGTTATTCGTAATAATCTCTTGGCATTAAGCATTAGAAATTAATTCCCAAGGTAAGTAAGTGACACTCTCCTACAAATTAGCAAAAGGACTCGTATGAAAAGTCCTTTTGCTCAAGAAGGAAAAGAAAGAAAAACGAGACAACCAAAACAAATCAAGGAGTAGATCAAGAAGAAGAACAAGAGAAATGATTATTCCTAAAATTGAGTCTAGATATATTAATGGCAACGCCAAGTCTAAGTTGGAAGGTAGTTACCCTAGATCTCCAACATCTAATAAGAATAGTCAAAATAGTAAGAGAGTTGGATACAAAAATCAGATAAAGGCTAATTACGTTTCTTTATTCAAGTAAGGATGTCTTTGCCTGAACTCATGTGGATATTGATTGGAATTGGGCCAGTAATCAACGGGTTAAATGGGTAAATTTTAATTTTTTAAAATTATTTTAGATCTAATTGGGCCTTTGAAGTCTAAGTTGATTTAGATCTAAATCTTCATTTTATTTATTTAACTGACATAAGGATTTAATTTTGTATATATATAATATGATGTTTATATATGTATCAATACACACACATGTGTAGATGTATGTGCAACATATAAACGTGAGCATGGTTTAATGTGCTTATGTGTAAGTGTTGGAATTTACACTACAACATACACATTAGCCTCCTTTGTATACGTATCAGTTGTCTATTACTTTTTCAATGTTAATATAATATAAAGTATATATATGTATACACACAAAAACACACACACACACATATGTATGTATGTATAAATAAATTTATATTTATTTATGCAAAACAATTATGTATAAATTTAAATTTAAATTTAAATATATAAACCGGTTCAAACTTCTCATTTAAAATAGCTTAGGATAAATATAAAATTAAAAACAAATCTGTATCTAAATAATACCTTATTCGAAATTCAAATTCAAGTTTGAAAAAAAATCCAGATCTAAAATAATATCTTATTTAAAGTTCAAATTCAAATTTAACTATTATATATTTAATGTATATAAATATATACATATATACATCAAACTATTATTTATAAATAGAAACCGTATGTATATGTATATTTTAAAATTACTAGTTTTTAAATATACAAACAACATTATATATTTAAACATTAAAAAATTCTTCGGCCAAAGGTGTTTTCAATAATTTTTTCTAGATCCGTACGGATTTAATTGAAAAACTTTATGTTTTATATAAAACAAAACCCATACGGATTTAAAAATATGTTTTTAAATTTTGATCCCAATAACATAGACTTATTTATGAATATATATAAAAATTATTTATTGCATTATAGTTTTACATAACTTTTTTATGTGTATATATATTTATATAAATAAAGGTTTTCAATTAATTTTTATATACACATAAAAAATTTATAAACTATAAAATACAATTTTTCAATTTTACATTATTTTAGAATTAAGTATGATTTAAAAAAAATTATATTGTTCGCTAAAAATAAACACGCACACACACACACACACACACATATATATAATTATAATTATATGGATTTGGATATATAAATATGCATAATAGCAAATAAATATACAAATTCATGATAAAAAAATTTCTAATCTATATAAATTTAATTACATAAATGAACATATGTATATAAGAATACAAATTAGATATTACCTATGTTGTGGCTATGATGTCGCATCTTGAATTTTGAAGCAGAAAATCTCTTTGAATCAGATCCAATCTCTTCCAAGAAAGCTAATAACCGAAGGCTTCACTGCAGCTTGAATTTAACTCGATTTGATTTGATTTTAGATTGGAAATAAAGAGGAGTGGATGATAGATTAGGGATATTCCCTAGGGTTAATTATGTAATTTGTTACATATATCTACTTAATAATCAACATTGTTCAAAGTAAAAGGTATTTCGAGGCGGGATATTGATACATCCATTGAAAATAGAGTGTGTAACACTCTCTAAATATTGGACAATGTATTACTCATGACTGTTATGGGCATTAAGAGATTATGTACTAATAGTTATTGGATAATCTGAAATGACTCATTCGAGAGTTCTTTATTGGTTAATATAACTAAGGTCAAATAGAGAATCTAGAAGTAATGATGTTACATAGTTCCCTTAACTTGAGAATACTTATAACTTCAATGAGGTCACTATACTTTGATCATAGTTAAATCGTGGCATAGAATCAACTGATAGACTATAGTTGGGTAAGTTAAGGCATTGAAAGTGAAGCATTATTCAGTAAATAATTTGTCTCCTTGGTTATATAAGATTAATGTCACGGTCAACTGTAGTCACCACAATGTCAAAATTTCTGGCCAAAGCAATAGTATTAATAAAAATTGTTATTATTAAATCAAGGATTTTGTATTTTGATTTATAAAGTTGAATATGGATGATTTTGGAATTTTGATAAAAACCTAATTCCATAAATCTAAATTTGATACAGTAATGACGAAGAGAATTGGCGTAAATAATCGTTATTACCAGTTGCCGCTTATAATACGTAAAATTGGAATTTACCAAAAAGATGCGTAAGTGATAAATTCAGCTAATATGTCACACTACTAGCTTAAGTAACGTGTGAATGTTAATATTCGAATTGTTAAATATTAATCGTTAAGTGAATTTACACATTTGAGTCGCATAACCGTAATGATAAATACTCCACGCATGATTTAATTAATTTTTAAGCATTGTAAATTAATTAAATTATTTAATATTTATGAAATATTAATTATTAAATTTTATTTGATTTGTTTTAAGGCTATTAGTATTTAGTAATTTATGTATATAAAAGTTATAAATGTGCATATCGATAGACGATGTCGGTTTTAAATTAAATTTAAATAGAATAATACTTAGGGGCTTTAAATAAATTAAATTAATTAATATTTGTGAAATAATAATTACTAAAATTTTGTTCGATTTGCTTGAATATCATTATCACTTAATTAAGTGCGTAAATAAAAGTTATAAACTCATGTATCGATATATGATATCAACAGCATATTTAAATGATTAATGCTAAATGGATTTGGAAATTTTTTGAGGTCCATTTCCTCCTTGATATGGCCGGTAATTAAAGGAAAAGGAGGAGCCATTTTGAATTTGAAATGAAGGGATAAGACATAATTAAAGGAAGTGAATCACCCTATCTTTAATTATCTTTTTTAACATGTTCATTAATGCGAACACGTGTCGATCTTGGGAACCGAACTCACAACCTTTAATCTTATAGTCCAAACTACCAACCAAATAAGCCAACTCTTTTGACCTATCTTTAATTATCATTTATTTCCTACTTTATGGGATTTCATTCATTCAATCATTCATCCTGTGGATCTCTCTCACTTTCTTCTATGCCATTGCCAAATTTTGACAACCTCCTATGTGTAGATATTTCAAAAAAAAAAAAAACAGAATGAAATAACCATAAAAAACAAAAGGTGGTTCATATCTTTTTATTCTTGAAAATTTTGGAGATTGTGTCTATTGAGTCTAGGAGCTTTTGATTCTTCATTTCAAGGTGTGATATACTGACAAGATCCAAGGTAATTCTTCAATTAATATATATATATATATATATATATATATATATATGTTTTATCATTCATATGGTTGGATTTTGTAAGAATTGTAATGCGTTCAATTGATCCTTTTGAAATCCTCTCTCATCTCATTTGATTATCTGACAATTGCATTATTTTATTTTAGATCCAAATATGTTCTTCACCCTCTATATTATATATGTTTATCTCAACTTGGTTAGATTGGATTCTTCATCACCTTTGGTTGTCTTTTATAATTATTCTACACAATGTTTATTTCTATTTGTTCTTATAATGAATTTACATGTGCCTAACTCATGCAATTCCTTTTCTTTTATTTTGGTGTTCTTGTTTAAAAAAAGAAATTTGAAATTTATTTTGATTTTGATCTATTTTATAATTTCACCAAATTTATATACATGATTGTGAATGAATTTTTTATGCTAACTATTTATTATTCCTTGAAGATTAATTTCTATAATTATATAGTTAACTTTTAGATACAAACATTTGAATATTATTCATGTAGTAATGAAAGTTTTTGGTCTAAAATTTACTAGTGAACTTTTGTGCAAATTTTAAATATTTTTCTATTCTAAATTTACTGTTTCAAAAAACCTTTCTAAACTCTAACTCCATTTCCAAATTAAAAATCTTCCTAGATTGTTTACTATTAAATCCAACCTATATTATATATAGCATAAATACAATAGTCACAAAATATGGTTTTCTAAAACAAATAAATGTTAAAACACAATTTTACACACACACATACACAGAGATATATATAGAATTATATATATGTTTTTTATTTCGAAGTCTATAAAACAAATCTTGTAGAATTTTGCCACTTTTAAGATCAAATCGTTATTGAATTGAAACAAAATTTATTTAAGTTAATTTTGGATTTTAATTACATAAGGTCATCTAATGTGATTTTAATACACACACACATATCATAGACAACAAAGGCATGTGTAAAGGGGGTATGAGTCCACTGCGGTGTAAATCCCAGCTTGTACACTTCACACAAACAAGCATGTTTGATACACTTGTAAATAAAAGGGACTTTTTTTTAAAAAAATTGAATAAAATGGGGATTTTATTTAAAACCTTATTGGATCTAAAATCCATTTAGGTTTCATATCCTTAACAAAGATAAAAATGGAATTTTTTTTGAAATTTACCGATTCAACTCGCTTTTGACTGGCCCGGTCCGTCAATGGTATCAGAGTCAAATAGTCTATGCATTCTAAATTAGAAATATTTGGGCTAATTGGTTAGAGCCTACCCATTTAGTACGGTGTCTAAAAAAGGCAGTGTTGATGGTTAAACTTTAGGTAATCAAGTACATTGCTGTATCCAACTATTGGTCGGGCCCGAAGGATGAAATATACCCATAGGTTATCCCTGATACAAAAGTCCAAATTGATTTTTAGCCTTCAACTAATTTTTCAAAATATGTTTTGAATATTTTAATATATATATTTTAAATTCAAAAGAGAAGTTTAAAATGTGGCATGTTATAAACTTTTCAAAACTAGTTTTGAAAAGTTAATATTTTAATTTAAACTTCTTCTACCTTGATTATTTATTTAATTAGATTAAATAAATCAGCAAGTAAATAAGTAATTAAATTAAAATATATAATGATATATGTATATTTATCTTAAAATGTTTGAGTGAAGATAAAATTTTGAATTTAATTAATTTTATTTTAGTTAAAATTTTATTTTAATTAATTAAAAGTTAATTAAGAAATAGTGTACATGTATAATGAAATATGTACAAAATTACTATAAATATTATAGTCGATAGTCATTTTTTAATTATTAAGGATGAATATAGTAAATTTTAATAGTTGAAATTTAAACTCAATCAATTAAAATGTTAATTAAATATATAAATTAAAATTTTTAAATACGATTTAATCAATAAAATTAAAAATAAATAAATAAAATTTAATTAATAAGATACATATATGTACTATATAAGTAAATTTAATTATATATTATAAATAGCTTAATACTTATATATTTATATATGTATAAGATAAAGTGGAATTGGAAAGAAACGCGAATTAGATTTAATGAGTAAATACATACGTATAATGCATATACCGTGATTGCAGATGTATTTAACACTTGAATCACGAGGGTATTCCAAAAGAAATACATTATTCCCTAAATTGATATCACTCAATTAAATATATTAAAGATTATGAATCTATAATATAAAATTTGTCCTCAACCATTTATAGATTGATAGATTACTTACATACTCTTTAGTTGTTAAGTTTCCACAAGCTAGAGATGTTATATATATATATAGTACTATTAATATGTTTCTTGGACGAGATAAGATGCATGCACTTATTTTTTGAGTTTCCTAAAGGTATATGCGTTAAGCTTAGACCATCACAAAATAGTGGGTACGAGTGAATAATCTATTTTGATTTGTTGAGTTTTCTCAAGGTCGAGATGAGATTAGAATAAAGACCATAGGTTAGGAGTTGTGTATGATACAACAAATAATGTGTTATCCATCGGATGTGGGCCTATGATTTATTGAGTTTCCTCAATGTTAGAACTGGAAGACATGCGAGTCCTGTAATAACTTGCATTTTAACAATTGGATATTTAAATGATTAATTTAAAAATTGAATCTTTAATTAAATGAAGGTCCGAAATTTGATTTTTCACGTATAGTCGAATTAGGACTCGAGACCACTTCCTTTTGAGTTAGGATCGACGTTGCGAATTAAAATGAGTATAAATATCTCGATATTTGGAGTTATGGTATTTTACGATTTGTGTATCGTTATGCGTATTTTATAAAAATATATGCATAGTCGGATCCAATGGAATCTCTACCGACAGCTTGTGTTTTAGGGATGAGAACTTCATTATGAGACATACATTGGAGGAACTTTTTCAATCGAACGATTCGATAGACAAAACGATATTGAAATGCATGAAATTATCATCCTGGAGTGTTGTCTCGGATAGCAATGAAATTTATGCTATCAGGACCGGAAAAATGAGATGATGTGCGTGATGAGTTTCATGACTATTTGATATACATTGGGATCTAACGAGCTTAAAGCATGTGGCAATTAATTTGTGAAATTTAATGGAATTATATATATGTCCCCACATTCCCCATTTTGGTATTTTCAATCATTCTTCTCTAATGTTTCTCCTCCTCCTCCATGTAGTCAACATAAATCTAGCACTCCTCACGCAATTAAATCAAAAGCTTCAGGACAAAAAAGAGGATGTGGATGGATCCATTGAACTTGTGGCAAGATGGAAAGCAAATCTATGGTGGCATGTGCTCGTACATTAGTGTCCAGTCGTGCCTCTCTTTTGCTGGTTGTGGATGTTGTAAGGAGGCAGTAGAGTTAGCAACGTCGGTCAGAGGAATGGAGTGCACTAATTTGAAATTTGTTCGAAGTGGAGTCGGATGATGTTGGTTGGAGGAACTCCGATGCACCCTATAAAATCATGATCTGGTGATAGTCCGCTAGGGCATGGAATGTCACATCATGAATAGCGAGGTCAGACCTTCCATGTTGGCGTGGTTGAGTTTGTCTTCGCTCGACAAGGTAAACGAAGACGATCGTGGTTGATATCATCGACCTTAGCCCTTGGAATGGAGGTATACATGCTTGGCTTGGTAGGTTCATAAGTGTGTACATGTACAGGAAGAGAATTGGAGGAGATATTTAATTAAAATAATTAATTATTCTAATTAACCCCATTTCATAATTAATTCGTACCTTTTGCATACGAGGTCCAATCGAGATGTGATCTTCGTCATTACAATCGTAGTGAGATTATCTACAATATGGCAGAGGTTTGGACTGAATCTGAACACTTAAGAATTTATGGCTTAGGCAAGTGGAATTATAACTTTGAATTTATACTTCAGTATAAATCCTCGTAATTATATACACCGAAAAATATTACCTAGTAAAGATAGAAAGTATATCAGTAATTATTGCTCCATGTCAATGGATTGGTATGAGTAGATATTTGGGATGATTGTATATAGGAATTTCTATTAATATTGAGATTATAGATTTGTTACTTTCGTAGTTAATGGCAATTCAAAATGATTTGTCGATACACATTTTAAGCGTATGTATAGTTTGATATGCCAACTTAAGGTTGCTAAATAGTGGGCGAAAATATTATACAGATGTATAAATATATGGCTAAAGTGATTTATATATATGTATGTAGACAATAATAGATGCATGGCTTAGGCAGTTTATATATATTGATTTGATATGCCTGACTTGGGTCAATTAGTGTGAGGCACTTCAAGAACGAATCATGATCCACATGGAATGACAATACTACGGTGTCGTGTATACGTATGTGAAGGGTATATGTGGGGTTTTGCGTTTACATACAGTTCTGGTATGTCGGTGGAGACAACTGGAATGAAACGATGCTAGTGAGTGAATCCATTTTACCATTGAGACACATGAATTGTAAACATGGTCCCGAAGTAGGGGTAGAGAGAGATTTGAACGCTAGTCTAGAGTAGGTCATATACTATCCCATAGTAGAATTGGGTGCTCGTTAGGACCTACATGCCAACTACTTTTAAATGTTGGTTTTAAGAGGATTTCACAAGTTAGTTGTGGCTCTCGATAGGTTTCTTTAGTAGCTTATGACAATTTGGCATGGGTAACAGTTATAGATATTCGTATTTCGGTTTTAGATATGGAGATGTTATGTTAGTAGCATAGTTATATCTTTGTATTATTTTGCATTTCAGATGCTTTGATAGGGATTGAGAGATCTATGGCGGCTTATGAAGTGTAGTATTACCCATGCACTTGTTTTTCATATTCAATAGAATGGCTTGTTATAGTAGGCACTATTTTATTTTAATTAGAGAACCACTATTATATATCATCCTGACATGTTGGTGTACGAACAAAGTATGGTGAAGTATGATAAGTATTATCCATCGATTCTTGCTCACGTTTATTAGATGTTTATAGGTTGCATGTATATGTAGTACTTAGAGATAGTTCCCTTCACATTAGGCTTTATGTCTAACCCGTGTTTTATTTTGTCTATTTATGTCCTGACAACTCTCGGATGCTTCATTGAGTAGTTTCGGAGTCAGGTGCTTTTAGGGGCATGCTTACAGGATAACTGGAGCATTGGAGGCATGAAGTTAATATATTGGATACATATACTTGTTGATAATGTAATACATGACAGATGAGCTATTTTTTTGTGAGACTTGTTATAACATATACTATATTCAAAACTCTGTATGAATAGAATTAATGCATTCCAACTTTCTGTATTGATATTTTGTGACGCCCCACCTCTATAATCACGCTTGCCAAGGACACTATGAGTAATTCCGTCAACTAGCATGAAGAATAAGGCTGTTGAAGAGCGACCGTCCATGCAATTACTTTGTGCGAGTACCGATATGTCAGATAGAACAACATGGATTTCATTTCAAGAGGAAATCCGACATATCATATACAAACAAAAAAGATACTACACAGTGGCTACGTGGTCTTTGGGAACAAATATAGAAATAAGCATAACATAAATCAGTCATAGATGTTCATATCTCAAAGGCGGAAACAGATATGAATATGACACATAGAAGTGTACATTAGAGTAGTGGTCAAACAAGGCCCACAATATCACAAAAGAATAGATACAAGTGCTAGACAAAAGAATATGTATACATCAAGGAGTATCTATGTAACGTCCCGCCTTTTCACACGCTTTAAATCGACACATGTGCCAATTCAAACCATACGGAAGGGCGGATTTTTATGGGGTAAATAATAAAAAAACAGAGAAGGAAAAGAACAACTATAGAATCTTGCAGCGCAAAAATAAAATATAATAATCAAATATACAGTTTATAAAGCTGTTTTACAAAATATTCGATTATGCTTATCCAACATATATCAGAGTTATACATACCATAGTATAATAATTTATGCAGCAGAAAAAATATGAATGTGGTGGAATAATATAATAGTAAATAACAATAAAATCTTCGTCTTCGTCCTCCAAAAATAAAGTCCTCGATTCCTGAAATGCTCGGCCTGATCCGAGCGAATTGAAAATACAAAACACTCGAGTCAGAACTAAAAGATCATATGTAAGTTAAATCAACAGCAATAAATATGAATGTAGTAACTTAAGAGATGCTCGGGATTCACATCTCCTAAGGATCCGTTAAACTATTTACTATGTAGTAATATTTTGCTTTATAATAGTGTCTATTAGTAAAATAAACTTACTTTAAAATAGCATTAAGGAGTGACCCAATATTCCCCTTAACACATAATATATTCCCATAGTCTATACAATACCATAATCTCTCCCGTACTGGGCGTCGTCAGAGGCACTCCATAGGTATGGTACAAACCCAAAGTCGTATAAGGCACGCTAGGGTAGGTGACATGGCACAACTAGGCAATGACAGGGTAGATATACCAATTACGCTTCCGGGTCGGTGGTAACGCATAGCCGCAGCTACCGCCCACCTCGAGCCACACCCCCAAATCAAAGAAATCAATAGTGGCCACCGAATAAATCCAAAGTCAAAGTAGAATATCGAAGGGATGTGTCCGATAAAAGGTGCTACCTTCTTAACCCGTCAATCGCTCCTATTTTAGCCACCTTATGCCAACTCACGGGAGTTGAGTCCACGTATTTACCTCAAAGGAATCGCCGCCACCATCCTTCTTCATTTTGGAATCTCCACCGCGTACACGGTTGTTAAAGTGGATTTCGGAGTTGGCAGAGAGTATGACAACTTCCGATCTCGGTCTCTTGAACAACCAAACGTTATTATAACACCGTGGTCTTTTCAAAATAGTTTATACTTTAAAACCAGAATAAAATATCCATTTCAAAACCATATAAATACGATATCATTTATATTTAAAACCTAAATCAATATGATATCATTTTTATTTCAAATGTATCTTTTTTCAAAAATCATAGTACTTTCAAATATATATATATACCTTAAACCCATAGCTTCGAAACATAATTTTCAATACTTAAATGGTTTAATAATAAATTACCTTATAAAGTAAATCAGCCTTTTAATTTCTCAAATCAATTCCAAATACAGATTTGAATTCCCAAACAAACCATTTAAATTTCCATATATTTCAAAGCTTTAATTATTCCACCATTTCATAACTTTTTCTTTGATAATTTCATATATATCAAATTCAATTGCTATTATTTAGATTTGAAACGTTTACTTAATAAATCCAATATAATTTAAGTAAAACTTTTAACTTCAAACAACTGGGTATTCTTTCAATTTTATTTAATCTTGATAAATTCATTTATCTCAACTTTACATTCATTTAAATTCTTTAAAACTAAATCAAGTTAGAAGAATCATACCCTTTACAATCTCAATTTTTATTTAAACATCAAATCAAATTTATTCAAGTACAATTCTTAATAATTCAATTTAAACCAATTCCATATTTATCTTTAAACTTAATTTCATTTAAGTCATTTAAAACTCTCTATATACAATATCTTAAATAGGTACTTAACCATATAATATAAAATAATCAAACTTCATTATTAAACTCATTTTTATAATAAATTTTATACATAGCTTAAATTTAAGAATTCAACTATATATATATATATAAAATAGCATTTATAGAACATCAAAATTAATATTTATTAAATCGTATTTTCTTTCCAAAACCATAGAAGAAAATCATTTCAAAGTATTTTATATATAGACCACGGTGTCTGTATATAATTTTCTACCATATGGTCAAGTGATACGGATATTTATCATTTCAATCCGCAATTTAAAAATAAAAATTACGGTCTTATATCATTTCAAACCGCAATCCTGAATGAAATAAAAATGCATAATAACTTGCAGTTTATATAATATAAAATACAACATCCATTCATCCAATATCAACCATCAACCATTTATCACAATCATCATCAAATTCAAACAATAATATCAATATAGAATGAAAAATAAACAAGTATTAAATAGCAGTTTATATTCAATAATAATTTAAATAACTGTTTAACTGGTAGTTTATATGCAATGAATAATTAATTAACAATTTAACTAGCAGTTTAAATGCAATGAATAAATTAAATAGCAATTTAATTTAAATAAATGAAATTAACTGAGATGATGATAAAAATATGCCAAACAACCATAAATAAATTTTAAATCACATCATATATCAATTTAACAAACATAAGAATTTTTAGAAGTTGTGAGTGGGTTAAAACACTCACCTTTTGAATTTAAATCGAATTTAAATCTGATTTAAACCCATAAATTGAATGGTCTCAGAATCTGCCCAAATCGATGCCAAGCTATCAGAAATTTAAATACGATCCTAACAAAAAAACCCGCGCGTAAATCGGATATCGTATGTGGAAGATATTCGAATTAGAAGATTTGAAATGGAAATTTGAATAAATAAAGGGAAAAAACAAACCAACGTCACCCAGTAGCCACGTCAGCAGCTACTTGCGCACGTGAATTCAAAGAGAAACCCTAGCTCCTCTCGTTCGAACAGGACCCGGTTCTACAACCCTAGCCGCCGATCTCTGAGCAATTTTCGCCTCTGCCTCGTCGATCTATCACACGATCGACCTACGCCGTTGCACTCCGCCCTGCCCTTCATGACTCTTGCGGTGCTGTCAACACCCCACCACTGTAAGTGGCCACACATGAAATAATGCCCAAACTCGACAAATCTTGACCTCGCCGTCGTGATGCAACCGTACAGATCGACGCTGTAGGACAACCTCCACGAGCCAATACCCTTCGATCGCCGTTACGTCACCAATCCGCCGTCAAATCCAATCACCTATGGACGGCCGAGACTTTATCATCGTTTTCTGGCCACCTAGAAATCCAAAACGAAAAACAAATTACACCAGGAGATTACGCACTTCGAGAGCTTCAACATACATTTTTTCTGAATTTTTCTGAGGAGTTCGATTTTTTGAAGTTGATTTTTGAATTGAAATTTGAATTGGATAAATTAGGGTTTACGCCATTGAGGAAGAGGATAACAGAAGTTTCTGTACATATAGAAATGAGAAATATAGGCTGCTAGGGTTTATAGCAGGATATTCATAGACAATGTTTAAAAAGAATGGACTGGATCAAATGGATGTACGTGCTGGACGATATATGGCCCGAAAAGCCCGTTCTGACTCCGGAACGAAATTGGGTCAACCCATATATCCAAATAGGTATTTTAAAATATTTTAAATGCAATCGAAAAGGTTTCAAGTCCAAATTCCATCGTATGAAGAAGTTATGCTCAAACCAATATTTTTCAAATTGATTTCAATTGATTTCAATTTCATAAATTTCAAGGCGTCTCGAGTCCGTACGATCAAACGACAAGTCCGATCGCTACAAAACTTGAATCCCTATAATAATTCACCGTTACGGATCCGATGAAACTAGTTTCGTCGAAATCCGAGTTAGTGGCCAAAATGGCTATTTTTCCATTAATTAAATAAAATTAATAATTAATTAATTAAATCCAAATTTAAATTTCAATTTTAAAATTGACAAACTTTATCACTTTTATATTTCTCAATCAATTTCAATGTTTTAAACAAATTAAAAGTCAATTTAAAGTTGATTATCTTATCGATTTCAGTATTTTCCTCAGTTCCATTCAAATTCAGAAATTATAAATTTAATTTCCAAAATTTCTATTAAGTTAAATTTACAAATCATTTTTCCGTTCATTATTGTCAAATAGATGGATTTAACATTTGATTCAAAAATATTTACATTAATATCCTCACATTTCATCTAAATTCCCATTTTAATATTAAGTGCATTTAATCGCAATTAAATCCTTTTATTAAATTTTAAATTCCAATAAATTAATAAAGCTTTATTTCATTTCTGTTTTCATCTTTATTTCAATTGCATAACATTTTATTCCAATTTTACTGTATTTGCCAAATACGTACATTAATTATTATTTATATTCTCTATTAATTATTTACTTGGTTTTATACTTTAAATTCATTCAAATAAATCAATAAATCTTGATTTACAATTTTTACCTCAACCAATAGTCATATTATAAATGGAATTGTCATTATTTTCAAAAAATTACTTAAATTAATGTTAACGTAAAAATTTGTTTATATTTATTGCAATTGATTACGAGTTATAATCTAGTATACTTGTCTAAACGGTTAACTTACAATACTTGTTACCATTTAACGTTTATTTCACTCATAAGCTATTATTAACAACCGAATGTTGAAATTTGATTTAGACCAAATTCAATGCATTACATGAATGGGTAAATGATTAAAGTTTTACACTATTGCCCCTTTTCTTTATTTGTATTAATGACTACGTTTCAAATATGAAATCTTATTAATTACACACATAAATTAAGGTTTTAGAACCAACCTTAGTTCCATTCTTTTTTTTCCAATTTATTACTCATGAAAAATTTCCCATTTTTATTTATTTATTTATTACACACCTATCTTCAGCCCTTGCATTAATTCTCATAAACATTACATTATTGATATCCAAATTTGATTTAGTAAACCAATTTGTTACAACTTTATTATTACATACGTAGATCACAAGTTTACATTTTTTTATATTTTTTTTTATACATTTCTAAATTAAATGCCTACCTTTATAAGTTTTCATTCCCAAACAATATTTAAATTACTACAGGACATTGATAAAATTCCATTTGCTATTTAATATTATTAATTCATTAAATAAATTCGCTATTTACCTTTGTTTTCTTATATTCAATTCTTAGCCTAGTATAACAATTTACATTACTTTAATTTATTCATAATTTTATTTCAACTGTTAATAAGCTTTAATTTCCATGGTTTCATTTCATTTTCAACATTTGCTTCATTATAAATTATAATTTTTTTATTTCTTTCTAAATTAATTTTCAAAATCTTAATTAAATTAACCAATTTATTTACCAAAATTTACGGGTCGTTACACTCTTCCCCACTCAAAACCTTTCGTCTCCGAAAAGGAAAGGAAGGGAAAAGAACTAGGAAATCAATATATCTTACTTAAAACATTTAATTTATAGACAAATACATTTTCAAAATTAATTAATTTAAATGAAATATACCAATTTATAACCAACAGATCTTTTATACTTAAATTAATAATGTTTGGAAAACATTTTCAAAATATTTTCTAAGTCCAAAATTTACGGAAAATTTTGGCGGAGCCTCCTTTGTACGGAAAGGCTCGGGAGAAAATATAATGTCAAACTAACAATATACAACATATATTTTTCAAAATAATATATCCCCCGGGAATAATATAATAGCGCTATAAAATAATAATCCGAAAACGTACCTATTTGTCGGGCAATTTACGCTTAATTATGAAATCAAAAGCAGTAGCAATTGCTTCCATAACCTGTATTTCACTTATATAATCCACAAGAGTTAATAATTATATATAAAACGAAAAGTTTAAAGTGGCTCAACCATAAATAGACAAATCAATACAAACAACAACCACTTGCAACAAACCGCATACAACCATCATACAGAATCAACACAATTCAACTATCCATCCATATTAAACAAATAGGTAGTTGTTCGGGTTCAAAACTTTAAATTATACAGAATGAAGAATAAAGTACTAAGTGCATCTTTTACTCAACAGTCTTAGATGAACGAAATAGATTATTCATGCATCCAACAATCTTAAAGTATCCTTGCCCAACAGCCATAAATCAAACAAACATCAATTCCAATAGATCCAGTTAATTTTAATCAATTTCATTTCATAATACTTGTTGTTTGATTCCTTTCATTTATATAATGGTTTACCCTTTTTATTTTCATTTATTTCTTACAGTTTCATTTATTTTTTTATTTGCATTTCATGCATTCATTTCTCAACTTCGTTTACTTAGCCTCTCAATGCATTACTTTAGTCTACAATCATATATTTAATGCATTCGTCTTTTCTATTTATTTTATTTATAATAGCTTCAACCGTTTACTTAAGTTTATTATCATTTTCAGTATTCATCTTTTATTCTTATTTTATTCAGAAGTAACTTCTACATATCTACTTAAGTTTATAATTACTTACTTTCTACCATATTTTATTATGGTACATTTCAAGTTCATAACCCTATAACACAAAATTCTTATTTACTAAAGAAATTCATTGAACACTTTCATTATTTCAAATTTTTACTTATATACTATTCTATTACAACTTCTTATTAAACATTTCAACTTTTTAATCTTTTGGTAAGTTATATATATGTTTTTAAGAATGTAATTGAAAATCACACAATTTTTTTTTCAATTCTTTTAAGTAATTAAATGCTCAATAATAATATCCTTTGTTTTATATGTTACAATTTAAATTTATTTTTATTAAATTTACAACTTAGCATTTACTCTCTTATTTCCTTTAGAGGTTTCAATTTATTAGTTACCTACGTTCCAATTCACTACAATAATTGAAACTATTAATTAATGGAAACTTAAGAACTAAATACCGGGTTAAAACTCAAATCATTTTAAAATAACAGATAAATATATACTTACAACTTATATATCCATTTATATTTAAAACAACTCAAAATTTATATTCGTTTATCAAAATAAATCTGCAGTGAAACTACTACAGTGGCCTTCCCACTTCGATACTCGAAAATGAATGTCGATGATGCATGCACTCATCACCGAAATTATTTTCCAACGACAGAGAGGTGAGTACAGAACTTATTTCTTTTTCAAATTTCTTTTAAAACATTTCTATCAAATTTTATTGAAATATTTATATCAGAAAATACTTCTAAAATATTATTATTATATTCCAAAATCATTTGAAAGAAATTTTCAAAACCCCGGAACTTAAGTTCTAAAATTTCCAATTTGATTTCTTTTATTTTAAATCTTATTTCAACTATTATTTATAAATTTCATTATCTAACAACCAATATATTGCTACCAAATATATATATCATTTATAAAAATTTCCTTTATATATATAGAAAATATAATAGGCAAAATTATCTCATCCACCTATATTAAAACAAATATTATGTCGGTCTGTCCTATTAAGTGTTTAGAAATCCCTATTGATGTCATAGCGTCCCAAGCACCAACCAGAATTTATAAATACAAAACGGAACAAATTAACACAATATTAAAACCTTTTTATAACACTAACAAATACGCTCTCTCATATATACACTCAACGACTCATCATAGAGTATTACTGCCCTATTAGTAAAGAGTCAAACCCCACAAAGCTAAGGTTTATCGCTAAAACAAAGCTCTGATACCAGATGTAACATCCCGCCTTTTCGCACGCTTTAAATCGACACACATGCCAATTCAAACCATATGGAAGGGCAGATTTTTATGGGGTAAATAAGAAAAAAACAGAGAAGGAAAAGAACAACTATAGAATCTTGCAGCGGAACGATAAAATATAATAATCAAATATACAGTTTATAAAGCTGTTTTACAAAATATTCGATTATACTTATCCAACATATATCAGAGTTATACATACCATAGAATAATAATTTATGCAGCGGAAACAGTATGAATGTGGTGGAATAATATTATAGGCAATAGCAATAAAATCTTTGTCTTCGTCCTCCAGAAATAAAGTCCTCGATTCCTGAAATGCTCAGACTGACCCGATCGAATTGAAAAGACAAAACACTCGAGTCAGAACTAAAAGATCTTATGTAAGTTAAATCAACAACAATAAATATGAGTGCAGTAACTTAAGAGATGCTCGGGATTCACATCTCCTAAGGATCCGTTAAACTATTTACTATGTAGTTATATTTCGCTATTACAATAGTTTCTATTAGTAAAATAAGCTTATTTTAAAATAGCGTTAAGGAGTGACCCAATATTCCACTTAACACATAATATATTCCCATAGTCTATACAGTACCGTAATCTCCCCTGTACTGGGCTTCGTCAGAGAGCACTCTATAGGTATGGTACAAAACCAAAATCGTATAAGGCGCATGTAACAACCCGATTTTACGACGCCCGAAATTCAACATTTATACGTCCACTGTATCGAATGTCGCACAGTCGAATGCTGAAAAACCGAACCGTTAGGGTTAAAGAAGAAGAAGATAGAAGAAAAACAGAAACAATAACAGAATCTCACATTTCGCAGTGGAATAATATATAATAGATAAATGAATAATCGTTAAATCAAAGACTCATCACTGTTCATACAATACAACATCAGAGTTTACAACGACATCATACATCACTGACAGTTATTATACTTGACTATATGAAAACTGATTTGCACTAACCGTACGCAACAGACACTACATAGTAAAGAGATACGTCTCGCCATCCAGCTTCAACTCCTGATCTCCACAACAACTCTTTTCTGACTTCGTTCTCGAATAACTGATAACCTGACTTAGGCTGCCCGTGTGGAAAATTATGGGCACCCAGAGTTTAGAAAGGTAACAATAAAATCCAGGTCAGTCATGGGACTGGTGTGAGATCTTAAAAAAATACAGTTATTTTTAACCAACAGAAAACAAAGGAATTTAAAAGAAATCCGCAATGCTTTTTGAAAAATGAAACTACCATAAGGCCTCCCGGCACACACACAATGCAATCGCACACTTGAGGGAGATTTCTCCTTATGATAGTCAAATATGCTTACTATGAGAAAACTCTTTTGATATTATTATTAGTGCATAGTGCAGAAAACATTTGCAAGTATAATATTAATCTTAGCCAGCATACGTACCATTATAGTATGCCTACTATAGCTACCATATTAGATGGCAGGTTTTACAACTAAAATCGTACAAGGCGCGTATTGGTGATTGGATTTCCAACAAATGGTCAGGCTAAGGAACTTCCTGGGCCACATGGGTACGCCTCCGGAGGGACGCCCCGAGAACCTAACCGGATCTCTCCCAACACAAGGCCGGGTTACCTCTGCAAAAATAGGTAACTACTACACGGGTATGCCATCCCCCGGTCGTAAACAACCTTTATCCGAGGATCCTCAACAACAACAATCACAAAGTAATATATATTTGCAATATCCACATAAGTTAAGTATATGGGCTCCATACCATGATACCACTTCTATCCAGAAGGAAATGCACATACCCTAAGGGGCGCTACCCCCTATAACCTTGCTGTATTCTTCCTGTTTCGACCATTCCGGGATGTGAGGTCCGACGAAGTCTCGTCCACAAAGCTACACTTTTCACAAAAGCCATGCTTTGATCAACAAATGATCAGCAACACTTCGTATGTCACATTACCAAATTGGGAATGTATTACTAGTAACCATCAACTACATAACCTCTGAGCTCGTACGTCTCAGAGAAGGGTGTTAAGCTAAGAGAATAAATTCTCCGCCACCAACAGAAATGTATTTGATAGAAACCAGCTTTACATCTCAAGGTGTAACGTTAGACACACGTCCATACAAGTCCGTTCTGGGATCGAACGAAACCGAAGCCACTTCCAAAGAAGCCCTTGCAATCCGATTATTCACTAATCATGTCCGGAATCCCCATCACAAAGGGTGATAAAATCTCTATACCGGAGCAACCTGGTGCAGAGACATTCGACAGGTAATCCATTCGCTTTCGAAAATACCCGGTCTTCAACACCATCTTCAAATGCAATCCCATTTCGTCGTATCATTATTTGGAATGAGTTTTATGACACAAGGTCCTCTCCCGGCTAATCCGAATAACAAGCGCTTATTTTAAAAATAAGTGTTAATTCAGATTCAAACAAATCAGAACAAATTCCACTTCGATCTTTTAATAAAAGATCCATCACAATCACAAAGGTTCGATGTGGGTTTCGAATATTTATTTGGAATCCGACTTCCGGTCGCGTCGAAATTTAGATGCCATTTAAATGCCAATATTGATAGTCGGTTATTTAACTATCAATCATCATTCACAACAATCACTGAATTTCAAATAATTTTCCCTAATTATTTATTTTCGCAAGATAAAATTTCACTTTTCAACACTTTGAAAACAAATTTCAAATCAATTTTTCACACTTCAATCCTTTGAAAATAAATTTCAAATCAAGTTTTCCTTATGCGGAAAACATTTTCAAATATTATTCTTTTCCACTGAAAATCTGCCGATTTCAAACATTTTAAAATAATATAAAATACTTATTCAAAATATACTTGAAAACATTTAAAATAGACTATTTTAGAATATTTGCTTAAATATTAGTTATGAAAAATATTATACTAATATCTCATATAAAAATTCAGGTCCAAAACTAATTTTAAAATAAAATTAGTAGATAGAGTGCAAATATTTAAATAACTATTTTCTAAATTAAATATCAATTTAATCTTTAAAATAATCCCTTATATAATTAATTAAATAAAATTTTACTTTAAAACAATTTCCAAAACTAATTTCTTCAACAGTATTATTTTAAAACCAAATCCAGAACTTTTAAATTTTATTCAAAAGCTATTTTAAAAATATACTCGGCTTTCCAGGGAAGAATTCTTTTTCCATTACAAAATGGTCCATTCAAATAAATTAATAAATCTTCTTGATTTATTTCAATTTACATTCCAAATCTGTAAATTCCTTTTCACACTTTGAAAATAAACCAATATTTATTTTTAAACAATTTCCCTTTTCTTCACAAATTCCCGTTGTGAATTTACATTTCCAAATATCAACTGATATACGAATTTTAAATCGACTCCCAAATATCACCTTCAAACCAAATCAAATCCCAAATTGATTTCCAATTTATTTCAAACACAAAATCAAATTCCAGTTTGATTTCCCAAATTAATTTTCCAATATCAAATCAATTTCAAATTGATTTCCCAAATTATTTCCAAAACACCTAACCAAATTTCCAAATCGATTCCTAAGATTTATTTTAACTCCAAATTAATTCCCAAATTGATTTCTAAAATTAATTTCAACTCCAAATTAAATTCCAAATTAAATTTCTAAATTTATTTCCTTTTGAAATAAATTCCCTTATCTCTTTCAAATATTTAAAATACGTATCTTAAATAAATTCTTCAACTATTAAACAATATTACTCGAAATTCCTTTATTAAAATATATTTTCCCATATCTTTGGGATTTATTCAATAAGTTATCAAAGATAAAACTTTATCTATTTAAATTTCCTTCTTTTAAAATTCACCCGATTCCTTTGAATGAATTTATTATAAATTTTCTATCTAAATTCCAAAATCAAATTTTTATTTATTTCTGGTATCCTACGATACCAAAAATATATTCGGCTAAATTATAGCCTTCGACGGTTTCAATCACAAATAATCACACACAGATAATAATAATCAACACATAATTTTGCAAAACAAATCAAAATGTTTTGAGGAATCAAGTTGGATCCCTCCAACCTGTTTCCCTGCATCCACAGACGTTAGCACAACAATTAAATACCCATTCCACTTCGAGGTGGAATATCGCGGTATATGAGTTTTATAAAATATCATCCGCTATTATGCGGTGCATAGGGTCTCATCCGCTATATAATGCGGGAAATGAACAACTCCAAATACATATATAATACCAATTCCACTTCGAGGTGGAATATCACGGTATATGGGTTTAATATAATAACCTCTGCTATTATGCGACGCATAGGGTCTAAACTAATATAACTAATAATAAATTAATTATCCAAGCACATAATTAGTCAATTTAAAATTTAACTATTTAAATTTAAATCAAAAAACTTGATTGAGTGAGAAGATCTCACTTTTGTTTATGCCTGCAATCCATTTTCATTCCAGCTTGATTTTCTTTCAAATATTGACCTTGTATAAATAATTATATCATTCATTAATCTTCGAATAAATCGAACGAACGATTACATTTCTATTGGATAAATTTAATTAACCAATGATTTTAATTTCAAAATTAAAATTTGATTTTAAACTAATTTATTTTTAATAAAATATTTCTTTTCTTTGAAACCCTCACTAAAAAATTATATATATTCAAAAATCAATTTTTATATAACCATTCAAACATTTTAAACTCCATTTTCTCCAAAGTCTCATATACATAAAATTTTACGTTTTACTTATGTATAAAAAAAATGTATATAAAATTTATTTCCCTTTCAACACAAATAAATTTACTGTTAAAATTCTGATAATTTAATTATTAACCAGCAAATATATTTAAAAGTTTTTACTCAAATTAAAACAATACTGATAATACCTTACAACTATTATTATTTTTAATATTCGTATACATATATATAGACATAGAACTAAAATTAAGATGGAACATACCTTACTGCAAATTAAAGTTTTCTCGTTTTTTTGAAAAAAAATAAAAACAAAAGAAGAAGGGACTGTTGTACCTCACAGCTCTGGCCGATGCCGCGACGAAGCTCGCGCTTCCTACCAAAATCACCGATCATCCCATGCATGCGCAACCCTACGCACGCGCGATGTTCTCTTCATCCAGGCGGCTCCAAACCCACGCCTCCCTCGATCACGAATCAATGCCGACCCCGAATTACTTTGCAACCCCACAACCATCCTCACTCAATAGCCAATGCCCTAGCCTAGATGAACCTTCAGCTTGCACAAGAACTGGCCACGCTTGCCTTGTCCTAATCAAACTGGAATCGAATTTGAGTCGTGAAGCTTGCGTTTCGATCGCACGCCATTCCTTCGAACAGTCTTTAAATTTCATATTTTCATTAATTTGCTCAAACAAAATGGAAGCCGCCATTATTATTTTTTCTTTGATTTCGATTTTCCCTCTGCTTCGGCCATTGAAAAATTGAGGATCGATTCCTGGTAGATTCAATTTGAAAAAAAAGAAAAGAAAACGTGGTTCTAGGTTTCTGAATTTACAGCGGCCATTGATTCCAAATTGAAGCTGCTCGATTTCGTTTTTTTCTTCTTTGAAGCACTGTTTTTCTAATTTTTTAATTTTGAACGAAGAAAACATTTCGTTTTGTACATATGCCTTTCTTTTTTTTCTTTTAAACTGACACGTGCTTTGATTTCTGCCAAGTGTTAGAAGAGATATGCAACGTGTACAGTTTGTTTTGAGAAAGCATTATTGTTAGGGATGCGGATTAAGGATCTTAAGGCAGAAATAACACTAGAGGGGGGTGAATAGTGTTTTAAAGAATATATGAACTATATGACTAAATTAAAACTTTCAACACAAAACTAAACAGAATTCTAACAAAAATGATCACAGAACATATAACAAATGCGAATAGTAAAGTAAAGCAAGTAAAAGGAAAGAACACACCGGATTTTATACCGGTTCGGAATCCTCCTACATCCAGTCCTGCACCAAGGCAATATCCTTGTACAGATTTTTATAAGCCAATATCCAAATTACAACCCTCAATTTCTAAGGCCTTGAGGAACCCTCCTATCTCCGAGTCTGGGGTAAACTCTCTTGATTTACGAGACACAAGATCACCCTAATACTTCTTAATAACAATCCTTTTGAATGGATAGACTCTATGGACTTTTTGAATACAAATTAATCCTATAACTCTGAATAGCACTTTGATCTTTAGTAGAGTGATGGAGAATCAAATAGAGAGAGTATCTAAATGATTTCCTATTGAGAATTTGGCAGAATGATGGCACGATCTTGAAAATATGAAGTTTTATGGATATGGAATGGTGGAGAAGAAAGAGTGAAGAAAATAAGAAAGTAGTTGTTTTGTAAAGACAATTGAATTTAAAACAAGTTGAAACTTCTCTGAAGCAAAGTAAAGTGTTTAAACAATATTTTGAGATAGAGAATGAATATAAAACATTATTATTATTATTATATATATATATATATAAAATTGATACAGACCGTCAATTATATAAGTAATATTTAAAATCAGAATAAGTTTTGATGTTTAAAAATAGAAGTTTTTAAAATCAGAATAGAGGAATATTTCAAGGCTAAAACAAAGTTTGAAAATATTTTTTGAAAACATGATTTTGAAAGCTAAATCATTTTGAAAACAGATTTAAAAAACATTTTGAAAAATCTATTCAAACTGAAATTGCAAGAACCTTCCTACAGAGCTCCTCCATAGGACTCGAGAACTTGTACAGAGTAGTTTAAATGATTTTGATTTTCGTGGGTTTGTAAGCCACTTGTCGTAGGTTTGTAAGCTACTTGTCGTGGGTTTGTAAGCCACTGGTTTCAATAGAAATTGGGTTCCATCCCAAAAGAAAATTGGAAGAAAGATGAGAGTGCTATCATGAAGTTTTAACAAAATACTAGACACTTATCTTGAGATCTTGAAATCTTGATTCTCTAGAGTCTTGAATCTTGAATCTCTAATCTTCATCTTGATGCTTGAGTCTTTATACTGATCAGTCTTCGATGATACCTGCATATACTTCCTATGTACATATATATATATATATATATATATATATATATCTATCTATCTATATGGAAATGTTAGTATATATTTTATAAAGTATAATAACTATATAAGGTTGTTGTCATCAAAACATCATCAACTCAGTTCCTAACAATCTCCCCCTTTTTGACGATGACAACCTTTATTTATAAAATATTCTTACCATACCATAACTCCCCCTTACTCCGTGATTTCTTCTTAAAACAACAACTCCCCCTTACTCCATGACTCCCTCTTACACCAGGCACATATATTTTTATAACTTTCTCCCCCTTTGACATCAGCAAAAAGGAATAAAAGATTTACATGTTCTAAGATAATCAAGTATATATAGAATAAAAGTGTAAAGTGAACGTGTAAGTGATCAAGTGTGTGAGCATATATATAAGTGTAACTTGACAATCAAATCAATATCATACATAGCAAACCAATCATGTGTAGTATATGAAGTTATATACAAACCAAATCCAAATCAAACTTAAGTAAACAATTCAATCAAATCCTAATCAAATCTAAATCAAATCAAATCAAACAAACAAACAAACATACATAATGATCAGACATTCCTTGGGACTTCCACCCATCCATCTTCTCCAAAGATAGGATCAGTTTTGATAACATCCCAATTATCTTTGTCGAGAGTGACCGGTGGATTTGCTTCGGGTTCGTCTTTGCTAAGGCTTGAGATCATCCAACGAAGTGCGTCGAAGTGTCTCTCTTGCTCTTTGATCATCTGCATTTGGCTTAATTCTAAGTGCCTTTGATTTCTAAGTATAAAAGAGAGAATATTCTTGAAAGAAGTAAGAGTTTCTTCAAGATTTTCACTTAAATTCTTAATTGGAGAAGCCATAATTTAAGAAATAAGTTGAAGTATGAGAGGAGATGAATAGAAATGGAGGTAGAGAAGTTTTTCTGGAAGAAATAGGTATTTATAGGAGTTATTGGCCGTTCAAAACGAATTGTCACTTGGTAGTTACAAGAATTTGAAGTTAGAAATTGTAACTACTTTCTGACTGTTATATGTCGACATGGGGGGATGGGGCATGTCGACATGGTCTAGACAGAATGACCAAGTTGAGTTATTTTTGATTTCTAAGTTTATTTTTATACTAGTGGACCTATATAAACTTAAAATAAATAACTATCAGAGATATATAAAGCTGGAAAACAGAGAATAAGATAGCATTACTTATATTAGTTAACATTGCATAATATTAACCAAAAAAATAGAAAATACAAAGATAGATAAACGATAGCTAGAGAGATAATGGCTAGGATTAGTTTGATGAAGATGATGATGAGGACAAGCCAAGTTTCCTGCCTATCTTCCCAAAGAACTTGTCGATCTTAGTAGAGATTTTATCCATTTTCTTGATAATAGATCTCTTAAGAACCTTTTGGTTTTGAGCAAGTATCTTTTGGTTCTTGAGTATGGTTTTTTTGGACGGATTGGCGGGTGTATGTGGATACTCTATACTTTCCAAAGAGGTTTCTTCATCTTCCTCTTCTTCTTCTTCAATTTCCATTCCTTCCCCTTCTTCTTCCTCTTCTTCTCCCTCTTCTTCCATCTCTTCATGAGCAAGTCTCTCTTCCTTTTCGGTAAGTGTTTCATACGGTTGAAACATAAGTGGGATTTTCATAAGGGAAATGTTCCCATGATTGAACACTTTCCTACTTACAAACTCTTCCTTTTTAACATCCACACCAAAATAATTGAAAATCCGAGTAAGATAAATTCCATGATAAAGAGTGTTTTCTCCCATAGTAAATTTTTTGGATCTTAACTCATCCAAAATAGTTTGTGCCCAATTAATATCATATTTTTCAAATATAGCAAAAAGAGCTTTACACACTTTTGAGGTGGGATTATTGTAGTTTCCCGACCTAGGAATAATGGTGTGTTGAATAAGAAGGTTGACAATTCTTGCTTTTGGGCGGAAAAAGCGATTCTTAAAATCCATGTGGTCATCGCTTTCAAAAATGTGATGAAAAGTCTCTCGATCGGTTTCATTGATTTGAAATTGCGAGAGATTCATACTGGTAGATTTGCAACCCAAAATAGTACCCAAAATATCGGAATCCAAAACAATAAGTGTTCCTTTAACACTACTCCAAATTTGATCTTCATTTCCATTATAAAATTCACGGTTTAGGTTTGCATAAAACCTTTTGACAAGGTTTGGATAACAAACGAAATCATTTTGCTTATTATCAATCAAGCTAAGAATGGAGTTTTCTTCAAGAAGTTGATTGATTTCATAAGAAGGAAAATCATCAAAAATAGAAAATTTTCCCGTATTGACTTTACCATAGTTTACATAACTTATGTAAGCTTTGATAGCCTCCGGGTCATTAAAAAGATCATTTTTGATGGATTTGGTCAGCCTCATAGTTGATGGGGTACTTGAGGAAGCCATTGATGAGTGTTTGAGAGGAGTAGAAGATAATGAAGAAAGTTTGAATTATGAGAATAAAGTGAAAAGAGATGATAAGAGAAGTATATTAAATAGATTCTCTAAAGTCATGTTCTCTGGTCAAGAGGTATCTTTTCAGAATTTTGAAGTAAGTGAAAAGGTGGAGGGAAATTCAAAAGTTTGAATTCAACTTTTGAAATCAAATTTCTGAGAGACATGTCGACATGGGGTATCCTGGCATGTCGACATGTGACTGTTGAATTTGAAAAGAGGTGTCTTTTTCTAAAATCTAAGAAATTCCTAAAATCTTAAGAAAACTAATCTATATTCTATATCTATATATAATTCTAGTAATAATATTAAATATAATAATATTAAAATATTTTAATATTTAAAATATTATTAAAATAATATTATTTTGAATTTAAAAATTCAAATTTCAAAGGGTGATTTTGAATTCAAAAATTCAAGAAATTGCAAACAAAATCAAAACAAGCAAGTATCCAATAAAATCAAAATCAATGAGTACCTATTTTTAGATCCAAACTCCGATCGTCTTCCGATTCGAGAATAGCAGTGAAGCACAGATTCGAATTATCAGTTTTCTTCTCGTCATCACTAGATGAATCTGAATCGTCAAGAGGTGCTGCATATGCCTTCTTTCTTTCCCTTAGTTGCTCGTTATTTGGTTGAAATGTCTATTTGTCTGGATATGGACAATCTATCTTGTAGTGCCCTGTTTTGTTGCAGTTGTAGCATCTATCACCATTGTTGTTGTTGTTGTTGTGATTGTTGTTGTTCTCCGAAGTATTTCTGGAATTCCTTTGATCATTTCTTTTAAAGTTATTCATCTTTCTATACTAAAGAAACTTTCTGAAATTTCTGGTCATGAAAGCAATTTCTTCATCACTATCTTGTTCTGAATCTCCAGTTGTTGCTTTGAATGCAATCGATTTCTTTTCCGTTGCCTTAGATTCTTTTCTCCCTTGTAGTTGAACTTCATAAGACATTAGATTACAGATTAACTCTTCGATCTTCATTTGACTAACATCATTTGCCTCTTCAATAGTAAGTGTCTTTTGATCCCATTCTGGAGTGAGTGAATTGAGTATCTTTCCGACTTGATCTTCTTATGAGAAACCCTTTCCTAAAGCAATCAATGAATGTACAATATCTTGAAATCGACAATACTTGTCGGAAATGGACTCATTTTCATGCATTTTAAACAATTGAAACTGGTTAGTTAATATGGAAATTTTAGTCTGTTTAACTTTGCTGGTTCCTTCATGAGTTACTTGCAAAATTTTCCAGATTTCAAATGCAGACTTACAAACAGAGACTCTATTAAACTCATTCCTATCTAGTGAACAAAATAGTATATTCATAGCCTTAGAATTGTTTTGTGCAACCGTCTTTTGCTCAGTAGTCCATTGGGTAAAATTAGTAGTTGGTTCAACATATTCAATTTGTGTCATATTCCAAGTATCTAAACTTATGGATTGTAAATAAATTTTCATCCTACATGCCCAATATGCATAATTACTTCCATTAAAAAGTGGTGGTCTAATAGTAGACCGACCTTCTACAAATGAACTAGTGTTAGTGCTTGTGTTGACAGAAGTAGTGGTGACAGGAGTGACATTATTAGTGTGTTGTGCCATTAAAACTTTTCAAAATTTCAGATTATGAAAATAATGATAACCTCGCTCTGATACCAATTGTTAGGGATGCGCATAAGGATCTTAAGGCAGAAATAACACTAGAGGGGGGTGAATAGTGTTTTAAAGAATATATGAACTATATGACTAAATTAAAACTTTCAACACAAAACTAAACAGAATTCTAACAAAAATGATCACAGAACATATAACAAATGCGAATAGTAAAGTAAAGCAAGTAAAAGGAAAGAACACACCGGATTTTATACCGGTTCGGAATCCTCCTACATCCAGTCCTGCACCAAGGCAATATCCTTGTACAGATTTTTATAAGCCAATATCCAAATTACAACCCTCAATTTCTAAGGCCTTGAGGAACCCTCCTATCTCCGAGTCTAGGGTAAACTCTCTTGATTTACGGGACACAAGATCATCCTAATACTTCTTAATAACAATCCTTTTGAATGGATAGACTCTATGGACTTTTTGAATACTAATTAATCCTATAACTCAGAATAGCACTTTGATCTTTAGTAGAATGATGGAGAATCAAATAGAGAGAGTATCTAAATGATTTCCTATTGAGAATTTGGCAGAATGATGGCACGATCTTGAAAATATGAAGTTTTATGGATATGGAATGGTGGAGAAGAAAGAGTGAAGAAAATAAGAAAGTAGTTGTTTTGTAAAGACAATTGAATTTAAAACAAGTTGAAACTTCTCTGAAGCAAAGTAAAGTGTTTAAATAATATTTTGAGATAGAGAATGAATATAAAACATTATTTTAAATATATATATATATATATATATAATTGATATAGACCGTCAATTATATAAGTAATATTTAAAATCAGAATAAGTTTTGATGTTTTAAAAATAGAAGTTTTTAAAATCAGAATAGACGAATATTTCAAGGCTAAAACAAAGTTTGAAAATATTTTTTGAAAACATGATTTTGAAAACTAAAACATTTTGAAAACAGATTTAAAAAACATTTTGAAAAATTTATTCAAACTGAAATTGCAAGAACCTTCCTACAGAGCTCCTCCATAGGACTCGAGAACTTGTACAAAGTAGTTTAAATGATTTTGATTTTCGTGGGTTTGTAAGCCACTTGTCGTAGGTTTGTAAGCCACTTGTCGTGGGTTTGTAAGCCACTGGTTTCGATAGAAATTGGGTTCCATCCCAAAAGAAAATTGGAACAAAGATGAGAGTGCTATCATGAAGTTTTAACAAAATACCAGACACTTATCTTGAGATTTTGAAATCTTGATTCTCTAGAGTCTTGAATCTTGAATCTCTAATCTTCATCTTGATGCTTGAGTCTTTATACTGATCAGTCTTCGATGATACCTGCATATACTTCCTACACACACACACACACACATATATATATCTATCTATATGGAAATGTTAGTATATATTTTATAAAGTAAAGTATAATAACTATATAAGGTTGTTGTCATCAAAACATCATCAACTCAGTTCCTAACAATCTCCCCCTTTTTGATGATGACAACCTTTATTTATAAAATATTCTTACCATACCATAACTCCCCCTTACTCCGTGATTTCTTCTTAAAACTACAACCCCCCCTTACTCCATGACTCCCTCTTACACTAAGCACATATATTTTTATAACTTTCTCCCCCTTTGACATCAGCAAAAAGGAATAAAAGATTTACCTGTTCTAAGATAATCAAGTATATATAGAATAAAAGTGTAAAGTGAACGTGTAAGTGATCAAGTGTGTGAGCATATATATAAGTGTAACTTGACAATCAAATCAATATCATACATAGCAAACCAATCATGTGTAGTATATGAAGTTATATACAAACCAAATCCAAATCAAACTTAAGTAAACAATTCAATCAAATCCTAATCAAATCTAAATCAAATCAAATCAAACAAACAAACAAACATACATAATGATCAGACATTCCTTGGGACTTCCACCCATCCATCTTCTCCAAAGATAGGATCAGTTTTGATAACATCCCAATTATCTTTGTCGAGAGTGACCGGTGGATTTGCTTCGGGTTCGTCTTTGCTAAGGCTTGAGATCATCCAACGAAGTGCGTCGAAGTGTCTCTCTTGCTCTTTGATCATCTGCATTTGGCTTAATTCTAAGTGCCTTTGATTTCTAAGTATAAAAGAGAGAATATTCTTGAAAGAAGTAAGAGTTTCTTCAAGATTTTCACTTAAATTCTTAATTGGAGAAGCCATAATTTAAGAAATAAGTTGAAGTATGAGAGGAGATGAATAGAAATGGAGGTAGAGAAGTTTTTCTGGAAGAAATAGGTATTTATAGGAGTTATTGGCCGTTCAAAACGAATTGTCACTTGGTAGTTACAAGAATTTGAAGTTAGAAATTGTAACTACTTTCTGACTGTTATACGTCGACATGGGGGGATGGGGCATGTCGACATGGTCTAGACAGAATGACCAAGTTGAGTTATTTTTGATTTCTAAGTTTATTTTTATACTAGTGGACCTATATAAACTTAAAATAAATAACTATCAGAGATATATAAAGCTGAAAAACAGAGAATAAGATAACATTACTTATATTAGTTAACATTGCATAATATTAACCAAAAAATAGAAAATACAAAGATAGATAAACGATAGCTAGAGAGATAATGGCTAGGATTAGTTTGATGAAGATGATGATGAGGACAAGCCAAGTTTCCTGCCTATCTTCCCAAAGAACTTGTCGATCTTCGTAGAGATTTTATCCATTTTCTTGCTAATAGATCTCTTAAGAACCTTTTGGTTTTGAGCAAGTATCTTTTGGTTCTTGAGTATGGTTTTGTTGGACGGATTGGCGGGTGTATGTGGATACTCTATACTTTCCAAAGAGGTTTCTTCATCTTCCTCTTCTTCTTCAATTTTCATTCCTTCCCCTTCTTCTTCCTCTTCTTCTCCCTCTTCTTCCATCTCTTCATGAGCAAGTCTCCCTTCCTTTTTGGTAAGTGTTTCATACGGTTGAAACATAAGTGAGATTTTCATAAGGGAAATGTTCCCATGATTGAACACTTTCCTACTTACAAATTCTTCCTTATTAACATCCACACCAAAATAATTGAAAATCCGAGTAAAATAAATTCCATGATAAAGAGTGTTTTCTCCCATAGTAAAATTTTTGGGTCTTAACTCATCCAAAATAGTTTGTGCCTAATTAATATCATATTTTTCACATATAGCAAAAAGAGCTTTACACACTTTTGAGGTGGGATTATTGTAGTTTCCCGACCTAGGAATAATGGTGTGTTGAATAAGAAGGTTGACAATTCTTGTTTTTGGGCGGAAAAACCGATTCTTAAAATCCATGTGGTCATCGCTTTCAAAAATGTGATGAAAAGTCTCTCGATCGGTTTCATTGATTTGAAATTGCGAGAGATTCATAACGGTAGATTTGCAACCCAAAATAGTACCCAAAATATCGGAATCCAAAACAATAAGTGTTCCTTTAACACTACTCCAAATTTGATCTTCATTTCTATTATAAAATTCACGGTTTAGGTTTGCATAAAACATTTTGACAAGGTTTGGATAACAAACGAAATCATTTTGCTTGTTATCAATCAAGCTAAGAATGGAGTTTTCTTCAAGAAGTTGATCTCCACCGCGTACACGGTTGTTAAAGTGGTTTTTGGAGTTGGCAGAGAGTATGGCAACTTCCGATCCCGGTCTCTTCAACAACCAAACGTTATTATAACACCGCGGTCTTTCCAAAATAGTTTATACTTCAAAACCAGAATAAAATATCCATTTCAAAATCATATAAATGCGATATCATTTCTATTTTAAAACCCAAATCAATATTATATCATTTTTATTTCAAATATATCCTTTTTCAAAAATCATAGTACTTTCAAATATATATATATACCTTAAACCCATAGCTTCGAAACATAATTTTCAATACTTAAATGGTTTAATAATAAATTACTTTATAAAGTAAATCAGCTTTTTAATTTCTCAAATCAATTCCAAATACAGATTTGAATTCCCAAACAGACCATTTAAATTTCCATATATTTCAAAGCTTTAATTATTCCACTATTTCAAAACTTATTCTTTGATAATTTCATATATATCAAATTCAATTGCTATTATTTACATTTGAAACGTTTACTTAATAAATCCAATATAATTTAAGTAAAACTTTTAACTTCAAACAACTGGATATTCTTTCAATTTTATTTAATCTTTATAAATTCATTTATCTCAACTTTACATTCATTTAAATTCTTTAAAACTAAATCAAGTTATAAGAATCATACCCTTTACAATCTCCATTTTTATTTAAACTTCAAACCAAATTTATTCAAGTACAATTATTAATAATTCAATTTAAACCAATTCCATATTTATCTTTCAACTTAATTTCATTTAAGTCATTTAAAACTCTATATATACAATATCTTAAATAGGTATTTAACCATATAATATAAAATAATCAAACTTCATTATTAAACTCATTTTTATTAATAAATTTTATACATAGCTTAAATTCAAGAATTCAAATATATATATATATATATATACATATATATAAAATAGCATTTATATAAAATCAAAATTAATATTTATTAAATCGTATTTTTCTTTCCAAAACCATAGAAAATCATTTCAAAGTATTTTATATATAGACCACGGTGTCTGTATATAATTTTCTACCCTATGGTCAAGTGATACGGATATTTATCATTTCAATCTGCAATTTGAAAATAAAAATTAGGTTTTATATCATTTCAAATCGCAATCCTGAATGAAATGAAAATGCACAATAACATGCAGTTTATACAATATAAAATACAATATCCATTCATCCAATATCAACCATCAACCATTTATCACAATCATCATCAAATTCAAACAATAGCATTAATATAGAACAGAAAATAAACAACAAGTATTAAATAGCAGTTTATATTCAATAATAATTTAAATGACTGTTTAACTGGCAGTTTATATGCAATGAATAATTAATTAACAATTTAACTGGCAATTTAAATGCAATGAATAAATTAAATAGCAATTTAATTTAAATAAATGAAACTAACTAAGATGGTGGTAAAAATATGCCAAACAACCAAAAATAAATTTTAAATCACATCATGTATTTATTTAACAAACATAAGAAATTTTAGAAGTTCTGAGTGGGTTAAAAAACTCACCTTTTGAATTTTAATCGAATTTAAATCCGATTTAAACCCAAAAATTGAACGGTCTCAGAATCTGCCCAAACCTGTGCCAAGCTATCAGAAATTTAAATACGATCCTAACAAAAAAACTCATGCGTAAATCGGATATCGTATGCAGAAGATTTTCGAATTAGAAGATTTGAAATAGAAATTTAAATAAATAAAGAGAAAAAAACAAACCAACGTCACCCAGTAGCCACGTCAGCAGCTACTTGCGCATGCGAATTCAAAGAGAAACCCTAGCTCCTCTCGTTCGAACAGGACCCGATTCTACAACCCTAGCCGTCGATCTCTGAGTAATTTTCGCCCCTGCCTCGTCGATCTATCACACGATCGGCCTACGCCTTTGCTCTCCCCCTTCTGGCTGACCTTCCCCCTGCCCTTCGTCACTCTTGCGGCGCCGTCAACACCCCGCCACCATAAGTGGCTACGCATGAAACAATGCCCAAGCTCGACAAATCCTAACCTCTCCGCCGCGATGCAACCATACAGATCGACATTGTAGGACAACCTCCACGAGCCAATACCCTTCGATCGCCGTTACATCCCCAATCCGCTGTCAAATCCAACAATCACCTATGGACGGTCGAGACTTTATCATCGTTTTTTGGCCACCCAGAAATCCAAAACGAAAAATGAATTACACCAGGAGATTACGCACTTTGAGAGCTTCAACATATATTTTTTCTGAATTATTCCGAGGAGTTTGAATTTTTGAAGTTGATTTTTGAATTGAAATTTGAATTGGATAAATTAGGGTTTACAGCCATTAAGGAAGAGGAGCATAGAAGTTTCTGTACATATAGAAATGAGAAATAGAGGCACTAGGGTTTATAGGAGGATATTTATAGACAATGTTGAAAAAGAATGGACCGATCGAATGGATGTACGCGTTGGACGATATATGGCCCGAAAAGCCCGTTCTGACTCCAGAACGAAATTGGGTCAACCCATATATTCAAATAGGTGTTTTAAAATATTTTAAATGCAATGGAAAATATTTCGAGTCCAAATTCCATCGTATGAAGAAGTTATGCTCAAATTAATATTTTTCAAACTGATTTCAATTTCATAAATTTCACGGCGTTTCGAGTTCGTACGATCAAACGGCAAGTCCGATCGCTACGAAACTTGAATCCCTATAATAATTCACTGTTATGGATTCGATGAAACTGGTTTCGTCAAAATCTGAGTCAGTGGCTAAAATGGCTATTTTTCCATTAATTAAATAAAATTAATAATTAATTAATTAAATCCAAATTTAAATTTCAATCTTAAAATTGACAAACTTTATCACTTTTATATTTCTTAATCAATTTCAATGTTTTAAACAAATTAAAAGTCAATTTAAAGTTGATTATCTTATCGATTTCAGTATTTTCCTCAGTTCCATTCAAATTCAGAAATTATAAATTTAATTTCCAAAATTTCTATTAAATTAAATTTACAAATCATTTTTCCATTCATTATTGTCAAATAGATGGATTTAACATTTGATTCAAAACTATTTACATTAATATCCTCACATTTCATCTAAATTCCCATTCTAAATATTAAGTCCATTTAATTGGAATTAAATCCTTTTATTAATTTTAAATTCCAATAAATTAATAAAGATTTATTCCATTTCTATTTTCATCTTTATTTCAATTGCATAACATTTTATTCTAATTTTACTGTATTTTCCAAATACGTACATTAATTATTATTTTTATTCTCCATTAATTATTTACTTGGTTTTATACTTTAAATTCATTCAAATAAATCAATAAATCTCGATTTACAATTTTTACCTCAACCAATAGTCATATTATAAATGGAATTGTCGATATTTTCAAAAAATTACTTAAATTAACGTTAACTTAAAAATTTGTTTATATTTATTGCAATTGATTACGAGTTATAATCTAATATACTTGTCTAAAAGGTTACCTGACAATACTTGTTACCCTTTAACGTTTATTTCACTCATAAGCTATTATTAACAACCAAATGTTGAAATTTAATTTAGACCAAATTCAATGCATTACATGAATGGGTAAATGATTAATGTTTTACGCTATCGCCCCTTTTCTTTATTTGTATTAATAGCTACGTTTCAAATGTGAAATCTTATTAATTACACACATAAATTAAGGTTTTAGAACCAAACCTTAGTTCCATTCTTTTTTTTCCAATTTATTATTTATGAAAAATTTTCCGTTTCTATTTATTTATTACATACCTACCTTCAGCCCTTTCATTAGTTCTCATAAACATTACACTATTGATATCCAAATTTTGATTTAGTAAACCAATTTGTTACAACTTTACTTACATTAACACTATTTCCCTTATTTAGGTTATTATTTCGTACGTTGATCACAAGTTTACATTTCTTTATACTATCTTATGAAACAATATACATTTCTAATACTTTATTACATTTATTGGAATCAAACTTCCAAATTTACTAGATACAACAAATTATGACCTTACAGTTATATCAATTAATTGGGGTTGCACAAAATTAATTATTTATTAACTTACATTAACATAATTGCATTAATTTACATTCGGTTACAAATAAATTAATACACTGATTTCATTTGTAAATTAAATGCTTACCTTTATAAGTATTCATTCCCAAACAATATTTCAATTACTGTAGGACATTGATAAAATTCAATTTACTATTTAATATTATTGATTCATTAAATAAATTCACTATTTACCTTTGTTTTCTTATATTCAATTCTTAGCCTAGTATAACAATTTACATCACTTAAATTTATTCGTGATTTTATTTCAACTGTTAATATTTAGCTTTAATTTCCATGGTTTCATTTCATTTTCAACATCTGCTTCATTATAAATTATAAATTTTTTATTTCTTTCTAAATTAACTTTCAAAATCTTAATTAAATTAACCAATTTATTTACCAAAATTTACGGGTCGTTACACTCTATCTCAAATACAACAAAAACTACCAATCTAATGTAGTTAGACAAAAGTCATATGATGATCCCAGATTAGGAGTCAAGCAGAAGCACCTGTAACATCTCGGTCTGACCCGAGTATTACTTAATTAGAAAATAATAAACGGATCAATCTAGCTATAAATATCAGATAAAATGAGATAGAATAAGAGATATGAAAAAAACGTACGATAACAATAATGCGATACTGTGACAAGTATACATTTAAATAGCAACATAAATCATACAATATCTCAAAAATCTCATAACACCAAAAAGAATGTCATATTCTTTATTTTATTCAACAAACCACAAATATTGACAACCATATCAATGCCAATAACAAAAATTGGCGAAACACAAATTCTAGAAATCATCAATTAGAAATCTAGAAAACATAAAGGGGAAGGCCTATCACAAACGGGAGCATGAAAACTCACCAACACGTGCATCACAAACGGGCCGCTAACCATAAATTTGGAGCAATGACGCAGTAAAATAACGGTACGTCCGATGAACCAAAACTCAAATAAATTGGAACATCGATGCAGTACAATAACGGTACGTCCAATGAATCGAAACTCCAATAATTCGGAACATAAACCCAGTACAATAACGGTACGTCCGATGAACCGAAAAGCTGGTACATTGATGCAGTACAATAACGGTACATCCGATGAGCCGAACGCCATAAAAGAACATGGGTCGCTAGCCCATAAAAGAAATGAGACGAAGCTCAATAGAAAGAGGTACAGTCCCACACATGGACAACGAGACATCGCACATCGCTAGTCTAAACCACAAAAATGATCATCACCGATCATTAAGAAGTGTCGATTACACTAAGATAGTAAATAAATGAGTTTAGCTTCATGTCCATAACCATTGGCTTAACTTAAATATTTACGAACAAATTGTAGATTTTCACTCGAAGATTGTCATAAGATTTTCGATCGAACAAGTCCAAAAATTAACCGACGAAGTAAACACAAGCGTTTCATACCACTTGTTTTGGTAAGCCGTTTAATTAGATTTTCTCATACGAATAAGGTAAGGTTTGTATATACTAACAGGTTGGAAAACAAATTTATAAGGAGCTTTGTATTAAATATAGAGTTGAAATCATCTTTGTAAAAGAGTTTGAATATTTACTACTAGTAAAGAAACCTTTGTATTTCAAACCGACAAGTCATAGAAATGATTGTAGAAACAATCAATCACCAAAAATTCACATACGAAAACATGAATCAATTCCATAGAAATTGATACCAATCCATCAAAAATGGATATTCCCAAAATCCCGAAAAAGAAGTCATCAAAGTCGATAATAAACGATAACAACAATTCGGATCAACACGAATCGATTAAAATTGGAAACCCAGGCAAAATAGACAAATTGGGCTGAGGCAAGCAGATCAGTCGACTGACCCAGTTGGCCTGTCGGCTGATCCTATGCGTGGAAACTTTTGGTTTCTAGGTCAGTCGACTGAACCATCCGGTCAGTCGACTAATACAGGTACAGAACATTTTATGCCCCTAGTTCAGTCGAATGACCTCCTAAGTTAGGTTGAAAACAAAGGGAAGATCAACTACTCTTCAACTTAAACTCTAAAAGCTCCAATCTAAGATCATAAGCAAATATTTCCTAAGTTAGGTTATAGAAAATTTCTGAAATTGGAGAGAGATTGAGATGGATAAGAAGAAGATGATGCTTACGTAAGCTTCTCTTTGATTTTGGAACTAGAACTTGAATTTGCAAAGGAAATTAGGGCTTAAGATTTTAGTTTCCAATCTCCTCCCCTATTTGTTTAAAGCTTGAAGTGTTAGGAAATATTATGAAGGAATGAAGAGGAGAGGTGGTGGAGTTAGGATATAAGATGAGTTGGGTTAGTGGGCTGAAACCCAAATCCAAACCCAAAGCCCTAAATCAAAGCATCAAAATTTTATCAATTCCAAACATATCGATGTTTACACTCAAAAAGGTTGCAAATGCCATTTTGAACTCAATGGAAGTGGTCTCGAGTTCTAATTTGACTGTTTGCAAAAAGTAGATTTTCGAACTTAAATCCGACTAACGATGCTATGTTTAAATAAAATATTTAAATATACAAATCGTAAAATATGCGGGTTGTTACAGACTCCCCTCCTTAAAGAAATTGCATCCTTGCAATACTTAAGAAAAATGAGAAATAAAAGTAACACCATAAAAGCATATCAACACAAAATAAAATTTAAAATAAGAAGTTCACCTTGAAGAGTACGGGAGAGTAAGTCCGGACGTGTTCGCTCGATGAATTCTCTAGATTTCCAAGAGCAATCCTTAGGATTTGAGGACCATTGAACCTTCACAAGCGGGACATACTTATTTCGATGGCATTTAACCTTCGATGCAATAATATGAACAGGATGTTGCTCATAAGTCAAATTAGGCGAAATCTCAATATTTCTTTAATAACACCGGGCTCAAGAATAGAATCAGAATCCCTAAGGCATTTCCATAGTTGAGAAACGTGAAACACGTCATGAATAACAGAAAATTGATCCGGTAGTAAAAGGCGATAAGCCATGGATCCAATACGTTCGGTGATGGGAAATGGACCAATATATCGAGTTGCTAATTTTCTCGATCGACTGAAACACACAACATCCTTCATAGATGAAACATGAATAAACACCAAATCTCCCACAGAAAATTCTAATTTCCTTCTTCAATTATGACATAGGATTTTTGTCTACTTTGAGCTTTTTTCATCCTATGATGAATAAGGTCAATCTTTTCTGTGGAATGACGAATAAAATCCAGACCTAAAACCAGCTTCTTACCGGCCTCAAGCCAACAAGAAGGAGATCGGCATGACCTTCCAAGGGTGTATCGAAAGGTGCCATACCAATACTAGATTGGAAGATATTATTATAGGAAAACTCAACAAGAGAAATATGATCTTTCCAACTTCCACCAAAATCTAAAAAAATGCACGAAAAAGATCTTCAAGAGTTTGATTCACACGCTCAGTTTGTCCATCGGACTGAGGATGATAAACAGTGCTAAAATTAAGCTTCGCTTCCAAAGCTTTTTGAAGACTCTTCCAAAATCCACTAGTAAACAATGGACCACGATCACTAACAATAGATGTAGGAACTCTATGCAATTTAACAATTTCTTTAATTTAGAGTTTGGCCAAAAGAGGTACGGTCTGATTAGATCGAACGAGAATAAAATAGGCGGATTTAGTAAGTCGACCCACAATCACCCATAAACTGTCATGGCCCGAACGAGAACGGGAAAGTCCGTCAATAAAGTTCATGGAGACTTGATCCACTTCCAAATTGGAATGTCCAAAGGTTGCAATAACCCACCGGGCCTTTAGTGCTCGGCCTTAACAAGTTGGCAAGTTATGCAATGCTTAATAAAGTTAGCAATATAAGATTTCATTCCATCCCAATAATAAAGTCGCTTCATATCCGCATATATTTTACTACAACCGGGATGAATGGTAAATTTAGAACGATGAGAATTTTCTAAAATGTCTTTACGAAGATTACCAATATTTGGCATGATAAGTCTATCAAATTTTCGAATGCCTCCACGAGCATCGATATCAAAGGCTTTCAACCCTTCAATATCAATTTTATCCCTACAATTTTGGCTAAAAAGAGCCATTCGGGATCTAGCCTTTGAGCATTAAGAATGCGGTCTTAAAGAGATGGATGAGCCTTATGGCTACATAGAACAAGAGATGAACATAAATCGGATTCACGATCTCGAACCTCACAAGTGGATAAAATCTCGAGATTATTCCATTCAAATATCATCATAGAAACAACCGCCTGTTGCTTACGACTAAGGACATCGACAACACGATTTCCCTTTCCGAGAGTATAAAGAATATCAAGATCATAAGATGCAAGGATCTCAAGCCAACATTGTTGACGCAAATTAAGTTACTTTTGAGAAATAAAATACTTCAAAGATTTATGATCGGTATAGAGAACAAATTTCTCTCCCAAAAGATAATGACACAAAATTCTAAGGGCAAAAACAATAGCTGCGAGTTCTAAATCATGAGTGGAATATCTAGTCTCGCTAGGATTTAACTTCCTAGAAGCGTAAGCAATAACACGTTCCCTTTGCATGAGAATGACTTCCAAACCAACACAACTAGCATCGGTATAAATACTAAAGTCTTGGTTCCCTTCGGGAATCACGAGAATAGGAGCATGAGAAAGGATTTCTGTAATGACCCGCTATTTTGGACTATTCAAATCGACAATAAAACCATACATGTCCGACTTGAATAATTCAAAATTCCGAATTGTTAATTAAAATTTGGAAAAACTCAGCATATACAGTAAAAAATCAACCACAGAATCACAGACACAGAGTAATGTAAAATAATGCAGCGGAATAGATAAATAGTAGTTCATGAAGCTACTATATAAATACCAGAGTTAGAAATAAAAATACAACAGAATATCTCAAATACAGTGAAGTCTCCAGTACGAACAGATGACCTCTCCGAATGAATCAACTGAAAGAGCTGAATCAATAGTTGGATCCTCAAACGAAGCTCCAAACTCCAAAGGCGAGTCTCAAATGCTGTATCGCTTAGTCTGACCCGAGTGTAAAGCAAAAACACAGAACACTCGAGTCAGGATTAACATTCTTATATCAATAAATCCAACTCAAGTGAAATATCAACAGAAATACAAATAACTTAAGGATGTTTGGGATAACCATCCTCTGAGGGTCCATGGAACTATCTACAAGGTAGAAATATACACTATAACACCGTGGTCATTCAATTTTATATAGACTTCAAAATCAAAACATCATTTCCCTTTCAAATATATCTATTTTCCAAGATAATATATATATATTAAATAATTTATAAAGTAAAGTATTTGAAATTTCCTCAACTACACAAATTGATTCTAATCAACTCAAGTTCCAAATTCCAATTTATTCAAAGCTCAATTCATTAATTCAATTCAGCTCCCAATAACCATTTAAACTTTCATTATATTCAAAGCTTTAATATTCAATATTTTAAAGTTAAATCTAATAGTTTCATATAGATCTTGATTTAGCTTCATCATTATTATTTAGTTAGGAAATATCCACTTAACAAGTTCGATATCATTTAAATAGCCTTAGATTTCGTTTTACAGAATATTTCCTTAAATTTATTTAAACTTAAAATATCCATTTAATCCCTTTTACCAAAACCAAGTTATAAAATCATATCTTAAATCGCGAATTCAATAGTTTCAAATCGATTTAATTGAATATAATTCTTAATTAAATACCATTTCCAATTAATTCAACTTTATCTTCTTAGCTCTAGCTTATTCAAAATTTTACCAAATCTAATTTGAAATATAAATTTAAATGAATCCTTAAACATATTATATGTATTAAATCAATCTCAATTAGATTACATATTATTATTAGGTCTATACATAAAATTTTCATTTTTATACATATAATATTCCAAGAATCGGTCTTTATTAAAACTATATTTTTCTTTCCCAAACCATAGAAATTATTTTCAAACATTTATATATATATGCACCAACGATGTCTGTATATAATTTCCTACGCTATGGTCAAGGGATACGGATATTTATCATTTCAATCCGAAATTTAAATATATGGATAGATATCACTTCAACCCGCAATCCCAAATTCAATTTAATTGAAAATTTCTTGGGTTTATCATTTCAACCCATAACGAAATTCTCCTATCCAAAAGTCCGTTCGGGTATATAACATTTCAACCCATAGTGAATTCTAAACTACAGGGAACTTGTAGAGTGATAACAGATAATACAATAAAATAACATGCATATATCATCAATAAAAATATAATATAAACGACAGAATATGGTGTCATATCACACAGGTGAACAGTTACAGAAAATAGCATATATATAACAATTTAAATGACTACAGCATCATATTTCAATTTTCGTTTCAATTGAAATCAAATTTAATAAAATACAAGAATGTTAATCCTGAGTGATTGCTCACCTTTTGAGGCAAGAGGCTAGAGAAGATAGACAATGCAACAAGCTACGAATTTCAAAGCAACGCTAGATTGGCACGAATTCAACAAAGCCGAGAGATAAGAATTTGGTGAAAACGACTTAGAACCATCTTGATATGACAGAAAATGATGTATATAATTTTATTTTTTATTATTAAAATCAATTAATCATATATGTCAAATTTAAATTTAATTCAACACTTCGAACAAAGTCTCCATATATTTATATCTTTTAAAACCAATTAATGTATACTCATATAGACATTTGCAAACAAAATTTTATATTATATATACACACATATATAAAAGTTATATAAACTTAAATAGAAAATATACAAACGCGATTGTATTACAAGTTTCCAACAATATATATTTTTCGTTTTAAAATATTAGGAATACTGCAAACCATAATATATTATAACTATATAACTTAAAATATAATTAACAAATACATATATATATATATACAAACGTAAATAAGGTATCAATATATACATATGTATACTCAATGACCCTATCAAACCCAACAGGTAAAATACAAACTAATATAACTTATGTTTTTAAAAAAAACTTATAAACACTGTCTATATCATACTTAAACAAAATCAATATATATTACTGTAAATATATAAACAGTACAACATATATTCATTGTCGAACCAGATTTTCCAATTTCTATAATATATAAAAATAGATCATATAACTGTTTATACAAAATCAGTATTTACGTAATTATAATATCAATAAACCCATGCTTTATCTGTACAAATCCACTTATATTCTTATACAACATATAACTTTATATATGTGTACCTTATACCCTATAACACTTATATATTTAAAACAAAACAGAGAATATAGTATGTAATATATACATATTTTCTTTCATAAACATACAACAATGTATATATAAGCATATAAACTAACGTACACAGTATATATTATAATATACCATAGGTTTATAAAAAAAATATACTTACACAAAAGAAGGAGTACACAGTCTAAATGGCTACGGAGGAGCACGAGGGGTGGAAGATCAGGGAGGAGCTATGGAGTGATGGTTTTGAGAAGCTAACAGAGGGGGAGGAAAAAAAAGAAGAAACAGAGAAGAGAAGTAAAGGCCATAGAGAAATATAAGGGAGGAGCTCAGTATTTAAAAGCTGGAATAAGAAACGTAAAATTGAATGAGCGAAATGAATGCAAAAAGTATATAAGTTTGATATTCGAATGACGGTCATAAAAATGGAAATTTGGGTATAGGTAACGACTGGCTATAATCAAATATTCACGTTTTGATGGATTGCTTTCCTTTAAGCAATAAAGACAGGGAGAGAAAGAATAGATAAAGGCAACAAATCTATCAATCAAAGAAAATGGAAAAGTTTGAACTTGTATGCAAATAAATAGATATAGAACGATGTAGGTGAGTTGGCTGCTCTGGGTAAAAATGCTTAATAATTTTTATGAACCAAATAGGCATGAACAGACTACAACATGCAATTAACTAATTGATTGTCTGTAACCGTGCAAGAAAGAAATGAGATAATAATTAAAGGTTTTTTTTGATTGCCGAAGGAAAGAAGGAAAGGCAGACTACCATAATTACCCTAGTGAACAGAGGAAAGAAATTTAAAACAAAATATAGATAAAGGTTGAGTGAATGGACACGGTCACCTGCTTGAATCACGTGAAATAATTAAAGAAAATGAAGTGGCTACAGGAAACGAATGATTTCTTCCTATTTTTGAATTAATGTTTACGTAGCCAATTTTTAAGCAAAAAGGAAACGTACAACAAATAATAAATTGAAATGACCGTTGATTCACTAACGTTATTAAAGCAATTTATTATATTGCTTGGGCTGCACGGTGAAGATTTGGAAGAGACGTGTTTCACAATGTAACTGTTTTTATGAAATAAATATATTACTTTAAAATAGAAGAACTGACCAAAAATGAACGTAAACGTATACGATTTATATGTTTTGATATTCAAAATAATTATAGGATGGCCCTAGATTTAGTTGAGAAATTAAAGCAATTAATTGCTGATTGGACAGCACGTTCCATATTTGAAACGTAAAGGAAAAAGATAAGTATGGAATGGAACGATATGTTATAAAGGCAAAATGAACCGTTTGGAAAAATAATAAAAGAAATGATGGCAAATAAAACAGCTGTGCCTTGACTTTCCCATAATAAATTATTAGAGCAATTGATGGGTTGATTGGATAGTGTGTTTCAAAATTTCAAGGAAATGAGTAATATATTTGAAAATACTAACATAACCTATATATACATACCTACTAAAATTCACACAAAAATTAATGGACCCTATACCCAAACTAAACTTTCCGTGTATGTATGTATATTAAGACCAAATTTTTCTTTGAATCAAAAATCCATACTTGCTTTCAAAACTAAATTTCAAACCATCATTTGATGTATAAACAGAACATAATATTTTTCCTTTTTTTCTTATTATTATTAACAATAAATCAAACGTTATTTAATAATTTCACATAACTCAACATATCCATTAGTTACCAATTTTAATTCATTTGTTAGAGGTTAACTTTTTTGAATTACAACAATACAATTAAACTATTGTTTCCTCTTAAATTTTATTCAATAGATCAATATTTACAATTAACAATTATTATTAAATTCTTAACATTTGTTGTTTTAATTCAAATTGTAAATCTCATATAAACTATTATTATTCTCATCATTTTTGTTTCTACCAAATTTTATTCAATATTTTAATAAAATTAGAATTTTAAATTGATCTAAAATTTTGGATCGTTACCCATTACCTTTTTTTTCCAGATCTGAACTGCTTTGCAAAAATGAAGATGGAAAGAGATTTTGAAATGGTTAGGAAATCAAAGATTTTTATTCCTATTAAATATGGAGAAGCAAATGAAAGTGGAAAGTTCTACACGTGAATTGGAGGCAGGGTCTTAATTCTTTTTTTTAATGCACGTGCTGATTTGATTTTTAACAGCTAAGATATGAAATAAAAGAGTGCGTACAACAGATGCAATAATTAAAATGAACGTACGCCCAAATTAATTAACCAGTAACGTAATCTAAATTTATGTGTTTTCTTATTTATTGACTACTTATATTTAATTATACGTAATCCAAACATTAAATTTTTATTTCAAAATATTATTATTTAAAATTTCTCCAAAATTTAATTCAATACGTTGTTAAAAACCGTTTAAAATTTATGGGTTGTTACACTCTCCCCCACTCAAAACTTTTCATCCCCGAAAAGGAAGAAGGTAGGGGCATAGCAACAAACAGAAAGAAAAAAAAAGATTGAAGTACAAGATAAACAATTAATTTAAAACTATACAAATTTTACTTGAAATATTCATTTAAAAACTTCATTTGAAATTTAATTTTCTTTAGTACTTTAATACATTTCAAAACTCCTTTGAAAACAATTATTTACATTATTACTTATATTTACAAAGAAGTTATTGAAAATATTAAATCCAAAATTTATAAAAAAAATTCTCAAGATACTTCCAACATTATAGATAAATCAATAACCTCTGAAACACTAAAAAATTTCTATTATACCATGTAGTATATAAACAAACAATATTTAAAAAGGATATATCCAACAAGGAAAGAAGGTAGATTCGAAAAACAGAATCAAGGTGAATAACTAAACTGAGCAGATAAGGTAGATTGAAGGAATAATATCGGGCACGAATAATTAATCTAGAACCATAAGAATTTCAATTTCGAATATTAATACATAATTTCTTTGTTAGAAGTACTTTTATATTAAAATACTTTTATATAAAATACCTTTATATCGAAACCAATTTTCCTTTCGAAAATACTTCTATAACTCGATGTTTCAACAAGTTTATCCTCGTTCTTGCAGACTCTGGCCATGCGTTGATCAGGCGCAAAGCTGGAATTCTTCAAGTACTTAGTAGACCTGTTTCAACAACCAGTGAAAATACTTGAAAAACCTTTAAAAACAGATATGGAAAGTACAATCCAAACAAAATAACCAAACCAAAACCTTTGTCTAAACATGGTTCGCAGATACACAATTGCTACGCCTGGATCCCCCAGGAAACAATCCATATCCGTAAGCTTTCTCAGCCCTACGAGTTACGCCATGATGACTAGTAGGGTGCAGGATACACAATGGTTACGCCTGGATCCCCCAGGAAACAATCCGTACCCCTAGGCCATCTCAGCCGGGCAGTTTCGCTACTAATGCGACCTACATAGATTGCAGGATACACAATGGTTGCGCCTGGATCCCCCAGGAAACAATCCGTACCCCTAGGCCGTCTTAGCCAGGCAGCTGCGCTATGCAGTCGCGAGAAAAAAAACCATGGTTACGCCACGGTGGGACACTCGAGTATCACCTCTGGAAAACCAAAAATCAGAGAGAATAATATCGATAGAATGAATCCACAATGTGGCCACAAAGCGGATATCAAGCAGAAGGCACTTTCCATATCTTTACTTCAAAAATATGTATCATATAGTACCTTTTCAAATCACTTTCAAATATCATACTTATATAAAGTCCATTATATATAGGATTCCATTTTCAAATCGAATACTTTCCAAATAAATAGTATATCAAATCATACTTATATAGACTTTGATTATATAAAATTCTCTTTTCAAATTGAGTACCTTTCAAATCAATTGATTTCAAATCAACTTCATACTTATACAAATCCATTTTATATAAGTTCGACACTCCAAAATCAAGTACTTAATAATATAAGGTTCTCAATTTCAAATTATTTCAATATCAATTCATTTTCAAAATCATATACGATTTCACCAAATTTTCATCCAAATTAAATATCTCAATTTCAAAGTTCCCAAAATAATAGGTTTAGAAAATAATCCCAGTTTCCAAATTAACATAATTCAAGTCAACAAACTCAATAGATAGGACTATACAAATCAAATCCGAAACTCGAGGACTAAACACCGGTTCACTTCAAATCATTTCAAATATAAATACATATATCTTTCGAATATCAAACCATACTTTAGCACTTGAAATCAAAATTTGGTTTCACAAAATCATTCGCATAGCAAAGCTATTAGAGTGGCCTCTCCCCCACTCTGAAACTCGAAAATCAATGTCGATGATGCGTGCACTCATCACCGAAATTATTCTCTAGCAACATAAGTGAGTTCCGGACTTCTATTTTCTTGAAAACTTTATTGAAATTTCTTCTAAATCGTTGTAATTCTTTTAAACTCTTTTGAAATATTTCTTATCTGGAAAATACTTTTAAATCGTATTATTATTATATATTTTAGAAATCTCAAAACCAAATTCAAAATACCGGAGTTCAATTCCTCGAAATTAAAATTCAAAATTCTTCAGTTATAAATCCTTTATATAATCGAATTCCTTATAAATTTTCAAAATTTCAAATCTTTCAAAATTTCATACTTTCGTTTATAACAGATATATAATCCTTATCGAATATATTTTCACTTTTATATAAAGAATAATATCAAAGTTACCTAAATAAAAATTTCGGTATATGAAACAATTTCAAAATACAAACAAAACCCAATTTACAAAGGATGATTCAAGAATTTCAAAATACAAACAAAACCCAATTTACAAAGGATGATTCAAGAATGAACTTCGAAACAAAGATAGAGATTTAAATTAGAGGAACTCTAATCAATAGAACCCTGTTTCGAAGATAGACTCGATCGAAGATGAGATAATTGAATTACAAAATAGATTATGGATATAAATCGCGGGCGACCTTAACCGGGTCAACCGTGACTTCATGAATATCATCGATGCGGAATTCCAAGGCAAATAGACATTCAATCTCCAGATATAGAGTTCGGTATAACCAGAGATAGCAGCATCTAAACCGAGGATATATAAATCTTCGGTGAATCAATGCCGATTGTAAAGAAGTTTTCACTCCCTTTACAAAACATTCAATGGAGTTATGGAATACTCCATAATCAAACGAATATAAATAGAAGAGAAAAGAATGAATTTTGAAATCGAGGGACATTCCAAAATTCAAAGGAAATCGAGTCAAAAAGGAAGAGATTCAACTCGAACGAAAGTGATTCTGTAAATAAATTTACCATATATGCTAAGTTTTGCCTAGAGCCTCACTCTGATACCAACTGTAACGACCCGCTATTTTGGACCAATCAAATCAACAATAAAACCATACATGTCCGACTTGAATAATTCAAAATATCGAATTGTTAATTAGAATTTGGCAAAACTCAGCATATACAGTAAATAAATCAACCACAGAATCACAGATATAGAGTAATATAAAATAATGCAGCGGAATAGATAAATAGTAGTTCATGAAGCTACTATATAAATACCAGAGTTAGAAATAAAAATACAACAGAATATCTCAAATACAGTGAAGTCTCCAGTACGAACAGATGACCTCTCCGAACGAATCAACTCAAAGAGCTGAAAGCTGAATCAATAGTTGGATCCTTAAACGAAGCTTCAAACTCCAAAGGCGAGTCTCAAATGCTGTATCGCTTAGTCTGACCCGAGCGTAAAGCAAAAACACAAAACACTCGAGGCAGGATTAGCATTCTTATATCAATAAATCCAACTCAAGTGAAATATCAACTGAAATACAAATAACTTAAGGATGTTTGGGATAACCATCCTCTAAGGGTCCATGGAACTATCTACAAGGTAGAAATATACACTGTAACACTGTGGTCATTCAATTTTATTTAGATTTCAAAATCAAAACATCATTTCCCTTTCAAATATATCTATTTTCCAAGATAGTGTGTATATATATATATTAAATAATTTATAAAGTAAAGTATTTGAAATTTCCTCAACTACACAAATTGATTCTAATCAACTCAAGTTCCAAATTCCCATTTATTCAAAGCTCAATTCATTACTTCAATTCAGCTCCCAATAACCATTTAAACTTTCGTTATATTCAAAGCTTTAGTATTCAATATTTTAAAGTTAAATCTAACAGTTTCATATAGATCTTGATTTAGCTTCATCATTATTATTTAGTCAGGAAATATCCACTTAACAAGTTCAATATCATTTAAATAGCCTTAGATATCATTTTACAGAATATTTCCTTAAATTTATTTAAACTTAAAATATTCATTAAATCCCTTTTACCAAAACCAAGTTATAAAATCATATCTTAAATCGCGAATTCAATAGTTTCCAATGGATTTAATTGAATATAATTCTTAATTAAGTACCATTTCCAATTAATTCAACTTTATCTTCTCAACTCTAGCTTATTCAAAATTTTACCAAATCTAATTTGAAATATAAATTTAAATGAATCCTTAAACGTATTATATGTATTAAATCAATCTCAATTAGATTACATATTATTATTTGGTCTATACATAAATTTTTTATTTTTATACATATAATATTCTAAGAATCCTTCTTTATTAAAACTATATTTTTCTTTCCCAAACCATAGAAATTATTTTCAAACATTTATATATATATATATGGACCAACGATGTCTGTATATAATTTCCTACGCTATGGTCAAGGGATGCGGATATTTATCATTTCAATCCAAAATTTAAATATACAGGTAGATATCACTTCGACCTGCAATCCTAAATTCAATTTAATTGAAAATCGCTTGGGTTTATCATTTCAACCCATAACGAAATTCTCCTATCCGAAAGTCCGTTCAGGTATGTAACATTTCAACCCATAGTGAATTCTAAACTACAGGGAACTTGTAGAGTGATAACAGATAATACAATAAAATAACATGCATATATCATCAATAAAAATATAATATAAACAATAGGATATGGTGTCATATCCCACAGGTGAACAGTTATAGAAAATAGCATATATATAAAAATTTAAATGACTACAGCATCATATTTCAATTGTCGTTTCAATTGAAATCAAATTTAATAAAATACAAGAACGTTAATCGTGATTGATTGCTCACCTTTCGAGGCTAGAGGCTAGAGAAGATAGACAACACAACAAGCTACGAATTTCAAAGCAACGCTAGATTGACACGAATTCAACAAAGCTGAGAGATAAGAATTTGGTGAAAACGAATTAGAACCATCTTGATATGACAGAAAATGATGTATATAATTTTATTATTTATTATTAAAATCAATTTAATCATATATCTCAAATTAAAATTTAATTCAACACTTCGAACAAAGTCTCCTTATATCTATATCTTCTAAAACCAATTAATGTATACTCACATAGACATTTGCGAACAAAATTTTATATTATATATACATACATATATACAAAGTTATATAAACTTAAATAGAAATATACAAACGCGATTGTATTACAAGTTTCCAACAATATATATTTTTCGTTTTAAAATATTAGGAATACTACAAACCATAATATATTATAACTAACATATAACTTAAAATATAATTAACAAATATATATATATACGAACGTACATAAGGTATAAATATATACATTTGTATACTCAGTGACCCTATCTAACCCAACAGGTAAAATACAAACTAATATAACTTATTTTTTTTTTAAAAACTTATAAACACTGTCTATATCATACTTAAATAAAATCAATATATATTACTGTAAATATATAAATAGTATAACATATATTCATTGTCGAACCAGATTTTTCAATTTCTATAATATATAAAAATAGATCATATAACTATTTATATAAAATCAGTATTTACGTAATTATAATATCAATAAACCCATGCTTTATCTGTACAAATCCACTTATATTCTTATACAACATATAACTTTATATATGTGTACTTTATACCTTATGAAACTTATATATTTTAAAACAAAACAGAGAATATAGTGTGTAATATATACATATTTTCTTTCATAAACATACAGCAACATATATATATAAGCATATAAACTAACGTACACAGTATATATTATAATATACCATAGGTTTATAAAAAAAACATACTTACGCAAAAGAAGGAGTACACGGTCTAAGTGGCTACGGAGGAGCATGAGGGTTAGAAGATCAGGGAGGAGCTGCGAAGTGATGGTTTTGAGAAGCTAACAGAGGGGGAGAGAAAAAACAGAAGAAACAGAGAAGAGAAGTAAAGGTCACAGAGAAATATAAGGGAGGACCTCAATATTTAAAAGCGGGAATAAGAAACGTAAAATTGAATGAGCGAAATGAACGCAAAAAGTATATAAGTTTGATATTCGAATGACGGTCATAAAACTGGAAATTTGGGTATAGGTAATGGCTGGCTATAATCAAATTGTAACATCCCAGAATTTTGGACATTGAATTTTGAACATTTAATTCATTTTAAATGTTCAATGTAGATTTTGAATTAGTCTTAAAATAAAAAGAATTGGGTGGAATTAATAAATTACGTATAATTCCAAATATGGCAATCCAATTGGAATTTAACTAATAATAATTAAATATTAAATCGGGATAAATTGTGAATATGAAGGTAAATAGATATCGAAATGAGTTCTAGAATTTATTTTAAGTTTATTTGGTTATTAAAAGTGTTATTGGATTTTTAGATGAATTTAAAAGTTAATAAGTTATTATTTGGAATTTTATATTAATTTAATAATGGATTTAATATTATAAAAATACAATTTAATCAGATTTTGGGTCCGGAATGAGCCTGAATGATTTGTAATGTGATTTCATATTTTATATGATCTATTATTAAGGTACTAAAATTTTAAAAGTGAAATTTTAAGCGGTTTTGACAATTTTGAGAAATCGCTCGATTGAATCGATGAGTGAAAATAGCCTTCCGGGGCACAGTCTCGGAATTTGACAAAACTAGTTCCATTGGATCCGTAATAGTTAGTTATTATCGGATTTCAATTTTCGTAGCAATCAGAGTTGTCGTTTGACCGTGGCAGCTCGAAACGCATAGAAATCGTTTTAACCGATTTAATTTTAAGTTGATCGTTTAATTCCGTAACTCACGCATACGATCAAATTAGCTTACAAAACTCGTTCCATTGTGTCCGGTACGCGGAAAAACCCTAGGAACGCCTGTTGGTACGTAAGGATTGGAGTTCGTTTGCGTAGGTTGTTAAAATTTAAAGAACGAGAATTAAATAATATTAAATAATTATATATATTAACATTTTCTTAAACCCTAGCTATTATCCTCAGGCCGTCGTTTCTATCACAATGAATGGCCGAAAATCACCATAGTCTTCCCCTCGAACTCGCCAAATCCATCAATTTTTAGGGAAAAACTTCGACTAGGAAATCGAAGTACTCATCGACCTCTCTAGATCCAATGGTGGATCTAGGCTACCGTCGCTGGTTGGAGGCGAATATGGGGCCCGTTCGTCATGCGTTTGTTCGCATTTTTCGAGTAAAGCGTAGGACCGAGCATGATGAAGCTACGGCCGAGGGTGGAGCTCGCGAGTGGCCTTCCGGTGGTTACCTCCGATCACGCTCGTGTCGCCGAGTTGGAGCGGCGTTCATTTGGGTGTGCGGCGTTTAGTGGGTTGCGTTCGAACAGATATCGCGTGGGAGGGGAGATGCATAGGGACGGCCTTGATTTCTCAGATCTAGATGGACAGCCGAGATTTTTATTCTGGTATAATATAATTTAAAAAAGAAGAAGAAATTTGTTTAAATTCAAATCGAAACTTATAAAATTCATATCTATTACATATGTAATCAGATTTCGACGAAATTTGCGGCGCTGGAATCGCAGAGATGCGTACTACGTAGTGGTGCAGTTCGGCAATTATTCCGGGCAAGTAAAAATTTAGGTTAAATCGAACGTCGTTCGGTTTAATTTAAATTTCGATCGCTCGCCGAAACTCAAGGTGAGTTATTCTCACTCACATCTGAATGCTAGCTAATTTAGATAGTTAATATTTAAATATATGTGAGACTGGTTGAATATAATTGCTTTTATCAGTCTGGATTGATATTTTTATATGTGATGTGCTAATATTTGTGATGCAGGGAAAAAAGGTTGGAGGGATCCAACTGGATTCCCCACGATGTAGTAATTATTTTTATAATTGGTAATGATGGCTGTTTATATGTTGTGATTGATAAATTAGAAATTAAACTGTACTGTGATGTTGCTGGATAAATTATGAATCCAGAATTTAATTATAAAGGGAATAAATTGGGGTTTTTAAAGAAATTAAAGAAATTGTTAAATAAAGAAGTTTAAGAAATAAAATTGGGAATTTGGTTTGGGTGAAGAATGAAATTGGTAAATTGGGAATTATAAACGAAGCGGAAATTTATCAGTAGATAAATATAAAGTATAGATTTTTAGAAATAAATTCTATAGAAATTATAATTGGTTAAAAATAATAATGGGGTTATTTGATGATGTTTTCCTGAAAATTCAATAAAATATTTTAAAGAGGCTTTCCGAATATAAATTAACAGTTTTAAATGTAAATAAAATACTTTGAAATGCATTTTTCACCAATGGGATTTTATTGTAGGTATTCATAAGTATTATTTTCCTTTAATAAATTCTCAAAAGTTTATTTTAAAAGATTTTTAAACCCGAACTTTATAAGTGAATTTCCAGGAATGGAAAACTATGTTTGGGCTTCGAAAGAAGTTATTTTTAAAACATGGAAGAGAAATTTATGTGAATGGTAACAAATCGGCTGAATTTATAAGAAAAGTTCTTTGGGATGGTGAACTGGAAGTGTGTTTTCCCTGGGAAACTAAGTTCGTGTTTTAACAGTTTTATTTAAAAATAAGTTAAAGTTTAAACTTGATTAAAAGAGTGTTTTTGAAAATTATTATTTTTAAGCAACTAATTAGTAAATTTGCGATAGTAATTATTTACGAATACATTAGAAATTATTTTTACAAATGGATTTATTTTAAGGGTAGTTTTGAATAAAGTTATTTGAATTATTATTAATACTTTTAACAACTCTACCTTTAAGTTTAGATTAACTAAACCTTTATTTAAAATCAAAGTTATGTCTTAATAAATAGTTTACTTCACATATTTTAAATTTATATTTTGAGTAAATAACTAGAAGTAAATTTACATTTTAAAATATATTTCAGTATAAAATGTTTTTAACTGTTTTAAATCTAAATGTTTGAACTTGGTTATTTCCAATGGGAATAAAGGGTAAAGAATATACCTTGTAAAGGAAGAATTTTGGGAAAATTGTTTTCAAATGATCTTTGAAAAATTTGGAAATATATCTTGTAAAGATATTAGAGGCAAATGAATAATGTGAGATTATTTATTGTGTGATGGATGTTTGTGAATATAAATTGATAGTTAAATCACCGACTATCAATATTGGACAAATGCGTTGATCGTTTCGAAGAGACCGGGATCGAGATTTATTTCTCGAAAACCACTTCGATCCGGTTTGTACGTTTCGTGGAAAAACGTGTTCGGAGTCGAAGATGGAGCTGTGAAGTGCAAGGGCTAGTCGCTACTAATCCTGAGGATGTTTCTAAAATGGATGTAGTAGGAGTAGTGCCTTCGGTTCCGTTCGAACTCGGGACGGACTTGTATGGATGAATGCTTGCGAAACATCGTCAGGTGGATGATGGACATTCTAAAGGATATGTTATAAAAAGATAACGCTTAGCCTCAAGCCTCATCAAATGGGAATGACTGAAAATCAGGGGATATGCAGCAAGGCTTCGTAGGTAGCCCCCACTGGAGAGTAAAGTCATCCCTGTCTAGATGTCCCTTTTTATTTCGGCTTAGTGGTGCGGTTGCTGATCCCAACCATGGGGTGATCTTATTCAGGACTGTCCAATAAGGGATGGGTCCGGCCTTGGGTTGCAGGGGATCGGGAGTGGTCCTCGGTCCGGTGATCTAGGCCCCGTACTGTGACAGGTGGTATCCCAGTGCCTAGTCATTGTTGGAAATCCATTCTCCCTACGAGCCTTGTACGAGTTTTGTTTGTATTACCCACTTTTGTGGCTAGTAGCTGGAATTTAATAGATGTAACAATTTCGGCTATTTTATAAGTATTTGTAAATAGACCCTATTATAATATCAGAAGATTTCTATAAAAAGTGTTTTAGCTATCGTAAGGTAAAAACCCGACATGTTTATTTGTGGCGTGGCCTTACGAGATGCTTTTGTTTTCAAAAGGATTTTTGAAACTTTAATAATCAATTTTGGTGCATTATAATCAGCTGGTATTCCAGACTGACTCGGGTGTTATTTCATTAAATGCTCGGGTCAGACTGAGTATTATATGTTCAGGATAGGTTGCTATGGAGCAGGGGAGGAGCTGGAGTCCGAGACGTATTATCTGTAGCTATATATATTCCGCTGCTTTAATTGTATGGATTTGTCTGATTGGTAATTTGATGTATGAGATACTCTGATGATGTGATGTATAAAACCGGTATAGATTTCATTTTGTGTAAAGATCTATATTTACTATTATATTTTATTTCGCTGCGGCTGTGAGATTTTGATATTGTTTAGCTTCTTCTTCTTCTATCGCTTCTTCTTAAACCCAAATGGTTCGTATTACTGTGCCACTTGAGTTAACAGAGGTAGAATAATGTTGATTCAAGAGGTACGGATTTGCGGGCTGTTACACTTGGTATCAGAGCGTAGGTTGGCGACAACCTAGGCTTTGGTGGGGAAATTACTCATTAAATAGAGTCGATAGTACTCTATAATGAGTTGAGTGTAATAATAGATATGAGAGCGTACTTGTTTGTGAATATAAAATTGTTTTTATACTGTGTTAACTTATCGGTTGGGTGTTTATGAATTCTAGTCGGTGCGGGAAGTACAACCGTATCGATAGGGGTTTCTAAACTCTTAAACAAGATAAACCGACATAGTATTGTTTTTAACGTGGGTAAATGAAATAATTTTACCCAAATTATATTTTGATATAAAAGAAATAATTTTTTGAAATTATATGATATATTTGGATGATTGGTTGTTAATACTATAATAAAATCAGAATCTAAAATTTTATCTGGAATGTGAAATAGTTATAATGAAAATAAAATTCTACAAATATAAATTATATAAAAGGAAGAATAACTAAATTTGAATTAAACCAGAATCTAGATCCCGGAAGTTCTGGAAAGGATTTTAAATATATTGGAAACAAAAGTTTGGGAAATTTAAAATCCTGGGAAAGGTTGAAATGTTTGCTAAGGTGTTTGAAGGCAATTATGGAATATTGTTTTGGGGTAATATTTTTGAATGGAAACTGTTTTGAAAATGAATTTGGGAAAGTAAGAAAGCATTGAACTCACTTCAGTCGCTGGAAAATAATCCTGATGATGCTGGCCACATCATTAGAATTCATTTTCGAGTTTCTAAAGTGATGTATTGCTACCAAAATGGTTAGTTATGATATTGTTTGGATTTGTTTGGTATAAACCAGTTGTTTTGGAAAATCTGGAGATTTGATTGATATACCAAATGGGTATGAATTGATTATTATTTCGAAAATGGTTTTGGAATAAAAAAAACCAGGTAATTGAATTCTGGAACATTCTATTTAAATAATGTGTAAAGTAAAATGAATCAACTATTGAACTTATTTTGGTAAAGTTGATGCTAATAAGAAGGAAATGTAAATTTTAATCTTGGAATTAAAATTTAACTTGAGTAATTGGAAGTGAATGGAATATATGAAAGTGAATAGAAAATTTGAATTTAACTTGAAATAAGTTAAATAAATTGGACTTAGAATTAAATTGATTTGGGTTAAATTGAAATGTAAAGTGGCCTTGTAATTGTGGGTCATTGAAAAATAAATTGTACCCATGAGCTATTAAGTGTTATGCTTATAATTTGAATTATGGATTTATAGTTGTGCAAAGGATTAAATTGATGCATCCTTAAAAAAATTCAGTGATACACATATATATAATTTGAAATGTGATTATAAGATGTAGATGGATTAAAATGAGCAATATAAGCTTTTAAGTAAATTTGTTGGTGAACTTATAAATAGAGAAATGGAGTTATAATCACAAATGGAAAATAGTGAAATGGTATGGTGGATTCAAACTTAATCTCAAATGAAATGTGAATTGAGATAAGGTAGAGTGAGATATAAAAGAAGTGAAAGAACTTAAGTTAGAAAGTAAGTTTTGAACTTATTTAGGAGGAATAAATTGGATATAAAGGTGAAATGTAAATTGCTTATAATTGCATAAAGAAATTCATATTCTTAAGTCATTAAGTGTTATAATTTGAACTTGTGATTATAAAATGGAAATGGACTTAAAGCAATCTAAACTCTTGGATAGAAATGAAATTTTAATTCATTAATTGAAAGAGTTGAATGGTGTGACAAATTCAAAACATAACCATAAATGAAATGTAAAGTGCAGTGAAGCAAAGTGCGAATATAAAGGTGGATGTTCTTAAGTCAGCAAATAAGTCTTGAACTTATGTATGGGGAAAATGAAATTTGTTTTGATAATGACATTGAAATTAAATTTCAGTTGTGTAATAAATAATGTTGGAAGAAATTTAAATTATATTTAAAAGAGTGAAAAGGAAAGGTAGAAATTTAAATTTGCTAAATGAAATAATTAGAAAATGGACATATTATAAATGAATCCAGAGTGAATTGAGGAAGTGAATTAGAACCTAATATGGATTAGGTTAGAGACTAAATTGAATTACAATTTAATGGAATTTGTATTGGCAGGAATAGAATTTTGATAGTTTGGTCAAAATTTGGAAAGTAAATAAAAAATCCAATTGCGGCATGGGATTTAAATTGGTGGTAACAAATATTGAAGTGTGAATGACAAATGGAATTAAATTATAATGGTAATAGTTTGAATTGTGAATAAATTCAAAGGAATGAAATAATTTAAAGTGGTCTCTTTGCCAATAAAATAAATCTAAAAATGGATTGAATAAATAAACAAAGCGCATTAAAATTTGTAAATGGATTGGAATTGATTTGGATGAGAATCAAATGGAAATAAATAAAAGTGGTATAAGAAGAAATAGATATATTGTGTGATTGAAACAATTTAAGCAAATTGGAAAAAATATATTTGTGATCAAGCTTATAATGTGGTAGTGGATAAATTTGTTTAGATGATGAAATTGAATTACAAGTGAAATGATATTAATTAATTTTATTGTGATAAATTAAGGAGGTATGAGTTGTAAATAATATGGAATGTGATGATATTAATTTAAACTTAACTTGGATGAGCTTTATTTAGTAGATTTGAATGAAATTTGTTTAGATAATAAAATTTAAATGCAATTGGAAGAATCTTAATTAATTATTGTGATGAAACAAAAATGTAACGGGTTGTAAATGCCCCAGGATGGAATGATATTATTATAAACTCAAATTGGTTAATGAAATAAAAATGTAAGGGAAGAATTTAATTTGATAATAGCAATGTGATAAGAATGCTTGGATTGTGAACCATGCAAAATTGAATAAAACTAATATGAATCTAAGTTGGAATAACCACAACCTGCATAGAAATTAGTCATTACACTTAAGTGAATGAATTAAAAGAAGTAAATAAAGTTGATATTTGAATAATGGGAAATGGGTTGGAATCTATTTAGTGGGTTGTATGTAAATGTAGGTTAATTAAAAAGAAAAGTAAACGAATCAAAAGCATATATTACTCTTATTGATGTGGATGTGAATCTAACATTTGCAACTCGAATGTAAGCCATTCGAGTGGAATATAATGAAGTTTGAATTTGGAAAGGAAATGCAAATAAATTAAATTGGAAATACATTTGATTGTGAATCAATTTGAATTTAAATTGAAGTAAATTGATGATAGTAAAGCCTACATTCATAATATTGAAGTGAATATGAATTGGTTGTGGTACCTATGAATTGGGAATGGTAACTTGAATGTATTCATTGTAGTGAAATACTTAATGAAGTTCGAGTTGGCAAAAGGAAACTAAGGTAGTTTTGGTACTTATGATTGCTTATAACATATGGTTTATATGTAAACTTGAGAAATGTGCCGTGTAGGCTTGGTAATTGATGTATTGTCTTAATAAATGAATGAAATGTTCATGTTTTTGGAAACTGATGAGTTTGTTGAGTAAAGTACAGGTACAGAAGGCGTTCGATAGAGTTGGAGCGCGTATATGCATTATATATTAGCTGCTTGCTATAAAAATTTGCTAAAAAGGTACGTCTACGCAAATATAATTGGGAAATGATATATATATTGTGATATATTTTGGTTTCCGACCGTGTGGGTCGATGTATATATATATTTATCTCTATCGCGATATCACGAAAGCTCCTCCGTACAAGGGAGACTCTGCAAATTTTTTCGAAAATTTTGGGAGTTAGAAATTTTTTGGGATTTTGGGAAAAATTTATTAACTTTGAAAGTTATTTTGAAATGCGTTAGAATTTGAAGCTTTAGAGTAAGTAAAATAAATGAATGTGTGATTGGGTTAAAAGGATTTTGGAAAGTGAATATAAGCTTTTATCTAAGCAAATTGGGTAAGTAGATGAGTTTGAGAGTATGTTCTACCATAGCAAATTTCGAGGACGAAATTTTTATAAGGGGGAAGAAATGTAACATCCCAGAATTTTGGACGTTGAATTTTGAACATTTAATTCATTTTAAATGTTCAATGTAGATTTTGAATTAGTCTTAAAATAAAAAGAATTGGGTGGAATTAATAAATTACGTATAATTCCAAATATGGTAATCCAATTGGAAATTAACTAATAATAATTAAATATTAAATGGGGATAAATTGTGAATATGAAGGTAAATAGATATGGAAATGAGTTCTAGAATTTATTTTAAGTTTATTTGGTTATTAAAAGTGTTATTGGATTTTTAGATGAATTTAAAAGTTAATAAGTTATTATTTGGAATTTTACATTAATTTAATAATGGATTTAATATTATAAAAATACAATTTAATCAGATTTTGGGTCCGGAATGAGCATGAATGATTTGTAATGTGATTTCATATTTTATATGATCTATTATTAAGGTACTAAAATTTTAAAAGTGAAATTTTAGGCGTTTTTGACAATTTTGAGAAATCGCTCGATTGAATCGACGAGTGAAAATAGCCTTCCGGGGCACAGTCTCGGAATTCGACGAAACTAGTTCCATTGGATCTGTAATAGTTAGTTATTATTGGATTTCAATTTTCGTAGCAATCGGAGTTGTCGTTTGACCGTGGCAGCTCAAAACGCATCGAAATCGTCTTAACCGATTTAATTTTAAGTTGATCGTTTAATTCTGTAACTTGCGCATACGATCAAATTAGCTTACGAAACCTGTTCCATTGTGTCCGGAACATGGAAAAACCCTAGGAACGCCTGTTGGTACGTAAGGATTGGAGTTCGTTTGCGTAGGTTGTTAAAATTTGAAGAACGAGAATTAAATAATATTAAATAATTATATATATTAACATTTTCTTAAACCCTAGCTATTATCCTCAGGCCGCCATTTCTATCACAATGAATGGCCGAAAATCACCATACTCTTCCCCTCGAATTCGCCAAATCCATCAATTTTTAGGGAAAAACTTCAACTAGGAAATCAGAGAACTCATCGACCTCTCTAGATCCAATGGTGGATCTAGGCTACCGTCGCCGGTTGGAGGCGAATATGGGGCCTGTTCGTCATGCGTTTGCTCACATTTTTCGAGTAAAGCGTGGGACCGAGCATGATGAAGCTGCGGCCGAGGGTGGAGCTCGCGAGTGGCCTTCCGGTGGTTACCTCCGATTGCGCTCGTGTCGCCGAGTTGGAGCGGCGCTCGTTTGGGTGTGCGGCGTTTAGTGGGTTGCGTTCGAACAGATATCGTGTGGGAGGGGAGATGCATAGGGACGGCCTTGATTTCTCAGATCTAGATGGACAACCGAGATTTTTATTCTGGTATAATATAATTTAAAAAAAGAAGAAATTTGTTTAAATTCAAATCGAAACTTATAAGATATGAATTCATATCTATTACATATGTAATCAGATTTCGACGAAATTTGCAGCACCGGAATCGCAGAGATGCGTACTACGCAGTAGTGCAGTTCGGGAATTATTCCGGGCAAGTAAAAATTTAGGTTAAATCGAACGTCGTTCGGTTTAATTTAAATTTCGATCGCTCGCCGAAACTCAAGGTGAGTTATTCTCACTCACATCTGGATGCTAGCTAATTTAGATAGTTAATATTTAAATATATGTGAGATTGGTTGAATATAATTGCTGTTATCAGTCTGGATTGATATTTTTATATGTGATGTGCTAATATTTGTGATGCAGGGAAAAAAGGTTGGAGGGATCCAACTGGATTCCTCACGATGTAGTAATTATTTTTATAATTGGTAATGATGGCTGTTTATATGTTGTGATTGATAAATTAGAAATTAAACTGTACTGTGATGTTGCTGGATAAATTATGAATCCAGAATTTAATTATAAAAGGAATAAATTGGGGTTTTTAAAGAAATTAAAGAAATTGTTAAATAAAGAAGTTTAAGAAATTAAATTGGGAATTTGGTTTGGGTGAAGAATGAAATTGGTAAATTGGGAATTATAAACGAAGCGGAAATTTATCAGTAGATAAATATAAAGTATAGATTTTTAGAAATAAATTCTATAGGAATTATAATTGGTTAAAAATAATAATGGGGTTATTTGATGATGTTTTCCTGGAAATTCAATAAAATATTTTAAAGAGGCTTTCCGAATATAAATTAACAGTTTTAAATGTAAATAAAATACTTTGAAATGCATTTTTTACCAATGGGATTTTATTGTAGTAATTCATAAGTATTATTTTCCTTTAATAAATTCTCAAAAGTTTATTTTAAAAGATTTTTAAACCCGAACTTTATAAGTGAATTTCCAGGAATGGAAAACTATGTTGGGGCTTCGAAAGAAGTTATTTTTAAAACATGGAAGAGAAATTTATGTGAATGGTAACAAATCGGCTGAATTTATAATAAAAGTTCTTTGGGATGGTGAACTAGAAGTGTGTTTTCCCTGGGAAACTAAGTTCGTGTTTTAACAGTTTTATTTAAAAATAAGTTAAAGTTTAAACTTGATTAAAAGAGTGTTTTTGAAAATTATTATTTTTAAGCAACTAATTAGTAAATTTGCAATAGTAATTATTTACGAATACATTAGAAATTATTTTTACAAATGGATTTATTTTAAGGGTAGTTTTGAATAAAGTTATTTGAATTATTATTAATCCTTTTAACAACTCTACCTTTAAGTTTAGATTAACTAAACCTTTATTTAAAATCAAAGTTATGTCTTAATAAATAGTTTACTTCACATATTTTAAATTTATATTTTGAGTAAATAACTAGAAGTAAATTCACATTTTAAAATATATTTCAGTATAAAATGTTTTTAACTGTTTTAAATCTAAATGTTTGAACTTGGTTATTTCCAATGGGAATAAAGGGTAAAGAATATACCTTGTAAAGGAAGAATTTTGGGAATTTTTTTTTCAAATGAGCTTTGAAAAATTTGGAAATATATCTTGTAAGGATATTAGAGGCAAATGAATAATGTGAGATTATTTATTGTGTGATGGATGTTTGTGAATATAAATTGATAGTTAAATCACCGACTATCAATATTGGACAAATGCGTTGATCGTTTCGAAGAGACCGGGATCGAGATTTATTTCTCGAAAACCACTTCGATCCGGTTTGTACGTTTCGTGGAAAAACGTGTTCAGAGTCGAAGATGTAGCTGTGAAGTGCAAGGGCTAGTCGCTACTAATCCTGAGGATGTTTCCAAAATGGATGTAGTAGGAGTAGTGCCTTCGGTTCCGTTCGAACTCGGGACGGACTTGTATGGATGAATGCTTGCGAAACATCGTCAGGTGGACGATGGGCATTCTAAAGGATATGTTCTAAAAAGGTAACGATTAGCCTCAAGCCTCATCAAATGGGAATGACTGAAAATCAGGGGACATGCAGCAAGGCTTCGTGGGTAGCCCCCACTGGAGAGTAAGGTCATCCCTGTCTAGATGTCCCTTTTTATTTCGGCTTAGTAGTGCGGTTGCTGATCCCAACCGCGGGGTGATCTTATTCGGAACTGTCCAGTAAGGGATGGGTCCGGCCTTGTGTTGCAGGGGATCGGGAGTGGTCCTCGGTACGGTGATCTAGGCCCCGTACTGTGACAGGTGGTACCCCAGTGCCTAGTCATTGTTGGAAATCCATTCTCCCTACGAGCCTTGTACGAGTTTTGTTTGTATTACCCACTTTTGTGGCTAGTAGCTGGAATTTAATAGATGTAAATTTTTTGGCTATTTTATAAGTATTTGTAAATAGTAATATCAGAGGATTTCTATAAAAAGTTTTTTAGCTATCGTAAGGTAAAAACCCAACATGTTTATTTGTGGCGTGGTCTTACGAGATGCTTTTGTTTTCAAAAGGATTTTTGAAACTTTAATAATCAATTTGGATGCATTATAATCAGCTGGTATTCCAGACTGACTCGGGTGTTATTTCATTAAATGCTCGGGTCAGACTGAGTATTATATGTTCAGGATAGGTTGCTATGGAGAAGCGGAGGAGCTGGAGTCCGAGACGTATTATCTGTACCTATATATATATATTCCGCTGCTGTAATTGTATGGATTTGTCTGATTGGTAATTTGATGTATGAGATACTCTGATGATGTGATGTATAAAACCGGTATAGATTTCATTTTGTGTAAAGATCTATATTTACTATTATGTTTTATTCCGCTGCGACGGCGAGATTCTGATATTGTTTAGCTTCTTCTTCTTTTATCTCTTCTTCTTAAACCCAAATGGTTCGTATTACTGTGCCACTTGAGTTAACAGAGGTATAATAGTGTTGATTCAAGAGATACAGATTTGCGGGCTGTTACATTCACGTTTTGATGGATTGCTTTCCTTTAAGCAATAAAGACAAGGAGAGAAAGAATAGATAAAGGTAACAAATATATCAATCAAAGAAAATGGAAAAGCTTGAACTTGTACGCAAATAAACAGATATAGAACGATGTAGGTGAGTTGGCTGCTTTGGGTAAAAATGCTTAATATTTTTTATGAACCAAATATGCATGAATAGACTACAACATGCAATTAACTAATTGATTGTCTGTAACCGTGCAAGCAAGAAATGAGATAATAATTAAAGTTTTTTTTGATTGCCGAAGGAAAGAAGGAAAGGCAGACCAATAGGCTGAGAATCATACCATAATTACCCTAATGAATAGAGGAAAGAAATTTAAAAAAATATAGATAAAGGTTGAGTGAATGGACCCGGTCACCTGCTTGAATCACGTGAAATAATTAAAGCAAATGAAGTGGCTATAGGAAACGAATGATTTCTTCCTATTTTTGAATTAATGTGTACGTAGCCAATTTTTAAGCAAAAAGGAAACGTACAACAAATAATAAATTGAAATGGCCGTTGATTCAGCAACGTTATTAAAGCAATTTATTATATTGCTTGGGCTGCAAGGTGAAGATTTGGAAGAGACGTGTTTCACAATGCAACTGTTTTTAAGAAATAAATATATTACTTTAAAATAGAAGAACTGATCAAAAATGAACGTAAACGTATACGATTTATATGTTTTGATATTCAAAATAATTATAGGATGGCAACAGTCACCCTAGATTTAGTTGAGAAATCAAAGCAATTAATTGCTGATTTGACAGCACATTTCATATTTGAAACGTAAAGGAAAAAGATAAGTATGGAATGGAAGGATATGTTATAAAGGCAAAATGAACCGATTGGGAAAAAAAAGAAATGATGGCAAATAAAACAGCGGTGCCTTAAATTTCTCAAAATAAATTATAAGAGCAATTGATGGGTTGATTGGATAGTGTGTTTCAAAATTTCAAGGAAATGAGTAATATATTTGAAAATACTAACATAACCTATATATACATACTTACTAGAATTCACACAAAAATTAATGGACCCTATACCCAAACTAAGCTTTCCGTGTATATATGTATATTAAGACCAAATTTTTCTTTGAATCAAAAATCCATACTTTCTTTCAAAACTAAATTTCAAAACCACCATTTGATGTATAAACAGAATAAATATTTTTCCTTTTTTTCTTCTTTTTATTAACAATAAATCAAACATTATTTAATAATTTCACATAACTCAACATATCCATTAGTTAGCAATTTTAGTTCATTTGTGAAACGACCCAACTTCCAAACTCCAGGAAGTCGCATCGCTAATAAGAAACAAAGGGATAGAAAAGAGAAAGAAAGAGAAGAAAGAAGAAACAATACATCCGAATCTAAACAGCGGAACGAATAAATTATATTAATAACATAAAATATTACATAGTTTACAACCACTATCAGAGTACACAGAAAATACAACACATACTAGACAGTTATAAACATCTGTCTAGTATTTACAACATAATACAACTCAGAGACAGCACAGAACACACAGCGGAATACAAATATCTAACGCAGAAGCCTCCTGCTCCATTGCTCCTCCAATATTCGTCAAAGCTAACCTGAATCCCTTGGCTACTCGTAAAAATTTGAGTACCCAAGAGTTTATGAAAACAAAAGATAAACTCCGGGTCAGACATGAGTCTGGTGTGAGTAACAGGTTAAAGTTGCTTAACTTCAAAAACCTTTTGAAAAGAAAGGTATCACGTAAGACTTCCCACACATAAACATGGAAAAGTTTTTACCTTACGCTAACCAAAACATTTGATAGGAAATCCAGTGATATTATAATAGGTCTAGGGTTTTCAAGTAAATATGAAATAGCCGAAATTGTTACATGATTAAATTCCAGCTACTAGCCACAAAAGTGGGTAATACAATCAAAACCGTTGGCACTTATTGGATTTTGGATTCCATACAACGGCAGGGCTACTGGGGTACCGCCCGTCATAGTACGTGGCCTAGATCAACGTACCGAGGAGTACGCCCGCTCCCCTGCAACACAAGGCCGGACTCATTCCTTACTGAACAGTTCCGAACAAGACAACCCCGCAGTTGGTGCGCATATCCAACTGCCCACAAAGCCGAATAAAAGGGACCTCTAGACAGGGATCAATCTTGCTCTCCAGTGGGAGCTACCCACGAAGCCTTGTTGCACCTCCCCTGTTTTAGCCATTCCCGGTTGATGAGGCTTGAGGCTACGATTACCTTTAGAGAACACATCTCTTAGAATGCTCATCGTCCACCTGACGATGTTCTGAAAGCATTCAATCCATACAAGTTCGTTCCGGGTTCGAACGAAACCGAAGGCATTATCTCATTACACTCGTTTTGGAATCACCCTCAGAATTAATGACGATAACCCTTGCACTCTGAATCTCCATCTCGAATCTATAAGTACTATTCCGTCAAACTCATTACGGAATCACCCACAGAGTTATATTGACGTATGGCCCTTACACCTCGAGTCTTCACTCTTCACATATGATTCACGACCTATCGTTAATTTGGATCGATGTGGTTTTCGGATATCCAAATATGGAAACCCGATCCCGGTCTCATCGAAATCCAAAGCGTGTCTTTTAGGTCCAAGTTGTTTTAAAGTTTAAAACAATTCAATAACATTATCTATATACACACAGATAGATAACTCATAGATTCACAACAGATAATTATCATTATCATAACAATAGACAATCCATATTATTACTATCAAAAGATAATCCATATCATAATGCAACAAATGCATCCATATCAATCAACAATACTAATCTCGTAGTTGAGATTCTCCAAACCATTCAAGGCAACCAATAACAACCATTCATAAGCAATGAGCCATAATCATATTATTTATAATTAATTTAAATTGAATTAAATTAATTACATCATCTTTAATTAATTTAAAATGAATTAACTTAATTACTTACACAATATAAATCTTGCTTACATTATCATTAATTAATTACAAATTAATTAATTAATTAACCTCTAATTTATCATCTTAATTAATCAATCCTGATTAATTATACTATAATTAATTTCACAAAATTAATTACCCTAAACCAAATACAGTAATTAACCTTTAATTACTTCATTAATTAATTAACTATAATTAATTACATCTAACCTTAATTAATTACAATTAATTAATTATCCTTAATTACTTATTATTGATTAATTAATATTAATTAATCAATCTTAATTACATCATTAATTATATTAATTAATGATTCTTAATTATATTTAATTAATTACTCTATTAAATTAATTTCTTTCAGTAATTAATCTCACTTAATCCATTATTAATCACCTTGATTAATTTCAATCTTTAATTAACTACCCTTAATTACTTATCAAATTAATTATTTCTTAATTAATTTCTTAATTAATCACTTGATTAATTATACAAAATAATTTAATCTAAATTATTTTCAAAATCCAAACCTCATTCATTAATTATATCCAGTAAATATCTTTAATTACTTCACTGAGTAATTTTACTTTATTAATTACATCAAGCAATTACTATCAATTCCAATGATTAAAATTAATTAAAATTAATTAAACTTAATTAATTAATTTAAACCCACCTAAATATTCTCCATTAATTACATTAAGTAATTAATGTCATAATTACTTCCATTTAAGTAATTAGACTTAAATAAATTTTACAATTTATTATTATTAATTAATCAATTTAATTAATTATTAAAATAATCATATTAATTAATTATTAAATAAACTTTAGTTAATGACCATCATTAGCTATTATTTATTCTTTAATTACTTCTTAATTAACTCTAATTTAAATTAATCCAAATTATTAATTAAATAAATTAAATAAATAAGTTATTCCTTGATTATCTAATTTATTTAATTATATTTAAAATCTTAATAATTTCTAAGATAATCCATTCCTTATATAAATATTAAAGTGTACTTAGAATATTTAAATTTTAATTTCATTTTGAATCTAAAATTCAAGATAATATTTATTAAAGCATTATCCAACTTAAATTCCAAATTCAAGTTAAAAATCACTTAACTTTCCTTTATAAACCCTTTTTTTTATGACTTTATTCCTAAAGAAAATCAAATTAAAGCATTTGTTTGAAAACAATTTTACTCCTAATTAACAATTAAATTTAAACTAGTTTGAAAACATTCAAATTTTAAAAACTTATTCAAAATCCCAAATTTTTAATTCAATACACTTGAAACCATTCCTTATTCAAATCATTTGTATTAAAGATTGAATTAAACTTTTTGAATTTAACCTTGATTTTAAAATCCTTTATTTAAAAATACAAATTTATTTTTAAAACCTGAAGATTTAAAGATCTTAAGAAAAATGAACTTAAATTTAGATTCAAACTGCTGTTTTGAATCATGATTCAAATTTCAAAATGAAATTTAAATTTACAGGTAACTGTCAGGTTTTATTACTTATTTTCAAACTGAAAACCACTTTAAATTTTAAAAAAACTTATAGGATTCAAAATCATTTGAAACTATAATACAAACTAGATTTAAACATGACTCAGATTTAAAAACTTTACTTCCATTTGAAATTCAGTGTTTAAATTTTATTTTAAAATTTAAACAAAAAAACAGGTTTCTGCTAAAACCTGTACCCAAACTAAACTCCACTCTGCCCACATCTGCTTCGAGTCATCAGACTCTTTTCTTCGAGCAAAACACATGAATACCCGAATTACACTTCGAGTACAATACACCACTATACCCGGAAAACAATAGGCTAACCAAAAATTGCACGGTGCACGTGCACCGTGCCTCTGGCCATCAAACTTCTTCTCCGGTGACCTCCAACCATCAACAACCATCCCCTAAGTCCAATGCTATAATCACCTCGCACCTATTCAATTCGAACTTGAATTCGAGTTGTATTTCCAAACCTGGAAACAGAAGAGAACAAAACTTCACCAAACCTGTCAAATCTTCATCCTCCACCTTCAGACCACCGACATGCCTACGATTCCGGCTACAAGTCCATCCACCAACCTACTGTCATCCCCCAAAAACTCAAACAACCCGATCACTCCTTCTTGAAGAACTGGCCAAAACAAATTATCTATCTAAAACTAGGGTTCTACCAGAAATTACTTCATCGCAACCACCACGTTGAAGTTCATCCCTATCTAACATTTTTCCAAGCTTCACTGGTCACACCTCCCTCTATTAGAAGAATCCCGACACTCTCAACCCCATAGATCACTAGAAACCACTACATTTCCCTTTTCTGTTCAACAGAAAATTGCTTCCCAAACCCCTTGATTTAAAATGCTGATTTTTGATTTAAAAATCTTGTTTTAGTCTAGGTATTCAAATTAAGATCCTAGATTTATAAACTAAAATGTTTGGATTTTCCTTTATTCAAAGCTTGCTTTGCTTTTTAAAATACCCAGTAAGATTTCTATTATTTAACTTAAATAATACTTCAAAAACTTCTCTAGGATAAAACAATCAAGTTTTGTTTAAAACTTGAATCTTAACACGGCTTTGATCAAGAGGTATGATTTTTAATCCCAAAAACTAGAGCTTGAATTAGGAACAGAGTGGTTACAGGAATATTTACCATACACACATCATACATGTATAAACATACAGATAATTCATACATTCACTCACATAAACATATTATAGTCACAGCATAATGTATTCAAGTATACATTCAACACATTTTATCACAGAGATTTAATCCTGCAACATATTTATAAATTTAAACTTTAAAAACAGAATGTTACTCACCTGTTAATTTAAAAGACAGAGCCTCCATTATTTTTCATCTTGCTTAAAAAAAATGCTCTTGCTCCTGGGTTCATAAAATTGCAGGGCTTTTAACTTGCAAATGTGCAGATTGCCTTGAATTTCAGAGATGCAGAAGCTTTTATATTTGAAAAGAATATGAAGTATTGCTTGCATATGAAATGCAGGCTACAGATTTACTTGCATTTTAAAATTGAAGATGGTTTTGGGTTTTGAAGGGAATTTTACAGATTTTTGTTTTTGAACAGATTTTGATTTGAACAAAAAAAAAATGATTTGCATGCAGGCTTTGTTTCAGGTTTGTGCAGTGGATTGAATATGTTTCAGATTTTGGGTTTTTCCATTGTTTCTTAGCTTTAGATTTGAAAAAGAAATAAAAATGAAAGAGAATTTGTTTATATGTAAAAACTGAAATTAAACTTTATTAAACAAATAAAAGAAAACCAAATTAAATGACACTTGTCTCAAATTTTAACAATTGTCAATTTCCTTACTTATTTGCTAACATGTGTTATATTGTGTCTTAATATTCTTACACTTGATATTAATGTTAATAAGCTATATATTTAGTTAACTTGTATTTTAAATTAGATGTTTAATATAAGATATGTTTAGTTAATGAGTTAACATGCATTTATTTACATGTATATAGATTTTAAAATAAAATAAATCAAACTATATTTATAAAATTAAACTTATACAAATATTTCAAAATCAAAACAAATTAAAAACTTTTATACTTTAGATTTAAAACTTTGAATTCAAGTTCAAAATAAATTTTTGAAATCCAGTTTATTTACAAATACAACTACAAATTTTGAATTTTGAAAAAACAATAATTTTATTAAAAAAATTTATTCATTGAAACAATGTATTATTATATTTTAGAAATAACAATATTTAATAACTATAAACAACTTATAAAAGAAATTATCTTCTTTATTAATAAATTATTTATTTTATCATACTATATCAAAATAACCTTTATTGTTATTTATTTAAATTTTAAACTTGAGTTAAACATATTTTAAATCATTTCAATGTTTTTCTTATGTATTTAAAACCATATTTATTTATTAAATATCCTTTTAAAAGTTTAACTTTTAAATAAAAATCATAATTTACAAATTTTACTAAACATATATAATTTTATAGAAAACATGACTTATTTATTAATTGAATTTAAAATAATACCTATTTACGATATATACAATATTCTATATATATATATATATTATAAACATAAACAATTTATTAGATTTAAAAAGATAAAATCTATCAATTAACTATTTATTTTATTGAATTATTAAATTAATTCAAATCTTATTACAAAGATTATCAAATCAATTTAATTTTTAATTCAGATTATTAAATTGATATTGCCAGAAATTCCGGGTCATCACAATTTGTTAGAGCTTAACTTATTTGAATTACAACAATGCAATTAAACTATTGTTTCCACTTAAATTTTATTCAATAGATCAATATTTACAATTAACAATTATTATTAAATTCTTAACATTTGTAGTTTTAATTCAAATTGTAAATCTCATATAAACTATTATTATTCCCATCATTTTTGTTTCTACCAAATTTTATTCAATATTTTAATAAAATTAGAATTTTAAATTGGTCTAAAATTTCGGATCGTTACTCATTACCCTTTTTTTTAGATCCAAACTGCGTTGCAAAAATGAAGATGGGAAGAGATTTTAAAACGGTTAGGAAATCAAAGATGTTTATTCCTATTCAATATGGAAAAGCAAATGAAAGTGGAAAGTTTTACACGTGAATTGGTGGCAAGGTTTTAATTCTTTTTTAATGCACGTACTGATTTGATTTTTAACAGCTAAGATATGAAATAAAAGAGTGCGCACAATAGATGAAATAATTAAAACAAACGTATGCCCAAATTAATTAATTAGTAACGTAATCTAAATTTATATGTTTTCATATTTATTGACTACTTATATTTAATTATACGTAATCCAAACATTAAATTTTTATTTCAAAATATTTTTATTTAAAATTTCTCCAAAATTTAATTAAATACGTTATTAAAAACCGTTTAAAATTTATGAGTTGTTACAAGTTCTATTAATTTTGAAAAGAAGCTTCACATTTTTCTGACCAAATGTATTTAACTCCCTTCTCTGTCAAACTACTAAGAGGCACGGAAATTTTAGAAAAGTATTTTATGAACCGACGGTAATAGCCTTTCGATCCAAGAAAACTACGAATATCCGTCACACTCTTCGGTCTCTTCCAATTTTGAATCGCTTTGATCTTTCGAGGATCCACGGAAATTCCCGATTCGAAAATAATACGACCGAGAAATTTCACATGAGATTGCCAAAAGTGGCACTTAGGAAATTTTTCTTTCAATTGATTGCTCCTAAGAGTTTCCAACACAATCCGAAGATGCTTTTCTTGCTCTTCCTCGGTTTTAGAATAAACAAGAATATCATCTATAAAGATGAGAACAAATCGATCGAGGAAGTCTTTGAAAACTCGATTCATAAGGTCAACGAAGTAAGCTGGAGCATTTGTTAAATCAAATGGCATAACAAGCCATTCATAAAATCCATAACGAGTACGGAACGATGTCAAAGGAATGCTATCCTCTGCAATACGAAGCTGATGAAAACCGGTTGCTAAGTCCAACTGTGAAAAGACAATAGCACTACTAAGTTGTTCGAACAAATCATCAATCCGAGGTAAATGATATTTATTCTTAATGGTAAGATCATTAAGCTTGCGGTAGTCAACACAAAGCCTAAGTGCACCATCGGATTTCTTCACAAAAATAGCCGAAGCTCCCCAAGGAGAGGAACTAGAATGAATAAATTGCTTCGCTTCCAATTCGGATAATTGTTTACGCATCTCCTCATTTTCCTTATTGGACATACAATAAGGAGGACGAATGATAGGTAGAGCTCCAAGGATTAGATTAATTTTGCACTCAATTGCTCGTTTAGGTGGTAATCCTAAAATGGGCTCAAATATATCGAGAAATTCACGAATAACGCGAATGAGGGAAATAATATCTTCCTCATCATCATCATCATGAAGGTTTAGAGAATACAAGGACGCTGCAAATTTAGAATCCGAATCTTTGAGAACAATAGAAATCTGCTTAACAGATTGAGGATATCGAAGATAAATAGTCCTCTCAGGACATTGGATGTGGGCTTCATAACGGTTAAGCCAATCCATTCCCAAAATCATTCCGAAGCCTAAGTAACGCATAACATGCAAATCGGCTTAGAAAGCATAATCACATAAAATAATCTTGACATCTTTACAAAACAAACTGAGTGTTGCAGATCCACTAAACGGATTCGTAATTCTCAAAGAAGTCATTAAAGCCATAACACTTAAAGAAAAAGTATCAATAAGTTCTTTTGATATAGAAGAATGGGATGCACCCGTATCAAAAAGAACTCGAATAGGATGATCTTGATACATATTAATGCCATCAAGGATAGAATGAGAAATACCTTGACCACGAGAAGTGTTACTAGGGGCTTACACAACATTTAGCTTTCCTTCGTTCTTGCTTTGAAGTTTGGGACAAGAAGATAAAATATGTCCCGAACTTTTGCAATGATGACAAAAGATAGGTTTCGGACATCCATTGGCGAAATGGTCCTTAGAACCACAATTGTAGCATTGTCCATGACTATAGGTAGTGGTCTTTGCCGTTGCTTGTTTCCCTTTCTTGTTGGGATAATGACCTTTGAATTTAATAGGCCTCTTCTTATTGTTGTTGAAGTTCGGTTTGGCACCAACAACTTCAACATCATCTTCTTTATTGACCTCTTCAAGTCGAAGAGCGATATCAACAAGTTGGTCGAAAGAAACTTCCAATTTCAGAAGTAAAGGCCTTTTGAGATTCTTATTCAAGCCATAGACAAACCTCTGATTTTTCTTCAATGGGTTATTAATGTACTCGACCCCATATTTAGAGAGGGATTCAAAAGATGTGACATAATCCGTCATAGAAGATTCACCTTGAACAAGGTCAATAAAGCGCCGAGCTAAAGTTACCTTTTCAGCTTTCGGCACAAACTTCAATTCAAATATTTCCCGGAATTGCTCCCAAGTAAGATTCGCTTCAATAATTTCAGAATTCAGAAGCTCATACCAATTTAACTCTCTTTCTTGGAGCATGCTAGAAGCCACTTGGACACGATGCAACTCAATAAGATTCATGCGAGAAAAGATGCAATCGCATGTTCTAAGCCAAACTTGGACCTCTATAACGCTTTCGAAACCCTTGAATGGCTTTCCACCCAAATTGGTATAGTCACTGCATAAGCATGCAAACTCAGATTTAGGGTGTGTACGCTCTGGAATAGGTCCAACAACTTGAGCATTCTTTACAAGATCTAGAAGCTGTGGGCAGACATAAATACTCCATCCTGAGGAGTAGCACTGGATTGACCGACGCTGGGACGGCCTGGTCTAACCATTTCTCTTCTTTAAGAAAGAAAGAAGACGAAAAAGGTTATTCGCAAAATGAATATCAAACAATCATGATTGATAAAACAAGGCATCATAAAAGAAAAGCATAAAATGTGTCCAATGACTCGAATAAATCCTAAGGCACGACTCCTAAGAAGGACTTAGGACAATGATCCTTGCTAGATTATTCTACATTGTTCTGAAGTTTGGCTTCGATACCAAGCTATGACGCCCCACCTCTGTACTCACGCTGGCCAAGGACACTACGGAGTAATGTCGTCAACTATCACGAAGGATAAGGCTGTTGAGAGCGACCCTCTGTGTAATTACTTTGTGCGAGTACCGATATGCTAGATAGAACAACATGCATTTCATTTCAAGAGAAATCCGACATGTCAAATACAAACACAAAGCTACGACACAATGGCTATGTGGTCTTCGGAAATAAATATAGAAATAAGCATAACATAAATCAGTCACAGATGTTCATATCTCAAAGGCGGTAACACATATGAATATAACACATATAAGTGTACATCAATGTAGTGGTCAAACAAGATCCATAATATCACAAAAGAGTAGATACAAGTGCTAGACAAAAGAATATGTATACATCAAGGAGTCTCTATCTCAAATGTATAACAACAAAAACTACCAATCTAATGTAGTTAGACAAAAGTCAGATGATGATCCCAAATAAGGATTCAAGCAGAAGCACTGTAACATCTCGGTCTGACCCGAGTATTATTTAATAAGAAAATAATAAATGGATTAGTCTAGCTATAAATATCAGATAAAGTGAGATAGAATAAGAGATAAGACAAAAAGGTATGATAACAATAATGCCATACTTTTGACAAGTATACATTTGAATAGCAATATAAATCATACAATATCTGAAAAATCTCATAACATCAAAAAGAATGTCATATTCTTTATTTTATTCACCAAACCAAAAATATTGACAACCATATCAATGCCAGTCACAAAAATTGGTGGAACACAAATTCTAGTAATCATCAATTAGAAATCTAGAAAACATAAAGGGGAAGGCCTATCACAGAAAGAAGCATGAAAACTCACCAACACGTGCATCACAAACGGGTCGCTATCCCATGGTCGCTAACCATAAATTCGTAACAACGACGCAGTACAATAAAGGTATGTCCGATGAACCAAAACTCAAATAAATCGAAATATCGATGCAGTACAATAACGGTAAGTCCAATGAACCGAAACTCCAATAATTCGAAACATCGACGCAGTACAATAACGGTACGTCTGATGAACCGAAAATCCGGGACATCGATGTAGTGCAATAATGGTACATCCGATGAGCCGAACGCCATAAAAGAACATGGGTCGCTAGCCCATAAAAGAAATGAGACGAAGCTCAATAGAACGAGGTACAGTCCCCCATATGGACAAAGATACATCGCACATCGCTAGTCTAAACCACAAAAATGATCATCACCGATCATCAAGAAGTGTCGATTACACTAAGCTAGTAAATAAATGAGTTTAGCTTCATGTCCCATAATCACTGGCTTAACTTGGAACAAATTGTAGATTTCCACTCGAAGATTGTCACAAGATTTTCAATCGAAGAAGTCCAAAAATTAACCGACGAAGTAAATGCAAGCGTTTCATACCACTTGTTTTGCTAAGCCGTTTAATTAGATTTCCTCACACGAACGAATTAAAGGTTTGTATATACTAATAGGTTGGAAAACAGTTATATAAGGAGCTTTGTATTAAATATAGAGTTGAAATCATCTTTGTAAAAGAGTTTGAATATTTACTATAAGTATAGAAACCTTTGTATTTCAAAGTGATAAGTCAAACAAATGATTGCAGAAACAATCAATCACCAAAAATTCACATACGAAGACGTGAATCAATTCTATAGAAATCGATACCAACCCATCCAAAATGGATATTCCCAAAAATCCTGAAAAAGAAGTCATCAAAGTCGATAATAAATGATAACAACAAATCGGATCAACACGAATCGATTAAAATTGGAAACCCAAGCAAAATAGACAAATTGGGCCGAGGCAAGCAGATCAGTCAACTGACTCAGGTGGTGGTCGGCCGACCCAATGCCTGGAAACTTTCGGTTTCCAGGTCAGTTGACTGAACCATCAGGTCAGTTGACTGATACAGGAACATAACATTTTTTGCCCCTAGTCAGTCGACTGACCTCCTGGTTTAGTCGACTGAACCTGCTTCTACAACATTATCAGCCTAGCCCCTAAGTGGGGCAAAAATCCAACAAATTGCGATTGGACAAGCGATGGGCGCTAGGGATTTATGCCAATTGGCAGCCCAGCCCTATAGGCTCTTCGATACACCACCAAAAACGTGTTCAAACATCAAAGATATGATTTTTAAAGATTTGACCTCAAAACACCAAAAATTGGAATATTCATAAAACCAATTCAATCCAAAGCAAATGGACAGGGAATAGATGTTAGGAATCACTACCTAACAACTATCAAAGATATAGACATAGATGCGAGTTCAAAAACTCACCTTTTTCTCTAAAACAACAAAGGAGAAGCTTGAAAACAAAGGGAAGATCAACTACTCTTCAACTTTAACTCTAAAAGCACCAATCTAAGATCATAAGCAAATATTTCCTAAGTTAGGTTATAGGAAATTTGTGAAATTGGAGAGAGATTGATATGGAGAAGAAGAAGAGGATGCTTACCTAATCTTCTCTTTGATTTTGGAGCTCGAACTTGAATTTGCAAAGGAAAATAGGGCTTAGGGTTTTAGTTTCCAATCTCCTCCCCCATTTTTTTAAAGCTTGAAGTGTTAGGAAATATTATAAAGGAATGAAGAGGAAAGAGGGTGGAATTAGGATATAAGATGAGTTGGGTTAGTGAGCTGAAACCCAAACCCAAAGCCCTAAATGAAAACATTAAAATTTTACTCAACTCCAAACATATCGATGTTTATACTCAAAATGGTTGTAAACATCATTTTGAACTCAATGGAAGTGGTCTCGAGTTCTAGTTCGACTGTTTGCAAAAAGTAGCTTTTCGAACTTAAATCCGATGTTATATTTAAATAAAATATTTAAATATACAAATCGTAAAATATGCGGGTTGTTATATATTTATTTATCAATCGCTTCTGTTACAACCATCTTCTATAAAATTTTTGACCTATTATGTTCATGTATATTCAGTATATTATATGTTATCTTCCTGTTGTAAGATTGTATTGATGTGCCTTATTATGGTGTTTAGTTTTTAATTTTACCCTGATTGACTGTCTTTTGTGGTATTCGGGAATCAGACGTTGCCATTCAACATCGATTCAAGGTATTATAAAGGATGAGTCATCATAAGTTCTAACATCCACTGGAGAAATTAAATTATTTCTATGTTTTCTCTTAGAGTTTTTAGGAATATAAAAAATCTAGTGGGAGCTTTATTTAAAATGAAATGGTAACATTTAATCTTTCTAATATTCTAATAAATTTGCATTATAATGTTACATAATCAAAAATCGACAAATTATGTAACTATTAATAAAATACTTATCAGATAAAACATACATATGAACTAAATAAACATTGACATAGAAATATAAAATATACTTAATAATAAATCTTTTTGCATGTTTTCACTTCAATACCCATGCATGTGCCAACTTACAAAACTACTAAAATATTTATTCCTTTGGTCGCTTAAGTGTTAATTGTCTAACACCGTGTATTGCCTTTTTTGAGTTTTAAACTCTAAGAGCAATACAAGAGTATGGATATTTGATATATATTCAATCGCATATAAATGTTATATAATGAAGGGTAACTATTTGTAATGTACAAAATTTCGATGAAATTACTTCATTGGATCTAGCAAGTATTTGAAATTATGTATTCAATACACTTGATTACGATAAGGATTTCCTTTTGAAAGATTTGAACATTTAAAAAAGGAAAATGAATCTATAAAGGTAGATGTAACTTAGGCACGGTAGGGATGAAGAGGTGAATAATCAAATCTGCTTCATGAACTGATATCAAAAACGAGAATTGTACAAAATGTTAACAGATACTCAATATGGAATGAGAAATTGAATTTTGTATTCCAATTATATTTTTCATATAGAAAATTATTTTCTATAAAAGTTGTTTCTATAAGCTTAATATTTGATTAAAACTCTCGATTGTAAACTTGATACAGTAAAAGAAATAAGTAGTCCATAATAAGTAGTTGAATGGAGCTTCATATTTAATATGCTATTGTAGTAATGTTGGAGACAATGAAAGCATGCCATATAATACTCATCAGTGTATGCACCATGATATAAAAAATTGGTTTCACAAAAATACCAAATATTATTTATGAAATGATAGTTATTTGCAATATTAATTGAAAGTGAACATGGTTTCATTTTGTTATGTATATTTTGAATATTCATTATGAAATAAATCTATTAAACTAACGATATTTGTTGCATTAGCTAAATAACATGAAAATATATATAATTCGGTTATTTTGGAATTAAGGACAAAGTACTTGTTTAGTGGGAGCGATATAAGAGTTGGCGACATTTTCATGTTGATACATAAAGATGTATACGGTCAAAAAGTCTAATGATACTAAAAACATTTCCACATACTTCGTTTAATTCATAGATGAACTAACATTAAATGAACATGTGTATTTGATATATAAGTAATTTTTATGATAATTCATTGATTATAAAGTAGAAGTATAAAACATAACGTGCAAAGGAAATAAGGAAATTCGATTTGATCGAAGACGCGAGTATATAGAAAAATGGTTACAAAAATATCTAAAATCGATTAAGATTCAATCTCAAAAGTCACTCCCCCTTATGATACAAAATGATGTATCAATAAGGAGTAATTAAACTTTGTTGGACAAAGTACGAGTGATAATGAGTGAAGTTGAGTTAACTTATTTCTATTAGGTTGTATACTTAAGAGTATGTACACAACCTTAAAATTAAATTTCATCTAAAGAACAGTTTAAAAAATCATACAAGATAAGGGTTAGTGAAATAATCCTTAAATATTCTAGATTAAGGAGTTGACAGGTTATGTGAGTCAAGAGAGTACATGTAATACATGTTTCAAAGTGATCTTGTGTGGACCACTCCAGAAGAGTTCAGGACTATATTGATTAATTTATGTTATGAATGAAGGTTTCGTAAACTTAAAAACCAAATTTGTTTTATACATACATACATAAAAACACACACACGCGCGCACACACACACACACACATATGTGTGTGTGTGTGTAAGCAACTCATAAAATGGTTTCCGAATACATATTCCGTCGCATTGAGAAACAATGGTGGCTTCAAGAAACACCAGATATATGACGAAGGAATTTCTTTTAGAAATTATTGGTAGTAAAATGGATTTGGATACGATCCAAAGGTATAACTGATTATAAAGGATGGAATGAAATTGACCAAACCTAAATGGGCATAACTAATTAGAGTGTCTAATAAGATCTCTTCCATATTAAAGAGACTATGATTTCTTATCAATGTTAAGAAAAGAATTTTCTCAATTGTCAATAGACCATTAAGAGTATTGACTCTATCATATGGCGTGATGCATGGATCCGAAGTGGATTCCAAGTATATTATGAAAATATGATTTTGATGATTGTGCCCAAAAGGATATGATCCATTGGCTGCAAAAGTGTTTTTGAGAAAAAAGACTAATCTAGTTGATATAGTAAGCTACATTGAAAAGAATATCATCATAAGTATCTATTATTGAAATCAACATAACAGATTCGGTGTTCAATGTATTTACGTTAATTCAAATTTTGTTCACAAAATCATCGCACGATATGGTTTTGAGTTTTGGTATACGAAGAAGAAATTCTAAATAATGATTTAGAACGTTTTTATGATAATAACCTAAGTGTATCGAAGTCAGTGGGGGAAATTATGAGTTGGTGGGTTATTAGATATGATCCAAGAAATGGTACGGAAGTACTATTTAATTAACATCAGAGTTAAGCAAGTATTTTGACATAGAAATCACATAGTTTGAATTCAATCAAAATGCAGAGGAAGCATGTGCCCATAAGAAACAATATTAAATGTACTAAAATATTTTTAAAACTATATGTTAAGAACAAACCTGTGATTGTTAACGATGAACTAAAGTTAAAATCATACTAGTTTGGTTGCTTACACTCGACATTGGATTTGAAAATGGCACCATTTGTAATTAGTATAAAAGGATGTTAGGATTGTCCGAAATGATATACGTGGACACAATTTTAAAAATGTTTATTATGGAGCATGTAAGAGTGGTTCGTTATGCATCGGTAATAAGAATTATCATGCATGTTATATTGTCTATAATATCACACTTGGCTTATGTATTTGATATATAGAGCAGGTATGAATCTAAATTAAGATCACTGTATGACGGTTTTGAGTGTTCTCTAGTATTTATGAAATACTAGAGAATTGTTTAAAGAAAGAATGAACTCCTTAAAAAGTAGTGTGCAGCCTCGAACTTCATAAGTGTTATCAAGTATTGTATATCAATCAAAATTTCATATTCAAATTTAATTTATGAATTTTAAGTTGGAAACGTTCCAAATAGTTAGTAGTGACTGATTTAGCCAAGGGCTAAGCACATTGCCTTGAATAACACTGCAATAAAAGATGTAAAAATAAATGCACAAATTTATAACTGAGCTAGGCATAATTCCGAACGTTAAGAATCACTTGACATTGTTGTATGATAATAATGCTATGATATAGTTCATAAATAACCTATAACTCATTAGAAGTCGAAAGACATACTGCAAAAAGATCTACATGATAAAGGCAGTTTATCAGCGTTAGAGAGAGTTGACTGACAGAGTAGATAAGTAAAACATATAGCATAAACGTTCACTAAGGGCATGACCCGATTAGTTTTTGAGAAAATCGATCAAAGGAGTTAGAATAAGATTCCAGAATTGTCCCTAAGTGCCAGTGGGAGATTGATAGAGTTAAGGGTACGACCTAGGGACTATTATGTAATTTATTATATATATCTAACTCGGTAACCAATCTTGTTCAAAGTAAAAGGTGTTTTTCTTCCTATTATATACATGTTGTTTTGTGATATAATTAATAAAGTAATTAATTTAATATATTTAATAGAAAATCCTAAAATGGTATGTTATGTGATAGTAATTAACAATCTGTTGTAATTATAAGAAATTTATCACATTGAAATGACATATTATTTTAAATGTTAGTAGTTAAGATGTTTCGAAATGTGATATCAATATATTTGTTGAGACTAATGCTCTCTAAATTTTAGGCAGTGTATTACTCATGGTTGCTGGGAGTACTAAGGGATTACGTACTGATAGTTGTTGGATAAATATAGAATGATTCACTTGAAGTTTCTCTGTTGGTTAATATTACTAAGGTCAAACAGAGAATCTCAAAGTAACAATGTTACATAGTTCTTTGGACTCAAGTATACCACGGAACTTTAGTGTGGAATGTGGACACTCTACTTTGATTATAGTTAAATCATGACATGTTTCCATCGAATGAATATAGTTGGGCAGAGTTAAAGCACTGGAAGTGAATCATCATATAATAGATAATTTGTCTCCTCAGTTATAAGAGGTTAGCATCATGGTCAACTGCAATCAACACAAAGTCAAAGTATCTGGCCATAGCAATACGATTAATAATAATTTTTCTTATTAAATCAAGGATTTTGTGTGTGGCCTTAAAGTTGAATGTGGACGCTGTTGAAATTTTGAGCAAAAATAAATTCCATAAGTCCTATTGTGATAAAGTATTATGAAGAGAATCGATGTAAATAATTGTTACTACTAGGTACCGGTTATGATAAGTAAAATTGGATTTTACCTGAAAGAAGTATAAGTGACAAATTCAGCAAAATGTCACATCACTAGCTAAGGTTTAATGTGAACGATAATATTCAAATTGTTCAGTATTAATCGCTAACTGAATTTACACCATTAAGTCACACAACTGTAATGATGAATACTTCAAAGAAAACCACATAATTTGATTAATATAATCGTCGTGAATTAATTAAATTAATTAATATTTGAGAAATATTAATCTTTAAATTTTATTTTTTTGAATTCCATTAGTTGTTAATAGCGTACGTATATAAAAGTTATAAACATGCATATCGATACACCATTTCGGTAGAATATTTAAATTGGATTTAAATAGAATAAAAACCAAGTGGGTTTTAAACAAATTAAATAGAGTAATATTCACAAAATACTAATTACTAAAATTTTATTTGATTTGTTTGAATAACATGAATATTGGATAAATTGCATAAATAAAAGCTATAAATGCGTGTATTGATATACGATATTGGTAGAATATTTAAATTAAATTTAAATGGATCAAATACTAAGTAGATTTGAAAAAAAATTATGGCTCATTTCCTCCTTGGTATGGCTTGCTATCAAAGGGAAAGGACGTGTCTTTTTGAATTTGAATTGAAGGGCCTATGACATAATTAAAGGAAGGTGAGTCACCCTTATCATTAATTATCTTTTATTGCCTCCTTTATGGGATTTCATTAATTCGTCATTCATTCTATGGATCTCACCCTCTTTCACCTTTGCCATTGCTAAATTTCAATGGGCTCCTATGCTTAAATTTTTTAGAAAACAAAATCAAATCAAAAAAACAAAAGATGGTTCATATTTCTTGATTCTTGGAAAATCCAGAGATCGATTTTATTGAGTTAGGAGCTTTCGTTTCTTCATTTCAAGGTGTGGTTTAATGGCAAAGTCTAAGATAATTCTTCAATTTATTTATTTATTTATTTATATATATGTTATGTAATTTATTTGTTTGGATTTTGTAAGATTTGTCAAGTGTTCAATTGATCTTATTGGAATCTTCTTCCATCTGAATTGATTTTGTGACAATTCTATTGTTTTATTTTAGACCTATTTTCTTCACCTCTCTATTATAAATGTTTATCTCAACTTTATTTGATCGAATTCTTCATCATTTTTGTTTTCTTTTTGTTATCCATGAAATGTTTAGATCTGTTTGTCCTTATAACGAATTTTCATTTGCCTAACTCGTCTATTTCCTTTTCTTTTGTTTTGGTGTTTTTGTCTTAGAAAAAAGGAATTTTGAAAGTTAATTTTTATTAAGATATATATATATATATATTTATAATTTTATAAAATCTATATTCACAGCATAAATGAATTGTTTATGCCAAGTATTTATGCTAACTATTTATTATTATTGAAGATTAATTTCTATAATTATATGGTAAATTTTTGGATATAAACATTTGAATTATTCATGTAAGAATGAATGTTTTTTTGTTTTACTAATGGACTTTAGTGCATATTTTACGTATTTTTCTCCACTTCTAAATTTATTATTCAAAAAAAACTACCTAAACTTTAGCTTCATATCCAAATTAGAAGTTATCCTAGATTATTTACTTTTAAATCCAATTATTTACATATATGTATATCTATACACATATACATACATGCATATAGTATAAAAAGAATATTCACAAATATATGGTTTCTTAAACCAAAAATGTTAAATTGCAATTTTTCACACACACACACACACACATATATATAGTTCTATATATATTGTTTTATTTCAAATCTATAAAACAATTCTTTTAGAATTATGTAACTTCTAAGGCCAACCTTTCTTTAATTGAAACCAAATTTATTAATGTTAATTTTGCATTTTAATTACATGAAATCATCTAATGTGATTTTAATATATATATATATTAAAATCATGGACGACAAAGGCAAGTGTAAAAGGGAAATGGGTCTGTTGCGATGTAAATCCCAGCACCAACATATAGTACCAATTAACTACATACACTTTTATCTTCCACAGATGCACTTTACACAAATCAGTATATTTGATGTACTTGTAAGTAAAAAACTTTTGAACAAAATTGAATAAAATGAAGATTTTATTTTAAACCTTTAAGCTTGGATCTAAAATACATTTAGGAAAAGGTTCTAGAGATCATGGGTTTGAGCCTCTAAGTAATGAGTGGTCTGCTTGAATAATGTATCATTCTTGTTATATAAAAAAAATCCATTTAGGCTTCATAGACTTAAAAAACATCAAAATGGATTTCTTTTAAATTCACCCACTTAAATTACTTTCGACTAGCCTAGTTCCTTTAATGGAGGACTGTTATTTTTGGCCAAAGCTTGGGTTGATAGAGACTAGAGTGTAAAAGAAAAATGAGGGAGGTGTTAAGTTTATATAGGAAAAGCAAATAAGAGAAAAGAGGAGATCTAGATCTCACTTTTACCTCTCCTTTTAAACCAACTCAAACCAAATATTTCAAATAAAATATCACACCCCTCTTCCTCCAATCATGACCGGACATTGTAGTAGGCTAATGGGCCGACACATATGTCCAAACCCGACTGGCATTTGTTCATTTTTGATCCAATTTAAATGTGCGTCGACGTATATAGGTATGTACATAATAACTTTTATATATGTACTATATTAAATAATAATTCAAATAAATTTAATAAATTTTTATTATTAATATTTCACAAGCATTGCTTAATTTCATTAATTTATAACAAATATAATTTAGTTAAATCAAGTGGTATTTGGAGCATTCATGTAACAACCCGCATATTTAATGGTTATATATTTAAATGTTTTATTTAAATATAGCATCGTTAGTCGGATTTTAGGTCCGAAATGTTACTTTTTGCAAACGGCCGAATTAGGACTCGAAACCACTTCCATTGAGTTCAAATGGAGTTTGCGATCTTTTTGAGTGTAAACCTTGATATGTTTGGGGTAAGTTGAATTTTGCTACCTTTTCTAGTTGGGTTTCGGGTTTGGGTTCAGCCCACTAGCTAACTAAATACCCTAACCCAGTCTCTCTCCTTCCATTCACTCATTTTCCATTCTAAAACTCAAGCTAAAACTTAAAATGGGGGAAGAGAAGAAGAATTAGAAATTCCAAGTCCTAGTTCTTCTTTGCAAACTTGAATTCTTGCTCCAAAATCAAAGTGAAGCTAGCGGTAAGCCTTCTCTTCATCTTCTCCAACTCTTTCTCCTTCAATTTCAGAAAGTTTCCTAAACCTAACTTAGTAAATACTCGTTTTGATCTTAGATTGAAGCTTGTAGAGTTGAAGTGGAGAGTGGTTGGTCTTTTCTTTGCAATTGAGCTTCTTCTTCTTTGTTTGTGAGTTAAAAGGTGAGATTTTTATCTCACATCTTTGTCTATAACTATCTTTGATTGTTGGCTATGAATTCCTAGCACTTGTTCATGTGCACTTGTTTTTGGTTTGGATTGAATTGGTGAATATACAAATTTTTAGTGTTTGGGTTCAAATCTTTAAAGATCCTAACTTTGATGTTTGAACATGTTTTTGGTGATGCTTCGAGAAGCCAATAGGACCGGGTAGCCGATGGGCGTAATCCCCTAGCGTCCGTGCTCGACCGGTTGCGAATTGGGAGAGTTTCCACTTCAATTAATAGGGTAGGAAATGCAGGAACTTGGGGTTTGGTGGACCGAACTCTCTGGTCGGTCGACCGAAGCTGTAGCCGAAACTTTCTGGGCTATTTCGGTCAGCCGACTCAGGAAGTCCGGTCAACCGACCTGCTCCTGTTTCCCTGTTTTGCCTAGTGTGCCTATTTGTTTGTGATTCCAACTTTTATCGATCTAAGTTGATTCCAATTAATTTTTTATGCATATTTGACCTTGATGATTCCTTTTTGACTTCATCCATGGGTTTTTATAAAATAATCTTTTAAATTGTATTAAAAGCTTGCTTCTCTAGTTTATAAATTCTATTTAAAATGTGCACACACAATTTCACACTTCGAGCGGAGTGGAAGGGAGATTAAATGGTTAGGTAAAACACGGACCATGAATCCATGCTTTTATCTTTTCGATTAATCCCCGACCTATTCGATTGATCGTTTTGGCCTTATGGTCTGGTTTACCGATGAAATGAGGTAAACTTTGTACTGCTTTGAGTGTGAAATTAACAAACGAATAGTAAATCGTTTAGTGCGAACGAGTGGTTATGGGACTCACGTTACCACTTTTCGGATTTCTTTTTGAGAGTTATGACACATTCTGCCAGTTAGTGGTGTTCAGTACTGGGCCTTCGGACCTTCGCCATGACGGTTTGTTGCCTTCGGATGTGTTTCCTTCGGGTTTGCACCGTCAGGTTTGTTGCCTTTGGGATAGTGTCTTCGTACTGTCTCCTTCAGGTTTGTTGCCTTCGGGCATGTTGCCTTCGGGTTTGTGCCTTCGGGTTTGTTTCCCTATTGTATCGCTTTCGGAGTTGGTCATTCGTCACCGCTCGAGTGATATTGGGTTTGGAGTCTTCGGGCTCATGGATCCTTGTTTATACAGTACTGAGCACATGCAAATTTTCTGATGTTTCATTGATATGTATATTCCCTAGGTATCGCCCTTCAGTGTTGGTCTTTTTGAGCCGCACGATATATAGCGATTACCTGGTGGAACTTGTGTTACCTTCATTGGTATTTGTTATTTGCCTTTTTGGCTTGTTTCGAGATATTTATATCCTTTGTTTATTTTGCTGCCGATGATATGAGGCTTGTTATCATATGATTCATCTTTTGTTAGATGATTGTGTTATCTCTTTTAGAGATATTTGTGATACTTTGTGACCTTGCAAGTTATTGTTGTTCAGTTGATCTAACTGATTTGTTTAGCTAGGCTGACCCGTGTATTTTATACTCGGGTCAGACCGAGATGTTTCAGTTTAGGTGCTTTTGGACTTAGCCTATTTTGCTTCCGCATGGACTATTCAGCTTGTTTCTTTTTGTTAAAGCTTTTTGTGTAGTCCTTTTTGTTGTAACTCTGATATATGTATTCTTTTGGATTCGTCTGTATGTTGTGGTTTGCTATACCACTTGAAGTGTATCAGTTTGTATACTCTGTTACGTATCATATATGTGTATATGATGATTTACTGTTCTGTGATGTATATTACACTTGAGTTGTTATATTCTGTTCTGATAGATCCTCCAACCACCTATGGTTTTGTTTTAAGTATTCATTGGATATGTCGACCTGCTTGGTATGTCTATTGTTGATGTATTCAATAGATAGTTAGAGCAAGGCTATAGATGGTCGCTCCTAACCAGCCTTATTCTCCGTGTTAGTTGACGACATTACTCTATAGTGTCCTTGGCTAGCGTGGGTATAGAGGTGGGGCGTCACAGCTTGGTATCAGAGCAAGGTTCAAAACAAAATATGATAAACACAGGATAAATGCACATATTACGATGCATCAAAGTGTAATAAGTGATACAAATCTTCGAACCATCTTGCCTCTATTCCTTCTGTGCCGTTGGTGGTAGATAGAAATTGGTAATACGTCTAGGAATGCATTTTGTTCCGTAGTATTCCACATTTGAATTAGTGACATCTACCTCGTGAATAATCTTGTTCTTATCTTACTTTCAGCGTATGGTTGGAAGAGACAGGGGACGACGTTCAGATGCTGGGCAATCCAGTCGCTCACATCTGGATGGCGTTTATATGTCTGCCGATCAGTTTTTGGAATTGTTTAGGAGCACTCAGCCTCCAGTTCCTCTTCGAGTATCTCCACCTCGCAAGTCTGCCTTTGCACGTCTGTGTAGTGATTTTTCTCATCTTGGGGGAAAGCCGTTTAAAGGCTTCGAGTCTGTTCTTGAAGTCCAAGCTTGGCTTCGCACGTGCGAGCGTATCTTCTCTCGTATGGATCTTTCTGATCATGATAGAGTTCTTATAACTTCTAGATTATTGCAAGAGCGTGCTCTTGGTTGGTATGAGCTTCTTGTAGCCGAAATTGATGAGTCTACTCTTTCTTGGACTCGGTTTCGGGGACGATTGGAACTCAAGTTCGTTCCTGAATCTGAAAAAGTTTTATTGACCCGTCGCTTCCTTGAGTTGAAGCAAGGGAAATCTTTTGTTTCTGAGTATGTTGCATCATTTGAGGCTTTATCTAAGTATGGTCTTGAATTCATTAGCACTTCTTATAAGAAGAATATGAAGTTTGTCTCCGGTCTTAAGAAATATCTTAAGAAGTCTTTGTTGCTCCAGCTTAAGCTTCCTTTTGAGGAGTTGGTGGATTCGACACTTCATCTCAAAACCATCGAGAAGGAGTGTGATAGTGGTGAGGATGTTGAGGTTTCCAAGAACCCCAACAAGAGGCAGTTTCCATTTCAGAAGTCCAGGTCTTTTCCTTCTAAGAAGAAGAAGGCTGGAGGTTCTAGCTCTCAGCCTCAGTCGGTTGGAACACCTTTCATTCGAAAGTGTTTCTATTGTGGTTCTCCTGATCATATGATTCGAGCTTGTCCTAAGCCTCTCTTTTGCCACTATTGCAAGAAGGAAGGTCATCATGTTTCCACTTGCCCTACTGTTCCGGCCGGTGCCAAGTCTAGCAGGCTTTATGCTGCTAAGGCTTCTGAAGGTTCTTCTCAACCCAAAGGTATATCTCCATCTATTTTGGAAGGTTCTATTTTATTTCATGACCATAGTATTCGAGTTCTTTTCGATACGGGTGCTTCATATACTTTCGTATCGAAAAAGCTCGTTGATGGTTTATCTTTGGATGTTTCTTATATGGTTACTTTTTTAAGGATTGTGAATCCTATTGGGGGATCCACAACCCTTAGTATGCTTTGTGATGATGTTGAGATTATTTTATGTGGCTTTTCTTTCGTGCGAATATGCACGTTATTTTTTGTCTGGGATTTGATATGATTTTGGGAATGGACTGGCATGTGAGATACGATGCCAGGATTATTTGTTCTGAGAGGATTCTATATCTTCGACATCCGAATTCGCCTACTCAGCTATCACTTGATCTTTTAATGTGGATAATTTCGAAATGGCTTTATATCCTCTTGATTCTCGAGATGATGATGATATATCTCGTATTCCTATTTCTTATGACTTTTCTGATGTTTTTGAAGCTGTTTCGGGTTTGCCACCCAAGCGGGCAATTGAGTTCCGCATTGATCTCATTCCAGGTGCGCAGCCAGTTAGTCGTCCTCCCACGAGGATGTCTACAGGGGAAAATGAGGAACTCAAGAAGCAGCTTTTAGAGCTTGAGTCCAAGCAGTTGATTCAGTCTAGTTTTTCTCTGTAGGGATCCACGGTCGTCTTCGTGAAGAAATCTGATGGAACTCTTAGGCTTTGCATTGACTATCGCAAGCTTAACCAGTTAACTATCAAAAATAGGTATCCATTTTCTAGGATCGATGATATGTTCTATTTATTGAGTGGTGCTAAGTTCTTTTCTCAGCTCGACCTTGCCATGGGTTTTCATCAGTTACGAGTCGCAGAGGATAGTATACCTCTTACCGCTTTCCGCACTTGTTATGGCTCTTTTGAGTGGCTCGTTATGCCGTTCGGTTTGACGAACGCTCCTACTTTCTTTGTCGATCTCATGAATCGAGTATTCCAGGAACATCTCGATAAGTTCGTCCTTGTGTTTGTTGATGTCCTCCTTATTTATTCTAAGTCTGAAGCTGAGCATGCTAATCACTTGAGAATTGTCTTGAGTACTCTTCGTCACCATCATCTTAGAGCCAAATTCTTCAAGTGGCATTTTTGTGAGAACAAGGTTAAGTTCTTAGGCCATGTTGTATCTTCCGATGGCATTTATGTCGATCCCTCAAAGATCGAAGCCATCCAGAATTGGAAGAGGCCTGAGAATGTGCATGCGATTCTTAGTTTCCTTGGATTGTCGGGGTATTACCGTCGGTTCATTAAGGATTTTTCTCGTGTTGTGTTTTCTCTCACCAGCCTTACTCGGAAAGGCATTCGTTTTATTTGGTCCGATAAGTGCGAAGCTTCCTTTCATACATTAAAGGAACTTCTCACTAATGCTCCTATTCTTGTGGCTCCTGAGGGGAATCATGATCTAGTTGTCTACACTGATGCTTGTGGTAGTGGTCTCGGTGTCGTTCTTATGCAGAAGGATCGGGTAGTTGCTTATGCTTCTAGGAAACTACGTCCGAATGAAGTTCGCTATGCCACACGTGACCTTGTGTTGGCCGCCATTGTCTTTGCCTTGATGATTTGGCGACACTATTTACTAGGCGAGCGCTTCATTCTTTATACCGATCATAAATCCTTGAAGTATTTGTTCACTCAGAAGGAACTCAATATGAAACAACAGCGTTGGCTCGAGTTTCTTTCTTCCTGTGACTTCGATATCCAGTATACCCCTGGTAAGGGTAATCGTGTTGCTGATGCGCTTAGTCGCAAACATTCAACTGTTGTTTCTATGATGCTTGCCGAATGGAATATTCTTGAGACTCTATCTTTTTGTGAAATTCGTAATCGAGGTTCATCTTCTGATTCTCCTATTCTATTATTTAGTTTGGGGGCTCGACCCGTTTTGTTGGATCGTATTGCCGATGGTCAGCGGCGTGATCCTGATTTGTTGCATCTTATTCAGTGAGTCTGGATCCTGTGATGAGGCATTGCGGGATTTCGGCATTGATTCTCATGGGTGTCTTCGTAAGAAGAACCGTCTTTTTGTGCCTTCTGATTTTGCACTTAGGCATGACATTCTTGATGACTGTCACCGTTCTAAGTATACTATTCATCCTGGTAGTAATAAGATGTATGTCGATATGCATCGTCTTTATTATCGGGAAGGCATGAAGCGCGATGTGGCGAGTTATGTGAGTAATTGCATAACTTGTCAGCGTATTAAGGCCGAACATCAGCGTCCTTCGGGTCTTCTTCAGCCTCTAGAGATTCCATTGTGGAAATGAGATCAGATTTCTATGGATTTTATTGACGGCCTACCTCGTTCGAGATCGGGCCATTCTAGCATCTGGGTTATTGTTGGTCGCCTTACCAAGTCTGCTCATTTTATTCCTATTGAGTCTAATAGGACTGCTTCGCATTTGGCTAAGTTGTTTGTCAAGGAAATCGTGAGACTTCACGGTGTTCCTAGTTCTATTGTGAGTGACCGTGATTTTTTCCAGAGTCTTCAGCAAGCTTTGGGAACAAAGCTAAATTTTAGCACAGCTTATCATCCGCAGTCTGACGGATAGACTGAACGGGTGAATCGTATCTTGGAAGATCTTCTCCGTATTTGTAATTTTGATTTTAGTGGTAGTTGGGAGGATCACCTACCTCTTGTAGAGTTCTCCTACAATAATAGTTTTCAGTCCAGTATCGGTATGGCTCCTTTCGAAGCCTTATACGGAAGGCCATGTCGATCACCTTCTTGCTGGTTGGAATCTAGGGAGAAGCTTATTCTTGCCCCAGATTTTATTCGTGATTCTTCTGAGAAGATTGATTTGATTCGGTTGAGAATGAAAGAGGCACAGAGCTGCTAGAAATCCTACGCAGACAACCGTAGGAAGCCTCTCGAGTTCTTGATTGGCGATCTTGTTTTTATTCGTGTTTCTCCTTTGAAGGGGGTTATGCGTTTCAGTACGACTGGGAAATTGGCTCCTCGCTTTATAGGACCATTTTCTATTACTGAACGTATTGGCCCTGTGGCTTATAGATTTTCACTTCTTTCTCATTTATCTGGCATTCACGACGTGTTTCACGTCTCTCAACTTTGGAAGTGTCTTCGGGAGTCGGATTCTGTTATCGCTTCTCCTGATTTGCAAGAGCTTGAGATGTCACCGGACTTATCTATTGTACAACAGCCTATTCGCGTACTTGACACGGAGGTGCGACACCTTCGAAACAAGGACGTGTCGCTCGTTAAAGTTCAATTGTCCGCTAACCCCAATGACTGTACTTGGGAAACCAGAGAGTTTATCGAGCTTTCTTATCCGGGTTTTCTATCTTGGCTTGGAAACGGTGAGAATATCTTTTCATCTCAAGCTTATTTCCTTTTCTTTTGAATGTTGTATGTGTGTAGTTGTTATAAATATCGTCTCTAGGAATTGCGGGGACGCAATTTTGTAAGGAGGGGAGATCTGTAATAACCCGCATATTTAACGGTTATATATTTAAATGTTTTATGTAAATATAGCGTCGTTAGTCGGATTTTAGGTCCGAAATGTTACTTTTTGCAAACGGCCGAATTAGGACTCGAAACCACTTCTATTGAGTTCAAAATGGCGTTTGCGATCTTTTGAGTATAAGCTTTGATATGTTTGGCGTAAGTTGAATTTTTCTACTTTTTCTAGTTGGGTTTTGGGTTTGGGTTCAGCCCACTGGCTAACTAAATACCCTAACTCAGTCCCTCTCCTTCCATTCACTCATTTTTCATTCTAAAACTCAAGCTAAAACTGAAAATGGGGGAAGAGAAGAAGAAATAGAAATTCCAAGCCCTAGTTCTTCTTTGCAAACTTGAATTCTTGCTCCAAAATCAAAGTGAAGCTATTGGTAAGCCTTCTCTTCATCTTCTCCAACTCTTTCTCCTTCAATTTCAGAAAGTTTCCTAAACCGAACTTAGGAAAATACTTGTTTTGATCTTAGATTGAAGCTAGTAGAGTTGAAGTGGAGAGTGGTTGGTCTTTTCTTTGCAATTGGGCTTCTTCTTCTTTGTTTGTAAGTTAAAAGGTGAGATTTTTATCTCACATCTTTGTCTATAACTATCTTTGATTGTTGGGTATGAATTCCAAACAATTGTTCATGTGCACTTGCTTTTGGTTTGGATTGAATTGGTGAATATCCAAATTTTTAGTGTTTTGGGTTCAAATCTTCAAAGATCCTAACTTTGATGTTTGAACATGTTTCTGGTGATGCTTCGAGAAGCCAATAGGACCGGGTAGCCGATGGGCGTAATCCCCTAGCGTCCGTGCTCGACCGGCTGCGAATTGGGAGAGTTTCCACTTCAATTAATAGGGTAGGAAATGCAGGAACTTGGGGTTCGGTCGACCGAACTCTCTGGTCGGTCGACCGAAGCTGTAGCCGAAACTTTTTAGGCTATTTCGATCGGTCGACTCAGGAAGTCCGGTTAACCGACCTGCTCCTGTTTCCCTGTTTTTCCTGGTGTGCCTATTTGTTTGTGATTCCAACTTTTATCGATCTAAGTTGATTCCAATTAGTTGTTTATGCATATTTGACCTTGATGATTCCTTTTTGACTTCATCCACGGGTTTTTATAAAATAATCTTTTAAATCGTATTAAAAGCTTGCTTCTCTAGTTTATAAATTCTATTTAAAACGCACACACACAATTTCGCACTTCGAGCGGAGTGGAAGGGAGATTAAATGGTTAGGTAAAACACGGACCATGAATCCATGCGTTTATCTTTTCGATTGATCGTTTTGGCCTTTTGGTCTGGTTTACCGATGAGATGAGGTAAACTTTGTACTGCTTTGAGTGTGAAATTAACTAACGGATAGTAAACCGTTTAGTGCGAACGAGTGGTTATGAGACTCACGTTACCACTTTTCGGATTTCTTTTTGACAGTTATGACACATTTTGCCAGTTAGTGGTGTCCAGTACTGGGCCTTCGGACCTTCGCCACTACGGTTTGTTGCCTTCGGGTTTGCACCTTCAGGTTTGTTGCCTTTGGGATAGTGTCTTCGGACTGTCTCCTTCAGGTTTGTTGCCTTCGGGTATGTTGCCTTTGGGTATGTTGCCTTCGGGTTTGTGCCTTCGGGTTTGGGCCTTCGGGTTTGTTGCCCTATTGTATCACTTTCGGAGTTTGTCATTCGTCACCGCTCGAGTGATATTTGGTTTGGAGTCTTCGGGCTTATGGATCCTTGTTTATACAGTACTGAGCACGTGCAAATTTTCTGATGTTCCATTGATATGTATATTCCCTAGGTATCGCCCTTCGGTGTTGGTCTTTTTGAGCCGCACGATATATAGCGATTACCTTGTGGAACTTGTGTTACCTTCATTGGTATTTGTTATTTGCCTTTTTGGCTTGTTTCGGGATATTTATATCCTTTGTTTATTTTGTTGCCGATGATATGAGGCTTGTTATGATATGATTCATCTTTTGTTAGATGATTGTGTTATCTCTTTTAGAGATATTTGTTATACTTTGTGACCTTGCAGGTTATTGTTGTTCAGTTGATCTAACTGATTTGTTTAGCTAGACTGACCCGTGTATTTTTACTCAGGTCAGACCGAGATGTTTCAGGTTAGGTGCTTTTGGACTTAGCCTATTTTACTTCCGCATGGACTATTCAGCTTGTTTCTTTTTGTTAAAGCTTTTTGTGTAGTCCTTTTTGTTGTAACTCTGATATATGTATTCTTTTGGACTCGTCTTTATATTATGGTTTGCTATACCACTTAACGTGTATCAGTTTGTATGCTCTGTTATGTATTAGTATATGTGTATATGATGATTTACTGTTCTGTGATGTATATTACATTTGAGTTGTTATATTCTGTTCTTATAGATCCTCCAACCACCTATGGTTTTGTTTTAAGTATTCATTGGATATATCGACCTGTTTGGTATGTCTATTGTCGATGTATTCAATGGACAGTTTGAGCAAGGCCATAGATGGTCGCCCTAACCAGCCTTATTCTCCGTGTTAGTTGACGACATTACTCTATAGTGTCCTTGGCTAGCGTGGGTATAGAGGTGGGGCATCACAACTTGGTATCAGAGCAAGGTTCGGAACAAAATATGGTAAACACAGAATAGATGCACATAATACGATGCATCAAAGTGTAATAAGTGATACAAATCTTTGAACCATCTTGCCTCTATTCCTTTTGTTCCTTTGGTGGTCGATAGAAATTGGGAATACGTCTAGGAATGCATTTTGTTCCGTAGTATTCCACATTTGAAGTAGTGACATCTACCTCGTGAATAATCTTGTTCTTATCTTACTTTCAGCGTATGGCTGGAAGAGGCAGGGGACGACGTTCGGATGCTGGGCAATCCAGTGGCTCACATCCGGATGGAGTTCATATGTCTGCCGATCAGTTTTTGGAATTGTTTAGGAGCACTCAGCCTCCAGTTCCTCCTCGAGTATCTCCACCTCGCAAGTCTGCCTTTACACGTCTATGCAGTGATTTTTCTCATCTTGGGGGAAAGCCGTTTAAAGGCTCTGAGTCTGTTCTTAAAGTCCAAGCTTGGCTTCGCACGTGCGAGCGTATCTTCTCTCGTATGGATCTTTCTGATCATGATAGAGTTCTTGTAACTTCTAGCTTATTGCAAGAGCGTGCTCTTGATTGGTATGAGCTTCTTGTAGCCGAAATTAATGAGTCTACTCTTTCTTGGACTCAGTTTCGGGGACGATTGGAACTCAAGTTCGTTCTTGAATCTAAAAAAGTTTTATTGAGCCGTCGCTTCCTTGAGTTGAAGCAAGGGAAATCTTCTGTTTCTGAGTATGTTGCATCATTTGAGGCTTTATCTAAGTATGGTCTTCAATTCATTAGCACTTCTTATAAGAAGAATATGAAGTTTGTCTCTGGTCTTAAGAAATATCTTAAGAAGTCTTTGTTGCTCCAGCTTAAGCTTTCTTTTGAGGAGTTGGTGGATTCGGCACTTCATCTCAAAACCGTCGAGAAGGAGTGTGATAGTGGTCAGGATGTTGAGGTTTCCAAGAACCCCAACAAGAGGTAGTTTCCATTTCAGAAGTCCAGGTCTTTTCCTTCTAAGAAGAAGAAGACTGGTGGTTCTAGCTCTCAGCCTCAGACGGTTGGAACACCTTTCATTCGAAAGTGTTTCAATTTTGGTTCTCCTGATCATATGATTCGAGCTTGTCCTAAGCCTCTCTTCTGCCACTATTGCAAGAAGGAAGGTCATCATGTTTCCACTTGCCCTACTGCTCCGGATGGTGCAAAGTCTAGCAGGCTTTATGCTACTATGGCTTCTGAAGTTTCTTCTCAACCCAAAGGTATATCTCCATCTATTTTGTAAGGTTCTATTTTATTTCATGACCATGGTATTCGAGTTCTTTTCGATACGGGTGCTTCACATTCTTTCGTATCGAAAAAGCTCGTTGATGGTTTATTTTTGGATGTTTCTTATATGGTTACTTCTTTAAGGATTGCGAATCCTATTAGGGGATCCGCGACCCTTAGAATGCTTTGTGATGATGTTGAGATTGTTTTATGTGGCTTTACTTTTCGTCACGTTATTTCTTGTCTGGGATTTGATATGATTTTGGGAATGGACTGGCTAATGAGATACGATGCCAGGATTATTTGTTCTGAGAGGATTTTATATCTTCGACATCCGGATTCGCCTACTCAGCTATCACTTGATCTTCAGAATGTGGATAATTCCGAAATGGCTTTATATTCTCTTGATTCTCGAGATGATGATGATATATCTCGTATTCCTATTGCTTGTGACTTTTCTGATGTTTTTGAACCTGTTTCGAGTTTGCCACCCAAGCGGGCAATTGAGTTCCGCATTGATCTCATTCCAGGCGCGCAGCCAGTTAGTCGTCCTCCCACGAGGATGTCTACAGGGGAAAATGAGGAACTCAAGAAGCAGCTTTTAGAGCTTGAGTCCAAGCAGTTGATTTATGTGTTGAATGCATAAGCAAAGTGTGATCTTGTAGACAATACATTATGTACAGTAATTCCTATTGCCAATGTGTAAGGAATCTATCTTACATGTTCCACCTAAAACATTTTGATATGATGCATGTATACCATTTAGGACAATCCCGACATCCTTTTATACTGATTATAAAAGATATCATTTACAAATCCAACATTAAGTATTAAAAAATCAATTTATAATGATTTTAACTTGGGTATATCATTAAAAATAATAAGTTTGTTATTTACCTTTTAGAAATATTCAAATACTTATATAGTTCTTTCTTACAGACATGCTTCCTTTGTATTTTGATCGAAAATCAAACCATTTGATAGTTCTGTCATAATAATTGTTCAACTTTGATGCTCATTGAATGATACTTTTGTATTAGCTCTTGGAACATATTCAAAACCCACAAAATTAGTATTGCTCTGACTGACTTCGAGTTACTTTGGTTGTTATGTGAAAATAGTCGATCCTAAACATTATTTAGAGTTATATGTTTCAACACATATGTACCAAACCTCAAAGTCATACCAGACGATAATTTTATGAGTAAAATCTAAATTAACTTAAGCACATTTAATGGCAAATCTATTACACTAATTTTAACAACTGAAATTTATGATGCTATTCTTATCAACGTAATTCAGTATATTCCAACTATATTGGTCTTCCCGAAAACATATTTGCGGCAGATGGATCGTATCCCTTCGAGTATAATTATAAGTACTTGGAATCCATTTTAGCTTCGTGCATCATGCCATATAGCGGAGTCGATACTTTTAATGGCTTATTGGCAACTTAGGAAGTTCATTTCCCGACATTAATATGAAACTCATTTTCTCTTTATTGTACGTGAATACTTATTATACACGCTAATGTGTTGTGTCTAAGTAAGTCTGTGTAATTTTGTTTCATCCTTCTTAATTGGCTTTATCTTTGGATTGTATCCAAATCCATTTTGTTACCAATAATTTTTAGAAGAAATTCCTTCTCTGCGAAGTTAGTGTTTATCGGTATCCACAAACATTAGAATTGCCTTTATATATATAAAACAATTTGGATTTAGTTTACGTAACTTATGTTCCAAACATAAAATGGTCAATCAACATTGAATGGTCCCAAACTCCATTGGGGTGTTCCGTACAAGATACCTTATGAACAATTATTATGTGCAGTCTTGCGACTCGCACAACCTATCAACTCCTTGACTTAAGATATGTAGGGGTATTTTATAAACTCTCATCTTGTATGATATCATAAACTGTGCTTTAGATGAAATTGATTTTAACCTTATGTGCCACTCTTAAGTACAAACCTTGTAGAAAGAAGTTTACTCAACTTCACCTATCATTAATCGTACTTTGTTTAACAAAATCCAATTACTTATTTTCAATACGTCACTATGTATCATAGGAAGGAGTGACTTTTGCGGTTGAATCTTTCTTTATTTTTAGGTAAAATTGGAGCTCTTTCCAAGATACTCACTTGTTCGATCAAATAAATCATTTTCTTTCCTTTTGCGTGTTACATTACTTAATTTTGTTTTATATTATATGAACGTACTATTGACATACTACACATGTATCAAGTGTACATGTTGTAGTGACCAAGAATTTTAGTCATTTGAATTTGAACTATTTTATTTACTTAAATATTGAAATAGTAGTTTTATAAGACAAACAGCTTAAATTTTTTAATATAGGGGTTTATATGAGTATATGTTTAATTTAATATGAACAAAATTGATATTGAAAAAAAACTTATTTAAATTCTGTTAAATAAGAATGATAATCGTAAGCTTTTAAACTGGAATTTTAAAAGTGATTAAACTAGTTTTAATTATAATCGTTTTAATTAACGTGTAAAAATAGCCTTACGGGGCACTGTTTCGGATTCAGACCAAACCAGTTTCATTAGATCCGTAAATAGTAAATTATAGCATGCCATCGAATTTCGTTGCAATGGATGTATCATTTGGTTATGTGAGCGTGAAACACTTAGAAAACCAATTACAAAAGCTAATATAATATAACCGGTTTAAAAGCTATCTTATGTATACGATCAGGTTTCGAGACTAGTTCCATTGTGTTCGAAATATGGGTATTTAATATAGAACGCCAGGTAGCACGTCACGATAGGAATTCGAGATTTTTGGACGTTAAAAGCTTGTTATTTTTTATTAAAATAGTATGTACCCTATACTTATCACCATTCTTAGCCCATCACTCTACCCATGCTTGCACGTTTCAGCCCATACCATCTCCCTTATAATTTGCGCTCAAACCAGAGAATTTCCTTATTAAATTTAAAATCAAAATCCCTCCAAATCTAATGGCCATGCTCGATCATAGCCAATCCATGTGATTTCAGGTGAAGTCACCAAATACAAAGTTGTAGATGACGTCGAGCTCAACTTATTCAATGGTTGCTTGTCGTCATTCATCATGAGGTGGCCGTGGTTCATCGATGAACGGAAAGCGAATTTTCTCCTATTGCGGCGATTAGGGTCGATAGTTAGTGATGGAGTCTGAAGGGGAAATGTCGAGGAAGGTGAATGTAACATTCTGGTATTTTCAACCATTCACATCTGTGCATGTCAGAATTGAATTGCTCAAAATACCAGATTGTTAATTTATATTTGGAAAAACTCAGATATACAGTAAATAAATCAATCACAGAATCACCGACATAGAGTAATATAACAATAAGCTGTGGAAACAAATGAATAGTAGTTCATGAAGCTACTATATATATATATATATATATATATATATATAATGGAGTTAAAACAAGATACAGCAGAAGTCTTAATACATTTGTCAAATAACAAAATCTTAATATATCACTAGATTCAACTGAATAACTGAAAGCTGAATAGATATAGATGGCACCCCAAGCGAAGCTCCAACTTCAAAGGCGAGTCTCAAATGCTATGACACTCAGTTTGACCTGAGCATAAAGCAAAAAACACAACACTCGAGTTAGGATTAACATTCTTATATCAATAAATCCAACTCAAATGAAATATCAACAGAAATACAAGTAACTTAAAGGATGTTTGGGATACCCATCCTCTAAGGATACATATCGTCACCAACCATCCTATTTCATTATGGAATCTCCACCACGTGCACATTTGTTAAAGTGGTTTTCGGTATTGGCAGAGAGTATGACAATAACCGATCCTGGTCTCTTTAACAACCAAACGTTATATAACACCGCGGTCATTCATATCAAATAATTCATATTTCAAAACCAAAATATCATATCCATTTGAAAACCATACAATAAAATATCATTTTTCACTTAAAATAATATTCATTTCCAAATCATAATACTTTGAAAATTATAATACCTTCGAAATTATAAAAATCAGAAATTATAACACTTTGAAAACATAATACTTTGAAATCATAACACTTTCCACTTAAACAGTTTAGATATGGAAATTAGTATATATAATGAAATAGTTTATAAAATAAAATAGTTTGTATATTAAAAATAATTATAAGTTAAAACAATTTATATTAAACTAATTAGTATATTAAATAGTTTTATATTAAAGATAATTTATATTAAAATGATTTATATTAAAAATAGTTTATATTAAAATGTTTTATATTAAAATAGTTTTGTATTAAAATAACTTATATAAAAAATAGTTTATATTAAAATAACTTATATATAGATTAAATAGTTTATATTAAATTAATATATATATATATATTAAAATCATTTATAAGGTAAATTTAATTCAATATCTAAGTAAACCATCAATTTACATCGACTTCAAAATAGATTTGAACTACAAATCAAACCATCTCGATTTGAATAGGTTTCAAAGCTTTAAATATTTAAACATTTACAACAACTCAATTTTGATAAATCATTTATATTTCAAATTCAACTTTACCAGTTTAAATATTAAAATATTTACTTTGTCCATTCAATATCATTTAAATAAAACCTTAAATTACATTTTATATAAACTATATATTCCTTTTAATTTATTTACGTGAAATATTCATTTAATCACTTTAAATCAAAATAAAGTTATAAAATCATATCTTTAAAATCTCAATTTAATAAATTTCAAATCGAACTTATTTGAGTATAATTCTTAAATAGATAAAACTTCAAACCAATTTCTATTTCTCTTTCCAACCTTAATTTATTAAAATTTTATTATAAACTCTATATTTGAAAATAAAATTTTAAATAAATACTTAAACATATTGTGACGCCCCACCTCTATACCCACGTTGGACAAGAACACTACGGAGTAATGCTGTCGACTAGCACGGAGAATAAGGCTGTTGAGGAGCGACCATCTGTATAATTGCTTTGTGCGAGTACCGATATGTCAGATAGTAATAATATAAGTTTTCATCTCAAGAGGAAATCCGACATACAGATACAAACTCAAAGCTATCACACAGTGGCTATATAAAATCTTCGGAAACAAATATAGAAATAAACATAACACAAATCAGTCACAGACAATTCATATCACAAAGGCGGAAATAGATATGAATATAACACATGAAAGTGTACATCAGAGTAGTGGTTAAACAAGATCCACAATATCAAAAAGAATAGATACAAGTGCTAGACAAAAGAATAAGTATAATCATAGAGTCTGTATCTCAAATGTATACAACAAAAACTACTAATCTAGAGTAGTTAGCCAAAAGTCAGAAGATGGTTCCAGGTAGGAAGCCATGAGTAAGCACATGTAATATCTCAGTCTGACCCGAGTATTATTTAAGAAGAAAATAATAAACGGACCAGTCTAGCTATAAATATCAGATGAAGTGATATATAATAAGAGATATGACATAAACATATAATAATCACAACGCCAAGCTGTGATAAATAGGTAATTGAAAATCAATAAGAGATTAATCAATATCACAATAATCTACACAAGATAAAAAGGAATGTCATACTCCTAATTTCATTCACCAAGCCACAATAAATGACATATATATCAATGCCCATCGTAAAAGTTGGTGAAACATAAATTCCAGAAATCAACACACGAAATCCAGAAATCACAAAAAGGTATGTGTGAATGGAATCACACAAGTGGTGTCTAGGCTAACCGAAAAAGTATGTGTGAATGGAATCACACAAATGGTGTCTAGCCTAACCAAACAGCAAAAAGGTATGTGTGAATGGAATCACACAAGTGGTGTCTAGGCTAACCGAAAAAGTATGTGTGAATGGAATCACACAAATGGTGTCTAGCCTAACCAAACAGCAAAAAGGTATGTGTGAATGGAATCACACAAGTGGTGTCTAGGCTAACCGAAAAAGTATGTGTGAATGGAATCACACAAATGGTGTCTAGCCTAACCAAACAGCAAAAAGGTATGTGTGAATGAAATCACACAAGTGGTGTCTAGGCTAACCGAAAAAGTATGTGTGAATGGAATCACACAAATGGTGTCTAGCCTAACCAAACAGCAAAAAGTATGTGTGAATGGAATCACACAAGTGGTGTCTAGGCTAACCGAAAAAGTATGTGTGAATGGAATCGCACAAATGGTGTCTAGCCTAACCAAACACAAACAAAGAGACATCGCACATTGCTAGTCTAAACCATAAAGATGATCGTCATGATCAACGAGAAGTGTCAATTACAATAAGCTAGTAAATATATGAGCTTAGCTTCATGTCCCATAACCACTAGCTTAACTTAAATATTTACGAATAAATTATAGATCTCCACTAGAAAATTGTCACAAGGGATTCAATCGAACAAGTCCAAGAATTAACCGACGTAGTAAACGCAAGCGTTTCATACCACTTGTTTTACTAAGTCGTTTAATTAGATTTCTCATACGAGTGAGGTAAAGGTTTGTATATACTAATAGATTGGAAAACGGTTTAAGAAAAGATCTTTGTTATTGAAAATAGAGTTGAAATCGTTTGATGAAAGAGTTTTGATATTTACTACTAGTATAGAAAACCTTTATATTTTTAAAGTGACAAATCACAAAGAAGATTGTAATAACAATCAATTCAGTAAAATTCACATTCGAAGACGTGAATAAAATCCAAAGAAACCGATAAAGAATCCATCGAAATGGATATTCAAAAATCCCTAAAAAGGAGTCATCAAAGTCATAATAAATGGTAACGACAAATAGGATCATCACGAATCGATTTAAATTGGAATTCTCAAACGAATAGGCAAATAGGCAAAATACAGCAGTTTCAGAGTCTGAATCTGGAAATATAAAAATTTCCAGAACACGATTCAGACGTCTGAACCAAATGTTTCAGACGTCTGAAATAGGCATATTTTAGCCTATTTTCTTTCTGTTTGAAAATAAGCCAATTCAGACGTCTGAAACCATATATCCAGACGTCTGAATCTGGGAATAGAAATCTTCCCAGACAATATTCAGACGTCTGAATATTACGTTTCAGACGTCTGAATCTGGGGTTCAGGGCATTCCCTGAACCTAGGCCTAAAATGGCCAAACGAATATCGAAAACGATCGAACGAGCAAATGGCGATGACTAAGGAATTACGTCGAACGACAACCCAGCCTAAACGGCTCTTCGATACGCCTCAAATATCAATGTCCAAATATCCATAATAGGATTTTCATAAATTAGACCAAAACACCAAAAATTGGAATATACACGAAATCAATCCAAACCAAAATCAATTGCACATGAATAAGTGTTAGGAATTCATACCTAACAATCGAAGATAAATATAAGCATAGATGTGAGATAAAAATCTCACCTTTGAATCCAAATCAATGAAGAAGAAGCTCGAAAGCAATGGCAAGAACAATCACCTTCAATCCCAACTCAAGAAGCTTGATTCTAAGTTTAAAAGAGAAATATTTCCCAAATTAGGTTTAGGAATTTTCTGAAATCAAAGAGAGAATGAGTTGGAGAAGATTAAGAGAAGCTTACTAATGGGTTCTTCTATTAGTTTGGAGCTAGAGTTTGATTTGCAAAAGGAAACTAGGGTTTGGAGTTTTAATTTCCTCTTCCACTCTCCCTTAATATAAAAGCTTGAGTATTAGGAAATGAGGATTGAAGTAATGAAGAGGAGAAGGGGTTGGGACTGAATACATAAGTGGCTCAGTCCAAACCAAAGTCATAAGCGGGAAAAAGTAGCAAAAATCAACTTTCTCCAAACATATCGAAGCTTATACTCAAAAAGGTCGCAAACGGCATTTTGAACTCAATGGGGGGTGGTCTCGAGTCCCAATTCGACTGTTTGCAAAAAGTAGCTTTTCGGACCAAAATCCGACGAACGATAAAATATTTAAATAAAATATTTAAATATACAATCGACAAATATGCGGGTTGTTACAGACTCCCCTCCTTAAAGAAATTGCGTCCTCGCAATACTTAAGAAGAAAATAAGAAGTAACAACCATCGAAGCATATCAACACAAAAGAAAATTTGAAATATGAAGTTCACTGTAAGGAGCATGAAAGAGTAAGCCTGAACGGGATCGCTCGATGAATTATCTGGATTTCACATGAGCAATCCCTAGGATTTGAGAACCATTGAACTTCTATCAAAAAGAATATCTTTATATCGAAGGCGCTCAACCTCCGAAGCTATAATGCGAATAGAATGTTGCTCAAAAGTCAAATTTGGTGAAACTTCAATCCCTCAATAACACCGGGCTCAAGAATAAAAACCGAAAACATTAAAGCATTTCCATAGTTAAAAGACGTGGAAAACGTCAAGAATAGCAGAAAGTTGAGCCGGTGCAACGGCGTAGTACAAATACGGTACGCCCGAGAAACTAGAAACTCAAATAATTTGGAATATCAGCGTAGTACAAAAACGGTACGTCCAATGAACCAATAAACCGGAACAACGATGTAGTATAATAATGGTACATCCATTGATCCAGATAAGACAGAACATCGATGTAGTATAATAATAGTACATCTGATGAACCGAACACCATAAAAGAACATCAGACACTAGTCCATAAAAGGAATGAGATAAAACTCAATAAAACGAAGTTCATCAAAACGTTCGATGAACTTGATAAAGAGATAGTTCCCTTCAAACATCATCAAAGAATCAACCACTTGTTGCCTACGACAAAGTGGATTGGCAACACGATTTCCCGTCCGGGAATAAAAGGAATATCAAGATCATAAGATGCCAGGAACTCGAGTTGACATGAAGTTCCTTATGAGAAAATAAATATTCCAAGGATTTATGATCGAGATGGAGAACAAATTCCTCCCATAAAAATGATGATGCAAAACTCTAAAAGTAGAAACAATAACCGCGAGCACTAGATCATGAGTGGTATATCTAGTCTCGATAGGCTATAATGATTTAGAAGCACAAGTGATAGCACGTTCTCCATTGCAAGAGAATGGCATCCAAACCAATACGACTAGTATCGGTACAAATAGCAAAGTCTTGGTTCCCCTCCAGGAATCACAAGAATAAGAGTATTAAAAAGAAAGAATTTCTTTTAAATAATCTTCTTTCCTGAAAAGTTTAGACTTTCAAATTACGTTTATCATTATGTAATAATCTTTCTAGAAAAATTTACTATTTTCAAGTTAATATACTGTGTCTGATTGTCTCATCAAAGCGTTTAGGAAATTCCTATCGATAACGTTGATCAAGCGCGTCGACCAGAATTCTTAAAGCACTCAACGGGCAATACAATCACAAAATCATCTTCTATATGATAAACATGTTTCTCAAAAACCTTTAAGAATATTCTTTGCTCGTTTTAAGATCAAAATTGAATTGTACATATAAATAAATCTTACGAAAAAGATTTACAAAATTTTAAATTTCTATTTTCATCCAAAACCAATAAATACAAGAATGGTCTCATCGAAATATTCATAGAATATTTGATATATAAAATGGATGAAATAAGCTGGACAAATTGAATGACAAAATAAGTCATTCATTAGAATCGTAACGAGTGCGGAGTGCGTAAGCGGAATGCTAACTCACACAACTCGTAGCAAATGAAAACCGGTGGCAAGGTCAAGCTGAAAAGACATTAACACTACTCAAAAGATTGCTTAGGTGGCAGTCCTAAGACAAGATCAAAAATAACGGAAAATTTCTCTAACTACATAAATGAGAGAAATAACACTTTCCTTATAAGTGGGCTTAAGGAATAAAATGATGCCATCAAGTTGGAATCAAAATCATAAAGGAAAAATAGAAATCTGCTTAACAGATTGAAAATGTCAAAGATGAATAGTCCACTCGAGAAAATAGGACATGGGCTTCACAATGATTAAGCCGATCCTTTCAAAAAAATCAATTCCGAAGCCTAAGTAAAAATATCGGCTCGGAAAGAAAAGTCTCATAAAATAATTTCGACATCAATAAAAAAAAAACAAATTGAGTGTTGCGGATCTACCATCCGGATTCACAATCCTCAAAGAAGTCGACAAGCCCAAAATATTTTCAAAGAAAAAGAATCAACAAGTTCTTTTGATATAAAATAGTGAGATGGAACCCATATCAAAAAGAACTCAAATAAGAAGATAACGAAATAAAACAATGCCATCAAGGATTGAGTGAAAAGTACCTTGACTAAGAGAAGAGTTGCTAGGGGCTTGCACAATATTTAGCTTTCTCATGTCCTTGTTCAAAAGTTTGGGACACGCATATAAAAGATGACCCGGTTTCTTGCAATAGCGACAAGAATGGGGTTTTGGACACATATTCGCATAGTGTTCCATAGAATTACAATTGTAGCATCCTCCACGATTAGGGATTGGAGTCTTTGCTACAAAAGTAGTTTGCTTCACTCTCTTATTAGGATTAAGGCTCTTGAACTTAATATGCCTCTTCTTGGAAGTCCCAATATCACAAACACTTCCTTTACCAACCTCTCCGTGAAGAAGAGTAACATCCACAAGCTGATTGAAAGAAACTTCAAGTTTCAAAGGTAGAACCATTTCGGGGTTCTTACTCAAAGCATAGATAAACTCTTGATTCTTTACAAGGTCCAAAAGTTGTTGAGCAGACATGAATACTCCATCCTGAGGAGTAGCACTAGATTGACCGGCGCTGGGACGGCCAGGTCTAACCATTTCTCTTCTTTAAGAAAGAAAGAAGGAAGAAGAAGAAGGTTATTCACAAAATGAATATCAAGCAATCTTGATAGATAAAACAAGGAATCATAAAGAAAATAGGATGGATCGGTACGAAGACTCGAATAAATCCAAAAGCACGACTCCTAAGAAAGACTTAGGACGATGATCCTTATTATAATATTTCATATTGTTCCGAAGTTTGGCTCTGATACCAAGCTGTGACGCCCCACCTCTATACCCACGCTAGATAAGAACACTATGGAGTAATGCTGTCGACTAGCACGGAGAATAAGGCTGTTGAGGAGCGACCATCTGTATAATTGCTTTGTGCGAGTACCGATATGTCAGATAGTAATAATATAAATTTTCATCTCAAGAGGAAATCCGACATACAGATACAAACTCAAAGCTATCACACAGTGGCTATATAAAATCTTCGGAAACAAATATAGAAATAAACATAACACAAATCAGTCACAGACAATTCATATCACAAAGGCGGAAATAGATATGAATATAACACATGAAAGTGTACATCAGAGTAGTGGTTAAACAAGATCCACAATATCAAAAAGAATAGATACAAGTGCTAGACTAACGAATCAGTATACATCATAGAGTATGTATCTCAAATGTATACAACAAAAACTACTAATCTAGAGTAGTTAGCCAAAAGTCAGAAGATGGTTCCAGGTAGGAAGCCATGAGTAAGCACCTGTAATATCTCAGTCTGACCCGAGTATTATTTAAGAAGAAAATAATAAACGGATCAGTCTAGCTATAAATATCAGATGAAGTGATATATAATAAGAGATATGACACAAACATATAATAATCACAACGCCAAGCTGTGATAAATAGGTAATTGAAAATCAACAAGAGATTAATCAATATCACAATAATCTACACAAGATAAAAAGGAATGTCATACTCCTAATTTCATTCACCAAGCCACAATAAATGACATATATATATCAATGCCCATCGTAAAAGCTGGTGAAACATAAATTCCAGAAATCAACACACGAAATCCAGAAATCACAAAAAGGTATGTGTGATTGGAATCACACAAGTGGTGTCTAGGCTAACCGAAAAAGTATGTGTGAATGGAATCACACAAATGGTGTATAGCCTAACCAAACAGCAAAAAGGTATGTGTGAATGGAATCACACAAGTGGTGTCTAGGCTAACCGAAAAAGTTTGTGTGAATGGAATCACACAAATGGTGTCTAGCCTAACCAAACAGCAAAAAGGTATGTGTGAATGGAATCACACAAGTGGTGTCTAGGCTAACCGAAAAAGTATGTGTGAATGGAACCACACAAATGGTGTCTAGCCTAACCAAACAGCAAAAAGGTATGTGTGAATGGAATCACACAAGTGGTGTCTAGGCTAACCGAAAAAGTATTGTGAATGGAATCACACAAATGGTGTCTAGCCTAACCAAACAGCAAAAAGGTATGTGTGAATGGAATCACATAAGTGGTGTCTAGGCTAACCGAAAAAGTATGTGTGAATGGAATCACACAAATGGTGTCTAGCCTAACCAAACACAAACAAAGAGACATCGCACATTGCTAGTCTAAACCATAAAGATGATCGTCATGATCAACGAGAAGTGTCAATTACAATAAGCTAGTAAATATATGAGCTTAGCTTCATGTCCCATAACCACTAGCTTAACTTAAATATTTACGAACAAATTGTAGATCTCCACTAGAAAATTGTCACAAGGGATTCAATCGAACAAGTCCAAGAATTAACCGACGAAGTAAACGCAAGCGTTTCATACCACTTGTTTTACTAAGTCGTTTAATTAGATTTCTCATACGAGTGAGGTAAAGGTTTGTATATACTAATAGATTGGAAAACGGTTTAAGAAAAGATCTTTGTTATTGAAAATAGAGTTGAAATCGTTTGATGAAAGAGTTTTGATATTTACTACTAGTATAGAAAACCTTTATATTTTTAAAGTGACAAATCACAAAGAAGATTGTAATAACAGTCAATTCAGTAAAATTCACATTCGAAGACGTGAATAAAATCCAAAGAAACCGATAAAGAATCCATCGAAATGGATATTCAAAAATCCCTAAAAAGGAGTCATCAAAGTCATAATAAATGATAACAACAAATAGGATCATCACGAATCGATTTAAATTGGAATTCTCAAACGAATAGGCAAATAGGCAAAATATAGCAGTTTCAGACGTCTGAAACAAGTGGTTCAGACGTCTGAATCTGGAAATATAAAAATTTCCAGAACACGATTCAGACGTCTGAACCAAATGTTTCAGACGTCTGAAATAGGCATATTTTAGCCTATTTTCTTTCTGTTTGAAAATAAGCCAATTCAGACGTCTGAAACCATATATTCAGACGTCTGAATCTGGGAATAGAAATCTTCCCAGACAATATTCAGACGTCTGAATATTACGTTTCAGACGTCTGAATCCGGGGTTCAGGGCATTTCCTGAACCTAGGCCTAAAATGGCCAAACGAATATCGGAAACGATCGAACGAGCAAATGGCGATGACTAAGGAATTACGTCGAACGACAACCCAGCCTAAACGGCTCTTCGATACGCCTCAAATATCAATGTCCAAATATCCATAATAGGATTTTCATAAATTAGACCAAAACACCAAAAATTGGAATATACACGAAATCAATCCAAACCAAAATCAGTTGCACATGAATAAGTGTTAGGAATTCATACCTAACAATCGAAGATAAATATAAGCATAAATGTGAGATAAAAATCTCACCTTTGAATCCAAATCAATGAAGAAGAAGCTCGAAAGCAATGGCAAGAACAATCACCTTCAATCCCAACTCAAGAAGCTTGATTCTAAGCTTAAAAGAGAAATATTTCCCAAATTAGGTTTAGGAATTTTCTGAAATCAAAGAGAGAATGAGTTGGAGAAGATTAAGAGAAGCTTACCAATGGGTACTTCTATTAGTTTGGAGCTAGAGTTTGATTTGCAAAAGGAAACTAGGGTTTGGAGTTTTAATTTCCTCGTCCACTCTCCATTAATATAAAAGCTTGAGTATTAGGAAATTAGGAATGAAGTAATGAAGAGGAGAAGGGGTTGGGACTGAATACATAAGTGGCTCAGTCCCAACCAAAGTCATAAGCGGGAAAAAGTAGCAAAAATCAACTTTCTCCAAACATATCGAAGCTTATACTCAAAAAGGTCGCAAATGGCATTTTGAACTCAATGGGGGTGGTCTCGAGTCCCAATTCGACTGTTTGCAAAAAGTAGCTTTTCGGACCAAAATCCGACGAACGATAAAATATTTAAATATACAATCGACAAATATGCGGGTTGTTACACATATTATATTTTAATTAATCAAACTTTATTAAGTTAAATCTTATTATTAAACTATTTTATATTAAACTTAATTAATATATATTCATAAAATAGTAAAATTATATGTAAAATCTTAAAATTTAAAATTTCAAAACTAATTTATGACTATAAATTTTCAAAACATATAATTTTAAAAATCTAAAATTTGAAACTTTATAAAATAACATTTATATATAATATCTTAAACTTAATATTTGTATAAAACCATATATATTTCTTTTTAAACCTTGGAAATCATTTCATTATAATATATATATATATATGTATGTATGTATGTATGTATGTCTATATATATGTATAGACCAACCGTGTCTGTATAAATTTTCTATCCTATGGTCAAGTGATACAGATATTTATCATTTCAATCTGCAATTTAAATATCTATGAGTATATATCTTTTCAACCCGCATTTCCAAATTCAATGTCAATGAAAATCGCTTGGGTTATCTTTTCAACACATAATGATTTTCTCCTATTCTATAAGATCGTTCGGGTATGTATCGTTTCAACCCATAGGAAATTCTTAACTATCAGGGAACTTGTAGAGTGGGAACATATATGATAATAATATAACAATCAGCAACGGGCATATATCATCAATGACAAGATAAATAACAGATCATGGGGTCATGTATCACAGGTGAACAGTTATAGATAATAGCATGTCATATATAGTAGTTATATAATTAACAGTTAATCTACCAACATATATCAATTGTCGTTTTAAGTGAAATCAAATCTAATAAATATAAGAACATTAATCGTAAGCGATTGCTCACCTTTCGAGGCTAGAGAGATTCGACAATGAGATGAGTTACGAATCCAAGCAGGAATTCCAAAGTAAAGTAAGATTGGCATGAATTTGACGGACAAAGCTGATAAATAGGAATCAATGAGAAAAACAATCAGTTTGATAGGAACGTAATATATTATCATCATCATCATCATCATCATCTTAAAATCAATATTTATAAAAATCAATTTTTAAATTTTAAACTCCTATAAAATACATCTTTAGAAATACACATGTATTGATATAAATTAATATATAGACTAATATATATATATATATATATATATATATATATATATATATATATATATTATCTAAAACAATATCTGTATTTACTTCAAAATAACAATACCCATATTCCACTCAAAATTAAACTTTCAAAACAACAAACCTTCTTCAAACTGCAACCATTGAAATATACTATATATATATATATATATAAATATATATATATATATATATAACAGCAAATTGCACTGGCCCAAATTCAGTTTATAACAAAAAACCAATATAATACTAATACATAATCTGATATACAATAGAATATATGTATCTATATATTTCTAATATAACTTACATAAATTTGTATATAAAACAAATAGGTTTATTTCTTATATAAATATACGATTATAAACATATATACATTTGTATATAACATATAATAAAACCTTATATACTATATATATATTATATATAAATAAGCACGTCGAAATTGCTATATTATACTTTGAAATCAAATGGGAACTTATATAAACTTTATAAACTGTATAAACCAAAATCAACAGTGTGTGTCTATATATATATATATATATATATATATATATATATATATATATATATATATATGTATATATGAACTGTACAACTTTATGATAACTAAAGTAAGCTAATATGTATAACTATATACTCTAACATATAACTTAAATATAACTAACAAATATATGTACTAACATATGTAAGATATAAATATACATATGTACACTCACTGACCTTATATAACTTACTAAAATGTATAATATAATTTATATAAACAGATAATAGATAATACTGTAAAATATATAAAATGTAAAATATATATAGCAGACTTATGTAATATAATATAATATAATATATAAACTTATAAATTTTAAAAACTCAACAGACCTCGTATATAGACAAATAAGTATGTACACAAATCAATATATAAACACACTGTGCAAATTTTATTTTGAAATCTATATACATTAAAATAAACGCAACATATAAAACATAAACTTACTTGCATATACATAAATATGTGGATAGAGTGTAATATATATCCTCCCAAATATTCAAGCACGAGGAGGAGAATGTTTTGGGCTTGCGCACATGTGCTCACCAACGAGATTGTTGTAGTGGAGGGTTGCTTGATGCTCGGTTACGTGGCAGCCGTGATGGCTTCGGTAAGGCCTGGAGAGTTAAGAGAATGCGTCATTCTAGTGAGGGAAGGCGGAGCACAGGGTTCGAGTAGCGGAGCTGTAGAGGTGGAGGTCGGCTAGAAAGAGGAGAGGCGACTGGGTGGTCAGCAAATGGTGGCTACATGGGAATAAGGCATGGGGCTTTATTGCGTGGCCATCATGGAAGAAAGAGTAAATATGAGCGGCTTTGGATGTAAGGTTGACAGGGGTTCATGGCGGGGAAGAGGGGAAGCAGATCTGGCTTGGGTTGCTAGCGAAGAACAGTCAAGTGGTAGGCCCGAGAATGGGTAAAAAGAATCGAAGAGGTTTGCAAATGAAGATGACGTACCAGTTTTTTTTCAAGCAATACGAAAAAAATATAGGAACTTATATTTTAACTAGCTCAATAAAGTTAGAATGGCAAGAATTCAAAAAGATTATGGGAATGTGAAAAAGCGGGTGGCTGTTTATTTGCAAATGGTAAATGGATAAAATGACAAATGGAAACCAAAAGGGTTTAAAAAGGGTACCGATATGAAGTCGTTTACCGATTTTCCGTCGCGTATCGGACACCGAAACAAAAATATGAATATACTATGGAGATCAACACGATGAGATGATCAAAACAGTATATAGATATCGGTGATATGATCGAACTATCAAAAGTCGATAATCGGTATCGAAAATGCTGCTAAAATGCCGGAATTAAGATAAACGGAGCAATAACAGTCCAAATTTGACGAAACGAAATGCGACATCTCACTCAGAAGATGATTTACAAGTTATAATATAAAAATATTCAGGTTTGGAAAATATTTTATTATCATCGAGTTAATAGATTTGAATTGAAATAAAATTACACAAGAAAATAAACTTCCGTATTATTTGATAAAAATTTACCATTTGCTATGTTTAAATAGACATATTACAAATATCAAATTTTAATTTTCTGTGACGACCCAGAATTTTGAGCAATATAAATTTAATAATCTTCGATAATAATTAAATTGATTTGATCATTTTACATTATAATTTGACAAGTTAAAATTATTTTAAAAGGTTGATAATAATAATTTGTTAATATCTATCAACATTTTTCTTAACAATATAATATTTGGCAAGTTTAATTCTTTTGAAATTTATAATATTTTAATTTGGAAATATTTATTTTGGCAATTCAAAATTGATAAGATTTATTTTTCAAAGGCTAATCATAATATTGTCTATTTGTGATATATATATTGATATATCTTGTAAATAGGAAGTTTTTAATATAATAAAACTTTATATTCAAATTGTAATATATATGAATGTATATATTATGATTTTGTTTGTGTTTTAAAATTCAACACAGTAATTTTCAAATATAATGTTAAAATGTTTTTCTATTTGAAATATGTATATATATTTGTGTGTGTGTGTATATATATATATATATTTGAAATAGGAATTCTATTAATTTGAATTTAATAAGTATTTGCAAACTTTAATAAATATATAATTTGTAATTTGAAATGTTAATTTGATTTAATGTTTTTGAAATGATAGCTGAGATTTAAATTTCTATAACAAAGTTAATTTCTTATTTAATATAGACACGTATATATATATTGTACTTAAGTTTTAAATAAGATTTAAATTTAAAAGTTCATTTGTTTTTATTCTTTCATTTTAATTTTATCATAAGATAGATTGTTCTAAAATTTTACATTAAAAGTTAAAATAAAATTCTCAAATCTATAAACATATGTTATATTAAATTGGGTCTAAAATATAAGTTATTTATAAATGCCTATATGAATTTGTTTTTGAGATATTTATTAAAGTCTAAAGTTTATTTTTATAAGATAAAAACATTTTATAATTATCTAAATATTACATAAATACATTGTATATAGCTTAAATAAATTATTAAAAAGAAAATAACATTTAAAACATTAACAAAACATTAGGAAAATAACACATGTAAACATATAGTTTGTATTAAAGACACTTGTGAATCATATTGCTTAGGTGTAAGTTAATTATAACATAAGAGGTGACAAATGTCATCTTTTAATAAAATAAAATTTAAAACTTAAGTTGTAAAATTAAAAGAAGAAATTAATCTTCAGCAAATTAACTTTCTTCTTTCAGCAATTTAATGCAAACAAAGATCAATAAAAAAAATATGTAGAAAATCTAAAACAAGAAGAAGTAATCTGGGAAATTCAAATCAGAGAAAAAGGGAATTCAACATAGATCTTCAGGTTTCTAATTCAATGAAGCAACAAATTGTTTTCAACATCAATGCAATCTGAAATCAAACAACTCAGAGAATTCATCAGCATGCAAATCAATTCAAGAAGAATGCAGTGAAATCAAACTTGGAAAACACTTTATGTTTTCTACAAACAGGTGAGTAAATTGAATCTTTTAAAAAAACAGTTAAATCTTGTTTTCAACTTAGTATTGTGATGATATCATGTTGTGATAAGAAATATTTGATTTACATTCGATGCATGTTTGAACTGTGTAGATTGAATGCATGTATAGTAAGAAAAATGTTACCGTGTATATAAAAACAGTTTCAGATTTTATAATAAATTCAATAATTTGATTTTGAATTCAAATTAGACTTTGATTTTTTAATGGAAGTTGTTTGAAACCAAGTAGACTATAATCTAAAAATAATTATAAGCTTTTAAATGGAATAATTTGTTAAAAATTTTGAAATTTACAGTAGAATTTAAATTGGGATAAAATTGGATGATTTCAATTTCTAATTTTGATATCATAATTGGATTGTAAATAAGGAATCATGATTTTAGAAGCAGGAATCACAAATTTTAGATCAGTAATTTGTGAGAATTTGGGTTTTGTCTGATTTGGATAAATTGGTAGATTTACGGCAAACGACGGCAAGGTTGTGGACGAGGTTGTGCTCGAAGGTGGAGGGGACAACGGCGATCATCAGAAAATTAATTTGGGGATTTATAGTTGTGGGGGTTGGTCGGAATTCGATCATGTAGGGTTTTGCAACCTGTTTTTGAAGACGGTGTTCATTTGGGAATCAAGGTGTCGTATCACAACCGGAGTCGATCGCTGTTGGTTCTGGAGTTGCAGGGGAGTGAGGCGGAGCTGGGGTTAAGGTGGCGAGGTGTCACAAGAGGGGGATGGTCGGCGTTGATCATTTTCTGGAGGTGATTGGTTTTAGCAGTTGAGTTCGACAGTCAAATTTTGATTCTCGGTCTTATTCAAGTTTCTGGGTGGCACGATTGGTAGTAGGGGTTGAGTGGGACATGTAGGTGGCCGGCGTGGAGTTCGCCAACGTCCGGCGGCGACGTGCACGTTTACATGCACAATTTCGTGCCTCTGATATGGGTTGTGGGAGAGGGTGGCTTGGGCTTGGGTATGTGTTCGGGAGGGATTCGAGTTTTACTCAAAGCAAAGTGGAAGGTCTGGGTAACTCGGGGATGTCGTTGGGTTACTCGAGATTTAACATGAGCGATTGCAGTGAGGTGCTCGTGTTTGTTTGAGCTGGGTTTTGTTTTGTTGGGTTCAACAGTTTTAAAATTTTGAAATGTAACTGTAAGGTTTTTAAAAGTTTTTAACAAGCTAATATGATTTTGTAGATGATACAAGTTTTAAAACAAAGGTGAAACAAGTTTTATTTATAAATTAGATTTGTTTCAAAATTAAAATTTAAACCTGTTTTATGTATAAAATTATGAAAGTTTTAATATAAGATAAGTGAATTTTGAAATAAATTAGTATTAAATTTTATTAAATAACTTTGGGAATTTTTTTAAAGATTTAAAGGTAATTTAAAATGTGTTTAATTATAAATTAATTTCTAAAATGTTATATTTTATTTTAAATAAAGTGTAATGATCAGAATTTGGAAATTAGTTTAATAAAGATTTATCTTATGTGAATTTAGAAATTTTGATTTAATTAAAGCTAAATAAGTTTGTGAAAATAATGAAGATAGTTCAATTTTTATTAATAATCAAAGTATTTTGGTTAATATAAATGATTTAATTAAGAAAATGATTTTCTTAATTTGGGATCTTTTTTTTTTTAGCAAAGCTAGCCGGCTTTAGAGTGGGCCGTGCCACTGTATATAAAAAATGGGAGAACAGGTGCTCTGCACATGCACAGAGCAACTAAGAAGGATAGAAAAGAAAATAAATTAAAGAGCAGGAGTTAGACAAAAAAGCCTAAACTACTAATACAACATAAACTAGTCTTCCTCGGGAGAGGAAGAATAATGTCGTCCATCAACCGCCGAAGGTCCAATAACATGCGAATACCTAGCGAAAAGAGTTGCCAACAAAGGATCATAACCAACTGAACCAGGCGAGTAAAGAAATTTCCTATCCCAAGTGACATCATAAAACTTACTTTTGTTCTCCTCCCCTAACTCACCATCCGTAATGAGGCACAAACCTTCACCCACAATATGATACAAAAGATATCTACTCTCGTCACCAGAATCACTAATAAAGGCATAGAAAACGTCCCTCTCAGGAGAATATCTCATATCAGAGGGAGAGTGAACCCAAGCACGCTCATCCGAGAACCAGGAAATGATATCAGAAGCGGAAGCAGAAGGATCCACCTCCAGGGAAGAAGGAGGGGAATCAGAGGCTGGAAGTGATAACGTCACAGACCCGGAAGGAGCAACACAATCCAACAAGGCAGCAGGTGGATCCACAATAGGAGGGACAATATCAGGAGCTAGAGGCGCAACAGATAAATGATCAGGAGAAACAGCAATCTTCCTAACCCACATACGAACAGGAGGACGAGGAAGAGGCGTCCGGCCAGAAAAGGGGACAACAAGACCAGGACAGGATACAGCACAATGACCAAAGGACTGACAAGAATCACAAATCTCAGGTTTCCAACTATAGCAAACTCTGACTTCAGCAACATGGCTCTCATCAAGCTTGACCTTTAATACCATAGGCAAAGGTTTGTCAGGAGTGATCTCAATAAGAGCTTTGGCATAAACAAGCTTCTTTCTAGCCACAGTATTAGTATCATAACATATTACCTTACCAACCAGGCCAGCTAGCCAGTCAATCCCGATAAGAGGCTGGAGAACAGAAGGAATATGAGAAAAATGGGCCCAGACAGGAATAGACAAAACTTGTTCCTTCGCACGATCCACAGAAGGACTCCACGTTGTGATTATGAAAGGTTTACCATCAATAAGTAGAGGATCAGCTTCCAAATTAAATATAGTAAATTAAGAATCATTTAATTAATTTAAATGATTAGTTAAATAATTAATTAAGAAATTGATTAGTGATTAATTACAGATAATCACTTCGGAGTTGATTAAGTATAATTGCTTGGCCAAGTAATTAAGTAATTAATTACTGGAGGTAATTAAGTAAAAGATAATTACTTTATGAAAGTAATTAAGTGGATGTGATTAAGGATTAATCATTTGAGTTATTAATTAAAGAATAAATTAATTAATAAAATTAATTAAAGGTTTAAATTATTTAATTAATGGTTAATTGATAAAGGATTAAGAGAATTTAATTAAGTGATTAATTACTTGTTAAAGTAATTAAATTAAGGAAAAAATTTAAGTAATGAAATAACAATTAATTAATGAAATAAATAATTAATTTTTAATTAATAATTTAAGGATAATTAATTTATAATTAAGTTTTAACTACTAAATTAATTAAAAAGTAATTAATCAAATGTGATTAATTAAAAGTAATAAATTAAATATAATTAATTATAAATGATTAATCAAGTGTGATTAATTAAAGATAATTAATCAAGAGTAATTAATCAAGTATGATTAATTAAAGGTGATTGATCAGGTATGATTAATTTTAAAAGAATAATTAAGGAATAATTATCAGAATAATTAATCAATGTGATTAATTTTAGAGGGTAATTAAGAGATAATTACTTGGTATAATTAAGAAGTAATTAATCAAGATGATTAATTAAATTTGTAATCAAGGAATAATTACTTAAAGTAATTAAGTAATAATTAATCAAGAATGATTAATTTAATAATTAAGTGATATTTATTAATTACTTTGTAATTAATTAATGAATAGTAAGATGGATTGATGATAATCCAAGTGTTTAAGTAAGGAATTAATTTAATTAAGGATTAATTAAATTAATTAAGTTGGATAAAACCTTGTATGGATGATGAATGATTGATTGATAAATATCATTGGATGAGTTAATGATATTGGATGATATTGGATGTCATTGGTTGATATGTGATGATATGAATGTGATATATCTGAGATGTGAAATATATGCTGCTTTGTGATATGTATGGTTGAATTTGATAATTATGAATTATCTATCTGTGTGTTGTCAAATCATCCATTTATGTTTAAAGTGATATTCTGAATATCTACTGTTGAATCCCTTAAGTACAAGTTGGACATTAAAATGGCGTTTGGATTTGGTGAGACCGGGATTGGGTTTCCGTATTTGGATATCCGAAAACCACACCGATCCAAAATAAACGTTAGGTCGTGAATCCAAGTGGAGTGCAAGTGAAGACTCGAGGTGTAAGAACTATACGTCAGTATAACTCTATGGGTGATTCCTTAATGAGTTTGACGTAATAGTACTTACAGGCTCGAGATGGTGATTCAGAATGTAAGGGCTATGGTTGTTGACTTTGTGGGTGATTCCAAAATGAGTCCAACGAGATAGTGCCTTCGGTTCCGTTAGAACCCGGAACGGGCTTGTATGGATTGAATGCTTTCAGAACATCGTCAGGTGGACGATGAGCATTCTAAGATAAATGTGCCCTACAAAGGTAATAGCAGCCTCAAGCCTCATCAACCGCGAATGGCTAAAATAAGGGAGGTGCAGCAAGGTTAAGTGGGTCATGCCCAAGTAGTACGAGATTCATCCCTGTCTAGATGTCCTTTTTTATTTCGGCTTTGTGGGCAGTTGGTCTACAGCCAACTGCGGGGTGGTCTTCTTCGGGACTTTTCAGTAAGGAATGGTCCCGGCCTTGTGTTGTAGGGGAGCGGGCGTACTCCTCGGTAGGGTGATCTAGGCCACGTATTGTGACGGGCGGTACCCCAGTAGCCCTGCCATTGTATGGAATCCAAACTCCAATAAGTGCCTGTACGGTTTTGATTGTGTCCAACTATGTTGGAACGTGAGATGTAAGCATTCCTGCTATTTTTGTATTTTATCTTGAAAACCCTAGACACTATTATAATATCACTGGATTTCCTATCAAATGTTTTGGTTAGCGTAAGGTAAAAACTTTTCCATGTTTATGTGTGGGAAGTCTTACGTGATACCTTTCTTTTCAAAGGATTTTCTAAAATTAAGTAATTTTAAACCGTTTACTCACACCAGACCCCTGTCTAACCCGAGTGTTTATTTTCTGTTTTATTAAACTCTTGGGTACTCGTATTATGTATGAGTAGTCAAGTGATTCAGGGTATCCTTGACGAGTTCTGGAGGAGCTTTGGAGCAGGAGGCTTCCGCGTGTAGATATATAGATAGAGTTTCCGCTGTGTGTTATTCTGTATAGTTGTTCTTGTATTGTATATTAGACAGAAATGTTATAACTGTCTAAATTGAGATGTTTAGTTGTGTACTCTGATGTATATGACACTATGTATAGGTTATATATTATATTTCATTCGTTCCGCTGTGAGATTCTTATGTGTTGTTGTTCTTTCTTCTCTTTCATTTCTTCTTCCATCCCTTTCTTTCTTAATTAGTGATGCGATTTTCTAGTGATAGAAAGTCGGGTCGCTACAGTTGGTATCAGAGCATTATGTTGAGTGAATACCTAGGCTCTGGAGTGGTGTCTATCTTGAGAGAGCATACTTGTAATTTTTACATATATATTTATATGTCTACCTAATCTATTGGGTTATCTGTTCGGATTTTCCAACATATGTTATAGAGGTAGATGAGGTAGGAGTGTGTGGAACACGACTACCATTAATGGAAAAGGTTAATATGTTGTGGTTGAAGGTGTATCTGTCGAGATTGTAGATCTAATACCTTCTCGAATAAGCTTGGTAGATTGGTGAAAGGATTTCATTGATTCCATAGGAAGTATTTTCAAGAATCGGAGTATATTTTTGAAGTATTGGGTTGATTGCTCTTGAGTGAGTGGGATTTCCAAGAGCTAAATCTGTCAGCTAAGCAGAAGCAGTTGATGGTATCTTGATAGCTTCAGGAAGGTATAGCTGTGTGATGGGATGCAGTATCCATAGATGGTTTTGTAGATGTTCTTCTGGAGCAAGATTAAGATGGTGTTGAAAGAACGTTGATGCCTACTCGAGGGAAGATTCGGATGTTTAGAAATTTCTGGATCTTAAGTAAGGGTGGTTATCTCATCTATATTGAAGTATGAGACTAAGGTCGATGAGTTACTTCATTTCGGACATGGTCTCAATTGTTTTCCTTAAGAAGAACAAGTGGTTGGTGTTTGGTTTGGAGCCGAGTTTCTTGAGAAGATGTCTACTCGTCTCAAGGATTTTTTTAGTGGAATTGGATGATAATTTTGAGTTTCGGGAAGCTTGTGGTTAAGGATGATCTTTTGGCTTAGTTGTATCATTGAAGTGAAGTTTAGAAGCAGCAGCGTGGATCCGTTTCTTCGATGATTCAGAAATCATTGTAATTCTACTATCAGCAGACCAGGCAGATAGTGAAGGCTTATCCATTTCTTCGGAAGGCTCAGTAGAGCAGGATATTTGTTGGAAGTGATCTATCAATTTTTCTGATAGATAAGCCATTCTTGAAGATTGATCTCAATTAGGGAAGCTGTTCTAGTTAGGAAGATAGTTCTTTGGAATCTGAACTGGGTGAGATTGCAAAAGTGACTTGCGATTAGTTTGGGAATCTTTGAGTATTCTTTGGTTTGAGATTGAGGCATCTCAAGTGGAGGTGAAAGCTATGAAGGTAGTCAGAGATTTTTTCCAGATGTTTTTTTGGAAAAAAATCAGAAGTTTACCCAAATCGGAGATTGAGTTTTCTTATCGACTTGGATTCCAGGAGTAATTTTGATGGTTCTACCATGTAGAGGGATGACGCTTAGAGCAAGAAGAGTTTGGTGAAGCAGCTCAGGATTTTTGAGGAAGGATTGACCATCTAGTTCTAGTTAAGATTCTGCTGAGATGTTTTGACTAAGTGAAAGGGTCACTAAGATTTTATGAGTCGGATGAGCAGTGTATGGAGAAAGTTTATGCTCGAGTTCTTCGATAGCATTCTCATCTACTCTAAATCATAGCTATGCAGCGGAAGCAAGATAGCAGTTATTCTAGAATGGGAGCAACCAGGAGTTGCAGTTTTCTTGGATTAGAGGATTTCTACAGGAAATTCAAGTATGAAGAAATTTTCTGGATTTGTAAGGAAAGGTTGTCAGGTGCAACTGTTTGGTTATCCCAGTTAAAGAGATGTAGGTCTGAAGTCCACTAATGCTTGTGGGATAGAGCTATGTATTCGATTTCAGCAAATTTTTGAGAGAGTCATTTTGTTGAGTAGGACTTGGAGAATTGGTTTGATTTTGTTCCTGTTTGTTCATAAGGCAATCAGCAAGGGTTAAGCTGATCAGGAATATTGAAGATGACTCTGGAGCATCAGAAGAGTTATGCAGTTAAGAATTGAGGAAATTTGGAATGAGAAGTTGGAATTTGAATATTGCTTTAATTCTATCCGATCAAAGGAGATTTAAGACTGGGTAAAACTGGAGAGTTAGCTCCGAAAGTATTTTGAGTTTTCCTGTGTTCTCTAAAGGTTAGATTTTGATCTACAGGATTGAATTGGCAGTTCGGATAGCTGGAATTCATTGTAATTCACATATCTCTGAGGAATATGTGTATAATTCATCGAGTGATAGAATCAGCGGTTCAGAAAATTAGGCCTTTGAGCTGATCTTGAGTTTAGTCTGATATCTTGTTCAGATTTGTAGGATTAGATGAGGGAGTTCTTGGTTATAGTAGTGTAGTTTCTTAAGGTTCTATAGGGCGAGTATACCAGAATAGGTACCTGGAAAACTCTTGATAATATTAGGAAGTTCTATTCAAAATTTTATCTGGATAGATAAAATTGTCTGTTTGAATTGGTTGCTATGATTGATTGTGTGATTGCTGGTTGAAATTTAAATTCTTTTGTTGGGTTATTATTAAATTTCGGGGACAAAATTCTTTTAAGGGGGGAGGAATGTGACGACCCGGAATTTTGAACAATATCAATTTAATAATCTTCGATAATAATTAAATTGATTTGATCATTTTACATTATAATTTGACAAGTTAAAATTATTTTAAAAGGTTGATAATAATAATTTGTTAATATCCATCAACATTTTTCTTAACAATATAAAATTTGGCAAGTTTAATTCTTTTGAAAATTTATAATATTTTAATTTGGAAATATTTATTTTGGCAATTTAAAATTGATAAGATTTATTTTTCAAAGGCTAATCAGAATATTTTGTATTTATGATATATATATATATATATATATATGTTGATATATCTTGTAAGTAGGAAGTTTTTAATATAATAAAACTTTATATTCAAATTGTAATATATATGAATGTATATATTATGATTTGGTTTGTGTTTTGAAATTCAACACAGTAATTTTAAAATATAATGTTAAAATGTTTTTCTATTTGAAATATGTATATATATTTGAAATAGGAATTCTATTAATTTTAATCTAATAAGTATTTGCAAACTTTAATAAATATATAATTTGTAATTTGAAATGTTAATTTGACTTAATGTTTTTGAAATGATAGTTGAGATTTAAATTTCTATAACAAAGTTAATTTCTTATTTAATATAGATACATATATATATATTGTACTTAAGTTTTAAAAAACATTTAAATTTAAAAGTTCATTTGTTTTTATTCTTTCATTTTAATTTTATCATAAGATAGATTGTTCTAAAATTTTACATAGAAAGTTAAAATAAAATTCTAAAATCTATAAACATATATTATATTAAATTAGGTCAAAAATATAAGTTATTTATAAATGCCTATATGAATTTGTTTTTGAGATATTTATTAAAGTCTAAAGTTTACTTTTATAAGATAAAAACATTTTATAATTATCTAAATATTACATAAATACATTGTATATAGCTTAAATAAATTATTAAAAAGAAAATAACATTTAAAACATTAATAAAACATTAGGAAAATAACTTTTGTAAATATTAATTAAACATTTAACATGTAACGACCCAGAAATTTTAGTAATTAAAATTTGAATATTTATTTAATTTTAAATATTAATAAGTGAATTTATAAGTTGAATAAATTTTATTTCGAATAATTGGATTTAATTGAATAATTAAATCGATAATTTAATATGTTAAATTATGGAAATAATTGAAAATTGGGTTAAATATGATTGAAAATGATTTGGGAAATTTTATTTTATCATATTGAAGTTAGAATGATATTTTAGAACTTTTAAAATCGAATTAAAAGTTAATTTGTGAAAATTGAATATTTTAATATTTAAATCGACTAGTGAAAATAGTCAATTTTTGAACAGTCTCAGAATTGGACGAGACCAGTTCCATTGGATCTGTAATAGTTATTTATTACCGAATTTCAATTTTCGTAGCAATCGGAGTTATCGTTTGATCGTGGCAGCTCGAAATGCATCGAAATTGTTTTAATATTAATTTGGCGAGTTAAAATAGTCATTTTTCAAACAGTCTCAGATTTCGACGAAACCAGTTTCATCGGATCCGTAATGTGATATTATTATAAGGTTTCAAATTTCATATCAATCGGATTTACCGTTTGTCCGGTACAAATTAAAACGCCTAGAAAATCGTTTAAATCAGTTTAATTTAAATTGAACGTTTATTGCCATAACTCGCACAAATGACCGAATTAGCTTCCGAAACATGTTCCATTGTGTCCGGAACGCGGGGTAAACCTTAGAAACGCCAACCGACACGCTTCGTTTGGAGTTCGGAAAATCCGGGATGAATAGTGTCGCGCGAATTTTCTATAAAAGCCCCCCTCTCTTCATTTTTGCAAAAATTACAAAACCCTAGGGCTAAAATCTGCAGCCGCCACCCCCTTAAAACTATCAATGGCCAGAAATTAATATTCTTTTCTCCTCAATTACTTTCAATCCATAAACATTTAGAGAAAGTGTTCAGCACGAAAGTCGAAGAGCTCGACGAGAGCTTTCAATCCATACGGTGATGATCGTGTTTGGAGCGTCAGAGGGGAAGCTAGGGGGGCCGTTGGTCTTGGGTTGCGCACGAAATTCAATGGGCTACAGGTGGCCGAGTTCATCATGGTTCATGGTGGAGGTGGAGTTCGAGATGCTCGTTTGAATGGAAGTGGCTGATCGAAGTATAATCGAGAGTTGTGGAAGCATAAATCAACCCTAGTTTGTAAATTGGGTTCGGCTATGTGTCTGTAGAAGATGCGTGAGTTGGGAAGAAGAAGGGGACGGCTGTGATGAAGGAGATGATGGATCTAAGGGCTGGAATGAGCTTAGGTTAAAAACTAAAAGGATATTTGTAAATTTAGTTAATATAAATACGTGTAACTTCATAAATGCATATCTTTTTCATACGAGGTCGAAAACGCGCGAAACCAGTTGCGTTGGAATCGTATGGATGAGCACTACGCGATGGAATTGGATTGGAGTCGTTTGGAGTTAGTGAGAATTTTGGGTAAAATTAAACGTCCGTTTAATTTTATTCGAAATAAATCGCTAAAACGAAATTGAAATCAAGGTGAGAACTTCTCACTCAATCGAATCAGTGTGGATTTTTATTTTTAATAGATAAAGTTAAAATACTTGAATGCATGTTTGAATGATGATTGTTATCTGTTGATTGTTAAAATAGACATTATGCGCCGTTAGTAAGCGGATGTTATTTATTAAAAACATATACCGCGAATATTTCATAAACAGTGAAATTGGTATTATATATAATAGCAATATATATATATTGGCATATGTATATATTGGAGTTATTGATTTCCCGCATTTGTATAGCGGATGAGACCCTATTGCGCCGTCTATTAAGCGGATAATATTTTAAATCCCATATACCGCGATAATTTCGTACTGGAGCGAAATTGGTATTGTGCTAATGTTTGTGGATGCAGGAAAACAGGTTGGAGGGATCCAACTGGATTCCTCAACAGTTTTTATTTGATTTCAGATATTTTGATATTTGATGGATTATCATATCGATATATGATGTCGTTGTAGTCGTGATTGACTATTTGGTATGTAGCATCATTGGACCAAATTTTGGAATTTTAAATGATTTTTAAAGTGATTTTTGAAAGTATAAGTTATAAAATATTTTTGGAATTGATCCATTATGAATAAATAAACGTTATACTTTTAAAAGTTATAAAAACTATGATTTTTGAGAAATACGGTTAAAGTTGATTTTTGAGAAATATGGGATTAATGACTTTATAAAATAGCTTAAATTGGAATTTCTGAATTTATTATAAAAAGTTTAAAAATAGGATTTATAAAATTTGATTATTTTATAAATCAAAATGGTGAAATTATAAAGGAGATTAAAAAGGTTTTAAAATAATAGTATAAATTGATTTTATAAAGGAATTATAAATTGATATTTATAGATTAAAACGTTGGAATTATAAAACGAGTTTTTATAAGTGTTAGAATGAATTGTGAATGAATTTCATAAATGAATGAAATTTATAAAATTATAAACGGTGAAGTTATAAATGGAATTTTATAAGCAGTAGGTTTATAAAATTTATAAAGTTATTAAAAGAATGGTTTTGGATAAATAAATAAATCTTATAAGTTATAAGATTTATAATTTGGGAAGTTAAAGGAACGATTTTGCAAAGAAATAAATTATAAGTGTTTAACTTATAATATGGACTTTTGGTTCATAATTGAGATATAAAGTGAATAGGTTAATAAAGAAAATTTATAAAGAAAGATGTTATAAGATAAATAGAAATGGAATTTATAAACGTTGTTTTATAAATTCGCAAATGACTTATTTTGATAAGTAAATTGTTGAAACCTATTAATGGAGTTATATTCACGTTTTGACTGTGAATAATCCTTTGAAATAAAATGAATAAAAGGATGAAATTTGTTAACAAAGTATATTCACGTTTTTGAATAGTGAATAATATGTTAAAGAAAATGTTTAGGATGTGATATTTTAAACAGAATTAAAACGATCTAACGATGTTTTAAATGTGTTAAGATTCGAAACCATAGATTTCAACATTGATTGTTGAAATAGACGTTTTCGACAAATAGAAGGAAATGGTGGACTATAACACTGTTGTTATAGTAAATGATTTCCGAAAGGAAATGTTTTGTACAGTATTGGGATTTATATATCTATTTTAATTTCGAATCCCTATACTAGTGATTTTGGGTTGTCGTAACGATGTTTTACGCAACATTCGTTTTGGCCCAAATAAATACGTTTAAGTGAATGATTTCCTTAAAGAATGAAATATATACTTAATCTCGATTTAAGTATATTTGAATATTTTCCAAGGGTTGAAAATAAATGGATTGAGAATTACTTAATAAGTAAGTATGGAAATGTTTTCCAATATAAAGTGAATATTTTGAGAATTTATCTTTTTGAAGATAAATTGAAGTGAATAATTGAAGTCGTATATTCATAGATATTTTGGAATATAAATTCACTATGGAATTTGTAAAAGAAAGTGGAATTTGTTTAAAAATAAATATTGATTTATTTTTGAAGTGTGAAATTATATATCTAGTAAAGATATTTTTGGGAAGTAAATAATTTGGAAAATTATTTGGAATCTGATGATGTTGTGCATATCCATTGATAGTTCAATAACCGACTATCAATATTTCCCTTTGAATGGGTAATTGATGTGATTTGTTTGAATTTGAATGCCACACTTGTTTTTGAATAAGCACTCACTATTCGGGTTAACCGGGAAAGGACCATGGGGTCGTATAACCCATTCCGAATATGTGATACGTCGTTATGAATTGCATTTGAAGACCGGTGTTGAAGACCGGATTTTTTGAAAGCGAAAGGACAACTCGTCGATTGTCTTTGCACCGATTAGCTACGGTATAGAGACTCCATATGTGATGGGAAGTCCGGACGTGATTAGAGATTATCCGGATTGCAAGGACTTCTTTGTAAGTGCCTTCGGTTCTGTTCGAGCCCGGAACAGACTTGTATGGATTGTATGTCTGACATTACAAATTGAGAAATAAAGCCGATTTCTTTCAATTATATTTATGTTGGTGGCGGAGAATTTATTCTTTTAGCTTAACACCCTTCTCTGAGACGTACGAGCTTAGAGGTTATGTAGTTGAAGGTTATCAGCGATATATTCCCAATTTGGTAATGTGATATGCTGGGTGTTGCTGTTAAATGATCATTGTGTTGATTATTTGTGATAGGATCATTTATTTGATCGTCTATCCTGGTGATCATTTCTATGATCATTTGTTGACCCAAAGCATGGCTTTTGTATAAAGTATGTTTTTGTGGACGTGACTTCGTCGAGCCTCACACCTCGGGAATGGTCAAAACAGGAAAGATGCAGCAAGGTTATGAGGGTAGCGCCCTTTAGGGTATGTGCATTTCCTTCTGGAAAAGGGTGGTATCATGGTATGGATCCTAGATACTTACTCATGTTGAAAACACTTTATGATTGTGTGATGTTGATGACGAGCGCTCGGTGAAAGGTCCCAAAGGACCGGGGGATGGCATATTCGGTCAGTTGTTACCCAGTTAGGGGTAACCCGGCCTTGTGTTGGTAGAGATCCGGTTTGGTTCTCGGGGATGTCCTTCCAGAGGCATTCTCATGTGGCAATGGGAAGTTCCTTGGCCTGACCATTCGTTGGAAATCCAAAGAAACAATACGACCCTGTACGGTTTTAGTTGTATTACCTGCTATGGAATGTGGCGGTAACCTGCTATTGAACATGGTAGCTATAGTAGGCATAGTTCGAAATGTCTATGCTGGCTAAGATTTATATTCTACTTTCGAAATAAATTTTTCCTACACTACGCACTAGTAATAATATCAAATGTAATTTTTAATGCGTATCAAGCATCTTTGACTATCATAAGGAGAAATCTCCTCCGATTCTGCGTTTGCATTGTGTGTGTGTGCGGGAGGCCTTATGGTAGTCTCATTTTTAAAAGCATTGCGAATTGACTTTAAAAATATTCTTCTATTTTGATTTTAAAGATAAATAAACTGTTTTGAGTTCTCACACCAGTCACACGACTGACTCGGAGTTTATTGTTTTCCTTCCTAATCTCTGGGTGCCCACCAATTTCCACACGGGCAGTCAAGAGTTAAGGTTTATCAGGATATTCTGGAGTTGCTGGATGCAAGATGGATGGCATGGCGTATTACTAGTTTATAGTATTTCTTTTCCGCTGTTGATGTTGTTGTTGTTGTACACTCTGATGATATGGTGTAATGAAATGAAATGTATGAAATGTAATAACTGATATAGTTCTTTGTTTAAAGATTATTCATTTATTTATTATATGTTGTTCCGCTTCGAATTGTGAGATTCTGTTGTTGTTATGTTCTTTCTGTTCCGTTCTATTTTCTATTTTCTTTTCTCTCTATTTCTATCTTTTTCTCTCTCCTTCTCTCTCTTTCTTCTTCTTAAACCATAACATTTCGGGTTTCCTGGCCTTCGATTTCTCGGCAGTCGATAAAGTAAGTATCGATGTTGAATTTTCGAAAGTCGAAAATTTTCGGGACGTTACATTTGGTATCAGAGCATATGGTTAAGCGACAACCATGGTTCTGTTGGGTATTACTCATTAGAGATAGAGTCAGTAGTACTCTAGAATGAGTTGAGTGTAATAATAGCTATGAGAGCGTATTTGTTAGTGAATATAAAATTGTTTTATATGGTGATGGTTGGTTTATTGAGTGGCATATGAACTTTCGTCAGCGTGGTCTGCAAAATTATGCCGAAGGGGTTTCTAAACACTTGAATAGAACAATTCGGCACAATATTGATTTTAAAATTGGGTAAATGAAATAATTTTACCTTGATTATATTTTATATATAAAGGGATAATTTTTCAGAATTATTAAAGTGTATATAAATTGATTGTTTAGATGTTTGAATAATCTAAATTGAAGAATAATTGTATAAGCAAAAGAATTATAAGAATTGAATTATAATTAAAGTGATTTGCAATTGAGAAATAAACTTATATATATATAATAAGTGAAACTATATGAATATATTTATGAATATGAGTTGTAAATAAAAATGAATTTAAAGTAAAATGGAAGTTTACTTTAGAATTTGGAAGCTGAATTTATTTATAAGTTGGAATTTAAGTTAAGTGAAGACAAGTGATGTTTGTAAAATGGAATATAACTTAAGAAATGTTGAATGAAGTTGATTTCGGTATCATAGTAAATTATTAAAGTTAAGTGATAAATGTGAACTTAGATTATGTAAATGAAATTCAACTTTGTAATTGAATTGAATTAATGGATTAAATGTTAATCAATTAAATGTAAATTAAACTGATAGGAAGTAATGAATGTAAGTGTTAATTCATTAAAATCTAATTTATTAGAAGTTGAATAGTTGAATGAAAATCAATTTAGTTAAACCAAATTGAATGAATATAAGCAAAGGAATTTGGTCGTAATTAATATACATTGATTGTTATATGGTTGTTAGTTGATTGATTGCATATAATTCATTAAGTGTTAATGAAATTGAATTAATGAAATTGGAAGCTAAAGTAATTGGAATTCAATTGAAAGTTAAATGAATCTTAAATAGAATTGAATTTGATTTGGAAGTGAACCAACTTGAATATGAATTAGTGAATATAAACTAATTAAAAAAATGAATGCTAGTAAATCCAATGTTAATGAATCAAATGTGATTAAATTGAAAACCTATTTCATTGAATATTAATGAGAATATGAATGAATATTTATTGGTTATGAATGCTAGTTGGTTGATGGTTGAATATATTGCTTTTGTTTTAATTGCTATGTTGGCATATATAATTATTATGTTTCTATATGATGTATATCGATACTATTGTCTATATACATGTTCTCATGTTGTTTGTTGAGTGTTTAGTAGGTGCGGATCGCGTTTGCTTCGTATTTGGAGCTCGCTTTCGCGCTATATTAGCCGTATATGCTTGCTAATAAAATATAAGGTACATATCTCGGATTACATACCGTACTTTTACATTTTTTCCCTTCGGGATGCCTCATTACTTGATGAGATGTATATTTGTGATATATATACTGTCATTTTTTTTTCGGATCGAGCCGCGCAAAGGAGACTATGGCGAATTTTTCCGAAAATTTAAGGCGTTAGAAAAATTTTGAGAAAATTGGAAAATTTTGAAAACTATAACTTTGATTTGGAATTGAAAGTTAAACAATAGTAGTTGTTTTTGAAAAGATAAGTAAGTATGATTTGAAAACTTAGTAAAGTATTGTAAGAAATTTAATTATGGATTTTGGGAAAGTTAATAGATTCTGTAACTTTTCTTACTTGGTAATTTCGAGGACGAAATTCTTTTAAGGGGGGAAGATTGTAACGACCCAGAAATTTTAGTAATTAAAATTTGAATATTTATTTAATTTTAAATATTAATAAGTGAAATTTATAAGTTGAACAAATTTTATTTCGAATAATTGGATTTAATTGAATAATTAAATCGATAATTTAATATGTTAAATTATGGAAATAATTGAAAATTGGGTTAAATATGATTGAAAATGATTTGGGAAATTTTATTTTATCATATTGAAGTTAGAATGATATTTTAGAACTTTTAAAATCGAATTAAAAGTTAATTTGTGAAAATTGAATATTTTAATATTCAAATCGACTAGTGAAAATAGTCAATTTTTGAACAGTCTCAGAATTGGACGAGACCAGTTCCATTGGATTTGTAATAGTTAGTTATTACCGGATTTCAATTTTCGTAGCAAACGGAGTTATCGTTTGATCGTGGCAGCTCGAAATGCATCGAAATTGTTTTAATATTAATTTGGCGAGTTAAAATAGTCATTTTTCAAACAGTCTCGGATTTCGACGAAACCAGTTTCATCGGATCCGTAATGTGATATTATTATAAGGTTTCAAATTTCATGTCAATCGGATTTACCGTTTGTCCGGTACAAATTAAAACGCCTAGAAAATCGTTTAAATCGGTTTAATTTAAATTGAACATTTATTGCCATAACTCGTACAGATGACCGAATTAGCTTCCGAAACATGTTCCATTGTGTCCGGAACGCGGGGTAAACCTTAGAAACGCCAACCGACACGCTTCGTTTGGAGTTCGGAAAATCCGGGATGAATAGTGTCGCGCGAATTTTCTATAAAAGCCCCCCTCTCTTCATTTTTGCAAAAATTACAAAACCCTAGGGCTAAAATCTGCAGCCGCCACCCCCTTAAAACTATCAATGGCCAGAAATTAATATTCTTTTCTCCTCAATTACTTTCAATCCATAAACATTTAGAGAAAGTGTTCAGCACGAAAGTCGAAGAGCTCGACGAGAGCTTTCAATCCATACGGTGATGATCGTGTTTGGAGCGTCAGAGGGGAAGCTAGGGGGGCCGTTGGTCTTGGGTTGCGCACGAAATTCAATGGGCTACAGGTGGCCGAGTTCATCATGGTTCATGGTGGAGGTGGAGTTCGAGATGCTCGTTTGAATGGAAGTGGCTGATCGAAGTATAATCGAGAGTTGTGGAAGCATAAATCAACCCTAGTTTGTAAATTGGGTTCGGCTATGTGTCTGTAGAAGATGCGTGAGTTGGGAAGAAGAAGGGGACGGCTGTGATGAAGGAGATGATGGATCTAAGGGCTGGAATGAGCTTAGGTTAAAAACTAAAAGGATATTTGTAAATTTAGTTAATATAAATACGTGTAACTTCATAAATGCATATCTTTTTCATACGAGGTCGAAAACGCGCGAAACCAGTTGCGTTGGAATCGTATGGACGAGCACTACGCGATGGAATTGGATTGGAGTCGTTTGGAGTTAGTGAGAATTTTGGGTAAAATTAAACGTCCGTTTAATTTTATTCGAAATAAATCGCTAAAACGAAATTGAAATCAAGGTGAGAACTTCTCACTCAATCGAATCAGTGTGGATTTTTATTTTTAATAGTTAAATTTAAAATACTTGAATGCATGTTTGAATGATGATTGTTATCTGTTGATTGTTAAAATAGACATTATGCGCCATTAGTAAGCGGATGTTATTTATTAAAAACATATACCGCGAATATTTCATAAACAGTGAAATTGGTATTATATATAATAGCAATATATATATATTGGCATATGTATATATTGGAGTTATTGATTTCCCGCATTTGTATAGCGGATGAGACCCTATTGCGCCGTCTATTAAGCGGATAATATTTTAAATCCCATATACCGCGATAATTTCGTACTGGAGCGAAATTGGTATTGTGCTAATGTTTGTGGATGCAGGAAAACAGGTTGGAGGGATCCAACTGGATTCCTCAACAGTTTTTATTTGATTTCAGATATTTTGATATTTGATGGATTATCATATCGATATATGATGTCGTTGTAGTCGTGATTGACTATTTGGTATGTAGCATCATTAGACCAAATTTTGGAATTTTAAATGATTTTTAAAGTGATTTTTGAAAGTATAAGTTATAAAATATTTTTGGAATTGATCCATTATGAATAAATAAACGTTATACTTTTAAAAGTTATAAAAACTATGATTTTTGAGAAATACGGTTAAAGTTGATTTTTGAGAAATATGGGATTAATGACTTTATAAAATAGCTTAAATTGGAATTTCTGAATTTATTATAAAAAGTTTAAAAATAGGATTTATAAAATTTGATTATTTTATAAATCAAAATGGTGAAATTATAAAGGAGATTAAAAAGGTTTTAAAATAATAGTATAAATTGATTTTATAAAGGAATTATAAATTGATATTTATAGATTAAAACGTTGGAATTATAAAACGAGTTTTTATAAGTGTTAGAATGAATTGTGAATGAATTTCATAAATGAATGAAATTTATAAAATTATAAACGATGAAGTTATAAATGGAATTTTATAAGCAGTAGGTTTATAAAATTTATAAAGTTATTAAAAGAATGGTTTTGGATAAATAAATAAATCTTATAAGTTATAAGATTTATAATTTGGGTAGTTAAAGGAACGATTTTGCAAAGAAATAAATTATAAGTGTTTAACTTATAATATGGACTTTTGGTTCATAATTGAGATATAAAGTGAATAGGTTAATAAAGAAAATTTATAAAGAAAGATGTTATAAGATAAATAGAAATGGAATTTATAAACGTTGTTTTATAAATTCGCAAATGACTTATTTTGATAAGTAAATTGTTGAAACCTATTAATGGAGTTATATTCACGTTTTGACTGTGAATAATCCTTTGAAATAAAATGAATAAAAGGATGAAATTTGTTAACAAAATATATTGACGTTTTTGAATAGTGAATAATATGTTAAAGAAAATGTTTAGGATGCGATATTTTAAACAGAATTAAAACGATCTAACGATGTTTTAAATGTGTTAAGATTCGAAACCATAGATTTCAACATTGATTGTTGAAATAGACGTTTTCGACAAATAGAAGGAAATGGTGGACTATAACACTGTTGTTATAGTAAATGATTTCCGAAAGGAAATGTTTTGTACAGTATTGGGATTTATATATCTATTTTAATTTCGAATCCCTATACTAGTGATTTTGGGTTGTCGTAACGATGTTTTACGCAACATTCGTTTTGGCCCAAATAAATACGTTTAAGTGAATGATTTCCTTAAAGAATGAAATATATACTTAATCTCGATTTAAGTATATTTGAATATTTTCCAAGGGTTGAAAATAAATGGATTGAGAATTACTTAATAAGTAAGTATGGAAATGTTTTCCAATATAAAGTGAATATTTTGAGAATTTATCTTTTTGAAGATAAATTGAAGTGAATAATTGAAGTCGTATATTCATAGATATTTTGGAATATAAATTCACTATGGAATTTGTAAAAGAAAGTGGAATTTGTTTAAAAATAAATATTTATTTATTTTTGAAGTGTGAAATTATATATCTAGTAAAGATATTTTTGGGAAGTAAATAATTTGGAAAATTATTTGGAATCTGATGACGTTGTGCATATCCATTGATAGTTCAATAACCGACTATCAATATTTCCCTTTGAATGGGTAATTGATGTGATTTGTTTGAATTTGAATGTCACACTTGTTTTTGAATAAGCACTCACTATTCGGGTTAATCGGGAAAGGACCATGGGGTCGTATAACCCATTCCGAATATGTGATACGTCGTTATGAATTGCATTTGAAGACCGGTGTTGAAGACCGGATCTTTTTGAAAGCGAAAGGACAACTCGTCGATTGTCTTTGCATCGAGTAGCTACGGTATAGAGACTCCATATGTGATGGGAAGTCCGGACGTGATTAGAGATTATCCGGATTGCAAGGACTTCTTTGTAAGTGCCTTCGGTTCTGTTCGAGACCGGAACAGACTTGTATGATTGTATGTCTGACATTACAAATTGAGAAATAAAGCCGATTTCTTTCAAATATATTTCTGTTGGTGGCGGAGAATTTAGTCTTTTAGCTTAACACCCTTCTCTGAGACGTACGAGCTTAGAGGTTATGTAGTTGAAGGTTATCAGCGATATATTCCCAATTTGGTAATGTGATATGCTGAGTGTTGCTGTTAAATGATCATTGTGTTGATTATTTGTGATAGGATCATTTATTTGATCGTCTATCTTGGTGATCATTTCTATGATCATTTGTTGACCCAAAGCATGGCTTTTGTATAAAGTATGTTTTTGTGGACGTGACTTCGTCGAGCCTCACACCTCGGGAATGGTCAAAACAGGAAAGATGCAGCAAGGTTATGAGGGGTAGCGCCCTTTAGGGTATGTGCATTTCCTTCTGGAAAAGGGTGGTATCATGGTATGGAGCCCAGATACTTACTCATGTTGAAAACACTTTATGATTGTGTGATGTTGATGACGAGCGCTCGGTGAAAGGTCCCAAAGGACCGGGGGATGGCATATTCGGTCAGTTGTTACCCAGTTAGGGGTAACCCGGCCTTGTGTTGGTAGAGATCCTGTTTGGTTCTCGGGGATGTCCTTCCAGAGGCATTCTCATGTGGCAATGGGAAGTTCCTTGGCCTGACCATTCGTTGGAAATCCAAAGAAACAATACGACCCTGTACGGTTTTAGTTGTATTACCTGCTATGGAATGTGGCGGTAACCTGCTATTGAACATGGTAGCTATAGTAGGCATAGTTCGAAATGTCTATGCTGGCTAAGATTTATATTCTACTTTCGAAATAAATTTTTCCTACACTACGCACTAGTAATAATATCAAATGTTCTTTTTAATGCGTATCAAGCATCTTTGACTATCATAAGGAGAAATCTCCTCCGATTCTGCGTTTGCATTGTGTGTGTGTGCGGGAGGCCTTATGGTAGTCTCATTTTTAAAAGCATTGCGAATTGACTTTAAAAATATTCTTCTATTTTGATTTTAAAGATAAATAAACTGTTTTGAGTTCTCACACCAGTTACACGACTGACTCGGAGTTTATTGTTTTCCTTCCTAATCTCTGGGTGCCCACCAATTTCCACACGGGCAGTCAAGAGTTAAGGTTTATCAGGATATTCTGGAGTTGCTGGATGCAAGATGGATGGCATGGCGTATTACTAGTTTATAGTATTTCTTTTCCGCTGTTGATGTTGTTGTTGTTGTACACTCTGATGATATGGTGTAATGAAATGAAATGTATGAAATGTAATAACTGATATAGTTCTTTGTTTAAAGATTATTCATATATTTATTATATGTTGTTCCGCTGCGAATTGTGAGATTTTGTTGTTGTTCTGTTCTTTCTGTTCCGTTCTATTTTCTATTTTCTTTTCTCTCTATTTTCTATCTTTTTCTCTCTCCTTCTCTCTCTTTCTTCTTCTTAAACCATAACATTTCGGGTTTCCGGCCTTCGATTTCTCGGCAGTCGATAAAGTGAGTATCGATGTTGAATTTTCGAAAGTCGAAAATTTTCGGGACGTTACATTACACATGTAAACATATAGTGTGTATTAAAGACACTTGTGAATCATATTGCTTAGGTGTAAGTTAATTATAACATAAGAGGTGACAAATGTCATCTTTTAATAAAATAAAATTTAAAACTTAAGTTGTAAAATTAAAAGAAGAAATTAATCTTCAGCAAATTTACTTTCTTCTTTCAGCAATTTAATGCAAACAAAGATCAATAAAAAAAATCTGTAGAAAATCTGAAACAAAAAGAAGAAGTAATCTGGGAAATTCAAATAAGAGAAAAAGGGAATTCAACTTAGATCTTCAGATTTCTAATTCAATCAAGCAACAAATTGTTTTCAACATCAATGCAATCTGAAATCAAACAACTCAGAGAATTCATCAGCATGCAAATCAATTCAAGAAGAATGCAGTGAAATCAAACCTGGAAAACACTTTCTGTTTTCTGCAAACAGGTGAGTAAATTGAATCTATTGAAAAAACAGTTAAATCTTGTTTTCAACTTAGTATTGTGATGATATCATGATGTGATAAGAAATATTTGATTTACATTCGATGCATGTTTGAACTGTGTAGATTGAATGCCTGTATAGTAAGAAAAATGTTACAGTGTATATAAAAACAGTTTCATATTTTATAATAAATTCAATAATTTGATTTTAAATTCAAATTAGACTTTGATTTGTTAATGGAAGTTGTTTGAAACCAAGTAGGCTATCATCTAAAAATAATTACAAGCTTTTAAATGGAATAATTTGTTATAAATTTTGAAATTTACAGTAGAATTTAAATTGGGTTAAAATTGGATGATTTCAATTTCTAATTTTGATATCATAATTGGATTGTAAATAAGGAATCATGATTTTAGAAGCAGGAATCACGAATTTTAGATCAGTAATTTGTGAGAATTTGGGTTTTGTCTGATTTGGGTAAATCGGTCGATTTACGGCAAACGACGACAAGGTTATGGACGAGGTTGTGCTCGAAGGTGGAGGGGACAACGGTGATCATCAGAAAATTAATTTGGGGATTTATAGTTGTGGGGGTTGGTCAGAATTCGATCATGTAGGGTTTTGCAACCTGTTTTTGGAGACGGTGTTCATTTGGGAATCACGGTGTCGTATCACAACCGGAGTCGATCGCTGTTGGTTCTGGAGTTGCGGGGGAGTGAGGCGGAGCTGGGGTTAAGGTGGCGAGGTGTCACGAAAGGGGGATGGTCGGCGTTGATCATTTTCAAGAGGTGATTGGTTTTAGCAGTTGATTTCGATAGTCAAATTTTGATTCTCGGTCTTATTCAAGTTTCTGGATGGCGCGATTGGTAGTAGGGGTTGAGTGGGACATGTAGGTGGCAAGCGTGGAGTTCGCCAACGTCTGGCGGCGACGTGCACGTTTACGTGCACGATTTCGCGCCACTGATATGGGTTGTGGGAGAGGGTGGCTTGAGCTCGGGTATGTGTTCGGGAGGGATACGAGTTTTACTTGAAGCAAAGTGGAAGGTCTGGGTAACTCGAGGATGTCGTTGGGTTACTCGAGATTTAACACGAGCGGTTGCAGTGAGGTGCTCGTGTTTGTTTGAGCTGGGTTTTGTTTTGTTGGGTTCAACAGTTTTAAAATTTTGAACTGTAACTGTAAGGTTTTTAAAAGTTTTTAACAAGCTAATATGAATTTGTAGATGATACAAGTTTTAAAACAAAAGTGAAACAAGTTTTATTTATAAATTAGATTTGTTTCAAAATTAAAATTTAAACATGTTTTATATATAAAATTATGAAAGTATTAATATAAGATAAGTGAATTTTGAAATAAATTAGTATTAAATTTTATTAAATAACTTTGGGAAAAGTTTTAAAGATTTAAAGGTAATTTAAAATGTGTTTAATTATAAATTGATTTCCCAAATGTTATATTTTATTTTAAATAAAGTGTAATGATCAGAATTTGGAAATCAGTTTAATAAAGATTTATTTTATGTGAATTTTGAAATTTTGATTTAATTAAAGCTAAATAAGTTTGTGAAAATAACGAAGATAATTCAATGTTTAACAAAGTATTTTGGTTAATATAAATGATTTAATTAAGAAAATGATTTTCATAACTTGGGATCTTTTAAATATAGTAAATTATGAATCATTTAATTAATTTAAATGATTAGTTAAATAATTAATTAAGTAATTAATTAGTGATTAATTAAAGATAATCACTTCGGAGTTGATTAAGTATAATTACTGGGTGAAGTAATTAAGTAATTAATTACTGGAGGTAATTAAGTAAAAGACAATTACTTTATGAAAGCAATTAAGTGGATGTGATTAAGGATTAATCATATGAGTTATTAATTAAAGAATAAATAAATTAATAAAATTAATTAAAGGTTTAAATTATTTAATTAATGGTTAATTAATAAAGGATTAAGAGAAGTTAATTAAGTGATTAATTACTTGTTAAAGTAATTAAATTAAGGAAAAAAAATATAAGTAATGAAATAACAATTAATTAATGAAATAAATAATTAATTGTTAATTAATAATTTAAGGATTATTAATTTATAATTAAGTTTTAATTACTAAAAGTAATTAAAAAGTAATTAATCAAATGTGATTAATTGAAAGTAATTAATTAAATATAATTAATTATAAATGATTAATCAAGTATGATTAATTAAAGGAAATTAATCAAGAGTAATTAATCAAGTATGATTAATTAAAGGTAATTAATCAGGTATGATTAATTTTAAAAAAATAATTAAGGAATAATTATGAGAATAATTAAAGAATAATTAATCAAGTGTGATTAATTTTAGAGGGTAATTAAGAGATAATTACTTGGTATAATTAAGAAGTAATTAATCAAGATGATTAATTAAATTTGTAATCAAGGAATAATTACTTAAAGTATTTATTTAATAATTAATCAAGGATGATTAATTTAATAATTAAGTGATATTTATTAATTAATTTGTAATTAATTAATGAATAGTAAGATGGATTGATGATAATCCAAGTGTTTACGTAAGGAATTAATTTAATTAAGGATTAATTAAATTAATTAAGTTGGATAAAACCTTGTATGGATGATGAATGATTGATTGATAAATATCATTATATGAGTTAATGATATTGGATGATATTGGATGTCATTGGTTGATATGTGATGATATGAATGTGATATATCTGAGATGTGATATATATGCTGCTTTGTGATATGTATGGATGAATTTGATAATTATGAACTATCTATCTGTGTGTTGTGAAATCATCCATTTATGTTTAAAGTGATATTCTGAATATCTACTGTTTAATCCCTTAAGTACAACTTGGACATTAAAATAGCGTTTGGATTCGGTGAGACTGGGATTGGGTTTCCATATTTGGATATCCGAAAACCACACTGATCCAAAATAAATGTTAGGTCGTGAATCCAAGTGGAGTGCAAGTGAAGACTCGAGGTGTAAGAACTATACGTCAGTATAACTCTGTGGGTGATTCCGTACTGAGTTTGACGGAATAGTACCTACAGGCTCGAGATGGTGATTCAGAGTGCAAGGGCTATGGTCGTTGACTCTAAGGGTGATTCCAAAATTAGTGCAACGAGATAGTGCCTTCGGTTCCGTTCGAACCCGAAACGGACTTGTATGGATTGATTGCTTTCAGAACATCATCAGGTGGACGATGAGCATTCTAAGATAACTGTGTCCTATAAAGTTAATCGTAGCCTCAAGCCTCATCAACCGAGAATGGCTAAAACATGGGAGGTGCAGCAAGGTTAAGTGGGTCATGCCCAAGTAGGACGAGATTCATCCCTATCTAGATGTCCCTTTTTATTTCGGCTTTGTGGGCAGTTGGTCTGCAGCCAACTGCGGGGTGGTCTTGTTCGGGACTGTTCAGTAAGGAATGGTCCCGGCCTTATGTTGCAGGGAAGCGGGCGTACTCCTCGGTACGGTGATATAGGCCACATACTGTGACGGGAGGTACCCCAGTAGCCCTGCCATTGTATGGAATCCAAACTCCAACAAGTGCCTGTACGGTTTTGATTGTGCCCAACTATGTTGGAACGTGAGATGTAAGCATTCCAGCTATTTCTATATTTTATCTTGAAAACCCTAGACACTATTATAATATCACTGGATTTCCTATCAAATGTTTTGGTTAGCGTAAGGTAAAAACTTTTCCATGTTTATGTGTGGGAAGTCTTACGTGATACCTTTCTTTTCAAAGGATTTTCTAAAATTAAGCAATTTTAAACCGTTTACTCACACCAGACCCCTGTCTGACCCAAGTGTCTATTTTCTGTTTTATTAAACTCTTGGGTACTCATATTATGTATGAGTAGTCAAGTGATTCAGGTTATCCTTGACGAGTTCCGGAGGAGCTTTGGAGCAGGAGGCTTCAGCGTGTAGATATATAGATAGAGTTTCCGCTGTGTGTATTCTGTATAGTTGTTCTTTTATTGTATATTAGACAGAAATGTTATAATTGTCTAAATTGAGATGTTTAGTTGTGTAGTCTTATGTATATGACACTATGTATATGTTATATATTATATTTCATTCGTTCCGCTGTGAGATTCTTTTGTGTTGTTGTTCTTTCGTCTCTTTCTTTTCTTCTTCTATCCCTTTTTTGTTAATTAGTGATGCGATTTTCCGTTGATAGAATGTCGGGTCGCTACATTTCCAGACTTAATTATCTAAAATTTTACAAAAAATTCAATAAATTACATTATTTAAAAATCGTTAAAATATCCGGGTTGTTACACTCTCCTTCGCTCAAAACTTTTCATCCCCAAAAAGAAGGGAGGCAGGAGAATAGAAGCAACCAGAAAGAAAAATAGATTGAAATACAAAAGAAAAAAATTAATTTAAAAACAATATAAATTTCATTAATTAATTATTTTTATTTTTTTGGTTTATATCCAACTAATTGATTTCATTCCAAGGTATATTGACATTTATTATAACCACTCCTAATTTATTTAAATCTCATCAACATTATTTCATATTGTATTATATTCAATTACATAGTTAACTTCTAAATAGCTAGGTAAGCTATATATATGGAATGCAATTGAGTATTATAAAAGTAAAATTTTTTCCAATTTAATTATTTCAAATTTAAATATTCATTCAAAAATTTAAGAGTTAAATTTTTGATTTCGCTTCAAACTATTTAGACATAAATATATTATATCTTCAAACCAAATCTATAAACATATACGTACATATATTATAAATCAAGTCATACATAAGAAATTCAAATCAAATTCATGTTCCAAAACAAAAGTGTAGTAAAGCTACTAAATGGTCTCTCTACTTTGAAACTTGAAAATGAATGTCGATGATGCTGCAGTCATTACCGAAATTATTTTCCAAAGACAAAATAGGAGAGTACTGATTTAAAAAGTTTAAATTTCATTGGAAATGATTTCTATTCGAAAATAATTTTAATTAATATACCCATAAATTTAAAAACAAATGTGGAAATTAGCCACAAGGGCCTTTTTAGCAAGTGGAATTAGTTTCTAGGACACACAACGAAAATAATTACTTTCAAGGACAAAATGTAAAATAATTAGTTTGTAGGGCCTAAAAACCTATGAAATTATGTCCTTGAAAGTAAATGGACTACCGACTTTGTCCTTGAAAGTAATTATTCTGCTGATTTTGGCTTTGAAAGTAATTTCTTTAAATATGTGTCCTAGAAACTAATTGGGCTGCGAAGTTTGTCCTTCTAGTGAAATGCCCCAAACCAAATTTTATAGAATGCTGAAAATTTAATTCTCAAATTATTAATTTATATTCATTTTAAATTCCAAATCAGTTTATAGCCATGTGTATATTTTCATTTATGTATGGTTTACAAAACAATAAATGAATAACAACTAATTCAGTTAACTAAAAATTTCAGAAAAATTTATACTTATATATAATATAATCATACAAATTATTTAATTTACCAAATTTGTAAACAATATTATGTCAGTTTGGTCTGTTCAAGTGTTTTTGGAATTCCTATCAATGGCGTTGATCAGACGAATCGATCAAAACCAAAAATTCAAACTTAACAACTTAAACAACACACTATAAAATATTTTATATTAATTACAAATACACTCCCTCAATCGATGATACATAAATGGATTTCATAACAAAAATAGAGATTCAAATTTAGGGAGATCCTAATCAAATAAGATAAGCATGATAGGAAGATAAATAGATTACAAAGAGAGAAATGAATGGATAGACTTATATAAATCGCAGGCAAACTTAACTGGGTCAACCGAGACTTCAAGAATAAGATCGATGTAGAATTCTGAGACAAATCAACATCTGATCGATAGAATTCATGCAAAGCGTGAGGTAGCAGCATCTAAACCGAGGACACAGAAATACCTGTTGTAAAGGAGTTTCACCCCTTTACAAATCATTCAAGGATTGGCGGGACCGCCGATTCATTATAGAGATAAACCGAAGTGGAGTTATAGAATACTCCAGAATCAGGAAGAATACGAATATGGAGAAACAAAAATGAATTTCAGAACAAAGGGAAAAGTTTCAAAATTTAAAGGAAACCGAGTCAAAGAAGAATGAACACAAGCTCGAACGAAGGTGATTCTGTAATTTAATATACTCTAGATGCTAAGTTTGCTTAAAACCAAAGCTCTAATACCAACGGTAACATCCTTGTATTTTCAACCATTCGTATCCGCACATGTCGGACTTGAATTGCTCAAAATATCAGATTGTTAATTTATATTTGCCAAAACTCAGCATATACAGTAAATAAATCAATCAAAGAATCACAGACACAGAGTAATATAATAATAAGAAGCGGAAACAAATGAGTAGTAGTTCATGAAGCGACTATATATATATATAACAGAATTAAAACAAGATACGATAGAAATCTTGATACATTAGTCAAATAACAAAATCTGAATATATCACTAGAGTTAACTGAATAACTGAAAGCTGAATAGATATAGATGGATCTCCAAGCGAAGCACTAACTCCAAAAGCGAGTCTTAAATGCTATGACACTTAGTCTGATCCGAGAATACAGCAAAACACAAAACACTCGAGTCAGGATTAAAATTCTTATAATAATAAATCCAACTCAAGTGAAATATCAACTGAAATACAAGTAACTTAAAGGATGTTTTGGATACCCATCCTCTAAGGATCCATGGAACTATCTACTATGTAGTACAATATACTATTATAATATGTCTATAGTAAAGTAAACTATTAAAATAGCGTTAAGGCATTACCAATATCACCCTTAACACATTTTTATATGTTCCCATAGTCTATACAGTACCGTAATCTCCTCCGTACTAGGCGTCGTCAAAGGGCACTCCATAGGTATGGTGCAAAACAAACTCGTAGTGGCTCGATAAGGTATGACACAACACAACTAGGCAATGCTAGGTAAGATATATCAATTACACTTCCTGGCTGGTGATGAAGCATAGCCGTAACTACCACCCACCTCGATCCGCACTCCCAAAAATCCAAGGGTGCACCCAGTCAATCACAAAGTAATAGAATGGTATCGAAGAAGTGTGTCCGATCGAAGGAGCTACCTCACTTGGCCCGTCAATTGCTCCTATTTTAGCCACCTTAAGCTAACTCATGGGAGTTGGGTCCACGTATATACCTCAAATAGAATCGTCACCATCCATCCTACTTCATTCTGGAATCTCCACCGCGTACAAAATTGTTAAAGTAGTTTTCGGTATTGGCAGAGAGTATGACAATAACCGATCCCGATCTCTTTAACAACCAAATGTTATTATAACACCGCGGTCATTCATCTCAAATAATTCATATTTCAGAACGAAAATATCATATCCATTTGAAAACCATACAAAAAAAAATCATTTTTCACTTAAAATAATATTCTTTTCCAAAATCATAGTACTTTTAAAATTATAACACCTTCGAAATTATAAATTTATAAATTATAACACTTTGAAAACATAATACTTTGAAATTATAACACTTTCCACTTAAACAGTTTAGATATGGAAATTAGTATATATAATAAAAATAGTTTATAAAATAAAATAGTTAGTATATTAAAGATAATTATAAGTTAAAATAATTTATATTAAAATAATTAGTATATTAAATAGTTTTATAATAAAGATAGTTTATATTAAAATGATTTATGTTAAAAATAGTTTATATTAAAAATAGTTTATATTAAAATAACTTATATAAAAAAGTTTATATTAAAATAACTTATATATATATTAAATAGTTTGTATTAAAATAATATATATATTAAAATCATTTAGAAGGTAAATTTAATTCAATATCTCAATAAACCATTGATTTACATCGATTTTGAAATAGATTTGAACTACAAATCAAACCATCTTGATTTCAATAGGTTTCAAAGCTATAAATATTCAAACATTTAGAACAATTCAATTTTGATAAATTCATTTATATTTCAAATTCAACTTTATCATTTTAAATATTGAAATATCCACTTAGTCCATTAAATATCATTTAAATAGAACCTTAAATTACATTTTATTGAACTAAACATTCCCTTCAATTTATTTACTTGAAATATTCATTTAATCACTTTAAATCAAAATCAAGTTATAAAATCATAAATCTCAAATCAAATTTATTTGAGTATAATTCTTAAATAAATAAAAATTCAAACCAATTTCTATTTCTCTTTCCAACCTTAATTTATTGAAATTTTATTATAAACTATATACTTGAAAATAAAATTTTAAATAAATACTTAAACATATTATATTTTAATTAAATTGAACTTTATTAAATTAAATCTTATTATTAAACTTATTTTATATTAAAATTAATTAATATATATTTTTAAAATAGTAAAATTATAAGTAAAACCTTAAAATTTAAAATTTCAATACTAACTTATAACTTTAAAATTTTCAAAACATATAATTTTAAAAATCTAAAATTTAAAACTATATAAAATAACATTTATATATAATATCTTAAACTCAATATTTATATAAACCATATATATTTCTTTTTAAACCTTGGAAATCATTTCAATATATATATATATATATATATATATATATATATATATATATATATATATATATATATGGACCAACGGTGTCTGTATAAAATTTTCTATCCTATGGTCAAGTGATACAAATATTTATCATATCAATCTGCAGTTTAAATATCTATAGATATATATCTTTTCAACCCGCAATCCCAAATTCAATGTCAATGAAAATTGCTTGGTTTATCATTTCAACCCATAACGATTTTCTCCTATTCTATAAGATCGTTCGGGTATGTATCATTTCAATCCATAGGGAATTCTAAACTAATAGGGAACTTGTAGAGTGAGAACATATATGATACTAATATAACAATCAGCAATGGGCATATGCCATCCGTGATAAAATAAATAACAGATCGTGGGGTAATATATCACAGGTGAACAGTTACAGATAATAGCATTTCATATATAGAAATTATGTAACTAACAGTTAATCTAGCAACACATTTCAATTGTCGTTTCTAGTGAAATCAAATCTAATAAATATAAGAACGTTAATCGTGAGTTATTTCTCACCTTTCGAGGCTAGATAGACTGGACAATGAGATGAGTTACGAATCCAAGCATGAAATCCAAAGCAAAATTGGCACTAATTTGACGGACAATGCTGATAAATTAGAATCAATGAGGAAAATCAACTAGTTTGATAAAAGTGGAATATATATATATTATTATTATTTTTATTATCTTAAAATCAATATTTACAATAATCAGTATTTAAATTTTAAACACCTATAAAATATATCTTTAGAAATATACAAAACTAAACTCATGTATTGATATAAATTAGTATACAGGCTTTTGTGTGTGTGTATATATATATATATTATTTAAAATAATATGTATATTTATTTCAAAATGGCAATACCCATATTGCACTCAAAATTAAACTTTCAAAACAACAAACCTTCTTCAAACTGCAACCACTGAAAGAAACTATACATACATACATACGTACATATACATATACATACATACATATACATACATACATACATACATACATACATACATACATATATATATGTATATATGTATATATATAACAACAAATTGCACTAGCCCAAATTCACTCTATAACAAAAAACCAATATAATACTAATACATAATCTGATATACAACATAATACATGTATCTATATATTTCTAATATAACTTACATAAATTTGTATATAAAACAAAATAGGTTTATTTCTTATATATACGTACGTTTATAAACATATACATATGTATATAACATATAATAACAACTTATATACTATATATATTATATATAAATAAACACATCGAAATTGCTATATTATGCTTTGAAATCGAATGGGAACTTATGTAAACTTTATAAACTGTATAAAATAAAATCAACAGCTTGATATATATGAACTGTACAACTTTATAACTAACAGATGATAACTAAAGTAAGCTAATATGTATAACTATATACTCTAACATATAACTTAAATATAACTAATTAATATATGAACTAACATATGTAAGATATAAAAATACATATGTACACTCACTGACCTTATATAACTTACTAACATATATAATATAATTTATATAAACAGATAACAGATAATACTGTAAAACATATAAAATGTAAAATATATATAACATACTTATGTAATATAATATAATATAATATGTATACTTATAAATTTTAAAAACTTAACAGATCTCGTATATAAACAAATAAGTATGTACACAAATCAACATATACACACACTATGCAAATTTTATTTTAAAATCTAAATACATTAAAATAAATGCAACATATAAAACATAAACTTACTTGCATATACATAAATATGTGGATAGAGTGTAATATATATATCCTCCCAAGTATTCAAGGATGAGGAGGAGAATGTTCTAGGCTTGCGCACATGTTCTCGTCAATGAGATTGTTTTGGTGGAGGGTTGATTAATGCTCAGCTACGTGGCAGCCGTGATGGCTTCGGCAAGGCCTGGAGAGTTTAGGGAATGCATGGTTCTGATGAGGAAGGTGGAGCACAAGCTTCGAGTAGCGGAGCTGTAGAGGTGGAGGTCGGCTAGAGAGAGGAGAGGCGATTGGGCGATCGGCAAATGGTGGCTACATGGGAATAAGGCATGGGGCTTGGTTGCATGGCCATTATGAGGGAAAGAGGAAATATGAACAGCTTCAGATGTAGGGTTGACAAGGGTTCAAGGCGGGGAAGAGGAGAAGTGGATATGGCTCGGGTTGCTGGCGAAGAACAATCAAGTGGCAGGATCGAGAATGGGTAAAAAGAATCGAAGAGGTTTGCAAATGAAGATGACGTATCGGGTTTTTTAAGCAATATGAAAAAAAACATAGGACCTTATATGTGATGACCCGGGTTCCGGCGTTAAAAAATCGACATCTAATACATCATCCGTATTCGAATGTCGGAGATTCAAACGTTCAAGTCCAGTTTGTCGGAGCTTATAACACATTAGGTGGAAACAACACAGTGGAAAACAAAGAAGTATAATTTTATTGATACACAAATGGATACAATATGAATACAATATCTGATAACAAATGCCCAACAACAATATCAGAGCCAAATATAGAACAATGGAAAGATATAAGAGAAAATGGGAATAAGAGCAACAATAACGGAAATATAACTTCAACAGAGCTTCCAAGAAAGAGAGAGAGAAAGATAGAATCCAACGGACTGCATCTCCATCGCCAAAGCTCCAAAGCAGAAGGCTCAAACCAAAAGCTCAAAACCACAACTATCATGCTGCAATAAAGCGAATGCGATCTCCAATCCGCAGACTTCAAAGACTTCCAAAATCTACATCTACTATCTGAACTTGCTGATAACCTGACTCTAGGCTGCTCGTGAGGAAAATTATGGACATCCAGAGTTTAGAAAGGGAACAATAAACTCCAAGTCAATCATGGGACTGGTGTGAGAAAACAAAAATAGTTATTTGAACAAAAATAAATTAAAAAAGAAATAAAAAGAAATTTTCTATTCTTTTTGGAAAATGAAACTACGATAAGGTCTCTCGGCACACACACAATGCATTCGCACACTTGAGGGAGGTTTCACCTTGTTATAGTCAAACATGCTTGATACGTGAAAATCCTTTTGATATTATTTTCAGTGCATAGTGTGGAAAACATTTCGAAAGTATAATATTAATCTTAGCCAGCATACGTACCATTATAGTATGCCTACAATAGCTACCATGTTAGATGGTAGGTTCTACAACTAAAACCGTACAGGGCTCGTATTGGGCGATTGGATTTCCAACAAATGGTCAAGGCTAAGGAACTTCCTTTTCGAATGGATACTCCTCTGGAGGGACTCCCCGAGAACCTAACCGGATCTCTGCTAACACAAGGCCGAGTTACCTCCGTAACTAGGTTACTAACTGTCACGAGTATGCCATCCCCCGATCGTAACCAATCTTTACCAAGGCACCAACAAAAAAAAATCCAACAACCACATAAGTAAAATATCTAGGCTCCATACGATGATATCACTTTTTATCCAGAAGAGAATGCACATACCCTAAGGGGCGCGACCCCTGTAACCTTTTGCCGCATCGTTTCTGTTTCTACCATTTTCAGGGTGTGAGGTCTGTTGAAGTCTTGTCCCATAAAGCTACGCTTTTCACAAAAGCCATGCTTCGATCAACAAATGATCAGCACTTAGCATGCCACATTACCATATCAGGAATATATCACTAGTAACCATCAATTACATAACTTCTGAGCTCGTACGTCTCAGAGAAGGGTGTGAAGCTAAGAGAATAAATTCTCTGCCACCAAAAAGAAATGTATTTGATAGAAATCAGCTTTACATCTCAAAGTGTAATGTCAGACATACATCCATACAAGTCCATCCTAGGTCTGAATGGAACCGAAGGTACTTCGTCCAGTTAAGGAAAGAAGTCCTTGCAAATTCGGATATTCCCTAATCACATCCGGACTCTCCATCACATAGGGTAATATAAATCTCTATACTGGAGCAACTCGGTGTAGAGACATTCAATAGGTAATCCTTCCATTTTCGGAAATACCCGCTCTTCAACCACCGTCTTCAAGTGCTATCCCATTTCGCCGTATCATTATTCGAAATGGGTTTTATGACTTAATGTCCTCTCCTATCTTAACCGAATAATGAGCGCTTATTTTAAAAACATGTGGATACATTCACAACAAATTTCCATTTTTAATCTTTTAAACAAAAGATTCACCTTTAAGATTCGATGTGGTTTTTGGATAACCATTTGGAATCCGACTCCCGGTCGCTTCGAAATTCAAATGTCGTTTTAAAGGCCAAGTTATTTAAGTAAATAATTTTAATTTAATCCAGATGTTCACATTCACACAGTAATACATCATAGATAAATAATCGCAGCTCAATCCAAAGCAATTCATATCACAGAGCATTACAATCACATATCAGGGATATCAAACAATTCAAGGCATTCAATATAATCCAATCATCCATAAGTAAGATTAATTAATCACCTGATTATAATTAATTTAATTAACTCAAAATAAATGAATTACTTATAAATTAATCATCTAACCCTACTTAATTAATATTAAGTAATTAAGAACCATCTGTTATTATTTAAATTAATTAATGAAATTAATTAATCATCCTTAGTTATTCATCTTAAGTAATTATCCTCAATTACTTACATTAATTAATTATCCCTTATTTAACCAAATAAAATTAATTAGTATCAAATTAATTACATTAAATAATTAACCCTTAATTAATTACATTATCAAATTAACCCTTTTAATTACTTACATTAAGTAATTATCCTTTAAGTTATTAATTATCCCATAATTACTTACATTAAGTAATTATCCTTTAATCACTTGATTAATTAACCTTTAATCATTAATTAATTATTCTTAATTACTTAATTATCCTTTAACTAATCACATTAAGTAATTATCTCTTAATTACATATATTAATTAATTAACCTTTAATTAATTAATTAACTTTTAATTAATCTCATTGAGTAATTATCCTTTAACTAATTACACTAAGTAATTGTCATTTAAGTAATTAATTATCCCTTGATTACTTACATTAATTAACTTTAAATTAATTAATTATCCTTTAATTAATTTCATTAAGCAATTATCCTTTAATTACTTACATTAATTAATCAACCTTTAAATTAATTACATTAAGTAATTATCCTTAATTAATTCATAATGATCCTTTAATTAATGAAGACCCCAATTAACTTAAGATAAACGATTTATCTTAATCAGTTATTTAATTTTAATTTTAAACCATAATAAATAAACTTTTGAAATTATTTATCAATAACATATGAATTAACTACGATCTATACTTAAAACACTTACCTTAAACACTTACTTAATTAACATCATTAAATTCTTTGAAAAACACTTAGGGATTTAAATATAATTATTTTAAAACCAAATCAATTAACCTTAAAAACAATTAACTTTCAAAATTCAACCTTTAAAATAAATTTACTATTAACCTATAAATTAACTTAGACTTTTAAGTTTATGAACAACTATAAACGTCTTTATCTTTTTAATTAACTTCTTAATTAAGCTGTTTAATTTTATTTAAAATAAACTTAAGAAATAACATAATTTATTTTTAATTTAAAAATAAATTGTACCACTTTTATTAACCAAATATTTAGATAAACATTTGTTATATAAAAGAATTAGTTTTAAGAAAATTTGTCAAAACTTGATTGATTTAAACTTTTAAAACTTATTTAGTTTACTTTTTGATCTCTTACCCGAGACCACTTCGAGTTCTCTCCAGGGCCCATTCCAGTTTTCCTCGAGCCAATCCCCAAAAAAACTTCCCTCTTTTTTCCTACTTTGTTTTTGATTTAATTGTTTTTTTAAAAACCTTGTAACATATTATTTTCACGTATCAACCCGAAAATAATCTCGAGCCCAATTCAAAATTTCCCGAGCCAACCCTGAGCTAATTATCTCCCTCGATAAACTCGAGACAAAATGCGTTCTACTTCGAGCCAGAACCCATCTTCCTAGATGCCTCAGCCAACATCAAGTATCAACGAAAACTCATGCATGTGCATAAGAGTTCCGACCAACTCCGATCGACCTCACCGCCATCTACAAGTCGTCGATCATCTCCTCGAACGTCTCGACCGCCCAGAAAAATCATTAGCGTCGGAAATCAAAATCCAGTGATCGAGAAACTTCCTGGAACCCAAAACCCTCGATGAAATCACCTCGCCCTGTCGATCCTGTTCACCAGAATCCACGCCGCCTCATCCAGAGCAGCATCTCTGGTCTACGCTTCGATTCCCCTCTGTCCGATCGCCTCCAGTGCATCTTCGACGTCGCACGAGCTCGAGGAACAATGTCGACCAAAACAGCATGCGAAACCCTAAATCGACATCTTCGAGCTGCTCCGACCATCTAAAAATCCAACCACCATTTTTCCTCTGATCCCCAACCTTCAAGCTACCTCCAACCCAAAACACGACCAACCATTCCTCACCAATCGTCAGAATTTGACGAATAACCCAAAACCGATCAACTCGAGATATCTCCATATTTACAAACTTCAAAATCATGAATTGATTATCAAAAATCATTATTTTCCAATGCGAATCTGTTCCTATGATCCAAACTTAAAATCCATACATTCGATTTTGACTTATATTTGATTATTACGGTAAATTCCTTATTTTTGAAGTAATTACTTAATATATATACCTGAAACCATTTTCAAAATTTGTACTACATTGTTACAGTCATTTTACTTTTAGAGATCATAGTCTAACAATCCTTCTTTGAGAAAATATGAATTTATTTATATTGATCTGTGCCTGTAATTCAAACAGAGGAAGATATATATACATATACACAGACATGCACAACCTTTTCATATTCATATACATGTAATCACATCCATTCATCCATGCAAACAATATTCCACAACTTTACTTCAAGTATTAATCACTTACAATTAAGATATAAACAGATTTAAGGTTTTAAAAGTTTAGTTTACTCATCTGGTTTTGAAAACAGAGAAGCTTTGAAGCCTGAAAACTTAATTTTTGAATTTGAATACTAGAATTTGTTTTGGTTTGGAATTGCCTTGATGTTGAACTCGCTTGATTTGAATTTACTTTGTGTTTTGAGATGATCTTGAAACTGATCTGAACTTTGCTTTTATTGATAAAGCTGAATTGAATTTATGCTAAGCTTCAGGTTAAAGTTTTAAAGGTTGTTTACTTTAATTTGCTTCAGGTTTGAATTTGGAAAAGTTTGTTTGCTTTTGTTTTTAATCTCTGGTTTGAGTTTTAGTTTCCAATTTTTTTTTGCTTTCTTAAGTTTTGGTGTTGCATAAAAGTTTTGAAAATGAAAGATATGAGATGTAGAGATGTATTTATAGCCTTGATTTTATTTTATTTATTATTTTTTAAAAATAAAAGAAACAATGATACTTGTATTTACATGAAATAAATTTAGTTACACTTGTTCAATTACATGCTAATTTACTTACTTACACATGTTTTTAATGCATGTTATTAAATGTTTTCTATATATTTACTATTTAGTTATATATATATTTTAAATTTTCAATTTTTAAGTAATGCATTTCCTTTTTATATTAACATATGTTATACATATATACAAACTATATTTATTCATATATAATTTTAAAAGAAAGTATTTTAAACCTTCTTATTAAATCTTATTTTAATTAGCTATTATACCTTTAAATAAATAAATATTTATCTATATACATTTCCTATTATAAATATTTATATAACCTTAAAGAAAATGATTTTAAAATTTAATTATACGTTAATAAATAAACACATGTATATATTCTAATTTAACCCTTAATTAGCTTTTAAAAATTATTATATTTAATTCAAAACATAACTTCCCAATTACAATATATACACAGATATATATATATATATATATGTATATTAGAAAACAAATTTTTATTAATTTTAAAATATAGAATTTTTAAATCCAATTTATTTTTAAGATTATTTGTTCTTGAATTTCAAATCCAAAATTCTATTTCCAATATATATATATATATATATATATATATATATATATATAAACAAACACTTATCTCATTTGTTTTGAAAAATTTCAAATTAATTCACAATTTGATCCAAAAACCATATTAATTACTGAACTAAATTTGGCTTAAAAAGGGGATTGTTACATTATATTTTAATTAGCTCAATAAAGTTAGAACGAAAAGAATTTAAAAAGGCTTATGGGAATATGAAAAAGTGAGTGGCTGTTTGTTTGCAAACGATGGATGGATAAAAGGACGGATGGAAACCAAAAGGGTTTAAAACGGGTGCCGATACGAAGTCGTTTACCGATTTTCCGCCGCATATCGGACATCAAAATAAAAATATGAATGTACTATGGAAATCAGCACGATGCGAGATCAAAATGGTGTAGAGATATCTGTGATACGATTGAACTATCAAAAGACGATATTCGATACCGAAAATGTTGCTAAAATGCCGGAATTAAGATAAACGGAGTAGTAGTCCAAATTTGATGAAACGAAATATGACGTCTCACTTAGAATATGATTTACAAATTTATTACATAAAAATATTCAGGTTTGGAAAATATTTTTTTATCATCAAATATTAACTGATTTGAATTGGAATAAAATTACACAAAAAAATAAACTTCCATGTTATGTGATGAAAATTTACCATTTGCTATGTTTAAATAGACATATTACAAATATCAAATTTATATTTCCAAATTTAATTATTTAAAATTTTACAAAAAAATAAATAAATTACATTATTTAAAAATCGTTAAAATATCCAGGTTGTTACAACGAAAGTAAGGCATTCATGAAGTTTAGTGGCGTTTGGTTAAGCATGGTGGCAGAATTTAAGGGTTGAGTGTGATTGCATTGTTGATTTTTGGGGGAGCTTTAGGCGGCGATGGTGGTCGAGGCTTTAGGCGTAGGCATGTTAAGGTCAGTGAGGGTATGGGGTGATGATGCGGCGGCCTTTGGTAAGTTGAGGTGGCACCGGCGGTAAGGTAAAGTCAGCCTGGGTTGGGTTCATATACGCGAACAAGAGAGGAGATCAGGGGGAGAGAAGAATAGAGTTGAGTAATTAAGTTTAAATAAATGTAATTAGTAGTAATATTATATTATTTAAATTGAAATCTTGTTTAATCAATAACTTTTGCAATTTAGATCCAAATTGAACGCGACGAGTTGCGATCATATCAGCGAACGCTATGATATAGAGTTGGATTTGATGGATTTGGAGCTAGTATGAATTTGGACTAAAATTTAAAAGCCTGCTCGATTATAATCCAAACTGGGATGCCCCAACAACAACATGAATTTCGGTGAGTTAAACTCAACTTTTTGGCTAACCAGTATGTTATATAGTTGATAAAAATTGTTAATTAGATGTTTGGATGATTTACTGTTTTATCAGTTGGTTTGGATTTGTTCTCGTCCTTGGAGCGGATGTCCTTTTGTATATACCCGCCTAGTAGCAGATGACCCACATTATATGATTATATACTGTTTGTAATGCAGGGGTACAGGTTAGAGGGATCCAACAGGATTTCTCACCACTGTTGATTTTACTTATATATATATATGTGTGTGTGTGTGTGTGTGTGTGTGTGTGTGTGTGTGCGCGTGTGCGCGCGCGCGCGTGTGCTGATATACATGAGCTGTGATGTTGTGGAGGTTAGAGGGATCCAACAAGATTCCTCGCCATTGTTGAATTATTTTCAGTAATATTCATGGTATATGAATTATTGAATATCAAACCTGATTGTTGACACTATTAGTTATGACATTGTTATATGTTCAAAACTTAAACCCTGTAGTAATAAAAAACCAATATCGATATTGGTTAAATGTGGGTAGCTATTGGCCTTAAATTAGCATTATAAAAATTTACTTCTATTTTACTCCAACCTTTTCATCTGTCTTTTCTAAGTTATTTATTTATATTTAATGTCGTTTTAAGATTACTTATATTTAACACTATTTTAAGATTACTTATATTAAAATTGTTTTAAAGATTATTCATTTATATTTGATGTTGTCTTAAAGTTATTTATCAATATTTTAATATTTTTGAAAATTTAATTATTGAAATAAGCAATATGGCTTGAAATTAATAATAAGGATTTATTTAAAAATATTCTGAAAATAAATTTTTACTATTTATAACAATGGTAAAAATTAATTATATTGTTTATTTAATAATGTGTTGGAATTATTAATTATTATTTGAAGGATATTTTAAAGTTAATAATTATCATTTTTTATAACGTTTATTGCTAATTATTATTATACAATAGTGTTTTGATCTAAGTATTTTATTTATTTATAAATGTTTTCGAGACCCATAAATAGAGTTTTATAAACGGACTTAGGTTTTATAAGAGGAGTTTATAAAATGGTTTGAAGACTTAAAAGAAGATTATTTACATGGTAAAGGAGTTTATAAATGGGTAGATATTTATAAACTAATTTTGGAAATAGGTTTATAGATTTATAAAATAAGTTTTACAAATAGTTTTTATGGATCTATAAAAAGGGCTATAGATGCTTTTAGAAATGGTTTCAGATATTTATAAAACGGTCTATAGTTGGCTTTTAGAAATTTATAAAGGAATTTGTAAATTTTTTGAATTGTGTAAAAAGGAAATCTTTGTAACGATCCCGATTTAAAGACGAATTTAAATTTGCAATTTAATTGAATTTTTGGATTAAATTATGGATTTAATTTGCAATTTAAAATCATGTTTAAAATTTTCAAATTTAATAAGAAAAGTATACCTATTTGCTTTTGAAATTGGAACTGAAACTCAAAAAATGAATATTTATAATTAAATTGAATTATAAGTAAAATGTTTAAAATAAAATAGAATAAAATTACTTATCAGTGTTGAGTGAAAGATATAAAATAAAATATACGTTATAAATTTAATACTTATGTTAGAAATATAATTAGAAGATAAATTGCAAAACAATACTATATATTCAAGCATGTACACTTAAAAATAAATAAGTATGCATCATCTCAGTCGAGTAAGTAGTCCAGGCAAGATGATAAGCAAGAGTATGCAAGGAGATAGAAAAATAAATGTCAACATACACAAGAAAAACCAAAGGAAATGATGCATGTAAACATATATAGGAAGTATTACAAAATAAAAAAATAAAATAAAATAATTACATACATAATTTGAACAAGCAAAGAACTGTACAAGCAAAATTGAATAAATGGAGACTTGATAGAAAAGGTACATATGTACATACATGATTCAAATAGTGTGAAGATGTAAACCCAATAACACCTGCATTAAATGCCAAATCTTTTCAGCATATAAAAGATCTCCTCCAACCGAGTTAAAGAATGCAAGTAAATAAAATAAGTGTAAACTGCACATGTACATTTCATATGTAAACAAAACAGGATAGCAATAAGAATGAACACAAATAAAAGATAACAAAACAAATAGAGTAAACAAAACTAAAGCAAAGCAAAGCAAAGCAAAACAAAGTGATAAAAAAAAACAAATATAAAATAAAAGTGTGTAGGCTGTAAATAAAAATGGGAAGTAGGACATAAGCATTTAATACCGTCCATCCCCTCAGCACAAAACAATCTCTTCAGCCACCCTATTTACATTAGCCTTTAAACAAATGGAAATATAAGTATGCAGGAAAATATGTTCAGCTAAATATAGGCTTGAGGAAGAAGACATAAAGTACTTGGTAATTAATGCTAGCAACATTTAGTTAATTCGAATTTTTTTTAAAAAAAAAATCAATTCAGCCAACAAAAATCTGACTTGATATTGTACTAGACAAAATAGTATTACTCTGTGTTTGTACAAAGAGAGTATGATCACCTGTAGACTCGATCTATATACATCAGCTTCTCATCAGTTCGATCATTTCAAAACACTGCGAAAACTCTAAAGAAATGTCAGCTTAAACTTAAACAGAAATTCAACTGAAAACCATAAACAAATCAGAACACTCCAGAGGTCAAGATGAGTTCCAGCTTGCATCTCCAGAACCCTGTTTCAAACAACACATGTGAGTAACATCATTTTTTTTTTCAAACTTAAGATTTATTATGGTTGCATGTTATTTCTGAGGTAAACATTGTAGTATATGTACATGCAAAGAAATTTGATGCATGCCTGTCTGTTATCATATGAATGTCCCTATACTTAGTTTTCTAGTTCCCTGTTTAGGATTTAAATTCATATCCTCTTCAATTAATTGTTGTTGAAATTTAGATTACAAATAAAAGCTGTTTGAGTTGTATAGACTAATGTTTAAAAACTTAATTTAGCTAAATGGCAAGCCTGAGTGTCTCTGAAATATAAAACATCAGTAGAACACTAAAATTAGTAAACCTCAATCATTATAATTCATGGATGTAGGTTTATGAGTCAAATACAAATACCAAAATATGATTTTTAAAATTTATATGTTGATTTTTAGTCGAGTGGTTTTAGTGCAGTTCGACTTTAAACAAAAGTTGGGTTTTTGGTGATTTCTTGTGATCGGGGGTACCGGAGATGCTAGGGTTGTGTGAGGAGGTGGAGGAGTGATCGGAGGTCATGGGAAAAATGGTGTGGTGGTTGTCAGGCGAACGTGGTGGCGGCGGCGTGGGATTTTATTTTGAAAACCTAATTTTTACCACATAAGAAACTTGTGCACCGCTGTCTCGTGGAAGCACCGAGTGCTATGGGCTGATGGGTGGTGGTAGGGGTCGAGTTGACGCGTCGAAGGCCGGAGTTGTAGGCTGGCCAGTGGTAGGGGGTCGAAGAGCATCGCGTTGACAGGTTTGAAGGGCGGTGGCACTTGCGTTTCCAGGTTTCACTTTATACTCGAATTCGAGTTCGAGTTGGCGCGGAGGAGTTTGGGTGGTCGTTGTCAGATCAGTGGGTGAAAGTGGACTTGTTGATGATCAGGACGGTGGCCGGAGGGAGGCGGTGGAGCGGTGCACGTGCACGCGGGGAATGTTGTGCATCTGGAAAAAAAATTGTTTTGCTGTTGCCTGGGGAAGTTTATGCGATGGTTAACTCGAAGTATTGGGTGATTTTTCTCGTGTTAAACTCGGGGAAGCTTCAGGTCGAACTCGAAGTAAATAAGTTAGTGACTCGGTAGAATGGGTTACAGGGTTTTGAAAGGAAACCTGTACCATTTATTTATTTTTTTTTTTTTTTTTTTTTTCTGAAGCTTAATGTATTAAAGCAAATTTTTAGACAGGTTATAAATCAAAATTTAAAACCAGATTCAAATGTGGATTCAAATTCACTTCTGAATTCAAAAATGGAATAAAATAAAGTTTTAAATAATTTTAATGTTTGGTTTTCAGGTTTATGAAAACCTGACAGTTTTCTGAAAAAAAATTATTAAATTTAAAGTTGTGAATCAAAAGCTTTCTCTTATATAAGCAATAGATGTCATTTACATTTATTTTTAAAGATTATAAATTGAGTTTTAAAGAATAATCATTTTGAAACTTAAAATTTGAAATGTAATTTAAAGGTGAAATGTTTTACACTTAACTATTAGTGAAGTCATTAACAAAGAAATGAATTTGACTTAGAAAAAATTAAGTTGATTAAGTGATTTAACTAATATGATAATTAAGGGATGATTTATTCAATTAACAAATTAATGATTTAGATTATTTATAATTGGAGATTAATTAAAAGAAATTAAGAAATGTTATCAGATAATTAACTAAAGATTATTAAGTATTAATTAAAGCAATTAATTTTAAATAATTAATTAAATTAGTAAATTAAGATAATCATTTGTAAATTGTTAAATGTAATTACTTAATGGAAGCAATTAAGGATTAATCACTTATTATAATTGAATTTGGATATTTTGATTAATTAAAGTTAATTAATTTAGTTTAATTATTTTAAGAAAATCATTAGATAAATTGGTAACAAATTATTTGGAATAAATAAATTAGAATTGGATGATTAATTCATAAGTAAATAAATTTGATTGGAAATAAATTGAATTTAATTAGGATTTAACAATTAAATTAATCCTGTTTATAAATGACTATTGGATACTTGGCCTTACTTATGAATGATTGTATTGAATGAGTTGTCTTGAATTGATTGTCCTACCTGATTTATGATATTTTATTCTGTGATTTGTGCCGTGTATAATTTATTTATTTATTTACATTCGTATATTATCTGTGAATCTATGTATGGACGATAAGCTTTATAGTTTATATCGCTTATCAACTATATTCCTGTATTTTTATCTGTGATGATTGAATGATGTTGCACTATTGTGTAAAACCCCTGGACTACACCATACACACACAAATATGGATTTCACGAGGAAATCGATTAAGTCGCAGATTTTTGAAATAGTTAAATTTGAATTTTTAAATTCAAATGTTTTGGAAATGGAATCGGAATAAATGTGAAAAGCTTTTGGAATGGAATTTCAAAATAAAAATTTATTTTTAAATTACATGATTAAGTTTTAGAATTTAAATAATTTGATTTAAATTTAAATTCAATACTTGAAATTGAATTCTATGATTTGAAATTAGGGATTAAAGATATTATATTGGTTATATCGGGATTTAACCACTTTTAAGTATCGTTTTTAGGAGTTTGAATTTAACCTAAGGATTTCAACTCGTATAAATGAATCAGATTTCCAAAATGAAAACTGTTGTTTCCAAATGATAAACACTTTTAGATAGGAACTGAGATTCCAGTTAATTAGGGGAATTTCAAGATTGAATAGAGAAATGATTTTCCTAAGTTATGAATGAATTCTTTTTGAAAACTATGAATTAAATCTGTTTATTTTTAACAGATTTAAATTGATGATTTGTTTAAATCAAATTGAAATGAAATTGTTTTGAAAGCTATAAGTTAAATCTTTGATTTAAAGATTTAACGAGTTAATCAAATTGAAATGGAAATTGATTTGGAAAATCTGTGAATGAATCTTTTGTTTAAAAGATTAAAATGTGAAAACTGTTTAAACCGTTAAAGGTTGTGAAAATGAATCTTTTTGTTTAAAGATTGAAAATGGTAATTTGTTAAGCCATTTGAAGAAAAGTTTTGAATTATTAAGTTGTGACTTAATTGAAATCCCAATATCCAGATATTTTTAAAATATTTGCGCTCACTATTCGGGTTAACCGGGAAAGGACCATGGGGTCGTATAACCCATTCTGAATATGTGATTCGTCGTTATGGATAGCATTTGAAGACCGGTGTTGAAGACCGGGTATTTGCGAGAACGATAGGATGACCTGTCGATTGACTCTGCACCGAGTTGCTCCGGTATAGAGTTCTCCATATGTGATGGTGAATCCGATCAGGATTGTGAATATCCGGATTGCAAGGACTTCTTTGTAAGTGCCTTCGGTTTTGTTCGATCCCGGAACAGACTTGTATGGATTGTATGTCTGACATTACAAGTTGAGATATAAAGCCGATTTCTTTCAAATATATTTCTGTTGGTGGCGGAGAATTTATTCTTTGCTTAACACCCTTCTTTGAGACGTACGAGCTCAAAGGTTATATAGTTGAAGTTATCAGCGATATATTCCCAGTTTGGTAATGTGTCATGCTGAGTGATGCTGAAATGATCATTGTGTTGATTATTTGTGATAGGATCATTTATTTGATCGTCTATCTTAGTGATCATTGTGTTGATCATTTGTTGACCCAAAGCATGGCTTTTGTATAAAGTATGTTTTTGTGGACGTGAATTCGTCGAGCCTCACATCCCGGAAATGGTCAAAACAGGAAAGATGCAGCAAGGTTATGAGGGGTAGCACCCTTTAGGATATGTGCATTTCCTTCTGGAAAAGGGTGGTATCATGGTATGGAGCCCAGATACTTACTCATGTTGAAACACTTTGTTTTTATGATTGTGTGAATTGATTAGAGAGCTCTCGGATAAAGGTCCCAAAGGACCGGGGGATGGCATATTCGGTCAGTTGTTACCCAGTTAGGGGTAACCCGGCCTTGTGTTGGTAGAGATCCGGTTTGGTTCTCGGGGATGTCCATCCAGAGGCATTCTCATGTGGCAATGGGAAGTTCCTTGGCCTGACCATTTGTTGGAAATCCAATTCCCAATACGAAACTTGTACGGTATTAGTTGTAGAACCTGCTATTCACTTATGGTGGTCACCACTGTTTGGATAGTAGCTATAGTAGGCATACGATAATGGTCGTATGTTGGCTAAGATTAATATTCTATTTTCGAAATGATTTTTACTACACTATGCACTAGTAATAATATCAAATGTTTCTTTTAATACGTATCAAGCATCTTTGACTATCATAAGGAGAAATCTCCTCCGATTCTGCGTTTGCATTGTGTGTGTGTGCGGGAGGCCTTATGGTAGTCTCATTTTTCAAAAAAGCATTGCGAATTGACTTTGAAAATCTTCTGTTGAATGTTTTAAAAGATAAACTGTTTTTGTTGCTCACACCAGTCCCACGACTGATCCGGAGTTTATTGTTCCTTTCCTAAACTCTGGATGCTCATTATTTTCTACACGAGCAGTCTAGAGTTGGGTTTTTCAGATACTTAGGTTCAGTAGATTATCTGGAGCTAGTTCAGTCTTTGGATATGGACTGCACTTGCTTATCTATGGGAGTTCGAGCTATTGCTGGATTAGAGCTTTGGAGATGGAGATTATCCGCTGCTGTTGTTAGCTATTTTGCTTTCCACCGTTATGTTCTTGTATCTCTGATGTATATTGATATTCATTGTACCACTCTGTTGTATCAGTATTGTATATCAATGTATTATTCTTTTTTTCCGCTGTGTTATTTACTTAATGTTGTTATAAGCTCCGGCGAATCGGTTTTGAACGATCGAATCTACGGCATTCGAATACAATTTGAAGTATGGATGTCGATTTTCGAGCGGGCAAAATCCGATTCGTTACAAGTGGTATCAGAGCTAAGGTTGAAACTTTAGCTCAGGAGTATAACACATTAAATAGCTCATTAGAGATAGGGTGGAGTATCCCTAGAATGAGTAATCCCTAAGATATCCGTTTGAATGCCTCAGTAAATTCTCTTACTATCCACTGATAGTGAGTATGAGTGCGAGAAGAGGACGCGATAGGGGACAGGGAAGTATCACTATAAATGGTCAATTTCCTGCAACAGTGGAAACAATCTTTTCTCTATCAATCTCTTTTGTTCAGAGTCTCTTTTCAATTCTTTGATAGTTCCTAGTAGATCCAGGAAGGAAATTCGATATATTAATATGGGACATAAACTCCAGTTTGGCCAGAATTGTTTTGTTTGGATGAATTGATTGCTTTGGTTGTTATGATTGATAGATATACTTTAGTTTTAAACTAAAAGTTTTGAAATTGTATCCATATCTGTCTATTTTTGGGTCCCAATATATTCTACGAATGGTTAGTTATCCCTTCAAACTGACAAATGCTCATGCATATTTCGTAAATTTGATGATCCGAGTATCCTATGTGGTATTGTATGAGTTTGTTCTTATATCTCTCATTGATGTTCTGATTTGGTAAGCCAAATGCAGAATAGATATCTAGTTTGACACGAAGAATTATTCTTCTATCTTTCATCTATCTTTGTTATCTCCTTGGCGAATTTCGAGGACGAAATTCTTTTTAAGGAGGGAAGTCTGTAACGATCCCGATTTAAAGACGAATTTAAATTTGCAATTTAATTGAATTTTTGGATTAAATTATGGATTTAATTTGCAATTTAATTTGCAATTTAAAATCATGTTTAAAATTTTCAAATTTAATAAGAAAAGTATACCTATTTGCTTTTGAAATTGGAACTGAAACTCAAAAAATGAATATTTTTAATTAAATTGAATTATAAGTAAAATGTTTAAAATAAAATAGAATAAAATTACTTATCAGTGTTGAGTGAAAGATATAAAATAAAATATACGTTATAAATTTAATACTTATGTTAGAAATATAATTAGAAGATAAATTGCAAAACAATACTATATATTCAAGCATGTACACTTAAAAATAAATAAGTATGCATCATCTCAGTCGAGTAAGTAGTCCAGGCAAGATGATAAGCAAGAGTATGCAAGGAGATAGAAAAATAAATGTCAACATACACAAGAAAAACCAAAGGAAATGATGCATGTAAACATATATAGGAAGTATTACAAAATAAAAAAATAAAATAAAATAAATACATACATAATTTGAACAAGCAAAGAACTGTACAAGCAAAATTGAATAAATGGAGACTTGATAGAAAAGGTACATATGTACATACATGATTCAAATAGTGTGAAGATGTAAACCCAATAACACCTGCATTAAATGCCAAATCTTTTCAGCATATAAAAGATCTCCTCCAACCGAGTTAAAGAATGCAAGTAAATAAAATAAGTGTAAACTGCACATGTACATTTCATATGTAAACAAAACAGGATAGCAATAAGAATGAACACAAATAAAAGATAACAAAACAAATAGAGTAAACAAAACTAAAGCAAAGCAAAGCAAAGCAAAACAAAGTGATAAAAAAAAAACAAATATAAAATAAAAGTGTGTAGGCTGTAAATAAAAATGGGAAGTAGGACATAAGCATTTAATACCGTCCATCCCCTCAGCACAAAACAATCTCTTCAGCCACCCTATTTACATTAGCCTTTAAACAAATGGAAATATAAGTATGCAGGAAAATATGTTCAGCTAAATATAGGCTTGAGGAAGAAGACATAAAGTACTTGGTAATTAATGCTAGCAACATTTAGTTAATTCGAATTTTTTTTAAAAAAAAAATCAATTCAGCCAACAAAAATCTGACTTGATATTGTACTAGACAAAATCGTATTACTCTGTGTTTGTACAAAGAGAGTATGATCACCTGTAGACTCGATCTATATACATCAGCTTCTCATCAGTTCGATCATTTCAAAACACTGCGAAAACTCTAAAGAAATGTCAGCTTAAACTTAAACAGAAATTCAACTGAAAACCATAAACAAATCAGAACACTCCAGAGGTCAAGATGAGTTCCAGCTTGCATCTCCAGAACCCTGTTTCAAACAACACATGTGAGTAACATCATTTTTTTTTTTTCAAACTTAAGATTTATTATGGTTGCATGTTATTTCTGAGGTAAACATTGTAGTATATGTACATGCAAAGAAATTTGATGCATGCCTGTCTGTTATCATATGAATGTCCCTATACTTAGTTTTCTAGTTCCCTGTTTAGGATTTAAATTCATATCCTCTTCAATTAATTGTTGTTGAAATTTAGATTACAAATAAAAGCTGTTTGAGTTGTATAGACTAATGTTTAAAAACTTAATTTAGCTAAATGGCAAGCCTGAGTGTCTCTGAAATATAAAACATCAGTAGAACACTAAAATTAGTAAACCTCAATCATTATAATTCATGGATGTAGGTTTATGAGTCAAATACAAATACCAAAATATGATTTTTAAAATTTATATGTTGATTTTTAGTCGAGTGGTTTTAGTGCAGTTCGACTTTAAACAAAAGTTGGGTTTTTGGTGATTTCTTGTGATCGGGGGTACCGGAGATGCTAGGGTTGTGTGAGGAGGTGGAGGAGTGATCGGAGGTCATGGGAAAAATGGTGTGGTGGTTGTCAGGCGAACGTGGTGGCGGCGGCGTGGGATTTTATTTTGAAAACCTAATTTTTACCACATAAGAAACTTGTGCACCGCTGTCTCGTGGAAGCACCGAGTGCTATGGGCTGATGGGTGGTGGTAGGGGTCGAGTTGACGCGTCGAAGGCCGGAGTTGTAGGCTGGCCAGTGGTAGGGGGTCGAATAGCATCGCGTTGACAGGTTTGAAGGGCGGTGGCACTTGCGTTTCCAGGTTTCACTTTATACTCGAATTCGAGTTCGAGTTGGCGCGGAGGAGTTTGGGTGGTCGTTGTCAGATCAGTGGGTGAAAGTGGACTTGTTGATGATCAGGACGGTGGTCGGAGGGAGGCGGTGGAGCGGTGCACGTGCACGTGGGGAATGTTGTGCATCTGGAAAAAAAATTGTTTTGCTGTTGCCTGGGGAAGTTTATGCGATGGTTAACTCGAAGTATTGGGTGATTTTTCTCGTGTTAAACTCGGGGAAGCTTCAGGTCGAACTCGAAGTAAATAAGTTAGTGACTCGGTAGAATGGGTTACAGGGTTTTGAAAGGAAACCTGTACCATTTATTTATTTATTTATTTATTTATTTTTTTTCTGAAGCTTAATGTATTAAAGCAAATTTTTAGACAGGTTATAAATCAAAATTTAAAACCAGATTCAAATGTGGATTCAAATTCACTTCTGAATTCAAAAATGGAATAAAATAAAGTTTTAAATAATTTTAATGTTTGGTTTTCAGGTTTATGAAAACCTGACAGTTTTCTGAAAAAAAATTATTAAATTTAAAGTTGTGAATCAAAAGCTTTCTCTTATATAAGCAATAGATGTCATTTACATTTATTTTTAAAGATTATAAATTGAGTTTTAAAGAATAATCATTTTGAAACTTAAAATTTGAAATGTAATTTAAAGGTGAAATGTTTTACACTTAACTATTAGTGAAGTCATTAACAAAGAAATGAATTTGACTTAGAAAAAATTAAGTTGATTAAGTGATTTAACTAATATGATAATTAAGGGATGATTTATTCAATTAACAAATTAATGATTTAGATTATTTATAATTGGAGATTAATTAAAAGAAATTAAGAAATGTTATCAGATAATTAACTAAAGATTATTAAGTATTAATTAAAGCAATTAATTTTAAATAATTAATTAAATTAGTTAATTAAGATAATCATTTGTAAATTGTTAAATGTAATTACTTAATGGAAGCAATTAAGGATTAATCACTTATTATAATTGAATTTGGATATTTTGATTAATTAAAGTTAATTAATTTAGTTTAATTATTTTAAGAAAATCATTAGATAAATTGGTAACAAATGATTTGGAATAAATAAATTAGAATTGGATGATTAATTCATAAGTAAATAAATTTGATTGGAAATAAATTGAATTTAATTAGGATTTAACAATTAAATTAATCCTGTTTATAAATGACTATTGGATACTTGGCCTTACTTATGAATGATTGTATTGAATGAGTTGTCTTGAATTGATTGTCCTACCTGATTTATGATATTTTATTCTGTGATTTGTGCCGTGTATAATTTATTTATTTATTTACATTCGTATATTATCTGTGAATCTATGTATGGACGATAAGCTTTATAGTTTATATCGCTTATCAACTATATTCCTGTATTTTTATCTGTGATGATTGAATGATGTTGCACTATTGTGTAAAACCCCTGGACTACACCATACACACACAAATATGGATTTCACGAGGAAATCGATTAAGTCGCAGATTTTTGAAATAGTTAAATTTGAATTTTTAAATTCAAATGTTTTGGAAATGGAATCGGAATAAATGTGAAAAGCTTTTGGAATGGAATTTCAAAATAAAAATTTATTTTTAAATTACATGATTAAGTTTTAGAATTTAAATAATTTGATTTAAATTTAAATTCAATACTTGAAATTGAATTCTATGATTTGAAATTAGGGATTAAAGATATTATATTGGTTATATAGGGATTTAACCACTTTTAAGTATCGTTTTTAGGAGTTTGAATTTAACCTAAGGATTTCAACTCGTATAAATGAATCAGATTTCCAAAATGAAAACTGTTGTTTCCAAATGATAAACACTTTTAGATAGGAACTGAGATTCCAGTTAATTAGGGGAATTTCAAGATTGAATAGAGAAATGATTTTCCTAAGTTATGAATGAATTCTTTTTGAAAACTATGAATTAAATCTGTTTATTTTTAACAGATTTAAATTGATGATTTGTTTAAATCAAATTGAAATGAAATTGTTTTGAAAGCTATAAGTTAAATCTTTGATTTAAAGATTTAACGAGTTAATCAAATTGAAATGGAAATTGATTTGGAAAATCTGTGAATGAATCTTTTGTTTAAAAGATTAAAATGTGAAAACTGTTTAAACCGTTAAAGGTTGTGAAAATGAATCTTTTTGTTTAAAGATTGAAAATGGTAATTTGTTAAGCCATTTGAAGAAAAGTTTTGAATTATTAAGTTGTGACTTAATTGAAATCCCAATATCCAGATATTTTTAAAATATTTGCGCTCACTATTCGGGTTAACCGGGAAAGGACCATGGGGTCGTATAACCCATTCTGAATATGTGATTCGTCGTTATGGATAGCATTTGAAGACTGGTGTTGAAGACCGGGTATTTGCGAGAACGATAGGATGACCTGTCGATTGACTCTGCACCGAGTTGCTCCGGTATAGAGTTCTCCATATGTGATGGTGAATCCGATCAGGATTGTGAATATCCGGATTGCAAGGACTTCTTTGTAAGTGCCTTCGGTTTTGTTCGATCCCGGAACAGACTTGTATGGATTGTATGTCTGACATTACAAGTTGAGATATAAAGCCGATTTCTTTCAAATATATTTCTGTTGGTGGCGGAGAATTTATTCTTTGCTTAACACCCTTCTTTGAGACGTACGAGCTCAAAGGTTATATAGTTGAAGTTATCAGCGATATATTCCCAGTTTGGTAATGTGTCATGCTGAGTGATGCTGAAATGATCATTGTGTTGATTATTTGTGATAGGATCATTTATTTGATCGTCTATCTTAGTGATCATTGTGTTGATCATTTGTTGACCCAAAGCATGGCTTTTGTATAAAGTATGTTTTTGTGGACGTGAATTCGTCGAGCCTCACATCCCGGAAATGGTCAAAACAGGAAAGATGCAGCAAGGTTATGAGGGGTAGCACCCTTTAGGATATGTGCATTTCCTTCTGGAAAAGGGTGGTATCATGGTATGGAGCCCAGATACTTACTCATGTTGAAACACTTTGTTTTTATGATTGTGTGAATTGATTAGAGAGCTCTCGGATAAAGGTCCCAAAGGACCGGGGGATGGCATATTCGGTCAGTTGTTACCCAGTTAGGGGTAACCCGGCCTTGTGTTGGTAGAGATCCGGTTTGGTTCTCGGGGATGTCCATCCAGAGGCATTCTCATGTGGCAATGGGAAGTTCCTTGGCCTGACCATTTGTTGGAAATCCAATTCCCAATACGAAACTTGTACGGTATTAGTTGTAGAACCTGCTATTCACTTATGGTGGTCACCACTGTTTGGATAGTAGCTATAGTAGGCATACGATAATGGTCGTATGTTGGCTAAGATTAATATTCTATTTTCGAAATGATTTTTACTACACTATGCACTAGTAATAATATCAAATGTTTCTTTTAATACGTATCAAGCATCTTTGACTATCATAAGGAGAAATCTCCTCCGATTCTGCGTTTGCATTGTGTGTGTGTGCGGGAGGCCTTATGGTAGTCTCATTTTTCAAAAAAGCATTGCGAATTGACTTTGAAAATCTTCTGTTGAATGTTTTAAAAGATAAACTGTTTTTGTTGCTCACACCAGTCCCACGACTGATCCGGAGTTTATTGTTCCTTTCCTAAACTCTGGATGCTCATTATTTTCTACACGAGCAGTCTAGAGTTGGGTTTTTCAGATACTTAGGTTCAGTAGATTATCTGGAGCTAGTTCAGTCTTTGGATATGGACTGCACTTGCTTATCTATGGGAGTTCGAGCTATTGCTGGATTAGAGCTTTGGAGATGGAGATTATCCGCTGCTGTTGTTAGCTATTTTGCTTTCCACCGTTATGTTCTTGTATCTCTGATGTATATTGATATTCATTGTACCACTCTGTTGTATCAGTATTGTATATCAATGTATTATTCTTTTTTTCCGCTGTGTTATTTACTTAATGTTGTTATAAGCTCCGGCGAATCGGTTTTGAACGATCGAATCTACGGCATTCGAATACAATTTGAAGTATGGATGTCGATTTTCGAGCGGGCAAAATCCGATTCGTTACAAGTGGTATCAGAGCTAAGGTTGAAACTTTAGCTCAGGAGTATAACACATTAAATAGCTCATTAGAGATAGGGTGGAGTATCCCTAGAATGAGTAATCCCTAAGATATCCGTTTGAATGCCTCAGTAAATTCTCTTACTATCCACTGATAGTGAGTATGAGTGCGAGAAGAGGACGCGATAGGGGACAGGGAAGTATCACTATAAATGGTCAATTTCCTGCAACAGTGGAAACAATCTTTTCTCTATCAATCTCTTTTGTTCAGAGTCTCTTTTCAATTCTTTGATAGTTCCTAGTAGATCCAGGAAGGAAATTCGATATATTAATATGGGACATAAACTCCAGTTTGGCCAGAATTGTTTTGTTTGGATGAATTGATTGCTTTGGTTGTTATGATTGATAGATATACTTTAGTTTTAAACTAAAAGTTTTGAAATTGTATCCATATCTGTCTATTTTTGGGTCCCAATATATTCTACGAATGGTTAGTTATCCCTTCAAACTGACAAATGCTCATGCATATTTCGTAAATTTGATGATCCGAGTATCCTATGTGGTATTGTATGAGTTTGTTCTTATATCTCTCATTGATGTTCTGATTTGGTAAGCCAAATGCAGAATAGATATCTAGTTTGACACGAAGAATTATTCTTCTATCTTTCATCTATCTTTGTTATCTCCTTGGCGAATTTCGAGGACGAAATTCTTTTTAAGGAGGGAAGTCTGTAACGATCCCGATTTAAAGACGAATTTAAATTTGCAATTTAATTGAATTTTTGGATTAAATTATGGATTTAATTTGCAATTTAATTTGCAATTTAAAATCATGTTTAAAATTTTCAAATTTAATAAGAAAAGTATACCTATTTGCTTTTGAAATTGGAACTGAAACTCAAAAAATGAATATTTTTAATTAAATTGAATTATAAGTAAAATGTTTAAAATAAAATAGAATAAAATTACTTATCAGTGTTGAGTGAAAGATATAAAATAAAATATACGTTATAAATTTAATACTTATGTTAGAAATATAATTAGAAGATAAATTGCAAAACAATACTATATATTCAAGCATGTACACTTAAAAATAAATAAGTATGCATCATCTCAGTCGAGTAAGTAGTCCAGGCAAGATGATAAGCAAGAGTATGCAAGGAGATAGAAAAATAAATGTCAACATACACAAGAAAAACCAAAGGAAATGATGCATGTAAACATATATAGGAAGTATTACAAAATAAAAAAATAAAATAAAATAAATACATACATAATTTGAACAAGCAAAGAACTGTACAAGCAAAATTGAATAAATGGAGACTTGATAGAAAAGGTACATATGTACATACATGATTCAAATAGTGTGAAGATGTAAACCCAATAACACCTGCATTAAATGCCAAATCTTTTCAGCATATAAAAGATCTCCTCCAACCGAGTTAAAGAATGCAAGTAAATAAAATAAGTGTAAACTGCACATGTACATTTCATATGTAAACAAAACAGGATAGCAATAAGAATGAACACAAATAAAAGATAACAAAACAAATAGAGTAAACAAAACTAAAGCAAAGCAAAGCAAAGCAAAACAAAGTGATAAAAAAAAACAAATATAAAATAAAAGTGTGTAGGCTGTAAATAAAAATGGGAAGTAGGACATAAGCATTTAATACCGTCCATCCCCTCAGCACAAAACAATCTCTTCAGCCACCCTATTTACATTAGCCTTTAAACAAATGGAAATATAAGTATGCAGGAAAATATGTTCAGCTAAATATAGGCTTGAGGAAGAAGACATAAAGTACTTGGTAATTAATGCTAGCAACATTTAGTTAATTCGAATTTTTTTTAAAAAAAAAATCAATTCAGCCAACAAAAATCTGACTTGATATTGTACTAGACAAAATCGTATTACTCTGTGTTTGTACAAAGAGAGTATGATCACCTGTAGACTCGATCTATATACATCAGCTTCTCATCAGTTCGATCATTTCAAAACACTGCGAAAACTCTAAAGAAATGTCAGCTTAAACTTAAACAGAAATTCAACTGAAAACCATAAACAAATCAGAACACTCCAGAGGTCAAGATGAGTTCCAGCTTGCATCTCCAGAACCCTGTTTCAAACAACACATGTGAGTAACATCATTTTTTTTTTCAAACTTAAGATTTATTATGGTTGCATGTTATTTCTGAGGTAAACATTGTAGTATATGTACATGCAAAGAAATTTGATGCATGCCTGTCTGTTATCATATGAATGTCCCTATACTTAGTTTTCTAGTTCCCTGTTTAGGATTTAAATTCATATCCTCTTCAATTAATTGTTGTTGAAATTTAGATTACAAATAAAAGCTGTTTGAGTTGTATAGACTAATGTTTAAAAACTTAATTTAGCTAAATGGCAAGCCTGAGTGTCTCTGAAATATAAAACATCAGTAGAACACTAAAATTAGTAAACCTCAATCATTATAATTCATGGATGTAGGTTTATGAGTCAAATACAAATACCAAAATATGATTTTTAAAATTTATATGTTGATTTTTAGTCGAGTGGTTTTAGTGCAGTTCGACTTTAAACAAAAGTTGGGTTTTTGGTGATTTCTTGTGATCGGGGGTACCGGAGATGCTAGGGTTGTGTGAGGAGGTGGAGGAGTGATCGGAGGTCATGGGAAAAATGGTGTGGTGGTTGTCAGGCGAACGTGGTGGCGGCGGCGTGGGATTTTATTTTGAAAACCTAATTTTTACCACATAAGAAACTTGTGCACCGCTGTCTCGTGGAAGCACCGAGTGCTATGGGCTGATGGGTGGTGGTAGGGGTCGAGTTGACGCGTCGAAGGCCGGAGTTGTAGGCTGGCCAGTGGTAGGGGGTCGAAGAGCATCGCGTTGACAGGTTTGAAGGGCGGTGGCACTTGCGTTTCCAGGTTTCACTTTATACTCGAATTCGAGTTCGAGTTGGCGCGGAGGAGTTTGGGTGGTCGTTGTCAGATCAGTGGGTGAAAGTGGACTTGTTGATGATCAGGACGGTGGTCGGAGGGAGGCGGTGGAGCGGTGCACGTGCACGTGGGGAATGTTGTGCATCTGGAAAAAAAATTGTTTTGCTGTTGCCTGGGGAAGTTTATGCGATGGTTAACTCGAAGTATTGGGTGATTTTTCTCGTGTTAAACTCGGGGAAGCTTCAGGTCGAACTCGAAGTAAATAAGTTAGTGACTCGGTAGAATGGGTTACAGGGTTTTGAAAGGAAACCTGTACCATTTATTTATTTATTTATTTATTTATTTTTTTTCTGAAGCTTAATGTATTAAAGCAAATTTTTAGACAGGTTATAAATCAAAATTTAAAACCAGATTCAAATGTGGATTCAAATTCACTTCTGAATTCAAAAATGGAATAAAATAAAGTTTTAAATAATTTTAATGTTTGGTTTTCAGGTTTATGAAAACCTGACAGTTTTCTGAAAAAAAATTATTAAATTTAAAGTTGTGAATCAAAAGCTTTCTCTTATATAAGCAATAGATGTCATTTACATTTATTTTTAAAGATTATAAATTGAGTTTTAAAGAATAATCATTTTGAAACTTAAAATTTGAAATGTAATTTAAAGGTGAAATGTTTTACACTTAACTATTAGTGAAGTCATTAACAAAGAAATGAATTTGACTTAGAAAAAATTAAGTTGATTAAGTGATTTAACTAATATGATAATTAAGGGATGATTTATTCAATTAACAAATTAATGATTTAGATTATTTATAATTGGAGATTAATTAAAAGAAATTAAGAAATGTTATCAGATAATTAACTAAAGATTATTAAGTATTAATTAAAGCAATTAATTTTAAATAATTAATTAAATTAGTTAATTAAGATAATCATTTGTAAATTGTTAAATGTAATTACTTAATGGAAGCAATTAAGGATTAATCACTTATTATAATTGAATTTGGATATTTTGATTAATTAAAGTTAATTAATTTAGTTTAATTATTTTAAGAAAATCATTAGATAAATTGGTAACAAATGATTTGGAATAAATAAATTAGAATTGGATGATTAATTCATAAGTAAATAAATTTGATTGGAAATAAATTGAATTTAATTAGGATTTAACAATTAAATTAATCCTGTTTATAAATGACTATTGGATACTTGGCCTTACTTATGAATGATTGTATTGAATGAGTTGTCTTGAATTGATTGTCCTACCTGATTTATGATATTTTATTCTGTGATTTGTGCCGTGTATAATTTATTTATTTATTTACATTCGTATATTATCTGTGAATCTATGTATGGACGATAAGCTTTATAGTTTATATCGCTTATCAACTATATTCCTGTATTTTTATCTGTGATGATTGAATGATGTTGCACTATTGTGTAAAACCCCTGGACTACACCATACACACACAAATATGGATTTCACGAGGAAATCGATTAAGTCGCAGATTTTTGAAATAGTTAAATTTGAATTTTTAAATTCAAATGTTTTGGAAATGGAATCGGAATAAATGTGAAAAGCTTTTGGAATGGAATTTCAAAATAAAAATTTATTTTTAAATTACATGATTAAGTTTTAGAATTTAAATAATTTGATTTAAATTTAAATTCAATACTTGAAATTGAATTCTATGATTTGAAATTAGGGATTAAAGATATTATATTGGTTATATAGGGATTTAACCACTTTTAAGTATCGTTTTTAGGAGTTTGAATTTAACCTAAGGATTTCAACTCGTATAAATGAATCAGATTTCCAAAATGAAAACTGTTGTTTCCAAATGATAAACACTTTTAGATAGGAACTGAGATTCCAGTTAATTAGGGGAATTTCAAGATTGAATAGAGAAATGATTTTCCTAAGTTATGAATGAATTCTTTTTGAAAACTATGAATTAAATCTGTTTATTTTTAACAGATTTAAATTGATGATTTGTTTAAATCAAATTGAAATGAAATTGTTTTGAAAGCTATAAGTTAAATCTTTGATTTAAAGATTTAACGAGTTAATCAAATTGAAATGGAAATTGATTTGGAAAATCTGTGAATGAATCTTTTGTTTAAAAGATTAAAATGTGAAAACTGTTTAAACCGTTAAAGGTTGTGAAAATGAATCTTTTTGTTTAAAGATTGAAAATGGTAATTTGTTAAGCCATTTGAAGAAAAGTTTTGAATTATTAAGTTGTGACTTAATTGAAATCCCAATATCCAGATATTTTTAAAATATTTGCGCTCACTATTCGGGTTAACCGGGAAAGGACCATGGGGTCGTATAACCCATTCTGAATATGTGATTCGTCGTTATGGATAGCATTTGAAGACCGGTGTTGAAGACCGGGTATTTGCGAGAACGATAGGATGACCTGTCGATTGACTCTGCACCGAGTTGCTCCGGTATAGAGTTCTCCATATGTGATGGTGAATCCGATCAGGATTGTGAATATCCGGATTGCAAGGACTTCTTTGTAAGTGCCTTCGGTTTTGTTCGATCCCGGAACAGACTTGTATGGATTGTATGTCTGACATTACAAGTTGAGATATAAAGCCGATTTCTTTCAAATATATTTCTGTTGGTGGCGGAGAATTTATTCTTTGCTTAACACCCTTCTTTGAGACGTACGAGCTCAAAGGTTATATAGTTGAAGTTATCAGCGATATATTCCCAGTTTGGTAATGTGTCATGCTGAGTGATGCTGAAATGATCATTGTGTTGATTATTTGTGATAGGATCATTTATTTGATCGTCTATCTTAGTGATCATTGTGTTGATCATTTGTTGACCCAAAGCATGGCTTTTGTATAAAGTATGTTTTTGTGGACGTGAATTCGTCGAGCCTCACATCCCGGAAATGGTCAAAACAGGAAAGATGCAGCAAGGTTATGAGGGATAGCACCCTTTAGGATATGTGCATTTCCTTCTGGAAAAGGGTGGTATCATGGTATGGAGCCCAGATACTTACTCATGTTGAAACACTTTGTTTTTATGATTGTGTGAATTGATTAGAGAGCTCTCGGATAAAGGTCCCAAAGGACCGGGGGATGGCATATTCGGTCAGTTGTTACCCAGTTAGGGGTAACCCGGCCTTGTGTTGGTAGAGATCCGGTTTGGTTCTCGGGGATGTCCATCCAGAGGCATTCTCATGTGGCAATGGGAAGTTCCTTGGCCTGACCATTTGTTGGAAATCCAATTCCCAATACGAAACTTGTACGGTATTAGTTGTAGAACCTGCTATTCACTTATGGTGGTCACCACTGTTTGGATAGTAGCTATAGTAGGCATACGATAATGGTCGTATGTTGGCTAAGATTAATATTCTATTTTCGAAATGATTTTTACTACACTATGCACTAGTAATAATATCAAATGTTTCTTTTAATACGTATCAAGCATCTTTGACTATCATAAGGAGAAATCTCCTCCGATTCTGCGTTTGCATTGTGTGTGTGTGCGGGAGGCCTTATGGTAGTCTCATTTTTCAAAAAAGCATTGCGAATTGACTTTGAAAATCTTCTGTTGAATGTTTTAAAAGATAAACTGTTTTTGTTGCTCACACCAGTCCCACGACTGATCCGGAGTTTATTGTTCCTTTCCTAAACTCTGGATGCTCATTATTTTCTACACGAGCAGTCTAGAGTTGGGTTTTTCAGATACTTAGGTTCAGTAGATTATCTGGAGCTAGTTCAGTCTTTGGATATGGACTGCACTTGCTTATCTATGGGAGTTCGAGCTATTGCTGGATTAGAGCTTTGGAGATGGAGATTATCCGCTGCTGTTGTTAGCTATTTTGCTTTCCACCGTTATGTTCTTGTATCTCTGATGTATATTGATATTCATTGTACCACTCTGTTGTATCAGTATTGTATATCAATGTATTATTCTTTTTTTCCGCTGTGTTATTTACTTAATGTTGTTATAAGCTCCGGCGAATCGGTTTTGAACGATCGAATCTACGGCATTCGAATACAATTTGAAGTATGGATGTCGATTTTCGAGCGGGCAAAATCCGATTCGTTACAATCTTCCTCCGTTTTGTGAATATATTTATACCATTGAGATAAGTATATGAATAATTTTCAATTATTGAAAACAAAAGCGTTTGTGAATGAATCTGTGTAAAAGTATTTAGATGCAAGTATTTACAAAGTGATTTTAACCAATGAAAAGACTAATTTAAGAGGTTAGTGGTTGCTTATGTGCTTAATCAATGTTGGTTTTCCTTATGGAATTAAGTCCTTGCTTTGGACATGTGTTCGTTGATAGTTAAATAACCAACTATCAAATATGGACCTAAAATGTAACTTTGGAAATATCTTGGAGAAAGACGTAAGTTATATGGCATAGTAATCTCTGATAACGTTGTACTGGGCGTATAAATCTCGTTTCGTTCTCCTCGGACAAATGATAAGGAAATCCATCCACTAACAGTTAGGAGGTGATCTCAGCTCTTATCTTTGTCCCATTATTTTTTAAAGAACCATTTTTGAGTTTACCGGAAACTATCGAATGTTGTTTCAAAGAGACTGAGATTAGATATATTATCCGAAAACAACTTTGTTCCAACTCAAACATTTCGAAGTAAAGACATCTTGAAGATGATGGAATTGAAGACGAAGCTCCTTGAAGTGCAAGGGTTGCTTGCTACTATTCCTGAGGTTGATTTCAAAATTGATGTAGTAGAAGTAGTGCTTCGGTTTGTCCGTCACCTGGAGAATTTGTATGGATGACTGCTGGCATTGCATTGTTGCTTGGAGGGCAATGTTATCATCAAGTGGGAAGTGCTATATGAAAGATAAAACGTTGCCTCAAACCTCATCAACCGAGAAGGACTAAAATATGGGAGATGTAGCCGGGCTAGGTGGGTCGCTCTTATTAGGGTACGATCATCCTTATCTAAAGTCAATATTATCTCTCGTTTGTATGCTTTGGGGCCCATTAACAAAAGGGGTGATCATATTCAATACTATCCAGTAAAGAGTAGGCCGGTTCTGTGTTAGCAGGGGTGGATAGGTTCGAACTCGGTGTTATTTTATCTAGAGATGCACCATGATGGATGGTACCCTAATAGCCCAGTCATTATATGGAATCCATTCTACAATAAGCGTCGTACGGACTTAGTTGTGCCTAACTATGATGAAGAGACGCAAGCATTTTAGCTATATTCATATTTTACTTTGACCCTTAGACATCATTATGATATCAATGGTTTTTCTATAGAAAATATTTTGGTTATCGTAAGGTAAAAACCCGTCCGTGTTTATGTGCAGCGGGTCTTACGAAATACCTTAAAAGATTTTTCAAACATTAAATTCAACCGGATGTGTTTTCTCAAATTGGTTTGCCATACTGACTTAGGCATTATTTTATTATAATTCTCCGATTAGACCGAACATATTTATGGATTTCTTTGGATACATTGGAGCTTAGAAGACGAGTTGGAGGGCCAAGACGTATCTATGTAGTTCTTTGTGTTTTGCTGTATTGTCTGTTGGTTGTATTTATCAGAAATTGTAAGGACAGGCTGTTATAATTACCCTGGCAAAAACAGGTTAGTATAATGTGATTAATGTATGTAAATTACAATTCTTTGGGTAAAGATTTGTTGTATATTATCGATTATTAGCTTCATTGTGAGATTTTATGTTGTTTGGACTTCTTCTTATCTTCTTTCTTTCTTCTTCTATCCTTAACGATCGGCATTTTTGGTATTCGATTGCTTGGCACGCAATACAGTGACGTATTAGTGTCGATTTAAATATTGAAGTAGTAGTTTATTAAGATAAACAACTTAAAATTTCAAATATAAGGGTTTATATGAATATGTGAATTTTGAATTTAATATAAACAAAATCGATATTGAATTTTTTTATATATTTAAATTCTGTTTAAATAAGAATTGTAATGACCTACTTTTTTAGACGGTTTAAATCAACGATAAACCATACATGTCAGACTCAAACCATTCGAAAGGGCATATCGTTATGGGGTAAATAAGAAAAAAAAGAGAAAGAAGAAATAAAATACATAATAATCTCATAGTGGAAAGATAAAATATAATACTCAAATAAACAGTTCATGAAGCTGTTTACGAATAACATTTGATTTCACTTTACAATGCATATCAGAGTTACATATAACAGGAATACATAAATAAATAAAGTAGCGAAACAACATAATGCAGTGTAATAAATATAATGAATAGTAATAATACAAATCTTCGTCTTCGTCCTCCAGAAGCAGTCTGCGATAAACTGAAAAGCTCAGGCTGGCCCGAGCAAATTGAAAAGACAGAACACTCGAATCAGAACTAAAGGATCTTATGTAAGTTAAATCAATAGTAAATAAATATGGGTGTAATGACGTCAAAGATGTTTAAGGGGTTTGATATTTCCTATCTAGTGTCGAATGTGAGTGCAATAACTTAAGAGATGTTCGGGATTTCCATCTTCTAAGGATCTGTTAAACTATCTATATGTAGTATAATATGCTATTATAATAAGTCCACAGTAAAGTAAAGTATTAAAATAGCGTTAAGACGTTACCCGTATCCCCCTTAATACATTTTATATATTTCCATAGTCTATACGGTACCGTACGCTCCTCCGTGCGGTTTACCCAAAGGGCACTCCATAGGCATGGTACAAAACAAACTCGCAGAAGGCGCAATAGGGCATGCGACACGACACTCGAGGCAATGCCAGGGTAGATATACCAATTGCGGATCTGGACTGGTGGTAATGCATAGCAGCTACTACCGCCCACCTCGGAACACACTCTAAATAAAAATCAAGGGGGTGGCCACCAGATCAATCACAAAATAATAGAATGGTATCGAAGAAATATGTCCGATAGGAGGAATGACCTCACTTGGCCCGACGTAGCTCCTGTTTTAGCCACATCAAGTTGACTAACGGGAGTCAGGGTCACGTAAAAACCTCAAACAGAATTGTCTGCCAAACCATCCTACTTTATTTCTGGAATCTCCACCACATACACAGTTGTTAAAATAATTTTCGGGATTGGCAGAGAGCCTGACAATATCCGATCCTGGTCTCTTTAACAACCAAATGCTAATTTCACACCGGATGGTTCTTTTACATTTTCCAAATCCGTTCCATAATTGATATCAAAATATCATATTCAATATACACCAAATCACTTTCAAAATCATATTTACTTCCAAAACCATATTGAAAATATAGGCTAAATCCTCTTTTCACAATCATCATATTTACTCAAATATATTGATTCACTAGGAAATATAATTTCAATTCCCAACTGGGGTTATAACTTCAATTAACCAATTTAAAATCAAGGATTTAAATATAACACTTCAACTTTTCCCAATCTGAGATTTAGAAATAGTTTAGATAGTAGTTTTGAAATAGTTAAATAGTTTAAACAGTTTAAATAGTAAAAATATTTTAAGTAGATTAAAATAGTTTATATAGATTTAAATTTGATTAAATTATATTTTATGATTTTAATAGATTAAATATAAATTAAATAGATTTTATTAGATTTAAAATGATTTAAATAGATTAAATATAGGTTAAATAGATTTAAATTATATTAAATAGGTTTTAAATAGATTAAATAAATTTAAAATAGATTAAATAAATTTAAAATAGATTAAATAAATTTAAATTATATTAAATAGATTTAAAATAGATTAAACAAATTTAATTAATTAAAAATAAGTAAATTAGATTAAGTTGGATTAAATAGGTTATAATAGATTAAAATAAGTGAAAATAGTTTAAATTCATTAAAATAGATTTCAAAGTTATATCAAAACAATTTCAATTACTCAATTCAAATAAATTCATTTATATTTGACATTTCAGCTTTGAAATTCCGATTTAAATCCTTTGAACAATTTATTAAATCAATTCCAATGTCAAAATTTACGCTTGGACTTTCGAAAATAGTTTATATAAATCAATTTCTATTTTAAAAAACTAGTCAACTGAATTCAAAATTTAAAGATTCAAAAACCATTTAATTTAATCAATCCGGTGTCCGTATATAATTTTCTACCCTAGGATGGAGTGATACGGATATTTATCATTTCAGTCCGCAATTTGAAATTTTATGGTTATATATCATTTCAAACCACAATCTCAAATTAAATAAAAATATATAAAATCGCTTAAGTCTATCATTCCAATCCATAACAATTTTTCCCTAACCTATAGATCGTTCGGGTATGTATCATTTCAACCCATAGGGAACATGTACTGTTATAACAATATAAAAATACAACATCCAGTCATCCAATATCATCAATCAAACATCCAGCACAATCATCATCCAAATCAGCCAATAAACATCAATAGATAACAGATCATAATAACAGGTATTAAAATTACAATTCTAAATTCAATATTATATTAAACGATGATTAAATGAAACTGTGACGACCCGGAATTTTCGAGCATTTAAAAACTGAATATTTAATTGATTTTAAATATTCAATAGAGTAAATTTTAACTTGAATTACAAATATCACAAATCACAAAGAAGATTGTAAGAACAATCAATCACTAAAATTCACATTCGAAGACGTGAATAAAATCCAAAGAAATCAATACCGAATCCATCAAAATGGATATTCCCACAAATCACGAAGAAGATGTCATCAAAGTCGATAATAAGTGATAATAACAAAAGGGAATCAACACGAATCGATTAAAGTTGGAATTCTCAAGCAAATAGGCAAATAGGCAAAAAGAGTGCAGATTCAGACGTTTGAAATCAAGGATTCAGGCGTCTAAATCTGGAAAATAAATATTTTCCAAAGACAGAATTCAGACGTCTAAATCCTTGAATTCAGACGTCTCAAATAGGCACTTTTTAGCCTATTTCCTTTCTGGTTCCAAATGAACCAATTCAGACGTCTGAAGCCTTATATTCAGACGTCTGAATCTGGGAATATAAATCTTCCAGAACAATATTCAGACATCTGAATATTACGTTTCAGACGTCTGAATGAAGGGTTCAGGGCATTCCCTGAACCTAGGCCAAAAATGGCCAAACGGATACCGGAAGCGATCGATCGAGCGACGATGACTAAGGAATTACGTCGAACGACAACCCAGCCTAAACGGCTCTTCGATACGCCTCAAATATCAATGTCCAAATATCCATAATAGGATTTTCATAAATTAGACCAAAACACCAAAAATTGGAATATACACAAAATCAATCCAAACCAAAATCAATTGCACAAGAATAAGTGTTAGGAATTCATACCTAACAATCGAAGATAATTATAGACTAAGATATGAGATAAAAAATCTCACCTTTGAACCCAAACGATTGAAGAAGAAGCTTGAAAGCAAAGGAGAATCGACCACTCTTCAAATCCAACTCAAGAAGCTTGATTCTAAGCTTTAAAAGAAGAACATTCCCAAAGTTAGGTTTTGGAATTTCTGAAATTGATAAGAGAATGAGTTGGAGAAGAAGAAGAGAAGCTTACCAATGGGTTCTTCTATTAGTTTGGAGCTAGAGTTTGATTTGCAAAAGAAAACTAGGGCTTGGAGTTTTAATTTCCTCTTCCACTCTCCATTAATATAAAAGCTTGAGTATGAATGAAATAATGAAGGGGAGAAGGGGTTGGGACTGAATACATAAGTGAGGTTAATGGGCTCAGCCCAAACCAAAGCCCTAAGTGAAAAAGTAGCAAAATTCTACTATCTCCAAACATATCAAAGTTTACACTTAAAAAGATCGCAAACGGCGTTTTGAACTCAATGGAAGTGGTCTCGAGTCCTAATTTGACCGTATGCAAAAAGTAGCTTTTCGGACTAAATTTCGAGTATCGATAAAATATCGTAATAAAATATTTAAATATAAAATCGACAAATATGCGGGTTGTTACAGACTCCACTCCTTAAAGAAATTGCGTCCTCACAATATTTAAGAAGAAGATATATAGTAACAACCATAAAAGCATATTAACACAAAAGAAGAAGTTCGAAATAAGAAATTCACCTCAAAGCGCACGGGAAAGTAAGTCCGGATGTGTTTGCTCGATGAACTCTATAGATTCCCAAGAGCAATCCTTAGGATTTGAAGACCATTGAACTTTCACAAGCGAAACATCCTTATTTCGAAGTCGTTTGACTTCCGAAGCAATAATACGAACAGGATGTTGCTCAAAAGTTAGATTAGGTGAAACTTCAATCTCTTCCACAACACCAGACTCAAGAATAGAATCGGGATCTCGAAGACATTTCCGTAGTTGAGAAACGTGAAACACGTCATGCATGGCAGAAAACTGAGCCGGTAAAGAAAGGCGATAAGCCATGGAACCAATACGTTCAGTGATAGGAAATGGCCCAATATATCGAGGCGCTAACTTTCCCGATCGACTGAAACATACAACACCTTTCATAGGTGAAATATATTGAATGAACACAAGATCTCCCACAGAAAATTCTAACTTCCTTCTTTGATTATCGACATTGGTTTTTTGTCTACTCTGGGCTTCTTTCATCCTATGTCAAATAAATTCAATCTTTTCTGTGGAATCACGAATAAAGTCTGGACCTAAAACCAGCTTCTCACCGGCCTCAAGCCAACAAGAAGGAGATCGGCATGGCCTTCCATAGAGTGCCTCAAAAGGTGCCATACCAATACTAGATTGGAAGCTATTATTATAGGAAAACTCAACAAGAGGAATATGATCTTCCCAGCTTCCACCAAAATCAAGCACACAAGCACGAAGAAGATCTTCAAGAGTTTGATTCACACGCTCGGTTTGTCCATCGGACTGGGGGTGATAAGCGGTGCTAAAATTAAGCTTCGTTCCTAAAGCTTTTTGAAGACTCTTCCAAAATCCACTAGTAAACAATGGATCACGATCACTAACTATAGAAGTAGGAACTCCATGCAATTTAACAATTTCTTTAACAAAGAGTTTGACCAAAAGAGGATCGGTTCTGTTAGACCGAACGGGAATAAAATGGGCGGATTTAGTAAGTCTATCCACTATCACCCATAAGCTATCATGACCCGAACGAGAACGGGGAAGACCGTCTATAAAATCCATGGAAATTTGATCCCACTTCAAAATTGGAATTTCTAAAGGTTGCAATAACCCACCGGGCCTTTGATGTTCGGCCTTAACGAGTTGGCAAGTTATGCAACGCTTAACAAAGTTAGCAATATCAAGTTTCATTCCCTCCCAATAATAAAGTCGCTTCATATCCGCGTACATTTTACTACTATCGGGATGAATGGTAAATTTAGAATGATGAGAATCTTCTAAAATATCTTTACGAAGATCACTACTATTTGGCATGATAAGTCTACCAAATTTCCGAATGCCGCCGCGAGGATCGATATTAAAGTCTTTAAAACCTTCAATATCAATTTTATCCTTAATATTTTGGCCAAGAAGAGCCAATTCGGGATCTAGCCTTTGAGCTTCAAGAATGCGTTCTAAAAGAGAAGGATGAGCCTCAAGGCTACATAAAACAAATGATGAACATAAATCGGATATGCGCTCTCGAATCTCACAAGCGGATAAGATCTCGAGATCGTTCCATTCAGATATCATCATAGAAAAAACTACTTGTTGCTTGCGGCTAATGCATCGGCAACTCGATTTCCCTTTCCGGGAGTATAAAGGATATCAAGATCATAAGGTGCAAGGAACTCGAGCCAACGTTGTTGACGCAAGTTAAGTTCCTTTTGAGAGAATAAATACTTCAAGGACTTATGATCGGTATAAAGAACAAATTTCTCTCCTAAAAGATAATGACGCCAAATACGAAGGGCGAAAACAATAGCCGCGAGCTCTAAATTATGAGTGGCATATCTAGTCTCAGCAGGCTTCAATTGCCTAGAAGCATAAGCAATAACACGTTCTCTTTGCATAAGAACGACATCCAAACCAACGCGACTAGCATCGGTATAAACAACGAAATCTTGATTCCCCTCGGGAATAACAAGAATAGGAGCATCAGAAAGAAGTTCCTTTAGTTTCTGAAAAGAAGTTTCACATTTGTCCGACCAAATGTATTTAACACCTTTCTTCGTTAAGCTAGTGAGAGGCATGGCAATCTTAGAAAAGTCTTTGATAAAACGGCGGTAATAACCCACCAATCCAAGAAAACTACGAATCACCGTCACACTCTCCGGTCTCTTCCAATCTTGAATCGCTTCAATCTCTGAAGGATCCACGGAAATTCCGAATTCGAAAATAATATGATCGAGAAACTTCACACGAGATTGCCAAAAGTGGCATTTAGAAAATTTCGCCTTTAATTGATTACTCCTAAGAGTTTCCAATACAATCCGAAGGTGCTTTTCATGTTCCTCCTCGGTTTTTGAATACACAAGAATATCATCAATAAAGATGAGGACAAACCGATCGAGGAAGTCTTTGAAAACTCTATTCATAAGGTCGACGAAATAAGCCGGAGCATTCGTTAGACCAAATGGCATAACAAGCCATTCATAAGATCCATAACGAGTACGGAACGATGTCAAAGGAATGCTATCCTCTGCAATACGAAGCTGATGAAATCCAATAGCTAAGTCTAATTGTGAAAAGACTCTAGCACCACTAAGTTGATCGAATAGATCAACAATCCGAGGTAAAGGATATTTATTTTTGATAGTAAGATCATTAAGCTTGCGGTAGTCAACGCAAAGCCTAAGCGTACCATCGGATTTCTTCACAAAAATAGCCGAAGCTCCCCAAGGCGAGGAACTAGAGCGAATAAATTGCTACGTCTCCAATTCGGATAATTGTTTACGCATCTCTTCATTTTCTTTATTGGACATGCGATAAGGAGGACGAGTAATAGGTTGAGCTCCAGGGATAAGATTAATTCTAAACTCAATTGCTCGCATAGGTGGTAATCCTAAAACGGGCTCAAATATGTCGGAAAATTCACGAACAACATGAATAAGAGAAATAATATCTTCCTCATCATTATTATCATCATCATGAGGATTTAAAGAATATAAAGATGCAACCAAGCTGGAATCCAAATCTTTAAGATTAATAGAAATCTTCTTAACAGATTGAGGATGTTGAAGATGAATAGTCCGCTCAGGACATAGGAATGAGCTTCATAACGGTTAAGCCAATCCATTCCCAAAATCATTCCAAATCCTAAATAATGCATGACATGCAAATTGGCTAGGAAAGGAAAACCACACAAAATAATCTCCACATCTTTACAAAGCAAACTAAGAGTTGTGGATCCACCAACCGGATTCGCAATTCTCAAAGAAGTCATTAAAGCAACAACACTTAAAGAAAAATTATCAACAAGCTCTTTTGATATAAAAGAATGGTTCCCGTATCAAAAAAAACTCGAATAGGCTGATCACGAAATATAATAATACCATCAAGGATAGAATGAGAAATACCTTGACCACGAGATGTGTTGCCAGGGGCTTGAGCAACATTAAGCTTTTCCTCCTTCCTATTTTGAAGTTTGGGGCAAGAAGATAAATAATGATCCGGGCTTTTGCAATAGCGACAAGTACGAGGCTTTGAACACTTGTTTGCAAAATGGTCTCTGGAACCAGAGTTAAAGCATTTCCCTTCGGTTGAGGAAAAGGTCTTTGCAGCAGGAGTTGCTTGCTTCCCTTTCTTATTGGGATAAGGAACTTTGAATTTACTGGGCCTTTTCTTGTTGTTGTTGAAGCTTGGTTTGGAACCCACCACTTCAACATACCTATCCGCCTCTTCAAGACGAAGAGCGATATCAATGAGTTGGTCGAAAGAAACTTCTAATTTTAGAAGTAATGGCTTCTTGAGATTTTTGTTTAAGCCATAGACAAATCTCTGATTTTTCTTCAATGGGGTGTTGATGTATTCAACCCCATATTTGGAGAGACATTCAAAAGACGCGACATAATCTGCCACGGAAGATTCACCTTGAACAAGGTCTATGAAACGCCGAGCCAATGTCACTTTCTCTGCTTCTGGCATGAATTTTAATTTGAAGCGTTCCCGGAATTGCTCCCAGGTGAGATCCGCTTCATTAATCTCAGAAATAAGAAGTTCGTACCAGTCCAATGCTCTTTCTTGGAGCATACTAGAAGCCACCTGAACTCGGTGAAGATCAATGAGGTTCATGCGAGAAAAGATTCGATCGCATGTCCTTAACTAAGCCTGGACTTCAATAATAGTTTCAGAACCTTTAAATGGCTTCCCGTCCAGGTTGGTGTAATCATTGCACAAACGTGCAAACCCAGATTTAGGGTGAGTAGGTTCCGGATTAGAACCAGCTGCTTGAGCATTCGTGACAAGGTCAAGCAGTTGCTGGGTAGTCATAAAAACTCCATCTTGGGGAGTAGCACTAGATTGACCGGCGCTGGGACGGCCAGGTCTAACCATTTCTCTTCCTTAAGAAAGAAATAAAGAAGAAGAAAAAGGTTATTCACAAAAGGAATATCAAGCAATCTTGATAGATAAAACAAGGAATCATAAAGAAAATAGGATGAATCGGTACGAAGACTCGAATTAAATCCTAAGGCACAACTCCTAAGAAAGACTTAGAACACAATCCTTGCTAGATTATTCTACATTATTTCGAAGTTTGGCTTCGATACCAAGCTATGACACCCCACCTCTATACCCACGCTAGCCAAGAACACTACAGAGTAATGCTGTCAACTAGCATGGAGAATAAGGCTGTTGAGGAGCGACCATCCGTGTAATTGCTTTGCGTGAGCACCGATATGTTAGATAGTATAGCATGCATTTTATTTCAAGAGCAAACCCGATATACTGATACAGACTCAAAGCTATTACACAGTGGCTATAGTGTCTTCGCAAACAAATATAGAAATAGACATAATACAAATCAGTCACATATAATTCATATCACAAAGGCGGAAGAAGATATGAATATATAACTAACACATGAAAGTGTATATCAGAGTAGTGTTCAAAAAGATCCACAATAATACAAAAGAATAGCAACACGTTCTATACAAAAGAATACAACTATGAGTCCATATCTCAAATGTATATAACAAAATAAACTACTAATCTAAGTAGTTAGCCAAAAGTCAGAGAAGTCAATCCCAAGTGAGAAGTCAAGCTGAAGCACCTGTAACGGTCTGACCCGAGTATTATTTAATAAGAAAATAATAAACGGGTCAGTCTAACTATAAATATCAGTTGAAGCGATATAGAATAAGAGGTACGACTAAACACATATTAATCACAATGCCAAGCTGTGATATATGTAGGTAATTGAAAATCAACAAGAGATTAATCAATATCACAAAAAATCTACTCAAGAATCAAAAGGAATGCCATACTCTTTATTTCGTTCACCAAACCATAAATATTGATGATTATATCAATATCATCACAAAAGTCAATGACACACAAATTCACCAATGCACAAATATTGATAAAACTTATCAATGAAAATCACTAAAATTGGTGAAGCATAAATTCCAGAATTCAACACACGAAATCCAAAAATCACAAAAAAGGGGGGAAAGGCCTATCACACGAACGGGAGCATAAATACTCACCAACATATGTATCACACGAACGAGAAGCTATCTCATGGTAGCTAGCGATTAATTTTTGATACACGAATGGCCCGAAGACCATGGGGAGCTACCCCACAAAGAAATGAGACGAAGCTCAATAGAATGAGTTACAGTCCTCCATGTGGACAAAGAGACATCGCACAATTGCTAGTCTAAATCACAAAAATGATCGTCATGATCATCAAGAAGTGTCAATTACAATAAGCTAGTAAATATATGAGCTTAGCTTCATGTCCCATAACCACTAGCTTAACTTAAATATTTACGAACAAATTGTAGATCTCCACTAGAAAATTGTCACATGAGTTTCAATCGAACAAGTCCAAGAATTAACCGACGAAGTAAACGCAAGCGTTTCATACCACTCGTTTTACTAAGCCGTTTAATTAGATTTCTCATACGAGTGAGGTAAAGGTTTGTATATACTAATAGATTAGAAATCGGTTTGGGAAAACGAGCTTTGTAATAAAATAGTGTTGAAATCATTTGAAGAAAGAGTTTTGATATTTACTACTAGTATAGAAAACCTTTATATTTTTAAAGTGACAAATCACAAAGAAGATTGTAAGAACAATCAATCACTAAAATTCACATTCGAAGACGTGAATAAAATCCAAAGAAATCAATACCGAATCCATCGAAATGGATATTCCCACAAATCACGAAGAAGATGTCATCAAAGTCGATAATAAGTGATAATAACAAAAGGGAATCAACACGAATCGATTAAAGTTGGAATTCTCAAACAAATAGGCAAAAAGAGTGCAGATTCAGACGTCTGAAATAAGGATTCTGACGTCTGAATCTGGAAAATAAATATTTTCCAAAGACAGAATTCAGACGTCTGAATCCTTGAATCAGACGTCTGAAATAGGCACTTTTTAGCCTATTTCCTTTCTGGTTCCAAATGAACCAATTCAGACGTTTGAAGCCTTATATTCAGACGTCTGAATCTGGGAATAGAAATCTTCCCAGAACAATATTTAGACGTCTGAATATTACGTTTCAGACGTCTGAATGAAGGGTTCAGGGCATTCCCTAAACCTAGGCCAAAAATGGCCAAACGGATGCCGGAAGCGATCGATCGAGCGACGATGCCTAAGGAATTACGTCGAACGACAACCCAGCCTAAACGACTCTTCGATACGCCTCAAATATCAATGTCCAAATATCCATAATAGGATTTTCATAAATTAGACCAAAACACCAAAAATTGGAATATATACAAAATCAATCCAAACCAAAATCAATTGCACAAGAATAAGTGTTAGGAATTCATACGTAACAATAGAAGATAATTATAGACTAAGATGTGAGATAAAATCTCACCTTTGAACCCAAACGTTTGAAGAAGAAGCTTGAAAGCAAAGGAGAATCAACCACTCTTCAAATCCAACTCAAGAAGCTTGATTCTAAGCTTTAAAAGAAGAACATTCCAATAGTTAGGTTTAGGAATTTCTGAAATTGATAAGAGAATGAGTTGGAGAAGAAGAAGAGAAGCTTACTAATGGGTACTTCTATTAGTTTGGAGCTAGAGTTTGATTTGCAAAAGAAAACTAGGGCTTGGAGTTTTAATTTCCTCTTCCACTCTCCATTAATATAAAAGCTTGAGTATGAATGAAATAATGAAGGGGAGAAGGGGTTGGGACTAAATACATAAGTGAGGTTAATGGGCTCAGCCCAAACCAAAGCCCTAAGTGAAAAAGTAGCAAAATTCTACTATCTCCAAACATACCAAAGTTTACACTTAAAAAGATCGCAAACGGCGTTTTGAACTCAATGGAAGTGGTCTCGAGTCCTAATTCGACCGTATGCAAAAAGTAGCTTTTCGGACTAAACTCCGAGTATCGATAAAATATCGTAATAAAATATTTAAATATAAAATCGACAAATATGCGGGTTGTTACAATAATTGTTAAAGAGGTTTTTGGTATTGGCAGAGATTATGACAATGTCAGATCCTGGTCTCTTTAACAACCAAAAGCTTTTTTTACACCAGATGAATCTTTTACATTTCCTAAAACCATTTCATAATTGATATCAAAATATCATATCAATATGAACCAATCACTTTCGAAATCAAATTCACTTCCAAAACCAAATCCTAAATATAGATTAAATCCTCTTTTCATGATCATCATATTTACTCAAATATATTGATTCAGTAGGAAATATCATTTCAATTCTCAATTGGGGTTATAACTTCAATTAACCAGTATTAAATCAAGGATTCAAATAAACACTTCAACTTTTCCCAATCTAAAATTAAGAAATAGTTTAGATGGTTTAGAATAGTTTTGAAATAGTTAAATAGTTTAAATAGATTAAATTAGTTTAAATAGTAAAAGTAGTTTAAAAAAATTAAAATAGTTTATATATATATATAAATTTGATTGAATTAGATTTTATGATTCTAATAGATTAAATATAAATTAAATAGATTTTATTAGATTTAAAATGATTTAAATAGATTAAATATTGGTTAAATAGATTTAGATTATATTGAATAGGTTTTAAAGTAGATTAAATAGATTTAAATTATATTAAATAGATTTAAAATAGATTAAAAAAATTTAATTAGTTAAAAATAGGTAAATTTGATTAAGTTGGATTAACTAGGTTATAATAGATTAAAATAAGAGGAAATAGTTTAAATTGATTAAAATAGATTTCAAAGTTATAACCAAACAATGTCAATAACTCAATTCCAATATATTCATTTATATTTGACACTTCAGCTTTGAAATTGTGATTTAATTCCTTTGAACAATTCATTAAATCAATTCCAATTTCAAGATTTAAGCTTGGAATTTCGAAATAATTCAGTTAGTATAAATCAATTTCTATTTTAAAATACTGGTTAGCTGAATTCAAAATTTAAAGATTAAAAAATCATTTAATTTAATCAATCCGGTGTTCGTATATAATTTCTTACCCTAAAGTTAAGTGACACAGATTTTGTCACTTCAATCCGCAATTAAATTTTTATGGTTATATATCATTTCAAATCGCAATCCTGAATTAAATAAAATTCATAAAATCGCTCGAGTCTATCATTTCAACCCATAATGATTTTTCCCTAATCTATTGATCATTTGGGTACGTATCATTTCAGCACATAGGGAACTTGCAGTGTTATAACTATATAAAAATACATCATCCAGTCATCTAATATCAATTATCGAACATCCATCACAATCATCATCAAATCAACCAATAAATATCAGTAGATAACTGAACATCAATAACAGGTATTAAAATTATAATCTAAATTCAATATTAAATTAAACGATGATTAAATGCAATAAAAGTCAAATTTAACTAGAATGACAATTTAAACATACCAAGCATCAATCAGTTAATTTCTAATCACATCATAAATTTAATTTACCTAACATAAGATAGTTTAGTAATTGTGAGTGGGTTAAACCACTCACCTTTGATTTTAAATCAATTTAAAATCCAAAATAGGGCTCAAAATTCAAAAGTCTCAGAATTTATCCAAACCAGTTTCATAATGTCCGCAATTTTGATACGACCGCCACGGAGAAAACTGTGCATGAATCCGGGTTCGTATGAAAAAGATATAAATTAGAAGATTATATGATTTATAATATAAGTAAATAATAAAATAAATACATGTCACCTACCTCGCGTGAAACCCTACCACTCAAATCGCACACGCGATGAAATCCCAGATGCCACCATCAATCCGTGATCGCACACCTCCACACGAACCTAGCCCAAGATTAGATCGTGCCATTGAACTCTGGACCTCCAACCTCCCCTCCGACTTGAACGCCGCCTCTCCAGATCGTCCTAGGCGATCTCACCGCCGTGCCCCTTATCTGGCCAATTTTTGCGAATTTCGACAACTAGAAAACTAGCGAATCATACAGATGGGTGCTGCTCGATGTCAGCTTCTTATCGTCACTTCCCGATCGTCGATCGGACAACGATCCACCATTGGATCGTCCAAAACCCAATACGAACGGCCGGAATTGATTTGCAAATTTCGAAAAAATGGTGAATCCGATTGAAAAATGAACCACGGTAGTGAATTACGCTCATTGAAAGCTTCGAATCGATATGTAATATGACATAGTTTGAGGAGTTTTAATTTTTGAATTTTGTTTGGAGATTTGAATTACGGCTTGTATCTATAGCCATTGGAAAGAAGGGGAAGATGATAGGAAAAGTATGCATAGAATAATGGAATAAGAAATAAAAAGGCTGCTAGGGTTAGAATAGAATAACATATACTAATGAAGCCCGATAAGAATGAATAACACATCCAATTGATCCGAAACGACAAATACGACCCGAAAAGCCCATTTAGCTTCCGTAATGAAAGTGGATCGTCCCATATATCAAAATATATGTTTTCAATAATTCTAAACGCAAAGGAATAGGTTTCAAGTTCTAGTTCAATCTATTGAAGAAGTTAGCTTAGTATCGGCTTATTTCAAATTTATTTCAATTGAATTTAATTAAATTGATTTCCATGCGTTTCGAGTCCGTATGATCAAATGACAAGTCCGATCGCTACGAAACTTGAAATCCTACAATAATTCACCATTATGGATCCAATGAAACTGGTTTCGTCGAAATCCAAGATAATGGCCAAAATGACTATTTTCACGTTAATTAAATAAATTAATATTAACTTAATTAATCATTTTTTAATTCAATATTTATAAACTAACAAATTTTCATCCTTTTTGATTACTTAGACATATATAATAGTTTAAACAAGTTTATAAAAAATTTCAATGTTGAATATTTTACAAATCATAGTGTTCAATTCCAATTGTAAATAAATTCCAATTACTTATAATTTAATTCCAATAAATTGATCAAATTTGATTTTAATCTTTTTATTTCATTCAATCATTAATTTATGGACAAAGTTACATTGGTTTATATCTTATTACATTGGTATTCCACAATTACCGTCTTTTATTTATTAATTTTCTATTTTCCAATTATATTGAATTTTTGTCGATTTTTATATTAAATAGGATTTAAAATCCCAATAAGTTGGTATATCTTGGTTTCACTCTTTTATTAGATCAGTTATTGCCTTGTGAATATAATTAACATTTCTATACATTTTGTTACATTCACCATTTGCTGTTATTACCTTAATTCACGTTGACGTAATAATTTAATTTCATTTAATTATAATTGATAAAATAAATTGGTAACAAATGACAATTGTCACCATTACTACATTTAATAACATTTGTAAGTTTATAATCTATACACAAATGTTATAACAACTACTACAACACTACTTTTATCAATTGCAATTAATTACAACTTATTTCATTAATCAATACAACATTCAAATTATCAATTACTCTTTTAAATCCAACTATCAATTATACACATTATTACAATAAATTTACAATCTATAACCAATTATAACTTTTTAATCATTTCAAGTAATTGGAATTACATTTCAAACAGTTATCAATTACCTTAAGTTGATAATATTACATTTCATTCCAGTTATATTCTTATTATTAAATAACATTTTTTTCTTCCAATGTTAAATCACCAAACCTTATTAAATTAACTATTTTTAATTGTCGAAAATTATGGATCATTACAAGAATCGTGTTCGCAAACTTTTGAATTGGAATTTAAAAGCGATTAAACTAGTTTTAATAATAATCGTTTAATTAACGTGTAAAAATAGCCTTACGTGGCACTGTCTTGGATTCAAACGAAACCAATTTCATTGGATCCATAAATAAAAAACCATAATATGCCATTGAATTTCATGGCAATCGGATGTATCATTTGGTCATGTGAGCGCGAAACGATTAGAAAACTTGTTATAGAAACTAATATAATATAGCTGGGTTTAGAAAGGTATCTTCTGTATATAATCGAATTAGGTCTCGAGACTAGTTCCATTGTGTTCAAAATATGGGTAATTAATACAGAACGTCAGGTGGAATGTTTTGATAGGAGTTCGATATTTTTGGACATTTAAAGCTTGTCATTTTTGATTAAAATACTGTAACGACCCAGAATTTTGAACAATTTAAATTGAAAATATTTAATTTATTTTAAATATTTGAATGATGGTTTAGCTTGAATTTCAAATTATCAGAATGAATTTAGCGATTAAATTATAGAATTTAATCTATTGAAAGTTGAATAAAAATTTTAATCTTCAATTTTAAGCCAATTAAAAATATTTCAAAGGCTTGTAAAATTCATATTGATAATATTGAAGATTATAGAAGCTTCAGAATTTAATTTGGAAGTGAATTGTTCAGTTTTGAAATTATATCGTTTGAATCGATATTTAAAAATAGCCGTCTGAGGCACAGTCTTGGAATTCGACGAAACCAGTTCCATTGGGTCCGTAATATTGAATTATTCTCGGATTTCAAATTTCGTATTTTTCTGAGTTGTTGTGTGAGCACACGGCGAGTAAACGCGTTGAAATTTTCAACGAATTCAATTTAAATTTAAATTTAGTCAAATGACACCACGTTATCTCCTAAAATCATGCTTAAAATCGCGATACAAGAACGTGCTTGCACAACTCTTCTCTGATAAATCACGTTCCCTCCCTCCTTCAGTTCATTTGCAAAGTAACAAACGAAAATAATAATAATGGCCGCAGCCCTTCTGTTGAAAACAAGCTTCCCCTTCCTCGTTTATAATGGCCGAGCAACTAATTTAAATATCTCGATTAGCTTTCCCCTCTTTCAGATTCAATACAAATAAAAAATAATATATAAATGGCCGAAGCCCTAAATTGAAATCGACTAGGGCATCGCGAGCGTGGAGGAGGAGCTCGAGCTCGAGCGAGGCGCGCGCACTTGGGTTGTCGCGCTATGGCGGCACTCGGCAGCAGCGCGAGCATCTGGAAGAGCTCGCGAGAGGTGATGGAGCGAGATGATGGCGGCGGCGAATAGCTCGCAAGATGAAATCACTGGCGGCTAGGGCTCGCGTGGGCGTTCACGTGAAGGAGGCGATGCGCGTGCTTACGCGTGGAGCACGCAAGGTCAGGAGATGTAGTCGTGATGGGAGCATTCTCGTGAGCAAGCTCGTGTGAGGTATTTACGATCCTGTCTATTTTAATCTTATTCAACTACATGTTGCGAAAAAAAAAAGTAAAAATCTGTTGAAATGTTTAAAACAATAAGGTAAAAGTTATTTTAAGTTTATGTATATGTTTATTTGGAAAATTATTTGGAAAACAGAAAATGCAGTAAGTTATAAATACAGTATTTATAAATAATAATAATAATAATAATAATAATAATAATAATAATAAATATATGTAAAGTTTTAAAGTTATAAACAGAAAAATAAAAAAATGTATATAAACATTTTACAGTAAAGAATAGATGAAATTATAAAGAAGTTTTATTTTTATTTCAAGTCAATATTTATTTAATTTATATCTGGAAATATATAAATATACAGTAAAATTTGTACAGTGAAGGAAAAGTTATTTTAAAATTTAAATTTTTAGTTAACAAATTTATTAAAAGAAATTGATTTAAAGATATTAATTGAAAGTAAAATGTTTAGTTAAATAAATTTATTTAACAGAAATTTGGTTAAAAGGAAAATAATGATAAAGAAGAAAATTGTTTAATTTAATGGTTAGAGAATATTAGTGTAAAAAAAAAAAAATAAGTCACAAGTTAATTAAATCTAAATTTATTTTTGGGTTACTAAGAATAATTTATTAAAAGAAGAAAATTAGTTTAAAAGAAAATCATTGGTTAATTTAAATTATCAAATAGAAGCTTGTTTAAAAAAAATTAAAATTCTTGTTAAGTAATTCTATTAAAAGAAATTCAATTTATTGGGTGAAATAATTTTTAAAAGGAAAATTTGTTAGGTAAAATGATTTATTTAAGGAAATTTATCAGAGGAAGAATAAATATGCAAGTATACATTTTTAATTTATTAGTTTGGTTTAAATTAACTTATTTAATTTTTAGTGGTTAATTAATCTATTTTAAAAGGAAATTTATTTATAACAAATTTAATAGTTAAAACCAAAATTAGTTAGTTGATTTAATTAATAAAAAGGAAATTTAGTTCAATTGGAAATTTCTAGTTAGAATTATTTTAAAAGGAAAATTAGTTAAAATAAATTTATTTAAGAAGAAATTGGTTTAAATAAAACTATTGATTAATTAAACAATCAAGAACGAAAATTGGTTATTGATTGGTTCGAATATTAATAAATTGTGTAAATATTTATACAAGGTCTAAAATGGTGAAAACGAGTCAAGATGGAAATGGATTGCTAATGAAAGCAAAGGTGAGAACTTCTCACTCTAAAGGGTTTACTTAAATTTTAAATAGTTAGATTTAAAATTGTTAGACTGTATTGATTGAATGCTTGAATGATGATTGTTTTATATATATATATATATATATATACATATATATATTGGATGTGAATAGACCCTATACGCCGTTAGTAAGCGGAGGTTATTTATTACACACATATACCGCGATATTCCACCTTGAAGTGGAATTGGTATTATATTATATATATAGCAATATATATATATATATTGGCATATGTATATATTGCAGTTGATGATTTCCCGCAGTGTATAGCGGATGAGACCCTATTGCGCCGCCTATTAAGCAGATATTATTTTATAAATCCCATATACCGCGATATTCCACCTCGAAGTGGAATTGGTATTGTGCTAATGTCTGTGGATGCAGGGAAACAGGTTGGAGGGATCCAACTGGATTCCTCACAAATATTTATTTGATTCAGATATTGTGATATTTGATTGTTTATCATATCGATATATGATGTTTGAAAGTCGTGATTGACTATTTGATGTGTTGCATCATCGGATCCAATTTTTGATGTTTAAAAATAACGATTTTTATTTTAAGGAATTTCTAAAGTGATTTTTGAAAGTATACGTTTATAAAAATATTTTTGGAATTGATTCATCTTAAATAAATAAACGTTAAAATTTTAATATTATAAAAATTATGATTTTTGAGAAATACAGTTAAAAGTTGATTTTTGAAAATATGGGATTAATGATTTTATAAAATAGTTTAAACTGGGATTTCTGAATTTAATATAAAAAGTTTAAAATAGGATTTATGAAATTTGATTATTTTATAAATCAGAATGATGAAATTATAAAGGAGTTTAAAGACGTTTTAAAAGAATAATATAAATTGATCCATATAAAAGATTTATAAATTGATATTTATAAATTAAAAATATTGGAATTGTAAAATGAGCTTTTATAAGTATTAGAATGAATTGTGAATGAATTTCATAAATGAATGAAATCTACAGGATTATAACGGTGAGGTTATAAATGGAATTTTATAAACAGTAGGTTTATAAAATTTGTAAAGTTATTTAAAAGAATAAATTTTGGATAAAAAAATGAATCTTATAAGTTATAAGATTTATAATTATGAAGTTTAAAGGAACGATTTTGTAAACAAATAAATTATAAGCATTTAACTTATAATATAGACTTTCGGTATATAATTGAGCTATAAATCGAATAAGTTAATAAAGGAAATTTATAAGAGGAAGTGTTATAAAATAAATAGAAATGGAATTTATAAACATTATTTTATAAATCCGCAACGACTTATTTTGATAAGTAAATTGTTGTAATTTGTTAATGGAGTTATATTCACGTTTTAGACAGTGAATAATCCTTTAAAATAAAATGAATAGAAATGATGAAATTGGTTAACCAGTATATTCACGTTTTTGAATAGTGAATAATATGTTAAAGAAATTGTTTTGGATGTGATGTTTTAAATAGAATTAAAACGATCTAACAATATTTTTAAATGTGTTAAGATTCGAAACCATAGATTTCAATATTCATTGTTAAAATAGACGTTTTCGAGAAATAGAAGGAAATAGTAGACTATAACACTGTTGTTATAGTAAATGATTTCCGAAAGGAAATGTTTTGTATAGTATTGGGATTTATATATCTATTTTAATTTCGAATCCCTATACTAGTGATTTTGGGTTGTCGGGACGATGTTTTACGCAACATTCGTTTTGGCCCAAATAAATATGTTTAAGAGAATGATTTCCTTAAAGAATGAAATATATACTTAATTTTGATTAGGGTATATTGAATATTTTCCAAGTGTAGAAAATAAAAAGACTTGTGAATTACTTATAAATAAATAAGTATGGAAATGTTTTTCCAACGTGAAATGAAAAGTTTAGAGAATTTATCTTTTTGAAGATAAATTGAAAATGAATAATGGAAATTGTATATTCATAAATATTTTTGGAAATATAAATTCAATATGGAATTTATAAATAAAATTTGGAATTCGTTTAAAAATAAATATTGATTTATTTTTGAAGTATTGAGATTACATATCTTGTAAAGATATTTTTGGAAAATAAATAATTTGGAAAATTATTTGGAATCTGGTGATGTTGTGCATATCCATTGATAGTTCAATAACCGACTATCAATATTTGACTTTAAATAGGTATTTGTTGTGATTTGTTTGAATTTGAATGCCACACTTATTTTTTTTAAAAATAAGCGCTCACTATTCGGGTTAACCGGGAAAGGACCTTGGGGTCGTATAACCCATTCCGAATATGTGATACGTCGTTATGAATTGCATTTGAAGATCGGTGTTGAAGACCGGATATTTTCGAAAACGAAAGGGTTTCTTGTTGATTGTCTCTGCACTGGCTGATCCCCGGTATAGAGATCTCCATATGTGATAGGAAAATCGGACGTGATTAGAGATTATCCGGATTGCAAGGACTTCTTTGTAAGTGCCTTCGGTTCTGTTCGATCCCGGAACAGACTTGTATGGATAGTATGTCTGACATTACAAATTGAGATATAAAGCCGATTTCTTTCAAATATATTTCTGTTGGTGGTGGAGAATTTATTCTCTTAGCTTAACACCCTTCTCTGAGACGTACGAGCTCAGAGGTTATATAGTTGAAGGTTATTAGCAATATATTCCCAATTTGGTAATGTGACATGCTGAGTGTTGCTGTAAAATGATCATTGTGTTGATCATTTGTGATAGGATCATTTGTTTGATCGTTTATCTTTGTGATCATTTCTATGATCATTTGTTGACCCAAAGCACAGCTTTTGTATAAAGCATGGCTTTGTGGACGAGACTTCGTCGAGCCTCACACCCCGGAATGGTCAAAACAGGAAAGATGCAGCAAGGTTATGAGGGGTGGCTCCCTTTAGGGTATGTGCATTTCCTTCTGGAAAAGGGTGGCATCATGGTATGGAGCCCAGATGCTTACTCATGTTGAAACACTTATTATTATGGTGTGATGTTGATTAGAGAGCTCTCGGATAAAGGTCCCAAAGGACCGGGGGATGGCATACTCGTGTCAGTTGTTACCTAGTTTGAAAGGTAACCCGGCCTTGTGTTGGCAGAGATCCGGTTAGGTTCTCGGGGACGTCCTTCCAGAGGCGTTCTCATGTGGCAATGGGAAGTTCCTTGGCCTAACCATTTGTTGGAAATCCAAAGAAACAATACGAGACTTGTACGGTTTTAGTTGTAGAACCTGCCATCTAATATGGTAGCTATAGTAAGCATAATATAATGGTACCTATGCTGGCTAAGATTTATATTCTACTTTCGAAATGTTTCCTACACTATGCACTAGTAATAATATCAAATGTTTCTTTTTAATACGTATCAAGCATCTTTGACTAACATAAGAAGAAATCTCCTCCAAGTATGCGTTTGCATTGTGTGTGTGGCGGGAGGTCTTATGGTAGTCTCATTTTTAAAAGCATTTCGAATTGACTTTAAAAATATTCCTCTATTTTGATTTTAAAGATAAATAAACTGTTTTGAGTTCTCACACCAGTCACATGACTGACTCGGAGTTTATTGTTTTCCTTCCTAAACTCTGGGTGCCCACCAATTTCCACACGGGCAGTCAAGAGTAAAGGTTTATCAGGATATTCTGGAATCCAGGAGTTGCTGGAGGCAAGCTGGATGGCATGTCGTATTTACTAGTATATAGTATTTCCTTTCCGCTGTTTGTTGTTGTTTGTTGTTGTACACTCTGATGATGATGTAATGTAATGTAATAACTGATATAGTTCTTTGTTTAAAGATTATTCATTTATCTATTATATGTTGTTCCGCTGCGATTGTGAGATTCTGATGTTGTGTTCTGTTGTTTTCTTTCCGTCCCGTTCTATTTTCTATCTTTTTCTCTCTTCTTCTACCTCTTTCTTCTTTCCTAAACCCTAACATTTCGGTTTTTCGGCAACGAAAAATCCAAAACGTTACAAATACTATTTACCTCATACTTATCACCTTTCTTAGCCCATCACTCTAGCCATGCTTGCAAATCTCAGCCCATACCATCTTTCCCTTATAAAGTTGCGTTCAAACCAAAGAATTTCCTTATCAAATTGAAAATCCAAATCCCTCTAAATCCAACGACCATGCTTGGTCGGAGCCAATCCATGCCATTTCACGCAAAGTCGCCAACTATAAAGTTATATATAACATTCAGCTTGACTTATTCAATAGTTGCTTGTCATCATTCGTCACAAGGTGGCCGTAGTTCATCGATGAACGACGAGCAAATTTATGGTGTTTGGCCAAATTTGGGAGTTGAACGGTGATCATATTTTTGTGTTTCAGGGGAGCTTTAAGCGATGATGGTGGTCGAGGCTCTGGACATAGACTTGTCGAGGTTGATGGAGCGTGAGGTGATGATGGAGTAGCCTTTGGTAAGATGAGGTGGCAGCAGCGACGAGGTGAAGTCGGCCTGGGTTGGGTTCGTATACGCGAATGAGAGAGAAGATTAAGGGAAGGGAAGAATATAGTTGAGTAATTACGTTTAAATAAATGTAACTGGAAGTAATATTATATTATTTAAATTGAAATCTTGTTAATCAACAACTTTTACATTTTAGATCCAAATTGAATGCGATGGTTTGAGTTGTGATCATATCAGCGAATACTATGATATAAAGTTGGATTGGATGGATTTCGAGCTAGTATGAATTTGGATTAAGATTTAACGCCTGCTCAATTTTAATCCAAACCGGGATGCCTCGACGACAACTGGAATTTTGGTGAGTTAGACTCACTTTTTTGGCTAAATGGTATGTTATATAGTTGATAAAAATTATTGATTGGATGTTTGGATGATTTACTGTTTTATCAGTTGGTTTGGATTTATTCCCACTCTGGAGCGGATGACCGTTTATATATACCCACATAATGCCAGATGACCCATATTATATGATTATATACTATTTGCGATATTAGGGAACAGGTTGGAGTGATCCAACAGGATTCCTTGCCACTGTTGATTTTACTTACACATATGTGTGTGTGTGCACGCGTGTGTGTGTGTGTGTTGCTGATATACAAGAGCAGTGATGTAGGGGGACACTGCTGATATATAGGATTCCTCGCCATTGTTGAATTATTTTCAATAATATTCATTTATATGAATCATTGAATATCAAACCTAATTGTTGACGCTATAGGTTATGACATTGTTATATGTTCAAAACTTAAACCCTGTAGTGATAGAAAATCAATAACGATATTGGTTAAACATTGGATAGCTATTGGCCTCAAATTAGTATTTTAAAAATACTATAAACTGCCATTTGAGTTGGAGTAGGTTTTTGGTACACGAAATGATAAATTTGAAATAAGGTTTCGAAAATATTTTGATTTAAAGGATTTAACTTCTGTTTTAATCCAACCTTTTCATCTGTCTTTTCTAAGCTATTTATTTATATTTAATGTTGTTTTAAGATTATTTATGTTAAATATTGTTTTATAGATTATTTATTTATATTTAATGTTGTTTAAAGTTATTTATCAATATTTTAATATTTTGAAATTTTAATTATTTAAATAATTAATATGGCTTGAAATTAATAATAAGGATTTATATAAAAATGTTTTGGAAATAATATTTTACTATTTATAACAATGGTAAAAATTAATTATATTGTTTATTTAATAATGTTTTAGAATTATTAATTATTATTTTAAATATATTTTGAAGTTAATTATCATTTATTTGTGATATTTATTGCTAATAATTATTATTACATTATAGTGTTTTGAAGTAAATGATTTTATTTATTTATAAATGTTTTCAAGACTCGTAAATAGAGTTTTGTAAATGGACTTGGATTTTATAAAGGGAGTTTATAAAATGGTTTGAAGACTAAAAGGAAGATTGTTTACAAGGTATATAAGTTTATAAATGGTTAGATATTTCTAAATGAATTTTTGAAATGAGTTTATAAATTCATAAAAGAAGTTTTATAAATAGTTTTTATGGATTTATAAGAAGGGTTATAGATGCTTTTAGAAAATCTATAAAATGGTATATAATTGGCTTTTAGAAATTTGTAAAGGAATTTATAAATGGTTTTTGAATTGTGTAAAAAGGAAATCTTCCTCCGTTTTGTGAATATACTAATACCGTTAAAATAAGTATATGGATATTTTTCAAGTATTGAAAATGTAAGTGTTTGTGAACGGATCTTCGTAAAAGTATTTGGATGAAAGTGTTTACAAACTAATTTTATTTAATGAAAAGATTATTTTAAGAGGTTAGATGTTGCTTATGTGTTTAATCAATATTGGTTTTCCTAATGGAATTAAATCCCATATTTGGACATGTTTCGTTGATAGTTAAATAATCAACTATCAAATATAGACCCAAAACGTAACTTTGGAAATATCTAAGAGACACATGTGAGTTATATAACATAGTCATCTCCGATGATGTTGTAATGTGCGTATAAATCTCATATCATTTTCCTAGACAAATGAGAAGGAAATTTGTTCACTAACGGTTAGGAGGCAATCTCCGCTCTTATCTTTGTGTGTTTATTTCCTAAAGAACCGGGTTGAGTTTACCGGAAACTATCGAATGTTGTTTCAAAGAGACTGGAATCACATATGTTATCCGTAAACCTCTTCGATCCAACTCAAACATTTCGAAGTGAAGACATCTTGTAGATGATGGAATTAAAGACAAAGCTCTTTGAAATGCAAGGGCTGCTTACTACTAATCTCGAGGGTGATTCCAAAATAGATGTAGTAGAAGTAGTGCCTTCGGTTGTCCGTCTCTTGGAGAATTTGTATGGGTGAATGCTGGCATTGCATTATTGCATGGAGGGCAATGTTAGAATCAAGTGGGAAGTGCTATATGAAAGATAAAACGTTGCCTCAAACCTCATCAATTGGGAATGAATAAAATAAGGGAGATGCAGCATGGCTAGGTGGGTCGCTTCCATTAGGGTATGATCATCCCTATTTAAAGTAGATATTATCTCTCATTCGTATGCTTCGGGGCCCATTAACAAAAGGGTCGATCATATTTGGTGTTATCCAGTAAAGAGTAGGCTTGTTCTGTGTTGGCAGGGTCAATAGGTTCGACCTCTATATTATTTTATCTAGAGATGCACGTGATGGGCATTACCCTGGTAGCCCAGTCATTATATGGAATTCATTCTCCAATAAACGCCGTATAGACTTAGTTATGCCCAACTTTGCTGAAACGTGAGATGTAAGCATTTTAACTATATTCATAATTTACTTTGACCCCTAAACATTATTATGATATCAATGGATTTTCTATAGAAAATGTTTTGCTTATCATAAGGTAAAAACCCGTCCTTGTTTATATGCAGCGTGATCTTAGGTAATATCTTTATTTTCAAAATATTTTTGAAATATTAAAATTCAACTGGGTGTGTTTTTCTCATGTTGGTTCACCAAACTAACTTGAGTGTTATTTTATTATAATGCTTGAGTCAAACCGAGCATATTTACAGATTGCTTTGGATGCACTAGAGCTCAGGAGACAAGCTAAAAGGCCAAGACGTATCTACGTATTTCTTTGTGTTCTACTGTGTTGTCCATTAGTTGTATTTATCAGAAATTATAAAGACAAGCTGTTTAACTAACCGGTCTAAAATAGGTTAGTATTCTTTGATTAGCATATGTATATTATAATTTTCTTTAGGTAAAGATTTATTATATATTATAGATTATTCATTCAGCTGTGAGATTTTGTGTTGTCTAGTTTTCTTATTATCTTCTTTCTTTCTTCTTCTTTTCCTAACGACTGGACTTTACAGAATTCGATTGCTCGACGTGTAGTGTCGATTTTCAAGGGTCGAAAATCTCAGTTCATTACACATGTTCATTTCTATAATAATTCATCGGTGAATTTTAATGGAGTATGTAAAATTATTTTGGTATCATCAGATTACGAATGAACGCATTTATATGTATTAATCCGGAGAGTTCACCAGCTCTTATGTAGCTCCCTTAGAATAGTTGTTTTACCCTTAAACGTTCGAGATACAATTCATTAGTACAAAATGATTCATAGTCATATGATTAAAAAAATTATTTCTCAAAACGTTGGGTTAGTTCATGATTCCAAAATAATTATAAAATTACATATACTTTTGTATTTTCTAATGCATCATTTTTTTATGAGAACAATACCGTTGTTACATTTTTATCTTATAACGAATATTTAATATATTCATGTCAAAATAAAGCTTGGTCTATTTTCAGTCAACATTGAAAACAGTTATCATTTCATAAATAATATTTAGTATACATATGAAAACAATTTTTCGTAAATTAATTCGTACATTAAGAAGTGTCATACGGTATGCTCCCACTATTTTCATCATTGTTATAATAGTGTGTGTAATATAAAGCTCCATCCAACCACTTATTGTGGAATTTTATCTCATACATCGTAACTAGTATACAATCGAGAGATTTAGACCAAATATCTTACACTTAAAGACTTAAATCTCATATAAAACACTTTTCTATGTGAAAATACATTTTGGAATATAAATCATATTTTTTCCTCGTTAAATATCAATTAATATTTTATACGGTTCTCGATTCTGATGTCTCTTATGACGCAGAAGTGGCTGTTCACTCTCTTCATCCCAATATTTCTTCAGTTACATCCACTATTGTACATTTATTTTCCTTTCAAATGGTCGAATCATTCAAAAGAAAACTTACTCCAAGATCATAATGAACTGTTTATAAAAGTGCATTGGCCATTCTTAACTTTTAAGGACATCGAATAAGTTGCACTTTACATAAACTGATCAAATTGACTATTTTGTGATCGAACTCTTAGATCCTTTTTATCGCTTTTGGTCTAGTATTATATCTAACACAACAAGATCCTTACTATAGCCAGTTATATTGAATACACGATCAAACACTATGATTTACTTGCTCACTTCAAGTGAACAAATTTCATCGAGGTTTTGTATATTAGGAATTACGACCATTAACCATATAACATTTATATGTGATTGAATATGGATCAAATATCCATATACTTGTACATTTAAGAGTTCGAAACTCATAGAACACAATACATAATCGAAGACTAATAAACATATAAGTGACCAAGTATGAATGTATTAGTAGTTGTATAATTAGTTGTTGCATGGGTCTTGAATTGATAACATGCAACATTTATTAGTAAGTATATTTTATATTTTTATTTTTCAATCTTAATTCATTTTATTTGTATATTTTAATTGATAAACATTTTATTTATTATATTTGGTTAGTTTATATTTAGTAGTTGTTTTTATATTATTAGTAAGGTTAAACATTACATTTCATTTTACTAAGAAGCTCTCACTAGACTTTTATGTTTTCCAAAACCATAAGAAGAAATTAAGAAATATTTCGACTTCTTTAGTGGATGTTAGGACTTGTTTGTCTTATGATTGTAACCTTGAGTTTGCTCAACAAAATAGTTTCACAAACAATGGATAATTGTTTATCGGTTGTATCATCAATGTAATGAGCGGCTTTTCAACCCTCGAATGTCGACACTAATACGTTATGGCAGTCATGTGCTGACCACCCAAGCGTCGGGAAGACAAATCGTTATTGTAAAGAAAAAGAAGAGAAGAAAGAGAACATAGGAGAATAAAAATATTAGAATCGCACATGTGGAATGATAACATGTAATATCAAAAGATAATACATAGAGCTGCTCTAATATATATATATATATATATATATATATATATATATATATATATATAGCATTTCAGTGTTACTAATCAGAGCACTATCATCAACTTGGACACTTATGATACACTGTCCTTACAATTTCCATATAAAGTAATGTAGCGGAAATAAGAATACTATGGTAAGTAAACTTCTAGCACCTCTCCGAAATCTCAATGAACATCAACGAAAACTCGTCTTTCTCAGACTACTCGAAAGAGCACTCATGAAAATATAGGAAAAATAAAACCATGGGTCAGACGTAAGTTTGATGTGAGAAACTCAAGAAATATGCGTGATATAATAACACCTTTTGAGACCGTCATAACGGTTATCCCTCAAAAGAGCCAAACAATCTAATAAGTACATATTGCGATACAATAGATAATGTCTAGGATGAAGAATATAATCAAAAAATAACCGTTAATGCTTACATTAATCACACCACAATAATATTCAATAGGCATACATTTAAAATCGCTAAGGTATCGAATAAACTGAGACTAATCTCCATGGAGACCTACCCAATAAACTCATAAATAAACTGAGACTAATTGTAACATTCCTGATTTTTAAAGCCTGATTTATTTGGAAATTAATATAAAATTTTGATTTAATTTGGTTAAATTGTGAATCGATAGAAAATAAATTTTGAATATTGGGAATAAGTATATGTTTATAAAATGGATTGAAAGAAAAAATATAATTTGGATTTGAGATTCAAAATAAATATTGAAAATTAAACTTTCAATTTTTCCAAAATAAAATGTGTATTTATTAAGAATAGAATTTTGAAATTTATAGGGAAATATATTTTGTATTTATAGTATGCATTTTTATTTGAAAGTTATATCTTGAGTTTAATACAATGTATGTATAGTGTATGAATGAAATGAAAACAAGAATTAATAAAAGTTTTAAAATTGAATATGAATTTGATAAAAGAATTTAAAACACCTTTTCTTTTAAAATGAATAAATATAGTTTTATATTTTTTTGAATTTAAAACATTTACATATGTAAATATAAAGTAAATAATTTATAAAAGTTAGGGTTTACACTATAAAATTTTAAACAAATTTGAATAAAGGACTTAAACAAAAAAATTATAATTAAATTTAACAAAAGGGTTAAACATAAAAAGTTATATTTTAACAAGTGTTAATATAAACTGACAAGTGTAAAGCTTTTAAAATACATGACAACAAGTGTTAGCTTAACAAATTGGCAAGTGGCATTTTTAATTGAATTTATGAAAATAGGTAGTAGGAAAATGATCAGGTTATTTTTAATCGAACTTTTCTCAAAACCAGCAAAATAAGAAGAAACAATATATCAAAAACAAAATGAAGTTTGATTCTCCTCAAACAAATAAAATCATAAGGAAGAACAAAATCATCTCAGAAATCAAAGCAAAGGACTTCAACCTAGAAATTTAATGCAGATTCAAGCAAACCTAAAAGAAAACAAGTTTCTCTGAAAAAAATAAAGGCAAGTTTCTTTTCTTTAAATTTGAATTTGATGTTAATAATTGGTAATAAAAACAAAGATTTAAACAATCATGTTTAATTAGTTAACTGAAGGAAATTCAAAGCTTTAACTCTGAAATTCCTGAGCAAGCAAAAGTTCAACCTGGAAAAAAAAAGCTTGATGCTTTAAACAAATTCAAACTGTAAGTAAATAGATTTCTTTTGTTTGTTATTATTGAATAAGTAAAAAAATACAACAAATAATTAAACAAAGTTTTGTATTTATTAACTTTTGCAGATCAAAGAAATTAAAGAAAAAAAATTTGTACAGGCAAAGCTCTGTTTTTCTGAAATTTTGTGCCTTCAAAAAAAAGAAAGGGTGAGCAAACTAGCCTTGATCCTGCTATGAGTCTTGATGCATGCTTGAATTGAATTGTTTTTCCCTGATATTTGATATGTTGGAAATTTAATATGCTTCATATATGTGGTGCATGCCTGAAAATAGGCAAACCTTGCCTCTGTATATTCATTCCAGGTTCTAAACCTGTCAGAAAAATTCAAATCACCCCAAACCAAATTGTTTTAAACTTTGCTTGCTAGATGAAAAATGTTGATATAAATAACACATCACATTTTAAAATAAATTCACACGTGTTCATTAAGTTTGCTTATAAAATGATAGAAGTCAGTATAAAATCAAGCTGAATAGAAAATTCAATGTTTAAAATTGTATATTTGTAACATCCCGGAATTTTGGACAATATAAATTTAATAATCTGGATTTAAATTTATATTGAATTGATAATTTTGTTAATAAATTTGATATTTATTTAAATAATCTTCTTTATTTAATTATTTAATTTGTGAAATTATTTTAGATAAGATTATAAATTGTTTTCTATTTAATAATGTATATGTATTTATGTATATATTTTAAATAGACAATTTGTTTTAGTTAAATTAGTATAGCATAATTTTATGTTTTGAAAATAGAAATGGTGATTTATTTGTAATTTGAGCTTTTCAAAAATATTTAATTAAATAACTATATGATTTTAAAAATGAGATAAATGTTTTAATTAGTTTCAAATTCATTTTAATTCAAGTTGTATATTAAAATATTTTACAAACTCTTTTATAAATTTGTTTTAAAAGTTTCTTTTCAAAATGAATAACTTGTATATCATTCTATTTATAATAATAATGCTTTGCTTTTTCCTTAGAGAATTATTTAATACATAATTTTGTATAGGAATTAAGTAAGTAGGCTTAATGCTTATTCACTTTAATTAAACATTAATTTAAAGCTTAAAAGACAAGTGTCTACTTTTAAATGACATGTGTCCATTTCATTTTCATTTTTCTTTTAACTCATTTTCTGAAAATATACATTCATTTAGTTTCTTCATTCATATGCATTTTCTCATTCCATAATCAAGTTGCAATACCTCAAAACTCAAGTATAATTGCATCTGGAAATAGGGAGATCTGCATACATTTGCATTCAACTTCTCACAACCTAAATTCAATTCTGCATTCCCCAAATTACAAATCTGCATTTTCATTAAAGCCTGTAGCTCCTCTTTCCAATATACAAACCTACATGCAACTCCTCTTTTCAAACTCCTCATTACAAAATTCAAGCAAAGACCTTCATGCATCAATTACAATCTGCATTCCCCATGGTCCAGCCTGCATGTTCTTGCATCTGAACAAAAGCTCTGTTCAATCAAAGAACCTGCATTTCAATAGGAGAACAAAGCTCTGCATGTTCTTGCATTTGAAAAACCCTGGAACATGCATGTATAAATCAAAAAGCTAGAAATGAGGTCTGCATTCAAGAAGCCTGTCTGCACTTCAAAATCTGGGAGCAATTCACCTGCATGCATCATTTAAGCAAGAAAAGGGGGTCTGCATTTCTCTGCAAATTGATGTGCTCTGCATGCTAAAATTTGTGCTCTGCATTTTGAATACAGGTGAGTAACTTTATTTTATAAATTTAAGGATTAAAACTGTTACATGCTAAGATAAATAATGTTCATATAATCCATGCCTACTGTCTGATGTATGAAGTACATCTGTATATATGCATGCTGTCTTCAATACTATGATCTGTGTTGTTTTCTATTTCTAGTTCCTAATTAAATTATTATATCATCAATTTGTCTTTGTTAGACTTTAGAATTTAACTATGATGGTAGGGCAGTTTTATAGTTTGGATCCTAGAATTTTATTAAGGTAAAATTCCAATTTAATTTACTGGAAAGAAAATACAGAGCATAGGAAATTTTGTAAGTGAAATTATAAAACATTACAAATCAATGTTTTAGGGGTAGGATTCAAACATCATGAAGGATTAGGATTTTTTTTTTAAAAAAAAAAAAGTAATATGACTGTATAGTACTGTTAAATATATACAGTATCAAATGTATGTATTTTACATTTTGCCAAGTTCCATTAAAGCTTGCAATTGTTTTGATTGAAATTGACTCTGGTGATAGTTATCTATCAGTGAACATGAAAAAATTATTTAATTGAGTTGAAGTTGGGTGTGGTGTTGAAATTTGGAGGGTTTCTGATATGAACCCTAGTTCCACTAAGTTGCTGTAATTGCTCGAGTATGAACTCAAGGATTGATCGAGTTCAAAGATCCTTGGGGTGTGAATTGATGTTGTGTTGAAGGAGTTACTGCTGGAGTTTGGTCGATGATGTTGGTCGGAGTTGAGAGAATCTGGAGTTGACAGGTTTTAGGAAGTATGGGGTATAGGTTGTTCCAGGTTTGGGGTAGGTTCTGTGTTGCAGGGTTTTTGCCTCGGGTTTGTCTCGAGGAAAGTGGGAGATAACTCGAAGGAGAAGGGTAACTGACTCGAAGCAGAATTTTTGTTGCTCGAGTTACATTGTTACAGTTCTATCAAACAGAGCAGTTCTGTTTTATGAAATTTTAAAAATAAAGTTTAAATTTAATCTGAAATCTTGAACTTAGAATCTAATTTGAGTTTGAAAATAAATTCAAATTGTTTGAATTATTATTTTGTAATAAATTTAAATACAGAAATTCAAATTGGTTTAAAAATATATAAAAATATAAAAGAACAGAAATAGGTTGCAGTTTTTAAATTAAGAGTGAAAGTTTAAATTGTAAACTCAATTTGGACTCAGGCTTCCACAACCTGAATTTGAATATAAATTTAAATAAGTTTGAATTTTGTTCTTCTGAAATTATTTAATTTCAAAAAAATTCAAAGTTTAAGTTTTTTTAAATAAACAGAAAACTGTTTCTATTTTAAAAATAAAAAGGTAAGTTTAAATTTGAAAGTGAAGATTTAAACTGGGTTTAAGTTTGGAATTTGAATATGAATTCAAATTTGACTGTTTGATATTTGAAAACATTTATGTTTTTAAATTCAAATTTGATTTTAAACTCTCAAGTGTAAATGCATTGTTGTTTTGCATATTGAATTGAAAAGTTAAGTATTTAATCTAGGGATTCAAAATGAATTTCAAACTGAGTTTTAAATCTGGATTTAAATTTTAAACTTCAGTTTAAATTAAAGATTTAAATTTAAATTGCTTTCAAATGACTTACATTTGAATTGTAGGTATGAATTGTAGAAAGAGTTTTAAAGAATTTAAAACTAAATTGAGAATGGAAGTTATATTTCAATTTTGAAATTTAAAGATGTTTTTAAATTGAGTTGAATTTGATTTGAATTGAAATTTAAATTCTTTTTAAACTTATCAATTAATTAGATGTTTCTTGTAAACATATAAGATTTAGTTGTATTTTAAATAAATTTGGATCTTAAGTTTAAAAGAAATGTTAAATTGAATTTAATGTAAACTTAAAAACATTTTGTTTTTAAATGCTTGATTAATAGGAATGTTTTATCTAAAAGATAAATAAAAGTTAATGATTGGATTCATTAATTATTAAGGTAATTAGTTGAATATTAATTAATTAATTAATTAATAACATGGAAGTTTAATTAAATAATTAATGATTTTTAATTTGATTTAAGATTAATTAATTAAGTTTAATTAATCTATAATTAAGGATGGTTAACTAAATTTTAATTTTAGATTAAGATTTATTTAATCAAGTGATTAATGATTAATTAAGACTTTAATTAACACTTAGTTAATTAATAATTAGAGATTAATTAAATAGTAATTAAATATTAATTACTTAATAACTAATGATGATTAATTTAAGTTAATTCTTAATTAAGTAATTAAGAAATGTTAATGAAGTCATTAACAATTAATTAATATGATTAATTTTTGTAAATTAATTAGATTAATTTATTAATAATCAATGTTTTAAGTTTAATTACTTAATGAAAGTAATTAAAGAATTAATTACTTAATGTAATTAATTAAAGTTAATGTGATTTGCTTAGATTAATTAATTAAGTTAATTGATTTAAACATTTGAGGATTGTTTGATAATTACTTTATGTAATTTAGAAATTTGTAATTACTTAAGGAAGTAATTAATTAATAATTACAGGATGTAATTAAAGATATTTGATATGGAAGTAATTTGGATTTAAATTACTTTGAAATTAATCAAGGGGATTAATTTAGATAATTAATTAAGGATAATTAATTATGGGTTGAGTAATTAATGTAGTTAATTACTGAATGGTTGTTAATCAAGGGTGATTAATATATATGTAGGATTGAATATAATTAACTTGTGTAATCAACTTATAAGCTAATTACTTATTGTAATTAGAGATAGTTAATCAGTAATGATTAATTGAATGATGATTTATAAATTGATTTGTAATCAATTGAAGGTTAGGTTAAGCAAGATTTTAATGATGAAGTAATTAATTTAATTCATTTTAAATTAATTAGAGATTTAGTAATTAATTTAATTCATTTTAAATTAATTATAAAAGGTGTGATCATTAGATAATTTGCTTATGTTTGATGATTGGTATTGGTTGATTGGTTTGGATTGTAATCTCAGTTATGAGATGAGCAGTGATTGTGATATGAATGCATTGGTTGCTTTTGGATGATAATATGGATTATCTGATTTGATATGAATTATCTGTTGATAATGATAAGATTGATTATCTATTGTGTTGTGAATTATCTATCTGTGTATATTTAGATAATGAATTGGATTGTTTTAAACTTAAAACAACTTGGACCCTAAAAGACACGCTTTGGATTTCGATGAGACCGGGATCGGGTTTCCATATTTGGACATCCGAAAACCACATCGATTCTAAATAACGTTAGGTCGTTAATCCAAGTAGAGCGAGTGAAGACTCGAGGTGTAAGGGCTATACGTCAGTATAACTCTGTGGGTGATTCCGTAATGAGTTTGACGGAATAGATCTTATAGATTCGAGATGGTGAATCAGAGTGCAAGGGTTATCGTCGTTAACTCTGAGGGTGATTCCAATATGAGTGTAACGAGATAATGCCTTCGGTTTCGTTCGAACCCGGAACGAACTTGTATGGATTGAATGCTTTCAGAACATCGTCAGGTGGACGATGAGCATTCTAAGAGATGTGTTCTCTAAAGGTAATCGTAACCTCAAGCCTCATCAACCGGGAATGGCTAAAACAGGGGAGGTGCAGCAAAGCTTCGTGGGTAGCCCCCACTGGAGAGCAAGATTTATCCCTGTCTAGAGGTCCCTTTATATTTCGGCTGTGTGGGCGGTTGGAACCTAGGCCAACTGCGGGGTTGTCTTGTTCGGAACTATTCAGTAAGGAATGGGTCCGGCTTTGTGTTGCAGGGGATGAAGGGAGTAATCCTCGGTACGGTGATCTAGGCCACGTACTGTGACGGGCGGTACCCCAGTAGCCCTGCCATTGTATGGAATCCAAAATCCAATAAGTGCCAACGGTTTTGATTGTATTACCCACTTTTGTGGCTAGTAGCTGGAATTTAATGAATGTAACAATTTCGGCTATTTCTTATTTATTTGAAAACCCTAGACACTATTATAATATCATCGGATTTCCTATCAAATGTTTTGGTTAGCGTAAGGTAAAAACTTTGCCATGTTTATGTGTGGGAAGTCTTACGTGATACCTTTTCTTTTCAAAGGTTTTTCAAAGTTAAGCAACTTTAACCTGTTACTCACACCAGACCCATGTCTGACCCGGAGTTATTTCTGTTTTTCTTTAACTCTTGGGTACTCAAATTTTTATGAGTAGCCAAGGGAATTCAGGTTAGGATTCAGGATAGCTTTGACGAATTGTGGAGGAGCAATGGAGCAGGAGGCTTCTGCGTATAGTTATATAGTTTCCGCTGTGTTGGTATCTCTGAGTGTTTGTGGTTGTGATTGAGATGTAATAACTAGACAGGTGTTTATAACTGTCTAGTATGTGTTGTATATGTCTGTGTAACTCTGATATTTAATGTATACTATGTAATACTTTGGTTATTAATATAATTTATTCGTTCCGCTGTTGAGATTCTTGTGTTGTTTCTTCTTTCTCTTCTTTCTTTCTCTTTTCTATCCCTTTCTTTCTTCAAGATGACGCGATTTTCCGGGAGTGGAAGGTCGGGTCGTCTCATTTGGTATCAGAGCGTTAGGCTGAGTGAATACCTAGGCTCTGAAGTGCATCTTTCTTTAGGGAGCATTAGGTTGAGTGAATACCTAGGCTCTGTAGTGGTGTCTTTCTTGAGAGAGCGTATTTGTATTTTTAATATATATATATATATATTTATTGGTTCTACCTATTTGTTGGATTACCTGTTCAGGTTTATCCGATATAAGTTATAAAGGTGGATGAGGTAGAAGTGTGTGTAACACGACTACCATTGGTTGGAGTTTGTTGGATGAGGTTGGAAGTGTATTTGTCGAGACTGTAGACCTAATACCGTCTCGAGTGAGTTCTGTTGTGATGAAGTACTTCATCGATCTCTGAAGGTAACCTGTAAAGGTTCGGAGTTTATCTTTGAAGTGCAGAATTTAGTTTCGATCTGTCGGTTGGGCAGAAGCAAGTAAGTGATGATATCTTGATATCTCAGGAAGTTGTAGCTGCGTGATGAGATGCAGTGACTATGGATATTTCTGAAGATGTTTCTTTGGAACAAGAATAAGAAGTGAATCTGCCGGTGATGTGGCTAAGTTTAGCAGAGTGTTCTAAGTTGATTGGGAGTCTTCTGGCTGGATAGTTTCTCTGAAGTGGAGTTCAGAAGCAACAGAGTGGATCTTTTCTCTGGTAAGTTGGCTAAGCCAGCATAAGCTGTTCTGTTTGGTTGAGAGAGAGCAGTTTTCTTTGGATGTAGGCTGAGTTGATCGCAAAAGTGACTTGCGATAGCATGATCTCTTGTGTTTTTTGGAGATTGTCTGGATGTCTTCTGGAAGTCAGAGTTTGTCTGCATCTGGAGATCGAGTTTTCTTTCCAGGAATTGGAGCTGGTGGTTCAGTTAGTAGATGGGTGGTTCCTTGAGATAAAAGTTGGTGAAGCAACTCAGGTTAGGAAGGAACATCTGAGTTTTCTTTATGGATCTTTGGAACCATATTTCTGTGCTGGGTTGTCTGGTCTGTGCTTGTGTTCTTCTGCATTTTCTTCTGTTTCGGATCAGAGTTGTGCAGCGGAAGCAGTTTGGAGGTGCTTCTGTTTGTTTCTCGGATAAGGAGAAGTTGTTCTGTCTTCTGTTGTTGAGAAGCAGGGTTTGTGTTCTTGGTTTTTGAGTGATCTTGAGGAGAGCATTGGATTGTTTTGCTTCAGTCTGTTTCTGATGGAATCAGCAAGAGTTGAGCTGATCAGGATGGATGTTGGTAGCTCAGGATTGTCTGAAGAATTTTTATGGATAAGAGGCAGAGAAATTTGGATTCTGGAATTGGAGATCTGATTTTGGTTAAGTTTTTCTCTGATACAAGGAGCTGTAAGTTGGGAAGCTAGCTCCGAAGTGTTTTGGTTTCTTCAGTGTTTGGTTAGATCAGTGTTTGATATTCCTGGTTGTGGAACCAGCAGTTTAGGATGGTTTGTTTGCTGAGTCAGACTCGTCTGTAGTATGATATTCTGTATAGAATGGTTGTTAGGAGCTCTATAGTTTAGCAGTATTGGTTGATTGTATTCTATAGAGCGAGTATCCCGATATATATACCGGGGAAACTCGTAAAGGTTTTATCCAAAATTCTTTTGGATAATTAGATTTGTTCTGATTGTGTGAATTGGTTGCTTTGGTTGTTGGCATATGATTAACATATGCTGTGTTTTAAAATAAAATCTGTAAATAGATTATTAAATTGCCTTTGTTTTAAATTTCGGGGACGAAATTCTTTTAAGGGGGAAGGATTGTAACATCCCGGAATTTTGGACAATATAAATTTAATAATCTGGATTTAAATTTATATTGAATTGATAATTTTGTTAATAAATTTGATATTTATTTAAATAATCTTCTTTATTTAATTATTTAATTTGTGAAATTATTTTAGATAAGATTATAAATTGTTTTCTATTTAATAATGTATATGTATTTATGTATATATTTTAAATAGACAATTTGTTTTAGTTAAATTAGTATAGCATAATTTTATGTTTTGAAAATAGAAATGGTGATTTATTTGTAATTTGAGCTTTTCAAAAATATTTAATTAAATAACTATATGATTTTAAAAATGAGATAAATGTTTTAATTAGTTTCAAATTCATTTTAATTCAAGTTGTATATTAAAATATTTTACAAACTCTTTTATAAATTTGTTTTAAAAGTTTCTTTTCAAAATGAATAACTTGTATATCATTCTATTTATAATAATAATGCTTTGCTTTTTCCTTAGAGAATTATTTAATACATAATTTTGTATAGGAATTAAGTAAGTAGGCTTAATGCTTATTCACTTTAATTAAACATTAATTTAAAGCTTAAAAGACAAGTGTCTACTTTTAAATGACATGTGTCCATTTCATTTTCATTTTTCTTTTAACTCATTTTCTGAAAATATACATTCATTTAGTTTCTTCATTCATATGCATTTTCTCATTCCATAATCAAGTTGCAATACCTCAAAACTCAAGTATAATTGCATCTGGAAATAGGGAGATCTGCATACATTTGCATTCAACTTCTCACAACCTAAATTCAATTCTGCATTCCCCAAATTACAAATCTGCATTTTCATTAAAGCCTGTAGCTCCTCTTTCCAATATACAAACCTACATGCAACTCCTCTTTTCAAACTCCTCATTACAAAATTCAAGCAAAGACCTTCATGCATCAATTACAATCTGCATTCCCCATGGTCCAGCCTGCATGTTCTTGCATCTGAACAAAAGCTCTGTTCAATCAAAGAACCTGCATTTCAATAGGAGAACAAAGCTCTGCATGTTCTTGCATTTGAAAAACCCTGGAACATGCATGTATAAATCAAAAAGCTAGAAATGAGGTCTGCATTCAAGAAGCCTGTCTGCACTTCAAAATCTGGGAGCAATTCACCTGCATGCATCATTTAAGCAAGAAAAGGGGGTCTGCATTTCTCTGCAAATTGATGTGCTCTGCATGCTAAAATTTGTGCTCTGCATTTTGAATACAGGTGAGTAACTTTATTTTATAAATTTAAGGATTAAAACTGTTACATGCTAAGATAAATAATGTTCATATAATCCATGCCTACTGTCTGATGTATGAAGTACATCTGTATATATGCATGCTGTCTTCAATACTATGATCTGTGTTGTTTTCTATTTCTAGTTCCTAATTAAATTATTATATCATCAATTTGTCTTTGTTAGACTTTAGAATTTAACTATGATGGTAGGGCAGTTTTATAGTTTGGATCCTAGAATTTTATTAAGGTAAAATTCCAATTTAATTTACTGGAAAGAAAATACAGAGCATAGGAAATTTTGTAAGTGAAATTATAAAACATTACAAATCAATGTTTTAGGGGTAGGATTCAAACATCATGAAGGATTAGGATTTTTTTTAAAAAAAAAAAAAGTAATATGACTGTATAGTACTGTTAAATATATACAGTATCAAATGTATGTATTTTACATTTTGCCAAGTTCCATTAAAGCTTGCAATTGTTTTGATTGAAATTGACTCTGGTGATAGTTATCTATCAGTGAACATGAAAAAATTATTTAATTGAGTTGAAGTTGGGTGTGGTGTTGAAATTTGGAGGGTTTCTGATATGAACCCTAGTTCCACTAAGTTGCTGTAATTGCTCGAGTATGAACTCAAGGATTGATCGAGTTCAAAGATCCTTGGGGTGTGAATTGATGTTGTGTTGAAGGAGTTACTGCTGGAGTTTGGTCGATGATGTTGGTCGGAGTTGAGAGAATCTGGAGTTGACAGGTTTTAGGAAGTATGGGGTATAGGTTGTTCCAGGTTTGGGGTAGGTTCTGTGTTGCAGGGTTTTTGCCTCGGGTTTGTCTCGAGGAAAGTGGGAGATAACTCGAAGGAGAAGGGTAACTGACTCGAAGCAGAATTTTTGTTGCTCGAGTTACATTGTTACAGTTCTATCAAACAGAGCAGTTCTGTTTTATGAAATTTTAAAAATAAAGTTTAAATTTAATCTGAAATCTTGAACTTAGAATCTAATTTGAGTTTGAAAATAAATTCAAATTGTTTGAATTATTATTTTGTAATAAATTTAAATACAGAAATTCAAATTGGTTTAAAAATATATAAAAATATAAAAGAACAGAAATAGGTTGCAGTTTTTAAATTAAGAGTGAAAGTTTAAATTGTAAACTCAATTTGGACTCAGGCTTCCACAACCTGAATTTGAATATAAATTTAAATAAGTTTGAATTTTGTTCTTCTGAAATTATTTAATTTCAAAAAAATTCAAAGTTTAAGTTTTTTTAAATAAACAGAAAACTGTTTCTATTTTAAAAATAAAAAGGTAAGTTTAAATTTGAAAGTGAAGATTTAAACTGGGTTTAAGTTTGGAATTTGAATATGAATTCAAATTTGACTGTTTGATATTTGAAAACATTTATGTTTTTAAATTCAAATTTGATTTTAAACTCTCAAGTGTAAATGCATTGTTGTTTTGCATATTGAATTGAAAAGTTAAGTATTTAATCTAGGGATTCAAAATGAATTTCAAACTGAGTTTTAAATCTGGATTTAAATTTTAAACTTCAGTTTAAATTAAAGATTTAAATTTAAATTGCTTTTAAATGACTTACATTTGAATTGTAGGTATGAATTGTAGAAAGAGTTTTAAAGAATTTAAAACTAAATTGAGAATGGAAGTTATATTTCAATTTTGAAATTTAAAGATGTTTTTAAATTGAGTTGAATTTGATTTGAATTGAAATTTAAATTCTTTTTAAACTTATCAATTAATTAGATGTTTCTTGTAAACATATAAGATTTAGTTGTATTTTAAATAAATTTGGATCTTAAGTTTAAAAGAAATGTTAAATTGAATTTAATGTAAACTTAAAAACATTTTGTTTTTAAATGCTTGATTAATAGGAATGTTTTATCTAAAAGATAAATAAAAGTTAATGATTGGATTCATTAATTATTAAGGTAATTAGTTGAATATTAATTAATTAATTAATTAATAACATGGAAGTTTAATTAAATAATTAATGATTTTTAATTTGATTTAAGATTAATTAATTAAGTTTAATTAATCTATAATTAAGGATGGTTAACTAAATTTTAATTTTAGATTAAGATTTATTTAATCAAGTGATTAATGATTAATTAAGACTTTAATTAACACTTAGTTAATTAATAATTAGAGATTAATTAAATAGTAATTAAATATTAATTACTTAATAACTAATGATGATTAATTTAAGTTAATTCTTAATTAAGTAATTAAGAAATGTTAATGAAGTCATTAACAATTAATTAATATGATTAATTTTTGTAAATTAATTAGATTAATTTATTAATAATCAATGTTTTAAGTTTAATTACTTAATGAAAGTAATTAAAGAATTAATTACTTAATGTAATTAATTAAAGTTAATGTGATTTGCTTAGATTAATTAATTAAGTTAATTGATTTAAACATTTGAGGATTGTTTGATAATTACTTTATGTAATTTAGAAATTTGTAATTACTTAAGGAAGTAATTAATTAATAATTACAGGATGTAATTAAAGATATTTGATATGGAAGTAATTTGGATTTAAATTACTTTGAAATTAATCAAGGGGATTAATTTAGATAATTAATTAAGGATAATTAATTATGGGTTGAGTAATTAATGTAGTTAATTACTGAATGGTTGTTAATCAAGGGTGATTAATATATATGTAGGATTGAATATAATTAACTTGTGTAATCAACTTATAAGCTAATTACTTATTGTAATTAGAGATAGTTAATCAGTAATGATTAATTGAATGATGATTTATAAATTGATTTGTAATCAATTGAAGGTTAGGTTAAGCAAGATTTTAATGATGAAGTAATTAATTTAATTCATTTTAAATTAATTAGAGATTTAGTAATTAATTTAATTCATTTTAAATTAATTATAAAAGGTGTGATCATTAGATAATTTGCTTATGTTTGATGATTGGTATTGGTTGATTGGTTTGGATTGTAATCTCAGTTATGAGATGAGCAGTGATTGTGATATGAATGCATTGGTTGCTTTTGGATGATAATATGGATTATCTGATTTGATATGAATTATCTGTTGATAATGATAAGATTGATTATCTATTGTGTTGTGAATTATCTATCTGTGTATATTTAGATAATGAATTGGATTGTTTTAAACTTAAAACAACTTGGACCCTAAAAGACACGCTTTGGATTTCGATGAGACCGGGATCGGGTTTCCATATTTGGACATCCGAAAACCACATCGATTCCAAATAACGTTAGGTCGTTAATCCAAGTAGAGCGAGTGAAGACTCGAGGTGTAAGGGCTATACGTCAGTATAACTCTGTGGGTGATTCCGTAATGAGTTTGACGGAATAGATCTTATAGATTCGAGATGGTGAATCAGAGTGCAAGGGTTATCGTCGTTAACTCTGAGGGTGATTCCAATATGAGTGTAACGAGATAATGCCTTCGGTTTCGTTCGAACCCGGAACGAACTTGTATGGATTGAATGCTTTCAGAACATCGTCAGGTGGACGATGAGCATTCTAAGAGATGTGTTCTCTAAAGGTAATCGTAACCTCAAGCCTCATCAACCGGGAATGGCTAAAACAGGGGAGGTGCAGCAAAGCTTCGTGGGTAGCCCCCACTGGAGAGCAAGATTTATCCCTGTCTAGAGGTCCCTTTATATTTCGGCTGTGTGGGCGGTTGGAACCTAGGCCAACTGCGGGGTTGTCTTGTTCGGAACTATTCAGTAAGGAATGGGTCCGGCTTTGTGTTGCAGGGGATGAAGGGAGTAATCCTCGGTACGGTGATCTAGGCCACGTACTGTGACGGGCGGTACCCCAGTAGCCCTGCCATTGTATGGAATCCAAAATCCAATAAGTGCCAACGGTTTTGATTGTATTACCCACTTTTGTGGCTAGTAGCTGGAATTTAATGAATGTAACAATTTCGGCTATTTCTTATTTATTTGAAAACCCTAGACACTATTATAATATCATCGGATTTCCTATCAAATGTTTTGGTTAGCGTAAGGTAAAAACTTTGCCATGTTTATGTGTGGGAAGTCTTACGTGATACCTTTTCTTTTCAAAGGTTTTTCAAAGTTAAGCAACTTTAACCTGTTACTCACACCAGACCCATGTCTGACCCGGAGTTATTTCTGTTTTTCTTTAACTCTTGGGTACTCAAATTTTTATGAGTAGCCAAGGGAATTCAGGTTAGGATTCAGGATAGCTTTGACGAATTGTGGAGGAGCAATGGAGCAGGAGGCTTCTGCGTATAGTTATATAGTTTCCGCTGTGTTGGTATCTCTGAGTGTTTGTGGTTGTGATTGAGATGTAATAACTAGACAGGTGTTTATAACTGTCTAGTATGTGTTGTATATGTCTGTGTAACTCTGATATTTAATGTATACTATGTAATACTTTGGTTATTAATATAATTTATTCGTTCCGCTGTTGAGATTCTTGTGTTGTTTCTTCTTTCTCTTCTTTCTTTCTCTTTTCTATCCCTTTCTTTCTTCAAGATGACGCGATTTTCCGGGAGTGGAAGGTCGGGTCGTCTCAATATTTTGATTATATAAATTGATTAGTGTTGCAAAAATATGAATTTAGATGTAAAAATCATAATTTTTAATATTGTGAATATTGAAATATCTCAAGATGATCAGAAAAGGCACTTCCATGAACTGTTATCAAATGGCATGGTGGAGTTGTTTGATTTTTTAACTGGAGGAAGATAAGGTGTTGTGGATCATCAGAAAAATGGTTGTTGATTTTTTAATTCATTATGGTTAATGGGCGAGAACGATTTAGGGTTTGAAACCCAATTTGGGTCGAGGTCGGGAAATTCGTTCACGCGGCGTCTACGGGTGATCGAGTTTCACCAAACTTAGGTAATAGCAACGTGGAAGGTTGGCAAGCATGTGGTCGAAGTTCCAGGCACTCCGGTGATCTGCGTCGGCTGCTCAAGGAGGTTTCAGTTGAGGGGTTTTGTTCCAGCTTAGCACGTGAATGCTCGATTTCAACTTGAGGGCAAATTTGAATTTCTAGGCGCTTGGGAAGCTTAAGGAGGTCATCGTCGACTTGGCTGTGGATGGCGACTTGATCGGTGGTGGCAAGGTTGGTGTGCATCGTGCACGCTATATTTTGTGTATCAGGAAATTTGGGCAAAATGATGTTCATCAGGGACGAACTCGAAGCCAGGCTCGAGAAGAAACGAGGATGGCTCGAGTTATAACCCGAAGAAATTGGGTGCAAATGAAACACTTAAGAAAAAAAAATTTGATAAAAAAGTTCGCTTGGGTAAATTTTTGAAAAAAAACCGTAGTACTCGGGAGGGTTGGTGAGGAACTCGAAGTAAATGGAAGGTTTGGGTATATAGGTGTTTACAGTTATTCCTGGAAACCTATTTGTTTCCAAATTCTATTTAATTTTAAATTCTGAAAGCAAGTTTTAAAACAGAATCTAAAACCTAAAATTTAAGTATGGATTCAAAACCGAGTTTGAATTCTGGTTTTATAAATTTAATTAAATTTTATAAATTAAAATGTTTTAAACAACTTTAAAAAGGGTTTAAATAGTTTAAATTAAAGTAGAGCTTTAAAAGAAAAGTAGAGATTTAACTTAAATGTAAATCTGTATTCAAATCCAAATTTGAATCATAGTTTCGAAATAAAGGAAGTTTTTAATTTAAATTGTTTTAAAACAACTTTGAATGTTTAAGGTAATTTAAAATATGATTTGTATTTTTAAATGAAATTGGGTTTAAATTCCTTTAAACATCTTTTATAAAATAAGAAATTCTTAGCATAAGTTTTAAAGAGTTTTTAAAGTGTTTTTTTTAAATAAAAAAACTTTGTTAAGATTAGTTTGATTACATTTTAAATCTCATATTTGAAGTGAAATTTTAAAGTAAATTCAAAAGTAAATTTGTTTTCAAATAAATTTGTTAATGGCAATTTAATCATAATTAAGAAAATGTTTTTATCTTAAAATTTAATTAAGATTTAATGATTTAAAATTAATTAAATTAATGAGGTAATTAAGGAATAATTAGTTAATTTAATTAATTAAATAATTAAGATTAATTAATTAAGTAATTAAACATTAATTAATTTATAATTAGAAGTTAATTAATTAAGGATTAATTAATTAAATAATTAAGGTTAATTAATTATATTTAATTAAGTAATTAAGATAAATTAATTTCTAATTTGGAATTAATGATGATTAATTAATTGTAAATTAAGTGTTAGTTAGTAATTAATTAAGGAATGATAATCAAGTTTTAATAACGAAAATAATTAGAGGATAATTACTTATGTAAGTAGTTATGGGTTAATTACTTAATTAATTTAGTTAATTAATTAATGTGATTAATTAATTAAGGAATGTGATTAATTTATTATTAATTAATCGTTAAAGAATAATTAATTAATTAAGTAAAGATTAATTAATAGATAATGAGGTTAATTAAGAAGAGATTAATTAATTAAATGATTGTGATTAATTAATGATTGGTTAAGCAAGGTAAGTTGATTTATTGTTAAGTAATTAATTTAATTTGAATTAATTAAATTAATTAAAAATTTGAATTTGGGATATGCTTGCTTATGAATGATTATATTGCCTTTTGTTGATTGTTATCTCCGGACTGTAATATTCTGTGATGTGAAATATGCTGTGTATTGATCTGTGATATCTGTGATATGTTTTTCAGTGTAAATACCCATGGCCGTAAAACGACATTTGAAATTCGATGCGACAGGGAGTCGGATTCTAGTTGGTTATCCGAAACCCACATCGAATCATACTAGTGAATCTTTGTTATTGATAAATTTACTTTATCTATGAATCTGTGAATGAAGATAAGCATTATAGCATATACCGCTTATCGATATTGGTGCACTTTAATCTGTGATGTGATGATTGTTGTTGCACTATGGTGTGTAAACCCCTGGACCACACCTATACACACACAAGTATGGATTGCACGTGGAAATCGGTTAAGTCACAAATTTTTAAATAGTTTTAAATTTGAATTTTAAATTCAAATGGTTTTGAATTGGGTTTAAAGTGAAAAACTTTTGAAAAGGTGTTTTAAGAATGAAAGTTATTTTGAATAACTAATAGAGATTTGGAATTTGAATAATTCGATTTAAATTGGAATTCAATATCTGGAATTGAATTCTGTATTCGGTATTTATGATTTAAAAAGGGTATACAAGCTTATTTCGGTTTAAACCATTTTAAAATGTTGTTTTGGGAATTTGAATTTACCCAAGGATTTTAACCTGTATAAATGAAATCGGGTTTTCCGAAATAAAACTGTTTGTTTTCAAATGATAAAAGATTTTGCATGAATAATGAATTTCCAATTCATAAGGAATTTTAAGTTTGAATTGAAATTGTTTTCCAAGTTATGAATGAATCTTTGGAAATTACTTTGAAAGCTATGAATAAATCTTTGATTTAAAGACGGATGGGTTAATGCAATTTGAAATGGAATTGTTTTGGAAGTCTATGAATGAATCTTTGTTAAAGATTGATGAACCTTGTTTAAATTGAAGAGTCTTAAAGGTGAATCTTTTGTTTAAAAGATTTAAGTGTGAAAATTGTTTAAATCATTGAAGGTTTTTGAAATGAATCTTTTTGTTTAAAAGATTGGAAATGGTAATTTGTTTAAACCATTTGAATGAAAGGTTTTGGGCTTTAAGCTGTGATTTGACTGAGATCCCATTATTCATATGTTTTTAAATATTGCGCTCACTATTCGGTTTAGCCGGGAGAGGACCTTTGTGTCATATAGCCCTTTCTAAATATGTGATACGACGTTATGGATGGCATTTGAAGACCGGTGGTGAAGACCGGGTATTTGCGAGAACGATAGGATGACCTATCGATTGTCTCTGCACTGAGTAGCTACGGTATAGAGATTCCCTAAGTGATGGGAAGTCCGATCGGGATTGTGAATACCCGGATTGCAAGGGCTTCTTCGGAAGTGCCTTCGGTTCTGTTCTAACCCGGAACAGACTTCTATGGATGTGTGTCTGACATTACACTTTGAGATGTAAAGCTGGTTCCTACCAAATACATTTCTGTTTGGTGGCGAAGATTTATTCTCTTTGCTTAACACTCTTCTCTGAGACGTACGAGCTCAGAGGTTATGTAGTTGATGGTTACTAGTGTTACATTCCCAATTTGGTAATGTGGCATACGAAGTGCTGCTGATCATTTGTTGATCAAAGCATGGCTTTTGTGAAAAGCGTAGCTTTGTGGACGAAACTTCGTCGAACTTCACAACCCGGTAATGGTCAAAACAGGAAAGATGCAGTAAGGTTATTTGGGACTAGCGCCCCTAGAGGGTATGTTCATTTCCTTCTGGATAAAGGTGGTATCATGGTATGGAGCCCAGATACTTAATCTATGTGGTTGCGGCAAATTATTAATTTGTGGTTGTTGGTAAATCCCAGGATAAAGGCTGGTTACGACCGGGGGTGGCATACTCGTGTCAGTAGTTACCTAGTTACAGAGGTAACCCGGCCTTGTGTTGGCAGAGATCCGGTTAGGTTCTCGGGGCGTCCCTCCAGAGGCGTACCTATGTGGCCCAGGAAGTTCCTTAGCTTGACCATTTGTTGGAAATCCAAAGAAACAATACGAACCCTTTACGATTACAATTGTATAACCTGTCTCCTCAGGAGGTAGCTATAGCTGGCATAATATAATGGTACCTATGCTGGTTATGATTAATATTATACTTTCGAAATGTTTTCCACTATGCACTAATAATAATAATATCAAAAGATTTTCGCGTATCAAGCATATTTGACTATCATAAGGAGAAATCTCCTCCAAGTCTGCATTTGCATTGTGTATGTGGCGGGAGGCCTTATGGTAGTTTCATTTTCTTAAAAGCATTGTGGATTTCAAAATTTAAAATTCTTTTGTTTTTTTTAAAGACCAAACTATTTTCGTTTGCTCATACCAGTCCCACGACTAACCCAGAGTTTATTGCTCCCTTCCTAAACTCTGGGTGCCCACAATTTCCCACACGGGCTGTCTAGAGTTAGGTTTTTCAGATAGTAGATATAGATAACTATTCAGTAGCTTTCGGCTTTCTCTTGGCATCCTCTGGAGATCTTGGATATCGGAGTCTTTGGATTCATGACGGGACTTGCTTGTCTTGGTGAAGTGTGACGGTGGTTGGAGCTTGTGGCTTGGAATTCTTACTTTGGAACATTGGATTGGTGCTTTTGGAGTTAGTGTTGCTGTTTCTGTTTGGAGTTATCTCTTGGCTATCTATTTTCCACTGTTGTTTATTGTTTTGATATTTATTGTATCTCTGATGTTGATTCATATTGTATCATTGTTGTATCGAATGTTGTATATCAATGACATTCATTTCTTTTCTTCCGCTGTGTTGTTATGCTTGATGTGTTATAAGCTCCGGCGAACCAGATTCGACATTTGGATCTACGGCATTTGAATATGAGTGTAACGACCCGAAATTTTCGAACCCGAAAATTCCAGATAGTTATGAAAAAGAAGAAAGAGATAGAAGAAGAAGAACAGAAACATCAACAACTCACATTCGCGGCAGATAAAATATAATAATAAATAATAACAGTTTACAAAAGAATACTATGTCTATCGATTATATTTAATATACATCAGAGTTTCACATATATATATAGTCACTAAATATATACAATTATCATGTCTCAGATTAACAATAATGCAAATACAGCGGAAATACTCTATACGCTCCTTCTATCCAGCTCGCCTCCTGAGCTTCAGAACGTACTACCTGAAAATCTGTAATAGTCAGTCTGACCCGAGCATCACACCAAACTAACACCCGGGTCAGGCTGGAAACCAGCGTGAGTAAACCCAACTAACATGGAATACCAAAGAAATCGACTTATAAAAACCCGGGGTGACATATATCAATTTAACCAATTCACAATTTACTATAGACAAGACTTATTTCACATATAAATTTCAAAGTACCAAACTTAGATAAAATAGTTCAATTCACTCAAATCATTTCATTCCAACCTATTGATTTCACAAATCAATTTACAAAAATTCGAAGTGGATTCGGGTATTTCCCAATACCCGACCCCGGTCTCTCCGAAACTCATGTTATTCTAACCCAAGTTATTCAAATGAAATACACACATTTCATATCAGAGATATCTACTCATTCAAAATATCCAATACCATTCAATCATCCATAAGCAAAACTTAGTCACATACAAACCAATTCAATTGATTCTAATTGAATTTCTAACCACATTCACTTAGATTCCTTCATTTAATATTAATTAATTCCATAATCAACCCTCCGTTATTCATCTTAATCAATCACCCTGGATTAATTAATTTTCAATTACGTTCAAGTAATTATCTTTAATTCATTTCACTATATTAATTGTTCTTAACCCAAATCAATAAGAAATCCTTAATTACCTCAGGAATTAATTAATTATTTTAATTACATTAGTCCATAATTACTTATATTAATTAACTTCTCATAAGTCATTTGTATTGGTTTATTTTCTTAACTAATCAATCTCTATTTACATCATTGATTATATAGATTAATGGTTTTCATTTACATTTCAATTTATTCAAATCTAATTTTTATTATATTAAATAATTAATCATTAATTAAACCATATATATTAGTCATTCTTGATTTATCTCAACCGATGATTAACTATCCTTTATTTACTTTATTAAGTAAATTAATTACTCCTTAATTAATCATTTTAATTAATACCTTGATTAATTCCACAAGGTAATTATATTTTATTAATTCCATTAAGCAATTATTTATCAACCCACCTAATGATCATTCCAATTAATTTAAACCCAATTAATTAACCCAAATCATAAATTAATTTAATTTATTAAGTATTCATTAAATTATCCTATTTATTTAATGAATCACCAATCAATAAATCTTTATTGATTTTAATCGGAACCATTTCTTATTTACGATTTAAGTTTAAAACCATTTAAACCTAAATACCTCGAGTCAAACAACAATTAACTCGAGAGCCAACCCAAAACCAAAATTACTAGATCATCAAATACACATTCAACCAATCCAATCATTCAACCAATTATTTAAATCTAACCATTTAAATCCACATAAAAATCAAAACAGAGTGAGATTTACTCACATTTGCCTCACAATTGGCAATCCACTTCATTCAATTAATTACATCCAGTGATTATTAATTTATTACTTTCCCAAGAGATTTTTTTTATTCATTACTCCCTAGCTATTAATTATTAACCTTCATTATTAATTCCTAAAACCTAATTCCCGTTTGTAAATCACTAATTACAAATTACTCAATCAATAATTTCAAATTAATTACTTAACTAATTTTTAACTCATTTCATAAATTATTTAATCTTAATTATACTTAAGGTAAACATGTTCTTTGTTAAATACTAAATCACAATAACATTTAACTTTATTTGTAAAATAATTAAGTTTTAAATATCTTTTATATATTTAACATACTTAATTTAACAATAAAACAAACTGTCTTAATTTAAGTTTTGAAAAGCATTTAATTTACAGGATTTATAAATGATTAAAACAATTCCATTTTCCTTTATTTACTTTTTTCTAGCCTAAGTTTAAACACAACCAGAGCTAAAATAATTAAATAAAAGAAAAAAAAATTACTCACAGCAAATTGATTGTGAGAGAGCCCTAACCACGGCCTCAACGTCGCCGTCCTCAAATTGCTGAACCCCATCGCCATCCAAAACCGCAAGGCCCCCTCCTCAATCTCGACTTCGACCTTGCCCTTCAACGCCGCGCACCCTTCCAATGACCGCAGGCCCTAGCTCACGCGCGAAAACCCAGATAACAAGCCCTACTGCTCGTATTGCCTTCCAGAATCCCGTGATTGATGCTGCTCGAAAATTGACACAAACCGTCCTCACGCACGAGAGCGCGTGCTTCGCAACTTCAAGCTGCCTTCCCCTCGCGAGCCTCGACCCCCGTGATTCGGTCGCCATCCCCTTCTTCTTTTTTTTATTAAACGGCTTCGGCCATTATTCTCTTTTGTTTTTTTTTCGAGTTCGGTCCCTAGCTTGAGATAGAGAGAGAGGAACGGTTGATAAAAATAGATTTGGGTAGCTTCTAGCGTACGCATTTATTAAATAGTTTAATATTTAAAAATATCTCGTTGCATAATGCGAAATCCCGAAACCCGAATCAAACATACCGACAGCCGTTCATAAGGTTATACCCGCATTCCGAACACAACGGAATGTGTTTCGAAAGCTAATACGATCATATGCGCGAGTTACGGAAGTAAACGATCAATTTTAATTTAAATCGATTAAATAAATCTAAGCGTTTCGAGCTGCCAGTGTCAAACGACAACTCTGATTGCTTCGAAAATTGATCCGATAATAACTAACTATTACGGATCCAATGGAACTGGTTTTGTCGAATTCCGAGACTGTGCCTCAGAAGGCTATTTTCAAGTTCCAATTTAATTGATATATTATTAAAATTGAACAAATTACCTTTAAATTTAATTTCAGCCATTCTATTATCTCAGTATCATCATTATAGATTTTATAAGCCTTCAAATTATTTTTAACAGGCTTAAAACTCCAGATTTAGCATTTTACCCAACTTCAAATTATATGATTCAATAGTTAAACTATATAATTCAATAATTTAATTAACAAGTAAATATTGATATTTTGAAATTCAAATTCAAATTAACTTTTGAAATATTTAAAATCAATTAACAATTCCAATTTAAGTTGTTAAAAATTCCGGGTCGTCACATTCCTCTCCCCTTAAAAGAATTTCGTCCCTGAAATTACTAGTCAGGAAGAATGGACCATTACCCGTTTACCTTTTTCCAAAACTCACAATCAACATCCTACCAACTATCTTTTATTAATGACCCACTAACATCTTAACTAACCTCCCAAAATCTTTTATAGTTTCAAATACTACCCTTTTGTTCAATCATTTAAATTTAAATTTAACCAACTTTCGAATTATCAAAATTTTCTCAAATTTTTTTCTAACTCTCTAAATTTCCGAAATTTTTTGCCAGCGTCTCCTTTGCGCGGCTAGCTCGGTACAACTACAAAAGGCCTCTACGGGCTCCCAAATTCCAAAAGAAAACAAAAGCCAAGTGGCTACATCAAAAACTTAATCCAATTTCATCTAGAAATTTAAATACGTACCTTCTTGTCGGGCAATACAAATTTATCCTTTGGAATCAAACCCAATTCCCTTTTCCCTTTAATACCTGCATAACCTACTTAGCAATAATATCCAATCATATCCCTCTCACATCTTTACATACCTTTCCTTACAGAAGTTTTCATATCCATTTCTATTCAAACTAGTTTTCCCCACTTCATACGATTTCAATTTACTTTAAATTTTGAATATTGAATTTTTATCTTTCATTCATAACTGATTCATATTAGTTTCATTTACTAATTTACTTTAGTTTCAAATTTGAAATTGTTTTGTCGTTAACAAGATTTTTCCCAAAAATTTCCAAAACTTTTCTAACTCCCAAAATTTTCAGAAAATTTTGGCAGAGTCTCCTTTGTACGGAGGAGCTTTTCCAATTTGACAAGAGATATAAATATATTTACATCGACCCACCCGGTCGGAAAAAGCAAAAACAGTTCATTTTTCCTATTTGTATTGCGTAGGCGTACCTTATTTATCATTTTAAGCATGCGGCTTATTTATTTTAGCAATTAGTGCAATCCAAATCCAGCCAAACGGCCTTAAGGTACCTGTACTTACTCAATTTAAATATGTAAGTGCCATATATAGAAAATTTATTAGCATTTCACTTACTATCAATAGCAAAACACATGTATTACATACACAACAAGTGCCAAACGCTTCCCATAAGCGATTCATATGATTTTAAAGCTTATCCAATTGTTTCAACCAAATTTATATGCCATTTCATTCAATTTTAATGGCTTGCAGCACAATTTCTTACATCCAATTGATTTTTAATCCAAAGAAGCTCATATTCACTTCAAATGATTCGGAATCAATTTTATTTAATCTCTATCAACTCATAGCCTTTTAATTACTTTTTTTTACGCCGAACGACACTTCATCTTATGAAATTTCGACGATATTGTATTTAATTCCATTTCATTTATAATTTATTTACCAACCATTCATTGCATTTCATTTTATTTCCGCATTAGATTCATGCAAAACAATTTATTAAGCTTGGCACATTCAAACTTATAAATTAATAATCATTTCCAAATTAATTCAATCCAAGCTTTTATTTAATGGCTTTCACTCTTATTCGAAGCCAAGCTTTCATAAATTTTAAACTTAAGTTAATTTTCTTTAACTTATTCCAACATCAAATTAAACTTAAGTTTACTTCTATTTGATTCTCATTTAATCAAATTCCATTAAATTCAGTTAGCCCATCCATTTAAATTTTACTTTAATTCATCTTCTCAATTTATCAAAATAATATCCAAGCACATACTTAACTCATTTATACTTCAAATTAATACACCACCAAATTTAAGTTCAGTCTGACAATCCAATTCCAATCACAACTTTGATTTATTTTTTATTCAATCAGACTTCATCCATTTATTATTTAACTCAATTAACCCATTTTAAATTTTAAATTTACGTACTTAATTCATTTTTGAATTTATTTTATTAATACATGGCCATTCTCAATTTATTTCTATTCACTTGGATTTTGTTGCAATTAAACCATGTCTATTATATATAAATTTCATATGACGACACTTCTCTTATATCTAATTTACTTGCAAATTTCATTAAATATTATTCAAATCACCCTTGAATTTTATTAGTAATTCAAACCATCACATTTTCAATCCAACTCTATTTTATCTTTATTTTTACAACATCTCCTCTTATTTAATTCATTATTAAATCTAAGTTGAATTCTATTTAAAATTCGGATTCATTTTCAAACCCATTATCACTTACAATCCATTTATTTACCCAAGTTAAATTTATTAATATACTCAATCAATTAATTATTTAGCCAATTAGCTTACTTTTAACTTCTAAATCAATATTCGATTTTAATTACAAATTCACTTCATTAAAATTCCGTTTGGATTTCCTTGATTTTCCAAAATTCCAACATCTTTATTTAAAAATTTTAGAAATGTTTCTAAATTCACATCATACTAGAGTGTCGTACTCGGTGCTGATTTTCGATGGTCGAGTCAGGGCCGCTACACTAATCTCCATAACAAGGATCCTAAACCACCTTCTAAGCATCGTATATCTCTAAATAGAATATACCATAAGAAAAACACAATAGACCTACGCCCTAACACGTGAACCCAGTATCATCAACTCGCGTCGGCTAACATATCGAAAGCATCTCTAGATATAAAGTTGATGTACCCCATAGGTTAGCTAAACCCTCGAAATGTGCATCCTACTTTATCTTTAGTCATATACCATTGGTGAAGTCACATATAATATTTCATATAAAATATAGAAAGTCATGTACCCCGTGTTTTAAAGGGTTATAAAGGAGATTATAGTACATTATAATATTGTCATTTGCTTTCCAAAGCAAGGAGGGGTCCAAAAGTAATAACTTGCATTGTTATCTATTTTTACTTTTATTTTTTTTAGTAAGGCTTGTTGGCATTTTAAGTGTGTCATCCACTATATTACTTAATCAATTAAAGAGTATGCAATCTGAATAGGCTTTGAATTAGCTAATATAACACCAACAAAAGAAAAACAAAGGAATTGGATAGGCAGGTCTAAATTACTATCCAAAGGATGGAGATTAGTCCTCCCATCAATACTGATAACCATGTCAGTGCTGGGGCCATGAACATGCAAAAACTTAGAGAAGAGAGTTGCAAAATCAGGAAAAAATAACTAGAAAGCTTGGAGTAGAGATAATTACTATCCTAAGATGCATACAGAAACAATTGCCAACCGTGACTTCCTTCATTTCCAGTAGTTGCCAAAGTCAGACCTTCGCCCTCCACATGATATAAGAGACGCCTAGATTCCCCTTCTTCACCTATACACATAAGATAACTATTTGACAACAAATTATACCTCATTTCTTAATCATCATGTATCGAAGCATGCACAACATAGTCCCAGTAAATAACCTTCTTTGACGGAGGAGAGATTACCATAGCTTTAAAAAATGGCATGCTATGCAGTTAAAGCGCTCGATAGATTCAAAACAGCAGAGGCGCAAAAAGTCATAGCAGGGATATAATGAGGATATGACGGGATATAGTGGATTACTCTAAAAAATCATATAAAACTTGTACTTAATGTTTTTACAAATATATAAATGGTGATTAAATGAAATATTAACATTCAATTGAATTGTAATTAATACATAAATAATTTTAAATAAAAACATGTGTGGATATATTGTAAATAAACTTAAAACTATTATATAACATAATTGAATTTAGTAGAATATTAGAGTATTTTCATTTCTGAAAATATGTTAAAAATTCAATTAAATAAATTAATTCCATAATTTTTATAATGTATAAATATCATTTTTCAGTTCATTTATTTTAAAGAAGATATTGCGAAAATAGATTATAGCGGGAATAACAAGATATAGCGGAAATAGCGGGACTTAAAGCGGAAAGACTATATTTAGGGCTATATGAAAAAATCGTAGCGGTAGAAATCCACTATGAGATATAGCAGGGTATTAGCGGGGTAATAGTGGGGCATTAACTGCACAACCGACGTGTCAGTGGAAGCTTTCTCTTTAGGAATAGAGTTAACAGGGGCAGCAGAAGTAGGAGAAGGATTCCTAATCTTAGGAACCCACATCAAAACTAGCCTAGAGGGAGAAATCTTCTCAGGAAGTGACGGGGAAGTGAAGACCAGCTCGGCCGTACACGTGTCTGTAGCATGCCTAAATGACCGACAAGAAATGAAAATATGTGGTTTCCATTTTTACCGAATGTTAACTTCCACATCATGTCCTTCAGCTAATCTAACTTTCAACTTTATTGGCAATGACTTAGTAGGGGAGATTTCAATCAAAGCCCTAGCATACAACAAACTCTTGTGGTCCTCATTACTAGTATCAAAACATTTGAGCACACCAATGAGACTAGCAAGCTAGTTCAAACCAATCAAGGACTACAGGACAACCAAAGTATTTTTACTTATATTTAACACAATAAACATTATATACACATTATATAAAATTCAATGATGAGTATACTCACTCAAGCCCAAGCCCAAGCCAAACCAAGTCATAGATAATCCATCTACGAGTGCTACGGCGAAGACTGCGCCTCGTTTGGACCTCGTATGAAAAGGATATGGATTTCATAAGAATTTGGATAAGAATATTAATTAATTAATATTAATGTATTAACATATATTAACTTAATTACCTTCCCTTTCTTCCCCAGCTTGCGACCACTTGTATACAAAAACATGCATGCATAAAACCGTGCACCTTCTCTCCTCTCTAACTCGAGCTTTAGTCCACGGAATTACATCAAACCTCTTCCATTCCTCTTATTGAGCGACAAATAAATTGCATGCACTCGAGCATGGTCTGACGTCACCTTTTAAAACACTACCTGGAGTATTCCCACCTTGGCCTCCAATTGTCATGAACTTCTTGAGATGGTGGAGCTCTGACCAATAGTTCATCAAGAAGCACACCGCCAAGACATGCACACTAGTGCTCACTGTTTCGCCTAATTCCTACCAAATCTCCATGTAACCCCAACCCTAGCTTTGGCTTTGAAAACGTCGATTACCTCAACCACATCAGCACCTTCCAACGACCACATAGATTTGAAGCCCTCCTCCATACGAGTGCAATGGATCCAAAGCCAGCTTTTGTCGATGTACTAACTCCCGATTTAACCGATTTACGTTAGCGGCTATCCTTTTCTTATTTACAGAAGATGAAGGATGAAAGAAAAGTGTGGAGAGAAATGATGAACGCGTGGGTATATATGATAATATTTTTTTGAATTTCTAAAATAAATTGCTACACATTTCGAGCTCGTACGATAACAGGGGACGTCGGTACGAAACTTGTCGAGGTACATCACCTTATGTTTTCGGTCCCGATGACACTTGTTTTGTCAAAATCTGAGACAGTGTCATGGGATGATAATTTCATGCATTTTGAGGTTGTCTATGGGTAAAACGTTTTTCGGTCACATTATCGATATTTCACCGAACAATTTATTTTTTACAATCAAATTTTAAAAACGAATTTCTTATCATTATTTATTATTAAAACGGGGTTAACCGGGTTATTATTAATTTAATCTCATTAAATCCTGGGTTCAAATAATTAAATAATTCAAATATTTAAATACAAAATGTCTGAAATTCCAGATCGTTACATACAACTCCTAAACCATGGTCTTTATCCTAATCTCATTTTCACTTTAATTTTTCTCAACAAATCAAAAGAGATTATTCATTTGTACCTACCATTTTCTGATGGCCTAAGCATGGTATATATACACCTTGAGTTTGCTTAACAAATACAATTAGCTATCTTACCTCGTCTAGTCTATATATTAATAATACTACACATAACATCCCTAGCTTGAATTTGCTTAACAAGCAACGAGTATGCAAGTAAAAAAGATGGAACCCAATGCATGAGGCTCTCTCATGATAGAGGGCTCTATGAAGGTCGATAATGTATGCAGCCTTTCCCTCGCATTGCGAAGAGGCTGTTTCTGGACTCAAACCTGGGCGCCCAAATCACCATACGGGTGACCTAACCGTTGCGCCAAGGCTCCATCTCAACCAAAGAGTATGCAAGTAATTTTTTAATATACAAATGGTAGAGGATAACATTTATATTAAAGGTTAGCAATCTTTAATATATTTAATTGAGTGATATCGAATTATGGAGTAATATTTTCTTATGAAATGTCCATGTGATTCAAGCGTCAAACACATTTAAAATCAAGGTATATGTATAATACATATGTATTTATTCCTTAAATCTATATGGATTTCTTACCATTCCACCTTTTATTATACATTCATACCATATAAGTTTAATTTTTATATATTATTTTATAATTTAATTAACTTATATAATAATATGTGCAATCTTATATTAGTTTGATTAATTAAATCTTATTTAATTAATCAATTAATTAACATTTTAATTTAATTTATTTTATTCATATTGAACATTTTAAATTGAATATATATACTGCGACATCTATAATAATACACATAAATTTTAATATATATGTATTATAGTATTTATTAATTAAAATTTAATTAATTTATTTTAATTAAAATAATTTCAAATTAATTATAATTTATTTTGAAAAATATACACATACATTACCATAGATAACGTTATATATATCAATATATATATATATATGTTATTTAATTTAATTAACTAGCCGTTTAATTAATTATTTAATTTATTAATCCAATTAATTATAAATAATTTCAAAAATGATTATTAAATATCAAAAATAACTTTGAAAACTATTATATAATGTTTATAAAATTTGACTTATTTTAAATTTATAATTTTATTTTAATTTTAAAACGTGTTTTGAAAATTAGCCCAAGGCCCAAAATCAATTTGGACCTTTATATTAGGAATAGCCTTTGGGCATACATCATCTGTTCGGGCAAGGATAGTAACCATGTGGGACAGTGTACTTGATTGCTCAAATTTAACCTTAAACACTACTTTTCTAGACACCCAACTAAATAGAAAGGCTTTAATAAATTAGCCAAACTTCTTCTAATTTGATTACAAGGGCTAGTGGGCTCTGATTCCTTTAATGGAACCAGGCCAGCACGCAAGGGGTCAAATTGGTGAATTCAAAAAGATACCATTTTAGATCTTTGGGCCTATGAAGTCTAAATTGATTTAGATCCGATTTAAATAACTTTAAATAAAATCTTTATTTTATTTATTTAAGTAACATAAAGATTTGATTTTGCATACACACACACAATGTGTGTGTACGTATATCAAATACGCATCTACATGTTGGTAAACGTGCAACTTTTAAATATATACATGGTTTGACGTGTCTATTATAAGTGTAGGAATTTACATTGCGACAAACACATTATCCCCATTGTATACGTATTTGCTGTCTATTCTTATTTCAAGGTTAGTATAATATAGGGGTGTGTGTATATACAAATAAATTTATACATATTTATGCAAAATAATTATGTATGAATTTAAATTTAAATGAATAAACCAATTTAAACATTTATTGTACAAAATAGCTTGGGATAAATTTAAATTTGGAGACAAATATAGATCCAAAATGATCTCCTATTTAAAATCCAAATTCAAATTTGAAAAACAAATCTAGAACAAAAACAACACCTTATTTAAAATTCAAATTCAAATATTATTATATTTAATATATATACACACATATATATACAAACATATGCATATATTTAATTTTTTTAGATACAAAACTCTATGTATGTGTATATTTTAAAATTTAAAATTACTTATTTCTAGATACAAAACCAACATTATATATATAAACATAAAAAAATTATCTTCAGGCAAAATGTTTTTAACAATTTCTTTTTAAATCTATACAGATTTAAATTGAAAAACTTTATTTCTTTTATATAAAACAAATCCTTATGGATTTCAAAATATTTTTTATTATAATCCAAACAACGTATACTAATTTATAAGTGTATATGTATAAATACATATTGTTTAATGTGTTATAGTTTAAATATGTAACGACTCGGAATTTCGAACACTTGTATTTAAATATATGAATTATTTAGATATTTAGATCTTAGGCTTATTATGATTAGATTGATTTTACAACCATGTTAACCCCCTTTTAATTGATAACTAATGATAATAAACTTGTTTTTGAAAAATGTTTACAAAAATAAACAATTCAAAGAAATATTGATAATGTTACCGAAAATTGTTTTATCGATAAACAGCTTTTTTCTCAGTAAAAGTTATCGAACTTGTTGTGATTTCGTAGTATATTAATGTATTATCAATAATCAAATAAAAATATTTCCTATGATATGGCTAGCATAATAAAATGAGATTAGCAAATGGTTTAAGGAGGAGATCTTTTGATGAATAGTGTTCTAGATATTATTTTTGGTCAAATGTGAGGTGTAAAGAAAACACATGGGGAGCAAGTTTTGGCCAGCCAATAGAGGGGTAGAGGTGTCTTTTTCCTTTTTTTAAAGTGCTTGTAACTTATCTCATTTGGTTCATAATTATTTTGCCTTAACTTTAGGAATAAAACCTAAGTACTCAAGCTCTCTTTCTCTCTTCAGTCTTCTTTTTCATTAAGCAAATCAACTCCAAATCCTTTTAAAATTTAACCAAAACCATAGATTATCTTAGAAAGCATGGAAAGAAACTGAAATAATGAAGAAGTGGAGCACGAACTCCCCAACAAATTTGGGCCGTGAGCTTTAGGAAGGAAGATGAAGCACGACTTGGCTTGTGAAGGCAAAAGGAAGTAGCTTTGAAGGTTTGGTAATAATAGGAAGTGGTTCTTAGGTTCTAAGCATATTTGTTGGCTTAGTTTTGGGTGAGTTATCTCACCAGTTGATATTATGTTTTGTGTATATAATTGTGTGCATGAATATAAAATTATATAAATAATAATAAACGCTGTAACTTTTGGACCCCTTGCTTTGAAAAGCAAATGGCAACTTATATTGTAATATTATTACTCCTATTATCCTCTACAATGTATCAGGGCCCAAACTTTATGTTTACATGCTTTTTGTGATTGTATGTGAAGTTGAAGTGTGTTGAAAATGTTCGAAGTGAGAAAGGTCCCTATGGATGCACTATGAAATCGCTTTGCGTTCGGTGATTTTTAAGTTAACTTTGAGGGACATCCTTAGTGTGATGACCTATACTTTCGACTATTATAAGTTATTAAATATAATGAAATTATCGAAAAATATGGGTAAAAATAAAATACAATGGTTGGATAATTTAATTTGTTAAAATTTAATATTGGAGATTATTTGAATAATTGAATTATGGATTTAATACGATTAAAATGGTAAGTAAATTGATTCAAATTTTAATTAAGTATGAATGAAGATTTTTTTTAACATATAAAATTGGATGTAAATGTGTAAAATTAAAAATTAAAAATTTTATATTTTAATTAACAAGTAAAAATAGCCATTTTGGCAACTGTCTCGGATTTCGACGAAACCAGTTTCATCGAATGTATAATAGTGAGTTATTGTAGGTTTTCAAGTTTCGTAGCGATCAGACTTGTCGTTCGGCTATGCGAGCTTGAAACGCGTAGAATTTATTTTCAGAATTAAATTAAATTAATTGATTTTTAAAATCTATCTTTTGCATATGATCGAATTGGCTATCGAAACTAGTTTCATCGTGTTCGGAATGGGGGTAAAACCTTATGAATGCCAGGCGACATGCTTCGTTTGGAGCTCGAAAAATTTCGAACGTTGCTAGAGATTTTCAAATTTAATAATAATAAATATCTACATCCTTATTCTAACACGCGTTCAAACCCATCTTCCACTTTAGCCCGTACATCACCCGTAACCCCTTCTCTCCCTCTTATTCTGAAATCACCACATCGAAATTCAAATAAAAAAATCGATGCACGAAGAAAGTAAAATAAAAGCAAACAAGGAAAAAACAAAACAAAATTCATGATCGCACGAAACTACAATTTGTGATCGACTATCGTGGCCTAGATCTGGCGAGGATGGAGGTGCGTGTTTTCATGTTTTTTGGCAAATCAGGGAAGCTGGAGGCGACGAGCTCGGAGATAGGGGTGGCAGGCCGAGGCGCATGCGCGCTTAGTGGAGGCCAGAGCTCTAGCGATGTTAGGTGGTTAGCGACATGCACTTGGGCAAAGCATGCGTGATGTAGAATGCAACCTAGGTAGAGATATGAGATTAAGGGATTATCAGTTACAAGGCTACGCACGTTTAACATGGGTAATTAACTATTTCTTAAGGGTTAATTGAATTATTTAATTCAAATGCTAACAATTTCGTATTGTGTATATACGAGGTCGAGTCGAGTAAGGAAAATTGCGTTTGGACGTATCGAAGTCATCTTCGACTTGGAGTGGGACTGGGATTTATTTGAAGCTGAAATTATTTTCAGTTTCAAATAGAAAGGTGAGTGTTTTATATGCTCACGTTTGACTATTATGTTTTGTGTTCGTAAAACTTTTATCGTGAAATAATTAAATTTATTAATGTTTGTTGGATAAATTTAAATTGACATTTAATTAACATCTGAATTAATAGATAGAATTTAAATTGATAGTTAAAATTGAATTAGAATTTCACTGCTAGTAAAATCCCCAGTTTATCGATAATTGGTTGATTGTTGTGATTATTGACTGTTTGGATGATGGATTGTGGTGGATGAAATTCGATTTATATTTGGATGTTTGGATGTTTATTTATGTTTGATATATCATATTATCATCCTGTAAATTATTTACAGTATATAAAAACTGTAAATTGTATTATTTCAAATAAATTAAGAAATAAGTTGAAATGACACATACCCTTGACATTTGTTTTGGATTAAAATGATATATATCCATCCCTGAATTAAATTGAAATAATTGATCCACTTGGCCATAAGATAGAGAATTATATACGGACACCGGATTGGTTAAATTAAATGATTTTAAAATTTTATTTTGAAATTATTTAAATGATTTGGTTTTGAGGAAAAAAATTGAATTTATGGAAAACGAATTTATTTTTGAATTGGAGCTTGGAATATTGAAATTTAAATTTGAAGTAGGATAATCGAAGTTGGGATTTTTATGTTATAATCGAAATGATGTGAATTTCAGAAAATTGATTTGTTTTAAAAGATTGGCCTTTTACGCGAAATTTGAACATTTCTAAGTAAAAGGTGATATAAAATGATATTTCGAAATTGAGCTCGAAATTTAATTATATTTGAAGATTTGGATTTTAAATTGAATATTGAAGGAAAAATTGATTTAAGTGTTTTAAATCGATATTTTAGAAATTGAACTCGTGATTGATATAAATTAAAACGATTTAATTTGAAATTGGACGTGAAATTAATTTAGAATTGGAATTGAAATTTAAATTAATTTGGAACTGAAATTAAAATTTGACTTGAACTCGGAATTGAATCGAGTAAATCGAAATGGAAATTGATTTGGATTGGAAATTTTGGAATTGAATCAGTTTGGCTTGGAAACTATTTTTAAATAAATTATTTTAGTACAAACTATTTCAAATATATTTTCTTTAAATATTCAAACTATTCAAATTTTCCCAACTATTTTATTATATATACCCTTTTTAGACTCAAAATTTTCTATTAAACTATTTTAGCTATTTAACTATTTTAAAACTATTTAAACTATTTTCTAAAATTCAAACTGGTCAAAAGGTGGAATGTTTAAATTTAAATCTTGGATTTAAATACGAATGGGGATAAAGTGAATTATAACCAAAATTGTAATTTAAATCAAGTTTTGAAATGAAACCAATATATCGAGTTGAATTAACATTTGGAGAAAAAATATGGTTTTTTTGAAGCGAATATGATGATTTCGAAATGGATTTGATTTTGAAGTGAATATGATATTTTGATATCAAGTACGAATTGTTTTTGAAATATAAAAGAACCAACCGATATGTAAAATGACGTTTGGTTGTTAAATAGACCAAGGCCTCTTATTGGCATAATCTCTGTCAATATTGGAACCACTTTGACAACTGTGTACGTGGTGGATGATGTCCAAAATATAGTGGTTAAATTGGTGACGTTTACTGGAATAAAGTAAGAGAACGATGATGGATAGCCTTGACACTTGTGTCATGATTAAAATGACTAAAACAGGATCTAATGTCTGGCCAATGAGGTTAGCTACCTCTAGCGACATTGATAACTTGCATTACTATTATGATTTTTGACTTGATGGGTGCACCTTTTGTTTGGATTAGTAGTCGAGGTTGGCCATGAATGGGTTACGACCAACCAGAAAAAGTAAACTGGTAGAATCCTACCTTGGGCATTGCATCACGTGCCTTGTCATATTTATCCCTATACGAGCCATTACGACTTTGGTATAAACTACACAAACGTATTAAGGTGGATCAATGTAAAGCCTTAACACTGCTTTGATATTTATTTTATTGATAAACATTATCTATTATAGTGTATACTATAATATATAAATAGTTAAACAGATCCTTTGGAGATGGAAAATTCCGTAACATCTCTTAAGTTATTGGACCCATATTTGTGATATTAATCTGACTTACGTAAGAATATTTTAGTCCTGACTCAAGTGTTTTATTTTTTCATTACGCTCCAGTCAGTCCTGAGTTTTTCCAGCGCATTGATAATTATTCTCTAGAGGACGAAGACGAGGATTTTGGTATATTGCTATTATTATTATCCACTGCATCATGCTATTCTACTATATTGATTATTTATCCCTGATGTATATATATGTAACTTTGATAAATGCATATAGATTATAATCAAATTTATAGTAAACAGCTTCATGAATTATTTATTTGATTATTATATTCTATCATTTCCTCTGTGAGATTCTGTGTTTGATTTCTTCGTCTCTTCTTATTTTTATTATTTAATCCCATTGATTATCTACGTTCCGGATTGTTTAAGTTGGACATGTGTGGATTAATATCGATTTAAACCTTCTGAAACATGGATTGTTACACTTAGGGGTTTCTTTACTGTTTTAACAAGTAAAATATGTGTGCTTATTACGATAAGGATACCAAAGTTTAAATCATTTCATAGTTGGTTTTACAAAGCAAACCACATTAGGTTTTTTTAAAGTAAACTTTGAAGCGGAATAGTCGTTATATCAACACTTCTACATGCCTTGTTCTTGATAATTTTTATATAAGTTGGTGAAAACATCCTTAGGGTTTTTTATGGTTTAATAAGTAAGTAAAGTTTGCTTCTTATTGCAAAAATAATGGAGTTTGAAACAACTGAGAACTGGTCAAACAAAGTTGAGAACATTTGAAGTAAAAAGGTCATTATAAGACCACTTCAATAAATGACCTGTTTTTTTGGATTTTTTTAATAAATTTGAAAGATATTCTTAGGGGATTATTTTCATGGTTTTAAACCCTAAGTGTAGTACATACTGTTAAAATTTCAAGTCTTAAATCATTTATTTAAGTATAGAAAACTAGCCACAAAGATCAAACATTTTCATGTTGTTCTCTGTCTAGAACTTTAGACAACATTTAGAAACGTTATCTCTGGTCTACTCCAGCACTTTTGGGTTTGTTGCATTGCTTCGTTTTAATATGACATTTTTATTAGTTTTTCGTAATTTAAATGGTTTATAATTTATTTTCTCTGTGGAATCCTTTTAGGGATGTCTAATAACATGGATTTGAGTACAACTAGAAGATTGGATGTTTAAATATTTTTAATATCTAAATATTAACTTTTAAAGAAAAAGGTTCCGTTTTCAACATTTGTAATAAAATGTTTTTAACAAATTATAAATTAATTATTTCTAAGTAATATTTTTTATACATATTTAAAGCCTTTTTATAAGATTTTTCTTAAATTATTTGTATATACATATGTTTAGAAAAGTGAGCTAAGTATTTTGTAAAAGAATAAAAGAAGTTTTGGATTATAACACTTATGTTATAATAAAATGTTTTGAGAAGTTAATGAAAAATATATTACCTTGTTTAATAAATGTAGATATACTTTGATCTTTAAGTTGAATGTTTTAAAGATAACATAAACTTTAAAATGGTTTTGGATTTATAGTAACAATGTCTCTAATAATATTTGTTTTTAACCCATTTAATTATACTTTTAGAAATGTGAAATCTTATTTAAGATTTGTGAATGTTCTTATAATAAGAACATGAATACATTTCTAAGTATTGAAAGTGTAGAAATGAATAGTGAAAGAGTAGGAATGAAAAGTGAAAGGGCAGAAATGAATAGTGAAATAGTAGCATACATGTATATATATTTTGTAAAAATATTTTAAATGTATATACAAATATTTACAATTTTGATTAATAAATAATTAATTAAATTAAAAGGGGATTAGAAGTTGCTTATGTGACACAATCGCGCTTTTTGTGACTTAATGGTGCTTTATGTGACTTAAGCGTGCTTTGCGTGTTTACTCCTTTAGAGAAAGTATTTAATTCTACACTTGTCTTTAAAAGCCGACAATGTAGATTCGTTCTATCTTTGAGAGTTAAGAATGATGTTTGAGTACGTTTTAAAGGCAGACAGTCCTCTAACCTACCGGCTTCACTCTTGACTGAAGGATAATTTAAGCGGAAAAAGTCGAAAACGTGACAAGTATATGAAACTAGGTTTCAATGTGCGATCGCTTCTATTTTGTACTTGATAGTCAATTATCAAATTGACAAATTAGGAAGTATATGTAAGCATCACGTATTGATATGATTTTTTAATCCCTTGAGGGATAACTCATTCATATGAATCATCTCTTGCTTTAAGGATGTATATATACTAGAAACCCTAGGAGGACTTCTTTGTATCATTTGTTTACTTCTTAAAAAATCGAAATTGGGTTAACCGAAAATTCATCGATTTAGTTTTGAAGAGTTCGGGAACATATAAGTGTATTACTTACCCAAAACCACTTCAAACTGATATAGTTTTACGTGTTGGAAGCAGCCATGGAGTAAAATGTTATAGAGTTGAACTGTCTATCCTAAGGTTAGGTCCAAGGAAGAGGTTGGCGTTGACATTTCAAATGATGGTAGTAAGGGTACCGTCTATCTAAAGGTTGATTCCAAGAGAGAGGATAGAGCAAACATCCATTGGATGACTCATGTTGGGATCCATGGAGAAATCCATGAACTACTCGAGATGCTAAAATCCAAAGAGATTTTTGAGATCTGTTCGGGTGATGAAGACTTGTATGTTGAGATGCTGAATGTGACTTCACCATCGATAATGACAGAAATAGAGCAGGCGCATCGCCATGGGGGTTTAGCTAACCTAAATGGTACATCAACTCCAAATATCTAGAGATGCTTTCAGTTGAGGGGCACGACAACTGTTGTTATTCGGTATCATGCATTCAAGCATGGACCAGTTGTGTTTACCTTTGTGACAAATTTTATATAGAGTTATGCATGATTTTTGAAGGTACTTACTTACCCTTGTTAGGAGGCTAGCCTTAGTATATTTGGGGATGTCTCTAGTGGAAATCCATATGCAAACATACCTTAGCAGTTTTAGTTGTACTTCTAATATTGTTATGTTGTGAGATGCAAAGGATGACTATTTTATAATTTATATTCTATACCCTATACATTATTTATTTATCACATTATGTACATATTAGATGGCTTGGATCTTTCAAGGGGAAAACCATCATGATGATTCAAACGGCCTCAAAAGGTGTTGTTATATGGTGCATCATATTTCTTGTGTTTCTTATACCAGACTTATGTGCGATTCATGGTTTTTTCTTTCCCTTAATTTCATGGATACTCTTTTAAGAAGTCTAGAAAGGTAGGTTTCATTGATATTCTTGAAAGTGACTATGCTATAGGATCTTGTAATATGGATAAACTACTTGTACGGAATAAGTAAGTAAATAGTAAAAGCAGTAGAGTAAATGACACTAGAGATTTTTATACTATTTCGAACTCCCGTTCTACGTTCAGTCCTAGACTCTTTTTGGAATTAAACTAGAAACCCTCACTTAACCCGGAGAAACAGGTTTACACCACTTGAGCAATCGAATAGGATTTCTACCGCCTAAGCAACCGAATAGGACTTCTACCGCCTGAGCAACCGAATAGGACTTCTTTACAAATAACAAAAGCTTCTGACTGTAGTGTGCTCTTTGAATAGCACTGAAAAGTCAATTAAGTATAATCTTCCTATAATCTTCTCCTTTATGATAGATAGTGTAATATGTTTGAGAATAGTGGAAGACAAAGTGATCAACGATCAAAGAATGTAAGCAGTTTGAGTGCAGTTTGAAAAATAGAGAATAGATAAGAATTCAAAAATATTAAAATTAGTTTCAATGAATTGTTTGTTGAATACTGAAATCTATTTATGGAGATTAAAAGGTTGAAACCATTGATGAAACATAAAGATGAAAAGAAACAGGCATAACCATTGATTTTGAAGATGTTTCTCTTCGATGAAGAGAAGTGTCTTTTCATAAAAAATAGCTGCTGAAAATATTCAACCGGTTGAATTAATTTATTCAGCCTTCTGAATTTTAAAAATCAAAACAGTAAGGAAATAGGCTATTTCTGGCCTAATTCAGCCGTCTCAATTCATTCATTCAGCGAGCTGAATATTGTGAAATAATAAATTTGTTTCACTAAACAACCATCTGAATAAAGGCATTCAGCCGGCTGAATTCAGCCTGTTTTTTATGGTAATGCATGCATGTATGTGTTTATATATATATATATATATATATATATATATATATATATATATATCTTGTTAGGAGAGATATTAATATATTACTAAATAATACAAGGACTCTAGATAAAGGACTATCAGCTTCAAAACCGTCTGAATATGAATTTGCAACAAATCTCCTACATAAATGGTTAGTACACCAGATACTTACTTATATAGTTTGCCATAATCAAAACGACGTAAAATCGAGATTCCAACAATTCTTTGGAGCTCAAAGAGAGGAGTCGGATGCTTTCACCTGCCGTAGTATTTTATTTCTACTACATTACTATTATGTGTGTATATATATATGTGTGTATGTGTGTGTGTGTGTCCGCATATGTATCAACATCTATGAGGGTATACTGTTATAACTGTCTAGGCTGATGATAGTACTTACGATTGAGAATCTGAAATGTTGTGTATCTTAAAGTGACACTATGTACCATCCTTTTGATATTATATGTCATCGTTTCGTTGTAAGATTTTGATATTGGTTTCTTCCTTCCATGTTCCTTTTCTTTTTCTTTTTATGTACCATAACAATCTGTCTTTCTGGCACTTAGATGCTTGGTATGTGAATACAACGGATGTACTAGTATAGATATTTTGGGGTCGAAAAGATGGGTCTTTACACTTGGTATCAGAGTCGAAGGTAAGCATTGCCTTAGAATGAGTTGAGTGTATTATATATATGATAGCGTACATGCATTTGCTTTATATTAGTAATATATATAAGAATAAGTTGAAAGCGTGGTCTAATTTATGTAGGGATTAACGATGTTCATCTATTATCACCCTGCTCGGCTGATTTATGAGCATTGACTGTTGTTTATTGATTGCTGATTTGTGGTCGACTAGTTTTACCTTAATTGCATTGGTGGGTAAACAATATTTGTGGAAGCATTAAAATGAACACCTTGTGAATTGAATTTCCCACTTTAACTATAAGGCGTTTGGTGATAATGTTAGGTTAGAAGTCTATTCTAATAAAAGAAGTTTAGTATAAATTTTCTAAGGATTTGATTTTATGTAAGTATGGTTTATAGACAAAGAGGATTTAAATTGACATTTTGAGAATTTAAATCCTAGTATCTTTGAAAATGATTTCTAAGATTTTGGAGGAAATAATAGTTGTATTATTTAAAAGTATTTATGAATATTAATATTTTAAAAGTGGTTTAAGATTTTTTTGAGTTTGAGGTTGCTCTCAAATCAATAAGTCAATTCAGGAAAATAGTATTTTATGTTGTTTAGTTTGAGTGGCTCAAAAGTGACAAAAAATGAGCAAGAGATGTATTCGGTTGGTAAGCACATCTCAGAGGCATTACCCGTCTTAGTAAGGGAATATGTGGCATGATTTGATTGGCCCCATTTCCATAGTATTACTTTTGTGCTACTCGATCTATATCTATATTTTCTATAGATTTTAAAGTAAATATTTGGGAATTGGTTTATGAATTAAGATCAGGATGCTTAGTAATATTTAATTAGTTTTTGATACCGCTTTGAAAATGATTTTGGTTTAATCCTAATAGTATGATTTGATATACAAAAGGAGATACAGATATATTATTATTTCAAATGATTTGAAATGAAACCTGGTATGTAGTTCTAAATTTTTTGTTTATTAGAATGAAAATGGATCTTTTCGATGATTTTGGATAGCATGAAACTTTCGAATAGTTGTAGAATTTGAATTTAAGTATTTATTTGAAAACATAAAGATGAGTCTAAATAACACTATAATTGAGAAGATAGTAAGTTAGTACATGTTTCAAATGGGTTTGAACATCTATGTTAAGTGAATCATTTGATGTTATTTGGCCAAATAAAAAATATCTTTACCTTAGGATTGTTTAAGGGAAGTAAACTCTAGATTCGAGTTTGGACACTAGTGTCTTGCTCTTCCTAGCTACTTGCATAACCTGGTGGTTAAAGAAGTTGAAAGGTTGATTCAGTTATAAGACCTAGATTTATTTTAGGCCTTCATCTGCATTGTAGGATGTAAAACAAGTTTGATGTTTAGTATATACTCTTAGTGTATTATATGATTAATAAATTGAAGTTAGTTTTCATGAAATGTTTTATAAATAAAGTTATGTCTTTATAAAATGTTTATAAACATGGGTTATGTTTTATGAATTTTTTCATAAATGATTTTAGTATCGAATGACATACTATTTGTGTAAAGAAGTTATATAAAAAGTAATTGGCATAGATAAGAAACCATTAGGATAAATATATAAGTTGTACATAGATCATTTTACTCACATGTGTGTTCTTGATCCACGATTCGAGTACATGATTTCTAGGCGATTTACACCAGTCCGATAAAGGTTTTTCACTCAATTCTCAATGATGAGTATTTGAAACAGATTCTTAATATGATCTCGAGGTTCTATACCATAATATATGGCTATGTGAGGAAGATACGAGTTTCTAATCGAGGAACCTGAACGGAGTCCACACTAGAGAGTTCATGTGATCTATACTGGAAGTGATATTTATGTGATCGATCAAGCGATAAGATTTACTATTGCATATGGATTGTCCATGTACATCGTATGGGCTTAAGTATATATGTATATAATGTTTTTTAGCTCATGGAGAGTTCAGGTAATGACTCTTCGATTTGTTTTATGGTAGTATGAATAATCGACTAAGTAATAACATGAGGCTATTGAGTATAAGGTATGCTTAGTAGATTGTTTCTCGTTCTGGTACAATGAGATGACTTTTTAACTTGAGCAAACCGTGAGCTTTGTACTATAATGATTTTGAATACTGTGAAGTATTATTGTGTGCTTGTTTCATTTTGTGTGTTAGTTATGTTGGAATTTCGAGGGTAAAATGTTTTAAGTGGAAGAGAATGTAGCGACCCTGAATTTTGAACGCTAGTATTTAAAGATCTTAATTATTTAAATTTTTGAATATTAGATTATTATGATAAAATTAATTTTATAACCTTATCAACACCCTTTCAGTTAATCACACATGATATAAACTTGTTTTTGAAAAATGTTTACAAAAATAAATAGTTCAAAGAAATATCGATAATGTGACCGAGAATTGTATTATCAATAAAGAACTTTTTCCTTAGTAAAAGTTATTTAAACTTATTGTGCTTTCCTAATATATTAATGTGTATTTAATTAGAACATAAAAATATTTTCTATGATATAGCTAACTATATGTGAATAGCAAAACGATATTACAATATGGTTTAAGGAGGAGATATTTTGATGAATAAAGTTTTAGATATTTGTTTTTGGTCAATGGTGAGGTCTAAAGCAAACACATGGGGTGGCGAGATTTGGTTGGCCAAAGGAAGGGTAAGAGGTGTGTTTTACCTTTTGTTAAAGTTCTTGTAACCTATCCCCTTAGTTTCATAATTATTCTGCCATAGTTTTGTGAAAAAGACTAAGTAGTCAAGTTATCATTCTCTCTTCAATCTTCTTTTTCCTTAAATCAACTCCAAACCCTTTCAAATTTTAACCAAGACCATAGATCACCTTTTTAACCATGGAAAGCAACTCAAATAATGAAGAAGCAGAGCACAAACTCCCCTACCATTTAAAGCCGCAAGCTTTAGGAAGGAAGATGGAGGACGTCTTGGCTTGTAAAGGCAAAAGGAAATAGCGTCGAAGGATTGGTGATGGTAGGAAATGGTTCTTGGATCCTAGTGGGTTATGTTTGTTTATTTGCTTAGTTTTGGGGTGATTTATCTCACCATTTGATAGTATGTTTTGTGTATAAAATTGTATTCATGAATATAAAGTTATATAAGGAACAATGAATGCTATAACTTTTGGACCCCTTGCTTTTGAAAACAAATGATAACTTATATTGCAATATTGTCGCTTCTATTACCCTCTACATCATGTATCATGGCCTAGGATTTGTGTTTACATGCTTGTTACGATTGCTTGTGAAGTTGAAGTGTGTTGAAAGTGTTTTAAGCATGAATGGTCATTATGGAGGCACTTTGAAATCACCTTATGTTCAGCGATTTTTAAGTTAACTTTAAGAGATATCCTTAGGAGTTTCTTTATTGTTTTAGCAATTAAAATATGTATATTTAATACTTTAAAAATACCAAATTTTAATTCATTTCATAACTGGTTGAAAAAAGTAGAAAAATTTAGAAGCGAAATAGTCGCTATGTCGGCACTTCTACATGCCTTGTTTTTGATAATTCTTATATTAATTTGTAAAGACATCCTTATAGATTTATTTACTGTTTTAACAAATAAACAAAGTTTAGTTCTCACTACAAAAATATTGGAGTTGGGAACAATTAAGAACTAGTCAAACAAAATTGGAAAAATTTGGAGTAAAATGGTCACTGTACGAACACTTTAGTAAAATAGCCTGTTTTTCGGGAATTTTTATAATAAATTAAATAAACATTAATAGGGGTTTCTTTTTATGGTTTTTAGGTACCTTGAATGGACTTACATTACACATTTTAAGTCTTAAATCATTTGTTTAAATATAGAAAACTGGCCACAATATCAAGCATTTTCATGTTGTTCTCTGTCCAGAACTTTAGATAGCATTTATAAACCCTATCATTGGTCTGCTACAGCACTTTTGGGAGTTTTGTTTTTATTTGGCATTTTGACTAGTTTTCCATGATTTAAATGGTTTATAATATTGAATCTTTTTAGGAAAGTCTAATAACATGGATTTGAGTATGAAAAAAGATTAGAAGTTTAAATATATTTTTAATAATTAAATATTAATCTTAAAGAAAAAGATTCCCTTTGCAGCATTTATAATAAAAGGTTTTTGAAAAGTTATAAATTAGTTATTTTTACGTAATATTTTGTATAGATATTAAAAACGTATTTTTAAGTATTTTTAAAGTATATATACAAGTTTAGAAAAGTAAGTTCAAGTATTTTGTAAAAGAATAAAAGAAGTTTTGGATTATTACACTTATGTTATAATAAATGGTTTTGAGAAGTAAGGTAAAAGTATATTACCTTGTTTAATAAATGTAGATGTACTTTGATCTTTAAAATGAGTGTTTTAAAAATAATGTAAAGTGTAATTGGTTTTGGGTTTGAGTAATAATGTTTTTAATAACATTTGTTTTTAAATCTTTTAATTATACCTTTGGAAATGTGAAATCTTGTTTAAGATTTGCGAATATTCTTATTCCATTTAGGATAAGAATATGAATACATTTCTAAGTATTGATAGAGTAGATATGAATAGTGAAAGAGTAGGAATAAATTATGAAATGGTAGAAATGAATAGTTAAATAGAAGTATATATGTATATATCTTTTGTAAATATATTTTAAATGTATATACAAGTATTTATAAATAAGTTTTAATTAATAAAGGAATTAATAAATAAAAAAAGGGATTAACAGTTGTTTATGTGACTTAATCGTACTTTATGTGACTTAATCGTGCTTTGTGTGACTGAAGCATGCTTTTTGTATTTACTTGTTTATGGAAAGTATTTAATCTTATGCTTGGCAATAAAAACCGATTAAGTAGATTTATTCTATTTGTTAGAATTAAGAATGATGTTCAACTAGGTTTCGAAGTAAACAATGCTCTAACCTACAGACTTCACTCTTGACTAAAAATACTATAAATTAAGAAAATCGAAACATGATAAGTATAAAAGACTAGGTTTCCATATCCGATCGTTCTATTTTTTACTTTATAATTGATTAGTCGACTATCGAAATTAACCAAATTAACTTTGGAAGTTAACTTCAGCATCACATATTGATACGGTTTGGGATCCTTTATGGATGACTCATCAATACGAATCGTCTCTTGTTTATGGATGTATATATACAAGACCCCTCGAGGTGGAGTCCTATAACATCCCCTATCTTGAAGCATGAAGCTAAGCGCTACAGGTGCTGCAGTCATCTATAGTGTTAACTTCCGATGACAAAATACGGTAATGTTAATGGCATCCATAATATCATAATCACATGAATATGAATTAAAATCACATATTTCAAAAACTACTTTTCTTATTACATTTCAAAATCATATTTCATATTCAATTACATAATCCCAAATGATCCCCAGGTTTCGATCAAAAATAATTATTATAAATTACGCCAAGAGCAACATACGAAGATGTCCACTTAGATGATCAAAGTACTAAATAGACATATCAGTCTTATATACAACATAGGGGATATGAAACTAAATACTCCTACTAGCTCTCTTTACCTCCTGCATGTCTTCGGAAGCTTATTCGACCACCTACTAAACCTGAAAACCTTAGCTCTTAGTATACTCAAATTAATTTTGAGCATCCGAGAGTTTAAGGGCAAAAACATAAACTTTGAGTGAGATATAAAGCGTGGTATGAATAATATTATTACATCTCGGTTTTCTAATATAAGTGAGACCAAGCTGTATAGCGGGATGGGTTTCTCTTCACTAATATCCCTTTTAAAACATATCTTCTGCACATCAGAACCCTGCAATCAAACTGACTGAAACAATAATAGCAAGTATATATAATTATATGCATAAAAATCAAGAAATCAATGGACTCTCTGTCTATATTATAGTTTTAATTGGCTGACTATTAACCACTGGCTGACTCGGGCGTACCAGACATAACCAAAAATCTAACTTCCGTTAGATATAATCCTAGGATGACTGCCCTTAACTTTCTAACACTAAGTTGACTGCTCTTAACTTTTTTTCCTATGAGCAACTGACCTAATGGTATTGCAGGCTCACTAGTAACCTATCTTTACTCTGTATATTCCTTTCGGTGTGTAACCTCATTTTAGTCCCATCCATGACAAGCCCTACACACAGGAATTTTGGACTTATTTTAGCTAGGGACTTATAGCTAAAGTATAGGATGCGACCCTACACCAATCATGTCTAGTCTTCTAATATCTGAACCATAAACTTAGGGTTAACTTCCTTTTTCATATTTTATTTCCTTCTTACGGTTAACTACCCTATTAAAACTTTATTTCCTTGTAAACATTCTTTACAAACGATTTACCCCTGAAATCACAATTTTTATAAAACTAGGAAATCATATACTTTGCTTTTCTTAAAACACTTAAGCTATGATACACAAACACACACTTTACACAAAACAATGTTATTGAAATCTAATGGGATTATCTCCCCCTCCAAAGTAAGTTAAAAACCCTTTTAACTTAAAAGATCTTAGGCTATGAAGCCAAGGGAAACCATTTGAAACCTTTGTTTAAAACTTTAAACAACCCCTTTCATATCCATTGAAAGTACCCTTTTCAAAATAAGTTAAATACTTTGCCTTGAAATACTAGGCCGAAAGGCCAAAACATACCTTTCGAAAACTTTAAAAGTAAATCTTTCAAAATCATTGAGAAAAACCCTTCGAAAGCTTTATTAAACCCTTAGACGTTGTCTTTTCAAAACCCTTTAAACTTGCCTTTCGAAAAAATTGGAAACCTTCCACTTAATTACTCAAAGTAAAGCTTTTAAAAACAATGCGGTTACCTCCCCTTTGAAACCTAAATTATGCAACGACCCGTAATTTTTGATAATTAAATTTATTAAATTAAATAAGTTTTGGAGTTTGATGTTGTGAAAACATAGAAAATTTAAGATATAATAATAAGATAATAACTAGAACGAAATGTGATGGTATTAATTTAAGGTAATCGATAATTACGTTAAGTGTAATTCCCATTTAATTGAACTGATTAAAAATTTATAGTTGGTTATAGATTGAAAATTTATTGTAATATTTTGTGTATTAATTGATAATTGGATTAAATGAGTAATTGATAATTTAAATGCTGTATTAATTAATGAAATAGTATGTAATTAATTGTAATTGATAAAAGTAGTGTTATGGTACTAGTTATGACATTTATGTGTAGATAACAAGCTTACAAATGTTATTAAATTAAGAAAAGATAACGACTTTCGTTTGTTACCAATTTATTTAATCTATTAAATTAAATTTAAAATCAATTGCAATCAATTGCAATTAAATGTAATTAAACGTTACTTTAATATGAGTTAAGACGATAACTGTAAAAGGTGAATGCAATAAAATGTACATAAATGTCAATTATATTCATAAGGCAATAATTGATTTAATAAAAAGCATGATACCAAGATAAATTAATTATTTGGGATTTCAAATTATAATTAATTTGAAATCAACAAAAATTCAATATAATTGAAATATTGCAACTAATATGGTAAAGGATGATAATTATAGAATATTAGTGTAATAAAATGTAAATCAATGTTAACTATGCCCATAGAGTGATGATGATTGAACAAAAAGAATTGAAATCAAGTTTAATTAATTTATTTGAGTCTAATTTATAATTAATGAATTTATTGAAATTAAAATTGAACATTGTAATTAGTGTAATATTTAATACTAAATTGATATGCAAATTTATTTTAAATAATTGTAAATGTCTAAGTAATCCAAAATGATAAAAATTGTTAGTTATTAAAAGTGGAATTAAAAGTGATTAGATCGATTTAATAATAATATATTTAATTAACATGAAAATAGTCATTTTGGCAGCTGTCTCGGATTTCGAAGAAACCAGTTTCGTCGGATCCGTAACAGTGAATTATGGTAAGGTTTCAAGTTTCGTAGTGATCAGACTTGTCGGTTGATCGTACGAGCTCGAAATGCGCAGAAATCAATTTAATTAAATTCTTGAAATCAATTTGGAATAAGCTGATTTTAAAGCTAACTTCTTCATACAATGAAATTAGGACTTGAAATTTGTTCAATTGAGTTTAAAAATATATAAAATATCTAGTTTGATATATGGGATGACCTATTTTCGTTTTGGGTTAGAATGGGCATTTTGACTCGCTATTTGTCGTTCGTACCAATCCGATATGTGTTTATTCTCTTATCGGGCTTTGTTCATATAAATAGTTCTATTCTAACCTTAGAAGCCTTTTATTTCTAAATTTCAGTACGTACAATGCTCCCTGACTACCTCCTCCTTCTCAATGGCAGTAACCCTAATTTCCAAATTCAATTGCAAATCCAAAATCAAATCAAAAAATTTAAACTTCTTAAACCCTCTCGTGTTATATATCTATTCGAAGCTCTCGAAGAGCGCAATCTACTGTTGTGTTTGTTTCTCGAGTGAGATCATTGTTTGTCTAAAAATCAATGAATTATTGTCAGCCGTTCATCGCGCGTTGATCAACTTTGACCGATCGTTGATTGGATGGTATGAATGTGTAGAGATTATCGAAGGAAGCTTATCCATGTAGGTGGCACGGTGAAGCAATGACCAAGTTATCATCTAAAATTCGATTTGGTCACATAATTCAAGGCGGTGGCAGGATGATTGGGAACATCGATTGTCGACGTGGGCTTGGATGAGGGCGGAGGAAGTAGGCAAGGTGTCACGACGTCCCTCTTGGCGTGGGCGACAGCTTCAGGCGGCGCGATGATCTAGGTGGCTGAGTTTGTACACTGGGTCGCGTTGTAGGGTTGTACAGGCTAGGGTCACGTGATGAGCTTGATGACGTGGCCTAGGAGTGGAAGAAGGTATTGTTTTGCTTTATTTTATTTTTAATTTTAATCTTAATGTTCTAACTATCTTAACTTTTACGTACGAGATCCGATTCACACGCGGTTTTTTTGTTAGGATCGTATCGAAATTTCAAACACTATGGAATTGGTTTGGAAGAATTCCAATATTGTTGAATTTTGGACCATATTTTGGATTTCAAATCAATTTAAAATCAAAGGTGTGTGTTTTAACCCACTCACAACTACTAAATTATCTTCTGTTAGTTAATTAAAATTTGTGATGTAATTAGAAATTGATTGGTTGATGTTTGGTATATTTAAATCGTCATTCTAATTAAATATGACTTTTATTTCATTTAATCATCATTTAATTTATATTTAATTGTCAATTGAATACATGTAGATTATAATTAGTTAATTGATGTTATTTATTGATGGATTGAAAGGTGATTGTGATGTATGTTTGATTGTTGACATTGGATGACTGGATGTTATATGTTTGTATTGTTATAACACTGCAAGTTCCCTATGGGTTGAAATGATACATACCCAAACGGTCTATAGATTATGGAAAAATCGTTATGGGTTGAAATGATAAACCCGAACGATTTTATGGATTTTGAATTTTTATCGGTATTGCGAGTTGAAAAGATATATATCCGTGGACATAAAGTATTACGGATTGAAATGATAAATATTCGTATCGCTTGACCATATAGTAGAAAATTAATATGGATGCCAGATTGGTTAAATTAAATGAATTTGAATCTTTAAATTGAATTTAGTTAAATGATATTTTGAAGAAAACCTGATTTATATAAACCGAATTATTTTCAAAAATCCAAGTTTTAAATGTTGAAATTGGAATTGGATTAAATTGAAAATTTAAAGTTAGATTTGAAGTATAAATAAAATTTATCAAAATTGAGTCATTGAAATATTTGAACTTCGAGACCTGCTAAATTTATAATATTTTGAATTTATAGTTCGAACATGGATTTGAAATCAATATTGATTAAATGATTTAAAGATGCGTTGAATTAAAGAAATAGTTCAATTTAATATTAATTTCAAATTTATTATATTTAGGGCGTTCGAGATTATGCTCCTAAACGCACCTTTCTTATAAACTATTTTAAATTACATTATTTCAAATCCTAGTTATTAAGATTTTCAAATAATAAACAAATTTAAGCTATTTTGAACTATTTTTAATCAATTTAATCCATTTTAATCTATTTTAACCTAATTAACCAGTTTAATTTATTTCAAATATATTTAATCTATTTCAAAACTATTTAATCTGTTTTTAAACTACTTAATCTATTTTAAATCTATTTAATCTATTTAATTTATTTTAAATTAAATTCAAACTATCTTCAACTCACATAAACTATTTAATCCATTTTAAACTATTGAGAACCATTTAAACTACGAGTATATATGCATGTTCAAGTGGACCTACTGTAGTCACCATGGTACTAAACGACTTGGCACACGAACAAAGTGGTTAATTTGTTTACTTCAATGGAAGAATTAAAAGGTGAAAGTGTTATAATTTGTAATGACTTATGTGTATAAATAAATATTACAATAATCGGTCCGGAGAATCAACTCTTACAATCTTTAAATAGATCAAAGTAGCACATGTACGGTTAATTAAAACTATAAAATGAAATAAATAAAACTATAAAATGAAATAACTATGAAACAAATAGCAAACTTTCACATTTTCTCACAAACTAAAAAAAATTAAAAATAACGTCAGTAAGATACCACTATTGATTATTATTTTATTTGAAAATTGCATGTAAACTAAATAATTGGAATCATTGCCAATAATATTTAAAACTAATATTAATTAACAATATCAATACGACACATTCAAAAAAACACAAATTCTTCTCATCTTTGTACAACCTTGTTGAAGAAAACACTAATTTGAATCAATTCTCACATTTTGGTCTGAATCAAGTGAATATACCTCATATAGGACCAAGAATACACGTTTAGTCCCTCTTTCTTGGCACACTTACTTTGTGCTACATTAACACGGTCAATAATATGAACACCTAGAGCCTTCAATGAATTATCATCTGAGTATACATGAAATTCTTAGCAGAACCACTTGATATATTGAATGAAAATGGAGTACCTTCAAGACTATAGGTAGAAAAAATATAGAATTGTCATCATCCTTAGTCTTCAGATTTGATATACTTTGCTCACCCAATCATTTGTATAATCTTGAGAGTCAAGTTATTGAACTCTCTATTTATACCTATAACCAATATATGAAAAAGATCACGATTTTTCTTATAGCACTTTTCTCTATGTAATAAAATGAATATTCTCAATTTTAATCCATGCATAATAAAAGTTGGTCTAGAAATATTTGCTAGATGCAAGTTTTTATTCAGGTTTATTTCTTAATTATTACAATTATCACGAAGCATATGCAAATGAGTTTGGTCATACAAAACTGACACAAATTAAAGTTATTATCATGTCAACAACTAAACTTAATTATGCATACTACAGTTGATTTTTTTGATTATTTTAGAGATGCACTTTATACCTAAATATGAAACTTATGTACAATTATGGAATAAATTGATATTATGTATGTAATTTTTATAAATATAAAGGAAGTTACGAAAAAAATTATGGAAAATCAGACTCATACATCACAAATGGTTACTCCCAAATTATATATCCTAAGTTTACGAAATAGTGAGCCTATATGTAGAACTATACCGTCGAATCAATGGTTTTTCTAATTTGCTTCTTCACAAATATATCAAAACATCAAAGAAATTGGTTGGGAAGCGCAATTCTTAACTTTCATTGTCTGCAAAAAAAATGGGCAAACACCTCCAAGTCGTATGATTTAGTCGATTTTATGTTGTTCTTGGTGATTTGGGTGATTTATGCAAATATGTAAAAAGCAGGGGCTAAACTGTAAAAGACACACAGATTTATAGTGGTTCGTCCAGAATGTGCCTACGTCCACTTCATATGTTATTCTCTGTCGCTGTTCAGATTACAAGTAAAAAGCATTGATTACAAGTGTATGAAAGTTGTTTGAAAGTTCTATCCGTGCTTGAGCTCTCAAACTTGTCCCCCATTGTTGTACCCCTACCCCTCTATTTATAGAGTGAGGCTGGAGGTAGGGGTCTTGGATGTATATAGCGGTTGGTGGGCCTGGGCTGATGTGATCTGGCCTGGCATTGTTGGTTCGGTAATACCTTCTTCACTTTGGTTCGGTAGTGGTAGTATACTTCTGGTTCGGTAGGGTCTTCTTCGTGTGGGTTTGGTACCGTCTCGGTCCGGTGATGAGAGGAAGGTGGATTGGTCCGGTGGTGAGAGGATGGTGGATTGGTCCGGTGGTGAGAGGAAGGTGGATTGGTTCGGTGGTGAGAGGAAGGTGGATTGGTTCGGTGGTGAGAGGAAGGTGGATTGGTTCGGTCCTGCCTTGGTTCGGTGGTGAGAATACACCCAATATTTGCCCCCCAGAGTGGGGGCATATGACTGCATATGTCGCACTTTGTTTTCTCCCCATTCGGCCTAAGTGCCGAACTGGTTGGTCCGGCCATCCAACGCTCGCTTATAAGTAGGGACTTCACGCCTCTGTTATTCCATACCTTTTGGAATAGCCGAACCAAACCTTGGTCTGCCGAATCAATCATATCACCGAACCACACTTGACTGCCGGTCCAGGTGAATTAGTCTTCTTTCGTCGAATCATCCTTATGCTTGAACTACCGAATGAGTCAGGGGGGCACGAGTGCCGAATGGACTCCAACCTCGAACTACCGAACGAACTTGGGAATACGAGTGCCGAATGGCCTTTGGCCTCGAACTACCAATTGAGCTTTTATGTTTTGAATTATGAATGAGATTCCAGGCCATAGGTACTTGTTTGTCTACACCAATTGTTCTAACGATGTGTTTTCTCGTGTTGCAGATAATGTCTCATAAAGTAGAAACTCGTTCTGACAAGAAGAAATCCAAGGACAAAGAGGAGTCCTCCATAGTGCCCCCAGTTCAGTCAGAGCCAGAACGACATGGACCATCCCCGCGATCATTAGTAGATGGGTATGGCCCCCAGGATCTTTTGAACTCACCTCCTGACTGCTTTCCCAGCTCCCTCAAAGACGAGCAACTTGACGTTATATCTAGATCCTTTGGGATTGACAGAGCGCACATGATGTTGCCAGGGAATGGAGTGATGCCGTATAACCCCCCTGAAGGATATTTTGCTTATAGTAGGTATCATTGCATGTGCGGGGCCATTCCTCCAATCAACGCTTGGATCGTCAACGTCATCACATATTTGAAGGTGGCCCCTTTCCTGCTTCAGCCCAACTCCTATGCCATCTTGGTGAGTCTGTTCATTATTTTCCAGAGAAGATTTGGGCATCCCCCTTCCAACCGGGAAATTCGATACCTGTACAACTTGAGAGGCTACAAGAAGGGGTCTCCATACATTAGCTTAGAATCGGTCGTGTCTTTCAAGCCAGTCCTGGACTTATATTCAAAATTTAGCATGTTCAAGAAGAAATGGTTCTTTGTCAGAGATGACTCTGTTTCTTTCCACCGCTTCACCTCTGGCTGTAAGTTGACTTTTATTTATAATTTCCGTTCCGACTACAATGCTCCTCCTTATGTGCTTTGTTTCTTGCTAGCGATAGGTGGCTTTGCGGTTGTAGAGAATGACCGTTTGGCTCGGATGGCTGCGGAAATAGAAGCCATTCCGAAAAAGGAGAGGGCGGCTTCTTATTTGATCAGGAATGCTACTCTTTTGGGGCACAACTTGATTCTGCCACGCCAGTCTGTGGTTAAGTAAAGAGACACAACCGAGGAGAGGACCGCCAAAGCTAAAGGAGGGGCTACGTCGAAGAGCAGCAAAAGGAAACCCTTCTCGAAACATCCAATTGCCGGGGGGAAGTAACTTAAGAAGTCCGATGGACCCTCCCCTAGCACATGTCCAGATGTCCCGGAGGAGGAAGATGTGGAGGAGGAAAGAGGCAAGGATGAAGGAGGTGAGGCGGAGAGTGGAAGTGGTGGAGAAGGTGATGGTGATAGTCATAGCGATGATGGTGGCGACGGACAGAGTGGTAATGGCACTGGGGCTTTCTCTTCTTAGAAAGCAGGTGTGATCCAAGAGTGGACAGATGACGCTTTCGCCTAGCTTTTGAAGGGTTGGAGGAAGGATTGGCTTTAGTGGAGAGGCCTAAGAAAGTTGACAACGCCGGGACCGGCGCCGATTCATCTTCTATGAGCGCTTCAGCTAAGGCAACTCCTGCGATTCAAGGTTAATTTTTGACTCCTGCCGACTCCATTTATGATAAGGATTTAGGAATATTTTATGGTCAGCTCCCGTCCTGGAATGAGATCCAGGACTTATTGCAATATCCTACTCCTCCCCAGCGTTTGTATAACAAAAGCGTCTCCTTACTCTTCTTTAACTTGATATATTTCTTGAATTATAGCTCAATGTATGTTTGTAACACTGGGTTTTTATCACAGAAGCGAGTAAGGTAGCCAAGACATCAGATGTTCGGCACCGTCTTGAACAATACAAACTTCTCAAGGCTTCTACTAAACCAAAGCCTCCAACTAACCGCCCTGGAGACGTAGTCGGCTACCATCCTCTTCTTGGAGTTATCGAAGAGGATATCCAAAAGAAGAAGAGGAGTCGCTCCTTCTTTGAATCCTCACCTGGTCCTCAGTCCCCAACTCAGCCTCTTCGGGATACCACGAAGAAGAATACTGAATTTATACCTCCTCCGCACCCGTTTGAACATCCTACCGTTACCCGGATAGGCCATCCCGGCTTGGCTCGCAATCCGTTTGCAGGTCATCTGGATCTGGATCCAGGTTCTTGTGATATTACCTTTGATGAGGCTACCGATGAGCACCTTCTTCCCCGTAATCCTATGGTAAGAGTATTGGAGAAGCTAAGTCCCTGGACCTTGATTTGCTTACCACTCGGGTTGTAACTTTGGGGGACGAAGTTAAGGCAAACATTGACCGGGTTGCTGAGGAAACCAAGAAGCTGATGGGGCATCATGCCCGACTGGTCAAGGCTGTAGAAGAGATCGGGAGTGCTAACATTCGACTGCCGTTAATGGTTTCTGACCAGGCCAAACAGCTCGCTGATCAGGCCATCCAGATCTCTCAACACGAGGCCGCTTCTAGGCAATTAAAGAAAACCATGGAAGAGGCCAGCAGGGCAGAGTTACGGAAAATGGAGGCTGTCTGTAAGGAACAGATTGATATGGCTATTGCAACGGTGGATGAGGTTCGCAAAGCGGATCTCGAGCGGGTATAGGAGTTATCCGAGAAACTTGAAGCTGCAGAGCTTTCTCAAACCAAGCTGAAGGAGGAGATGGAGGCGATGAGGAAATCCTTTCAGGCTGACTGCTCGCGATACCGATCGGAGAGGGATGCTGCCACTGCAAAGCTGTTGGCTTCTGAGGACCGAATAAGGGAGTTCGAGGAGAATGAAGGGATAATGGATGAGATGCTTCAGGATATATACTTTCGCACTTGGAAACAGGGAAACTTATCTGGGATGGATGATTATCCCCGAGTCGTGGCCAGGATTTATCTCAGGGCCCTGGAGGAGGCTAAGGCCGATGCAGATAAGGAGGGTGGCGTGGTCTTTAGAATGGACGTGGTTACGGCTCAATTCACCAAGGAGGAGAAAGCGGCGGTGAAGGAGGGTATGCGGCTGCTTACTGCTGAGGAGGTAGGTGTGCAGTTAGAGGATGACGATCAAGGAGCAGGTCCTGGTAAGTCTTCCCTTTTAGCTTTTCGTAACTTGATTGCTCATTGTTCATTTGATGGATTCTTCTCCTGAACTGGACAGGCAGGACCTCTGAAGCACCAACTATCTCTGGTCAACATGCTGAGAGTTCCGATCCTGCGGTTAAGTAGATCTCGAAGGGCCAGTAGGATAGAGGTGAAGCTCCGATGCAGCCGACTCCTTGACTTGATTTGGACATCTTTTGGTTTACTTGACATTGCTGTCTATGGTAGTGTCAAAACATTAATGTAACTTTTAGGCTGTAATTATGTTATTCGTAATGAACGACTTTATTCTTGGCATGTAATTTTTAACTTAAGCTGATTCTGTCATATTTGAATGTTATCGTTATTTGGTATGTTGCATAAGAAATATAGTTGTGCATATTCCTGTGATTCAATTGTGTTTGATGTCAAGTTCTTGTTTAAAATATAATTTCATATCTTGCAATGTTATTGTGATGTGCGAATAAATTACAGCTACGTATTCGTATACAAAAGAAGAAAGTACCGCCCTTTGTGTCTTAGCCGTAGACGACTGCTTTGAATGTCTTGTATGACTGAGCGTGGAATGCTACTGAGTGACCTGTCATCCAGCTGTGAGTTTCTATTTCCATTAGCGAGCGTCTCTTATTTTTTGTCTTGTACTTAGGGATCGTTATAGAGGATAGGAGGAAAGTTTTTTTAAAAAAATAGAAATATAAGAAATAGTAAAATTGGAAATCACGGAAGGCCTGCGATGTGCTTAAGTTCGTGGCAAACGATTTTGTAGTCACTTTCCCTAGCTATGGGTCTTGGAGACATTTGTCACCCATCTTACACCTCCGCGGGGAGTTTCTCTTTTTTACCACAGTTGTACTTAAGACACTCGGAGCCGAAATCGCGCACAGTAACTACCCGGGCCATTATGGTCCGTAATCGTGGGTATTATTCGTTTTACCGTGGCCGGCTAGCGTGGGTGCCGATCGTCAACTGTGAACTACCCCTGGCTGGCCACACCTTATGTTGAGGCTTAAAGTAGGTTCACAGTTGCCGGCGAGCCGAACGCCGTAATGAGCTGCCTCGGCTATAGTCGGCCTTCTCGGTGGCTTATAATCGGCTCATTACAATTGGTTTTAAGGGCCGATCGCGAGCAATGAGTTAACCCGCAGAAGAGGGATGCTGGGGCAAAAGTGTCTCATTGGCGAGGGCATAGATTCGTACAGTACCTGTTAGGTCTTGTCCAGGTGAAGTCGCGCTGTGATGTGTCTTGAATGGAAATGCCATTACACAGGATTTTGTTCAACAGAAAAGGATAAAGTTAACAAGCAGCCAAGATATAAAGGAACAAGTTAAAAAAGAGACAAGTTTTTAAAGTGGGTCGGCACGAAAATACCTACGTCCACTGATTCTCTTTGTTAATTCACTTCATATGGGCAGTACAAGTTAAGAAAAGTATCGATGAAGGTTTTGGATGTTCCATGCCCTCTGGAACACCTCTCCGTCCACTGTTGACAAAATATAAGCTCCGTTGTGGAGATCTTTATGAATTACATATGGTCCGTCCCAGATTGGATCTAGTGCACCGGGGCACGGGAAGATTCGCTTGAGGACAAAATCTCCTTCTTGTAAGCTACGATGCTTGACTTTGGAGTTGTATTGCGCTGCCACTTTTTGCCTGTGAGCTGCTGCTTTGAGCGCTACATCGTTTCTCCTCTCTTCAATTAGATCCATAGACATGTGAAGGAGTTCTTCGTTTTCTTCTGGGTTATAGTGGATCCTGTGGTGGGAAGGCACTACAGTTTCGACTGGGAGCATGGCCTCCGATCCGTATGCCAAAGAGAAAGGAGTATGCCTCGTTGATGTTCTGAAAGATGTGCGGTAGGCCCAAAGTGCCGTAGGAAGTTCATCCACCTAAGTGCCTTTCGATTTTTCAAGCTTCTTTTTTATTAGAGTTTTGAGAATTTTGTTGACAGCTTCGACTTGTCCGTATGCCTGGGGGTAAGCCATAGATGAGAAGCTCTTGTGAATTCCGTGCTTTTGGCACCAGTTGGCAAACTCTTCGCTGTCAAACTGAAGTCCATTGTCCGATATGATTTTGAGTGGAACCCCGTACCTGCATAGAACATTTTTGATCAAGAAGTTAATAACTTTTGCCGATGATATTTTATTTAGAGGTTCTGCTTCCACCCATTTGGTGAAATAGTCAACTGCCACTATAGCATATTTGGCTCCGCCTCGGCCCACTGGCAGTTCGCCAATCAAGTCAATTCCCTATACTGCAAAGGGCCAAGGGCTGGTCATTTGAGTAATCTCATTGGTTGGTAGTCGAGGAACCTTGGCAAAGTCCAAGGCGTCTTTGTTTAAGGTGGGCCAAAAATACCCATATCGGAGTATCTTCTTTGCCAGAGTCTACCCTCCAGTGTGATCTCCGCAGCTTCCTTGATGGATGTTTGATAAGATTTCCTTGGCTTCTCTTCCAGCGACACACCTTAATAAGGGGTTAAAGAAGCCGCGCCGATAGAGGATGCCTTCTTGTATTGTGTAGCGGGAAACTCTCCTCAAGATTTTCTTGACTTCGTTACGCTCGCCAGGCAGTGTGCCATCTTGTAAGAATTTTCAGATGGGAGTCATCCAAGTTTCCTCTTCGGTTGTAACTATCAGATTCACTTGCTCGAAACTCGGGGTTAGTTGCCTTGAGATGGCACTGTTCCGGAAATGGTGTCGTCTTTCATGCTAGCTTGCTTTGCCAATTCATCGGCCTCTTGGTTCTCTTCTCGAGGAATGTGTTTGATTAAATAGTGATCCAACTGATCGAGTAGCAGCTTGGTCTTCTTTAGATATGCTGAGTCGTTCTCCTCGAGTCTAAAATTCTCCTAGTATTTGGTTTACAATAAGTTGAGAATCACTATGAAGACATAAAGAACTGACTCTGATCTCTAAGGCAAGTTCTAATCCAACTATTACTGCTTCATATTCTGCATCGTTGTTGGTAGCAGCGAATTCCAACCTTAGAGCATAATGTAGCTTCCTTCCCCTTGGAGTGATTATTACAATACCTGCCCCCCGAGCCTTGTTCGTTTGATGCTCCATCAACAAAGAGAATCCACTTGATGTCTTTTGCTATTTCAGATTGCTCCTTACCTTCGTTCGTAGTGAATTCGGCAATGAAATCGGCCATGGCTTGTCCCTTGATGGCGGTGCGAGGATGGTACGCGATATCATATTGACTTAGTTCAATGCACCATTTAAGTAGTCGTCCAGAAGTGTCGGGACGATGGAGTACCTGACTTAGCGGTTGATCGGTTAGTACTCTGATGGAATGAGATTGGAAATAGTGTCGCAGTTTCCGTGACGTGATTAGTAAACAGTATGCATGCTTCTCAAGTTTGGGATATCTGGCTTCTGCCCCCGTTAACCTCTTGCTTACAAAGTACTGGCCATTGCGCGCGGTTGTCTTCTCTCACCAAAGCGGCGCTTAGAGCATGAGATGACACAGCAAGGTATAGGTATAGCTCTTCGCCCTCGTTTGGAGTTGAGAGTACTGGTGGTCTCTGGAGGTGTTTGATTAGGTTAAGGAAGGCTGTTAAGCATTCATCGGTCCATTCGAACTTTCCTTTGTCTTTCTTTAGAGCCTCGAAGAAGGGGACGCACTTGTCAGTCGCTTTAGAGATGAATCTGCTAAGGGCGGCCACCTTCCCATTTAGGCTTTGCATTTCTCTTCGAGTGGAAGGTATCCTGATATCTTTCAGGGCTCGGACTTGTTCGAGGCTTGCTTCAATTCCTCTGGCATGGACGATGAATCCCAAGAACTTTCCCGATGATACTCCGAGGAGCACTTTAGAGGATTCGGCTTCATTCCATATTGACGAAGTACCTGAAACATCTCGCCCAGGTGGCTTACATGATCGTCGGCTTTCCTTGACTTTACTAGCATGTCGTCCACATAAACTTCCATAGTTCATCCTATTAGTTCCGCGAACATCTTGTTGACGAGGCGCTGATAAGTAGCTCCAGAAATTTCAAGTCCAAAAGGCATTACTCTGTAGCAGTACAATCCCCGGTCAGTGATGAAACTAGTGTGGTCTTGATCGGGAGCGTGCGTAGGAATTTGGTTATATCCTGAGTATGCGTCTATAAAAGATAAGAGTTCGTGCCCGGCTGTGCTGTCCACAAGTTGATCGATTCGGGGGAGTGGGAAGCAATCTTTCGGGCAAGCGTCATTTAAGTTGGAGAAGTCAATGCATGTTCGCCACTTCCCATTAGCCTTCTTTACTAGCACCGGGTTAGCGATCCACTCTGGGTAGATGGCTTCTCGTATGAAGTTATTGGCAAGTAGGTTCTTTACTTCTTCATCGAGGGCTGCTGATCGTTCTACCCCCATACTTCTCTTTTTCTGCTTTACTGGCACCTTGGTAGGATCGATGTTTAGTACGTGGCATGCCACATCTGGGGAGATTCCAGTCATGTCAACGTGCGTCCATGCAAATGCATCCAAGTTGTGGTGGAGAAAATCAATAAGTCGATCCCTCAATTCTGCTCTTAGCTGAGATCCGATTTTCAATAGTCTACTTGAGTCGTGTTTGTCTATAGATACAAACTCCATAGCCTCTGCAGGCTCGGCGGTGGCCTCCTCCTCTTTGTCTCTGGGGTCTAATTATTGAAAGGATCACTAGTATATCGAAGAGGAGGGGCTTTCTTTAGTTGCTATGCTTCCATGTTTTTCATGCATAGAGTAGTCTCTACATTCTTCCCTCTATCCTTCCTGTGATTATTGCGAAGTTCAGTTACATAGCAATCTCGAGCGGCGTCTTAATCTCCCTCTACTACCCTTATTCCATTGTCTGTTGGAAATTTCATCTTCAGGCACCACGGGGCCAAGACAATTTGGAAGTCAGACAAGGCTGGTCTTCCTAAAAAGGCGTTGTAGGCCGAGTGGTTATCTATTAGCACAAATGTTTGTTTCTGCACAACGGAGCGGGGGTGACTTCCTATTTCAACAAAAAGGCCCAATTGCCCGAGGGGCATCTTCACGTCTCCAGTGAAACCGTGTAGTGGTCTGTTGCAGGGAGACACATCCTTCATTGACAGCTTCATTCTGTCGAAAGCATGCTTGAATAGGATATTTACTGAGCTTCCAGTGTCTACTAGAATTCGGAAAACTTAGGCTGGGCCGAACCAGGCAGAGATGACCATAGGATCCATGTGAGGGTACTACCTTCCTTCTAGGTCACGCCTATTAAATGTAATGTCATCATTCTCTTTTTGCTTCGGGTGGCGTTCTTCAATAACAGAATTAACGTAGCCTTCATTGTTTCTAAGTGACTTTCCGTATCTTTCCATCTCTGCCCAGCTTCTGTCGGCGATGTGTGGTCCTCTCGATATGGTATGGACCACTGTCTTCTCTTGACTGGAGCCGCTGGTGTTGCGATTTCCCCCTCCTGTTTCTGGGAGGGGCAGCCTTGGGTTTTCATTGGCAGGAGCTGGGGGTCCTGTTCTGACATTTTACATAGCATTCCAGTCTATTCCTTCTGATGTGTTCTTCAATTAAGTCCCAGAGATGATGGCATTCATTGGTAATCATGCTCATGAGATTCGTGGAAGCGACAGAATTTTCCAAACTTAATTGCGTTATCTGATTCCTTCTTGTACGGGGGGCGTCTGTATTTAACTTCGTCTTGGGTGGCCGGGAAGATGTTTTCGATTGTTTCATTCAAAGGAGTGTAAGTGTCAAATCTCGGTCCTGGTCGATATAGACGTTTTTCTCCCTTCTTGCCCCCTGCATTGTCTCTAGAGTCATTCCTTCGAACGTCCTTTGCTACAGCGGGTGTGTCGCCATAGCTGCTTTGGTTTGTTGCCCTGTTTTCCTTTCAGTGGCAGCGTCTTCAAGTCTCATATATCTTCCGGCTTCATGGAAGAAATCAGGTAAGGTAGATGGTTTTTCTTTCGTTAATCTTCTAGCAAACTTAGTATCCGGATGCACACCACTACAGAGGGCCATTAGGATAAGTTTCTCATCGGCATCTTGGACTGCGGCCGCTGCAGCATTGAATCGGGTTAGATATTGCTGCACTGTCTCTCCAGGCTTCTGTTTGATATTAGATAGGGAATAAGCGTCCTTGGGTTGTTCCATATGGATGCGAAACTAGCTGATGAACTTTTCTTTCAACATTTCCCATGAGCTGATGGATCCTTGGGGTAGGTGGAAGAACCAGGAGGTAGCTAGATCTGCCAAGAATAGTGGAAAGCATTTGCATAATACTCCTTCTGTGGTTCCGCTCATGAGCATATGCTGTGTGTATCTCTGCAAGTGTACAACAGGGTCATACCCTTGTAAGGTTCCATTGTTGGCATTTTCCATTCTCGGGGGGTGATGGCAATTTCGATATTGCGGGTGAAATGGCTGGTTACCCTAACGCCTATCCCTCGATCTCTTTGATCCCGTTGGACGCACTCTCTGAACAATCGCGCCATCCTTTCATCAGAATTTGGAGCAGATAGAAATGAGTTTGGTTTTTCTCTGCGGGATTAATTCCGTCCAGATGATCTGTAGGGATGGTATCGCCTATCACTCCTAATATTTTCCAGTGGCTGTCTCTGGTATTCTGGGAGCATGCTAAGGTCAGCTACAGTTGGCCCTTGCCTTGATCTTCACCTGCTGGGTTCTGCTCCGGGCACTTCCTCGGGTCCAACTTCGGGCTGAACTCTAGCTCGGCCCCATTCATTGGTGTTTCCATAGCTAGGTAGCATGACAGGCTCAGCTACATCCGACCCTCCCCTGGTACCTCCCTTATTGGGCTTGGTTCCAAGTGTTTCCTCGGGTCGGAATTCGGGCTGAGTCCGGGCTCGGCTCCTACCATTGATGTTTCTGTTGTTAGCTTCTTCGAAGAAGAAAGATCTTTGTCGCCTCCTAGATCCTCCAGACTGGGACTCATCCCATGATTCCGTGTTGCGGTTGGATTCTTCAGCATCCCTTAAGTGTGACATGAGTTGGTCCACCAAGTCTTCTTGTTGGAATGTGAAGTGATTAGTCACTTCACCCACAACCCTGTCTAGATCTGCTCTAGTAACTGCTGTCGGTTGTTCCGTGGCAGGTGTTGGGCGGATTCTCACCCAGAAGGTCTCGAGACCGAGAAGCGTAAACTTCACCCGGGCTGGCAACCCCCATTCCACCCAGTAAGGAGTTCATTCAACACTCATGTCCAAAGTTCCATTCGGCATCCCCATGCGAGGTTCATTCGGCATCTCCATGTACTCAAGTGCTAAAGCCCATCCAACATCCCCTTGGCAGCAGTTCCATTCGGCACGAAGGCCACCGGACCAACCCCCCACATCTCCATGCCGGACCAAACCAAGGCCCAACTACCGAATGAGACCATGCCGAACCATAGCCTCGCCTCCACACCACCGAACCAGATGATGAGGTACCACTACCGGACCACCCCTCAGCCGAACCAAAGCTTCTCCTCCACTACCGGACGAGAACCAACACCGGTCCAAACTCCATCTCCACACTACCACCGGACCAACTGCAAACCTCACCACCGAATGATCCACCATCCCACTCCATCACCGGTCCAAGCTCCATACCGAATAAAAGGCTCGCCGAACCAGAATGCTACAAGGCCAGATTGCTTCAGCCCGGGCCCACCAGCAGCTATATACTTCCAAGACCCCTGCCCCCTACCGCACTCTATAAATAGAGGGGCAGGGGTACAGCAATGGCAGACAAGTTTGAGAGCTCAAGCAAGGAAGGAACTTTCAAACTACTTTCATATACTCATACACGAAGCATTGTACTTGTAATCTGAAGGAAAGAGATAATAACATATAAAGTGGACGTAGGCACATTCTGGCCGAACCACTATAAATCCGCGTGTCATTTACATTTCAGCCCCTACTTCTTTTATATTTATATACTCATCTAAAATCATTGAAAATCACATATAATCAACTAAATAATACGACTTGGAGGTGTTTGTCCATTTTTTGTGCAAACATTTTTGGTGCTTTCACTGAGAGCTGAACTCCAGCTTCATCTTCTCCCACTCAACCTTCTTCCTAACAACATCACTCGTTGCTTAGAAATCATGCCTTCCAAACAGAGAAGGGATGTTAACAAAGGAAAGAACATCGCAACTAGCAGCCTTCCAGATCCAGCAATCACAGATCAGCCCACTTCAACAGCAGTACCAGATGAAAATCAAGAGAATCCAACTGGTCCCGCAACGGAACAACCAATCACTAGGGCAGATCTGGACAGGGTTGTGGCTGAAGTAACTAACCGCTTCACATCCCAACAAGAAACTTTGGTGGACCAACTCATGTCACGCTTAAGGGATGCTGAAGAGTCCAACCGCAACACGGAATCATGGGGTGAATCCCAATCCGGAGGATCCCGGAGGCAACAAAGGTCTTCACTCTTCGAAGAAGCTATCAACAGAAACAACAATGATAGGGGCCGCGCCCGGACTCAGCCCGAATCCCGACTCGAGGAAGCCCTTGGTGCCGAGCCCAGCGGGGGAGGCACCAGACGAGGGTCGGATGTAGCTGAGCCAGTCATGCCACCTAATCATAGAAACCCCGCTGAACGGAGCCGAGCTAGGACCCAGCCCGAAGTTGACCCCATGGATGTGCTCGAAACAGAACCCCACAGGGGAAGATCAAGGCAGGGGGCAACTGTAGCTGGTCCTAGCGTGCATCCAAGCAGCCAAAGACAACCACTGGATAATGCTCGAAGTGATAGATTGTACCATCCCTACAGGTCATCTGGACGAGATAGATCCCGCAGGGAAGAGCCAAGCTCATTTTTGTCCGCTCCAAATTCTGACGAACGAATGGCACGATTATTCAGAGAATGTGTCCAACGGGAGCAAAGGGACCGGGGAATAGGCGCTAGGGTCACCAGTCCCTTTTCCCGAAATATCGAAACTGCCATCACTCCCCGGGAATGGAAAATGCCAACCATGGAACCTTACAAAGGAACTTCCGACCCCATCGTACACCTGCAGAGATACACCCAGCATATGCTCATGAGTGGAGCAACAGAAGGAGTATTATGTAAATGCTTTCCGCTATTCCTATCAGATCTAGCTACCTCCTGGTTCTGCCATCTACCCCAAGGATCCATCAGCTCATGGGAGATGTTAAAAGAAAGGTTTATTAGCCAGTTCCGCATCCATGTGGAACAACCCAGGGATGCTTATTCTCTATCCAATGTCAAACAGAAATCCGGAGAGACGCTGCAACAATATCTAACACGGTTCAACGCCGCAGCGGCAGCAGTTCAAGATGCCGATGAAAAACTCACTCTAATGGCCCTCTGTAGTGGTGTACATCCAGACACCAAGTTTGCCAGAAGATTAACTAAGGAAAAACCAGCTACCTTGCCTGATTTCTTCCATGAAGCTGGAAAGTATATGAGACTTGAAGACGCTGCTACGGAGAGGCAGTCAGGGCAACAAGGCAAGATAGTTCAGGACAAGGTTCCCACTGCAGCTAAGGACGCTCGAAGAAATGAATCTAGAGACAATGCTGGGGGCAGAAAGGTTGAGAAGCGCCAATATCGACCAGGGCCAAGATTTGACTCCTACACTCCTTTGAATGAAACAATTGAAAACATCTACCTAGCCACTCAGGGCGAACTCGGATACAAGCGCCCCCCGCACAAGAAAGAATCAGATAACGCACTCAAGTCCGGAAAGTTCTGTCGCTTCCACGAATCCCACGGACATGACACCAATGAATGCCACCATCTTCGGGACTTGATCGAAGAACACATTAGAAGAAAAAGGCTAGAACGTTATGTGAAAAGTCAGAACAGGACTCCAACTCCTGCCAATGAGAACTCAAAGCAACCCCTCCCAGAAGTAGGCGGAGGGAATCGCAACAATCACAACACCAGTGGCTCTAGTCAAGAGAAGATAGTGGTCCTTACCATCTCAGGAGGACCACACATCGCCGACAGAAGTTGGGCAGAGATGGAAAGGTACGGCAAGTCGCTTAGAAATGCAGAAGGCTATGTTAACTCAATCACGGAAGAACGCCACCCGAAATGAAAAGAGAACGACGACATCACATTCAGTAGGCGTGATTTGGAAGGAAGACAGTACCCACATATGGATCCTATGGTCATCTCTGCCTGGTTCGGTCCAGCTAAAGTTTTTCGGATTCTAATAGACACGGGAAGCTCCGTAAATATCCTGTTCAAACATGCTTTCGACAAAATGAAGTTATCAATGAAGGATGTATCCCCCTGTGACAAACCACTGCACGGTTTCACTGGAGATGCAAAAATGCCCCTCGGGCAACTTGACCTCTTCGTCGAAATAGGAAGTCATCCTCGCTCCGTTGTGCGAAAACAAACGTTCGTACTAATAGAAAACCACTCGGCTTACAACGCTTTCTTGGGAAGACCAGCCTTGTCTGACTTTCAGATTGTATTAGCCCCCTGGTGCCTGAAAATGAAATTTCCAACAGACAACGGAGTAGGAGAAGTAGAAGGAGATCAAGATGCTGCCCGAGACTGCTACGTAACTGAACTTCGCAATAACCACAGAAAGAATAAAGGAAAAGGTGCAGAGACCACTCTCTGCATGAAAAGCTTGGAGGCATAGCAACTAAAGAAAGCCCCTCCTCTTCGATACACAAGCGATCCCTTCAATGAACTAGACCCCAGGGATAAAGAGGAGGAGGCTACCGCCGAGCCTGCAGAGGCTATGGAATTCGTATCGGTAGATAAGCATGATTCAAGTAGACTATTAAAAATCGGATCTCAGCTGAAAACGGGATTGAAGGATCAACTCATTGACTTCCTCCGCCACAACTTAGATGTATTTGCGTGGACCCATGCCGATATGACAGGAATCTCCCCAGACATAGCATGCCACATGTTGAACATCGATCCCACCAAGGTACCAGTAAAGCAGAAAAAGAGGAGCATGGGGGCAGAGCGATCAGCAGCCCTTGATGAGGAAGTAAAAAATCTACTTGCTAATGGCTTCATACGGGAAGCCATCTACCCAGAATGGATCGCTAACCCGGTGCTAGTAAAAAAGGCCAATGGAAAGTGGCGAACATGTATTGACTTCTCCAATCTGAATGACGCTTGCCCGAAAGACTGCTTCCCACTTCCCCGAATTGACCAACTCGTAGACAGCACAGCTGGGCACGAACTCCTATCTTTTATGGATGCATACTCCGGATATAACCAGATCCCCATGCACGCTCCCGATCAGGACCACACTAGCTTCATCACCGACCGCGGATTATATTGTTACAAAGTCATGCCTTTTGGACTCAAAAATGCTGGAGCTACCTATCAACGCCTCGTCAACAAAATGTTCGCAGGACTGATAGGACGAACTATGGAAGTATATGTGGATGACATGTTGGTAAAGTCCAGGAAAGCCAACGACCATGTAAGCCATCTGGACGATATGTTTCAGGTACTTCGCCGGTATGGAATGAAGCTGAATCCTCTAAAGTGCTCCTTCGGAGTTTCATCGGGAAAATTCTTAGGATTCATCGTCCACGCCAGAGGAATCGAAGCAAACCCTGAACAAGTCCGGGCTTTAAAAGAAATAAGGATACCTTCCACTCGAAAAGAAATGCAGAGCCTAAACGGGAAGGTGGCCGCCCTAAGCAGATTCATTTCCAAGGCAACTGACAAGTGTGTCCCTTTCTTCGAAGCACTCAAGAAAGACAAAGGGAGGTTCGAGTGGACCGACGAATGCTTAAAAGCCTTCCTCAACCTAATCGAACACCTTCAGAGACCACCAGTACTTTCAACTCCAAATGAAGGTGAAGTGTTATACCTATACCTCGCTGTATCATCTCATGCTCTAAGCGCCGCCTTGGTAAGAGAAGAAGACCGCACACAACGCCCGGTTTACTTTGTAAGCAAGAGATTTACGGGGGCAGAAGCCAGATATCCTAAACTTGAGAAGTTAGCATATTGTTTATTGATCGCGTCACGGAAACTGCGACACTACTTCCAGTCTCACTCCATCAGGGTTCTAACCGATCAACCACTAAGACAAGTGCTCCATCGTCCTGACACTTCTGGGCGACTCCTCAAATGGTGCATCGAACTAAGTCAGTATGATATCACCTACCATCCTCGTACCGCTATCAAAGGACAAGCCATGGCTGATTTCATTGCCGAATTCACTATCAACGAAGGCAAGGAACAATCTGAAGTAGCAAAAAACATCAAGTGGAACCTCTTTGTAGACGGAGCATCGAACGAACAAGGCTCGGGGGCAGGTATTGTGATCATCACCCCCAGGGGAAGAAAGTTGTACTATGCATTGAGATTGGAGTTCACGGCCACTAACAACGATGCTGAATATGAAGCAGTAATAGCGGGATTGGAACTGGCCCTAGAAATTGGAATCAATTCCTTATGTATTCATAGTGATTCTCAGCTTATCGTAAACCAGGTACTAGGAGAATTCCAGACTCGAGGAGAACGACTCACAGCATACCTAAAGAAAACCAAACTGCTGCTCGATCAATTGGACCATTATCTAATCAAACACATTCCTCGAGAAGAAAACCGAGAGGCAGATGAACTTGCAAAGCAAGCTAGCATGAAGGACAGCACCATTCCCGGAGCACCAGCAATCTCAAGGCAGCTAGCCCCAAGTTTCGAACAAGTAAATCTGATAACTGCAATCGAAGAAGGAACCTGGATGACTCCTATCCGGAAATATTTGCAAGATGGCATACTACCCGACAGGCGTGACGAAGCCAAGAAGATCTTGAGAAAAGTTCCCCACTACACAATACAAGAAGGCATCCTCTACCGGCGTGGCTTCTCTAGCCCCTTATTAAGATGCGTCGCCGGAAGGGAAGCCAAGGAGATATTAACAAACATCCATCAGGGAGGATGCGGAGATCACACTGGAGGACAGACTTTGGCAAGAAAGATACTCCGATATGGATATTACTGGCCCACACTAAACAAAGATACCCTAGACTTCGTTAAGAAATGCGACAGATGTCAGAAGTTCGCCAAGATCCCTCGACTGCCCACAAACGAAATTACTCAAATGACCAGCCCTTGGCCCTTTGCTGTATGGGGAATTGACTTAATTGGCGAACTGCCAACGGGCCGAGGCGGAGCCAAATATGCTATAGTGGCAGTCGATTATTTCACCAAATGGGTGGAAGCGGAACCTTTAAATAAAATATCTTCAGCAAAAATTATTAACTTCTTGATCAAAAACATTCTGTGCAGGTATGGAGTCCCCCTCAAGATCGTATCAGACAACGGACTCCAATTTGACAGCGAAGAATTTGCCGACTGGTGCCAAGAGCATGGAATTCATAAAAGCTTCTCATCAGTAGCTTACCCTCAGGCAAACGGACAAGTTGAAGCTGTCAACAAAATTCTCAAAACCCTAATCAAGAAGAAACTTGAAAAGTCAAAAGGCGCTTGGGTGGACGAACTTCCTACGGCACTATGGGCATACCGCACATCTTTCAGAACATCAACGGGACATACTCCTTTCTCTTTGGCATATGGATCGGAGGCAATGCTCCCAGTTGAGACTATTGTGCCTTCCCACCGTAGGATCCACTACAACCCAGAAGAAAACGAAGAACTCCTCCTCATGTCTTTGGAACTGATTGAGGAAAGGAGAAACGATGCAGCACTCAAAGCAGCAGCTCACAAACAAAAAGTGGCAGCACTATACAATTCCAAAGTCAAGCATCGCAGCTTACAAGAAGGAGATCTTGTCCTCAGGCGAATCTTTCCGCGCCCCGGGGCACTGGACCCCATCTGGGACGGACCATATGTAATTCACAAAGATCTCCACAACGGAGCTTACATTTTGTCAACAGTGGACGGAGAGGTGTTCCAGAGGGCATGGAACATCCGACACCTCCGTCGATACTTTTCTTAACTTGTACTGCCCATATGAAGTGAATTAACAAAGAGAATCAGTGGACGTAGGCATTTTCGTGCCGAACCACTTTAAAAAATCTTGTCTCTTTTTAACTTGTTCCCTTATGTCTTGGCTACTTGTTAAGTTTTATCCCTTTCTGTTGAACAAAATCCTATGGCATCTCCACTCAAGACGCACCGCGGCCTCATCTGGACTAGGCCTAACAGGTACGCTACGATTCTATGCACTCGCCAATGAGACTCTTTTGCTCCAGCATCCCTCTGCTGCGGGTTAACTCATTGCGCGCCTGCCCTCAAAGCCAACTGTAATGAGCCGATTATAAGTCATCATAAAGGCCGACTATAGCCGATGGCAGCTCATTACGGCGTTCGGCTCGCCGGTAACTGTGAACCTACTTTAAGCCCCAACATAAGGTGTGGCCAGCCAGGGGTAGTTCACGGCCAACGACACCCACGCTAGCCGGCCACGGTAAATCGAATAATACCCACGATTACGGACCATAATGGTTCGGGTAGTTACCGTGCGCGATCTCGGCTCCGATGTGTCTTAAGTGCGGCTGTGGTAAAAAAGAAAACTCCCCGCGGAGGCGTAAGATGGGTGACAAATGTCTCCAAGACCCACAGCTAGGGAAAGTGACTACAAAACCCGTTTGCCACGAACTTAAGCACAACGACGGCCTTCCGTGACTGGAAGTTTTACTTTTACTATATTTCCATTTCATTTAAATATTTTTCTCCTATCCTGTATAACAAACTCTAAAGTACAGGAAACCAAATAGGAAGCATTCACTCATGAGGCTCTAAGCCTGCGTGTTGGGTAGCAGGGCGCTCGGCTATACCCGTGAACAGTTACACAAGACACTCAAAGCTGACGCCTGCAAATAAAACATAAAGGGCGGTACTCTCTTCTCTTGTACATAAATGCGCAACTATAACTTATTCATACACTGACATTGCAAAACGTGAAATTATATTTCAAGCAAAAACTTAACATCAAACACAAGTGGAATCACAGGCATATACATAATTATACTTCTCACACAGCACATAAAGATAGCAACAACATTTAAACATGACAAAATCAGCTTATATTATAAGATCACACGAAGTTATTCTTTGCAAATAATTTTATTACAGTTGCATATCAAAGACTAACATGAACAGTGATAAAAAAGAAACGAAAAGATGGCAGATGCATCCACACTCCATCACCAACTCCCCCAGCCTACTTAGCCGCAGGATCGGAGCCCCCAGCATGTGGATCTGAAGTCCCACCTGTCCAGATCAGAAGAGGAACTCATTAAACGAACGATCAAGTTATGAAAACACGAAAAGAAAAGAAAGGGAAAAGAATAACTCACCAGCATCCGCCGCTTGATCCTCATCATCCAACTGCACGCCCGCTTCCTCTGCAGCGAGTAGCCGCATCCCCTCCTTCACCGCCGCTTGCTCCTCCTTTGAGAACTGAGCAGTGACCGCACTCAAGTTGAAAGCCTCTCCGCCTTCCTTACCCGCATTCACCCTGGCCTCCTCTAAAGCCTGGAGATACACCTTGGCCATGACCCGAGGGTAATCGTCCATCCAAGACAAGCCGCCCTCCTTCCAAGTGTGGAAGTACATATCCTGCAACATCTCATCCATCATCCCCTCGTTTTCCTCAAACTCCCTCACCCGGGCCTCGGAAGCTTGCAACTTGGTGATGGCGACGTCCCTCTCTGATTGGTATCTCAAGCAGTCAGCCTGGAGTGACCTCCTCATTTCCTCTTCCTTCAACTTGAGGGATCTCCTCATCTCCTCCATCTCCTCCTTCAACTCGGCCTGGGCCATCTCCGCAGCCTCGAGCCTCCCTGACAACTCCTCCACCCGCTCGAGATCCGCATTTCGAACCTCATCCACCGTTGCGATAGCTATGTTAATCCGTTCCCTGCAAGCGACCTCCATCTTCCGTAATTCCGCCCTACTGGCCTTCTCCATGGTCTCTTTCAGACGCTTGGAGGCTTCCTCATGCTGGGAAATCTGGATGGCTTGGTCGGCGAGTTGCTTGGCCTGATCGGCAACCTTTAACCTCAACCGAATGTTAGCACTCCCGATCTCTTCCCCGGCCTTGACCAACTTAGCATGATGCTCCATTAACTTCTTGGTCTCTACGGCCACCTGGTCGATATTAGCCTTGGCCTCATCCCCCATGGTGACTACCCGTGTAGTAAGTAAATCAAGATCTAAAGATTTGGCCTCGTCCAACACTCTTACCATGGGGTTGCGGGGAAGTAGGTGCTCGCCCGTGGTCTCATCGAATGAAATGTCCCGAAAACTTGGGTCTAAATCAGGATGACCGGCAAAAGGGTCACGAGGCACGGGGCGAGGCACATCGGGACGCCTTATATGAATGACAGTAGAACTCTTGGAAGGAGGAGGAGGGGGGCAGGGCTCCGTGCTCTCCTCCGTAGTATCACGAGGAGGCTGAGTAAGGGGAGGCGGAGTAGGAAGCTGCGAAGCAGAAGAAGACTCAAATAAGGAACGGCTCCGCTTCCTTTTCTGAATGCCCTCTTCGATGACCCCAAGAAGAGGGCGGTACTTGACTACGTCCCCAGTGCGATCAGTAGAAGGTTTCGCAGAAGCTCTCCTCGACTTAAATTGTTCAAGACGATGTCGAACATCCGACGTTTTAACTGCCGGGCCTGCCCCTGAAATAAAGAACAAGTGTTACGAACATACAATAATCCGCAATTCAAAAAATGTGCTAAGTTAAAAAGAAAGAAAAGTGAGGAGACACATCTATTATACAAACCCGGCGGAGGAGTGGGAAACTGCAATAAGTCCTGGATCTCATTCCAGGACGGAAGTGAACCGTAAAAAATTTCTAAGTCCCTATCGAAAATGGAATCGGCAGAAGACAAAAGTTCACCTTGCGTCGCCGGAGTCACCCTAGCTGAGGAACCCTTAGAGGATGGGTCAGTGCCAGCCACAGCTTTGCCGGTTTCCTTTGCCTTCTCCGTTCCCTTCTCCGTTTCCGACTCTCCCTCCGACTCCCCGAAGGCCCGACGGAGAGCCTCATCCAGTTCGAGGTCTTGCTCAGAGGTTAGAGCGGCAACACCACTACCACCTTGACCGTCGCCATCTCCTCCACCCTCCGACCCTTCTCCAACTTCGCCTCCTTCCTCCTCTTCCACACCTTCCTCCTCCGGGACAGTCGGGCAAGTACTTGGAGAAGGGCCGTCGGACTTCTTCAGTTTCTTCCCCCCAACCGCAGGACGCGCTGCGAAAGGCTCCCTCTTACTGCTCTTTATCGTAGCCCCCTCTTTAGCTTTAGCAGCCCTCTCCTCAGCCGTATCCCTTTGCTTAACCACGGACTGGCGCGGTAAGATCAAATTATACTCCAAGAGGGTTGCGTTCCTGATCAAGAAAGAGGCCGACCGGTCCCGTGCCGGAATAGCCTTTAGTTCAGCAGCCATTCGCACTAAGGAATCGTCCTCCACGACTGCAATACCACCTGTCGCTAGCCAGAAATAGAAGCATGTCAGAAAAAACACTACAGTCAAAACACATGAAAAATATAAATGAAATCAATCTTACAGCCGGAAGTGAAAAGGCGGAAAGAGACAGCATCGTCCTTGACGAAGAACCACTCTTTCTTGAACATGGTAAACTTGGAATACAAGTCCAGAACTGGTTTGAAGGGCACGGCCGCCTCCAGACTAATATACGGAGACCCCTTCTTATAGCCTCTCAGGTTGTACAAGTATCGGATTTCCCGGTTAGAAGGAGTACGCCCGTACCTCCTCTGGAAGATAACGAAGAGGCTCACCAGGATGGCATATGAGTTAGGCTGGAGCTGGAAAGGAGCCACCTTCAAATAGGTGGTGAAGCTTACTATCCAAGCGTTGATAGGGGGATAGCGCCGCACATGCAATGGTATCTGCTAAAAGCGAAGTAGCCCTCGGGAGGATTATATGGCATCACCCCATCTCCTGGCAGCAGCATAAGAGCCCTATCTATCCCAAAGGAACGGGATATGACGTCAAGTTGCTCCTCCTTTAAGGAGCTGGGAAAGCAATCAGGGGGGGAGATCAAAAGTTCCTGTGGACCATATCCATCCACTAGAGACCTTGGAATGGGTCGATGTTGCTCGGATCCTGATTGGACTGGGGGCAAGGAAGAAGAGGGCTCTCTTGTGCCTCTAGACTTCTTTCTGTCTGATCGTGTTTCCGCTTTGCGAGACATTTTCTGCAGCACAAGAAAAACACGGTGTTAGAGCAAGAAATATAGAAAGATAAACAAGCAAGTATCTAAAGAAAGCATATAAAAGCATAAGATTCCGCTCAAGGTTCAAGTATGAAGTCTCATTCGGCGGTGCAAGACGAGTTCATTCGGCACCAAACTCCAATGCTCATTCGGCATACATGTCATTCGGCATACATGTCATTCGGCATGCATGTCATTCGGCATACCTCATTCGGCTATTCAATACACTCCGTACACATTCGGCAATCAGGGCCATTCGGTGGCAAAGGTTCATTCGGCAGAAAGTATACATACCTGGTTCGGTATAAGCTGGTTCGGCGAAGACTTTGGTTCGGCAGCACAATATGGTTCGGCTCTACTCGTTCGGTAATGAAAAACGAGGGGGGTACGGCCTCTATATATAGGCAAGCTCAGGACCGGACCAAGGCATTCGACATACCGGACCGAATGAAAACCGAATGGAACTATCCATACCGGACCAGCCTCCAACCGAATGAAACCTGAGCCATCTCGAAACCGAATGAAGCTGCCTCTACCAGCAGAAACAAGAAACAGGGGGCACGCAGGCGCCTCACTCAGATAAGTACCGAACTCTAGAACCTACTAACAAAGTAGAGAATATGATAACGATGGATGAGTCGTAAATCTCTCACCAATGAAGGTTAATCATTTACACGTGTACGCGACCACGAACGGTACATAGGCACGCTCTGAATGGCTATTAACCCAATCGTCGTGAGAATTTGCACTTTGACACGCCTTTTTAAACTCATAGGTGAAACGGATATTTGATAATTATGGAATGGCTAAGCTACTTACACATGTACGGGATCGCGAACGATCCCTAGGCATGCTCTGAGCTGGCGATAAACCACCTTGAAAACGATCCGGGGAACCACTCGAACGTGGACCTGGCATCGATAACGAGCTCGAACGGTCATCATTTGAAATCACACTGAAGCTATAATTTCCTTTGCAGGACACCCAAAGGATATGGACACCCAGCTTATGTCGTTTTACAAATCACGCCCACTACAGGGAAACAAAGCGCGACACATGCAAGCACGTGCCCCACTTTGGGGGGCAAATGTTGGGCGGATTCTCACCCAGAAGGTCTCGAGACCGAGAAGCGTAAACTTCACCCGGGCTGGCAACCCCCATTCCACCCAGTAAGGAGTTCATTCAACACTCATGTCCAAAGTTCCATTCGGCATCCCCATGCGAGGTTCATTCGGCATCTCCATGTACTCAAGTGCTAAAGCCCATCCAACATCCCCTTGGCAGCAGTTCCATTCGGCACGAAGGCCACCGGACCAACCCCCCACATCTCCATGCCGGACCAAACCAAGGCCCAACTACCGAATGAGACCATGCCGAACCATAGCCTCGCCTCCACACCACCGAACCAGATGATGAGGTACCACTACCGGACCACCCCTCAGCCGAACCAAAGCTTCTCCTCCACTACCGGACGAGAACCAACACCGGTCCAAACTCCATCTCCACACTACCACCGGACCAACTGCAAACCTCACCACCGAATGATCCACCATCCCACTCCATCACCGGTCCAAGCTCCATACCGAATAAAAGGCTCGCCGAACCAGAATGCTACAAGGCCAGATTGCTTCAGCCCGGGCCCACCAGCAGCTATATACTTCCAAGACCCCTGCCCCCTACCGCACTCTATAAATAGAGGGGCAGGGGTACAGCAATGGCAGACAAGTTTGAGAGCTCAAGCAAGGAAGGAACTTTCAAACTACTTTCATATACTCATACACGAAGCATTGTACTTGTAATCTGAAGGAAAGAGATAATAACATATAAAGTGGACGTAGGCACATTCTGGCCGAACCACTATAAATCCGCGTGTCATTTACATTTCAGCCCCTACTTCTTTTATATTTATATACTCATCTAAAATCATTGAAAATCACATATAATCAACTAAATAATACGACTTGGAGGTGTTTGTCCATTTTTTGTGCAAACAGCAGGGGATGTCGGATTTGCCTGATTTCCATTTCGTACTGCTGTCGGAATGGGACGGTTCTCTTGATCTGTGATCACTGGATCTGGAACACTGCTAGTTGCGATGTTCTTTCCTTTGCTAACATCTTTCTTCTTCCTGGGAGGCATGTCCTCTAAGCCACGAGCGATGCTATCGGGAAGAAGGTTAAGTGGGAGAAGCTGAAGCTTCTAGCTCGAGTCTTCTCAGTGAAAGCTCCAAAAATGTTTGCACAAAAAATGGGCAAGCACCTCCAAGTCGTATGATTTAGTCGAGTTTATGTTGTTCTTGGTGATTTGGGTGATTTATGCAAATATGTAAAAAGCAGGGACTAAACTATAAAAGACACACAATTTATAGTGGTTCGGCCAGAATGTGCCTACGCCCACTTCATATGTTATTCTCTGTCACTGTTCAGATTACAAGTACAAAGCATTGATTACAAGTGTATGAAAGTTTTTTGAAAGTTCTATCCGTGCTTGAGCTCTCAAACTTGTCCCCCATTGTTGTACCCCTAACCCTCTATTTATAGAGTGAGGCTGGGGGTAAGGGTCTTGGATGTATATAGCGGCTGGTGAGCCTGGGCTGATGTGATCTGGCCTGGCATTGTTGGCTCGGTAATACCTTCTTCACTTTGTTTCGGTAGTGGTAGTATACTTCTGGTTCGGTAGGGTCTTCTTTGTGTGGGTTCGGTAGCGTCTCGGTCCGGTGATGAGAGGAAGGTGGATTGGTTCGTTGGTGAGAGGAAGGTGGATTGGTTCGGTGGTCAGAGGAAGGTGGATTGGTTCGGTGGTGAGAGGAAGGTGGATTGGTTCGGTCCTGCCTTGGTTCGGTGGTGAGAATACACCCAACATTCTTCTTGGTATCAAGATATTGGGCTCCTTTTACATACAGTTGCACACTACATGAGGAACTCAAGACTATATAGATGCAAAACCATTATATATGCATTCTCCTGTAGGTCTGTGTTTATTTTTTTGGGTATGTATATGTTATTGTTTTTAATTAGCACGTTCTTTTCTTCATTACAATCTATTTGATAATTACTGTATTCACCCGTTATTGATCTAGATGTTCATTACTTTTTCTTGCCTCAATATTTCAATGTTGCAATCGGCTTTTCACTCACTTTCTTGGTTCTTTTCTTTTACCGTGGATCAAATATCTTGCTAAATCTTTGTCATTCACCTCTTCCATAAAGAACATAGAGAGATAGAATTAGACAATTGATATATTTATTACTTAGTTGCTTGGATCTATATTTGTTCAATGAATGCACTTAAATATAGATGTATCCATTGTTCACCTAAATTTAATATTATTTGATGCATGACTAAGAATTTCCATAATGCTTCTAATACTAATTTGCGGACATGCAACATAGAAAATTTGTAGCTCATTAAAAATAATATTCTTTATTTCTAACTAATATTCTATGTTGAAACAAAGACAGAATAAAGTTAGTTTGCTATCACAAACATCAATAAGATGCATTAACTCATAATCTTATCACCTATCAACAAAATGACAATATATATCGTTTTCTGATCTGATGTATATTTACTTTAAATTCTAAACATATGATAAAGTCATTAGCACTATTCATTTACCTCATTAGGCAGTTGTCCTATCTTTTTCTTTGCCTTCAAGGGCTCCACCAGTCTACACTGTACATTAATGGTTAACACCTATAAATATGTTAGGCATATATTTGTGACATGTACTAAAATTGTAGTGATTTTAGATGGATTGTCACTGCACTCTTAAATTATTAGGGCTATAAAAAATCTCTTCCCTCTTGGACAAATTACCATAATGCTACAAACAACATAGAAAAGTAAAGTGTCAACTATCATTATCTTAGTTTACTTTTCAAGGTGCATCAATTAGTAGCTAGATTTTCTACAACAGAATACTTAAAATGAAAAATATGCTCACATTTTCATTTAGAATAGACTTATGTTAGGCATTCCAAGTGCTTATGTTTGAAATAATGGTTTTATGCAATGCATACATTGTTATACCAACTTTTAGGCTTATCAAAATAGCATCTCTGTTCATCTACTTCTTTAGGCCTGCTTATAATTAATTTTATAAATTATATCCTCTCAGAATCAAAGTATTGAAAGAAAAAATTGGTACATGAATAACTACTAAGAAAAAATGTTTTTCATTCACATGTTCATATTATATACATACATATATATACATATGTATAAATATACGCATATACATATACACACAAATATACGTATACTTATACATTTACATATGTATGTTATCAATAATAACAACTTACAACCTCAACAACCAAAATAGTACCGATCATTATAGCAGCTCGTCATAATATACTATATATCCTATTAATAATAATAAGTAACAACCCGAATAACCAAAATAGTACCAATCATCTTAGTAGCTCATCACAAAATACTATATATGCTATTAATAATAATAATAATTTACAATTTGAATAACCAAAGTAGTACCAATCGTCTTAACAGCTCATTACAAAATACTAATCATGGCATAATAAGAAAACATGTCTTTGGCATACATAAAAAATGAAAGTCAAAAAGCAAAATAAGAGCAAGTACTAACCCATGAAGATTGATCTTGAGTCTCTGATTCTTTCCAAGTTTGCATAGATTGTGAATAGCTTTCACATTTAACATCATCAACAGGTGCACCTTTGCCACACATAAAAACCAAAATCAAAAAGCAAAATAAAAGTAAGTACCAACTCATGAAGATTGTTCTTGAATCTCTAGTTCTTCCCAAGTTTGCATAGATTGTGAATAACTTCACATTTAACATCATCAACAGGTGCATAGAATTCAAGTAGAGTCATTTCTTTAGCAAGATAGGTAGCACTTCTATGTTTTGTTTTTACTCCCCACTTCTAGGTGCACAGAATTCAAGTACCGTCATTTTTTAGCAATGAATTATTACTATCTCTATTAGAAAGTAGTCACATATTTCATTGTCAACTTAGGTGGTGTAGAAATTCAACAAATGTTCATCATTAATTATTTTATGGTAATATATATGTACACATATGAGGAGTTGAAGATAACATGTCAAACAGCCTAATCCAGTGATTATTTTTCTACTTTGAAATAAACTTTGAAGCAAAATTTGAAAACGGTAAACATATCTTCAAATTTTGAGAAACAAATAAAACAATACCATATGTATTTATTTTCTTCCAATATTTGGTGGTCACGTGTAAATCAACTTCCACATGTCTTTTCCGACATAAGTGATAATGTATCTTACATTTTTAACCTTCTTCTACTTCAAAAAGCGTATCTTATATTTTTAACTTGATTTTGATAAATTTTGGTATTTAGTTATAAGGAATGAACATTGATTGTATAATTCCCTAAGCATGTTTATAACTTTATAAAATATATCTTATACTTCTCCTAAATATTTACTTCTTTCCGTTTGTCGCCTCATAAATTCTGCAAGAGAATTAAAGTTCCTAATCAAATATAAATAACAATATAATTATACCTGAAATAAACTTTGAAGAAAAATTTGAAAACAGTAAACATATCTCAAAGTTTTGAGAAACTAATAAAACAATACCATATATATTCGTATTTTTCTCATATTTGGCATTTAGATGTAAAGAATGAAGATTGATTGCATAATTACCTAAACATGTTTCCAACTTTATAAATAAATCTTATATTTCTCCTCAATGTTTACTTCTTTACATTTGTCGCCTCATAAATTCTGGTAGAAAATTAAAATTCCTGATCAAATATATAAATAGCAATATATATTACACTAGAAATTAACTTTGAAGCAAAATTTGAAAACATTAAAAATATCTCAAAGCTTTGAGAAACTATTGAAACAATACCATATATATTTGTTTTCTTCTCGTATTTGGTATCTAGATGCAAAGAGTGAACAGTGATTGCATAACTCTCTAAACTTATTCCAACTTTAGAAAATATATCTTATACTTCTCCTCAATATTTACTTCTTTACAATTTTCGCGTCTGAAAGAAATTAAAATTTCTAATCAAATATATAAATAGCAGTATATTATACTCGAAATAAACTTTGAAGTAAAATTTGAAAACATTAAAAATATCTTAAATTTTGAGAAACTAATAAAACAATACCATATATATTCGTTTTCTACTTGTATTTGGTATTTAGATGTAAAGAATGAACAATGATTGCATAATTCCTAAACTTGCTTCCAACATTAGAAAATATATCTTATACTTCTCATCAATATTTACTTCTTTAATTTTGTCACCTCACAAATTCTGATAGAAAATTAAAATTTCTAATCAAATGTATAAATAGCAAAATACATTATGTTTGAAATAAACTTGAAGCAAAATTCGAAATAATAAACATATCTCAAAGTTTTGAGACACGTATAAAACAATACTATATATATTTGTTTTCTTCTCATATTTGATGGCCATGTATAAATCAAATTCCACATGTCATTTCAACGAAGACATAAGTGATAACATATTTTGCTACTCTCTACAGTTTCATTCATTCAGAAAACATAAATCGTTGCATGTCTTTTGTTTTCTTCCTTATATAAGTAAAAATTAATTAAAAATTATATATATATCTTTTATAGGCTCAGAAAACATCCAAAGCTATTCAAGTCTTTAAGAGATCAGAACCAACTATACGTATATCTTTTCATTATCTAGAAAATGTTTATTATGTTTTTAGATTTTCATTAAATCGGTTCTTTTTTTATTTACTGCAGTGGAGTCCATTTTTGATTACAATCACTTACTGGGCTTCTGCTTTCTATTTTTTGGATTCTGGTTGAATCAATATTGAAATTGATGAAATCAAACTAAATACAATCGGCCACAGTAACTATTTTCAGTTTCTATAGTAAAGAAAAAGTAGTTAAATAAAACAAAAAACGCAATACTCTTCCTATGACCCATTAAGTTTTCCGATAATTACTCATAATCTAAAGTAATGAAAATAGTGAATAGTTACATGAGATTCAAGTCGAAGGATATCAGATCTTAGATATATGCGACTATAAATCCTAAGCAATTCTTGCTCAATTGTCTAACTGCCATTGCAGATTCTAATCTATTATCGCTCTAATCAAAATCGAAAGTAGCTAATGAAAATCAGCAAATAATTACCTGAGTCTCAAGTTTGATAGATATCGAGTGTGATGCTTGAGCTAAACTCTTTACGTGTTGGTCGATAATGGCCATTAAATGCGAGATCGCTAATTTAGGGTTTTTATTTGTCCTGTAGCAAGCAAAAAATTATAATAAATATCATATCAGTATTATATTTGGATGAATATGGAGAAATAGAACATAGAAGGGATGCTAATCAAAACCGCAAGCAATTGAAAATCAGCAAATAATAACCTGAATGTGGAATCTTATGAAAATCTATCCTTAAGTTGAACTGCTAATAGATAATCGCCATTAGAAGTAAGAGAGCAGATTTAGGTTTTTTCTATAGTAAAGTAAGAGGAGACAAATGCGAAGAAAAAGAACGGGAAAAAAGAAACGGGTATTTTGGGTATTCCAGAAAGATGCGGTTGAATTCCTATTCAATAAACTATCATTATTAATAGTAAAGATATATAAAGTATTTTAATCATTTAAAAGCTATTTTAAACTATTTAACTATTTTAAAACCATTTTAAACTATTTTTCCTGTTTTAAATATCTAAACTCTTTTCTTAGCTTCATGTTTTGTAAAGTAGAAGTTTTTATATTTAAATCCTCGATTTTTACGAAGAATACTATTAGATGATGTTATAATATAAGTTGGGATTTAAATGACATATTTGATGAATGTGATGATTTTGAAATGAGGATTTAATCTATTTTGTCGATATGATTTTGAAAGTGAATATGATTTCGAAAGTGATATAGTTTGAATTGAATATGATATTTGGATATCATTTATGAATTAGTTTTAAAATGTAAAAGAACCATTCAGTGTGAAATAAGCGTTTGGTTGTTAAAGAGACCGGGATCAGATATTGTCATCTCTCCAATACCACCAACCACTTTAATAACTATATACGTGGTGGAAATTCCAGAATGAAGCAAGATGGTTTAGAGAACGATTCTATATGAGATATTTACATAGCCCCGACTCTCGTGAGTCAGCTTAGATGTGATTAAAACAAGAGCTATACTGGGCCAAATGAGGTCATTCCTCATATCGGGCACATTTCTTCGGTACCATATTTTGACTTTGTAATTGATTTGGTGGCCACCCTTCGACTTTGATAATGGGAGTTTGTCTTGAGATGGGTGGTAGTAGCTGCTATGCGTTACCACCAGTCTGGGAGTGCAAATGGTAGAATCCTAACCTATTATTGCCTCGAGTGCCATGTTCATATGCTGTATCATGCCTTTTATGGGTTTGGTTTATACCGTACATAAAGAGTGCCCTCTGATAGCCCTCTAGTTTACAGAGGAATTATGGTACTGTATAGATTTTGGGAATATATAAAATGTGTTAAGGGGGATATGGGTAACGCCTTAATGCTATTTTAATACTTTACTTTCTTGCATACATATTATAATAGCGTATTGTACTATATAGTAGATAGTTTAAAGGATCCCTTGGAGACGGTAATCCTAAACATCTCTTAAGTTATCGCACTCACGTTGGACATTGGATAGGAGATGTCAAACCTCGTAAACATCTCCGACGTTTTCACACTAATATTTATTTACCATTGATTTAACTTACATAAGATCTTTTAGTTATGACTCGAGTGTTTTTCTTTTCAATTCGCTCGAGTAAGTTTGAGCTTTTCAGTTTATTGAAGACTGCTTTCTGGGGGATGAAGACGAAGATTTTGTACTACTATTATTTATTATATTTATTCCACTGCATCTGCTGTTCCGCTGCATTTATTTATTCTTGTTGTATGTAACTCTGACCTGTATTATAAAAGTATAATCAATGTTGTTTGTAAACAGCTTTATGAACTATTTATTTGATTATTATATTTTGTCATTCCGTTGGGAAATTTTGTATTTGTTTTTCTTTCTTTCTCCATCTTTTCTTAATTACCCCATAACAATCCTCCCTTTTGAATGGTTTGAGTGTGACATGCATGGTTAATTGTCAATTTAAACTATCCAAAAAGATGGGTCGTTATACATTATATACCTTTCGAAAGCATTAAAATTCCTTACTTAAAACATACCTTTCGAAAGTGTTAGGTTCAAGTAAAAGTTTGTGGAACATAGCTTCGAAACCATTTAAAACCCTTCCTTTCGAAACCTTTGGGTTAACTTCAAATATCTAAGGGTCTTAAAAGAACTAGGATGAAAGTATTGCTTTCGAAAGCATAATTCCTAAGTAAAAGAAAGTGGATGGTTTCGAAACCACCCCTTTCGGAAGCTTGGAGAAGCGGCTTCACAGTTTAAAGGCAAAAGCACCCTTTCAAAAGCATTGATTCGAAGGGATGAATATGATAGCATGGTTTCGAACCCCTTCGAAAGCTTCATTTTAAAATAAAAAGGTGGCAACCCATTCCGAAAGCCCTTTTTCTAAATCAAAGGCATATTCGACTAAGTCGAAAGCTAATATAACTCCTTTAGTTCCAAGTTTTTAAGGGCTACTTGCACCCCTTAGAAAGCATGGTTTTGACTCTATACCTTCCACCTTTATCTAATCCACTACGTACCAAAGCATTAATACCATGTGTATATTAGGGGCAGGCGTATTGGGTCAAAAGGTAGCTGATGGAAATGGCGAAGTAGTAAATTCTTACGAAATCGATAATTAGCCTTTTAAAGTAATTTCTTTCCAACAAACTTGCCTTATTTGTAAACATATAATTGGTTGCCAATTCATTTTCAAAATCTTTTTCTAAAAGTGCTGTTAAATTCAGTAACTAACAATTAAAAACCTTTAGCAAATTGGCCCTACTCCTTTTCGAAACATATACAACATTTAATTCTCATACCTTAGATAAATATATATCCAGAATAAAATAGTTAGAAAATTTCTCCAAGAATTCTCATAAATCGCTTTTAATATCTTTCCTAACATATTTAAATTTCAGACCCCAAAGCTAAGATATAACAGCCGAAAATAATTTAAACCCAATTTTAACCATTTTCCTTCCTAGAAAATTCATAACAAATTCATAAAAAGATGAAAAATTATGGAACTTGAACCCATTGCTAAAATAATGTTTTTGACCATACATCAAAAACAAAAGTCATATGGATGTCGTTTAATAGGTTTTCCAAATCAAAACTTATCATATAATCTATATGAAGCATCATAGTCATCAACAAGCATATACATTCATTTGAAAAACAAATCATGGTATATAATTTACAAAACTAACTCTGATCTAAACTAGAAAGAGAAAACAATAAAAATGAGATGTAAGAATTATTATGTACATCACCTTATTGTTAAGGAGGTCGAGATTTGCTCTTGGATTAATTTGCGTAAGCTTCCCACTTGCTTCCTTGCTTATCTTCCTTTTAATTCCTTAAAGTGGTGGCTGGCCAAGCTCTGTGTTTATTTTTGTTTGTGAACGTTGTAAATGAAAATGGGATAAGGGTTTAGTGTATAAGAACATAACCTACTCCTATTTTGCCCTTATCTTATTATCCCTTCTTACTTCATTTTAAATTTTTATTTGTTTATATATTACTTAAGGCACGACTACCTTATAGTTTTACAAATCTCAATCTCTTAAACACTTTAATCTTTTTGTTATTCTATTTAATTTATCTAACTAAATCTCCTGAACAATGTTATTAAAATTAAAGATAAAACAAGCTCCCCTCCTTAAAGAATTTCGTCCTCGAAATTCAGTTTAAATACTAAACAAGTTAGGACTAAATACTAAACATAACAATCATCTGTAACATCTCTTAACTATCATACTAGCCTATTGACTAGAAAATAGTCTATATAAAGCAATATAGAACATACCCCTACAGCAGATCAGGATAAGTATCTCTAATCCCGTCCTATGTCTCCCAAGTACAGTCCTTCTCATTGTCACTCCACTGAATTTTCACTAACTTGGCTGTCTTGTTTCTTAACCTCTTATCATCTCTCACTACAACCTAACCGGTTGCCCAAAGAAAGTCAAATTTGGTTCTACTATTAAATTCTCTAAGGATGTTGGGGAAATAGTTGTCTCTAGATTATGCACATACTTAGGAAGATGAGATACATAAAACACATCATGGACACCTGCCAAACTGCTCGGCAACTCTACCCTGTATACGACTTTTCCAACCCTCTCCATATTTCGAAACAGACCAACATATCTTGGTGCCAGTTTCCCTGACTTTCTGAACCTTACCACACCCTTCATCGGTGATACTTAATGAAAACTGTATCTCCAACTGAGACTTAAAATCTTTACGCCTCTTATTTGCGTAACTCTTCTGTCTAGACTGAGCTTCCTTCATCCTTTCTCGGATCAAATCAATCTTCTTTGTCGCCTCTCTAACCAGATCTGGACTCAAGACTAATCTTTCTCCAGTTTTCAACCAACGTGCTGGTGATTTGCATGGTCTTCCATATGAAGCTTCAAAAGGTACTATTCCTATTCTAGTCTGATAACCATTATTATAGGAAAACTCAACTAAATGTAGGTGATCTTCCCAAGATCCACCAAATTTTAATACACAAGCTCCCAATAAATCCTCGAGTACCTTATTGACTCTCTCTGTCTGCCCATCCGACTGAGGGTAATACGTTGTACTCATCTTGAGCTCGGTAGCTAATACATCATATAGACTCTTTCAAAATTCACTAGTAAACAAAGCATCTCAGTCACTGACTGTACTATTAGGAATCCCATGCAGCCTTACTACGTTCTTTATGAACAACTTAAGCTCAAAAAGGTGCCATCCAGGTTGACTTAACTGGAATGAAATGGGAAAGCTTGGTTAACCTGTCCACTATGACCCATATACTTTCGCTTCCTTTATTCGACCTTGGCAATCTGTCTATTAAATCCATGGATGTCAAATCCTATTTCCAAGCTGGTATCTCCAAAGATTGAAGCAATCAACTTGGCTTTTAATGTTCGGCCTTCACGTGTTGAGAGTTCACACACTAAACCCACAAGCCAACTTTCTTCTTCATACCTTTCTAGTCGAAGCTCCTCCTCATATCCTAATAATCTTGGTTCCTCCAGGATGAATCGTAAATTTGGATCGATGACATTCCCTAAGAACTTCTTTCCTTAAGGCCTCAAAATTCGAAACACATAATTTTCCCTTCTTTCTCAGTCATCCCTTTAAGTCAAGACTAAAATCCTTTACATCATTGATTTGCGACCTAACGTCAAGCCTTCTAATCTTCTAGGCTATAATGAATCCTTTTTCTGCTTAGAAGCAATCCTTTGGATCAGTACAGGTTGAACTTCCAAACAGAACAACGTGGCAGTGCTCTGACTAGAACCAACAGCTAATTTTAAATGCACACTACAAGTAGTCAAAGCTTCTAAGTCTATCCATTCTGCCAACATAGTTAGCACGACATTCTGATATATTCTTCTAAGAGCCTCCCTACTTTATTTCCTTTCCCAAGTGTACTTTATACCAAAATCATAAGCTGCTAAAAACTCCATCCACCTCTATTATCTCATATTCAACTCCTTCTGAGAGAATAAATACCTTAAGGATTTATGATCTGTGTATAACTTAAATCTCTTCCCTAAGCGATAATGTCTCCACATCTCCAATGCAAAGATCACTACAACCAACTCCAAATCATGAGAAGGATATCTCACTTCATGCGGTCTAAGCTGTCATGAAGCATAGGCAATGATTTTACCCTTTTGCATCAATACAGCTCCTAATCTGGTTTCACATGCATCTGTATACACCACCAAGCCTTGGTTTCCATTTGGAACCACTAACACAGGCGCTTTAGTCAACAAATACTTTAACTTAAGGAATGATTCATCACATTTGTCAGACCAAATAAACTTCACGCCCTACCTAGTTAACATAGTCAAAGGCGCTGCTATGAGGGAAATCCTTAATAAATCTTCGGTAATAGCCAGCAAGTCCAAGAAAACTTCTAATCTCAGTCACCATCTCTGGTCTCTTCCAGTTATTAACAGCTTCGATCTTATCTGGAACGACTGACAATACTTTCTATGAAACCACGTGACTAAGAAACTTAACCTCTTTCCTCTAAAAATGGCACTTGGAAAACTTCGCTTTTAGTTGATGCTGCCTCAGCGTCTCAAGCACTACTCTAAGATGATCTTTATGCTCTTTTTTATACTTAGAGTATACTAAAATGTCATCTATTAGTACCAACATGAACCTATCAAAGTGCTCTCAAAATACTCGATTCATCAAATCTACGAAGAAAGTTGGTGCATTCGTTAACTCGAATGGCATTACCAACCATACGTACGAACCATACCTAGTCTGAATTGCTGTTAATGGAATACTGTCCTCTACCACCCTTAACTAATGGAACCCAATCACCAAATCTAGTTAGGAAAATACTTTGGTTACACGTAACTGATCAAGTAGATTGTCGATTCTCGACTTATTCTTGATCGTCTCTCGTTCAACTTATGATAGTCGATACAAAACCTTAACGATGCATCTGATTTCTTCACAAACAAAGTGGCCGCTCCTCAAGGCGAACGGCTAAGTCTAATAAAAAATTTCTCTTCTAAATCCACTAGCTACACCTTCAATTAATCGCTGCCATCCCGTTAGGTGGTCTACTTACCGGTTCTGCTCCTGGCACCAAATCTATCTGAAACTCGATAGCTCATTTTAGTGATAATCCTATAACAGACTCAAAAACATCCATGAATTCTCTTGCTTGTCAAACCTGAAATAAATCTCCTTCTACTTCCATAGCACTCAATAAAGCACAATCACTCCAGTCAGAATTTGGGAATACCATTTGGTTATGACTATTAGGGTGTCTTAGCGATATTTCCTCGTCTTGGAAAAATATCCTAGCCTCATATTTACCCTACCAATCCTTACCCAAAATGATTTGGAAATCTACGAAATCAATGGCATACAAACTGCATGAAAACTTATGACCTAACAAATCAAGTTCTAACCGGTCATATCTTAGTCCTAGAGTTGCATATCCTCCTATCGGATTCGCAACCCTTAAGGAAGTAACAAGGTATGTGGGTTCTAAACATAATCTATCAACCAAACACTAAGATACAAATGAATGCGATGTACCAATATCAAATAATACCCTAGCTGGTATACTCTGAATCAAAAGCGTACCTTCCATCACAAACCTTCCTTTCTCAGCAGTAGTTGGCCTAGTAGATGATGGACATGCAGCAAATACTTTCCCCTGTCCGTGCTGACCAATTCTGGACACTGATTCATATAATACCCGATCTAGTCATTGTTGAAGCACCTCACTCCCTTCTTATCTGCTGTCTTCTTCCCTTTGCTTGTCCGACACCCGTGAGCATAGTGTCCCTTCTTTTGACACTTATAACAAACCACATTGGCCTTTACCTTCATGGCTGCCTCTTTCTTTTGAGCTCTCTTCTTGTGGAAAAACATTCGCTTCTGGTTTCGCTAATTTTGAGCTTCTGTCACTTTGCTGCCATCATGAAGAGCAAGCATCTCCTCCCATCTCTAAACCATTTCGACCACTACACCACAAAGATCGCTGATGTGTGCTAGAGTCACTTTAGCTAACTCAAGTTTCAATCCGCGGATGAACTTCTCATTTCTTTTGAGAACCGTATCAACCGTATCACATCCATACCTCGATAGCTCTACAAATCTGGTTGCATACTCAAGCACAGTCATGTCTCCCTGCTCTACCTCCATGAACTTCCTCAGCGGGGTAGACTTAGAAACCTACGACATAAACCTCTCCTCAAACCTTCTTCTAAATTTAGCTCAAGTCATAGTCTCTTCTTCAGACTCCTATGGTAACACTGTTCCACCAGTAAAGTGCTGCTCCTTGTAACTGTCTAGAAGTGTAACGATCCAATTTTTCAACTCTCGAAAGTTGACATTAATACGTCCACTTTATCAAATGACGCACAGTCGAATGCCGAAAAACTGAACCGTTAGAGTTAAACAAGAAGAAGATAGAAGAACAAACATAAACAACAACAGAATCTCACATTTCGCAGCGGAACAACATATAATAGATAAATGAATAATCTTTAAAACAAAAATACTATATCAGTTTGTACATCACATTTAATAGAGTTTACAACAACAAAATATAGATACTTGCAGTCTTTATAACATGACCATATGAAAACTGACTTGCACTAACCATACGCAACGGACACTACATAGTAAAGAGATATGTCTCGCCATCCAGCTTCAACTCTCGATCTCCACAGCAACTTCTTGACTTTGCTCCAGAATAATTGACAACCTGACACTAGGCTGCCCGTGTGGAAAATTATGGGCATCCAGAGTTTAGAAAGGGAACACTAAACTCCAGGTCACTAATTAGACTGGTGTGAGATCTTAAAAAACAATTATTCATTTACGAAAGAAAAAAAATGAATTTAAAAGAAATCCGTAATGCTTTTTGGAAAATGAAACTACCATAAGTCCTCCTGGCACTCACACAATGCAATCGCACACTTGGGGGAGATTTCTCCTTATGATAGTCAAACATGCTTAATATGCAAAATCTCTTTTTAATATTATCATTAGTGCATAGTGGAAAAACATTTGCAAGTATAATATTAATCTTAGTCAGCATACGTACCATTATAGTATGCCTACTATAACTACGATATTAGATGCCAGGTTCTACAACTAAAATGGTACAAAGCACATATTGATAATTGGATTTCCAACAAATGGTCAGGCCAAGGAACTTCCTGGGCCACATGGGTATGCCTCTGGAGAGACGCCCCAAGAACCTAACCGGATCTCTGCCAACACAAGGCCGGGTTACCTCTGTAACTAGGTAACTACTACACGAGTATGCTATCCCCCGGTCGTTTGCGACCTTTATCCGAGGATCCTCAACCACAAAGCAACAACCACAAAGTAATAAATTTGCAGCAATCACATAGGTTAAGAATCTGGACTCCATACTATGATACCACCTCTTGCTAGAAGGAAATGACATACCCTCAGGGGGCGCTACCCCCAAATAACATTGCTGCATCTTTCCTGTTTCGACCATTCCGAGTGGTGAGGCTCGACGAAGTCTCGTCCACAAAGATACACCTTTCACAAAAGCCATGCTGCGATCAAAAATGATCAGCAACACTTCGTATTCCACATTACCTAATTGGAAATATATCACTAATAACCATCAACTACATAACCTCCGAGCTCGTACGTCGCAGAGAAGGGTGTTAAGCTAAGAGAATGAATTCTCCGCCACCAACAGAAATGTATTTGATAGAAACCAACTTTACATCTCAAAGTGTAACGTTAGACACACATCCATACAAGTCCGTTTCGGGATCGAATGGAACCGAAGGCACTTCAAAGAAGCCCTTGCAATCCGGATATTCACTAATCATGTCCGGAATCCCTATAACAAAGGGTGATAAAATCTCCATACCGAAGCAACTCGGTGCAGAGACATTCGACAGGTAATCCTTTCACTTTTGAAAATACCCAGTCTTCGACGCCATCTTCAAATGCAATCTCATTTCATCGTATCATTATTCGGAACGGGTTTTATGACACAAGGTCCTCTCCCGGCTAATCCGAATAATGAGCGCTTATTTTTTAAAATAAGTGTTCATTCAGATTTCAAACAAATCACAACAAATTTCCACTTTGATCTATTAAATAAAAGATCTATCACAATCACAAAGGTTCGATGTGGTTTTCGAATATCCATTTGGAATTCAACTCCCGGTCGCATCGAAATTCAAATGACATTAAAAAGGCCAATATTGATGGTCGGTTATTTAACTATCAATCAACATTCACAACAATCACCAAGATTTAAATAATTTTTCCCCAATTATTTATTCTCAAAAATATCCTTGCAAGACAAAATTTTGACATTTCAACCCTTTGAAACAAATTTCAAATCACTTTTCACCTTTCAATCTTTTGAAAACAAATTTCAAATCGCTTTTCACACTTCAATCCTTTGAAAACAAATTTCAAATCACCTTCCTCACGTGGAATAAATTTCCAAATATTTATTTAATTCCACCGAAAATTTTCCGAGTTCAAATACTTTAAAAATTATTTAAAATACTTATCCAAACATATATAATTGGAAATACTTATAATAAAACTATTTTGAAACACTTGCTTAAATATTAGTTATGAAAATATTATACTAATAACTCATAAAAACTTAAGTCCAAAACAATTTTTGAAATAAAATTAGTAAATAGAGTTTAAATATTTAAATAACCCTTTTCTAATGCAAATATCAATTAAATCTTTAAAATAATCAGTTCTATAATTGATTAAAATAAATATTTACTTTAAAGATTTAAAAACAACTCAAGAAATAATTTCTCTAAAATATTCTTTTAAAATCAACTTTAAAACTTTTTATTTTATACTTCAAAGCTACTTTGAAATATACTCGGCTTCCCAGGGAAGAATACACTTTCCATTTCAAATGGCCCATTTAAACAAATCAATAAATCCTTTTCGATTTGTTTTAAATTTACATTCCAAATCTGTAAATTTCTTTCCACGCTTTAAAAATAAACCAATGTTTATTTTAAAGCAAAATTCCCTTTCCTTTATAAATTCCCATTGTGAATTTAAATTTCAAAATATCCACAGATATACGATTTTTTAAATCATTCTCCAAATATTCACTTTCAACACCAAATCAATTTTCAAATTAATTTCCAAATTTATTTCAATTACCAAATCCAATTCCAAATCGATTTCTAAATTTATTTCAATCAACAAATAAATTTTCATATCAATTTCTCAAAGTTTTATTTTTAACACCAAATCAATTTCAAATCGGTTCCCCAATTTATTTCCAAAACACCAAATCAAATTTCCAAATCGATTCCTAAGATTTATTTTAACTCCAAATTAATTTCCCAAATCGATTTCTAAAATTAATTTCAACACCCAAATTATATCCCCAATTTAATTTCTAAATTTATTTCCTTTTGAAATAAATTCCTTTATCTCTTTCAAATATTTAAAATCCGTATTTTATAAATTCTTCAACTATTAAATTATATTACTCGAAATTCCTTTATTAAAATATTTTCCCACATTTTTTGGAATTTATTCAATAAGTTTTCAAAATAAAACTTTATCTATTCAAATTCTCCTTTTAAATTCACTAAATTCTTTTAAATGAATTTATTATAAATTTTCAAAAAATCCAATTTTATTTATTTCTGGTATCATACGATATCATGATTATATTTGGCTAAATTATAACATTCAACGGTTTCCATCATAAATATAATCACACAGATTGTAAGTATCAACACAATATATGAAACAAATTCAATATTCGAGGAATCCAGTTGGATCCCTCCAACCTGTTTTTTCCTTGCATCTACAGACGTTAGCACAACATAAATACCCATTCCACTTCGAGGTGGAATATCGCGGTATACGGGATTTATAAAATATCATCCGCTATTATGCGGCGCATAGGGTCTCATTCAACATGCTGATAACAATCATCATCCAAGCAAACAATCAATAATTTAAATAAACTATTTAAATTAAATCGGGTATCTGATTGAGTGAGGAGATCTCACCTTTTCTTTTATTTTTGCAATCCAATCCAATCCAATCCAGCTTGTTTTCATGCATTTTTTGACCTTGTATAAATATCGGATGATTTAATTAATATTTGAAATAAATCGAACAATCTATTAGCAATTTATAATTTTAATTCAACCAATAATTTAATTTTAAACTAGTGATTTAATTTTAATCAAAGAATTAAATTTCAAACTAATTCCCCTATTTTTTAAAATCTTTAGTATCAAAAAATAATTAAATAAGTTTGTTAAACAATTTAATCACCCTAACTATATTATTTTGAAATAACTAATAGATTAACATATGAATATGTATATTTACTTTGCCTTTCATTTGAAATTGCATATATTAAAAATAATCTGTATAAATCAAATGTAATACACCTATATATATTTTTCAAAACCCTAACTATATATATATTTTCAAAAAGGTTTTTTGTTATAAATTTACATATATTTTAATTGAAATGTGTTTAAATTGACATATGCATGTATATTAAAACTGCATCTATACTTTACTGTTACAAATTATTTTTTTTTCTCTACATAGATAAAAATATTTATTTAAATTCGAAAACAAGAATAGTTACCTTACTAACGATCGATCAAGCCCATGACTTCGCTTCGCTACTCGCTTGCTCGCGCACCTGCGTCGTTCGTGACTATCCCCTCATGAAAACCAAGCCTTCGAGATGCTCAATCACTCTGCCTCCCTCACTGCTGCCTCGCGACGCGCTGCCGAAGAACCCTAATCAAACGCCACTGCTGCCGAGCCTCGCGATGCACCAACTCAAGACTGCCGCAACTGTCGCGACCCCATGCCGCCGCGAGCTCGCGCGCTCATGCTCCTATCTTGCGGTCGTTGCCTCGCCTCTGGATTCGAACACGAACCTGCCTCCGTGCCTCTCCCCCATCGACGTGACCTCCAGCACACGCACGCGTTTGTCCATCGGTCTCGTCTTCTTCTTTTTTTTTGAATTGTTTTCAAATCTTGAAGATTTGAATTCGTGAATGAAAACTGATGGGGAAAGGGTATCGATTTTTATTTGAGTTGAAGAGGGGATTTTCTTTTTTTTTCGACCATGATTTTGAAGTTACCGTTTGGAATGTCAACAAAAATGGTTTCGTTTTTTTATTTCGAACGAGCCATTTAACATCATTTTTTAGAGGACGCGTGTAGGAGGAAAGATGCCAAGTGTGATAAATGATGAAACGTATTGTTTGCCCTGGGAATTAGTATTATATTAAATACACAAACGTATATTATTTATATTTTTTAAATTCAAATTTAGATTTAAATCGTTAAATTTTTCAACTCGAAATCTCGATCTCCAATCAAGACATGCGGCCAGGCGTTTATAATGTTTAACCCCTATTCCGAACGCAACAAAAAAGTTTTCGGGTCCAAATTCGATCATATGAAGAAGATAGCTTTTTTTGAACCAGTTAAAACATTGAATTTTCAATTTAAATTTTAGCATGTTTGCTTATTGTACGGCCACACAACAACTTTGAACGCTACGAAATTGAAATCTAATAATAACACATTATTACGGATCCAATGGAACGGGTTTCGTCGAATTTCGAGACCGTGCCTCGAAAGGCTATTTTTGAATATCGATTTAAACGATATAATTTCAAAACTGAACAAATCGTTTCCAAATTCAATTCTAAAGCTTTTATTATCTTCAGTATTATCATTATAAATTTTCTAAGCCTTGAAAATATTTTAAATATGCTTAAAACTGAAGATTCAAATTTTTATCCAACTTGATAAATTAAGTTCAATAATTTATATTGCCAAATTCATAGAAATATTCGAAATTCAAGTTAAAAATATCTTTCAATATTTAAAATCAATTTAAATGTTTTCTTTTCAAATGTTAAAATTTCCGGGTCATCACAAGAAGCAAGTCGCCTTTTTACTCATCATTAAGCCCCAAATCAGCAAAAATCTTTTCGCAATGAAATAAACAATTTTCCACTTCAATTGTGTCCTCAGTCGCAAAAAACGATTTTTCTCCAAGCCTAGCATAATCTTTGCTTAGTACTGCATAGTTATTGACTACATGAGCTCCTTGATTTCCACCCTTGGCATTTCCTCCAACTAAAGCTGCAACAACTGCAGCCTGCATTATGTTCATGAAAAATTGATACATAACCCCCATATCAGCCTGTGACATTCCAGCATCCACGTTAGCGTTTGTATTAGCATTACCATTTGCCAGTCTATCCAGTTTTCTCCTATTGGGTCAAGCATTTCCGTTAGGTGCGGTGCTTCCTCTGCCAATTCTAACTATTCCACTTCTATGATCCACATCTTATATCCATAAAATTAGCATTCGATTTTTTGTAAGATATAGTAGAATGGCCTAAGAGAGGTAGTAAAATAAAGGTAAAGTGTATACTTATATATTGCAAACTCAAGTACGTTTCCATAGCGTTATCCCATGACTACAAATGCTACAGTCATCTATAGTACTGACTTCCGAGTACAAAATACGATAATGTTAATGGTATCCATAATAGCAAAAGCACATGAATATGAAATAAAATCACAGGTTTCAAAAACAAATTTTCTCATTACATTTCAAAATCATATTTATATTCAGTTACATAGTCCCAAAGGATCCCCAGGTTTCGATCAAATATATTTACTACAAATTACGCCAAGAGCGAAATATGAAAATACCCCGTTGGATGATCAGAGTACTAAATAAACATATCAGTCTTACACACAACACAGTGGATATAAAACTAAATGGCGCCTATATAGCTATCTTTGTTTCCTACATGTCCTCGGAAGCTTTTTCGTCCACTAATAAGCTTGAAAAACCTCAACTCTCAGTCTACTCAAATTAATTTTGAGCATCCGAGAGTTTAAGGGGAAAAACATAAAATTCGAGTCGGACATAAAGCCTGGTGTGAATAATATTATTACATCTCGGTTTTCTAATATTAAGTGAGACCATGCCGCTTAGTGAAACGGGTTTCACCCTCACTAATATACCTTTTCAAAACATTTCTTTCGCAAATCAGAACCCTGCAATCAAACTGACTGAAACAATAATAGCAAGTATATATATTTATATGCATAAAAATCAGAAAATCAATGGACTATCTGTCTATATTATAGTTTTACTTGCCTGACTATTAACCACTGGCTGACTCGTGCCTACCAGAAAAAACCAAAAATTGAGCTTCCTTAGATACAGTCTTGGACCGACTGCCCTTAACTTTCTAATACTGGGTCGACTGCCCTTAACATTCTTTTTTTCCTAGGAGCAATTGACTTAATGATTTTACGGGCTCACCGATAACCTATATATCTTTACTCTAATATATTCCTTTCGGTGTGTAACCTCAATTTAGTCCCATTATTGACAAGCCCTAAACATTGGAATTTTGGACTTATTTTAGCTAGGGGCTAATAGCTAAAGTATAGGGTGCGACACTACACCAGTTCTATCTAGTCTTCTAATATCTAAGTCATAAACTTAGGGTTAGCTACCCTTTTCATATTTTATTTCCTGTCTTAGGGTTAACTACATTGTCAAAACTTTATTTCCTTGTAAACATTCTTTACAAATGATTTACTCCTGAAATCATACTTTTTATAAAACAAGGAAATCATATATTTTTCTTTTCTCAAAACACTTAAGCTATGGTGTGTGTGTATATATACACTTTGCACAAAACAATGTTAATGAAATCTATAGGGATTATCTACCCCTCCAAATAAGTTAAAAACCCTTTTAACTTAAAGGGTCTTAGGCTATGAAGCCAAGGGAAACCATTCATAACCATTATTTAAAACTTTAAGTAATCCCTTTCGAATCCATTGAAACTACACTTTTCAAAATAAGTTAACTACTTTACCTTGAAACACTAGGCCGAAATGGGAAAACATACCTTTTGAAACAGTTAAAAATAGATATTTCGAAATCATTAAGAATAACCCTTTGAAAGCTTTATTAAAACCTTAAACATCCTCTTTTCAAAACCTTTTAAACCTGCCTTTCGACAAAGTAAACCTTTCGAAAACATTAGGGTCCCTCCCCTTCGAAACCTACATTATATATCTTTCGAAAGCATTTAAATTCGTTACTTAAAACGTACGTTTTGAAAGTATTGGGTTCAAGTAAAAGTTTGTGGAACATAGTTTTAAAACTATTTAAAACCATTCCTTTCGTAACCTTTAGGTTAACTTCAATATATCTAAGGGTCTTAAAAGAACTAGGGTGAAAGTATTGCTTTCAAAAGCATTATTCCTATGTAAAAGAAAGTGGATGGTTTCAAGACCACCGCTTTCGAAACCATGGAGAAGCGGCTTCAAAGTTTAAAGGCAAAAGCACTCTTTCAAAAGCATTGATTCGAAGGGTTAAATACGGCAGCATGGGTTTCGAACCCCTTCGAAAGCTTCATTTTAAAATAAAAGGGCAGCAACTCCTTTCGAAAGCCCTTTTTTTAAAACAAAGGCATATTTGACTAAGTCAAAAGCAAATATAACTCCTTCGAAAGCCTCGTTTGTAAGCACAATAGTTTCAAGTTTTTAAGGGCTACTTCCACCCCATTGAAAGCATGGTTTTGACTCTATACCTTCCACCCTTTTCCATTCCACTACGTACCAAAGCATTTGTGATAACCCGGATTTTTGATATCTGATAATTGGATAATTGACTGGTTTTATTCAGTTGAACAGATCAAATTCTGATATCTGTATGAGTTTGAAATTTTGATAATTAAAGGAAGTCTTGGTTTTAATTTAATAAAAGATATGTTGTCTAATCTTAATATATATATATATATATATATATATATTGTAATTGGAAAATTTGTTTTAAAATTCAAGTTAATAATTTTCAAAACTAGTTAAAATTTGTTCTATATTGTCAAAATCAATATATATTAGCTTGAGTTAAAATAAGATTTAAATTTTTGATCATTTCTTTGCTTTTAATTTTTTTTTGTTTAAATAACACATGAATAAGGTTTATAAATATGCATATAAGTTTAAACCTTAAATATAAATTAATATAAACATAACATATTAATATAAGTACTTGTATAATTAATTTAAAAAAAATGGTTTTAAACATTTGTAAATACATAAGTCAAGATTTAGACATTCGTTAATAAATGGACTCATGTAAAATACATTTGTCACTAAAGTATCATTTGAATCAACAAGTGGCTAAACTTGTATTTTCTTTAATTTAAATTTTAAGTAACATAGGCTTGAGAAGAAACAGGTTTTCATTTTCTTCTTTCCACTTTTAAAGAAACCTGCAAAAAAAAAAAAAAAGCGGAGAAACAAACAAACAAACCTGTAAGGAAACAAATCAAGGAAGATGAAATTCAAAACAAATTCAAGCCTGAAGCTAAAACAAGATCATCCCAGGTCAATTTCTGTTTAAGTTCTTAGGATTTAAAGCAGCTTCCAACTTATCCAACCTGAAATCAAAGTTTAATCATCTCTGTTTCAAGCTTAAACCATCTCAATCACAACAGAGTTTCCAGTTTCAAATTGTTTCAAGCTCTCTTCCATCATCACAGGTGAGTAAAACTCTTAAAATCTAAAATAGCTTGAATTGGTTTGTGATGAATCTTTGAAAGTATGATATGAATCATGTTGTGCATGAAGTTAAGAAGTGATTGATGTGTGTGTATGTATATATATATATATATATATATGTTAGTATCTATGATTCAGGTCTGAACAGGCTAGCATATCTCTGTTTAAAACATTACAGGTTTGGAAACCTGATTTTTAAAATTTGAATCTTCCACTTAAGCAATTTTTAGCATCTAATCTATGAAAACAATTTGTTGTAGGAGTGTAAACTCTGTCAATATCTCAGAAACAAATTATGGCAGCGATGAACAAATTTAATGTCAGAATTTGGATTATCAAATTTCCAGATTTTGATTATATAATCGAAGTTATTTATAAAATCGATGAATTTTAATAATAAATTGGGAATTTTTAAATTGGTGAATATTGAGAATTTTTGGGTTAAACGCAAACCGTGTTTCACCCAAATTCCGGCGATCGACGTCCAGAGGATGGCCGTGCTTGTTGCAGAGGAAAGCTGAGGGGCTGATGATCATCGGAAAAATAGCAAATGATTTTTTATCGTGCCGTGGTGGGAGCGGCGAGGCGGTTTAGGGTTTGCATCTTTGTTTTTTTCTGAGTGTTTCGTTGGAGGATCTCGGCATTGTAGAGATGTCGAGGTGAACAACAAGTGGGGGAATGAGTGCTTGGAAACGAGACGATGTTCCAATGTGGTCGGCAAGTGTGCTTGGGGTCGGAATCGTCAGAGATTGGGAAGGGTTTTCCGATCGAATGGGTTTCTAGTTCGGTCGTTTGGGTCAAATTTTGATTTACTGGTGATATCACCAATCTGGGTGGTCAGAAACCCTAGGAGGTTCAGAGGTGATGAGCAGGGATGGTCGGAGCGAAGTGCATCGACCAGAAGAAGGTGTGCATGTGCACCGTGTCACGCTTGCAGGTGGAAGATGAATCAGGAATGGGAAGAAGAAGGGGGGTCTGGAGGAAGTTTTGCTCGAGATAAATTCTCGGGGTTCTGTTGATTTGCACGAGAGAAACTTCGAGTTATTTATGCGTGTGCTACTCTAGGATTTTAAGTATGGCTGTATTAACTTAAACAATAACTAAGTTTTTTTAAAAACACACACACACACACACATATATATATATAGATGTAGAAGAATGAACTCAAGCCAGTTTTGAGTTGAATCCGGGTCTAACCCGAAGCAGTATTGAAGCTGGAAGTAATCAAGATTTTAAACTTGCTTTAAAAAAAGGGGGTTTTATGGAAAAACAATGTTTTGAAAGAAGCACTACGCCATAAATGGCCTTCTGCAACACAAAAAAAAGTGGGCTCAGGCCCGAAAAATGTTGCCATAGGTCTATGGCAACACTTTTAGGGTGATGCAATTTTTGCCGTTGCCTTAGACCTCAAAGGCAACATTTTGACTATCTAAGGCAACATAAGTAATATTGTTGCAATAGAACCCTATTTGGGTCTATGGCAACAACCATAGGTGTCTGTAGCAACATTCCAAAAATGTTGCTATAGATATTAACTTTCTGAAGTTGTGGGGCCCACAATGTGGGGCCTACGACCCAACTGGGTCCATCCCTATGGCAACACCTTGAATGACTATTGCAACATTATTTTAAGCAACATTTATAACCCGATGGCAACACTATTATGAAGTTACTGCAACACTATTCTGAAGCTACTACAATACTATTCTGAAGCTATTGCAACAGTATACTGAAGAGACACTAAGAGCACATAGAACAGTACAATATCACATAGAACACTTGCATAATACACAGTACAATATCACATAAAACACTTGTATAATACACATCATAATACACAGTACATATAACAATTCATACAGCAGTATACATCACAATTCATGTCAGTTACCCCAAAAGATCCGGTTACCCCAAATTACTACAAAGCTACCCCAAAATATCCGGTACACATAACAATTCATAAATGAGACTTGAGCTGGTGCCTCCAGTCAGATTATCAGTCTCACTGGAAAGAAATTTATATTTATCTTGTTTCAACCAAAATTAGGACAGTAATATGTAAAAAACACCCGTGAGGTTGGGTGTGTTTGTTGGCTTTACTAGGTCCTTTGATGTCCATGCCATCGCTTCCCGCATGGTACAACTCACTTAACTTAACAAAATTATAAACCTACATATATGAAAAATGAAATTGCTGAAGAAAATTTTACAATGTGTAGAAGGTATATCATGTAAAGTTAATAGTAATATTGCAATTTAACAGTATAGTGGAACCTTGTTTGTGCCTCTTCCACTCACAATAGCAGTAGGAAAAAGATTTGCTGCTTCCTTCACTATAGTTCTCATCTGAAAACAAATAGCACGCTACATCTTTATCAGTCAACAATTTTTAGTACAACCCATTTATAAAAAAATAATCATAAAACCTTTATCAAACAAATGCCAAGAACATTTAGAAGTTGTAAAGTTTTAAAATTTCATTTTCTTGATTATGCAGCATAATTTGTTACCATCATTAAGAATATAATTCATGGATGCTATGTTAGCTTTAGAGTCATTAGGTTATAAATCTAATAGCTATGAAGAATTATGTGGCATAAACATTCAAATGGATTGTTTTCTATGTACTCATGTGAGTTTTTAATACGTTTGTAAATCTAATACTGTCCATAAAAGTTTGTTATTAAATTCAATCATTGACATCTTAGTACAGTTAACTGTTATGTAATATACATGATTTTAACCATAAGGTTATGAAGTGTATATTATTTAAGGCAACATTCATAGTTTACTTGTACTAGCGCTATACAACTGGGTGTTGTTGATGACTTAAACATGATCTGGTGCTATTATCTGAGTCTGGACTTGAATAATAAAAAATATCGAAAATCCAATCAAACTCAACCCGAAAGAAATCGATAAAAAGATGAAATATACAGCATTTGACCAAACTAGAACCGTTCGAGGTGGAAGATTGGATCCAGTTGTGTTCAGGTTTTATATTGCACGAACTAGACCAAAAAATCTCAATCCAACTAGACCCAATTTCGAAGAATTCAGTCCAGATCCATTAAATAGAACTAGCAGGCACCCTGTATGTGATGCGTACAAATCGTTAATGCCTTTAATATTATTCATTTTATTTAATATGAACAAATGTAATTTTAAACTCCATTGAAAGTTCTGAGTTTTCTGAAAACTTTCGATCTTCACAAAAGATGTTTTAACACCATTTATGAGCTTCAAAATTTACTTCCTCTGTCAAAAAAAGATTTCATAAAAAACAATGTTACTACTTTCAATAAAAATATAAATTTTACGGTGTATATATTTATAGTTTACACTGTAACTATTTGCATTCAAGGAGTTACAGTTAGTAGAGTAACTGGATATCGTAGGTGCTGGAATAGTTGTAAATGTTAAGAAATGAAGCAAACGGCGATAACATTTAAAACATCCTTACTTTTGGATGCTTTTCTTTTTTATAGTTTATATCCAATGGTTAGAAGTTGTGACCGAAAACCATAAAAGAGTTTTATAAAAGCTCTAATCCATGAAAATACATGTTGTTTTCAATTTATTGACTAATTTTTAAGAAAATAATGCATCAAAACTCTATGAATTCAAAATTTTCTTGAGTACAGTTTTCTTAAATACAATTGTAAATCATCTTCGCAATTTTGCATCATTTTCCAAAAAAACAACTACTTTAAATTGATTAAATGAATGTTATTGAGAACTGTTCGCACTAAAAGATTGTAAATATATAACAACTCTTCTTAATACTTATATGCAATAACAACACTACATTTTTGTGTAAATACTTATATGCAATAACAGCACCACATTTACTTATATGCAATAACAGCACTACCGTTTATTTACCGGTTTCAAACTGTATTCATTTTTATGCGTCCGTAATTACCTCAACCTACTCATTTTATGCACGATATTTATGTGTAAATACTATACCAAAGTGAAGAGCAAATAAAATTAAGTTTCAAACTGTATACCAAAGTGAAGAGCAACAGCAGTCAATATTTATACATATAAAAATAATATGAAGAGGGATGAAAAATACCAGAGCCGAGCGTGAGCAGTGCTATGTGTCTAAATCGAACAAGCCGAGAGTGAGCAGAGCCAAGCGTGAATGTTAGCAGTGCTATGCGAGGCGGAGCTGTGACAACATGGACGACGCGGAGCTTTGACACTTGGATCGGAGCTGTGACAACGCAGAACGATGCGACTTGGATCGGGGCTATGAAAACAAGGATCGAGCTCTGACACTTGGATCAGAGCTGTGACAACGAGAATCAAATTTGAGGCGATTTAGGGTTTTACGACCCAGAGCCTAGCGCGACGACGACGAGGTGAGCTGAACAAGGCGGCGCTGCGACAAAAGGAGGAGCGCGAGAGCAATTTAGGGTTTGAAATTGGGAACGGCTGAGGAAATAGAAATAAGGGTTTAAAATTGAAATAGAAAAGTAAAGAACATAGTAGTAGGGTTTTACTTTTTTTCTTCGCGGCTCTAAAAGATCAAGGAGTGGTGTTCGGATTGATGAGGTGTCACGTTCTCCAACGTAGGATTTTGCCTTGGTAGATTGGCGCGGATCGGTGCGAAAGATATGCAAAGGTCTGCTATAGCAGCACTATAAAAAAATGTTGCATCAATTACACTTGTTTAGCTAGAGCAACACATTTTTATGGCTAAGGCAACACCAAAAATTCAACGTTGCTGTAGGACCAAAATTGTATAGCTATCGCAACATTTTACCTGGCAACACCTTACAAAAATGTTGCAGAAGGCCATCTATGGCGTAGTGAAGAGAAGAAAAAATGAAGTGATGATTGTTTTAAAAACCTTTCTTAAATAATTTTTTCCTATTATAAATGTTTTTTTAACCTTCAATTAGGAAAAGAAATTGATTGTTTAACTTATGTCGTTAAGTTAAACTTTAAGACAATTTAAAACTTAATTTTGATAAATAAAATTAAGTATTAATTAAAGGATAAATGTTTTAATTTATGTGATTAGAAAATTGATAAAGAATAATTACTTAGTAGAAGTAATTAAAGATTAATTACTTGGTGAAATTAATCAAAGGATTTTGGTAATTGAGGGATAAATTACGAGTTGTAATTAATATCAGGGAAATTACTAATGGGAAGTAATTAAAGGTTAATTACCTAGGAGAAGTAATTAAGGATTAAATTACTTGGTGTAATTTATTAAAGGATTAATATAATTAATTAAGAAGTTAATTAATTAAGATAAGTAATTACAGTATGATTAATTACTGTTTATGATTGATTAAGGCCAATTAATGAAAGTGATTAATTAATGTAATTAATAAATGTAGTTAATTAATGTAATTAATTACTGTAATTGGTTAAGGATAATTACTTTGTTTAATTAATAGAGAGTTACTTACTTATTATAATTAAAGAATAATTAGTCAAGGGTGATAAATTAAGGAGGATATTTAAAAGTGATTAATTGGTTTATAATTGATTAATATTAAGTAAATGGTAATCTAAGTAATTAAGATTTTTTGTTAATTTAATTTGAGATAAATTAGATTAATTTTTGGAAGTGATAAATCTTGCTTATGAATGATTGAATAATATTGCATGCCTTAGATTGATTGATATCTCGGATATGTGATTTGGATGCTATGTGATATGATATGTTGGGTTTAAACTAAGTTATCTATCGATGATGAATTAATGTGGGTGACACTCTGTATTTGGAGATTGAATTGTGTTTCAGTTGAATAACTTGGGTGAAGATGACATTGGATTCAAAGAAACCACTTCGATCCTTTATAGAAATTTCTATGTGAGATAAATGATGTCTATAACAAAATGTGAATTTGTAAATTGATACAAGCTACCTCGGGTTTTATGTAAGTTTTATGCTGTGGTATTCCTTGTTAGATGAGTTTACTCACGCTGGTTTCCAGCCTGACCCGGGTGTTACTTTGATGTAATGCTTAGGTCAGACCGAGTATTACAGATTTTCAGGTAAGGACGTTCTGGAGCTCAGAAGGCGAGCTGGAGGGCAGGAACGTATGGAGTGTTTTCTGCTATGATATATTATTATATAACTAGGACATGTTGTTTTAAACTGTCCAGTGGTTGGTAATGGTTGTAGCTCTGATGTATAAAAATATATATGTACCGATACAGTTCTTCTTTGTAAAACTATTACTTACGTGATATTATATGTTGATCCGCTGCGAATTTAAGGTTTCTTTGATTCATTTCTGTTTCTTCTTCTTTCTCTTTTCTTCTTTTCCTAACTATCTGGAATTTTCTAGATCGAAAATTATGGGTTGTTACAGCATTGATACCATGTGTATTGTTTTTGACTTGGTTAAGGGGGAAGTATTGGATCGAAAGGTAGCCGATGGAAGTGGCGAAGCATTAAATTCTTGCAAAACTGATAATTAGCCTTTTAAAGAAATTTCTTTCCAACTAACTTGCGTTATTTGTCAAACATATAATTGGTTACCAATTCTTTTTCAAAATCTTATTCTAAAAGTGCTATCAAATTCGGTAATTAACAATTTAAAACATTCACCAAATTGGCCCTTCTCCTTTTCGAAACATATAAAATATTTATGTCCCATACCTTAAATAATTTTATATCCACAGTAAAAAACTTAGAAAAATTCTCCAAATATTCCCATCAATAACTTAAAGTATGTTTCCTAACATATTTAAATTTCAGACCCAAAGCTAATATATAATAGCTGTTTAAACCCAATTTTAATTATTTTCCTTCCTAGAAAATTCATAATAAATCCGCAAAAACTTAGAAAATTATGGAACTTTAAACCTATCTCTGAAATAATGTTTTTGACCATATATTAAAAACACAAGTCGTATGGATGACGTTTAGTCGGTTTTCAAGTCAAAACTTATCATATAATCTATATGAAGAATCATAATTCATCAACAAGCATGTGTATTCATTTAACAAAAAAATCATGGCATATAATTTGCAAAATTTGCTTTGTTAAAAAGCGGGTTAACAATTGCCCACAAAGTTAGCCTTTCAGATGCAAGCTATGCTTAACTCAAGAACAAGTTCCAGTAATCCATAATCAAATTCCGATATTTGAGCTCTCATGCTATTCCAATTCAAGCTCTTGGCTATTTGAAATCTGGTCTATCATCTAGAAATGTCATCTCTTGAATATCCAAGTCATCTTGTGTTCGTCCAAGGCTAATCTTTCTCTGAGTATAAGGCGTTGAAGTTCTTTTATCCAATTTACACCCACTTTGGGGCACGGTTTTACCTGACCATTCGTCTCTCAATTTAGGACTTGATCTCTCCAGACCATTCTTGATCCACTCTGGGTTTTAATCTCTTTGGTGGTCACTTGCTGAGTTCGACCCACTTGCACTCGGGTAAGGGTACCCAACGACGGAGTACCGATCCACTCACTCTCTAGTAAGTGGACCTACCCCAGACCTTTCTGGGTCCATACTAAGCCCAATCCACTCAATTTCTGATAAGAGGACTCAATGATAAGCAAGCCATTTGCACACACTGGGGCGAGGTGACTTACTTCTTGCAGTCTTGTCCTGTCTCTCCGGACAAAACTTAAAGATATCAATATCATACAAGCCAATTCACTCGCTCTTCAGCGAGGGGACTTTCATCTTGCAATTTGGCTCAATCTCTCCGAATGGAAATTAAAGGGATCAATATCATACAAGCCCATCCACTCGCTATCCGACAAGGTGAGTTGCACCCTACACTCTGGCTCTATCTCTATGGATGGAACTTAAATCGATCAATATCAGTCATCGCATTCAATCAAAAGCCAAATGTTCACATCAAATAAAAGCAAACATGTAGAAATCCTAAGCATTCATCCCGGACATCTAACTCAAAGCATGCCTAGAGACCAATCTAGGTCTCATACACGTGTAAGCGATCCGAGATTATTGTCGTTCTAAATAGCCATCTCAAGCATCCGACTCAGAGCATACCTAGGGATCGTCCAAGATCCTATACATGTGTAAGTGGCTTGAGGTTATTATTGTCTTGATTACATAACGTGGAAAGGAAAGTACAAGAAAAGAAAGAAATAAGTAAAGCGTAGAAATTGATTTCGACTCTAATTCATCCCGATCATGGAATTTCAAGTTTCGGACCAGATCCCTGGTTGTTCCGTGATGTATTCTCTATAGATGGTGGTTGCTCTGGCTGCACTATCATAGTTTGATTCCTTGTATATAGTTGCAGTTGGTTGCTCCGAACCAATTCTTCTATCAAATAATGAAAATCTCGATACTCATTCGTTTCATGTCCATTCAGCTCAAGGAAATGCAGAATATTCTACACCTTTCGGTTCCTCGAAGTTCTTATCAGTTCTTCATGTTCCTTTGTCTTTTCTATTTCCTACTCTGGACAATCCTCTGTAATCCACAGCATTAACTTCAGCATCCTCATCCTCCGCTTCGATGTTTTTCTGACACAAATGTCTTTCAGCTTCATGGTAAAATTTCACAAGATCCATCAGTGGATCCCTTTCCAATGAAACTTTAAAGTCGGTCTTGCTTGCGACTCTAGAAACTATCGCCATTAAGATTATAAATGGATCCCGCTTATTGATTATAACTGCTGGTAATTAAATCTTGTCAAATAGCTTCTCAAGGCCTCTCTAGGCCTTTGTTTTACGCTTGATAGCATAATCACATTCTTTGGTCGGGAGGCATGAACTCTGATCTGTCTTAATAACTTACTCACCAAGTCTGTCCACATGCTAATGGACCTATTTCCAGCTTCTTAAACCACATCATTGCCAAGTTCGTCAAGTACAATGGGAATCAGCGTCCTATTACCTCCTCAGAAGCACCCAACACCTCCATATGTCCACTTCAATCTTTTTTTAATCAGTTGATCTCTCTCTGGATGGAAACTAGTCATATCCAATCTGACCATAATCTAGTGGAACCCAGATTAGCAATGGAGTTAAGAATGTTATTTGAGAAGAATAGTAGGGAATAAAGTGTAATGGAAGCTCCAAGTCCAAGAGTGTTGAAGGAGATCCAACTGAAAGAATAATATCCTTTTCTTATAGCAGGTAGGTTGGAATTTATAGGGGAATGGTGCAACATTGAGGCAGAGGCCCAGTAGCAACGAAGTACAAAGCAAAGCTAAGGCTGCACAAGAAATCCCGAGCTATCCCAAGTTACGAGGATAACTTGAGTTCGACCTATCATGATAGGCTGGGATTGAGTCTAAACCCTTAGCCAAATTCATCTAACTTCTTTTGCAAGCTCTTCCTTCCATCTAGTTTAGTTGTTCGAGCCACTTTGCAATCATTCTAGACTGAATCTTGTAATCTCTTGAGTATCCATCTTCATAGCTTTCATACTTAGGCAATGCCTTGAGCAAATCATCAATTCCTTACACCATCACTTGATTATGAAGCAATGGAGTAAAGTAAGCCATGCATGAAGTCCAAGAAGTCCCATAGGTCGGACCTGGCCTATAGTATAACTTGAGGTCAAGTTTAGATGGTTGGGCCAAACCACTCCAAACCTTTTATAAGTCCTTTCTTATGTTCTCTTAAGTGCCCATGTCAAGTTTCAAGTCATTCTGATTTCATTTCAATCTTCTACTTCTAGTTGAAGCGGCTTTAGGATAACTCGGTACCAACCTATGGTGAAACTCAATGCTGAGTTAGGAACCTAGCATATTTTCGGCTATAATTTTTCCCGAGCTATTTCCTTAGTTCATTTGAGTGCACCTTCCAAATTTTGAGTCGATTCGTCCTCATTTGAGTCTTCTAAGTCCAATTGAAATCTTCTTTTCTAACAAGTGGGTTAACTCAATTTTATTTGATTTATTTTCTTGTATATATATACATGTATCATAAACACACACACACATATATGTGTGTGTGTGCGTGTGTGTGGATGCATATGTAACATATCAATCTGTGCAAGGTATAACACGCCTGTGTATAGATGCTAAGATTTACATCGCAATAGATATATTAGCTCATCCAATATGCAAATACATTATCCAAATGTAAGTTTATGTACTTTATAATATTTTAAATATATATGGAGGGAATTAGGGAAAAGAACAAACTTTGAAAAAAAATTAGGCTGAAGGACATAAGGTTTTATTTTTAGGCCGAATGACAAATGTTAGTTATAATTATAATTATATTCAACTTTTACACTACAAAAAAATGCTAAATATATCTAGCATTATATTCAGTTTTACACTATACAAAATGCTAGTTATAACTAGCATCGTCCTTCAGCCTAAAAAACAAACTTGTCCTTCAGCCTAATTTTTTATCTAAGTTTGTCCTTGTGCCTATTTTCCTATATATACATACATATATAAATATATATAATTTAATTAAATATTAATAGAAATATAACTCTGTATGTACATATATTTATAAACATAATTATGAAATATTAACATTAAAATATATACATATAGAATAATGAAAATATATTTAAATTATAAATATGTTAAATAAAATGAATAACAAAATAAATGATTATATTTTTATTAAAAATTGAAAACAATATATATACATATGTAACTAAATTTTTTATCATACATACATACATACAAATATATGTGTGTATTTGTATGTTATTTTTTAAACCAAAAATGGAACAAACACCCAAGGAAAGTAAGTAGAGAATAAAAAGTGAAGAAAATAAATGAAAAATGAGTAAGAAAGTACACACAGAGTTTATAGTGGTTCGGCTAATCTTCGCCTACATCCACTTGATAATTTTTATTGCTTATATTCTGACTTAGAGGCGGAAGTTCCTACGGGTCAGTACAACTTCGACAAAGATTACAAGAAATTATATGAAGGAGAGTAAAAGCCAAAAGATCCTGAAAGTGAGCCCTACCCATCTATTTATAGAGGTAGGAAACCTAAAATCTCGCTCAGAAGATCTCTACTTAATTTTCCACTCCATAGACTAATTCCCAAAGAAAATAGGTCGCCACCTCAGCAACTTGTATGGGTCGGTACTACTCCATGGGTACGGTTGGGCACCGACCCATAAGATTGCCAATTTTTCTACCTTTAGCTCTTCGTGTTGAATTATATTATGGTTAGCTTCTTGATTCCATAGTTTTTTGCACTAATATTAGCTTGTTTCCGAGTCTAAATGACAGAGTCATGGAAGAACAAAGTTGCTGGTTGAAGAGTTCTCGGAAATCGATAGCGAGTTGCAAGGAATCGTCAAAACAATATTGGAAATGGGGTTCAAACATCAAGTAGGGTATGTAGCCAGAAGATGGGGTCCACCAATGGAGAAAACATGGTCGGTACTGACCCATGATGGTGGGTCGGTATCGATCCACCACTTGGGTGGATCCCATATTTTGTTCTCTTTGGATTGCTTAGTATTTGCCTCTTATTTCCGTATTCATTTGAGTTTTAGGTTTCGTGGTCACCTCTCCGGGCGTCTTGCCTTGATAACTTTGAAGTTTGACTCGTAAAATTTGTTTGTATAATGCCTAGTCAAAAGGTAGGATAACACTTAATCTCCAATGCATGACTAGCGAATGGAAGGTGTACTTTGCTCGAGAATAAATGTGATGTCAGTCTTCGATAGTTGAGCTCTCTGGCTACTTCAATCATGGTGAACCATCCAGTTTCTTAGGATTCTCTTATAAATCAAAGGTCGTTACAACCTGTCATAGCCTATGACTCTAGACTTTGCTAAGTGATGTCTATATATCATCATCATTCTGATTTCATTCGAAGTTATTACATTACATATCAAAATCGTCCCGTATTCAACCAGGATTTGTCAATTTTATTTCAGTTATGAGGCATTTAAATCCTTTTATCAGAATCGAATCTATTTACTTTTCTGGTTTGATATTTTTGGATGATTTTATATCTAGTTTAATGCGCGATCTCTCTGGATCGGTAATCAAATTCATTGTCGTTCAGAGCCAATAGTTAAATTCGCGATCTCTCTAGATCGTTAATTGAGGTTATAGCCATTTGAGGCTGGTAAGTAAATCTATTGTCTCATCAGACTGTTAATCAACTTCATGGCCATTTATGGCCGATAATCAAATCCAAGGCCGATAATTAAATCCACGGCCGTTCGAGGCCGATAACCAAATCTGTGGCCGTTCAGTGCCGATAATCAAATCTATGGTCTCTTCGGATCTTTGTGAGCTCAATCTACTCGTCCTCCGATGAGGGGACTCAACAACAAGCAAGCCCTTCCGCTCACGCTTCGGTGAGGTGACTTATTTCTTGCACATCGGTCTTATCTTTCTGGATGGAACTTTAAGCGATTCAATTCTATGGTCTCTCTGAACCCTTGCTGAGCCCAATCTGCTCGCTCTCCAAAGAGGGGACTCAATGACAAGCAAGCCCATCTGCTCATGCTTCAATGAGGGGACTTACTTCTTGCACTCTAGTCCTATTTTTTCGAACATGACTTAAAGTAATTCATAAGTCATCACATTCAAGTGGGTTTTAATAATCAAGGATTTATCTAATGGAATCGAATTCAAATACTAAGAAACATAAAATCAAAAATTACGATGTTCGCCTCTTTGGGCGTTACACCCTAGCATCCAGCTCAGAGCGTGCTTAGGTACCATTCGAGATCACATACACGAGTAAGTGGCTAGACTATATTATTGCATGGTTTATTGAAAAGGGGAAACTGGGAGCGAGAACCAAACCTGATTCCCTACCATCTCGATCAAGAGATGACTATCCTTGACTTTGATCCAGGGCCATTTCCGTTCATTGTGGTTGATGGCTGCTCTTGTTCCACCACCTGCTTGGCTTCTCATGTATTATTGTAATTTATTATCTCTGACCTGTTCCTCGATCAGATCTTTCAGGTGCCTGTAATCATTTATGTTATACCTATCTAGCTCATGGAATAGGCAATATTTTATAAATGCCCTTTCATGTTCCATGGGTTCTCTTCTTGTAGGCTTCCAATAGGGGATATGTCCACTAGTATCTACATAAATCCACTCTAAGGTCTCATTTAAATATGTGTAAGAAGAAAATTTCAGTTTCCTTCTTTGCTGCTTCAATCCTTCAAAGCCACCTTCTGTCTTCCATTTTTCTTTATCCTTGCTAGATCCCGCTCCAAGCGATCCTCAACCATCTAGAGCAATAACTTCTTCCTTATCGACTTCAGCATCCTCCATGCCACCTTCCAGCCTCGTGATAAAACTCTACAAGATCTCTCGAAGGATCCTGTTCTAAAGAAATCTTGAAATCCGTCTTTACGGCTATTCTTGAGATTGTTGCCATCAAAACAATCGAAGGGTTTGGCTTATCAACCATGGCCACCTTTGCATTGAACCTTGTCAAAAAAAATCTTGCGCATTTCCATGGCCCTCTTCTTCATGCTTGCTACGTCATTACATTGTTGGGTCATGAGATATGGACCCAGAAATATTTCACAATTCTGTTTACTAACTCGGCCCATGTTCTGATGGAACCATTCTACAACTATCTAAACCATAATGCCACCAAACCTATCAAATATAAAGGAAAACACTGTCCCATAACCTCGTTAGACACAGCCAACATCTCCATGTTTCAGATGTACCTCATCAATGAACCGTTGGATCAATCTTCCCATCGTATGTTTCCAATGTAGGCAACTTGAAATCAGGAGGATTCCTAGCATACCAAATGTTTGGAGTGAATGCAATCCTATTCACTTCCTTCATACTCCAATTAGGCAATCCACCCCTCATAGCTCGTCTTACCATCTCAGCAAGTCCATCGCTGTCATCCAAATGAACTCCTAAGTTTACATTCTTAGCCTGCCCCTCGACTTTGTGAGGGAACTCCAGTATATACTCCTCTAGTTGTGCTTCCGCGTTTTGATTCGCGTTCATACATTCTGCATCATCTCCAGAATGCATATCATCCCTTCCATGGCGAGGACGACCCATGCCCTTGAGCCTTTGTGGGCCAGTACCGACCCATGCTTGTGGTCGGTTCCAATCAATATTTTTGGCTCGGGGTTTGTCCCAGGTCGTCTTATTCCACTTCTAGTTACTTGTGCTCTAGCTTCTGATCTTTGATTGCGAATTGCAGCAACTCGTTTTGTTTTCAACTGTCCCATTTTCTTGAAGAAATTCTCTATCTTCTCTTCCTAGCAAGCGATCATCCTTTCCTATAATTCATTCATCATACTCTCCATCTCATCCCTTCTTATATAGATTGATGTTGGTTAGCTCCTGAGAATGCTTTTTGGCTGTTTCATGGTTGATTTGCTCCGATAACAGTCCTTCTAGTTGATTGTCTAGTCATTCTAAATCTTCCCAAGTCTTAAATAAATGAGTTTAAATATTTCTCAGTGAAACCATCAAAATGTTCAAATCAAAAATGGAACAAACTTCCAAGGAAAGTAAGTAGAGAATAAAAAGTGAATAAGTTAAATGAAAAACAAGTAAGAGAGTACACAGAGATTTTATAATGGTTTGGCTAATCTTGTCCTACATCCACTTACTGATTTTTTATTGCTTATATTTTGACTTGGAGATAGAAGTTCTTACGGGTCGGTACAATTCTGTCAGAGATTACAAGAAACTAGAGCAAGGATTATGAGAGCAAAAGGATCCTAAAAAAAAGCCTTACCCCTCTAATATAGAGGTGGGAAGCCTAAAATCTCGTTTAGGAGATCCCCGTATAGTTTTCCATGCCATAGACTAATTCCCTAAGAAAATAGATTGCCACCTCAGCAACTTGTATGGGTTGGTACAACTCCAAGGGTACGGGTTGGCACCAACCCATAAGATTGCCAAATTGGCTGCCTTCAGCTCTTCATATTGGATCGTCTTATGGTTAGCTTCGTGTTTCCATCGTTGTTCTGAGTCCAAATGATGGAGTCGTGGAAGAATAAAGTTGCTGATTCTAGAGTTCGTGGAGATCGATAGAGAGTTGCTTGGAATCATCAAAACATCATTGGAAATGTGGTTCTAACATCAAGTAGGGTAGGTAGGCAGAAGGTGGGGTCCATTAGTGGAGAAAACGTAAGTCGGTACAGACCCACCACTTAGGTGGATCCCATTTTTTGTTCTTCCTCGATTGCTTGGTATTTGCCTCTTGGTTCCATTTGCATTTGAGTTTTAGGTTTCGTGGTCACCTCTTCAAACGTCATGCCTTAATAATTTTGAAGTTTGACTCGTTAAGTTTGATTATATACTGCCTAGTGAAAAGGCGAGATAACAATTATATTATTCACTTGTTTATCAATGCATAATAAAATATTAAAATTATAAATTAATATATACATATACATATATATGCAAAATAATTTTTTTAAATATATATATATATTTGCCTGGTCTTACGCATGACTCATATATAAGTTTTTTTGTTTTTAATTAATTGCTTATGGTTTTACTTTAAAATATTAATATAAAAAGTTCAAAACATAATGTTGAAATTTAATTTTCTAGTAAATTTTGAAATTATATTTTGTACTCTAAATTATTTTTCATTGTTTTATGATTTAATTTTTAATTAATTATCGATTTTCGACCTATATTTAAAATATTATTAAATAATAAAAAATGTTTTTTATTTTTTAGCCAAGCATATGTTTTGTAGTAATATTATTTTATAAAATATGAAACATAATTTTATATAATATATATATATATATATTAATATATATAACTTATGTAATTAAATGACATAAATAATATTTATATATTTATTTATTACAGCCAAATATAGTATATGTATAATACATTATATATAATTTATGTAACATAATTATATAAAGTAATGAAGTAATTAAAGTATAAATTACATATATAAATGCATATATTTATAATATATATGTATATATATATTTACCTAATAAAAAAATTAATTTAATTATTACCGAGTCGTGCAATTATAGATATGAATATACAATTTTTTTTAAGTATATACATACGTACAACCAAATTAATTTTATGACAATATTGCGTGCATATCAGAATCATCCCCTAACTAATTATATATATATATATATATATATATATGTATGTATATATATATATATAATAAAACATTTTATATAAGCAGTTATAATTACATCTTGATCAGAAATATACCACACTTCCCATGCCTTGAAGTACACCTTGAAATGATGATGTGTTCTCCTAGAAACAATTTCTGATTTAGCTATTCCTTGAATCATTGACCACCGGCTATCAAATAGTAGTTGAGTTTACTTGATTTGAGCTTTACAAAATAGAGAGATCATACGGGGAATTTCGGCCGGCAACGTCTATCGACGGGGGCTCGAAAAGATCATTATCAAATGAAGGAAGAGTTGTTTAAATAGAGGAAGGAAAGGAGAGAATTTTGGATCGTATCTTTACTCAATCTCCATCCATCTCAGCCATCCATTTTCACTTCTCTCTAGCCCATATATAAGCTACCTCCTACCCATGTTTTATTTGAAATGGCTATCATGGGACCTATACCCATTTAAGCCTTAAATAAATATTTTTCATTTTAAATCTAATTTAAAACGTTTATCGATATCGTATATTGATTAATGTATTTATAAATTTTATAAAAACATTTAATATTTGTTTATAAAATCAAAATCAAATTTCAAAATAAATGTCAGTAATATTATTTAATTTATCAGTTTATAACAATTATAAATTAATTAAATTATTTGGTTATAGGAGAATTCATCGTTTCGGTTGTATGACTCGGCAGGTGTAAATTTGGTCAGCGATTAAATATAAACTATTCGAATATTAACGTTCACACATTACTTTGTAGGTACAGTGATACATTGGCCAAAATACTAGTTACTTGGTTTCGGTAAAATCTAATTTTATTTTATTAAGTGTTAACTAGTTGTGACTATTGTTTACACCAATTCTCTTCGTCAAAACTATTTTACTTTGGACTTATGGAATTTGGTAATGGTTAAAATTCAGATATTATCTTTACTCAACTCTATAGTAGAAAACAAAGTTCTTGTTTCAATAATAACAATTATTATAAAGTACTACTCTGGCCAGAGATTTTGACTTTTTAGTTGACCATATACTAACTCAATATAACCAAGGAGACGAATCCTCTCTTGAATAGTGTTTCACTTTCAATACTTCTACTCAAGCCAACTATAGTCAATTGATTGACGCCATGCCACATTGACTATAATCGACGAAGAGCTTTCATTGAAGATTAATAGTATTCTCAAATCGAGAGAACTGTGTAAATTAGTCACATTGATATTTTCTGTTTGACGTTAGTTATATTAACCAACAGAAAACTATCGAGTGAGTCGTTTTATAAATATCCAATAAATATTAGTATGTAACCCCAAGATTCCCCATTAGTCTTGAGTAATACACTACCCAACATTTGAAGAGTGTTCTGTACTCTAGTCTCATCGGATACATCGATAACCTGTCTCGATGCATCTTAACGAAAAACATTTAAAATGATGTTTTTATAATACCATGATATAATACTCATGGTTACAACTATTTGTAATTACTATCACAAACACACCATTTATGGATTTTATGTTAAAATATTTTAGTTACGCATTTAATTATTTATAACACACGATAAAAAACTTATAATTGAAAAACACCTTTATTACAAATGAGAATTGATGACAAAGTCAATTGATTTACAATAAACTATAGAATTTCCCCTAGGCCATACCTCTAACTCTATCAATCTCCCACTTGCACTTTGGGCCAATTATTGAATCTCAATCCCATCCTTTTAATCAATTTCTCAAAACGGACTGAGCTAGAACTTTAGTGAATGGATCTGCTATATTATCCTTGCTATCTACCTTTTGTGTCACGACCTCCTTCTTCTCAATGAATTCTCTAATCAGGTGGACCTTTTGAAGATTATGCCACAACTTCTTGTATACTCTAGGCTCCTTTGCGATCTACACCGTCGCATTGTTATCATAGAATAATGGCATTGGATTCTTGGTATTGGGAATCACTCCGAGCTCAATCAAAAACTTGCATGTCCAGAATGCCTCTTTAGCTGCTTCATTAAGGGTGATGTACTCGGCCTCCATTGTGAAATCGACAACCGTTTCCTACTTGGAACTTTTCCACCTAACAACTCCATCTTTACGTGGCAAGACATAACCAAACACCAATTTATTATCATCTATATCAGTTGGAAAGCTCGAATCTATATATCCCTTCATAAGGAGGTCTGCATTCCCCTATATAGGAAATAAGTCCCAAGTATTTCTTATATACTTCAGTATACATTTTATAACCGTCCAACGTTTTTCTCCAGAATAAGACTGGAATCATCTACGCATTCTAATGCATATGCCACATCTAGTACAATATATAGCATAGCATATATAATGGATTCTATGGCCAAATCATAGGGAATCCTCTTCATACGCTCTTTCTTTTCATCGGTATAAGTGGCGTCCTTCTTAAAAAGGATAATTCCAGACTATGTTGGAATATTTCCACGCTTTGTCCATACTTTGTTTTCATACATGGAATCCATCTCGTATTTCATTGCTCCAAGCTAGAGTGTAGAGTCTTTACTCTACAGTACTTGTTAGAACAACAGAGGAGTGTCATCATCAAAGATGCAATCCTCTTTCTCGTCATCCAAAGAAAACCATAGTATCTCTTTAGAACATGAGATTCCCTACTAAAACTTTCTAATAGGTTGCGTGTTTTCATATACGGGTGAACTTGGTTCTCATACTGTTTTGATCTCCATGTTGTTTCTCGAATCTTATCCAAGTCTACAACTTCAGTGTCAATCTCTTTTGATAGAAATTCCTTTGCTAAAAAGATAGCATGTGTGAAAACAATCACTTTTGTTTCTCTGTGTTGTAGAAAAATATATTCTAGAATTCTTTGGATATTCTATAAATTTACACAAAGCTGATCTCGCCTCAAGCTTATTATGGCAAATGTTCTTAACATAGGCCGGACAACCCTACACCTTCAATTAATTGAAATGGGGTTTCTTCCCATGCCATATCTTATATGGCGTCCTAGACACAGACTTAGTGGGCAACAAATTCAACATATGCGCTGTAGTTTCTAGCCCATATTTCCAAAAGGATAGAGGTAAATCAACCTTACACATCATGGAATGAACCATATCTAATAGGGTATGATTCTTTCACTTTGACACACCATTGGGATATGGAGTATATGGTGGAGTAACTGAGAGATAATCCCATTATTGTTTAAGTATTTATGTAAATCCTATCCGACATACTCATCTCCTCGATCCGATTGAAGAATCTTAATCTTACAAACCGTTTGGTTTTCCACTAGATTTTTATATTTAACAATTTTTTCGCAGACATCAAATTTGTTCTTCATAAGATACACATATCCTAGTCCCGAGAAATCATCAGTGAACAAAGTAAGAACTATTATCTTTGGTAATTATAAGCATCGGGCCACATACATCACTATGTACTACTCAAAGAGTTTATCAATTCTTTCAATGCTTCCATTGAAGAGGTGCTTAGTCATTTTACCATTAAGACACGACTCACATATATCAAATGATCCAGAATCAATTGACGGTAGAAAACCTTCGGTTTTCAATTTTTATAGTCATTTCTCACTAATATGACCTAACTTACATGTCAAACATAACTATCATTTATATTATTAGAAGAATTATTCATATAACACACATAATTAGTATTAACCACATAAATACCATTTTCAAGAATACCACCGAAGACTTTATTTCCGTCCAAACTACTCTTCGTTACTTATTTGCATAATGAAATATATATCCAGTCTCAGACAATTTAGAAACATAGATAATCCGACAAATAAAGACTTTTACAAAAAAGCAATTATTTAATACTGATACTACTCCACTAGGCAAAACTAAATGATAGCCTCCTACTACCATTGCATTTACAACAGATCCATTATTAACTTGGAGCCTCATCTCTCCTTTTGTCATGCAATGCCAGTTCCTAAGCCCCTGTAATGAATTAAAAATATGAATACTAGATGGAGCTACAGAACCATTCTGTATGAGTACCTATAATAAATGTTCCTACATAGAATGGTTCTATAGCCTCCGTAAAAAATTAGATATAGGAGTGTAAGGTGTACTATGCCCATGTATAAATGCGGGGATTTAATCGCAATAGACATGTTAACACATCCAATATTCAAATATATTGTCCAAACGTATGTTTATATACTTTATGATATTTTAAATATATATATATATATATATATATGAACTCTAATTATTTTTTGTTTATAAATATAAATGTTGATATATATATATATATATTTTATGCATAATTATGAAATATTAACATTAAATATATACATATATAATTAAGTGTATGTATTTAAATCAATTATAAATATAAATAACAAAATAAATAATAAAAGTAAATAAATATTTTTTTGTATTAACCCAAACATTATATATACAGCTGTAAATAACTTTTTTAATATATTATATTAAGTGCTTGTTCATAAATGTATAATAAAATATTGAAATTATAAATTAATACTTATAAATACATAAAATAATTTTTAAACAAAAATATATATTTACCCGGCCTTGCGCATGACTGCAAATTTTTTAATTTAAATACTATTTTTCACGGATTACATACGGTTTTAATTTAAATATTATTAAAATAACTTTGAAATATAATATTGAAATTTGATTTCCAGTAAATTTTAAAATGATATCTTGTACTTAGAAAATTTATTCCATAATTTTATGGTATGAAAAATAATTTTATAATTAAATGACATGAATAACATATAAATAATATACATAATTATTTCATTACAAACGAATATAAAATATGTATAATACTCTATACGTCAAATTTATATAACATGATTATATAAAATATGATGAAGTAATTAAATTATAAACTATAAATTATAAATTACATAATTATGCAAATGCATATATTTACAAAATATTTGCATGTATTATTAAATAATCAAATTTGTTTTTAATTTCTGAGCCATGCCGTTATAAATATGAATATATAGGTTTTTTAAGTATATACATACATACAACTAAAACAATTTTGTGACAATATCACTTGCATGTCAAAATCATCTCCTAGCTAATATAAAAAATATATGTAATAAAACATTGTATATAAGCAATTACAATTATACTTTGATCAAAAATATACCTTACTTCCAGTGCCTCGAAATCTACATTTAAATGATGATGTGTTCTCCTTAAAATAATTTTTGATCCAAAAGAATGTTAGTCCTTGAACTGTTGACCACCGGCTATCGAATAACAATTGAATCGACTTGATTTGAACTTGATAAAATAGAGATACAAGAGGGGGAATATCTGTTAGCAATGTCAGTGGACAAAGGCTCCAAAAGATCATTATCAAATGGAGGAAGATAAATTTAAATAGAGAAACGAAAGAAGAGAATTTATGACCATATCTTTTACTCAATCTCCTTCCATCTTTGCCATCCAATTTTACTCCTTTCTAACCCATATAGTAGCCACCTCCTACCCATGTTTCAGCCAAAATGACTAACCCGTTATGGCCTCGAACCCGTTTATCACCCATATAAATACTTTGCATTCTAAATCTAATTAAAATGCTTATCGATGTCGTATATCAATTAATGCATTTATAACTATTACTCGATAGCCTGGCCCAGCTATATGGCGATAGTTGCAGGGGTTATAGTTAGATCCAGATGAGAATCGAGCAAAGGTAGGTGGGTTGAAGTGGTTCCTTCATATAGGGTCGGCCTAGGTGGGTTAGCTTAGATGGGTCGGTCAAAAGAAAGTGAAGTGGACTGGGTCAGTCAGATGTGGGCCGCTTGCTCATAGTGGCTCGGTCGTACATGGCTCGGTCTAAGAAGAAAAAAAAATGCATGGCATGGTCGAGGTAGGTCTTGCTGCAAAAGCTTAAGAGGGTTGGTATGTATGGCTCGGTCAAAGATGAGAGTCACACTTGGCACGGTCTAGGTGGTTCAGCAGATGCCACTCGGTCAAGGAAGAAACATCGTGCATGGTTCGGCCAAGGTAGTTTTTTCGGGCCTGGTTCAGCGCTCGTGGTTCGGTCATAATGAATTAGCACGTATGGATCGACATACCTGGTTCGATGCACAATAAGGGAGTTAGCATATTTTTGGTGTCTACAGCAAAGGGATGCGGTTGGCATTGTTTGCTTCGAGATACATCATAAGTTGCTTCGAGTCCCTTGAGAGCTTGCTTCGAGTCAACTGCTAGAAGACCCCAGTTCAGCCATAGAGGGTTGGCAACACCTGGATCGGCCAGAGTGGTTCGACATTTCTTGATCGGTTAATTTGAATTGACGCTTTTGGGCCGAGCTATCTTGGTCATGGGCCTACACAGGGGAACTAGCCTATCTTCGTCTAGAAATAGAGGGATAGTGGTATAGTTGAAGGGACCTTTTTTCAAGAACTCCAAGGAGACATTGCCATTTTCTACACTCAAACTCTTATCACTCAAACTTATATTCAAACCATTTCTTTACGGACTGTATCTGCATTCCATTGTTTGAAGAAGCAATAAAGATTATATTCAAAGTGGATGTAGGAAATTACGCCGAACCACTATAAATCTGATGTTCTTGTTTTTGCTGTTGTTTTCGCATTCTACTATGATACACCTCTATTTTAATTTATTTTCTTCATTAATCTCTCTATAATTCTATTCAAGGATGTTAGTGACCAATTTTGGTGCTTTCACCGAGATCATTCATTTTCAGGCTGTTAGGATCTACTTTGTCGCTAGTGGATTGAGGAAATCCCCGGAAGGAGATCCCAGTTAATTCTCAAGAGTTCACAGATTCTATTCATAGTTTCTACGGATAGCTCTAAGATTGGAAGCCTCGTACTAGATCAGCTTTCCACAATGCGGATGCTAATGAGGCCGCCAGTGTCCAACAAGAGGGACCCAACAATCAGTAAGCTAATCTAGGTGCAGGAACCGTCACCGTCCTAAACCAATCAGAAGTTGTCACTAGGGCAGAGTTCAATGAGCTGATGAGAGAGCTCGTGGAAAATATGAGACCACTTAACGGGTAGATTCAAATAAACGCTAACCCCATGACCCAGATCGCTCAGCAGTAGCATCAGAATAGTGGAGGAAGACCTGCTTCCTACTTATCATCCGACAGCTCCGCTTCATCAGATGAACATCCCAAGGGTAGAAGCCGAAGGATTGAAACGGCACAAACAGGTGCAGCAGAGTAGTCCAACAAAAATGGTCCAGGTTCCCTACGTGGAACCGTGGCCCCTCACCTGCACCTGGGAAATCTAGGATCTGGAGCACGAGTAAAAGATGGTCCATGACCTCTCTAGGATCGTAGCGAAGCGGGTCCTTGGGACGTGCACTTGGGAGATTGCTTACTGAGGAGGCACCAGCTAGAACGATCACGTAGGACGGATTCTGGCTTGCCCCCTCCCATTCAGACTCCAGATTTATCAGCTATGGTTAGAAAACTGATGAGGGAAATCAGGGCTTATCCAATGATGATTGAGGCGTATCTAAGAGCCATACTCCGTTCACAGATACTATCCTACAGGCCGAGTACCCCTGGAAGTTCAGTATGCCTACTATTCCAGCTTATGAATGGAAGACTGATCCCCACAGCATATAATGAGATACGAGTGGATGATGGACTTGGCTCGGGCAAATGATGCAACCAAATGTAGATGCTTCCCAATAACGTTATCCGGAATCGCTACCATGTAGTTCACCAGACTTCCCCCGCAATCGATCTTTAGGTTTAATGAGTTAGCATGAAATTTATGGAGCAATTTAGGATCCATGCCACTTTCCCGAGGGACGTGATGTCTTTATCTAGTGTGATCCACGCTCCAGGGGAGTCATTAAAGGATTATTTGCAAAGATTTCATGTTGCTGCTGTCAAAATTATCAATCCAAACGTCCATGCTATCCTTATGGTCGTGATGCGAGGAGTAGATCCGAACTTAGAATTTGGTGGTTGGATGGCAGGCAAACCACTGACTACCTTGGAATGCTTTTATTCAAAGGCGAACTAATTCATGAGAAGGGAAGAGGCCAGGTGGTCAAGACGAAGCACCACGCTATGGCCCAGTAAGGAAGCGGTGCAAAGAAACATTACGGTAAAGTAATGTGGCAAAATTTTTGGCAAGTCCAAGTCAATGTTCAAAATAAGCTGGAGCAGTCTAAAGGATCCGGAGGAGGAAACTCCGAACGAAAGATGGAAGCAGGAAAGTGAAAACCAAGAATCCAAACTATAGTGAATATACTCCTCAGAATATGTCTTTGGAGAATATTTATCTATCAACTTGTAATACATTCCTATGCCGAAAGCCGCACCTAAAGGAATCCACTGTGGAACAAAAGAAAACTGGAAAGTACTGTCAATTCCATGAGACCGACGAGCATAATACTGAAGAGTGTAGACACCTCCATGGTGCTATAGAAAAGCTGATTCGCCAAAGAAGTTACAACAGTTTGTTAAGAATCCATAGGAAGGTGGATAGGGGACATCCAACCCCTATCGCGGGCATGCTTTACATCAACCTAAGGAGCCCACTCAGACCGGGGGAAGGCTGGTCATAAACACGATAATTGGTCGACCTCACCTGGCAGACATGAGTTGGAAGGAAATGGAACGCTATGCTAGTTCCTTGAAGCATGTGGATTTCGAATGCTGCTCAAGTACAGAAGATGGTACTTTAGCAAAACAGCAGCAAATGACAATGGATGATATAATATTCAGGAGTACGGATGCCAATCAGGTGGAGGCGCCTACCATTTGCTTGATGGTTATCGCAACTACGATTGAACCGGTGCTTGTGAGAAGGATACTGATTGATTGTGGGAGTTCTATTAATATTATCTTCAAAAAGGTGTATGACCAAATGAAGATCGATACGAAGGATCTAAACCATCTAAAGCCTGCATTCGTGGCTTTAATGGTGCGGCTACTAATGAAATAGGTTTTGCTGAATTGCCAGTTGAACTAGGGGAAGGTGAACGCAGGAGGGTATGTATCCTACCGTTAGTTTTGGATGTTGGTTCCCCGTATAATGTTTTTCTTGGCCGACCGGCCCTGGTGGATTGTAGGGTAGCTTTGGCCCCATGGTGTTTGACCTTGAAATTTCCAACAGACAGATAAGTTTGTGTAATGCATGGCGATTAAGCGACTAGTCATGCTTGCTATGTGGCTGAGTAAGGCCCAGTGAAGAGAGAAGGGCAAGGGTGTGGACAACCGCATCTATGTTGCTGAAAATTAACAAGTAGCGCTTGAGCCTTCGCTTGGGCAACACGCTTGGATCTATAAAGACATAGGTCTAAGGGATGACGATGAAGAACCCAAGGAGACCAAGGTAGCTCCGGTTGAACTGACGATTGACATTCCAGTCAACCAGATGACCCATCATAGGTGTTTAAGATTGGATCACAGCTCAACTCCTCGATGATCGAGGATCTAACTGATTTCCTCCTGGAGAATCTGGATGTTTTCACCTTGACTCACTCTGATATGTGTGAGATTTCTCCCGCCATCGTAAGTCATACGTCGAACGTTGACCCCAAGTATGTGCCAGTAAAACGAAAAAGGAGAGGCATGGACCCGAAGAGGTCTACTACTCTCAGAGAGGAGGTGGATAAAATCAAGGCCAATGGGTTCGTCCGCGACGCCCTCTATCCTGAATGGGTATCAAATCCCGTACTGGTGTCGAAAGCAAATGGGAACTGGAGGACTTATGTTGATTGCTTGGACCTGAACATGGCGTGTTGTAAGGATAGTTTTCCTTTGCCCAGAATTGATCAGCTGGTGATTCTACAGCAGGACACGAATTGTTGTCATTTATGGATGCGTATTATGGATACAATTAGATCTCGATGCACATTCCGGATCAGGAGCATCCAATTTTGTCATGGACATTGGACTATACTGTTATGTAGTGATGCTTTCCAGGTTAAAGAACGCAGAGGCAACTTATCAGCGCTTGGTGAATCGGATGTTTAAAGACCAGATTGGTAGAACGATGAAGTGGGTGATATGCTCATGAAGTCATGATAGTCAAACGACCACATTCGAGATTTAGCAGATATGTTTGATATACTCAGATTTTACGGAATGAAAATCAATCCACTGAAATGTTCCTTTGGTGTTGCGTTAGGGATGTTTTTGGGTTTCATCGTTAATGTACGAGGGATCAAAGCCAACCTAGAAAACATTCAGGCTATTCAAGACATACAAGCACCCAGAACTATAAAGCAAAGCCTGAATGGAAAAGTTGCCGCGTTGAGTTAATTTATATCCAGAGCGACCGACAAGTGTATTCCTTTCTTTGATGTGATAAGGAAAGGGAATATAAATCTTAAATGGACACCGAATTGTGAGGACGTGTTCCAAGCTCTGGTGAGACACTTGGAGAAACCTCTAGTTCTGTCAAAGCCCATAGACCATAAGGAGTTGTATGTTTACTGGTCGTATCTCAACATGCCATCAGTGCAGCTCTGATTCGTGAAGAATACCGAATCCAAAAGCCAGTGTACTATGTTAGTAAGCACTGAACGGGGGCTGAAAGAAATTACCCTAAGATTGAGAAGCTAGCCTACTGCTTGGTGATCGCATCACGCAAGCTCCGGCCTTATTTCCAGGCACATCCGATTAGTATTTATACTGATCAACCTCTGCGGCAGGCACTCCAATGAACGAAGACTTCTAGAAGGCTACTCAAATGGAACACTGAGCCCGGTTAGTTCGATATTACTTACTTGCCATGAAAGACGATCCAAGGGTAAGCACTAGCAGATTTTATTGCAGAATTCACCATATCAGACGAGTCAAGCAGTAGTGATGTAATTCCAGCTTTTCGATGGAAGCTATATACCGATGGAGCATCCCAAGACCATTGTTCTGGGGCTGGTTTTATTCTTGTAACTCCCCATAACTGATCAATTTGTTATGCTTTGAAACTCGACTTACCCACTACAAACAACGAAGCTGAGTATGAAGCACTGATTGTGGGCTTGAAGCTCACCAAAGAATTTGGAGTGAAATCGATTGAAATCTTTTGTAACTCATAGTTGGTGGTGTACCAAGTGCGGGGTGACTATCAGGCAAAGGGTTAAAGGCTTTCCCCATACCTTGCTCGGGTTGAAGAACTGCTAGCAGACCTTGAATACTAATATATTTTGCATATTCCGCGTGAAAAAAATGGGGAAGCTGATTCCTTGGCAAAATTCGCAAGTACAGGTAATGCACAACAGATGAGCTTGGTTCCCGTCGAAACCTTACACACCTCAAGTATAAATGAGATGGAAGTAGATCTTGTGTTAGGAATGGAAACTGGAAGGGAGTCATGGATAACCCTGTTTAAAGAATATCTGCAACATTGAACCTTGCTAGAGAGAAAGAACGAGAGACGACAAGTCATTCGCAAGGCCTCATGGTATATAATGTAGGATGGAGTAACATATTGGAAGGGATTCTCTATTCCCTTGCTTAGGAGCGTTGCTCACAGTGAGATAAAGTGGGTCTTAAGAGAAGTCCATAAAGGAGAATGTAGCGACCATACTAGGAGGCAAACGTTAGCCAAAAAGATCCTCCGATATGGATACTATTGGTTGACCGTGAATCAAGATGCCTCGGACTATGCGACGAATGTCAAAAGTAAGCAAAGATCCCGAGGGCACCGCCGGTAGAGCTCATGCAAATGGTCAGTCCATGGCCGTTGCAGTATGGGGGATCGATATAATCGGTTCCTTGCCAATCTCCAAAATTGGTGCGAAATACACAATCTTCGCGGTTGATTACTCCACCAAGTGGGCAGAAGCTGAGCCACTAGCTACGATCACCACCAAAAACATTGTTAACTTTGTTGTGTGAAACATTATATGCCGCTTTGGCCTCCCACGGACTATCATTACTGACAACGGAACTCAATTTGAGACTAGAGAATTCAAAGAGTTCTGCCAAAATTACTACATTGAGAAAATGTTTGCTTCAGTCGCTTACCCTAAGGCGAATGGGAAGTTTGAAGCCGTAAATAAGATAATCATGTCTATATTGAAAAACGGTTGGGGAAGGCTAGAGCAAGTTGGTTGATGAGCTTCCAACAGCACTCTGGGCCTAAAAAACCATCCACAAGTCCGGGATTGACCACACTCCATTGGCCTTGACATACGACACTGAACTGTTATACCCTTAACTCTTGAAGTTCCCTCTCACCGGGTGACTCATTATGATTGTAAGACGAATCGAGATCTTTTGCTGGAATCATTGGACTTTATCGATGAGAAGCGTGAAGAAGATGATTTAAAGGCAGCCGCATATTGGCACCGAGTCGCCCAATATTATAATGAAAAAGTTCGATCATGGACTTTCGATGTGGGCGACCTTTTTTGATGCGAGTTTTTCCAGTCCCGTCGCATATGCGTCCTATATGGTAAGGTCCATAAGTCATCAAACAGAATCTTTGAGAAGGAACCTTCAAGTTAGCGACTATTGATGGCGTGATGCTCCCCAGAGCATGGAATAGCGAGCATTTGCATCGTTATTACACTTAGTTTATTTCTTTTGCATTTTAGTAGCAATTGTTTTCAGAATACATTTCTTTTGTTGCTCTCCATTTTCGACATGTAATAAGACAGTTCAGTTTGTCCTTATTTTCAAATAATAAAGGCATAAAGCTATTTTCCTATGAGCTATTAGTGTTTTGTATTTTATAATTTCATGGAAAAGTAAAATTGCATTACCATGTTTGGCATATGAACGCACGTGCAAAACTAAAAGTCGATAAGCTAACGATTCATAAAATCTTTAAGTTCTCGAAGCGTGGACTAGAGTACTCTATGTCCCCTAGTGCGGACTAAAGTATAAATGATTCAAAAAACCTATAAGTCCCCAGAGTGCGAACTAGAGTATAAACAATTCAAAAAACCTCTAAGTCCTCGGAATGCGGATTGGAGTATAAACGATCCAAAAAACCTCTAAGTCCCCGAAGCGCGGACTAGAGTACTCTAAGTCCCTAGAGTGCAGACTAGAATATAAATGATTCAAAAAATCTCTAAGTCCCCACGGTGCGGACTAGAGTATAAATGACTCATAAAAACCTCTAAGTCATTGGAGCATGGACTAGAGTACTCTAAGTCCCCAGGGTACGGATTAAAGTATAAACGATTCAAAAAATCTCTAAGTCCTTGTAGCGCAGACTAGAGTACTCTAAGTCCCCAGAGTGCAGACTAGAGTATAAATGATTCAAAAAATCTCTAAGTCCCCGAAGCATGGATTTGAGTAATCTAGTCACCAGAGTGTGGACTAGAGTATAAACGATCCAAAAAACCTCTAAGTCCCTGGAGTGCGGATTAGAGTACTCTAAGTCCCAAGAGTGTGGACTAGTGTATAAACGATTCAAAAAAGTCCCTAAGTCCCCAGAGCATGGACTAGAGTGCTCTAAGTCCCCAGAGTGCGGACTAGAGCATAAACGGTTCAAAAAATCTCTAAGTTCTCGGTGTGTGGACTAAAGTATAAATGATTCGAAAAACCTCTAACTCCCCGGAGCGCAGACTAGAGTAATCTAAGTCCCCAGAGTGCGGACTAGAGTATAAATGATTCAAAAAATTCTAATTCCCTGGAGCACGGACTAGAGTACTCTAAGTCCCTAGAGTGCGGACTGGAGTATAAACGATTCAAAAAAACCTTTAAGTCCTCTGGGCACGGACTAGCGTACTCTAAGTCCCCAGAGTGCGGACTAGATTATAAATGATTCAAAAAAACCTCTAAGTTCCCGGACCGTAGACTAGAGTACTCTAAGTCCGCATAGTGCAGATTAGAGTATAAATGATTCAAGAAACCTCTAAGTCCCCGAAGCGCAAACTAGAATACTTTGAGTCCCTAAAGTGCGGACTAGAGTATAAGCGATTCAAAAATCTCTAAGTCCCTAGGGAATGGATTAGAGTATTCCGGGTCCCCGGAGTGCAGATTAGAGTATATATGATTCAAAAATCTCCAAGTCCTATGAAAGCATACAGGAGTTTACGTGACCCACAAGACTCTAAATTTCTATTACATGTTAGGAGTTAAGCGATGAGAGTCTAGGAAATACAAAGAAACAAAATTTTATTTGCTAGTCAGAAATTAAGTTCCATTACAGATTCTCCGAAGTCCAAAGCCAAAGTTTATCTATGATAATTATAAAAAAGAAGAGAAACAACTACATGATTTTGACTTATTTAAGCCGAGCGAGGCATAACCATAAGATAACTACTTCTTCGACGTTTTCTCCTTCTTCGGCTTCTTCGAAGTCTACTCAGCTAAAAATTTTCTCCTAGATCCCTTGCTTCCCAGCGATATGGTGTCCGAGGAAGGAAGGGCGACCTCCAGAGGTGTGGTCCCACCGAGGAGAATTATCTTCAAGGGCCAATTTAGAGGGTCATCGAGTTCCACCACCTGAGTTTTCTATCTTAACTTTGGCTTTCTTTTTCTCCCTTACTCGATTTGCATCATCGTGCTAAGCTTCGAAGTATGTCCGAAAGCTCCTATGATTTTGAGCTCGTCGTCTTCATCTACAGACGAGGGATTCTCAAGTTTATCCTCATCTAGCGCCTCGATCACTTGAACATCGGGGCCAAGGGTATCTTCGGCGTGAGGTGCCTCAGACACTTTTGCTTCCCGCTCTATGGCGATATCGCTCTTGGAATCGGTTCGAGACCAGAATGGCCAATATGAATTAATAAAAAGCAAATGTTAGAATAAATTTATTACTTTCCAAAAGAAATGGTTTCCTGAACCCTAGAAGGTGAAGCTACGTACCAGCTGCCAACTGACTTTCAATGGTCCTTGGGGTGTCACCTTAAGGGATTGGAGATAAATTGTGAACACCAAGTTTGGGATTCTCTGGAACATAACCGACGTGCTGCTCGGGAGGCCTAAGTGATGAACTATCGGCCATTTGAATGGGAGGAAGAATTGGAGACTCGGTGTCGGACGGCCCAGAGATGTCATCTTTACTCTTCGATGACGGGAAGTTTTTTTCCAAAAAGGGATTTTGTCGTAGATAAGTCTGAGCGCTTATTTCCTCGGAGCAGTTCTCTCACGAAAGCATCCTCATCAACTACATCGACGTGCAGCTCCACTCTTTTAATTTTCACTATAGTATCCCACGCTTCGGCTAGTGATTCGAGATAATCATCACCTAAGAAAGATAAGTCAAGATGCATGAGGACTCGCGCATTGTACTCATCGATGTACGGGTCGAATAAACACTTGATTTCTTCCCTACCGGCCTCGGTGGCTACCTCAAGACGAGAGTCGGCCTCTTTGAGCACCATCTTCTTGCCTTCCTCGCAAGTTGCTTCTTTTAACGCTCTAATCCTAGAAAGTTCCTCATCGAGTTTTGCCTTTATACATCATGTCTCAACGATCTTGTCGTGGTATTTTTGCGACTCTTCCTATGCTATAATCTTCTCTTCTCTCTCTTTAAAGTGAAAATCCTCTAGCTCTTTGACCCGTAGAGTGAGAACATCTTTCACTTTTTGGATAGATTCTTTATCCAAAGCTAGAGCGTCGCTGCGTTGGATTACCTCATCGATTTCCTTCTTGTAAGTGGCCTCTAAGCGACTAACTGCCTCGGCTGTCTCCGTGGCATTTTTTCGGGAAGCCTCGAGTTGAGATTTGCATGAGGATAGCTCTTCATCCTGGCCCTTAATGATATCTTTGTCATGAATAGCTTCGAGTTTGAAGCGGTCAATCTCGTATTGACATTCCATGGAAACCTCTGAAACATTCTCCACTAAGTGTACGAACGCATCATGTTGAACATAAACATCGTTGTCGCAGGCAATAGCCCTTTGTTTGACATGTCCGGGGATATGATGAATCACAGAGAGAAATTTCAGTCCATCAAAACATATCTTCAAAAATGTAGCCTTGAGCTCAACTAATTTTTCTACTATTGATTGATCATGTGCGGAGGCGGGAGGGGTCTGCCTAACTAGAGTCATAGATTTCTTGGAAGGTTCATGAGATTGCTTGGTACTCAACGAGCCAGAATATTGATCGCGGGGCGCTTCAGATTGGGATCCCTTCTGAGAAGACTTCTCCCTACTATGCTCCGACTAAGGGGGAGGATCATTTGCATATGAAGAATGACTATAACTTCTCCATCTGGAAGACGACAACTCTCTGGGATGATAATCTCTATCGCTGCTGTCATCCCTGTCTTGTCTTTTACCTGATCCCGAATCTCAACTAGAATGGTAGAAGATAGAGGATCCGCAAAGGCGGTCAATGCCATGTGTATGTCCCATATCACCTGCACACGAAACCAAATGAGGATGAATTAATAGGAATAACATGATGAGCAAAAGTCAAGTACATGGTGAAGTGTTCTTGTTTGTTTGTGTCATAGTGCTTCTCCCTGATGGACCAGTGTTTTTTGCTTTACTTATTGGAGTTTTCTCTCCCTGATGGCGAGTCTGAAGGCCTTCATCGCTTCTCACAAGCGAATTGAATCCCATAGTCTTAGGGCTGTTGAAACCGTAATTTTGATATGTTTTCAAGGTTGGTCAAGTCAGATAGGCCTTTTAATGAGCCTTCTAAGTTTTGGGAAGATGAATTCTTTTCGATTGGAGTTATCGTAACCTTTGAAGTTCTGCCAACCTTTTTCTTTTTCAGCTTGTAAGCTAGGCTCTTTTTCTTTTTCGAAGGAGGCAGAGGTTTGTCGGCACCGAGTATATCAAATACTAGCGCTTGGCTGGAACTTACATTTTTGTCGGTCATCACTTGCACCTTGGTTTCTTTAATCTCACCTTCCTTGGATGTATCAAGGGCTCCTTCAGTAAGATGCACCGAAGGTCTAGCTTGTTCTTTACCCGTTCCCACAGTCGTTCTCGATATAGTGGCACCAATTGAAAGGCTAGTTCAGCACCCCTCTTCCAGTAATCCGAAGTTCGAGAGCTGTTCATCAGTAATTATAGATTGAATGTCCCAGTCTCCCACGGGGATAGTGTAGGATCTAGATTAACCCTAGAGGGGGGTGAATAGGGTTATAGCAAATTTTCTCGATTTAAACACAGAAATAAACTGCAGAAATAAATATGCTGAAAAGTAAATCACACACAAAATTTACCCAGCTTCGGCAACCCCTGCCTACTGCTGCATTCCCAGATTTCTATTAGAATTAAACAGTATCATGCTTACAAACACTCTACTAGACTCGCAGACATTTGCTCCCGCTCACAAACACTCTACTAGACTCGCAAACATTTGCTCCCGCTCACAAACACTCTACTAGACTCGCACATCCTGCTTCCGCCTATAGAGTTTCGTTTACTCGCAAACTCTGCTCCCGCCTACAATAGAACTTTACTTACTCGCAAACTCTGCTCCCGCCTATAGAGCTTTGCAAACTCGCACACCCTGCTCACTGAACTAATTCTAACTAGACAATCTGACACTACCTAAACCCTAGGTGGTGATTTACAACTTCTTTGACTCGAAAAGTAAAAACAACTTCAAAAACAAAATCAGGAGCAAAAATTAAAATATAAACTTAATCCCTAATTTTTGCTCAAAATAATACCAAAAAACAAATTAAACCCTAATAAAACAAAAATCCCCTTTGTAATAAAGAAGGCCGGCCCAATATTCTTCTTTCACCCAATCCACTTCTTGGCTTTGACCTGTTCCTTCTTTTGCTTGTAAAAATGTCGGCCTTGCTCTTGAAATTAGGGCTTGAGTCTTTGATCAAATTAGGGCTTTTGATGCACGCCTATACTGATCGACTTTCTGATTTGGCTTGCTTACTACTTCTCTGATGATTCGTGACTTGTTCTCTGATGATTGATTGTTGTTGACTTTGAGATTGTGAGTTGTTTGCAGCTGCTTCTTTTGATGACCGAGTTCGTTAAATTGGTATGTATTACTTTCGTTTGCTGGTTTGATTGTTTGCCTTTTTCACTCGATAACTCGATGCCGATGATGTGAATTGGGATTCAGTATTTATATGAATTCGTGACACTTGAATTCCTTCATATTAATTTGATACTTTCCTAAATTCTCTAATGCCTGTTGCGCACGATTTTCCTGATATAACTACAACCTTGATGCGCACGGCTTTGATTTTGTTGTGTTCGATTTTCTTGATTCACACGGCTTTAAAACTTTCCTCTTTTTGATACTTTGACCATTTCAAAAATAAAGATACGAATTTGATACACTTGCGTTGAATTCTGACTTCGGCCCCATCTCTGCACTGTTGAATCTCGTGGTCATCATGTCTTTGTCTCTGGTCATCTTTTTCTGGTTGGTTTAACATGATCTTCGAATTAGCATTGCATTCGTGGAAATGTTGCAGTTAATTTGTGGTGTTGCCACTGTGTTTCATTTGCATAGCTCAGTGGTGCACTTGTTTGTGATTGAGTTGGTTGTGTACTTGTGTTTCGGTTTGAACTTGCAGTTAAGAACAGTTGCTTTTGATCTGCTATGCACATTGTCGCATTGTTGATGTTCTTTGTAGTTTGGTCATTGCTTGGTCATTGTTCTGGTCATTCATTTGTTGTTTGCAGTTTGTTGTGTCACTTGATTCAGTAGTTTGTTGTGTCACTTGATTCAGTAGTTTGTTGTGTTGGAACTGGACATGTTGTGAAGTTGTGCATTTGGTCTTGATCATATCTGATGTTGTTGAACTTGATGGCTTTTGTAGTCGAGTTGCATTGCTGTATCTTATGGCTTTACTGTGAATTGCCTTACTGACTCGATTCATTTCATGTTTGTTGCCACTTTACCTTGTATCACTGCTTCCATTTTGACTTGGTCTTTGTTGAACTTGTCATCTTCACTCTGTTCTCTTCATGCCTGACTTGATGCTGCATACATGTTTGTTGCAGCCCCTTTTTGCTGTTGCTATCCACATTGAACTGGCTTTGATGCACTATGTTGTCACTTGATCTTGTTGCTGTTGCTATGCAGTTGCATTCACTTGGCATTCACTTGAGTCTGTTGTGCCACTTGTGCATTGTTGTCATTTGGTCGTTTCTGCTATGTCATCTTGAGTCTGTACAGTGTTGTACTTGTTGCCTTGTATCACTGTGTACTGGTGGTCTTCATATTGCGTATGTTGTATGGTGTCTCTTCTGGTTTGTTTACTTCGGTCGGTTGCTTTGAACCTGTTGCCTACACTCTGGTGCATTCCTGTATATGCTTTGCTTTCATGCATTGCTGTGTTGGCCTGAATTGCTGCACTCGAGTTTTGTTACTTGAGTTGCTTTGTTGAGTTCCATTTGACTTGACTGTACTTGCAGTTGTGTAGTTGTTGACTACATCACCATATATCAATTGCTCGGCCTTTGGCTTCATGTGCATTGAACTTTGACCCTTTGTTGTTCATTTGGGCTGCTGGACTTGTTGTACATTGCATAGTGCATTGCCTTGTTTGTTGAAGTTGTGCTTGAACACTTGTTATTTTTGGCTGCGCACATGAGTTGGCGAGGCAGTGCACACGTGTACGAATGTACACGTGTGTATTGCAGCCACTTATGGTTACCTATCCCTGTAATATCTATATGCACGACTTTGTGATGAAATCAGGTGTGAATGATGACGAACAACCCAAATAACTGAGGCAAACCATATTTTCAAAAAAAATCGTATTTCATTTTATATTGCAAAAATATTTCTTTTTCAATTTCACTGCGTTAGTGAATATTTTTGCAGATTGCTCAGATGCTGGATTCAAACTGGAATGCTGTTGAAGACAAAATACGAGTGTGAGTGATATGTAGTGAGGTTATCAATGTAAAAATATTTGTGATGTAATCGTGATGTAATCAAAAATGTATATGTATAGTGAGAGCATGAATTTGTACTATTCAAGATTGTAATAAATATTTGTTTGAATAAAATTTCTGTTTGAATTCAAAATCTGTGTAACTTGTTCTGTTTGAATTCAAATTCAAATTCTGTGTAATTTATTTTATTCAACAAATTTTTATTTAATCTATGAAAAACAAAATAGTACATTACCAAATACATTTAAATACATTTAAATGAATATATATGTTTATTATCATCAAACAAAAACATATAAGCACATATTCAACAATCTCCCCCTTTTGATGATAACAAACATATATTTAAGATTTTGTACATGTGTTAAATGTATTTGATCAATGATATACTCTAATTGCTCCCCCTATTTAAATGCATCCTCTCTACATGATGCTCCCCCTACATATATGCATACAAATAGAAATATTCAAATAAGCCTGGACGCATATGGGAAAATTATTTGACCTTTGCTTGATTTTATTTGACAAAATCTTAACTTTTCTCTCCCCCTTTTGTTATCAGCAAAAGAATAATAGTGTGAGAGAAAAATAGAGATAAAGTGATCGATATTAATCCAACATTATCTCAAATTGAATATAAATATTAAACTTCAATAAGAATCAAACAAAAACCATAACTACCCTTGTTAGGCGCATATTCCACTTTTAGAAATGATGGATATGATGTTCATATAAAATCATACAGTTGTATCTACTTGTGGTACATTTATATCGGGAATTTGAATATCTACTAATCATGCATAACCGTTAGGACTTTTAAATGAGATTAGTAGTATTCCAATTTAATTTTAAAAATGAAATCAAGTATCTTCTAACCACGCATGACCGTGGGGACTTTTAAATGGGATTAGAATCAACTTGTCTATTAAATCAATCAATTTTGATATGCGTTCCATACATGCATAACCGTAAGGACTTTTAAATGAGCATGGAAGCACATAATCAAAAATCCAAATAATTCACCCATGCATAACCGTGAGGACTTTTAAATGAGAGTGAATACCTTGGATATTTATTTATTTATTTTTAAAAAAAATGTGACATGAAAAATAAATGATTCCTGATTATAGTACCACATACCGACAAACTATATTGAATATTTGATAAACCATGGTTGATAGAAATAATGATAGATATAGAAATGGTCATGGAATCTTTACCCAACAAAAAGTTTTATAATTCTTGTTTTAATTCCTAAAGAAAATTTTCAAATATACTCTCTTGAGTAATGTATGTTAAATATCAGCACTTATCACTTTTTCAATCACTATTTATCTCTTTGATAATTAGTAGGGAGTCGGATTAGTCAAATTTTTTCATTTAAAATCAAATAAAAATGACTAATTTGAAAATATGGTCAAACAATTATTTTCTCGAAGGGGTTATATGAGAAAAAAAATTCTGCTAAATGAAAAATTATTTCAAGTGAAAAATATGCAGATATTTTCTTTGAAAAACGATGCAGCAAATGAATGTTTCAAAAATTAATAACGTTCCACTAGTAATTTCTCTATCAACTATATTACCAGTGTAATCTGCATCTGAATTTAAATTTCACTCAATATTCACTCGTTGGATGTCAAAGACCAGATTGTGAAATTTCAACAAACTATTTCAGAATGAAATTTGAAAAGAAGCCATGTTCACACTCAAAAAAATATCATGGTGTTAATTTCAGAAACCATAGGACAAACAATTATATTCATGAGTAATCAACAGTCAATCAACATCATAATTATTTCAAAAACAATTTCTTGAAGTTTCAACAATTTCTTAAAATCCTTTTTAACAGCTTTCACAAGAAATTTGAAATCATGCAAATTTACAAGCAGTGACCAAAATGTCAAAATATATCTACGTGTAGCATGAGTAATCAAGGATCAATAAAAATACCATCATTTGACCGAACAAATTTATATGGATTAGTTCAAAGTTGAAAATCTGATTGGTCATCATTTAAGCACAAATCAAGGTCATAAATAAGAACAAGTCAAAAGAAAAATCATATCAATAAGTCAGAATTAAAGACATCATCACATCATTATCACAATTTTGGCTGATTTAATTCAAAATATGGTGCAGATTATCACATTTAATATACCTTCACCTGTTTTACCTTTACGATAATTTCTCGTGATTGCCCATTGTGATTCTGTCACCTTTATACTAGGCTAAGGAACTTTGCTTTGTTGCTCGTTGTGTTTCTGGAACAGCCAAAATCCAGAGAACACCTTTGTTGTTCCTTAGCCTGCCACCACACCTACACGATGAAAGATTTTTGTGACCTATTTCTAGGTCCATGATTGTTAGTGGCAGAAGCATTATGAATAAACAAACCCTTTGGAACCCAAACTTGTTTAGTCCTTTTATTCTTGTTCCAATAGACATGAAATTTGTTTGTGGAATTCTTAGGAACCCAAACTTGTATAAATTTTGTATTCTTGTTCCTATGACTACAATTTTCAACACGATGTCCAATTGTTTCACATCTATCAAAGGCACTCTTCCCTTTTGCATTATCCTCAACTTGTGTTTTCCCAAAACCTAGTCCTTTTCTGTTGTTAGCAAAAATCTGATTTCCCAATAGCATGTTGAAAGATTTTTCGCCTCTTGAAAAGTTATTCAAAGATTTCTCAAGATTTTGGACTTTGGTTTTTAGTGTTGTGTTTTCAGTGACAAGTGAGGTGCATCGATTTATAAAATCCTTTTTCCTAGTGTCAATGATTTCCTTAAGACTCAAGTTTTCTTTTTCAAGATTCTCAGAGTTATTCTTAAGTCTTGTCAATTCTGAATCTAAAACTTTACATCTTTTACATTCTAGGTTTTGAATATTTTCAATTTCAGTTTTTAACCTAAAATTTTCACGAGCAAGTTCTCTCCTATCAGATTTCAGTTTTTCAAGTTTAGATTCAAGAGCATCAACTACTTTAGTAAGATCAAGACACATAAAAACAAGATCTCTATAGGAATACTCACCTTCCTCACTAGATTCCTCTGAGCTTGAATCTGAATCTGATTTCGCCATAAGACACAAGTTAACCTCCTCTGAGATGCTATCCGAAACTTCCTCTCCTTTTTCATCATCCTAAGTCGCTGCAAATACCTTCTTCGTCTTTTTCTTTCCTTTGTTGTTTTTGAGAAGTGGGCATTTTGGTTTGATGTGGCCAGGCTTGTTGCAGTTATAACACGTCGGTTCATTATCGAAATTTTCAGAATCTTTTGGCCTATTACGACTTGTTTTCTTCTTGCGTGGCTTGAATCTCGACCATTTTCTAAGATTATTGACAGCCATTGCAAGCTCTTCAATTGGATCTTCTTCATCTGTATCGCTTTCTTCTTTGCTCTTTAAGGCAATCGTCTTCTTCTTTGGTTCGGAGTTGTTGCATTCTTCCTTTGCTTTTAACTCAAGCTCATATGTCATCAAGTTACCAATCAACTCCTCCATGCTTAGCTTACTCAGATCTTTTGATTCTTGTATTGCTGTGACTTTTGCCTCAAAGTTCATCGGTAAGACTCGTAGTATCTTCCTCACAATCTCTACCTCAGTGAATACCTTCCCAAGCGCTCTAGCATTGTATACCAAGGTTGAAAAGCGTCCAAACATGTCCTTTATGCTCTCGCCTTTGTCCATCACAAAGTTTTCGTATTCATTGCTGAATAGGGCTAGACGAGACTCCTTGACTTGAGAAGTTCCTTCGTGTGTCACCTCCAAAGTGTGCCAAATTTCCTGTGCTGTTGTACAATGAGAAATTCTATTAAATTCATTTTTATCAAGAGCACATATCAAAGCATTCATGGCTTTAGCATTTGTCGTTTTCAATCTCTTATCGTTAGCATCCCACCTATCTTTAGGTTTAGGAATCTCAGTATCACCAACGATTATAGTGGGAGGTTTATAGCCAGTTTCAATAATATCCCAAACATCATAATCAACGGAACTAAGGTAAACACTCATCCTAACTTTCCAATAAGCATAATCATTCCCGTTAAACATGGGTGGCCTAACAATAGATTGCCCCTCAAAAAAAGCACTATTTGACGGATTCATGACTCTAGAGTTAAAGAAAAATACCAGGCTCTGATACCACTTGTAGGATCTAGATTAACCCTAGAGGGGGGTGAATAGGGTTATAGCAAATTTTCTCGATTTAAACACAGAAATAAACTGCAGAAATAAATATGCTGAAAAGTAAATCACACACAAAATTTACCAGCTTCGGCAACCCCTGCCTACTGCTGCATTCCCAGATTTCTATTAGAATAAAACAGTATCACGCTTACAAACACTCTACTAGACTCGCAGACATTTGCTCCCGCTCACAAACACTCTACTAGACTCGCACACCCTGCTCCCGCCTATAGAGTTTCGTTTACTCGCAAACTCTGCTCCCGCCTATAATAGAACTTTGCTTACTCGCAAACTCTGCTCCCGCCTATAGAGCTTTGCAAACTCGCACACCCTGCTCACTGAACTAATTCTAACTAGACAATCTGACACTACCTAAACCCTAGGTGGTGATTTACAACTTCTTTGACTCGAAAAGTAAAAACAACTTCAAAAACAAAATCAGGAGCAAAAATTAAAATATAAACTTAATCCCTAATTTTTGCTCAAAATAATACCAAAAAACAAATTAAACCCTAATAAAACAAAAATCCCCTTTGTAATAAAGAAGGCCGGCCCAATATTCTTCTTTCACCCAATCCACTTCTTGGCTTTGACCCGTTCCTTCTTTTGCTTGTAAAAATGTCGGCCTTGCTCTTGAAATTAGGGCTTGAGTCTTTGATCAAATTAGGGCTTTTGATGCACGCCTATACTGATCGACTTTCTGATTTGGCTTGCTTACTACTTCTCTGATGATTCGCGACTTGTTCTCTGATGATTGATTGTTGTTGACTTTGAGATTGTGAGTTGTTTGCAGCTGCTTCTTTTGATGACCGAGTTCGTCAAATTGGTATGTATTACTTTCGTTTGCTGGTTTGATTGTTTGCCTTTTTCACCCGATAACTCGATGCCGATGATGTGAATTGGGATTCAGTATTTATATGAATTCATGACACTTGAATTCCTTCATATCAATTTGATACTTTCTTAAATTCTCTAATGCCTGTTGCGCACGATTTTCCTGATATAACTACAACCTTGATGCGCACGGCTTTGATTTTGTTGCGTTCGATTTTCTTGATTCACACGGCTTTAAAACTTTCCTCTTTTTGATACTTTGACCATTTCAAAAATAAAGATACGAATTTGATACACTTGCGTTGAATTCTGACTTCGGCCCCATCTCTGCACTGTTGAATCTCGTGGTCATCATGTCTTTGTCTCTGGCCATCTTTTTCTGGTTGGTTTAACATGATCTTCGAATTAGCATTGCATTCGTGGAAATGTTGCAGTTAATTTGTGGTGTTGCCACTGTGTTTCATTTGCATAGCTCAGTGGTGCACTTGTTTGTGATTGAGTTGGTTGTGTACTTGTGTTTCGGTTTGAATTTGCAGTTAAGAACAGTTGCTTTTGATCTGCTATGCACATTGTTGCATTGTTGATGTTCTTTGTAGTTTGGTCATTGCTTGGTCATTGTTCTGGTCATTCATTTGTTGTTTGCAGTTTGTTGTGTCACTTGATTCAGTAGTTTGTTGTGTTGGAACTGGACATGTTGTGAAGTTGTGCATTTGGTCTTGATCATATCTGATGTTGTTGAACTTGATGGGTTTTGTAGTCGAGTTGCATTGCTGTATCTTATGGCTTTACTGTGAATTGTCTTACTGACTCGATTCATTTCATGTTTGTTGCCACTTTACCTTGTATCACTGCTTCCATTTTGACTTGGTCTTTGTTGAACTTGTCATCTTCACTCTGTTCTCTTCATGCCTGACTTGATGCTGCATACATGTTTGTTGCAGCCCCTTTTTGCTGTTGCTATCCACATTGAACTGGCTTTGATGCACTATGTTGTCACTTGATCTTGTTGCTGTTGCTATGCAGTTGCATTCACTTGGCATTCACTTGAGTCTGTTGTGCCACTTGTGCATTGTTGTCATTTGGTCGTTTCTGCTATGTCATCTTGAGTCTGTACAGTGTTGTACTTGTTGCCTTGTATCACTGTGTACTGGTGGTCTTCATATTGCGTATGTTGTATGGTGTCTCTTCTGGTTTGTTTACTTCGGTCGGTTGCTTTGAACCTGTTGCCTACACTCTGGTGCATTCCTGTATATGCTTTACTTTCATGCATTACTGTGTTGGCCTGAATTGCTGCACTCGAGTTTTGTTACTCGAGTTGCTTTGTTGAGTTCCATTTGACTTGACTGTACTTGCAGTTGTGTAGTTGTTGACTACATCACCATATATCAATTGCTCGGCCTTTGGTTTCATGTGCATTGAACTTTGACCCTTTGTTGTTCATTTGGGCTGCTGGACTTGTTGTACATTGCATAGTGCATTGCCTTGTTTGTTGAAGTTGTGCTTGCACACTTGCTATTTTTGGCTGCGCACACGAGTTGGCGAGGCAGTGCACACGTGTACGAATGTACACGTGTGTATTGCAGCCACTTATGGTTACCCGTCCCTGTAATATCTATATGCACGACTTTGTGATGAAATCAGGTGTGAATGATGACGAACAACCCAAATAACTGAGGCAAACCATATTTTCAAAAAAAATCGTATTTCATTTTATATTGCAAAAATATTTCTTTTTCAATTTTACTGCGTTAGTGAATATTTTTGCAGATTGCTCAGATGCTGGATTCAAACTGGAATGCAGTTGAAGACAAAATACGAGTGTGAGTGATATGTAGTGAGGTTATCAATGTAAAAATATTTGTGATGTAATCGTGATGTAATCAAAAATGTATATGTATAGTGAGAGCATGAATTTGTACTATTCAAGATTGTAATAAATATTTGTTTGAATAAAATTTCTGTTTGAATTCAAAATCTGTGTAACTTGTTCTGTTTGAATTCAAATTCAAATTCTGTGTAATTTATTTTATTCAACAAATTTTTATTTAATCTATGAAAAACAAAATAGTACATTACCAAATACATTTAAATGAATATATATGTTTATTATCATCAAACAAAAACATATAAGCGCATATTCAACAGATAGTTCGGATAGCTTCGACGGCCTCAGAATACCCAGCGCCTTCGAGTCATGGGCGGATACCTATAAAAGTTGAAAGAAATTTAGAAAGATGCACTTCGAGCCTTAAGTCCAAGATTGGAATAAAAATGATACTTACTCCCTTCTAGCCATCTTCTCGCAAAACCGAGAGGACAACGTACGTAAAACCACTCTTGTTTATATTGAGAAAATTTACTCCATGCACCCATCAGAACATGACATTTGGGGTGTGGCTTGAGGAATATGTAACATGGGTGATTGGTACGTCTCTTGGAATTGTAAATATAACGGATATCCTCAAGAGTTGGGAGTTTGAGTAAGACGCTCATTAAAAGAACGCATGTACCGTGGATAAATGCGTGACTATTAGGATGTAGTTGTGCTAAAGCAATTCCTATATATTGCAATACTTCGTGGATGAATCAATTGAATGATGGCATATGTCTAGCCAAGCACATAAATTTGTTGCATGCGGTATATCCGGTTGGTTGAAAATGACGCCGATCTTATGTCGAAGGAACTAGAACGTCTTCGAAGGGGATTCCATGGATAGAGCATAATCGACGGAGAGAAGACTCGCCAATTTTCGAGGCTTGAGAGTCGATGGGGTCATCCAGAACGACGGCCTCGTCTACAGCATCAGAAGTCAGGCCTATAATCATGATAGATGGGTCCGGAATGCCAGGTGTGGTGGCTGACGATGGGTTCAAAATCCCCACCGCCTCCTCCCAAGAACTTGGCTCAGGCTTATCAGAAACGATAGTGGAGCTTGATTTTTTGGACATCTTCAACTAGCGATTAGTATGAATAGATACCTATTTAAGCTATACTTGAAAGATAATAGATATTAGATATAACAACAAATTATTCCCCCGTGTGGTGTGTGAACTAGTGCGACGATTCAAACAGGAGTACAGATAAATTAAGGATCTGAAAAATAATATAGCATGGTGGAGCTTAAAATTATCATCTTTGAAGACCGTTATCATTAACCATCACCAAAGTTTGTCCTATAGACGAAAGCAGAAGTCCTAGGATCAGACATTGGCATCGTATGCTATGAAGGCTATGGCTTGCTTTTATTGAGTCAAATATGCATATACATTCATTAAAATTATGAGATTGTTAGTCTGAATCAGGTTTATATGTTCATATGCTTTGGTTTTTGTCAGTCCATGGTTTTAGGCATGGAAATGTATGGTCGAATTATATTCTGCATTTGGAATGTGGTGAGTTTGATTGCCAATGCCGATCCCTATACCAAATACTACTCGTCTATTCAAGCCTATATATACCGAGCCATATTGCCTCACTCGGTGCCGATTCACTCATTTCCAAACTGCTAAACGAACCTCGAAAGTCTACCCTGATCCACTCATTCCTCTCTCTCTCTAATCACTAACCCACTCTCCTAAGTCCCCACCGACCCACATTCTCACCCTCAGCAACAAACGACTACCTCACTCGGAATACGTACCCACACTCCTAAACTTCTACCGACTCATCTCCCTCTCAATACCGGCCGATCCTCTTACTCAGAATACTGACTTACTCATCCTCCTCAAAAATGCCAAGCAATCTTCCCAACTGGGTTTTTCCAACTTATCCCTACCCTAAAAAACTTATTGACTCCGCCTTTTGGCTGTCCACGCCGTCGACCCAAGGTTAAAGCTACGTTATCCTAAAGCGCGAACTCCCTTTTTGCTCTCTCCTCTTCACCATCTCCCATCGAACCTACGGACTCGAATGCAAAATGAAGCTCTAGGCTTAAGGGGGTGGATTGGACAAAAAATTCGTACCTATACAAGGGGATTGGATCAAGTAGCAATTTTTGAGTTGAGTGTTGTTCAAATTAGAGTGCGACTAGAGTTATAGGGTTGGAGATCTGGGTTCAGGTAAGAGTAGGATGGATTGAGTGGTAGATAGGGATCAAGAGGAGAGAGGTTTGCAAACTCGTGAGAGTAAAATAACGAGTAAGGAAGAAAAGGCAAGGGCAGAAGCTTTTATATGATAAGAAGGGGAAAATGAACGGGTTGAACCGCTGGTATTGGTCGACACATGTTTACTAGGTCGGTGAAGCAAGTACCGGTTATGTAGATCAGTATCGGTATGCCGGCCCACCTCTTTGCCGAAGGAATCGACCGAATGGGTCAGCCTCCATATGCCAACCCAACTTTGTTATTTAAAAAATAAAATAAATAAATAATATATATATATATATATATGATGGACGAAATGACGACAATAATAATACAGTAGAACATGTGTACATCAACATATACACACATCATGGCAATGAAAGATTAATACGTAGAGACGGATGCTGTCGAGTCGGTGGAGAAACATTGGTTTATGAATTCCAACAGAATTTAACTTTCGAAAGGGTATGTACATTTAGCTTTTGAAAAAGTTAAAATAACATTTTGAAAATTTCTTTGAGATTGAACTACACGTCTAAACGACACGGAGATTCGTCAAAAAACCGACGAAAAAGCGACAGTCAATCATCATTCCGAACGAGCTAGTTTTTTAAAGCAGGAATTACTAGCTGATTCAAAGTGTATTATGTTGATTCACACAACGCGCTTTAGGGGGCAAATGTTAACCGACAGCCTGGCCTGGCTACAAGGCAATAGTTGCAAGGGTTATAGTTAGACCCAGATGAGACTCGAGCCAAGTTAGATGAGTTATGTGGTTCGGTCATAGGGTCGGCCAAGCTGGATCCGCTTAGATGGGTTGGTCGAAGGAAAGTGAATTGGACTGGGTCGGTTAGATGTGGGTCACTTGCTTAAAGTCGCTCGGCCATGCATGGCTCGGTCTAAGAAGAAAGGAAATGCATGGCACGGTCAAGGTAGGTCATGCTACAAAAGCTTAAGAGGGTCGATATGTATGGCTCGGTCAAGAGGGTCACACGTGGCTCGGTCTAGGCGGTTTAGTAGAAGCCGCTCGGTCAAGGAAGAAACGTCGTGCATAGGTCGGCCAAGGTAGTTTGTTCGGGCCTGGATCCGCGCTCGTGGTTCGGTCATAATGATTTAGCACGTATGGATCGGCATACCTAGTTCGGTGCAGAATAAGGGAGTTAGCATATTTTTGGGGTCTACAGCAAGGTGATGCGGTCGGAGTTGTTTTTCTTTGAGATACATCATAAGTTGCTCTGGTCCCTTGAGAACTTACTTTGACTCCCTTGAGAGCATGCTTCGAGTCAACTACTCGATGACCCCAGTTCAGCCATAGAGGGTCGGCAAAACCTGGTTCGGCCAGAGGGGTTTGGCATTTCCTGGGTCATTCAGTTTGAATTGACGCTTGTGGGCCGAGCTATCTTGGTCGTGGGCCCGCACAGGGGAACCTGCCTAACTACTTCTATAAATAGAGGGGCATTGGTACAGTTGAAGGGACCTTTTTTCGAGAATTCTAGGGAGACTCTGCCATTTTCTTCACTCAACCTCTTCTTACTCAAACTTGTATTCATTCGTTTGTTTACGGACTGTGTCTGCAATTCAATTTTTTGAAGAAGCAAAAAGATCATATTCAAAGTGGATGTAGGCAATTACGCCGAACCACTATAAATCTGGTGTTCTTGTTTTTGCTGCTGTTTTCGCATTCTACTGTGATATTCCTCTGTTTTAATTTATTTTCTTCATTAATCACTCAACATAATTCTAGTGAAGGGTGTTAGTGACCAATTTTGGTGGTAACAATAACTTTTATAAATGCATTTAATATATATTTTATCAAATAAAAATCAAATTTATCAATCATATTTCATAAATATTATTTAATTTAATTAACCGATAAGAATTAAATTAATTAAATCATTTGGTCGAAAGAAAATTCATCGTTTCAGTTGCACGACTCGTAAGGTGTAAATTTGGTCGACGATTAGTATCAAACTATTCGAATATGAATGTTCACAAATCACTTAGCAGGTGGTGTGACATATTGGCCAAATTTATTGCTTGCTTAGTTTCAGTAAAATCCAATTTTACTTTATTAAGCACTACCCGGTCTTGACTATTGTTTACACCAATTCTCTTAATTAAAACTATATCACTTTGGACTTATGGAATTTGGTAATAGTTAAAATTCCAATATCATCCATATTTCAACTCTATATCAAGACCCAAAGACATTGATTCAATAATAACAATTATTATTTACCAAACTATTATAGCTAGAGATTTGACTTTGAGCCGACTTGAGTTGATGTAATATTAGCCCTATATAACCAAGGAGATGTATCATCTCTTAAATAGTGCTTAACTTCCAATACTTCTACTCGACCCAATTATATCCACTCGATGGACGCCATGTCATGATTTGGCTATAATCAAAGCGGAGCTTTCATACAAAGATCGACTTTATTCTTAAGTCGAGAGAATTGGGAAAATCAGTGCATCAATATTTTCTGTTTGACCTTAGTGATATTAACTAATAGAAAACTATCGAGTGAGTGGTTAACTATTATTATGTAGCCCTCATATGCCCTCAATGGTCATGAGAAATACACAACCCAACATTTGGAGAGTGTTACGTACTCTAGTCTCAATGGATACATTGATATTCAATCTTGATGCATCTTGACTAGGAACATTTAAAATGATGTGTTTTATAATATTTTGATATAATACTCATGATTGTAACTATTTGTATTTACTATCATAAACGCACCATTAATGGATTTTATGTTAAATATATTTTAGTTAATTATTTATTGTTTACAACATATTATAACAAATATAATAGAAAGAAAAACACCATTATTACATACAAGAATTTATTTCAAAGTTAATTAGTTTATAGTAAATTACAAAATTATCCCTTGGGCATACCCTTAAATCTGCAGTTGGTATTCGGTATCACATGTGCGGGTATGAACCGGCTATGTTTTCCTTTGTGGCATATTTTATCTGGAGATATGCATGGTTTTGGATGGTACTTTCTAACCCTTGTTAAGAGGAAGACCTTAGTATATCTGGGGATGTCTCCATTGGAAATATATAAGTGAATGTACATTTTCTTTTTTAGTTGTACTTCTAATATTATCGTGTTGTGATATGCAAGTAGGGCAAATATTTTCTGATTTTTATTCAACGCCCTCGACATTATCTATTATATCATCTTATGTACCTATTAGATGGTTTGGTTCTTTTGAGAGGAAAACCGTTATGGTGATTCAAATGGTCTCAAAAGGTGCTGTTATATAGTGCATCATATTTCTTTAGTTTCTCGCAATAGACTTATTTTTAACTCGTGGTTTTATCTTTCCTTTAATTCCATAGGTGCTCTTTCGAGTAGTCTAAGAAATGCACGTTTTCGTTGATATTCTCTAGAGCTCAAGGAGACAAGTGGGATGCTTTCACCTACCATAGTATTTTATTTCCGATGCATTACTATTGTGTGTATATATCAGCATTTGTAAGGAAGGCTGTCATAACTATCCAGGCCGATGATAGTACTTAGGATTATGACTCTGAAATGTTGTGCATCTTAGAGTGACACTTTGTATTGTCTCTTTAATGTTACATGATATTGTTCTGCTATGAGATTCCGATGTTTTGTTCTTTCTCTTATGTTCATTTTCATTTTCTTTTTATGTACCCTAATAATCCATCTTTCCTACATTTGGGTGTTGGCATGTGAATGCCATGGATGTATTAGTGTCGATATTTGAGAGTCAAAAATGCAGGTCGTTACAATATACACACACTAACACACACGTTTGTGTGTGTATGTATGTATGTTTATATGTATGTATGTTTGTATATGTATATATAATAATATTTTAATTTCATATTTTATAATAAATATACATATATACACACATATGTAAAAAAATTATGTATATATATATGCACACGAATATATATATATATAAGTTTAAAATTAATTTATATATATATACATAAACATTTTATAAATCGTAAAATATAACTTTTTAATTGTGACGACCCACATTTCGGAAGGTTTAAATCGATAATAATCCACACATGTCTAACCCAGACAATCTGAAACACAGATAATCAATGGGGTTAATGAGAGAAATAAGAGAAGAAGGAAAAACAAACACAGAATCTCGTAGCAGAATGACAAAATATGTAATACTCAAATAAACAGTTCATGAAGCTATTTATACTATACATTCGACTATAATTTTACAACATTTATCAGAGTTATATACATACAACAGAATAAAAAAACAATACAGCAGAACACATGATGTAGGGAATAATAATAGTAGTAATATGTAACGACCCAGAATTTCTTTCATTTGAAATTCGGATATTTAATTAATTTTAAATATCAACAAGTAAAATTTGTAAGTCGAATAATTTACTTTTCGAATATCTGGATTTAATTGGATAATTAAATCGATAATTTAATATTTGAAATTACTGAAATAATTGGGAATTGGGTTTAATGTGATCAAAAATGATTTATAAAGTTATATTAAATCATATTGGAGTTAGAACAATGTTTGTGAACTTTTAAAATTGAATTAAAAGTTAATTTGTGAAAATTGAATATTTTAATATTTAATCGACTAGTGAAAATAGTCATTTTTCAAACAGTCTTGGATTTCAACGAAACTAGTTTCATCAGATCCATAATGTTATATTATTGTATGGTTTCAAATTTCGTGTCAATCGGATTTACGGTTTGTCCGGGGCAAGCCAAAACGCATAGAAATTCGTTTAATCGATTTAATTTAAATTTGATCGTTTATTTCCATAACTCGCACAGATGACCGAATTAGCTTCCGAAACCTATTCCATTGTGTCCGGAACGCGGGGTAAACCCTAGAAACGCCAGTCACCGCGCGAGATTTGGAGTTCGGAAGATTTCGAGTGAATAGTAATTTGGAAATTTTCTATAAAAGGCCTTCACAAATTCATTTTTGCAAACAAAAGAAACCTAGCTGGGGTTTCAGCCCTTAGCCGCCACCTCCAAAAGCAATGGACGAAATCTTCCATTCTTCTTCCTCCTTTTTCTTCTAATCTACTCACTATCATCAGAAACTTCCAACACGAAAGTTGTAGAGCACAATGCAATCTATAAATCCAACGGTTAAGATGTGAAATGGCGAAGTGTGGAGGCTTCAATTTAGCCGCGTTCATCACCGGTTCATGCTCGTTTTTCGATGCAAGAGGTTGACCGAGCTCGACCAAATTCTCGGCGTGCATAGGCGTGGTGATGGGCTTCAAAACCCCGGTGTTTGATCGTCGTCTAGGGAAGGCTATGGATCGTGTCATCTAGGGATTGGTGGCGGCTAGTATTGGTTTCATGCATTCGAACGTGAACGAATGGAAAGGGGAAGAAGCAGTGAGGGTCTGCCCAGATTTCTCAAAAGTAAATCGAACGACCAATATTGTTTTAGGTATAAAATAAAAATTAATTTGTGAACTAAATTATATTATAAATCGTGTAATGTTTAAAACAGCGTAACTTTTCATGCGAGGTCGAAAAAGCACGAAACAACTTGCATTGGCTTCGTTTTGGCGAGCACTACGCTATGGAACTGGATTGGAGTCGTTTGGATCTAGTGAAAATTTTGGGCAAAATTAAACGCACGTTTAATTTTATTCGAAATAAAACGCTACAACTATTATCGGAAACTCAAGGTGAGAACTTCTCACTCAATCGAATTGTTTCGATTTAAATTTTAAATAGTTAAATTTAAAATTTGCTTGATTGTATGCCTGGATGATAAATTATTATCTATTGATTGTTAAAATAGACATTATATGTCGTATATTAAGCGAATGTTATTTATTAAAAACATATACCGCGATAATTCCAACCTGTATGGAACAGGTGCTATATATGTACTTGGAGTTGATTTCCCACATTATATGGTGGATGAGACCCAATTGCGCCGCATAATAGCAGATAGTATTTTATAAATCCCATATACCGCGATATTCCGTCTCGAAGCGGAATTGGTATTGTGCTAACATCTTCGGATGCAGGGAAACAGGTTGGAGGGATCCAACTGGATTCCTCAAACATTTGAATTTGTTTCAATGTTGTGTGTTGATCTATTTATTGATCTATTTATAATCTGCGTGATTATCTTTGTGATTGAAATCGTTAAAGGCTAAATTTTAGCCGAATATATTTTTGGTATCGTTCGATGCCGAAAATAAATAAAATTGGATTTTTGAAAATTTAAGTTGAGAATTCATAATAAAATTTAAATTTTTAATTGATTCATTTTAAATGAATAAACGTTGTAATTTTATGTTATAAAAATTATGATTTTGTGAAATATAACCGAAAGGTGATTTTTGAAATAAGTAGTTGATTTATTTATAAAAATGGTTTAAATTGGGAATTTTGAATTATTATAAACGATTTATATAAAAGATTTATAAAATTGATATTTATAAATTAAAATATTGGAATTATAAAACGAGTTTTTATAAGCATTAAAATGAAATAAAAAATGGATTTCATAAGTGAATGAAATATATAGATTTATAAATTGTGAAGTTATAAAATGAATAGATTTTGTAAAATAAAAGATTTATAAGCAATTAACGTATAAATTAGATTTTGGTGTTTAAATGAGATATAAATAAAATTTGTTAATTAAGGGATTTTTATTAAGTTGGAGTTTTTATAATATATATATGTGTGTGTGTGTGTGAATTTATAAACGTGGTTTTATAAATCCGAAATCGACTTATTTTGATAAGTTTAATTATTATAGCTTATTAAAGGAAATATATTCATGATTTTGGACAGTGGATAATCCTTTAAATAAAATATGTAGAAATTGAATTTGGTTAACGAAGTATATTCACGATTTTGGACAGTGGATAATCCTTTAAATAAAATATGTAGAAATTGAATTTGGTTAACGGAGTATATTCACGATTTTGTACAGTGGATAATCCTTTAAATAAAATATGTAGAAATTGAATTTGGTTAACGAAGTATATTCACGATTTTGGACGGTGAATAATATATTAAAGAAATATTTTGGGAAAGTGATATTTTAAATTGAAAATGAATATTAGAAATCGATTTGGAAATCGTATATTCATAGATATTTTGGAAAGGTAAATTCACTATGGAATTTATAAAAGAAAGGGAAGTTGTTTAAAAATAAACATTGATTTATTTTGAAGTGTGGAGATAAATTTACGGATTTGGAACGTAAGTTTAAAATAAATCGGTAAGGATTTATTTGATTGATTTAAATGAACTACTTTAAATTGAAAATGGATAAATATTTGGAAGTGTTTCCGTTTATGGAAATTGATTCGAAATTTATTTTCAAAGATTGAAAGGTGAAAAATGATTTGAAATTTGTTTTCAAATGGTTGAAGCGTGGAAAATATATCTTATAAAGATGTTTTGAAAAATAAATAATTTGGGGAGATTATTTATAATCGAGTGATGTTGTGAATATTGATTGATAGTTAAATAACCGACTATCAATATTGACCTTTAAATAGGTATTTGTTGTGAATTGGTTGAAATTGAATGCTACACTTATTTTTAAATTATTGAGATCGTTATTCGGATTACCCGTTTCGAATAGTGATACGACGTAATGGATAGCATTGAAGACCGGTGTTGAAGACCGGGTATTTGTGAAAATGATAGGATGACCTATCGATTGTCTCTGCACCGTTAGCTACGGTATGGAGATTTCCTTTGTGATGGGAAACTCGATCGGGATTGTGAATACCCGGATTGCAAGGGCTTCTTTGGAAGTGCCTTCGGTTCTGTTCGAGCCTGGAACAGACTTGTATGGTTACATGTCTGACATTACATTTTGAGATATAAAGCAGATTTCTTTCAAATACAATTCCGTTGGCGGCGGAGAATTTATTCTCTTAGCTTAACACCCTTAGAGGTTATGTAGTTGAAGGTTATCAGGAATATATTTCCAATTCGGTAATGTGGCATGCTGAGTGTTGCTGTGTGATGATTATTTACTGATCATTTGTTGATCAAAGCATGGCTTTGTGAAAAAACGTAGCTTTGTGGACGAGACTTCGTCAGACCTCACTCCCCGGAAATGGTCAAAACAGGAATATGCGGCAAGGTTATGAGGGTCGCGCCCTTTAGGGTATGTCATTTCCTTCTGGAAAGGGTGGTATCATGGTATGGAGCCCAGATACTTACCATGTTGACACACTATATTTATTACTGTGTGATGTTGTTATCGAGCGCTCGGATAAAGGTCCAAAGGGACCGGGGGATGACATATTCGTGTAGTAGTTACCTAGTTACAAAGGTAACCCGGCCTTGTGTTGGCAGAGATCTAACTGTAACGTTAGGTTCTCGGGATGTCCCGCCAGAGACGATCCCGTTGACAGTAGGAAGTTCCTTACCTGACCATTTGTTGGAAAATCCAAAAAAAAAACAATACGAGCCTTATACGGTTTTAGTTGTAGAACCTGCCATTTAATATGGTAGCTATAGTAGGCATACTATAATGGTACCTATGCCGACTAAGATTTATATTCTATTTTCGAAATGCTTTCATCACTATGCACTAGTAATAATATCAAAAAATGATTTGTTTTGCTTAATAAGCATCTTTGACTATCATAAGGAGAAATATTCTCCAATTCTGCATTTGCATTGTGTGTGTGCGCGGAGGCCTTATGGTAGTTTCATTTTCCAAAAGCATTGCGGATATTTTTCCACTTTCCTTATTGTTGTTGTTTTAAATGATAATAATTGTTTTAAGTTCTCTCACCAGTCCCATGACTGACCTGCAGTTTATTTTCTCTTCCTAAACTCTAAGTGCCCATAATTTTCCACATGGGCAGTCTAGAATCAGGTTATCAGGTCATTTTGGATTCAGAAGTGCTGTGGAGCTCAAGAGGCGAGCTGGATGGCAAGACGTATTACTTGTATATGATATTATCTTTCCGCTGTAAATTCACTTGTAAGGACATGTTTGTATAGCTGTCCATTGTCCAGTTGTGTTGTATATTGTTGTCATACACTCTGATGATGTAATGTAATAACTGATATAATTCTTTGATTTAAAGATTATTCATTTATCTATTATATGTTGTTCCGCTGCGATATGTGAGATTTTGATTTTGTTTCCGTTCTGTTTTCTTATTTCTTCTATCTTTTTCTTCTACCTCTTCTTTTAAACTCTAACAATTCGGTTTCCGGCATTCGATTATGCGGCATTTGATACAGTGTACGTAAGAATGCCGACCTTCGGATCCCGACAAAATCGATATGTTACATGTGGTATCAGAGCATTTGGTTAAGAGACAACCTTGCCTCTGTTTGGTGTTACTCATTAGAGATAGAGTCAGTAGTGCTCTAGAATGAGTTTGAGTGTAATAATAGATATGAGCGCGTATTTGTTAGTGAATATAAAATTGTTTTATATTGTGATGATTGGTTTGTGGAGTGGTATATGGGTTCTGGTCGGTATAGTCTGTACAACTCTATCGATAGGGATCTATAAACACTTGTTCAGAACAAATTCGGCACGATATTGTTTTAAATTGGGTAAATGGAATAATTTTACCTCGATTATATTTTATATATAAAGGAATAATTTTTCAGAATTATTAAAATGTATATAAATTGATTGTTTAGTTGCTGAAAATGTAAGAATATATATAAGTAAATTAAAAGATGTTTGAATAATCTAATTAAAAGAATAAAATTGTTTAAGCAAATTGTTAAGTATGGAATTATAATTAAAATGATTTATAATTGTAAAATAATCTTATATGTAAATAGTGAAATTATATGAGGAATTTTTTTATAAATGTGATTTATAAATAATGTAAAGGAAAAATTTTGAGAGGATATTAAGCACTGAATTCACTATTGTTACTGGGAAATAATAAGGGTGATGACTACAGCATCATCAGTATCATTTTCAAGTTTCTGTGTGATGGATTTGCTACCATAGTAAATTGAAATTGAAGTTTTGTTGTGATAAACAAATTTGAAATTGAAAATCCAAGTTGAAATTGATAAATATAAGTAAAACGAGTTTTGAACTTATATTATAACATAAAATTTTAGCTTTGGTAAAGTTAAAGAATTTGAGTTGGTATAACAAAACATATGATTTGGAATTTAACTAAAGGGAGTTAAATAAATTAAATCAGATTTGGAAGTTTAAATAAGTAAGTTGTATAACTTATAAAGTGAGAAGATGTAAGTGATGAATTTGACTTAAGTAAAAGTTAAATAGAATTTACTTTAGAATTGGAATCTGAATTGGATATGTAAGTGGAAATTTAAGTTAAGTTAAACAAATGATGAATTGAAATGGAATATAGCTCAAGTAGTATTGAATAAAGTTGATTTTGGTATCGAAGTAAAATAATGAAGTGAATTAAATGGATGTGAACTTGAGTTATATAAATGAAATTCAACTTTATTTGTAAATTAAATTAGTAATTGAACTAATGAATTGAATATTAATCAATTGAATGTAAGTAAATTGGTATGGAATAATGGATATAAGTGTAAATTCATTTACGGCTAATTGAATGTTAAACCAAATTGAAGGTTAACAAAGTGAACATGAATGTTGAATGTAAAGTGAATAAATTTGGTTATGTTGAATGTACATTGGTTGTTAGATTATTGTTAATTGATTGAATAAAATTCATATACAATTGAATGAATAAAATTGAAAGCTAAAGCAATTAAATTCAAATTGGAAGTTAAGTAAATTTAAATTGAATGGAAATTGATTTGAATTGAAAGTGAACCAATGTGAATGTAAATTAGTGAATGTAAACTAATTGAAAATGAATAATTGAATGTCGTTGAATATGAATTGGTTGTAAACAATTACAAGTAATGTTGAAATCATATAAGTTGTTTACAAACCTTGTTTAGTATGCATTTGTTTCAATATGCATGTGTTGTAGTTGTTTAAAAGAGTAAAATGCTAATAACTTCTTATATATGTCACTTACGTGTTTATATTGAGTAAGTACAGATACCGATGCTACCGTTAGCGGGATTTGGTTGCGCAAAATGCTAAATAAATAACTGCTTTGCTTAAAAATGCTAAAAAGGTACGCCTACGCAATAAAAATAGGAAATATGAACTGTTTTTTCTGTTTTCCGACCGTGTGGGTCGATGCATATATATTTATGTCTATTGTGATATTGTAAAAGCACCTCCGTACAAAGGAGGTTATGGCGAAATTTTTTGAAAATTTAAGGCGTTAGAAAATTTTCGGGAAATTTTGGAAAAAAATTTGAAAACTTAAAATTTGATTTTTGAGTTATAAAAGTTAAACGATATAGTTGATCTTGAAAAGATAACTATATATGGATTTGAAAACTTAGTAAATATTTTGTAAGAGGTTTAACTATGGGTTTGGAAAAGTTAAACGCTTAAGAGATTTGTAAATCAAATCTGAACGGTTTGTTTTGAAAAGTTAATGAATTCTGTAACTTTTTCTTACTTGGTAATTTCGAGGACGAAATTCTTTTAAGGGGGAAGTCTGTAACGACCCAGAATTTCTGTCATTTGAAATTCGTATATTTAATTAATTTTAAATATCAACAAGTAAAATTTGTAAGTCGAATATTTATTTTTGGAATATCTGGATTTAATTGGATAATTAAATCGACAATGTAATATTTAAAATTACTGAAATAATTGGGAATTGGGTTTAATGTGATCAAAAATGATTTATAAAGTTATATTAAATCATATTGGAGTTAGAACAATGTTTGTGAACTTTTAAAATTGAATTAAAAGTTAATTTGTGAAAATTGAATATTTAAATATTTAATCGACTAGTGAAAATAGTCATTTTTCAAAAGTCTCGGATTTCAACAAAACAAGTTTCATCGGATCCGTAATGTTATATTATCGTATGGTTTCAAATTTCGTGTCAATCGGATTTACGGTTTGTCCGGAGCAAGGCAAAACGCATAGAAATTCGTTTAATCGATTTAATTTAAATTTGATCGTTTATTTCCGTAACTCGCACAGATGACCGAATTAGCTTCCAAAACCTATTCCATTATGTTCGGAAAGTGGGATAAACCCTAGAAACGCCAGTCACCGCACGAGATTTGGAGTTCGAAAAATTTCGAGTGAATAGTAATTTGGAAATTTTCTATAAAAGGCCTTCACAAATTCATTTTTGCAAACAAAAGAAACCAAGCTAGGGTTTCAGCCCTTAGCCGCCACCTCCAAAAGCAATGGCCGAAATCTTCCATTCTTCTTCCTCCTTTTTCTTCTAATCTGCTCACTATCATCAGAAACTTCCAACACGAAAGCTGTAGAGCACAATGCAATCTATAAATTCAACGGTTAAGATGTGAAATGACGAAGTGTGGAGGCTTCAATTTAGCCGCGTTCATCACCGGTTCATGCTCGTTTTTCGATGCAAGAGGTTGACCGAGCTCGACCAAATTCTCGACGTGCGTAGGCGTGGTGATGGGCTTCAAAACCCCGGTGTTTGATCGTCGTCTAGGCAAGGCTATGGATCGCGTCGTCTAGGGATTGGGGGCGGCTAGTATGGGTTTCACGCGTTCGAATGTGAACGAAGGGAAAGGGGAAGAAGCAGTGAGGGTCGGCCCAGATTTCTCAAAAGTAAATCGAACGGCCAAGATTGTTTTGGGTATAAAATAAAAATTAATTTGTAAATTAAATTATATTATAAATCGTGTAATGTTTAAAACAGCGTAACTTTTTCATACGAGGTCAAAAACGCACGAAACAACTTGCACTGGCTTCGTTTTGACGAGCACTACGCTATGGAACTAGATTGGAGTCGTTTGGAGCTAGTGAAAATTTCGAGTAAAATTAAACGCACGTTTAATTTTATTCGAAATAAAACGCTACAACTATTATCGGAAACTCAAGGTGAGAACTTCTCACTCAATCGAATTGTTTCGATTTAAATTTTAAATGGTTAAATTTAAAATTTTATTGATTGTATGCCTAGATGATAAATTATTATCTATTGATTGTTAAAGTAGACATTATACGCCGTATATTAAGCGGAGGTTATTTATTAAAAACATATACCGCGGTAATTCCAACCTGTATGGAATTGGTATTATATATGTACTTGGAGTTGATTTCCCGCATTATATGGCGGATGAGACCCTATTGGCCGCATAATAGCGGATAGTATTTTATAAATACCATATACCGCGATATTCCATCTCGAAGCGGAATGGTATTGTGCTAACATCTTCGGATGCAGGGAAACAGGTTGGAGGGATCCAACTGGATTCCTCAAACATTTGAATTTGTTTCAATGTTGTGTGTTGATCTATTTATTGATCTATTTATAGTCTGCGTGATTATCTTTGTGATTGAAATCGTTAAAGGCTAAATTTTAGCCGAATATATTTTTAGTATCGTTCAATGCCGAAAATAAATAAAATTGGATTTTTGAAAATTTAAGTTGAGAATTCATAATAAAATTTAATTTTGTAATTGATTCATTTTAAATGAATAAACGTTGTAATTTTTATGTTATAAAAATTATGATTTTGTGAAATATAACCGAAAGGTGATTTTTGAAATAAGTAGTTGATTTATTTATAAAAATGGTTTAAATTGGGATTTTTGAATTGTTTAAACGATTTATATAAAAGGTTTATAAAATTGATATTTATAAATTAAAATATTGGGATTGTAAAATGATTTTTTACAAGTATTAAAATGAAATAAAAAATGGATTTCATAAGTGAATGAAATTTATGGATTTATAAATTGTGAAGTTATAAAATGAATAGATTTTGTAAAATAAAAGATTTATAAGTAATTAACGTATAAATTGGATTTTGGCGTTTAAGGATATAAATAAAATTTGTTAATTAAGGGATTTTATAAGTTGGAGTTTTTATAAAATACATATATATGTGAGTTTATAAACGTTGTTTTATAAATCCAAAATCGACTTATTTTGATAAGTTTAATTATTATAGCTTATTAAAGGAAATATATTCACGATTTTGGACAGTGGATAATCCTTTAAATAAAATATATAGAAATTGAATTTGGTTAACGAAGTATATTCACGATTTTGGACAGTGGATAATCCTTTAAATAAAATATGTAGAAATTGAATTTGGTTAATGAAGTATATTCACGATTTTAGACGGTGAATAATATATTAAAGAAATATTTTGGGAGAGTGATATTTTAAATTGAAAATGAATATTAGAAATCAATTTGGAAATCGTATATTCATAGATATTTTGGAAAGGTAAATTCACTGTGGATTTATAAAAGAAAGGGAAGTTGTTTAATAATAAGCATTGATTTATTTTGAAGTGTGGAGATAAATTTACGGATTTGGAACGTAAGTTTAAAATAAATTGGTAAGGATTTATTTGATTGATTTAAATGAACTATTTTAAATTGAAAATGGATAAATATTTGGAAGTGTTTTCGTTTAAGGAAATTGATTCGAAATTTGTTTTCAAAGATTGAAAGGTGAAAAATGTTTGAAATTTGTTTTCAAATGGTTGAAGTGTGGAAAATATATCTTATAAAGATGTTTTGAAAAATAAATAATTTGGGGAGATTATTTATAATCGGGTGATGTTGTGAATATTGATTGATAGTTAAATAACCGACTATCAATATTGACCTTTAAATAGGTATTTGTTGTGAATTGGTTGAAATTGAATGCTACACTTATTTTTAAATTATTGAGCTCGTTATTCGGATTACCCATGCCGAATAGTGATGCGACGTAATGGATAGCATTGAAGACCGGTGTTGTAGACCGGGTATTTGTAAAAATGATTGGATAACCTATCGATTGTCTCTGCATCATTAGCTACGGTATGGAGATTTCCTTTGTGATGGGAAATTCGATCGGGATTGTGAATACCCGGATTGCAAGGGCTTCTTTGGAAGTGCCTTCGGTTCCGCTCGAGCCCGGAACAGACTTATATGGTTACATGTCTGACATTACATTTTGAGATATAAAGCAGATTTCTTTCAAATACATTTCCGTTGGTGGCGGAGAATTTATTCTCTTAGCTTAACACCCTTAGAGGTTATTTAGTTGAAGGTTATCAGCGATATATTCCCAATTTGGTAATGTGGCATGCTGAGTGTTGCTGTGTGATGATTATTTATTGATCATTTGTTGATCAAAGCGTGGCTTTGTGAAAAAGCGTAGCTTTGTGGACGAGACTTCGTCAGACCTTACTCCTCAGAAATGGTCAAAACAGGAATATGCGGCAAGGTTATGAGGGTCGCGCCCTTTAGGGTATGTCATTTCCTTCTGGAAAGGGTGGTATCATGGTATGGAGCCCAGATACTTACTCATGTTGACACACTATATTTATTATTGTGTGATGTTGGTTATCGAGCGCTCGGATAAAGGTCCAAAGGGACCGGAGGATGACATATTCGTATAGTAGTTACCTAGTTACAAAGGTAACCCGGCCTTGTGTTGGCAGAGATCTAACCGTAATGTTAGGTTCTCGGGATGTCCCTACAGAGGAGATCCCATTGACAGTAGGAAGTTCCTTAGCCTGACCATTTGTTGGAAAATCTAAACAAAACAATACAAGCCTTGTACGGTTTTAGTTGTAGAACCTGCCATTTAATATGGTAGCTATAGTAGGCATACTATAATGGTACCTATGCCGGCTAAGATTTATATTCTATTTTCGAAATGCTTTCATCACTATGCACTAATAATAATATCAAAAAATGATTTGTTTTGCGTAATAAGCATCTTTGACTATCATAAGGAGAAATCTCCACCAATTCTGCGTTTGCATTGTGTGTGTGCGGGGAGGCCTTATGGTAGTTTCATTTTCCAAAAGCATTGCGGATATTTTTCCACTTTCCTTGTTGTTGTTGTTTTAAAAGATAATAACTGTTTTAAGTTCTCACACCAGTCCCATGACTGACCTAGAGTTTATTGTTCTCTTCCTAAACTCTGGGTGCCCATAATTTTCCACACGGGTAGTCTAGAGTCAGTTTATCAGGTCATTTTGGATTCAGAAGTGCTATGGAGCTCAAGAGGCGAGCTGGATGGCGAGTCGTATTACTTGTATATGATATTATCTTTCCGCTGTAAATTCACTTGTAAGGACATGTTTGTATAGCTGTCCATTGTCCAGTTGTGTTGTATATTGTTGTTATACACTCTGATGATGTAATGTAATAACTGATATAATTCTTTGATTTAAAGATTATTCATTTATCTATTATATGTTGTTCTGCTGCGATATGTGAGATTTTGATATTGTTTCTGTTCTGTTTTCTTATTTCTTCTATCTTTTTCTTCTATCTCTTCTTTTAAACCCTAACAATTCGGTTTTCCGGCATTCGATTATGCGGCATTTGGTACAGTGGACGTAAGAATGCCGACCTTCGGATCCCGAAAAAATCGATATGTTACATAATAATATACCAAATCTTCGTCTTTGTCCTTCAGAAAATAATCTTTAATGTGCTGAAAAACTCAAGACTGACCCGAGTGTAATGAAAAGAGAAAACATTCAAGCCAGGACTAAAATATCCTTATGTGAGTCATATCAATATCACATATAACATGAGTTTATAGCGTCAGAGATGTTTCTGGGGTTTTACATCACCTATCCAGTGTATAGCGTGCGTGCAATAACTCAAGAGATGTTACGGAATTTTCCATCTCTTAAGGATCCATCAAATTATTATATATAGTAGAATATAATATGTATGTAATGTCTAATCAATAAAATAAATATTTTTCTTAGAATAAATGATTTACATTAATCCCCTTTAATGTGTTTTTAAGAATTGTCGTACAGTTTGCATATAACACGCTAGTAGCATATCGGGGGATAGGGATGCACCGTGATACAACACTAAACAAAAATCATATGTATCTCCTATATTGATAAAAATATGACAAGGCAAGTGAGGCAATGCTCAAGGTAAGATACTACTAGTTCGGGTCGTAGGGCTGGTGGTAACGCATCGTAGCCACGATTGTCCACTACATCCATCCATCCCATATTGAGTCAAATGGAGGTTATTCCCAAATCAAGGTGCACCAATCAAAACCAACAACAAGAATAATAGTATGGACAAAGTCCAAAGGAAATTGAAGAATGGATGTTCGCTAGGGGTAATTAGCCTCATTGGTCCTGTCAAGCCATCCTATTTTAGTCATTTCAAATTGGCATAAGTGTCATGGTATATCAATAATCGTTTCTTTCTTCAAATCTGGCAACGATACCAAATCCAACCACTTCGTTTTGGAGTCTCCTCCGCATACACAGTTGCTAAAGTGGTTCCAATATTGACAGAGAGTATGCTAATAAGAGGCCCCGATCTCCTAAACAATCAAACGCCATTTTACACACCGGTTGGTTCTTTTACATTTAGAAAACAATTCATACTTAATATCAAATTATCATATTCTCTTCACAATCAATTTCATTGCAAAATTATCATATTCACTTCAAAGAATCATATTCATTTCGATATGTCATTTTCACTTGAAAATATCGTTCACTCTAATATCTTGATTTCACTTTCAAAATCGTTTAGAATTTCAATTTAGGCTATGACTTCATTTTAACCAAATTTGCAATGAAAACACCGTAACAGTTCCCACTCTGACCGGTTTGTATTTTTAGAAAATAGTTTGAATTTTTTAAATAGTTTAATATAAAATAGTTTAAGTATTGAAAATGATTTATATAGTAAAATAGTTTAGAAAATCAAAATAATTTAAATACTTAAAAAAAATTAAACAGTTTATATCAAAATAATTTATTTTGAAAACAGTTTCAAATCAAACTGTCTCTTTCCATTCAACAATTTGGATCTAAGTCCAAATTCCAGTCAAACTAATTCAATTTCAATTATTCAAATTCAAATCATTTTCAATCTCGATTCAATTCAAATTGACTCAATTTCATTTTCAATTCGAATTAACTTCGATTTCAATTTCAATTTAAATTAATTTTAGTTTCAATTTTAGTTTTTAACTTCAATTTCAATTCAACAATTTGATTCAGTGGTTTAAATTTCAATTCAATTCCATTTTCAAACCTTTTCAATTTATATCGATTTCAAGTTTGATTTCAAAATATCAATTTAAATCACTTAAATCAAATTAAACTTCAATATTCAATTTAAGGTTCAAATCTTTAAAATAATACAATTCCGAGCTCAATTTTTGAAATATTGATTTATATCACTTTTACTTAGCAATATTTCAAAATTTGAATAAAAGTTAAAAGTTTTGAAATAAATCAATTTCCAAAATTTAAATCATATTTCAATTATAGTCTCAAATTTCAAATTTGATTCTTTGAACAATTCCTGATAACAAATTTCAATTTCAACATTTTGATCTCAAGTTCGAAAATAATTCGATTTCCATAAATTCGATTTTTTATTTCTTTAAATCAAAATAATTTAAATAATTTCAAATCAAAATTTTTAAAATCATTCAATTTAACCAATCCGACGTTCGTATATAATTTTCTATCCTATGGCCAAGTAATCGGTTATTTCGATTTTAATTTCAGGGATGGATATATGTCATTTCAATCCAAATCAAAGTGTCATAGGTACATATCATTTCAACCTATTTCTTAATTTACTCAAAATAATTCAAATAACAGTTTATATACTGTTAGATAATTTATAGGGTGATAACAGGATATGGCAAAATAAATAAACATCCAAATCACCCAAACTATCGGTCAATGGCAACCATTACAATCAACATCCAAATCGGTCAAATATCACAATAGTTACTGGTTATCAACAAAGAGTGTCTAACTGGCTATTTAATTTCAATTTCAAATTGAACTGTCAATTTAGATTCATATTAGTTCAATTCAGATGTCAATTTAAATGTTAGTTAAATTACCAACAACAATCAATAAATTTAAATTACTTCAGAACCTCAATTTAACTAATATAAAAATAATTCAGTACTTTATGAGCACTATAAAACACTCACCTTTATTTGAAACTAAGAATATTTAAGCTTTAAATAAATTCCAATTTAACTCCATGCTACAGACGATGTCGATATAGTCGCATCGCGACTCGTTTCGCACGAAACGAACCTCGTATGCAAAAGTTACGATTTAGTTAGTGTTTGAGATAATTAAAACTTAAGATAATATTATTTTTGTCAACTTGCGATAGCTTTAGGTTTTCAACATGCGATGACTTTGTTTTGGTTGACATGCAATAGTTATATTTGTTAGTATGCAATGGCCTATGGTTTTAACATGCGATAGCATAAAGTTTTTAAAAGTGTGCACATGTTTTTGCATACGATAGCCTAATTATTGAAACTCAATAGCTGCATCTTTAACATGTCATGGCATATGATTTGAAAAGTGCAATAACATATTTAATGACACATTAGTTTTTAACTTTATGTTTGGACTATGTTTAACTTAATTTAAAAAGTAGTTTTTTATTGAAAATTTCAAGAAGGTTTTCAAAGGAAGAAAATGCGTTTTATCCCATTTTTAAAGAGTATTTGTAGAGGAAAGTATTACTTAGTTACAAGTAATTTTTTGTATTGGATGATCAAACATATATTTATGATGGATGATAATATCATATATGTTCGATTTTGTATCTTGATTGGTTATTATTGTAGACATTAAATTGTTAACATGCTCAATTATATGTTATATGTTATCACCCAACATTTATAACATATATGATTTGGGAATTAATGACAGATTAGGGTTGTTCCAACTGTGGATATTGTAACGCCCTGTAAATTGAATGGTAATTAATTAAAAAGAAATTAATCAACAATTAGTAATGCCATAAATAGAAATTTCACAAACATCGGAATTTGGCTACGATACTTGCACCATTGCGTTCGTGGAAATTTTCTAATCAATTCTCAAATATAAGGTTTTACAATCAATGTAACAACCTGGAATTTAATTATGTTCATATGGATATTTAATATATTTTTAAATAACTTATAAATGGATTTTAACACTCAAAAATTACCTCTTTTTAATAATAACTAGTGATGGTATTTATGGCATATTCAAAGTAGGACATTCTAAAAAGAAATCACTCATGGCATGTCTCCAGGAATTGTGGATCTCCATTATAGCTCCTCTCTAGTTCGTTCTCTACCGAATCATCGTCATTTCCCCCTCTCTCCCATTTCTGCCTCTGCCATGTCTCTCTCTCATGCCCTTCTCTAAGATTCCTATTCCCCCCTCACCATTGGAGCACTTTGTTACACGCTCTAGCGTTTATTCAGTGCCATTCTCACATGGATGGTGCGTCTATGGACACACTTACTCTTCTGGATCCGGCTATGAGAATTCAATTCGCGAGTGAGAATGTCGATCATGTTGTTACTGTAAATTCATTGAGTAACGGAAACCCCCTGGTGCGACTGCTGACGGATCTGAACTGTGCTACTTCAAATATGCCTATCTGCCCATTGTTAATCGGTGAGCATTCCTTAACGCCCCTCTTGGTTTCCATTGGAAATAATTCTTAGTCCCAGTCTATTGTTGGGTTGAGCGATGATACCAAGCGAGATAACGTTGTAACTGACCAATATCAGTGTAGTAAAGGGATTGTGGTCGATGCTAGTCAGGTAAATGATGTGCATGACATTGTGCATGAAGTATCTGGGTCCAAATGTACTGATAGTGATAAATCTTGTGGTAGCACACTATGTGCTTGTGGAAATGATGACCCTAATATCTCCCATATCAGTTCTCCTATTAGTCGTCCATCGCTTGCTGTTTTTTCTTTTGTCCCTATGGTTCCTACACCCCATACGGCTGCCCCTTCATGGCCATCATTGTTCACCAAAATGCCAAATAATGTGGGTGTACATTCATAGAAGTGAAACCTTTCATTATTACTACCGCACGTTCTCAGGCTTTATCTATTCTAGTTTGGGTCCATTTTTCTCACATTCCTTTTGTTTTCCAGCCTCTTATCGAGATTGATTGGCTTGCAGGCCTTATTGGTAAGGTGATACATTATGGTGCAAACACAATAGCCAGAAATAAATTAGTATATGCCAAATCTCTGATCGAAATAACCTCTGCCAAGTATCTGCTTCTAGTGCTAAAAGTCAAAATCCATGAGGGCCATTTTGCTGAGGTCAGAGTATGATATAGTTGGAAACCGAAGATATTTCGATCTGCCAAACCTTTGGGCATCTTTTGGAGATGTGTTCCAGTTCGGCCTCTGCTAGCATTTTACCTCTTTCTAATCGAGTACCTTTGCCTCATCCACCAATTAGGAGGTGGATCCCGAAGGTTGCTCCGCCTCCGTTTGTTTCTCCACCGGTTGTCGATACTGCTGATGTGTCTCCTCCTATTGTTGCTCCTATTATAGCTCCTGTTGATATATCTCCTGCTGTTAATACTCCTATTGTCGATTCTATTGTTGTGACTCCTAATGTTGACACTCCCGTTATTGTTGATCCTTTTGTTAAAGACTAGCATGTTGATGCCTCTCCTATTCTAACTGATACCATTGTTTGGAATTTTGAGGAGCGAGCCTAGATACATGTCCCTTCTGATATGTGTTACTCCTCGGTTACTGACACTTACTATGCCTTTATTAGTGATGTTGGGGGTAAGAGTCGTAGTCTTTTGTATCATATCGAGGGTGAGGGTCTATCTCTTACTAGGACTGTTTAGATTGGCGAGGAGAATAAAAGTAAGTTTTATGACATCGCTTGGGATAGGAAATTTATTTGCTCACCTGCTTCTGATGGTTATGATCCAAATCTCACTGCTCTTTTCTCTGGGTTATTCTTGTTATTGGCCCATCGTCCGATGATTGTACTTTCCACTACTTTTTGGAGGGCACGTAGTCTTATTGCTTAGTACTCTAGGCTCTTTTTGCCTAGCTCCTGTATTTTATTTTTCTTTGTGGTTGGGCTGTTTTCTTCCATTTAGTTATTCTGTGCATGTGCAGAACACCTGTTTTTCCATTATATATACAATTGCACGACCCTCTACAAAGCCGGCTAGCTTTTTGAAATGGTTTTCAAAATGTGTTTACAAAAATGATTTGTTTGAAAAAAAGAAGAAAATGTGACTAGAAATCATTTTTCGAATTTTTGAATTTCGTCGTCTAAAAGTTATCGGAAAGGTTGTAAAGGTTGTAAACATTTTAGTTAACATACACACGTGCATATATATATATATGTATATATGTATGTATGTATGTATGTATGTATATATATTAAATAAATAAGCATGGTTAGTAATTTAATATGGTAAAAGATGAGTTTACTTAAGTAAAAGGAGAGATTTGATCCTTTTTCAAGTTTGAAATTGAAATAAAAAAATAAAGTATGAAATGTCACATTAAAAAGCAACTTCAGGGTACAAAGGAATTTTATGGTTTGTTGAACAATAGGGAGGTGCCCTGGACTTGTGTGTGGTATAAGGAAAGGGTGGATGTAGATGAGGTACTAACAGATGAATGGAGGGTGTGCCGCTTAAGGGATTTTTTAGTAATTTAAATATTTCGCTTTGTATAAAACATTCCATTTTTTTCTCTTCCACTCCCCCATTCATTTCTTACCTTTTCAAACTTCATTTTATTTCCAAAGCTTTTCTAAAGTTTTTTAATGGCTTACCTTTTATTTTCCATAGTTTAAAAATCAAAACTTTTCCATTTCAATCCTTTTAAAAACCTGTTTAAACCCTTATTCATCCTTCTTGTAAGGACCCGTAAATTTCGATAATTAAATTGGTTAATTTAGTAAGATTTTTGTAACTAAATTTAAAAAGAAATAAAAAATTTGTAATTTATAATGTAGTGAATGTTAAAAATGAAATGCAACAATGGTAATTAAAACTAATTATTGACAATTAAAGTGAAATCCCAATAATGAAATAGTATAAATTGTTGCGCTTGGTTATAAAATTTAATATAGGTAAATAAATATAAGTGTTGTATAAATAGAGGAATTTGTTTATAATTAATGGTAATTTAATGAATTCGGTATTATGTATGTAATTATAATAATTGGTTGAAGTATAATAAACTTAAGTGTAACATTGGCATGTAAACAATTATTATAAGTTACCTGTTTAATTAGTTTATTGAATTGGAAATAAATTTTAATCAATATAAATAAATGTTACATCAATGGGAAATGTAATACAATGTTTAGGAGTTGCTAAATTGGAGTATATTAAGGTAATGAAAGGTTAAACAAAGGTTGACTAGGTTATAGAGTAGTAATGAACTTAATAAAAAGATTGGAATTGAAACAAATTAATATATTGAAATTCAATTTATAATTAATGGAATTACTGTAGCAAATGAAATTAAAAACTACGCAATTGAAATAAAGATGAAACGGGAAAATATTAACGTATTAGAATATAAACCAATGTAAATGGTACCTAAGATGATAATATGATAATTGAATTAATATAACAAGATTGGGAAATTAAATAAATGGATTTATTGGAAGTCCAATTGATAATTAATGAATGTATTGAATTGAAATTAACACTGTAATGGGTAAAATAGTTTATATTGAATTGATATAGAAATTTTTCATAAGGGATTATAAATTTCCAGAGTTATCCAAGATGATAAAAATTATAGATTTTAGAATTTGAATGAAAAGTGATTTAATTTAATTTAGATTGAATTTATTTAATTAATAGAAAATTAGCCATTTTGGTCACTGACTCGGATTTCGATTAAACCAATTTCATCGGATCCGTAACGGTGAATTATTTTAGGATTTCAAGCTTCTTGGCGATCGGACTTGTTGTTTGATCGCACGGGCTCGAAATGCCTAGAAATCAATGAAATTGAAATTAATTGAAATCAATTTGAAATAACTTGATTTTAGCATAACTTCTTCATATGAGGGAACTTGGACTTGAGACTCGTCACCTGTGTTAAAATATTTAAAAACATCTATTTTGATATATGGATTGACCCATTTTCGTTCCAGAGGCAGAACGGGCTTTTCGGGTTGCTATCGCTCAATTAAATCGTGTCCATGCATCTCTATTTCTGACCTAGCATATATACCTCGTTATAAACCCTAGCCACTCCTTATTCTTATTTGTCTGTACATGCAATTCTTTCTGTTGCTTCTCTTTCTCAATGGTTAACAAATTTTCAATTCCAAATCCAATTGCAATTCAAAATCAAGTCAAAAATTCAATCTTCTCAAACAATATCGAATTATATATGGATTTGAAGCTCTCGACGAGCGCAAGTCAAATATATGATTTGTTTTTCAATCTGGATTTCGGTGCAGATGAAAATTGTTGTTTTGTTTTCGGCCATCCATCCCTCGTCGATGAACCTCGACTGATCTTCAAATTGGAGGCATGGTTGTGTGGAGAGTCAAGTGGGGAGACCATCGGCATGGGTTGCGCAACAAGTCGACGGCTAGATCGATCGAAATTCGCTTAGGGTTTTGTGTTGTGGTGGCGGTAGGGTGGGTATCGCATGGACGTGTAGCCTATGCCGACTCGAAGGTCGTGGGAGTGGAAGCCGCATGTCGCAGCGGCCTTAGGTGGTAGGGCGGTGGTGTCTGGATCGGCGATAAGCGACAACGAAGTAGTGGCGGCCAGGCATCCTGAGGGTTCATTCGGTAATAAAGCAATAAAAAAGAATTTGGAAGATGAATGCGTGACTAAGTGTTGAGGTGGTCTCTTTTTTTGTTTTATTTTAATTTTTTTATTTCAAATTCACTCATTCTTACATCGATAACTTTTGCATACGAGGAAGAATTCACACGTGGTTTTCTTCGTTAGGATCGTATTGAAATTTCGGATATTTTGACGCTAGTTTAGACGAATTCTGAGACTATTTGAATTTCAGGTTTAAATTCAATTTAAATTCAAAAGGTGAGTGTTTTAACCCACCCACAACTTCTAAAATTTCTTATGTTTGTTAAATTGATTTATGATGTGGATCGAAATTTATTTATGACTGTTTGGCATATTATGAATCATCATCTCAGTTTATTTGAATTTATTTGGATAGAATAGATATATAATTTATTATTGAATATAAACTACCAGTAATTATTATCTGTTCTATATTGATGTTATTGATTGAATTGGATGATGATTGTGATAAATGTTTGATGGTCGATATTGGATGAATGGATGTTGTATTTTATATTGTTATAAACTACATGTTGTTATGGATTTTTATTTCATTCGGGATTGCGGTTTGAAATGATATATAACCGTATTTATATTTTTAATTAAGGATTGAAATGATAAATATCCGTACCACTTGACCATAGGAGAGAAAATTATATACAAACATCGTGGTCTATATAAAAAATATTTTAAAATGATTTCTTTGGTTTTTTAAAGAAATATATGGTTTTATATAAATATTGATTTTGATATTTTGTAAATGTTATTTTATTCTTGATTTTAAGCTATGTATAATTTGTTTCAATATAAAATAAGTTTAATAATAAAGTTTGATTTTATGGAAGATAATATGGTTAAGTATCTAAATTATATTTTAATATAGAGTTTATGATGATTTAAATAAATTAAGGTTGGAAGATAAATTGAAAATTTATTTGAAATTGAATTTATTTAAGAATTGAACTCAAATAAGTTGATGTGAAATTTATTAAATTGGAAATTTTGAAAGGTATGATTATTATAACTTAATTTTGGGGTTAAGTTGAATTAAATGAGTATTTCAAGTATAAATAAATTGAAGGAAATAATTAGTTACTTGTAATTTAGGATTGTTTAAATGATAATGGATTTATTAAGTAAAATATTTCCAAACAAAATAATAGAAAATTGTAATTGATATGTATATATGAAATCACCGAACTTAGTTTTGAAATTATTGAATACTTAAAGTTTGAAATATATTGAATTTTGGAATGGTTTATTCTATAGATCAAATATATTTTGAAATCGATATAATTTGGAGTAGTTTATTTGGAAACTGAATTGAATTGAAATTTATGATTGGAATTTGGTTAAATTTAAAATTTAGAAATCCGAGTTGTTTTGGAATTGATTTGTAAAACTAAAAAAGCTATTTAAATAAAGTATTTTAAACACGTAAACCACATAAGTGGTGGAAGTTATGAGTTTCAAGGTATTATAATTTGAAAGTGTTGTATTTGAGGTGTTTGATTTCAAAATGTTATAACTTTGAAAGTGTTATGATTTTAGAAAAGGATATACTTGAAATGAAATGATATTGTATTAAATTTGGTTTTGAAAAGGCAATGATATTTGGTTTTAAAGTATAAACTATTTTGAAAATGACCACGGTGTTATTATAACATTTGGTTGTTAAAGAGACTGGGATCGGAAGTTGTCATACTCTCTGCCAACTCCGAAAACCACTTTGACAACCGTGTACGCGGTGGATCTTTCAGAATGAAGTAGGTTAGTGGCGGCGTTCCTTTGAGGTATATGCATGGACCCGACTCCCGTGAGTTGGCATAAGGTGGCTAAAATAGGAGCGATTGACGGGCTAAGAAGGTAGCACCTTTTATCGGACACACTGCTTCGATACCATTCTATTACTTTGTGATTGATAGGGGCCCTTTTGATTTTGGGGTGTGGCTCGAGGTGGGCAGTAGTAGCTGCTATGCGTTACCATCGGTTTGGAAGCATATTTGGTATATCTACCCTGGCATTGCCTAGTTGTGCCGTGTCACCTACCGTAGCGTGCCTGATGCGGTTTTGTTTTATACCATACCTATAGAGTGCCCTCTGACGACGTCCAGCATGGAGGAGATTACGGTTGTGTATAGACTATGGAAATATGAAAGTGTGTTAAGGTGGAAAATGTTAAGCCTTAACGCTATTTTCAAGTATACTATACTTTACTTTAGACACTATTATAATAACGTATATTACTACATAGTAGATAGTTTAACGGATCCTTAGGAAGTGTGAATACCAAACATCTCTTAGGTTACTACACTCACATTGACACTAGATAGGAGATGTCGAATCCCAACATCTCTAACGCCGTTCCACTCATATTATTTACCGTTGATTTAACTTACATAAGTCTTTTAGTTCCGACTAGAGTGTTTTGTCTTTTCAATTCGCTCGGGTCAGTCTGAGCATTTCAGGGTTTGAAGACCCTATTGCTAGAGGACGAAGACAAAGATTGTATTATTATTTTATTATATTTCACTACATCATGTATTCCGCTGCATTATTTATTATTCTCTGGTATGTGTAACTCTGATCTGTGTTGTATAAGTATAATCAAATGTTTTGTAAAACAGCTTTATGAACTGTTATTTGATTATTATATTTTGGCATTCCGCTGTGAGATTCTTTCTTTCTCTGCTTTTCTTATTCACCCCAATAACAATCCGCTCTTTTGTATGGTTTAAGTCGGATTTGTGTGGTTTATCATCGATTTAAAGTGTACAAAAAGGCAGGATGTTACATTTGGTATCAGAGCTTTGGTTTAGCGATAAAGCTTAGCTTTGTTGAGTCTGACTCTTTATTAATAGGGTAGTAATACCCTATGATGAGTCACTGAGTGTGCGTGTGCGTGTGTGTGTATGTGTGTGTGTGTATGAGAGCGTATTTGTTAGTATTATAAAGGTTTTAATATTGTGTTTGTTGTTCCATTTTGTATTTATAAATTCTGGTTAGTGCATAGGACGCTATGACATCAATAGGGATTTCTAAACACTTAATAGGACAGACCGACACAGTATTTGTCTTGAAGTATAGGTAAATAAAATAATTTTGCCTATTATATTTTTTGTATATAAAATAATTTTTTTATAAAGGTTATATTTGGTTGCAATATATTGGTTGTTAGGTATTGAAATTTATTAATATTGATTGGAAGCAAAATTCAAAGAAAATAAAATAAATGAAAATTGGAAATTTTAGAACTTAAGTTCCGGGATTTTTTTTTTCAAAGGACTTTGGAATATAATAATATTGTTTATAAGTATTTTCTGATATAAATATTTCAATATAATTTGAAAGAATTATTTTAAAGAAACTATGGAAAGAAATAAGTTCTATACTCCCCTCTATGTCGCTGGGAAATAATTTCGGTGATGAGTGCACGCATCATCGACATTCATTTTCGAGTTTCTAAGTGGGAAGGCCACTTAGTAGTTTTACTGCATATTTATTTGGAAAAACAAATATAAATTTTTAATTTTTTTACATATAATTGGATATATAAGTTGTAAGTATATATTTATCTATTATTCTAAAATGATTTGAAATTTAACACAATATTTAGTTCTTAAGTTTCCGTTAATTAATAGTTTCAATTATTGTAGTGAATTGGAATGTAACTAATTAATAATTGGAACCTTTAATTAAAATAAGAGATTAAATGCCAGGTTATAAATGAAACTACAAGGAAGTTGGAATTAGTAACCTATAAAACAAATGATATGATTATTGAACATTAAATTAATTAAAAGAAACGAGAAAAACTGGTATAACTTTCAACTACCTCCTTAAAGCATATACACAACTTACCAAATATTAAAAGTTTTAATGTTTAATAAGAAAATGTAATAGGATATTGTACAAGTAAAACTTGAAATAATGAAAGTATCCAATGAAACTCTTTAATAAATATGTATTGATATTATAGAGATATAAACTTAAGTTACAATTGAAATGTTACTATAATAAAATATGATAGAAGGTAAATGTTGTGAGTAGATAATTTTAAACTTAAGTAAATGAAATTCATATGCCAAGTAACTGAATTGCACATGAATACTATAAATAAATGAGTTACTGAAGTGGAAAATGATATGAATAAATAAAAATGAATTTATGTAAGTATAAGTGCAAATAAGCGAAATAAACACCGAATCAATGGATGGAAATGAAAATTAGCAAGAAATAAATGTAAATTAAAAAGATAAATCATTGTATGAATGAAAAGGAAATCAAACAACAAATGTATGAAATGGAATTAATAAGAATGAACTTGATCTATTGTTTGAAATTGCTATTTGTTTGGTTTATGGTTGTTTGGGTAAGGATACTTTAAAATTATTTGGATGTATGAATAATCTATCTAGTTTCATCTAAGACTATTGAGTAAATGGTGCACTTAGTAGTTTATTTTTCATTCTGTACAATTTAAAGTTTTTGAACCCAAACAACTATTTGTTTTATTTGATATGAATGGATGATTAATTTGTGTTGATTTTATGTGATGATTGTATATTGGTTGCAGATGATTATTATTGATTCAATTGTTAGTGGTTGAAACAACTTTAAATATTTCATTTTATATAATTATTAACTCTTTTTGGATTATATAAGTAAATACAGGTTATGAAAGCAATTGCTACTGCTTTTGGTTTCATAAAATAAGCGGTAATTATCCGACAAATAGGTACGTTCTCGGATTACGGTTTTCTAGCAATATTGTATTATTTTTTCCGTTGATGGGATAAATTATTTTGAGATATCGTGATATATATTGTTATATTTGATATATATTTTTTTTCGAGCCTCCCCGAACAAAGGAGACTATGCCAAAATTTTCTGTAAATTTAGACTTAAAAAAATTTTGAAAAATGTTTCCCAAACTTTATTAATTTGAGTATAAAAAGATTAACAGTTATAAATTGGTATATTTTATTTAAATTAATTAATTTTGTAAATTTATTTGTTTATAAAGTTAATATTTTGAATAAGATGTATTGTTTACTCAATTCTTTCTTTTTCCTTTTCGGGGACGAAAAGTTTTGAGTGGGTTGGGTGTAACGACCCGTAAATTTCAATAATTAAATTGGTTAATTTAATAAGATTTTCGTAATTAAATTTAGAAAGAAATAAAAAATTTATAATTTATAATGTAGTGAATGTTAAAAATGAAATGGAGCAATGGTAATTAAAACTAATTATTGACAATTGAAGTGAAATCCCAATAATAAAATAGTGTAAATTGTTGCACTTGGTTATAAAATATAATATAGGTAAGTAAATGTAAGTGTTGTATAAATAGAGGAAATTGTATGTAATTAATGGTAATTGAATGAATTCGGTATTATGTATGCAATTATAATAATTGGTTGAAGTATAATAAACTTAAGTGTAACATTGGCTTGTAAACAATTATTATAAGTTACATGTTTAATTAGTTAATTGAATTGGAAATAAATTTTAACAAATTTTAATAAATAAAAATAAATGTTACATTAATGGGAAATGTAATACAATGTTTAGGAGTTGTTAAATTGGAGTATATTAAGGTAATGAAAGGTTAAACAATGGTTAACTAGGTTATAGAGTAGTAATGAACTTGATAAAAAGATTTGGAATTGAAACAAATCAATTTATTGAAATTCAATTTATAATAAATGGAAATATTGTAGCAAATGAAATTAAATACTACGCAATTGAAATAAAGATGAATGGTAAAATATTAACTTATTAGAATATAAACCAATGTAAATGGTACCTAAGATGATAATATGATAACTGAATTAAAATAACAAGATTGGAAAATCAAATAAATGGATTTATTGGAAGTCCAATTGATAATTAATGAATGTATGGAAATTGAAATTAACACTGTAATGGGTAAAATAATTTATATTGAATTGATATAGAAATTTGTTGTAAGGGATTAAAAATTTCTGGAGTAATCCAAGATGATAAAAATTATAGATTTTAGAATTTGAAGGAAAAGTGATTTAATTTAATTTTAATTTATTAATTAATAGAAAATTAGCCATTTTGGTCACTGACTCGGATTTTGATGAAATCAGTTTCATCGGATCCATAATAGGGAATTATTGTAGGATTTCAAGTTTCATAGCGATCGGACTTGTCGTTTGATCGTACGGGCTCGAAACGCCTAGAAATCAATGAAATTGAAATCAATTTGAAATAACTTGATTTTAGCATAACTTCTTCATACGAGGGAATTTGGACTTGAGCCTGTCCCATTTCTTTTAAATATTTACAAACATCTATTTTGATATATGGATTCACCCATTTTCGTTCCGGAGGCAGAACGGGCTTTTCGGGTCGCTATCGCTCAATCAAATCGTGTCCATACATCTCTATTTCTGACCTAGCTATATATACCTCCTTATAAACCCTAGCCACTCCTTATTTTCATTTGTTTGTATGTTTATTTCTTTCTGTTACACCTCTTTCTCAATGACAGACAAATTTTCAATTCCAAATCCAGTTGCAATTAAAAATCAAGTCAAAAATTCAAACTTCTCAAACAATATCAAATTATATATGGATTTGAAGCTCTCGACAAGCGCAAGTCAAATATATGATTCTTTTTTCAATCTGGTTTTCGGTTCGGAAGAAAATTGTTGTTTTTTCAGGCCGTTCATTGCACATCTGTGAATCGACTGATCGTCAAATTGGAGGCATAGTTGTGTGGAGAGTCAAGCGGGGAGACCATCGGCATGGGTTGCGCAGCGAGTCGACGGCCAGATCGATCGAAAAATTCACTTAGGATTTTGTATTGTGGCGGCAGCAGGGTGGTTATCTCGTAGATGCGTAGGTCGACTCGAAGGTCGTGGAATCCGCATGTCGCGACGGCCTTAGGTGGTAGGGTGGTGGCATCTGGATCAGCGACGAGCGTCGAAGTAGTGGCGGCCAGGCATCCTGAGGGTTCGTTTGGTAATAAAGCAATAAAAAAATGAGTCCACAAGATGAGTGCATGACGTGGCCAAGTGTTAAGGTGGTCCCATTTTTTTGTTTTATTTTAATTTTTTTTATTTCAAATTCACTCATTCTTACATCGATAACTTTTGCATACGAGGTTGAATTCATACGTGGTTTTCTCCACTAGGATCGTATTGAAATTCTGGATATTTTGATGCTGGTTTGGACGAATTATGAGACTGTTTGTATTTTGGGTTTAAATTGAATTTAAATTCAATTTAAATTCAAAAGGTGAGTGTTTTAACCCACTCACAACATCCAAAATTTCTTATGTTTGTTAAATTGATTTATGATTTGGATAGAAATTTATTTATGACTGTTTGGCATATTTTTAATCATCATCTCAGTTTATTTGAATTTATTTGGATAAAATAGTTATTTAATTTATTATTGAATATAAACTGCCAGTAAATACCTGTTATTTATTATCTATTCTATATTGATGTTTTTGATCGAATTGGATGATGATTGTGATAAATGTTTGATATTGGATGAATGGGTGTTGTATTTATATTGTTATATACTGCAAGTTGTTACGGATTTTTATTTCATTCGGGATTGCGGTTTGAAATGATATATAACCGTATTTATATTTTAAATTACGGATTGAAATAATAAATATCTGTATCACTTGACCATAGGATAGAAAATTAAATACAGACACCGTGGTCTATGTATAAAATTATTTTGAAATGATTTCTATGGTTTTGTAAAAAAATATGGTTTTATATAAATATTGATTTAGATATTTTATAAATGTTATTTTATTCTTGATTTTAAGCTATGTATAATTTGTTTTAATATAAAATAAGTTTAATAATAAAGTTTTCTTTTATGGAACATAATATGGTTAAGTATTTTAATTATATTTTAATATAGAGTTTATAATGATTTAAATAAATTAAGGTTGGAAGATAAATTCAAAATTTATTGAAATTGGATTTATTTAAGAATTAAACTCAAATAAGTTGATGTGAAATTTATTAAACTGGAAATTTTAAAAGGTACGATTATTATAACTTGATTTTGGGGTTAAGGTGAATTAAATGAGTATTTCAAGTATAAATAAATTGAAGGAAATATTTAGTTATTTTTAATTTGGGATTTATTTAAATGATAATGGATTTATTAAGTAAAATATTTCAAAGCTAAATAATAGAAAATTGAATTTGATATGTATATATGAAATTACCAAACATAGTTTTGAAATTGTTGAATACTTAAAGTTTGAAATATATTGAATTTGGAGTGGTTTATTCTGTGGACCAAATCTGTTTTGAAATCAATATAATTTGGAGTAGTTTATTTGGAAACTGAATTGAATTGAAATTTTTGATTCGGGATTCGGTTAAATTTAAAATTTAGAAATTCGAGTTGTTTTGGAATTGATTTGTGAAATTAAAAAAGCTATATATTATATAAAGTATTTTTAATATTTAAACCACATAAGTAGTGGAAGTTATGAGTTTCAAGGTATTGTAATTTGAAAGTGTTATATTTCAAGTGTTTGATCTTTGAAATGTCATAACTTTGAAAGTGTTATGATTTTAGAAAAGGATATATTTGAAATGAAATTATATCGTATTGAATTTCGTTTTGAAAAGGCAATGATATTTGGTTTTAAAGTATAAACTATTTTGAAAATGACCGTGGTGTTATAATAACGTTTGGTTGTTAAAGAGACCGGGATCGGAAGTTGTCATATTCTCTGCCAACTCCGAAAACCACTTTGACAACTGTGTACGCGGTAAAGATTCCAGAATGAAGTAGGATGGCGGCGGCGTTCCTTTGTGGTATATATATGGACCCGACTCCCGTGAGTTGGCATAAGGTGGCTAAAACAGGAGCGATTGACGGGCAAAGAAGGTAGCACCTTTTATCGAACACACTCCTTCGATACCATTCTATTACTTTGTGATTGATTGGGGCCCTTTTGATTTTGGGGTGTGGCTCGAGGTGGGCGGTAGTAGCTGCTATGCGTTACCACCGTTCCGGAAGCGTAATTGGCATATCTACCCTGGCATTGCCTAGTTGTACCGTGTCACCTACCCTAGCGCGCCTTATACGATTTTGTTGTGTACCATACCTATGGAGTGCCCTTTGACGATGCCCATTACGGGGGAGATTATGGTACTGCATAGACTATGGGGATATGAAAGTGTGTTAAGGTGGAAAATGTAAAGCCTTAATGCTATTTTCAAGTATATTATGCTTTACTTTAGACACTATTATAATAGCATATATTACTGCATAGTAGATAGTTTAACGGATCCTTTGGAGGTGTGAATCCCAAACATCTCTTAGGTTACTACATTCACGTTGACACTGGATAGGAGATGTCGAATCCCATACACATCTCTAACGTCGTTCCACTCATATTATTTACCGTTGATTTAACTTACATAAGATCTTTTAGTTCTGACTCGAGTGTTTTGTCTTTTCAATTCGCTCGGGTCAGTCTGAGCATTTCAGGGTTTGAAGACCCTATTGCTGGAGGACGAAAACGAAGATTGTATTTTTATTATTTATTATATTTCACTACATCATGTATTCCGCTGCATTATTTATTATTCTCTGGTATGTGTAACTCTGATCTGTGTTGTATAAGTATAATCAAATGTTTTGTAAAACATCTTCATGAACTGTTATTTGATTATTATATTTTGGCATTCCGGTTTGAGATTCTGTTTTGTTTTATTTTCTTCTCTGCTTTTCTTATTCACCCCAATAACAATCCACTCTTTTGTATTGTTTGAGTTTGACGTGTATGGTTTATCGTCGATTTAAAGTGTGCAAAAGGCGGGATGTTACACTTCTACATCTCTTCTTCTTTCAAAATAAAGCCCATACACCCACTTTAAAACCTTGGCTATGCCCTGTTAACCCTAGGTCGAGCGCATTTTTCAAAACCCTAGGCAAAAAATCGAATCTTTTGGTTTTAGTAAAAGGTTGATTTTTGTGAACTTTGATGAGTATAAACTCACCTTTTAATTTGAAAGTTTTAAACTTTTTATGTTGCTAGTTATTATGATGCTCTTGGTTGAATAATATGCATTTGTTGTTGCTAATATGTGGAATTATATGTATTACTCGTTGTGAACTTGAGATTGTAGTTCGACTATGAATTAATGTTAAAGTTATGATCTTTCTAAATGTATGGTGTTATAGCTTGGATATTTATGTTCTGCTCTTGCCTAGGCGTTGAAATTGCTATGGAAGTTAGCATTTTGATTTGTATAGTGACTTGAGATCACCTTTCTAGATTACCCTCTATATATCGAGTATGTTGTGTATGCTATGAGAGCTCTTGGATAGTTCGAGAACGATCGGGGTGATGTCATATTCGGTTTTATCCACCACCAAATGGGTCTACGGGTAGGCCGGTCTTGCAAAGTGAAAAAGTTTCAAAGGTGTTGATCCTTGGTACATCCCTCTAGAGATGTATTGTACGGAAGGTAGTTTCTTACCTTGCCATTGTATGAAAATCCATTATTCAGTAAGCACCTTTTGACTTGATTGTGGAACCTATTATGCTGGAATTTAATCAATGTAATAATTTCAGCTAAGATATAAAACTTTACTTAAACGATGTTTTCAAAAGAATGTCATTAAAAGTAATATTACCGAATTTTGTGTAGTAAAGATTTTGGTTATCATAAGGTAAAAACTCGTTCCATGTTTATGTGTGGCATGATCTTATGAGATACCCTTTGTTTTCAAACATCAGTATTTTGAGTTTCTCACATTAGTCTCATTATTGACATAGAGTTTGTTTCTGTTTCCCTTAAACTCTGAGTTCCCTATTTTTCTAGGCAGCCAAGTAGTCAAGTTTAACTTGGAGCATTTTGATGGAGCTTGAAGTCTAGAGCTAAAGATGTTCTTATAGGTAGTTCTCCATTTCGATTTCAGCTACATTAGTTTACTGATTATATTAAGCATTTATAAGGATATAAATTTATAATTATCCAGTGATTTATAAGATAAACTCTAATATATGTTTTTATAATTTCCGCTATAAAGATTTAAATATTAAAATAATATATTATTCTATTTGTGTAAGATTATGTTCTTTCTTTATTTTCAATTTCCTCATGATAATATGTCTCTTTAGCACTTGGATTTATGATGCGTGAATACGGATAATGTATTAATATTTCTAAGGATTGAGGAGGCGGGTCATCACATTTGGTGTCAGAGCTTAGGTTGAACGAACACCTGAGCCTGGTAAGGGTAAAGTCTCATCGGAGATAGGGTTAGTAATACCCTAGGATGAGTAGCTCATTAGAGATGATGTAACATCCAGCAAATCTGTACCCCTGAGAGTCGACAATATTCTCCATCATATCAACTCACAGTGGACAGAATTGCAAACCATTAGGGTTAAAGAAGAAGAGGTAGGAGAAGAAATAGAAAACAAAATCAAAATCTCACAATCGCAGCGGAACAATATATAATAGATAAATGATTGATCTTTATACAAAAAGAACTATATATGTTTTATACATTGCATCATCGGAGTACAACACAATCAATAGAAAAATACTGGACAGTTATATTGACTTGTCCACACAAAAGCTGACTACACAGCATACCAAACGCAGCAGAAATAAGACAGATACGTATGATACGTCTCGCCATCCAACGCATGCCCTGAGCTCCATAGCAGTCTATCCAGAATCTGTATTCTATAATACTCGGTCTGACTCGAGCATTATAGTAAATAACACCCGAGTCAGTCTGGAAAACCAGCGTGAGAAAACACACTCAATTGGATTATTAAAGTTTTCAAAATCCTTTTGAAATCAAAGGTATCTCGTAAGACCACACCACAAATAAACGTGCCGGGTTTTTACCTTACGATAACCAAAACATTTCTTATCAAATCCTCTGATATTATTGTAGTGGCTATATACAAATACCTATTCAAATAACCGAAAATTTTACATTCATTCAATTCCAGCACAATAGGTATACAAACACGTCCGAAGGCACTTATTGGAGATTGGATTTCATACAATGGTAGGGCTACCGGGATACCGTCCGTCATAGTACCTGGTCTAGATCAGAGTATCGAGGATCCTCCTTGATCCCCTACAACACAAGACCGGAGCTACCCCTTACTGGATAGTCCAAATAAGACCACCCCGCGGTTGGAATCAACAACCGCCCACACAGCCGAATAAAAGGGACATCTAGATAGGGATGACCTTGCACTAATTGTTTGCTAGCCACTTAGCCTTGCTGCACCTCCCCTGTTTTAGCAATTCCCGATTGATGAGGCTTGAGGCTATGCGTTACATTTTTATCACATATACACTTAGAATGCTCATCGTCCCTCTGATGATATTATGATAGCATTCGTCCATACAAGTTGCCTTGGGTCTGGACAAACCAAACCACCGTCTTCATCATCTTCACAATCTTTATTCACAAACGTTCAAACAGGATCGAAGTGGTTTACGGATAACTAAATCTAATTCCGGTCTCTTCGAAACGATCAGCGTATTGGCCAATATTGATAGTCGGTTATTTGACTATCAAATCACATAATCATCCAAACAATTGTTTTATTTCTATTGAAAAGCACCGTCTTAATAACTTTGATTTTAAATAATTTAAATCCTCCAAAGATATATAAACTTTAAAACATTTAAAATAAAACTACTTAAAAGACTGTATTCAAAATAATAGTTATGAAATTCCATAATAATTTTCAAGTAAAACTTAGTAAAAACTACCTTTAAAATAAAAGTTATTTATTTAAAGTATAAATATTTAATAACTATCTTTAAATCATAATACTAGTTTAACCTTTAAAATAATTACTACTATAACTAAATTAATAAATATTTACTTTAAAATCTTAAATAGTTTAAATAATAAATTCCTCTAGAACATTCTTTTAAACAACTTTAAAACTTTAAACATATACTTAAAAATCTGCTTTGAAAACATACTTAGCTTTTCAAAAAAATTCACTTTCCATTCCAATATAACCGTCCAACTATTTATGAATCCTTTTTTATTTATCCCAATTTAATTTATGTCTCAACCTGTATATTTCTTTTGTAACAACCCGCATATTTAACGATTTTATATTTAAATGTTTAATTTAAATATAGCGTCGTTAGTCGGATTTTGGGTCCGAAATGTTACTTTTTGCAAACGGTCGAATTGGGACTCGAAACTACCTCCATTGGTTCCAAAATGGCGTTTGCGATCTTTTTGAGTATAATCTTTGATATGTTTGGAGTTTGTGAAATTTTGACCCTTTTTCTATTGGGTTTTGAGTTTGGGTTCAGCCCACTAGCTTAACTAATACTCTAGCTCAGCCCCTTCTCTTCATTCATCTTCATTTCATTCTCATTTCTTAAGCTAAAACTGAAACGGTGGAAGGGAAAGAGAAATAGAAACTCCAAGCCCTAGTTCCATTTGCAAACTCCAAATTCTTGCTCCAAAATCAAAGAGAAGCCATAGGTAAGCTCTTCTTCATCTTTTCCAACTCTTTCTTCTTCAATTTCAGAAAATTTCCTAAACCTAAATTGGGAAATATGTGTTTTATTCTTAGATTGAAGCTTGTTGGGTTGAAGTAGTGTTTGGTTGTTCTTCTCCTTGATATTGAGCTTCTTCTTCATCTTCTTTATTTTGGGTTAAAGGTGAGTTTTGAACTCACATCTACTTCTCTTGATTTCTTTGATGTTGGATATGAATTTCCTAGCACTTGTTCATATGCTCTTGCTTTTGGTTTGGAATGAATTGGTGAATATCCAAATTTTTAGTGTTTGGGTTCAATTTTTCAAAGATCCTAACTTTGATATTGGAACATGTATTTGGTAGCGAATCGGAGAGCTAATGGAGCTGGGGTATCTATTGGCTAAGGCTCCTTAGGTCCATTGCTCGAACGGTCGCATTTTGGAAGAACTTGAATTTCATTGGAAAAAAGGGCAGAAACTGCAAATTTATGCAGTTCGGCCGACCGAGCCCTGTAGCCGGTCGACCAACCTGCTCATGTCGAGTTTTTTTATTTCCTGCATCTGGCCAGCCGACCGAGCCCTGCAACCGGTCGACCGACCTGCTCCTATTTTGTTGTTTTGCCTATTTTTGCATATTTTGATTTGTTTTCCAAATTTTATCGATTCAAGTTGCTTTTTAGTGGTTGTCATTGCATCTTTGGCTTTGATAACTTAATTTTGACTTCATTCACGGGTTTTCATAAATAATCCCTCTAAATCGTATTAAAAGTTTCCTTCTCCAATTCTTAAATTCTATTTATAATGCACACACAATTTCGCACTTCGAGCGGAGTGGAAGGGTGATTAAATGGTTGGGTAAAACACGGACCATAAATCCCTGCGTTTATCTTTCCGATTATTCCCCGACCTATTCGATTGATTGTTTTGACCTTTGTGTCTGGTTTACCGATGAGATGAGGTGAACTTTGTACTGCTTTGAGTGTGAAATTAACTAACGGATGGTAAACCGTTTAGTGCGAACGAGTGGTTATGGGACTCACGTTACCACTTTTCGGATTCCTTTTTGAGAGTTATGACACATTCCGCCAGTTAGTGGTGTCGAGTACTAGGTCTCTAACCTTCACCACTACGGTTTGTTGCCTTCGGGTATGTGCCTTCAGGTTTGTGCCTTCGGGTTTGTTGCCCTTTAGTATCGCTTCCGATGTTGGTCGTTATGAGCCGCATGGGTGATATTGGGTTGCCCTTTAGTATCGCTTCCAATGTTGGTCGTTATGAGCCGCATGGGTGATATTGGGTTTGGAGTCTTCGGGCTCATGGATCCTTGTTTGTACAGTACTGAGCTCGAGCAAAATTTTATGATGTTTCATTCATATGTATATTCCCTAGGTATCGCCCTTCGGTGTTGGTCTTTTTGAGCCGCATGATGCGTAGCGTTCACCTTGCGGAACTTGTATACCTTATTGGTATTTGTTATTGCCTTATGGCTTGCTTTGGGATATTCTTATCCTTTGTTTCTATATGTTGCCCATGATATGAGGCTTGTTCTATATGATTCATCTTTTGTTAGATGATTGTGTTATCTCCCTTGGAGATATCTATTATGCTTTGTAACCTTGCAGGTTTATTGTTGTTCAGTTTATCTAACTGATTTGTTTAGCTAGACTGACCCGTATATTTTATACTCGGGTCAGACCGAGATGTTTCAGGTTAGGTGCATTTGAACTTAGCCTATTTTGCTTCCGCATGGACTACTCCGCTAGCTTCTTTTTGTCACAGCTTTTTGTGTAGTCTCATTTTGTAGTAACTCTGATATTTATTCTATTGACTCGTCTGTATATTGTGGTCTGCTATACCACTTAACATGTATTATTTTGTACACTCTGCGATGTATCAGTGTATGTGTATATGATGATTTACTGTTCTGTGATGTATATTACATTTGAGTTGTCATATTCTGTTTTGATAGATCCTTCAACCACCTATGGTTTTGTTTTAAGTATTCATTGGGTATGTCGACCTGCTTGATATGTTTATTGTCGATGTATTCAATAGATAGTTAGAGCAAAGCTATAGATGGTCGCTCCCAACCAGCCTTATTCTCCGTGTTAGTTGACGGCATTACCCTGTAGTGTCCTTGGCTAGCGTGGGTATAGAGGTGGGGCGTCACAGCGTGGTATCAAAGCTGAGTTCAGAACAAAGTATGATAAACACAGAATAGAAACACATATTACAATACATCAAAGTGTACAAGTGATACAAATCTTTGAATCATCGTGTTTCTTTATTCCATCAAGGTTAGATAGAGTTTGGGAATACGTCTAGGAATGCATTTCTATTCCGTAGTATCCCATATTGTGATATATAGCTTGTGAATAATCATGTTCTTATCTTACCTTCAGCGTATGGCTGGAAGAGGCAGAGGACGACGTTCGGATGCTGGGCAATCCAGTGGCTCACATCCGGATGGTGTTTATATGTCTGCTGATCAGTTTTTGGAATTGTTTAGGAGCACTCAGCCTCCAGTTCCTCCTCGAGTGTCTCCACCTCGCAAGTCTGCTTTTGCACGTCAGCGCAGTGATTTTGCTTATCTTGGAGGAAAGCCGTTTAAAGGCTCTGAATCCGTTCTTGAAGTCCAAGCTTGGTTTCGCACATGCGAGTGTATCTTCTCTCGTATGGATCTTTCTGACCATGATAGAGTTCTTGTAACTTCTAGCTTATTACAAGAGTGTGCTCTTGATTGGTACGAGCTTCTTGTAGCCGAGATTGATGAGTCTACTCTTTCTTGGACTCAGCTTCGGGAGCGATTTGAACTCAAGTTCGTTCCTGAATCTGAAAAAGTTTTATTGACCCGTCGCTTCCTTGAGTTGAAGCAAGGGAAGTCTTCTGTTTCTGAGTATGTTGCATCATTCGAGGCTTTATCTAAGTATGGTCTTGAATTCATCAGTACTTCCTATAAGAAGAATTTGAAGTTTGTTTCTGGTCTTAAGAAATATCTTGAGAAGTCCTTGTTGCTCCAACTTAAACTTTCTTTTGAGGAGTTGGTTGATTCTGCGCTTCATCTCGAGACCGTCGAGAAGGAGTGTGATAGTAATGTTGATGTTGAGGTTTCCAAGAACCCCAACAAGAGGCCGTTTCCAATTCAGAAGAAGCCTTTTCCTTCTAAGAAGAAGAAGACTGGTGGTCCTAGTTCTCAGCCTCAGTCTTCCGGAACACCTTTCGTTCGAAAGTGTTTCAATTGTGGTTCTCCGGATCATATTATTCGAGCTTGTCCTAAGCCTCTCTTCTGCCGTTATTGCAAGAAGGAAGGTCATCATGCTTCAGCTTTCCCTACTGTTCCGGCTGGTGCCAAGTCTAGCAATCTTTATGCTACCAAGGCTTCAAAAGGTCCTTCTCAACCCAAAGGTATATCTCCATCTATTTTGGAAGGTTCTATTTTATTTCGTGATCATAGTATACGAGTTCTTTTCGATACGGGAGCTTCACATTCTTTCGTATCGAAGAAGCTCGTTGATAATTTATCTTTGGATGTTTCTTGTATGGTTACTTCTTTAAGGATTGCGCATCCTATTGGGGGATCCCCGACCCTTAGTTTGCTTTGTGATGATGTTGAGATTGTTTTATGTGGTTTTTCTTTTCGTGCGAATCTGCACGTTATTTCTTGTCTGGAATTTGATATGATTTTGGGTATGGACTGGCTAGTGAGATATGATGCCAGGATTATTTGTTCGGAGAGAATCATATATCTTCGACATCCGGATTCACCTACTCAGCTATCTCTTGTTCTTCGAGATGTGGATAATTCTGAGATGGCTTTGTATTCTCTTGATTCGCGAGATGATGATGATATATCTCGTATTCCTGTTGCTTGTGACTTTTTTGATGTTTTTGAGCCTGTATCGGGTTTGCCACCCAAGCGGGCAATTGAGTTCCGCATTGATCTCATTACAGGCGCGCAGCCAGTTAGTCGTCCTCCCACGAGGATGTCTACAAAGGAAAATGAGGAACTCAAAAAGCAGCTTTTAGAGCTTGATTCCAAGCAGTTGATTCAGTCTAGTTTTTCCCCGTGGGGATCCGCGGTTGTCTTTGTGAAGAAGTCTGATGGAACTCTTAGGCTTTGCATTGATTATCGCAAGCTTAACGAGTTGACCATCAGAAATAGGTATCCATTGCCTAGGATCGATGATATGTTCGATCTATTGAGTGGTGCTAAGGTCTTTTCTCAGCTAGACCTTGCCACAGGTTTTCATCAGTTATGAGTCGCGGAGGATAGCATACCTCTTACAGCTTTCCGTACTCGATATGGTTCTTTCGAGTGGCTCGTTATGCCGTTCGGTTTGACGAACGCTCCTGCTTTCTTTGTTGATCTCATGAATCGAGTATTCCGAGAATATCTCGATAAGTTCGTCCTTGTCTTCATTGATGATATCCTTATTTATTCTAAGTCTGAAGCCGAGCATGCTAATCACTTGAGAATTGTCTTGAGTACTCTCCGTCATCATCAGCTTAGAGCCAAATTCTCCAAGTGCCACTTTTGGGAGAATAAGGTTAAGTTCTTAGGCCATGTTGTATCTTCCGATGGCATTTCTGTCGATCCCTCAAAGATCGAAGCCATCCAGAATTGGAAGAGGCCTGAGAATGTACATGAGATTCGTAGTTTCCTTGGATTGGCGGGTTATTACCGTCGGTTCATTAAGGATTTTTCCCGTGTTGTGCTTCCTCTCACTTGCCTTACTCGGAAAGGCATTCGTTTTATTTGGTCCGACAAGTGTGAAGTTTCCTTTCTGACATTGAAGGAACTTCTCACTAATGCTCCTATTCTTGTGGTTCCCGAAGGGAATCATGATCTTGTTGTCTACACCGATGCTTGTGGTAGTGGTCTCGGTGCTGTTCTTATGCAGAAGGATCGGGTAGTTGCTTATGCTTCTAGGCAACTGCGTCCGAATGAAGTCCGCTATGCCACTCATGATCTTGAGTTAGCCGCCATTGTCTTTGCCTTGAAGATTTGGCGACATTATTTGTTGGGCGAGCGCTTCATTCTCTATACCGATCATAAATCCTTGAAGTATTTGTTCACTCAGAAGGAAATCAATATGAGACAACAGCGTTGGCTCGAGTTTCTTGCTTCTTATGACTTTGATATCGAGTATACCCCTGGTAAGGGTAATCGTGTTGCAGATGCGCTTAGTCGCAAACATTCGGCTGTTATTTCTATGATGCTTGCCGAATGGAATGTTCTTGAGACTCTATCTTTTTGTGAAATTCGTGATCGAGGTTCATCTTTTGATTCTCCTATTCTATTATTTAGTTTGGGAGCTCGACCTATTTTATTGGATCGTATTGCCGATGCCCAGCGGCGTGATCCTGATTTGTTGCACTTTATTCAGCTTTGTGAGTCTGGATCTTGTGATGAGGCGTTGCAAGATTTTAGCATTGATTCTCATGGGTGTCTTCGCAAGAAGAACCGTCTTTTTGTGCCTTCTGACTTTGCACTTAGGCATGACATTCTTGATGACTGTCACCGTTCTAAGTATACCATTCATCCCGGTAGTAGCAAGATGTATGCCGATATGCATCGTCTTTATTATTGGGAAAGCATGAAGTGCGATGTGGCGAGTTATGTGAGTAATTGCATAACTTGTCAGCGTTTTAAGGCCGAACATCAGCGTCCTTCGGGTCTTCTTCAGCCTTTAGAGATTCCATTGTGGAAATGGGATCAAATATCTATGGATTTTATTGACGGCCTACCTCGTTCGAGATCAGGCCATTCTAGCATTTGGGTTATTGTTGATCGTCTCACCAAGTCTGCTCATTTTGTCCCTATTAATTCAAATAGGACTGCTTCACTTTTGGCTAAGTTATATGTCAAGGAAATCGTGAGACTTCACGGTGTTCCTAGTTCTATTGTGAGTGATCGTGATCCTTTATTCATGAGTCATTTTTGGAAGAGTCTTCAGCAAGCTTTGGGAACAAAGCTTAATTTTTCTACAGCTTATCATCCGCAGTCTGATGGACAGACTGAACGGGTGAATCGTATCTTGAAAGATCTTCTCCGTATTTGTAATTTTGATTTCGGTGGTAGTTGGGAGGATCACCTACCTCTTGTAGAATTCTCCTACAATAGTAGTTTTCAGTCTAGTATCGGTATGGCTCCTTTCGAAGCCTTATACGGAAGGCCATGTCGATCTCCTTCATGTTGGTTAGAATTTGGAGAGAAGCTTATTCTTGGTCCAGATTTTGTTCGTCATTCTTCCGAGAAGATTGATCTTATTCGATTGAGAATGAAAGAGGCACAGAGTCGTCAGAAATCCTACGCGGACAACCGTAGGAAGCCTATCGAGTTCTCGATTGGCGATCTTGTTTTTATTCGTGTTTCTCCTTTGAAGGGGGTTATGCGTTTCAGTACGACTGGGAAATTGGCTCCTCGTTATATAGGACCATTTTCTGTTACGGAACGTATTGGCCCTGTGGCTTATAGAGTTTCACTTCCAGCTCATTTATCTGGCATTCATGACGTGTTCCACGTCTCGCAACTTCGGAAGTGTCTTCGGGAGTCGGATTCTGTTATTACTTCTCCTGATTTGCAAGAGCTTGAGATCTCACCGGACTTATCTATTGTACAGATACCTATTCGCGTGCTTGACACGGAGGTACGACACCTTCGGAACAAGGACGTGCCGCTCGTTAAAGTTCAATGGTCCGCTAATCTCAATGACTGTACTTGGAAAACCAGAGAGTTTATTGAGCGATCTTATCCAGGTTTTCTATCTTTGCTTGTCGATGGTGAGATTATCTTTTCGTCTCTAGCTTATTTCCTTTTCTTTTGAATGTTGTATGTATGTAGTTGTTACAAATATCGTCTCTAGGAATTGCGGGGATGCAATTTTGTAAGGAGGGGAGATCTGTAACAACCCGCATATTTAACGATTTTATATTTAAATGTTTAATTTAAATATAGCGTCGTTAGTCGGATTTTGGGTCCGAAATGTTACTTTTTGCAAACGGCCGAATTGGGACTCGAAACTACCTCCATTGGTTCCAAAATGGCGTTTGCGATCTTTTTGAGTATAATCTTTGATATGTTTGGAGTTTGTGAAATTTTGACCCTTTTTCTATTGGGTTTTGGGTTTGGGTCAAGCCCACTAGCTTAACTAATACTCTAGCTCAGCCCCTTCACTTCATTCATCTTCATTTCATTCTCATTTCTTAAGCTAAAACTGAAACGGTGGAAGGGAAAGAGAAATAGAAACTCCAAGCCCTAGTTCCATTTGCAAACTCCAAATTCTTGCTCCAAAATCAAAGAGAAGCCATAGGTAAGCTCTTCTTCATATTCTCCAACTCTTTCTTCTACAATTTCAGAAAATTTCCTAAACCTAAATTGGGAAATATGTGTTTTATTTTTAGATTGAAGCTTGTTGGATTGAAGTAGTGTTTGGTTGGTTTTCTCCTTGATATTGAGCTTCTTCTTCATCTTCTTTATTTTGGGTTAAAGGTGAGTTTTGAACTCACATCTACTTCTCTTGATTTCTTTGATGTTGGGTATGAATTTCCTAGCACTTGTTCATATGCTCTTGCTTTTGGTTTGGATTGAATTGGTGAATATCCAAATTTTTAGTGTTTGGGTTCAATTCTTTAAAGATCCTAACTTTGATATTGGAACATGTATTTGGTAGTGAATCGGAGAGCTAATGGAGCTGGGGTATCTATTGGCTAAGGCTCCTTAGGTCCATTGCTCGAACGGTCGCATTTTGGAAGAACTTGAATTTCATTGGAAAAAAGGGCAGAAACTGCAAATTTATGCAGTTCGGCCGACCGTGCCCTGTAGCCGGTCGACCGACCTGCTCATGTCGAGTTTTTTTTATTTCCTGCATCTGGCCAGCCAACCGAGCCCTGCAACCGGTCGACCGACCTGCTCCTATTTTGCTGTTTTGCCTATTTTTGCATATTTTGATTTTTTTTCCAAATTTTATCGATTCAAGTTGCTTTTTAGTGGTTGTCATTGCATCTTTGGCTTTGATAACTTAATTTTGACTTCATTCACGGGTTTTCATAAATAATCCCTCTAAATCGTATTAAAAGTTTCCTTCTCCAATTCCTAAATTCTATTTATAATGCACACACAATTTCGCACTTCGAGCGGAGTGGAAGGGTGATTAAATGGTTGGGTAAAACACGGACCATGAATCCCTGCGTTATCTTTCCGATTAGTCCCCGACCTATTCGATTGATTGTTTTGACCTTTGTGTCTGGTTTACCGATGAGATGAGGTGAACTTTGTACTGCTTTGAGTGTGAAATTAACTAACGGATAGTAAACCATTTAGTGCGAACGAGTGGTTATGGGACTCACGTTACCACTTTTCGGATTCCTTTTTGAGAGTTATGACACATTCTGCCAGTTAGTGGTGTCCAGTACTGGGTCTCTGACCTTCACCACTACGGTTTGTTGCCTTCGGGTATGTGCCTTCGGGTTTGTGCCTTCGGGTTTGTTGCCATTTAGTATCGCTTCCGATGTTGGTCGTTATGAGCCGCATGGGTGATATTGGGTTGCCCTTTAGTATCGCTTCCGATGTTGGTCGTTATGAGCTGCATGGGTGATATTGGGTTTGGAGTCTTCGGGCTCATGGATCCTTGTTTGTACAGTACTGAGCTCGAGCAAAATTTTATGATGTTTCATTCATATGTATATTCCCTAGGTATCGCCCTTCGGTGTTGGTCTTTTTGAGCCGCATGATGCATAGCGTTCACCTTGTGGAACTTGTATACCTTATTGGTATTTGTTATTGCCTTATGACTTGCTTTGGGATATTCTTATCCTTTGTTTCTATATGTTGCCGATGATATGAGGCTTGTTCTATATGATTCATCTTTTGTTAAATGATTGTGTTATCTCCCTTGGAGATATCTATTATGCTTTGTAACTTTGCAGGTTTATTGTTGTTCAGTTATCTAACTGATTTGTTTAGCTAGACTGACCCGTGTATTTTATACTCGGGTCAGACCGAGATGTTTCAGGTTAGGTGCATTGTAACTTAGCCTATTTTGCTTCCGCATGGACTACTCCGCTAGCTTCTTTTTGTCACAGCTTTTTGTGTAGTCCCATTTTGTAGTAACTCTGATATTTATTCTATTGACTCGTCTGTATATTGTGGTCTGCTATACCACTTAACATGTATTATTTTGTATACTCTGCGATGTATCAGTGTATGTGTATATGATGATTTACTGTTTTGTGATGTATATTACATTTGAGTTGTCATATTCTGTTTTGATAGATCCTTCAACCACCTATGGTTTTGTTTTAAGTATTCATTGGGTATGTCGACCTGCTTGATATGTTTATTGTCGATGTATTCAATAGATAGTTAGAGAAAAGCTATAGATGGTCGCTCCCAACCAGCCTTATTCTCCGTGTTAGTTGACGGCATTACCCTGTAGTGTCCTTGGCTAGCGTGGGTATAGAGGTGGGGCGTCACATCTTTCCCACACCTTTAAAAATAAAAACACTATTTATTTTTAAAACAAATTACCCATTCCTTTATAAATCCCACTGTGAATTTATACTTCCAAATATCCACTGATATCTTATTTCACTTTATAAACGCAGTTTATAAATTCCATAGTCTCATCCTCCTTTTAAAACACAGTTTCAAGCACTAAATCAATTTCCAAATCGATTTCCAAAATTTACTCCATTTTAAAATAAATTTCTTTACTTACTCAATTTTATTTCAAAACCCATTAATTTTAGATTTTACTTCTTTATCATGATTTAAAATCTTATTTAAACTGAAAATAACAATTTCATACTTTTTCCCAAAATTCTTATTTATCTCTCCCAAACTATTTTAAACCTTGAATTTAAAAATAAATCCTTTATTTCTTCAAATAATATCACTTAAGTTAAAAATTCATTTATTCCCATTTATTCAGAAATCTCCTTTCCCATACTCGAATTTCTTTATTAGAATTCAAAAATCAACTTTTTATCCTTTCCCAAATTCATTCTTTAATTTATCAAATTTCACTATATATGTTTTACTTAGAATTCCCTCTTCTATTTTCCTTCAAAATCCAATCCTTATATTTTTGATATCTCAATATGCCTAAAATAAATTTAATAAAACCATAGCATTCAATATTTCAATTCCCAATATAATCTATCACAGATTATCAAATAAAACATATCACCGAATATAAACATAAATTCCAACATTTTGAGGAATCCTGTTGGATCCCTCCAACCTGTTTCCCTACATCCACAGATGTAAGCATAACATAAAAATACCAATCCCACTTCGAGGGGGATATCGCGGTATATAGGGTCATCCACTATTATGCGGGGCGCATAGGGTCTCATCCGCTATATAATGCGGGAATATCAATCACTCCAATATATACATACACACACACACACTATATAATATCACATCCAAACTGATAATAGATCATCAATTCAAGCAATCTATTCAATAATTTAAATTTAAACTATTTAAATTAACGGTAATTCAAATGAGAAGATTTCCTAAGTTCAATATGTGGAAGGTGAGAAACCTTAAATTCAAAACCTGGAAATAATTACATGCTTCTCTGATACCATATGTCACATCCCACTTGTTTCTAATCGGCAACGGATCCTACGACGGCGTAATATCCGTCGATACGAATGCATCGCAACTACTACATGTAATTGGTTTGTGAAATTAGTTCTCACGTTTAAAGGTTAACCAAAGTATATATAATTTCTAAATAAAATTTAACATTTAAACTTTACAAAAGACCCTTCCTTATTCCCTGAAAACTATAACTAACCCATTTAACATTTTAAATTATTTTGTTATTATATACATATTCTTTTCCATTCATTTTATCTATACCAATATATATATATATATATATATATATATATATATATAAAACTTAGCATACACGAATTATTCTTCACCCTTCCCACTGAACCGAGCCCAGCCACTCTTATTTCATATTTATTCCTTTATTGATAATATAGAAATATATTCTTTTTATAAACTAAATTCATTTGATGTATACGTATGGTTTTTCCTATCATCACTTATGTGATTCTTATACACACCATTTTAGTTTATAAATAACATTTTTGTTTATTTATAAATATTATAAATTCTCCCTTTGAACTTATCTCTACGTATATAACTTTTCTTATCCACTGTGTGTACATGTTTATTTTGGAAAAGTTCAACTTAGAACTCTTTTATTTAATATATATATATATATATATATATATATATATATTGTTCATATGCCCAAAATTATTTTTATTAAAAAATATCCTCTTTTGCTTTATTATCTATTTATTGCTATGAATTTATACCAAATTATGTATATATACATACATATAAATTCTGATGTTCTTATATGTAAAAATGTATAAATAAGAAATTTCAAATCAAATCAACTCTCTATTTTATATATTATTTTGGCTGTCCTGGATACATTCATATATATATATATATATATATGTGTGTGTGTGTGTGTGTATATATTAGAAATTTCCATTTAATCAATCTTCTATTTTGTAATTAATCTAGAAATTCAAATTATATTGGTTTTGGAAAACTTGTATATTATTATTAATTGTGTGAGAAATGCGGAATACAGATCTTAAGGCTAGGATTAACATTAGAGGGGGGCTGAATAGTGTTTAAAGGAATTTCTAAACTTTTTTGATTTTTTGTTAATTTGAACACAAATGTATGCAATATTCAGACACAGATATGATCACAGAATCAAACAAAGATGCAGAAATAAAGTAAAAGCAGTAAAGGAAAGAACACACCGGATTTTATACTGGTTCAGAGTTACCCTACATCCAGTCTCGCACACAAGTACGGATTTCCTTTCAAAAGCAATTGTACAATTACGCCCTCGATTTCAAGGCCACGAGGTACAACACTCCAGATTCACAATCCTCTGGATAGAGATGCTTGATTTCAGAGGCAACAAGTTCACCCAATTGATTTCCAAGGCTACAATCACACCTTTTCTCACTTGACTGATTTCACAAGCTACAATCACACCTTTTCTCGCTTAGTTTATTACAAAGAAGCCTATAACTTTGAATAGCACTGAGATCTTATTGAGATAGTGATAGAGAATCAAACCAGAAATGATCTAGTTAGATTCAATGTTGATTTCGGCAGAGTAATGGTAAGAATGCGTATAAAGAATTGTGGAAGAAGAAGAGGAGTGAAAACCAGAAAAATATTAATATAAATTCGTTCAAAACTACCCCTATTTATAGTAGAACAACAACCATGTCCATTCGTGAAATGATATGACGAATAGACACTTCCTTTGAAATTCAAAATTTTGAAATAAACTGCTACCATGTCGACATGCCTAAGGTATTTTTGGTGATTTATTTTTCTTTGAAAATAACTTCTATCTTATATTAAAACTATTTTAAAATTTATAAATATACTTAACTATAGTTAAAATACATAAGTAAATACAGAGAATAATATTTTGGTATATATGTAAAATTTTACTATAATTTTAAATTAAAATCTAAATTAACAGTTAAATATATTATTATTAAAAGATAGTTTAAAACCAAGAATAATTTGATTTTGAAAATAAAGATTATTTTTAGGCTAAAAGTATTTAAGACCAGGATAGATGTTTTTTGATTCTTTTAAAAAGGATGATTTTGAAATCATTTTGAAAACAATATATAATTTTGTAAAAAATATTTAAATAAAAGTTAGTGGATACAAAACAATGTTCCACTAGATTTTTCGTAGGTTCCATCCTACTTAGGGTTTCATCCCTTTAACAGGCTCGAAGTGGATTCCATTCCACGATTACATTGGATTTTAAGATGCCAATGCTTTTCTAGAAGTTTTAACAAAATTCCTAATTAAATTACCTATTATTGAAATCTTGAGCTCTTAATAATCTTGATACTCATGAGTCTTCAATCTTGATATCTTGAATCTCTATGCTGTACAGTCTTCATTCTTGGTACCTGCATGGTTAAATCCTGCATATACATATATATATATATATATATCTAAACTATAATGTTAGTATTTATAGTTTATAATCTTATTCTAAGGTTGTTTTCATCAAAATCATCATCTCAAGGACTAACAATCTCCCCCTTTTTGATGATGACAACCTTTGTTTATAAAATATTACTTCTATCCTAATAACTCCCCCTAAAACTAATAACTCCCTCTTAATCTATGCCTAACTATCCTATTTTATATTTCTGCCCCTTTGCCATCAACAAAAACCATCCTAAAACCATAAAACTATGCAACTCCCCCTTAAACTAATACTGGAACAAAGTATAGTAAATGGAATGTGTAAGACATTAACATAACTATATTATAATTATTCAATACATAAATATGTAAAAGTATATTTCAAACAATCCAATCAAGACGCACATCAAATCCAATCATGTCAAACAATCAAACAAATCAAAAACTAATAATCCTAAACTATAAGACAATACTACAAACTCCTCCTAAATATAATACACTCGTTATGTATACATGTATGCAATATGTAGTTCGTAATGCAGTATGAAATGTATGACATATGCAATGTAGCATGAGATAATATGTAAAATGAAGAGCAACTTGTGATGCAAATGATTATGATATTTCATGCATTGTAATTTATGATGTAATATGCAAAGAAATGTGATATGATATAGGATGCATAATGATATGTAGTATGAAACAAAATGATAATGAAGTAGTAGTAGTAGTAGTAGTAGTAGTAGTAGTAGTAGTAATAATAATATGCAGAATGATATGATGATATATATACTATGATTAAGAGACATCCAGATTATAAGATAAACATGAGTGATAAATAATATCTAATTGACAAGCATGTATATTGACGCAGTGGATTAACAAATTTTGACACGCTAGTAATGTTTGATACAAATTGATGCAATTTCTTCCTCACGAAATGATTCGTGTCAAGTAAAACAAGATAAATGCCCAAATCCGTTGATCTCTCGAGATACCAGATTCTAGCTATCTTCAACACGTTGATCGCGCACGATACCGCGTTAGAAGATCTACGATTCTTCGACGTTGATCTTGCGCATGAGATTCCGTGAATCGGCTTCAAATTCGTTGATTCGAGTGCACTCGAATGACCGAAGATGGAGAAAGGAGCTCACACTCAACTTCTAATTTTTAAAGAGGCACAAAGCTCTCAACAAAATTTTATTCCAAATCAACCACTTTTACAAACGACCAACACTCCTATTTATAGAAGTTACAACACATATACACGACTCAACTTACATGCGACACACGAGCTAACACAATACACGACATAAGCACGAACGACCTAAGCGCAACGACCTAAGAATCATGTTACAACATATATGCGACATAACAACACAGTACAATACAAACAACTTAAGAAAATAAAATACAAGCGACTTATCAAACCATGCGACCTAAGCAAGTAACGACCTAAACAAGCACGGCAGCGACCTAGGCAAGCTTCGGCAGCGACATAGGCAAGCTTCGCGACATAATGATCCTGGAACGACATAAGAAACAGCGACCTATTGGAAGCTCGCGACCTAAGGAAGCTTGTGACTCAGGAAAACAACTTTCGAAATCTGGAGCGACATAAGAAGGTCGTTCACGACCTAGGAGATGCTCGCGACTAAAACTAGTGGAGCGACCTACTGGAGATGCTCGCGACTTAAGGGATATCGCTGCATAATCTTCGCGACTTAAGGAAGATCGTTCGCGACCTAGTGTTTGCTCGCGACATAAGACTTCGTTCGACTTAAGGAGGAGGAGCGACCTAAGCTCGCCGTGACTTAAGGAGGAATTCGCGACAAATGATCTGGTATGCGCTGCATCATCCTCCCCTGGTTGAAAATAATTCGACCCCGAATTCTCATCTTCCTCTTCTTTGACATGCTTATTCTCATGGTATGGTATCAAATGTTTGACGTTGAAAACGTCGGTAGTATGGATATGATCTGGCAATCTTAACCGATAAGCATTATCATTAATCTACTTCAAGATTTCTACTGGACCAATCTTTCGAGCTTTCAATTTGTTGTAAGTTCCAACTGGAAAACGATCTTTCGTCAATACTGCATAAACAAAATCACCCTCTTTGAAGTCCACACTCCTTCGCTTCTTATCTGCCAGTTGCTTATACTTCTCATTTGACTTAAGCAATCGTTCATGAACAATCCTGTGACACTCCTGCAACTCATTCATGAAATCACAAGCTCGTTTAACAACCCCTTTCTGTCATGGAACTATCGAAAAATCCAACGGTCCCTTTGAAATGGCTGAATATGCTACTTGAAATGGACTGATCCAGTACTTCGATTAATGGCATGATTATGTGCGAATTCTGCCTAACACAAGTTCACATCCCAGCTCTTCAAATTACCCTTCACAAGGCATCTCAACAAGTTCCCAAAGATATGTTCACCACTTCCGTTTGTCCATCCGTTTGTGGATGATAGGCGCTACTAAAATTCAGCTTAGTCCCAACCATCTTCCACAGACTCAACCAAAAATGACTTAGAAATCGAGTATCCCGGTCAGAGACAATGGTCTCAGGTAGCCCATGTAGTCGATAAACCTCTTTAAAGAACAATTGAGCAACACGGACTGCATCGGTAGTCTTTTTACAAGCTATAAAATGTGCCATCTTCGAAAATCTATCCACCACAACATATATAGAATCATTCCCTCGTTGAGTTCTTGGCAAACCCAAAACAAAATCCATGCTAACATCAACCCATGGTCTAGTAGGCACGGGCAATGGCATATACAATCCTGCATTCGTAGCCGTCCCTTTGGAAACTTGACATATGTGACATCTCTACACAAATCTTTCAACTTCTTTCCTCATGGAAGGCCAAAAATATGATTGAGAAATCAACTACAAGGTACGATCTCTTTCCACATGACCTTCTTCATGCAATTCCTTCACAATCTTCATTCGCAAACTGCACTCTGGTATACACAACCGATTTCCTTTGAATAGAAAACCATCTACCAATACATACTCATCCTTCTTCCCTTTCTCGACTTCATCTACAATCTTAGCAAAGTAAGGATCCTCAACAAACAATTCTGGAAATATATCAAACCCTGTCACTTCAACTCTCATCGTAGTCAACAAATGATTTCTTCTACTCAATGCGTCTGCCACACGATTTGTAACTCCCGACTTATGCTTTACAACAAATGTAAACTGTTGCAAGTATGCGATCCATGAAGCATGTATGGCTGCAATCTTATCATGTCCCTGCAAATATTTCAATGCTTCATGGTCAGTATACAACACAAACTCTTTATAAAACAAGTAGTGTCTCCAATGCTTTATGGCTTGGACAATAGCATAGAACTCCAAGTCATAGGTACTGTATCTTGTCTTGGCTCCAGAAAGTTTCTCACTAAAATAAGCAATTGGACGACCCTTTTGACTTAACACTCCACCAATTCCAACTTTAGACGCATCAATATTCAGCTCAAAGAGTAACTGAAAGTCTGGGTATCTAAGAATCGGTGTTGTAGTCAAAAGTGTCTTGATCTGTTGAAAAGCAGAATCAGCCTCTTCAGTCCACACAAACTGCTTTCCTTTCATACAATCTGTCACTGGTGCCATCACGCTACTGAAATGTGGAATAAACCTTCGGTAGAATAATGCTAAACCATGGAAACTTCTCACTTCAGTTATAGTCCTGGGTTGTGGCCAATCCTTGATTGCTTCAACTTTACCTTGATCCACATGAATACCTTCCTTGGACAACACATGTCCCAAGAACAAAATACTGCGTGTCATGAACATGCACTTCTTTGTTGCCGCGTAAAATTTTTCCTGAAGAAGTATCATCAACACTTCCCACAAGTGTTGTAAATGTTCTTCTGTGCTTCCACTGTATATCAATATATCATCAAAGTATACTACCACGAACTTTCCAATAAATGGTCGAAAGATCTGATTCATCACTCACATAAAAGTATTAGTTGCATTCGAAAGACCAAATGGCATGACCAGCCATTCATACAACCCCTCCCGTGTCCTGAAGGCAGTCTTCCATTCATCCCCTGGTCGAATTCGAATCTGATGATACCCACTCTTCAGATCAATCTTTGAAAAGATAGCAGCTCCACTTAACTGATCTAACAAGTCGTCCAATCTTGGCTACCTCACTGTAATCTTGTTTAGTGCTCGACTAACTGTACACATTCTCCAAGTTCCATCCTTCTTTGGCACTAACAAGGCTGGTACTGCACAAGGACTTAAACTTTCTTGTACGCGTCCTTGTTCAAGTAACTCCTCCACCTACCTTCTCAACTCTTCGTGCTCCTTTGGACTCATTCTATAATGTGGTCTATGTGGTAACAAAACTCCCGGAACAAGATCAATCTGGTGTGGTATGTCTCTCAACGGTGGTAATTCTTTTGGTAATTCTTCAGGAAATACATCTTCAAATTCCTTCAACACTGGATTAACTTCCTCAGGAATTTCAACTGTTTCACTACTTTCACGTCCAATCAACAGAAATACTTCAGGCCCATCCTCTACTTCTTTGACAAACTCCTTCAAAGATAACAGAGTCTTTAGTTCCTTGATTTCCTCCACCTTGCTTTCACTTCGTTGTCGCTTTTTAGGAACTAAAGTGATTCTAGTGCCATTGAACATGAAACTATAGCAGTTAGTCCTACCATCGTGTTGCACGGCTCTATCAAATTGCCATGGTCTACCCAATAACAAATGACATACATCCATATCCACCACGTCACACCAAATTTCATCCTTATATTTCTTTCCGATGGAAAAAGTTAAACAAGCTCTTCGACTAACCTTCACTTCCCCACCTTTCTCAGCCAAGCCAATTTGTAGGGTTTGGGATGCTTCTCTGTCTTTAACGCTAACTTCTTTACAACTTCTGTAGAGATGATATTATCACAACTTCCTGCATCGATAACAAACTTACAAACCTTTCCCAAAATAGTGCACGTTGACTGAAAAATATTACTCCTCAACCAGCTAGTCTCCTCTTCCTGCTTTGGCATCAAGAAAGATCTCCTCATCATTAAAGAATATCCCTCGTCTTCCATCAGTAATTCTTCTTCCTCCTCAACTTGTGATGAATTGGAACATTCTATTTCTTCATCCTCGTCCTCAAGCTCAGCAACCATCGCTCGCTTCTTAGGCCTCGGGCATTCATTGCTCTTATGACCAAACTCCTGACAGTTATAACACTTGAAATTGTTGTTGACCTTGGTCTTAGCAACTTCATTGACAACCGGTTTACTAACAGCCTTGGAAACATTAGTATTGCTACTAGCCCCTTTCACCTGATTGACCGAACTTGTAGGCGCACCACCTCCTCTTCTACCTTGCTTCTCCCAAGCTAGAGCCTTCTGGTGTGCTTCAGCAACGGATCTTGGATCAAACATATTTACCATATCCTGAATTTGCATTCTCAATCCTCCAACAAATCTAGATGTCAACTGTTCCTCCGTTTCCATGATAACGTTTCTAGAAATCAGTTGATAAAAATCATCTGCATAATCATTTACCGACTTTGTCCCTTGTCTCAAATCTGTAAGCGCTAATGCATAAGAGACTGATAATTATAAGGCGAGAAAGTAGCCTTCATCAACTTCTTCATCTTTTCCCATGAAACAATCTTCGACTTTCCCATTCTTTCCTGTGTAAGTTTAGTTTGTTGCCACCATGCCATAGCTCTTCCCCTCAATCGTGTAGCAACCAACTTAACTCTACAATGCTCGGGTACTTCCTTGAATTCAAAAATTTCTTCAATATTTGATAACCTATCCAGAAATTCTTCCGCTATCATTCCCCCTTTGAATTCTGGAATCTCTGTTTTCATCCCCAACTCCCATCGACGATCATCTTCGAAATCTCTATTTCGACTTCGTCCTTGGCCATGATTTTGACAAAAGCTACTATCACCATCACTGGATTCCTCCAAACGTAACGTATGTCGATGTCGATTCTGACCATCAACATTTTTGCTACCACGCATGTCTTATTCTCCCGAAACTGAAGGTGAAACTCTGTTTCCACTATGGTGCGAAACTGGTGAAGTTCTCCATTGACTTTGATTCATGTCTCTCATCAACTTCTCTAACTTTCCAATACCTTCATCGAACTTTTCATTGATACGTTGCTCCATCTATTCAGCTTCTCGTCTTCTATATACATCTTCAACATTTTGAAATTGATTAGCACGTCTAGGAGGCATGATCTTTAAACAGTCTCTTTTCTGATCTTACTTTGATATAGTTCGACTAAACTCGGCTTGCACTAGGACTTAGCTCGGCTTGGCCTAACTTGGTTTTGACCTAACTTAGCTCGGCTTCAACTTAATCTTACTCGGCCTTGATCTTACTTAGCTCTTCTAGCTCTTCAAGCTCTGATACCAAATTGACGCAGCGGATTACCAAACTTTGACGTGCTAGTAATGTTTGATACAAATTGATGCAATTTCTTCCTCACGAAATGATTCGTGTCAAGTAAAACAAGATAAATGTCCAAATCCGTTGATCTCTCGAGATATCGGATTCTAGCTATCTTCAACACTTGACCGCGCACGATGCCACGTTAGAAGATCTACAATTCTTCGACGTTGATCTCGCGCACGAGATTCCGTGAACCGGCTTCAAATTCGTTGATTCGAGCGCACTCGAATAACCGAAGATGGAGAAAGGATCTCACACTCAACTTCCAATTTTTAAAGAGGCACAAAGCTCTCAAATTTTTTTTATTCAAAATCAACCACTTTTACAAACGACCAACACTTCTATTTATAGAAGTTACAACACATATACACGACTCAACATACATGCGAGAGCTAACACAATACACGACATAAGCACAAACGACCTGAAGCACAACGACCTAAGAATCACGTTACAACATATATGCGACATAACAACAAAGTACAATACAAACGACTTAAGAAAATAAAATACAAGCGACTTATCAAACCATGCGACCTAAGCAAGTAACGACCTAAACAAGCACGACAGCGACCTAGGCAAGCTTCGGCAGCGACATAGGCAAGCTTCGCGACATAATGATCCTGGAACGACATAAGAAACAGCGACCTATCGGAAGCTCGCGACCTAAGGAAGCTCGCGACTCAGGAAAATGACTTTGGAAATCTAGAGCGACTTAAGAAGGCCGTTCGCGACCTAGGAGATGCTCGCGACTTAAACTGGTGGAGCGACCTACTGGAGATGCTCGCGACTTAAGGGATCGCTGCATAATCTTCGCGACTTAAGGAAGGTCGTTCGCGACCTAGAGTTTGCTCGTGACATAAGACTTCGTTCGACTTAAGGAGGAGGAGCGACCTAAGCTCGCCGCGACTTAGGGAGGAATTCGCGACAAATGATCTGGTATGCGCTGCATCATATATATGTATATATATATAATTATATATATATCAAATTATTTATTATAAATCACTTCAACCAAAGAAAGGTAATACACACCAATTACTAGACTTAGGTTAAGGAAACTAATGAATGTGACAGAAAGAGTTGTAAAGAGAAGAGTTTAAAGGCAATAAATGGTATTAAAACTATATCATATTCATGAAAGGTAGTAATCAAACTTAATATCAAAATCAAATGCAAAGAAATGTGGACTTAAACTATATATGATCAAATAAGGTTTTTATAAAAATTAATACCCTCCTTATTTTATTCTTTTAAAAATATTATTTTTATCTTAATTGTTTTTTCAAGAATATAGACTTTCATGTTTATAAAATACTTAACTTACGAACTAAAACCTTTACAATAAATTATTATTGGTCTAAATATTTAAAAACATGTTTAAACATCTTTTAAATTTAAAAAATATCATAATGAAATATTAAATAAAATAGTAAAGATTGAAAAACTAAAATAAACATGTGTTACGTTAAGGCCTCTTTCATTTAAAATTTTAATTAATTACTGAAGAATATCTAAACATTAATTTTAAAATATTCTAATGTAAGTTAGAAAATAACTTTTAAAAAGAATAGAGAAAAATTCTTAATTTATATATTATTTTTACATAGTTTAAAGTTTCATAAAGAATAACAGCGTTCAAAGAATGCTATAAAAAGTTATTATAGTAAAATATGTTCGAAACTTTATAAAACTTAAACTGTAGCTTTTGCCAAATACCGTGTAAAGTTTTTGAAACTCTATAGCGTTTCAAAGCACAAAAATGCTATGAAAACAAATTTGCAGCACTTAAGAAACGTTCCAAAAGAAAAGACAGCATTTCAGATATATTATTTATTGTTCTGGGCCTGATTTGACATGATTTTACACTAATTTTACGACTAGAATTAACATGTAAATAATTGATACCAATGTGAGAAATGCGGGATACGGATCTTAAGGCTAGTATTAGTACTAGAGGGGGGGTGAATAGTGTTTAAAGGAATTTCTAAATCTTTTTGATTTTTTTGTTAATTTGAACACAAATGTATGCAATATTCATATACAGATATGATCACAGAATCAAACACAGATGTAGAAATAAAGTAAAAGCAGTAAAGGAAAGAACATACCAGATTATACACTGGTTCGGAGTTACCCTACATCCAGTCCCGCATACAAGTATAGATTTTCTTTCAAAAGCAATTGTACAATTACACCCTCGATTTCAAGGCCACGAGGTACACCACTCCAGATTCACAATCCTCTGGGTAGAGATACTTGATTTCAGGGGCAACAAGTTCACCTAATTGATTTTTGACCCAATTTTTAAAGTAGTTAGTATAACAAATCACTTAAAAAAAATATAAAAAATTATGGAAAAAAATATGTGTAAAGACACTTAGAATTATGCATGTAAAAATATTTTTCTACTTAGTATAGTTGTAATAAATTAGTAGTAAGATTTTATTTGAAAGAAAACACATTTTAAAAAACCTTTATTTTTTTAAATTTAGACTGGTATATCGAAATTTATACTATGATGTGTCGATATATGGACCTAAATATCAAAACTTATAAAAGAGATAAATTTCTATACCTAACTAAATGCATAAATATATATTCCTAAATGCAACAATAAAGATGAAATAATAGTAAAGCATACCAATTTTTGCACTCCTCCATCTTTCTAACTTTTTTGTTCTTCCATTGTCGTGAACCACACATTTATATCTTTCAGAATTTGACGACGAGATCTATTCTATTGCGACGAGTTCGTTTTTCTGATCAGCGTAGTATATTCATTTGCTGAATTTGAGGACCGTATGAGAAAAATACAGATGATTTAGTAGATTGACCAACTTGATGCCAAAAGTTTGAATTTGAATTTTGAATGAATGGCACTTCAACCACTATAAATAGTCCCAACAGTCACCACTTTTTATAAAAATTTCTCTTCTTCTTCTTCTTTTTCCCCTTTTTCTATTTACCATCAAACTTCTAGAAGGCATATCTTTTTCGTTTCTCAACGGAATTGGATGAAACCAGCGGCAAATCGAAGAGGAAGGCAAGAGTTACGATCCGATAATAGGTTGGTGATGAATTTGGACAGTATTGTGGTGCAACAGGCCAAACAATAAGAGAAATGTAGAAAATCCCGTACAGAGATTTTCAGTTTTGGATAGCCAACTTTAAACTGTCATATCTCACTCAATTTTGATCGGAATTTGATGATCCATCCATCAAAACGACCATGACAGCAAGAACTACGATTTGCAAAAGGAGTGGGAAAAAATACTCAAATTTTTAGATGCAATTTGAAGAATACCATTGACAGTTTTGCTTTCTTTCTCACTTTATTCACCAAAACTTCATTTGACCATAACTTGGTCATTTCTTGACGGATTCACACGAAACTAGTGACATTGCGAAGTAGCTGGAGAGAAGTACAGTATCAGATGAAGTTGTAGATGAGAATCAAAAGCTTTATATTGATTTGGTACCCATTTCATTGTCAATTGCCATTCTATATCCATTTGTTCTTCTTGATTGATGAATGGTTATCTGCTATCTTTTAACCAATAGTCATTAGACATAATTCTTCTTCTGCAAAACAACATGACCTTTTAAAGAATCAAATGACTTTTTAAAATAACTAAATATAGTTTTAAACAACAATATCATGATGATTCTGTGACATATTCGTATGAAAATAGTGTTAATAATTTTATAAAAAAATTACCATTTAAAATTTTTCAGAAATCAGATTATGGAAGTTTTGAAAACCTTGCTCTGATACCAAATGTGAGAAATGCAGAATACAGATCTTAAGGCTGGGGGTGAAGGAATTTCTAAATATTTTTGTTTTTTTGTTAATTTGAACACAAATGTATGCAATATTCAGACATGGATATGATCACAGAATCAAACACAGATGTAGAAATAAAGTAAAAGCAGTAAAGGAAAGAACACACTGGATTTTATACTGGTTCGGAGTTACCCTACATCCAGTCCTGCACACAAGTACGGATTTCCTTACAAAAACAATTGTACAATTGCGCTCTCGATTTCAAGGCCATGAGGTACAACACACCAGATTCACAATCCTCTGGGTAGAGATACTTGATTTCAGGGGCAACAAGTTCGTCCAATTGATTTTCAAGGCTACAATCACACTTTTTCTCACTTGATTGATTTCACAGGGTACAATCACACCTTTTCTCGCTTAGTTTATTATAAAAAAGCCTATAACCCTGAATAGCACTGTGATCTTGTTGAGATAGTGATAGAGAATCAGACCAGAAATGGTCTAGCTAGATTCAATGTTAATTTCGACAGAGTAATGGTAAGAATGTGTATAAAGAATTGTGGAAGAAGAAGAGGAGTGAAAACCAGAAAAATATGAATATAAATTCATTCAAAACTACCCCTATTTATAGTAGAACAACGGCCATGTCCATTCGTGAAAGGATATGACGAATAGACACTTCCTTTGAAATTCAAATTTTTGAAACAAACTGCTACCATGTCGATATGGGGTACTTGAGGATGTCGGCATGCCTAAGGTATTTTTGGTGATTTATTTTTCTTTGAAAATAACTTCTATCTTATATTAAAACTATTTTAAACTTTATAAATATACTTAACTATAGTTAAAATACATAAGTAAATACAGAGAATAATATTTTGGTATATATGTAAAATTTTACTATAATTTTAAATTAAAAGTTAAATATATTATTATTAAAAGATAGTTTAAAACCAAGGATAATTTGATTTCGAAAATAAAGATTATTTTGAGGCTAAAAGTATTTGAAACCAGGATAGATGTTTTTTGATTCTTTAAAAAAGGAAGATTTTGAAATCATTTTGAAAACAGGATATAATTTTATTAAAACATTTGAATAAAAGTTAGTGGATACAAAAGAATGTTCCACTATATTTTTCATAGGTTCCATCCTACTTAGGGTTCTATCCCTTTAACAAGCTCGAAGTGGATCCCATTCCACGAGTAAATTAGATTTTAAGATGCCGGTGCTTTTCTAGGAGTTTTAACAAAATTCCAAATTAATTTACCTACTATTGAAATCTTGAGCTATTGATAATCTTGATAGTCATGAGTCTTTAATCTTGATATCTTGAATCTCTATACTGTACAGTCTTCATTCTTGGTACCTGCATAGTTAAATCCTGCATATACATATATATCTAAACTACAATGTTGGTATTTATATTTTATAATCTTATTCTAAGGTTGTTGTCATCAAAATCATCATCTCAAGGACCAAAAAATTATTGATTAACGGGGATTTTTATATATTAAAATATCATATTATTGAATAGTACAAATTAATATTCACAACTCGGAATGTCGAAAAAATCCCGGGTCGTTACAGATAGGGCTAGTAACACCCTAGAATGAGTTGAGAGCGCGTATTTGTTAATGATATATAAAAAATGATTTGTTTTGAAAATATGGTTGAAATAATTTTACTTATAATATAGTTAGTTATGATATTAAAGTCATAAATTGGATAACTGTTTTAAAAACAAGTTAGTTAAATCAATAATAAACGCCTTATGATTAGAATTTCATGGTTTGACTATAAGATGTTTCATAATGCTATTAAGAGGATAAAGAATAAGGGAGAAACCTAAGATTTGGATAATAAGAAATTTTATCTAGAACTATTTTTGAGAAAGGATTTTGAAAGTCGATGATAATAATGTTTGGAAAACATTTTAAAAGGATTTTTGGAAAGAGATAAAACATTTTGATAAAGATCACATTTACTTCCTAAGTATTGATCAAACCTTAGTTTGAAAAGCAATATACTGTTTAAGTTAGGATAAATAATTAGTGTCTGCTTCTAAGTATTTTTGTTTATATTTGTAGAATCCATACAGAAGGATGTATTCAAAAGGAGAAACCTTAAGAGCAAATTAGGATGAGAAAGATGATATAATCATTCTTTCGAGTGATGAGGAAGAACCCATAGAAGAGGAATATGATATGTTTACTCGTAGAGGAAGAGATGATTACCCAATAGAGGGAATGCTTATACCTCCTCAAACTCCAGTGCTGGTCATAATATCTAGTGACGCTGAGGCTACTCTAGCCTCGGAAGGAAGAGGGATCACAGACCCCACCAGTTCAAAATTCGAACCGGAAGAAGAACCCATGGAGGAAGAGTCTGAACAAGAGGAGGACGAAAAGGATAATATCAAATTAATTGAATCACGGTAGTGGGGGCTGCAATATCATATGGGAGATGGTGGTGGATCTTGATATTTGGCATGAGCAGTCATCAAGTTCATTCAGTCATTGGGATAATATGGATGATGATGAAAAGTGAAAGCTGAGGAAGAAGCTAAGGAGGAATTCGAGAATCCTGAGGAGTTGGGAGTGCAAGGATTGGAAGAATTACAGGAAGGGGAAATGTTGCAGGAAGTACCCTTCGGACTTGTACTTGTTCCATGGAATTAGCCTTGGCTACCATATGTGGAAAATGAAGACGAAAATGATGCTGACGACGAATAAGAAAGTGAGGATTAGAATGTTGGGGAAGTTTCATTAGAGTTTGATATTGGAGTGCACCATCAGCAACAGATTCAGAATAATGATTGAGATTGTGGTTGGAGACTAGTTATATCTGTCTAGTATTAAGTAGTAGCTTATACGTATGGCTAGTGATAAGGTGATATTATGGTTAGTCATGTATTTGAATTTGTATTATAAACTTCTATTATGCACCCAATTAGGACTGGGATGACTTGAGGATGACCCAAATGGAGTAGAAAAGATGGATATAAGATATAAAGTTGTATAATATAACTATGATCTTTCATTTCATTCATTGGCAATTATAGAAGTCACTAAAGAAAATTTATAAGAATTCTTGATAAAGAAATAAATTATAATATGAGGAGTTTATTATAATTTTGGAAATAAAAGGTAATTTATCAATTTATTGAATTATTTTTAAATTGTTTTTTCTAAAAACTATTAAGGTATGTTTATAGAAAAGAAATGTCTTATAATAAAAGATGTTTATTATAATTTTAATGGAAAGGTTATTTATCTTATAGAGTGAGATATTTTCCTTTAATAAGAAATATTTAGAGAATAAATTTATATATAAATAAATGCCTTTATAAAAGAGTTTGAATCAAAGTTAGGATTTTATGAAATATATTCATAAAAATATTTTAGGAAGGTTAATAAGTACGTATGAGGTATATGGATTATTTCGTCGCATGATTCTGGTCTAAGATTCAATTGCAGAACTTTAAGGAGGTTACACTAGTCCGAAAAAGGATTTATCACTTGATTCTTGACGACGAAAATTGATGAGGGTTTGTGGTTGGATACTTGAGTTTTCTGTCATAGTTGAGAGCTATGTGAGGAAAACTAAAATTCTGATTGAAAAGCCTGATCGGTATCCGCACTAGAGGATCAGGGGATTAATACTAGTTCGGAAGTAAAGTTATGGATTCGAATAGTAGATCAAATCAGAGCTGTGTATGGATGATCAATGCATATCACACGGGTGTAAGTTTAAAAACAAATATTTTGGGCAAGCACCTTCAGCTTTTGCATTGTAATTTCGAGGACAAAATTCTTTTAAGGGGGAAGTATGTAACGACCTACAAATTTATTGATTTGATAAATTATATTTATTTTTAAATATTGAAAAATATTTTTTTAAAAAAACATAGATTATGATGTTTTGAACAAAAATGATGGTAATTTATTTTGAATAAGTATTTACAAATATATAAACTTTGAAGGAATGTTGCTAAAATGGTTGAAAATCCTTTTATCAATAAACAACTCTATAATTATCAGAAGTTGCGCATGGAGCTGGATACATACACTTATTTATCCATTTAAACAGGAATATGAAATAAAACTATATATTTTATTTTAGGAATTAAATTATATTTATGATATCATCAATAATGGGGTCGTATTTAATAATTGATTTATGAAAATAAATTGGGAGTTAATGATTTAATAATTATTATAATTATTCAAACAATTGTTTTTAAATGATAATAATTCATTTTAATTAGTTATATAGTGATAATAAATCATTTATGTTGGCTTTGTAGAGATATATTTAACTTGAAGTTATAAGGAAAATTGATATCGCAATAGCACTTTCTATAAACAATTGTTTAATATTAATTTATATGGTTTTATAATTCAAAAGAGGCCATTTTAATTAATTAATAATGATGGAAAATTATTTTTTGAATTTTTTTACATTTATACGTAAATTGATTAATAAGTGAAAATGTGACCGGGAATCGATTTTCATATTTTTAACGGTTTAACGAATGCAAGTTGTTCAAAGTTGTTGCAACCTTATTTATATATCATGTGCACATATATAACATACGCATGCACACCCTAACATATACATGAACACACACACACACACACACACATACACTTATAATTACAAAAATATCTAAGATATTTTCAAACTTAAAAAGAAAACTTCGCTTCACTCTTGCACACATCAACTCACACAAATGGAGCCATATGGGGAGGTAGAGTTCGGCCATGCATGGTGATGGAAGAGGAGGGTAGGTGGTGATGAAATATGGTGATGTGTGTGCACATAAATATCTTGATAATTTTATTCACTTCTTTGCCTATAAATACCACCATCCATCTCCACTTTATTTATTCATAAATTCCTAAGCTTCTTAACCTCTTTATACTCCACTTTAATGGCTTCCTAGGGAAATTATAAAGAAAAATTAGGTAAAGAAAACAAATTTATATAAGTATATATACATTAGCAATACACATCAAAACAAGATCAAACCAACCCTATCCTCCCTCTAAACCCAAGGCTACATCATCCACCACCCAAGGCCGAGCTCATCTCCCCTTGTAAGCTTTGGGCGAGCCTATCCAAAGGTCCAAAGCTCGATTATATATGCTTTGGATCCATCGTAGCGAAGCTATAGAGAATTTTTGAACAATTAGAAACCAATGAAAGTGAGAAACTCTATTTACATTATGATATATTGGATGATATATATGTTTTGCTATGCTTAGTTACGATGATTGTGAACCATGTTTGGATATGATAATATGTTTGTTTGGATGTGTAAACAATTCACATTTAATACATGCCGAACATCACAAAGGGAATCACCTACCTTTAGTAAATAAAATGGTGTATAGAGATTGTTTAATTTATTTAAAATGGTTTAAACTGATTTAGAAATGTTTTTTAAAGTGTTTCAAAAAAAATTGTAAAGGTTATGGAAAATTAGTTAAAATAGGCACGTCGTATAACGGTAATTCGCATCGTGGAAGTTTAAATCTATTTATATGATGGACCTAGAGTCGGAATTCTTTGAATCAAGAATTTTATGAACTCTTATAATCATAGTTTCAAAAAAAGATTGAGATTTCGTTTAGTAAATTTTAAAATATGAGCAAAACTATTTTTCAAAGATAGTCGCGGTTTGGCAGTTCAGAAACCAAAGGAATAAATTCTTTAGAAGTTATATTTTTAATTCTTTAAGAATATGGAATAAAATCTATAAATATTTTAAAATATATTTGAGTTATAAAAATGGATTTCAAAATGATAGAAAAGTTGTTTTGATCAAATAAGCCTTAAAAGCACTATTCGTAGCACTAATCGCAGCACTTTTTGTAGCAGTTTTTAATAACTTCTGAAAAATTACTTTGAGCTTAAGTATTCTTTTCCAGTTATTTCATAAATGTTTTTAGACAAATAATTGAGTATTTAAAAGATAATGTGAAGGTTTTACAATTCATTTTAAAGAGTTTAAAAAAATATTTAAAGAAAAGCTGTTATAATTAATTGATTTAATTTTGGCTCTAAAAGCCGATGAGTAGATTGGATTTTTCTAGGGCATTTCACTAAAAGGAAAAAACTTTGCAGTAAAATTAGTTTCTATGACACACATTCATAGAAATTAAATTCAAGGCCAAAGTCAGCAGAATAATTACTTTTAAGGACAAAGTCAGTAGTCCAATTACTTTCAAGGACATAATTTCATAGGTTTTTAGGCCTTATAAACTAATTATTTTGCATTTTGTCCTTAAAAGTAATTATTTCATTTATGTGTCCTAGAAAATAATTGCACTTGCTAAAGAGGCCCTTGTGGCTAATTTCCACATTTTATTTTTTCTATTCGTGAGATCCGGATGTGAGGTGCTTAAATTAGGGAGATGTTTAGGAGAAACCAATGCCCTGGCTCACCAGGCCTCTTTCCTGGACAATGAATAAATAAGCTCGAAATATAAAAAATGAGGCAAGTATAAAAGATTTATTTTTTTCAAATTTAATACAACTTGGATTTTATAAAAATAATCTTCTTATACTTGGTATTAAATTTCAATGAGGGAATCCATAATATCTATGTGAATTTAAAAGGCGAATTCACCGTTATTCGATGGATAGTAAAGGTTGAATACATAATTTGATGTTGAGTAGAATTAATATGATTTCTATCAACCCTTTTTACTCAGTAAGGTTTTGCAATGTGATTTAAAGAGCTAATTTTGATTTGGAATTTCAAAAAATTAAAGAGAGCTTTAATGATTTCGTATATACTAGAGAAGAATATGATTTAAAGATTTATATCTCTAAAAGAGATATTTTATTTGATAAAGATATTAATAAATGAAATGATAACCACCCACAAACTTAACATTTTTTATCAAACCAGGATCAGATTTAGGTGATTCCTATCAGAAAAGCACGTGGAACCAATGTACGCGTTCGAAGTGAAGATATGGAGTGACAATAAATCAGAAGATGGAATGTAAGGCTGCTTATCACTGACCGTTATGGGAATTTCCCATATCATATATATGTTGCGGCAGTATCTTCATTTGATCTTCGATGCAAGGGCTGCTCGCTACTAATCTTAGCAATGATTTTCAATAGGATATAGTAGGAGAGTTCCTTTTTGTTTTTCCTATTCCTGGATAACTTGTATGAATAAATGTTTGACATTGCAGTTCTAAATTACACATATATTGACTTTACAAATGTCCATCTGTTTGGTGGTGTAGAAAGTAACTCTCTTACACTTAACACCCTTCTCTAAGAGGTATGAGCTCTAAGGTTGTACGTTTTTGGAAATCAATAGTGTATGATGGAGTTCGTAATGTGGCATTCAAAGTGGAATGTGCTATGAGAAAGGTAATCATTACCTCGAGCCTTATCACCTAGAAGTGGCTTAAACAGAGCATGCCATAAGGCTGTGTGGTTTGCAACCATTAGTGTATGGTCATCACCTTTCTAGATTACCTTTTATATATCATGTATGTTGTGTATGCTATGAGAGCTCTCGGATAGGTCGAGAATGACTGGGGTGATGTCATATTTGATTCTATCGGCCACGAGATGGGTCCGCGGGTAGGCTGGTCTTAGCAGGTGCATAGGTTTCAAAGGTGTTGATCCTCGGTACATCCCTCCAGAGATGTACTGTACAGAAGGTAGTTCCTTACCATGCCATTGTTTGGAATCCTTTCTCCAATAAGTGCCTTTGGACTTAATTGTACTGGAATTTAATCAATGTAAGAATTGCAGCTAAGATTTTATAAGTTTACTTGAAAAGTGTTTTCAAAAGAATGCCATTAAAAATAATATTACCAGATTTTGCATAGTAAAGATTTTGGTTAACATTAGGTAAAAATTAATTCCGTTTTATGTATGGCGTGGTCTTTTGAGATACTCTTTGTTTTCAAATATCAATATTTTGAGTTTCTCACACTAGTTCCAGGATAACCCGAAGTTTATTTTTCTTTTTCCCTTAAACACTGCATGCCCTATGTTTTCGGACAGCCAAGTAGTTGGGTTTAACTTAGAGCATTGTAATGGAGCCTTGAAGTCTGAAGCTGAAGATGTTCCTTTAGATAGTTCTCCATTTCCGTTTTAACTTGATTAGTTTACTGATTATATTCAACATTTATAAGGATAAAGATTTATAACTGTCCTGGTTGATCAAAAGATAAACTTTTATAAATGTATTTAAATTTTTTGCTATAATGATATAGATATTGAAATAATATATGATTCCATTCGTGTAAGATTCTATTATGTCTTTATTTTCTTTTACCCCTTGATAATCTGCCTCTTCGGTGATTGGATTTAGAACACGTGAATACCGAGGATGTATCAGTGTCAATTTCTGAGGGTCGAGGAGGCAGGTCGTCATATTTTTATAGTTTTTAAAATCCCTTACTAGGTTTTATTAAGTAAGTAAAGTTTTTAAAAGTTAAAGTTGAAATGTTAACGTAGAAACTTACTTTGAGTTATGGCCTCCATAGAGATAGTCGCTATAGATGAAATACAGAAAATCAAATGCTTTTCTAAGTTTAAAATGTTTCCTTCTTAAATATTATTTGAAAAACCTTTTCAAATCATTAATTAACTATAAAAGGTAATTATTATTTAATTAATTATGATTTTATAATTATTTAATTAATTAGTTAATTAAAGATAAGTAGTAGTTATTTAGTAATTAAGTAAAGGTAATTAGTACTTAAGTAATAATTAAGTTCAGTTAATTATAATTATTTAATGAAGAGAGTTTTAACAAATTGTTAATTAAGTAAAGAGTTAATTAAATATTAATTAATTTTAATTCTTTAATAAATTTTAATTATTTAATTAGTTGTTATTTAATTAGGTTTTAATTATAAATCGATTACTGATTATATAGGGTTTAATTAATTCATTTAAGATTTAATTAAAATTAATTTAGTTTTAATTAAGTTTAATTATGATTTAATTTAGAGTTAATTATAATTTAATTAGTAATTGGATTCAAATTTAATTATTCTTAAATAAAGGTTTATTTTAAACTCTATTAGTTATTTAAGGGCATCTTTCTTTTATAAATGGATGAGTTTAAAATAAAGGATTCTCTTTGTCTATGCCATTAAGTGGAAAAATAAATATGAATAAGTAATACTAAACTTAGACATCTGTTTAGTAAAATAAATCCTCATTCTACTATAGTTAAATTAAGTAGATTATTTGGACATTTACTTAGCAAAATAAATCCATATTCTATTAATATATTGATTTGGAAGTTGAATATGCCGGTTAATATATATTGGATAAGTGAAGGTTTGGTTGGTGATTGCTAATTGATTTTACTTACATATGTATTAGCTTATGTAAATCCCAGTTACATGACTTAAATGTCAAATTTAAGAAAACGGTAACTTGATTTAATACCATTATGGTCGCTAAGCCTCTTTCGAATGTTTAAATTTTAGTTCAAAATTAACTCCAATTTTATTAACAATTTGAGGTTAAGTGCTTATATAAGTATAAAAGATGTTTTAAAGTTAGCTAATTAACTTTTTCATTAGAAGTTTTAAAGTAAGTTGGTTAACTATATTTCTAAGGATGTTTTAAAGTTAATTAATAATTTGGTTAACGATGTTTAAAATTACTTATTTCAAAAATGAGGGTTTCAAGTTAATTAATTATTTAATTATGATAGTTAAAGGTAATTATTTAATTGAGTAAGTATTTTTAAAAAGGATAATGTTTTATAAAAAGGATTATAGTTAGTAAAAAGGATTTATTAAAAAAGAGACTTAAAATTATATTTGTAAAGGAGTTTATAAATCATTATAGAGTTTTATAAATTAATTTGGAGATTTATAAAAAGTATTTGTAAAAATGAAATGGGATTATAAAAAGGGAATTTTTATAAAGGAATGAGATTTGTTTTGACTATTAATCTTTCTTGATTATGGTGGTATGAAAATATTCTTTCCAAACTTAACACTGAAGGATACGTGGTTAGGGTTTATAATAAGTAATGTTCTAAATGAAAATTGTTGGCCTATTTAAATTATGAATTTGGAAAGAGAAAATCTTCCTTAGGTTTTGAAAATATACTTACACCGTTAAGATAAGTATATGAATATATTTTCTAATTACCGAAATTGTAATATACTTATACCGTTGAGATGAGTATATAAATGTTTCCCAAGTATTGGAAGGAGTATAAGAGGTTTGTGAAAATATCCTTTATAAAGGAATTTTGAATTGATGATTTAAAATGATTTGATTTATAGAAAGATTAATTATTAGAGGCTCAGTGGATCCCACATTGAATTAAATCTATGTTTTTTGATTGTTTAATAGTTAAATAAACGACTATCAAATCTTGGCCGAACTACAACTTTTGAAATATCTAGGAGAAAATGGCATAGTCATCTTCGATGATGTTGTATGGTGCTTATAAATCTCCTTCTATTCTCCTAGGACAAACGATAGGGAGATCCGTCCACTTAAACAGTTAGGGGTGATCTTTGCTCCCATATATTGTTTATATATTTTTGAAATAACCAGAGTTGAGTTTACCGGAACTATTGAATGTTGGTTTGAAGAAACCTAGATCGGATAAGTACGAAATATTTAAAAACTACTTCGATCCAACTCAAGCATCATATTGAAGGCATCTTGAAGATGATGGAATCGAAGATGGAGTTCTTTGAAGAGCAAGGACTATTTGTTACTAATCCTAAGGGTGATTCCAAAATAGGTGTAGTAGAAGTACCCTTAACAACTTGTTTGGAGAATGTTAGCATTGCATTGTGCCTAGAAGGCAGTATTAGAATTCCAAGTGGGAATTGCTAAGAGTGGAAAAGGTAATCATGACCTCACAAGCCTCACAAATCGGTAATGACTGAAACAGGGGATATGCATCAATCTATGTGGTTTGCAACCATTAGGAGCATCATTGCTCGATCTAAAGTTGATATGTATAATTTTGGTATGCACATGAGAGTGGGCCCATGGCTGGTGCACATTGTTTGGAGCCTTGGTCTGGGGGATGATGTAATCTTCTATGCCATGTTAAAGGGCCAGTAGGCTCTATGTAGCCGAGGTGCAAGAAGTTCTTATTGAACTCGGTACATTTTATCTAGAGGTGTACTATGATGGGCGGCACCCTAGGGCCCAGTCATTGATGGAAATCGAATCTCCAATACGTGCCCCTATGGATTAATTGTAAACCTATTATGCTGGAATTCAATTAGTGAAACAATTTTGACTATGACTAATATTTATTTTACATAGACAATATTATAATTTCACTGGATTTTATAATAAAATGTTATGGTTATCGTAAGGTAAAAATCCATCCGTGTTTATGTGCGGCGTAGTCTTAAGAGATATCTTTTATTTTGAAAGATTTTATAAGTTATAAGAATCCATTTGATTGTGTTTCTCATGCTGGTTTTACTAGATTGAACTGGACATTGTTTTCTCATAATGCTTGAGTCAGCCTAAGCATATTTTTCTAGATTTAACTGGATACTTTGGAGCTTTCAAGAAACAAGCTGGATGCCTCCAAGATGTACTTTTGTATTTCCTTTTATCTTTTACCTTTTGTTATTGTTGTAGTTATCAACCATGGTAAGGACAGGTCGTTATAACTGTCCAGGCTGATGATAAGTTAGTGTTGTACTTTGTTATGCATATATATTAAAGTCTCTTTCTTTTAAAAGACTTGTTTAGTATTATAATCTCATCACGTTTCTGTTAGATTCTGACTTCCTTCTTCTTTTCTTTTACCCAACAAGCTGAATTTTCAACACTTGGATGTTCAGCACGTGAATATAGTGGATATATTAGTGTCGACTTTTGAGGGTCAAAAAGGCAAGTCGCTACATCTGGTATCAGAGCTGAAGATTAAGAGAGAACCTTAGTCCTAGTGGGGTAAACTCAATAGGATAGGGTAAGCGACACCCTAGATGGCTTTGAGTGTATATATACGAGAGCTCGCATTTATTAGTGATATGAAATATTTTATATTGTGTTGTTTGATCGGTTGAGTGGTATATGAATTCTGGTTGAATCGTCTGGCCCACGTCATTGATAGGAATTTCTTAACACTTGAACATGGTCAACCAACGTAGTGTTGTTTTAAAAAGGGTAAATAAAATAATTTTACCTAGAAATATAATTTATATACAAGAATGATTTTCAAAAATAGTATAGTTTTTTTGAAGTGCTCGTTATTAGGAAATGATAATATTCAACTATTATCATTAGGGTTTTGTTTAGTTATGCTCGTCCAGTTTGAGCATTGATTATTTTTGGGTGTTTTATAAGAAATTTTCCTTTTGGTAATATGGGTTGTGTAAATGGAAATTGGGTGAAACATTGAAGCGAATACCTTATGAATTAAGTTTCATAATTTGACTATAAGACGTTCGATGTTAATGTTGGATTAAAACTGGATATTTATAAAAGATGTTCATAAAAAGTTAGAATATTTTAGAATAATTATTTGAGAATTGATTTGTATAATGGAGTGACTTTATATAAATTTGGATTGTAATAAAGAAATGTGTTTTATAAATAAAAGGTTTTGAGAATTCAAGTCCCGGAGTCTTGAAGAGGATTTCAAATGTTTTATGGAAAAAGATAATAATATTTTACTTGAAGTATTTTTAGGTATAAATATTTTAGAAAGGAAATTTTTAAGTAAGGATTATTTCTTTGGATTGGTTCGAAAAATGAGTCTTGATCTGTTTTGTGATAATTGGAATAATCTTCTAAGTGACGGTTAGATGTTTTCTTAGGCGAATGCTATGGTGCACTTAGTAAATTATTCTCCCTATCATTGTACAATCGAAACAAGTTCAAATCCTAATGAACCCAAAGCAAGTTTTCCATAGATGTTTTGTTAAACTATTTTTCAAAAATACGTAAAGTATTGCTTAAAAAAAGCAGTTTGAAATAGAGGAAACGATTTTTTTCTAACTAGTTCGAGTGGCCCAAAAATAACAAAATATAGGAAAGAGATGTGTTTGAATGGTAAACACTTCTCTTAAGTATTACCTACTTGGTTGGGGAATATATGATACTATTTGATAGTACCCAGTTCCTTAGAATCATTTTAGGGTTACTCGAGCTATATGTATGCATTTTATATGATTAAATATACAGATTCATTTCAAAAGGGATTTTGGAATAATACCGGGTATTTGGATTTTGAGTTTACTTAATAAATTCTATTGGAAAAAATTTAAACCAATTAGTGGTTTATACTCTTAGGATGTTGTAGATTACCATACAAATTGAACTTAAGTTTAGTTTAATGAAATGTTTTCATAAATAATTTTAACAAAAATAGAATTGTATTAGTGAGAACCAATAATATAAGTGCATAACTTGAATGTAGATCATTTTCCTTCTTTATATAGTTTTTTATCCAAGGTTCGATTACTTCACTTTGAGGTGTTTCACGTCATTCCAAATAAGGATCCATTACTTGTTTTTGATGAAAAACACTTTGTGAGGGTTCTTGATAAGGAACCATAACTTTCTATCATAGTATATGGCTACATAAGGAGAACAGAGGTTTCTAATCAAGAAGCCTGATCGGAGTTCACACTAGGAAATCGAGTGAGTGATACTAATTCGGAAGAGAGATTATGTATCGGGGTAGAGATCGAATTAGATTTTTCATATGGGTGATCCATGAATATCATGAAGACTTATGAATAACTGTGGGTACTCATATAATGAAATTTTGAATTCGAAATTTATTTAAGGGGGAAGAATGTAACGACCAGGAATATTATCAATTTAAATATGGATATTTAACATATTTTTAAATAATTTATAAATGGATACTATTACCCAAACATACACCTTTTTAAATAATAATTAGTGATAGTGAAATGGTTTTCAAAATGTGTTTACAAAAATAATTAGTCCAAAGAAAAATACAAAATGTGACAGAAAATTATTTTTTGAATTTTTGATTTTTCACTGTCTAAAAGTTATCAAAACGGTTGTAATCATTTTAGTTATCATATACACACATATATATTAACACATAATTATGGTTAGTAATATAATATGCTAAAAGATAAGTTTTCTTAAATAAAAGGAGGAGAGATGTGACCCTTTTTCAAATTTGAAAGTAAAATAAAATATAAGTATGAAATGTCACATTAAAAAGCAATATCAGAGTACAAAGGAATGTTACGGTCTGTTGGAAAATAGTGCGGTGTCATGGACTTGCGTATGGTATAAGGCAAAGGTGGATGGAGATTATGTGGCAACAAATGAGTGGTGTAATGACCTAGGGTTTTAGTTATTTGAATTTGAAATATTTAATTGATTTTAAATATTGAAAAGTTAACTTTATAAGTCAAACAACTTAAATTTCAAATATAGTCATTTTAGAATGTGAATTGTTAAATTTATTAATTGGAATTGTTTAAATAATTGAATCTCGAATTTAATTCGAATAAATGGATTTCATAAAATTGTTTAAATTCGATTTTAAATAATAAATGGTTAGTGTAAAGTTTAATTTATTATCAAAGTGATTATAATGGTTTTAATAACAATTCGTCTTTAATTAATGGATGAAAATAGCTTTCCGGGGCACTATCTCGGATTTTGAAGAAACGAGTACCGTTTAATCCGTAATAGTGAATTATTACATGTCATTGAATTTCAGGGCAATCTGACGTACTGTTTAGTCATGCGAGCTTGAGAGGCGTAGAAATTAATTGAAGGAATTTAAATTAATACAAATTGATTTTGAAAGTTAACTTCTTTAGAAGATGGAATTGGATCCTAATACTAGTTCCATTAGGTTCGGAATAGGGTATTACATATAGGACGCAAGGAGTCACGCCTTGTTTGGAGTTTGAAATTTTTAGGGGTGAAAAGTGCCTTGAAACTTTTATATAAAAGGACCTTAACTTCTTTCATTTTGCAAAATCCTAGAACTAAAACTCTAGTCGCCATTGTTATCGTCCTTCATCCAACAACCGGCGTTGCTCTGGCTACTAGAGGCATTTTCAGGCCTCGAACCTAAGAAGAAAAGTATAGAGCTCGACTTCACGAACTCATCCATGCAAACTGATCGTTGATCGGAGATACAAGGTTGCGGTGATTCGAGATGAATGACGTTGGAGATTTCAAGCTCAATAGCGAGCTATAGGTGACGTTGGGAAGTCGCACCGGTGGGGATCAACGTGACTTGGGATGGGGAGTCAGCGGCGTGAGTGTGGTGGTATGCGATCGAAGGAGGCGGCGGCGACGACGACAAATGAAAGTCGTGAAGTTCATTTAAAAAAAATGCACGGATTGTGTTAGGAAGGATGTAATTAAAGGTTTAAATTTAATTAACTTAAGTTAATTAGATCTCAAATGTTCATAAATTCGTACCTTATCCATACAGGCGAATTTGGACGCGGTCAGTCACGTTGCAATTGTTATGACTAATACTATGTTATGGAGTTGGATTGATTTGTTTAAAGCTAGTAGGAATTTGTGTTAAATCGAACGTCCATTCGATTTTAATTCAAACTGTCAGCGATAAATGGAATTTCGGTGAGCTGACTCACCTCTCTAGCCACTTATATTTTATATAAGTGTGGATATTTTTATTGATGCTTGTTGTTGCTTATTTGGATGGTTTACTATTTTATTAGTTGGTTTGGATTTATTCCAACCCTTGGAGCGGATAACCTTTTACATATACCCGCATAGTTGCAAATGACCCATACTATATGATAATATACTATATGTGATGCACGGTGACAGGTTGGAGGGATCCAACAGGATTCCTTATCACTGTTGATTTTACTTTTCATATATACTATGATATGTGATTTGTTAGATGCCATGTTTGATGATATGGATATGATTTTGCTTATTTAGTGCTAATAGCACTTGGCCTTATTTTTGATATTTCAAAATAATAAAGTGAAGATTTTGAATTAAAAGGATTTTAAAGTGATTTTGAAATAATATATATTTTTTAATAATTATTCTTGAATTATTGAAAGAAGGAATTTACTTAAATAAAATAATAGTATGACTTTGCTATTACAAACTAATAGTTCGTGAAATATGTTAAATAGATATTTCTGAATTGTATTATAAAGGTTATAAAAACTTAATAAGTCCATCTTTTATTATAAAGGAAATGGAATTTTAAAGAAGATATAAATAGTTTGAAACAAATATTTCTGAAATGGTTTATGTAAATGATTTATAATAGTACTATTTTATAAATAAAGTAATAGATTTATAAACGGAGTTTTATAAATATTAGAAATGGATTTGAAATTGATATTTGGTAAATAGATTTATAAATGGAATTTTATAAATGAATGAGCTTCATAAAGGAATGGATTTATAAATAGAATTTTATAAATAAAGAGATTTTATAAAGAGAAGTTTTAAAAAATGGAAAGGAGATTTGTAAACATAGTTTTTATAAATATAGAAATGATTTATGTTGAGATTTGAATAGGGATTTTTACAAAGGAAATATATTCACGTATTAAAAGTTAAAATAATCTTTTAAAGGAATGTTTTGAAAATGATATTTTTAGATGGAGTTTAATGGTTTTAATAAGTGATTTAAAGTGTACTAAGTGATGAAAACATTTATTGTTGTTACAGTTGTTTTCAAGGAAATAAGGATGGCATAGACTATAGCACTCTCGTTATAGTTAGTGATTTCCAAATGTTTTTATATGGTATAAGGGATTTATATAAATATAAATAGTCGAATCCTAATACTTTTATTTTGGGTTGTCGTAACGATGTTTTATGCAACATTTATTTTGACCCAATAAAGCGTGTTTTGGAAAATATGATGCTTTCCTTGGATGACTTGTAAATATACTTATTACAAATTTAAGTAACTGGAGATATTTTCTAAGTATTGAAAATGAGATGGTTTGTGAATATATTTATACCATTGAAATAAGTATATGGAAATGTTTTTCAAATATCAAAAGGTTAAAATGGTTTTACGAATATATCTTTTTTAAGATATTTTGAGATAAATATTTGCAAGTGATTTAATTAATAGAAGATCAATTAAACAGGTCTAGTGGCTGCTTATGTGCTAGATTATATTTTTGGCAATTTTTGTTTCCTCAATTTGATATAGGAAGTGATTAGTCTTGCACTTAGTACGAGGCCAACTGAGTAGGCTTAATTATTGTTTGATGTTTAGATGTTGATTCGAGTAGTGCGGATAGACCATGGTACTCCAGTCTATTGAGCTTCCTTCTTGGCCGAATGATAGAAAGTTGAGAGTTTGAAATGCGATAAGTCAATGAGACTTGGTTTCTTATGAAGTTGAAGGCCTCTTATCGATTGTCGGTCCGGATAGACCAGGATTGGATTTATCCGAAAACCACTTTGGGCCAACGTATGCGTTTGAAATTGCAGAATGTTGAAGACAGTGATTTCGAAGATGAAGATCTTCATGATATAGGGCTGCTTGCCACCAGCCCCGTGATTCCATATTATATTTATAATGGCAGCAGTGCTTTATTATGAAAATATTCGATGCAAGGACTGCTCGCTACTAATCCTAGGGTTGATTCCCGATATGATGTATTGGAGAGTGTGTTCGGTCTGTCGTGTTCCTAGACCACTTGTATGGAAGAATGTTTGAAATTGCATTTCTAAGAACAATGTACATTGGTTTTTATAAACATACATCTGTTGGTGGTATAGGAAGTAATGCCACTTATACTTAACACCCTTCTCTGAGACGTACAAGCTCAGAGGTTGTACTTTTATGGAAATCAATTAGTGTGTTAATGGAAATGGCGATGTGGCATTCAAAGTGGAGTATGCTATAAGAAAGGTAAACGTTACCTTAAGCCTCACACCTAGAAATGGTTCAAATCAGGTATGCCATAAGGCTAAGTGGATCGCTCCCTTTAGGGTATGGTCATCACTTTTCTAAATTACCCTCTATATTTCAGGTATGTTGTGTATGCTTATGGCCACGAATAGGTCGGCAGTGACTACGGTGATGTCATATTCAATTCTATCCACCACCGGATGGGTCTGCTGGTAGGCCAGCTTGCCAGATGTAGAGGTTTCAAAGTTGTTAATCCTCGGTACATTCCTTTAGAAATATGCTATGCAGAAGGTAGTTCCCTACCTGCCATTGTATGGAGTCCATTTTCCAATACAAGCCTTTACGATTTAAGTTGTAAACATATTATGTTGCAATTAAACCAATGTAACAATTTTAGCTCTGATTAGTATGTATTTGTATTCTAGACACTCTTATAATATAAGAGGATTTGACATGAATTGTTTTAGTTATCGTAAATTAACAACCCGTCCGTGTTTATGTGTGGTGTGGTCTTGCAAGATACTTTTGTTAAGTTTTGATAACTTTAAAATCCAACTGGGCTGTGTTTTCTCATGCTAGTTTACAAACTAATCTTAGCGTTCTTCCATTTTAATGCTTGAGTTAGACCTAGGATATTTACATATTAAGTTTGGACGCTTTGGAGCTTCCGAAGATGAGCTGGAGGTCTTCAAGTTGTTTTTACGTATATGTTTATTTTCCGCTGCATTGGTTGTTTAAATATTATCAGCATTTGTGAGGACATTTTATTATAACTGTCTAGGCTGATGAATAGTGATTTATTGTTGTACTCTGATTGATGTATTTATATTACAGTTTCTCTTTTGTAAAGATCATTGATATTATATTATATATTGTTCCACTGTATTGTGAGATTCTGTGTTGTTTGGTTTTCTTTCTCTCTTCTCTCTTTTCTTCTTTCTTCTTTATTCTTTATTCTTTTCCCAAACTATTCGCCTCTCCATTCAAATTGGGTTTGACATGTGTGGTTTATTGTTAGCTTGAAATGTACGAAATTGCGAGTCATTACAAATGAAGGGTATGACACTTAAGGACTTTATGGTAATTTCAATATTTTACTTTGTATACAACATTCCATTTTCTTCTTTTCCATTTTCCCATTCATTTCTTACTATTTCAAACTTCATTTTTTTTCCAAAGCTTTTATAAAGTTCTTTATTGGCTTCTCTTTTATTTTCTGAAGTTTTTTAAAATCAATTTTTTTTCCTTTTAATCCTTTTAAAAACTTGCTTAAACCCTTATTCTTCCATCTACATCTTTTCTTCTTTCAAAATCAAGCCCACACACCCCTTCTAAAACCTTGGTCATGCCCTATTGACCTAAGACCGAGCCAATTTTTCAAAACCCTAGGCCAAAAATCAATTTTTTGCAAAAGGAATCCATGATCCAAGACAAAACCACGTTTTAGTCGAAGGTGGATTTTCATGAACTTTAGTGCGTAAACTCACCTTTTAATTTGAAAATTTTAAACTTTTTATGTTGCTAGTATTATGATGCTCTTGGTTGAATAATATGTGTTTGGCGTTGGTAGTATGTGGAATTATATGTATTTCTTGGTTGTGAACTTGAAATTGTAGTTTCATTGTGAATTAATGTTAAAGTTATAATCTTTCTTAATGTATTGTGTTATGGTAAGGATATAGTTGTGCTCTTTCCAAGGTGTTGAAATTGCTAAGGAAGTTAGCATTTTTATTTGTAAAGTGACTTGAGCTCTCTGGGAAACTAAATCGTGTTTACTAGTTTAATTTACTAAAAGGATTTCAAAGTTTCAAATTTTTTTATAGTTTAAACCTCTTACAAGGTTTTATTAAGCAAGTAAAAATTTTAAAAGTTAAAGTTGAAATGTTAACTTAGAAACTTATTTGGATTTATAGTCTCCATAGAGATAGTCGCTATGGATGCGGTTCGAAAAATCAGATGCTTTTCTAAATTTAAAATGTTTCCTTCTTAAATATATTTTTGAAAAACCTTTTCAAATCATTAATTAAGTAAAAAGGGTAATTATTATTTCATTAAGTATGAGTTTAATGATTATTTAATTAATTATTTAATTGCAGGTAAGTACTAGTTAATTAGTAATTAAGTAAAAGTAATTAGTGCTTAAGTATTAATTAGGTTAATTATAATTAATTAATTAAGAGAGTTTTAACAAATTATTAATTAACTATTAATTATTATTTAATTAATTTTAATTAATTTTAATTATTTAATTAATTATTATTTAATTAGGGTTTAATTACAAATTAATTACTAATCAAAAAGGATTTAATTGATTTCTTTATTTAGATTTAATTAAGATTCAATTTAGAGTTAATTGTGATTTAATTTGTAATTAAATTAATATTTAATTATTATATATCAGTTGTTTAAAGGCAGCTTTCTTTTATAAGCGGATGAGTTTAAATAACGGATTCTCTTAGCATGTGCCATTAAGTAGCCAAACAGATACAGATAAGTTATACTAAACTTTGACATTTATTTAGCAAAACAAATCTCCATTCGCTATAATTAAATTTAGTAGATTATTTGGACATCCATTTAGCAGAATAAATCCTCATTCTGCTAATATATTAATTGGACATTGAAGTGTATACCAATTAATTTATATCGGATAAGTGATTGTTTAGTTTGTGATTACTAATTGATTCTATTTACATATGTGTCTGCTTATGCAAATACCTGTTATGTGAATTGAAAGGTCCAATTTAAGAAAATGGTAAGTTGATTGAGTACTGTTGTGGCCGCTAAGCCTCTTTTTGAATGAGTAAGCTTTGATTTTAAATTAACTCCAATTTTATTAACAATTTGGGGTTACATGTTTAAATAAGTATAAAAGATGTTTTAAAGTTAGTTAATTAACTATTTCCGTAACAACCGGCCTTTATGATCTCCAAAAGTTGACACTAATACATCTGTGGTATTCATGTACTGAACATCTAAGTGTCGGAAAGCCAGATCATTGGGGTAAAAGAAAGAAAAAATAGAGCAAAATCTCACGAATGTGACGAGTAATATATAGTAATAAACAAATGATCTTTACAAATGAAAGAGACTTTAATATACGTGCATATGTCAGAGTACAACACTAACATACCATCAACTTGGACAGTTATAACATGTCCTTACAATTGCTAATAATTACAACAATAACAATGTAGCAGAAATAAAGAAATACGAAAATACGTCTTGGAGGAGCCAGGTCGTCTCCTGAAGCTCTAAAATGTCTAGCTAAATTTGAAAAATATGCTCGGGTTGACCCGAGCATTATAGGAAAGAAAACGCCTGAGTAAGCTTGGTAAAACCATCATGACAAACATAATCAAATGTATTACTTAATGTTATAGAAACCTTTCAAAATAAAAGTGCCCCATAAGACCATGCCATACATAAACGCAAACAGGTTTTTACCTTACGATAACCAAACCTTTTAAATTTGAAAATCAAATGATATTGTAATAATGTCTAAGGGTTGAAAATATAATTATCAAGTAGTTGTGATGTTTGTGAGTGTACATCACAACAATATTAGGTATACAATCAGCAATCCTAAGGCACGTTCGCTAATTGTGTAGGATTCCACGGAGGGGCTCTTAGTACTTAGAGAATGGTCCTCCTACACAAGGATTAGAGTTATCCTTTCGAAGCATCGTACCTGTCTAGCCAAGGTATGTAACGACCCGATATTTTCAACCATTCGCATCCATACATATCAGACTTGAATTGCTCAAAATTTTAGATTTTTAATTTAAATTTGGAAAAACTCAGCATATACAGTAAATAAATCAACCACAGAATCACAGACACAGAGTAATATAATAATGCAGTGGAATAGATAAATAGTAGTTCATGAAGCTACTATATAAACATTAGAGTTAGAAATAAAAAACAACAGAATATAAAAAAATACAGACTGATGACATCTCTTGAACAAATCAACTGGAAAAGTTGAAAGCTGAATCGGTAGTTGGATCTCTAAGCGAAGCTCCAAACTCCAAAGGTGAGTCTCAAATGCTGTATCACTCAGTCTGACCTGAGCGCAATGCAAAACACAAAAACCTCGAGTCAGGATTAACATTCTTATATCAATAAATCCAACTCAAGTGAAATATCAACTGAAATACAAATAACTTAAAGGATGTTTGGGATAACCATCCTCTAACGATCCGTGGAACTATCTACAATGTAGAAATATACACTATAACATCATGGTCATTTCAAATTAATTTATACTTCAAACCCAAAATATCATTTTCATTTCAAATATATCTATTTCCCAAAATAATATATATATATATATAATATATATATTAAATAATTTATAAAGTAAAGTATTTGTAATTTCCTCAAACTTCACAAATTGCTTCAAAATCAACTCGACTTTCTCATTCAAATTTAATTCAATCTCAATTTATCAATTTCCATTCGATTCAATTTCTGACTGAACAAATACAAATTTTATCGATTTCAAATATAAATTTTAACCACAAATAAACCATTTAAATTTCAATGTTATTCAAAGTCAATATATTTTAAAGCTTTAAATATTCAGCATTTCAAAGACTAAATTTGAGAAATGCATTTATCTACCAATTTGACTTCAATATTACTTAGTTTTGAAATATTCGCTTAATAAATTCAATATTATTTATATGACGTTAAATTACACTTTCTATATATTCCCTTCGATTTCTTTAGGTATGAAATATCCATTAAATTACTTAAATCAAAATCAAGTTATAAGATCATATTTTAAAGTTTCAAATTCAATAGCTTCAAATCGATTTAATTAAGTAAATTTCCTAATTAAATGCTGATTTGATCAATTCAACTTTATCTTCCTTAATTTATACAAACCATTGAAAATCTATTTAAAATATAATACTTCACATATTATATTAATTAAGTCGAACTTTATTAAATTTAAGTTTATTATTGAGTCTACTTTATATATAAACATATTTATATAAAATATTTCAACATTAAATAAACCATATATATTCCCTTTCAAAACCATAGAAATCATTTTCAAATTATTTATATATAGACCAACGATGCCTATATAATTCTCTATCATATGGTCAAGTAATACAGATATTTATCATTTCAATCCGCAATTTAATATATACGGGTATATATCATTTCAACCTGCAAATCCAAAATTCAATGCAAATAAAAATCACTTGGGTCAATCATTTCAACCCATAACGATTTTCTCCTATTCTAAAGTCCATTCGGGTATATATCATTTCAACCCCTAGTGAATTCTATACTAACAGGGAACTTGCAGAGTGATAACAGATATGATAATAATATGACAGGCATATATCATTAATATAAATAATAGATAATGGTGTCAGGTGTCACAGGTGAACAGATAACATATATATAACATGTAAATAACTAACAACAGCATATTTCAATTGCCGTTTCAATTGAAATCAAATTTAATAAATAAAAGAATGTTAATCTTGAGTGATTGCTCACCTTTCGAGGTTAGCGAATATAGAAGATGACACATATACCTACTGATACGGACACTGAAATTGAATTACGAATCCGAGCACAAATTTCAAAGCAAAGCAAGATTGGCACGTGTTAGATGGACAAAGCTAATAAATTAAAAATCAATAACCAAAAATCAGTTTGATAAAACAACAATTATATATATTATTATTATTATTATTTCCTTAAAACCAATATTTAATTTTAAATAAACATTAAAATAAAACAATATATATAAAATTTAAAAATCATTATTTTAAATCAAAACACATATATCAAAACTACCATATATATAATAAAATTTAAAATAAATACTTATGTAGCTAAACAAACATATCACTTTATATATATATATATTAAAATATACAACATAAAATAACAATATCTATGAACCTTTAATTTAATCAAATAGTTAACAAATAACTATACTATGTAGACTAATAATGTAACAAAACAAAATAGATGGACAGATTAACCAAATGTACTCCGACCATATGCATAGATTATATATGTGTGTGTGTATATCAAAATATCCATGCAGTTGTACTGTACCAAAGTTACACTTTGTAAGCAAATATAACCTTATGAAATAAAATAACAAAAATCTGATATACAATCAGATCATATATAATACTATTAAAATTTATACAAATCAACTTTTAAACTAAATACTTTTGGAAATTTATACACGTAGATCCGTATATATATACAAACTAACTGTTGAATTCTATAAATATATATCGCACTGAAGGCACGCAACCCAGTTTAAACACATATATATTTATATATTCACTTCAAAATCATTAACAGAGAATATATCGAACTACTACAAAACCCACTTTAAAGATCTAAATGCGATACATATATAATACTGTAACTTGTGCAAACCTAAAGTATAATTAAAATGTAAAATTTATACAATATATATATATATATAAATAGAAACTAATATAAACTTTAAAATATATACAACCTAAAATGTTAATATGTATATACTGACTCACCGAAACCAAAACACAAAAACTGCGGCTAACAGAAGAGGGGAGACTCGGCAAGCATGGTAGATGGAAGGAAGATGAAGCTTGCACATCCGGTGAGAAGCTTGGACAGAAGTTGCGGAGGGGCAATGGCGGATCTGGTCAAAGGGGAGATCCTCGGTGGGGTTGTGGTCAAGGCGGCAGTGAGAAGCGATGTCGGCCATGGTGCAACATGCATGAAGTAAGGCAGGGAGGTTGTTTGGTTGTGAAGCATGGTCAGGGACGGCTAGGACGATGGGAGAGGGGAGAAGCAGTAGCTTAGAGGGGATGCTCGCTGGTAGGTTGTGCCAGGGAGGGAGAGGGTGGAGAGGTTGGCTCGGTAGGAGATAGACGAGGCGAACTGTAGTGGTGATGGGAGAGCGATAGGGCGGAGGGTGGTTGCCATGAACGGATATAGGAAGAAAATCAATACAGGTTTTATATAATGAAAGAAAAGTAGAAGGCTTACCTACGCACGATGGAGAGCTAGAGGAAACAATGCTGGAGTTCGGCAACTTAGGGGCTGCGTTGAGTTGGACGGCACAGGTGGATTTTCTAGAAGGCGTGGCGGAGCTGCAAGGTGCGCGTGTGCACGCTGTGGGTAAGAGGATGCGGCAACGTGGTCAGGCTGTGTGGCGTGTCCATGGCCAGGGCACTAATAAGGGAGGAGGGCTGGTGTGCAAGGCCGAGAGAAGAGGAGATGAAATTCTCGTTCCAGGCAACCTTACTTCCTTTTTTTCGATGGAAGAATGGACATAAGAGAGAAGGGGAGAGGAGTTATAGTATAAAGGAACTGTTGGATATAATTAGATTTGAACAATTAAAACAAAATATATACAAAAAAGAATGGTAACCATCACCCCTATATTCAGCTAACGTTAAAGCAATTTTGAACCGTTGCCAATTTCAAAACAATGAACAGGTGAGAATTGAAATGAAATGTGATGGTTGGGCTATGATTCAGCTGAACATTTAAGGCAAATTAATTTAGCTTGTACAGCACGTTTCAAGGTTTGAAACGCAAAAGAAAACAAAAGGTCACGGATCCGTACCGATATGGTTACCGGTTCTTGGATTTTGTTGTGTACCGGACTTCAAAACACAGAAATGAATATACCGTAGAGATCAGCACGATGAGGCGATCAAAATGGTATATAGATATCAGTAATAGGATGATTTGATCAAAAGTCGATACGGACACCGATATACGTTGGTATTTCGTACGGAAAAATCCAAACGGAGCTAGAAACATCCGAACTTCGCGAAATGAATTTCGCAGTCTGATTCAGAGTGTTCTAAATAAATTTTCTCGTGTTGACATATTTAGGTTTCGAAACACTTTTCAATTCAACTGTTATTAATCGATTCAAATTGAAATAAAATTTCACAAGAAAGTAAACTTCAATATTATCAGATGAAAATTCACTAGACTCTATGTTTAAATAGACGTATTCCAAATAATAAATTTTTATTTTCAAATTTTATTATTTGAAATTTCACAAAATTTCAATTAATTTAATTAATAAAATCACTAAAAAATTTGAGTCGTTACTAGGTACATAGGAAAAACATAGCTGGCCACCTAGGCCGAATCATCACTCCTTGCATGCATAAACTATAGGTATCACTGGAAAAGGGAGTCGATTGCACGGTGACGCCCCACCTCTATACTCACACTAGCCAATGACACTACGAGGTAATGCCATCGACTAGCACGAAGAATAAAGCTGATGAGGAGCGACCATCTGTGTAATTTCTTTATGCGAGTACCGATATGTCAGATAGTATATCATGCATTTCGTTTCGAGAGGAAATCCGACATATCAAATACAAACTCAAAGCTACTACACGATGGCTATATGGCCAACGAAAACAAATATAAAATAAGCATAAGACAAAATCAGTCACAGATATTCATATCACTAAGGCAGAAACAGAAATGAATACAACACATAAAAGTGTACATCAAAGTAGTGGCATATAAGATCCACTACATTGAAAAAGAATAGATACAAGTGCTAGACAAAATAATATGTATACATCAGGGAGTCTCTATCTCGAATATATAAAACAAAAACTACTAAACTAAGTAGTTATCCAAAATTCAAAAGCTAATCCCAACTAAGAAGTCAAGTGGCAGCACCTATAACACCTCAGTTTGAACCGAGTACTATTTAATAAGAAAATATAAACGGATCAATCTAGCTATAAATATCATATAAAATGAGATATGATAAGAGATAAGACAAAAACGTGTGATAATAATAGTGCCATACTGTGACAAGTATACATTAGATAACAACAAAAATCATACAATATCTCGAGAATCTCAAGCACCAAAAAGAATGTCATATTCTTTATCATATTTACCAAACCACAAATATTGATAAAACTTATCAATGTAAATCACAAAAATTGATGAAACAAAAATTCTAGCAATCATCAATTAGAAATCCAGAAATCACAAAGAGGGAGGCCTATCACAAACGGGAGCATGAAAACTCACCAACACGTGCATAACAAACGGAACGCTATTCCATGTTCGCTAACCATCAATGTTGAGGCGAGGCTTCACAAACGCTCGAAGATCATGGGTCATTACCCCACCAATTTTGAGCCGAAGCTCCACAAACGGGGTTTAGTCCCCTACACAAACAAAGAGACATCGCACATCGCTAGCCCAAATCATAAAATGATCATCATTGATTGATAAGTGTAAATTACACTAAGATAGTAAATAAATGAGTTTAGCTTCATGTCCCATAACCACTGGCTTAGCTTAAATATTTAGGAACAAATCATAGATTTCCACTTGAAAGTTGTCACAAGAATTCAATCGAACAAGTCCAAGAATTAACCGACAAAGTAAATGCAAGCATTTCATACCACTTGTTTTGCCAAGTCGTTTAATTAGATTTCTCATACGAATGAGGTAAAGGTTTGTATATACTAATAGATTGGAAAATGGTTTTAAAGATGAGCTTTATATTAAAAATAACGTTGAAATCATTTTTGTGAAAGAATTTGAGTATTTACTACTAGTATATAAACTTTTGTATTTAAAAATGACAAATCACAGAAATGATTGTAGAAACAATCTATCACCAGAAATTCACATTTGACGACGTGAATTCAAAACACAAAAAAAATCGATATCAAATCCAATCAGATGGATATTCCAAAAAACCCATAAATGAAATCATCAAAGTAGATAATAAGTGACATTAACTAACCGGATCAACAAAAATCGATTAAAATTGGGAAATCACTTAAAAATAGCCAAAATAGGCAAAATTGACAGTTCCAGACGTCTGGCAGGTATTTCTAGATATCTGGCCCTAGGTTCTGGAAGTATATGTAATTTTCTCCTTTCTATTTTTGATTCTAGATCCATTTCAAACGTTTAAAATTTTCATCCCGACATCTGAATTTTGTTTTAGACGTTTGAATTTTGTTTCAAACGTCTGGATTTTTCTTTGCCTTTTTTTCTATATCCAGAACTATTTCAGATGTCTGAAATTTTCAACCAAACATCTGAATTTGGTTTCAGAAGTCTGAATTTTTCTGCTACGCAAAAAAATAGCCTAGCTCAAAAACGGCAAATCCAAACCGAAATGCGATCGAACGAGCGATGGATGCTAGGGATTTATGCCAATCGACAACCTAGCAATATAGGCTCTTTGATATACAATAAATAACATGTTCAAACATCTAAGATAGTATCTTTAAATATTTTGACTTCAAACACCAAAATTGGAAAATTCACCAAATCAATTCAAATCAAAAGCAATTGAACATTAAATAGATGTTAGGAATTCATACCTAACAACAATGAAATGTATAGACATAGATGTGAGTTCAAGAACTCACCTTTAAACACAAATATAGAAATGAGAAGCTCCAATTAAGCAAAGATTGATTTCTCTTCAACAACACCTCTAGAATCACCACAACAAAAATACCCTATTACAACGCCCTTTTTACAACGGGCATTGGCTGCCCATTGTAATAGAAGGCTATTACAACGGTCCATTCAGGCCCATTGTAATAGATGCTCTATACAACACCCTTTTTACAACGGGCAATAACTACCCATTGTTATAGAATGCTATTACAATGGTCCTTCCGCGCCCATTGTAATAGATTCCAATTTTACAACGTTCACAAATTGCTCGTTGTAATAGTTGCCAATTTTACAACGGTCACAAAATGCCCATTGTAAGAGGTGCCAATTTTACAACGCTCATAAATCCCGTTGTAATAGGTCCCAATTTCACAACGGACTAAAAAGGCCCATTGTAATAGGTGCCAATTTTACAACGGTCATAAAATGCCTGTTTTAACCGATGCCAATTTTACAATGATCATAAAATGCCCGTTGTAATAAATGTTTGTTGCCAATTTTTGACAATCAATAATTATAATGCTTTCTTAAAATTAAAATTTAATATTTAATAATATTTAATAATATTTAATAATTAATAATTAATAATATTATATTAATTGTATGTTACTAGTTACTAATTATAACATTATATTACTAATTACTAATCATTAATAATATTATATTATTTATTAATATTTAATAATTAATCATTAATAATATTATATTAATTATTTATAACTTATTGTAATGATTATTAATAAATAATCACTAATTACTAATTATTATATATAATCAGTATTCCAACAGGCTTAATTTTACGTTGCAGTTATTAGTAAGTAATATTGAGTAATTAATATTAAATATATAATAATTTATAATTAATAATAAATATTAATAATTTATGATTTATTGTTTATTATAAAAAATGGTTTATAATTAATAATTTATAAATAAAAAATTATATTCAATAATTTATGTTTTATAATTAGTAAATTACTATTAATAATTTTTTAATACTAATTTACAAATGATAATTGATAAAAAAAACAAAATGTGTGGCGGTAAAACTTAAATTTTAAAGCCCATCATATGTTTGCTTTCTTTCCCTCGCTGCTAAAACTTTATTTTTCCTTACCCTAAATCCTAAATCAAACGTTCCTTCCCAAGATCTGGAATCCCTAGTTGTTATTTTTCGCTGCTAAAACTTTATTTTTCGCCCACTATATATGGGCATTTCTTGTTTTGTTTCACCTTGTAGTATGTAGGAATTAGGATGAGGCAAAATCAAAATCGCAATTGATTCTGGTTCTAAAAATCATGAATTTCTAGTTTCGATTTCAAGTGAATTGTTTCGTTAATTGGGCGATGTGGTGGCGTAGGGGTTCGTGCTTGTGTTTGAGGCGATTGGGATGGTTTGCAGTTTCAATTGGGTTTGCGATTGAATTGGGGTGATTCAGGAGGAGGAGCTATCGTGGTTTTTGGGAGGGGGTTTAGGGTGGCAGTTATTTTGGTGAAGGCGATTTTGCAATAGGTGGCGGGGTCTGGAATTGAGGGTGGTCACGGCGACTTGGTTGAAGTGGTGAAGTTGCGATGGTTGTTGCTGGGTTGCAGTGGAGAGGTCGAAGGTGATGTTTTGCGGTGGTTGGCGTATTGGCAAGTTGAGGGAGGCAGTGCTTTGAAGTTTGTATGTATGATGAAGATATAAAGGTTTGTGAAGCCGTAGAGAAAGGTAGTAGAAATTGGGGTTGCTGAAATTGTTTGTAGTTGTCAGGTGGTGGAGATAGAAGCAATGTGTATATGTACTAAATGTAGTGGAAGAGTAAGTGTTGTTGTGGCAAAAATGATAAGGTGGTGTGAATGTATGTGATGATGTGATGCTTATGGCATTTGATATGGTGGTGCTCGTGTGGTTTGCAGGTCGGTTGTGATGGAAGCAAATGAGCAGATGATGGTAGGTGGAATGCAATCAGTGAAATGCAGTGAGGTCAGTGAATGTATGCACAGCAAGGCAGAGTTGAAGTAGAAGGTGGAAACAGTAATAATAATGGAGTGTATTTTGTGAAGGCGGTGTTGTGGTGAGGAGTGGAGATGGCACTATGGTAAGTTGTAGGTAGTTCACAGTGGTGGTTCAGAGGTGTAGTCGGTGGTGGTTCAGAGGTGTAGTCGGTGGTGGTTCAGAGGTGTAGTGGTATTACTGATGTGGTTATTGCTTATATATATGGTGGTTGCGGGCGGTGTGATGCTGACTATAGGTTGAAACAAAGGCGAAGGGTGTTGTTCTCTAAGGATTATGGCTGCTGGCAGTTTGTTGTCAGTGTGACAGAGGTCAAGGAGGAGACTGTGAAGTATGAGGTGATGATCAGCGAGGAGGGTAGGGAGTTGAGAAGATGGGAAGAGCTAATGGCAGGTTTGGAGTTTGTGTAAGCATGGGAGGAAGTGTTTGATGAAGAGAAGTTGTTTGTTTTGGTTAAGGGGAGTCAAGACAGTGAAGGGTAGCTATTGGTGTGGGGAAGTGAATGGATGATGATCAAGGAAGAGATGGTTTAGGCTGTGTTGCGGTGATATGTATGGTTGTGAGAATGACAGTGGTCGTTTTTGTTGGTGGTAGATGTTGCACCGTGGTTTGAATGTGCAGGGTATCGCGGATTTGTTGTTGTTGTTGCGGATTTGGTGGATATGCAATGAAGAAGTTTGTAGGTGCGAATGGCTGGAAGTTTGATGGCTGGTCAGTTGCATAGCTTCTATGTATGTTCCATCCAGGCATGTATGTTCAGATTACATTATTGATTTTTCTGCCAATCCTTCTTTTTGATTCATATTCGAGTAGGATATGCTAATATATGTTTCATTTAGGTATGCTTTCCTTGCAATGCCTGATATATTTGCAAATTAGCTTGGGAATGTGTTCAGATGACATTCACTCAAGCAAATTACACACATACACATCTCTCTGTTACTTAAAATAGAAAAAAGGAAACACCAACTGCCTACGTGTCTCTGTTGTTTTCCAGCTTTGTAAACTAGCGATATATAACTTGCTGTAAAAACAGCCACCTTCATCCGCTTCTTTTGAAAAAATCGTATCATTAGTTATTGACATTTAAAAAACTGTACACATTAGCAGCACCATAAATATGAACACTATTTTCAAGAGCATAAAAACTTTTAATACAATATTTTACTAGATAATTAGCCAACAAAAGTCAAATACATTTTTAACAAAGTGGTGTGATTGACACAATTTATGAGCTTAGGCGGGTACAAAATATGATGAAATGAATAGTTTTGGCAATTTTGTAACTGTGAGAAGACAGAAGTAGTACATGACTAGGTAGGTGTTATTCTGTCAGGGATACGAAAACTAAGTTAGTAATATGTTTGACGGAAAGAATATTGCATGTGGAAAATAAAATTAATTATTTGATTTACAGATTTAATGCAGTGCACAGCTCGAATTGAGTACAACATATGTGTTGAAAATGATGCATGGGTAGGAACTAAATGCTCCTGTAAATGTTGTATACATGTGGTACGAAAAAATTTGATCAACGAGGTATGCCATAATACAGTCAGTTATTTGTTTGCGCACTAATTTAAGGGCTTTTTGTCCAATTTGGATATCCTTAGTGCTACTTATTTTATTTTTAGATGAATTTTGAATTATGGACTGTAAGTTGTTCATGTTATGAATGGTTTTCATATTTTACAATATATTTATAGGAGCGATCATTTCTAAATGAGTAGGTTATATCATTATAACTATTTTTTATTGTTCTGGTTACATTTACAATTCAAAGATCTTAAAGAAAATATTGATTACCTATAACCAATTGCAGACTGTACCACATTAACTTCAGATACTAATAGTGAAAATGTTGGTAAATCACTGAAACATGACAATTTTGTTCAGGATATGATGGAAAATTTTTGCTAAACAATACCATTAGTTAGTGGGATGTTCTCTTCACATATCACCAATGTGGTAAATGTTAAGAACCAATGAACAAAGTTAATATGTAAGTTAAGCTCCTAAATATTCAAAGATATCCTAATGTTGTAGGACTTTCCAAATGTGAATTGTGATACCCGGGATCTTATATGACATGTATGGAAATGGAGACAAATAGTTGCCTCAACAACAGATAAATCGTATACGCTGTCTCAATTAGTCAGACAACAGATTATAACAAATATAGTTGAATTATTAAACAGTCTGGTACAATCATAACAAATATTGTTTTTTTAACATGAATTGTGCTTGTAGTTATTGTTTTGGAGAGAAATGTTGACATAGAAAAATCATTTCTTATAATCATACTATTATTACAGTCTAGAACCAAGTAGGGAGGTTTGTAGTATCAACCAATGTTGTTTTGTTCTTCTGCATTAGCTTTTATTTCCACTTGTGAGCACATATAGATACGATGGACCAGAAAATTAACATCATCTTAGCAAAGGCAGAAGCAAAGATTCTTCATGAAGTCGTTAAACAGAAGTACTATGGTAGTGAAGAGATAATTAGAATCTTGATTACAAGGAACAAAAGAACTATGGTCTAGTACAATAGTACTTGGAACATGATATTTATAGCTGGTTGTTATGTGTTAATGCTTATGTATTTGGTTGTTACGTAACTAGTTGTCATGTGCATGTTAGAACTATGTCAATGTAAATTTATCTAACTTTTTGGAATGTGTTGGAATTTTATGACTCAAGCTTTATTTAGACTTTTCGTATGTGATTTTGCTTGTTTTATAATAATATTTATTACTCGTTAAATTATTCATTATTGGTATGGATATACTATATGGGTGCTGTTGTTGTTTTTTTAATTTGCATTTATTTTGCAATGGTGGAGCATGTTGTTGTACAACCGTTTTACAATGGTCATAGCATGTTGTTATACGAGCTTTTTACAACGGTCCATGCATGTTGTCAAAAGGGATTTTGCAACAGTCAATGCATGTTGACAAAGAGTCTATTGCAAGGGCCAATGACCATTGTAAAAAGGTGTATTACAACGGTCCTTTACATTGTTTACTGCCCATTATAAAATATAGTGGACCTATTACAACCAGCCTAATACGAGGGCGCATGCCCGTTGCGAAACACATATTACAACGGACATTGCCCGTCGTAGAAAGGCTGTTTTGTTGTAGTTTAATCTTCAATCTATTGTCAAAGATGAAGTTTTTCCTAAGTTATGTTATAGGAAATTCTGAAAATTGAAGAGAGATTGAGATGGAGAAGATGAAGAGGATGCTTACTTAAGCTTCTCTTTTATTTTAGAGGAAGAACTTGAATTTCCTAATAAAACTAGGGCTTAGGAATTTCTAATTTCCAATCTTTTCCCCCAATTTTCTCTTGAGCTTGAGTGTTAGGAAATGAGGAATGAAATGAATGAAGAGGAGTTGAGTTAGAGTGTTTGATAAAGGAGTTGGGTTCTCTTATTGGGTTAGTGGGCTGAAACCCAAACCCAAAGCCCCTAATGAAAATATCAAAATTCTAATCAACTCCAAACATATCGATGTTTATACTCAAAAAGGTTGCAAACGTCATTTTGGACTCAATGGAAGTGGTCTCAAGTTCTAATTCGACGGTTTACAAAAAGAAGCATTTTGGATTTAAATCCTTATAATGATGCAATATTTAAATAAAATATTTAAGTAAACAATCGTAAAATATGCGTGTTGTTACAGACTCCCCTCTTTAAAGAAATTGCGTCCTCACAATACTTAAGAAGAAAACAAAGGGTAACGACCATAAAAGAATATCAACACAAAAGAAAAATTGAAATAAGAAGTTCACCTTTAAAGAGCATGAGAGAGTAAGACCGGATGCATTCACTCGATGAATTCTCTGGATTCTCTAGAGAAATCCTTAGGATTTGAGGCCCACTGAACTTTCACAAGCGGAACATCTTTATTTTGAAGGCATTTAACCTCCGTAGAAATGATACGAATAGGATGTTGCTCAAAAGTCAAATTTGGTGAAACTTCAATTTCTTCAATAACACCAGCCTCAAGAATAGAATCGAAATCCCTAAGGCATTTCCGTAGTTGAGAGATGTGGGATACGTCATGAGTAGTAGAAAACTGAACCGGTAATAAAAGGCAATACGCCATGGAACCATATGTTTGGTGATGGGAAATGGACCAATATATCGATGTGCTAATTTTTCCGATCGACGGAAACGCACAACACCCTTCATAGGCGAAACATGAATAAACAACAAATCTCCCACAGAAAATTCCAAACTCCTACTTCAGTTATCGGCATAGGATTTTTGTCTACTTCGAGCTTCTTTCATCCTATGACGAATAATGTCAATCTTTTCTGTGGAATCACAAATAAAATTTGGACCTGAAACCAGCTTCTCACCGGCCTCAAGCCAACAAGAAGGAGATCAGCAAGGCCTTCCGTATAGTGCCTCGAAAGGTGCCATACCAATACTAGATTGGAAGCATTATTATAGGAAAACTTAACAAGAGAAATATGATCTTTCCAACTTCCACCAAAATCAAGAACACAAGCATGAAGAAGATCTTCAAGAGTTTGATTCACCGCTCTATTTGTCCATCTGACTGAGGATGACAAGCGGTGCTAAAATTAAGCTTCGTTCCCAAAGCTTTTTGAAGGACTCTCCAAATCCTCTAGTAAATAATGGATCACGATCACTAACAATAGAAGTAGAAACTTCATGCAATTTAACAATTCCTTTAACATAGAGTTTGGCCAAGAGAGGTACGGTCCGGTTAGACCGAACGAGAAGAAAATGGGCGGATTTTGTAAGTCTATCTACTATCACCCACAAACTGTCATGACCCGAACGAGAACGGGGAAGACCATCAATAAAGTCCATGGAGACTTGATCCGACTTTCAAATGGAAATGTCTAAAGGTTGCAATAACCCACCAAGTCTTTGATGCTCGGCCTTTACGAGTTGGCAAGTCATGCAACGCTTAATAAAGTTAGCAATATCAGATTACATTCCATCCCAATAATAAAGTCACTTCATATCCACGTATATTTTACTACTACCGAGATGAATGGTAAATTTAGAATGATGAGAATCTTTTAAAATGTCTTTACAAAGATCACTAATATTTGGCACGATAAGTCTACCAAATTTTCGAATTCCGCCACGAGCATCGATTTCGAAGTCTTTCAAACCATCAATATTTCTGTCCCTATAACTTTGGCTAAGATGAGCCAACTCGATATAATGCTTTTGAGCATCAAGAATATGGTCTAAAAGAGATGTATAAGCCTCAAGGCTACATAAAACAAGAGGTGAACATGAACCGGATTCACGATCTCGAATCTCACAAGTGGACAAAGTCTCAAGATCATTCCATTCGGATATCATCATAGAAACAACCGCTTGCTGCATACGACTAAGGGCATTGGCAACACGATTCTCATTTCCGGGAGTATAAAGAATATCAAGATCATAAGATGCAAGGAATTCGAGCCAACGTTGTTTACGCAAATTAAGTTCCTTTTGAGAGAATAAATACTTCAAAGATTTATGATCGGTGTAGAGAACAAATTTTTCTCCCAAAAGATAATGACGCCAAATTCTAAGGGCGAAAACAATAGCTGCGAGCTCTAAATCATAAGTAGCATATCTAGTTTCAACAGGCTTTAATTGCCTAGAATCATAAGAAATAACACATTCCCTTTGCATGAGAATGACTTCTAAACCAACACGACTAGCATCGGTATAAACAATAAAGTCTTGGTTTCCCTCGGGAATCACAAGAATAAGAGCACCGGAAAGAAGTTCTTTTAATTTTTGAAAACAAGCTTTCATATTTGTCTGACCAAATGTACTTAACTCCCCTCTTTTTCAAACTCGTAAGAGGCACAAAAATTTTAGAAAAGTCTTTTATGAACCGACGGTAATAACCTGCCAATCCAAGAAAGCTACGAATTTCCGTCACACTCTCCTGTCTCTTCCAATTTTGAATCGCTTCAACCTTTGAAGGATCCATGGAAATTCTGGATTCAGAAATAATATATCCAAGAAATTTCACACGAGATTTCCGAAAGTGGCACTTAGAAAATTTTTCTTTCAATTGATTGCTCCTAAGAGTTTCCAACACAATCCGAAGATGTTTTTCATGCTCTTCCTTGGTTTTAGAATAAACAAGAATATCATCTATAAAGATGAGAACGAATCGATCAAGAAATTCTTTGAAAACTCGATTCATCAGGTCAACGAAATATGATGGAGCATTTGTTAAACCAAAAGGCATAACAAGCCATAAGATCCATAACGAGTATGGAACGATGTCAAAGGAATGATATCCACTGCAATGCGAAGTTGATGAAAACAGGTTGCTAAGTCTAATTGTGAAAAGACTCTAGCACCGCTAAGTTGATCAAATAAATCATCAATTCGAGGTAAGGGATATTTATTCTTGATGGTGAGATCATTAAGATTTCGGTAGTTAACGCAAAGCCTAGGTGTACCATTAGATTTCTTTACAAAAATAGCTGAAGCTCTCCAAGGAGAGGAACTAGAACGAATAAATTGCTTCGCTTCTGATTCAGATAATTGTTTATGCATCTCCTCGTTTTCCTTATTAGACATACGATAAGAAGGACGAGTGATAGGTAGAGCTCCAGGGATTAGATTAATTTTGAACTCAATTGCTCGCTTATGGGGTAAACCTAAGACGGGCTCAAATATGTTGGGAAATCACAAACAACGTGAATGAGGGAAATGACATCTTCCTCGTCATCATTATCATCTTCTTGTGGACTTAGAGAATATAAGGATGCCACCGAATTGGAATCTGAATCTTTAAGAATAATAGAAATCTGCTTAACGGACTGAGGATGTCGATGATAAATTTTCCTTTCGAGACATTGGATGTGGGCTTCATATCGATTAAGCCAATCCATTCCCAAAATCATTCCGAAGCCTAAGTAGCACATAACATGCAAATCGGCACGGAAAGCATAATCACATAAAATAATCTCGACGTCCTTACAAAATAAACTGAGTGTAGCAGATCCACCAACCGAATTCGCAATTCTCAAAGAAGTCATCAAGAACATAACATTTAAAGATAAAGTATCAACTAGTTCTTTTGATATAAAAGAGTGGGATGCACCCGTATCAAAAAGAAATCGATTAGGATGATCATGAAACATAATCATGCCATCAAGGATAGAATGAGAAATACAGTAAGGACCCAGAATTTTTGATAATTAAAATTTGAATATTTAATTAATTTTAAATATTTATAAGTGAATTTATAAGTCAAATAAATTTTTATTTGAATTATTGGATTTAATTGAATAATTAAATCGATAATTTAATATGTTAAATTATGGAAATAATTGAAAATTGGGTTAAATATGATTGAAAATGATTTGTAAAATTTTATTTTATCATATGGGAGTTAGAATGATATTTTAGAACTTTTAAAATCGAATTAGAAGTTAATTTGTGAAAATTGAATATTTTAATATTTAATCGACTAGTGAAAATAGCCAATTTTTGAACAGTCTCAGAATTGAACGAAACCAGTTCCATTGGATCCGTAATAGTTAGTTATTACCGGATTTCAATTTTCGTGTCAATCGGAGTTATCATTTGATCGTGGCAGCTCGAAACGCATCGATTTATTTTTAATTTTAATTTGGCGAGTTAAAATAGCCATTTTTCAAAAAGTCTCGGATTTCGACGAAACCAGTTTCATCGGATCCGTAATGTGATATTATTGTAAGGTTTCAAATTTCAAGTCAATTGGATTTACCGTTTGTCCGGTACAAATTAAAACGCCTAGAAAATCGCTTAAATCGGTTTAATTCAAATTGAGCGTTTATAGCCATAACTCGCACAGATGTCCGAATTAGCTTTCGAAACCTGTTCCATTGTGTCCGGAACGCGGGATAAACCCTAGGAACGTCAGTTTCGGCGCGTAAATCAGAGTTCGGAATTTACGGATGAATAGTGTTCGATTTTTCTTTATAAATAGACCAACACCTTCATAATTTAGAAAAAAAAAATCCTAATCTAACCCTAGCCGCCACCCTCCCCATGAATGGCCAGAAAACACCCACGTTTTCCCCTCGATTACTCCAAATCCGTCGACAATTAGCCTTAGGTTTCAACTAGAGAATTGTAGAGCACAACACGATCTTTAATATCAACGGTCAAGATCGCGAATAGCTTCACGAATCAACGGGAAAATGACCATGAAGTGGCCGGCCTGCGCACGCAAAATGAGGAGGAGGAGGGGGCCGAGCTTCAGGTGGTGGATGGTGGAGGTAGCTATCGCGAAGAGCTTCGAATTGCAGGTGGTTTGATGAAGTATAGTCGAGAGATGAGGATGCAAGTTGAAACCCTAAAATCAAATGATGGGTTCGGCCTCATTCCTGTGCGTGCGAGTGAATGTGGGGAAGAAGGGGATGCAGGGGACGGCAGAGATGCATTGGGCTTGGATCTTGTGGCCAGAAATTTGTTAGGTTATAAATTAGTAAATTAATGTTGTAATTTGTTTATTTAAATCGTGTACAAACTTCATAAATACATAACTTTTTCATACGAGGTCGAAACGCGCGAAACCAGTTGCGTTGGAATCATATGGACGAGCACTACGCGATGGAGTTGGTTTGGGGTCGTTTGGAGTTAGTGAGAATTTTGGGTAAAATTAAACGTCCGTTTAATTTTATTCGAAATAAATCGCTAAAACGAAATTGAAATCAAGGTGAGAACTTCTCACTCAATCGAATCAGTTTCGATTTTATTTTAAATAGTTAGATTTAAAATATTTGAATGCATGTTTGAATGATGATTGATATCTATTGATTGTTAAAATAGACATTATACGCCGTTAGTAAGCGGATGTTATTTATTAAAAACATATACCGCGAATATTTCATAAACAGTGAAATTGGTATTATATATAATAGCAATATATATATATTGGCATATGTATATATTGGAGTTATTGATTTCCCGCATTTTTTGTTTAGCGGATGAGACCCTATTGCGCCGTCTATTAAGCGGATAATATTTTAAATCCCATATACCGCGATAATTTCGTACTGGAGCGAAATTGGTATTGTGCTAATGTTTTTGGATGCAGGAAAACAGGTTGGAGGGATCCAACTGGATTCCTCAACAGTATTTATTTGATTTCAGATATTTTGATATTTGATGAATTATCATATCGATATATGATATCGTTGTAGTCGCGATTGACTATTTGGTGTGTAGCATCATTGGACCAAATTTTGGGATTTTAAAATGATTTTTAAAGTGATTTTTGAAAATATACTATATGTTTGGAATTTGATCCATTTTAAATAAATAAACGTTATAATTTTTAAAGTTATAAAAATTATGATTTTTAAGAAATATAGTTAAAAGCTGATTTTTTTGAAAATAAGGAATTAATGACTTTATAAAATAGTTAAATTGGGATTTCTGAAATAATTGTGAACAGTTTAAATATAGGATTTATAAAATTTAATTATTTTATAAATCAAGAGAATGATGAAGTTTTTAAAGGAGTTTAAAGACGTTTTAATAGAATAATATAAATTGATTTATATTAAGAGATTTATAAATGGATATTTATAAATTGAAATATTGACATTATAAAACGAGTTTTTATAAGTGTTTGAATGAAGTGAAAGTGAATTTTGTAAATGAATGGAATTTATAAAATTAAAAATATTGAAGTTATAAATGAAATTTATAAATAGTAAGATTTATAAATTTGTGAAGTTATTTGAAGAATAGATTTGGCTAAATAAATGAATCTTATAAGTTATAAGATTTATGATTCGGAAAGTCTTTAAAAAAACGATTTTGGAAAATAATCGTTTTATAAGCATTTGACTTATAATATGAACTTTTAGTTTATAATTGAGTTATAAACTGGAATAGGTTAATAAAGGAATTTATAAAAAGAAGTTTTTATAAGATAAATAGAAATGGAATTCATAAACGTTGTTTTATAAATTCACAAACGACTTATTTTGATAAGTAAATTGTTGAAACCTATTAATGGAGTTAAATTCACATTTTTGACTGTGAATAATACTTTAAAGTAAAATGTATAAAAGGATGAAAAAAATTGTTAACGTAGTATATTCACGTTTTTGAATAGTGAATAATATGTTAAAGAAAATTGTTTGAATGTGATGTTTTAAACAGAATTAAAACGATCTAACGATGTTTTAAAATGTGTTGAGATTCGAAACCATAGATTTCAACATTTATTGTTGAAATAGACGTTTTTGAGAAATAAAAGGAAATGGTGGACTATAACACTGTTGTTATAGTAAATGATTTCCGAAAGGAAATGGTTTGTATAGTATTGGGATTTATATATCTATTTTAATTTCGAATCCCTATACTAGTGATTTTGGGTTGTCGTAACGATGTTTTACGTAACATTCGTTTTGGCCCAAATAAATATGTTTATGAGAATGATTTCCTTAAAGAATGAAATATATACTAAATTTCGATTGAAGTATATTGAATATTTTCCAAGTGTTGAAAATAAAAGATTCGTGAATTACTTATTTAATAAGTATGGAAATGTTTTCCAATATAAAGTGAGTGTTTTGAGAATTTATCTTTTTGAAGATAAATTGAAAAGGAATATTGAAATGAATAATTGCAATCGAATATTCATAGATATTTTGGAATATAAATTCATTATGGAATTTATAAATGAAAAGAAGAATTTGTTTAAAAATAAATATTGATTTATTTTTGAAGTGTTGAAAATAATATATCTTGTAAAGATATTTTGGAAAATAAATAATTTGGAAAATTATTTGGAAACTGGTGATGTGTGCATATCCATTGATAGTTCAATAACAGACTATCAATATTTCCCTTTGAATGGTAATTGATGTGATTTGTTTGAATGTGAATGCCACACTTATTTTTGAATAAGCGCTCACTATTCGGGTTAACCGGGAAAGGACCATGGGGTCGTATAACCCATTCCGAATATGTGATACGTCGTTATGAATTGCATTTGAAGATCGGTGTTGAAGACCCGGTATTTGCGAGAGCGATAGGATGACCTGTCGATTTACTCTGCACCGAGTTGCTCCGGTATAGAGTTCTCCATATGTGATGGTGAATCCGATCAGGATTGTGAATATCCGGATTGCAAGGACTTCTTTGTAAGTGCCTTCGGTTTTGTTCGAGCCCGGAACAGACTTGTATGGATTGTATGTCTGACGTTACAAATTGAGATATAAAGCAGATTTCTTTCAAATATATTTCTGTTGGTGGCGGAGAATTTATTCTTTTAGCTTAACACCCTTCTCTGAGACATACGAGCTCAGAGGTTATGTAGTTGAATGTTATCAGCGATATATTCCCAATTTGGTAATGTGACATGCTGAGTGTAGCTGTAAATGATCATTGTGTTGATTATTTGTGATAGGATCGTTTATTTGATCGTCTATCTTTGTGATCATTGTGTTGATCATTTGTTGACCCAAAGCATGGCTTTTGTATAATGTATGTTTTTGTGGACGTGACTTCGTCGAGCCTCACACCCCGTGAATGGTCAAAACAGGAAAGAAGCAGCAAGGTTATGAGGGGTAGCGCCCTTTAGGATGTGTCCATTTCCTTCTGGAAAAGGGTGGTATCATGGTATGGAGCCCAGATACTTACTCATGTTGAAAACACTTTGTTATGATTGTGTGAATTGATTACGAGCGCTCGGTGAAAAGGTCCCAAAGGACCGGGGGATGGCATATTCGGTCAGTTGTTACTCAGTTAGGGGTAACCCGGCCTTGTGTTGGTAGAGATCTGGTTTGGTTCTCGGGGATGTCCATCCAGAGGCATTCTCATGTGGCAATGGGAAGTTCCTTGGCCTGATCATTCGTTGGAAATCCAAAGAAACAATACGAGACTTGTACGGTTTTAGTTGTATAACCTGCTATGGAATGTGGCGGTAACCTGCTATTGAACATAGTTAGCTATAGTAGGCATAGTTCGGAATGTCTATGCTGGCTAAGATTTATATTCTACTTTCGAAATGAATTTTTCCTACACTATGCACTAGTAATAATATCAAATGTTCTTTTAAATGCGTATCAAGCATCTTTGACTATCATAAGGAGAAATCTCCTCCGATTCTGCGTTTGCATTGTGTGTGTGTGCGGGAGGCCTTATGGTAGTCTCATTTTTAAAAGCATTGCGAATTGATTTAAAAATATTCCTCTATTTTGATTTTAAAGATAAATAAACTGTTTTGAGTTCTCACACCAGTCACATGACTGACTCGGAGTTTATTGTTTTCCTTCCTAAACTCTGGGTGCCCACCAATTTCTACACGGGCAGTCAAGAGTTAAGGTTTATCAGGATATTCTGGATATTCTGGAGTTGTTGGAGGCAAGCTGGATGGCATGGCGTATTACTAGTTATATAGTATTTCTTTTTCCGCTGCACTGTTTGTTGTTGTTGTTGTACACTGTGATGATATGATGTAATGAAATGTGATGTAATGTAATAACTGATATAGTTCTTTGTTTAAAGATTATTCATTTATTATTATATGTTGTTCCGCTGCGAATTGTGAGATTCTGTTGTTGTTCTGTTGTTCTCTGTTCTATGTTCTCTATTCTCTTTTTCTTCTATTTTAAAATTTTCTATTTTCTCTTCTCTCTATTTTCTAATCTTCCATCTTTTTCTCTTCTTTTCTTTCCTTTTCTTTTCTTAAATTCTTTTTAAAACCCATAACTATTCGGTTTTTCGGCAACGAAAAATCGCGTACGTTACATTTGGTATCAGAGCATATGGTTAAGCGACAACCATGGTTCTGTTGGGTATTACTCATTAGAGATAGAGTCAGTAGTACTCTAGAATGAGTTGAGTGTAATAATAGCTATGAAAGCGTATTTGTTAGTGAATATATAAAATTGTTTTATATTGTGATGATTGGTTTATTGAGTGGCATATGAACTTTCGTCAGCGCGGTCTGTCAAACTATGCCGAAGGGGTTTCTAAACACTTGTATAGAACAATTCGACACAATATTGTTTTTAAAAAATGGGTAAATGAAATAATTTTACCTTGAGTATATTTTATATATAAAGGGAAAAAATTTTCAAAATTATTAAAGTATATATAAGTTGATTGTTTAGTTGTTTGAATAATCTAAATAAAAGAATAATTGTATAAGCAAAAGAAAATTATAAGAATTAAATTATAATTAAAGTGATTTACAATTGTGAAATAAACTTATGTATATAAGAAGTGAAATTATATGAATATATTTATGAATATGAGTTGTAATAAAAATGAATTTAAAGTTAAATAAAATATAACTTAATAAATGTTGAATGAAGTTGATATTAGTATCAAAGTAAAATAATAAAGTGAAGTGATAAAGGTGAACTTGAGTTATATGTAAATGAAATTCGATTTTGTAATTGAATTGAAATAATGGATTTAATATTAATCAACTAAATGTGAATAATTGATATGGAATAATGAATATAAGTGTTAATTCATTAAAATCTAATGTTATATGGTTGTTAGTTAGATGATTGTATATAAATTCATTAAGAGTTAATGAAATTGGAAGCTAAAGTAATTGAAATTCAATTAGAAGTAAATAAATTTGAATGGAATTGAATTTGAATTGGAAGTGAACCAACGTGAATATGAATTAGTGAATATAAACTAATTGCAAATGAATGTTAGTAAAAACATCCACTGTTTAATGAATCGAATGTGATTAAATTGAAAACCATTTCATTGAATATTAATGAGAATATGAATGAATATTTATTAGTTATGAATGCTAGTTGGATGATGTTTGCATTTGTTGTTTTATTTCATTTGCTATGTTAACATATATAGTTATTATGTTGCTATATGTTGTATATTGATACTATTTTCTACATGCATGATTCTCATGTTGTTTGTTGAGTGTTTAGTAGGTGCGGATCGCGTTTGCTTCGCATTTGGAGCTCGCTTTCGCGCTATATTAGCCGTATATGCTTGCTAATAAAATATAAGGTACATATCTCGGATTACATACCGTACTTTTACACTTTATTCCCTTCGGGATGCCTCATTACTTGATGAGATGTATATTTGTGATATATATACTGTCATTTTTTTTCGGATCGAGCCGCGCAAAGGAGACTATGGCTAATTTTTCCGAAAATTTAAGGCGTTAGAAAATTTTTGAGAAAATTGGAAAATTTTGAAAACTTTAACTTTGATTTTGAATTGAAAGTTAAACAATAGTAGTTGTTTTTGAAAAGATAACTAAGTATGATTTTGAAAACTTAGTAAAGTATTGTAAAAAGTTTAACTATGGATTTTGGGAAAATTAATAAATTCTATAACTTTTCTTACTTGATAATTTCGAGGACGAAATTCTTTTAAGGGGGGAAGATTGTAAGGACCCAGAATTTTTGATAATTAAAATTTGAATATTTAATTAATTTTAAATATTTATAAGTGAATTTATAAGTCAAATAAATTTTTATTTGAATTATTGGATTTAATTGAATAATTAAATCGATAATTTAATATGTTAAATTATGGAAATAATTGAAAATTGGGTTAAATATGATTGAAAATGATTTGTAAAATTTTATTTTATCATATGGGAGTTAGAATGATATTTTAGAACTTTTAAAATCGAATTAGAAGTTAATTTGTGAAAATTGAATATTTTAATATTTAATCGACTAGTGAAAATAGCCAATTTTTGAACAGTCTCAGAATTGAACGAAACCAGTTCCATTGGATCCGTAATAGTTAGTTATTACCGGATTTCAATTTTCGTGTCAATCGGAATTATCGTTTGATCGTGGCAGCTCGAAACGCATCGATTTATTTTTAATTTTAATTTGGCGAGTTAAAATAGCCATTTTTCAAAAAGTCTCGGATTTCAACGAAACCAGTTTCATCGGATCCGTAATGTGATATTATTGTAAGGTTTCAAATTTCAAGTCAATTGGATTTACCGTTTGTCCGGTACAAATTAAAACGCCTAGAAAATCGCTTAAATCGGTTTAATTCAAATTGAGCGTTTATAGCCATAACTCGCACAGATGTCCGAATTAGCTTTCGAAACCTGTTCCATTGTGTCCGGAACGCGGGATAAACCCTAGGAACGTCAGTTTCGGCGCGTAAATCGGAGTTCAGAATTTACGGATGAATAGTGTTCGATTTTTCTTTATAAATAGACCAACACCTTCATAATTTAGAAAAAAAAACCTAATCTAACCCTAGCCGCCACCCTCCCCATGAATGGCCAGAAAACACCCACGTTTTCCCCTCGATTACTCCAAATCCGTCGACAATTAGCCTTAGGTTTCAACTAGAGAATTGTAGAGCACAACACGATCTTTAATATCAACGGTCAAGATCGCGAATAGCTTCACGAATCAACGGGAAAATGACCATGAAGTGGCCGGCCTGCGAACGCAAAACGAGGAGGAGGAGGGGGCCGAGCTTCAGGTGGTGGATGGTGGAGGTAGCTATCGCGAAGAGCTTCGAATTGCAGGTGGTTTGATGAAGTATAGTCGAGAGATGAGGATGCAAATTGAAACCCTAAAATCAAATGATGGGTTCGGCCTCATTCCTGTGCGTGCGCGTGAATGTGGGGAAGAAGGGGATGCAGGGGACGGCAGAGATGCATTGGGCTTGGATCTTGTGGCCAGAAATTTGTTAGGTTATAAATTAGTAAATTAATGTTGTAATTTGTTTATTTAAATCGTGTACAAACTTCATAAATACATAACTTTTTCATACGAGGTCGAAAACGTGCGAAACCAGTTGCGTTGGAATCGTATGGACGAGCACTACGCGATGGAGTTGGTTTGGAGTCGTTTGGAGTTAGTGAGAATTTTGGGTAAAATTAAACGTCCGTTTAATTTTATTCGAAATAAATCGCTAAAACGAAATTGAAATCAAGGTGAGAACTTCTCACTCAATCGAATCAGTTTCGATTTTATTTTAAATAGTTAGATTTAAAATATTTGAATGCATGTTTGAATGATGATTGATATCTATTGATTGTTAAAATAGACATTATACGCCGTTAGTAAGCGGATGTTATTTATTAAAAACATATACCGCGAATATTTCATAAACAGTGAAATTGGTATTATATATAATAGCAATATATATATATATTGGCATATGTATATATTGGAGTTATTGATTTCCCGCATTTTTTGTTTAGCGGATGAGACCCTATTGCGCCGTCTATTAAGCGGATAATATTTTAAATCCCATATACCGCGATAATTTCGTACTGGAGCGAAATTGGTATTGTGCTAATGTTTTTGGATGCAGGAAAACAGGTTGGAGGGATCCAACTGGATTCCTCAACAGTATTTATTTGATTTCAGATATTTTGATATTTGATGAATTATCATATCGATATATGATATCGTTGTAGTCGTGATTGACTATTTGGTGTGTAGCATCATTGGACCAAATTTTGGGATTTTAAAATGATTTTTAAAGTGATTTTTGAAAATATACTATATGTTTGGAATTTGATCCATTTTAAATAAATAAACGTTATAATTTTTAAAGTTATAAAAATTATGATTTTTAAGAAATATAGTTAAAAGCTGATTTTTTTGAAAATAAGGAATTAATGACTTTATAAAATAGTTAAATTGGGATTTCTGAAATAATTGTGAAAAGTTTAAATATAGGATTTATAAAATCTAATTATTTTATAAATCAAGAGAATGATGAAGTTTTTAAAGGAGTTTAAAGACGTTTTAATAGAATAATATAAATTGATTTATATTAAGAGATTTATAAATGGATATTTATAAATTGAAATATTGACATTATAAAACGAGTTTTTATAAGTGTTTGAATGAAGTGAAAGTGAATTTTGTAAATGAATGGAATTTATAAAATTAAAAATGGTGAAGTTATAAATGAAATTTATAAATAGTAAGATTTATAAATTTGTGAAGTTATTTGAAGAATAGATTTGGTAAAATAAATGAATCTTATAAGTTATAAGATTTATGATTTGGAAAGTCTTTAAAAGAACGATTTTGTAAAATAATCGTTTTATAAGCATTTGACTTATAATATGAACTTTTAGTTTATAATTGAGTTATAAACTGGAATAGGTTAATAAAGGAATTTATAAAAAGAAGTTTTTATAAGATAAATAGAAATGGAATTTATAAACGTTGTTTTATAAATTCACAAACGACTTATTTTGATAAGTAAATTGTTGAAACCTATTAATGGAGTTAAATTCACATTTTTGACTGTGAATAATACTTTAAAGTAAAATGTATAAAAGGATGAAAAAAATTGTTAACGTAGTATATTCACGTTTTTGAATAGTGAATAATATGTTAAAGAAAATTGTTTGAATGTGATGTTTTAAACAGAATTAAAACGATCTAACGATGTTTTAAAATGTGTTGAGATTCGAAACCATAGATTTCAACATTTATTGTTGAAATAGACGTTTTTGAGAAATAAAAGGAAATGGTGGACTATAACACTGTTGTTATAGTAAATGATTTCCGAAAGGAAATGGTTTGTATAGTATTGGGATTTATATATCTATTTTAATTTCGAATCCCTATACTAGTGATTTTGGGTTGTCGTAACGATGTTTTACGTAACATTCGTTTTGGCCCAAATAAATATGTTTATGAGAATGATTTCCTTAAAGAATGAAATATATACTAAATTTCGATTGAAGTATATCGAATATTTTCCAAGTGTTGAAAATAAAAGATTCGTGAATTACTTATTTAATAAGTATGGAAATGTTTTCCAATATAAAGTGAGTGTTTTGAGAATTTATCTTTTTGAAGATAAATTGAAAAGGAATATTGAAATGAATAATTGCAATCGAATATTCATAGATATTTTGGAATATAAATTCATTATGGAATTTATAAATGAAAAGAAGAATTTGTTTAAAAATAAATATTGATTTATTTTTGAAGTGTTGAAAATAATATATCTTGTAAAGATATTTTGGAAAATAAATAATTTGGAAAATTATTTGGAAACTGGTGATGTGTGCATATCCATTGATAGTTCAATAACCGACTATCAATATTTCCCTTTGAATGGGTAATTGATGTGATTTGTTTGAATGTGAATGCCACACTTATTTTTGAATAAGCGCTCACTATCGGGTTAACCGGGAAAGGACCATGGGGTCGTATAACCCATTCCGAATATGTGATACGTCGTTATGAATTGCATTTGAAGATCGGTGTTGAAGACCCGGTATTTGCGAGAGCGATAGGATGACCTGTCGATTTACTCTGCACCGAGTTGCTCCGGTATAGAGTTCTCCATATGTGATGGTGAATCCGATCAGGATTGTGAATATCCGGATTGCAAGGACTTCTTTGTAAGTGCCTTCGGTTTTGTTCGAGCCCGGAACAGACTTGTATGGATTGTATGTCTGACGTTACAAATTGAGATATAAAGCAGATTTCTTTCAAATATATTTCTGTTGGTGGCGGAGAATTTATTCTTTTAGCTTAACACCCTTCTCTGAGACGTACGAGCTCAGAGGTTATGTAGTTGAATGTTATCAACGATATATTCCCAATTTGGTAATGTGACATGCTGAGTGTAGCTGTAAATGATCATTGTGTTGATTATTTGTGATAGGATCGTTTATTTGATCGTCTGTCTTTGTGATCATTGTGTTGATCATTTGTTGACCCAAAGCATGGCTTTTGTATAAAGTATGTTTTTGTGGACGTGACTTCGTCGAGCCTCACACCCCGTGAATGGTCAAAACAGGAAAGAAGCAGCAAGGTTATGAGGGATAGCGCCCTTTAGGATGTGTCCATTTCCTTCTGGAAAAGGGTGGTATCATGGTATGGAGCCCAGATACTTACTCATGTTGAAAACACTTTGTTATGATTGTGTGAATTGATTACGAACGCTCGGTGAAAAGGTCCCAAAGGACCGGGGGATGGCATATTCGGTCAGTTGTTACTCAGTTAGGGGTAACCCGGCCTTGTGTTGGTAGAGATCCGGTTTGGTTCTCGGGGATGTCCATCCAGAGGCATTCTCATGTGGCAATGGGAAGTTCCTTGGCCTGATCATTCGTTGGAAATCCAAAGAAACAATACGAGACTTGTACGGTTTTAGTTGTATAACCTGCTATGGAATGTGGCGGTAACCTGCTATTGAACATAGTTAGCTATAGTAGGCATAGTTCGGAATGTCTATGCTGGCTAAGATTTATATTCTACTTTCGAAATGAATTTTTCCTACACTATGCACTAGTAATAATATCAAATGTTCTTTTAAATGCGTATCAAGCGTCTTTGACTATCATAAGGAGAAATCTCCTCCGATTCTGCGTTTGCATTGTGTGTGTGTGCGGGAAGCCTTATGGTAGTCTCATTTTTAAAAGCATTGCGAATTGATTTAAAAATATTCCTCTATTTTGATTTTAAAGATAAATAAACTGTTTTGAGTTCTCACACCAGTCACATGACCGACTCGGAGTTTATTGTTTTCCTTCCTAAACTCTGGGTGCCCACCAATTTCTACACGGGCAGTCAAGAGTTAAGGTTTATCAGGATATTCTGGATATTCTGGAGTTGTTGGAGGCAAGCTGGATGGCATGGCGTACGACTAGTTATATAGTATTTCTTTTTCCGCTGCACTGTTTGTTGTTGTTGTTGTACACTCTGATGATATGATGTAATGAAATGTGATGTAATGTAATAACTGATATAGTTCTTTGTTTAAAGATTATTCATTTATTATTATATGTTGTTCCGCTGCGAATTGTGAGATTCTGTTGTTGTTCTGTTGTTCTCTATTCTATGTTCTCTATTCTCTTTTTCTTCTATTTTAAAATTTTCTATTTTCTCTTCTCTCTATTTTCTAATCTTCCATCTTTTTCTCTTCTTTTCTTTCCTTTTGTTTTCTTAAATTCTTTTTAAAACCCATAACTATTCGGTTTTTCGGCAACGAAAAATCGCGTACGTTACAAATACCTTGACCAAGAGAAGTGTTACTAGGGGCTTGCACAACATTCAGATTTCCCTCGTTCTTGCTTTGAAGTTTGGGACATGAAGATTTATAATGACCGGAACTTTTGCAATAGCGACATGTAAGGGGCTTCAGACGCTTATTTGCATGATGATCCTTAGAACCACAATTGTAGGATTGCCCACGACTAGAGGTAGGAGTCTTTGCTACCGAAGATGCTTGGTTCCAATTCTTGTTGGGACTAGGGTCTTTAAACTTACTGTCGAGTTGCCTTTTCTTGTCATTGTTGAAGTTCTTCTTGGCACCGACAACTTCAACATCACTTTCTTTATCGGTCTCTTCAAGTCGAAGAGCAATATCAACTAGCCGATCGAAAGAAACTTCTAGTTTCAGAAGTAAAGGCTTTTTGAGGTTCTTATTCAATCTATAAACAAACCTCTAATTTTTCTTCAATGAGATATTAATATACTCGATCCCATATTTAGAGAGAGATTCAAAAGATGCGACATAATCTGTCACGGAAGATTCACCTTGAATAAGGTCAATAAAGCGTCGAGCTAAAATTACTTTTTCTACTTCCGGCACAAACTTCAATTCGAACCTTTCTCGGAATTGCTCCCAAGTAAGATCCGCTTCAATAATTTCCAAAATCAAAAGCTCATACCAATCTAATGCTCTTTCTTGGAGCATTCTAGAAGCCACTTGGAATCGATGTAAATCAACAAGATTCATGCGAGAAAATATGCGATCGCATGTTCTAAGCCAAGCTTGAACTTGAATAACGTTTTCAGAACCCTTGAATGGCGTTCCACCCAAATTGGTACAATCACTGCACAAGCGTGCGAACTCGGATTTAGGATGAGTAGGCTTAGGAATAGGTCCGATAGCTTGAACATTCCTTACGAGATCTAAGAGCTATTGGGCAGACATAAATACTCCATCTTGAGGAGTAGCACTAGGTTGACCGACACTGCGATGGCCTGGTCTAACCATTCTCTTCTTTAAGTAAGAAAGAAAGAAGAAGAAAAATGTTACTCAGGATGAATATTAAACAATCATGATTGAAAAAACAAAGCATCATAAAAGAAAATAGAATAGAACGGGTCCAATGACTCGAATTAAATCCTAAGGCATGATTCCTAAGAGAGACTTAGGACAATGATCCTTTCTATAATATTCTATATTATTCAGAAGTTTGGCTTCGATACCAAGCAATGACGCCCCACCTCTATACTCACACTAGCCAAAGACACTACGGGGTAATGCCATCATCTAGCACGAAGAATAAGGTTGTTGAGGAGCGACCACCTATGTAATTGCTTTGTGCGAGTACCGATATGTCAGATAGTATATCATACATTTCGTTTCAAGAGGAAATCCAATATATCAAATACAAACTCAAAGTTACTACACAATGGCTATGTAGCCTTCGAAAACAAAAAAAACTTAACAAAAAATCAGTCACAGATATTTATATCACTAAGGCGGAAATAGATATGAATACAACACATAAAAGTGTACATCAAAGTAGTGGTTATATAAGATCCACTACATCACAAAAGAATAGATACAAATGCTAGACAAAAAAATATATATACATCATGGGTCTCTATCTCGAATGTATAAAACAAAAACTACTAAAGTAAGTAGTTAGCCAGAAGTCAAAAGCTAGTCCCAGCCAAGAAGTCAAGTGGAAGCACGTGTAACATCTCGGTGTGACCTGAGTATTATTTAAGAAGAAAATAATAAATGGACCAGTCTAGCTATAAATATCATATAAAATGAGATAGGATAATATATATAACAAAAACGTATGATAACAATAATGCCATACTGTGACAAATATACATTAGATAACAACAAAAATCATACAATATCTCGAGAATCTCAAGCACCAAAAAGAATGTCATATTCTTTATCATATTCACCAAACCACAAATATTGATAAAACTTATCAATGTAAATCACAAAAATTGGTGAAACGCAAATTCTAGAAATCATCAATTAGAAATCCAGAAATCACAAAGAGGGAGGCCTATCACAAACGGGAGCATGAAAACTCACCAACACGTGCATAACAAACGGAACGTTATTCCATGGTCGCTAACCATTAATTTTGAGTCGAGGCTCCACAAATGGCCCAAAGACCATGGGTCGCACCCCATCAATTTTGAGTCGAAGCTCCACAAACGGGGTTTAGACCCCCATATAAAAAAAGAGACATCGCACATCGCTAGTCCAAATCACAAAATGATCATCATTGATCGATAAGTGTAAATTATACTAAGCTAGTAAATAAATGAGTTTAGCTTCATGTCCATAACCACTGGCTTAACTTAAATATTTACAAACAAATTATAGATTTCCACACGAAAGTTGTCACAATAATTCAATCAAACAAGTTCAAGAATTAACAAACAAAGTAAACGCAAGCATTTCATGCCAGTTGTTTCGCTAAGTCGTTTAATTAGATTTCTTATACGAATGAGGTAAAGGTTTTTATATACTAATAGATTGGAAAACGGTTTTTATGACGAGCTTTGTATTAAAAATAACGTTGAAATTATTTTTGTGAAAGAGTTTGAGTATTTACTACTAGTATAGAAACCTTTGTATTTAAAAGTGACAAATCACAGAAATGATTATAAAAACAATCTATCACCAAAAATTCACATTCGACGGCGTGAATTCAAACCACAAAAAAAATCGATATCAAATCCAATCAAATGGATATTCCCTAAAACCCATAAATGAAGTCATCGAAGTAGATAATAAGTGACAACAACTAACCGGATCAAAAAAAATCAATTAAAATTGGAAATTCACTCAAAAATAGCCAAAATAGGAAAAATTGACAGTTCTAGACGGCTGGTAGATATTTCTAGACGTCTGGCCTTAGGTTCTGCAAGTATATTCTCCTTTCTATTTTTAATTCTAGGTACATTTCAAACATCTGAAATTTTCATCCAGGCATCTAAATTTTGTTTCAGACGTCTGAATTTTCTTTCAGACGTTTGGATTTTGTCATTGCCTTTTTTCCTATTTCCAGAACTATTTCAGACGTCTGAAATTTTCAACCAGACGTCTGAATTTGGTTTTAGATGTCTGAATTTTGGTTTCAGACATCTGAATTTTTCTGCTATGCAAAAAAGACAACCTAACTCAAAAACGGCAAATCCAAATGAAATGTGATCGAACAAGCAATGGATGTTAAGGATTTATGCCAATAGACAACCCAACACTATAGGCACTTCGATACGCCATAAATAACATGTTCAAACATCCAAGATGGGATCTTTAAAGATTTTGACTTCAAACACCAAAATTGGAAAATTCACCAAATCAATTCAAATCAAAAGCAATTGAACATGAAATAGATGTTAGGAATTCATACCTAACAACAATGAAATGTATAGACATAGACGTGAGTTCAAGAACTCCTTTAAACCCAAATATAGAAATCAGAAGCTCTAAAACAAGCAAAGATTGATTTCTCTTCAACAGCACCTCTAGAATCTTCAATCTATTATCAAAAGTGAAGTTTTTCCTGAGTTAGATTATAGGAAATTCTAAAAATTAAAGAGAGACTGAGATGGAGAAGATGAAGAGGATGCTCACCTAAGCTTCTCTTTGATTTTAGAGGAAGAACTTGAATTTCCTAAGAAAACCAGGGCTTAGGAATTTCTAATTTCCAATCTTTTCCCCCATTTTTCTCTTGAGCTTGAGGGTTAGGAAATAAGGAATGAAATGAATGAAGAGGAGTTGAGTTAGAGTGTTTGATAAAGGAATTGGGTTCTCTTATTGGGTTAGTGGGCTGAAACCCAAACCCAAAGCCCCAAATGAAAATATCAAAATTCTAATCAACTCCAAACATATCGATGTTTATATTCAAAAAGGTTGCAAATGTCATTTTGGACTCAATGGAAGTGGTCTCGAGTCCTAATTCGACAGTTTACAAGAAGTAGCATTTTGGACTTAAATCCTACTAATGATGTTATATTTAAATAAAATATTTAAATACACAATCGTAAAATATGCAGGTTGTTACATGCACCCTTATGGGTTAGCCAAACCCCTTGGCTATGCATCATATCTCTAGTTTTTGTCATTATCGTCGATGAGGCTACGTTTGGCATTCTAGCTCACGCATCGCCACCAGAACAGCTTTTGAAACCCCGCATGGATTCCCACACCTAAATAAGTCTCGGAATCACGCATGGATTCCCAAATCTCAGCATATCTTGGAATACACATGGATTCCCACACCTCAGTAGGTCTCGGAATCACACATTGATCCCTACAACTCAATAGATCATGAAACTCCTCAAAAGCATAGAACACGTATTTGGTTTTGGAGTGGTCATGGTTTCGAGTCATCTCATATAAGAACACTCCCCCGCTTACCAGGCGCTTCAAAACCAATCGATGATTTACCCGGTAAACTCAACTCCGGTTCTTTTAGAAATATACAGACAATATACAGGAGCAGGGATCATTCCCTAACTTTTTAGGTTGACGGATCTCCCTATTATTTATCCTAGGAGAGCAAAATAAGATTTATACACATAGTACATCATCATCAAAGATGACAATGCCATATAAATCACATGTTTCTCCTAGATATTTCTTGAGTTATATCCTTCGGTGATAAGTATGGAGAGTTTCCATACCACCAAAATTAAGAAGGATTATTTAGGCCAAGATTTGATAGTCGGTTATTTAACTATCAAATAAATAACAATCAATCACAAATTTAATTTTATAGGAAACTAAACTCGCCCCTAAGCCTCTTTATTAATGTTTCATTGGCTATAACACTTTGTAAATACTTGAAAACCATTTCCATATACTTATTTCAATGGAATAGGTATATTCACAAAACACTATAATTTCAATACTTGGAAAATATAACCATATACTTATATCTTAATAGGATACATACATTCACAAAACCAAGGAAGATATCATAATTCCAAACCATATTAGATTAGGTCAAAAACAACAGTTAAACATTATTTACTATAAATCCGAACACTTATCCTTCTGTTATTCAAAACATTTCTTCCAACCAATTACTACATAATTGTTAAAATATATTAATAATTCCAAACCCTCCTTAAATTGATTTTATAACTTTTCTAAATCGTACTTGAAAAGAGTTCCTAAATGTCTAAGATAGATAACTTTCCAATGTAAAGAAATCATAGAATTTTCAAAACTGCATCCATAGCGACTACCGCTAAAAGGACCATAACTTTTAAACTTGTTTATAATTAAATAGCCTTTAAACTCAATTTTGTTATTTATAAAATATCATTTATAAACCCGTACTATTTTATTTATAAAATATCATTTATAATCATCACCATAATTCATAAAATATTATTTATAAACATTTCTAAATGAATCATTTTATTAACTTACACAAAATTAAATAAACTATTCAATTAACTTTAAACATCATTAATTACACTGCCCAAATAACTTTAAATACCATTAATTAAATAATTAGTTAACTAAAACATCATTAGTAAATAATTAACTAATTTACTTTAACCTTATAAACCAAAATAATCAACTTAAACCTCTTTGATTTATGTCATTAATTAACCTTAAACCTTTTTATTAAAATAATTAATCAACTAATACATTTTAACAAAATAATTTCTTAAAAAATCTTTAATACATAACTAAATAACTTTAAACAACATTAATAAAATAATTAATTAACTTAAACCTTATTAGCTAAAATAATTTTAAATTTTAAAAATATCCTTAATTCAATATAATTAACACTAAATTTCATTAATAAAATAATTATTAACTTTAAACATTATTAAATAAAATATACGTAACTTTAAACAATTTCAATTAAGATAATCAGCAAACTTAAATCATTATGCAGATTGAGGCTTAGCGCTCACAATGGTACTTAAACAAACTACCATTTGCTTTCATATGTCAAAGGGTTTCATATATCAATGTCATATTCAATACGGCTAGGCTACCAAGCTTCTAGCACAAAATTAATAATCAGGAGTTAATTCACCAATTAATATATATTAATTAATCCCAAAATAGTAATAAAGCACACTGGTTAACTAAATCCATGCTGTTTTCAAAAATACCAACGTTTGCCGTAAAATACACCAAGTGAATGTTTAATTATTTTCAAAATAAAAAATATGGAAAAATCCTATATACTAAATTAAAAATACATCACCAAAAATCGAATAATTATTTAAAACATATATTTTATTATAAATTAAATTAAAATTTGCATATTTAAATAAATTAAATATTTAATTTTGACAACTTAAAATTTCGGGTCGTTGCGATTTCATTTGAAATGTTTTAAAGTAAATTGGTTAATTATATTTCTAAGGATGTTTTAAAGTTAATTTATAATTTGCATAACGATGCTTAAAATTAATTAATTATTTCAAAAATAAAGGTTTTGAGTTAATTAATTATTTAGTTATGATGTTTAAAGGTAATTATTTAATTGAGTATGGGTGTTTATAAAGGATAAAAAATTTTTTAATAAAAGGGTTATACTTAGTAAAAAGGATTTATTAAAAGAGAGATTTACAAATGATATTTTGTGAAGAAGTTTATAAATCATTTTGGAGTTTTATAAGGAAGTTTTACAAATTAATTTGGAGATTTATAAAAGGTATTTGTAAATATGAAATGGGCTTACAAAAAGGGATTTTTTATATATAAGGAATGGGATTTGTTTTGACCATTAATCCTTCTTAATTATGGTGGTATGGAAACGTTCTTTCCATACTTAACACCGAAGGATAAATGGTTTGGTTTTATAATAAGTAAGGTTTTAAATGAAAATTGTTGGCCCATTTAAATTATGTATTTGGAAAGAGAATATCTTCCTTAATTTTTGTAAATATACATATAACGTTAGGATAAGTATATGGATATATTTTCTAAGTATTAAAAATATAACGTTCTGTGTAATATACTTAAACCTTTGAGATAAGTATATGAATGTTTTCGAAGTATTGGAAGGATTATAAGAGGTATGTGAAAATATCCTTTGTAAAGGTATTTTAAATTAATGATTTGAAGTGATTTTATTTTTTTAAATATTAGTTATTAGAGGCTTAGTGGATCCCATGTGGAATAAAATCTATGGTTGATTGTTTGACATTTAATAACTGACTATCAAATCTTGGTCAAAATATTACTATGGAAATATCTAGGAAAAACATGGGCATTATATGGCATAGCCATCTTTGATGATGTTGTACAGTGTGTATAAATCTCGTCTTGGTCTCCTAGGACAAATGATAGGGAGATCCTTCGACTTAAACAGTTAGTGGGTGATCCCCGATTCTATGTATTGTCTATATGTTTTAGAGAGAACCAGGTTTAGTTTACCAACCTATTGAATGTTGGTTCGTAGTGACCGGGATCAGATTAGTATGAATTATCTGAAAACCACTTCAATCCGACTCAAGCATTATATTGAAGACATCTTGAAGATGATGGAATCAAAGACAGAGTGCTTTGAAGTCTCATCCACAAAGCTACGCTTTTTCACAAAGCCACGCTTTGATCAAAAAATGATCAATAAATAATCATCACACAACAACACTCAGCATGCCACATTACCAAATTGGGAATATATCGCTGATAACCTTCAACTACATAACCTCTAAGGGTGTCAAGCTAAGAGAATACATTCTCCGCCACCAACGGGAATGTATTTGAAAGAAATCTGCTTTATATCTCAAAATGTAATGTCAGACATGTAACCATACAAGTCTGTTCCGGGTTCGAATAGAACTGAAGGCACTTCCAAAGAAGCCCTTGCAATTCGGGTATTCACAATCCCGATCGAATTTCCCATCACAAAGGAAATCTCCATACCGTAGCTAACGGTGCAGAGACAATCGATACGTCATCCTATCATTTTCACAAATACCCGGTCTTCACCACCGGTCTTCAATGCTATCCATTACGTCATATCACTATTCAGAATGGGTAGTCCGAATAACGAGCGCAATAATTTAAAAATAAGTGTAACATTCAATTTCAACCACTTCACAACAAATACCTATTTAAAGGTCAATATTGATAGTCGGTTATTTAACTATCGATCAATATTCACAACATAACCAGATTTCAAATAATTTCCCAAATTATTTATTTCTCAAAAATATCTTTACAAGATATAATTTCCACACTTCAACCGTTTGAAAACAAATTTCAAATCAATTTTCACCTTTACAACTTTCATATCAAAATGGTTCATTTAAACCAACTAAATAAATCCTTACCGATTTATTAAATTTACGTTCCAAATTCGTAAATTTATTTCCACACTTCAAAAATAAATCAATGTTTATTTTTAAACAAATTTCCCTTTCTTTTATAAATTCCATAGTGAATTTACCTTTCCAAAATATCTATGAATATACGATTTTCAAATCGCTTTCTAATATTCATTTTCAATTTATCTTTAAAAGATAAAATCTCAAAACATTCTCTTCATATTGGAAAACATTTCCATACTTATTCAATAATAAGTAATTCACCAATCTATTTATTTTCAACATTTTGAAAACATTCAATATACTTAAATCACAATTAAGTATAAATTTTATTCTTTAAGGAAAACATTCTCTTAAACACATTTATTTGGGTCAAAACGAATGTTACGTAAAACTTCGTTACGACAACCCAAAATCACTAGTATAGAGATCCGAAATTAAGATAGATAAATAAATCCCAATACTATACAAAACTTTTCCTTTCGGAAATCATTTACTATAACAACAGTGTTATAGTCCACCATTTCCTTCTATTTCTCGAAAACGTCTATTTCAACAATGAATGTTGAAATCTATGGTTTTGATACTTAATACATTTTAAAACATTTTTGAATCGTTTTAATTCTATTTAAAAATATCACTTTCCCAAAATATTTCTTTACTATATTATTCACCGTCCAAAATCGAGAATATACTTCATTAACCAAATTTAATTTTTTTCATATTTTATTTAAAGGATTATTCACCATCCAAAATCGTGAATATACTTCCTTTAATAAGCTATAATAATTAACTTATTAAAATAAGTCGATTTCAGATTTATAAAACAACGTTTATAAATTGCATTTATACTTTATAACAATTTTAACTTATAAAATCACTTTATTAACAAATTTCTATCCATATCCCATTTACACGCCAAAATTCAATTTTATAAGTTAATTACTTGTAAATCTTTTATTTTACAAAAATCTATTCATTTTATAACTTCCCAATTTACAATCTATAGATTTCACCCACTTATGAAATCCATTTATATTTCATTTTAACACTTATAATTATAATTCCAATATTTTAATTTATAAATATCAATTTTATAAATCTTTTATATAAATCATTCATAATAATTCAAAAATCCCAATTTAAACCATTTTATAAATTAATCAACTACTTATTTCAAAAATCACATTTTTTTGTTATATTTCACAAAAATCTAAATTTTTATAACATAAAGATTTCAACGTTTATTTATTTAAAATGAATAAATTCCAAAATTAAATTTTTAGAAATCCAATTTTATTTATTTTCGGCATCTAATGATACCAAAAATATATTCGGCTAAAATTTAGCCTTTAACCATTTCAATCACAAAGATAATCTCGCAGATTATAAATAGATCAACATACAACATCGAAACCAATTCAAATGTTTGAGGAATCCAGTTGGATGCCTCCAACCTGTTTCCCTGCATCCAAAGATGTTAGCACAATACCAATTCCGCTTCGAGATGGAATATCGCGGTATATGGGATTTATAAAATATTATCCGCTATTATGCGGCGCAATAGGGTCTCATCCGCTATATAATGCGGGAAATCAACTCCAAGTACATATATAATACTAATTCCATACAAGTTGGAATTATCGCGGTATGTGTTTTTAATAAATAGCATTCACTTAATATGCGGCGTATAGGGTCTATTTTAAAACAATAGATAATAATTATCATCCAACCACATAATCAAGTAGTTTTAAATCTAACTATTTAAAATTTTAATCGAAACAATTCGATTGAGTGAGAAGTTCTCACCTTTGCTTTTTATTTTGCAATTCATTTCCATCTTCACTCAATGTTCTTGATTTATATCTTGTATAAATATTTGTACAATTCATTAATATTCGAAATAAATCAAATAATCAATTTTTCGTTTTGATAGTTTTTTAATTAACTAATTTCTCCTTTAATAATTTGATTTGATGACAATTTAAATTCAAAACTAAGTTTCCTTTAATAAATTATTTATATATATTTTTTATGACAATAATCAAATGAACCAAATTCAAAATTACGCTGTTAGCATCAAATGAGAGGCTGGTTTGGGATGTTAACAGGACCAAATTCAAAATTGGCTCTGTTTATGAACATCTTATGAAGAACAAAGATCGGCCGATGTGGAAATGGTCCAAGCGAATATGGTATAAAGATAGTAGTATGAGAAACAACTTACTACTCTGGAAAGTGCTCAACCGCGCAATTCTTACTAAAACGAAAATTGTGTGCATGGGGTTGGATGTCAATATTCACTGCATCTTCTGTAATGATCAAGCAAAAACTGTTGAACACTTGTTTTTTGAGTGTTCTGTCATTAATAATGTTGGCAGCTTGTCAAGGCCAAGCTCTGTTGGGATGAAGCTTTTAATGGTAACTGGAATGAGTGGAATAAACTACATGCGAGAACAGGGTTCAAAAGTAAAGAGAAGATAGTTCTCCTTCATGTATTGAAAAGTTTTACTGCAGTGGTCTGGAAGGAACGAAACACAAGGGTGTTTGAGCCAAACAGTGCTAAGTCTGATGTGGCTTTTAAGCTATGGGTGATGCACGTGATCAAGAATGAGCTGAGTATGCTATCATTCTACATTGACCCAGGAATACTTCACTCCTTTTAATGGGTGCTCTCTCATTTGTTCTTCTGTTTTTTTATTTTTGTTCCTATTTTTCCTCCTTATGTGCATGTCGTTTGTAGCGCTTTGTTTCCTCAGTTTTCTTAGAGCTTGCTCTATGTAGTTTGTGTTGTATTCTTATTGGTGCTGCGATAAAATGGTCAGGGACCATCCAACCCCGTCGGCCTTGCCAAAAAAAAAAATCAAATGAACCATTTATACAAATTAATCCTGCTAGTCGAAAAATTAATTTCCATTTCATAGTAACTATTTGATTTAGAAATAAATTCCCATTTAATAAATTAAATTAACCAATGATAAAATTCGATTTTAAACTAATTTTTTTATTTAATAGATTATGTTTAGTAACTAAGAACAATTATATAAGTTTACTATATAAATTAATCATCTTCACAAATTACATTTTTTTTCCAAGAATACCTTATATATTTATTTTCATATTTACTGTATATATATTTTCTGTTTTATAAATTTAAAACTTTACATATTTTTTCTGAAACCCCTAGATGTTGTATATATATGTATATATTTCTGTCTCCCTGAGTATTAAGTATATTATTTATTTCTAATCTATATACATTTATTTAAATTAAATTAAACAAAACTGATAGCTCCCTTTACTGTATATATATATATACAGTATAGAAATCTTTTATAAAAATTGTGTTTATAAACCTTACCGCATTAATATACTTTTTTTCTACTTTAATCTATAAATATACTGAATTAAAATAAAGATAAAATTCATATACCTTACAACCGAATTAACATTGAACGCGACCTTGAACCATCGAGCGAGCTCACAATCGACACTTCCTCTCCTCGCGTGTGCGAGCGCCCTAACTTCGACATCAAGTCGACCGCCACCCCCGAAGCCCTAGCTCACGACCATTAGTGGCCCTTCCAGCCTCGACTGCACTTGCACGCCGCCCCAGATTTTGAAATCGCCAAACCCTCGCTTGCCCAGGCGAACGTCGCGTTCGATCAAAGCCTAGCCTCGAGATGCCAGATCAAACCCCCGCCCCCCCCCCCCCCGGTGCTTGCGTGTTTTGCGATGACCTGGTCGCCATGACTTCCCTCGAGAACGAATTCGAGGAACGTGCTTTGAATCCCTTTTTTTTAAAATGATTTCGAACTGCTTGAATTTCATTTTATAAAGAGAGTAGGCGGCCAATTTTTTTTCTCTTTGAATTTCTGTTCGAAAACAAGATATTGGGTTGTTTATTTTCTTCGACCAAAATTTGGAATAAAAGTATGAAAAGTGTCGGCTACTCGTACATTACTAGGTCTGCTTAAGAAAGGTAGGTTGGCTGATGGAGATTGAAATTTGACTGGTGAAATAATATATGATATTTAATTAAAACGATTAATTATTTTCTAGGCGTTTTTATCCCGTACGATCACACGATGACTCCGAATGCTACGAAATTTGAAATCCGATAATGGTTCAATATTACGGATCCCATGGAACTAGTTTCGTCGAATTCCGAGACTGTGCCTCGGAAGGCTGTTTTTAAATATCGATTTAAACGATAAAATTACAATACTGAATAAATCACTTTCAAATTCAATTCTGAAGCTTCTATTATCCTCAGTATTATCAATATGAATTTTACAAGCCTTTGAAATATTTTTAATCAGCTTAAAACTGAAGATTCAAACTTTTATTCAACTTTCAATAGATTAAATTTATAATATAATCGCCAAATTCATATAAATTTTGGGAATTCAAGCTAAACATTTGTTCAAATATTTAAAATTAATTAAATATTTTCAATTTAAATTGTCCAAAATTTAGGGTCGTCACATTAATTATTTAATTTAATTAAAAGTATATTTAATAGAAAATTCGTAAAAGGTATGTTTTGTGACAGTGGTTAAAAAGTGTTGTAACCATGAGCAATTTATCACAATGAAAATAAATATACCATTTTAAATATTCCTAGTCAAGATGTACCGAGACTGGATATCGATAAATCTGTTGAGACTAGAGTATGTAATTCTCTCTAAATGTTGGACACTGTATTACTCATGGCTGCTGGGGGCACCAAGGGGTTACGTACTGATAGTTATTGGATAACTATGGAATGAATCACTCGATGGTTTTATGTTGGTTAATATAACTAATATCAAGCAAAGAATATCGATATGACTAATTTACACAGTTCTCTTGATTTGAGAATATTGTTGATCTTCACTATGGAAGTTCCGCTTTGATTATAGTTAAATTGTGACACGACCTCCATCGAATGACTATAGTTGGGTCGAGTGAAAGCATTGGAAGTGAAACACTATTCAAAAGAGGATTTGTCTCCTCGATTATATGAGGTTAGTATCGCGGTCAACTGATGTCAACTCAAAGTCAAAGTCTCTGGCCAGAGCAGTCCGGTTAATAATAATTGTTATTATTGAACCAAGGACTTTGTATTTGGGTTATAAAGTTGAATATGGATGATATTGGAATTCCAACCATTACCAAATTCCCTCAATCCTAATGTGATATAGTTTTGACAAAGAGAATTGGTGTAAATAATTGTCGGTATGAGGAATACTCTGAATGAACCACATGATTTAATTAATTTGTAAATTGTTGAATATTAATTAATAAGCTTCATTTGATTTGTTTAATTAGTACTTAATAAAGTGTGTCTATAAAATTTATAAACGCACGTATTGATATTCCATATCGATAAAATATTTAAATTGTATTTAAATAGATTAGCTGCTAAATGTTTTTTGGAATTTTTCATTGAGGCCTACATGCATGACGAAAAAGGGATAGGTTTCAAATGTGATTTGAAAATCTAAAGGAGGAATCAATTAAAAAAAGAAAACAAATCTCCTTTTTATGAATCACTTAAATATCATTTATGAAATGAACTTTGTCATTTTCTCTTTATTTTATTCTATCGAATATATAAAGAGGATGGAAAAGGATTTGGTGATTCAATTTTTAAATTAAGTAAGGAAGCTTTTAAAGGAGGAAATTGAAAAGGTTTTATTTTTTTCCTTTAAAACATATTTTCTCTCTCATCCTCATTCACATTTTGTTTTAGACGAACAATTTTTTCCCTACTTTCTTTCTTAAGCTCTCCTTCTCTCCTTCAATAGCCTCCGTGAAAATAAAATTTACATAAAACAAATTCAAACAAAATAAATAAATTCATGGTGGTTCTTGTCTTTTGATCGTTGCAACATCTGAAGTCTGATTGCTAAATCTAGGAGGTTTGATTCATCATTCGAGGTACGATTCATTGGTTATATCTAAAGGAAAAATTCAATATTTTAAGGTATGCTTTAAGGCTTTGGAATTAAGGTATGATCTTCTTATTCTAATAATTTTGATATAATGTTTTACTGAATAAAATTGAATGTCATAATTTATAGTGTATAGTATTGTCTCATTTTATTTGAAAATGGTTTATGTAGTTTGAATTATTTATTATATGAATTAATTGGTTTTTTTATTTAGATAAATCAAAACTGAAACTTGTTTACGATTTGACAATATTTTAGTTTTAGATATATGTTTAAACTTTCAAATCAAAGTGTAATTCTTTTGATTCAAAAGTTTATATGTTCTTATTGTTTGCTTTTGTGTTGTGTAATAGAAACTAACATATGATTAAACGATGTTTGATAATAAATTGATTACAATAAATTTCTAAATTTGTTACCTTATTTGACAACACAACTTTCCTTCTTTAAGTATTCAAAGGGTTTTAACATATTTCTTAATTTAGTATATATCAGCTTTTTTTTATAATAATAACGAAAAAATTTGTTTATTCATATAGGTCGAATCTCCTTAGATTTGAAAGTATTTATTCTTATTATCTACATCTTATTGTAATTGAAATCCACACATGATTAATGGATTCTTTTATAATAAATTGATTATAATAAATTTATAAATTTGTTATCGCATTTGACTTGACCAATATCTTTCTTTGAGTATTCAAAGAATTGTTAATATATTGCTCAGTTTAGTATGTTTCACTTTTATTTTAAAAAATCATTTTTCATGTAGGTTGTATCTCTTGATTTAATTGTATACATATATTTTATTAACTAATTTAAGTTTACGTAAGTTCGTAAATACATCAGAAAGTTCAAATGTAATATGGTTTATTTTGAATTAATTAAGAAGTTTTGGGTTAATCTTTATATACAAATAATTACATCTATATGTATATGTACATATAAAACTTAATGTTTATATTTCAAATTGTATAATTTAAATGCTTTGCTAGTATCAAACATTTTTAAATGAGGCAGTAGTATATGCATATGAATTACTGGTGGTTATTCCATTTCTTAATGATTCATTGATTGCTAATTGAATGTTGCATAAATCAAGTTTATCAATAAAGGAAAAATGAATCAATCATCTTTGTCATCTTTTATTTCTTTTCCTTTTTTCCCTTATGTGATTGCCTCTAACTTATTCATATTTATTCACATACATCATGTTATCAATTGATCATACTTACCTTATGTTTAATTGTTCTGTCACAAAAATTAGGAATGAATATATTTGATATATTCAAACCTTATTTTCATATCTCATTCTTGATTGTTTTAGAATTAAATCAATAAAACAAAATATAGTATTAAATAAAATGCAGATTTTATTTAATAGAAATTTAGATAAGATCTAAATACATTTAGACTTATAGGCCCATGAATGATCCTAAAGTGGTAAAAAAAATTAAAATTCACTCATTTCTTCCGCTGCAAACTGGCCCAGTTCCTTTAGTAATCTGGTATGGCATGTTAAAGTGGCAGCCGGCTCTGTGTAGTAGGGGTGTAAGAAGTTCTTGTTGACCTCGATATCTAAAGGTGTACTATGATGGGTGGTAACCCAGTAGCATAGTCATTGTTCGAAATCCAATCACTGATATGTTCCCCTATGGATTTGATTGTACACCTATTATGCTAGATTTAATTTATGTAACAATTTCGTCTATGATTAATATTTACTTGGCCTGGACATTATATAATATTGCTAGATTTTATAATAAAATGTTTTGGTTATCGCAATGTAAAAATCCGTTTGTTTTTATGTGTGGCGTGGTCTTACGAGATACCTTTTATTTTGAAAGATTTTAAAAGATATAAGAATCGATTTGATTGTGTTTCTCACGCTATTTTTTACCCGACTTACACGACCGTTGTTTTCTTATAATGCTCGGGTAAGCTGAGCTTGTTTATCCAGACTTTGCTGGACACTTTGGAGCTTTCATGAGACGAGTTTGATGCCTCCAAGACGTAATTTCATATTTTCTTTTGATATTTGTTCATGTTGTAATTATCAGCAATTGTAAGGACATGTTATTATAACTGTTTAGGCTGATGATGAGTTAGTGTTGTATTTTGGTTTATGTATGTATATTAAAGTCTCTTTCTGTAACGACCTGCTTTTTTGGGCGTTTAAGCAGACACACGCGTCAACTCAAACCATACAAAGAGGCAGTTTTTATTTGGGTAAATAAGATAAAGAGAAAGAAATAAAACAAATACAGAATCTTGCAGCGGAATGACAAAATATATTAATCAAATAATAGTCATAAAGCTGTTTACAAATGAATTTGATTATATTAATACAATACAGAATCAGAGTGACAGACAACCAAAGTAAATAAATAAATGCAGCAGGACAGCATGATGTAGTAAAAATAATATAATAAATAGTAATAGTACAAATCTTCGTCCTCGTCCTCTAGAAATAAGGTCTTCAAAACCTAAAATGCTTAGGCTGACCCGAGCGAATTAAAAAGGAAAAACATTTGATTCAAAACTAAAAGATCTTATGTAAGTTAAATCAACGGTAAATATGCATGGATGGCGTCAGAGATGTTTACGGGGTTGGACATCTCATATCCAGTGTCTAACGTGAGTGCAATAACTTAAGAGATGTTTGGGATTCACATCTCCTAAAGATCCGTTAAACTATCTTCTATGTAGTACAATACGTTGTTATAATAGTGTCTACAGTAAAGTATTAAAATAGCGTTAAGGCATTGTCCATATCCCGCTTAACACATTCTTATATACTCCCATAGCCTATATAGTACCGTAATTCCTCCGTAAACTAATGGGCTATCAGAGGGCACTCCATAGGTATGGTACAAAACAAACTCGTAGAAGGCGCTCTAGGGCATGTGAACACGACACTCAAGGAAATGCCAGGGTAGATTTACCAATTGCAGAACCGGGCTGGTGGTAACGCATAGCAGCTACTACCACCCACCTCGGAACACACTCCCAAATCAAAATAAAGGGGTGGCCGCCAAATCATCACAAATGTCATAATAAGGTACCGAAGAAGAATGTTCGATCGGAGGAATGACCTCACTTGGCCCAAGTATAGCTCACGTTATAGTCACATTTAAGCTGACTCACGGGAGTCAGGGTCACGTCATACCTTATTTAGAAATTGTTCGCCAAACCATCCTACTTCATTTCTAGAATCTCCACCACATAAACAGTTGTTAAAGTGATTTTCGGTATTGGCAGAGAGTATGACAATATCCGATCTCGGTCTCTTTAACAACTAAACGCTTATTTCACATCGGATGGTTCTTTTACATTTCAAAAGTAAATTTATATCAAAATATCATATTCTCAAACCCATATCACTTTCGAAATCATACTCACTTTTAAATCATATTCACCTTTTAAATCATATCATTTCCAAAATCATAATTTCTTTCAAAAATCAAATGTCCAAAATAGGTTAAATCCTCACTTCAAAATCATCATATTCAATTAAATATAACATTTAAATCCAACTTAGGTTGTAACATTATTTAACCTTATTTGCTTTTAACCCAATGAATTTGAATATAAACTCTTTCCCACTACTTGGTCTGAAAATTTGAAAAATCTTTTTAAATGATTATAAATAGTTAAAATAGTTATAAATAGTTAACATACTTTAAAATAGTTTAGTTATAGATTAAAAATACTGTTAAATTGATATAAGATAGTTAAATAATTTAAAATATATTAAATATAATTAAAATAGATTAAATAGCTTTAAAATAGATTAATTAGATTTAAGATAAGTTAAAATGGGTTAATTAGTTTAAAATAAATTAAGTGGTTTAAAATAAGTTAAAATGAATTTAATATAGTTAATATAGGTTAAAATAGTTTAATAGTTCAGAAATCTTAATAATTAAATCCATTAAAATAATATATTTTAGAATAGTTTATATTAAAACATGAATTTGAAATTTATATCAACTTAAACTATTTATTACATTCCAACACATTATGGACTATTTTCAATTTTCAAAACCCAATTTCATATTTTTAAATTCCAATTCTCAATAAAATATTTAATTCAATATCGCTTCCAATCCATGTTCGAAATACCAATTTAAATTACTCACATTTCAATATATTTCGATGTTTTATTTCAAACAATTTAAATAACTCAATCCGATAAATTTCCATTATATTTCAAAATCAACTTCAAGATTTCAAGTTTTTTTTTCTTTAAACCAATTCCCATTTTAACACAAACTTGGATTTTGATAAAAGTTCGATCTATAAAATCAAATTTTATTTCAAAGTATCATTTAACTAAATTCAAGAAAATTAAGGATTTAAAATTAATAAAATTTAACAAATCCAATGTCCGTATATAATTCTCTACACTAGGGTCAAGTGATACGGATATTTATCATTTCAATCCGCAATTTAATATTTTTTGGTTATATATCATTTCAAACTGCAATCCCAAATTAATATTAAAAATCCATAAAATCGCTTGAGTCTATCATTTCAACCCATAACGATTTTTTCTAATGTAAAGATCATTGGGGTATGTGTCATTTCAACCCATAGTGATTTTCCAAATAATAACTAAGGCAACTTACAGAGTGATAACATTTTATAAATAAAACATAGCATCCAATTAACCAATATCAACAACCAAACATTCATCATAATCATCATCAATTCAATCAATATCAGCAATTAACTAATTATCAATAACAGTTATTTTGCTGGAAATTTAATTCAAAATAAATTCAATTTTACTGGAATAGCAATTTTAAATTACCAAATAGCCATAAATAAATTTCTAATCCACAATAAATTTAAATTAACAAACATAAGAAATTTAGAAGTTGTGAGTGGGTTAAAACACCCACCTTTGAATTTAAATTGAATTTAAATCTAATTTAGGGACCAAATTCGAACAATCTCAGAATTCGTAGAGTCAAAATGTTTGAAATTTCGATACGACCCCAGCGTAACAAACCGCACGTGAATTGGACCTCGTATGTGAAAGTTATAGACATTAGAAGTTTTGCAATTCAAAATTAAATATAAAAAAACCCACTAATACCTCGCCAAGTGAGCATTAACCTCGCTCGACCTTTGGAAATGTGCTCAACCGCTTCAACCTCGATCAAGAAACCCACCTCCAACCGCAACTTCGACCGCCCATCGCATGCGCTTCCGACCACTAGGAAACTGCCGATGTAACAACCCGCATATTTATCGAGTTTATATTTAAATATTTTATTTAAATATTAAATCGTTAATCGGATATTGGTCCGAAAAGATACTTTTTGCAAACGGTCAAATTAGGACTCGAGACCACTTCCATTGAGTTCGAAATGCCGTTTACAACTTTTTTAAGTATAAACATCGATAGGTTTGAAGTTAGTGAAATTTCACTAACTTTTCCTGCTTTGAACTTTGGGTTAGTTTAGCCTATTAAGCCCAAGTTCCAACTCCCTTCTCCTCACTCTTCATAAATTTCCTAACTAACTCAAGCTTTGGCATTAATGGTGAAGAGAATGGGAAATTAAAACACCAAGCACAAATTCAACTGCAAATCCAACATTCAACTCCAAATTCAAGTAGAAGATATTGGATTCAAGCTTTGGATTGCTTCTCCTTGCTTTCAAGATTCATCTTCATAAATTTTAGTGCAAAGATGAGATTTTTATCTCACAAATCTAGTCTATAACTATATTGGACTGTTGGGAATGATTCCCTATCACTTTTGCATGCACATTTGCCTTTGGTTTGGATTGGATTGGCGAAAAACTCCAATTTTTAGCATTTTTGGAAATTTCCTGCACTTAGCTCGTTCTGGCCACTTGACTCGTTCTGTGATAGGTCGCAAGGTCGTTGGGTCGCAGGTCGCAGGGCTTTAGGTCATTCTGGAAATATTGGCACTTCGGAGTTAGGTCGCTCGCGAGTTAACCCTTAAGTCGTAGGTCGCTCACGAGTTAAGCCTTAAGCCGTAGGTCGCTCGCGAGTTAAGCCTTAAGCCGTAGGCCGCTCATGAGTTAAGCCTTAAGCAGTAGGACGTTCGCGAGTTAAGCCTTAAGCAGTAGGACATTCGCGAATTAAGCCTTAGGTCGTTAGGCCTATAACCCGTTAAGTCACGAATACCTTAGGTCGTGAACCCTGTTAGGTCGTTAGGCCTATAACCCATTAAGTCGCGAATACCTTAAGTCGTGCACCCTGTTAGGTCGCGTTGTACTTTAGGTCGCATGACCTATAGGTCGCTTGCTCCAGTTAGGTCGCTCGGCCACTTTGTTAAGTCGCTCGTCCTATTGCTCTGTTAGGTCGCAACCTCTGTTAGGTCGGCCATGTTGGGTCGCGAGTCATCGTTAGGTCGCGAACACCCCTAGGTCGCAACCATTAAGTCGCTTGACCCCTTAGACCCCTAGGTCGCAACCATTAGGTCGTACCGTTTTGGACGGGGCGCTGCCCCCTGGACCCCCGCGACCTGACCGGGCAGGTCGAACCCCGTAGCGGTGGCGTTGCCCCCGCACCCCCCCTGGACCCCCCCTCCGTAGGGGATCTTATCTGAAAAGCATTCAACAGAACTTGCTTTGTTGAGATGCTGAGATTAACCACTCTTCGAGACAAACTATCTTTGTCTTCTTGGTCGATTTTATGGATTTTTGAATATCTATTTCAATGGGTTCTTAATGGGTCTCTTTGGATTTTATTCACATCTTCGTATGTGAGTTTTTATGATTGATTGTTTCTGCAATCACTTCTATGATTTGTCACTTTAAATTATAAAGGTTTTCTATACTAGTAGTAAATATCAAAACTCTTTCTTCAAATGATTTCAACACTATTTTATAACAAAGCTCGTTTTCTCAAACCGATTTCCAATCTATTAGTATATACAAACCTTTACCTCACTCGTATGAGAAATCTAATTAAACGACTTAGTAAAACAAGTGGTATGAAACGCTTGCGTTTACTTCGTCGGTTAATTCTTGGACTTGTTCGATTGAATCTCTTGTGACAATTTTTTATGGAGATCTACAGTTTGTTAGTAAATATTTGAGTTAAGAAAGTGGTTATGGGACATGAAGCTAAACTTTTATATTTACTAACTTAGTGTAATTGACACTTCTTGATGATCATGACGATCATTTTTGTGTTTTAGACTAGCAACTGTGCGATGTCTCTTTGTCTGCGAGGGAGACTAGACCCCGCTCTTGTGATGTTTCGCCATCGCATTTGTGTGATGTTTCGCCATCACATTTGTGGGGTAGCGCCCCACGGTCTTCGGGCCATTCGTGTGTCAAAATTAATGGCTTGCAACCATGAGATAGCTTCTCGCTTTGTGTTACACGTGTAGGTGAGTTTTCATGCTCCCATTTTGTGAGTTTTCATGCTCCTATATTGTAATTTCTGGATTTCTTGTGTAGTCTTCTGGAATTTGTGCTTTACCTATTTTCATGACTTTCATTGTTATGATTTCCCAACTTTTATGTTTAGGTGAATTTGGATCTTTTAGAAGATTCTTTTGATATTGTTTGATCTCTTGACGATCTTCATTTACATGCTTATCATAGTACGTCTTTATGGTTACTATATGTTCTTTCCATATCTATTGTTTATATCATGTTATCTGATATTTATAGCTAGACTGATCCGTTTATTATTTTCTTATAAATAATACTTGGGTCAGACCGAGATGTTACAGGTGCTTCTGCTTGACTTCTCCCCCAGGGATTTACTACTCTGACTTTTGGCTGACCTTTTAGATTAGCAGTTTTTGTCGTTTACACTTGAGATATAGACTTATAGATGTATTCTTTTGTATAGCATGTGTTGCTATTGTTTTGTATTATTGTGGATCTTTTTGACCACTACTCTGATGTACACTTTCATGTGTTAGTTATGTATTCATATCTTCTTCCGCCTTTGTGATATGGATGTCTGTGACTGATTTGTGTTATGCTTATTTCTATGTTTGTTTCCGAAGATTATTTATAGCCACCGTGTGATAAGAAATCACATGGAAGGTCGCTCCTCAATAGCCTTATTCTCCGGGCTAGTTGACAACACTACACCGTAGTGTTCTTGGCTAGCGTGGGTATAGAGGTGGGGTGTCACAGCTTGGTATCAGAGCCAAACTTCGAAACAATGTAGAATAACTTAACAAGGATCATCGTCCTAAGCCCACTTTAGGGGTTATACCGTAGGATGATTTCGGGTCTTCGAACCGATTCATCTTATTTCCTTTACGATTCCTTGTTTATCTATCAAGATTGCTTGATATTCATTGGTGAATAACCTTCTTCTTTCTCTTCTTTCTTTCTTAAGGAAGAGAAATGTCTAGACCAGGCCGCCCCAGAGCCGTACCATCTAGCACTCCACCCCAGGATGGAGTTTTTATGACTGCTCAACAGCTTCTTGATTTAGTAACAAATGCTCAAGCAGCTGGAGCTAACCCAGAACCTACTCACCCAAAGTCGGCATTTGCACGCTTGTGCAGCGATTACACCAACTTGGGTGGGAAGCCCTTCAAAGGTTCGGAAACTATCATCGAGGTCCAGGCTTGGTTAAAATCATGCGATCGAATCTTTTCTCGCATGAACCTTATCGATCTCCACCGCATTCAGGTGGCTTCCAGCATGCTCCAGGAGAGAGCATTGGACTGGTACGAACTCCTTATTTCAGAAATTAATGAAGCGGATCTCACCTGGGAGCAATTTCAGGGATGCTTCGAGTTAAAGTTTGTACCAGAAGCTGGGAAAGTAACCTTGGCTCGACGTTTTATAGACCTTGTTCAAGGTCAATCCTCTATGACTGAATACGTCGCAGCCTTCGAGTCGCTTTCCAAATATGGGGTTGAATACATCAACACCCCATTGAAGAAGAACCAGAGGTTCGTTTATGGCTTAAATAAGAATCTTAAGAAGCCACTGCTCCTGAAACTAGAAGTCGCATTTGATCAACTCGTCGATATCGCTCTTCGTCTTGAAGAGGCCGATAGAGAGAGTGATGTTGAAGTGGAAGGTGCTAAACCAAACTTCAACAACAAAAAGAGGCCTAACAAATTTAAAGGTTCTTATCCCAACAAAAAGGGTAAGCAGGCAACTTCGGCTGCAAAGACACCTTCCTCTAGTAGCGGGCAATGCTATAACTGTGGATCTAAGGACCATTTTGCGAACAAGTGTTCGAAGCCCAAAGATTGTCGCTATTGTAAAAGCCTAGATCATTTCATGCAACAATGCCTCAAACTTGAAGTCAAGAAGGAGGGAAAGTTAAATGTGGCTCAAGCCCCTGGCAACACATCTCGTGGCCAAGGTATTTCTCATTCCATTCTTGATGGTATTATTTTATTTCATGATCAACCTATTAGAGTTCTCTTTGATACGGGTGCATCCCATTCTTTTATATCAAAAGAACTTGTTGATACTTTTTCTTTAAATGTTGTTGCTTTAATGACTTCTTTAAGAATCGTGAATCCGGTTGGTGGGTCCGCAACTCTTAGTTTGCTTTGTAAAGATGTGGAGATTGTTTTATGTGATTTTTCTTTCCTAGCCGATTTGCAAGTCATGTGTTACTTAGGCTTTGGAATAATTTTGGGAATGGATTGGCTTAACCGTTATCAAGCCCATATCCTATGTCCTGAGCGGACTATTCATCTCCGACATCCACTATCTGTTAAACGGATTTCTGTTAATCTTAAAGATTCAGAATCCTATTTGGTGGCATCTTTATATTCTTTAAATCCTCGTGATGACGATGATGATGATGAAGATGATATTATTTCTCATATTCACGTTGTTCGTGAATTTTCCGACATATTCGAGCCCGTTTTAGGTTTACCACCTAAACGAGCAATTGAGTTCAGAATTAATCTTGTTTCTGGAGATCAACCTATTACTCGTCCTCCTTATCGCATGTCCAATAAGGAAAATGAGGAGATGCGTAAACAATTATCCAAATAGGAGACGAAGCAATTTATTCGCTCTAGTTCCTCACCTTGGGGAGCTTTGGCTATTTTTGTGAAGAAATCCGACGGTACGCTTAGGCTTTGCGTTGACTATCGCAAGCTTAACGATCTAACTATTAAAAATAAATATCCTTTACCTCGGATTGATGATCTGTTTGATCAGCTTAGCGGAGCTAGGGTCTTTTCACAATTGGACTTGGCTACCGGATTTCATCAGCTTCGTATTGCTGAGGATAGTATTCCTTTGACGTCGTTCCGTACTCGATATGGATCTTATGAATGGCTTGTTATGCCATTTGGTTTAACGAATGCTCCGGCTTACTTCGTTGACCTCATGAATCGAGTTTTCAAGGCTTTCCTCGATCGATTTGTTCTCATCTTCATTGATGATATCCTTGTGTATTCTAAAACCGAGGAGGAGCATGAAAGGCATCTTCGGATTGTATTGGAAACTCTTAGGAGTAATCAATTAAAGGCGAAATTTTCTAAATGCCACTTTTAGCAATCTCGTGTGAAGTTTCTCGGTCATATTATTTTCGAATCCGGAATTTCCGTGGATCCTTCAAAGATTGAAGCGATTCAAGATTGGAAGAGACCGGAGAGTGTGACAGAGATTCGTAGTTTTCTCGGATTGGCGGGTTATTACCGTCGTTTCATTAAAGACTTTTCTAAGATTGTCATGCCTCTTACTGGCTTGACTAAGAAGGTAGTTAAATACATTTGGTCGGACAAATGTGAAGCCTCTTTCCAAAAATTGAAAGAACTCCTTTCCGATGCTCCTATTCTTGTTATTCCCGAAGGGAATCAAGATTTTGTGGTTTATACTGATGCTAGTCACGTTAGTTTGGGTGCCGTTCTTATGCAAAAAGAACGTGTTATTGCTTATGCTTCTAGGCAATTAAAGCCGGCCGAGACCAGATATGCCACACATGATTTAGAACTCGCGGCTATTGTTTTCGCCCTTCGAATTTGGCGTCATTATCTATTGGGAGAGAAATTTATTCTTTACACGGATCATAAGTCTTTGAAATAATTATTTTCTCAAAAAGAACTTAATTTACGTCAACAGCGTTGGCTCGAGTTCCTTGCACCTTATGATCTTGATATTCTTTATACCCCCGATAAGGGTAATCATGTCGCCGATGCTCTTAGCCGTAAGCAACAAGCAGTTGTTTCTATGATGATATCTGAATGGAACGATCTCGAGATTTTATCTACTTGTGAGATTCGAGAGCGCGTATCCGATTTATGCTCATCACTTGTTTTATGTAGCCTTGAGGCTCATCCTTCTCTTTTAGACCGCATTCTTGAAGCTCAAGGGCTAGATCCTGAATTGGTTCTTCTTGGCCAAAATATTAAGGATAGAATTGATATTGAAGGTTTGAAAGACTTTGATATTGATTCTCGTGGCGGCATTCGAAAATTTGGTAGACATATCGTACCAAATATTGGTGATCTTCGTAAAAATATTTTAGAAGATTCCCATCGTTCTAAATTCACCATTCATCCCGGTAGTAGTAAAATGTACGCTGATATGAAGCGACTTTATTATTGGGAGGGAATGAAATCTGATATTGCTAACTTTGTTAAGTGTTGCATGACTTGCCAACTTGTCAAGGCCGAACATCAAAGGCCTGGTGGGTTATTGCAACCTTTAGAAATTCCAATTTGGAAGTGGGACCAAATTTCCATGGATTTTATAGATGGCCTTCCCCGTTCTCGTTCGGGTCATGATAGCTTATGGGTGATTGTTGATAGACTTACTAAATCCGCCCATTTTATTCCCGTTCGGTCTAACCGAACCGTTCTTCTTTTGGCCAAACTCTTTATCAAAGAAATTGTTAAATTGCATGGAGTTCCTACTTCTATTGTTAGCGATCGAGATCCATTGTTTACTAGTGGATTTTGGAAGAGTCTTCAAAAAGCTGTAGGAACAAAGCTTAATTTTAGCACTGCTTATCACCCCCAGTCCGATGGACAAACCGAGCGTGTGAATCAAACTCTTGAAGATCTTCTTCGAGCTTGTGTGCTTGATTTTGGTGGAAGTTGGGAAGACCATATTTCACTTGTTGAATTTTCCTATAATAATAGCTTCCAGTGTAGTATTGGTATGGCACCTTTCAAGGCACTCTATGGAAGGCCATGTCGATCTCCTTCTTGTTGGCTTGAGGCCAGTGAGAAGCTGGTTTTAGGTCCAGACTTTATTCGTGATTCCACGGAAAAGATTGAACTTATTCGACATAGGATGAAAGAAGCCCAGAGTAGACGAAAATCCTATGCCGATAATCGAAGAAGGAAATTAGAATTTTCTGTTGGAGATCCTGTTTTTATTCGTGTTTCACCTATGAAGGGTGTTGTACGTTTCAGTCGATCGGGGAAGTTAGCGCCTGATATATTAGGCCATTTCCTATCACTGAACGTATTGGTTCCATGGCTTATCGTCTTGCATTGCCGGCTCAGTTTTCTGCTATGCATGACGTATATCACGTTTCTCAATTACGGAAATGCCTTCGAGATTCCAATTCTCTTCTTGAGCCTGCTGTTGTGGAAGAAATTGAAGTTTCGCCGAAATTAACTTATGAGCAGCATCCTATTTGAATTATAGCTTCAGAGGTTAAACGACTTCGAAATAAAGATGTTCCGCTTGTGAAGGTTCAATAGTCCTCAAATCCTAAGGATTGTTCTTGGGAATCCAGAGAATTCATCGAGCGTTCACACCCGGACTTGCTTACTCCTGCTCTTTAAGGTGAACTTCTTATTTCAAATTTCTCTTGTGTTAATATGCTTTTATGGTTGTTACTTTTTATTTCCATCTTATATATATATTGCGAGGACGCAATTTCTTTAAGGAGGGGAGTCTGTAACAACTCGCATATTTATCGAGTTTATATCTAAATATTTTATTTAAATATTAAATCGTTAATCGGATTTTGGTCCGAAAAGATACTTTTTGCAAACGGTCAAATTATGACTCGAGACCACTTCCATTGAGTTCGAAATGCCATTTACAACTTTTTTAAGTATAAACATCGATAGGTTTGAAGTTAGTGAAATTTCACTAACTTTTCCCGCTTTGGACTTTGGGTTAGTTTAGCCTATTAAGCCCAAGTTCCAACCCCCTTCTCCTCACTCTTCATAAATTTCCTAACTAACTCAAGCTTTGGCATTAATGGTGAAGAGAATGGGAAATTAAAACTCCAAGCACAAATTCAATTGCAAATCCAACATTCAACTCCAAATTCAAGTAGAAGATATTGGATTCAAGCTTTGGATTGCTTCTCCTTGCTCTCAAGATTCATCTTCATAAATTTTAGTGCAAAGGTGAGATTTTTATCTCACAAATCTAGTCTAGAACTATATTGGACTGTTGGGAATGATTCCCTATCACTTTTGCATGCACATTTGCCTTTGGTTTGGATTGGATTGGCGAAAAACTTCAATTTTTAGCATTTTTGGAAATTTCCTGCACTTAGCTCGTTCTGGCCACTTGACTCGTTCGGTGATAGGTCGCAAGGTCGCTGGGTCGTAGGTCGCAGGGCTTTAGGTCATTCTGGAAATATTGGCACTTCGGAGTTAGGTCGCTCGCGAGTTAAGCCTTAAGTCGTAGGTCGCTCACGAGTTAAGCCGTAGGTCGCTCGCGAGTTAAGCCTTAAGCCGTAGGCCGCTCGCGAGTTAAGCCTTAAGCAGTAGGACGTTCGCGAATTAAGCCTTAAGCAGTAGGACGTTCGCGAGTTAAGCCTTAGGTCGTTAGGCCTATAACCCGTTAAGTCGCGAATACCTTAGGTCGTGAACCCTGTTAGGTCGTTAGGCCTATAACCCGTTAAGTCGCGAATACCTTAAGTCGTGCACCCTGTTAGGTCGCGTTGTACTTTAGGTCGCATGACCTATAGGTCGCTTGCTCCAGTTAGGTCGCTCGGCCACTTTGTTAAGTCGCTCGTCCTGTTGCTCTGTTAGGTCGCAACCTCTGTTATGTCGGCCATGTTGGGTCGCGAGTCATTGTTAGGTCGCGAACACCCCTAGGTCGCAACCATTAAGTCGCTTGACCCCTTAGGCCCCTAGGTCACAACCATTAGATCGTACCGTTTTGGACGGGGCGCTGCCCCCTGGACCCCCGCGACCTGACCGGGCAGGTCGAACCCCGTAGCGGTGGCGTTGCCCCCGCACCCCCCTGGACCCCCCCTCCGTAGGGGATCTTATCTGAAAAGCATTCAACAGAACTTGCTTTGTTGAGATGCTGAGATTGACCACTCTTCGAGACAAACTATCTTTGTCTTCTTGGTCGATTTTATGGATTTTTGAATATCTATTTCAATGGGTTCTTAATGGGTCTCTTTGGATTTTATTCACATCTTCGTATGTGAGTTTTTATGATTGATTGTTTCTGCAATCACTTCTATGATTTGTCACTTTAAAATATAAAGGTTTTCTATACTAGTAGTAAATATCAAAACTCTTTCTTCAAATGATTTCAACACTATTTTATAACAAAGCTCGTTTTCTCAAACTGATTTTCAATCTATTAGTATATACAAACCTTTACCTCACTCGTATGAGAAATCTAATTAAACGACTTAGTAAAACAAGTGGTATGAAACGCTTGCGTTTACTTCGTCGGTTAATTCTTGGACTTGTTCGATTGAATCTCTTGTGACAATTTTTTTGTGGAGATCTACAGTTTGTTAGTAAATATTTGAGTTAAGCAAGTGGTTATGGGACATGAAGCTAAACTTTTATATTTACTAACTTTGTGTAATTGACACTTCTTGATGATCATGACGATCATTTTTGTGTTTTAGACTAGCAACTGTGTGATGTCTCTTTGTCTGCGAGGGAGACTGGACCCCGCTCTTGTGATGTTTCGCCATCGCATTTGTGTGATGTTTCGCCATCACATATGTGGGGTAGCGCCCCACGGTCTTCGGGCCATTCGTGTGTCAAAATTAATGGCTTGCAACCATGAGATAGCTTCTCGCTTTGTGTTACACGTGTAGGTAAGTTTTCATGCTCCCATTTTGTGAGTTTTCATGCTCCTATATTGTAATTTCTGGATTTCTTGTGTAGTCTTCTGCAATTTGTGCTTCACCTATTTTCATGACTTTCATTGTTATGATTTCCCAACTTTTATGTTTAGGTGAATTTGGATCTTTTAGAAGATTCTTTTGATATTATTTGATCTCTTGATGATCTTCATTTACATGCTTATCATAGTACGTCTTTATGGTTACTATATGTTCTTGCCATATCTATTGTTTATATCATGTTATCTGATATTTATAGCTAGACTGATCCGTTTATTATTTTCTTATAAATAATACTCGGGGCAGACCGAGATGTTACAGGTGCTTCTTCTTGACTTCTCCCCCAGGGATTTACTACTCTGACTTTTGGCTGACCTTTTAGATTAGCAGTTTTTGTCGTTTACACTTGAGATATAGACTCGTAGATGTATTCTTTTGTATAGCATGTGTTGCTATTCTTTTGTATTATTGTGGATCTTTTTGACCACTACTCTGATGTACACCTTCATGTGTTAGTTATATATTCATATCTTCTTCCGCCATTGTGATATGGATGTCTGTGACTGATTTGTGTTATGCTTATTTCTATGTTTGTTTCCGAAGATTATTTATAGCCACCGTGTGATAAGAAATCACATGGAAGATCGCTCCTCAACAGCCTTATTCTCCGGGCTAGTTGACAACACTACACCGTAGTGTTCTTGGCTAGCGTGGGTATAGAGGTGGGGCGTCACAGTTGACCACCTCCATTGTCACCACACTGCCACGCCACATCGCCTGGTGCCACCTGACCCCAACAGCCTCCGTAAGCATGTCGCGCCGCCACGTCCAGTTAGGGTTTGCGAAACCCTAACGTGAATATTCTAGCCACCTCAGGTAGTTATAGGCCGAGAGGCCACCACCAATCGACTCCACGAAGCCTCCTCTACAAAACCCCTCAACCAATTTCACCTATCGATGCTCCGAGAAAAACGCCCAATTTTGACTTTGACCATGAGTTCCGCTTGATCCGAACATTGTCTTGAAAAATGAATGTTAGACATAGGTTCCGTTCGTCAAGACCTTTCCAACGATATAAAATTCGATATAGTTTGAGGAGTTTTAATTTTTGATTTGATTTTGATTTGCAATGCAATTTGGAATTTATTTGGTTTGTCTACCATTGAGAATAAGAAGCCAGAGAGAATTGTACGTACAGACAAATGAAAATAAGAAGTAGCTAGGGTTTATAACGGACTATTTATAAGCAGGTCAGAAATAGAGATGAATGGACATGATTGATTTACACGTTGAACAATGAAGGACCCGAAAAGCCCGATCTGTCTCCGAAACGAAAATGGGTCATCCCATATATCAAAATAGATGTTTTTGATAATTTTAAATTCAATGGAGCAGATTTCAAGTCCTAATTCCATCGCATGAAGAAGTTATATTAAAATCAGCTTACTTTAAATTAATTTCAATCGATTTTAACAAAATTGATTTCTATGCGTTTCGAGCCGGTACGATCAAACGACAAGTTTGATCGCTGCGAAACTTGAAGCCTTACAATAGTTCACCATTACGGATCCGATCAAACTAGTTTCGTCGAAATCAGACCAGTGGCCAAAATGGCTATTTACACGTTAATTAAATAAACTAATATTAAATTAATTAAATCACTTTTTAATTTCAAATTTGATAATTTTCAATTTCTATCATTTTGGATTACTTAGTAATTTATAATCCTTTAAAAAAATTCTATATCACTTTATTGTTGAATATTTCACAAATTTACAGTGTTTGATTCCCATGTTAATAACTTCAGAAATTATCAATTTAATTTCCAATAATTCCATTTGTTTGAAATTCATCTTATGGATATAATTATCATGGTTTATGTCTTATTACACTAATATTATCCAATTGCATCTTTATTTACGTTAGCGGAAAATTTAATTACATTTAATTGCAATAAATCCAATTATTATAATATAAATTCCAAAATTTGATCCACTTGATTTCAAAGCGTTATGTTCAATCATCCATTGTTCTATGTATCCATTTAATAATGGTTTCTATCTAATTATATTAATATTTCACAATTACAATTATTGTCATGATTCACTTAAATGTACCATTTATCACCTTTAATTGAAATGGATTAAGTATATTGGTAACAGACAACAATTTGTCATTATTATTATGTTTAATAACATTTATATGTTCATTATTTGCCACCAATTGTTATAGCAACTCATATTACACTAATTTTATTCAATTTCCATTTATTACACATATTTTTAATAATTAATCAACATTTACATTTTTTTTCATATATTCAATTTATATTCAAGTATAACACTTATATTATTTCAATTAATTGTTATTTCATTCAAATTGTTAATTATTAACTTAGATTAGCATTATTACATCTCATTTTAGTTATTATTTCATTAATAAATCACAAATTTTTATTACTTTCAGTACTAAATTACCAAAATCTTATTAATTTAATTTTTTTTGATTATCAAAACTTGCAGGTCGTTACACTCTCCCCCACTCAAAAAATTTCGTCGCCGACAAAGAAAAGAAATTAAGTAATCAATATATCTTGTTCAAAATATTAAATTTATAAACAATTAATTTACAAAATGAAGTAATTTAAATAAAATATATTAATTAAAAATAATTAAATTCCTCGTATTTAAATTAACAATATTTTGGAAAACATTTCATAAAATTTTCTAAGTCCAAAATTCATAGAAAATTTCGACAGAGTCTCTTTTGTACGGAGAGGCTCAAGTGAAATAATAATATCAATAATAATAATATATATCATATTCTTCAAAATAATATATCCCAAACCATGGGAAAAATATATAATATCGCTAGAAAACCATAATCCGAAAACATACCTATTTGTCGGGTAAATAAAGCTTATTTTATGAAACCAAAAGTAGTAGCAAGTGCTTCCATAACCTATATTTCACTCATATAATCTAAAGATGTTATTAATTATATAAAAGTGAAATAATTTAGTTGTTTCAACTAATAACAAACAAATCAATATAAAACAACAATCATTTGCATCCAAAGCATACAATCATCATATGAGATCAATATAATCAACCATCCATCCATAGTAAACAAAACAAATGATTTGTTCGGGTTTAGACACTCTTAATTGCATAGAATGCCAAATAACTATTAATTTTACCATATACTCTACAACCTTAGATAAAAATGAACATTTTTATTCATACATCCAAACAATTAGGAGTATCCTTTCCCAACAACCCATAAGTCAAAACAATCAACAATTTCGAACAAACAAGTTCATTATTATTAATTCCATTTCTCAATGATTAGTTCTTTAGTTTACATTTATTCCTTACAAAATTTTATTCTCATTTATTCATTTAGCACTGAATTCAATTATTTGCGTACATTTATTCACATATGTTATTTACATTTTCTTACATATGTTACTCATACACAATTATTGTAAACATATGTAAATCAATTCTTAAAGTACTATATAGGTTTCTTTCTATGTAAATTCACATTCATTCATTCAGTACTTATTGTTAGTTTTTTTCTTTTTTCAGTCATTGCTTACAAAATTCATTTTCTTCATTTATTCATATAATACAACAACAATAACAAAGCCATTTTTCCCGAACAAGTTGGGGTCGGCTAGAGATGGAATCCGAAACTAAGTGACAAAGGTAATTTAAAGGTTATAATAATAACAATAGCAATAGCAATAATAAAATAAAGTCAAAGTAAACTAGTAATAAAAAAATGATCAAAGACCAAACGCTACGTCTTATGCTCTTTTTCCTTAATCCTATAATCTAGAACTTATAAAACTCATAGCTCATGGTTCTGGTAAGCGGATCGCTAACTTCCATGCGCTCCTATCCATTTACAAGCTCTTCGGATATATTCCAACCCTTCATGTCCCTTTTAACTACTTCCTCTCATGTCAGCCTTAGTCGACCTCTACCTCTCTTTGAGCAAACGACGCGGCCAATAATGAAAAAAAAATCATTACTTTACATTCACTTCTTACATAAATTATTTCCATTCAATTGTTTATAATTATCAATGAATTCATTATTCAAGTATTACATATATTTATTGCAGTCCAGTTCACATTTATTAATTTACATACTTGATGTCCATTAGATAATAATATTCATTAATGTTGAAGTTCATACTTAAGTTTCTTACTTTTTAATTTACATTCATCCTTTCTTGTATAATGTCATTGAATATTAAATCCAATTTCTAAATCATTTCAATAATTTCTTAAGTTATCATCATTTAATTTAATACAGTATTCATCTTATTATTAAATGGCTCCCATCATTAATTGGAGTTTACAATCATTTACTTACAGTATTCATTTTTTTACTTATTTGAATTATAAATAACTTCAAACATTTACTTAAGTCTATAATCATTTATTTATAATACTCATTTTTTATTATATTCAATTTGTAGCATTTCAATTATAACTTAAGTTTATAATAATTATAATATCAAAATTCTTATTTATAAAAGAATTTCATTGAACACTTTCATTTTCCAAGTTTTACTTTTATAATATTCTATTACATATTGTTATTGACATTTCAACTTATAATAATTCGGTAAGCTATATATGTTTTTAAGAATGCAATTGAAAGATACACAAGTTTATCTTATTTCATTTTAGCAAATAAATGTTCAATCATCTCCATTTCTTACTTTCATATCCTTTTTATTTACAAATTTCAAGTTTCAAATTTCTTGCGTATTTCATTTATAACTTTAGCATTTAATTTCTTATTTACAATTTAGAAGTTCCAATCATTAAATGCTAAAAATTTCATTCCATTACAATAATTGAAATCTCTAATTTGTAGAAATTTAAGAACTAGATGTCGGGTTCCTTTCCAATTCATTTAAAGTAACATATATACCCATAACTTATATATACATACATACATACATATATATATATATATATATATATATATATATATATCAAATCATATTTTTAATTCAAAAATCAAGATTAATTCATCAAAACAATTGTTCAGTAAAATTACTACACGGTCTTTCCACTTTGAAACTCGAAAATGAATGTCGATGATGCGTGCACTCATCACCGAAATTATTTTCCAGCGACATAGAAGGGAGTACCGAACTTATTTCCTTCAAAATTTCTCTTCAAAAACTTTCTTTCAAATCACATTGAATTATTTATATTAGAAAATATTTCTAAATTCTATTAGTATTATACTCCAAAATCATTCAAAGAAATTTCAAATCCCGAAACTTAAATTCTCAAATTCCAAATTATATCCATTTTATTTTTAAGTCTTAAAATATTTTTCAAATCAATACTTATAAATTTCACTACCTAACAAATGAATACATTACAGCCAAATATATAATTTATAAAATAATATTTTATATACAAAAATATATAATACGCAAAATTATTTCATTTACCTACATCTCAAAACAAATATTATGTTGGTCTGTCCTATTAAGTGTTTAGAAATCCTTATTGATGTCATCGCTTCCTATGCACCAACCATAATTTATAAATACAAAACGAAGCAAATTAACACAATACAAAACCCTATATAACACTAACAAATATGATTTCTCATATATACACTCAATGACTCATTCTAGGGTATTACTACCTTATTTCTAAAGAATTAGACCCCACAAAACTAAGGTTATCGCTAAACCAAAGCTCTGATACCAAATGTAATGACCTTCCTTTTTGGACGTTTAAGCAGACACATGCGTCAACTCAAACCATACAAAGAGGCAAATTGTTATTGCGGTAAATAAGAAAAAAAGAAAGAAATAAAACAAATATATAATCTCGCAGCGGAATGACAAAATATAATAATCAAATAATGGTCATGAAGCTGTTTACAAATAAATTTGATTATATTAATACAATACAGAATCAGAGTGACAGACAACCAAAGTAAATAAATAAATAAATAAATGCAGCGGAACAACATGATGCAGTGGAAATAATATAATAAATAGTAATAGTACAAATCTTCATCTTTGTCCTCCAGAAATAAGGTCATCAAAAACAGAAATGCTCAGGCTGACCCGAGCGAATTGAAAAGGAAAACACTCGAGTCATAACTAAAAGATCTTATATAAGTTAAATCAATGGTAAATATGCATGTGACAGCGTCAGAGATGTTTACGAGGATTGGCATCTCCTATCCAGTGTCTAACGTGAGTGTAATAACTTAAGAGATGTTCGGGATTCACATCTCCTAAGGATCCGTTAAACTATCGACTATGTAGTAAAATACGCTGTTATAATAGTGTCTACAGTAAAGTAAAGTATTAAAATAACGTTAAGGCATTACCCATATCCCCCTTAACACATTTTTATATACTCCCATAGTCTATACAATAACGTAATTCCTCCATAAACTGGAGGGCTATCAAAGGGCACACCATAGGTATGGTACAAAAAAAACTCGTAGATGGCACTCTAGGGCATGTGAACAGGCACTTGAGGCAATGCCAGGGTAGATTTACCAATTGCAGAACTGGGACGGTGGTAACGCATAACAGCTATTACCGTCTACCTCGGAATACAGTCCCAAATAAAAATCAAGGGGTTGCCACCAGATCATCACAAATGTCATAATATGGTATCGAAGAAGCATGTCTGATCGGAGGAATGACCTCACTTGGCCCAGGTATAGCTCCTCTTTTAGTCACATCTAAGTTGACTCATGGGAGTAAGGTCACGTCATACCTTATACAGAAATCGTTTGCCAAACCATCCTACTTCATTTCTGTAATCTCCACCATGTACATAGTTGTTAAAATGGTTTACGGTATTAGCAGAGAGTATGAAAATATCTGATCTCCTTCTTTTTAACAACCAAATGCTTATTTCACACCAAATGGTTCTTTTACATTTCAAAAGTAAATTCACAATTTATATCAAAATATAATATTCTCAAACTCATATCACTTTCGAAGTCATATTCACTTTGAAATCATATTCACCCTTCAAATCATATCGTTTCCAAAATCATAATTTCTTTCAAAAATAATATTTCCAAAATAGGTTAAATCTTCGCTTCAAAATCATCATATTCAATTAAATATAACATTTAAATTTGATTTAGGTTATAACATCATTTAACCGTGTTTGCTTTTAACCCAGTGAATTTGAATATAAACACTTTCCCTCTACTTAGTCTGAAAATTTGGAAAATAGTTTTAAATAATTATAAATAGTAATAAATAGTTAACATACTCTAAAAAAATTTAGTTATAGATTAAAGATACTATTAAATCGATTTAAGATAGTTAAATAATTTAAAATAGATTAAATATAATTAAAATAGATTAATTAGATTTAAAATAAGTTAAGATGGGTTAATTAGTTCAAAATAAATTAAGTGGTTTAAAATAGGTTAAAATGAATTTAATATAGTTAACATAGGTTAAAATAGTATAATAGTTCGAAATTTTTTAATAATTAAAGCCTTTAAATTTATATATTTTTAGAACAGTTTATATTAAAACATGAATTTGAAATTTATATCAGTTTAAACTATTTATTACATTCCAATACATTTGGACTATTTTCAATTTTCAAAACCTAATTTCATATTTTTAAATTCCAATTATCAATAAAATTTATAATTTAATATCGCTTCCAATCCATGTTCGAAATACCAATTTAAGTTACTCAAATTTTAATATATTTCAATGTTATATTTCAAAAGATTTTAATAACTCAATCCGATAAATTTCCATTATACTTTAAAATCAACTTTAGGATTTCAATTTTTTCTTTCCTTTAAACCAATTCCCATTTTAACACAAACTTGGATTTTGATAAAAATTTGATCTATATAATCAAATTTTATTTCAAAATATCATTTAATTAAATTCAAAAAATCAAGGATTTAAAATCATTTAAATTTAATCTATCCAGTGTCCATATATAATTCTCTTCCCTAGGATTAAGTGATACTGATATTTATCATTTTAATCCGCAATTCAATATTTTTTGGTTATATATCATTTCAAACCGCAATCCCGAATTAATACTAAAAATCCATAAAATCACTCAAGTCTATCATTTTAATCCATAACAATTTTTCCTAATCTAAAGGTCATTCGGGTATATATCATTTCAACCCATAGTGATTTTCCACAGAATAACTAAGGGAACTTGCAAAGTGATAACATTTTATAAATCAAACATAACATCCAATTAACCAATATTAGCAATCAAATATTCATCATAATCATCATTTAATTCAATCAATATCAGCCATAAATAAATTTCTAATCACACTATAAATTTAAATTAGAAAACACAAGAAATTTTAGAAGTTGTGAGTGGGTTAAAACACTTGCTCTTGAATTTAAATCCAATTTAGGGCTTAAATTCAAACAGTCTCAGAATTCATCCAAACAAGCATTAAAATGTCCAAAATTTTGATACGATCCCAGCGGAACAAACCGCGTGTGAATTGAAACTCGTATATAAAAGTTATAGAAATTAGAAGTTTTGCAATTCAAAATCAAATAATAAAAAACAACCCACTAATACCTCGCCACGTCAGTAATGACCTCGCTCGACCTTTGGAAACGTGGTCAACCGCTTCAGCCTCGATTAAGAAACCCACCTCCAACCGTAACTTTGACCGCCCAAAGCATGCGCCTCCGACCATTAGGTGATCGCCAACCACCTCCATCGTCACCGCACTGCCACGCCGCATCACCTAGTGCCACGCGACCCGCAACAGCCTCCCCAAGCATGCCGCGCCGCCACATCCAGTTAGGGTTTTTGAAACCCTAATGCAAATATTCAGGCCACCTTCGGTAGTTATAGTGTAACACCTTGGTATTTTCAACCATTCACATCCGCACATGTTAGACTTGAGTTGTTCAAAATATCAAATTGTTAATTCAAATTTGGCAAAAATCAACATATACAGTAAATAAATAAATCACAGAATCACAAACACAGAGTAATATAACAATAAGCAGCGGAAACAAAAGAATAGTAGTTCATGAAGCTACTATATATAACAGAGTTAAATAAGATACAACAGAAGTCTCAAATACAATAGTCAAATATAAGATCAGAATGCATCACTAGAATCAACTGAATAATTGCAAGTTGAATAGACAGATGGATCTCCAAGCGAAGCTCCAACTCCTAAGGTGAGTCTCAAAAGCTGTATCGCTTAGTCTGACCTGAGCTTAAAGCAAAACACAAAAGACTCGAGTCAGCCCGATAGGTTTTTAGTTAACCAAAGAAAACTAATATAGTGTAACGGCCCTCCTTTTCGACTATCAAAAGTCGTCACTGAATACATCCACGATATTCAAATGCCAAACATACAATCACTAGAAAGGCAGATTGTTAGGGTAAAATAAAAAAAATAAAAAACAGAGAATGGGAAAAATCAGAATCTCATAGTGGAATCGGCAACATATAAAATAACAAAGATAGTAAAACTGTCACTCCCAAATACAGAGTACATCAGAGTTAAAAACAAATTTTATCAGCTGGATAGTTATATAATTATGACCTTACAACTACTGATAGGTATACAATAATACAATGGAAAATAAAACACTATGATAGATGAACATCCAACCTTCTCCTATAAATCCATATCACCAAAGCCAACATGGGAAACACTTGGTCTGACCTAAGCATTATAATAAAATAACACTGGAGTCAGTCCGGAATACTAGGGCAAGAAAACTCAAGTAATATGATGAATATATAAAAATTCTATGACACCATGCCACTAACTCGGAATGGGTTTTTATCTCACAAAAATGACATCCATAAATGAAGAAATGGAAAACAAATCAGAATAACAATCCAATCAAGAAAGAATGGAAATAAACAACAAAAACAGTACAAATAAAAGGGTTAGGTACTAACAAGAACAAATCCTATATTGAATGAATGGGCAAAAATAATATCGAATTCCAGACTTAAAAGAATGGTCGAAAATAATTGAACATAGAGAAGAGCATAAAGCAGTTCTCCATTCAGTTAAGGAAACAATTCAAAGATTTGAATTAACAACAAGGGAAAAGGAAGTGTTTCCAACAATGACTAGGAGGATGCGCCCCCTTTCCGAAGGTATGCTTCTAGAAATATACTTGAGAACTCCGATGGATCTCATAAACCTTCAAGCCGAACCCCACCACTGTTACCGAGAATCTGAATATTTCACATTTCACTGCGCAACACCGAACCCAATCTAGAGTGGATGTGAAAATACCCTAATGGGAGCAACAACGCATAGCTTGGTCCACACTTGCTCTTTGGATTTAGTCATTTCTGGCAAAACATAACAAAGCTAAAATGAGCAACACATTGTCTTAGAGTGACGTAATATAAAGAAGAAAGTAGAATCAAAGTCGACAGTCAGCTATCGGGAATGGTAAAATGGTTGTTAACACTTGCGCTTGATTTGCACATCATAATACGTTTTAAAAACATTTTGAAAACACTCTTTTAAAATATTATTTTAAAGAGGCAAATTAGATATTCTAAGTGTATTAAAACCAAGGTCAAAAAAATGTTAAAACACTATTTATTATAACCCAAAACTATTTACACTTAGCTTTATTTTGAAACAACTCTTTTTAAAAGATCTTCTTATTTATACTATTTTTCTATAAAATTAAAACAATATTTGTTATCCCATAAGATTAATAAATCAATTAAATTACTTTTATAAATCTTAAATAAAAGGTAATACATCCCTAAGGATAATTTATATAGCCTTTTTATAACTTTAAGCCACAGTAATTTTCCTAAACAAAATGACTCAAATTAAAAATCCCTTTTATAAATCTAAACTAACATTAACTATTCCAAAAGATAATTAATCAAACACATAATAGCTTTTAATAAATCAAGCAATTATCTTTGTTTAAACAGTTAATTATTTCTAAAAGACTTTTATTAAATCAGTAAATTAACTTTAAAAAATTATTAAATCAGATAATTAACTTTAAAACACGGAATTAGTTAATTATCTTTAAAACACATTTATTAAATTTATTTATTTATTTTAAACTCTTTTATTAAATCAAATTAACTTTTAAAACACCATCAATGAAAAATATTAACTAAATTCAAATATCGTAAATCAAAATGATTATTTGAATTTTAACGTTTTTAATTAAAACAATTTATTAAATTCAAATAATCAATAATTAAATGATTTATTAAATCCAAATATTGTTAACTAGATGGATAAATTTAATTCAAATGTCATTATTAAAATGATTTGATAAATTTTAAACATCATTAATTAAAATGGTTAATTAATTTAAACGTCATGAACCAAAATAATAAATGAATTTAAATATCAATTTTATGAAAATACAAGCTCAAGACAACATACAGAAGAGTTTAGGTGACGATATTCAATAATTGACATTATAGAAAAAATTGCTATAAAGATACTTAAAAAATTTAAATAGAATATCACGATTAATTTCAATTAAATTTCAATTTAACCAGTATAAAGAAAGAAATAAATATCATTGGCGAGAACCCCTCACGGTCTCTACAAATGTTTCTTGCAAAACAATGGTTACAGACAATATATATGTAATCATATGGGTCTACAACAATTAAATTAATATATCATCCATTTTCCAAAATGGAATTTCAACCAAAAAATCAATCAAACATCAATTTAACTAACATCCAAGCACAAAATTCTATACACTTCAATCTTCTTCAATCCAACTCCAAAACGAAGATTTCTTCACTAAGAATCCAATGCGACTGACTGCATTAAATTTGGATCTAGTATGGACAAGTTATTGATTATAAATTTTTTTGGAATTAATTGAATAATTTATTCACTAATGACATTTGCTAATTGCAAATGCTTAGCCCTAAAAAATCCCAATTACATCCCCAGGCTGGACTAAAACACATCCAAACATCACAACTTTCATCGAACGTCGCTGCCGTAGTGCTCCTTCAACCACCACATGCTGTTAGATGGTGGTCCTCGACATCCTCTACCCAATGCCATCGGAGCCACCACCTGTCATGGCCCTACACCAGAGATCATACCAAAAAAACATCGATCATCTTGATTTGGCCATTGCCTTGAGCCAGCATACGCTAATCTAACCATCCATCCACCTTGTCTCCCTAAGCTAAGCAACTGCCATGTTGAGGCCATTCGTCGAAAATGCCTCGAGTGGAGCTGATGAGCGTTGACCTTGGATGATGATGTTGTTTATTATGGCTGTTTGGGTTTTTAGCAAACTAATGGGGTTAAGGGTCCTTATATAGATTTTCTAACTGGAACTATTCACGCTTGAAAATTAATGAACTCCAACGAGGCCTGCTCACTGGTGTTCCTATCTAAATACCCCTATTTCGAACTCAATGGAACTAGTTACGGGACCTAATTCCATCATATATAGAAGTTAGGTTTTTAAATCCAATTACATTATTTTAATTTTATTAAATTAATTGTTTAGCATTTCAAGCTCGCACGACCAAATGGTACGTCCAATCGTTACAAAACTTATCAGCATATAATAATTTATTATTCCAAATCCAATGGCACTGGTTTCATCAAAATCTGAAATAGTGCCATAGGCATTTAAATATCGTTTTAAAAAATTTCAATCTAAAATCGATATTTATCCGATCTATATTTTTGCAATTAAATTTACAAATTGAATTCATTAATATTATTTTTTATATAAAGGAGTTAAACAATATTATTAAATTCACTTAATTAATAAAAATTCAAATATTTAAATGATCACAATATTTGAATTCAAGTTATTAAATTTTAGAAATCCTATAATTTAAAATTTTAAAATTAATTGAACTTTTAAGATTAAATGAACAAAATTTAGGTCATTACATATAGGTTCAGAGTGGCTCTGGAGAAACTATGCCATGGACAACTTTATGGGATTGGGTATGTATAGGAATGTGTAACCCTTAATCTTAGTGAATGATGGACTATTCATTTTGTCCCATTATGCATGATGATACTGACACTGATTTTACGATGATATTCTGATCGTTTTGCTTACAGATACGTTATGATTGACATATAGATTTTAGAATTACTAGCGAGGGAAAACCCGTTCTATGCTTCAATGGCGTGATCTCACTGTTACTTAATTTATTTTGAGATGGTTAAGTATTATTCATACCAGACTTTTATTCTGACATGAAGCTTTTGATTTTCCCCTAGGTACTATAATTAAATTGGGTAGGCTGAGAGTTTAGTATTTTTGATTTAGATTAATAAGCTTCTGGAGACATGTAATAGATAAGCTATTATTTAGAAGTATTTCCCTTATACGGTAATAACTAATTTTATTTTATTGATAAATTTATGTAACAATCAGTACGGTAACTGTCTAGTAGTTAAGACTTTGATTATCTAAAGGGACATCTTCATATGTCGCTCTTGGAATTATATTTGTATTTGTTATATTTTATCAATATGATGGAATCGTAGGGTTATGTAATGAATTTGCAAATGAACTAATGAAAAAGTTTGTTTAAAATTCATGAATTCTTGTGCTTTTGTTGTTGCCGTTATAATAACCGATCTCATTTCGTTATTTGAAAATAATGCAAAGGGCGACCGAAGCATCAATACGATCAATTTTTCGAGCCTTAAAACAGGTGATGTTATAACTTGGTATCCAAGCATAGGTTTATGTAAAACTAATAAGATTTTGAAAAATGTAATACAAATGAACTAGAAAGTGTTGCTATATTTTCTTGCAAGTATGATTTTCAAGCGGATTTGGCATTGGCTGGCCTAATCAAAGCCGACCCAGCACAACTCAGCCAGACCAATACATACCAACCTAAAAATAATGGCCCTAAGAAGTTCATCAACTCAATAGCATTCCAAGGCTATCGTTAGCTGGCATAACTCAAAGGCAGCCTTGAAATCCCCTCATTGGACAAGACTGGCTCAATCATGGTTATCTTTAGCCCAGCTTCATTACAGCCGCCTTTGACTAGTCCTAAGCATCCCATCTCGTCATCTCATAGTCAGCCTGGCATCTCCCTTGTAACTTGGTCCTTAGCGCTATTTAACTTCCCTTAGAAAACTTGGGCATTAAGCAATCGGTCCACTCAAAGCGGTCCACATCCAATCTAGCTCTAGGCCACCCCTTCAAGACCAACTCTGTTGTCGGTAGGCACAATTCAAGGCGGCTTCAATAGCCAACTCATCTATCAAACCCATCTCTAGCCTGGCATCACCATGCTTTTCCCATTATATCACAGCAGGCTCGGCACGTGCTTTGCACTTTGGTCCTTTGCAGTATTCAGTTTCCTTTAGGTATCATTTATAGTCTACCATGCAAATGAATTAAGAAGATTGTAAACACATGAACTGACTTAACTGCTAAATAGCAGTCTACCCTCAAATAATGTGACATACCATGCCAAGCACACCAAAAAGATTAAATGCTAAGAACATCGAGTTTAGAAATCATAATCTACGTAGGTAATTAATCCAACGATGGCAAAAAAAGAGACAATGCATGGAATGTACTGAAAGTTATGGATCAAGTATAATTCCTGAAAATGCTCAAAACTTGCCGTGTAAAAATTGAAAATAAGGATTTTCTTATATTATTTAAGTCCAGTTGGAATACACTAAAATATTGCACTCATATGTGCACGACCTATACTTCTACGAACACTTTAAAAGTGAAAAGGAAAAACAACGCACTCTAGTTAAAAAACCACATAATAATCTAACTTAAACTCAGAGCAAGAACAAATTATAATCCTTCTCCGGCAATATGATATGCAGGAATGTAGTATGGACGATAAGGAGAGTTGACTTCAAGTTGAAGGATAGGAGGTGGGTCATTCAGTTCAGTGATAACAAGTGATGAACGGTTGGGGTAACGTAGCCATAAGCAGTATGAGGATCGTAAGTGGCACCGATCTAATGGTCTTTATAGTCCCACGGATCAAATTCATAATCCACACGATGTATAAGAGGGTCATATCAAACCCTATCCAGAAGTGAGTGAAAATGTCAATTGCATGCTTCATTTCAATCTCTGCCTTAACTTTTCCAACTTTCGTATTGCGAAGCTTTTTCAACAAGGAAACTCTATCTTACCTCCCACGAGAAATTGAGAAAGAGTCTAGGCAAGGTTTTTGCTCTAGGATTAATATTTTATTCTCAAGGGTATTTACACATCCTATAGTGACCCTCCCAGTTCATTCGATCTCACATAAAATTCGATCCCTTGTATTCTCAGTGGTCCTAGAAAAAGGACCAAAGAGCTCTTAAGCAAAAGAATGGTAAGGTGAAGTGTGTGTTTTAGAAGTTCCCAGTTCCTTCTTATAATGAAACTCTAGCTCATAAAACTTAGTCTCGTAATAGCTTTTCAAATCATTCTTCCATTTAAGGGCTTCGTCTACATCAGCCCCAAAAGGGGGTGCGGGGGCAGCACCTAATATAGAAGTAGTGCCTAGGTCCAAGGCTATGGAAGGTGCATCTTCGGCACTAATCTGCTTTGTAATCTTCCCACTAATTCTTCAACTTTGCATTCAAAAGCATTAATTTCAGCCATGAATATGACTTCATATATGCTTTCGCCATCTTTCAATAAACCTTCTAATTCTACAACTCTAGTCAAAGTAGAATTAAACTTCTGTTCCAAAATGGCCACCTTCAGGTCTTGATTAAAAGAAGCAGGTTGAAAAGAAAACAAGTCCATGCAAAGCGAAATTAAAGGAAGCGCAACCAAGAAAGAACGCTCATAAGAAAATTCACAAAATTCGCAAAGAATCTTACTATCACGAAACATATATACAACCCAAGAAAAACTTCCAATAATACAAAATTACAAATTCATTTGTAGTCACAAGCCCCTAAGATACTACACTAAAAATACCTAAAAAGCACTGGCCAAAGGCATGGTTGAATTGATGGGAAAAGTCTTCCAAGGATCGTATCATGTGCTTACCCAAGGGTCCATTAGCCCATCTGCAGCCACCTTATAGCTCGGAGTGTTATGAAAAAAATTCAGGTTAAGTATAGAGTAAAAATGCTCAAAAACGTCGATGGCCTCAAAGAATTCTTAAGGTCATATATTTTGAGTGTAGCCTCCTTCCTTATGTTTTCTAATGTATCAATTAGTCGAGCCTTAGTTTTCTTAGTATTGTCGAAGAAACCACCAAAATACCTAAGGGCGTTAGTTTTCCATCCTTCCTCCCACAAATAGAGAAGCATCCTGAACTCTACCCTCTTCTTCTGCTCAGTTAACGTAGAAGGGTCCATACCTAGGAGTAGGAACCAAATATGAATTTGACCTCTCTACCATTATCCCTTCTTCAATTTCGTTTATTTCCTCAATATGGAGGGCAAGTTGAGCAGATAGATCTTCTATAGTTTTATTCAATTTCTCTATCTCCACTTCATAAACAGTCCTATAAAGTTTCTCCTCATTATTCATTGACTGCTGGATCTCACGTAACTTTAATTCAGCAGCGTTAAGCCTAGTATACAATGTGGTGTTAAGTTGATGTAGGCAGTTCAGTGCATCTTTCGACTCCTTTAGCTCTATATCAACCTTCTTTAAACTTTTCTCCAGTCTTTCATTAGAAAATTGTCAGACAGATATTCTCCTCGTCTATGACCCTAGTAGGAGCCTTCACTTCAGCTTCAAACTCATGCACACTTGCATCATCATGGTAATGAATCACAAGGGCAGAAGGGATGTTAGATTCAAGAATTGCATTGAACTTGGATAAGGACCCATGAGGACCAACCTAGTGAGTAATAATCAAAAGTTTGACTTAAGGAAAATCAAGATACACCATGTAAGAATCAAAATAGGAACATGTATTATTAACTACATCGTCATACGATAAATTCGACAAACCATATATAAAAAATGACAAGAGTAGGTGGAATTCACTCCCTAAGTAAGTTCTTGAGCCTACCGCTAAGTTATTCATGGTAAGGGCTATCAGGTGAAAAGAGCCACTTTCTAGGGTGTATTGCCATCAACATGGTGCGAAGTCACCAAGGGCCTCCTTTTTAATTACTTGATCAATCTTGGAGAGCAACTCTTGGGTATCGTCCCTAAGTTTCACAAAAGACTCATCTAACTCTCTCTCATGCTTACTAATAATCATGGCACTAAGACCAAGATGATCTAAAGTTGGGTCTTGACCCTATCCTCGCTTTCCTTTAGAAGTTTAATAAATAAAACTTCTTTAGAGGACTAAGACAAAAACAACAAAGTCATTCACAAGACAACATTAAAATAAGGTAAAATGGAAATTTGTCATAACGAAGCGAGGTTAAAAAAATGACTTTCACTACATATTAAAGAATCTCAAAATCTAGATATAAAGAAGTTTTAAGTAATTACATGAGGAGTTGAAGTGATCCCAAACTCCTTAGCTGCGTCGGCATCCATAAACACCTTACTATCCCGAGGCTCATCACCTACAATTTGCTGCATGAAGGTAAAAGGAGAAACATTTTCCATAGTGACATCTTCTTCCCATTAGGCCAACAGTAGGCATAAACATTACTAATCATGTCCGGGTCCCCCAAGAAGTAGAGCTTGACTTCATCCTTAAACTAACGTAGAACTGAGGCATATAGTATGTAGGTTACAATGGAAGTCCTCCGAAGAAGTTTCCCACACCGTTGCGAGCTCTTCCCACGCCGTTTCCAGTTCTTTCTCCTTCTCCTTCAACTCGTGAGCTTTCAAGGCTAATGCATCAGCAATAGATTTGGAATCCTTTTCAGCCCTTTGTGGAAATATATTAAATCTTTCTTAACCTTGGCCATATTAGAAGCAAGTTGGACCTTCTTAGAAGTGATTTCGATCTTCTCAGAAGTAGTAGAAGCAAGATTTGCTTCAAGTTTAGCAACCTGAGAAAGGGTAAAGACCTGCTCGCCTTCCCTCTTCCGTGCCTTTGCCGTCAAAGTAGCAAGCTAAAAAATGCAAGATCCTTACTTTAATTTAAAACAAATTCTAAATTCGAGAATGAAACCGATTTAGTAGGTATTTTTTTTCACAGCATAAGAAGAAGGAAAAGAAAATACTTACCTTAATTTAAATGCTTTCCACATAATCAGAATGTCAAAAACATATTTGTGAAATGTCAATCAATTAATAGTAAAGATAATAAGTGCAAAGGTCGAGCCATACCTAGAAAACAATAAAGGCGTTGTGCCACCGATTCAAAAAGTGGACCAATAAAAGAATGACACATACGCAAGAGCATTAAATGCAAAATAGCTACCAAGACGTTTTCCTTCAGTGAAAAGTAAGAAAAGGATAGACAGAAGCAATGGGATGCGAAGTCTTAGTGCGAATGAAGACAAGTCTACACCGATTTACGATTGCCGCAGACTTGAGGGACAAGCATTACACCCATATTTTCTAAACCCCATTGAAGGCATGGTGATGTAACACCTAGATCAGAACGGGATGGCTACAAAGAAGAAAGGCAAAGAATGAAGCGATGTCAAGAAAATACTGTGTTCCAAAATTATAAGACAGTAACAAAGATTTAAACTGTGTCAATCCCCCTAATCCTAGTGTTTCACCACGATACTGAGCCTAAAATCGGACAAGATCACAGGGTGCAGTAAACAGTCCACAACTATAATATATGGAACTATAACATAACCAAAATACCAAATAACAATAAAACGTTAATGCAGGGCCGTGACACAAGAAGCTATATAAATGGTGTTAAAGCATAATACACTTACTTAAAAAAAGAAGACGCAAGCAATTAACGACATACTGCACTCACGAGCCAATATATATGGATAGTAGAACTATACTAACAATCTTGCATTGAAAGAAAATAGGGACGAGCTACCCCCACCCGTTTTTTCTTCTTAAACTGAAAGAGAATGAAATGGCCTAACGTGCCGCCATCAGAACGGCATCGCCATCAGAACATTTAAATAAAGAAACAAGCTACTATCGAACACGACAAAAAAATACAAAAACTACGCTATAGCTTTTCACCAAAATCCATCGTTGATCCATTCCAAGAAAGCCATAAATGAACAATCCATGTGTCAAGTAACCCGGTAAGCCCAACTATTGTGCCAAAAATCTAATGCAATGTGTACACATTCAAGCTCAGGTTTATGCTGCGCTTATCAAGGATACTTTAAATAGTACCACAAAGAATCCAAAGCATTCCAAGGGCTACACATGGGGTTACCCAAACAGCGCTCCATCGCAGTCCTTCACTTGTTAGGAAATGACAAAGATGCAAGCAGCCCTTATCAAACTTGCATATACCAATATCAATGGTAGCTTGGAACATATGCATACAGATATTGAGCTAACACCACATGTTGGAGCAAAGCAATACAATTCCAACTACCCCCTGTGCAATGTCGGACAAACCATCAAGCTGAGGCCACTTAAGTAGAGCTCCAATGATGTACCGTACATACAGTTTAAACTTCACCTCCATTCTCAAAGCAGTATCATACCAACAATGCACAAGCGGACCGCACAAGTCAACTCCAAGGACATCAAAGACACCCAGGGCTGAACAAGAAGGGAACATCTCATCACACTCTTATTCCTGAATAGGAGTAGCTTAGATGCCAGCCATTCCTTAGGTCAGAAGCAGGGAGCCTATTCAAATTCAAATTTCCCGCTTTGATTTCTAACGTTCCCACTCGATTTAAGAGGTTTCCGCTTAAATTCCAAATTTTCCATCAATACCTAGAATTTAGCCACTCAAATTATAGTTTCCCACCAAAGGCGCATCGACAATCCATACACAACAAACTAACAACGTGGATGGGCGATGCATGGCAGGATCCAAAGGTGGGAATTAAAATAACAAAAGGAAAGAAATTGCGATAGTCCGTGTTCATCTTTACACTATAAATAGGAGAGACGCTATAATTAGATGGGGATCCTTTTTTGGGAAAATTGAAAGAATTGTATTTTCTATTTTACTCTCATCGATGTAAATTTGTATCAAGGAGAAATATATAAAGAAACTATGGATATCTGTTATTTTTACCCATTATTACCTAATTGTTTTACTTCAAATCCATCTCAACTTTGATTTGTTAATAGGATATAAACCTAATTTGACATTTTAATGAACATTTAAAGTGTAACTGCTTGGTTGTGTAAGCTTCCAGCGACACAATTACTACTCAAAGGCAAGTTTAATTTCACTTAAATTTGTTGATTTTGAAACTGTGCAAGTTACTAAAGGTTCAATTACTCAATATCATTCGAGTTGCCATGAGACAAAAAATTTCACCAACAATAAGTATGATGGGAGTACTAACCCATCTGATCACATTACAGAATTTAATCTGTTACTCGTGCCAGTTGTATTTCCGACCTTGCAAAATGCTTACTCTTTCCATCCGCTCTTATGGGACCGACCTCCAACTGGTTCTTGCATCTGCAGTTGGACAACATCAGTTCTTAGGCCCAACTATTTGTAGATTTGAAGACTAGCTTCTTTACTTCCAGAACCTATGTTATGATGGCTGGTAAGCTGGATAACATCAGACAGGGGCCAATTGAAAACCTATGGTTGTATGTCAATCACTTCAACAAAGAACCCAGCCAGGTTAAGGGTGCCAACATGAACAACTTGGTCATCTCCCTCTACTTATGAGTCAGATATAAGTCCAGAATGTGGAAAGAGCTTCAAAAGCTATCGATTGCATCACTCACTAACTTCTATCGACCAGCTAAAGACATAATGAGAATTGAAGACGCTGATCTTTATGACAGGGACATCGAAACCCAAGTACCACGTGAACTTGTCCTCACAATAGTACTGATCATCGACCCAATAGTCGGTAAAATGACAACAAGATGCAAGGTGAAGCTGGCACTTGGTACAGGTCCAGGTATGCTAACTATGTTGATTTGAATTGGGATATGGAGACAATATATCTCATAACCTAAGAACAGGTGCACTGTCAAAGACCAAACACCACCAAAGATAAAAAAAGGGAGGAGACCCACGGCAACGACAAATATTTTCGGTTCGACCAAATCAACGGCCACTCCACCAACGAGTGTTGGGTGGTCAAAGATGAAACTGAAAAACTTGTCTAAGAAGCGACCATGTTAGAGTTTGTTGGTGATTAAGTAAAACAAAGCAACAACCACAACCACCAATTGGCTCCACCCTAGCAATCTAATAATAAGGTTGCAACAATCACCAACATCTTGACAATATGCAGAGGCTTACATGTGGCGGGCAGCGGTCGAGGAGCATAATCCACATATCAGAGGGAAGTTGGTTTAACTGGCCATGTATATTCCTTATAGCATAGAGTATCCAAAGCACCTAGGTTGGAATCAAATCTTCCCATCACTTTCACTACCGAGGACCAGGAGGCAGTCTCTTGCCCCATCACGATCTTATAGTCATCACCCTTGCAATGGCCAACATAAATGTGCATCGAGCCTTCATGTGTTAAAACCCTGATTATATGATTGTTTTAATGACGACAACTGCGCACATGCACACATATCTCTTATAACATCTTTTATACAAGACTTTGAAGGTATCAATGATTCGAAAAGACAAGATGCAGAAGAAGGAAGAAATCATTATCTATAAATCAAAAAGTATGTCTTGGTTCTTCGTAATAATTTGTAAAATCTCCTAGATGATTCATATGCATATACACATATCACTGATACACAACATCTTTAAAAAAAGACCCAAAGTGATTACATTAGTTTTTACAAAGTTTTAAACAAAAAAAATATAAACTAACAGTCGACTGAAGTCAATTCTAGTCGACTGAGGAAGTCGACTGATGGTGTCTACTGAATTCACTTTAAGTCAACCGAACCTTGTCTTGCTCACAGCAAACCTTTTCTATTGAGTTTATTCGACGCCTCAACTTTTCTAGTCGACTGAATAAACAATAATGACTATATTAACTAATTTTATGCAATAAAAATTTGAAGAGATATATCTCTTCAATGGTTCTTCTTCAAAGGATTTCTTCCTCAAAGGACTGTGACTTTTTGGAATTAAAATAAATTTTTCAAAACGACCGTTGATTACTATAAATAAGCCTAAAATGAGAAGTTTTGGAATTGAACTTAATGAACTTACCATCTTGCTTTCTAAACTTCTTTGGGAGCTTCCAAAAAGCTTTTATTACTCACTCAAAAGGCTCCTTGCACTTACTTAATCGTATTGCACGCATCATTGAATCATCAAAGGATATTATAGGAAGTTTGTAATAGAAGTCACAATTTGTGTTGATAGAACACAACATTGCCATGTCGGCAAATTCCTGTAATGCCTATTCCTCGAAGCTAAGTGTGGGTGATTGATTAGTGGAAATCCAAAGGGGAGCTTCGAGACTGGGCATAGGACGGAAGTTCTAAGCCAGTATAAAAATCTCCATATAATCATTTTTACTTTACTTTATTATTATTTAGCTTTGCTATATACACTATATTAGAGATCCTTTACACTTTCATTTAGTTTAAGAGCCTGATGTTCTGCTGATCATAACAACATCATTGGGCAATGGCCAGAACAAGATCTAGTCGAAGAACTACAAGTAATAAAGACCTTCACGCATGTTGCATTGCTTCATACATGACTACAAGCGAGATTGAGGCCAAATGCACCACCACACCAGACATCGATGAGGTACTAACTACTTATAATTAAATATATGAGTTTTGTGGTATTCTACCTAAAAGTTTAAAAATCTTTAAAAGGAACATGAAGATTGTTTGGATAAAATAAATAAACATGAGCTAGAAATTTTTACGTTAAAATATGAAAAAACGTATTTAGAAAATTAAAATAGCTCCTTATAAATCTCTCTTGAAAATTCTATTTCTAAGTTAGATCATTTTGAAAATTTAAATAATTCCTTAGAAATTGAAACTGAAATTATATTCAAAGAAATTTGATGATTTGAAATATGATTTTGAAATTTCTTTAAACAATCTAAAGCCTCAAGTTTTGACTCTTAAAATGAGAATCGTGCTTTTAAAGAATGAAAAGTTGAAATTAATTAAAGAAACTGATTGTTTGAGAAATAAAATTGAAATTTATGAAAAATAGATTGGTGATTATAAGGTAAAAATTGATAAAATTAATGAAAAAATCATGAATTTCATTAAAGGTCAAAATAATTTAAATTTAATCTTATCAAATTCTAGACCATTTAATAATGGAAATAGTTTAGGATATAATAAAACTAAGTATAGAAATGATACAAGATACGCTTTCATGTATAATAGAAATGTTAATGCTAGTACTAGATTTTGAGTAATATCTAAATCCAATTTTTATAAAAATTCAAATACTTATATGAATAATAATGTTTCTAATATCTTTATAAGTACAAAACCATTGACAAGAAATATGAATAAAAATTATCTAAGTATATGGGTTAATTGGAAAAATAAAGACAAATACATTAATGATTATTTTGACACGGTAATTAATAATAAAAAAAATTATTTTCAAAGGTTCCACTAAACCTTGTTAAGTATGGTTACCTTCAACCTAACCCCTGGACCCTAATGTAGAAAGTGGAATTAAAATATAAAATTTATTTTTTACAGGTACCCAAGAAAGATCAAGAAATACTAAAGGTCAGATGGATTGTGAATAGTAAATGTTCTGAACATATGATGGAGAACGAACATTTATGGATAATGGAAATATAACAAATTTGGTATGTCTAACTCATATTTTTCTCTCTTTATATATAGTTTGGGGTTTATATATAGTTTGGGGTTAGTATTTTTAATTTTAGAGTATCATGAACTAATAATATTGTAAAAATAAATTAGATTCTCTTTTTATATATGACTTTGCTTCCATAAATGCTAGAAATATTAAAAAAATAATATATATTCTTTTTTATTTGACTTGTTCTTATTTTGTGTATGTGTGCACTTAATCTTGCGACCGCATCATTTATATATTTCCATGTGCACCTACTCTTATCTATGTGTCTATTTTTGTATATAGTCTTATGTGAGTATATTCATTCTTCCGATTATTCCAGCATGCATATATATTTTGTATTCATTGTACTTTTACTCCTTTTTGTTGATGACAAAGGGGGAGAGAGTGTGGTGAAAAGGGAGCATTCATTAAGGGGGAAATTATACATACATATAGTGTCATCATCATAAATGGCGAGAATGTTAGAACCATGATTATATGATTGTTTTTATGATGAAAACTATATACACACATATACATATCTCTAGTATCTTCTTTTATATAGGACTTTGAAGACATCAATGATTCGAAAAGTTAAGTAGCAGAAGAAAGAAGAAATAGTCATCTACAAATCAAAAAGTATGTCTTTTGTTCTTAAAAGTAATTTGTAAAATCTCCTAGATGATTCATGTGCATATACACATATCACTAGTACACAATATTTTCAAAAATAAAGAAAAAAGTGATTACATTAATTTTTTATAAAGTATTTAATAAAAGAATATAAAGAAGTAGTCGACTGAATTCTAAACCGGTCGATTGAGGATGTCGACTGAATTCAAATCCAGTCGACTAAGGGTGTCTGTCTGTAACGACCCAGAATTTTATTTAATTAAAATTTGAGTATTTAATTAATTTTAAATATTAATAAGTGAATTTATAAGTCAAATAAATTTTATTTTGAATAATTGGATTTAATTGAATAATTAAATCGATAATTTAATGTGTTAAATTATGGAAATAATTGAAAATTGGGTGAAATATGATTGAAAATGATTTGTAAAATTTTATTTTGTCATATTGAAGTTAGAACGATATTTTAGAACTTTTAAAAATCGAATTAAGAGTTAATTTGTGAAAATTGAATATTTTAATATTTAATCGACTAGTGAAAATAGCCAATTTTCGAACAGTCTCAGAATTGGACGAAACAAGTTTCATTGGATCTGTAATAGTTAGTTATTACCGGATTTCAATTTTCGTGTCAATCGGAGTTATCGTTTGATCGTGGCAGCTCGAAACGCATTGAATTATTTTTAATTTTAATTTGGCGAGTTAAAATAGCCATTTTTCAAAAAGTATCGGATTTCGACGAAACCAGTTTCATCGGATCCGTAATGTGATATTATTGTAAGGTTTTAAATTTCGTGTCAATCGGATTTACCGTTTGTCCGGTACAAATTAAAACGCCTAGAAAATCGTTTAAATCGGTTTAATCTAAATTGAACGTTTATCGCCATAACTAGCACAGATGTCCGAATTAGCTTCCAAAACTTGTTCCATTGTGTCCGAAACGCGGGGTAAACCCTAGAAACGTTGGTTACGGCGCGTGAATTGGAGTTTTGAAAACCCGGATGAATAGTGTTCAATAATTTCCTATAAATAGACCTTAATTTCACAAATTTGAGAAAAAAATAAAACCCTAGCCTAAGTGTTCGTGGCCGCCGCTTTCATATTGATGGCCGATGTTGTTCCATTCGATTCTCCTCAAAATCTTCCAATCCATTCAATAATTTTGAATACTTTCTAAATGAAAAACGTAGAGCACAAGGCAATCTAGAGATCCATACGGTGATGATGTTGAACGGAGCTATGGATTGGTGACAATTGGGGCTGGAAGCCACGCCGTTCGCACGTAAATTGAGGGAGAAAGGGGCGACCGAGTTGGGTATGGTCGTCGCCGATGGTAGCATGCTCGAGGGGCTTCGACGTGGTGATAGTTGATCGAGCTAGAAGTCGTCGTGGAGGCGTGCGAAATTCAAGAGGGAAGGCAGCTTCATGGGTTCGAACGCGACCTGGTGGTTATCTCACGTGTGAGAGAAGAGGGTTTGCGCGGTTATGATCTGGGAACAAGAAATGAACGGCCCAGATTAGCATAGGTTAAAAGTTTTTTTATTTATGTTGTAATTATTAAGTTTAAAATCGTGTAACTTTATAAAATCATAACTTTTTCATACGAGGTCGAAAACGCGCGAAACCAGTTGCGTTGAAATCATATGGACGAGTACTACGCTATGGAATTGGATTGGAGTCGTTTGGAGTTAGTGAGAATTTCGGGTAAAATTAAACGTCCGTTTAATTTTATTCGAAATAAATCGCTAAAACGAAATTGAAATCAAGGTGAGAACTTCTCACTCAATCGAATCGGTTTCGATTTTATTTTAAATAGTTAGATTTAAAATATTTGAATGCATGTTTGAATGATGATTGTTATCTATTGATTGTTAAAATAGACATTATGCGCCGTTAGTAAGCGGATGTTATTTATTAAAAACATATACCGCGAATATTTCATAAACAGTGAAATTGGTATTATATATAATAGCAATATATATATATTGCCATATGTATATATTGGAGTTATTGATTTCCCGCATTTGTATAGTGGATGAGACCCTATTGCGTCGTCTATTAAGCGGATAATATTTTAAATCCCATATACCGCGATAATTTCGTACTGGAGCGAAATTGGTATTGTGCTAATGTTTTTGGATGCAGGAAAACAGGTTGGAGGGATCCAACTGGATTCCTCAACAGTTTTTATTTGATTTCAGATATTTTGATATTTGATGGATTATCATATCGATATATGATATCGTTGTATTTGTGATTGACTATTTGGTATGTAGCATCATTGGACCAAATTTGGAACTTTAAAATGATTTTAAAATGATTTTTGAAAATATACTATATGTTTGGAATTGATTCGTTTTAAATAAATAAACGTTATAATTTTTAAAGTTATAAAAATTATGATTTTGAGAAATACGATTAAAGATTTATTTTTGAGAAATATGGGGTTAATGGTTTTATAAAATAATTAAATTGGATTTTTGAATTTATTATAAAAGGTTTAGAAATAGGATTTATGAAATTTGATTATTTTATAAATCAAAATGGTGAAATTATAAAGGAGATTAAAGATGTTTTAAAATAATAGTATAAATTGATTTGTATAAAAGATTTATAAAATGGATATTTATAAATTAGAATATTTTGGATTATGAAACGAGTTTTTATAAGTGTTTGAATGAAGTGAAAATGAATTTCATAAACGAATGAAATTTATAGAATTATAAACGGTGAAGTTATAAATGGAATTTTATAAGCAGTAGGTTTATAAAATTTATAAAGTTATTAAAAGAATGGTTTTGGATAAATAAATGAATCTTATAAGTTATAAGATTTATAATTATGAAGTTCAAAGGAACGATTTTTTTCAAACAAATAAATTATAAGTATTTAACTTATAATATGAACCTTTGGTATATAATTGAGTTATGAATTGAATATAGGGTAATAAAGGAATTTATAAACATTGTTTTATAAATTTGCAACGACTTATTTTGATAAGTTAATTTTTATAACTTATTTATGGAGCTATATTCAAGTTTTAGACAGTGAATAATCCTTTAAAATGAAATGTATAGAAATGACGAAATTGGTTAACGTAGTATATTCACGTTTTTGAATAGTGAATAATATGTTAAAGAAAATGTTTAGATTTGATGTTTTAAATAGAATTAAAACGATCTAACGATGTTTTAAAATGTGTTGAGATTCGAAACCATAGATTTCAACATTTATTGTTGAAATAGACGTTGTCGAGAAATAAAAGGAAATGGTGGACTATAACACTGTTGTTATAGTAAATGATTTCCGAAAGGAAATGTTTTGTATAATATTGGGATTTATATATCTATTTTAATTTCGAATCCCTATACTAGTGATTTTGGGTTGTCGTAACGATGTTTTATGTAACATTCGTTTTGGCCCAAATAAATATGTTTAAGAGCATGATTTCCTTAAAGAATGAAATATATACTTAATCTCGATTTAAGTATATTGAATATTTTCCAAGTGTTGAAAATAAATAGGTTCGTGAATTACTTATTAAATAAGCATGGAAATGTTTTCCAATATAAAGTGAATATTTTGAGAATTTATCTTTTTGAAGATAAATTGAAATGAATAATTGAAATCGTATATTCATAGATATTTTGAAATATAAATTCACTATGGAATTTATAAAAGAAGGGGAACTTGTTTAAAAATAAATATTGATTTATTTTTGAAGTATTGAAAATAATATATCTTGTAAAGATATTTTGGAAAATAAATAATTTTGAAAATTATTTGGAAACTGGTGATGTGTGCATATCCATTGATAGTTCAATAACCGACTATCAATATTTCCCTTTGAATGGGTAATTGATGTGATTTGTTTGAATTTGAATGCCACACTTATTTTTGAATAAGCGCTCACTATTCGGGTTAACCGGGAAAGGACCATGGGGTCGTATAACCCATTCCGAATATGTGATACGTCGTTATGAATTGCATTTGAAGACCGGTGTTGAAGACCGGATCTTTTTGAAAGCGAAAGGACAACACGTCGATTGTCTTTGCACCGAGTAGCTACGGTATAGAGACTCCCTATGTGATGGGAAGTCCGGACGTGATTAGAGATTATCCGGATTGCAAGGACTTCTTTGTAAGTGCCTTCGGTTTTGTTCGAGCCCGGAACAGACTTGTATGGATTGTATGTCTGACGTTACAAATTGAGATATAAAGCTGATTTCTTTCAAATATATTTCTGTTGGTGGCGGAGAATTTATTCTTTTAGCTTAACACCCTTCTCTGAGACGTACAAGCTCAGAGGTTATGTAGTTGAAGGTTATCAGCGATATATTCCCAATTTGGAAATGTGACATGCTGAGTGTTGCTGTGAAATGATCATTGTGTTGATTATTTGTGATAGGATCATTTGTTTGATCGTCTATCCTGGTGATCATTTCTATGATCATTTGTTGACCCAAAGCATGGCTTTTGTATAAAGTATGTTTTCGTGGACGTGACTTCGTCGAGCCTCACACCTCGGGAATGGTCAAAACAGGAAAGATGCAGCAAGGTTATGAGGGGTAGCGCCCTTTAGGATATGTGCATTTCCTTCTGGAAAAGGGTGGTATCATGGTATGGAGCCTAGATACTTACTCATGTTGAAAACACTTTATGATTGTGTGAATTGATTGCGAGCGCTCGGGTGAAAAGGTCCCAAAGGACCGGGGGATGGCATATTCGGTCAGTTGTTACTCAGTTAGGGGTAACCCGGCCTTGTGTTGGTAGAGATCCGGTTTGGTTCTCGGGGATGTCCATCCAGAGGCATTCTCATGTGGCAATGGGAAGTTCCTTGGCCTGATCATTCGTTGGAAATCCAATTCCCAATACGAAACCTTGTACGGTATTAGTTGTAGAACCTGCCATTTACTTATGGTGGTCACCACTGTTTGGATGGTAGCTATAGTAGGCATACGATAATGGTCGTATGTTGGCTAAGATTTATATTCTACTTTCGAAATGAATTTTTCTCTACACTATGCACTAGTAATAATATCAAATGTTCTTTTTAATGCGTATCAAGCATCTTTGACTATCATAAGGAGAAATCTCCTCCAATTCTGCATTTGCATTGTGTGTGTGTGCGGGAGGCCTTATGGTAGTCTCATTTTTAAAAAGCATTGCGAATTGACTTTAAAAATATTCCTTTATTTTGATTTTAAAGATAAATAAACTGTTTTGAGTTCTCACACCAGTCACATGACTGACTCGTAGTTTATTGTTTTCCTTCCTAAACTCTGGGTGCCCACCAATTTCCACACGGGCAGTCAAGAGTTAGGTTTATCAGGATATTCTGGAGTTGCTGGAAGCAAGCTGGATGGCATGGCATATTACTAGTATATAGTATTTCTTTTCCGCTGTTTGATGTTGTTGTTGTTGTACACTCTGATGATATGATGTAATGAAATATAATGTGATGTAATGAAATAACTGATATAGTTCTTTGTTTAAAAATTATTCATTTATTATTATATGTTGTTCCGCTGCGAATTGTGAGATTCTGATGTTGTTCAGTTGTTTTCTATTCCGTTCTATTTTCTATTTTCTTCTCCCTCTATTTACTATCTTCTTATCTCTCCTTCTAGCTCTTTTCTTTTCTTAAACCATAACATTTCGGGTTTCCGGCCTTCGATTTCTCGACAGTCGATAAAGTGAGTATCGATGTTGAATTTTCGAAAGTCGAAAATTTCCGGGACGTTACATTTGGTATCAGAGCATATGGTTAAGCGACAACCATGGTTCTGTTGGGTATTACTCATTAGAGATAGAGTCGGTAGTACTCTAGAATGAGTTTGAGTGTAATAATAGATACGAGAGCGTATTTGTTAGTGAATATATAAAATTGTTTTATATTGTGATGATTGGTTTGTTGAGTGGTATATGAACCTTCGTCGGCGCAGCCTCAAAACTGAATCGAAGGGGTTTCTAAACACTTGAATAGAACATTTCGACACAATATTGTTTTAAATTGGGTAAATGAAATAGTTTTACCTTGAGTATAGTTTATATATAAAGGAATAATTTTTCAGAATTATTAAAATGTATATAAGTTGATTGTTTGGTTGTTTGAATAATCTAAATAAAAGAAGAATTGTATAAGCAAATGAATTATAAGAATTGAATTATAATTAAAGTGATTTACAATTGTGAAATAAACTTATATATATAAGAAGTGAAACTAATGAATATATTTATGAATATGAGTTGTAAATAAAAATGAATTTAAAGTAAATGGAAATTCAACTTGAAATGATTAACTAATTGAATGTAAATCAATTAAATGTAAATTAAGTTGATATGGAATAATAGATATAAGTGTTAATTCATTAAAATCTAATGTTATTGGAAATTGAATAATTGGATGAAAATCAATTTAGTTAAACCAATTGAAAGTGATGGTGTTAAACCAAATTTGAATGAATGAAAGCAAAGGAATTTGGTGGTGATTAATATACATTGATTATTATATGATTGTTAGTTGATTGTATATAATTCATTAAGTATTAATGAAATTGAAAGCTAAAGTAATAGAAATTCAATTGGAAGTTAAGTGAATCTTAAATAGAATTGAATTTGATTTGGAAGTGAACCAACTTGAATATGAATTAGTGAATATAAACTAATTGAAAATGAATGTTAGTAAGAACATCCACTGTTAATGAATCAAATGTGATTAAATTGAAAACCATTTCATTGAATATTAATGAGAATATGAATGAATATTTATTGGTTATGGATGTTAGTTGGTTGATGTTTGCATTTGTTGTTTTGTTTCAATTGCTATGTTGACATATATAGTTATTATGTTGCTATATGATGTATGTTGATGTTATTTTCATATATACATGTTCTCATGTTGTTTGTTGAGTGTTTAGTAGGTGCGGATCGCGTTTGCTTCGCATTTGGAGCTCGCTTTCGCGCTATATTAGCCGTATACGCTTGCTAATAAAATATAAGGTACATATCTCGGATTACATACCGTACTTTTATACTTTTTTCCCTTTGGGATGCCTCATTACTTGACGAGATGTATATTTGTGATATATATACTGTCATTTTTTTTTCGGATCGAGCCGCGCAAAGGAGACCATGGCGAATTTTTCCGAAAATTTAAGGCGTTAGAAAAAATTTGAGAAAATTGGAAAATTTTGAAAACTATAACTTTTATTTGGAATTGAAAGTTAAACAATAGTAGTTGTTTTGAAAAGATAACTAAGTATGATTTGAAAACTTAGTAAAAGTTATTATAAGAAATTTAATTATGAATTTTGGAAAGTTAATAGATTCTGTAACTTTTCTTACTTAATAATTTCGAGGACGAAATTCTTTTAAGGGGGGAAGATTGTAATGACCCAGAATTTTATTTAGTTAAAATTTGAATATTTAATTAATTTTAAATATTAATAAGTGAATTTATAAGTCAAATAAATTTTATTTTGAATAATTGGATTTAATTGAATAATTAAATCGATAATTTAATGTGTTAAATTATGGAAATAATTGAAAATTGGATGAAATATGATTTAAAATGATTTGTAAAATTTTATTTTATCATATTGAAGTTAGAACGATATTTTAGAACTTTTAAAATCGAATTAAGAGTTAATTTGTGAAAATTGAATATTTTAATATTTAATCGACTAGTGAAAATAGCCAATTTTCGAACAGTCTTAGAATTGGACGAAACCAGTTCCATTGGATCCGTAATAGTTAGTTATTATCGGATTTCAATTTTCGTCTCAATCAGAGTTATCGTTTGATCGTGGCAGCTCGAAACGCATTGAATTATTTTTAATTTTAATTTGGCGAGTTAAAATAGCCATTTTTCAAAAAGTCTCGGATTTCGACGAAACCAGTTTCATCGGATCCGTAATGTGATATTATTGTAAGGTTTTAAATTTCGTGTCAATCGGATTTACGGTTTGTCCGGTACAAATTAAAACGCCTAGAAAATCGTTTAAATCGGTTTAATTTAAATTGAACGTTTATTGCCATAACTCGCACAGATGTCCGAATTAGCTTCCGAAACCTATTCCATTGTGTCCGGAACGCGGGGTAAACCCTAGAAACGCTGGTTACGGCGCGTGAATTGGAGTTTTGAAAACCCGGATGAATAGTGTTCAATAATTTCCTATGAATAGACCTTAATTTCACAAATTTGAGAAAAAAATAAAACCCTAGCCTAAGTGTTCGTGGCCGCCGCTTTCATATTGATGGTCGATGTTGTTCCATTCGATTCTCCTCAAAATCTTCCAATCCATTCAATAATTTTGAATACTTTCTAAATGAAAAACGTAGAGCACAAGGCAATCTAGAGATCCATACGGTGATGATGTTGAACGGAGCTATGGATTGGTGACAATTGGGGCTGGAAGTCACGCCGTTCGCATGTAAATTGAGGGAGAAAGGGGCGACCGAGTTGGGTATGGTCGTGGCCGATGGTAGCTTGCTCGAGGGGCTTCGACGTGGTGATAGTTGATCGAGCTAGAAGTCGTCGTGGAGGCGTGCGAAATTCAAGAGGGAAGGCGGCTTCATGGGTTCGAACGCGACCTGGTGGTTATCTCGCGTGTGAGAGAAGAGGGTTTGCGCGATTATGATCTGGGAACAAGAAATGAACGGCCCAGATTAGCATAGGTTAAAAGTTTTTTTATTTATGTTGTAATTATTAAGTTTAAAATCGTGTAACTTTATAAAATCATAACTTTTTCATACGAGGTCGAAAACGCACGAAACCAGTTGCGTTGGAATCATATGGACGAGTACTACGCTATGGAATTGGATTGGAGTCATTTGGAGTTAGTGAGAATTTCGGGTAAAATTAAACGTCCGTTTAATTTTATTCGAAATAAATCGCTAAAACGAAATTGAAATCAAGGTGAGAACTTCTCACTCAATCGAATCGGTTTCGATTTTATTTTAAATAGTTAGATTTAAAATATTTGAATGCATGTTTGAATGATGAATGTTATCTATTGATTGTTAAAATAGACATTATGCGCCGTTAGTAAGCGGATGTTATTTATTAAAAACATATACCGCGAATATTTCATAAACAGTGAAATTGTTATTATATATAATAGCAATATATATATATTGCCATATGTATATATTGGAGTTATTGATTTCCCGCATTTGTATAGCGGATGAGACCCTATTGCGCCGTCTATTACGCGGATAATATTTTAAATCCCATATACCGCGATAATTTCGTACTGGAGCGAAATTGGTATTGTGCTAATGTTTTTGGATGAAGGAAAACAGGTTGGAGGGATCCAACTGGATTCCTCAACAGTTTTTATTTGATTTCAGATATTTTGATATTTGATGGATTATCATATCGATATATGATATCGTTGTAGTTGTGATTGACTATTTGGTATGTAGCATCATTGGACCAAATTTGGAACTTTAAAATGATTTTTAAAGTGATTTTTGAAAATATACTATATGTTTGGAATTGATTCGTTTTAAATAAATAAACGTTATAATTTTTAAAGTTATAAAAATTATGATTTTGAGAAATACGATTAAAGATTTATTTTTGAGAAATATGGGGTTAATGGTTTTATAAAATAATTAAATGGGATTTTTGAATTTATTATAAAAAGTTTAAAAATAGGATTTATGAAATTTGATTATTTTATAAATCAAAATGGTGAAATTATAAAGTAGATTAAAGATGTTTTAAAATAATAGTATAAATTGATTTGTATAAAAGATTTATAAAATGGATATTTATAAATTAGAATATTTTGGATTATGAAACGAGTTTTTATAAGTGTTTGAATGAAGTGAAAATGAATTTCATAAACGAATGAAATTTATAGAATTATAAACGGTGAAGTTATAAATGGAATTTTATAAGCAGTAGGTTTATAAAATTTATAAAGTTATTAAAAGAATGGTTTTGGATAAATAAATGAATCTTATAAGTTATAAGATTTATAATTATGAAGTTCAAAGGAACGATTTTTTTCAAACAAATAAATTATAAGTATTTAACTTATAATATGAACCTTTGGTATATAATTGAGTTATGAATTGAATATAGGGTAATAAAGGAATTTATAAACATTGTTTTATAAATTTGCAACGACTTATTTTGATAAGTTAATTTTTATAACTTATTTATGGAGCTATATTCAAGTTTTAGACAGTGAATAATCCTTTAAAATGAAATGTATAGAAATGACGAAATTGGTTAACGTAGTATATTCACGTTTTTGAATAGTGAATAATATGTTAAAGAAAATGTTTAGATTTGATGTTTTAAATAGAATTAAAACGATCTAACGATGTTTTAAAATGTGTTGAGATTCGAAACCATAGATTTCAACATTTATTGTTGAAATAGACGTTTTCAAGAAATAAAAGGAAATGGTGGACTATAACACTGTTGTTATAGTAAATGATTTCCGAAAGGAAATGTTTTGTATAATATTGGGATTTATATATCTATTTTAATTTCGAATCCCTATACTAGTGATTTTGGGTTGTCGTAACGATGTTTTACGTAACATTCGTTTTGGCCCAAATAAATATGTTTAAGAGCATGATTTCCTTAAAGAATGAAATATATACTTAATCTCGATTTAAGTATATTGAATATTTTCCAAGTGTTGAAAATAAATAGGTTCGTGAATTACTTATTAAATAAGTATGGAAATGTTTTCCAATATAAAGTGAATATTTTGAGAATTTATCTTTTTGAAGATAAATTGAAATGAATAATTGAAATCGTATATTCATAGATATTTTGAAATATAAATTCACTATGGAATTTATAAAAGAAGGGGAACTTGTTTAAAAATAAATATTGATTTATTTTTGAAGTATTGAAAATAATATATCTTGTAAAGATATTTTGGAAAATAAATAATTTGGAAAATTATTTGGAAACTGGTGAAGTGTGCATATCCATTGATAGTTCAATAACCGACTATCAATATTTCCCTTTGAATGGGTAATTGATGTGATTTGTTTGAATTTGAATGCCACACTTATTTTTGAATAAGCGCTCACTATTCGGGTTAACCGGGAAAGGACCATGGGGTCGTATAACCCATTCCGAATATGTGATACGTCGTTATGAATTGCATTTGAAGACCGGTGTTGAAGACCGGATCTTTTTGAAAGCGAAAGGACAACTCGTCGATTGTCTTTGCACCGAGTAGCTACGGTATAGAGACTCCCTATGTGATGGGAAGTCCGGACATGATTAGAGATTATCCGGATTGCAAGGACTTCTTTGTAAGTGCCTTCGGTTTTGTTCGAGCCCGGAACAGACTTGTATGGATTGTATGTCTGACGTTACAAATTGAGATATAAAGCTGATTTCTTTCAAATATATTTCTGTTGGTGGCGGAGAATTTATTCTTTTAGCTTAACACCCTTCTCTGAGACGTACGAGCTCAGAGGTTATGTAGTTGAAGGTTATCAGCGATATATTCCCAATTTGGAAATGTGACATGCTGAGTGTTGCTGTGAAATGATCATTGTGTTGATTATTTGTGATAGGATCATTTGTTTGATCGTCTATCCTGGTGATCATTTCTATGATCATTTGTTGACCCAAAGCATGGCTTTTGTATAAAGTATGTTTTTGTGGACGTGACTTCGTCGAGCCTCACACCTCGGGAATGGTCAAAACAGGAAAGATGCAGCAAGGTTATGAGGGGTAGCGCCCTTTAGGATATGTGCATTTCCTTCTGGAAAAGGGTGGTATCATGGTACGGAGCACAGATACTTACTCATGTTGAAAACACTTTATGATTGTGTGAATTGATTGCGAGCGCTCAGGTGAAAAGGTCCCAAAGGACCGGGGGATGGCATATTCGGTCAGTTGTTACTCAGTTAGGGGTAACCTGGCCTTGTGTTGGTAGAGATCCGGTTTGGTTCTCGGGGATGTCCATCCAGAGGCATTCTCATGTGGCAATGGGAAGTTCCTTGGCCTGATCATTCGTTGGAAATCCAATTCCCAATACGAAACCTTGTACGGTATTAGTTGTAGAACCTGCCATTTACTTATGGTGGTCACCACTGTTTGGATGGTAGCTATAGTAGGCATACGATAATAGTCGTATGTTGGCTAAGATTTATATTCTACTTTCGGAATGAATTTTTCTCTACACTATGCACTAGTAATAATATCAAATGTTCTTTTTAATGCGTATCAAGCATCTTTGACTATCATAAGGAGAAATCTCCTTCGATTCTGCGTTTGCATTGTGTGTGTGTGTGTGTGCGGGAGGCCTTATGGTAGTCTCATTTTTAAAAAGCATTGCGAATTGACTTTAAAAATATTCCTCTATTTTGATTTTAAAGATAAATAAACTGTTTTGAGTTCTCACACCAGTCACATGACTGACTCGTAGTTTATTGTTTTCCTTCCTAAACTCTGGGTGCCCACCAATTTCCACACGGGCAGTCAAGAGTTAGGTTTATCAGGATATTCTGGAGTTGCTGGAAGCAAGCTGGATGGCATGGCGTATTACTAGTATATAGTATTTCTTTTCCGCTGTTTGATGTTGTTGTTGTTGTTGTACACTCTGATGATATGATGTAATGAAATATAATGTGATGTAATGAAATAACTGATATAGTTCTTTGTTTAAAAATTATTCATTTATTATTATATGTTGTTCCGCTGCGAATTGTGAGATTCTGATGTTGTTCAGTTGTTTTCTGTTCCGTTCTATTTTCTATTTTCTTCTTCTTCTATTTACTATCTTCTTATCTCTCCTTCTAGCTCTTTCCTTTTCTTAAACCATAACATTTCGGGTTTCCGGCCTTCGATTTCTCGGCAGTCGATAAAGTGAGTATCGATGTTGAATTTTCGAAAGTCGAAAATTTACGGGACGTTACATTTGGTATCAGAGCATATGGTTAAGCGACAACCATGATTCTGTTGGGTATTACTCATTAGAGATAGAGTCGGTAGTACTCTAGAATGAGTTTGAGTGTAATAATAGATACGAGAGCGTATTTGTTAGTGAATATATAAAATTGTTTTATATTGTGATGATTGGTTTGTTGAGTGGTATATGAACCTTCGTCGGCGCAGCCTCGAAACTGAATCGAAGGGGTTTCTAAACACTTGAATAGAACAATTCGACACAATATTGTTTTAAATTGGGTAAATGATATAGTTTTACCTTGAGTATAGTTTATATATAAAGGAATAATTTTTCAGAATTATTAAAATGTATATAAGTTGATTGTTTGGTTGTTTGAATAATCTAAATAAAAGAAGAATTGTATAAGCAAATGAATTATAAGAATTGAATTATAATTAAAGTGATTTACAATTGTGAAATAAACTTATATATATAAGAAGTGAAACTAATGAATATATTTATGAATATGAGTTGTAAATAAAAATGAATTTAAAGTAAATGGAAATTCAACTTGAAATGATTAACTAATTGAATGTAAATCAATTAAATGTAAATTAAGTTGATATGGAATAATGGATATAAGTGTTAATTCATTAAAATCTAATGTTATTGGAAATTGAATAATTGGATGAAAATCAATTTAGTTAAACCAATTGAAAGTGATGGTGTTAAACCAAATTTGAATGAATGAAAGCAAAGGAATTTGGTGGTGATTAATATACATTGATTGTTATATGATTGTTAGTTGATTGTATATAATTCATTAAGTATTAATGAAATTGAAAGCTAAAGTAATAGAAATTCAATTGGAAGTTAAGTGAATCTTAAATAGAATTGAATTTGATTTGGAAGTGAACCAACTTGAATATGAATTAGTGAATATAAACTAATTGAAAATGAATGTTAGTAAGAACATCCACTGTTAATGAATCAAATGTGATTAAAATGAAAACCATTTCATTGAATATTAATGAGAATATGAATGAATATTTATTGGTTATGGATGTTAGTTGGTTGATGTTTGCATTTGTTGTTTTGTTTCAATTGCTATGTTGACATATATAGTTATTATGTTGCTATATGATGTATGTTGATGTTATTTTCATATATACATGTTCTCATGTTGTTTGTTGAGTGTTTAGTAGGTACGGATCGCGTTTGCTTCGTATTTGGAGCTCGCTTTCGCGCTATATTAGCCGTATACGCTTGCTAATAAAATATAAGGTACATATCTCGGATTACATACCGTACTTTTATACTTTTTTCCCTTCGGGATGCCTCATTACTTGATGAGATGTATATTTGTGATATATATACTGTAATTTTTTTTTTCGGATCGAGCCGCGCAAAGGAGACCATGGCGAATTTTTCCGAAAATTTAAGGCGTTAGAAAAAATTTGAGAAAATTGGAAAATTTTGAAAACTATAACTTTTATTTGGAATTGAAAGTTAAACAATAGTAGTTGTTTTGAAAAGATAACTAAGTATGATTTGAAAACTTAGTAAAAGTTATTATAAGAAATTTAATTATGAATTTTGGAAAGTTAATAGATTCTGTAACTTTTCTTACTTAATAATTTCGAGGACGAAATTCTTTTAAGGGGGGAAGATTGTAACGACCCAGAATTTTATTTAATTAAAATTTGAATATTTAATTAATTTTAAATATCTATAAGTGAATTTATAAGTCAAATAAATTTTATTTTGAATAATTGGATTTAATTGAATAATTAAATCGATAATTTAATGTGTTAAATTATGGAAATAATTGAAAATTGGGTGAAATATGATTGAAAATGATTTGTTAAATTTTATTTTATCATATTGAAGTTAGAATGATATTTTAGAAATTTTAAAATCGAATTAAGAGTTAATTTGTGAAAATTGAATATTTTAATATTTAATCGACTAGTGAAAATAGCCAATTTTCGAATAGTCTCAGAATTGGACGAAACCAGTTCCATTGGATCCGTAATAGTTAGTTATTATCGGATTTCAATTTTCGTGTCAATCGGAGTTATCGTTTGATCGTGGCAGCTCGAAACGCATTGAATTATTTTTATTTTTAATTTGGCGAGTTAAAATAGGCATTTTTCAAAAAGTCTCGGATTTCGACGAAACCAGTTTCATCGGATCCGTAATGTGATATTATTGTAAGGTTTTAAATTTCGTGTCAATCGGATTTACGGTTTGTCCGGTACAAATTAAAACGCCTAGAAAATCGTTTAAATCGGTTTAATTTAAATTGAACGTTTATTGCCATAACTCGCACAGATGTCCGAATTAGCTTCCGAAACCTATTCCATTGTGTCCGGAACGCGGGATAAACCCTAGAAACGCTGGTTACGGCGCGTGAATTGGAGTTTTGAAAACCAGGATGAATAGTGTTCAATAATTTCCTATAAATAGACCTTAATTTCACAAATTTGAGAAAAAAATAAAACCCTAGCCTAAGTGTTCGTGGCCGCCGCTTTCATATTGATGGCCGATGTTGTTCCATTCGATTCTCCTCAAAATCTTCCAATCCATTCAATAATTTTGAATACTTTCTAAATGAAAAACGTAGAGCACAAGGCAATCTAGAGATCCATACGGTGATGATGTTGAACGGAGCTATGGATTGGTGACAATTGGGGCTGGAAGTCACGCCGTTCGCACGCAAATTGAGGGAGAAAGGGGCGACCGAGTTGGGTATGGTCGTGGCTGATGGTAGCTTGCTCGAGGGGCTTCGACGTGGTGATAGTTGATCGAGCTAGAAGTCGTCGTGGAGGCGTGCGAAATTCAAGAGGGAAGGCGGCTTCATGGGTTCGAACGCGACCTGGTGGTTATCTCGCGTGTGAGAGAAGAGGGTTTGCGCGGTTATGATCTGGGAACAAGAAATGAACGGCCCAGATTAGCATAGGTTAAAAGTTTTTTATTTATGTTGTAATTATTAAGTTTAAAATCGTGTAACTTTATAAAATCATAACTTTTTCATACGAGGTCGAAAACGCGCGAAACCAGTTGCGTTGGAATCGTATGGACGAGTACTACGCTATGAAATTGGATTGGAGTCGTTTGGAGTTAGTGAGAATTTCGGGTAAAATTAAACGTCAGTTTAATTTTATTCGAAATAAATCGCTAAAACGAAATTGAAATCAAGGTGAGAACTTCTCACTCAATCGAATCGGTTTCGATTTTATTTTAAATAGTTAGATTTAAAATATTTGAATGCATGTTTGAATGATGATTGTTATCTATTGATTGTTAAAATAGACATTATGCGCCGTTAGTAAGCGGATGTTATTTATTAAAAACATATACCGCGGATATTTCATAAACAGTGAAATTGGTATTATATATAATAGCAATATATATATATATTGCCATATGTATATATTGGAGTTATTGATTTCCCGCATTTGTATAGCGGATGAGACCCTATTGCGCCGTCTATTAAGCGGATAATATTTTAAATCCCATATACCGCGATAATTTCGTACTGGAGCGAAATTGGTATTGTGCTAATGTTTTTGGATGCAGGAAAACAGGTTGGAGGGATCCAACTGGATTCCTCAACAGTTTTTATTTGATTTCAGATATTTTGATATTTGATGGATTATCATATCGATATATGATATCGTTGTAGTTGTGATTGACTATTTGGTATGTAGCATCATGGGACCAAATTTGGAACTTTAAAATGATTTTTAAAGTGATTTTTGAAAATATACTATATGTTTGGAATTGATTCGTTTTAAATAAATAAACGTTATAATTTTTAAAGTTATAAAAATTATGATTTTGAGAAATACGATTAAAGATTTATTTTTGAGAAATATGGGGTTAATGGTTTTATAAAATAATTAAATCGGATTTTTGAATTTATTATAAAAAGTTTTAAAATAGGATTTATGAAATTTGATTATTTTATAAATCAAAATGGTGAAATTATAAAGGAGATTAAAGATGTTTTAAAATAATAGTATAAATTGATTTGTATAAAAGATTTATAAAATGGATATTTATAAATTAGAATATTTTGGATTATGAAACGAGTTTTTATAAGTGTTTGAATGAAGTGAAAATGAATTTCATAAACGAATGAAATTTATAGAATTATAAACGGTGAAGTTATAAATGGAATTTTATAAGCAGTAGGTTTATAAAATTTATAAAGTTATTAAAAGAATGGTTTTGGATAAATAAATGAATCTTATAAGTTATAAGATTTATAATTATGAAGTTCAAAGGAATGATTTTTTTCAAACAAATAAATTATAAGTATTTAACTTATAATATGAACCTTTGGTATATAATGAGTTATGAATTGAATATAGGGTAATAAAGGAATTTATAAACATTGTTTTATAAATTTGCAACGACTTATTTTGATAAGTTAATTTTTATAACTTATTTATGGAGCTATATTCAAGTTTTAGACAGTGAATAATCCTTTAAAATGAAATGTATAGAAATGATGAAATTGGTTAACGTAGTATATTCACGTTTTTGAATAGTGAATAATATGTTAAAGAAAATGTTTAGATTTGATGTTTTAAATAGAATTAAAACGATCTAACGATGTTTTAAAATGTGTTGAGATTCGAAACCATAGATTTCAACATTTATTGTTGAAATAGACGTTTTCGAGAAATAAAAGGAAATGGTGGACTATAACACTGTTGTTATAGTAAATGATTTCCGAAAGGAAATGTTTTGTATAATATTGGGATTTATATATCTATTTTAATTTCGAATCCCTATACTAGTGATTTTGGGTTGTCGTAACGATGTTTTACGTAACATTCGTTTTGGCCCAAATAAATATGTTTAAGAGCATGATTTCCTTAAAGAATGAAATATATACTTAATCTCGATTTAAGTATATTGAATATTTTCCAAGTGTTGAAAATAAATAGGTTCGTGAATTACTTATTAAATAAGTATGGAAATGTTTTCCAATATAAAGTGAATATTTTGAGAATTTATCTTTTTGAAGATAAATTGAAATGAATAATTGAAATCGTATATTCATAGATATTTTGAAATATAAATTCACTATGGAATTTATAAAAGAAGGGGAACTTGTTTAAAAATAAATATTGATTTATTTTTGAAGTATTGAAAATAATATATCTTGTAAAGATATTTTGGAAAATAAATAATTTGAAAAATTATTTGGAAACTGGTGATGTGTGCATATCCATTGATAGTTCAATAACCGACTATCAATATTTCCCTTTGAATGGGTAATTGATGTGATTTGTTTGAATTTGAATGCCACACTTATTTTTGAATAAGCGCTCACTATTCGGGTTAACCGGGAAAGGACCATGGGGTCGTATAACCCATTCCGAATATGTGATACGTCGTTATGAATTGCATTTGAAGACCGGTGTTGAAGACCGGATCTTTTTGAAAGCGAAAGGATAACTCGTCGATTGTCTTTGCACCGAGTAGCTACGGTATGGAGACTCCCTATGTGATGGGAAGTCCGGACGTGATTAGAGATTATCCGGATTGCAAGGACTTCTTTGTAAGTGCCTTCGGTTTTGTTCGAGCCCGGAACAGACTTGTATGGATTGTATGTCTGACGTTACAAATTGAGATATAAAGCTGATTTCTTTCAAATATATTTCTGTTGGTGGCGGAGAATTTATTCTTTTAGCTTAACACCCTTCTCTGAGACGTACGAGCTCAGAGGTTATGTAGTTGAAGGTTATCAGCGATATATTCCCAATTTGGAAATGTGACATGCTGAGTGTTGCTGTGAAATGATCATTGTGTTGATTATTTGTGATAGGATCATTTGTTTGATCGTCTATCCTGGTGATCATTTCTATGATCATTTGTTGACCCAAAGCATGGCTTTTGTATAAAGTATGTTTTTGTGGACGTGACTTCGTCGAGCCTCACACCTCGGGAATGGTCAAAACAGGAAAGATGCAGCAAGGTTATGAGGAGTAGCACCCTTTAGGATATGTGCATTTCCTTCTGGAAAAGGGTGGTATCATGGTATGGAGCCCAGATACTTACTCATGTTGAAAACACTTTATGATTGTGTGAATTGATTGCGAGCGCTCGGGTGAAAAGGTCCCAAAGGACCGGGGGATGGCATATTCGGTCAGTTGTTACTCAGTTAGGGGTAACCCGACCTTGTGTTGGTAGAGATCCGGTTTGGTTCTCAGGGATGTCCATCCAGAGGCATTCTCATGTGGCAATGGGAAGTTCCTTGGCCTGATCATTCGTTGGAAATCCAATTCCCAATACGAAACCTTGTACGGTATTAGTTGTAGAACCTGCCATTTACTTATGGTGGTCACCACTGTTTGGATGGTAGCTATAGTAGGCATACGATAATGGTCGTATGTTGGCTAAGATTTATATTCTACTTTCGAAATGAATTTTTCTCTACACTATGCACTAGTAATAATATCAAATGTTCTTTTTAATGCGTATCAAGCATCTTTGACTATCATAAGGAGAAATCTCCTTCGATTCTGCGTTTGCATTGTGTGTGTGTGCGGGAGGCCTTATGGTAGTCTCATTTTTAAAAAGCAATGCGAATTGACTTTGAAAATATTCCTCTATTTTGATTTTAAAGATAAATAAACTGTTTTGAGTTCTCACACCAGTCACATGACTGACTCGGAGTTTATTGTTTTCCTTCCTAAACTCTGGGTGCCCACCAATTTCCACACGGGCAGTCAAGAGTTAGGTTTATCAGGATATTCTGGAGTTGCTGGAAGCAAGCTGGATGGCATGGCGTATTACTAGTATATAGTATTTCTTTTCCGCTGTTTGATGTTGTTGTTGTTGTACACTCTGATGATATGATGTAATGAAATATAATGTAATGTAATGAAATAACTGATATAGTTCTTTGTTTAAAAATTATTCATTTATTATTATATGTTGTTCCGCTGCGAATTGTGAGATTCTGATGTTGTTCAGTTGTTTTCTGTTCTGTTCTATTTTCTATTTTCTTCTCCCTCTATTTACTATCTTCTTATCTCTCCTTCTAGCTCTTTCCTTTTCTTAAACCATAACATTTCGGGTTTCCGGCCTTCGATTTCTCGGCAGTCGATAAAGTGAGTATCGATGTTGAATTTTCAAAAGTCGAAAATTTACGTTACACTGTCACTTTAAGTCGACCGAGCCATGCCTTGCTCTCGGGAAACATTTTCCTTTGAATTCAATCGAGACCTCAACTTTCCCAGTCGACCGAATGAACAGTAATGACTATATTAACTAACTTTTCTAAAAACAAAATTTTAAAGAGATATATCTCTTCAGTGCTATATCTTCCAAGGAGTGTGACATCTTGGAATCAAAAGTGCTATATCTTCCAAGGAGTGTGACATCTTGGAATCAAAACAACTCAAAATTACTATTGATTGCTATAAATAAGCCTAAAACAAGAAGTTTCGGAATTAAACTTAATGAACTTACTTCTTGCTTTTTAAACTTCTTTGTGACTATTGATTTCAAAAAGCTTTTACTACTCATTCACTCAAAACACTCCTTGCACTTCCTTAATCACATTGCATGCATTATTAAATCATCAAACGAGATCACAGGAAGTTCGTAACAGAACTCAAAATCCTTGTTGATAGAATATAACATTGTCAAGTCAGCAAACTCTTATAACACCTATTCCCCCAGGCTAAGTGAGGGTGATTGTTTTGAGGAAATCTAAAGGGGAGCTTAGGGATTGGACGTATGATGGAAGGTACAAACCAATATAAAAATCTCCATGTGGTCGTTTTTACTTTACTTAATTATTATTTAGCTTGGCTATATACACAATAACATTAGTTAGCCATATAGATCCTTTGCACTTCCATCATGGATGGAAACAACTTGGCCTACGTTATGTTCATACATGTTTTTGAAGCTCTCAAGCTTCCTGCCTCTAGCCTCAACCCCCTTGCCATGCCAATTTATGGTTTTAAGGGTGTGGATATTATTTCGATGGGAACTACCTAGACAATGATAATGTTTGGGCAGGAAACCCTTGCATTAAAGGTCTAAGTAAACTTATAGTGGTTGATTGTCCTTCTTCTTACAATCTTTTGATAGAACAACCGATACTTGCAGAACTAGAGTCATCATCTCCTACAACTGGCTTGTCATGATATTCCCTGTCTAGGGAGGGATCGGTGAGATGTAAGGCAATCAACATAAGGAAGGGGAGATTAGATCCAAGCAATCAACAAAAGGACGGGGCGGTTATGGGACCTCCCTCAAATAAGCAAAAAAGGGTGTTCTCATGCACCAGCTGGAACATGCGACACTCAGTAGTGAGTCACTCGAGAGAACCATTGAGTTAGTTAATCCCTGGTTCATGTTGAAGCTACCTTCAGTTCTGAAACTTCAAATCCTTCCGCCGAAAACATTTCATTCAAGCAAGCCATGGCAATTGGTGATGTCTTACCTAAGAGAATGTTGGACACTCGTGTCGGGACTGTCCTTACCATTAAAGAAACAAATGTTGACGGTGTGTCACCCGAGAGTACCTTCTAGCCAAGCAATGATCAAGGTCGTGCTAAGACAATCCTTGACCTCAAAACCAAGCAATGATCATGGTTGTGCCGAGGCCGTCAACATAATAAAGACTAGGATAGTGGGAATCTTATATCCTTGGCCACTCTACCACGAACTGGAGAGCTCATCATAGCGTGGAATGAGCAAATCACTCCCCGTTAGCAAGTAGGGGCATCCAGCATAGCTACTCCCACCCACCTAATGCCAATAGAATCATTTATTAGAGCCAAGGCAACATAGTCCTGACTCGAGAATGAATGTCTGTCCTGGCTAAGGATTTCCTAGAGCGCGTGAGTTATATGCTAGATCAATGCAACCTGGAAACAAGATGAGATCTAAATGAAGACCTGCTAGACCTTTGCATAGGCGACTTAGGCGTTGAGGACGGGCCGGCTGCTCAACTGGAATTAATCACCAATCCTAATGAAATAGTTCAAGTTGGCATAAAATTCAGCCCAAAAGTAAGGGACGATATGATCAGATTCCTATAGAATAGCAAAGATGTCTTTGCATGGGGGCATGCTACATGACCAACATTGATCCAAGGATGATTTACATGCACTCAACAGTAATCCTAAAGCAACTCCTTCTATCAAAAGCATCCATCACTCAACATAGAAAGATACTGAGCTTTCAAAGAAGAAGCAGAGAAGCTGTTAGCTAGCGGCTTCATTTGGGTGTTAAGTATTTAGTCTAGATGGCTACCCAGTATCGGTCAGAAAGCCAAATAGGACTTGGAAAACTTGCATTGACTTCTCCAATCTCAACAACACAAACTCCAAAGACAGTTTTCCTTTTCCTTGCATCGATCGGCTTGTTGATGCGACCGGTGAAAATGAGCTTCTCACCTTCATGGAAGCCAATTCTGGGTACAATTGGATTCCCATGCATGGCCCGGATCAAGATCATACCTCCTTCATCACAAGGTTGGCATGTACTACTATCATGCCATGCCTTTTGGTTTGCCAAATGCAAGCACCACCTATCAATGTCTCATTAATCATATATTCTCTCAACAGATCGGCCGGTCCATGGTAGTTTAAGTGAATGACATGCTGGTAAAGTTTGAAAATGCTCATTTTTCATATGGTCCGGTAAATTACTAGGTTATATTATGAGCGCCAAGTGCATTGAGGCTAATCCTGATAAGATCCAACCCATCCAAGATATATAAGTCCCCAAAATTGTTAAGCAAATGCAAATCAAAGGCAACCAAGCGATGTCTACCTTTCCTTGACCTCATAAAGAAGGGAAAGTCATTCACTTAGAATGATGAGCTTAAGCAGCATTTAGCCACACCCCTGGTATTATCCAAGCCCATCGACGAGGAGGTTCTATGGCTTTATTTGGAAGTGTCTGACCACTTGATCGACCCCAAAACAAGGTATACTATGCTGGAGAAGCTTGCTTTATACCTGCTCATGGAAGTTTGGAAAATCCAGCCATACTTTCAGGCTCATCCTATCAAAGTCTCGATGGACCAATCTTTAAAGAAAGTCCTTAGTCAGCCAGACGCCTTCGATCGGCTATTGAAGTGGTCTGTCGAGCTTAGGAAACATCACATCTCCTTCCAGCCTTGCACTTCCATCAAGGATTAGGACGTTGCATATTTTAGTACCTAGTGCTTAAGTTCAGATAATATCAAAGAGGAAATCATCACAAGCCGACAAGTTTGGCGTCTGTATGTGGACGGTGCATGAAATGGAAGGGGTAGGGCCCGACATGGTCCTTACCACACCGAAAGGAAGAGAGTTATGTTTCATGCTCCATCTCACTTTCAAGGTAAACAATAATGAAGCGGAGTATGAAGCCATCCTGGTCTTCCTTAGGATAGCAAGAGAATTGAACGTAGAGTCCACCTATGTATTTAGTCACTCCTCACTTGTTGTTAATCAGATCAGCAAGAGCTTTCAAGTGAAGGGTAAGACATTTTCCTTTTATGTTGTTGAGGCTAAGAATATAATCAAAACATTTGCTGAGTTCAAGTTGGATCACTAGGGAGAAGAACTCCAAAGCCGATCAACTAGCCAAGGCAGCAAGCAACACGAAAGACGTTACTTTTTTGGTCCCCTTAGAGATTCGCGGCATCTCATGCTACAAGCTGAGGGCAACAATAATGTAGATAGACGTACCATCCATGGACAACTAAATTGTTCCTTTTGTTAAGTACTTAATAAGTACTGATCGAAAAGAAGCCATAAAGGTCCTCTAACGAGCTCCCTATTACGCGATTGTGGATGGAAGCTCTACAAACGGGGGTACTCCGCACCATTTCAGTAGTGCATGTCTAAAGATGAAGCTGGCCGGATCCCTAAAGAGATGCATAAAGGATTTTATGGGGACGAAAAGCTAGCAAAAAGGCTACCCACCAAGGCTATTAATGGTCTACTATAATAAAAGTTCCATGGACTATGTGAATAAATGCGACCAGTGTCTACGGTTTGCTAAGACCCCTAGAGCCTCTCCTACTTTCCTTACCCATATGACTTCCCCATGGCCGATTGGCACATGGGGATTTGCTTAACCGGAAAGCTACCTAATTCCAATAGAGGGTACAATCATGCTATAGTCTGCATCAACTACTTCAGCACATGGTTTGAGTTTGAGCCTCTTATTAGGGCTGTCGCCCCCAAGATTCTCAACTTCGTTATCAAGAACATTGTCTGTCGTTTTGACTTGTCAAAGAAGAACAAAATCGACAGCGACACTCAATTTAAGAGTAGCCTGTTTCAAAACTTCTACTCAAGTAACAGAACCAAGATCTACTTCTCTTCTATTTCCCATCCTCAAGCCAATGGACAAGTTTAGGCCGTCAATAAAACCATCAATTTCACACTTAAGAATTCCTTGCAAAAGCTAAAGGGAAGTGGGTCGAAGAACTACCGCTTGTTCTTTGGTCCTATCGCATTTTTAGTTGTACTTCAACTTATCATACTCTTTTCTCACTTTCCTTTGGTTATAAAGCCATGCTACCTATAGAAGTAGACATCCCATCACCTATGCATCTAACCTTTGAGAGCAATCAAAATGACGAGGTTCCCAAGCCTAGACTCAACAATATAGAAGAATGAAGAGCCAAAGCCAAACTCCATGTTGAAGCCTATAAGAGAAAGATTGCTAAGTGCTACAACTCAGGAGTAAAGCTACAAAAATTCATTATCAGTGACCAAGTCATATGTTAGGCCTTCGCCAACAAAAAGAACGCGGTCGAAGGAGTACTTGACCAAAACTTAGAGGGTATGTATGTCATAAGCGCCATCTTTACAAATGGTGCTTACCACCTCTCTCATCCAAATAGAACCCACATTTCCTGCACTTGGAACCTCATGCACCTCTGGGCCTACCACATATAGGAGCTGGCCATAATTATAAGTTTGTAGAATACATCATTGTAATAATACATCAAAGACTCCATAGCCAACATTGTTTAACAAATTCACCCAGACTATCCAACAAAGGATGAGTTATCATGTGCTCCTTGCCTTGCTGAAGTCTACCAAACTCTACCACCAAGGACTGGCAATTCATGCTCCCTTCCTTGTCAACCGACTATCCACGATGGTGAATTACCATGCATTCACTTCCATGTTGGAAACTACTACCTAGCATTCAGGTTCATGTCGGGCCCATTTTTCACTCTCAACTGGCAGCATGTCACCATGGAGAACCTTCGAATAGCCAAGGCCATCCAATGAAGGATAGGATATCTTGTGCTTATTGCCTCATTGAGGACCGATGACCCTAATGCCAAGGACAGGCAAGCAATGTTCCCTTCCTTGTCGGTTGGCTATCCAGGAGGCTAAATTACCATGCTTTCACTTCCTTGCCTGGGAATTCCATCTAACGTTCCAGTTTGAGCTAAGCCCATCTATTAACTGGCAGCGTATCACCTTGAGAACCTTCAAATTGCCCAGACTATCTAACAAAGGATGAGTTATCATGTGCTCGTTAGCATGTTGGGGACAGCCGAACTTTACTTCCAAAGACTGGCTAACCAAGCTACCTTCCTTGCCGATCGGGTATCCATGAGGACGAATTACCGTGCATTTACTTCCTTATCAGGGACTACAACTTAGTGTTCAGGTTGAAGACGGGCCCATCTACCGCTCTTAACTAGTAGCATGTCTCCCTAAAGAACCTTCAAACAATCCAATCTCTTTATTGCAATGCGTCACACAAGAGCAACCTTCAAACCACTCAGTTCTTATGTTCATATTAGGTCACCCACCCTTCATTCTTGTAGAATGTCACCCGAAAGTAACCTTCAAGCCAATTAGCGCTTAGGTTCAACTCGAGACCACCTGTCGTCCATGCTTTCGCATGTCATCTAAGAGAACCTTCAAGCCGCTTAATGCTTAGGCTCATGCCAGGACCATCCAATAATAAAACAACACTATAAAGTATGGCTATCATATGTCGGTCTTAATGCTTAATCAAGCAATCAGGTTGAACAGTTAATACTTACTTTTGAGTCCATTAACTGACCCACCCTATTAACCATAATAAGAAGATCAAATCAGTACAAGGGACCAGAGCCGATAAAGCAATCAATACTTAGATAAATTTCAATAAAATGAATTCTATTCGTTCATAAAAGTGTGGAGGCACATAGCTCACCCTGCTGAGCTTACAAAAGGAGGAAAGGAAGAAAAGAAAATATCTACAAGCCCCGCTCCTCAGTTGGCTGGGTCACATGGCCAGCACCAGAATTCCTACTGACCTCATCTCCTTTTCCACCTCCCCCTTATCTTGGAAAAAGGTACGACACCGAACCTTCTAATGGAGATTGGAAGCATGAAGTTTTCCTTAAAAAGGTTTTTACCAAGTTCTTCGGCCAGTTTTGTCACTTGATTTCCTCATCTATCCTTGCGGTAGCTACATTCGCATCCATCTACCACCTTGTTGTATATTTTTTTAGGTCTGCCTGTAGTTGGTCAACCTCCTTCTCTACCTTTTCATCCCGTACCCTGAGATCCTCCTCCTCCTTCTCCTCCCCATCCCTCTTCCAAGCCTTGACCGCCTTTCTTGTCGATTTTTCGAATGCATCGACCACTTTCTTACTAGCCTTCATGATCGCCTCCTTCTCCCTCAGGCCTTAGTAGCCTCAACCTCCGTAGCTTACTGAGCCTCAATCTTAGCCTTTAGATCGCCATGAAGCTTCACCACATCCCTTTGGATGCTCTTATAGTCATACCTGCCTAGGGGAGAGCGAGTGTTAGAACAAATAAGTAAAAAAGCAAACATGTTCAAAGTCAATAACTTACAAGCAGTGAATTATAGGTTTGGAAGCCCATCACATCTTCCAACAAGTGCCGGTTTAGGCCAGATGGGTGCATTAAGGGTATGAGAAGACCTCCATCAACATCATTGGAAGGATAAAAGCATCCCCTCTACATCAAAGGCATCATCGGCATGATAAAGGTCCAAGGCAAGCAGCCCTAATAGTGCAACGTCCTTATCAACGCCTCCATGTCATAAACATGGAGGAACTTCTTAAAGGAATAGCCAACTCGACTTTCAAAGATGGACCAGCCATGTCCCTATTTCTCTTCTTGCTCTCAATGGACCGTTAGAGTGACTTTGAGGGGCCGAAAGACACATAGATAGCCTACCAGATGTGTTCAGGCATAGGAGAGGCTTGGTGTGTAATAGGTGTAGCGAGTACGATGGGACTATTGACAACTTGAGTCATGGCAGTCCTCACGGTCCTCTCATTAAAAGCATCAAATTCCAAGTCATCGACCACTACAATAAGAAAGAAGTAACAAAAGTTAATCAAAATTCAAAGTAGAAAAGGATAAGTGCAAGTAAACTGCCATTTGTACCTGCCCGACCCCAATTTCTTACAAAGGGTTAGCATGATGAGGTCGAGCTACTTACACTAGTTTCATCCGTCCCTACATGAGGCTCACCCAGAGACCTCCTTTGCATCAAGGATACAAAAGATTGTATATTGGAATTTGTCCAAAGGAGGGAACTACATCCCCACTGACACTTGACTCTTGAATTCCTCCTTCAATGCTACTTTCCTTAGAGCTCGCCTCAAATCCCACTCCTTGACCAAAGGCTCGTAGCGTAAGGGCGGGACATCAACTAATTGTTTTGGGTCAACTTCCTTATACAAGGGTGTCAGCCTAATATCACTCAATTTGTCAAGTCAATGTGTTGCAACACTTAAGGATCCTCACCCATAGCAACATCATCAAATCCTCGATTTTGGCTCATGATCGACTCGGTATCGAGGTTCAAAAACCAGACTGAGTAGTCCCACTTTCCTATGACCATCTTCTCTTCTACATTCACCTTCTTTATCGACTTCCTCGAGGGCTTCTACTCAATCATCGTCTACTCTAATCACCTTAGTATAACCTAGTGGAGGTTGGCATCGATCACCAAGAGACTCAGGCTTTGCTAGGAATGCCCAAAAAGATCATAGGCTTGATGTTAGCCTAGAGGTGATAGTAAGTACCAATCTAGTACTTGGCCTCTTTCTATAGTTGGAAGATCATCTCAACAAAATGAGCATTTTTCTCAAGAAGGTCAAGTGCCATTAAGTTTCATAGAAACTACATAGGAAATGGTAGCTGTTGGGAGTTAGCTAACCGAGAGCAAGTCCGTATGCGTTGAGGATAGAGACAAGTAGATTAGAGGGGCAACATAACCCCTACCTTGAAATAGCATAAGGATAAAGCAAAGTAGCTTGGAGGAGGGTGATCAGGATGGTCGGTGGGAGTGGGGTTGCAAACCTTCCCCATATTAAACTTATCGCTGGCCAAAAACTTAGCTTGGTCAATCTTTCCTAACTCAAGCTTGAAAGCTCTAAGGCAAGCATCCCTTACGGTGGTCGATCCGCCTATGAATATGGATCCTAAAGTGGTCATATTAAACATAAGCAACCTAGCCAAAGCCCAAACATTTATGCTTAATGACAAATCAAGATGCAAGCATGACAACTATCTCTAGGGTGTGCCCGATCCGGGCACCCTATAAATTCCGACTTATAACTTAAACTCCTTTTGACCTTCTACCCATTACTCTATTATATTACTTAATGCTCATACTCATAACATTAGGCTTGTTCCATGGCCCATTACCTAGTTTATTTATAAATATCATTATTAAACATATATCGGCCCACTAGAGCCTAGCAATATCGATTGACCACCGCTGACATCGCAGCGATGGTCAATTGATGGCTAAAGATGGACAAAAAGAAGATTCGGATCAAGGAAAAAAAACACTATAAATTCAATAGCACTATAGCAGCAGCAGCCTCAAAATCAAAAGGGAAAACAATAAAAGAAAAAAAGGGCAAAAAAATAGCAGAGTTGGCCATGGCCAGGGCACCTACGATGGCGGAGAAGGAAAACTCACTTTTCTCAAGTAAAGGGCTGGAAAGTTGAAGTTTTTCTTTAGAAGTGCTGAATCTTTTTTAATGGTAGTTTTACCTTTTGATTTTTGTAAAGATTGGGGAGGAGAAGGAGAAACATCTTTTATAAACCTACCACATTAAACTGAGCTACTGGATTTGATTCGCCTTCAAATTTTAACTGTTTATGTGTAATGAATGCAACGGTCACTTCATCCACGTTGGAAACATGATCCCTCTACAACATTTGAAAATGCAAACCATCACAACCAATTACATAGTGCCACATAGGGCCAGCATTAAATGCATAGCAAAGGAGCCGAATAGCTCTATCTTTATGGAATGTCAGGCCCATCCATGCTTATAGAAATGGGTTTGGGGTGCAAAATATTGCTTAATTTTCTTGCAAGTACGCTTAGTGGGCCAATTAGGCATTGTCCAGCCCAATCAAAGCTGGCCTATCACAACTCAGCCTAGCCAGTACATACTAGCCTACAAAAAGTTGCCCTAAGCTAGTCCGTCTACTCAGCAGCATTCCAAGGCTATTTCCTGGTGGCACAACTCAAGAAAGCCTCTACGGCCAGCTCATTAGACAAGACAAGCTCAAGTATAACCCGTCTTTGGCTCGGGTTCATCATAGCTACCTTCAGCCTATCTAAAGTAGCTTGTCTCGTTATATCATAGTCGACATAACAGCTCCATTATAATTTGGTCCTTGGCACGATTCAAGTTTCCTCATCAAACTTAGGCATTAAGAAACCGGCCCACTCATGGTAGTCCATATTCGATATGGCTCTAGGCCAGTCCATCAAGACCAACTCCATTGCCAGCCAATATTACTCAAGATTGCTTCAATAACCAAATCATCTGTCAAGACTGGCTCGGGCTTGACCTGTTTCTAGCCTGAAATCACGACATCACGTCCCATCATATCACGTTCGACATGACATGTTCTTTGTAAAATGGTCCTCGGTATAATTCAGTTTCCTTCAAGTCCCATCTGCAACCGACTGACCATCCTCACTGGGGGGGCTATTCAATTGCCTTGCCCCATAGGAGTAACAAAGTACATGAAAAGTCATACATATAGCTGTATTAGGTATTGTAGCAAAGTGGCCAAAAGCATATCTGCACCTGCAGCTTGCCATTGATGCACATTAAATGTAATGCATGTGCCTGGTATGAAGGAACAAATGACATGCTTCTTAGCTATGCATTCCAACTATCTTCTGTTGGCCAAGGCGACCAGATCAACGACCAAGCGCCCTTCCTGTCTATTTTCTTACTTTATCTTAGCCATCCATCATCTTCCTATATCCACTACAAATACCCCTATCCATGCAACTTCGAAGGGATTGAAAACTAGTTGATTTCTAATTTAATTGAAGTTGTTATCTCCTAAATCAGTAAATCCTCACAACAAGTAAAAGCTCTAAGCACTTAAGATTAGCCACATTTTATTCTTAAGTGCTTTTTCTATTGTAATTCCTTGTAATTTGTAAGAGAGAAACTTAGTGAGAGATCTTCATGGTGAAGGTAGGCAAGCTTGCCAAATCATTATATGCCTTTGTGTCATTTAATTTAATTTTCTTGCTTTCTCCCCCATTTTGCATTGTTAAGCCTAGGAATTAGTAAGTAACCATTGCTTTCACGATGCATTAATTTAATTCTAAGGTTTCTTTAGTCAATAAAAAGAATAAAGATTGGGGAATGAGATAGCGATATAATAACATACTTATTATTTGGTATATTTATAATACGTATAACTATCTATACTCTCCCCTCTATCTTGGACCATTCTTCTATATCTTATGAATTCTAGTATGTAAATCATGAAAAATAGATACTATAATAAGAAAACTGCACTTGGGAGGCAAAATCACCACAACCAATGGAAATGTCGGCCTAATACTAGGAATGCTAATCGAACTACCAATGCTAATGCAAATGTGGATGCTGGAGTCGCACCACTTGATATAAGGATTATGTATCAATTCCTTTACAATAAGATGTAAGCCAGAGCAATGGCTAGCTCGACTGGAGGCAATGCTGGTGATACTGTGTTACTGTACCAGAAGTGGCTGCCTATAACAACTATGTTGCGTTAAGTTAGAATTATGCTAGCTTGGGAGGAAAATCATTCTTAGGGAAAGAGAATGCCATTAAGGTGGAGGATTAGCTTCTTTAGTGTGATAGGGTATTTGCCGATCTAGGGTTAAACGATAATCAAAAGAGGAGATTGGCTTTAAGGTAGTTGCAAGGAGCTGCTTTGTATTAGTGGAATAGTATTACCATAGGAGTCCCATAGGAGGATCTTACAAAGGTTGACTTTAGAGAGAGGTTCAAAGAGAAGTTCTTGTCCAAAGTAGCTAAATCGACTTTGTTTATAAGGTTTTCGTAGTTAGGACGAGGTGATATGATGTTATTAGAGTATGTTATAAAGTTTAATGAGTTGTCAAGACATAAACAAGTCATCATTAATACTCTACTTAATAAGAATGAGAAGTTCATTCATGGACTGAAGCTGGAGATTGCTAAGTCAACGATACCACATCTTAAAGATTTGTTTAATTTCATAGTGGACTTGGCTTTTAGAAATGGGGATTTTCTTTCATATATTAGGAATAACATTTTCTTTCGCCTATTAAGAAGAATAAGTGTATAAAGACTATGGAGTTCCAAGGCAAGAAGAGAAAGTTCTTTGGCAAGAAGGGATCTCAGAAGAGTGGAGCTTCTAGGAAAGGAAAGTTTAAAGTAGTTTTCTATAAGTGTGATAAGAAAGGGCATTTTTCAAATCAATTTTTCCCTAGAAATAGCAAGAAAGCTATGACAAGAAGGGAGTAAAATGATTTAATTGCGATAGGATGGCGCATTTCAAGAGGCACTATCCAGATCTGGTCAAAGCTAAAATAGGAAATGTTTTTATTTTGGAACCTATGGCTTCTGGACCAACTGCAGAGGAGAAAGGAAAGGCTGTGTCAGGTGGTATACTTCTTATTCTTAGCATTCCTGTTAAATTGTTGTTCAATATAGGAGCGTCACATTCTTTTATCTCTAGATTTTTAGTAGATAAGTTAAACCTTGAACCGACATTTCTTATTACTTCTCTAAAGGTTGCGAATTGAATAGGTGGCTATGAAACTCTCGGGGTGAGATGTGAATGTGTTGAGGTTGACTTGTTAGGTCATATGTTTGCCGTGGTTAAGTTTGTATGATGCTAGTATATTTTATCGAGATAGAGTGATATCCTTAAGACACCTTAATCACCATGCTCAAATTATATACTAATTAGAAGAATCAAGCCTCAGTGTATGTGCGATGTTAGGTGTTATGGAAGGCATGAAGGATGAAATTAATTGGGTTTTCATTGTAGGTGAGTATGTTGATATTTTTGAATCTATTACAGGACTACTGTCGAAAAGTTCCATTGATCTTCAAATAGATTTCATACTTAGAGCTGAACTTGTAAGTAGACCAACTAGTAGAATGACACCTACCGAAATGAAGGAATTAAAGGTGTAGATGGTGGATTTGGAAAGGAAGAGATTTATTAGACAAAGAATTTCACCTTACGAGGCTACAATGGTGTTTGTAAAAAAACTAGATGGGTTGTTACGGTTGTGTATCGATTATAGAATGTTAAATGAGAAGACAATAAAGAATCGGTACCTTTTCCTAGAATAGTTGATTTATTCGATTAATTGAGTGGAGCCAAGTTATTTTCGCAGTTGGACTTAGCAACAAGTTCCCATCAATTGAGAGTGGAGGAGGACAATATACCATTGACGGCATTTCAAACAAGATATAATTCATATGAATGGTTATTCATGCCCTTGGGATTGACCAACGCACCCGCATTTTACGTAGACTTGATGAGCTGGATCTTCTAAGAGCATTTGGATAGATTTGTATTGGTATTTATCGATGACATTTTGATATATTTTAAATGAATGAGATCATGAATTTTATCTCAAAATAGTGCTAGCCATGTTAAGGGACATTAGCTAAAGGTAAAATTTTCAAAATACCATTTCTCAGAAAGAGAAGTTAAGTTTCTTGGACACATAGTTTTAGAGAATGGATTATTGTGGATCCATCGAAGATCAAAGCTATTAATAGTTCGAAAAGAACTAAGACTATAACCGAGATTAGAAGTTTCTTGAGGTTGATTGGCTACTACGATAGATTTTTTAAAGATTTCTCTCCTACAATAGCACCAATGACCAAGCTAAGAAGGAAGGACGTAAAGTTTGTTTGGACCAATAAACGAGAAGCATTTTAGAAGCTAAAGCATATATTGACCAATGTGCCTGTGCTAGTTATTCCAAATAGGAATCAAGATTTAGGGGTGTATATAGACGCATGTGGAATAAGGTTGGGAGCTGTATTAACGTAGAGAGGTAGAGTCATTGCGTTGTTTCTTGGCTACTTTGGTCGCATGAAGTTAGACCCTACTCAAGATTCGGAGTTGGCGGCAGTGATCATTGCACTGAAGGTATGGGGATACTATATTTTGGGAGAATGATTATAGTTACTTATGAATCATAAATCCTTAAAGTATTTATTCTCTCAAAATAAGTTGAATATAAGGCAACAAAGATGACTGGAGTTTTTGATAACCTATAATTTTGGGATTAAGTATATGCCAGGAAAAGGAAACAAAGTTGCTAGTGCACTCAGTGGAAAACACCATAATGTAGCATCGGCAAGGTTATGTGAATGGAATGATCTAGACCCATTGGCTTCTTGTAGAGTTAGAATGAGGCCGACGGCTAGTTCTAGTCTGTAACAACCCTATATTTTGTAATTCTTTTAATTGAATTTTTGTTTTACTATTATTTATTTAATTTATATAATTTTATTATTTTAAAATATAAATTTTGATTTTGATATGAATTATCATTCCAAAACATGACTAAAAAGAATATTTTCCAAAAAGTGAATTTTGGTCAATATGGTCAAACTTTGACTTTTGAATTTAAAATTTGAAAGTTTAAAATTTTGAATTTTATCTTTTTTATGAAAGTAAATAAAATTTTAAGAATACTGCTTTTTGTTTTGTTGAAATCTGATCTATATTGTGAAAGTTATGCCTTTTACATTATTGAATGAAATTTGCTGTATTTAACAAAATTCTTTATTTTATTTCTATAAATAATATTTTGTTGTCATGTAATGATCTAATTTACGTTTTTTGGGTAAAATAACATGATGTTATGTATATATTTTGGTTTTAAAATATTTTTAAAAGTGTAATTGACATTTTCCAGTGTCAGTTGTATTTTTGTTTACAATTTCTACTTTCCAACTTCAATTAATTTAAGGAATTCTTTATTTAATTTTCTATTTTCTATAGATCTTATTTTACTCTCATTCCCACTTTATTTTGTTACTCATTATTTTATTTATTTGACATTTTATTTGTTTTAAAGTGAAATAGAAATTTTTCTAGAGCCAATGGTATTTTATTTGTAATTTTCATGTCCTGTTTCCAATTTTTAAACAATTTCTTTAATTATTTTTCTATTTTCTCCAAATTTAATTATTTATTTCAATTTGAATATATTTAAAAAATTATTTTATTTCAAAATTTTAATTTATAATATTTTTAAAATGAAGTAGATATTTTTTCAAAGCCAATGATGATTTAATTGTAAATTTTGAAGCCTGTTTTGAATTTTAAGCAATTTCTTTAATTATTTTTCCTATTTTCTTTAAAATTTATTATTTATTTTATTTTATATTACTTTTTTCGGTTTTTAAAGTCAAGTTACTGAAATTTTATTTGTTTTTATTTAATTAAAAGAAAGTGGAAATTTGAAAGGACTTAAGCTTTAAATTTGTGACTTTTCATTTGCTACTCTTCAATTTCCTTGACCTTTCACTTGCTCATGTTTGGCCGTATACTTCAATACCATGGCCGTGAGTTTCTCGGTTATAATTCACGTGAATATACTCCATCTCGTTTCATTTTTCATGGCATGAAATAATGGGTAATGGCCTCCTCTTCTTTTCTATCTTTTTCTTCTTCTTTTCATGTGTTTTGCTATCTTTTCCTCTTGTATTTGCTCTTCACCATCCTAGCTAGCCTTGAACACCACCTCCAGCACCTCCTCCTCTTCACCATCCATCACCTAACATCATGTCCTCCTCTGACTTGACCAGGCCGCACCCTTCTCCTTGACAAAACTCCACACAAAAGCCTTGAGAACCCCTTAAAAACATGTTAGCCTAGCCTAGTTGCTTCACCATCTTCATACATCACCTTGGCCATCACCTAGAGCCGCCACCACCACCTTGATATGACCACCACCCATTGCCTTAGCTACTGTCCAGATCTGAAACATGAAAGGCCAAGCCAAACACCCACGTAGCCGAGCCCAAAACATTTACCAAAACAACACTATCAAGCCTAGCTTCTTCACATACTCATGCCTTATAACCTCTACATGTTCATGCCTTGTAACCATGACTTTTTAGGTCCAAACCTGAGCCAAAAGCATGTCGTGGATGAGCCATATAGCACCCTAGGCCGAGAACATGAGTGTTGAAAGCATGGCAAATCATTGTGTTCATATTGCTTTTTATTTCAAAGTTAATCCAATTCAATGTTGTATTGAATTTATATTAATATTTGGTTTTGCTTATGATTGTGACAAGATCATTAAGCTTGGTTCTCTGCCCACTTGGGTCTATTGTTGTGTCATCGTGCTTTTGGGAATCAGTCTGTGTCATTTGAATTGATAACTCCAGCACAAAAAGATGAGTAAATCTCACGCGACATTTTATACTTATGCAATTGTGAAGTGACAACAACTGAATGTGTAGAATTATATGTGATTTTATAACTGCCTGTAATTATTTATATATGATGTTACACCTGTTAATTTACATGTCATCTCATCTGTTATTGTTATATGTTGTTAACTGTTCATTCATATCTGTTTATCACACTGCAAGTTCCCTGTATTGTATAACAGATATAAATACACACTATAACAGATATTTTGACACTATATCTGTTATATGATATGCATTTGAAAATAAAGTTTTAAAAGATATGATATTTTGATATTAAAATGATTTGAAAATAAAGTTTTGAAAGATATGATATTTTGATATTAAAATGATTTGAAAATAAAGTTTCGAAAGATATGATATTTTGATATTAAAATGATTTGAAATAAAGTTTTGAAAGATATGATATTTCCATATTAAAATGATTTGAAAATAAAGTTTTGAAAGATATGATATTTTGATATTAAAATGATTTGAAAATGAAATTTTGAAAGATATGATATTTTGATATTAAAATGATTTGAAAATGAAGTTCTGAAAGATATGATATTTATGTATTAAAATGATTTGTAAGGAAGTTTTGAAAGGATATGATAATTTAATATATTGAAATGGTCGGAAATGACTTGATATTTATTTTGATGAATATTTGAATTTGAAATATATGGTATGTTGATATATTGAAATGGTTTGGAAATGATTTAATCTTTATTTTGATAAAGATTGAGATTGAAATGATATTTTATTTTGAAGTATAAAATATTATTTTAAAGTTATAACCACGGGTTATAATAACGATTGGTTGGCAAACAGACCGGGATCGGATATGGGCGTACTCTCTGTCGATACCGAAAACCACTTTGACAATCGTGTACGTGGTGGAGATTCCAGAATGCAGTAGGATGGTGGCGACGTTCTTGAGGTATATTACATGGACCCAACTCTCATGAGTTGGCATAAGGTGGCTAAAACAGGAGCGATCTCGGGGAAAAGGGGTAGCTCCTCTGGTCGGACACATTTCTTCGATACCATTCTATTGCTTTTGTGATTGTTTGGGCGCCCCTTCAATTTTGGGAATGTGTTCCGAGGTGGGCGTATGTGACTGCTGTGTTACCACCAGCCCGAGTGTCGTAATTGGTATATCTACCTTGGCATTGCCTTATGTGCCGTGTCACCTACCATATCGAGCCTTTACTACGAGTTTGGTTTTCTCCCGTAGCCCATGCGTATCTTCTTGTAGTCTCCCGATCTGGTGATATGCAGATATTGGATGGACTACTGGGACTATTACGTGTTAAGGTGGAAAATGTAAAGCTTAATGCTATTTAAAAGTAAGTTTATTTTACTATTAGACATTATTATAATAGCGCAATATTAGTACGTAGTAAGTAGTTTGACGGATCCTTAAGGATAGGCGGTCCCAAGCATCCTTTAAGTTACTTCTATCTTTACTACAGTTCACTTGAGTTGGTTTACATTGTATAAGTATGTATGTCCTGACTCGAGTGTTTGTATTTTTATTTATGCTCGGGTCAGCCTGAGTATTCACAAATTTGGATTTCCACTCTTTGGAGATTTAGAATCGCTGGAGATTATCTACTTGTCTAGTTTTATCTTTTTTAGTTTGTTGTTCTAATTCAGCTCTTGTATTAGTAGACTTCTATGTACTGAGACTTCTGTTGTACTCTATTTCTTTTGTTGTATCTTACGTAACTCTGATATATTTATATTGTAGCTTCATGAACTACTATTTCTTTACTTCCGTTGCACTATTATTACTCTGTGTCTGTGATCTATGATTATTTATTTACTGTATATTCTGAGATTTGCCAAATTTTATTTACAACGCGGTATTTTGAGAAATTCAAGTCCGACATGTGCGGATGCGAATGGTCGAAAATACCGAGTGTTACATAGTCAGAGTACCACAGTGATCTCTTATTAAGAAATTCGATCAATACTGATCGAAAGAATTTCCACAAGGCAAAAGATAATCAAATACTAGCCGATTGGATAAAGACGCTAGAGGTGGGAAGTGAGATTGATGATTTGAATGATTTTGTACTTGACCAAAGAGGCTGATAGACAATAAAGGGATGGCTATATGTTGCGAATATGGATAATTTAAGAAAGGAAGTTCTTAGAGAATCTCATCGATTGAAGTTTACTGTTCATGCCAAAGGTGCAAAAATGTATCAAGATATGAAGATGAGTTTCTTTTGGGAAGGAATAAGGAGCGTTGTAAGCTTATGGTGAAGCAATATATATGAATTGCCAACAAGTAAAAGCGAGCATCAAAAGCCCAGCGAATTACTTCAACTATTATAAGTGCTACCGTGGAAATGGGATTCCATATACATAGATTTTAACAATGGGTTGCAAAGGTTGAATAGGGGAAATAAAAATATTTGGGTCGCAGTCGATAGACTAACTAAGAGTGCACACTTTATCCCTATCAAGTCAACAAAGGTGACACCTAGTTTGACTAAGTCATTCATGAAGAATACTGTGAGAGTTCATCGAATACGAAGTAGCATTGTGAGTGATAGAGATTCATTGTTCACTAGAGAGTTCTAAAAGATCTTACAAGCTATATTGGGAACCAAGCTGAAGATCGGTACAGCTTCCCATCCATGGACTAATAGCAAAACAGAAAGGGTTAATAAGATACTCAAGATTTGTTGAGAGCTTGTGTAATACAGTTTAGAGGGTCATTGGAAGACCATTTGCACCTAGTCGAGTTTCCTGTAGCAATAATTATCATATTAGTATAGGAATGGAACCTTTCGAAGCATTATAAGGAAGGCCATGTAAATCACCTGTATATGGTTGGTGATAGGTGATAGACCGATACTTGGTCCGAATTTGGTGAAAGAAGCAATTTGAAAGATTGAGTTAATCCATTTAAGTATGAAGTAAGCTCAATCAAAACAGAAAAGTTATGCAAATAGAAGGCTTAAATACTTGGGATTCTTTTTGAGAGAAATGTGTGATCCTCTAAAATAGAGGAGAGCACACATGTACAAATATATATATATATATATTATTGAAAACAAAGGAGCTGCTAACATGTCTAGTAGGAAACAAGTCAAAATACAGAAAAAGGTAAGAAAACAAACTCAAGTAACTTCTTGAACGAGCTTCGGCAAGACCATTCCCCATTACACCTCAACATCAAGCTTCGGCAAGGCCACCGTTCGATACTGCAATGTTAGAAATACCTAAAATAATCCATTGCGTAGTCAAGTGCATAAATGAGATCAATCAGCTCCACCAGAGAATGAATGCATCACTGCTAATGTGGATGATCCAGATCTAACATATAAAGTCTCTCCAAACAGCTATCCTGCGACCTACAATCCTGCAGTCCTGATGATAGCACCCTGAAACCTAGCAAAGAACAATCTAGCTCCATTCTTAGCCTAAACCTGTGCCTGAAGATGGAACTATACAAATATATAAGAATAATATACATATATGTATATGAATAAAATTTATATACATACATACATATATATATGTATATGTATTAAAGAAATAAAAGTAATAAAAACTATAGTAAGAAAATAAGACTGCAAATAACTATAACAAGAAATAGACTAATAAAAGGTTCAAAACTCATAATGCAACACCTTAACTTACTCTAATGTTATGAAATAGTGATCAAGAAATCAAAAGGGCATAAATATTAACAAAATATATATTTAAATACTATCAGGAATTAAAATCTAAAAAAATTAATATTATGCTCCTTTAATCAAAAGAACATTATGACAATCAGAAAAATCTACATTCGAATTCAAAAAAATGTTAATGCTATAATTATTGAAGTTAAAAATATTGTTTTTATGTTTAAATAACTCTATATTTTTTATAATCTTATTGAGATATTCTTTAAAATGATTATGTTTAGCCAATCTATATTTTGGATTTGAGATCTGGTTGAAACAAAATGATGCTACTGTGAAAACCAATCTATTAATATAACTATTATTGTTATTAAGAAGTCTCTGGTTTCTCTCAAACCAAATAAACCAACATATTATGATAAATAAAGTATCTAGTAAAAATCTATTACCCTTTTGAAACTTAAATCTTAAGTTTTTCTAGTAAAAATCACAATCGGACATTTTAGTTATAAAAATAAAGTTAAAAATTTTAGGAGTATTATTAAGAATGAAGTCGGTATCCATACAAGCATAATACATATGATTAATATCATCAAAATACAATTTACAAAAAGAACATTTATTATCAATTTTCATATTCTTTCTTTTTAAAAGTTCAGTAGTGTTTAGCTTCCCATGCATGATTAACCACACATGAATCTTAGCTTTTCCTGGCGCATTGCAAGATTGAATAATTAAGGTGTATTGGGCAAGAGTACATACACTAATGGATTAAGTGTATGTATTTTTGGTTGTTTTATTTATAAAATATTAAATTCCAAAAAATTAAGGTGTAATGGCGCATTAACATACACCAAAAGTACTTATTTAATTCCAAGAGTACAAAAATTCATACATTAATGCAATCACTAAATCTCATATGGATGATTTAGTGATTACAGGATTAAATCACCAAAAGTACGCTAATGCAGTCACTAACGATTGTATTATTTGTCCATCACTAATGCAATCATATCAAGAAAAAATTCATACACTAATGCAATCACTAATGATTGTCAAGAATGGACTCATACACTAAATCTCTTAAATAAAACAATTTAATACTTTTGGTTGTTCGATTATTATATTGTTAATAATAGAATTTAATACTTTTGGTGTAATGGAGCATTACAAGATTGAATAATTAAGGTGTATGTAATTTTGATTGTTCTACGCATTAAATAAGTTCAGTAGGAATTTTATGTTATTAAGTTTTAGGAACCAAATTCATATTAACCATATATTAAATACTTGGAATTCTTGGTTAGGAATTCTGTATTCATGAAAGTATCATCGAGAAGGTTGTTATACGATTTAGGAAGTTGGCAAAGTTGGAACCAATATATGTTAGGCTATTTCCTATTATAGAGAAGATCAAAAAACTCACGTATCACATCGAGTTACCAAATACTTTGGCAGGAGTCCATGATGTTTTTTACTTACCCCACCCAAGGAAGTATGTGCATGATCTAAAGAATGTTAGCAGGCCAACGGTTTTGGAAGATATAGCAGTGGAGCCTAAATGATAATCATTACATATAGTGGATAAAGATATAAAGGAGCTTAGAAATAAAATGGTCAAGTTAGTAAAATCCAGTAGAATGGCAATGAACAAGACTATATCAAGGAGATTGAGGATAGGATTAGAAAGATTTATCCTAAGGTATTTTGATTGTATGATCTATCTTGTCGTATAGACTTCGGACTATTAGTTATGCTAGTATTCTTGATTTTATGTGCTTATGACATATATTTGTATGACTGGTACGCTTGTTGTTTTTCTTATCGTCATTTTGAGGATGAAATTCTTTAAGGAGGGAAGCCTGTAACATCCCTAATTTTTGCTGCACATTATTCCAGATATTTAATAAAAAAATAATTAGATAATAATAATATGGGAGTGTGTGCCTATGTGCTTATATATATGTATAATGTAAATAATTGTCATATAAATGTAATTTTAAATTTCAAACTTTAAATAAAGAAATGGGTTATGAGAAAAGAAATTAAAGGCTTTAGTTATATAGGAGGGAAGTAAGGAAATAAGAGGAAAATAAGGATAACACATACAATTTATTTCTCCTAGCAACCACTTTTCCCCTCCATATTAATTTGACTGTTCCCTCATTGTAACAACCCGAATTCAAGCAGGTCCGAATTTTTCACAAAACGCTAAAACCCAAGCCCACTAAAACCCAAGTTGGGAATTTGGTATCCTCTAAATAGGCAAAGACAAATATATCAGAGCTCAATTAAATATCTCACAGCCGAATTGACTGAAATATAATAGTAAGTAAATACTCACTAATATAATAACACTTTCTAAAAAATGTCTTAAAGCTGGGAAGTCTCTGTCATCTACCTAACCTGTAGGATGTTATGAGAAGGGGCTCGAAACTAAAGTTTTGGTGAATGGATAAATTATTCACTTTTAAACTTAATTCTACATATACCATTTTATTTCCGTTTACTGTTATATTAGGTTCACTAGGTTTATCATACTCTCGCCTCTATGCATGAATCGTACCCATCTACTCCTCAATAGATTAAAACCTAATAACGGATATCCTAAGTACTACCCATGGTACCTTCCGTATCCTCCTCGAAAAGGTCTCCATCATCTTGCTTCGAGAGCGTTCCGTAACTACATCTGTAAAGGACTGCTTCGTAAGGCCTATAATACAAATGCTCCATCGTCTTGCTTCATAGTTATATCTATAAAGGACTGCATTGTAAGGACTACAATACAGATACTTCATCATCTTGCTCCATGAGCATTCCGTAGCTACATCTGTGAAGGACTGCTTCGTAAGGCCTACAATACAGATGCTCCACTACTTACTATGAAAACGTAAATCGCATCCGCTCTACTCTATGCCAGTGCTTGGACATCCACAATATACCACCCAGTTCGTACATTGAGGACTACGTAATCGTTTTGTCTACTATTTGAATCCCGCTAACAAGGTCTACCCTGTACGGAATTCAGTCGGGGATTTCCTGTATCTGTAAAGGACTGCTTCATTAGGCTTACAATACAGATATTCTAGTTGGTCTGTCTCTTTTTCATCGAGGCTATGGCCCACACAGCCACCCCTCAACTAACCAAAAGACTTCTAAAGAATTAAGTGGTTGTTCCCTAGTGCAAACAATATAACATTCAAATGGCGATGCCCCTCATCTAATGTCTCGATAGTGAAAGAATCATTAGCCTGTTGGTTTAACTCTGGTCTTTCCCAAAATCGTTCTTGGTCTTGATGCTGGCCGATATCCTCATGCGACTATCCTTAAACATACTTGCAACTACTGGACATACGAATACCCTACTACAAACATCAAGCCCTTCTGACGCCTACAAAGGGCTGCTTCGTTAGGCCTACAATACAAATGCAGTTAAGGCATACTCTCTTGATGGAATACCTATAGACCTGACTCCGAGGGTGCAGCTTCATTAGGCCTACCCAGAGGGCCATCCTAGAGTATCCTCACATCCTGTTGAAGTCTCGTACTTTCTTAAAGCCCAAAAATACTAAGTTGGACGTGCTTCTCCATTTCTGAAATCCATGATGAACTACTTCGTTAAACGCTACATCCTTTGGGCTGCTCCAAACGCATCTCAATTCTTTTATTAGACCCTAAGTCTAATCTTTTAATTTGCATTTATTTTACTTTCTTATTCTGTTGACTACTAATTTACCATAATTAGCATATTCTTGCCATCATCTCATCTCTATCTATTGTGAGATTTCCATTTATTTAATAGAGAATGCTGTTGGTATGAGCCACATTCATTATCTTGCTTATTTAACTTAATATAAGTCTTAAGTTCATTGAAATAAGCCTTTTATCATTCCTGCTTTATTTTCTTATTGACTTATTATAATTATTTAAATAAATACCATTATTATTGCTCATTAATTTATTTAAAGTCTCAAAATAAGCTTTTTAGTTCTTATTACTTAATTACCTATTGTTATCATTTTCTCTTCTTTTATAGTACGTACATAATTCTAACATTTCTTTTCTGTTCTAATCCGCCTTCTTTTATTATGATATAGAATATTCTTTTATTCTCTTATATTATATAATTCACTTATCATAATAACTATCTTATTGTATAGTCTACGCAATAAATGCAGATCTGGGTTCATTATCGTTCATAACTCCGAATTCTTTTCTAATAATTTACTTGATTCCTTTCATACTTTATTTTATTTTCTTATATTCTAGGAAGCAATTCTATTTTATTTGGTTATGTATGAAAACTATACTAAAAATCCATTTCCATATTTTAATACTAAATAATACTATAAACAATAATTCGTTACTGCAGGGTATTTCTTTTATTATTTTGGAATAGTGTAAAATACAATGATTTCTCTATTTTACACCAGTTCCCTTTTTCTTTCTTTTATTCTTGCAGTTACGTTTATTGTTATCTTTTAAATATTAAATTAAACAAATGTATCATATTTTTTAAACTAACCAATTAATCTATTACTTACTTTCAAATCAAGTTATTAAAATTATTTATTATTCTCGTTTTAGCATATTTTATTGCAGAATTTCATTTTTCTAGCTTTATTCCAACTTTTCTTATTTTACATCTAATCTAGTATTTTCCCATTTTAATCCATAGTCGCAAATTTTCTTTTTAACTATATTGTTCGCGTACAAAGAGAATAAAAAGAAACTAGCATTTAGGCTAAATTATAACTTCAAATTAGATGAAAATTACAGTAATTTCTTATAGCTTGGCATAACTAATTAACAGAACAAACTACTGAAATACTGAATAAAATTATTTAACAGGAATTTAACGATAATATATCATAAACGTAAAAGATATAATTAAATCCACTCACATTGCCGGCTTTCCAAATCTCCCTGTTCTTATTTCAGATCTGTCCCAAACATCTATATTCACCTCCCTTGTAATCGCTATTTGGAATTACAAACGATATATTTATTGATCTATAATATTTGAAAGAGAAAAGGAAGAGAGTTGGATTAGAAATAGCAAATAAAACTCAGATCTAGGATTTTACCTTTGACATAGCCTTCTGATTTGAACCAAATCCTAATTCCCTAATTAATTTTTTTCTCTTTCTATTTAGATCTAAATTCATGTGAATTAGATCTAAAATTTTATTATTAAGAAAGTGTGGAGAGATAGAAAAATGGCAGAGCTTCTGTAAGCAAGAGAAAAATAATGAGATTAAAACTGAGGCTATACACCTATATTTACAGTGGTTCAAATCAGTGCTAATCATTAGATATATAACCCTAAAGTCTAAAGCGTACACTCAGTCTATGGACATTAAATTAATATGTTTTCTTCTGTATTTATTTTTATTTCAAATTGATTCTCCAACGATCTTTTCATTAATCACTTTCCTCTTCTCTCTCGCAATCATTGGAAACATATATTTTTAAATATAACATTTCTTCTAAATAAGATTCCCCTATTAATCACGCAATTAATAGATTTCATATATACCTAGAATTAATTTACTATCTAATTATCCCCTGCCTGCACTATGATTTGTTACAAAATTAATATGTCAATCAACACCATATTAATTCGTCACATATAATTTATTTTATTTCCATAATTATTGCATGCATATATTCTACAACTGAATTTTGAATCATAATCTTAACTATATATGTTATCATAAGTCTCCATGTTTATTAATTGACAATTGATTACTTGAATAAATTGCTCTTCCCTCATTTTATTCCCTTGCACTAACATATGTGTTTTTAATCATATTAATTAGTTGCTACAATATATATTCCTTTTCTTGTCAGTTCCTATCAATTAATCACCTCTACTAATTAATTGATTATTAATTTCCCTTTTAAACAAATATCATCAATTAATCTTCCCTTTTGATTGATTTTATATAATTTCTCCCTCTAATTCATTTGTTACACAAATATATATGTATTCCATATAATATTAATTAGTTGCTCCATTTACAAACATTTCTTTGTTTTAAAATTTCAAACGTATATAACCTAATTAAATTGTTTGCATATATAACTGTAATTTAACACGAGGTGTTACATTCCCCTCCCCCCTCCCCGTTAGAAATATTCATCCTCGAAATTTAACAAGGGTTCAATTATGTAGTTTCTTGTATTAATCACATCCATTTTTTGTACATCCAATTTTGCAACAACCCGTGCATAATGAAAAGTGCAATACATCATAAAATATATGCATGTACAAGAATATGCGGTACCTCCTATATGAATGCTTTTCCTTTTAGAAAATCCTTTTAAAACATGATACACACATCCTAAGTATACTTTCAATTTCTATATAAATGCAATCTTTTGAAAACTCAAAATATTTTTCATTTAATTTATCCCACACTCCTACTGAATAGGAGCATAGTTCAACAAATTTTGCATCCAAAACCTACCATACAACTTTAAATATTCGAATTTTAGAAAAATCAAATTTTCTGAACTCGATCTCTTATGTCAGAAAGAAGGTAGAAAAAGGAAAAACTTCATATTTCTTCGATTTTCTTTTGCCCACATCTTCCTCCATATTTGAGATTTAGGTTACCATTCTAAAAAAATTATTTACTTTCCCAAGCATAGTTTAAATAAGAAAATATCTCTTTTTAAATTTTTATGTTGACATTTCTTTCGCTTTCTTTAAATTTGTTATTTTCCTTTTAGTTATCTTATTCTTATTTTACTCCTTTTTTATGCAACAACAAAATATACCTATCATCTAGGGCAAGGAGGTCCAGGACCATGTCCACTTTGACATAGAAAGGTCATACTCTAAGAATCCAAGTAACTCATATGCTCCTCTTACTGCCTATTACTTGTTACCAACTTACGTTGTATTACTCATGACAAATAAGATATATTCATCTCTTCTATTCCATGCTCAAAAAGGAATAACTAAGTCTCATTTACTGCAATGGATAAGGGTTCAATCTATGCAGTCTCTAACCAAAAAGACAACTAAGCTTGGGGAAATTTTCTCTTTACCTTTCATTTTTCCCAACTAAGGTCTACCTATCCCAACCATGTATATCTTATCATCTTACTAATATCATTTCACTTTTCTTCTATAGTCTGTACACATAAAGCAACATTTCTAGGTTTTCACTAGTGTCCTATACACCTTACAGGAATTTTTATCATTACTAAGAGTAATTACTGCTATAACCTAATACTTTTCCCAGTACACGTAGGAAATGATTCCTATCTAATCCATATTTAAAAGTCTGTTTTTGTTTGGTATTTATCAATTTTTCTTCAAAAATTAAAACTTCTAAATTTTATCTTTTCAAAAACTTGTTTACTTTTCCACCAAATCATTTTTTTAAACATGTCTTCCTTGTTCTTAAAACATTTTTCTTTTTTCTTGACTTTAAAAAAATGTCCTCGCGTGTTTTCAAAATATCCTTGTTTCTTTTATAGATTTTCAAATTTACTAAAACTAGGATAAATAAGAATAATTATTTTATCAAAAATCTCTTAACTTTCATACTCTTTCAATTACTTAACCTTGAAAGAGTTACTAACTTACTACACTTAATGGTTTTATACCTTAATGTATTGAAATTACTTTCTCCTATGAGGAACCATTAACGTTAGAATCTTCTATGAATCCTTTAAAGGAGGATTTCATGTTTATGTGAAATTATAAGGAATTTATTTTATATTTTATCGAAATAGGCTATACAAAATCTGGTGCTTTCCATACCTTGTACATCTCTTTCGCGTATTACTTATAGATTGCACAAAACATCTTTGTTTGTGATTTAAGAAAATTATATCATTATTCATTTCTGTCTAGTAGATTAAGGTACGTTTTGCTCTATATTTACTGACATACGATATTTCCTACTAAATTCATAAACTTATCGTACATTATTTTTCAAAAGAACTCATTTTAAAAACTTCTTTATAACTAGAAAATAATTTCATGTGCTTATTTAAATAATAATTGTACATACAAACCACTTTAGAAATTATCTACAAATCTCATTTGGGTCAAAACAGATGATGTGTAAAACATCGTTACTGCAACCCAAAAATACTAATATATGGATTCAATTAAAATAAATATTAATATCCCATATGCTATGTAAAAACATTTACTTTGGGAGCTACCTACTATAACAATAGTGTCATGGTCTATGCTTCATTTATTTTTACTGAAAACATTTATTAAAACAGTAAATGTTGTAGCCTACATTTTCGATACTTAACACACTCTAGGTTTTTATATTAAAAATCATTGTCTACCTACAATGAAACTAACGAGCTGTACGTGCTCTATAATTCTTCAAAAAGAATTTCACTTTTGACAAAATTTACATCATATAAAAATCAATTTAAATTTCTTACCACTTAATTTTTTCAAAAACACAATATTTACTTCCTAAAATATACTAACAATTATATTTTTTAACTTTTTTAATTCAAAAGTTTTGTTTTTATTGGGTTAGGCATAAAGGGGATTTTCTTCATACTAAAACCTCTTATTCTTCCCGAAATAAAAACACTCTCCCTACTATCCCTAAGGAACTTCCCTACTTCCTAAAACATATGGATACAAATTGTCTCTCAAAACATGGCTTGTTTGTATGCTATAAATCGGTAATAACATAAGGCTCTACATACTTGGGTCATCCCAAACCCAACTAGCAAACTATGCACAATATACTTCAAAAAAATTTCCATATGTTTAAGTCTATGGTTGAGGACTATTTGGATTTTAGTACATAATATATTTATATTTTATTAAAAAATATAAATACATTCACTCAGTATCTACCTAGGATTACTAAACCTAGGCTTTGATACCAAATGTAACAACCAGAATTCCAGTGGGTCTGGATTTTTCGCAAAAATACTAAAACCCAATCCCACTGACCCAAATTAGGAATCTGTTATCCTGCAAATAGGAAAAGACTTAATTAAATATCTCATAGCAGAATTGACTAAAATATAATAGTAAGTAAATACTCACCAATATAATAACGCTTTCTAAACAAGTGTCTTAAATACTCACCAATTTAATAGGATGTTATGAGGAGGGGGTCAGAACTAAAGTTCTGGTGAATGGATAAATTATACACTTTTAAGCTTAATTCTACATATACCATTTCATTTCCAATTACTGTTATATTAGATTCACTAGGTTTATCATACTCTCGCCTCTATGCGTGAATCATACCCATCTACTCCTTAGTAGATTAAAACCTAATAACTGATATGTGTGTGTGTATATATATGTAGCTATATTCCCAATGACCACATTAGTCCTAGGTACCACCCATGATACCATTCATATCCTCCTCGAAAAAGGCTCAAACGTCTTGCTTCGTGAACGTTCTGTAACTACATCTATAAAGGACTACTTCGTAAGACCTACAATGCAGATGCTCCATATCTTGCTCAGTAGGTATATCTATAAAGGACTGCTTCATTAGGCCTACAATACAGATACTCCATTGTCTTGCTCCGTGAGCGTTCCTTAGCTACATCTGTAAAGGGATGCTTCGTAAGGCCTATAATACAGATGCTCCACTACTTACTATGAAAACATAAATCGCGTCTGCACTAGTCTATGCCAGTGCTCGAACATCCACAATGTACCACCTAGTGCGTATATTGAGGACTACGTAATCGTCCAATCTACTATCCGAATCCCGCCAACAAGGTCTAATTTGTATGGAATTCAATCAGGGTTTTCTATATCTGTAAAGGACCGCTTCATCAGGCCTACAATATAGATATTCTAGTTGGTCAGTCTCTTTTTCATCGTTGTTATGGCCCCATGCAACCACCCCTCATCTAACTGAAAGACTTCTAAAGAGTTAAGTGGTCATGCCCTACTGCAAACAATATAACATCCAAATGGTGGTGCCCCTCATCCAATCCAATGTCTTGATAGTGAAAGAATCATTGGCCTATTGGTTTAACTCTAGTCTTTCCCGAATTCGCTCTTGTTCTAGATGCTAGCCGATATCCACACGCAACTATCCTTAAACTTACTTGCAAGTACTGGACATACGAATATCCTACTCCAAACACCAAGTCCTTTTGACTGCCTATAAAGGTCTACTTCGTTAGGCCTACAATGCAAATGCAATCAAGGCATGCTCTCTTGATGGAACACCTACAGACCTGCCTCCAGGGGTGCAGCTTCGTTAGGCCTACCCAGCGGGCCATTCTAGAGTATCCTCATGTCCCGTTGAAGCTTCGTACTTCCTTGAAGCCTAAAAATACTAAGTCGGATGTGATTCTCCATTTCTAAAATCTGTAATGAACTGCTTCGTCGGACGCTATATCCTTTGGACTGCTCCAAATGCATCTCAATTCTTTTATTAGACCCTAAGTCTAATCTTTTAATTTGCATTTAGTTTACTTTCTTATTCTATTGGCTACTTATTTACCCTAATTAGCATATTCTTGCCCTCGTCTCACCATTATCTATTGTGATATTTCCATTTATTTAATAGGTAATGTTGTTGGTTTGAGCCACATTCATTATCTTGCTTACTTAACATAATATAAATCATAAGTTCATTAAATAAGCCTCTTTTATCATTCCTCTCTTTTATCATTCCTGCTTTATTTTCTTATTGACTTAATATAAATTATTTAAATAAGCTTCTACCATTATTATTGCGCATTATTTTATTCAAAGTCTCAAAATAAGCTTTTTCGTTCTTATTACTTAATTATAACATATGTTATAATTCTACATGTAGTTGTCATTTTCTCTTCTTTTATAGTCCGTACATAATTCCAACATTTCTTTTCTGTTCTAATCTTCCTTCTTTCATTATGATATACAATATTCTTTTATTCTCTTATATTATATAATTCAATTATCATAATAACTATCTTATTGTATAGTCCACGCAGTAAATGCAGATTTGGGTTCATTATCGTTTACAACTTCAAATTCTTTTCTACTTGATTCCTTTCATACTTTGCTTTATTTTCTTCTATTCTAGGAAGTAATTCTATTTTATTTGGTTAGGCAAGAAAACTATACTAAAAATCCATTTCAATATTTTAATACTAAATAATACTATAAACAATAACTCGTAACTACAAGGTATTTCTTTTATTATTTTGGAATAGTATAAAATACAGTGGTTTCTCTATTTTACACTAGTTCCCTTTTCCTTTCTTTTATTCCTGCAGTTATGTTTATCGTTATCTTTAAATTATAGAAATGTATCATATTTTCTAAACCAACCAATTAATCTATTGCATACTTCCAAATCAAGTTATTAGATTAATTTATTATTCCTGTTTTAGCGTAATTTACTGCAGAATTCCATTTTTCTAGTTTTATTCCAACTTTTCTTATTTTACATCTAATCTAATATTTTCCATTTTAATCCATAATCGCGAATTTATTTTTAACTACATTATTCGCGTATAAAGAGAATGAAAATAAACTAGTATTTAGGCTAAATTATAACTTCAAATTAGATGTAGATAACTATAAATTTCTTATAGTTTGTCATATTAAATTAACAGAATTAATTACTGAAATACTGAATAAAATTATTTAACGGGAATTTAACGATAATATTTCATAAACGTAAAAGATATAATTAAATCCACTCACATTGCTAGCTTTCCCAATCTCCCTGTTCTTATTTTAGATCTGTCCCTAACATATATATTCACCTCCCTTGTAATCCCTATTTGGAATTACAAACGATATATTTACAGATCTATAATATTCAAAAGAGAGAAGGAAGAGATTTGGATTAGAAATAGCAAATAAAACTCAGATCTAGGGTTTTACCTTTGACATAGCCTTCTGATTTGGACCAATTCCTGATTCTCTAATTAATTCTATTCTCTTTCTGTGGTAGCCATATTTAGCAACACGCGACAGCTATTATTTTTATTAACTTGCGATAGCTATTATTTTATCAACTTGTGATAGCTCTATTTTATCAACTTGTGATAGTTGTCGTTTTTATCAACGTGCAATAGCTACTATTTTTTTCAAGTTGAGATGGTTATTGGTCAACATATGATAGCTATGAAATCGTCAACTTGTGATGACTATATAATTTTCAACTTTCGATAGCTATGGATTTTTTCAACCTACGATAACTATGGTTTTTAGCAACCGGTGATAGCTTTCGATTTTCAACATACAATGGCTTTGTTTAGGTTGATATGCAGTAGTCATATTTGTTGATACATGATTGCCTGCAATTTAACATGTGATAGCACATGTTTTTGGCATACGATATTCTAAGCTTTGAAACTTGATAGCTATATCTTTTACATGATATGGCATGTGATTTTGCAAGTGTGATAGCATATTTTATGACACATTAGTTTTTAACTCTATGTTTGGATTATTTTTTACTTAAAAAAATGTAATTTTCTGTTGAGAATTTTGTGAAGGTTTTAAAAGAAGAAAGGGTGTTTTAGCTCACTTTTAAAGAATTTTTGTGAAGGAAAGTATTGCTTTATTACAAGTAATTTCGTGTATAAATGGCTATCATATGAACATCTATTTATGATGGATGATGATGTGTCTTGATCAATTATTATTGCATATGGTAAATTTTTGACATGCATACTTATATGTTATATGTTATCACCCAACATTTATGACATTGGGGATTTGGGAACTAATGATTGATTACTTTTGTTTCAATCGTGGGTCAGACTAAACTCCTAAGTGAGTCAAATTACATCCAAGATATCAAGAAGATCACATTGTGTTAGGACACCCTAAATTGATCAAAAGACATGAATCATGGATATTTTAAAACTAGATTTTGGGTGGAGACTGCTCCTCCAATCGTTAAGCCTCTGGTTGGTCTGGTCCACGATTCCAATGCATAGGGCTTTATTGATATTGAGGTTGGAATTTAAGAGTTATGCAAAGAAAGAAAATTGCAACAGTGGTGCTCATTATTTTTTTCTACACTTTTAGGAACATAAACCATTGTTATTACCTCTTAATTGGACAAGATTTTGGATTACCTTGTTATATTTTAGCCCAAGTCAGCCCGATAGGTTTTTAGTTAGTCTGGAAAAACTAATATAGGTTCAGAGTGACCTTGGGAAAACTATGCCATAGACTATTTTGTGGGATTGGATAAGTATGGGAAGGTGTAACCTATTGACCCTAGCGCATGATGGACTATTCATTTTGACCCATTACACATAATGATAATGACATTGATATTGTGATGATGTTCTAATTATTTTACTTGCAGATATATTATGACTGACATATAGACTAAAATGGTATTAGTGAGGGGAAACTCGTTCCATGCTTCAGCAGTGTAGTCTTACTAATTAGCTAATTCGATTTGAGATGGTGAAATATTTTTTAAAAGTATTTTCAAGTATAAAACCTATTTATTCTTTAAATAAGAGAAGATTTTAGACCTAGGTATTATTTTCGCTAAGTGTTTTATGTCCTTTTTCCATTCGACTTTTGACATTCACTTCAGTTTTTTGTGATATTTCTAAAGTATTTTGAGGGCTATGATGCCTATCAATAGGTTAGCCCAGTTTTTATGAATTCAAAATATTTGTGAGTCTAAGTCCCGTAATGAGGAGTTGAAGGATTTCAGCATTGATTCTCATGGGTGTCTTCACAAGAAGAGCCGTCTTGTTGTGCCTTCTGATTCTGCACTTAGGCATGATATTCTCGATGATTTTCATCGTTATAAGTATACCATTCATTCTAGCATTTGGGTTATTGTTGATTGTCTCACCAAATCAGCTCATTTCATTCCTATTAAGTCTAATAGGAGTGCTTCTCATTTGGCTGAGTTATATGTCAAAGAAATCGTGAGACTTCACGGTGTTCCTAGTTCGATTGTTTGTGTTCATACCAGACTTTTTATATGACCTGAAGTTTTTTGATTCCCTCCTAAACTCTCGGGTACTCAATTTGAATTGTGTAGGCTAAGAGTAGAGTATTACAGGTTTAGACGAATAAGCTTCCGGAGACATGCAAGTGGCAAGCTACTATTTAAAATTATTTCCATTGTGCGGTGTTAACTGCTTTTATTTCATTGCTGAATCTATATAATGATGGATACTGTAACCATCTAGTAGTTAAGACTCAAATCATCTAAGGGACATCTTCATATGCTACTCCTGTAATTAATTTGTTTTTATTGTATTTTATCAGAATGATGAAATCATGGGTAATATAATGAAATTGAATGTAATGAATGCGCATATGAGTTAATGAAAATATTTGTTTAAAATTTGTGAATTCTTGTGCTCTTGATTTATTGATACTATAACTGATCTAATTTTGCAGTTAGAAACTAATACTAAGGATGGATGAAGCATCAGTATTATCTATTTTCGATCCTCAAAATGGGGGATGTTATATTAATATTAACCAACATGAAACTATTGAATGAGTGATTTCATAGTTATCTAATAATTATCAGTACGTAACCCATTGGTGCCCCCAATAGCCATGAGTAATACACTGGCCAATATTTGGAGAGTGTTGCTTACTCTACTCTCAATGAATGTACCGATTTCCAGTATTGATACATCTTGACTAAGAATATCTTGAATCAATGTGATGAATTTCTCATGATTACAACACACAGTAGTTACTACCACAAAACATATTATTTATGGGTTTTCTACCAAATACACTCAAATTAAACAAATAATTCATATAACACATTATAACAAGTATATGATAATAGAAAAACATCTTTTATTTCGAACGAGGTTTTATTAATAATATGCAAAAAATTACAGAATTGCCCCTAGGTCAATCGCTCTACAAGAGAGGTTAAAATATATTGAGAAATGGATCCATCTAGGAGGTTTTACTACCCAATGTGGCTAGAAAGTCCAATGCTGGTTAAGATGTCTATTGAAAAGTGTAGAATTTACAATGATTACATAGATTTGAATAAAGCATGACCAAAAATTATTATTAATTTTCAAGAATTGACTAGCTAGTGGATACAACTAAGGTGCATAAGCTGTTAACTTTCATGATACGTGTTTGGATTATCATAAAATCCCGATGTTCAAGCCTGATGAAGAGCATGTTGGTTTTGTAAATGACTAGGGAACTTATTATGTAGGGTAATGCCTTTTAGGCTGGAGAATGCATGTTCCACTTATCAATAATTGGTAAGTAGGATGTTCAAAAATCAAATTAGAAAAAGTATGGAAGTTTATATAGATGCTATATTAGTTAAACTGAAGGAAGAAATCAATTGTATAAAAGACTTGAATGAAATGCTCAGATTTTCAAGAAAATACAATATGAAGTCAAAGCACAAAAATATTCCTTTGGGATATAGTCGGCGAAATTTCTAGGTTACATATAGGGTCACTACAGTAATGGTTACTGTTATCAATAAAGGATTTGTTTACCGTGCAGATACTATTGGTAATTCCGAAATCACAACCACTACCTTTATTAGAACTTTTAGTAAACCGACATTCGGCATGCTATTTTTAGTAACGGTAAATTTAGCATTAACCTAAACATGACAATAATGGAAACTGAACAACATTTATGCGAATAGAACTATCACCAAATAGGAAAAAAACCAACAAATATGAAACAACATGACTAGCTTGAAGCGAAGAAAAATTATAAAAACAATAATAATCTTAGAATGATGAAATACTAACATTAATATATAATTGTGGCATTCAAGGCAAATCATCATTTCAAAATAAATCATTTTACATATGCAATTATGAAGCATTTGTTAATCATGAGTTCATAACATAATATGCACTTAAAACATTCATTACATAAAAGAGATATGCATTGGAAATCTAAACAAGCCCTTCTACATACATATTTCATGATGTAAGAAAGTTAGAAATTGATATTCTTAAACTTCCTACATGAATCTATAAAAAAATTGAATAAGTGCCACCAATAAAACATAAGCATCCAAACACTGCCAAAAGTGCAACAACAACATCCTTTTAACTTTATGGATGAATTAGTGGACAAGAAGAAGATGGTAGTTTGACACATGAAGCTTATGCACTTAACATGCCTGCAAAATATAATAAACAATGGTATCCATCATAATAAGAATAAATGTCTTCCTGTTGAGTTATAGATACATGCGTAGTACAATATAAAGTGAAGTTAGCACAGTACAATATACATTTTTGTATCTTTTTAGGAGTGAAGAGCTTAGTACAGTGTTATAGATACAAGCAGCCTAGTGTCTTTTTATATTATATCAAATAGTCTAACATATTAAGCCACTGCATATCATCAATTTTCAACTCATAATATAGTTGTTAATCAGGTAAAAAGTCCTCATTCCTTTGTAAGAATATTGTCAAGCAAATGAAACACTTCATGCTACCAAAGCATGATCTAAAGTAATATAACCTTAAACCATGTCGTAACCAAGACAAAATAGATAAATTATGGCAGAAGTTAGTAACAAGTTTCTATGTTAAAGTTGTTCAAATGATATAATTTTTTATGTACAATGTAATGTTTCCTAATGTACCATACACCTCATTTATCATTAACATTACATCAAAACAGACTTCATACAATGTATATATAAGATTTATCTCTTACTATAGTTTTACTCACTTCACTTTGATAGCTTATATATAATTTCATAGTTTTACTTAATATTAATGTGAAACTCTTTTAGAAGAAAGAATTAAAAAATTATTTTACTTTATATTTCACCAATAAGTCTCACTTTATCATAGAATTATCTTACACTTTCTTATATTAAAGAAAACCTTTATGGATAAAACAAAAAAAATTATCTTTACCCTTTCAATCAATAAGATCAAACAATAATCATCAATACATATAAGATGTTAATACATAGTTCGTTAAATTATTACAAGCAAACAAAAAGATCTGGACATAGAAATATATATTTGGACCAAGGTGAACTCACCATCTATAACTATGTTAAAGAAATGTTATCCTATTGTGGCACCAACAATAACTTAAGGAGCTCCATGTTCGGCTCCAACTTGATTAAAACTATTTAAGTGCACCAATTCCATCTTAAATGAAATTAAAAATAAAGGTCAAGATGATGAAGACAAGATCTTAACGAAAATGATATTTTATTGTTCAAATTTTTGGTTCAAATTTCTCATTTTTAAGATATTTATCCATAGGAAAATTGGGAAAGAGAGGGAGACGAAGTTAAGAATGCTATTGAGAAATCGAAACGGCATAGTTGCGGTTGTGATAGAAAATCTAATATTGGAAAGAACTAAAGGATGAGATCTATAATAAAAATGATTTAGTGGCTAATTAATAGTAAATAGTTTAACACCTTTGATTTCCCAAAACGAGATGACTAAACATATTATCAAAATAAATGGTCAAGGTCAGTTTTGATAGTGTAATAAATAGTGAAATTATTTACATCACAGTAAATTCATAGCTTATCGGTAAAATTTACCATTGCGAACGGTTTAAAAATTTTGTTACCATTGTATTTACCATTAACAGCGGTAAATTTACCATTATTATACCAATAATATTGGTAAACCATTTTTGTAATTGGTGGTAACCAATTATTCTATAATGGTATGGTAACAATAAATTTATCATTATCATAACAACCTAGATACATAGTTAGTGCATGTGGAATGAGATTGAACCGATCATTTAAAGGCAACTAGATACATGGTAGAGCTAAGAACTGTTGGAACCCAGCCTATTTCACAATGACTAAAATGGGTAAATTTATAAGAAAAAGATCTTTTTTGGATCTTAATGGGCCTATAAAGTCAATTAACCATCACTGCATCAAATTTAATTATTACATGTTTTATCTAAAATAATTTATTTATTTTATTCATTTAATTCAATATGTTTAGTGTGAATATACAGTCAAAAGAGGTAGAGAAAAGAGTGGTCGACCTAGATGAAAGAATAAATTTAATCAAATAAAAGGAAGATTATATTTCATTTAAAGAAAGAAAGCTTTTCATATCTCTTATTAAAACTTTCACTTAATTTCATATTTAGCAATTAGACCACATTATTCTATGTGTGGCCAACTAAAAAATGATTTATATGTAAATTACTATATCTAATATGTACGCACACAGTTATTAATAACATGCATAGAAAACAGCACGATGAAATGATAAATAATTACAAAGCTAACATATACATGTGTAGATATTAGGATTTATATCTATCATGTATATACTTTCCACACACGTAATATATAAGTACACGCGCACGTGCGCACGCACACAAATACATACATATATACATGTATATATATATGTATGTATATATATGTGTATATATATATGTATATATATATATATATGTATGTATGTATGTATATGATTGCCTTAATTTTAATATTTAGTGAAGATACATACATACATATATATATATAATATTTTCAAAATACGTATCTTAATAACATAAAGGTTGAATTGACGATATATAAAATAGGTTAACTGAACTAAAGCTACATATTCAAATGGTTAAAAGATATTGTAGAACATGTTTAAATTCAGATCTAGACAAAGTTAACTAATTTAAAATATCTCTAATTTACATGGTATTAATATCATACTCACACACATATATGTAATAATGAGATTAAAATAATTTTTAATTAATTCAAAATACATATGCATGTCATGTTAAACTGTTTAATCATTTAAAAGCACATACATATAAGCATGCATGTATACATACATTTACATACACATACACAGATGTGTACATATACATATATGGGAAAGTTTGTATGTTTTTTGTATTTATGATTGCCTTGTGCAGCATAGTCATGAATTTTTCACCGTGCTTGGTGCCGAAGTAAGATGTTTTAATGGTCAGACTACTATAAAAACCGACATAGCTGTTGACGACTTTTGCCCTCTCACCTGTAATAATATTGTAAAGGTGATATGGCCACTATAAATCTAGCTTGCATGCGCAATATAAAAGAACCTTTTGCAAAATTCCCCTTTTTTACTTTAAAACAACTAAAAATTTGAAGTCAATGTGCATATGCTAAGTTGATTAAGAGATCAATGAATTTTATGTTTCTAAATGACTACATTTAAAACTAGATAATTGAATTACAAAAATTGTATTCTATGTTTAGTAATCTATTATATGTTTATTAAAAACATATTCATGGTTAAAAATATAATTTAAATATATATGTATTTTGATTTTAATCTATTAAATTAAATCAAACCAAATCAATCAATTCGTTATTTTGAATAAAACATTTATTACAAATCAAGATGAGGAAACAATACGAACATAAAGTTGTGAAAAAAATGGTAAATCGATGCTTGTATATCTGAATTTAGGACATGCCTTGTGGATTTGGCCTATTAGTGACATCCTAGCTTAAAAATCCTCCTAAGATTCCTTAAATCAACACCCACTTTTGTTGTAATTGGACGAACCACCTTCTTTTATTTTATTTTATTATCTTGGGTTAATGGAACAAAAAAATTCAACCAAGAAGGCATGAGAAGTAAGAAGAAGAAAAGAGTGAGAAAGCCGAAATTACAATGATTAAAAATCAAGGGATTTTGTTTTGGTAGTGAGAATGAAACCTTTCATATTCTCTTTATTAAAACTTCCCTTTTAATTTTCAATCAACCAAAAATACATCTTATACTAGCATAGTCAGCCATATCATTCCTTATAGGAATAAAGTTTACATAAGCATGCTTAAGTAGTTACCTCTATTCAAAACATATTTAAATATATACCTATATCACATATCGATACACATGTATAAAACTATTATATATACATCTAACTAATTACTAAAAACACCCAAAAGTACATCAAATATATTTATAATAAATATTATTTAAATTAGTTAATTTATAATATTTTATAAACTAATTAAATCATGTGGTTTTAAAAAAAAATTCAAAAATGTGATTGTGAGACTCGGAGTCTTGAATTAGTCAATGATTAATATTGAACAATTCAAATATTGACATTTATATGCCACCTTAGCTATTGGTGTGACAGTTGGCCGAATTCATCGTTTATAGATATTTTTGGTATAAAGTCAATTTCACGTTTTCTTAAGTGGTACCATTTAACAACGATAATTTACACATGTTGTTTTTTGGCAAAACAATATCACTTTAGCTTATATGATATTTGGTATTGGTCAAAATTCCAGTGTTATCCACATTCTACTTCATAAACAAAGTCTTTACTTCAATAATAACATTTATTAATAACATATTACAATGGTTAGAGAATTTGGTTTTGAGATGACTATATTTAACCATAATACTAACATTATACAACCAAGAAGATGAGTTCTATGTTGAATAGTTCTTCATTTCAATGCTTAAGCTCAAACCCAATTACAATCTCCCGATGGATTAACATGCTATGATTTAACTATAATCAGAATAGGGTATTCACATTGAAGTTCCATGGTATTATCAAATCGAGGGAACGGTGTAACATTGTCACCCTGAAATTTTCTTTTTGACCTAGTTGTTATTAACCAACATGAAACTCTCGAACGAGTCATTTGATAGTTATCCAATAACTACAAGTATGTAATCCCTTAATGCCTCTAATAGCCATGTGTATGCATTACCCAATAGTTTTACGCACTTTTGTCTCAACGGATGAATTGATGTCCTTTTCTCAAAACATCTTAACCATGAATATTTAAAACAAATGTTATTTTATTTTATGCTTAATTACTCAGGATTGCAAATATTTGCGACTACATTCGCATAAAATTTTATTTAAGGATTTTCTTATTATATACTTTAAATTAACTATGTCACAATATGTGACGATCCATTTCTTTGACTCCCAGAAATCGACACTAATACATCATCGGTATTCATGTGTCGCAAATCCAAGCGCCGGAGAAGCAGACCCTCAAGGGTAAGAAAGAAAAATAAGACAGAATACAATCTACATATGTTATTTCTACAAATAGTCTTTACAATGGAAATTAAATTATGTATATTAGAGTTGTGAACAGTTATAAATACTTTTCCTTACAAATTTGCGGGATAATATAGTACAAGAGGGGTGGAAATAAATAACAGATCTTCAGCAAATCTTTTGACTCCATGCTTCGAGTTCCATTCAGCTTCTTCTAAACTAAACCTGACTACTAGGTTTCCCAGGAAAATGAGGGCACCCGGAGTTTATTTTCCTTTTCCTTAAACTCAGGGTGCCCTAATTTTCTCAGGCAGCTTAGTAGTCTGGTTTAGTTTAGAAGAAGATAGATGAACTCAAAGCATGGAGTCGGAAGATTTACTGAAGATTTGTTATCTATTTCCACAGCACTTTAGTACTATATTATCCCACAAATTTGTAAGGACAGGAATTTATAACTGTCCATAACTCGATATATGTAATTTAATTTCGGCTGGAAAGATTATTTGTAGAAGTAGCATATGTGAGATTCTGTTCTATCTTATTTTTCTTTCTTACCCTTGAGGGTCCGCTTCTCCGGTGCTTGCATTTGTGGCACATAAATACCGAGGATGTATTAGTGTCGATTTCTGAAAGTCGAAGAAACGGGTCCTCGCATAACATAACATGGTACATAAAAAAATAAAAAACCTTGACTATTAATAAGATCGATTACAAAGTTAGATATATGTAACAAATTATATAATTGCCCATGTGTTGTACCACTAACTCTTTCAATCTCCCACTTGAACTTAGGGCCACTATCTTAAACCCATTCATCTATCCATTTCAAAACTGATCAAACTAGTCCCTTAGGGAATGAATCTGTCATATTGTATTACTATCTACAATCTGTTGTTGATAAACTACATTTACCATGAGGAACCTTCAAAGCAATTTTCTAGACTTCTTGTGCGTCAAAGGTTCTTTTAGGATTATTATCATGAAGTTGTTTTCACAAAACAAAGTTGGGGGATTCTCCACAATTAGAATCACTGTAGCTCGATTACAAATTTATGCATTTATGCATATTACTTTTATTGTAGCACAATTTAAGGCTATGTACTTAGCCTTTTAGTTCAATTAGCAACCACTGCATATTTGGAACATTTTTGACTCAAAGCTCCTTAATTAAGGTTGAACAAGAATTCACAATTAACACGTTATATTTGAAAGTACTTATAAAATTTGAGTCTGAACACTCCTTCATAAGGAGTGTGTTGTTTCCATAAACAATTTTTTAGTATTTCATAAATATTAGAGGCTACTCTTAACTACAATTTAATGATATTAAATCAGATTGATATTTGATTAATGCATCAAATACATAAGCAAAATATGATAATGTAGAATCGTAGCATATATGATAGTTGCTATTGCCGATGCATAAGGAATTTATCTCATCTGCTCCATGTTAAACATTTTACTATGGTGTCCATGTATTTCATTTGCGACAAACCTAACATCCTTTTATAATAGTCATAAAAGATGTCATTTTCAAATCCTACATTAACATCCAAACTGAAATTGATTTTAACATGAATATGTCGTTAGAAATCAGTAGTATGTTATTTTACTTGGAAATATCGTAGAAATCATAACAGTCCTTCTTACAGACACACTCTTCCTTTGTAATTTAATTGAATAACAAACTATTTGATTTCTTTGTTAAGATCTATGCTCAGCTCTGATGCTTGTCGAATATACTATTGTATTTGTTCTTGGATCTTATCCTACACTTACAAACTTAGTCACCACTACCTTTGTGACATTTTAGTCCTCTTATACAAATAGTTTGTTCAAAATCATTATTAAGGATTTTTTTCCAAACAAGATGTACCAAAATTTAAAGTTGTATTGGGCAATAATTTTGCCAGTAGAATCAAAACTAACTTAAGTACATTGACTGACGAACCTATTACGTTAATTACGACAACTGAAATTTACAAGGTTATCCTCGTCGATGTTGCATATTATATTCCAACTGCATCGTTCTTTCTTACGAAAACTCACCTATAGCCAATGGATCATATCCCTTCTGGCACAAGTATAAAAAACTATTTCGATAATGTACTTGGAATCTCTTCCAGGTTAAAGCATTCTACCGTATGGTAAAGTCTTTACTTTTTATGGCTTATTGACAGTTGAGAAAATTGTTATCCCTAATAATTGTTTTTCTCAACATTGATAATGAACTCCTAGTTTTTCTTTAAAGTGTCATAATTTTTAATAGACATTCTAATGAATTGTGTCTTATCTAGGATTAGTTAATTTAATTTCATATGATATAGCTAGTTTCAATGTTGGAGTCTTTGGATCGTATTCAATACTTAAATAAAACTAATATAGTTTTGAGTTCACAAAACTTATGTCATAATATATATTAGTCGACTATTATTGGTCAGACTCAAACTCCTTTGGGGTGGTCCACAAAAGATCCTTCGTGAGTGAATTTTACGTGTAGCCTCTCACTCACACAACTTATCAACTGCTTGACCTAGGAAATGTAGTGGTTTCTTATCAACTCATATCTTATATGATTTCATAAACTATGCTATATTTTCAATTAAATTTGACATATGTATTTACTCTTTAAGTGGACATCCTTGTAGAAGTTAACTCAACCTCACTCACCATCAACCATTTTTTCCTAGCAAAATCCAGTTACTTCTTATCGATACATCATCACATTCATAGGAAGGAGTGACTTTAAAATTGAAACCAATTCATTTTAGATACTCTTTCTAATACACTCACCTAGTCCATCAAATCAAATTGTTTTCTCCTTTGCACGTTATGTTTCATACTTCTATTTGATATTCAATGATTTCACCTTAGACATGCTACTTGTGTATCAAATATACATGTTCACGCCTATGATAATTCAACTTATGAATTTAATGAAGTAAGTAGGTCCATTTTGGAATCACTAGACCATATACGCACATGCATGCGTGCATGCGCACGCATACACATAGATATACATACATACACACACACACACACACACACACACACACACACACACATATATATATATATCAAACTGAATTCACTAACTCTTTTGTCACTCCTACCGAATGTCTGGCTTTCCCTTAATCATTTCAGATGCAATTCACTTATATCATTTGGTTTATAATCATAGAATTATTTCTAAAGGATATGACTTAGTCCATAATTCCAAAACAATTATATGAAATTTTACATACTTTTGTATTTTCCATAACTAATGCATCACTATTGTTATAAAAAAAATACCATCATTGTAATAGATTTATTTTATAATGAATATTCATAATATTCATATTAAAGCAAAACTATGTCTATTTTAGTCAATGCTGAAAACTATTATTATTTTGCAAATATATTTGGTATATATATGAAAGAAATCTCTCATAACTTGATGCAATCATTAACAAGTGTCATACAGTATGCTTTTATTATTTTTTCCATTATTATAACAATGTATAGAATATAAAGTCCCTTTCAACCAGTTATTATGGGTCATTTATTTCATCTATCGTAACTAGTCTAAAGTCAAAAATCAAATGTCATTAACTCAAAGAAATAATTCTTATAGAAAAAAATTCTATAATAAAATTACATTTGGAATATAAATCACATTTATAATTCCATATTAAGTATATACGTTGTATTTTATATAATTCTTGTTTCTAACATCTCTTCATAAAGCAGAAATGACCATCCACTCACTTCATCCAACAGTTTCTATTTTACATCCACTATAAAAAAGTATATTACCCAGCTTTTAGACCAAGAAGCTTTTAGATTAGTTTGGATGTCTAGACAAAGATGAAAAAGTCAAAGGACTTAGTGGCAAGCTTAGTAGGGTTTGGAAAGGACTTTAAGGTGTTTTGAATAAGAAACCACTTGAGAAAAGTGGTCGGTATTGACATGAAGTCACGTCGGTACCAGGTTCTTATTGTGCATTGGGCAAATTTTTGGGATATATCGAGAAGTCAAGGGGCATTGAGGCTAATCTAAAGCATATTAATGCCTTGAAACATGTAACTTCCCTAAACACTAGGAAAGAAATGCAAATCTTAAATGATAACTTGCTGCATTAAGTAGGTTCATCTCAAAGGAAATCGATAAATGCATACCACTCTTCGATGCCATTAAAAAGGAGAATGGAAAGTTTGTCTGGATGAAGGAATGCTAGGATGCTTTCAAGGAATTATTGAATCATATGGAAAGACCACCGGCCTTGTCTAAGCTAATGGACAGAGAAGATATGTTAATCTATTTGGCAGTGTTTGCTAATGCACTAGGCGCAACATTAGTATGTGAGGAGGCAAGGATTTAGATGCTACTATACAACATCAACAAGCGGTTTACCAAAGCTAAAAAACTATCCAAAGTTTGAAAAGCTCGCTTATTACTTGTTGATTGCTTCAAGAAGTTGCGACCAAACATCCAAGCTCATGCGATAAAGGTGCAAACGGATCATTCCTTAAAGAAAATAATGCACCAACTTAAAACTTTAGGAAGGTTATTGGAATAATAGAGCTAGGCTAGTATGATCACTTATCACCCAAGAAGGGCGATAAGAGGACAAACATTGGTGGATTTCATTACTGAATTTACCATCCAGGATAGTGGAGAGGAAGATGGTATGCTCTGCTTTTCCAATGAAAGTTAAACGTGGACAGAGCTACTAATGAACGTAACACTGGGCCAAGAGTGGTACTCATGACCTCAAAAGGACAACCAATTAGCTACACATTAAAGCTAGAGTTCCCCGCAATCAATAAGGCTGAGTATGATGCATTGACAGTGGGACTCAGGATAGCGAAAGAGCCAGGGGTATGGATGTTGCATATATTTAGTAACTCCCCGATTGTGGTCTACAAGTGAAAAAGGAATTCCAGGCTAAGAGTGCGAGACTTGCCTCTTAACTGATAAAGATGTTGGAACTATTGAAAAGAGCATTACACGATTATGCACATCCCTAGGAAGGAGAATGCGAAAGAAGATTTATTGGCTAAACTGGCCAGCTTTGGGGATGCGTAGTCGATGGGATTAGTTCCAGTGAAGGTTTAATCCGCTTCAATCATCGACTGGAAAAATGTCGATGGGATCTTGGACGCCAAGGTGGAAATATAGTCATGAATGACTCCAATGAAGAACTATTTGTTGAAGGGAACTCTTCGAAAAGGAAGGAATGAACGATGAAAACTCCTACGTATGTATCATGGTTCATAATGCAAGAAGGACTGTTATACATGAGACGCTTCTCAACCCCCTTGCTTCGGCATATAACCAAGGATGAGGCTAGGAAAATCCTCATGGAAATCCATAAGGGTAGCTATGCTGATCACACTAGGGGCAGACGTTACCGAAGAAGGTACTTATCTATGGATACTTTTGGCCAACAATAAACTATAATGTCACTGACTACACCGAGTAGTACGACCGATGCCATAGGTTTGTGAAAATTCCAAGAGCCTCAACCACTGAGATTCTGCAAATGATTCTCCCATGAACATTTGTGGTTTGAGAAATTGTTATAATCGGTATACTACCGTGTCGAAGGAGGAACTAAGCATGCTATTATTGTGGTGGATTACTTCATAAAGTGGGCTGAAGCAAAACCACTTGCCACGACCGCAATAAGGAGAGTTATCAACTTTGTGATTAAGAACATTATCTGTAGATTCTAAGTTCCTTAGAAAATAATAACTGACAAAAACTCAACTCCAGAGTACCGAGTTTAAAGACTTCTTCAGCTGGTACAAATTTGAAAAATCTTTTCGCTAGTTGCACACCCGTAGGAGAATGGACAAGTGGAGGCACTAAATAAAATCATCAAGTTCATCTTAAAGAAGCAATTAACTAGAGCCAAGGGCAACTAAGTTGATGAGCTTCCACTTGCATTATGCACTTATAGGACGACCTACCAATCTACGATTAGTCATACTCCATTCACTCTGGCTTACAGAGTTACGGTGATGATTCCGATAGAACTAGATGTCCCTTCTCATCGAAAAAGACATAATGACGCCAATTGAATGAGGAAGTTTTGCTTAAATCTCTTGACTTAATTGAAAGGGAACGAGAAAAGGCTGAATTGAGGGTAGCTGCTCAAAAAAGAATAGCATGGCATTTCAACACCAAGGTCTAGAGTCGTAACTCCGAAGTGGGGGAACTTTATTTTTAAATGAGTTATTCCTGGTACAGAGGTACTCAGTTCAAATTAGGAAGGTCCCTATGCGATTTAGAAAAAGCTTGAAGATAGAACTTTTAAGCTAGCCACTATTAATGGGATCTCGGTTCCGCATGCGTGGAATAACAACCTGTTGTGATGCCATTTTATTTAGATTTATTTATTTTATTTTCTGTAAATAATCCACCTTAGTGAATTGGGGGTTATGTAGTAAGGCAGGACTTGCAACTCCTTTTGTTTATAAATGCTAGCTACTCGAACCTTTGGTACCGTGTTCTTGTAAGAAAAACCTTATGCTATATGATTAGCAATGCAATCAAGTACCCGGAGATAGCTACCGACCAACTACATTAATTCAAAATGAGGAAAAAGGAGTTTAACCACAAGGGTTAATTGGATCATTTTCCTTTATCCCTCTAGTCTTAAATAGTGCCTAGAGATCGCCAAAGTCAGTGAGTGACGCCCAGAGTCCGGAACCTTAAGCATCTGTTCCCAAAGGTAGGAACTATTGTACAACCAAGGCTTTTACGACCACGCTTGCGGCCTAGTAGGACATGCTCGACTGAGGATAAGCTGATAGAGTTATTGGTATGCCCTAAGGGCAATTATGTAGTTTGTTACATATATCTAACTCAATAACCAATCTTGTTCGAAATAAAAGGTTTTTTACTTTTATTATATATTTGATATAATGTGTTATATTAATTAATTCAATTTAGAGTATATTTAATAGAAAATCCATAAATGGTATTTTTGGGATATTAGTTACAAAATGTTATAACCATGAGTAACTTATCACAATGGAATTAAACATACCATTTTAAATATTCCTAGTTAAGATGTATCGAGACTGGATATCGATACATCCTTTGAGACTAGATTACATAACTTTCTCCAAATGTTGGTCAATGTATTACTCGTGATTTTTGAGAGAACCAAGAGGTTACGTACTGATAGTTAATGGACAAGTACGGAATGACCCATTCGATAGTTTTCTATTGAATAATATGACTACGTTCAAATAGAAAATATCGATGTGAAAAAATTACACAATTCTCTTGACTTAAGAATACCCTTGATCTTCAATGTGGAAGCTCCACTCCAATTATAGTTAAATCATAGCATGGCGTCCATCGAACAACCATACTTTAGTTGAGTGAGTGAGACACTATTCAAGAGAGAATTCATCTTCTCGGTTATATGGAGTTAGTATCATGGTCAACTGTAGTCAACTCAAAGTTAAAGTCTCTATACAAAACATTAACGTTAATAATAATTGTTATTATTGAATCAAGGACTTTGTATTTGGAATATAGAGTTGAATATGGATGACATTAGAATTTTGACCATCACCAAATTTCATTAGTCCAAAGTGATATAGTTTTGACGAAGAGAATTGGTGTAAATAATTGTCGCTGTCAGGTAACGCTTAATAAAGTAATATTGGATTTTATCGATGCCATGTAAGCAAGAAATTTAGCCCTAATGTCACACCACCTACTAAGTGAAGTGTGAATTTCAATATTTGAATTGTTCGATATTAATGGCGGAATTTACACCTGAGAATCACACAACCGAAACATTGAATACTTCTATTACCACCCAATCTAATTAAATTATAAATGCTTTAAGTTAATTAAATTAATTATTATTTATTAAATATTAATTATAAAATTTGGTTTGATATTTTTTTATCAATATTAAATATGTGTGTATATAATAGAAATAAATACATTAATCGATATACGATATCGATATGTGTTTAAATTGGATTTAAATCTGTTAATTATTGATCGGGCTTGAAATGATTTTGAGACCCACATAGGGATTATTGTAGGAAGCTATGATATGGCTAAGGGTGACAGCCATTAAATGGCTAAAAGGTGGTTAGATTTTGAATTAAATAGAGGTTATTAGGTAAAAGAAAAATGAGGATCTAAATCTTTATTTTACTCCTTAGGATCTCCTTTATTTAAAGCACTTTGATCCTCACTTTTATTTTTTATTTTTTCTCTCCCCTACTATTGCCTTGGTTGGCCACTTCTCCCTCTTCCATCCTTAAATTTTCAAGCTTAAAATATTTAATCAAATAATATAGGAGCTTTGGTGGTTGCATCATTCGGGAAGGTGGCATCTTCTGGATACATAAATCATTTTAAGGAGTTCAGATTAATTGTTACAAGGTGTACTATATAGGCTTTGGGTAGAGGTATATTCTCATTTATAATTTATATATATTACATATAATGATCATTATAGCATATATGTTTATATAGTAATCGAATATCACGAATCTATATATGTGTGTGTGTCATGTTATCGCCATAGGATGGACTACACACACACACACACACACATATATATGTTTTAAAATAAAAACATTTTTTATAGCATACACATGCTTAACAGTTAGAATTAAACAGAAATCATTTTATTCGAATTTAAACATATTATTAAATCGTTTTTAATGCTAGAAATATAAATTAATATAACATGTAAACATATAACGTATGTACTATATTTTATTAAATTTTTATATGTATGATTAACATTTAGATTTTCAATAAAAAATTATTTTATATAAATATTTAATTTGAATATTTAATATATAGATATATCTCTTTATTATATATATCAGTATGTATTTGTTTATGTTATGTATAAATCTATAAAATGTTTTAAATTTATTTAATGTATAAATATATATATCGCTTAATAGATTTCGAAAAAATTTATATACAAAAGTATAAAATTAATTTATTGTATTAAATTTAGAATTGTTTTAAAATACATATAAATATTTAAAATTAATTTATTGTATTAAATCATGTTAATTTAATATATATGTATATATTGTTGTATAAAATATACATTTTATAATTAAAATTTATGCCAAATAATATATATAGACACACACACTTTATACATGCATGTGCGTACACATATATTTTTGTGTGTGTGTGTGTGTATGTGTGTGTGTGTTGACAACATTTAAGTATACATATGAGCTAGCATTTCCATTGTGATGTAAATCCTAACGTATGTGTATATAATACACATATTATATATTTTAATACAAACTTAATTATAAATAAAATCTTATTTATAAAACTAAATAAAATATTGATTTTATTTAAAACAAATTTAGATAAGATCTAAATAAAGTTAGACTTTATAGACCCATCAAAGATCCAATAATGGATTTTTTTTTTTTTTTTGAAATTTACCATGTGTCCCGCTACATACTGACCCGGTTCCAACAATTGTATCTGAGGTAAATAGCCTATGAGGTCTCAATTAGCGATATTAGGACTAACTTATTAAAGCTTACAAATGTCTAGAAAAGTAGCGTCTAAGGTAGGGTTTAGGTAATTAAGCACTTTGCCTAACCTAGCCACTAGCCTAGACCATAAGGTTAAGGTAAGCTTAAAGGTTGTCCCTACTAAAGGCCAAAATTGATTTGAGCCTTAGGCTAATTTCCAAATTGTTTGAAAATTAAAATAAATGTTTTAAATTTAAAGGTTAAATTTAAAATAAGAAAAATATTATAAATGTTAATATATGTTAGCACCAAAATTGGTCACTAAAACCCTTGAAGAGAATTATGTAGAGAGATTAATGAAGAAAGTAAATTAAAATAGAGGAGAAACATAGTCGAATGCAAAAGGAACAACAAAAAACGAGAATACTAGATTTATTATGGTTTGCCTACGTCCACTTTGAATATAATATTTATTGCTTTTCCAATAACTTGAGTACAGATATGATCCATAAACAAACAATTTGAATACAAGTTTGAAGAGAAAAGAAGTATGTATGGAAAATGACAAAGTATCTTTGGAGTTCTCCCAAAATAGGTCCCTTCGACTGTACCCCTAACCTTCTATTTATAGATAAAGATAGGATAGATCCCTGCACAAGCCCACGACTTGGACACTTCGGCCCACAGCGAAACCCATGTTCTTGACCCATGGATACCGACCCTTGATGACCATCCATATGCCAATGGGCCGCTTTGGCCGAACCAGAGGTCCCATATGGATGACTCGAAGCAAGATGCTATATGACTCGGTGTATTTAGACATGAGACTCGAAGTAAGGAAGCACCGATCATATACCTCTATGGTAATTTGTTGGCTTCCCTAATGCATACCAAACCGGATATGCCGAAGCATTGAGGTCGACCCACAAGCGCCAAACCAGGCCAGACCGATCCATTTCGGCTTGTGCACCATGACCGAACGCATACTGAGTCATCTATGCCAAGCTAACATGACTAGATCCAAGCTGTCAACCTATATGTGCTCGAGCGACACATGTCGAACCGCCAAGGCCAAACGATACATGCTAAAACAAAGCCGAAGGATGCATGACCGATCCACCTTAGCCTTCTCACATGATCAAGCGACATATACAGAGCAACCCAAACTGGGCTAATAAGACTAAATCTAAGCTGTCGAACCACTTAGGCCGAGCCACATGAACTAACTCTTCTGAGGCCGACCCATCCACACCAAACCATTTGTATTTAACTATGTTGACCGAACCATCGCCTAATATCGAACGATACAAACAGGCCGATACTTTCTTTGCTTGAGTTCTATCTAGGTCCAACCGTAGCCTCTACAACTGTCGCCTTGTAGCCGGGTCATGTAGCTGGGTAACAATATAGATTTTCAAATTGTTATGAAAACTAAATAAAAGTATTATATATAAAAGTTAAATTTGAATTAAAACACATATTATAAAAGTGTAGTTCTTCATAATGTTATAAAATTAATTTTGAAAATATCATTAATTAGTAATATTAATAAATGAATTAATGAAATAGGTTAATTAATTAAATATATATACATGCATAATATTTATAATGATATATGTTATGTTGTTTTAACTGTTTAAGATAATATGAATATACATTTATGCATAAAAGAAAATTTGACATTAATAAAATTTAATTAAAATTGTTTAATTTAATAAATTAATTAAAAGTTAAGAAATAAATTAAATACATACACATATATAGGATATATATGTGTAGTGCTATAAAGGTCATTGTATATATTGTTTGCATCAAAATTGGGGACAACACTCTTCGAATGTAATTGAAGAGATTAGAATGATGAAATTAAATGAAAAAGGAGGCTAATCTAACAATCACACCAAGAAAAGTAAGCAGTAATAGAAAAAGACAAGAATTTATAGTGGTTCTGCCACTTTGAAGAATTTGATATTTATTAATGATTCTCAACTTATTACAACAGCATAAATCACTAGTGCTCAAGTTACAATGGAGCTTCAACAGAGTAATAGCGTAGAAGTTCCAAAAATCCTCGTCGTGTTGACCTTGCTTCTTCTGTATGTTCAACTGTACTTTACCGGAATTCTCACTGGTCTGCTTTACTACAACATTGCTTTGAAATCCCTTACCATTAGGTCCCGCATCGTCCTGCTTCTTAGATCGTCTAACGTCTTATCTCCTAAAAAACTGGGCACTTTAGTGTAGAAACAATCCAATGAAGCGGAGGGTTCCTAGCCAATCGATCACCAAATTCGGAATCAAGATCAATCCCTTTAGTCAATGCCATTAGAATATAGTTGTCATTGGGATTGCTGACCTCGGCACAAGCAGCATGGAACATTTCCAAATAGCATCTAGGAGTCTCTTCTGGAGCTTGAGTGACCCCGGGCAAGGTATTGACATCCTTCGGTCTTGTATCATGCATACGGAACTGTTCAACAAAATTAGTATCCAACTGATCGAAATATGAGATAGATCTGGGTGGTAGATAAGTGAATCACATAGTCACAATGCCTCCCCAGGAGATATGGAAGCTTCCACACTTAACCGCATCGTCAGCTCAAACGGCGTTCATGAGCCATTCATATTTCAGGATATGCTGGTTAGGATCTGATTTTCCTTCATACACCAACAAGGTCAACATCCTGAATCGACGAGGTGGTTCTGCATAGAGAATGTCATTGGTGAATGGAGTGTGGCTTTGGGAGATCCCATCATCGTTTGTGAGGCCTTGACTTTCTCTAACCATTTGGCGTATCATGGTTGGAATGTCAAGCATTTAGATGTTTGAGGCCAAGTTATGTTCAGATTCCATGTTACGGGGAGGGTCTGGTCACTGTCTCCAGTCTGATCCATGCCTCCTTGGCTCCCGGTCTTCATGGAAGTGAGGATCCTGAGCATGAATGCGGTGATAAGGGGCGAGATCCTGTTGGTTCTAGATTTCGGTTTCTAGATCTATAACAGTAGTTGCTGCATGGTCATGAGTGGTATGATAAGGAAGTGTCCCTCCTCATGAGGAGGATACAGCATGATGCCTCATAGAAGGACTAATCTCGGCATGTCCGAGATTAACAGCATGCTGATGCCCGGAGGCTTCTGCGTAGTTTCCATCCAGTCGGCGGCATGTAGATCTGTGATTAAAGTCAGATGACGCCGAGCTTTCAATCAAGGGATAAGAGGCATGCTTCCTTCTAGATCTCCATTACATTACTTCATTCAACTGGTTTGTGAGTTCCGTGTTAGCATGGATCTTCTAAGTGAGCTCCTGACGGCTTTGAGTTAGCTCTTGCATAAGGGTCTGGAACTCCTCTCTAATCACTAGACCAAGTGGATCTGGAGCTCCAGCTGAGGTTTGGCCTGCTATGGTCAGTTGAGTAGGACTTTGCATATCCCTTCCTTCTGGATCTGCAGCATTGGAAGCAGTTCTGGTAGTGCGCACCATGTTGACTGTGACGACCTATATTTCAGAGGGTTTAAATCGACAATAATCCACACATGTCCGACTTAAACAATCCGGAACATAGATAATCAATGGGGTTGAATAAGAAAAACAAGAAGAGACGAAGGAAAAAAAACACAGAATGTCACAGCGGAACGATAAAATATAATAATCAAATAAGCAAATTCAAAAGGTTGTTTATAATACATTTGATTATAATCTATACACATTTACCAGAGTTATGAATATAACAACAAGGTGAAATAATCAATGCAGTAGAATAGCATGATACAGGGTATAATAATAATAGTTATATACCAAACTTCGTCTTCGTCCTCCAATGAAGTCTTCAATACACTGGAAAAAAAACCCAGCACTGACCCGAGCGTAATGAAAAGACGTAACATTCGAGTCAGGACTAAAATACTCTTATGTAACTTAAATCAATATCACAAAAATGAGTACAATAACTTAAGAGATGTTACGTGATTTTCCATCTCCTAAGGATCCGTTAAACTATTTATATATAATAGTATACGCCATAATAGATAATGTCTATTAGTAAAATAAATATCAAAATAGCGTTAAGGCTGTATATTGATCCACCATAACACATTTTTACAGTTTCAAACCAAACTCGTAGTGGGCTCGTATAGGGATAAATATGACAAGGCACATGAGGCAACGCCCAAGGTAGAATTCTACCAGTTTACCCTTTCTGGCTGGTCGTAACCCATCCGTGGCCGACGGCGAAAATCAATCCAAATGACAAATAAGGTGCACCCATCGAATCCAAAATCACAATAATAATACGAGGGATCAATGTTGCTAGAGGTAGCTAGCCTCGATGGCCAAACATAAGGTCATGTTTTAGTCATTTTAATTATGACACGAATATCAAGGCTATCCATTATCGTTCTCTTACTTCATTCTAGCAAACGTCACCAATTCAACCACTACATTCTAGATATCATCCACCGCGTACGCAGTTGTTAAAGTGGTTCCAATTTTGAAAGAGAGTATTTCAATAAGAGGCACCGGTCTCTTTAACAAACAATCGTCATTTTACACACCGGTTTGTTCTTTTACCTTTCGAAAGCAATATACACTTGATGTCAAAATATCATATTCGTTTCAAAATCAAATCCATTTCGAAATCATCATATATTCGCTTTAACATCAATTTCATTTCGAAAATTATCATATATTCAAATTTATCAATCTTGTCCGATAAATCGATTTCACTTCCAAAATTTGATTCGAATTCGATTTAGGTTATATTCTTCACTTTAACCTACTTCGTATTTAAATCCAAGATTTAAATATAAACAATCTACCCTTTAGCCAGTCTGAATTTTTGAATATAATTTCAATAGTTAAAATAGTTTAATAGAAAATGTTTAGATAGTTTAATCGAAAATAATTTGAATAAAAAAATGGTTTATATAGCAAAATAGTTTGAAAAATCAAAATAATTTGAATAACTAAAGAATATAGATTTCAAATCATTTATACTAAAAAAATTATTTCCAAAGTCAAACCGGTCTACTTCTCAATTTCCTACCAAAATCAATTCCAAATTATATTTCGATTTAATAGATTCAATTTCAACTCGAATAAATTTCGGTTCCATGTAAATTTCGATTTCGATTTCCAAGTTTCTTCAAATTAAAATTTTCATTTCCAAATTAATTTAAATCCTAATTTCAAATTAATTTCCAATTCCATTTCCAAATTAATTTAAATTCCAATTTCAGATTAATTTCCAACTCCAAATTAATTTAAATTCCAATTTCAAATTAATTTCCACTTCCAATTCCAAATTAATTTAAATTCCATTTTCAAATTAATTTCCAATTTCAATTCTAATTCCAAATTAATTTAAATTCCAATTTCAAATAAATTTCCAATTTCAGTTCCAATTTCAAATTCGATCTTAAAATGCCGATTTAAACACTTAAATCAAATTTACTTTCAATACTGAATTTATCAATTCCAAACCCAAATTTGAAATATCATTTCATATCAATTTTTCTTAGAAATTTCAAAGTTCGAATAAAAGACCAATCTTTTAAATCCCATCAACTTTCGAAAATTAACGCCTTATTTTAAATTTTAACTTAAAATCTAAACTTCGATTAATTAAACAATTTCGTTTACCAAGTTAAATTTCAACATTTCGCACTTCAATTCAAAATAATCAACTTCCATAAATTGGATTTCATTGTTAAAATCAATTCATTAAAATAATTTCAAACAACTTTTGAAATCATTTAGTCTAACCAACCCGGTGTCCGTATATAATTTTCTACCATATGGCCAAGTGGATAATTATTTTAATTTAATTTCAAGGATAGATATATATCATTTAGATGTCATAGGTATATATCATTTCAACCTATTTCTTAATTTATTTGAAATAATTCAGTTTACAGTTTTATATACTGTAAATAATATACAAGGTGATAAAATGATATATCATAATAAATAAACATCCAAATGTCAACCAATTGCATCTATCACAACTAAGCATCCAAGCAGTCAATAAAATTCCCGGCAATTTCCTAATAATCAAATTGGTATTTTACTGGCAGAAAAAATCTAATTTAATTAAGCTATCAATTTAAATCCTATCAATATATTCAGATATCAATTTAAATATCAATTATATTTATCAAATCAAACAAATCAATTCACTTCACTATATAATTCGACTGTATAGTGAGCGCATAAACACTCACCTTTTTATTTGAAACTGAAATTATTCCAGCTTCAAACAGATTCCAGCTCAGTCCCATATCGTAGACGACATCGATACGGATTTCAGCAACTCGTTTCAGGAAAAATGGACCTCGTTTGAAAGAGTAATGATTTAATTACTATAAGGATAATTTAAAAGTTAAATTAACATAATTAATAAACAAATATCAAAACAAAACTGATACCTCTTCTCTCGTTCACGCAGCAGAGTCCATCTCTGCTTCCTCCAAGCAACGTGATCTCCACTTCATCATTTTTTTTATGCTGCCTTAGCTACGCACTCGAACCACGGTCGGCGCCTCATCCCCACCGCCTCGAGCCACAGACGCCTCGACTTGGACCACCAACAACGCGTGGTACACGAGCACATGAAACCCTAGCCAACTCGATCTAACACCGACAACCCAACGCCTTATGCTCTTTTGCGCGTTGTTCGGATCGCGTCGCCAGAGCCTCGCCGTCACTTCCTAGCTCCTCGTGCACGCTTAGACGAAGCTCAGAACCCAACCCTAGGCGAGATGAACTCCAGCAAATCCAACGCAATCCTCTCGATTCTTCCAACGCGCAGCTAGGTCGCTCGACCTCATTCTGCCTATAATAGTTCGCAGGCATGATCGAGTCTTCTTTTTTTTCGATTCGTTTTCTTTTTTTTCAAATCGTGCCTTTGATTTTTTTTCTCTCTATTGGCCGTGTGTGTTTTTCTTTTTTCGTTGTGTTTTTGTTAAAGGCGATTCGAAGAAAGGGGAAAAGGGAACGAATACGGGGGAGGACAAACTGGGCGTGGCTTGAACGAGTTTGAGATGCAAAAATTTATTATTATTAAATTTGAAAATATATAGCGTTAAACGTTCGAAATTCCTCGAACTCCAAACGAAATGTGCCGCCTGGCGTTCCTATTGTTTTACCCCCACACCGAATACAATGAAACTAATTTCGAGGCCAAATTCGAGCGCATGTGGAAGATAGCTTTTCAAAGTCAGTTATTTTAATTAAATTTCAAAATTAAATTCTGCGCGTTTCAAGCTCGCACGGCCAAACGACAAGTCTGAACGCTATGAAACTTGAAATCCTATAAAAATTCACTATCACGGATCCGATGAAACTGGTTTCGTCGAAATCCGAGATATTGGCTAAAATGGCTACTTTTAATCGTCAATTAAAATATAAAATTTTAAATTTTAAATTATTCGCATTTAAATCCAAATTTAAATGTTAACTATTATCATTCATATTTTGAATAAAAATGAAATCAATTTCTGATATCATTTTTAATCATCTTAAATCCAAAATTAAATTATTCAAATACTTTCCAATATTAAATTTTAAACAGTTTAATTATCAAATCAAAATATTAATAAATCATTAAATTTTTATTTCTATACAAATTTATCCAATAATTACATTAAATTAAAATTTTAAAATAGCCAAAAATACGGGTCGTTACATACTCCTCCACTCAAAACTTTTCGTCCTCGAAAAGGCGTTAAGTAAAGAATTTAACATACAATAGATTTTATTCAAATAATCACTTATAACTTTACAATTTTATTAGAAAACCTTTACTACGATTTTACAGAAAATATACTTATATATGAAAACATGTCATAAAAAATTTAAAACTTCAAAAATTTTCTATCTCCCGGATTTAAGAAAAATTTCGGTAGAGTCTCCTTTGCATGGCTCGATTGGAAAAAATTTACAATTCAATATATAACATAATATAACCAATATATATCAAGTATACATCTCACCTCAATGATGAGGCATCTCTAAGGGCAAAAATATAAAATCACGATATGTAATCCGAGATACGTACCTTATTATTAATAATACGAGCGAGTTCGCTCGTATTAAGCAAGCAATGGCATGTAAATCCCCGTATACGCCCAAACGATCTTCGTATGTACCTATCTCAACTCAATTCGGAATGTTAGTCACTTATAACGATATAGAAACATGTATAAGTCTAACATAAGCACTTAACATGGAATTTGAACACAAACAATCACAAATACATAACATACAACAATCATATGCAATCAAAACGGTAATAACAATGGTTTGCAACAAAAGAAACCATCCAACTATCAATACCCATCCAATTAATCCAATTTAATTTATAACCATGTGAATAATATTATCCAATGTCAACCTTTAATTTATTCCATTAATTCCTTATTAACATTCATTTCATTAACATTTTAATCGATTCAATTCAATTTATTGCATTCAAAAAAAAACTTTTATTCAATTAAATTCAGGTTCAATTGATTTTCATTCAATTTATTTACTTCCAGCTGATTTTCATGCACTTATCAACACTAATAAATTTACATTCTATTAATTTACACTCGTTTATAGTTACATTCATTTTTCTTTCTTTACTTTCATTAATTTGTTTTAATAATACATATAATTAACTACACTTAAGTAAATTAATTCCATACCACATACCATATATTTGAAGTTGATTATCATTCACTTATTAATACTCATTTTCTAATCATATGATGGATTTAAAATCAATTCATTTGCTTTTAATTTATTTACATCCAACAAATGTGGTTGCAGTCTATTTTCTTTCAATCAATATTTAATGCATTCACGTTTGATTTGTTTCAATTCAATATACATACATTCAATCTGTTTGTTCCAATTTATTTGCATTTTTTTCATCCACATTTAAAATGTAATTTACATTCCATTGATTTCTTTAAATTTATTAACATTCGTTGCAAATTCATTATTCAATTTTTATTCAATTCAATTTTTGAAATACCAATTTGTTTCACTTTTTATTTAACCTATTTCATATAAATTCATTGGTGAATCGTTTATAAAATTATCCCACTTAACCATATTAATTTCACTTACACCCATTTATTTTATTCAATTTCTACACACTTAAATTACATTTCATTTTATAATTCAAGTTTATATTCATTTGATTAGTTCATTTTATAGCTTAAATGAAATTAATCCACTTTACCGCTTTATCTAGTTTCATTTAATATCCAATTTAATTTATTAAGTTAAACTTCAATTTATTTTAGTCCATTGCTCGTTTTATTTAATTGTATTGAAGTTAAACTTTTTTCTCTTATCATTCAAATTCAACAAATTTAGAATTTGTCATGGCTTGATATTCTCAAATCTATAAATTATACAATTTGTTCATTCAAGATTCCATTTTACTATTTTATCTATTTCATTTCAAATGCAATTCATTTTTTTAAGCTTCTTGAGTTAAATGTATTTTATTTACTCCATTTCACTACTCAATCAATTTAACATTTCTTAATTCAATTATTTCATTTCGTATCTCAAATTCGAATTATTTTTTCTTTGTTTGCTTACCCAAAATTTAATAATTTTAAATTTGGTTTATTTTCCTATTCAAATTTATAAGTTACAAACTTATTTCTTATATACTATTTTCAATTATAAATTCAAACAATTTCTACCTATTTATTAAATCATACTTAAAATAATTTTTCTTTCATAATCAAAACCTGTTTTAATCGAGAAGAAATTTCTTCTGGTAGCAATTCTCATCCAGAAACCCGGAAATGAATACAGGCGATGCTGCAGTCATCCCCAGAATTATTTCCCAGCAACCAAGAGAATTTAATGCTTTATTTCTTTCGAAAACATTTCCAAAATATTTTCTAGTCAAAACTTTTTCAAAAAATATTAATATAAATTTCAAAGTCTTCGAAAAGAATTTTGAAAAAACAAAAGGATTTTAAATTCTCAAAAAAATTCTCATTTCTATTTATAAGCTATATTATAAATATACTTATGCAAATTTCCTTAATTTACAAAATATTTAATTAATTTACAACTGTAATCATAAAAATTTGCTATTAGAATCATATTTCAATTCTATTAATTATCAATACTTAATAATTTTAATTCAACCAATAATTAATGATAATTAAATATTATTATCTTCAAACAACTCATTTATTAAGAATTAACATTTTATATATAAAATATAATTAGGTAAAAAAAAATCATTACCTGATTTTAAAACAATATTATGTCGACTTGCCTCATTTAAGTGTTTAGAAACCCCTATCGATGACACGGCGTCCCGCACATCGACCAAAATTCATAAACAACTCAACGGATAAGTAAACACAATATAAAACATTTTATAACACTAACAAGTACGCTCTCTCATATATATACACACACTCAACAGACTCTTTCTAGGGTATTACTACCCTATCTCTAATGATTCAAACCTCACAAAGCTAAGGTTATCGCTAAACCTACGCTCTGATACCAACTGTGACAACCCACATTTTGGAAGGTCTAAATCAAAAATAATCCACACATGTCCGACTTAAACAATTCGGAACGTAGATAATCAATGGGGTTGAATAAGAAAAATAAGAAGAGATGAAGAAAACAAAACACAGAATCTCACAGCGGAACGATAAAATACAATAATCAAATAAACAAATTCATAAAGCTATTTACCATACATTTGATTATAATCTATACACATTTATCAGAGTTATAAATATAAGAACGAGGTGAAATAATCAATGTAGTAGAATAGCATGATATAGGGTATAATAATAGTAATATACCAAACTCCGTCTTCTTCCTTCAAAGAAGTCTTCAATACACTGGGAAAAAAACTCAGAGCTGACCCGAGAGTAATGAAAAGATGAAACACTCGAGTCAGGACTAAAATACTCTTATGTAAGTCAAATCAATATCATAAAAATGAGTGCAATAACTTAAGAGATGTTACGTGATTTTCCATCTCCTAAGGATCCGTTAAACTATTTATATATAATAGTATACGCTATAATAGATAATGTCTATCAGTAAAATAAATATCAAAATAGCGTTAAGGCTTTACATTGATCCACCTTAACACATTTTTACAGTTTCAAACCAAAATCGTAATGGGGTTATATAGGGATAAATATGACAAGGCACATGAGGCAATGCCCAAGGTAGGATTCTACCAGTTTACCCTTTTTGGCTGGTCGTAACCCATCCGTGGCCGACTGCGACAATCAATCCAAACGACAAATAAGGTGCACAAATCGAATCCAAAATCACAATAATAATACAAGGGATCAATGTCGCTAGAGGTAGCTAACCTCAATGGCCAGACATAGGCTCATGTTTTATTCATTTTAATTATGACACGAATGTCAAGGCTATCCATCATCGTTCTCTTACTTCATTCCAGCATACGTCGCCAATTCAACCACTACATTCTGGATATTATCCACCGCGTACACGGTTGTTAAAGTGGTTCCAATATCGAAAGAGATTCAATAAGAGGCCCCGATCTCTTTAAGAACCAATCGTCATTTTACACACCGGTAGGTTCTTTTACCTTTCGAAAACAATTTACACTTGATATCAAAATATCATTTTCATTTCAAAATCAAATCATCATATATTCGCTTCAACATCAATTTCATTTCAAAAAATTTCATATATTCAAATTTACCAATTTTGTCTGATAAATCGATTTCACTTCCAAAATTTGATTCGAATTCAATTTAGGTTATATTCTTCACTTTAACCTACTTCGTATTTAAATCCAAGATTTAAATATAAACAATTTACCCTTTGTCCAGTCTGAATTTTTGAAAATAGTTCCAACAGTTAAAATAGTTAAATAGTTTAATAGAAAATGTTTAAATAGTTTAATCGAAAATAATTTGAATAAAAAAATGGTTTATATAGTAATGTTCGTCGACGGAAATTCTATCGGTTTAGAAAACCGTCGAACGAATTTAAATTAGAAAATAACCGCAAGCGCACGGTGTACGAATGTAGCACGTGGCGAATACGGGTCGATCCGCAGGGAATTGATGATTTCAAAATTCTATCCAATCAAATTAAACCAAGGTTGAAGAGAATGTTAAACTAGAAAAGAAGAAAAACAAGCAAAAGAAAATTGATAAAAATATGAGTGTTAAGACAATTTAGAGGCAATTTCCACTCTCTAGATCACATAAATCAGCAAAATAAAGTTACGTTCTCTCTTTTCTTGTCATTAGTGAATTAGTTGATGTGTTTATCATAAGTATGGTATATTTGTGCTATTAATTAGCTCAATATAAACCATCAAACTATAACAGGACCACTAATACACTTCTAAATCTCATAAAATATGACAACAAAGTTGAAAGCAAAATCCATTTAAAGCATGGCCTATCAACTATTAATTAGAAATATAAGCCATCAAATTTTAATTTCAACAATCATTTCTTTGCCATAATCATATGTAGATGAAGAGGCAATTTGTGTTTTGTTTGTTTAAGCATAGCCTATTTGTTGTCAACAACATAGACTATCAAATTCAAAGCTAAACAACATCACTAAACCACTTCAATCATTCTCATTAAGCACAAAAAGAGAGCATAAACATCAAATTAAGTTGAAGCTACATGATTAGAGAGCTTCATTATCCCTAAATTAAAGGGGTTTAGCCTCTCATATTTGTTATCATGTGAACAAATGTAGCTTGCAACATTAAACAAACAAGAGAAAAAAGAGAGCAAAAAGAAAGAAAAAACTAATCTAGTTGCATGAAATAAGAGAGATCTACACTACTTGCATAAAAGGAAATGAACATGTAATTAAAAGAAACAATAATTAACATTGCATAAAATGAAAAGAAAATTACATAAAATAAAAATGGATAAGTAGCCATGAAAAGAGAAAGAGAGCTTTCTTTTATTTTGAGCCTAAACTAATGAGAAGAGAGACTAAGGAGAAGATGATAGATTACATGAAACATAATGGGTATATATACAAGTTTTAAAACCCTAATTCACTTTTTGGGGAACGCCCAAAATGCCCCTTAGGAAGTATGGAGGCCAAGTAATCATTAACATGTCTTAATCTTCCATTAAGTGTACATGAAACCATTAACTCCATACGCATGTGCATTAGCCTTTAATTTGTACATTGAGGTGGGTGGGTAGGTGGGGCCCTCCGTGATCTTCACTTTGAATTATTTCCATCTTCATTCCTTTATATCCATTTTGTGCATGCATGTTTCTTCATGAAACCACTAATATGAGAAGCTAAATTCCTACAAAATATTATAGAAATTTCCAATTAAATTCTCTCAAATTAATATACGCGCACAAAAGGCCATTTTGCCCTTATATGAAGATGAATATGTGAAAATGTGGAAATAATATGAATTTTGGTTAAAATAAGTTAAAATACCCAATATGATCATTTATTTAATTTAAATAGAATAAATATGATGGTAAAAATATGCACATTTACGTGCACATCAAATACCCCCACACTTATCTTTTTATTCGTCCTCGAATAAAGAAAAACTAAGATAAGTCTATTTTCGTAGGGAGCACGATTGCATTGAGCGTATGCAACAAGCCGTTAAACCTCTGGGTGTCCCCGGTAGGACGAGTGTTGTCTCGTGAGGGTTTTCAGCGGATACTACCCACAAAATCCAGATGCGGGATGAAAATATTTACAAAATGCAAGATTTATTTACAAAGAGATGAATGCGAATTTTTTAAAATATTTACAATGAAGGATTTACTTTTAAATCGACACAAATAAGTTAAATATAGGTTTTGGTTATTATCTTTCGTCAAAATTTTCAATAAAAAAAAAAGTTATCATAACAAATAGACTATAGTTTAACTCGTTATTTTGGTTGATAACAAAGTGTAATTATGAAAAGGATTCTTAGTTGATTATCAAAGTTTATCAAAGTGGTATTTTCATTTCTTTTCAATAACAAATCAAATCAACTAAGTAAAAATGGTGCTAGGATTTCAATTGCTTGCTCTCTCATTATTTGCAAGAAAAATTACACACTTAGCTCAGGTAAACTGAGGCCAGATATACCACCCATGCACTGCCTTTCGGGCTTATGTGAAGGGAGTACAGAGCAGGGCGAGTGCACACACTATCATGCATACACCTATCGACCGTATGTGGTTTTTATTAAGTCTGTTTTTTTACATGCGTGAGGACTTTTAAATGAGTATGAAAACACATAATCAAAGATTCCAAGTAATTCATCCATGCATAACCATAAGGACTTTTAAATGAGAGGAATACTTGGATGTTATTTTTTTAATATTTTTTTAAGAGAGAGAGAGTTTTGCAAAATCATCTTCGCACCATTTAACTTAGAAGACAAAAAAAATTTATATCCTTTACTTTAAATCAACCACTTTTTAAAACAAAGATTTTCAATTAGGATATACTTCATAATTAACACATATGAATCTTTCTATATACTAGTTAAACCATTATTATCTATAATCAAACTTCATTTTTATTTTTGTTAAGACAAATAAATTTTCAAATATTTCATTTTAATAAACCAAAACCACATATTTATCTTATAGTGTTTCTTTTAAAAAATAAATCAAAAGAAAATTTGTTTTTGGGATTTTTTTTATTTTTTTTAATATTTTAAAGCAAAAATAAGCCATGAAAAAAATTGAAGATGAGTCTCCCCCCACGCTGATTTTGACTATGTCCCCATAGTCAACCTAATTGGAAGTAGAAAATATAAAATAAAAATCATATATTTACATGAAAGATTATTATTTACAAGAGATGAGAAAGTATATAGTCAAAAAGTAAATGAAACGGTCTTCTAAAGACCGATTCATTTGTCTCGTCAGATGTGCGAGACACCGCTTAAGCTTGAAAAACCAAACCATCAAAGATTTCAAAGTTGAATCTTGATTTGGAAAAACGAATGTTGTTTTGAAAATTGTACGAGTTGTTTTGTTTTTGATGATTTTTGGGGTTGATAAAAGAATTGATTGAAGTTCAAGTTTATTTTTACTAATTTGAAATTCAAGCTTATCATTGAAAACATTTTCAGAGTTATTGATTTCAAAATCAAAATGGTGATTTTCATCTTCCCCATTGGAATTTAACAACTCGTCATCCAAAAGTCCAAAAAATTCATGTTCGTTAAATTCATCTCCCTTTATTGGGTTATCAACAACTTCATTATGTATATATTTCCAGAATCCAAAGTTGTTGTATTCAAAATTTGGAAATCGAGAAAAGGAAGATCGAATTTTAAATTTGGTTCCACACCCTCAAGAGAATTGAAATCTAACTCAATTACCGTCTTTTCGACAACTTCGTTAAGATTGTCATTTTCAATTTCGAAAGTTGTTATTTGAAAATCATCGATTTGGGTAAAAGGTGGATTATCACGTGACTCATCACACGTTGAAATTGGATTTTGTTTCCTACGAAAATTTTCCAATGTTTTAATCAACAAATTCGCGTGATCATCGTAAATTTCATTCATTTGCTCAACAAAGTCAAATTTGTAATTATTAACTTGAAAATTTTCGATTTGGACTTGTTGAGTATAAGAATTGTCATTTTCGATAAACGGTAGATTATTATTTGATTCTTCGCAAGTTGAGATTTGATTATGATTTTCACGAAAAGTTTTGTATTTTTCAAGTAATAAATCCCCGTTATCTTTTTCCATTTGGTCAACAAAATCAAATTCATGATTGTTAATTTGAAAATATTCATTTTGAATTTGTTGATAACCAAAGTTTTCAATCGTATCTTTATTGAAACTATTTCCACTACCAAAATTATTTGAAAATTGGTTCACATTTTCATCTTGATTTTGAAATTCATTTTGAAGCTCAAAATTGAATTGGCATGGATTATACTCGAAATCATTTGAATTTTGAAGTGAATTCAAATTTTGATTATTTTGACTTGAACTATTACACAAATATGAGTTACAAAAATCGTTTATATTTTGATTTTGTTGTGTAGAGAGTTCAAGTAAAGATGAAATGCTATTTTCGAGATTTGAGGGTTGATCGTCGTTTTGAAAACTTTGTCGTTCAAAATTTGAATCGATTATACAATGGTTGTTGTCAAAATATCCATTGGAATTTGGAGTGAGATCGTCTGGATTATATTGATTTTCACAACTATTGTAAAATTCACGTAAGTGGGGAAACTCAGACATTTTCAAGAATTGTTTTTTTTCTTTGAGAGCAAGCAATTGAAATCCAAGCACCATTTTTACTTAGTTGATTTGATTTGTTATTGAAAAGAAATGAAAATACCACTTTTATAAACTTTGATAATCAACTAAGAATCCTGTTCATAATTACACTTTGTTATCAACCAAAATAACGAGTTAAACTATAGTCTATTTGTTATGATAACTTTGTTTTTATTGAAAATTTTGACGAGTAAATGACTAAAAAATTTCAAGATAATAACCAAAACCTATATTTAACTTATTTGTGTCGATTTAAAAGTAAAGCCTTCATTGTAAATATTTTCAAAAATTCGCATTCATCTCTTTGTAAATAAATCTTGCATTTTGTAAATATTTTCATCCTGCATGTGGATTTTGTGGGTAGTATCCGCTGAAAACCCTCACGAGACAACACTCGTCCTACTGGGGATACCCAGAGGTTTAACAGTTTGTTGCATACGCTCAATGAAATCGTGTTCCCTACGAAAACGGACTTATCTTAGTTTTTCTTTACTCGAGGACGAATAAAAAGATAAGTGTAGGGGTATTTGATGTGCACGTAAATGTGCATATTTTTACCACCATATTTATTCCATTTAAATTAAATAAATGATCATATTGGGTATTTTAACTTGTTTTAACCAAAATTCATATTAATTCCAAATTTTCACATATTCATCTTCATATAAGGGCAAAATGGCCATTTGTGCGCATATATTAATTTGAGAGAATTTAATTGGAAATTTCTATAATATTTTGCAGGAATTTAGCTTCTCATATTAGTGGGTTCATGAAGAAACATGCATGCACAAAATGGATATAAAGGAATGAAGATGGAAATAACTCAAAGTGAAGATCATGGAGGACCCCACCTACCCATCTACCTCAATGTACAAATTAAAGGCTAATGCACATGCTTATGGAGTTAATGGTTTCATGTACACTTAATGGGGGATTAAGACATGTTAATGATTACTTGGCCTCCATACTTCGTAAGGGGCATTTTGGGCATTCCTCAAAAAGTGAATTAGGGTTTTAAAACTTGTATATATACCCCTTATGTTTCATGTAATCTATCATCTTCTCCTTAGTCTCTCTTCTCATTAGTTTAGGCTCAAAATAAAAGAAAGCTCTCTTTCTCTTTTCATGGCTACTTAGCCATTTTTATTTTATGTAATTTTCTTTTCATTTTATGCAATGTTAATTATTGTTTCTTTAATTACATGTTCATATCCTTTTATACAAGTAGTGTAGATCTCTCTTATTTCATGCAAGTAAATTAGTTTTTTCTTTCTTTTTGCTCTCTTTTTTCTCTTGTTTGTTTAATGTTGCAAGCTACATTTGTTCACATGATAACAAATATGAGAGGTCAAACCCCTTTAATTTAGGGATAATGAAGCTCTCTAATCATGTAGCTTCAACTTAATTTGATGTTTATGCTCTCTTTTTGTGCTTAATGAGAATGATTGAAGTGGTTTAATGATGTTGTTTAGCTTTGAATTTGATAGTCTACGTTGTTGACAACAAATAGGCTATGCTTAAACAAACAAAACACAAATTGCCTCTTCATCTACATATGATTATGGCAAAGAAATGATTGTTGAAATTAAAATTTGATGGCTTATATTTCTAATTAATAGTTGATAGGCCATGCTTTAAATGGATTTTGCTTTCAACTTTGTTGTCATATTTTATGAGATTTAAAAGTGTATTAGTGGTTGTGTTATAGTTTGATGGTTTATATTGAGCTAATTAATAGCACAAATATACCATACTTATGATAAACACATCAACTAATTCACTAATGACAAAAAAAAGAGAACGTAACTTTATTTTGCTGATTTATGTGATCTAGAGAGTGGAAATTGCCTCTAAATTGTCTTAACACTCATATTTTTATCAATTTTCTTTTGCTTGTTTTTCTTCTTTTCTAGTTTAACATTCTCTTCAACCTTGGTTTAATTTGATTGAATAGAATTTTAAAATCATCAATTCCCTGCGGATCGACCCGTATTCTCCACGTGCTACATTCGTACACCGTGCGCTTGCGGTTATTTTCTAATTTAAATTCATTCGACGGTTTTCTAAACCGATAGAATTTTCGTCGACGAACAAGTTTTTGGCGCCGTTGCCGGGGAGTTGTTTTGATTTTGATTTTCTATTCTTCGGATTATTTTTTCTTTGATATTTGTGTGTTTTTATTGTGTGTTTGTTTGCATCTAAAAAAAAGTTTGTTGTGTGTGTTTGATTTGTGCTTGCATTTGTTTGTGTGTTTGTAGTTTTTCAATTTGCATTTGCAATCTGTTTCTATTATTAAAAAAAAGCGTACACAACTAGAAAAGAAAAGAAAAAAAATCATTTTCATTCTCGTTTACAACTTTTGTTTTGATTTACATTTCATTCATCTTTATTTACATCTCATTTACAAATTTGCATTTCAATACTACATCATTGCTCTCTGCCTTTCTCTGCCTGCAACAGTGTATATCTGTGCACTGTAATTCAACAAATTCACCTTCCTCCTCATCAACTTCTTCAAACTGAAACCACCTTCCACAGCAATACCTTTCATATCCATTTACACCAATACAACCTGCCCTGCTGCACTACAACATCATCAACTTACCATACTTCCTTCCCTCCACAACAACCTGCACTATTATCCTCCACAACAAACATCATCGATTTCACTACCCACAATCTACCACGTCAAAACAAAACACCACTCAACATACTTCGACCACTAATTCACTACCCAGAGCCATCACAAAATTTCAATCCAAACCTCCATATAACTACACAGCAACCACGACAAGCAACTCGAATCACCTCTGCCAATCACCACACTCTACATCCATTTCAAATCCACCATCTCACAAAAAAAACCCATTGAACTCACCATTACAATTTACCATCTCCTTGACAATCACCAGAGCACCGCACCCAATTGAACAACCACTTCACGGCTTCGACTCAACCTCCATCGCATCCCAATTCCCAGAACTCCACAATCATCATCAACCCGCGATGTCACACACCACCACAAGCTTGCACTCGCAACTTATCCATCGACACTCCTCTCTCCTCTCAACCCATTCCATTCCAATCAGTGTCGCCACACCGCTAAATCACGAACTACCCAAAACCACGAAGTTCCTCCCAACAATCGCGACTCACAACTACCCTCCGATCTTATCTGACATCTTGCGATTGACTGACTTCAAATTGACGAGGCTTTTGGGGGTTTTCATTTAACAGAGTTTGTAAGAATTGAGAATTTGGGAAATTTTGTGAAAGAATCTGGGTGTTCAGTTAATTTTATTTCAAAAATGAAGACAATGAACTTTGTTTCATTTGTTTTATCTTAGTGGGCCGGGTATTCTTTAAAACGGGCAGGGTAATAACTTGAGTGAGTGTGGGTAACGAGTTTAGTGAGTGAGAAGTTTAATTTTGGGTATTCTTTTTTTTTAATTTTGTTTTTAGGTTGGTTTTATCATTCAAAAAAAAGGTTGATTTTTTTTGTTTCCATTTAGAGTTTTAGATTGTTTTAAGTTCATCAATTTTGTTTTATGATTAAAAAAAAACAAATAAGTTTTGTTTTGCTTTGTTTGGAAATCCTTTGTTTTGTTTCTTTTGATTTCAATAGTTTTTTTTTCCTTTGTTTAGTTTCTCATTTGATATATCATTAAAATAAAATAAAAATTGTATATATCTTGTTTTAATTTCAGGTTGCCAAAGCAGAAAATTGCAAGGAAGCACCGCTTGCCAAAATACAAACCGTTTGCTTGCTAAAAATTGCCGCTAAAAAGAAAAACAAACTGCTAATAATCTGCACGCTCCGGTATCGTGCCCTTTTTCCTTGTTTTTATTTGAATTGCATTGTTGGTTGTTTGCATTTGCATTTATATATAAAAAAATTCAAAATCCAATAAAAAAACTTCATTTTAGTTGCATTTTTAACACACGTTTAATTTTTTGTTTTGCATTCATCTCATCTTATTTTCTTTTCTAAGGGCAATACCCTAATTCACATAAGGTGAGGGATTTCATCACCCTTTCCTTAGCCCACAAAAGCATTTCATTGTAGAATTTGACTAATAATAAAGGTTAGACGTTGGACCTAAGGGTGTCATGAGCTCACTTAGGGCTTAATTGTATCTTCACAATTGTTTTATTTGAACGAGGCTACGGCAGAGTAATAACCAGTCATAAAAATTATGGTGATCTGTAAATATTATACTGGTTGTTCCTCTGAAGGTACTTAAACCTTCGGCTGCATTGTTACGGTGATTCGTGGTGCACTGATAATTTCTGTCTGTTACATGGCTGAGAAATATTTTTGTTGATTTAAGACAAAGTGTGATTATACAATTTTGGGTTAGGAGCTACTAAGGATAGCAAATTGTAGTTAAGTCCTTTGCATTCATTTAGCTGCATTAGTTCATGCATATTTAAAAAAACAAAAAATCCAAAATCCAAAAAAAAAAATCTTTTAAAAAAGAAAAAAAAATTGAAAATTCAAAAATAAAAATAAATTTCCACTTTCTAAAAACAAAAAAAATCCTTTTGGTAAATATTTAAAAATACAAAAACAAAAAAAATACAAAACCAAAAATAAAACAAAAGAAAAATCAAACTTTTCTTTTGAAAATAAATCTCACTTGTTAAATAGTTTTCTCACTTGTAAAAAAAAACAAAACAAAAACACGTTTTCAAATCTTCTTTCATTCCCTAAACTCAATTCCAACTCCTTTCTCTTCTCGACTTTCACTTGTGCATTAGTACTTGGACTCGTGACACAACAACGAATCGTTGGACTCGCGACCCTTCTACAAACCGTTTAACCCGAATAGACAATCCTCCCGAAATGGAGAACGAGAATGCCCCTCGAAATCTTATGGATGGAATCTTTCCCGATAGAGTTTCTATTCCATCTTGTATCACGTTACCCGCCCCTACGGGTAACCGTTTTGAAATTCACTCGAACCATATTGCCACACTTCCAAATTTGGCAATTTCGAGCACGATGATCCATGCTTGTTCAAATATTGTCCCGACCAAATCATCCGACGTTGCATTCTGGATAATGTGATCCGGAGTGTTCTTTCATTTTTCCACGATCAAGCGTGCGGTGGACATTTCAGTCCCCGGCAACGGCGCCAAAAACTTGTTCGTCGACGGAAATTCTATCGGTTTAGAAAACCGTCGAACGAATTTAAATTAGAAAATAACCGCAAGCGCATGGTGTACGAATGTAGCACGTGGCGAATACGGGTCGATCCGTAGGGAATTGATGATTTTAAAATTCTATTCAATCAAATTAAACCAAGATTGAGGAGAATGTTAAACTAGAAAAGAAGAAAAACAAGCAAAAGAAAATTGATAAAAATATGAGTGTTAAGACAATTTAGAGGCAATTTCCACTCTCTAGATCACATAAATCAACAAAATAAAGTTACGATCTCTCTTTTCTTGTCATTAGTGAATTATTTGATGTGTTTATCATAAGTATGGTATATTTGTGCTATTAATTAGCTCAATATAAACCATCAAACTATAACACAACCACTAAAACATTTTTAAATCTCATAAAATATGACAACAAAGTTGAAAGCAAAATCTATTTTAAGCATGGCCTATTAACTATTAATTAGAAATATAAGCCATCAAATTTTAATTTCAGCAATCACTTCTTTGCCTTAATCATATGTAGATGAAGAGGCAATTTGTGTTTTGTTTGTTTAAGCATAGCCTATTTGTTGTCAACAACATACACTATCAAATTCAAAGCTAAACAACATCATTACCACTTCAATCATTCTCGTTAAGCACAAAAAGAGAGCATAAACATCAAATTAAGTTGAAGCTACATGATTAGAGAGCTTCATTATCCCTAAATTGAAGGGGTTTAGCCTCTCATATTTGTTATCATGTGAACAAAAGTAGCTTGCAACATTAAACAAATAAGAGAAAAAAGAGAGCAAAAAGAAAGAAAAAACTAATCTACTTGCATGAAATAAGAGAGATCTACACTACTTGCATAAAAGGAAATGAACATGTAATTAAAATAAACAATAATTAACATTGCATAAAATGAAAAGAAAATTGCATACAATAAAAATGGCTAAGTATTCATGAAAAGAGAAAGAGAGCTTTTCTTTTATTTTGAGCCTAAACTAATGAGAAGAGAGACTAAGGAGAAGATGATAGATTACATGAAACTTAAAGGGTATATATACAAGTTTTAAAACCCTAATTCACTTTTTGGGGAATGCCCAAAATGCCCCTTAGGAAGTGTAGAGGACAAGTAATCATTAACATGTCTTAATCCCCCATTAAGTGTACATGAAACCATTAACTCCATAAGCATGTGCATTAGCCTTTAATTTGTACATTGAGGTAGGTGGGTAGGTGGGGTCCTCCATGATCTTTACTTTGAATTATTTCCATCTTCATTCCTTTATATCCATTTTGTGCATGCATCTTTCTTCATGAACCCACTAATATGAGAAGCTAAATTTCTACAAAATATTATAGAAATTTCCAATTAAATTCTCTCAAATTAATATACGCGCACAAATGGCCATTTTGCCCTTATATGAAGATGAATATGTGAAAAATTGGAATTAATATGAATTTCAGTTAAAACAAGTTAAAATATCCAATATGATCATTTATTTAATTTAAATAGAATAAATATGGTGGTAAAAATATGCACATTTACGTGCACATAAAGTAAGATAGTTTGGAAAATCAAAATAATTTGGATAATAAAAGAATATAGATTTCAAGTCATTTATACTAAAAGAATATTTCCAAAGTCAAACCGGTCTACTTCTCAATTTCCTACCCAAATCAATTCCAAATTCTATTTCAATTTAATCGATTCAATTTCAATTTCAACTCGAATAAATTTCGATTCCACATAAATTTCGATTTCCATTCCCAAATTTCTTTAAATTAAAAATTCCATTTCCAAATTAATTTAAATCCCAATTTCAAATTAATTTCCAATTCCAATTCCAAATTAATTTAAATTCCAATTTTAGATTAATTTCCATTTCCAATTCCAAATTAATTTAAATTCCAATTTCAAATTAATTTTCAATTTCAGTTCCAATTTCAAATTCGATCTCAAAATATCGATTTAAACACTTAAATCAAATTTACTTTCAATACCAAATTTTCAATTCTAAACTCAAATTTGAAATATCATTTCATATAAATTTTTCTTAGAAATATTCAAAGTTCGAATAAAAGACCAATCTTTTAAATCCCATCAACTTTTGAAAATTAACGCCTTATTTTAAATTTTAACTTAAAATCTAAACTTCGATTAATTAAACAATTTCGTTTACCAAGTTAAATTCCGAGCTTCAATTGAAAATAGTTCTCCATAAATTGGATTTCATTCTTAAAATCAATTCAGTAAAATAATTTCAAACAACTTTGAAAATCATTTAATCTAACTAACCCGGTGTCCGTATATAATTTTCTAACTTATGGCCAAGTGGATAATTATTTCAATTTAATTTCAAGGATAGATATATCATTTAGATATCATAGGTATATATCATTTCAACATATTTCTTAATTTATTCAAAATAATTCAGTTTACAGTTTTATATACTTACAAGGTGATATAATGATATATCATAATAAATAAACATCCAAATGTCACCAATAGCATCCATCACAACTAATCATCCAAGCAGTCAATAAAATTCCCGACAATTTCATAATTATCAAAATTGGTATTTTACTGGCAGAAAAAATCTAATTTAATTAAGTGATCAATTTAAATCCTATCTATAAATTCAGATATCAATTTAAATATCAATTATATTTATCAAGCAACAATCAAACAAATCAATTCACTTCACGATATAATTCGACCATATAAAAAAATTAGTACTTGTGAGCGTGTAAACACTCACCTTTCGATTTGAAACTAAAATTATTCCAGCTTCAAACAGATTCCAGCTCAGTCCCATATCGTAGACGACATCGATACGGATTTCAGCAACTCGTTTCATGAAAAATGGACCTCGTTTGAAAGAGTAATGATTTAATTACTATAACGATAATTTAAAAGTTTAATTAACATAATAAATAAATAAAATCAAAACAAAACCGATACCTCTTGTCTCGTTCACGTAGCAGAGTCCATCTCTGCTTCCTCAAAGCAACGTGATCTCGACTTCATCATATTTTTTTAGGCTGCCTTAGCTACGCATTCGAACCAGCGCCTCTTCCCCACCACCTCAAGCCGCAGCCGCCTCGACTTGGACCACCATCAATGCGTAGTACGCGAGCACATGAAACCCTACCCAACTCGATCTAACGCCGACAACCCAACGGCTCATGCTCCTCCACGTGCTGTTTGGATCACGCCGCCACAGTCACCAGAGCCTCGTCTCCACTACCTAGCTCCTCGCGCAAGCCTAGATGAAGCTTAGAACCCAACCCTAGGCGAGATGAACTCCAGCAAATCCAACGCAGTCGCCTCGATTCTTCCAACGCGTGGCTAGGTCGCTCGACCTCATTCTGCCTACAACAGTTCGCAGGCACGCGATCGATTCCTCTTTTTTTCGATTCATTTTCTTTTTTCCAGATCGTGCCTTTGATTTTTTTCTCTCTCCATCGACCGTGTGTTTTTTTTTTCTTTTTTCTCTGCGTTTTTTTAAAGGCGATTCGAAGAAAGGGGAAAAGGGAGCGAGTAAGGGGGAAGACAAACAGGGCATGGCTTGAACGAGTTTGAGTTGTAGAAATTTATTATTATTAAATTTGAAAATATATAGCATTAAACATTCGAAATTTTTCGAACTCCAAACGAAACGTGCCGCCTAGCGTTTCTAATGTTTTGCCCCCATACCGAACACAATGAAACTAATTTCGAAGCTAAATTCAATTGTTTTTGGAAGATAGCTTCTCAGAGTCAATTATTTTAATTAAATTTCGAAATTAAATTTTACGCGTTTTAAGCTCGCACGGCCAAAAGACAAGTCCGAACGCTATGAAACTTGAAATCCTACAAAAATTCACTACCACGGATCCGATGAAACTGGTTTCGTCGAAATCCGAGATAGTGGCCAAAATGGATACTTTTAATCGTCAATTAAAATATAAAATCTCAAATTTTAAATTATTCACATTTATATCCAAATTTAAATGTTAACTATCTTCGTTCATATTTTGAATAAAAATTAAATCAATTTCTGATATCATTTTTAATCATCTTAAATCCAAAATTAAATTATTCAAATACTTTCCAATATTAAATTTCAAACAGTTTAATTATCAAATCAAAATATTAATAAATCATTAAATTTTTATTTCTATCCAAATTTATCCAATAATTGCATTAAATTAAAATTTTAAAATAGCCAAAAATATGGGTCGATACATTGACGGTAGTTCTTCTTAGATCTGGAGCAATCTGAATAGACTGGAAGGAACCACAGAAAGATAGATTTGGATCTCCTCCTTAGATTTTAGAAATTCAACAATTGCAGGGGATCCACTGAATCGAAGAAAAACAGAGTTTTTCCAGTGAAAGCACAAAAGTATTTGTACGAAAATTTGGCACAACACTCTTTGGATGTAATTAAATAAATTAGAATAAAGAAATTAAATGGAAAAGGAGGCTAGTCTAATAATCACACCAAGAAAAGTAAGCAGTAATAGAAAAAGACAAGAATTTACAGTGGTTCGACATTGTAGCCTACATCCACTTTCAAGAGTTTGTTGTTGATTGATGATTCTCCATCGAGTTACAGTATAAATCACTAGTACTTAAGTTATAATGGAGTTTCGGTAGAGTAACGGTGTAAAAGTTCCAAAAGACTTTTTTTTAGTTGGCGTAGGTGTAATATTTAAAGGAGTAGATCTAGAAATATCTGCCCCAAACCTCGGAGTACCCTTTCACATGCATAGGTAGGCCCCTAGATCGATTTGGGGTCGATCCCTGATCGATCCATGTTGACTTCGTATCGATCAAGATTGGCTTTAATTGAGATGCGATCGATCAGGGGAGCTCTTGAGTTGATACGCAAGCTTCGGTGAAAATTTCATAACATTTGAACTTGTAGTTTGAGAGATATGATCGATCCAATGTTGGGTCTTTTAGTTTGGCAGAAGGCTTTGTATTGATATGTGCGTGTCAATCCTTGTTCGTATCGATATAATGCATACCGATCAGTTACTTGTCGATGACGTGGCGCTGGAGATCCACATTTCATGCTCATAGACCGTTTCCTTTGGTTTGACTACTTCCTTCGTATCCATCCAAGGTTATACTCTTCGTATCGATCCCTGCCTCCTCCTTTCATATCAATGCTTCACCTTGGCTCTTCGTATCGATCAAACGATTGATCGATGCGAAGCATTTAGTGGTTGGTTGAATGAAGCGCAACCGGTCCATGGAACGTTGAAGTCTATTCAAACTCAATGGATATGAAATGGAGGAGGCTAAGTAATGGACTTGTGTTCAGTTTGTATCGATCTGGATGGATACAAAATGATGGTTATAGGTTGATGGATACGAAATTGATGTGTTCCATATGGATCTTGATCGATCCGTCACTTGGGCATACGAACTTCGATTGATCAAAAATTTGGAATTTTGCCTTTCATAGCTTTGCTTGCATACCATGTTAATTGTAGCTTGATCCGAACTAGAACCATGTTTGCCTGGATCCATCGTTGACCTGCAGATAATCGATCTCTGGGGTGGATTGTCTTCGATCTCTAGTCAAGTCCTTGGTGTCACGGCCTTGCCAAAAGACGAGATAAGATATATATGTTATAATTGAGTAATATATTGATTAATTAAAGTTTAAATTAATTAAATGATGTTTAATTAGTATAATGTTATCATAAAATATTATATAAGTTAAATAAAGTGTATAAGTTATATAATAATAAAACTTATATAATATAAATGTAAAACTAATGGTAGAACATTAAAAAACCCTAAATAGACTTACGGGATAAATACAAATGTAAAAGCATGTATACAATGATTTCTAACGTGTTCGACACTTGAACCATGAGGGTATTTCATAGGAAATATATTATTTCGTAAATCGGTATCGCTCAATTAAATATATTAAAGATTATGATCTTTAATATAGGTGTTGTCCTCTACTGTTTATATATTAATAAACTATTAACATACCATCTAGTTGTTGAGAAAACTCAAGCTAGAGATGTTATGTGTAGCATTATTAATATATTGACTAGACGTGGTAAGATAACTATATGTATTTGCTAAGCAAACTCAATGTACATATACTATACTTAGGTCATCGCGAAATAAGTGAATAATTTCTTTTGATTTGTTGAGCAAACTCAAGATAGAAATGAGATTAAGCCAAGGAACCATGGGTTAGGAGTTTCATATGGTACAATGAATAAGAAGTTATCTGTTGTTTGTTGGACTATGACTTGTTGAGCAAACTCAAGGTCAGAATCCTAAGACAAACGAGTCTTAGTATGCATTAGTGAAGTCGAAAGACTTCTATGTTTCATCATAGAGTTTGGAGAAACATAGTGGGTGCCTTATTCGAAAAATAAAATAGTAACATTTAACATTTCTAATACTGTAAGAACATTTGCAATATCAAGTTATAATAATCTACATTAATAAATTTGTGCAATTAAGATATACAACAGAACTAAATTAATATTAACAAGTATAAAATTTAATTACCAATAAATTTTTGCATGTTGACTCATGCATGCGCCTAATTATACAACCACCAAATGCATTCGTGACTTGGTCGCTTACGAGTTTACTTGCCTGAGACCGTGTATTTTCTTAAATGGGTTTCAATTCTAAAAGCAATACAAGGGTATGAGTATTTGATTCATTTTCAATCACATATAGCTGTTAAATTGTGAAAGGTCATCCCTTATAATGTACGAAACCTCAACGAAGTTAGTTTTGTTCAAAATTAGCAAGTAATCCTTAGTATGGGATCATGTATTCAATATGATTAATAATAATTATGATCATGTTTTGTTAAATGAAACACTAGACCAAAAGCTACAAGATACAACTAAGGACTCAACCTATGAAATGTCAATTTGATTAGTTTACATAAAGTGCAACTTATTTGATATCATTCAAAGTTAAGGATGACCAAATATACTTTTGTAAAATGTTCTTTAAAATGTTATTGTAACCTAAGGCGCGGTTGGGATGAAAAGAATGAATGGTCACTTCTACTTCATAATGAAACATTGAAAATGAGAATTGTAAAATAATAATAATAAATACTTATCAAAGCATAAGAAATACGATATCTATTCCAAATGTATTTTCACATAGAAAATTGTTTTCTACGGGATTTATTTCTTTGAGAATTTGATCTGAAAATTTTCAACTGTAAACTAGTTATAATAAATGAAATAAAAAAGCCTATATTTAGTGATTGAGTGGAACTCTGTATTTTTTACGATGTTATAGTAATGGTAGGAATAGTGGGAGCATGCCATATAGCACTTATTAGTCGCATCAAGTTACGAAAAAAAAATTCGTAAAACATACAAAACGTTATTTATGAAATAATAATTATTTTTAGTATTGATTGGAAACAAACATAGTTTTATAATAGTATGAATATTCCTTATAAAATAAACCTTTAATAGTGGTATTTGTGATGCATTGGAAAATACAGAAGTATTTAAATTTATTTATAATTATTTTGGAATTATTGACTAAGCCATAGTTTGAGAAATAATTTTTGATTATATGATTTAGTCATATTGTGCTAGCAAATTATATCTCAGACAATTAAGGGGAAGGCATGCATTCAATGGGAGCGAGATAAGAGCCAATGAACTTCATATCGATACATATAGATGTATACAACCGTAAGTCTGTTAATACCAAAACAATTCCACATACTTGGTTATATTCATCGATAAATTATCACAAACATGAATATGTGTATATGATGCACATGTGGTATGTTAATAATGAGTTCATAGAATATAAAATAGCATGAAACGAAATAACGTGCAATAGAAAATAAAATGATTCGATTTGATCAAATATGTAAGTATATTGGAAATAGTTCCGAACATACCTAAAAATGAATAAAGATTCAATCCAAAAAGTCACTCCTTCCAATGATACATAATGATGTGTTGATAAGGAGTAATTTGATCTGAAGAAGCTTCCGTAACGACCCATAAATTTTAATGGTTTTTACAACGTAATTTGATCTGAATTTGTGAAATTTTAAATAATTGAATTTGAAGTAAAAATTTAATATTTGGAATACGTCTATTTAAACATTGCAAATGGTAAATTTTCACCAGAAAATATGGAGGTTAGTTTTGTTTTGCAATTTCAGTTTCAATTTAAATTAGTTTATATTAGATGACAATAAAATATTTTTCAAAATCTGAATATTTTTATATAATAAAAATGTAAACTATTTTCTGAGTGAGACGTCATATTTTGTTTCACCAAATTTGGACTTCTCTAGCCCCGTTCATCTTATTTTCGACATTTTAGCAGCATTTTCGGCAGCAAATATCGACTTTTGATAGGATGGTCATATCGCTGATATCTATGTACCATTCTGTTCATCTCATCATGTAAAACTCCGCGTATATTCATTTGTGTATTTCGGCGTCCAGTAGACGATGAAATCTGTGAAATGGTCGACAGCGTCGGTATTATTTTGAGCCTTTTGGTGTTCTATTTTCTTTTAAATTACGTAGCCGTCAGATAATAAATGTTCACCAGCCTTTATTTTTTTCCCCGGATTCACGAGCTGGCTGTTACTATTCCAACTGGTTGATATTTATGGGATGTCCTTTCATTTTCATTCCGGTTCTTTTGGTGCTTTTGAAAAGGGATATATATATATATATATATATATATATATATATATTAGTGAATACAGCTGTTCATTCTCCCTTTTTCTCCCAAACCAAACTTTCTCTATGAAAAATCAAAGCTTATATATTTTTTCCGAAAGCTCAATTCCTTCTTCCATTTGCATTTTCATTTGAAACCTGCTTGCCTCGAGATCCGCTTGCTCGCTGCCAGCAACCTCCGACTATCGAACCCCATCTCGCGAGCCTCACCATCTCTCTATCCCCTCACCTCCGCACCTTACCCCCCATCGTCGAGCTCCCATCGAGAAACTCACCCAAATAGCCTCGCATTGGCCACTCACCATGCAACCATCGACCAGCCGCCCTTCTTTTCAAACCGCCACCTCTCCCTTTGCAAACACCGACCGCTACAGCCTGTATGGCCACATCCTTCTCTCGCTCCATCAAACCTAGGCAATCTTCTTTTATGAGTAAGTTTATACTGAATTATAATAATTATTGATTATATATATATATATATATATATATATCTTTCATACATATATGTTATATATATGTAAGTTGTTATAGTTTGGGTTCCTTTGTTTTTATATATTTTTCCTTCTCTATAGTTTTATGTGTATATGGTCATACAATTGCAATCTCATTTTCTTTTGCTGTCAGGAAAAAGCAAGTAATATATATACACACACAAAGTATGTGTTGCGTGAAAAAAAAGGGTATATGTGTTTATTGTAGAAGTATCTTTTGCACATATATATTGAAAAGCACAACCGAGCCTCCTCCTTTTGCAGTATTATATGTATACTATATTATATTATATTATTTTACGGTGAATTATATTATAAGTTTAGCCTGCTGTTATGTTCGTATATGTGATGTAAGAAAAGGTTATACAATATGTTATATGCTCTTTAAATGGATATAATTTGTTTTGTATAACAGCTTAAACTTTGATATTTGTTCAGTATATATATTTATACATATATTATATTATAAAAGAAGTTATTATGTATGTCAGTTATATAAGTTTTAACAGGGCAGTTCATATATATGTAAGTATGGATTTTAATATACAAGTTTATATAGGTTGTGTCTAACCTGTTTGGTTGTATATATGTAATGCTTATATAAGTTTACATTTCATCTGTTTGAGGTATAACAAAGTAAATCATATTATTTTGAAGATTTAACTTAAACATATGATTTAAATTTTACTTTAGAGAAATTTTGTATATAGTGTATACGTTTGATTTTAAAATATATGTGTTTAAATTTGAGCAATGATTGTGTAATAATATATATATATATTTCGTTAATTTATCATGTTTAAATATATATATATATATATATATATATATATACACACAATATCGAAATTTTATTTTTTTAAATGTGCACTTCTAAATTTAATTTTGGTTTTATATAATATTTCGTTTCGGCTATATCAAGCGGATTTTGATTTTTCCATGGATTCCAATTTATCAGCTTTGTTCATTTAATTCGTGTCCATCTTGTTTTGCTTTGAAAATTCATGCTTGGATTCGTAACCCATTTCACTATCAAATCTCTCTAGCCTCGAAAGGTGAGCAATCACTCACGATTAACATTCTTATATTTATTTAAATTGATTTCATTTGAAATGACAATTGAAATATGTTGTTGCTAGTTATTTAATTGCTATATATGATATGATATTATCTATAATTGTTCACCTGTGACATGTGACACCACATCATGTTGTTTATATATATATATATATATATATATATATATATATATATATATGTATGTATGTATATGTATATGTATATGTATATGTATATGTATATGTATATGTATATGTATATGTATATGTATATGTATATGTATATGTATATGTATATGTATATGTATATGTATATGTATATGTGTATATGTATATGTATATGTATATGTATGTATATGTATATATTATTGATGATATATGATGTTGTTGATATGTTATATTATGATAATAACTGTTCTTACTCTACAAGTTCTCTGTTAGTTTAGAATTCCCTATGGGTTGAAATGATATATACCCGAATGATCTTGCAGAATAGGAGAAAATAGTTATGGGTTGAAATGATAAACCCATGTGATTTTCAATTAAATTGAATTTTGGGATTTCGAGTTGAAATGATATATACCCGTAGATATCTAAATTTTGGATTGAAATGATAAATAATCTGTATCACTTGACCATAGGATAGAAAATTATATACAGACACCGTAGGTCTGCATATATATTTTGAAAATGATTTCCAAGGTTGTGAAACGAAATATATGGTTTTAATAAATATTGATTTTAAGATATTATATATAAATGTTGTTTTTATAAAGATTTAAATTTTAGATTTTAAAATTACATCGTTGGAAATTTTAAATTTATAAGTTGATTTTGAAAATATAATTTTTAAGATTTTACTTATAATTTCACTATTTTAAAAATATATAAAATAGTTTTAATATAAAATAAATTTAATAATAAGATTTAATTTAATAAAATTTAATTTAATTACTATATAATATGTTTATGCATTTATTTAAAATTATATTTTAAAAATATAGATTTTATAATAATTTTAATAAATTAAAATTGGAAAAAGAAATTTAAATTGATTCGAAATTGTATTTGTTAAGAATTTTACTTAAATAAGATTGATTTGAAATTGATTAAATTTGAGATTTTAAAGATATGATTTTATAACTTTATATTGATTAAAGATGACAAATGAATATTTTCAAATTTAAATAAATTGAAATGAGATATTCAGTTTTATTTAAATTTGCTTTATTTTAAATTTGTAACTTGAGATATTATTTAAATGGTTATTGGACTAATTAAGTGAATATTTCAAAACTAAATAATAGTAAAGTTGAAATTGAGATATAAATGAAATCATCAAATTTAGTTTTGTAAATGTTTGAATATTTAAAGTTTTGAAATCTATTGAAATTGAAATGGTTTAATTGTAGTTTATATCTATATTTGAAATCGATATAAATTAAGATTGATTTACTGAAATTTGAATTGAATTAAAATGGATGAACTAAGATTTGATTTAAATGAAATTTTTGGAATGCGAGTTGATTTGGATTGATTTGTGCAATTTGAAGAAACTATTTTATTGCATAAAGTATTTTTATTATATATAAAATTATTTTAACTGATAACTATTTTAATATACTGATTATTTATTATATAAACTTTTTTAGTATAAAACTATTTCAATATATACTAATTATTTTAACATATAAATTATTTTAACTTACAACTATTTTTATTATATATACTATTTTGTCCAAACTACTAAGTGGAAAAACAGAAGCAATTGACGGGCTATGTGAGGTAGCACCTCCAATCGGACACACTTCTTCGATACCATTCTATTACTTTGTGATTGATTAGGTGCACCCTCAGAATTTATAGGAGTGTTGGACGAGGTGGGCGGTAGCTGCGGCTATGCGTTACCACCAGCCCGGAAATGTAATTGGTATATCTACCCTAGCATTGCCTAGTTGTGCTGTGTCACCTACCTTTTTGAGACCACTACGAGGTGTTGTACCTATCGAGTGCTCCCTAATAGCCCACTGGTTTGGTGGAGTTTACAGTACTGTATAGACTACAGTATTATACCGTGTTATGTGGGATATGGGTAACGCCTTAATGCTATTTTAATAGTTTTCTTTACTATAGACATTATTATAATAGCGTATATTCCTAAATAGTAGATAGTTCCATGGATCCTTAGAGGATGGTTATCCATAACATCCTTTGAGTTTTTTGTTTCAGTTGATATTTCACTTGAGTTGGATTTATTGATATAAGAATGTTAATCCTGACTCGAGGGTTTTGTGTTTTGCTTTATGCTCGGGTCAGATTGAGTGTCACAATATTTGAGACTCACTTTTGGAGTTTGGAGCTTCGCTTGAGATCCACCTATCTATTCAGCTTTCAGTTGACTCCAGTGATATATTCAGATTTTATTATTTTACTATTTATTGAGACTTCTATGTATTCGAGATTTCTGTTGTATTTTGTTTTAACTCTGTTGTTTATATAATATATTCATGCACTAGAATTCATCTGTTTCCGCTGCTTATTGTTATACTACTCTGTGTCTGTGATTCTGTGACTGATTTATATACTGTATATGCTGAGTTTTACCAAATATAAAAGTAACAATCTGATGTTTTGAGCAATTCAAATCCGGCATGTGTAGATGCGAATGGCACGAAATATCGGATGTTACGGCTTCTTTTGGAAATTACTGGTAGTAAACTGAATCTGGATAAGATCCAAATATGAAACCGATTACATGGGATGAAATGAAATTAATTAAACATAAATGAACATACCGCATTAGAATGCCAGATAAGCATTCTCGCACATTGAAGAAAAACTATGAGTTTCTTATCAATGTCGAGGATAGATAGTCCTTAACAGCTATACAATATAACAGTTTATGATTTTTGTGTGATGATAATAAACATATATAAATATATATATATATTTCAAAACAGTACTACTGCAAAATCACAAATAGAAGTAAACAAATGAAATTTTATTTTAAAAGACAGTTTATTTCAATACAATTTCAAATAGTACACAATTAAAACATAGCTTCTGTTTGTACCAAAATTGGACATGACACTCTTCGAATGTGTTTGAAGAAATAAAAATGAAGAAAATAAATGTAAAAGAGGATTATCTAACAAACACACAAAATTATAATCATGAAAATAGCAGAGAAACACAAAGGTTTAGAGTGGTTAGGTGTGTTGCCTACGTCCACTATGAAATGGTTGATCTTTATTAACTTTTATTTGCTGGTTACAATGGACTACAATAGTGAATTTCGAGTACAACAGTAGTTTTCGAGCACAATAATGGTTTCGATGGATACGAAGTGGTCATTAGTCGATCGATACGAACAAGCTAAAGATGATGGGTGCGAAGCAGTATGAGGAAGGATGGATACGAAGAACACTGCCTTCTATGGATACGAACTCGTGCTCCCGTGATCGGCACGAAGTCGTGTGCATCTGATGGATTCGAACCAGATCGATACGAAGTAGGTTTTCTTCTGGTCGCTTGATCGATACGAACAAGATGATTACTTGTGTTTCATCGATCATATCATGAGCATACAAACTCGAATTTACTTGAAATTTGGAATGTTGACTTCCATAGCTTTGTTTGTCGTGCCTTGCCAATTGTAGCTCACTTGGACAAAATTTATCGACGTCCATAGTGAATCTGTGTATAACCGATCTTCGAGATGGACTATCCTCGGTTTCCAGTTAAGTTCTTGGTGTCACGGCCTTGCCAAAAGGTGGGATAGCAGCTTCCACTATATTTTACATTTACATTTTCACTCTCGCATACAACACACTCTCATATACAATACACTCATCCACTTGAATTCAATCTTTTCTATCTACCTGCTCCAACTGTTTTTTCTTCAATCATCTACTTTGCTTGTCAAATAACAATGTAGTTAAAAGCAAAAAGAAACAAAACTAATAAGAAAAAATATAAATAGTTTTTGAACTCGACATTACCTCTGTATATGGTTTTGTTCTTTTCATCTTTTGAAATATACACCAAAAATATCAATAATTTACACGAGCAACCTACAACACGCACAGTGTATCACTGTACATGCAGTAATGCCGAGCAATGCACAAAAAACACTTGCACCAATTTAATTTCAAGGACAAACACAAATTTCAAGCCTAAAGGCTCAACACAAGCAGTGCAAAAGTCGAGCTACATAGCTCAACACAAGCATAAATGCTCATAGTACACTGGTGCAGCAACCAAAATAAAATAGTAGCAACGTGAAGTATAAAATCAAAATCATGTACATCACTAAATAAAAAAAAAGCAAGGAAAATGCACTAGCTTAAGTACATGCAGATACAAGTGCACATATATAAGTGTAGTTCAGTACATGCACAAAAAACCAAATACAAGTGCAGAGCAATAAGAAATACAAAAGGATGCAAGTACTAACATATCCAAGTGCAACCAGAAAAAACAAAGTGAAGCAACAAGTTTAAAGGCAAGTGCACAAGTGGGGAAATGCACAAAGTCAAGTACACAAGCATGCAAATGGAACCAGCCAGGTCCACAGCAGCAATGCACATCACAATTTTTTTTCATCAAACACCATCAATTTCATTCAACATACATCTACGTGAAAATCAACTTGCAGCAAGCTTAAAATCCAAGGAAGTGTAGCACAAAAGAATGGAAAAGGCGAAACTGATAAAGCAAGTGCATGTATAAACGTGTACAGGCCAAACCAGAAGCACATAAATACAAGCGAACAAAGCAGACAAGCATATGCGAGTGCAACATCAAAAGGAATACAAGCAAATACACAAGAAATGCATAAGGACACACATAACAAACTTAAATATTAAACTCGACCAATGCCGAAATAAATTCCAACTATTTTAGAAGGTTCGAATTAGATACTAGGATAAACAAGTATGCTAACATTTTTGATAAGAACAAGAACAATAGCATTGGTAATGAGGACAAGTACATGCATCATAAAACATATAGCAAGCAAGGAATCAAGGGACAAGCACGGTTTCAGTTCAAGATACAACATGTCAATAGTTCAAGATCATGGTCATAAGATAATTTATAATATATATATATATATATACATATATACATGGAAGCTAGGAGCATCATGGGTCAATTCAATTGCAGGTGAATGATCTCAAAACCAGTCAGGAACAAGCTCAAAAGATCGAACCAACAAATAACACAAACGGAGAATTTTACTTATCGAACAAGTCAAGCACAGTTGAAGAAATATGTGAAAAAATTAAAATCGAACAAGTCAAAAAATCATAGACCATAGATCCAAAATCGATGAAAAATCGAATGATCAAGGATATCAACTGAAAAATTAAAGTAATACTTACTGGAAAGGATTTATAAAACCTTAATAAGTGAGGCATCGTGTTAATCAAGTCAAATGAAGGAATTGAGTCGACATATAAAGAATCCATGAATTTATCTATAGATAAATGGCCACTTTAGGAAGAAATTAACAAGAAGACTAACTCAGTAGAGATCAAAAGAGAATGGGATTCGTATCTGAGAAATATTTTTTTTAAATATTCTCTCATTAATTTATTTTGAAAACTTGTAGGATCAATTAGGACTTTAGACAAAAAAAAGAAAAGAAAGTCTAGAGAGAAAGTCAACAATGGCCAAAAAGTATAAATTAGATAGGATTAGAATAAAAAAAACAAAGGGTTTCCTTAAGCTAAAGCATAACAAACACATAGGGGGCATATTCCCAATTTTTACAAGAAAAGGAAAATGCGGTAGCAAAGCAAAAGTTATATGGTGTAATAAGGGCAACGGAGCTTTCGAAAATGTATGAAATAGGCTATAAAGAAGTAGGAAGCAAGCTATCGAAGATGTAAGAAATAGATCGAGAGCTATCTATTGGAATTATCCCATTTGGCAAATAGTGAAATGAGGTAAATTTCAAAAGAAATTACTAGGTGGCTCTTAATGGACCAATGTGAATTATTGGTTGGCATTAGATACACTCTACATTTTAAAATAATGTCTTATTTTATTTAAAAATGTTTATATTTATATTGATTATATGTTTACATACTTAAATATAACATGGTGATGTAACAATATGGATGATAATTATAAAAATGTATGTATACACAAATATAGAAACTAGGATTTATATCTAGTATATACATATATATTATACCTACATATCTATATGATAATTATATATATATATATATCAAGGTAATATATATGCGTAAGTGTATTAATACGTTTATAGATACTAAGATACATGCATATAGTTTGTATAGACATATAGTTTAAATATATATATATGCATATAATACATATTTCCACTTTATATACACACACACAAATTGCAAAATTTTAAACCCACGTGCACGCGCACACACACACATATTATATATATATATGTGTGTGTGTGTGTGTGTGTGTATGTATGTATGTATGTATAAATGAAACTTATTAAACCATTTGTTTGACTAATTAAACGATATTAATTGGAATCAAAATTTAACATTTCAAATTATTTTATTTCAAATTTAATTTAATTTGGTCAAAAGAATTATATTTGTCCTTCAAAATAAAATGACCATTTTAAATTCTCAAAAATTCAAAACATCAAATGCAAATATCTAGTATAATGATTAGTTCAAGTATATTGATTTTTTAATATATATTTATGTTATCAACTTTCACCAAAATTATTTCATAAATAAACATCAATAAATATATTATTTGAATACGTATTTAGAAATGATAAAATAATTTAAATAATTTTCAATTAAATAATTCTTGATCCAAATTCTTTTGAACTTGAGAGCAATTTTTTAAAGCAAAGAGTATAATATATATATATACACACACACACATATATATATTGCTAAGAACTATATATAAATAATAAATTTGCTTAATAAAATAATTTACTTTCCGTAAAATAATTTATACAAAATAAATTCTATTTGTGGTTTAAATTAATAATACATACATACGTGTGTGTGTGTATCATTTTATTAAATTATAATTTCAATTTATGACAATTTACGAAATTAATTCATATAAAAATATATCTTATTTCTAAAATTATTAAATATAATATATACACATATGGCAATATTATATATACTAATGTGAGGGCATAAACATGTATATTTATTCATAAAATAAAATTTACCTTTGACGATCTCATTGTTCATTACACATCGATCTATTCTAGCTCCTAGGATCTCTATCCACTACCCGAACTTGCAACTGATCAAGCGCTACCACATTTGGGATGCTGCATTTGGATGTAATGAATCCATGGGTTCGATCTAGGAAGGTAAGGGTGTTATCTTGTCTATTATCCCATCTTTTGACTAGATGGTATGTAGACAAACTTGACGAGTCAAACGTCAAAGTTATCAAGGCAAGAAGCCTAAAGAGACGACTGCGAAGCCCAAAACTCAAGTTCAACCGGAATAGATAAATCAATTCAAGTCCATCCCAATAACTCGAACTTCAAAAATCCAACATGTGTTAGATCGGTACCGATCCATATTTCTCCACTCAATGAAGCCCAATTTTCTCCTACATGCATTTTTTTATCTTAAGAGCATGTTCCTAGTTCCTTTCACTAATTCCATGCAATTCTCTGTTGATATCTACGACCACTTGAAATCAGCAACTCCATTCATCCACTGATCCATCAATTGGACTTAAAAACAAGCTAATAATGATGCAAATAAGTTTGGAACCATGAAGCTAATCACCAATCGAGCCAAGGCAAGGAGTTTAAAAACATCCATATGAAGGATTTATGGATCGATACCGATTCAAGCCTATGGATTGGTACCTATTCATGATTGTTGTTGAGGAGTCCATCTATCTTCTTGGAGAAATAGTCTATAGCATAGAAAACAAGGTGAAGATCATAAGATCGGATTTTAGGCTTCTACGTCTACTAATAGAGGGGTAGGGCTCATTTTTATGGATCTTTTTTGGCTCTCTTGCTCTCTTACTCTAATCTCTTATAATCACTCATGGATTTATACTAACCCGTAATGGATTTGTATCGATCCGTAAGAACTATACTTGTAAAAACAACTGTATAATAAAAGGAAGCTTGAAATGGATGTAGGCCGGAGTACGCCGAACCACAATAAATCTTGTGTGTTCTATTTCTTGATCATTTTTCATTTATTTTTTTCCCTTTTTATTCTTTACTCAATCTATTAGATGTTTGTGCCGTTTTTGGTACAAATGTTTTGGTGTTTTCACCGAGAGCTACTTGAATTTATTGATTTGAGACTTGGAAAGATTCTAAATGACAAGATAATCAACTGGAAAGATCATTGCTGGAGGAAATCAGCAAAGGGGCAACCAAGAGGCATACTAACTATGGATGAGACAGAAAAGATGATGATAGAAACACAAAAGAGATTGATATACTAATAAGAAGAAATGATGAACAGATCCTTTTGAAGGATTGGATAACACGGAACAGTCGGAGTCGTTATAGACTAGAATCAAAGGCCAGACGCTGTAGAAAATGAATCAAAAAGTAGAATGGAGCAGATTGGAACGACCCTTGAACGAGTCATACGGATTGGTATCGGTCCACGAGCATGGATCAATACCGATCTATAAAAAATTTGGGGGCATGACTAACTTTAACTCGAAGAGAGATGACGCATACCTCGGAAACAATGTTGAACAGTAGAATCCAAGTCGTAATATAAACGTGCTGCTCGAGGAGTACATGCCATAGGTTCCCCATAGGAACGAGGGGTAGGATGAAGTTATGAGTTAAAGACTTTGATTGGATGATAACCCAAGTTCGGGACGGCTTGGGGTTAGATTTGAATCCTTTATCTCGCCTTTTATGGTCAATAAATGATACAATATCACCTTACACCGCTTATGCATGTATGAGATCTCACACGGTCCCTATTCACACTCTGAGTTGGATGCTTGAGATGACAACCTCGGACCACTTGCACGTGTACGAAGCCCAGACTGGTCTCTAGGCACGCTCTAAGTTAGATGTTTGATATGAACGTTTAAGATTTCTGCTTATTTTCTTTGATTTGACTTGAATATTTAGAATTTTGAAAAACGACATTGAATGTGATGACTGGTACAGATCGTTTTAAATTCCCATCCAAAGAGACGAGACAGGAGTACAAGGTGCAAGTCCCCTCGTTGGAGAGCGAGCATATGGATTTGTATGATATTGATTGCTTTAAAGTCCTATCCGGAGAGACATGACCAGAGTGAAAGGTGCAAGTCCTCTCATCGGAGAGCGAGTGGGTGGATTTATACGATATTGATTGCTTTATGTCCAGTTTGAAAAGACGAGGCCGGAGTGTAAGAAGTAAGTCACCTCACCGGAGCACTAATGGATGGGCTAGCATGTCATTGAGTTCCCTTGTCGGAGAGTGATTGGATTGGGCTCAACAAGGGTCCAGAGAGACTTTGGATTTGGATCACTTTATGTCATGTCTGAAGAGACGTAATTGGAGTGCAGGAAGTAAGTCATCATGCCAGAGCATGAGTGGATGGGTTTGCTTATCGTTGAGTCCCCTCGTCGGAGAGCGACAGGATTGGGCTCAGCAAGGGTCCGGATAGACCATGGATTTGATTATTGGTCCCAAACGGCCATCTATATTTTTAACAGTCCGGAGAGATTATAGCTTTACTTATGGGCCTCGAATGGCTATTGATTTAATTGATGATTTGGAAAGATCACAGACTTAACTAACGGCCTTAAATGACCAAGAATTTAATTAATAATCTGGAGAGATCGTGCATTAAACTTAGTATAAATCAATGCGGAGAGATCGAGCCTTAAAACGGATTTGATAAAGGGATTTGAATGCTTTTTAACTGGAGTAGAACTGATAAATCCCGGTTAAACATGGGACTATTTTGATATATGCTGTAATAAATCGGAATGAAATCAAAATGATGATGTATAGACTATATTTAGGCAGAGTACAGAGGCTTAGGCTATAACAGATCTAGAACGACCCATGATTGACAAGAGAATCCAAAGGAATTGGATGATTCGCAATAGCCTGATCGGCTGATAACCAAAAAATTCAACTACTAATATCCCATCGACTTTAATATTTGTCATTGAGTAAAGCACACCTTCCACTCGCATGGCATGCTTTGGAAGGCAAGTCTTATCCCGTCTTTTGATCAGGCTATATACGGACAAAATTGATGAGTCAAATTTGAAAGTTATCAAGGCAAGAAGCCTCAAGAGATGACCGTAAAGCCCAAAACTTAAGTACAACTAGAGTAGAAAAACCAATACAAGTCCACTCTAAGAACTCAAACTTCAAAAATCCAACATGTTTTGGATCGGTACCGATCGAACACCATGGATCGGTACCGATCCACGTATCTCACCCAACGAAGCCCAATTTTCTCCTTCATGCAAGTCTTGATCCTAAGATCCTATTCCTGGTTCCATTTTATTGATTCCATGCAATTCTCTATTGATCTCCATGAGAATTACAAATCAGCAACTCTATTCATCCACCGATCCATCATTTAGACTCAGAAACGAGCTTATAATGATGCAAATAGTTTGGAATCATGAAGCTAATCGCCAATAGAGCCAAAGCAATAAGTTGAAAAACATCCATATGAATGATTTATGGATCAGTATCGATCCAAGCTCATGGATCGGTATCGATCTGTGATTGTTACTGAGGAGTCCATCTATTTTCTTGGATAAACGTCTATGGCGTGGAAAATGAGGTGGAGATCATGGGGCGAGATTTTAGGCTTCCCACATCTGTAAATAGAGGGGAAGGGCTCGTTTTTCTAGCACTATTCCTACAACCATTGATTTTAGGTTTCTATAAAAGGTGAGATCATACTTCCATAGCTTTACTTATCGGCCTCGAACGACCATTGATTCAATTGACGATCTAAAAAATTGCGGACTTAACTATTGGCCATAAATATCCACGGATTCAATTAACAGTCCAGAAAGATCATGGATTTAACCATCGACCCTGAACGGTTATAGATTTGATTAACGATTCTGGGAGATAGTGCCCTTAACAAAAACATTAAACTAAATATAAAACGATCTGGAGAGATCATGCATTAAACTGAATATAAATCGATCCGGAGAGATCGAGCCTCAGAACAGATACAAATTTGACAAAAGGATTTGAATACCTTGTAATTGGAGTAGAATCGATAAATCTCGGATGAATACAGGATGATTTTGATTTTTGATGTAATAACTCCAAATGAAATCGAAATGATGATGATGTATAGACTACACTTAGGCAGAGTCCAGAGTCATAGGCTGTAATAGGTCTAGAATAAACCATGATTGACAAGAGAATCCAAAAGGAACAGGATGACATGAAATAGTTGATCCGTTGATAACCAGAGAATTCAAGTACTAAAATCTATCATCTTCAATATATGTTCTTGAGAAAAGCACACCTTCCATTCGCAAGGCATGCTTTGAGGGGCGAGTGTTATCTCGCCTTTTGACTAAGCATATACGGAAAAATTTGACGAGCCAAAATTCAAAGTTATCTAGGCAAAAAGCCCGAAGAGATGACTGGGGAGCCCAAAAGTCAAGGACAACCAGAATAGAAAAACCAATACAAGTCCACCCTAAGAACTCAAACTTCAAAATTCCAACATGTGTTGGATCGGTACAAATGCAACACCACGGATCGGTACCAATCCATGTTTCTCCACCAATGAATCCCAGTTTTCTCCTACAAGCATGTCTTGATCCTAAGAGCATATTCCTATTTCCATTTCATTGATTCCATGCAATTCTATGTCGATCTCCATCTCCGTGAGCACTTGAAATCAACAATTCCATTCATCCACCGGTCCGTCATTTGGACTTAGAAACAAGCTAATAATGATGCAAAAAAGTTTGGAAACATGAAGCTAATCACCAATTGAGCCAAGGCAAGGAGTTGAATAACATCCATATGAAGGATTTATAGATCGGTACCGATCCAAGTCCATGGATCGGTATCGATCCATGATTGTTGTTGAGGAATCCAACTATTTTCTTGAAGAAACTATCTATGGCCTGGAAAACGAGGTGGAGATCATAGAGGCAAGATTTTAGGCTTCCTAAGTCTATAAATAGAGGGGCAGGGCTTCATTTTATGGATCTTTTTTGGCTCTCTTGCTCTCTTACACTAATCTTTTACAAATACTCATAAATTTATACCAATCCATAACAGATTTATACTAACCCGTAAGAACTGTACTTATAAAAATAACAATATCATAAAAAGAAGCTTGAAGTGGATGTTAGACGGAGTACACTGAACCACTATAAATCTTATGTGTTCTAGTTCTTACTCGTTTTTCATTTATTTTCTCTTTTTATTCTCTACTCAATCTATTAGGTGTTTGTGCTATTTTTAATTTAAATGGGGCGACTTGGTTTCGCAACAGTATAGACAAAGTGAAAATTAAAAGAGTATTTATAGAGACAAGCTGGATCAAAATATCTAACCCTCTTTACTTGGTCTCCAAGAAAACTCTTGTATCCCTTTCCTATGCACAAACAAGGTCAATCGCCTTATGTCGACTTGGCATCGTCAAAATTTTCAAATGATTCAATTATTTACATATTTATAACTGTTATACACACACACACACATCAATATCATATATATATATATATATATATGCATATATATAACATTTATATATACACCCAAATAATTACTAATGGCACCCATAAAATTTCTAGAAGCAACACCAGTTGTTGAAGACATCCTAAACATCAAATACACCAATAATAAATATTTCTTAAATAATAATTAATTTAAATAATTTATAAAGTACTGTAACTAATTAAATCGTATGGTATTTCAGAGATTTCACAAATGCGTTTGTGTGACCCATACGTGTGAATTCAGTCGATGATTAATATATAACAACTCAAATATTAATTTTCACCCATCACCTTAGCAAATGTGCGATAATTTAGCTAATTTCATTGCTTTTATGTCTTTTAATAAAATAAAATTTTAGATTAACTTAAGTTGTACTGTTATGTGATGATATAATGTGCATATGTTCTCTTCGTCAACACTATATCACTTTAGGATATATAAAGTTTGGTATTGGTCAAAACTCCAATTATATCTATATACAGTAGTTCAGTCCATCTATAAAGTTCATGCTTCAATAATAACATTTATTACTAACTGTTGTACTCTAACAAGATATCTAAGTAGTTTATATTGGTATTGGGTATGTATTGGTTAAGTATTGATATGAGATACTTTAAAAATATCGCGATAGTATCAGATAATATCAATAAAATATCAGATATTCTAGAACTTGTTATAAACAATATTATAGTATGTTATAATGTAACAATGATAGTTTTGTTAATTTTTGGATATATTTCCAAATTACTAGTAAAGGTCGAGTGCATATATTTACATATTACAATCTATTTATTAGAATATTCTGTCTACCAGGTTAATCTGTTAAATACAACTCATAAAATAGGTTCATGAAACCAAAAAATCTATAAAATATTCTTCTTTATTATTTCTTCATTTTTATACTATATCTTATTTCTTTAATCGTCTTGGCTAATTTTCACTTTTTCATTTTGATAATTTCTTTATTTTTGTTTTCACTTACGTTATCATAGAAGTAACTATTATCTAATACCGATTACACCTTCCATCGCATTCTATATTGATAAGTCAAATATAAAACTTTACTGCTCTTGACTTTTCGTTCTTGGTGCATAAAATAACTAAAACAAAAAAAATGTATTTTCATAAGCTAACTTACATAGTGAACAAAGCAAATAACTCAAAAGATAAGTAGCTCTTACACGATCTTGTTTTTAGTGGAAAAATGTACACGGATAATAAAACATATAAAATAATGGAATAAGTTAGGTTTTCTTTATTGAAAGAATAACGAAGAAGATTGGAAAAATATGGTTAAAACTAAAAAATTGGTGGATTGAGAGTTCTAATATGGTCTATATATTGTCATTCATTATATATTAAAAACAAATATTGAGAACGTGAAGATATTTAATTTGTAATTTTATTTTCTTCAACACTTAAGATAATGGTAGATATTCTCAAATAATATCCAGTATTTTACTCAAAATATCGAAGTGGTATATTGGCAAATATCGAACGATACATCAGTAATGATATTTTAAGCGATATATTGGAGAAAATATTGGTTAAGTAGCGATATGAGATATATCAGTGGGCAATATATCAGTGATATTGTCAGCGATTAACTACATAGCTAGAGATTTTGACTTTGAGTTGACTATAGTTAACCCTGATGCTAACCTCATACAACCAAGAAGATGAATCCTCTATTGAAAATTGTTTCATTTCCTATGCTATAACCTAGAACTAGCTAGTCATTTAATGGTCGTCATTCCATGATTTAATTGTAATCAAAGTGGATTATTCAAGTGGAAGTTCCATAGTATTCTGAAGTTGAGAGAACCGTGTAACACCATTGCACTAAGATTTCCTATTTGACCTAGTTGTTATCAATCAATCAGAAGCTCTCGGTCGAGTCATTCAATGGTTATCAAATAATTATAAGTATGCAACTACTTGGTTCCCCCAACAACCATGAACAATACACTATCCAACCTTTGGAAAGCACTAAGTACTGTCGTCTCAACAGATGTATTGATATCCTTTCTCGAAACATCTTGACCACGAATATTTAAAAAAAAATGTTATTCTAATTTATGATTAATTACTCACTGTTGCAACTATTTGCAACTACAATCATATAACATTTTATTTCAGGCTTTCCTTATTTATATACTTTAAATTATTTAATATTACTTACATTATAATGTAGCACAGTATATAAAAGCAAATAAACACCGAAAATAACTTCTATTATGAACAAGATCAATTACAAAGTTAGTTATATAACACAATTACATTATTGCCTCCATGGCATAATACTAACCCTCTCAATCTCCTACTTGCACTTGAGTTCAAATATGGATTCTCAATCCCATTTCTTCGATTAGTTTACTTAGAACTGATAAAGCTAGTCCCTTCTTGAATGGATATGTTATATTGTCTTTACTTTTTACTCCATTAACTATCACTTCTCCATTATTGATAAACTACCTTACCACGTGGAACTTTTGGAGTGTTTGTCTTGATTTCCTATGATCATTAGGTTTTTTCGCAATCTACATCATGTAACATGTTATGTGATTCAAAACATTTGAATCACCTCTAGCTCAGTCGTATATTTGTGCATCCAAACCGCTTCTTTTGCTTTTTCGTTTAGGGCTATGTACCCAGCCTTCAATGTTGAATCTATTTTCTTGGAACTCTTCCAACTTACTACCCCATCGTTTAACGTAAATACATAGCCCAACACTAATTTTCTATCACTGATATCACTTTGGAAGCTTGAGTCTATATACCCTTCATAAGCAGGTCTTCATTCCCATGGATTAGGAATAAATCTTTCATATTTCATAAATACTTAAGAATATACTTCACAGCAGTCCAATACTTTTCTCCAAGGTTTAACTGGCATCAGCTTGCACAACCTGATGCATAAGCGACAGCTGATCTCGTATATAGAAAACATACATAATGGATCTGATTGTAGATGCATATTGTATCCTCTTTATATGCTCTTTCTCCTCATCAGTACTAGCAGGATCCTTCTTCAAAAGGAAATTCTTGATTGCGTCGGAACATTTCTATGCTTGGAATTTCTCGATTAAACCTTTCTAGGGCGGTATGTACAAGGATTATGATAATCTTAGCAACTTTTTGGATCTATCATTATAGATCCTAATACCTAGTATATAGGTTGCTTCTCCCAGATCCTTCATAAGGAGTTCTTAGATAACAAAGCTTTCAATGATTACAATAATGGTACATCATTACCAATTAGGAGTAAATCATCGATATACAAAAAAATAAATACTCTAACACTGCCTTATTCTTTCTAGTATATGCACGCTTTATCTGTATTCTGATAAAAACCAAAATGCTTGACTACTTTATCAAAACACTTGTTCAAACTCCTCGAAGCTTATCTAAGACCATATATTGATCTAAACACTTACAAGCCTTGCATTCGCTTCCACTGACCTTGAAACCCTTGGGCTGGGACATGTAAATGACCTCTTCTAAATCTCCACTTAGAAAAGCTATCGTGTCCATTTGCCATATTTCGTAAAAGCAAAAAGCAACAATGGAAAACAATATCTGGATGGACTTTATGATGACTACGAGTGAAAATGTTTCATCATAGTAAACACCTAGAACTTGATGGAAAACTTTCGCAACTAGTCTAGCTTTATAGTTTTCTAAATTTCCATCCGCATTCGACGTCTCCTTAAAGACCTACTTTCTACCAATGGGTTTTACCCCATTGGGTACACTATTTAAAGTCCATACTTTATTTGTGTACATGGAATCCATCTTGGATTTCATAACTTTAAGCTATAGAGATGATTCCTTGCTCTGTAAGGCTTTTTGGAATGTGAGGAAAGTATCATCTTCTAGGCCACAATCCTCTTCTTGCAATCCATAATAAATACATAGTATCTCTTTAGTACGCTAAATTCTCAATTAGACCTTCTAATAGGTTGTGTGTTATCGTGTATGGGTGAATTTGATTCTTTCACACATTCGATCTTTGTGTTAGTTTCTCGGTTATCATTCAAGTCTGTAGCTTTGTTGTTAATTTCTTTTGATAAAATTTCCCTTCCTAAAAGGATGATATGTCAACTTTTTGTTCCTCCATGTTGTAGAAAATATATCCTATAGAATATTTAGGATATCCTATAAGCTTACACATAACCGATCTTGCCTTAAGTTTGTTGGGGATAACATTCTTAATGTAGGCAGGACAATCCCACACCTTCAAATACTTGAGGTGGGGTTTTTTCCCATACAACATCTCATATGGTATTTTAGGCACGGTCTTAGATGGCGTCAAATTCAACATATGTTGCAGATTCTAACACATATCCTTACAAGAAGAGAGGTAACTTAGCTCCACTCATCATAGATCAAACCATATCTAATAATGTTAATTCCTTCTCTTCAAAACACCATTTTGTTGTGAAGTATAGATGGATTGACCTGGCAGATGGTCCCATTATCTTTTAGTTATTATTGGAGTTCTTGTCCAACGTAGTCACCTCCTAGACCGGATCAAAGTACTTTAGTTTTATGGTTAGTCTAATTTTCTACATTTTTATGCTCTTTAAATTTCTCATATACCTCAAATTTATTCGTTATAAGATATATATTTTTTCTAGTCTAGAGAAATCAACAGTAAATGTAACATAGTATAAGGAACTATCTTTATTCACTATAAGCATTGGGCCACATACATTGGTATGTACAAGACCTAAAAGTTCATTAACTCTTTCGTTGCTCCCATTGAAAAGGTGCATGGTCATCTAGTCATTTTTCCTTTAAGACATAAGTCATAAGTGTCAAATGATTCATAATCAAATGATGGGAAAATACCTTCGGTTTTCAATTTGTGCAATCTTTTGTCACTAATGTGACTTAGCCTACATTGCCACAAATAACTATCTTTAACGTTGGCAGCAAAAGAATTATTGACAATAAATACATGTTTAAAATTAAGAACATAAATTTCATTACCTAATATACCATTGTAAATCTAAATAATTTTTATTGATTACAAAATAGATTTGAATTATAAACATACCATTAGGAGCCGAGGAATTTAATTCCTTCTTCTCTCTTATTATCCGTAGCTGGTGTGGGTAGTTCCTTTTCTAGTGCCTTTCCTTTGACATTGGCGACATTCACCCTTATCATTATAGGCACCCTTCTTACCTTTCTTAACACCTCACTTTCTTTTCTTCGAACCTTTCGAAGATGACGCATTCCTTTTCATAGCAAACATTGTACCTTGACCTTAAATGAACCTTCAGTTGACCATAACATATTAACTAGATCAACAAGGCCCACTTTCATCTAGTTTATATTAAAATTTAATATGAATGGCTCAAATTGTGGAGTTAATGATGCTATAACCAAGTCCACTTGCAATTCTTCTTCAATATCAGCACCGAGCTTGAAAAGTCTATCAATATAGCCATTCATCATTATGAAAGAGTCATGTACACTGATGCCCTTACTCATCTTCATATTGAACAATTTCTTAGCTATATTGTACCTTGTGGAATAAGATTGCTCCACAAACAAAGATTTGAGGCCACCAAAGATTTTGTGGACAGACATGTTTTTGCATTATTTTGCAACGATTTGTCTACATTATATAGCACAAAAGGCATAGGCTATGTCGTAATCAGCCACCCATGTGTTATAAGATTTAAATGTTTAGGGATCTACACCCTCAGCGGGTTTGGTTCTTAAAAGTCCTGTTATGACAGATCATAATTGTCACGACCCGTCTTCCACTAACCAGAAAGACGTATCATGAATTAAGAAAGAAAGAGATAGAAAGAGAAAGAAAGAGAAGAAAAAAGAAACAACAACAGAATCTCAACAGCGGAACGAATAAATTATATTAATAACAAAAGTATTACATAGATATTCAACAACTATCAGAGTTACAAAAATAATACAACACATACTAGACAGTTATAAACACCTGTCTAGTTATTACAACACAGTACAGAACAACTCAAACAAACGACTCAGAGATACCAACACAGCGGATTACTAGATAACTACAACGCAAAAGCCTCATGCACCATTGCTCCTCCATAATTCGTCAAAGCTAACCTGAATCCCTTGGCTACTCGTAAAGATTTGAGTACCCAAGAGTTTAAGAGAAACATATATAAACTCCGGTTCAGACATGGGTCTAGTGTGATTAACAGGTTAAAGTTGCTTAACTTTTGAAAAACCTTTAAAAGAAAGGTATCACGTAAGACTTCCCACACATAAACATGGAAAAGTTTTTACCTTACGCTAACCAAAACATTTGATAGGAAATCCGGTGATATTATAATAGTGTCTAGGGTTTTCAAATAAAATATAGAAATAGCTGGAATGCTTACATCTCACGTTCCAACATAGTTGGGCACAACTAATATGTACGGCACTTATTGGATTTTGGATTCCATACAATGGCAGGGCTACTGGGGTACCGCCCGTCACAGTACGTGGCCTAGATCACCGTACCCAGGAGTACACTCGCTCCCCTGCAACACAAGGCCTAAACCATCCCTTACCGGACAGTCCCGAACAAGACAACCCCGGCAGTTGTCGCGAATCAACCGCCCACATAGCCGAATAAAAAGGGACCTCTAGACAGGGGAAAATCTTATCCTACTTGGGCATGACCCACTTAGCCTTGCTGCACCTCCCCTATTTTAGCCATTCCTGGTTGATGAGGCTTGAGGCTACGATTACCTTTAGAGAACACATCTTTTAGAATGCTCATCGTCCACCTGACGATGTTCTGAAAGCATTCAATCCATACAAGTTTGTTTCGGGTTCGAACGAAACCGAAGGCATTATCTCGTTACACTCATTTTGGAACCACCCTCTGAGTTAACGACGATAACACTTGCACTCTGAATCTTCATCTTCACTTGAGATTCACGATCTATCGCTAATTTAGATCGATGTGGTTTTCGGATATCCAAATATGGAAACCCGATCCCGGTCTCATCGAATCCAAAACGCCATCTTTTAGGTCCAAGTTGTTTTAAGTTTAAAACAATCCAATTAAACTATCTATATACACACAGATAGATAATTCACATCATCACAATAGATAATCATCACCATAGATAATCCATATTATCATTATCAGAAGATAATCCAAATCATCGTCATAATGCAACCAATGCATCTATACCACACAATATTACTAATCTCATATCTGAGATTCAAACCATTCAAGGAAATCTATATCATTCATATATAAAACAAGGATTAATAATCACACCATATATAATTAATTTTAAATGAATTAAATTAATTACATCATCTCTAATTAATTAAAAGTAAATTAAATTAATTACCTCAATCTATAAATCCTGCTATTATAACCATTGATTACAAACCAATCAACTAATTAATTAACCACTAATTAATTCCCTTGATTAATCATTCTTTAATTACATTCAAGTAATTAATTTCACAAATTCATTATCCTTAATCAAATACAGTAATTAACCTTTAATTACTTCATTAATTAATTAATTATAATTAATCACATTAATCCTTAATTAATCACATTAATTAATTACTCTAATCACTTATCATTAATTAATTAATCTCAATTACTTAATCCTTAGTTACATCATTAATTATATTAATTAATGATTCCTAATTACATTTAAATTAATTAACTTCATTAAGTAATTAACCCTAAATTATTAATCACCTTTGATTAATTAACTCCAGTAATTAACTATTCTTAATTACTGCATTGAGTAAATTGATTACCCCTAAATTAATTATATTTTAATAATTAATTAATTATTAATCATCCTTGATTAATCTTATTAGTAATTAATTACCCTTAATTAATTACATTACTTAATTATTTTCCAAATGACTTAATCAGTAATTGCTTAAATTAATTACACCAAGTAACTAAATATTAATTTCTTTCACAAAGAAATTATCCTCCATAATAATTACACAAACAATTAACCTCAAATTCTTTCATACTTCAATAAGATACATTCAGTAATTACTCATCTTAATTACTTCTCTAAGTAATTATCCTCCATTAATCACTTATCAACTTGATGATTATTCTAAATTAATTAAACTTAATTAATTAATTTAAACTAATCAAATTAATTAATTAATTACAATGAGTAATTAATAACTATAATTACTTTCATAAAGTAATCATACTTAACCAAATACCATAATGATTATTTAATTTAATTAATCAAATAAATTATCAAAATTAATAACATTAATTAATTAAATAAATAATTCCAAGTTAATGACCTTCATTAACTTATCAATAATTTCCTTAATTACCTCTCTTAAGTAATTAATTTAAATTAATCATTATTAATCACAAATTTATTAATCTTTAATGATCATTTAATTAATCACTAATTGTTTAATTAATTAAGTTTTTAACTTAATTAATATTAATCTCTTGATAAATTAATTCCTAATCATTAATTAAAACCATAACTTATTTAATTAATGATCTTATTTTTCAAATTAATTAATCCTAATTAATTAACTTCAATCTTAATTAATTAATTCAAAATCCTTATTTAATTAATTAAATAAATTATTTAATTAACCATCTAATTACCTTATTAATTTAATAAACCAAATCATTAAATCTTTGATTTATTTTTAAAATATAAACATTTCTTATTAATGATTACATTATCATTAACAAAGAAATTTAAAACAACTTTTCTTTAAAAATTTGTTTCCAAATTACATTTTAAATTTAAAATTTAAAATGAAAACCAAACTTAATTTTAACAAAGTTTTAAAAACATTTTAAAAACCTTTTTAAAACTTCTACTAAATAATTTCTTATTTTATTAAAGAAGTTTAAAGGAAATTTAAACCCATATTTATTTTAAGATACAAATCATATTTAAAATATGTTACAACATCAAAAGTTGTTTAAACATTTAAAGTATTTAAAACTTCCTTTATTTTCAAAATGGATTCAAATTGGATCTTGTTTTAAGATTTAAACTTATGTTTAAATCTTCTATTTTAATTTAATGCTTTATCTTTACTTTCAGATTATTTAAACCCTTTTAAAGTTGTTCAAGCATTTTAATTTAAAAAGTTTAAATTAAATTTCAAACCTGGATTCAAACTCAGTTTGAAATCCATATTTTAAATTTAAGTTTTAAATTCTGTTTAAAACCTTGTTCCAGATTTTTAAAACTTAATTTCTTTTGAATTAGAATTATACAGGTTTCCTTGAAACCTGTAACTTCAAAAATACCCGAGTCCCCCTCCTTATTACTTTGAGTAAAACCATTAACTTCTTCGAGCAGAAACTCTAATTACTCGAGTATGACCCGAGTGCAACATAACTGCAAAACTCAAACATCACCCCTGACGCCATTTCTTAACCGTGCATATGCACGGTGGTTCTGGCCACCTACGGCCGTCGCCAAGGCATCAAACACGTCGACGTTCAACTCTGAATCACCTTACGTTCATCAAAAACTCACCATATACTCGAATTCAAATTCGAGTACCCCAATTCCTGAAACCTGGAAAAATATACTGGAACAACCCCACCATCAAACCCCAAACCTGGAAAACCTTCATTCCCCCTCCTCCGGCCATCGGAGGCTTTGCAACGCCGTCCAACGCTTCTTCAAGACCCTAGCAACCATCTCCCCAAAAATAGAAGCACTCGGTCCCCTGTAGCGTTCATGCCAATCAAAACATTACACATTGACGCAGCGGATTAATCAAAATAAACTTCAATCGGTGAAAGTAGCAATCGGTGGATTGATGAATACCAAAATGCCCGAATTCGTTGATCCGAAGATACCGAATTCTAGCTATCTCAAACACGTTGATAGTGCACTGTACCGTGTTCAAAGATCTACGATTCTTCGCACGTTGATCTAGCGCACTAGATTCCGTGAATCGGCTTCTACGATCGTTGAATCGAGCGCACTCGATTAACCGAAAGAGGAGATAGGAGATTACACTCAACTACCAATTTCAGAAGAAAGCACACAGCAATCAACAAGAAATTTTATTCAAAATCAATCCATTCAAATGTACAACTCACGCGTATTTATAGTGTTTCACAACCCTGGTCCTTGAGTCGTTTGCCGACTTAACACCCATCATAGGTCGGCCACGACTCATCATACACGACTCATCACCTTTACATACGAGACCGACTCAAAACAATACAACACACATCATATGTACACGACTCAACTCATTACATCATAACAGCCTTCGACTTTACAAAACACGGCCGACCCAACTAGGTACGACCTAACATACGACCGACTTAAGAAACTTACCGACTTAACTTCTTGCCGCTTAACTCAGGTCATACTCCATATGACCGACTTAATATACCACGACTCAAGGACTCGCGACTTTTCAACACAAGGCCTGCTTATATGACCGACTTAAGCGTATGCCGACTCAAGCCCCCATTCTTCCTGTGTATATCTCCTCAACGACTTAGTTATGTCGTGACTGCTTCCTCTTCTGTTAAGTCGTAACCGACTTAAGCTCTTAAGTCGTAGCCGACTTAGTCCTTGCATTTCAACTTGTGCTGTTATCTCGTTAACCCGTGTTGCTCCTTCTGTAGCTTTAGACCGTACACGACTTAAAAGCCCCGGACGACTTAAACTCATGCTAGGTCGGAAATGACTTAGGACTTCTTCATTATCTCGCACGCCTTCTCCCCGTGACTCCTTAGGTCGGAAGTGGCTTATAGGTACCTTCTTAAGTCGTGAATGACTCATGCTAATGGCTTGCAATTGTTCGACCTTGGTCTGAGCTGCATCATCCTTCCCTGGTTGAGAAAAATTCGACCTTGAATTAGTAAATTCCTCCACATCGGATTGTTCGTTCCCAAAATATGGTACAATATGCTTAACATTGAACACGTCAGAAGTGTTTACATCTTCCGGTAGCTTCAACTTATAAGCATTTTCATTGATCTGTTTCACAACTTCTACTGGACCAATTTTTCTGGCTTTCAACTTATTATAAGCGCCTACTGGAAAACGATCCTTCGTTAACACTGCATACACCAAATCACCCTCATTAATTTCAACATTTCGACGCTTCAAATCAGCAGCTCGCTTATATCTCTCATTTGACTTTTCCAATCGTTCCTGAACGGTCTTATGACATTCAGTTAATTCATCAACAAAATCAACAGCTCGTTTGACCGTCCCCTTCGGTTGTGGCACTACTGCTAAGTCCAATGGTCCCCTGGGTAGATTTGAATATACAATCTGAAATGGACTGAATCCCGTACTACGATTCACGGCATGATTATGAGCAAACTCTGCTTGGCATAACCTCATGTCCCAACTTTTCAGATTATCCTGTACAAGACATCGCAACAAATTTCCCAATGATCTGTTAACAACTTCTGTCTGTCCATCTGTTTGCGGATGATAAGCGCTACTAAATTTCAGCTTCGTTCCAACCATCTTCCACAAACTTAACCAAAAATGGCTTAAAAATCTCGTATCCCGATCAGAAACAATAGATTCTGGTAAACCATGCAATCGATACACCTCCTTAAAGAATAATTGTGCCACTCGAACGGCATCCGCTGTCTTCTTGCAGCCAATAAAATGTGCCATCTTCGAAAACCTGTCCACCACAACAAATATAGAATCATTCCCCCTTTGAGTTCTAGGTAAGCCCAAAACGAAATCCATGCTGATATCAACCCATGGTTTAGACGGTACAGATAACGGCATATACAATCCTGCATTCGTCGCTGTTCCCTTCGAAACCTGACAAATATGACATCTCTCCACAAACCTCTCTACCTCTTTCCTCATCGACGGCCAAAAGTAGGATTGAGAAATCAAATGTAATGTACGATCACGGCCCACATGTCCTTCCTCGTGCAACTCTTTGATAATCTTCAATCTCAAACTGCTCTCTGGAATACATAATCGATTTCCTTTAAACAAGAATCCATCAACCAACATAAATTCATCAGTGTCTCCATCCTTAACTTTCTCAACAAACTTCACAAAGTAAGGATCTTCTTCATACAATTCTGGCAATAATTCAAACCCTGTCACCTGAACTTTCATTGTAGTCAACAAATGGTTCCTTCTACTCAAAGCATCAGCCACACGATTCATCACCCCAGATTTGTGCTTAACAACAAAGGTAAATTGCTGTAAATATGCAATCCATGATGCATGTCTCGATGAAATCTTATCCTGCCCCTGTAAATGCTTCAAAGCTTCATGGTCTGTGTAAAGAACAAACTCTTTCTGAAAAAGATAATGTCTCCAGTGCTTCACGGCTTGCACAACTGCATAAAACTCAACATCGTACGTACTATTTCTCATCTTTGCCCCTGATAACTTCTCACTGAAATAAGCAACTGGCCTCTCATTCTGACTCAACACTCCTCTAATCCCAACCTTTGATGCATCAGTGTGTAGTTCAAACAACAACTGAAAATCAGGTAAAACAAGAATCGGTGTTGTCGTCAATAGTTCCTTGATCTTCTCAAAAGCAACTCCCGCTTCCTCTGACCATACAAATTGTTTCCCTTTCATGCAATCAGTAACGGGAGCCATCACGCTACTGAAGTGTGGAATGAATCTCCGGTAGAATGACGCTAGCCCATGAAAACTTCTCACTTCTGTAATTGTCTTTGGCTGTGGCCAATTTCTGACTGCTTCAACTTTATTCTGATCAACTTGAATACCTTCTCCTGAAACAACATAACCCAGAAATAAAACACTGTGCGCCATAAACACGCATTTCTTCGTAGCAGCATAAAATTGTTCCTCACGAAGAATCATCAATACTTCCCTATAATGTTGAACATGCTCCTCCGTACCCCTGCTGTATATCAGAATATCATCGAAATAAACAACAACAAACTTCCCAATGTACGGTCTGAAAATTTGATTCATCACCCTCATGAATGTACTCGGTGCATTTGATAATCCAAATGGCATAACTAACCATTCGTATAACCCCTCTCTTGTCTTGAAAGTTGTCTTCCATTCGTCTCCAGGTCTAATTCGAATCTGATGATAACCACTCTTCAGATCAATCTTCGAAAAGATAGTTGCCCCACTCAACTGATCCAGCAAGTCATCCAACCTTGGCATAGGAAATCTGTAACGTACAGCAATCTTGTTCAAAGCTCTACTATCTGTGCACATCCTCCATGTTCCATCCTTCTTCGGCACCAACAAAGCTGGTACTGCACACGGACTCAAGCTTTCCTGAACACGTCCCTGCTCAAGTAATTCTTCCACCTGCCTTCGCAACTCCTCATGTTCCTTCGGACTCATACGGTAATGTGGTCGATGTGGTAACACTGCTCCCGGAACAAGATCGATTTGATGTTGAATGTCTCTCAGTGGCGGTAACTCCTTAGGCAACTCTTCTGGAAACACATCTTCAAATTCTTTCAAAACTGGTTTTGCTTCTTCTGGAATTTCAACCCCTTCACTGCATTCTCGCCCAATCAACAAATACACTTCAGGCTCATCTTCAACTTCTTTAACAAACTCCTTCAAAGTCAACAGAATTTTCAATTCCTCAATCTCCTCCAGCTTGCTTTCCTTCTGTTGTTGCTTCTTAGGAACTAAAGTGATTTTAGTACCTTCGAACATGAAACTGTAGCTATTAGCTCGACCATCATGTTGTACTGCTCTATCAAACTGCCATGGTCTGCCCAACAACAGATGACACACATCCATGTCTACAACGTCACACCAAATTTTGTCTTTGTACTTCTTCCCAATAGAAAAATTCACACAAGCCCTTCGACATACCTTCACTTCACCTCCCTTCCTTAACCATGCTAGCTTGTACGGTTTAGGATGCTTCTCAGTCTTCAAGTTCAACTTCTTCACAGCCTCTGTAGAAATAATATTATCGCAACTTCCAGCATCAATAACGAACTTGCAAACTTTTCCCAGAATAGTGCATGTCGACTGAAAAATATTGCTTGTCAACCAACTACAATCCTCCTCTTGCTTTGGTGTAAGACATGACCTCCTCATCATAAGATTACAACCTTCATCCCCAGATAATTCTTCTTCCTCCTCAACATAAGGTGCATTTGAACACTCTGCCTCCTCGCCATCATCCTCAATCTCAGCAACCATTGCTCTCTTCTTCGGCTTTGGACATTCATTGCTTTTGTGACCCAACTCCTGACAATTATAACATTTGAAGTCACTGCTAACCTTCGCCTTCTCAGCCTCCTTCACCACTGGCTTATTGACAGGTTTAGGAACATTAGAACTCCCACTAACACCTTTCGCTTGATTATTGGAATTAGTAAACACACCACCTCCACGCCTTCCTTGCTTCTCCCAAGCCAACGCTTTCTGATGTGCCTCTGCCACTGATCAAGGATCAAACATATTAACCATATCCTGGATCTGCATTCTCAATCCCCCAATGAATCTAGCAGTTAGCTGTTCTTCCGTTTCCATGATATCATTTCTAGCAATGAGTTGGTAAAATTCATCAGCATAATCACTAATAGACTTCGTCCCTTGCCTCAGATTCTGCAACCTCTGGTACATGAGTGATTGATAGTTGTAAGGTAAAAATGTAGCTCTCATCAACTTCTTCATCTTCTCCCAAGATTCTATCTTTGACTTTCCCATTCGCTCACGAGTAAGTTTAGTTTGCTGCCACCATGCCAAAGCTCTCCCCCTCAACCTAGTAGCAACCAACTTCACTCTCCTATGCTCAGGAACCTCCTTGAAATCAAAGATCTCTTCAACATTTGACACCCAATCAAGAAATTCTTCAGCTACCATTCCACCCTTAAACTCTGGAATTTCCATCTTCATACCCGATTCCCAACGACGATCATCTTCAACTTCCCGGTATGAATTTCGATCTTGGTCTGGATCTCGATAATGAATACTAGCTCTATCACCCTCTTCTTCAAAATCAAAAGTTCGTCTATATCGATCTCGACCATCAACATCCCTTTGATCACGCATGCTTCTTCTACTATGTCTCTCTTCATCTCTATATGGATCATTCTCAAATTCTCGTGGACTTCTTCTCTCTTCATGTCTATACTCATGGTGATCTCTTCGTGATGAAATTGATGTCTCTCTTCTCTCTCTAAAAGAATGCAGTGATACCCTCCTCGCTTCCGTAACCAATGGCGAAACTCTGTTTCCTCCATGGTTCGAGTTTGGTGATCTCCTCCTTTGAGTTTGATTCAAATCATTCATCAACTTCTCTAACTTTTCAATGCCTTCATCAAATTTCTCATTAATACGTTGTTCCATAAACTCGGCTTCTTCTCTTCGATACAAAGCTTCAACGTTTTGATGACGATTAGCTCTCCTTGGTGGCATGATTGAAAACTCTTCACAAATACTTCAAAACTTCTCAAACAACAAGTCACGGCTTCAAACACACACAAGGTGAACGACTTAAGGCTTACGTTGCTCGGCACAACTCCTTAGCTCGGCCACAAATCCTCACGACTTAACTTGCTCGACTCGGTCTTGAACTTGGCTCGACCTCTAACTTCAATACTTGGCGCGCAAACTTCCAACAAGTCCAAATTCAAACACTCTCCAACACTTTGATCTAAAATGCTATGGATCAAAATCTTCAAATTTGTTGCAACTTCAAGATGAACACGATGAACTCCAACTTAAAACTTCAAAAATTGGCTCCAAGTCTCGGCTTAGCTATGATTGGCTAAGTCTAGCTCTGATACCAAAACTGACGCAGCGGATTAATCAAAATAAACTTCAATCGGTGAAAGTAGCAATCGGTGGATTGATGAATACCAAAATGCCCGAATTCGTTGATCCGAAGATACCGAATTCTAGCTATCTCAAACACGTTGATAGCGCACTATACCGTGTTCAAAGATCTACGATTCTTCGCACGTTGATCTAGCGCACTAGATTCCATGAATCGGCTTCTACGATCGTTGAATCGAGCGCACTCGATTAACCGAAAGAGGAGATAGGAGATTACACTCAACTACCAATTTTAGAAGAAAGCACACATCAATCAACAAGAAATTTTATTCAAAATCAATCCATTCAAATGTACAACTCACGCGTATTTATAGTGTTTCACAACCCTGGTCCTTGAGTCGTTTGCCGACTTAACACCCATCATAGGTCAGCCACGACTCATCATACACGACTCATCACCTTTACATACGAGACCGACTCAAAACAATACAACACACATCATATGTACACGACTCAACTCATTACATCATAACAGCCTTCGACTTTACAAAACACGGCCGACCCAACTAGGTACGACCTAACATACGACCGACTTAAGAAACTTACCGACTTAACTTCTTGCCGCTTAACTCAGGTCATACTCCATATGACCGACTTAATATACCACGACTCAAGGACTCGCGACTTTTCAACACAAGGCCTGCTTATATGACCGACTTAAGCGTATGTCGACTCAAGCCCCCATTCTTCCTGTGTATATCTCCTCAACGACTTAGTTATGTCGTGACTACTTCCTCTTCTGTTAAGTCGTAACCGACTTAAGCTCTTAAGTCGTAGCCGACTTAGTCCTTGCATTTCAACTTGTGTTGTTATCTCGTTAACCCGTGTTGCTCCTTCTGTAGCTTTAGACCGTACACGACTTAAAAGCCCCGGACGACTTAAACTCATGCTAGGTTGGAAATGACTTAGGACTTCTTCATTATCTCGCACGCCTTCTCCCTGTGACTCCTTAGGTCGGAAGTGGCTTATAGGTACCTTCTTAAGTCGTGAATGACTCATGCTAATGGCTTGCAATGGTTCGACCTTGGTCTGAGCTGCATCACACATCCTCGAAACTAGGTTTACAAACTTCATCAACCTCCCATCGCCTCCACCGAGCACTATTCATTCTCCTGGCATTTTTGCCACACCCTCTGATCACTCCACTACCACCACCAAGAACCCCAAACATTCCGATCAACTCGATCATCATAGATTTACTAAAACCCATTTTCAGTTCAAACATGCATTGCAGTCACAATTCCAAACTAAACACTATGATTTTAATTTTAAAAATCATCTTTTTTTTTAAGTTTTCAGTTTATAATACTGAATTTATAATTTATCATGTTTGAGATTTTACCTTCATTGAACATGCTCTGATGTTTTAATTACAGAGACAACACCAAATTTATTTTTACTTAATAGGTTTTAAACAAAAACTATAATATAATTAACATGTTTGTCTCAGGATTTAAGCCTTAACAAAAATACTGAACAAGAGCACGAGGATTTCAAAGAAAGTACAATCAGAGGAAGTACAAATATATGCACAACAACATTTCATATATACACAAAGCTCACTGATATATTCCTTCATAATATACTAATTTTATAGATGACCAGGCAACATAAATATTTACTTAAATCTTTAAAACTGTGATGTTACTCACAAACATTCTTATTTAAATCATCAATCAAGCAACCAATTTATACTTAAGTAAAAAACAGGAGTTACTCACCTGAGAATAGCATGAAACAGAGCACAAATTTTTGAAAAGCTTTTGATAAAAGTTGAGTTGCTTTTACTCCTTTGATTTAAACTGAGTTGCAGATTTTTACTTGAAGTTGAGTTGCATGCTAATAAAACTTTGTTGAAGACATATGACTTGATTCAAAACTTGCATGCACGCCATTTGAAACTTGAACTAGCTTCAGATTTAAACTTTATATTCCCAGATTTAAAAGAATGCAGAGTTTACTTGTTTGTTGATGTTACAGAGGACTTGCTTGCTGTGATTAAGGAAGGGTTTCAGATCTTGATTTTGAAAATAAAAGAAATGCAGACAGATTGGTTTAAAGAGGGATTTGAAGTGGATTACAGGATTAACATGCAAGCTTGATTTTTATTTTTGAGGAAGAGTTTCAGCTGAAAACATATCTTTTAACTTTGAAAAAAATTAAAGATTAGAAAAGAAGAAGATTGAAAAAACATGTTTTTATAAGTGAAATTGATTTATTTAAAAATTAAAAGAAAAATTAAAAAATAAAAGACACTTGTTATATTAGTCTCTTAACTCTAGTACACCTGTCATTATACCCCTTAATGTAATTACATGTGTCTTAAGAAATTTTATTTATTTATTTTAAAAGTAAATGAAATCCTCTTTCTTTATTTATTAAATACATATATATAAATTATTTTCATAAATAAATGTATATGCATTGAAATAAAACAATTTATATAAAAATGAAAGCTTACTTACAAGATTTATATATGTTTATTCATTTGAAATTCAAAATTAAATTCATATTCAAATGCTATTCAGATATAAAAATTCCATTTAAAACTAATTTATATTAACATATTTAATTTTTTAACAGAATTTATCAAATCAATTTAATTTTAAAAACAGATTATTAAACTGATATTGCCCAAATTTCCGGGATATCACATTCCTCCCCCTTAAAAGAATTTCGTCCCCGAAATTTAATAGCAAAGGTAATTTAATAATCCATTAAAGATTTTAAATTTAAACACAAGCATATATCAATCATATGCTAACAACCAAAGCAACCAATTTATCTAATCAAACAGATTTAATTATTCAGAAAAAATTCTGGATAAAATCTCCTCGAGTTTCCTCGGTATATATATATATATACACACACACACACACACTGGAATACTCGCTCTACAGAATCTAAACAAACAAAACTACGAAGCTACAGAGCTTCTACTCATCTAGATCTACAAAACTAGACAAAATATCAGACTACAGATGAGTCTGACTCAACAACCAAACCTTCCTGAACAGCCGGTTCCACAACCAGAAATAACTCATACAAGTACTCCCTCAAAAATACGTGAATATCATTGGATCCAATTATCCAACTGCAATTCAACTCTTGAAAACCAAACATCAATCCAACCAAAACACAGAAGAGATCCAAAAATACCTCGGAGCTAGCTTTCCAGACTTACCAAAACTTATAGCTCCTTGGATCGGAGAAAACTTAACCAAATCAAATCTCCCACTCCGGAATCCAAATTTCTTCGTCTCTTAACCACAAAACTCTTCGGATGATCCTGGGCTGTCTACATCCAAACTGATCAGCTCAACCTTTACTGATGCCCTAAAAAGAAACAAGTTGGACCAAAAACAATCCAACACTACGATCTCCTCAAGATCAATCCAAAACCAAATACACAACTCTACTCTTCAAACCTCAGAAGAACAAACTCACTTCTTCTACCCAGAAAAGACAACGCAGAAACACTCCCAAACTGCTTCCGCTGCACAACTCTGATCTGGAAAAGAAGAAAAATGCTGATGATGAACACAAGCACAATCTGGACAACACATCCCAGAATATGGTTCAACAGATCCATAAAGGAAAACTTAGAAGGTCCACCAATCCTGAGCTACTTCACCAAACCTTATCTCGAGAAACCATCCTTCTACTAGCTGCTCCACCGGTAGCACTCCTGGAATCTGGTCAATAAGAAAACTCAATCTCCCGATACAGACAAACTTCTGACTTCTCAAAAGACATCCAGAAAATCTCTGGTAACCCAAGAGAACACTAAAACAATCGCAAGTCACTTTTGCGATCTATCCCGACCAATTCCCAAAAAAAACTGTTCTCTCTTTACCAAACAGAACAGCTTACACTTAACTAGTCAATCTACCGAAGAAACGGGTCCACTCTGCTGCTTCTGAACTCCACCTTCAGAAAACTGCTAAGCCAGAAAAACTTCCTGCTGGCACACAGAACACTCCGAGCTGCAGCACTGGCTCCAATGCCCAAAGACTTCTTAATCCATAAGCTCTTCGAGAAACTCGGACCTCAAAGCCAAACATAAACAACCAGCTGGACTCTGCGACATCACCGAAGCAGACACACTTCCTAAAACTTGTTCCAAAGAAAACATTTTCAGACACAATCCATATTCACTGCATCTCATCACGCAACTACTACTTCCTGAGGCATCAAAATACCATCACACACTTCTCCCAAACCAACAGATCCAAACTCAACTCATCCATCTTCAAAAATAGACTCCGAACCTTAACAGGTTGCCTTCAGAGATCGATGAAATCTCTACACCACTGCACAACTCACTCGAGACGGTATTAGGTCTACAGTCTCGACAGATACACTTCCAACCTCAACATTCAAACTCCAACCAATAGTAGTAGTCGTGTTACACACACCACTACCTTATCTACCTTTATCACCTATATTGGAAAACCCAAACAGGTAACCCAATAGATAGGTAGAAATAATATATATATATATATATATATATTTAAAATTACAAATACGCTCTCTCAAGATAGACACCACTCCAGAGCCTAGGTATTCACTCAAACTAATGCTCTGATACCAACTGTCACGACCCGTCTTCCACTAACCAGAAAGATGTATCATGAATTAAGAAAGAAAGAGATAGAAAGAGAAAGAAAGAGAAGAAAAAAGAAACAACAACAGAATCTCAATAGCAGAACGAATAAATTATATTAATAACAAAAGTATTACATAGATATTCAACAACTATTAGAGTTACACAAATAATACCACACGTACTAGATAGTTATAAACACATGTCTAGTTATTACAACACAGTACAGAACAACTCAAACAAACGACTCAAAGATACCAACACAGCGGATTACTAGATAACTACAACGCAGAAGCCGCATGTTCCATTGCTCCTCCATAATTCGTCAAAGCTAACCTGAATCCCATGGCTACTCGTAAAAATTTAAGTACCCAAGAGTTTAAGAGAAACAGAAATAAACTCCAAGTCATACATGGGTCTGGTGTGAGTAACAGGTTAGAGTTTCTTAACTTTTGAAAAACCTTTAAAAAGAAAGGTATCACGTAAGACTTCCCACACATAAACATGGCAAAGTTTTTACCTTATGCTAACCAAAACATTTGATAGGAAATCCGGTGATATTATAATAGTGTCTAGGGTTTTCAAATAAAATACAGAAATAGCTGGAATGCTTACATCTCACGTTCCAACATAGTTGGGCACAACTAATACGTACGGCACTTATTGGATTTTGGATTCCATACAATGGCAGGGCTACTGGGGTACCGTCCGTCACAGTACGTGGCCTAGATCACCGTACCGAGGAGTACGTCCGCTCCCCTGCAACACAAGGCCGGAACCATCCCTTACTGGGCAGTCCCGAACAAGACAACCCCGACAGTTGTCGCGAATCAACCGCCCACACAGCCGAATAAAAAGGGACCTCTAGACAGGGGAAAATCTTGTCCTACTTGGGCATGACCCACTTAGCCTTGCTGCACCTCCCCTGTTTTAGCCATTCCCGGTTGATGAGGCTTGAGGCTACGATTACCTTTAGAGAACACATCTCTTAGAATGCTCACCGTCGACCTGACGATGTTCTGAAAGCATTCAATCCATACAAGTTCGTTCCGGGTTCGAACGAAACCGAAGGCATTATCTCGTTACACTCATTTTGGAACCACCCTCTGAGTTAACGACGATAACCCTTGCACTCTGAATCTTCATCTTCACTTGAGATTCACGACCTATCGTTAGTTTGGATCGATGTGGTTTTCGGATATCCAAATATGGAAACCCGATCCCGGTCTCATCGAATCCAAAACGCCATCTTTTAGGTCCAAGTTGTTTTAAGTTTAAAACAATCCAATTAAACTATCTATATACACACAGATAAATAATTCACGTCATCACAATAGATAATCATCACCATAGATAATCCATATTATCATTATCAGAAGATAATCCAAATCATCATCACAATGCAACCAATGCATCTATACCACACAATATTACTAATCACATATCTAAGATTCAAACCATTCAAGGAAATCTATATCATTCATATATAAAACAAGGATAAATAATCACACCATATATAATTAATTTAAAACGAATTAAATTAATTACATCATCTCTAATTAATTTAAAGTAAATTAAATTAATTACCTCAATCTATAAATCCTGCTATTATAAACGTTGATTACTAACCAATCAACTAATTAATTAACCACTAATTAATTCCCTTGATTAATCATTCTTTAATTACATTCAAGTAATTAATTTCACAAATTCATTATCCTTAATCAAATACAGTAATTAACCTTTAATTACTTCATTAATTAATTAATTATAATTAATCACATTAATCCTTAATTAATCACATTAATTAATTACAATAATCACTTATCATTAATTAATTAATCTCAATTACTTAATCCTTAATTACATCATTAATTATATTAATTAATGATTCCTAATTACATTTAAATTAATTAACTTCATTAAGTAATTAACCCTAAATTATTAATCACCTTTGATTAATTAACTCCAGTAATTAACTATTCTTAATTACTGCATTGAGTAAATTGATTACCCCTAAATTAATTATATTTTAATAATTAATTAATTATTAATCATCCCTGATTAATATCATTAGTAATTAATTACCCTTAATTAATTACATTACTTAATTATTTTCCAAATGACTTAATCAGTAATTGCTTAAATTAATTACACCAAGTAACTAAATATTAATTTCTTTCACAAAGAAATTATCCTCCATAATAATTACACAAACAATTAACCTCAAATTCTTTCATACTTCAATAAGATACATTCAGTAATTACTCATCTTAATTACTTCTCTAAGTAATTATCCTCCATTAATCACTTATCAACCCATCAATGATTATTCTAAATTAATTAAACTTAATTAATTAATTTAAACTAATCAAATTAATTAATTAATTACAATGAGTAATTAATAACTTTAATTACTTTCATAAAGTAATCATACTTAACCAAATACCATAATGATTATTTAATTTAATTAATCAAATAAATTATCAAAATTAATTACATTAATTAATTTAATAAATAATTCCAAGTTAATGACCATCATTAACTTATCAATAATTTCCTTAATTACCTCTCTTAAGTAATTAATTTAAATTAATCATTATTAATCACAAATTTATTAATCTTTAATGATCATTTAATTAATCACTAATTGTTTAATTAATTAAGTTTTTAACTTAATTAATATTAATCTCTTGATAAATTAATTCCTAATCATTAATTAAAACCATAACTTATTTAATTAATGATCTTATTTTCCAAATTAATTAATCCTAATTAATTAACTTCAATCTTAATTAATTAATTCAAAATCCTTATTTAATTAATTAAATAAGTTATTTAATTAACCATCTAATTACCTTATTAATTTAATAAACCAAATCATTAAATCTTTGATTTACTTTTAAAATATAAACATTTCTTATTAATGATTACATTATCATTAACAAAGAAAATTAAAACGACTTTTCTTTAAAAATTTGTTTCCAAATTACATTTAAAATTTAAAATGAAAACCAAACTTAATTTTAACAAAGTTTTAAAAACATTTTAAAAACCTTTTTAAAACTTCTACTAAATAATTTCTTATTTTATAAAAGAAGTTTAAAGGAAATTTAAACCCATATTTATTTTAAGATACAAATCATATTTAAAATATGTTACAACATCAAAAGTTGATTAAACATTTAAAATATTTAAAACTTCCTTTATTTTCAAACATGGATTCAAATTGGATCTTGTTTTCAAATTTGAACTTATATTTAAATCTTCTATTTTAATTTAATGCTTTATCTTTACTTTCAGATTATTTAAACCCTTTTAAAGTTGTGCAAGCATTTTAATTTAAAAAGTTTAAATTAAATTTCAAACCTGGATTCAAACTCAGTTTGAAATCCATATTTTAACTTTAAGTTTTAAATTTTGTTTAAAACCTTGTTCCAGATTTTTAAAACTTAATTTCTTTTGAATTGGAATTATACAGGTTTCCCTGAAACCTGTAACTTCAAAATACCCGTGTCTCCCTCTTTATTACTTCGAGTAAAACCATTAATTTCTTCGAGCAGAAACTCTAATTACTCGAGTATGACCCGAGTACAACATAACTGCAAAACCCAAACATCACCCTTGACACCATTTCTTCACCGTGCATATGCACGGTGGTTCTGGCCACCTCCGGCCACCGCCAAGGCATCGAACACGTCGACGTTCAACTCCGAGTCACCTTACGTTCATCAAAAACTCACCATATACTCGAATTCAAATCCGAGTACCCCAATTCCTGGAACCTGGAAAAATATACTGGAACAACCCCACCATCAAACCCTGTAACAACCCTGAATTTTTGCATATAATTTAAATTTGACTTTATTTTATTTTGAAATTATTTTTTTTAAAACTTGTTTTATTCCAAACATTTCATTTTAAAATATAAATTTTGATTTTATGTGAATTATAGTTTCAAACTTGTATAAATTGGATATTTGACTAAAAAGTGGATTTCTTGTCAAATTGGTCAAACTTTGACTTTTAAATTTTAAATTTAAATATTTGAATTCTTAAATTTTATCTTTTATTATGAAAATAAATTTAATTTCAAGAATACTGCTTTTCGTTTCGTCGAAATCCCATTTATATTGTGAAAGTTATGCTTTTTACCATATTGTATGTAAATTGATTTATTTAATAAAATCATATATTTTAATTTATATATATATAACATTTTTATTTGTCAAATCATGTTCTAATATGTGTTATATGACATTATAGATAAATTTTTTATTTTAAAAAACATTTTTAAAGTGATGTTATAATTTTTCCAAAGTTTACTGTGTTGATTTCTTTTTTTTAAAGGCTGTTTTCTTATTTTCTACTATTTTCTTCATTAAAATTATATTTAAATTTAATTTTATATATTTATTTTGTGAATGTACTTTTATTTTATATTATTATTTATGTTTAAAAATATATTACAAGCTCATATGAATTTTCTAAATTATTCTATTTAATTTCAAATTTTCTAGTCTAGTCACTATTTTTAGCTATTTTTCTTAATTTAACTTTATATAATTAATAAATAATATGTAAATTTTTATATTTTGATAAATTTTCAAAATTTTATCTGGGATTATTATTATTTCTATAAATATAAAGTTATATAATTAAAATAAAGAAATATGAAAGGGTTTTGACTTTTGAATTGCCTTTTGCCTTTTTGAATTCCACCTCTTCATTTCCCCGCAACTCTTCATTTCTTTTGACATAACTCTCCACACTTCAGCCAACCATTTCATTTTCATTTTTTTTCTCCTTCCTGAGAAAAAAATTTCGGCCCTCCCTTGCTTGAGGAATTTGGTAAAAAAACTTGGTTCTCTTTATCTCTTTTTTTACTTTTATTGCTTATTCTAGTTTGATGTTGCACATGCTTTCACCTCCTTTAGGTTCGGCCATGCCTCCATTGCTGCCTAGCGGCCTCCAGCACCTGATGACACACCACCAGCACCTCATCCTCATCAGCCAACCATGCCGTGACCCCTCATGTTGATGCCTATCCATAAAACTTTTCAAAACAACCCGAATTCCTAGCCTAACCGAGCACCACTCTCATCCCATCACCTCACCCCCCTCTAGCCGCCACCTAGCACACCACCACCACCTCCAGCACCTCTATCACCCACGGCCACACCATCATAGTGGACCCCACTCCTCTGGCCGTGACTGTGACGCCCCACCTCTATACCCACGCTAGCCAAGAACACTCTGGAGTAGTGTTGTCAACTAGCACGGAGAATAAGGCTGTTGAGGAGCGACCATCCATGTAATTGCTTATCACACGGTGGCTATAAATAATCTTCGGAAACAAACATAGAAATAATCATATCACAAATCAGTCACAGATATCCATATCACAAAGGCAGAAGAAGATATGAATATATAACTAACACATGAAAGTGTACATCAGAGTAGCGGTCAGTAAGATCCACGATAATACAAAAGAATAGCAACACGTGCTATACAAAAGAATACAACTATGAGTCTATATCTCAAGTGTATACAACAAAAACTGCTAATCTAAACAGTTAGCCAAAAGTCAGAGTGATGAATCCCTAGGAAGAAGTCAAGCAGAAGCACCTGTAACATCTCGGTCTGACCCGAGTATTATTTAAGAAAATAATAAACGGATCAATCTAGCTATAAATATCAGATGACATGATATAACATAAAAGATATGGCATAAACATAAACATCCATAATGACATACCACTATAAGTATGTAAATAATGATCAACAGAAGATCAATCAATAAGAGATAATCAATATCACAAGAATCTTCTCAAAGATTCGGAAAGGGCATCATACCCCAAACTTGTACTCATAACAAGTCAATGACATAAATTCTAGAAATCAATGCAAGAAGTCCAGAAATCATAGAAAAGAGAAAGAGGCCTATCACATGACGGTCCGAAGACCAAGGGGAGCTACCCCACATGTGTGAATGGAATCACACAGATTAAGGTCCAGACTAACCAAAAAGCAAAAAGGTATGTGTGAGTGGAATCACACAAGTGGTGTATAGTCTAACCTCGCAACAAGAGACATCGCACAGTTGCTAGTCTAAATCATCAGAATGATCGTCATGATCAACGAGAAGTGTCAATTACACTAAGCTAGTAAATATAGAAGTTTAGCTTCATGTCCCATAACCACTTGCTTAACTTAAATATTTACGAACAAACTGTAAATCTTCACTAATAAAATTGTCACAAGAGGTTCAATCGAACAAGTCAAAGAATTAACCGACGAAGTGAACGCAAGCGTTTCATACCACTTGTTTTACTAAGTCATTTAATTAGATTTCTCATCCGAGTGAGGTAAAGGTTTGTATATACTAATAGATTGGAAAACGGTTTAAGAAAAGAGCTTTGTTATTAAAAATAGAGTTGAAATTGTTTGTTAAAAGAGTTTTGTTATTAAAAATAGGGTCGAGCGGCCTAACGGTTGCGACCTAGGGGTCTAAGGGGTCAAGCGACTTAGTGGTTGCGACCTAGAGGTGTTCGCGACCTAACGATGACTCACGACCCAACATGGCCGACTTAACAGAGGTCGCGACCTAACAGGATAACTCGTGACCGACTTAAGAGTTGCGTGACTGAAGGGTTCCACGACTTAAGGGTTGCACGACTTAAGAGTTGCACGACTTAAGGGTTAGGCCAGGAGCGACCTAACGAGATAAGGTCCAACGACCTACGAGTTAAGGGTCCAACGACCTATCGGGATAACTCGTAACCGACTTAAGGGTTGCGTGATTGAAGGGCTGCACGACTTAAGGGTTAACTCGTAAACGACTCACGACCTATGGATGAACGACTTAACTCCGAACGAGCTAAAAATGGCCAGAACGACCTAGGGTTAACTCGTGAACGACTCACGACCTATGGACGAACGACTTAACTCCGAACGAGCTAAAAATGGCCAGAACGACATAGGGTTAACTCGTGAACGACTCACGACCTATGGACGAACGACTTAACTCCGAACGAGCTAAAAATGGCCAGAACGACCTAGGGTTAACTCGTGAACGACTCACGACCTATGGACGAACGACTTAACTCCGAACGACCTAAAAATGGCCAGAACGACCTAGGGTTAACTCGTGAACGACTCACGACCTATGGACGAACGACTTAACTCCGAACGAGCTAAAAATGGCCAGAACGACCTAGGGTTAACTCGTGAACGACTCACGACCTATGGACGAACGACTTAACTCCGAACGACCTAAAAATGGCCAGAACGACCTAGGGTTAACTCGTGAACGACTCACGACCTATGGACGAACGACTTAACTCCGAACGAGCTAAAAATGGCCAGAACGACCTAGGGTTAACTCGTGAGCGACTCACGACCTATGGACGAACGATTTAATTCCGAACGACCTAAAAATGGCCAGAACGACCTAGGGTTAACTCGTGAACGACTCACGACCTATGGACGAACGACTTAACTCCGAACGACCTAAAAATGGCCAGAACGACCTAGGGTTAACTCGTGAACGACTCACGACCTATGGACGAACGACTTAACTCCGAACGACCTAAAAATGGCCAGAACGACCTAAGTGCGGAAAATTCACCAAAACGCTAAAAATTGGAGTTTTTCGCCAATCCAATCCAAACCAAATGCTAACATGCATGCAAAAATGATAGGGAATCATTCCCAACAGTCCAATATAGTTATAGGCTAGAATTGTGAGATAAAAATCTCACCTTTGCACCAAATATCAATGAAAATGAAGTTTTAAGCAAGCAAGAATCAATCCTTCTTCTATCTAAGCACAAGAAGCTTGAATCCAATGTCTTCTTCTTGAATTTGGAGTAGAATGATGGATTGCAATTGAATTTGAGTTTTGGAATTTTAATTTCCCATTCCCTCCACCATTAATGCCAAAGCTTGATTAGTTAGAAAATTTATGAAGAGTGAGGAGAAGAGGGTTGGAACTTGGGCTTAATAGGCTAAACTAACCCAAAGTCCAAAGCAGGAAAAGTTAGTGAAATTTCACTAACTCCAAACCTATCGATGTTTATACTTAAAAAAGTTGTAAACGACATTTCGAACTCAATGGAGGTGGTCTCGAGTCCTAATTTGACCGTTTGTAAAAAGCAGCTTTTCGAACCAAAATCCGATTAACGAGTTAATATTTAAATAAAATATTTAAATACAAACTCGATAAATATGCGGGTTGTTACAGTGACACTTGGAGCCTTGGCCGAGCCCAAATCCTTGACCAAATTCATGTATGCATGCTTATGTGTGTTATTGCCTTCATCCACATTTGCACCATCATTCCAACATGTAGGCCGAACCCATACTCACCCACACCAGACCCAAACACCTGCAATTACGTCGTATTTCCCCTTATGGCTGAGCCTAGTAAAGGTTAAAAGCAAGTGAAAGCATTTCTATTTGGTTATGTGCAGTCTATTCTAGTGTAGTTTTGATCGTAGTCGATTTAAAACTCATCGTTGTTATATTGTTTTGTTTGATGTGTATCCAAGGAATTTGACATTTGGTCCTCCATTTGAATCTGTGTCGTGCTTTTGTGCTTGTGTAGATCCCGTTTGTGAAATTCATCGTGGGTCATCAGCTCAAACCTGTGAGTTATTCTCACGAGACAGTTTTATACTTATATGAATAATAAATCGATCGCTTGTGAATATGTAAACTGCATCACCATATTTTATTTGCTATGTTACTATTATATGATGTTCACCCATACTTAAAAAACTGTTATGACATTTTTTACTGTTATATTATGCTGTTCTGTTATTTTTATCAGTTGATCACACTGCAAGTTCCGTTTAGATTAGAATCACCATGGGTTGAAATGATACATACCCGAACGGACTTTAGAATAAGGGAAAATCGTTATGGGCAGAAACGATAGGCCTGAATGATTTTCAATTTATTTCATTTACTTGGGACTGCGGGCTTGAAATGATAAAACCCGGAATTTCTTTGTAAATTACGGGTTGAAATGATATATTACTCGTATCACTTTTCCTAGTGTAGAAAATGATATACAGACCCGTAGTTAATATATGTTTTTCTAAAAAAATTAAAATTATTTTAGAAAGGTAAATATTAAAATATTTTGATTTAATTCTAATTAAAAAGGATTTTTGTAATATATTATTGATTTTCTGAATAATTATAAGTGAAATGAATTAATGAAAAAGTTAGAAAATTTTGAATGTAAGTTATTTTGGAAAAAATTGATTTAATTATAAATGGAAATTAAATTGAATATGAAATTATGATAAATTTATGATAATTTGAATTTAAATGAATTTAAAGTGATTTTATATCATATTAATGATTTTTAATAAAGTTGAAATGTGAAATGAATGAATATTTAAGTTGAAATTTTGAAATATAACTAAAATTGGAAATTTATGAAATTGACTTAAAAGTGAATTTTTAGTTAAGTAAAAAAAATGGAATTTATGTTATATTTGAAATTTTAAACTTAACTGTTATGTTGAAATTCAATGTAATGAATTTAAATTTGAATGTTGAAATTTAATAAGTGAATTATTAATAAATATTGTTTTTTGAAAGGAAACTTAACTTTATAAAAATCATGAAATTAAGGAAAATTAAATGATGATTATAAATGTGAAAATGTATGATTTTATAAGTTAAAAATGGTTTAAATGAAAATATAAGTGTTTGTGAAATTCTATTGAATATTGGAAGTTAATTAACAGCATTTTTAAATGCTATCTTTTGTTAAATCGAATTGTTTTGAATGTAACTTTCTGTAGCATTTTTCAAATGCTGCGAAACTTGAATTTTCATTGTTTTAATAAATTTAAGTGAATAAATGAACACTGAAAAGTTCAAATTTTTGGAATTTAATAATTTAATTACTAAATGTAATAACTTCATTTTTATGATTTAAAAATGAAGTAATTTGTTTTGAAATATAACTATTTTGATATATTAAAATGATTTGAAACGAAGTTTTGAAAGATATGATATTTTGATATTAAATGATTTGAAAAATGGAATTTTGAAAGATATGATATTTTGATATTAAAATGATTTGAAAAGAAGTTCTGAAAGATATGATATTTTGGAAATGAAGCTTTGAAAGGTTATGATATTTTAATATATTATAATGATTTGAAATGAAGTTTTGTAAAGATATGATATTTTAAGATATTAAAATGATTGGAAATGAAGTTTTGTAAAGATATGATATTTTGATATATTGAAATGATTTGACATGAAGTTTTGGAAAAGATATGATGTTTTTGAAATGGTTTGGAATTTATTTAATCCTTATTTTGATAAAGAATTGGATTTGAAATGATATTCTATTTTGAAGTATAAATACCATTTTAAAATTATAACTACGGGTTATAATAACGATTGGTTGTTGAAGAGTCCCGGATCGGATATGGACATACTCTCTGTCGATACCGAAAACCACTTTAACAACTGTGTACGCGGTGGAGATTCCAGAATGAAGTAGGATGGTGACGACGTTCCTAAGGTACATTTCGTGGACCTAACTCCCGTGAGTTAGCTTAAGGTGGCTAAAACAGTAGCGATCTCGGGCCAAAGGAGGTAGCACCTCTGGTCGGACACACTTCTTCGATACCATTCTATTACAGTTGTGATCGATTGGGTGCACCCCTTGATTTTTGGAGTGTTGTTCGAGGTGGGCGTATGTGGCTGCAGCATTACCACCAGCCCGTGTGCGTAATTGGTATATCTACTCTGGCATTGCCTTGTGTGTCGTGTCACATACCATATCGAGCCTTTACTACGAGTTTGTTTTTCTCCCGTAGCCCGTGTGGTATCCTCTGACGGTCACCCGGAGTGGAGATGGCATGATATTGGATGGACTACTGGGACTATTATGTGTGAAGGGTGATATGGGTAGCCCAGAACGCTATTTAAAAGTATGTTTATTTTACTGTAGACATTATTATAATAGCGAAATATTACTACATAGTAAGTAGTTTAATGGATCCTTAGAGGATGGGCGGTCCCAGGCATCCTTTAAGTTACTTGTACTTTATTACAGTTCACTTGAGTTGATTTACCTTATATAAGTATATATTGTCCTGACTCGAGTGTTTGTATTTTATTTACGCTCGGGTCAGCCTGAGTTATTCACAGATTTGGATTCCACTTTCTGGAGATTGGAATCGCTGGAGATCATCTTCTTATCTAGTTTTATCTATTCCAGTTCTGTTGTTCTATTCAGCTTGTACTTGGTTATCATCTCGAAACTTCTGTTATACTTTATTTATTCTGATGTATTTTAGTTAACTCTTATATATTTTCATAGTAGCTTCATGAACTACTATCTCTTTTACTTCCGCTGCATTTCTTACTCTGTGTATGTGTTATGTGATTATTATTTACTGTATGTTCTGAGATTTGCCAAATTTTATTTACAACGCGGTATTTTGAGCAATTCAAGTCCGACATGTGCGGATGCGAATGGTTGAAAATATCGGGTTGTTACAGTTGGTATCAGAGCTTTGGCTTTGAGGCAAAACTTAGAATGTATGGTAAATTTAGTTACAGAATCACTTTCATCCAAACTTGAATCTGTTCCTCTTTGACTCAAATTTCATTTGGATTTTTGGAACGTTCCCTGCGGTTCCAAAATCCATTCTTGTCCGTCACTATTCATCTTCTTTTGATTCTGGAGTATCCCATAACTCCATTTCGAATGAACTTTATAGTGAATTGGCGGTCTCGCCAATATTCTAATTTTCATGTAAAGGGGTGAAACTCCTTTACAATTAGCATCGATTCACTAGAGATTTTATCCTTGGTTTAGATGCTAATATCTTTATTATTTCAAACTCTATCTCTTGAGATTGAATGTAGATTTACCCCAGAAAATCCACATCGATCTTATTCTTTAAGTCACGGTTGACCCTGTTAAGGTTACCCACGGTTTATTTAAGCTTATCCATCTCCCTACTCTGTTTAACCATCTTGTCTTTTGTTTCTAAACCATCTTGAAACATTTTGAACTATACTTGTAAATCTATGTTTTATATATTGTGTTGTTTGAGTTGTTGATGTTGATTTGGGTTTCCGATCGATTCGTCTGATCAACGCTATCGATAGGATTTCTAAAACACTTTGACAGAACAAACTGACACAATATTATTTTAAAATTTTGGTTAATGAAATAAATTTTGATATAAGTAAATTTATGGAACTTAATAAATTGATTTAAACTAATCATTTGAAATGATAATACTTGATTTATCATTTATAGTTCTATAAATGAATTTATAAATAGTTGTTTATAAATTGATTTGGGAACTGAAATGAATTTTAATCAAGAATTTGAGAATTTAATTTCCGATGGTTTCAAACCTTGTGTTTAAAATTTTAAAAGGATATATTATTTAAAGTATTTTCGAATAGAAATTTGTTTCCAAATAATTTTAAAGTTTAAAATTAGTGCTCTTCTCTTTGTCGCTGGAAAATAACTTCGGTGATGACTGCAGCATCATCGACGTTCATTTTCGAGTTTCGAAGTGAAGAGACTGTTCTGTAGTCTTGCTATAGCTTTGTTTTACGAATTTAATTGATTTGAATTTCTAAAATATGACTTGATTTATATAGATGTATGATTTAAAATTGATTTGACATATTATGTATATATAATTACTTATCTTTAAATGGTTTGAAGTTAATCGAAAATTCAGTTCTTAAATTTTAGCTTGAAGAATAATTTTAATTATGTAAAGAAATCAAAAATTTGGATAAATGATTCAAACTTGAGATAATTGAATTTAGAAAGTTTTATTTGTCTAATACACAATTTCATTCCAATATAACTTACCTTAAATTTTAGAAGTTAATAATGTAATTGGATAATATACAATATAAAAAGGATTTTATAAATAAAATTTGAGTGGTTATAATAAATGTTATACACTTAAATTTTAGTTATAAAAGATTAACAAAGGTAGATAGAGAAAAAGAGGAATTTAAAGAGTTTTATTTAAATAACTTAATAATCAAATTTGATTTAATATGGAACCTTAAGTCTAACCTAGGAATTTTAATAAAGGTTATTTCCTGAAATGAATATGTTTGTATAATTAATAATGTATCTTTGAATAGATAAAATAAAATATATTTGAATGGGATATTTTGTAATAAGGTTTATTTAACTTGAAATCATAATTTAATTGATGTATAAATGAATAAATGTGTAAAGAAATTTGATTGTTATATTTGCTATAATAAATATTTTATTTATGTAATAGATATGTCTTGAAAAATGAATAATTTTGATTTTTATAGTTAAGATGTATTTTTAATATCACTAAAATTAGATGATTAAGAATTTGGTTTTCAAATGGAAATTTCAAGTGTAACTTATTGAAGGAATATCTTATTTATGAAATGGGTATTTTAAGTAAAATGTTAGGTTATTTGTTAAATTAAGAGTTAGGTAAAATAATGAACTTTTGACTTATTAAATGAAGTATAGTTTATTTGGATATTCCATTTATAAACTTTTTTTAAATAAATCATAAGTTAATTGATATCCAAATGAATATTTCAGAAATTGAACTGATTTGAAATACTAATATATCTACTGTAGCACTTTATAAGTGCTGTTGTTTCTGAAAATACAATGTTTTGGAAATTTGATAATTGAATGAATGAACTTAGAAATGTTACAACTTTGAAATGAATATTTTTTGACCTTGAATTTAAATGGTTTAAATGAAGATTATTTTAAGAGTGTTATGATTTTTAGTAGTATTATTTCCAAATAATAACATCTCTGAAGTATTATGATTTCAAAGCATTATGATTTCAAATTTATTATCTTATTTTGTTTTTCAAGCTATCTTTTAGTTGTCCTTATTTTCCTTATCTTGCTACAGAATGGGGAGGCTATTGCTTATACCAGTTTATTTAGAAATCTTTCTATAATCTTTGAAAATCTTTGGTACTCATATAGATCTGAGCACTGCTTACCATCCACAGACCGACGGTCAAACGGAAAGGGTGAATCAGATCCTAGAGGATCCTTTCGTGCTTGTATTCTTGATTTGATCATCTCCACCTTTTCAAATTTACCTATATTAGGTATAATTTCAATCTTCTTGCCATCTTATCTTAATCTTATTTCATTTCTATCTTTTCTATGTTTCCCATACCTCATTCCTTTTGGGGGACGAAAAGTTTTGTGTGGGGGAAAGTGTAACAACCCTGGATTTTTGCATATAATTTAAATTTGACTTTATTTTATTTTGAAATTATTTTAAAAAAAACTTGTTTATTCCAAACATTTCATTTTAAAATATAAATTTTGATTTTATGTGAATTATAGTTTCAAACTTGTATAAATTGGATATTTGAATGAAAAGTGGATTTCTGGTCAAATTGGTCAAACTTGGACTTTTAAATTTTAAATTTAAATATTTGAATTCTTGAATTTTATCTTTTATTATGAAAATAAATTTAATTTCAAGAATACCGCTTTTCGTTTCGTCGAAATCCCATTTATATTGTGAAAGTTATGTTTTTTACCATATTGTATGTAAATTGATTTATTTAATAAAATCATCTATTTTAGTTTATATATATATAACATTTTTATTTGTCAAATCATGTTCTAATATGTGTTATATGATATGTTAGATATATATTTTATTTTTAAAAAACATTTTTAAAGTGATGTTATAATTTTTCCAAAGTTTACTGTGTTGATTTCTTTTTTTTAAAGGCTGTTTTCTTATTTTCTACTATTTTCTTCATTAAAATTATATTTAAATTTAATTTTATATATTTATTTTGTGAATTTACTTTTATTTTATATTATTATTTATGTTTAAAAATATATTACAAGCTCATATGAATTTTCTAAAAATTATTCTATTTAATTTCAAATTTTCTAGTCTAGTCACTGTTTTTAGCTATTTTTCTTCATTTAACTTTATATAATTAATAAATAATATGTAAATTTTTATATTTTGATAAATTTTCAAAATTTTATCTGGGATTATTATTATTTCCAGAAATATAAAGCTATATAATTAAAATAAAGAAATATGAAAGGGTTTTGACTTTTGAATTGCCTTTTGCCTTTTTGAATTACATCTCCTCATTTCCCCACAACTCTTCATTTCTTTTGACATAACTCTCCACACTTCAGCCGACCATTTCATTTCATGTACTTTTTTTCTCCTTCCTGAGAAAAAAATTTCGGCCCTACCTTGCTTGAGGAATTTGGTAAAAAAAACTTTGTTCTCTTTATCTCTTTTTCTACTTTTATTGCTTATTCTAGTTTGATGTTGCACATGCTTTCACCTCCTTTAGGTTCAGCCATGCCTCCATTGCCGCCTCCAGCACCTGATGACACACCACCAGCACCTCCTCCTCATCAGCCAACCATGTCGTGACCCCTCATGTTGATGCCTATCCACAAAACTTTTCAAAACAACCCGAATTCCTAGCCTAACCGAGCACCACTCTCATCCCATCACCTCACCACCCCTCTAGCCGCCACCTACCACACCACCACCACCTCCAGCACCCATGGCCACACCATCACAGTGGACCCCACTCCTCTGGCCGTGACACTTGGAGCCTTGGCCGAGCCCAAATCCTTGACCAAATTCATGTATGCATGCTTATGTGTGTTATTGCCTTCATCCACCTTTACACCATCATTCCAACATGTAGGCCGAACCCATACTCACCCAAACCAGACCCAAACACCTTCAATTATGTTGTATTTCCCCTTATGGCTGAGCCTAGTAAAGGTTAAAAGCAAGTGCAAGCATTTCTATTTGATTATGTGCAGTTTATTCTAGTGTAGTTTTGATCGTAGTCGATTTAAAACTCATCGTTGTTATATTGTTTTGTTTGATGTGTATCCAAGGAATTTGACATTTGGCTCCTCCATTTGAATTTGTGTCATGCTTTTGTGCTTATGTAGATCCTATTTGTGAAATTCTCGTGGGTCATCAGCTCAAACCTGTGAGTTATTCTCACCAGACAGTTTTATACTTATATGAATAATAAATCGATCGCTTGTGAATATGTAAACTGCATCACCATATTTTATTTGCTATGTCACTATTATATGATGTTCACTCATGCTTAAAAAACTGTTATGACATTTGTTACTGTTATGTTATGTTGTTCTATTATTTTTATCAGTTTATCACACTGCAAGTTCCCTTTAGATTAGAATCACCATGGGTTGAAATGATACATACCCGAACAGACTTTAGAATAAGGAAAAATCGTTATGGGCTGAAATGATAGGCCTGAAAGATTTTCAATTTATTTCATTTACTTGGGACTGTGGGTTTGAAATGATAAAACCTGGATTTTCTTTGTAAATTACGGGTTGAAATGATATATTACCTGTATCACTTTTCCTAGTGTAGAAAATGATATACAGACCCGTAGTTAATATATGTTTTTCTAAAAAATTTAAAATTATTTTAGAAAGGTAAATATTAAAATATTTTGATTTAAATCTATTTAAAAAGGATTTTTGTAAAATATTATTGATATTCTGAATAATTATAAGTGAAATGAATTAATGAAAAAGTTAGAAAATTTTGAATGTAAGTTATTTTGAAAAAAATTGATTTAATTATAATTGGAAATTAAATTGAATATGAAATTATGATAAATTTATGATAATTTGAATTTAAATGAATTTAAAGTGATTTTATATCATATTAATGATTTTTAATAAAGTTGAAATGTGAAATGAATGAATATTTAAGTTGAAATTTTGAAATATAACTAAAATTGGATATTTATGAAATTGACTTAAAAGTGAATTTTTAGTTAAGTAAAAAAAATGGAATTTAAGTTATATTTGAAATTTTAAACATAACTTTTATGTTGAAATTCAATGTAATGAATTTAATTTGAATGTTGAAATTTAATAAGTGAATTATTAATAAATATTGATTTTTGAAAGGAAACATAACTTTATAAAAATCATAAAATTAAGGAAAATTAAATGATGATTATAAATGTGAAAATTATGATTTTATAAGTTAAAAATGATTTGAATGAAAATATAAGTGTTTGTGAAATTCTATTGAATATTGGAAGTTAATTAACAGCATTTTTAAATGCTATCTTTTGTTAAATCGAATTGTTTTGAATGTAACTTTCTGTAGCATTTTCCAAATGTTGCGCAACTTGAATTTTCATTGTTTTAATAAATTTAAGTGAATAAATGAACATTGAAAAGTTTAAATTTTTGGAATTTAGTAATTTAATTATTAAATGTAATAACTTCATTTTTATGATTTAAAAATGAAGTAATTTGTTTTGAAATATAACTATTTTGATATATTAAAATGATTTGAAACGAAATTTTGAAAGATATGATATTTTGATATTAAATGATTTAAATAATGGAATTTTGAAAGATATGATATTTTGATATTAAAATGATTTGAAAAAATGTTCTGAAAGATATGATATTTTGGAAATGAAGCTTTGAAAGGTTATGATATTTTAATATATTATAATGATTTGAAATGAAGTTTTGTAAAGATATGATATTTTAAGATATTAAAATGATTGAAAATGAATTTTTTTAAAGATATGATATTTTGATATATTGAAATGATTTGACTTGAAGTTTTGGAAAAGATATGATGTTTTTGAAATTGTTTGAAATTTATTTAATCCTTATTTTGATAATGATTTGGATTTGAAATGATATTCTATTTTGAAGTATAAATACCATTTTAAATTTATAACTACGGGTTATAATAACGATTGGTTGTTGAAGAGTCCGGGACTGGATATGGACATACTCTCTGTCGATACCGAAAAACACTTTAACAACTGTTTACGCGGTGGAGATTTCAGAATGAAGTAGGATGGTGACGACGTTCCTAAGGTACATTTCGTTGACCTAACTCCCGTGAGTTAGCTTAAGGTGGCTAAAACAGGAGCGATCTCGGGCCAAAGGAGGTAGCACCTCTGGTCGGACACACTTCTTCGATACCATTCTATTACTGTTGTGATCGATTGGGTGCACCCCTTGATTTTTGGAGTGTTGTTCGAGGTGGGCGTATGTGGCTGCTGCGTTACCACCAGCCCGTGTGCGTAATTGATATATCTACCCTGGCATTACCTTGTGTGTCGTGTCACCTACCATATCGAGTCTTTACTACGAGTTTGTTTTTCTCCCGTAGCCCGTGTGGTATCCTTTGACAGTCACCCGGAGTGGAGATGGCATGATATTGGATGGACTAATGGGACTATTATGTGTGAAGGGTGATATGGGTAGTCCGGAATGCTATTTAAAAGTATGTTTATTTTACTGTAGACATTATTATAATAGCGAAATATTACTACATAGTAAATAGTTTAACAGATCCTTAGAGGATGGGCGGTCCCAGGCATCCTTTAAGTTACTTGTACTTTATTACAGTTCACTTGAGTTGGTTTACCTTATATAAGTATATATTGTCCTGACTCGAGTGTTTGTATTTTATTTACGCTCGGGTCAGCCTGAGTTATTCACAGATTTGGATTCCACTTTCTGGAGATCGGATTCGCTGGAGATCATCTGCTTATCTAATTTTATCTATTCCAGTTCTGTTGTTCTATTCAGCTTGTACTTGGTTATCATCTTGAGACTTCTGTTGTACTTTATTTATTCTGATGTATTTTAGTTAACTCTGATATATTTTCTTAGTAGCTTCATGGACTACTATCTCTTTTACTTCCGTTGCATTTCTTACTCTGTGTATGTGTTATGTGATTATTATTTACTGTATGTTCTGAGATTTTCCAAATTTTATTTACAACGCGGTATTTTGAGCAATTCAAGTCCGACATGTGCGGATGCGAATGGTTGAAAATATCGGGTTGTTACAAACCCCAAACCTGGAAAACCTTCATTCCCCCACCTCCGGCCATCGGAGGCTTTGCAACGCCGTCCAACGCTTCTTCAAGACCCTAGCAACCATCTCCCTAAAAATAGAAGCACTCGGTCCCCTGTAGCCTTCATGCCAATCAAAATGTTGCACAGCCCCGAAACTAGGTTTACAAATTTCATCAACCTCCCATCGCCTCCACCGAGCACTATTCATTCTCCTGGCATTTTTGCCACACCCTCTGATCACTCCACTACCACCACCAAGAACCCCAAACATTCCGATCAACTCGATCACCATAGATTTACTAAAACCAATTTCAGTTCAAACATGCACTGCAGTCACAATTCCAAACCAAACACTATGATTTTAATTTTAAAAATCATCTTTTGTTTTAAGTTTTCAGTTTATAATACTAGATTTATAATTTATCATGTTTGAGATTTTACCTTCATTGAACATGCTCTGATGTTTTAATTACAGAGACAACACCAAATTTATTTTTACTTAATAAGTTTAAACTAAAACTATAGTATAAATAACATGTTTGTCTCAGGATTTAAGCCTTAACAAAAATATTGGACAAGAGCAAGAGGATTTTAGAGAAAGTACAATCAGAGGAAGTACAAATATATGCACAACAACATTTCATATATACACAAAGCTCACTGATAGATTCCTTCATAACATATTAATTTTATAGATGATCAGGCAACATAAATATTTACTTAAATCTTTAAAATTCTGATGTTACTCGCAAACATTCTTATTTAAATCATCAATCAAGCAACCAATTTATACTTATGTTAAAAAACAGGAGTTACTAACCTGAGAATAGCATGAAACAGAGCACAAATTTTTGAAAAGCTTTTGATAAAACTTGAGTTGCTTTTACTCCTTTGATTTAAACTGAGTTGCAGATTTTTACTTGAAGTTGAGTTGCATGCTAATAAAACTTTGTTGAAGACATATGACTTGATTTAAAACTTGCATGCAGGCCATTTGAAACTTGAACTAGCTTCAGATTTAAACTTTATATTCCCAGATTTAAAAGAATGCAGAGTTTACTTGTTTGTTGATTTTACAGAGGAATTGCTTTCTGTGATTAAGGAAGGGTTTCAGATCTTGATTTTGAAAATGAAAGAAATGCAGACAGATTGGTTTGAAGAGGGATTTGAAGTGGATTACAGGATTAACATGCAAGCTTGATTTTTATTTTTGAGGAAGAGTTTCAGCTGAAAACATATCTTTTAACTTTGAAAAAAATTGAAGATTAGAAAAGAAAAGATTGAAAAAACATGTTTTTATAAGTGAAATTGATTTATTTAAAAATTAAAAGAAAAATTAAAAAATAAAAGATACTTGTTGCATTAGTCTCTTAACTCTAGTACACTTGTCATTATACCCCTTAATGTAATAACATGTGTCTTAAGAAATTTTTTTATTTTTTTATTTATTTTAAAAGTAAATGAAATCGTCTTTCTTTATTTATTAAATACATATATATATATATATATATTATTTTCATAAATAAATGTATATGCATTGAAATGAAACAATTGATATAAAAATGAAAGCTTACTTACAAGATTTATATATGTTTATTCATTTGAAATTCAAAATTAAATTCAAATTCAAATGCTATTTATACATCTAAAAATTCCGTTTAAAACTAATTTATATTAACATATTTAATTTAAAAATAATAATATTGTCTTTTAAGATCTATCTATATTTATACATTTATTACTATTATTTGAAAATAACATATTTATTAATTTAAATAATTTATAAAAGAAATTATAGATTACATATCTTATTTATCTTAATTAAATGCATTAATGTTTAATATATAAATGGTATTTTAAATTTTCATATATAATTCCAAACTATATTTATTAAGCTATATTTAAAAAAAATAAACATTTGTTTATCTTATTTAAAATTTAAACTATGCTTTAAAATATATTTAAACAAATTAAAACAATTTCTTTAAGTATCTTAAAACCAAATAGTTATTTATTAAATAGTTTGAATAGTTACTTATTAAATAAAATAAAAATTTCCAAATTATCAAAATGAATTATTAGAATTTAAAAACAAGATTTTATTTGTTTATTAATCTACAATCAAAACTTATCTATCTATAATATATGTAAATATATATATATATACACATTATAAATAGAAAGCAATTTATTAGCTTTTAAAAGATAAAATTCGCCAATTAAACATTTATTTAATTGGATTATTAAATTAAATCAAATTTTTATTAACAGAATTTATCAAATCAATTTAATTTTAAATACAGATTGTTAAATTGATATAGCCAAAATTTCCGGGATATCACAATAATATTTCACACATTAGTCTTATTTTAATCGCTCTTGGTCAGTCAATGTATTTTGGTTCGGTGAGTATCATTATTATAAAACAATCTTAGGTTGGTCATTTTTCTACAAATCTATATTCAAGTAGATTAGTATAATTTTATATAGTATATGTTCTTACAGTATTAGAATGGTTAAATGTTATCATTTCATTTTTCTAATAAGGCTCTCACCAGACTTTTATATTTCTCAAAACCCTAAGAAAATATAGAAACCTTTCAATTCCTACAGTGAGTGTTAGGACTCACTTACCTAAGGATTCTGACCTTGAGTTTGTTCAAAAAAATCAAAGCCTCACAAGCGATGTATAACTACTTATCGGTTATATCATATATAACTCATAACTGTGGTATTTTCCTTAATCTTGAGCTTAGCCTTAAGTTGCTCAACAAATGAAAAGAGATTATTCACTCTTACCTATTATTTCTCGATGGCCAAAGTATAGACACCTTGAGTTTGGTCAACAAATATAAGCATTTAACATATCTCGTTTACAAATATATTACTAGTACTACACATAATAACCCTAAGTTGAATTTGCTCGACAACTAGTGTATACACAAGTAATCTATCAATATAAAATGGTAGAAGATGATTATATTAAAGATACATAACCTTTAATACTTTTTAGAGCGATGCTGATTTAAAGAATGATACATTTCATATAAAATAACCTCCTGATACAAGTGTCAGGCATATCTAATATCACGGTATACGTACTATACATATGTATTGTTTCAAAAATCTATTTTTGATTTAATTCAATTCAACTTATATTTAATTTTCATAAATGATTATATAAGCTCAATTTATTTATAACTTTTACAATTTGATTAACTTATATAATGCATACATGTATATTATTAATTAAACAATTTTAAGTAATTTTAATTTTAATTTAATTAACTAATTTGATTCGATTTTATTTAAATTTTCAGAAATTTTATTTTATTTTATTTTATATATCTCGAGCTATTTAAGATTAATAGTTAACTACAAGATTTATATATACACACATATTGATTAACTATTTAATTAATTATTTATTTAATTAAACATTTAGTTAAATATTTAATAAATTTCAAAAACTCATTTTAATTTAGCTTAAACAATTTAAGAATAATATTCATGTATAATTTTTATAGTTTTATACATGTATCAATATATGTGTGTGTATAGTTTAATACATATTATCATTTTTTTAAAATATATATTAATTAAACTAGGAATGATTATTTATTAATTTAAATATTTTAATTAAATAATTTGATAAATTTTTTGAAGTTATTTAAATTAATTCTCAAAATAATTTTGAAAAATGAAAAATATTAATGTTTTATAATATTTATAAAATCCTTTATATTTTAAACTTAACTTTTAAATTTAATATATATATATATATATATATATATATATATTAACATTTTCAAATCTAAACTTGAAACTAGCCCAAGACCTAAAATAAATCTAGGCATTACATTTGGGCCAATCTTTTGGACTTCCTCCACTTGTTGGGCCGAGCCAGGGGCCAAGGGAAAATACTTATTATTCAACCTCAAGCCAAGATACTCTTATTTTAGACTCTTGTGTAGACTATCAGTTAGCATTAAATTTTAAAATGTTTAGATTTATATTTGTTATTTGTTTGAATATGACATGATAATACAACAATATAAAAGATAACTATAAACATGTGTGTGTGTACATACGTACATACACATATAAACACTAGAATATAAATTTGTTTTGTGTGTGTGTATTTATACCTATGTGTGTGCATAATAATTTCATATACATGCATATATATATATATATATATGCTTAAGTATATACATGTGACGCCCCACCTCTATACCCACGCTAGTCAAGAACATTACGGTGAATGTTGTCAACTAGCACGGAGAATAAGGCTGTTGAGGAGCGACCATCCATGTAATTGCTTTGTGCGAGCATCGATGTGTCAGATAGTATAACATGCAATACTTTATCAAGTGGAAATCCGACATACCGACACAAACTCAAAGCTACTACACAGTGGCTATAATATCTTCGGAAACAAATACAGAAATAAACATAACATAAATCAGTCACAGATAATTCATATCACAAAGGCGGAAGAAGATATGAATATATAATTAACACATGGAAGTGTATATCAGAGTAGTGGTCAAAAAGATCCACAATAATACAAAAGAATAGCAACACGTGCTATACAAAAGAATACAACTATGAGTCTATATCTCAAGTGTATACAACAAAATAAACTACTAATCTAAGTAGTTTGCCAAAAGTCAGAGTAATGAATCCATGGGGAGAAGTCAAGCAGAAGCACCTGTAACATCTCGGTCTGACCCGAGTATTATTTAATAAGAAAATAATAAACAGATCGGTCTAACTATAAATATCAGATGAAACGATATAGAATAAGAGATATGACTAAACGCATAATAATCACAATGCCAAGCTGTGATATATATAAGTAATTGAAAATCAACGAGAGATTAATCAATATCACCAAATCTACACAAGAATCAAAGAAATGTCATACTCCTCATTTCGTTCACCAAACCATAAATATTGACAATTATATCAATGCCAATCACAAAAGTCAGTGACACACAAATTCACCAATGCACAAATATTGATAAAACTTATCAATGAAAATCACTAAAATTGGTGAAGCATAAATTCCAGAATTCAACACACGAAATCCAGAAATCACAAGAAAAAGGATGGCCAATCCCACAAACTGGACATCGACGCACCTAGAAAGTCACGCCCCATGCACAGTCGAACATCGACACACCTAGAAAGATACGCCCCATGCTCTAACATTGGCGCACCTAGAAAGATACGCCCCATGCATAAATAAACATCGATACACCTAAATAGATACATCCCATGCATAAATAAACATCGATGAACCTAAAAAGATACATCCCATGTAATGTCTAACATCGATGCACCTAAAAGATACACCCCATGCATAGACGAATATCGACGCAACTAGAAAGCTACGCCCCATGTCCCAACTTATTGAGCCGATTGCTCCACGAAGTAAACAAACATCGATGAACCTAGAAAGATACACCCCATGCATAAATAAACATCGACGCACCTAAAAAGGTACGACCCGTGTGTAAACAAACATCGACGCACCTAGATAGGTACGACCCATGATAGACATGAGACGAAGCTCAATAAAATGAGGAACAGTCCTCCACATAGACAAAGAGACATCGCATAATGCTAGTCTAAACCACAAAGATGATCGTCATGATCAAAGAGAAGTGTCAATTACAGTAAGCTAGTAAATATATGAGCTTAGCTTCATGTCCCATAACCACTAGCTTAACTTAAATATTTACGAACAAATTGTAGATCTCCACTAGAAAATTGTCACAAGAGTTTCAATCGAACAAGTCCAAGAATCAACCAACAAAGTGAACGCAAGCGTTTCATACCACTTGTTTTACTAAGTCGTTTAATTAGATTTCTCATACGAGTGAGGTAAAGGTTTGTATATACTAATAGATTGGAAAACGGTTTTATAAACGAATTTGGTATTAAAATAGTATTGAAATCGTTTGAGGAAGGAGTTTTGATATTTACTACTAGTATAAAAAACCTTTATATTTTTAAAGTGACAAATCACAAAGAAGATTGTAAGAACAATCAATCACTAAAATTCACATTCGAAGACGTGAATAAAATCCAAAGAAACCGATAAAGAATCCATCGAAATGGATATTCAAAAATCCCTAAATAGGAGTCATCAAAGGCATAATAAATGATAACCACAAATAGGATCATCACGAATCGATTTAAATTGGAATTCTCAAGCGAATAGGCAAGCACGCAAAACACTGCAGTTTCAAACGTCTGAAACAAGTGGTTCAGACGTCTGAATCTGAAAATATAATAATTTCCAGAACACAATTCAGACGTCTGAATCAAGTGTTTCAGACGTCTGAAATAGGCACTTTATAGCCTATTTCCTTTCTGGTTCCAAATGAACCAATTCAGACGTCTGAAACCATATATTCAGACGTCTGAATCTGGGAATAGAAATCTTCCCAGAACAATATTCAAACGTCTGAATATTACATTTCAGACGTCTGAATGAATGGTTCAGGGCATTCCCTGAACCTAGGCCAAAAATGGCCAAACGAATATCGAAAACGATCGAACAAGCAAATGACGACGACTAAGGAATTACGTCGAACGACAACCCAACCTAAACGGCTCTTCGATACGCCTCAAATATCAATGTCCAAATATCCATAAAAGGATTTTCATAAATTAGACCAAAACACCAAAAATTGGAATATACACCAAATCAATCCAAACCAAAATCAATTGCACAAGAATAAGTGTTAGGAATTCATACCTAACAATCGAAGATAATTATAGACTAAGATGTGAGATAAAAATCTCACCTTTGAACCCAAATGATTGAAGAAGAAGCTATAGAGCAATGGTAAGAACAATCACTCTTCAATTCTAACCCAACAAGCTTGAATCTAAGCTTAAAGGAGAAACATTTCCTAAATTAGGTTTAGGAAATTTATGAAGAGAAAGAGTTGGAGAAGACGAAGGAGATGCTTACCAATGGGTTCTCTTGAATTTGGAGCTAGAGGTTGGATTTGCAAAGCAAGCTAGGGCTTAGGAATTTCTATTTCCCATTCTCTTCCACCATTGTTGCTAAAGCTTGAGTGTTTTAAGCAAAGAGGAGAAGTTATGAAGAGAAGGGGGTTGGGCTGAGCTAATAAGGGTGCAGTCCAAACCAAAGTCATAAGCGGGAAAAAGTAGCAAAAATCAACTTTCTCCAAACATATCGAAGCTTATACTCAAAAAGGTCGCAAACAGCATTTTGAACTCAATGGAAGTGGTCTCGAGTCCTAATTCGGCTATTTGCAAAAAGTAGCTTTTCGGACTAAAATCCGACTAACAATAAAATATTTAAATATAAAATCGATAAATATGCGGGTTGTTACAGACTCCCCTCCTTAAAGAAATTGTGTCCTCGCAATATTTAAGAAGAAGATAAGAAGTAACAACCATAAAAGCATATTAACACAAAAGAAAATTTGAAATAGGAAGTTCACCATAAAGAGCATGAAAGGGTAAGCCTGAACGGGATCGCTCGATGAATTCTCAGGATTCCCAAGAGATATCCTTAGGATCTGAGAACCATTGAACTTTCACAAGAAGAACATCTTTATTCCGAAGGCGCTCAACCTCTGAAGCAATGATGCGAATGGAATGTTGCTCATAAGTCAAATCTGGTGAAACTTCAATTTCCTCAATATCACCAGGCTCAAGAATAAAATAGGAAACCTAAATCCATTTCCATAGTTAAAAGACGCAGAAAACGTCAAGAATAGCAGAAAATTGAGCCAGTGCAACGGCGTAGTACAGAAACGGTACGCCCGAGAAACTTCAAACTCGAATAATTTGGAACACCGACGTAGTACAAAAACGGTACGTCCAATGAACCGATAAACCGGAACAACGATGTAGTATAATAATGGTACATCCATTGATCCAAATGAGACGGAACATCGATGTAGTATAATAACAGTACATCCGATGAACCGAACACCATAAAAGAACACCGGACACTAGTCCATAAAAGAAACGAGATGAAACTCAATAAAACGAAGTACATCAAAACGTCTGATGAACTTAATAAAAAGATAATCCCATTCAGACATCACCAAAGAATCAACCACTTGTTGCTTACGACTAAACGCATTGGCAACACGATTTCCCTTTCTGGGAATAAAAAGAATATCAAGATCATAAGATGTCAGGAACTCGAGTCAACATGGAGTTCCATATGAGAAAATAATTATCCCAAAGATTTATGATCGGGGTAGAGAACAGATTTCTCATCCAAAAATGATGATGCCAAACTCTAAAAGCGAAAACAATAGCCGCGAGCACTAGATCATGAGTGGCATACCTAGTCTCAATCGGCTTTTAATGATTTAGAAGCACAAGTGATAGCACGTTATCTTATGCAAGAGAACAACATCCAAACCAATACGATAAGCATTGGTACAAAAGATAAAGTCTTGGTTCCCCCTCGGGAATCACAAGAACAAGAGTATCGAAAAGAAAGAATTTCTTTTAAATAACCTTCTTTCCTGAAAAGTTAAAGCTTTCAAAATTACATTTATCATTATGTAATAATCTTTATAGAAAAATTTACTATTTTCAAGTCAATATACTGTGTCTGATTGTCTCATCAAAGCGTTTAGGAAATTCCTATCGATAACGTTGATCAAGCGCATCGACCAAAGTTCTTAAAACACTAAATGGGCAATACAATCACAAAATCGTATTCTATAGGATAAGTAAGTTTCTCAAAAACTTCTAAGAATATTCTTTGTTCGTTTTAAGAACAAAAATTCGGTTATACTTCTAAATAAATCTTATGAAAAAGATTTTGCAAAATTTTAAATTGCTATTTTCATCCAAAAATCAATAAATAAAAGAATGATCTCATCGAAATATTCATAGAATATTCGATATATAAAATGGATGAAATAAGCTTGACAAATTGAGTGACAAAATAAGTCGTTCATAGGAATCATAACAAGTGCGGAATGCGGTAAGTGGAATGCCAACTTCCGCAACTCGTAGCAAATGAAAATTGGTGGTAAGGTCAAACTGAAAAGACCTTAGTACCACACAAAAGATTACTTAGGTGGTAATCCTAAGACAAGCTCAAAGATTCCGGAAAATTTCTCTAACTACATGAATGAGAGAAATAACACTTTCCTTATAAGTGGGCTTAAGGAATAAAATGATGCCATCAAGTTGGAATCAAAATCATAAAGGAAAAATAGAAATCTGCTTAACAGATTGAAAATGTCAAAGATGAATAGTCCACTCGAGAAAATAGGATATAGGCTTCATTAATGATTAAGCCAATTCTATCGCACAAATCAATTCCGGAGCCTAAGTAAAAATATTGGCTCGGAAAGAAAAATCACATAAAATAATTTTCGACATCAAATAAAAGCAAATTGAGTGTTGCAGATCTACCATCCGGATTCGCAATCCTCAAAGAAGTCATCAAGCCCAAAATGTTCAAAGAAAAAGAATCGACAAGTTCTTTTGATATAAAATAGTGAGATGAAACCCATATCAAAAAGAACTCAAATAAGAAGATCACAAAATAAATGAAATCAAGGATTAAATGAGAAATACCTTGACCACGAGAAGTGTTACCAGGAGCTTGCACTACATTGAGCTCTCCCTCCTTCTTACTTTGAAGTACAGGACATGCAGTAATATGGTGACCCGAATTTTTGCAATAGCGACAAAAGAGGGGTCTCGGACACTCCCTTGCATAGTGGTTCGTGGAACCACAATTGTAGCATTGTCCACGACTAGAGGTAGGTGCTTTTGCCACCGGGGTTTCTTGCCTCCCTTTCTTGTTGGGATTGGGGCCTTTGAATTTGATAGACCTCTTCATGTTGTTGTTGAAGTTTTGTTGGGCACGCACAACTTCAACATCATCTTCTCTATCGGCCTCTTCAAGACGAAGAGCGATATCAATAAGCTGATCAAATGAAACCTCAAGTTTCAGGAGTAATGGCTTCTTAAGATTCTTATTCAAGCTATAGACAAACCTCTGATTTTTCTTCAATGGGGTGTTGATGTATTCAACCCCGTATTTGGACAGAGATTCGAAAGATGCGACATAGTCTGTCACAGAAGATTCACCTTGAACAAGGTCTATGAAACGCCGGGCTAAAGTTACTTTCTCAGCCTCCGGCACAAATTTCAATTCGAATCTTTCCCGGAATTGCTCCCAAGTGAGATCTGCTTCAACGATTTCAGAAATTAAAAGCTCATACCAATCCAATGCTCTTTCTTGGAGCATGCTAGAAGCTACTTGAACTCGATGAAGGTCAATAAGGTTCATGCGAGAAAAGATTCGATCGCATGATTTGAGCCAAGCCTGAATTTCTATAACACTCTCGGATCCCCTGAATGGCCTTCCACCCAAATCAGTGTAGTCTCTGCACAAGCGTGCAAAACCGGATCTAGGATGAGTATTTGGAGTGGGACCGGCTGCTTGAGCGTTCTTAACAAGATCTAGAAGCTGCTGGGCAGACATAAATACTCCATCCAGAGGAGTAGCACTAGATTGACCGGCGCTGGGACGGCCTGGTCTAACCATTTCTCTTCTTTAAGAAAGAAAGAAGGAGAAAAGTTATTCTCAAAATAAATATCAAGCAATCTTGATAGATAAAACAAGGAATCATAAAAGAAAATAGGATAGGACAGTACGGGGACCCGAATAAAATCCTAAAGCACGACTCCTAAGATGGACTTAGGACGATGATCCTTGTTATAATATTCCATATTGTTCCGAAGTTTGGCTCTGATACCAAGCTGTGACGCCCCACCTCTATACCCACGCTAGCCAAGAACATTACGGTGAATGCTGTCAACTAGCACGGAGAATAAGGCTGTTGAGGAGCGACCATCCATGTAATTGCTTTGTGCGAGCATCGATATGTCAGATAGTATAACATGCAATACTTTATCAAGTGGAAATCCGACATACCGACACAAACTCAAAGCTACTACACAGTGGCTATAATATCTTCGGAAACAAATACAGAAATAAACATAACATAAATCAGTCACAGATAATTCATATCACAAAGGCGGAAGAAGATATGAATATTTAATTAACACATGGAAGTGTATATCAGAGTAGTGGTAAAAAAGATCCACAATAATACAAAAGAATAGCAACACGTGCTATACAAAAGAATACAACTATGAGTCTATGTCTCAAGTGTATACAACAAAATAAACTACTAATCTAAGTAGTTTGCCAAAAGTCAGAGTAATGAATCCCTGGGGAGAAGTCAAGCAGAAGCACCTGTAACATCTCGGTCTGACCCGAGTATTATTTAATAAGAAAATAATAAACGGATCGGTCTAACTATAAATATCATATGAAACGATATAGAATAAGAGATATGACTAAACGCATAATAATCATAATGCCAAGCTGTGATATGTATAAGTAATTGAAAATCAACGAGAGATTAATCAATATCACCAAATCTACACAAGAATCAAAGAAATGTCATACTCCTCATTTCATTCACCAAACCATAAATATTGACAATTATATCGGTGCCAATCACAAAAGTCGGTGACACACAAATTAACCAATGCACAAATATTGATAAAACTTATCAATGAAAATCACTAAAATTGGTGAAGCATAAATTCCAGAATTCAACACACGAAATCCAGAAATCACAAGAAAAAGGATGGCCAATCCCAAAAACTGGACCTCGACGCACCTAGAAAGTCACGCCCCATGCACAGTCGAACATCGACGCACCTAGAAAGATACGCCCCATGCTCTAGCATCGGCGCACCTAGAAAGATACGCCCCATGCATAAATAAACATCGATGCACCTAAATAGATACATCCCATGCATAAATAAACATAGATGCACCTAAAAAGATACATCCCATGTAATGTCTAACATCGATGCACCTAAAAGATACACCCCATGCATAGACGAACATCGACGCAACTAGAAAGCTACGCCCCATGTCCCAACTTATTGTGCCGATTGCTCCCCGAAGTAAACAAACATCGATGAACCTAGAAAGATACACCCCATGCATAAATAAACATCGACGCACCTAAAAAGGTACGACCAATGTGTAAACAAACATTGACGCACCTAGATAGGTACGACCCATGATAGACATGAGACGAAGCTCAATAAAATGAGGAACAGTCCTCCACATAGACAAAGAGACATCGCATAATGCTAGTCTAAACCACAAAGATGATCGTCATGATCAAAGAGAAGTGTCAATTACAGTAAGCTAGTAAATATATGAGCTTAGCTTTATGTCCCATAACCACTAGCTTAACTTAAATATTTACGAACAAATTGTAGATCTCCACTACAAAATTGTCACAAGAGTTTCAATCGAACAAGTCCAAGAATTAACCAACAAAGTGAACGCAAGCGTTTCATACCACTTGTTTTACTAAGTCGTTTAATTAGATTTCTCATACGAGGGAGGTAAAGGTTTGTATATACTAATAGATTGAAAAACGGTTTTATAAACGAATTTGGTATTAAAATAGTATTGAAATCGTTTGAGGAAGGAGTTTTGATATTTACTACTAGTATAAAAAAACCTTTATATTTTTAAAGTGACAAATCACAAAGAAGATTGTAAGAACAATCAATCACTAAAATTCACATTCGAAGACGTGAATAAAATCCAAAGAAACCGATAAAGAATCCATCGAAATGGATATTCAAAAATCCCTAAATAGGAGTCATCAAAGGCATAATAAATGATAACCACAAATAGGATCATCACGAATCGATTTAAATTGGAATTCTCAAGCGAATAGGCAAGCAGGCGAAACACTGCAGTTTCCGACGTCTGAAACAAGTGGTTCAGACGTCTGAATCTGAAAATATAAAAATTTCCAGAACACAATTCAGACGTCTGAATCAAGTGTTTCAGACGTCTGAAATAGGCACTTTTTAGCCTATTTCCTTTCTGGTTCCAAATGAACCAATTCAGACGTCTGAAACCATATATTCAGACGTCTGAATCTGGGAATAGAAATCTTCCCAGAACAATATTCGACGTCTGAATATTACATTTCAGACGTCTGAATGAATGGTTCAGGGCATTCCCTGAACCTAGGCCAAAAATGGCCAAACGAATATCGAAAACGATCGAACGAGCAAATGACGATGACTAAGGAATTACGTCGAACGACAAACCAGCCTAAACGGCTCTTCGATACGCCTCAAATATCAATGTCCAAATATCCATAAAAGGATTTTCATAAATTAGACCAAAACACCAAAAATTGGAATATACACCAAATCAATCCAATCCAAAATCAATTGCACAAGAATAAGTGTTAGGAATTCATACCTAACAATCGAAGATAATTATAGACTAAGATGTGAGATAAAAATCTCACCTTTGAACCCAAACGATTGAAGAAGAAGCTATAGAGCAATGGTAAGAACAATCACTCTTCAATTCCAACCCAACAAGCTTGAATCTAAGTTTAAAGGAGAAACACTTCCTAAATTAGGTTTAGGAAATTTCTGAAATTGAATGGAGAAAGAGTTGGAGAAGATGAAGGAGATGCTTACCAATGGGTTCTCTTGAATTTGGAGCTAGAGGTTGGATTTGCAAAGCAAGCTAGGGCTTAGGAATTTCTATTTCCCATTCTCTTCCACCATTGTTGCTAAAGCTTGAGTGTTTTAAGCAAAGAGGAGAAGTTATGAAGAGAAGGGGGTTGGGCTGAGCTAATAAGGGTGCAATCCAAACCAAAGTCATAAGCGGGAAAAAGTAGCAAAAATCAACTTTCTCCAAACATATCGAAGCTTATACTCAAAAAGGTCACAAACGGCATTTTGAACTCAATGGAAGTGGTCTCGAGTCCTAATTCGGTTGTTTGCAAAAAGTAGCTTTTCGGACTAAAATCCGACTAACGATAAAATATTTAAATATAAAATCGATAAATATGTGGGTTGTTACAATACATTTGTTTAAATATACTAAGATATATGCATATGGTTTGTATACACATTTATTAATACCATATGTATATATATACTTTAGATATATATATATATATATATATATAATATACATTGCCATATAAATATAGATACACACGCATAAAAATTGTAAAATCATAAGATCACACACATGCACACACATATATATATTATAAATTATTATAAAGTTTAAATTAAATTTATTAAAACTATTTATTTGACCAATTAAAAGATAGTGATTTGAGTCAAAATTTAACATTTAAAATTGACTTGGTCAAAAAATTATATTTTAATGTAAAAATAAATACGGCTATTCCAAATGTTCTAAAATTCGAAATATTACATGTAAACAAGATTGTAAAAATCTCTAGGCAGACGCTAGTGATTAGTACGGACTAGGGATTAATTGTGTAGGAGGGGATTAATTGAGGTTTAATTGTTTAGGTGGAGATTAATTGAGGATTAATTGGTGCTATGAATTTGCAATAAATCATGTATTTTGGATAAAATTTTAGGGTGTTATTTACTGTGAACTGATGTAAATTAGAATTTAGGATTTTGAATGTTCTTAGGAGTAGCCAAGGAGGCAAGACCAACTAGGACTAGCATGTTGATGCTTATACGTGGTATTAAACTTTTTATGCGGGGATTAATCAAAGGTTAATTGGAGCTAGAAATTTATGATAAGTGATGTATTTTGGATAAAATTTTAGTGCATTATTTAGCATAAATTGATGTAAATCGGAATTTTGGGATTTTGAATGTTCTTAGGAGTAGCCAAGGAGGCAAACTGACTAAAACTAGCACGTTGATGCTTATATGTGGTATTAAACCTTAAATAATTCTTAACTGGTATCAAAATACATGTTTTTATTCTTACATGAGGTGGTGAATCTTATCTTGCCAGGCCTAGGCAAATTGCTAGGTGCTAAATCTCACCTAGAGCCTAGGCGGGGCCTAAGGGAATGCCTAGAAGTATTTTTACAACAGTGTACGTAAATATCTAATATGATGACTAATTCAGATTATTGATTTTCCTAAATATATATTTATATTATCAATTTCAGCCAAAATTGTTTCATAAATAAAATACAAAAAATGTATTGCCTGAATACATATTTACACATAAAATAATTATATGTTTTGTTAATTTATAATTAAATAATTCTCGAGCTAATTTTTTAATTAAAACCTGAGAGCAATTTTTTGATTTCATTTCAAGGCCAATAGTATAATATGTGTGTGTGTGTATAAACACATATATAAATGTATATAGCAGAAAACTATATATATAATTTAAATAATAAACATGTTATAAATAATTTACTTTTTGTAAAATAATTTATACAAAATAAACTTTTTATGTGATCGAAAATTAATAATGTATACATACATACATATATATATATTATTCAATTATAATTTCAATATATGATCATTTACAAAATGAATTCATATAAAATTATATTTTATTTACAAAATTATTAAATAAAATATAAACGTATATGGTAGTATTATACATACTAATATGACGGTGTAATCATGTATATTGATTTATAAAATAAAATTTACCTTTGAAGATCTCGTCGTTTGTTACACATCGATCTATTTCTATCTCCTAGGATCTTCTATTCACCACGCAAGCTTGCCACTAGTCGAGCGATACTACCTTTGGATGTTGTATTTTGAGGTAATAGAGCTATGAGGTTTAACCTAAGGAGGTAGGGGCGACTAGGATTTGCAATAGAGGCAAAGTGCAAAATAAAATAGTATTATAAAGAGGCTAAACCAAAATATCTAGCCCCATTTACTTGGTCTCCAAGGTCAATCCAAAACTCTTCTCTCCCTTTCCTTTGCACATACAAGGCCAGCCCCTCTATGTTGACTTGGCATAGTCAATGTTTTAAAATCATTTAATTGTTTATATATTTAAAACTATTGTGCATGTATATACACACACATATATACACACATATATACACATATATATATATATACATATATACACACACAAACATACACACATACAGAGAGATATGTATGCATGTATTTGAAAAATGGTACACTTTTATTAATTCCTAATGAAAATACACAGGTAGATTAGTATCCAAACCCACATATAACCTAATACAAGCACACATAAATTATAAAGCCAAAGTACATAAATTTAAACTAATACATAAAATAGAACTGGATTCAAGTAAGGTTCACTATTTCTAAAGCCCGTTGTAACTCATGCGTTCCATTGCACATGAAATACAGTTGTCATGCTGCTCCATCTCTCTAAGCAGTTACTCCCCATGTCCCATCATCTGATGTAACTGTTAGCCTCCTTAGTCATCAGTAACTTCTTCGATTTCTGTAACGACACAAGATTCGATCATACTAAGATATAATATTTAATGAATTTTAAACATTAAAATATAAGTTTTTATTACATAAATAATATTATGTAAGATTTTAAGACATATTTTTACACAAAATAGGAACTTCTGCTTATACCGGTAAAAGTGACAAAAGTCAATTTTCGGTAAAATTAAGTTTTAATGATTAAATAAAATATTTTAATTTTTAAATAAGGCTTTTTTATTTTTAAATAACAAAATAAAATTTTATTTTCAAATTTTATGTACAAATATAAGTAGTTTAACAAAAACGTGATCAGAAATCAGATTTCAGATTCAAAACGGCTCAACGCTTAAAAATTGTATTCAAATATCGAAACGTTGAAAGTTAGAACACTTTAAACCATACTAATACACTTAGTAATACATATATATAAAATATATAAATAATTAATTACTTTAAGAAAATTTAAAGTAAAGAAAAGTAAGATATTTTGCCAAAAGTCAACAAAATCTCACCAAAACAATGTAATCTTCACTTTAAGCCATAAATCCATCTAATTACATCACTTAAGAGCTAAAGAAGTAAGAAAAGAGGACATGAAGTGATGGAATCACATGGAGAGGCCTGGGCCGTGTGTAATAATGTGATGGGGGGGGTAAAAGAGTAAAAGAACAATATATAAGTGTTAAGGAAATTAAGGCAATAAATACCCAAGTTTTCTTCTCATTTTTTCATACTTCATTCCATTCACTTCTAAGCTTTCTCCTTCTCCTTCCTTAGAGCTTTAACGGCTTCCATGCTAGCTTAAAATAATTCAAAGTAATAATGAAGTTCTGTTGGGAAATCAGAAGTTAGTAGTCCACTTAAGTTCAAAATCAAGTTAGTAAGCTCCATTCGTCTCTCCACCCAAGGCCGAGCCCATTAAAAGTAATCTCCACATTATTTCATCTCAATTTCTAGGATAGCGGAGCTATAGCCGAATTTCAAGAAGTTTTAGGAAATAGTAGCAAAGTTGTAGTCAAATCCGTAGTGACAAAGTCAGCAAATTGTAAGAAAACTCTACCTCTTCTCTACTCTTATATTATGACATGCTTATGTACTTGTTATGTTGCATGATATCATGTTTATATGTTATATGTATGTTAAATAATTTTTTGGTTGATATCATAACAAGTCGGGATAAATTACACATCGAAAAATCACAAAAGGAATCACTTCCTTATTTAATTTCAAAAGTGTGTACGACTTGTGAACCTCTTTTGACAACATGAGTAAATGGTTTTAAATGACTTAGAAATGTTTTAAAAGTATTTAACATGATTTTGGCAAAGATTTGAAAGAAGTTGAAAATCAACTAAAAAATAGGCAAAGCATGTAACGGTAGTTTGTGATTTCGCGCCGCAAAAGTTAAATACATTTATACGATGGAATAGGAATCAGAATTCTTTGAAATAATGATTTTCCAGACTCATTTCACTCTAACTTTCAAATGAAAAAGAAAATTCAAGATTTCATTTAGAAGAATTTAAATTATGTTCAAATCAATTTTTTCGAAAAATCGCGCTTTGACAGTTAAACAGCCGAAGTGATAAAATCTTTTAAATGATTTTTTTAATTCTTAAAAATATAGGATAAATCCTTAAAATTATTTTTAATACATTAGAGGAGTTTTAAATAATAAATTTATAATTTGAAGGTAGAAAGTAAAATTTGAACTTCAAGTCTCCAAAATCAGTATTCCTCCACTATTTATCAACGAATTTTGGAAAATACTTTTTAAATTTAATCTTCTTTCCAAACTTTTTTGAAATGATTTTTAATAATGAAATGAGTATGCAGAAATGACTAGCACATTTGTCCTGCCAGTGAGATCTAGAAAGGTAAAACAAGATGTGTAACTAAGGTTAAAGATGGAGCAACCAATGCCCTGAACTTCCTGGCATCTATTTTCTCTTTCTGTGCGAGTGATGGAATAAATCAAAGGAAAAGCCTAGATGCTCTAAAAAGATCCTATTTAAGTTTTTCCAAAATAAAAGATACCCTTTAGAAATAATTTCCATGGAATAAAAGAAAATGATTTAAAGAGAGGTTTAACAAATCTGAATATGCTAAAATGAACTTATATATATAAAGCTATTGTTGAATAAAATGTTGTTTACCAATCACCTATACTTAACATCCTTTTTTTAATAATTATATTCGAAGAGATCGAGGTCGGATTTGGTGATTCTTATCTGAAAACCACTTCGATCCAATTTACGTTTCGAAGTAAAACAAGTTGAAGATAAGATCATTGAAGATGAGGATATTCATGATGTAGGGCTATTTGTCACTAGACCCTCGGGGAAATTTTCATATCAAATATTATGGTGGCAGTAGTGCTCCGTTATGAAAATATTTAATTTGCAAGGACTAACTGTTGTTAATCCTAGAAGTGATTCCCAAATTAGGACGTGGTAGGAAAAGTGCTTCGATTTTTTCAGTTATTGGACAATTTGTATGGACGAATGTCTGACATTGCATTCTAAAATCACATTAATTGATCTCTTTATACGTATCATCTATTTGGCGGCGGAAAAGGCAACTTCTCTTATCTTAACACATTTCTTAAGACATACGAGTTCAGGAGTTATACGTTAGTAGAAATCAATCATGTGATTATGGAATGACAATGTGGTATTCAAAGTGAAAAGATGATGTTCTATGTGATAGGTAATCACTACCTCAAGCCTCGCACCTGGAAATGACTAAAACAGGGTTGATGTGACAAGGCTATGTGGTTCGCAACCATTAGGATATGATCATCCCCTTTTAGATATATTTCTACCCGCTAACGTTTGGGTTTAAATTATTATGGTGTATGCTAAGAGACTTCTCGGATAGGTCGATAACGACCTGGGTGATGACATATTCGGTACTATCTAGTTAGAGGTAGGTCGGTCTTGTGTCGGTAGTTCAGTCTTGTGTTGGTAGAAGACCATCAGTTGGGCCTCGATGCATTCCTCTGGAGATGTGCTACCGGAAGGTGGTCCCATACCTGGTCATTTTTTGGAAATTCATTCTCCAATATGTTCCTGCTATTTTGATTATAGATCCTAGTATGCTGGAATTTAATAATGGTAACAATTTTGACTATTTGAATATAATTAATTTAAAAAAATTTATCAAAGAATGTCATTAAAAATAGTATAAAATGATTTTACGTAGTAAATGTTATGGTTATCATAAGAGAAAAACCTCGTCTATGTTTAGTGTGGCATAGTCTTATGAGATACCTTTGATTTCAAAAGTATACGCTTTTTTAAGTTTTCTCACACCAGTCCTGTGACTGACCCGGAGTTTATTTTCTTTCCCTTTAAACCCCGGGTGTCCTATTTTTTCGGGCAGCCAAGTAGTCAGGATTATTTTAGGAGCATTTTGGTGTAGCATTTTGAGATGAGTTTTTGGAGCATGGAGCATAGAGCTGGAGCATCTTATGTGGATATCTATCTATCTTTTAAATTTCTTCTATGTCTAGTTATTTATATCAGCAAGTGTGGGAGCAGGCAGTTATAACTGTTCCTGGCTTGGTTAGTTCATACCATAACTCTGATATACTCTTGTGGGAGTGGTTGTATGTACTATCTACCTATACAGTTAAATACAATGTGAGAATTTGTGTTTCTATCTTCTACCTTTACTTTATTTTACCCTTGATAATCTACCTCTCCGGCACTTGGAATTACGGCATGTGAATACCATGGATGTATTAGTGTCGATTTTTCAGGGTCAAGGAGATGGGTCGTCACATTTGGTATCAGAGCAGAAGGTTAGGCGAGAACCTTGGCTTTGGTCGGTATGACTCATTAGAAATAGGGTTAGTAATATCCTAGAATGAGTTTAATATATGAGAGTGCGCATTTAAAATCCTTATCTGAATGAACTCAAGTTGTGCTATGTTTAAATACCCATTCTCCAAGATAATTTCATCTTTGTATTATAAATTTATCTTAAAATATTCAGGTAATAAGACATGAGTTCTTGTAGAGGAAGAAGACGGAGAAATTGTAGCACCATAACAACCAACGGTTGAGCTCCACCCGCTGCTGTGGTAGAAGAAGTAGCTCCCGTACAACCCTAGATTAACTTTGCCACCCTGTGCAAAAATTATACCAGCTTAGGGGGGAAACCATTCAAAGGCACTAAAACTATCATTGAAGCTCAGGCTTGGATCAAACCATGCGAAATAATCTTTAAGACATTGGATATTTGTAACGAGCAGAAGAGGTTCTTGGTCTCATGGCAACTACAAGAAGGGGCTTTGGCTTTGGGGAGTCCATTACCCTAAATGAATCGGAAGACAATTTCTCATGGGAAGTTTAAGGAAGTCTTGGAGGAACAGTATATGCCAGCAGCCAGAAAATATCGTCTTTATAGAAGCTTTATGGATCTAAAGCGGGATGAAATGACTGTTGAGAAGTATGCAAATAAGTTCAATGAATTATCTTGTTTTGGACCAGGCCTAATTGACGCGCCTTAAAGAAAAATGAAAAGTTTATTTCTGGGATGAACGAGAAGTACCAGAGTAGGATAACTGCTCATGTAAAAGGATCGTTTGTAGACTTGATGGATATGGGATTTCATTATGAAACAAGAAGAATCTGGTGGTAGCTCAAGCGAAGGACAACAACAATTGGAAGAAGAGGAAGTTCAATCACAGTGGGAAAAAGCCAGGGCAAGGCAAATTTATAGGAAGATCGCAAGGTAACTATTTAAAGGATGCTACTTGTTATAATTTCCAACAAAAGGGCCACTTAGCAACTAATTGCAAGAACCCCAAGGTTCAGAGAGCACCACCAAGAAATTGTTATAATTGTCATCAATCGGGGCACCTGATAAAGGATTGTCCAATAATGAGGAAGGGAGAACAAGCTAGAGTTTACGCTACAAAGGATGAACCTTCAACCTCTCAGGATGTGAAGGGCAAAGGAGTTTTGAAAGGTAATATTTTTATCAAAGATGTTTTAGTTAGAGTATTATTTGATACAAGAGCTTCTCACAGTTTTATTGCTAAAGAATCGGTAGATGGATTAATACTTATCCCTAAATTAGTTGATACCCATAATTGTGTAACAAATCCAATATGTGGTACCACTAACCTTTGTATGAATTGTGAAAAGGTCCAAATTTCCCATTCTTTCCATAAATTTCCTTGTGATCTGTTTGTCTTAGATTTTATTGGATTTGAAATTTTACTCGGTATGGATTGGTTGACTAACTATAAAGCTGTTCTCGATTGCGATAGCATGACAATATCTTTATGGACTAACTTTGGAAATTTTATAGAAATATCTTGTGGAGATCCTAGTCCAAGGAGGGATAGTTTTCTTTATGCCTTAGATCCATCCCAACAAGGACTAGAAACGATGCCTATTGTTAAAGAATTTCCAGACGTTTTTCAAGAAGTTGAGAGTTTACCTCCATATTGGGAAATCGAGTTTCGTATCAACTTGATTCCTAGTGCAAGGCCGGTTAAACAATATGATCGAAGGATGGCTCCAAAGGAGAGGGATGAGCTGAATATCCAAACCCAAGAGCTATTGAAGAAAGGATTGATAAAACCTAGTCGTTCAGGCTTGGGATCAGTGATAGTTTTTGTCGCCAAGTCAGATGGGTTTTTGAGACTTTGTGTAGACTATCAAGACCTGAATAAACAAACGATTAAGAACAAGTATCATCCACCTCGAATAGATGACTTGTTTTTTCAGTTACATGGTGCTCAGGTATTCTCAAAAATGGATCTCGTCATGGGATTCCATCAACTGTGGATCGTGGAAGGTTGTATGCATTTAACTGCATTTAAAGGTCTGAATACTTTCTTCGAGTGGTTGGTTATTCCTTTTGAGCTGACTAATGCACCTGCTTATTTTGTAGATCTTATGAATAGAGTATTTAGAGATGTACTCAATAAATTCATGTTAGTCTTTATCGATAATATCCTTTTCTATTCTAAGACAGAAAAAGAACATAAACGGTATCTAGAAATTGTGTTGGAGATATTGAGTAATAATGTGTTTAAATCCAAATTCTCAAAATACCACTTCTGGGAAAAGGAGGTAAGATTCCTTGGGCATGTAGTGTCAAGGACTAGATTTCAGTAGATCCTGTAAAGGTTGCAGGTATTCAAAATTGGGAGCAGCCACAAACTCCTAGAGAGATTTGTAGCTTCTTAGGTTTGGTAGGATATTACAGAAGATTCATTCAAGACTTCTCAAAGGTTATCTACCACTTAACGAAGTTGACCATGAAGGATGCTAAATTTATCTGGACTCATAAATGTGAAGAAGCATTCTAGAAACTTAAGAAGAGGTTAGCTACCGCTCCAGTCCTAGAAATTATAAATAGAAATAGTAGATTAACCGTTTATATGGATGCTTGTGGGGAAGGAGTTGGTGCAGCTATAATGCAGGAAGGTAAGGTGATCGCTTATGCAAGTAGGCAGCTAAAGCCTTACGAGTGAATTATACAACACACGACTTGGAGCTACTAGCCGTTGTGTTTACATTAAAAAAATATGGAGGCATTACTTACTGGGTGAAAAGTTTGGTCTCTTCATGGATCAAAAATCTTTAAAATATCTTTTCACTCAGAAAGATTTAAACATGAGGCAGCAACGCTGCTTAGAATTTCTCACATCATATGATCTAGATATTCTATATACACCCGGAAAAACTAACGTGGTAGCCGATGCACTGAGTAAGAAGTATTATGTTATTGGTTATCTGGAAATAACTCCAACTCTTCTGGAAAGAACAACCAATAAACAGAGAGAGAAGAAAGAAATTCGAGCTTTAAAGTAGATAATCGTGGAGTATTACGGTTGAATGGACAAATTTGTGTTTCAGATGTTGGAAATCTTGGGCAAGAAGTATTAACTGAATGCCACAAATCCAAACTTAACATTCATCCGAGAATTCACAAAATGTACAAAGACATGAAGCACGCATTTTAGTGGAGAAGTATGAAAAGGGACATATCCATTTATGTTACCAGATGCGTCAATTGCCAACAAGTCAAGAGCGAGCAATAGAAGATTGCAGGGTTACTTCAACCTCTAGAGATTCCATCTTGAAAGTGGGTCAAATATCAATAGATTTCGTTGATGACTTATCTCAAACGAGAAAGGAAAATGAAGGTGTTTGGTTATCATTGACCGATTAACCATGAGTACGCATTTTATTCCTGTAAAGCTAACAAGGACCGCTGCAAGCCTTGCAGAGATATATATATGAGGGAGATTGCCCGATTGCATGGAGTTCCGAGCAGTATAGTAAGAGATTGAGATCCAATCTTCACTAGTCAGTTCTGAGAAGCATTACAGACAGCTTTAGGGACGAAGCTGGATATAAGCACTGCCTATCATCCCTAAACTAATGGACAAGCAGAAAGTGTCAAACGTGTTTTGGAAGATCTTCTGAGAGCATGTATTCTAGACTTTGGAGGCTCATGGGAAAATTGTTTACATTTTGTAGAGTTCAACTATAACAATAGCTATCAAGTCGGTATCGGCATGGCACCATATGAGATTTATATTGTTGTCCATGCAAGTCACTAACTGTTGGATGGAAACTAGAGATCGGTTAATACTTGGTCCGGACATGATAAGAGAAGCCTCAAAGAAAGTTGATATAATTAGAAAGAAGCTAAAGAAAGTCCAAAGCGGGCGGAAGAGTTATGCAAATCAAAGGCGTAGAAATATGAAATTCTCGGTTGGAGATTTTGTATTTTTGAAAGTCTCTCTAATGAGAGAAGTAGTGAGGTTTGGAAGGGCAGGAAAATTAACATCTCGACATATTGGATCTGTTTCTATTCTTGAACAAATCGACCCACTAGCTTATCAAGTACAATTGCCCAAAAGGTTGTCAGAAGTGCACGACGTTTTTCACGTATCACATTTGTGGAAATATGTGTGTGACTTAAAACAAATCATAGAAATGGCTGCTCAGGAGAGGTGGAACCAAATTTGGCAGTTATTAGACGGTCTGTTCGAATCATTGATCATGACGAGTAACGATTAAGGAGGATGGCGGAAAGATTAGTCGAAGTTCAATAGAGTAGAGATGCTGAGGATAGCACTTGGAAAACGGAGGATAGAATGAGGAAGGCATATCCTAAGTTTAGAATTGATGTATAGATTGTATCGTCATAGCGTACTCACCTCCTGCGGTGTAGTAAATGCAAAGGTGAATTCATCTATACTATACTATTATTAGTGAGTTGAGTTTCAAGCACACACAGGACCCCTTGAAATTTGGCAGCCGAACAGTCTCCCTTTTTATATATATATATATATATATATATATATATATATATATATATATATATATATATATATTCGTAATTTATCTCTCCACGCATATTCTTCTCTGCCTCTCTCCATCCCAAACCTGACGGTCCCTTCTCTCCTCCTCACAAATTACGCTACCCACTAACGATCGAATCGCCTTCCGTTTCCCTCCTCTTTCCTTCTTTTTCTTCATTTCCCTCGGGAATTGATGAATTCCATTCGATTTCGACCTCGCCCGTTCCTTTAGCCCGCTTTTTCCGCCACATCGTGTACCCTACCGTAGCCGTCAACATCGTTTTCGGCTCTCCATCTCTTCCCACTGTCGCGGTAGCTTCCTTCTCACAGTTTTGCGTCTGAATTTACTGCAACGAATCTCGGCCCCGCTTTGCTCCATTGGGTTTAAACTTGTTGATTTTAGAAATCAAGGTTTCTAATTTTGGTCAATGCATGACAGAAAGTTATTGAAATGAGATAATTATTTCGTTTTATTCCAACTTTAGAATAGTTTTGTATGTGTATTAAGCAATTTACGGTATACGAATAAAATTTGTCATTATGTTAACGATGAAATTTTTAACTACTAGACGCTATGGGAACATAAATTGCTTAAAAAATTGTTGTCCAACCTTCACCTAAAGTATAAATTTGATCTTTAGAATGCTTTTATCATTCCACTCAATTTAACAAGTACCGACTAGGATTTTAAGTATTTAAAAAAAAATCCTTTTCTTTTTTTTGCTTATACAACATTTTATATTTTCTACCCAGTATTTCAACACAATCATCAAATATCAAGCAAAAATAACATTATAATTAAATTAACCATCAAACACAAGTACATAAAAAGTAGCGTACAAATTAAAAATAGATGAAAGTAAACCAACGAAAATTCATTTCTATTAATTTTAAATAGATCAAGTGCAATCCGTGCGCTTTCACGTTTATGGATTAAATTAAAAATCCATTGAAATCAAAGAAATCAAAGTCGATAATGAAGCTATCATCACTTAATTACCCTAATAAACTTCCAAATCCCTGACCTAAACAACCTGAACGAAGAGTTAAGCATATCGAAAACCCCTGCATAAAACAACCGACGTCCAAACCAAACTGTGAAGTCTAAACCAGTCAGAATCCTGTTGCAAAACAAGAGTGCTCACAGAAAAGGATCTCCAACTGATTCGATATTCACTCCGAAAAAAAGTTTTCATAGGACGCAAATACTAATAAAACTAAACAAAACCTTTCATAAGAAAAAAACAAAGCTCTTCCAAACCAGAACCCATCAAGAAACAACATAGATAGCACAGCACCAATGTAACATCTCCGATAACAAAAACATTCAACAAAAATAACAAGCATATTTTAAAATACTGTCAACGATATTGCAGACATGTGAAAAAGAAAACTAAATTTAACAAGTCTTAATACTTCAGTGGAGCTAAAATATCGAGTTGACCACCGAGTTTCTCATCAGCAATCTTCTCTGCCTTGACCCGGAGTTGTGCAAGTTGTTTTCTCCTCTCATAACTAATCAATGCCTTTGCCTTTCTCTTCTCCTCCAGTTCCTATAAAGCAAATTAACAGTTGAACATGAATCGAATAAAAGTTTACCAAAATAAAAAGATCAGGAAAAACATTATACAACAAAACTATGATCTCAGAAGATTGGGTGGGTTACACCATTTAAGGAAGCACTGAATGTTGTTACAGGTAAGGATTCAAGGAAAAAAGGTTGTAAACAACAGAATCTCTAATGATTATTTGATCATTGGAGCGCACAAAAGAATACACACCGGAAAACAACATATTCAATTCATAATTCAAATAGGAATAGCGTTAACAAATGACATTCAATATAAAAAAAACAGAGCACCACCATGTAAAGTAAATCTAAATTAACTGAATGTCTGAGCATAACTTCTTTTTTCTCCATCAGAAGCCACACGGAACACGAATAGACAAATAAATGTAATAACTTTGTTTCGATGTTTTTAAACAAATGCCTTATTTGTTGGTGTTAGTGAGACTTCTCAAATTTTGAATAAGCATCCCCTATTTGACCAAATCTTATTGATAACCTAAAGTAAAGTGTACTTTTGACCACTAATTATAGTGTTCCGCTTATCCAACTTCTCATTATAGTCATGCCTGCCAACTCCATCCTCTAACAAATAATATAAAGATGAATGTAACTACTTCATATATCATACTACAGGTTTTAATTCTATGTTTCATATATATTATACTTTTTTATGATTGAAAAGGCCGGTATATTTAAATTTACTTGGTACAAAGCACATGTGAAGCGGTTGGAAAAGGACGATAAGAAGTTCTAGGTTTAAAATACGAAATGCATAACTGAAAGCAGATATGAATTTCCATAAATGTGCAAAGTTAGAATAAGAATGGCATTTCTTGTGTCTATAAAACAAAGGGATTACATAGAATAATATATTTTTTAAAGATAAAAAGGAAAACTAACCTTGATAGTGTCGAAGTGGCTCCAGCCAACCTCCTTAGACAGCTGTCCTACAAGGCAGTACTTATGCCCAGCCTGGAGCCTCAAAACCCTAAATTAACAGTCAGAAGACTGACTATAATTAGAGATCAAGATCAACATGGTTGTTTAAAGAGAACCTGAAAGCTATATATAACTAGAAACAGAATTTAAGTAGAGAGAATTCATGATAATATGACACCATTGCAATACTTGGTTTTAACTTGTATTGATTGTGCATGATACCACATTCGGTACATAAAACACTCTCGCTAAAATATTAGAGCATCTTACAACTGCAATTCCTGATGAATACATAAGTATAGCTACAAAGAAACAAATTATTTGAGGCTAGACTACCAGCATAAAGATTCAGGAAACTATATTAAGAAATATACTGGCCCAAATATATTTTTATATGCTAAAACAATTAGTTAAAAAGTTGCAGTTGTATGCACAAATGTAAATTCAACAAACACGATTTTATGCATTATGAATCAAAGCATATGCACGTTGATAAACAAAGTAAGGGTGTTACTTGAGAGCATCAGGAACGACCATCCTCTTGACTCTATCATATGGCGGTGGTACTCCTTCGTAGCATTTGAGCCTTCCGAGAGCTGCTGCTCCTCGTTTGGTCTTATGGGGGATCATGCTACAAAATAAATGAAGATGAAATATAATCAATTTTGATCATTTTAAAACTTAAAAAGCTTAGAAGCCACATTCTATCGAAAATACAAAACTCCGATTGCTGCGTATACATATAAAGCGTGAAACTGGAGTGAACAGAAAGAACTAGAACCAAGGGGGAAATGAACACCAAAAACATATTGGTGCATTAGTCCAACTTTTTAAATAGAAAATTGGGGGGGGGGGCGCAAATGGAGGCAGCGTGCGGAGCATAAAACAATACAGCAGGCTATAGGCAGTAGATATAGCGTTGAAAAACGTCCAGAACAATAAAATACAATAGCAAATCGATAAAATGATGGTAGACAATCCTTAGTCATTAGAGAATCACAAGCCACATGTAACACTTGCTATGTGATATTTGCGATTAGAAAAAGGGCCTAATCTAATTCTAATGTAATTTGTAGCTGATATAGCTAAAAGAAGTTGATCAGCGGTAGTACACATAAATGGGGATTTGAGGTTCTTATTACTCGCTACAAAATAAATCATAACGACCAAACTTCTAATCGCAGCTAACAGTTTACAAAATAATCAACAGTACGTGTAACGCTTAATATAAAAAATATTTTAAAAAATCTAAATTCTAATTCAAGCATGGATAACGATGATAATATATAATGAACAGTCATCCAACAAAACAATTGAACAAACTAATTTATCTTTCGCAAGGCATATCCACATGAATTTGATAGATTACAATAACATTTACCATGAAACTTAAGTTAATGAGCTAATTCAAGAAAGGATAAAATGGCAGCGTAGATCTAGAGACGAACATGGGCTTACCCTCTTACAGTCCTCCAGAAAATTTTAGCCGGAGCTCTGAAATGAATAGGACCATGCGAAGGCTTAGTGTTCATCCGCTTCCTCAAAAACCTCAAATATTTCATCTTCTGGCGAACCAAACCACCAGACATTGCGATTTCTTCACACCTGACGACGACGATGCGCTGACCATTGAGAAGCTCCTTTGCGACGATGGATGCTAGACGTCCAAGCATGTGGTGTCGGCCGTCAACAACCACGCGACGTGCGCATATGCCGGACCCTGAAACCATTGCTTCAAATGAAGGTCTTTTGTTTGAAAATGAGGGCGGCGGCTCTGCTAGGGTTTGTGAATATTTTGAGTCGAGGGATTGTTTAAAGGGTTTTTGCAAATCATGGGCCTTGAAGCTTAAGGCTGACTATCTATCCAATTGCCCAATCGGCCTCCCCTTAATGGGGCTTGGATTTACATTCAACAAAATTGGTACGTGTCTTGATCTATCAAAAATGACAATTATAAATGGGTTGAAATAGTTCACACTTATTTGTAAAAATAGTCGATCAACATAGTTAACAAATTTATTAAATGGGTTTATCTTTACCCAGATCTTTTGTTTTGTTGAGTCGGTAAAACAACAAAACTAATCTAATACGCTTATCCGCTAAAATAAGTTTTAACGCGAAAACCTTTTATGTTAAAATCGAAACATTCACTGATAAACTAAAAGTTTAAAATTTAAGGAAATATTGAGAGAGAAAACTCGAAAGATATATTTAATAAATTCTAAAATAATCAAAATAATAGAAAATTACGAGAATTTAGTCAAACGTCTTCAAATTAGGAAACAATGAATATGCTAAAAAAACTTACAAGTTGAATAAATATGAATTTTAGAAAAAATCAAAATAATGAAAATTTTCAAGCAACAAAAAATGAATTAAAATAAAAGGAAAGAACAAACTACAAACGGGCGGGTAAAGGAAAAAAATTGATATTTAAAAAAGAATAGAACACATATAAGCATTTGAAATTTTGCAAAAAGATTAAAAATGCTCAAAAATAAATTTTGAAATCCTCAAAATATAAAGTTCAAAATTCAAAATATTGGAACAGATCTGAAAATGGTTTAAGAAAATTAAACTAGAAAAACTTGGGAAAAGGTCTAAAAATTCATAAATTTTGAAAGAAATTGATAATTTTAAAAATGTTATAAATCCGCAATTAATAAAAAAGGACTGAAATAAGTGAAAATAAAAAATAGAATTATCCAAAAAAAAAACCAAAAAAAAAAAAAACCAAGCAGTTCAAAAAAAACCCAAACCTAAAATAACATGGAAAAAACTCAATAACTTGAAATTTTGAGGGAAAAAAAACAGAAACATGAGATAATTCAGAAAAAAAGATATTGAAGAAGTTTCATACTAATCGACTTTTTCAAACTTTAGAATTTGAATTCGTCGAATATTTTCAAAATTCAAAATTTTGTGATTGATTTCTTTGAATTTTTAGGCATCCATGGATACTTCTTGAGAATAAAGCTTTTAAATACTTTGAGAATGTATTTAAATGGAGTTCATGGATTGTATAAAAGCTAATTCTACTTGGATCGAAAAAGTTGCTAAGTAGCCTCCTACAAATCTGGAAAAAAATCATTATGTTCATTTTTTTACTGAGTATACTCGTATTGTCGATGGATCTTTCCCTTTATGCCTTTTAGCATGATAGAGATTCAACCATGTAGGCCACTCGCTTCAATTGCAAGATTATCCAATCAATCATTCAGCCAAACTTATACTTTTGCATTGAAAAAAAAAGTAGAACAAGATAAAATTTAAGTTTTACCTCTTTTTATTCCGTTATATTTGTGTTACCATCATAACAACCCTTCAATTCAAGCAAAAAAAAAAAAAAAACTAAAATTTCATTTAAATTTATATCGCTATGGTTTATTGGCTATAAGAAATTGACGACAGAAAATAGAATAAACTTATTAGAGGTAAATCTCATAAGCGCGAACTTGTCATGCGTTCTTTATAAATTTGGAGGAGGGGCTACTTAGTAAATATTATCATGTCCAAATAATATTAGCCTTGTATAAAAGGTTTGGCAAATTATGGGATTTAAGCTTAAGCGTGACTAGTGAATCTATGTCATCTAGTTTGTAATTTGATGGATCAAGGCTCAATCCTTTGGAGCAAGCAGATTGGTGGATTAGACCAAACCAACCTACCCTCGATTAGGAGTGTGCATTGGATCTACATATCATAGAACTTTGAAATATGTCGAATCTTATCCATTTAACCAACAAATTGTCAAAAATCACAATCATAATCATTGAATCTGAAACTTTGTTCATTTAAACTTGACTTATCGGTTAGCTGATTTTGTTAGATTTCGACTATAAATATTTTCAAATCAAATTAGATTTTGAAGATATAGTGAGTCATGGTTGTGATTTGATATATTGCCTTTTTTATAGATTTCATAGATGTTAGAGAGTGATTAAAGAATATTAATTGCATTTATACTGCATTAAATAAGACAATGAATTATCTACATGGAAAACATTTATTTTGGAAGATGGAAGTAATCAGTCAATTCTTTAACCTGCTTAAAGAAGGCATTTTGTCAAGGTATTATAAATAGGCGTGTTCAGGGTTCATTATAAGTGTACTGAAAAGGGTCTTGTATTAGGATTTCGGGAATTGATATTTATTCTCGATTTAAAGGCTTTCTCTTCTAATCTTTTGGAGGAATTAATAAAAATTGTTTGAAAAACTCAATGAGAGAAATTGGAGTTCATGGAAGGCATAGATGGAGAATTTTTATACCTTAATGATTTTCATAACCCATTGGAAAACAAAGGGGAAATACCTAGTGGTGTGACCGAAGCAAAGTCGGAAATTTTAAATTACAAGACTACGGTGACTATTCGGTATTTTTTAGAGAACATGATGTTTCATATTGTTGCTAATGAAACATCTACATATGCAGTTTTGAAGAAATTAGAAGGAATCTAAACGAAGAACTCTACAATAAACAAGATTCTTCTGATGTGAAATTTGGTAAATCTGAAGCTTAAGGAATTGGGTCTATTGGAGAGTGTCTTAATAATTTTCAAGTAATTGTAAATTAATTAGCAACCATGAATTATAAGGTTGATGATGAGAAACAAAAGCTTCGAACGTTGATGCATTCATAACCAAAGAGTCGGGAAACACTAGTGGTTGCATTGAAAAACGCAAATTCAGATGGAGTTGTTTCAATGAGTCCGGTGGTTAATAATCTGCTTAATGAGGAAATGCGAAGGATGAACTAATGGAAGTAAAGAATAAGGAAGAAAGGAAACTTCAAAATCCGATTGAGGAAGTTTATCTTATAAAGAGTTGCAATGGTCCAAATATGGAAAGATGGTCAATTAGATCAAACATGGAAAGAGAGTTCATCTGTTTTTGCTATGAAAAACCGAGTCACTAGTTGAGATTTTGCGACAAGCTAAAAAGGGATAAAGAAAGAATGAAAGCATTAGAGAAAGGCAAAGAGAAGCTTGAGGAAGAAACAATGATGAGGCGGATTTTGGTATTTGTAATGCTATTCTTTATGTTGACGAAAGAAAAGGAGATGGGTGAGTGCTTAATTAGGGTGCATGTTTCCATATATGCAACCAAAAAGGGCGATCGAGTCAGGGGTATACCATAGGGGGAATTATGTAATTTATTACATAAATCTAACTCGATAATCAATCTTGTTCGAAACAAATGTGTTTTTTTTATTATATACTTGATATATTATATTATATATTATTTAATTAATTAAAAATATATTTAATATAAAATTCATAAATGGTATGTTTCATGATAGTAGTACAATGCCTTGTAACTTTGAATGATTTATCACAATAAAACAAACATATCATTTTAAATATTCCTAACCAAGATGTATCGAGACTGGATACCATTTTAAATATTCCTAAAACAAACAGTCTGTGTAACGCTCTTGAAATGTTGGATAGTGTATTACTTATAATTACCGAGACACCAAAGGATTGTGTATGATAGTTACTAGATAACTGTAAAATGACTCACTCAATAGTTTTCTTTTGGTTAACATAACTAAGGTCAAACAGTTGTGACAAAATTACGCATCCCCTTGACTTAAAAATGATGTTAATCTTCAATGTGGAAGCTCCCTTTGATTATAGTTAAATCATGGTGCATCGTCCATGAAAGGACTATAGTTGGGTCGAATGGAAGCATTGGAAGTGAAACAATATTCAAATGAGGATTCGTTTTCTCAATTATACGAGGTTAGTTTCACGGTTAATTGAAGTCAACTCAAAATCAAAGTCTCTTGGCGGAGCATTACAGTTAATAATAAGTGTTATCATTAAACAAAGGATTTTGTGTTTGGACAATAGAGTTGGATATGGATGGTATTGAAATTTTGACCATTACCAAATTTCTTAAGTCCAAAGTGAAATAGTTTTGACGAAGAGAAATGATGTAAATAATTGTCACGATCCGGTAAGCTTATTAAAGTAAAATTGGATTTTACCAATGCCGAGTAAGCAATAAATTTGACCATATTGTCACACCATTTTCTAAGTGATGTGTAAATGTTAATATTTGAATTGTTCGATACTAATCATTGACCAAATTTACACTTAAGAGTAACTTAACCGTAACATTAAATACTCCGTTTTCATCCATTTAATTAATTCGTGATTGTTATAAATCGATTAAATTACCTGATATTTATGAAATATTAATTATAAAATTTCATTTGATGTATTAAGCAATATTAAACAGTATGTTTATAACAGTTATAAATATACTAATTGATATACGATACTGATACGCATTTAAATTGGATTTAAATGAAATAAACATTATTCGGGCTTGAAATGGATTTGAGGCCCATAAGGGGCATGATAGTTTTGACTATAATGGAAGCATAGAGGCTAGCCATTTTGATGGCTTATGGAGCAAGCTCTGAGTATTCAAAAATAAGAGAATGTGTAAGAGAGAATTAAGAATCCTGATCTTACTTTTGCTCTCTGCTCTCCCTTATGTATAAACATCTTATCCCTCATGTTATTTTGATTTTTTGCAACCTCCATACTCCCCTTTACTGGCTGAAAACGCCTCCTCCCCTTTCCTCAAATATTTACGCAAATCAAAATCAAATAATTGTCGATAGAAAGGAAATTCAAGAGCTAGCAACTTCGAGATTGGAATTCGATTCATGGGGTTTTCTTCTTCATTTCGAGGTGCAAGCTTTAAGCTTTGGTGAAAGGTATTCTTCAGGTTAAATATTATATTAATGTTTATATAATAATTATTATATATATATATATTGTTTTGTTAGAAATATCACGAAATGGTGTATCGATGGATTGTTACATACTGATGATTATACACACACACACAGATATATATATATATATATATATATATATATATATATATATATATATATGCATATTGTTTATAGATGCTCTCGACCTAGAATAAAAAATTATTTTCAATTTTTAAGTAATAAAATATTATATAAAGTTTAATATTAAATCTAACTTAAAAGTTTTGCATTGTATAATATATATGTTAAATATTAAATTTGATTTGATTAATATGACATTCGACTATTAAAAAAATTAATTTTTTTGGGTTATATATATAAACACATTTATTTAAATCAAAATTGTTTAAACATATAGAATATGTGCACAAATATATCTATATGAAAATTCTGGAATTTTTTATATAAAATAAAATATACTTTATAGTTTCGAATATAATTTCTATTATTTTTTTAAATTAATTTCGTACAGTTTTCAATTAATTACGAATTTTATCTACTAAATTATTTAAACCAAAAATTAAATAATAACTTTATCATTTTTGTTGGTCAGCGCCACGGTCTTTATGACAAGATCACCAAGTCAATGAACAGTTGGTCTAACAGACTTCTTTCTCAAGCTGGTCGACTGCTTTTAATTAACTCTATCATTTTTGCTTTCTCATCTTATTGGTGCAAAACTTTCTCGATTCTTAAGAAACTAATTTTGATGATTAGAAGAGCGATTTGTAATTTCCTATGGACTGGCAATATGCACTGCATTAAATTGAAGCCAGTTACATTTCACAAAGTCGAAATGAAAAGGAAGTATGGGGTTGGGCATCATTAGCTTGAACTTTTGGAATAAGGCAGCCTTCAGCAAACATTTAACAACCTTCTAAACAGGAAGAACAATATATGAGTCAAATGGACTATCATACATAACACAAAAAATAAAGACATCTGGATGATGGATATTCCTCAAAATTGTAGTTGGGTTTAGAGAACAATACTCAACTTGAGAGCAACTATGCTGCCACATATTAGAACCAATGCTGCTGTTGGTGGCCATGCGAAATTCCGGAGTGACCCTTGGGCCAACGAGGTCTTAATTTGAGTAACATTATGTCATAAAATCACAAGATACAAAATAGAATCCTCCATGATGCTAAAGCAGTTGAATATATTCATGAAGGCAATATCATTCTACCTTATTCAAGTAACCAAACAATCAAAGCACTTTGGAATGAGCTTCAAAGACAACCATATCGAGTTTCTCAATTTGGAAATATTGTTTGGTCAAACAAAGAAGTGGTGCATTTGCTGGCAGTTGTGTACAAGTGTATTACTGGCTACAATGTATTACAACCCTTTGCTTGGAACAAAAGAGTGTGGAATGCATATTGCAAGGCGAGTGACAATTTTTTATCATAGAAAGTTATGAGAGATGCGCTCAATACCAAGGCAAGAATTGTTAGGCCAGGATTGCCAGTTGATGGTTTTACGTATACCAATCGCCAAGTATAAACATTCATCGCCTTTTCAATGAGATTTTCCTATTTTATGTGGTGATGATTTTGAAATCAACATTCATTTGTTTTCCAACTATAAATTTATTTATCCGCTGTGGAATCACTTAATGTTGAAAGTAGCTAGGAATTTGCAGAGATAGTTTAATGAAGTGGAGTTTGATTTACAAAGCAACAAAATGGAGGAAGGACGAAAGATTCATTCTACTATTAATACTTAAAAAATTCATCAAAGTAATTTGGTCACAAAGGAATGATCGTATATTCAATGGTAGAAGCAAGAATGAGATTCAGCTTTGGAATGAAATTTTGCAGGCAATAAATAATGGCATAGTGTGTAGTTCATACATCCTTGATGTTAGAACTGTAGATGTGTGGAGTTAACCTCTTTGCTGCTCTGTTTAAGTTTTTTGTTTTCTTCTCTACCTTGTTTTTCTTTTCTTCATGTTTACTAGTTGATCACAGTCTGTTATGATTAACTAATCCATTTTTATTGTGTTTGTGGTAAGGGCTCAGTTAACCCCACTTAGCCTTGCTAAAAATAAAATAATAATAAAATTATTTTTTATTACCAAATTGAAAGCAACATCAAAATATAATATTGGTTTTAAATTATACATACATACATACATATAGTTAACATGTTTAGATCTCGATTTCGTATTGCAGACTAAATCGGACAGCTAGCCGTCTATTGCTTAGTTACGGCAATTTATCGGTTATGGGGTGAACACAATAAACAGACGTTTGAGCATAAGATTATAAATAAACTTGAGAGGTCTAAACTTATTCAAATAGACATCACTTATCCTATGGGGAAATTGAAGGCGCCGACGAGACAAGATGCCAGAAATGTTCAGATCTTACAACAGTGGTGTATCGATCTCAATGACACAAGATGAAGATAAATGAATACTTTGGAAACCAGCCGCTGCTTATGAGCCTATGCCCTAATCTTCGAAGTAGGATTTGGGAGTAATATAGTGTAAATGGGCTAGGCTTCCTCATATTGTCTGTGTTACATTATGTGTAATTTGTTATGCAAAGAAACTGTAGTTATAGTGGTACGTACTAATGTATTATTATAGAGGGACGCCATCTAGAATTTATATATTTGTTAACAAAGGAACTAATTTATAAATAAAAAACTAGTTACATGTTTATATATATGTATATTATGTATAACTTATTTCAAAGCAAATACATGCATACATACATATATATGTATTAAAAAATACTATATCGAATTTTACATTATAAATATTATAACTTCTTTCACAAATTATTTTTGGAATGGTTTAATAATTTAATTATATTATTCATATACATATGTATATGTAATTTAATTAATGTTTTATGTAAATAATTTACAAATGGTATTATTTAATAATTATATAATCATATTTGTCATATATATATATATATATATTTATGCGTGTATAAATAATTTTATGTATATATATACACACATTTAGACAACCTATTTTTATATACGAGGGGCTAACATGGCCGTTGTGGTATAAATCCCAACATCTGTATACGGGCATGTCAACCATGTGCACGTTATTCTGTTGCACGTGCATGCATATACATATATGTATATCATACACATATATAGTATATAGTACAAATTACATAAAATAAAACTTTATTTATAAATTTAAACAAAACATTGATTTTATTTGAGAGAAGATTTACAAAAGTTCTATATGAATTAGACTGCATAGGCCCAATAAAAATCCAAATAGGTTAAAAAAATTGAAATTTACTTATTTACCCCTCTACGTATTGGGCCAGTTCCATTGGATCAAAATAGCCTATGTGATCTAAATTTATCTGGGCTAGTTAATTAAGCTTGCTACCCAGTTAATGGGATGTCTAAGAAAGATAATGTATGGGCTAGATTATTGGGTAATCAAGTACCCTATCTTACCTAGCTCCATCTTGGTCCAAACAGTTACATAAGCCCAAATGTGCAGCCTAATAGAAAAGACCCAATTTGAATTTTGCTTTGAGCTAATTTCAAAATTGTTTTGAAATTAAGAAAAAAAATTAAATTTAAAAGTTTTATTTAAAATAAAACGCATATTATACAAGTTATAATATAATTTTTTTAAATGTTTGAAAATGTTATAAAATTAATTTGGAAATATATTTGTTAATAATATTAATAAAATAAACAAATTAATTAAGTAAATTAATTAACTAAATATATATATATATACTTATATAATATATAATGATACATGTTATGTTATCTTAATTGTTTAAGATAATATGAGTATACATACGTATATAAAAGAGTTTTCGAAATTAATAAAACTTAATTAAAATTGTTTAATCAAATAATTTAATTAAAAGTTAATTAACAAATTAAAATACATGCATATATTTATATAAGATATATGTGTATTACTATGAAGGTTATATATGCTCAATATAATATGTTATATTTGAATAATATAATAATTAATCAAAGGGTTAATTAATCAAATTAATTAGATAAGATTTAATTAATATAACGTTATATATAATATATTATACAAGTTAAATAAAGTATAAAATTTATATAATAATGAAACTTATATAATATAAATGTACAAACTAAATGTGGAACATTATAGAACTCCTAAATAGATTTAAGGAATAAATGCACACGTAAAAGTATGTATATCATGATTTCTGACATGTATGACACTTTAATCACGAGGGTATTTTATAAGAAATACAATATTTCATATGTCGATGTCACTTGATATAATATATTGAAGATTACAAATCTTTTATATAAAGTTCTCCTCTACATTTATACATTAATAAATTACTAGCATACTCTTTGGTTGTTTAGCTTTCCTTAAGCTAGAGATGTTATGTGTAGTATTATTAACATATAGACTGGACGATGTAAGATACTTATACATATTTGTTGAGCTTTCCTCAAGGTATGTAAGTACACTCAAGCTGTCATGGAATGGTAGGTACGAATGAATAATCTCCTTTTACTTGTTGAGCTTTCCTTAAGGTAAAAATGAGACTGGGACAAGGAACCGCGAGTTTTAAGTAGGATATGATACAACTGATAATGAGTTATCCATCGTATATAGGAGTATGATTTGTTGAGCTTTCCTTAAAGTTAAAATCCTAAGATATATGAGTCCTAACACCTACTAATGAAGTCGAAAAACTTCCTGAGGCCTTGGCGCAGTGGTAAAAACGCCAGGCTGTTGACGACAAGGTCGTCAGTTCGATCCCTGCCTCTGGCATATTAAACCGTGCGTTACGATGATTCTTGCAGACTTGTGTGCTGCCTACTTTGTAAATATAAGTACCCAGTTTCAAAAAAAAAAAAAGTCGAAAAACTTCTATATTTTGACCTAGGTTTTGGCAAAACATAAAAGGCTGGTGGAGCCTTATTAGAAAAATGAAATGCTAATAAATGCACTTATGTAAAGTGTTATTTTTTGACACCCTTAAAAGCTAAGGATGACCGAATGCACTTTTGTAAGGAGTACGTTGTGATATTATCGTAAGGATTTCCTTTGAATTGTTTGACTGTTAAGAAAGGAAATCAAATATATAAGGGTGGATGTAACCTAAGGCACGGTTGAGATGAAGAGAGTGAATGATCACTTCTACTTCATAAAGAAATTCAAAAACGAGAATTGTAAGATAATAATAGGCACTTAACATTGGAATGTGAAATATTATTTTTATTTCAAAATTATCTTTAGAAAGTAGTTTTCTACTATATTTATTTCATTAAATTTAAGATACTTGATCTGAAATTCTCGACTGTAAACCGGTTACAGTAAATAAAACAAATAGTCTGTGTTAAGTGGTTGAATAAAGCTTCATATTTCATATGCTATTATACTAATGTGATTCCTACCATGCACTTCCCTATCCTATATAAATTTACCCGGGGGTATGGGGGCTTGGATCAGCGGACGGCTTTACTATACCCTCCTCAAGAGTTTACCGGTCCGCCGGGTTCTCCTGGGTTTTCAAAAAAAAAAAATTATACTAATGGTGGAAATAGTGAGACTGTGTCATATAACACTTATTGGCCATATCAAGTTACAAATTTATTTCTTAAAATGTACCAAACATTATTTATGAAATAATAATAATTTTTCAGTGTTAACCAAAAATAGACATGGTTTATTTCAATATGAATATTTTTTATAAAATAAAACTATAATTGTGGTATTTGAGATGCAGAGAAGTATCCAAATTCATTTGAAATTATTTTAGAATATGGACTAAGCCACTGTTTGCAGAAATAATTCTTTGATTATATGATTGTGAATCATACGGTACCAGTGAATTGTATCTTAAACAATCAAGGGCAAAGCACCCATTCAGTGGAAGCATCTTAAGAGTTAACGAAACCTACGAATTGATACATATAGATGCATGCAATCAAAAGTCTATTAATTCGAAAACGGTTCCACATGTTTTTTTATATTCACTAATAAATTATCACAAACATGAAAATATGTATATGATACACACGTGGTATGTTAATAATGAGTTCATGAAATATAAAACGGAAGTAAATGAAATAACATGCAATAGAAAATACAATGATTTGATTTGATTGAATAGCTGAGTATATTGAAAAGAGTTCCGAACGTACCTAAAATGAATAAATAATTAATCTCACAGTCACTCTTTCCTATGATACATAATGTCGTATGGATAAGGAGCAATCGAAGTTTGCTGAATAAGACATCATTAATAGTGAATAAAGTTGAGATAACTTCTTTCTACGTGGTCGTATACTTAAGATTAGTACACGAGGTTAAAATTAATTTCATCTAAAGAATATTTAAAAAATCATACAAGGTATGGGTTTATAAAAAATCCAGCATATCCTCATTCAAGGAGGTGGTAGGTTGTAAGAGTCGAAAGATTGCACGTAATAATTTTACGTGAGGGATCTTCTATGAATCGCCCCAAAAGAAGTTTGAAAACGATAGCCATTGGATGACCAATTTATGTTTTGAACATAAGTATTGTAAACTAAAAGCAAATAAATTTTATATATAAGGCAATTTATAAAGTATTTATGAACACCTGTTCCGTTATACCGAAAAGTAATTATTGTTTCAAGAAATACCAACTTTGTAGTGAAGTAATTTCTTTTAGAAATTATTGGTAGTAAATAGGTTGGGATACGATACACGGATAAAATTAACTATGAGGGATGAAATGAAACCTAAATGTACACAACACATTAGAATGTCTAATAAATATACTCGCCAATTGAAGAGAAACTATGAGTTTCTAATCAATTCGAGAAGATAATCCTCAGCTATCAATCAAACCATTATGAGTATTGACTTCACGATAAGGTATGATGTGCAAATTTGAAGTGGATTCCAAATATTTTATCAAAATATGATTTTGGTCGTTGTATTATAAGGGATATAATCCATTGGCCGTAAATATGCCTTCAAGGGAAAAACAAATATGGTTGGAACATAATGAGCAACATTGATAAGAATAACATCATAAATTTCAATTATTGATATTAATGTAATAGATTCATCATTCGATTTGCTCAAATTGATTTGGATTTTATTCACAAAATCATCGCTTGATATGACTTTTTGTTTTGGTACATATGCGTTGGAACGGAAAACTCTAGATGATGATTTGGAATAAATTGTTTGCATAGAACAACGAAAGTGTCTCAAAATTAGTAGGAGTCATATTGAGTTTGTGGTATTTTGGATATGATTTAAGAGATGATACGAAAGAGTCATTCTATAAGCATCAAAATCAAATAAGTATTTCGATAGAAATATCGAATAGTTTGATTTTCAATCAAAATGCAAAGGAAATGTGTGTCCATAAGAAAAAAAAATAAAAGGTACATAGATATTTCTCAAACTATACGTAAACAACATATTACTGATTGTTATCGATGTACATCACAAATACCAGTACTATAGTTTTGGTTGTTTAACACTTGATATTGGAGATGTAAGTTATATCTTTTATAATACATATAAAGGGTATCGGGAAAGTCCTAAAGTGATATGCAAAGTGTTAGAACCTCTCTTGTTGTATTTTACTGAGAAAAACTATACAATTATGTTATAAGATCTGTAATCTAACTTGCAGGTACATGAGTATCAAAAAGAGACAAATGAATAAACAAATTGAAGACTCAGGTTTTAAAAACGAAGATACACGATACAAAAGAGGATAAAAGTATATACATGAAAATATAAGAAGATACAAGGACAAAAAACGATTTAAAAACTAGACGAGCTAGAATGAAGAGATACGATGACGAAGCTAAGATGACAATGACAAACAAAGTTATATTAGTCATAGTGTTTGTGTCTAGAATTATATGATTATTAAAATCTCTTCAAAGTGGTATGTACACACAAAAATCATCAAAATAGCACTTTAATTTGTAAAAACATAAAAACAGAGATTCGGTTGACTAATGTATAGTTTCGGTCAACTAAATCAATATTAGTCGACTAAAGCATAGTTTCAGTCGAGTCAATCAATATCAGTCGACTAAATGCATAGTTTCACTCAACTAAATCTATGTAAAAATAAAATGTTTCTTTTGTATTTGAAAAATCAATCATTCGACTTCAACAAGTTCACTGAATGACACTCTACCAGTCGACTGTTTACCTATAACTACTATATTTTCGAACTTTCTTAAGGGAACTTCTTTCTCACGTGGAGTCACTTCTCTTCATGAATAGTTGCAACACTTCTTATGGTTACTACTCTTCATGAAAGCTTGTAATACTCAAATACTATAAATAGCAATCACATTTTAGATTTTAATAATCAATTCTATTGCTTTCTCTGAAATTCTATTTGAAATCCTCTCTTGCATTCAAAAACTTACATTGCAATTTCAAATCACTTGAACATTCAAGTTATATCATTTAAGTGTACTTCCATTCTTCAACACATGCACAATATATCACTTACGAAGAAGATTATAGGAAGTTTGTACTATGGTGATTCATCCGTGTTATTTCAAGCATATGAAGTCAATTGTTTACTACTTTTATAGTTGAAGTCCTATTAGAGATCTTTAGACACGAAGTCCTAGCTCTGACAGTTTTGTAAGATACATGTTCCTTTGGGTTAAGTGAGGGTTATTATTTAAATATAGAAGGAGTTTGAGATTGAACGTAGGATGAGAATTCCGAGCGAGTATAAAAATCTCTACTATGGTCGTTTTTACTTTGCTTTATTTATTACCCTACATATCTACTAGTGATTAGATATATATACTTTAATTAAGCTATTGGTATGCAAGTTTTAATTTTGTAGAACAATTCATATTACATGATCCCTGGAGGCTTTCATTTGGTACCAAAGCTCGAGATTCTAGAGATCATAACAATATTCTATAATAAATGACTATAAAGAGATGTAGTCAAGATAATAGAAAGAGGAAGAGCAAGCAAAACAACGATAAGAAGAAAGAAAAATCAAAGGAGCAAACAAGCAAATGCTTCATGGCTAAACTTATATCACAATTGGTATGCTTAGATTCTTTATATAAAGATCTTTTGTTAGCACATGATGAGTTATTAAAAGATTGTAAAACTTTAAATAAAGTTAATAGAATTGCATTAGCTAAGTTAAAAGATTGTGAGCATGAAATTTCCACTTTAAAGGAGGAAAATAAATCCTTGATCGAACAAACTAATTTTTTTAAACATATGGTAGAGGAACTTATTTTACAAAAAGATTTCTACAAAAAAAAGCAACTAGAAGTTAAAAATAATAATCTTTTGAAGGAAATCGATGTTTTGCAAAATAAAAATATATTTTTGAAAAAAATCTTTAAATAATCCTAATTCAAAACTTTTACCTCTTGAAAAAGAGAATAGTAATTTAAATGATAGGAATCTAGAATTAGTAAAGAATGCGAACTTTTAAAATATAATAATATTATTTTGCAAAAAGAATTTGGTGGTTCTAAAGTTGTTTTTGATAAATTAAATGAAAAATCACAAATTTTAATAGAGGGAAAGATGATTTATCTTCCTTGCTTATAAATTTGAAAGCTCACAATGATAAAAGCGGTTTAGGCTATAAACAAGCTAAAAGTAAAAAATAGTACTAGAGATGCATTCATATATACTAATTTTAGTGCTTGTAATATTAACCAAGATAGTCCCAAAACCCACTTACAATCATAATATTATTTTGTTTAAAAATGATAGAAAATATTTTTAAGTACTAAGCTAATGACTAATAGTATATGAATTCCTGCTAATACTATTAATCATAATAAACAAGTTTACATTAGCAACTACTATAAAAATTTGATTTATAATGAAAACTATAGTTATAAAGGTTTAACACACTCAAATGGGCATTGTTTCCTAGAACTTAGGAAACTATAAGAACCTTGGATGTCGCATGCTTTAGATATTAATTTTTTATACCGATACCTAGTTTATAGGTAGTAGTTATTTATTAATGATTGATAGTCCTACTGATGGTGCTAAACATAGCGGTTTACTATGAAATGATATAAAAGGTAGGATTCTCTGCAACACTTTGATTAAAATACTACTATTTTTATGTTATCAAAGTACTATAAAGTAATTACTATTTGATAAAATTGTTTCATTATATTTACACGCCTATTTTGATAGGAGCTTCACCCTATGATTAACCCCTGGATCTTAATGTAGTAAGTGGGTACCAAAAATTATAATTATTTATTGCAGGTACTTGGACAGCCAAAAATGAAATGATATATTTTGAATTTTAAGGATGTTCCATACATTTGATGGAATTACGTGCTTATAATAAAATAAGGACTTCAGCAAATTCGGTAAAATCTAACTTATTTTCTCCATAATTAATATTGGGTCAATCTTTTATTTTTGAGGAATACTAAGCTATTTCTAAAAAATAATGCTCATATTTTGGACCGGTATAACTTGAATCTGTTTGCAATATCCACATTTTTATATAATTCTCTTAAAGCTTTTACAAATTTTTATATACTCTCTACGCATATTTATGTGGAAAGTATACAAATATAAAGAGAATATATATTAAATGAATATATTTCTTATCAATATTTTCTAAGAAATATATATTTACTTAAATGATCTTCATTCACATTTAAATATTGAAGTTAAGAAGAGATATAAGTATTTGCTCTTTATGGGACATTTTATAAATTTTATTGCACTTAAGAGGACATATTTTTATATTCCCTCATTCTTTTTTATAATGATAAAGAAGGAGAAATACATATGCATATTGATGGGGGATATGTTATACTTAGGGGGAGTTTTAATTATATTATAATATCAGTTTATATAGAATAAATATTTTCAAAAATTGTATAGTTATCATCATAAAAAAGATGGAGAATGTTAGAATCTCTCTTATTAGATTTTAATGACAACAACTATACAATTATGCCAAAAAAAACTCTAAGCTAACTTGCAGGTACATTAGCGTCAAAAAAAGACAAACGAATAAACAAATTAAAGACTCAAATATTCAACTTGAAGATTCACAGTATAAACGAGGATAAAGTATATACATGGAGATACAAGAAGTTACAAGGACAACAAATGATTTAAAGACTCAATGAGCTAGAATGAAGAGATAGAATGACAAAGCCAAAATGAAGATAATAAGCAAAGTTATATTAGTCACGGTGTTTTGTATAGAATATATGATTGTTAAAGTCTCTTCAAAGTGGTATGCACAGACAAATCATCAAAATAGTACTTCAATTTTAAAAACGTAAATACGCAAATTCAATCTACTAAATGCATAGTTTCAGTCAACTAAATCAATATCAACCAACTAAATACATAGGTTCAGTCGACTAAATCAGTACTAGCCGATTAAATACATAGCTTTTGTCGAATAAATCGTATAGTGTTAGTCGATTAAATCTATGCAAAAATAAACCATTCCTTTTCTAGTTGAAAATTCAATTATTCAACTTCAACCAGTTGACTAATTGACACTCTAGCGGTTGACTGTATACCCATATTATAACGACTTATCCATGTTATTTATAGCATACGAAGTCAATTGTTTACTATTTTTATAGTTGAGAGATCTTCAGGCATGAAGTCCTATTTGGCAACTCAAGCAGTTTCGTACGATATCCATTCCTCCGGGTTAAGTGGGGGTTATTATTTAAATCCAATAGGAATCTAGGACCGAACGCAGGATGGAAAGTCTAAACCAATATAAAAGTCATTGGTATAATCATTTTTACTTCTTTACTTTATTTATTACGCTATATATCTACTAGTGATTAGATATATATACTTTATTTAAGATATTAGTATACAAGTTATAATTCAATAGAACAATTCATATTACTCGATTCGTAGTGACTTTCACAAAAACACCTTATTAAAATGTTTAATATGGAACATGTAAGGTGAATTCCTTATGCACTGGCAATAGGAATTATCATATATGATGTATTGTCTACAATATCTTATTTTTCTTATGTGTTTGATGCATGATTTGAATATCAAATCCAAATTGAGATCATTAAGTAGTATTTTAAAGCATTCTCAAGTATTTACAAAAGACTAGAGAATATTACTAAAATAATGAACTCCTTACAAAGGAATGTTCAGACTCGAACTTCATTTGTGCTATCGAGTATAATATGTCAATATTAAATTCATGTTCAAACCTTAAATAAGAAGCTTTAAGTTGAAAATGTTCCAAACGAAAAGTTGTGGCTGATTTAACTAATGTTAAATACATCGCCTGGAATAACACCAGAATAAAAACAATGTACAAATATAAATGCACAAATTTATATCCGGCTAAGGGCAATTCCAAGTATTGATAAATTATATCATTATTATATTATAACAATTGTTTCCACCAAAAACTGGCATAAACACCCAATATAGATTTTATAGAGGAATAAATAAAGAATAATAAATGTAAACAGAGAGAATATAGCAACAAAGAAATAAGAAATAAGAAAACAACAGGGACACAAAAGTTTATAGTGGTTCGACATTGTTTGCCTACATCCACTTTGAAGAGAAAACTTATTAATCACTTTGTAAACTGAGCACAATAGGGATCAGATTGAAATCCTTAGTTACAAAAGAGTACAAAGCAACAAGCAGTGTAAAGATCTCGAAATGAACAATCAAGTTTATATTTATAAAGGAAGATGGCAAGATATCTCCTGAAAATTCAACAGAAGGCTCTCCAAATACATAATGGTCCATATGAGGGATCGCATGGCCCAAAACTCTAGGAACAAGGATCGGGGTCGATCCCTAATTTTGTGGATTTAGGAACGGCGATCTCTATGAGGGTTTCTTCATGCTATAAACTTGTCCTCCATGTTTCATGCCAATTAGATACGTAGATGTTGAGTTATTGATCGATCTTTGTTGCAATGTGTTATGTCATCTCATTTAGGCTGATCCCTCCAAAGGGAAGAGGGCTGGTCCCACTTACTACTTCATCTTGGGGTGTGATCCCTAGAATGGACTCCTTAGGGTCCCTTTTTCTTGTTCCCAAAGTTTCAAGTGTATTATGCTTCTGAATTTTGAGATATCGATTATTTTCCATTGTTGGGCTAGATATGATCCGATCCCTTAGATATGATCTCTTTTATACGATAGGTGAAGTAATTTTCCCAAAACTTGAGCATACAAGCTCCGAATGGCTTGAGATTTGAAATATAGCCTTATGGGGCCTTCCTTGTCACTCTATATCGATCTCACCCAGTTTGGAACAAAAATTAAGGATATGTAATGATCTCCTAGTGGAAGGGATATGGACCAATCCCATGCTAGAGGGAGGTACTAATCCATACTTAGAATATTATGAAGAGTCTATCTCTTATAAGTACATACTTTGAATTGTTCCACATGATAAAGGTACTTTATCAGCATTAGAGAGAGTTGATCGATAATGCAAATGATCAAAACAACATAGTTGATCCATTCATGAAGGGTCTAACTCGATAAGTTCTCATCAAACTGGTTGAAGGGATGAAATAGAGATTCCATAATTGACCCCAAGTGCAAGTGTGACATTGATAGAGTTAGGGATATGCCCTAGGGACAATTATGTAATTTGTTACATCTATCTAACTCGATATTTAATCTTATTCGAAGTAAAAGTTGTTTTCTTTCTATTATATACTTGATATAATATGTTATATATTAATTGATTAATTCAGTTTAAAGTATATTTAATAAAAAATCCATAAATGGTATTTTGGTGATGGTAGTTACAACGCGTTGTAACCATGAGTGATTTATCACAATAAAATAAACATATCATTTTAAATATTCCTAATCAAGATGAATAAAGATTGATATCGATACATCTATTGAGACTGGAGTACGTCGCGCTCTTAAAATGTTGGATGGTGCATTATTTATGGTTGTTGGAGGCACTAAGGATTACATACTGATAGTTATTCGATAAATCGAATAATTTGCTCGATAGTTTTCTATTGATTAATATTACTAAGATTAAACAGACAATATCTGTTAGACAGGTTTTTCATCTAACTAACACTACTAAGCTTCTGAAAGCTAATTCCGAAAGGAAGCAGATGGTTAAAAACTACCAAAAATAGACAGTAGATAAACGCCGAAAGGTAAAAGAGACACAACATTTATAGTGGTTCGGGAATAAGATCCCTGCATCCACTCGGAAAGTTCTGCTCCAAACTTTATTGATTTTCTTGATTTACAAGTACATTTGTAACAAATTCTGCCATTAACGATCTTTTTGAGCTAAAGCTTTCTAAAAGGGGTAAGAAGGGTTGATTAACAATGGGATGTCCTAGATTCTGTTTTTTAACCCCTTTATTGTAGCAGGTGGTCCTCTATTTATAGAATGTTTTAAGGTTCTTCCATTGGTGGAGGTGTTTTCTCTTGGATTGATAACCTGGCTTGCTATGTGCAGCTTAGATTTGAACGCTTGTCATCATCTGGTTGAATGCGTTTTGACATGGATCGCTTGTCATCACCTGGCTTGCTAAGTCCTTGATCTCGATCGACACTTTGGCTCATGCTCTCGAATACTAAGCCCGGTGTTTAAGCTCTCATTGGAAACCAAACAACGGGTCTCAGAATTACAAGCCAAGGAACTTTCCTCTTGAATGTTCGTAATTTGTAATTTGTAGAAATTGTGGTGTAACACATACCCCCCCCAAAATTCACCTAATATGGTTGATATGAGGCGGACTTTGGAAATAATAGTGGCATATCATGCTTGAATACTTGGCTTGTTCATTCTGTTCCCATCATGAAGTTAATCCTTGTTTAGAGGGTTTTGAAAATTGAAATTAGTTCCTAGAGGCGAAAATACCTCGATACCATGCACCAATTATCTAGAACTGGTTTTACATAAGTATCAGTTTTAAAAACTATTACTGGTGTTATAACGCCTATTTTGCATGTTACTATAAGAACGCGACTCACTATACAGCACCGGGTATGATATTAGTCGACCATGGCTCACTCTTTGCATGACACGATTCGGCTGTGGATCACTCTTTTGCATAACACTTTGTATATGGCTCACTATGTGTGTTTGGCATGGTCGTCTTTTCCATGACTCACTCATTGCACGACATTATCGACTGTGGCTCACTGTTATTGGGGATCTACCCAATGCATGGTACTACTTGATCATGGTTCACTATTATTGGGAATCTATCCAACTTTTATTCTTATTGGGAATCTACCAAATGCATGGTACTACTTGACCATGGCTCACTATTATTGGAAATATACTCAAACTACAAATCTTATTGGAAATCTATCAAATGCGTGGTACTACTTGACCACGGCTCACTATTATTAGAAATCTTCCTAATTTTGCTAATTTTATTGGAAATCTACCCAATGCATGGTACAACTTGACTCTGGCTAACAACTACGTTTCTTAGCTTGAAGTAAAAGATTAGTGAGGGTTTATTTCTTATGAAACACTACAAGTCATGGCTAAAAGTTTCTTACCTATGGTACTTTGCTTGGAGGCACAACCATTTTTATGGTTCGGAGGCAAAACTAAATAATTTCCAAGAGGCGAAATCATTTACTTGCCCGGAGGTGAAAGTATGGCTTTAAAACTCACATGATACTACTTTATTAGAGAAGTATCATGGGTAAAGAATTTTGATGCAATTTTTTAAAAGTTGCATGAAATTACTTGATCACGACAATAATCATGACTAAAACATTTGATGAAGTGTTTGAAATGCTTAAAACTTTAAAAGATCGTAATTTCACGCGACATACCTAAGTCACGGCTAAAGAGATAAATTATTGTCTCAAAATTCTGATAATGATTTTATTCAGGTAGCAGCCTTATGTTGTGATAATGTTTCAAATGCTTGGCGTTCCAAGTCTAAGGTATTACATTGTCATCTAGCTTCTTTAATATATATGTTACCAGAGGGATAACATCATGAATTATTAAGGTCATTCCCAATTCAGGCCGAAAGGTCCAACTACTAGATCCTTTATGTTTGGTGTTATCTTTCAAAGAACAAGGTCTCCTTTCTCATACTTTCTAGTTCGAACTCTCTGGCTGTAGTATAGATTCATCTTTCGAATATACTCTCCTATCACTAAAGGGCTTGGTCTCAGAGCTCAGGCAATAAATCCAATGACTCCTCTTGGAGCTCTACATTCTATTATGTATTATAATAACACCTTCAATGAAAAGCAATTTCCAACTCAACCGGGAGTGTGACATCGAAGCTGTAAGCTAGAGAGAAAGGAGCATGTCCTGTCGATGTCTTGGAGCTTGTTCTACAAACCCACAAAGTGAAAGGCAATTCATCTGCCCAGTTTCCTTTTGCCATATTTAATTATTTCTTTAAACAAGCCTTAATAGTTTTGTTGGCTTCTTCTATGACCTATTTCCTTGTGGATGGACTATCGAAGAAAAACTCTTAATGGTACCATGATCTTGGCAATAGTCTACAAAATCTTGGTGTCGAACTAAGTGCCATTATCCGTAATGATCTTATGCAGAAGTCCAGATCTAGATACAACGTTCTTCATCATGAAGTTTATTACTTGATTTGAGGTTATGGCCCCTAATGGTTTAATGAAAGAGGACCGATACGATCAATGTCCCCATATATCAAAGGGCCATGGACTCATCGTCGAGGTGAGCTCGCTAGGAGGAGCTCTCGACACTTTTGCATAAAAATAGTACTTATTACATTATCTTGTAGTCTAATGCGTCTTAATTTAGTGTTGACCAATAATTGCCTTGCCTGATATTTTCTTTGCCAACTTTTGGCCTCCACAAAGTCTCCAAAAATTCCTTTATGGGCTTCTTTCAACAATTGATGACCTTCCAAGTCCGTTACACACTGAGAGTACGGAGTTGAGAATCCCATCCTATAGAGTACTCCATCTAGAATGCTGAAGTTTGGAGCATTATATTTAGTTCGTTTTGCTTTGGTAGCATCTGAAATGTAGAATACCCTTAGTTTGATATTAGATTATGGCAACATCCAATATTCTTTAGTTATTACTAGTATTGTAGCTTCACCTTGGTCAGCTTCAGCCCATGTTATTACTAACATTTTTTCTGGTACCTATAGGATTAGTTTCTCTAGGATCTCGACCGGGATGAAATTAAACTCTCTTACATCCCTTAAGCTTGCATATTTTGCTAAGGCATCAGCCCTAGAATTTCGATTTATAGGGATGCTTTCTACGTGGTAACTCTCGAAAGCTCTAAGTAGCTACTTTACCTGCTTAACATAGAGAGGTAACCTCAGGTCTCGGGTCTGATAGTGGCCGAGAACTTCCGATAGTGATCGAGAACTTGATTGACGACTATTTGGGAGTTGATGTATATCCGAACATTCGAGATGTTGATAGAAATAGCCATTCTTAATCCAACGATTATGGACTCATACCGGCTGCGTTATTGGTTGCTGAGAAGGCTAGCTTGATTGTGCAGTAAAATTTGATGGTTGTCTAGGGTTAATAATATATAGCTGGCACCTGCCCCTTATTCATTTGAGGCTCCGTTGACATAAAGTTGCCAAGAGAGTTTTTATTCTTTCTGTCTTCTTTTTCAGCTTCGGTTTCGAAACCAGTCATTCAATGATGAACTGGGCCAGTGCTTGACCTTTGATTGCTATCCTTGGCTCATACGATATCTCATACTGGCTAAGCTCTACAGTCCACTTGATTAACCTCCCCGTGGTCTCGGGTTTACTAAAAAGTTTCAAAGTGGTTGATTCGTAAGGACTTTTATAAGATGGGCCTGAAAATACAACTGAAGTTTTCTTACTACGAGCATCAAGTTATAGGTGAGCTTTTCAATTATAAGGTAGTGCTTCTTAGCTTGACCTAGTTTTACTATATAGTATGTAGATCCCATTATCATCTTTCACTACTGCTGAACTTATGGCCTGATCCGAGGCAGCCAAATAAAGAAATAGGGTTTTTCCATCTATTGGTTTAGATAATATTGGAAAAGAACTTAGACGCTTTTGCAGATCTTCTAATGCTTTTTAGCATTCTTTTGTCCATTAGAAAGTAACATGCTTCTTTAAGAGGTTAAAGAAGGGAATACACTTGTTGGTTGATTGACTTATGAACTTGTTCAAAGCGGCGATCTTTCCATTTAAGCTCATTAACTCCTTTCCATTAGTCGGAACTCTCATGTCGATTATAACTTCTATTTGATCCGGTTTATCCCCATCCCTTTAGAACTTACTATAAAACCTAGGAATTTTCTCAGATTGTATATGTAAGGTACACTTCTGAGGGTTTAGCTTCATTTAGTACTTCTGGAGAACATTAAACGTCTTGACTAGACCCAAAAACATGACCTTCTGACTGTTTAGATTTGACCAACATGTCATCACCTCCATATTTCTACCTATTTGCTTGGTAAACATTTGGGTGAATAAGCTCTGATATGTTGCCTCTGCATTCTTAGGATTAAAGGGCATTACCTTGTAGCTGAACAAACCCATATTGGTGACGAAACTTGTATGCTCCTCATCAGGTTTAAACAATGGGATCTGATTGTACTCGAAATATGTATCCATAAACGAAAGCAATTGATGCCCACTAATAGCATCTATTAATTAATTGATTCTTGGTAAAGGAAAGCGATTATTCGGGAAAGCTTTGTTTAAATCTGTAATGTCAATGCAAGTCCACCACTTCCTATTTGACTTCTTTATTAATACTAGGTTAGCGATCCACTTCAGATAGTAGACATCTTAGATGAAATTTCTCTTCAATAACCTCTCGATTTCTTCTTATAGAGTCATATACCGGTTTGTTTCTGAAGGCCTCCTCTTTTTCCTTATGGGAGTAAACTTTGGATTTATATTTAAATAATAGCCATCTCATCGTGAGTCTATGCAAATACATCTTGGTTATGCTTGAAAAAGGGAATTAGCTCTTCTCAGACAGTAGTGTGGAAATAAGTTCATATCTTAATTATCTTAGACTTGTCATTTTCATCAAGGCGCATTTCTTCTAGTGTCTCGGCTATGTAGGTCGTCTCAGTATCTTGTCTTGGATCAAAATCGAGCTCAATTTCTTCTTCCCTTGGAACTTCTTATACAATATGAACAACCTTTCTCTTTCTCTCTGAAGACTGACTACTCTTCTCCCGATCTATCTTATTATATTCTTTCTGATAGCTTGATATGTAAACTAATTCTCCTACAGCAGAATCTTCTTACATTGGGAGAATTCTGAAGGATTTCTTACGGCTTCCCATAGATTTAAAACTCATTTTATTAACCGTTTCCTTAACTTCAAGAGGAATAACTTGGTTAAATATGACATTGTTCTCATAAGATGAAGTTTTCCCTTTATTGATCATGTTCAAGCTTTCATAATATAGCTATCTCAAGATCCACTGATCTCCCCTTACAAGTCCTTCACCCTTCTCATTGGGAATTTTCAAAAGTAAATGCTTAATAGACATCTATAGCATCAAGTGCTAGCCTCCAAAAGAAGGAGTTGTACACCAAGGGGATGTCCATAAGTTAAAAGTGGCTTCAAAGATCTTACAATGAGGGTCACTTCCAACTTTGACCATCAGATTTCATTCTTCGAGAGGAATGGCTCTGTCATCGTTGAATACATATATGGAAGCTTGGCTGGACTTGAGCATGCTTTTAGGTAATCCCATCTTATTGAGAGCATACTTGAAGATTATGTTAATAGTGGCTGTGGTATCTACCATTATCTTTGCAACCTCAGAAAGTTCAATTCGAGCCGTAATTATAAGTGAGTGATTGTGGGGATGACAGACACCCTGCTTATCAAGGTCGCCAAATGTAATTTCTGGCCCAACCTTCTGCTTCTTCTCAAACCTTTTCATCTCGTACACCAAGGTGTTTCTAGCTTTGGCTTCATTAATGTATCTCTTTCAACTGCCATTACTTGCCCTGACAATGTGGGGTCCTTAAAAAATGATACCAACAAAATTCCAAAGGGCTGGTTAAGACTTAGGAGCCGACATCTAAGGCTGTGCATTTTCATTTCCTACTGGAGTGGTGGCTCTCTAGGTATTATCATTTTGTACGAACTCATTTATCTTTCCTTCTCTGACTAGCCTGTTAATGAAAGACTTCAAAAACAAACACTCTTCGGTGTTGTGACTATTCTACCGATGGCAGCTGTAATACTTTCCTCCTCGATTAACTCACGGCTCTTTCCCTCTTCTCGGTGGGTATGGGATTTAGTCTTGAGTCATGACATAGAGTAGAGCATAAGAATGAGTCAAGGGATAGGTTTTGCCACGTGAAATTCCTTCTTAAGTTTTTTTGCCGGGGTGAACTTCTTATTATCGTTATTCTATTCTTGGTTCATTTTGACAAATCCCTTAGATTCTTCAATTTGGATTTCCCCTTGAGCTTGGAAAAAGAACTCATTTAGGGACTTGCATCCCTACCTTAGCAGATCATCCTAGAATGTGCTATTCCTCCATAACCCTAAGGTGATAGCAACCAACTTGGTCTCATCTATCATGCCCTTGCATTGGGCAGCTACATCATTAAACCTTTTACAATAGTCCTTTAGAGATTCTCCTCTCCCTTGTCTAAAGTCAGCGAGCATACTCAGTCCTATTCTGGTATCTTTCAAGGCAAAGAATTGTGTCCAAAACTCAGTAATCAGCTGTTCCGAAGAGCTAATAAAATTAGGCAGATAGTTTTGGAACCATTTCAAGGCAGGCCCAATAAAAGTTGCAGGAAAGAATCTACATTTAATTTCTCTGAAACCTAGATAGCTTGCATCTGGATCTCATAAAAAGTGGCGTGATCCTCAAGGTCGAATGTTCCATCGTAAGAAAGTTTCAGGATCCTGAATCACGAAGGCATAGGAGCTCTTATAATTTCTCGAGAGAAAGGCCAGACCTTTTTGAGTTTCATCTTAACACCAAGGTTAGATCAATCGCCTTGTAACTTTTTTACTTGCTCTGATAATTTTATTAAAAAGGCTTCCATTCCTCGATCCCCACCAAGTCTTAAGGTTTCAGCTTCACCACCTCGAGTTTTTGGCCTATTTTGCCACCTTCCTCCGAAGTTTACCCTTTCGGGACTTTTGAATTAAGGGTCACTGAGAAGGACCTGTACTCATTGCTCTTGCAGTCTTCGCTTTCTTATCTGCTTCATTGGTCATCGTGAACTCAACTTATAAGGTTTCATTAACCATTGCCAATTTTACAGGATTTCGACCGGAGGTCAAAGGATTCTCATCCTTTTCAAGTATAGCCAAACCTTCTTTTCTAATTCAGCAAAAGTGCTTATAACTTTGGTCTGATAATTATCTAACTATTATGCCATGTCGAAAATGAATTTCAGCATCATTTATTGAAATTCACCTTCAATAAGAACTGGTGCAATAGCTTCTTCAATAATAGCTTGATTTACTTGGTTTACCTGATTTTCATCAATCATAGGTAATTGTTTGGTTCCTTCGTCTTGGATAGGAGAGCAAGGCGTCTTTTGAGAGCATGCTTTTGACTTCATTCTTGATTAAGAGTTTTCGATTGAAGAATTTACTGGATTAGAAGAGAGCGAAGGTTGGGGCCCTACTTCTAGCGCCAAAAATGTTAGATATATTTTTCGTCTGGCTAACACTCCAAAGCTTTCGAAGGTTAATTCTGAAAGGAAGTAGAAGATTGAAAAACTACCTAAACAAGACAAGAAATAAATGTTTAAAGGAAAAAGTGACACAAGATTTATAGTGATTCAGGAACAATATCCCGACATCCACTCCGAAAATTATGCTCTAGACTTTATTGCTTATTTTGATTTGCAAGCACATTTGTCACAAATTCCGCCATTAATGGTCTTTTTGAGCTAAAGCTTTCTAAAAAGGGTATGAAATATTAAATGACAATGAAATGTACTGATTCTATTTTTCAACCCCTTTATTATAACAGTTGATCCTCTATTTATAGCAAATTTAAGGTTCATACATTGGTGCAGGTATTTTCCCTTAGATTGATGACTGAATTGCTATATGCGACTTAAATTTGAACGCTTTTCATCATTTGGTTGAGTGCATTTTAACGTGGATTACTGATGTGATGCTTTCATGTATATCTTCTTGGATATCTTCAATCTATCCTGACTGTTGGGCTCAGCCTGGGCTATCTGAGCCATTGATTGTCGATACTTACTGAAATGCTTTTAGTTCCGACAACTGCTGCCCTTGGTTAGGATTCTTGCTTAACTAGACAATGTTCTTGATCTCGATCGACACTTTGAATCATGCTCTTGGATACTAAGTCTGGTGGTTAATCTCTCGTTGGTAACCAAACAATGGGTCTCAGAATTACAAATTAATTTTAAAACGGTTCTATAATTTAATTATATTTCTACATATGTATATGTATTTTAATTAACTTTTTATGCATATAATTTATATATGTTAATTATATAGTCATATTTTCATACATACATAGACACACACACACACACACACACACACACACACATATATATATATCTGTATGTGTGGTAAATAATATTATGCATATAGACACACACACACATATATTTAGACACATCTGTATACAGGAGAGAGTAACCTTTCCATTGTGGTGTAAATCCGAACATCTATATAGGGCATGTCAAACCATGTACACATTATCCTGTTGCACATGCATGCACCGCACACGCATGCACCGCACACACATATGTATATTATACACAAATGTAATATATAATACAAATTATATAAAATAAAACTTTATTTTTAAATTCAAATAAAATATTGATTATATTTAAAAGAAGATTTAGAAAATTTCTAAATGAGTTAGACTACATAGGCCTAATAAGATCCAAATAGGTAAAAAAAATTGAAATTTACTCACTTACCTCACTACGTGTTAGTCCAATTCCAACAAAGGGAGCATTCATTGACTAAGGAGTAGAAAAGCAAGGTGAAGTCTTCTAATGCTGGAGATGTTAAGGTAAAGTGCATAGGTTCGGTTGGGATGAAAATGTATGATGGAACGATAGTGGAACAAATGGGAGTTAGGCATGCCCTAAAAATAAAAAGAACAAGGTTTTGGAAGGGCAATAAGGAGATGATGCGGGCAAAAAAGAAGAAGCAACGATGCAAATTAATTTCTTGTAAAAATGGTGGAGAATGAAGGATGGTCTCAAAGTGTCGTTAGTGAGACAAATTTATCAGGAATAAGGTGGAACCAGCAATAGAAAGCTACAAAAACCACATGGAGGATTTTGTGGTACTATAAGCAGTTCCAATTTATTCATGATATGCATGTTCAATTGGGGGGGAAACATAAATAGGCAGCTTAGAGTTTAGGTAGTTTTTGGAACGAAGACATTTGTTTCCTTGGTAATATTACAGATCGTTTGGAGCTTAAGGTTATAGGTGGAGCTTGGATAACATTTACGGAAATATAGTATCAAGGTGGATATTGTTAGATTTCAATGATACAATATTTTAAAATTAAATAGATTTTGGAGGTATTGTGAGTTAAGATGGAATTGTAATACAAATATATTTCTCCTATTGTAGATTTTGTAGATTTTGAAGAGAAATTAAAGAATTTCAGTTGCATCTTTTACCAAATTAAAGAAGACGGTGAATTATCTACATGGGAAGCATCTATTTTTAGGAGATGGAAGTAATTGGTTAATTCCATAATCACCCAATTAAAGAAAGCATTTTATCAAGGCTATTACGAATAGACATTTATAAGGTTTATCATCGGTGCGCGGTGAAAAGGGTTTTTATTAGGTTTCGGGGATTGGATTTCTTCTCAATTTTAAGGTTTTCACTTGTGACCTTATTGAGGAATTAATAAAAGTTGTTTGAAGGAAATTATCTTTCTATTGCTTTTCTTAACTTCTTATTTCTTCTCAAATCTAATTGTGTATAGATTCTTGTGATAACCCCAATAGATTCAGACCCTAAAACCTCAATCAAACCCTATCGGGTCTATCCACGCCATTGTTTTATAATCAACTCTTGTTACATTGTTCAATTTGACATGAATCCTGACCAACGTGCATTGGCAACAACATAATAGGGGTACTTATGCAAAAAAAAATAACTTTATAAATATGTTTTTAAAATATGGAAATACTCCATCCAATTCCCAATGGGTTTCACTAAAGTTTTCTTATAATAGTCATATAATTTAAAACTTTCATTGCTCTACTCAAGATTTGGTACATTGTTCATTACATTGACAATTTTAAGGTCTTTAATGCTCGAAGTTCGGCCCATCTTCCATTAGGTAAATATTCTGATTTATCATTACTCTACTCAAGAGTTTGTATGGGTTTTGATATTATCATTTACTTCAAGGTATTTATTAATTAGTTTTACAATTAAAATATTGATAAATATAAAAAACTGTCTTGGCTTGAAAAAAGATCTTCTATGATCAAAAAATATATATTAAGATTTTTTGATTTTTGAAATGTATATTAGTTAATTAAAATATTACCGATTGTTTAAAGTTTAAAAATTAATCAAAATATTTGGAAAATTAATATTAAACCAATATTATTGTTAACTTAAATTATAAATTATATTTCCAAAATAATCCATCATGCAAAAATTAAATAACAGATACTAAGTAATTTATCCATCTATATATGTATTTTATAAGTCCAAAGTAAATTTATCAATACACATACATGCACAATACACACACATATAGTATACATTTTTTTATATACATACATGCACATATATTTTATGATTTGGATCATGATGTGATAAAAAAGTCCATTCTTTACCCAAAAATAAATATGTGTCTTTTAGCACTTAAGGATTTTTGGTATTTTCTACTTCTCTCTTTTAGTTATTTTTTATTTTGTGATTGTTTGAGAACTTGAGGCGAGTCTTTAACGATGGTTCATATATATCTTTTATTGTAAATTTCCTTAATGATAAAAGCTTCTCCAAAATGAGTCTAAGAGTATTGTTTGAACCATTCTATCTTTCTTTTCCCTTTACAATATTTTTATATTTAGCATTTCCTTCGTTTGATATCCTTAACTCACATAATTTTAAAGGATTCAAAACCTTTGGTGTTTTCAACGTTGGTAGTGTTGAATCGGGTCTATTAGCAGTAGGGTAAAATGGTGAATTTTCAAAAAAAACATTTTTCTAATTTTTCACTATATCTTATTTTGTGTTTACATCACTACACCACTTGTTAATTTTGCAATATTTTATATTTCTTAATTTCTAATGCTTATAAACATTATAGTAATAGTTAATAAGTGTTAGCATACATCGAAAAGTGTGAGTAAAAAATGTTAGGAGATTAGCCGTGTCCTCGTCTCTTATTCTCTCTTAAAGCATATGGTTGAGAGATCTATTGTTGTAGTACATATTTATATATCTCTTAGTGCCATTTAGCTGACAATACTTTCTCCTATTAGAACTATTTATCGAGATAGATCTTTGTGTTTAATTGGGTACAATACAATTTTTATAGGTTATACTATGAGTCTGCATATATATTGTTTTTATATCCCTTAGGGCTATGCAGGTAGAGGGTTATTGTCTCTAGCTAGGGATGGTTGTCGAGATGTACATAATAGATTGTTGTGGTTATTAGGTGTTTGATTGTTAGTTAACGTTTCATCCATTTTATGCTTATGCCATTTGATGTGATGATTAATTATTTGTTTAAGTGGGTGACATTTTATATGCATGGTCTTTAATGATGTGGATGCATTTAGGATACTTATGTAATTTGTGATATACTATGTACACCACGCTGGTCGTTATTATATATTGACATCTATAATCTAGACATTGTCTGATCCATATGTTATTTATATAACAAGTGTGAACCCGTGCAATGCGTACGGGGTTATATTAAAGGTTGGTTGACAATGTTTTCGATAAATTTACTATAATGTGAACATTGAACTCCTTGAATACCTATTTTTCCTTGTTATGTCATCTTTCAAGTTTCATTACAAAGTAATAACCACCACCTCATGGTACTTATATTTTTAATCATTTTAAAAGACTGCTTAATAGTATGCTTGTAGATTACCTTTTCAACCATGTCTATGTTTCATTAATTTAGTTTTTTACCTTTCAATACGGAGCTCCATTTTGTCATTTATTTATATAAAACTTTGGTATGCTCAGACACACACATGCACATCAATGAAATTAATATTATATTATAGTGATCATTTTGCAAAACATCCAAATACCTATAGTATCAAAATAGTGAGCATGCACGATTTATTTCATATGAATACCTCAAATTTCACCAAAATTACACTGAATAATTGGTTAGCTAACATGATGGAGTACCATAGTTTCATTAGAGACAATGAAAATTAAAATCAGCCAATGAAATTTATACTTCTAGCAAAACATAATATCTTTCTCCCATGATGGAAAGACTTAATAAATTAATAATGTTTTGGAAAGGTAGTTGACGTTGAAATTAAGAAGGATTGCAAACTGGGATTAACAAAATTTGTAGATTTTGAATTTAAATAAAAACACGGCCATTTAAAACAGTTGAGTTCCAAAATTAAGAGGGAAAACATCGAATTACAAACAAAGTGGGTATAAACAGTGTAACGACTTGAAATTTAATCATTTTAATTACGGATATTTAATATATTTAAATATTCAAATATAGAGTATTTTCCACAAATAATCAAGTTTTAAGTGATGAATATTGATAATAAACTTATTTTGGAAAAATGTTTTGGAAAATATTTGCTTTGGAAAAATACCGATAAAATGGCCGAAAACCATTTGATCGATAAACAGCTCTAAATCATAAAACGTCGCGCATGGAGTTGGACTTATTTTTAGTTTTGAACAAGAATATAAATTAAAATAATTTATTTTATTTATGGAAAAAATAAAAGTATTTATGACATCATTGTGATGCCTTTATATTAACTAATTGATTTATTAAATTAAATTGGAGATTTAACGATTTAATAATTATTTTAATTATTTAAAAATGGGTTAAGTGATTATAATTCATTTTAATTAGTTATAAAGTGGTCATAAATGATGTACAATAGTTTTATAAAGAATATGTTTGATTTGAAAGTATAAGGAAAATGGATATCACTTTATCGGTATAATAGCAATTTCTGTAAATAATTGTTCTTATTGATTTATATGGTTTTATAATTGAAATGTGATCATTTTGGCTATAATAACGACAAAAAAACCAAATTTCAAATTTTGTTTACAAACATATGTATATTAATTAATAAGTTAAAATGTGACCGGAAATCGGTTTTTCGATTTTCAACGGTTTAATGAACGGAAGTTGTTCGAAAGTTATTGCAATCTTGTTTATATATCATATGCATATATATAACATACAAATGCATCCACTACTACACACACACACATATACATAGGAAATATCAAAGATATTTTCATTTTCTTACTCCTTAAGCATTCTAAAGTTAATGCACATGGCTTGGAAGAGAGTGAAGTGATGGAGTACATTAGAGGGAGGAGGGGTACCAATGTGTGAAATGATGGAGGTGAAGGGGTGCACATGGGTGATGGGAAGGAGGTGAAGTGATGTAGGATATTTGTGTATTTGTGTCTATAAATAACACTCATCTTTCTCTCATTTCCTCACACTTTTTACTTCTTATTCTTCTTATTCTTCTTTATTCTAAGCTATTCTAATGGCTTCCTAAGGCATGGCAAAGTAATTCCAAAATATCTCCAAAAAGAAATAAAACATAAACATATTCGAAAGTAATCTAAACTTATCAAAACCAAATCAAATCGCCTCCCTTCCTCTCCTAAAACCCATGTCCATCACCATTTTGCCCATTGGCCGAGAACATAAACCCCCAAACACATCAAGTCCGAGCCTTTAGGAAGAAAGGAAGTAAGTTTGAGAGCTCCAGAGTGAAGAAAAAGAGAAGGAAATGCTGCCAAAACTGATTTGATAAGCTATAGAAAAGATCGGAGGAGTGGAACTAATCTTGAGTACTTAATGTCTATTAAATGATAAATAATGTCTATAACTATTTTTTAAGTACGATAACATGAACAATTAATCTCTTAGTGTTCGTATGAATGTTTGATAACTTAGTTGATTGTATGGATATTGATATGGCTGATAAATTGGTTGTGATAAACTATGAGAAATCATAATAAAATTGGCTAACTAATAGAAAATTAATATATAATAATATGTGTGTGGAATTGTTTAGCCTCTTAGTGGTTTTAAAACATAAAAAAGTTTGGAGATGAATATTATTATAACATAATATTACGAAATGGTTGAAAAGTGATATGAGATTTAATATGAAAAATATTTATTTTAAATGATTTAAAATGGTTTATAAACAATAAAACTCAATTTGGTGAAGTTTTTACAAGTTATGAAACATAAGTCAAATTAAGGCGCGTCGCGTAACGGTAGTTTGCGATTTCACACTGTAGAATTCAAACAAGTGTAGAGAATGGAATAAAACTCGGAATTCTTTGAGATAAGATTTTTTTTGGACTATTATATCCATATTTTTAGATGAATAAGAAAATCAAAATTTCATCTTCTGTTTTTTAAATAAGTCCAAAACAAGTTTTAGAATAATCGCGGTTTTGAAGTTCGGAATCCATAAAGAGAATTCCTTTAAAATATATTAGAAATATGAAATAAATTATATAAATATTTTAAATGTTCTAAATGAGATTTGAGTTATATAAATGAATTTTCAAAAGATAGAAAAGCCGTATTGATCAATATAGCTTTTAAAATGCTATTTGTAGCACTTTTAAATAACTTTTAAAATCATAGTTTTAACTTAATTATTCTTTCCAGAATCTTTTGTGAACCTTTTCAAATTAATAATTAAGTAATTTTAAGATGATTAAGGGATTTTAGAAATGAGTATGCGAAAACGACTATTACATTTGTTCCATTTGTGAGTGTTACAGAAAATCCAACTGAGGAATGGAAAAGATCGAAGGGAAAGCCCAGATGCTCTAAACTAATTAAAAGTAAATTAAGTATGTTAACAGATTTAGAGTCGATCAAATAAATTGACCACCTTATAGGTAATGTGGAGGTATTCTCTAGGCTTGGGTTTAGGAAACTAGTTGCCTGCCCTTCCTAGCTACCCGGACTAGCCCGATGGAGGGGATAGTAAATTTGATTTGCTTGGATTCAAAATTTCCCAAAGTATAAAAGATATAATTTTTCAAATTTAAACATCTTGAATTTCATAGAAATAATCTTCTTATACTTGGTATAAATTTCGAGGAGGGAACCCATACTATCCATGTGAATTTAAAATATGATTCACCATTATTCGATGGATAGAACATGTTGAATACGAAAATTGATATTGAATAGAATTAATACAATTTCCATGATACTTTTTACTCAATAATGTTTTCCCAACATGATATTTAATAAACAATTTGGAAATGTTTTCCTAAATAAAAGATGAAATGATTTGGAATTATTCCAAGATTCAAAAAGGTTTAATTAACCAAAAGGATTTGATAAATGAGGCTCGATGATTCCATATAATGTTAAGAAGATAAATAGAATAATTTAAAATAATATGTCTCTTTGATATATTTATGAATGAATAAAAAGATGAATTAAATTGAATGATGATTGATAAACACATATGAACTTAACATCTTTTTAATCAATGATTGGTTTGGAAGAATCGGGATCAGATTTGGGTAACTCCTATTCGAAAACCACTCCGAACCAGTGTATACGTTCGGAAGTGAAGACATGATGAAGATGATGATTTTTGAAAACGGGGATCTTTATGACGAAGGGCTGCTTGCCACTAGTCCTTCGAGGTGAAATTTACCATATCATATATATATATTTATAGCGGCAGTAGTGCCTTGTTATGTAAATCTTTGATTACAAGGACTAATCGCTACTAATCCTAGGGATAATTTCCGACAGGATATAGTAGGAGAAGTGCCTTCAGTTTTGTTCAGTCCCCAACGAACTTGTATGGACGAATGTCTGGCATTGCATTTTTGAGATCACAACATTGACTTTTACAAATGTACATCTATTTGATGGAGGAGAAGGCAACTTCTCTTAGCTTAACAGCCTTCTCTTAGACGTATGAGCTCAGAGAATGTTCATGAAAGTCAATAGTGAGCAAAGTAATGGCAATGTAGCATTCAGAGTGGAACCTGATATGATCAAAGGATGGCTTTGTGAAAAGCAAAATGTGGTTTTGTGGAACATAACCTCACGAGTCTTACATCCTAGGAATGATACAGGATACTATGTGGTCCGAAGGACAAATTTCGAGCTATCATAGGGGGAAGATGTCCCTCTAGGATTGCCTTATTATATGGATGGAAAGGTATAGAGGCTAATGGAGATCGTGTAAAGCCACTGAGTAATACTCTATTTCATGGTAGTGTAGCAATATAGCTGGGAAGCTGACGGAGATCGTATAAAGCCATTGGTGTGAGGTAGGATTGTTACATGTAGGTTTTCAGGTCTGAATGGTCACAAGTTCCCTACCATGTCGGAAATGATTCTAATACGTTGCCTTCACGGTTTTGATTGTAGAACCTACTTTAAAAAGTAGTTGGTAAGCCGTCAAATTTAATCAATGTAACAATTCTGGTTATTTCGATAGATTATTTGAAAAGCGTTTTCAAAGAAATGTCATTAGAAATAATATCAAATTATTTTGGTATAAAAGTGATTTGGTTATCATAAGGTAAAACCCGTCCGTATTTATGTGTAGTTGTGGTCTTATGAGATATCCTTCTTTTCAAAGGTTTCAAACTGACATCAATTTATTAATCGGGTACCTTATGTTGGTTTATCAAGCCTGATCGGGATATTTTTAATACGCGGGTCAAATCCGAGTAGTTTCAGGTTTATTTGAAGACACTTGGAGTTTCCTGAGGATAGCCGTAGATCTTCGTCTACTTATGGATGTATTCTATTATCCGATGCATATATTGCATTTTTTATTTTTCAACATTCGTAAGGACAAACGGTTTATAGCTTTCCAGGATGAATCTATGTTAAACTCTAATATTGTATTCAAAATTTCCCGATGTAAAGATTAACGTTGAAATAATACATGTTATTCTATTCATGTGATATTCTGTTCTATCTTTATTTTCTTTTTACCCTAACAATCGGGCTTTCTGGCACTTGGAATTGCGGTACGTTAATAATAGGAATATATTATTATTGATTTTCGAAGGTCAAAAATCTTGTTCATTACATTTGGCATCATAGCTTAGGTTGAGCAAATACCTAGGCTTTGGTAGGGTAAAACTCATTATAGATAGGGTTAGAATACCCTAGAATGAGTGACTCCTTAGAGATAAGGTTAGTGATACCCTAAAATGAATTTGAGAGTATTAAATTTACGAGCGTGTTTTTGTTATTTGGTATAAAAATGTTTTGTGGTGATTAATCTGTTGAGTGGTTTATGATTATGGTCGGTTCATGAAGAGCTCTATGTAATCAATAATGATTCCTAAATACTTAAACAAGGCGAATCGCGACACCGTTTGAAAAGGAGTATATTTTATGTATACAAAAGTATAAATATTGGTGCGATTTGGAAAATTTATAAGATGTTATCCTTTTGGAAAGTTCCAAGAATAAGGTCATGATCTATTTGGTGATGGTGGGAATAATCTTCTAAGTTTCGATCATATGTTGGCTTGGGAAAACGATGGAATACTTTGTAAATTATTCTTCTTATCATTGTACAATCAAGGTAGGGTCAAATCTTAACAAGTATGAATCAAGTAATTTGGATAAGTCAAGAAATTAATGGTATGAAACTTCTGTTAATAACTTAGTATATCATTTAAGCCAGAATGTCATATTTTATGATGTGGATGAGTATTGGGAAAATCCAAAGCAAGCATGAAGAGTACTTGCACAAAATGGGGCAGAAGAGGAATTAAAACTAGGATCTTATGTTGGCATCTTCTGTTACAAATGCGGTAAAGAAGGGCAACATGCAGTTCTGTGTAAGGATAGGAAAGAAGAGGAAAGGGATAAAAGGAAAGGAAAGAAAATGAAGAAAGAAAAACCTTTAGGTTTTATATATTCTGTTTCAAGTATAAAAAGCAAGGACATTTTCTACGTGAATGCCCTAAACAAACAAGAAACCCAAATTTTGGTCAGGAAAGGCAAAGGGTTGCTATGGTTGCAAAAGACTAGGACATAGAACCAAAGAATGTCCCCGAACTTACATTTCGTGCTTCCAAGGGAAACACTTAATGAAGAATTATCCAAAAATAATGATGGCTGACTTAGGCCTCAAAGATAAAGCACTGTCTACCTCAAAAGGGATCCAAAAATAGTGTGTGTGTGTGTGTGTATATAGCAATTCAAGTATCTATATATAAGATAGAGATGTATGATAAGCTGAATTCCCCTAGGGGTTATCTCTAAAAGTTTGTAACACAGGCTAGAGTTTGTAATGAATGTATAAATATAATGTTAATTAATAAATCTCTTTTGATCATTCTCTATGTGCATTTCTTCTATTTTCCATCAAATCAATTTAATAAGATATTTAGAAACAAAAAGTTTATAGGAATATTAGAAATGGCTTATGAAAAAGCGTATTTTATAAAATAAAGTGTAATTAGCAAAAATAAAAATGATGTTTGAGAAAGAGGATTGAGAATTCATATCCTAATGTTTTGAAAAGGTATAAAAGGAAAAGTTATGTAATATAAAATATATGTTTGGAATTGAATTTATAATGAGATGTATAAAAAAAATCTCAAAAGAATTTTGAAATAAGAGTTATAATGGTATTATTCCAAATAAAGGATAATCGATTTCTTTTGGAAAAGAGATAGGAATATTTTTGGGAATAAATATTTTGAAGAAATAAAGAGTTTATAGAAGTACTTAAAGCAAAAGATAATAGTTTTATGAAATGTTCTCATGAAAAATTGAAAAGTTAAAAAAACTACAGATGTTATACATAGATCATTTTGTTTGCGCAATTTTGATCTAAGATTTGAGTATAGAATTTAAGTTGTTCTCACCGGTATGAAAGAGGATTTATCACTTGATTCTTGACGACGAACATTGATGGGGATTTATGGTTGGGTACTTAAGTTTTCAATCATAATTGAGTGCTATATGTAAGGGAAACGAAGTTTTCTGATCAAAGAGCCTGATCAGTGTCCGCACTAGAGGATCGGGGTTTAAAAGTAAAGTTGTGGATTCAAATAGTACATCAAATCAAATGATCTGTATATATCATACGAATGTTGGTTTAAAAATAAACATTTTGGGCAAATACCTTTGAGTTTTGTTTTGGTGTAATTTCAGGGATGAAATTCTTTTAAGGGGAAGTATGTAACATTCAAAATTTTGATCACTTTAATTAGGGATATTTAATTTATTTAAATATTCAAATATAGAGTATTTTCCACAAACAATCATGTTTTAAGTGATGGATAATGATAATAGAGTTATTTTGGAAAAATGTTCCAAAAAGTATTTGCTTTGGAAAAATACCAATAAAATGGCTAAAAACCATTTTATCGATAAATAGCTCTAAAATCGCAAAATGTCGCGCAGGAAGCTGGATACATACACTTATTTTTAATTTTAAAATGGGATATGAAATAAATTAATTCATTTTACTTTTGAAAAAAATAAAAGTATTCATGACATCATTAGTGATGCCTTATATTTAATAATTGATTTTGTAAATTAAATTGAGATTTAACGGTTTAATAATTATTTTAATTATTTAAACAATGTGCTTAAATGATTATAATTCATTTCAATTAGCTATAAAGTGATACTAAATGATTTATAATAGTTCTATAAAGATATATATTTAATTTGAAAATATAAGGAAGATTGATATTGCTTTATCGGTATAATACAATTTTGTAAATAATTGTTGCTACTGATTTATATTGCTTTATAATTGAAATGTGATCATTCTAATTAATTAACAATGATAAGGAATTAATTTTCAAATTTTGTTTACAAATATATGTATATTAATTAATAAGGGAACATGTGACCGGGAATCAGTTTCTGATTTTCAACGGTTTAACGAACGGAAGTTGTTTGAAAGTTGTTGCAACCTTGTTTATATGTCATGTGCATATATATAGCATACAAATGCATCCACTAACATATACGTGAACACACACATACATATACACAAATATAGATTCACATATATATGCATATACATAGGAAATATCCAAGATATTTCCATTATTTTACTCCTTAAGCATTCTAAAGTCAATGGACATGGCTTGGAAGAGAGTGAAGTGATGGAGCATATGGGAAGGGGGGTACCAACGTGTGAAATGGCAGAGGTAAAGGGATGCATATGGGTGAAGGGAAGGAGGTGAAGATATGTAGGATATTTGTGTATTTTTGGCTATAAATAGCACCCATCTTTCTCTCCTTTCCTCACACTTTCTACTTCTTCTTCTTTATTCTAAGCCATTCGAATGGCTTCCTAAGGCATGGCAAAGTAATATCAAAATATCTTCAAAAGAAATAAAAACGTAAACATTTCAAAAGTGATCAAAACTCCTCAAAACCAAAGCAAATCACCTCCTTTCCTCTCCTCAAACCACGACCGCCACCATTTTCCTAATTAGCCAAAAGCATATACCCCAAACACATCAAGGTCGAGCCTTTAGGATGAAAGGAAGCAAGTTCGAGAGCTCCAAAGTGAAGAACAAGAGAAGGAAGTGCTGCCAAAATCAATTCGATTAGCTACGAAAAAGGTTGGACGAGTAGAACTAATTGTGAGTAACCAATGTTTATTAAATGATAAATAATCTCTATAACTATTTTTAAGTATGATAACATGACCGTTTAATCTCTTAATGATTTTAATGAATGTTTGATAACTTGGTTGATCAAAGGGCTGATTATATGTATATTGATATGGTTGATAAGTTGGTTGTGATAAATTATGAGAAATCATAATAAAAATGATTAATTAATAGAAAATGAATTCATAATAATATGTGTATGGGGTTGTTTACCTCTTAATGGTTTTAAAATATAAAAAAGTTTGGAAATGAATATTATAATAATATAACATTATGAAATGGTTTAAAAGTGAACATAAGATTTAATATGGAAAATATTTTTTCAAATGATTTAAAATGGTTTATAAATATTTTACATACAATAAAACTCAATATGGAAAAGTTTTGACAGGTTATGAAGAATAAGTCAAATTAAGGCGTGTCGCGTAACGGTAGTTCGTGATTTCACGCCGTATGATTCAAACGAGTGTCGAGAATGGAATAAAGCTCGGCATTCTTCGAGATAAGAATTTTATGTTCTATTATATCCAATTTTTTGAATGAAGAAAAAGTCAAGATTTCATCTTGTATATTTTTAAATAAGTCCAAAACAAGTTTTCAAAATAATCGCGGTTTTGAAATTCTGAATACATAATGGGGATTCCTTTAAAATGATATTTTTAAATTCTTTAAAAATATGGAATATATTCTATAAATCCTTTAATTTTTCTAAAGATACTTGAGTTATATAAATGAATTTCCAAAAAATAGAAAAGTCGTTTTGACCAATATAGTTTTTAAAACACTATTTGCAGCACTTTTTAGTAACTTTTGCAAACAATGGTTTTAACTTAATAATTCTTTCCCAAATCTTTTTTGAACCTTTTCAAATAAATAATTAAGTAAGTTTAAGATGATTAAGAGATTTTAAAAATGAGTATGTAAAAACGACTAGTATATTTTTGTTCCATTTGTGAGTGTCATAGAAAATCCGACCGAGGAATGGAACAGATCGAAGAGAAAGCATGAATGCTCTAAACTAACCAAAAGTATATTAAGTATGTTAAAAAATTTAGATTCGATCAAATAATTAGACCATCTTATGGGTGATAGAGAGGTAGTCTTTAGGCCAGGGTTTGGAAAACCAATTGCCTACCTTCCTTAGCTACTCGGACAGGCCCGATGGAAGGGATGGTAAATTTGATTTACTCGAATCAAAATTTCTCAAAGTACAAAAGATATAATTTTCCAAATTTAAACATCTTGGATTGCACAGAAATAATCTTCTTATACTTGGTATTAAATTCCAAGGAGGGAACCCATACTATCCGTATGAATTTAAAAAGGGATTTCACCGTTATTCGATGGATAGTACAGGTTGAATTCGAAAATTGATATTAAGTGGAATTAGTATAATTTCCGTGATCCTTTTTACTTAATATTGTTTTCCAATATGAGATTTAAATAAATGATTTGGAAGTGTTTTCCTAAATAAAAGGTTAAATGATTTGGAATTATTCCAAGCTTCAAAAAGGTTTAATTAACCTAAAGGATTTGATAAACGAAGCTCAACGATTCCATATAATGTTAAGAAGATAATGGAATAATTTAAAATAATACGTCTCTCTGAGATATATATGAAGGAATAAAAAGATGAATTAAATTGAATGATTATTGATAATCATATAAGAAATTAACGTCTTTTTAATTGATGATTGATTCGGAGGAATAGGGGTCAGATTTGGGTAACTCCTATCCGAAAACCGCTTCGAACCAATATATACATTCGGAAGTGAAGACATGAAGAAGATGATGATTTTTGAAGACGGGAATCCTTATGATGAAGGGTTGCTTACCACTAGTCCCTCGGGGTGAAATTTACCGTATCATATATTTATGGTGGCAGTAGTGCTCTTTCTTGAAAACCTTCGATTATATGGACTAATCGTTATTAATCCTAGGGAAAGTTCCCGAAATGATATAGTAGGAGAGTACCTTCAGTTTCGTTCAGTCCCAGAATGAACTTGTATGGACGAATGTCTGATATTGCATTTTCGAGATCACAAAATTGACTTTTACAAACGTACATCTGTTTGGTAGTGGAGAAGTTAATTTCTCTCTTAACACCCTTCTCCGAGACATACGAGCTCAGAGGTTGTATGTTCGTGAAAGTCAATAGTGATCAAAGGAATGTAATATGGCATTTAAAGTGGAACCTGATATAATTACAGTGCGACTATGAGAAAAGCAAAACGTGGCTTTGTGGAACGTAATCTCACGAGCCTCACATCCTAGGAATGATACATGATACTATGTGGTCTAAAGGACAAATTTCGGGCTGTTATTAGGAGAAGATGCTCTCTTGGCACTTGGTGCCATATTGTATAGATGAAAGATATAGAGACTGAAGGAGATCGTGTAAAGCCACTGAGTAAACTCGATTCCACGGTAGTGTAGTAGTTGAGTTCGGAGGCTGACGGAGATCGTGTTAAACCACTGGTGTAAACTAGGATTGTTACGTGGACTTTTGGGTCTAAATGGTCACTAGTTCCCTATCTTGTTGGAAATCCTATTCCAATATGTTTCCTTTATGGTTTTTATTGTAGAACCTATTTTAAAAAAGTCGCTAGTAAGGCATCAAATTTAATCAATGTAACAATTTCGACTATTCGATAGATTATTTGAAAAGTGTTAACCAAATAACTTTTATACCAAAATAATTTGATATTATTTCTAATGACATTCCTTTGAAAAGTGTTTTCAAAGGAATGTCATTAGAAATAATATCAAATTATTTTGGTATAAAAGTTATTTGGTTATCCTAAGATAAAAACTTGTTCGTATTTCTGTTTGGCATAGTCTTATGAGATACATTCTTTTCAAAAGTTTTAAATGGGCATAAATTTATAAATCGAGTATCTCACGCTGGTTTATCAAGCCTGATCTGGGTATTTTTAATACTCGGATCAGATCCGAGTAGTTTCAGATTTAGTTAAAGATGCTTGGAGTTTCCATAGAAGAGCTAAAGAACTTCATTTATATGGATGTATTCTATTATCCACTGCATCAATTACATTTGTTTTTATTTTTCAGTATTTGTAAGGAGAGAGGGTTTATAACTGTTCAGGCTGAATCTAGTTAGACTCTGATATTGTATTCAAAACTTTATGATGTAAAATTATTTTTGAAATAATATATATTATTCCATTTGTGTGAGATTTTGTTCTATCTTTATTTTTTTCCCCTAACAATATGGCTTTCTGGCAATTGAATTTGCGGTATTTTAATACCAACAATGTATTAGTGTCGATTTTTGAAAGTCGAAAATCTGGTTCATTACAAACAAAAAAGATTTTCAAACCATGAAACACAATAATAAAAATAGGAAGTATTTTCAGTATAACTCATAATTTTGGGAGAGTTAAATTATGGAAAGCTTAGAATTCAAAAGATTGAAACATATGTTTAACAGCTACAATGAATAACCACCATTGGATGGAAGAACCTAAAATAGTAGCAGAAATAATGTTTCCTATTTTAATTTTAGCAGAAATGGATCATTGTCAGATGTAAAAGTAAAACCAAAATAAAAATGGCTATTGTGTGAAAATTATCATTTTAATGTTTTAGTTGTTGAATGGATATAGGAAAAGGAAGTTCAAAAATTTTTGTGTGGACATATATTTCAAAAACTACGTTATTGCAATTTCAGGTAGGAATTACTATCTTCAAATTTTTTTTCGCAATAAAAATACTTTGTTGCAGTTTTTTGTGTAGATACATATATACTCTTACGGGTCATGTTAAACTATCATATGGTTAATGATCTTGAAGATGATTAACCTGTAAACATGGTGCATTCACTTAGGAGTGTTTTGATGTATTTGTCTAAAGATAATTTCTGAAGCATCCTGCCTTTTTCTATTCTATTTTGAATGTATGATTTTTTTATTAAAAAGTAAACCATCTCTCATGTTTATATAGAGTTAATAACAAGTTACAAATTAGTTATAGATCACCAGGTACATGAATTTGAGTATGGATGAATGCTTGATTAGTTCAGCCAATTTTCAGGCAAAACATTCAAACCAAATTGAAACCAAAAAATCAAAATCGATTCGATTTAATTTTTTAATTCGATTGGAGATAGATTTAATCGAATTAAAAAGATGTTACTAAAATGTTTGATTTACTCAAAGTAACTCATAACTTAATGTTTGGAGATATTTTCTTATGGATATTTTCTTGAGTATTTTTTATTTTTAAAATAATCAACCTATTTCTAATAAATAAACTTTGTTTTTATTACTAAACTGATTATTAAAATACTACAATATGCTAAACATGAATAACACGATAAAAATTTGGTTAATTTGGATAAATCTATAATTAAAAATTACATTATAAAACAAACTCATAGTGACTGGTTTCATGACCAAACTACCGAAATAAGCCGGTTCGATGGTTAATTTGGTTCTAGCCAAGTATTTCTCAACCTTAGAATCAAGACATAACCAATCACATTACATGAGACTAAAATACATGACAAATGGCTATTTTAATTACTTTGTTACCTCAAGCCAAACACATGCCTAACATAATTTTACTATATGAAAAGAAAATAATATGTACAATATATCCAATAATATGTAATAATTTGCTTACAAAACCAATACATTATCATACAAAAGATATAATACATCAAAATATCCAAAAAATGAACTAAAATGGAAAAATAGTAGCTTGAACTGTAAACAATCCTTTACTTGCACTTTGTAGAGCTTTGAATGTCTTCATGCTTTTTATCATGACATTACTTTCTTTAAACTCGATAGATGGAATGAATGTTAGAAAGAAGCAAAAGTGGTTGATGAGCCTTAAGCTATAGAATTTTGTAGATTTGATGGTAGGAAGCACGATCTATTTTGTTAGCGAATTGAAAACTGTGCTAGGAATATACATTAATGATATAATTATGTATTTTATAGGTATTGACGGTAACATTACCATTTAGAATTATAAATAAGTTTACGTGGTGTAACACAATACAAAACATTTAAATTAAAAAAATGTTTATAGAACACTTATTTGGAATCAAACTTATAATAGAATTTCAAAGTTGTCTACTGCAGCCAGATCAAAAATGTTACATTTTTTTTTTCGAAATAATATATGAAAGTTTATTATTTTAAAATTCTTTTACTTCATATGTAATGTTTTTTCCTAAATTTATTTTCTTATATAATTATATAGCTTTAAAATAGAAAAAGATGAATGTTACAAAAATGGGGTTGATATCTATGTAGCATTGAAACAATTATTCACTGCAAAATAAATGAATGAAACAAAATGCCAAATCGTACCAGATGAAAAGAATCATATGAAACTCGATAATCATATAAAACTTGAGAATAAAATATAGTTTTCAAGCTTCCCTGTAACAATTTTACTAATTAATAGGGCATACTATGGTATCAACATGTTTTTGAAATCGGTAACTTCCTGCATGACAAATGAAGAGAACTATAATCATAATCTTACAAACAATTTTTTTACCTCAAATTAGAAATTAGAAATTAGAAAAAAAATTGCAAATTGAACATCAAATTAAATGAAAAGACAAATAATAAAAAATCTAACCTTTTATTCAAGCTCGATCAAACCAATAGGCTAATTTAATTTGGAGGTCTTCAAATTATTTTTTCATAAAAAATTAACATTGAAAGCAGTTAGTAGGAAAACAGTTGTTGTAAAATATGAATAAAACCATAAATAATTCAAGTTGAATATAAAGTGAAAAACTATTAACGAATTCAATCAAATTCTTGTTAGAATAAAAAAATTAAAGAGCATGACTAAAAATGCTTGGAAGAATTTTGATTTGATCTTGTTTGGAATTCAAACTGTTTTTGAACCGTAACATGCATATGAAACTGGAAAAGAGAAAGAGACTATATTGTAAGAAAATAAAATGGAAGTGAAAGAACTAGAAAATGATAAATGCCTGAGATGTACATTGGTATTTCTTTTAGAATGTATAACGGGAAGATAATCTGTAAAACAGGGATGAGCCCATTGGAATTCTTTTAAGAAATAACGATAATAAGAAAGAGTAAAGAAAGGTATAGGACATTTAAACTGCTGGGACACATGGTAATACATGGTATTTTTGAGAAAATTGGAAATGAATAGGCACTCAGATTTAAACTAAACTCATATAATATAATAGATACTCAAGTCAATTCGAGACATTTCAAGTTCAAGGATGAAGTGACCAGCTTATGATTATGGGGGCATAGTTGGAGACTAGTTTGTCAGTTGACTAGTGTATCATTATTTACTTATGTAGACTCATGTACGTTGATGATGATCAGATGTATGTATTGAATATATGTACATTGTATTTATTTGATGGATGGTGGACATTTGACTATTTTGTATATCTAATTATATTTGTAAATGTATATTCTATTATATGTTATCATTGCGTTGATGACTTTATGATATTTGAAATTTATTTTATATTGTGTATTGTTCTATTCTAGAAATGCACATGTTTATTGCTTTGTGCTGAAAATGAATATGTATGGAGGTGTTATATGAGATTTTAAATGCATGCCGATGTTAACTCAAAGGAATATTCATGCATGACAGCCAATATCGCCTTATTCTCTATATTGTCAAACAATATCACCTAGTAATACTCTTTAGTGGTATGGGTATAGATTGGCGTATTACCCTTAATGTGAGCTCCTCAATAATATTCGAACAATTAAAATACTAAAGCATGTATAGACTTTGCAAAGTACTGTGCTAAGCAGGCGTTTAGTTGCTTTAAATCATTTTGGAGAAAACCAATTTCTAGTGTTTATTAAGCTGCACCTTTTGTAACAATATTTTGTACATGTTATCTTTTTCTTATCGCTCTATCACTAAGATATCTGGTGTTTGGACAATGTCCAAAAACTTTGATAATATCTGTAGTTAATTGCATAGTGCTATCTTAAAACAATTGGTTCAATCTGATATATTAACCATTCTACTCTACCCAGAGATTTGACGAAGTAGACTACCAATCATGGGACAACTTTCCACAATAAAGGGAAATAATGCTCACTTGAGTATTGTTTTACTTCAAGTAGTTCAACGTATACCCACAATGGTCTTAACGTGACTGTGATGTCATGTGATTGACCATAATCAAAATACAGTTCTATGATCAATTGCACTCCCAAGTCTAAAGGCTACTGCACATTGTTACATGAGATCTTTTTTTAACTTAGTCGTATTAATCTTTTGAAGATTCTCATTGTTTATTTATGCGATTGTTCCAAACAATCACTAGTACATAATCTCTTGGTGTCGTTAATGGTCATGAGCAATTCACTGTCGTATGGAGAGCATTACGTCTATAGTCTCAATGGAGGTATCGATACCTTCTTCTCAATACGTCTTGATAAGAAACAATTGGTGGATAAATATTTGATTATTAGTTTAAAATTCATAGTTGTGAACATTTTCACAACTACAATAGATAGAATACTTTCCTAAGTATTTTCTATTTATATGTGTTTAATGTGTTCATATCATTACTTGCATCAAAGTGTATGTAAGGACCCGCCAACTTTATCACTTTGATAAATTGAATTTATTTTTAACTAAATATGATAATACAAACAATATTTTTTTAATTAATAATAAGTAATAATAAACTTATTTTGAATAAATATTTACAAGAATTTTTTCCTCAGGATTTATATCGATAAGTGGCATCGTATTTAATTATAAATTTATTTAAATAAAATCAAATTTTAACGATTTAATAATTATTTTAAATTATCCAAATAATTATTTTAAATGAATCATAATTCTTTTTTAATAATTATAATGTGATAATAAATCAATTATTATAGTTTTATAAAGAGATATGATTGATTTGAAAATGTAAGGAAAAATCGATATCACTATATTGGTATAATAACGATTTTTTGTAAATAATTTTTAATATGAGTTTATATGGTTTATAATTCAAATATGACCATTTTAATTAGTTCAAAATGATAAAAAAATTATTTTCAAATTTGGTTTACAAATATATGTACGTTAAAGTATAAATGAAAATGCGACTAATAATCGGTTCGTTGGATTTCAACGATTTAACGAACAAAAGTTATTAGAAGACATTTGAAGTGTTAAAACCCTACATATACATACAAAATATATGTTACGTATGATAACATACATATAAACATACATATATAAATATAATTATGTATAAAAATATAATATAAAATATATCATGTATTAAAGTTTTCTTACTCTTTAAGCATAAAAAAGTCAACATGTGTATGCATGAGAAGATGGAAGTGATGTGCACATGGAGGAGGGGCCTTGACCGTGCATGGTGAAGGGAGGTAGTATGTTAAAGAAGCCTAGAAATAGTAACAAAAGTGATGTGTACATGTCTTCTTTTATACTCTTCCTGTTTCCTATAAATACCCTACTATCTTCTATTCCTTTTTATTCCTTTTCTTCTTCATAATTTTGAAGTTTTTGTCTCTACATTAATGGCTTCCATTCTAAAATAAAGTTATATCCAAATTTATTTTAAAAAAGAAATAAAAATCATAATATATTGTTAAATATAGTTAAACACCTCAAAACCAGCTCGAATCTCCATCTTTCCACCTCCTAAACCCAAGACACCACCATTCACACACCTTGGCCGTGAGCACCGTCTCCATCTAGCTTAGGCCAAGCCCTTCCTTGAGTCATAGGCTTGATTTCATTTTCTTTGGTTCAATCGTAGCGGAGCTATAGCCGATTTTCTATTTGTTCGAGAGAAAATGAAGGTGTGAACTCCTAAAAACTATTATACTATATTTGGATGATGATATGATGTTGCAAATGGATGTTTAATATGCTTTGATCATCGAGTTTGATTGTTTTCATATGAATATGGAATATACATGCAAGTCATAAATATACACGTCGATAAACACAAAAGTAAACCACTTTCCCTGAATTAATGAATTGGTGTATATGGAATTGTTGAATCTCTTAAAAGGGTTTAAAATGCATTTGAAATGTTTTATAAATATTTAAAAGTATTTTTGGTTATGTATGAAAAGAAATGGAAAATTTAGTCAAAAATAAGTGCGTCGCGTAACGGTTGTTCGTGATTCATGCTATGAAAGTCAAACAAGTGTAAAAGTTGGAATATAACTCAAACTTCTTCGAGATAAGAATTTTTTAAACTACTATATCCATAGTTTTCCAACAAAGAAAAAAATCGAGATTCCGATAAGTATATTTTGAAATATGAGTAAAACAAGTTTTGGAAAAATCCCGAATTTGTAGTTCGGAATCCAAAACTGGATTTCTTTGAAAATGTTGTTTTGAATAGTTTAAAATTTTGGAATAAATCTTATAAATCTTTTAAAATGGTACAAAGTGATTTGAGTAATAAAAATCAATTTCCAGATAATAAAAAAATCGTTTTGATCAATGTAGCTTAAAAGGCACTTTCGGTGATACTTTTCCACAGCATTTTCCTATAATTTTTGAAATATGCTTAACCTTATCAATTCTTATCCAAATCTTTTTTAAATGTTTTCAAATGGATAATTAAGGGGTTTCATAATAATATAGATGATTTCTAGCTTATTGAAGAAAGATCAAATAAATGAATTAAAGAGAAAGCTATTATAATATTGGTTTAATCTTGGCTCTAAAAGCCGATGAGTAGACTGGATTTTTCTATTCGTGAGATCTGGATGTGAGATGCTTAAACTAAGGAGATGTTCAGGAGCAACCAATTCCCTGGCTCACTTGGCCTCTTTCCTGGGCGAGGGATAGACAAGGTTGAAATATCGAAAACGAGTTAAGTATAAAAGATTTAAATTTTCCTAATCTAAATTTAATACAACTTGATTTTATAGAGATGATCTTCTTGCACTTGGTGTTAAATCCTGAAGAGGGAGCTCATAGTATTCGAGGAATTTAAATGGTGATTTCGCCATTATTCCGCCTATAGTATTTGTTGAATACGAGAACTGATACTGAATAGAATTAGATAATTTCTACATATTCTGCTCACTTAATACTTACTGCTTTTGGATTAACATCCTAGATAACATGGTTTCAACTAAATAAGAGTATGATATTTGAATTAATAAATCTTTTCTAAGATTTAAATAAATGAATAGGAATGTTTTCCTAAGAAAAGATGAAATGATTTGGAATTTAATAAGGGTTTTAAGTAATCAAAGATTTGATAAGAGGGGTTGAATAATTTCATATATACTAGAAAGAATGTTTTATAAATATTTATCTTCAAAAGAGAATTTGATAAAAAGAACAAAATCAATTAAAGAATGACTCCCAATTCACAAAACTTCTTTTTATCAATGATTAGATCGAACGAACTGGGGTTGGATCTGGGGAAATCTCTATTTGAAAACCACTTTGAACCAATGTATGCGTTCGAAAACTGAAGACATGATAGAGAGAATGAAGAATGAAGACCAAGGATTTTTTGGGGTGAAAGGACTACCTGTTGATAATTCTGGTTTGCTCCCAAATACTAAAGTAGCAGTGCTCCCTTCATTTCTGAAACTCTTTGGGTTGCAAGGACTTCCCCTACTAATCCTAGGGTCAATTCCCAATAGGAAGTGGTAGGAGAATGCTTTCGATTTCATTCAGTCCCAGAACAAACTTGTATAGATTGATGTCTGACACTTCATTCTTGAGATTTACATCGTTGACTTTTATAAACGTACATCTGTTTGGTGGCGGAGAAGGCAACTTCTGTTAGCTTAACACCCTTCTCTAAGACGTATGAGCTCGGAGGTTTTATGTTTATGGAAGTCAATAATGATCGACGGAATGGCAATGTTGCATTCAAAAGAAGAAGATGTGCTATAAGAAAGGTAATCGTTACTTCAAGTCTCACGTCCGTATATGACTGAAACCGTGTAGATGCGGCAAGGCTATGGTTCGCAACCATTAGGGTATGATCATTCCCTTTTAGATATATTTCTACCCGCTATGATGTTTGGGTTTAAATTAATGTGAATGTATGCTATGAGGATCCTTGGATAGGTCGGTAACGACCGAGGTGATGACACATTCAGTACTATCTAAGAAAAGGTAGGCCGGTCTTGTGTTGGTAGAGGTTCAGATGTTTTGTTGACCTTGGTACATTCCTCTGGAGATGTACTACTGGAAGGTAGTCCCTTCACCTAGTCATTTGTATGGAAACCCATTTTCCAAAAAGAGCCCGTACGATTTTAGATGTAAAAAGCCTTGTATTACAAGGTGATATGCTAGAATTTAATAATGTAACGATTTCGGCTAAGATTAATAAGTTTATTTGAAATTGTTTTCAAAAATATGTCATTAGTAATAATATCAAATATTTTGACGTAGGATTGATTTTTTTATCATAAGGTAAAAACCCATTCCGTATTTATATGCAGTATGCTCTTGGGAGATACCTTTTTGTTTTCAAAACACATATTTTCAGTTCTCACACCAGTCCTATGACTTACCTACAATTTATTTTTCTTTTCCTTAAACTCTTGGTCCCCTGATTTTCCTGGGTAGCCTAGTAGTCGAGTTTAGTTTAGAATAATGCTAGATGGTGCTCGAAGCAGGGAGTCAGAAGATTTACCGAAGATCCGTTATCTATTTCCGCCACACTCTTATACTATATTATCCCGCAAATTTGTAAGGATGGGAATTTATAAATGTCCATAACTCTAATGTATGTAATTTAATTTTCGCTATAAAGATTATTTGTAGAAATAACATATGTGAGATTCCGTTCTGTCTTAATTTTCTTTCTTACTCTTGAGGGTCCGCTTCTCCGACGCTTGGATTTGTGGCACATGAATACCGAGGATGTATTAGTGTCGATTTCTAAGAGTCGAACAAATGGGTCGTCACAATGTAAGAATATATATAATATAAAACAAAACCAAAAACATACTTTATTTATCAAAATTCTTATACAAGAGCTAAGTTATATAATATATTACATATTTATCAACAATGGACATTTTAACTCTACCAGATAGCAACATATTGCATAAACATGCATTTTTCTAAACTAGTGTATTACATGTTAAACATTCGTGCATGCAAAAATTAGGTAGCGTTTGGTTTGCGTTTTAAGTTTTCAATTTTGAGTTTTCATGATCATTTTCAGTTTTTCATTTTGAAGATTTTCGTTATTTTCCAAAATGCGTTTGGATGTTCCTTTTTTGAAAACATGTTTTCAAAACTGAAAATAGAAAAATGCGTTTGGTTTGAAATATTGTTTTCATATTTTGAACTTTTGAGTTTTTATTTTGGCAATTCAAACCAAATTAAATAAAAACTAGTGTCATTATATCCAATTACTAATTAAAAATCGAAAATAGATAAAAGATAACACACTAAATTCTAAACATAATAATTAAGCATTAAACATAACACAACATTTTAAAGTACACGAGGTCAAATTGTATAGGAATAAAATTACAATAAAAAGATTCATAATAAGATCTTAGACAAACATAAAAGATACATCAAACAAAGATAAAATCATGAGACAACAACTCAAGCATCTTTCACAACAACATAATAGATATACCAACCATAAATTTTGTAAGAAACGCGTCCGAGATGTCTTCCAAATCATATCTGCACATGATAGTACGAATGTAAGACATATACTGGATCATTGCACAAAATTAGAATACAAATGAGAGTTAGTATTATCTAAAATAAATACATCTGACAATTTTTTTATGATGGACAGGTTACTAACTTAGAGGACGTAAGAACAGGCTCATGGGAGGAATATGGAAAAGTTAAAAGGAAGGAACTCCTAGCATATTCATATATCAACAGAAGCATTCATATAATCTATTGTTTGAAATAATTTTTATTCTGTTGAAAGATGTACCAAATGTAACATGATATAATAATCAGATGGTGAATTAATTTATTGTTTAAACTTTAATTTGTTCAGAGACGATTCACATAGTAATGAAATAAGATGGAATGAATTTTGAATTTGAAGTAGAAATAAAATTGTACCTGAACTATACATGATGAGTTGTTCCGTACTCATTCCACATCTGTGTGGCTAGTTGATCTCTAATTTGCCCTATTTGAATTGTTTGACTAACATTAAACTGCACAACTTCTTGTTCGTGACTTGACTCCAATGTGGATTGAAATATCATATTTTCGGATGAATATTCGACAAACGGAGTATCCAATGCGTGCTCCTCCCGAATGAAGTTGTGTGTTGTGCAACATGCAATTGGAATTTGTCTTTGTCTAGAAAGCAGAAAATTTATCATCAGCTTTAAAATGGGAAATCTTGCTTTTAGAACTCCAATACAACGCTCAATGATGTTCCGACATGATGAATGTCTATAGTTGAATAAGTCTTCCTTTCCACATAGTCTTCCTTGTCCATTATAGTCACGTAAATTGTTCTGCAAATAAATAACGAAAACCACCACTTGAGAAAATTGTATTATTGCGTTAGCAAATTATAAATATTTGTAAAAATGTTGTTATCCATCATAAATAAAGTTATTTTAGAGTACCTCCTCGTGGTATTGGAAAGTTATTGCTTGGTTTTGAAACCGCATCAATAAATACTCGGGAATCATTAGCTGTACCTTCCCATCCAGCATATACAAATATGAATCTCATGTCAAAGTCACATGCAACCATCAATTTTGTGTCACAACATTCTTCCTTCCATGAAAAGAAGTTTGCTTTGAAGAAGGAGCCCATGCTGAAACATGCGTTCCATCCATTGCCCCAATACAATTCTGTCGTATGATATCAAATAACATATTATTTTTATTTTTATTATCAAGTAAATAAATATTATATATATATATTTAACTATATCACCTTGAAATGAGGATATTTTCGCAAAAGAGTTCATGGACGGTATCTTGAGTTTTTGGTTGAATTATCTCCGTGCCTAATGAGCAAATAGCTCGTAAAACTTTATGAAACCATTTTGAGATTGTATGATTAGAATGTTGAAAACGATCACCAATCACACTATAATGTGTAGTGTGTCCTATAACCATCAAAACATAGCAACCCCCTCCTCAACATCGACTTTTTTACCATTTCTTAATAATGCCTTTTCTTTCATAACATCACAGAAGTTCAGAAACACATGTTTCTGCATGCGAAACATTTGATGACAGATAGTTGGATGCCCATATGAAATTTCAAACATAAACCTCTTTCCGGTAAGAGATGATGTCCTACAAGGTCTCCTACTAATAACACTTCTTCGGTTAGCAACTAAATAGCTAAACATCATTATATCATCAATGTCATCTGATGTATGGTCATCCATTAAATCATCATGGCTTGAACCATCATCGCTTGAACCATAATTAGAGACGTTAGAAATTTCACCAAACTCAGCAGGCATCTCACTGTACAAAAACTTGTTATAAATTCACCACTACGTTGACTTACATATTTGGAATAAATTTTCAGAAGATTATCCAAAACTAGACACTGTAAATTGTAAACATACCTGGTAGAATTCACCGAGCTCTCCTCATCCATGTTATAGTAACCTCGATACCTAAAACAAAGTTAGTTGAGAAAAAGTTAGTTCACCAGTGCCACACATGAGATAATATATACAGGAATAATGCATAAATAAAAATTATTCACAAAGTTGGCATAAGATAGTAAACTGGATAAATTATTGATAGCAGCAATGGGATGTGATATAAACTAACTATAAACTGCAACGAATTGCGTATGATAATAAAGTTCCAAACAAAAGCAAACCTGTGATGAATTTCTTACCACCACGGTCTTTGTTCTCAACATCAATATAGGATGATATATGCATTTGAACGTTATCAAAACAAGAATTCAAAGTTTATGCATATAGAACAGTTTATGGTACATTGCTTTAAAAAAAAGAGCAAAAACTGTCATACAACCACATCTCTATGCACATTCCTATGCACCATCTAACAGTCCTCCTCTCTGTCAAAACACACCTTCAACAAAACTGCCACAACCAAAATCACATTGCACTGCAAGTCACATCTACCCTGCCATCTTCCTTGCTGCTTCCATTTCATTCCACATTCCCCTTCCCCTCCCTAAAATTCCTGCCACCACCAAATACACACAGCCAAACTACAAAACCATCAACATTTACTCTCCCTTCACAACACAGCCATCAACATACACTCTCCCTTCATAACAAACTACTTCAACACTACCATTCTCTGTCAACAGCTAAATTCCCATCACTTCCAGCCTACAAAACCCACTGCCAAAATCACTACAACATTTCACACTCCATCACTAAACCACCAAACCCATACATATCACCGCAACTGGAATAATTCATCTACCATAACACTACCGAACCCTCTGGCCACTACCACTCGAACAATCATCATCAACAGCCCTTCACTGCTACATAATTTCCTCCTATGCCTCACTGCTGCACAGCAGTTCAACCCAATCGACAATTCAAAAAAAACACCATCAACTAATCTTCGTTTCCCCCTTCAAACTGTGCATTCCATATCATTCAACCATCCCATTCAGATTGTTATTGATTGCTACCACCATACCATTCGACCACTTCAACTTCTTGCCATTTCCATTATTCCATACCAACTACTTCATACCATCATATCGGTGCATACAGTGCACAACTGAAAAAAAACCAAATTGCATCACAGCTGTAATTACATAGCTGCCTCAACTCAATTCCGTTGCCTGAATGACCACCACGAACTGCTTCAGCTCTAAAACGCCCAAACATCACCACGGTACTTTTTGCACCCTGCACCACGTCCTCATGGAGAACCTACTCCACTGATGTGCTTTACACCTTCACCAATCCAATTCCCACTGGACTGTAATTCAACTTCTCTGCCATAACAATTCCCACTGTAGTGCCACACAAATTCAATTGCTGCCACATAAACCAAATTTTTCCACACAAACATAGTTGGGATATCTGTATGGATCATAATGTAGTATTTCTAGAATGTTTAGTTAATTATTTTTATTTCGGTCGTATGTTAATAATCAAAAGTAATAAAAGTGTTCTTTAAAGTAAAAATATGGAAACAAAACAAGAAACTAATGCATAAAAGTGTTGTTAAAAAAATATGACAGCCATCAAAGCTCTGAAGTAAACAAAAACAGTGAACTAACCAAAGTTAAACCCATTTTTTCATGAAAATATGCTACAATCAAAGCTAAGAAAAAGTACTATGCTGCTTATACCAATTGGCCACAACTCAACAATTAGTGCAGCACAACTCTCAACTGCGCAGTATAGCTCAGTCGAAAGTAGATCAATAACTCATTTTAGGGGAAAAAAATCTTAAGACAAAAAGCGAAATTGTTGGTCAATTGGGGTACCACAGAGTAAAAATTGAAAGAAAAGAAGGATGCAGATTAACAATTGGATCCACTAAATTCATAATAACCAAGTACGTTTCAACACATTGAAGATAAATATTTCATAATATCCTTTAATACATAAGTTCAAAATACTTAGTCAACTACCATATCTACCAAAATATAAGAATAACATGATTTTAAATTAATTAAGCTCCTAACACATAATTTGGACAAATATTATGCGAATCAAAGAAGTTCTAAAGTAGGCAAGCGTCTATGCTCCTACATCGTCACGAATGTCATTCGAAAATCTGGATCCTTAAAAGCCTTTACTGCTTTAATATAGACTTCATTAGTCACCTCCTTCATGCTATTTAATATATTCAAACAAGCCATGTGCGAGTAAGGATCCGAAGCAGTTGGGCGAATTTCCGAAGTAGGTGAACTCCTTTGAAGACGTGCAAGCTTTTCTCTCAGGTATGTATTTTTCAACTCAGCTTCTTCACTTCGTATATTAATCCATTGCTCCATACAAGCATCAAGTTTGTCATACTTGCTAACTTTCGATTTCATACGTCGACGATCATTACTAATCGTATCATCACTCGGGCGAACGCTTATTCCATCATCATCTTCAGCTTCTACATGCACGTGCACTCCTATGTTCAAAAAAAATTCTTCTAGTTGTTTTTCTTCTTCTGAAGTAGGAGGTGGCTGAGTAGAAGCATTTCCTAGTCCCTCTCCAGCGGTTTCCCACCGAAAATCTCTCCCAGAATAGCATAATGCTCACATCCTTCCCTCCTAAATTTCTTGTACTCGGTCTTGTTTTTCTATAATTGCAAAAGTAATATGTTTTACATTATTTAATTAGAATATATTCAAATATCATAAATTTTAATATAACCGCATACTTTTACAACGTATATTACCGTATAGAAGTGTTGCCAAACTTCCTTGGGAGCATTGACTTGATTTGCATTAGGATCCCTGTGACGCAATATGTGCTAAAAGATCAGAAAACAAACGATGCTCGGAATGGAGACGGTTCCATTTTCCTTTTAGCTTGTCAATCCCGTAATCTAATTTCGTTGCTCGAATCATTTGCGGATTAATCTGGCCCCATACATCTTTTGTGAAAGTAGAACATTATAATCTTCCAGCTTTCACATTCTCATAAAGTATATCAATAAAAATATTCTCGCTCTTTGCAGACCATGGCATTGGTTCTTTTGTTTTTCCACCTCCCACGTTCTATTTTTTAATATGAAAGCAACTTTATAAGTGTATGCTATTTAATATATCATCTTTGTAATTTATAAAAGAAAATCTTATAGTTATGGCATTGGTTCTTAACTTTATCATTTTGGCTTATCTAGGAAGTGATTAAAATCAATAATTACATGTATTTATCTGCACTATAAATAATTTCTAGAAAGTTTAAGCTAATGCAGAAGTTTTTTCTATATTTACAGTGCATTTTACCTAGACTGTAGATGGTGGCAAATGCCGCTGTAGGCTATAGCGAGGAAGTAGATGATATTTGTAAGAACGTTGATGGTGAATGATGATCAGTTGTAGAAAGGAAGTGGTAGGAGTAAGGCTGTGTTATGATGTTGAAGCAGAGTTTGATATAAGACTGTTGATGGTGAATGTTGAAGCACAGTCAAAAATCTGTAAAAGTTGTAAAATGAAAGGAAATTAAAATTATAGAAAAAAAAATAAGAATTGAAAATAAAATAAAATGTTTTTTTTTATTTTGATGCACAGAAACTAAAAAAATGATGCAAAAGCTAATAGAAGTGCATGAACAGAGTGTAATGGCATAAAGAAATGAACAGAATTCAAAGTATAAGTATCAGTATTTGGCAGTTGCACTACTAATAATCAACAAATCAGCTTTTAAATAATTATTATTATTTCTCCACGGTGCAGTTCATCTAAACAGTTGGAGCGTATATTACTAGATAATATATAATAGAATTCAATTACTCTACAAAAAAAATAGTATTTGGAAGGCTTATAACCATGAGGCAACCAGACTAGAACATTATATTACTATGATCGCATACCATGTAAACCCACAGGCATGTAAAGTCCAGTAACATGAAACACATGTACAACTCCATAGAACAAAATATGCTAGACGGAACCAAGGAAATGGCTGAAATATAAACCACAAGAAAAGAATAAAGCAGTATGCATATAATATTTCAAAACGGATATCCTTATCACTTGAAGCAGCATCTCTTACTAGTCTATTGACTGAAGTGTCAAGGAGAAGAAATATGAGGTTGATGTTGTGCATGCAAGCCATTGTCTGCCACAATATGAGCATTGAATGAGAGGGTGAAAATTGTGCAAACCGACAAATATTATGTTTATATCTTTGTCTAAAACCAGTAATAAAGAAAACATGAAATAATCTTTATAAGTCCATTTAACAGGCTAATTTACGTTGATAAGTTCTTAATAATTATGTATAATAACGATAGCTAGTCATGGTGGAGTATTAATCACTGATTAATGTCATTTCAAAGCGAGAAAAATTAATCAAAAACAGCTGTAGGTGATGGATTCGAGATGTAAAATACCAGATGAATTCAAGATGAAGAATTACAGATGCAAAGAAAATGGAAGTCGTTATCAATGTGTATGAACGAAGACGGTTATCAACATACAATAGTAATAACGTGCAACTCAATCATACTTATTTTTACTGACTAAATATATTTTTCAAACATGCCCATGGGATAGTGTAACACAAGCCATTGCCTTTTACTATTGTTTTCTACTATAAATTTCCATGGCATTTTCTATTTCGCTACAATTATCTTGAGGGCATCAACTGTAACCAAGTAATCAAAAAAGTTTAGTATAATTGATCCTAACAATACAGTATTATTCACAGTTAGAACTACCATTGACATAATTAATTAGACATTTCCACAAACATCAGTGAGCGTATCATAAATAAACAAACACATGTCACTATCAGAAGTCTTTATCTAAATGGAAATTTCGAAGTAAAAATAAGTTGAAATAACAATCCTATCTCGTACATTGGAACATAAAAATCGAAAGGATTCTAATTACATGCAATTCAATGTCTACAATAATTTGTGGTACAATATTTATCATAACAGTATCACCCTTCCAAACAATTATAGTTTTAACCACAGAAGATTTCAATCTCTTGCACACTCACATGGCTCAATGACAAATACAATTTAATTTCATGTAATATATCCATATTTGTTAAACAACTGTGAATTTGGCATACTGAAATAATCAAAAATCATGGGTTCATGCGCTTTTACAGTTACAGAAAACAATTGTAAAGTATAACTAATGGCACAAAGTGCCTTGAGTGCAATCATAAAAAACTACCATAATATAGCTGAATCACACATTTATTTATCTAATCCCCAAAAAGAAAGACCCCTAAAATTTATTTGACTATAAGCCAAATTCTCCATGTAATGTATTATATAATATAAAATATCAACCTACTTATTGTTCAATAAAATGAAGCATCTAATGTATGCCCTCATTTCAGAGAATCAGAATGCATTTATCCCAAGGAGATAGGAATATTACAAAAAATTCTTTACTGGCTCATAAATTGGTCAGGAGTTTTAACTGAAAAAACTCAAATAGTTTGTGTATTAGAATTTACCTAAACAAGGCATATGATAGAAAATTTATAATTCATATGCTCTTATGTATGGGGTCCACAAGAAGTTTTCTCAATTAACACATAGAGGTATCTCAACACCCACATTTTCAGTAGTTGCATATGGTCAACCACATGGCAATTTCACAAGCAATGAAGGACTAAGACAAAGGGACCCGACTTCCCTATCTTTTCTCAGTTGCAATGAAGTACATGTCTAACTTGGTTGAAATTGAATTCCTGAAAAGAAATGTTAGAAAAATACACAGTACATAACCAATATTGACAGTTCTTCTATATGCTGATGACATATTGGTGCTAACTAAAGCAAACACCAAAAATGCAGAATAAATTAAGAGCATCATGCATGAATAAAAGAAAACACTAGTCTGGTTATGAGTGATTACAAATTAAACATCAAAAAATCAAATAAAAAGTACCTTAGGAGGAAAATCAACTCTGTGCCAAGATGGATGCTGGAAGAACTACTTTATCTATAGATCCAAGATTAGGGTGAGAGGCCATGATATCCAGAAATAGTAGTTGAGAAAACCCTAACCCATTTTGGAGAGAAGGAGCTACGATAGTAATAAACTTATGATTTAAACATATCGAATTTAGGATGGTGCAAAAGAAACAAAAAGTTGTGATTTTAACGGAAATTTTGATGGTCGATGAAAACGGAAGAAGAAGAATAGTGCGGCTAGAAAATAGATTAGGGTTTTTCAATGTGTTTGCTTTATCTTTTTTATTCTCAATTTTTGATTTTCAGTTGGTCCTGAAAACGGTGAAAATGATAAAAAATTGTTTTTAGTTTTATGTATTAGGCCCATTTTGCACAATGATGAATTTTCAAAACGATAAAAGAAACAAGTTTTCGATGTTTTTCAAAACTGAAAATTGAAAATGATTTGAAAATGACAAACCAAACGGGCCCTTAAATTTTGCATCAACTTTTGACAAAAGTGGAGCTCTTTTGTATCAAAGTTGTTAATGTTTTATCAGGAATCAGATCCTTTAGTCACTATCTATTTATTCATATAGTCACAACAATTAAAATTTGGCACATAATTCAATATTTTGTAAAACATACATTCTCTTGTTATATTAAATTTTTAAGAGAATTATTTGGTACTCATGATTGCAATATTTGTTAGATAATTCTATAATGGAGGGATCAACATAATTTTTGTATAAATAAACTAAACTGTAGTTGCCAATCAATGTTTATCGACCCCGAATTTCACTTCTTTGATTTGCGAATATTTAATTATTTAAAATATTCAATATATATGTATTATAATGAAAATAAAAATCTTTTAAATGATAAATAGTGATGGTGAATAGTTTTAAAATTATGTATTTTGCAAAACATACATTCTCTTGTTATATTAAATTTTTAGGAGAATTACTTGGTACTCATTATTGCAATACTTGTTGGATAATTCCATAACAGAGGAATCGACATACTTTTTTTAGAATAAACTAAGCTGTAGTTGCCAATCAATGTGTAGCGATCAGGAATTTCACTGCTTTAGTTTGCGAATATTTAATTAATTTAAATATTCAATATATATTTTTATAGTGAAAATAAAAATATTTTAAATGATAAATAATGATGGTGAAAGTTTTAAAAATTTATTTACAAAAATATATAGTTCGATGGAAAATAGAAAATGTGACCGGAATTCGTTTTCTGAAATTTCGGTTTTTCATCGGCTAAAAGTTGTCGAAAATATTACGATCTCTTTGTATAAGTATACATATACAAATATAAGTTAAAGCATATGTATTAGTATTATATTTTATACATATCTAAGTGTATAAAATGAATAATAAAAAAGCTTCAAATAAAATATAATATAAGATACCAAAATAGACATGAAATAACATATTTGCAACTAAAGTACATACATTAAAATCATGCTGGCATGATGTGAAGGGTGAGATAACTTGGGGGCAGATTTCTTAATGGGGTGGAGGGGAGGATGAGGTGGCAAGGAGTGAGTGGAGGGTAAAGGGCAAAGGGTAAAGTGGAAATTCAACTTGTGCCTTAGTATATAAACTCATTTTTCTAATTTTTATTCACTTTCACATTCTTTTTTCCTTCATTTGCAAACCTCTTAAGCACTTGAACACACTTCCATAGCTTCTCAAATATTTTCCTAAGTTATAAAAACCATACTTTTCTACTTGAATTTCTTTAATTGCTTGCTAAACACTTCTACATTCAATACTCCACTTCCTCAAATTTTACTCACACTTCATTCGACCATAACCTCCTATAGACCACTCCAAATCAATATTTTCATTTTTTCAAACCACGTAGAATTCCAATAGATACAACTTTCATTTGAATCACTTTTTCAAATTTCAAATATTTTTGGGCCAAAATTGCATTTCTTTCTAACTCATTTGCAAACTCGTATTTTCAACCCCGAATGCAGCACTTATTCTTTTGACTATATCTCCCTCAAAAAAATATAAATTGAGTGATTCATTTTTTGAAATGATAGAGAAAATAATTTCCAAGAATTTTTCTTATGACCACTTTTGAAAATTCCTAGAGTAACATGATCAAAAATCTGCGAGAAGATAACCTATTTTCGAGTGGATTTTTGTGGTTTCCAAGCTTTGCAAGTCTAAAGCATTTCAAATTCTAAAACAATTTGGTGAGTAAACTTTTTATCTCTTTTTGTAAAGATGTGATCTTTAGTCATTTCTTACTATATGATGATACATTAGTTAAATTGATGAGCTATCGTGATGGTTGATTGGTTATGTAGATGTTTACTTGAAATTAGTAAGTTAGATTTGTGATTTGAAGGTTAAAAGTTAGCTATGCATTTAAAGTAGGATTTTGATTATGTTTGGGTTTGGAGTATGTAAATGTTGTTATTAATAGGTTTGTATGTTTGTTTGCTAATGAAAGTCAACACTTTGCTTAGGTTATCGACGAAGAATTCTTTTGTGAAAATACGAGCTTTGGTTTTAAAAAGAATTTTTTTTAAGTTAAAAAGTTTGTTAGTTCCAAAATACTTACCTTAGGTTTTGAAAGGTTTGAAAGCTTTCAAAGAAGAAAGTAAGGAAACTTTTTTAAGTTATGGCACGCGTAGTGATAGTCGCTAAGGATGCAGTTTCGCTTTGAAAATCCGATTTTTGGAAAAATTGGTTTTTAAAGTTTAAACTGTTTGTAAATGTTTTATAAAACTTAATAATGTTTTAGAAAGTTAATTATTTTTTTATCGATTAACTATTAATTAACCAAGTTTAGTAATTAATAATTAATTTAGATTAAACAAGGTTTATTAATTTTCATTAAGTAAAGATTAGCACTATTTGTTATCTTTTAAAGGTAAGACTAGTTTTTAATTAATTATTAATTAAGTAAGATTAATTTTTATTAATTATGAGTTAAGTAATTATTATTAATTAAATATAAAGTCAATTATTTATTTATTTAATTAATCAAGTGTTTAATTATTTTTAAATATAAATTACTTAAGGTTCTAATTTGTAATAAATTATTTATTAAAGGCTTAATTTATTATTTAACTTTAAATTAAAAGATTATTCAAATAATTAATTGAGATTAATAAATATTTAATTATTAATAAAGGTTTTAAATTATCATTTAATAATTAATAAAGGATTAATTAAGGGTTTAATGTATAAATAAATTATTTATTAAAGGTTTAGGTATTTATTAATTTATAATTAAATTAAGTTAAATTTTAATAAAGATTAACTATGATTTAATATGATTTTAACTTGTAATTAATCATTTTAAAAGGGTGTTTTAAGTTTTAATCCTTGTTTTCCAAGAATCAAATTGTTAAAGGTACTTATTTTTCAAAGATGGTTTGAACACAAGGAATTCAAATGTCGATACCATTAAGTTGACAAACAATTGTGAACGAGTTATATAAATGTTTTGATTATGTGTGTCATGACCCGCCTTTCATTCGATAGAAAGATGCATCATCAATAAGAAAGAAAGAGGTAGAATTAGAATGGAAAGAAGAAAGAACTCAACCATATCAGAATCTCACAGCGGAAACGGAACAAAATATAATATAACAAATAGATATTACATAGTCATTTACATCAGAGTTACACAGATACACATCATCATCACATTAGACAGTTATAAGGTTCTGTCTAATACATTACATTCCATTACAACAGACAAAGACTACAACACAGCTTAGCGGAAATATAGATATAGCTAAGTCTGGACTCCTTCTCCATGCTCTCGAATATTCGTCAAGCCAAACCTGGTCTCTTGGCTACTCATAAAAATTTGAGTACCCGAGAGTTTAAGAAAAACAGAAATAAACTCCGGGTCGGACATGGGTCTGGTGTGAGTAAACGGTTTAAAGCTGCTTAACTTTTAAAAAACCTTTGAAACAAAAGGTATCATGTAAGGCTCCCCACAAATAAACATGGGTAAGTTTTTACCTTACGCTAACCAAAACATTTGATATGAAATCCAGTGATATTATAATAGGGTCTAGGGTTTTCAAGTAAAATACAGAAATAGCTGGAATGCTTACATCTCACGTTCCAACATAGTTGGGCACAATCAAAACGTACGGGCTCTTATTGGAGAATGGATTCCATACAATGGCAGGGCTACTGGGTACCGCCCGTCACAGTACGTGGCCTAGATCAACGTACCGAGGATCCACCCTAAATCCTCTGCAACACAAGGCCGGGACCATTCCTTACTGAACAGTCCCGAACAAGACTACCCGTAGTTGGCTGCAGACCAACTGCCCACACAACCGAATAAAAAGGGACATATAGACAGGGGAAGCTCTCGTCCTACTTGTGCATGACCCACTTAGCCTTGCTACACCTTCCATGTTTTAGCCATTCCCGATTGATGAGGCTTGAGGCTGCGATTACCTTATAGAACACATCCATCTTAGAATGCTCATCGTCCACCTGACGATGTTCTGAAAGCATTCAATCCATACAAGTTCGTTCCAGGTTCGAACGAAATCGAAGGCATTATCTCGTTACACTCATTTTGGAATCACCTTCAGAGTTAACGACGATAACCCTTGCACTCTGAATCTTCATATTCACTTGAGATTCACCACCTAACGCTTAATTTAGATCGATGTGGTTTTCGGATATCCAAATCTGGAAACCCGATCCCGGTCTCATCGAAATACAAAACGCCATCTTTTAGGTCCAAGTTGTTTTAAAGTTTAAAACAATTCATTTCAATTCAATTCAATACTTGAATTCACACAGCATTTAACATAGATAAATATCACACATTTATCACTGATATATCAAATATCATATCACAGAATATCACAACATATCATCCAATAGATATAATCCAATAGATATCATCGAACAAATATCATCCAATGGATATCATCCAATAGATATCATCCAATAGATATCACCCAATAAATATCATCCCATACAGATATCCTACACAAACAATCATCCATTAACAAGAATTATTAATCCATGTTATAATTAATTTAATCACCTATAATTAAATTAATTACTTAAGAATTAATCTCCTAATCCTGCCTAAAGAATCATTAATTAATTACAAACATTTAATTAATTAATCACTTCTTGATTATCCTTTCAATCCATTATTAATCTCCATCACGGATTAATTATCCTTTAATTATCAATTAATAAACCTCAATTATTAATTAATATCCTTTAATACAAAGTAATTAACCCATAATTACATTTATAATCAATTAATTAACTGGTTAATATCCATTAACTATTAATTAATAACCTTAATTACTAATAAATATCTCTCAATTACAAATTAATTAATCCATAATTACTCTTAAAATTAATTAATTAATCATTAATTAACTAATTAATTATCTCTTAATTATTAATTAATAAAACTTAATTATTAATTAACAACGTTAATTACAAATTAATTAATCCATAATTATTAATTAATCAATCCTTAAGATTAATTCTTAATTACCTTTGATTAATCCTTAATCACCTTTGACTAATCTTTAATTAACTTTGATTAATTCTTAATTACCCTCTGATTAATCCTTAATCATCCTTTGATAAATCAATTAATTAATATTATATTATAGATTAATCATCCTTTAGGTATTGATTAATAAAACCTAATCATTGATTAATAAAACTTAATTACAAATTAAGTATATCTTAATTATTAATTAAGTAACCTCTAATTACTTAATTAACAACTCTCTAAATACTAAATTAATCAAATCTTAATTACTTGATTAATTCATTCTTAATTACTTAATTACTCAATTAATTAATCTTTGATCATTAGTTAACAGTCTTAAATTAATAATCCTTAATTATAACTAATTAATCTTAAATTAATTAATTAATAACCCTTAATTAATTATTAATTAAACCAATTAATTAATCTTAATTAATTACTTAATTAATCCTTTATAATTAAATAAATCAAATTAAATAATTATACTTAATTTCCACAATTAACTAAGTTTATCTCAAGGCATTAAACCTTTAATCATCTTAAGATAAATATTATCTTATTAATACCTTTATTAACATTAACACTTATAAACATTATAATTTATCTTTACTTAATTATATCATTAGTTAAGTTTAAAATAAATAATCATTTAACTTGATAGTTTTAAAGTTATCAAAGCTTAACTTCCTAAAAAAAACTCAAAACATTATCAAGTAGAGGTTTCAAAACTAATTCAAGTTGTATTTTAAAACTTACTTTTCTAAAAATCTTAACTTTCATTTTAAATTGATGTTTTAAAATCACTTTAAATTTTATAAAATTTAAACTAACAAATTTTCAAAATCTCTTAATCAATTGTTAAAGAAACAATTATAAATAGAGTAAGATTATATAAGACATTTAAACTAGATTTAAATTTAAATTCCAAAACCCAATTTGATTTTAAAACATTTTAAAAACTGCTAATCATCTCTGCTTCGGGTCAAACCCGAAGACAACTCGGGTCTACCCCCGAGTAAACTCCCTTTTCTTCCCGATTTTATAGATTAAATTTTAAAGTTGATAAACCTGTAGCTTTTTAACACCTAAAGTTACTCGAGTTCACTCTCGAGTTTTCTCCCCAAACACTCGAGCAATGCTTCGAGTACAATCAAACACCAAACATCAGACGTCACACCCCCCTGTGCACCTGCACAGTCGTCTTCGACGTCGATGATCACCACCGTAACCTCGACACACTGAACATCACCATAGCATTACTTTTCTATCCTCCATACACAATCACATGCCTCTCATCCAAAATCGAACAACACAAAAATTATGGAACCACCACTTCATTAGAAAATGAACTCGCATCCCCTTCACTGATCATCGGAACTGCTACAATTCCGGCCTCGCCATGCCGACACCCCTCACTGCCACTTCCTAAAATTTCAAGCCACTCAATCAACTCGAGGCAAATCAGTGACACAGTTTCCCTCATCGACCAAAATTAGGGTTATAAACTAGATTTCCTGCCGGCGCCTCGATGGTCAGACAACCCACGAGCGATTTTTCCTAGCCTCCTCGTACCTTCCCTATCTCCAGACAAAATCCCGATCATCACAAACCCTTAGGCCACCAGAAACTTCCCCAAAACCACTTTCCAGTCAACACTAAAATGCTCTTCCATTTTATCACTAAAAATCTTGATGTTTGTTTTAAAAATCATGATTTCCAGTGATGATTCAAAATATAAACTTTAATCAATAAAATTCAATATTTGGTTTTATCAAGTTTTATTATTTACTACTGTATTTCCAGATTTTAGAAACATATTTAAATTTAAAACATTTGTACATATTTTTAAATCTTGGCTTAAATTAAAACTCAACTAATTTGTTTGAAGTCAGGGTTTAACAATGATCATATAAAAAGAACTGGCATATTTTTTTTAAAATTTAAAACCCTGTATCAGAACAGGGAGGAACAAACATGCATGTCTATATCTTATCACATATTTCAACTTTCATACAGAAAAAAAACACATAAATATCCACAAGCCAGCATCAGTTATCACAAGAATTTTTCACAAGCAACAAGTTATAATTTACTTAAGCTTTTAATTTAAAAGTTTTCTCGCTGATTAAAGAGCAGAGCCTAGAAGCTTTAAATTGCTGAGGCTTTTAAAACTGGAAAGCATTTGAAAATTATGATGATTCAAACACTTGAAACCACCCTGATAATGTAAGATTTGATACTCCAGGATTTGCATTTTGAATGTTTACAGGCTTGAGAGGATTGCTTGACAACGTACTTCAAATTTTTATTAGAAAATCTGTTACAGGCTTGAGTCACAGGCCTTTGATTCTGGCTTGAGGAAGTGATTACAGATTTGAGTTGCATTTGTTTTTGGGTTAAAACTTTTGAAACTTGGTTCTGGTGATTACAGGTTTTGAAAAGATTACAGAGTTTTGGAAATGTTTCAGGTTTGATCTGGTTTTGGGTATGAAGCTTAAAATCTGAAAATGGTTTCAGGTTTTAATTTTTCCAGACTTTTGATTAGGAAAAAAAATGTGTTTACAGGCTGAAAACAAACAAGGTTGTTTGCTTACAGATCTGGGAAAAAAAATGTTGCAGTGTTTAAAATTTTGGTTTGAGGAAATTTACTGATTTGTTTGAGGAAGTGTTTTTCAGTGCTTTGGTTTATGATCTGAGTTTGGGGAAGTTTTTAATTCAAGAGGTTTTCAGTTTTGATTCAAAAATTTCTGGTTTTTAGGAAGAGTTTCAGGTTTGTAGATAATGAATGTGGCTTTGAAACTTTTTTTAGAGATGATGATGGAAAAGAAATAAGAGAGAGGGGAGGAGAGTTTATAAATGTGAGTTAGGCTTTAATTTAGAATTAGAGAAAAATAAAAATAAATCTTGACACATGTTTACAAATGCTACACTTGTCATTTCCATTATTCTTTAACTTACATGTGTTTTAACATGGTTTTAAAAAGCTTCATTTGTATTAATCTTATTTGTATTTATTTTTAAAAGACATTAAAAGCTTTTATATTAATTTTCTAAGTTAATAAATACATTTGTAAATTAATGAATGTTCTCTAAATTTTATAAAAATAAAATCTTTTAAAAGAAAATGAAGTATAAACCAATTATAATTTAAATAAAATCATATATAATATTTTTAATCCATTTTAAAATGTTAAAATAAACCTTTTTTTTAATTTTACAATTTAATAAACACTATCTTAATTTATAAAAAGAAATTCTTTTTAACGAAAACAAATTCTATTTTAAATAAAAACTCATTCATATTTTTTTATCAAAATATTTTTAAGATATAAATATTCATTTAAATTCAAATTTAAATCTAAACCTAAATTCAAATTCAATTTAAAATCAAATTTAATATCTTTTCAAATTGACATTAACTTTAAACAAACATTAATTAAATTTGAAAATAATAACTTTATTTTAAAAATCTATTTTTAACATTAATCTCAATTATATATATATAAACAAACACCTTGTTAATTCAAAATAATAATCTATTTAAAAAAACTATTTATAACTATATTTAAAATCATCATATTATCATTTATTTTAGTTATTTATATTTGAAAATAATAATTTTATCAATTTTAATTAATTTATTAAGAAGATTATCACATTTTAAATTCCTCGAAATTCCAGTATATCACATTCCTCCCCCCTTAAAAGAATTTCGTCCCCAAAATTTAAAACAGAGATAATTCAAAATCTTTTATTTCATTTAACAATCCAAACATCTATATCAACCATACACTATTAACTAAACAACAATTCATTCGAATAAATAATTTATTCGAACAAAAAGTTCATTCAAACAACCAATTTATTTGTATAAACAAATTATTCAAATCAAACAACTCTAGCTATCCGGACACAGATCTGGATAAGCCTTCCTATAACTATCCAGAGTTTCTCAAGATAAACTCTGAAATCCTAGCTCCATAAAATCTAAACCAGCTAAACCATTATGATCCAGAGGATCCTCTTACTCCGATCAAAAAACTGAACCAAAAATCAGACCAGACTAAAAACCAGTTCAACTACCATATCCTACTGAACTACAGATCCTGACTAAGACGAATCATTCACGTATTTCTTCTGATGAGATACGTGGAAAACAACATGAGTTCCACCCGTCCAAACTGGCAATTCAATCCTGTAGACTACAACACTAGTCTCCTCAAGCACTCGGAACAAACCAATCCATCCTGGAGCGAATTTCCCGTCTTTCCAAATCCGATAACTCCTTTAAATCGGGAAACTTTGACAAAGACTAAATCCTTTGATCCCAAATTCCAATTGTCTTTGTCTCCTGTCCACAAATCCTTCTGATAATCATGCGCTGCTCTCAAACTCTTCTAGATAAGCTCCATCTTCGTAGATGCCTCTCGGATCAAACTGGACAAGAACAAGGCGATCTCTCGACTCTACCCAACAGAATGGGAATCTACCAGGTCTTCTATACAAAACTCCATAGGGTGCCATCTAGACCCTCGCCTGATTACAGAAATGAGAATTCCATTCAATATAGATGGTCCTCCAAGACCCATCAAAATCCAAAACACAGCCCTCAACATAATCTCAAAATTTCTTTTCAGCCTTTCCGTCAGACCGTCGATCTGGGAATGATAGACTGAACCTAAACCAAACTCAAACCCAAGGCTGATCACAAAGTCTCCAAAAATTCTGCTGGAGAAGATAAGATCACAATCGCTAACAATCCTGACTGAAATACCCAGCAGTTAGACAAACTCCTTCAAGAAAACTCAGCCAAAGATGCTACAATACGGGTTGCCTTGACCGGAATAGGATGGGTGCTCTAAATTAACCGGTTTTAAATTACCCATATTCCATTTCCCTCTTTGGTCCTTGGCAAACCGTCGATGAAATCCAAAGAAATATTTCTCACTTCACTTCAGAACTTCTAAGGCTGCAACAACTTGCGGTCTTCTGCTGATCACCTTCACTTGCTGATTGACCACACATCTTCTGACGAAAGCAGCTACATCCTTCTTCATGCTCGGCTACTAGAAGATTTTCTGATAAAACTCCTTGCCTCAAATCCTTTCGATGATCTTTAATGTTCCTTGACCATTAATCCATCCATAACAGGAACACACACATCGCCCGCGTAGAACTCAACTTACTCTTGCCATCCAGAATAGCTAGAACAAGCACACTGGTCAGCCTTGCCTTCAAATCCAAGAAAGCCTCTTCACTCTTAGGTCCACTAAACTTTGTTCCTTCCCGAGTCAACTCAAAGAAATCTTCGGTCAGATTCTCCAACTCTTCTCTCCTCCTTCGGCGCAACCCTACTACTAGGCCAAACAACAGGCACTGCTCCTGGAACCGAGACGATCTGAAACTCTAACCCTTGATGAAGGCAAACCTTCACTCCTTCGAAAACATCCGGATAGTTTCTAACCATAATGATGGACTCTATGCCTCCTGGAGATGCCTTGCTTCTAAGCAACAGATGCTTTAAAGAACTCGGCAATCATCGCGAGTCACTTTTGCGATTCCTCCCAACTCAGCCTCCAAAGAAACAATCCTTACTATCCATCCAATCCATATCCAACTAAGATCAAACCCTTCGAGTTCGAATTTCGATGGGTCACAAGAAAACTATGGGGGAGATAAGAAAGCCTCTACATATCTTATCTAACTCAGTTGCTCCGCCTAAGGATAGGACGGTCAACCAAACAAAGAGAAAGATGAAACTTCTCTAGAACTCAAGTTGGAAATCCGAACAGATACCCAACAAATTAAGATAGGTATATAATTATATAAAAATTACAAATACGCGCTCTCAAGATAGATACCACTCCAGAGCCTAGGTATTATCTCAACCTATGCTCTGATACTAACCGTGATGGTCTAGGCTTTTCAACCATCGACAGCGGCTCACTCGACTGGTAAGATTTTCAACCATCCCAGCCCGGCCGTGGCTTACATTGGTACCTTGGGTTTGCATTTACGGCTAGCCTCTCGACTGTAAGCACCTAGCAAACCAACCCCACAAGGCCTTATGCTACCCCAAGGGACATGTAGGGGTAAGAGTCTCTCGTTCGTCACCTAATGCAAAGCAAGAACCCCCTACCATGCAGTACTAAAGCAAACCCGATCCCGGTCTCGTCGAAATCCAAAACGCCAACTTTTAGGTCCAAGTTGTTTTAAAGTTTAAAACAATTCATTTCAATTCAATTCAATACTTGAATTCACACAGCATTTAACATAGATAAATATCACACATTTATCACTGATAAATCAAATATCATATCACAGAATATCATAACATATCATCCAATAGATATAATCCAATAGATATCATCCAACAGATGTCATCCAATGGATATCATCCAACAGATATCATCCAATAGATATCACCCAATAAATATCATCCCATACAGATATCCTACATAAACAATCATCCATAAACAAGAATTGTTAATCCATGTTATAACTAATTTAATCACCTTAAATTAAATTAATTACTTAAGAATTAATCACCTAATCCTGCCTAAACAATCATTAATTAATTACAAACATTTAATTAATTAATAACTTCTTGATTATTCTTTCAATCCATTATTACTCTACATCACAGATTAATTATCCATTAATTATCAATTAATAAACCTCAATTATTAATTAATATCCTTTAATACAAAGTAAACAACCCTTAATTACTTTTATAATCAATTAATTAACCTTTAATTAACTGATTAATTATCCATTAACTATTAATTAATAACCTTAATTATTAATCAATATCTCTCAAATACAAATTAATTAATGCATAATTACTTTTAAAATTAATTAATTAATCATTAATTAACTAATTAATTATCTCTCAATTATTAATTAATAAAACTAAATTATTAATTAACAACCTTAATTACAAATTAATTAATCCATAATTATTAATTAATCAATCCTTAAGATTAATTCTTAATTACCTTTGGTTAATCCTTAATCACCTTTGATTAATCTTTAATTAACTTTGATTAATTCTTAATTACCCTCTGATTAATCCTTAATCATCCTTTGATAAATCAATTAATTAATATTTAATTATAGATTAATTATCCTTTGAGTATTAATTAATAAAACCTAATAATTAATTAATAAAACTTAATTAAAATTAAGTATATCTTAATTATAAATTAAGTAACCTCTAATTACTTAATTAACAACCCTCTAATTACTAAATTAATCAAATCTTAATTACTTGATTAATTCATTCTTAATTACGTAATTACTCAATTAATTAATCTATGATCATCAATTAACAATCTTTAATTAAAAATCCTTAATTATAATTAATTAATCTTAAATTAATTAATTAATTAATAACCCTTAATTAATTATTAATTAAACCAATTAGTTACTCTTAATTAATTACTTAATTTTATAATTGGATAAATCAAATTAATTAATTATACTTAATTTCCACAATTAACTTAGTTTATCTCAAGATATTAAACCATTAATCATCTTAAGATAAAATATTATCTTATTAATACCTTTATTAACATTAACACTTATAAACATTATAATTTATCTTTACTTAATTACATCATTAATTAAATTTAAAATAAATAATCATTTAACTTGATAATTTTAAAGTTATCAAAGCTTAACTTCCTAAAAAAAACTTAAAACATTATCAAGTAGAGGTTTCAAAACTAATTCAAGTTGTATTTTAAAACTTACTTTTCTAAAAATCTTAACTTTCATTTTAAATTGATGTTTTAAAATCACTTTAAATTTTATAAAATTTAAACTAACAAATTTTCAAAATCTCTGAATCAATTGTTAAAGAAACAATTATAAATAAAGTAAGATTATATAAGAAATTTAACTAGATTTAAATTTAAATTCCAAAACCCAATTTGATTTTTAAAACATTTTAAAAACTGCTAATCATTTCTGCTTCGGGTCAAACCCGAAGACAACTCGGGTCTACCCCCGAGTAAACTCCCTTTTCTTCCCGATTTTAAAACTTAAATTAAATTTTAAAGTTTATAAACCCGTAGCTTTTTAAAACTTAAATTTACTCGAGTTCACTCTCGAGTTTTCTTCCCAAACACGCGAGCATTGCTTCGAGTAAAATCCAACACCAAACATCGGACGTCACACCCCCCTGTGCACCTGCACAGTCGTCTTCGACGTCGATGATTACCACCGTAAGCCTCGACACACTGAGCATCACCGTTGCATCACTTTTCGATCCTCCAAACACAATCACAGGCCTCTCATCCAAAACCGAACAACGTAAAAATTCTGGAACCACCACTTCATCAAAAAATGAACTCGCATCCCCTTCTCTGATCATCGGAACTGCTACAATTTCGACCTTGCCATGCTGACATCCCTCACCGCCACTTCCCAAAATTTCAAGCCACTCGATCAACTCGAGGCAAATAAGTGATACAGTTTCCCTGATCGACCAAAATTAGGGTTATAAACTAGATTGCCTTCCTACCGACGCCTCGATGATCAGACAACCCACCAACGATTTTTCCTAGCCTTCTCGTACCTTTCCCTATCTCCAGACCAAATCTCGATCATCACAAACCCTTAGGCCACCAGAAACTTCCCCAAAACCACTTTCCATTCAACACTAAAATGCTCTTGCATTTTATCACCAAAAATCTTGATGTTTGTTTTAAAAATCATGATTTCCAGTGATGATTCAAGATATAAACTTTAATCAATAAAATTCAATATTTGGTTTTATCAAGTTTTATGATTTACTGATGTATTTCCAGATTTTAGAAACATATTTAAATTTAAAACATTTGTACATATTTTTAAATCTTAGCTTAAATTAAAACTCAACTAATTTGTTTGAAGTCAAGGTTTAACAATGATCATATAAAAAGAACTGGCATTTTTTTTTAAATTTAAAACCCTGTATCAAAACAGGGAGGAACAGACATGCATGTCTATATCTTATCACATATTTCAACTTTCATACAGAAAAAAAACACATAAATATCCACAATCCAACATCAGTTATCACAAGAATTTTTCACAAGCAACAAGTTATAATTTACTTAAGCTTTTAATTTAAAAGTTTACTCACCGATTAAAGAGCAGAGTCTGGAAGCTTTAAATTGTTGAGGCTTTTAAAACTGGAAAGATTTTGAAAATTGTGATGATTCAAACACTTGAAACCACCCTGATAATGTAAGATTTGATACTCCAGGCTTTGCATTTTGAATGTTTATAGGCTTGAGAGGATTGCTTGACAATGTACTCCAAAATTTTATTAGAAAATCTGTTACATGCTTGAGTCACAGGCCTTTGATTCTAACTTGAGGAAGTGATTATAGATTTGAGTTGCATTTGTTTTTGGGTTAAAACTTTTGAAACTTGGTTCTGGTGACTACAGGTTTTGAAAAGATTACAGAGTTTTGGAAATGTGTCAGGTTTGATCTGGTTTTGGGTATGAAGCTTAAAATCTGAAAATGGTTTCAGGTTTTAATATTTTGAGACTTTTGATTAGGAAAAAAAAATGTGTTTACAGGCTGAAAACAAACAAGGTTGGTTTGCTTACAGATCTGGAAAAAAAATGTTGCAGTGTTTAAACTTTTGGTTTGGGGAAATTTACCGATTTGTTTGAGGAAGTGTTTTTCAGCGCTTTGGTTTATGATCTGAGTTTGGGAAAGTTTTTAATTCAAGAGGTTTTCAGTTTTGATTCAAAAATTTTTGGTTTTTGGGAAGAGTTTCAGGTTTGTAGATAATGAATGTGGCTTTGAATTTTTTTTTAGAAATGATGATGGAAAAGAAATAAGAGAGAGGGGAGGAGAGTTTATAAATGTGAGTTGGGCTTTAATTTAGAATTAGAGAAAAATAAAAATAAATCTTGAAACATGTTTACAAATGCTACACTTGTCATTTCCCATTATTCTTTAACTTACATGTGTTTTAACATGGTTTTAAAAAGCTACATTTGTATTAATCTTATTCATATTTATTTTTAAAAGTCATTAAAAGCTTTTATATTAATTTTCTAAATTAATAAATACATTTGTAAATTAATAAATGCTCTCTCAATTTTATAAAAATAAAATCTTTTAAAAGAAAATAAAGTATAAACCAATTATAATTTAAATAAAATCATATATAATATTTTTAATCCATTTTAAAATGTTAAAATAAACCTTTTGTATTTAATTTACAATTTAATAAACACTATCTTAATTTATAAAAATAAATTCTTTTTAAGGAAAACAAATTCTATTTTAAATAAAAACTCATTCATATTTTCTTTATCAAAATATTTTTAAGATATAAATATTCATTTAAATTCAAATTTAAATTCAAATTCAAATTCAATTTGAAATCAAATTTAATATCTTTTCAAATTTACATTAACTTTAAACAAACATTAATTAATTTTGAAAATAATAACTTTATTTTAAAAATCTATTTTTAAAATTAATCTCAATTATATATATAAACAAACACCTTGTTAATTCAAAATAATAATTCTATTTTAGAAAAACTATTTATAACTATATTTAAAATCATCATATTATCATTTATTTTGGCTATTTATATTTTAAAATAACAACTTTATCAATTTTATTTAATTTATTAAGAAGATTATCACATTTTAAATTCCTCGAAATTCCGGGATATCACAATGTGGACAAATATTAGCAGAATAAATCTCTATTCTACTATAAGCTGATTATTTGATTGTTTGGACATCTGTTAGCAGAATAAATTCTCGTTCTGCTATAATGTAATTATTTATTGTGTGACATATGTTTAGTAAAATAAATTCTCATTTTGCTATAAGTAGTGAATTGTTTGTATGTCTATTTAGCAGAATAAATCATCATTCTGTTATTATATTATTTGGACATGTATATGCTAGTTGAGTTGTATTAATATGTTATTTTCTAATTTGGATATGAATTGTATTTACATCAATGTTGACTTATGTAAATAGATGGTTAAGTGACTTGGAAGTGAAATTAGTTTTAAATGGTAACTCAAATTACTACAGTTAGGACTACTAAGCCTCTTTTTGAAATTTTAAGTATGGTTTTGAATTAATTTCAATTCTTTAATCAACTTAGGGTTAAGGTTTATAAATGATTTTTCAAGTTATATTACTATTTTATTAACGTATTTATAAATAATAAATTGTTATAAGAATGGGTTTTACTAATTAAAAAGGGTTTATTTAAAATGATTCAAAAGGATGAGTTGCAAAAGATATTTTATAAAGGATTTTTATTAAAGAAGATTAATCAAAGGAGTCTTAAATGGGAAAAATGTTTTATAAATGAATTTAGAGATTTATAAAGAGGTTTTTAATTTAACTTGGAGAATTTTAATAGTGATTTATAAATTTATGGGGGAACTGATTTAAAGGACAAAAATTTGTATATTTTTAGCCTCAAGGACACGACCTCGATATTTTAACCACAAACATTCTTCTAAAAATTATTCATAAGGACAAACATTCTTGCAAAATTATTCATAAGGACAAACGTTCTTCCAAAACTGCTACCAAATTAAAAACTGCTACCGATAACTACAAACTGATACCAAAAACTAAAAACTGATACCTAAACAAAGTTTTCCTTCAGGCTAAAATACTGAAGGTCTGTCCTTGAGGCCAAAACGTTGAGAAATTTTGTCCTTAACAATAATTTCCTGTAAGTTTATTAGGAAAATTTATAAGTTATCTGAAATATGAAGTGAGCTTTTAAAAAGGAAATTTTTTATAAAGGATAAATGGTTTGATTTTTATAGGAAGTGATGTTTTAAATGGAATTTGTTTGGCCATTTAATATGGAATTTGAAAAGAAGGAAACTTTTGTAAAGTTTTGGTAAATATACTTTTACCGTTGAGATACATACATACATACATACATACATACATATATATATATGTGTGTGTGTGTGTGTGTGTGTGCGTGTATGTGTGTATATGTATATATATTTCCAAGTATAAAAGGGATGTAATGGGTTTGGGAATAGTATTTTTGTAAAGATCTTTGATTAAATGTTTATAAAATGATTTTAATTAATTGAATATCAATTAAATAAGGCTTATTGGATTCAATATGGGATTAAATGCATGTTTGAATGTTTGTTTTTTTTATAGTTAAATAATCGACTATCAAAATATGGACCCAAAACGTAAGTTTGGAAATATCTAGGAGAAACATGTGAGTTATATGGCACAGTCAGTGTATAAATCTCGTTTCATTCTCCAAGGAAAAATGATAAAGAGATCTTTCCACTAATTGTTAGGAGGCGATCTCCACTCTTATCTTGTCTGTTTATTTCTTAAAGGAGTGGGGTTGAGTTTATCAGAAATTATTGAAAGTTGTTTCGAAGAGATCGGGATCATATATATTATCCGAAAACCACTTCGATGCAACTCAAGCATTTCAAAATGAAGACATTTTGAAGAGTATGGAATCGAAGATGGAATTTTGAAGTGCAAGGGCTATTGCTACTAATCCTGAGGATGATTCCAAGTTGGTTGTAGTAGAGGTTGTGCCTTAAGTTTCATTCAGTTCTAGAACGAACTTGTATGAATGAATGCTAGCATTGCACTGATGTCTGGAAGACAGTGTAGTATTCCAAGTGAGAAGTGCTAAATAAAGGTAAAACGTAGTCTTAAGCCTTATCAACCAGGAAATGACAAAAATCGAGCATGCAGCAGGGCCAAGTGGGTCGCTCCCATCAGGGTATGGTCATTCCAAATCTATATCGGTTATATCTACTCATGTATGCTTTGGGACCCAAAGTGGGTAATCATATTCGGTACTGCTAGTCAAGTGATAGGCTAGTCCTGTGTAGTAGGGGTATAAGATGTTTTTGTCAGACCCCGGTACATTTTATCTAGAGATGTACCTTTAGAAGGTAGTTCCTTACCTTGTCATAGTTTTGAATCCAATCTCCAATACGTGCTTTTATGGTTTTGATTGTAAAACCTAGTATGCTAGAGTTGAATTAATGCTACAATTTCGGTCATGATTAATAAGTATTTGTACTTTATACATTATTATAATATCACTGGATTCTCTATAAGAAGTGTTTTGGTTATCGTAAGGTAAAAATCCATCCGTGTTTATGTGCGGCATAGTCTTACGAGATTCCTTTTATTTTAAAAGGGTTTTAAACATAATATTTTAGTTGTTTGAGTTTACTCACACCAGACCCATGTCTAACCCAGAGTTTTATTTTCTTTCCCTAAAACTCTTGGGTGCTTAAATTTTTATGAGCAGTCTAGTAGTTCAGCTTTCTACGGATGCATTTTAGAGGAGTTTAGAGCAGGAGGCTTCATCGATAGTATTTATTATTTTATTTTGGCTTATTATATGTATCTTGTATCAGTTAGGTAGGGATAGGCTGTTATAATCGTTAAAGAGTAGAATTGTATTACTATGACTATGATGTACATTTTTGAAATGACTTTGTAAACTATTATGTCGATTAATATAGTTATTCCGTTGCGTTTTGAGATTCTATGATTGTTTAGTTTATTCTTATCTTCTATCTTCTTTCTTTTCCCTAACAATCTGTCTTTTCGACACTTAGTTGTTCGGGACGTGAATACCGTGGATATATTAGTATCAACTTCTGGGGTTCGAAAAGGTGGGTCGTTACACAATGCGAGCAAAAACAATAGTCGCTTTCACAAGATTAAAAAAATAGTTTGATACAGATGTATATATCAAATTTTTGATGCAATATTCCTTAAATATCACGAAGGTACTAGAAAAAAACACATTTATTTCAATTTTATCCACTGAATTTTTCTTGTATGTCTTTAAATACACGTGACATAATCAAACCGCTTGTCATGGATGTTTGTCTATCATAGCATTGAAAAACCAAATAACATGAAGTCTAAAAAAATCAAGGAACATTCCTTACTTTTTTCGGCTCCACACTCTTTGTCTTTGAAAGGCTACAGTCGAAAACCTCATTAACGATCGGTTTGACTAGTAAAACCACGCAATAGTGGTAAATCAACCATTACATTACGCAAGTTCAAAATAAAATCTTTAATGTAATTTTTCATTAAATTACTTTGAACATCAAATGATAAGTTGTTGAAAAAATATTGGATCGGAGGGATTTAATGAGATGTTTGTGGAGAGAACAAGGTAAATAGCACAACAGAGAACTATGGAACATGTTAAAGACATGTTTCGTGTTTTTTGATTTCATACTATTTGGTTTTGCAAGCTTTTTGTCGACAAACCTCCTTGATGATTGGTTGATTATCATTTGATGTTACATTAAATTTTCTTCAAAATTATGTAATCAAAGTCGAACGGTCAGTTCCCTCATTTCTTGTGAAGTGTTTGAAATAAACAAATAGTATGAAGCTAGAAAAAGAAACATTAATGATGTTGCTTTTAATATGTATTCTTAAATCTTTTCAAAACTTTTTACTTTGTTCTCTCTACAAATATCTTAAATTATTTTTCTCATGGTCATTCTAGTATTCAAATGAAAACAATTTTCTTATAAAAAAATTCTGACTTCATCGTATACTTTCAAATTCTCATATTTACCGATTCAATTACAAAATTTGGGAGTAAAATTCACTTTTTTGTTTTAAGGCTGTAAATTCTCATATTTGAAGTTCAAATTTTCAAATTTTTTTTAAGAACAACTAGCTAGTTATGTGATGTTTTAAATATAGGTTCTAGAGGTCATGAGTTCAAACCCCTAAGACATCAAAATGAGTACTCTGCTTGAATACAATACCACTCTTACTGTCAATTTTTTCTTCAAACATTTAGTATCAAATTCAAATCCTAAATTCTTTATTTTTCTAATATATTATTATTTGATGTTCAAATAAAATTAAAAGGCTGTATTAAATATTCAATTTTGAAATTATGTAATTGAATAATCGGTCTTTACGTTGTTGTGCGGTCATATTAGTTTAGAGAGGATAGTATTTAAACTTTGAGGACATAGATACAATTGTTTTTTCCCGCGAAATTTTTACCATTTCATCAAACTAACCGTTACAAAATTTTCCTACGTGAAGCCCAAAAAATACAGTCCACCCGCTTCTTCTCCCATGTTTCCCAATTGCAAATTAAGTCTTCTTGTTATTCTCCTGTCCAACTTCACAATTCTCTCCTTGGATATGAATACACAATCTCTCTCATATGTTAACCTTTCTTTGCATTATAACTCTCGTTCCAACATCAACCGCAAAAAAACATCCTTGACGCCATCATCGATCACAAAAAATTTCCTTTTGTCAGCCGATGCCCTCACACGACTTGCATCCCTATAGGAGTCGACGTTGCAAGTTTACATCCATACTAACAAATTCAGTTTTTGAGTAAACCCTAAGTTCTTTCCACACATAAAATCCATATTTTATGTAATATACACTCGTATCATTGCAAGTGGTATGTTGATTTTTCTTATGAAGTCATTAAATTTTGCGTCTGAATCATTATGATTGGCAAGTAGTAATAACGTTTGAATTGAAAAATCTGTTCTTTGCATTGGAAGTTGTTTTTTCATGTGTAATCTCTTTTGATCAAGTTGTATATAAGCTCTTAGGCTTATTTTAGATTTGTGTTAATGAATCCCAATTCATTAGAAAAGATGACTTCATTGGTGGATCTTCAAGCAACCCCAGTTTCAGATAATATTGACTTTGAAGATGTCTTAGTAAATTGCATTATGGATTTTTCACTTCAACGGATTGAGAGAAAAACTACCGTTATTGCTAAATAATGTAAAGCAGATGAACATGGATCAATTTCTAGTGTCTTGACTAAAAAGATTATTGAACTTGTTGTTTTTGGTATAGATGGTCCTGTTGCTGACCAAGGATATCCTACGAAGACGGATATCAAAAATCTATGAGCTAAGGACATCTTTGAATACTAATGTTCTTCCTCTTGGTCTACTTGACGTTGGTTTATCTTGTCTTCTTTCCTTTCTCTTCATGGTAACATATTTCTTGATAAATAGGGATACCATGTACTTAAGAAGTTCATTTCGTTATTGATTTGTATGGAATAAAAATAACCCAAGGCATGTTACTAAGGATCCATTCTAAGTGAACGATAACAGGATATTTGAGCCGGAAATTTAAATGAGGAATTTGAGCTGGAAAATTGGTTGAAAGAGGAATGTATTTGATGATACAAATAGGGTATTCGAGTGGTTTAAAATGTGATTGTTAATTTTATTGATTTTATAGTTAATTAATATTTATTTTATCATATAATATGCGTTTAATAATTGCAAATAATAAAAAATAAATTGCTCGATTTCATTAAAGTAGACTAATACATTTTTAAATTCAAACACGTTCAAAAAAACTACTAACAATGACCAAGCAACAAGTCCAACTTGTACATCAAAATCCTGCTACTTCTTCATCGGTCAAATTTTCCACAAAATTCAAGTTGAGGATTCATTGCGAAAAATTAACATAAGCTTCCACCGTTGAACTGTTACAATAAAAGATAGTATAGTTGCACGACATTATTGAAACGACCCACATGAACGATTAACCTTCCAACATCATGTCTGCTCAAGCTGCCCTGCTCGGTATGTCTACTTCGTTTAGGCTGTGGAGCAACTAGATTGTCACATGCTACCCAATCGGAGCAACAATCTATATTGACAGTAGTAGAAGGCTGAGCGGATAGAGTAGGAGGTAATAAGTATCTACAAGTCCCCTTTTCTATGTAGCCTCCGATAAACCGATCCAACTCTCTAAATTTTAAGAAGGAACTTTTCTAAATTTCTTGAATCTTCGTTCAGTGGTATTCCACCACTTCTTGGGACCGTCAATGTAATCATTCTCCCGATCCCAAATCCCTCCTTCTAATTGTAACAATCTGCCCTAGTCAGTCCACGAATGCTTTAACTTGTCATATTTGTTCTTCATTTGTGTATAGGACTGGTCAAGGATCAATTTGTCATTAAATGCGTTTGTCACCAATGTATAAAACGAGCTGATGGAACTCCTTCTGTTCGGTAAAAATTCTACACACAAGTCTTTGAAAATTCCCTCCCTTTTGAGTGTCCATAAAGCAATAGGCCGAGAGGAAGCAGAAAATCCATGCGACATGCTGAAAACTGAAAATCACGGAATACTGCAAAAAATTCATAGAAAAATATATGTTATAAATTGAAATAAAATAAATAAAAAAACGAAAAAATTACTCGATAAGAGAATCGAAGAGAGATGCAGAAAATCGAAAAGGTGGTCGGTGTGCTGGTATGGAGGTCGAATGGGGGCGGACGGGGGTGTTAGTAAATAAAAGGGAAGAAGAAGGCGAAAAGAAGTAGTTATTTGTGAGAAACGACATGAAACGTCTGACGCATCGGACGTTAAAGTATCGTTTTCACCAACTGGCTTAACGGTCCAAGTGTCGCATTTGAAATGTTGTGACTTTATGCATCGGACCCGTCGATAATGTTAATGCGAGATTTTTTATCTGCAAACGATGCCTAACACCATCATTTCATTGTTCAGCATGTTAACATGCTAGAACATGTTACCTATCAGAATATATTATATCACTATTATTATTATCGTTTGAAAATTTTTAAATCATAATTCTTAGTCCATATAAAACCCTAAATAAATGGCGGCTACTTCTTCTTCATGCAATAAAACCGTAAATCAACCGTAATCTCCAAATCTCGTTTCCCCTGATATATTAGTAAATGAAAAGAACGACCCACGTGGGAAGAGAAATTGGATCTGGGTACAAATATCGTAGACGATCTTCCATTCAAAGATAACAGGCGGCATCCCGATTCAAAAAATAACGCTCAAGGATCTTCGCTTGAGGCGCTTGTATGGACGGGGTCTTTAATGGTTGAAAATTTTCTGCTAATGTAGGAATTCGTCGCATTGTGGTCTATTCTACAGGGAGAGACCAGAGCATGCTTAAGCCTTCATATAGCAACGAGGGGATAGGTGGTGATCAGATAAGTGACGGGGGTCCGAAAAATAAATTAGATAATTTCGTTCTGGACTTGAACCAAAAACATAATGGAAGGAATTCTACAGCTAATCATCAAGGAGGGGACAATAATGGAAGGAAGAAGTTAATTTACGTTAAACCAACTTCCAATAAAAATAATAAATGGAAACCACTAATCCCTGAAATGATTTTTAGAAGATCTAAACTAAAATGGGAAAACTCCATTGTAGTATACTTTTTTTTGGTTTTAGGCCCCATTATATTTATTTTTGAGCTTACATATACCGGATCTAGAAGCTTAAGAGTACATATGATCTCTTTGCTAACAGAATGATTTCTTTCTGGTTAGATTTGAAGATATAAAAAAGACAAAGAATTCTAGAAGAAGGGTCTTATTTATTTGATTCTAGAATAATCATGATCAAAAAATGGAACCTTGGTTTTAAATTTAATAGAGATATTTTTACAACAATTCCTGTATTAGTAAAATTATTACATCTGGACTTAGAATTTTAGGATGTTACCGCTCTAAGCATCATCACCAGCTCATTTGGGATTTCGATTGAATTGGATGAAATTACTTCCAAATAGTCTCGCCTTTCTTTTTCCCATGTTTTAGTTGAAATGAATGCAACTTCTGACTTTCCTAATGAGATCGAAGTTGTTATTTTCAATGAAGAGGAGGTTACATTTAAATTTAAGTATGAGCATTTACCAATACAGTGTAGGTTTTGCAAAGTGCTTAAGCACGTTAACTCTCGGTGTAATAGAAAGAAAACTCTGGTTTGGCAACCTAAAACAAATCCTTCAACTAGTTTAGGCAATGGAAAAGAGTCGGCTCTTAATTAGGAAATACAAGACGGTGGTGGAAATTTAGCAAGAATGTGTTTTAAGGAGCATAGTTGATGAGGTCATGGAGAAAATACCAGTATAAAAGCAAACAAAACAAATGGTATAGTGGAGGAAACTAGCAATAATGTAATACACACATCTGATTGGGAAATTGAAGAAATTTATTCAGAAGCTCTAGATAGTGCACATGTAAACACCATAAAAGATTTTTGATCGGAACAAGATAGACTATTAGAAACAAATAATGCATGTCCAAGTTTAAATAACAAATAGTGAGTTATTTGCTGAGAAATACATGGAATAATAAAAATGAAGCTTAGCAAACCAAATACAGATAAAATTCTAGATTTTTTTTGACAATTCAAAATCTGAATATTTAGATAGTTCTGATGAACTGTAGAAGACATCAACCGGTATGATATTGATAGAAATTTCATCGATAATATTGTTAATATTATAGATGATTCCCTAGGTAAAAATAAAGTAGAAATGATAACTTAGGATATGTAAGTGATCACCCTTTTTTGATGAAAGATTGATCCTCTTATGAGGAGGGCACTCATGCAAGTGATAACCCATATTATAAAAGCAAATCTAAAAGAGGAAAAATAGAAACCTAAAATAATTGCTCCTCCTAAAAGAGAAAATTTAAGGAGAAAAAAATAAGAATAAACGACTATTTGAACTGGAATGTTAGGTATGAACTCAATTGCTAGAATTAATGATATATAAAAAACTCCTAACTATTAATAAACTGAGTATAATCTGTTTGTTAGAGAACAAGCTTTCAAATAGTAGAATCAAAATGTTTCATCTTCCAACAAATGAAGAATTATTCGTAATAATGATTGTCGTGCTGGAGGTAGAATTTTGGTTCTATGAGATACGTAAATAAGGGACTTTCAAATTCTTTCAAAAAGTAAACAACATATAAGTTGCAAAGCCATGAATAAAGGATGTTGTGAATTCTTAATAGCTTTTATTTATGCTAGCAACTTTATTAAGGATAAAGAAACTCTTAAGAATTTTTTATGTGCTGAAATTAAAAGCTATGATAAGCCATGGTTTCTCTTGGGGGGCTTTAATAGCGCTCTTCAAGCAAAGATAAAAAAAATGGGGTTAGCTATTCCTTTCACTCATTTAAGAGGATTAAACAAATTTTTAATGGAAGTTAGTCTAGTTGACACTAAACTGCAGGGTTACAACTTCACTTGGAGGAAAAGAGGCATGACAACCAAAACTAATAGAGTGTGGTCAATGATTTATGTGTAAACCCGTTTCCCTATTTGATTTCAATTTCTCTACCTAATTATTCTAAATTATTCTAGTGATCATAACCCGATTCTTGTTAAGCTTCAGGAGAATCTTAAAGGTGATAAAGGCTTTCCTTTAAGATACTATAACACGTGGCACTTGTATAATAATTATTTTTCTAGTTTCAAAGTCGGTTTTGAAGAGAGCAAATCCTCCGTACCAAGTTTTTTCTGTGCCACTATCTCAGTCAATACAAAAATGTCATATGTCACTACTAATAAATACACTAACATATATTCTTTAACTCCGTTAGCATTGGATTAACGTCGGCATTAATTATTATTTATTGGGAATATGAATTCATGACACATGCGGACAAGTAATTCATGACACATGCAGACAATTCTAATTCTAGGTACACAATTAGTCATTGCTGTTATATACTTCTATATTTCTCAAATTTACACCAACCCATCTCAAAAGAACAGCAGAATAAATCATTTTACAGCCTGCACAAGAACAAAGAATACATTACCATAATACACATGAACAAAGAGCAAATATGAACTGAAATTATACACAGACAAAAACGCATTCATACATAAGCAGTTCAACCCAGCTCGTTGATATCAACTAAAATAAAAAATCCAAACAACATAATTTTTCATGCATACAAAAATCTTAATTAATCAATAAAAATCATAGTCAATCATCTAAATCAAAAAAACTATGTTCTACTTTCAAAGGGATTTTTACGTGACATTCCTCGAATTTGTCTTTGTATAAATTTGCCCATTGCTTTGCTACCGAACATCCCATTTTTTCCCAACATATAGCTATGGGAGGGAAAGGAGCATCGTCGGTCAATTGTAACTTCACAAAGTGTGTTCCTTCATCAACTATACATACGACGATTACTTTGTTGCGTAATGAATTAGGAGGTTCTCTTAAAGGTAGGTAAGTAGCACTTTCCTTTGGCGCTAAAACAATGAACACACATTGAAAAGCACTAGCGACTATGATTCCCATGTAAGGAAGTTTCATCCAAGATTCCATTGGTGCAAATGGTGATTCGCATTGTAATGCTAGTTCACATTGTTTAAAATTTGCTTCGCCTCCTAAGAACAATGTATACTCATACGCATGCTTTCTCAACTCTTCAAGTAATGCTTTCCTCACAAGTATCCATCCATTTTCACGACTCATACCTAATTGTTCGGCGATAGCTCTAAACCCACAATGCCCATCTCTTTCTACATCCTCCGAGCTTTTGATAAAATTTCGAATTATTGGATTTAATTCCCATAACATATCATGCATCTTATTTGAAACCTGTAAATATTTAAGACACAAAAACTATGAGTATCTTATTGAATTAAAGTATTATGTTGCAAAAAAATATATTAATGTTTAAATACCATATCAATATTTGTTGTAGGATTAGTTGTACAAGAGAACTTTTGTAACAGTTCGGTGAACGAGGTCATGTGAGAGTTATCAGTTTTGTTGGGCACGCCACTTCCATATAGCCCCTACAACAATAAAAATAACAATGCAAAGAATTATAAAAATTGTGCATATAATATAGTAACAATTATACCTTCTAAAATTCAACATAATGTGTTACCTGCATATAATAATTTGATGAAGAAGACACTATTTCCGTAGGCTCCATGTCCTTTACTGAATAATGTGAATTAAACTCCTAATATTTGGATAGCAATTAGTTCTTTTTAAAATCTAACAAACAAGAAGTTTAAAATACATTGCGTATACGGTTGTAAGGTTACCTGTTGATGCTGGAAATATTGTCTTCTTTGAGTAGTACTGCCATTATAAAATTTTGAAGGAACATGCTCATCTTTTCTATGTCTTTTTTTTCCTTAAAGCTTTTTCTAAAGCATTTTTTGGACGACTCGAACTAGCAAAAATATTCTCCTTCGGTTTTATTTTGATTCCTTTCACTTTATGCTTAACCTCGTTAGTAGATGTAGGCTCTAATATATCACTGCCAGTTGGTGAACCTTCAAGCTGACTCAAACGAGTCATCTACTTCTTTTAGAGTTTTGTTAAGCCCAGAAAGAGCAATTTCATACGCATCTTCTGATCATGCTGCTCTTGTTGCAAGTTGTGTATACAATCGACACAACTCTTTATAGCGCCTTGCGGTTTCTATTTTCGGATCATTATTATTTATTTTTGGACAATTTTTGCACTCTTAGCCTTCACATTTTTTGTCCATCTTCTTAGGATGTATTGAGGAGGAATACTCAAAACTCTCTTTATAGAAAGAACCTTTAAAGCATGTGCACATAAGATCCCCACAAACTCAAATTTCTTGCAATTACACAAAATAACAGAATTAGTTGAGTTATATGTCACCATATGCTTGAAATCTTTCCCATGAGGAGCAATTTCATATTTAGCCATTGTTCCAATCTCTTCAAATAAAGTCATCGTACAATCGTGAGCTTTACATAACTCATTTTGCAACATTTTTAGGACCGGGGTGTGTACATAATTGCCGCATATTGTAAAATTTTAACAGGAAAGGACAGTGAAGGAGTACCATGATTTACTTTAAAATCAGCCTTTGATTCTTCATAACGACGATTGTCCACTAACCTCTGAAAATGCTCAAAAAATTGTAGTAAATAATACTTATAACTAACATACTTTTTCACAGCATTGTTCATGCTTTCACTACGTTGGGTGGTTGTAATATCGGCACAAAATATTTCACGCCCATAAACTAATGCCCATTTCTCTTTTAGATTAAACAATCATTTTAGTCAATCGTTGGTTTGAAGATTATATTTTTCAAGCATCATGTTCCAAGCATTTAAAAAGTCGATTTCATCCTCATAATCATATATACAACTACTAAAGTCTTTAGCAAAAGTAGAGAATTTATCGAACAAATGACTAAGATGCTTAGCTGGATTTTGATATATATGCCAAATGCATAACCGATGACTTGTCCCGGGCCATTGAGAAGTAACTGCCTTAGCCATGGCAGCATCCTGGTCTGTAAGTATAGTCATAGGTCTTTTTCCAAACATCGCCTTCTCAAACGTATCAAACAACCATGCAAAAGTTTCAGTGGTCTCATCATATAATAATGCGGCCCCAAATAATATTGTTTGCTTATGATTATTCACACCGACAAACATTGCAAAAGGTCTTCCTTCTTTATTTTTTCTGTAAGTAGTGTCAAAGCATACAACATCGCCAAAATAATCATAGTCTACCATCATGTTTGCATCAGCCCAAAAAATATTAGTTATCAAATCATTTTCATCCACTTGTATAGCATAAAAAAAGTTAGGGTCTTTCAACTGCATTTGTTGTAAATACTCCGACACTCCACCCGTATCTCCTTTTTCCATATTTCTTGTTCATTTCGAACGTAAATAATTTCTATAATCTTCCGGAATAAAACCAAGATTTTCACGACCTCCAGCTTGTTTACTAAAAAACTCTAAAGCTTCTTTTGGTGCAATACCAGAGTTGTCCGCCATATCAGCTTGAGCTATTTGCGCATCAGTCATTTTTCTATGTGATCTAAAGAAATGGGTCTTAGAAGGACTTGACACCATATGTGTATGATGTGGAACAAATTCGACGATGCTATATTTTTTACTATCTTGACAATAAGCAATTTTCATCTTTGCTAGATAGCGAAATCTTGTCTCGGCTCGATGAGATTTAACATAAACATCACGTTTGTCTTTTCCGCGCCAACCTTCGGCAGAGCAAAAAAAAACTCTATCTTTCACATTGACCTGATTCGGTAACATATGAGCTCTACCTTTCCTAATACTAAAACCAAAACAGTATGCGTATTCATTGTAAAATCTAAATGCATCGAATTCGGTTTGAAACGTCATACCTATCATTGGAATTAGCTCTTTCCGTATTTTTGAATGAATAGAATCCACGATGGACATTGAATCGGTTGAATTTTTTTTTTCACCATTGATATCTTGGGTTGATTTTTCTTGCTCATCTTCACTTTGAAAATTTAGCTTACGACATGCTTTATTATCACTTTCCATAATTTTTTGATTTTATTTAACATTCAAATGTTGTTCCTTAATTTGATGAAGAAGAAGTGGGTAGAATATTAAACTTTCAGTTAATTTGCTTTTGTGAGATATGCTTGTAGAAGAGGAAGGGACATAAGCTAATTAAAAGGATATTAACAGATAATTAATTAGCTGAACTGAATACAATGCTAACGGAGTGAAAAATATATGTTAGTGTGTTTATTAGCAGTGCCATGTGGCATTTTTGTATTGGTTGGGACATGGGTATAGAAGAAACTTGGTATAGAGGATTTGCTCTCGGTTTTGAATCACAAACATGGGGTCCAATGCATGTTTTCATTCATAAGATGAGACAAACCAACAAGGAGCTTACAAATGGAATAAAACCAGAGAAAAGGAAAACCACATTTTAATTGTGCAGCCTAGTAGAAAGCTTTAAACGAGGCGGATGAAAATTCAGTCAGCGGTGTCCTACTTGGCAAATTGGAGAAAGCTAATAAAATCTCGAATAGAAAGAAAAGATTTTTCATGAGAACTCGAAATAAAAATCAAAAATTACATGGCTACAGGAAGGAGATACTAATTCTCATTTCTTTCATGCTAAAATGTCAATCAAAAAGCATAGAAATAAATTGCTTACTTTATTTAATAAATATGCAGAATTATTTTATGTTGTAGATTATATAGAAAATGAGACTCTTAGCTACTATAGTTCCCTTTTCAATAGTGAAATTAAGTCGCATCGTCGTTTCCCAATTATTCAATTTCGAAGAAGGGTGAGTGAAAAGGGAAGAAAATTCCTATTGGAAGGAGTTTCTTTAACAGAAGTCAAAGAACCCGTTTTCTCTACTTCCGGCGGATAAAGTCCTGGTCTAGATGGTTTCCTAGCTAAATTTTTTAAATTCATTGGGAATAGATAAAAAGATATTCTCTGGAAAGCTATAAAAGAAGTCTTCGAAACTTGTAACCTAACCAAATGGGTAAACCGCATATTTATTGCTCCAGTGCAAAAGAAAGATAAGTCCATTTCTATTTTTGATTGTTGCCCTATTGCTTATTAAAACATATTTTAAAAAATAATTTCAAAAAAAAATCAATAATAGAGTTAAATGTTTACTTTCTTTTCTAATTTCAGAAAATCATTCGGCTCTCATTTCTGGGAGATGTGTAACACCCAATATTTTTAGCAATATTATTTAGAATATTTTATTAGCTAAATTAAATCAAATAATGTGTTGATTAGGGGATTGAGATTTGATTTTAATAAAGGGATAGCTGTGCCATTTAACCAATGAACTAAAAGAAGAATTAAAATGAAATTGAGTAGGGGTAAATAGGAAAGAGGCTCTTCTTATATCCCTAAAACTTAGTCGTGTGTTCTCTATACACGTTCATGTTTTATTTCTATAGTTTTTAAAACTAGAGGCCGACCACCATTAACAAGAGAAAGAGGAAGAAGATTAAGATGAGCTAAGAAAGAAGGAAAATCAAATCAAATCCATTCAAATCTCAAACTCCTACATCTTTAAAACTAAGTTGAATAATGTTTTTTCTTTTCAGTTTTAAGACGAAATCCAAAGTATTTTGCATTGATTTGCCATGTTTTTAAATGATGGAATGATTATATATACACGTTGATGATTTATGGTTGTTCGTGTGGATTTTATGACATGTTTTGATATGAAAACGCTATTAGATGACATCCAAATGTCTTGCGAATTTTTATGAAGATCGGATATAATATTTTGAAGTTGGATTTCAATTTTCATAATTTTCTGAATTTTTGTGGATTTTATATTATTTTCTAGTGAAGAAAATGTTATTTTAGGTTATAAATTATTTACGGTTAAATAATAATTGGCTTGGTTCTGAAATTTATATATGTTAGAAAAAATATAAAAAATGATTCTCAAGAATTTATGTAGAATTTTCCAAAGTGTTTTGGTGGTTATATAAAATTATTTACGGTATGCGACTTAAATATTTTATATAGTTATAAAAGAAGAAGGGCCTTTTTATAAATAAATTCAAATTGTTATTTTTGGAAAGTCGGCAGAGTTTTGGAGATGAGAAACTTGTAACCAATCACAATTTGACAAACAAGGCAGGTTAGGTACAAAGAAATAGTTTAAAAGGACAAACAAACATGTTTTTCATTGTTTCAATGCTTTCGGCACTAGATTCTGCCTCCTTGCCTTCGCCACAAACTCCATCGAAACAAATGCACATGGTATCAGGGAACTGGTATGCAGTGAATTAGACGTAAGTAGAAGGTAAAGGGTCAAAACCAGGGGTTCCGAAGGGGTTGAGGCACTATTTTGCTTTTAAAAGAAAATGCCCCAGCTCGCTTTCGACAAGAAGCTTTCAACTGGGTTGGCTTTCAACCAGGTCAAATGGTTTTAAAGGAGAGGTTTTCGATTGGATTGCGCTTTTGTTTTAAATGACTGCTTTCGACTAAGTTGAAACCTTTAGCTGCCTTTTTCTTCCTTTCGATCCGGATTGGTTTTGAAATAGTTGCTTTGCTTTTTAAAAACTTGGTGACTTCTTCGATGCTTTCGAAGGGACGATTTCGACGCCATCACTTCTGTACTTAGGAAAAAGTTTCGAAACAGATGCTTTCGGCTTAAATGATTTAATGACCCTTTTTCTCTGATTAAAATATAACCCAAAAGGTTTCGAAAGCGATAATTTTAATGGTTTCGAAAGGTGTTTTTGCATGTTTTAAATTGAAACAAGTGCTTTTGAAAGGGCTGAGTTTTGATGCTTTCAGAAGGTTTTAATGAATAGTTCTGAATGGGTGGTTCCCTAGGGTTTCGAAGGGATTGAAAGGGAAGGTTTTTCTGATTGATTCGAAAGGTTTAAAAGGAAAAAAAATTCCTATGTTTTAGAAAGGCTATATTTAAAGGTTCTAAAGAAGGATGTCTAATGTTTTAAAGTTTCGAATGGGTTACCTTTAATAGTTTCGAGGGGATTACTTTCAAGGGTTTTGAAAAGGTTGTTTAAAGGTTTTAAATAAAGGTTTTGAATATTTTAAATATGCAATATAGCCTAAGTGTTTCAAGTTAAAAAGGACTTTAACTTATATTGAAGGATAGGTAATCCTCATTAAAATTCATCAATATTATTTTGAGTAAAGTATGTATAACATGGCTAAATAGCTTAGAATAAAGCTAAAGATGTATTTTCCTTGTATATGTATGATTTAAAATGTTAAATCATTTTGAAAAGGTTTTCAAGGAAAAAGATGAAGGGTAGTTAACCCTCAAAGAATGACTTAGATTAGACGACCAAATGGGACTTGTGTAGGGTCGCGCCTTATACTCATTAGCTATTGGCCCCCAACTAATTTAGTCCAGAATTCCAATGTGAAGGTCTTAGTCATAGGTAAGACTAAAATGTTGGTTACACACAGAAAGAAATATTTATGTACAGAGTTAGGTTATTGGTTAGTCTGCAAAAACATTAGGAATGGTTGACCCTTGGAGAAATAAGTTAAGGACAGACCGTCTAGAAGTTTTGTCTAACAATTGTTTAAACCATTTGATATTTTATTGGTAGGTCTGAGTCAACCAAAGGGACAGTTAGTCCAGTTTGCAGACAGTCATTCCAGTTTGCGGGCAGTCGGCCTAGATTTCGGACAGATAGTCCATTTATTACCTATTTTTAGAATAATGGACATTACTATTACTATTATTATTATTAGTTTGATTAACCAGTTTGGTTGCAGGAAAAGATTTGCAAAATATATCTTTTGAAAACGGATATTAGTGAGGGGAAACCCGTTCCGCTAAGCGGCGTGATCTCACTTAATATCAATAAACTGAGATGTAATAATATTATCCACACCAGGATTTATGTTCGACTCGATGTTTTTGTTTCCCCTTAACTCTCGAGTGCTCAAAATTGATTTGAGTAGGCTGAGGATTAAGGTTTTTAAATTTTTGTAACTTGGGCGAATAAAGCTTCTGAAGACAAGCAGGTGGTTGACAGATAGCTAATTAGAAGTTACAGTTTATTCTATTTATTTCCGTTGTGTGTATTAAGTCAAATATGACTATATTGACTCCGATCAACCAAGGAGGCATCGTCATATGTCGCTTTTGGCATAGTTTGTAATTGATATATTTGATCATTGCCTGGGAAAGGTTAAGGGATTATGTAACTTGGATATGAATTATTGTTTTGAAATGTAATTAGTAAAATGTTGTTTTTTTTTATTTGTGATTTTTTTCATATTCAAGTGCTTCTGATATTATGGATACTATTAGCATTACCGTATCTTGTCACCATAAGTTAACACTATAGATGACTGCAACATCTGTAGCACTTAGCTTTTGGCCACCAGATACGTGATGTTACAAATTGGTATCAGAGCATAGATTTATGAAAAACTTTAAATAAAAATAATTTTGAAAACATAATCCTAAGGAATTAATCAAGATTGGGGTTAGGATAACGCTATAGTAACGTACTTGTATTTGATATATATATAAGTATGCGCTTTATCTCTAGTCTCCTATCTTTGTTAGGGTTATTTTTCTATATCTCAGGAGGTTTGAATACAGATATGGATGGTAGAAGAGGAAGTGTTAACCCAGGAGGGGAAGGCACAGATGGGAATGCCAGACCTAATACAAAGAGAACCCAAGGTCAAGCACAGGCAGAGAATGTGGGTGTTGGAGTCCTGCAAGTTGGAATGGAACCCATGTATTAGTTTTTCCTGAGTATGATGTAAGCGGAAGTTGCAACTGGAGTGTTAGGAGGAAACGCTGCATGAGCAGGGTTTTCAGAAGTTCCGGTAGTTAACTAGTGTGCTAAGCTGAGCGGAGATTACACTAAGCTTGAGGATAGTCATTTATTGGAACAGAAGATGTAATTGAGGTGGAGAATTAGTTGCTGCATTGTGAGAGAATCTTTTCACACTTGGGGATCAATAATGAGTAGGAGAGGAGGCTTTCTTCGAGACATCTTCAGGGAGCAGCTTTGTTCTAGTGAGATAGTGGCACTATGGAAGTGGATGAGGAGACAATGACCTTGGAAGATTTCAAGAGGATGTTCTAGGAGAGTTTCATGTCTGTGATGGATCAGTCCACTCTGATCAGAAATTTTGCTGAGTTAGAGCAGGGAGAGATGTCTGTTGTGGAGTATGCCAGAAGGTTCAAGGAGTTGGCCAGATATGGGTATGCTTCAATGGATACAGTGATGAAGAGGAATGAGAAGTTTATCAAGGGGTTGAAGCCTAAGTTGGTCAGGGCTACATTGCCTCATATTAGATATCCTTCTGATGTCGTAGTGGAGATGGCCTTAAGGCATGAGGAGATACTTGATTCTCTAGGGAAGAGTAAGGCTAAGGAGGTCCAGGTTGGGCATGGCCAGAAGAGGAATTTCTTTCCTAAGAAAGATGCTCAGAAGGGTGGAGCAGCTAAGAAAGGGAAGTTTAAGATTGTTTGCTTCAAGTGTGACAAGAAGGGGAATTTTGCTAATGAGTATCGTGCTAGAAAGGCAAAGGAAGTGGCTGGAAAGAAGAATGTCAGGTGCTTCAACTGGGACCAGATTAGCTACTTTAAAAACCAGTGCAAAGAGCCCGCTAAGGATGGAAAGGGCAAAGTGTATTATGCAATGGAGCCTGCTGCTTCGAAGCAAACAACTCAGGAGAAAAGAAAAGCCATTTTGGGAGGTATGTTTCAGATCCATGGTGTGTCTATTAGCGTTCTGTTTGATACTGGTGCATCACATTCTTTTATATTTAGATGTTTGATAGATAAGCTTAACCTAGAATCCATATATTTAGTTACCTCCTTACGGGTTGTGAATCCAATAAGAGGGCATGCAACTCTAGGGTTATGGTGTGACCAGTTAGAGTTTGACTTGTCAGGTCATACTTTTGTTTGCAGTTTGCATGTGCTTGATTTTGTGGGGTTCGAAATTATTCTTGATATGGATTGGTTAAGTGAGTACGATGCTAGGATAGGAAAATATCACTTAGACATCTTGATTATAGCGAGAGGATTGTTTATGCCGTAAAAGATTCTAGCAGTGAGGTAAGTAGTTCGCCTTAGGGAGCAGCCACAGTGTTTGCTAAGAAGCCGAACAGATCATTGAGGCATGTATCGATTATCGTAAGTTTAATGAGAGGATGATAAAGAATCAATATCAATTGGCCAGAATTGACGATTTATTCGACTACTTGAGTGGAGCCAAGGTATTTTTCCAATTGGATTTGGAAACAGATTTTCATCAACTCAGAGTAGTAGAGGATAGTACACCTTTGACAATGTTTAGAACCGGATATGGGTCGTACGAATGGTTAGTTATGCCATTCGGACTGACTAATGCGTCATCTTTCTTTGTGGATTTGATGTACCAGGTTTTCCAAGAGCACTGGTTCGTATTGGTTTTCATAGATGATATCTTGATGTACTCTAAGGATGAAAGAGAGCATTAACTTCATCTTAGAGTGGTACTTGAGATGCTGAGGCAGCATCAGCTGAAGGTGAAGTTTCCGAAACGACATTTCTGGAAGAAGAAAGCGATGTTTCTTGGGCATGCAGTCCCAGAGAAAGGGTTGTCAGTAGATCCAACTAAGATTGAAGAAGTGAATAGTCAGAAGAGACCTGAGACAGCGACTGAAGTAAAGAGTTTCCATTGGTTGGCTGGTTATTATGAGAGGTTCATTAAGGATTTTTCACGGGTAGCAGCACCGATGACCAAGCTAACGAGAAAGGATGTGAAGTTTGTGGGGACCGATAAGTGTAAGGAAGCATTCCAAAGTTTGAAACACTTATTGATCCATGGACCTGTGTTGGTTGTTCTAGAAGGGAATCAGGATTTGGTGGTTTATTCCGATGCATATGGAACAGGATTAGGAGCTGGGCTAATGCAAAGAGGTAAAGTGATTGCCTATGCCTCTAGACAGCTTAGACTGCGTAAGGTCAGATATCCGATGCATGATTTGGAATTGGTTACAGTTATTTTTGCATTGAAGTTGTGAAGACATTACCTTTTAAGAGAAATGTTTGAGTTATATACAGATCGTAAGTCGCTGAAATATTTTTCTCTCAGAAGGAGCTGAAAATGAGACAGAAGAGGTGGTTAGAGTTTATGGTCGTTTATGATTTTGGGATTGAGTACACACAGGGGAAAGGCAACAAAGTTGCAGATGCATTTAGCAGGAAACATCAGAATGTCGTGTTGACGATGATTGTTGAGTGGAAAGATTTGGAAGCATTGGCAGATTGCAGAGTGCAGTGGAGATTTGAGGCTGGGTTTAGCGGAGAAACCTTAGTGTTATCTTGTTTGGAAGTTCGACCGGTGATGATCGAAAAGATTGCTTCTAAATAGGAAGAGGATCCAGTATTAAGTGAACGGATCAGGACGTTGAGAGACGTGACCGAGAGTGATGACTTAAAAGACTTCAGTCTTCATTAGAATGGGTGGTTGAGAAAGAGAGGAAGGTTATGTGTTCCAAGTGTAGAAAACATAAGGAAAGAAGTTTTGAAGGAATGTCGTCATTCGAAGTTCTCTATTCATCGAAGAGGAACTAAGATGTATCAGGATATGAAGAGAAGTTTCTTCTGGGAAGGTATGAAGCGAGATATTGGCTTATGGTAAAACGGTGCTTGAATTGCCAATAGGCAAAGGTTGAACACCAAAAGCCAAGTGGATTGCTTCAGCCGTTGGATATTCCAGTATGGAAGTGGGATTCTATTTCTATGGATTTTATTGATGGGCTGCCAAGGTCGAATAGAGGAAATGAAGGTATATGGGTCATAGTGAACATATTTCCCAAGAGTTCCCATTTCATTCCAGTGAAATCAACAAGAACGACACCTGATTTGATGAAGTTGTTCGTGAAGAATGTGGTTAGGCTGCATGGAATTCCTAGTAGTATAGTAAGTGATAGGGATTCATTATTCACTAGCGAGTTCTGAAAGAGTCTATAAGAAAGTTTGGGAACCAATCTCAAGAGGAGTACCGCTTACCTTCCGCAGACAAATGGGCAAACAGAAAGAGTTATAGAGTCTTGGAAGACTTGTTAAGAGCTTATGTTTTAGACTTGAGGGGATCATGGGAAGACTATCTGCATTTAGTCTAATTTTTGTATAACTACTGTTATCGGACTAGCATTGGGATGGCACCATTTGAAGCTTTGTATGATGGCCAAGCAAATCTTCCATTTTTGGTTGGAGACCAGGGATAGGTTGGTTCTTGATCCAGATTTAGTTAGAAAAGCTGCATAAAAGATTGAGATCGTTCGTGCTAGAATGAAGGAGGCTCGGTTTAGGCAGAAGAGTTATGTAGATAAGAGATGGAAAGACTTAGAGTTCTCAGTTGAAGATCAGGTTTTCATCAAGGTGTCACCGATGAAGGGTGTGATCAGATTTGGAAAATCAGGAAAGTTAGCACCGAGATTCATTGGACCTTTTCCTATTGTTGAGAGGATCATGAAACTCGCTTATAGAGTTAAGTTACCGAGTAGTTTAGCAGGAGTCCATGATGTTTTTCATGTTTCTCATCTCAGAAAGTGTGTTAGAGATCCGAGTACTACTATTGCACCGACTGTGCTAGATGGCTTAGTAGTAGAACATGACTTGACTATTGTGAGAAAGCCAGTTCATATTGTTGTGAATGATGAGAAAAGGCTTAGAACCAAGACGGTCAGATTGGTCAAAATCCAGTGTAGTGACGATGACAGAAACAGTACTTAGGAGGTTGAGAGCGGGAATAGAGATACTTATCCTGACTTGTTTAATGGTATGTTTTACCTTCTTGTTTGATTTGTTGTGTACCTTAACGTAATTTCGAGCACGAAATTCTTTAAGAAGGGGAGTCTTTAACACCCCATATTTTTGGTAACATTATTTAGAATATTTAGTTAGCTAAATTAATTAAAAAATGTGTTGATTAGGGGATTAAGATTTGATTTATGAAAAGAGTAGCCATGCCATTTAATAATGAATTGAAAGAAGAAATAAAATGAAATAAAGGAGGGGTAAAATAGGAAAGAGGCTACTCCTATATCCCTAAAACTTAGCCATGTATTCTCTATACACATTAATTTTTCATTTCTCAAAATTTTAAAACTAGAGGCCTGCCACCATTAACAAAAGAAAGAGGAAGAAAATTAAGATGTGCTAAGAAATAAGCTAAATCAAATCAAATCCATGCAAATCTCAAACTCCTACATCTCCAAAGCAAAGGTAAATAATGTTTACATCTCATATTTCCTTTATTTTCGATTTTAAGATGAAATCCGAAGTATTTTGCATTGATTTGCCACGTTTTCAAATGATGGAATGATTATACATACTTGTTGATGATTTATGGTTGTTCATATGGATTTTATGACATGTTTTGATATGAAAAACATTTAAATGACATCCAAAAGCCTTGCAAATTTTTATGGAGAACATAAATAATATTTTGGAGATGAGTTTCAATTTTCAGAATTTTATGAATTTTTGTGGATTCTATATAAATTTTCTAGCGAAGAAAATGTTATTTTGGGTTATAAATTATTTACGGTTAAATAATAATAAGTTTGGGTCTGAAATTTATATATTTAGTAAACATATAAAAAGTGATTTTCAGGAATTTTTGTATAATTTTCCTAAGTGTTTTGATGGATATATAAAATTATTTAAGGTATGCGACTTAAATGTTTTATATAGTTATAAAAGAAGAAGGGCCTTTTTATAAATAAATTCAAATTGTTATTTTTGGAAAGTCGGCAGAGTTTTGGAGATGAGAAACTTGTAACCAATCACAATTTGACAAACAAGGCAGGTTAGGTGCAAATAAATAGTTTAAAAGGACAAACAAACATGTTTTTCATTGTTTCATGCTTTTGGCACCAGGTTCTGCCTCCTTTTCTTTGCCTCCGACTAGATCAAAACCAATGCACATGGTATCAGGGAATTGGTATGTAGTGAATTGGATGTTGGCGGAAGGTAAAGGGTCGAAACCAAGGGTTCCATAGGGGTTAAGGCACTACTTTTCTTTTAAAAGAAAATGCGCTTGCTTACTTTCGACTAGGTTGGCTTTTGACTTGGTCAAATGGTTTTAAAGGAAAGGTTTTCGATTGGGTTGTGCTTTTGTTTTAAATGATTGCTTTTGACTAATTCAAAACCTTTAGCTGTCGCCTTCTTCCTTTCGATGCAGATTGGTTTCGAAAGGGTTGCTTTACTTTTTAAAAACTGGCCACTTCTTCAATGCTTTTGAAGGGACGGTTTCGGCACCATCGCTTCTGTATTAGGAAAAGGTTTTGAAACAGATGCTTTCGACTCAAATGAATTAATGACCATTTTTCTCTGATTGAAGTATAACCCAAATGATTTTGAAAGAGGGAATTTTAATGGTTCCGAAAAGTGCTTCCACATGTTTTAAATTGAATCCACGTGCTTTCGAAAGGGTTGGGTTTTGATGTTTTCGAAAGGTTTTAAGAATGGTTTCGAAGGTGTGGTTCCCTAGGGTTTCGAAGGGATCGAATGTGAAGGTTTTTCTGATTGATTTGAAAGGTTTAAAAGGAAAGGTTTTTCCTATTTTTGAAAGGCAATATTTAAAGGTTTTAAAGAAGGATGTATAATGTTTTAAAGGTTCCGAAAGGGGTACTTTCAAGGGTTTCGAAAGGGTTGTTTAATGGTTTTAAACAAAGGTTTCGAACGTATTAAATAGGCAATATAGCCTAAGTGTTTCAAGTTAAAAAAGACTTTAACTTATATTGGGGGATAGGTAATGCTCATTAAAATTCATCAACATTATTTTGATTAAAGCATATATAACATGGAAAAATAGCTTAGAATAAAGCTAAAGATGTATTTTCCTTATATATGTATGATTTAAAAGGTTAAATAATTTTGAAAAGGTTTTCAACGAAAAAGATGAAGGGTTGTTAACCCTTAGAGAATGACTCAGATTTGAAGACTAGGTAGGACTTCTGTAGGGTCGCACCCTATACTCATTAGCTATTAGCCCCTAGTTAATTAGTCCAGAATTCCATTGTGTAGGGCTTAGTCATTGATAAGACTAAAATGTTGGTTACACACATAAAGGAATATTTATGTAGAGAAATAAGTTATTGGTTAGCCCGTGAAACCATTAGAATCAGTTGACCCTTGGAGAAGTAAGTTAAGGACAGGCCGTCCAAAAGTTTTGCCTAATAGATGTTTAGACCATTTGATATTTTATCTAGTAGGCCCGAGTCAGCCAAAGGGATGGTTAGTCCAGTTTGCGGACAGTTAGTCCAGTTTGCAGGCACTCATCCCAGATTTGGGACAGATAGTCCATTTATTACCTGTTTTTAACATAAGGGACAATGCTATTATTATTATTATTATTATTATTATTATCAATTTGATTAACCAGTTTGGTTGCAGGAAATGATTTGTAAAATATATGTTTTGAAAAAGGTATTAGTGAGGGGAAATCTGTTTCGCTAAGCGGCACGGTCTCACTTAATATCAGTAAACCAAGATGTAACAATATTATTCAAACCAGGCTTTATGTCTGACTTGATGTTTTTGTTTCCTTTAAACTCTCTGGTGCTCAAAATTGATTTGAGTGGGCTGAGGATTAAGGTTTTCAAGTTTTGTAATTTTGGCGACTAAAGCTTCCGAAGACAAGCAGGTGGCTGATGGATAGGTAATTAGGAGTTATAGTTTATTCTGTTTATTTCCACTGTGTGTATTAAATCAATATGACTATATTGACTCTGGTCAACCAAGGGGGCATCGTCATATGTCGCTCTTGGCGTATTTTGTAATTGATATGTTTGATCATTTCCGAGGAACGTTAAAGGATTACGTAACTTGGATATAAATTATTGTTTTGAAATGTAAATAGTAAAATGTTGTTGTGATATCCCGGAATTTTGAGGAATTTAAAATGTGATAATCATCTTAATAAATTAGTTAAAATGGATAAAATTTGTTATTTTCAAATATAAATAACCAAAAATAATTAATAACATGATGATTTTAATTATAGTTATAAATGGATTCTTAATAGAATAATTATTTGCAAATTTAATTGGTAATGTTTTATAAATTAATTTTTAAATGGAATAATTATTTTCAAATATAGTTGGTGTTGATCTATAAAAGAATTCTAAAATAGAATTATTATTTTTGAGATAATAAGAAGTTTATATATAATTGAGATTAATTTTAATGATAGTTTTTTAAAAATAAAGTTATTTTTTTTCAAATTAAATTGGTGTTTGTTTAAAGATAATGTAAATTTGAATTGATATTAAATTTTGATTTCAAATTGAATTTGAATTTAGATTTAAATTTGAATTTAAAAGAATATTTATATCTTAAAAGTATTTTGATTTAAAATAATATATGAACGAGTTTTATTTAAAATAAAATTTGTTTTCCATAAAAAGAATTTATTGTTATTAATTAAGGTTGTGTTTATTAAATTTAAAAATAAATACAAAAGGGTTTATTTTAACATTTTAAAATGGATTAAAAATATTTTATATGATTTTATTTAAAATATAATTGGTTTATACTTTATTTTCTTTTAAAGATTTTATTTTTATAAAATTTAGAAAGCATTTATTATTTAGAAATGTATTTTTTAATTTAGAAAATTTATATAAAAGCTTTTAAAATATTTTAAAGATAAATAAAAATGAAAAAAATTACAACTGTTAATTTATCAAAGCTTATAAAACACATGTAAGATTATTAATTATGAGTTGTGACAAGTGGTGGCATTTAAAACAAGTGTCAAAATTTATTTTATTTTCTTTAATTTTAAAATAAGTCTAAATTTACATGATATAAAACACATATCTTCTTTTCACATTCTTTTCTTATCTTCTTAAGCATCAAAAACTCAATCTTGTAAATCTATATTCACAACCAAATTCTTTTCCATTTAAACCTGAAACCATTGCAATCCTATAAACTTTCTTCTTTTTAAATCTGTAGCAGATTTTCAAAACTTCAGATTTCAAATGCTAACACCTCAAACTCATGAATCAAAATCTGAAAACTCCTCAAACAATTCAACCCTGATCTCAGATCTAATAAAACTTAACCCTGTAGCATTTTTTCAAATCAGTAATTTGCAAATAAACTTGTAATCACCTCCTCAAAACTGTGATATTTCCAATCTCTGGTTCGAGAATTTGTTAACTGTGTACCCTCAAGCAAATTCTGTAAATCTTCCTTTTCAAATCTGTAAACAAACCTAGAATCATTTTCAGATTTGAAGCTTCAAACCAAAATTCAAATGCAACTCTGTAAAACTAATTTTTCCTCAAGCATTTGTCTTCAAATCTGAAAGTAAAGAATCTTCAAAAAAACAAGCTTGTATTTGTCCTCAGAACAAAATAACCACTCTGCTCAAATTTTTGAAAAAGTTTTCAAGAGGCTGAACCATTCTCAAATCTGGAAATTGCATTCATTTCAAATCTAAATACAACCTGAAGTTCATAATCAAGTCAATCTTCTCTACAACAATTATGTCAACTAGCAGTTTAAAGAAATCTAAAGCCCAGGCAAATTCAGTTTTTCAAATTTCTAAGTATTCTGGTCTTTGCTCTTTTATCTGGTAAGTAAACAAATTTAAAAAAAATAGTTAATATACTTCTGATTGCTTGTGAAGTTTAAGATAATAATGTTTGATTGTGCATGTATATGATATGAATGATTGTATAAGTGAATGTCTGTTGTGTTTATATGTTTCTGTTTCTTGGTTCAGGAAATAAGAGTTTGATTAGAAATCATAATCAAATCATTCGATGTTTTCTAGATTTGGAGATACATATCATATATGTTTGTTAAATCCTAAATTTAAGTTTAAAATTTATTTAAAACAATTTATGTTTAAATTTAGTTCTGGAAACAAGAAAATGCAGTGGCAATTATAAATGCATGATAAATCAAATGTTATAATTTGATAGTCTGATTTTATAACTTGAATCTAGATAGAAAATGAAGATTTTTAAAACAAGAATTCAGATTTTTAGTGATAGGATTGAAGAGAATTTCAGTGTTGACTGGATTTGGGGTTTTTAAGCAACTGCAGATGGCCTAGGGGTCTAGAAGGGTCGGGGCTTTGTTTGGTGGTGGAGGACTGTACGGTGAGGCGGGGAAAAATGGAAGATGGGGTGTTTGATCATTGGGGTGTCGGAGGCAAGGGAAATGGATTTCTAAACCTAGTTTGGTCGCGCTAGAAAATTTGGGTTCATCACTTTCTCTGGTGCATCGAGAGGGCTGGAATTTGGGGTAATGGTAGCTTAGGGTGTCGGAATGGCATAGTCGGAGGGATAGCAACTCCGATGATCGGAATAGAGGCTTCTGGCAGTGGTTTTTTGGTTGTTGTTCTTCTTCCATACTCGATTTTGATTTAAGGAACGTGAGTGAGTTTGGATGATCGAGCGACGATGTCGAGGCATTGGATGATCTGTCGACGTCACCGGAGATGGTCATTGGCGTTGGGGTTGACTGTTCAGGTGTATGGGGGGGTGTGACATCAGATGATGGGTGTTGGTTTTACTCGAAGCATTGCTCGAGAGTTTGGGAAGAATACTCGAGAGCAAACTCGAGTAGATTTAGGTGTTTTTAAGCTTCAGGTTTTAAATTTTAAAAATTTAAATTAAGTTTCAAAATTAGGACGAAAGGGAGTTTACTCGGGGGAACACCCGAGTTGTCTTCGGGTTTGGCCTGAAGCAGAGATGTTTTGCAGTTTTTTTTTTAAAATGTTTTAAAGTCAAATTGGGTTTGAAATTTTAATTTAAATCTAGTTTAAATTTCTTATATAATCTTACTCTATGTATAATTGTTTCTTTAACAATTGATTAAGAGATTTTGAAATTGGTTGAATTTAAAGTGATTTTAAAATATCAATTTAAAATGAAAGTTAAAATTTGTAGAAAAGTAAGTTTTAAAACACAAGTTGTAATTAGTCTTAAACCTTTACTTGGAATGTTTTAAGTTTTTTTTATAGAAAGTTAAGCTTTGATAACTATAAAATTATTGAGTGAATAATTATTTATTTTAAAACTTAATTAATGATGTAATAAAGTAAAGATAAATTATAATGTTAAAATGTTTTTAAGTGTTAATGTTAATAAAGGTATTAATGAGATAATGTCTTGTCTTAAGATGATTAAAGATTTAATACCTTGAGATAAACTAAGTTAATTGTGGAAATTAAATATAATAATTAATAAATTTGATTTATTTTAGGATTAATGGATTAATTAATTAAGAGCAATTAATTAGTTTAATTAAGTATTTAAATTAAGGAAAAATAATTTATTTGATTAATAAATGGTTAAGGATTAAAGGTTGATTAATTTAAGATTAATTAAATTGTAATTAAAAGATCATTAACTAGGATTATTAATTAATGATCAGGGCTTAATAAATCAAGTAATTAAGTGTAATTAAGACTTAATTAATCTAGTGATTAAGATTGATTAATTAAGTAATTAATGAGTAGTTAATTAAGTAAATAAAGGTTACTTAATTAGTGATTAAGAAGTGCTTAACATGTAATTAAATTTTATTAATTAATAATTAAAGTTTTATTAATTAAATAATTAAAGAATAATTGATCCGTAATTAAGGATTAATTAAGAAGTTTTTAAATGGTAATTACTTGATTAATCAAAAGTGATTAAGGATTTATCAAATAATAATTAAGGATTGATTAACTACTAATTAAGGATGGGTCAACAGTTAATTAAGGATTAAGCAAATGGTTAATTAACTGATGATTAAGGAATAATTAATCTGTAATTAAGTTCTTAATTAATAATTGATAATTAGGTTTATTAGTTAATAATTAAGAGATAATTAATTAGTTAATTAATGATTAATTAATTAATTATAAAAGTAATAATGGATTAATTAATTGGTAATTAAGAGATTTTGATTAATAATTAAGGTTATTAATTGTTAGTTAATGGATAATTAATCAGTTAATTAAGGGTTAATTAATTGATTATAAAAGTAATTAAGGGTTGATTACTTTGTATTGAAGGAAATTAATTAATAATTAAGGTTTATTAATTGAGAATTAAAGAGTATTTAATCTATGATAAAAGGTTAATTGATTAATTGATAAGGATAATCAAGAAGTGGTTAATTAGTTAAATATTATAATTACTTAATGATTGTTAAGCAGGATTAGGAGATTAATTCTTAAGTAATTAATTAATTCAAGATGATTAAAAAATCATGTTTATGGATGGTTGTTTGTGTAGAACATCCATATTGGATGCTATTTATTGGATGATATCTATTGGATGATATATATTGGATTGATATCTATTGATAATTTGTTGTGACATTCTGTGATATGATATTGGTTATATCAGTGACAAATGTGTGATGTTTATCTATGTTAAATGCTGTGTGAATTCAAGTATTGAATTGAAATGAATTGTTTTAAATTTTAAAACAACTTAGACCTAAAAGATGGCGTTTTGGATTTCGATGAGACCGGGATCGGGTTTCCATATTTGGATATCCGAAAACCACATCGATCCAAATTAACGATAGGTCGTGAATCTCAAGTGAAGATGAAGATTCAGAGTGCAAGGGTTATCGTCGTTAACTCTGAGGGTGATTCCAAAATGAGTGTAACGAGATAATGCCTTCGTTTTCGTTCGAACCCGGAACGAACTTGTATGGATTGAATGCTTTAGAACCTCGTCAGATGGACGATGAGCATTCTAAGAGATGTGTTCTTTAAAGGTAATCGTAGCCTCAAGCCTCATCAATCGGGAATGGCTAAAATAGGGGAGGTGCAGCAAGGTTAAGTGGGTCATGCCCAAGTAGGACGAGAGCTTCCCCTGTCTAGATGTCCCTTTTTATTCGGCTGTGTGGGCAATTGGTCTGCAGCCAACTGCGGGGTTGTCTTGTTCGGGACTGTTCAGTAAGGAATGGTCCCAGCCTTGTGTTGCAGGGAATCAGGAGTGGTCCTCGGTACGGTGATCTATGCCACGTACTGTGGCGCACGGTACCCCAGTAGCCCTGCCATTATATGGAATCCAATCTTCAATAAGTGTCGTACGTTTTGATTGTGCCCAACTATGTTGGAACGTGAGATGTAAGCATTCCAGCTATTTCTGTATTTTACTTGAAAACCCTAGACACTATTATAATATCACTGGATTTCCTATCAAATGTTTTGGATGGCGTAAGGTAAAAACTTACCCGTGTTTATGTGTGGTAAGTCTTACGTGATTCCCTTTTGTTTTCAAAAGTTTTCAAAAAGTTAAGTAATTCTAAACCGTTTACTCATACCAGACCCATGTCTGACCCGGAGTTTATTTCTGTTTTTCTTAAACTCTCGGGTACTCAAATTTTTATGAGTAGCCAAGGGATCAGGTTTTGACTTGGCGAATATTGGAAAGCATGGAGCAGGAGTCCAGACGTAGCTATATCTATATTTCCGCTGTGCTGAGTTGTGTTGTAGTCTTTGTCTGTTGTATTTGAAATGTAGTAGACAGAACCCATAACAGTTTAATGTGAAAGGTTGTTGTATCAGTGTAACTCTGATGTAATGACTATGTAATCTCTATTTGATATATTATATTTTGTTCCGTTTCACTGTAAGATTCTGATATTGGTTGAGTTCTTTCTTCTTTCTATTCTATTTCTACCTCTTTCTTTCTTATCGATGATGCGCCCTTTTGTGGAATGAAGGGCAGGTCGTCACAGTTGTTTTTTTAAAATCTATGATTTTGTTCATTATCAAATGCTTCTGATATTATGGATGCCATTAGCATTATCGTATTTTGTCACCAGAAGTTAATAATATAGATGACTGTAGCATCTGTAGCGCTTAGCTTTTGGCCTCCAGATACGGGATGTTACAAGACGTATAGCAAAAAATATTCTTTTAGCACACGAACTGCTAAGAAGCTTCAAAGGGAAAGGATCGGCTAAATTTTGCTTGAAAATTGATTTGCAAAAAACATATGATAGAATTAATAGCCACTTTGTATGTCGTATGCTAAAAATGATGGGGTTTTCTACTAAAATGGTTAACCTCGTTAAAATAATTATCACTGCCCCTTCGTATTAAATTTTTTATCCATGGAGTTCCAAAGGATTTTTTGGTAGCAATTATGGTATTAGACAAAGGGATCCTCCACCTTCCCGTCTTCTCTGCATAAACATGGAATATTTTTCAGTTGTTATGGATAATTATATAGATGATAAACTAATTTCTCCTATAAAAAAGTTACCCTAACTAGTATACATCTTTTATACGCGGATGATTTAATGATTTTTTGTAAAGCAAATGTTGAAAGTGCAATTAATTTTTTGGATATTTTTAACACTTTGGCTAAGAAGTTGGGCTAAGTATTAACCACAACAAGTCAAAAATATTTTTCAATAATGGGCGTAGAAATAAAACTCTTTTGAAAAGTATATTGAAAGTAGAAAATGATTCCCTACAGTTGAATATCTAGTTAAGTATCTGGAAGTACCATTATCCTATGATTATCTTCACTACTCTGATTGTAGCAATCTTTTTTCTAGAATAGAAGAGAGGATGGATAATTGGGACGGTAATATTTTAACTATTCTAGGAAGAGCCGAGTCATTCATACAATTATCACTTCTATGGTCTAGTATTGGCTTATGATCTACCAGATTCCCATGGCTACTATCAAAAAATTTAATAAATTATGTGTTGATTTTTTATTAAGGAGGAAAATATTAGCGAATTTCTTGGGATATGATTTGTAGACCAAAAAAAGGAAGGTACAAGTTTGAAAATTTTCACAAAGCTAAGGAAAGCTATATGTATGAAACTGTTGTGGCATTTTTTAAACAAAAACAACTTGTAGTCTAGATGGCTTAGAATAATTACTGTAGAAATGAAAATTTTTGGACTATGTGTTGATAACAATAGTTCTTAGACTTAGAAAAATATTCTTAAAGCTAGAGTGGTAGGAATTTAACATATAAGAAGAACTATCATAAATGGAGAAATGACCTCTTTATAGTTTGACCATTGGATTAACGATAAATTGACGGTGGATCTTATAAAATGGGATATGGCAAAATTAAGTGGTCATATGAATCATAAAGTGAGTAATATTACAAGGGACTTAATTGATTCCAAATATCCTCACTGAAACTGGGGAGATTGAGAAGCTTATTAATCAAATATCAGTATGCAAAGATAAAAGTGGGGATATTTGGTTATGTGATGAGGATAAGTTTACTGTTAAGGATGCCTGGAGTAAATTGAGAAATCAATATGGAGAGTTCTTTTGGGCTAAATTGAAGTGAAAAAACATAAATAGTAGAAAAATGCCTTTCTATACTTTCAAGCTCTAATGGGAAAATTAAATACAAAGGATAGAGTGTTAAAATGGGATGATTCAATTAATCCCAATTATGTGTTGTACAACATCGGAGGTGAAAATATTGACCACCTGTTTTTTTGAGTATGACTATGGTTCTTTTATATGGGTAAACATAAGGATTAAACTAAAACTATCACCTCGTAGCTCACTCGCTGGATGAAATTAAGGATATCCATGATACCCTGTTGACACCTTGTTTTTTTCTTTCGTCCGCCGTTATAAAAATATTAGATGTCAATATTTTTCATGTGCTTCTGATTATTGTAATTTTTTTGCACTCAGCCCTACACAGCCGTTTGTTTGCAAAGCAGGACGATCGTAAACGGCTAAACGATTGTTAATGAAACCATCCAGTATAAAAAATATTTTTCATGGTTCTTTATAACCAAAGCATGTAAATGGTCAATCGGCCATAAAGGACGGATGGAGCTATACTAAATTGATTTTTAATAATTACTAGGAGATCGGTTTTGAACTACCATTTTTCTTATTTCGTTATGAAGTTGTAGATCGCCGCAATGTTGTAGAAGAGACCGTCTGATATATGTGTCATTTAAATAGTTATTTTTAACTGAAGCTTATGTAAGAGGGCGCGACTGTACAACACTGACCAAAGGGAGTTTAATGTTTTATGTTATTTAGCACAATACTTAATAACCAATTGCTCCTTACATTTAAACAGACCATCATGGTCGAAAAATACGGGAAAAAAATTACTCGACTGAAGTGACATGGTGAACTTCTGGCTTTCTGGTTGAGATGATCAAATAGTCTTCCCTATTTAATGGCGGCGACGGTAGTAGCTCATGGTGAGATATAATGGCTGCGGCCTGACAATTTGAAAATCTTTGTGTTGTTTAGTAGTTGGGTTCCTAGTGAGATAAATGAAATAATACGTGGTGTTAGGAAGTGGGGAAGTGAAATTGTGAAGGTGGCTTTAGATTTGGCGGCTAGAAGAAAAAATCAGGGTGCCAATAGTAGGAAACTATTGCTTACTGTGGTCTAACTTCAGTTTATCATATTTGGGTAAACTTAATGGAAGAATCTTTGAAAATCAAAAATATTATAAATAAGAACTTAGCATCAACCTTGAAATAACATATCAGGTTTCTAACATCAAGGAGCAAGAGTGAGAGAATTTCCTTCAACTGTGATTTCTTACATCATTGGGCATCGAACTCAACGACCCTGGCAGAAACTCCTCTCTGACCGCATGTTGTCTCCATTGGAAAAAATAGAGTTTGAGAATAAAATGATTTTCTTTTTATTTGTATATTGATTTGCAGAAAATGATTACATTACTTTGTGCATGCAACTTTACATTGTATTTATAGTGTACAACAGATATGCAATATATATAGGCTTGGACAGTGGCCTATATACTCGATGTCGCTTCACTTATTTAAGAGATATTTGGTTCCTTTCATATGAATTTCATTCTCTTTGTATATTTAATTCAATACTCCTCTTCAAACCTTACGAGGGTTAGGGTTTGCGATTTGTCCCCAATTAATGCTGACTCCATCAATCTTCAAATTAGGGCTTTAATCTTGCAAAATTCTTGTTATATAAGCGATTTTGTGAGTGTGCTTGCTCTTTGAGAAGTTGTTGAACAAGATCCAAGCTTTGTTGGTTGTTTTAACTTGCGGTTGATTTCATTGTTCTAAAACTGGTGCTTCAATACTGTAGAGTCTTGCTTTAGCAACGATTTTGTAGGTATGTTTGTTCTTTAATAGTTGGCTAAAGTAAGATCTAAAGTTTGCAAGTTGTCGCAAGATCTCGCCCAACTCCATCAGTCTTCAGCTCATGCTTTAATCTGATGAAATTTCGCTTTGATAGTGGCTTTGTAAGTATATTTACCCTCTGGGAAGCAGCTGGTATGTGATTTACATTTAGCTTTCCTTGATAACTTGTTCATCGATGAAGTATAGGTTTGTTTATGTTTCGTTCTTGAGTGTAGCGCTAGATTTTCTATTAGTGAAAAAGTGTTGAGGATGTCACACCAAATAGTTGTTAGTTTTGATTTGCAGTTCACTTAGTAGTGATTTAATCCACATGATTTTTGCTGTAGCACTAGCAACACTTTTGTATTCTGCCCCAGTACTCGATTTTGACATAGTGGGTTGTTTTTTGAGCACCATGAAATTGGACTTCTACCCAAGTATATGTAATATCCAATGGTTAACCTTCTATCATGATATGTTGCCTAATTCTGCATCTGCATATCCATTGATATTTAATGATTTTCCTAATTGAAGTATTAGCCCATGATTTATAGTTCCTTTGAGATATCTTAAAATTATCTTTACCGCCTTCCATTGTTCATCCAGTAGTCTTTGCATGAATTGACTTACTTTATTCACACTAAATGAAAATTCTGGTGTGGATATTATAGCATATTGCAATGCCCCCTCTATACTTCTATACTGTCTATCATCTGTTATTAATTCACCTTTATCCTTGGATAAATGTAAATTTCTTATCATTGGAGTAGGTAGAGGATTTGCCCTGTCCATCTTGGCTCAGATAAGGATTTCTGAAATGTACTTCCACTGACTCAAGTGCATTTTCAGTGCTTGATATCCTATGAACTTAGGTGCTAAGGAAGTGGTTTAGATGTCCTAGATCCTTGGTAGAGAACTCTTTGTCTAATTATTGTGTTACACTAGTAATTTCTGATTCGCTGCTACTTGTACATATAAAGTCATCCACATAAATAGTATATAAGTGATAATATCATATTAATTTTGGAAAATAGTGAGTTGTCTAATTTTATTGAATTGTAGCCAAACTTTGCCAAAGTTGATTTTAATTCGTCAAACCAGAACCTTGGTGCTTGCTCGAGACCATAGATTGCCTTATTTAATTTGTACACTAGTTCTTCACCGCCTCTTTGTTTGAATCCATAGGACTGCTCCATATAGACTTCCTCCTGCAAATTGCCATATAAAAATGCATTATTTACATCTAATTTCTTGATGATCCAATTTTTATCCAAGGCTACGGTTAAAATGATTCTAATGGAAGAGGATTTCACAACAGGTGAAAAAGTTTCATTAAAATCAAAACAATTTTGTTGTGAATACTTTTTTCCCAACAATCTTGCCTTATATTTAAGAATTGAACCATCCAGGTTTTTTTAGCTTATATGTCCATTTACACCTATGACATTTTTATGCCTTGGTAAGGGAAAAAGATCCCATGTCTTATTCTTTATTAGTGCTTCATATTCTCCTTTCATGGTTGTCTTCCATTTTTCACTCTATATGGCTGGGTGATATGTGCTTTGCTCGTCGGTGTCTAGTTTTACATCGTTTGTCTTTGGTTTAAATATATCACCCATTTGCTCTTATTGTCATATGATGTCTAGTCTTTACATGAGTAGATAGTTGATTTTTATCATCCATTATATCTCTTGTTGAGTATTAGATGATTAGGAATCGTCTAATACTTGACAGGGATCTGATTGAGCACTAATATTTGTTGTTGTACATGACTTGAGCTTTCAGTTGCTTCATCTTACTGATGACCTGGCTCACTGGTGGGCGCTATGTTTTATGGGTTGGAGTTGCCTTTACTTTGAACTTCTTCATCCTAAACTGGTACGATTACTTTTAACTGCAGAGGTATTGGTGTTAAGTAAAAACGTGGATTATGTATTTTTGTGAGATATTGATCTCTGGCTTGTTGAATGGAAATGCTTGCTCATTGAACATCATATGTCTTGATATATACACTCTCTATTGTTGTCTGACCACTTATATCCCATTTGATTAGTAGCATAGCCTATAAATGTACATGGAGATGACGTGAAATTTAGTTTATGTGTATTGTATGGTCTTAGGTAGGGAAAGCATTAACATCTAAACACCTTTAGACTTTTATAGCCAGACCTAATTTTGTATAGTATCTCCGTTGGACTTTTGAAATGTAGTACCTTTGTAGGAAGTCTGTTTATTAGATATACAGATGTAGTAAATGCATTTGGCTGTAAGCGGTAGTAATGCTTGAGCAAGAAGAGTAAGTCTGGTTTCCACAATATGTCTATGCTTCTTCTCAACTAGTAAAGTTTGCTCTGAGGTATAATGACATGTTACTCTGTGACTTATTCCTCTTTTCTGTAAATACTCTTTAAATGGTAACAACTTTCATTTGAATCACTTTTTCAAATTTCGAATATTTTTGGATCAAAATTGCATTTCTTTCTAACTCATTTTCGGACCCATATTTTCAAGCCCGAAAATAGCACTTCTTCTTTTAACCATATCTCCCAAAAAAAATCCAAATTGAATGATTTTTTTTGCAAATGATAGAGAAAATAATTTCCAAGAACTTTTATTGTGATCACTTTTTAAAATTTCGATAGTAACATGATCAAAAATCTGTGAGAAGATGACCTATTTTCGAGCGGAGTTTTGTAGTTTCCAAGCTTCGCAAGTCTAAAGCATTCCAAATTCTAAAAAGTTTTGGTTAGCAAACTTTTTGTATCTTTTTAGAAAGATGCGATCTTTAGTCATTTCTTACTGTATGGTGATATATTGGTTGAATTGATGAGTTATTGTGATGGTTGATTGGTTTTGTGGATGTTTACTTGAAATTAGTAAGTTAGATATGTGATTTGAAAGTTAAAAGTTAGTTATGGATGTAAAAGTAGGATTTTGATTATGTTTAGGTTTGGAGTATGTAAATGTTGTTATTGATAAGTTTGTATGTTTGTTTGCCATGGAAACTTAGCACTTTATTTAGGTTATCGATGAAGAATTCTTTTTTGAAAATACGAGCTTTGGTTTTAAAAAGAAAATTATTTTTTAAGAAGTTAGAAACTTTGTTAGTTTCAAAATACTTACCTTGGAGTTTGAAAGATTAGAAAGATTTCAAATGTAAGGTTTTCAAAGGAGAGAGTAAGGAAATATTTTTAAGTTATGAAACCCATAGTGATAGTCACTATGGATGCAGTTTTGCTTTGTATGGCTTGGTGATATGTGCTTTGCTCATCCATGTCAAATTCTACAATGTATGTCTTTGGTTTAAATATACCACTCTTTACTCTTGTTATCATATGATGTCTAGTCCTTACAGGAGTAGATAGTTGATTTCTATCTTCCATTGTGTCCCTTGTTCAATATTACATGATTAGGAATCGTCTAATACTTGACAGGGATCCAATTGAGCACTGACACTTTGCTGTGGTACATGACTTGAGCTTTCAGGTGCTTCATCTTGCTAATGACCATGCTCACTGCTGACCACTATGTGTTATGGGTTGGAGTCGCCTTTACTTTGAACTGTTTCATCCTGAACTGGTGTGATTACTCTTGACTGTAGAGGAATTGGCGGAAAGGAAAAACTTGGATTATATATTTTTGTGAGATCTTGGTCTTTGGCTTGTTGAATGGAAATGCTTGCTCCTTGAACACCATATGTATTGATATGTACACTCTCTATTGCTGTCTGGACACTTATATCCCATTTAATTAGTAGCATAGCCTATAAATATACATGGAGATGACCTGAAATTTAGTTTATGTGTATCATATGGTCTTAGGTAGGGAAAGCATTGACATCCAAACACCTTTAGACTTTTATAGTCGGACCTAATTTTTTATAGTATCTCCATTGATTTTTGAAATGTAGTACCTTTGTAGGGAGTCTGTTTATTAGATATAGTGCTGCAGTAAATGCATCTGGCCAAAATTTCAGTGGTAGTAATGCTTGAGCAAGAAGAATATGCTTCTTCTTAACTAGTCCATTTTGCTCTAAGGTATAATGACATGTTACTCTATGACTTATTCCTCTTTTCTGAAAATATTCTTTAACTGGTAGGAATTTTTTTCCACCATCCGTCTGCATCATTTTCACTTGATAATTTATTTGCCTTTCAGCATTAATTATAAACCATAACACTCAATTGTGAGTTTCATATTTTGATTTCAAAAAATATATCCATACAAACCTAGAATAAGCATTAACAAATGAAATATAATATTTATATCTATAATCAATATTCATTGGTGTTGGACCCCATAGATCTATGGCAACTAGTTTTAGGGGTTTATAATATTTAGTTTTAGACTCTGGAAAAGGAAGTTTATGGTTTTTGCACATTTGACAATGATTGCAAACATAAGGCTTAGAAGGATTATCAATAAAAATATTATTTCTATTCAATGCTTGCTTTAAAATGCCTACGTTTGGATGTCCCAATTTATAATGCTAAATGTCAAATTTCTTACAGTTTTTTGTCTATTTCATTTAAGAAATATTACACCATTTTTCTTTACATCCAGTGTATCTTGAGTTAGCAACAATGAATTTGTACAATCCCTCAAACTCTCTATCCTGCAAAGGAATTTCTTTAGTTAGAATATCTTTAACTAGACAATATTTAGGATAAAACTCAAAGTGTACATTACTGTCTTTTGCAAATTGTGAAGCACTCATAAATTTTTCCTGATTAGAGGCACCGTTAATAAATTATTGAGATAAAGTTGCTTTTCACCTCTAGTACTAGCATTTCCACTGTGTAATTTGAATAGACTTACCATTTTCCATATGCAATGATTATTTACCTCTATACTCCTTATTGCTGAGATTTAGATTGCTTAAATTATTGAACACATGATTAGTGGCTCCCGAATCTAGATACCAGCTCTCGTCTTGAATATCTTCTATCTTGGCTGCATCATTACTTGTGTTTTCAAAATAATTTTTAGCATCTTGCTGTGTATCGATCATGTTTGCACTAGGATTGTAATTTCTTGAATTATTGTTGCTTTATTGAGATGATGTATAATTTGCATCAAATTTGAAATGAAATATGTTAGTAGCATGGCCATATCTCTCACATATTTGGCATCTAAGTCTATTATTATTGCTAATATTGTTCCATCTTCCACCCCTTCCTCAAGATTTATAAAACAAACCACCTTTTTCCTTTTATTCGACCGATTTCTATTATTGTAGTTCCTTTCTTGATTCTTGCACTTGCTATTAGCCTACTATTGACATAGTTGGAATAAAATTCTAATATCACCGGTTTCTTTTGTTTTATTCTACCTTTATGAGCAAGAAGTACAGAATGTGCATACTAAATGGTGGGTGTTGTTTCTATTGAGAATATTACTGCCACCACTGCCTCGTATTCTTCATCAAGGCCTTATAGTATAGACAGAACATGTTTTGCATTTGAAGCCATATGACCTGTAGATGCTAACTGATCAAAAAGATTTTTGATCTTGGTCAAGTATTCTCCCATTGATAAGTTTTCTTTCTTTAGATTTTGCAACTGCCTTTTATAGTACATCACCTTTGTAGCAGATTAAGTATTAAAAATATGTTGAATTGTTGACCATATTTCATGAGCAGTATTACATCATATTAGTGATGGAAACATATTTGAATTTACGAATGATAATATCCAAGAACTTACAAGACTATCTTTCCTTTGATGAGTCATATATTCTTGATTACTTATTAGTTATTAGTTTCCCACACAATCTACAGTATATTTGGATGGTATGATCAGGGTTCCAAGAACATATTCTTCCAACCTATATCCTCTGATTTCCGTCTAATTTGGAATTCCCAAAGAATAAGTTGGTTTTGTCAAGTTGTGTAGCGATTAGTTGGCTTTGTGGCTTGATTATTGCCTTGAGCAATTCTTGAGTTGAATTGTATGGTGATGAGATGGTTCTGGCATTTCTAGAGGTGGTCGAGTTTTCAACATCTCCTTCTGCGGTTGAAGAAAAGATGATGTTGGGTATTCTATAAAATGATGAAGATTCTTTGGCGTGTAGCCGATGCTACTAGGTGATGAGTTTTTTTAGACAACGGTCTTCAGGCAAAGCATGACAAGATTCTAATGACAATCTTTATTTTTTTGATCACAACATGATCAAGATTCTGAAACTGATGTCGGTAATGGGGTATTTTTTTAAATAGAGAGTGGGCAGTGGGTATTAGAAAGGCCGGATGAAGAGAGTTTCGATTCCCTAATGGCACTAAGTCACGACCAATCTTCAAATGACGAGATCAACTCTGTTGAAGATTCTGACAAGGTGCTTATTGCTGTTAGGAAGTTTTGGCTCGAATACCAAAATAACATTTGAGAATAAAATGATTTCCTTTTTATTTGTACATTGATTTACAGAAAATGATTATATTACTTTGTACATGCATCTTTACATTGTATATATAGTGTACAATTGACGTATTATAAATGGGCTTAGATAGTGGCCCATATACCCGATACCGCTTCATTTATATAAGAGATATCCGGTCCATTTCATATGCGGAGAAATGAATGTTCCACAATACACTACTGCCTGCATCTTTCCTTTTTTTCGATTCATAAGGGAATGGTATTTTGATCTATGGTCGACAAGGAGAACGTATGATGGCAGATTATAGGGAGATGGTCTCAAATAAGATTGAAGCTAGGGCCTGGAAAAGGAAAGCGGCCTATTTTTGGTTTGTTTTATAAAACCTAATTCCATTTTGTCTTCTATATAGGCTATCACTATACCAACTTGTATTTTACATATTTCTTTTCTTTCTTGCTATTGTGCTCATGTATATAATTTCTAGTATAGCAGTAAAGAAACGGTACATTTTTTCCTGGATTGTACTACTCTGGTACAATTTAGTTTTTTAATGAGGCAGTTGTACTAAATTTAAAAAATATGGTTTGATAATTTTGAAAGGAAGGGTAGATACTTTTTTAACTTCATTGGTACAAACATTTAAGATTGTGCTCCATTAAACCAAAAATGGTTAGTCAATATAGTACCATCGACATTTTGTTTATAGACTAAGATATATATCATTGGTTTTTGAATTCCTTCTTTCTTTGTTGTTGGTTTGACTAAATAATAGTCACATATTAGGTAGAGCTAACTTGATCTTATAATTATTTACTTCCATGGTCTAGTAGGTGAAATAGGGACTAAAAAATGCACTTTCTTTACCACTCCAACTCCCCTTTTCAAATTTTCAGCCTTTTTTCATGTAAAGATGTTATAAAAGAAAAGTAGGAGTGTCGAAAAAAGAGTGCCTAAAGTGACGAAGCATACATTTTGCATATCATAAACTTTAATTCTTCATTTCTTTATTTACTCATTAATATGGCACGACTACCCCTTACTTAAATCATAAATCTCAATCCATTAATCAACCCACATTATTTAATTTAATTTAACTAATTAAATTTCCTAAATAATGTCACTAAAAATATGGGGTGCTACAAAAATGAATAAGTTCAGAATAGAAGAGTCTGTTGCGAGTGCATAGAAGAAGCGATCATACTCATTTTCGAATCACTTGAAAATGCAGGTCGAAGATACTTCGCATGCAAGGATAATTGGAATTGCGACTACTTCTAGTGGATTGATCCACAACTCTGTCAACAAGGAAGAATGTATGCCTTTAAAATGCAATCGAGAGTGAGAAGGTTAAAACTTCTGCTTAACAGTTGTACCTAAGAAACAAAAACACATGGATAGCATTTAAGTATGTGTATTTACTAGTATGTTTCATGGCTAATTATTGTCCCTGTTTGTGTTTGTAGTATCATGTATTTTAGATAATCATTATTATGTGTTAGATGATTACCATGATGTATTTGTTTCTGAAAAAGTCAGTAGTTATTATGTGTTTTAATTTATCCCTTCACTACGTTCTTCTGAATTATATGCCACAATAATTCATAATCTAATTAAGTTCATAAAATGACATTAAACTAGAAATATAACAATTGTAATAATTATAACGTCCAACATTGAAAGTAAATACATAATAATAATAATTTTCTTAATACTCTAATAATACCTATAAAATTATGATAGTGGTCTTTTAATTCTCTACGAAAATCTATATGAGCCTCGGGATCTCTGATCTTCGTAACTTTATTCATGTACTATGCAAAGGTGGTTAGTTCTTTAAAAGAAGGAGTCTTAAAAGCACGTGTAGTTCTGGATAATTACGCGGCTGTAATTTATAACCACCCATCTCTTTTACAAAAATTATGTCGTGAAGTATTATACAACAGTACATTATGTCAGATATCATTTCAGGGTCATGGTAGTAAACCTTCTTTCTCAAAATTTGGAATCTACCTTGTAGAAACCCAAAAGAACCTTCAACGTTTTTTCTTACTGGCTTGTTGTAATGTCACGATCCGGAATTCAATGCTTGAAAATTGACACTAAATACCTCACTTGTATTCGACTGCTAAAAATTCAAACATCAAACTCCAGTCGGATGGAGCTTATAACAACATCAGACGAACATAAAATAGCGGAAACAAAATGAATATCAAGGACAAAGAGATCGATAGGGAATTGGTAACAAGAATATGAGAAAGGAACGTCTCTACATCGAAGACAAAGGTTCGCGGGGCTTCCAACTGGATTCTTTACGCATATAGGCTCATCAACAAAATCAGGTTCAAGATTTAATTCATTTATAGCTTGCTGAGAGATAAAACTATATGTAACGCCCATGTCAAACAGGACTCTAACAATGTTATCATAAATAGTGAGGTTATCTTCCAGAACTCCTTTCCCTTTTCCTGCTTTGGAAGATGCAGGTTGGTCTTTAACTGTGTACACCTTAGCTATCTGAGCTTGCTTCATGACTGGGCAATCTATAACTTTATATCCCGATTTTTGACAATAATAACATTTCTTGGGTTTTTCTTGAATGGATTGATTGACTTGTCTCTTAGGCTTCGTACATCTGCTCGAATAATGGCCCTTTTCCAAGCAATTATAACAAGTGACATTCTCTGCTGTGCTTCCCTGAATGCTCTTCTTTTTCTCCTTACCCTGCCATGGTTTCTTGCCCCATATTTCCTCTTCTTCCAATTTTGATTGTCCGAATTGTCTTTCTCCACTGGGGCTTCTTGCATATCAAGTGTAGCATATCTATACCCCATATCAACCAAATCTAAAAAGGATTCTATGACGTGGCCATTCATCCTTTCGTGGAACTTCTTATTCATCCCATGAATGAACCTTTCATTCTTCTTTAAAGGTGTGTTCACCAATTCTGGACCAAAACGAGACAATTCATTGAATTTTTTTAGATACTCCTCGAATGACAAACTCCCCTGCTTTAAGTCCATGAATTCCTGGTACATTCGAGAAATTCCTGCTGATGGCATATAGCGCTTCTCAAATACTTCTTTGAATCTCTCCCAAGTAAACTCGTCTTCTGGCTTATCTACAGTGACTGTCTCCCACCAGGCTAAGACTTCTTCTTGGAGTTGCCAAGAAGCCATGAGTCGCATTTGATCGTCTTGCAGCTTTAGCCCTCTAAAGATTCTTTCACATGATCTGATCCATGCTCGGGCCTCAACAATCGATTCCTTACTGGTGAACGGCTTACCACCAAGCCTTGAGAAGCTCTTATACAAATTAGCCAGATTCGGCTGATTTTGAGTATTCTGCTGTTGGGGGAACTTGACTAGGTGCTGTGGCATTTCCTTGACCCCCTAACTCTTCCTCTTCGTCTGCTTATTCTTACTATTTGTAATTAGTAAGAAAATTGGTTTAAATATTCGGACGAGATATCTTAAGGAACATCAGCAGTTAAAGGAAAATAGACTAAGAAAATTTGAGGTTTCAGTCTCGATTATACTCATTCTAGGGTATACTTCACCCTATCTCTAATGAGCCATCTAATGTGTTATACTCCGTAGCTAAAGTTCTTACTCAACCTTTAGCTCTGATACCACTTTGTCATGATCCGAAATTCAATGCTCGAAAATTGACACTAAATACCTCACTTGTATTCGACTGCCAAAAATTCAAACATCAAACTCCAGTCGGATGGAGCTTATAACAACATCAGATGAATATAAAACAGCGGAAACAAAATGAATATCATTCATTACGATACAGATACAACATCAACATAATATCCATTACAACATCAGAGTATCATAATACATATGTCACAACTCCAAATAGAACATCATAATAGAACAACAAGTGATCATATGCCAAAAAGTCTTCAAAGGAATGAAGCGATAGCGAACTTCCAAAAACTAAGCACCTTGAAATCCCAAAAGCTTCTAAAATATCTCCAAGGTAAAAGCTCCAAAATACTGCTAACACCAGAACACATAAACCTGCTACTAGGCTATCCGTGTAGAAATTATGGGCACCTAGAGTTTAGAAAAGAAACAATAAACTCTAGGTCAGTCATGGGACTGGTATGAGTAAACAAAAACAGTTGCTTTTAAATAAACAAGATTTATAAAATAAAATCCGTTATGCTTTTGGAAAATAAAACTACTATAAGACCTCCCGCCATACACACAGTGTAATCGTAGAATTAGACGAGATTTCTTCTTATGATAGTCAAATATGCTTGATACGAGTAAAATTCTTTGATATTATTACTAGTGCATAGTGTAGAAAACATTTTGAAACTATGATATTAACCTTATCCGAATTATGCCTACTGTAGCTACCATCTAAACCGTGGGGCGCCACCATAAGTAAATGGCAGGTTATACAACTAAAACCGTACTGGGTTCGTATTGGGAATTGGGTTTCCAACAAATGGTCAGGCTAAGGAACTTCCTACTGCCACATGGGTACGCCTCTGGCGGGACGTCCCGAGAACTCAACCAACTCTCTGCCAACACAAGTCCGGGTCACCTCTGTAACTAGGTAACTACTACTCGACTATGCCATTCCCTGGTTGTTTGCGACCTTTATCCGAGGGCCACCTGCCACAAAGCAACAACCACACAGTAAATGAGATTGTAGCAACCACATAGGTAAAGTATCTGGGCTCCATACCATGATACTACCTTTTTCCAGAAGGAAATGACATACCCTAAAGGGCGCGACCCTCATAACTTTGCCGCATCTTTCCTGTTTCGACCATTTTCGGGTTGTGAGGTCCGATGAGGTCTCGTCCACAAAGCTACGCTTTACACGAAAGCCATGCTTTGATCATAAATGATCAACAAATGATCATCAACACACAGCAGCACTTAGCATGCCACACTACCAAATTGGGAGTATATCGCTGATATCCTTCAATTACATAACCTCTGATCTTGTACGTCTCAGAGAAGGGTGTTAAGCTAAGAGAATAATTTCTCTGATACGTATTTGAAAGAAATCTGCTTTATATCTCAAAGTGTAGTGTCAGACATACAACCATACAAGTCTGTTCCGGGTTCGAACGGAATCGAAGGCACTTTGTCCAATAAAGGAAGAAGCCCTTGCAAATCCGGGTATCCACAATCCCGATCGGACTTCCCATCACATATGGAGATCTCTATACCGGAGCAAATCAGTGTAGAGACATTCGATAGGTTGTCCTATCGTTTTCGAAAATACCCGGTCTTCAACACCGGTCTTCAAATGCTATCCATTTTGATGTATCACTATTCGAAATGGGTTATATGACACAAAGGTCCTCTCCGGGCTAAACCAAATAGTGAGCGTTAATTTTTTTTTAAACATGTGGATGTATCAATTACAAGGATTCACATTCAGGGTTCGATGTGGGTTTCGGATAACCAACTGGAATCCGACTCCCTGTCACATCGAAGTTTAAATGCCGTTTACGGGCAAAAGGGGTTTTCACATAAATACAGAATTAAATCACAAATCACATTTCAACACAAAGCAATTCGCATAACACGGTAACACAATCACAATAGAAATACCAATCCAGTACACAATATTTGACAATAGTTAATCATCTTCAATTAAGGTAAATGTGATTTAAATGAATTAACCACATAATTATTTTTATTAATTATTATTATTTTATTTTTAAATCAATGATTAATTTTCTTAATTATAAGTTAATTCATAAAGAGAAAATTCAGAAATTCCATGAATTACAAATCATTATATCTTTATTAACTTTAAGATAAACTCATTCTTATAAATGATTTAGCTATCACTCACAAATATGTTAGAAAACATTTCTTTCAAATTTACTACTTAAATTTTGTTTTCATTTCAAAATATAAAATGAATACCAATTTATCTTCTATAAATTTAAAAACTAATTTTTGAAAACCTTTAAATTCATATGTTTAAGTAATATTTTTGTTATAAAAGAAATTCTAAAGAGTTAAATTAAATTCCCTTTTAAGTTCACCTATTTAAAATATACCTTTACATTTAAACTTATTTAAACATTTAATGTTATAAAGCTTTATTTAATTTCAAAATCTAGAATTCAAATTTAGATTTAAGATCCAGGTTTCAAATTTAATTTAGCTTTGTTTAAATCCTTTCTTTACAAATTTCAAATTCATTTTAATCCAAATTCTTTATAAAATTCACTTGATTGCTTAAAGATCTTTAAGTTATTAAAACAATAAAAAAAACTTTATCTATTCACAAACTAAGTTTCTAGACTAAACTTGAATTTATATTTTTAACATTGATTTATAAACTCACTTTAAAACTTAATTTATAATTTTAAAATTTAATTTAAAATTTCAAAACAGGAACAGGTTTAAACCCGGTAACACATTCTACCCGAGCCATACAATATTTGCTTCGAGTCAAACGCTGAAAATCTTCGAGCCCAACATCAATACGCTCGAGAATTACTCGAAACTTTTCCCTGCTCAACTAAAAATTTGCCCAGACCTAAGAAGTGCACCGTGCACGTGCACTTCGCCGTAGATCACCTCCAGACGACACCACATCGTCGAACAAGTCGACGATCACCCACCAACCAATTCCCGACCATCAGACTTCGTCATCTACTCGAAAATCGATTCGAGTTAGAATCCCAAACCTGGAAACATGAATGGCATCACCTATCCAACCTGGAAATCGCATCGTACTCGAAATCCCAACCATCAGAGAGCTTGAAACCCAGTTCAACTCTTCGTAGACATCCCTTCTACCATCTCCCAGCACCACGAAGCACTCGATCCATCATAGACGACGAACGAATCGAAATATCCTGCCTCGCCCAAAATTAGGTTTACGAACTTAAAATGCTTGCCGCCGCCACCACGTTCATCTGCGAACCATCACACTGTTTTTCCCATAACCTTTGATTACTCCTCCACCTTCAGCCAAGATCCCGACTTCCACGAATCAGTCGGTCACCAGATTTCGCCAAAACTGTGAAATCAAAGCAAGCCCAAACTGCTCTCTCACCGTTGATCTAAAAATTATGATTTTTTACTTTAAAAATCCTGTTTGGTATACAAATTCAGTTTACATACTTGAATTCATAAATTAAGAAGTTCGAATTTTGACTCTTTAAAAGTTTTGCTTAGTTTCTTGCTTCCCAGAGTTATTAACAAGTTGATTTAACTTAAATAAATTTAAAATCTTGAATAAATGCTATAACAAACAATTTTTGTTTTAACACTAAGTCCTAATAGCAAGTAGTATAAGAGGAAGCGATTTTTGAGTCAACAATCTTACTTAGAATTTCAGACAGAGATCATATATGAATAACACCCTGCACACCACCATCCATTCATTCATTCAAATATACACAAAGAGTTCATATATGTATATAACCATACTTATCATAGATGTAACTTGCAACAGATTTATACTTTAAATTTGTTTAAAAGTGATGTTACTCACCTTGATTCCAAACTGAACAGAGTTTGCTATGTTGAAACAGGCTGTGAAAATTGCAAGCTGAAATCTTCCTCTTTAATTCTCTGGTTTGAGTTGAGCTGGAGTGTTGTTTTAAATTGAATTTTGTTTAAGGTTTAGATGGCACTTACTTCAGATTTGCTTAGCTTTGAATGAACGAACTGAAATGTGAGAAGTTGATATATAGAAAGAAGTTTACAGGGGATATATTTGTAGAGGGTGATTATATGGTTTTGTACAATATATCAGAGATATTTTTTTTTTCTTGTTTGACTAAGAGGGTTCTTCTTGGTGGCTGATAAGATACATTTTGGGATAGCATTAATTACTATTGTCTTGTTTCACACTTCATGTTTATCTCTTATTTGTTTGTACATACTATCATTCTCATCCAATTTGATTTTACATTCTTGAATGTACATATTTTTTTCTTTTGGCTTTGTAATATAAATGAATTTGTATAGTTAATATGTTGTTATAATTTTTCTAATGTATTCACTTTATATTTTTAATTTATCTTATATATATCTATTTCAATTTCTAATTTAAATATGTATTTCCAACTTAAATGCTTATTGTCTTGTTTCTCTCTCTATATATATATATATATATATATATATATTTTATTTATTTTGTAACTTTTCAAATTAAATTCCAAAAGTTAAAATAAGTTACCATATTTAAATTAATAAATTTTGGGATGTCACAAATATCTCTCCTTAAGAAAATTTCGTCCTCGAAATTTGAAAGAGAGAGAAAAGCAAACAAAGAATATACGAATTTAGAAAAGGATAGAGAAATGGCTTACCAGTTTAAGCCAAGATATCCACTCTGCAATTGGGATATGATTTCTGCATGCTATCTTCAGTTTTCCAAGTGCAATCCTTTGGATCGCCACTCCACTGTACTTTGACCAGTTTCACAACTTTGTTTCTCAAGTGCTTTTCATCACGATCTACAATCTTTATTGGTTCTCTTCTAACTGTTAAATTGGGAGTGATTTCGAGATCCAGCCGAGCAGCTTCTTCAATAATACAGTTTGGATCATGCATATACTTTCGGAGATGACAAATTGAAACACATCATGCACGCCAAACAACCAGCTAGGCAGCTGTACTCGATAGGCTAAAGAATCGATCCTCTCCAGAATAGGAAAAGGACCAATATATCGTGGTGCCAGCGTACCGGTCTTCCCAAACCTTAATACTCCTTGCATAGAAGATACTTTAAGAAAAACAGAGTCTCCAATCTGGAATTCCAAATCCCTTCTCCTGCGATCATAATAACTCTTTTGACGACTCTTAGCCGTCCTCAATTTCTTCCGTATAAAATCAACTTTCTCAATGGCTTCTTTAATCATATCTGGTCCAAGGACAAGTCTATCACCTGCCTCAATCCAGCATGCGGGTGATCGATACAGACGACCATATAAAGCTTCAAAAGGAGACATCTCTATACTGACCTGATAGCTATTGTTATATGAGAATTCGACCAGATGCAAATGGTCTTCCCAAGAACCATCAGAATCAAGTATACAAGCACGCAATAGGTCTTCTAAGTTTCGGTTAATCCTCTCAGTCTTCCCATCAGACTGTGGGTGATAAGCAGTGCTGAAATTCAGTTTTGTTCCTAATGCGTCTTGAAATGCCTCCCAAAATCTACTAGTGGAGATCGGGTCACGATCACTCACTATGCTGCTAGGAATACCGTGGAGAAGAACAATTCCTCCACATATAATTCAGCTAAACTTGCTGCGGTGTGGGTAGATTTCACTGGAAAAAAGTGGGCCGTCTTAGTCAAACGGTCCACAATAACCCAAATTGCTTCATTCCCTTTCCGAGTACGAGGCAAACCATCGACGAAATCCATCGATACTTGGTCCCATTTCCACTTGGGTACCTCAAGAGGCTGAAGTAAACCCGCCATTTTCTTTTGATCGCTTTTAATTTGTTGGCAAGTAGCACAGCGACTCACATATATAGATATGCCCCTTTTCATCGTCTTCCACCGGAAAGTTCTTTTGATATCATAATTCATTTTATTGACTCCTGGATGGATGCTGAATTTAGATTTGTGACATTCGTCCAAAACTTCATGCTTCAGATCAGGGAAGTCTGGGACACATATTCTTCCTTTTAATCTTATAACTCCTCTACTATCCATCTCAAAAATAGTGTCTTCCCCTTGGCATATCCTTCTATAAATTCCCCGAAGAAACTCGTCTTCATACTGCTTACTCGCGATTCTCTTAAGAAGAGTAGGAGCGATAACAAGATGAGCAAGAATAGCATGCTTTCTACTCAAGGCGTCGGCAACTACATTGGCTTTTCCGGGCGTATATAGAATATCTAGGTCATAAGATGCCAGAAATTCCAACCAACGTTGTTGTCGCAGATTTAGATCTTTCTGGGTAAAGAGATATTTCAAAGATTTATGGTCAGTGAATAATTCGAATTTTTCACCTAGAAGATAATGTCGCTATATTTTCAAAGCGAAGATACAGCTAAGAGTTCCAAATCATGGGTTGGGTAGTTTCTTTCATGAGGACGTAATTGTCTACTCACGTAGGCAATTACCTTCCCATTCTGCATTAATACCGCACCCAAACCATCATCGCAAGCATCGGTATAAACAGATAATCCCTGATTCCCGTTGATAATTGCGAGAACGGGAGCGGTGGTTAATCTCTTCTTCAACTCCTGAAAAGCTTCGTCACATTTCAGAGTCCGGTTGAACTTTACATCCTTCATTGTTAGCTTAGTCAATGGACTAGCAATCTTAGAAAGGTCCTAAACAAACTTCCGATAATAACCTGCTAAACCCAAAAAGCTTCGAACTTCTATTGGGGTAGTGGGTTTTCTCCAATCAAGAATAGCTGAAATTTTGCTAGGATCAACGAAAATTCCTTCTTCATTAACAACATAGCCGAGAAATTTAACTTCTTTGACCCAAAAGTGGCATTTGGAAAATTTTGCGAATAGAATATTCCTCCTCAAAATCTCCAAAACGATTCTAAGGTGCTCGGCATGCTCCTCTTCGGTCTTGGAATAGACCAAAATATCATCAATAAACACGAGCACAAATTTATTCAATACTTTCCAAAACACACGGGTCATAAGATCTACAAAGTATGTTGGAGCATTGGTTAGCCTGAAGGGCATGATTAACCATTCGTAGAACATATTAGGACCCCTGAAAGCTGTCAAATGGACACAATCTTCAGCGATTCGTAATTGATGGAATCCCTGGGCTAGATCCATCTTTGAAAAGAAACGAGCGCCATGCAATTGATCAAACAGATCATCAATTCTAGGTAGTGGAAATTTAGCAACAAATATGACTGCTGAACCCCATTCAGAAACACTAGGTTGAATTAACCCTTTATTTAGTAAATCCTTGGTTTGCTGAACTAATTCAACCCTTTCCCAGGGTGCCATCCTACGATTTGCGTGAACGACAGGACGAGCATTGGGTACTAGGTCAATTCTGAATTCTATTTCCTGATGTGGAGGTAGAGATTTCACCTTTTCAAACACGTCCGAAAAATCTCTAACAATGGGTATAGACTCCAAACTGGGTTCGGGATAACCCAAGTTATACATCAACCCTTCTCTTTTAGGACTAGGGTCCTCACAAGAAATCTCGAAGAAATCTCCAATTTGGTTTTAATCGACATCAATCGATTATTGCAATCCAATTTGGCTTCGTATTTTGCTAGCAAATCCATTCCGAGTAAGACTTCAAACTCGCTAAAATCAAGGACAAAGAGACCGATAGGGAATTGGTAACAAGAATATGAGATAAGAACATCTCTACATCGAAGACAAAGGTTCGCGGGGCCTCCAACTGGATTCTTTACGCATATAGGCTCATCAACAAAATCAGGTTCAAGATTTAATTCATTTATAGCTTGCTGAGAGATAAAACTATATGTAACGCCCGTGTCAAACAGAACTCTAACAATGTTATCATAAATAGTGAGGTTATCTTCCAGAACTCCTTTCCCTTTTTCAGCTTTGGAAGATGCAGGTTGGTCTTTGACCGTGTACACCTTAGCTGTCTGAGCTTGCTTCATGACTGGGCAGTCTTTAACTTTGTGTCCCAATTTCTGACAATAATAACATTTCCTGGGTTTGGCTTGAACGGATTGATTGACTTGTCTCTTAGGCTTCGTACATCTGCTTGAATAATGGGCCTTTTCCAAGCAATTATAGCAAGTGACATTCTCTGCTGTGCTTCCCTGAATGCTCTTCTTTTTCTCCTTATTCTGCCATGGTTTCTTGCCTCCAAATTTCTTCTTCTTCCAATTTTGATTTTCCGAATTGCCTTTCTCCACTGGGGCTTCTTGCATATCAAGTGTAGCATATCTATACCCCATATCAACCAAATCTGAAAAGGATTCTTTGACGTGGCCATTCATCCTTTCGTGGAACTTCTTATTCATCCCATGAATGAACCTTTCATTCTTCTTTAAAGGTGTGTTCACCAATTCTGGACCAAAACGAGACAATTCGTTGAATTTTTTTAGATACTCCCCGAATGACAAACTCCCCTGCTTTAAGTCCATGAATTCCTGGTACATTCGAGAAATTCCTGCTGATGGCATATAGCGCTTCTCAAATACTTCTTTGAATCTCTCCCAAGTAAACTCGTCTTCTGGCTTATCTACAGTGACTGTCTCCCACCAGGCTAAGGCTTCTTCTTGGAGTTGCCAAGAAGCTATGAGTCGCATCTGATCGTCTTGCAGCTTTAGCCCTCTAAAGATTCTTTCACATGATCTGATCCATGCTCGGGCCTCAACAATCGATTCCTTGTCGGTGAACGGCTTACCACCAAGCCTTGAGAAGCTCTTATACAAATCAGCCAGATTCGGCTGATTTTGAGTATTCTGCTGTTGGGGGAACTTGACTAGGTGCTGCGGCATTTCCTTGACCCCCTAACTTTTCCTCTTCGTCCGCTCATTCTTACTATCTGTAATTAGTAAGAAAATTGGTTTAAATATTCAGACGAGATATCTTAAGAAATATCAGCAGTTAAAGGAAAATAGACTAAGAAAATTTGAGGTTTCAGTCTCGGTTATACTCATTCTAGGGTATACTTCACCCTATCTCTAATAAGCCATCTAATGTGTTATACTCCATAGCTAAAGTTCTTACTCAACCTTTAGCTCTGATACCACTTTGTCATGATCCGAAATTCAATGCTCGAAAATTGACACTAAATACCTCACTTGTATTCGACTGCCAAAAATTCAAACATCAAACTCCAGTCGGATGGAGCTTATAACAACATCAGATGAATATAAAACAGCGGAAACAAAATGAATATCATGCATTACGATACAGATACAACATCACCATAATATCCATTACAACATCAGAGTATCATAATACATATGTCACAACTCCAAATAGAACATCATAATAGAACAACATCACATGCCAAAAAGTCTTCAAAGGAATGAAGCGATAGCGAACTTCCAAAAACTAAGCACCTAGAAATCCCAAAAGCTTCTAAAATATCTCCAAGGTAAAAGCTCCAAAATACTGCTAACACCAGAACACATAAACCTGCTACTAGGCTATCCGTGTAGAAATTATGGGCACCTAGAGTTTAGAAAAGAAACAATAAACTCCAGGTCAGTCATGAGACTGGTATAAGTAAACAAAAACAGTTGCTTTTAAATAAACAAGATTTATAAAATAAAATCCGTTATGCTTTTGGAAAATAAAACTACTATAACCTCCCGCCACACACACAATGTAATCGTAGAATTGGAGGAAATTTCTTCTTATGATAGTCAAATATGCTTGATACGAGTAAAATTCTTTGATATTATTACTAGTGCATAGTGTAGAAAACATTTTGAAAATATGATATTAATCTTAGCCAGCATAGACATTCCGAACTATGCCTACTGTAGCTACCATCTAAACAGTGAGGCGCCACCATAAGTAAATGTCAGGTTATACAACTAAAACCGTACTGGGTTCGTATTGGGAATTGGGTTTCCAACAAATGGTCAGGCTAAGGAACTTCCTACTGCCACATGGGTACGCCTCTGGTGGGATGTCCCGAGAACTCAACCAACTCTCTGCCAACACAAGGCCGGGTTACCTCTGTAACTAGGTAACTACTACTCGACTATACCATTCCCTGGTCGTTTGCAACCTTTATCCGCGGGCCCTCTGCCACAAAGCAACAACCACACAGTAAATGGGATTGCAGCAACCACATATGTAAAGTATCTGGGTTCCATACCATGATACTACCTTTTTCCAGAAGCAAATGACATACCCTAAAGGTCGCGACCCTCATAACCTTGCCGCATCTTCCCTGTTTCGACCATTTTCGGGTTGTGAGGTTCGATGAGGTCTCGTCCACAAAGCTACGCTTTACACGAAAGCCATGCTTTGATCATAAATGATCAACAAATAATCATCAACACACAGCAGCACTTAGCATGCCACACCACCAAATTGGGAGTATATCGCTGATAACCTTCAATTACATAACCTCTGAGCTCGTACGTCTCAGAGAAGGGTGTTAAGCTAAGAGAATAAATTCTCTGATACGTATTTGAAAGAAATCTGCTTCATATCTCAAAGTGTAGTGTCAGACATACAACCATACAAGTCTGTTCCGGGTTCGAACGGAATCGAAGGCACTTCGTCCAATAAAGGAAGAAGCCCTTGCAAATCCGGGTATCCACAATCCCGATCGGACTTCCCATCACATATGGAGATCTCTATACCGGAGCAAATCAGTGTAGAGACATTCGATAGGTTATCCTATCGTTCTCGAAAATACCAGGTCTTCAACACCGGTCTTCAAATGCTATCCATTTCGACGTATCACTATTCAGAATGGGTTATATGACACAAAGGTCCTCTCCCGGCTAAACCGAATAGTGAGTGTTAATTTTATTTTTAAAACACGTGGATGTATCAATTACAAGGATTCACATTCAGGGTTCGATGTGGGTTTCGGATAACCAACTGAAATCCGATTCCCTGTCTCATCGAAGTTTAAATGCCGTTTACGGGCAAAAGGGGTTTTCACATAAATACAGAATTAAATCACAAATCACAGTTCAGCACAAAGCAATTCGCATAACACAGTAACACAATCACAATAGAAATACCAATCCGGTACACAATATTTGACAATAGTTAATCATCTTCAATTAAGGTAAATGTGATTTAAATGAATTAACCACATAATTATTTTTATTAATTATTATTATTTTATTTTTAAATCAATGATTAATTTTCTTAATTATAAGTTAATTCATAAAGAGAAAATTCAGAAATTCCATGAATTACAAATCATTATATCTTTATTAACTTTAAGATAAACTCATTCTTATAAATGATTTAGCTATCACTCACAAATATGTTAGAAAACATTTCTTTCAAATTTACTACTTAAATTTTGTTTTCATTTCAAAATATAAAATGAATACCAATTTATCTTCTATAAATTTAAAAACTAATTTTTGAAAACCTTCAAATTCATATGTTTAAGTAATATTTTTGTTATAAAAGAAATTTTAAAGAGTTAAATTAAATTCCTTTTTAAGTTCACCTATATAAAATATACCTTTACATTTAAACTTATTTAAACATTTAAAGTTATAAAACTTTATTTATCTAGAATCCGATTTATGATCCAGGTTTCAAATTTAATTTAGCTTTGTTTAAATCCTTTCTTTACAAATTTCAAATTCATTTTAATCCAAATTCTTTATAATATTCACTTAATTGCTTAAACATCTTTAAGTTACTAAAACAATAAAAAAAACTTTATCTATTCACAAACTAAGTTTCCATACTAAACTTGAATTTATATTTTAAACTTTGATTTATAAACTCAGTTTAAAACTTAATTTATAATTTTAAAATTTAATTTAAAATTTCAAAACAAGAACAGGTTTAAACCCTGTAACACATTATACCCGAGCCAGACAATATTTGCTTCGAGTCAAACGCTGAAAATCTTCGAGCACAACATCAATACGCTCGAGAATTACTCGAGACTTTTCCCTACTCAACTAAAAATTTGCCCAGACCTAAGAAGTGCACTATGCACGTGCACTTCGCCGTAGATCGCCTCCAAATGACACCACATTGTCGAGCAAGTCGACGATCACCCACCAACCAATTCCCAACCATCAGACTTCGTTATCCACTCGAAAATCAAATTCGAGTTAGAATCCCAAACCTGGAAACGCGAATGGAATCACCTATCCAACCTGGAAATCGCCTCGTACTCGAAATACCGACCATCAGAGAGCTTGAAACTCTGGCCAACTCTTCATCGACATCCCTTCTACCATCTCCCAGCACCACGAAGCACTCGATCCATCATAGACGACGAACGAATCGAAATATTCCGCCTCGCCCAAAACTAGGTTTATGAACTTAAAATGCTCTCCGCCGCCACCATGTTCATCTGCCAACCATCACACTATTTTTCCCATAACCTCTGATCACTCCTCCACCTTCAGCCAAGATCCCGACTTCCACGAATCAGTCGATCACCAGATATCGCCAAAACTGTGAAATCAAAGCAAGCCCAGACTGCTCTCTCACCCTTGATCTAAAAATTATGATCTTTACTTTAAAAATCCAGTTTTGGTATACAAATTCAGTTTACATACCTGAATTCATAAATTAAGAAGTTCGAATTTTGACTCTTTAGAAGTTTTGCTCAGTTTCTTGCTTCCCAGAGTTATTAGCAAGTTGATTTAACTTAAATAAATTTTAAATCTTGGATATATGCTATAACAAACAATTTTTGTTTTAACACTAAGTCCTAGTAGCAAGTAGAATAAGAGGAAGTCATTTTTGAATTAACAATCTTACTTAGAATTTAAGACAGAGATCATATATGAATATCAGCCTGCACACCATCATCCATTCATTCAAATATACACAGAGAGTTCATATATGTATATAACCATACTTATCACAGATGTAACTTGCAAAAGATTTATACTTTAAATTTGTTTAAAAATGATGTTACTCACCTTGATTCCAAACTGAACAGAGTTTACTACGTTGAACAGGCTGTGAAAATTGCAAGCTGAAATCTTCCTCTTTAATTCTCTGGTTTGAGTTGAGCTGGAGTGTTGTTTTAAATTGAATTTTGTTTAAGTTTTAGATGGAACTTACTTCAGATATGCTTAGCTTTGAATGAACGAACTGAAATGTGAGAAGTTGATATATAGAAAGAAGTTTACAGGGGATATATTTGTACAAGGTGATTATACGGTTTTGTATAATTTATCAGAGATATTTTTTTTCTTGTTTTACTAAGCGAGTTCTTCTTGGTGGCTGATAAGATACATTTTAGGCTAGCATTAATTACTATTGTCTTGTTTCATACTTCATGTTTATCCCTTATTTGTTTGTACATACTATCATTCTCATCCAATTTAATTTTACATTCTTGAATGTATATTTTCTTCTTCTTTTGGCTTTGTAATATAAATGAATTTCTATAGTTAATATGTTGTTATAATTTTTCTAATGTATTCACTTTATATTTTTAATTTATCTTATATATATCTATTTCTACTTCTAATTTAAATATGTATTTCTAACTTAAATGCTTATTGTCTTGTTTATATATATATATATATATTATTTATTTATTTTGTAACTTTTCAAATTAAATTCCAAAAGTTCAAATAAGTTTCCATATTTAAATTAACAGATTTTGGATGTTGCATGTAATGTAAATTTTCACTTCTTCTTGTTACGAGATTTTTTAAAACCTTTAACCAAAGTTTTACAAATTAGATATATTCCATCAAGAAGGTAGTATCACATGTTATGTTGTATATCCCTTGGTGCAGTATCCTTAGAATAAGGAGCTAAACAAGTAAGACTGGTTCAGAACATTAATGTCATTCAAAGACTCGGGTATACCCAAAAAAGCATGTCATATATATAAATCAAATGAAGCTACCACTTTTAAAATCATTGGTACCTTGTGGTAATGTCTGGTTTATTATCCTTGCATTGCAATTGGACAAATTTTCCAATGCCAATGCATATAATCTAAGCTACCCAACATACCTGGAAATTCACGTTGTTCATCCATAGCCAATAGTTGATTGATGTTATTATCATTTGACGCTCTAAGATACTCCGCACCAAATTCTAGGACAATTATTTTATAAAATTCTTTTAAGCATTCATTGGCAATATAACGTCCAATTCGGATGTACTCATATTGCCTATCAGCGTATTCCCCATATGTTAATATTCGTAAGGCACTTGTAATTTTTTGATGCGATGCAAAACCCAACTGATCACAGCATTACTTTTTTATGTGAAATATAAGTTTCTCTCCCCTAACACTATCATGGCTCATGCAAATATGTTCCTGGACATTCGACACCTTAATCTGAACTTCCCTATGTCAAAACATGGATCGTCATTAAAGTAATATTTCATTATTTGATCATTCCCAAATTGATGATCTCTTTTCTTTTGCATTTCTTTATGCCTCATAACACTACCACCTTTTTTGGAAGATTCCTCCATCTTCTGTAACTGAATGAGCTCTAGTGCTTTGGATGTTATTGCTTATCATTGAGGAACTTAGTGTATATGACCATCGCTCGAAGTTGATGAAGATGAAGAGGAAGAAGAGAAGAAAAATCATCTTTTCATTGGATTCATGTTTATTTGATGTGTGCTTTCGAAGGGGAGGAAGAATAGCCGGCTATGTTTATTTGATGCATGTTTTGGAGGAAGAGGAAGAATATCAATTATATTTATTTGATATGTGTTTTGGAGGGGGAGGAATAATATGCGGTTGAAGATGATGGTCAGCTATTCTATAATAGTTTATTTGGCATTTATAATGTCGAATAAACTAGCAGTCAATATTTCATTAAACATCCCACATGGATTGCATTTATTTTCTCTTTCGTTATTCGACGTTATAAATGCTGGATAACTCCGCATTTTTTTACTTATTGGGTTAAACTGGGGGGTCAATCATATAAATTTGCCGACGTGGCACAAGTGACTGGCCCCCAATGTTGGCAATGCTCTGAAAATGAGCTGATATATACGCATACCTAGTAGAAATAATATGCACAAAATGAAATGAATAATTTAAACACAAAAGGTATTTTCAGTACAAAAGCTAAAAATAGGTATATATATTAAAGAAATCTTGCATCCTTATAGTCATCAAAACTAAGTTTTTTGTCCCTTCCAGTTTCTGTTTATAAAATAAATCAATGTTTTTAGAAAAATAGGTATAATTCAAGGGGATATTTATGTAATTTTACCAACTTTAATATGCATTTATATTATCATCTTCCATAACTCACAACCGCATGCACTATACACCTTTGCAGAAATATAAAAGAGAGAGAATTACACAAAAGAGGACATGTAAAATAGTTTACAAAAAGAGGGATATAAATCAAATAAGTTTTAGAAAAAAAGACATGTCTTTAGTTCCACTATATATTTTATTTTCTTTCGCACTTGACTATTAGGTCGTTTTCTAATGCAGTAAGAAAAATCCTTACAAAATCTCTATTCTTTCTAAAATAGAAATCGTAAATTAATTTACACTTTTTTGATAAAAAAAATGCAATTTAACTTGTGTTTTCAAAAGTTTTCAAAAAATTAAAGTATCAAATTTCTTCATTCGTACGTAATTACAATTGTTATTTAAGTATGTTTTTATTAAAACAAACTATATAGGTTCTTTTTTTCTTTTGAAAATTATGAATTAATTTATAGCTTTTTTGGAAAGGTGAAACATTAGCTTTCACTTATTTCTTTTAAAAATATAAATACAATTATTTTACATAAAAAATTTAGCCACATTTATGAATGAAGGACATAATTATTAAAATTTAGTCAGCACTTAATGCTATGTTAATATAGCATCGGATAAAATGTATGTTATATAAACCATATAACTAATGCTATATGAACTTAGCATTATATACGTGAAATGCTATATGAACCTATCATTATATATGTGTAATGCTATATTAATTTGACATTTTTTAATTATGAAAATGAATGCTATTTTAGCTTATTTAGTATAGTTCATCTGATGCTAGTTTAATTTAGCATTTGATTTATCCGATGCTAGTTTAATAGAACATCTATTTTAGGCAAATTCTATTCAAACACCAAGATATACTATACCCACACCAAACTCTAAACAAATCATTATACACCAATTTTCACTTTACGTACACCATTAAACATAAAGTGCTACCCCTACCTTTCAATAAAATTTAATTCTTTACCTCGTTCTATATTTTTCTCTCTTTTTAAAAAGTTTTCAAATCCAAATCCAACATAACAAATTCAACTCTATGTGCTTAGATATATTTTCATGTCTTTTAGTTCATGTTAATTCTTAATCTAAGGGAACTATTAATATCTATTTCATATATCATTATCTTAATTTTGTTTATTTTGAAATAAAAATACAAAATGAAAAGAAAAGAAAATTATTATCTCTTTCATTCCTTTTTATTTCAGGCTTGTAGGAAAATTCTTAATTAAACTACTAATGTTTCTTTTATTTCTACATAACTTGCAGTTTTAATTTAATGGGTTACAAAAAAATTATTAATGTTGTAATGAAAAAGAAGGACAAATTTGTCTTAAAATTAATTCTGACAATAGAGATGTGAGTTAAGTAATTTTGGTGTTTGAATAGAACTATCCTCTATTTTATCTTACGCTTTATTAATATAGCATTCAATGTCCTTTAAACTAAAATTTATAACTTTTGTCCTTCGTGCCAAAATCAGTCTTTGGTTTTTCGTTTAAATTAGTTCCCTCACTCTTTTACAACAACATTAAAAACAAAGTTTTGTAAAAAAAAATTATTTTCAAAATTATACAACTAAGAAGTCCATTCTTAGGTATGTACTTGTAAGCTTGAAAGGATTTTGACATGGATTTTTAGAAATTAATAAAAGCATTAAGGCTTCGTTTGTTTAAAATATTGAATTCTGCATTTTAATTGTTGAACTCTGAAGTCTGAATGTTGATTGTTGAATGTTGAATTTTAATTAATCATTTATTTGTTTGTTTACATTTGGAACAAAAAACATAATTAGGCATTCAAAATAAAAAAAGATTCTAAATAATTTTGCATGAATAGATGGCTTTAGTTTGAACATTGACAAAAAAAGTAACATATAAAGTTCTGCTTTTTCTTTGTAATGTCTTTAGCGTCACGCTTTTTAAGCATCAGCGTGAACTACCAAAACGCCCCTCTACAAATATTACTAGACCTTAATATTAATTGAAACTAGGATCTAACAAATATGCATCTTTTACAGAATCAAAATGCTCTTCTACAAATATTACTTAATCTTAATTTACTTAAAAATAGGATTTACCAAATAAATATGCTTACATATTCATCTTTACTAATTAGTAATAGAAATAAAAATTCAAACTAACAAAAACTTAGATTTTATATTAAGAACAGAAATTTAAATTAACTATGCATAATTTTAACATAAAAATAGTAAATATTTAAAATTATTTTCTTTTGAAAGTGTTAAACATATACAATTTATTCATGTGCAAAGCGCATGCCATCATCACGTGCGAAGCATGTGTAACAACCTAACTTTTCGACCTTCAAATGTGGACGCTAATACGTCCACGGTATTCATGTGTCGAACATCTAAGTGTCGAAAAGACAAAAAGTTAGGGTAAGATAAAAAATAGAATATATTAAGAAAAAGAGAATACAACATCAGAATTTCACATCAGAACGATAATATATAAAATCAAAGGAACAATACAAAGAGTTACCCGAATACAGAATTTTCAGAATTATCAAAATCTAAGTACTATCATCAGCCTGGACAGTTATAACTGTTCATCCTCATAATGCCAATATATACAATACAGTAATACAACAGAAATAATAATACTATGGTAGGTAATTATCCAGCTTCTCTCCATAAACTCCAAAGTATCTAAAGCTAAATCTGGAAACATACACGAGCGAACCCAAGCATAACAAGAAAATAACATCTAGATCAGTCTAGTAAACCAGTGTGAGAAACTCAAGAAATACATAACAAGTAACCGTAGCCATTGAGACTGTACAGGTTACCGTAATGGTTTTCCCCTCAAGTGAAATCAATCATCCAATGAGTGAATATATCGATATAATGGATAATGTCTAGGGTGTAGAACATAAACCGAAAGTAGCTATTATGCACATGACACAACAATAATAGGTATACAATACCATTAAGATGTGTTCGTATAAGGATTTTTCCACGGAGATCTCTTCGGTCTGACCGCATTCGTACTCCATGACAAGATTCGAAAACTACCTTTCGAGCATCGTATATCTCTAGATAGGATATACTGTAAGGTAAACATAACTGGATAACCCTCGGTATGTACTCTGAGCCATATCAACTTCCGCTAGCAACAGTTGATAAGCATCTCTAAATATGAAGTTGATATACCCTTGAGGTTAGCTAAACCCCCATGCCATGTCCCTCTTCTGTTTTAAGTCATTTTCCCGAAGGCAACATTCGGCATCTTTCATACGAGTCTTCATCACTCAAACTGTAACAACCTGCATATTTAATGATAATATATTTAAATAGTTAATTTAAATATTAAGTCGTAATTGAATTGGAAGTCTAAAATGTGATTTTTTTTTTTGCATACGATCGGATTAGGACCTGAGACCACTTCCGTTGAGTTCGAATTGATGTTGTGAATCAAAATGCGAATATGCACCGATATACTTCGACCGATGGATTTTTAGTCAGTAGTCAGCGTTCAATTCATAAATCGATCTGAAAACTAACTTTTGTATATAATGGAATTAGATCCTGAAACCTTTTCCATTGAGTCCGGAACGATATCCAGAATTTGATTGAGTATAAGATTTGATACGTTTAGAGTCGATGATTTTTGAAGCTGAATAGCGTCGGATGGAGAAAGTTGTGAACTTAGCCATTTAGCCTATAACGGGCTAACCTCTTCATAATTCTCATTCACTTATTCATTTCACATTATCTTCTCCTCCTCTTCTCTAATGTCTTCTCAAATCACCTCTTAATCACCAAACCTTAAATCCATTCAAATAAATTTCTAAATTCAAATAAAAATCATCATAAATCATCTCTTTCTATTCTCTACAAAATCTACGTAGGGACTAGCGTGAATCAAATATTTGATGTTGCTTTCAAAAATAAAGAGAGAAAGGTTGGGTTTTTGGTGACTGAAGCTTAGCTTGGGTTTAAGTAAGGTGAGTGGGATGTTTCTCTAATTAAATTTGTGTATTTTACTTCACTAATTCATTTATTTATAATTATAAAGTATTGTGAAATGATTTAGATATTTCTATGCTAGGGTTTAGACTTGTATTCATGTTATAAACATATTTACTTAGCTAATTAATTGTTTAAGACCTTAATATTATGTTTTGAAAATAGTTAGTAAGCCCCCAGATTTGATTTAGGCTAATTGGATGATTTGCTGTGATGTTATTGTTTGATCGGGGATTAGTTAACTAAGTAGTGTAATGACGTGTACATCATCAGAAAATATTAATTAATCCATTTGAATTGATTTGTAAAATGTTAGTAAGCTGTCTGCACCAAAATGAATCACAAACACCCAATAGAGTTCTTGTATAGATCAAATGAAGAATAAAATTAAAATAAAGCAGAAAACGTAAATTAGACACAAATTTTTATAGTAGTCCGATGATCATGGCAAACATCCACCTCTTTCTTTTATTAATCTTGCACTATTATTTGATTACAAGAGATTTGGATCAGCTGAGATCTAATAATACAAGAATAAAGAATTGTAATGGCAGAGCCTTAGTAGTAGAAGGAAAAAAATCCCTATTATGAGAATGGTTGTTGTATTTATAGGGAAAGACGATAGAATATATTTATGAAATTTTGCAGGTATAATCTCATTGAGTAGACGAGGTCACCTCAAAGGTCTTGTGGCCCAACTCCCAAGGATAGGGGATCGACTCTGGTTGGTCCAACTGGCAATATGGCATCATTCGATTGCTCCAGCAAGTCCACCTTGATGTTGACTTTGTGTTTCCAAAGTTATTTTCATAGCCGCCCACATGTTGTTTGGACATATCGATCGATTTCCGTTGAGTTGAATTACTGGGTTGATAGAATCTGATCCCCTTCCTAGGGGAAGTGATACGATTCGATCCTCTACCTAGGGAAAGTAATATGATCTGATTCACTACCTAGGAGAAGTGATACAATCTGATCCCCTGCCTAGGAGAAGTGATATGATCTGATCCCCTAGCTAGGTGAAACACTAATCCATACTTAGAATATTCCGGAGAGTCTATCGTTGGGTCTCGCTTAATTGCTGCTTTATACCATTATTTGCACTTGATCTCTGGACTCCATGATCATCTCTCCAAGGTAATTTCCTTATATACCATTGAATCTAATTTATCGAACCGGTCTGGATATAGTTGAGCCAAAATGCTGGATCAAACTTGCCCCCCTCCAAAGTACGTCTTGTTCCAAACATGACATGCTTTGAATCGAAGCAAGTTAGAGTTGCCGAAAGGGATTCCATTTAGTTATTTGAATAGTCATTATCCTTTCATTGAGTTATCTCTCCAAAGAGTCGCATCTCTCTCTATTTGATGTGACGCTTGGTCGATATTCGTCAGTATAAGCTAGAGTGCAATCTCTCAATTATTGTTTGTGCTCAATTCCATGGAGCTTATCGGTCGAGTTAATAGGCCTCACTTATTTGAACCGGTTCTCTCTCTCTCTCTCAAGAGTTCTTAGGTAATACCTCAATTTCTATCGAGTCAAGAAATCAAATGTCGAGTGTGCACATACGCCCATTGGTGTATTCTCTGTTGTCATTGGCTACCAAGCACGTTCGAATAGTGATAGGTTGCTATCAATTTCCAGCAACTTGCACTCACAATTTCATCCATCATTATTTCATTTTTTTTAATATGAGTAGGATTTGGTGTCGACCCCTATAGGAGGATCGGTATCGATCCCCTAAGCACACATTTAACGCTTGGACCCATTTACAATGGGTTGCATAAAATACTAAGAGAAAATACATGCTTTTCATTTTGGATTATTGTGCTACGTATGGTATAACCCCCCTTAATAAATCCTTTATTTCCATTTTCTATCATCTGCCTATATTCATTCCTCCTTATAACCGATCTAATCCCTCATTCTTCTTCACTTTCTTACATTGATCCCTTCTTTTTTATTCTTCAGTCATTTTCTGTCTATTTGCAACTGAACCCATCCCATTCCTTCAGTCGTCATTAAAGAGCTCGAGTTCCCAACCTTCGACAATGTCAATCGAATGGACTGGGTCGAACACCATACCTATAGCACCCCTGCCTATTCGTGCTCCAAATCCACCAATCATCACTTCTAATCGATTAATTCTGAGGGTCAAATTCCACTTGAAACCCTAGACTCGATCTACCTTGGTATCACTTGATTTCATTTGAAATTCATCATTTTTGCATAGATAGGTGTTAGGCTGGAGTAAGTATATGGATCGGTTATAGGAATGGGATTAGTGCTGATGTTTTAAAGATGAAGTGAGGTGTGGGATCGGATGTTGGTTGGCGTGGGGAGTTTGGCATGGATATGGGAAGGATGAGATGGAGTTGTAGATAAATGTAGGATCAATATTGTTGTGGAGGAGATGAAGTGGAATGGCAGCAAGCATTGGGATTGGTCGTGGGTTAGAAGCATAGAGGATCAAATGTAGGCATGTTGGAGACGAATTTGAGTATGAATATTTGATCTAATCGAATGCATATGTGGTCTTGGTGTTGAGATTAAGATGGTACCATGTTTTTATAAAGATTGTAGTAAAGTATCATGATGATTCAAGGTTGCTTAATGTTGTTGATTAAATGAACAATTGTTGGAGTTTGGTTGATTGGATGAATGGATTGATATTTTATTGTAGTTGTCGGTTCGATTTAATTGCCAATGTCTGCTCAATGATATGGAGCTTTTGCGTTAATGAAGAGAAAAAATCCTTTGTGGTACTTGATTGAAACCGATCCCTATATAATTGATCTTCTTCTATCATTATGAGTCATATTTAGGGATCAGTGGTACATATTAATCATCTCATGCAACGTAAATATTCACATATACATATTTAAGGATCAATATTCCATATTTGCCTATGTGTACACACTCGCAAGTGAATGTCTCCTTGGTATGGGATCGGTTATGATCCTATACTTAGGTGAATCTTTTTTATATCTTTGCCTTGTACTCCTGGGTAATGTATGAACAGATTTTGTCTATATGGATACTTGCTTTGTGACCTAGGACTCAAACCCATGCACATGTATGTCCGTATGGACTTGAACTTGAATGTATGAACATGCTTATTTGTTTAAACGTGAATTTAGACGTATGCATATTCCCTGAATGTTGATGACATTCTCTTATGTGTCGATAGTCGATCCCTAAACTTGAATGTAACTCTCATATATACACATCGACGCGAAATCCTGTTGGGACGGTTAGCGATGACGGTTACTCTGGTCGAACTCCTAAGTTTCACCATAAATTTAGTATAATAGTAAACTATACAACACAACACAATACCGCACTAGATTACACTTAGCACGAGGGAACATATTAATCCATCTAACAATGACTATCCGTTGAATTTGATAGTTATGGGTTCTAGATGCTTCAAGCGATTATCTACAATGATTGGCTTTTGCTTTAAATTTGAATCTGCTTGTGTATTTGAGTAATGTACTTTCCATTCAATGTACTCACGATCTGTTGCTCATCATTCGGGTTGGAATGATAGTCGGCCGCCTATGTGCATGGGAGTCGATCCGATGATTCTATCTCCAGGCATCCTTTTGGAAATAACCTCGAGTCATTTTAAATACTAGGAATGACTCACAGTATTGAGCTATCGCAGTCAGCTTTTAGTCGATCACACCACTGCCCTCAGTCTCAGGTTGATAGATGTGCTGCATGGATGGTCGAATCTCCTCCTAATTGTGTTTATACTCCCACCTAATATCTGAAGACTTAGAGTTAATTGATGAATGGTCGGGTCATATTCCCTCCAAGTCAAAGGTAAATGTCGATAAATGGATGGGCAAAGTCACGTCTGCTATAGTTTTATACTTTTTCTGCCATGTCTGAGGTTAGAGTTAGTTAATGGAAGGCTGAGTCACGCCTATTCTGGATTATATCTTGACTTCTCCTTCCCGAAGGAAGACTTTGAAGCTTCGTCGAATTTTGGGCATGAGCTGGGTGAGTCACGTCCACTTTTGGTGCACATGCCTCCATATTCTAGTACGAACTGAAGAATGGTTGGTTAGGTCACATCCATTTTATGATTCATGCTTCCCATGTTGAAACAAGGAAAAGAACCGAGCGATGGGTGGTCTGATCGCATCTATTTTGATTGGTGTGGATCGACATTGATCGTCGATCTAGCTACGATATAAAATATTTGGATCGATATTTCCCATTGATCCAGTGGTACAATATAGTCGGTCGCCCATAACTTAAGACGTCGTTCCGATTGGTTTTGTATTAAGGTCTCCTTGTAGTCGTTGCCTTAAATCGTAAAGAACAACAAGATGGAGCTATAGTGAGTTGTCGTATTTAACTTTTAGTAGTTTATACTCCTGCCTCTAGTCTTTGTTAGCAGAGTTAGTTTATGGATGGCCGAGTCGTGTCTTTTTGAGTTTATACTCCTCTTGTGGAGTTCAGGTCGGAGTTTATAAATGAATGGTTGAGTCACATCCCTATTTATACTCCTATCCGTGCTCTAGGGACCAGAGTTTGTAGATGGGAAGTCGAACCGTGTCCATCTTTTTTGTGTTTATACTCTAGTCCATGCTTGGTGGACAGAGTTTATTGACAGCCAGTCAGTCACATCCATTTGGCGTTCATCTCCAATCTCCACTCTGGGGACCTGAGTTGGTCAGTGGATGGCCGAACCGTGCGCATGTTTTTATACTCTAGTCCGCACTGGGGACCAGAGTTGGTGATGGACGATTGAAGCACGTCGGATTTTTTGTTCAAATTTTGGACTTGCCAATTTCCGGGCAAGGCTTGAATAGTTCATCGTACTTCAGGCATGAGTTGGGTCATGGATAGATGGATCACATCCTCCTTGGATTGGACGGCCAAATCACGTCTAGTTTAAACTTAGGCTCTCAAACTGCCCCATACATCCATGGCAGGATTCGATGCATGGACGATCATATCGCGTTCACTTCCATTTAGATCTTGTTTCTGCCAAGCCTTGAGAGCAAGATGAGTATTTTACACACTACGAGCTCAATCAAGGGAGCAGATGGTTGGATTGCATCCACTTTGAGTCGTGTCTTTGCCCCCAAGTCAGGGGCAAGAGTTGGAGAGCGAGCGGTCGATTCACTCTGTTTCAAATTTCTCTTCTAGTCGGATCATGGTCGGAGTTAGTGAATGAATAGTCGTGTCACATTCATTTGGAGCTGGATGGTCAATCACGTCCATTTTGATTTATATTCTCCCGTCGGATCAAGCGATAGAGTTTGCTCAGGAGCTGTCGAGTCATGCTTATCTGGTTTCATACTCCTCCTGACGGATCGAAGGAAGGTACTGGAGAATGAATGCTCAAGTCACACTCCTTAGTTATTTATCCTCCTATCCACACTCTAGGGACCGGAGTTATCCAATGGACTGTCGGGTCATATCTATCTCTGTTTTATACTCTTATCCATGCATTGGAGACCATAGTCATTCATCGGGTGGTCATTCGCACTCGTCTTTAGTTTATAGTCCTATCTACTCTTTGGGGACCTTAGTCGATCGATGGATGGTCGGACCATGTCTATCTTTTTGATTATACTCTAATACGCAATCTAGGAACAAGAGCTATATGATGGTAGTCAGTCGGACTCGTTTTTTATGTGTTTATACTTCACCTATCGAATCAAGGCAGGAGTTGTTGAATGAATGGTCGAGTCACGTTCATACCTGGAATGGAATTCTGCTTTCCAATGCCGAGGACATAAATTGGTGAGTAGACGGTCGATTCACATCCACTTGGTGATTGTAGCTCCTTCTATCAAGTCAAGGAAGAGAGTAAAGGGTTGATAGCTGGATCATATCCATGTTTGGGTTGGACGATTAGGTCACCTCTACCTCAAGCTGCAGTCGTGCTATCGTGTCAAGGGCAACGATTGATGGGTAGATGGTCAGCCACACCTACTTTATGCCGAGCTCCCATAGTGCCCCCCTATGTCCAAGGTAGGAGTCAATGTGTGGATAACCAAGTCATGTCCACTTCTAATTGAATCCTAGTCTCGTTGAGATTTGGGAGAGATATAAGTATCTTGGTGAACTTCAAGTATGAGTTAGGGAGTGGATGGTTGGGTCACATCCACTCTAAGTCTTTCTTTGGTCTCCAAGTCAGGTGCAGAGGTTCATGAGTGGAGGATCAGTCGCATACACTTTGTATTAGAATTTGACATTTCTAGGCTCCGAGCAAGGTACAGATGTTCTGTCGAAATTGAAGCATAGAATAGGAGGTGAATGGTTGAGTCACACCCACTTTCCCTTTCGAGTTCTTGCCCCTAAGTCAGGGTCATATGGTAGCTAATGAATGGTTGACAAGTGCTCATCTTAATGAAACTTCTAAGGTCCGATCATGATCTATGGAGGTTGTTCGATGCCTAACTCTGGGTACATGGTCACCTACATCATTTGCATGTAGTTTAATTCAAGTTGGTCGTAGTTCACAACATAATTAAATAAAGATAGAAGCACATGATCAAAGGGCCATTTTATTCGAAAATAGAAGTAACAAAGTCTATTTAATGAGGTAGTTTAATTCAAATCGAAATAAATCTTATTGATAAGTGAAGCAGCATCGTGTGCTTGCTATTCCACTTTGCTCCAGACCTTCTCAGTTGGATGTCGACCATTAGCGGTCCAGTTGATAGCCAAAGGTCCTTATTGGTAAGGCTCGGATGTTCCCTCCCCACCATCCTACGGGGCTTGCACATACCATTGAAGCTTTTCTTTCCGGATCATCTCTTCGATCACATCTCAGAGGTGTCTACAATCGCAAGTCTTATGGCCATACGACTCATGAAATATGCAATATTTCCTGGATTTCTTCTAGGTTTCGGTGGACTCTCTCGGGGTTGGCTTCCTATATTGCTCCGAGTCGCGATTCTCTAGGTAGATGTTTTCGTTCGAATTGTTCAATGGAGTGCATGCATTGAATTTTGGGATCTTAGGTCATCTTCTAGAATCCAAGTTCTCATCTAGGGCATCATCATTACTCTTGCTTTGAACCCCTTCGGTCAACGGGCCTATACTGTTCTTTTTCCTGGTCGGCTTGTGTAAATACTGGTTCGCCTCGAAGTAAAAACGATCCAAGATGGTAGGAGACTTTCCGGCTAACCAGCTGCAAAAAACTATCTAGGGGTTGATTCCCCTTATCGGCGCCATCAATATAGTATTCTTGCTGGGATTTCTCACTTGGGTTACAGCGGCGTTGAAACTTTGCATGAAGTCTTTGATTGCGTCTATCGTTCTGGCGGAATCCATGTGCCATTCAAATGTCATGGGATGTAGTCCATGGTCGGTTTTTCTGGAGTATTCCAGTATTGTTTGCATGTTGGATTTGCAAGGATACTCTGCACATTGAATGGCTTCAGTGAAAGGATTATGGCTTTGGGACTCTCCCTAGTCGTCACTGGTTTGGCTTTGGCTTTTTCTCATGAGACGTAGTACCGTGGCTGCTAAATCAGGTGTTTGAATGCTGGTCGGTTGGGAGTAGTCATCATCTGCCTTGGAAGCTTGGCCCGGTAATCCATCCCGATTTATTTTATATTTCCTTTGTCCTAAGGCTTCTGGAAGTATCATTTGAGTAATAAATCCTTGTTCGTTCCTTAGTGACAATTCAGTAGCTACCGCTTGGTTCCCTATGCCTCGGTCAGTCACGAGGAGTAGAGAGAATGCACCGTCTTCAAGTTGAGTTTCGAATCCAGAACGCAGAAGCTGCGTATCATCTTACGGAGGAGGGGCCGATCCCTAATTGAAGGGATCGGTAGAGAGAGATCGATCCCTATCCCCAGTATTTTTCCGAAACCAGATGAGATCGATATGGGGTAATAAGGCCATATAAGGCTACATTTTAAATTTTCAGTCGATTAGAGTTCATATGCTCAAGTTGATGATCAGTGGTAGTTTACTTAGAGTCCGCCCGAGAAAATTCGCTATTTGCTTGGAATCAGCACATGATTCGCTTGGAGTCGCAGAAATTTGAAGTGCTAGGTTGGTGATGAATGGTGCTTGGAGTCATTTGCATGTTTGCTTGGTGTTTGATACCGAACCATGGGTATGGTTCGATAACGAATGGTACTTGGAGTCAAATTGCGGTTTGCTCAGTGAAAATCTTGGTTTTACCCGAGTCTGACTTCGAGCCAGAATTTCTAAAGTTTTTTTCAAGTCAAATAGGCGATTACTTCAAGATCGACTTCAGATCGACCCTGAAGTGAATTTTTCGACGACTGTTTCGATGATTTTCGACTACATCCACTCATGACTCAATGATGGGAGTTCTATGATGGGAAGTACGACTTTGATGATGGATATCTATACTTTAAGAGGAAGAGTAGGTGATGATGAGTCGGATCGAGAGGACTATTAGAGGCGGGTTATAAGGACCTTGTCCTCTTGGATTTGTTTCTGCGATTCTGCACGAGTCTCATGGAGCTAGCTCTGTAGTCTCTCTATATCAGCATTAGCGATTACATCAAATGGGACTTGCGTGCCATCCATATTGTGCTTCATCATCTAGAATAACGATCACCGTGTTCTCTACTGCTTCATCAACAGATCATGAGGAGATAGCAATGGCCTTTTCCTTCCTATGAGGCACTGTAGATAGCTTCCTTCTATATCTTCTTCAAATCTGAGTAGAAATGGAAACTTGTCGACAAAAGTCTAGATCTATCTCACTGATATGGGAATCCACAAGTTTATGACGAGATCCAATCAAGCCGAGAATTCTTTCTCGGTGAAAGCACCAAAATGTTTGCATCAAAATTGATCACAAACACTCAATAGAGTTTTAGTAGAGATCAAATGAAATTTAAAACAGAGCAGAAAAATTAAATTAGATACAAATTTTTATAATGATTTGGCAATCTTGGCCTACGTCCACTTCTTTCTTTTATTAATATTGCACTAGTTGCTTGATTACAAGAGAGTTGGATCAGCTGGGATCCTGTAATACAAGAATAAAGAATAGTAATGGCAGAGCCTCGACAGTAAAAAAAAGATCCTCATTATGGAGAATGGTCACTGTTATAGGGAAAGACGACTGAATATCTTCCTAAAATTTCGCAGGTATAATATCATGGAGTAGAAGAGGCCATCTTAAAAATTTCTTGGCCCAACTCTCAAGGATAGAGGATCGGCTCCGATCGGTCCAAATGGTCATGTGGCGCCGTGCAATCGCTCTAGTAAGTTTGCCTTGATGTTGGCTTTATGTTTCCAAAGTTAGTTTGCATGGTCGCCTACATGTTATTTGGAGATATCGAATCTATTGAGTTGAACTGCTAGGCTGATATGATCTGATCTCCTACCTACGGAAAGCGATAACGATCTAATCCCCTGCCTTGGGGAAGTAATACGATCTAATCTCTTGTCTAAAAGAAGTGATATGAGTCGATCCCCTGCCTAGGAGAAATATCAATCCATACTTAGAATATTCTAGAGAGTCCATCGCTTGGTCTTATTTGATCGCTGCTTTATACCACTAACTATGCTTGATCTCTGGACTCCATGATCATCCCTTCGGGCTACTTGCCTTATCTACCGTTGAGTCTAATTTGTTGAACCGGTCTGGATATAGCCAAGCTAAAGGCCGGATAACATAAGCTAATTTAAGTGGTTTGTGAACTCAACACTTATTATTAAAGAGATTAGAGACTACTGAAGCTTAATTAGTATTTATAAAATGGTTTCAAGATTTTATAAATGAAGATTATACTTTATAAAATAGATATGAGATTTTATAAATGGTTTAAAGTGATATTTTATATTGAAAAGATTGGTAAGTAAAAGTAATAATTGATCTAGTAATAGTTGAATGGCCTGTGTAAATATACGTGTGTGTATAAGTACACGAGCGGGTATATGTACACGTGTATTTGGAGCCAAGCAATGCTAAAAACAAATCTAGTGTTGTGACTAGAATTGTTGATGAGAGTTGTGTATGAAAATTTGTTTACTGGAATTATATATATATATATATATATATATATATATATATAAGTATGGGAATTCCAATATGTGTATATAAGCATGTTAAGAGCGATCCATGTAGCCATAGCGACTACCGGATGCGCTAAGTTGCATGGGAGAACTAGATCGAGTAATCACATTGGTGAAGCTTGAAATGTAATTTGTATTGAGAGGTGTGTCTATGCATATGCGTGAACTCTACTCCGTAGAGAATGAATTTTGGTTTCGAAACTAGTTTTCATGTACTTAAGAAGCCAATTACAAAACATCAACAAATGAACCCTGGTAGATGTTCGATGAGATGGAGGCATGCTCTAGTAGGAGGGCGACTCATCGGGCGAAGCGTCCGAGAAAAAGGCGTGCAAATTGGCGATCATTTGGCAGGACTTTCCGCAATCTAGGCTCACTGCTTGGAACCTATCAGTTTAGTCGACTAAATAGGTCTATTCATTCGACTAGTCGAGAGGGAACATGTCATCCTATCCTGGTTCAGTTGACTGAAGGACACCCCATTCGACTGACCTACTATGTATTGTGCAAACTTCAAAACACGGTAACTTTCGCATACGAAGTTAGATTTAGGTGAGGTTTAGACCACCGTTCGCCATTTTTAGAAGGCTACAACCTATGAAATTTTGTTAGATTTTGGAGTACTCTGATTTGGGGCCTACGTGGGACCCACCTCAGCACGTATTCCAAACTATAAATTTTGAAGTAGGCTGAAAGGGTATACTAGAAGAGCATTATGACATTGAGGTCATGTATTCCATTTGGAAGGCGATTTGGTTTGGTATGGGGTTTTAATAGATTGTCTGGTGGGTTTTTAGGCTGTGTCAATTAGAGCCATGCGTGGCGATTCTATATGTTACATACAGAGTAAGTCCGTATTCTAAAATTTTGATCTTAGAGTAACATATGATTTGTTTGGTGTTGACTTGTTGTGACATACCAAGGGCATGGATTTATGTGACATACCCATGGTATGGATTTATGTGACCTACCCAAGTATCTTATTGTGGTGTACCTAAAGTGTTGTGATGACCATGACACACTCGACACAGTCTTAGAGGGACCGTGAATAGCTTTATCCTGTTGTGATCGCTTGGACGTTTTTGGGTCCTATGTTCATAATCTTACGAACGATTGGTCTTAGTAGTAGTGATTATACACGTTGTGGCATACCTATTCGGTTTTAGTAGTAGTGACCATGCACATTGTGGCATACTTATTCGCTCTTAGCAGTAGTGACGCGTAGGGTGTATCTTATCGATCTAAGCAGTAATGATCGTTGTTTTGGGATCATAGTTTGATCATGGTATGTTTGTATTATAGTATTAGTAGTTTTGGGCTAGTGCAGTGCAGTGAAAGATATTGTGCTAACTTGTTGTTATAGGAGAAGAGCATGATATGGTATGATCCCCTACTTTTAAGATGATTTACTATAGTTGTTTATAGGCAGTTCGGATTAACCCCGAGCCACGTTTGTGGAAAAGGCCGATTGTGATTTAGTAGTTTCTGTTATTTATATATAGTTTTAATATACAGTATTTTGAGATAGTTACCCTCAGATTAGACTTTATGTCTAACCCATGTTTTGTCTTTGTCTACTTATGTCATGACAACTCTTGAGTACTTGATTAAGTAGTTTGAGAGTCAGGTGTTTTTGGGAATACGCTAGTAGAGTGCGCAGCTGGAGTATTTTGGAGGCATGACATAAATTTTTAGAGATATACATTCTTGTTATTTAATTTGTACATGATAGACCTGTTATTTATATATGAGACCGTTGTATCTGATATTCATTCAAAACTCTGTGCTTTTGGGAGTTGATGAATTCTGATTTTCTGTATCGATATTTATTTGTCAGCTGCTTCCGCTAGCGCGGTCTCTTATATAATGTCATTCTATTATGTTCATGTATATTCTATATGTTATAGTTTTTCATTCCATTGTGAGATCTTATTGATGTCTTAGTTTAGTGTTTTATTCTAATTTTACCTTGACGATTTGTCTGTGTAGCATTCGAAAGTCCGTGTAGCATTTGATGAAATTTTACCTTGACGATTTGTCTACCATGGATAGGGGGAGTGTGGCTCCACTTCTTCAACTTCTAACTAAGTGGAAGGTGTTGTAATATTTCGCTTTGTTCCAAATTTTAGTTGAGTTGAATAAGATTTGTAATTATTTTCTTTAAGACATTAGCGAAAAAGAAGACATGAAAAGAACTTATATCTCCTTTGTGAATTTGTGATTTATTATTAATGATATGCCTCTTCTTATATAGGCACAAGAATGATGTTGCTTAGCCTTGCTCTCATCCCCCACTATGCCATGGAAGACTCACCTCATACCACTTCTCCTTTACACCGCTTATCCTTTAGCAAATTACACTTATACCATTATCATGATAATATCTCTTATCCATTTGAAAGCTTCTATAACCTTTTATTGCTCTATAAAGATGAGTGTGTATTAATTAGTTGTTAATGTGTTCATGATCACCAGACAAATGCAAAAGAGTTTGAACGACTTATATCGATCGAAAAATTGTTTATCGATAAATCGATTTTCAGTCATACTACCGATTTTTTTGTTAAGAATATATTTTTATAAACAATTTTCAAAAACAATTTTTTTATTGTTATTTATTAATTAAATTAATTAATATCTAACAAGTTTATAAAACAGGAAATTATTGTCAAGGACAAAATTTAACAGCTTTTTAGCCTCAAGGACAGACCTTCAATATTTTATCCTGAAGGACAACTTCCTGTAGGTATCAGTTTTTAGTTATTGATAGCAGTTTTTAGGTATCAGTTTGCAGTTATCGTTAGCAGTTTTTAGGTATCAGTTTTAGCTTGGTAGCAGTTTTGTTGTCCTTATGAATAATTTTGAAAAATGTTTGTCCTTATGAATAATTTTTAGAAGATGTTTGTCCTTGTGGTAAAAATATTGAGGTCATGTCGTTGAGGCAAAAAATATACAAATCTTTGTCCTTTAAATTAATTTCCCCTTTATAAAACTTGCTTACATTTCAAAACGCTACGAATCTCTGTATCGTCGGCGTGCCCTGGTAAATCAAAGTTGGATTGAACTTCAGATCAAGAACAAGGAAACACATTAGCTGAGTACACAACAACAATCTAGATTATGATTTTGCATCATACAAAAGATAAAACTCTTCCGAGAATTAAGAAAAAATTCAGGAAAATGTTTTCCCACAGCAAACGTCACCGTCTCAGCAGCAACTCCCGCCTGTCCTCCCTCTCTTCTTCCTCCTCCGCCGACAATCTCGCATCCCTTCCCAACAGATTCAATGACCCTTCCTCCGCCGACGTCATTCTGAATCTCCACATATCCAACCCAAACCCTAACCCTAACCCTAACCCCAACCCCAACAATTCCAACAATACCCCTCCCATCCTCCTCCATCTACACTCCTCCTCCCTCCACCGCTCCCGCTACTTCGCTGCCTTACTCTCCCCTCGCTGGTCCTCGGACGCCTACTCTCCCCGCCCCATCTCCCTCAACGTCCCTTCATTCGAACCTCACATCGCCGTCTTGAAACTCTTATACTGTCCCGTTTCCTCCTTTCATTTTTCGATTTCAACAGTCTCCGACGCCATGGATCTTCTTCCTGTCGCTCTCGAGTTGCTCTACGACGATCTGATTTCGTACATCCTCAAATTTGTTGAATCCGTCCCTTGGGCCGAAGAGGACGAGGAGAGAATACTCGAAATTCTGCCATTGCTGAGCGAGGCTGAAAGCAAGGACATTCGAGCTAGATTGTTCCCCCAAGAAGTGAACTGCGCTGAACAGATGATGGCAAATTTGATTAATAGAGCGATTCACAGCCACCCCAAGGTGGCTACTGTCAAAGCTTTTGTTGCTAAGATTTTGAGAGATTATAATGATAGGGATTTGGTTAAAAAAGTTCTTGATGAGGCTTTTCGTAAGGGGTTGGAGACTGTAAAGGAGCTATTGGGGGAGTATGCTAGTCCGGATTTTAGAGTAGCAGGAGACAATGACGAGAGGGAGGCAATTCAGAGACTGAGTTTGCATAAGGCGGTGGTGAATGCTAGGCATTTGCTTTGGATTGTGGAGAGAATGATTGAGCTGAGGGTTGCAGATGCAGCGGTTGTGGAGTGGAGCGAGCAGGGTTGGTTGGCAGCGGATTTGTGTAAGATTTTTAAGGACGATGGGTGGAGCAATATTGCACCAGGATTGCCTTCTCTGATTATGAGGTGTACTGGAAAGCTTGTGAATGCTGTTGCTGCTGGTTCCATTATTGCTTCTAAAGAGGTTTGTATGTTATATTTTTAATTCAGATCTTTTTTTGGGTTAAATGTGCAAGAGATGATTCACCTGCTGTGTATTTTTGTGTTCGTTTGCATAATTCACAAGATTGCATAATTTGTTGAAAGAAAAATTAGAGTTCATGTGTAAGGTGCATACCGTTTTCTCTTGGATAGAGCTGTTGCAAGTGATCAAAGTTGTTAATAATAAAGAACAGTGTACATACCTGCGCCATCACTTTCATGTGTTCTAACTTCCTTCTATGAACACCGTTCATCCTCTTGCTGTACTATTAACTCTGAATGCATTTGGGTTTTAGAGATGTTAGCTTCTTAACATGAATATTGCGGCAACAATTGGAAAGTGAAGTATGATTTGTGGATCGTAAGAATCAAAGCCCCTAAGGAATATATTTTAGCAATACCAGTAAGGTTAGGTTAGCCCTTCGAAACTCATGGCAGGAACAAGAACGGGCATGGAAAAGGAATTGAGAAAACAAAGCTTTTAAGAAAATATCAAAGTTAGGAATGAGACGTAAACGAGCTTTGATAAAACGTATGTTTATTAATATTAAAACGTGTAAATGATTTTGTTATATTCTTTAATATTGTTATATAGCTTTCAAATAATTTTATACATTTACAAAGAGAAAATAATACTTAATAACCTCATGAAGTTTTTTCTTCAACAATTTAGTCCATATCTATCAGTACTAGTTTTCTTTATTTCAATTCTTTAACCTATGAAATCAATTCAAATATACTAGAGTTCTTTTGGTTATTTGGCAATAAATTAAGGTAACATATTATATGTTATCCTCGTTTAATTTATTACATGTGGGGTAATCATCTAAATACTTAAAAAAACTTCTCTCGTTTGCAAGTTTTGTTATGTTTGTCAAAAAGTTTTCATCTATTTAGAAATGTATGCATTGGTGTTGCTATAATCTGTTCATATATTTGGCATGGAACCGTTGTTCTCACGAAGAAACATCAACCCCTTACGAGTTTTAGCTTCTAAGGATTTGCATTGGTTAGGATTTTATCACATACATGTAGTACTAAAACAAGAATTGCACACTATTAGGAAGGCCATGTGTTTTTGTTTTTGTTTTTCATGTAATAGTAGGTGGCTGTTGCATATTTCTTAAAAGCTCAAAGTGGGAATATGAAAATTGACACGAGAGCGGAAGCAGGGGAGCACTAGTTTTGAAAAAGATCAATGTTGGTTTCGAGATGGAAACATGCTTATTAAAATATTATATTTAGTAATATTGTTATGTATAATGAATTTTGTTTCATTCTTTAACATTGTTATAAAAATTATGGATAGTTTAAAAGAAAATAATATTTATTAATATTATAAATTGTTATAATATTTTAATTTGTATTCATTTTGAATTCAATCTTAATACTGTTTTTTCCACTAGCGTTTAAATTCAACTCAAACATAGAAGCATTAATTTCATCAGTAATATAATTTTTCATACTAGAATACAAAAGATGAATTATCAAATATATAAGATAAATGTACCTCATAGATAGACCTGTCAACTCTTTGTCATATTGTGTAACGATCCAATAAGATATTTATCAGCACTAATGCATCTACACGTGGTGGTCCACCAACAAAAATGAGGATACATCAAAAGAGTAAAGGATGGGTGTATGTATGATGTTGCCAATTACAAAATTTCCACGTAACAAGGGAAATGTTGATACATAAATCTTGATAAATTTTGTTTCATTCAAATTAAACAAGGGATAAAAACCATAACATTTAATCTATGCTTTGTCGGATCTCATTAAAAAAACCTACAACACGCTACTAGGTAGCAAGAAAAAGAATAGATCTGACTAAACAGATGCTTTGAAAGTATGGTATTGTATATATAAATTAGCTAAATCAAAGAATAACCTTACTTTTGATTCAATACTCAAAAAACCGCTAGTTATCATTCATGTTTGTTTTGTCCATCTTTTCTTTGTAGAGCTACAAATCACATTGATCATGGAAAATCGTGTGAACTCTTTTGTTATCATTTCTCCATTACTAGTTGCATGTAATTAATTGGTCCTCTATTGCTGAAACAAATTGGTCATTTTGTCCAAAATCTACAAAACCACTTTCGCTGCATTTTCGTAGCATTGTGTGAAAGCAATAACAAAAATGTGTTTCATATACCATTTTTATCAGTAAAGTTTTTATGTCCAAAAGATTGTAGACAATTACCTAACAAAACCGAACCTTGATGAAAATCATGGTGCAGTGGATTTACGTAAACTGAATAGGTCTCCCATAACACAACAGAACTAGTAAAATTGTCGCGCGCGCACACACTCTTCAAAGTGCCAACACTTGTTCAAAATTCTAATTCACCGATCTTATAAATCCATTTAACGCCCGCTATTTAAAAATTCAACTGCTACATAATGCATATTCGATAAATTCTGAGTGTGTCAAACAATCGCGATAGAAATATTTTTTGGTATTTAAATATCAACAAACATGGTAAAATGTCAATGAAAGAATGAAAACCTAATAAATCTGTTATGAATGCTTTGTCAGCCAAAACGCAATTACATCCAAAATGCATGAGTAGTTTTTCCAGATCGAGCAGCAGTGCTTCACCAAGTTTGAAGAAAAAACAAATAAATGCAACTAAATATGAAAATACACAAGAAAGTGGTATAGTCAGAGCTTAATTGCAGTTTCACATGTTGATTGTACCTTAGAAGTTGGTACCTTGTGGGAGGGAAGACACTTTTATTGCTAATTGTTGTTAAACATTTCTTACTTGAGAATGGGAACCTGACAGAAACACGTTCGAAGCTTGATGGAAAACGTTTTCAAGTAGATGAGAATATTTCGATAAACATTACCAACATCTTAGATGAGAATAATTTTCTTAAAAGAAACACACACAATGAATAATGCTTTTAAGAAAGTTTATTGTATGTTGTCTACTCATTAGGCATCAATTTCCCTGTTATTATCACATCCATCACAGTATTTCTAATTGTTCTTGTAATTCTCCATCGGTATTTGGTCAACCTTGGAATAATTTTTTTTCTTCCTGCTCAAATTGCTAACATCACATCTGTAGGTCTGTCCGTTAATTTGGATGGACTTGGATAGTGTTATATCTGCATATACACTTGACATCCTTTTTCCAATGTCTTTGAATTTCAGATGAATATCAGATTTATGGATATCTTAGTTGAGTAATGGTAATAAAAAAGTTACTCTCTAATTATTTCAGGATCCATTTACATGGGTAAATGTTGAAGTTGCAGGATATCCGAGTTGAATATATACAAATAAAAAGGATTGTATATATTCATCAATTTAAATTTCTTTGACGCTTAAGTAGAATACAACAAGTCACCAACCTTTGCTCAAACCATACATCATTTATGTATGATATGCATGTGCTTGATTACTTGAGTTGACTCTTTGTGCGCACAAACATGAAAAGTACGATTTAAAAAACCTTGTAGTTGTTTTATACTTTTCTAAAACCCGAAAATGTTACTTTTCTAAAACCGAAAATGTTACACACATAAATACAAATAAATAATAACTTTAAATAATATATCATCTTTGAAAAATCTTCAACTATTTTAGCCAAACACTTCGACAATTTGAACAATATGTCTGAATGTTTCAACTTTCAGTAGTTTTCAAGGTACCTCGGCTGCTCCACTTATGAAAAAAACACACTTATCGAGTCTTCCTCTTTTCATATCTTATTTCTTACTTGATTTCTTTTATCCATTAGCTTTTTATGAATAAGTTTCATCGGGCGATGTTGCATTCTTTTTTTTTTACGATTCACCTATGTTTTCAACCTTGGATATGTGATTGTCAAAATTATTAGCACTGAATACATTCATTTGAAATTAACTTAACTTAAAAGAGGGTGCTCCCAAAACCAGACTTTCACCTAATAATGTTTTGGCTTGATATAATTTGTTAGCCTAGTTAATTACTTATTTGTATATTTAAGAAGATATCATCAAGTTTAAACTACAAATAGTTTTTGGTTATTTTTATCAGAGTAGTCCGAATAAGCATTAAATCTTCTTTACACAACATATCATAAATGCTTACTCATTAGTCGTTACTTCTATAAAACATGATTTTTTTGCATATGGTTTGTTTTGTGCCGTGTGTGTCATTATATTTTCTTATCACTCCAATGTTGTATCTGATATATACCACACATTTAAGTGAATTTCACTATTTGAGATTATGATTTCAAGAAGCAAATTTTAATTTTAAGCATCTGTTATTAGAGCATTGTAGGGTGACAATTAGACCCGACAGACTCGGACCCGATCCGACCGGTCGGGCTTTGTCGAGCATTCTATACATTTTAAACCTGAATCCAATCCGATCCAAGCTTCAAGTCGGATCGGTTCGGCTCCGGTTGGATAATAACACTAAAAATGCATATATTTTAATGTTTTTGGTTGGTTTTTGGGGTCAGGTCGGTTTGGGTCTTGTTTGATCGGGTCTTTATGTTATTTTTCATCACAGACCCGACCCGAGACCCAGTGTTTGAATCTTCTTTGTCATTTCGATTCGGGTTTACGATTCTAATTGCTAGCTCTGGAGCATTGTCATTCTTATGCGCTGCTTAAGAGATGTCAAGTGCAAAATACTATTTGAGATTATAATTTCAACTTTCAAGAAGAAAGTTTTACTTTCAAGCATTATTTATTAAAGCATTGTCGTTCTTAAGCATTGCTTTAGGAGATGACAAATGCAAAAGGAAAGAAAACACATGTTTGTGTTTTGCCTGCTTAGGAGATGACAAACGCGAAAGGAAAGAAAACACATTTTTGCCTGTCATGTATCCGGCGGAAAACATTACAGTTTTATGGGAAATAAAAAAAACATTGTAGAAAAACATATATGACTAAATTTTCATATAACACCGTGGAGATTATTTTGAATTTTAAAAATGAGTTTGAATTGATTTTCTCATTGTTTACGTATCTTTACTAGCAAAAAATTTAGCATGAATATAGGTTGTTCATTGTATTGTAAAAGTAAATATTATATGAATGATTAAATACTCTTATAAATTGACCACGCATATATTTCTACAAAAACTATTTTCAACATCCTTCGATGTCGCACATCCACTACAAGCCATTGAAATGGTAATCAATTTTTGGCGAACGCGCTTGTGACTTAAGTGAATAAATGTATAAAACAATGATCTATTTTTGGTAAGTTTTCACCGAGCCTTAAATCTGGTTTCATGTTCCCTCCATCTCTATCCTATTTCTTTCGTTTATCTCCCATCTCTTATCTTCCCGATCCTATTTTCATCATCGCGTTCCCTTTTCGACCTAGATCCCGCTCTTCTAGCCTCTTCAGATCCATCCTTGTACTAGTTCGTTTTTCCTACAAGATTCAATCGCGAATCATGCTTCCTCTTTTCTTCTTCTTACACATCTCCTTCCTTATATACTCTACTTAGCATGTCTGCTTCCTCGCTTCAGGTCTGGACCTCCTATCCCGATGCTGCCACGTATGATGATTGCCACCTGCCTAGATATCGATTCTCCAGTTAGACATGTTGTTGCTAAACAACCCCACGCTGGATGATGAGATGGAATTCCCCCCTTTACTCACCTTCATTGCGGAGGCCTATGTGGTTCCTTATATTAGAAGTCCATAGTGATTTTGAATTTTCTCGATTTGTCTCTCTAAAGCCAAACACTAACTGTTCCAATTTGCCTCGAGGGGGAGGTTCCTATTGGTGATCCGCGTAGGTTTTCGTTGTTCAAATGCAAATCCCAAAATCCAAACATCTATATTAGTAGGAAATTCGACTTAGACCATCTGAAGGAGGCTTTGACCCCTTCTTCGGAGGTGGTGAAAGCATGCGCTTCTTATTGGAAGAACCATCTTGTGGGCTTCTTTTTTTACACCGAGTTGTTTTATTTGGTGGTCTTGAACCATCTTAAGTGCATCTGGAGGTTAAAGGGAACTACTGTTTAGATCAAATATGTTACTTTTTTGAGTTCTCATGTGCTAAAGTTATGCGTAGGATTTTGAAAGCCTATCCTGTCATAATCAAAGGAAAACTATTTATAATCACCAATGGAGTTCTACCATGGATGTGACTATATAGCAAGTGCTCTTTATCTCGATCTCGATCTAGGTATAATTTTACAAAAATCTCATCTGCCTATTAGTATTTACTTGGTATTAAGTGAATAGCTTGTCATATTAGCGAACTCGTTTGTTCAAATGAGTCTACGGAAAAAGTTAAAGCGCTAAATATATTGACTGTGGTTGAGTCGAACAAATCGTTGCCATATAAAATTGAAGTGTGACTCTTCGAAGTTAAATTTGTATATATTGAGATTTTTTAGATTGTAAATTTGACATCTTCATCAGCTTTCATTCGTCTAGTATTGTTGTTGCGAGATGTAGTCATTCTCTTATTTTTGTTTATAATGTTCAAAGGAAAATCCCCTAGTTTCCACTCTTCTCATAAGGAACCCCTTAGTGCTCCTGATCTCAATGTTGATAGGATCTCCTCCCTTGCCACAGTGGTGACATCTAGTCCAACCTCGATCTTTACTCGCATCTCTCCTCTTTTTCCTACCCATGCTTCATGTGATCAGTTCTATTTGACTCTAATCTCTAACCACTTGGAATCGTAAGTTCCTTATGGTTGTTATGCAGGTTTCTTACTACGACGAAAAAGGTGGCAACTTCTGTCTCCAAGGACACTCCTAGTTGGTGTCAACTCACAGATGCTTGGAATAAGTGGGATGTGATATCACTCTAGGTATAATATTTTTGTAAGTGGATGTCATATGATAAGAGTGATTAAATGCAAGATTTTAAACCTTGGATTTTGATTGTGTCTCGTCTCGGGAATTTTACACATAATATCTCGTATCGGACGAGATATAGGAGAAAATGAACTATATAATATAAAACTATACTTAAACATACCATAAATTATGAACTTTTCCATTGATTGAACAAATTTCTACGAATCTTTGTCCATCATCAAATTTGAAGCCGATTTCTACATACTCACGTTTTTACCTTCGTAGAATACAAATTTAATTATCATGATTTTGAGCTAAAGATAGAATAAAGAAAGAGTTGGATATAAACATAATTAGTTGGCGGCTGGGGTAAAAAGAAGGGACAAGAACTGTTACTGGGTCTGATTTTCTTTGTTTTTTGCCGAGTGTGATATTATTCGTACATTGGATTAATCGACTAGTTGCTGCAGGCTTTTGTTTTGGCTTATGTTGTATTAATATTTGGGCTGGGTCTTGGTTATATTAGTCTAGGGTTAACTTTTGGTGTTTAATATGAATTATTTTAATATATTTATGTTAATTAATTAAAGTATTTGATTTATAACGTTTATACTTGACTTTAGTATATTTTTTACAATTTAAATGATTTTCTATATTTAATCATGTAATTATTGCAAGAAAAAACCGAAACCAAAACCGAGATTTACGAAATTAGTCGAAATTTCAAAATTTTCAGCAGTCCGAAACGAAAATCGAGACAAACCTTTGCTTTAAACACTAAATAACTGTAATTGCCTTCTCTCATCTAAATACAGCACAAGCTTTAAACACTAAAAAACTGTTATTTACTAGCCAAGTGGCAGTGATATGACACTTTAAACTGATGTGCAAGAGGTTATGAGTTCGAACCTCCGATACATCAAAATGAATGCTCTGCTTGAATGGTACCACTCTTATTTATTTTTATTTAAAAAAAGAAACAGTCGTTTGCTAGTCCATAGAATGTTATCGTATTGGTCCCAGTTAAAACTAATATCAAATGGAAATTTAGCTGAATGTGTCAATGATTTGTAAGTACGATTTGTTCACTTATATTTTGAATAACATTCTACCTTCATGATTGATCTAGGTTTAAATTAGCATGATTGCTTCACTTATATTTTGAAAAAGATATGCTACATCGATCTACCTAGGTTTAAATCCTCCCCACATCATGTCTGCTTATTAGTTATTATTTAATTTGTCTCCTTTTCTCTTCATATCTTATTTTTGATTTTTGATTTTTGATTTTTATTAGCTTTTCGTGAATATGTTTCATTTTGTGGAGATGCATTTTTCTCTCTCAATAACTTCCATTCTCAAAATTATTGACATTAAAAAACACATAGTTAATGTAAAAGAGAACATTTATGTAACCAGATTTTCAAATGATAAATCATTTTGCTTGGTACAATTTGTTATGCTCCCTTTTTTTAAATACACACTCTCTCTTTGTGGTTCACTAATTGTTTTCAAATATTAAGAGATCATCAACGATTGAATTACACTGTCCAAATGTAGGTCCTTCCCTGAGTGGTTAAGCACCTCACGTGATTTTAACACGATTATAAATACCTAATAGTTCGGTATGTATTAAGGAAAGGATTACTATTCCTTCAACATGAAACTTGGTTGCCAATTTTTAAATGTTTACACTCGTCTTAATTCGTGGTTCACCCTCTCAGTCTTAATTCATGGTTCACCCTCCCAGTCTTAATTAGATCAACTTTGCTTCATCATAATGTTGTATGATGACTTGTTTCTAATTGGCCTGTCAATGGTACGGGTTTCGGTCCGAGCCCGCTTCGACCCCGTCCTAATATGCGGGTATGAGTTTTGCTTTTTGCTATTCAAGTTCGACTTAGGCCCGATCCAGGTCGGGTGCGGTTTTATCAAAACCCCGATTAGGGCCCGATCCGACGATTAGTTTTTCGTCGTATCAAAACATGAGTGCTTATGCTATTTATTTACCATTTTGTTTGTTTACATGCAGATGTTTTTGTATACTTTTGTTATGAGCTTGACTACATCACCGTCCAATATATATGTTAACATTGTTTGTATACAAATTTTACCAAAATTGCAATTTTAAAATATGATTTTAATATATATATTCTGAGTTAGGTATATAGTTATTACCCAGTGGGCTTAAAAAGCCCAACGGGTCGGGCTCGGATATTGGGTTGAAATACCCTGCGGGTTCGGGTCGGACTCGGGTTTTAATTATTGCAATTGGACTCAGGTCCGAGTTTTATAATACCCGGATCGACCCCTGCCCATTGACAGACCTAGTCTCTAACACAATAAAAAATACATGTGCAATTTGTCCTATTAATTGACTTACATGTCAGCCTTAGATGCATCCTCAAGACGGTTCTTAGTTCACACATTGGATACTTCTGCTCCTTTCACTTATTTTTTTAACTCATCCTCATTCTTCGTCACTTCATCTATCATGAATGTTTATTTACTCCTATGAAACATGAAGTTTCACTTTGTTTGTTTTATGTTGCGGATAATAATATATTCTTATCACTCTAATGTGTCCTACTTGAATAACACATTCAAGTAAAATTAATCATATTATATTTACAATAGGCAAAAATGGTTTGTGACCATCATTCATCAGCATCTTGTTGTTCTTATGCAATTCTTAACAAGATAGGAAGTGCATGTTTTGTCTTTCATGCGTGTGGTATGGTGGATAGCATCAGATTTGGGGTGAATAATTTTCGTAGAAAAACATATAATGATAAATTCTCATTATTTTCAACATCGCAAAGAACAACCTGCAAATAAACAATTTTAGATTTTTTCATCTTTTGCAAATCTTTACTGACAAAAAATTAGGCATAAACATAGCTTCTCATTGCGTTGTAAAAGTAAACATTTTATTGATGCATAGATACCGTACCGTGTTAACATTTAAAATTAACCGATGTTCAAGCACCAGTGGTGCAATTGTTTTGGCGTCTCACATTGCTTCTGGCCTATTACAACATAGCTTTTAACAGTAAGACTGTTATTTGCTGGTCTAGGAAAATTGGTGCATGTTCAATGCTCAACTGGCTAAACAAATCTAGCCAGTTTTAGATACGTTGTCATTTATTTAGACATATACATGATACTGGCTTTGTTAAATGCTCGTAGAACATTTGATTAAAGAGATAAACTTATATACTTATCCTTCCTTTAGCAAAACTTTTAGACTTGCCCTTCTGTGCAACATAGCTACAAATATTAGGGAACCATTGTTTGCTTGTTTACAGAATACTTGCAAACGGTTCTAATTGAGCACCGAAATTACTTTAACATAACCTACTATATTTTTAACTTTTTTCTAGGGCTAAAATAACCTTCTTCATAACTACATTGCTAAAGCTTTTACCTTTAGTAAAACTTTAAGACTTTCCCTTTTGTGCAACATAGCTTCAAACATTATGGATGTGCCGTTTGCTAGTCTACAGAATACTTGTGTGGCCAATTGTAAGAACACTGAAAATTACTTAACATCCACCATTTTATTTTCTAGGGCTAAAATACCCTTCTAATTATTTTGCTGACACTCTTTTATTTAAAAAGAAAAACCCACTAGTATAAATTCCTAAACAATAAAGAAAACAAAAGGCAAAATTGATCATATCATCCATATGGATCATCGTTTTTCAATAATAGTGTGAAATTAGAATAGAAGATAGGAAATTGTTATTATAATTTTTGGATAGCTTTTGTTAAATCTGCGTTTCTACTTGGTGCATGGCGATGAAAGAAATCATATAATGATTCCCCTAGAATGCCGACATGACCATGTAAGGTCAGGCTTAGTTTAGTTGATCAATGTAAGCACGTAGTGGTCTTATGTTCTGCAAAATAATTGGAATGAATTTAACTCAATTTATTAAACTAAAAATAGTGTTGTTTTAAATACTTTTAGTGTGAAATTGAAGAAAAGAAGAAAAAGGTTGTCTGAGTTTCAGGTTAATTTGGAACCGTAAAATGTGGTTTTGTCTAAATATGTTTGAGTGATGAAAATGAAGCTACGGGTTATACTGTAAATATTTGGTATAGGTAAAGTAAATTTTGATGTGTATTCGTTTGGTTGATTTTTTGGTGCGCATTGCAAGTAAAAATTTATTTTTGAATAAAAATTGGCATACTTTGCTAAATGCTTGTAATTAAATATTCGACTTTTTTTCTTTTCTCTTTCTTCAGGTTAGGATGAAGCTGGTAAAGGAATGGCTTCCAGTGCTAAATGTATGTAGAGATATAGTATCACCAATGCCGTCTAGTCATAAAATTCTGTACCAAGAGCTGGAAGTAACCTTTTTAAGCATAATATCAACCTTACCAATGCCTGAAGCTCAAGAACTCTTACAGCAATGCCTTGGCTTCTCTACTACCGATGCCAATGAGTGTTCACACTTGGTAGGGGCATTTAACACTTGGTTTCGTAGGGCCAATCGAGTATCACATGATGAGGATGCTTCTTGAGAGTAATTAATCATTCACATGGAGTATAAACTGGATGACCTGGACCTACTATTGTACATATTTTTGACTGTTTCATGTATGCTTGTGTGCTGAAACTTCTCATGTACTGTATAGCTGTGTATTTATTATGCTGAAAACTGTAAATTCGAGTAGTTTATTGAATGCATGGACTCGTACAAGTAGCTCTTGCCATTTTTCCCACTTCAAGATGCTAATGTCTGTATTTCTCTATTCTTTACTCTAGTATTAATACAAAGAATTGATTGTGTAAGATATTCGGATGTTTTATAGTTTACCTCGTTAAAATTACATAAATAAATATTCTGTCATCACACGTTAAATTTGCATAAATTTTCTTTCAGTGTTTTTTTAGAAATTACATATGGTACAGAATGAAATTCTTTATAGTTTCTCCTGTTATTCGTGGCTCATCTTACTTTTCTTATCCTTGCAGGTGTATTCTGTAAGTTTTATTATTTTCATGCTACAAACATCTACTCTCGCGTGGATGCATTAATACAGTTGTTATCAAGGCAAGATGATACATCCTATCCACCACTGCTTTATTTCAGGTGACTAGAAATTGGTGGTGAGGAGGTGACTAGAAATTGGTGGTGAGGAAGCTGCAATTTGTAATTTATTTGGGACAAATTTTGCTTATAGGTCTTAAAAAAAACCTATTTCAATTTTAGGTCTCAAACAAAACTTATTATAAAAAGTGGAAAATAGGCATAAGGACAAACTTTGAAAAAAAATTAGGCTGAAGGACAACAAGTTTTATTTTTAGGCTGAAGTACAAACTTTGAAAATAATTATGTTGAAGAACAATGCTAGTTAGAACTAGCATTTTGTATAGTGTAAAAACTGAATTAAGTGCTAGCTAGAACTAGCATTTTGCATAGTGTAATAACTGAGTATAATGCTAGTTAGAACTAGCATTGTCTTTTAGACTAATTTTTTCTAAAGTTTGTCCTTTTCCCTAATTCTCTCTCTCTACACACACACACACACACGTGCTTGTGCAAACTTTGAATTTATATAAATACGTGCTTGTGCAAACTTTGGATTGTGCAAGTGTGATTTAAAAAAAAAAAAAATTGTATTTTCACAAATTTGAATTGTGCAAATGTAATTAAAAAAAAAATTGCGTTTGTGCAAATTTGAATTGCGGAAGTATATAATGCTATTATATAAAAAAAAGAGATAAGTTTGTAATAAATTTTCAGTGGGGTCTAAAGTTGAAATATGTTTTTTTTTTGTCGGTAAGCAAAGTCTGTCCATTTATTTGTGGTGGTCTTTTCTTATATTATTTAATGTAGCTACTTTTTTTTTTTGGAAATTTTGACACATATTCTTCTGATTATAAAAAAGAAATAGTATTATATCCTTCGTAATTTTCTTTTATAAATTACATTTATATTTTCAAAAAAATATATGAAATTTGTATGGGTAGTTGGGTACCTTAACATACATTCTTATGGCATACTTTCATACCTCATAACCGTTGTAATATACGTCGTTGTGGCCGTTTTTAAATTTGTAAACAAGAGAAGTAAAAAAAAAAAAAATTCAAAAAAGTGAATGTAGAAAATAATTTTTAAAATGAAAAGATGTAAAATAAATAAATTTAGAAAAAAAGGGACGTGTCTCTAATTTTCAACTTTTTTTTTCTATCGTTCCTCTGAAGGTTGTTGATTTCTGAATTTAAAGTTAAAAGATATGGCAATTATAATATTATGCTTCATCTTTCTTCTTTTTTGTTAAAAATCTCAATTTTACATTCCGATTATCTTATACTAGCACATGTTTTCAGAAAAGTTATACAAATATACACGTCTGTATTTTGGTTTTGAATATCATTTGTATGTTCTGATAAAAATAGCTGCTAGATTATGGAAATTAAACCATACAACTTCAAAGAAATATATACAGCAAACACGTTTCCAGTCAATCCTACTTATGCACAGAAATGAAATAACACATTAACACTTTATCATCTTCTTCTTTCTACCAACCTTGAATAGGCCATCTTTTTTCACGATCTGGCAACCAAGAAGACCGTTTCTTCTTCTTCTTCTCTTTCATTTCTTCACGCTCATCTATTTTGTTTATTTCGCTGTAGCTACGTATAGAAAAAGCTCTTGCGATAGATTTCCAAGTCAGAAGCTTTTGCTTCCGAGCAGGCTCAGGCTCAGGCTCAGGTTCATCAAACATTCTCATAGACTGAGAAATTCTTCCATAACTTATAATTTTTGCACACTTGGTCGAATCTAGCAAGACGCTTGAACTCTTTGATCTGCCTACAATCTTGGATAACTTGGAATTATCGTCAATGCGAAAGCTTCTGCTTAATTTCTCCATTTTCCCTTTCTTTTCGTTTAACGCGTACGTAATGAAATGAAAGGCCGATAAAGAAATGAGTGCACGAGCGTCAATGAAATTAGCTAACATTGACTTTGCCTTAGTTGACTTTCTTCTGATTGGCGGTATGTCTCCTATTGGAACACCGGATCCTTGGACCTTGGATGATAAAGTATTATGACACAGCCGACGAAACGTTGCATGGAATTTAATGTAACGTGAACATTTACCCAAGCTGTGATTTTCTCCATAAATTATACATGCGTCTTATCATTTCTTAGTAATTCAGGTGTTAAAATGATTTCTTGTGTTTTAGGTTTTTAATGTCCACTTTAAAAATGAACATAAAAGAATAAAAGGTTGCAAATAGTCCATCCAGAAAATGGTTTTACCGTGTAAAATTAAAAACGACATTTTTTTTTACTTCTCCCTGATAGGTAATGAAACGTTGGTCGCGGTGCCATTAGCAAATTATATAGTTCCTTTAACACTGCACTAAAAAATTATATTATCTTTTCTCCTTCTGTCCGTTTTTGAAATAACTACCATTTTGCAACTCTTTATCTTCCACGACATTTGTCATGGATATTGAAACAACACATAATTTGTTTTCAAGAGTCCAGTTTTCAGTTTGTACACATGAAATAACTATGAGTATGGGTATGCGCTGTGGACAATTCTGTAATTTATTGTAAATTATTAACCTTGTAGTAATATCTCAATCGAAATAAAAAGTGCTTTTATTTTCTGTTATATATTATATTAACGTATATTAATCAATTAATTAATTTAAATATATTAATTAATTTTTTTTTAAATGATATGTTATGTGACAGTAATTACAAGAGTTGTAATCATGAGAAAATTATCATAATCATAATAATAATAAAATATTATTTCAAATATTCCTAACCAATATGTGTCGAGAAAAGATATCAATACATCCGTTGAGACAAGAATGCATAACGCTCCTCAAGTGTTGGCAGTCGATTACTCATGCCTGTTGGAGGGACCAAAATGTTACGTACTAATAGTTATTGGATAACCATAGAATGGTTTGTTCGAAAGTTTTCTGTTGGTTTAAAATAAATAGGTCAAACATGAAATCTTGAGTGACGATATTACACAATTTAATAGAGAATTCACTATTTCAGTTGTATGAGGTTAGTATCACAATCAACTGCAATCAACTCTAAGTCAAATATCTGGCCATTGTAGTACAGTAATAATAAATGTTATTATTGAATCAAATACTTTGTTTATGGATTAACCAAGTTGAATGGGATGTTACTGAAATTTTGACCAAACCAAATTCTATAAATCATAAAACAATGCAGTGTTGACGAAGAAAATTGATATAAATAATCGTTACTTAAAGACACCGCTTGTATTTGTAAAATTAGATTTTACTAATGAGATTTATAATCGATGAGTTAAGTCAAACTATTACACCACTAGCTAAGTGGCGTGTGAATATTAGTATCTAAATTGTTTAAATATTAATCGCTAACTAAATTCATATCCATGAGTCGTGCAATCGAATCTAATGGGTCTTCGTAACACAGTTGATTTAGTCGATTTATAATAATTGTAAATTAATTAATATTTGTGAAATATTAATTATTAATGTATTTAATTTGTATGTGATGTGTTTAATAAAACAGAGTTTCCTTAGAATTGTTTGGGATGCTATAGTAATTTACTGGGTGCATATATAAAAGTTGTATATCTGCATATCAATATACGATATCGACAAGGATTGAAATTAGATTTGAACGGTATAATTTACTAATGGACATGGAAGGTTTTTTGGTCCATTTATGACCCAAAATATGGTAGGCCAAATATGGTGTGCAAAGGAGGGATCCATGTTAGATATTTTTTATAATGGCCCGCCTTTTCGACCCTCAAAAGTCGACATTAATACATCCACGGCAACATTCAAGTGTAGAAAAGACAGATTGTTGGGAAAGAAGGCAGAAAAAATCTCACATCATGACGAGTAATATATAATATATAACATATCTTTAACAAAGAAGAACTGTAATATATATACATCAATCTGAGTCAACTAAACAAATTATCAGCCTGAACAGTTATAACAACATGTCCTCACAAATGCAGATAAATATAGAAAACCAATGCAGTAGAAAATAATATATATGAGAGATACATCTTGGACATCCAGCTCGTCTCCTGAAGCTTCAAGGCATCCAAACTAGATCTGAAAATATGCTCTGTCTAATCCGAGCATTATAATAAAAATAACTTTCGGATCAGTTTGGTAAACCAGCACGAGAAACACACCTCAATGGATTTTAATGTTATAAAACCTTTAAAAGAAAGGTATCTCGTAAGACCACGTTGCACATAAACATGGAAGAGTTTTTACCTTACGATAACCAAAACATTTTTATAGAAAATTATCTGATATTATAATAATGTCTATGTTTTAAAGTAAATATTGAATCATAGCCGAAATTGTTACATTAATTAAATTCCAGCATAATAGGTATACAATCAATTCCGAAGGTTCATATTGGAAAATGGATTCCAACTGTGAAAGGGTAAGGGTCTACCAACTGAATCAGTACACCTCCTAATAAAATGTACTAGAGGCTACAACACATTGTACCTCTGCTACTCCGGACTGGCCCTACCCGTTACTGGATACCGTCGAATCTGATCACCCCTTAGTTGATCAACAACCATAATGGGCCCCGAAGCATACATAGATATCGACTCTAGATAAGGGATGATCATACCCTAATGAAAGCGACCCACTTAGCCCTACGGCACACCCCTTCTTTAGTCATTTTACCGGTTGATGAGGCTAGAGACTACATTTTACCTTTTACATAGAAAATCCATTTAGAATGCCAACAACACCCATCCGGTAGAAATGCAACGCCAGCATTCATCTATACAAGTTTGTTCTAGGTCTGAACGAAACCCAATGCACTACCTCTACTACATCCATTTTGAAGTCACACTCAGGATTAGTAGCAAGTAACCCTTACACTTTAAAGATTCCGTCTTCAATATCTTCAAGATGTCTTCTATTTGAATGCTTATGTCGGTTCGAAGTAGTTCTCGAATAATATATCCAATCCCGGTCTCCCTGAACGTACAACGATAGTTTAAAAACTGACCAAGTTTGTTAGTCGGTTATTTAACTATCAAATAAAACAACAATCACATCAGGGATTTAGTTTCATAAGGAAAACCAGCATTGGTTAAGCACATAAGCAACCACTAACCTCTTTAATTAATCATTTCATTAATTAAAATCACTTTGAAAATACTTATATCAAAATACTTTTACAAAGGTACACTCACAAACCCTTTTTACTTTTTTCAATACCGGAAAGAATATCCATATACTTATCTAAACTATATAAGAATATTCACAAAAACCGAGAAAGATTTCATAATTGGAATTGAGTATGGAAAGATGTTCCCATACCACCATAATTATTTAAAGGTCATTTTTAGAAATCAGTCTCATCTTCTTTTATAAATTCCCTTTTTATACAACTATAAAATCATTTATAAAACTCCTTTTATAAATCTCTAAAAATCATTCATAAAACCCTTTAAATCTCTAAATTTTTAATAGAATCTTTTATAGATCTCTAAAACAATTTATAAAACTCTTCTATAAATCTCTAATTTTTTTAATAAAACTCTTTTATAAAGATCCTTTGTAGAAATCTCTAAAATCCCTTATAAAAAGTCTTCAAACAAATCCATTATAAAGCCTTTATAAACCAAGCTCCACTTTTATTTATAAATCCTTTTATTATATGAAATTCCTTTTATAAATCAATTTATTATTTATAAATACAATTAATTAAATAAATTAATTAATTTTAAACATCAAAAATAAATAATTATTATTTACTTCCAAAACATTATTATATCATAATAATTATCAACAAAACAATATAAATAAATATTTGAGAAAAATGTGTGATCCTCTAATAAAAGAGGAGAGCACACATGGAAAACTATATATATAACAAAAAGGAAGGAGCTGCCAACATGCCTGGCAGGTGACAAGACTAAAATCTAGAAAAAATAAATAAAAAGATACCCCTCAAATGAGCTCCGGCATAGCCACCACCCATTACACCCTATTACCGAGCTCCGGCAAGGCCACCGTCCAATAATAGGGTGTTAGAGGTATCTAAAAAACAAGACAAACATGAAAAAACATCCAAAGAGACGAAACTCCAATAGGAGGACCAAAATGGAGAACTCCTCACTGAAGACCTGGAGAAACCAAATAGAAATGCCAGCCACAATCCGAATCCCTGAGAAGAGCAATCCTAACAACCTGCAAAAAGCTGAAAGCTATCCTGCAAACCAGATAATATAAAAACCAGCAACCTTCCTAAACCAAACCTGAAACAAAACTAGGGAACCAAGTTAGATTGAATCACATATATGTATATAAATGGAATTTGTATACATATATGTGAGTGAAAAAAATTAAGGAACAACTAGAACCAAAAACTATCTATACTAAAAGTAAAGGAAAAAGTGAAAATAAAAGAAAAAGAAGAAAGAACAAAACAAGAAACTAAATTATGGGCCTAAAATAGAAAGAGAATTATGATGCATCATGTGAACATAATTTAAATCAGAATATGGATTGATACAAGTATTAATAGAAGCAAAATTAATGATGTTAAGATTGAATAAATTAATATTATTTTTAACCTTTCTAAGATAATCATTAAAGCAAATATTATTGGCTAACTTATATTTGGGATTAGACATCCAATTTAAACAGAAATTTGAAATTAAAATAATCAAATTATTATAATTTTGCTTTTTATTATAAAAAATCCTTTGATTTCTTTCAAACCAAATGAACCAACAAGAAATAGTAAATAAAGTATCAAGCAAGTATCTATACTCCTTATTGAACAAAAATCTAAAAGAGTTCCAATAGAAAAAACAATCAGAAACTCTAGAACTAGTATAAAACTCAAAGATATTTAGGGTCTTAATAAGAATAAAGTGAGTACCCATACATTCATAGTAAATATGATTAATATCTTCAGAGTGTGAGTTGCAAAAGTAACATTTATTATCAATGTTAATATTTTTCTTTTTTAAAAGTTCAATAGTGTTTAATTTACCATGAATGATAAGCCACATATGGAACTTAGATTTTGGAGGAGCATTTGATTTCCAAATAAGTTTAAAACAATTGACTGAAACCCCCGAAAAGTTGATAAATTTGTAAAAGGATTTAGAAGAATATTTCTTACTCTTATCCCACACCCAACTAAAATAGTCATTATCATTGTCAATATTATAGAGATTTAATTTAGCATACAGCAAAAAAAATTGCCTAAGGGTAGGGCCAATTAAAATACAATTAAAATTAAACATCCAAGGAGGGTCACTTTCAGAGTTGAAAACATCAGAAATAAACGTAAATTTAAATTTACAAATATCATATAAATCTTTAAACTCATTCTTAAGAGGAGTAGAGGAAATCCAACTATCATGCCAAAAAGATGTATTATTGCCAGAATGAACAGTAATATTAATACCTAAGTTGAAAATATCACTACATTTTAAGATAGATTTCCAAAAATTAGAAAGTTTACTAAAAAAAGAAGGACAAGATTGATAGAGATTATAACTACCATTGTAGTAATATTTAGAAATAATCTCCTTCCAAATGGCATTATCACTAGTATCTCTAAATTTCCATAACCATTTACCAAGAAGAGACAGATTCATATTATGTAAATTAATGACACCTAAACCACCCTCTTTTTTTGATTTACAGACAGTATCCCAATTAACTAAACATTATTAATTTCAACCAATACAAACAATAAAATTTTAAATTCGGATTTCTCTACATAATTCCCTGTATTTCAATTTTAAATGACAATCGCTTGTAAAAGCGAATAGTTAACCAAATAGCCAATAATTTCAACCAATACAAACAATAAAATTTAATTTATTATATATCTCATCGATTAACCAAAAGGCTGAATTTAACTCACTAAAATTCCAGTTGGTGCAGAAGCGTTTTTGTTTGAACTAAAATCGAAGGACGTTTGATTTTAGCCCAAATTTACAATTGCTCCAAATTTAACCAAACTAATTCCATCGCATAACCTTTTCCATTATAAGCGCATTGCAAAATAGTTTCCTCTTGATTTGGCCTCATATGAGAGAGATATTCAATTTATAAGTTATAAATTTAATTTTATAATTAAACACATTAATTAACAATTAATTTAAATTAACAACCTAAATCCTTCTTCCTCCATTCTTCTTTTCCATACAAGTGCACGCAACATACACAGAAGCAAACCCATCAACGCCTCCCTCTCTCTCCTCCATCCATGCCTGTTTCTCCATGAAATCCACTTTCGCTTTCGCCGACGCGTTTCTCTTCACACGAACTTTGATCCACACCCCTCAAATCCATATGTAACACCTCAGATTTTTGATAACATTATTTAGAATATTTAATTAGCTAAATTAAATAAAATAAAATAATGTGTTGATTAGGGGAATGAGATTTGACTTTAATTAGAGGTAGCTGTGCCATTTAATAATGAACTAAAAGAAGAGTTTGATATGAAATAGGAGAGGGGTAAAATAGGAAAGAGGCAATTTCTATATCCTCCAAACCTTGGCCGTGTATTAGAATACACGTTCATTTTATTTTCAAAATTTTAAGAAAACAAGAGGCCGACCGCCATTAGCAAGGAAAAGGGGAAGAAGAGTAAGAAAAGATAAAGGAAAAGCTAATTCAAAACAAATTCATCCAAATCGCAAGCTCCTTAATCTCTAAAGCTAAGATGAATAATGTTTACATTTCATTTTTCATTATGTTTTTGGTTTTAATATGAATTCAGAATATTTTGTAGTGATTTGCCATGTTTTTGAATGATGGAATGATTATATATACATGTTGATGATTTATGTATGTTCATATTGATTTGATGATAAGTTTTAAGGTGAAAATCCTATTAACTGACATCCAAATGCATTGTGAATTTTTATGAAGGTCATAATTATTATTTTGGAGATAATTTTCAATTTTCGAAATTTTCTGAAATTATGTGGTATTTATATGAATTTTCTAGTAAAGAAAATGTTAATTTGGGTTAATAATTATTTTCGATTAAATAATAAAAAAATTTGATCTGAATTTTTATATGTTGGAAAACATATTAAAAGGGATTTTTTGGATTTTTTTCATATTTTTTCTAAGTATTTTGATGAGTATATAAAATTATTTAAGGTATGAGACTTAAATGTTTTATATAATTTAAAGAGGAGAAGGTGCCTTTTGTAAAATAATTTAAATTATTAAATCTGGGAAAGTCGGTAGCATTTTTTAAAAATGGCAGTACATTTTATTGGTAAAGAAAGAGGCAACTAATCATATTTAGTCACGTAAAGCAGGTTAGGTGAAAAGAACTACCTGCTACATGATTTTCACCATTTCGACACCGTCAGCACCAAGTTCCACCTCCTCATCTTCACTTCTGACATAGTCGAAACCAATGCACATCGTACCAGTTTACTGGTATGTACTGAATTGGATGTTGGCTGAAAGTAGGGAGTTGAAACCAGGAGTTTCGAAGGGGTTGAGGTAGTACTTTGTTTTTAAATTAAAAATGCGTCTACTTGCTTTCAACTTACATGCTTTTGACTTAGTAGGTTTCGACTAGATCAAATGTTTTAAAGGAAATGGTTTCAATTGGGTTGTGTCTTTGTTTTTAAATAATTGCTTTCGAATGAGTCGAAGCCTTTAGCTGTCGCTTCCTACATTTCAACCCAGATGGTTTTGAAAGGATTGTTTTATTTTTAAAGAACTTGGCCACCTCTCCAATGCTTTCGAAGGGATGATTTCGACACCATCACTTCTTTACTTGGGAAACGGTTTCGAAATAGGTGCTTTCAAATTAGATGTTTTTAAAGGACCCTTTTTCTATAAATGAAGTAAAACCCAAATGGTTTCGAAAGAGATAGTTTCAAAGGGTTTTGAAACAGAAGCTTTCGACTTTAATGGTTTCGACCGAAACAGATTATTGAATGGTTTCGAAAGGTTTCCACATGTTTTAAATTGAACCCAAAGTGCTTTCGAAAGGATTGAGTTTTGACTATTTCGAAAGGTTTTTAATAAATGGTTTCGAAAGAGGTGGTTCCCCAGGGTTTCTAAAGGGTTTTTCCCCTATGTTTTCAAACGACAATACTTAAAGGTTTAAAGAGGGATGTCTAAATGTTTTAAAGTTTTCGAAGGAAAGGCTTTTATTGGTTTCAAAGGAGTAACTTTGAATGGTTTCGAAAAGTAAGATGAATAATTGAAGGGTTTTACTTGGTTTCGTAGGGTTTACCTTCAAGGATTTTGAATGGTTTGTTTAAAGGTTTAAACAAAGATTTCGAGTATATAGAAATAGGCAGAATAGCCTAAGTGTTTTTAAGTTAAAAATGACTTTAACTTATTTTGAAAGGATGGTTAATCCTTATTAAAATTCATACATACACATGACAATACACATGACAATCATACATACATCTGTCACTATATACATAAGAGATACTGTATACATCAACTAACACAGCGGAACTAGATAGATATCTACATACGTCTGGAAACTCCTGCTCCAAGCTCCTCAGAATCAAAATCCAAACCTATCAATTGGCTACTCGTAAAAATTTGAGTACCCAAGAGTTTATGAAAAACAAAATATAAACTCCGGGTCAGACATGGGTCTGGTATGAGTAAACGGTTTAAATTGTTTAAATTTTGAAAACCTTTTTAAAACAAAGGTATCACGTAAGACTCCCCACAAATAAATACGGGTAAGTTTTTACCTTACGCTAACCAAAACATTTTATAGGAAATCCAGTGATATTATAATAGTGTCTAGGGTTTTCAAGTAAAATACAAAAATAGCTGAAATGCTTACATCTCTCATTTCAACATAGTTGGGCACAATCAAAACGTACGGCGCTTGTTGGAAATTGGATCCCATACAATGGCAGGGCTACTGGGGTACCGCCCGTCACAGTACGTGGTCTAGATCACTGTACCGAGGAGCCACCCTAACTCCCCTGCAACACAAGGCCGGAACCATTCCTTACTGAACAGTCCCGAACAAGATAACCCCGCAGTTGGTGCGCATTTCCAACCGCCCACACAGCCGAAATAAAGGGACATCTAGACAGGGGTATATCTCGTCCTGCTTGGGCATGACCCACCTAACCTTGCTGCACCTCCCCTGTTTTATCCATTCCCGGTTGATGAGGCTTGAGGCTGCGATTACCTTTCAGGACATATTTCTTAGAATGCTCATCGTCCGCCTGACGATATGTTGAAAGCATTCAATCCATACAAGTTCGTTCCGGGTTTGAACGAAACCGAAGGCATTATCTCGTCACACTCATTTTGGAATCACCCTCAGAGTCAACGACGATAACCCTTGCATTCTGAAAGCACCATCTCGATCTTCACTTGAGAATTCACGACCTAACGTTTAATTTGGATCGATGTGGTTTTCGGAATATCAATTGGATACCTGATCCCGGTCTCATCGAAATCCAAACGCCATTTTAAAGGCCAAGTTGTCTAATTAACTTAACAGTTTGATTCAATGATTGAATTCATATAACATTTACCACAGATAAATCATACATAATTGCCATGGATATATTACAGCATATCAGTGAGCAGCATCACAGAATATCATCAATAAACATCACAAGCAAATATACAATACATACAACATCCATAAGCAATCATCTTAAATCCTTATTGTGATTAATTTAATTATTTGAGAATTAATCTCTTAACCATGTTTAATCACTTATTTTCCTTCAAATTATTTAATCAACAAATCATTTCTTAATTAATATTTATATCTAAATTGATTAATTACTTAATTACTTTATTCACACTATTTAACTAATTACTTATTCAAATTAATTAATCATTACTTAATCAATTATTAAACCTTAATTGCTTAATTACTAGCCCTTAATTCATTAATTAATAACTTTAATTATATATTAATACAACATATTTCTATCTATTAAACACTACTTACTTAATGATCAATTGGTAATTCTTGATTAAATTACTTAATTAATTGCCCACTAATTATATATTAATTAATAGCAAGGGGTTAATTACAAATCTTTATTACTTAATCATTAATTAACCTAAACTCTCATTATAATGTAATTATCCTTAATTGTTTCCCAAAGGAAATTAATTTATATTAACTACTCATCTTAATTAACATTACAAGTCTTCTTTAAAGTTTGAAAACTAATTTATTATTAACTACGACTTTAAATGATAATTAATTTCATACTTACTAATATTAATTACTTAATTAAAATATTAATTAAGAGTTTAAACATCATTATACCTTAACTAGACAATTAACTTGTATAAAGTTTTAATTAAGTTTGTTGAATATTTATTAAATCTTACAATGTTTAAACCCTGATAAATCACAAGATTGCTTAACTTCATTTTATTTTAAATACTACAGTTTGAAGAAACCGAGCCTTCCCTGTTAAAACCTGAGATCTCCCCAGTTACAACTCGCGTAACTCTTCGAGCAACTCATCCAGTCCACCGAGTCACCACCCAGGTATGCAACTTCCACCTTCTTTCCTTTTTTTTTTTAAATTTATACTTTAAACATCAGTACGAATTAAAACTATAGTTAACTCATGCAACACCCCCAGGTAAAACTCGAAGCGCAAACCCATAAACCCCGAGAATAAACTCGCGACAGTGCCCCCTTCCCCAACCTTCAACCACTAATACACCACCCTGCTGTACACGTGTACAGCGCCGCTCGTGGCTCCGGCGAGCTTCCATGACTTCGAGCAAATCCCAAATTACTCAAACACAAGAAAACTAAAGTCTAAATACCTCCAAAGATTCGAATACGAAAATATGCAGTTCGAATGAAAGGGACGGTCGACCTCACTGCAAACAAAACGTCGCGCCACCCACGCACGGTTCACCAGAGGCGATGGAAACTCGACTACACCACGTCAACGTCATCAGAAATCCTCCAACCAAGCCTCGATCCACTCGATCACGTGTACACGTCGATTCCCTCATTTCACTGCCAGGTACATAAACACGCAGTAAACCCTATGTTGACCTCGTACCCCAAATCTATGCAATGGAAAAATTATTGAATAATTTTCCTAAGATCACTAACCTTCATACTAGCTTCGATTTGAATTTCAGAATTTTATAATGAGTAATTTTCGAGAATTTGATAAAATTTCAATTTCCATTCAACATCAAACTGCTCGTGAAATACTTAAGTAAAAGACTTCGTTTTTGTTTCAAAAACCATGAATTCCAGTAATATTTCAAATTATAAACATGAATTAACTTATTTCATCAGTTGAACTTATCACATTTTTATTTCATTTCCTGTAATCATGGTTTCCAGAGATGCTGTTCTTGTAACATTTTTAAAACAATGTTAAGAATCTTAATCTAGAGTTTAATCTCCTTGTATATTTTGTAACTCTAACATTAAACATGATTAGATGAAACATTTTTAAGTTTTGAAAATAAATTTCAAACTGTTACCATCACAGTGCACAGAGCAACATATATTTATACAAAATAAGATATATCATAGGGTCATTGAATCATAAACTGATTTAAATTGAACTTAAAACTTCAAATTTAATGTTTACTCACCTGCAATTTCTGTAGAGCAGAGAATAACAACTTGTTTTCCTCTAGAAACCTGAAGTTGAAACTGCCTGCAGCTCTGTTGAAGAATCTGCCCTTCTTCTTTTAAATTTGAATTTGTTTCTCTTTTCTTGTTTTAGTTTCTTCTGGTTTCACTTTTTTCTTTTTGTTTTTGTAGTTATGACTGAACTAAATGGTAAGAATAGATGCATACATATTTATAACTTTGAACAATATGTCTTCTTGAACAAGCTTTTACTTGACAAAATATCTTGTTTTGCTGACACAAATTTTTAACTTGTACAAAAACCTGAGATGCATCAACAAATTTCGGCTGGAAGGTATTTTGTTTCAGATTTAAGGTGGCTAATTAATGTTTATGTCTTTACTTATGTTAACACAAATATTTGTATAAAGATATTGTAGGCTTAGTTTGTACTAATGTGTTTTCATTTAGGTTTACACTTATTAGTATTTACTGACATAGACATTTTGTCTTCATACTTATGTTAACATTTCTATTTATATCTTATACATATTATAGTTTACACTATAATGATTTGCTGACCCATTTTTTGTACTTACAGACAACACCTGCCCCCTTTTATATTTATGAATATTTGTCCTGTTATTAGTTTCAGTAAACATGGTTATCAAATTTACTTATATACTGTGTCTTGTAAGTGGATAAGTTGTTTTGTTATTATTATTATTTTGTTTGTGCATAACATTTGCAGGTATATATTCATGTGTATTTGAAGTTAATTTGTTTCATTATTTTATACGTTATGCTTATTTTATCTTACGCTCTCAAATTAAAAGTTTAGGTTGTATGCTTGTTTATCTATGTTATTTTATTTTATACATTGTTTTTATTCTACTCTATACTTTGTTCTTAATTTAGTTATAGTCAAGTGTTATGGTTAATATTCTTATATTTATAATTTAACTGTCCATATTTAAATTTGATTCGTGAATTTACTCATTCTTTATATTTATTTCATTTGTATTTTATTTAAATTACATGCATAGGTTTGACTTATATTTCACATTTATATTTTATATTGATTAACTTTGATTCTATTTCAAACATTATCATTCATATGTATACTTACTAAATATATACAAAATAAGATATTTTAATTTAATCATAAAAGACAAATTTTATTATGAATATTATTGAGAAAATTTATTACACTTTCAAATCAATTTCCTCTTAAAAAAATACCATTTATATAAACAATGGCAATTATTTCAAAATCATATCCGTTTCAAATGAATAAGTATACATTTTATTTAAATTGATTTGAATATTTATTAAAATAAATAGGGCCAAAATCCAGGGTCGTTACATTCCTCCCCCCTTAAAAGAATTTCGTCCCGAAATTTAAAACAAAGATAATTTAAAAGTTGTCATATCAACCATTCAAATATACATATCATTCATATATTAACAAACAACCAACAATCTATCTTAACAAACATCGCTAGCCATCCGGACACAAATCCAGATTAGCTTTTCTAAAACTATCCAGAGTTTCCTGGGTGAAAACTTCGGAATCCTCGCTCCACTATACTATGACAAGCTACGCTACTAAACTCCTAAGTTGCCTCTCACCTTAACTAACAATCCGAACTGAATTTCTATCCACAGTCACATTCGGCTCATCTTTCAAGTCTTCATGTACTATTGATTCTACAACTAATACTGAATCAAGAACAAATTTCTTTAGATGGGTCACACAGAATACACTATGAATTCCAGACATCTGTTCTGACAATTCGACTCTGCAAGCAACAGCTCCAATCCTTGTCAATATCCGAAATAGTCCAATATATCCCGAGTCAAGTTTTCTCGCCTTCCGAGTCTAATAGTTCCTTTTTAATCGGGAAACTTTGGCCAAAAACAAATTACCAAACTCAAATTCCAATTGTCTCCTTCTTATCTGCGTACTTATTCTAACGGTCCTGAGAAGCTCTCATCTTTTCCTTTGATAAGCCCAACCTTATCAGAAACTTCACAAATCAAACTGGTCCAAACACAAGATAATCTTCCACAATCTACCAAAATCCAAAACTCAAGCTTACCGCATATCCTCTAAAATACGGTTCAGTCTCTCTGTCCGTCCGTCTGAGGATAATAGGCTATACTAAATTTCAAACTCGATCCCAAAGTCAATTGTAGAACCTTCCAGAATTTTGCTAGTGAAAAATAGGGTCACGATTACTTATTATGCTAACAGGAACACCAAGCAATTTTACTATTTTCTTCAAGAAAATTTTGGCCTGAAACCGTAGTCCGAGTTAGCTTAACTGGTATTGAATGAGCATTCTTAATTAATCTATCCACAACAATCCATATTCCATCGTTTCTTTTTTTGGTTCTTGGCAAACCGTCGACGAAATCCATCGGAATCATCGCCCACTTCCATCTGAGATTTCTAAAGATTGCAATAATCATAGACAACTTCTATTGTTCACCTTGACTTGCTGATAGAAAGTACAACTATAAACGAAAGCAGCTACAACCCTCTTCATGCTTGATCTCCAGAAAATTCTCCTCATATCTTTATACATCTTAAAGATTCCGGGTGAATATTCAGTCTGGAGTGATGTCATTTAGCTAAACTTATTGCTTCAATTCATCCATATCAAGCACACAAACGGCCACTAATCCTTTAAGCACCTTGACCATCTACCTTAAAATTTGAACACCTTCCATCCTTAGTTTAAGAATCAATTCCTCAAAAGATCTATCCTCCCTTAGCTTACTTATGATTCTTCCCTGGAGAGAAGGAACAACTTCTAAAAGAACAAAACTGCATTCCTACTAAGAGCATCAACTACCACAATTCTCTTATCCTGGGTATACAGAATATCCATATCATATGAGGCCAGAAATTCGACTCACCACGACTGCCTGAGATTAACATTCCCTTAGAGAAAAAGAATATTTCAATGGTTTGTGGTCCGCAAATACCTCAAATTCTCTCCCCACAGATAGTGCCTCCAAATTTTCAAAACACAATGGCTAACGACTCAAGGTTATGCGTAGCGTAGATCCCTTCATGTTGCTTTAATTGCTGTCACGCATACGCAGTTACTCTTCTATCTGCATCAACACTGCTTCCCAAATCAATTATACAAGCATCCGTATAAATACCAAATCTGCCCTTCCCTTTCGGAATAACAACCACTGGAGCACTGGTTAGCCTCGTCTTCCATCCTTAGAAAGCTTCTTCACACCGGGTGTCCATTTAAACTTGGCTCTTTTCCTTGTCAACTTAGTCAGATGTGAAGAAATCTTGGAATAGTCTCTGATAAATTTCCTGTAGTAGCCAGTTAAACCAAAAAATTATGAATTTCCATCGGTTGCTTCGGTTGCCTCCATTCTAGAATAGATTCTCCCTTCGCTGGGTCTACAGAGATATCTTCACCCAAAATAATGTCCCCCAAAAATAACTTCCGATTTCCAAAAATGGCACTTAAAGAACTCGCCTTCAAAACATGCCTCCTCAGTGTCTCCAACACTATCTTCAAATACTGCTTGAGCTCTTCTTCAAACTTAGAATATACCAAAACAAACTTATTCATACTCTTATCGATCCATCCGATTTAGCGACAACACCGTCACAGAATCCTAACAAGAAAAACTAGACTTGATCAACTCCTTCCCAGAAAATCCTGAATTTGCTCAACTAACTCTACTTCCTTTCTCGAAACCAACCTCCAACTAGGCTGAATCACTAGCACTACCCTGAAATCAAATCAACACGAAACTCTATCTCTCGATGGGAAGACAAACAATTAACTTCTCGAATACATCAGGAAAAACTTGGATCACATCAATAACTTAAAACTTCTCTTGAGAAGTCTCAACTCCAATAAAAGACTACTCAAATGAATTCCAGAATTATCGCACAACACTCTGGTAATTCTACCCAAAAAAGTTTGTAACAAAACTGTTCTCCCTTCACAATTCAGAACAGTCATATACTGTTCGGTAATGAAACCAATCTGCTACTTCTGAAATCACCTCAAGAAAACTGCTAATCAACAAACCTTCACGACAACACACAGAACACTGACTAGTATAAACATTCAATTTAAATTCAAATTCAAACCGTTCCGATAAATGCAACTTAAAAGCTTGACCTCCTATCGTGGCATGCCGCTAGGCGTTTATAATGTTATACCCCTATTCCGAACGCAATGGAAAAGGTTTCGAGTCCTAATTCGATCGTATGGAGAAGATAGCTTTTTGGACCCAGTTATTATATTAAATTTTCGATATAAATTCAGCGCGTTTACTTATCGTACGGCCAAACGATCACTCCAAATACTATGAAAATTGAAATATGATAATAATACAATATTATGGATCCAATGGAACTGGTTTCGTCGAATACCGAGACTGTGCCTTGGAAGGCTGTTTTCAATTATCAATTTAAATGATATATTTTAAAATTGAACAAACTACTGTTAAATTCAATTTTATCCCATCTATTACTTTCAGTATTATTAATATAAATTTTATAAGCCTTTGAAATATTTTTGACAAGCTTATAACTCCAGATTAAATATTTTACTCAATCTTCAATTATTGAATTGAATAATTATATTATTCAATGAATTGCTATATCTACATTCTGAATAGATAAATTCAAGTTTTCCATATTCAAAACCAATTTATAATTCAATTTCTATATTTAAATCCGTTTAAATATTCCAGATTCAGTGCTGATAAATCCGGGTTGTTACATTCTTCCCCCTTAAAAGAATTTCGTCCCCGAAATTGCTAGTAAGAAGAATGATCCAACACCCATTACTTTTTTTCAAAACCAAACAGTTTTAAGCAATAACCCAACAATCTTTACTAAAGACACACTATCCATCTTACTAACTTTCCAAACTTTTCCATAGTTTCCAAACAACTTTACTTATTCAACCATTCAAATTATAATTCAAAACCAAGTTTTAAATTTTCAAAACTTCACAAAAAATTTCTAACTCCCTAAATTTTTGAAAAATTTCGCCAGTGTCTCCTTTGCGCAGCTAGCTCGGTACAATTAGAAAATGCCTCTACGGGCTCCCAAATTCTAAAAGAAAACAAAATGCCAAGTGGCTAGATCAAAAACCCAATCAAATTTCATACAGAAATTTAAACTCATACCTTTTTGTCGAGCATTTCAAATTTATCTTCTGAAATCAAAACCAATTTCCCTTTCCCTTTATAATACCTACACATCCCACTTAGTAATAATATCCAATCATAGCTTTTAAAATCATTTTATACATTTCCTTCCAAAAGTTTCCGTATCTACTTCTATTCAAATTAGTTTTCCCATTTCTATATGAATTCAATTTATCTTCAACTCTGAATATTGAATTTTGTCTTCCATTTATAACCAATTCATATCATTATTTTAAATTAGTTTCATCCACTAATTTATTTCAATTTTCAATTTGAAATCGTTTTGTCGCTAACAAAAATTTTTCCAATTTTTTTTCTAACTCCCAAAATTTTTGGAAAATTTTGGCAGAGTCTTCTTTGCACGGAGGAGCTTTTGCAATTTGACAAGAGATATAAATATGTATACATCGACCCACACGGTCGGAAAACAAAAACAGTTCATATTTCCTATTTTTATTGCGTAGGCGTACCTCTATTTAGAATTTTTAAGCGAGCGGCTTATTATTTTAGTATTTTGCGCGATCAAATCCAGCCAAACAGCTTCCCGGTACCTATACTACTCAATTCAAATATGTAAGTGCCAAAATCATGTAACTTAACAACATTTTACATATTTAACTGGTAAACATATGAGTTTCTATAAGCAATGCAGGTTAAACAATATTTATAAGCAACTTATAGGGTTCCGACATTAATTTTAATTGTTTACAACCAATTCGCATACAACTTCATTCAATTTTGAATGGTTTACAACTCAATTGCTTACATTCAATTCATTTCTAAGCAAAACAAACTCATATTCACTTCAATTGATCTTAAAATCAATTTAATTAATCTCTATCAACTCATAGAATTTTAATTGCCTTCGTTTACGTCAAACGATAATTCATTCTATGCAATTTTGATGATATCCATGTGAATAAATAAGTACTTAAGTTTTATTACCAATTTAAATTGATTCCGACTCAATTTATTTTAAATTCCATCCCATTTCTGGTTTATTCACCAACCATACATTTGTATTTCATCTCATCTCAGCATTGGTTTCATTTTAAAACCATTTCACTAAGCTTAACAACATTTCATGCTAATATTAATAACCATTTTCCAAATTAATTTAACCCAAACTTTTATTTAATGAACTTCCATTCTTACCCGAAGTCGAGCTTCAAATTATTTTTAACATAAGTTAACTTACTTCAATTTATTCCAACTTCAAACTTAAGTTCACTTTTACCTAATTTGATTCTCATCTAATCAAATTCCATTTAATTCAGTTAGCCCATCCATTTTATTTTAATTCACCTTCTCAATTTATAAAAATAATATCCAAGCACATTTTAACTCATTTATATTCGAATTGGATTTTATTTGGAACCCAATCATTCCTATTATAACCCAATTCCATTTTATTTTTAGAACATCTCCACTTACATTTAATTCATTCCCAATCCAAGTTGAATTTTTATTTATAACCGAGTTTATTTCATAATTCAACTTCTATTTTTACCAAATTACGTTCCCCTCCCATATCTCACCAACATATTCAATTTACTAATTTATTCCAGATTAGTTTGCTCCCACTTCCAATTCAATATTTGATTTATATTTTCAAAAATCACTTTAGTTAATTTTCTCGAGTTTAATCCATTTTATAATTCATGTTGGGATTTTTATTTCATTCCGAAATACCAAACTAATTTATTTTGGTCCTTATTTCACTATTCAAATTCTCATAGGTCATGTGCTTATATTTTCATACTTCCGTTCATTTAAAATTGAGCGTATTCCTATTTTATTTTAACTCGAGATCCTTACTTAACCCAACCATATTTTTATTTATTCCAATCCAATTCAACTTACTTCCATTTATTTAAGCAAGAATTTTTTTATTCCATATTGTTAATAACTCCCTGAATTCATTTTAATTCAATTTTATTTTCACTTGATTTAAATCCAACCCAATATCATTAAACTTAGTTTAAGTTTACTTCAATTCAACTCTCCTCCATCTATTTAGCTTAAGTTAATTCTAATTCAATTAAATTTTATTTCTTTCAAATCGCCATCAATTAAATTTTCCCATAATTAAATTTCTCCAAATTAAATGTGTTTAACGTTTTCACTTTAAATTTTAATTTCGACATTCACATCCCCTATTTTCCTTCCTTATTTAAAAATCATCTCAATTTATAAGTTTATAACTTATCTCATCAGGATTTCCGATTCAAATAAGGATTCAGGATTTTAAACATCCGGCTTTTGGTTTTCAAATCATTTTGAAATCACCATTATCTCAAAATCACACTTCTCAAAAATTTAAACCAATCATGGTTTGTATCCCCAACAAATTTCCTTTGAAATTTCAAAAACAAAACTAGTTCTTCTGAACAAATCAAATTTTGGCAGTAATCCATCACTTAGAAACTCGAAAATGAATACTGATGATGCTACGCAGTCATCACCAGGATTATTTTCCAGCGACTGAAGTGAGCTTAATGCTATATCACTTCTCAAAATTTATTTGAAGCAATTCCCTTTCAGAAATACTTTTAAAATAATAATGCTATTATTTGTCTTCAAAATACTTCGAAAAACACTTCCAAAATCTTCGGGATTTTAAAATTTTAAATTTTGACTTAAACCAAATTTTAACTATAATTCATTTGTATAATTTATGCTCATACAAATTCCCATTTGATTATCCAAGTCACACCAATTTTTATAATCTTATATATTTTTTTAAAATATTATCATCCAAATATCCAAGTTATATAACAATTTAAGTAAATATTTCTTGTATATCGAAATATATTTTTGGGTAAAATTATTTCATTTACCCGCTTCCGAAAACAATATTGTGTCGAATTGTTCTATTCAAGTGTTTAGAAACCCCTTTGATACAGTTGTCCAGACTGTGCCGACGAAGGTTCATATGCCACTCAATAAATCAATCAACACAATATAAAACCATTTTTATATCCACTAATAAATACACGCTTATAACTATTAATATGCTCAAACTCATTTTAGAGTACTACTGACTTTATCTCAAATGAGTAATTCCCACCAGAGCCAAGGTTCTCGCTTAACCTTCAGCTCTAATACCACAATGTCACAACCCGATTTTCCGATGCCTGAAAAACCGAACCATGATGGTTAAAGAAGAAGGGGTAGAAGAAGAAAATAGAAAACAACATCAAAATCTAACCATCATAGCGGAATAAAATATAATAGATAATAAATGATCTTTACACAAAAGCAAATATATTTGTTTATACATTACATCATCAGAGTATGCATAACACACAACTGGACAGTAATCACAACCTGTTCACACAATCTGAATACACAGCTAATCAACACAGCAGAATATCTAAAACAAGTACGGGAGTACGTACCGCCATCCAGCTCCACTGCATCCTTTCCTGTAATCTATAATACTCGGTCTAACCCGAACATTATAGTTAGATAACACCCGAGTCAGTATGGAATACCAGCGTGAGAAATCACACTCAAATTGATTATTAAAGTTTCAAAACCCTTTGAAAAAAAAGCATCCCGTAAGACCACGCCACAAATAAACATGTCGGGTTTTTACCTTACGATAGCTAAAACACTTTTAAAAAAAAATCCTTTGATATTATAATAGGGTCTATTTACAAATACTTATTAAAATAGCCGAAATTGTTACATGATTAAATTCCAGCTACTAGCCACAAAGTGGGTTCTACAAACAAAATCCGAAAAGGCACGTAGGGAGAATGAATTTCCAACTAATGACTAGGCACTGGGGTACCACCTGTCACAGTACGTGGCCTAGATCACCGTACCGAGGATTACTCCCAATCCCCTGCAACACAAGACCGGGACTACCCCTTACTAGATAATCCAACTAAGATCACCCCATGGTTGGGTTCACCAACCGCACCACTAAGCCGAAATAAAAAGGGACATCTAGACAGGGATGACCTCACCCTAATGGGTGCTACCTACATAGCCTTGCTGCATAACTCCAAGATTTTCAGTCATTCTCGGTCGATGAGGCTTGAGGCTAAGCATTACCTTTTAGAACGTTTCACTTAGAATGCCCATCGTCCACCTGACAATGTTCCGAAAGCATTCATCCATACAAGTTTGTCCCGGGTTCGAACGGAACCGAAGGCACTACTCCTACTACATCCATTTTGGAGTCATCCTCAGGATTAGTAGCAACTAGCCCTTGCACTTCACTACTCCATCTTTGATTCCGAACTCGTTTTTCCACGAAAATGTACAAACCGGATCGAAGTGGTTTTTAGGAAATGAATCCCGATCCCGGTCTTTTCGAACGATCAGCGCATTGTCCAGTATTGATAGTCAGTTATTTAACTATCAATTGATATTCCCAACTACCATCAAACATAAATAATTTCTCCAAATTATTTATTAACTTCAAAATATCTTCACAAGATATATTTCCACTTTTCAACCCTTTTGAAAACAGTTTTCAAACCATACTCTTCTCATGGAATAAATTTCCAAATATTTATTTCCACTGAAAACACCAAGCACAAAACTTTAGCTTTTTAAAATAATTTATAATTATTTATTATAAAATATACTTTAACTTTTAAATTGAAAACTACTTCAATACTTTATAAAAAATATATACTTTAGGAATATCTAAACTGAGGTTGCTTTATAAATAAAAAATTGAATTTCTTTTAAAACAAAATATCTAGTCACCTTTAAATAATTACTACAATAATAGATTTAAAAATACTTACTTTATAATTTAAACATTTAGAAATAATAAATCTTCTAAAACATGCTTTTTAAAACAACATAACTTATATTTAAAAATTTACGTTGAAAACGTACTTGGCTATCCAGGGAAATACTCTTCTCTTTCTATCTTTAAAAATAAATCACCATTTATTTTAAACAAATTTTCCCATTCCTTTAATAAATTCCCATCGTGAATTTATTCTTCCAAATATCCACCGATATATTACATCACTTTTATAAACCCAGTTTATAAATTTCAAAGTCTCACTTCTCTTTTAAAAATCCCGATTTTACACACTTAAATCAATCTCCAAATTGATTTTCAATTTATTTCACTTTTTAAATAAATTTCCTTACTTGCTCCATTTATTTCAAAATCCATTAAATTCAGATTTTATTGCTTCATTACGTTTTAAAATCTTTTTATCTGAAAATATCAATTCATATTTCCTAAATTTCTTCTTTATCCTTTCAAATAAATTCAAACCTTGAATTTCAAAATAAATTCTTTGTTTCTAGAAATAATATCACTTGAGTTTAAAATTCATTATTTCTCTGTTTATTCAAAATCCCTTTTTCATACCCAGAATTTATTAGGATTTAAAAACCACTTTTATTCCTTTCCAATTCATTCTTATTTTTATACAAATTCTCTATAATTATTTCACTTAAAAATTCATTCTTTTATTTTCTTTTCAAAAATTCCAATTCTATATAGTTTGATAACTCGGTGTACCGAAATATATTCAAGCAAACCACAACATTCAATATTCCAATTATCAATAATATTCGTCATAGAATATCAAATATCCATAACACAGAATATTAAACAATCTAAATAATTTTGAGGAATCCAGTTGGATCCCTCCAACCTGTTTTCCTACATCCACAGATGTTAGCACAATAAAATACCAATTCCACTTTGAGGTGGAATATCGCGGTATATGGGATTAATATAATATCATACGCTATTATGCGGCGCATAGGGTCTCATCCGCTATATAATTCGAGAAATCAATCTCTCCAATATATGCTATATACTACTATATATAATATAACACATTAAAATAAATTCAACCATTCAACCAATTATTTAAATTTAACCATTTAAATTTAAATAGCAACCAAATGAGTGAGGTTAACTCATCTTTGCCTTTAATTTGCAACCCCATTCCAATATTGCCTTGATTCCTTGATTTTTGGCCTCGAATAAATATTTATAGGTTTATTAATACTTTAATGAATCGAACAATTTATTACCATTTAATTAACTAACAATTTAATTTAACAAATAATCACCTTAATAATTTATTTGAAATAAACATGTAAATGGTATTTTTTTTTTCCGTTTCCAAACTAAATATAAAAATAATAATTTATATGGGTTTTAAAAATCTTATCTTTATATAAACTTTTATGTTTTCCAAAATCTTGTACATGTACATTTACTGTTTTACCCATATATATTTAAATATGTATGTGTATACAATTTAAACAGAATTGGTTTTTTTACTGTAAAATATCCTTTGCTATTTTCTGTAATAGCAATAATAACTTCCTTTACATTAAATATATACACATATAATTCAACTGTTAAAATCGAAATATATTTTCTTTATTAATATACATATCTATTTCGTTCAAATTAAAAAAAGAAACCATACCTACTGCTACAAACCGGAGACCCACCATGCTTCGAACGAACGAGCATGATCCCCAATCCCAAGCGTAGTCTCGTCGCGACCAACTCGTGAGCATCTTGTTCTTTTTTCCTGTCACCAATCGCTCCACCTCTCGAGCTCGGCCTATCATTGAGCTAGTTTTTGAGCTTGCGCTCGAAACCCCTGAAATCCCCCACACGCGCAACCTTAGATGAGCCAATGAAAACCCCAAATCGCGAGTGCTGCTTTGCTTCTTCCACTGCCGACGCTCGACTAAAATGAATTGCCTCACTTTGTTGCCTTGGATTGCTCGCGCGTACGCGATAGAATGAAGAGCTCGGCCATTGATTGGGGAAGAATCGAGTACTGCTCGATTAGATCTAGGAGGAGAGAAAGTAAATTGAATTGAATTCTGCATTTGAATGAAGATACCAGGGGAAGATAACGTGATTTATAAAAAGAAGATGGATCTGATTACGAACGAAAGAGACAGCGTAAATTAAGGATAATGGGTAGCGTATAGGAGAAAAAATGCTACAGTGCTTTGAAAGGATTGAAAAAGGGTTGATGTGAGATAATTTCAACTTCAGTTGACTAGTTAAACATTCAATTTAAATTCAAATTCAAACCGTTCCGATAAATGCAACTTAAAAACTTGACCTCCTATCGAGGCATGCGGCTAGACGTTTATAATGTTATACCGCTATTCCGAACGCAATGGAAAAGGTTTCGAGTCCTAATTCGATCGTATGGAGAAGATAGCTTTTTGGACCCAGTTATTATATTAAATTTTCGATATAAATTCAGCGCGCTTACTTATCGTACGGCCAAACAATCACTTCAAAGACTATGAAAATTGAAATGCAATAATAATACAATAGATCTAATGGAACTGGTTTCGTCGAATATCGAGACTGTGCCTTGGAAGGCTCTTTACAATTATCAATTTAAACGATATATTTTTAAAATTAAACAAACTACTGTTACGTTCAATTTTACCCCATCTATTACTTCAGTATTATTAATATAAATTTTATAAGCCTTTGAAATATTTTTGACAAGCTTATAACTCCAGATTAAATATTTTACTCAATCTTCAATTATTGAATTGAATAATTATATTATTCAATGAATTGCTATATCTACATTCTGAATAGATAAATCCAAGTTTTCCATATTCAAAACCCATTTATAATTCAATTTCTATATTTAAAACCATTTAAATATTCCAGATTCAACGCTAAAAAATCCGGGTTGTTACAAAATATTTAAGTTTTATAACTACATATTGTATTGTTTTGAATATTAGTTATATATTGGTTTACAGTGCAAAGTATAGAAGTTGTACATATTTCAGGATATATATGTTATAACAGATCATCAATCTGTTTATATTTACATATGAATTTATATAAGCTATATATTATCATTTTGATCTTAAATTTCATATTTTTTATATATCAGTATATATATTTCATAAGGTTAAAGTGTGTGTGTGTGTGTGTGTGTATAAAGATAGTTACATATGTATATCTGGAAACATATATATATATATTTTATTTGTGTTATTGTTTGTAATTGTGTGTAAATTTGAGTATGGATATATTAAGTTCAAATATATAGATGTCTACATAATTTAGTTTATAGGTCACAGTCTGTATAGGAGTTATAAAAATTTTAGTTGTGAATATTTCAATGTTTAACTTATTTATAATTTAAGTTGCAGTTATTGTCTGTAGATAAATTTGTTTAAAACATATAGGTATAAATGAGTTAGTTCTTATATGTATGTTGAAAAGTATTAACATTTATGTCGTTATATATATATATATATATATATATATATATATATATATATAACTTACTACCTGGGTACATATAAGATGCCGACGTATGACTTGTTTATATATATACTTATAAATTGAGTTTATAATACATAAGTATTGATTTAAAATATATTATGCGTATATGTTGTGTTTAATATATGTGTTTTAATTTGAGGTAATGGATTTTGAAATACATTTATAGTTTGTTTTTAATGTGTTTGAATTTGGAATATGATTTTATAGATATATAGTGTTATATATATATATATATATTCGCTTATACCATCTATCTTCATCACTCCAATTTGATTTGATTTGTCAAGTCCGAGCTATGAAGCTTTGCGAATTCATGTCAATCTTTCTTTGCTTTGGAAATCATCGTTTGGATTTGGTCAATTTTGCAATTCTAATCATAGCCTGTTGTGTTATCCATCTCTCTAGCCTAGAAAGGTGAGCAATCAATCACGATTAACATTCTTATATTTATTAAATTTGATTTCAATTGAAACGACAGTTGAAATATGCTGCTGTTAGTTATTTACATTGCTATATACATGTTATTATCTGTATCGGTTCACCCGTGACATCTGACTGTTATTTATACTGATGATATATGCCTGTTATACTATTATCATATCTGTTATCATTCTGCAAGTTCCCTGTTAGTATAGAATTCACTATGTGTTGAAATGGTACATACTCGAACAGACTTTAGTGTAGGAGAAAATCGTTATGGGTTGAAATGATAAACCCAAGTGATTTTCATTTGAACTGAATTTGGGATTGCAGGTTGAAATGATATATACCCGTATTTATTTTCAAATTACGGATTGAAATGATAAATATCCGTATCACTTGACCATAGGATAGAAAATTATATACAGACACCGTTGGAATATAAATATTTTGAAAATGATTTCTATGGTTTTTGGAAAGAAATGTATGGTTTTATAAAATATTGATTTTAGATATTATATAAATATTATTTATATATAGTTAAATTTTAAATTTTAAGCTATGTATAAATTTGTTTTAATGAAAATAAGTTTAACAATAAAGTTTGATTTCATTAAAATATAATATGGTCAAGTATTTATTTAAGTTATATTTTAATATAAAGTTTATAGTGATTTTAATAAATAAGGTTGAAATGATATATTTGAGATTGATTTGAAATTTTATTTAATTATGAATTATATTCAATCAAAATTGATTTGGAACTTATGGAATTTGAATTTTAAAGGGATATGATTTTTATAACTTGATCTAGGTTTAAGGTGATTTAAATGAATATATCAAGTTTAAATAAATTGAAGGAATATTCAGTTATTTGAAGTTTAAAAGTTTTATTTAAATGATATTGGATTTATTGAGTAAATATTTCAAAAGTAAATAATAGTAAATTGAATTAAGATATGTATAAAATTATCACATTTAGTTTTGAAATTGTAGAATATTTAAAACTTTGAAATATATATTTTGAAATGGTTTATTTTTGGGTTCAAATACTTATTTGAAATCGATATAATTTTGAATGGTTTATTTAGAAGCTAAATTGGAATTAATGATTTGAGATCTGATTAAATTTGAATTTTTGAAATTCGAGTTGATTTGGAACTAATGTGTGAAATTTAAGGAAAAACAATTTTATTATATATACCATTTGAATATTTAAATAGGTTAAGTAGGAAGTATTATGATTTCAAAGTATTATGTTTCGAAAGTGTTTTAATTCCAAGTGTTTAGTTTCGAAAAGTGTTATAACTTTGAAAAATAGTATGATTTTGGAAAGGATATACTTGAAATGGAAAAGGATATCGTATTTATATGGATTTTGAAATGGCAACGATATTTTGGTTTTAAAGTATAAATTATTTTGAAATGACCGCGTTGTTATAATAACGTTTGGTTGTTAAAGAGACCAGGATCGGAAGTTGTTATACTCTCTGCCAACTTCGAAAACCACTTTAACAACCGTGTACGCGATGGATATTCCAGAATGAAGTAGGATGGTGGCGACGTCCTATTGAGGTATATACGTGGACCCAACTGCCATGAGTTGGCATAAGGTGGCTAAAACAGGAGCGATTCCGGGCCAATGAGGTAGCTCCTCTGATCGGACACACTTCTTCGATACCATTCCATTACTTTGTGATTGCTTGGGTGCATTTTTTATTTTTGGGAGTGTGGCTTGAGGTGGGCGGTAATGGCTGCTATGCGTTACCACCAGTCCGGAATGGTAATTGGTATATCTACCCTGGCATTGCCTCATTGTGCCATGACACCTACCATAGCGCGTCTTGTACGAGTTTGATTTGTGTCGTACCTATGAAGTATCCTCTGGTAGCCTCCTGATCTAGAGGTACTACGGTACTGTATAGACTATTGCCACTATAAAATGTGTTAAGGGGGATATGGGTAATGCCTTAATGCTATTTTTAAATATATTATACTTTACTTTAGATACTATTATAATAGCGTATATTACTACATAGTAGATAGTTTAACGGATCCTTAGAGGATGGTTATCCAAAACATCCTTTGAGTTACCTGTATTTCAGTTGTTATTTCACTTGAGTTGGATTTATTGATATAAGAATGTTAATCCTAACTCGAGTGTTTTGTGTTTTACTTTACGCTTGGGTCAGACTGAGTGGTTCAGCTTTCGAGACTCACCTTGGAGATGGAGCTTCGTTTGGAGATCGATTTACATCTTTTCAGCTTGTAGTTATTCAGTTGATTCCAGTGATGTATTCTTACCGTGTATTTGACTAAGGTATTTGAAACTTATGTTGTACCTTATTTAACTCCGTTATATATATATATATATATATATATATATATATATATAGTGGCTTCATGAACTACTATTCATTTTGTTTCCGCTGTATTATTGTTATATTACTCCGTGTCTGTGATTATGTGATCTATTTATTTACTGTATATGCTGAGTTTTTCCAAATATAAATCAATAATCTGGTATTTTGAGCAATTCAAATCCGATATGTGTGGATGCGAATGGTTAAAAATATCCAGTCGTTAAATTTGGTATCAGAGCTTTGGTTTTAGGCAAAACTTAGCAAATGTTGTAGATTTAATTACAGATTTACTTCCGTTCGTGCTTGAATCTCTTCCTCTTTGATTCGGCTTTCTTTAAATTTTGGAACTCTCCCACTTGTTCTGAAATCCGTTCTTGTCTTTTCCTAATTGTATTCTTTTGATTCCGGAGTGTCCCATAACTCCACTTCGAATGATCTCTATAATAACTGAATGGCCTCGCTAATCTTTGAATGATTTGTAAAGGGGTGAAACTCCTTTAAAATAGGCATTGATTTACCGGAGATTTCTGTATCTTCGGTTTACGATGCTATCTATCTCCTGCTATGCCTGAATTCTATCTTTTGAGATCGAATGTCAATTTGCCTAGGAATTATGCATTGATCTTATTCTTGAAGTCACAGTTGACCAGGTTAAGGGTGCCCACGATTTATATAAACTTATCCATCTCCCTATTTTGTTATTTAATTATCTTATCTTTGTTTCAAACCTATCTTCGAATCAAAAACTCTTTGATTTGAGTCCATCGAATTTGAATCTCTATCCTCGCTTTGAAATCCATTCTTGTATCGTCGAGCGAGGAAGTTTATTTGTAAATTAATATAATTTTTTTTAATATATATTAGGTTGTTTGAGTTGTTGATGTTGATTTGGATTTTCAATCGATTCGTCTGATCAACGATGTCGATAGGATTTCCAAAACACTTGAACAGAGCAAACCGATACAATATTGTTTTCAAATTGGTAGATGAAATAATTTTGTATAATTATATTATACATGTGTGTATAATCTTCTGAAATTGAATTGTTAATTGAATTGGATGTTTAAAATGATAATGTTTGAATTTCATCTGTTGTTTTGTAAACCATTGATTTTTCCCAATATATAAATAAATGAATTTATCAATAATGGTTTATAAAGTAACTTGGAGTTTAAATGAATTCAAATTAGAATTTGAGAATTTAATTCCTGATGATTCCAAACTTTGGTTTCAGATTTTTAAAATGCAAATTATTTAAAAGTATTTTTGAATATAAATTGTTTTCAAAGAATTTCTAAATGTTTAAAATCAGTGCTCTCCTCCATTGTCGCTGGAAAATAATTTCGGTGATGACAGCTGCATCATCGACATTCATTTTCGAGATTCGAAGTGGAGAGACCATTTTGTAGCTTTGCTACACTTTTGTTTTGGAAAATATTCTGATTTGAATTTCTTTAGTACGACTTGATTTATAATATATATACACGTATGTTTATAAATTGATTGGATATATGTAGTATATATATGTATATTTATCTCTAAATGGTTTTGAAGTGAATTAGAAATTTTATTCTTAAATTTTGATTTAAAGACGATTTCAAGTATAAATAAAGCCACATTTTTAATGAATATTTAGACTTGAAATAATTGTATTGGGAAAATTTTACTTGTATAATACTCAACTACATTCCAACATAACTTACCTAAATCATTTAGAAGTTGAATATGTAATTGAATAATTCACAATGTAAAATGATGATTAATAATTTCATAAATAAAATTTCAGTGGTTATGACAAATGTTATACACTTAAATTTTAGTTATAAAATGTTAATAGAGATAAATAAAATAATAAGTTGATCGGATAGTAAATAAGACAAATTAAATGAAATTCTGATTGAAAGAAACCATTTTGTATCAAATATTTATAAATTGAAATTTAACCAACTTAATGAAATACCTTGAGTTTAAAATCAATTATTGAATATTAGTTAATGAAAAATGAAATTTATATGGTTTTAAATTAATATTTATTTTGTTTCAAATCTATTTTTCTTTCTGATTGTTTCTATTCTCCTATCTTCTTCCTTTTCGGGGATGAAAAGTTTTGAGTGGAGGAGAGTGTAATGACCGGCAAAATTTTAATAATTTTATTTGTTTTATTTATTTAATTAATTGAATTTTTGTGAAATTTTAAATAGTAAAATTTTGAAATAAAAATTTGATATTTGGAATACGTCTATTTAAACATAGCAACCGGTAAATTTTCATCAGAAAATATGGAACTTTATTTTATTGTGTAATTTTTTTTCAATTTATTATCAGTTAATATTTGATGGTAATAAAATATTTTCCAAACCTGAATATTTTTCTATGGAAATTTGTAAATCATCTTCTAAGTGCGACGTCATATTTTATTTCTCTAAATTTGAACTGTTATTGCTCTGTCGATCTTATTTCTGACAAATTAGCAGCATTTTTTGTACCATTATTGATTTTAATCGGATGATCATACTACTGATATCCTTATACTGTTTTGATCATCTCATCATGTCGATCTCCACAGTATATTCATTCGTGTATTTTGCTGTCCAATACGCGGTGAAAACCATGAAACAGTCAACCGTATCGGTACCCGTTCAAGTCCATTTGTTTTCCGTGACTATCCAAATTCCTACCGTACAAAATCAATAGCCACTTGCCATTATTTTTTTTTGAATTCTAATCGTACCCTACTTTTATTATACTGTTCCAATATGGTGTGACTTTCACTATTTCCCTTGTTCCACTGTTCACTTTATAACAGTGCTGCTTCGTTCGTTACCATTCTTCTGCTCTTCCACTTTATTTCTGTCAGTTTAACAATAGAATACATAAAGTTGGTAAAAGAAAAAATATAATGTTAGTTTGCATTTTCATTGTTCTGGAAGCCACTCACCTGTCATCTTCCTTCTTCCATTTTCTTTCTCCTTCTTCTGTTATTTTTTTACAAGCTAGTCACCCACTCCACTATCCTTTTTACCCATCACCTTCCCCTCCAATCCGCCTACACCACCAAACACCACAACCGAAACGCTCCCCCTGACTCGACCACGCAGCTCCTTCTCCCCGTAGTGCGCCAGCTTGTAACCAAGTCGTCACTTCCTTCCATCCTCACACAAACGTAACACGACCCCTCATGCTTCCATGCCAACCGATGGCCTTCCTCCGCTACCCCTTCTGCCTCTTCCCAGACCACCTCGGGTTGTTGAACTTTGGTCCATATGCAGCACACGTGCCTCCTCTGCTTGGCTCGCAACCAAGGCCGTGAGCAGCTGCATGAGTCTATATATATGGTGAGTTTCATATGTTATTAGGTTATCTTAATTTTACAATGTGTTAGCTATATAAATTTATAATATGTCGGTGTATATATTATACATTTTATAATAAAGTTTTACAATAAAGTTATGTTTACAGAATTGGTATTCTATGCTTAAGGTATGTATGCATACACTTTTAATTACCATTTTTTGTTTTATTTAAGTATTGTTTAAATATAACGTATATGGATGTTTTAAAATATATGTAGATTTTAAATTATAACTTTGTATAAGTTATACATAAGCTGTGATATAGAAGTGTGTGAAAGTGATGGTATGTTAGTTATATAAATATCAGTTTATATACTATATCTATATTATAAGTTTATAATAGTTACAAGTTATATAAGTTACATATAGAAAGGAAATATGTAAGTTTTATAACTTCATTTTTTTTTGATTATTAGTTATATATTGATTTACAGTGCAAAGTATAGAAGTTGTACATATTTCAGGATATATATGTTACAACAGATAAGCAATCTATTTATATTTACATATGAATTTATATAAGTTATATATTATCATTTTGATCTTAAATTTCATATTTGTTATATATTAGTATATATATTTCATAAGGTTATAATATATATATATATATATATATATATATATATATAGTTACATATGTATATCTGGAAAAATATATATATTTTATTTATGTTATTGTCTGCAATTGTGTGTAAATTTGAGTATGGCTTATTAAGTTCAATTATATAGATGTCTACATAATTTAGTTTATGGGTCACAGTCTGTGTAGGAGTTATAAAAATTTCAGTTGTGAATATTTCAAAGTTTAACTTGTTTATAATTTAGGTTGCAGTTATTCTCTATAGATATATTTGTTTAAAACATATAGGTATAAATAAGTTAGTTCTTATATGTATGTTGAAAAGTATTAACATTTATGTAGTTATATATATATATATATATATATATATATATATATATATATATATATATATATAACTTACTACCTGGGTACATACAAGATGATGATGTACGACTTGTTTTTATATATATATATATATATACTTATAAATTGTGTTTATAATATGTAAGTATTGATTTTAAATATATTATGTATATATGTTTAGTTTAATATATGTGTTTTAATTTGAGGTAATGGATTTTGAAATACATTTATAGTTAATTTTTAATGTGTTTGAATTTAGAATATGGTTTTATCGATATATAATTATATATATATATATATATATATATATTCGTTTATACCATCTATCTTCATCACTCCAGTTGGATTTGATTCGTCAATCCGAGCTATCAAGTTTTGACCGTCGAATTCGTGCCAATCTTTCTTTGCTTTGGAAATCATCATTTGGATTTGGTCAATTTTGCAATTCTAATCATAGCCTGTTGTGTTGTCCATCTCTCTAGCTTCGAAAGGTGAGCAATCACTCACGATTAATGTTCTTATATTTATTATATTTGATTTCAATGGAAGCAACAATTGAAATATGCTGCTGTTAGTTATTTACATTGCTTTATACATGTTATTATCTGTATCAGTTCACCTATGACATTTGACACCATTTTCTGTTATTTATACTAGTGATATATGCCTGTTATATTATTATCATATCTGTTATCACTCTGCAAGTTTCCTGTTAGTATAGAATTCACTATGGGTTGAAATGATACATATCCGAACTGACTTTAGAATAGGAGAAAATCGTTATGGGTTGAAATGATAAACCCGAGCGATTTTCATTTGAATTGAATTTGGGATTGCGGGTTCAAATGATATATACCCGTATTTAGTTTTAAATTACGGATTGAAATGATAAATATCCGTATCACTTGACCATAGGATAGAAAATTATATACAGACACCGTTGGTATATAAATATTTTGAAAATGTTTCCTATGGTTTGTGGAAAGAAATTTATGGTTTTATAAAATATTGATTTTAGATATTATATAAATATGATTTAAATATAGTTAATTTACGTTTTAAGCTGTGTATAAATTTGTTTTAATGAAAATAAGTTTAACAATAAAGTTTGATTTCATTAAATTATAATATGGTCAAGTATTTATTTAAGTTATATTTTAATATAAAGTTTGTAATGATTTTAATAAATAAGGTTGAAATGATGGATTTGAGATTGATTTGAAATTTTATTTAATTAAGAATTATATTCAATTAAAATCGATTTGGAACTTACGGAATTTGAATTTTAAAGGGATATGATTTGTATAACTTGATTTTGGTTTAAAGTGATTTAAATGAATATATTAAGTTTTAAATAAAGTGTAGGAATATTCAGTTATTTAAAGTTTAAAAGTTTTATTTAAATGATATTGGATTTGTTAAGTAAATATTTCAAAAGTAAATAATAATAAATTCAATTAAGTTATGTATAAAATTATCACATTTAGTTTTGAAATTATATTATATTTAAAGCTTTGAAATATATATTTTGAAATGGTTTGTTTTGGGGTTCAAATAAGTATTTGAAATCGATATACTTTTGAATGGTTTATTTCGAAGCTAAATTGGAATAATGATTTGAGATCTGATTAAATTTGAATTTTTAAAATTTGAACTGATTTGGAATTAATGTGTGAAATTTGAGGAATTTTTTTATTATATATACCATTTGAATATTTAAATCGGTTAAGTGGGAAGTACTATGATTTCAAAGTGTTATGTTTTGAAAGTGTTTTAATTTTAAGTGTTTAGTTTCAAAAAATGATATAACTTTGAAAAATGCTATGATTTTGGAAAGGATATATTTAAAATGGAAAAGGAGATCGTATTTATATGGGTTCTGAAATGGCAATGATATTTTGGTTTTAAAGTATAAATTATTTTGAAATGACCACGGCGTTATAGTAACGTTTGGTTGTTAAAGAGACCGGGATCGAAAGTTGTCATACTCTCTTCCAACTCTGGAAACCACTTTGACAACCATGTATGCGGTGGAGATTCCAGAATGAAGTAGGATGGTGGCGACGTCCTATTGAGGTATATACGTAGACCCAACTCTCGTGAGTTCCGGGCCAATGAGGTAGCTCCTCTGATCGGAAACACTTCTTCGATACCATTCTATTACTTTGTCATTGATTGGGTGCACCTTTGATTTTTGGGAGTGTGGCTCGAGGTAGGCGGTAGTGGCTGCTATGCATTACACCAGTCTGGATGCGTAATTGGTATATCTACCCTGGCATTGCCTCGTTGTGCCGTGCCACCTACCCCAGCGCGCCTTATACGAGTTTGATTTGTGTTGTACGTATGGAGTATCCTCTGGTAACCTCCCGATCTGGAGGTACTACGGTACTGTATAGACTATTGGCACTATAAAATGTGTTAAGGGGGATATGAGTAACGCCTTAATTCTATTTTTAAATATATTATACTTTACTTTAGACATTATTATAATAGCTTATATTACTACATAGTAGATAGTTTAATGGATCCTTAGAGGATGGTTATCCCAAACATCCTTTGAGTTACTTGTATTTCAGTTGTTATTTCACTTGAGTTGGATTTATTGATATAAGAATGTTAATCCTGACTCGAGTATTTTGTGTTTTGCTTTACACTCGGGTCAGACTGAGTGGTTCAGCTTTCTAGACTAACCTTGGAGTTGGAGCTTCATTTGGAGATCCATCTACATCTTTTCAGCTTGTAGTTATTCCGTTGATTCCAGTGATGTATTCCGATCTTGTATTTGACTATTGTATTTGAAACTTCTATTGTATCTTATTTAACTCTGTTATATATATAGTTGCTTCATGAACTACTATTCATTTTGTTTCCGCTGCATTATTGCTATATTACTCTATGTCTGTGATTCTGTGATTTATTTATTTACTGTATATGTTGAGTTTTGCCAAATATAAATCAACAATCTGGTATTTTGAGCAATTCAAATCCGGCATATGTCGATGTGAATGGTTGAAAATATCCGGTCATCACATAGCGGCACCGATGACCAAGCTAAAGAGTAAGGACGTGGAGTTTGTGTGGACCGATATGCGTGAGGAAGCATTTCAGAGTTTGAAACACGTATTGACCCATGCACCTGTGTTGGTTTTTTCGAAAGGTAATCGAGATTTGGTGGTTTATACAAATGCGTGTGGAACAGGATTAGGAGCATACAGAGAGGTAAAGTGATTGCCTATGCTTCTAGACAGCTTAGACCGCATGAGGTCAGATATCCAATGCATGATTTTTTGGCTGCAGTTATTTTTGCTTTGAAGGTGTGGCGACATTACCTTTTGGGAGAGAGGTTTGAGTTATATACAGATCATAAGTCGCTGAAGTATTGTTCTCTCAGAAGAAGCTGAACATGAGACAGCAGAGGTGGTTAGAGTTTATTGCCGCTTATGATTTGAAATTGAATACACACCCAAGAAAGGCAACAAGGTTGCAGATTCACTTAGTAGGAAACATCAGAATGAAGTGTTAGCGATGATTGCTGAGTGGAAAGATTTGGAAGCATTAGCAGAATACCGAGTGCAGTGAAGATCTGAGGCTTGGTCTAGTGGAGATACAGTTGTATTATCTTGTTTGGAAGTTCAACCAGTAATGATCGTAAGGATTGCTTCTAAATAGATAAAAGATCCAGTGTTAGATGAATGGATCAGGAAGTTGAGAGATGGAACCGAGAGCAATGACTTAAAAGATTTCAGTCTTGACCAGAATGGGAGGTTGAGAAAGAAAGGAAGACTGTGTGTTCCAAGTGTAGGAAACATAAGGAAAGAAGTGTTGGAGGAATGCCATCGTTTGAAGTTCTATATTCATTGAGGAGGTACTAAGATGTGTCAGGATATGAAGAGAAGTTTCTTTTGGGAAGGTATGAAGCGAGATATTGGTTTGTGTGTAAAGCGGTGCTTGATTTGCTAGCAGGCAAAGGCCGAACACCAGAAGCCATGTGGGTTATTTCAGCCATTAGATATTCGAATATGGAAGTGGGATTCTATTTCTACGGATTTTATTGATGGGTTGCTAAGGTCGAACAGGGAAAATGATAGTATATAGGTCATAGCGGACAGATTGATCAAGAGTGCCCATTTCATTCCAGTTAGGTCAACCAGAATGGCACCTGTTTTGGCGAAGTTGTTTGTGAAGAATGTGGTTAGACCGCATGAAATCCCTAGCAGCATAGTTAGTGATAGAGATTCCTTATTCACTAGCGAGTACTAGAAGAGTCTATAGGAAGTTTTAGGAACCAAGCTCAAGATGAGTACCGCTTACCATCCGTAGATAGATGGGTAAACAGAGAAAGTTAACAAAATCTTGGAAGATTTATTATGAGCTTGTGTATTAGACTTCAGGGGATCATGGGATCATGGAAAGACCATTTGCATTTAGTCAACTTTTCATATAAAAATAGTTATCAGACTAGTATTGGGATGACACCGTTTGAAACTTTGTATGGATGGCTATATTAATCACCCGTTTGTTGGTTAAAGACCGGGGATAGGTTGGTTCTTGGTGCAGATTTGATTAGGAAAGCTGCAGAAAAGATTGAGGTCATTCGGGGTAGAATGAAGGTGACTCAGTCTAGGTAGAAGAGTTATGTAGATAAAAGATGGAAAGATTTAGAATTCTCAGTTGGAGACCAGTTTTCGTCAAAGTGTCACTAATGAAGGGTGTGATTAGATTTGGGAAATCAGGAAAGTTAGCATCGAGATTCGTTGGACCTTTTCCTATTATTGAGAGGATCGGGAAACTTGCATATAGGATTGAGTTACCGAGCAGTTTGGAAAGAATCCACGATGTTTTCCATGTTTCTCATCTCCGAAAGTGTATTAGAGACTGCTATTGCACCGACCGTGCTAGATGATTTAGTTGTAGAACCGGATTTGACTATAGTGAGGATGCCGGTTCGCATTGTTGCGAGAGATAAGAAGAGGCTTATATACAAGATAGTCAGATTAGTCAAAGTCCAGTGGGGCAAAGATGACAGGGACTGTACTTGGGAGATTGAGGGCATGATTAAATATACTTTTCCTGACTTGTTGATAGTATGTTTTACCTTCCTGTTTGATGTGTTGTGTACCTTATTGTAATTTTAAGGACAAAATTCATTAAGGAGGGGATTATGTAACACCTTATATTTTTGGAAACATTATTTAGAATATTTAATTAGTTAAGTTAAATAAAATGATGTGTTGATTAGGGGATTGAGATTTGATTTTAATTAGAGATAACTGTGCCATTTAACAATGAGCTAAAAGAAAAGTTTAATATGAAATAGGAGAAGGAAAATAGGAAAGAGGCCATTCCTATATCCTCAAAAGCTTGGCCGTGTATTAGAGTACACGTTTATTTTATTTTCAAAATTTTAAGAAAATAAGAGGTCGGCCACCATTAGCAAGGAAAAGGGAAGAGAGTAAGAAAAGCTAAAGGAAAAGCTAATTCAAATCAAATTCATCCAAATATCAAGCTCCTTAATCTCTAAAGCTAACATGAATAATGTTTACATCTCATTTTTGATTGTGTTTTCAGTTTTAATATGAATTTGAAATATTTTACAATGATTTACCTTGTTTTTGAATGATGGAATGATTATATATACATGTTGATGATTTATATATGTTCATATTGATTTTATGATAAGTTTTAATATGAAAATCCTATTAAATGACATCTAAATGCCTTATGAATTTTTATGAAGGTCATAAATGTTATTTTAGAGATACGTTTTAATTTTTGGAATTTTCTGAAATTATATGGAATTTATATGAATTATCTTGTAAAGAAAATGTTAATTTGGGTTAATAATTATTTTCGGTTAAATAATAATATATGTTGGAAAACATATTAAAAGTGATTTTTTGGAATTTTTTGATTTTTTTCTAAGTATTTTGACGAGTATATAAAATTATTAAGATACGAGACTTAAATGTTTTATATAATTTAAAGAAGAGAATGGACTTTTTGTAAAATAATTTAAATTATTAAATCTGGGAAAATCGGAAGCACTTTTGAAAAATGGTAGTACTTTTTATTAGTAAAGAAAGAGGTAACCAATCATATATAGGCACGTAAAGCAGGTTAGGTGAAAATAACTATTTGCTACATGATTTTCACTATTTCAACACCGTCAGCACCAGGTTCCGCCTTCTCATCTTCGCTTCTGACATGGTCAAAACCAATGCACATGGTATCAGTTTACTGGTACTTAGTGAATTGAATGTAGGCAGAAGGTAGGGAGTCAAAATGAGGGGTTTTGAAGGGGTTAAGGCATTACTTAGTTTTTAAATTAAATATGGGCCTGCTTGCTTTCGACTAAGATGCTTTCGGATGAGTAGTTTTCGACTAGATCAAATGTTTTAAAGGAAATGGTTTCGATTGGGTTGTGCCTTTGTTTTTAAATAACTTCTTTCAACTGAGTCAGAGCCTTTAGCTGCCGCTTCCTACCTTTCGACCCAGCCAGTTTCAAAAGGATTGTTTTGTTTTCTAAAAACTTAGCCACCTCTCCAATGCTTTCGAAGGGATGGTTTCGACATCATCACTTCTTTACTTAGGAAATGGTTTCGAAATAGGTTCTTTCAACTTAGATGTTTTTAAAGGACCCTTTTTCTATAACTGAAGTAAAACCCATATGGTTTCCAAAGAGATAGTTTCATAGGGTTTCGAAACATAAGCTTTCGACTTTAATGGTTTCGACCGAAACAGTTTTCAAAGGTTTTGAAGGGGTGAATTTTTGAATGGTTTCAAAAGGTTTCCACATATTATAAATTGAACCCAAAGTGCTTTCGAAAGGATTGATTTTTGGCTCTTTTGAAAGGTTTTAATGAATGTTTCCGCAAGGGGTGGTTCCCTAGGGTTTCGAAAGGGTTGAAGGAAAAGGTTTTTCCCTATGTTTTCGAAAGGCAATACTTAAAGGTTTTAAAGAGGGATGTCTAAAGATTTTTAAGCTTTCGAAGGAAAGGCTTTTATTGGTTTCGAAGGAGTAACTTTCAATGGTTTCGAAAGGTAAGATTTGGCCTTTCGGCCTAGATTTAGTACAGGGTTTTACTTGGTTTCGAATGGGTTGTTCAAAGGTTTAAACAAAGATTTTGAATATATAGAATAGGCAGAGTAGCCTAAGTGTGTTCAAGTTAAAAAAGACTTTAACTTATTTTGAAAGAATAGTTAATCTTTATTAAAATTCATCAACTTTATTTTGAGTAAAGTGTATAAGTCATGGCAAATTAGCTTAGAGTAAAGCTAAAGATATATTTTCCTTGTATATATATGATTTTAAGGACTAAATCATTTTGAAAAGGTTTTCAAGGAAAATTTAAACAGTAGTTAACCCTAAGAAAAAATTTCGAAAAGTTAGCCCATTTTATTTCGGACAGTTTGTCCAGTTTGCGGGCTGTCAGCCTAGATTTTGGACAGTTAGTCTAGTTTGCAGGCAGTCAGCCCATTTTTATGAACGGATAGTTCATTTGTAGCATAACAGACCTTGCTATTATATTGTGGGCAGATAGTTCACATATTACTTGCTTTTGGATAGATAGTCCTTTATTTAGCATAACAGATATTGCTATTTTGATATAATCAATTTGATTAACCAGTTTGGTTGCTAGAAAGGATTGCAGAATAAATTTTTTGAAAAGGATATTAGTGAGGGGAAATCCGTTCCACTAAGCGGCGTGGTCTCACTTAATATCTTTAAACCGAGATGTAACAGAATTATTCATGCCAGGCTTTATATCTGACTCGAAGTTTTTGTTTTCCCTTAAACTCTTGAGTACTCAAAATTGATACGAGTAGGCCGAGGGTTGAGGTTTTCAGGTTTTAGTCATTTGGCAAATAAAGATTTCAGAGAAGAGCAGGCGACTGACAGATAGCTTTTTAGGAGTTTCATTTTGAATCCGCCGTGTATATTTAGTCAGTTATGACTATATTGCTTTGATCAACCAAGGGGCATCGTCATATGTCGCTCTTAGCGTATTTTGTAAATGACAATCATTGCTATATATGGCTTCATATGTGCTCTCCTTTATTGCTAGAGGATCACACATTTTCTCAAAAAAGATATATTTTAATCATTGCCTGGGAAATGATATGGGATTATGTAACAAGGATATTAAGTACTGTTTTGAAATGTAATCAACAAAATGTTTTTTTTTCAAATTTGTGATTTTGTTCATATTCATGTTCTTCTGATATTAAGGATACAATTATGATTACCATATTTCATCACCATAAGTTAATACTATGGATGACTGCATCATATATTGCGCTTAGCTTTTGGCCTTCAAATACGAGAAGTTACACCATATTCGCAACTTCCCATCCAATCCTGACTTGGAGCACCACAATTCACGACCTAACAAGGATGTACCCTTCCTCCTTGAATCACACTTCGCCAAAATTTGCCAAAAGCAGCTCCTTTTCCTCGCAAACTCAAATCCATACCTCTCCTAGCCTAATTGTGCTTAGATCCTCTTAGATACTAATCCAAAGTTTTTGCTATGCTACTGCCCAGACTATCGAACCCCTTTAACTTCGACCATACACTCCAACAATCCATCTACATGTAGATCTAGGCTCAAATACTCCAAAGAATCAAGCTTTTTATCTATTCTTGATTTTTTTAACTTTTTTTAGAAAGAAGAGGATCTTTACTTTTTTCCTTTGTTTCATAATAAAGATGAACAAAGTAGTAAAGGATAAAAGGAAAAGATGTTTCTTGGCTAAGTGTTTAGTTATATTTGATTTTCAAATTCTAGCATTTTGTCATATAGATTTTTTATTTGCATACGAATTCAGAATGACAAAACAAAAATACAGTCGTGCTTAGAATAGCGACGCGACCTCAAAACTATAACACCCCTAATTTTAATAACATTATTCAGGAGATTTAATTAGAGAAATTAAATAGAATAATGTAAGATTTAGAATGATAAGAAGATTGAGATTTGAATAAATGATAAGAAGGCCATGCTTAACAAATTAAATAGGCTTATGATGATTTTACTTGTTAATTAATTTACAAAGAGGCTTATTAGGAATAGCCACACCTTATAACCCACGTACCCTTTCATAGCACGTTTTTTTATTTCTCAAAATAAACAAACAGAAAATCTACGAGGTGAGACGGCGCGACTTTCCACTCCCAGAAAATCGCATCATCTATTAAGAAAGAAAGGGATAGAAGAAGAAAAGAAAGAAGAGAAAGAAGAAACAACACTAGAATCTCAACAGCGGAACGAATAAATTATATTAATAACATAAGTATTTACATAATATACAATATCAATCAGAGATACATAACATACACATCACATATACCAGACAGTTATAAACACCTGTCTAGTATTTACAACTTAATACAAACACAACACCGAGAACACACATCGGAAACTATATATCTATAACGCAGAAGCCTCCTGCTCCATTGCTCCTCCAATATTCGTCAAAGCCAACCTGAATCTCTTGACTACTCGTAAAAATTTGAGTACCCAAGAGTTTAAGAAAACAAAAGATAAACTCCAGGTCAGACATGGGTCTGGTGTGAGTAACAGGTTAAGGTTGCTTAACTTTAAAAACCTTTTGAAAAGAAAGGTATCACGTAAGACTTCCCACACATAAACATGGAAAAGTTTTTACCTTACGCTAACCAAAACATTTGGTAGGAAATCCGATGATATTATAATAGTGTCTAGGGTTTTCAAATAAATAAGAAATAGCTGAAATTGTTACATTCATTAAATTCCAACTACTAGCCACAAAAGTGGGTAATACAATCAAAACCGTTGGCACTTATTGGATTTTGGATTCCATACAATGGCAGGGCTACTGGGGTACCGCCCGTCACAGTACGTGGCCTAGATCACCGTACCGAGGAGCCACCCTAACTCCCCTGCAACACAAGGCCGGAGCCATTCCTTACTGAACAGTCCCGAACAAGACGACCCCGCAGTTGTTTGCAACCAACTGCCCACACAGCCGAATATTAAGGGACTTCTAGAAAGGGCTCAATCCCGCTCTCCAGTGGGAGCTACCCACGAAGCCTTGCTGCACCTCCCCTGTTTTAGCCATTCCCGGTTGATGAGGCTTGAGGTTACGATTACCTTTAGAGAACACATCTCTTAGAATTCTCATCGTCCACCTGACGATGTTCTGAAAGCATTCAATCCATACAAGTTCGTTCCGGATTCAAACGAAACTGAAGGCATTATCTTGTTACACTCATTTTGGAACCACCCTCAGAGTTAACGACGATAACCCTTGCACTTTAAATCTTCATCTTCACTTGAGATTCACGACCTATCGTTAATTTGGATTGATATGGTTTTCGGATATCCAAATATGGAAACCCGATCTCGGTCTCATCGAAATCCAAAATGTGACTTTTAGGTCCAAGTTTTTTAAAGTTTAAAACAATTTAATTCAATATTATCTATATACACACAGATAGATAATTCTCAACATCACAATAGATAATCAATATTACCATCACAACAGATAATCTATATTATCAACTCAAACAGATAATTCATATTATCAACTCAATGCAACCATAGCATCTAAATCACACAACATCATTTATCTCATATCTGAGATCTCAACCATTCAGGGTAATAAATATCAATCATCATTCATAAGCAATGACTTATTAAATCACCATTCTATAATTAATTTAAAATGAATTAAATTAATTACTTCTTCCTTAATTAATTTAAAATGAATTAAATTAATTACCCATCCATATAAATCTTGCTTACACATCAATTAATTATAAATCAATCAATTAATTACTCTTAACAAGTTACCCTAATTAATCATCTTGATTAATTATCCTTTAATTATATTCAAGTAATTAACCTCTAATTAATTTCATAAATTAATTATCCCAAACCAAATTTAGTAATTAACCTGTAATTACTTCATTTATTAATTAATAATAATTAATTACATTAATGCTTAATTAATTACATTAATTAATCTTTGCATTGATTAATTGTTCTTATTAATCAATCCTTAGTTATATCATTAATTATTTAAATTAATGATTCCAAATTGTTTTATAATTACTCTATTAAATCAAATATCAATCATCCTATTTGATAAATCATTCTTGATTAATCACATTAAGTAATTAATCATTATTACATTAATTACATACTTTTATTATCTCCAAATAACTCAATATTAATACCTAAATTAATTACACTAAGTAATTAATTATTAATTACTTACTTACGTAATTATCCACATACAAATTACATATTAATTACACAAGTAATTGAATTCCAAAACTCCTTCAATTAAATTACATTCAGTAATTTATTTTCTTAATTACTTCACTAAGTAATTTTCCATTTTTAATTACATTTGTAATTACTCTCAAATCAACCAGTGATTAATTTAAATTAATTAAACTAAATTAATTAACTTAATTAATCAAAATAAAATTAACTAATTACAATTAGTAATTAATTTTCTTATTTACTTTCATAAAGTAATTTCACTTAAACAACTCAACTGATTATCTTAAATTAATTAATCCAATTAATTATTAAAATTAATTACATTAATTAATTATTAAATAATACTAAGTTAATGACCTTTATTAATCAGTAACAAAATTTTAATTATTTTTCCAAAGTAATTAACTGAAATTAATCAAGATTAATTACAAATTTAATTATCTATAAAACTCATTAATTAATCTCTAATTATAAAATAAATCAAGTGATAATCAAAACTTAATTAATTATTGATTACTTGATTAATATAATTCAAATCATTAATTAAATTACATCAAATATTTTATAATTAATTGATTTCTTAATTACCATTTAATTAAATTTAATTAACTTACTAATCCTTTTAATTAATTAAATAAAACCCTTAATTATTTAATTAATTAACCTAGTTATTAATTAATTAAATTAATTAATTATAAACTTGATTACCTTGATCAGATAATAAATTATTAAGTTTAAAACAATTTAATGAAAATCATTAACCTCATTAATGATTTAATTATCATTATCAAAGTAAATTAAAAATAATTTACTTTTAAATTTCTCTAAATTCCATTTTAAATTAAAATTAAAATGAAATCAAACTTAAACAAGATTTTAAGTATTTAAAAACTCTTTAGTTTTCATTTGAAAGAATCACTTATCTATTAAAGCAATTTTAGAAGAATAGTTTAACTTTAGCCCATATTCAATTTAAATAAATTTAAAATACCTTAAATATTTCAAGTGATATTGAAACATATAAATTCAAATCTTATTTATATTACAACCAAAATTCAAATCATGCTTTCAGATTTAGATTCAAAGATTTAAATTTAAACCCTGCTTTAAATTTCATTACATATACTATAAAATTCTAAAAATATTCAACTTGTTCATAACATTTGAATTTATAACTTGTTTTTATTTAAAACTTTCAGATTCAACTTCAAATTTTGATTCAGGTTTAAAATTCAGATTTAACTTAGAAATTTAAATCTTATTTTAAAATCTTATTTTCAGATTTAAAAATCACTTTATAAAATACCGCACAGGGTTTATTATTTTGATAAATACTTATTTTATTTCTGCAAATTTATTCAAAATCTAGAATTCAAATTCATTTGAATTCATAAATTAAACTTGCTTCAAATCTTGTTTTAAATCAGGCTTTGCTTCTTCATTTTTTTATTTAGTTCAAATTCAAAATAACCTGAAACTGTCAGGTTACAGAAAACAAGACCTGCAACTAAAATGTACTCGAGCACATACAAGTTTTGCTTCGAGTCCTTAGCCCTACATCTTCGAGTCACATACTCGAATGACTCGAGTCTTCCCCGAGTAAAAATTCCCTGCACACACACAAAGTTCAATAGAACTTCAACTGCATGGTGCACGTGCACCGTGGCTCTGGCCATCTCCGGCCATCCACCAGTGCTTCAACCCATCGCCGATCATCTCAAGACAACACCACGACCTTCCAAAATCACCATAATTGCTCAGGTAGAAATCGAGTATGCAAACTCAACCTGTAGCACTTCAAAACCTGGAAACACAACATTCCCCACAAACTCCAAACCTGTCAACGATGAATCCTAACTCCTCCGGCCACCATTAGAGCTGCTACCCCGGCCACAATCTCGTCATGGACCCAGCTACGTTTCCCAAGGCGGCTTCACACTCAAACAAACATTGAGACAGAAAAGGTCAAATTCACATACTTGAACATAATTAGGGTTACAGACTTATTTTCCTCACTGCTGCTAACCCATTGATTAATCCATTAAGTTGATAATTTTTATGATGAGCCTGATCACTCATCTTCATTCATAAGAAACTTCAGACCCCCAAATGTTTCAAATCATTAAAATTTCCCAAAATCATCTTTTTAGCCCATTACAGCACCACTCCTCCAAATTACAACTAAATATTATGTTTTCTGATCTAAAAATCATGTTTTCATATGGGCTTTCGAATCATAATCTTAAATTAAGGAATTAAGGAATTAATATTTTTAAACAAAATCATGTTTCAGGTCATTTTTGATTTCCAGAGAAGTTTCGATTTTAATTTACCTTATTTTAAATTTTTATGCTTCAGATTTATGTTTAACGAACAAATTTGTTTGTAACTTAAATCATAATCAATGCCTTGATACAGAGATAGGGGTATAATTTAAAAATAAAACTGAGTTTTAAATTAGAAGTAGAGGATCAAAGATAAACATGCACACATTTCATCCCAGTATGTACAGATAATTTATAAATATATATACATGAAGAAACCTACTTATCACCATTCATACTTATCATAGAAATAAATCATAAAACCATGTTAAACTTAAAGTATTAATCAAAAATGTTACTCACCTTAAATCTGAAGAACAGAGCACCCAATTTTAAAGCTTTGAATCCTGTCTGATTTAATTGTTGCAGGTTCAATGATTCTAGTTTGAAGAATGCTTGCATTTGAAACTCCAACCAAAATTAGATGTATGCAGGTCATTTTTAAAGTTGATTCCAGAGATGAAAATGCAATGATCTTTAGGTTGTAAAAATGCAGACTTGATTATGAATTTGCAGGAACTTATTTTACAGGTTTGATATTTTGGTTTGAGGAGTGATTTAGATCTTAGATTTGTTTTTTGAAATGAATTTGCAGATTTTGTTTTTGAGGGACTTTCAGATTTTTAAGTGAAATGTTTTCTTTGATTTAGAAAAGAGGATGAATGAAAAAAATAAAAATGATTAAGGGCTGAAAATATTTTAATTAAAATAAAGAAAATATTACCAAATGGCACTTGTCATTTTGTTTGTTTTACTATTTAACACATGTAGCTTAGATTGTTTAATATTTAACACTTGTCTTTATTTAATTAAGTTATATTTTTAAATGTTTAAAAAGAGTTTTCTTTAATTCATTTTATGTTTGAATTAATATATATGATTATCTTATTTTAAGAAAATGTAAATAAACAATTTATAAATAAAACATATACAAATATTTTAAAGAATCTATTTATTTGAATTTCAAAATAAAATTTCAAATCAAATTAAACTTTTGAAATCAAAATTAAAATCAATTTATTCAATTTAAAAATGAAGATTCTATTTTCCTATTTTAATTCTTCTTTATATTTATGGGAAAAATAGTACATTTATTAATATGGCTTAAAATAACAATTTAACAAATTTTATATGATTTATAAAGAAATTATAAATCACTTTTATTATTAAATGAATTTAAATCCTAGGCTATTTTATATATTAAACTTATATAAAATATACTCAAATCATATTACTCAAATAATATTTAAAAAGAAATAAAATCAACCTTTATTTAAATTTAAAACAAAAATTAAGCTAAGATATAATTTTAAACAATATAACATGTATTTTAAATATTATCAAACCATATAGTTATTATTTTAAATAATTTTGAAAAACTTAAAATTAATCTAAAACATGATTTCCCAATTACTCATATATATTAGAATTTAAAAACAAAACTTTATTTATTTATTAAATTCCAAAACAAAGATTATCTATAATATATATACAAATATATATATATATATTATAATTAAAACATTCATTTAGCTTTTAAAAGATAAATCACAAATTAAATATTTATTTATTCAAATTATTAAACCAGATCATATTTTATTGATCAATATTGTCAATACCAATTTAATTTTATATAAAGATTATTAAATTGATATTGTCAAAAATTCCGGGATATCACATTTCTTCCCCCTTAAAAGAATTTCGTCCCCGAAATTTAAAACAAAGGTAATTTAATAACCTATCCAAGATTTTAAATTTTAAAGCACAAACATATACCAAACATATGCTAACAACCCTAGCAATCAATTCATCCAATCAAACAAAATTAACTATCCAGACAAAATTCTGGATAGAGTTTCCTCGAGTTTCCCAAGTAAACACCGGGATACTCGCTCTATAGAACCCAAACGATCAACACTACTAAGCTACATAACTCCTACTCATCTATATCTATAACTGAACAAGACATCAGACTATAGACAAGTCTGACTCAACCACCAGATCTCCCAAAACAGCTGATTCCAAAACCAGAGATAGAGCATACACATACTCCCTTAGAGATACGTGGAACACATCGAATTCCATTTGTCTAAAGTGGTAAATCAATCCAGAAAATTAAAAACTTATCCAAAACAGAACTCAGAAGAAATCCAAAACATCTCGGAGCTTGCTTACCCAACCTTACCAAAATTTATAGCTCCTAAAAACTGAGAAACTTATCCAAAATCAGATCTCAGATCCACAAAACTCCTCGGACGATCTCGGGCTTCCTACTTCCTACCTGATCAGCTCAACCCTTGCTGATGTCACAAGAAACAAACTAGACCAAACCCAATCTACCAAAATGATCCTCCCCGATCAACCAAGATCAAGAACAAACTCCACTCACAACCATCAGAAGAAAGCAAACTTCTCCTATCCGGAAAAGAAAAGTAGATGCACTCCCAAACTGCTTCCACTGCACAACTCTGATCTGGGGTAGAAAAGAATGCTGATGAAGAACACAAGCACAACTAGACAACAAAACCAAGAAGATCTCTAATAACCAAGAGAAAACTCAGAAGTTTCTCAAATCCTGAGTTGCTTCAACAAACCCCATCTCAAGAAACCAACCTTCAACTAGTTGAACCACCGGTACTACACTCGGAATCCTGGTCGATAAGAAAACTGAATCTCTAGATGAGGATAACTCCTGACTTCCAGAAAACATCCAGAAAAATATCCAACAATACAAGATAATACCCAATCATCGCAAGTCACTTTTGCGATCAATCCAAACTAAAATCCAAAGAAAACCGTTCTTTCTTTATCAATCAGAACATCTTATTCTGGTCTAGCCAATCCATCGAAAAAAATGGATTCTACTCCACTGCTTCTGAATTCCACCTCCAGAAAACTGCTAAGCCAGAAAACTCAGCCGACACACTGAACACTCTGAGCTGCACTGCTGACACCAATGCCGAAGAATTCCCAATCCGAAGCTCTTTGAGAAACTCGGACTTCAAACCAAACAGAAACACCTTGCTGAAATCAGCTACAACACCGAAGCAAGCCTACTTCCTTAACTTGTTCCAGAGAAATTATCTTCGGAAACATCCATAGTCACTGCATCACATCACGCAGCTACTACTTCCAGAGATAACAAGATACTATCGCTCGCTTCTGCTCAGCCAACAGATCCAAACTCTACTCATCCAACTTCAAAGATGAACTCCGAACCTTAACAGGTTACCTTTAGAGATCAATGAAGTACTTACATTACTGTAAAGCTCACTTGAGACGGTATTAGGTCTACAGTCTCGACAGATACACTTCCAACCAAACATACAAACTCCAACCAATGGTAGTCGCGTTACACACACTACTACCTCAATCTACCTTTATAACCTATATTGGAAAACCCGAACAGGTAACCCAACAGATAGGTTGAAATAAATATATATATAAATATATTAAAAATTACAAATACGCTCTCTCAAGATAGACACCACTCCAGAGCCTAGGTATTCACTCAACCTAATGCTTTGATACCAACTGAGACGACCCGACTTTCCACTCCCAGAAAATCGCATCATCTATTAAGAAAGAAAGGGATAGAAGAAGAAAAGAAAGAAGAGAAAGAAGAAACAACACTAGAATCTCAACAGCGGAACGAATAAATTATATTAATAACATAAGTATTTACATAATATACAATATCAATCAGAGATACATAACATACACATCACATATACTAGACTGTTATAAACACCTTTCTAGTATTTACAACTTAATACAAACACAACACAGAAAACACACAGAGGAAACTATATATCTACAACGCAGAAGCCTCCTGCTCCATTGCTCCTCCAATATTCGTCAAAGCCAACCTGAATCTCTTGACTACTCGTAAAAATTTGAGTACCCAAGAGTTTAAGAAAACAAAAGATAAACTCCAGGTCAGACATGGACCTGGTGTGAGTAACAGGTTAAGGTTGCTTAACTTTAAAAACCTTTTGAAAAGAAAGGTATCACGTAAGACTTCCCACACATAAACATGGAAAAGTTTTTAGCTTACGCTAACCAAAACATTTGATAGGAAATCCGATGATATTATAATGGTGTCTAGGGTTTGCAAATAAATAAGAAATAGCCGAAATTGTTACATTCATTAAATTCCAGCTACTAGCCACAAAAGTGGGTAATACAATCAAAACCGTTGGCACTTATTGGATTTTGGATTCCATACAATGGCAGGGCTACTGGGGTACCGCCCGTCGCAGTACGTGGCCTAGATCACCGTACCGAGGAGCCACCCTAACTCCCCTGCAACACAAAGCCGGAACCATTCCTTACTGAACAGTCCCGAACAAGACAACCCCGCAGTTGTTTGCAACCAACTGCCCACACAGCCGAATATAAATGGACTTCTAGACAGGGGTCAATCCCGCTCTCCAGTGGGAGCTACCCAAGAAGCCTTGCAGCACCTCCTCTGTTTTAGCCATTTCCGGTTGATGGGGCTTGAGGTTACGATTACCTTTAGAGAAAACATCTCTTAGAATGCTCATCGTCCACCTGACGATGTTATGAAAGCATTCAATCCATACAAGTTCGTTCCGATTTCGAACGAAACCGAAGGCATTATCTTGTTACACTCATTTTGGAACCACCCTCAGAGTTAACGACGATAACCCTTGCACTCTAAATCTTCATCTTCACTTGAGATTCACGACCTATCGTTAATTCGGATCGATGTGGTTTTTGGATATCCAAATATGGAAACCCGATCCCGGTCTCATTGAAATCCAAAATGTGTCTTTTAGGTCCAAGTTGTTTTAAAGTTTAAAACAATTTAATTCAATATTATCTATATACACACAGATAGATAATTCTCAACATCACAATAGATAATCCATATTATCATCACAACAGATAATCTATATTATCAACTCAAACAGATAATTCATATTATCAACTCAATGCAACCATAGCATCCAAATCACACAACATCATTTATCTCATATCTGAGATCTCAACCATTCTGGGTAATAAATATCAATCATCATTCATAAGCAATGACTTATTAAATCACCATTCTATAATTAATTTAAAATGAATTAAATTAATTACTTCTTCCTTAATTAATTTAAAATGAATTAAATTAATTACTCATCCATATAAATCTTGCTTACACATCAATTAATTATAAATCAATCAATTAATTACTCTTAACAAGTTACCCTAATTAATCATCTTGATTAATTACCCTTTAATTATATTCAAGTAATTAACCTATAATTAATTTCATAAATTAATTATCCCAAACCAAATTTAGTAATTAACCTGTAATTACTTCATTTATTAATTAATAATAATTAATTACATTAATCCTTAATTAATTACATTAATTAATTTCTTCATTGATTAATTGTTCGTATTAATCAATCCTTAGTTATATCATTAATTATTTAAATTAATGATTCCAAATTATTTTATAATTACTCTATTAAATCAATTATCAATCATCCTATTTGATAAATCATTCTTGATTAATCACATTAAGTAATTAATCATTATTATATTAATTACATCCTTTTATTATCTCCAAATAACTCAATATCCATACCTAAATTAATTATACTAAGTAATTAACTATTAATTACTTACTTACGTAATTATCCGCATACAAATTACATATTAATTACACAAGTAATTGAATTCCAAAACTCCTTCAATTAAATTACATTCAGTAATTTATTTTCTTAATTACTTCACTAAGTAATTTTCCATTTTTAATTACATTTGTAATTACTCTCAAATCAACCAGTGATTAATTTAAATTAATTAAACTAAATTAATTAACTTAATTAATCAAAATAAAATTAATTAAATACAATTAGTAATTAATTTTCTTATTTACTTTCGTAAAGTAATTTCACTTAAACAACTCAATTGATTATCTTAAATTAATTAATCCAATTAATTATTAAAATTAATTACATTAATTAATTATTAAATAATACTAAGTTAATGACCTTTATTAATCAGTAACAAAATTTTGATTATTTTTCCAAAGTAATTAACTGAAATTAATCAAGATTAATTACAAATTTAATTATCTATAAAACTCATTAATTAATCTATAATTATCATATAAATCAAGTGATAATCAAAACTTAATTAATTATTGATTACTTGATTAATATAATTCAAATCATTAATTAAATTAAATTAAATATTTTATAATTAATTGATTTCTTAATTGCTATTTAATCAAATTTAATTAACTTACTAGTCCTTTTAATTAATTAAATAAAACCCTTAATTATTTAATTAATTAACCTAGTTATTAATTAATTAAATTAATTAATTAAATTTAATTACCTTGATCAGATAATAAATTATTAAGTTCAAAACAATTTAATGAAAATCATTAACCTCATTAATGATTTAATTATCATTATCAAAGTAAATTAAAAATAATTTACTTTTAAATTTCTCTAAATTCTATTTTAAATTAAAATTAAAATGAAATCAAACTTAAACAAGATTTTAAGTATTTAAAAACTCTTTAGTTTTCATTTTAAAGAATCACTTATCTCTTAAAGCAATTTTAGAAGAATAGTTTAACTTTAGCCCATATTCAATTTAAATAAATTTAATATACCTTAAATATTTCAAGTGATATTGAAACATATAAATTCAAATCTTATTTATATTCCAACCAAAATTCAAATCATGCTTTCAGATTTAGATTCAAATATTTAAATTTAAACCCTCTTTTAAATTTCATTACATATGTTATAAAATTCTAAAAATATTCAACTTGATCATAACATTTGAATTTATAACTTGTTTTTATTTGAAACTTTCAGATTCAACTTCAAATTTGAATTCAGGTTTAAAATTCAAATTTAACTTGGAAATTTAAATCTTGTTTTAAAATCTTATTTTCAGATTTAAAAATCACTTTATAAAATACTGCACAAGTTTTATTATTTTATTAAATACTTATTTTATTTCTGCAAATTTATTCAAAATCTGGAATTCTAATTCATTAGAATTCATAAATTAAACTTGCTTTAAATCTTGTTTTAAATCAGGCTTTGCTTTTTTTTTATTTAGTTCAAATTCAAACAAACCTGAAACTGTCAGGTTATAGAAAACAAGACCTGCAACTAAAATGTACTCGAGCACATACAAGTTTTGCTTCGAGTCCTTAGCCCTACAGCTTCGAGTCACATACTCGAATGACTCGAGTCTTCCCCGAGTAAAAATTCCCTGCACACACACAAAGTTCAATAAAACTTCAACTGCACGGTGCACGTGCACCGTGGCTCTGGCCATCTCCGGCCATCCACCAACGCTTCAACCCATCGCCGATCATCTCAAGACAACACCACGGCCTTACCAAATCACCATAATTGCTCAGGTAGAAATCGAGTATGCAAACTCAACCTGTAGCACTTCAAACCTGGAAACACAACATTCCCCACAAACTCCAAACCTGTCAACGATGAATCCTAACTCCTCCGGCCACCATTAGAGCTGCTACCCCGGCCACAATCTCGTCATGGACCCAGCTACGTTTCCCAAGGCGGCTTCACACTCAAACAAACATTGAGACAGAAAAGGTCAAATTCACATACTTGAACATAATTAGGGTTACAGACTTATTTTCCTCACTGTTGCTAACCCATTGATTAATCCATTAAGTTGATAATTTTTATGATGAGCCTGATCACTCATCTTCATTCACAAGAAACTTCAGACCCCCAAATGTTTCAAATCATTAAAATTTCCCAAAATCATCTTTTTAGCCCATTACAGCACCACTCCCCCAAATTACAACTAAATATTATATTTTCTGATCTAAAAATCATGTTTTCATATGGGCTTTCAAATCATAATCTTAATTAAGGAATTAAGGAATTTATATTTTTAAACAAAATCATGTTTCAGGTCATTTTTGATTTCCAGAGAAGTTTTGATTTTAATTTACCTTATTTTAAATTTTTATGCTTCAGATTTATGTTTAACGAACAAATTTGTTTGTAACTTAAATCATAATCAATGCCATGATACAGAGATAGGGGTATAATTTTAAAATAAAACTGATTTTTAAATTAGAAGCAGAGGATCAAAGATAAACATGCACACATTTCATCCCAGTATGTACAGATAATTTATAAAAATATATATATATATATATATATATATATATATGAAGAAACCTACTTATCACCATTCATACTTATCACAGAAATAAATTATAAAACCATGTTAAACTTAAACTATTAATCAAAAATGTTACTCACCTTAAATCTGAAGAACAAAGCACCCAATTTTGAAGCTTTGAATCCTGTCTGATTTAATTGTTGCAGGTTCAATGATTCTAGTTTGAAGAATGCTTGCATTTGAAACTCCAACCAAAATTAGATGTATGCAGGTCATTTTTAAAGTTGATTCCAGAGATGAAAATGCAATGATCTTTAGGTTGTAAAAATGCAGACTTGATTATGAATTTGCAGGAACTTATTTTACAGGTTTGATATTTTGGTTGGAGGAGTGATTTAGATCTTAGATTTGTTTTTTGAAATGAATTTGCAGATTTTGTTTTTGAGGGATTTTCAGATTTTTAAGTGAAATGTTTTCTTTGATTTAGAAAAGAGGATGAATGAAAAAAATAAAAATGATTAAGGGCTGAAAATATTTTAATTAAAATAAAGAAAATATTACCAAATGGCACTTGTCATTTTGTTTGTTTTACTATTTAACACATGCAGCTTAGATTGTTTAATATTTAACACTTGTCTTTATTTAATTAAGTTATATTTTTAAATGTTTAAAAAGAGTTTTCTTTAATTCATTTTATGTTTGAATGAATATATATGATTTTCTTATTTTAAGAAAATGTAAATAAACAATTTATAAATTAAAACTTATACAAATATTTTAAAGAATCTATTTATTTGAATTTCAAAATAAAATTTCAAATCATATTAAACTTTTGAAATCAAAATTAAAATCATCTTATTCAATTTAAAAATGAAGATTCTATTTTCCTATTTTAATTCTTCTTTATATTTATGGGAAAAATAGTACATTTATTAATATGGCTTAAAATAACAATTTAACAAATTTTATATGATTTATAAAGAAATTATAAATCACTTTTATTATTAAATGAATTTAAATCCTAGGCTATTTTATATTTTAAAATTATATGAAATATACTCAAATCATATTACTCAAGTAATATTTAAAAAGAAATAAAATCAACCTTTATTTAAATTTAAAACAAAAATTAAGCTAAGATATAATTTTAAACAATATAACATCTATTTTAAATATTATCAAACCATATAGTTATTATTTTAAATAATTTTGAAAAACTTAAAATTAATTTAAAACATGATTTCCCAATTACTCAATATATATTAGAATTTAAAAACAAAACTTTTTTTATTTATTAAATTCCAAAACAAAGATTATCTATAATACATATACAAATATATATATATATATATATATATATATATATATATATATATATATATATTATAATTAAAACATTCATTTAGCTTTTAAAAGATAAATCACAAATTAAATATTTATTTATTCAAATTATTAAACCAAATCATATTTTATTGATCAATATTGTCAATATCAATTTAATTTTATATAAAGATTATTAAATTGATATTGTCAAAAATTCTGGGATATCACATTCCTTCCCCCTTAAAAGAATTTCGTCTCCGAAATTTAAAACAAAGGTAATTTAATAACCTATCCAAGATTTTAAATTTTAAAGCACAAACATATACCAAACATATGCTAACAACCCTAGCAATCAATTCATCCAATCAAACAAAATTACCTATCCAGACAAAATTCTGGATAGAGTTTCCTCGACTTTCCCAAGTAAACACCGGGATACTCGCTCTATAGAACCCAAACAATCAACACTACTAAGCTACATAACTCCTACTCATCTATATCTATAACTGAACAAGACATCAGACTATAGACAAGTCTGACTCAACCACCAGATCTCCCAAAACAGATGATTCCAAAACCAGAGATAGATCATACACATACTCCCTTAGAGATACGTGAAACACATCGAATTCCATTTGTCTAAATTGGCAATTCAATCCAGAAAATTAAACACTTATCCAAAACAGAACTCAGAAGAAATCCAAAACATCTCGGAGCTAGCTTACCCAACCTTACCAAAATTTATAGCTCCTAAAAACTGAGAAACTTATCCAAAATCAGATCTCAGATCCACAAAACTCTTCGGACGATCTCGGGCTGCCTACTTCCTACCTGATCAGCTCAACCCTTGCTGATGTCACGAGAAACAAACTAGACCAAACCCAATCCACCAAAATGATCCTCCCTGATCAACCAAGATCAAGAACAAACTCCACTCACAACCATCAGAAGAAAGCAAACTTCTCCTATCCGGAAAAGAAAAGTAGATGCACTCCCAAACTACTTCCACTGCACAACTCTGATCTGGGGTAGAAAAGAATGCTGATGAAGAACACAAGCACAACTGGACAACAAAACCAAGAAGATCTCTAATAACCAAGAGAAAACTCAGAAGTTCATCAAATCCTGAGTTGCTTCAACAAACCCCATCTCAAGAAACCAACCTTCAACTAGTTGAACCACCGGTACCACACTCGGAATCCTGGTCGATAAGAAAACTGAATCTCTAGATGAGGTTAACTCCCGACTTCCAGAAAACATCCAGAAAAATCTCCAACAGTACAAGAGAATACCCAATCATCGCAAGTCACTTTTGCGATCAATCCAAACTAAAATCCAAAGAAAACTGTTCTTTCTTTATCAATCAGAACAGCTTATACTGGTCTAGCCAATCCATCGAAAAAAATGGATTCTACTCCACTGCTTCTGAATTCCACCTCCAGAAAACTGCTAAGCCAGAAAACTCAGCCGACACACTGAACACTCCGACCTGCCCTGCTGACACCAATGCCAAAGAATTCCCAATCCAAAGCTCTTTGAGAAACTCGGACTTCAAACCAAACAGAAATACCTTGCTGAATTCAGCTACAACACCGAAGCAAGCCTACTTCCTTAACTTGTTCCAAAGAAATTATCTTCGGAAACATCCATAGTCACTGCATCTCATCACGCAGCTACTACTTCCCGAGATAACAAGATACTATCACTCGCTTCTGCTCATCCAACAGATCCAAACTCTACTCATCCAACTTCAAAGATGAACTCCGAACCTTAACAAGTTACTTTCAGAGATCAATGAAGTCCTTACACTACTGCAAAGCTCACTTGAGATGGTATTAGGTCTACAGTCTCGACAGATACACTTCCAACCAAACATACAAACTCCAACCAATGGTAGTCGCGTTACACACACTACTACCTCAATCTACCTTTATAACCTATATTGGAAAACCCAAACAGGTAACCCAACAGATAGGAAGAAATAAATATATATAAATATATTAAAAATTACATATACGCTCTCTCAAGATAGACACCACTCCAGAGCCTAGGTATTCACTCAACCTAATGCTTTGATACCAACTGAGACGACCCGACTTTCCACTCCTAGAAAATCACATCATCTATTAAGAAAGAAAGGGATAGAAGAAGAAAAGAAAGAAGAGAAAGAAGAAACAACACTAGAATCTCAACAGCGGAACGAATAAATTATATTAATAACATAAGTATTTACATAATATACAATATCAATCGGAGATACATAACACACACATCACATGTACTAGACTGTTATAAACACCTGTCTAGTATTTACAACTTAATACAAACACAACACAGAGAACACATAGAGAAAACTATATATCTACAACGCAGAAGCTTCCTGCTCCATTGCTCCTCCAATATTCGTCAAAGCCAACCTGAATCTCTTGACTACTCATAAAAATTTGAGTACCCAAGAGTTTAAGAAAACAAAAGATAAACCCCAGGTCAGACATGGGTCTGGTGTGAGTAACAGGTTAAGGTTGCTTAACTTTAAAAACCTTTTGAAAAGAAAGGTATCACGTAAGACTTCCCACACATAAACATGAAAAAGTTTATACCTAACGCTAACCAAAACATTTGATAGGAAATCCGATGATATTATAATAGTGTCTAGGGTTTTCAAATAAATAAGAAATAGCCGAAATTGTTACATTCATTAAATTCCAGCTACTAGCCACAAAAGTGGGTAATACAATCAAAACCGTTGGCACTTATTGGATTTTGGATTCCATACAATGGCAGGGCTACTGGGGTACCGCCCGTCGCAGTACGTGGCCTAGATCACCGTACCGAGGAGCCACCCTAACTCCCCTGCAACACAAGGCCGGAACCATTCCTTACTGAACAATCTCGAACAAGACAACCCCATAGTTGTTTGCAACCAACTGCCCACACAGCCGAATATAAAGGGACTTCTAGACATGGGTCAATCTAGCTCTCCAGTGGGAGCTACCCACGAAGCCTTGTTGCACCTCCCCTGTTTTAGCCATTCCCGGTTGATGAGGCTTGAGGTTACGATTACCTTTAGAGAACACATCTCTTAGAATGCTCATCGTCCACCTGACGATGTTCTGAAAGCATTCAATCCATACAAGTTCGTTCCGGGTTCGAACGAAACCGAAGGCATTATTTTGTTACACTCATTTTGGAACCACCCTCAGAGTTAACGACGATAACCCTTGCACTCTAAATCTTCATCTTCACTTGAGATTCACGACCTATCGTTAATTTGAATCGATGTGGTTTTCGGATATCCAAACATGGAAACCCGATCCCGGTCTCATCGAAATCCAAAATGTGTCTTTTATGTCCAAGTTGTTTTAAGTTTAAAACAATTTAATTCAGTATTATCTATAGACACACAGATAGATAATTCTCAACATCACAATAGATAATCAATATTATCATCACAACAGATAATCTATATTATCAACTCAAACAGATAATTCATATTATCAACTCAATGCAACCATAGCATCCAAATCACACAACATCATTTATCTCATATCTGAGATCTCAACCATTTAGGGTAATAAATATCAATCATTACTCATAAGCAATGACTTATTAAATCACCATTCTATAATTAATTTAAAATGAATCAAATTAATTACTTCTTCCTTAATTAATTTAAAATGAATTAAATTAATTACTCATCCATATAAATCTTGGTTACACATCAATTAATTATAAATCAATCAATTAATTACTCTTAACAAGTTACCCTAATTAATCATCTTGATTAATTACCCTTTAATTATATTCAAGTAATTAACCTCTAATTAATTTCATAAAAAAATTATCCCAAACCAAATTTAGTAATTAACCTGTAATTACTTCATTTATTAATTAATAATAATTAATTACATTAATCCTTAATTAATTACATTAATTAATTTCTTCATTGATTAATTGTTCTTATTAATCAATCCTTAGTTATATCATTAATTATTTAAATTAATTATTCCAAATTATTTTATAATTACTCTATTAAATCAATTATCAATCATCCTATTTGATAAATCATTCTTGATTAATCACATTAAGTAATTAATCATTATTACATTAATTACATCCTTTTATTATCTCCAAATAACTCAATATCAATACCTAAATTAATTACACTAAGTAATTAATTATTAATTACTTACTTACGTAATTATCCACATACAAATTACATATTAATTACACAAGTAAATGAATTCCAAAACTCCTTCAATTAAATTACATTCAGTAATTTATTTTCTTAATTACTTCACTAAGTAATTTTCCATTTTTAATTACATTTGTAATTACTCTCAAATCAACCAGTGATTAATTTAAATTAATTAAACTAAATTAATTAACTTAATTAATCAAAATAAAATTAATTAATTACAGTTAGTAATTAATTTACTTATTTACTTTCATAAAGTAATTTCACTTAAACAACTCAATTGATTATCTTAAATTAATTAATCCAATTAATTATTAAAATTAATTACATTAATTAATTATTAAATAATACTAAGTTAATGACCTTTATTAATCAGTAACAAAATTTTAATTATTTTTTGGAAGTAATTAACTGAAATTAATCAAGACTAATTACAAATTTAATTATCTATAAAACTCATTAATTAATCTCTAATTATCAAGTAAATCAAGTGATAATCAAAACTTAATTAATTATTGATTACTTGATTAATATAATTCAAATCATTAATTAAATTAAACCAAATATTTTATAATTAATTGATTTCTTAATTACTATTTAATCAAATTTAATTAACTTACTAATCCTTTTAATTAATTAAATAAAACCCTTAATTATTTAATTAATTAACCAAGTAATTAATTAATTAAATTAATTAATTATAAACTTAATTACCTTGATCAGATAATAAATTATTAAGTTCAAAACAATTTAATGAAAATCATTAACCTCATTAATGATTTAATTATCATTATCAAAGTAAATTAAAAATAATTTACTTTTAAATTTCTCTAAATTCCATTTTAAATTAAAATTAAAATGAAATCAAACTTAAACATGATTTTAAGTATTTAAAAACTCTTTAGTTTTCATTTTAAAGAATCACTTATCACTTAAAGCAATTTTAGAAGAATAGTTTAACTTTAGCCCATATTCAATTTAAATAAATTTAAAATACCTTAAATATTTCAAGTGATATTGAAACATATAAATTCAAATCTTATTTATATTGCAACCAAAATTCAAATCATGCTTTCAGATTTAGATTCAAAGATTTAAATTTAAACCCTGCTTTAAATTTCATTACATATGTTATAAAATTCTAAAAATATTCAACTTGATCATAACATTTGAATTTATAACTTGTTTTTATTTGAAACTTTCAGATTCAACTTCAAATTTGGATTCAGGTTTAAAATTCAGATTTAACTTAGAAATTTAAATTTGTTTTAAAATCTTATTTTCAGATTTAAAAATCACTTTATAAAATTCTGCACAGGTTTTATTATTTTATTAAATACTTATTTTATTTCTGCAAATTTATTCAAAATCTGGAATTCAAATTCATTTGAATTCATAAATTAAACTTGCTTCAAATCTTGTTTTAAATCGGGATTTGCTTCTTTCTTTTTTTATTTAGTTCCAATTCAAACAAACCTGAAACTGTCAGGTTACAGAAAACAAGACCTGCAACTAAAATGTACTCGAGCACATACAAGTTTTGCTTCGAGTCCTTAGCCCTACAGCTTCGAGTCACATACTCGAATGACTCGAGTCTTCCCCGAGTAAAAATTCCCTGCACACACACAAAGTTCAATAGAACTTCAACTGCACGGTGCACGTGCACCGTGGCTCTGGCCACCTCCGGCCATCCACCAGCGCTTCAACCCATCGCCGATCATCTCAAGACAACACCACGACCTTCCAAAATCACCATAATTGCTCAGGTAGAAATCGAGTACGCAAACTCAACCTGTAGCACTTCAAACCTGGAAACACAACATTCCCCACAAACTCCAAACGTGTCAACGATGAATCCTAACTCCTCCGACCACCATTAGAGCTGCTACCCCGGCCACAATCTCGTCATGGACCCAGCTACGTTTCCCCAAGGCGGCTTCACACTCGAACAAACATTGAGACAGAAAAGGTTAATATCACATACTTGAACATAACTAGGGTTAAAGACTTATTTTCCTCACTGCTGCTAACCCATTGATTAATCCATTAAGTTGATAATTTTTATAATGAGCATGATCACTCATCTTCATTCACAAGGAACTTCAGACCCCCAAATGTTTGAAATCCTTAAAATTTCCCAAAATCATCTTTTTAGCCCATTACAGCACTACTCCCCCAAATTACAACTAAATATTATGTTTTCTGATCTAAAAAATCATGTTTTCATATGGGCTTTCAAATCATAATTTTAAATTAAGGAATTAAGGAATTTATATTTTTAAACAAAATCATGTTTCAGGTCATTTTTGATTTCCAGAGAAGTTTTGATTTTAATTCACCTTATGTTAAATTTTTATGCTACAGATTTATGTCTAACAAACAAATTTGTTTGTAACTTAAATCATAATCAATGCCATGATACAGAGATAGGGGTATAATTTAAAAATAAAACTGAGTTTTAAATTAGAAGCAGAGGATCAAAGATAAACATGCACGCATTTCATCCTAGTATCTACAGATAATTTATATATATATATATATATATATATATATATATATATATATATATATATACAGAAACCTACTTATCACCATTCATACTTATCACAGAAATAAATCATAAAACCATGTTAAACTTAAACTATTAATCAAAAATGTTACTCACCTTAAATCTGAAGAACAGAGCACCCAATTTTAAAGCTTTGAATCCTGTCTGATTTAATTGTTGCAGGTTCAATGATTCTAGTTTGAAGAATGCTTGCATTTGAAACTCCAATCAAAATTAGATGTATGCAGGTCATTTTTAAAGTTGATTCCAGAGATGAAAATGCAATGATCTTTAGGTTGTAAAAATGCAGACTTGATTATGAATTTGCATGAACTTATTTTACAGGTTTGATATTTTGGTTTGAGGTGTGATTTAGATCTTAGATTTGCTTTTTGAAATGAATTTGCAGATTTTGTTTTTGAGGGATTTTCAGATTTTTAAGTGAAATGTTTTCTTTGATTTAGAAAAGAGGATGAATGAAAAAAATAAAAATGATTAAGGGCTGAAAATATTTTAATTAAAATAAAGAAAAGATTAAAATCAAATGGCACTTGTCATTTTGTTTGTTTTACTATTTAACACATGTAGCTTAGATTGTTTAATATTTAACACTTGTCTTTATTTAATTAAGTTATATTTTTAAATGTTTAAAATGAGTTTTCTTTAATTTATTTTATGTTTGAATGAATATATATGATTATCTTATTTTAAGAAAATGTAAATAAACAATTTATAAATTAAAACTTATACAAATATTTTAAAGAATCTATTTATTTGAATTTCAAAATAAAATTTCAAATCAAATTAACTTTTGAAATCAAAATTAAAATCAATTTATTCAATTTAAAAATGAAGATTCTATTTTCCTATTTTAATTCTTCTTTATATTTATGGGAAAAATAGTACATTTATTAATATGGCTTAAAATAACAATTTAACAAATTTTATATGATTTATAAAGAAATTATAAATCACTTTTATTATTAAATGAATTTAAATCCTAGGCTATTTTATATTTTAAACTTATATAAAATATACTCAAATCATATTACTCAAATAATATTTAAAAAGAAATAAAATCAACCTTTATTTAAATTTAAAACAAAAATAAAGCTAAGATATAATTTTAAACAATATAACATTTATTTTAAATATTATCAAACCATATAGTTATTATTTTAAATAATTTTGAAAAACTTAAAATTAATCTAAAACATGATTTCCCAATTACTCATATATATTAGAATTTAAAAACAAAACTTTATTTATTTATTAAATTCCAAAACAAAGATTATCTATAATATATACACAAATATATATATATATATATTATAATTAAAACATTCATTTAGCTTTTAAAAGATAAATCACAAATTAAATATTTATTTATTCAAATTATTAAACCGAATCATATTTTATTGATCAATATTGTCAATATCAATTTAATTTTATATAAAGATTATTAAATTGATATTGTCAAAAATTTCGGGATATCACACGAGGAGCCGGCCATTACAAGGAAGAAAGGAAGAGAAATTCAATCTAAAGCTAAGGATTAAAGCTTGGGGAATTTATTCTACAATAAATCTCAAAGTGCTTATCATATTCAAGGTGAATAATAATTTATACCATCTCTATTTTATTTTGTGATCATATGTTTTCAAATTTAAGATTAATTTTATTTTTATGATGTTTTGGATAATGATATGCTTGAATTGTAATATATTCATTTAAATCAAAATATTTAAATAAGGATTTATATAGTTTTAGTGCAAAATTGATTGCAATTGATTTTCGAATGCCATGGAAAAATATTATGTTATGTAAAATAATATTTTGGAGATGGGTTTTAACTTTTGCAATATTTCAAGATATGGAGAATTTAATATGAATTTTCTACGGAAAATATGTATAATTGGGTTTGAAATTTTATTTCGATCATCTTAGGAAGTATTTGGGTCTGAATTTTTTTTATGTTAGGTAATGTGATGAAAGTGAAATTCTGTAATTTTTTGGGATATTTCTTTAGAGATTTACTTTGGAAAAAAATATATTTTAAAAGAAGGATTTAATTGCAATTTTGGTTTTGCTTAAGGGAACTGCTTAATTGTTAAAATTTCCTTGATTTAGATATGATAATAAGTGGCAGGTGTTTTGTAAAGAATTTGAATTTTTTTAAGGCAACTGATCAAAGGATTACAAATATGCAGCTTTGTTATAAAGTAATTACTAAAAATAACGTTAATTCAGTACCCAAAAAAGTTGGTTTCGCCTCCTTTGGAAGCGCCTTTTGACTCCAATGCCTCCGCTTCTACTCAGTCGAAACCAACTTATTCGAAACTAACTAAAGCCGAAACTAAATGTGATTGGTACGAAGTGGATTGGTGAAGGGTAGAGGGTAGGGTGTCGAACGCATTGCTTTCGATAGAGTCGAAACCATTATGTACTTCTAAAAGATATGCGCCTACCTTGTTTTTGAAAGGTGCTTTCAACTAAGTTGATACCCCGTTGCTTTCAAAGCTGTTGCCACCTTTCTTTGTTTAAAAACAGAGCTTTCGAATGAGACACTTTGTTTATAAAAGAGTGCTTTCGAAAATGACGATTTCGCCTAGTCGAAGCCCTACCGCCATTATTTTTCCTTTTTGAGTGTATTTACTTTTGAAGGGTAGCCTTTGTTTTAAATTTATACTAAGCCATTTCCTAAATGCTTTTGAAAGGGTTCAAGGGTTTCGAAGGCAATGGCCTCAAATGGGGGTTTCGATGCTATCCTTCAAAGTTCTACTTAATTGTTTTAAATCTTTCGAACGGATGGTTCCGGTGCCATAAAATTTTTCCCAAATAATTTTATTAAAGGTTTCAAAAGAGACACTTTCCTGTGTTTATATATATATATATATATTCATTTTGACCCAAAAGAATTTTTAAAGCAAAACCCATTGGTTTTGAAAGAGTTACTTTCATTGGCTTCGAAGCTATGTTTCTAAGGATTTTTAAGTAATTCTTTAGTACTTTCAAAAGGTATATTTTGGTTTCAAAAGAGATGATAAAACTGCTTCGAAAGTTATATACTTAGTGTTTTGAAAAGAAGTTTTCTATGCTTTCAAAGGAGGTTATCTATACCTGAAATGATGGTTTTGATGACAACAACCTTAGGACTTGTTATAAAATATAAATACTAATATTCTTATCTAGATATATATGTATATGTAGAATATATATATGCAAGTACTGAGAATGAAGACTGTACACTATAAAGACTCAAGACCGAGTATAAAGATTCAAGACTGAGGAATTCAAGACTGAAGAAATCCAGACTAAAGACTTATGAGTATCAACAGTTCAAGATATCAAGTGCATCAAGAGTTCAAGATATCAAGATAAATAATAGAGTCTAGATTTATGTTAAAAATTCATAATAGCACTAAAATCTTTATTCGGATTTTAATTATGGAATGAAATCTACCTTCTCGCTTTAATAGTAGGATGGAATTCACGACCTCTTTAGTGGGATGGAATCCACGACCTTCTCCAATGGAATGGAATTTACGAAATATTAAAAATGATTTGTCTTTTCAAAAGCTATTTTTTATAAAAGTCATCTCTACCAATTTAAATATTTTAGGCTTAATTTTTTTTAATCATATTAATTTCGAAATCATCTCTTGTTTTTTAAACTATCTCTTGATTTTAATATTTTAGCTTTAATATATTTTAAAGAAATCTAGATTTAGTTTTTAATATTACTTTTATATTACAGATTATATATTTTAAGATTACTTTCTAAAACTCTTTTATAAATCTAAACTATATTCAAAATGGTTTACAAAGTTTAGAAATTGTTTTGACAAGTTTTAGAATATAAATCATTTTAAAGCAAAATATATTTTCAAAATTAACATAGGTATGTCGACATCCCCCATCACCCCATATCGACACGGTAGTCGTAGAATTTAAAATTCAAATTTTCAAAAGAGTGACTATTCACCATAACCTTTCATAAATGGACATGACCATTGTTTTCCTATAAGTACCAGTTGTTTTCAATGAATTTTAAGTTAGTTTTTCTTCATTTCTTCACCCTTCTTCTCTACTCAAATATTCTCTTGTATTTTCAAATGCTTTAACAAAACTCTACCGAAATTCTAAGTGAATCAAACTCGATCTTCTATAGTTTGATTCTCTACCACTCTCTCTCTCAAAGATCTTAGTGCTATTCAGAGTTATAGGATCATTTGTAATCGAAGATCGAAAGTCGAAGTGTATCAAGTCTCTCTCTATTAAAGTGTAATTGGAAATGGTGTGATTGTGGCCCATAAATCAATCGAGTGTGATTATAGCCCGTAAATCAATTAGGTGATCTTGTAGCCTGGTTAAACCAAGAGAGTTTGCCCTAGACTCGGAGACAGAGGGTTCATCTTGTGGCCTTGAAATCGAGGTTGTAATATCGATATTATATTTGAAAAGAAATCTGCATAAGAAATTGTATGGGACTGGATGTAGGGAAACTCCGAACCAATATAAAATTCCGGTGTGTTCTTTCCTTTACTACTTTTATTTATTATTTTCATCTGTGTCTGATTCTGTGATTGTTTCTATTTTTTTGAATTGCATCGATTTGGATTTAATTTGAAAAGATTTCAAAAAGATTCATAAAATTAATTAAACACTATTCACCCCCCTCTAGTATCAGTTCTGCTTTAAGATCCATAATCCACATTTCCTACAATCCAGGGGTTTTGAAAGCAATGATTTTAAGGTTTCAAAACAAATGACCCAATCTCATTTTACCAGAAAAACCATGGCATAAACAAAGAGTTTTAAAACGGAGTTTTGAAGAAGTTTTCCTTGATTAACAGATTAAAGGGATTAACCAAGCTTTATATAAAATGATTTCAAGGACATTAAACCACGGATGTTGGTATTATTATGCTATTAAGATTGCTTCTTCATATATTTATTCACATTGTAATAAACCCATAACAATACTTTGGGGAAGGGCAGAATAACCAACTAGGTTATCCTAGTAGTGAATAAAAATTAAGGATGTTAAAATTTTAACTAAAGATATTGACAAGGACCAATAGATTCATAGTAGGCCCATGAAAACTATGTATAGGAAAAGATATCGGCAGGGGCCGATAGGTTCATAGTAAACCCATGAAAACTATGTATAAATGAAGATGTCAGGGAGACAGGTTCGTAATAAACCCATGAAAACTATGTATAAAGGAAGATGTCAGGGAGACAAGTTCATACTAAGCCCATGAAAACTATGATTTGATATTGGCAGAGGCCAATTGGTTTGTAGTGAACCTATGTAAACTAATTTTGGATTAATATATTGATAGAATCAATAGGTTCCTAGTCAACTCATGAAAACTAAAATAAAAGGAAAGATATTAGAGTTACTAATAGGTTCAGGGAGAACCCATAAAACAGTAAAGATGTTGGTAGGCGCCAATAGGTTCTTAGTGATCCTGTGAAAACTATCAAAGCGAGTAAGGAGGCCATATACATTAAACAACATTAAACATGTTATTAGTAAGCGCATGAAAACTAATAGGTTGGTGGTGACCTTAGAGACTATAAATAAGATAGATAGTCAAAATGAAAGGGGATGGGTAATCCATAATTAATTTTCTTGTTTGCATATCGTCGTATTGTTTTGAATTTTTTTAACCATTGTGAATGCAGGAGCACAATATATGGTTTTATAAAGGTTTCAGGATACCAGTGAGGAGAAAATCCGATCCGTTAAGCGGCGTCGTCTCACTAGATATCTAAATGGCTTGAGATGGTAGATTATTATTCATACCAATCTTTATGTCTGACTCGAAGTTTTTTCCCCTTAAACTCTCGGATGCTCAATTGATTTTGAGTCTTTTGAGGGTTAAGGTTTTCAGGTTCTCTTTTTTAGACGAATAAAGCTTCCAGAAACGTGTAGGAGGTAAGCTAGTTATAAGGGTTCTTTTTATTCCACTCTATGTTTTAGTTGTAAAGGCTAATTTATTTTATTGCCTTATTATATACTCTGATCAACCAGGGGGGCATCTTCATATGTCGCTCTTGGCGTATGTTGTAATAATTATATTTTGTCTGGATGTGATTATGAATATGGGATTATGTAATGAACTTAAATGTTTTGAAATGGAATGTGAAATTTGTTTTGATGTTTTATTTTTTTCCATATTCATGTGTTTTTTGTACCAATGTAACTAATCTTACCGTATATGGTTGCCGAGGATTAATAACTATGGATAACTGCAATATCCGTGGTCATTAGTTTTGGGCCTCCAAGGGGGGGATGTTGCAAGTTGGTATCAGAGCGTAGGTTTACAAAACTTCAAAGAAATTTAAACCTAAAAGATTTTTCAAATATAATCCAATGAGTCAGAAAATAAGACCGGGGTTGGGATATTGCTATAGTAACATACTTGTATTTGATATATAGTTATATATAAGTTCGTATTCCCCGCTCTCTTAGACCCTTCTTCAATATCTTACTAAGGCTTGTATTCAGATTTACGAGAAAAAAGATATAGAAGCAGGAAACAGAAGAGGAAATCTCGGTGGAGGAAGCATCACAACCAATGAAAATGCTCGACCCACTAGGAGGAACCCGGGTTGACCGGCTAATGCTAATAACCCAAATGCTATGCCAGTGTGGGTGTTGGAAATCCACCAGTAGATATGGAGGAGATGTATCAGTTCTTCGTCAATATGATGCAAGCCGGAGCTGCTGCAGATGTTGTTGAGAATGTTGGAGGATCTAATCATGTGGCTCCAGTTGGGAATAATTATGCTAAGCTAGTAGAAACTACATCAGTCTTGGTGGAAGGCCATTCATGGCGACGAAGAATGCTATAGAGGCCTCTAGGCAGTTGCAAGGGTCAACACTTTACTGGTGGAACATTGTTACTGTCGGAGTTCCGGAGGAGAAATTGACTTTGGGCTGATTATTAAAGGAGATTTAAATAGAGGTTTTTGTCTAAGGTTGCTAAATTAGCGTTGCTAAATAAGTTTTTAGATCTGGAGCAGGGAGAGATGTCGGTTGTTGAGTATGTCAATAACTTTAAGTAGTTGTCCCGTTATGGATATAATACTATAAACATCATTACCAGAAGAAATGAGAAGTTCATTAGAGGTCTGAGGCTCGAAATTGCTAGGGCGACCCTACCATCTCTCCGTGACCCTAGTAATTTAGTTGTGGAGATGGCAATAAGCCAAGAGGATATGCTTGCTATTTGTGCTAAAGAGAAGCCAGCGGAAACCCAGGGTCCTCAGGGAAAGAAAAGAAAGTTCTTTAAGAAGAGGGAGCCCGAAAGGGAGATTCTGCCAAGAAGGCAAAAGTCGAGTTAGTTTGCTTCAAGTGTGACAAGAAGGGTCATTGTACGAATGAGTGCTGGTCAGGCAAAGGGAAGAAATCCGCGGATAAGAAGAATGTGAAGTGCTTCAACTACGGTCAAGTTTGGCATTACAAGAATCAATGTCCAGTGCCAGTTAGGGTGGACATAGGGTTTTTACTATTGGACCGGTTAGGCCAAGTGCATCGGATAAAGGGAAGATTGTGATGCAAGGTACACTTTTGATTCAGGGTATAATAGTTAGGGTACTTTTTGATGCCGGTGCATCACATTCGTTTATATCTCATTGTTTGGTTGATAGATTATGCTCAGAACCCACCTACCTTATTACATCTTTAAGGGTTGAGAGTCTAATAGGAGGGTATGTAACTCTAAGGATGAGATGTGACCAGTTAGAACTTGATTTGTTAGGTCATAAGTTTGCCTGCAGTCTGTATGTTTCTGATTTCGTAGATTTTAGAATCATTTTGGATATGAATTGCCGAGTAAGTATGAGGCTAGGATATTTTGCCAGGATGGGAAGATATCACTAAGACTTCCAGATAGTCATAGCAGAATCATATTCTTAATAGAGAATCCTGACCGGAGTAGTTGTGCTTTGTTAAGTGCTATGGAAGTGGGAAAGGGTCAAGTCAGTTTTGAGTAGCAAGGGTTTTTGCAGATGCCTTTGAGCTGGTCACAGGACTACCATCAAAATGAGTTATTGAGTTTCAAATAGATCTTGTGCCAGGAGTTGTGTAGACCACCCAGAAAGATGATATCAATCGAAATGTAGGAATCAAAGGTGCAACTCTTGGATCTAGAAAGAGGGAATTTTATCAGACCAAGTAGTTCGCCTTGGGGAATGGCCATGGTGTTCGTGAAGAAATCGGAGGGATCGTTGAGGACATGCATTGACTATCGTAAGTTGAACGAAAGGAAGATTAAGAATAAGTATCCTTTGTCGAGAATAAATGATCTATTTGATCAGTTTTGTGGAGCCAAAGTGCTTTCCCAGTTGGATTTGGTGACATGTTTCCATCAGTTGAGAGTGGAAGAGGACAATGTTCCTTTGACAACATTTCAGACTAGGTATGGTTTGAGTGGTTAGTGATGCCATTTGGATTAACAAATGCACCTGCTTTCTTCATTTATTTTATGAACCGAGTCTTTTGAGAGTACTTGGATAGGTTTGTGTTGGTGTTTATAGATAACATTTTAGTATACTTTGAGGATGAGAGAGAGCATGAGAATCATCTTCGTGTGGTACTTGAGACGCTGAGACAACATCAGCTGAAGGAGAAGTTTACTAAATGTCATTTTTGGAAGAAATAGGTTAAGTTTCTTGATAACTTAGTTTTAGAGAAGGGCTTGTTAGTCGATCCATATAAGATCGAAGTTGTGAATAATTGGAAGAGACTAGAGATGGTGACTGAGATTAGAAGTTTTCTTAGATTTGCTGGCTACTTTCGGAGATTCATTAAGGATTTCTTGCAGATAGCATCACTTTTGACTAAGTTAATCAGGAAGGAGGTGAAGTTTGTTTCATCCGACAAATGTGAGGAATCATTCTTAAGTTAAAGCATTTATTGACCAATGCACCGGTGTTAGTAGTTCCATATGGAAACTAAGGGTTGGTGGTGTATAACGATGCATGTGGGACTGGATAAGGAGCTATGTTGATGTAGAAGGGTAAAGTTATTGCCTACGCTTCATGATTTCTTAGACCACATGAAGTGAGGTATCCTACTCATGATTTAGAGTTGGTTGCGGTGATCTTCACATGGAATATTTAGAGGCATTCTCTCTTAGGGGAGATATTTGAGCTATACACAGATCATAAGTCTTTAAGATATTTTTTCACTCAGAAGGAGATGAATATAAGACAGCAGAGGTGGCTGGAGTTTTTAGCTGCTTATGATTTTGGTATAGAGTATACTCTTAGGAAAGGAAATAAGGTAGCAGATGCTCCTAGCAGAAAATATTAGAATGTGGTGTTAGCTATGTTGGCAGAATGGAAGGATTTAGAAGCATTAACCAATTATAGTGTGCGGTTACGATCGACTGCTAGTTCTAGTCGAAGTATTGCCATGTTGTCCTATTTGGAAGTTCGACCAGTGTTGATCGAGAGGATCACATCTAACAGAAAGTGGATCCACTATTAGCCACGAGGATCAGAAGTCTTGAGGTTGGAACTGAGATCGATGATCTGAAGGATTTTAGTCTTGACCAGAGGGGATGGTTGAGAAAGAAGGGACAATTGTGTGTTCCGAATGTAGAGGACTTGAGGAAAGAAATTCTTGGAGAATGTCATCAGTCCAAGTTACGATTCATCCTAGAGGGACCAAGATGTATCAAGATATGAAGATGTGCTTCTATTGGGATGGTATGAAGAGGGATGTTGGCTTGTGGGTTAGGCAGTGTGCAAACTGTGAACAAGTGAAAGATGAACATCAGAAGACGAGTGGGTTACTTCAGCCTTTAGAAATTACAGTTTGGAAATGGGATTCGATATCTATGGATTTTACAGACGGATTCCAAGGTCAAATAGAGAAAATGAAAGTATATGGGTCATGGTGGACAGATTGACTAAGAATGTCCATTTTATTCCAGTTAAGTCAACCAGGATGGCACCTGTATTAGCTAAGTTGTTCATGAAGAACATAGTTAGACTGCATGGAGTTCCTAGTAGTATAGTTAGTGATATAGATGTTTTGTTCACTAGCGAATTCTGGAAGAGTCTACAGGAATTGTTGGGTACCAATCTTAATATGAGTACCGCATATCATCCTTAGACGGATGGTCAGATAGAGAGAGTCAATAAGGTACTCAAGGATTTGTTGAGAGCTTGTGTATTAGACTTTGGTGGATCTTGGGAGGATCACCTGCATTTGGTTGAGTTTTCCTATAATAATAATTATCAGACTAGTATACGAATGACGCCTTTTAAAGTTTTATATGAAACTCCATGCAAATCATTAGTATGTTAGTTGAAGACTGGAGACAGATTAGACTTAGGTCCGGATCTGGTTAGAAAAGCGACAGAGAAGATTGAGTTGATCCGAGAAAGGATGAAGGAAGCTCAGTCCAGATAGAAGAGTTACACAAATAAGAGGTGTAAAGACCTTGAGTTCTTAGTTTAAGATAAGGTTTTCATTAATGTGTTACCGATAAAGGGTGTGGTATGATTTGGAAAGTCATGGAAACCGGCACCGAGATACGTTGGTCCATTCCAGATTTCGGAGAGGATTGGAAAGCTCGCATACAGAATAGATTTTTCGAGCAGTATGGTAGGTATCCATAACGTATTTCATGTTTCTCATCTTCGCAAGTATGTGCATGATCTAGAGACTACTATTTCTCTAACAGTGTTGGTAGATTTGATAGTAGAGCCTAATTTGACTTTTGTTAGACAACCCATTCGGGTTGTAGGGAGAGATGAGAAAAGATTGAGGAACAAGACAGTCAAGTTGGAAAAAGGTCAGTGTAGCGACAACGAGAAGGAGTGTACTTGGGAGACAGAAGACAGAATTCGAGATACTTATCCTGATCTGCTTTGAGGGTATGTCTATATTATCTATGTGTAGATAGTTGCTAGTCAGGTAGACTAGTATGGTTGTGAGAAGTTGATACAGATGATTGCCATGTTTAGTATTTAGTCCTTACTAAATTTCGAGGAAGAAATTCTTTAAGGAGGGAAGCCAGTAACACGCTAAATTTTAATAACATTATTTAGGAGACTTAACTAGATAAATTAAATAGAATAATGTAAGATTTAGAACGATAAGGAGATTGAGATTTAAATAATTGAAAAGAAGGTCGTGCTTAACAAATTAAATGGGCTTATGATGATTTTACTTGTTAATTAATTTACATAAGAGGCTTATTAGGAGTAGCCGCACCTTATAACCCACATACCCTTTCATAGCACGTTCTTTTTTATTTCTCAAAATAAACAAACATAAAATCTAAGAAGAGCCAGCCATTACAAGGAAGAAAGGAAGAGAAATTCAGTCTAAAGCTAAGGACTAAAGCTAGGGAAAATTAATCTACAACAAATCTCAAAGTCCTTATCATATTCAAAGTGAACAATAATTACCATCTCTATTTTGTTTTATGATCATATGTTTTCGGATTCAAGATTAAATTCGTTATTTGATGTTTTGGATGTGCTTGAATTATAAAATGTTCGGTATAAATCAAAATATTTAATTGAGGATTTATACGGTTTTAGGGAAAAACCGATTGTAAATGATTTTTGAATGCCATGGAAAAATTATATATTATAAAATATGATTTTGGAGATGGGTTTCAATTTTTGTAATTTTCCAAGTTATGGAAAATTTAATATGAATTTTCAAAGGAAAATATGTATAATTGGGTTTGAAATTTTATTTCGATTATTTTAGGAAGAATTTGGGTCTGAGATTTTAATATGTTAGATAACATGACGAAAGTGAATTTCTGTAATTTTTGCGGATTTTTTCTTAGAGATTTACCTTGGAAAATAAATTATTTTAGAAGAAGGATTTAAGTGAAATTTTGGTTTTTCTTAAGGGAATGGCTAAATTGTTAAAATTTCCTTGATTTAGATCTAATAATAAGTGGAATTTTTTTTAAGAATTTGAAGAAGTTTTAAGGAAACCAATCAAAGGATTACAAATAGGCAGGTTAGTTATAGAGTCATTACCAAAAATTGCATTAATTTGGCCTTACCAAGAAAAGTTGGTTCCGCCTCCTTTAGAAGCACCTTTCGACTCCAATGCCTCCACTTCGACTCAGTCAAAACCAACTTAGGAGAAAACTACTAAAGCCGAAAACAATACACATAGTATCAATGAGATTGGTACGAAGTGGATTGGTGAAGGGCGGAAGGCAAGATGTTGAAAGCATTGCTTTCGATAGAGTCGAAACCATTATTTACTTTTAAAAGATATGCACCTACCTTATTTTTGAAGGGTGCTTTTGACCAAGTCGATACCCTATTGCTTTCGAACCTATTGCCACCTTTCTTTGTTTAAAAGTATAGCTTTCGAATGAGACCTTTTTTTTTTAAAAAGTGCTTTCGAAAACGATGGTTCCGCACTAGTCGAAGCCCTGCCGCCGTTCTTTTTCCTTTCGAGTGTATTGAAGTCGTCAGTACTTTCAAAGGGTAGCCTTTGTTTTAAACCTAAACTAAGCCACTTCCTAAATTCTTTCGAAAGGGTTCAAGGGTTTCGAAGGCAATGGCCTCGAAAGGGGGTTTCGATACCATCCTTCAAAGTTCTACTTAATTGTTTTAAAGCTTTTGAATGGATGGTTGCGACGCCATCAAATTTTCCCCAAACAATTTTATTAAAGGTTTCGAAAGTGATACTTTCATATATATATATATATGTGTGTGTGTGTGTGTGTGTGTGTTCACTTTGACCCAAAAGAAGTTTTAAACCCAAACCCAATAGTTTCGAAAAAGTTACTTTCATTGACTTCAAAGCTATGTTTCTAAGGATTTCTAAGTAATGCTTTAGTGCTTTTGAAGAGATGATTAAAGAGCTTCGAAAGTTATATACTTAATGTTTTGAAAAGAAACTTTCTATGCTTTCAAAGCAGTTTATCTAGGGGTTTTAAGGTTTCAAAACAAATGACCCAATCTCATATTAAAAGAAAAACCATGGCATAAATAAAGAGTTTTAAAATGGAGTTTTGAAGTAGTTTTCCTGGATTAATAGGTTAAAGGGTGTTAACCTGCCTTTTGACAAGGCAGTATACAAGCGGATTTAGCCTAATCGATTGCACGGTTATAGAGGCTGGGATACTATGGATTTGCTTCAAAATGGATGGATGGATGATCAATTACGGATAATAAATATGAATATGAAGCTAGGATTAAGCATAGTCAATGGATGAACGATGCAGGGCACTTGGAATATGGATTTTGGCAAGGATGGAAGTTGCTTCGGGTCGAGTCGGCACAGGCATGGCTTCAGGTCGGCATAAGGAGTTTCTAGGAGTTGGCTAAGGATTTACTTTAGGTCGACCACAGGGCGGACTTCGGGTCAGATATAGAGACTGCTCCGCGTCGACATAGGCTAGAAGTTGTCTTACTTCGAGTCGAAAAAGATGGAGCTACTTCGGGTCAACATATGGAAGTGCTTTGGGTTGGAGCAGGTTTCACCTCGGGTCGGCATTATAACCTTCGGCTCGGCATTGAGAAGGGGTCGGCTTCAGGACATAGTAGTTTTCACTTCGGGTAGGATCGACATTTGCTTTGGGTCGGCGTAGAAGCAACTTCGGATCAGCAGAGGAGGATCATGCTCGGGTCGACGTGAAGCTTATTTCGGGTTGGCATGAAGTTTACTTTAGGTCGGCATATCACTTGCTTCTGGTCAGTATTGCTCCAACTTTGAGTTGACGTAGGATGGATGAGTTGGGCTCGGTGATCATTATGGTGAGTCCATGTAGGTGAGGAGACCCTATAGCCGGTGTTTCATCTATAAATACAATAGGCTTGGCTTCAGAAAAAAGACCTTCATTCTGTTTCTCTTCATCTTCTACCTAGAGGCTACTCTACCATTTTTATTCTGGGATTCTGAATTGTAACTGTAATTAAATTTCATTATAATAAAAAGGATTGTGCTGGAGTGGACATATGTTGGAGTTAACCGAGCCACTATAAATCTTGTCTTTCTTTTGCTTGCTTTTTTTTTAATTTTGGTTATTCTTCATATTATATTCTCTATATATACTCTATCTGTGATCTATGACTGGGTATTGGTGCTTTCACTTATAAATTGGTGTTGGTGGCCAATTTTGGCGCCAACATTTTGGTGCTCTCACTGAGAAAGCTAGCCAGGGAGTTGGAAGTTTGGATCTTGGATTTGAAAGCTTGGGAACTCAAATTTAGGAAGTAAAGCTAGGCAATCAACAAGGAGACAGAGAGCAGAGAGGAGCCATCATGAAGGAAATCAGGAGGCTTCCTCATGAGATAATCAGACCTCAATCTTCATTATCAAGGTCGAGATGGAAATGATGATAGATGCTATGCAGGAAAGGATGCTCAAAAGGTAGGAGGAAATGATGCAGAACCTATTACGACAAATTGGACAAGCTGGAGTGCAAAACCAAGGGAAAGGATTCACAGGGAATATTTGAAATGTGGATTACGATGTTAGACAAGCAGGAGTAGAGGCACTCCAGAATCAAAACCAAGGAGACGGAGCAACCAGGATACGGGATAGAGTGGAGGCATCAAGGGCATCCCTTGAACTTGGGGGCATGCCTTCGGGTCATATTGGTTCGATTCTAGGAAGGATACCAGGTGGTGCTATGCAGTTTGGCGTTGATTGGGATATGGATGCAAGTCCAGAAGAATAGATTTCAGGACTCCCTCATGGACTCAGGGAGTAGGTTAGAGACGATAGGTTGGCATAAATGATCAAACGGGCTATGAGAGGAGGATTTGGTGAATAGAGATTGGGACGATGTGAATAGGAGTCCCTTCGCTCCTACGATTAGGCAAGATAGGAATCCACCAAAATTCAAACTACCAACGCTGGATACATATGATGGAAGGGCAGATCACGCTATCCATCTGACAAGGTGTGAGAGACGCATGGAAGCACTGGAGGTATCAGAGGAGGTCATGGCACGATGCTTCCCTTTGTATTTCACAGATATAGCAGCACTATGGTTCAGGCAATTGAAAAGCGACTCTATTGGTACGTGGATAAAATTGATCAAAAGGTTTATGAGGCAGTTTAGAGTTCACATCTTGAGACCAAAAATGTGATGAGTTTTGGAAACACTGAAGCAGAGGACTGGAGATTCCTTGAGAAGTTTTCTAACACAGTTTAATGCTGCGGCGACATCGGTGGATCGTCCAGATCCATCCTTGGTTTTGATGGCAGCTGTATCCAACATTGCTTATGGCATGGAGTTCAAGTATTCGCTGGAACGGGATCCACCTATGGACTTAGGGGAGTTTTACCATGAAGCAGAAAGATTCCTGTGACAGGAAGATACACGGGTAAACAAACCAGAGGTGAATGCCGTGCAGATGGAGGATCATCAAGGGATGTAAATAAGAATGATAAAGGCAAACGGAAAATGAATGACAGCAGTAATATCTCTAAAAGGCAATGAAGAGAACCAAAATTTTCTCCTTACACAGATTTGACTGAAACTCTGGAAAGGATCTATTTGGATACTTGTGGGCGCCTCCAGCATCGAAGGCCGACAAAAAGGGACCCTCCGAATACGAGCTGGCATTAGGAAAGCAATGCCTATTCCATGAACTGGATGGACACAACATGAATGACGGCAGTAATTTGAAGGATATCATTGAGGAACATGTGAGGAATGGTCGTTTGTAACAATATATAAGGAATCAAGCTGTTGCTATGGAACAGGAGTAGCCACCGCCCAACTTAAATGGAGATGGCTCTGGATCAAGGCATCATTGTTAGCTTATTATTAGCTGATTAGATTTATGGCATGGAATAATTAATAAACCCCAAAGTAATGCGGCTAAGTCACTTACACAATTATGGGATCGAGGATGATCCCTAGGCATGCTCTGAGATGACGATGAACCGAGGTGCTCGGGTTTGTGAAATTTTGTTTTTTCTGTTTATTGCAAACTATTGTTTTTTTGGTAATATGGCTATTTAGTTTTATTGGTTGTACGGGCTTGTATTTCATATTTTACCTCCTGAACTCTAGAATGATGGTATTTGGATTAATGTAATAAATAACATAGGTCACAGTTACGACCCCGACCGAAGAGACGGGGTAATAACCGCGAGATATAAGTCCCTTCGTCCTAGAGCGACTGGATGGACTCGAACACGTATTAAGTCCTTGACTGGGGATCGAAGTCGGAGTAGGACACCCAACTGATTAAGTCCTCAACTAGAGAGTCGAGGCCGGAGAAGAATATTCACGGATTAAGTCCTCGGCTGGGGATCGAGGTTAGAGTAGGATACCCCATGGATTAAGTCCTTGATCAGAAAGTCGAGTCAAGAGAAGAATAATATGGATAAGCTCTCGACCAGAAAGTCGAGCCCGGAGTAGGATAAAATGACTTGGAGAGGTATATGGATTTGGATTTGGACCCGATGAGGTCTCGAATTTGGATAAGTACCTGAAGAGGTCCCAAATATGGATTTAGATCTGAAGAGGTCCCGAATTTGGATTAAATGAGCCAGAGAGGTCTATGGATTTGGAGATGGACCCAAAGAGGTCCCGAACTTGGATAAAACGATCCGAAGAGATTATGGATTCGGTTAATTGATTTGGGATGGATATCAACTCGAAACAATCATGGATTATGCTAATGATCCAGAGAGATCAAGGAATTGGATTGGCAATGGATTGGACTCTAGGTTGGAAGATATGACCATCAATGGTTTATGGACTTCGGATTTTGGACTTATGACAATTCAAAACATGCCTTCATATCGCAAGGAATGTTTTGGGGGGCAAAGTGTTAATCTGCCTTTTGGCAAGGCAGTATACAGGCGGATTTAGCCCAATCGACTGCACGGTTATCGAGGCTAGGATATTATGGATTTCGTTCGAATGGATGGATGGATGATCAATTATGGATAATAAATATGAATATGAAGCCAAGATTAAGCATAGTCGATGGATGAATGACGTAAGGCACTTGGAATATGGATTTTGGCAAGGATGGAAGTTGCTTCGGGTCGGGTCGGGTCGGCACAGGCATGGCTTCGTGTTGGCATAAGGAGTTGCTAGGGGTCGGCTAAGGATTCACTTCAGGTCAGCAATAGGTGGACTTAGGGTCCGCTATAGGGACTGCTCCGGGTCAGCATAGGCTAGAAGTTACCTTGCTTCGGTTCGAAAAGGATGGAGCGACTTTGGGTCGGCATATGGAAGTGCTTCGGGCCGACAGTGGTTTGGCTTTGGATCGGAGCAAGTTTCACCTCGGGTCGGCATTATCAACTTCGGGTCGGCACTATCAACTTCGGGTCGTCATTGAAAAGGGGACGGCTTTGGGACAGAGCAGGTTTCACTTCATGTCGGATCGATATTTTCTTTGGATCGGCGTAGAAGCAACTTCTGCTCGGCAGAGGAGAATCAAGCTCGAGTCGGCGTGAAGCTTACTTTGGGTCGGCATATCACTTGATTCGGTTCTGTATTGCTCCAACTACGGGTCGGCGTAGGATGGACGAGTTGGGGTTGGCGATCGTTACGGTTGGCCTATTTAGGTAAAGAGGCCCTGTAGTCGAAGTTTCACCTATAAATATAATAGGCTTGGCTTTAGAAAAAAGGACCTTCATTTTGTTTCTCTTGATCTTCTACCTAGAGACTACTCTGCCATTTTTATTCTGGAATTTTGGATCATAACTGTAGTCAAATTTTAGTAATAAAAAGGATTATTCAGGAGTGGATGTAGATCAGAGTTAGCCGGGCCACTATAAATCTTGTCTCTCTTTTACTTGCTTTAATTTTAATTTTGGTTGTTCTTCATATTATATTCTTTACATATACTCTATCTGTGATCCATGACTGGGTATTGGTGCTTTTACTTATAACTGGGTATTGGTGGCCAATTTTGACGCCAAAAAAGGGATTAACCAAGTTTTATATAAAATGATTTCAAGGACATTAAACCATAGGTATTGGTATTATTATGTTGTTAAGATTGCTTCTTCATATATTTATTCACATTGTAATGAACCCATAACGGTACTTTGGGAAAGGGCAGAATAACCAGCTAGGTTGGCCCAATAGTGAATGAAATTAAGGATGTTAATTTTTTAATAAATATATTAGTAGGGTCCTATAAGTTCATAGTAAGCCCATGAAAACTAAGTATAGGAAAAGATATTTGCATGGGCCAATAAGTTCATAGTAAACCCATGAAAACTATGTATAAACGAAGATGTCAGGGAGACAGGTTCATAGTAAACCCATGAAAACTATGTATAAACGAAGACGTCAGGGAGATAGGTTCGTAGTTAGCCTATGAAAACTATGATTTGACATTGGCAGGGTCCAGTAGGTTTGTAGTGAACCCATGAAAACTATTTTCGTATGAAGATATTGACAGAAGTCAATAGGTTCCTATTCAATCCATGAAAACTAGGATAAGAGGAAAGATATTGGAGTTACCAATAGGGTCAGGGAGAATTCATGAAGCAATAAAGATGTTGGCAGGGGCCAATAGGTTCTTAGTGATCCCATGAAAACTATGAAATCGGGCAAGGAGTTCATATACATTGAACATATTATTAGTAAGTCCATGAAAACAAATTGGTTAGTAGTTAGCCTGGAAACTATAAGTAAGATAGATAGTCATAATGAAAGGGGATGGGTAATCCAGAATTAATTTGCTTGTTTGCATATCATCATATTGTTTTAATTTTTTTAACCATTGTGGATGCATGAGCACAATATATGGTTTTATAAAGGTTTTAGGATACTAATGTGGGGAAAACCCATTCCGCTAAGTAGCGTGGTCTCACTAGATATCTAAATGGTTCGAGATGGTATATTATTATTCATACCAGGCTTTATGTCTGACTCAAAGTTTTTATTTCCCCTTTGAACTCTCGGGTGCTCAATTTATTTTAAGTAGTTTGAGGGTTAAGGTTTTCAGGTTCTCTTTTTTAAAATCTTCTGCAGACGTGCAGGAGGCAAGCTAGTTATGAGAGTTATTTTTATTCCGCCGTGTGTTTTGGTTATAAAGGAAAATTTGTTTTATTGCCTTATTATATACTCTGATCAACCAAGGGGGCATCTTCATATGCGCTCTTGGAGTCTATTGTAATAAATATATTTTGTCTGAACGTGGTTACGATTATGGGATTATGTAATGAACTTAAATGTTTTGAAATGGAACGTGGAATGTGTTTTGATGTTTTAATTTTTCTCCATATTCATGTGTTTCGGTGTATCAATGTATCTAACATTACCGTATTTGATCGTCGAGGATTGATAATTATAGGTGACTGCAACATCCATAGCCATTAGTTTTGGGCCTCCAAGTGAGGCATGTTACAAAACAATAATAATATGCACTAGTTATTCAAATCTGTAAAATCGCAGAAAAACACTATAGTTTGCCGATAAATCGTCAAACGAATAATTTTAATATTTTCCAAATTAATAATTATGGAAATATTTGATAAAACAAATTAAAAATACATCAATAAAAATCGAGTTGTTATAATAAAAATAAATTCTATTATTATTTATTTGAACCATTTGTTACTATAAATAAATTTACAAATGAATTCATTGCTATTATTTATTGATTAAATGAGTTAAAGAAGTCCATTAAACCCATTAAATAAATATTCAATTTAAAATCCCGATATCTTAAATTACTATTCAAACATTAATATCATAATTCACATATTCAAATAAATCCCTATATTTGAATTTTAAGTTATTTGACTTATAAAACTAATGTTTCAATATTTAAAATTAGTTACATATTTCAAAATCAAATGTCTAAAATTCCGTGTCGTTACATTTTTGGTAATCACTCTCCATAAAAAGAAAGCTAAAGATATTTGTTTTATTTTAGCTTTTTGCCTCCTCCCTCTCAATACTTGGCTGCGGGCACTTCCTACCTCCATGCCATTTTTTTTACTTCATTCGCATTCAAACAATTATACACTTGTATACCACCATTTTATATATACCATTACCGTAATTAATCATTTATAATTTTTAATTGATATTAAATAAGTATGTTTATATTGAGTCATGGCATCACATTAATACTAGTTTACTCATGTTTTAAATTATATGTACGTCATAATAGTATGAAAACATGTAGAAATAATATTAAATGCTCCAGACACATTTTTCAAAATTTTAAATTATTTTTTTAATTAAATAACTACTTTACAAAATATGTATGTGAATTATAAGTTCATAAAATAATAATATAATATATTTATATGTAAAATTTATCATGGCAGTTTAATTTTTTTAAGGCTAAATTATAATTTTAATACATACACACATTCAAACACACACACACACATATAAAATCTCTATATTAATTATAAAACCATTTAAAATTTTATTTAATTTATGTATTCATATTTAGATTTTTTTTGGTAATCCTAGAATTTTTTTAAAGCCATGATGTGTGCGTGTATCTTTGTGCCAAAAATTGGCATAACATGCCAATATAAACAGAATTCGGATCAAACAAATACTAAAATGAAGAAAACGAAGTAAAAACGATCAAAATACAAAGTTTTTATATTGGTTTGACAAAATACCTGCCTATGTCTAGTTAATCTTTTCATTTGATGAATTCTCTTTTGAATACAACAAATTACAATCGATTTCCAACCACAATTCAGTAGATTTTGGGTTTGCCTAGAAAGTTTAAGAGGAAGAGGTAAAGAAGATCGACCCAAATGTCAAGAGTTCAAATCCCTTTTTAGTTGAATGTTCCTTGTTATTTATAGATGAATCCTGTCATAAATCTCGTGATTATGGGCTTGAACGCATATTTTCCTCCAAATTCGAAGTTCTAGCATGAAGAATAGGCCGTCACACACAAATCTTGAAAAATTCAAACAACTTAGTACCAACCATATTATGGTCGGTACCGACTTATTTTTGTAAGCTAAATCTCTAATTTCTTCTCCATGTTGGGTACCTACGTCATTCTATGCACACTCCCAGGTGGCAAAATATGGTTGGTACCGACCTATTTTTCTTGGCCAGTTCTTGGTCAATTCTCTTACACTTCTCCATTTTGTTATTCTTTATGGTTTTCAAATTATGTTCGTACCAACAAAATCATGTCGGTATCAATCATGTTTGTACCAACCAAATCATGTCGGTACAAAGCAAATCATGCATTTTTGAAAACTACCCAAACCTTTGATTTATTCAATCTTGCTTCTAAGGTTCTTGATTCATTCCTTCATCATTTTGTTGTCTGTTTCTATAATCTGTGCGTATTCCAACACAATGGTAAATTTATTGGAAATAATTGCCCCCAAAGCATGCTTTTGTGAAAATAAAGCGAGTTTTGATCAAGAACATATATCGATGTTGGCAAATTTTGAATTGCACCATAAGGGCAATTATGTAATTTGTTACATATATTTAACACTACGATCAATCATATTCATATTAAAAGTGTTTGTTTTCTATTATGTATTTTGTTATATAGTGATATAATTAATTAAGTAATTAAGTATGAAAATCCTTAAATGTAATGTTTTGTGATTATAGTTGCAAGTAGTTGTAATTGTGAGTAACTAATCACAATATAAAATAACCTTTTATTTTAAATATTCTTGGTCAATATATTTCAAGAAAAGATATCGATACATCCATTGAGAATAAAGTACGCAACACTCTTCAAATGTTGAGTAGTGTATTATTCATGACTACTGAGTGCACCAAGTGGTTACGTACCGATAGTTATTGGATAGCTATGAAATGACTCACTCGAGAGTTTCCTGTTGGTTAGTAATAACTAAGGTCAAACAAGAAATCTTGAAATAATGATATTACAAAGCCCTTTAGACTTGAGAATACTATTGATCTTCAATGTGAAGACTCCACTTTGATTATGGTTGGACCATGACATGGCGGTCCATTGAGCAACTATAATTGGGCCTGAGTTAAAGTACTAGAAGTGAAACACTATTCAATAGAAAAATCATCTCCTTGGTATAATATGTTAGTATTGTAACAACACATCCTGAAACAGACCTAAATTTCGATCCAGAAAAGGCCCATCGAAACTTAGGCCTATTCCAGAGCTAGCTGTTGGTTGGTAAAAAGAACAATATAGAGCCATTTATTTACTTATTCAGATCTCACAGCGGAAGGATAAAATATAATAATAGCAACAGTACCCATTTTGTCCAAAATTCAAAATGTCATAAAAATCCATAACACAATATCAATAAACCATCACGTATCCATATTACCTCATTTCAAAATATAACATTATTTTCAATGGATATACCAAAAAATAACATGAATAGATAAATTTATAACTACCACAAGTTTCCTTATCGCCTTTGCCTTCAGCATCGTCTTTCCTAACCATTGTTATATTGAGGAGGGAGTTAGAACAACATATAACTGGTGAATAAAATCTCAAACCTTACTATTATAGTACTTGGGTAGTATAAGTTAAATAAGAATATGTGTTTTGTATTCTATCTACATCATAAATATTTTCAAATATAAGCCTAAAGGCTTTCCAAATATAAGCCCATGGCCCTTACGCTTTCAACCTAATAACTAATATCCATCATTAGTAATGTCCTATCGATGTAAGATATAGTACCCAAGTCACTTAATACCTTTTATTGGAAACTAGGAAGATCACGACCATTTAATACCTCATTTAAGGCAGTTCCCTGTCATTTAATACGTTTCCCAAGGCGGACTCCTCATCGGTATCTATCTAGCCAACATTGCACGAAATCTCTTTAGCCACTTAATACTTCCTATTGAAGCAGGCCTTTTCTCAAGATATCCTCTACCGTGCCTAACCAACAATCCTGACCATTTACAACTTCCTATATAAAAAAGAAGCAGACCCTTACACGACCACTTAATATGTTCAATCCCTGAAGTAGGTCTTTTGTATTATGATTCATACCCCCACAGTGACATCTTGCTTTAGTCTGGCTAATCGTGACTGGTAGCCAGATTTGCAGGGAAGATTTTCCCTACAAAATTCAGGACTAACCTTGTGCCATCTGTAGTTACTTATTATAGATGATATCTCACATCAACCCTGAAGTCACACTGCTAGTTGGCAGATTAGCTGGACAGATTTATGTGCACTTTTGACTAACCTCGCATCCCTATAAATTAGCTATAATTCATAACACTCTCTATATATTATCACACATCTCACCAAATCCATTAATTCGGCCTTACAAGAAATCTTTCTTATTTCGCATCTACAATTAATTACCTTTCTAAGAGAGATTTAATAACAATTAATAGCATACTAATTACGCAATTAATACTTTATAATTATATGTCATTTATGCTAACACACACGCACACACAAAAGTCTGTTCTTAAATGTCAACTCTTTCAAAATTATACAAGTCCCATTTCCGTATTGTCAATATACCATAAATCCGATATTCAAAAATTCAATCAATAAACTTGTATACAAATAAAATTCAAACTCAACTTACTTTATACTAAAACAATGGTATAAACCAAAAATAATAGAAACTTACAATTTTAATTATTTTTTATGCTCTATTCAATGTCGATTTACATAAAATTATACAAGAGAATTTATCTTCAAATTGTGAAAATAAGCGAAGTAAACAATGGATAAGAATTCGTACCTTACACACTATTTCCTAATTAAATCCATTAATCAAATTCAAAGAGAAAAATAAAAAGTGAATTAGAAGGTAAAACGCTAAAATCACAAACGTACACAATCCCCGTTATTTTAATAAAAAATAATTGAGATTCTAACTTAATAATTGACATTTCGCTTTGGGGGAATTTTAGAGGTTTTAATATGATATTTACATAAACCAGAATTTCCTAAGGCATATATTAAATCCAAACTACACCATTCAATTGCTAAAATAGAAAGACTAAAATTTCCACTCTTGTGAGTCCTTAGCTTCGCCTCTTTTTTGATTTGACAACTTGCAATAGTCTCCTTTCAGATCTTCTTTTTAGAAATATGCAACAAGGGAATTATTTACGAATTAGATTAAAAAATTTAGGAGTTGGAAGAGAAAAGGATTAGAAAATATACAATATACATATATAATTCCTTACCTAAAACCCTAAAGAAACTTTTTGAATCTTTTGAAGAGAGGAATTGATAGAGCTTTGCTAGGCTCCCAAAATAATTTGTGAATTAAAGTGAGGGGGCTAGGGTCTTATTTATGGTGGTAGGAATGTATCAGAACTGTCGAATTTAGGTTGTTTAAAATAATAAAAATTTGGGTGTTCAAAGTGAAAAAACCTATCCACCACTTGGAATTCAACGGTCGACCGTCACATTTGTTTTGGAAAGATTTTTGTGCCATTATTTTTCTTTATTTTCTTCCTTAATTATCACTAAACGTTAAATTTAATTTTTAAGGAATACTAAACCCCCAAGTCTAATTCCCGTTAACTTTCAAATTTCAGATTTAAGAATTATTTATTTATTTATATGAATTCTATAAATTATTTTGAATCTGAAAACTTCAAATATCCATAACTTTTCCGTTTGAGCTCCGTTTCCAACATATCATATTTGGAAATTGATCAGAAAATCGCGACGAATGCAAGGACATAAATCTCGTGGTCAAATTATGAATTTTGTAAAATTTTCATTTTAGCCTTATCTTCTTTAATTAATTTATATGATTTATTTATTTCTTATTAAATTTTATGGGGTGTTATATTCTCCCTTCTTATAAGGATTTTGTCCCCGAAATCTTTCTAAGGATTGAACTACGTAACACACAATGATAATCCATGTTACACTACCAAGTTATCTAATGGAATCATCTACTCAACAAAAGTATAATATGATTATGTGTACAAACATACTATAAGTAACCTCAATCCCAGTGTGAGTGTATAATCTTGACATATAAGTATGTATGCAATTACCCCAAACATGCATAAAATTTCTATATGAGTGCAAAGTGATGGTGAAAAGTGTAGAAACAATCTTCTACCATCCAATATAGTAACCATGATGCAACCACAACCTAGTTTTGGATAGAAAAGTTTACCACTGAAAATTTCAAGATGAGCGATCCTTATCTTCTTCTTCATTTTTCCATGTGCTTTCCATTGGGTTATCTTCCTATTATACTCGAACTAGCCTAATTTCTTTGTTGTAGAGCTCCCTATTTACGTGCTTTCATAATGCGTGCAGTGGCATTGGATACTATGGCTCCATATTAATTCCCCAAGTTGATAAGGCTCTGTCATAGAAGCTGTGCTATGAAGGCATTTCCTCAAGTGCAAAATGTGAAAAAAATCATGGAATCCAACCGACATATCTAATAACTCCATGCAGTAACTAAGTTTTCATATTCTTTCCAAAACTCGGAAAGGACAAAAAACCTAGGTTTTCCAAATGCCAACTTTCTTGATTTTCAAAATCTCACGACAACCTAAGAGAGAAAATTTTGATAAACACTATTTCCGCAATCTTGAATTCCAATTCTTTTCTTCTCTTATCCGCATAAGATTTCTAGCGGTCTTGCACTGCCTATATGTGTTGTCTAATCAACTCTACCTAATTCAAAGTTTCACGGATCTAATTTAGTTTGATTAAAATTCTATCGATGTTTTCCTACCAATAGTTTGCGATTTGCATGGCCTCCCATAAAGCACTTCAATAGGTGTCATTACTAATCGTCGATTGGTAGCTATTATTATACGCAAACTCAATTAACAGTAGGTACTGCTCCCAGTGTCCTCCAAAGTCAATGATGCAAGCTCTCAACAAATCCTCCAAGATTCTATTCATTTGTTTAGTTTGTTTGCCAGTCTACGGGTGGTAAGCAGTACTAAGATTCAATCAAGTCCCTAAAACTGCTTGCAAACTCCTCTAAAACCCACTAGTAAATAAAGGGTCCCTATCACTAACAATGCTAACTAGAATTCCATGAAGTCGAGATACCTCCTTGATATAAATCTGTACAAGAGGTGCTGCGATCAAATTGCTCCTAACGGGAATAAAATGGGCGCTTTTGGTCAGCCTATCCACTATGACCCAAATTGCTTCATTACCTCTTTAACTCCTAGACAACCCATCTATAAAGTCCATTGATATATGTTCTCGTTTTCAAGTCGAAACTTCTTATGGTAATAATAATCCCCCAAGATTCCTTTGCTCAACCTTTATCCTTTAACATGTTAAATATCTAAAAACAAATTCAGCTACTCTTTTCTTTATCCTTAGCCAAAAGAAAACTAATTCCATATCCCTATACATTTTATCTCCTCCGAGGTGAATTTTCTTCCTTGAATGATGACATTCTACAAGCACTTAGTCCAATACTCTACCAATATTTGAAACCCAAAGACGTCTATCTCTTCTCAGATATCCCTTCTCGTCAACTGCATGTCTACTGACGGGGGAAATTATCATCCTCCACTTAGCTTGCCCAAAATATCAATTATTTTCTCATCCTTCTTTTTCTGTAATCCAATGCTGCAACAACCCGTCCTTTAAAGGGCCTGAATTTCGACAAAAATCGATACCGAAGTCCACTTGGGTATAGATTTTTGATTTTGGTAACCTGTAATAAACATGAGCATACCAGTGATCGATCACAGCAGAAAAGAAAATATAATTGGATATAAATACTAACTGAGGCCACTACCTTGGAATCAATGATATTCTTTTGTCATCCAATTACCTTATTATTATCGAGCATGGATATGAAGACTTCTTTTTCAATCGTTTTGTCTTGCTTCAATGACCCGTCCCTCTAAATCTATCCCATGGATTGTAATAAGGAAGGGGTCAGACTAAATTCCGGTGATTGGAAAATTACATACTTTATCAATAACACAAATTTTTACCAATTGATTTTCGTTTATATGTTATGTCTTATTACTTACAGTTAATCTATTTAACTCACATACGATATGTCTACCTAACCTTCTTCAAGGTATAATACTAACATATGCCTATTGTGCATACGCTGACCCAATATACAGATACTTAATACTTTTTGAATAAGGAAGAGGCAGACCCAATGACCATTTAATACCTCATTCCCCAAAGCAGGCTTTTAACATCGTCAATATTGGTCTATCGGTCCTAGCTACAGAGACCGATGACTTGTATATGCGGCTTTATAATACATAGTTGCCGCATCTATCACTAATAATGTTTTAGCCATATGAGAGATAGTACCTATGCCACTTATTACATTTTTAACGGAATTAGGCAGGCTCTAACTATTTAATACCTTATTTAAGGCTAGTCCCCATCATTTAATACCTAATCCAAGCTAGAATCCTCACCGACACCTATTGTATTGAAATCTCTTAGGCCACTTAATACTTTCTATTGAAGTGGATCTACTCGAGACATCCTTTATCATGCCTAACTGCTAACCCCGACCATTATAAGGAAAGAGGCAGACCTTTAGACAACCACTTCCCGAAAGCATGTCCTATGTTTTAGGGAATACCACTTTTTCCCACGGGCCCTATGGTTAGAGATGTCTCACATCATTAATAAGTGTACACAACTGCTGGTAGCCTCTAAGTGAATGGCAGACTTCTGTTGTATAACTTTACTAACCTCGCATTCCGACCCACTAAGTCTATATAATTAAGCTATACTGTTGGACAAAGCCCACTAATCTCTATTTGCATATTTAAGGGTTTAATTTAGTCCAATGATAATTATGCTGCCTTATAAGGTTTAATTACTGCCTAACATGTTTTATTTATTATCCTCACAAATGTCTGTTTTGTCCATAATAAATGATTATCATCTTTACGGACGTTTCCAAAGACATTTATTTACTTATTCAAACCTCACCATTATTTATTCCTTATCTTTTCCATGGTTAGCCTACCAATTTATTTAATTAGTCCCATTCCATCTATTTATAACTTATTTAATTATTGCAACTCCTAATTAATTCTACAATCATTGCCTACTCATTTTTGGAGTTACAATCCTTCCATCTTTATTTTCAATTGTACCATTTATTACACCATCTATTCTAACGTTCAGATTACATTTAATGTGAACATTAAATGAGTAATACACTGTACTAATTATATTTTTGTTTTGAATTTTTAGCGCAGTTATAATGTTTATAAGTTTATTATTATGTTTCCAGTTATTAATCCTTTAACTAGGATATATTTATATTTTAATATGTTAGAATCACCCTTCCAAAATGATTTTCCATTATAATCTTCCATAAATTAACCTAAATTAAGTGATTTGCTTAGTTTGAAATTATAATGAATTATTTATTTCCTTTAATCGAAGTAGATAGTGTAAACTATGAAATGGAAATCCATACTTTACACATACTTGTCAAATCAAATATTGCACTTCTTCTATGAAATTAGGATATTAGAAAAATTATGGAGATTAAGTGGACGATAATTCCAACATATTAGAATACAAAACTCATATTCTAAATGGGATTAGCGCAAATCTAAATTACACTAATATTTTTACAACCCAATAATAGAACTGGAGCATATTCTACATCTTTATGCATATTCATCCTTTATTAACTTAGGGAGCGATTTATAGACCTAGATGTAAACAATATTTTTATTCATTTATAGAATATGTAGGTAGCATTTTATGCATTCAATTCAAACCCACGACTTTTTAGATCTTTATTTAGGCAACAACATCAAATAAAATTCCAACAAAATAATTTCCAATGTTGTAAGTAAATTACATAATTTCCCACATATCTTTGAAAGCTTTTCAAATCTCTAGAATTGAATCTAATTTCTTAAACTCGCTCCATTTATTTTTTAATCCCAAGAAAAATGTATAAAAGTGTATACATGAACCATTAAAATTAAAGATCTAAGAAGAGATTTGGGAAGAAGGGGAATATTCATTTATAATATTGAAATTTACCTTTTTAATTTGCGCAACGTTGATCCGCTCCTTCTCTTCTTCTATTTGTTTTCTACTCTTCTCCAATTTGTATAAATGCAAACTATTTTAAAGTTAAGAGGAATAATGGAGAAAAGGAAATGACAGAGCTTCGCTGCCCTAGATTATAAAATATGGAAAGAGAATGGAGGGGTTAGGCCTGTATTTATAGGCTCTTGGATTATTCGTAGCTGTTAGATTTTAGTTATTATATCCATTGACCGAGGTTCATATCACCAACAAAATCACTCGACCGATCGACCGCACCCCTATGAGCGCTTGACCAGCCATATCACGAGGGTCGACCGATGAGGTCCCGGTTTAATTATTATTTATTACCAATTTTCGTATTTAATTATTTCTGTTTCGATTTCTTTAAATTCCCGTAACTTCTTCATTTGATCTATGATCATGAAACTCCAAATATGAAAGTTGCTCAAAAAATCGCCATCGAACGCAATAGTGTAAGTTTCATGGCCAAATTCCACCGTTTTTCTCAAATTTTATTTTTGGAGTCTAATTAATAATTAAATTATTATCATAAATTTATAGGGTGTTACATTCTTTCCCTTTAAAAGAATTTCATCTCTAAAATTACTCCAACGACTAAATCATAGGGTAATGCAGTAACTACCTAAACGATCAAACAATTAATGTACAAATGCATAATGTATCACAACATAGAAAACATGTATGCATAATGATTCTAAATTGGGGCCTTTTATGAATGTGTTCTTTTAAAACCATTTTTAAAAATAATACATATGACCTATATAAACCGCCAGTTCTATATGTATGCATGTTTTGAAAGATTTTTTTCATACAAAAGTTTCATACTCCTACGAATAGAAGCAAGATTCAACTAATTTTGCAACTAAATTCCTACCATTCAAATGCATCAAATTTTCATTTCTTAAAAGTTTACTTCTATGTTGGGAAAGCAATATATGTGGGGAATTTTACATTCTTACCACTCTATTTGGTAGCAATCATGTTGTACTTTGAAAATTTCCTCGTTGCCCCTAATTTTCTCCCATTTTTTCCATGTAGCATATGCATAAGGAGGCTTGCATTCAAGTTCTAAAACAGAATTGAATCCAAAAGCAGATTCTCTATGTTGTTGACAAGATATGAAAAATAGAAATTCCAAGGCTAAAACATCTTTTCCCTTGTTCTTACGTGCGTTATATCCTAGCATCAACCTCAATGCACCTTTACATTCATATTTATTAACCCATTTATCTTTCCTACACTTAATATGTGGTATTAGAAAACCAAAAATTTTCCACAAAAATCTGTTCATCTTTTCAATTAAATTTGCATACCGTTTGAAAAAGTCAAACTTCCAAAACAATTAAGCATCATTTTGGATGAAAACGTCTAGAAATAAATTGGATACCAAAAAAAATTTAGACGCTAAAATCTCTTTTTTAACGAAATTTTTCAAAACAATCAACATTCCCATTTAAATACATCAAGCCATATTTCAACATATTTGGAAATTAGTCATGAGTTAACGCATATGTTCTATCCTAGCATTCATAATTAATTCAAGACCTTTAAACTCATTCTTCTATTTTAATATGATGACTCATTAATCAATTTGTAAATTGTAGCTTTTCAAGGAACAAGAATAATGACTCATGATTCCACAACAACCTTTGCCAATCCTTTGCTCACTAAAATTTATTACTTTATAAACTTCCTGTCTTATATTACATTTACCGTTAGTTAAGTATCTTTTTTTGAGTTTTTCCTTATTTATACCGTTTCTTCCCAAAATATATATAAAAGCGGACCACATCTGTCGAAATAACAGTACACTGGATAAATAGGAAACATTTCTTAACATACCGTACGCATTTTTTATACAAGAGACAACAACGGTTACAACTCAAACAACTTAAAGAAAGAAAATGTCAAACGTTGAAAGGGAAATGACAACGTAACACTACTAAACCCACAATACTAACTACAAACTATGGGATGGTCCGATCCTCTCGAGCCGTTGCCGCAACTCCAGAGTGGGCATACCATAACGGCTATACACATAATCCCATGGCTTTGGCAGTGCTTCTTCACTTGAACCTCTTGGATAGCTGCCTGGAGCTATCAGATGGCTGCTAGCTCGGAACTCTAGTATCTTCCAACGGCCTGTCCTTACTCCACTTCATGCTATGACTGCCCTCCTACTACCAGTGCTACTATCTCAGCAGGTGGCATAGGGATTCACATCTTGGTAAGAGAGGCTTCGTCGAATGCAGAAGGTACCTTTGTATTACCTGAAAACACAAGTGAAATGATGAAAATATGGAAAGTGGTTCCAAGGAGTACCAACTCCTAGACTAATACTGTGGTTTATAATAGCACGAGCCTAGTTGATAGCTATACCACCCATGATGGCGTAGGTGGCCCTCTGTACCAATGAATAAATATGATCAAAGCTCTCAGTCTTCGGAATGATGTTCTACTGAACTATGCGAACGACAAGACAAGCTGTAGGTCGTGAATTTTTTGACTCCATGACACCGATATCTCTAGAAAGGATTCACTGCAAAATCTCTAGATCAATCATCTTCACATCATATAAATCCACTCCCTTGCAGCTATACCCAAAATATCGTCAAAACCATCGTTAGATAAATCCATCTTGATTCCCTTCACTTTCGACGGGAGATTGCCCGTGCCTTCATCAAATTTGTTGCAATATTCATGTCAAATAGAAACATGCAATGTGGGTAGAATTCCTACTCAAAAGCGTCATAAAGAAGGATCGGTACTAATCCTACAGCCTTGAACAATTCCTCAAGTACAAAGTTGGCCAAATCTCTAAATTTGACTGGCCATTGATGAAAGAAGGTGAAATATACCGAGGCCAAGTAAACAAAGATTTTATAGTCACTACGGTCAAGCCGAACGATATCTGAAGGGTTAAGACCCGAATGATGTGAGGAAAAGCTTGATGTCCGAGGTGGTTCCATGGACTAAGTGGAGGTTAAAGAGTGTATAATATGTTCAGATCTGGAGAGGTGGTGGGGCTAGATCCGGTTGATAAAAATTGACGCTTAAGGGAGAAGCATGGCTGCTGCTGTAGTGAGGGAGAGGATCAGTGTCGCACCTAATGTAGAGGAGGGGGTGAGGGAAGCAGCTCGTTTAGAGGAAGGAGATAGGTTTTCGATGCGTGAGAGGGAGGGAGGATGATAAAATGGAGGCGGCTGAAGGGGACACGATTTATAAGTTGCGTTTCATGTTCGAGTTGCATGATAAATCTATTGACCGGTTGACCACCTAAGGGCTACTGGTCGACCGCTAGGGATCGACCAGTTGTCGAATTTCAAGCGTATGTTGAACCTGGACCCTATTCAGGCCTGGTTTTTTAATAATAATTACAATAATTCTCAATTCACGCCGTTTTCTTTGATCCGACGCGATCCTAAAAATTCTTATCCTCTTCACAATGATGCCCTAACTTATCATCCAGCCTTCCGAACTTGTCCTCCAATATTTTATTATGCTTCTAACTTATGCTGCTACTACCATCAACAACTTCAAGAACCCAATACATTCCAGCTACTATTCTTCGTATTACTAATACGAGAATTTCCTCCTATTTGCTTGCGAGTAAGTCAACACTTCCTGACAAATGCCTACTTGAATAAAGTGTCATTTCTATTTTATCCACCCCTTTTAGGGATAATTTTTAATAGCTTTTCAATTCTTTAAATAGAAAAAAATCACCGTGCTATACATACACTCGCTTTCACTTTGTTGCCAAAATGGAAAACTCCTTTTCATCTAAAAACTTTTATTAGTGAATTTGTTCGTTTTCACCACACTCAAATGGATCGTAATGCAATCTTTAAGCGTCGATCATTTTCATGAATTTGAATCAACAGATTTAAATTGCATTAAATCATACTTTAAGGAGTGACTATGTTACTGGGAGCTAACACATCCTTGTAGTTGCACTCCAATTGTTTGTTGAAATGTCAAAATGATTTTTGTAAGATAAATATTTTTTCTCGAATAAGTACCACACAAGCAAATAAGAAGAATTGAAAGTAAAGGACACATAAATTTTTACTTAGTTCAGATTACAATTATTCAGAAGCATACACTATTTTATCCTAGATATTCCTTTTTAGGAAGAAGAAGAGGATCCCCATTTTTGTCCTTTAATGCCTTCTTTTATAGTGTGAAGAAAAGCACTGTCGATAGCCTTATTTACCCTTTGTCTTTCACTTCAATCTCTGCCATCAGATCTCGCTATCTGCAGTATTGGTTTGTTGTGCTTAGATAGGTGATGTGTTTTTGGTGATGCTTGAAAATTAGTTGGGATGCTCAAGCCTATATGAGCTAGCCTCTTCTCTCTTAGAATTGCGGATGCCTCTAGAGGAATGGTGAGGATCCGCCTTAAGGCTTTAGGATGCTGTTAATGTTTGTAAGGAGGTGCACTAATGAATGTTGCTTGGTGCTTAAGTCATACTGCCTTGTTGACATTTCTGAGAGTTTACCTGACACATGCTTGGAATATATTCAATGTTAGCCGTGGTTTTAGATGGTTACCATTTGAGTTCCCTCCTTGCAAGTATACTCTGGTTACTGATGAAAGAGTGGGAGCTTCATTTTTTTTGTTTATATGTAAGTATAGTTCTACATCGAAGCGTATCCTGAATGGCTGCATGCAGCCCTTTAGAATGATTTTGATCCCGTGCGATGCTGCTTAGGTTGTCCCTATTATGTGCTATTGTAGACCTGTTCTTATAGGTTTTGACAAAGTATGAGCTTTAGAGATACGGTCAGTTCAGCATAACATGTTCTGCCTCCTGTGCCTTTTCGCAGTTGTAACGCCCCGATTTTTCGACCCTCGAAAAATCGACATTTAATACGTTCACTGAATCAAATGCCAAAAATCAAATGTCGGAAAATCAAACCATTAGGGTTAAAGAAGACGGAGGTAGAAGAAGAAATAGAAAACAACATCAGAATCTTACAAACGCAGCGGAATAAAATATGATATATAACATCGACTTTAAATACAAAGAATCTATATCATCATATATACATACATTTCTCAGAGTACAACAATCATTTCATCAAATCCGGATAGTTTAGTAACACGCCCTTACACGGCGGAATAAGAATCAAGTACGGAAGTACGTCTCTCCATCCAGCTCGTCCCTTAAGGTCCACTGCAGTCCATCCAAAATCTGTACTCTATAATACTCGGTCTGACCCGAGCATTATAGTTAAATAACACCCAAGTCAGCCTGGAAAACCAACGTGATAAAATACACTCAATTGGGTTATTAAAGTTTTCAAAATTCTTTGAAATCAAAGGTATCTCATAAGACCACGCCACAAATAAACATGCCGGGTTTTTACCTTACGATAACCAAAACATTTCTTATAAAATCCTCTGATATTATAATAGTGTCTATATACAAATACTTATTCAAATAGCCAAAATTGTTGCATTCATTAAATCCAGCTACTAGCCATAAAGTGGGTTCTACAAACAAAACCGTAAAGGCAAGTAGGGAGAATGGATTTCCATCAATGGCAAGGCTATTGTGGTACCGCCCGTCACAGTACGTGGTTTAGATCACCGTACCGAGGATCCACCCTGATCCCCTACATCACAAGGCCGGAGCTACCCCTTATTGGATAGTCCAAATAAGTTCACCCCGCGTTGGGATCAGCAACCGCCCACACATCCGAAATAAAGGGACATCTAGAAAGGGGTTACCTTACCTTAATTGGTTGCTAGCCACTTAGCCTTGTGTGCACCTCCCCTATTTTAGCCATTCTCGATTGACGAGGCTCGAGGCTATGCGTTACCTTTATAGCACACATTCACTTAGAATGCTCATCGCCCTCCTGACGATGTTCTGAAAGCATTCATCCATACAAGTCCATTCCGGGTTAGAACGGAACTGAAGGCACTACTCCTACTACATCCGTTTTGGAATCACCCTTAGGATTAGTAGCGATTAGCCCTTGTACTTCACTACTCCATCTTCGACTCCAAGCTTTATCTTTCATACAAAAATGTTCAAACGGGATCGAAGTGGTTTTGGAAAAATAAATTCCGATCTCGGTTTCTTCGAAACAATCAGCGCATTGTCCAATGTTGATAGTCGGTTATTTAACTATCAAATAATATTCACAAACAACCATCAGACATTAATAATTTTCCCTTTTTTGTTACTCAAAATATCTTCGCAAGATATCTTCTTCACTTCCATCTTTTGAAATCAGTTTTAAATCTCTTTTCACTCGTGGAATAAATTCCCAAAATTGTTTATTTCCTACTGAAAATTACCAAATCCAAATATTTTAGATTTTAAAATAAATTAAATCACTTTATTCTAAAATATATTTTAAACATTTAAATTAAAACTACTTAAACCCTCTATTCAAAATATATACTTTAAAAATATTTGAAATAAACCTACTTTATGAAATATAAAACTAATTTTTAAAAATAAAAGTTAAGACAAACTACATTTTTTGAAACTAAGGGTTATAAAATTCTATACAAGTTTTTAAATAAAACTTTATCCAGACTATCTTTAAAATAAAACTACTTTGTAAAATATAAATAATAATAGTTATCCTTTTAAACACAATAATAACTTCTTAAAAACATCCCTTTGAACAACTTTAAAACTTTTAAGTTATACTTAAAAATCTGCTTTGAAAACGTACTTGGCTTTTTAGGGAAATACACCTCTCTTTCATACCTTTAAAAATAAACCACTATTTATTTTTAAAACAAATTACCCATTCTTTTTTAAATCCCCACCTTGAATTTATACTCCCAAATATCCACTGATATCTATCTCACTTTATAAACCCAGTTATAAATTCCATAGTCTCATCTTCTTTTAAAATACTATTTCAACTCTAAATTGATTTTACAGATTTTATTCCATTTTAAAATAAATTACTCTAATTACTCAATTTTATTTCAAAACCCATTAACTTCAGATTTACTTCTTAATTATGATTTAAAATCTTATTTGACTGAAAATACCAATTTCATACTTTTCCAATTTCCTTCTTTATCATTTCCAATAAATTTAAACCTTGAAATTTAAAATAAATTATTATTCCTTTAAATAATATTACTTAAGTTTTAAAATTCATTATTTGCCCTTTTATTCAAAATCTCCTTTCCCATACTCGAAATTTATTTATTAAAATTAAAAATCCACTTTTATCCTTTTCCAATTCATTTATCCCAACCTCTATAATTATTTACTTAAGAATCTTCTATTATGCCTCTTTGAAAATCCAATCTATATATTTTGATAACTCGACAAACCCGAATATATTAAGTCAAACCATGACATTCAATATTTTCAATTACCAATATAATTTATCACAGAATAATAAATAAACCATATCACAGGATACTAAAACAATCTAAATAATTTTGTGGAATCCAATTGGATCCCTCCAACCTGTTTCCCTGCATCCACAGATGTTAGCACAATATAAAATGCCAACTTCGAGGTAGAATATCGCGGTATATGGGGTTATATCATCTCATCGGCTATTATGCGGTGCACAGGGTCTCATCCGCTATATAATGTGGGAAGTTACTCCAATATATATATATATATACTACTATATATAATATACCACATCCAATTAATTCAATCATACAACCAAAAATTAAATTTTACTATTTAAATTTAAATAATAATCCAGATGGGTGAGATTAACTCACCTTTGGTTTGTTTTGCAATCCATTTCCATCCGGCTTACTTCCTTCAGATTTTGACCTTGTATAAACATTATTTGGTTCATCAATACTTTTGGCTAATCGAACAATAAATTACCATTTATTACTTTAAATTTAAAGTGATAATGGATATATACATATATATATATATATTTTAAACTAATTCTTATGATAACTAATTTTTAGTGACAAAGACTTAATAAGTTGATTTAAATAGGTTTATCTCCTTAATCCATTATTTTAAAATAACCTGGTAAGTGAAAATAGTTATTTGTGTACATTTATTTATTCTTGAGCTACTTATTGAACAATTTATATAGATATAAAAATCTATTTTTATATAAACGCAACATTTCGAAATTCATATTTATATGTACATATATTTTTATAAAAATTTGTTTTGTTTTCTTTAAGATAAAAAAATATAAGTTGATTATATATATATATATATCTTAAAGAAAATCAACATAAACACATATCTGTATGTATGTATGTATATATATATATATATATGCAGCCTATTGTAAAAGAATTTCCCTCGTTCGGATAGTGAAGCGGGAGGGTTAGCTGACCTATCATTGGACTTTCCTATTGCCAGTTCCTTTGTAAGCCGTGAAGGGAGGCAGCACGCCACGTGGCTAACACCTATAAATTTCCAGCTAAATTAATATTAGGGTTTAGACTTAACTCAATAATATAATTGAGAGCCATGTCGCGCGCACTCATAACGGAAACATGGAATATTTGAGAAATTAAAATTGATAGTTTGGACTTGGTATACTAGGCTCCTTGTTATCTCTCTATATAATCTACAACTACATCACTGAGCGGCAGTCAAACGGGGGCGTGAATGCGAGATGCCAATGGAATGATCGGCCGGACAGAGGCTAGGGCTGCTTCCTTCCCACCACGTCCTTCCTTGTGTGTCGGAGATATAAAGCGAGTGCCCCGGAAAAGGGAACAGGGTCGATCCCATGGTGAAGCATCCGAAGCATAACTGCACACTCACACGATCTTTGTCGAGAGATAGGAGCATTCGATGGAACCGGTGAACTACACTTGCTTCTTGATAGATGTGTGGAACAGAGGGTTCATGGTATTTGCGGCCCACCAATTAATATACTGGCATTGCCGGAGCTAGGCAACTTAATATACTGGATTCGTCTCTTTACCTATTTCCAGGGGATTAACTAAGCGTGCCCTTTACCCTAAACAAGCGAGCATAATAGAGCTTACAATTGTCGTCCCCCAATCACCATCCCTGAACAGGCGGACAATCTAAATGACTGCCCTTACCTCCATGATCATTCGGTGTTTGGGTCACACTCTCGGGATGTGCTATACTTGGAAGTTGTGGATTCAGAACCAAATCAATCTAATTAAGGTTAAGTTTGTTGTTCGCTAACGCACCTATCTTACCGGTTTTCATTCTTTGATTACTTAAATGTTTATACTGGACTTGGTATCCCAGTATATGCTACACACCTCCCGTTTCTCTTCCCGAGTTGTATACTGGATCGGTCCCCACTCACTTCGCTCGCCTAGTCTTTCTCTGCTTCCTGTCCAAGACAGGAAGGAAAGGAGTATAACGAGGGAACAATAATCATCTGCATTCGTCAATTAGCCCGGTTCTTTTCATAGCGTCGTACACTTTTCTGTTCGTTTTCTACCAAATGGAATCAAAAAGAATAAAGATTGAATACTTTGAACATCGAATTCTAGTATAGAAAGGAGTAAGAGAATAGAGTATACAGGCAAAACAACAGGATACCAAGTCCAGTATAGTGCGATTTGTTGATGGTTATTTTGTTTAACACTTGAAATGAAAAGTGTGGATCCGACAATGAACAACATATATCCGTTCTTATAAAACTTACTGTAATTTATGATAAATTTTTCTGCATGTTTGTAAATTGATTAGAAAATCATACATGTGTTTAAATGAATAATTAACATCGAAGAATCAACAACAAAAACCTCACCTTGACCCTGACGCGTCGCCGATTTCGCTGACACCCAACTCACGACATCGCCACACGACTCCCACAAGCTTGCCCAAAATTGTCGATGACCAGACATCGCCTTTCACTGCTCGACTTCCCACGGTGTCGCCTTGCGCGCCCCACATGACCCACATGCACGCGATTTGATGTACTCGAACTTGCTCGTTCACCACCACTGCTGCGATCGCCAACTCTCGTCCCTAATCGCTTCCTAGATTCGCGACCACTCCTTCACCAGTTCGATTCGCTTACCACTGAAGCACCCATGCCACTGCCGATCAAACAACCCACTAATCGACGCCACACAGACCTGGACCCACCGCCAATGTCGCGTGCCGCTCCGCCCCTCATCAGCCGCCTCCTCAAGTTCGATCTTGCTTAGACATGAATCGAACTTGGTTTTCGATTCACCAAAATACCCGTGCTCGAATTGATTTCGAGATGAATTATTGATTAATTCGCTCGACCATTAAACGAGAAGGGGGAGCTCGGCCTTAAATACAAACCTTATTTCAATTTCTAAATGAATTGATGAGAAGAAGCTCGACCACGGAAAAAAAATTTAGCAGCAGTTTCTATTTTTTTTATGAATGGCCACATCGATTTTAGTTGAGAGAAAAATGACATTTGGAATGAAATTAAAGAAGGCAGTAGACACGTATACTTAAAGGATGAAACGTGTTTAAATTTTTCGTTTGTATGAGAATATATATACATTTAGTTTAAATTCAAATTCAAATCGTCTCAATTATCGCAACTCACTATCTCGATCTTCAATCGAGGCATGCCGCCAGGCGTTTACAATGTTATACCCCTATTCCAAATGCAATGGAAAAGGTTTTGAGTCCAAATTCGATCGTATGGAGAAGATAGCTTTTTGGATCCAATTATTATATGGAATTTTGAATAAAGGTTTCAGCACGTTTATCAAGCGTACGGCTAAATGATCACTCTAAACACTACGAAAATTGAAACCCGATAATAATACAGTATTATGGATCCGATGGAACAGGTTTCGTCGAAATCCGAGACTGTGCCTCGAAAGGCTATTTTTAAATTCAATTTAAACAATAAATTTCAAAACTAACAAACCATCTTTAAATTCAATTTTAAAGGTTCTATTACCTTCAGTATTATCAACATAAATTTCTCAAGCCTTTGAAATATTTTCAACAAGCTCGAAACCTCAGATTTCATACTTTATCCAATTTCCAAAGATTAAATTCAATAATGTAATTGCCAAATAATAATGATATTTGAAATTCAAGTTAAACCAACTTCCAAATATTTAAAATAAATTAAATACTCCAATTTCAAATATCAAAAAAATTCTGGGTTGTCACATTCCTCCCCCCTTAAAAGAATTTCATCCCCGAAATTACTAGTTAAGAGGAATGATCCACAACCTGTTAACTATTTCCCCAAAACCAAACAGTTTCCAACAACCTTCCTAAATAATCTTTTCTATTAAAGTCACACTATCACCCTTACTAACTTTCCAAACTCAACAATAGATTACAATCCATATTATTGAATCAATCATTTCAAATTATAATTCAAAACCAAGTTTTAAAATTTCTCAGAATTTTTCTAATTCCCTAAATTTTTGAAAAATTTCGCCAGCGTCTCCTTTGCGTGGCTAGCTCAGTACAACTACAAAATGCCTCTACAGGCCCCCGGATTTCAAAAGAAAACAAAAGGACAAGTGGCTAGATCAGAAAACCATCAAATTTCATATGCCAATTTTAAAAACATACCTTTGGTCGGGCCATATAATTTTATCTTCTGAAATCCAAATCGTCAATTCCCTTTGCTTTTATAATACCTGAATATTTTACATAGCAATAATATCCAATTATCACAATCCAAAATCATTTCATTCATTCTTTTACAAGACTTCAATATTATCTTTACCTATGTTGTGCGATGTACATATATTATCCGTACGCAATACCAATTTTTTTTGCTCACTCGATCATACAATTTCACTTCGAACTAGTATCGCCCATCCGATTTTCTAGTGCAGACTCAGATCTGGTTTCTTGAGCAGAAACCGTCATTCTCCTTGCATAGCCACAACTATGATAGAGAATTTACCGGATCAATCATAAATCCATATCCAGATTTCGACGTCGAAAATCGAGTGAAAACCCAACTCGGATCGATATAAATATCTCGAAATTCCGTGCTCGAATTCTGGATCGAATTGCTATGCGAATAAAATTATATACATACATCATATGTAATTAGCCCCAATTGATTATTAGCCATAACAATTCTCTTTTATTCACATTATTTGGTTTCCATTCTCTTATCCACAATTATCCCATTTCACCACTTTACTTAATTTTCATTCCAATATTACTTAGTATATTTCCAATACCAAATTTACTTAAGAATTTCACCGTGCCTTCTTAAGTATAATATATGTGTTTTATATACCTCTTATACTATTTTTACTTCACCATTTTTGTTTATCTATACTATTACTCAAATTTTCATTTTCAAATTCATTTGAATTCAACTTCCCTTTCATTTTAAATATTGAATTCTATTCACATTATCTCAATCCATATTTAACTAATCATTTCTCCAATTAGTTCCACTTACTAATTTATTTAAATCCCAACAGATTTATTTTCAAACTTTAAATTATTACTAGTCTACTATGAATTAATCTTTCAACTTGACTAATTATCCATTTAACTTTATTTAACACAATTAAGATTTAATTCTAATATTCAGCTTTCATTCCACTTACTTACAAATGCAAATTCATTTGTCTATCCAAAATTTTATTTCCAACTTATAATTTTTTATTTAAGTAACCATTTCACTTAATCTCCTTAGAGTTTCTTTAAATTCACTTTTACTTACCTATATTTAATTACACTCCAATTCAATTTTAAATTTAAACTTCTATAATTTTTTCAAATTTAATTACATTTGCTAACTTCTTTTGATTTACTTCAATTAATTAGCTTACCTTCCCCCTTATCTGGGTTTCAGACTAACTTTTATTTACTATTTACAACTTAATTCTATTTCAGGCAAATTTCCAAACTTATAAGTTTCCAATTACATTTTTAATAAGATTCCAGAGTCTTTTTAAACAATTACTCAATATTTCAAAATCATTTTTGAAATCAATTATATCCTAAATCCTTCGATAAATTCAATTATCTCTTTAAATTTCAAAACCAAACCCAGTTTTTTTTGTAAACACTCCAAATCAAAATCTTCAGGCAGCAATTCCTCTTTTGGAAACTCGAAAATGAACATCGATGATGCTGCAGTCATCACCGAAGTTATTTTCCAGCGGCCGAAAAAAGTTTAATGCTTTTATCTCTTTAAAAACATTTTTAAATTCCAAATCTCACCAAATTCCAAATCCAATTCAAAATATTTCCGATATAATATTTCTCCAAAACCTTTGAAAATTATTTTAAATCCCAAAGGAAAATTTATTCCCACATTTCCAAATTTCAAATCCTTTCAATCCATATTCAAATATTACCCTAGAGTTTCATTTCAATTTATAAATCACATTTACAAATCCCATTCTATCAGTGAATATATTTCCTTAACCATTGATTATTATCTTAACTTCTTATTCAATTTCATTCTTAAATGATAATAATTTAATACTATCACTTCCAACAATCAAGCAACCATATATAACTATAATAGTTTTTGAAAAAAATTATATCATTTAGATACAAAAATAATTTGGGCAAAATTATTTCATTTATCCTATTTTAGAACAATACTGTGTCGGTTTATCTTGTTTAAGAATTTAGAAACCCCTACCGATCACATGGCGTCCCACATATCGACCAGAATCCATAAACACTCAATCGATAAGTCAACACAATATAAAAACGATTTTTATATTCACTAACAAATACATGCTCATAACTATTAATACGCTCAGACTCATCCTAGAGCACTACGGACTTTATTTAATGAGTAATCCTAACCAGAGCCAAGGTTCTCGCTTAACCTTCAGCTCTGATACCAAGTGTAATGCCTCGATTTTTCGATGCCCGAAAAATCGACATTTAATACGTTCATTGAATCAAATGCTGAAAATAAAATGTCAGAAAATCGAACCATTAGGGTTAAAGAAGAATGAGGTAGAAGAAGAAATAGAAAACAACATCAGAATCTCACAAACGCAGTGGAATAAAATATGATGTATATAACATCGACTTTAAATACAAAGAATATGTATCATCATATATACATACATTTGTCAAGGTACAATAATCATTTCATCAAATGCGGACAGTTCAGTAATATGCCCTTACACAGCGGAATAATAATCAAGTATGGAAGTACGTCTCGCCATCCGGCTCGTCTTTTGAGCTCCACAGCAGTCCATCCAAAATCTATACTCTATAATACTCATAGTTAAATAACACCGAGTCTGTTTGGAAAACCAGCGTGAGAAAATACACTCAATTGTGTTATTAATGTTTTCAAAATCCTTTAAAATCAAAGGTATCTCGTAAGACCATGCCACAAATAAACATGTCGGGTTTTTACCTTACGATAACCAAAACATTTCTTATAAAATCCTCTGATATTATAATAGTGTCTATATACAAATACTTATTCAAATAGCCGAAATTGTTACATTCATTAAGTTCCAATTACTAGCCACAAAGTAGGTTCTACAAACAAAACCGTAAAGGCATGTAGGGAGAATGGGTTCCCATCAATGGTAGAGCTACTGGGGTACCGCCAGTCACAGTACGTGGTCTAGATCACCGTACCGAGGATCCACCCTGATCCCCTGCATCACAAGACCGGAGATACCCCTTTTTGGATAGTCAGAATAAGTTCATCCCGTGGTTGGGATCAACAAGCGCCCACACAGTCGAAATAAAGGGACAACTAGAAAGGGGTGACCTTACCCTAATTGGTTGCTGGACATTTAGCCTTGTGTGCACCTCCCCTGATTTAGCCATTCCCGATTGATGAGGCTCGAGGCTATGCGTTACCTTTATAGCACACATTCACTTAGAATGCTCATCGCCCTCTTGACGATGTTCTGAAAGCATTCATCCATACAAGTCTGTTCCGGGTTTGAACGGAACCGAAGGCACTACTCCTTCTACATCCGTTTTAGAATCACCCTTAGCATTAGTGGCGATTAGCCCTTGCACTTCACTACTCCATCTTCAATTCCAAGTTCTTGTCTTTCACACGAAAATGTTAAAACTGGATCGAAGTGGTTTTCGAAAAATAATTTCCAATCCCGATCTCTTCGAAACGATCAGCGTATTGTCCAATGTTGATAGTCGGTTATTTAACTATCAAATATTATTCACAAACAACCATCAGACAATAATAATTTTCCAATTTTTTCTATTATTCAAAATATCTTCGCAAGATATCTTCTTCACTTCCATCTTTTAAAATTAGTTTCATATCTCTTTTCACTCGCGGAATAAATTCCCAAAATTGTTTATTTCCCATTGAAAATGACCAAATCCAAATACTTTATATTTTAAAATAAATTAAATCACTTTATTCTAAAATATATTTTAAAAACATTTAAATTAAAACTACTTAAACCCTTTATTCAAAAATATATACTTTAAAAATATTTAAAATAAAACTACTTTATAAAATATAAAACTATTTTTTTAAAATAAAAGTTAAGCCAAACTACATTTTTTTAAACTAAGGGTTACGAAATTCTATACAAGTTTTTAAATAAAACTCTATCCAGACTATCTTTAAAATAAAACTACTTTATAAAATATAAATATTAATAATTATCCTTTTAAACATATTTCCAATTAACCTTTTAAAACAATTGCCACTATCACTAATTTAAATAATATTTACCTTTAAAATTTAACAACTTAAATAATTACTTCTTAAAAACATCCCTTTGAACAACTTTAAAACTTTCAACTTATACTTAAAAATCTGCTTCGAAAACGCACTTGGCTTTTCATGGAAATACACATCTCTTTTACACCTTTAAAAATAGATCACTATTTATTTTTAAAACAAATTACCCATTCTTTCTAAATTCCCACCTTGAATTTATACTCCCAAATATCCACTGATATCTTATCTCACTTTAAAAACCCAGTTTATAAATTCTATAGTCTCATCTTCTTTTAAAACACTATTTCAACTCTAAATCAATTTCCAAATTGATTTTCAGATTTTACTCCATTTTAAAATAAATTCCTTTACTTACTCATTTTTATTTCAAAGCCCATTAACTTCAGATTTTAATTTTTAACTATGACTTAAAATCTTATTTAATTGAAAATACCAATTTCATACTTTTCCAAATTCCTTCTTTATCCTTTCCAATAAATTTAAACCTTGAATTTTAAAATAAATTCTTTATTCCTTTAAATAATATTAATTAAGTTTTAAAATTCATTATTTCCCCTTTTTATTCAAAATCTCCTTTCCCATATTCGGAATTTATCTATTAAAATTTAAAAATCCACTTTTATCCTTTTCAAATTCATTTATCCCAACCTCTATAATTATTTATTTAAGAATTTTCTTGCATGTCTCTTTGAAAATCCAATATGTATATTTTATAACTTGGCAAACCCGAATATATTTAATCAAACCATGGCATTCAATATTTTCAATTACCAATATATTTTATCACAGAATAATAAATTAACCATATCACAGGATGGTAAAACAATCTCATTAATTTTGAGGAATCTAGTTGGATCCCTCCAACCTGTTTCTCTGCATCCACAGATGTTAGCACAATATAAAATACCAATTCCACTTCGAGGTGGAATATCATGGTGTATGGGGTTATATCATCTCATCTGCTATTATGCGGCACATAGAGTCTCATCCGCTATTATGTGGCGCATAGAGTCTCATCCGCTATATAATGCGGGAAATCACTCCAATATATATATATATATATACACACACACACGCACTATTATATATAATATACCACATCCAATCGATTCAATCATTCAACCAAAAATTTAAATTTTATTATTTAAATTTAAATAATAATCCAGATGAGTGAGATTAACTCACCTTTGGTTTGTTTTGCAATCCATTTCCATCCGGCTTGCTTCCTTCAGATTTTGACCTTGAATAAACATTATTTGGTTTATTAATACTTTGGCTATTATGAAGGCATATGATACTGTACAATGGTCTTCCATTGTTAGGTTTATGGATTTAATGGGTTTTCCTAAACTTTTGCGGGGTGGATTGTTGAATGCATCTCAACTCCATGCTTCTCGCTTATACTTAATGGTCGTTCTGTTGGGTATTTTAAAGCAAGGCAAGGGATTCGGCAAGGCAATACTATCTCCTCTTATATTTTCATTCTAGTTATGGAGGCTTTAACTAGACTTTTAAACAATAAGTTTAATGCCAACCCGATCTCCTTCCACCCGAAGTGCAAGTTCCATAATGTGACAACTTTGATGTTCACTGATGATATCATGATTTTTTACTAAACCAAAGCTCTCATCCGTCCTCTGTGTTCTGTCCACATTATCTTCTTTCCACTTGATGTTTGGTCTTAAGATAAACCTGTTTAAATCTAGCATCATCTTCTCTGGCATTGAATCTAGCCTTTCCTCCTCTCTTCTGCCAGCTTCTGATCTTCAGCCTATGGATGCTAATATGTCATATTTAGGTCTCCCTCTTTTAACTTCCAGACTTACCACTTCTGCATGCCTCCCTCTTTATTCCAGAATCACTTCTGTCATGGATAAGTGGTCAAATAATTTTTTATCTCAGGTTGGTAGACTTAAATCAGTTTCCTTTTCCATGCAAGTTTATTGGGCCAAGGCCTTCATTTTGCCTACAAAGCTTTTGAAAATGATTAGAAGTGCTATGTTGCACTTTCTCTGGTGTGGTTCTATTCATAGTAAGAAGTCTATTCCCTGCTCTTTCAAACTCATTAAACAGCCCAGAGACAATGGAGGTTTGGGAGTAATTAACATTCTGAAGTGGAATTTGGCAGCCTTTAGTTCCCACTTCAATGTAGTCCTATCTAGGCATGGTAGTGTTTGGGTGAGATGGGTGTGGACTCATAGAATCGGCCGCAATAACTTTTGGAGTGTAATGGTTCCTTAATTATGTAGTTAGACATGGAGGAAGTTACTTGCATTAAAGACTACTTTTCTTCCCTTCATTTGTATGAAGTTGGATTCTTCATCTGATGTTAGGTTTTGGCATGAACCATGGGTGTCCCCTAGTTTGATCCTTATCAACTTATTAACTCATCAACAAGTCCATCAGTCTAGTATTCCTGTCATTGCTAAGGCTACTGACTATTTATTTTATTGCAATCTCTAGCTACCTTATACTTCTAATCAGTAGCTCAGGGTTGTCTGGAACCAAATCCAAGGCATCGGTATTGAAACTATGGATGCTAGAATGGCAGCCACCATTTTGTCTCCCATGCTTATAGTTTTCTTCTGGATTGAGCAGTGTGCCCAATTGCAGGTGGCTGAGGATAATATGGAATGATGACTCCAGCCCGAAGGAAAACTTCATGTTATGGAAAGTGGTTCATAATGCATTGCTAACGAGAATTGTCATGTTTAATGTGGGCTTGAATCATGGGAGCATGTTCTGTTCAAGCAATCCTGAAAGTGTTGAGAACGTATTCTTTGAATATGCTGCTAACCGTACCATGTGGAGAAGAATGATGACGGTGGTAGGATGCAGAGCCTTGGCAACCCCTTCAACTATTGATTTGAACATAATCTACCAAGCTACTAGATGGAGAACCCTGAAATCCCGAATGATAACCCTATGCATGAAGAAATACTTCTATGTGCTTTGGAAAGAATGTAATATAATTTGTTTTGATAAGAAGAGGAGAGCTGGTGAAGTTTTATGGAAAGACAAGAAAAGTGAAATTCATGAAGCTATTCTGAGGCTTCCTGTTTTTCCTCCTACTTTAAGTCTGAGTTGGAGATAGGTGTGCCTATCTTTGGGTTGCTTCTGTGTCTCCTCATTTTTATTTCTCCTTGAGTTTCCATGTGTTTTTTTGTTTTATTCTACTGTTCATCCTTGTGTGATTTTCCTTTTTGAGGCTTGGAGTATGTTTCGAGCTTCTTTTCCTTTTATTGTTCCTTGTAATAAAACAGGTAGGGGTCCTATCAACCCCGCTAACCTTTGCTAAAAAAAATTCTTTTGGCTAATCGAACAATAAATTACCATTTATTAATTTAAATTTAAACAGATAATTGGATATTTTTTTTAAAACAATTCTTACGATAAATAATTTTTTTTGACAAAGATTTAATAAGTTGATTTAAATAGGTTTATCTCCTTAATCCATTATTTTAAAATAACCCGGTAAGTGAAAATGGTTATTTGTGTACATTTATTTATTCTTGAGCTACTTATTGAACAATTTATATAGATACAAAAATCTATTTTTATATAAACACAACATTTCAAAATTCCTATATATATGTATATATATTTTTTTATAAAAATTTGTTGCCTTTTCATTAAGATAAAAAATATAAGTTGATATATATATATATATATATATCTTAAAGCAAATCAACTTAAACACATATCTGTATATACCGTACTTATAAAACTTACTGTAGTTTATAATAAATTTTTCTGCATGTTTTTAAATTGACAGGAAAATCATATATGTGTTTAAATGAATAATTAACATTGAAGAATCAACAGCAAAAATCTCACCTTGACCCTGACGCGTCACTGATTTTGCTGACACCCAACTCATGATATCGCCACATGATGCCCACTAGCTTGCCCAAAATCTCCTATGATCAGACATCGCCTTCCACTACTCGACTTCCCACGGCGTCGCCTCGCGTGCCCCAAGCGACCTACATGCATGCGATTTGATGCACTTAAACGTGCTCGTTCACCACCACTGCCACGATTGCCAACTCTTGTCCCTAATCGCTTCCCAAATTCGCGGCCACTCCTTCACCAGGTCGACTCGCTTACCACTGAAGCGCCCATGCCACTGCCGATCAAACAACCCACTAATCAACGCTGCACACAGACTTGGACCCACCGCCACTGTCGCATGCCGCTCCGCCCCTCATCAGCCGCCTCCTCGAGTTCGATCTTTCTTAAACTTGAATGGAACTAGGTTTTCGATTCACCAAAATACCCATGCTCGAATTGATTTTGAGATGAATTATTAATTAATTCGCTCGGCCATTAAACGAGAAGGGGGAGCTCAACCTTAAATTCAAACTTTATTTCGATTTCTATATGAATTGATGAGAAGAAGCTCGACCATGAAAATAATAATTTAGCATTAGTTTCTATTTTTTTTATGAACGAAAACTTTTTATTTGGCCATCTCGATTTTAGTAGAGGGAAAAAGTACATTGGGAATGAAATTAACGAAGGCAGTAGACACGTATACTTAAGGGATGAAACATGTTTAAATTTGTCGTTTTCATGAGAATATATATACATTTAGTTTAAATTCTAATTCAAATCATCTCGATTATTGTAACTCACAATCGAGGCATGCCATCGGAGGTTTATAACGTTATACCCCTATTCCGAACGCAATGGAAAAGGTTTCGAGTCCAAATTCGATCATATGGAGAAGATAGCTTTTTGGACCCAGTTATTATATTGAATTTTCAATAAAGATTTCAGTGGTTTATCAACCGTACAGCCAAACGATCACTCTAAACACTACGAATATTGAAATTCGATAGTAATATAATATTACGGATCTAATGGAACTAGTTTTGTCGAAATCAGAGACTGTGCCTCGGAAGCCTATTTTTAAATTCTATTTAAACAATAAAATTTCAAAACTGAACAAACCATCTTTAAATTCAATTTTAAAGGTTCTATTACCTTCAGTAATATCAATATAAATTTCTCAAGCCTTTGAAATATTTTCAACAAGCTCGAAACCTCAGATTTCATATTTTATCCAATTTTCAATGATTAAATTCAATAATTTAATTTCCAAATAATAATGATATTTGAAATTCAAGTTAAACCAACTTCCAAATATTTAAAATAAATTAAATATTCCAATTTCAAATATCTAAAAAATTCTGGGTTGTCACAACAGTATTCTTGTCTTACCTTTGATTTCATATAGCATCATGGTGAGCTGCCTCTATTTTCCAATGCATTCAGTATTTGTCTCTTGCGCGGTTTCCTTGGTTATAGGGTTCAGGTCGGGTTAGGTACTGTGACTTTAATTTGGTTCCCTATATATTATGAATTTGATTGATTCACTTCCATTTTCCTTTCCATCTGACTTTCTCAACACGAGGGTAACATTTTTGACTTCATGTCCTGCTCCATTTTTCTTCATTGCAGTTCATGGTAAGAACCAGTGTAACACTTACCCCCTAAGGCTGCAATAACCTTAGGTCGGGGTAGACTTATTGCATTAAGAACCTGATCTATATGTCTAGTCGGTTATGTCTGAATTGGAGAAGCTTTGGTCATATGTGAGTGATTTTCTTTCTCTCCTTTTCTTCTTTTAGTTGCTGGTCTGTTATTTATACTTCTTGAACTTTACTTATAGTTCTTGGCCTTGACGGTGAAAGCACATGAGAAGGAGAGTGCACATGCATCGCTCTTGGAACGGCTGGCTAAACTTGAAGCTGACCTTGCCCTATCTAATACTGGGAAGATTGCACTGACTTCTGCTAAGGCTATGGCTGAAGAAGAGGCTAGGATGTTTCGAGAGAGGGCCAAGAGGGAATCTAATGCTATAGAGGATGCTCAGATTTCACAAGGGCATGAGCTAAGGGAGAGGGATGAGGTATTGACCAAGGTGGAAAAAAAGTTGGGAGCAGTGAAGGAGGAGCTGACCCAATCAAAGACTATGCTTGATTCCATTACTTTCAATGTAACATATGGTTTTTATGCTTTGGCCAATCATGGATTTTGGGATAAAGGTTTACCTTAAATTCATGGAGGATACATCCTTGGTTGCCTCCATTTATGAATATTGCCGAGATAGGTGGAACAAGAGGGAGGACGCGAAGCAAAATGTTGCCTCTAATCATTCTGAAACATCTGCGAATAAGGCTAATTCAAATTCCTTAATAGATATAGATGATTAATCCTAGGTTTCTTACATTTTCCTTTATATGAGGATGTTGAAACCTATCTCAGTGTGTGTAATGAAACTTTCGTTTTGTTTTGTTATCTTGTTATAATCACGTTTTCCTTATTGGTTCGTATAGTATTCTATGGAGAATGTGTTCACAAAACTATAGAAGGAGATCGAGGCTAGGCTTGAAAAATGGACCCAAGATCATCTTAGTTTAAGCATTGCGACTATAAGCAGTCATGGAAAAGAGTTAGATAAGTCATATGTGGAGCTTAAGGATAAGACTCAAAGATCATTATCCCAAATAGATCAGTAGTTCAAGTGAAAGTGGGCCTTAATGATTTTGTGATGTGCCGATGGCAATACACACTAGAGAATGGTTTGATCCCACCTGATAATCCCCACATAAAGTGGTTTAGGCTTAAGCGTAGAACCTTGATTAATGAATGAGCTCTCCGTACCTTGTTATTTTTATGCACTATCTTTAAGTACATGGATAAGTAGAGATGCTATAAAAAGTGATGGATACTTAATACTAAAACTTAATATGTTATGTCTTGATCATACAATCAAGTTTTATTTTACTATCGGTTAAGTTGGTTCTCTTCGAGTTATGCTCAACAGTAATTATGCCCATCATCAAGATGCTCCTGACTCTGCTATTATTCTGGACCTTCAAGATTCTGATATGATTGGGGCAGAGGATGCTCCCAAAGATGAGGTCACTTAGCTTAGGTATGAGAATGAGAGACCTGAAACAAAGCTGAATTTTTCTCGTGAATAGCTCAAAAATGTCAAGCATGCACTTGGGTGCCAATATGAGTGTAATAGAAAACTACGTGCATGGTCAGTGGGTGCTGCATCAGAGTTGGAAGGGAAAAAGTGGACCTTAAAGGAGGGTGAAAAGCTCTACGGTATCGTGTATGAAGATGAGACTGCACAATGTAAGAAACAACTGGAGGAGATGTCCATAGAATTCGCTAGATTACTTAGTGTGGAAGAGGCCGCTAAATATATGAGGATAATCATGGTATCTTTCTCAAACGTTGTTCATGTCCTTCCTATAGGTTCTAGGCCTACTCGTCTTCTTAATGATGAATGGAAAATTATTTCCCATGGGCTATTTGGTGATTTTGCAAAACTAACCAAGAAAAAAAGATCTTAGCTAATTGAGATTCTGAATGACACACGGAGAAGAACCGTGTTAAAGATTTGTGAGCTTGAGGATTCACTGTAGGTTTCTCAAAGCATGATAGCTTCTTACTTGAATAAGCTTAAGCAAGAAGAAGTCAAAAGTAAGAAGGCGGAGGCATTGCTACAAAGATCCCGAGATGTCCTGGAGTTTTTCTACTCCATGCCAAATCAGGATTTTCTGAGTGACAAAGAGGACTTCGAAGTGACATCCGACCAACCCATGGATCCTTGGGTGGGAGCACGTTATGACTCTCCTAGGACATTCTTGTTAGCATGGCCTCGCCTCTTCCTAATATTCCTTAGGCATTGTTTTAGTGCTTAACCGCTAAGACCTTGGGAAAAGAATTTTTTTATAGTTTGACAATGTTCGTCATGATTTAGAAGTTTGTTTGTTGATTAACTTTTCTTTACAAAGTTTATGAGCTTCTAGTATTTTTATTTAACCTATTTGTATTATTATGGACTTATTTAACTTTATCGGTTGGTTCAGGGTTCCAGGGTAGTTACTCTTTAAGGAAAGTTAGATTCTGCACTAACCGGAGTACCAAAATTAGAGGACCTATTAAAGAATGCTGAGAGTATACATAGGGCCGTATGTAGAGATGAGATCAAAAAATTGAGGCAGTGGATTATGGAGATCGAAAAAGACATGGACGTAGAATGTGATCCTCCAATGAATTTAGAAGCCTGCGCTCTTCTTAAGTCAGATGCAACTCCTGTGCCTCCTTCGAGAACTGACTAGGATGAGGTCCTCAAATGAACAAATGATATAAAGAGTTATTACAAGGTTAATATTAAAAAGTTAGAGGATTATTATAAGGGAGAGCAGGGAATGTCAAGTACTCGGGTTTCACCCCTCTGTCTTACTGATGATGAGCTCTTTGGTCCATTTTCTAGGAACATAAAAAAAACAAGGGAGCACCTCTTATGTGAGATCGAGAGAACTAGGAAGGTGGCTATAAGGCAGGTGAATGCTTTAGAAAAAATACATTTAACTTTGAGTGTGAAGCTCAATTAGATTCCATTGCAGTTTCCTAGGGTGGGATGAACATGGCATCTCTATTGGAAGAGTTTCATAAAGAGAAAGTGAAGAAGACAATAGCCAAAATTGGCCGGCAATGTGCCATTGATGTTTTTAGATGTTTGTAGCCTAGACTTAACTTTTCCTATAAGTCTCAAGTTTCTGAGAATGTTTGGACCGGCGCCAATAATGATCCCCGTGTTGCCTACCACCATTCAGCTCATGGTAGGGCTGCTCGTACTCGATGATCAGTCATTATTACTAAGATGGAAGACTATTATCCTACTCTTTAATTGATAGGCAGTTCTCTTTGGCTTTCATCATCGCATCCCCATTGGTTATATCGATGCGAAGGGATCATAAAGTTTGTCTTCTGATGCAGAGTCAGATTCCTAATTTAGCTTTTGTTATGAGGTTTTAATTTATGAGTTGATCCATATTGTAATCTTTTGTAAACTATGTATAGATATTTAAGTCCGATAGTTGCTTTATGGTATACGTATAAAATGCTAACTAAGTATTGGTGGCTTAGTTTTTTTTGATATATACATGGGAAGCTTTGAGAAGTTTCCGGATTTGTACCAGATTGACAACTTGCAGCACATTCCATGTATTGCGCTTCTTACTACACTTGGAAAAAAGTCTTCGAGGTAGCTAGTGGTCCCATAGTCTCGACCCTTAGGCCAAAGTCTTTTCTTGCATATTTGATATGACCTAACACCTTTTTCGGGTGCAGTAACTTGTGCTAGTTGGGCTATGTGTTCGATATGACTTGCCCCCTTGTTTGGGGGTGTAATGTCATTTGTACTCTTGGTTTGACCTGCCTTCTTGTTCGGGGGAGTAATGTCCTTGGTCGCATGCTCGATATGACCTGTCCTATGGTTTGGAGGCGTAATATCATATGTGCGCTTGACTTCATCTTTGCCTTGTGTCACCATTCTAATTTCTGAGATTGCCGTTATCTTTGTAGGTTGCATTGCAAATATGAAATGACGATGGTAAGTGATGAGAAATTTTTTCTTGTGCTTATCATGGTCCTCTCAACTGTTTGTAAGGGCACTAAGAGAAGATTTGACTATGAAGTCAGGTCGTGCATATACAACCCTTTTTTGCATGCACATGGTTTTTTGTACCATCTCTGGTTATCTAATATCCATACATCCAGTGTGCTATATTGAATTAGCTAACATAGAGGGTTTCTTTATACTTTTTCGAGCCATCCAATATCCGTATGACTAGTTTGACTATGATATGATTCTTATCATAGAAGTATTTATATTGGGGCAGGGCAGTCTAATATCCCATGTTCAATGTAGTAATTTGACTGAAGAGTCGGCTTGCATTGATGCAAGTCTAAGTGTGTAGGTCTTATTTCACCATTCTTACTATTGTGAGTGTCATTTTTATCTACTTGCCTCACAGTATGCTTAATTAGCGAATATTGTTCATGAATCGTGAATGTGTATTTAACCTTTCAAAGGGAAATAACATAAAGGTTTATATATTGGTTCGGGATTTCTAATATCCATACGACCAGTTTAGTACATCAATACGTATATACATTTTTTTACAATATTGCCACATAGGTGGCAGAGAATGTTCTGATCTTGACTTGGGCTCTTCAGTGCAATACCGAATGCTTGTCTTTACAGTTGGTACTTTAACTTTAGCTATTCCTCCGGATTTTGAGTCCATTATGCTCTCGATCTCACCTACCGATCCGACATGACTTCTCCCTGGGTTAGGGAGAGAAGCATCAAAAATCCCTATGCAGGCAGCTAGATTTGGTTCTAGGAGAGAAAGGGCAGTAGTTAATCTTTCAAATCAGTATGCATCTCAATCACTTCGGCTTGCTACAAGCCGAAGTGATTCAGATGTGTGCAATGGGGCATTACAGTGAAATCCCCGATCATTGTGATTAGAGTTCCTGGATTTCTGTTTTAAGCTTCATGTCATGATCTGAATCACTGTCCAAATCGAAGAATACCTGCATGTCTTTGCCCAACTTATATTCATTGATTGACAAGAGGCGAAGAGTAGCTGGTAGAGGCCCTTGAAGTCGATTCCAGGCACCACCGATTTTTGAGTCTTTCTATCATATAGTTTATGGCCGGTCTCACCATTTTCATTTTGGAGAGTGTTATTATCACTCACCCGTAGTAGAATTAGCATGATTGGTGAGTGATGGCGGTGAGCTGTAGGTGTAGAGGCGTTGTTAATGGGAGAAAGAAAGTTTGAGTAGGATCCACGAGGTCCCTGAGTAATCACCCTTGAGAAGAGGCAATGAGTGGGCAAACAAATTTCATAGTTGATAGGGGAAATGCTTGTAGCGCTTGCTGGAAGCTGAGAAATGGAGATTAGGCTGATTCGTCGGAGATGGAAAAAAGAATTGAGGCTCAGGCCCTCCATATAGCGCCAAAAATGTTAGTGATGTCTTTCGTCTTTACCATACTCAATTGGATCATGAAGCAATCTTTAGTGTCAATCTCTTTCACGATTTTTAATCAACAAATTTAAATTGCATAAAATCCATCATTAAGGAGTAACTATGTTGCTGAGTGCTTACATAGCCTTATAATCACAATCCAACTAGTTGTTGAAATGATTAAATGGTTTTTGTAAGGGAAGTTTTGTTCTCGAATAAGTATCACACAAAGCAAATAAGAAGAAATGAAAGTAAATGACACTGAAATTTTTATGTTGTTCGGATTATTATTAATCCTACATCCATGAGATAATCAACTATATCGTTGCTATTTTGGTACAAATGATTACAATTGCTTATAAGCATACATCATTTTATCTTATATTTTCCATTTTTGGGAAGGTGAAGAAGATCCCCCTTTTTCTACTTTAGTGCCTTATTTTATAGCACGAAGAAAAGCACAGTTGATTGCCTTATTTGCCTTTGATCTTTCGCTTCAATCTCCGTTATCAGAACTTGCCATCTGTCATTCATCTGCAGTATTGGTTTGTTGTGCTTAGATTGGTGATGTTTCTTTTATAGGAAACCATGGCATTGTCAGGAATCTTGGAAATTTAAAGGAAGATGCCTGAAAAATTGGGTGGGATGCCCAAGCCTATATTGACTGGCCTCTTCTCTCTTGGAATTGCGAATGCCTCAAGAGGAATGATAAGTAGTTGCCCTAAGGCTTTGGGATGCTGTTGATGTATGTGAGGAGGTGCACTGATGAATGCTGCCCGGTGCTCAATTCATACTGCCCTGCTAACATTTCTAAGGGTTTACCTGACACATGCTTGGAATGTAATTGATGCAAGCTGTAGTCCGAGGTGGTTGTCTTTTGAATTGCCCTCCTTGCAAGGATCCTTGGATTGCTGATGGAAGGGAGAGGGAGCATCATATCTTTATCGTTTACATGTAAGTATGGTTCTGCGTCGAAGTGTATCCTGAACGACCCTACATGTAGCCCTTTAGAATGCTTTGGATCCCATGCGGTGCTGCTTAGGTTGCCTCCAATATGTGCTGGTGCAAACATGTTCTTATAGGTTTGACAAAGTATGAGCTTTGGAGATGTGGTCAGTTCAACATAACATGTTTTGCCTCCTATGCCTTGACGCAGTATTCCTGTCTAACCTTTTATTTCATGCATCGTCATTGTGACCTTCCCTTGTTTTCCAATGTGTGTAGTACTTTCCCTTGCCGCGATTCCCTTAGTTGCAGGATTCGGATCAGTAGGTGTTTTGACTTTAAATTGGTTCCTTGTGTAGTAAGAATTTGATTGATTCATTTCCTTTTCCTTTCCATCCAACTTTCTCAACATGAAGGTAACTATCCTGATTTCACATCCTAAACCATTTTTCTTCATGGCATTTCATGGTAAGAATGGGAGTAACAAACCAAAGTCAAACTCTTATTTTATTATATATTTAAGATTTTCAAACCTTTTGTTTTAAACTAAAGCTTTTTAAGACAACCAAATTAATTATTATGTGTATTTCTTATAAAAGTAAATTTTCAAAACCCTCTTTACTTACAAATAATTATTTATGAATGGACCCTTGGAAAAACATTATACATATATTTTCTTTTTTTAAAACTCATTTAAATGACTCATGGTATTCTTACATGGGATCAGACTATGAAATGAGATTTACTTCCCTTTAATAAAAATCCGGTTCATCATCTTGAGGTGATTGGTGAACATTCTCTTGCAAGACCTTACTTTTGGATGTTAGTGACATATACATTCTTAATTCCCACCTATCTTGATAAGATGTACATCTTCAATCGACAATCTATTGAAATCCATAAACATAATGTATTTAAATCTCTACGATCAATTTAAACACCATCCAGCCTCCAGGATCCTTCCATATGTCATGATCATGCTCTTCAAAATTAACGCCTTTCATACAACCAACGCTCCATGGGGTAATCGAGGTAGGCGTGTAATCTTTAACTCTATAGAACTTTCCAATTCATAATCACCTTGCTTATCCTTTTGGAATATGGTCTCATTTATCATGTGGTGTGAATTTATAGAGCTCGACATAGATTTAGATAGAATAATACAAATACGTACTTTCAGTATATCCTAAACCCTATGATCGACTAACCTAGGCTCTGATACTAAATGTAACAACCCGCACCTTAAAGGGCCTGAATTTCAACAAAAATCGAAACCAAAGTCCATTAGGGTACAAATTGTTGGTTTTGGTAACCTATAATAAATCCAAGCATATCAAAGATCGATCAAACTAAAATCACAGCGAAAAAGAAGATATAATAGGATATAAATACTGATTGAGGCCACTACCTCAGAATCAATGACATTCCTTAGTCATCCAATTGCCTTGTCAGTACCGAGTATGAATAAGAAGATTTCCCCATCAACCATTTTGGCTTGCTCTTATGACACATTCTTTTAAATCTATCGTGTGGGTTGTAATGACGGAGTCAGAACAATGTTCCAGTGATTGGAAAATTGCATACTTTATACATAATGCAAACTTATAGCGATTAGTTTCCATTTAAATGTTATGCCATATTACTTATAGTTAATCTGTTTAATACACGTACAATATGTTTACCTAACCTTCTCCAAGGTATAATACTAACATATGCCTGTTGTGCCTATGCTAACCCATAACTCAACCACTTAATACTTCTTAAATATGGAAGAGGCAGACCCAACGAAAATTCAATACCTCATTTCCTGAAGCGAGCTCTTCGCATTGTCAACGTTAGTCCATCGGTCCTAGCTACAGACATCGATGACTACTATATACAACTTTATAATATATAGTTGCCGCATCTATCGCTAATAATGTCTTAGCCATGTGAGGGATAGCACCCAAGAAAATTAATACCTTTTTAATGGAATTAGGCAGACCCAGACCATTTAGTATCTAATTCAAGGTGAACTCCTCACTGGTACCTATCTAACTGACATTGCATGAAAATCTTTTTGGCCACTTAATACTACTTATTGAAGTGGACCTTTCTAAGACATCCTTTATCGTGCCTAACCGCTAACCCTGACCATTTAATACTTCATATAAGGGATAGAGGCAGGCCCTTAAGCAACCAATTAATACCTTCAATCCCCGAAATAGGTCCTTTTTCCCATGGGTCCTATGGTTGAAAATGTCTCACATCAGTAATAAATGTACACAACTACCGATAGCCTTTGAGTGAGTTGCAGGCTTCTATTACGTAACTCTACTGACCTCACATCCCAACCAAATGAGTCCAATTAATTAAGCTTTATTATTGGACAAAGCTCACTAATCTCTATTTTCATATTTAAAGAAATAATTTATTATAATGATAATTATGCTACCTTATAAGCTTTAATTACTGCCTAGCATGTTTTATTTATTATTACCATAAATATCCCTTTTGTCCATAATAAATGATTATTATCTTAACGGGAGTTTCCAAAGACATTTATTTGCTTGTTTAAACCTCACCATCATTTCTTCCTTATCTTTTTCATGGCTAACCTTTTAATTTCTTTAATCAATCCCATTCCATTCGTATATGACTTATTTAAATTACTGTAATGCCCGATTTATTGTACAGTTATCACCCGTTCATTTTTGGAGTTATAAACCTTCCATCTTTACCTTCAATTCTACCATGTATTACACAATCTAAAGTTTTAATTATATTTAATGTGAACATTAAATGCATAATAGTTATATTAGTTATACTTTTATCTTGAATATTTTAGCGTAGTTATATATGTTTATAAATTTATTATTATGTTTCTGTTACACCTATTCTTACCATGAACTAAAGTGAAGAAAACCGAGGCAGGACATGAAGTCAAGAAAGTTACCCTCATGTCGAGAAAGTCAGATGGAAAGGAAAAGGAAAGTGAATCGATCAAATTCATACTGCATAGGAAATCAATTTAAAGTCACAACACCTAACTCAACTTGAACCTTGCTACCAAGCAAACCGCGGCAAGAGACAAATATTACACGCATTGGAAGACAGGGGCAGGTCACAATGACGATACATGAAATTAAAGGCAAGATAGGAATACTACGTCAAGGAATTGGAGGCAAAACGTGTTACGTTGAGTTGACCGCATCTTCAAAGCTCATACTCTGTTAAACGTATATGAATAGCTCTGCACCATCACATACCATGGGCAATCTAAGAAGCACTGCATGAGATCAAAAGCATTCTAAAGGGCTGCACATATGGCCATTCAGGATACGCTTCGACGTAGAACCACACTTACAGATAAACGACAAAGATATGAAGCTCTCTCTCTCTCTCTCTCACTCTCATCAGCAACCCAAGCGTACTTACAAGGAGGGCAACTCAAACGGCAACCATCTCAGACTACATCTAGCATCGAACACATTCCAAGCATGTGTCAGGTCAACTCTTAGAAATGTTAGTAGAGCAGTACGATCTTAGCATCAGGCAGCATTCATCACCGCACCTCCTTATATACCTGAACATCAGACCAAAGCCTCGGGGCAGCTTCTCACATTTCCTCCTGAGGCACCCGCAATTCCAAGAGAGAGGAGGCCGCCTATACAGGCTTGGGCATCTTGCCCAATTTTTCAGGCATCCCGCTTCAAATTTCCAAGATTTCCACCAACGACATGGTTTCCCCTAAAAACACATCACCAATCTTAGCACAAAAAAGCAAAACCGTAGATGAATGACAAATGGCGAGATCCGATGGTGAGATTGAAGTGAAAGATAAAGGGCAAAAAGGGCAATCAAGTTGTCATACTACAAAATAAGGTACTAAAGGACGAAGAGGGGGATCTTCTTCTTTTTCTTCCCAAAAAAGGAAAATCTAAGATAAAATTCTGTATGCTTCTAAGCAATTGAAAACATTTGTACCAAAACAGCAAAGATATAGTGGATTATCTCATGGATGTAGGATTAACAATAATCCACCACGTAAAAATTTATAGGTCCTTTACTTTCATTTGTTCTTATTTTCTTGTGTGATACTTGTTCAAGAATAACACTTGTCTTACAAAAACTATTTCGACATTTCAACAAATAGTTCAAGTGCGTCTACAAGGCTGTGTAAGCATCCAACAACATAGTCACTACGTAGAGGCAGATTTAATGCAATTTAAAATTATTAATTCAAAATCATGAAAGTGATCGACACTTAAGTTGCTTCACGATCCATTTGAGTGTGGTGAAGACAAAAAACTTCACTAATAGTTTCCATTTATTAAACCTAACTAGGATATATTTCATTCTATATTTAAATCTATTAGAATCGCTCTTCCCAAAAGATTTTCAGCTATAACCTTTCATAAATTAACCTAAATTAAAGGATTTTATTAGTTTGAAATTACAAGAAACTATTTATTTCTTTTTTGTCGAAGTAGATAGTGTAAACTACAGGAAAGAAATCCACACTTTACACATCCCTTTCTTCTTTTCACGATATTCCTTGTCAAATCAAACATTGCACTTCTTCTATGAAATTAGGATATTAGAAAAATTCACAGATATTAAATGGGTTGAAATTCAAGCAAATTAAAATAAAAAACTCACATTCTAAATAGAATAAGAGAAAATATAAATTAAACTAATATTTTTACAACCCAATTGTAGATCTAGAGTAAATTCTACATGTTTATCCATATTCGTCCTTTAATAACTTGGGGACTGATTTCCATATTTGGATATAAATAATATTCCTATTCATTTGTAGAATTCACAAGACATGTATTCGGTATTTTATGCGTTTGATTCAAACTAACAACTATTTTGATCTTTATGTAGGCATAAACATCAAATAAAATTCCAATGAAATAAATTCCAATGTTATAAGTAAATTACATAATTTCCCACATACCATTGAAAGTTTTCCAAATCTTTAGATCTGAATTTGAGTTTTCTTGAATCAACTCTACTTCATTTCTACTTCATATCTAATAAGAGATGGTGGAAGAAGGGGAATATAGATTTATAGTATTGAAATTTACCTTTTTAATTTGTGCAACACTGATCCGCTCCTTCTCTTCTTTTATTTATTTTCTGATCTTCTCCAATTTATATGAATATAAATTATTTTAAAGTTAGGAGGAATAGTAGAGAAAAAAAATGGAAAACTTTGCCTCCTTAGATTAGAAAAAATGAGAAGAGAAGGAAGGAGTAAGGCCTATATTTATAGGCTCTCGGATTAATCGTAGCCCTTATATTTTTATTATTAAATATGGGCCATTGGTCGAGGTGCAAATCGCCAATAAAATCCTTTGGTTGATCGACCACACCCTTATGAGTGGTCGATTGGTCATATCGCGGGGTCAATTGATGGAGTTCCGATTTAATTATTATTTATTACCAATTTTTTATTTAATTATTTTCGGTTCGATTTCTTTAAATGCCCGTAACTTCTTCGTTTCGTGAAACTCCAAATATGAAAGTTGCTTAGAAAATGCAAGTTTCATGGCTAAATTCCACCATTTGCTCAAATTCTATTTTTGGAGCCTAATTAATAATTAAATTATTATCGTAAATTTGCAGGGTATTAAAAATGCGGTCCATCAATGCCGGCCTTACCTCCATTGCTGCCAAATCATTTTGAGTGGATTTTGTTGGTGGTTGGAAGTTGAAATTCAAAAGGAACTCCAACCGCCTCCACTTATTTATAGCTCCCAAGATAGCATGCCTCCAACTAAGGGTGTCGGCGATGGCATTCTGTTTCCCATGGGTATACTGTATCCCAAAGTCATTTGATGTTGTAAACTCCGTCAACCTCTACTATCGAAAATTTAAACCTTTTTCGAAAATTAGTTATTGGGAGATTTATGATTATTGAACAGCTTAAATATTTCCCCTAAAAGATAGTGCCACCAAAGTTTCAAGGCAAAAACTATAGCTGCTACCTCCAAGTCAAACTAGGTAACTCTTTTCATGGTCCTTTAGTTACCTACTAGCCTAAATTATTACCCTTCCTTCCTGCATAAGAACTGCTTCCAATCCTATGCTATGTGCATCCTTGTAAACTATAAAAGGCTTTATCTCAGTGGGAATGAAAAGTACTGGTGCAATTGTCAAAAGTTCCTTTAGCTTCTCAAAAAACTTTTGTGCATTTCTCATCCTATGCAAATACTAGATTCTTCTTGGTTAAGCGAGTTAAAGGGACTGCTATCTTTGCAAAGTCCTTTATGAATTTTCTATAGTAACCCGCTAACCCTAGAAAACTCCTAACCTCCATGGAAATCCTTAGAATTTTCCAACTTTAAATAGCTAGCCTCACTTCGAGGCTCGAAATGAAGCGTTACTGATATTGCAGTCATCAATAGTATTATTCTTTGGTGACAAAATGAGATTAGTTAATAGTATCATTAACATTAGTAGCATAGAAATATGAAATTTTTCCAAAACACAGACTTCATTAATATTTTCCATATTAATTACATAATCGCAAAACGTTGCGCAGGTTCAAATAAAATATAATTATTACAAAACACTCGAAGAGCGGCATATGAAGATGCCCCCTAGGTTGATTAAAGTTTACTACTAGATAGATGCAACTTCTGCCATTACATACATTCAAACAAATGATAACATAGCAGACATAAATAGACTCTTATATAGCTTGCTCTGCCTCATGCATGTTTTCAAAAACTTATTCGTCTAACAGGTAACATGAGATCCCTTACTCTCGACCTACTCAGGTACCCAAGAGTTTAAGAGGAAAAAAAACCTCAGGTCAAACAAAAAGTCTAGTGTGTTATCTGAGTTTTTAACCTAGCAGAATCCAAAGGAAATCAAAAGGCAAGCATTCGTCTAGTTCAACCAACAGTCTAATGCAACCAATGTGTGGATTGTTATCAAAACAAGGTAACATGTTACAAAATTACATGGAAAACATCATAGATGCAATCCAAAAGGAAAATCTCAGAAATCCACTAGGTACGTGGATCGCTAGCGATCCATGCAGCGATCCATGTACCATGGATCGCTACCAATCCATAACTTTTTGCTAGATCGCCTTAAAATCCAAAGGCCAAGGTCCAAAGAAAATTTAAGTGTATGGATCGCCGGAGATCCATACACAATGGATCGCCGGTGATCAATATATAATGGATCACCAATGATCCATACATATGGCATTCCAAACATCACCACAGGGTCGCTGCGCTCCATGGAAAACAAAGACGAGAGTAAGGCTAAGGAATTAGCTCGCATTCTAGCAAATACCATGGATCACTAGCGATCCATGCTTTTAGCTTGGGTTGCGAGGCAAGTTTCAGTGGTTCCTTCCTGAGTTCATTTGTAAATAGTTGGTGAGCAAACTTGGCCTAGAAGCTCTTCGATCTCTATAAATACCATCCCATCTGCAATAGAAGGGGATCCTTCTTCGGATTCGTGGCTAAACTCTACTAGAAGCTTTTTTCACTCTTCACCTCCCTCACAACAATCTTCAAAGGAGTTCACTATGATTCTCCAATGGATTATAACTTTGGAGATTCAATCTAGTTAAGGATAATCAAGAGCTTTGTAATCAATAATATCTTGTAACAGCAATCGGTTTATATTAAAAACTATAAAGTGGACGTAGGCTTCATTAACAACTGAACTAGTATAAAATCTTCTTGTCTTCTTTTTCTTACTGCTTTTATCTATATCTATTATTTATATCATTTCTCTATGAGAACAGGATGGGTTCTTTCATGCTCAAACTAGGGTGTTGATCCATTTTATGGGGTAACATTTTGGTGCTTTCACTGAGAACCCAACTCAAGCAAAGATCTAGCTATCTACTTTGGATCAGATAGGTTCAGAAGTTAGATCCTTAATCTTCGCTTGAAAGATCTACCTTTCTACTTTGGATCAGATAAGGCTCAAAGATCAGAAGTTAGACTCTAGTCTGTTCATTCGAAGGGGATATAATCGATTGGAGGAAAAAGAAAAAGGAAGCAATGGGTGGAGCTCCAAGGATCATGACGGAAGAAAACGTTAATCCACCTATTGCAAAAGCACCTGCTACAAACCTGAAATTAAGGGTGAAAATCTCAGGGGAGTATATAACGATGACTCTCTTCGATTGTGAAGATGATAAATAATTTGAGGAAGAGAAATTGGATGAAAATGCCAACGTGAAAAATGCTACATGAAGCTCTAAAACCCATGCCATAGCGTAGTGCTAAGCAATGGACGAGGAACTACTACTCAAACATTACTCCTAGAGGCAGGAGAATCAAGAAGATATGATACAACCTGAGATCAATTACCAGGCCAAGCTCCCATGGTATATTGTGACCACTTCCAACCGACCAGCTTCCAATCCCATCAGGGAGTTCACATCATCGAATCACGAATGGTCGTCGTTGAAAATCATCAAAATGATTGTTGAAAAACTCATTTCAGGGTTGACTCGAAGTCGAACTCGGGTAATCGCCTATTTGACCTGAAGCAGATTCTGGAAGTCTTGATTTGAAGTCGAACTCGGTAATCACCCATTTAACTCGAAGTAAAACTAAGAATTTAGCCCGAAATCAAATTTGGGTAAAACCAAGATTTTCTCCAAGCAAACATGCAAATGGCTCCAAGCAACGTTTGTTACCAACCCAGCACTTCAAATTCTATGACTCTAATCGAACCATGTGCTGACTCCCAGTAAATGGCAAATTTTCTTGGGTCGGACTCCAAGTAAAATACCACCGATCCATTAATGCTGATCCATCTTCTTTTGCCCATAACTCGAACATGCGAACTCCAAATACCTTGAAATTTGGAGTGCAACCTTATGGGGTCTTTTGTATCACCCCAGACCGATCTCACCTAGTTTGAATTGTTTTGGAAATCGTCACTAATCCATGACCCCCATCATAAGTGATTTGTCATTCAATCGGCATTTCCAATCATTTAAGCATACACAATCATGTATATATATCATTCTGAAGCATTATAAATAGCCATAACTTGAAAACGGACCGGTCTGACGATGATTAGAGCATCTTTTCCAATCGAAACCCATTCATCAAAGCTATTCAATATGAAAAATATCCAAAGAAGTTTATCATGCCAACTATACCTTTTATACAACTATATAGTCGATTCAAAATTGCTTTTTTACAAGTATGACTAGCATATGGACGAAGCCAGGGCGACGGATGCAGTCTACTGCAAAGCCCTTAGGAATCATTATAGGATGAAAACCCACTACCCTGGAAGAATTCTATAGGAAGGCTAACCGGTTCTAGAGATTAGAAGTAGTGAAATTGGAAGAAGGAAAACCAAGCAATTTGCCAAAGAACATACCAAACGATGAAGGAGTCGCGGGACCTCAGGAACCTTCTGCCCAAGCAAGGCTACTAAGACCTAGTGGAAAAGCACCCTAGTTAACTGATGAAAGGATGATTATCAAATAACACTCTAGCTAATTAGCACCTAAGGAATAGGGCACCAACCTAAAGCGATGCCTTCTCATCTATCCTTGTCTACTTTTCTTTTTCAAATGAGCCGTAAGGGGCACCAGGTGCATTGCAGACAACACGGCAAAAGAAATTCTTCTATGCCCTCGACGAGTCATGTTGATGCCGTTTTGAAAACCGACGTTGCTCTGGTAGCATTGAGAAGCCTTGTCCATATGATCGTTGGACAAACAGATCCAACCCCTTAGTCTCCAGGAACCGATAAAATTGTGTTCCCCCGAGCTGAATCTCAAAAATTCCTCTTGAAGTTGTTGAATCGTCGCTTTAACACCATTGGACCATAGGACACATTAACCAGAACTCTCATTGGAGTCAATGAATTATCGTTCCAAGGCCGTCTGGTCATCGGACATCCGAATAAAATTTCTCTTGAAGTCGATGAATCATTGCTTTAAGATCCCAAGGCCGTCGGACACACAACCCAAAACTCTTCTTGGAGTCGATGAATTATCACTCTAAGGCCGTCTCGTCATCGGACATTCGACCTAAATTCCTCTCAGAATCAACGAATTATCATTCCAAGGCCGTATGGTCACCAGACATCCGACTACAAAAACTCCATCACGAATTAAAGCATCGTGAAGGCGAACCGGTAGATCAACGGTGCGAATGTGAAGGTCTTTCAAAAACTAAAGCATCGTGAAGGCGAACCGGTAGATCAGAGGTCATCTGATCCAAAAACCCTTCATGAACATGAAGGTCTTTCACGAACTAATGCATCGTGAAGGTAAACGATCGGCGGTCTTCTAGTCTAAAAGCCCCTTCAAGAATGGGAAGGTCTTTTATGAACTAAAGCATCATGAAGCGAACTGGTAGACCAGTGGTCATCTGATCCAAAAAACCCTTCATGAACGTGAAGGCCTTTCACGAACTAAAGCAACGTAAAGGCAAAACGGTAGATCAACAGTCCTCTGGTCTAAAAAACCCTTCTTGAACATGAAGCTCTTTCACAAACTAAAGCGCCGTAAAGTTATATCGATAGATCAGCGGCCATCTGATCCAAAAAAACCTTTGTGAACATGAAGGTCTTCATGAACTAAAGCGTCATAAAGGTAAACTGGTAGATCAACGATCAACTGACCCAAAAAACGCTTCGCGAACATGAAGGTCTTTCATGAACTAAAGCATTGTGAAGGTAGACCGGTAAATCAGCGATCATCTAATCCAAAAAACCATTCATGAACGTGAAGGTCTTTCACGAACTAAACCATCATAAAGGTGAACCGGTAGGTCAGCAGTCATTTGATCCAAGAAACACTTCATGAACATGAAGGTCTTTCACTAACTAAAGCATCATGAAGGTAAATCGATAGGTCAGTGGTCATCCGATCAAAAAAACCCTTTGAGAACGGGAAGGTCTTTCATGAACTAAAACGTCACGAAGTCGAACCAATAGATCAGCGAAATTTAAGTACGACTGAAGGTGAACTGCAAGATTAGCGGTCATCCGATCTAGAGCCTCCTGAAGTCAACGAAGTCATGCTCCGGGGCGACAAGTTGACAATCATATCAGTCACTCCGCATTATTAGCGAAATCACTACCAATAACTATGAAAACAAAAAGCGGTGAACTCCAAAGCTTCAAAGTTTCTCAAAGGAACTAAGCCAAAACTTAACCGACCTTGTTGTTAACCAGAGGTTAACTCGAATCTAGCTAAGACTTAGTACTCCGGAGAACCACACCTACTGGACTTAAGGCGACCGGACGAGTTGTAGAGAGACATGGGGTACAGTTAAAGCGCATCAATAGCTCTATGGCGCGGGAGCACCGCACACACTTGAGTAGCCATAAGGAAGGCCGAGCCTAATCATACCACAGTTCTATTATGCCCGATCAAAAATTATGGCATTCTGACAACTGCGGACTTAATGACCTAACTAGTGCAACAAACGAAATATTATCATAATACTTGCTCACTTCTTCCTAACTACTGCTTTACCGCTCTTGGTGACCAATTCCTCTTCCTCTTAGATCGTATGATAGTTAAAGACCCATTCTTTAAAGGAAGTTTGGACCAAGAGCTAAGAGTCATGCCCTGAACTCCTATAGACTTTTTCTTCAATCCATCTTCATGCGGTCAGCTATAGATCTCTCCACCATGGCAACCGCCCTATTTGGGCATATACATCTTCCAAAAACACGAAAGGATCATCCAAGCCATGGTTACCCGAACCAAAAACTGTTTAGCTTCTTGAACCAATAAAACCGTGTTCATGTAAGTAACTTGCTAAGTCGATAGGGTCAAATCGACTCGAAAATCAATGTTTAGCTGCTTGGACTGATCAAACTGCGCTCGAGTTTGGTCCATCCGCTCGTCGAGTCGAAGAAAGTGAATTGATTCAAACCGCTGGATCGACAGGAAATCTCGATCCCAGCCTTCTAAGAACTATTGTTTCCCCGACAACATCAGGAAGGCCCAAACCCTCACATATAACTTCTTGATCCATGGAACCACGCTCTTGAAATGTGAAATCCTCACTGTACCCAAAGATTGGCAATGTCGAGAAGTTCCAAACTGTTTCGGATCAACAAGTCATATTGATTCCATACGCTGTGCATTTTATATGCCGTGCACTCCTAAAAGCCGTGCATCCCACAAGTTGCGCAGTCTCATAACCAGGCATCTCATAACCTGCGCAAGCACTGCTCAATGTCGCTCCGGAATCATCACCGGACCGTCAAAATTCTCTAAGTATCGGTATTGTCTTGACAAGACTGGGAAAATTGTTTATTTCAGGATTAACAGGAATCGATCCCTACCACCGAAAAGGACCAACATTGCTCCTACAATGCTACAAAGTCCCTATACCAAGATTTCAACAAAGCATTCGATCTGTGACCAAAATGTCTAAAGTTAAGACATTCAAATCACGAGCACCTAAAGATAGGAGCTGTGGCATAACTTTGACTAGGGGCATATAGGGAGCCACCTAGAACATCAAGTCTCGCATCAAGTATTCAGAGTAATCAGCTCCGTGGATCGGCAATGCATAAAACAATAACTCTTGGTCAGGACAAAATATCACTCCATGGTTCTGTTATGCCAAACAGAGAATTTTGACAATCGCAACAAAACTAAGCAGTATAGTGGGCTAGACGAATGCAGAATTAAAGAGGAAACTGCTCCAACCTGCTAGACATCAATATTGCCTCAGCAACATCGAGAACTCCAAACTGTTATATTGATAAGAAAATCAAACTCCTTAAAACTCACCATCGCTCGGAAATAGGCGATAAAAGGAGGAACTTACCTTCGACTAGAGATAGATAATGATGGAAGATGTTTCCAGAATCAAGTCATCGACTCGAATGAGGTTTCAAACCTAACTTGCAAAAAACCTGCTGTTATTTGAAGACAGAGAACGACAAGGAGAGAATGATAAAAATCGAGTAGCTAAACGATTAACTCTCGAAGATTGGAACTAACGAATAAGGTTGATATCCACAATAATGCTATCAGCCTAGCATAAAGCATATGGCCTGGGACAAGCTAATGTCAAGTATACAAATTCAGGACAAACACTATCAAACTCCACAGGTCTATGATCAGGATAGGGATAAGCACGGTCGTATCAGGAGCAATGTGATGACTTGCTCTGAAGCTTCTAATTAACTCTTCAGGATCGGATGAATGATTCAATCTCCACCAACATGACTTTAACACTGCCTAAAGACAAACGACACTAAGAAAATACTTCTACAATCCAATCAACGAAGTGCTAGTTTTCAAAGACCAAAACTGGTACCCAACTGGATTAAAATCACTGCGGGGTCGATGGGAAAAATCAACCTCAACCTCTTGAGTGTCGAGTATTGCCCCAGCAACGCCGAGGCCTTTGCTCACTTCCTAAGTACCGGTATTGCACCGATAGCGCTGGGAAACTTTCTATTCCTGAAGTACTAACATTGCCTCAACAAATGCCAAGAAATTTGCTATTCACTAAGCATCGGTGTTGCCCTGGTAATGCGAGGATAACTTTAATCTAATGGGTTAATGGAAAACATTCGCCCCGATGAACTATCAATGCACTAACTTTCGGAGATAGAAGTTGGTTCTCTACCGAGTTCCACCTTTGTTTTCGAAAAACTACTATTGGCCAAAGATAGGCAACGACAAGAAGACATAACCTTTCATAGATCAATTAGATGGCTCAACTTGACATCATAGGAATCAACCACTGCATTGGAATAAAGCTGCGTAGAAAGGAAATCCTAGGATTGAATTGCTCGTGTGCCAATTTCCAAGGATGAAAGCGGAGGACAATTAAATTTATGAAATTCAACTTAGAAAGAATTTAGACACAGCCAAAAAATAGGCAACCTTGGGAAATGTTGCTTAAAACCAAGCAGCTAGGTTATCAATTCATAAAGACAAGAGTTAACATATGAACAAAATTTCCGTGACGACGTTAGCAATAAGAAAAACACGCATAGCCAATGACAAGCGGGAACAATCATGAAGGTCAGAAATAAAATCCCCGAACTTCCTCAATTCCAAAATGGGATTGAAACCCAGACCGAGGACAATTAAGCAATTCACCCCCACAAAGTTCCACCTCTCAGAATCACCCAAATATAGGCGTTCGAAATAGCTAGTCCCTTAAGAAGGGATATACTCACAGATACTTCATCGAAAGAAATGTTTCAAAGTCCAAATAGGAATAACCGTGAGGTTGATTAGATAATGGTTCTATATCACAAAACATAGCATTCTGGCAACAAAATCTCCAATAAAGGAACTGAAGGATTTAACGTTCAGAAATCAACCGTCACTCATATTCTGATGATGACGAGAAGGATCGATGGCCTACTTATGGTCTAACTAGGTCGTTTGGTTCCAACTTGCAGGAATATGCCATTACCCGAAGTTTGGTGTTGCTAGGAAGAAACCCTCATAATGAAACTATCAATACACTGGCTTTCGAAAATAGAAGCAAGAGTTTGATTGAATCTTCAGCCCTACCTTATGGCATATCATGCTATCCGAAGACTTACAACATCAAGGAAAAGGCCACAGAATTGAGTCATCTGCGCACGAGTTTCTGGAGATAGAAACTGATACATGGTTAAGGTCTCAACACCGGACTTGGAAGAATTCACTCTAGCAAAAGATGATGGCGATGCGTTTTTCCAGCACATGCACCCAAAATGACATCGAATGACGATTTCAACTTAGAGGAATTCAATAACAGCCAGGAAATAGACATCATTGAATAATCATAGCTTGGAATCAAGCAGCAAAGTCCCTAGTTCCTGGAGATAGGAGCTATCGTGTCAATCAAACCGGGGTAATCAAACGTATTGCCTAGGAGATCTAGTCTCTAAGAACATATAGACTTAGTATTTAGAGAAATAGGACCCATGGACTAGGGTAGATATACCAACATTTTGTTGAAAAGAACTCAATTGAGCATAAGTAGGGATTAGCTACAAAACTGGATAGACCAAGCTACTCATAGTTCTGAACAAAGCTATGAAATAGAATAGGCCGAAACGACCGCAGAAGTATTACTTACATGTATAGGATTATAGTAAACGAGTATGCTGTACATGAACACAAGAGGTGTAGAAGCGAGAAAAAACAATGCTCGAAATCGAGCGATTAAACCAATGGTCCTCGGAGACAGAGGCTAGTGTACAGGTTAAATTCTGAAAAATGCAAAGGAAGGATAATTGAAATCGAACAACTCATGCGCTAGTTTCCAAAGACTAAAAATGTGCCTGATCGAACTTCAACTGCAACTCTACAAGAGCAACCATGCCTTGTAATTTAACTGTAATCAATCATCCCTATATGATAGGAATAATAAGCGAAGCCTAAGTTGCGAAGGAGCCATCTTCTGGAGGAGTGGAAGATCCTCCGCCAGACTAAAGATTGGATGACCGAAAAGTCATTTTCAATAACAAAACTTGGCATTTAATCCTGTCAGATATATTTTACTGTAATATTATCCTTGTATAACCAACGCCCAAAATCCAAGGGAAGTCGGCATATGTTGACCAGTAGGGTTCCGAGCGTTGACTGGGGAAGATGCAATGTGTTATCTACATGGGTGAAGTCCAGTATCTCGCATATTGCAAACAAAAAATCTAATGTAGATAATTTGCTTACATTTGAAAAACAATCCATATCGTCCTTTGAAATTATCTCTTCCACACTCACCTGTTATCGACCTACGATCAATAATAGAGCCGCTGTACGACACGACTCAGGAAGAATTTCTTTTCAGGATCACTGGAGTATAGAAACTGGAAGACCGATACGATTGAATCATCTACTATATGAATTTCGGAATAAATCGTCACATTGGAATTCAAAAACATCAACGGGAACTTAACCAGATTCTCAAAAGGAAAAAGTTAAAGACAAAGATCAAGATTCGGTCTACAACGGCATACAATTGTTCAAGATAAAACATAGCTTCACCACCCGGAGAATTAAAACTATATAGGACAACTCCAAAACCTACATCACGCACCTACTTACCGACCTAAACCCTTGCATAAACTACGGAGCAAAGATTGCATCGTCAATACCAGGAATTGAAATTCAGATCAAAATCAAAAGACAACCGGCTATCAAAAGTCAATCAATTAAAGACAACGTCTTGAGGTGGACTCTGACGATTCACACTGAAAATTCAATAGATGACTGAAGAGTCAATGCCAAATTTGCATGATAACCTTGACACATAGATTCACAAAATGAGAACTGAAAAGAAGTTACATCCAGAGCACGTCTTATTTTTAATGAAGGTATGATCTAAGGGGCAAATTTTATATGGGGATTTAACCCAGTAGAATCCAAAGGAAATCAAAAGGCAAGCATTCGTGGTTCGACCAATAGTCTAATGCAACTAATGTTTGGATGACATCGAAACAAGACGACATGTTATAAAATTACATGGGGAACATCAACATGAGATAATAGACATGATCCAAAAGGAAAAGCTTAGAAATCCACTAAGTACAAGGATCGTAAGAGATCCATACCTTTTCACTAGATCGCCATAAAATCCAGAGACCAAAGTCCAAAGAAAAGCTTAGTGTATGGATCGTTGGCGATCCATACACCATGGGTCGCCAGCGACCATACATTTGGCGATCCAAACGTCACAACAAGGTCACCGCGCTCCATGGAAAATAATGCAGAGAGTAGGGCTATGGAATTGGCTCGCATCGAGCCAAGTACTATGGATCACAGCGATCCATTCTTTTAGCTTGGGTTGCAAGGCAAGTTTTAGTGGTTCTTTCCTAAGTTCATCTATAAGCTGTTATTGAACAGGCCTGGCCTAGAAGCTCTTCGATCTCTAAATACCATCCTATCTGCAATGGAAAAGGGTTCCTCCTTCGGACTAATGGCTAAACTCTGCTGGAAGCCTTCTTCACTCTTCACCTCCCTCACAATAATCTTCAAAGGAGTTCACTATGATTCTCTAGTGGATTCTAACTTTGGAGATTCAATCTAGCTAAGGATAATTAAGAGCTTTATAGTCAAATACATCTTGTAGCAGCAATCAGTCTATAATAAAAAGTATAAAGTAGATGTAGGCTTCATTAACAGCTGAACCAGTATAAAAATCTTCTTTCCTTCTTTGTCTTACTGCTTTTATCTATATCTATGACCAATATTATTGCTATGTGAGAATAGGACTGGTGTTTTCATTCTCAAACCAGGGTGTTGATCCATTTTTTGGGTTAACATGGTGTGAATAATGACATGCCAGATATTTAGTGCCGCTAAGTGGATTAGTAATTAAATGCATTCAGCTACATGGGTAATTCTGACTAATCTGTCTCAATTAACTGACTGTCTGTCCCTACTTCATATTTTTTCCAAGGTTACTACAAACCTATATGGCTGACCCGAGCCTACTAGATATACCAAAATTCTCTAACTCACTATTAAAAAGAAAATGGACTATCCTTCAAAACACAATCATCTTAGTCTTAACCTGATTGTCTGTCAATCTCATAGTTTTGCTAGGCTTACTATGAACCTAATGGTTTTGTAGGCCAACTAATAACCTATCTAAGTTATATTCCATTCTGTGCGAAAACCTACATTTGGTTTTATCCTTAATAAAGCACTACGCATTAGAATTGTGTACTAGTATCAACTAGGGGCTAACAGTTGAAGTACAGGGCACAACCCTACACTAGTCCCATTATATGGTTTTCTATTCTCCAATCCTTGAGTCAATTTATCCTATCATAATTTATGTAAAGATGATGAGAACAATAATCTCTCTGGTAAAATCCTAGGCTAATTACTTTTTTATTTCCTTAGAAACATAAATCTTTATAACTGATTTAGCCTTTGAAATCATACTCAAAAACAAGAAAAATATAGCCCTTTACTTTATCTAAAATATTATGCCAAGATATATGCTTTTATAAAATAGCTTTTATGAACTTCAAAATCATTCATAGGTTGTCACACCTCAAAAGCTTAGGCCATGAAGCCATATATGATAAAACCGTTTGAATTGATAAAGTACGACATTGATATAGCCGCTATGGGTTTTCGCACCCCTCTACATTGCTATAATGTTAAAGCATTTGGTTTAATAAAACATAAGCCCATAAGTCCAAAATATTTTATGTCACATAACATAAATATATAGGTTGCTGAATATAAGCGGCATAGTCTTTGGTTTTCATTGTATAAAGCTTTAAAACTTAGAAGTAAGGGAACGTAGACATTGATGACCTTCAGCATCAATATCATAAGTTATTAAAATCATTTATGTCGATATAGAAAATAGGAGACAACATTGCCATTTATATCGATGTCAAAAGTAAGGTTTATATGCGGCATTGCTACCTAAAGTAATAATGCCAAAATTACATATATGCGACATCATGACCTTTAATATCAATGTCAAAAATGTGGCATTACTGCCTCTTTATATAAGAATGAAGATATGCAGCATCATTATCGCTATAAATATTAATGCCGGTATAAAATTTGCGACATCATAGTTTCAAGGAGTTGATATTGAAAATAAGTTGCATTGTTTAAAACCATGATGAAAACATGCGGCATTACTATAGCCGATATAAAATAAGCAGCATTGTTGCCGTGATACCTTTATCTTTAAAGCAATACTAGAGGCATTACCATAGCCAATATAAAATATTTGGCATTGATAGCTGCGACATAGATGGGCATCGGCATTGATTAACAACACCGTGGAAAATCTCGTAACTAACATAAAAACCGTTTGATTTCTTTAAAAGGTAATTTTATCACCAACTCCAAACTTTTGTCAAATTAGTATTAGATAATAAACTTCTTTATCAAATCCTTTTCAAAAAAAATGCTATAGATTGGAATTATCATTTCCAAAATAATTTGCAAACCAATAATTTTATATTATTATTTAATATAATTATTAAGCTTTTCTAGCCTAATAAATTCATATAAAATCATAAACACTTAGGAAAAATCCCTAAAATCACAATAAATCAGATTTAACATATTCTTTAACGTATAAAAATTTCAGAATCAAAAACATTATTTAATTATTTTTAATAATTAAAACCTGAAATAAATCATCTCCATTTATGAAATTCATAAAATATTCGTACTTGATTGGAAAATTATGAAATTAAAAAAACCACTTCTAAAATAATGTTTCTAACATCATATGCAAATTTCAGGTCAATTGGATGTCAGAAACTAGGTTTTCATTCTTATAACCTATTAAATAATCCCATAATAAATCCAATAAATTATCAGTAAGCATATAATCATCATTCATTCATAATATGGCATAATAACAATCATAAGATTCGGGTTTAGCATAAAGCTAAAAATAAACAAGCGTACTTGAGATGGATAATTATTATTCACCTTGATTTGATGAAGAGAAATGCGATTTGAGTCTAGATTAGATTTCCCCTAAGCTTTCCTTTTGTTTCCTAGCCTTTTCTTCTCTTGAATTCCTTAGTAATAGCCGACCTTGAGTTTGACAGTGTCTGGGTGAATGTAAGTGAATGAGGAAATGAGAATGGAAGGGTTTAGGTTTAGAAATTAAGCCTTTTTCTATTTTTCCTCTCTTTTTATTAAGTTATGATCAATCATCTTTACTTATTAATTAAGGTAGACCCATTTTAATTGCCAAATCTCATTCTCCTTACCACCATATGTTATTTAATTTAATTTATCTAACTTAATATCCTAAATAAAGTTAATCAAAATTAGAGGCGTTACAAACTACCCTCCTTAAAAAATTTCATCCTTGAAATTACGATAAGGTAGATAACATCAAACATAATCATAAACATAAAACATACCATCAAATCAAAGGATAAGTGTCTCTAATCATATCCTCTGTCTTTCAAGTACAATCATTCTCATTATCACTCCATTGGACCTTTACTAATTTGACCATCTTGTTTCTTAACTTCTTCTTATCTATAGCCATTATACGAACTGGTTGCCTAATAATAGCCATGTCCGGTTCCATTACTAGGTCTTCCAAAGCAGTCGGAGGGATAGTAGTCGCTGGATCATTAACACAGTTCCTAAGATGAGAAATATGAAAAATATTACGGACTCATATCAAATTGCTCAGTAATCTATCCGATAAGCGATTTTGCTGATCCTTTCTGTAATAGGAAATGGTCCAACAAATCTAGGTGCTAATTTTCCTGACTTCCCAAACCGGATTACACCCTTCATTAGCGATACATTTTCAAAAATATGATCTCCAACTGAGAACTCTGAATCCTTATGCCTCTTATTTGCGTAAATTTTCTACCTTGATTGAGCTTCTTTCAACCTAGCCTAGATTAACTCAATCTTTTTTATGGCTTCTTTTACCATATCTAAACCAAGAACTAATCTATCTCTGGTCTCTAACCAATATACATATGCTTTGTATGGCCTTTCATACAAAGCTTCAAAAGGTGTCATCCTTATACTAATTTGATAACTATTGTTATAGGAAAGTTTGACTAGTGTAGATGGTCTTCCAACCATCCTCCAAAATCTAACATACAAGCTTCTAACAAAACTTCCAAGACTTTTTTTTAACTCTAAGCGTTTTCCCATTTGTCGACGGTACTTATCTTGAGCTCGATGCCCAAAATCTCTTGCAGACTCTTCCAGAATTCGCTAGTGAATAAAGAATCTCTATCACTAACTATACTACTATGAATCTATGCAGTCTGATAATATTTTTCATAAATAACTTATCCAAGACTAGTGCCATCCTTGTCGAATTAATGGGAATGAAGTGTGAACCCTTTGTTAGTCTATTCACTATAACCCAAATACTCTCATTTCCCCTATTTGACCTTGGCAGCCCATAAACAAAATCCATGATATAGAATCCTATTTCCAAAATGGTATATTTAAAGGCTAAAACAAACCACTTGGCTTCTGATGCTCGGCTTTTACTTTCTGGAAATTCATTGCTTTACCCACAATCCTACATCCTTTTCATACCTTCCCATAACAAACTTCTCCACACATCCTGATACATCTTAGTTCCTCCAGGATGAATAGTAAACTTTGATCGATGACATTCCCTAAGAACTTCCTTCTTGAGGTCACTAACATCTAGAGTACACAATATTTCCTTCTTTATTAGAAATCCATTCCAGTCAAGTTTAAAATTCTTTAAATCATCAATCACAGTTCCACCTTATAATCTTCTAACTCCTTCAGCTAACCATGGATCATCTCTCTGCTTAGAAGCAATCCTCTCGATCAATAATAATCAAACTTCTGAACAAGATAACATTGTAGTATTCTAACCAAAACTAGCCGTCGATCTAAACTGCACACTATAAGTAATCAATGCCTCTAAATCTTTCCATTCTGTCAATATAGCTAACACCATCTTTTTGTGTTTTCTGCTAAGTGCATTAACAACTTTGTTGCCTTTCCTTAACGTATACACAATACCAAAATCATAAGCTGCTATGAATTTTAACCACCTCTGCCGTCACATGTTCAACTCCTTATGAGATAATAAATACCGCGAGGACTTATGATGCATATACAACTTGAATCTTTCTCCTAGCATACAATGTCTCCAAACCTTCAAAGCAAAGATTACAGCTGCCAATTCCAAGTCGTGAGTTGAATACCTAACTTCTTGTGGTCTGAGTATCGAGAAGTGTAGGAAATCACTTTACCTCTTTGCATCAACATGACTCCATATTCTGTTCCACACGCATCTATATACACCACCAAATCTTGATTACCATCCAGTACAACTAATACGGACGCATTAGTCAATGAATGTTTTAGCTTCAGGAATACCTCCTTGCATTTATTGGTCCAAACATATTTCACGTCCTCCTTTATTGGTTTAGTCATCAGTGTTGCTATACGAGAGAAATCCTTGATGAATCTTTGGTAATAGCCAACTAATCCAAGAAAACTCTTTACCTTGGTCACCGTCTTCCAATTATTAACAGCTTCAATCTTAGCTGGATATACTGAAAACCCTTTTTTTGAAACTACATGACCAAGGAACTTCACCTTTTTCCTATAAAAATGAAATTTCAAAAACTTCGCTTTTAACTAATGTTGCATCAACATCTCAAGCATTATTCTAAGGTGAGTCTCGTGATCTTGCTTATTCCTAGATTATATCAGGATGTCATCAATAAATACTAATACAAACCTATCTAATGATCTCGGAAGATCCGGTTCATCAAATCTACAATGAATGCAGGTGCATTTGTTAATCCAAATGGCATTACTAACCACTCATACGAACCATATCTTGTCCGAAATGCCATTAAAGGAATATTATCCTCTGCCACCCTTAGTTGATGGAACCCTATTGCCAGTCCAGTTGGGAAAATACTCTAACTCTACTCAACTGATCAAATAAATCATATGTTCTTGGAAAAGTAAATCGATTCTTTATTGTCTTTTCATTCAACTTACAATAATCAATACATATCTCAACAATCCATCCGGTTACTTCACAAATACCGTGGCCATTCTCTAAGGTGAACTACTTAGTCTAATGAAATTCTTTTCTTCTAAGTCCACCAGTTGCACTTTTAATTCCTTCATCTTGGTAGGTATTATTCTGCTAGGTGGTCTACTTACGGGATTAGCTCTGGGTACAAGACTTATTCGAAACTTAATAGCTCATTTTGGTGGTAGTCCTATAATAGGCTCAAAAACGTCTGCAAATTCTCTAATGATAAAAACTCAATCCAACTTGTCTTCCTCCTCCATTGCATCTAATAAAGCACAAACATCAAAATTTGAGTTCTCTACTAAGTATATAATCCGATCTCTGCTATTTGGATGTCTTAGTGATATTTCCCTACCTTGGAAAAATATCATAGCATCATATTTGCTTAACCAATACATACCCAATATAATTCCGAAGCCCATAAAATCAAACACATGCAAACTGCTGGTGAATATATAACCTAAAAACTTAAACTCTATATGGTCACATCTCATCCCAAGAGTTGCATACTCTCCTATCGAGAGATAAAACAAACTGCAGGAAGTAACAAGGTATGATGGTTCAGAAGTAAGCTTATCTATAAAACAACGAGATATAAAAGAATGCGATGCACCAATATCAAACAAGTATGCTATGAATCAACTGCGTACCTCCCACCACATTCTTTCCCTTCTCCTCTGCTGTTAGTCTCGAAATAGATGGTTCCAAAGCAAAAAAAAATTCCTTTCTCAATCTTAGCTGGTTCTCTGCACTGATTGTTGGAAATCCCTATCTGGTCATAGTTGAAGCACTTAATGTTCTTCCTTCCAATGACCCTTCTTCCAATCGCTAAAACGACGCTCATTAGAAAAGTGTCCTTTCTTATCACACTTGTAGCAAACAACATTAGGTTTTCCTTTCTTGGCATCTCCTCCCTTTCGAGCTCCTTTTTCTGAAAGAACTTCCTATTATGACTCATACCACCTTGAGCTTCCATTATCTTATTATTACTAAACAGCACAAGCATCTCTTTGTTCCTCAATGCCATCTCCATAACTAGATCACAAGAGTCTTTATGGTGCGGTAATGTTGCTCTAACAAGCTCTAGTTTTAGTCTCCTGATGAACTTCTTATTCCTTATAATCACATTATCCACATTTGCATATCAATATTTGGACAGCTCCTCAAACCTAGTTGCATTTTCAAGCACAAACATATCACCTTGTTCTAACTCAACAAACTTTCTAAGCAAAGTTGACTTGGCACCTAAGTCAAGTTCTCTTTCGGTATTCCCACAGTTACATTATTCCACCAGTAAAATACAGTCCTTGTAATTGCTTGGAAGCTAATCTCCTCTTTCGCTCGTCATTTAGACCTAAATAAGTAAAAATCCTTTCATAATGAAGCAGCCAATTCTCTAATTCAATAGCATCCATACTTCCAATGAATGGCTTTCCTTCAAATCCTGCATAATCCCGACTCAAAAAAACTTAGTTGTTGACAACTGGAACTTGAGGATTTGCTCCTCTAACATTACCACAACTAATCCAGTTGCAATCCTTACTTGCATCATGTCGACAAAGTACTGGTACATAATTCCTATGTATACTGACGATGTTCCAGCACACACATTAGCAGCTTTTTTGTTGACCCAGATTCCTCCTAGTATTGGACCTGACATTTCCATTGGTTGTGATGAGATAATCATATACTTATATGTACACAAGTACATTACTTAGCATTATCCTATACCCCAATCTTATTCTATGATTCATTTGGATTATATTTTCAAAAACTCTTTTAAAGTTCAAAATTCTTTTGGTTTTATATAAACCTTTGTTCTGATACCAAGTTGTATCATTCCTTATTCCGAGGCCCGAAAATAAGCACTAGTGATGTTGTAGTCATAAATAGTATTATTCTCCGATGATAAATTAAGATAAGTTAATAGTATCATTAACATCAGAAGCACATGAATATGAAAATTTTCCAAAACATACTTCATTAATAATTTCCATATTCATTACATAATCCCAAAACATTTCCCAGGTTCAGATAAAATATAATTTTTATAAAGTACTTCAAGAGAAACATATGAAGATGCCCCCTTGGTTGATCAGAGTTTACTGTTAGACAGATCCAACTTCTGCCATTACATAAATTCAAATAAATGATAACACAACGAACACAAATAGACTCCTATATTGCTATATCTACCTCCTGTACGTCATCAAAAGCTTATTCTTCTAATTAGAAACCCAAAATCCGTTACTTCTGATCTACTCAAATGAGCATCCGAGAGTTCAAGGGGAAAACAAAAACTTCGGATCAAACAAAAAGTCCGGAGTGAATAATAACATGCCATCTTGATAATAGATATCTAGTGAGACCATGTCGTTGAGCGAAATGAGTTTTTCCCTTATTATTATCCTTTGATATTATGTCTATCACAACCATGCTCCTGCAATCACAATGGTTACATAAACACAAGATAATTAAATGCATGCATGCTACATAGGTTATTCTGAATAATTTGTCTCAATTAACCGACTGTCTGTCTTTTTCTACTTCATAGTTTTTCCATAATGACTACAAACTCATATGGCTGACTCAGGCCTACCAGATATACCAGAATTCTTTAACTCACTGTTATAAAGAAATTGGATTGTCTGTTCAAACACAATAACCTTAATGTTAACCTGATTGTCTCTCAATCTTATAGTTTTGATAGGCTCACCATAAACCTAATGGTTTTGCAGGCCAACCAATAACATACCTAAGCTATATTCCTTTCTGTGCGTAAATCTATGTTAAAAAAGTTTCATCCTTTAACTCCTCAAAGTTTCACAAAGTACTTTGTTCACAAATTACTTTATTAATATGGGATTATTGAAATTAATTAATCTTAGTCTCATCGTGAAGTGGTGATTCTGCCGCTGAGTGCTTACACAATCATGCAGCCACACTTAAACTGTATGTTAAAGTTTCAGATCTAACCTATTATTTAATTCATTGGAAGCTAAGAGAAAATGTTGCACTGCAACTAATTAAAAATAAAGAACATGAATAGTAAAGGGCATAATATTTATGTGGTTTGGATTTCAAGAAATCCTACGTCCATGGGGAAAGTTTCTCTTTCTTTCTTTTTAATTGAGTGAGTATAAAATTTCATGGATGAAGGTACCATTGAACCTTAAAGTTTTCTAAAAGGAAAAATTTAAAAGTCCCCATAAGTTTCCCCTTTATACTACAATGCCCTTTCTATTTGTAGTCAAGAAATGCATGCATATTACTAAAATTTCTTCTTTGTCATTGTTCCTTAACCGTTTGATCGCGCAAGCTATTGTTTACTCAAAATATTTATTGGATGTGACTGGATCACCGACATGGCTTTGGTAGGAAGTTTGAACGGAGGTGAGAATCTCAAATTTAGAGCGGGAATATTCGAAATTATGGTGGGAGAATTCAAATTCGAACTTTACCTTGCCTCTGGGATGTTGAGGAATTAGGCAGGAAGCTTTGGTCTATGTGGGCCGATCTCCTCTTTTTCTTGGAATGGTTAACATCATGAGAGAATGATAGGGGACAACCTCGATTCTCTACTATGATGTGGTTACATTGTAGTGAATGTTGTTTGGTGGTTAGGCTACCTTGCCCTGCTAATACCTTTGATGTTTTTATTTAACTTGATAATGCGTTGGGCCAAAATAGAGCGGTGTTTCCTTATTTTGCTCTGAGGTCTTACTTAGCCTATGCTTGGGATATTCTTGAGGCTATTCTTGGTTTGAGTCACCCTCTATACTAGTTCCTTGGACTGCAAAGGATAGAGAAGGCGCTTCATACTTTGTCGTTTTTCCTATAGGGTCGGTTCTGCATTGAAGCGTATTCTAAACATCCCTGTACACATCCGTTTGGACTGCCTTTTGCTCCATGAGGCATTTTCTTATTATTTTGGCACTGTTTCCTACGATTCTATTCATTCTGCGCTATAGGATATAGCTATGGTGGCATGCCCCTATTCCTTGATACGTGCTTTATTGGTTCCTTATCATGATCCCTTGATTATAGGGCTTGGATCGGTTTAGATGCTATAGCTTTAAGTTGGTTCCCCTTCCATTGTGTCCCACTTTAATTTCTTGCGGTACGTGGTAAGAACGGGTGTGAAAATTGCCCCTCCAGGTCTGCTGCGATCATAGGTTGTGGTAGACTTGTTGCCTTTAGCACCCGATCTGCATACCTGGTCACTACAGCTTGATTTCTCATTTTTTTCCAGTTGTTTGAGATGCGAGCCTTTTGCATTCCAACATGTATTTTACACTTGCTATGATACCACCATTCTCATTTCTGAGATTGCCGTAGTCACTTATATATGGTGTTGCTAATACCACTACTGAGTGACGGTGATGGGCTATGAGTCTCACATGGCCTACCTTTTTTCAAGGGTGAAATGTCCTTCGTTGTACTTTCATTTCAACCTACCCCTGTATTAGGGGCGTAATGTCCTTGGCCGTATGCTTGACCGCATGCTTGTTTCGACCTGTCACCTACTTGGGGGTGTAATGTCCTTAGCTATAGGCTTGGTATGACCTATCCCTTTGTTTAGGGATGCAATGCCATACATGTGCTTGATCCGCATTCTTCTCTAGCATCACCATTCTCATTTCGAAGATTACCATTTTCATTCGTAGGTGGAATCATACCTTTGGAATGACGACAGTGAGCTATGAAGAGTGGAAGAAGATTTGATTGAGAAGTGAGGTCTTGTGTATACAACCCATTATGGCATGCATATGGCTTCTTTATATTTGTCTTGGCCATCTAATATCCATACAACTAGTGTGGTATGTCGAATTATCTAACATACTTGTTTTTTATATTGGTTCAAGCAATATATTATCCTTACGACCAGCCTCCCTACGATTGGTATGATAGGAATATTCGTACCAAATTAGGTTTGTTTTTCATCCTGCCTAGCGCATGGCTAAAGAGCCATACTTGTGTTGATGCAAGTTCAATTGTGTAGGGCCAGTATCAACGTTTTCAATGTTGAGATTTCCTGCCTACATTTTGCTAGATCAATAACTACTGGTGGTGGACTATGCATGTGCACTGATTTTGCCATGGACAATCCAGAGATTTTAATATTGGTTCGTGTTGTATAATATCCCTACATCCAGTTTATAGTATTATGACTTTATAATATTACAAAATACATCACGTAAGCAATGTAAGTTAGACAAAGTAAGATCCGAGGTGTTCTGTGTCTTAGGTTCTTGGAACTAAGTTTGCTATTAGGTCTGCTAAAACCTCTGCTAGGACTAATGGTCCTTTGCAATTTGGTCCTAATGCTCCATCCATTGGGTCCCTTTCATTAGAGATTATTATGTGTAGTACTAAATCTCCTTTGCAAAAGATTCTTTCTATGAGCCTTGCTTTGTAAATCTTGGCCATCCTCTGCCAATATGTGGCCGCAACTACTACTACTGCCTTATCCCTCCTCTCTTGGATGAGATCCAGGGAAACTTCCTTTAATTTCTTATTCTTTTCTATGGTATATGCTATTCCTCTATATGATGGGATTTTTTCGACGGGTAACATGCCTCATATTCATAGGTTGACAAAAAAAGAGTATGACCCATGGGGTTTCTGGTTGAAGTTCGGTAGACTCACAATGTTAGTGCCTTAGGTATTGGTTTCGATGGTAACAAGTATAGACATTATATAAAATATAAATACTAATGTTTTACCAATATATATATATATATATATATATATATATATATATATATATATATATCTTGATAAAACATTAGTATATATATTTTATATAATAGTATATAGTGTAGGATATTAGAGAAGTGTTGATTAATAAGACTATACAGTATCAAGAGTAGATTCAAGATGCTTATATAGAGTTTCAAGAGTTGGAGAATGAAGACTCATGAGTATTGAAGAATTCAAGATTTCAAGATATATAAGATAAGTTATAGAATCATAGAATTAACTATACTAACTACTGTAGAAAAATGGGATCAAAAATTAATTGTTTAAGCATCAAAAATTAGTCGCAAAATTGGTGCAAAATAATGCTAAAAACAAGCCTAGAACTTTAGATAGCATTTATGAAATGCTTTGTCTCCTTCTGTAATATTTTTTGCCTATTACGAATTGTTTAGATAGCACTTATGTGCTTTGAAACATTTTAAGGTGTTTCAAAGACGTTTTATGACACTTGATAAACGCTGTAGTTCCTGATTTATAATGTTTTGAATACATTTTGCAATACAACTTTTTACAGCATTCTGGAAATGTTGTCTTTTCTGTTTGAAACTTTAAATTTTGTAAAAAGTGATATTTAGACTAAGAATTTTTCTCCAATCTTTTTAAGTTATTTTCTAACTTATACTATAATGTTTTAAAATTGATTACAAGTTTAAATACATATTTAATAATTAATTATGAAATTTTAAAGTAAAAAGGCTTTTAATACAAAACATGTTTATTTTTTAGTTTTTCAATCTTTTTTATTTTTTTATGATATATTATCAAGTAAGTTAAAGTGTATTAACATATTTATAATCATTTAGAGAACGGTAATTTAATATATATAGGTTTTAATTAGTAAGTTAAGTGTAACAACCCATAAATTTCAAACGGTTTTTAACAACGTATTTAATTGAATTTTTGAGAAATTTTAAATAATAATATTTTGAAATAAAAATTTAATGCTTGGATTACGTATAATTAAATATAAGTAGTGAATAAATAAAAAAACATATAAATTTAGATTACGTTACTTGTTAATTAATTTGGGCGTACGTTCGTTTTAATTATTGCATCTATTGTACGCACTCTTTGATTTCATACCTTAGCTGTTAAAAATCAGATCAGCACGTGCATTTAAAAAAAAAGAATTAAAACCCTGCCTGCAATTCACGTGTAAAACTTTCCACTTTCATCTGCGTCTCCGTATTTAATAGGAATAAAAATCTTTGATTTCCTGACCGTTTCGAAATCTCTTCCCATCTTCATTTTTTTGCAACGCTGTTCAGATCTGGAAAAAAAGGGTAATGGGTAACGATCCAAAATTTTAGACCAATTTAAAAATTCTAATTTTTTTTAAAATACTGAATAAAATTTGGTAGAAACAAAAATGATGGGAATAATAATAGTTTATATGAGATTTACAATTTGAATTAAAAACAACAAATGTTAAGAATTTAATAATAATTGTTAATTGTAAATATTGATCTATTGAATAAAATTAAAGAGGAAACAATAGTTTAATTGTATTGTTGTAATTCAAATAAGTTAACCTCTAACAAATGAACTAAAATTGGTAACTAATGGATATGTTGAGTTATGTGAAATTATTAAATAATGTTTGATTTATTGTTAATAAAAAGAAGTAGTTGAATTACATTACTATTTGATTTTAATACGAAATTAATATTTCTATTTGTTGAAATCTTTCCATTAAGAAAAGAGAATGTATCAAAATGGACATTTAATTTGGTAGTTAACATAATGATATTTTATTTATAAGTTTTAAAAGAGAATTTTTTTTCAAAATGTTTTCCAAATATAATAATTATTATAAGAAAGATATTTTGAAATAAAAGTAACAGGTTGTATTCTGTGAATTTACAATTTTTTTTATTTACTATAAAGCAGTAGATAGTTGTTATTATTTTATATGTTAATTTAATGATTTAAAAGTTAATATGGTTTCAATTGGGAATAATATTTATTTTGACATTAAATAATAAATTTATCTATAGCCTTGCATTCCAAGTGGGAAAGAAATCATTTTCCTAGACATTCAATTTCTTTTAAATCTAGTTTTGATAAGTTACATGTAAATTTCTACGCTTCCCTTTTTCCTCATTTTTATAATAGGAATAAAAATTCGCATAGCAGTTTCAAGCAAATTTATTTCTCTTTAGAAGTTCAAAATCCGTTTCAAGATTGTTTGAAATTCACGTGTATAAGTGTCGCTTCTTTTCTATTTACTCCTTTGCAATTAATATGACCAAAATCTTTGATTTTCCGTACCATTCAAATGAAATTCTTTTATTTCCTTAATGTTCCTATACCATTAATTAGTACGTTTCTTTATTTAATCTATCCAACACAATTGTCTCCTAAATCAAATATCACGCGCAAATTCCTCCTGACGGGAATTATTTCTTGCCGTTTCTCCAAGCAATCAATACTAGTTTCATTTAAATACTCAACCTTGTACGCAAATAATTTCCACCACCTTACCATTTTATAAATATTTCTTGCGTTTTAATCAACGCATTTACTTCCTAATAAATGTTAAACGTGTACAAAATGTTTGCCAAAGTTTTCTTGCAGTTTCTTTTTGCTAAATTCATGCAATCAATACCACTACAAATATTCGCTCAAATCTTTCTTGCCTATATTCTCTCACCTCAATCAATGCAATCGTGTATAATTGATTTAAATTTATTTCTTGCCTATATTCTCTCACTTCAAACAATGCAATCGTGTATAAATATAAGCCTCGTACACAAATAGTTTTCAATTGCATCTCAACATTTTCTTCATTTCTTCTTGCGTGCGTGAGCTCTGAAGGTATGGCCTCCATTTTCTTCGTTTTATTATATATTTTTTTGCTTCTCCCCTCCCTGTCCTCTGCTTCCAATATATTTGACAAATCCATCTTTATATTTCAACTCGCATTCACAAATTTTCACATTATAACAGTCTTCATTTAATTGATATTTTAGCATAAAACTATATCTACATATTTTTTTATGTTCAATGCTTATGTGAATTTTAAGCCAAGCTTTTTAGAGACATATATACTTACTCTTATATCTTATTTATTATTATAAAATATTAGTAATATACATATTTTGAAAATATAATTAGATTTTTATTCGTGTTCGAATATAACATATATTAGTATGGCAGCTGAGTGTTGTAAAAGCATTAGTGATTTATGTTGTAAAACTAAAAATTTAAATGTATAATTTTCATCTCGATTCTAGTGTATATATATAAAGTATGTTTTATTTTTTTCTCTTTTCTGTAGTGCTTTCATAATGTATGGTATATATATATAGATTGATTTTCTCAGTATATTCTTTGAATTTTGAGTAAACTATATATAAATATGTTATTTTAAAATGCGTGTTTTAAATAAGTGATGATTTTTATATATATTATGCCTATATTTTATTTTGTGTGTGTGTTTAAATGTAATATTGATTTAAGAGGAAAAACATTTATGTGTTTAATTTTAAGTATTGATTTTTCAATAATATGATAACGTTTTGTTTTAATATGTATTTTAAATTCAATATCAGTTTCAAACAATGTGAATATTTTATTTGAATATCCGTCTTAAATTAAATTTATTGAGATTTTAAGGAAATTTAAATAACACATATAATATATGCTCTGTTTATATCAAACCGATTGATTTTTTTCCATCGATTTCTATCTATCAGCTTTGTCATCAAATTCGTGCCAATTTTGCTTTGCTTCAAAGTTCGTATTGGGATCCATAACTGACCTCATTATCGTTCTTCTCTAGCCCCGAAAGGTGAGAAATCACTTACGATTAACGTTCTTGTATTTTATTAAATTTGATTTCAATTGAAACGACAATTGAAATATGATGCTGTAGTCATTTAAATTGTTATATATATGCTATTTTCTATAACCGTTCACATGTGGGATATGACACCATATCCTGTTGTTTATATTAGATTTTTATTGATGATATATGCCTGTTATTTTATTGTATTATCTGTTATCACTCTGTAAGTTCCCTATAGTTTAGAATTCACTATGGGTTGAAATGATACATACCCGAACGGACTTTTGGATAGGAGAATTTCGTTATGGGTTGAAATGATAAACCCAAGCGATTTTCAATTAAATTGAATTTGAGATTGCAGGTCGAAGTGATAGCTACCCGTATATTTAAATTTCGGATTGAAATGATAAATATCCGTATCCATGGACCATAGCATTGGAAATTATATACAGACATCGTTGGTCCATATATATGTAAATGTTTGACCATAATTTCTATGGTTTAGGAAAGAAAAATATATTTTTAATAAAGACCGATTCTTAGAATATTATATGTATAAAAATGAAAATTTTATGTATAGACCTAATAATAATATTTAATCTAATTGAGATTGATTTAATACATATAATATGTTTAAGGATTCGTTTAAAGTTATATTTCAAATTAGATTTGGTAAAATTTTGAATAAGCTAGAGTTGAGAAGATAAAGTTGAATTAATTGGAAATGGTATTTAACTAAGAATTATATTCAATTAAATTGATTTGAAACTATTGAATTCGGGATTTAAGATGTGATTTTATAACTTGGTTTTGGTAAAAGGGATTAAATGGATATTTTAAGTATAAATAATTTGAGGAAATATTCTGTAAAATGAAAACTAAGGCTATTTAAATGATATTGAACTTGTTAAGTGGATATTTCCTGACTAAATAATAATGATGAAGCTAAATCAAGATCTATATGAAACTATTAGATTTAACTTTAAAATATTGAATATTAAAGCTTTGAATATAACGAAAATTTAAATGGTTATTTGGAATTGAATTGAATTAATGAATTGAGCTTTGAATAAATGGGAATTTGGAACTTGAGTTGATTAGAATCAATTTGTGTAGTTGAGGAAATTTCAAATACTTTACTTTATAAATTATTTAATATATATATAATATCTTGGAAAATAGATATATTTGAAAGGGAAATGATGTTTTGATTTTGAAGTATAAATAAAATTGAATGACCACAGTGTTATAGTGTATATTTCTACCTTGTAGATAGTTCCATAGACCCTTAGAGGATGGTTATCCCAAACATCCTTAAGTTATTTGTATTTCAGTTGATATTTCACTTGAGTTGGATTTATTGATATAAGAATGTTAATCCTGACTCGAGTGTTTTATGTTTTTGCTTTACGCTCGGGTCAGACTAAGCGATACAGCATTTAAGACTCGCCTTTGGAGTTTGGAGCTTCGTTTGAGGATCCAACTATTGATTCAGCTTTCAGCTCTTTCAGTTGATTCATTCGTAGAGGTCATTTGTTCGTACTGGAGATTTCACTGTATTTGAAATATTCTGTTGTATTTTTATTTCTAACTCTGATATTTATATAGTAGCTTCATGAACTACTATTTATCTATTCCGCTGCATTATTTTATATTACTCTGTATTTGTGATTCTGTGGTTTATTTATTTACTGTATATGCCGAGTTTTCCCAAATTTTAATTAACAATTCAGTATTTTGAATTATTCAAGTGGGACATGTATGGTTTTACTTTCGATTTGAATGGTCCAAAATAGCGGGTCGTTATAGTTGGTATCAAAGCTTTGGCTCTAGGCAAAACTTAGCATATATGGTAAATTTATTTACAGAATCACTTTCGTTTGAGTTGAATCTCTTCCTTTTGACTCGATTTCCTTTGAACTTTGGAACATTCCCTGTGGTTCAAAAATTCATTCTTGTCTCTCTCTATTTATATTCTTTTGATTCTCGAGTATCCAATGACTCCACTGAAAGATTTGTAAAGGGGTTGAAACTCCTTTACAATTGGCATTAATACACCGGAGATTTATGTATCCCCCGGTTTAGATGCTACTATCTCTTGTTATTCCGAATTATATCTCTGGTGATCGAATGTCGAATTGCCTCAGAATTCTGCACCGATCTAATTTTAGAATCACGTTTGACCAGTAAAGGTCGCCCGCGATTTATAGAAGCATATCCATCTTCTATTTTGTAATTTAATTATCTCATATTCGATCGAGTCTATCTTCGAATCAGGATTCTATTGATTGGAGTTCCTCTAAATTAAATCTCTATCTTTGTTTTGAAATCCATTCTTGAATCATCCTTTGAAAATCGGGTTTTGTTTGTATTTTAAAATTGTTTTATATACCGAAATTTTTATTTGGGTAACTATGATTTTATTCTGTATATAAAAGAGAAAATGTTTTCGATAAGGATTATATACCTAAAAAAATGAGAATTTGAAGTTTCGAAAGATTTGTAATTTTGAAAATATTATAAGAAAATTTATTTATATAAAAATAATTTATAACTGAAAGGTTTTGAATTTGAAATTCGAGAGATTGGACTCCGGTATTTTTGAAAATTGGTTTAAGATTTTGAAATATATAATAATAAGATTTGAAAGTATTTTCTGAATAAGAAATGTTTCAAATGACTTCAAATGAGTTCCAAGGATTTCAAAAAAAAATTCAAAGAAGTTTTCAAGAAAATAGAAGTCCAGAACTCACTTATGCCGTTGGAAAATAATTTCGGTGATGAGTGCACACATCATCGACATTGATTTTCGGGTTTCAGAGTGGGAAGAGGCCACTTTAATAGCTTTGCTATGCGAGTGACTTTGTGAAACCAATTTTGATTTCAAATTCCGATGTATGATTTGATATTCGAAAGATATAGGTATATATATTTGAAATAATTTAAAGTAAGCCGGTATTCAATCCTCGAGTTTTCGATTTGATTTGGTATAACTCTATTTATATATAAAAAAAATTGATTTACTGATTTGTTGCCGATTTCCTACTCTTGGATTTGAAATTTGATTTCACCGACTATTTTGAAGGTTCGAGCACTATCAAATCAAGGTTTAAAATTTTAAAACTAAGAAATTTCGAACAGTATAAAATATTTGATAAAGAATATAAGTTTAGTTTTGTATATTTAAAGTATGAAGAGTATGACTTAGGTAAATTTGAAACTTTTGTTAAATAAATAATTTGAAAATGGAAAATTGGATTTTTCATACAGAAATAAATAGTTTAAATGTTGTAAAGGGATAATTATAAATTTAGAAACCATTTTGAGTATAATTGATTTTGAGAAGAATATTTGGTTTTGAAATTAGATTGGAATTAAAACCAGTACTTATATGGTGATTTTGGAAATGAATTTGTTTGACCTAAATTTTGTTGATTTGAAAATTTGGATTATTTTCTAAACCTATTGTTTAAGAAACTTTGAAACTGAATATATTTAATTTGGAAGAAAATTTGGTGAAATCATATATGATCTTGAAACTGAAATGTTATTGAAACGAGAAAAAAATTTGAGAACCTTGATTTACTAAATACTTGATTTGGGAGTTATCGAACTTATATAAAACTGATTTGTATAGTACGAAATTGATTTGAAACCTATTGATTTGAATGGTACTCAATTTGGGAAGAGAAATTTTATATAATCGAAGTCTATATAAGTGTGATTTGATATACTATTGATTGGGAAAGTATTTGATTGAAAATGGAATCCTATATATAATGGACTTTATATAAGTATGATATTTGAAAGTGATTTGAAAAGGTACTATATGATACATATTTTTGAAGTAAAGATATGGAAAGCGTCTTCTGCTTGATATCCGCTTTGTGGCCATATTGTGGATTCATTCTATCGATATTATTCTCTCTGATTTTTGGTTTTCCGAATGTGATACTCGAGTGTCCCACCGTGGCGTAGCCTATGGTTTTTTTTCTCGCGACTGCATAGCGCAACTGCCTGGCTGAGACGGCCTAGGGGTACGGATTGTTTTCTGGGGGATCCAGGCGTAACCATTGTGTATCTAGCAATCTATGTAGGTCGCATTAGTAGCGAAACTGCCTGGCTGAGACAGCCTAGGGGTACGCATTGTTTCCTGGGGGATCCAGGCGTAATCATTGTGTATCCTGCACCCTACTAGTCATCATGGCGTAACTCGCAGGGCTAAGAAAGCTTACGGATACAGATTGTTTCCTGGGGGATCCAGGCGTAACCAATGTGTATCTGCGAACCATGATTAGACAAGGTTTTGGTTTGGTTATTTTGTTTGGATTGTACTTTCCATATCTGTTTTTAAAGGTTTTTCAAGTATTTTCACTGATTGTTGAAATAGGTCTACTAAGTACTTGAAGAATTCTAGCTTTGCGCCTGATCAACGCATGGCCAGAGTCTGCAAGAACGAGGATAAACTTGTTGAAACATCGAGTTGTAGAAGTATTTTCGAAAGGAAAATTAGTTTCGACATAAAAGTATTTTTTTGAAAATTATTTTATTATAAAAGTATTTCCAACAAGAAATTTTGTATTAATCTTTGAAATTGAAATTCTTTTGGTTTGAAATTAACTATTCGTGCCCGATACTATTCTTTTGAATCTACCTTATCTGCTCAGCTTTAGTTATTCACCTTGATTCTGTTTTCCGAATCTACCTTCTTTCCTTGTTGGATATATGCTTTTTAAACATTGTTTATTTATACACTACATGGTATAATAGAAATTTTTAGTGTTTCAGAAGTTATTAATTAATTATAACATATTTAAAGAGAATGATTATTAATTTATCTATAATGTTGGAAGTATCTTGAGATAAATAATTTTTTTTTATAAATTTTGGATTTAATATTTTCATTAGTTTCTTTGTAAATATAAGTAATAATGTAAATAATTGTTTTCAAAGGAGTTTTGAAAAGTATTAAAGTATTAAAGAAAATTAAATTTCAAATGAAGTTTTTAAATGAATATTTCAAGTAAAATTTATGTAGTTTTAAATTAATTGTTTATCTTGTACTTCAATCTATTTTTTCTTTCTGTTTGTTGCTATTCCCCTACCTTTTTCCTTTTCGGGGACGAAAAGTTTTGAGTGAGGGGAGAGTGTAACAACCCATAAATTTTAAATGGTTTTTAATAACTTATTTAATTGAATTTTTGAGAAATTTTAAATAATAATATTTTGAAATAAAAATTTAATGTTTGGATTACGTATAATTAAATATAAGTAGTGAATAAATAAGAAAACATATAAATTTAGATTACGTTACTTATTAATTAATTTGGGCGTACGTTCGTTTTAATTATTTCATTTATTGTACGCACTCTTTGATTTCATACCTTAGCTGTTAAAAATCAAATCAGCACGTGCATTTTAAAAAAAAAGAATTAAAACCCTGCCTCCAATTCACGTGTAAAACATTCCACTTTCATTTGTGTCTCCGTATTTAATAGGAATAAAAATCTTTGATTTCCCGACCGTTTCAATATCTCTTCCCATCTTCATTTTTTTGCAACGAGTTCAGATTTGAAAAAAAAAGGTAATGGGTAACGATCCGAAAATTTAGACCAATTTAAAAATTCTAATTTTTTTTAAAATACTAAATAAAATTTGGTAGAAACAAAAATGATGGAAATAATAATAGTTTATATGAGATTTACAATTTGAATTAAAAATAACAAATGTTAAGAATTTAATAATAATTGTTAATTGTAAATATTGATCTATTGAATAAAATTAAAGAGGAAACAATAGTTAATTGTATTGTTGTAATTCAAATAAGTTAACCTCTAACAAATGAACTAAAATTGGTAACTAATGGATATGTTGAGTTATGTGAAATTGTTAAATAATGTTTGATTTATTGTTAATAAAAAGAAGTAGTTGAATTAGATTTTTGTTTGATTTTAATACGAAATTAATATTTGTATTTGTTGAAATCTTTCCATTAAGGAAAGAGAATGTATTAAAATGAACATTTAATTTGGTAGTTAACGTAATGATATTTTATTTATAAGTTTTAAAAGAGAAAAAAATTTCAAAATGTTTTCCAAATATAATAATTATTATAAGAAAGATATTTTGAAATAAAACTAACAGGCTGTATTCTGTGAATTTACATTTTTTTTATTTACTATAAAGCAGTAGATAGTTGTTGTTATTTTATATGTTAATTTAATGATTTAAAAGTTAATATGGTTTCAATTGGAAATAATATTTATTTTGACATTAAATAATAAATTTATCTGTAGCCTTGCATTCCAAGTGGGAAAGAAATCATTTCCCTAGACGTTCAGTTTCTTTTAAATCTAGTTTTGATAAGTTACGTGTAAATTTCTACGCTTTCCTTTTTCCTCATTTTTATAATAGGAATAAAAATTCGCGTAGTAGTTTCAAGCAAATTTATTTCTCTTTAAAAGTTCAAAATCCGTTTCAAGATTGTTTGAAATTCACGTGTATAAGTGTCTCTTCTTTTCCATTTACTCCTTTGCAATTAATAGGAACAAAATCTTTGATTTTCCTTACCATTCAAACGAAATTCTTTTATTTCCTTAATGTTCCTATATCATTAATTAGTACGTTTCTTTATTTAATCTATCTAACACAATTATCTCCTAAATCAAATATCACGCGCAAATTCCTCCTGACAGGAATTATTTCCTGCCGTTTCTCCAAGCAATCAATACTAGTTTCATTTAAATACTCAACCTTGTACGCAAATAATTTTCACAACCTTCCCATTTTATAAATATTTCTTGCGTTTTAATTAACGCATTTACTTCCTAATAAATTTTAAACGTGTACAAAATGTTTGCCAAAGATTTCTTGCAGTTTCCTTTTGCTAAATTCACGCAATCAATACCACTGTAAATATTCACTCAAATCGTTCTTGCCTATATTCTCTCACCTCAATCAATGCAATCGTGTATAATTGATTTAAATTTATTTCTTGACTATATTCTCTCACTTCAATCAATGCAATCATGTATAAATATAAGTCTCATACAAAAATAATTTTCAATTGCATCTAAACATTTTCTTCATTTCGTCTTGCGTGCATGAGCTCTGAAGGTATGGCCTCCATTTTCTTCTTTTTATTTTATATTTTTTTTCCCTGCTTTGCTTCTCCTCTCCCTGTCCTCTGCTTCCAATATATTTGACAAATCCATCTTTATATTTCAACTCGCGTTCACAAATTTTCACACTATAACAGTCTCCATTTAATTGATATTTTAGCATAAAACTATATCTACATATTTTTTTATGTTTAATGCTTATGTGAATTTTAAGCCAAGCTTTTCAGAGACGTATATATACGTTAGTCTTATATCTTATTTGTTATTATAAAATATTAGTAATATGCATATTTTGAAAATATAATTAGTTTTTTATTCCTGTTCGAATATAACATATATTAGTATGGCAGCTGAGTGTTGTAAAAGCATTAGTGATTTATGTTGTAAAACTAAAAATTTAAATGTATAATTTTCATCTCGATTCTAGTGTGTATATATAAAGTATGTTTTTTTTCTCTTTTCTGTAGTGCTTTCATAATGTATGGTCTATATATATAGATTGATTTTCTCAGTATATGCTTTGAATTTTGAGTAAACTATATATAAATATGTTATTTTAAAATGCGTGTTTTAAATAAGTGATGATTTTTATATATATTATGCCTATATTTTATTTGTGTGTGTGTTTAAATGTAATATTGATTTAAAAGGAAAAACGTTTATGTGTTTAATTTTAAGTATTGATTTTTCAATAATATGATGATGTTTTGTTTTAATATGTATTTTAAATTTAATATCAGTTTCAAACAATGTGAATATTTTATTTGAATATCCGTCTTAAATTAAATTTATTGAGATTTTAAGGAAATTTAAATAACACATATAATATATACTCTGTTTATATCAAACCGATTGATTTTTTTTCCATCGATTTCTATCTATTAGCTTTGTCATCAAATTCGTGCCAATTTTGCTTTGCTTCAAAGTTCGTATTGGGATCCATAAATTACCTCATTATCGTTCTTCTCTAGCCTCGAAAGGTGAGCAATCACTCACGATTAACGTTCTTGTATTTTATTAAATTTGATTTCAATTGAAATGACAATTGAAATATGATGCTGTAGTCATTTAAATTGTTATATATATGCTATTTTCTGTAATTGTTCACCTATGGAATATGACACCATATCCTGTAGTTTATATTATATTTTTATTGATGATATATGCCTGTTATTTTATTGTATTATCTGTTATCACTCTGCAAGTTCCCTGTAGTTTAGAATTCACTATGGGTTGAAATGATACATACCCGAACGGACTTTTGGATAGGAGAATTTCGTTATGGGTTGAAATGATAAACCCAAGCGATTTTCAATTAAATTGAATTTGGGATTGCGGGTCGAAGTGATATCTACCCGTATATTTAAATTTCGGATTGAAATGATAAATATCTGTATCCCTTGACCATAGCGTAGGAAATTATATGCAGACATTGTTGGTCCATATATATATATAAATGTTTGAAAATAATTTCTATGGTTTGGGAAAGAAAAATATAGTTTTAATAAAGACTGATTCTTAGAATATTATATGTATAAAAATGAAAATTTTATGTATAGACCTAATAATAATATTTAATGTAATTGAGATTGATTTAATACATATAATATGTTTAAGGATTCGTTTAAATTTATATTTCAAATTAGATTTGGTAAAATTTTGAATAAGCTAGAGTTGAGAAGATAAAGTTGAATTAATTGGAAATGGTATTTAATTAAGAATTATATTCAATTAAATCGATTTGAAACTATTGACTTCGGGATTTAAGATATGATTTTATAACTTGGTTTTGGTAAAAAGGATCAAATGGATATTTTAAATTTAAATAAATTTAAGGAAATATTCTGTAAAATGAAATCTAAGGCTATTTAAATGATATTGAACTTGTTAAGTGGATATTTTTTGAATAAATAATAATGATGAAGCTAAATCAAGATCTATATGAAACTGTTAGATTTAACTTTAAAATATTGAATATTAAAGCTTTGAATATAACGAAATTTTAAATGGTTATTGGGAGTTGAACTGAATTAATGAATTGAGCTTTGAATAAATGGGAATTTGGAACTTGAGTTGATTAGAATCAATATGTGTAGTTGAGGAAATTTCAATTAGTTTACTTTATAAATTATTTAATATATATATACACTATCATGGAAAATAGATATATTTGAAAGGGAAATGATGTTTTGATTTTGAAGTATAAATAAAATTGAATGACCACGGTGTTATAGTATATATTTCTACCTTGTAGATAGTTCCGTGGACCCTTAGAGCATGATTATCCCAAACATCCTTAAGTTATTTGTATTTCAGTTGATATTTCACTTGAGTTGGATTTATTGATATAAGAATGTTAATCCTGACTCGAGTGTTTTGTGTTTTTGTTTTACGCTCGGGTCAGACTAAGCGATACAACATTTGAGACTCACCTTTGGAGTTTGGAGCTTTGTTTGAGGATCCAACTATTGCTTCAACTTTCAGCTCTTTCAGTTGATTCGTTCGGAGAGGTCATCTGTTCTTATTGGAGACTTCACTGTATTTGAGATATTCTGTTGTATTTTTATTTCTAACTCCGATATTTATATAGTAGCTTCATGAACTACTATTTATCTATTCCGCTGCATTATTTTATATTACTCTGTTTTGTGATTTTATGGTTGATTTATTTACTGTATATGCTGAGTTTTGCCAAATTTAAATTAACAATTCAGTATTTTGAATTATTCAAGTCGGACATGTATGGTTTTATTGTCGATTTGAATGGTCCAAAATAGCGGGTTGTTACATTAAGTATTTTATAAATGTAGTAATGGAAGTTTGGATTTTTAACATTTAAGTTAAGACGAATTATTTTGAAGAAACTAAATAAAAAGGTTAATAAGTTTATAAATCATATTTGATCATACACATAGTTACATTTATCAAACCTTATGGTTAGGCTACGATTAAATTTCATCATTAATATGGTTTGTTATGTAAATATATGAATTCATATTATAAATCTAATGTACAAATTTCTTTGTAAAATTTGGATGCTTAGGTTTATACAATAATAACATTTATATTAAATCATGTTCCATAGTCCCATAATTGAATTTTGATTACACACACACACACATCATCTAGTTTATATTATTTTAAATATAATAGGTATTGATTTTGATGTATTTATCATCTTACCTAGGAGTTTATTCCCATTATTATTTTATAATGATTGTAGTGTCCCACATTCATATTTGATAGTATTTAAATAAATAGTTTAAGTTATATTTGGTTTGTCTTATTTAATGACTTTAATATCTATAATTAATCATCATTCATATATAGCTAAATCCATATTACTTAGCATTCTAGTATAGTTTATATTATCTTATTTATCATTATACATTTTAATATATGTCATAATATACTTATATCTCATATTAATCATCATTCATATCATATATTAATCATCATTTATGTGTCATAATTTCCCATTATACATCACATATTACATCTTTATAGTATCATATTCAATCATTTATGATTCATTAACATAGCATTTAAATCTTATTGAATTTAACTCTCTAATTTAAATTTATTTTATTTAAGAGAGGTTAAAGTTAGAGTTAGTGTTAGAATCATAGTTTTAGGTGGTTATTTTTGTTGATGACAAAGGGGAAGAAATATTTAAAATCTAGGCAGAGGAGTTTTGTAACCCAAAGGGAGTTATATTATATTTTATATACAGAGTTGTCATCATCAAAATGGGGGATATTGTTAGTACCTAGGTATTGGTTTTGATGATAACAGCTTTAGACATTATATAAAATATAAATACTAATGCTTTATCAAGATAGATATAGTATATAGTGCGGAATATTAGACAGGTGTTGAATAAGATGACTGTATAATATCAAGAGTAGATTCAAGATATTAGAGTTTCAATAGTTGGAGAATGAAAACTCATGAGTATTGAAGAGTTCAAGATTTCAAGGTATTTCAAATAAGTTATAGAGTCATAGAATTTATGTTAAAACCCTGATAGCACTTTCTTTATCCCTCTCTCCATTTTAGTTAAGTTTTTTGCATTTTTCAAATATCCTAGTTTTCAAAATAATATTTTCAAACATCTAGTCAAAATGTTTCTCAAAATAATTTCTTAACCTTTTATATCTACAAGGACATTATATTAAGTTTTTAAGTATTTTTTTAATCCATTTTATTTTTTTGGTATTTTAGTTTATATCTTCCTTATGTTTATTTTTGATATTTATGTTTTGATTTTAGACATTTACTTAATTTATAACTATATTGATTTTATATTATTTACCTTATATTGAATACTCTTATTACATATTTCAAAATTATTTTATAAAGTTTTATAAGGTTTTAATATGATTAAAATATGTATAAACTATATTTAAATGTTTGTACAAAGTTTCAAAATATTTTACAAAACTTAATATTTTCAAAACAATTTTTATTAAGTGAGTTTTCAAAGTATAGAGGGATGTGTCAACATATCCTCTCTAAGTATGTCGACATACAGGCTGGAAATTTCAAAATTCAAATTTGAATGGAACCGCCTTTTTGTCGTACCTCTTCACGAATGGACACGACCATTGTTTTCCTACATATACCAGACTTCTAAACGAATTTTAAAGATCAACTTTCTTATTCTTCTCCCTTTTTTTCACTCTCTTGATTTCTAAATCAATTTCTCCCTAAACTCTATCGAAATTCAACCAGAATCAAATTCAATCATCACTAGTTTGATTCTCCTTCATCCACACTCTGATTTCTCTCATCTCTCTCACTCAAACCAAGATCAAATTGTTATTCAAGAGTTACAGGATTAACAGTAATCAAGATCGAAGATCTGAGTCTGTAATGCTCTATCAAATCATACTATTATACTTGTGGGTGTGGTTGTAGCCAGTATATCATTTGGGTATGCTTAGCAGCCCGTAAATCTAATGGGTGTGCTTGTAGCCCAGAAATCAAGTGTCTCTACCTAAAGTTCGGGATTCTAGAGGGTGTGTCTCATAGCCTTGAACACGAGATTGTATTTGCATCTACTAGTTGAAAAGAAGTCCGTACAAGGAATTCTGCAAGACTAGATGTAAGGTGACTCCAAACCAGTATACAATCCTAGCATGTTCTTTCATTTTTTTTTACTTTTACTACATTTACTTTTATGTTCCCTTTGATTCTGTGATTGTTTCATTGATTCTTTATTACATCATTCCAAGTAGAACCTTAAAGAATTTTATAAATATTCATATAATCTATTAAACACTATTCAACCTACCTATCGTGTTAATTTAATCTTAAGATTCTTTTTCCACTGACTCACACAATACTAAAGAGAGTTCAACTACCCGCTTTCCTTTGGCTTTTTGTAGCCTTTTCTTTAGTATTTTTTTTGACGATCTTTGTGGCAGCTTCAACCTATCCATTTGCATGCAGATAGGCGACAGGTGAGAAATATTTTACTATATTATTTTCCTTGCAAAGCTCCATGAATTCTTTGCTCTCAAACTAGGTGTCATTATCAGAAATAATTTTATGCGGTATTCCATAGCTAATAATACTATTTCTTGCTATAAAAGTGACTATCTTATTTGCAGTAATTGTGGCCAGGGGCACTGCCTCTACCCATTTAGTGAAATTATCTATGGCTACTATGGCGTTTTAGCTTCTCCTTTCGATGTTTAAAGTGGTCCTATCTGGTCTACCCCCTATATGTCGAATGACCACGAGCTTGCAAGAGGGATAAGCTCATAGGATGGTTGTCTAGTGATGCCGACAAACCACTGACATTTGTCACACTTTTGTACAAATTCCTTTGCATCTTGAAGCACTATAGGCCAATAATAGCCATGCCTTAGTACCTTTTTGCTAATTTGTTTCCCCTAGTGTGATTGTTGTATTACCGCTCATGCACTTCCCTCATGACCTGTACCCCCTCTTCCTTTGAAACTCACCTAAAATGAGGGTTAGAATACTCTTTCTTGTATAATGTGCCATCAAAGAAGGAATAGTACAGGGTCTGGTATCTTATTTTTTAGGCTTCGTTTCTGTTCAGAGGTAGAACCCTACTTGGAAGATATTATTTGATGGGAGTCATCTGGTTGTCTTCCTCGGCTTGTTGGAAGAAGAATTTTATAAGCGGTTGTTCCTGGCTCTCTACCGCCTCTTGGTTTTTGTGCCTTGAATGTCGACCTGCTGGGCTCGGGTCGGAGGCAGTATTTGATTTGATTCCGTTATACATGGCTCTACATGATGCCCAATTGGTGTGGCCTTTATTTCACTAGCTATACTTGTATTATTTAGTTTTTCCAAAGAGTCGGTAGATGAGTTACTCTCATAGATTTATCTTGAATTGTTTAAATTTCTCTAGCAATCTCTTAGAAAATTTCTCATATTTGGCTAACGTTGGTTCTATTGCTTGGTAATTGTCGTGCACTTAGTTCATAATTAACTGATAATCACTGTTAACTTTAACATGCATTACCTTCATTACCTGGGCCATTCGTGGGCCTGCAAGGAGAGCTACGTATTCTGTCATATTGTTAGCTGCTTTAAAATCGAGCGTAACTACTTCATGCAGCTTTTGCCTGTTCGGCATGATTAAAACATATCAAATTCCTATTTCATGTTCATTCGAGGCTCCATCAACGAACATATGCTAACGAACATATGCTAATAATGTGAGGCAATTTACTTCAAGGCATAAGTGCATAACATACATACATACATATATATATATATATATATATATGTATATATACATATAAATGTGTGTGTGTGTATAGTCACAAACACACATTAGTCACTAAACATAGAGTCATAGAATAAATCAAAATATTCCTAACACAAAGAAACAAATTACATACCATGGTAAACATATAATTGTGGTATCACTCATACCGATCTGATACCAAAGATTAGGAATACAGAATCTCTACACAATCGCAAGGATCAGGGAAGACAGAATCTCTGCATGGTCACAAGGATCGGGGAAAACCAAATCTTGACTGATTTAGATAGTTATAGCAACCATGACTCGAAAACTCTAGATTATTCAATATTATTATATATTTATGTTCATAAGGAAATGCAGGAGTATACCTCTTAAGGATTTATCGGCCCCAGGCGGGAAACACTATAAAGTGCCAAATACTATTGCTTTCAGTAATCACTAGAACTTAACCGAAGCGTCCCATACCGCCAGGTGAAATTTAAGTATTTACCTAAGGCTAGTAAATCTCACTCATTACGGGTACCATTTGAAAACCCGAGCTACATTCTCTTAAGGATCTATCAGTCCTACCAAACACCAAAAGAGAATACAACTCTAAAGTGTTAAATACTTCCTATTAGCAATCATAAGAATTTAACCAAGGCATCCCATACTACCGGGTGAAGTTCGAGTATTCACTAATAGACTAGTAAGTTCCACTCAAAAATTCTATTTAATGAGTTATACTATATTCGAAGAAGCATTAATCGAAAGCATTTAAACCAATCTTTAACGCTAAGTCGATTGTTAGCACTCCCCATTTTATAGAACTAAGCTCTGAAAATATTTGTCTCATAAGAGTTTATAGTTTAGAAAACAATATATAATTTTTCATAAATTCATTTATTACTTAACTTTATATAGATATTCACTATTTGATAAAATATTCCATGAAACCAAATTATTCTAAAATTGCACTTATATTTGTCTATAATTGTCTCAAAATCTCATACAAGATATTTAGTTAACAAACCATGTTCAAAAACCCATATATATTAGTCCATTTATTTTATAAAACCATACTTATTACTCTTCCAAACCCCTTTTTGATATATATATACATATATATATATTATATATATATAATATAAATCAATACTATTTAGTAATAAACTAAGTTTATATTTCCACAGTCATATTTCCAAATCCATAACGATGTATACTAGAAATACTTAACATATATATATATATATAAAACTATTTGCTAAAATCATTTATAAAAGAAACTATATTAATTTAGAAACAAGTTTGATATTTGTAAACATAAGCAAACTCTCTTTTTTAAATAAAATAGATAGATATAAGTATATAATTTTCCAAATATTTGAATCAAAATGATTCAAAGTCCATAGAACATAAGGGAATTCACCATAACTAAATCCAAGGTCATCACAGGTTACCTGGCACCTTGGGCCGGCTACAAAACGACAGTTGAAGATATTATTATTAGCACTAGACAAGATTCTGAAGAAGAAGAGCCTAAAGGTATAAGGGTTTGGTGCAATGACATGTTTCGGCATCCCTGGCCCGGTACGTAGAAGTCACCTACTGTGGGGCGAGGTACCTTGTTCCTAATCCCATGAGGGAAGTCCAACCCATCTTCGTCTATAAATGGAAGGGCAAGGGTATAGTGAAAAGGGACCTATTTTCGAGGATATTGGGGAGACCCTGCCATTTTTGTTACTCTTCTCTTGTTAATTCAAACTTGCAAGTGATTGATTTATGGATTGTATCTGTATTCAAGTGATTGAGATAGATTAAACTCAAAGTGGATGTAGCCAATTACGCCGAACCACTATAAATCTGGTGTTCCCATTTTTGTTGTTCTTTTTGCATTGATTTACACTATTCTTCTGTTCTAATTTACTCTCTTCATTAGTCTCTCTACATAACTCTACTCAAGGGTGTTAGTAACCAAATCTGGTGCTAACATTTTAGTGCTTTCATTGAGAATTGAATTCTCAGCTTGATTGGATCTCATCGTCTACTACTGGATTACTATATTCACGAGATAGATCTAGTTGTTTACTAGAAAACTTCCTATTCTACTCAGATTTGAAAGAAATCTAAAGGAAGCTGATAGCCATAGATTGGATTCACCGATGTACGCAAGATCTGGGGACTGGATGTTGAAGTTTGCACTCAAGTTGAATGAAGGCCGACCCTCCTCTAAAGGAAACTCAGCCGATCACCTTAGAAAAGGTGTATGCCGATCGCCCCCGAAAAGGCAAATGCCAAACCACTCCCTTACCATGCCGAGCCACATCCAGGACGAGCCACATTCTGGCCGAGCCACAATCAGGCTGAGCCACATCCATGCCGAGCGAGAGTATGACGAGCGACCCAGTGCATGCCGAGCGATAGTGTGCGGAGCGACCCAGTGCATGCCGAGCGAGAGTATGTCGAGCGACATTCGAATGCCGAGCCATATTTCTATGCCGAGCGAGAGTATGCCTAGCGACCTAGTGCATGCCGAGCGAGAGTATGCCGAGTGATCCAGTGCATGCCGAGCGAGAGTATGCCGAGCGACATTCAAATGTCGAGCCATACGTCTATGCCGAGCGACATCCGAAGGCCGAGCCGCATTCCTATGCCGAACGACATCCAGGCCGAGCCACATCCAGGCCGAGCCACATTTAGGCCTAGCCACAATCAGGCCGAGCCACACCCATGTCGAGCGAGAGTATGCCGAGCGACCAGTACATGCCGAGCGATAGTATGCCGAGCGACCCAGTACATGCCGAGCGAGAGTATGAGCGACCTAGTGCATGCCGAGCGAGAGTATGCCGAGCCCACCCAGTGCATGCCAAGCGAAAGTATGCCGAGCGACCCAGTGCATGCTGAGCAAGAGTATGCCGAGCGACCCTATGCCGATCGACATTCGAATGCCGAGCCATATGTCTCTGCCGAGCCATATGTCTCTGCCAAGTGACATCCAGGTCGAGCCGCATGCCTATGTCGACCGGCATCCAGGTCGAGCCGGATTCCTATGCCGAGCGGCATCCAGGCCGATCCAAACTTAAGATACACCGGTCTCTTCTACGACCCCTATTTTCAAAAAAAAAAAAAATCGGGTACGACCCAAATTTTTGAAAAAGAGGCCGATCCCAGTAGACAAAACAAGACCTCAAATAACAATGAATTCAAAACTATGGAGGAGTGAAGCAGACTAGAAAAAAATAGCAATGAAGGCCCGCTGGTTAAGGACGCTGATCCTAGTAGACAAAACAAGCCTCAAAATTCGACTCATATGCTCTTTGAAAGATTCAATTGACAACCTCTACTTGAATACTCACGATTCAGAGTGGTACTGGAAACCAACCTCGAGAGAGTACACCAAAGTCTAAAGAAAATCATGGGAATGTTGTATATTCCAAGATGCTCACTGATCCTAACACGGGCAATTACAAACACTTCCGAGGTGTGATCGAAAAGTCGATCTGGAAAGGAAAGCTTCAATAGTATGTACAAGTACTATAGAATGGCGGGCAGCGAACATCTGATGTCTATTATTAAAGGGCTATGATTATCAATTAGACTGCTGATGGCTGACACCTCTTTGAAAGGAGCCAGGGGCAAAGTAGAATAGCGAGCACACGATGCTGCTTCACTTATCAATGAGATTTATCCCAATCTTCTTTGAATTATTTCCGTTTCTATTTCTATTTCAATTGTTCTATGAACTATGACTAACTTGAACTAAACTACTTTCAAAACGATGCAGGTGACCAGTACTCAGATTTGGCCGCCAATAGATCCACGTAGACAATGATCGGATGTATGGAGTTTCATCTAGACGAGCATGATTCAATTGCTCATCATCAATCATGTGCCATTCATTTGGGGCCAAGAACTAGAGATTGAAAAGCTCATCACGATCAAAGCCCGATACAAAGTGAACATGACCGACCATCCATTCATTGACCTCCACGTTTGACTTAGAGACCTAAGCAAGGCTTGAAATGAATATGGCCCGATCATCCACTCAAATCAAGTCATAAAACAAAGATCGACAAAATGCAAATGCCTCTCCTAAAGCTCGGTGACACCGGGATCTATCTACAGTAGACATGATTTGATCATCTACACATCAAATCCTACCCTGAACACAAAAGGTTGTTCGAAAGCTTGACTTGGAGTAGCTATGATGGGCTACCTCCTCGCCAACCATCGCTCTCAATACATAGACACGACTGCACCTTGAAACATATGCAACTTGCTTTGTCTACTCAATAATCTATTATCCTCATTTTCTAGAAAGAGATACGGAGAAAATTGTGCGAGACTTGATTATCTAACCCATCATGGATGTGATCCAACCATCTGTCATATACCTCCTTCCTTGACTTCATTAGAAGAGCTATAATCACCAAGAGGACGAGAATCGACCTTCCAATCTTTAAGTTTTGTCATTCATGCTGGGAACAGAGTCCCATTCCATGAGCAGACATGGTTCGATCATTCATTTGACAGCATTAGCCTCAATATGGTAAATGAAATACAAATTAACTAGATGGAAATCCGACTTCTCTCGACAAAAACCTCTAAGTCCCTAAAGCGGACTAGAATATAAATGACTTAAAAATTTCTAAGTCTCCAGAGTGCGGATAGAGTACTCTAAGTCCCCTGAGTGCAGACTAGAGTATAAACGACTTAAAAACCTCTACGTCTCCAGAGTGCGGACTAGAGTACTCTAAGTCCCCTGAGTGCGGACTAGAGTATAAACGACTTAAAAACCTCTACGTCCCTAGAGTGTGGACTAGAGTACTCATAGTCCTCTGAGTGCGGACTAGAGTATAAACGACTTAGAAACCTCTAAGTCCCCAGAGTGCGGACTAGAGTAGTCTGAGTCCCCTAAGTGCAGACTAGAGTATAAATGACTTAAAAACCTCTACCTCCCCAGAGTGCGGACTATAGCATCTTAGTCCCTTGAGTGCGGAGTAGAGTATAAACGAATTAAAAACCTCTACGTCCCCCGAGTGCGGACTAGAGTACTCTGAGTCCCCTGAGTGCGGACTAGAGTATAAATGACTTAAAAACATCTAAGTCCCCGAAGCGGACTAGAGTACTCTAAGTCCCCTGAATGCGTACTAGAGTATAAACGACTTGAAAACCTCTAAGTCCCTGAAGTGGACTGGAGTACTCTATCCTTTGAGTGTGGACTAAAGTATAAACGACTTAAAACCTCTACGTCCCTAGAGTGCGGATTAGAGTACTCTAAGTCTCCAGAGTGCGGACTGGAGTATAAACGACTTAGAAACCTCTACGTCCCCAGAGTGTAAACTAGAGTACTCTAAGTTCCCTTAGTGCGGACTAGAGTTTAAACGACTTACAAACCTCTAAGTCCTTGAAGCGGACTATCAGTCCCTTGAGTGCATACTAGAGTATAAACGACTTAAAAATCTCTAAGTCTTTAGAGTGTGGACTAGAGTACTCAAAGTCCCCTGAGTGCGGACTAGAATATAAACAACTTAAAAACCTCTAAGTCCCCAGAGTGTGGACTAGAGTACTCTAAGTCCCTTGAGTGTGGACTAGAGTATAGACGGCTCAAAAACCTCTAAGTCCCTGAAGTGGACTAGAGTACTCTCAGACCCCTGCGTGCGGACTAGAGTACAAACGACTTAAAAATCTCTAAGTCTCCAGAGTGCGGACTATTAGTCCCCAGAGTGCGGACTAGAATATAAACGATTTGAGAAAAATATCTAAATTCCTTAAGTGAACTAGTGCACTCTAAGTCTCCAAAGTGCGGACTAGAGTATAAACACGAAAATCTCTATGTCCCATAAACCATTCGACAAATCTCCAAGTCCCCAGAGCGTGGACCGAAACATGAACACAAATTGGGCGTGAGTCGACTAGGGGGAGGATAACACTAAGTCACCAGAATACAGAGTGGTGCATAAACATCGATAAATAGACGAGTGATTCCGACCATTCTCTATTTCGCAAACTTTCGGCCTGAAATCGACAGGACGATTATTAACTCGCTAAGGATGGAGTTCGACCATCCAACTACTGGCCTGGCCAAATCAATGCTGGGAGCAAGAGTACAAATCTCTAAAAGCTGAATACGACAGCTTACTATAGCTCTAGCTTGGCGTTCTGTACAACTTAAGGCAATGACTACAGGGAGGCCTCTACAAAACCAATCGAAACGACATCCAAAGCTATGTGCGACCGACTATATCCTACCTCAGATCGAGGGTCAATTCCGATCCACACCAAGCACATATGAATGTGCCTCGGATATTCCCTGAAAAACTATGACCTCCAAAGTGTGGAAAGGAGGGTAAACCATGAAGACTTGGTCAAAAATTCTCCAGCACCCTCCTTCGATCCGTCGGGAGGAGTATGAAACTGGATGAGCATGACCCGACTACATTTGAGCCAACTTTACCTCGAGATCTGATTACAGAACATGAACCAAAGTGGATGTGGCTAACTGTCCAGTGTCCAAATTACGCCTTGAAATTGATGAGGCATCGAAGTATTCCTCTTGGAATGAAAAACCACAATACAATCCAAGATAGGCGAGACCCAGCCTTCCATCAACTTACCTAATCTCACGATTCAACGGGAAAGAGAGTAAAGCAAAAGTAGGCATGGCCAGTCTTCCTACTTAACGGTATATTCCCCAGACCAAAGGGCACGAGCGAGAAGTAAGATGAATGTGAACCGGGTATTCACCAATCAACTCTGTGTCTTTGGAGTTTAGGTGGGAATTTAAACATAGCTAGGGCGAGATTCAACCATCCATGCAGTGCGTTTTTCAACCCGAGACTAGGAGCAGACACGTGGTCATCCAAAGACTTCCTGCGATAGCTCAATGTTGAAACTTATATATAGTGGTTACAGTTACAAAAGGCTATGACCGAAAGGATGCCTAGAGATAGAATCATTAAATCGATACCTTAGCTCGTAGGCAACTGACTGTCACTCCAACCCAAAGGATGTGTAAAGTATCATGAATGCATTGAATAGAAAGTGCGTTACTCGAATATACAAGCAAATTCAAACTCATAGCAAGATCCAGCTATACAGCTGCACACAACTCGAGGCTGACCACTACTCGACATTTCCTTCAACGTGCTTTTAAGCCTGATCTTTGGCCATTTGCTGATAATCGATTAGGGCATTCATAGTCCTTCACTATTAGACTTAATAACTCATGATAAGACTTTAGGATTCGACTAGAGTAACCATCAACATTGACCGTCCCTACCACATTTCACATCGAATATTATGCAAAATAGTTACATCTGAACTCAAAGAATCCAGGATTGCACCTGCTAAGCTGATAGTCGACATTACAGCCAGCCATAGCGACCCTTTTCGGGTGCTGAATATCTGATCACTGCTCAGTGCAGTGATGACAAAAAAATTAGTTGGATTTTTCTGAATAAATGATGATATGTTCCCTTGTACCCATTCAGACATGCATATGTGATTTCATTAACTATCGCGAGCCATGCATGAATATCAACCCGAAGCTATAAAGCACAATATCTATTAATTTCATAATGAAAGCTCCACTCTTACTTTTAGGCTCACCCCATCAACGTCTATGCCTACCAGTCATTGCGACAGGGCATACAATGACCTGAGACTCTGGCAGACTACTTAAATAGAATATCAAACTAAGCCAATTCGATATCTCTTATTTCCCTCGAAGGGCTATCCAAGGACGAAAATTAGCAGACTTCACACCCGAATTCACTACATCAGATGACTACTTGAAGAGTAGTATAAAACCAACCAATAGATGGAAAATGTATGTGGATGGAGCATCCAGTTATCAGTATTATGGCGCAGGAGTCATGTTGGTGACTGCCGAGGAACGATCGATCTGCTACGTCCTGAAACTCAATTTCCTATAACAAACAACAATGCTTAGTATAAAGCCTTGACAGCCAATCTCAAACTTGCTAGAGGATTTGGAGTGAAAACTTTACATATCTTTTGTGTTTCTTGATTGGTAGTATGCAAAGTTAAGGAAGTTGATCTTGCTAGGGTGCATTGTCTTGCTCCTTATCTCGGCCAGGTCCAAGAGCTACTAACCGACTTCACATATGACATCATTACACACATACTCAGTGAACAAAATAAAAAGAGTCCAGTCACTGGCCAAGCTGGCCAGTTTTAGGCACACGCAAAGTACATAAATTGTTTCGGTTGAAATATTTAATATTCCAAGCATTGACGGATGGAGATCAGCTAGGTCTTGGAGGCAGAGCCAGAAAAGGTGTCATGGTTCACTCTTATCAAAGACTATCTACAATGAGGAATTCTTACTGAATGTAGGAATGGAAAATGACAGATCCTCCTTAAAGCTTCACGCCAAATCATCCAAGAATAAGTCATGTGATAGAAAGGAGTTTGTCCATCCCCATGCTTCGGTGTATCGCCCATGATGATATCTTGAGCAAAGTCTATGAAGAAGAATGTGGCGGTAACATCAGAGGGAAAACCATGATAAAGAAAATACTCTGCTATAGGTATTACTGGCCAACTATCATTCCGAATGCGGTGGATCAGGCTAGACAATGCGACGAGTGCAAGATATTTGCAAAAAAATCCAAGAACCCCGTCGATGGAAATTACTCAAATGGTTAATCCATAGCCGTTTGCCACTTAGGGGCATTGAAATAATCATGTTGCCGATCCTAAAGGTGGTGCGAAATACACCATCATAGCAGTTGATTACTTCACCAAATGGGTAGATGAAGAACTCTTAACCACGACCAAGATGAAGAAAATAATCAACTTCGTTATCCGTAATGTCATCTGTCCTTATGACCTTCCATGATCTATTATAACTGCAAATGGACATGTTGAAGTTGTGAACGAAATCATAAAGTCTGTACTAAAGAGAGGTTTGGAAAAGGCTAGAGATAAATGGGCGGATGAACTCCCAACAGCATTATGGGCTTATAGAACTACCCATGAGACCATGACTGGCCGTACTCCATTCGCCTTTGCTTACTGCTCTGAGGTCGTCATCCATGTAAAACTTGACGTCCCCTCTCATCAAGTGGCTGATTACAACCCTTATTTCACAAAAAATACAAATTAGGAATCGCAATTGAATTACAATTAAACTAGATGGAATTGAAGATGACTTATGAGAATATAAAATGCATCTGAGAGCCAATGGCAAAAACATGTACCCGAACATGCATGTGTACATCCGAAAAAGTTCGACTTCTTGAAATCAACAGAAATTGAATTCTCACTTAGGGTTATTAAGAAAAGACTAGATCAGATAACCGAAGCTTACTAGCTCTGTAGAATCATACGCGGATGGCCACTGATGAACTACAACCCAGGATTTATAATATTAGGAATCGACCAAGTGTCATCATGACCAAAGAAGGATACGACACCTTGGGAGGATAAAATTGAAGAATAGTGACTATTCAGGAAACATGGTGGATTTCTTTCTGTAAACAAGGAACACTCGCTAATTCAAAGCGTGCCATGTTGCTTCACACGACACACTTTGGGGGGGCAAGTGTTATCCGGCACTTTGGACCGGCTATAAAACGACAGTTAAAGATATTATTATTAGCACTAGACAAGATTTTGACGAAGAAGAGCCTGAAGGTATAAGGGTTTGATGCAATCGACATATTTCGACATCCCTAGCCCGGTGCATAGAAGTCACCTACTGTGGGCCGAGGCACCTTGTTCCTAAGCCCATGAGGAAGTCCAACCTATCTTTGTCAATAAATAGAAGGACATGGGCACAATGAAAAGGGGCCTTTTCTCTAGGACACTGGGAGACCCTGCCATTTTTGTTGTTCTCCTCTTGTTAATTCAAACTTGTATGCAAGTGATTGGTTTACGGATTGTATCTGTATTCAAGTGATTGAGAAAGCAATAAAGATTAAACTCAAAGTGGATGTAGGCAATTACGCCGAACCACTATATATCTTGTGTTCTCGTTTTTGTTGTTCTTTTTGCATTGAGTAACACTATTCTTCTGTTCTAATTTACTCTCTTCATTAATCTCTCTACATAACTCTACTCAAGGGTGTTAGTGACCAAATCTGGTGCTAACATCACAAGAATATAAAAATACATCGATCCATAGATTTCAAGTTCTATATCATCTCCTAAACATATTTTATAATTTAGCAAATGAGTTGCAATGAGTGCCAACAATGCAGCACTATAACACACATAACACAGGAAATAATCAACAATCAACAAGGCGACAAACGAAACACTAAACATGTGAACTTGGCTTCACCTGGAATTGAAATAGCTCTAGGTTCATGCTCCACTGGTGCACTGGTGGTGGCCCACCGATCCACCGGTAGTGGCGAAACATAGAGCTATTTCAGCTCAGGTTGCCCTCGGACGGTCCGTTGATCGATGGCTTTCAGGCAACTGATGATTTTGACTTCAAGGGTGCCGAATTCACAATCATGCAAGCATATATACACTACAATTTGAAGATTTAAGAGATTATATGATATGGGTTTTTGCAATATTCAGAAAATGGTTTAGGAGATAATATCACAAATAGAAATTACTCAATTCAACAAGCATTCACTACATAAATCAAAGGCATGAAATTCCTAAAATTGAAGATAGGCATTATGAGTTTTCAACTCCCCTTATTCACCAATTCATCTTGCTAAAACACTTTTATTTCAACCTTGCAAATCTTATTTCAACAAATCTAGTATTTTGCATCAACCAAAAGAATAACAAACAACAATCAAAACATATTATAACCGAAATCGATTTGACTAAAGGGTGAACTAGAGCTAAGATAACTTACTTTGATTTTATCTCAATTTTCTAGAATTTATTATGATTTTCCATGTTAATTTGCTTTCTAGGTTTAAAGGAGAAACTTTATTTTTAGCTTACTATAAAATGACATACAATAAAGGAAGAGATGTATATTCTTCTTAGCTAGAATGTTATTGGGCTTTGGATTGTTGATGAAACCAAAAAGAAAATAAATCCACATTTGTTTCATTTTTACTCTCATTTCCCTTTTCTATTTAATTAACAACTTGGTTTTTATAAAATAAAAATACTAAGTGTCTAACACTATTTAAAATAAACCCAACTTCACTAGTAAACTTCTTATTTATCTTGATTAAAACAAGTTTCAACAATAATCAGCAAAGAGAATTTTACACTTTTAATTTAGAAACCAATTTAAACACTAATTAGATTTAATTGAAATTAGTTCCAAATAATGATTTTAAAGTGATTTCTAATACTTTTGAAATTTTCTTCATATACTAATTTTACAATATTTAGAATTTATCAAAACAAGTTCTCTTTTATAAAATGAATATAAACACAAATTAATGATTTAAATTCTCCAATTTGAATAATTATTTATTGTATTTAATCAACCCGAAAATCCGGGTTGTTACAAAATGCGTAAGTTTTCACCTGTTATTGGTTTTTAATAATATAGGAGTGTTAACTAGATGGTCCTTTAAGTTTTGAAATGCTACCCACGCTCCTCAGTCCACACGAAGTTTCGTCCCTTCTTTACCTGATCGAAGAATGGGATACATTTGTCTATAGCTTTGGGCATGAATCTGCTTAGAGCTGCTACCAACCATTTGGGCTCATCGGATCTTTTGGCTTCTTTAGGATCTACATCCCTCTTATGGCATTGATTTTCTCAGGATTAGTCTCGATACCATATGCACTCACTATGTATCATACGAACTTGCCTGATTTGGTTGCAAAGGTGCACTTTAGAGGTTTAGCTTCATATGATATTGCTTTAGGATTGTGAAGGTCTTCTTTAAGTCTTTGACACGATATGTTACTGCTTTAGGCTAGACTAACATATCATCCACATATACCTTGATATTCTTTCTGATCTTCTCAATAAACATCGTTTTAACTAGCCTCTGATAAGTTGCCTCTGCATTCTTGAGTCGAAATGACATAACATTGCAGCAATATAAACCTTTGTTTGTCATGAAGCTTGTACGTTCCTGATCCGGCTTAAACATTGCTATTTGATTTTACCCTTGAATGAGAGTAGTTGATGCCCACTGGTTGCATCTTCTAGCTGGTCAATTCGTGACAATGGGAAACCGTCCTTCGGGCAAACCTTGTTGATATCAATGAAATCTATGCAGTTCTTCCATTTTCCATTAGGTTTGTCACAGTTTAGATTGTCAATCAATTTAGGGTAGTACGCTTCCTTAATGAACCCATTTTCCTTAATTCCTTAACCTCTTCATGTAGAGTGTTGTATTTTTCTAGAGTTCTACGCTTGTGTTTGGTTGGGCGAGCATTTGGGTCGATGTTCAGTGCATGGCAGATGACGACTAGATCTATTCCTATTCGAATGGGTCTAGAGGAATACATCTGTAACGACCTGAAATTTTCGACTCTGAAAATCCCAGATTGTTAAAGAAAGAAGAAAGATGGAAAACAGAAACAACAACATCTCACACTCGCAGCGGATAAAATATAATAACAAATAATATCATTTTTTTATAAAGAAAGCTGTAATTGTTACTTTACATACAATTCATCAGAGTACAATCACATATACATAAACTGGACAATTATACAACTTATTCCAGAATATAATCCATACAGGCTATACCGTCTCATATACATAGCAGAAAACTCCATACATACCTGCCATCCAGCTCGCCTCTTGAGCTCCAGATCGTCCTAACCTGGAAATCAGTAATACTCAGTCTGACTCGAGCATTACATCAAAGTAACACCCTGGTTAGGCTGGAAACCAGTGTGAGTAAACCCATATAACTTGAAAACACTAAGTTATATCATACTTAAATTCTGGGGTAACTCGTACTTCACTACGAGTTCTTAACTTGTTATAGTCAACACTTATTTCACAAATCAATCTCTAAGTACCCTCACTTAGTTTCAATGGTCCAGCTCACTTAAATTATTTCATTCCATCCTATTGATTGTACATATCTAGTCTATAAAGAATAATAGTAGATTTCAAATCGAAGTGGTTTCGGGTATTTACTAATACCCGACCCCGGTCTCTTCGAATCCCAAGTCATCTTAACCCAAGTTATTCAAGTGAAGTACAACTCAAACTTTAAATACAGGGTGTCGCCTTTACACTGTAATTTATTGTCGATAGATAACCACATTATCACAGTTTAAACCAAATATATCATATCACATAGCATCACAAATCACATATCAGAGATATCAACTAATCTAAGGCATAAAATATTATTCGATCATTCATAAGCAAGAGTAATTTTTTATACCATTTCTAATTAATTTAAAATAAATTAAATTAATTACTTCAATCACTTTTAATCTTGCTTATTTAATATTAATTAATTACAAACCATTAATTAATCATCCCTTAATTTTCCTCTTAATTACATTAAGTAATTAGCCTTTGATTAATAACACAAACTAATTAACCTTCACCAATTCACATTAATTACATTTATCCTTAATTAGTTACTCAAGTTAATTATCCTATAATCACTTACATTGATTAATTATCCTTTAATTAATCACACTCATTAACTAACCCTTAATTAATCTCCTTAATTAATTAATCCTTTAATTAATTACACTAAGTAATTAACCCTTAATTACTTCCACTAAGTAATTATTCTTTAATTATTTTCCATCAAGTAATTCCCCTTTAATTAATTACATCCAGTAGTTACCCATTAATTACTTACAGTAAGTAATTATACTTTATTAATTACATTAATTAATTATACTTAACCAATCATCAAGTGATTATCTTTAATTAATTAAACTAATTAATTAACTTAAATTAACCACATTAAATTAATTAATTACATTGAGTAATTCATTCCTTTAAATTACTTCATTAAGTAATTACCCTTAATAATACTTCTAATATTAAGTAATTAACATCCATTACTTAATTATTCCTTAATTAATTAACCTTTGATTACTTAGATCAATCCTAAATTAAGTAATCAACTACCCTTAATTAATTACACAAATTAATTTATCTTAATTTAATTACCTAAATTAATCATCTTAGTTAATTAAATAATTATACTTTAATTACTTTTGTTAATAAAACTTGATTAAATTAAGGTAACCCATTTACTACATTAAACTCTTACCAACCATTTAAATTAAATTAAAAGCTTGAATTTGGATTACACAAAATCATCATCCTTTGATTTACTAAAGTTAAATACCTTTCACTTTAATCACATCTAAATTTCATCAATTGCATTTTATTTGAAAACATTTATGGACTATATAAACCAAACTATTTTTAAAACAAAATTTAAACTTTGAAAATATATACTTTAAAACTTAAATTTGTTTAACCACCTTGCTCTAATCTCAAACATTTCATACATCATTAAAACTGGTTAGGCTATTCTTGGAAATTTCTTTTGAAAACTTTGTTTAAAATTTAACTTTGCTTTCAAATTTGAAATTCATTTAACAATTTAAAAACCTGGACATGATTAAAACTTGGTAACAATTTGATACGAGACATAACAGCAAAACCACCAAGAAAAACCAAAGAAAACCTGAGACAACACACGAGGTTACCCCTCCTCAACATCTTCAAGTCGGACACGAGAATGAAAACGAGTAAAACCTGTGCCAAACTTCTTCCCAAACCCACAAAACTTCCAAATGCACAAATGACCACCGTGCATGTGCATGCTGGTTCCGATCACCGACGATCATCACCACAACCCTTGACATGATGACACCGACCATGCCGATCCTCTCAACCACCCTAATCGGCGAATCTACCATTGAAATGAAAACAAGCATCATGGCACTCAACAGGAATTAAACTTGAATGACAAAATCTCCTATCGTCGATGATCTCATCGACTGGAACCCCCGACGCTTCTCCTAGAGCAGCACCACATCACAACGTCGCGATTCCCTACCTCGCATTTGAGCTCGATGCACTATGGTCGTCGAGATCACCACGACATCGACGCAGACAAAAACAGGTAACCCAACCCTAGATCACCTCTGACGAATCTCCACGTTCATCAGAAAAATATTCACATATCCTTCCCAAGATCCTCTATACCCCAGCCTGCTCCAGCAGTGGTCTCGTCGCTCACCACAACGTCGTTCACCAGAAATTTTACAAAAATACAAAATCCGTTCATCCCACTAATTCACAACAAAAACCATTTTAAAAATTACTAAATTCTTATCAAAATTCATGATTCGTTTATACGAATCAGATTCTATAATCCAAAGATGAAATCATAGACATTGATTTTCAACTAATTTTAGATTTTAACTGTGATCTTCAATTTCCAAAATGTTTACAACATATATACACCTAAACTTATTTTTAAAAACAATATTACATTGTTATTATCATTTTCTTTTCAATGATCTTAGACTAATAATGATGTTTTTAGGAAGATAGGAATTTTTAAAGTTGATCTTGAACCTGAGATTTAACAGAGACCATATATGCAGGTATGCTTTCAAAATAGCATAATCCAAACCAAATTCAATTGAACATTCATGCAAACATATACTTATCATCATCACACTGATATACCACATACATTAGCACTAAATATTTTTGCTTTTAAATGTTTACTCACCTGTGTTTGAAGAAAACAGAGCCTGAAAGTTTTTGATCTAGTCTGATCTTTGATTTTGCTTTACTACTAGTTTTGTTGATCCTTGGTCTGAAATGCTTTGGGTTGATTCTTGGGCTTGGTTTAGTTTTGAAGTTGCTCGAATATTCAGGTAGATGATTGCTTGATTAATTTCAGGTTTGCAATTGCGGCTTTACAGGCTTTGATCTTGCTATAGATTGTATTTTAAAGATGAAATCTTATTTGATAATTTTCTGGTTTGAGAAATTTGTTACAGGTTTTGACTTCTCTGATTTGTATAATCTTCTCAGGGTTTGTTTTCTTTTGAGCTACAGGTTTATGAAAATGAGATAGAAAACGAAGTGAAGAGAAGAGGGAGTTGAATATATAGACTAAATTATGGTTATTTAAATTAAAAGAAAATAAAAATTAAAAAGTGACACTTGTAAAATTTTCTAACATTTGTCAATTACAATTGATTATTAAATTACACATGTTATTAACAAGATTTTATAATTAAACACTTGTCATTATAAATTTTTAATTATTTTTAAATGTTAATAAAAAGCTTTTGTATTGGATACCAAAACCTTACTTAAATTTAAAATTTTAATGGTTGCCAGGCGATTTGCTTCTTCCACGTCTTCTCCTTCATCTCAGTGACTCCCTCTCCGTTCCCTCTCCCCTTTCATGTCGACTTCTCTACCATTTAACATTTCTCAACGTATCCCCTCCCCCTCTTCTACTCGTTCTGGCCGACAATTCAGGCACTTGGCAGCTGTTGATGATGAGCACCCTGACATTCTCTCGTCCCGAGAATTCCCCCCTCTTTGTGCTAGCAACCGGTCTCCCTTAGAACCTATTGACCGCCATGAAATGATTGAAGCAACAGCTGTTGTTTCCGGTCCACTTGCTGTGTCTACGTCGACATTATTTACTAGTACGTCGCTCAACCTTCTTAAGTCTGGATCTGAAGTGAGTTGCGTTGTTGAGTCTGGTTGCGCTTTGGGTGATAATGTCAAGTGTAAATTGGTTAATGACCGTGAATTAGGAGGATTAGCAGGTGTAGATTATGGCTTGGGTAAGTCTGTTGTGCCAGTTTGAAGCTCGTCAAGTGTTTGTAACAATGCTAATGAGGGAAATGGTACTATCCTCAGCGTGATTGGTAAGGCCTCCCCATTGTGTGATGCTTCTATTGATAAGCCATCTGTTAAGGTGTGTCCTGGGCCTTACCCTGCCTGCCCCAATTTTGGTACAGCTAGTGGCTCCTTTGCCTTTGCCACTATTGAACCAGAGAACAACAATATTTATCCTGGCGATTTCATGCATGCAGTATCTTCTCCCCTTATTCCACAATGCCCCAATCCTGAGGCCTCTTCTGCTGTTGAGGTTTGTCGCCCTGTTGCTCCTTGCCCGCCTGTTCCCAAAACATGGTCATCTCTTTTTACATCCATGCCCCGTAATGCAGGTGTCTATAAGCCAGTTGAGTTCGACATCGTTGAGGAGAACGAAGTGATGATCCCTCCCCCCTGTGTTATGCAAGCCGGATTGGACTTTTGGTCAGGATACGTAGTTGGATTCTTTTTGGACCCTAAACATCGTCTTCATGATGCGGCTGCTGTTTGTCGTAGGGCCTGGAGACTTCAGGGTGGGCTTAAAGTTAAGATGGTGGATTCCTTGTACTACCTATTGTTCTCCTCCTCTGAGGAACGTAGTCGTGTTCTAGAGTCTGAGCCTTCCTTCTTTGATGGTCAGCCTTTTATTATTACTCCTGGTCCCCGACGGTAGCTAGTGTTCGTGACCAAGTTTTATCTATCCCTGTTTGGGTTTATTTCTCCCAAATTCCATCTGCTTTGCAACCATTGCTTGGATTGAATTGGCTTGCATGCAACGTTGGTAAATTGAAATGTTTTGACTCTAATACAGTTGCGCGTGGTAAGCTTGTTTACGCCAAGGCCCTGATTGATATTTCTCCCCAAAAGCCTCTTCCTACCTCTATTCCTGTCCAGCTAGCAGTTGGTCACGTGGTGGATGTTCGTGTTCGTTATGGATGGGTCCCTGACATTTGTTCCTCCTGTCATTCTTTTGGCCATATTGCCTCTGCCTGCACGCGATCTGATGTTCCTACTGCTGCTCCTAAGATCCCTCTGCCTCGGCCTCCGCTAAGGAAATGGGTTCCCAAAGCCTCTCTGGTTGCTTCTCTCTCTGGTCCATCCCTTTCCTTAGTGCGTCCTACTTCCCCGGTCCTTGGTGATGTTCCTTCTGTTCTCCCTGATGATCCTGTTCTCTCTCCGCCGCAAGTTGTTTGGGCTGAGACTGAACATTGTTGGGTTGTACGTCGTTCTGATATGAGATTCAACCCTGTGGATGACACTTATTTTAGATATGTATCTGATGACTTACTGGATCTTCGATGCCTTTATTATTGTATTGCTGGAGATTCCTTGGTACTTGACATGGAAGGTTCGTATGCTGAGATTAATTCTTCTCTTCTTGCTGATTCTGCATGGGATCGATCTTTTATATACTCTTCGGACATTGACTGTTATGATCCTTCTCTTGCTGTTCAGTTTCGCCCCTATTTTGGTCTACTTGGGGGTGGTTCTCTGGATTCTTCCAGGGTTTATGAGGACGTCGGTGATTCTTCCTCTGCGGAGGAGAACTAGCTATGTTATATATTCTAGTAGATGTGACATGACTGTCATACTCCTGTGCTGTATTTTTATTTTCACATTAATAGTAGCTAAGGTGCCTCTACCTTACTCCTGTACTTCAACCTTATTACGTTTGTAATAAAAGTGGTCGGTCCACTATAAAACTGTCGGCCATGCCAAAAAAAAAAAGCTTTTGTATTTAATTTACTACTTAAATAAATACTTTCTTAATTTATATAAATAAAACTTTTAAAAGAAAATAAATATAAAACCAATTATATTCTAAACAAAATCATATATATTTAAAGTATTTTAAAATATTTATCTTTTAAATTTCAATTTAAATCCAGATTCAAATTCAAATTCAATTTTAAAATCCAATTTAAAAATCAACTCAAATATATGTATATATTTAAACAAACACAAATTCAATTTGTAAATATTAATTCTATTTAAAACCCATACATACATACATACATACATACATATATATATATATATATATAAACAACACTTTATCATTATTGTTTGAAATAACAATTTTGCCAATTTTAAATAATTTGTAAAGGAGATTATCACATTTATTTGTTCAATCAATAAATCGGTATTTTCAATAGTTAAATCAGATAATTATCCAATTATCTGATGCCCGAAAATCCGGGTTATCACATTCCTCCGCCTTTGAAGCTTTTCGTCCTCGAGAAGGAAGGAGGCCAGAATTTATTCTATACCCAAAATCAGATAAATTATTCTTCGATTAATTTCAAAACGCCTTTTTTAAAAATAATCCACATAACATTATAAAATAGTTTTATAAAAATATTTTTTTTATAACTCGATGTCTCAATCAGTCCATCCTTGTTCTCACAGAGATTCGATCATACGTTGATCAGGCGTAGGACTGAAAATCTATAAGTACTTGGTAAACCCATTTCAACACCCAGTGAAAATAGTTGGAAAATAATTTTAGAAAACTTTGTGAAAATATAGAAAACATTTTTGAAAATAGAGGAAACATCTTTGGTGAGAATGCTCTTGAAATCATCACCCCTCCATGGCTGCAGTTAACCCGATGGTTACGTTGCCAACCCGGCAAAATCCATAGATAACTGTAGGCATTCTGCGCCCCTCAATTACGCCATGGAACCAGCTATAGATCGCAGCTAAACTCGGGGTTACGTTTCCATCAAGATAAAAACCCATGAAATTGTAGGCGTCAGCGCCCTTGAATTTTGCTGCCAAATAAAATGAAACTTCTCCAGTCGACCATAGATCGCAGTCTACCGAAGTTACGTTACCTTCCCGACAAAATCAAGCGTAGACCATTGACACTCACCTTCACACGATTTCTGCTATGGTCCACAGTAGATCGCAACGACATTGAGTTACACTGTCATCACAGCATAACCCAAATGCCTCTGTAGGCATCAACGCCCTCGACTTTCACTACCCAATAATCCTCAGGAACTTTCGTTTGTCTGGACTTCCTTACAGGATCAACTTTATAACCCTCCCTTAGGGCTCAAGGTAGTACCAACCAATGGTACTCCTAAGAAGTTCATTTCAAGGTAGCGCTTTTTCCCCAAAGCCATTCTCAAAACACTTTATACGATACACATATAGTATTTTCCAAATCATGCACCTAGTATGAATCCCATATAAATCTCCTTTTCTCAAAATCAATTATCCCAAAATTGATTATTCTCAAACTAGGCTTTCCAAATTTCCAAAATTTATTTTTCCCCAAAAATCAAAAGCCTTTCCAAAAGCCATAGGTTCCAAAACCATTTTCCTAAAAATCATTCTCATAAAATCCTTCATATATATACACACATAACTTTGAAAATCTTTAGATCACTTTATATTGTATAAATTCCCTTTTATACTTCAAATATTTTCAAAAACCCTTTTTATTCTGGCTATCGATTCAACAAGGGGAGTTTATCAATTATATACATAACTTTGTATGCCAAATCAATATTCAAGCTTGATTACTCTATAAAGTCACTTACCATATTACTTACTTTCATAGAGTAAATTTCTATCATGGAAATATCCAATTTCCACTTTATTTCATCATATATTTCACAAAATATACTTTTCATTTCAAAAAAACATTTTGCAGTCCTTATCCATAAATTTTCAATATCAATTTCATTCACACCCATACGATGTACACATATCATCCGTACGCTATACCAATTTGATCGCCCACTCGATCATATAATTTCACTTCCGAACTAGTATCGTCCACCCGACTTCCTAGTGCGGACTCAGATCTGGTTTCTTGATCACAAACCGTCATTCTCCTTGCATAGTCATAACTATGATCGAGAATTTTCAAAACCAATCGAAAATCCATATCTAGGTTTGTAATCAAAAATCGAGTGAAAAATCCCAACTTAGATCGATATACTATCTTGAAATTCCTTGCTCAAATCCGGATCAAATCATTAGACGAATAGAATAATATAAGTACATCCTACATATTTATCTTCATTGATTATTGGCTAAAAAAATTCCCTTTCTATTCACATTCATAGTTGCTTCAATCCTCATTTAGATTATCATTACAATTCTTATCTTAATTGGTATTTAATCATAAATAGTTTGCACTCTGACCGGCCTAAATTTAGAAAATAACTTGAAAAGTTAAAAATAGATAAGTAGTTGAAAGATAATTATTAGTTTATAAAATAGCTGTAAAATAGTTAAGTAGTTATAAAATAGTCAAATGGTTATAAAATAGTTAGATAATTGCAAAATAGTTGTAAAATGGTAATTAGTTATAAAGTAGTTGAAAAATAGTAATTAGTTTATAAAACAGTTGTAAAAATAGTTAAATAGTTCGAAAAGTAGTTGTAAAACAAGTATAAGATAGTTTTGGGTTTAAATATAAAAGTTGTATAGTAAATAGCTAGAAAAATAGATTTAAAAATAGTTTACATTAAAATAATTTATTTGAAAATAGTTCAGAGCCAAACTGTTCAATTCCCAATCTCCATTTCCAATCAATTGCCAATTTCCAATTAACTTTCAATTTCCATTCAAATTAAGTTAACTTCCATTCCCATTCCAAATCCAAATCAATTTCCATTAGAATTTTATACTTATCCATCTTGAATCATACTTCCAATTAATTCAAATTAAATTCAATTTGAACTAATTCAATTTAAATATCAATGTTAAATCATCTCGAATTATATAAATTTGAGTTAAATTTTTAACATTGATTTAAATCAAATTAAGCTTTACTTTTAAATCAAATCAACCTTTATTTTTAATTTAACAACTTAAATCTTTAAACAATTTAATTCTAAATCCAAATTCCAAAATTCCATTTTAATTTATCTTTACTTAACTTATTTCAAAGTTTAAATAAGAATTCAAAAAAAATTAATCTTCATATTCTGATTTATTATCCATTTTTAACTTCAAAACCAAACCTCAGTTTCATAGATTATTTATAACAATAGAATGATATCAAGGTAAATAAACATCCAAATTTAACCAAACACCAATTAACAGCATCCATTTTCAATTTCCAGATCTCAAACCCATTTTGAGATCACACCCAACTCCCAATTCAAATCAACTATTTAACTTTGCAAGTTAAATCTCAATTTCATCTTTGATATTATGTATATCCCTTATATATACATATTTATTTCCTTTGCACACCAAGTTATACTTTAAAATTTTAAACCACCCTTGGTTTTAATTCAAAACAAATTTCTTTAAAGCTTCCAAACAACTTATTATTTGAATCAAGCTCTTTCATTCAAATATTTATTAGTTCTCTTAGCACCTTGAAACAAATTCTAAATTTTCTGGTCTTAGATTTAAAACTTCACAATTTTAAATTCTTCAATTCCAATTTATAAGTCATACTCACCTAAATATTTTGCTTCCCTAAAACATTTCATTATTAAACACAAAAACCATTGATGATAATAACTAAGATTATCACATCTGGAAACCAATCCATTGTTACCTTATTCTAAAAATATTTCTACAAATTCAGGATTTTAATTTCAGTTTGGATCCATTTATCTTATTTATATAGTTTATATCATCCAATTCCAATTTGGTTGCATTTCTATTTCCACTTAATTCTTATTATTATATTTAATTTCAATAATTCAACAACCAATTTGAAAAATTATTTCTTTATATATCAAAATATAAGCTTGTATAAAGACTAATTTTAGAACCGTTTTAAAATCTTTATATAATAAAATAACAAATACGCTCTCATGTATACTACACTCAACTCATTAGTGTACCATTGACCCTATTCTTAATGAGTAAACCCACCAGAGCCAAGGTTCTCGCTTAACATTCGCTCTGATACCAAAATGTAAAGACCCAAAATTTTTGACTTCGAAAATCCCAGATTGTTAAAGAAAGAAGAAAGATGGAAAACAGAAATAACAACATCTCACACTTGCAGCGGATAAAATATAATAACAAATAATAGCATTTTTAATAAAGAAAGCTGTAATAATTACTTTACATAAAATTCATCAGAGTACAATCACTTATGCATAAACTGGACAGTTATACAACTTATTCTAGACTACAATCCATACAGACTATACCGTCTCATATACACAGCGGAAAAACTCCATACGTTCCTGCCATCCAGCTCGCCTCCTGAGCTCCAGATCATCCTAACCTGGAAATCTGTAATACTCGGTCTGACCCAAGCATTATATCAAAGTAACACCCAGGTCAGGCTGGAAACCAGCGTGAGTAACCCAAATAACTTGAAAACACTAAGTTATAACATACTTAAATTTTAGGGTAACTCGTACTTCACTACGAGTTCTTAACTTGTAATAGCCAACACTTATTTCACAAATCAATCTCTAAGTACCATCACTTAGTTTCAATGGTCCAGTTCACTAAAATTATTTCATTCCCGCTATTGATTATACATATCAAGTCTATAAAGAATTATAGTAGATTTCAAATTGAAGTGGTTTCGGGTACTTACTGATACCCGACCTCGGTCTCTTCGAATCCCAAGTCATCTTAACCTAAGTTATTCAAGTGAAATACAATTCAAACTTTAAACACAAGGTTTCACATTTACACAGTAATTCATCATCGATAGATAAACACATTATCAGTTTAAACCAAACATATCATATCACATAGCATCATAAATCACATATCAGAGATATTAACTAATCTAAGGCATAAAATATCATTCAATCATTCATAAAAAAGATTAATTTGTCATACCATTTCTAATTAATATAAAATAAACTAAATAAATTATTTCAATTACTTTTAATCTTGCTTACTTAACATAAATTAATTACAAACCATTAATTAATCATCCCTTAATTTTCCTCTTTAATTACATTAAGTAATTATTCTTTAATTAATAACACAAATTAATTAAGCTTCACCCATTCACATTACTTACATTTATCCTTAATTAGTTACTCAAGTTACTTATCCTATAATCACTTACATTGATTAATTATCCTTTAATTAATCACACTCATTAACTAATCCTTAATTAATATCCTTAATTAATCAATCCTTTAATTAATTACATTAAGTAATTAACCCTTAATTACTTCCACTAAGTAATTATTCTTTAATTATTTTCAATCAAGTAATTCCCCTTTAATTAATTACATCCAGTAATTACCCATTAATTACTTACAATAAGTAATTATACTTTATTAATTACATTAAGTAATTATACATAACCAATCATCAAGTGATTATCTTTAATTAAATAAACTAATTAATTAACTTAAATTAACCGGATTAAATTAATTAATTGCATTGAGTAATTCATCCCTTTAAATTACTTCATTAAGTAATTACCTTTAATAATCCTTTTAATATTAAGTAATTAACATCCATTACTTAATTATTTCTTAATTAATTAACCTTTGATTACTTAGGTCAATCCTAAATTAAGTAATCAATTACCCTTAATTAATTACACAAATTAATTTATCTTAATTTAATTACCTAAATTAATCATATAAGTTATTTAAATAATTATACTTTAATTACTTTTGTTAATAAAACTAGATTAAATTAAGGTAACATATTTACTACATAAAACTCTTACCTACTATTTAAATTAAATTAAAAGCTTGAATTTGGATTATACAAAATCATCATCCTTTGATTTATTAAAGTTAAATACCTTTCACATTAGTCACATCTTAATTTCATCAATAACATTTTATTTGAAAATAATTATGGACTAATTACATGATTTATCTAATGTAATATTTATATAAATCAAACTATTTTTAAAACAAAATTTAAACTTTGAAAATATATACTTTTAAAACTTAGATTTGTTTAAACATCTTGCTCTAAACTCAAACATTTCATACATCATTAAAACTGGTTAGTCAATAGTTGTAAATTTCTTTTGAAAAGGTTGTTTAAATTTAACTTTGCTTTCAAATTTGAAATTCATTTAACAATTTAAAAACCTAGACAGGATTAAAACGGGTAACAATTTGACCCAAAGCATAACAGCAAAACCACCGAGATAAACTAAAGAAAACCCGAGACAACACACGAGGTTACCCCACGTCAATATCTTGGAGTCGAACACGAGAATGACATCGAGTAAAACCCGGGCCAATCTTCTTCTTTCCAAACGTACAAAACTTCCAGATGCACAAATGACCACCGTGCACGTGCATGCTGGTTTCGATCACCGATGATCATCACCGCAACCCTCGACATGATGACACCGACCTTGCCGGCCATCACGACTACCCTGATCGGCGAATCCACCATTGAAACGAAAACAAGCATCACGACACTCAACAGGAATTAATCTTGAACGAAAAAATCTCCTACCGCCGACGATCTCGTCGATTGGAACCCCCGACCCTTCTCCCAGAGCAGCAGCACATCACAACGTCGTGATTCCGTACCTCGCATTCAAGCTTGATGCACCATGGTAGTCGAGATCACCTCGACCCAGACAAAAACAGGTAACCCAACCCTAGATCACCTCTGACGACTCTCCACGTTCATCAAAAAAATATTCACATATTTTTCCCAAGATCCACTATACCCCAACCTTCTCTAGCAGTGGTCTCGTCGTTCACCATAACGTCGTTCATCGAAATTTGACAAAAACGCAAAATCTGTTCATCCCATTAATTCACGACAAACACCATTTTAAAAGTTACCAAATTCATATCAAATTCATGATTCGTTTATACGAATCAGATTCTATAATCCAAAGATGAAATCATAGACATTGATTTTCAACTTATTTTAGATTTTAACCGTAATCTTCAATTTCCAGAATGTTTACCAAATATATACACCTAAAATTATTTTTAAAAACAAGATTACATTGTTTTTATCATGTTCTTTTCAATGATCCTAGACTAACAGTGATGTTCTTGGGAAGATAGGAAATTTTAAAGTTGATCTTGAACCTGAGATTTAAAAGAGACCATATATATAGGCATGCTTTCAAAATAGCATAATCCAAACCAGATTCACGTTGAACAATCATGCAAACATATATTTATCATCATCACACTGATATATCACACACATTAGCACCAAAGATTTTTGCTTTTAAATGTTTACTCACCTGTGTTTGAAGAAAACAGAGCTTGGAAGTTTTTGATCTAGTCTGATCTTTGATTTTTATTTACTACTAGTTTTGTTGATCCTTGGTCTGAAATGCTTTGGGTTGATTCTTGGCCTTGATTTAGTTTTGAAGTTGCTTGAAGATTCAGGTAGATGATTGCTTGATTAATTTCAGGTTTGCAATTGCTGTTTTACAGGCTTTGATCTTGCTACAGATTGTATTTTGAAGATGAAATCATATATGATAATTTTCTGGTTTGAGAATTTTGTTACAGGTTTTGACTTCTCTGATTTATATAATGTTCTCGGGTTTTTTTTTCTTTTGAGCTACAGGTTTGTGAAAATGAGATAGAAAAAGAAGTGAAGAGAAGAGAGAGTTGAATATATAGACTAAATTATGGTTATTTAAAATAAAAGAAAATAAAAATTAAAAAGTGACAGTTGTAAAATTTTCTAACATTTGTCAATTACAATTGATTATTAAATTACATATGTTATTAACAAGATTTTATAATTAAACACTTGTCATTATACATTTTTAATTATTTTTAAATGTTAATAACAAGCTTTTATACTTAATGTACTATTTACATAAATACTTTCTTAATTTATATAAATAAAACTTTTAAAAGAAAATAAATATAAAACCAATTATATTCTAAAATCATATATATTTTTAAATCCAAAGTATTTTAAAATATTTATCTTTTAAATTTCAATTTAAATCCAGATTCAAATTCAAATTCAATTTTAAAATCCAATTTAAAAATCAACTCAAATATATGTATATATTTAAACAAACACAAATTCAATTTGTAAATAGTAATTCTATTTAAAATCCATTTATATATATAAAAACACATTATTATAATTGTTTCAAAATAACAATTTTGCCAATTTTAAATAATTTATAAAGGAGATTATCACATTTATTTGTTCAATCAATAAATCGGTATTTTCAACAATTAAATCAGATAGTTATCCAATTATCTAATGCCCGAAAATCCGGGTTATCACAACATCCGTGGAGCATTTTAGGATGTCTATCAAATAGTCCCAGGCCTCTACGTTGAGGTTCTTCCTTATCTTAACTCTCTTATGCGATCCTTTGGATATATCTAGATATCTTCCGTATCATCTACTAGTTCCAATTTTTTCTTTATTGCCCCTAACCTTGTATTTATTTCACTTTCTAGTTCTTCTTCTAGTGGTAAACTCACAGAGGGTGCCTATTTTTGTGCCTCCTCATCGAAATACCGGACATACACTAAGTTATATTCATCAATGCCTATCTTGTGCATATACATTCTGTTCTCATTTCTCCTAGGTTTGGGAGGTGCAGATCTATTCGTCGTGGTATCAAAGTGGGTGTCTGATAACATTAGAGTTTTGTTCCTCGATTTAGCTTCGATCTTACTATTACAAGCATCAAAAGAAACAAAGAGTAGTTTGGAACAATTTTATTGCTTTAGTTAAGAGTTACATGATATAAATCTCTAGCTAAAAACTATTCCCCTCTTGCAGATCCTTCCTAGTTGGGTACTAAATTTCATGAGAAAATCCTTCCGAGAGATGAGTCCTCCCCAGATCAACCAGAGCAGGTCTTCCCAAGAAAGCATTGTAGGGTGAGGGTTGATCGATGATTAAGAAACTATCATGGAATGGCTTATTTAATGGAGGTACTTCTTGCCATGACGAGCAAGCGTGCCGATCCTACTGCACTGTAATGATATTTACTGAACTACCCGAGTCAACGAAGACCTTTTCATGGTATAGTTCGAGATCTGCACTGCAATGATAAGTGGGTCTTGATGTGGTAATACGACCTCTGCCGAGTCAGCCGCTGTGAAGGTTATCTTTGATGTAAGCTTCTGTTTGATATGGAAGATTGCCCCTTGGGCTTTAGCTTCCTACATGTATCTTTCCTATGCCTTATTGCTTGCACCAATGAGATGCGGCCCTCCATGAATCAAAGCTTTCAGGTTTAAAAGGTTGCCAGCTTAATGTTCAACCGGATCCAAAATTAGTATTTTCAGTCCCATCTCCCTATTCTCTCTTTGGAAGCTGCTAAAACATCCTTTTTCAATTAGCCTCTCTATCTTCTTCTTTAGATGTTGGAAGTTATCAATATGGTGACCATTTGCTCTATGGAAATGACAGTACGCACTGTTACCCCGCCTTTTGGTCAAGGCCAGGATATCAAGAAATTGGCTAAAAAGGATGGATGTCATGATTGGAGATCGACTGGAAACAAGGCTATGATCGATATTGTCAAAATTGGACCATGCTCCAATCAAGGTAGGATCGATTGAGGATGATAAACAAGTCTCAATGAGGCTACACTTCAAATTTCAGGTCAGTCGGAGTTCATATGCACGAGTTATGGATGGATCAATATTCATGAAAAACTGGCCCATATCGATACTCTCGTATTGATCACTATGGATACGAATTTGGATTAACACATGTGTTGTACATTTGGTTCATATTGATCGACATTCGTATCGATACATCTCATATCGATAAAATTCATATCGATCTGGCAACTCCAGGATGGGTATGGTTTGGATAATGCACTACATATTTGGTGTAACAACCTTGTATTTTGTAATTATTTAAATTGTATGTTTTCATTATTTTAATTTAAACTCCTGATTTAGAAATTTTGTTTTATTATTAAAAAAATAATTTTTGTTATTTTAAATATAAATTTTGATTTTGATGTAAATTATAATTTCAAACATGAATAAATAGAATATTTTCCAGAAATGTGAATTTTGGTCAATATAGTCAAACTTTGACTTTTAAATTTAGAATTTAAATATTTGAATATTTGAATTTTATCTCTTATTATGAAAGTAAATCAAATTTCAAGAACACTGCCTTTTGTTTCATTGAAATCCGATTTATATTGTGTAAGAAATGCTTTTTACAATATTGTGTGTAAATTGTTTTATTTAACAAATTTTTTTATTTTAATTTACAAAAATAATATTTTTGTTTGTTCTAATTTGTGTATATATGTGTAACATGACATGTTATGTCTATATTTTATTTTTAAAAACATTTTAAAAATGAAATTATAATTTTCAAATGTTCGTTGTATATTGTTTTCAATTTTTAATTCTAGTTTCAATTATTAAGCTATTTTTTCTAATTATTTTCTATTTTTCTTAAAAATATTAATTTATTTTCATTTCCACTTTATTTTGTTTCCTTTTTCTAATTATTTACTTACTTTTATCTAGTTAGTTTGATTAAAAGAAAATAGAAATTTCAAGAGTCAAAACCCTTTCATTTTCCTTATGACTTTTCATGTACTTGCCTTTTCAATTTCATTTGCCTTTTCATTTTTCTTACTTGGCCGACCATTTCTTTTTGGATTGCCATACACTCCTCTTCATTTTCACGTGAAAAATATTTTTTCATATCTGAGAAAAACTCACGGCCAAGGAAAGAAAGAAAAATTGTAATGGCTTCTTCCATTTCTCACCTTTTCTCTTCTTCTTTTCATTGTTTTGCCTTCTTCTTCCCCTAGCTTTGTTCGGCCTCTACCCTCCACCTTCACCACCGATCGCACTACCACCATATACAGTAGCTCCTCCTCCTCCTCCTCTGACCATGACAGGCCGTGACTTCCCCTTGAAGCCATCAACTAAGATTTGCACAAAAACACTCCTTTAAAGCATGCTAGCCGACCATATTTTCACCCACCCCTTCATTGTTCACTTCGGCCACCCCTTAGCTACCACCACCAGCACCTACACCTCCTCTGGCCACTACTCCAGGCATATCTTGACCTGGCCAGATCTGTACCAAGCATGGCCGAGCCCCACTTACCCATAGCCGAGCCAAAAATGCACCAAACCCTTCACCTTTAGCCTTATCTCTTTGTATACCCATGTTGCATCACCTATCCCTTCACATCTTCCTTGTAGCCGTGAGTATTGATGCTTACCTGAGCCTAACCACATCATGGCCGATCATATGGTCCCTATGGCCAAGCATTTGGATGGTTAAGAGCAAGGTCTAACTATTTTGTCCTTTGTTGCTTTTTATTTTCAATTCATTTCAATTGTGTATTTTTGTATTGAATATTTATGATTTCAATGTCTTGTTTTGGGTTGTTGTTTACAAGATCATATCTTGGTTCTCCACTCACTTGAATCAATAGTCGTGCTGTGTCATGTCATATCGTGCTTTCTGGAATCTATTCTGTGTGTTTTGATTGCTAACTCCAGCGTAAAAAGGTGAGTCTTTCCCACTCTGACATTTTACTCATGAAATGGTGAATTGATGTCAAGTGTTTAGTAATTAAAAATGTTTATTCAAGTTAATGATGATTATATGATATGTTATTTCATGTTATTACCCTGTTAACTTTGTTAATCATCACCTGACATATGATATATGACATTATATTGTGATATTGACGTTGTTTATATTGTTTATGTATATGATCACACTGCAAGTTCCCTGTTAGAATAGAATCACTATGGGTTGAAATGATACATACCCAAACGGACATTAGAATAGGGAAAAATCATTATGAGCTGAAATGATAGGCTAAAGTGATTTTTATTGTATTTTATTTGACTTGGGATTGCGGGTTTGAAATGGTAGAACCCGGGTTTTCTTTTTAAATTGCGGATAGAAATGATATATATCTGTATCACTTGACCTAGGTTAGATAATTATATACAGACCCCGTGGTATATTTTTAAATGATTTATATATATATATGTATTTTTAAAAGCATGAAATTTTGATTTAAAGATATAATTTTATGGTTTTAAGAAGGCTAAATATTAAGTTTTGAATTTGTGAATTTATGTATATAAATTTGAAGTAAATGTGATTTTTTTAGTTTAAATTATATTTTAAAATGTAAGTAAAAATTGAAAATTAAATTTAAAGTTTTGAAATGATATTTGAAGTAAAATGTTAGCTTTTGGTTAAATTAATAAGTTAAGAAAACGGTGAATTTTGACTTAACAAATGAATTGAGTTTAGATTGGATATTTAATTGTAAATTTTTGTTGTGATAAATCATATGTTAAAATTATTTAAATGTGAAATTTTAAAGTCTAGAAATATGATTTATAAACTTAAAATAGAAATTTTTTGATGTTTTAATGCTTCTGAAGTTATAATAAAATCTGAAATTTTATTAATAGAATTTCAAAAATGTTGTGGTCTTATGACAACATTTTTAAGTGCTGTTGTTTTGAATTTAACTATGTTTGAAATAATTAAATATCTATTATGGCATTTATAAATGCCATTGTTCCTGTACTAAACTATTTTGGAAACTATAAGCTATGATAGCACTTTATAAATGCTGTCGGTGCTATAATTTGATAATGTTTTGAAATGTTATAGATTTTAACACTGTTTGAGTTATATTTTAAAGTGTTGAATGATTTAACTTTTGGATTTGATTGTTTGTGAAATATAAGCAGTTTTGAATATATTTTTATATTTAAATTTGAATTTTTAAGGAACTTAAATTGAATTTGAATTTAAATAAGGTTTACTTGGTTATGTGTTAATTTGAATGAATTGGAATGAGATAAATGAATTTTTGAATGAAATTTTAAAATGTGTTTTGAAATGATGTTTAAATGATATCTATGATTTTAAAATGATATTTAAAATTGAATATTTGAATTTAAGAATGATAACGAATTTATAGTGGATTTGGAAAGGAAATGATTTTGAATGACATAATCTTTATTTTGATAAAGAATGTGAATTTTGAATGAAATTTGATTTTGATCTATTTGATAAATGAATATTTGAAGTTTATATTAGTATGAAAGGATATTTGGTTTACTTGTAATTTGGGTTTATTTAAATGATATTGGATTTATGAAATGAATATTTCAAAACTAAGTAATAATGAAGTTAAATCAGGGATATATGAAATTATAAAAGGAATTAGTTTTGAAATATGGATATTAAAGCTTTGAAATATATTAAAAATTGAATAGTTTATTTCGTGGATCAAATCTATATTTGAAATGGATAAGATTTGAAATGGCTTGTTAGGAAACTGAATTGAATTGAAAATGATGGCTTGAATTAAATTAAATTGGAAATATGAAGACTTGGGTTTAATTGAATAAATTTGTAAAAATGTAAAGAATTAAAGGAATGTTTCATGATTTCAAATGTATGACTTCGAAACTTTATGATTTTCAAAGTGTAATGATTTCAAGTATTTTTGGTTTCGAAAGAGTTATAACTTTGAAACTATTATGATTTTTGAAAGGTGAATATATGTTTGAAATGGAAATGATAAACTATTTTGATTTGAATATAGTTTTGAAATAGAATGGTTTGGTTTCGAAGTATAAACTATTTTGAAAGGAATATAGTTTTGAAATGAAATGATTTGATTTTTGAAGTATAAACTATTTTGAAATGACCACGGCATTATAGTAACGTTCGGTTGTTAAAGAGACCGGGATCAGAAGTTGTCATACTCTCTACCAACTCCGAAAACCACTTTAGCAACCGTGTATGCGGTGGAGATTACAGATTGAAGTAGGATGGTGGCGACGATCCTATTGAGGTATGAACGTGGAACCGACTCCCATGAGTTGGCATAGGTTGCTAAAACAGGAGCGATCTCGGGCCAAAAGGGTAGCTCCTCTTGTCGGACACACTTCTCCGATACTATACTCTCACTTGTGGTTGATTTGATGGCCATCCTCCGATTTTGATTGGGAGTGTGTTCCGAGGTGGACCTAGTGGCTGCTACGTTACCGCCACTCATGTGCGTAATTGGTATATCTACCCTGGCATTGCCTCGTATGACGTGTCACCTACCATTGCGAGCCTTACTATGAGTTTCTATTTGTTTCGTACCTATGGAGTATCTTCTCATAGTCTCCCGATCAGGAGATATGCAGGTACTGTATAGACTACTGGCACTATTACGTGTTAAGGGCTATATGGGTAACCACTTAACGATATTTTAAAATAAGTTTATTTTACTATAGATATTATTATAATAGCGCAATATTACTACATAGTAAATAGTTTAAAGGATCCTTAAAGGATGGGTGATCCCAAGCATCCTTTAAGTTACTGATGCATTTTGTTACTGTTCACTTTAGTTGATTTACAGTTCATAAGCATTTTTGTCCTGACTCGAGTGTTTTTTGTTTTTCTTTATGCTCGAGTCAGACTGAGTGATTCAACATTCAAGACTCACCTTTGGAGTTGGAGCTTTGCTTGAAGATCCAGCCATCTATTTTGCTTTCAGTATCCAGTGATTCCAGTGATGTATCCTGATTTGTACCTAATGTATCTTGTTACTCTTCTATTGTATCTCGTTTAACTCTGATGTATCTTATATTTATATAGTAGCTTCATGAACTACTATCTCTTTAACTTCCACTACATTATTATTTACTATGTGTCTGTGATCTGTGACTATTTATTTACCGTATATTCTGAGATTTGCCAAATTTTATTTACAACGTGGTATTTTGATCAATTCAAGTCCGACATGTGTGGATGCGAATGGTTGAAAATATCGGATTGTTACATTTGGTTTGGATCGATCAAACTTCCGTCTCAATACATTTCATATCGATCGAGCAAGCATAGGATCGATACGAAGGATAGGGCACTGGATGGATTCGAAGGCATGAAAGTGTATTCCATATCGATTATTCGTATCGATAATATGAGATAAACGGTTAAGGAATGGAGAATGAAACATGGATCACAACATAAGACTCAGATCGATACGAGAATTAAGTAGTGCATTCTGTATGGATACAAAACTGTGGATACGAAATCATCAGCCTACACTTGTAAATTCAAATTTGGATCGATCATATCTCACAATCTACAACTCCAAATGCAATGATATTTCATAGCAAGTTGCACAACACATAGGGAAAATCCATGACCGATCGTAGCTCAATTAGAGAAGTTTAGGATCAATATGAACTCACTATGGATCGATCAAGAATCAATCCCAAGTGACTCCAGATCGATAATGTGGGCCCATTTGGACTTGAGAAAGAGAATTCTGATATTCAAGGCAGATATTTCCAGCTTCACACCTGTAAATAGCACTTCTATTGCAATTAAAAGGGATCTTATTCTCTCTTGGCTAAACTCTGCCATTTTTGGCTATTGGTATTCAAAGGACTGTAACTATAATCACAGTATAGAGGAAATAAAAGGATCAATTCAAAGTAAACGTAGGCCGGAGATAGCCGGACCACTATAAATTTCTTACATTCCTTACTTTCTTGCTCATTTTACATGTACTATTTCTTTATTTTTACTCTCTACATAGTCTGCATTTGTGATCTATGATTAGATATTGAAGATTGGTGTGTAAACACTGGTGCTTTCATTACATTTGGGGTTTGTGACAATTTTTTGGGTAAACACGCTCCACCTTTATTCTATTCTTTCTTTGGTACTCTGTTTATAGATTTTTGCTAACTGCTCTACTTGAGTCCTGATTGTTAGATCTCGTATTCCATTAGATCAAGCTCAGATGAGATACAGTCAGATATGATGTCCTCATCATTTCACATGGATCGGTCATTTTTTCCATCAACAAAGGGTTTATCTTGGCCAATTTTGTTTTAATCCGAGGGTCAATCTAAATTTTTCTTTTCAATTTTGTGTTAGTTTTTAATCCAACATCACCGTTCCCATTAATAGGAGTACCATTATCATTTACCTATTGATTCTTCAGCAACACTATGGGATAATGGAAAAGAGCTGTGGAGTGAGGAGATGATGATGGCCTATGAGCGACATTCTAGGTTACTGTTTTCTCTAATTCTTCAATGCATTGGTTTGTTTGATCTAAGACGGAATGAATGCAGTCAGGATGGCATCTGTAGGGCCCTAGTTGAGACTCCTGCCTCATCCTGGGTTTTTGAGAGTTTGAGATACTTGATGATAGTTTTTCTGCCAGATCTGTAGATTCTTGAATCAGGACAATAGGTGAGGATTCATTATTCGCGATATACTACTTTACTGGATGTGGAAAATGAACAAAATTTCGTAGGTTTCCCTCCTTCTAGTGCCAAAAAATGTTGAAGAACTTTTTCGTCCTTCAATTCCTCAGAGTTGCATAAAGTAATTTGTTCACAAATTACATTGTTGTTTTGGAATTAGCAAAATTAAGCAATCTTAATCTTGTCGTGACGTGGTGATTATGATGCTGAGCGCTTATACAATCATATTGCTACACTTTAACTGCATGTTAAGGTGTCAGATCTAACCTATTATTTAATTCATTGGAAATTGAAAGAAAATGTTATAAAGCAACTAATTAGAAATAGAGAATATGAATAGTAAAGGACACGAGATTTACATGATTCGAATTTTAGGAAATCCTATGTCTATGGGGGTAGTTTCTCTTTCTTCCCTTTTTATTTATTGAGTACAAAATTTAATGGAAGAAGGTACCATTGAATCTTAATGTTTTCTAAAAAGAGAAAAATTCAGGGTCCCTAAAGGGTCCCCCTTTATGCTCAGCACCCTTTCTATTTATAGTCAAGAAAAGCACATGGATTACTAAAAATTTCTTCTTCGTCATTGTTCCAATAATCGGATCCTACCAGCCGTTGTTTATCCAAAATACTTATTTGATGTGACTAGATTACCAACGTGTCTTCAGTGGAAAGTTCGAATGGAGGCAGAAATAACAAATTTAGAGCGGGAACATCCGAAATTATGGTAGGAGAATTCAAATTCGAACTTGACCTTGCCCATTGGATGTCTTAGGAATTAGGTGGGACGCTTAGGTCTGTATGGGTCGGTCTCCTCTTTTTCTCATATTGGTTAATGTCTTGATAGGAATGATAGGGGAACACCTTATCTATGATGATGTGGTTGCATATGTAGTGAATGTTGTCTGGTGGTTAGGTCGCCTTGCCCAAATGATACCTTTGCTACTTTTATTTGACTTGATAATGAATCGGGCCAGAATAGAGCAGTGTTTCCTTATTTTGCTCTAAGGGATTACTTAGCATTTTCTTGGGATGTTCCTAAGGCTATCCATGATTTCACTCACCCTCTATATAAGTTTGCATGGATTGCAAAGGAGAGAGAAGGTATTTTATACTTTGTCGTTTACCTATAGGGTCAGTTCTACATTGAAGCATATTCCAAGCAGCCCTGTACATAGCCCTTCCTGAATTCTTTTCGCTCCACAGGGCATTGTATTAGTACATTTGGTACTTTTCCTATGCCTCTTGTGATGACTACCCTACACCACCAACACCCAATATATATAGGACAGTGCGCTGCTGCCTTGCCGATAGATGTAGAGCGACCATCAAGGTTTAAAATAAAATGAAAATATCATAAAACCTATAGTATATCTCATACTGCATGAAATAAAATATAATACCATAGATATAAAATAGGAGAGACAATAATAACTAAGTGCTCCAAATATTAGAGTACATATACACAGAGTTATACATCATAAGATAGAGTGTATACAACAAAAGCAAACACGTATAACTGTCTCATAATTCTAATAACAAGTAAGCACTGCCAATGTTCCACAGTGTTGCATAGAAGAATAAGTATAGAAATCCATACGTAATATGAAATAACTCCCTCCAACTCATCCGCTGCGAAGCTCCCATGTTGTACCTAGACCTGCTATCTACTCTACTCATTTAAGAGCATCCGATAAAATAAAATGCAAAGCATAAAACCTCAAGTCAGACAATAATCTGGTGTGAGTATTAAATGAATCTCAAAATACCATACAAGTCGATATAGTAAGGACAAAGGTATACGAATCATATCTGGCATGTCCCACATAACGATATAATATGCTACTCTAAGTGTCATAAAGGTGTAATACAACACAGTGTGATAACTGGTGTCTAGGTATCCCTATCTTCTATACCTATCGCCAATGACTACCCTAGAGTGATAGACTGTGGGGAAATAAACCAAAGCAATTATAACATCCATCAAAAAATCCTTACTATCACTTAGACTACTCCGGATATGATAATTGTATGTCCATTCTTTTGTCAGGGACGAATGGAAACTCGGTTTTCAATTGTACTCTCTTTAGGCTAAAGTTGGTACTAGACCCATTCTTCCTGTCCAGGTTACACAGATCCATTCTTCCGATCTGGGATAGCCATTCTTTACTACCCATGAGCATCCTTACGATACTTCTGCTTTGGGTTCAAAGTAAACACTTCGAGTATCAAAGTTCCCTTAGTATGCATATCCGAGTCCTTCCTTTGCTCCATCTTGCTTCCATTATCTTAGAGGAACCATTCTTCATTCTCCCACTCAACGACTCCTTTCTTCATCGAGCCATTATCCTTGAGGAATCATTCTACATTCCCCATTCTATGACTTCTTTCTACATTGAGCCATCATCTCTGAAACGTAACTCCATTCAATGTCGAGTAACCATATGAAGACTCAAACTTTCATTATGTTGTTACATCACCATCAATCATTATGCGAACATGTCAACACCTCTAGCATGACCTACCGAACCTATAGTAGTCCCTAGATGTTCCATTGCCACTGGACCTTCCTTATAAACTTGGTGCCGAGTTAATCCCCTAACTCATCACTAACTCAAGCCCTTAACTCATCGCTAGCTTAAGCCCTTAACTCATCATCAACTAAAGTCCTTGACTCATTGCTAACTTAAGCTCTTAACTCATCATCAACTTAAGTCCTTAATTCTTCGTTACCTTTGGCTCTTAACTCGTTATCAAATTAAGTCCCTAACGCGTCGCCAACTTAAGCTCTTAACTCGTCGCCAACACAAGCCTTAACTCATCATCACATCCTATATTTAGCCCATTTCCTACACCTTGCTATGGAAAATCTCATCTTTCCAGGTTTGTCCATCCATGCCAACCACCAACTCATAGGAGCTACCACCTAAACTTGGTGCCAACTCAAGCTTCTTAACTAGGGGTTAAGTTTAGCCTTTAACACCTAATGCAGTGCAACTTAACCTATAGCTTTCCACCATGTTCCAGAGCACACACACCAAGTTTCATCCAATTCTGACCAACTTTGCCTCATGTTCGTCCGATATCTCAACCTATCTACCTACCATCCAAAACACTTGTAAACAACATCAAATCAGAACATATAGTCATGGAATAACATGCATATACATCCATTCATACAACCAATATATGAGAGTGTGATAATCAAATTATTTTTGTCCTAAATCTAAGCTTTACTTGACCATGTGCATATGATTAATGGAGATTACTATAACATGTGGATATGAGTAAATAGATTTCAAGACTCATTTCTAAAATCGTTTAAAATATCATATTTCAATAAAAATACATGAACAAGTGGGTAAAGTTAGAAAACCATTGTAGATCCAACAAAATGTTGAAAACAATCATTTTAACTATATAAACAAGTATAAATATGTGAGAGACCAAGAACCACTCACCAAATACCTAAAATACCCAATTTATTCCTTAGATCTAAAGTGCATAGTAAGAAAGACAGACCCCAATCAATAGAAATGATAATCTCTAATTTCTATAAGTGAATCTCCTCTCTAATCGGTGATTTGACTAAGATTAGTAAGAATTATGTGTGATTTTTGATGAAATAAGGGTTGATGGAAGCTTAGATCTATTTTGGGGAAGAAGGAAATGACTTAGGTTTGTTCCTACAATTTATTAGCTCTAATTTCGATGTGGGTTAATAGGCCTAAGTATGGACTTAGTTAATTACGCACTAAAATGCCGAACAGCTACCAAAACTTATATAACTTTCAAATGACAGTTCATTTTTCTATTATGACTACTATGCGAAATGGGAAACCATCATCCTAAGGCAATGGAAGTGGTTTGAGGCTCTAATTTGGCTCCAATCAAAAGTTATAGTTCAAACAAGATTTTCAATGTCAAAATTGTCACATAGAAATTTGAGAAAAATAATAGATGTGAAAAATGTCCCCAAGTGTCACTTCCCAAAATTTGAGAGTCATATGACCTCACACAAATAAAATAAAAATATCTTATGATCATTCGATATGTAAAACACGGGTTGTTACACTCTCCCTCATTTAGGGATTTTGCCCTTGAAATCTCCGAATAAATGCAGGAAATCAACCATAGTTACCCCGCATGCCTAAAAATCATGTGATCATCAACATATCAAACATGCAACCATGAAATCAATAATGTAAGTAAACCTATCCTAACATATGGGTACGAAGCTACCCTACAAATATCGAAAGTGAAAGCAAACATGATAGACAATAGACCTATCCATGCGAAGAACTCCGGATATATGGCCCTCATACTCTCCTTGGTTTCTCATGTGTAGTCGCCTTCACTTTCACTCCATTAAATCTTCACCAACTCCACTGTCTTCCTCGTAAGTTGTTTCGTATCGCGTCTAACAATACGAATGGCCTACAAGGTCTTAAAGATTTAGGTTCAATCTCAATATCATCAAACTGATCTGGTGCGATAGTCAGCACAAATTTCTACAAATGAGAGACATGGAAGACATTGTGCACTTTTGCCATTCTGTGAGGTAAGTCGACTCTATAGGCAAGGTTCCAAATCCTATCTCATATCGAAAAGGGCTAATAAATCTCGATGCCAACTTTCCCCTAGTGCTCTTGGTCAATCGATCGACTATGAACTAGATGATGTCGTATCCTACTCTAATCCTTGGCAGTCCATTTATGAAATCCATCGATATCTGCTCCCAATTCCACTTAGGAACTTCAAGCGGTTGCAATAGACCACTTGGTATCTTCTGCTTTACCTTAACCAACTGGTAGTTCATGCATTTCGAGATGAATGTCCCAATGTCCTTCTTCATCCCTTCCCAATAGCAGTTATGCCTCATATCCGGTACATCTTATTACCGATAGGATGGACAATCAATCTCGAATGATGGAACTCAGAAAGCACCTCGTCCCTTAACCCATCGACATCAGGAACAAACAATTTCCCATCCTTACGGAGCCAACCATCTTAGTTGTACTTTCTCATATACTCAGACTCTACTCCTGCTTCAATCTTGGAAATGATCTTGGATAATTTGGCATCATGCCTCTAACTAGTGCCAATCTGCTCAATAAGAGTAGGTTTGATAGTCAAGCTTGCCAGTGTCCCTGACTCAAACTTGCAATAAGACTGAAGTCATAACCAATAATATACTTCAACTGTTACCACTTTAGGAACATCATCCCCAAACTGGCATTCCTTTTACTCAATGTGTCGACGACTGCATTTTCTTTATTGGGGGTATAGGAAATATTAAAGTCGTAGGAGGCTATGAATACCAACCATGACCACTATCGAAGGTTGAGTTCCTTATGGAAGAAAAGGTACTTTAAGGATTTGTGATCTGTGAATAGCTCGAACCTTTCCCTTAATAAATAATGCCTCTAAATCTTCAAAGCAAACACTATCTCCGTTAATTCCAAATCATGAGCTGAATACTTCTTCTCATGCGGCTTCAGTTGTCGATTAGCATAGGCAACAGCTTTTTCCTTTGGTATCAATACCGCACCTAATCCAATACCACATGCATCTATGTACACTGTCAGCTCCTCATTGCCACTTGAGATGGTCAATACAGGTGTGCTCGTCAACTTCTCCTTCAAACTCATAAATACCTACTCACATCTTCGTCGCAAGTAAAGTCAGATTTTCTTTGTCAATTTGGTTAACGGTGCGGCTACATTTAAGAAGTCCTTAATAAAGCATCTATAATATCCCGCCAGTCCTAACAAACTCCTCACGTCGATATCATTCTTGGGTTAGCTCAAATTATGAACCACTAGAACCTTGGTAGGATCTACTATGATACGCTACTCAGAGATGTTGTGACCCAAGAATCTCACTTCCTTTCTCTAGAAGTGATATTTTAAAAACTTTGCTTTCAATTTGTGTCCACAACACTTCGAGCACAAACCTCAAGTGCATCTTGTGTTCCTTCTCCGTCCGGTATTAGATTAGAATATCATCCATGAATACAAGTACGAACTTTCTTAGCTCATCTCTGAGGACACGGTTCATGAGATCAATAAAGTATGCTAGAGTAGTGGTTAGCCCGAATGGCATAACTAAGCACTCATAGAAACCATATAATGCAGGAAATGCGATGTTTGACATACTCTCCTTTGCTTCCCTCAACTGGTGAAATCCCATGGCAAAATCCAATTGGGAGAACACCTTTGCACCGTGGAGCTGATTGAACAAGTCAACAATATGTGTAAGTTGATATCCGTTCTTCTTCATCACTTTATTGAGCTCACGATAATCCATACACAACCTTAGAGAGCCATCCACCTTAGCGGTAAATACTACAGGTGTACCCCATTCAGATATACTCCTACAAAGAAACCCCTTCTTCAACAGGTCATTTACTTGTACCTCCGATTCCTTCTGCTTTCTAAGTGCCATATGCCTTAAAGGCATAACAATAGGTCTAGCATTCTTTGTCAAACCTATATGAACTCGATTTCTCTAAGTGGTGGTAATCCTATCACCTCCTCAAATATGTCCGGATATTCTTTAACGATAGGCACCAATGATAACTCGTCCTATAAAAATATCAAGAGAATATAGAAAGATGACCATAACTTCATCCTCTCGTAGGCAGCCAATCACTATCGTCCCCTCTTCCATAGTCTAAATTGTCACCAACAACTTCTCATAATCTACTACTGCCGCATACTTCCTTGGCCAATCCATTCCTAAGATAATCCCGAACCCAAAGAAATTCGGAACAAAACAATCACAAATAAAAGAACAATCATGACTTAATAAGATGAACCATGACAAACCATACATAGGCTAGTGCAGCCTCCAACAGGGTTCATCACAATCAAGGTCGGTCAACTATTTTGGGTTTCAATCCTAGTCCATCTACCATGTCATTAGATATAAAGGAATGTGAAGCTCTGGTATCAAATAAAACATATATGGGAACATCATAATAGGAAATTGAATGACAATGCTCTTCCCTTCTCTTTCGCTAAGGGAGCATTCGACGAAGTCGGAACAACATCTAAAGCGTTTGCCATCACAATCTGTTTTTGTTGCAATGGTTCCGGACAAGTCTTCAGTATATGCACGGGCTTGCCGCAGTTATAACATTTTTTCTTTAGTTAGTCTTGTAGTCATTGATCATGTGACCCTTTTCTCCGCAAGCATAGCAAAAAGGGTCCCACTTGAACTTCTATTGAGCATCCTTCTCATTATTTCCTTGATACCGCGTCCTTTTTCCAAACCACTTCTTATTTTTCCCCGACCACTTTGTTGTGGTTTCAGCTCCTTCTTAAAAAAACATCTGATTTGGACATAGGGTATACACTCTCTTAGCGATGGGATTTATCGACGAGTCTCCCAAGTGGCTCATCAATATCACTCACTAGCTTCTCCTTAAAATTATCATGCAAACCCATAATGAACTTCTCATTCTTTCTCAATGGAGTCTTGATCAAAGACATCTCATACTTCGATAAGGCATTGAACTCATCAACATATTTGGTAACAAACATATATCCCTGCTTAAGATCCACGAATTCCCTGAACATCACCGACTTCTGAGCAGTTGGGACGAACTTCTCCTTAATCCTAGCCTTGAACTGATCCCAAGTGAATTGATCCTTGGGTGTAGCAACAGTTATGGCATTCCCCCAGTTCATGGCCTACCCTTGAAGTTGTCTAGAGGTTAATCCATTTCACGACATCATCAATCTTCATATCCCTAAAAATACTCCTACAGGTGTCCAACCAATCTAGCACTTGGATCTTAGACTTTACTCCAAGAAACGACTTGCCTTCCAAAGTAGAGTAATCTTTGCCTAGCTACACGAAGTTAGCCCTCGGCGCCTGCACTTGAGCATCAATACCAATGATAACAGTTGGAGCGGCCTCTTGGGGATTATGAAGCATGTTCACCATCATCGCATTTAACGTAGCTTGCAAGTCACAGTTAGCAGCCTCTGAACCCACTCCTTGCTCAACTCCTGAGAGGGAGTGCCTAAAGTGTTTCTTGTTTACCGGCTCATTTTCTATCTGTGACAAGAATGATCAATCTCTCAAAATGAAAACTGTGTTAATGATGCTCATGTGTGCATGCGACTTATATACTATATATACATTTATATAGTTTTGAAAACACTTTCTCGATTCAGTCTAAGGTGAGAACTTCTTCCCTATCTTTATTTAGTTACGGTATCCCTTAAGTTAAACAACACAATCAAAACTCTGATACCAAATGTGACGACCACCCTATATCATCGGCACCTAATATACATAAGATAATGCGCTGCTGCCATGCCGATCGATAAAGAGCGACCATCAAGGTTTAAAATGGAATGAAAACATCATAGAACCTGTACGATATCTCACAGCGCATGGAATAAAATATAATATCATAGATATGAAACAAGAGAGATAGTAATAACTAAGTGATCCAAATATCAAAGTACATGTACAAAGAGTTATACATCACGACATAGGGTTTATACAACAAAAGAAAACTCATATAACTATCTCATAATGCTAATAATAAGCAAGCATTGCCAAGGTTCCACAGTGGAATAAGCATAGAAATCCATATGTAATATGAGATCGCTCCCTCTAGCTCGTCCTCCGCACAGCAACTACGTCGCACCTAGACCTGCCATCTAGTCTACTCATTTAAGAGCATCTGAGATAATAAAAAGCAAAGCATAAAACATTAAGTTAGACAACAGTCTGGTGTGAGCGGTAAATGAATCTCAAAACATCATACAAGTCGATATAGTAAGGACAAAGGTATACGAATCATATCTGACCTATCCCTGCAACCAAAGAGTTAGCACATAACAATGTAATATGCTACTCTAAGTGTCATAAAGGTGTAATACAACAAAGTGTGATAACGGGTGTCCATGTATCCCTATATCCAATACCGATCTCTAATGACTAACTTAGAGTGATAGACCATAGGGAAAGAAACCAAAGCAATCATAGCATCCATCAAATAATCCAAACTATCACCTATTGTACTCTGGATATATATGATAACTCGTATGACAATTCTTCTGCCAGGGACTAATGGAAATCCCGGTTTTCAATTGTACTCTCTTTAGCCTAAAGCTAGTACTAGGCCCATTCTTCTGGTCCAGGGTACACGGATCCATTCTTTCGATTCAGGGTAGCCATTCTACACTACCCATGAGCGTCTTCACAATACCCTGCTTTGAGTATATAAGGAAACACTTCTAGGATTAATGATTCCTTAGTACGCATATCTGGGTCCTTCCTTTACTCCATCATGCTTCCATTATCTTGGAGGAACCGTTCTACATTACCCCGCTTAACGACTCTTGTCTTCATCGAGCCATTGTCCTTGAGGAACCATTCTATGACTCCTTTCTACATCGAGTCGTTATCTTCGAAATCTAACTCCATTTAACATCGAGTTATGATTTAAAGAATCTAAATTTTATTATGTTGTTACATTACCATCATTCATCATGCGAACGAGCCAACACCTCAAGCACGACCTACAGAACCTCAACAATAGTCCCTAGAAGTTCCACTACCAGTGGACCTTCATCCTAAACTCGGTGCCGAGTCAAGCCCTTGACTCGTCACCAACTCAAGCCCTTAACTCGTAGCTAGCTTAAGCCCTTAACCAGTCATCAACTTAAGTACTTAACTCTTTGCCAACTTAAGATCTTAACTCGTCATCAACTTAAGTCCTTAACTCATCGCCAATTTAAGCTTTTAACTTGTCATCAACTTAAATCCTTAACTTGTCGCCAACTTAAGCCCTTAACTCATCATTAACTTAAGTCCTTAACTCGTCGCCAACTTAAGCTCTTAATTCTTCGCCAACATAAGCCTTAACTCGTCATCACATCCTGCACATAGCCATTTCCTACATTTTGCTATGGAACGTCTCATCTAGCTAGGCTCTATCCATCCATACCAACCGCTGACTCATAGGAGCTACCACCTAAACTCGGTGCCAACTCAAGCTCTTAACTCGAGGTCGAGTTTAGTCTTCAACTCCAAATCAAGTGCGACTTAAACCATAGCTTCCCATCATGCTCCAGAGCACACTCACCAAGTTTCATTCAATTCTGAGCGACTTTGCCTCTGATTTGTCCAATTTCTCAATCTATCTACCTAACATCCAAAACACTTGCAAACAACATTAAATCAGAACATAAAATCATGGAATAACATGCATATACGTCCATTCATACAACCAATACATAAGAATGTGATAATCATACTAGTTTTATCTTAAATCTAAGCTTTACATGAACTTGTGCATATGAACGATGGAGATTACTCTAGCATGTGGATATGAGTAAATAGATTTCAAAACCCATTTCTAAAATCATTTAAAAATCTCATATTTCTGGTCATAAACATATATGAACAAGTGGGTAAAGTTAGAAAACCATTTTAGATCCAATAACATGTTAAAAACAATTATTTTCATTATATAAATAAGTATAGATGAGCGACAGGTCATTAACCACTCACTAAATACCTAAAATACCCAATTTCCTCCATTGATCTTATATGGACAACAAGGAAGATAGACCCAAATCAATAGAAATGATAATATCAAGTTTCTATATGTTAATCTTCTCTCTAATGATTGATTTAGCTAGCGAGAAAAATGAATGTTTTTTGATGAAATTATGGTTAATGAAAGTTTAGATCTATTTTAGGAAGAAGGAAATTACTTAGGTCAGTTCCTATAGCCCCCTATTAGCTCTAATTTCATCATGGATTAATGGGTCTATGTATGGATTTAATTAATTACCTACTAAAATAGCCAACAGCTGTTGAAACTTAATACTGCTATAACTTTCAAACAACTCGTCAGTTTTTCTGTTATGACCACTCTACGGAATGGGAAACCATCATCGTGGAGCAATTTAAGTCGTTTGAGACCCTAATTAAGCTTCTATCAAAAGCTATAGTCCAAATAAGATTTTTAGTGTCAAAATGATCACGTAGAAATTTGAAAAAAATTATAGATGCGGAAAATGTCCTTATGAGTCACTTACCAAAATCTTAGAGTCATATGACCTCATACGAATAAATCAAAAATATTTTTTGATCATTTGATATTTGAAACATGGGGCGTTACACATTTGTTCATTCTATGCTATAGGATGTGGTTATGGGGGCATGCCCCTATTCCATTATATGCATAGTATTGGTCTCTTGTCGTGCTCCTTTGATTATATGGCTCGGGTCGGTTTAGATGTTATGGCTTTGAGTCGGTTCCCTTTTCACTCTATCTCACTTTCATTTACTTGGTTCGTGGTTAGAACAGGTGTAACAGCCTGCTTTTGGTTTTACCCTTGTGCACTGGAATTGTAGAATAATATCATCTAGGGGCTAACAGTTAAAGTATAGGGCGCTACCCTACGCCAGTCCCATTATCTAGTTTTATATTATCTAATTCTTGAGTCAATTTATCCTTTCACAGTTTATCTAATGGTGATAAGAACAATAATCTAGTATAATTCTCGGCTAGTTACCCTTCTCATTTCCTTGAAAAATTATATCTTTGTCATTGATTTAACCATTGAAATCATACTCAAAAATAAGGAAAATATAGCCCTTTACTTTATCTAAAATATTATGCGAAGATATATTTTTATAAAATAACTTTGATGAACTTTGAAACCATTCAGAGGGTTTTGCACCTCAAAACCTTAGGCAATAAAGCCATATGCGATAAAACCATTTGAATGATAATGTGCGGCATTGATATAGCTGTTATGTGTTATCGAAATCCTCTATATCTCTATTATGTTAAAGCATCTGATCTACTAAAGCATAAGGCCATTAGGCCAAAGTCATTTATGTCGCATAACATAAATATATAGGTTGTTGATTATAGGCGGTATAATCTTTGGTTTGCATAGTATAAAGCTTTAAAACTTGGAAGTATGGGAACGCCGACATTGATGACCTTCGACATTGGTATCATAGAGTTATTAATAAAACATTTATGCTGATACAGAAAATAGGTGGCAACATTGCCATTTATATCGATGTTGAAATTATGGTTTATATGTGGCATTGCTGCCAAAAGTAATAGTGCCAAAATTATATATATGTAGCATCATGCCCTTTAATATCAATTTAAAAAATGCGACATCAGTGCCTCTTTATATGTGGCATCATTGCCGCTGTAAATATTAATGCTGGTATTAAATTTGCGGCGTCATAGTTTCAAGGAGTTGATATTGAAAACAAGCGACATTGTTTAAAACCATAGTGAAAACTTGCAGCATTACTATAGCCGATATAAAATAGATGGCATTGTTGCCATGATACCTTTATATTTAAAGTAATACTAGAAGCATTACCATAGCAGATGTAAAATATGTGGCATTAATAGCTGCTACACAGATGGAAGTCGGCATTGATTAATAACGCTTTGACAATCTCATAATTAAAACAAAAACTGTTTTATTTCTTTAAAAAGAAACTTCTTTTCATCAACTCCAATCCCTTATCAATTTGCTATTGGATAATAAACTTCTTATCAAATCCTTTTTAAAAAACTGCTATAAATCGGAATTTACATTCCCAAAATAATTTGCAAACCAATAATTTTACAATATTATTTCAATATAATTATTAAGCTTTTCTAGCCTAACAAATTCACATAAAATCACAAACACATGGGAAAAATCCCAAAATTCACAATAAACCAAAAGTGACATGTAAAATTTTTAGGTTCAAATTATTTTTGATAATTAAAACCCAAAATAAATCATTTTTTCCACTTAAGAAATTCTTAAAATAATCATACTTGATTATAAAATTATGAAACTAAAATCAAACTTCCAAAATAATGTTACAAATGTCGTATCCAAATTTCAAGTCAATTGGATTTCAATAAACTAGGTTTCCACTCTTAAAATCCATTAAATAATTCCATAATAAATCTAGTAAATTATTAATAAGCATATAATCATCAATGATTCACAATATGGCATAATAAGATTTTGGTTTAATCATAAAACCAAAAATAAACAAGCATACTTGAGATCGGTAATCATTATTCACCTTGATTTGATGAAGAGAAATGAGATTTAAGTTTAGATTTGATTTCCCCTAAGCTTTCCTCTTGTGTCCTAGCGTTTTCTTCTCTTGAATTCCTTAGTAATTGTTGACCTTGAGTTTGATAGTGTTGGGTGAATGTAGGTGAATGAAGAAATGAGAATGGAAATGTTTAAGTTTAGAAAATAAAGCGTTTTCCTATTTTGACCCCTCATTATTCCTCTTATTTAAGTTATAATAAATCATATTTACTTATTAATCAAGGAACGACCCGTTTTAATTATCAAATATCATTATCCTTACCATCATACATTATTTTATTTATATAATTAATATCCTAAATAGTGTTAATAAAAATTAGGGGTGTTATAGTAGCTTCCTCTTTTGCGGGGTCCACTGCTAATCCATGCTCGGAAAAAAATACGTCTAAGAAATCTCACTTTCTTCTTCCAAAAGTGGCATTTTAAGAATTTGGTTTTAAATTAGTGCCTTCTAAAAGTCCCTAGTTTCTCCCTTAAGTGATTTTCATGCTCTTCTTCACTCTTGGATAATACTAAAATGTCATTAACAAAAGCTATGACAAACTTATTTAACTGTCCCCTAAATACACTGTTCATCAAATGTACAAAATATATAGGGGCATTCGTCAATTCAAAAGGCATCACTTCTCATTTATAGAGTTCATCTGGTATATGAAATGTGTTCTTTGGTTTGCTATCCTCTGCAATCCTCAATTGACGAAATCCAATTGCCAAGTCTAACTGAGAGAAGACTTTGGCTCCCACAAGCTAATCAAACAAATCATCTATCCTAATAAGGGATACCTATTTATAACATCTCTAATTTTTGATAACATTATTCAGGAAATTTAATTAAATAAATTAAATAGAATAATGATGATAGGGGCATTCAGATTTGAACAAATTATATAAAGGGCTATGCTTAATAATTAAATAAATGGGCTTTAATTGGTTTAAAGGTTAATTAGTTTACACATGGGCATATTAGTAAATGACCATTTTATTTTACACGGCTATACACCTCTCATTCTTGCCTATACACGTTCATTTTAACCAAATCAAAATTAAACACAAAAACCCTAAGAGTCGGCCATTAAGAAAGAGGAAAAGAGGAAGATTATAATCTAAAGCCGAGGATCAAAGCTAGGAAGGTTTAATCAACAACAAATCTTAAATTCCTCATCACATCTAAGGTGAATAATAATTTCATACCATCTCTATTTCATTCTATGATTATATGTTTTGGATATATGAATAAGTTTGTATTTATGTTGATATGGATGATGATATGCTAGAATTATATTATGTTTGATTTTATTTTAATTTAATTACATATGAATTAGCATGGTTTTAGGGTAAAACCGAGAGTTTATGATTTTAGAATGCTATGGAAAAAATTTATGTTAAGTAAAACATGATTTTGGAGATGGGTTTCAATTTTCAGAATTTCCCAAGCTATAGAAAATTTATCGTGAATTTCTAAAGGATTATGATACAATTGGGTTTAACATTTATTTCATGTATTTCATGAAGAAATTGGGTCTTAAATTTTAATTTATGTGATTACATGATAAATTTAAATTTCTATGATTTTTAGGGATTTTTCCCAATTGATTTACTAAGGAAAATAAATTATTTCAAGAGAGGGTCTTATTTGCAAATATTGGTTTTGTTAATGGATAGGCTTAAACGTTAAATTCGCTTTGATTTAGATCTGGTTAAATGTGGCGGTTATAATTGTAAAGTATTTAAAAGTTTTAAAGCAACCAATCAAGGAATTACAACAGGAAGGTTAGTATAAAGTGATTACTGTGTATAGCAAAGATCCCATGTCTTTAAGAAAGGGGGTGTCGCCTATTTCGGAGGTACCTTTCGACCCCTTTACCTCCGCACCAACCCAGTCAAAACCCTTAAAGTCAAAACTAATGCGCATTGTATCAATGGTATTGGTACGTAGTGAATTGGTTAGCAGCGGAAGGCAGGGTGCCGAAAGTGATGCTTTTGTTATAGTTGAAACCTAAGTGTACTTTTAAAAGAAAATAACGTCTGCCTAATTTTTAGAGGGCTTTCGACCAAGTCGATACCCTATAGGGATGAAACCTTAGTTCTTTTAAGAGTAAAATCCTTGCCTTGTTTTACTTAAAGCTTTTGACACAGTTGAAATTCATGCTTTCGAAAGGGACTTTATAAATAGCTTTCGAAGTGGCACCTTTCTCCTTAAATAAGAGCTTTCGAAAGGATTAGTCTCGACCAAGTCGAAACCCAGCTGTAAATTTCTTCTTTCGGCAGTATTGAAGCCATCTATGCCGTCGAAGGGTTATCTTTGTTTTAACTTAAACTAAGCTTTTTCCTGATTACTTTCGAAGGGATTGAGGGTTTCGGAGGTAATGGAGTCGAAAGGGGGTTTCAATTCTATACTCCAAAGTTTTAAATTTAAAGGTCGTTGCTTTTGACTAGATGGTTTCGACGCCATCAATTTTCCCCAGAACAATTTTTAAGGGTTTTGAAAGAGATACTTTCATATATAACCACTTGGACCAAAATGATGTTTTTAAAGAATAAACACAATACTTTCGAAAGACTACTTTTATATGTTACGAAGTTATGTTTTAAAGAACGTTTTTCATACCATCGAAAGATATGGTTTAGTTTTTAAAGGATTGCTTTATAGAGCTTTTAAAGGTATACACTTAGAGTTTTGAAAAGAAATTTTCCTTGCTTTCGAAGGAAGTTATCAAGAGGTTTCGAAATAGATGTTTTAAAGGTTAAAAAAAACCCACTCTCACTTTAAAAAAACGGAAATACCATGGTATAACTTAAGATTTTAGAAGTATTACTTCTTCATATACTTATTCACATTGTAAATAACCCATAACAGTACTTTGGGGAAGAGCAGAAAACCAGTTAGGTTGACCGAGTAGTGAATATAACTTAAAAATGTTAAAATCTTAATTAAAGATATTGGTGGAGGCCAATAGATTCGCAGTAAGCCCATGGAAACTGTGCATAACAAAAGATATTGGTAGGGACCAATAGGTTCATAGCCAGCCCATGTAAACTATAATTTGATCCTGACAGGGGCTAGTAGGTTTGTAGTTAGCCATGAAAACAATATTTAGATTCAGATATTGATAGATAGTCAATAGGTACCTAGTTAGCCCATGAAAACTAGGATAAGAGATATGATACTGGAGTTAACGATAGGTTCTTAGTGATCCCATGAAAACTATGATGTTGCACAGATAGTCCACAAACATTTAACATGTTAATAGTAACCTAGAAACTATAATTGAGACAGATAATGAGAATGAATGGGGACGAGTAATCCAGATTTGATTTACTTGTTTGGCATATCATCGTAAGGTTTTGAAATGCTTTAACCATTATGTATGCAAGAGCTAGTATATGGTTTTAGAAATATTTTAGGATATTAGCAAGGAGAAAACCCGTTCCGCTAAGTGGCCTGGTCTCACTAGATTTCTAAATCGTTTGAGATGGTAAAATATTACTCATATCAGGCTTTATGTCTGACTCAAAGTTTTTGTTTTCCCCATAAACTCTCGGATACTCAATTGATTTTGAGTAGGTTGAGAGTTAAGGTTTCCAGGTGTTATTTTATATGAATAAAGCTTCCGAGGATGTGCAGAAGGCAAGCTTGTTATTGGAGTTCTTTTATTTCCGCTGTTTTTTTTGTTTGTAAAGGAATTTTTTTCTTTTCTTATATATTTATGTACTCCAATCAACTAAGGGGGCATTTTCATATGTCGCCCTTGGTGAAATTTGTAATAATTATATGTTACCTGAATGTGGTCTGCGAACTGCGATTATGTAATCCATTTGGAATAATTTAAAATGGAATGTGGAATTCATTTTCTCTCTAAATTTTTTCCATATTCTTTGTATCAATGTATCTAATATCGCCGTATTTGGTCGCCGAGGATTAATAACTATGGATGACTGCAGCATCTGTAGCCGTTATTTTTGGTCTTCAAGTAGGGGGATGTTACAAGTTGGTTTCAAAGCATAGGTTTATGAAACTTCAAAAGAAACTTAAACCTAAAATGATTTTCCAAACATAATCCAATAAATTAGATAATAAGATTGGGGTTTGGGATAACGATATAGTAACATACTTGTACTTGGTATATATAATTATATGTATAAGTACGTATTCCCCACTCTCTTAGACCGTTCTTTTGTATCTTACTAAGGTACGTATGAAGATTTACAAGAAAGGAGATATGGAAGCAGGAAATGGAAGAGGAAATCCCGGTGGAGGAAACACCACAACTAATGGAAATGCTCCACCCACTACCAGGTGGAACCTGGGTCAACAGGCTAATGCTAGTAATCAAAACACTAACGCTAATGTGAGTGCTGGAAATCCACCAGTAGATAAGAGGGTGATGTATTAATTCTTTGTTGGTTTGATGCAAGCAGGAGCTGCTGCTGGTGTTGTTGGAAATGCAGGAGGAGCTATCATGTGGCTCCAGTTGGGAATAATTATGCTTTGCTGAGTAGAGGTTACACAGTTTGGGTGTGAAGCCATTCTTAGGAACGGAGAGTACCATAGAGGTTCATAATTGGCTGTTGCATTGTGAGCATATATTTATTGATTTGGGTCTAAATGATGGGCAAAAGAGAAGGTTGGTCTTTGGACACTTGCAGGGGTCAGCACTACATTGGTAGGATAGTGTCACTGCCAGGGTTCCGGAAGAGCAGTTAACTTAGGTTGATTTTAAAACGAGATTTGAATAGAAGTTTATATCTAAGTTTGTTGAGTCTGAGCTGATGAGGAAATTTATGGATCTAGTTCAAGGAGAGATATCAGTAGTCGAGTATGCTACTAAGTTTGAAGAGATGTCTCGATATAGTTATGCTACTATAGATACTGACATCAAAAGGAATGAGAAGTTCGTTCGGGGATTGAGGCCCGAGCTTGCTAGAATGACCATGACACATGTCCGTGATCCTTGTAATATAGTGATGGAAATGGCCATTTGACATGAGGAGTTACTTATTGATTTTTCAAAGGAGAAACTAGTGGATACTTAGGGTTCTCAAGGGAAAAAGAGGAAGTTCTTTAAAAAGAAGGGATCCCAGAAGGGAGATACTGCTAAGAAGTCAAAGGCTGAGGTAGTTTGTTATAAGTGTGATAAGAAGGGTCATTTTGCGCATTCATACCGGTCAGGAAACGGGGAGAAAACTAAAACCAAGAAGAATGTGAAGTGCTTCAACTATGATCAAATTGGGCATTACAAGAATCAGTGTCCAGAACCAATTAGGGAGGACAAAGGAAAAGTTTTAGCTATAGGACCAGCTAGGCTTACTACACCTGATAAAGGAAAGACTGCGATAGAAGGTACGCATTTGATTCAGAGTATTCTAGTTAGAGTACATTTTGATACCGGTGCATCACATTCATTTATTTCTCAATGTTTTGTTGATAGATTATGTTTAGACCCCATCCACCTTATTACTTTCTTAAGGCTTGCGAATCTAATAGGAGGGTATGCAACCCTAGGGTTGAGATGTGTCCAGTTAGAGATTGACTTATTAGGTCATAAATTTGCATGCAGTTTGTATGATATTGATTTTGTAGATATCAGAATCATTTTGGGTATGGATTGGTTTGGTTGGTACGAGGCTAGAATATTTTGCCGTGATAGAGAAATATCACCGAGACACCCTGATAGTCATAATCGAGTAATATTCTCAGTAGAGAATACTGATCGGAGTATTAATGCTTTACTTAATGCTATGGAGATAGGAAATGAGTTATGTCAGGTTCGGGTAGTAAGAGAGTTTGTAGATGTCTTCGAGCCAGTTACTGGACTACCACCAAAAAGAGCTGTTGAGTTTAAAATAGATCTTGTACCAGGAGCTGAACCTATAAGTAGACCATCTAGCAGGATGACATCGACTGAGATAAAAGAATTGAAGGTGCAGCCAGTGGATCCCGAAGGAAGGAGCTTTATTAGACCAAGCGGTTTACTTGAGGGATCGGCCGTGGTGTTTGGGAAGAAACTAGATGGGTCATTAAGGATGTGTAATGACTATCATGATTTAAACGAAAGGAAAATTAAGAAAAAGTATCATTTGGTAAGAATAGATTATCTGTTTTACCAGTTGAGTGGAGCCAGAGTGTTTTCCCAGTTGGACTTGGCGACAGGTTTCCATCAGGTATGGTTCATATGAGTGGTTGGTAATACCATTTAGATTAACGAATGCACCTACTTTCTTTGTGGATTTGATGAATCGAGCTCTCCAAGAGCATTTGGATAGGTTTGTTTTGGTGTTTATAGATGACATTCTAGTCAACTCTAGGATTAGAGAGAGCATGAAGTTCATAGAGTGGTACTTGAGATGCTGAGGTAGAATCAGCTAAAGGCCAAGTTTACCAGTATCATTTTTGGTAGAAAGTGGTAAAATTTATTAGTCACATGATTTCAGAAAAAGGATTGTCAGTCGATCTACATAAGATCGTAGCCGTAAATAATTGGAAGAGGCTAAAGATGGTGACTAAGATCAAGAGTTTTCTTGTACTTGCGGGCTACTACCGAAGATTCATTAAGGATTTATTGTGGATAGCAGAACCCTTAACTAAGCTAACCAAGAAGGAAGTGAGATTTGTTTGGTCTGACAAATGTGAGGAAGCATTCCATAAGTTAAAGCATTTGTTAACCAATGCACTCGTGTTAATAGTTCCAAACAGAAATCAAGGATTAGTGGTGTATACTGATGCATGTAGAACTAGATAAGGAACAATGTTGATGTAGAATGGTAAAGTCGTTGCTTACGCAACAAAGCAGCTTAGACAACATGAAGTTAGATATCGTACTCATGATTTAGAGTTGGTAGCTATGATCTTCGCATTGAAGAATTAGAGACATTATCTCCTAGGGAAGAGGTTTGAGCTTTATACCAATCATATGTCTTCACGGTATTTATTCTCTCAGAATGAGTTGAATATGAGGCAGCAGAGGTGGCTAAAGTTTTTGGTTGCATATGATTTTCGTATAGAGTATACACCAGGAAAAGGTAATAAGGTGGTAGATGCTCTTAGCAGAAAACATCAGAATGTGGTGATGGCTGTATTGGTAGAGTGGAAGGATTTAGAAGCTTTTGCCAGTTGCGATGTGCAGTTGACTGCTGGTTCTAGTCATAGTTCCACCAGATTGTCTTGTTCATAAGTTCGACCAATATTGATTGAGTATATTGCTTCTAAGCAGAGGGAGGATCCAGTGTTGGCTAAGAGAGTTAGAAAGCTTGAGGTTGAGACCGAGATTGACGATCTGAAGGACTTTAGCCTTAACCAGAGCGACCGATTGAGAAAGAGGGGACGGTTGTGTATTCCGAATGTGGAGGACTTGAGGAAAGAAGTTCTTGGAGAATATCATTGGTCCAAGTTTTCGATTCATCCTGAAGGGACCAAGATGTTTCAGGATATGAAGAGGAGCTTCCATTAGAAAGGCATGAAGAGGGATGTTGGCTTGCGGGTTAGGTGTGGTGCAAACTGTCAACAAGTGAAGGCTGAACATCAAAAACCCTAGCGGGTTGCTTCAGCCTTTAGAGTTTCCAGTTTGGAAGTGGAACTCGATATCCATGGAATTAATAGACGGATTGCCAAAATCAAATAGAGGCAATGAAAGTATTTGGGTTATAGTGGACAGATTCACCAAGAGTTGCATTTCATTCCAGTTAAGTAAACCAGAGTGACACTTGTTTTAGCTAAGTTGTTCCTAAAAACATGGTTAGAATGCATGGAGTTTCTATTAGTATAGTTAGTGACATAGATGCTTTGTTCACTAGTGAATTCTATAAGAGTCTATAGGATGTGATAAGTACCAATCTTAATATGAGTTTTGCGTATCACCCTCAGACAGATAGTCACACAGAGAGAGAGTCAACAAAGTACTCGGTGGTCTACGGAGAGCTTGTTTATTGGACTTTGGTGGATCTTGGGAGGATCACTTACATTTGGTTAAGATTTCCTATAATAATATTATCAGACTAGTAAAGGAATGAAACCGTTTGAAGCTTTGTATGAAAGACCATGAAAATCACCAGCATGTAGGTTGGAGACTGGAAACGGACTAGTCTTAGGTACAGTCTTGGTCAGAGAGGCGTTAGAAAAAATTGAGTTAATCCGAGGAAGGTTGAAGGATGTTTAGTAAAGATAAAAGAGTTACGCAAATAAGAGGCATGGGAACTTAGAATTCTCTACTAGAGATAAAGTATTCATTAAAGTATCACCAATGAATGGTGTGATACAATTTGGAAAGTTTGGTAAGTTAGTCCTAAGATATGTAGGTCAATTCCAGATTATAGAGAGGATTGAAAAGCTCACATACAGAGTAGAGTTGCCGAGCAGTACGGCAGGTGTCCATAATGTATTTCATGTGTCTCATCTTCTCAAATATGTGTATGATCCAGAGACTACTATTCCTAAGACAGGGTTGGATGATTTAGTAATAGAGCCTAATTTGACTTTTGTTAGACAACCAATTCGTGGTGTAGCTAGAGATGAGAAAAGATTAAGGAATATGACAGTTAGATTGGTGAAAGCTCAATGGAGCGACAACGAGAAGGACTATACTTGGAAGGCATAGGACATGATTAGAGATACTTATCCTGATCTACTTTGAGGGTATGTATATATTAGATTTATATAGATAGTTGCTAGTCAGTTAGACTAGTATGGTTGTTAGGAGTTGTTACAAATGATTGCTATGTTTAGTATTTTGCCCTATCTGAATTTCGAGGACGAAATTCTTTAAGGGGGAGCCTGTAACATCATTAATTTTTGATAACATTATTCAGGAAATTTAATTAGATAAATTAAATAGAATAACGACATAACTAAAGATTTTAGAAGTATTACTTCTTCATACACATATTCACATTGTAGTTAACCCATAACAGTACTTTGGGAAGGGTAGAATAACCAATTAGGTTAACTCAGTAGTGAATATAACTTAAGAAATGTTAAAATCTTAATTAAAGATATTGGCAGGGGCTAATAGGTCGCAGTAAGCCCATGAAAAGTATGTATTACAAGAGATATTGGAGGAGCCAATAGGTTCATAATGACCCCATGAAAACTATGATTTGATACTTGCAGGGAACAGTAGGTTTGTAGTTAGCCTATAAAAACTATATCTGGATTAAGATATTGATAGTTAGCCAATAGGTTCCTAGTTAGCCCATGAAAACTAGGATATGAGATATGATATAGGAGTTACCAATAGGTTTTTGGTGATCCCATGAAATCTATTATATTGGACAGATAGTCCATAAACATTTAATAAGTTAATTGTAATCCTAGAAACTATAATTGAGATAGATAGTCAGAATGAATGAGGATGGGTAATCCAGAATTGATTTACTTGTCTTGCATATCATCATAATGTTTTGAAATACCATGTTTTAACCATTGTGGATGCTGGAGCATAGTATATGGTTTTATAAATATTTTAGGGTACTAGTGAGGGGAAAACCCATTCCGCTAAGCGACGTGGTCTCATTAGATTTCTAAATGGTTTGAGATGGTAAATTATTATTCGTACCAGGTTTTATGTCTGACTTGAAGTTTTTGTTTTCCCATAAACACTCGGAAACTCAATTGATTTTGAGTAGGTTAAGAGTTAAGGTTTTCAGGTGTTATTTTAGACGAATAAAGCTTCCAAGGACTTGTAGGAGGCAAGCTTGTTATTAGAGTTATTTTATTTCTACTGTTTTTTTGTTTGTAAAGGCAAATTTGTTTTCTTGCATATTTATGTACTTTAATCAACCAAGGGGCCATCTTCATATGTCTCTCTTGATGAATTTTTAATAATTATATGTTATCTGAACGTGGTCTGCAAACTGGGATTATATAATCAATTTAGAATATTTTAAAATGGAATGTGGAATTTGTTTGTTGTTTAATTTTTTTCCATATTATTGTGTATTATGTGTATCAATGTATTTAATATCTCCGTATTTGGTTGCCGGTGATTAATAATCATGGATGACTGCAGCATCCATTAGTTTTAGGCCTTTAAGTAGGGGGATGTTACACTATTCTTCTTCATCAACTTGTTGAGTTCTCTATAGTCGACACATAGCCTTGATGCTCCATCTGCTTTAGTGGCAAAGACAACATGGGCTCCCCATTCCGAAGTACTTTGTCAGATGAATCCTTTCTTTAGCAGCTTTGAGATTTTCTTTTCTATTTCTCGCCTTTCTTTAAGGGCCATGTGTCTTAATGGCAGAGCAACCGACTTAGTGTCTTTCTCCAAATCAATCCTAAACTCGATCTCCCTTCGGGGTGGGTGACCCAAGACATCAGGAAATTTTCGAACTATAGATACAGATGAAAACTCATTTTGAAATAGGATCGGCGAATGTAAATAGCTTAAATTGACAGAGTCTTGGGGTATACAACGAATTTATATATCTCCTCCTCTACAACTCTTTAACCATACAACCCTCCTGTTGCAATCTAAAATTGCCCCATATTACGACAAGCAAACCATTACTAAGATAAGTCCATACCCTCGAAATTAAGAACGTACATATTAAATATGAAATCAACATCACATATGCCTAACACTGGGTCTTTGCAAATTGAGAAAAGAATTGTCGACCCTCAATAGGATTTGAGGCTATTGTTGGATGGGTGATAATTTTGGGTTTGAAGATCACATTGCTAACTAAATGAATGTGATGCTCTGAAGTCGAATAGGGTATGAATTTTATTCCTAAAAATAAGAGTTATGCCTTCCATAATTACCTTTCCTTAGTCTCTAGAGGGTGGTCTAGTAGAAATAGAGATAACCTCAATTGAATAGGCTTTCCTACTCTTCCCTTCCAGCATTATCTTTGGACACTGATTCTTATAATGCCTCTCTTTGTGGCAGTGGTAACACTTTCGAAAGGCTTTCTTAAATAGATTTACCCTGCAATCCTTAGCGGTATGTCCTTTCTTTTGCACCTCTTACACACCTTACCTTCTTTCTTAAACTTTCCATTCAACTTCTTACTCGCCCAAAGTTTCCTTTCTTGGATCCTCATTAGTTCTGCACAGATCCCACCTTCTCTTTCTCCACCACGCTAGCCGTCTACAGTAAAGCCATCTCAACTAGCATCTCATATGTGGTGTCAATGGGTATTTGAATCAACAACAATTCTCTGAGTGCGGAATTTAGGTCCTTGACAAACTTTGTGGCATTTTTTATGGGTGTATCTATTAAACTCATTCCAAACTTGGCTTGCTCTGTAAATTTAGGAATATACTCCTTTAGAGTGGAGTCTCCCCGCTTAAGCTGTATAAACCTTTCTAATTGTAGGCTCACTTCTGCTCTCGACATAAGTAGCCACTCAAACCGGTCCTTGAGTTCATCCCAAGTGACATTCCTATCGGCATTCTCCTTAGACACAATATTCCACCAATCTATGGCCTCTCCCTTAAGGTTCCAATCTCCACTTAATCTGATCTTTCCAACCAAGCTCTCGAAATATCCTTTTTTTAGTCATTTTTCGATGTCTTTTCTTCGTGAAACCTTCTGTTCTCAAATGTACTCTTCCTCCCACATTGAGAAAATCCTTAAACAAGTTAGGGAAGTCAAAGGGGCGAGGTGTTACTTTGGCAGGTGGGGCAGTGGGCGTTGCGCCGTCGATGCAGCTTGCTAAGGCACTTGTCCACCTGTTGAGGTATTGTTTAAACCATTCGGGCATCTCTCGAATGGTGGGCATTCCTTAGGCGGGATTCCCAATTTCAGAAGAAGAAGGATTTTTAGCCATAATCTACTATATGTAGGTTAAATTTTTAGTTATAATTTCCTAAGATATTATTATATGATGAAATAAACACTTGCCTAGTGCGTATGTGTATGTTCATCATATATATAAATATATAATATGGGTTTTTGAAAAATTCTTTTCAAAAATAACTAGCATGCCTCTCTTATGTATACCTATTCCATTAATCGGGTAACCTAAGCTCTGATACCAAATGTAACAACCCACTCTAATACCTAGTCCCATCAAAACTTAGGCCTGTTCCAAAGACGATTGTTGGTTGGTAAATAGAACAATACAAAGCTATTTATCTATTCATTCAGATCTCACAGCGGAATTTCGTATTCAATCAACATCATAAACCTTTTCCAATATAAGCCCAAATGCTTTCCAAAAATAAGCCCATGGGCATTACACTTTCAACCTAATAACTCATATCTATGTTAATAATGTCTCATTTAAGGCGGGTCATTTAAGGCAGGTCATTCAACACCTTTTAATGGGAACTAAGTAGACTCTGACCATTTAATATCTCATTTAAGGTAGGTCATTCAATACCTATCCCCAGGAGGACACCTCACTAGTAGCTATATAGCAGACATTACACGAAATCTCTTCAGCCACTTTATACTTCCTATCGAAGTGGGCCCTTTCTCGATATATCCTCTACCATACTTAACTAACAATCCTGATTATTTACCACTTCCTACATATAGAAGAGAAGGGACCTCACACAGCCACTTAATACCTTTAATTCATGGACTAGGTCCTTCGTATTATGACCCATACCCCATAGTGATATCTCATATTAGTCCGACTATTCGAAGGTACTGTAGCCATATTAGTTGGGTAGATTTACCCTATAGAATTTGGGACTGACCACACATCATCCATAGTTACTTATTAAAGACGATGTCTCACATCAACCCTCAAGTCACACTGTTGGTAGCCAAATTAGCTAGGAAGACTTCTGTGCAATTTTGACTAACCTTGCATCCCTATAACATAGCTATAGTTCATAAGACTCTCTACACACACACACACACACACACACACACACATATATATATATTATCACACATCTCATCGAATCCATTATTTAGGCCTTATAAGAAATCTTTCTTATTTTGCCTCTATAATTAATTACATTCCTAAGGGAGATTTAATAATAATTAATAGCCTATTAACTACGCAATTAATACATTATAATTATACGCCAATTACGCTAATATATATATATATATATATATATATATATATATATATATATATATAGAGGGAAATTCTATTTGGACACAAACTTTAACATAAGAAATCTCAACCATTAGATCTCTCCCTGAATTCCATCTTTCATGTAAAGACAAACAAATCCAATGGTCCAAACTTCTTATGTCTAATTTTATGTTTAATTTTGTGTCCAAATAGCCGCTCTTATACATACATACATATATATATATATATATATATATATATATATATATAGACACGTGTGCATGTGCGCCAAGTAATTCTAAAAGTATGGAGATTATGCCCTAAACCAACATTTAAATGTCAACTTTTTCAAAATTATGTAAGTCCCATTTCCGTATTATCAATGTATCATAAATCCAAAATCAAAAAATCCAATCAACAGACTTGCATACAAATAAAATTCAAACTCAACATATTTTATACTAAATTAATGGGATAAACCAATATTAATACAAACTTATAATTTCAATTAATTTAACGCTCTATTCAACTTCTTTTTACATAAAACTAGACAAGGCTATTTCTATTCAAATTCAGGAAATAAGTGGTGCACACTAAGAATAAGGATTCGTGCTTTACACATCATTTCCTAATCAAAATCCTTAATAAAATTCAAAGAAAAAGAATAAGAAGTGAAATAGAAGGTAAAATGCTAAAATAAAAAAGTTACACAACTCCCATTATTTTAATAAATATATAAAAGTAATTGAGATTCCAACCTAAGAATTGTTATTTCACTTTGGGGGAATTTTGCGGGTTTTAATGTAATGTTTACATAAACCAAAATTTTCCAAGGCGTATATCAAATTCAAACTACACTATTCAATTACTAAAATAGAACGACCAAGATTTCGACTCTTTGTAGGTCCTTCGCTTTGCCTCCTTTTGGATTTGACATGCCTATATTAATCTCATTTAAATCTTTTTTCTTAGAAATATGCAACAAGGGAATTGCATAAGGATTAGATTCAAAAATTTAGGAGTTGGAGGAGATGGAATAGTTGTTGGAGGAGATGGAATAGTAAATAAACAATGAACATATACAACCCCTTACCTGAAACCTTAAAGAAATTTTTTGAATCCATTAAAGAGAGGAACCGATAGAGCTTCGTTAGACTTCCAAAATAATTCGTGAATAGAACTGAAATGGCTAGACTCTCTGCTTGAAAACGTACTTGGCTTTTCAGGAAATACACTTTTCTTACACACCTTTAAAAATAACCCACTATTCATTTCTAAAACAAATTACCCATTCCTTTAATAAATTCCCATCGTGAATTTATACTTCCAAATATCAACTAATATCTTATTTCACTTTATAAATCCAGTTTATAAATTCCTTAGTCTTATCCCCCTTTTAAATCAGAGTTTCAAACACTTAATCGGTTTCCCAAATTGATTTTCAAACCTAACTCCATTTAAAATAAATTCCTTTACTTACCCAAATTTATTTTAAAATCCATTAATTTCCAGATTTCACTCCTTTATTATGATTTAAAATCTTATTTAAACCGAAAATACCAATTTCATATTTATGTCCAAATTCTTCTTTTATTTCTTCCTAAACCATTTAAATCCTGAATTTAAAAAATAAATCTTTTATTTCTTTAATAATACCACTTAAGTTCAAAAATTCATTTATTTTCATTTATTCAAAAATCTCCTTCCCCATACTTGAAATTTATTTATTAGAATGTAAAAATCAACTTTTATCCTTTTCCAATTCATTCTTTAATTTATCCAAATTCTCTATTATTGTTTTACTTAAAAATTCTCTCTTTTATTTTCCCTTCAAAGAAATCCAATCTATATATTTTGATAACTCGGTATACCCATAACATCCAATATTTTCAATTACCAACAAAATCTATCTCAGATTATTAAATAAATCAAATCACAGAATATTAAAACAATCTAAATATTTTGAGGAATCCAGTTGGATCCCTCCAACCTGTTTCCCTGCATTCACAGAAGTTAACACAATAATTTAAAATACCAATCCCGCTTCAAGGCGGAATATCGCGGTATATGCGGTCATCCGCTATTATGCGGGGCGCATAGGGTCTCATCCGCTATATAATGCAGGAAATCAATCACTCCAATATATATACTGCTATATATAATATCACATCCAGTCAACTCAATCATGCAATTAATAATTCAAATTTAACTATTTAAATTTAAAAGGGTAGTCCAAATGAGTGAGATTAACTCACCTTTGATTTTTCATTTGCAATCTGATCCAACCCGACTTGTTTTTCTTTATAGTTTTGGACCTTATGTAGACATTGTATGATTTATTAACATTTGAAATAGCCTAAGATAATCTACCACTAAATAAATTCAATTAACTAATTTGTTTGATTTAAAATTAACTCTAAAATTTTAAATTGTTTAAACCAATTAAATTTTTCTTTGGAAACCTCCTACCTTTCCTAGAATCATTTATATATATTTCCCAAACCGCGTCTTTTTTTAATTTCTTGTTAAAATCTATTTATTTATTTCTAATATAATTAACTAAATCAATTTCATAAATTATGCTAAATAAATCATAGTATCAAGTTCTTACCCTAACCCTCACTGGTCGCAGAAACCACTTCTGCTGCTCGTACTTTGAAGAACTCCCCTCTGCCTTTACCACTTCCAATCCGGCTTGCTTCCTTTCAGATTTTTGACCAAACTTTTCCCATGAGCTGCAAAGAAGTTTGAAGATAAAGATGAGCATGCAAAATCCATCTTTGCGGTGGGAGATCGTATGGTAGCATTTTGCCCAGCATGAACTTAAATCGTGCTCTTATCAATCTTAGGACTACATGTAGGCAGCATGGAGTTTCTCAAAGCTCTAGAAGCTGAAGGAAGTTTTTGTGAATTTCATTACTTTGATGTCAAATTTTTCGTGATAATCGAAACCCCTTTTTTCGTAAATTCGTAGATGGTGATATCTCGTTCAAAAGCAAATAATTCCCAGATGATTTAGAAGAAGATTTACAGAGACAGGACAATTCAGTTGGATCCAAAACACCTTCTTCTAAAAAGAAAGCTTGGTTCCAAGCCAGGCTTTTTCTCAAATTAGATCCTATGCCTTTCTATTTCTTTTTGTCTAAATTGACATTCTTGAATTCTCCTAAACTAAGCAAAAGCTTTCTTTTTGTTCCATCGGCTCCATCAATGAATCCGGTCGACCGATGATTTGCAATGAAGATTTAAGAACTTTATCTACTTGGCTCATTATTTTAAGTTTTATTTATTTTTATTCATGAGATTTGCAAGAATTCGATTTCAAGCATAAGGATCTAGAATTGATTTGGAAGGGAGGAAGATGCGACATGGTTTCGTAAATATCTCTTCTCTCATTTTGTTTGGACTGAAAAGGAGGAAAACAAATTTCGCTTCTAAAAAGAAGAACAGGGTTCTCAATCGGCCATCTCGATTTTGTTTGAGGGGAAAGGGCATCTGGAATAAGATTAAAGAAGGTAGTAGACACGTTTTTTAAGAGCTGAAACGTGTTTAAATTTGGAAATCGTATAAGAATATATAAATACATTTAATTTACAAATTCAAATCGTCTCGATAAATGCAACTTATAATCTCGAACCCCTATCGAGGCATGCCCTAGGCGTTTATAATGTTAAACCCCTATTCCAAACGCAATGGGAAAGGTTTTGAGTCCTAATTCGATCATACGGAGAAGATAGCTTTTTGGACCCAGTTGTTATATTGAATTTTTGATATAAATTTCAGTGCGTTTATCTACTGTACGGCAGAAAGATCACTCCAAACATAATAAAATTGAAATATGATAATAGTACACTATTACGGATCCAATGGAACTGGTTTCGTCGAAATTCGAGATTGTTCCTCGGAAGACTTTTTTTTACAATTTAAACGATATATTTTTAAAACTAAACAAAACATTTTCAAACTCATATTTAAAACTTCTATTATCTCCAATATTATAATTATAAATTTTCCAAGCCTTAGAAATATTTTTAACTAGCTTAAAATTCATAATTCACTATTTTAACCAATTTCCAATTATTAAATTCAAAAATTTAATTGTTAAACAATTAGTGATATTTGAAATTCAAGTTAAACTAACTTTCAAATATTAAAAATAAATTAAATATTCTAATTTTAAATATACAAAAAAATTCGGATCGTCACACAAGTTGAGAGCTCGGGATTCGGTAGCTATCCTAGAATGGGGTTCCGTACCGATTTGTAACGACCCATAAATTCATCACTTTAGAAAAAATTCAAAATATTCAAAAATAAGAATTTTTTTAGACATAAATAATGATGTTTTAAATAATAAATAATATTGGTGATCTTATTTTGAATATATATATACAGACACACACACACACTTTGGTAAATATTGATAAAATGACCAAAAATCGTTTTATCTATAAAACAACTCTTTGGCCATCCGACATCACGCACCGGTTTGGATACATACCCTTATTTTCGAGTTTGACCCAAATATGAAATAAAACCACTTATTTATTTTTGAAAATTAAATGTATTATGGCATCGTTAGGATGGTTATTGTAGTTAATAATTGTTTTATTGTCTTTAATTGAGATTTAATGATTTAATAATTATTATAATTATGTGAATAATGGTTTTTAAATGATTATAATTCATTTTAAATAATTATAAAGTATCAATTATGATAGTTTTATAAGAATACTGGATATGAGAATATAAGGAAAAAGGGATATCACTTTATCGGTCTCATTAGAATTTTTGCATATAATTATTTTTATTAATTTTTATTAATTTATATGATTTTATATTTCAAAAATGATCATTTTAATTAGTTAATAATGATTAGGAATTTAGTTTCAATTTTTTTTACCAGTTATGTACATTTGATTTTAAATGGAAATATAACTGACAATCAGTTTCTCGATTTTTAACAGTTTATACAACTTGAATACCTATATAACATACACATACATCTATTTAGCCGTACATATACATGCACAAACTTGTTGTCTGTATATACACATACACAACATAAATATACACATGACATACATATATATGTATAAACAATATATCAAAGATATTATCCTTTCCTTACTTCTTAAGCTAACCAAAAGTCCACCCTCTTACACCATGGTACAAGTACCATTGCAAGCACATGGGGGGTCATTTAGGCCATCCTTTGATGATGGAGGAGGGATATGGGTGGCGATGTAGGAGGTAATGTAGCACGAAAAAATCTAAGATATTTTTCTCCTCTTCTTGACCTATAGATGCACCACTTTTCCCTCTCATTTCCTCACTTCCTCTCCTTCCATTTCTTAAGATTTTTCTCTTGTTTTCATGTCTTTCAACCTAAAATAAATAATGCCAAAATATTTCTCAAAAGAAATTTAAATTAGAATTTATACATATGTATACTTAAGTACCTCAACCTATTCCAAAACTCTACCTTTCCCTCTCTACCATCCATGGCCACCACCCTAAAAGCTATAGGTCGAGCCCTCCTCTTCTCCTACCTAGGCCGTGAGCTCCTTTAGAAAACCTAATCATAGGCCTAGGCACCTAAAAGAAATAGTACTAAGGATCTGAGCTCTAATTTCCTAGTAGCAAAGCTATAGCTGTTTTTTTCGATCAAAACAAAAATGAGAAAACTCCGGAACTATAGTTATATATATATTATTAGATGATATATATATTTGGATATGATTGTTAATAATGGTTGTTCATCATGTTTGAATATGATAGTATGGCTGTTTAGTATGGTTTAGGAATGTTTTATAAACATTTAAAAGTGTTTTGGCAATGTTTAAAGGAATATTGAAAATTGAGTCAAAAAAGGCCGTTATGTAATATTGGTTCACTATTTCACGCCCTAAATGTCAAACGAATATATAGAATGGAATATAGCTCGGAATTCTTTGTGATAATAATTTTCTAAACTAATATATGACCACCTTATGGTTGACAGAGAGGTAATTTCTAGGCTTGGCTTTGGAAAACTAGTCGCTTGCCCTCCCTTGCTGCCCGGATTGGCCTGACGGACGGGATGGTCGAGCTCAGGAGTTATATGTTTGTAGAAATCAGTTTTGTGATTATAAATTGGCAATGTGTCATTCAAAGTGCATTGTGCTATGTAAAAGGTAATCATTACCTCAGGCTTCACCACCTGGTAATGGCTTAAACAGGGTACGTCGTAAAGTTATGTGGTTTGCAACCGTAAGGGTGTGATCATCACCTTTCTAGATTACTCTCTATATTTCGAGTATGTGTTGTATTTTGTGGGATCCAAGATAGGTCAGTTACAACCGGGTGACGTCATATTCGGTTTCTATCCAAGCCATGTCTAAGTGCCAAATAGGGATAGACCGGTCTTTCCAGATGTGGAGGATTGTTTATGTATCTTCAGTACACCTCTCTAGGGGTTTACGGTATGGAACGCGGTCTCTTACTCACCAATGTATGGAATCCGTTCTCCGAACGAGCCTTGTAAGAGTTTTGTTTTTAGAGCCTAACATATTTTGCAATTTAATAATGGTAATAATTTTGGCTAAGATTCATAAGTTTATTTGCAAGGATTTTCAAAAGAATGTCATTAAAAATAATATCAAATGATTTTACGTAGTAAATGTTTTGGTTATCGTAAGGTAAAAATGTAATGACCCATAATTTATTTTAAATTATAGGGTTTGATATAACTATCAAATAAAAATGGTTAGAGATAAGATTTAATGAATTATTATTGTAATTTACCAAAATATTAAATTATTTAATTTAATATTGGAATTATTTAAATAATGAAATTATGGATTTAATGTGAATAAAAATGACATTGGGAATTGATTAAAATATTACATAAATATGAATGAAGATCATTTACTTTCAAAATTTGATTTAAATGTGAATAATTAGAATTTGGAAATTTTATTACATAATTAACGAGTAAAAATAGCCATTTTGGTCATTGTTTCGGATTTTGACGAAACCAGTTTCATCATATCCTTAATATTGGATTATTGTAGGATTTCAAGTTCTGTAGCGATCGTACTTGTCATTTGGCCGTGCGAGCTTGAAACGCGTAGAACTTAAATTCGGAGTTAAATAAATAATTCGATTCGAAAAGCTATCTTCTGCATTCGATCGAATTAGGTCTCGAAACTAGTTACATTATGAATGTCATGCGACATGCTTCGTTTGGAGCTCGAGAATTTCAGGTGTTTAGACGAGATATTTTCTAATATAAAAATAATATATATTTAACAAAAATCATGCGTACAAACCATACTCCTTATCAACCATACGTACAACCCCTTCCTTCTCCTTTCCCCCTTTCTTTCGAATCTCTCTTTTCAAATCATCTCAGAGAAAAAAACAATCGAACTCTCCATCAACAAAAATGAATACGCGATTGAATCGCGTTCGATTGGGAGCAGCGGCGCTGGGTACATAAGCGAAGGCAATGGAGGTGTGTGGATGGAATTCGAGAGCAGGCGATGGCGTAGCGATGTTGATCTAGGGTTTCATGATTTTCTCCTGATCTATTCGCGTGTGCAAGTGTCGGCAATGGGGCGGAGGCGCGACGAAGGGTTGGATCGTCTAGTGGCATTGGTTGACGATCAATCGGCAATAATAAAAAAAGAAAAGAAATAAACAGCCGCAGTGGTGATTCGTTCTGGAGGATGGAGATGTTGTGCGCGTTTAGGATAGGGCAATGTGTTGATTTTTTTGTTAGTTATTAGCTATGTTTGAATTTCAAATCGTATATTAATAAAAAACCAAATTGTTTGAATACGAGGTCAATTTCGGATGAAAGAGATTGCGTTGGACCGTATCGACAAATTCAACGCTTTGGAGCTGATTACGTATTGATTTGGCTAGTTTGAATTTTTTGATTCAAATAAAGATGAGTGTTTATATTCTTACGATTGATTAAAAAGTTTTTTGTTAATTAAATTGAAATTATGATGTGATATAAATTTATTGATTTTTCCTTGATAAATTTGATTGTCACCTAGATTGTCATTTGAATTGACTGTTAAAATAAAATTTATAGTTAAATTTGAGATCAGAATTTAATTACTAGTAAAATACCCGATATTTATACTATGAAATTGTTGTGAATTTTATTGACTATTTGGATGATTGATTATGATGGATGAAAATTGGTTGATATTTGAGTGATTGGATGTTTAATTATTTTATATATCATGTTATCATCCTGTATATTATTTATAGTATATAAAACTGTAATTGAATTATTTTGAACAAATTAAGAAATATGTTGGAATGATATACACCTATGGCATTTATTTGGATTGAAATGATATATATCCATTCCTGGAATTAAATTGAAATAATTGATTCACTTAGCCGTAGGATAGTATGTACGGACACTGAGTTGGTTAAATTAAATGATTTCAAAATTTTGATTTGAAATTATTTAAATGATTTGGTTTTAAGAATTAAAAATCAAATTTATAGAAAACGAACTATTTTCGTATTGGAACTCAGAATGTTGACAATTTAAATTTGGAACGGGAATTGTTTAATAACTGAAGTTGAAAATTTTAAGTTATGAACGGAATATGATGTGAATTTTAGAAATTGGTTTGTTTTAAAAGATTGAACTTTGATTAGGACTTTAGATATTGTTAAGTAAAAGTGATATAAAACGATATTTTGAAATTGAGCTCGGAATTTAATAATATTTGAAGGCTTGGATTTCTAAATTGGATATTGAAGGAAAATTTGATTTAAGTGTTCGATATTTTGAAAATCAAACTCAGAATTGATATAAATTGAAATGATTTAAATTTTGAATTGTAGTTGAACTTAATTTGAAATTTAAATTTAAATTAACTTGGAATTGGAGTTGGAATTAATTTTGAATTAGAACTATAATTAATTTGGAATTGGAATTGAAATTAATTTGGAATTAGAATTGAAATAAATTTGGAATCGAATTAAGATTCGACTTGAAATTGGAATTGAATCGATTAAAAATCGTAACGGAAATTGGAACTGATTCAAATTGGAAAATTGCGAAAGTGAATCGGTTTGACTTTGAAACTATTTTTAAATGATTATTTTAGCATAACCGGTTCAAAATCTATATTCTTTAAATATCCAAATTATTTTGATTTTCCACACTATTTTACTATGTAAACCATTTTTATTACTTAAACTATTTTCTATTAAACTATTTTAACTATTTAACTATTTTAAAACTAATTGAAATATTTTCTAAAATTCAAACTGGTCAAAGAGTGGAATATTTACATGTAAATCTTGGATTTTAATTCAAATTGCGTTAAAATGAATTATAACCAAAGCTGTAGTTCGAATCAAGTTTTGAAGTGAAATCGATACATCAAGTTGAATCAACAATTGAAGTAAAGATATGGTTTTTGAAGCGAATATAATGATTTCGAAATGGATTTGATTTTGAAGTGAATATGATGATTTCAAAATGGATATGGTATATTTTGAGTAAATACAATGATTTCGAAATGGATTTGATTTTGAAGCGAATATGATATTTTGATATCGAGCATGAATTGTTTTCGAAATGTAAAAGTACTAATCGGTGTGTAAAACAATGTTTGGTGGTTAAAAAGACTGAAGTCTCTTATTGCCACACTCTCTATCAATACTGGAACCACTTTAACACATGTGTACAAGGTGGATGATATCCAGAATGTAGTGGTTGAATTGGCGAACGTTTACTGGAATGAAGTAAGAGAACGATAATGGATAGCTTTGACACTCGTGTCATAATTGAAATGACTAAAATAGGAGCCTATGTCCGGCCGTTGAGGTTAGCTACTTCTAGCGACACTGATCCCTCGTATTACTATTGTGATTTCGTATTTCGATGGGTACACCTTTTGTCGATTGGATTGATTGTCGCGGTCGACCACGGATGCATTATGACCAGCTAGAAAGGGTAAACTGGTAGAATCCTACATTGGGCCATGCCTCACTTTCCTTGTCATATTTATCCCTATATGAGACCATTACGACTTTGGTTTAAAACTGTAAACATGTGTTATGGGGGATAATGTAAAGCCTTAATGCTATTTTGATATTTATTTTACTGATAGACGATATCTATTATAGCGTATGCTATTATATATAAATAGTTTAACGGATCCTTAGGAGATGGAAAATTTCGTAACATCTCTTAAGTTATAGCAGTCATATTTTGTGACATTGATTTGACTTGCATAAGAGTATTTTAGTCCTGACTTGGGTGTTTTTTCTTTTCATTATGCTCGGGTCAGTCCTGAGTTTTTTTCCAGTATATTGGAGATTATTCTCTGGAGGACGAAGATGAAGATTTTGGTATATTACTTCTATTATTATTTCCTTATTCATGCTATCCTGTGTATTGATCACTTATCCCTAATGTATATATTTATGACTATGATAAATGTGTATAGATTATAATCAAATGTATAGTAAATAGCTTCATGAACTATTATTTGATTATTATATTTTATCGTTTCCGCTGTGAGATTCTATGTTTGTTTTCTTCTCCTTTTCTTATTTTTCTTATTTAACCCCATTAATTATCTGCATTTCGGATTGTTTAAGCTGGACGTGTGTGGATTATTGTCGATTTAAACCTTCCGAAATGTGAGCAGTCACAGTTGGTATCAAAGTTTTGATTTAGCAATAACCTTGGCTTGGTGGGGTTTGACTCATTAAAGATAAGGTAGTAATACCCTAGAATGAGTCTATTTGAGTGTATATATATGAGGGAGTATACTTGTTAGTGTTATAAATCGTTTTATGTTGTGTTTACTTATCCGTTGAGTTGTTTATGAATTCTGGTCGATAGGAGGACTCCTGTTATCAATAGGAGTTTTTAAACACTTAAATGATGCAAGTCGACATAATATTGTTTTAAAATAAGGTAAATGAAATAATTTTACCTAAAGCATTTTATGTATATAAAATGATAATTTTAATGAATGTTAGTTGTTAGGAGATGATAATATTTAGTTATCATAGATTATTGATTGAATTAAAATAAAACGAACACTTAATGAATTTTATTACATGAAGCATTTGATAATTAAGTTGAATAGGAAGCTAATTAAAATTAAAGAATTGTTTAAAATAAAAAAATATAAATTAATGAAATATTTTCATAATAAGAAATGAAATTGAATAAGTATATTTATAATATAGCTTATTAATAGGATTTAAAGCTTAGAATTTTAAAAATGTAAATACCTTTGTTTTCAAAATTGTTTTCACAGCCTTCAAAAATTGATAATATTATTTGAAAGTGTGTTGACGAGAAAAATATTTTTGGAAGGATTTTTGAAAGAAATAAAAAGCATTGAACTCATTTAATAGCTGGGAAATAATTCTGGGGATGATTACAACATCGCCAATATTCATTTTCGTGTTTCTGAAAGAGAATTGCTTCTAAAAGGAATCTATTTTCGATTAAAACAAGTTTTATTATGAAAATTATTCTAAGTATGATTTGATAAATATACGAAAATAGTTTTGAACTTATAATTGAAAATAGTATAGGTTAAAATAAATTTATAGATTATAAACTTTAACAGGAAGGTAAAATTAGAATTTAAACTGTTGAATATTTTTGATTAAGCAAATAAAAGCAATTTGATTTTGAGAAATGGAATAAAATAATTAACTTAAGAAATGGTAAATTGATTGAGTTAGTGGAATGAAGTAAATTAAATATAGTTTAACTCATGAAAGAAAAAAAAGAATTGTGTTTGAATTAAGTTAAATAAAATGAGAAATGGGTTAAAATGAAATGAAGTTTACTTAATATTAAATAAATTGAATTGGATATTAAATGAAACTAGATAAATTTATAGAGTGAACTAACTCCATTTAAGCTATAGAATGAATTAATAAAATGTATATAAACTTGAATTTTAAAATGAAATGTAATTTAAGTTGTGAAAGAAATTAAATAAAAATAAATAGGTGTAAGAAAATTGATATAATTAATTTAATTTAATTTAAATTGAGCGAAAATAAGAAAATAAATATCAAATCCCAACATACCAAAATAAGAAAAGCTTCAACTTAGACAAACAACACAACAACGGAAAAGACAGATGATTTTTAGAAGATACAAATAATGATATTAGATAGAAGATTTAATGCTGGAAGTGTGAAAATTGATTTCCATTGCGTGAAGGTTTTGGGCAATGAGTTTTACTGTAACTCATGTGCTGATAATGATAGGATGGAGGAATAATATTTAAAAGTTAAAGAAGGTATTAATTTTTTTTTAAATTAAATTTTATTAGTAATTTTTTTAAAAATAAGAGTATTTTATACTGTTTGAATTTTTTTTGATTGAAGTATTTAATTTTACTGATGGTTTTCTGATTTGGAAGCAGTCATCCAGATTGAAACTTAACATGCATATTTATACTTGAAATTGAAATATGAACTATTAAATTAATTAGCAAGTAAACAGGTTAATAAGTTCTTGTTGGATCTATGTGGTTTCTAGGTGTTTATTCTACAATATTAGATTTTGATATATGTAGCTTATGAGTACAATTTTATTAACATTAAGTTAAATAATATTACTATGACAGTAAGTACTTTGGAATAGGTTACATATATAATTAAACAATTTTTAGTACTAAATTCATTAATTATGTAGCTTATGAGGTGTAATTAATGTTATTGAAAAATTCGTAGTTATTCCCATATGTTACTAATGTTGTTTAATTAATGTTGCTGCAAGATTCATGGTTGTTCCCATATGCAACTTATAATATTGTTCTGTCACTTCTATGTGACAATGTGATTGTATTTTTTTTAGGGTAACTAATGTTTAATTCACTTTTTATGTATTTGTGTTAGTATGAATTAGAATGTGTGCTAATTTTTGTTGTGCTAGTGATGAACTATTGTTTATTGCCATGCGGTATTATCTGAAAGATTTTGAAGTGTACTAGCAAAATTTATTGATATGAATGAAATTGAAAGTGATAAAAAGAAAATTTATTAATATGAATATGAGTTATAAAATAAAATTTACTTAAGTTGACGATTTTAAATAAATGAAATAAACTAATGAAGCGAATCAAAGAATTAATACTGAACTTAAGTTATAAAGAAAGAAAAAATAAATAAACATGGGTTCCATTTATAAAATGTTTATAATAAACTTAAATGATTCATGAAAGGGTTTATAAATTATATTTTTCTTAAAAAAGAATATACAAAGTGATAATAAAATATAATTTAATTTGAACATGGTGAAATGAAATGATTTATAAAATGCATTGTAAATATATTTATATGAAATGTGTAAAACATAGAGGTGACATAATTGAATTCAATAAATTGAATGTAAACGAAATAGATTTGAATAAATTGAAGCAAACCAATTGAATGTTAATAAAAATTTAATATTAATGAGAAATGAATGGTATAAATTAAAAATTGACATTGGATAATGTAAATTCAAATAGTTATGAATTATGTTTGTGTCAAAAATTGGGCACAACACTCTTCGGGAGACGTTGAAGAGATAATAGTCAAGAATGCAAATTCAAAACAGATATTATCTAACAAAAACTCCAATCAACAGTAAAGAAAATACGTAGACAATCGATTTATAGTGGTTCGGCGCGTTGCCTACATCCACTGTGAAGTGTTTTCATATTTTATTGCTTTTCTTTCAATGATTACAAGTTGTTGCCGCAATCAACAGCAAATTACAACTGTAAATTTGGAATCAACAGTAAAATTATGATGTAGGATGATGGAGATCTCGATCCGGCAGAGTCTGGGCGCTTCAGAGTCAGGAGATCCCTTTTCTGTTGGCCCTGGGGCTCTATTTATAGGCGCAGGCTGCTGATATTTCGCTAAAAACTCGGGAGACCACTTCTGGCACGTGAGGGGGCCCACATGTACGGTCTCAGGAAGTTTGGGCCCACTTTGGCATCGGTTCGAACTCCATTCGAACCGATCAAGAATTCATCCAATCGAGGTGAAATTTCGCGTGGACATTCTTCAACATGTATGCAAGCTTCTGTGAAAATTTCATGGCATTTGGATCAGTAGATTGGGAGATATGATGGATTCGAAATGGGGTTCATTACATGGCTGTTTGGTTCGAAACCATGCTTTCGAACCGATAGTTTCGAATCCATCATGGCACGTGACTTTGTGGTGGCGTAGAGCGCAAACTTCGAACCTATCCGGTCTTCATTCCGAGTTGACCGCTTCGACTCCACAGATCTTGGCGAATTCGAACCGAAGGAAGACACGTCATCATGGTTGGTTGACCCAGTGGATTCGAATGAGGCTACACAGGATGGGTTCGAACTTGGCATCGTGGATGGGTTCGAACAAGGTTCCACGTTTGGGTTCGAGCAATGCTTTGTGATGGGTTCGAAGCGGCTACTCTCCGATGGGTTCGAGGTCCATTGTTATGAGCTTGGTAGGTTCGAACTTGATGGTTTCGAACCTGAGGCATCCTGATGGGTTCGAACCTGATGGGTTCGAAGGTGATGGAGACGAACCTGAGGTGGTTCGGTGGATTCGAAGCTTATGGATTCGAACGCGATGGTTTCGAAACGTTGGTCAACAATGGATTCGAAACCTAAGCCTTGCCCTTCAAATTGAATCGATCATAACTCGAGCGTATGAACTCGGATTGACTTGAAACTCGAGATGTTGACTCCTAAGGTCTTTCTTGCCGTGTCCTATCGATTGTAGCTCAATCTGGACTTGGACAAAATTCAGTGATATCCATAGCGAGACGACGTACGACCGGCCTCTGAGACGAACTGTTCTCCATTTTTGATCGATCTTTTGGTATCGCGGCTTTGCCAAAAAGCGGGATAACATTGTGCCCCCGAAAGTACGTCTTGTGGGAACATGACGTGCTTTGAACTGCTGCACTTTCTCTGAACAATCGTTGCTCTTTTTTTGTTGAAACTCATATGCTGTATGGTTGTAACCTTGGATTGATATGATTGATTGCTGTATAATAGTGCTTAGCCGTTGGCTGTTGCATTTGTAACGGGAAGAGTGTTTGATCCTTGTAAATGTTTAAAATCGATCGTTAGTCCGACATATACGCATACATGTTAGTTTGACCCTTGTGAACGTCGTGCGTCCATGAGTCGTGTTAGTTTTGTTCGCCATTGAACTTCGTATCGATTCTCTCCCGAACCGATTTTGAAATTTGAATTGAGACAACGCTCGATGGTCGTTTTGAAAAGTCCCTTCGTATCGATCCTTTCCTGAACCGATATTGAAGGCTGAAGGAATTGAATTCTGTATTGCATGAGTGTAATATTTCGAACCGATGCATTCGAGCATCAATGTGTTCGAAATCCACGTTTGTATGGACGCGGTATGCTTGTGCTATGATGGGTTCGAAGTTAACATCCGAACCGGTTTGAGGGGATGGATACGAAATAATTGTTCGAGTCGATTCGAATTGGAAGCGGATGGATACGAAGTTATCTGTCGTATCGTTAGGCCATAGATGGATTCGAAGTGGTTGATGTGAACAAGGTCTTTGAATCGATGTGCCCACAGTTCGTTTCGCGTCGATGCAGCCTGTCACTCTGTAGTGTGTTTCGTACCGTTGAAGCATGAGGTGAACTTCGAATTGATAGGGCTTTAGGCAGATGGGTTCGAAAGCTAACTTCGAACCGATCTGGTACTTGACCGGTTGTGACCGGTTGGGTTGACTGGGATACGAAACGGCCCGGTCACATCCTAGGCTCCATATAAATAGCAGTGGGTTTCACTTTTTTCATTTTTTACTTTTACTCTTGCTTGCTTTTACTGTGCAGTGCATCGTTTCGGAGCTCCAAAGGAGGAAAAACACTGTGTTGCATGAACCATTCAAGATCCAAATCTCTAATTCCTCGAATCCATTATTCAAACTAGGTAATTGGTCTCGAATCCAAGCGGCAAAGTAATTTTAAAACCATTCCTTCTTCATCGATTGCGTAGCCTCGAGATTGGCAAAACCAGATCTGGTTTTGGGAGGGCTTCGAACTGATGCGTGGGCTCGAGTTCGAATCGACGATGGTGGCATTATTTTCTTGGATTTCACATCGATCCTTGGGGATGCCCTTATGGGGCGCACAGTTCGCACTGATGGATGGGTTCGATGAGTTCATCCGAGTCGATGGTTTCGAACCCATCGGCTATCGGTTCGGAGTTCTCAACTTTGCATTGGTACGAAGGGTATCGATTCATATCGGTTCGAACATGTCAATCAAGGATCGGTTCGAAGTCATCCATTATCGATCGATTCGAATTTGACACATGGTTACGGTTCGAAGCGCGTCTAACGGTATTGGTTCGAAGCGACGTCAGGATGGGTTCGAACGAAGCGACGTTCGGTTGGGTTCGAACGAAGTCCTTGTGATGGTTTCGAACCCTCTATGATGGATACCAAAGTTTGAAATTTTCCTAAGCATGACTCCGACGAGCTTCATTCTTGCATGTTTGGACTCGAATATTAAACTGCATACTTGACCGCCTTTCGAAGCTTGTCGATGGAACTATAACAGCTTCTATCCGAATTAATTTCCATCATAGAAACGGATTAGTGATGACGGTCAGCAATGACGGTCATTATAGCTGGACTCCGTAGCTTTGTCGTTTGCATATTTACTTTAACTCTGCGACATTTACTCAAGTAATGCATGGCACTGCACCACACGCATTCATACACTTTACACTGGGGAACGCACGGGTCCTTTGTCGTCTAACGATGGTTTCTCATGAGTTAGCTAGTTATGGAACCGTCAAGTTCACAGCAGCAGGAGATTCAAGGTACAGCCTCTCCGAGACTAGTGGTTCCGGACATCGATCCTGAGATCGTCGGTCCAGCCCCGGATGAATTGCCTGATGCGTCGTTCATCGCAAATCCATCGGATTCCATTCCATCCAATATCTCTGAAGACATGTTGGGAAGGATATGCTTGAGGCACGGCCTGTCACTGGACGATGTGTTACTGCCGGGGCCGAATGATAGACCGCACAACCCACCGGAAGGGTATACTGCATTTAACCGCCACGCGTGTGCGGCCGGGACACTTCCTCCGTTCAACGAGTATATAAGGGAAGTATTGTCGTTTTTGAGGATCGCTCCATCTCAGCTGCACCCAAACGGGTATGCGTCGATCAATAGCCTGTTCATTGCATTTATGGAATATCTTTGTCGACCGCCACTCCCGATCGAGATTAGATACTTGTTCAATTTCAAAACTCGGGGTGATTATCCCTCCTTCACATTCCTGGAAGCGGTGAGAAATTGCCAAGTGGTTACTGGATCTTGGACCAGGTTGAGCTATTATAGGACAGAATGGTTTTATGTCAGATGTCCTCCTGGATTTGCCCGACGATGGCTATTCAGACGTGAGTATAGCCGTGTTCGTAAATAATTACTACGGCAATTACAGCCGAAGTGGAACTTATATTTTTATCCTTTTTTACAGCGACGATTCAGCGACCTGAGGGCGAGCACTTTAGGGAGATGGTGCGAGTGCTTCGAGAAGTCCCGAGTGGAGATAGGGATATCGACGTGTTATTGACGGATAGGAATCTCCGGGCCTGCGGTTTGATCGAACAAGGGCAGAGCATAAGCTTTGAGGTGGCACTAAGGGTCGTCTCGAAAAAACGAGGCAAGCACAAGAAGCCCAAAGTTACTACAGCTGAGGAAGCTGACTCTGAAAGAACCCACACCGATGATGAGCCGCTGACCGGGCTTACGGACGCAGTTCCGGATGTCGCGGAGCAGAGAAAAGGCAAGGCTGCCATGGTTAAGTCAAGTGAGAAGGGGAGATGGAAATCAGTTGTCACGGCCCGTTCCGCTCCCGGAGTTAGAATCTCGGAGATGTCTCCTCCGAGAACTGAAAATCTTTTTGAAGGGCTTGCCGATCTTCCAATCCCGGACGATGTGTCTTTTCAACATGATGCCGAGTTGGAGGAATTCCATTGCACTCTAGAATTGAACGAGCCTCTTATTACTAGCGAGGTCGACACTTCTGGTTGGTCGGGGGGAATGCATATTCATACACATTTCACGACACTGCATAACCTTTGACTGTAAACTACCTGTTTTGAAAGGTGATTAATTCTATTTTATTTTGCTTCACAGATATTATGTCTAAGCGAGGTTCAATGCTTGGGAGTCTTCGACATGCCCGCAAGCCTTCACATTACAACTCGCGCAGATGAGAAGGGGATAGAGGTTATGACCAGGGGCGCTCTGGGTATTCTAGTCACGAGAGATATGACACGGACAGAGGCTATAAGCGTCGATCGCGATCGCGTACCCCTCCTCCTTTCAGAGATCCCGTACAACCTCCTGCTCATGTCCCTCATCCTTCCGAGACTTCTCGATATACGTCGGTTTCTCAATCTTCCCGATCTGAGGCGATGGCCCCGATAGTCGCAGAGCAGCCTCCGACTGAAATCTCGGGGAAGGGGCAATTAGACTTGCGCAATTAAATAGGGAGTTCCCGAATATTTGCTTCGATAATTACGTCTTTCCCCCGAACCTGAAAAGAATCCCGCCGGAGGCCGAGCGGTTAGCGCTCGACTATGTGCATGACTTTTACACCCAATACAAGGCGTGGTATAGGGCGGCCGACAAGGCATCGGCGTTGGCCTTCGAACGAGCGGCTACCATTGAAAAGCTTCAAACCGAGCTGGCTTAAAAAGATCGCATCATACAAGTGCTGAATACCGAGGCTGAATCGTCTCGAAAATCAGAGATGGAGGCTCTTACAAAGGCCGATGAAGCTCAAGCAGCCATGGATAGAATGAAAAAGGAGCACTATGTTACGGTGGAAGACATGGGCCACCGGAACACTATCGTCACTGCTGAGCGGGATGCGGCGTTAAAAGAACTTAATGAGCTCAAGGCTAAATTTGCCGAAATTATTAAAGATAGAGATGACGCGCTTAACGCGGCGCAAGAAGCCTGCGAGCAAGCCGTAGTGCTTCGTACTGAAAGAGATGTGGCCGTGGCCAAAGTTCAGGCAGTCGAAGCAGAGGTGGAGGAGAAGGTTCAACAGGCAGAGGCCAGGCTAGAGGCCGATATCGAAGATTTGCTCATAACTTACAACGCCAATGTGTTAAAACACAGAAACTTGGCCTGGCTTCAAGATTATCTGGTTCACCTTCGTAGCGCTTGGGACCGATTGGTTGAGGAGGTAGAGGAAGCGCATCCAGGTGAAGTGGTCGATCGATTCGAACTTGAAAACCGGCTGCTCATAGACGATGAGAAGAAGGTCCTTCATGACGCTATCATTGCTCATGAGAAGGAGATGATCGGTGGTCGTTCCCTGGAAGTCGGAGAGGGATCAGGTGTTGAGCACCATTCTGTTGTCACTGAAGTCACCACACCATTCTCGTCAGTGCCTGTATTTGCGGTCGGTTTGCAACCTGTTCCTGCTTACGACCCGAAACAGCCGCGCTTATCTCCTATTCATGAGCATACTTCCGAGGACGTTCAGCCGTCTGCGAGCCAAACTGGGGAAGGTATTCCGAAGTTATCTCAAGCGTTTTCTAAATAGAGCGTTTGTTTTGTAGCAGTTACTAATAACTTCTTATTTTCTGCCTAGTGACTGGAGTTGCGCCGACTGTCGCGGCTCAAGAATCAAGCAAAGGAGATAAGGCCATCGCCACCGAGACTACTGTTGTAACTGCGGTATCAACTGAGGCGGCGCAGGGGAGATCCTTATCTGTTGACGAACAAATGGTGAGCGAGCTGCTCGGTGAGCAGGGTGGTTCTTTCTCTGACTTGCCATTTATCATCGTTAGTAGCCTCCTGCCAACCTCAAGTTCTTCAATGCAGACCGTGGATGCCCCCATCCAAGCCCATGCGACTCGTGATGAGGAAATTTTGGCCGAAATCAGCGCCGAAATAGAGGCTGCGGGGCATAGTGGTAATGTTAGTGGTAGTACGGCGGCGTAGAGTCCAGCACCTGCTAGGGTAGTGTCATCGGGTGGCACTATCCCGTCTTCCGTCACGGATCCAGTCCCCCCTACTCCTCCGGCGGGAAGCCTCCATGTAGATTCAAGCTCCGAGGAGGATATTGACATCATGCCTCCAGCCGAAGAGCCACCGCCGGAGAGGAGACATTCAAAACGAAGAATTTCTGTCCCTAGTGATTCTGATGATGTACCACTAGTAAGAAGGATGAAAAAGAAGAAATAAATCGGCTTCTCAAGTAGATGTTTTGGTAGATAGGTACTTGTCTTTGTTTTTTGTTAGTAAGCCGTGTATAGATGCAGGTTCGGCCCCTGCTAGTAGGGATTGTTTTTTTGGAAGAACTTATTTACGTGTAAGTCCTTGTCTTCAATTAGTTGAAATAAAATTTAGTTTCTTTTGTGCTTAAGTGTTTATAGCGTTATGTTTTCAGTCCGGCGCACTTGTGGTGTTTTTACCGTCAAGTAGAGTTTGTTTTATTTGCCAAGTCTGAAAATCTTGGTCACAAGTTGTAATCGATGAATAATCGAACTTCGGACATTGTATCACTTTGATCAGCGATTAACACTTAGCTTTTTTGCCCCTAATCTCGGGGAATAACATTTGCGTTTTGGTGGTTGAGTGCGCCTATTGCAAACTTGAAGCTCATGTCCGCATTCCGGGGACTTAAGATAATTTGAGATCGACAATCCGGTTTGCACGGAGCTTGAGAGTTATCGATGTTTGTAGCATGGTTCACGCTCCGGGAACCTGGAATTAATGCTTACACTCCACTTCACGCTCTGGGAATCTGGAGTTAGCACGGATGCTTCGGTTCGCGCTCCGGGAACCTGTAACTTATGTTTATACTCCAATTCATGCTTTGGGAACTTGGAGTTAGCACGGATGCTTCGGTTCACGCTCCGTGAACCCGTAATCCGCACTTATGCTCCGATTCACACTTTGGGAAGTCGGAGTTAGCCGCTGGATGGTCAGTCGCATCTACTTGGGCTTTCAGGAATTCGTTCATATTCTGGGAACGATGGACTTGATGCTTATACTCTAATTCGCACTCTGGGAATTTGGAGTCTGTTCACGCTATGGGAATGAATTGTTGAATGTTTATACTCCAATTCGCGCTGTGGGAAGTTGGAGTCCATTCGCACTCTGGGAACGAATTGTTGAATGTTTATACTCCAATTTGCGCTGTGGGAAGTTAGAGTCCGCTTGCACTCTGGGAACGAATTGTTGAATGTTTATACTCCAATTCGCGCTGTAGGAAGTTGGAGTCCGCTCGCACTCTGGGAACGAATTGTTAAATGTTTATACTCCAATTCGCGCTGTGGGAAGTTGGAGTCCGTTCGCACTCTGGGAACCAATTGTTGAATGTTTATACTCCAATTCGCGCTGTGGGAAGTTGGAGTCCGTTCGCACTCTGGGAACCAATTGTTGAATGTTTATACTCCAATTCGCGATGTGGGAAGTTGGAGTCCGCTCACGCTCTGGGAACGAATTGTTGAACGTTTATACTCCAATTCGCGCTGTGGGAAGTTGGAGTCCGTTCGCACTCTGGGAACGAATTGTTGAATGTTTATACTCCAATTCGCGCTGTGGGAAGTTGGAGTCCGTTCGCACTCTGGGAACGAATTGTTGAATGTTTATACTCCAATCCACGCTGTGGGAAGTTGGAGTCCGTTCGCACTCTGGGAACGAATTGTTGAATGTTTATACTCCAATTCACGCTGTGGGAAGTTGGAGTCCGTTCACACTCTGGGAACGAATTGTTGAATGGACTGTCGTGTGTTGGTCCAGTTCAGCCTTCGATGTGTTGGCTTGTCCCCGAGCTGGGGTTTCACTTAGTGAGTGGCCGGTTGTAACGCAGTCACTCGCTATTTGAATAAATTCCATTGTTTGATGGAACTTAGCTCTTCGTGTGTCGTGATTGTTGAACGTTGTATTCGGTGAATCACAGCTTTAGTTTGAAGAGATAGCATTTTATTTGCTGAAAATGAGAAAATGTGGCAAAGTCAGTGCCTTATTACAAATTCAAAATTCAGAATGTAAAGGAGACTACAAGGCATTCATAGACTGAAGGAGCCTGTCATGTGTGACAGTGACGAGGTTCTTCGTCGTTCCAGGCTCCTGAATAAATAGGCCCGCCACTGATGGCGTTTATCACCAATCTATCACGGGGACAAGTCGAGTCCTCCTGCCTCGGTCGATTGGGTTCATTGATTGGATTGGATGGGCCCGCTTCTCTGGGCTGCGGTGTCCGCACAAACTGTTCTAGCTTCCTTTCCCTGACCAGTTTTTCAACAAGATCTTGCAAGTGACGACACTCGTTCGTATTGTGCCCGTGGCCTTCATGGAACCTGCAAAATTTTCCCGTCTGGATTTGTCTCTCCGATGACGGTCTTGGAGCAGGTTTTTCATACTGAATTGTATTACGGGTCTGCAAATACAAGTCCTCCAGTGAAGTATTCAAAGGAGTATAACTGTCGAACATCGGATTTTTGCGTTGCGGGCCACGATTTTGATCTTGTTTTTTAAGTTGATTCACGCTCTCTTTTCGCCGAGCTTGTTTATTTTTAATGTTCAACTGAACTTTTCCGGAGCTCTCGCCGGACTGTTTTATTGCAACATTGCTTTGGGTTCCTTCCGCATTTGGCCCTTCGTCAGTTTGCTTTCTAGACTGTTTCGCGTCTTCCCGTCTCAGGAATTGAGCTGCTTTGGCATGGAAACGGTCCAATGACGCAGGTGGTTTCCCAACTAGCCAATTGCCAAATTCAGAATCAGGGTCGATCCCCTTACTTAATGCCATAAGGATGGAGTTATCGTTTGGATTACTAATCTCTGCGCATGCAGTATGGAATCTTTCTAAGTAGTGTCTGAGTGTCTCTCCGGGAGCTTGTGTGACACTAGATAGAGTGTTGACATCTTTCGGCCTTGCGACATGCATGTGGAATTGCTCAACGAATTTTGTAGCTAACTGATCGAAGGAAGAGATGGATCGAGGTGGTAATCGGGTGAACCACATGGTGGCGATGCTCCCCAAGGATATGGGGAAACTACGACACTTCACAGCGTCGTCGGCTCTGGCAGCAGTCATCGACCATTCATATTTTAGAATATGTTGGTTGGGGTCGGAGTTCCCCTCATACATGGGTAGAGTGGGCATTCGGAATCGCCGTGGGGGTTCAGCATTAAGAATATCGTCCGTAAAGGGAGTGTGACTTCGGGAAACTCCCCAATCGTCGTTTGTGAATCCCTGACTCTCACGGATCATCTGACGTATCATGGTTGAAAGGTCCGGCATTTGTGCCGGAGTATGATCACTATCCGTACTTTGGGCTTGAACCGAATATCGTCGACGGTCCAAGTCTCGCCTTCTTGGCTCATAGTCCTCTGGGATGTACGGTTTAGGAGTACGACCGCTATGACGACGGTCCAGGTCCGACTGATCTTGAGCGTCGACCCCTGGTTCAGCCGCAACGCTAGTGGTGTGGTATTCTGCGGCGTGATGAGGAACGGCACCTCCTCGGGAGGAGGGTCCGGTTTGGAAACTAGCTGACGGACCAACTCTTATTTGTCCAACGGTCAATGTCGGTTGGTTTCCAACGGGTGGCATACGACTCCCATCTAACCGGGGCCGTGGAGGCCGGTTATGATAATCAGAAGATGAAGAACTTTCGCTGGAAGAGTGAGAAGCACGATCTCTTGTGGATCTCTTTCGTTTCTGACGATCCAGCTTGTTGATTAGCTCAGTGTTAGCGCGTAGCTGTTCTTCTAGTTGTCGCCGACTCTCGGTCAGCTCTTGGAGTAACAGCTGCAACTCTTGTCGAGTAACCGGACCCGACGGCTCTGAGTGCCCAACGGCATCTTGATTAGATGGAGGCAGAGGGGCAGGATTCTGTCTATCCTGTTCTTCTTGATTGACGGCGTTTGAGGTGGTCCTTGTGCTAACCATCTTTAGAGTTGAGTTCCTTTCCTAGACTTTATGCAAATCTGAATAGAAGGGAAGGAAGTTGGATTTAACGATCTGGATCTCTCTCTTAGATTTATTCAATCCGGTATCGATGACAGATCCAACGAGCAGGAGAAAATCTGGGTTCTCTCAGTGAAAGCACCAAAGTGTTTGTGTCAAAATTGGGCACAACACTCTTCAAGAGACGTTGAAGAGATAATAGTCAAGAATGCAAATTCAAAACAGATATTATCTAACAAAAACTCCAATCAACAGTAAAGAAAATGCGTAGACAATCGATTTATAGTGGTTCGGCGCGTTGGCTACGTCCACTGTGAAGTGTTTTGATATTTTATTGCTTTTCTTTCAATGATTACAAGTTGTTGCCGCAATCAACAGCAAATTACAACTGTAAATCCGGAATCAACAGTAAAATTATGATGTAGGATGATGGAGATCTCGATCCGGCAGAGTCTGGGCGCTTCAGAGTCAGGAGATCCCTTTTCTGTTGGCCCTGGGGCTCTATTTATAGGCGCGGGCTGCTGATATTTCGCTGAAAACTCGGGAGACCACTTCTGGCACGTGAGGGGGCCCACACGCACGGTCTCAGGAAGTTTGGGCCCACTTTGGCATCGGTTCGAACTCCATTCGAACCGATCAAGAATTCATCCAATCGAGGTGAAATTTGGCGTGGACATTCTTCAACATGTATGCAAGCTTCTGTGAAAATTTCATGGCATTTGGATCAGTAGATTGGGAGATATGATGGATTCGAAATGGGGTTCATTACATGGCTGTTTGGTTCGAAACCATGCTTTCGAACCGATGGTTTCGAATCCATCATGGCACGTGACTTCGTGGTGGCGTGGAGCGCAAACTTCGAACCTATCCGGTCTTCACTCCGAGTTGACCGCTTCGACTCCACAGATCTCGGCGAATTCGAACCGAAGGAAGACATGTCATCATGGTTGGTTGACCCAGTGGATTCGAATGAGGCTGCACAGGATGGGTTCGAACTTGGCATCGTGGATGGGTTCGAACAAGGTTCCACGTTTGGGTTCGAGCAATGCTTTGTGATGGGTTCGAAGCGGCTACTCTCCGATGGGTTTGAGGTCCATTGTTATAAGCTTGGTAGGTTCGAACTTGATGGTTTCGAACCTGAGGCATCCTAATGGGTTCGAACCTGATGGGTTCGAAGGTGATGGAGACGAACCTGAGGTGGTTCGGTGGATTCGAAGCTTATGGATTCGAACGCGATGGTTTCGAAACGTTGGTCAACAATGGATTCGAAACCCAAGCCTTGCCCTTCAAATTGAATCGATCATAACTCGAGCGTATGAACTAAGATTGACTTGAGACTCGAGATGTTGACTCCTAAGGTCTTTCATGCCGTGTCCTATCGATTGTAGCTCAATCTGGACTTGGACAAAATTCAGTGATATCCATAGCGAGACGACGTACGACCGGCCTCTGAGACGAACTGTTCTTCGTTTCTGATCGATCTTTTGGTATCGCGGCTTTACCAAAAAGCGGGATAACAAATTAAATTGAATTAATTGGATGGATATTGATGGTTGAATGGATTCTTTTGTTGCAAACCATTGTTATTATAATTTTGATTGCATATGATTGTTGCACTATGCATATTTATGTTCGTGTTTGTTGTTTGGATTCAAAATCCATGTTATATGGTTATATTAGACTTATACATGCTTATATATCGTTATATATAACTAATATCTTAAATTGAATTGAGATAAGTACGTACGAAGATTGTTTGGATGCATACCTGGGTTTTTACATGCTTTTGCTTCCTAATACGAGCGAACTTGCTCGTATTATTAATAATAAGGTACGTATCTCGGATTACATACCGCGATTTTGTATTTTTCCCTTCGGGATGCCTCATCATTGAGATGAGATGCATATTTGATATCTATTTGGTATATTTGTGTTATATATTGATATTGATCTAGACGTGCAAAGGAGACTCTACCGAAATTTTCCGCAAATCCAGGAGTTAGAAAAGTTTTGAAGTTTATATGATTTTATTTACCATAATATTATATCGGAATGGCGTAATAGAAGCGTAATAATAATTTTGCAAATAAGGTGGTTACGTTTTATAAGATAATTATTTCGAGAAAATATATCAAGTGTTAGATTCTTTACTTAACATCTTTTCGAGGACGAAAACTTTTGAGTGGTAGAGTATGTAACGACCCGTATTTTTAATTGGTTCAAATTATTGGATTTGATTTAACTATCGAAAAAAAATGGTTAGAGATAAGATTTAATTACTTATTATTGTAATTTATCGAATAATAAAGCATTTAAATTTAATATTGGAATTATTTAAATAATGGAATTCTAGATTTAATGTAAATGAAAATGACATTAGGAATTGTTTAAAATTTTATATAAATATGAATGAATATCACTTACTTTCAAAATTTGATTTAAATGTGAAAAATTAGAATTTGGAAATTTTATATCATAATTAACATGTAAAAATTGCCATTTTGGCCACTGTCTCAGATTTTAATGAAACTATTTTTATCGGATCCATAATAGTGGATTATTGTATGATTTTAAATTTCGTAGTGATCAGACTTGTCGTTTGGCCGTGCGAGCTTGAAACACGTAGAATTTAAATTCAAAGTTAGGTAAATAATTCGATTCGAAGGCTATCTTCTGCATATGATCGAATTAGGTCTCAGTATTAGTTCCATTGTGTTCGGAATGAAGGTATAACATTATGAATGCCAGACGGCACGCTTTGTTTGGAGCTCGAGAATTTCAGGTGTTTAGATGAGATATTTTCCAATATAAATTAATATATATCTAACAGAAATCACGTGTACAAGCCGTTCTCCTTATCAACCATACCCACTACTCCTTTCTTCTACTTTCCCTCTTTCTTTGGAATCTCTCTTTACAAATCATCTCAGAGAAAAAAACAATCGAACTCTTGATCGAAAAAAATGAACTACGCGAGTGAATCGCCTTCCATTGGGGGCAGCGGCGCCTGGGCACGCAAGCGATGGCGATGGAGGCATGCGGATGGAATTCGAGAGCAGGCGATGGCGTAGCGATTTTGATCTAAGGTTTCATGATTTTTCCCTGCTTTGTTCACATGTGCAAGTGACGACAATGGGGCGGTGGCACGACGAAGGGGTTGGATCGTCTGGTGGCGTTGGCTGATAATCGATCGGCAATAATAAAAAAAAGAAAAAAAACAACTGCTGTTGTGATTCATTTTGGAGGATGAAGATGTTGTATGTGTTTAGGATAGGGTAATGTGTTGATTTTGTGGTTATTAACTATGTTTTAAGTTGTATATTAATGAAAATCGAATTATTTGCATACGAAGTCGATTTCGAACAAAAAAGATTGCGTTGGACCGTATCGACAAACTCTATGCTTTGGTGCTGATTGCGTACTGATTTGGTAAGTTTGAATTTTTTTGATTCAAACAAAAGTGAGTGTTTATACGCTCATGATTGATAAAATAGTTTTATGTTAGTTAAATTGAAATTATGACGTGATATAAATTTATTGATTGTTGCTTGGTAAATTTAATTATCATCTAGATTGTCATTTGAATTGACCGTTAAAATCAAAATTCACAGTTAAATTTGAGAACAGAATTTATTTACTAGTAAAATATCCAATATTGATAACTATGAAATTGTTGTGAATTTTACTGACTGTTTGAATGATTGAATATGATGGATGAAAATTGGTTGATATTTGAGTGATTGGACGTTTAATTATTTTGAGATATTATGTTGTCATCCTGTATATTATTTACAGTATATAAAAATGTAATTTGAATTATTTTGAATAATTTAAGAAAAAGGTTGGATTGGTATATACCTATGACATTTATTTAGGATTGAAATGATATATATCCATTCCTGAAATTAAATTGAAATAATTGATTCACTTGACCGTAGGATAGAGAACTATATATGGACACTGGATTGGTTAAATTAAACTGTTTTAAATTTCAAATTTTAAATTATTTAAATGATTTAGTCTTAAGAAATAAAAATTGAATCTATGGAAAATGAACTATGTTTGAATTAGAACTCGGAATGTTTAAAATTTAAATTTGAAACAGGAATTGTTTAATTAATTGAAATTGAGATTTTTAAGTTATAATGGAATATAACGTGAATTTCAGAAATTGGTTTGTTTTAAAAAGTTGAACTTTTATTCGAACTTTCGATATTGTTAAGTAAAAGTGATATAAAACGGTATTTCGGAATTGAGCTCGGAATTTAATAATATTTGAAGGTTTGTATTTTTAAATTAGATATTGAAGAAAATTTTATTTAAGTGTTTTGAATCGATATTTTGAAAATCGAACTCAGAATTGATTTTAACTGAAATGATTTAAATTTGGAATTGAAGTTGAAATTAATTTGAAATTGAAATTAATTTGGAATTAGAGTTGGAATTAATTTGGAATTGGAACTAAAATTAATTTGGAATTGAAATAAATTTGGAATCGAAGTAAGATTCGACTTGAAATTGGAATTGAATCAATTAAAAATCGAAATGAAATTGGAACTGATTCAAATTGGAAAATTTGGAAAGTGAATCGGTTTGACTTTGAAACTATTTTTAAATGATTATTATAGTATAAACAGTTTAAAATCTATATTCTTTAAATATTCGAATTATTTTAATTTTTTAAACTATTTTTCTATATAAACCATTTTTATTACTCGAACTATTTTCTGTTAAACTATTTTAACCATTTAGCTATTTTAAAACTATATAAATTATTTTCCAAAATTCAAACTGGTCGAACGGTGGAATGTTTATATTTAAATCTTGGATTTAAATGTGAATTGGGTAAAAGTGAATCAGAACCAAAACTGTAATTCGAATCAAGTTTTGAAGTGAAGTCGATGTATCGAGTTGAATTAACATTTGAAATAAAGATATGGTTTTTGAAGCGAATATAATGATTTCAAAATGGATTTAATTTTGAAGCGAATATGATGATTTCAAAATGGATATGGTATATTTTGAGTAAATATGATGTTTTCGAAATGGATTTTATTTTGAAGCGAATATGATATTTTGATATCAAGTACAAATTGTTTTCTAAATGTAAAAGTACCAACCGGTGTGTAAAACTACTTTTGGTTGTTAAAGAGACCCGAGCCTCTTATTGTCATACTCTCTGTCAATGTTGGAACCACTTTAACAACTGTGTACGTGGTGGATGATATCTAGAATGTAGCGGTTGAATTGGCGAACGTTTACAGGAACGAAATAAGAGAACGATAATGGATAGCTTTGACACTCGTGTCATGGTTAAAATGACTAGACAGGAGCCTATGTCTAGCCATTGAGGTTAGCTACCTCTAGCGACAATGATCCCTCGTATTACTATTGTGATTTCGTATTGCGATGGGTGCACCTTTTGTCAGTTGGATTGATTGTCGTGGTCGGCCATGGATGGATTTTGACCGGCAGAAAGGATAAACCGGTAGAATCTTACCTTGGGTATCGCCTCACGTGCCTTGTCATATTTATCCCTATACGAGCCCATTACGATTTTGGTTTAAAATAGTAAAGATGTGTTAAGGAGGATAATGTAAAGCCTTAATGCTATTTTGATATTTATTTTATTGATAAACATTATCTATTATAGCATAAATAGCTAAACTGATCCTTAGGAGATGGAAAATCCTGTAACATCTCTGATGTTATAGCAATTATATTTTATGATATTAATTTGACATACATAAGAGTATTTTAGTCCTAACTTAAGTGTTTTGTCTTTTCGTTATGCTCGGGTCAGTCTTGAGTTTTTTTTCTAGCGTATTGGAGATTATTCTCTGGAGGACGAAGACGTAGATTTCGGTATATTACTACTACTACTATTATTATTTCCTTATTCATGATATCCTGTATATTGATCACTTATCCCTGACGTGTGTATATATATATACTCTGATAAATGTGTATAGATCATAATGAAATATATAGTAAACAGCTTCATGAAGTGTTATTTGATTATTATATTTTATCGTTTCCCCGTTAGATTTGGTGTTTCTTTTCTTCTCCTTTTCTTATTTTTCTTATTTAACCACATTGATTATCTACATTCTGGAGTTGGACATGTGCGGATTATTGTCAATTTAAACCTTCCGAATTATAGGTCATCACAAAAAACCCGTTCCGTGTATATGTGCGGCATGGTCTTATGAGATACCCTTTGTTTTTCCAAACACAGATTTTGAGTTTCTCACACCAGTCCTATGACTGACCCTGAGTTTACTTTTCCTATCCCTTAAACTCTGGCTGACCTATTTTTATGGGCAGCTAAGTAGTTAGCTTATTTGGAGCTGGATCTTTTTGTTGAAATTATCCATCATTTTCTGCTTTGACCGTGTTATGCATAAATATCTACCAGCGCCTGTATGGATAGGTCGTTATAACTATCCTAGCTAGCTTAGTACTTCCAACGACTCTGATATCTCATTTTGAGAGTGATTGTATGTACTACCTATATGATTACAAGTTGTTAAATAAAATATGAGATTCTATTATTATTTTTTCTTCTATCTCTATATTCTTTACCCTTTGATAATATGCCTCCACGACACTTAGATTTGCGGCACATGAATACAATGGATGTCTTAGTGTTAGCACCAAAATTGGTCTCCAATACCCAAATGCCGTTGGAAGCACCTATTCACATTAACAGTTCACAAATAGTAAATATGAAGAGGATATAAATATAAAGAACAATCAAAATTAAAAAGAAAGTAGTAATATGATAGGATTTATAGTGGTTCAGCTAACTCCGACCTACGTCCACTCTAGAAATTTCTTTTTTATTGATAGAATATTGATTACAATTACAATCCGAAGTTTTTAAACAATAATGGCAGAGTAGCCTTAGTGGAGAAGATGAAGGGAAACAGAATGAAGATTCACTTTTCTAAAGACCTGCCTATTGTATTTATAGGAAAAACCCGAGTTATTGGGCTTCCTGAGGGATCTAGGCCCACCAAGGTCATAGGCGAACCAAATCCATCACCATTACCGACCCCGGGTTTGTAACATGCCAATCCGACATTGCCTCGAGGATGACTCGAAGTAAACATATGTATCACCCGGAGCAAACCTGCTTGTGACCCGAAGTAAACTATGTTTGAACTCGGAGTAAAGAACATGCCGACCGTATTGTTTTGTTGCCGACCTCTCGTATGCTAACCCAAGGATACGTTACAGCCAACCCGAAGCACTCAATTATGTCGACCCCATACTTACCGATCGTAAAACCAAGCTACTGACCCGAAGTATAAAGCTCACCGACCCGGAGCAAACCAAAGGCGTTGATCCCATTCACCATGCCGACCCCTTCTCTTGCCGACTCGTGGAGAAACTCATCGACCCGAAGCTCTTACCATGACGACCCGAAGCCAAGGGATTGCTGACCTAAAGTAACACCGACCCCATGGAAAACTCATCGATCCCATGCTGATTTGTAGCCCAACACTGCCTGACCCGAAGCAATTTTCTTGAAAAGCTGAAGTAGACCCAAGTATGACTTGAAGCAAACTCCAACCATCTCGAAGCAACTCAATTTTTGTCGAAACTCATATTTCAAGTATCCCACGCCTTTTGTCCAGCGATTATGCCGAATCCCGACTTCATAATCATCTTATCATCTGTGATGGATTGTCTATCCATCCAGTCGACTCAAACCTATCGTATTCTAGCCTCAATACCCGATTAATCGATTTAGTTAAATCTGCATGTCTACGACCTTGCTAAAAGGCAAGTTAACAATTAGTGTCAACTTCTAAGAATCGAGGAAGTGGGTTGTCTCATTTGGTATCAGAGCTTATAATTGAGCGAATACCTAAGACTTGATGGGGTCAACTCAATAGAGATAGGGTTAGTAATGCCCTAGAACGAGTTTAGTCAGAGAGAGCGCACTTTTGAAAATTTTATCTGAAAAAGTATATTTGAATTTGATGCCAATTCCTTAAGATATCACGTCTATATATTCTAAAGATATTTCCTTACCATATGCAGATAGTAGGAGAAGAGTGGAAGAAGAGGACGAGGCAGGAAAGGGGAGGTAACAGTACCACAAACACAAATGGCCGAACTCCCACCGCCACGGTAATCGAAGAAGTAATAATTCCAGCGCAACCCCAAATTAACTTTGCAATGTGCAAGAATTATACCAGTTTGGGTGGTAAACCATTTAAGGGAACGGAGTCCATTATAGAAGATCAAGCTTGGATCAGTCTTGGGAAAGAATTTTTAAGGGGTTAAATATTGGAGATAAGCAGAAGAGATTCTTAGCTTCTTGGAAATTACAGGATGAGGCTCTTGCTTGGTGGAGTCCATTACTATGAATGAATCGGAGGACAATTTTTCTTGGGCATGATTCAAGATGGTCTTGGAAGAGCAGTATATGCTTGCAACTAGAAATTCACGTCTTTATAGGAGTTTATGGATTAAAACAAGAAGTGATGTCCGTAGAAGAGTATGCTAAGAATTCAATGAATTGTCACGATTTGGACCAGGTTTGATAGACGCTCCTTTAAAAAAGAATGAAATGTTATCTTTGGAATAAAGAAACAATATCTAGACAGGATGACAATGCATGTTAAGGGGACTTTTGAAGATTTGGTTGACATGGGGTTTCTTATATGAAACTCTAGACAAGAAAAATCCATCCATAATTCAAAGCAGTAGCAACAATAATTAGAAGAAGAGGAACTTTAACTAATAAGGGAAGAAACCAGAGCAAGGCAAGCCAGAAGTAGATCGTTTGAAAGATGCAAACTGTTATAATTTCCAACATAAGGGTCACCTTTCTATCACCTGCAAAAATCCTAAAGCACATTAGGGAACTTGCTACATGTACCACTTCGCATTTTCAGATAATTAAATAATCAAATAAGAATGAACGGTGAAAATAAGCATTTTTAGAATTGTCATAATATGGCTTCGAAATTTATACCATTGTGTTCGTGGCGATTTTCTGATCAACTTCCGTATATAACCTGTCAAAATCCGAGTTAATATGAAGAAGTTATGGGAGAATAAGAATCGAAATTAAAAAAAAGACCTTACGGGCTGACTAATAGGTCGACCCATAAAGCACAAGGGTTAACCCTAAGGTCAACCCCTAAAGAACACAGGCCGACCAATAAGTCGACTCATGTTTTTCCCTGGATGTGAAATCGTCCTGGGACATACCAAAGTATTAAATTCTGATTTTCGGGCGATCTAAGGCGTTGTTTTTTTGATCCAACGATTCACAGTGAGCCTATGACGCAGTTACACCAGATTCAACACAAAATTCTGACAGTTTGAGATCCCCAAACTCCACTATAAATAGAACCCTAGGCCTATCTATTTTCTCATAATCATATTTTCTTCCAATTGGGTTCATTGCCTGAGGCTGAATCCTAAATAGGAAATATTTCTAGAGAGGATATCTTTTTAATAAAAATATTAGACACCTTAGAAGGGGATCCAGGAAGGCCATGGAGCATAGTTAAGGATGACAAGTGAGTGGATTTAAATTATATCTCTTTTATGTTTATGATATAAAATATCGTTAGATTCCCATTAAATATTCAATTCAGCATTTATTTCAGTAATTAATTCTACTAATTAGTTATGTTGAAACCGTAAATTTTATAAGAGAAATGTACTTATATTTAAATGTCCTTTATTTGGAAAAATAAAGGAATCCAATTAAATATAAGTAATATCAGGCTTAAAAGTTATAGAGAAAGGCATAAGCCTAAAAGAGAGAAATTTACAGCAAATTGTGTTAAAATGGGAGATATGAATTAAAAAGGGGAAAATCTAAATAACTTGATTTGGAAGTTAATGATAGATTAATTGATTGATTTAGAAAAGGGGATACATTTCCATAGTTTAATATTGTAAAGACAACGATAAACATAATTGCAAGAATAAAAGCAAGAAAAATGGAATTGGTGCAAAAAATAGAGATATTACTATAATTTGCATTACTCAATAATTAGAGAAACAATAAAAGAAATATCTTGCAGTTACGAGTTATTATTTATAGCATTACTTGGTATTAAAATATAGAAATGGATTTTTAGCACAATTCTTGTAACCAACAAAATAGAATAGAACTACTACTTTGAATAAAAGAGAATAACATGAAGCATTAAAGAAATTAAAGAAGAGGAAATAATCTAGTTAAATATTTGAAAAGACTAGAAATAATAAAAAGAAGATGTGACTAGATGTGACGGCCCAAAATTTTGAACATTTGAAAATGAAATATTTAATTAATTTTTAATATTTGAAAGGTAGATTAACTTGAATTTCAAATATCAGAATGAATTTGACAATTAAATTATTGAATTTAATTTATTGAAGTTGGATAAAATATTGAATCTTGATTTTTAAGCTGATTAAAAATATTTTAAAGGATTAGGAAATTCATATTGATAATACTGAAGGTTATATGACTTTTGAAATTGAATTTGGAAATATTTTGTTCAGTTTTGAATTTGTATCGTTTAAATCGATATTTAAAAATAGCCTTCCGAGGCACAGTCTCGGAATTCAACGAAACTAGTTCCATTTGATTCGTAATATTGTATTATTATCGGATTTAAATTTTCATAGCATTTGGAATTGTCATTTGGCCGTACGATAAGGAAACATGCTAAAATTATATCAAAATTTAATTTAATAACTGGGTTTAAAAAACTATCTTCTCCATACGATCGAATTGGACTCAAAACCTTTTCCATTGCATCCGAAATGGGCATATAACATTACAAACGTCTGGCGGCATGTCTCGAACGGTGATCAAGATTGTAATTTGCATAATTCGAGACTATTTGAATTTAAAATGTAAAAATAAATGATAGTAATATAATTTCATTACTAGCAAGCAGACATGTTGAGAAATATTTAGCACGTGTCCTTCTTCGTGTTACACGCGTTCGTTATTTATAAAAAACAATAATAACAATCAAATAACGCAGAGAAAAATCGATCTCAAAAGAAAAAAAAATCTTTTTTTGGTTTCAAAATCTGTTAATGGCATATTCAAATAGAAAAGAAATGGTCGAAGCCACTTTTTTTATGAAAAAAAGAGGGGAAAACTCGTTCAAGCTTTTATAAGAAGAACAGAGGTCAGAAGGAAGAGATAAATGAAATCGAACATAGGAAATTAAAAAAATCGGAAAGCTTCAAGAGAAATTAGAATAATGGCCCCGATTCGATTACGACTTCAGATCGCATTTCCCTTTTTCTTCGTTCTTGCCAATTCGAATGTTTCAAATTTGAGATAGCGATGGGGGAAGTGTAACGAGTCCGGATTTTGCCCGCTCGAAAATCAACATCCATACTTCAAATCGTATTCGAATGCCATAGATTCGACCGTTCAAACCCGATTCGCCGGAGCTTATAACAACATTAAGTATACAACACAGCGGAATAAAAAGAATAATACACTGATATACAATATCTGATACAACAGAACGATACAATGAATATCAATATACATCAGAGATATGATACAATAAAATAGCAGCGGAAAAGAAAACGATAGATAACATCTAGCAGTGAAACAAATAACTCTAAGATAGTCTTCAAGGAAGAACTCCAGAAATAACTGCAACTCCATTTCCAAGAATCAATCCAGCAGTAGCTCGAACTCCCCATAACAATGCACCAAGCTCAGCAAGACTGGTGTGATCCAAAGACTGAACTAACTCCAGATAATCCACTATATCTAACTATCTGTAAAACCCAACTCTAGACTGCTCGTGTAGAAATATAATGAGCACCCAGAGTTTAGGAAAGAAACAATAAACTCCGGATCAGTCGTGGGACTGGTGTGAGCAACAAAAACAGTTTATCTTTTAAAACATTCAATAAAAGATTTTCAAAGTCAATTCGCAATGCTTTTTAAAAATGAGACTACCATAAGGCCTCCCGCACACACACACAATGCAAACGCAGAATCGGAGGAGATTTCTCCTTATGATAGTCAAAGATGCTTGATACGCATTAAAAAGACATTTGATATTATTACTAGTGCATAGTGTAGGAAAAATTCATTTCGAAAGTAGAATATAAATCTTAGCCAACATACGACCATTATCGTATGCCTACTATAGCTATCATCTAAACAGTGGTGACCACCATAAGTAAATGGCAGGTTCTACAACTAATACCGTACAGGGTTTCGTATTGGGAATTGGATTTCCAACGAATGATCAGGCCAAGGAACTTCCCATTGCCACATGAGAATGCCTCTGGATGGACATCCCCGAGAACCAAACCGGATCTCTACCAACACAAGGCCGGGTTACCCCTAACTGAGTAACAACTGACCGAATATGCCATCCCCCGGTCCTTTGGGACCTTTCACCGAGCGCTCGTAATCAATTCACACAATCATAACAAAGTGTTTTCAACATGAGTAAATATCTGGGCTCCATACCATGATACCACCCTTTTCCAGAAGGAAATGCACACATCCTAAAGGGCGCTACCCCTCATAACCTTGCTGCTTCTTTCCTGTTTTGACCATTCACGGGGTGTGAGGCTCGACGAAGTCACGTCCACAAAAACATACTTTATACAAAAGCCATGCTTTGGGTCAACAAATGATCAACACAATGATCACAAGGATAGACGATCAAACAAATGATCCTATCACAAATAATCAACACAATGATCATTTACAGCAACACTCAGCATGTCACATTACCAAATTGGGAATATATCGCTGATAACTTCAACTACATAACCTCTGAGCTCGTACGTCTCAGAGAAGGGTGTTAAGCTAAAAGAATAAATTCTCCGCCACCAACAGAAATATATTTGAAAGAAATCAGCTTTATATCTCAATTTGTAATGTCAGACATACTATCCATACAAGTCTGTTCCGGGCTCGAACAAAACCGAAGGAACTTACAAAGAAGTCCTTGCAATCCGGATATTCACAATCCTGATCGGATTTCCCATCACTTAGGGAGTTTCTATACCGGCGCGACTCGGTGCAGAAACAATCGATAGGTCATCCTATCGCTTTCGCAAATATCCGGTCTTCATCACCGGTCTTCAAATGCTATCCATAACGACATATCACATATTCGGAATGGATTATACGACACAAAGGTCCTTTCCCGGCTAAACCGAATAGCGAGCGAAAATATTCTTAAAACATATGGATATGGGATTTCAATTAAGTCACAACTTATTACCCAAAACTTTTCTTCAAATGGCTTAACAAATTACCGTTTTCAATCTTTAACAAAAAGATTCATTTTCACAACCTTTAACGGTTTAAACAATTCTCACATTTTAATCTTTTAAACAAAAGATTCATTCACAGATTTTCCAAATCAATTTTCATTTCAATTTGATTAACTCGTTAAATCTTTAAATCAAAGAATTAACTTATAGTTTTCAAAACAATCTCATTTCTATTTGATTTAAACAAATCATCAATCTAAATCTGTTAAGAATAAACAGATTTAATTCATAGCTTTCAAAAAGAATTCATTCATAACTTAGGAAAATCATTTTTCTATTCAATCTTGAAATTCCCCTAATTAACTGGAATCTCAGTTCTTATCTAAAAGTGTTTATCATTTGAAAACAACAGTTTTCATTTTGGAAATCTGATTCATTTATACGAGTTGAAATCCTTGGGTTAAATTCAAATTCCCAAAAATAATGCTTAAAAGTGGTTTAATCCCTATATAACCAATATAACATCTTTAATCCCTAATTTCAAATCATAGAATTCAATTTCAAGTATTGAATTTAAATTTAAATCAAATTATTTAAATTCCAAAACTTAATCAAGTAATTTAAAAATAAATTTTTATTTTGAAATACATTCCAAAAGCTTTTCACATTTATTCCGATTCCATTTCCAAAACATTTGAATTTAAAAATTCAAATTTAATTATTTCCAAAAATCTGCGACTTAATCGATTTCCTCGTGAAATCCATATTTGTGTGTGTATGGTGTGGTCCAGGGGTTTAACACAATAGTGCAACATCATTCAATCATCACAAATCAAATACAACAATATATCCGATAAGCGATATAAACTATAACGCTTATTTTTATTCACAAATCACAGATATATATAGCACATGAAATGAATTACATCATACAAAATTAATTACATTACAGATCACAACTTAAATCAGGATATATCACAAAGCATCACACATCAGGGATATCAAACAATTTAATTATTCAGTCAAGTTCAAACATTCACAAGTAAAATTTATTAGGTGACTGATAAATTCAAATCAACTGTATTAATTAAAAATCTGGGTTAATTATTCTAAGTTAATTACAATTTATTTTATAATAATCTCCCCTTTTATCCTTTATAACTTCACTTCTTTTTTTATTACTAACTAATCAATCTTAATTAATGAATCAATTTAACCTTTAAATTAATTGATTTATCTTAATTAATCACAATTTTTAATTAATTCTTTTATTATTAATAAATAGTTATACTCAATTTCTAATTATCATTCAATTCACTACATCCACCAATTACCTATGATTTACTTTCTAAGTAATCATATTTTTCTCAATTTGTAAACTGATTGTTCCAGATTATTAACTCAAGTAATTAACTTAAACTAATCTGATTAACACACTTATTTACACTGAACAATTCATTCCTCAATTACTTATATTAAGTAATCATACTTAACAATTACACAATGATTGTTATTAATTTAAATAAATCCAAATTTACTGTTAAAATTAATCACATTGATTTATTTATTTATTTTTTTAATAACCTTTAATCATTCAATTATTCTTTTAATTAATTTCCCTTAACTTATTTAAAATCTTTAATTAACTATCTTCATAATTAATTATCAATAACAATTATTAATTACAAATAATTTAAACACTTAATTATTTATTTACCAATTTATTAATTGCAAATTGATAAACCTCTAATGAATTACAATTATAAATTCAATAAATCAAGCTTTACCTACCATTATAAATAAATCATTCTTAATAACTTTTAAAACACTTAATTTATAATTAAAATTGTCTTAATTAATCATTTTAAAAACTTTCTTTTAATAAATTTTAGATCAAATCTTAACTCAACATTAACTAACAATATTTATCAAATTGATATTAAATTTTGTACAACAAAATACTTAGTGTTTTAGGCAATTTCATCAGGAAGTGGACTCGAGGCAAGCTGCTCGTTTACCCGAGAAAGCCCACGTTCCTTCCCAGTCGCATCCTCCTTCTTCTTTTTTTATTTTTTTATTATTTCAAATCTGAAAATACAAGTTGCTCACGCAAACCCAAAACAAAACAAAAACTCGAGCCAAAACATCTCTTGCTCGAGCATTCTTTCGAGTCTTTCCCCCTCTTCCCCAGGCCCAAACTTTCCTGACACTTGAACAATGTCGTGCACGTGCACATCGGCACAAACGACCTCTGGCGAACTCCATCATCATAGGCGAGTCATAAATCGTCCAATAATTCGAAAACAAAACTCGCCTCGCCTCCAGAAAAATTTAAACGAAATTTAGCGTTTCGTTCGAAGCATGCAGTTCAACCTTCATCACAAAACCCCCTCGCCACCACCACATGGTCCACCAGAGACATTCGAGCTTCGGCTACAAACTCATCACCTTCCATACTATCATCCCACAAACCCATGTGCAACTCGATGCACGCGCGAAACCCCAGCGACCCCTTTTCCAACCTCGTCCAAAATTAGGTTTCCAGACTTTAGATGCTCGCCGCCTTCGCCACCGAGGTTGAGGCCACCTCCAACCATTTTTCCTACCACACCCATCAGCTCCTCCTCTACCTCGAACAAACCCGACACCTCTAGTTCATCGCGTCGCCGGAAATCGGCCAAAGTGCAAATTTCGTTCATTATTGAACTGCTCGGAAAACTCGACACTAAAAATTACCAAACATATCTTAAAAATCATTGTTTTAGGTAAGGATTCAAGCTACATGCTTGGATCAATGTTTTATGAAATTCGAAATTTCCCAATTTTAGAGTTTCCTCTGTAAAAACTAAATCTTTCCTCTTGTATACATTTATACTTCATGAAATTATTTTTAGATCATAGTTCTTATTTAAATACACAACTTTGCTTTAGATATCAAGGCTTGAAAGTGATTAGAAATGGAGGATTGAAATTATTTCTATTTGGTTCATCCTGAACAAAAAAAAACAGACATCTCAACACTGTCAAAATAGTTTCATATACACAGTGTCAAAACAAAGAAGATATTCAACATCCATAATAAACATAAATCATTCACTAGTCATAGCTTAACATAAAATTTATATTATGTTTACTCACATGGAAGAAGATTTGAACAGAGAAGAACAAAGGGCCTCTGTTGTTTTGAAAACTGCAGAGTTGCTTTCTTCTTTGAATCTGTTTGCTTTGGGTTTCCAGATTTTATTTTGATCTTGCTTTGTCGTTAAATTGAATGATATTGCTTATATTTTTTTCCTGGTTTCACCATGTTGTTTTCTTGAACAAGCAGGAATAAGAAAATATATATGTATATATAGAAGAAAGGCTTGTACAGAGGAGAAGTTCTAACTGGAACATGTTTCTTTTCTTTTGACTAAAAAAAAAAAAAAAAAAAAAAATTTCAATTGTTTACTGACTAAGCCATGCTTTGTTTTCGGCTGAGATGTAAATATTTTGTACTGAGGAGATGGGGTAATAAGTGCAAATCCTATTTTGGTTTACAACTTATACTATTTGTTATGTATGTATACTTCTTGCTTTGTATATGCATGCTCATGTGTACTTATGCTTATAAGAAATCCATTTGATTTTATATTTAAGTTTGTTTGCAGTTTTTATTTACAAGCATACTTCTTTTGTTTGTTTTGTGGATATTTTGTTTGTTTAAATCTTAACAAATTTGATTAAATGTGTTTTATTTCTTTTGTTTCTTGTATGTATTTAGTGTCTTTACTTTGAAATATGGATCAAGTTCTATATTAAATTTGATGTTAGAATTTATCTAATATGTTTCACTTTATATTTTTCAAGTTACACTAAATATTTGCTACTGTCTTTTGCATCCTATAATTTATTTTTTTATTTTGCTACTGTCTTTTGCATCTGTCTTTTGCTACTGTCTTTTGCATCCTATATTTTCAAGTTACACTAAATATTTGCTACATTTTATTTTTTTTTATATCCTACACTTATATTCAATATTGATACGTAGTTTTGTTTTATTTTATACTTTAAACAATTTACTTATAATTCAAATGATTTAACACATATTTACTTGAAATCGGGGAAACTCGCACCAATTTATCAATACATTTCACGAATATTAATTCAAAAATTTAATTTAAATTAAATTAAAATCCGGGGTGGTTACAGGAAGCAAGGGCACGGGCGTGGCGGCTTGGGAATCGCGAGCACGAGGCCTAGGTTGGGATCGTGGGCAGTGGTCTGAGGGTTCGATCAAGAATTGGGTTGCGCATTTGGCTCTGACAGTGGAATGTTGATTATCGCGATAGGCGAGGTCGTCAAGGGTGATGGTCGCGGCAGGCGACAGCGAGGTGCGTTCACTGTTCGAAAATCAAGGTTGGTGGTAACGTGAGGACAAAGTGAAATGAAGAGGCGTGGTTTGGAGTCGCTTATAGGCCCGAGTGAGTATGGGGGCAGTAATGGCAATGGTGGCTGATGCCAGTTTGTCGATAAGATGGGGCTTCCGTGCTCGATTTGCAGTGGTTGCTTAGGGTTAGCCGAAGCCAGAGCTTGCATCTCACCAATAAGGTATAATCTTATTTATATATTAAAATAAATATACATGGAAAAGAAATATATATACATATATATATAATTTATTCACATATTTTACATACATGTCTATTTTTATATAAATGTATATATATACAGAGATGAATAGAAATTATATGTATATATGCAGGACTTCGAAAAATATAGAAAATTGTATAGAAATTAGTTTTAAAACATTTGAATTGGAAAGTTATATAAAAAATTAGATTTTGAAAATTTTTATAGATTATTTTATACAACGCATGTGGTTTTAAAAAGAAAATTCGATTTAATTAAATAAATTGCGAAGAAAAAAATTGTTTAATAGAATAATTTGGTTAATAGGGAATCAATTATTAGATTTGTTCAAACTAAAAGTGTTAATTAAATTAATCTATTGAAAAGAAAATTGATTATTCAATTTTTTTTTAATATTAGTAAATTGTATAAATGTTTATACAAGGTTTGAAAACATGAAGGAAACAAACTGGAATGGAAAATTGATTGCATGCATTGTTAAAGGTGAGATCTTCTCACTCACTTGGTTGTTTGTTGAACTTAAATAGTTAAATTTAAATTCTGGAAGTGTTTGGATGAATTTGATTGTTTATATATTGATGATAGTAGATATAGTAGGATAATATATATATATATATATATATATATATATATATATATATATTTGGAGTGATTAATTTCCCGTATTATATAGCGGATGAGACCCTATGCGCTGCATAATAGCGGATGGTTTTATATAATCCCATATACCGCGATATTCCACCTCGAAGTGGAATTGGTATTTAATTATTGTGCTGACATCTGTGGATGCAGGGAAATATGTTGGAGGGATCCAACTGGATTCCTTAAATAATTGAATTTGTTTCAATATTGTGTGTTGATTTATTTATAATTTGTGTATGATTATATTTGTGATTGAAATCGTTGAAGGCTATCGTTTAGCGAAATATATTTTTGGTATCGTAGGATACCAAAAATAAATAAAATTGGATTGTTGAAGTTTAAGTACAAAATCTTTAGCGAAATCCTATTGAATAAATTCCAAAATATGGAATAAGATTTTACTAAATGGATTTTGAGTAATATTGCTTAATAGTTGAAGAATTTATTTGGAATTCAGATTTTAAATAGTTTGGAAGAAATAAAGGAATTTGTTTTAAAAGATAATAAATTTGGTGTTTGAATGAAAATTTATTTGGTGTTTGAAATAAATCTTTAGGAAATCGACTTGAAATTTGATTTGGTGTTTTGAAAATAAATTGAGAAATCGATTTGAAATTGATTTGGTGTTTTAAAATAAATCTTTGGGAAATTGATTTGGAAATCGATTTGGTGTTTGAAATAAATGTTTGGAAAATCAATTTGGAATCTGATTTGGTGTTTGAAAGTGAATATTTGGGAACCGATTTGAAAATCGTATATTAGTGGATATTTGGAAATTTAAATTCACAATGGGAATTATAAAGGAAAGGGAATTTGTTTTAAAATAAACATTGGCTTATTTTAAGTGTGGAAAGAAATTTATGGATTTGGAATGTAAATTTAAAATAAATAAAGAAGGATTTATTAATTGATTTAAATGACCGTTCTGAAATGGAAAGTGTATTCTCCCTGGGAAGTCGAGTATGTTTTCAAAGTAACTTTTAAATTATAATTTAAAGTTTAAAAGTTGGTTTATAAAAGAATATTTTGGAGAAATTATATTCTTAAGTTATTTTGAAAATCTTTAAAGTAAAGATTTATTTAATTAACTATAGAAGTGATTATTTAAAGATTAAATTGATATTTGTTTTAGAAAACGGTTACTTAAATAGTTATACCTAATAATTTTATTTTTAAAATTATTTTGGACTTGATTTTTTATATGAGATATTGATATTAAATTTCATAATTAATGTTTTGAATAAAGTCTTTAAAATTAGTTTTTATTTTAAATGTATCCAAGTACATATTATTTTGGATAAGTGCTTTAAATTATTTAAAAGTATTTGAACTCGGCAAATTTTCAGTGGAAATGAATATTTGAAAATTTATTCCACGTGCGGAAAGTGATTTGAAATTTGTTTTCAAAAGGTTGAAGTATGAAAATATATCTTGCGAAGATACTTTGAAAATAAATAATTCGGGGAAAATTATTTGAAATCTGGGGATTGTTGTGAATATTGATTGATAGTTAAATAGCCGACCATTTGTCCCTCTAGAGGCATACCCATGTGGCATAAGAAGTTCCTTAGCCCGACCATTTGTTCGAAATCCAATCACCAATATGCGTATTGTACGGTTTTAGTTGTACAGCCTACCATTTACTTATGGTGGTCACCACTGTTTAGATGGTAGCTATAGTAGGCATACAATAATGGTTGCATGCTGGCTATGATTAATACTATACTTTTGAAATGTTTTCTACACTATGCACTAATGATAATATCAAAAGTATTTTTCGTATCAAGCATGTTTGACTATGATAAGGAGAAATCTCCTCCAATTCTGCATTTGCATTGTGTGTATGGCGGGAGGACTTATGGTAGTTTCATTTTCCAAAAGCTTAGCGAATTTCTTTTCCTTTCTTTATGAAAATAACTGTTTTTAAGATCTCACACAAGTCCCATGACTAACCTGGAGTTTATTGTTTCCTTTCTAAACTCTAGGTGCCCACGATTTTCCACAGGGGCAGCCTATAGTCAGGTTATCAGTTGTTTGGGAGCAAGTCAAGCAGTTGCTGTGGAGGTAAGAAGGCAAGCTGGATGGCGAGGTGTATCACTTATATTATATAGTATCTACTGCCTATGGATTGCGACAAGTTCAATTTCATGTGGACAAGTTCAGTTCCATAAACAAACTGAAATGTGAGATTCTGTTATTGTTTCTATTTCTTCTTCTTTCTTTTTCTACTTTAACCCTAACGGTTCGGTTATCTGACATTCGATTGTGCGGCATTTGATATAGTGGACGTATTGTTGTCGACTTTCGAAAGTCGAAAAATTGGGTCGTTACATAGTGGTATCAGAGAATTTGGTTAAGCAACAACCTTGGCTCTGGTGAGGATTACTCATTAGAGATAGAGTCAGTAGTACTATAGAACGAGTTTGAGTGTATTAATAGATATGAGTGTGTATTTTTTAGTGAATATAAATTTTTTTTATATTGTGTTGATTGGTTTGTTGAGTGGTATATGGATTCTTGTCAATACGAGTAATTAACGTTATTGATAGGGATCTCTAAACACTTGTACAGAACAAATTTGACACGATATTGTTTTAAAATAGGGTAAATGAAATAATTTTATCCAAAACTATTTTTGTAAAAAAAATCATTTTCCATAAATTATTATAGTATATGGTTGCTTGGTTGTTAGGAAGTGATAATATTAAATTATTATCATTAAAAAAATTGAATAAGAAATTGAAATCATAAGTAAAAATTAAGAAAATAAATTCCTATACAGATTGGATTTGCAAATATAAATTTTAAATGTGATTTACAATTTGAAATAGAATTCCAAAGGAATATTTGTAAATAAAGTTAAAGGATTTGAAATTTAAGAAGTTTGAAAATTAAATCCCTTTTGAGTTGAAAATAATTTTTCAAAGGTTTATGGAAAAGTGTTTTGAAGGGATGAGAGCACTAAACTCTTTTCGGTCGCTGGAAAAAAACTTCGGTGATGACTGCAGCAACATCGATGTTCACTTTCGAGTTTCCAGCAGAGAAATTGCTGCCAAAATATTTTAAATGGAAGTTTTCTGCAAACTGGGTTTGGTTTTGGAAATTCGAAAGATAATTTGAATTGATTTCAAAAATGATTTTTAAATATTGGAAAGACTCTGGAATCTGATAAAAATAGTTATGGAATTAAATTTATTGAGAATGAATAAATGAATTTACAATTGCAAGTAAATGAAAGTGAAATTGAATGTTGAAATTCATTTCGAATTTGCAAGTAAATAGAACTGGAATTGGAATTGAATTTGGTTTGTGATTAACAAAGCGAAATATTGAAACGAAATTAGTAAGTGAAACTAATTGAAGGAATGACAAAGAAAATATGGTTTAAAATGAATTGAATTCAATAATTATAAATGAAAGGTAAATTGAATTCATATGGAATTTGAAATCCAGTTTAATATAAGTAGATATTAACCAAAGTGGAAAATTGAAAATAAATATAGGAAGTATGTAAAATACTTGTATCGAACTTAAGAAATAAATGGTGAAATTCTTACGTAAAATTTAAAGTCGAGAAAATATTCTAAATTATAAGTGAACGAAGATTAATATGGGAATTGTGAAATGGTTATTGTGAATAAGGGAATGAAAATAATTAATGTGAATAATGGAAAAGAAAAAATTGATATATCTAATAATCAATTGGAATCAGTACATAGAATATACGTATATTATTTTTGCATAGCGATTTGATTCAGAATTCGAGCATAGAATTTCAAGATAGTTATATCGATCCGAGTTAGGATTTTTCATTCGATTTTCGACGACGAACCTGGATGTGGGTTTTTTGGTTCATTGTGGAAATTCTCTATTATAATTTAGAACAATGCAAGGAGAATGACGGTTCTGATCAAGAAAACCATATATGAGTTCGCACTAGGAAGTCGGGTGGACGATACTAGTTCGAAAGTGAAATTGTGTGATCGAGTAAGCGATCAAATTTGATATTGCGTACGAATGATGCATGTATATCGTAAGGATTTAAATGAAATATAAATTGAAACTTTTGTAAACAAATGTGCAAAATGATAAGCAGGATATACAGGTGTTATAAAAGAAAATGGGATTGGATTTTTGATTTTCGAAGATAAAATTTAATTTGCTTGAAAAATGTATATATTTAAATTTCAGTATGAAATTTGATGATTTTCTTGTCCAGCCAGTTGGGTTTTGTTTTCTTTTGAAATCTTGAGGCCCGATGTGGCATTTTGTAGTCGTACCGAGCTAGTTGCACAAAGGAGACGCCAGCGAAATTTCTCAAAAATTTAGGGAGTTAGAAAAGTTTGAGAAAATTTAAAATTTGAATTTAAATTTAAATTTGAATGGTTAAGAAAACAATGTTGTTTGGAATTTATGGAAGGATTTGAAAAGTTTGCTGAAGTGATAATGAGTCTTTAATAAAAAGATTTGCTTTGGCATTAATAAAACTGTTTGGTTTTGCAAAAATGATAAATGGGTTAAGGATCATTCTTCTTAACTAGTAATTTCGGGACGAAATTCTTTTAAGGGGGGAAGAATGTGACGACCCAGAATTTTGAACATTTGAAAATGAAATATTTAATTAATTTTTAATATTTGGAAGGTAGATTAACTTGAATTTCAAATATCAGAATGAATTTGATAATTAAATTATTGAGTTTAATTTATTGAAGTTGGATAAAAGATTGAATCTTGATTTTTAAGCTGATTAAAAATATTTTAAAGTCTTAGGAAATTCATATTGATAATACTGAAGGTGATGGGACTTTTGAAATTGAATTTTGAAATATCTTGTTCATTTTCGAATTTGTATCGTTTAAATCGATATTTAAAAAAGTCCTTCCGAGGCATAGTCTCGAAATTCAACGAAACTAGTTCCATTGGATCCATAATATTGTATTATTATCGGATTTCAATTTTCGTAGCAATCGGAATTGTCATTTGGCCGTATGATAAGCAAACATGCTAAAATTATATCAAAATTTAATTTAATAACTGGATTCAAAAAGCTATCTTCTCCATACGATCGAATTTGGACTTGAAACCTTTTCCGTTGCGTTCGAAATAGGCATATAACATTATAAATGCCCGACGACACATCTCGATCGGAGATCGAGATTGTAATTTGCGTAATTCGAGACTATTTGAATTTAAATTTAAAATTTAAAAATAAACGATAGTAATATAATTTCATTACTAGCAAGTAGACACGTTGAGAAATATTTAGCACGTGTCCTTCTTCGTGTTACACGCGTTCGTTATTTATAAAAAAATAATAACAATCAAATAACGCAGAGCAAAATCAATCTCAAAAGAAAAAAAATCTTTTCGTCGTTTCAAAAATCTGTTAATGGAAGATTTAAATAGAAAAAAATGGCCGAAGCCTCTTTGTTTATGAAAAAAAAGAGGGAAAACTCGTTTAAGCTTTTATAAGAAGAACATAGATCAGAACGAAGAGATATACGAAATCGAACACAAGAAATTAAAGAAATCAGAACGCTTTGGGAGAAATTAGAATAATGGCCCCGATTCGATTTCGACTTCAGATCGCATTTCCCTTTTTTCATTCTTGCCTGTTCGAACGTTTTAAATTCACGATGGTGATGGGGGGAAGCAAGGGCACGGGCACGGCGGCTTGGGAATCGCGAGCACGAGGCCGAGGTTGGGATCGTAGGCAGCAGTCTGAGGGTTCGATCCAGAATTGGGTTGCGCATTGGGTCTGATAGTGGAATGTTTATTGTCATGATAGGCGAGGTCATCAAGGGTGATGGTCGCGGCAGGCAACGGCGAGATGCATTCACTGTTCGAAAATCAAGGCTGGTGGTAACGTGAGGACAAGCTGAAATGAAGAGGCGTGGGTTTGGAGTCGCGTACAGGCCTGAGTGAGCATGGGGTAGTAATGGCGATGGTGGCCGATGCCAGTTTGTCGATAAGATGGGGCTTCCGTGCTCGATTTGCAGTGGTTGCTTAGGGATGGCCGAAGCCTGAGCTTGCATCTCTCCAGTAAGGTGTAATCTTATTTATATATTAAAATAAACATATATAAAAAATAAAATTATATATATATATATAATTTATTCACATATTTTATATACATATCTATTTTTATATAAATATATATGTATATATACACGCACACAGAGATAAATAGAAACTATATATACATATATGCAGGACTTTGGAAAATATAGAAAATTTCATAGAAATTAGTTTTAAAACATTTGAATTGGAAATTTATATAAAAATTTAGAATTTGAAATTTTTTATAGATTATTTGATACAACGCATGTGGTTTTAAAAAGGGAATTCGATTTAATTAAATAAATTGGTAAGAAAAAATTTGTTTAATAGAATAATTTGGCTAATAGGAAATTAATTATTAGATTAGTTCAAATTAAAAGTGTTGATTAAATTAATCTATTGAAAAGAAAATTAGTTATTCGATTTATTTCTAATATTGATAAATTGTATAAATGTTTATACAGTGTTTGAAAACATGAAGGAAACAAACTGGAATGGAAAATGGATTGCATGCATTATTAATGGTGAGATCTTCTCACTCACTTGTTTGTTTGTTGAATTTAAAAGTTAAATTTAAATTCTGGAAGTGTTTGGATGAATTTGATAGTTTATCTATTGATGATAGTGGATATAGTAGGATATATATATTTGGAGTGATTGATTTCCCGCATTATATAGCAGATGAGACCCTATACGCTGCATAATAGCGGATGTTTTTATATAATCCCATATACCGCAATATTCCACCTCGAAGTGGAATTGGTATTTAATTGCTGTGCTAACATCTGTGGATGCAGGGAAACAGGTTGGAGGGATTCAACTGGATTCCTCAAATAATTGAATTTGTTTCAATATTGTGTGTTAATTCATTTATAATTTGAGTATGATTATATTTGTGATTGAAATCGTTGAAAGCTATGTTTAGCCGAAATATATTTTTGGTATCGTAGGATATCAGAAATAAATAAAATTGGATTTTTGAAATTTAAGTAGAAAATCTATATTGAAGTCCTATTGAATAAATTCCAAAATATGAGAAAAGATTTTAATAAATGGATTTTGAGTAATATTGCTTAATAGTTGAAGAATTTATTTAAAATTCAGATTTTAAATAGTTTGGAAGAAATAAATGAATTTGTTTTAAAAGATAATAAATTTGGTGTTTGAATGAAAATTTATTTGGTGTTTGAAAATAAATCTTTGGGAAATCGATTTGAAATTTGATTTGGTGTTTTGAAAATAAATTAGGGTATCGATTTGAAATTGATTTGGAGTTTTAAAATAAATCTTTGGGGAATTGATTTGGAAATCGATTTTGTGTTTGAAATAAATGTTTGGAAAATCAATTTGGAATTTTATTTGGTGTTTGAAAGTGAATATTTGGAAACTGATTTGAAAATCGTACATTAGTGGATATTTGGAAATTTAAATTTACAATGAAAATTGAGGAAAGGAAATTTTGTTTTAAAATAAACATTGGTTTATTTTATGTGTGGAAAGAAATTTACGAATTTGGAATGTAAATTTAAAATAAATCAAGAAGGATTTATTAATTGATTTAAAAGACCATTTTAAAATGGAAACTATATTCTCCCTGGGAAGCCGAGTATGTTTTCAGAGTAACTTTTAAATTATAAATTTAAAGTTTAAAAATTGGTTTTTAAAAGAATATTTTGGAGAAATTATTTTCTTAACTTATTTTGAAAATCTTTAAAGTAAAGATTTACTTAATTAGATATAGAAGTGATTATTTAAAGATTAAATTGATATTTGTTTTAGAAAATGGTTACTAAAATAGTTATACCTAATAATTTTATTTCTAAGATTATTTTGGACTTGATTTTTATATGAGATATTGATATTAAATTTCATAACTAAAGTTTTAAATAAAGTGTTTAAAATTAGTTTTTATTTTAAATGTATCCAAGTACATATTATTTTGGATAAGTGCTTTAAATTATTTAAAAGTATTTGAACTCGGCAAATTTTCAGTGGAAATGAATATTTGAAAATTTATTCCACGTGCGGAAAGTGATTTGAAATTTGTTTTCAAAAGGTTGAAGTATGAAAATATATCTTGCAAAGATACTTTGAAAATAAATAATTGGGGAAAAATTATTTGAAATCTGGGGATTGTTGTGAATATTGATTGATAGTTAAATAACCGACTATCAATATTACCTGTCGAATCATTGTGTTGGATCTTTTGTTTAAAAGATCAAAGTGGAATTTGTTGTGATTTGCTTGAAATCTGAATGTAACACTTATTTTTAAAATAAGCGCTCGTTATTCGGATTAGCCGGGAGATGACTTTGTGTCACAAAACCCATTCCGAATAATGATACGACAAAATGGGATTGCATTTGAAGATGGTGTTGAAGATCAGGTATTTTCGAAAGCGAAAGAATTACCTGTCGAATGTCTCTGCACCGAGTTGCTCCGGTATAGAGATTTTTTCACCCTTTGTGATGGGGATTCCACACGTGACTAGTGAATATCCGGATTGCCAGGGCTTTATTGAAGTGCCTTCAGTTCCGTTCGATCTCGAAACTGACTTGTATGGATGTGTGTATAACATTACACATTGAGATGTAAAGCTAGTTTCTATCAAATAGATTTCTATTGGTGGCGGAGAATTTATTCTCTTAGCTTAACACCCTTCTCTGAGACGTACGAGCTCAGGGGTTATGTAGTTGATTGTTACTAGTGATACACTCCCAATTTGGTAATGTGGCATACGAAGTGCTGCTGATCATTTGTTGATTGAAGCATGGCTTTTGTGAAAAGCGTAGCTTTGTGGATGAGACTTCGTCGTACCTCACAACCCGAAAATGGTCGAAGCAGGAAGGATGCAGCAAGACAATTTAGGGGTAGCGCCCTCAGGGTATGTCCATTTCTTTTTGGAAAAGGGTGGTATATGGTATGGAGCCCAGATACTTAACTTGTGTGGTTACTACAAATTTATTGCTTTGTGTTTGTTTCTTTATGGTTGAGGATCCTCGAATAATGGTCGGTAACGACCGGGGATGGCATACTTGTGGTAGTTACTCATGTTATAGCTATATTACAACATGGGGTAACTCGGCCTTATGTTGGCAGAGAGCTGGTAAAGTTCTCGGGGCGTCCCTCTAGAGGCGTACCCATGTGGCATAAGAAGTTCCTTAGCCTGACCATTTGTTCGAAATCCAATCACCAATACGCGCCTTGTACGTTTTTAGTTGTACGACCTGCCATTTACTTATGGTGGTCACCACTGTTTAGATGGTAGCTATAGTAGGCATACAATAATGGTTGTATGCTGGCTAAGATTAATATTATCCTTTCAAAATGTTTTCTGCACTATGCACTAATAATAATATCAAAAGGATATTTCGTATCGAGCATATTTGACTATCATAAGGAGAAATCTCCTCCAATTCTACGTTTGCATTGTGTGTGTGGCAGGAGGCCTTATGGTAGTTTCATTTTCCAAAAGCACAGCATATTTCTTTTCCTTTCTTTGTGAAAATAACTGTTTTTAAGATCTCACACCAGTCCCATGACTGACCTAGAGTTTATTGTTCCCTTTCTAAACTCTGGGTGCCTACAATTATCCACACGGGCAGCCTAGAGTCAGGTTATCAGTTGTTCGGGAGTAAAGTGAAGCAGTTGCTATGGAGATTAGAAGGCAAGCTAGATGGCGAGGTGTATCAATTATATTATATAGTATCTGCTGCGTGTGGATTGCGACAAATTCGGTTCCATATGGACTAGTTATAATGATTGCCATTGTTGTGTTGTATTGTATATACTCTGATGATGTGATGTTAAAACTGATAAAATTCTTTGTTTTAAAAATTATTCATTTATCTATTATATTTGTTCCATTGCGAAATGTGAGATTCTGTTATTGTTTCTGTTTATTCTTCTATCTTCTTCTTCTTTAACCCTAACGGTTCAGTTTTCTGGCATTCGATTGTGCGACATTTGATACAGTGGACGTATTGATGTCAACTTTCGAAAGTCGAAATATTGGGTTGTTACATTAGATCTGCATTTATTGCATAGATAGAATAACAAAAAGTAAAGCAGTCATCATGATAAATAATTTGTGACAGTTGGACATAGTCCCAAGCTAAGACTGTTATAAAATATAAGAGAACTAAGAAGAATTTAGTATCATAATAAAAGAAGATAGAATAGAAAAGATACACTTGCAATTACATTTATAACATGTAGGTTATAAAAGAAAGAAAAGAATATAAAAGTAACAATTGCAAGTATAATTGTAACACGAAGGTTATAATTAAAAAGAAAGAAATAGGAGAGGCTTATTTTATCAAACTTAGATCTTGGATTAAGTTAATAAGCAAAATGATAGAAGTGGCCTATACCGACAACACTCCCTTTCAAGTCTAGGACTGATGGTCTCATACATAGGTAGGGCTGGGCTTATTGATTAGGGTAAATAAGCAACCAACATAATAAGAAAAGTAAACTAAATGCATAGTAAAAGATTAGATGTAGGGTCTAATAAAATGGTAAGGTGCGTCTCGAGTAGCCCAAAAGAAAACTTGGACAAAGAGCCTAATAAAGCTGTTCATCATAGATTTTAATATAGAAAGGGCACGTAAAACTTAGTTAGTTCGAGCAAGAAGGAAGTGCGAGACTTCAACTGGGCATGAGGATGCTCTAGAATGACCCGTTGAGATAGGCCTAACGAAGCTGCAACCCGGAGGCACGTCTGTAGGTATTCCATCAAGACAGTATGTCTTGACTGCTTTTGCATTGCAGGCCCAACGAAGCGGACCTTTGTAGGTAGTCAAAAGATTGATGATGGAGTAGGATATTCGTATGACACCATACTCTGGGTTGCGAGTAGGTTATAGTGGGCAGGACCCAAAAGGATAGTTGCATGCGGAGATCAAGCCATCATCAATCAGAGCGAGTTCGAGAAAGACTAGAGTTAAACCAACAGGCCAATGATTCTTTCACTATGGAGACATTGGATGAGGGGCGCATCCAATTGGATGTTTAGATTGTTTGCAGTAGGGCACATCCACTTAGCTCTTGAAAGGTCTTTCGATTAGTTGAGGGGTGGCTATGTGGGGCCATGGCCACGATGAGAAAAGAGACAGACCAAGTAGAATATCTATATTACAGGCCTAACGAAGCAGACCTTTACAGATATAGAAAATCCCCGACTGAGTTCCATACGAGGTAGACCTTGTTGGAGGAATTCAGGGAGTAGAAAGAACGATTGCATGTAGCCATCAAGGTACACCCTACATGGTACATTATGGATGTCCAAGCACTAGTATAAACTAGTGTGATTGCAATTTCATGTTTTCCTAGCAGAGGATGGAACATCTGCATTGTCGGCCTCACGAAGCTGTCCTTTACAAATGTAGTTTCGTACGCTCTAGTAGCGAGACGATGGAGTCCTTTTCGAGGAGGATACAGAAGGTATGATGGGTAGTACCAAGGACCGATGCGGTCTTTGGGCATGTAGCTACATATATTCTAGTTATTAGGTTTTAATCTACTAGCGAGTAGATGGGTATGATTCACATACAGAGACGAGAGTATTATAAACCCAATAAACTTAATATAATAGAAAATGGAAATAGCTTGGTATATGTAGAATTATGCTTAGAAATGTATAATTTGTCCATTCATCAAAACTTTAGTTCCAACCACCTCCTTATAAAATCCCGTAAATTAGGCAGATGGCATAGACTTTCCATCTTTGAGACACTTGTTTAGTAAGTGCTATTACTTTGGTGAGTTTTTACTTACTATTGTAATTTAGTCAGTTCCACTGTGAAATATTTATTTAAGCCCTGGAATATTTATCTTTGCCTATTTGTAGGATACCAAATACCCAACTCGGGCTTCATTGGGCTTGGATTGTAGCATTTCTGCAAAAAATCCAGACCCATTGGAATTTGGGTTGTTACATTTGGTATCAGAGCTTAGGTTAGTAGAACATATGGAAATTAGGAAATATGGGTGAACGTATTTGTATTTTTGAATAAAATATAAATATATTGTGTAATAAAATCCAAACAGTTCCTAATTATAGATTTTAACATGTGGAAAGTTTTTTGAAGTATATTTGTGCATAGTTTGCTAATTGGGTTTGGTATGAACCAAGGATGTTGTACCCTATGTTATCGCCGATTTATAGCGTACAATAAGCTATGTTTTGAGAGAAGAATGGTATCCATATGTTATAGGAAGTGAGAAAGTTCCCTAGGGATGGTAGGGAGAGTATTTTTATTTTGGAAGGAATAAGAGATTTTAGTAAGAAAATGAGATTTTCAAGGTTTAGGAAGGGAATTCTTAGGGTAGTAAGAAGAAAATCCACTTTATGTCTATCTCAATAAAATGAAACTTTTGGAATTGAAAAGTTGAAAATTATAATTTTTAATATATTTGAGGAAGTAAATATTGGGTTTTTGAAAGAAAAAAATGGTATAAGATTTAAATTGGTTTTTACATGATGTAAATTTTATTTAAAGTGAAATTCTTTTTGAAGAATTATAGAGTATATGTAGCTCGCAGTTTCTTTGTAGGTAAACGAAGATTTTAAATATAAAAACCAAGAGTATGTTAAGTATCGAAAACGTAGATTACAACATTTATTTTTGTAATAGATGTTTACGTGAAAAATAAAGGAAGCATAGACCATGACACTATTGTTATAGTAGGCGACTCCCAGAGGAAATGTTTTTTCATAGCATATGAGTATTTTATTTGAATCCGTATATTAGTATTTTTGGGTTGTAATAACGGTGTTTTACGCCACATCTGTTTTAACCCAAATATTGTTTAAATAAGTATATGGAAATGTTTTCTAGATATGAAAATATTAAAACAGTTTTGAAAACGAGTTTTTTTTAAGAATAAAAAATGTAAGTTAAATATTAGGAAGTTAATAAATTTTGTAGAAAATGTTTATTATAAGTAAATATAGATTGAACGTAATTTAACCTATTGGAATGAAATGAATAATGACATAATTTTCTATGAAACCAAATCGCAAATAAAGATGTTTTGTGCAAGTTAGAAGGAATACGTGAAAGAGATGTACAAAGTATGGAAAGCACCATATTTTGTATGGTATATTTTGATAAATTATAAAGTAAGTTCCTTGTAATTTCACATAAACATGAAATCCCCTTTTAAAGGATTCATAGAAGGTTTTAGCTTTACTGATTTCTCATACGAGAAAGTCATTCCAATACATTAATAAGAAGTGTAATAATTAGACACAGTGTTAGTTAGGATGAATATTATAGAAAGCCTTAGTAGGAAAGCTAAGAAATGGAAATTTCATATTTTTTCATTGATTATGCGCATGGTTGCTTACCTTTATAGGAAGTCCCCGTTTGTAGTAAGCTAGAAACTCCTCCAAGGTTAGGTAATTGAAAGAGTATGAAAGTTAAGAGATTTTTGATAAAATAATTGTTCTTATGTACTCCAGTTTTCGTAAATTTGAAAATCTATGAAAATAAGATGCTTTGAAAACATGTGAGGACATTTTTGGAAGTTAAGAAAAGAAAAATGTTTTAAGGACAAGCAAAGCATGTTTTAAAGAAAAATGATTTGGTGAAAAAGTAAGTACGTTCTTGGAAGAGAAAAACTTAGTAAATAGTTAAATTTAAAAATCAATTTTTTTTATGGAAAGCTGTAAAGGTCTTTAAAAGAAAGAGAGGAATAAGTTTTGAACTTAGATTTTTAAGTTTTCCCCTCCAGGCTTGGGGAATAATTTAAATTCAAAAGGTTGTAAAGATGCAAGTCTAGAAAGATAAAATGTCAAGTAACCAAGTACCTTCGAATTTAATAGAAACTTCAAACCAACACTTTAGAGGCAAGAATTTTGGGATTTGATGTTTCAAAAATTTGAAAGCTTTAATCTTTGAAATAAATAATACCAAACCAAACTTTTAAATATGGAGTAGACAGGAACCATTTCCTAGGTGTGACGGAAAAAGTGTAAGGCTATGTAGGGGATTGCAGTGATTACTTTTAGTAGTAATTATAATTCTCTCGTAAAGTGTATAGGACACTAGTGAGAACCTAGGAATGTTGCTTTATGTGTGTAGACTATAGAAGAATAGTGAAGTAATATTTGTAAGATAGTAAGACACACGTGGTTGGGATAGGTTGACCTTAGTTGGGGAAAAATGAAAGGTAAAGGTAAATAGAAAATTTTCAAAAACTTAGTTGCCTTTTTAGATAGAGCGCATAGATTGAAATCCTTATTTTTTGCAGTAAAGCAGGCTTGGTAATTCCATTTTGAGTATGGAATGGAAGAAATGAATAGATCTTATTCATCGTGAGTAATACATAGTAAGTTAGTAACAAGTAATAGGCGGTAGGAGAAGCATATAAGTTACTTGGATTCCTAGAGTAGGAACTTTCTGTGTCAGAGTGGATATGGTCCTAGGCCTCCAAGCCCTAGATGATAGCTATGTTTAGACGTTATATTTACCTATCTATATCACTTTGTAGTAGACTTGTTTTCTCTTTTAGTTATGAGATTATTCTCCAGTGTAAACATTTAGTTCCTGTTGTAGTAAATCAATGATGATTAGTATGATGCTTTTCCTTTGTGTTTTTGTGATGTTCACAAGAAGAGAATAAGAACATAGGATGTAAGCAATAAAAGAAAAGAAAAGTAAAAGTATATAGAAGAGTAACTAAAAGGAAAACAACAAATTTAAAGAAAGCGATAGAAACGTCGACGGAAAATTTTGAAAAGAAAATTTAAGCTTGCGAAGAATTTTGGAAAGGAAGTTTTTCTAATGTAAACTGTGCTTGGGAAAGATAGAGATTTTGATAAGAATAGCGGCATAAGTTCCAAGTACGGAGCAAGTGGTGCACAAAGGTAAAACGGTAAATTTAAAGTTTTTCTTTTTCTACCTTCTTTCCGACATAAGAAATTGAGCTCGAAATATTAGATTTTTCTAAAATTCAAATATTAAAAGTTGTGTGGCAGGATTTGGATGAAAAATTCGCTGAACTATGCCCCTATTCAGCAGTAGTGTAGGAAATATTGGATGAAAAACATTTTGAGTTTTTCAAAGATCGCATTCATATAAAAATTGAAAGTATATTTAGGTCATGTGCATCATATTTTAAAAAGGAGTTTTTAAAAAAGAAAAGCATTCATATAGGAGATACTGCTTAGAAATTCATGTACATGCATATATTTTATTGAATAACACTTTGCACAAGGACACAGATGGTCGTAAAATTGGATGTACACAAAACGAATGTGATTGTTGCGAGGAATTACATAGTTTTACCCTAGTCAAATTTCGAGGACGAAATTTCCTAAGGGTGGGAGAATGTAACACCCTGCATTTTCAGACAATTAAATAATCAAATAATGATGAACTATGAAAATAAGCATTTTTAGAATTGTCGGAATATGGCCTCGAAACTTATACCAGAATGTTCATGGGGATTTTTTGATCAATTTTCATATATAACTTGTCAAAATCTGAGTTAATATGAAGAAGTTATGAGAGAATAAGAAATCAGAATTAAAAAAAAGTAAGACCTTACGGGTTGACCAACAGGTCGATCCACAAAGCACAAGTCAACCCTAAGGTTGACCCCCAAAGAACACAGGTCGACCCGCGTTTTGCCCTGGACATGAAATCATCTAGGGGTGTGCCGAAGTATTAAATTCTGATTTTTGAGCGATCTCAGGAGTTGTTTTCTAAATCCAAAGATTTGCAGTGTGTCTGTGACGTGGTTACACCAGATTCAATCCAAAAATACGATGGTTTGAGATCTCCATACTCCACTATAAATAGAACATAGGCTTAGCTATTTTCTCACAATCAGATTTTCTCCCAATTAGGTTAATTACCTGAGGCTGAACCCTAAATAAAAAATATTTCTAGGGAGGATATCTTTTTAATAAAATATTGGACACCTTAGAAGGGGATCCAGAGAGGCCATGGAGCAAAGCCATGGACGACGGGTGAGTGGATTTATAATATCTCTTTTATGTTTATGATATATAATATCGTTAGATTCTCGTTAAATATTTAATTCAGCATTTATTTTAGTAATTAGTTCTACTAATTAGTTATGTTGAAACCATAAATTTTATAAGAGAAGTATACTGATATTTAAATGTCATTTATATGGAAAAAGAAAGGATTCCAATTAAATACAAGTAATATCAGGCTTAAAAGTTATAGAAAAAGATATAAGCATAAAAGTGAGAAATTTACAACAAATTGTGTTAAACGAGGGAAATAAATTAAAAAAGGGAAAATCTAAATAACTTGATTTGGAAGTTAGTGATAGATTAGTTGGTTGGTTAAGAAAAGAGAATACATTTCCATAGTTTAATATTGTAAGAACAAGATAAACGTAATTGCAAGAATAAAAGCCAGAAAGATTAAATTAGTGCAAAATAGAGACATTATTGTATTTTGCATTACCCAATAATTAGAGAAACAATAGAAGAAATATCTTGCAGTCACGAGTTATTGTTTATAGCGTTGTTTAGTATTAAAATATGAAAATGATTTTTAGCACAGTTTTTGTAACCAACCAAATAGAATAGAACTACTTTCTAGAATAAAAGAGAATAACGTGAAGCATTAAAGAAATTAAAGAAGAGGAAATAATTAAGTTAAATATTTGACAAGACCAGAAATAATAAACAGAAGATGTGACTAGATCTGCATTTACTGCATAGATAGTAGAACAAAAAGTAAGGCAGTTATTATGATAAGTAATTTGTGATAGTCGGACGTAGTCCCAGGCTAAGACTGTCATAAAATATAAGAGAACTAAAGAGAATTTAGTATTATAATAAAAGAAAACAAAGTAGAAAAGAGACACTTGCAATTACATTTATAACATGTAGGTTGTAAAAGAAAGAAGTAAAAGTAACAATTGCAAGTATAATTGTAACACGAAGGTTATAATTAAAAAGAAAGAAATAGAAGTGGCTTATTTTATCAAACTTAGATCTTGGATTAAGTTAATAAGTAAAATAATAGAAGTGGGATGTACCGACAGTATTCCCTTTCAGCTCTAGCACTGGTGGTCTCACACATAGGTGGGACTAGGCTTGCTGATTAGGGTAAATAAGTAGTCAACAAAATAAGAAAAGTAAACTAAACACAAAGATTAGACGTAGGGTCTAATAGAATGGTAAGGTTCGTTTGGAGCAGCCCGAAAGAAAATCTGGATAAAGAGCCTAACGAAGCTACTTATCACAATTTTTAATGCAGAAAAAGCATGTCCACTTAGTTAGTTCGGGCTAGAAGAAAGTGCGAGACTTCAACGGGACGTGTGGATACTCTAGGATGGCTCTCTGGGATAGGCCTAATGAAGTTGCACCTTTGGAGGTAGGTCAGTTGGTGTTCCATCAAAAGAGTATGCCTTGACTGTTTTGCATTGCAGGCTTAACGAAAGCGGACCTTTGTAGGCAGTCAAAAGGTTGTTGATGGAGTAAAATATTCGTATGACACCGTACTCTGGGTTGCGAGTAGGTTATTGTGGGCAGGACCCAAAAGGATAGTCGCATGCGAAGATCAAGCCATCATCAGTTAGAGCGAGTTCAGAAAAGACTAGAGTTAAACCAACAGGCCAATGATTCTTTCACTATGGAGACATTGGATGAGGGGCACAACCAATTGTATGTTTAGAGTGTTTGCAGTAGGGCACGGTCACTTAGCTCTTGAAAGGTCTTTCAATTAGTTGAGGGGTGTCTGCATAGGGCCGTAGCCACGATGAGAAAAGAGACAGACCAAGTAGAATATCAGTATTGTAGGTCTAACGAAGCAGACCTTTATAGATATAGAAAATTCCCGATCGAGTTCTATGCAAGGTAGACCTTGTTGGCGGAATTCAGGGAGTAGATAGAACGATTACGTGTAGTACTCAAGGTACGCACTGGGTTGTCCATTGTGGATGTTCAAGTGCTAGTATAAGCTAGTGCAGATGCAGTTTCACGTTTTCCTAGCAGACGACGGAACATCTGTATTGCAGGCCTCATGAAGCTATCCTTTACAGATGTTGTTTCGTACACTGTACAGCGAGACGATGGAGTCCTTTTCAATGAGGATACGGAAGGTACTATCCATAGTACCTAGGACCGATGCGGTCTTTGGGCATGTAGCTACATATATTTTAGTTATTAGGTTTTAATCTACTAGGGAGTAGATAGGTACAATTCACGTATAGGGGCGAGAGTATTATAAATCCAATAAACCTAATATAACAGAAAATGAAAATTGAGCGGTATATGTAGAATTATGCTTAGGAGTGTATAATTTGTCCATTTACCAGAACTTTAGTTCTGAACCCCTCCTCATAACATCCCACAAGTTAGGTAGATGGTAGAGACTTTTCAGCTTTGAGACACTTGTTTAGAATGTGTTATTGCCTTGGTGAGTTTTTACTTACTATTATGTTTTAGTCAGTTCCACTTGAGATATTTATTTGAGCCCTGGTATATTTGTCTTTTCATATTTGCAAGATACCAGATACCCAACTCGGGCTTAAGTGGGCTTGAATTTTAACATTTTGCGAAAAATCCGGACCCACTGGAATTTGGGTTGTTACACCATAGTTTCCACAAATCAAGGCACATGATAATGGAATGACCACTGATAAAGGAAGGAGAGCAAGCTAGAGTTTTTGCCATCAAAGAGGAACCTTTAACGTCGACCGATGTAAAAGGGAAGGGAGTTCTGGAAGGTAAAATTGACATTAATTAATTATTAATTAAAGTATTGTTTAACACTAGGGCTTCCCGGAGTTTTATTTCTAAGAAATTAGTTGATAAACTTGAACTTGAATCAAAAATATTAGATATTCCCCTATGTGTGCCTAATCCGATAGGCGGTACGACAAATCTCGTTATGATTTGTAAAGGAGTCCAAGTTACCTATCTATCCCAAATTTTTCCTTGTGATCAAACAGTCCTCAAATTTGATGAATTTGAAATTTTACTCGGCATGGATTGGTAATCTAAATATAATGCTATGCTTGATTGTAATAAAAGGACAGTGCTAATTCAAAATAGAAGAGGTGGACATTTTATGATAAAGTATGAAAATCCTAGTCCAGTAAAGGAAAGTAATATATATGCGCTCAATTTATTCCAAAAACATCTAGAAGAAATACCAATTGTTAAGGAATTTTTCGATATTTTTAAAGATGTAAAAAGTCTACCACCCCATTGGGAAATTGAGTTTCACATAGATTTATTTGACAATATAAGGCCAGTTTTCACGATTAGGAAAATGGCTCCGAACGAGAAGGAGAAATTAAAAAAAACTAATGAGTTGTTAAAGATAGGACTGATAAGACCAAGTCGCTCGAGTTGGGGAGCAGCAGTGGTCTTTGTTGCAAAGTCTGATGGCTCGCTAAGGTTGTGTATGGACTATAAAGATCTAAACAAACAAACAATAAAAAACAAATATCCTATCCCCTGCATAAATGATATGTTCGACCAATTACATGGGGATCGAGTATTCTCAAAAATGGACCTTGCGAAAAGGTTCAATTAGCCAAGGATGGTAGAAGATTGCATTCGTTTAACCGCATTCAGAAGCTCAAATGAATTCTATGAATGGCTAGTTATGCCCTTTGGGCTAACCAATGCTCCTATTTATTTTATAGACCTTATAAATAGGGTATTTAGAGAAGTAATCAACAAATTCATATTAGTATTTGTCGATGACATTCTGATATATTCAAAGACAGAGGAAGAACACGAAGGGCATCTTGAAATTGTATTAGAATATTGAGGAGAAATGTGCTAAAAGCTAAATTCTCAAAATGCCACTTCTGGAAAAAAAGATGTAAGATTCCTTGGACATGTTGTGTCAGTAGAAGGAACTGCAGTTGATCCAGCAAAGATTGCAGCTTTTCTAGACTAGAAACAACCATAAACTCCCAAGGACATTCGTAGTTTCTTAGGATTGGTAGGATATTATCAAAGATTCATTTAGGATTTCTCTAAAATTCCTCTCACTTAACAAAGCTGACTTAAAAGATATGAAGTTTGAGTGGACTGATTAACCGTATATACTGATGCTAGTGGGGAAGGAGTAGGTGTTGTTCTAATGCAACATGGAAAGTTCACCTGTTATGCAAGCAGACCATTGAAGATCCATGAAAAGAATTTTGCAACACACGACTTGGAGTTGTTAGCCATCGTGTTCGCATTAAAAATGTGGAGACATTATCTACTGGGCAAGAATTCCTTATAGTTTATTTTAAATAAACTTTGATTAGCCCAAGTAAATAATATTCCTTCTCTAATTATGTGAAAAGTTCGAACTCTTCACATATCAAAAATCTTTAAAGTATCTTTTCACTCGGAAGGACTTGAATATGAAACAGCGGCGTTGACTAGAATTTCTCGCCTCATACGATCTTGATATCTTATATACACCCAGGAAGGCCAACGTAATAGCAGATGCATTAAGTAGAAAGAATGTCATTCTAGCTTATCTGGTAGTTACCCCAACTCTTCTAGAAAGAATCGCCAGTAAGCATAAAGAAGATCAACAACTACAGGGGATTTTAAAAGAGTAAGCCAAGGGCAAAGTTCAAGCTTTGAAATCGATAATCATGGAGTATTATGGTTAAAAGGGAGAACTTATTTTCCAAAGGTTAATAACTTAAGACAAGAAGTATTGTCAGAATGCCATCAATATAAACTGAATATCACCCAAGAGTTAATAAAATGCACAAGGACGTAAAAGAGACATTTTGTTGGAAAAGCCTGAGGAGGACATCTCCATCCATCTTAGTAGTTATGCGAATTATCAACGGATCAAGAGTGATCAACAAAAGACTATTTGATTACTCCAACCTCTTGAAATTCCAACTTGGAAATGGGACCAAATATCAATGGATTCATTGACGGTTTACCTCGATCAAAAAATGGAAATGAGGGCCTTTGGTTTATTATAGATCGTTTAATCAAAAGTGCACACTTTATCCCCGTTAATCCAACACGAACGGCTGCTAGTCTTGTAGATATATATATATTTATATATATATATATATATATATATATATGCGATTGCATGGTGTCCTTAGTAGCATAGTCAGTGACTGAGACCAAATCTTTAGCAGTAAGTTATAGGAGGCATTACAGATAGCTTTAGGAACGAAGCTAAACATAAGCGCCACATATCACCCCATACCGATGGACAAACTGAAAGGGTAGATCGAGTGTTGGAAGATCTTCTGAAAGATTGTATCTTAGATTTTGATGGTTCATGGGAAAACTATCTTCGTATAGTAGAATTTTCTTATAACAACAATCATCGGGCTAGTATAGGCATGGCACCTTACGAAGCTTTATACAGTCGTCTGTGTAGAACCCTGTCATGTTGGATCGAGACCAGAGATTGGTTAGTACTAGGCCCTGATATGATTAGAGAAGCCTCAGAAAAAATTGACAAGATTAGAAAGAAGTAAAAAAGCCCAGAGCAGGCAAAAGGGTTACGCGAGTAGAAGGCATAGAAATTTGGAATTCTCAGTTGGAGATTATGCATTCCTGAGTGGTGAGATTTGGGAGAGTTGGGAAATTGGCACTTTAATATATTGGACCTTTTCCATTCTCAAACGGATTGGCCCATTAGCATATCATGTGAAATTGCTCGAAAGATTGTATGGTGTGCACAATTTCTATCACGTATCTCACCTACGAAAATATATGCACAATCCAGAACAAATTATAGAGACAGCTGCCCAAGAAGATTTAGAAGTTGAACTTAATTTGGCAGTTATTTGGCAACCAATTCAAGTCATAGATTGCGATGAAAAGTGATTGAGAAGAAAGGTTATAAGATTGGTAAAAATCTAATCGAGTGGTGATGTAGCGGAATGCACATGTGAAACGGAAGACGGGATGAGGGAAGCATATCCTGAGTTTAGGATTGATACATAGTTTTGTGTTGTATCAATATAGTGTACTCACTGACCTAGCGCGTAGTCACTTCCCATATCTTATATATATATATATATATATATATATATATATATATATATAATCTTGTTATATATATTTGTTATCGAGTTATCTTCTTTTTATCCTTAATTTCGAGGACCAAATTCTTTTAATTGAAGGAGTACGAACGACTTGTAAATTCATTACTCCGAAAAATATTCAAAATATTCAGGGCTTTTAAACACAAATAATGATATTTTCAATAATAAATAATATTGATGATCTAATTTGAAAACACACACACCCGCATACACATATACTCACAAACTTTGGTAAATATCGGTAAAATGACCAAAAATCATTTTATCGATAAAACAGCTCTTCGGTCATCTGACATCACGCACTGGTCCGGATACATATACTTATTTTTGATTTTGAACCCAAATATGAACTAAATTTATTTCTTTTATTTTTGAAAAATTAAATGTTTTATGACATCATTAGGATAGTCATTATAGTTAATAATTTATTTATTGACTTTAATTGACATTTAATGATTTAAAAATTATTATAGTTATGTGAATAATGGTTTTAAAATAATTATAATTCATTTTAAATAATTATAATGTATCTATTACAATAGTTTTATAAGAATATTTGATTTGAGAATATAAGGTAAAAAGGATATCACTTTATCAGTATTATTTGAATTTTTGCAAATTATTATTATTAATTTATATGATTTTATAATTCAAATATGATCTTTTTAATTAATTAATAATGATTAGGAATTTATTTTCAAATTTTATTTACCAATATATGTACATTTGATTTTAAGTGGAAATATAACCGATAACCGATTTCTCGATTTTTAACGGTTTGACGTATATAAGTTGTATAACGTTGTCTAAATAACTTGAGTCCCAATATAACATACACATACATCTATTTAATCCTACATATACATGCAAAAACTTGTCATACGCACATACGTAACTTAAATATACACGTGATATACATATATATGTATAAATAAAATATCAAAGATATTATCCTTTCCTTACTTCTTAAGCTGACCAAAAGTGCACCCTCTTAAACCATGGTACAAGCATCATTGCAAGCACAAGGGGGAGGGGGGTCATTTCGGCCATCCTTTGATTATGGAGGAGGGAGGTGGGTGGTGATGCAGGAGGTGTTGTAGCATGAAAAAATCTAAGATATTTTTCTCCTCTTCTTCACCTATAAAAACCACCCCTCTTCCCTTTCATTTCCTCACTTCCTCCTCTTCCATTTCCTAAGCTTTATCTCTTCATTTCATGTCTTCCAACCTAAAATAAATAATGCCAAAATATTTCGATAACGGAATTTAAATTATAATATATACATATATATATACTTAAATACCTCAACCTATTCCAAAACTCCACCTTTCCCTCTCTACCGTCCACGACCACCACCCTACAAGCTATAGGACGAACCCTCCTCTTCTCCTACCCTAGGCCATGAACTCCTCTAGTACCACAAGCATAGGCCGAGCCACTTAGAAGAAATAGTGCAAGGGATCGTGAGCTTTAATTTCCAAGTAGCGAAGTTATAGCCCTTTTTCCGATCAAAACCAAAGTGAGAAAATCTCCTTAACTTAGTTATGTGTATTATTGGATGATATATATGTTTGGATATGGTTGTTAATAATGGTTTTTTATCATGTTTGAATATGATAATATGGATTTTTAATATGATTTAGAAATGTTTTATAAACAATTAAAAGTGATTTGCAAAGTATAAAGGAATATTGAAAATTGAGTTAAAAATTAGAGCTTAGCGTAATGGTAGTTCGTAATTTCACACTGTAAAGTCAAATGAATATATAGAATGGAATATAACTCATAATTCTTCGAAATAATTTTTTTTTGAACAATGATATAAATAGTTTTCAAACAAAGAAAGAAAATAAATATTTCGTTTAGTAGATTCTAAAATATGAGTAAATAAAGTTTTAAATAAAATCGCGCTTTAGTAGTTTGGAGGCCAAAGTAGTAAATGTTTTAAAATAGATATTTTTAATTCTTTAAAAATATGAGATAAATTCTAAAAATCTTTTAAAAAATTTAAAAATTGATTTGAGTTATAAAAGTTAATTTCTATATAATAGAAAAGTCATTTTGATCAATACAGCTTAAAAAGCACCATTCGTAGCACTTTTCTATAACTTTATAAATATAGTTCTAAACGCAACAATAATTTTATTAAATGTTTTGAAATATATAATAAAGTATTTTAAAGGTGATTTGAAGGATTTGTAAATTATTTCAATGTTGTTAGATAAATAATTAAAAGTTAATAAAGTATGTTAAAGAGTCGATCAAATAACATGACCATCTTATGGGTGACCGAGAGTTAGTCTCTAGGCTTAGGTTTGGAAAACGAATTGCTTGACTTCCCTAGCTAATCGGACTGGCCTGACTGAGGGGATAGTAAATTTCATTTACTCGGATCAAAATTTCCCAAAGTATAAAAGATATACTTTTCCAAATATAAATAACATGGATTGTATGGAGATAATCTTCTTATACTTGGTGTTAAATTCCAAAAAGGGAACACATACTATTTTGGAATTTAAAAGGTGGTTCCACCGTTATTTCGCCTATAGTACTTGTTGAACACAGGAATCGATATCGAGTAGAATTAGATGATTTTTATAGATTCTGCTCACTTAATATTTACGGTTTTGGATTAACGTCCAAGGTAACATGGTTTCAACTCAATAAAAATTTTATTTTTAATTAAGGAATCTTTGTTAGGATTTAAATAAATAATTTTTTAAAGAGAGGTTTAATGATTCTGCATATACCAGAAAGAATGTTTTTAAAGATATATATCTATAGAAGATATTTTGATAATAAGAAATTAATCAATCATAGAATAATTCCGTATTCACCCAACATCTTTTAATCGATGATTGGTTCGAAGGAACCGGGGTCGGGGTTGAGTAATTCTTATCTGGAAACCACTTCGAACAAATTTATATATTCAAAGCAAAGACGTGGAAATGATTTGGAGTATGGAATGTAAGGATGCGTGTAGCTGACCCTGGAGGGAAATTTCCCGTATCATATTATGTGGCAGTAGTTCTTCATTTGAGATCTTTGATGTAAGGACCTCGCTGCTAATCCTAGGTGCAATCCCTGATAGGACGTGGTAGGAGAGTGCCTTCGGATTGTCCTGTTCCCGGATAACTTGTATGGACGAATTTCTGATGTTGCATTTATAATTACAGTAATTGATCTTTACGAATATATCATCTGTTTGATAGCGGAGGAGGAAACTTCTATTAACTTAACACCCTTTCCTATAACATACAAGCTTAGGAGTTATGCGTTTGTAGAAATTGGTTGTGTGATTATGAATTGGCAATATGGCATTCAAAGTGGAATGTGCTATGTAAAAGGTAATCGTTGCCTCAGGCCTCATCTCCTGGTAATGGCTTAAACATGATACACTGTGAGGCTATGTGGTTCGCAACCATTAGAGTACGATCATCATACTTTTAGATTATTCTCTATATGTCGAGTATATGGTGTATGCTATGGGTCTCGAATATATCGTTTATGACCAGGGTGATGACATATTCGGTTTCTATACAAGCCGTGTCTAAGTGCCAAATTGGGATAGATCGGTCTTGCCAGATGCGGAGGATTGTTTGTGTATCCTTAGTACATTCCTCTAAGGTGTACTATACGGAAGGTAGTCCCTTACCTGCCATTGTATGGAATCTGTTCTTCAAACTAGCCTTGTGAAAGTTTTGTTTGTAGAGCCTAACATATTCCGGAATTTATTAATGGTAACAATTTCGGCCGAGATTCATAAGCTTATTTGCAAGAGTTTCAAAATAACGACATTAAATATAATATCAAATGATTTTACGTAGCAAATGTTTTGGTCATCGTAAGGTAAAAACCTTTTCCGTGTTTATGTGCAGCGTGGTCTTATGTGATACCCTTTGTTTTTCCACACTCGTACTTTGTGTTTCTCACTCCAGTCCCATGACTGACCCGGAGTTTATTTTTCTTATCCCTTAAACTCTGAGTGCTCTATTTTTCCGGGAAACCAAGTAGTTAGCTTATTTGGAGCATTTTGGAATGAAGAATGACGCATGGAACATTTTGGATCTTTTTATTGAAATTATCCATCACTTTCCATTGTGTTAGTATTATGTAAAAATACCTACCAACGCCTGTTGGGATAGACCATTATAACTATTCTAGCTGGGTTAGTACTTGCTATGGCTCTAATATCTCATTTTGAGAGTGATAGTATGAACTATCTATATTGTAACAAGTTGGTAAATATGATGCGAGATTCTATTATTGTTCTGTCTTCTACCTTTATTTTCTTTTATCCCATGATAATCTGCCTCTCTAGCACTTGGATTTGCGGCACGTGAATACAAGGATGTATTAGTATCGATTTCTAGGGATCGAGGAGGTGGGATGTCTCACGATCCATAATCTTTTATTTCGAGCGCCATCCAAACAGTTCTTCGAAGTATCGGTTTCCTTTTGCTTAATTTTCTGTTTTCCGTTTCATTTTTTCACTAGATGGTGAAGAAAAGTCCTCTTCAAAGTATGAAGATAGTAAATCTCTCATACTCCTTCTATTACTATGGGTTAACTGATTCAGTAAGTCAAGATTCTTCTTCATTTGCTTCCTCAACTCGTCCTGGCTTTCTTGCACCTTGTCATTCATTTGCTTCGTCATCTTATCCATCTCAACTTGCGTTAACATATCCCAGGGATTCTGAATTATGGCAATTATTGGTTGTAAATCTTCTTCAACATGCTAAGAACAAGTGTTCTCAACATCAACAACGGGTTTGGAGGTACGAATTTCTCCTTTCATGGGCCATAACTTCATTTGATCTTGTAATAGATTCTGCAAAAATGTGGATGGTCGTGGATTACAACAATAAAACTGATGGATCTACCTCATGGATTTGAACAACCCAAAATTAGAAAATAGGTCCTAATTGCTTGAGATCGTTATGCTCTTAGTGATAGCACTAACACAAACACACATAGATAAAAAGCGGAGAGTAAAATGAAGAAAATAAATTAAAAGTAAGGAATGCAACAATTATAGTGGTTTGGCTAATCAAAGGTTTATGTCCACTTAAACTTTTTCGAAGTTTCTGATGAGTTTTTACAAAACTATTCATAGGGATCGGTGATGATTGATGAAATTATAGAAGAAATATAAGAATTCGTTAAACAAGCTAAAGAAATCTCTCAAACAATGCCCATCCTCTATTTATAGACGCAGGTCACTGGAAAGATCTCGCCTACGTTCTTGCCTACATTTCCCATGTTCTAGAGAGGTTAGCTAAAGAGATCATGGCCAACTCAATAATAGTCAACGATCGATACCAAACCATAAATAGGGATCGGCACTGATCCACAAGTTGGCTTCAAGGATCTTGCTTTCCTTCTTATGAAAGTTTGGTCAGCTTTCATCTTCATCTTCAATGCTTTGGTTGCATTGTTGTGGATGTCAGCTCAAGTGGACTCTTTGGTTTGGAGGTAGGTTAGAAGCACTTGTTTACATATCAGTTGTTTTAGTCAGTATAAGCTTGCGATCCATCCAACATTGCATGGGTTAGCTTGTAGTTGCTCCATCTTGACTTAGCATGAGGTAAATGAAGGATTTACGGATAGTTTAGGGATTGGTACCGAGCCATTATTAGGGATCGGTACCGACCCATAACTTTACTTGCCTCTCATGGCTTTAGATCTTGCACTAGCAATGAGATGTTGTGTGGATTTTAATCAAGGGTTTCCGACTATCTTTGGACTTTATTCCTTGGTTTTTCACATGGCATCCGAGCTTGGGAGCCATTAATTCAATTTCCTTGATAATTTTTCAATTTAATCTATCTGACTCATCCGAAATGGCTTGGTCATAAGGCTGGATAACACTTTATTTATATTACATGCAATAAATCAATGAATACAATGTCCAATTGAAGTAGTTTAAAATTTTCATATTACATCTTACATAAGACCCTATTTGAAACTTTGAGTTAAGTACAAATGTACACACACATAAATGATATTACATAAATATATAAACTCTTGTACATACAGAAACCAAAATAAAATTTGAAATGAAATAAAATAAAATAATATGCATATAGTTTGTGAGATAAAATGTTTCCTTTAAATAAAGATTTAGTTCTAGATTTGACATGATTGTGAAACAAGGAATAAATCACTAATTTATTGTTCCCTGTTTTTGTTTCAATTGACAAAATTTATTAAAGATTAATTTAAAAAATAACACAATTAAGTCATCATATTATGTTGTCGACAAAGTGTAATTAATGCAATTCTTTCAAGGTTTTATTCACATAGCAATTTGTGTGCAAACATTCAAAACTATATCTTTTAATATGAAAACGACATATTAACAAGAATGTTCCAAATTTTAATTTCTTTTTTTAATAATAATAATAATGCAAACATACGACATAGGCACATACGGATTCATGATAAGAGGGTCAAGATCAAAGTTAAATAAACAAGATAAATAAATATACAGAACAAAGAAAATGAAATTATTATAGTTCGTAGCAAAATAGTAGCGAATATAGCAAGGTCTTTTTTAAATCATGACTAAGATATACAGTTATTAAAAGAAGGGGGTTTGAGATGTTCAAATCAAAATCCAAATTCATGCATATGACCAGAGAGAAGAGACAGAGAATTAACGGGATGTAGACAAAATTAAAGGATATGTAAATACATAGAATTACTTTTGGATGAACCATGGAGAAACACCTTGAATGATAGAACAATTCCTAGATTTGATAGATCATCTCTAGAGTTGCAGTATTCAAGAGACAACCACCATTTTTTATTTAATTTTACTTGATTAATTTTGGAATTTTTGAATCCTTTCAACCATGAAAATTCAGCATAGATGTTCCTCTATTGAGTGGGAAGAAAATGACAGAGAGAAATCTTATAAAAGGAGGAAATAAATATGTAATGAAGATATTGTCTTTTTCTCTCCTTTTATTAAGATGTCCCCTTCATTTCAACTTTGAAAACTCCTCCCTTCTCTGCATCATAACCCCTTATTATATTGGGCCATAGGTCCAAATTTTTTCTAAAATCCAATTAGTTTTTTCTCCATTTACATCTAATTTAAATTTCCTATCGGTATACCGATGCATGCGTTTATAACTTTTTATGTACGCGCATTATTAAATACCAATGGAAATAAAATAGATTAAAATAAGAAATATTTTTAAAATTAATATTTCATAAATATTAATTAGCTTAATTTATTTAAAGCCCATTGCATTATTTATCTTTATTAAACCAAATTTAAACATTCTATTGATATCGTATATCGATACGTGCATTCATAACTTTTATATATACACTTTACTAAATACTGATGGCGTCCAATAAATTAAGAATTAATAAGTAATACGATTCAGAATTCATTATTTCGGTTGTGTGACTCTAGATATTAATATTGAACAATTTAAATACTAACGTTCACACTCACCATTTGCTAATGCATCATTTTGTTATGAAAACAAATAATACATTATAGTTTTATTTCAAAAAGAATTTTCGTATTATGCTCGTTGAAATAAGACTATGTCTATTCTTCAGTCATCACTAAGGAACATATATTATAAAAGTATGTCTATTCTTCAGTCATCACTAAGGAACATATATTATTTTACAAATAATGTGTTGTATTTTTTATAAAAATAACTTTAGAAACTTGATGCAATCAATAAGTGCTATGTGACATGCTCCTACTATTTCTTCCATTATAATAATTGCGTATTGAATATAGAGGTCCATCGTTCATTTATAAGCTATTTATTTGATATAATGTAACTAGTTACAATGGGGAGTTCTTTGATCAACTGCCTCGAACTTAAAGAAATTAATCTCATGTAAAATGGTTTTCTATATAAAAATACGTTTCATAATAGAAATCGTATTTATTATTCCAACATTAAGAATTAGTTATTATTTTACAGTTTTCATTTTCGATGTTTCTTTATGAAGCAAAAGTGACTATTCACTCTCTTCATCCCAACCGTACTTTAAATCACATCTACTCTTATACATTTGTTTTCCTTTCTAAATGTTCAAACCATTCAAAAGAAAACCTTACTAGAATATCATACCAAACTCATTACAAAAGCACATTCGAATGTCCTTGACATTTAAGGACATCTAATATGTTGCACTTTATGTAAACTAATGAAACAGACAGTTTAGTGATTGAATTCTCAAATATATCTTGTAGTTTTGGTCTAGTGTTACATTTAACATCATATGATCCTTTTGTAATCAATCAAATTAAAAGCTTGATCTCATAGTACTGTTTATAGGCTTATTTGTAATCAACTAACATCATCGAGGTATCGTCCATTGCAAACTGTGATTGTTCCCCATATAACACTTCTATGAGATAGTTTATGGATCATATATCTGCAGTATTATCTTTCTTTTAAGTTTGGAACTCATATACTGCAATACATGGTTTCGACCAAATACACATGTAGGCGATCAAATTACAAACGTATTAAGTAGTTGTAAAATCAGGCACTTGCGTAGGTATAGGAAACATTAACATGCAAGAAGTATTTTATTGTGAGTTTATAAATATATATATATATATATATATATATATATATAAATATATTATTTCTCCTTATTAATTTTCAATTCAGTTCAGTTGTATATCTTAATTAATAAACATTTTATCAATCATATTAAATGCACAAATTTATCAATGTATACTTTTATAACATTATATAGCATATACTCTTACAAAATCAAAAACGTTAACTAATATCATTTCATTTTTCCAATAAGGCTCCCACTAGTCTTTTATGTCTCTCCAAACCCTAAGACGAAACATAGAAGCCTTTTGACTTCACTAGTGGTATTAGGACTCGTCTGTCTTGGGATTTCGACCTTGAGTTTCTCAACAAATCATAGCCCCACACACAATGGATAACTACTTATCGATTGTATCATATACAACCCCTAATCCATGGTACCTGTCCTAATTTTCATTTGTACTGCCATATCGCGATGGCTTAAGTATAGTATATGGACCTTGAGTTTGTTCAAAAATTACATATGGTTATCTTACCTCATCCATTCAATATACTAATAATACTACACATAACATCCCTAGCTTGAGTTTGCTCAAGAACTAAGGAGTATGCAAGTTATTTATTAATATATATGGTAGAGGACAATATTATATTAAAGATTCATAATCTTTAATATATTATATTGAGTGATATTGACTTATGGAAAAATGTATTTTTTATGAAGTAATATCGTGATTCAAGTGTCTAAACATCGAAATTCATGGTATACATACATTTACGTATGTATTTATTCCTGGAGTATATTTGGAGTTCCTATAACATTCCACCTTTATTTTATACATTCATATTATATTTTAAGTTTCATTATTACATAACTTTTATATTTTGATTAGCTAATATAACAATCTTATGTATAGCATTATATTAATTAAATCATATCTAATTAATTAACTCTTTGATTAATTATTTATTATTCAATTTTAACTTATTATATTGAATATTTATATATCATAACTTTTATAGTAATATGAATATATCATATATATACATATCTTAATTTACTGATTAACCTTTACTTAATTCATTTAATTAAATTTTATTAATTTCAAAAAATATATTTACATACATACTTGTATACTTATGTAGTTTTAAATATTACAAGATGACATAACATATATCAATATATATTAGACATGCATATATGTAGATAAATTAATGAACTCATTTAATCAATTTTTTCATTAATCTTATTAATAAAATTAGCTTTTGAAACTAAACTTTAAATTAAAAATTTTCAAGCACTTTGATAATTTGATTATCTTTTCAGACATTTTGAAACTTTATGTTATATTATAACCGTCGTAGTAAATATATTTCATTTAAAAATTTAACTTATAAATTTAAAATCTTTAAATTTAATTTTCAATTTTTTTTTGAAAATTAGCCCAAGGCCCAATTCAAATTTGGGCCTTTTCCATTAGAGGCAACCATTGGGCTCACTTCATTTTTCAAGCCAAACCAGTAACCGTGTAGGATAGGGTGCTTGATTATCAAATTCCAATCTAAGACATTACCTTTCTAGACACCATACTAAGTGGACAAGCTTAATTAGTTAACCAAAATGTGACTAATATAGACCGTACAAACTATTGGGCTCTGAATAAAGGAACTGGGCCAATTGGAAGCGGGATAACTTGATAAATTCCAAAGAATTCATGTTAGATCTTTATTGGGTCTACGTAGTCTAAATTCATTTAGAACTTTTCTAAATTTCCCTTTTAAAATTCTCTTCATATTATTATAATTGTTTAAATAGTTTAATTTAATTTTAATCAATTTTATATTATGACGAGTGTATGAAATGCACCCATGTGTATAGTGTAAGTGCAACATATGAAAAGTCTATAGTTAATATGACGTGGTTTAGGTATTGGGATTTACACAACAAGGAACACATTTCCTTTTTATATATGCCTTTGTCATCTGAAAGCATGAAAGTTTTTTTTAATAAAGATATATTAATACATACACACACGTGTGTGTATTTGTGCATACGCATTAAATTTTTGCATAACGGTTAAATTCAAATAGACTTTATTTATATTACATGCAGTAAATTAATGAATGAATTTCCAATTAAAGTAGTTTAAAAGTTTCCTATTATGTCTTACATAACGACCCTTTTGAAACTTTGAGCTAAATACATGTATACACACATACATATATGACATTACATAAATATATACATTATAGGAATAAACGATCACGTGACAAATATTGTAATGACTCGGGTTTTCGGACCAGTCAAAATTATCGAAAAAACCATCCGTTCTAAAACCAAAAATGAAAACTATCAGCTTAATACATAATATTTGATAAATATACAACACTATTAAACGTATAGGATATAATTTCAATTCTAAAAGCAATCAGAGTAATCAATTTAATCTACTAGGTGTGCTTTAATACATACAAAATACAAATATAAATAAATCTACCACTGCACAACTCTAATGAGAGAGACAGCTATAGCTATTCCTGCAAACTCAATAAACATGTTAAATGCAGAATAAAATATTAAGTAAGAAAAATATATCAATAAAAGATATACAGAAAACAATAAACGTAAAAATGTTATGTTATTATGAGGGCTGCACCACTACCAATAGTGACTGCCTACGTACCCTTATCTAATTGTGTACACATTTAGATACAGGATCTAGCTAACCTAGTTCTCCTACCGCAAATAGAACTCATGGAGCCTACGATGCAACAAATAATATGCAATTCCCAAAATTACCCACTTAGGCTTAATCTTTCAATTTAGATTTTCAACATCTAATTAATTTTATTATTTTCAAGATATAATTATTTTCGAAAATAATCTCTTTGGACTAAACACCCAATTTTGTGTTTCAAAACCTTTGAAATAATATATATACATCTTTTGTATCAAATTATACTTTACTTCAGGATTTTAAAACAAATCACTTTTGATATTGGAAATCTCAAAATACTACCATAAAAGCATATCAAAGTATATGCAACACGATCAGGAGGTTTCTCCCATATACAAGGCAACTGGGTCCCAGCCTTCATATTGTCGATGAATAAGTACATAACTCTATTCCAAGAGCGGACTATACCAAAAACATATGCCCACTTTTAGTTATGGGTTACCTGAATCGTGGATAACATAAAAAATCATTTTATATCTTGAAGAGATAAATCATTTTCACTAATATTCACAAATACTTTCAAATCCTAGTGTTGTTATTTCTCAAAACTTTTTGAAATCATTTTCAAATACTGGGTTTTTAGTCCTCGAAATTCTCTTCGTTCATAAAACACTTTTATAAACCATTATATAATCCATTCAAAAATATTTATTCTTAAATTATTTCTATTACCTTCCAAAAGAAATTATTTCAATTCAAAACATCAAATATCCTTTATTATAATTTCTGCTTAACAAATATTTTTAGCGAACACCTTATAGTCAAACTATGAAATTCTAATCATAGGGTGTTTGTATTTAATCTTTCTTAATTTATTGTCTACCTATCCCATGCATATAAAAAGGTAAACTGCTCATAAAATAGTCAAGCCTAATTCAAACAATCAATCAATGAATAAACACAACAATAAATGATAATCAACGCTTCATTCTATCAAATATTTATAACACTTTTTATTTTATCTTGGGTTAAAATGATTGATATTTATTTTGGAGCATCTAGACTTTCTCTTCGACGTGTTTCATCCATCACGCAAGTCTCCTTGGATCACACAGACGAAACATGTGTGTAACGTCCCGCCTTTTCGCATGCTTTAAATCGACACACGTGCCAATTCAAACCATACGAAAGGGCGGATTGTTATGGGGTAAATCAGAAAAACAGAGGAGAAAAAAAACATAACAGAATCTCACAGCAGAAGGATAAAATATAATAATCAATATACAGTTTATAAAACTGTTTACCGACATTTGATTCTTCTTTATATAATAAATATTAGAGTTCACATACCAATAAATATCAATGCAGCGGAACAGTATGAGTGTAGTGCAATAATATAAATAATAATAATACAAACCTTCATCTTCATCCTCCAGAGCTAAATCTTCAAATCCTGAAACGCTCAGACTGACCCGAGCGAATTGAAAAGACAAAACACTCGAGTCAGAACTAAAATATCTTTTGTAAGTTAAATCAACAGAAATAAATATGAGTACAGTAACTCAAAAGATGCTCGGGATTCACATCTCTTAAGGATCCGTTAAACTATTTAGTATGTAGTATATTTCGCTATTATAATAGTGTCCAATTGTAAAATAAACTTACTTTTAAATAGCGTTAAGAGGTTACCCATATAGAGCTTAACACAAATAATGCCGATAGTCTATACAGTACCGTAATGCCTCCTGATCGGGAGGCTACCAGAGGATACTTCATAGGTACGACACAAATAGAAACTCGTACAAGGCGCGATAGGGTAGGTGACACGGCACAACTAGGCAATGTCAGGATAGATATACCAATTACGCATCTGGGCTGGTGGTAATGCATAGTAGCTACTACCGCCCACCTCGGACAAACTCCCCCCTAAAATAAAGAAATCAAAAGTGGCCACCGAATCTGTAAAGACCCGTAAATTTTCGATAATTAAATTAGCTAATTTAATAAGATTTCGTGATTTAAGGTTAAAAAAAATTGTAATTTATATATGGTAATAATAACTAGAATGAAATGCAACAAATTTTATCTAAGTTAATTATTTATGAATTGAATGGAATCCCAAATCAATTGAAATAATATGTAGTCAAAGGTAATTGAATGAATTTGTATTGTATAAGAAATTGTGACACTTTTTTGTAAATAATAAACTTATAAGTAATTAAAAGTTAACGGTGATAATTATTTAAGTTACCTATTCATTTAGTTAGTCGAATTGAATTTGTGAACCAATTGCAATTGAAATGAAAGTTCATATATTAGTTGAGTGCATTATCTCTAACTGTTGTTAAATAATAATGTGGAATTCATTTGATGTAATATGGTAAATCGACTGATAATGAAATTTTTATTAAAAAAAATCCAATATTGAAATCCATCGAATATTGAACAATTAAATTGTTTAAATTTAATATTTGGAATTTATTGAATAATTGAATAACGGGTTTAATATGATTAAAAATGATTTGTAAAAATTTTATTTATCATAGTAAAGTTATAATGATGTTGTAGAACTTTTAAAATCGAATTAAAAGTTAATTTGTGAAAATTGAATATTTTAATATTTAATTGACAAATTAAAATAGCCATTTTTCAAACAGTCTCGGATTTCGACGAAACCAGTTTCATCGGATCCGTAGCATGATATTATTGTAAGATTTCAAATTTCATGTCAATCGGATTTACCGTTTGTCCGGGGCAAGCCAAAACGCATAGAAATTCGTTTAATCGGTTTAATTTAAATTTGATCGTTTATTTCCGTAACTTGCATAGATGATCGAATTAGCTACCGAAACCTATTCCATTGTGTCCGGAATGCGGGATAAACCCTGGAAACGCCGGTCACCGTGCGTAAATCGGAGTTCGGAAAACCCGGGATGAATAGTGTTCGTCGTTATTCTATAAAAGCACTTCATTATTTTCTTTTTTTCAAAATAAACACTAACCCTAGAAATAAATGGCCAGCCGCCACTTATCTTCCAATGGCCGAAATTGTGCCATGATCTTCTTCATTTTTCTTCCAATCCACAAGTTAATTCCAAAAACTTTCAACTGGAAATTTGTAGAGCACATCACGAACTACGAGATCAACGATTGCGATCGAAATCGGAGCGACGAGATGGAAGCTACGGGGCCGCGATGGCCGGCCGTTCGTCATCATTTTGCGTTCTCCAGGGGTGCCCGAGCTTCGAGTGGCTCACGGCGGCGGGGGTAGGTGGTACGGCCTTCGATTTGAAGTCGCCTGACCAACTTTCTATGAGCCGAGGTTAGGTGCGGCAGCGGGAATTGGTCGCGTACGATGGGTTCAAGTGGAGCAGCGTTTTTGCGTAATGAAGAAGAAGGAAGAAAGGGGATGCGGCCAGGATCAAAGATCTGGGAATCCACGGCTGATATTTTGCAAAGGTTTAAAATGAAAAAAAATGTGAATTAATTTATATTTAAATTCGTATAAACTTTACAATGATGTAACTTTTTCATACGAGGTCGGAAAATTACGAAACAAGTTGCGTTGTCTTCGTTTTGTCGAATACTACGCCATGGAGCTGGATTGGAGTCGGTTGAAGCTAGTCAAAATTTCGGGTAAAATTAAACACTCGTTTAATTTTATTCGAAATAAAACGCTGGAACTGCATTGAAATCAAGGTGAGTGTTTTATAACGCTCACAACGTACTGAATATCTTTATGCTAGTTAAATCTGACATTATGAAGTGTTATGAATTTTATTTGTCGTTGTTTGATAAAATTTAATTGTCATACAGATTGTCATTTGAATTAACCGTTAAAATTTAAATTGACAGTTAAATTGAAATTAAAATTGAATTGCGATTAAATTACCTGACATTGATAACTATGAAATTGCCATGAATTGTATTGTCTATTGGATGATGTATTTCGATGGATGCCATTGGTTGATATTTAAATGTTTGGATGTTTGTTTGCTTATATGTATCCTGTTAGGCATACATATGAAACTGTGATTTGATTTAAGTGATATATATTCATCCCTGACATTTAATTGAAACAAATAATTACTTGGCCATAGGACAGAAAATTATATACGGACACCGAATTGGCTAAATTAATAATTTTAAAATCGTCGATTTGAAATTTATTTGAATGTTTTGATTTAAAAAGTATAAATAGAAATCAATTTATAAAAATCGAATTTATCGAAAAATTGAGTTTGGAATGTTGAAATAAATTTTGGTTAAAAGAAATTGTTAAATAATTAAAGTGGAGACTTTGGAATTTAAAAATCGGGATATGATTGAATGTCGAAAATTGATTTGTTTAAAGATTTAACCTTAATTCGAGCTTTGAATATTACTAAGTAAAAGTGATATAAAAATGATATTTTGAAATCGATCTTGGAATTGAATCATATTTGAAATTTGGATTTAAACTTGAATATTGATGGATAATTCTGTTAAGTGTTATAAATGGATATTTTTGAAAAATCAAGCTCCAAATCGATATAAATTGAAATTGAATTAATTGAAAGTGAATATAAAATTGAATAAATTTGAAGTCAAAGTTGACGTTGATTGAACCGAAATCGAAATTGAATCGGTAGAAGGGAAATTGAAATTGTTTTGAATTGGGAAGTTATAATTGAAATGGTTTGGTTTTGAAGCTGTTTTATTTTTTTTCCAAATTACTCAGTTATATAAACCATTTTTGAATACTTAAACTATTTTAAATCTACTTAACCCAACTTAAATTATTTTAAACTAATTTATATATTTTAAAACCATTTTAAGACTTTAAGTATTTTTAACTACTTTAATTATTTAAACTGCTTTTAAACTACTTAAAACTATTTTCTAAAATTCTAAGCTGGTCAATAAGGTGAAATGTTTATATTTAAATCTTGAATTTAAATACGAATTGGGTTAAATGAAGTTGCAACCTAAATTGAAATTCGAAACGATTTTGAAATCGAAATGAGATTTTGATGCGAAAAATGATTTTTGAAACGGAATCTTACATTTGAATAGATACGACGATATTCGAAATGGATTTGATTTTTGAAGCGAATATGATATTTTGATATCAATTATGAATCGATTTGAAATGTCAAAGAGCCAACGGTGAAATAATACGTAGTTATTAAAGAGACCGGGATCGGATATGGACATACTCTCTGTCGATACCGAACACCACTTTAATAACTATTATACGCGGAGTGTTGATCCAGAATGAAGTGGATGGTTTGGTGAACGCGTTGACTGAAGAAAGAGAACGATATTGGATGACCCCTGACATGACTAAAACAGGAGCCGCGCCGGGCCATTGATGTTCGCCATCTCTAGCGGACACACTTCTTCGATACCATATCTATTACATTTGTGATTCGATTTGGGTGCACCCATTGATTTGGGAGTGTTGTTTCGCGGTGTTGGGGTAGCTGCTGCTATGCTCAACATCAGTCCGGATCACGCAACTACTAGTATCCTAGTTGGTATCGACTCATATACCTTGTCATACTGATTATCCTATTCGCGACCACTATGTTTTGTTTTGTGTTATACCTATGGGGTACCCTCTGATAACCACCAGTTTACGGTGGGGCTTACGGTGCTGTATAGACTATGGAATTATAAAAATGTGTTAAGGGGGATTATGGTAACGCCTTAACGCTATTTTAATACCTTTACTTTACTGTGGACATATTATAATAGCGTATTGTACTACATAGTAGATAGTTTAACGGATCCTTGAGAGATGGAAAATCCCGTAACATCTCTTGAGTTATTGCACACACGTTGACACTGGATATGAGATGTCAAACCTCGTAAACATCTCTAACGCCGTTACACTCATATTTATTTACGATTGATTTAACTATCATAAGGAATTTGAGTCCTGGCTCGAGCGTTTTGTCTTTTCATTACGCTCGGGTCAGACCTGAGTTTTTCAGCTTATTGAAGATCTATTCTGGAGGACGAACACGAAAATTTGGTATACTATTACTCTTATTATCTTTGCATCATGTTGTCTGCTGCATTATTTTATTTTTTTTGTTGTATATGTATAACTCTGATAAAGGTTGTATAAATAATGATCAAAGTATTGTAAAAAGCTTCATGAACTGTTTATTTGACTATTATATTTTATCGTTCCGCTGCGAGATTCTGTGTTGTTTCATTTCCTTTATTTCTCTTTCTTTTCTTTTCTTATTTACCCCAGTAACCATCTGCCCTTTTGAATGGTTTGAGTCGACGTGTGTGTTTGATCGTCGGTTTAAACTGTCCAAAAAGGCGGGTCGTTACAGAATCAATCCAAAGTCAAAGTATAATATCGGAGAGGGGTATCCGATAAAGGGCGCTAACCCCCTTGGCCCGAGAATCGCTCATATTTTAGCCACCTTATGCCAACTCACGGGAGTCGGGTCCACGTATTTACCTCAAAGGAAACGCCGCCATCATCCTACTTCATTCTGAAATCTCCACTGCGTACACGGTTGTTAAAGTGGTTTTCGGGGTTGGCAAAGAGTATGACAACTTCCGATCCCGGTCTCTTCAACAACCAATCGTTATTATAACACCACGGTTTTTCAAAATAATTTGTACTTTAAAACCAGAATATAATATCTCTTTCCAACCATATAAATACGATATCATTTATATTTTTAAAACCCAAATCAATATGATATCATTTTTAAATATCTCTTTCCCAAAATTATAATATTTCTCAAATATATATACCTTGAAACCATAGGTTTGAAACATAACTTTTAATACTTAATGGTTCAAATACTATATTACTTTATAAAATAAACAGCTTCTTCAAATTTCACAATAAATTCCCAATATCAATTTGAACCTCCAAATAAACCATTTTAATTTCCATATATTTCAAAGCTTAAATATTCTATATTTCACAACTTTATAGTTCATATATTTCAATCCTAAATATTCCAATATTTCAAAATGGATTCTTTGAAAATTTAATATATATCAAATCCAATTCCTATTATTTAAATTTGAAATATTTACTTACTAAACAAATATTATTCAGGTAAAATCCTTAAACTTCAATAACAGGATATTCTTTTAATTAAATTAACTTGATAATATCCTTTAAATAAATTTGATATTCGTTTATAATCCTCTAATTAAAAATCAAGTTATAAGATCATACCCTTTAAATCTTATTTTATTTACATTTCAAAATAAATTTTTCGAGGAAAATTCTTAAATACTTTAATTCAAATCATATTCACATTTATCTTCAACCTTTCTTTTATTTGGGTATCATAAACTCTATATACAAAAGAATTTCAAATATATTCTTAACCCTATTATATAAACGAAATCAACTTCATTATTTAGCTTATTTTAAAATTCGAAACAAATTTGTACATAGCTAAATTCAAGAATTTTTACTATATATATATATATCAAAATTTAATATTTATTAAACTGTATTCTTTCCAAAACCATAGAAAAATCATTTCAATTTTTTTTTAAATATATACCGTGGTGCCTGTATATAATTTTATATCCTATGGTCAAGTGATACAGATATTTATCATTTCAATGTGCAATTTAAAAATAAAAATGCGGTTGTATATCATTTCAAACCGCAATCCCGAATGAAATGAAAATGCATAGTAATAACTTGCAGTTTATACAATATAAATACAGCATCCATTCGTCCATCATATCATTCATCAAACATTCATCAATTTATCATCCAATTCAAACAATCACAACAATAAATAATAATTAATTACTGATAGTTAAATTTTCAATAATGAATTAAATAACGGTTTAGCTGTAGTTTATATGTAATAATAAATAAATTTAACTAGCAGGTTATATGCAATAATAAATTTTACTAAAATTTTAACTGACAGTTTTAATGCAATGAATAAATTAATTAACAATTAACTGGCAGTTTTAAATGCAATAATGAATTAAATAACGCGTAAATTAAATGAATGCAATTTAACCGAGAAAATGATGAAATATATGCCAAACAGCTACAAATAAAATTTTAAACACATCATAAATCAATTTAACCAACATAAGAAGTCTTAGAGGTTTTGAGTGGGTTAAAACACTCACATTTTGAATTTAAATTGAATTTAAATCCAATTTAAACCCAAAAATTTGACCGTCTCAGAATTCGTCCAAACCAGCATCATCAAGTCTGGAATTTTATTACGATCCTAACAAAAGAAACCGTGCGTAAATCGGGCATCGTATGTGAAACATATAGCGATAAATGTGATTGAATTTCAAAAAAAACAAAAAAGAACACATTACTCATATGCCACGTCACCCTTCCACAAGCATTCTTTCATCACGCACGCAAGCGATCCAGAACGAAACCCACCCAGTCGCACATGCATAACATCGCCGTTGACCGCGAATTACCCCCACCTCCGGCCACGATAGGCGTTGCCGTCACCACCTACACCCTAGTCCAGACCAGCCGCACCTCCCTGAAGCTTTGACCTCGCCTCCGATCGATGCTCACGCCCAAAAACGACAGCCGCCGCCGCCTATTACACAAACCCTAATCGAATTTTTGACTCCAATCTGATCATTGAATTGCCAAACAAACTGCATAGATGAAGTCCCCTCGGTCAACTCTACAATACCCAGAAATAGTTTGACGATCGGACTATTTTGATTTCCGGCATGATGAACGGCCAAAAATTGATTTAGAAATTATGGGCAAACGATGCATCGAATCAGAAAACAAATTTCAGTTTTAAGATGCGTACATCGAAAGCTTCGATATATAATTTTTCAGAATTTTTCTGAGGACTTTGAAATTTATGCTTTGGATTTGATTTGCAATTGGATCTGGATCTAGAGTTTGTTCGTCTGCCATTGAGGAAGAGGAGGAATAGAATGAATTTACGTACAGACAAATGAGAATTAGGGGGGCTATGGTTTATAGCAGGATATTTATATAGAAAGTTGGAATAGAATAAATGGATCGGGTTGGATACGCGCTAACGACAAAGTGGCCCAAAAAGCCCGTTCTGACCCCGGAACGAAATTGGGTAAACCCATATATCAAAATAGGTGTTTTAAAATATTTTAAACGCAATGGAAAAGGTTTTAGGTTCAAATTGCATCGTATGAAGAAGTTATGCTAAAAACAATATTTTCCAAATTGATTTCAATTGATTTCAATTGCATAAATTTTAAGGCATTTCGAGTCCGTATGATCAAACGACAAGTCCGATCGATATGAAACTTGAAATACTATTATAATTTACCGTTACGGATCCGATGAATCTGGTTTCGTCGAAATCCGAGTCAGTGGCTAAAATGACTATTTTTATATTAATTAAATAAATTAAAAATTCATTAATAAAATCCAATCTTTTTAATTACAATGTTAAATTTGACCAATTTTATCACCTTTATTATTTCTCAATCATTTAAAATGTTTTTAGACCAATTAAAAGCCAATTTAAAGTTGATTAACTTCACATTTCAGTGTCGAATTTTTAAATTTTATTCAATTTCTAAAAATTTCATTGAATTAAATCTTCATTCTTATTATTCAATCCATTATAGCCAAATGGATGAAATTAACATACATAAATATTTTTCAATTTCAACTAAATTTTCAATTAACGTAATAATAAATGTTTAATTTTTCTTAATCGCAAAAACTCAATTACCTTAATTCTTTATATTCAAATAAACAAATCTTGATTTACAATCTTTTCATTTACCAATAATCATATTATAAATGGAATTTACATTATCTCCAATTATTAATTACCATCAGTTAAGATCTTAACATTTGTTCCATAAATTTATTTGCCCTGAATTAGTTACTGCATTTATCTTATTCCAATTTCGTAATCACATTCAATCCATTAATTGGTATTGCATTGACATTTAAATTTATTATCTTATATCAACACTATTATCATTAATTGCAAATGGATTTTCAATTTTAATCACTACCCTAGATAACTAACGTATACTAATCTATATTATTCCCAAGTTACAAATTTTGAATTAATCACTATTCATTATTATTGCTTCACTAATTATCCCCAATTACCATTCACTATATATTTTGGTCAATTTCACACGTTAATTTAGATTTTAAATCAAATAAATTAATTTACCTTAGCTCCATTCTTTATTACATCAATTGTTACTTTAATTTACGATTCTCACTCTCGTTAATTTATTAATTACCATTAAGGTAACGTTTATTATCTACAATAGTCATTAAAATTACTTATCTACATTGGTTATATAAATTTTCCATTAATTACGTATTACTCCATCGGTTACTAAAACATTGGATTCTTTAAATTATCACTAATTATATCATTGCATTAGTTAATATAATATTCCTATTTGTTCTCTTGTATTAAATTTCTTAGCTTAGAATAACCATTCCCATTACTTCAATGCATCATGATTTCATTTTTTTTTAATTTTCAATACTTAGCTTTAATTTCAAATGTTGCATTTCATTTCTACATTTACTCCAGTATGAATTATAAAAAAAATTATTTCTTCCTAAATTAATTACAAAATCCTTTAAATTTAACTAATTTAGTTATCAAAATTTACGGGTCGTTGGACTCTCCCCCACTCAAAACTTTTCGTCCCCGAAAAGGAAAGAGGAGAAAAGAAGAACTAGGAAATCAATATATCTTATTTAAAATATTAACTTTATAAACAATTAAATTTACAAAATTAATTAATTTAGATAAAATATATCAATTTATAACCATTAAATCTTTTTATACTTAAATTATTAAAGTTTGTAAAACATTTTCAAAAAATTCTCTAAGTCCAAAATTTTCGAAAAATTTCGGCAGAGTCTCCTTTATAAGGGGAGGCGCAGAAGAAATATAATATCAAAATAACAATATATAATATACATTTACCAAAATAATATATCCCAAAACGGGGAAAATAATATAATAGCACTATAGACCGAAATCCAAAAAGGTACCTATTAGTCGGGCAATTAATGCTTATTTTATGGAACCAAAAGCAGTCGCAATTGCTTCCATAACCTGCATTTCACTTATATAATCTAAAAGAGTTAATAATTATATAAAATTAAATATTTATCTTGCTTCAACCACAAACAACCATCAATACAACAGAATCAATTGCACCAAGGCATACAACCATCATAAAAAATCAACACAATTCAATCATTCATTTACATCAAACACAACAAATAGTTGTTCGAGTTCAAAACTTTAAATTATATGGAATGAAAAATAAACTACTAAGTGTACCATTCACTCAACAGTCTTAGGTGAAACTAAATAGATTATTCATTCATCCAAAAAAATTTAAAATATCCTTATCCAACAACCAAACAACAACAACGATTAGTTTATTCTTATTAATTCTATTCATTTTCATTTCTTGCCTACAATTACTCATTTTCATTTATTCAAGTCATGTAAGTTTCTTTTTATTGCATTATATTTATGCATTTCTCAATTTCATTCATTTATTTAATGCTTACATTTCTATTATATTTAATTTAGTAACATTTTAATTACGCTTGAATTTATAACTTTATAACATCAATTCTTATAAATAAAGAATTTCATTAATTCATTTACTTAAGGTTTACAATCATTTATTTATATTACTTACCTTCCTATTATAATAAATTCGTAGCATTTCAATTTTACTTAAGTTTATAACACTACAACATCAATTCTTATTTATTAAAGAATTCCATTAATTACTTTTATTACCTCAAGTTAATTACTTGTATAATATCTATTACATTTTCTTATTAACACTTTCAACTTTTATATCTTTTGGTAAGTTACATAGATATGCCTTTAAGAATGTAATTGAAATTATACAAGTTTAATTCTTTTAATTAATAAATGGTTCAATAACTATATCCTTTAGTTACAAAAATCAACTTTCATTTAAACCCATCAATAACTTTGCATTAAATCTCTTATTTTAATTAGAGGTTTCAATTATTAATTAGTTACCTTCCATTTTCTACAATAACAGAAACTTAAGAACCAAGTACCGGGTTAAATTTCAAATCGTTTTAAAATAATAGACGAATATATACTTGCAATTTATGTATCCAATTATATTTAAAACAATTAAAATTTATATTTATTTTCAAAATAATTCTGTAGTAAAACTACTACAGTGGCCTTCCCACTTCGAAACTCGAAAATGAATGTCGATGATGCGTGCACTCGTCACTGAAATTATTTTCCAGCGATAAAGGGGAAAGTACAGAGCTTATTCCTTTTCCAATTTCTTAAAACGATACTTTCCAATTATATTGAAATATTTATATCAGAAATTACTTCTAAATAATGTTATTATATTTCAAGATCCTGAAAGAAATTTTCAAAATCCCGGACTTAAGTTCCAAAATTTCTAAATTTCATTGATTTTATTTTCTAACTCATTTTACTTATTATTTTTAAATTTTACTACCTACAACCAATATAATACAACCAATATAACCTTTATAAAATTTACTTTATATATATAGAAAATATAATAGGCAAAATTATTTCATTCGCCTATATTAAAAACAAATATTGTGTCGGTCTGTCCTATTAAGTATTTAGAAATCCCTATTGTTTTCATAGCGTCCCATGCACCAACCAGAATTTATAAATACAAAACGGAACAGATTAACCCAATATTAAAACTTTTTTATAACACTAACAAATACGCTCTCTCATATGTGTGTGTGTGTGTGTGTGTGTATATATATATATATAAACACACACACACACACTCAGCGACTCCCATAGGGTATTACTACCCTATTAGTAAAGAGTCAAACCCCACAAAACTAAGGTTTATCGCTAAACCTCGCTCTGATACCAACTGTAACGTCCCGCCTTTTCGCACGCTTTAAATCGGCACACGTGCCAATTCAAACCATACGAAAGGGCGGATTGTTATGGGGTAAATCAGAAAAACAAAGGAGAAAAAAAATAAAACAGAATCTCGCAGCGGAAGGATAAAATATAATAATCAATATACAGTTTATAAAACTGTTTACCAACATTTGATTCTTCTTTATACAATAAATATTAGAGTTCACATACCAATAAATATCAATGCAGCGGAACAGTATGAGTGTAGTGCAATAATATAAATAATAATAATACAAATCTTCATCTTCATCCTCCAGAGCTAAATCTTCAAATCCTGAAACGCTCGGACTGACTCGAGCGAATTGAAAAGACAAAACACTCGAGTCAGAACTAAAAGATCTTATGTAAGTTAAATCAACAGAAATAAATATGAGTGCAGTAACTCAAAAGATGCTCGGGATTCACATCTCTTAAGGATCCGTTAAACTATTTACTATGTAATATATTTCGCTATTATAATAGTGTCTAATTGTAAAATAAACTTACTTTTAAATAACGTTAAGGGGTTACCCATATAGCCCTTAACACAAATAATGCCAATAGTCTATACAGTACTGTAATACCTCCTGATCGGGAGGCTACTAGAGGATACTCCATAGGTACGACACAAATAGAAACTCGTACAAGGCGCGATAGGGTAGGTGACACGGCACAACTAGGCAATGCCAGGGTAGATATACCAATTACGCATCCGGGCTGGGGGTAACGCGTAGTAGCTACTACCGCCCACCTCGGACAAACTCCCTCCTAAAGTCAAAGAAATCAAAAGTGACCACCGAATAAATCCAAAGTCAGAGTATAATATCGAAGAGGAGTATCCGATAAAGGGCGCTAACATCCTTGGCCTGAGAATCGCTCCTGTTTTAGCCACCTTATGCCAATTCACGGGAGTCGGGTCCACGCATTTACCTCAAAGGAAACGCCGCCATCATCCTACTTCATTCTGGAATCTCCACCGCGTACACGGTTGTTAAAGTGGTTTTCGAGGTTGGCAGAGAGTATGACAACTTCCGATCCCGGTCTCTTCAACAACCAATCGCTATTATAACACCACGGTTTTTCAAAATAATTTATACTTTAAAACCAGAATATAATATCTCTTTCAAACCATATAAATACGATATCATTTATATTTTTAAAACCCAAATCAATATGATATCATTTTTGTAACAACCCGATATTTTCAACCATTCGCATCCGCACATGTCGGACTTGAATTGCTCAAAATACCGCGTTGTAAATAAAATTTGACAAATCTCAAAATATACAGTAAATACATAATCACAGATCACAGTCACAGAGTAAATAATAATGCAGCGGAAGTAAAGGAATAGTAGTTCATGAAGCTACTATATAAAAATAAGACACATCAGAGTTAAACAAAATACAGTAGAAGAGTAAGAAGATACATCAGGCACAAATCAGAATAAATCACTGAAATTACTGAATACTGAAAACAGAATATATGGCTGGATCTTCAAGAAAAGCTCCAACTCCGAAGGTGAGTCTTGAATGCTGAATCACTCAATCTGACTCGAGCGTAAAACAAAACACAAAACACTCGAGTCAGGACATAAATACTTATGAACTGTAAATCAACTCAAGTGAACAGTAACAAAAATGCATCAGTAACTTAAAGGATAGTTGGGATCGCACATCCTTCAAGGATCCGTTAAACTATTTACTATGTAGTAATATCGCGCTATTATAATAATGTCTACAGTAAAATAAACATACTTTTAAATAGCGTTCCGGGCTACCCATATCACCCTTCACACATAATAGTCCCAGTAGTCCATCCAGTATCAGCATATCTCCAGATCGGGAGACTACCCTAAATACTCCACGGGCTACGGGAGAAAAACAAACTCGTAGTTAAGGCTCGGTATGGTAGGGGACACGGCACACAAGGCAATGCCGGGGTAGATATACCAATTACGCACACGGGCTGGTGGTAACGCAGCAGCCACATACGCCCACCTCAAAACACACTCCCATATCAAAATCGGAGGATGGCCATCTAATCAATCACCAGTAAGAGTATAGTATCGAAGAAATGTGTTCGATCGGAGGAATGACCTCACTTGGCCCGAGATTGCTCCTGTTTTAGCCACCTTATGCCAACTCACGGGAGTTGGGTCCACGTAATATACCTCAAGATCGTCGCCGCCATCCTACTTCATTCTGGAATCTCCACCGTGTACACAGTTGTTAAAGTGATTTTCAAAGTTGGCAGAGAGTATGACAACTTCCGATCCCGGTCTCTTTAACAACCAAACGTTATTATAACACCGTGGTCATTTCAAAATAGTTTATACTTCAAAAAAAGATCAAATCATTTCATTTCAAACCATATTCCTTTCAAAATAGTTTATACTTCGAAACCAAAACCTTTTTTATTTCAAAACTATTTATTCAATCAAAATAGTTTATACTTCGAAACCAAAACATTTCAAACATACATTCATTTCAAAATCATAATACTTTCAAAGTATCACTCTTTTGAAACCAAAAATACTTGAAACAATTACAATTTGAAAATCATAACATTTCAAAATCATACATTTGAAATCATCCTTTAATTCTTTACACTTTACAAATTTATTCCATTAAACCAATATTTCAAATTTCCAATTTAATTCAATTCAAACCATCAGTTTCAATTCAATTTAGTTTTCTAACAAAACATTTCAAATCTTATAAATTTCAAATATAGAATTGATCTACAAAATAAACAATACAATTTTATTATATTTCCAAACTTTAATGTCCCACTTTTCAAAACTAAACTTTATAATTCCATATATTCATATCTCAAATCTAATTTCATTATTATTTAGTTTTGAAATATTCATTTCATAAATCCAACATTATTTAAGTAAACTTAAATTACAATTAAACCAAATATCTTTTCATACAAATATAAACTTCAAATATTCCTTTATCAAATAAATCAAAATCAAATATCATTCCACATTCATATTCTTTATTAAAATAAAGATCAAATCATTTCCAAACCATTTCAAAATCATTAAAATATCAGATCCTTTCAAAACCTCATTATTAGATCATTATTTGAATTCAAATTCAAATACTCGAATTTAAATATCATTTTTAAATCAAATAAGTCATTCATTTATTATTTCAAGTATCATTACAAATTACATTAAAAATTCCATTCAAAAATTCATTTATCTCATTACATTTTATTCCATTTAACACATAACCTAGTAAACCCTATTTAAATTCAAATTCAACTTTAAATTCCTTAAAAATTCAAATTTAAATATTAAAATATATTCAAAACTTCTTAAATTTCACAATTAATAAATTTTTAAAAGTTAAATCATTTAACCTTTAAAATATAACTCAAACAGCGTTAAAATCTATAACATTTCAAACATGTCAAATTATAGCAACGACAACATTTATAAAGTGCTATCGTAGCTTATAGTTCCCAAAATGGTTTAGTTCAAGAATAACAGCACTTATAAAATGCCATAATAGATATTTAGTTATTTCAAACCTTGTTAGATTCAAAACAACAGCATTTAAAAATGCTGTCAAAAGTCTACAGCATTTTGAAAATGCTATAAAATTCCAGATTTCATTTTTAGCTTTTCAAAAATAATAATAAAACTCCAAATTTTTATTATTATAACTTGAAAATCATATTTCTAGACTTCAAAATTTCACATTTAAAATCATTATAACATATGGTTTAACACAATAAAATTTTAAGATCAAATATTGAATTTAAAAACTTCATTCATTTATTAAGTCAAAATTCACTGTTTATTAACTTATAAATTTAATAAAACTTAACATTTTACTTCAAATATCATTTCAAAACTTTAAATTTAATTTCCATTATTTATTTACATTTTAAAATAAAATTTAAAGTCAAAAATCACAATTACTTCAAATTTACGTACTTAAATTCACAATTTCAAGACTTAATATTTAATTTTCTTAAAACCATAAAATATATATTTTTAAATCAAAATTTCATACTTTTAAAAATACGTATTTTAATAAAAATCATTTAAAAATATAGCACGGGGTCTGTATATAATTTTCTAACCTAGGTCAAGTGATACTGATATATATCATTTCAATCCGCAATTTAAAAAGAAAACCGGGTTCTATCATTTCAAACCCGCAATCCCAAGTCAAATAAAATATATTACCCAGCTTTAACACAAATTGCTTGACGATGACAAAATGGCTTGACACTTGATCAAATGGGCTTGATCACACCACACTAGGCTCAGCCTAGGTGTCAACATGGCTCAGCCATGACCATGTTATAGGCTTGGGTATGCATCATATATGCACAACAACATGGAGATGATGATGGTAGGAGATACAACATGAAGCGTACAAAGGGTCAAGTGCAAAAGTTGGAGTTTTTTGGGCACAACAAGGCTCGGCCATGTCATAAATGGGTCAGGTCAGATTTGGAGCTGATGGTTAGAGGTGGCCAGAGGTGAAGTAGCAGCTGGTGGTGGTGTCTAAGGGGTGGCCAAAGTGAATAGGAAGGGAAATGGTGAAGTATGAAGCTTGGTTAGGCAATTTGGAAGGGTTTGGTGCAAAGTTTGCGATGCTAACCTCCATGGATGGGCAAGGCTTGGTTAAAGTCAGAGAAGGGAGAGGAGTAGCTGCTGTAGATGGTGGAGGAGGTGGTTGGCGGAGATGAAGGTGGTAGATGCCAAGCAAAGCTTGAAGAGGAGGAAGGCAAAATACAATGAAAGAGAGGAGAAAAAGTGGAAAGAAGCCATTGCAAAAACTTGAAAATAATTTCAGAAATGAACTTGGCCGTGAGTTGTAAGGAGGATGCGAATTTTTCACGTGAATTATCAATAAGAAATGTACGGCTATGCTAGAAAATGAAAGGCCAAGGCAAGTGAAAAGACTAGGCAATGAAAAGTCACAAGATTTAAAGCTTAAGTCCTTTCAAATTTCCACTTTCTTTTAATTAAATAAAAAAAAAATTCAGTAATTTGACTTTAAAAACCGAAACAAAGTAATATAAAATAAAAAAAATTAATAAATTTTAAAGAAAATGGAAAAAGAATTAAAGAAATTGCTTAAAATTCCAAAACAGGGTTCAAAAATTACAATTAAATGATCATTGGCTTTGGAAAAATATTTAATTCATTTTAAAAATATTCTAAAGCAAAATTTTGAAATAAAAAAATTTATTAAACATATTCAAAGTGAAACAAATAATTAAATTTAGAGAAAATAGAAAAATAATTAAAGGTTTAAAAATTGGAAACACGACATGAAAATTACAAATAAAATACCATTTAGCCTTAGAGAATTTCTATTTCACTTTAAAACAAATAAAAGTCAAATAATTAAAATAAATGAGGAACAAAATAAAGTGGTAATGAGAAAAAAATAAGATCTTAAGAAAATAGAAAAATAAATAAAGGAATTTTATTTTTTATTAAGTGAAGCTGGAATTAGAAATGGTAAACAAAATACAACTGACACTGTAAAATGTCAATTACACTTTTATGTTTTAAAACCAAAATATATACATAACATGTTATTTTACCCATATAAACAAAAATTAGAACATTACTTGACCAAATAAAATATTATTTGTATAATTTAAAATAAACAATTTTGTTAAATACAGCAAATTTCACACAATAATTAAAAAGGCATAACTTTCACATTATAAATCAGATTTCAACGAAACGAAAAGCAGTGTTCTTAAAATTTTATTTATTTTCATAATAAAAGATAAAATTCAAATTTTTTAAAATTTTAAATTTTAAATTTCAAAGTCAAAGTTTGATCATTTTGACCAAAATTCACTTTTTTGGAAAATATTCAATTTATACATGTTTGAAATTATAATTTACATTAAAATCAAAATTTATATTAAAAATAACAAAATTATTCATTTTAATAGATAAAAATAAAGTTTTTAAATCAAGAATTCAATTATAATAATTAAAATATACAATTAAAACCATCAAAAAATACAGGGTTGTTACAATTTTTATTTTATAAATATCTCTTTCCCAAAATCATAATCTTTTTCAAATATATATACCTTGAAACCATAGCTTTGAAACATAACTTTTAATACTTAATAGTTCAAATACTATATTACTTTATAAAATAAACAGCTTATTCAAATTTCACAATAAATTCCCAATATCAATTTGAACCTCCAAATAAACCATTTTAATTTCCATATATTTCAAAGCTTAAATATTCTATATTTCAAAACTTTATAGTTCATATATTTCAATCTTAAATATTCCACTATTTCAAAATGGATTCTTTGAAAATTTAATATATATCAAATCCAATTCCTATTATTTAAATTTGAAATATTTACTTACTAAACAAATATTATTCAGGTAAAACCCTTAAACTTCAATAACAGGATATTCTTTTAATTAAATTAACTTGATAATATCCTTTAAATAAATTTGATATTCGTTTAAAATCCTCTAATTAAAAATCAAGTTATAAGATCATACCCTTTAAATCTTATTTTATATACATTTCAAAATAAATTTTTTGAGGAAAATTCTTAAATACTTTAATTCAAATCATATTCACATTTATCTTCAACCTTTCTTTTATTTGGGTTATTATAAACTCTATATACAAAAGAATTTCAAATGTATGATTAACCCTATTATACAAACGAAATCAACTTCATTATTTAGCTTATTTTAAAATTCGAAACAAATTTATACATAGCTAAATTCAAGAATTTGTACTATATATATATATATATATCAAAATTTAATATTTATTAAACCATATTCTTTCCAAAACCATAGAAAAATCATTTCAAAATTTATATATATATATATATATATATATATATATATATATATATATACCGCGGTGCCTCTATATAATTTTCTATCCTATGGTCAAGTGATACAGATATTTATCATTTCAATCCGCAATTTAAAAATAAAAATGTGGTTGTATATCATTTCAAACCGCAATCCCGAATGAAATGAAAATGCATAATAATAACTTGCAGTTTATACAATATAAATACAGCATCCATTCGTCCATCATATCAATCATCAAACATTCATCAATTTATCATCCAATTCAAACAATCACAACAATAAATAATAATTAATTACTGATAGTTAAATTTCCAATAATGAATTAAATAACTATTTAACTGTAGTTTATATGCAATAATAAATAAATTTAACTAGCAGGTTATATGCAATAATAAATTTTACTAAAATTTTAACTGACAGTTTTAATGCAATGAATAAATTAATTAACAATTAATTGGCAGTTTTAAATGTAATAATGAATTAAATAACGCGTAAATTAAATGAATGCAATTTAACCGAGAAAATGATGAAATATATGCCAAACAGGTACAAATAAAATTTTAAACACATCATAAATCAATTTAACCAACATAAGAAATCTTAGAAGTTGTGAGTGGGTTAAAACACTCACTTTTTGAATTTAAATTGAATTTAAATCCAATTTAAATCCAAAAATTTGACCGTCTCAGAATTCGTCCAAACCAGCGTCATCAAGTCCGGAATTTTATTATGACCCCAACAAAAGAAACCGTGCGTAAATCGGGCATCGTATGTGAAACATATAGCGATAAATGTGAATGAACAAAAAAACACATTACTCATATGCCACGTCACCCTTCCACAAGCATTCTTTCATCACGCACGCAAGCGATCCAGAACGAAACCCACCCAGTTGCACATGCCTAACATCGCCATTGACCGCGAATTACCCCCACCTCCGGCCACGATAGGCGTTGCCGTCACTACCTACGCCCTAGTCCAGACCAGCCGCACCTCCCTGAAGCTTCGACCTCACCTCCGATCGATGCTCACGCCCAAAAATGACAGCCACCACCGCCTATTACACAAAACCTAATCGAATTTTTGACTCCAATCCGACCGTTGAATCGCCAAACAAACTGCATAGATTAAGTCCCCTCGGTCCACTCTACAATACCCAGAAATAGTTTGACGATCAGACTATTTTGATTTCCGGCGTGATGAACAACCGAAAATTGATTTAGAAATTCTAGACAAACGATGCATCGTATCGGAAAACAAGTTTTAGTTTTGAGATGTGTACATCGAAAGCTTCAATATAATTTTTCAGAATTTTTCTGAGGACTTTGAAATTTATGGTTAGGATTTGATTTGCAATTGGATCTGGATCTAGAGTTTGTTTGTCTGCCATTGAGGTAGAGGAGGAATAGAATGAATTTACGTACAGACAAATGAGAATTATGGAGGCTAGGGTTTATAGCAGGATATTTATAGGGAAAGTTGGAATAGAATAAATGGATCGGGTTCGATACGCACTAACGACAAAGTGGCCCAAAAAACCCGTTCTGACCCTGGAACGAAATTGGGTAAGCCCATATATCAAAATAGGTGTTTTAAAATATTTTAAATGCAATGGAAAAGGTTTTGGGTTCAAATTGCACCGTATGAAGAAGTTATGCTAAAAACAATATTTTTCAAATTGATTTCAATTGATTTCAATTGCATAAATTTCAAGGAGTTTTGAGTCCGTATGATCAAACGACAAGTCCGATCGATACGAAACTTGAAACACTATTATAATTTACCATTACGGATCCGATGAATCTGGTTTCGTCGAAATCCGAGTCAGTGGCTAAAATGGCTATTTTTATATTAATTAAATAAATTAAAAATTCATTAATAAAATCCAATCCTTTTAATTACAATCTTAAATTTGACAAATTTTATCACCTTTATTATTTCTCAATCATTTAAAATGTTTTTAGACCAATTAAAATCCAATTTAAAGTTGATTAACTTCCCATTTCAGTGTCAAATTTTCAATTTTATTAAATTTAGAAATTATCAGTTAAATTTCCAAAAATTTCATTGAATTAAATCTTTATTCTTATTATTCAATCCATTATAGCCAAATGGATGAAATTAACATACATAAATATTTTTCAATTTCAACTAAATTTTCAATTAACGTAATAGTAAATGTTTATTTTTCTTAATTGCAAAAACTCAATTACCTTAATTCTTTATATTCAAATAAACAAATCTTGATTTACAATCTTTTCATTTACCAATAGTCATATTATAAATGGAATTTACATTATCTCCAATTATTAATTACCATCAGTTAAGATCTTAACATTTGTTCCAGAAATTTATTTGCCCTGAATTAGTTACTGCATTTTTTTAATTCCAATTTCGTAATCACATTCAATCCATTAATGGGTATTGCATTGACATTTAAATTTATTAGCTTATATCAACACTATTATCATTAATTGCAAATGAATCTCCAATTGTAGTCACTGCCTAAATAACTACGTATACTAACCTCCATTATTCCCAAGTTACAAATTTTGAATTAATCACTATTCATTATTATTGCTTCACTGATTATCCCTTATTACCATTCACTATATATTTTGGTCAATTTCACACGTTAATTTAGATTTTAAATCAAATAAATTAATTTACCTTGGCTCCATTCTTTATTACATCAATTCTTACTTTAATTTACGATTCTCACTCCCGTTATTTTATTAATTACCATTAAGGTAACGTTTATTATCTACAACAGTCATTAAAATTACTTATCTACATTGATTGTGTAACATAATTTTCAATTAAAATAAATAATATATTTAAACACTTGGGGTTTAATTTGAGAATAAATTGAAAAAAAAGAAAATTTAAAGCAAATAAAATAAGTGAAATATGAGGTAAATTCCGAATTATTTTGGGTTTAAAATATTGTGGTAATAAATGTTTTTAAAGGTCATTTAGATTTAAAATCTTATACGTATGAGCATTTCATACATTAGTAAAAATTTAATACACATTGGAATTTAAATTTAAAATTGTAAAAAGATAAGTGTTTATATTTCAAGTTTAAAATCTAAGTTGACTTTAAATTTGGAATAAACATTTTAAAATTAAGTAGCATTTAAAATCACTGAGGAATAAGTATACAATGGTCAAAACAACCTTTCTTTTGACATTGTACATATGCATATATATACCAATGAATAAATATATACATGTATTGGTTTATAAAAGTATATGTAATATAGAAAATAAAATTTATAAAGATTTCTTTGCTTTGAAAACAACAAAGGCTGAAACATACATTCACAATAAAGTTGGATGATTAACAAAATCTAGTGCTTAAGATATTTCCTTACAAATGGCACAAACCATCAACTCTTTAATAAAATATTCAAATAAAAAATTTCAGGAAACTCTTCGCCTTCTAAAATTCGAATTTTTAAATCCCCTAACACCTAATACTCAGTAATCAAAAAATCTTTGCAATCTTTACTTCAACATTCAAAGAGAAAAAAAAAAGTTCAGAAGAAAAAAAGAAACTGTCTTCTTCAATTCGAAGAAAAATCTGCAATGTTTACTTAAGCATCAAAGTGTAGTATTAGACATTCAGGTAAGTTTTGTTCTAACTTTATAGTTTATAAAAATTATGATTTTTTTTAAATCAAGTTTTAACACAAGCAAAGTTAAACTGCAGATTTAAATTAAAACAAGGTTCCAGGTTTCAAGACAATGCAGTTGTTTTTCTGGGAATAAATTTAAAAGGCAAGTAACTTTTCTTTTTAAAGTTTGAATTTGAAGTTATAATCTATAATGAAGCAAAAAATCAATACAATGACATCTAATTATTTGCAGGAGGGATCAAGAATTAAAGGCTGTTTTTTTTCTAAGTTTCTGTTTTCAAAACTGCAGAGAAAAGAAAGCTTCTCTGTTAATTCAAGCTGTAAGTAATCTAGAAAATTTTTTTGTTATTTTTAATGATTAAGATGAATAAAAATAACATGGGATTAATACAACCATATCTAATTGTATTGCTGGAAAATCAAGGTTTAATTTTTCTTTTCTTTTTTTGGTTTCAAATTTCAGAAAAAAAAGAAAGAATAATCTTCTCTACTATAAATCTAAAAGGTAAGTGTAATGAAAACCCTGTCAATGATAATTTGAATGCATAAATACAACTAAAAATAATCATAGATTTGTACACATCAATTTCAGACCTAAAACCCCAAGAGAATTTAAGTAGAAAAGAAGAGAAGTTGCAGGCCTCACCTCTGTTTGAAAACTGTCTATAATCTCTGGAAAAACATGTGAGTAAACAATGTTTTACTTTATCATGATTGCTATGTGTATGTTTTGGGTGATATAGGAAACTTAAATCTTGTTTGCATGTCAGAAAATTTGAATGTATGATTGAATGCTTGGTTTATCATGATGACTGTACAAAATATTAGTCACTGTTTAGTTCCCTCTGTTTCTATTTGACCTGTGTGATGAACTCTGGTTACCCATTCATGATGTTCCAGTTATCAAGTTGGGGTCTTTTTGTTTAAACTTACATCATGTCCCAGTAATAGATCAAAAACAAGTCTTTGTAATTGTTTTTACTGGAAAACAAAATCATTTTTTTAGTATCAGGTTCTACAAAGTAAACTATACCAAGGTTTTAAGTCTCTCTCTCCCTCTCTACTTCTGGAAATGATTTTTTTAACAAGCTAAAAATAAAAATAAAATTATGGTTTAACTCTATACTCTGTGTCAACAATAAATTAAAGCATATAGCTTTTGGTTTATGTAACTCTTTCTTCCTGGAAACTGTAAACTCAATTTCTTGTAGCTTTATGTTTACAAGAATAAAGCGTATCAAAATCAAACCCAATTTTTCTCTTCTTTATTATTCCTTCTGAAATAGATTTATAACAAGTTGAAAATTTTCTGTTTGAGCTTGCACCATACTTCAGAAAACTAATTAAAACAGGTTGTAGTCTTACTGGAAACTTTGGAAGAAGAAAAAAAAAAAGAAATTTGTGTCAAGCTTAAACTCTGGTTACAGAATGAAACACATCCAAATACAATATTCTCTTTCTCTTTTTGCTCCTGAAACATGTTGGAAATTTAGATAAATGATTGTTTAAACTTGTATTTCATCTAAACAGTTAATTTAAGCCAATAAAAACAGGTTTTAACTTCACTAGAAAATGTAAATACAGTCACAACCCAAAACAGGTGAAAATTTGAACCTCTTGGATTTGAATTTTAGTAACACCCTTCGCATCACCATCAAGAATAATGATTTTTGAAACAAAAATCAAATTTTTTCATTGCATATTGCTTCGGAAAATGGGAGTTGATCGGAAAATAAAGTTTTACCAAAATCTGATGATCTAGGGAGTTATAGGCCTTGAATTCGCAGTCGTAGATGGTTTGAGGGTTTGTGATCACCAGAAAAATGCGGTTTGATTTTTTAAAAAACCAGATTTTGAATTCAATTTCGTTTTAGGGTTTAAGACCCATTTTCTATTCACGGTCGAAATGGAGCTGCCGCACCACCCACAAGCGATCGGGATGCGTGTCAGTGGGTCAGATGGAAGAGTCGCACGACGTAGGAGCTTCGATTTAAATATCACGGCCTCTGATGGCCAGGGAGGGTGGCGCGCGACCGTTTTCTTTTTGGCGCGACTGGTGTTTTTTTGGGTGACAGAGGTGTTCCTATCTCATATTCTTGCCATCAATTCCCTATTAGTCCTTTTGTTCTAGACTTCAACGAGTTTGAAGTCTTACTCGGAATGGATTGGCTAGCAAAATATGAAGCCAAATTGGATTGCAATAATCGGTTGATTTTAATCAAAACCGAATTTGGGGATTTTATCGAAATTTCTTGTCAGAACCCTAGTCCTAAAAGGGAAGGGTTGATGTATAATTTGGGTTATCCTGAACCCGGCTTGGAGTCCATTCTTATTGTTAGAGATTTTCCAGATGTATTTGAAGAAGTGAAATCTCTACCTCCTCACCGAGATAGAATTCAGAATCGACCTTGTGCCTGATGCTCGTCCTGTCGTTCATCCAAGTCGCAGGATGGCACCTAGAGAAAGGGTTGAATTAGTCGAGCAAACTAGAGATTTACTAGAAAAAGGGTTGATTCGACCCAGTGTTTCTGAATGGGGCTCAGCCGTCGTATTTGTTGCTAAGTCTGACGGATCTTTGAGGTTGTGCATGGATTACCGCGATCTCAATAAGCAGACTCTCAAGAATAAATTCCCACTGCCCAGGATTGATGATTTATTTGATCAGTTGCACGGCGCTTGTTTCTTTTCGAAGATGGATCTAGCCCAAGGATTCCATCAATTACGAATCGCCGAAGACTGTATTCATTTGACAGCTTTTAGGGGACCCAATATGTTCTATGAATGGTTAGTCATGCCTTTTGGGCTAACCAATGCCCCAACATACTTTGTGGACCTTATGACTCGTGTGTTTCGGGATGTACTGAATAAATTTGTGCTCGTATTCATTGACGATATTTTGGTCTATTCCAAGACCGAAGAGGAGCATGCCGAACACCTTAGATTGTCTTGGAAATATTAAGGAGAAACATTCTATATGCTAAATTTTCTAAATGCCACTTTTGGGTCAAAGAAGTCAAATTTCTTGGCCATATTGTTAATGAAGAAGGGATTTATATTGATCCTAGCAAAATTTCCGCCATTCTTGATTGGAGAAGACCTACTACCCCAAAAGGAAGTTCGAATTTTTTTGGGCCTAGCAGGTTATTATCGGAAGTTTGTGCAGGACTTTTCGAAGTTAGCTAGTCCTTTGACCAAGCTAACAATGAAGAATGCAAAGTTTATTTGGACTCCAAAATGTGAAGAAGCTTTTGAGGAATTGAAGAAGAGATTAACCACCGCTCCTATTCTCGCTATTATCAACGGGAACCAGGGATTATCTGTTTATACCGATGCTTGCGGTGAAGGCTTGGGTGCAGTATTGATGCAAAACGGGAAGGTGATTGCCTACGCGAGTAGACAATTACGTCCTCATGAAAGAAATTATCCGACCCATGATTTGGAGCTTCTAGCTGTTATCTTCGCTTTAAAAATATGGCGACATTATCTTTTGGGTAAGAACCTTTTCAGCTTTCGTATCAATCTGTGAGTTTAATTTAACTTAACTTAACAAATATGCTTATCGAACTCTCTTTATTTCTAGGTGAAAAATTCGAATTATTCACCGACCATAAATCCTTGAAATATCTCTTCACCCAGAAAGATCTGAATTTGCGACAACAACGTTGGCTGGAATTTCTGGCATCCTATGACTTGGATATTCTATATACACCCGGAAAAGCCAATGTGGTTGCGGACGCCTTGAGTAGAAAGCATGTTATTCTTGCTCACCTTGTTATCGCTCCTACTCTTCTTAAGAGGATCGCGAGCAAGCAGTATGAAGATGAGTTTCTTCGGGGAATTTATAAAAGAATATGCCAAGGGGAGGACACTAGTTTTGAGATGGATAGTAGAGGAGTTATAAGGCTGAAAGGAAGAATATGTGTTCCAGACTTCCCTGATCTGAAACGTGAAGTTCTAGACGAATGTCACAAATATAAGCTTTGCATCCATCCAGGAGTTAACAAGATGTATAGAGATATCAAAAGAACTTTCTGGTGGAAGACGATGAAGAGGGATATATCTATTTATGTGAGTCGCTGTGCTACTTGCCAACAAGTCAAGAGCGACCAAAAGAAGATAGCGGGTCTGCTTCAGCCTTTAGAGGTGCCCAAGTGGAAATGGGACCAAGTGTCGATGGATTTCATCGACGGTTTGCCTCGCACTCGAAAGGGTAATGAAGCGATTTGGGTCATTGTGGACCGTTTGACTAAGTCTGCCCACTTCTTGCCAGTAAAAGCTACCCGCACGGCTGCAAGTCTAGCTAATTTGTATGTGAAAGAAATTGTCCGTCTCCATGGCATTCCTAGTAGCATAGTGAGTGATCGTGACCCGATCTTCACTAGTAGATTTTGGGAGGCGTTTCAAGACGCATTGGGAACTAAGCTGCATTTCAGTACTGCTTATCACCCATAGTCTGATGGGCAGACAGAAAGGATCAATCGAATCTTTGAGGACCTACTGCGAGCTTGTATACTTGATTTTGGTGGTTCTTGGAAGGACCATTTGCATCTGGTCGAATTCTCTTATAACAACAACTATCAGGCCAGTATTGAGATGGCTCCTTTTGAGGCTTTATATGGCCGACCGTGTCGATCACCGGCATGTTGGCTTGAGGCAGGTGATAGACTCATTCTTGGGCCGGACATGATTAAAGAAGCCACCGAGAAAGTTGATTTTATTCGGAAGAAATTAAAGACAATCAGAGTCGTCAAAAGAGCTATTACGATCGTAGAAGACGGGATTTCGAATTCCAGGTTGGGGACTCTGTTTTTCTTAAAATATCTTCTATGAGAGGTGTACTGAGATTTGGGAAGACCGGTAAACTAGCACCACGATATATTGGTCCTTTTCCTATTCTGGAGATGATTGGTTTTCTAGCCTACCGTGTGCAGTTGCCTTGCTGGTTATCGGGCGTGCATGATGTATTCCACATTTCTAGCCTTCAGAAGTATGTGCACGATCCGGACAGTATTATTGAAGAAGCTTCCCAACAAGATCTTGACATCACTCCCAATTTAACCGTTAAAAGAGAACCGATAAAGATTGTGGATCATGAGGAGAAGCAATTAAGGAACAAGGTTGTAAAGCTAGTAAAAGTTCAGTGGAGTGGCGATCCAAAGGACTGCACTTGGGAAACTGAAGATAATATGCAGAAATCTTATCCCAAATGCCGAGTGGATATCTCGGCTTAGCCGGTAAGCCATTTCCTTATTCTTATTGAATCATATATTCTTTGTCTGTTTTTTCCCTCTTTCAATTTCGAGGACGAAATTTTCTTAAGGGGGGGTATTTGTAACATCCCAAAATTTTCAATTAAAATAAATAATATATTTAAACTCTTGGGGTTTAATTTGAGAATAAATTGAAAAAAAATAAAATCTAAAGCAAATAAAATAAGTGAAATATGAGGTAAATTCCAAATTATTTTGGGTTTAAAATATTGAGGTAATAAATGTTTTTAAAGGTCATTTAGATTTAAAATCTTATACGTATGAACATTTCATACATTAGTAAAAATTTAATACACATTGGAATTTAAATTTAAAATTGTAAAAAGATAAGTGTTTATATTTCAAGTTTAAAATCTAAGTTGACTTTAAATTTGGAATAAACATTTTAAAATTAAGTAGCATTTAAAATCATTGAGGAATAAGTATACAATGGTCAAAACAACCTTTCTTTTGACATTGTACATATGCATATATATATACCAATGAATAAATATATACATGTATTGGTTTATAAAAGTATATGTAATATAGAAAATAAAATTTATAAAGATTTCTTTGCTTTGAAAACAACAAAGGCTGAAACATACATTCACAATAAAGTTGGATGATTAACAAAATCTAGTGCTTAAGATATTTCCTTACAAATGGCACAAACCATCAACTCTTTAATAAAATATTCAAATAAAAAATTTCAGGAAACTCTTCACCTTCTAAAATTCGAATTTTTAAATCCCCTAACACCTGATACTCAGTAATCAAAAGATCTTTGCAATCTTTACTTCAACATTCAAAGAGAAAAAAAAAGTTCAGAAGAAAAAAAGAAACTGTCTTCTTCAATTCAAAGAAAAATCGGAAGTGTTTACTTAAGCATCAAAGTGTAGTATTAGACATTCAGGTAAGTTTTGTTCTAACTTTATAGTTTATAAAAATTATGATTTTTTTTAAATCAAGTTTTAACACAAGCAAAGTTAAACTGCAGATTTGAATTAAAACAAGGTTCCAGGTTTCAAGACAGCGCAGTTGTTTTTTTGGGAATAAATTTAAAAGGCAAGTAACTTTTCTTTTTAAAAATTGAATTTGAAGTTATAATCTATAATGAAGCAAAAAATCAATACAATGACATCCAATTATTTGCAGGATGGATCAAGAATTAAAGACTGTTTTGTTTTCTAAGTTTCTGTTTTCAAAACTGCAGAGAAAAGAAAGCTTCTCTGTTAATTCAAGCTGTAAGTAATCTGGAAATTATTTTGTTATTTTTAATGATTAAGATGAATAAAAATAACATGGGATTAATACAACCATATCTAATTGTATTGCAGGAAAATCAAGGTTTAATTTTTTTTTTTTTTTTGGTTTCAAGTTTCAGAAAAAAAGAAAGAATAATCTTCTCTGCTATAAATCTAAAAGGCAAGTGTAATGAAACCCCTGTCATTGATAATTTGAATGCATAAATACAACTAAAAATAATCATAGATTTGTACACATCAATTTCAGATCTAAAACCCCAAGAGAATTTAAGTAGAAAAGAAGAGAAGTTGCAGGCCTCACCTCTGTTTGAAAACTGTCTGTAATCTCTGGAAAAATATGTGAGTAAACCCTGTTTTACTTTATCATGATTGCTATGTGTTGTTTTGGGTGATATAGGAAACTTAAATCTTGTTTGCATGCAAGAAAATTTGAATGTATGATTGAATGCTTGGTTTATCATGATGACTGTACAAAATATTAGTCACCGTTTAGTTCCCTCTGTTTCTATTTGACCTGTGTGATGAACTCTGGTTACCCATTCATGATGTTCCAGTTGTCAAGTTGGGGTCTTTTTGTTTAAACTTACATCATGTCCCAGTAATAGATCAAAAACAAGTCTTTGTAATTGTTTTTACTGGAAAACAGAATCATTTTTTTAGTATCAGCTTCTATAAAGAAAACTATACCAAGGTTTTAAGTCTCTCTCCCTCTCTACTTCTGGAAATGATTTTTTTAACAAGCTAAAAATAAAAATAAAATTATGGTTTAACTCTATACTGTGTGTCAGCAATAAATTAAAGCATATAGCTTTCTGTTTATGTAACTCTTTCTTCCTGGAAACTGTAAACTCAATTTCATGTAGCTTTCTGTTTACAAGAATAAAGCATATCAAAATCAAACCCAATTTTTCTCTTCTTTATTATTCCTTCTGAAATAGATTTATAACAAGTTGAAAATTTTGTGTTTGAGCTTGCACCATACTTCAGAAAACTAATTAAAACAGGTTGTAGTCTTACTAGAAACTTTGGAAGAAGAAAAAAAAAAGAAATCTGTGTCAAGCTTAAACTCTGGTTACAGAATGAAACACATCCAAATACAATATTCTCTTTCTCTTTTTGCTCCTGAAACATGTTGGAAATTTAGATAAATGATTGTTTAAACTTGTATTTCATCTAAACAGTTAATTTAAGCCAATAAAAACAGGTTTTAACTTCACTGGAAAATGTAAATACAGTCACAACCCAAAACAGGTGAAAATTTGAACCTCATGGATTTGAATTTCAGTAACACCCTTCGCATCACCATCAAGAATAATGATTTTTGAAACAAAAATCAAATTTTTTCATTGCATATTGCTTGGGAAAATGAGAGTTGATCAGAAAATAAAGTTTTACCAAAATCTGATGATCTAGGGAGTTATAGGCCTTGAATTCGCAGTCGTAGATGGTTTGAGGGTTTGTGATCACCAGAAAAATGCAGTTTGATTTTTTAAAAAACAAGATTTTGAATTCAATTTTGTTTTAGGGTTTAAGACCCATTTTCTGTTCACGGTCGAAATGGAGCTGCCGCACCACCCACAAGCGATCGGGATGCGTGTCAGGGGGTCAGATGGAAGAGTCGCACGACGTAGGAGCTTCGATTTAAATATCACGGCCTCTGATGGCCAGGGAGGGCGGCGCGCGACCGTTTTCTTTTTGGCGTGGCTGATGTTTTTTTGGGTTCTGTTGGTCGATTTGGAATTTCGAAATAAATTCGAGGTCAGGGTGTTCAAATCAATTTAGGGGGTGGACGTTGACGTGATGGTGGCCGCAGCATCGTCCAACAGCGGCAAGGATAGCCGTGCATGTGCACGTGGTTGTTGTGTTTGTCAGCGTGAGGCGTTGGGGAGGACGAGTGGTGACTCGAAGCACAACACGGTTAAGTCGAGTGAAAACTCGAAGAGGGACTCGGGGCGTTTAGCGTGGTCACGGGTCAATTTTAAAACAGAAAAAAAAATGGCACGGGTCATTTCGGGGAAAACCCGAAGTGAAAGGGGAATTTTCTCGGGGCAAACCCGCAGCAGGTCTCGGGGGGGATCGAATTTGAAGCAGCAATCAGTTTGTTTTTTTTGCCAAACTCAAGTAAATTTATGTTCTGGGTAAATTTAATGATGATGATAAGTAGCATATGAAACAAATGGCATTTCAAAATTTATAATTTTATAAGAGTTGTTTTTAAAGTTTAATTTAACAAATTTTTAAAAGTAAAATAAATGTTTAAATGCTAATTTAAAAAACCAAATTGATTTATAAAAATGAAGAATAATTAACCCTTGAGGCTTGCAATGATCTTACAATCTAAAAATAAAAAATTAAAGAATAGGGAATTTATAAAATATGATTAAAAGTTAATTAATAAAAATAATAATTAAGAACTCATAAGTTTAAAGTAATAAATCAAATAATAATTAACTAATTAAGCCAATTAAACTAATTTATAATTAAGTAAAATTCAACATTGATTTAAAATAATTAGTAAAGACATTTATATGGCAAATTCACTTTAATCACAGTAACTTGAATCAACGATGATTGACCATCATCAAATACTCTATACTGTATTGACATTTTTGTTGTGATGCTGTGGTTGCTTTGTGATGGACTGTGATTTATGATTTGTACCTATATGTTTGTGAAACCCCTTTTGCCCGTAAAACGGCATTCAAACTACGATGCGACAGGGAGTCGGATTTCAGTTTGTTATCCGAAACCCACATCGAACCCTGAATGTGAACCTTTGAGATTGATGCACCCACATGTTTTAAATTTGAGCGCTCACTATTCGGATTAGCCGGGAAAGGACCTTTGTGTCATATAACCCATTTCGAATAGTGATTCGACGAATGGATTGCATTTGAAGACCGGCGGTGAAGACCGGGTGTCTTCGAAAACGATAGGATAACCTATCGATTGTCTCTGCACCGAGTTGCTCTGGTATAGGGATTCCCTAAGTAATGGGAAGTCCGATCGGGATTGTGGACGCCCGGATTTGCAAGGGCTTCTTCCTTTATTGGACGAAGTGCCTTCGGTTCTGTTCGAACCCGGAACAGACTTGTATGGTCGTGTGTCTGACACTACGCTTTGAGATATAAAGCCGATTTCTTTCAAATACATATCTGTTGGTGGCGGAGAATTTATTCTCTTAGCTTAACACCCTTCTCTGAGACGTACGAGCTCAGAGGTTATGTAGTTGAAGGTTATCAGCGATATACTCCCATTTTGGTAGTGTGGCACGCTAAGTGCTGCTGTATAGTGATGATCATTTGTCGATCAATTGTGATCAAAGCATGGCTTTCGTGTAAAGCGTAGCTTTGTGGACGAGACCTCATCCGACCTCACACTCCGGAAATGGTCGAAACAGGAAAGATGCGGCAAGGTTATGAGGGTCGCGCCCTTTAAGGTATGTCATTTCCTTCTGGAAAAAGGTAGTGTCATGGTATGGACCCCAGATACTTTCCTATGTGGTTGCTTCAATCTCATTATTCTGTGTGGTTGTTGCTTTGTGATGGAGGGCCCTCGGATAAAGGTCCCAAAGGACCGGGGAGTGGCATACTCGAGTAGTAGTTACCTAGTTACAGAGGTAACCCGGCCTTGTGTTGGCAGAGAGCCGGGTAGGTTCTCGGGACGTCCCGCCAGAGGCGTACCCATGTGGCATAGGAAGTTTCTTAGCCTGACCATTTGTTGGAAATCCAATTCCCAATACGAACCCCGTACGGTTTTAGTTGTATTACCTGTCATTTACTTATGGTGGTCACCACTGTTTAGATGGTAGTTATAGTAGGCATAGTTCGGAATGTCTATGCCGGCTAGGATTGATATTCTACTTTCGAAATGGCTTTCTACACTATCCACTAGTAATAATATCAAAGAATTTTCCCGTATCAAGCATATTTGAGTATCATAAGAAGAAATCTCCTCCAATTCTGCGATTGCATTGTGTGTGTGGCGGGAGGTCTTATGGTAGTTTCATTTTCCAAAAGCATGTCGGTTTTTTTGTATAAATCTGTTTTATTTAAAAGCAATCATCTTTGTTTACTCATACCAGTCCCATGACTGACCCGGAGTTTATTGTTTCCTTTCTAAACTCTGGGTGCCCACCATTTCTACACGGGCAGCCTAGTAGCAGGTTTCCTGTATTTGGCTCTAGCTACATCTTGGAGTGTTTTGGTTTGGAGATTTTTGGTTTTTGGAAGCTCATACCTTAGAGACATTTTGGAAGCTTTTGGATCTCGAGGTGCTTAGTTTGGCGTTCACTATCATTCTCTATCCTTTCAAAGACTTTGGCATATGATATGTAGTTGTTCTATTATGTCATTCTATTTGGAGATGTTATTCATGTATTATGTACTCTGATGTTGTAACTGATATTATTATTATGTTGTATCTGTGATATGATGCATGATTTTCATTTTATTTCCGCTGTAATATATTCATCTAATGTTGTTATAAGCTCCATCCGACTGGAGTTCGATGTTTGAATCATTGACAGTCGAGTACAAGTAAGGTATTTGATGTCAATTTTCGAACGTTGAATTTCGGGTCGTGACAGATTGTATAAATTTTCCATAAATTATGTATTACTCCATCGGCTACTAAAATATTGGATTCGTTAAATTATCACTAATTATATCATTGCATTAGTTAATATAATATTCCCATTTGTTTTCTTATATTAAATTTCTTAGCTTAGAATAACCATTCCCATTACTTCAATGCATCGTAATTTCATTTTTTTTATTTTTAATACTTAGCTTTAATTTCAAATGTTGCATTTCATTTCTACATTTACTCCAGTATGAATTATAAAAAAAAATTATTTCTTCCTAAATTAATTACAAAATCCTTTAAATTTAACTAATTTAGTTATCAAAATTTACGGGTAATTACAATGTGTACTAGTCATTTTCGCATACCCTATTAGGTATTTAACTTCTAAATATTAAAATACTTAATTAACCATCCAAACATAGTCAAACAAGAAAATCAAAGCATTATTTTAGAAAAGAGAGCAAACAAGAATTAAATAAGGGTTTTCAAACAACACTTGATACTAAAAGTTCTTTCAACTTAGCAGTGGTTTTAATGAATTTAAAGGAAGAAATAACTCACTTTGGATTCCAGTCCGTTAAACTTTAAAGTAAGGAACTCAAGATCTAAACCGTACTTTCTACCATGCTTCGAAACCAAACCAAAATAAACCCAAATCCCTCCTTCCTCCCATGTGCTTCACCAAGGCTTGAGATGGAAGTTGGCCGAACGTATAAAGAAGAAGTGGTGGAGCTTTGACCTTGAATTCTCAAAACTAGATCCGAAACATAGGTCATCTTTTCTTTGGTTTTTGACACGTTCACTCTTAAAATTAGAAAACGTTGTTAACTGAAAATTTGTTTTAAATCATTTTCACTTGAATTTAAAGAATAAATCACTTGATTTTGACATGTTTTGAGAGAGACATGATTGAAGAAGAGGTATTCTCGGATTCACAAAAAATAAAGCCCGAAAATGCACAGCAAAGAATTGAAATTTTTACATAACTAAGCTCAAAACTGAAAAAAGTGCTCAGCATGAAAGTTGTAGCCACTAGAATCCATATGATCTAAAAAATAGTGTTGCTTTATTTGGATCATTTTTAAGGAATTTATGATCATAGGAAACAGAAGTATTCTCGGCTATTAAATCTGGGACAAAAATGACTATGAAAAAATTGAAAATTTGACATAGCAACTTTTAAATTTTGAAGATATTATGTAAATGAAAATTTAGGCAACTCAACTATCTTGAGTTTGAAAAAAAAATCCCCGTTTGGATTATTTTTGAGGAAGTTATGGCTGTGAGAAAAGGGGTAAAATATGAAAATAATGAGTTTGGTTTCGAGGCAAATGGATATCGATTTCATTTTGTATATATTTCGATATTATTTCTTTCTAATTTTTTATATGGCATGGAAGCCATTAAAAAGGAGATGAAGAAGATGAAGAAGCTTTAAAAAAAAGTGTATAATCAGATGTGTAGAAAGTGGAGAAATGGTGGTGGTATTTGTACATGAATTTATAGCAAAATTACTTTAATACCCTTAACCCAAAACTCATTTCTAATCGCATATTTGTTCCTCCATTCCAATTCAAGATTAGACCCTTAAGTACTCATTTTTTTCTCCTACCTCAAATAGGACTCATGGAGCATACGACGCTACAAACAATATGCAATTCCCAAGACTACCACTTAGGCTTAGTCTTCAAAATTATATTTTCAAAATCTAATTAACTTTTTTATTTTCAAAATATAATTCGTTTCGAAAATAATCTCTTTGGACCAAACTCCCAATTTTTTATCTCAAAACCTTTGAAATAATATATACACATCTTTTGTATCAACTTATTTTTTACTTTGGGATTTTAAAACAAATCACTTCTAAAATATTTATTTGGAAATCTCAAAATACTGCTATAAAAGCATATCAAAGTATAAGCAGCCGGATCGGGAGGTTTCTCCCGTATACAAGGCAACTGGGTCCCAGCCTTCATACAATCGATAAAGAAGTACATCTCTCCATTCCAAGAGCGGATTATACCAAAAACATATGCCCACTTTTTAGTTACGGGTTACTCGAATCATCGGTGACATAATAAATCATTTTATATCCCAAAGTGATAAACCAGTTTCATTAATATTTTCAAATTCCAGTGTTGCTATTTCCCAACACCTTTTGAAATCATTTTCAAACACCGGGTTAATAGTCCTCAAAATTGTCTTCGTTTATAAAACACTTTTATAAACCATATTATAATCCCTTCAAAAATATTTATTCTTAAAATATTTCTATTACCTTCTAAAAAAATCATTTCAATGCAAAAGATAAAATATCTTTTATTTCCAAAATCATAATAAAAAGCTTTTGTTATAATTCCTAGTTAACCAATATTTTATTAAAAACCTTATAGTCAAACTGTGAAATTCTAATCATAAATTGTTCGAAGTTAATCATTCTCAATTTATTGTATACCCAGTCCATACATATAAAAAGTAAACTGCTCATATAATGGTCAAGCTTAAATTTAACAATTAATCAATGAATAAACACTACAGTAAATGATAATCAACGTTTCATTCTATTTAATATTTATAATGCTTTTTATTTTATCTTCGGTTAAAATGGTTTGATATTTATTTTGGAACATTCGGGCTTGCCCTTCGACATGTTCCGTTCTTCTTTCAAGTTTCCTTGGATCTCAATGACAAAACACGTGTACTAATCATTTCTGCACACCCCATTATGTATTTGACCTCTAAACTTTAAAATACTTACTTAACCATCCAAATATATTCACACAATAAAACCAAACCATTATTTTAGCAAACAAAGTAAACAAGCATTCAACAAGGGTTTTCAAACAATACTAAACATTTAAATTTCTTTCAACTTAGTAATGGTTTTAATGAACTTAAAGGAAGAAATAAATCACTTCGAATTCCGGTCTGTTAAATTTTAAGGCAAGGAACTTAAGATCTAAACCATACTTCTACCATTCTTCGAAACCAAACCAAAATAAACCCGAATTCCTCCTTGTAGGATCGATTTCACCATAGAGGGGGGTGAATAGGGTGATACTACTAATTATAGAAATTATTGCGAAAGTTTATATTAAATAATTTCAACTCAGATATAGCAGAATAATAGCGGCACATATAATAGCAGAACAATAAATGCAGAAATAGAATACACAGATTTACCCAGCTTCGGCAAAACCCTTCCTACGTGCTGCCTCAAGGTTTCTACTAGAAATTAAGTAGTTAGACGCTTACACACTAAACTCGCGACACCCGCTATTGTCTAGCCTAACTCTACGCTCAAAACCCTGCCACAACTTAGCCATTGAGTTGCGAATTCTCAAATTATACCACCGTAGCTCGTCCTCTAGTCACATGACTAGAAAATACAATTGTTTAAAAGAGAAAATAAAATAAAAACAAATTAAATAACAAAAAACCCTTATTTAAATAGAAGCCTTATAAACCCAAGTAGATGAAAAGGTCGGCCCAAAATATGAGTAATAAAAGAATATCCTCTTTCTCTCTTTATTCTTTGCCCGTCCTTCTTCTTTGTGAAAAAATGTTGCTTTGCTCGTTCGTTCAGAAATTAGGGTTCCTGGAAATTGAGGCGTCGCTTCAATTGATCGTTCGATTATATAATCTTGCTTTGTTTGCTCAGTCGAATGATCGTCTTATCTATTTTTGCACATGGCTGCTCAATTTGATCGAGTTCGGCTAGAATGGAATGTGATTTGTTCTTTTTGCTTTACTGGTTAGCTTGCTTGAACTCGATGCTTTTTATGTCAACGATAATTGGGTTTATATAGGGTTTAATCCCCTATAATTTCGTTTGTATGTATTTATTTGAATTTTTCAATTGATTTATCTCGACGGTACGATTTTGCTTGAACGCTGTGATTTATTTCTGACTTGTTTCAATTCGTATATTTTGTTTACATGATTAACATGGTTTTGATTTGCTTCATTCGAATCCTTGGCCACCAAGTCTTTGACTTTGAACTGTTTGATTCTGTTAATTTTTTACTTCGGCCTTGACTTAGTTTTGAAATCCCTTGCGACATTATTTCGGTTCGAAGTACTTTTCTCTGTTGGCAAGGACTTCTTTAATTTGTGATATTGAATTGCAGTTGTCTTTGTTCAAAAACTGATACTTGACTCTATTGCCAATAGTTGCTTGATTTAGCCCGTTCGCTGTTTTATGATGGACTCTGGTTTGGTCTTGTGCAGTTGCTCATTCGAGTTATTGCGTGATTTAATGAACCTGTATATGTCTTATGGAGTCTGGTTTCAATTTGTTTAATCATTGTCTTGTTGTTTCCTCTAATTTCACTGAACTTTGAAAACCTTGAGTCATGTGCATTCATGTGTACATTAGTTTGGTTCCATTGATAATGTTATGCCCCTGCATATACATGTGCCATTTTATTTTCTTGTGTATCATCTGGAGCTCGAGTTGCTTCACCATTGACTATGATTGTGTGGTCTGCACTTATACTCATGAGTTCGTTTTATTTTTCCTTATTAGCTGTAGTATATTTTGATCTCTCCACATATATACATTAATTTGTGTACATGTGTGTATGCATATGTGTTGGGTTGTAGCCTCCAGCTCTGTCCACTAATCATTTGAGTCTCTGTTTCATTTACGGCTTCATCTGGTGCATTGTATATATGTTGCTTGTTGCCAGTTGCCATTTAGTTTGGTTTTCTTGTTTCTCTGGTCTCTGTAGCGTATATAAGTTACATTGTTTCGGCCTCGGTTGGTCTGGTTCACCACTGTTGCTGTTGTAAGTTGTAGGTGCATTGTAGTCTAAGTAGCATTGTATTTTAGTCTAGACATGTGGTTCATTGTATAGCTTGATTTTGGTTTCTTGATGCAGTCTTGTTGACTTTGTTCGCTGCTTGGTCAACATGTATATTTGCTAGACTGTCTAGTCTCTGTTTTCATGTGAATGACTTGAACTTTGGTTGAGGCTTGATGTTTGTGTGTTGATCGTTTCATTTGAATTTGCACCTAACTTATAACTTGGGTTTGACCTTGTGCGCGTGTCATGACTTTATTTGTATTACACTTGAGTTGTACCCAGTTTTTCATTTGGGTTTGACCTATGCTCACTTGTGCCTATAATTTTATCAAGTGTATATCGGTATGCACGGCCTTGTGGTATGTACAGTGACACACTGTGCATGTCACAAACTGTTCGTGTAGATGAATTCAAAAAATAAATGATGACGAACAACCCAAATAACTGAGGAAATAACATTTTCAAAATACATTTTATTTTATACTGCAAAAATATTTCATTTTTAGTTTTACCATGTCAGTGTGTATTCTTGCGGATAGCTCAGATGCTGGATTCAATTTGGAATAGAGTTGAAGATAATTATGAGTGAATGAGCGATATGTAATGAGGACATTTGTAAATGAAAAATTGTGATGTCATCAAAATAGTATTGTTTGAAACTTGTGTATATAGTGAGAGCTCAAATTTGTACTATACAAGATTGTAATAAATATTTCTTTGAATAAAATATCCATTTGAATTTAAACTCTGTGTTATTTATTTTATTTAGAAAATATTTATTTAATTCTATGAGAATAGTACATTAACAAATACATTTAAATGAATATATATATATATATATATATATATATGTTTATTATCATCAAACAAAAATCATATGCTGGCATATTCAACAATCTCCCCCTTTTGATGATAACAAACATATATTTAAGAATTTGAGCTTATTAAATGTATTTGATCATTGATAGACTCTATTTTCTCCCCCCATTTGAGTGCTCCCTCTCTACACAAAGCTCCCCCTTCATATATGCATGTAAATAAATAAAAATGAATAAATGAACCTAGATGCATATACAAAATAAAATATTTGACCTTTGTTTGCCAAAATCTTGTCCTTTCTCTCCCTCTTTTGTTATCAGCAAAAGAGTAGTAGTGTTAGAAAAATAGAGATTAAGTGATAGACATTAATACACATCAATACCCAACCAAGTATAAATATTAAATTTCAATAAAAAAATCTAACAAAAAACATAAATACTCTGACTCATATTCCACTTTAGAATTATAGGGATAATGTCATCAAATAAAACCATATAGTTGTCTCTATTTGCGATATATTTATATCAGGAATTTGAATATCTACTAACCATGCATAACCGTTGGGACTTTTAAATGAGATTAGTATTATTCATAATTTTTATTAAAAAATGAATTCAAGTATCTTCTAACCACGCATAACCGTAAGGACATTTAAGTAGGATTAGAATCAAATTGTCTATTTAATCAATCAATTTTGATATGCGTTCCATACAGGCATAACCGTGAGGACTTTTAAATGAGCTTGGAAGCACATAAAAAATTCCAAGTAATTCACCCATGCATAACCGTGAGGACTTTTAAATGAGAGTGAATACTTTGAATGTTTTTATTTGTTAAAAAAATAATGAAATGAAAAGCGAATGATTTCTCATTTAAAATACCACATATTGACATATTGGATTTTGATGAGTGATGGTCGTTAGAAATTTGATAGAATTAGAGATGGTCATGAATATTTACCAACAAAATGTTTTTATAACTCTTGTTTAAATTTCTAGAGAAATTTACTAAATATACTGTCTCAAGTTATAATATATGATTAATATCAACACTCATCACTTTTCTGATCACTATTTATCTTTTCGATAATCAGTTGGGAGTCAGATGATTTAATGTAGTCATTTAAAATCAATTCCAAAGATAATTATAAAATCAAATTTTCTAAAATGACTAATCTAAAACAGGGTCAACAAAACAATTTTCTGGCAGGGGTTTTAAAAAATGTCTGCTAATTGAAAATTATTTGAAATGAAAAATGTGCAGATATTTTCTTTGAAAAATGATGCAGCTAATGAATGTCTCAACATAAATCATGTTCCACTAGTAATTTTCTATCAACTAGATTACAAGTGTAATCTGCATTTGAATTTCTTGTTGACTCAAATTTATCATTAGATGAATGTCATAGACCAGACCATGAAGTGAGTAACAAAATATCCTAAAATTATTTTTAACAAATTTTAAATGAAATTGAATTGAAGTCGTGCAAATAAAAAAATAGCGTCAATTCTAGAAGCCGTAGGATAGACCAATATACTTATATGCACCGATAGTAATCATCGACTAGTCATCGTTAGTCTAAACAAATCTACATGAAGTAGTTCAAAGACTCTAGAGGTGCATGTAGTGTTCTCGGTAAAAAGTATAATTGGCCAACAATATTGATAAAGTCAAAATCAAAATCAACATTCGTTTCTTCATCAAGAACTGGCTGAATTAAATCAGATTATGGTGCTGATTACGACAATTAATATATCATTCAAGATGAATGTACCTTTACCTATTTTACCTTTATCGGTAATATTTTGTTGTTGCCCATTGTAATTCTGCCACTTTTATACTAGGCTAAGGAATTTTGATTTGTCGCCCGTTATGTGTCTGGAACAGCCAGAGTTCAGATAACATTGTTGTTGTTCCTTAGCCTACCACCACACCTACACGATAGAAGATATTTGTGACCTATTTGTTTTTATAGGATCATGGTTGTTAGTGGCAAAAGATTTTGAAAAAAAAAATTGTGGAGACCCAAAACTATTTATATACGTTTCTTTCGGCACCCGGATTTGTTTAACTTTGAGGGATTTTATATTCGTGCCTTTTGGAACCCAAATTGGAATTGTTTACACGTTTTTGGGTCTATACCAACAAATATTTTGATTGTGTCCTATTTTTCTACAAATTGTGCACTCGGATTTGACTTTTTTTTTTAATTTTGCTTTTATCATGTTTAGAGTGAGTATATCCAAGTCCTTTTCTATTACTATTGACTGTTTGTTTTGCTATTAGCATATTCAACGAACTTTCACTTTTGGAAAATTTTCCTAAAATTGTTGACAGTTATTGGACTTGTGTTTTGAGAGATTCATTTTCGTCCAATAATTGAGTGCACTTTTTAGTAGAATTTTCTCTTATAGTGTTTTCACTCTCTTTCAAAATGAGAATTTCATTTTCAAGTGATTTAATTTTAATTTTTGATTTTTTAATTTCTTCTTCAAGTGATGGACACTTATCACATTTAGGGATCTTACTTCGATAGTTTTTAACTAATTGATCAAGCGATTTATTTAAATTTGTCAGTATCTTTTTGTGATTCAGGTTTAGCATACTTCTCCCTAAGTCGTTCAAAACAGCCATTTACTTCGTGGAAATATATAAGTAATTCTGAAAGAGTGAGTTTTGATACCTCATTTGGCTCATCATCATCGCTCTCAGTTATATCACTTCAAAGGCACAGATCTGCTTTCTCACTCTCACTGCTAGTGCTTTTATAATCATCATCGCATTTATTCCATATGGCTGCAAAACTTCTCCTTTTTAAATTCTTTTCTTGGTCGTGTCGATTTCGAGGACAATTGGGCTTGATGTGTCCGAGTTTGTTGCACTAGTGACCGATGATCTCCCATTCTTCTGGGTTGTTTAGTGCTTTGAATATTCTGCTTATCAATTTTTGATTTAGAGCTCGATTTCTGTATTTGCAGTTCCACTTTTTGAATCTCTTCATTAGTAATGTCAGCTCAGATGCTCCACCATTATTATCATCACTACTTCCTTCTACCAATCCTGCTAAGTACGTTTCTTTAATTTCTGATTTGATTATGGGGGATCTCTCATGGTTGTTGACTGTAGCACCATATATTACATCAAAAGTATTCCAGATTTCCTGTGCACTTTCACAATGAGAGATAAAATTATCTTGATTAATATGAGAATATATTATATGCATAGCAAGAGCGTTAATCGAAGTAATTTTCTCGTCTATTATATCACACCTATTTTCAATAATATTCCAACATTTATTATTAACAGATTTTAAATAAAATTCCATTATTATGTCCAATTCAAAAAATTTGTTCCATCAAAAAAAAGGAGGAATAATATTGGACTAATCCACAGTAAAAGCATTATTAAAAGAAGCCATTTAAAAATTCAAATTTGTAAAGCAAAAATTGGTCGTTGAAAAACAAATTTTTAAAAAAAAAATGGCTTTTTTTCTAGCTCTGAACCACTTATAGGATCGATTTCACCTTAGAGGAGGGTGAATAAGGTGATACTACTAATTATAAAAATTATTACGGAAGTTATCAAATAATTTCAACTCAGATATAGCAGAATAATAGCAACATAGATAATAGCAGAATAATAAATGCAGAAATAGAACATACAGATTTACCCAGCTTCGAAAAAACCCTGCCTACGTGTTGCCTCTAAGGTTTCTACTAAAAATTAAGTAGTCAGACGCTTACACACGTAAACCTGCGACATCCGCTATCGTCTAACCTAACTCTACGCTCAAAACTCTGCCACAACTTAACCATTAGGTTGCGAATTCTTGAACTACACCACCTTCGTCCCCTAATCATATGACTAGAAAATACAATCACCTAAAAGAGAAAATACAATAAAAAAATTAAATAACAGAAAACCCTAATTTAAATATAAGCCTTATAAACCCAAGTAGATGAAAAGGTCAGCCCAAAATATAAGTAATAAAAGAATATCCCCTTTCACTCTTTATTCTTCGGCCCGTCTTTCTTCTTTGTGAAAAATTGTTGCTTTGCTCGTTCGTTCAGAAATTAGGGTTCTTGAAAATTTTGGCGCCGCTTCAATTGATTGTTCGATTATATAATCTTGCTTTGGTTGCTCAGTCGAATGATCATCTCTTCTATTTTTGCACACGGCTGCTCAATTTGATCGAGTTCGGCTAGAATGGTATGTGATTTGTTCATTTTGCTTTACTGGTTAACTTGCTTGAACTTAATGCTTTTTATGCGGAAGACGATTGGGTTTATATAGGGTTTAATCCCTTATAATTTCATTCGTATGTATTTGTTTGAATTTGTCAATTGTTTATCTCGGCTGTATGATTTTGCTTGAATGCTGTGATTTATTTCTGACTTGTTCCAACTCTTATAATTTGTTTGCTTGATTAACAATATTTTGATTTGCTTTGTTCGACTCCTTGGCCACCACATCTCTGACTTTGAACTGTTTGATTCCATTTATTTTTTGACTTCGGCCTTAACTTTGTTTTGAAATCCCTTGCAACATTATTTCGGTTCGAAGTTCTTTTCTCTGTTGACATCGGCTTCTTTAATTTTATGATATTGAATTGCAGTTGTCTTTGTTCAAAAACTGATACTTGACACTGTTACCAGTAGTTGCTTGATTTAGCTCGTTCGCTGTTTTATGATGGACTTTGGTTCGGTCTTGTGCAGTTGCTCATTTGAGCTGTTGTGTGATTCAATGCACATGTATATGTCTTATGGAGTTTGGTTTCATTTTGTTTAATCATTGGCTTGTTGTTGCCTCTGGTTTCACTGAACTTTGAAAATCTTGAGCCATGTGCATTCATGTGTACATTAGTTTGGTTCCATTGATGATGCTATGGACCTGCGTATACATGTGTCATTTTATTTTCTTGTGTACAATCTGGAGCTCGAGTTGCTTCACCATTGACTGTGATTGTGCAGTCTGCACTTATATTCATGAGTTCATATCTATTTTTTCCTTGTTAGCTATAGTACATTTTAATCTCTCCACATATATACATGTAATTTATGTACACGTGTGTATGCGTATGCATTGGGTTGTAGCCTCGAGCTCTGTCCACTATTCATTCGAGTCGCTATTTCATTTACGACTTCATCTTGTGCATTGTATATATGTTACTTGTTTCCATTTGCCATTTTAGTCTAGTTTGCTTGTTTCTCTGGTCTCTGTAGAATATACAAGTTACTTGTTGTTTTGGCCTGATTGGTCTAGTTCACCACTATTGTTGTTGTAAGTTGTAGGTGCATTTGTAGTTGAAGTAGCATTGTATTTTAGTCAGGACATGTGGTTCATTGTATAGCCTGGTTTTGGTTTCTTGATGCAGTCTTGTTGACTTTGTTCGCTGCTTGGTCGACATGTATATATGCATAGACTGTCTAGTCTCTGTTTTCGTGTGAATGATTTGAACTATGGTCGAGGCTTGATTTCTGTTTCTTGATCATTTCATTTGAAATTGCACCTGTGTTGAATCCAGCTTATAGCTCGGGCTTGACCTTGTGCTCGTGTCGTGACTTTATTTGTATTGCACTTGAGTTGAACCCGCTTTATCATTTGGATTTGACCTATGCTCACTTGTCCCTGTAATTTTATAAAGTGTATATTGGTGTGCACTGCCTTGTGGCATGTACAGTGACAAACTGTGCATGTCACAAGTTATGCGTGTAGATGAATTCAAAAAATAAATGATGACGAACAACCAAAATAACTGAGGCAAATAATTTTTTCAAAATACATTTTATACTACAAAAATATTTCATTTCCAATTTTGCCATGTCATTGTGTATTTTTGTAGATAGCTCAGATGCTGGATTCAATCTGGAATAGAGTTGAAGATAATTATGAGTGAACGAGCGATATGTAGTGTGGACATTTGTAAATGAAAAATTGTGACGTAATCAAAATTGAACTGTTTGAAAATTGTATATATAGTGAGAGCTCAAATTCCTATTATTGAAGATTTTAATAAATACTTGTTTGAATAAAATATCCATTTGAATTTAAACCCTATGTTATTTATTTTATTCAGTAAATATTTATTTAATTCTATGAGAATAGTACATTAACAAATACATTTAAATGAATATATATATATATATATATATATATATATTATCATCAAACAAAAATCATATGATGGCATATTCAACACTCCTTCCTCCAAAGTGCTTAGCCTAGGCTTGAGATGGAGGTTGGCCGAAAGTATAGAGAAGAAGTGGTGGAGTTTTGACCTTGAAGTTTCAAAACTAGATCCGAAAAATAAGTCATTTTCTCTCTAGTTTTTAACCCCTTTACTCTCAAAATTTGAAAAAGTTATTGATTTAAAAGTTGTTTTAAATTATTTTCTCCTGAATTAAAAAATGAATCACTTGATTTAAAGTTATTTTAAGGGAGATATGATTGAATGAAGAGGAGGTATTCTTGAATTCATAAAAAAAGTAGCCCGAAAATGCACATCAAAGAGTTGGAATTTTGACATAGCTAAGCTCAAAACTGGAAGAAGTGCTCAACATGAAAGTTGTATCCCCTAGAATTTGTATGAAAAGATTTTTTTATTTGCATAATTTTGAGAAGTTATGATCATAAGAAACAGAGGTATTCTCTGCCATAAAATCTGGGCTAAAAATTACTTTGAAAGAATTGAAATTTTAACATAGTAACCCTTAGATTTTGAAGAAATGATGTATATGAAAACTGTAGGCAGCTAAATACTCTTGAGTTTGATAAAAAAATCCTATTTGGACTAGTTTTGAGTAAGTTATGACGGTGAGAAAAAGAGGTAAAATATGAAAAATAGCTAGTTTGGTTTTGAGGCAATGGATATCGATTTAATTTTGCATATTTAATATATATTTCATGTTATTCTTTCGAATTTTTTTCTATAGCATGGAAACCATTAGAAAGGAGAGGAAAAAGATGAAGAATCTTGAAAAAAAGAGAAGTAATTATATAATGAGATGTGTAGAAAGTGAAGAAATGGCGGTGGTATTTATGCATGAAGTTTATAGCAAAATAATCTTATTACCCTTAACCCAAAACTCATTTCTAACCACATATTTATTGCTCCATTCCAATTCAAGATCAGACTCTTAAGTACTAGCATTCATTGAGATGGAAAGTATGTGTAAGAAGGTTAAAGGTGATGGTAAGTTTGCTTTTTATTACTTAACACTTAAGTATTCTTATTTAATTATATTATGAAAATATCTTAGATATTTTTTTAGTTTTTTTGTGTGACTAACCGTGATGTTTTTTAAATGTGTGTATGCATGAGTACATATGTGTATCAAACAATGTTGCAATGATTCGAAATAACTTCCGTTCGACGAATGGTCAAAAATACGAAAATCGATCGTTTGTCACATTTTTAGTTTTAAATCAAACTGTTTGTTTATATAAACAAAATTTGAGAATTTATTTGTTATCCTCCTTAAACAATTAAAACAAGTTCATTTAAGCTATAAAACCACATTAAATAATATTAAAATCCAATTTTATCGAAAATCGATGTTTGTCAATTTACGTCGAAACTTCAAAACCTCTATTCAATTCTAAAAATAAGTTCACCATTTTTATTTATCACATGAAATATGATTGTTTAAGTTTGGTAATCCTATGTTTGAATAATTAGATAAATTAAATATTTCGATTTTAAAGTGGTAAAATTACGGGCCGTTACATACTACCCCCTAAAAATTCGTCCGCGGAATTCCAAGGATGGAAAAATATTACAAAACCAAACAATTAAGTGCACCTAAAAATAAACATCACCCATAACACCAGTCGGAGGCACGGTGCCTTATACTATCCATTTTTATTTACAAATTAAGGTAGTTTTCATTTTGAAATTCCTAGGTTAATTTTACTAACCTAAATGAATTTTATTTCGGCACCTAACCTAAACTCTTATACTATCTGTAATGACCTGGGTTTTCGGACCAGTCAAAATTGCCGAAAAAACCCATAGTTGTAAAACTATGAATGAAAACTACCAACTTAATACACAATATTTGATAAATATTTAACTCTATTAAATGTATAGGATACAATTTCAATTGTACAGTTACCAGAGTAATTAATTTAATCTACTAGGTGTGCTTTAATACATACCAAATACAAATACAAATTAATCCATCACTGCATAACTCTAATAAGAGAGACAGCAATAGCCACGTCGACAAACTCAATAAACATGTCAAATGCGGAATAAAATAATAAGCAGGAAAAATACATCAATACACGATATATAACAAACAAAAAACGGAAAAATGTTATGTTATTAATGGGGTTGCATCACTACCACATGTGACTGCCTACGTACCCCTATCTAATTGGACACCCAATTAGATACAGGATCAAACCAACGTATTTCTCCTACTGCAAATAGGACTCATGGAGAATACGATGCTACAAACAATATGCAATTCCCAAAACTACCACTTAGGCTTAGTCTTCAAAATTAGATTTTCAAAATCTAATTAACTTTGCTATTTTCAAAATATAATTATATTCGAAAATAATCTCTTTGGACCAAACTCACATTTTTTATTTCAAAAACTTTGAAATAATATATACACATCTTCAACTAATTTTTTACTTCGGTATTTTAAAACAAATCAATTCTAAAATATTTATTTGGAAATCTCAAAATACTGCTATAAAACCATCCGGATCGGGAGGTTTCTCCAATATACAAGGCTGCTGGGTCCCAGCCTTCATACAGTCGATAAATAAGTACATCCTTCCATTCGAAGAGCGGATTATACCAAAAATATATGCCCACTTTTTAGTTATGGGTTGCTCGAATCATCGGTGTCATAACAAATCATTTTATATCCCAAAGTGATAATCAGTTTCACAAATATTTTTCAAATTCTAATGTTGCTATTTCCCAAAGCCTTTTGAAATAATTTTCAAACACTGGGTTAATAGTCCTCGAAATTCTCTTTGTTTATAAAACACTTTTATAAACCATATTATAATCCCTTCACAATTATTTATTCTTAAAATCTTTCTAGTACCTTCTAAAAGAAATTATTTCAATTCAAAAGATAAGATATCTTTTATTTCCAAAATCATAATAAAAAAAACTTTTATTATAATTCCTGGTTAACCTATATTTTTATCAACACCTTATATTCAAACTGTGAAATTCTAATCATAAGTTGTTCGAATTTAATCATTCTCAATCTATTGTCTATCCAGCCCATACATATATAAGGTAAACTGCTCATATAATGGTCAAGCCAAATTTAACAATCAATCAATGAATAAACACTACAATAAATGATAATCAACGCTTCATTCCATTAAATATATATAACGCTTTTTATTTATCTTAGGTTAAAATGGTTTGATATTTATTTTGGAGCATCCGGGCTTGCATTTGACATGTTCCGTCTCTCTTCCAAGTTTCCTTGGATCTCAATGACGAAACATGTGTACTAATCATTTCTGCATACCCCATTATGTATTTGACTTCTAAACTTTAAAATACTTAATTAACCATCCAAACAAAATCAAACAAGAAAATCAAACCATTATTTTAGCAAACAAAGTAAAAAAGCATTCAACAAGGGTTTTCGAACAATACTAAACATTTAAAGTTCTTTCAACTTAGCAATGGTTTTAATGAACTTAAAGGAAGAAATAACTCACTATGAATTCCAGTCCGTCAAACTTAAGGCAAGGAACTCAAGATCTAAACATACTTCTACAATTTTTCAAAAACAAACCAAAATAAACCTGAATTCCTCCCTCCTCCCAAGTGCCCGGCCTAGGCTTGAGATAGGGGTTTCCGAAAGTATAGAGTAGAAGTGGTGTAGTTTTGACCTTGAATTTTCAAAACTAGATACGAAAAATAGGTCATTTTCTCTCTGGTTTTTGACCCCATTAATCTCGAAATTTGTTGAATGAAAATTTATTTTAAATTACTTTCTCCTGAATTAAAAAAAAGAATCACTTGATTTAAAGATTTTTTGAGGGAGATATGATTGAATGAAGAAGAGGTATTCTTGGATTCATAAAAAAAGAAGCCTAAAAATGCACTTCAAAGAGTTGGAATTTTGGCATAGCTACGCTCAAAACTGGAAGAAGTGCTCAACATGAAAATTGTCACCCCTAGAATTTCGTATGATCTGAAAAAATTATATTTTTTATTTGGATAATTCTGAGAAGTTATGATCATAAGAAACAGTGGTATTCTCTGCCATAAAATCTGGGCTGAAAATTACTTTGAAAGAATTGAAATTTTAACATAGTAACCCTTAGATTTTGAAGAAATGATGTATATGAAAATTGTAGGCAACTCAATACTCTTCAGTTTGAAAAAAGAATTTCCCCATTTGGGTTAGTTTTGTGGAAGTTGTAGCAGTGAACAAAGGAGATAAAATATGAAAAACAGTGAGTTTGGTAATATTAAATAATATTAAAACCCAATTTTATCAAAAACTGCATTTTGTCAATATTACGTCGAAACTTCAAAACCTCCATTCAATTCTAAAAACATGTGCATCATTATTTTTTATCACATGAAACATGATTATTTAAGTTTGGTAATTCTATATTTTAATATTTATATGAATTAAATATTTCATTTTCAAAGTGCTAATATTACGGGTCGTTACATACTTCCCCTTTAATAGAATTTCATCCCCGAAATTCCAAGTATGGAAAAATAAAACAAAACCAAACAATTAAGTTCACCTAAAATTAAACATCACCTATAACCCTAGTCAGGGGCACAGCGCCTTATCCTATCCATTTTTATTTATCAAATTAAGGTAGATTTCATTTTAAAATTCCTAGGTTAATTTTACTAATCTAAAAGAATTTTACTTAGGCAGCTAACCTAAGATCTGATACCTTTTGTAATGACCCGGTTTTTGGACCAGTCAAAATTGCCAAAAAAACACATATATTCTAAAACTATGAACGAAAACTACCAACTTAATATACAATATATGATAAATATTCAACATTTTTGAATATATAGGATACAATTTCAATTGTACAAGTTATCGGAGTAATAAATTTAATCTGTTGGGTGTGCTTTAATACATACCAAATACAATTACAAATAAATCTACCGCTGCATAATTCTAATGAGAGAGACAACTATAGCTATTCCTGCAAACTCAATAAAAATGCCAAATGCGGAATAAAATAGCAAGCAGGAAAAATACATCAATACACGATATATAGCAAACAATAAACAGAAAATATTATGTTATTATTGGGGCTGCATCACTACCACTTATGACTACCTACGTGCCCCTATCTAATTGGATACCCAATTAGATACAGGATCAAGCCAACATAGTTCTCCTACCACAAATAGGACTTATGGAGCCTACGATGCTACAAACAATATACAATTCCCAAAACTACACACTTAAACTTACTCCTTAAATTTATATTTTCTAAATCTAACTAACTTTATTATTTTCAAAATATAATCCTTTTTGAAAATAATCTCTTTGGACTAAACTCCCAATTTTATATTTCAAAACCTTTGAAATAGTATGTACACTTCTTTTGTATGCACTTATATTTTGCTTCGGGTTTTTAAAACAAATCCCTTATTAAATATTTATTTAAATATCTCAAAATACTACTACAAAATCATATCAAAGTATAAGCAACCAAATCGGGAAGTTTCACCTATATACAAAGCAACCGGTTCCCGATGTTCACACAGTCGATAAATAAGTACATCCCTCTATTTCAAGAGTGGAGTATACAAAACACATATGCCCACTTTTAATTATGGGTTGCCCGAATCATCAGTAACATAAAAAATCATTTTATATTCCAAAGTGATAAATCAGTTTCAATAATATTCACAAATATTTTCAAATCCTAGTGTTGCTACTTCATAAAACCTTCTGAAATTGTTTTCAAACACTGGATTTTTAGTCCTCAAAATTCTCTTCGTTTACAAAACACTTTTATAAACTATTTTATAATCCCTTCAAAAGTATTTTTCTTAAAATATTTCTATCGCCTTCGAAAAGAAAAAATATCTTTTATTTCCAAAATCTTAATAATTTTTTTTATTATAATTCCTACTTAACCAATTATTTTATCGAACACCTTGTAGTCAAACTGTGAAATTCTAATCACAAGTGTTCGTATTTAATCATTCTCGATTTATTGTCTGCCCAAGCCATGCATATAAAAAGGTAAACTGCTCATATAATGGTCGAGCCTAATTTAAAAAATCAGTCAATGAAATAAGCACAATAACAAATGATAATCACCGCTTCGTTCTATCAAATATTTATAACACTTTTATTTTATCTTGGACTAAATGGTTTGATATTTATTTTGAAGCATCCGGGCTTTTCCTTCGACATGTTTCGTCCCTTGCCCATGTCTTCTAGGATATCACATACAAAACACGTTACTAGTCGTTTCCCCATACACCATTAAATATTTAACTTCTACATTAAAATACTTAATTAACCATCCAGCTATATTGAAATAAGCGAATCAAACCATTATTTTAGCAAACAAAGTAAACAAGCATTCAACAAGGGTTTTCAAAAAATACTTGACATTTAAAGTTCTTTCAACATAGCGATGGTTTTAATGAACATAAAGGAAGAAATAGCTCACTTTAGATTCCAGTACGTCAAAATTTGATGCGAGGAACTCAAGATCTAAACCATACTTCCTACAATGCTTCGAAACCAAACCAAAATAAACACGAATTCCTCCTTCCTCCCATGTGCTCGGCCAAATGTGGAGATGGAGGTTACCGAAAATATAGAGAAGAAGTGGTGGAGCTTTCACTTGAATTTTCAAAACTAGATCCGAAAATAGGTCATTTTCTCTCTGGTTTTTGACTCCTTTACTCTCAAGATTTGAAAAAAGTTGTTCATTGAAAAGTTGTTTTAAATTATTGTCTCTTGAATTTATAAAAAATGGAACCACTTGATTTCAAGTTGGTTTAAGGGTGATATGATTGTATGAAGAAGGGGTATTCCCAGATTCGCAAAAAATGAAGCCCGAAAATGCATTGTAAATAATTGGAATTTCGACATAGGTAAGCTCAAAATTGGAAGAATTGCTCAACATGAAGTTGTAGCCACTGAAATTTCATTTGATCTGAAAAAAGATTTGTTTTATTTGGATAAATTTCGAGGAAGTTATGATCATAAGAAACAGAGGTATTCTAGGCCATAAAATCTGGGCTGAAAATGACTTTAAAAGGATTAAAATTTCAACATAGTAACTCTTAGATTTTGAAGAAATGATGTAAATGAAAATTAAGTAACTGAATTATCTTGATTTTGAAAAAATAATTTCCCCATTTGGGTAAGTTTTGAGGAAGTTATGGCCATGGGAAAAAGGGGTAAAGTATGAAAAATAGTGAGTTTGGTATTAAGGCAAATGGATATCGATTGAATATATATTTCACTTTATTTCTTTCGGACATTTTTTCTATAGCACGGAAGCCTTAGAAAGCAGGGGAAGAAGATGAAGAAGCTTGAGAAAAAGAGAAGAGGAAGTGTAGATTGAGATGTGTAGAAAGTGAAGATACGGTGGTATTTATACATGAAGTTTATAGCAAAATGATCTTATTACCCTTAACCCATACTCATTTCTAACCACATATTTATTCCTCCATTCCAATTCATGATTAGACTCTTAAGTACTAGCATTTAATGAGATGGAAAGTATGTGTAAGGAGGTGAAAGGTGATGGTAAGTTTGCTTTTTATTATTTAACACTTAAGTATTCTTATTAATCATACTATGAAAATATCTTAGATGTTTTCTTAAATTTTTTATGTGACTAATTGTGATGTTTTTTAAATGTGTGTATGCATGGTACATATATGTATCTAAAAACGTTGCAATGATTTGAAATAACTTTCGTTCTTTGAATGGTCGAAAATCCGAAAAACGATCGTCGGTTACAGTTTCAGTTTTAAATCAAACTATTTATTTATGTAAACTAAACTTGAGAATTTATTAGTTATCCTCCTTACATAATTAAAACAAATTCATTTAACCTATAAAACCATATTAAATAATATTAAAATCCAATTTGATCGAAAACCGGTTTTTGTTGATTTTAGGTCGAAACTACAAAACCTCTCTTCAATTCTAAAAAAAAGTTCACCATTCTTACTTATCACATGAAACATGATTATTTAGTTTTGGTAATCCCATATTTGAATATTTAAATAAATTAAATTTTCCATTTTCAAAGTGGTAAAATTACGGATCAGCATATACTCCCCCCAAAAGAATTTCGTCCCCGAAATTCCAAGGATGGAAAAATGTAGCGAAACCAAACAATTAAGTACACCTAAAGTAAACATTACCCATAATCCAGTCGGAGGTAGGCGCCTTATCCTTTACATTTTTATTTATCAAATAAGATAGTTATCATTTTAAAATTCCTAAGTTAATTTTACTGATCTAAACAAATTTTACTTAGGCGCCTAACCTAAGCTCTGATACCATCTGTAATGACCCGGGTTTTCGGACCAGTCAAAATTGTAGAAAACACTCGTCCATTCTAAAACTATGAATGAAATCTACCAACTTAATACACAATATTTGATAAATATTCAACACTATTAAATGTATAGGATACAATTTCAATTGTACAAGTTATCAATTTAATCTACTAGGTATGCTTTAATACATACCAAATACAAATACAAATAGATCTACCCCTGCATAACTCTAAAGAGAGAGACAGCAATAGCCATTCCTGCAAACTCAATAATCATTTCAAATGCGGAATAAAATACTAAGCAGGAAAAATACATCAATACACGATATATAGTAAACTATAAACAGAAAAATGTTATGTTATTTTTGGGCTGCATCACTACCACATGTGACTGCCTATTTACCCCTATCTAATTGGATACCCAATTAGGTACAGGATCAAGCCAATATAGTTCTCCTACCGCAATAGGACTCATGGAGCCAACAATGCAAAAAATAATATGCAATTCCCCAAACTACCCACTTAGGTTTAATTTTCAAATTTAGATTTTCAAAATATAATTCTTTTCGAAAATAATCTCTATGGACCAAACTCATGATTTTTTATTTCAAAGCCTCTGAAATAATATATACACATCTTTTGTATCAACTTATATTCTACTTCAGGATTTTAAAACAAATCACTTTTGAAATATTTATTTGGAAATCTAAAAATACTACTACAAAAGAAAAGGTATAAGCAACCGGGTCGAGAGGATTCTCCTATATACAAGGCAACTGGGTCCCAGCCTTCATACGGTCGATAAATAAGTACATCCCTCTATTCCAAGAGTGGATTATATCAAAAAAATATGCACACTTATTAGTTATGGCTTACCCGAATCATCAGTAACATAATAAATCATTTTATATCCCGAAGTGATAAATCAGTTTCAGTAATATTCGTAAATATTTTCAAATCATAGTGTTGTTATTGCCCAAAAACCTTTGAAATCATTTTCAAACACTGGGTTTCTAGTCCTCGACATTCTCTTCATTTATAAAACACATTTATAAACCATTTTATAATCCCTTCAAAAATATTTATTCTTAAAATATATCCATTACCTTCCAAAAGAAATCATTTCAATTCAAAAATAAAATATCTTTTATTTCCAAAATCGTAAAAAAAAAATATAATTCATGCCTAACCAAAAATTTTATCAAACACCTTATAATCAAACTGTGAAATTATAAACAAAAGGAGTTCGTATTTAATCATTCACAATTTATTATCTACACCGCCCATGCATATAAAAAGGTAAACCGCTCATATAATGATCGAGCCTAATTTAAACAATCAATCAATGAAATAAACACAAAAATAAATGATACGCAGTGCTTCATTCTATCAAATATTCATAACGCTTTTTATTTTATCTTGGGTTAAAATGGTTCAATATTTATTTTAAAGCATCCGGGCTTTTCCTACGACATGCTTTTCGTCACTCGCCCAAGCCTCCTAGGATCTCACAGACGAAACACGTGCACTAGTCGTTTTCGCATACCCTATTAAGTTTTAACTTCTAAATTTTAAAATACTTTATCGCCATCCAAACATATTCAAACAAGGAAATCAAACCATTATTTTAGAAAACAAAGTAAATAAGCAATCAACAAAGGTTTTCAAACAATACTTAACACTTAAAGTTCTTTCAACTTACAATGGTTTTAATTAACTTAAAAGAATAAACAACTCACTTCGGATTCCAATCCGTCAAACTTTAAGGCAAGGAACTCAAAATCTAAACCATACTTCCTACCATCCATCGAAACCAACCCAAAATAAACTGGAATTCCTCATTCCTCCCAAGTTCTTGGCCAAGGCTTGAGATGGAGGTTGGCCGATAGTATAGAGAAGAAGTGGTGGAGCTTTGACCTTGAATTCTCAAAACTAAATCTGAAAAATAGGTCATTTTCTCTCTGATTTTTGGCCGCTTTACTCTCAAAATTTGAAAAAGTTGTTAATTTAAAATTTGTTTTAAATTATTTACTCAAGAATTTAAATAATAAGAATCATTTGCTTTCGATTTTTTGAGCAAGATATGTTAGAACGAAGAAGAGGAATTCTCGAATTCACAAAAAATGAATCCCGAAAATGCACTGCAAATAATTGGAATTTTGACATAGGTAAGCTCAAAACTGGAAAAAGTGCTCAACAATAAGTTGTAGCCACTAGAATTTTGTATGATCTAAAAAAAGATTTATTTATTTAGACAACTTTCGAGGAAGTTATGATCATAAGAAACAGAGGTATTCTCGGCCATAAATTCTGGGCTGAAAATAGCTTTGAAAGAATTGAAATTTTAACATAGTAACCCTTGGATTTTGAAGAAGTGAATGTAAATGAAAATTGTAGGCAACTCAATTATGATGAGTATGAAGAGAAGAATTTCCCCGGTGCGGTGAGTTTTGAGGAAGTTATGGCCGTGAGAAAAAGAGGTAAAATAAAAATAGTGAGTAAGATTGAAATGTGCAGAAAGTGAAGAAATGATGATGGTATTTTTACATGAAGTTTATAGGAAAACGCCTCTGCTACCCTTAACCCAAATCTCATTTATAACCATATATTTATTCCTCCATTCCAATTCAAGATTAGACCCTTAAGTACTAGCATTTTAAGAGATGGAAAGTATGTGTAAGAAGTGAAAGATGATGGTAAGTTTGCTTTTTATTACTTAACACTTAAATATTCTTATTTAATTATATTATGGAAATATCTTAGATATTTTCTTAGTTTATCAACGTGACAAATTGTGATGCATTTTAAATGTGTGTATGCATGTGTACATAAGTGTATCAAACAAAGTTGCAATGATTCGAAATAACTTCCATTCAATGAACGGTCGAAAATCCGAAAAATGATCGTCGGTCACATTTTCAGTTTTAAATCAAACTATATATTTATGTTAACAAAACATGTGAATTTATTTTTTATCCTCCTTAAATAATTAAAAAAAGTTAATTAAGCTATAAATTCAATTCTAAAAATAAGTTCACCATACTTATTAGTCACATGAAACATGATTATTTAAATTTGGTAATCCTATATTTGAATATTTAAATAAATTAAATATTGCTTTTTAAAAGTGGTAAAACTACGGGTTGTTACATACTTCCCCCCATAAAAGAATTTCGTTCTCGAAATTCCAAGGGCGGAAAAATTTAACGAAACCAAATAATTAAGTACACCTAAAAATAAAGATCACCCATAACCCCAGTCGGAGGCACGACACCTTATCCTATCCATTTTTATTTATCAAATTAAGGTAGTTTTCATTTTAAAATTCCTAAGTTTATTTTACTAACGTAAACGAATTTTACTTATGCACCTAACCTAAGCTCTAATAACATCTGTAACGACCAAGACTTTTGGAGCAGTCAAAATTGCCAAAAAAAACTGTATGTTCTAATACTACAAATGAAAACTGCCAGCTTAATACACAATGTTTGATAAACATTCAACACTATTAAATGTATATGATACAATTTTAGTTGTACAAGTTATAATATTAATCAATTTAATCTACTAGGTGTGCTTTATACATACCAAATAAAAAAACAAATAAATCTACCACTGCACATTTGTAATGCGAAAGACAGCAATAGCCATTCCTACAAACTCAATAAACATGTCAAATGTGGAATAAAATAAAAAGTTGGAAAAATATATCAATACACGATATATAGCAAACAATAAACAAAAAAAATGTTGTGTTATTATTGCGGCTGCATCTCTACCACTTTTGGTTGCCTACGTACCCCTATCTAATTGGATACCCAATTAGATACAGGATCAAGCCATGTAGTTCTCCTACCGCAAATTGGACTCATGGAGCCTACGATGCTACAAACAGTATGCAATTCCTAAAACTACACACTTAGACTTACTCTTTAAATTTATATTTTCAAAATCTAATTAACTTTATTATTTTCAAAATATAATTCTTTTCGAAAATAATCTCTTTGGACCAAACTCTCGATTTTTTATTCCAAAAACTTTGAAATAATATACACATATCTTTTGTATCAACTCATACTTTACTCTGGGATTCTAAAACAAATCACTTCTTAAATATTTATTTGGAAATCTCAAAATACTACTATAAAAGCATATCAAAGTATAAGCAACCGGATCGGGAGGTTTCTCCTATATAATGGGCAACTAGGTCCCAGCCTTCATACAATCGATAAATAAGTACATCCCTCTATTCTAAGAGCGGATTATACCAAAAACATATGCTCACATTTTAGTTACGGGTTATCCGAATCATCGGCAACATAACAAATCATTTTATATCCCGAAGTAATAAATCAGTTTCACCAATATTTTCCAATCCTAGTATTGCTATTTCCCAAAACCTTTTGAAATCATTTTCAAATATTGGGTTTTTAGTCCTTGAAACTCTCTTCGTTTATAAAACACTTTTATAAACCATCTTGTAATCCCTTCAAAAATATTTATTCTTAAAATATTTGTATTACCTCCAAAAGAAATCATTTCAATTTAAAAGATAAAATATCTTTTATTTCCAAAATCATAATAAAAAACTTTTATTATAATTCCTATTTAACCAATATTTTTATCGAATACCGTTTTGTCAAACTTTGAAATTGGAATCATAAGCTGTTCATATTTAATCATTCTCAATTTATTGTCTACCACCCCGTGCATATAAAAAGGTAAACTGGTCATATAATGGTCGAGCCTAATTTAAACAATCAATCAATGAAATAAGCACAACAATAAATGATAATCAATGCTTAATTCTATCAAATATTGATATCTAGTTTTATTTTATATTGGGTTAAAATGGCTTGGTATTTATTTTAGAGAATCGGGGCTTTCCCTTCGACATGTTCCCTCCCTCGACCAAGTCTCCTAGGATCTCATAGACGAAACACGTATACTAGTCATTTCCGCATACCCCATTAAGTATTTAACTTTTAAATTTTAAAATACTTTATTAACCATCCAATCATATTCAAACAAGAAATAAAACCAGTATTCTAGCAAACAAAGTAAACAAGCATTGAACAAGGGTTTTCAAACAATATTTAATACTTAAAGTTCTTTCAACTTAGCGATGGTTTTAATGAACTTAATGAAAGAAATAACTCACTTCGAATTCCATTCCGTCAAACATTAAGGCAAGGAACTCAAATCTAAACCATACTTCCTACCATGCTTTGAAACCAAATCAAAATAAACATGAATTCCTCCTTCCACCTAAGTGCTCAGCTAAGGCTTGAGATGGAGGTTAGCCGAAAGTATTGAGAAGAATTGGTGGAGCTTTGACTTTGAATTCTCAAAATTAGATCTGAAAAATAGGTCATATTCTCTCTGATTTTTGACCCATTTACTCTCAAAATTCGAAAAAGTTGTTAACTGAAAAGTTATTTTAAATTATTTTATCTTGAATTTAAAATAAAAGAATCACTTGATTTTGAGTTATTTATACGGAGATATGATTGAATAAAGAAGATGTATTCTCGGATTCACAAAAAATGAAGCCCGAAAATGCACTGTAAATAATTGGAATTTTGATATAGTTAAGCTCAAAACTGGAAGAAATTCTCAACATGAGGTTGTAGCCACTAAAAATTCATTTGATTTGGAAAAATATTTTTTATTTGGATAACTTTCGAGGAAGTTATGTTCATAAGAAATAGAGGTATTCTCGGCCATAAAATCTGGGCTGGAAATGACTTTGAAGGAATTGAAATTTTAACATGGTAACTCTTAGATTTTGAAGAAATGATGTAAAGGAAAATTAAGCAACTCAATTATCTTGAGTTTGAAAAAAGGAATTTCCCCATTTGGGTTAGTTTTGAGGAAGTTATGGCCGTGAGAAAAGGGGGTAAAGTATGAAAAATAGTGAGTTTGGTTTTGAAGCGAATGAATATCGATTTAATTTTGTATATTTTGTATATATTTCACATTATTCCTTTCGAAATTTTTTCTATAGCATAGAATCCATTAGAGAGCAGGGGAAGAAGATGAAGAAGCTTGAGAAAAAGAAAAGAGGAAGTGTAGATTGAGATGTGTAAAAAGTGAAGAAATAGTGGTGGTATTTGTACATGAAGATTATAGCAAAATGACCTTATTGCCCTTAATCCAAAACTCATTTCTAACCAAATATTTATTCCTCCGTTCAAATTCAAGATTAGACCCTTAAATACTAGAATTTAATGAGATGGAAAGTATATGTAAGGAGGTGAAAGGTGATGGTAAGGCTGCTTTTTATTACTTAACACTTAAGTATTCTTATTTAATTATACTGTGAAAATATCTTAGATATTTTCTTAGTTTTTTTATGTGACTAATTATGATGTTTTTTAAATGTGTGTATGCATGTGCATATATGTTTATCTAAAAACGTTGCAACGATTCGAAATAACTTCCGTTCGATGAACAGTCGAAAATCCGAAAAACGATCGTCAGCCACATTTTTTGTAGCAACTCGAAACTTAACCGTAATAATTAATTAATTCGTTAATTAGTTAAATAATAAAATAACTTTATGAAATTATCAAAATTGAGCCACAAGAATTGCGTCAAAATAAAAGCTTATTTAAATAATTTATCTAAGTTGATAAGAAAGATAAGAATAGAACCTGTACCAAATAGCATTCCCCTAATATTTCTGTGGTTATGGTGTTTCGCATAATCCTAAAGTGAGATGAGTTGCTTCGCATAATCCTAAAGTGAGGCATAGGGTACACATATGCTTATAGTGGTAATAAACGGTCAATCTATGGTATTTCAAATAAAAGGGATTTGAACAAGGGGCGCAACTAGATTTTTGTTTGATAGGGACCAGCTCTAACAGCATTTCTCCTATTTTTCTATGGGCACGGTGTTTCACATAACCCTGAAGTGAGACGAGGTGCTTCACATAATCCTGAAGTGAGGCGAGGGGCACCCTTATGCTGTCTAGGGTAAATAAAAGGTCAAAAGAGGGAACAACAAGAATGCGAGCTTGGTGGTGGTCACGCGTGTAGATGGCTCATAAATCGTTATAAGTTCCAAGCACTTAGTGTATCTTTCATAGACACCAAAATCTACTATGTAAGGAAACGTCCGGTCCACAGTAGATTCTATGGAATAGCAGGTCAATCAAAGGGTAGAATTAGGACATCAGCCTAATTAAAATAGGATTAGTAATTTAGCCTAATCAAAAAAACTATCAAGTATAAGTGCAAACAATCTAAGTCGACCTATCTTATCAATTGTAACAGTTTAATCGTATTTTCCAGTTTATCTCTTTCCTATTTCCTTTGTTTCCTTTTGTATATACTAGGACTATTGAAGAGTCAATTGCTTTGCTTAAAGATTCTAGTAGTTACTATCACTCACCAGACAATAGTCTGACCCACTCCTCTATTTTCCCTTTTTTCCCATAGGCAATCAAGAGAGAGGGCAGTAGATTGCAGTGCTTGGAGGTTTCTTGTATAAGATTCTATCATGTATTTCCCTACTTTTTCAGCTTTTGATTCTTTCATTGTACTGGCACTTAAGAGGGATATCTGTACTCTGATTTTTGTTGAGACTATGAGTTTTATTTCATAAGATATATTGGGTTTTGAGACATGTATGTTGTATCTGGTATTTGACTTATTTGATTTATGAAGCATTTATGAAGTTTTGTTTTAAATAAGTTATTTTAGTTTCTGATGTTTTTATCTATTTCTGTCATATGAATCTTAGTCTATGTTAGTTTCAGTTTATACCTACAATGTACTATGCCTTTTAGTGTGTCCTTTTGGGTATAATAAAGGGTGTGGGGTTGGTATCAAAGCCTAAGGTTGCAGAATTCCTAAAAATTTATTTTAGAAGTAGAAGTATTTTCCAAAATAATTTCTTTTAAAAAGAACTCTTAGAAATAAGTATTAAGTATAATAGAATTTTATAAAAATCCCCTTCAAGTCCAGTGGAATCTTCTTTCGAGCCTAAATTCTCTTTTCTTTACATAGAATGGTTGATTGGTTCCTAGAGCTACGGTACCAGAGGTGCAAGGGAAAGTGCCTGATACAACACCAGTAGGTGGAAATCCCTTTAATCCATCCACATTATCCCCCTTTTCTAAGCTATCAAAAGACTTCACTAGTATCGGAGGCAGAACGTTTTCTGGCACAGAGGATTTTGAGGAGATGTGGGTTAGTTTTGAGAATTTGGAGCAAAGGTTTAGGCAGTTAGGATTTAGAGGACCGACAGAGTGTTCATCCTACATCTTGGCAGCAGAAGAGGGAACTTGAGAAGGTTCCTATAAGCTCTAAGAAGCAGTGGAAGGATATGGACAAGTGGAAAGGGGGAGGACCTCAGAAGCAAATCAAGAAAAGTGGGAAATATAAGCATTGTAGAATGACTGGTCATTACGCGAAAGTCTGTAAGAAGGCGGGAATGAAGGGAAGGTGTTTCAATTATGGACAGCTTGGTCACTTTTGTAGGATTTGTCCTCAACAAAGGGGCCGGCATCGAACGCACCTGCACCACCAATTCAGACTTTGGGAACAACACCTTCCAACAGCAGACCAAATCAAGGTAGGAAAATTTGATTTCTATTTCTTATTTTCCCATTTGGACTCTTTTCGACTCTAGAGCATTACACTCTTTCATCCCTAGTTCTCTAGTAGATTGTTTGCACTTAGACATTTCTTTAGTAGTAGACCCATCTTTATTTCAAACCCCATAGGAGGATCAACACTCTTGGCTATGGTTTGTAGGGATTTGAAAAATTTTATTCTAGGAGTAGAATTTGACTGCGACCCTATGTTTTCTTAGGGTATGGGATGATCTTGGGTATGGATTGGCTATCAACATATGGAGCTATTTTAGACTGCAAGAGGACAGTAATTAGATTAAAAACTTGCAGTGGTCGGACTCTCGAGGTATCTTGCGACCCTCAAGGGTCAGTTATGTAAAACTTCATTTATTCCCTCGATCCATCATCATTAGAGTTAGATTCGGTTCCTGTCATCGGAGATTTTCTAGACATCTTTGAGGAGGTTATGGGACTATCCCCCTAAGAGTGAGATTGGCTTCAGGATTTATTTTGCTAGCCGGTGGCATTACCTATAGGGCATATGGCACCTAGGGAAAGGAAGGGATTGAGCAAGAAGATCCGTGAGTTTTTGAGAAAGGTTTCATAAGAAGAAACATATCGTAATAGGGAGCGCCAGTCGTCTTCGCTACCAAAGCAGGTGGTTCTCTTCGACTTTGCATTGACCATAGAGAATTGAATAAGCTCGTAAAGAAGAACCATTGTCCACTCCATAAGATAGATGATCTTTTCGACCAGTTAGTTGGCTCTTCAGTAATTTTTCAACATGGTTTAGCCATTGGATTTCATCAGCTTAGGATAACTAATGACAACATCGCTCAGACCGCATTTAGGATACCCGATGGATTCTTTGAGTGGTTGGTTATGTCTTTTGGGCTAACCAATGTCCCATCCTATTCTATAGATTTAATGAACCATGTTTTTAGAGATGTCCAAAAATAAATTCCAAGGAGGTATTCGTGGTCGACATTATGGTGTTTTCCAAGAAGTATGGAAGAGCATGTTATTTGTCTAAAGGAGATTCTATGTATGTTTCGTGTTCGTCTGCTAGAGAAGAATTCTTGGAGTATCACTTTTGGCATAAGGAATGCATTTCTTGGGGCGTATAGAATGTCTACACATGGTAGGAATTTAAGAAATGATTTTGTACATTTGGAATTCGGATTATGGAAATCCAAAGAGAGGTAGGCAAAGGTTAGAAATGTATAAAAAAATTCAGTAGATAAGCAAAGAAGAAAGTCCATGTGTAGATAATTGCAGAAATTATAATTGTCTCAGACAAGTGGATTTAATAGTGATGTCGTGGAAAAATATGAGTATATAAGTGGAATAGGAGTAAAAGCCTTTAGTTTAGGAAAAGTGCTCCGATGGTAGTAAGTAGGAAGACCCATTTTATGTCTAGCCCAATAAAATGAAAATTTAGAAAATTGAGAAGCTGAAAAATGTAGTTGTTAGTATTGAAAAACTTTCATTTTTAATATTTTATTTTAGAAAAAAAATGGGGTTTTCGAAGAATGGTAGGAAATTTAATTTGGTTTTTTATATAATGAAAAATTGAAATTCTTTTTGAAGAATTATGGACTGTGTGTATATATATATACATAACTCACTGGTTTCTTTGTAAGTAAACAAAGATTTCAAATATAAAAACCTAGAGTGTATCAAGTATCGAAAACATAGATTACAACTTTTATAGTTGTAATAATTTTTTTCATGAAAAATAAGAGGAGCTTATGATATAACATTATTATTATAGTAAGTGACTCCCAAGAGGAATATTTTTACATAGGCATATGAGATTTATTGGTATTTATTTAATTGAATCCATACACTAGTATTTTTTGGGTTGTAGTAATGGTGTTTTACGCAACATTCATTTTGACCCAAATAAAAATGTATTTTAAAAGGTAATTTCTAAGTACAGAAAAAAATGGTTTGTAAAGTACACTTATTATTTTTTATAAGTATAGGGAAATGTTTTTGCAGCTATGGGAATATTAAAACAGCTTTGAAGATGATTTTTTATGAAAGGAAAATGTGTAAGTTAGATAATAGAAAATATTTATCATGGAAGAATATAAATTAAACTTACTTTAATCTATTGGAATGAAAAGAATATTGGTATAATTTTGTATGAAACAAATAAAAATGTTTTGTGCAAGTTACAAGGAATACATGAAAGACATATACAAGGTACGAAAAGCACCGTATTTTGTGTAGCCTATTTCGAAAAATATAAAATAAGTTCCTTATAATTTCACATAAATATGAAATTCTCTTTCAAAAGATTCATAGGAGATTTTAGTGTTAATAATTTCTCATTTGAGAAAGTAGTTCCAATACATTATGGCATGAGACCGTGATGTACAATAAGAAGATGTTTTGAAATTCATAAAAATAGCTTAAAGATATTTTAAAAGAAAATGGTTGGGTGAAAAAGTAAGTAAGTTTTTGGAAATGAAAAACTTAATAAAAATAGAATTTTAAAATTCAAATTTTTATAGAATACTGCAAAGGTCTTTAAAACAAACGAGGAATAAGATTTGGACTTAGAATTTGAAAGTTTTTCTCATTAGGTTGGGAAATAATGTTAAGTAACCAAGTATTTTTGAATTAATAAAAAAAACTCAAAAATAACACTTTTTAAAGACAAAGATTTTTGGATTTGATGTTTTGAAAATTTAAAAGTCTTAGTTTTTGAAACGTTAAATACCCAACGAAACTCTTATAAATATGGAGCATAGAGGAATCATTTCCTAAGTGTAACGGAAAAAGTGCAAGACCGTGTAGGGGATAGCAGTGATTAATTTTGGAAGTAATGTTAGAAGTTCCTGTGGAATGTATAGGATACTAGTTAGAACCTAGGAATATTGATTCATGTGTGCAGACTAAAGAAGACGGTAAAGTGAAAAGAGTAAGGTAGTAAGGCCCGCATGGTTGAGAATGGATATTCCTGATTTTGGAAGAACTTGGGTAAAGCATCTTCCTTTAGTGGAATTCGCATAAGATAGTAGTTCTCAAGCTAGTATTAGAGTGGCACCTTCCGAAGCTCTTTATGAAAGACTGCACAAGTCGCCTTCTTATTGGATAGGGTCTACAGAGGGATTGCCTTGGTTCCGACATAGTTAAGAAGACTTCAGGGATGATTGGTTTGATTGAGAGAAAATTCGTATTTCATATCTACATTCCTTTGATAATAAGTTTTTAGAATTTCCTATTTCCATCTTTAGTTGTGAATAGGTTCTTTCCTTTATTATCCTTTGGAAGGGTAGAACTTAGGATTTAACCTATGGCTGGTAGGATTTGATGCAAACGTGTTAATAGAACATGTTATGAATGATGTATGCTAGTGATTGCAAGTGTTTGCTAGTGGATTCTAATGGACGCATATAGGTACACTAGGCACTATTATTCCTTAAGGATCGACCTAATTAGAACACAAGAGAATATGCATATGGATGTGTGAGCATTTTTTATTTATTTTTATGGTTGCTATAAATGGATGATTATCACATGCTTATTGCATTTGAATTATGTTGTAGCATGCATATTGAACTATCATATGATTGGGGTATTTTTGCATTCATTTGGATACATGACACGAACATGATTGCGTAAAAGGAGGTCAACTGAATCAGTGGACCGCCTAATCTTTTACATTAGTTGGGGACATTTACACTACACTAATTGCACGAGTATCATAAATTACATTAGAAAAACTTAAGGACAATAGATGAATGATTGATGAGTGAGTAGTTGATTGTAGAATTGGATGAAAACATTAAGTACATTCTTTCTTAGAGATTTCGAGGACGAAATCCTTTAAGGAGGGAAGAATGTAACAACCCGAATTTTAACCCGTAATAATTAATTAATTCATTAATTAATTAAATAATAAAATAACTTTGTGAAATTACCTGAATTGAGCCACAGGAGTTGCACCATTGTGTCCATGGTAATTTTTCGTCTATTTCTATATATAGAATGTCAAAATTCGAGCTAGAATGAAGTAGTTATAAATTAAACAAGAAAACAAATACATACACACACATACACACAAGGTCTAGGTCGACCTAGAGGTTGACCTAACCACCCCCTAGGTCGCCCGGCCTATCGACCTAGAAGGGAGGGCGGTCGATAGGGATATCGACCCGCCTCATGTGGTGAGCAAAGAATTCAATTCTTCATTTGCTTACGATTTCTACACGTCATTTACGTTATTTTCTCTCATCTGGTCCCTTATGCTTCCATCTGATGGCTCCTATTCAACTTATGACGTGATTGCACCATATTCAATCTTTAAATCCAACGGTCTGAGAACCACTTCTAACACTATAAATTAGATCCTAGGCCTAACCTCATTCTAGATTTTCTCCGCCCGGGATCACCTTTTCAAGAAGGACCCTAAAAGGAATAATTTTCCAAGGAGAGAATCTTTTTAATAAAAATATTTTAATACCCTATAAGTAAATCCAGGAAGGCCAAGGGAAAGAGCTAAGGACATGAGGTGAGTGATTTTAATTATTTTATATTTCTTTAAGCAATTTAAAATAATAGGGTTTTCATTAGTTGTAGTTTTACTACGATATTTAGAGTAACCTTTTTAGTAATTTATTTACAACTTTTAGTATTATTTTCAGTCTATTTATTCTAGCTATTCTTTTCAATTAATTTCAGTTTATTTCTAGCTTTTCCATTTATTTATAGTTCACTAATAGTATTTTAGTTTACTTGCTGTTATTTATGCATTATTGACATCTTCTTCCTACGTATTAGATTTCCTTCTTTTTTTTATTTCTCCTTCTTCTTTTTCGCATATAGATTAGAACAGAATTAATGCGAAACTGGATTAAATTATAAGAAATTTAAAATAATGGAATATACGATGTAAATTATAAAGACTAATATAAATGGAAGTGGACTAAAATTATGACTAATTATGATATTAATTGGATTGAGATTGGCCTAGTTATAACTTAGAATTATAACAAAAATGAAGAAAAGAAGCTTATTTTCACACTTAGACCTTGAGTTAAGTAATAAACATGATTATAACGTAAGTTATAAATTGGTAAACTATGGAAACTATGGCAAACTATGGAAACTATGGCGCTTATTTTAGGACTTCTGATAAATTAATAAGCAATAATGGAAATTGATAAAAATAAAAGATCATTAAAATAATTTATCTAAATTAATAAGTAAAGATAAGAATAGGAGCTGTACCAAATAGCATTCCCCTAATATTTCTATGGTTATAGTGTTTCACATAACTGAAGTGAGACGAGGTGCACATAATCCTGAAGTGAGGCGAGGAGTACACTTATACTTACAGTGGTAGTAAATGATAAATCTATGGTATTTCAAATCAAGCATATTTGAAAAGGGGGCGCAACTAGATTTTTGTTTGATAGGGCCCAGTACCAACAACATTTCCTTTATTTTTCTATGCACACGGTGTTTCACATAACCTTAAAGTGAGTCAATGTGCTTCACATAATCTTGAAGTGAAGCTAAAGGCACGCTTATGCTGTCTAGGATAAATAAAAGGTCAAAAATAGTGAGGCTAGGGGCATGCATGCGGCTGTCCGTGATGGCTCATAAATCGTTATGAGTTCCCAGCACTTAGTGAGCGTGTCTTTCGTAGACACCAAAGTTTACTGTGTAAGGAAATGTCCGGTCCATGGTAGATTATATGGAGTAGTAAGCCGATCAAAGCGTAGATTTAGGATTTCAGCCTAATTAAAATAGGATTAGGAATTCAGCCTAATCAAAGCATCTATCAAGGACAAGTGCAAACAATCAAAGTTGACTGATCTTATCGATTGTAATAATTAATCATATTTTCCAGATTATCTCTTTCCTATTTCCTTTGTTTCCCTTTGTATATACTAGAACTATTGAAGAGTCTATTACTTTTACTTTGCTTAAAGATTCTAGTAGTTACTATCACTCACCAGAATTTAGTTTGATCCACTCCTCTATTTTCTCCTTTTTCTCCCATAGGCAATTAAGGAAGAGGGCGGTAGATGTAGTGCTTGGAGGTTTCTTGTGGAAGATTCTATTATGTATTTCTCTACTTTTTTAGCTTTTGGTTCTTTCTTTGTACTGGCGCTCAAGAGGGATATCTGTACTCTATTTTTGTTGAGACTATGAGTTTTATTTCATGAGATATTTTAGCTTTTGAGACATGAATGTTGTATTTGGTATTTGACTTATTTAATTTATGAAGGATTTGTGAAGTTTTGTTTTAAATAAGTTGTTTTAGTTTCCACTGTTTTTACCTATTTCTGTCTTTTGAATCTTAATCTCTGTTAGTTTTAGTTTATACCTACAACACACCACAATTAGGTAAGAATTGCATGTATGTGAATCTTAGTCTCTGCTTGTGAATCACATACAGAGACTAAGATTTTAGGAATCAATATAGTGCAAATATGCACAAGGTCAATCCCAAGCCTCCTTGGGCTGTGCGCATATCACAAAACAAATTTTAGGAATTCAATTTCAAAGCAAGTGCAAAACAAGTGAAACACCAAAATACTCAAACAGGAGTATATGCAATTCAAGTGTGAGATAATACAACCAGAATACTCAAACCAAAAAATGCACACTTGCTATTCACACATACATACAAACAAGCAGAGACTTGCACATCCAGGGAATGCAAATGATACAATTAGGTAAGAAAGGCAGAACTATAGTAAACATAAACAAGAATTTAAGTGCATACAAACAAGCTCAAGCAAAACTATACTGCACATAGAAGAAACTCAAGGAAACTCAAAACAAGTTCAAATCAGAATGGTTTAGAAACTCAAAATGATTCTGATAAAGGCATGAACAAGGAACACCAGAAAATGCATACGTGAAGCATGTATAATGGTATATGCATAACATGTATTCAATGCTATAGGCAGCAAGTATATATCATCAAAGTGAGCATGTACATATATACTTATATATGTATACATATACATAGGCATCAAATAATAAGGGCTCAGGCAAAACAAGAAATCACAATGGTGAAGCAAGTACATAAAAGCTCGAGTGTACATACAAGTATATACAAGTACATACAAGTATATATACAAGAACTGAATTAGATCAAGATTTGTGATTGAAAGTGTAACAAGAAATAACAGTGAACATAAACAAGCTCATGCAAAAAAACAAGTGTTCAAGCAAGTATCAAATTGCACAAACAAGAAACCAAAGCACATGAAAGAGATTCAATCAATGTCAAGGCACTTCCTTGTTCAAGGCAATGCCAGCGCACTACCTAGAACAAGGCAGTGTGCACTACATTAAACAAAGGCAGCGTGAAAGTACATAAATAAGGCCACAATAAAACAATGCAACATGTGAACAAGGCCAACAACAAGGACCAAGGCAAAGAAAAAACATAATTGCAACACATATATGGAAGTTCAAAGCAAAAACATGGTAATATTTCACACATATATACATACATATGTATGTATGTATATACATGGAAGATATTTCACAAACCAAACTCAAAGGCCAACAACATGTCAATAATGGTATAAATATTCACACACATATATACATACATACATATATATGTATGTATGTATGTATGTATATGGAAGTTCAAACCGTCGAGAATACAAGTACAAGGTAGGGACAAGTGTACACATGAACTAAAATGATCAAATGAGTTGCAAGAACTCGATTGAAGTGATCAAAGTTAAACTTAACTTCCCAAAAGCAAACGATGAAATTGTAAGATGCAAGAATCAAATGAACAGGAATCAAAAGAACATCCACAAATATATACATACATATGAATGTATGTATATACATGGAAATTCAAAACATCCACTAACTCAGACATGAACTAATGAAGCAGTAACCAAAGTTTCCGCCATCACAACAAATATATCTCAAAACATATATGTTCATATATACATATATTAACACATATACCACAAAATAGAAATCTAAAAACACATATATCTCAAAACACATGAACTCAAGTGGAACTTAGGCATGGTATACACATATACACACATATGAACATATATACAAATGAACTCAAGTGAAACTGAAGTGCAACTCAGCCAAGAAGTACATGGAGTTAATGGCAGTGCACACTGCCTTGTTAAAATTAGCATCAAAACAAATCAATATCGAAAAAGCAGATAAGCATGGGGCAATTAGAAACCAGATAGCAAGCTCAAGTGCAAAATCAGAAAATCAGATAATACTAACATCTATTAAATTTTGAAATCAATAATAAAGCAACCAAACCCACAAGTAAACCTATATTCACGAAATAGAGGGTTTCAGTTCCTGTAAATAACTCAAAATCATCAGTGGCATATCAATTTTTAACTCGCAGCATCAGAAGTCAAGAACGCAATAAATCAACAAGGGGCAGATTGTATCGAGTAGTTGAATTCAGATATCATCGACTCACGAAAGAAATCGATTGTGAAATTCTAATTTTTGAAGGCAGCTCGGAGGCAAAGGGAGTGACCTAAAGCAAGCATTTGGAAGAAACCCTAATTCACTAACCTACATTTTGAGAGGGAGAGAGTATCGGGTTCTAAAATTGAGAGGGAGAAGCAAGCGTTTTAAGAGGAACGCAGGCGGCCACGAATTGGAACACAACTTTTTTCGTTTACAAATGAAAGAATTGAGAGAGGGAACGAATTGGAATAAAGGCAGCCACGAAATAACATGGTGAATATTGAGGGGGAAACCCAAATTTTAGTAAGGAGCCTAGACCAAATTTTTGATAATTTCAATCAAACAACAGATAAGCATTGTCTGAAAACAAATGTTGTATGATCGCTGTTGTGTTGCACAATAGATGATTATTCCATGTGTTGTGTAAAAAAGAGGAATAACAGAAAATCTACCATGTGTTGTGTGATCACAGTTGTCTGATGATTCACTTTGTGGCATAGCGATAAACTCTTATACATAAACAAACCAAAACAAAATTTGAAACAAAATAAAATAATATACATGTAGTTTATGAAATAAAATGTTTCCTTTGAATAAATATTTAGCACTAGACATGACAAGATTGTGAAACAAGGAATAAATAATTAATTCAATGTTTCCCATTTTTATTTCAATTATTATAGAATGGTTTAAAACATAACACAATTAAGTCATCATATTATGTTGTCAACAAAAATTATTTAATGCAATTCTTTCAAGATTTTATTTACGTAGCAATTTGTGTGTAAACATTCGAAACTATTTTTTTAATATGAAAACTGATATATTAATAAGAATATTTCAAAAATTAATTTCGTTTTTCTAAATAACAACAATAAAAATATACGACGTATGCATATACAGATTCATGATAAGAGGGTCTAGATTGAAGTTAAATAAACAAGATAAATAAATATACAGAACATAGACAAATGAAGTTATTGTTGTTCATAGCAAAATAGTGGCAAACATAGCAAGGTTTTTTATATCATGACTAACATATGTCGTTGTTCCAAAAGGGAGTTTGAGACGTTCAAATAAAAATCTAAATTCACATATACGAATAGAGGGACGAGATAGAGAATTAAGGGGATGTAAACAAAATTAAAGGTTATGTAAATATATTGAATTACCTTTGGGTGAAGCCTGGAGATACACCTTGAATGATAGAAAAATTCTTAGATCCGATAGATGATTCTGTAGATCTGCAGTACTCAAGAGACAACCCTTTTTCTATTTAATTTTGCTTAATTAGATTTTGGAATTTTTGAATCCTTTCCACCATGTAAATTTGATCTAGATGTTTCTCTACCGAGGGAAAGAAAATGACAGAGAGAAATCTTATTAAAGGAGGCAACAAATATGTAATGAAGATATGGTCTTTTCTCTTCTTTAATTAATATTGCCTCTTCATTTTAATTTTAAAAACTCCTATCCTTCTCTATATGATAGCCCCCATCATACTGGGTTGTAAGTCCAAATTCTTTCAAAATTCAGTTAGTATTATCTCCATTTAAATCTAATTTAAATATCCTATGATATCGTATACCAATGCGCATGTTTATAATCTTTTATATATGCATATTATTACATACCAATAGAAATCAAACACATCAAATATTCTTATGTTGAATAGTTATTATTAATTAGCTTAATTTATTTAAAGCCTATTTCATTATTTATTTTGTTTAAATTGAATATTCATCATTTTCGTTGTGTGACTCAAAGGTACAAATTCTATCAAAGGTTAGCATTGAAAAATTCAAATATTAATGTCCACACGTCACCTTAGCTTGTGGTGTGACATTATGGCTGAATTTATCGCTTATGCATCCTTTGGTAAAATCTAGTTTTACTTATTATAAGCGTTAATGTTAGTGACAATTATTTATACCAATTCTCTTTGTCAAAACAATCACTTTGGACTTATGGAATTAAGTAATAGTTAAAATTCCAATATCGTCCATATTCAACTTTATAGTCCAAATACAAAGCATTTATTCAATATTAACAATTATTATTGACTGAACTACTATAGCTAGAGATTTTGACTTCCAGTTGACTGTAATACTAATCCTATATAACTGAGGAGATAAATCCTCTCTTGAATAGTATTTCACTTTCAATACTTCCACTCAACCCAACTATATTCATTTAATTTACTATGTGCCATGATGGGATTGTAACTAAAGCGGGACTTTCATATTGGAGATCGACGGTATTATCAAGTCAAGAGAACTCTATAAATTAGTCACATTAATATTTTCTACTTGACGATAGTTATATTAACTAACAGAAAACTATCAAATGAGTTATTTCATAATTATCCAATAACTATCAGTACATAATTCCTTGGTGCCCTTACTGACAATGAGTAATACACTACCCAATATTTGGAGAGTGTTATGTACTCTAGACTCAATGAATGTACTGATATCCAATCTTAATTAGGAATATTTAAAATGGTATATTCTATTAAATATACTTTTAATTAAATTAATTATTTGATATAAAACATTATATCGAGTATATAATAGAAATAAAACATTTTTATTTTGAAAAAGATTGGTTATCGAGTTAAATATATGTGACAAATTACATTATTGCCTCTAAGGCATACCACTAATTCTATCAATACGAAATTAAAATAATATACTTAGATAAAATTTGCTCAACCATTATAATTGATCAAATGTTTATTATTTAAAATATACAAATGAACCGAGTAAAGATTGACATAGAAATATAAAATATACTTAATTACCCTTTTGTCATACTGTTAATTTAAGGCCCATGCAAGAGCCAATTTATACAACCACTTAAACATTCGAGCCTGTTTGTATGAGATGGTGCATTATCTTGTACGAGTTTTGAAATCTAAAAGCAATGCATGAACATGGATTTTTAATACACATTCGATCATGTATAAATATTTTATTGTGAACAATGGTGATTTGTAATGTACAAAACTTCAATTAAATTAAGTTCATTCGAAATAAACAAGTAAATCATAATGCGAGGTAGTGTTTCCAGTACGACTTAGTATAGTAATGATCTTATTGTGTTAGATGTAGCACTAAACCAAGAGATAAAAGATGTACCTAGGAATTCTATCACTTAAATATTGGTTTGATCAGTTCACATAAAGTTCATTTTGTTCGATATCCTTAATTTTCACGGATGGCCAAATGCATTTTATAAAGAGTTCTTTATGTTCTTGTAGTAAGGGATTCATTTTGAATGGTTCAACAACCTTGAAAGGAAAGCAAATGTATGTGAGTGAATGTAACTTAGGCATGGTTTGGATAAAGAGAGTGAATGGCCACCTCTATTTTATGAAGAGACATTGGAACAGAGAATTATATAAAATACTAAAGGATATTTAATATGGAATGAGAAATGAAAACTTCTATTCTAAATGTATTTTGTACAATTGACCTTTTCGACCCTCGAATGTCGACACTGATACATTCATGATATTCATCGACCGAGCACCTAAGTGCCGAAAAGGCAAAACGTTGGGGTAGAAGAAAAGGAAAATGAAACAAAACAATAGAGAAAAACACAATATCAGAATCTCACATGTCGAACGATAATGTATAACATCTTAAAGGATCTTTACCAAAAAGACAACTTCTAATATATACATCAATTAGAGTAAACTAACCCATCATCAGCCTGGACGGTTATAATAGCCCGTCCTCACAAGCGTTGATAAATGAAAATAAGTAATGCAGCGAAAAATGAATACGGTAAGAAATCATCTAGCTTCTCTCCATGAGCTTCAATGAACCACAGCTAAATCTGATAATATACACGGGCTGACCCAAATATTATAAAAAAATAACACCTGGATCAGTCTGGTAAATCAGCATGAGTAACTAAAATCGTATAGATTTTTATATTTATAAGACCTTTCAAACGTAAAGGTATCTCGTAAGACCGTACTGCAAAAAAAAACAGACAGTCTTTTACCTTACGACAACCAAACCATTTCTATTTGAAAATCTAGTAATACTGTAATAATGTCTAGGTTGTGAAATATAGATAGTCAAGTAGTTGCGATGCATGTGAGTGTATATCACAACAATAATAGGTATACAATCATAACTGCTAAGGCGCCTTCGTTATTTATGTAGGATTCCAGGAGGTGCTCTCAGTACTTCTAGAATGGTCCTTCTATATAAGGATCAGAGATATCCTTTCGAAGCATCGTATATCTCTTTATAAAATATATCATAGGAAAAACATAGCTGGTCCACGCTCGAACATGTGGCACCGAGTCATATTACTCCCGCATGCATATCCATAAGTAACAATAAAATGGACTGCATGCACCCTTTAAGTTAGCTATTACCCATAGACTATGCCTCTTATATCTGGCTTCTATCACTACCAATGGTGAATTCATGCTCAACATCTCGACACATGAGCCACAACTAAAATAGATCTCGATACATGCATTCCCTACTCGAATAGATCTCAGAACCACACATGGATTCCTATATCTCACCAGATCTCGAAATCATACAAGGATTCCATATCCTGAATAGATCATGAACAACCACATGTATTCGAGCATCTCAAACAGATCTCAAACCTCCACATAGATTCCGGCAAGTCGAACCAATCATAAACCTCTTCCAAAGCGTAGAACGCATATAAGTGGTTATGATTTCAAGTCATCTCATATAAGTACACTCCTCTGCTTACCGGGTGCTCTAAAACCAATAGACGGATTTTCGGTAAACTAAACTCCGGTTCTATGGGAAACAAACTAACAATACATAAGAGCAAAGATCACCTCCTTACTGTTTAAGTAGACGGATTTCCATATCATTTGTCCTAGAAAAGCGAAATGAGTTTATACGTATGGTATTGCATCGTCCAAGAAAACTATACTTTATAATTCTCATATTTCTTCTAGATATTTCCAGAGTTATATTTTGGTCCATTTCAATAATATTGAGAATGATCATACAAGGAATACTAAGTCCTGTATACCATCCATAAGCAAGTAACACATAAAACATGATCGACACACACAAGCATGGTCAATTCATATAAATGACGTCCCTTTTTTTAATTAATCTTCCATCATTAATTAAAAACCTCTTTTATAATTTAAACTCATTTATCAAATAAAACATCATCTATGAATCACTATTATTCACTTGTACTCTTTCAATACGTCAAAAAGTATTCATATACTTACCTCAATTGGTATAAATATATTCACAAAAGATTAACATGATTTCTTACTTTAAACCTTTACTTTTTCTATTTTTTTCAAAAGATTTCATTTTATAATTTCCTTCAAAATATCCATTTCAAGGGTCTAAGTACATTCACAAATCCATTCAAAAAGTTTATGACTAATGTTACTTAACCTCCCAAAACCATTTCACTTATGCTTTTTCTTTTAAACATCCTTTTAAAGACTATTTACATTCATAAGTATAATCAAAAAGGGTTGAAGACAAATGTTATTAACATATTATCACAACAAAACCAAAACCATTTCGTTTATGCTTATCTTTAAAACAACCCTTTATGTCTATTTACATTTATTAGTATAATTAAAAAGGTTTGAAGATGAATGTTATTAACACACTGTCACAACAAATCCATAACCATTTCATACTAATATCTTCTTTAAAAACATTCTTTTAAAGATCAAAGATAATATTTAGTTAAGTTCGATAGTCGACTATCCGGTTAAAAATGATTGCTTTCAAAAATCATGATTCATATACTTAACTCGTTTCTGATATTCCAACTTAGCAATTCATCATCCAAGAGTAAAGCCATGTAAGTTAGAGCACTGGTTACATCAAAGCCTCGCCTAGATACTTCATTCTTGAATCTCATAAATAGATAAATCTACCTTGTCGGCTTTTGCTGTTAAGCATAGTTAATTTTTGCCTTCAAAAATTACATATACACACTTCAATAATACCTGTTAATATGCTTTAAATATCTATGTAGAATATTACTTGAAAATAACTAATAATTTGACGAAAATAAAGTGAAAACATGTTTTATAATCTAAAACTGCTTTACTTCCAAAATACATAAATAAATATTAAAAATATATTTAAACTTCAAACCAAATTTAAAATACTGTAATATATGTTAAAAAACATCCCTCAAAAGATTAGGGAAAATACCAAATTATGCTTAAAACGAGGTTAACAGGGTTATTAAACCATTTTAATAACAATTAATCCAAGATTCAAATATTTAAAAAATTCATATATTTAAATACGAAGTGTTCAAAATCCCAGATCGTTACATTCTCCCCGCCTATAATATTTCGTCCTTGAAATACCGACACAAGCAACAAAAACAACAATCTCACATTTGTACCTAATGGTATTGTAATCATTGAAAACCAAAGTACAACCACATAACAATACTACACAGTAGTGCAATCACTAGCAAGCGAGATTATGGTCGCCTAAGTTCAAAACGTCTCATCGTACAAGGATGGCAAACAATCCACTAAGAGTTACCTTATGCTCAACAGGCTCAGGTATTACTCAGTCATTCAGTCATGTTACTTTAGAACAATTCAAAGAGTCATTCCCCAAACTCTCCATAAGCCAACACACAAAGCATACAAATATTAGTAAAGGCCGTGCAATGGATATATAAGATCTGTACGCAATACCAAATCTGATCACTAGCTCGATCACATAAAGTTCACTTTCGAACTAGTATATCCACCTGGTCTCTCTAGTATGGACTCCAATCTGGTTCCTTGATTAGAAACCTATGTTCGCCTCAATAGCCATATATTATGATAGAAAACTTTAAGATTATATCAAAAATCCATCAAGTGTTCGCCGTCAAGGATTGAATGAAAATTCCCAACTCGGACCAGTGTAATCACCTCAAAATCATGTACTCGAATCTGGATTAAGAATTCTCAAGGGAATAAAATGATCTACATATAACTTACATAATTATTCTGTTAGTTTCTTAACTACACCAATTGCTTTCCATTTTTAATTCACGTTCTTTATCATATATAGTAGTCCTCATTTAATACTGAAACCATTTATGAATCATTTCATAAAATTTTACTCCAAATTATTAAAAATTATATAACTTAAGTTCATACTCGTATAATACTCAACTACATCCTAAGAGTATATACAAAAACATCTAATTCATTTTACTTAACAAGTATGTTCAAAAATTTAAAACTTGTTTAAATTCTCTACCTTTTCAATTCAAGAGTTACAAAATCACTTATCTTCAAGTTCTCGCTAATTCGGGATTTTTCAACTGTCCAAAATCATTGAAAATTCCTTTTCATTTCAATAAATGAAAACTATCAAACAACATATCATAATGAGATGCACAAACCAAACTACCATAATGTATAGGATACTTGCGTCCATAATATAACTTAATAGAAAACTTAAGAACCAAACAACAGGTTTCCATTTCAATTCATTTTAAATAATATATACTTATAACTTTGGTATACCAAATCATACTTCCAGAATTTAAATAAAATCTGTTTCACTAAAATAACTTTATAGTAAAGCTACTATAGTAGCATCCCCACTTTGAAACTCAAAAATAAAATACGAACGACGCTGCAGTCATCACCAGAATTACTTTCAGCGATAGAAGTAAGTACAATACTTCTAACTCATACCCATTAGACTTAACCAAAATCATTTCCAAAACGGTATCTAATACTTCGCAAACATTACTACTACCATGGTATCAATTTCATTGTTAACCGGCACCTTGGCCCGGCTACAAAATGACAGTTGAAGATATTATTATTAGCACTAGACAAGGTTCTGACCAAGAGGAGCCTGGTAGCATACGGGTTTGATGCAATCAACATGTTCGGCACAAGCCTCATTCGACACAAGCCTCGTTCGGCAATCGCCGGTTGACATCTATGGCTTGGTGCGCAGAAGTTACTTACCATGGGCCGATGTACATTGTTCCTAGGTCCATTAAGGAAGTCCAACCCATCTTCGTCTATAAATAGAGAGGCAGGGGCACAGTGAAATGGGCCTCTTTCCGGGAACACTGGGAAGACCCTGCCATTTTTTATACTCGCCTCTTTTTAATTCAAACTTGTATTCAAGTGATTGATTTACGGATTGTATCTGTATTCATGCAATTGAGAAAGCAAAAAAGATTAAACTCAAAGTGGATGTAGGAAATTACGCCGAACCACTATAAAATTGGTGTTCTCGTTTTCGTTGTTCTTTTTGCATTGAATTACACTATTTTTCAGTTCTAATTTACTCTCTTCAATAATCTCTCTACATAACTCTACTCAAGGGTGTTAGTGACCAATTTTGGTGCTAACATTTTGGTGCTTTCACTGAAAATTGAATTCTCAGCTTGATTGGATCTCATCGTCTACTGGTGGATTTCCATATTCACGAGATAGATCTAGTTGTCTACTGGAAAACTTCCTATTCTACTCAGATTTGAAAGAAATCTAAAGTAAGCTGATAGCCGTAAATTGGATTCACTAATGTATGCAAGATCTGGGGATTGGACGTTGAAGTTTGCATTCGAGTTGAATAAAGGCCGACCCTCCTCTGAAGGCGATTCGGCCGATCGTTCCAGAAAAGGCGTATGCCGATCGCCCTAAAAAGGCATATGCCGATCGCCTCAGAAAAGAAAGAAGGCCGAACAGAATTTAGGTCGAATAGAATTTAGGCCGAACAGAATTTAGGCAAAACAGAATTTAGGCCGAACAGAAAGAAGGCAGAACAGAATGAAGGCCGAACAGAATTAAGGCCGAACAGAATGAAGGCCGAACAGAATTTAGGCCGAACAGAATTAGGCCGAACAGAATTTAGGCCGAACAGAATGAGGGCCGAACAGAATTTAGGCCGAACAGAATAAAGGCCGAACAGAATTTAGGCCGAACGGAATGAGGACCGAACAGAATTTAGGCCGAACAGAATTTAGACCGTATAGAATGAAGGCCGAATAGAATTTAGGCCATATAGAATTTAGGACGAACAGAATTTAGGCCGAACAGAAAGAAGGCCGAACAGAACAAATGTCGAACGCTCTTGATGCCGAACGCTCTTGAGTGCCGAACGCTCTTGAGTGCCGAACGCTCTTTAGTGTCGAACGTTCTTGAATCCGAACGATCTTGAGTGTCGAATGGTATGCAAATGCCGAGTGCCAAGTTCCCTGGTCAATCCTCCAGGTTACACCGAGCCGCATTCCTATGCCGTGTAGCATCCAGGCCAATCCAAACTTAAGTTACACTGGTCTCTTATAGTGAATTCAAAACTCAACTTGATAAAGTAACATTATATCCACTTCCCTTACATCCCATGATCGACCAGGGCTTAGACGATCTAGTGACAGCTTTTGAATGACGATAAGGGAACGGACAAACAACCATTACTCAAACGATACTCTCAAAAGGATATTATACTGATCGAGTTTGAGGAAAGTCGACCTCCAAATATATTTTGGCAGCTAGTTAGCTGGAGAGCCTCCTACGACCATGGATCATTTCTATGACAAAAATGAATCTAAACCAAAGTGTGGAGGAGCGGAACAAACTAAGAAAAATAACAATGGAGGCCCGTTGGCTAAGGATGTAGATCCCAGTAGCCAAAAAAAGACCTCAAAATTCGGCTCATATGCTCTTTGAAAGATCCAATTGACAACCTCTACTTGAAGACTCACGACTCGGAGTGGTACTAGAAACCAACCTCGAGAGAGTACACCAAAGTCTAAAGGAAATCAGGGGAATGTTGTATATTCCCAGATCCTCACTGATCCTAACACAGGCGATAACAAACACCTCTGAGGCGTGATCGAAAAGCTGATCTGGAAAGGAAAGCTTCAATACTATGTACAAGTCCTACAGAATGGCGGGCAGCGAAATCCAATGCCATTAATAAAGGACTATGATTATCAATTAGACTGCAGACGGCCGACATCCCTTTGAAAGGAGCCACAAGCAAAGTCGAATAACGAGCACACGATGCTGCTTCACTTATCAATGAAATTTATCCTAATCTTCTTTGAATTATTTCCATTTCTATTTTAATTGTTCTATGAAATACGACTAGCTTGAACTAAACTACTTTCAAAACAATGCAGGTGACCAGGTACTCAGATTTGGTCGCCAACCAATCCACACAGAGCATGATCGGACGTGTGGAGTTACATCTAGACGAGCATAATTCAATCGCCCATCATCAACCATATGCCTTTGATTTGGGGCTATGGACTAGATATTGAAAAGTTCATCACGATTAGAGCCCAAATACAAAGTCAACATGACTGACCATCCATTCATTGACCTCCACATTTGACTTGGATACCTGAACAAGGCTTGGAACGAGTATGGCCCGATCGTCCACTCAAATCAAGTCATAGAACAAAGTCCGATAAAATACAGAGGCCTATTCTGAAGCTCAGTGATGCCAGGATCTATCTAGAGTAGACGTGATTTGATCATCTACACATCAAATCCTACCTTCAACACAAAAGGTTGTTCGAAAGCCCACTTGAAGTAGTTGTGGTGGACCGCATACTCATTAACCATCGCTCACGATACATAGGCACGACCGCACCTTGGAACATATGGGACTTACTTTGTTTACTCAACAATCTATTAACCTTATTTTCTAGAAGGAGATACGAAGAGAATTGTAAGAGTTTTGGCTATCTAACCCAACATGGATGTGATCCAACCATCTGTCATATAGCTCCTTCCTTGACTTGATTGGAAGAGCTATAATCACCAAGCGAACGAGAATCAATCGTCCATTTTTCAAATTTCGTCCCTCATGCTGGGGCCAGAATCCCATTCCATTAGCAAACGTGGTTCGATTGTTCATTCGACAACATTAGCCTCGATACGGTAGATGAATACAAATTAAAGAGTGGAAATACGACTGCTCTCAACTTAAACCTCCAAGTCCCCAGAGTATGGACTGGAGTACTCTAAGTCCCCAGAGTGCGGACTCGAGTATAAACGACTTAAATCTCCAAGTCCACAGAGTGCGGACTGGAGTACTCTAAGTTCCCAGAGTGCAGACTCGAGTATAAACGACTTCAATCTCCAAGTCCACAGAGTGCGGACTGGAGTACTGTAAGTCCCCAGAGTGCGGACTCGAGTATAAACAACTTCAATCTCCAAGTCCCCAAAGTGCAGACAGGAGTACTCTAAGTCCCCAAAGTGTGGACTCGAGTATAAATGACTTGAATCTCCAAGTCCCCAGAGTGCGGACTGGAGTACTCTAAGTCCCCAGAGTGCGGACTCGAGTATAAATGGCTTAAATCTCCAAGTCCCCAAAGTGCGGACTGGGGTACTCTAAGTCCCCAGAGTGCGGACTCGAGTATAAACGACTTCAATCTCCAAGTCCGCAGAGTGCGAACTGGAGTACTCTAAGTCCCAGGAGTGTGGATTCGAGTATAAACCACTTGAATCTCCAAGTCACCAAAGTGCGGATTGGAGTACTCTAAGTCCCCAGAGTGCGGACTCGAGTACAAACGACTCAAATCTCCAAGTCCCCTGAGTGCGGACTGGAGTACTAAGTCCCCAGAGTGCGGACTCGAGTATAAACGACTTAAATCTCCAAGTCCCCAGAGTGCGGACTGGAGTACTCTAAGTCCCCAGAGTGCGGACTCGAGTATAAATGGCTTCAATCTCCAAGTCCCCAGAGTGCGGACTCGAGTATAAATGGATTCAATCTCTAAGTCCCCAGAATGCGCACTGGAGTACTCTAAGTCCCTAGAGTGCGGACTCGAGTATAAACGGCTTAAATCTCCAAGTCCCCAGAGTGGGGACTCGAGTATAAACGACTTCAATCTCCAAGTCCCCAAAGTTTGGACTGGAGTACTCTAAGTCCCCAGAGTGTGGACTCAAGTATAAATGACTTGAATCTCCAAGTCCCTAGAATGCGGACTGGAGTAATCTAAGTCCCCAGAGTGCGGACTCGAGTATAAACGACTTAAATCTCCAAGTCCCCAGAGTGTGGAATGGAGTACTCTAAGTCCCCAGAGTGTGGACTCGAGTATAAACGACTTAAATCTCCAAGTCCCCAGAGTGCGGACTGAAGTACTCTAAGTCCCTAGAGTGCGGACTCGAGTATAAACGACTTCGATCTCCAAGTCCTCAGAGTGCAGACTGGAGTACTCTAAGTCCCCAGATTGTGGACTCGAGTATAAACTACTTAAATCTCCAAGTCCTCAGAGTGCGGACTGGAGTACTCTAAGTCCCCAGAGTGCGGACTCGAGTATAAACGACTTAAATCTCCAAGTCCCCAGAGTGCGGACTCGAGTACTCTCAGTCCCGTGAGTGCGGACTAGAGTATAAACAACTTTAAAATCTCTAAGTCACCAGAGTACGGACTAGAGTACTCTTAGTCCCGTGACTGCGGAATAGAGTATAAACAACTTTAAAATCTTTATGTCCCCAGAGTGTGGACTAGAGTACTCTCAGTCCCCTGAGTGCGGACTAGAGTATAAATGACTTAAAAACCTCTAAGTCCCTGAAGCGGACTAGAGTACTCTAAGTCCTTAGAATGCGGATTGGAGTATAAATGAATTAACGAGAATCTCTGTGTCTCGAACTATGGGCTAAAGCATAAACCGTTCGACAAATCTCTAAGTCCCCGGAGCGTGGACCGAAACATGAACACAAATTGGGCGCGAGTCGACCGGGGGGAGAATAACACTAAGTCACCAGAATGCAGAGTGGTGTATAAACATCGATAAATAGACGAGTGGATTCCGACCGTTCTCTATTCCGCAAAAACCTACCTGAAATCGACAAGAGGATTATTAACTCACCAAGGATGGAGTTCGACTGTCCAACTAGTGGCCTGGCCCAATCAATACTGAGAGCAGGAGTACAAATCTCCAAAAGCTAAATACGACAGCTTACTATAGCTCTAGCTTGGCGTTCTTTACAGCTTAAGGCAGCGACTACAGGGAGGCCTCAATACAGAATCAATTAAAACGATATCTAAAGCTATGGGCGACCGACTATATCATACCTTAGATCGAGGGTTAATACCGATCTGCACCAAGTATATACGAATGTGACTCGGATGTTCCTTGAAAAAATATGACCCCCAGAGTGTGGTAAGGAGAATAAACCACGAAGACTTGGTCAAAAATTCTCCAGCACCCTCCTTTGATCTGTTAGGAGGAGTACGAAGCTGGATGAGCATGACCCGACCGCATTTACACCAACTTTACCCTGAGATCAGATTACGGAGCATGAACCAAAATGGACGTGGCTGACTGTCCAGTATCCAAATTATACCCTGAAACTGACGAGACATCGAAGTATTCCTCTTGGAATGAAAAACCACAATATAATCTAGGATAGGAGAGACTTAGCCTCCCACCGACTGACTTGATCCCACGATTCAACGGGAAAGAGAGTAAAGCTAAAGTGGGCGTGGCCGGCCTTCCTACCAATCAGTATATGCCCCAGACTTGGGGGCACGAGCGAGAAGCAAGATGAATGTGAACCAACTATTCACCGATCAACTCTATGTCTTTAGAGTTTAGGTGAGAATATAAACATAGCTAGGACGAGACTCAACCGTCCATGCAATACATTTATCAAACTGAGACTGGGAGCAGACGCGTGATCATCCGAAGACTGGCTGCGATAGCTCAATATTGAAGCTTATATATAATGTTTACAACTACTCAAGGCTACGAACGAAAGAATGCCTAGGGATAGAATCATTAAATCGATACCTAAGCTAGCGGGCAACTAACTGTCACTCCAACCCAAGGCATGCGGGTCATGAATGTTGCTCGAATGTGGAAGATGGAACCCTTGTAAAACAACAACGCATGATGACAGACGATATAGTGTTTAGGAGTCGAGATGCATACTAGATGGATAGCTCCGTCCGCATCCAAAACACTGACAATTGACAAGTACTGGCCGAGCCCTGGCTCGGGCAGCATTCTCGGACCTATAAAGACATAGATCCGAGAGATGATGATGGGGGACCCAGGGAAACGAATGCAGCACCGGATGGCCTAACGATTGACATACCAGTCAGCCGGTATGACCCATCACGAGTCCTTAAGATTGGATCACAATTCGACCCGTCATTGGCCGAAGATCTTACTAATTTCCTTCGAGCGAACCTAGACGTTTTCGCTTGGACACATTCTGATATGTGCGGGATTTCTCCCGCTATTGCGAGTCATATGTTGAACATAGACCCGAAATACATCCCTGTAAAACAAAAAGGGAGAGGCATGGTCCCGGAGAGGTGAGCTGCTCTCAGAGAGGAGGTGGACAAACTCAAAGCCAATGGGTTCGTCCACGACGCCCTTTACCCTGAATGGGTTTCTAACCCTATGCTTGTGAGGAAAGCAAACAGGAAGTGGAGAACTTGTGTTGATTACTCTGATCTGAATAAAGCATGCCCGAAGGATAGTTTCCCTTTACCTAGAATCGACAAGCTCGTCGACTCTACGACCGAACACGAATTATTGTCTTTTTATGGATGCGTATTTGAGATACAGTCAGATCCTGATGCACATTCCAGACCAAGAACACACCAGTTTTGTCACAGATGTGGGGCTACATTGCTGTGTAGTAATGCCTTTTGGATTGAAAAATGTGGGAGCAACTTATGAATGTCTGGTGAATCGAATGCTTAAAGACAAGATTGGTAGAATGATGGAAGTCTATGTGGATGACATGCTCGTGAAGTAACGGCAGTCAAACGACCACATCCGAGACCTAGCGGAGATGTTTGATATACTCAGGCATTATGGAATGAAAATCAATCCTTTGAAGTGTTCATTTGGCGTAGCGTCGGGAAATTTTTTGGGTTTCATATGAATGTGTGGGGAATCGAAGCTAACCCGGAGAAGATTCTAGCTATCCGAGACATACAAGTGCCCAGAACTATAAAGCAGGTACAAAGCTTGAATGGAAAGGTGGCTGCCTTAAGTCGATTCATATCCAGAGCTACAGACAAGTGTATTCCTTTCTTCGATGTGATAAATAAAGGAAAGAGGAATTTCGAGTGGACATTCAATTGTGAGGAAGCATTCTGAGCTCTGGTATGGCATTTGGAAAGTCCCTCGGTGCTATCGAAACCAATAGACCATGAAATGTTGTATGTGTACTTGGCAGTATCCCAGCATGCTATCAGTATGGCTTTGGTTCATGAAGAGGACCGAGTTCAAAAGCCAGTTTACTATGTTAGCAAACGTCTGACGGGGGCGGAATTAAATTATCCCAAGATCGAGAATTAGCCTATTGCTTGGTGATTGCATCACACAAGCTTCACCCATATTTTCCGGCACACTCAATCGTTGTCTACACTGATCAACCCTTGCGACAGGTACTCCAATGACCGGAAACTTCTAAAAGGATGTTAAAATGGAATATCAAGTTGAGTCAGTTCGATATTGCCTACCTGCCACAAAGGGCCATACAGTGGCAAACACTAACAGACTTCATTGCTGAATTCACTGAGTCGAACGACTCAAACGGCCACAATGTCATACCTCCCGTTTGATAGAAGATGTACACCGATGGGGCATCTAAGGACCGTTGTTCGGGGGCTGGCATAGTTCTTATGACTCTTGAAAACCGATCAGTTTGTTATGCTTTGAAGCTTGAAGTCCTAGCAACAAATAACGAAGCCAAGTATGGAGCATTGATTGCTGGCTTGAGACTTATCAAAAAACTAGGAGTAAAATCCGTTGAAATCTTTTGTGACTCAAAATTAGTGGTGTACCATGTACGGGGAGACTATCAATAAAAGGGACAGAGACTTGCCCCGTATCTTGCACGGGTTCAGGAGCTGCTAGCAAATCTGGAATATTATGATGTCTCGCATGTCCCGCGTGAACAAAACAAAGAAGCTGATTCATTGGCCAAATTTGTGAGCACTGGCGATGCCCAGCAAATGGGACTGGTTCCCGTTCAAACCTTACATACTCCGAGTATAAATATGATAGAGGTAGATTTCATGTTAGAAACCAAAATCGAAAAGGAATCATGGATGACCCCATTTAAGCAATACTTACTACATGGGGTCTTACCCGAAAGAAGGAGCGAAAGACGATAAGTCATTCGTAAGGCTTCGCGATATGTAATGGAGAGCGAAATAATGTATCGAAGGGGATTCTCAACGCCCTTACTCCGGTGCATAGCCCATGATGAGATAAAACGAGTCCTGAAGGAAGTCCATGAAGGAGAGTGCGATGACCATACTGGAGGGCAGACGTTAGCAAAGAAAATCCTCCGCTATGGATACTATTGGCCAACTGTAAATCGGGATGCCGCAGACTATGTGAGAAGACGTGACAAATGTCAGAAATATGCAAAAATCCCGAGAGCTCCGCCGATGGAACTCACACAAATGGTTAGTCCATGGCCATTCGCAATGTGGGGGATCGATATAGTCGGTTCCTTACCCCTATCCAAAGGTGGTGCAAAATACGCGATAGTTGTAGTCGGTTACTTTACTAAGTGGGCAGATGCAGAGCCTTTGGCCACTATCACCACCAAAAAGGTCATTAATTTTGTTCTACGAAATATTATATGCCGTTTTGGCCTTCCACGAACTATCATTACAAACAATAAACTCAATTCAAAAGCAAGGAGTTCAAAGATTTTTGCCAAAATATGGTAGAAAAAGTATGCAGCAGTTGCTCATCCGAAAGCCAATGGACAAGTGGAAGCCGTGAACAAAATAATCAAATCCATATTGAAAAAGCGTTTGGAAAAGGCTAGAGGCAAGTGGGTGGATGAACTTCCAACAGTATTATGGGCTTATAGAACTACCCATGAGTCCATGGCTAGTCGTACTCCATTCGCCCTTGCTTACTGCTCTGAGGTCATCATCCATGTAAAAGTTGAAGTCCCCTCTCATCAAGTGGCTGACTACAACCCTTATTTAACAAAAAAAATACAAATCAGGAATCGCAATTGAATTGCAATTAAACTAGATGAAATTGGCAATGACTTATGAGCATACAAAGTGCATCCGACAGCCAATGGCAAGAACATGTACCCGAACATGCATGTGTACATTCGAAAAAAGTTCGACTTCTTGAAATCAACAGGGAATTGAATTCTCACTTAAGGTTATTAAGAAAAGACTAGATCAAATAGCCGAAGCTTACTGGCCTTGTAGAACCAGACACGGATGGCCACTGATGAACTACAACCCTGGAATTATAATATTAGGAATCGACCAAGTGTCATGACGACCAAAGAAGGATGCGACACCTTGGGAGGATAAAATTGAATGACAATGACTATTCAAGAAACATGATGGATTTCTTTCTGGAAACATGGAATGCTCGCTGATTCAAAGCATGTCGTGTTGCTTCACACGACACACTTTGGGGGGCAAGTGTTAACCAGCACATTGGCCCAGCTACAAAATGACAGTTGAAGGTATTATTATTAGCACTAGACAAGGTTCTAACCAAGAGGAGCCTGGTAGCATACGGGTTTGATGCGGTCAACATGTTCGGCACAAGCCTCGTTCGGCACAAGCCTCGTACGGCAATTGTCGTTCGGCATCTATGGCTTGGTGCGCAGAAGTTACTTACCACGGGCCAAAGTACATTGTTCCTAGGCCCATTAAGGAAGTCCAACCCATCTTCGTCTATAAATAGAGAGGCAGGGGCACAGTGAAATGGGCCTCTTTCCGGGAACATTAGGGAGACCCTGCTATTTTTTATACTCTCCTCTTTTTAATTCAAACTTGTATTCAAGTGATTGATTTACGGATTGTATCTGTATTCATGTAATTGAGAAAGCAATAAAGACTAAACTCAAAGTGGATGTAGGCAATTACGCCGAACCACTATAAAACTGGTGTTCTCGTTTTCCTTGTTCTTTTTGCATTGAATTATACTATTTTTCAGTTCTAATTTACTCTCTTCAATTATCTCTCTACATAACTCTACTAAAGGGTGTTAGTGACTAATTTTGGTGCTAACATTCATAAACCAATTTTCCAAATATTTTCTTTCAAATAATAATAGTATTATTTTCTTTTCACAAAGTTTGAAAAAAATTCCTAAACATTGGGATTTAAGTTCTCAAATCTCGTTTTAAATTATTCTCATATTTATAAACTATACTTATATAAAGTCACTTTCTTATATAAAATCATTTCACAAATGTTATCTTTAAAATATCATACCTTTCATTAAAACTATAATGAACAACTTTTATTAAAAATTAAAATTTAATCCAACGTTATCACCGAAGCCTTATAGTCAAACTGCGAAATTTAATTCACAAAGTGTTCGTTTCAATGTTACCACAATTGCTATCTACCCAACCCATGCAGCGAAAAGATAAAAATACCCTTAAAATGGTCGAGCATAACTAATCAACACAATAAATGATAATAATTGAACATTAACATTTTCTAACAAACAAACCATCATAAATAAGTACATCGGTATTTTGAAAATTACTCTTTTATATATAAAATAGTTTCCAACATAAAAAATTTCATTTGCTAATTTTAAGACAATACCGTGTCGGTTTGTCTTGTTTAAGTGTTTAGAGATCCCTAGAAATAACATTAGCAACATATATTAACCAGAATCCATAAACCACTCTACAAACCAATCAACACAATACAAAACATTTTTAACAATAACAAATACGCACTCTTGTTTATAAAATACACTTAAATCATAATAAGGCATCCCATTACCATATCTCTTAATGAGTTACACCTACAAAAGCCAAAGTTCTCGCTTAACCTTTAATTTTGATAACAAATATAACGATCTCCTTTTTGAGAGGTGACTACAATTGGTAACCTCGTTCCTGCTTTTACGATGAGCCTCTCGACTACACAACAACCCATAAACGAGATGTGTAGGGGTAAGAGACAAAACTTCAACATACATTCACCAGCGTGATAATCCCCAATCACACAGCACGAAGCACTAGCAGTAATGATAACGTATAATATCTTAAAAGGTATTTACCAAAAAGAAAACTTTGACACACATACATCAATTAGAGTAAACTAACATATTATCAGGCTAGACAGTTATAACAGCTTATCCTCACAAATGCTAATGAATACATACAAGTAATATAGCAGAAAATAAGTACAGTAAGCAATCATCTAGCTCCTCTCCAAGTGCTCAAATGAAACACGGTTAAGTCTGGAAATATGCACGGGCTGACCCAAGCATTATAAGAAAATAACACCTAGATCAATTTGGTAAACCAACATAAGAAACTCAAATCATATGGATTTTCATATTTATAAAACTCTTCAAACGTAAGGTATCTCGTAAAACCATATCGCAAATAAACACGAGTGAGCTTTTACCTTAGGATAAATGATAGCCAAACTATTTCTATTTGAAAATCCAGTGATACTATAATAATGTCTAGGGCATGGAATATATATAGTCAAGTAGCTTCGATGCATGTGAGTGTACATCACAACAATAATGGGTATACAATCACAACCGCTAAGGTGCATTCGCTAATTATGTAGGATTCCGTGGAGGTGCCCTCGGTACTTTGAGAATGATCCTCCTGCACAAGGATCAGAGATATCCTTCTAAAGCATCTTATATCTCTAGATAAAATATAACATATGAAAAAATATAATTGGTCCATGCCGAACACAGGGCACCGCATCACATTACTCCCCCATGCATATCCGTAAGGCACACTAGAGTGGAGTGTCTGCACCCTTTACTTTAGCTAAACTCCATATGTTATGCCTTATATCTCTAGTTTCTATCACTATCGGTCACATTCACCATCTAAACACACGAGCCACAACTCGAACTGATATCGACATATGACTCTCCAACTCGAACTGATCTCGAAACCACACATGGACTCCAATATCTCAACAGATCTTAGAATCATATATAGATTCCCATATCATGAATAGATCACGAACAACTACTTGTGTTAGAGCATCTCAAACAGATCTCAAACCTCCACATAGATTCCAACATCTCGAACCAATCACGAACCTCTTCTAAAGCATAGAACACGTATATGGTTTTGGAGTGGTTACAATTTCAAGTCATCTCATATAAGTACACTTCTCCACTTACCAGGTGCTCCAAAACCAATCGATGGATTTCCAGTAAATTAAACTTCGGTTTTGTAGGAAATAAACAGATAATACATAAGAGCAAAGATTACCTTCTAACTGTTTAAGCAGACAGATTTCCTTATCACTTGTCTTATAAGAGCGAAACAAGCTTTAGTATAACATCGTTGAAAATAACTGTACCATATAATTCTCTTGTTTCTTCTAGATATTTCCAAAGTTATATTTTATTCAATTTTAATAATAATTAGAATGATCAGAGAAAAGAAACTAAGTCCCATATATTATCCATAAGCAATTAACATATAAAACATGATCGATACACACAAGCACGATCAAGTCATATAAACGACTTCTAATCACTTTTTCAATTAATCTTTCTTTATTAATTAAGACCACTTTTATTATTAAAACTTATCTAATAAAACATCATTTATCAATCACTACTGCTCACTTATGCTTTTTAAATACTTCAAAAGGTATTCATATACTTATCTCAATTGGTACAAGTATATTCACAATTCGTTCACAAGGTTTCTTACTTTAAATCTTTACTTTTTCTACCTTTTTCAAAAGATTCCATATTTAAAATTTCTTTCAAAATATCCATGTTAAGGGTCTAAGTACTTTGACGAATCTATTCAAAATGTTTAAGACTAATGTTACTTAAACATTGTCACTACAAATTCAAAACCATTTCACTTATGCTTTTAATTCAAAGATCTTTCTAAAAATCTATTTGCACTCATAAGTACAATTCAAAAGGGTAAAGATGGATGTTATTAATATATTGTCACAATAAACCCAAAACCATTTCGCTTATGTTTATCTTTAAAACATCCTTTTAAAGACCTATTAACATTCACAAATATAATATAAATGGATTAAAGAAGTATTATTAACACATTCTCACAACAAGTCCAAAACCATTTCATACTTATAGCAACTTTAAAAATATTCTTTTAAAAATCAAAGACAATATTTAGTTAAGTTCGATAGTCGACTAATCGACTATCTAGTTAAAAACAATGCCCTATAGCAATCATGATTCATATTCTTAACTCACTTATTATATTCTAACTTAACTATTCTCATCTAAGAGTGAAGCCAGGTAAGTTAGAGCATTGGTCATCAAAGCCTTGCCTATGCACTTCACTCTTGAATCTCTCTAATAGATAAATCTACCTTGTTGGCTTTTAGTGCTAAGCACAGTTAATTTCTTTTTTCAAACCTTATATATAAAAATTTCAAAAATAATTGTAAATAAGTTTTAAATATCTATGTAAAGTATTACTTGAGAATAACTAATTTATAATTTGATGAAAATAAAGTAAAAACATGTTTTATAATTTAAAACCTCTTTACTTCCAAAATTCATAAATAAATATTAAAAAAAATTAAACGTCGAACCAACTTTAAAATACTACAAAATATGTTAGAAGTCCCTCAAGATATTAGGGAAAACCATCAAATTTATATATCATTTTTAAATACTTAAAACCATAAGCAACTTACCGTAGCATTTATAAATGTTCAAAAGTCCTTTTTAAAGAACAACATTAAAATGCACAATCTTTGTGACCAGTCTTAAACACTTAGAAAAATGATTTAACATTTAAAACTTTACAATAAGCACTAACCTTAGGGTACTTATAAACAATGAAAAGAAACCCTAAGAATTTCTTTCAATTTAAAATTTTCGAAAGCAAGCTATATTTTCAAAGTGCATTTATAACCACATTGTACACCAACTTTAGCTGCTTGGTTCAACTAGTTCCAGAAACTTTTAAACTCCAATTTTTTTCCAGATACAAATACACATATAATACTTATTAAAAATGCAAACAAGTCCCTAGGATGTCTCTCAATGTTAACTTTGAAAATCGCTGAACATATAGCATTCTCAAAAGCATCCATGGCAACCTTTTTGCTTCTAACTTTCACAACTTTGGTTCATGGTTTTTGTAATTTCCAAAAAAAATCCTTTACTATCCGATACACAAAAATTTGTGTAGAGAACAACCAAATCAAATAACCCCAACTGAAGATCATAAATCTTCCATTTATACAAGTTAAAGCTAAGGGATAACGAAGTGCACTTATAGCGACTATTCCCGTTTCAAACACTTTCAAACATACTCCAATTCAACAAACAAGCCAAAAAACCATTTAAAAATCAATTCAAAGCCATGCCATATATTTAAGAGCATAATAAAAATGATGTTATACTTTGTAAAGTTGTCATCTTCTTTCAAAAGAAAGAGGGGTCTAAAGTTTATAACTTTTCATAGTTAATGTCACTTTAACTTTATATTTCAAGCACACAACATATACACACAAGATAGTGAGATAACTTACCAAACCATTGAATAAACCATGCAAAAACACCCAAGAACAAAGAACTATTTCCTACCATCATCAAAAGCCTAAAGATCCAACCTTTAGCACCAAAATCATAAAACCATGCACCCCTCTTCCTCCTTTGCTCGCGGCCTGAACAAGATCGAACCTTTTTCTCATCTTTCTTCCACTTTAACTTTAAATCCATGCTTCCTAAGTGTTTTAAGTCCTTGGTTAAAGTTTGGAGAAATTTTGAAATAATTATAGAAAGAATAGTGAGGAGCAAAGTGGATTAGTGCTAATCCACTTCCACCGTTTTTATTCTTTTGTTTCTTTTAATGCTTTGCAAAATTATGAAGTGTTTGACACATTAAAACCTCTCCTATAGATGGCCAATACTATCTCAAAAGATCCCTCCTATGTGCACATTCTATTCATTTACATGAAAAATATCTTAAGTAAAATTGCCTTTTTACCCTTACACACAAAATATCTTTAATGACATCACACATGACATCATCCAAAAAAGTTTATTTCCACAAATAGAAAAATATTTTTATTTCATTTTATGTTCTCTTAAGTAAATAAGTGTATGTAAAAAAAATCTTAATAAGCTCTAACGATTAAAAAGTTGTTTATCTATAAAATGATTTTCGATCACATTATCGATATTTCTTTAAAGTATCTATTTTGGTAAACACTTTTTCGAAACAAATTTAACATAATTACTTATGATTAAAAAGGGGTTAACAAGGTTATTACATCATTTTAATAACATTTATTCCAAGACTAAATATTTAAATAATTCAAATATTTTAATACAAAGTGTCCGAAATTTTGGGTCGTTGTATATTTTCATATAGAAAATAGTTTTCTATTAAAGGTATATCTTTGATTTCAAGATATTTATCTAAAACTCTTGATTGTAAACTAGTTATAGTGAATGAATAAAATTCATAATAATTGGTTATATAGAGATTGATATTTCATACACTATTATAGTAATTGCGGAAATAATGGGAGTCTATCATATAACACTTCTTAGTGGATGCAGCAAGTTATGAAAAACTATTTTCATAAGCATACCAAAAATTATTTATGAAATAACAACTATTTGTGGTATTGACTAAAAACAGATATAGTTTTAATTTAATATAAATATTATGAATATTCATTATAAGATAAAACTATAACAATGGTATTTGTTTTCATGATAATAGTGATGCAATACATTATGGACTAAGTCAGAGTTTTGAGAAATAATTCTTTGATTATAATTATTAATCATATGGTACTGTTGAATTGTATCTCAAACAATTAAGGGCAAAGCATCATTTGGAGTGATATAAGAGTTGGTGAACTCTTTGTAATAATACATATAGATATATGCAGTTCAAAGTGTAATATTACCAAAATGCATCCACTTGCTATGTTACAATCACAAATGAATTATCATAGAAATAAATATGTGTGTTTGATACACAAGTAGTGTGTTTATGATAATTTCATTTAATATAAAATGAAAGTAGAAAACATAACATGAAAAGAAAATAAATATATAATTTGATCAAATGGGTGAGTGTATTGGAAAGGGTTCCAAATATGCCCAAAATGAATAAGATTCAACCTCAAAAGTATCTCCTCCGTATGCTATATAATAAAGTGTTGATAAGGAGTAATCAAACTTTATTAGACAAGGTACGATTGAAGTTAAGTGAAGTTAGGTTTTCTTCTTTCTGTAAGGTCACGTACTTAAAAGTAAGTGCTTATGGTTAAAATAATTATGTCTAAAGCATACTTTATGATATTATATATGATAAAAGCTGGTAACCTACCCCTACATATTTTAGGTCAAGGAGTTGATAGGTTGTGTGAGTCAAGAATCTTCACGTAATATTTTCTCATGAGAGATCCTGTGTGGTTCACCCTAACGGAGTTTGGGATCGACCAACCTTGGTTGACCGTTTTATGTTATAAACATAATTTTTATCGTAAACTCAAAACTACATATGATTTATACATATACAAAGAGAATTCATAAAATATTTATGAATACCTATTTTGTTATACCAAGAAATAACTATTGTTTCAAGAAACGTCAACTTCATGAGTGTATATGTATACATATGTCTACAAACAATGTTTAGGACAGTGAAATGCGTATAAAAGGGCGAATGTTTCCATTGTGGTGTGTCACCCAACACCAAAACACATACACATTAACTATGTACACAGTATGAAAAGTTGCACTTACATAATAATATGCTTGAGTATATTTAGATTTACTCACAAACATACCAAACTAAAATTGGTCAAATCGACCATTTAAAAAGGTAAAAAAGTTAAAAAATCGGTTTTTTATTTAAACATGTTAGATTGGATCTAATGATAAATTTAGAATTCATTAGCCTAATAAAGATCTAAATGAGAATTTCCTTTTTGAAATTTAAATAATTTAGTCATTGACTACTGGTCTAGTTCAATCCATGAATGTTCGGCCAAATTTACCCCTTGCGTATCTTTTGGATAAAATCATATTTTCAAAAATTAAGAGGTACGTGCCAATAATTTAAACACATTTGCTTCTCCAATACAATATCATTTTAGGATGTATGGAGTCTGGTGTTGATCATAATTCCAATATTATCCACATTCAAGTTGGTTAGTCCATAAAAAGTCCTTGATTCAATAATAGCATTTAATATTAACTATTGTACTTTAGCTAAAGATTTTGACTTTGAGTTAATTACGGTTGACCATAATATCAACCACATTAAACCAAGGAGACGAATTCTCTGTTAAATATTGCTTCACTTCTAGTGCTTCAACTCAGGCCCAACTATAATCTCTTGATTGTTATAATGTTATGATTTAATCTAATCAAAGTGAAGTACTCACAATGTTGTTCGAAACTATTCTAAAGTTGAGGGCACTATGTAACATCATCATACAGAGATTTCCTATTTCATCTACTTGTTATAAACCCATGGGAGACTCGTAGACAAGTCATTCCATAGTTATCCATTAACTATGAGTACATGACCCCTTGGTGTCCCCACATCGACTATGAATATTACACTATACAACATTTGGAGAGCGCAACGTACTCTGGTCTCAATGAATATATTGATGTCCTTTCTCAAAACATCTTAACCAGGAATATTTAGAATAAAATGTTATTTTATTTTATGATTAATTCCTTACAATTCTAACTATTTAGAACTACGATCATACATCATTTTATCTAAGGATTTTCCTATTACATACTTTAAATTAACTGCTTAGTTGATTATATAGCAATATAACAAAATATATAATAAAAACCAAATACCTTCATTACAAACAAGATTGACTACAGAGTTAGATATCTATAGCAAATTATATAATTACCCATAGGGCATACTACTAACTCTTTTACTTGGAAATTCTCTCAGCTCTTGTAGAAAAGATTGTCGAGAAGCAGAAAGAAGATCCACTATGTGCCAAAAGGATTAATGGACTGAAGAGTGATGTCGAAATTGAAGAGCAGATAGGCTTTGGTATTAATGAGAAAGGTTGGCTTCAAAAGTGGGAAAGGTTGTATGTTCGACTAGGCTAGCTCTAGAGGAGTGTGGAAAAATTCAGCACTCCCCTTCTTGACTCTTTCGATCTTATAACCACTCAACCTTTTGCTTTGATGCTTGGCTTCATTACCATAACACTTTGCACAGACATCTACTTACTCGTAGCTAAATCCTTATTATAAGATATCCGCCTTTTTAATGAGTACCTCCTCTATGGAAACTCAGTGAATAACTTTAGTACTCCAAATACCAATCAACTATGTATGAGCACAATCACTCATCAATCAACCAAACTCGTTAAGTCATCAGCCAAATCTATTTACCAATTTTACCTACATACTTCCTAACCAAAAGACTTAGGGGTATGCTCTTGGACAAATATGTAATTTTATATAAATTATCAAACTTTGTAATCAATTTTGTTATAAATAAAGATATTTGAATTCTGTAATATAGTTAATATATTATGATATAATTAACGAAGTATTAATCTAAGGTATATTAATTAGAAAACCCTTAAATACTATGTTATTTTTTTAATAATTACAAATAATTATAATCAGGAGAAAACTATCACAATTTAGAATAACATATTTTTTTAAACTTTCACGGTTATGATGTTTCAAGGAAGGATGTTGATATATTCATTGTTGATACATTCATTGAAGCCAGAGTCCATAATGCTCCCTAAATTTTGGAAAGTGTATTACCCATAGGTATTTGGGGCAGCAAGGAGTTACGTACTTGTGGTTATTGAATAACCATGGAACGACTCACGCGATAGTTTCTTGTTGGTTAATAAAACTAGATCAAACGGGTAATCTCACTATGATGATGTTACATGGTTCTTTCAACTTAAGAATATTGTGGAACTTCTATATAAAGCTTCCGCTTTGATTATAGTTAAATTGTGGTATACCAACCATCGAGCAACTATAGTTGGGTCTGAGTAGAAGCATAGAAAGTGAAACAATATTCAATAGAAAATGAGATTAATATCATGGTTAACTATAGTAACTCAAAATTCAAAATCTCCGACCAAAGGAGAACGATTAATAATAAATGTTATATTGGACCAAGGGATTTATTTATGGACTAATCAAGTTGAATGTGGAAAATATTGGAATTTTGACCAATACCAAATTTCATACATCCTAAAATGATATAGTTTTGATAAAGAGAAAATGTGTAAGTAATCATTACTAAAAGGTACCATATAAATGTAAATCTGGATTTTGCTGATGAAGATCTGTGAACGATGAATTCAGTCAAACTATTTTACCACTAGCTAAGGTGATGCGTAAACACTAATATTGGCATTTTAGTTTATAAAATGGTAATCGCGGACTGAATTTATATATGTGAGTTGCACAATCGTATTTATGAATTCTAGAAATGCCGCATGATTTAGTTAGTTTATAAAATATTATAAATCTATTAAATATATTATTATATATGAAATATTAATTATTCATATACATGATATTCTGGATGCTACTAGTAATTAATTTAGGGTGTGTGAGCATATACATAAGTTATATATTTGTAAATCGATATACGCTATTGGTGTGTATTTGAATAAGATTAAAATGCAATTAATAAACAAATGGGTTTCGAGATTTTTGGGACCATATTAGTCTAAATATGGCTAACTATAACAGGAAGGGGAGGTAATGTTTTAATTTTATACATACATACATACATTCATACATACATTCATACATGCATACACATATACATATACATACATACACATATACATATAGATACACATATACATATACATATGAATTTTTTTGATAAAAATGTGTGGCCCTCTGTAAATAGAGGAGAGCACACATGCAACTGTATATATCACAATAATAAGGCACTGCCAACATGCCTGGCAGGTAACAAAACTAAATACAAGTATCAAAGAAACTCAGGTACTCCTAAGATGAGTTTCGGCAAGGCCACCACCCATCACACCCCGATATCGAGTCCGGCATGGCGACTACCCGATAATAGGGTGTTAGAAGCATCTAAAAACAAAAGAATATGATGCTCCATGCATCTGGATCGGAAGCTCCATGCATCACAAACTAAGAAGGAAGCTCCACGCATCTGGATTGGAAGGAATGAAGAAGCATCTACTCTGAAGTGGAACTGAATATGATACTGAATGGAAAATCTGCTCTGGAGACTCTGTACAAAGGAAGAAGTGCAAAGCAGAAGAATGGATCCTCCTGAAGATAATACGCCACAATAGAGATGAAAGTATCCTATATCTGCGGTGGAACTGCAAGCAATCCTGAGTGGAACACTTTACTCCGATGGCCTCTCTACAATTCGAAATCCTGCAATCTGAAGACATAAGAACCTGAAAATGAACCTGACACCGTATCACTCATACCTGTGTCTGAAGGATGACTAAGGAAAAAGTTAGAATGATATATATATATATATATATATATGTATATGTATATGTATATATGTATGTATGTATGTATGTATATTGATATAATTAATACACATATATATGTATAAATGAGGTAGGAAATAAAACCTAAATAATACTAAACCGGACAAATACAATAAAATTAAAATACCTATATACTAATACCAACAATGACAAGAACAATAATTGAAACAAATCTTAAAAGATTCTTATGAATCTTTAATCATAAGTAAGTTATAATTAACATTTAAGATCATCATATAAATTTGAAAAAATATTAATACTAATACTGTTAATGTTAAATATATTGTTGTTGTGTTTAAATAAGTTAATATTATAACTAACCTTATTAAGATACCCTTTAAATAGATTATTTTTAGCTAATTTATATTTGGGATTAGAAATCCAATTAAAACAAAATGAAGAAATTGTAAAAATCAATTTGTTAAAATGACTATTATTATTATTAAAAATTCTTTGATTTCTTTCAAACCACATATACCAACTAATAATAATGAACAAAGTGTCAAGTAAAAATCTAATATTCTTTTTGAACCTAAATCTAAAATTATTCCGATAGAAGTCACAATCCGAAATTTTAGTTATTATATTGAAATTAACATTTTTAAGAATATTATTTAGAATGTAATAAGAATCCACGCAATCATAATATATATGTTTTATATCTTCAAGCTACAGATTGCAAATATAACATTTATTATCATTTTGAATGTTTTTTCTCTTTAAGAATTCTATTGTATTAAATTTTCCATGCAGTATTAACCACATGTGAATTTTAGATTTAGGAGGAGCATTAGATTTCCAAATAAATTTAAATGATTTGTTTATTGCACCCGAAAAATTAATAAATCTGTAAAAAGAATTAGAAGTATATTTCTTACTATTATCATATTCCCAACAAATAATATCATTATCATTATCAATATTATAAAGATTTAATCTTACAAAAAGCAAAGAAAGTTGCCTAAGGATTGAACTACTAAAATTCTATTAAAACAAAAATTCCAAGGAGGATCATTTTCAGGAGAATAAACTTCACTAATTAAAGCAAACTTAAAATTACATATTTCACAAAGCTCTTTAAATTCCAATTTAAGAGGTAAGAGCGAAATCCAACGGTCGTGCCAAAAAGAAGTATAATTACCAGAATGAACTATTGTATTAATTCCTAAGTTAAAAATTTCATGACATTTAAAATATTTTTCCAAAAATTAGATGTATTTTGAGTGACTAGAGAAGCAATTTGATATAAATCGCTATTTCCATTATAGTAATATTTAGAAATGATCTCTTTCCAAATAGTGTTATCATTTATATCCTTAAACTTCCATAACCATTTACCTAGCAAGGACAAATTCATATTACGCAAATTAATACTCTTGAACCACCTTCCTTTTTGGCTTTACAAACTGTAACCCAATTTACTAGACATTTATTATTATTATTAGGATTTTCCCCACTACATAAGAAATCTCTTCTAATTTTATCAATTTTATCAATAACCCAGTCTGAAAATAGATGAATGGACATCCAATAAATCGGAAGGGTTGATAAAACCGAATTTATTAAGACTAATCTACCTGTTTTAGATAAAATCTTCCATTCTAGTTAGAAATCTTATTTTTGATTTTATCAATGATAATAATCCAATCGTCACGTTTGTGTTTGGTGGGTCTAATCACAAAACCAAGATAGTCAAAACGAAAGTTCATATTTTTGCAATTTAGAGTATTAGCAATTAAGTTTTCAACTTTTTAAAAATCATTTAAAACTAACACAGAACTTTTGTCAAAATTTATTTTTAAACTTGATAAAAGTTCAAAACTATATAGGATAAACTTGAGGGTTATAATGTGTCTAGGGAGATGGAAAGAAAAAAGTAAGGTATCATCGACAAATTGAAGAACCGATATACCATTATGCGATATGTCATTGCCTACACATCCTAGAGATTCATTTCTACAGCTCTTTTAATAATTTTAGCAAAAATATCAGCAGCTAAGTTAAATAATAAAGGCGATAGGGGATACCCTTGCCTTAAACCTCTCTTAGATTGAATTCTATTACCTAATCTACCGTTAACCATACTACTAGAGTTTCCAGTTCTAAGCAATGTCATAATACAACTGATCCATCTATGACCAAAACCTCTAGCATGAAAAATATCTACAGAAAATCCCAATCCACCGAATCAAAAGCTTCAGCAAAATCTAGTTTTAAAATCGCACAGGTTATGTTAATCTTACAACAGAAATTAATATATTCTTGAACATCCGTCACAAAATTAGTGATATTTCTCCCTTTAATAAAATCCGATTGTGAACAATCAATTAAATCATTCATTCTTGTACTAAGTCTATTAGCTAGAACTTTAGAAATGATTTTAACTGAACAGTTAATCAAAGAAATAGGTCTAAAATCTTTTGAGTATTTAGGTCCTACTTTTTTATGTAACAAAATAACATTTGCAAAATTAAATCTCCCTAATTGCAAATTACCATTATAAAAGTCATTAAACATATTAACTATGTCAAATTTTAAAACGTCCCAAAAGGTTTTATAAAATAAAATTGGAAACCCATCAAAGCCCGAGGATTTATCACCTAACAAGTCATTAATAGCTTTTCTAATTTCCTGTACAATAAAAGGATTATCAAGTTCAGACAAATCAACAATAGAATCGGATGGATACAGATCTTTCCATCTAACATTGATTCTATGTTTGATTCTAGTGCCAAAAATATCCTCATAATAGTCTGTAAAAGCCTTACTAAGATCTCTTTGATCAACTAATTCTTCATTATTAACAATGACAGAGTTAATTGTATTACTACATTTTCTACCATTAGCTATATTATGAAAAAAACTAGTGTTATTATCACCTTCATTAATCCATTGGACTCTAGATCTCTACTTCCACATAACCTCCTGCTTTTCTAAAATAGAATTTAGTACGACTTTTAAATTAGCGAGAACATTACGTTCACCTAAATTTAATTGTTTAGATTCTTCAATCTTATTAATTTTAAGCATTTCATTAAGAATATTATCTTTTATAAGTTTTAAATTGCCAAAAACATTTTTGTTCCATTTCTTAAGAAAATCCTAAGATCCCTAAGTTTTGAAACAAAAGATTTTGCAGAATTTTCCTTGTTTCTAATATCACGGTAACTCGTAGAAATCCATTTACGATTAATTAAGTTCACAAAATTAGATTCCAAAAACCACATCTTTTCAAATTTGAAATTATTAATAATAACTCTATGATGCTCGCAGGTGAGGATAATAGGACAATGATCAGAGTACATGTACGGTAAACCAGTGACTCTACAGATTGGAAATTTATCTTCGATTTCATCACTAACAAAAAATCTATCAAGAAGAGCCATGGATGGGGACTCTCTTGTGTTACTCTAAGTAAACACTCTATTAGAAAAGGGAATTTCAATCAAGTTAGAATTAATAATAAATTGATCAAATTCCTCCATAGCAGAATAAACCCCTTCCCTAGGAGAACGCTCACCTATGAAACGCGTAACATTAAAATCACCCCCCATAATCCAAGAACCCGGAGCTAAGGAACTAAAATCTAGGCATTCTTTCCATAAAATTCTCCGATTAATTTTAGAATTAGGCCCATATACATTAGAAATATTTAAAAAAGAGTTATTGGAAAGATTAATAAGAATAACATCAACAGAATGTTGATTAATAATACATTGAGGTAATTCAAAATAATTATCTCGCCATCCAATCATTAATCCCCCTGAAGAACCCACAGAAAGTGGAAAAACCTATTTTCTAAAGTGATAACCACTTAATCTTCTAAAAAAATAAATGTCAGGACAATTAATTTTAGTTTCCTGAAGTAAAGCAATGTCAATAGAATAGTCTTTAAAGAACGCTCTAACCTTATCATACTTATTCAAATCATTCAAACCTCTAATGTTCCAACTAATGATCCTCATAAACTAACTATACTAGCCCTCTCTAATTCCTTATATCTAATATACTCCCTATCTATCTCAGCATCAGAAAAAATAAAAGTTGTATCACAAGCTAGCTGACTAAATTCAATAGACGGAAGACTTCCTAATGCATAAGTCGAATACGTACTACCCAAAATAGAGCTCATACCTGAGCCTGGATTCGTAGCGCCATACGTGGCACTCGAACAAGATAACTCACCCGTAGACTGAGACTGGCTATTTCGAATTCTGGCACTATGTCTAACAGAACCACCAGCAACCATCTTTTTTCTCTTACCTTTCTTAGTCAACGATGAACAAGAAAAAGGTTGGTTACTGCACCCATCATTTGACACACAGATATTATACTTTGAAATGATTATGTTGTTCTGTAACATAATGTCATTTCTCAGCTCTGATTCAACATTGCAAATTGAATGATTAACAGCCAATGAGCTTGAAGCATGTAGATTAGCATTATTGTTTTCTATAGCAACTTTCACACTCATATCTTCAGACAGAGTAGTATATTTAGCAATGGATGTAACCAAATTCTCTTCATTAATAAGATTGGTCGGAGAATTATAAAGGTGATTAGCAACTTGCCTCTGCAGAAGCACATTGTTATGCAACATAATGCCACTTTTCGGCTCTGACTCATCATTCCATACTTCCTCAACAAAAAAATGCCTAGTTCAACTGGAATATCACTAGATTTCTCTCTAAAATAATCAACATTTTCACCAAATTTAGCAACGCATTCACCTGAATGATTTATAGTCATTGAACTTAAAGCATGCACATCAACATTTCTGATTAAACCTGTATCAGCGTGCACACTGATGTCTTCTGAAGCATTGAGTTTAGCACTAGTTGTAGCCAAGTTCTCTTCTTTAGTATCAGTTGAATAATTGTGTAAGTGATCAGCAACTTCCCTCTGCAAAAGCATATTTAAATCATCAGAAGCCAAGTGTAACGACTCGCTATTTTGGACTATTCGCATCCACACATGTCGGACTTGAATAATTCAAAATACCGAATTGTAATTTAAAATTTGCAAAACTCATATATACAGTAAATAAATAATCACAGAATCACAGACGCAGAGTAATAATATGCAGCGGAAGTAAAAGACATAGTAGTTCATGAAGCTACTATATAAATATATAAGATACATTAGAGTTTACAACAGAAGAGTAATACAATACATCAGGTACAAATCAGAATACATCACTTAAATCATCGAATACTGAAAGCAGAATAGATGGTTGGATCTTCAAGTAAAGCTCCAACTCCAAAGGTGAGTCTCGAATACTGGTACACTCAGTCTGACCCGAGCGTAAAGCAAAAACACAAGACACTCGAGTCAGGATTAATATTCTTATATCAACAAATCCAACTCAAGTGAAATAGCAATCGAAATACAAGTAACTCAAAGGATGTTGGAATAACCATCCTCTAAGCATCCGTTAAACTATCTACTATGTAGTAATATACGCTAAATAGATAATGTCTATCAGTAATATAAATATCAAAATAGTGTTAAGGCGTTACCATTATCCCCCTTAACACATTTTATATAAGCGTTATAGTCTATACAGCACTGTAAACTCCACCGTAAACTGGTGGGCTATCAGGGAATACTCCATAGGTATAACACAAAGCAAATTCGTAGTAGTCGCGTATATAAGGATACAAGTATGACAAGGCACATGAGGCAATACCCAAGGTAGTGAAACTACCGTTTGCCTGATCCGGACTGGTGAGAACGCATCGCCGCAGCGATCGCAACACCGCGAAACAACACTCCTGAAATTCCGAGGGTGCACCAATCAATCACAAGTAATGAGTAGTAGCTACGAAGAAGTGTGTTCGCTCGAGGTAGCTAACCCCATTTGTCCCGGCACGGCTCCTGATTTTAGTCATTTCCAATTTGACACAAGTGTCAAGGCTATCCATTATCGTTCTCTTTCTTCAGTCATCACGTACATCATTCCAACCACTTCATTCTGGATCACACTCTGCGTGTTGTTATTAAAGTGGTTTTTGGTTTAGACAGAGAGTATGTCCATAACCGATTCCGGTTTCTTTAATAACTTTCGTAATTATTTCACCGATTGGTCGTTTAATAAATTTCAAAACCAATTCAAAATCAATTTTAATTAAAATTCGTAAACCATCATTTCATTTGTCTTTCGATATCAATTTCCATAACTTATGTTCCAAAACTTCCAAATTACTATTTCAAAATCTTATCATTCAATTTCAGTTTTATTTAAACAATTCAAATGTTGATTCAAGTTCGTATATAAGTTTCACTCTGAAATCATTTAAATTAAATTAATTTAACATTCACACCAGTTTAAACTCATTTATCGATTTCATTCAATATTCATTAAGTTAATTTATCATTCAAAACGATTTCCATTAAGTTTCCAGTTTATTAAATCAATTACTTACGTTCAACTTTATTATATCAAAACTTCAAATTAAATTAAATTAAATTCATCAAATCAAATTCTCTAAATTTCAAGTCTAACATTAATTCCAATACGTCACATTTTTATTTCTTATTAAAGAAATTCGATTTCACTTATTTATTTACTTAGTTACAAATTTCAAACAATTAATAAAGAAACTAAATTTCACATATTCAAGAAGTTTAATTTCACTTATTAACTTACTTAAATAATTTTCTAAAACTTAATAAATAAAGAAACCCAATTTCATTTATTAACGAAGTTCAAGTTCACTTATTCCGAAGTTCAATTTTTCCTATCAAAGAATTCATATTTCATTCAATTATCAAATAATTCAATCTCATTCAATTATTACATAATTTCAATCTTAATTTTTAGTAATTTCAAAACTTAATCATTTCGACTTAATTATAAATTCAAACTTAATTATTAGATAATATTTTCAATTTAATTATAAATTTAAACATAATTATTAAATCATTTCAAACTTAATTCAATGAATAATTCCAAATTTTATTGTTAAATAATTCATTTCAAAACAACGTTCTTTCATCAGTTATTACATTAATATTTCGTTTCACATTTCAATATTAACATTTTCCTTTCATCAAAATTTACGTTCCAATTTTTTATTTCAAAACCATATTATTCAAATAAAATCTGTATTTTATTTCAAATAAAATTATTGACCATTCGGGTTTTATTTAATTCTCTATCTTAAGTCCAGTTCATTTGGGTATTTATCATTTCAACCCGATTCCATTTCAATTCAAAAATCAAAAATAGCAAAGGGAACTTGCAGTGTGATAACTGGGATGGTGTCAAAGTAAATAAACAAGCAATAATAACGATCAATAACAATCCAATAATTAATTCAAATAATCTCGAAATAATCGTATTAAATCGCATTGTTGTTTGTGCGAATTAATATAATTATCTCTAGAATCTACACTATCGTTTCATGTAGATTAAAGATTATTACACCAATATTTATACGGTTCTTCAATTGACATCAATTATTCAATTTCATACTTAAATCAATTAATACAACATAAATTCAAATTGTTCAAGGGTAATTAACTACTTCTACGTGTCAAATAATTAAACGTTTAAGGGTCATATTATACAAATTTACTAATCAATTTCAATACATATTTCGATTCACATTTTTAACTATCCTATATTAGATTCAATTGCATAATATTTATCACTTTATACAATACAATTTTTTACGTCCAATATAAACAACAAACAATCAAACAATTATCAACCAAACTGTATATCGTCGCATAAATAATTAACAGATAATGGTGTCAGATATCATAGGTGAACAGATACAGGTAGTAACAGTGTACAAAACTAACAACAGCATATTTCAATTGTCGTTTCAATTGAAATCAAATTTAATAAATAAAAGAATATTAATCGTGAGTGATTGCTCACCTGTCGAGGCTAGAGAATACAGAAGGAGACACGGATACGCACACTGAAATTGAATCTCGAATCCAAGCAAAGCAAAGCGGGTGTAACAACCCGCATATTTATCAATTGTATATTTAAATATTTTATTTAAATATTTTATCGTTCGTCGGATTTTGGTCCGAAAAGCTACTTTTTGCAAACAGTCGAATTGGGACTTGAGACCACCCCCATTGAGTTCAAAATGACGTTTGCGACCTTTTTGAGTATAAGCTTCGATATGTTTGGAGAAAGTTGATTTTTACCACTTTTTCACTTAGGGCATTGGTTTGGGTTGAGCCCATTAACCCCACTTATGTATTCAGTCCCAACCCTCTCCTCTTCATTTACTTCCTTTCTATTTTCCTAATACTCAAGCTTTCATAATAATGGAGGAGTGGAAGAGGAAACTAAAATTCCAAGCCCTAGTCTTCATTAGCAAATCCATCTTCTAGCTCCAAACTCTAGAGAACCCATTGGTAAGCATCTCCTTCTTCTTCTCCAACTCATTCTCTCTTTGATTTCTGAAATTTGCTAAACCTAAATTTAGGAATGTTCTTCTTTTGAGTTGAGAATCAAGCTTCTTGAGTTGGATTTGAAGTGTGGTTGATTCCCCCTTTGCTTTCAAGCTTCTTCTTCAATTGTTTGGGTTCAAAGGTGAGATTTTTAATCTCACATCTATGCTTATAATTCTCTTCGATTGTTAGGTATGAATTCCTAACGCTTAATCGTGTGCATTTGCTTTTGGTTTGGATTGATTAGGTGAACATTCCAATTTTTAGTGTTTTGCGTTCAATTCTTTAAAAATCATAACTTTGATGTTTGAACATGTTTTTGGTGATGCATCGAGGAGCTTATAGGGCCGGGTAGTCGATTGGTATAAACCCTTAGCGTCATTGCTTGAGCGAATGCAATTTGGTCGAGATTGGATCTCATTAGGATGGGCTGGGAAGAGGCTGGCATCAGGTCCGGTCGACCGAGCTCTGCTGCCGGCCGACCGACCTGCTGCCAAGTGCATAAGCACTTCTCTGTTTATGGTCCGGTCGACCGACTACAGAGCTTAGTCGACCGACCTGCTTTCCGAACTATTTTTCAGAACAGGGTCCGGTCGACCGAGCTCTGTAGCCGGCCGACCGACCTGTTGCACTTTTGCCCACTTCGCCTAACTGTTTGAATTTCCAACTTTAATCGATTCGTGTTGTTTCCTATTTGTTGTCAATTATTATGACATTGATGACTCTTTTTAGGGATTTTTGAATATCCATTTCGATGGATCCTTTATCGATTTCTTTGGATTTTATTCACTTCTTCGAATGTGAATTTTTATGATTGATTGTTTCTACAATCACTTCTATGATTTGTCACTTTAAAATATAAAGGTTTTCTATACTAGTAGTAAATATCAAAACTCTTTCTTAAAATGATTTCAATACTATTTTATTACAAAGCTCGTTTTCTAAAACCGATTTCCAATCTATTAGTATATACAAACCTTTACCTCACTCGTATGAGAAATCTAATTAAACGACTTAGTAAAACAAGTGGTATGAAACGCTTGCGTTTACTTCGTCGGTTAATTCTCGGACTTGTTCGATTGAAACTCTTGTGACAATTTTCTAGTGGAGATCTACAATTTGTTCGCAAATATTTAAGTTAAGCTAGTGGTTATGGGACATGATGCTAAACTCATATATTTACTAGCTTATTGTAATTGACACTTCTTGATGATCAATGATGATCATTTTATAGTTTAGACTAGCAATGTGCGATGTCTCTTTGTATACGTGGAGGACTGTACCTCATTTTATTGGGCTTCGTCTCATTTCTTTGTGGGCTAACGACCCATGCACTTTCAAAGTGTTTTGATTCATTGGATGTACCGTTTGTACTACATCAGTGTATTTGATTCATTGGATGTACTGTTTGTACTACATCAATGTCTTGGCCATCCTTTTCTTATGATTTCTGGATTTCTAATTATTGATTTCTGGAATTTATGTTTCACCACCTTTTTCAGTTGGCATTGATATGTATGTCATTTTGTGGCTTGGTGAATTAGATAAAGAATATGACATTCTTTTGAAGCTATGAGATTCTTGAGATATTGTATGACTTTTGTGGATTTTCTAATGTATACTTATCGTAGTATGACATTTTTGGTTATCATACGTATTTTTATTATATCTCTTCTTTTATCTCATTTTAATTGATAATTATAACTAGACTGATCCGTTTATTATTTTCTTCTTAAATAATACTCGGGTCAGACTGAGATTTTACAGGTGCTTCCTCTTGACTTCCTATCTGGAACAATCGTCTGATTTTGGCTAACTACTCTAGATTAGTAGTTTATTGTTGTATGCATTTGAGAAATAGACTCCTTGATGTATACATATTCTTTTGTCTTAGCACTTGTATCTATTCTTTTGTGATGTTGTGGATCTTATTTAACCACTACTCTGATATACACTTTTATGTGTAATATTCATATCTATTTCCGCCTTTGTGATATGAATTGTCTGTGACTGATTTATGTTATGTCTATTTCTATATTTGTTTCCAAAGATATTTTAGCCACTGTGTAGTAGTTTTGAGTTTGTGTCGGCATGTCGGATTTCCACTTGAAAAGAATTGCATGTTATACTATCTGACATATCGATGCTCGCACAAAGCAATTACACGGATGGTCGCTCCTCAACAGCCTTATTCTCCGTGCTAGTTGACAGCATTTACTCCGTAATGTTCTTGGCTAGCGTGGGTATAGAGGTGGGGCGTCACAGCTTGGTATCAGAGCCAAACTTCGGAACAACGTAGAATAATTTAACAAGGATCATCGTCCTAAGTCCATCTTAGGAGTCGTGCTTTAGGATTTAATTCGTGTCCTCGTACCGATTCATCCTAATTTCTTTATGATTCCTTGTTTTATCAATCAAGTTTGATTGAAATTTATTCTGAGAATAACTTTTTCCTCTTCTTTCTTTCTTTCTTAAAGAAGAGAAATGGTTAGACCTAGCCGTCCCAGCGCCGGTCAATCTAGTGCTACTCCCCAGGATGGAGTATTTATGTCCGCACAACAACTTCTAGATCTTGTTAAGAACACTCAAGCAGCCGGTCCCAATCCAGAGCCTACTCATCCTAGATCAGGTTTTGCACGCTTGTGCAGAGACTACACCGATTTGGGTGGAAGGCCATTCAGGGGATCCGAGAGTGTTATTGAAATTCAAGCTTGGCTCAAATCATGCGATCGTATCTTTTCTCGCATGAACCTTATTGACCTTCATCGAGTCCAAGTGGCTTCTAGCATGCTCCAAGAAAGAGCATTAGATTGGTATGAGCTTTTAATTTCTGAAATCATTGAACCGGATCTCACTTGGGAGCAATTCCGGGAAAGATTCGAATTGAAATTCGTGCCGGAGCCTGAAAATGTAACTTTGGCCCGGCGTTTTATTGACCTTGTTCAAGGTGAATCTTCTGTGACAGACTATGTCGCATCTTTCGAATCTCTGTCCAAATACGGGGTTGAGTACATTAATACCCCATTGAAGAAAAATCGGAGATTTGTCTATGGCTTGAATAAGAATCTTAAGAAGCCATTACTTCTAAAACTTGAGGTTTCATTTGATCAGCTTATTGATATCGCTCTTCGTCTTGAAGAGGCCGATAATGAAGGTGATGTTGAAGTTGTGCGTGCCCAACAGAACTTCGACAATAACTTGAAGAGGCCTATCATATTCAAAGGCCCCAATTCTAATAAGAAAGGGAAGCAACCAACTCCGGTAGCAAAGACTCCTACCTCTAGTCGTGGACAATGCTACAATTGTGATTCCACAGACCACTATGCAAGGGAGTGCCCGAAACCCCTCTTTTGTCGTTATTGCAAAGGTTCGGGTCATCTTTTATCTTCATGCCCTAGGCTTCCAAGCAAGAGAGAAGGAAAGCTGCAAGCCCCTAGCAACTCTTCTCTTAGTCAAGGTAGCCATTCTATCCTTGATGACATTTGTTTTATGATTTTCCGTTTCGAGTTCTTTTTGATATGGGTTCCATCTCACTAATTTATATCAAAAGAACTTGTTGATTCTTTTTAAAGATTTTTGGGCTTGAAGACTTCTTTGAGGATTGTGAATCCGGATGGATCCACAACAATTTGCTTTTGTTTAGATGTCGAAATTATTTTATGTGATCTTTCTTTCCGAGCCGATATTTTTGCTTAGGCTCCGAAATTGATTTGTGCGATAGGATTGGCTTAATCATTATGAAGCCTATATCCTATTTTCTGAGTGGACTCTTCATCTTCGACATTTTCTATCTGTTAAGCAGATTTCTGTTTTTCCTTTGTGATTTTGATTCCAATTTGATGGCATCATTTTATTCTTTAAGCCCTTATGGTGAGGAAAGTATTATTTCTCTTATCTAAATAATTTATGAAACTTTTCCAGTATTTTTGAGTTTGTCTTAGGAATATCTCCTAAGCAATCTTTTGAGTGGTTCTAAGGTCTTTTCAATTTGACCTTATCACCGGTTTTCATTTGCTACGAGTTGCGGAAGTTAGCATTCCACTTACCGCATTCCGCACTCGTTATGATTCTTATGAATGACTTATTATGTCATTCAATTCGTCCAGCTTATTTCATCCATTTTATAAATCGAATATTCTATGAATATTTCGATGAGACCATTCTTGTATTTATTGATTTTGGATGAAAATAGTAATTTAAAATTTTGCAAATCTTTTTCATAAGATTTATTTATAAGTAAAACTGGATTTTGTTCTTGAAACGAACAAAGAATATTCTTAAAAACTTTTTAAGAGATTTATTTATCCTATAAAAGATGATTTTGTGATTGTATTGCCCGTTGAGTGCTTTAAGAATTTTGGTCGATGCACTTGATCAACGTTATCGATAGTAATTTCCTAAACGCTTTGATGTGACAATCAGACACGATATATTGACTTGTAAATTGTAAATTTTTCTAGAAATATTTTTACATTGAAATAATTGTGATTTTGAAAGTTTTAGCTTTTCGAGAAAGAAGATTATCTAAAAGAACTCTTCCTTTCGATACTCTTGTTCTTGTGATTCCTGAAGGGGAACCAAGACTTTGCTATTTGTACCGATACTAGTCGTATTGGTTTGGATGTCGTTCTCTTGCCAAAGAGAACGTGCTATCACTTGTGCTTCTAAATCATTATAGCTTATCGAGACTAGATATGCCACTTATGATCTAGTGCTCTCGGCTATTGTTTTTGCTTTTGGAATTTGGCATCATCATATTTGGATGAGAAATTTGTTCTCTACCTCGATCATAAATCTTTGGAATATTTATGTTCTCTTAAGGAACTGCATGTTGACTCGAGTTCCTAGCATCTTATGATCTTGATATTCTTTTTATTCCCGAAGGGGAAATCGTGTTGCCAATACGTTTTGTCGTAGGCAATAAGGTGTTGATTCTTTGATGATGTCGGAATGGAATCATCTTTTTACCAAGTTCATCGGGCGTTTTGGTGTACTTCGTTTTATTGAGTTTCATCTCATTTCTTTTATGGACTAGCGTTCGATGTCCTTTTATTGTGTTTGGTTCATTGGACGTACCGTTTTTGTACTACGTCGGTGTTCCGAAATCATTCGGGCTTCGGTTCATTGGACGTACCGTTTTGGTACTACGTCGGTGTTCCGAATTATTTGAGCTTGGATTCATTGGATGTACCGTTTGTACTACATCAATGTCTTTGTTGTTTGATTCATTGGATGTACCGTTTGTACTACATCAATGTCTTTGCTTTTGATTCATTGGATGTACCGTTTGTACTACATCAATGTCTTTGTTATTTGATTCATTGGATGTACCGTTTGTACTACATCAGTGTCTTTGATTCATTGGATGTACCGTTTGTACTACATCAATGTCTTTGCTTTTGATTCATTGGATGTACCGTTTGTACTACATCAATGTCTTTGCTTTTGATTCATTGGATGTACCGTTTGTACTACATCAATGTCTTTGTTATTTGATTCATTGGATGTACCGTTTGTACTACATCAGTGTCTTTGATTCATTGAATGTACCGTTTGTACTACATCAATGTCTTTGCTATTTGATTCATTGGATGTACCGTTTGTACTACATCAATGTCTTTTCTTTTTGGATTCATTGGATGTACTGTTTGTACTACATCAATGTCTTTGTTGTTTGATTCATTGGATGTACCATTTGTACTACATCAATGTCTTTGCTTTTGATTCATTGGATGTACCGTTTGTACTACATCAGTGTCTTTGATTCATTGGATGTACCGTTTGTACTACATCAATGACTTTGCTGTTTGATTCATTGGATGTACCGTTTGCACTACATCAATGTCTTTGCTTTTGATTCATTGGATGTACCGTTTGTACTACATCAATGTCTTTGCTTTTGATTCATTGGATGTACCGTTCGTACTACATCAATGTCTTGGTTTTTTGGTTCATTGGACGTACCGTCTTTGTACTACGTCGGTGTTCCAAATTATTCGAGTTTCTAGTTTCTCGGGCGTACCATATTTGTACTACGCCGTTGCACCGGCTCAACTTTCTGCTATTCTTGACGTTTTCCACGTCTTTTAACTATGGAAATGCTTTTATGTTTCCGGTTTTTATTCTTGAGCCCGGTGTTATTGAGGGATTGAAGTTTCACCAAATTTGACTTTTGAGCAACATTCTATTCGCATCATTGCTTCGGAGGTTGAGCGCCTTCGATATAAAGATATTCTTTTTGATAAAATTTCAATGGTTCTCAAATCTTAAGGATTGCTCTTGTGAAATCTTGAGAATTCATCGAACGAAAACTTTCGGATTTACTCCTTCGTGCTCTTTATGGTGAACTTCTTGATTCAAATTTTCTTTTGTGTTGATATGCTTCCACGGTTGTTACTATATATTTCCTTCTTAATTATTGCGAAGACGCAATTTCTTTAAGGAGGGGAGTCTGTAACAACCCCCATATTTATCAATTGTATATTTAAATATTTTATTTAAATATTTTATCGTTCGTCAGATTTTGGTCCGAAAAGCTACTTTTTGCAAACAGTCGAATTGGGACTTGGACCACCCCCATTGAGTTCAAAATGACGTTTGCGACCTTTTTGAGTATAAGCTTCGATATGTTTGGAGAAAGTTGATTTTTGCCACTTTTTCACTTAGGGCTTTGGTTTGGGCTGAGCCCATTAACCCCACTTATGTATTCAGTCCCAACCCTCTCCTCTTCATTTACTTCCTTTCTATTTTCCTAATACTCAAGCTTTCATAATAATGGAGGAGTGGAAGAGGAAACTAAAATTCCAAGCCCTAGTCTTCATTAGCAAATCCATCTTCTAGCTCCAAACTCTAGAGAACCCATTGGTAAGCATCTCCTTCTTCTTCTCCAACTCATTCTCTCTTTGATTTCTGAAATTTGCTAAACCTAAATTTAGGAATGTTCTTCTTTTGAGTTGAGAATCAAGCTTCTTGAGTTGGATTTGAAGTGTGGTTAATTCCCCCTTTGCTTTCAAGCTTCATCTTCAATCGTTTGGGTTCAAAGGTGAGATTTTTAATCTCACATCTATGCTTATAATTCTCTTCGATTGTTAGGTATGAATTCCTAACGCTTATTCGTGTGCATTTGCTTTTGGTTTGGATTGATTAGGTGAACATTCCAATTTTTAGTGTTTTGCGTTCAATTCTTTAAAAATCATAACTTTGATGTTTGAACATGTTTTTGGTGATGCATCGAGGAGCTTATAGGGCCGGGTAGTCGATTGGCATAAACCCTGAGCGCCGTTGCTCGAGCGAATGCAATTTGGTCGAGATTGGATCTCATTAGGATGGGCTGGGAAGAGGCTGGCATCAGGTCCGGTCGACCGAGCTCTGCTGCCGGCCGACCGACCTGCTGCCAAGTGCATAAGCACTTCTCTGTTTATGGTCCGGTCGACCGACTACAGAGCTCAGTCGACCGACCTGCTTCCCGAACTATTTTTCAGAACAGGGTCCGGTCGACCGAGCTCTGTAGCCGGCCGACCGACCTGTTGCACTTTTGCCCACTTCGCCTAACTGTTTGAATTTCCAACTTTAATCGATTCGTGTTGTTTCCTATTTGTTGTCAATTATTATGACCTTGATGACTCTTTTTAGGGATTTTTGAATATCCATTTCGATGGATCCTTTATCGATTTCTTTGGATTTTATTCACTTCTTCGAATGTGAATTTTTATGATTGATTGTTTCTACAATCACTTCTATGATTTGTCACTTTAAAATATAAAGGTTTTCTATACTAGTAGTAAATATCAAAACTCTTTCTTAAAATGATTTCAATACTATTTTATTACAAAGCTCGTTTTCTAAAACCGATTTCCAATCTATTAGTATATACAAACATTTACCTCACTCGTATGAGAAATCTAATTAAACGACTTAGTAAAACAAGTGGTATGAAACGCTTGCGTTTACTTCGTCGGTTAATTCTCGGACTTGTTCGATTGAAACTCTTGTGACAATTTTCTAGTGGAGATCTACAATTTGTTCGCAAATATTTAAGTTAAGCTAGTGGTTATGGGACATGATGCTAAACTCATATATTTACTAGCTTATTGTAATTGACACTTCTTGATGATCAATGATGATCATTTTATAGTTTAGACTAGCAATGTGCGATGTCTCTTTGTATACGTGGAGGACTGTACCACATTTTATTGAGCTTCGTCTCATTTCTTTGTGGGCTAACGACCCATGCACTTTCAAAGTGTTTTGATTCATTGGATGTACCGTTTGTACTACATCAGTGTATTTGATTCATTGGATGTACCGTTTGTACTACATCAATGTCTTGGCCATCCTTTTCTTGTGATTTCTGGATTTCTAATTATTGATTTCTGGAATTTATGTTTCACCACCTTTTTCAGTTGGCATTGATATGTATGTCATTTTGTGGCTTGGTGAATTAGATAAAGAATATGACATTCTTTTGAAGCTATGAGATTCTTGAGATATTGTATGACTTTTGTGGATTTTCTAATGTATAATTATCGTAGTATGACATTTTTGCTTATCATACGTCTTTTTATTATATCTCTTCTTTTATCACATTTTAATTGATAATTATAGCTAGACTGATCCGTTTATTATTTTCTTCTTAAATAATACTCGGGTCAGACTGAGATTTTACAGGTGCTTCCTCTTGACTTACTATCTGGAACAATCGTCTGATTTTGGCTAACTACTCTAGATTATTAGTTTGTTGTTGTATGCATTTGAGAAATAGACTCCTTGATGTATACATATTCTTTTGTCTTAGCACTTGTATCTATTCTTTTGTGATGTTGTGGATCTTATTTGACCACTACTCTGATATACACTTTTATGTGTAATATTCATATCTATTTCCGCCTTTGTGATATGAATTGTCTGTGACTGATTTATGTTATGTTTATTTCTATATTTGTTTCCAAAGATATTTTAGCCACTGTGTAGTAGTTTTGAGTTTGTGTCGGCATGTCGGATTTCCACTTGAAAAGAATTGCATGTTATACTATCTGACATATTGATTCTCGCACAAAGTAATTACACGGATGGTCGCTCCTCAACAGCCTTATTCTCCGTGCTAGTTGACAGCATTTACTCCGTAATGTTCTTGGCTAGCGGGGTATAGCGGTGGGGCGTCACAGCGGGATTGGCACAATTTCGACGACAAAGCTGATTTATAAAGAGGGATTGACGAAGTCATATCGGAGTCAGATCGAGAGATAAATAGGATAAGTGGGCTTTATATGCAGCTAAATATAACTATATATAGATAAGATAATATTCTAAATTAAATATGTATATATTCAAAATCATTGGTTTAAATAGAACACATAACAAAGATATATCTATTCATAGTATAATTTTAAAATAATACATATATTTTTGAAATCTAAACACACATTAACATTTGAAACAACCCATACATATATAACGCATTTTTAATATAACTTAAGAGGACAGAACCCAACTCTTATACACGTATATATGTTTAACTAATATATATATGTAAACCAATATATAACCTTACATATATTTATATACATACAACCCAACAGGTTATACGTAACTTGTATATAATCTAAACTATTATAAATTTATACAAAACTCAACGGACTAATATACATCTCTTACATATTATAACACTTTAACATATTATAATTATATTGTTTATCATGCCTTTTAAAACTTATACTTATCTAACTTTTATGTATATAGTTATATTTTGAAACTATATATGTACGCTATATCACACGCACAGTGCCTGAAACTACTACCCTAACCAACATTGTTACAGGCAAAGTCATATAACACTGAAAACAGAAGTTTATACAACTCATACTCTAAGTATAATAAGACAAATATAGCTTATATACACTGTATACACTTGCATATATATTGTATTTTGAGATCATATTTATTAGGAAATTTACATGAACTTAGTTTACTAAAATTTACTTTTAGAACCATACACACTACGGACCGATCTTGAATCTTATTAACATATACAACACACATACATATTTTTTTCCAAAAATCAATACTCAAATCCAATACTACTTTCAACATTATGATATACATACATAAGGATCAATACTATATATAGTACATAGATCGTATACAGCTTATATAGCTTTAGATCACAAAATCTGGTAGAAATAATTTATCATAGTTAAGAAAAAATAGTATAAGTTAAATATACGTATGAATTAATAGTAAACGAGATTTTATAAAACTAAAATAGATCTGGAAAAAGGACACACCTTTATTTCTCCACATATTTACAAAGCACAGAAAAAAAACTAATGATAAAGATATGTATATACGACTAGATGATTTCAAGATAAAGATACTCACGGCCGAACTGCAAGGAAGAGAAGCGGTGCTCGGAGGAGAGAGGGGCGGAAGTTGGCAGATCGAAGAATGGGATGAGGCGGAGTGCACGTGGCTGTTGCGTGCGGCAACAGGAGGAAGCGGAGGAGAAGCTCGGCTCAGGCGAAGGGGTTGCACACGGTGAAGGAAGCTTGAGCCGATGGGTTTTGAGGGAGTAAGGCCATTCTCGGCTACCGAATGTCATGGAGGAGCAAAGCGGTTGCTGGCGTGGTCGGTCATGGAGGGAAACGGCACAGAGATGGGTAGGTGAGGCCGACAGCGGAGATGCTAGCATAGATGGGGAAGAAGGAATGAAAGAAGAAGTGCAGATGGCTTCAAAAAATATGTGAGCACTAGCTTTCAAAAGAAAATATGCTTTATATATTTACAAGTTACAGAAGAATGTGAGAGAAGGAAAGAGGGGAAAGAAATGAATGGAGATTGTAAACAGAGGAGCAAGATGAATAGCGTTTGTATAAATGGCATAGGGAATAGTAAATTTGAAAAGGAAACGAACAGTTTATTTCCAACCAAAAATACAGTTATCGCATTTCATTTCTTTAAAGCCTCGCCTAAACCAAAATATGTTGGAACCAGTGTAAAAAAAAAGAGTCAAGCACGAGTATAAAAGAGATATAAATGCAAATGGCTATTAAATGAAAAGGCATTGGAAACCCAAAAGCTTAATACAAAAACTGGTACGGTAAACCGTTTGTCGTCCTCCACCGTGCACCGGACATCAAAACACAGAATCGAATATACCGTAGATCAGCCAGATGAAACGATCAAAATGGTATACAGATATAAGTGGTTCGATTAAATTATAAAAATTCGAATTTTCAACAAGCGGAAAATGCAAGAAAAACGCAGAAAAATAAGATCGACGGAGCCAAAGATGTCCGAATTTGGAAAAACGACAAACTGACACCTTGCTCAGAAGATGTTTTAGAATATTTTTATGTAAAAATATTTTGGTTTTGAAGATGTTTTATTTTCATCGCTTTTTAACTGATTGAATTGAAGTAAATTTACGCGCGAAATAAACTTTCATATTTTCGGACGAAAATTTACCAGTTGCTATGTTTAACTAGAGGCATTCCAAATAGCAAATTTATATTTCAAAATTTTATCGTTTAAAATTTCATAAAATTTCAATAAAATACGTTACTAAAACTGGTTAAATTTACGGGTCGTTACACGCTCCCCACTCAAAACTTTTCATCCTCGAAAAGGAAGGAAGTAGGAGAATAGAAACAACCAAAAGAAAATAAACTTGAATTACACAATAAACAATTAATTTAAACCATATAAATTTCAATTTAAATAAATTCATATTCAACAATTTGTTTTTAAATTCAAGATTTTCATTGATTTGATTTCACATTTATAAATGTTAGGTACAAAAGGTTTCTTTCAAATGAAATTCAATTTAAATTCAATTAATTCTAGGTATCTCATTATGTTGATTTAATTTCAATTTATTACTTTCAAAACAAAATTTTTATTTTATTAATCACATCTATTGTTCAATTAACTTATTATTCTATTTATCTCCATAAACAATTTAAAATTAAAATTCAAGTGAATCACATTTATTATACATACTCACATTTTATTTATAAAGACAATTTATATATTGTATATTATCCAATTTTCTTAAATTAACAATTTCAAAGATCATAAATTTGAATAGTTATTTATTATAATCATACTTTATTCGACAAATTTCATTCTTCTTAATTCCAAATTATTATTAAATTTATTCTACTTAATATATCTTATTACCTATATTATGTATATTTACTCATATTATGACTACTTAAATTTTATATAAAATTCCTTTTAACATCATTTTATATTGTATAATATTCCATTAGATAGTTAACTTTTGAAAATTTAGGTAAGTAATATATAATGCAGTTGGGTATTATCCAAATAAAATTCCTAATTCAATTCTCTCAAGTTTAAATATTAATTCAAAATTTGGTTTCATTTATAATTGAAATCATCTTTTACCCAAATTTTAAGAATTAAATTTCCTATTAACTTCAAACAATTTAGAAATATATATATATATATATAGACATTATATCCAAATCAAATCTGAATCAAATACTTATATATATATTTTAAATCATGTTGTACTTTAAAATTTTCAAATCAAATTCATTTCAAACAAGAGTGTAGCAAGCTACTGATGGTCTCTCCACTTCGAAACTCGAAAATGAATGTCGATGATGCGGCTGTCATCACCGAAATTATTTTCCAGCGACAAAGAGAAGAGCACCGATTAAACATTTAAAATTCTTTGAAATCCATTTCTATTCGAAAATATTTTAAATAACATATCTTCTAAACTTTAAAACCAAAGTTTGAAATCATCGAAAAATAAATTCATAAATTCTTGACTTAAATACATTTCAAATTACAAATCAAATTATAGCAAAGTTTTATAAATTCATTTATTTATTATTTCAGACAACAAATTCATTAATAATTTTATTTCAGAAAATTTATATTTATATATAATATAATCATTCAGAATTATTTTATTTACTAAACTTGAAACAATATTGTGTCAGTTTGCTCTAGTCAAGTGTTTTGGAAATCCTATCGATAGCGTTGATCAGACGAATCGATCAAAAACCCAAATCAACATCAACAACTCAAACAACACAATATATAAAACATTTTTAACATTAATTGACAAATACACTTCCTCGCTCGACGATACAAGTATTGAGATTCAAATTTTGATGTAAATCAAATCAAAGGGAATTTTGATTCGATAATAAGTTTGAAACAGAAGATAAGATAATTCAATTAACAGAATCGGAAGATGGATAAGCTTATTTAATTTACGGGCAATCTTAACTGGGTCGACCGTAACTTCAAGAATAAGATCGATGCTGAATTCCGAGGTAAATCAACATTCGATCTCAAGAAATAGAATTCTGGTATAGCAGGAGATAGATAGCATCGTAAACCAAGGATATAGAAATCTCCGGTAAATCAATGCCTATTGCAAAGGAGTTTCACTCATTTACAAATCAATTTGAGATTTGGCGAGATCGCCGACTCATTATAAAGATCATTTGAAGCGGAGTTATGAGATACTCCAGAATTGAAAGAATACGAATAGTGAGGGACACGAATGAATTGTGGAACCGTAGGGAACGTTCCAAAATTCAAAGGAATTGAGTCAAAAGGAAGAGATTGAAACTCGAATGAGAGTGATTCTGTAAATACATTTACCATATATACTAAGTTTTGCCTAGAGCTACCAAAGCTCTGATACCAACTGTAATGACCCGCTATTTTGGACTATTCGCATCCGCACACGTCGGACTTGAATAATTCAAAATACCGAATTGTAATTTAAAATTTGCAAAACTCAGATATACAGTAAATAAATAATCACAGAATCACAGACACAGAGTAATAATATGCAGCGGAAGTAAAAGAGATAGTAGTTCATGAAGCTACTATATAAATATATAAGATACATTAGAGTTTACAACAGAAGAGTAATACAATACATCAGGTACAAATCAGAATACATCACTGGAATCATCGAATACTGAAAGCAGAATAGATGGCTGGATCTTCAAGTAAAGCTCCAACTCCAAAGGTGAGTCTCGAATACTGGTACACTCAGTCTGACCCGAGCGTAAAGAAAAAACACAAGACACTCGAGTCAGGATTAATATTCTTATATCAATAAATCCAACTCAAGTGAAATAGCAATCGAAATACAAGTAACTCAAAGGATGTTGAAATAACCATCCTCTAAGGATCCGTTAAACTATCTACTATGTAGTAATAAACGTTAAATAGATAATGTCTATCAGTAATATAAATATCAAAATAGTGTTAAGGCGTTACCATTATCCCCCTTAACACATTTTATATAAGCGTTATAGTCTATACAGCACTGTAAACTCCACCGTAAACTAGTGAGCTATCAGGGAGTACTCCATAGGTATAACACAAAGCAAATTCGTAGTGGTCGCGTATATAGGGATACAAGTATGACAAGGCACATGAGGCAATACTCAAGGTAGTGAAACTACCGTTTTCCTGATCCGGACTGGTGAGAACGCATCGCCGCAGCGATCGCAACACCGCGAAACAACACTCCTAAAATTCCGAGGGTGCACCAATCAATCACAAGTAATGAGTAGTAGCTACGAAGAAGTGTGTTCGCTCGAGGTAGCTAACCCCATTTGGCCTGGCACGGCTCCTGATTTTAGTCATTTCCAATTTGACACAAGTGTCAAGGCTATCCATTATCGTTATCTTTCTTCAGTCATCACGTACATCATTCCAACCACTTCATTCTGGATCACACTCCGCGTGTAGTTATTAAAGTGGTTTTCGGTTTAGACAGAGAGTATGTCCATAACCGATTCCGTTTTCTTTAATAACTTTCATAATTATTTCACCGATTGGTCGTTTAATAAATTTCAAAACCAATTCAAATTCAATTTTAATTAAAATTCGTAAACCATCATTTCATTTGTCTTTCGATATCAATTTCCATAACTTATGTTCCAAAACTTCCAAATTACTATTTCAAAATCTTATAATCCAATTTCAATTTTATTTAAACAATTCAAATGTTGATTCAAGTTCGTATATAAGTTTCACTCTGAAATCATTTAAATTAATTTAATTTAACATTCACACCAATTTAAACTCATTTATCGATTTCATTCAATATTCATTAAGTTAATTTATCATTCGAAACGATTTCCGTTAAGTTTCCAATTTATTAAATCAATTACTTACGTTCAACTTCATTATATCAAAACTTCAAATTAAATTAAATTCATCAAATCAAATTCTTTACATTTCAAGTCTTACATTAATTCCAATACGTCACATTTTTATTTTTTATTAAAGAAATTCGATTTCACTTATTTATTTACTTAGTTACAAATTCCAAACAATTGATAAAGAAACTAAATTTCACATATTCAAGAAGTTCAATTTCACTTATTAACTTACTTGAATAATTTTCCGAAACTTAATAAATAAATAAACCCAATTTCATTTATTAACGAAGTTCAAGTTCACTTATTCCGAAGTTCAATTTTTCCTATCAAAGAATTCATATTTCATTCAATTATCAAATAATTCAATCTCATTCAATTATTACATAATTTCAATCTTAATTTTTAGTAATTTCAAGACTTAATCATTTCGACTTAATTATAAATTCAAACTTAATTATTAGATCATTTCAAACTTAATATTTTCAATTTAATTATAAATTTAAACTTAATTATTAAATCATTTCAAACTTAATTCAATGAATAATTCCAAATTTTGTTGTTAAATAATTCATTTCAAAACAACGTTCTTTCATCAGTTATTACATTAATATTTCATTTCAGATTTCAATATTAACATTTTCCTTTCATCAAAATTTACGTTCCAATTTTTTATTTCAAAACCATATTATTCAAATAAAATCTTTATTTTATTTCAAATCAAATTATTGACTATTCAGGTTTTATTTAATTCTCTATCTTAAGTCAAGTTCATTTGGGTATTTATCATTTCAACCTGATTCCATTTCAAATCAAAAATCAAAACATAGCAAAGGGAACTTGCAGTGTGATAACTGGGATGGTGTCAAAGTAAATAAACAAGCAATAACAACGATCAATAACAATCCAATAATTAATTCAAATAATCCCGAAATAATCGTATTAATTCGCATTGTTGTTTGTGCGAATTAATATAATTATCTCTAGAATCTACACTATCATTTCATGTAGATTAAAGATTATTACACTAATATTTATACCGTTATTCAATTGACGTCAATTATTCAATTTCGTACTTAAATCAATTAATACAACATAAATTCAAATTGTTCAAGGGTAATTAACTACTTCTACGTGTCAAATAATTAAACATTTAAGGGTCATATTATACAAATTTACTAATCAATTTCAATACATATCCTATATTAGATTCAATTGCATATATTTATCATTTTATACAATACAATTTTTTACGTCCAATATAAACAACAAACAATCAAACAATTATCAACCAAACTGTATATCGTCGCATAAATAATTAACAGATAATGGTGTCAGATATCATAGGTGAACAGATACGGGTAATAACAGTGTACAAAACTAGCAACAGCATATTTCAATTATCGTTTCAATTGAAATCAAATTTAATAAATAAAAGAATATTAATCGTGAGTGATTGCTCACCTTTCGAGGCTAGAGAATACAGAAGGAGACACAGATACGCACACTGAAATTGAATCTCGAATCCAAGCAAAGCAAAGCGGGATTGGCACAATTTCGACGACAAAGCTGATTTATAAAGAGGGATTGACGAAGTCATATCGGAGTCGGATCGAGAGATAAATAGGATAAGTGGGCTTTATATGCAGCTAAATATAACTATATATAGATAAGATAATATTCTAAATTAAATATGTATATATTCAAAATCGTTGGTTTAAATAGAACACATAACAAAGATATATCTATTCATAGTATAATTTTAAAATAATACATATATTTTTGAAATCTGAACACACATTAACATTTGAAACAACCCATACATATATAACGCATTTTTAATATAACTTAAGAGGACAGAACCCAACTCTTATACATGTATATATGTTTAACTAATATATATATATATGTAAACCAATATATAACCTTGCATATATTTATATACATACAACCCAACAGGTTATACGTAACTTGAATATAATGTAAACTACTATAAATTTATACAAAACTCAACAGACTAGTATACATCTCTTACATATTATAACACTTTAACATATTATAATTATATTGTTTATCATGCCTTTTAAAACTTATACTTATCTAACTTTTATGTATATAGTTATATTTTGAAACTATATATGTACGCTATATCACACGCACAGTGCCTGAAACTACTACCCTAACCAACATTGTTATAGGCAAAGTCATATAACACTGAAAATAGAAGTTTATACAACTCATACTCTAAGTATAATAAGACAAATATAGCTTATATACACTGTATACACTTGCATATATATTGTATTTTGAGATCATATTTATTATGAAATTTACATGAACGTAGTTTATTAAAATTTACTTTTAGAACCATACAGCTATAACATACACACTACGGACGGATCTTGAATCTTATTAACATATACAACACACATACATAATTTTTTTCCAAAAATCAATACTCAAATCCAATACTACTTTCAACATTATGATATACATACATAAGGATCAATACTATATACAGTACATAGATCGTATACAACTTATATAGCTTTAGATCACAAAATCTGGTAGAAATAATTTATCATAGTTAAAAAAAATAGTATAAGTTATATATACGTATGAATTAACAGTAAACGAGATTTTATAAAACTCAAATAGATCTGGAAAGAGGAAACACCTTTATTTCTCCACATATTTACAAAGCACGGAAAAAAAAAATCGATGACAAAGATATGTATATACGACTAGATGATTTCAAGATAAAGATACTCACGGCCGAACTGCAAGGAAGAGAAGCGGTGCTCGGAGGAGAGAGGGGCGGAAGTTGGCAGATCGGAGAATGGGATGAGGCGGAGTGCACATGGTTGTCGCGTGCGGCAACAGGAGGAAGCGGAGGAGAAGCTCGGCTCAGGCGAAGGGGCTGCACACGGTGGAGGAAGCATGAACCGATGGGTTTTGAGGGAGTAAGGCCATTCTACCGCGTGTCATTGAGGAGCAAAGCGGTTGTTGGCGTGGTCGGTCATGGAGGGAGACGTCACAAAGATGAGTTGGTGAGGCCGACAGCGGAGATGCTAGCATAGATGGGGAAGAAGGAATGAAAGAAGAAGTGCAGATGGCTTCAGAAAATATGTGAGCACTAGCTTTCAAAAGAAAATATGCTTTATATATTTACAAGTTACAGAAGAATGTGAGAGAAGGAAAGAGGGGAAAGAAAGGAATAGAGATTGTAAACAGAGGAGCAAGATGAATAGCGTTTGTATAAATGCCATAGGGAATAGTAAATTTGAAAAGGAAACGAACAGTTTATTTCCAACCAAAAATACAGTTATCGCATTTCATTTCTTTAAAGCCTCGCCTAAACCAAAATATGTTGGAACCAGTGAAAAAAAAAAAAGTCAAGCACGAGTATAAAAGAGATATAAATGCAAATGTCTATTAAATGAAAAGGCATTGGAAACCCAAAAGCTGAATACAAAAACCGGTACGGTAAACCGTTTGTCGCCCTCCACCGTGCACCGTGTAGGATCTAGATTAACCCTAGAGGGGGGTGAATAGGGTTATAGCAAATTTTCTCGATTTAAACACAGAAATAAACTACAGAAATAAATATGCTGAAAAGTAAATCACACACAAAGTTTACCCAGCTTCGGCAACTCCTGCCTACTGCTGCATTCCCAGATTTCTATTAGAATTAAACAGTATCACGCTTACAAACACTCTACTAGACTCGCAGACATTTGCTCCCGCTCACAAACACTCTACTAAACTCGCACACCCTGCTCGCAAACATTTGCTCCCGCTCAAAAACACTCTACTAGACTCGCACACCCTGCTCCGCCTATAGAGTTTCGCTTACTCGCAAACTTTGCTTCCCGCCTATAGAGCTTCGTTTACTCGCAAACTCTGCTCCCGCCTACAATAGAACTTTGCAAACTCGCACACCCTGCTCACTGAACTAATTCTAACTATACAATCTGACACTACCTAAACCCTAGGTGGTGATTTACAAAGTTTTGATTCGAAAAATAAAAACAATAATTAAAAGACACATAAATAACCCTAATTAAAATAACCCTAATTAAAATAACCCTAATTAAAATTTTACTAAAGCCCTTTTAAAATTCGACCGGCCCTATTCCTTTTTGCTTGGTACGTTCCTTTGCTTCTTTGTGAAAATGGCCGCTCTGTTCCTCTTGCAAATTTAGGGCTTGTCCCTTGCGCTCTTTGTTCCAAATTAGGGCTTCTGGAGGAATTGCCGCTTGATGGTTGATGATTCGGTTTGCTTGCTTCAATTGTTTGCGGCTTCTCCTCCTTGATCGAGTTCGATTGCTTCGGTATGTAATTTATGCTTTTTGCTTCTTCTAATCTTTTGTACTTGAACTCGATAATCTGATTGCCGATGATGATTGGGCTTTTATATAGGTCGAATTCCTATATTTGCGTTCGTATAAATTTGATTGAATTCGTCAAATTCTTTGTACTGCCGCTTGATTATGCTTGGACGTTTGAGATGATTGCAACTTGTTCAAAAACGTATATTTTTTGTTATTTGAATCCCACGGCATTTATTTCAACTCCTTGGTCATCACGTTGTTGATCTTGACTTGGTAAAAAAAAACACGGCTTTGATACTTTGTAAACTTTCCATACTTATTTTGCATGTTTTAACAAATTGCTGCTGTGTTGGTTCGACTCTGGTCATTTTGTATTTCACTGGATACTTGTAGTTTAATTGCTTTAATGTCAATTTGGTCGACTGGTTCAACATTGACTTACTGGCAATTTCTTGAATTTGCTACTGAACCATGGCTTCAACTGATAATTTTGATTTCCCACTACACTTCTTACTGTTATTTGACTTGCCGAGTCTTGTTATTCCCTCTGGTGTATCACTAGTTCACTGGTGGTCTTCATATTGTGTATGTTGTATGGTGTCTCTGTATATTTGTTCAGTGTAGCTTCACTGGTTTATGCATTGAGCTGTTTCACTGGTGGTCTAGTGGGTTCTTTTCACCGGCTTGTTGAGTTACCCTGATCTTGTGCACCTTTGTTCATATCTGCAGTATATCCTGATGCACCTGTGCATATTGTTTCTTGATTAAAAATTGGTGCATTTCGTATACTGTCATGTTCGCTGTGATGTCATATCTTTGTGCTACCATCTTTTGATTGTTGCATTCACTTCATTGTCACTGTTGCTTCGAGTCAGTTTCATTGTTGCTGCTCCTTCGGTGCACTATGCTTTATGTACATGTCTTGTTGAGTTTGTAGTTTGTTGTCACTGGTTCATTGGGCTGCATACATGTTGTAAGTGATTTGTGCTTAGTTGCATCACTGGTATTTGGGGCTGCTGTGTATTGTTCATGACTGTTTCATGCAGATCATTGTGTAGCCTTGGTTTTTGTTGTTTGTATGTGTGATACTTTGGACCTATTGCCTTCAGTTGCTTGTCGAATTTGCATGCATATATCTGGTACTTGTTCATGTTGGTTTAGTTGGTTTTCTTCTGGTTTGTTCACTTCAGTCAGTGCTTGTGACATCCATGTTGCAACTGGTTTTGACTTTGAATGCATCTGTGCATATCACTGTTGCATTTCTGGTCTTTGCATCCGTTCATGTTGATTTTTTGAAATTTCACTTGAGTTGAATCCAGTTTCAAAAACTCGGGTTTGACCTTGTGCTTGAGTCATATTTTTGAATGTTATTGCACGTGAGTTGAACCCGGTTTATTATTTGGGTTTGACCTGTGCTCGCCTGTCCCTGTAAATCAATCAAGTGTATATATATATCGGCGTGCACGGCCTTGTGGCATATACAGTAATACACTGTGTATGTCACAAGTTGTTCGTGTATGATGAATTCAAATGATGACGAACAACCCAAATAACTGAGGCAAATCATATTTTCAAAAATCATATTTCATTTTATATTGCAAAAATATTTCTTTTTCAATTTTACTGCGTTTGAGAATATTTTTGCAGATTACTCGGATGCTGGAATCTGACTGGAATGCAGTTGAAGACAAAATACGAGTGTGAGTGATATGTAGTGAGGTTATAAATGTAAATTGAATTGTGATGTATTCAAAACTGTATATGTATAGTGAGAGCATGAAATTGTACTATTCAAGTTTGTAATAAATATTTGTTTGAATAATATATTTGTTTGAATTCAAATTCTGTGTCATTTAATTTTATTCAGCAAATATTTATTTATTCTTTGAAAAATAAAAATAGTACATTAACAAATACATTTAAACGAATGTATATATGTTTATTATCATCAAACAAAAATAATATAAGCGCAAAGCGCATATTCAACAATCTCCCCCTTTTGATGATAACAAACATATATTTAAGATTTTGAATGTATTAAATGTATTTGATCGTTCAATTTGCTCCCCCTATTTAAATGCTCCTCTCTACACAATACTCCCCCTACATATATGCATACAAATAAAAATATGTAAATGAGCCTATATGCAAATTGAAAATTATGAAAATTATTTGACCTTTGCTTGATTCTATTTGACAAAATCTTAACTTTTCTCTCCCCCTTTTGTTATCAGCAAAAGAAAAACTGTGTTATAAAAATAGGGATGAAATGATAGACATGAATCAAACATTTAACTCAATTGAATATAAATATCAAATTTCAATAAAACTCAAACAAAAATCATAATTACCCTTGTCAAGCGCATATTCCACTTTCAGAAGTGATGGGGATAAAATCATCAAAAATCATACAATTCTGTCTATTTGTGGTATATTTATTTCAGGAAATTTGAACATCTACTAACCATGCATAACCGTTAGGACTTTTAAATGAGATTAGTAGTATTCACAATTTTTATTTAAAAAATGAAATCAAGTATCTTCTAACCACGCATGACCGTGAGGACTTTTAAATGGGATTAGAATCAACTTGTCTATTTGAATCAATTAATTTTGATATGCGTTCCATACATGCATAACCGTGAGGACTTTTAAATGAGCATGGAAGCACATAATCAGAAAATCCAAGTAATTCACCCATGCATAACCGTGAGGACTTTTAAATAAGAGTGAATACTTTGGATATTTATTTTTATTGCTAAATATAATAAGTTGAAGCACAAATAATTTCCTTCACAGATTTAAAGATATTGAAGAACAAATGATTTCCTTTGTAAACCACCACAAATTTACATACTAAATATGATCTTGATGAGTGATGGTCGATAGAAAGATGATAGAAATAGAAATGGTCATGGAATTTTTACCCAACAAAAAGTTTTTATAACTCTTGTTATGAAATTCTAAAGAAATTTTCTAATTATACTTTCTCGAGTTATAATATATGATAAATATCAACACTCATCTCTTTTTCAATCACTATTCATCTTTTCGATAATCAAAGGAAGTCAGATTAGTCAAAATTTGTCATTTAAAATCAAATAAGAATGTCTAATCTGAAAATATGGTCAATACATGATTTTCTCGAGGGGTTTTATAAGAAAATTTTCTGCTATTTGAAAATTATTTCAAGTGAAAAATATGCAGATATTTTTTTCGAAAAAACGATGCAGCAAATGAATGTTTTAAAAAATTAATGACGTTCCACTAGTAATTTTTCTATCAACTATATTACCAGTGTAATCTGCATCTGAATTTAAATTTCACTCAATATTCACTCGTTGGATTTCAAAGACCAGATTGTGAAATTTTAACAAGCTATCTCAGAATGAAATTTGAAATGAAGCCATGTTCACACTCAAACAAACATCATGGTGTTAATTTCAGAAGCCGTAGGATAAACAATTATATTCATGAGTAATCAATAGTCAATCAACATCATGATTATTTCAAAAACAATTTCGCAAGGTTTCAACAATTTTTTTTTTTAAAATCCTTTTTAACAACTTTCACATGAAATTTGAAATCGTGCAAATTTACAAGCAGTGACCGAAATGTCAAAACAAATATATATACGTGTAGCATGAGTAACCATCATTTGATCGAACAAATTCAAAGTTGAAAATCTGATTGGTCATTATTTAAACACAAATCAAGGTCATAATTAAGAGCAAATCAAAAAATCATATCAATTAAGTCCGAATCAGTCAACCATCATAATTATTCCAAGTAATTCTATTTAAAGATGGTTGGTCAATATTTTGAAAAAAAATCATAGCATCAAAATCATCATCTTTTGTACATCTCAATATTGGCTGATTTAATTCAGATTATGGTGCAGATTATCACATTTGATATATTGTTCAAAAATAAATTTACCTGTTTTACCTTTACGATACTTTTTCGTTGTTGTCCATTGTGATTCTGTCACCTTTGTACTAGGCTAAGGAACTTTGCTTTGTCGCCCGTTGTGTTTCTGGAACAGCCAAAATCCAGAGAACACTGTTGTTGTTCCTTAGCCTGCCACCACACCTACACGATGAAAGATTTATGTGACCTATTTGTTTTTATAGGTCCATGATTGTTAGTGGCAGAATATGAAACATATGTTTGTGGAGACCCAAAACTATTTATATATGTTCCTTTTGGCACCCAAATTTGTTTGACTTTCAAGATTTTATATTTGTGCCTTTTGGAACCCAAATTGGTATAGTTTTCACGTGTTTGGGTCTATACCAACAATTATTTCGATTATGTCCAAATTTTCTACAAAACATGCACATTAAATTGACTTGATTAAATTTTGTGTTCCTATGACTATGATTTTCAACATGATTTCCAATTATTTCAGATCGAGCAAAAACACTTTTACTTTTTGCATTATCATCATTTTGTGATTTCCCAAAACCTAGTCCTTTTCTATTGTTAGCAAAAAATTTGATTTCCCAATAACATTTTGAAAGATTTTTCTCCTTTTGAAAAGTTATTCAGGGATTTCTCAAGATTTTGGACTCTGGTTTTTAATGTTGAGTTTTCAGTGACAAGTGAGGTGCATCGATTTATAAAATCCTTTTTCCTAGTGTCGATGGTTTCCTTAAGATTCAAGTTTTCTTTTTCAAGGCTCTCAAAGTTATTCCTAATTTTTTATAGTTCCGAATCTAAAATTTTACATTGGTTACATTCTAGGTTTTGAATATTTTCAAGTTCAGTTTCTAACCTAGAATTTTCATGGGTGAGTTTCCTCCTTTCAGATTTTAGTTTTTCAATTTTAGATTCAAGCGTATCAACTACTTTAGTAAGATCAGAACACATAAAAACAAGTTCTTTATAAGAAAACTCACCTGCCTCACTAGATTCCTCGGAGGTTGCTTCTGAATTTGAGCATGCCATAAGACACAAGTTAGCCTCCTCTGAGCTGCTATCCGAAGCTTCCTCTCCTTCTTCATCATCCCAAGTTGCTGCAAAAGCCTTCTTCTTCTTTTTCTTTCCTTTGTTGTCTTTGAGAAGTGGGCATTTTGGTTTGATGTGGCCAGGCTTGTTGCAGTTATAACACGTCAGTTCATTATCGGAATTTTCGGAATCTTTTGACCTATTTCCCTTTGTTTTCTTCTTGCGTGGCTTGAAACTCAACCATTTTCTAAGATTATTGACAGCCATTGCAAGCTCTTCAATTGGATCTTCTTCATCTTCATCGCTTTCTTCTTTGCTTTTTAAGGCAATTGTCTTCTTCTTTGGTTCAGAGTTGTTGCGTTCTTCCTTTGCTTTTAACTCAAGCTCGTATGTCATCAAATTACCAATCAACTCCTCCATGCTTAGCTTACTCAGATCTTTCGATTCTTGAATTGCTGTGACTTTTTCCTCAAAGTTCATTGGTAAAACTCGTAGTATCTTCCTCACAAGCTCTACCTCAGTGAATACCTTCCCAAGCGCTCTAGCATTGTATACCAAGGTTGAAAAGCGTCCAAACATGTCCTTTATGCTCTCGCCTTTGTCCATCACAAAGTTTTCATATTCATTGCTGAATAGGGCTAGACGAGACTCCTTGACTTGAGAAGTTCCTTCGTGTATCACCTCCAAAGTGTGCCAAATTTCCTGTGCTGTTGTACAATGAGAAATTCTATTAAATTCATTTTTATCAAGAGCATATATCAAAGCGTTCATGGCTTTAGCATTTGTCGTTTTCAATCTCTTATCGTTAGCATCCCACCTATCCTTAGGTTTAGGAATCTCAGTATCACCAACGATTATAGTGGGAGGTTTATAGTCAGTTTCAATAATATCCCAAACATCATAATCAACAGAACTAAGATAGATACCCATCCTAACTTTCCAATAAGCATAATCGTTTCCGTTAAACATGGGTGGCCTAGCAATAGATTGCCCCTCAGAAAAAGCATTATTCGGTGAATTCATGACTCTAGAGTTAAATAAAATACCAGGCTCTGATACCACTTGTAGGATCTAGATTAACCCTAGAGGGGGGGTGAATAGGGTTATAGCAAATTTTCTCGATTTAAACACAGAAATAAACTACAGAAACAAATATGCTGAAAAGTAAATCACACACAAAGTTTACCCAGCTTCGGCAACCCCTGCCTACTGCTGCATTCCTAGATTTCTATTAGAATTAAACAGTATCACGCTTACAAACACTCTACTAGACTCGCAGACATTTGCTCCCGCTCACAAACACTCTACTAGACTCGCACACCCTGCTCGCAAACATTTGCTCCCGCTCACAAACACTCTACTAGACTCGCACACCCTGCTCCGCCTATAGAGTTTCGCTTACTCGCAAACTTTGCTTCCCGCCTATAGAGCTTCGTTTACTCGCAAACTCTGCTCCCGCCTACAATAGAACTTTGCAAACTCGCACACCCTGCTCACTGAACAAATTCTAACTAGACAATCTGACACTACCTAAACCCTAGGTGGTGATTTACAAAGTTTTGATTCGAAAAATAAAAACAATAATTAAAAGACACATAAATAACCCTAATTAAAATAACCCTAATTAAAATTATACTAAAGCCCTTTTAAAATTCGACCGGCCCTATTCCTTTTTGCTTGGTACGTTCCTTTGCTTCTTTGTGAAAATGGCCGCTCTGTTCCTCTTGCAAATTTAGGGCTTGTCCCTTGCGCTCTTTGTTCCAAATTAGGGCTTCGGGAGGAATTGCCGCTTGATGGTTGATGATTCGGTTTGCTTGCTTCAATTGTTTGCGGCTTCTCCTCCTTGATCGAGTTCGATTGCTTCGGTATGTAATTTATGCTTTTTGCTTCTTCTAATCTTTTGTACTTGAACTCGATAATCTGATTGCCGATGATGATTGGGCTTTTATATAGGTCAAATTCCTATATTTGCGTTCGTATAAATTTGATTGAATTCGTCAAATTCTTTGTACTGCCGCTTGATTATGCTTGGACGTTTGAGATGATTGCGACTTGTTCAAAAACGTATATTTTTTGTTGTTTGAATCCCACGGCATTTATTTCAACTCCTTGGTCATCACGTTGTTGATCTTAACTTGGTAAAAAAAACACGGCTTTGATACTTTGTAAACTTTCCATTCTTGTTTTGCATGTTTTAACAAATTGCTGCTGTGTTGGTTCGACTCTGGTCATTTTGTATTTCACTGGATACTTGTAGTTTAATTGCTTTAATGTCAATTTGGTCGATTGGTTCAACATTGACTTACTGGCAATTTCTTGAATTTGCTACTGAACCATGGCTTCAACTGATAATTTCGATTTCCCACTACACTTCTTACTATTATTTGACTTGCCGAGTCTTGTTATTCCCTCTGGTGTATCACTAGTTCACTGGTGGTCTTCATATTGTGTATGTTGTATGGTGTATCTGTATATTTGTTCAGTGTAGCTTCACTGGTTTATGCATTGAGCTGTTTCACTGGTGGTCTAGTGGGTTCTTTTCACCGGCTTGTTGAGTTACCCTGATCTTGTGCACCTTTGTTCATATCTGCAGTATATCCTGATGCACCTGTGCATATTGTTTCTTGATTAAAAATTGGTGCATTTCGTATACTGTCATGTTCGCTGTGATGTCATATCTTTGTGCTACCATCTTTTGATTGTTGCATTCACTTCATTGTCACTGTTGCTTCGAGTCAGTTTCATTGTTGCTGCTCCTTCGGTGCACTATGCTTTGTGTACATGTCTTGTTGAGTTTGTAGTTTGTTGTCACTGGTTCATTGGGCTGCATACATGTTGTAAGTGATTTGTGCTTAGTTGCATCACTGGTATTTGGGGCTTCTGTGTATTGTTCATGACTGTTTCATGCAGTTCATTGTGTAGCCTTGGTTTTTGTTGTTTGTATGTGTGATACTTTGGACCTATTGCCTTCAGTTGCTTGTCGAATTTGCATGCATATATCTGGTACTTGTTCATGTTGGTTTAGTTGGTTTTCTTCTGGTTTGTTCACTTCAGTCAGTGCTTGTGACATCCATGTTGCAACTGGTTTTGACTTTGAATGCATCTGTGCATATCACTGTTGCATTTCTGGTCTTTGCATCCGTTCATGTTGATTTTTTGAAATTTCACTTGAGTTGAATCCAGTTTCAAAAACTCGGGTTTGACCTTGTGCTTGAGTCATATTTTTGAATGTTATTGCACGTGAGTTGAACCCGGTTTATTATTTGGGTTTGACCTTGCTCGCATGTCCCTGTAAATCAATCAAGTGTGTATATATATATATATCGGCGTGCACGGCCTTGTGGCATATACAGTAATACACTGTGTATGTCACAAGTTGTTCGTGTATGATGAATTCAAATGATGACGAACAACCCAAATAACTGAGGCAAATCATATTTTCAAAAATCATATTTCATTTTATATTGCAAAAATATTTCTTTTTCAATTTTACTGCGTTTGAGAATATTTTTGCAGATTACTCGGATGCTGGAATCTGACTGGAATGCAGTTGAAGACAAAATACGAGTGTGAGTGATATGTAGTGAGGTTAAAAATGTAAATTGAATTGTGATGTATTCAAAACTGTATATGTATAGTGAGAGCATGAAATTGTACTATTCAAGATTGTAATAAATATTTGTTTGAATAATATATTCGTTTGAATTCAAATTCTGTGTCATTTAATTTTATTCAGCAAATATTTATTTATTCTATGAAAAATAAAAATAGTACATTAACAAATACATTTAAACGAATGTATATATGTTTATTATCATCAAACAAAAATCATATAAGCGCAAAGTGCATATTCAACACACCGGACATCAAAGCACAGAATTGAATATACGATAGAGATCAGCAAGATGAAACAATCAAAACGGTATACAGATATCAGTGGTTCGATTAAATTATAAAAATTCGAATTTTCAACTAGCGGAAAATGCAAGAAAAACGTAGAAAAATAAGATCGATGGAGCCAAAGATATCCGAATTTGGAAAAACAACAAACTGACACCTTGCCCAGAAGATGTTTTAGAATTTTTATATGTAAAAATATTTTGGTTTTGAAAACGTTTTATTTTCATCGTTTTTTAACTGATTGAATTGAAGTAAATTTACGCGCGAAATAAACTTTCATATTTTCGGACGAAAATTTACCAATTGCTATGTTTAACTAGACGCATTCCAAATAGCAAATTTATATTTCAAAATTTTATCGTTTAAAATTTCATAAAATTTCAATAAAATACGTTACTAAAACCGGTTAAATTTACGGGTCGTTACACCAAGACATCATTCGTAAGCCCTTTTACAGCAGCATTATTATCAGTATACCCCACCAATTCATTAGCTTCCAAGCTTAATGACTCACTCTTATGCAACATAATGTCATTTTTCAGCTCTGGCTCAACATTGCAATTAACAGTCATTGAATTTGAAGCGTGCAAATTACTTGAAGCATGCAAATTAGCATTTCTTTTTAAACCTGTGACAATGTGCACACTGATATCTCCTGATAAAACAGTGGATTTAGCAATTGTTGTAGCCAAATTCTCTTCATTAGGATTAGTTGGATAATTATGGAAGTGTTCGGCTTCTTTCCTCTATAGAAGCACATCCATTTCAATAGGTTCAGAAGCAAGCGACGGTTTATCATCCATTACCTTTAGTTGATTTACTTTGGCATGGCTTATCAGAGATAATCCTTCCCTAACATTATCTGTAACACTCCTTACAACATCATGACTATCAGAATTTATAGCATCTGAATTATCTATTTCACTAATCAAACTTCTACAATCAATAGAACTCACAAATTTATTGTTTGATGCTTTCAGATTAGTATCATCAAAACGGTCGACGGAACACTCATAACTCTGGTTTTCAAAAATATGATCAAAAGTTGTAAAAGATTTTAGGCATTCAAATGGATTCTCGATAGATAATTCATATGAACATTTATCACGAGATTTAGCACTCTTTTTATTTACTTGAATGAAACCATCATCACTCGACCTGGTAACATATCCAGAGTCAATCAAGATAGGATCGGCAATATATTGCATTACATCTTCCTTTGGTAATTGAGTATTCATTGAGATAAGGAAACATCATGATCCAGAAGCATAGCATCAAATACTCGACTGTCTTTTATCATAGGATTGACATTAAAGTCTACACAATCATTATAATCATCCAATATATCATCCCTGCTTTCATATGAATCTATATTACTAGAATAAGAGTCTGTTTCATCAAAATATTCTTCGGGTTCGCCAAATTTGTCACGATACCCTTTACCAATATTAGGTGAATTTATATCATCGAAATGGTTGAACAGTTCCTCCAAATATCTAATACCCGCATCACTCATATGCCAAAGATTATCTAGCAATAACCCTTTTAATAACATACATTTCAAGACAAGCTGAAATCCATGGTCTACTAATAGAGAATAGGAAGTGCGTTTACAGGATATGTTCTTTGATTCTGAATTGACAGAGTAAGTATCTAATTTTCCAAAGAAGGCTTCAGGATCTCCAAATCAATCTCTATACCCCTTACCAATGTTGGGCGAACTAATAGCATCAAAATGTATGAATATCTCCTCCAAATATATAATACTTTCATCTCTCTTATGCCAAAGATTATCAATCAGAAGCCCTTTTAATAGCATACATTTCAGAACAAACTGAAAACCATGATCAACCAAAGAAAAACAAGGAGTAGACTAAGTAAATATGCAAATAGTCAACTAAGTAAATATGCAAATAGTCAAATGTCAAAGTCATCAATTTCAAACTCCCAATTACAAATTGACCTAAGCGGCCATTAATGTCCCAAAATCAAGTTTTATCGATTAGAAGATTACAAAAATAAAATAAGATATTGTTTGAATTTTTTCCCTTTTTAATAGGGACACGTGCTATTTATAGAGAAATTTGGCATTTGGATATTTGACAAGGGGCACTCATGGAAAATAAACGGTTGAGATTTTGCTGACATGGCACATTAGTGATTTGACATATGGCACAACTCACACTTGATCACTTCATAATGATGTGGCATTGGTGGACCAATCAGGAATGGCCATGTGGCTAATCAGAACGTTGTTTTCTAGCAGTTAACTCAACATGTGATATTACTTTCTTTAGCATGAAAAAGCTTATTCCTTTCAACTGTTATAGCTCTACCTTAAATTTGCGATATCTTTATCACCTCATTATGTGATAGCTTGGTTGTTCTCAACATGTGATAGCTTTGATATTGATAACTTAAAATTTTTGACTTGCGATGGCTTTATCGTATCATTTTGTGATAGTTTCAATATCTCAACTTGTGATGGCTTCAACTTTTCAACTTGCGATAGCTTTGACATGCTCCGCTTGCAATGATTTCAGCTTCAAATTGCGATGGCTTCAACATCTCAACTTGTGATAAATTAAAATCTCAACTTATGATAGGTTTGACATCCTTAACTTGTAATAGCTTCAGTATCTCAACTTGCGATGGCTTCAACATCTTAACTTATGATAGCTTCAACAACTCGACTTGCTATAGCTTAGACATCCTTAACTTTTGATAGCTTCTATATCTAACCTTACCATGGTTTTGACATCCTCAACTTGTGATGGCTTCAACTTCTCAACTTGCAATGGTTCTATCTTCTAAACTTGCGATAGCTTATTCGTATCAATCTTGTGATAGCTTTGGCATATGTAAACTTGCAATAGCTTTGGCATATATAAACTTGTGATAATCCATATCTTCAATATATGATATCCTTGCTTGTCAATATGCAATAGTTTTATTTTAACACTCCACCTCTATACATATACTATCCAAGAGTATTACTAGGTAATACTGTCGGATAATACGAAGAATGAGATGATATTGGATTGTCACACGTGACTATTCAATTAGGCTAACACTGGTACGTATGTCAAAATGAATAAATAAACTCATATATACAAACACAGTATCGGCACAAAGCAATAAACACTTGCAATACCAGGAAAGAACAATATACAATGTATAGTAAATGGTAGAAAGAACACAGAGCCAATGATTATGGCGATTATATATAATAGGAAATATATATAGTCTGAGTGGGATATAAAATGTAAGTCAATTCCAACTATCACAAATAGATACATGATGACAAATATACAACTTAATAATGTACACACATAAAATGACATATACATAGAGATATCCAATCCTCCATCTATGCTCAATATCCACAAACTGGTCAACTTGTCCTTGAATTTAGAATATCTCGGACCGACCTGGGTATTGTATAAATAACACACGGGTAACACTATGTCTATGTTGTAAATGTCATAATGGCTCATGATGATAAAATGTATGGAAAATGGTTATAGTATAAACAGTATCAAAATATCTCAACATTGCATTTATTGCAAAACCATGCAGAAAAGTGTAATCATCCATATAAATCAAAATCAATAAGAAATCATGAAAATCAATAACAAAGGGGTGAATTATCCATACAAATAAATCATCACCACAATAGGTGAAATTATAAGTAAAATCGGTCTAGCACACAGCAATTTCCAAATGGATATACATAATAGACATTCCTAGGTTTGCCATAATTTAAATAAAAAATAAATATCATCCAAATAAATAAATGGCAACATATGCCAAATAAGAATAATTAGTGACACACGCCAGTAAAATATAAGCGGCAACACATGCCTAAGAAGGATACTGAGTTGACCATACGCTGGACACGGTCTCAGGTATAATCCTATTTCATCATAGTTTATGCCTACCTACCATACACATACCGAAATCAAACGGGAGACTGACGGCATGTCTGTCATCTCCAAGAGCCACACGTATGTCTATCAGACACGACTCTTATGGTCTTTGGTTACCTTCCCCTCGGTATCGTGAGAAGATCCACCAATGTGCTCATCAATGCGAGGACTCCACGATCACGACCCACACATGCCCTTATTGTGAAAGACTGTTGACCTATGTGACACAGAGGCAAACGCACACAGCTAAATAGATATAAGGTGCTACGAATTCGGGGCACGACCTCATAATTGGGCCACTAAGTTGAATACTACCTAATCTAGTTCACTTCTGAATCATAACGGAAGTTGGACAAAGATAAATAGACACATATACTCAATGGCTAACACATAGTGCTACACATATGCCGCATACAGCTCTAAGCATTGGTTGACATACGACCTTATACAATTGCGAACACATGGCTATATACGTGACTCACCGCAGCGAGCCACACATAACAACTCCCCATATGAGTGTCATCCACGAGCAAAGTATAACCGAATATATATATATATATATATATATATATATATATATATATATATATATATATCACAACGGCATCCCATACTACCATATGTTACTAGTCCATTTATGTAGTGCTCACGCATCACACTTGCTCCTTCAATATTCCATATAACGAGTCCAAAGAAAACTAAAAAACATTACCAAAGGTCCCATACCAAACAATATTACTAATCCATTTATTCAGATTTCCCATCACACAGAATTAATACTACTAAAACTCACATTTTATTTAGAAAGGATTATAAATTTATTAAATTATAAAAACATAACTATAATTCATAAAAGAATTTATAGATTTTAATTAGTTAAAATACTAATTTCTCAATCTTTTGTAAATTTGAATAATAATTTAATATTCACAAATAACTTTTAAAAACTCATTTCTTTCTTTCGAAAACTCATTTCTTACTTTTGAAAACCCAAAAATTGTTTGTAAAACCAAATATGACTCATAACAATCATTTCATAATTTTCTATAATCAATTATGATTTTTAAGCAAATTTTATAAACTGTTAATAACTTTCTTTTATTCCAAATCCATAAGATATGATTTTCAAAACTTTGAATTATATTCAAATATCATGAGATACAAAATCCTAAAATAATATTATACCCTATTTCATATATATTTTTCTAAAATTTTGTAAGTTTTTAAAGATTTATAAAAATCAAAAATCAGTTTCCTTTAATAAATCAATACCTTCAATAAAATAATTACTAATCAAATTTAAAAAAAAAATCATAATAATAATTTCATATGTGCAATTCCTCAATATTATACTTTCAAACTCATAGTTTTATTTTTTTCAAATATTTTTAAAAATAATACGTGCACTGCTTGGAACTATCTTTCCAGGCCTTACACCGGTCCACCGATCATATTAGACCGATCGACCAGTTGATGGCCTGGAATGATGGTTCCAGATCATTCGACAGCTTTGGCTGCCATCGATACATCCATCCAAACCGCATCCTTCTACTAAACATCATCTAATAATCTAAGTGCATGTCAAAATGTCACAAAATCAAACAATAAGCAAGCATACTTAGTTTTTAAGTGAGATGCACACAAATTCAATTTTAAATACACTAATATGTGAGTTGAAATTCATGAATTTAGACATAGGTTTGTGAGTTAAATTAACTCACCTTGGCTAGCAAAAGCTCTATCTTCCAAAAGCACTTCATAGCTCATCAAAAACCTTTTTTTCTTTTTAAAAAATGCACATGACATAAAAATTTTCTCAAAATCCAGGTTTGACGCTTCCTAGGTGTGTAGCAAGGTGTTGAGGAGCTTAAATTTAAGTTTCATGATTTTTGGAATTTTATTGATTTTATATAAATATTTGAAAAGGGGAGATTAATATTTCGTATTTTGGTTTAGTGAAGAATGGAATGAAGAAGATTAGGGTTGAAGAAATGTAGTAGTGAAAGGGGTTTCTAGACTTGTCATGAAGCAAAGAGAAGTATAGAGTTTTCTTAAGTGGGGAAATGGTCCTAATGGGCTTACTGTTCTTCATGATTTTATTCTTTTCTTAATTTCTTCTTACTAATCAAATTTTTAATCATGAGAAATTAGTTAAAATCATTAAATAAAATTCATACTTATCTTTTCTATAAAAATATTACTAGTATTACAAAATTTTACAATATTTATTTTCCATAATTTAATTCATTTATATAGTTATTTCTATATTTTCACTTTTAAGCACATTTAACAAATAAATTCAGTAACTCCTTTTATGAATAAAATAATAACTTATTTTTCCTTTAAAATATGTCTATAATCTCATTTACTATTAATACTAGAATTTATAAAACTATTCGATTTCTTTTAACACATTTAAAACCATTTTAAATTCAAAGCTATTATCATTACCAGTTAAATAATTAAATTCCACATTTTATTAAAAATTCAAAATCTTCAAATTAATTAACTTCCAAAATACTTCACTCTAAACGCTCTTTAATAATTCTTCCCAAAACAATTTAAATTTCAAAAATTAACATTTTATTTTCCTAATTCCAATATTTACAAATTATTTCAAACCAATCCTATTTAATCTTTAAAAATCCACTTTAATTAATTACATCTCTATTATTAATTTTAATTAATTAATCTCAACACAGGTTATAACATACTCCCCCCTTAAGGAAATTGCATCCCCGCAATTTCCTACGGGGAAAATCCATGGCTTAATTATTAGCTTTACTACACCAATCTATAATTAAAACAATTATACGATCAACACACAAAGCTCATGTAATACAACATTAATTATTAAATTCCTTACTGGATCCTCAAACAATGGGTTATTATCCCCTAATCGGCGTTATTGGTCATGGGTTATGAGTTGAATAACTCAGTTGGGATAATAACCATGTGTCACAAACAAAAATTGCAGTTGTTTGAATTTTCGAAAAGTTTTGGAGTAGTCTCTAAGGCATGAATATATTTCGAAAATTCATAACACTCAATTATAATATATTTACGCATCAATAAAAACACACCATTTCTTTAACACTAAACTTTTATAATAAAATTACATAATGAACTTCAAAGTACTAAAACATCTTATTATTTATCTCTTCTGAAAACAATGAAGGAAAATGAATTGTAAATCTACTTTCTTCAAAACTCTTCTTTCTTTACATCACAGAACTTTTCAAAAACATTTCTATTACACATACATAATGTAGAGGACCCAAAATATTTATAAACTCAAATTTTGAAAATTTGAAAATTTTATCTTTATAAGATAGATTCTCAAATTTAATTTCAGGTTCTCAAAATAAACTTCAAAATTTTGTAAAGCACTTGAAATAATATTTATACCTTGTTCTGAAAACTTTTCTAAAGCCATAAATCTTCAAAACATGGCATGGTTTTAATTTATAATCAATAACTTCAAACTTTGATTCAAAAAATATTTTCCAAAATGAACTTACATAACTCCTTTCAAATAATCTTATACTTGCAAAATTTTAATTTTTTTTCCCGTAATCTAAAGTTTTACAACTCTTTGATAAAAAAATTTAATATGGTATATTATGAACAAGACAATTGCAATCTATTTAAAGTTTTTCTTTTCTTTTCATAATGCTAAACTCATATCATTTATTATCACATATATTTCAAAACTTATTTTTACCAAAACTAGTATTTATCCTTCTTCAAACACAAAACAATTTCAATATAATTCATTTGTTTTAAAATCCATTACAATTATTAAAACATTACTTACGCAAATAAATGCTTCTAAATTCACTTTTCATAAACCACGTTTCTTTATCACTTTTAATGAAATATCTTTATTAATACTTGAAAATGTTATACACAAAATTTCCTTTGAATAATTCTCTAAAAACTCCAATTTCAACTTTACAGAATATTTATTGCTATGTTTATTACATAACTACACTTTACAACAATCTCAAAAAAATCAAAATTTTATTTTAAAAGTCATGAAAAACTATTAGAAATCTCAAAATTACTTGTTCTAATTTGATAAAGTTTCTTCAAATATATACTACACATTCTTTCAAAAATATCTCTTAAAATACCAGCTATTCACAAAATAATTTTCTCAAAATAATCAACTCTTTTTACTTAGGCATTTTAATGCCATAAATTTAAAAAGTCATTTTAGGTTGGAAACATATGTATAAACTTATATATCACAATACATCAAATCACAAATATATTTAACACATACGCTCAAGTCACAAGCAATTATATAACATGGCAGAAAAAAAATCACAACATCACATACTAAACAAATTTCAAATTCCGACATAAAAATATACTGGCAATGCTTCGCCATGAATTTTTAGTGGCTTACTTTGCTGATTGGCTGTAGTGTCGACCGTGTGATCAACATCGCATCACCATCAACTTCAACTGTCCACCAATGCTTATTAGTTGCCATCATCATATTAAATATATATAAGCATATGAAATTATAATTTTATTAGCTTCAAAACAATTCTTAACTTTACCATAATAATACGTGTACCTAATATAAATTTCCAAAGTGAAACAATTTCTAAGACTTTAAAATTTTATACACCTTTCCATATCATGTAATTTACTATAACATTATTTCAAAATAAGATTTCTTTTATCAAAATACTTTATATCACTTCCTAGATTTTTATCTAAATTCTTTTCAAAACATAGCTCAAAACATCTCTTTAAAACATCATTTTCCTTTCCAACTTTTTTTTTCTCAAAATACTACTTATACTATCCTCAAATTATTTACTCCATCTAAATAATAATTCTACATTTTCTAATACATTATGGTTACTTCAAAATATTCATCATCTCAATTAGATCTTTCCAAAATAACAAATTTAACTTTCTTCGAAATATGATTTTAAAACACTGATTTCATCGCAACTCAAAAAACTTTCCTTCTTTTTAGAATAGTACATCCCCTTTTAAAACTTTGCAAAATAATTCAAAACATTTTAAAACTTCTCCAAACATTTCTAAATTTTTAAAGATTTTCAAAACTTCGTGTCTATATGTATCATCCTAGTGTCTAAGAATCCTTATCTGTAACGTTGATCAGGCACGTCAACCAGAATCCTTTAAGCACTTAGTGGTCAAATTTATACAAAATCAATTTTTGAAAATTCCATCAACATACATTTATATAATTAAAATTACTTTCTATATGGAATCAACTATTTGGGAAAATTAAATATTTCTCTAATATCGTGTATATATATATATAATTGAAAAGTTTCTATTCACAAAATATGCTTATTTCTAATAAAACATTTTTTTCCCCAAACAATACACACACATGCACATTATAACCAAAAAGACTTGCAAATCAAAGCATATGCTTGGTTGTATTAAAACAATTATTGTTAATATATAAGAATACAAAAATCCATTCATCACTAACCAACCATCTATAAAATAAAAAAATAGCTTTTATCTTTCTTTTTAATCACACTTTAAATTATATTTAAAACTATATTGTATTATCTTATGTGGAAAAAAATTTGATTAGCCCTTGTGGTCACTTTATAACCGAAGACACCGTAAGGTTTCAACTATCAAAAATTTAAGCAAATACTCGCCTTGAGTGATGGTTTTTATTGAACACCAAACTCAAGTTGGATCCTCCAAACTAAACATAAACCATCAATGTAATAACACAAGGGAATCAAATATCTAACAAACCAATTAAGCCAATTGTCCAGTGGAAAGTGATCCATCAGCTTCCCGTGCACTCTGATCCTTAACGAATCAGATTACTATATCGAAATCCATACATAGATCTAATATTTATCAACGGAGTCGACACAACAAGTTGGATCTACAACTTCTAACTCAGTACCCTTATGAACTACTTTGTATCTCATATAGAGTTTTACACTTATAAACGAGGAAGTGCAAATATACATATGATTACCCCTGTAATCACCATGTAATAAGTAATATATATACTCCTATTATCCCTTAATACAGGGTAACTACCCAATACACCTAAGGGGACAGGAACTATAAGTCTCGCCTAGGCCAATGACTCATGTCTCATACATACAATGTATTGTTCTGAACCTGCTCTGGTACCAATTGAACACCCCACCTCTATACCCATACTACCCAAGAGTATTACTAAGTAATATTGTTAGATAATACGGCAAATGTGGCGATATTGGGATGCTACATGTGAATATTTCCTTGATCGAACACTAATACGTATTTCAAAATCGAATAAATAAACTCACCTATATGCACACAGTATCAGAACAAAGCAGTAAACTTGTGTGGTACCAGGATAGAACAACATATAATGTATAGTAAATGGTAGAGAGAACAAGAAGCCAATAATCAAGGTGATCATATATAATAGAAAATATACATAGCCTAAGTGGGATGCAGAATATAGGTCAAATTCCCACTATCACAAATAGATATATGGTGAAAACTATACAACTCAATAATCTACATACATAGAATGACATATATATAAAGATTTCATATCCTCCATCTACGCTCAACATCCATAAACCGGTCATCTTGTCCCTGAACCTTAAATGTCTCGGATTGACTAGGGTATTATATAAATAACATAATGGTCAAAATATGTCTATAATGTAAATTTCATAATAGCTCATGATGATAAAATGTATGGTGACATGGAGATAGTCTAAACAGCATCAAAATATCTCAAAATTGCATCCATTACAAAACCATGCAGAAAAAGTCCATATAAATCAAAATCTATAAGAGATCATGAAAATCGATATCAAATGGATGGTTCATCCATATAAATAAATCATCATCACAATAGGTGAAATCAATAAGTAAAATCGGGCCAGCACATAGCAATTTCCAAATGGATATATAAGATAGACATTCCTAGGTCTATTATAATTAAAATAATAAAATAAATATGATCCAAATAAATAAATGGAAACACATGCCAATAAAAATAATTGGCGGCACCTGCTGGTAAGCTATGAGTAGCAACACATGCCGAAGATGGATATGGGGTTGACCATATGCTGGACACAGTCTCAAGTATAATCATATATCATCATAGTATATGCCTATATACTCCTACACACACCGGAACCATATGGAAGACTGATAGCACGTCTGCTTTCTCTAGGTTCCACATATGTGTCCGTCTGACATGACTCCTATGGTCTTTGGTTTCCTCCCCTTTGGTGTCATAACAAGATTCACCGATGTGCTCGTCAGAGTAAAGACTCTACGATCATGACCCAACACATTCCCCTATGGCAGACTGCTAGCCAATGTGAAAGGGCGAGTGCATATAGCTAAGTAGATGTAAGGTGTTATGGATTTGGGGCGTGGTCTAACAATCAGAGCGCTAGGTGGATACTTGCCTAATCTGATTCACACCCAAATCATAAAGGAAGTTGGACAAAGATAGAAAGGCACATATTATATATACTTAATGGCTAACACATAGTGCTACATATATGCTAACATATGGCTCTATATATTAGCTGATACATGACATGTGCAATTGCAGACACACGGCTTTATACGTGACTCACCAGAGCGAGCCACTCACAACATCTCCCCGTTTGAGTGTCATGACCGAGCAAAGAATAACTGGATAGATATCATAATGGAATCTCAAGCTACTATGTGTTAGCCTATTTATCTACTGCTCACTCATCACACTCATTCCTTCAGTATTCTATATAACGAGTATAAAGAATGACCGAAAAAGCATTACCACCCATACCAAACGGTACTACTAATCCATTTATTCAAATTTCTCATCACATAAAATTAATTCTAATAAAAATAACATATTTATTTATAAAGGGCTACAAATGTATTAAATTATAAAAACATAAGTATAATTAATAACAGCATTTATATATTTTAAATAGTTAAAATACTAATTTCTTAACCTTTTGAAAATTTAAACAATAATTTAATATTCACAAATAACTTTTGAAACCCATTTCTTTCTTTTGAAACCCCAAAAATAGTTTGTAAAACCAAATATGATTCATAACAATTACTTTATAATTTTCTACAATTAAATACAATTTTAAAACAAATTTTATAAACCCGAATAAATTTCTTTTATTCCAAATCCATACAATATATTTTTCCAAACTTTCGATTATATTAAAAATTCATGAGATATACATTGAAAATCCTAAAATAATAATTAGAAACCATTTCATATTCTTTTTTCAAGAATTTTATATGATTTTTAAAGATTTATAAAAATCAATTTCCTTTAATAAATCAATACCTTTAATAACATTATTAACAATAAAAGTAAATAAATCTTCTTCACAAAAATAATTTCACATATGCAATTCATCAATTTTTTACTTTCAAACTCATAGTTTTATTTATTCGTTTTTAAATTTTTTTAAAGCAATGCATGCACCGCCTAGAACTATCGTTCCAGGCGTTGCACCTTTCCACCCGCATATCAGACCGGTCGACCACACACAATAATCTAATCATCCAAATGCACGTCAAAATGTCACAAAATCAAACATGAAGCAAGTTTCAAGTGAAATGCACATAAATTTGATTTTATATACACTAACATGTGAGATGAAATTCATGAATTTAGACATAGGTTTGTGATTTAAATTAACCCACCTTGGCTAGCAAAAGTTCCATCTTCTAAAAGAACTACATAGCTCATCAAAAACCCATTTTTTTTCTTTTCTAAAAATGCACATGACACAAAACTTTGCTCAAAATCAAACTTTGATGCTTCCTAGGGGTGTAGCAAGGTGTTGAGGAGCTTATATTTAAGTTTCATGATGTTTGGAATTTTATATGATATAAATTTTTGAAGAAAAGGGAGATAAATATTTCATAATTGGGTTTGGTGAAGAATGGAATAACGAAGATGATGGTTGAAAAAAAAAGAAGTGAAAGGGGTTTCTAGATTTTCATGAAGCAAAAAGGAGTAGAGATTTTCTTAAGTGAAGGAGTAAGCTTAATGGGCTTACTATTTTTTATGATTTTTATTCTTTTCTTTTATTCTTCTTACTAATCAAATTTTAACCATGATAAATTACGTTAAATCATCATATTAAATTCATATTTATCTTTTCTATATATATTACTAGTATTATAAAATTTTATAATATTTATTTTCCATAATGTAATTCTTTGATATAGTTATTTCTATATTTTTACTTTTAAGCCCATTTAACAAATAAATTCATAAAAACATTTTATGAATAAAATAAAAACTTCTTTTTCCTTTAAAATATATCTTTAATCTCATTCACTATTAATATTAGACTTTACAAAATTATTCAATTAATTTTAACACATTTGAAACCATTTTAAATTCAAAGCTTTTAACATTATCAATTAAATTCCACATTTTATTAATAATCCAAAATCTTCAAATTAATTAACTTCCAAAATACCTCACTCTAAAAGCTCATTAATAATTATTCTCAAAACAATTTAGATTTAAACAATTAATATTTTATTATCCTAATTCCAAAATTTATAAATAATTTCAAACCATTCCTATTTAATCTTTTTAAATCCATCTTAATTGATCACATCACTATTATCAATTTTTATTAATTGTTTCCCAATACCTGGTTGTTAAATTTACTTTCTTAACATGCGATAATTTTTGGCACTTGAGAGTAAAATTATTGCCCAAATTTTTGAAACTCTTTTTGGGTTTAACACTTGTCCTCATAAGAGTTTGCTTATGCTTTAGCTTAAGCACACCCTTGTCTTAAGTCTTGATCTTTTCCTTGGATATTGATTTTCCCTTTTTGTTCTTAGTTTCTTGATAGAGACTGCTTTTAAGATTTTTTTTGATTAGATAACCTTTCTTTCTTGATGTTACTTTCCTTTACTACTTACCTGACCATCCTTCTTTGGATTGTTGCTTTAGCTCGATGTGGAGCAGGAATAAAGACTTAATTTTGAGCATTACTCTTTTGGTAGGTGCTTTGGCTAAACATAAAAGCAGGACCAAAAGCTAAATTTTGATCATCACTCCTTAGATGGATGCTTTGGCCAGGCATAGTAGGACCAACAAGTTAATTTTGACCATTTTTCCTTGAATGAGTGCTTCGGCTAGACACAGAAGTGGGACCAAAGCCTTAGTTTAACCATTACTCCATGGATGGGTACTTTGGCCATGCGCAGAAGTGGGGCCAAAGACTTAATTTTAACCATCACTCCTTGGATGGGTGTTCTGGATAGGCGTAGAAGTTGGATCAAATGTTTGATTTTATCCTCCACCGAGTATAGAATATGCTTTCGCTTAATGAATCTAATTTTCCACATCATGTTAGGAGGTTGATTAAGCATAATGCATCTCAATTCTAGGTTTTCTAGAGTAATCCTTAAAATTATCTCGCCTCTTTATTCATCCAAAGTAGTGAAGTAAGGTCTCAAATGCTCAGCATTTCATATTCGCTCTTCCCGTTGGTCCTGTTTAATAGATATGTTCCTAGTGGAATTACTTCGTGAATAACCAAAGGTCCTTCCCAGTTTGGCTCTAGCCATCCACCTGTTGGATCTTTGGTGTTCTCCATTACTATTCTAAGTACTAAGTCATCCTTTGGAAAGTTCTTTTCCTCACATTTGAATTATAATACTTAATAATTCTTCTTTGATATTTTGATGTTCTTAATGCATCTTGATCTCTTAGATCACCAATTAAATCTAAGGATTCCTTTTCATTTCTTTTATTCAGCGTGTAGGCATACGAAATTCTTCTATGTGAATTGACTTCAGCTTGCAACACTGCTTCAAATCCATATATTAAAGAATAAAGGGGTATGCCTGGGGGTCGTTTTTGAAGAAGTTCTATATGAAAATAAAATAAGTGGAAGTTCCTTTACTCATTTCCCTTTTTATTTATCAACCGCTTCTTCAAGATGTTCTTTAGGGTCTTATATGCTGCTTCCACTACTCTGTGAATGAGCTACTAAAGAAAAACTCTTTATTATTTTTCTCCTTTCACAAAAGCAAGTAAATTTCTCGCTTTCAAATTGAGTAACTTATCAGGGTTATCTTATTCAAATGCCTAAAGTGAGTAACCAACTTTTTAACGTAAATTTCAAGACTTCTCCTACAGTTACATTGGACAATGGTTCAACCGCAACCCATTTGGTGAAGTAGTCAATCATAATTATTGCAAATTTTTCTCTTCCTCTAAAGATAGGAAAAGGCCCTATTCGGATCGATTCCTCAAACATCAAATTGTCATGGGTCCGTGATAGGAGTAAATTCGTTTGGAAATAGATGTGGGACTTTGAAAATTGTTGGCACTTGCCACATTTTTTGACATAGGTTAAAGCATCTTTGCTCTTTCAAGGCTAATGGTATCTCTGTCTTAGTATTTTCTTGGACAACTTCATGCCATTGGAATGATCACCACAAAACCTTTCATGGGCTTCCTTTAACAATTCCAACCATTTTTCTAGATTTATACATCTCAAGTAAGATACTAAGTATCCTTTCTTATATAATTTTCTGTAACTCATGGTATAAGAAGGAACTTGATATCTTAATTTTCTCGACTCATCCTTATCTTTTGGTAGTGTTCCTATCTATAAATAAATTCCTCTCGTACATCTTTGCGAGTTATCACACGATCATCCTTATCCTCAGAATTTTTCTCATCACTTTATGCTTAACAAGTTTGCTATCAAGCTAAAACTAGGCTTGCGTTTTGATTCTTTTTTCCTTGGACTCAATACTTGGATTATGTTGGAATCGAATGGGGACACTTCTGGTGCTTTGCATGAATAGGCCAAGTTCGCCAGTGAATCTGATTAAGCTTTTTTCTCCTTGGTACTTGACAAATCGAAAAATCCTCAATTTAGGTTAATATTTCATGGATCTTCTCCACATACTGGGCTAATAGTCGATATTTGCTCGATATGTCTGTTTAATTAGTTCATCATTAACCGTAAATTGCTAAATAGTTTAATTATGGGAAATTTCAGTTGTTGGCTAAAGTTAGGCCAGCTGTCATTAATTCATATTCAACCAAGCTATTCATCGCAATAAATCCCAATTTCATTGCATAATGTAATCAATGTCCATTAGGAGTGATTATTACATTTCCAGTTCCAGTTCGTAGTTCATTTGAGCAACATCAACAAATAGCTGCCCCCTAGACTCAAGTTTTCTTTCCTTTTCAAACTGTTCTTTAATTAGTCTTTACATTTTGTTACAAAATCAGCTTGTGCTTGTCCTTTTATTACTACCCGAGGTTGATATTCAGTAATTTATCGACTAAATTCCATTACCTATTTCACCAATCTCCTATATTTATTAAGGATCAGCTTGAGTAGATAATTTAATTGTGTGTGCTTGTAAATCAGACCTCGACTTCTAAGCTAATAGCACTAACTGATAATAAGCTAGTTTTTCTATAATTGGATATCTTACTTCTAGATCCTTTAGCCTTTTACTTGTATAATATACCGGTAACTGAACCCCCGTTCTCTTCTCTTATTAAAAGCCAAACCGATTGCATGTTTAGACATTGCCATATGTTAAAACAAATCATCACCCTCTATTAGACTATAAGGTATCAACGATTTTGACCAAATGGTCTTTCAACTCTTGGAACTCTTTTAGGCATTCCTCCGATCATTCAAAAGTTTTCCACTTCTTAATCACATCTAAAAGTGGGGTGCATTTATCAATGCTCTTGATATAAGTGGTTAAATCCCTCCACTCAGCTATTTAGACTCATCAAACCTTTACTCGTTCTTTTCTCTACCATCTCTCAGATTGCTTTTAGTTATTCTGAGTTTGCTTCTATTTCTCGTGTATTGACTATATGTCCAAAGAACATTCTAGATTAGATCTTGAAATAACACTTTTGCAGATTTAATTTCATATTTTATCTTTGCAATGCTTCAAATATTTCATTTAAGGCGTTAATATGATCCATCCCTTCTTTGGATTTTACCAACATATCATCCTTATACTTCCATATTTTCCCAAGAAGGTTTTTGACCATCCTATTTAACAACAGTTGGTATGTGTCCCCTTTTTTTTAGCTCAAATGGCATTAATTTATATCAATATGCTCCCCAATTAATTAAACAACTTATATGTTCCTCGTCTGGTTTAAACATAGGAATTTGATTATACCTAGAATATGCATCCATGAATGATAGTAACTTGTACCCGCTAGTTGCATCTACTAATTGATCAATATTAGGAAGAGGATAATGGTCCTCGGGACATGCTTTGTTTAGATACATTCAATCAGTACAAGTTCTCCACTTCCTATCAGATTTTTTAACCAACACCAGGTTGGCCAACCACTTTGGGTAGAATACTTCGCTAATAAACCCATTTTCTAGCAGCCTTTTTACCTCCTCTTGTAATGCAACTGTTAATGCTTTATCGAGCCACCTCTTCTTTCAACTTATAGGAATGAAACTTGAATCCATATTAAGCACATGACACATTATTATAGGATCTATTCTGGCCATGTCCACATGAGTCCAATTGAAAAGATCATTGCTTGTTTAGAATCAGTTTTTCCCTGATATTTCCATCTAGTCCTCTTCCAATTTTTACTATCTTAGTTGAGTCCTTAGGACCTATACTTATCTCTTACATATTTTAGGTTATGTCCATTATCTTTGGAATTTATTTCTGGAATGATTACTTCTAGAGGTTCTTTAGCATCTGCTTCTTGGCCTGCCTAGTTTATTTCAATATATTTCCTTTTCTTTTTTGAAGCTTAGTCTTCTTAGTCAATGCTATTTGTTTCTCAACTGGTGATTTTTTTAAATTCCTTAGATGTCAATTCTTGGTGACTGATATCCAAGGGCATGTACTTTTTGGTTTTATTTAGTTTTGGTACAACATCATGAGAGAAATCATTCTCTAAAATACATTGTTCCAGGGTTGCAAAGTACATTTCCCTAGAACTGAATTTCTCTCCCCACACAGTATCCCATCTGCCTTTGGTGAGAAACATAACAATCAAATGCTTTGGGGAGACAAAAGCATCTACTTCATCCAAATAGGCACTTTAGTATGAGGATTGATCCATCACCATGAATAGATGTCGAAACTTCTTCCTCGTTTGGACATGCAACTTTATTTTCCCAATAGGAGTAGAACCTTTGTAGTTGATCCTATATATGGGCTCAAAGTCGGGCTTAAATTTTTCCATAGGGATATCCGTTTTAATAAATGCATGCTTAAATATGACATTTACAGTACCTCTGGTATCCAGTGAAATCCTAAATACTAAAGATAGTTTGATTTAAGCAGTAGCCATCAAGGGGTCAATATGAGGGTGCCTTACCCTTCTTAGGGCTTTTAGAGTGATCACTAAATTTGGGTTATGCATTGCACTCTTGTTATTCTTTAGCGGCGGCTCCTCTTCTATAGAATAAATTCTCTCTTTGGCTACACAAACCCTTACTTATTATTGCAACATGAGGCCCACCATGAATCACATCGATATGATTGATTGGTAGTGGAAACTTTTATAAGGGTTCGTTCTTTAAGAAATTCATATTATTAGATAAATGTCCTTAATAGTTATTTAAACGAGAGAATTTTTAATTTCCTATAATGAATTCTTTAACACCTCCTCTCTTAATAATGTTTTGAATGATTCTAGCTTAAAACTCGACAATCATCTGTCTTCTATCCATTTACCTTGTGATAAGTACATTAACCTCCTTTATATGGTTCTGGATAGGTCTTGGCCTTCTTTGGAACTGGATAATGCTCGTGATCCTTTGTTATAATGAAAATATATAAGATGGGCTAGTTTAATTCAGCATAGTTAAACCTTAGTATTACATCTCATCTTCCACTTTATTTTGGGCTGAGAATCCAAATCTTTCCTCTTCTTTCCCCCATTGTCGTGACTTCCATTTTCATGGAAGATTTCATCCATACAAATGAATTTATCAACTTGGAAGCGAAAGTCATTCAAATCCCTACATTAAGAAGATAAACCTCTTTCTAAAATAAGGTATCCTCTATGTAACAACCCGTAAATTTTGAAAATATTTCAAATGAAAATTCATTTGAAACTTTGAATATAATAATTTTGAAATTTGATAAACTTGGAAATTAAATGTAATATTTTAGGATTTGATGTGAAATGTTATTACAATTTAATAAAATAAAGATTATTCTTAAAATGCAAATTTTGGTCAACTTTGGTCAAAGTTTAACTTTCAGTGAAAATTTTAAATTTTGAATTTTGAACTTTTTTTTATGAAGATGGATTTAATTCTAACATTTTTTGTTTTTCCTTTCGTAAAATTCGGATTTCTACTTCTCAAAATTTACAAATTTTTGCGTATTATTACACGCAGTTATTTTCCTATAACATTTATCTTACTTACATTTTGATTTTGGGCTTGTACTATTGGGATAGGAATTTCTTTAGTAGATGAGAAGCCATACGATTGAGATGACTATATAATATCCTAGGGTTTTGCTAGACTCTTCATTTTCATTTATGCCTCCGCGTAAAGAAATTAATGTAAGTTTTTCTTCTTCCTCTTCCTCCTCAAAACCCTCGACTTCTCCTTTAAAAGCTCCCCTTCCTCCTTCCTCAAATTTTGGCCATGCTCGTCACCACACCCATCTCCTCCTCCTCCAACTAAAAACCCTAGCCAAAACCACTTCTCCTCCTTCCTTTTTCCCTTCCTCTTCAACAGACTTTGGTCTCCACTCCTCTTCTTCCCACCACAAACCCTATAGCCGAACCATCACCTCACCCTTCCCCTTGCTTTGCCTTGGTCGTGACCACCTTCTTCACAACCAAACCCTAACCCCACCATAGACCGAACCCAAACCATAACCCTAGCCGAACTAAACCCCACCCAAACTTAGCCTAGACCGAACCCAAACAAACCATAGACCAAACCTATGTGTCCCTTAAGCAAGCCCTCTTCACAAGGTTACAAATATATAATTTTTCTACTTTTATTTTTCTATGTGAATTATTTGTTTACATATGAAATTTATTTTATTTTTCAAATCTTTGGATTTGGGTTCTCCTCCCACTTAAGCTTGTCCGTAAGTTTTATGCTTGTTGTAGTCGTTGTGTTCTGTTTGGAATCACTTCTCTATCCAAAGAAGGTGAGTAATCACTCTTGACGGCATAGTTATATTTTGGTGAATTGATGGCAATGGATTTGTATATGCAAGTTGAGAATTTCACCTATGTTTATTTTATGTTATTTCATATCGTATTATGCCTGTTATGATCATAGGCCATAATATGTTGAATATTGTTATGTTTATTTAATATTCTGTTCTCACACTGCAAGTTCCTTCACTATGGGTTGAAACGATACATATCTGAGCGATCTTTAGATTAAGGAAAATTGTTATAGGCTAAAATGATAGGCCTGAACAATTTTATTTGACTTGGGATCATGGGTTTGAAATGATATAAAACCCAAAAAATTAATAAATTACGGATTGAAATGATATATGTTCGTATTTACTTGACCCTAGGGTAGAGAATTGTATACAGACTCCGTGGTTGATTTAAAAGGATTTTTCTAAAAATTATTAAGTATTTCGGATCTCAACTAAAATTTGATGTAATGATTTCTGTAAATTTGTTTATATGTGTTAAAAACTTTATAAGAAATAAATAGTTGGAAATGTAAATTTTTGAATCTAATTTACAGTATGAAGGTTAATTGAAATTTAATAATCCAATTTGACTTAATAATTGTATTTTATTTTAACTTATAAATTGTAAGTTTTAATTCACGAAATAGTGATTAAGATGATAAATGGTTTTTTGTGGAGAAAAATGTAAGTTAAAACGTACATTTGACATGTAAGTTTTAACTAATGTAAATGGTATAACTTGGATAATAAAAACGATAAATGTTATTTACTGAAAAGAAAATAAAGTGTAAGTTAATAATGTACTTCTAACTTAGTATAAGGATTTCAGCTTTAAAATTTGACATTATAACAACAAAGTTATTTGACTAAAGGTGTGGTTTCTTTAATGACCAAATAGCTAAAATTAGAGTAGTATAATAGAAAAGATATAATGACTATGATAAAACTGTAAATATATGTACTATTTGATTATATAAACTATTGTAATAGGAAGTATTACAGTAACAATTCAAAACTGCTGCGATTCTTACGGTAACAATTCAAAACTGCTGCGATTTCTTACTGTAACAATTCTGCACTGCTGTGGATTTTTACAGTAACAATTCCGCACCATTGCGAATTCTTACAGTAACAGATCTGCACCGCTGCAAATTCTTACAGTATCATTTTTGTACTGCTACGTTTTCCTAAAGATGACATTTCCAGAATTCTATAAAATCTTCTAAAGGATTATACTTTCGAATGTTATGGTTCTAAAGGTTACATTTTTAAAGTGCTATGATCTATAAATTTTAATGTCTCAAGGGGTTATAATTAAATGAATTTAAAAGTGTATGACTTTGGAAAAATGAATAATATTTTAAAGAATAATGATATGGAATTTATATGATTTTGAAAGGAATATGTTTGATATGAAAAACGAACCATTTAAGCTTGAATAACCACGGGTTATAATAACGTTTGGTTGTTAAAGAGATAGAGATCGGAAGTTGTCATACTCTGTGCCAACACCGAAAACCATTTTGACAACTGTGTACGCGGTGGAGATTTCAGAATGAAGTTGGATGGTGGCGACGATCCTAAAGCATACATACGTGGACCTAACTCCCGTGAGTTAGCATAAGGTGGCTAAAAAATGAGTGATTAACGGACCAAGTGAGGTAGCTCCTCCGATCGGTCACACTTCATCGTTGGCCATTCTATTACATTTTGATTGATTTGGTGTGCACCTTTGATACGGGAGTGTGGATCGAGTTGGGCGATAGTTGTGGCTATGCGTTACGAACAGTCCGAAAGTGTAATTGGTATATCTAGCTTGGCATTACCTAGTTGTGTCGTGTCACCTACCCTAGCGCGCCTTCTACGAGTTTGTTTTGTACCATACTTATGGAGTGCCCTCTGACAACATCCAATTGGGTAGGATTACTGTCCTGTATGGACTACGGGAATATTTAAAATGTGTTAAGAGGGATATGGGTAACACCTTAACGTTATTTTAATAGTTTAATTTACTTTAGACATCATTATAATAGTGTATATTACCACATAGTAGATAGTTTAACGGATCCTTAAAGGATGGGCGATACCAAGCATCCTTTAAATTACTGATGCATTTCTTTTGCAGTTCACATGAGTTGATTTACATTTTATAAGTTTGTATGTCCCGACTCGAGTGTTTTGTGTTTTGCTTTACGCTTTGGTCAGCCTGAGTTTCATAGCTTTGGATTCATCTTTTTCTTGGAGCTAGAGATCGGTTGGAGATTTAGCTGTCCAACAGATATTCCCATTCCAGTTATTTTCACTCAGCTTTTTCTTTTATAGTAGAGAACTTATATATCTAGACTTTCCATTGTATTCTTTTTCAGACTTGGGTATTATGTATTAGTTTAAGACTATGTATCTAGGAGCTTCATGAACTCCTATGTTTATTTTATTCCGCTCTGAGTTATTCTGATATTCTATGTCTGTGGTTTTATGATTGATTTTATTTGCCCTAAAATTTATTAATAATCTATTGTTTTGAATTATTCAAGTCTGACATGTGTGGTTTTATTGTCGACTTAAATGGTCCAAAATGGCGGGATGTTACACTCTATCAGTCCAGATTATACCACCATTAACTATTCGCTATCACTTATTTTTTTTGGCTCTTGTGCACCATATACGTCCATTTGGCTTTTAAAAGCCAACAGATTATCGTTTGGTCGGTTGACCGGTCATACTTGATAAAAGGGATTTTCACATATGATTGTAATGGGACTGCCATTATTTCTTCAATGAAAAGGACACTTCTATCATTATTGTTCACGCTAGGATTCGTTGTCCTCTTTCCTTTCATATCCGTCATATCCTTGACCAACTTATTAGCTAAATCATTTAAGTGTACCTCATCGCCTTTATATTCTCTTTCCTTTCTAGTTTATATTCTACTGATAAGATAATCTTGTGGATTGCTCAAGTGGAGATCTTTCATAGTCTCGTCCTTAGATCTGATTGATAATTTTCTTTAACTTCCTTTCCCAAGTTTGGTTGAGGCTTATCATAAGCTTTTTCCAACTTAATAGCTTCGGCTTTATGTTTTCTCTTGGGTTCAAAGATATTTTCCCAAAAATTTACCCATAAAATGCGATACATTACATTCCTTCGTAGTGATTCATCCTCCTTTCCTTTACTATTTTTCGCCCATTTGGTTATCTTTGATAATTTCTGAAATACAAGCATTTTAATTAATCACGCATAAACTAAAGTTGCAATTGGATGGCATTGATATTGACACTCTCATTTTTCATTTCAACAGAACTCCAAGCCTGTCTAGCCTTAATGTTCTCAATATTAAACCATGCTGTCACATTCTCCTTAAGATTGATGAGATGCACCACCTCCTTTTCTTGGTCATTGGTTTATTTACCCTTCGCATTTATGCTAAAACAAGGTGATCTTTTTTCCTGAGTTCAATTCTTAGTGTAACACCAAATATATTAATCCAAAAATTGGGCCTAATTTATATTCAAATCTTATGCAAGATGGTACGTACAAGAATACTTAGGCAAGGGAGTATGTCCTTGAGCAAGCATATCTATATTCCAATAGTGAAATAAGTAAGCAAACATGTAAATAATTAAATGTTATAGTCCTTAATTTCAAAATCCCAATTGCAATTTGACCTCAGTAGCCATTAATGTGCCAAAATCAAGTTCTATCAATTAGAAGACTATAAAATGAAAATGAGAAAGAAGACTAGTTTGGAATTGGCCCTTTCTTAGTAGGGGTTCATGTCTATTTATACAGATGTTATGCATTTAGATCCTTGACACTTGGTACTCACAGAAGATGAACAGTTGAGATTTTGATGGCATGGCATGGTATGATTTGACATGTGATACAATTGACTGTTGATCTCTTCACGATGACATGGAATGGTTAGATGAACCAAGAATGACCACTTGGCTAATTAGAATGTTGTTTTCCTATAGTTTTCCTAATTTGCAATAGTACTTTCTTCAATATGTGATGGCATACTATAATACCCTATAAAATAAACCCTAATTAAATAAGTAAATTAAGAGAAATTCAATTAATTAGTGTAGGGATATGAATGAAAATTTTATAAAAGTACGAATTTGACTATGAAAGTTCTTCCATTATTCGTAGCAAAATTCCAGTTTGTTTCCATATTTAATATACTGAAAATGGAGCTCAAAAGGAAAGGTTAGGGGGTGTTTGAAGATTTTAGATTTAAATTAACTTAGCTCGAATTAAAATTCAAATGAGTATTTAAATCTTGGATTTTAATTTTAAAAATTAACTATAGGTTTGCTTGTGGGTAAAGTTAAATGTTAAGTTAAGCAATTAACTTAAAAGTTAATTAGGGAATAAAATAAACGAACAAAGAAAATAAATTAATGCTCCAAAAATAACACAAAGGTCAACCCCTTGACCTTATTGATCGACGCCTAGCGGTCGATCGGTGGTATAGTGTCGGTCAACTGCTCCTATATAGTGGCAACTAGGGTTTTATGCTATTGAACATTCTAGATTTATCCGTGCTTGACCTAGTTTCATCTTACGATTCTGGTACGTTTCAACCATTATGAATAAGACCCTAGACCCCTCACTTTAATACATAAATATTTTAGGAATATCAGGGAAGCTCTATTAGTTTATCTCTTCTTGGATTTAGAAAACTCTATTAGGGTTTCAGGTAAGAAATCCTAATCTACCTTTATTTATTATTTAATTTCTAAACCTCTTCTCCTTCAACCTTTCTAAATCTTATATATATACAAATCTCTTACTGTATATAACAAAAAGAAGATATCTGAAGGAGATTATAATGGCCATTGCAAATCCAAAGAGAAGCAAAGCTAAGGACCAAATGTGAGTGGAAACCCTTAGTATTTTTTTAAAAAAAAACTCAACCCAGAGCCCTGATAAAATCGAAGGGATGAGATGAGCTCCCCCTTGCCTAGTCTGACTAAAGACAGGAGGGTTTTCAGCCAGCCCAGCATGGAGATTTGATGCCACCAACTATGTTATGCGGTTTTATGGGGACCTACCTCCACGCCTTGAAATGGAAGTAGGGCAGACGGGAATTGAACCGGTGACCTGCTTACCAGGAAGCAAGTATCTTACCACTTGGCCACTACTTGTGGATGTTAGTATTTTTATTTTCATAACTGATTAGTATATATTCATACATTTGAATTTGCCTTAGGGATTTTGAGATCATGAAAACAAAATAGGTTAAATCCCCAAAAATTACTTTTTATTTTGAAATGTCAATTCTAGACGGAGATACTCAACTATGTATGTTAATTTGATGGAATTTATATTGTTTCTGTAGTTTTTGATAATTTCATAGCCTATTCCACTTCTCCTCCTTCTCTGATTCAAATTGTGAATTTTCAATAATAAAATAAGGGTTTATAGTACGAACTCTATTCGTAGTTTATACCACTTATGCCATTTTCGTTTGTCTCTATAAGAAGAGGAGTTGAATAGAATATGAAGTTAGAATTGCAATTCCTATTGTTTAGGATATTCCATTTAATTGATGTAATAAATTGGGTTTCTATTTCTATTTATAAGTCTATTTATTGCAATTTTGGTTATGGATAGTTCATCCTTGTTATGAACATTAGAATCCATTTTATGGTTATCAAAATCTTGGAAATTAAAAAAAAGGACATGTATTAGTATTATGGTTAAAAGAATTGACATTTAAAGCTAGTTTAGAGCGTATGAACCGCACGCTTAGAATTTACTAGGGGTGGATATATATTATTTCTATTAGCGTAATAAGCATATAATTATGGCATATAATTGCATTAGGAAGATTCCTTATAAGACCTTGATTATGAGACAGTGACATAAATATTATATATATACATAGATTTAAATTATGGCTAAATCATAGGGATACGAGATCAGTAGAGTTGCACGATAGAAGTCTGCCCTTCACATTGAGGCTACCAACAGTTGTGTACACTTGTTGTTGTGTGAGACATCTCCTATAATAAATATTTGTGATGACTCGAGGTTAGTCCCAAATTATGTAGGGTAAATCTGCCCAGTTAATCTGACTACTAGTTCCTGCGAATGGTCAGACTAATGTGAAACATCAGTATGAGTATGGGCCATAATGACAAAAGCCTGCTTCGAGGTCTTGAGGGATTAAGTGGTTGTTTGAGGGCTTGCCTCTTCTCCCTAAATGAAGTATTAATCAGGCAAATGGCTAGTTATTAGGTACATTAGGTGATATCTCGATAGGGTTTTGCTTTGGGATAAGGTATTAAGTGATTGATTTAGGGTCCGCCTTTCCATGGAGAATTATTAAGTGGCTCGAGAGACTCCATATGATGTCAACTAGATGGTTACCATTAAGGGATCCTCCTTGGAAATAGGTATTAAATAATGTAGTCTACCCCAATTAAGGTCTTAGATGGCCAAGGTCTGCCTAGTTTTCAATAAAATGTATTAAGTGGCTTGGGTACTTTCCCTCAAATTGTTAGATATTTATGACGTAGGATTTGGGTTATGTGATTAAGAAACCTACTTTCGAAAATAGGAGGTACTACGTGATTGATTGTGGACCTGCCTCTTTTCCTTTAAAGAAGTATTAAATGGTTTTATGTACGTAGACATATTCTAATTGAAATATACTATCTAAGTACTGAAATGGTAAGACTCAAGGTTTTTATTCACCAGACCCACCTTATTCTAGCTCCCTTCTCATTACCATGTTGGCAATGAAGGGAACTGATGAAGTTTGAAGATAGCGAGAGTGAAACTTGTGGCACTTATCATCCATCTTTCAATATTATCTTCAATTGTACCTATTAAATGTATTTTTGAACAAAATGTTGTAAGGGTTGTTGTACATTTGAAATGATTTGAAATAAATGTGTGCTATTATTGTTATTATATTTTATTTCTTCTGCTGTGAGTTCTGAAAAAAATAGATAGATAGCTTTGTATAGTTTTTTTACCAACCAACAGCCAGCTATGGAGTGGGCTAAGTTTCGATAAGTCTTTTCTAGGTCGTAATTTATGTCTGTTTCGGTGCAGGTTGTTATATTTGGTATCAGAACTTAGATTACCCGATCAATGGGTAAAAACATACATATGAGTAGCGTACTTGTTATTTTTGAAAACATTTTTTCAAAAACCTTACTATGTATGAATATATATATATATATACTTATTTTGAATTTACGCCTTACTCTATAAATTCTGACTATAGAAGTAGTTGGTACCATATTCCGAAAGGGTGGGCGAAGCAACTATGAGTTAGAAAAATAAATAGAATTGAATTTATACTTCTTTGTTAGACGTAGACTTCCTTATCATCATGGACCCTATAGCCATATTAAGTAATAGGGATAGGAATCACAGAAGGAAAGATAGTAAATCCAAAAATTTAATCGGCAATAAATGAGCAATAAATGAGGAGTTACAAATTGATTAATGAGACCATTGAGGTAATTATGGAAAGAGAAGGAAAAAGTTAAATTGGTAAAGTTGAATATGCAAATAAATGTCTTTAGGAAACAACCGTTAAGATAGTAAGAATTTGATATGAACAAAGAGATATTTATGTGAGTAGTAAATATTTGGTTATGTAATAATTAGATATTATAAGTCATAATATTCATATGGAAGTAAGGAATATAGTGGCGAAGCAAGCATCCATAATAAGGTAACCATTAATCACCACAAAGATATAATTAGACTTTTAAGATGATTGAATAGGGAGTTCAAAAATCCTACCCCTTCAGTAAGAAAGTGGTAAAAATATTATTTTTTGAAATTTCATTGAAAGTTTTGAATGTGCTTTTTCGAAAGATCATTAAGTGAAAGTCTTACGTATTGTACTTTAAATTTTTTTGATAGAAAGTAATTTTGATAGCTTTGGAAATATACTGCCATTTGTAAAAGGTTTAGAAATAAATGGTGAAATACTTTAAAACAAAATGGTAGGTAATTTTTAATTACTTGAAAGGGTGAAAAAAGAGAAAATTCTCATTTTTTAAGCTCACAATTTAAAATTTGTTGAATTAAAAGTTTTCAACTTTTGGATTCTTCGTTTTTGTATTCTTCTATTTTTATGATTTCTTCGTTTTTGGAAGTTGTTACTTTGAAAAGAGCAAGGAAATTTGGATATTTATAATTTATAAATTGTTGAGTTTGAAAGTTCTAACTTAAATGGATTTTGCATTCTTAAGGTTCTTATTTTTGATTTGATGAGCTCAAAATCTTTTGGTCCAAAAGGTTTTAAAAAGGAATTTTACTTTTGAGAAATGCATGATTTTTTACCTTATAAAATTAGAGATTCTTTTCCTTAAATTTATTTTGAAAATGTGTACAAATGGAAAAGGCACTTGATCAACAAAGGATAGAAAGAATAGAAGGATAAGGATATCCGGCAAGGTAGATAGAAGGAACATTTCCATATAAGGAAATGCATAGAATAATAATTGAACTTAGGTAGTGATAGAATTGGGAATTTTTGTCCAGTAATAAATGATATAAAAGAGGAATAATAGGAATAAAGATAGAAGTTATCTTTGTCTACTCCATTTCTAAATCATTTGAAGTTATATAAGGCGTTTTTGGCTATTTAAATGGTGCTGATAGATAAATGAATGTGAGGAAATACATATATATGTAGATAATAATTTTATATGTAAGTCTTTCCTATTCAAACACAAAACTTGTTTTAAATGAGAATATTATTGCAATGGATAAGACAAGGATCGCAAGGGATTTTAGGAGTTTTGGACAAAGTTACAAAAAGTATTCTGTCGAATAACAGTATATTTTGAGTAATAAGGCAATAAATATTAATTTATTAATTTAAATGTTATGCTGTTATTTTAAAATGATAATTAAGGAAAACTATTATTTTGGAAATGATAATTCATGTAACTGGAATACCCTTTGGAATAATAAAGGTCTAATTTATTATTCTAGAATATAATTGAGATTTTGAATGTTTTTTGTTAAAGATCCTATTTGAAAAGAAGTAAGTCTTTATTTTAGTAAGTCATTGAAAAGAGCAGTTTTCCATGGTTACTTTCGAAAACCAAGCAGTCTTTGAATTCTAAGAGTTAAAAGTCTAACGTTTAAAGAGATAAATCTTTGATGTAGAAAGTTTTGAAAAGAGAAATTATTTTACTCCTATTTGGAACTAAGAAATTTTGAATTCTTGGTAAAAAAAATTAAGTTCATATTTTTGAAGAAGGAAATTTTGAGTTTGGTGCTTCATATTTGTGAAATTTTAAGTTTTACAAGAAATGAGGTAATTAATGCTGATTTTGAATTTGATGAAAATAGTTTTAAAAAAATATTTTATATGATTACTAAAATTCTTGTTTTAAAACGAATAATTTTTACGGAGTAGATAGGGATCACAACTTAGGTAGAACAAATTATGGTTTATAGGATGTGGATAAAACAGGAATGAAGTGTACAACCCGATTTGGAAATTTGAAATCAGTACCAAATCTTTATTTAAATAAGTTGGTAAAGTTGTTAAGATATTCTGGTTCTGTAATTGGGTTGTAACTTAGGTTGCTCGTAAAATATGAATTTCTATATTTTAATTTTGAAGCAGTTTCCATGTGATTTCCATAAATTATCAAATTCTGAAATACGTTTAGAATTGCATTGTTTGAAGTAACAATGAACAAACTAAAAAGAAAAGAGATGTGTAAGAGATGAACATTCTTTTCCATGGTTTATACTTTTTATTTCCATAAAAAGAAAAGAAATAATTTCTTATAATTTCAAACAAAACAAAAATATCACTTGTGGTTAATTTATGAGAAATTATAATGGTAATCTATTTGGAATGATAGCTTCGATAATATGGAAATGAGTATTCTAGTTATATAGGTTACTAGATAGAAGTACACACACACGTATAGCCACGCTTAACAACTAGAATATATACAGGTAGCATAAATTATGAATATACGCATATTAGCTAGTAATTAATGGATTAGGATTTGTGGACATTAATTACAAATTTAATAGGCAATAAATTTTATAATTAATGAAAGGAAAATGGAATTAAATAGGGACTGATTGAGGAAGCTTAATATGATATTTATATACGAAAGAAATGTGAGTAATGAATGGATTTTGAAAACCTAAAGAAGGTTAAAGGGATTAAAGAAGGATTAGTTGAGAATGGTCCAATCTTGACGGTAATGACCAACTACTATGGATATACTAATTGAGGAAATGGATGGACCACATTTTATTAAAAACTGAAAAGGAAAGTTAAGACAACGGGTAATAATGAATGACATATTGAGCAATACTCTTCTTAATTTAGTAGGGAATGTTAGGGCCTCAACAACATTTGTACCACTTGATAATAAATGGTAGCTTCCAACAAAAAAATTCTTATAGAGTTCTTAGGTTGTAGTCTCTAGTTGTCTCCCTTAGCTATTAGAAAAGTATATGATGTGGTATGAGATGTATGCATTCTTTATTCTTATGTTAACTTTATGAATGGGATTTAAACTACTTTATAAATATAATATAATGGGTGGCAAAGTAGATAAGGAAATTTTATGGGGACATCTAACTAGCGGTAAACCATAGGTAAGACTAAAAGTTAATGTGAAATTAGATTAGCAGCCTGAAGTGAATAAATGTTTCGATCCCGAAACTTTAGAATTTTAGAAAAAATAAAACTTAGGTCACAGACTGTCACCATTCGAGGAAAAGATGAAATATACAGGTATGTGAAAAGAATTTCCTACTGATCAAGGGTGAGGAAGAAGGTGGCACAATTTTCCGTTAGAAGTAATTAAACCGCAACATCCCCAACTCAGCTTCATGGTATTATGGTTTGCATTGTTAGTGATAGCGACCCTTAGTTTACCATCAAATTTTGGAGGAGTTTACTGGTAGCTTTAGGAATTAGTTTTAAGAACTCGTTAAATCCGAGCATCGCTTACTAACTGAAGATCCGACGGACAAACTGAAGAAATGAATGGGAACTTGGAGGATTTGTTTAGAGCTTGTATCTTGAAATTTGGAGGACGTTAGGAGCAACATTTACCTTAGTAGAATTCACATCTAGTAGTAGTCACCAATAGATGATTGGTATGGCACCTTGAAGCAATCTTTTGGGAGGCCACACAAATCATATAATTGTGGGTGGGGAAACCGCCGACAAATTAGACCAGATTTGAATTACGAGATCTTAGACGGTCAGAGTTGATTAGGCAGCATGTGCAGGTCATAGGATTTGAATAGTTGGAATAGTTGGCACTAAGATCTGTTGGGCCTTTCCCAATATTGGGGAAAAATAAGAAAACTTGTAATGTTGGCTAGAGTCCAGGACATTTTTCACGTTTTGCATTTGAGAAAATACCTTCACAGCACAGCCATTATAGTAGAGCCTAATCAATTGGAGGATTTTGAGACAGAGCCACTGACGTTCGGTGCCACTACTGGAATTGTGAAGCACGAAACTAGGAAGCTCTACAACAAAGAGTGGTTCGAGTATAATGAGGAGAAGACCCAATGGAAGGCATGAGAACCACTCGTCTTGAGCTTTTCTCCGATAAATTTTCTCTCCAAAATTAGAATTTTTGTTGCATCGCAATTGTTAGATTAGATGGTAGGAGATGGTTGCTACGGTTGTCACCATCACTTTACACTCATAGCAGTTTTGTGCATGTTTATGGTATTTGCATACAGATTTGCATAGCACGATCACACACTCACGCTAAGATTGTGCTCATTTATAGTATGTCTAGAGTACATAATCACATTGTACTTTGGTTAAGTAGATTGTTGTGTAGATAACTTGGTTATGTAACATGTATGTTGTTCCACGTTACGGTGTTCGCTACTTGAAAGATTTCAGGATAAAACCCATTTTAAGGGGGGAGATTGAAAAAACGGTAAAATCAACCCTACTGAAATAAGTAAATTAAGATAAGTTCAATTAATTAAGGTAGGGATAAAATGAATTTTTTTAAAGTTTGGAATTTGACCACGAAAGATTTTTCGTTACATTCATGGTAAAATTCTGATATGTTTCCATATATAATATGCTAAAAACGGAGCTTAAATGAAAATTTTAGCGGCATTTGAAGTTTTCAGATTTAAATTAACTTAGCACGAATTCAAATTCAAATGAATATTTAAATCTAAGATTTGAATGTCAAAAATTAACTGTAGATTTACTTAGGGGTTAAGTTAAATAATTAACATTAAAAGTTTATTAGGGAATAAAATAAACCAGCAGCGTAAACAAATCAATTCCCTAAAACAACAGAGAGGTCGACCCCTTGACCACTACCGATCGGCCCCTAGCGGTCGATCGGTGGTACAGTGCGGTCGACCGCTCCTACACAGTGGTGGTTGGGATTTTATGCTATTGAACGTTCCAGATTTATCCATTCTATAGCTAGTTTCATCCTACGGTTCTAGTACATTTAAATAAGACACAAGACCCCTCACTTTTATTCAAAAATATTTTAGGGACATCACCGAAGCTCTATCAGTTTATCTCTTCTTAGATTCGAAAAACTCCATTAGGGTTTTCGGTAAGAAATCTTATTCTATCTTTGTTTATTATTTAATTTCTAAACCTTTCTCTTCCAACATTTCTAAATCTAATATATATACAAATCTCTTGTTGTATATATCAAAAAGAAGAGATCCGACGTCGATTATAATGGCCGTTTTGTAAATCCAATGAGAAGCAAAGCGAAGGACCAAATGTGAGTGGAAATCTTAGTATTTTTATTTCAGTAATTAATTAGTATATATCTATGGATTTGAATATGATTTAGGGATTTTGGGATTGTGAAAACAAAATAGATAAAATCCCTTGAAATTCCTTTTTATTTTGAAATGTCAATTCTAGATGGAGATTCCCAATTATTTATGTTAATTCGATGAAATTTATGTTGTTTCTACAATTTTTGATAATTTCATAGTCTATTCCTCTTTTCCTCCTTCTTTGATTCAAATTGTGAGTTTTCAATAATAAAATAAAGTTTAGAGTACAAATTCTGTCTGTAGCTTACACCGCTTATTCTGCACAAATTCCTTTATTTATATCTTTGAGAAGAGGAGTTGAATAGAATATAAAGTTAGAATTGCAATTCCTACTGTTTAGGATATTTCATTTAATTGATGTAATAAATTGGGTTTCTATTTACAAGTTTATTTATTGCATTTTTGGTTATGGATATTTCACCCTTATTATGAATATTAGAATCCATTATTATAGATATTGAAATCTTGGAAATTTGAAGAAAAAGGACTTGTATTAGTATTATGATTAAAGAATTGACATTTAATGCTAGTTTAGGATGTATGAACCGCAAGCTTAGAATTCGTTAGACGTGAATATACACTACTTCTATTAGCATAATAAACGTATAATTATGGCGTATAATTGCATGGTCAATTAGGTAGTAATTGTTAATAAATCCCCCTTAGAAAAGTAATTGATGTTTTAAGGCGTAATAAGGAAGATTCCTTATAAGGCTTTGATTATGAAATGGTGAGATGAGTATGATATATTTGGTGAGTATTTAAATTATGGCTAAGTCATAGGGATGCAAGGTCAGTAGGATACGCACAACAAAAGTTTTTCCTTCACTTTAAGGCTACCAGCAGTTGTGTACACTTCCTATTGATGTGAGACATCTCTTATGAAAAATATTTGTGATAACGCGAGGTTAGTCCTAAATTCTGTAGGGTAAATCTGCCAATAAATCTAGCTACTAGTTCCTACTAATAGTTGGACTAATGTGAGACGTCATTATGAGTACGGGCCATAATGAGCAGGGCCTGCTTTTGGGTTTGAGGTATTAAGTGGTTGTTTGAGGCCCCACTTCTTTTCCCTAAATGAAGTATTAGATAGCCAAGGGGCTAGTTATTAGACATGTTAGGTAGTATCTCGATAGGGGTCCACTTGAGAATAAGGTATTAAGTGATTGATTGAGGGTTCGCCTTTCTTATTAAGTGGCTCGAGAGATTCCATATGATGTCAGCTAGATAATTACCATTGAGGGGTCCGCTTAGGAATAAGTATCAAATGATAGGGTCTGCAGTTGAGGTCTTAAATGGCTAAAGTCTATCTATTTTCCAATAAAAGGTATTAAGTGCTTGGGTACTATCTCTCGTATTCTTAGATATTTATGACGTGGGATTTGGATTATGGGATTTAGAAACCTTCGTGGGGAATGGATGGTATTATGTGGTTGATTATAAACCCGCCTCCCTTCCTTATACGAAGTTTTAAATAGTTTTATGTACGTAGACATATTCTTATTTAACAATATACTTCCTAAGTATTGAAATGGTAAGACTTGAGGTATTTATTCACCAGACACTTGTTGTTCTGACTTCCTCCACATTACAACACAGATTAGATATTGAAATGTAAGACTTGAGGTATTTATTCACCAGACACTTGTTGTTCTGACTTCCTCCTCATTACAACACAGGTTAGAGAAGGAGTTGACGAAGCTTGAAGATGGCGAGAGTGGAACTTGTGGCAGTTACTATCTATAATTTTGTATTGTTTTTTATTGTACCCATGAATTGTAGTTTTGAACAAAATGTTGTAACGATTGTTATTATGTATTATGAAATTTGAAATGATTTGAAATAAATGGGTATTATTAGTATTATTATTGTTATTGTATGTTATTCCTTCCATTATAAGTTCTAAAAGAATAGATAGATAGCTCTGTACAGTTTTTTTTACAAACCAACGGCCAACTCTGAAATGGGCCTCATTTTTTATGGGCCTTTTTTGGGTCGGAATTTAGATCTGTTTTAGGACGGGTTGTCACACTTATTCCTCTCAACATGTGATGGCACTGCTTTTGATTTGCGATAGCTTTATCACCTCATTATGCAATAGCTTAGTTATTCTCAACATGTTATAGCTTTGATACTGATAACTTAATAATTTCGACTTGCAATAGCTTCAACATATCTTATTGTGATAGCTTCAATATCCTAACTTGCGATTGCTTCAACATCTCAACTTGCGATAGCTTTGACATTCTCAACTTATGATGCCTTTAATATCTCAGCTTGCGATGGCTTCTACTCCTCAAATTGTAATAGCATTATGATCCGACTTGTGATATCTTTGACATCCTTAACTTGTGATGGCTTTAATGTCTCAACTTGCGATGGCTTCAACATCTCAACTTGCGATGGCTTCAGTACCTCTATTTTTGATAGCTTTGACATCCTCAACTTTCAATAACTTCAATATCTCAACTTGTGATGGCTTTGGCATCCTCAACTTGTGATGGCCTCAACGTCTCAACTTGCAATGGCTTTAACATCTTCAACTTGTGATGGCCTCAACTTCTCGACTTAGGATGGCTTTATCTTCTCAACGCGATAGCTTATTCATCTCAATCCTCTGATAGCTTCAACGTATATAAACTTGCCAAAGATTTAGTATATATTAACCTACGATAGTATTTATCTTCAATATGTGATATCCTTGCCTTCAATATGCAATAGTTTTGCTTACTTAACATGTGATAGCCTTTGGCACTTGATAGCAAAATTAATGGTAAATTTTAGGGGTGTAACAGTTTGTGTGACGATAACGGAATTTTGCCCACTCGAAAATCGACATCCATACTTCAAATCGTATTCGAATGCCTTAGATTCGACCGTTCAAATCTGATTCGCCGGAGCTTATAACAACATTAAGTAAACATCACAGCGGAATACAAGAATAATACATTGATATACAGCATTGATACAATATCTGACACAACAGATGATACAATAAATATCAATATACATCAGAGATACAAGAAAATAGCAGCGGAAAAGAAATATAGATAATGCTAGCAGCGGAACAAATAACTCTAAGATAGTCTTCAACGAAGAACTCCAAATCTGAACTCCATCTCCAAGAACCAATCCAGCAATAGCTCGAACTCCCCATAACAATGCACCAAGCTAGGCAAGACTGGTGCGGCCCAAAGACTGAACTAACTACAGATAATTCACTGAACCTAACTATCTGAAAAACCCAACTCTAGACTGCTCGTGTAGAAAATAATGAGCACCCAGAGTTTAGGAAAGGAACAATAAACTCCGGATCAGTCATGGGACTGGTGTGAGCAACAAAAATAGTTTATCTTTTAAAACAATCAACAAGAGAATTTTAAAATAAATTCGCAATGCTTTTTGAAAATGAAACTACCATAAGACCTCCCACCACACACACAATGCAAACGCAGACTTGGAGGAGATTTCTTCTTATGATAGTCAAACATGCTTAATACGCAGAAAATTTCTTTGATATTATTATTATAAGTGCACGGTGCAGAAAAGCATTTCGAAAGTAGAATATTAATCTTAGCCAGCATACGACCATTATCGTATGCCTACTATAGCTACCATGTTTTGTGGCAGGTTACCGCCACGCTGCATGGCAGGTTCTACAACTAAAACCGTACTGGGCTCGTATTGTTTCTTTGGATTTCCAACAAATGGTCAGGCCAAGGAACTTCCCATTGCCACATGAGAACGCCTCTAGAAGGACGTCCCCGAGAACCTAAACGGATCTCTGCCAACACAAGGTCGGGTTACCCCTAACTGGGTAACTACTGACACGAGTATGCCATCCCCCGGTCCTTTAGGACCTTTATCCGAGCGCTCGATAACCAACATCACACTATAGTAAAAATAGAGTGTTTTCCACATGAGTAAGTATCTGGGCTCCATACCATGATACCACCCCTTTCCAAAAGGAAATGAACATACCCTAAAGTGGCGCTACCCCCTAATAACCTTGCTCCATCTTTCCTGTTTTGACCATTCTGGGGTGTGAGGCTCGACGAAGTCTCGTCCACAAAGCCACGCTTTGGTACAAAGCCATGCTTTGGGTCAATAAATGATCAAAGTAATGATCACAAAGATAAATGATCAAACAAATGATCCTATCACAAATGATCAAACAATGATCATTTCACAGCAACACTTAGCATGTCACATTACCAAATTGGGAATATATCGCTGATGACCTTCAACTACATAACCTCTGAGCTCGTACGTCTCAGAGAAGGGTGTTAAGCTAAAAGAATAAATTCTCTGCCACCAACAGAAATGTATTTGAAAGAAATCTGCTTTATATCTCAAATTGTAATGTCAGACACACAATCCATACAAGTCGGTTCCGGGTTCGAACAGAACCGAAGGCACTTCCAAAGAAGCCCTTGCAATCCGGATATTCACTAATCACGTTCGGACTTCGCATCACATATGGAGTCTCTATACCGGGGACCAGTCGATGCAAAGACATTCGACGAGTTGTCCTTCCGTTTTCGAAAATATCCGGTCTTCATCACCGGTCTTCAAATGCTATCCATAACGACGTATCACATATTCAGAATGGGATATATGACACAAAAGTCCTCTCCCGGCTAAACCGAATAGTGAGCGCAATATTTAAAAACATATGGATATTGGGATTTCAATTAAGTCACAACTTAATTATTCAAACATTTCTTTCAAATGGTTTAAACAAATTACCATTTCAAATCTTAAACAAAAAGATTTATTTCACAAAGATAAATTCACAGATTTCCAAAACAATTTCATTCAATTGTATTAACTCGTTAAATCTTTAAATCAAAGATTTAACTTATAGCTTTCAAACCGTTTCTATAACTTGGAAATCATTTTCATTTTAAACTAGAAATCATTTTAACACAAATTGGAAGTTCATTACTTCTGTGAAAGATTTAATTAATTGGAAACAAATAGTTTTCGTTTCAGAAAAATCCAATTATATTTGCACAAATTAAAGTTCTTAATTCATATTCATATTCCCAAATTAATACATTTTAAAATGGTTCAACCCATATATAACTGGTATAACATTTTTAATCCCTAGTTTCAAATTATAGAATTCAGTTTCACAATTTTGAATTTAAATTTAAATCAAATTATTTAAATTTCAAACTTTATCAAGTTATTCAAAATAGCTTCTTCTTTGAAATTCCATTTCAAAAGCTTTTCGCTTAAAACCCAATCTTATTTTCAAACCATTTGAATTTAAAATTCAAAATCAAAACTATTTTCAAAAATCTGTGACTCAATCGATTTCCTCGTGAAATCCATATTTGTGTGTGTATAAGTGTGGTCCAGGGGTTTAACACAATAAAAGTGCCACATCATCAATCATCACAGATTAAAACACAGAAATATAGTTGATAAGCGATATAGACTATAACGCTTATCGTCCATTCACAGATTCATAGATATATATCACAGATAAGTAAATTTCAGATCACAACATAAATCAGGATATATACAAAGCATCATAACTCAGGGATATCAACAATCAAGTCATCCAATAGAATCCAAATATTCGTAAGTAAGATCAGTTAATTATCTGATTAATTTAAATCAAATTAATTTCTTATGAATTATAAATCCTGGTTAATCAACATTGATAATTTACAAATCATTTTGATTTAATTATTCTTTAATCTTTTACTAATTATCCATTAATAATAAATTAATTAACCTTTAAATCAACCTTTAATTATTAAACAATTAATCTTTAATTATCTAATTCACCATTTAATTAATTATCTTTAATTAATTACTCTAATTAACTTTTCCTTGATTAATTATCATTCCTTAATCAACTTCATTAAATTAAATTTAACCTTTAATTAATTAATCTCAAATTAATTACCATTTTGAATTAATCACATTATGCTTTGTATTAAATATTGATTAATCACTTGATTAAATCAATTTTTATCATTTATTAATATTTAATTAAATAATTATCCTTTAATTATTCATCATTAATAAATTAGCTCTTAACAAATTAATTAATTTTTTTATCAGTACTTAATTAACCTTTAATTATTAAGGAATCTTTTAATTTATCACATTAATTTATTCAATTACATAAATTAAATCTTTAATAAATTAACCCTTTTAATTAAATCTTTAATTAAAACTTAATTTAGTTGAAATAATTTACTTTTAAACCTTAAACCGATCCCATACTTAAATAAAACAATTATTTAAAAGAATAAGTTAAAATTGTTTAAAACTTGAATTTTGTTTTAAAATTTTGAAAACTGTTTTTATACTACCCGGGCCCTGCTTCGAGCCAAACCTCGTTCTACCCGAAGACGACTTCGAGTCTTTCCCCAAACTTACCCGAGCCTTATAAATTTCAAATTTTTGTTTAAGTGTTAAAAATTTACCCGGTATCATGCCAAAATAACTCGAGTTCAACTGCGAGCTCGAGCTTCATTTTCTCGTGTACGACTTCGAATCGCGCTCGTCTCATACAAACATAACAGGTTCAAATCTGTAGCTCTGCAAAACAACCCATCCCCATCAACTTCGAGTCCCAAACCCCTTTGCTTCGAACAAAACACGATTCAGCCCGATACAAACGCGAGAACCCATTCCCTTCTTCCCCCAGAACAAACTGATACGCATGATAACCGTGCACCTGCACCACCGCGGCAATCAACTCCGACCCCTCACGATCATCCTCGCAAGTCAACGGCCATCTCCCAATGCCATACCGATCATCAATTCAATTGCAGAGGTCAAAAATCAAAATCGACCATATGAGCTCAAACTGGAACAGATGACGAATCTGGAAAACGCCTCGCCCTCCACGCTCCGACCACCGTTCGCCACCAAACTCCGGCCGTAGCATCGCCTCTCTCCCCCCTTCCACCTCCCAGAAGTGCGTGCGACTCGATGCACGAATGAGGTCGCGATGATTAAATTCTTCGAGCAACAGAAAACTAGGGTTTAAATTTTTAATCCTAAATCACCCCTTCCGCAATGCATTTATCCATTATTCAATAATTTTCCCTGTATCTTCGATCATCACTCCACTTCCAGAATCGGTGCTGGCCAACCCAACCTCCTAGATCAACAGTTCTAACCCAAAACGTGATTTCTGGTTAAACCAAAAATGCTCCATCATTTTTAAACTAAAAATTATAATTTATGTTTTAAAAATCAAGTTTTAGTATAAGTAATCAACTTATACTTCTGGATCAAAGAATATGGATATTTAAATTTTCACTTACCCAATGTTTGCCCTGTTATATTTTGTTTTCCAGAGCAGCTACTTCATTTTTAGTTTTAAATAAATTTTTAACACTTCCCTGTTGTAATCAACAGTCAGGCCTTATTTTGATCCAAGTCCCAGAATTCAATGTATCAAGAGAAAATGGTTAAGAATTTTAAAACTAAGTTTGAAATTTAAAAACAGGTTATCTTCCAGCTAAACAAACATTGATATCATGTATACTCAGAATTGAAAAAAAGATAGTATACATATAAACATACACATTTCAAGCATTACTCAAGCAACATATATAGTTATACTAAAGAAGTTACTCACTTGATTTGTTGAAGGCAGAGAACAAAAGTCTGAGAAAACTGAAATTGTTGAGTAATTGCTTTTGAATCATTTTGCATTGCTCTGGTTTTGATGATGCTATTGATGAACGAATCAAGAATAGTGTAGATGTATGTATAGGAAGATAGCATTTTCAGAGGTAGGCATGTTGGTACCAGTGATACCTTTGTTTATACAGTAAGCATAGCTGAGATGCTTTAAGATGCTAAAGGAATATTGCATTATGGACTGGGGGATTTTCTTTTGTGCTGAGAGGATGGGGCATTAAATGAAATGGTCCTTTATGTTATTTTATTTCTTTGTTTTATCAACAAGATCTCGGCTGAAAATATATTGTATGTGTTTTATTTTACCTTGTAGTACTTAGATGCTTGACTTGTTCTTCCTTTGCAGGCTTATGCAATTTTTCCCTTTAGTTCGGCTGAGATGATATTTGTACTTGTTGCTTTGTATACTTTAGCTTTGTTTTTAAGTGTACATGCATATTTAATTCTTTCTTTAACTTAAAATTTTAAATTCAAATCCAATATATGCACATATACATATATATTCACATGTATATATATGAAGTTCAAATTCAAATTCATTTTCTAAGGCATGTAAAATTTAGTCCCAATTCAAATTTAACACATATATATTTCTCAATAGATTCATATTTTAACTAATATTTCATATTGATTTCCAATTAATTCCACAATTTTATTAAAAAATTAAATTAATTATAAATTTACACTCGATTAAAATCCGGGATCGTTACAGACTTCCCCCCTAAAAAGAATTTCGTCCTCGAAATTCCCCAAAGAGAGTTAACAAAGATAGACGAAAGATAGAAGAACAATTCTCCATGTCAAACTAGATATCTATTCTGCATTTGGCTTACCAAATCAGAATATCAACAATAGATACAAGAAATTACAATAGAATTCCAAATTCGGTTTTAAACGATGTCGTTTTATCGATTCAATTCAATTTATTCTTCATACTCTATAAATCAATTTAACTCAATTTAAATTTCCAATTTATTTTAAAAAAAATAATTGTCAAATTTCCAATTCATAATTCTAAATTTCCAATTTATTTAAATTTTCCATTTCTAATTCATAAAAGTTTACATCTAAAACTGAAAAGAAATCGATGAAGATACGAAGTAAGAATTTTCTACAACGATTCGTAGGGCTATCACCGCATCAAAACTTCTTTCTAGAGCTATCACGAAGAAATCAAAAGGATTTGAAAAGACGAATCAAAGAATATTGATAGAGAAAGTTATTTCCGTTGTTGTTACAGAGTATCGACCAATTACAGTCGTATTTCTCTGTCCCCTATCGCGTCCTCTTCTTGCACTCATACTCACTATCAGTGGATAGTAAGAGAATTTACTGAGGCATTTGAACGGATATCTTAGGGATTACTCATTCTAGGGTATACTTCACCCTATCTCTAATGAGTTACTTAATGTGTTATACTCCTGAGCTAAAGTTCAACCTTAGCTATGATACCAAATGTGACGATAACGGAATTTTTCCCGCTCGAAAATCGACATCCATACTTCAAATCGTATTCGAATGCCGTAGATTCGACCGTTCAAATCCGATTCGCCGGAGCTTATAACAACATTAAGTAAACATCACAGCGGAATACAAGAATAATACATTGATATACAGCATTGATACAATATCTGATACAACAGATGATACAGTAAATATCAATATACATCAGAGATACAAGAAAATAGCAGCGGAAAAGAAATATAGATAATGCTAGCAGCGGAACAAATGACTCTAAGATAGTCTTCAACGAAGAACTCCAAATCTGAACTCCATCTCCAAGAACCAATCCAGCAATAGCTCGAACTCCCCATAACAATGCACCAAGCTAGGCAAGACTGGTGCGGCCCAAAGACCGAACTAACTCCAGATAATTCACTGAACCTAACTATCTGAAAAACCCAACTCTAGACTGCTCGTGTAGAAAATAATGAGCACCCAGAGTTTAGGAAAGGAACAATAAACTCCGGATCAGTCATGGGACTGGTGTGAGCAACAAAAATAGTTTATCTTTTAAAACAATCAACAAGAGAATTTTAAAATAAATTTGCAATGCTTTTTGAAAATGAAACTACCATAAGACCTCCCACCACACACACAATGCAAACGCAGACTTGGAGGAGATTTCTTCTTATGATAGTCAAACATGCTTAATACGCAGAAAATTTCTTTGATATTATTATTATAAGTGCACGGTGCAGAAAAGCATTTCGAAAGTAGAATATTAATCTTAGCCAGCATACGACCATTATCGTATGCCTACTATAGCTACCATGTTTTGTGGCAGGTTACCGCCACGCTGCATGGCGGTTCTACAACTAAAACCATACTGGGCTCGTATTGTTTCTTTGGATTTCCAACAAATGGTCAGGCCAAGGAACTTCCCATTGCCACATGAGAACGCCTCTGGAAGGACGTCCCCGAGAACCTAAGCGGATCTCTGCCAACACAAGGCCGGGTTACCCCTAACTGGGTAACTACTAACACGAGTATGCCATCCCCCGGTCCTTTAGGACCTTTACCCGAGCGCTCGATAACCAACATCACACTATAGTAAATAGAGTGTTTTCCACATGAGTAAGTATCTGGGCTCCATACCATGATACCACCCCTTTCCAGAAGGAAATGAACATACCCTAAAGGGGCGCTACCCTCTAATAACCTTGCAGCAACTTTCCTGTTTTGACCATTCCGGGGTGTGAGGCTCGACAAAGTCTCGTCCACAAAGCCACGCTTTGGTACAAAGCCACGCTTTGGTACAAAGCCATGCTTTAGGTCAACAAATGATCAAAGTAATGATCACAAAGATAAATGATCAAACAAATGATCCTATCACAGATGATCAAACAATGATCATTTCACAGCAACACTTAGCATGTCACATTACCAAATTGGGAATATATCGCTGATGACCTTCAACTACATAACCTCTGAGCTCGTACGTCTCAGAGAAGGTTGTTAAGCTAAAAGAATAAATTCTCCGCCACCAACAGAAATGTATTTGAAAGAAATCTGCTTTATATCTCAAATTGTAATGTCAGACACAAAATCCATACAAGTCTGTTCCAGGTTCGAACAAAACCGAAGGCACTTCCAAAGAAGCCCTTGCAATCCGAATATTCACTAATCACGTTCGGACTTCGCATCACATATGGAGTCTCTATACAGAGGACCAGTCGATGCAAAGACATTCGACGAGTTGTCCTTCCGTTTTCGAAAATATCCGGTCTTCATCACCGGTCTTCAAATGCTATCCATAACGACGTATCACATATTCGGAATGGGATATATGACAGAAAAGTCCTCTCCCGGCTAAACCGAATAGTGAGCGCAATATTTAAAAACATATGGATATTGGGATTTCAATTAAGTCACAACTTAATTATTCAAACATTTCTTTCAAATGGTTTAAACAAATTACCATTTCAAATCTTTAAACAAAAAGATTTATTTCACAAAGATCGATTCATAGATTTCCAAAACAATTTCATTCAATTGTATTAACTCGTTAAATCTTTAAATCAAAGATTTAACTTATAGCTTTCAAACCATTTCTATAACTTGGAAATCATTTTCATTTTAAAGTAGAAATCATTTTAACACAAATTGGAAGTTCATTACTTCTGTGAAAGCTTTAATTAATTGGAAACAAATAGTTTTCGTTTCAGAAAAATCCAATTATATTTGCACAAATTAAAGTTCTTAATTCATATTCATATTCCCAAATTAATACATTTTAAAATGGTTCAACCCATATATAACTGGTATAACATTTTTAATCCCTAGTTTCAAATTATAGAATTCAGTTTCACAATTTTGAATTTAAATTTAAATCAAATTATTTAAATTTCAAACTTTATCAAGTTATTCAAAATAGCTTTTGAAATTCCATTTCAAAAGCTTTTCGCTTAAAACCCAATCTTATTTTCAAACCATTTGAATTTAAAATTCAAAATCAAAACTATTTTCAAAAATCTATGACTCAATCGATTTCCTCGTGAAATCCATATTTGTGTGTGTATAAGTGTGGTCCAGGGGTTTAACACAATAAAAGTGCCACATCATCAATCATCACAGATTAAAACACAGAAATATAGTTGATAAGCGATATAGACTATAACGCTTATCGTCCATTCACAGATTCATAGATATATATCACAGATAAGTAAATTTCAGATCACAACATAAATCAGGATATATACAAAGCATCATAAATCAGGGATATCAACAATCAAGTCATCCAATAGAATCCAAATATTCGTACGTAAGATCAGTTAATTATCTGATTAATTTAAATCAAATTAATTTCTTATGAATTATAAATCCTGGTTAATCAACATTGATAATTTACAAATCATTTTGATTTAATTATTCTTTAATCTTTTACTAATTATCCATTAACAATAAATTAATTAACCTTTAATTATCAACCTTTAATTATTAAACAATTAATCTTTAATTATCTAATTCACCATTTAATTAATTATCTTTAATTAATTACTCTAATTAACTTTTCCTTGATTAATTATCATTCCTTAATCAACTTCATTAAATTAAATTTAACCTTTAATTAATTAATCTCAAATTAATTACCATTTTGAATTAATCACATTATGCTTTGTATTAAATATTGATTAATCACTTGATTAAATCAATTTTTATCATTTATTGATATTTAATTAAATAATTATCCTTTAATTATTCATCATTAATAAATTAGCTCTTAACAAATTAATTAATTTTTTTATCAGTACTTAATTAACCTTTAATTATTAAGGAATCTTTTAATTTATCACATTAATTTATTCAATTACATAAATTAAATCTTTAATAAATTAACCCTTTTAATTAAATCTTTAATTAAAACTTAATTTAATTGAAATAATTTACTTTTAAACCTTAAACCGATCCCATACTTAAATAAAACAATTATTTAAAATAATAAGTTAAAATTGTTTAAAACTTGAATTTTGTTTTAAAATTTTGAAAACTGTTTTTATACTACCCGGGCCCTGCTTCGAGCCAAACCTCGTTCTACCCGAAGACGACTTCGAGTCTTTCCCCAAACTTACCCGAGCCTTATAAATTTCAAATTTTTGTTTAAGTGTTAAAAATTTACCCGGTATCATGCCAAAATAACTCGAGTTCAACTTCGAGCTCGAGCTTCATTTTCTCGTGTACGACTTCGAGTCGCGCTCGTCCCATACAAACATAACAGGTTCAAATCTGTAGCTCTGCAAAACAACCCATCCCCATCAACTTCGAGTCCCAAACCCCTTTGCTTCGAACAAAATACGATTCAACCCGATACAAACGCGAGAACCCATTCCCTTCTTCCCCCGGAACAAACTGATACGCATGATAACCGTGCACCTGCACCACCACGGCAATCAACTCCGACCCCTCACGATCATCCTCGCAAGTCAACGGCCATCTCCCAATGCCATACCGATCATCAATTCAATTGCAGAGGTCAAAAATCAAAATCGAGCATATGAGCTCAAACTGGAACAGATGACGAATCTGGAAAACGCCTCGCCCTCCACGCTCCGACCACCATTCGCCACCAAACTCCGGCCGTAGCATCGCCTCTCTCCCCCCTTCCACCTCCCAGAAGTGCGTGCGACTCGATGCACGAATGAGGTCGCGATGATTAAATTCTTCGAGCAACAGAAAACTAGGGTTTAAATTTTTAATCCTAAATCACCCCTTCCGCAATGCATTTATCCATTATTCAATAATTTTCCCTATATCTTCGATCATCACTCCACTTCCAGAATCGGTGCTGGCCAACCCAACCTCCTAGATCAACAGTTCTAACCCAAAACGTGATTTCTGGTTAAACCAAAAATGCTCCATCATTTTTAAACTAAAAATTATAATTTATGTTTTAAAAATCAAGTTTTAGTATAAGTAATCAACTTATACTTCTGGATCAAAGAATCTGGATATTTAAATTTTCACTTACCCAATGTTTGCCCTGTTATATTTTGTTTTCCAGAGCAGCTACTTCATTTTTAGTTTTAAATAAATTTTTAACACTTCCCTGTTGTAATCAACAGTCAGGCCTTATTTTGATCCAAGTCCCAGAATTCAATGTATCAAGATAAAATGGTTAAGAATTTTAAAACTAAGTTTGAAATTTAAAAACAGGTTATCTTCCAGCTAAACAAACATTGATATCATGTATACTCAGAATTGCAAAAAAGATAGTATACATATAAACAAACACATTTCAAGCATTACTCAAGCAACATATATAGTTATACTAAAGAAGTTACTCACTTGATTTGTTGAAGGCAGAGAACAAAAGTCTGAGAAAACTGAAATTGTTGAGTAATTGCTTTTGAATCATTTTGCATTGCTCTGGTTTTGATGATGCTATTGATGAACGAATCAAGAATAGTGTAGATGTATGTATAGGAAGATATCATTTTCAGAGGTAGGCATGTTGGTACCAGTGATACCTTTGTTTATACAGTAAGCATAGCTGAGATGCTTTAAGATGCTAGAGGAATATTGCATTATGGACTGGGGGATTTTCTTTTGTGCTGAGAGGATGGGGCATTAAATGAAATGGTCCTTTATGTTATTTTATTTCTTTGTTTTATCAACAAGATCTCGGCTGAGAATATATTGTATGTGTTTTATTTTACCTTGTAGTACTTAGATGCTTGACTTGTTCTTCCTTTGCAGGCTTATGCAATTTTTCCCTTTAGTTCGGTTGAGATGATATTTGTACTTATTGCTTTGTATACTTTAGCTTTGTTTTTAAGTGTACATGCATAGTTAATTCTTTCTTTAACTTAATATTTTAAATTCAAATCCAATATATGCACATATACATATATATTCACATGTATATATACGTAGTTCAAATTCAAATTCATTTTCTAAGGCATTTAAAATTTAGTCCCAATTCAAATTTAACACATATATATTTCTCAATAGATTCATATTTTAACTAATATTTCATATTGATTTCCAATTAATTCCACAATTTTATTAAAAAATTAAATTAATTATAAATTTACACTCGATTAAAATCCGGGATCGTTGCAGACTTCCCCCCTTAAAAAGAATTTCGTCCTCGAAATTCACCAAAGAGAGTTAACAAAGATAGACGAAAGATAGAAGAACAATTCTCCATGTCAAACTAGATATCTATTCTGCAATTGGCTTACCAAATCAAAATATCAACAATAGATACAAGAAATTACAATAGAATTCCAAATTCGGTTTTAAACGATGTCGTTTTATCGATTCAATTCAATTTATTCTTCATACTCTATAAATCAATTTAACTCAATTTAAATTTCCAATTTATTTTAAAAAAAATAATTGTCAAATTTCCAATTCATAATTCTAAATTTCCAATTTATTTAAATTTTCCATTTCTAATTCATAAAAGTTTACATCTAAAACTGAAAAGAAATCGATGAAGATACGAAGTAAGAATTTTCTACAACGATTCGTAGGGCTATCACCGCATCAAAACTTCTTTCTAGAGCTATCACGAAGAAATCAAAAGGATTTGAAAAGACGAATCAAAGAATATTGATAGAGAAAGTTATTTCCGTTGTTGTTACAGAGTATCGACCAATTACAGTCGTATTTCTCTGTCCCCTATCGCGTCCTCTTCTTGCACTCATACTCACTATCAGTGGATAGTAAGAGAATTTACTGAGGCATTTGAACGGATATCTTAGGGATTACTCATTCTAGGGTATACTTCACCCTATCTCTAATGAGTTACTTAATGTGTTATACTCCTGAGCTAAAGTTCAACCTTAGCTATGATACCAAATGTGACGATAACGGAATTTTTCCCGCTCGAAAATCGACATCCATACTTCAAATCGTATTCGAATGCCGTAGATTCGACCGTTCAAATCCGATTCGCCGGAGCTTATAACAACATTAAGTAAACATCACAGCGGAATACAAGAATAATACATTGATATACAGCATTGATACAATATCTGATACAACAGATGATACAGTAAATATCAATATACATCAGAGATACAAGAAAATAGCAGCGGAAAAGAAATATAGATAATGCTAGCAGCGGAACAAATGACTCTAAGATAGTCTTCAACGAAGAACTCCAAATCTGAACTCCATCTCCAAGAACCAATCCAGCAATAGCTCGAACTCCCCATAACAATGCACCAAGCTAGGCAAGACTGGTGCGGCCCAAAGACCGAACTAACTCCAGATAATTCACTGAACCTAACTATCTGAAAAACCCAACTCTAGACTGCTCGTGTAGAAAATAATGAGCACCCAGAGTTTAGGAAAGGAACAATAAACTCCGGATCAGTCATGGGACTGGTGTGAGCAACAAAAATAGTTTATCTTTTAAAACAATCAACAAGAGAATTTTAAAATAAATTTGCAATGCTTTTTGAAAATGAAACTACCATAAGACCTCCCACCACACACACAATGCAAACGCAGACTTGGAGGAGATTTCTTCTTATGATAGTCAAACATGCTTAATACGCAGAAAATTTCTTTGATATTATTATTATAAGTGCACGGTGCAGAAAAGCATTTCGAAAGTAGAATATTAATCTTAGCCAGCATACGACCATTATCGTATGCCTACTATAGCTACCATGTTTTGTGGCAGGTTACCGCCACGCTGCATGGCGGTTCTACAACTAAAACCATACTGGGCTCGTATTGTTTCTTTGGATTTCCAACAAATGGTCAGGCCAAGGAACTTCCCATTGCCACATGAGAACGCCTCTGGAAGGACGTCCCCGAGAACCTAAGCGGATCTCTGCCAACACAAGGCCGGGTTACCCCTAACTGGGTAACTACTAACACGAGTATGCCATCCCCCGGTCCTTTAGGACCTTTACCCGAGCGCTCGATAACCAACATCACACTATAGTAAATAGAGTGTTTTCCACATGAGTAAGTATCTGGGCTCCATACCATGATACCACCCCTTTCCAGAAGGAAATGAACATACCCTAAAGGGGCGCTACCCTCTAATAACCTTGCAGCAACTTTCCTGTTTTGACCATTCCGGGGTGTGAGGCTCGACAAAGTCTCGTCCACAAAGCCACGCTTTGGTACAAAGCCACGCTTTGGTACAAAGCCATGCTTTAGGTCAACAAATGATCAAAGTAATGATCACAAAGATAAATGATCAAACAAATGATCCTATCACAGATGATCAAACAATGATCATTTCACAGCAACACTTAGCATGTCACATTACCAAATTGGGAATATATCGCTGATGACCTTCAACTACATAACCTCTGAGCTCGTACGTCTCAGAGAAGGTTGTTAAGCTAAAAGAATAAATTCTCCGCCACCAACAGAAATGTATTTGAAAGAAATCTGCTTTATATCTCAAATTGTAATGTCAGACACAAAATCCATACAAGTCTGTTCCAGGTTCGAACAAAACCGAAGGCACTTCCAAAGAAGCCCTTGCAATCCGAATATTCACTAATCACGTTCGGACTTCGCATCACATATGGAGTCTCTATACAGAGGACCAGTCGATGCAAAGACATTCGACGAGTTGTCCTTCCGTTTTCGAAAATATCCGGTCTTCATCACCGGTCTTCAAATGCTATCCATAACGACGTATCACATATTCGGAATGGGATATATGACAGAAAAGTCCTCTCCCGGCTAAACCGAATAGTGAGCGCAATATTTAAAAACATATGGATATTGGGATTTCAATTAAGTCACAACTTAATTATTCAAACATTTCTTTCAAATGGTTTAAACAAATTACCATTTCAAATCTTTAAACAAAAAGATTTATTTCACAAAGATCGATTCATAGATTTCCAAAACAATTTCATTCAATTGTATTAACTCGTTAAATCTTTAAATCAAAGATTTAACTTATAGCTTTCAAACCATTTCTATAACTTGGAAATCATTTTCATTTTAAAGTAGAAATCATTTTAACACAAATTGGAAGTTCATTACTTCTGTGAAAGCTTTAATTAATTGGAAACAAATAGTTTTCGTTTCAGAAAAATCCAATTATATTTGCACAAATTAAAGTTCTTAATTCATATTCATATTCCCAAATTAATACATTTTAAAATGGTTCAACCCATATATAACTGGTATAACATTTTTAATCCCTAGTTTCAAATTATAGAATTCAGTTTCACAATTTTGAATTTAAATTTAAATCAAATTATTTAAATTTCAAACTTTATCAAGTTATTCAAAATAGCTTTTGAAATTCCATTTCAAAAGCTTTTCGCTTAAAACCCAATCTTATTTTCAAACCATTTGAATTTAAAATTCAAAATCAAAACTATTTTCAAAAATCTATGACTCAATCGATTTCCTCGTGAAATCCATATTTGTGTGTGTATAAGTGTGGTCCAGGGGTTTAACACAATAAAAGTGCCACATCATCAATCATCACAGATTAAAACACAGAAATATAGTTGATAAGCGATATAGACTATAACGCTTATCGTCCATTCACAGATTCATAGATATATATCACAGATAAGTAAATTTCAGATCACAACATAAATCAGGATATATACAAAGCATCATAAATCAGGGATATCAACAATCAAGTCATCCAATAGAATCCAAATATTCGTACGTAAGATCAGTTAATTATCTGATTAATTTAAATCAAATTAATTTCTTATGAATTATAAATCCTGGTTAATCAACATTGATAATTTACAAATCATTTTGATTTAATTATTCTTTAATCTTTTACTAATTATCCATTAACAATAAATTAATTAACCTTTAATTATCAACCTTTAATTATTAAACAATTAATCTTTAATTATCTAATTCACCATTTAATTAATTATCTTTAATTAATTACTCTAATTAACTTTTCCTTGATTAATTATCATTCCTTAATCAACTTCATTAAATTAAATTTAACCTTTAATTAATTAATCTCAAATTAATTACCATTTTGAATTAATCACATTATGCTTTGTATTAAATATTGATTAATCACTTGATTAAATCAATTTTTATCATTTATTGATATTTAATTAAATAATTATCCTTTAATTATTCATCATTAATAAATTAGCTCTTAACAAATTAATTAATTTTTTTATCAGTACTTAATTAACCTTTAATTATTAAGGAATCTTTTAATTTATCACATTAATTTATTCAATTACATAAATTAAATCTTTAATAAATTAACCCTTTTAATTAAATCTTTAATTAAAACTTAATTTAATTGAAATAATTTACTTTTAAACCTTAAACCGATCCCATACTTAAATAAAACAATTATTTAAAATAATAAGTTAAAATTGTTTAAAACTTGAATTTTGTTTTAAAATTTTGAAAACTGTTTTTATACTACCCGGGCCCTGCTTCGAGCCAAACCTCGTTCTACCCGAAGACGACTTCGAGTCTTTCCCCAAACTTACCCGAGCCTTATAAATTTCAAATTTTTGTTTAAGTGTTAAAAATTTACCCGGTATCATGCCAAAATAACTCGAGTTCAACTTCGAGCTCGAGCTTCATTTTCTCGTGTACGACTTCGAGTCGCGCTCGTCCCATACAAACATAACAGGTTCAAATCTGTAGCTCTGCAAAACAACCCATCCCCATCAACTTCGAGTCCCAAACCCCTTTGCTTCGAACAAAATACGATTCAACCCGATACAAACGCGAGAACCCATTCCCTTCTTCCCCCGGAACAAACTGATACGCATGATAACCGTGCACCTGCACCACCACGGCAATCAACTCCGACCCCTCACGATCATCCTCGCAAGTCAACGGCCATCTCCCAATGCCATACCGATCATCAATTCAATTGCAGAGGTCAAAAATCAAAATCGAGCATATGAGCTCAAACTGGAACAGATGACGAATCTGGAAAACGCCTCGCCCTCCACGCTCCGACCACCATTCGCCACCAAACTCCGGCCGTAGCATCGCCTCTCTCCCCCCTTCCACCTCCCAGAAGTGCGTGCGACTCGATGCACGAATGAGGTCGCGATGATTAAATTCTTCGAGCAACAGAAAACTAGGGTTTAAATTTTTAATCCTAAATCACCCCTTCCGCAATGCATTTATCCATTATTCAATAATTTTCCCTATATCTTCGATCATCACTCCACTTCCAGAATCGGTGCTGGCCAACCCAACCTCCTAGATCAACAGTTCTAACCCAAAACGTGATTTCTGGTTAAACCAAAAATGCTCCATCATTTTTAAACTAAAAATTATAATTTATGTTTTAAAAATCAAGTTTTAGTATAAGTAATCAACTTATACTTCTGGATCAAAGAATCTGGATATTTAAATTTTCACTTACCCAATGTTTGCCCTGTTATATTTTGTTTTCCAGAGCAGCTACTTCATTTTTAGTTTTAAATAAATTTTTAACACTTCCCTGTTGTAATCAACAGTCAGGCCTTATTTTGATCCAAGTCCCAGAATTCAATGTATCAAGATAAAATGGTTAAGAATTTTAAAACTAAGTTTGAAATTTAAAAACAGGTTATCTTCCAGCTAAACAAACATTGATATCATGTATACTCAGAATTGCAAAAAAGATAGTATACATATAAACAAACACATTTCAAGCATTACTCAAGCAACATATATAGTTATACTAAAGAAGTTACTCACTTGATTTGTTGAAGGCAGAGAACAAAAGTCTGAGAAAACTGAAATTGTTGAGTAATTGCTTTTGAATCATTTTGCATTGCTCTGGTTTTGATGATGCTATTGATGAACGAATCAAGAATAGTGTAGATGTATGTATAGGAAGATATCATTTTCAGAGGTAGGCATGTTGGTACCAGTGATACCTTTGTTTATACAGTAAGCATAGCTGAGATGCTTTAAGATGCTAGAGGAATATTGCATTATGGACTGGGGGATTTTCTTTTGTGCTGAGAGGATGGGGCATTAAATGAAATGGTCCTTTATGTTATTTTATTTCTTTGTTTTATCAACAAGATCTCGGCTGAGAATATATTGTATGTGTTTTATTTTACCTTGTAGTACTTAGATGCTTGACTTGTTCTTCCTTTGCAGGCTTATGCAATTTTTCCCTTTAGTTCGGTTGAGATGATATTTGTACTTATTGCTTTGTATACTTTAGCTTTGTTTTTAAGTGTACATGCATAGTTAATTCTTTCTTTAACTTAATATTTTAAATTCAAATCCAATATATGCACATATACATATATATTCACATGTATATATACGTAGTTCAAATTCAAATTCATTTTCTAAGGCATTTAAAATTTAGTCCCAATTCAAATTTAACACATATATATTTCTCAATAGATTCATATTTTAACTAATATTTCATATTGATTTCCAATTAATTCCACAATTTTATTAAAAAATTAAATTAATTATAAATTTACACTCGATTAAAATCCGGGATCGTTGCAGACTTCCCCCCTTAAAAAGAATTTCGTCCTCGAAATTCACCAAAGAGAGTTAACAAAGATAGACGAAAGATAGAAGAACAATTCTCCATGTCAAACTAGATATCTATTCTGCAATTGGCTTACCAAATCAAAATATCAACAATAGATACAAGAAATTACAATAGAATTCCAAATTCGGTTTTAAACGATGTCGTTTTATCGATTCAATTCAATTTATTCTTCATACTCTATAAATCAATTTAACTCAATTTAAATTTCCAATTTATTTAAAAAAAAATCAATGTCAAATTTCCAATTCATAATTCTAAATTTCCAATTTATTTAAATTTTCCATTTCTAATTCATAAAAGTTTACATCTAAAACTGAAAAGAAATCGATGAAGATACGAAGTAAGAATTTTCTACAACGATTCGTAGGGCTATCACCGCATCAAAACTTCTTTCTGGAGCTATCACAAAGAAATCAAAAGGATTTGAAAATACGAATCAAAGAATATTGATAGAGAAAGTTATTTCCGTTGTTATTACAGAGTATCGACCAATTACAGTCGTATTTCCCTGTCCCCTATCGCGTCCTCTTCTTGCACTCATACTCACTATCAGTGGATAGTAAGAGAATTTACTGAGGCATTTGAACGGATATCTTAGGGATTACTCATTCTAGGGTATACTTCACCCTATCTCTAATGAGTTACTTAATGTGTTATACTCCTGAGCTAAAGTTCAACCTTAGCTCTGATACCAAATGTGACGATAACGGAATTTTGCCCGCTCGAAAATCGACATCCATACTTCAAATCGTATTCGAATGTCGTAGATTCGACCGTTCAAATCCGATTTGCCGGAGCTTATAACAACATTAAGTAAACATCACAGCGGAATACAAGAATAATACATTGATATACAGCATTGATACAATATCTGATACAACAGATGATACAATAAATATCAATATACATCAGAGATACAAGAAAATAGCAGCGGAAAAGAAATATAGATAATGCTAGCAGCGGAACAAATAACTCTAAGATAGTCTTCAACGAAGAACTCCAAATCTGAACTCCATCTCCAAGAACCAATCCAGCAATAGCTCGAACTCCCCAAACAATGCACCAAGCTAGGCAAGACTGGTGTGGCCCAAAGACTGAACTAACTCCAGATAATTCACCGAACCTAACTATCTGAAAAACCCAACTCTAGACTGCTCGTGTAGAAAATAATGAGCATCCAGAGTTTAGGAAAGGAACAATAAACTCCGGATCAGTCATGGGACTGGTGTGAGCAACAAAAACAGTTTATCTTTTAAAACAATCAACAAGAGAATTTTAAAATAAATTCGCAATGCTTTTTGAAAATGAAACTACCATAAGACCTCCCATCACATACACAATGCAAACGCAGACTTGGAGGAGATTTCTTCTTATGATAGTCAAACATGCTTAATACGCAGAAAATTTCTTTGATATTATTATTATAAGTGCACGGTGCAGAAAAGCATTTCGGAAGTAGAATATTAATCTTAGCCAGCATACGACCATTATCGTATGCCTACTATAGCTACCATGTTTTGTGGCAGGTTATCGCCACGCTGCATGGCAGGTCCTACAACTAAAACCGTACTGGGCTCGTATTGTTTCTTTGGATTTCCAACAAATGGTCAGGCCAAGGAACTTCCCATTGCCACATGAGAACGCCTCTGGAAGGACGTCCCCGAGAACCTAACCGGATCTCTGCCAACACAAGGCCGGGTTACCCCTAACTGGGTAACTACTGACACGAGTATGCCATCCCCCGATCCTTTAGGACCTTTATCCGAGCGCTCGATAACCAACATCACACTGTAGTAAATAGAGTGTTTTCCACATGAGTAAGTATCTGGGCTCCATACCATGATACCACCCCTTTCCAAAAGGAAATGAACATACCCTAAAGGGGCGCTACCCCCTAATAACCTTGCTGCATCTTTCCTGTTTTGACCATTCCGGGGTGTGAGGCTCGACGAAGTCTCGTCCACAAAGCCACGCTTTGGTACAAAGCCATGCTTTGGGTCAACAAATGATCAAAGTAATGATCACAAAGATAAATGATCAAACAAATGATCCTATCACAAATGATCAAACAATGATCATTTCACAGCAACACTTAGCATGTCACATTACCAAATTGGGAATATATCGCTGATGTCCTTCAACTACATAACCTCTGAGCTCGTACGTCTCAGTGAAGGGTGTTAAGCTAAAAGAATAAATTCTCTGCCACCAACAGAAATGTATTTTAAAGAAATCTGCTTTATATCTCAAATTGTAATGTCAGACACACAATCCATACAAGTCTGTTCCGGGTTCGAACAGAACCGAAGGCACTTCCAAAGAAGCCCTTGCAATCCGGATATTCACTAATCACGTTCGTACTTCCCATCACATATGGAGTCTCTATACCGGGGACCAGTCGATGCAAAGACATTCGACGAGTTGTCCTTCCGTTTTCGAAAATATCCGGTCTTCATCACCGGTCTTCAAATGCTATCCATAACGACGTATCACATATTCGGAATGGGATATATGACACAAAAGTCCTCTCCCGGCTAAACCGAATAGTGAGCGCAATGTTTAAAAATATATGGATATTGGGATTTCAATTAAGTCACAACTTAATTATTGAAACATTTCTTTCAAATGGTTTAAACAAATTACCATTTCAAATCTTTAAACAAAAAGATTTATTTCACAAAAATCAATTCATAGATTTCCAAAACAATTTCATTCAATTGTATTAACTCGTTAAATCTTTAAATCAAAGATTTAACTTATAGCTTTCAAACCGTTTCTATAACTTGGAAATCATTTTCATTTTAAACTAGAAATCATTTTAACACAAATTGGAAGTTCATTACTTCTGTGAAAGCTTTAATTAATTGGAAACAAATAGTTTTCGTTTCAGAAAAATCCAATTATATTTGCACAAATTAAAGTTCTTAATTCATATTCATATTCCCAAATTAATACATTTTAAAATGGTTCAACCCATATATAACTGGTATAACATTTTTAATCCCTAGTTTCAAATTATAGAATTCAGTTTCACAATTTTGAATTTAAATTTAAATCAAATTATTTAAATTTCAAACTTTATCAAGTTATTCAAAATAGCTTCATCTTTGAAATTCCATTTCAAAAGCTTTTCGCTTAAAACCCAATCTTATTTTCAAACCATTTGAATTTAAAATTCAAAATCAAAACTATTTTCAAAAATCTGTGACTCAATCGATTTCCTCGTGAAATCTATATTTGTGTGTGTGTATAAGTGTGGTCCAGGGGTTTAACACAATAAAAGTGCCACATCATCAATCATCACAGATTAAAACACAGAAATATAGTTGATAAGCGATATAGACTATAACGCTTATCGTCCATTCACAGATTCATAGATATATATCACAGATAAGTAAATTTCAGATCACAACATAAATCAGGATATATACAAAGCATCATAAATCAGGGATATCAACAATCAAGTCATCCAATAGAAACCAATTATTCGTAAGTAAGATCAGTTAATTATCTGATTAATTTAAATCAAATTAATTTCTTATGAATTATAAATCCTGGTTAATCAACATTGATAATTTACAAATCATTTTGATTTAATTATTCTTTAATCTTTTACTAATTATCCATTAATAATAAATTAATTAACCTTTAATTATCAACCTTTAATTATTAAACAATTAATCTTTAATTATCTAATTCACCATTTAATTAATTATCTTTAATTAATTACTCTAATTAATTTTTCCTTGATTAATTATCATTCCTTAATCAACTTCATTAAATTAAATTTAACCTTTAATTAATTACCATTTTGAATTAATCACATTATGCTTTGTATTAAATATTGATTAATCACTTGATTAAATCAATTTTTATCATTTATTAATATTTAATTAAATAATTATCCTTTAATTATTCATCATTAATAAATTAGCTCTTAACAAATTAATTCATTTTTTTATCCGTACTTAATTAACCTTTAATTATTAAGGAATCTTTTAATTTATCACATTAATTTATTCAATTACATAAATTAAATCTTTAATAAATTAACCCTTTTAATTAAATCTTTAATTAAAACTTAATTTAATTGAAATAATTTACTTTTAAACCTTAAACAGACCCCATACTTAAATAAAACAATTATTTAAAAGAATAAGTTAAAATTGTTTAAAACTTGAATTTTGTTTTAAAATTTTGAAAACTGTTTTTATACTACCCGCGCCCTGCTTCGATCCAAACCTCGTTCTACCCGAAGACGACTTCGAGTCTTTCCCCAAACTTACCCGAGCCTTGTAAATTTCAAATTTTTGTTTAAGTGTTAAAAATTTACCCGGTATCATGCCAAAATAACTCGAGTTCAACTTCGAGCTCGAGCTTCATTTTCTCGTGTATGACTTCGAGTCGCGCTCGTCCCATACAAACATAACAGGTTCAAATCTGTAGCTCTGCAAAACAACCCATCCCCATCAACTTCGAGTCCCAAACCCCTTTGCTTCGAACAAAACACGATTCAGCCCGATACAAACGTGAGAACCCATTCCCTTCTTCCCCCAGAACAAACTGATACGCATGATAACCGTGCACCTGTACCACCGCGGCAATCAACTCCGACCCCTCACGATCATCCTCGCAAGTCAACGGCCATCTCCCAATGCCATACCGATCATCAATTCAATTGCAGAGGTCAAAAATCAAAATCGAGCATATGAGCTCAAACTGGAACAGATGACGAATCTGGAAAACGCCTCGCCCTCCACGCTCTGACCACCGTTCGCCACCAAACTCTGGCCCTAGCATCGCCTCTCTCCCCCCTTCCACCTCCCAGAAGTGCGTGCGACTCGATGCACGAATGAGGTCGCGATGATTAAATTCTTCGAGTAACAGAAAACTAGGGTTTAAATTTTTAATCCTAAATCACCCCTGCCTCAATGCATTTATCCACTATTCAATAATTTTCCCTGTATCTTCGATCATCACTCCACTTCCAGAATCGGTGCTGGCCAACCCAACCTCCTAGATCAACAGTTCTAACCCAAAACGTGATTTCTGGTTAAACCAAAAATACTCCATCATTTTTAAACTAAAAATTATAATTTATGTTTTAAAAATCAAGTTTTAGTATAAGTAATCAACTTATACTTTTGGATCAAAGAATCTGGATATTTAAATTTTCACTTACCCAATGTTTGCCCTGTTATATTTTGTTTTCCAGAGCAGCTACTTCATTTTTAGTTTTAAATAAATTTTTAACACTTCCCTGTTGTAATCAACAGTCAGGCCTTAGTTTGATCCAAGTCCCAGAATTCAATGTATCAAGAGAAAATGGTTAAGAATTTTAAAACTAAGTTTGAAATTTAAAAACAGGTTATCTTCCAGCTAAACAAACATTGATATCATGTATACTCAGAATTGCAAAAAAGATAGTATACATATAAACATACACATTTCAAGCATTACTCAAGCAACATATATAGTTATACTAAAGAAGTTACTCACTTGATTTGTTGAAGGCAGAGAACAAAAGTCTGAGAAAACTGAAATTGTTGAGTAATTGCTTTTGAATCATTTTGCATTGCTCTGGTTTTGATGATGCTATTGATGAACGAATCAAGAATAGTGTAGATGTATGTATAGGAAGATAGCATTTTCAGAGGTAGGCATGTTGGTACCAGTGATACCTTTGTTTATACAGTAAGCATAGCTGAGATGCTTTAAGATGCTAAAGGAATATTGCATTATGGACTGGGGGATTTTCTTTTGTGCTGAGAGGATGGGGCATTAAATGAAATGGTCCTTTATGTTATTTTATTTCTTTGTTTTATCAACAAGATCTCGGTTGAGAATATATTGTATGTGTTTTATTTTACCTTGTAGTACTTAGATGCTTGACTTGTTCTTCCTTTGCAGGCTTATGCAATTTTTCCCTTTAGTTCGGCTGAGATGATATTTGTACTTGTTGCTTTGTATACTTTAGCTTTGTTTTTAAGTGTACATGCATATTTAATTCTTTCTTTAACTTAAAATTTTAAATTCAAATCCAATATATGCACATATACATATATATTCACATGTATATATATGAAGTTCAAATTCAAATTCATTTTCTAAGGCATTTAAAATTTAGTCCCAATTCAAATTTAACACATATATATTTCTCAATAGATTCATATTTTAACTAATATTTCATATTGATTTCCAATTAATTCCACAATTTTATTAAAAAATTAAATTAATTATAAATTTACACTCGATTAAAATCCGGGATCGTTACAGTTTGATTCTCTTAATTTTCTTTTTCTTGGCAATAAGCATCCTCTCAATCCCCCTAAACAAGTTCATCTTGAGCTTGACATCAAATATAAGGAAAATACTATTGTGTATTCAACCATTGCAAAGTCAAATGATGATTCTAAAGGGGTCTTAGAGGCTTCATCATCAAAGTTATAAAACTATTTTCATTTATATATTAGTTAGTTATATTATCATAGTTTTTATATACTTTATTGCTTCATGAATAATTATAACTAGTTATTTTAAAAAATTAAAAATATAGCTTTGCTAAAAAATTAAAAATATACATTTAGCCCATTTTAGTTTGTAGTTAATAATTTGAAAACATAATGTGCAATTTTTAATAATTTTAATTATGTATTTATCAATTTTGAAACATAAAATGTATTAGTATCAATTTTACAATAATGTATATAATATATTTATTTAGCTAAATGCTTTTGGCAATTTAATGAAAAAAAGCTTACTATATGTAAAGGCCCGAATATCCGCACAATTCAGGCTGATAATAAATTGCACACTCCAGCTTAAACTGAATGGAAAACTGGATCTTTATGGGAAAGAAAGAAGAGAAAAGAAGAAGAAGAAGAAGAAGAGGAAGAAAGAGAAACTAAACCAACACAGAATTTCACATTAACAGCAGAACAACATATAATATAATATCAATGAGCTTTACAAAAGAGAAATTGTAATCTTTAATATACATACATCAATCAAAGTATAACAATCAAATCACAATCATCAGCCTAGATAGTTATAATAACTTGTCATCACAAATGCTAATAATTTAAACAACAATGGAGCGGAAAATAAAGGTATACGTGAATACGACCTGAAGACCTTCAGCTTATTTGTTGAAGCTCCAAAGCACCAATCTAATCTGTAAATATGCTAGGTCCGACCCATGCATCGAAAGGGAAGAACGCCCAGATCAGTCTAGTAAACCAGCGTGAGAAATTACATATCAAATTTATTTTAAAGTTATAAAACTTTTCTTTATCAAAACAAAAGTATCTCGTAAGACTGTATAAACACGGACGGTTTTTACCTTACGATAACCAAAACATTTCATATCAAATCATCGGATATTATACTAGTATCCAGTATACAAATAATATTAATCATAGTAAAAAATTACATCATTAAATTCCAGCTACTAGCCACAAAGTGGATTCTGCAAACAAAATGGCAGGCACGTATTAGAGAATGGATTCCATACAAATGACAAGCTATGGGACTACCTTTCGACAATACACCTCTGGAAAAATGTACCTAGGGTCCAAATACCGAACTCCTAAACCAACATAGAACTGGCCTACCCATATTTGGCACTCATACATGGCCTGGATGGTACCGAATATGACATCATCCCAGTCGTTCCCGACCTATCCGTGGCCACAGTATACGCAACATACTCGACATATAGAGAGCAATTTAGAAATATGATGACCATATCCTAATGGGAGCGACCCACATAACCCTGCCGCTACTACCCTATTTTTGTCATTTTCGGGTGATGAGGCTAGAGGTAACAATTACCTTTCACATAACATATTCCACTTTGAATGCCACATTTTCATTGCCACAATCACACAACTAATTTCTATAAACGTATAACTCCTAAGCTCGTACATCTCGAGAAAGGGTGTTAAGCCAAGAGAAGTTGCTTTGTCCACCACCAAATAGATAATACATTCATAGAGATCATTTAATGTAATTAGAAATGCAATATCAGACATTCATCCATACAAGTTGTCCAAAAATAGGACAATCCGAAGGTACTCTCCTATTCATCCTGTCGAGAATTACCCCTAGGACTAGTAGCGAGAAGTCCTTACATATCATAGATTTTCATAACAAAGCACTACTACCACCATAAATATATGATATGGTGAATTTCACCCCGAGGGACTAGTGGTAAGTAGCCCTGCATCATGAAAATCTCCGTCTTCAAAATCATCACCATAAACCTACACTTTCGAACCATACATCGGTCCAAAGTGGTTCTGGGATAAATCCAATCCTGTTCTTTTTGAACCAACAACGAAAAGAGGCCCTTAACCTTATACGGAAACCGAGTCCTAAAGACCTATCATGATTTCCAACTCTCAACTTGCTATCCTTCGGCCAAGAAGGAAGCCTGGTAGATTGGAGTACCATAGACACTTTGCACCACTCGAATCAACATTCTTGATCCAAACGATAATCAAGCATACTCAGTCGGCTTTATGCTAAGTGCATGACTAATCAGTTCCCACATCAAGTCATGGAACCAAAAATGGCCAAATTTTGATAGTCATTTATTTAACTATCAAAGCAACAAACAATAGCTAGCACATAAGCAGTCATTAGGCCCATTTAATTAATCTTTTATTAATCAAATCAATTTCCAAATATTTATTTTAAATTTATCTTTAAAAAGATATATCCTCAAAACCATTTCAAATCTTCGATATTGGAAAACATTTCCATATACTTAAATCAACGGTATAAGCATATTTCATAACGCTGCATTTTGGAGACACGCCAAATAGATTTCTATAACCGTACAACTCTAGAGCTCACACTATTCTAGACGGGTGTTAAATATAGGAAGCAATGTTCCTACATCACCAAGCTTTTAGTACAATCATAAGAACCAATTCGTGTATTTCTCAATGATAGGTCAAAACATCATTTATTGGGTCAAAACGAATGTTGCGTAAAACATCGTTATGACAACCCAAAACACTAGTATAAAGATTTGATTAATGATATACATTTAAAAATCACATATACTATATAAAACATTTCCTTTCGAAAATAATTTACTATAACAAGAGTGTTATAGTCCATGCCTTTCTTACTTTTCTGAAAACATCTATTACAACAATAAATGTTGAAATCTATGTTTTCGATACATATCACATTTTAAATCATTTTTCAAACTATTAAGTTCCATTTGGAATAATTATTGTCAAAACTTTATTTTTAAAGATTATCGCTTTAAAACCATTAGCTTCATCCAAAAATATTACTTCCAAAACATTCCTTTAAAATATTATTTAACTATTAAAAACTTGAATGTATTTCCTTTATATAAAAATCCATATTTAAATCTGAACATAAATCATTTTGATTTTTATAAAACTATGTTTATAGATCACTTTTCTAGTTTAAAAACTTCTATTTTATAAAATCTCTTTATTTATAAATCATTCTTTTATAAAAAATTCATATACCATCAAAAACCATTTATAAATCTATATTTTTATAAAACTAATTAATTTATATAATCCCTTTATAAATCCATTTACCAATATTTATAAATTCCAATTATAAATCAATTTCTTTGATTATAAAATATCTCTTTTGTAAATCCACTATATAAACTATTCGAAAATCTCCATTTAAAATTATTTCACAAAACTATACTTTTATAACAGCAAAAATCATACAATTATTTGTTTAAAAACAAATACATTCCTTTTAATAATTCAAAATTTATTAAAATAAATATACTTCCAAAATCACCTTGAAAATCATTTCAATTCAAAATCGCTATTTTATAGTATTTCAAAGTACTAAAAAATATGGCTCGGTATTATCATAACACTAAACAAGCAACACAAATCCATGTCAAAAATATGGCATCCAACACATCATATATCAAAATATATGAAAAGTAAAATCAACTGTAACAGCCCGCAAATCCGTACCCCTTGAGTTAACACTATTCTACAACAATCAACTCAAGTTGTACAGAAATACGAACCATTTGGGTTAAAGAAGAAGAGGTAGAAGAAGAAAATAGAAAACAACATCAGAATCTAATCATCGCAGCGAAATAAAATATAATAGATAATAAATGATCTTTACTCAAAATCAAAATATATCTGTTTATATATTACATCATCAGAGTACATCAATCAACAGCTCAACAACAACATACAAATGGATACACAGCAACTCAATCACAGCGGAATATATATAGAACAAGTATGGAAATACGTATCGTCATCCAGCTCGTCTCCTGAGCTCCACAGCATCATATCCTTTATCCTATAATACTCAGTCTGACCCGAGCATTACAGTTAAATAACACCCGATTCAGTCTGGAATACCAGCGTGAGAAAATCACACCCAATTGATTTTTAAAGTTTCAAAAATCTTTTTGAAACAAAAGCATCTCGTAAGACCACGCCACAAATAAACATGTCGGGTTTTTACCTTACGATAGCTAAAACAATTTTTATAGAAATCCTCTGATATTATAATAGGGTCTATATACAAATACATATAAAATAGACAAAATTGTTACATCTATTAAATTCCAGCTACTAGCCACAGAGTGGGCAATACAAACAATACTCGTACAAGGCTCGTAGGGAGAATGGATTTCCAACTAATGACTAGGCACTGGGGTACCACCTGTCACAGTACGGGGCCTAGATCACCGTACCGAGGAGTACGCCCGCTCCCCTGCAACACAAGACCGGGACTACACCTTACAGGATAATCCCGAGTGAGATCACCCCGCGGTTGGGATCAGCAACCGCCCACTAAGCCGAAATAAAAAGGGACATCTAGACAGGAATGACCTCACCCTGCTTGGGTGCTACCCACCTAGCCTTGCTGCATAACCCCTGATTTTCAGTCATTCCCATTTGATGAGGCTTGAGGCTAAGCGTTACCTCTATAGAACATATCCCTTAGAATGCCCATCGTCCACCTGACGATGTTTCGCAAGCATTCATCCAAACAAGTCTGTCCCTGGTTCGAACGGAACCGAAGGCACTATTCCTACTACATCCATTTTGGAAATATCCTCAAGATTAGTAGCGACTAGCCCTTGCACTTCACTACTTCATCTTCGAATCCAAAATTGTTTCCATGAAAACGTACAAACCGGATCGAAATGGTTTTCGAGAAATAAATCTCGATCCCGGTCTTTTCGAAACGATCAACGCATTTGTCCAATATTGATAGTCGGAGATTTAACTATCAATTTATATTCACAAACATCCATCAAACAATAAATAATTTCCCAAATTATTTATTTATCTCAAAAATATCTTCCCAAGATATATTTTCACTTTTCAAATTCCTTTGAAAACAGTTTTCAAAACTATCTGCCTTTCTCAGAATAAATTCCAAGTATTTCTATTTTCACTGGAATCACCAAGCACAAAACTAGATTTTCTAAATTAATTTAAAAAACTTTACTTCTAAAAAAATACTTTAAAACATTCAAGTTAAAATTTCTATAATAATTTGTTAAAAATACATACTATATGAATATTTGAAAATAAGGTTACTTAATAAAATATAAAAGTAGATTTCTACTTTAAAAAAAAATACTAAGTTACTTCTTAATAATTGCTGCTAGAATAGATTAAAGAAAATACTTGCTTTAGACTTTAAATAATAGAAATAATAAATTTTACAAAACTTTCTGCTTTAAAACAACTTTAAACCTTTTAATTTATATTTAAAATTTTACTTTTAAAAAACATGTACTTGGCTATCCAGAGAAAATTCCAACTTCAATCACTTAAATCAATTTTCCCCAAATTGATTTCCAATTTATTTTATTTGAAATAAATCCTTTTACTTATCAGTTCATTTCCAAATTCAGTAGTTATGGACTTTATTATTATTATTGTTATTTCCAATTTCTTCTTTACTCTTTCAATAATTCAAATCTTAAATTCTAAATAAATGTTTGTTCTTTTAATTAATAATACTGCATTTTAAAATTCATTAACTTTCTGTTTATTCAAATTTTCCTTTCCATTCTCAGAATTCATTTATTAGAATTTTAAAGTCACTTTATTTCTTTTCTAAGTCATTCTTAAATTTATTCTACAATTATTTTACTTGCAATTTCACTTCTTTTATTTTCATTTCCAAAATCAAATTTATATTTTTGGTAATTCATTATACCCAATTATATCAACCAAGCCATAGCATTTAATACTTCCACATAATTCATTATAGAATTTCAAATAATCAGAACAGAGAATATTAAATAATTTAAATAAAAGTTGAGGGGTCCAGTTGGATCCGTCCAACCTGTTTTCCCTGCATCCACAGACGTTAGCATCACATAATATGCCAATTTCAAATTATACTATACTATATCACATCAATCAATTCAACCATACAATCAATTATTTAAATTTAATCATTTCAATTTAAATTTAAACTGAGTGAGATTAACTCACCTTTGATTCTTGTTTTGCAATCCGACCCAACCAGGCTTACTTCTATCAGATTTTGACCTTGTACAATCATTATATAATTTATTAATATTTGAAATAAATTGAACTATTAATTTCCCTTTTTATAAATTTAGTTAACCAATGATTTAACTTCAGACTAATAATTTACTTCACTAAATAATTTTTTTATTAATATTCGAAATATAAATCGAACCCTTCACCCCCATTCAATTAAATTTTGAACTAATTTTCCTTTTATTAAATCTTTTAGTAACAAAAATGGTTTAAATAGGTCGAATTACACAATTTAATTCCTATAATACGTTATTATAAAATAAATTAGTGAAATTATATTTATTTTACTTATGAACTATACATATGGGCATTAAATTTAAATAAAACAAATTTCATTTGCCCAACCTAGATACATGTATTACATTAAAAAGAAACAGATCTACTATTATTATTTTTATCTGCGTACATACAAATCCATATATATTAGATTTAATTAAATAAATCTAAACGATACCTTACTGCTGTTGAAAACACGCGGCCCAAACTCCACGCATGCATCCGACCATCAAGCCTAGCATGCCCATCACATGTCGCCCCCTGACTTCACCCTCGTACGCGGTCGCCTCGCAACCCCAGATCGCGACTGCGTCGCTCGATCGCCGTTGCCAAATCGTGCCCATGATGCTCAGTTTCCCTATCGTGGACAGTCGCGTACACTGCTCCACCAACTCAAAGACAAGCCAAGACCCTTCGGCCACTGATTTGAGGAAGCACGAGCAACGCTCGAAATCGACTCGGCCATTTTATTTTGAAACAACTGATTGATTTTATTTTTTATATATATAAGACGCGAGTTCGATTGAAAAGCTCGGCCATTTTTTCAACAGAGGGTTTCGATTATTATTTTTAGATGAATGACTTGATTTTGATTTGGGTTTTGAACTAGAAGGAGGAAGAGGGGCTTCGGCGTTCTTTTGAGAAGATAACAAATTGGAATTTTCTTCATGAATTTGAATTGAAACTGAAGGAGATAAATTTGGTTTTCAATTTTGAACTGAAAGGATAATGGTATCATGTTTGAAAAAAACAGGATAAGGGATGGTGTGTTCGAGAAGGCAAAGGAAGCGTGTTGAAGATGCCTTGCTACAGTGTTCACTTATTTTTAATTTAAACTCGAATCGATTATTATTAATTAAATTTTCAACGCGTTTATATATCGTACACACACACACTAACTTCGATCAATACGAAATTTGAAATCCGATAATAATTCAATATTACGGACCCAATGGAAGTGGTTACGTCGAATTCTGAGACTGTGCCTCGGAAGGCTATTTTTAAATTCAATGTAAAACGATAAAATTTCAAAACCAAACAAATCATTATTAAATTCAATTTTAACACTTCTATTATCTTCAATGTTATCAATATAAATTTTACGAGCCTTCCAATTATTTTTAACCGGCTTACAATTCCAGATTCAACATCTTACCCAATTTCCAATAATTAAATTCAATAATTAAATTTCCAATGATGGAGATATTTGAGATTTAAGTTACAAATTAACTTCGAAATATTTAACATTAATTAAACATTTCAATTTTAAATGCTCAAAAATTCCGGGTCATCACATTCCTTCCCCCTTAAAAGAATTTCGTCCCCGAAATTACTGGTTAGGAAGAATGGTCCAATACCCGTTTACTTTTCCCCAAAACCAAAAAATTCACCATCTTACCAATGATCTTTTATATAGAAGACTCATTATCTTTCTTACTAACTTTCCAAACTTTTTCTTAGTTTCCAAGTAATTTTACTTATTCATCTATTCAAATTTTAATTTAAATCCAAATTTTGAATTATCAAAATTTTCTTAAAATTTTTCTAACTCCCCAAATTTCCGAAAAATTTCGCCAGCGTCTCCTTTGCGCGGCTAGCTCGGTACAACTACAAAATGGCTCTCCCAAATCCAAAAAGAAAACAAGACGCCAAATGGCTATATCCAAAAACCCAATCAAATTTCATACCAAAATTTAAACACATACCTTTTTGGTCGGGCAATTCAAACTTATCTTCTGAAATCAAAATCAATTCTCTTTTCTCTTTATATTACCTGCATATCTTACTTGACAATAATATCCAATCAAAATATTCTAAAAACATTTTATCGACTTCCTTCCGAAATGTCAATATTTATCCATCCCAAATATCAACTTAGAATATATTTGAAAATCAATTTCCAATTAATAACTCGCCATTTCTTTCTTAAGTTAGTATAAGCATTTATGTGTTTCTTATATTTGTTTCATCTTACCACTTTAGTTTATATCCATTCTTATTCAAATTGATTCTTCCATTTCCCTATGAATTCAATTTATCATCAACCCTAAATTTTAAATTTTATTTTTCATTTATAACTAATTTATATCATTATTTTAATCAGTTTCATTTACTAATTAATTTCAATTTCCAATTTGAAACCGTTTGTCGCTAACAGAAATTTTCCAAAATTTTGAAAAATTTTCTAACTCCCAAAATTTCTGAAAATTTTTGGCAGAGTCACCTTTGTACGGAGGAGCTTTTGCAATTTGATAATATATATAAATATATATACATCGACCCACACGGTCGGAAAAATCAAAAACAGTTCATATTTCCTATTTTTATTGCGTAGGCGTACCTTTTTAGCATTTTTAAGCAAGTAGCTTATTTATTTAGCCGTTAGCGCAACCAAATCCAGCTACACGGTTTCCAGGTACATGTACTTACTCAATTTAAACATGTAAGTACCAAATATATGAAATTTAACAACATTTCACTTGCAATAGTTAAACATATGAATTCTAAAAGAAATTCACACCAAACATTTTTCCGTAAGCAATTTATATAGTTTCCATACTAATTCAACAGTTTCAATTAATTTATAATCCATTTTCATTCAATTTGAATGGTTTAAAACTCAATCCCTTACATTTAATTTATTTTTAAGCAAACCGAACTCATATTTAATTCAATTGCTCTCAAAATTATTTTATTTTACTCCTATCAATTCATAAAATTTTAATTACTTCCATTTACATCAAACGACAATTTATTCTATGCAATTTGACGAGGTTTATGTGAATAAATAAGTACTTATGTTTTATAACCAATTTAAATTGATTTCTACTCAATTTATACTTAATTCTATTCCATTTTTAAATTTATTCACAGTCCATATATTCTCAGTTTCATTGCATTTCATTCCATATTTGTTTATTCCAAACTATTTTATTTAGCTCGAGAGCAATCCAGGCTATTCCATTCAATAACTATTTCTCAACTCATTTAAACCATACATCATTTTGAGTTCGGATTTTATACAACACTTACTTAAGTCAATAACTTAAGTTCATTTCCATTTCTTTTTATAATAAGTTCTACTTCCATCTTTCATTTGATTCTTATTTATTCTATCCATTTATTTATTCAATATAATTAGTTTACCCACATTCACTTAAACCATTCTAGTAAACTTGAAACATTCTATTTTGCTTATTGTCTCAAGTTATTTCAATCCCTTAATAATTTAAATGGTTTACCATTATTTATTTAAGAATTTTCATTCCATTAAATATTATCGGTAACTTACCGAATTTTATTTCGATTAAAATTTATTTTTACTCAATTTAAATTCATTCCAATATCATTTAACTTAGTTTAAGTTGAATTAAATTCAATTGTCTTCCATCAATTAGCTTAAGTTAATTTACTTCAATTTATTCAAATTTTTACATAAGCTCATTTTCATTTTACAAGTAAGTGTTTCTCTTCTATCCAACTTAATTCTATCTCAATTAAATCTCATTTTTAATCTACAATTTCGTTTGATTAGTTATTACAAAATTTAATTTTTAGATTTAACTCATTCAATTGATTACAAGGCCATTCCCAATTTATTTCTACTCATTTGGATTTTATTTGCAATTCAAACCATTACAATTTTCATCCATTTTCATTTTTTTTATTCGACACATTCCCAATTACATTTAATTTGTTAACACTTCAAGTTAAGTTTTAATTTATGACTCAAGTTCTGAATCCACCATTCTCTTTTAATTTACCATCCAATTTTATTAACTCACAATTCGATTTCATTAACTTCTCTGACAATTCAAATCGAATTAAATTTAAAACTTGAGTTTTAATTCCAAACTTCATTATTAACCCACAATTCAACTTTTATTTAACATTTCATTAACCAATTTATTAACAAATTAGTTCTCCCCTATTTATAGTTCAATACTTGATTTTAAATCTCAAAACAAACATCATTTCATTTAATTTTCCTAAGTTTTATTTATTTTATAATTCAAGTTTTGATTTTCATTTTATTTTTCAATTTATCAAAATATATTTATTTTGGGTTATTTTTTCTATCCCGCTTTCAAAATTTATAAGTCACCACTTATCATTACACAATTTCATTCATTATAGGCTTGAATATATTCTTCTTTTACTTTTAATTCGAGTTCTACACTTATTTATAATCCAAGCATATTTTATTTCATGCATTATAATTCTTTTACTCGTTATTCTTATTATCTATTTCAATTTCAATCCTTATCCAATTTATTTTCCATTTGTTCAGGTAAGAATTTAATTCCATTCATTAATTCAATTGTATTCTTATTCCAATTCAATCTTATTTTAACTCAGTTTTATTTAACTCAATTCGATTCCAACTTAATTCGAATACAACTAGATATTATCTTCAACCTATTCAATTAATTTCAATCCAGTTAAATTTTATTCCCCAATCCAAGTTAATTTCATTTTTAACTTTTCATTTTAAATTCAAATTCTCAACATTCAAAGCTTATATTCCTTCCCTGATTTAAAAACCATCTCAATTTATAAGTTCACAACCTATCTTATCAGGATTTTTAAACATCCGGCTTTTGGTTTCCAATCATTTTGAAATCTCCAACCTCTCAAAATCAAAATTCTCAAAAATTAAACCAACCCTGGGTTTTTTCCAAACAAATTTCCTTTGAAATTTTCAAAAACAACTAGCTTTTCTGAACAAATTTATTTTTGGCAGCAATCTGTCACTCGAAAATTCGAAAATGAATACTGATGATGCGGTCGTCATCATCGGAATTATTTTCCAATAATCCAAGTGATTTCAATGCTTTATCACTTTCAAAATCCATTTAAAACAGATTTCCGTTTAGAAATATCTCCAAAACAACAATGCTATTATTTATCTCCAAAACACCTCGATAAACATTTCCAAATCTCCGGGATTTTAAATTTCTGAAGCCTTCTTAAATAAATTTTAACTATAATTCATTTGTACAGTTTATGCTTATACAATTTCCACTTAATTTTATTTCAATTCATAAATTACATTTATAATTCATATTTATAAATTTCATTTTATAATGAATTTATTGCCTTAATCTTTGGTTATATTTTCAATTTCTAGTTAAATTTTTACACAATGATGATAATAATTTAATATTATCATTTCTAACATCCACACAACCATATATTAGCTAAATAGTTTACAAAAACTTTCTTTATATCAAAATATGTTTTTGGGTAAAATTATTATATTCACCCACATTTAAAACAATACCGTGTCAATTGTTCTATTCAAGTGTTTAGAAACCCCTTCAATAAAGTTGCGCAGACTGTGTCGACAAAGGTTCATATGCCACTCAATAAACCAATCAACACAATATTAAAACAATTTACATTCACTAACAAATACGCGCTCATATCTATTAATACGCTCAAACTCATTCTAGAGTACTATAGACTCTATTTTATGAATAATTCCCAACAGAGCCAAGGTTATCTCCAACCTAAGCTCTGATACCAAGGGTAACAGCCCGCAAATCCGTACCCCTTGAGTTAACACTATTCTACAACAATCAACTCAAGTTGTACAGAAATACGAACCATTTGGGTTAAAGAAGAAGAGGTAGAAGAAGAAAATAGAAAACAACATCAGAATCTAACCATCGCAGCGAAATAAAATATAATAGATAATAAATGATCTTTACTCAAAATCAAAATATATCTGTTTATATATTACATCATCAGAGTACATCAATCAACAGCTCAACAACAACATACAAATGGATACACAGCAACTCAATCACAGCGGAATATATATAGAACAAGTATGGATATACGTATCGTCATCCAGCTCGTCTCCTGAGCTCCACAGCATCATATCATGTATCCTATAATACTCGGTCTGACCCGAGCATTACAGTTAAATAACACCCGAGTCAGTCTGGAATATCATCGTGAGAAGATCACACCCAATTGATTTTTAAAGTTTCAAAAATCTTTTTGAAACAAAAGCATCTCGTAAGACCACGCCACAAATAAACATGTCGGGTTTTTACCTTACGATAGCTAAAACAATTTTTATAGAAATCCTCTGATATTATAATAGGGTCTATATACAAATACTTACAAAATAGCCGAAATTGTTACATCTATTAAATTCCAGCTACTAGCCACAGAGTGGATAATACAAACAAAACTCGTACAAGGCTCGTAGGGAGAATGGATTTCCAACTAATGACTAGGCACTGGGGTACCACCTGTCACGGTACGGGGCCTAGATCACCGTACCGAGGAGTACGCCCGCTCCCCTGCAACATAAGACCGGGACTACCACTTACTGAATAATTCCGAGTGAGATCACCCCGCGGTTGGGATCAGCAACCGCCCACTAAGCCGAAATAAAAAGGGACATCTATACAGGAATGACCTCACCCTGCTTGGGTGCTACCCACCTGCCCTTGCTGCATAACCCCTGATTTTCAGTCATTCCCATTTGATGAGGCTAAGCGTTACCTTTATAGAACATATCCCTTAGAATGCCCATCGTCCACCTGACGATGTTTCGCAAGCATTCATCCATACAAGTCCGTCCCGGGTTCGAACGGAACCGAAGGCACTATTCCTACTACATCCATTTTGGAAATATCCTCAAGATTAGTAGCGACTAGCCCTTGCACTTCACTGCTTCATCTTCGAATCCAAAATCGTTTCCACGAAAACGTACAAACCGGATCGAAGTGGTTTTCGAGAAATAAATCTCGATCCCAGTCTCTTCAAAACGATCAACGCATTTGTCCAATATTGATAGTCGGAGATTTAACTATCAATTTATATTCACAAACATCCATCAAACAATAAATAATTTCCCAAATTATTTATTTATCTCAAAAATATCTTCCCAAGATATATTTTCACTTTTCAAATTCCTTTGAAAACAGTTTTCAAAACTATCTCCCTTTCTCAGAATAAATTCCAAGTATTTCTATTTTCACTTGAATCACCAAGCACAAAAATAGATTTTCTAAATTAATTTAAAACACTTTACTTTTTAAAAAAATACTTTAAGACATTCAAGTTAAATTTTCTTTAATAATTTGTTAAAAATACATACTATATGAATATTTGAAAATAAGGTTACTTAATAAAATATAAAACTAGATTTCAACTTTTTTTTTAAAAAAAAATACTAAGTTACTTCTTAATAATTACTGCTAGAATAGATTAAAGAAAATACTTACTTTAGACTTTAAATAATAGAAATAATAAATTTTACAAAACCTACTTCTTTAAAACAACTTTAAAACATTTAATTTATATTTAAAATTTTACTTTTAAAAAACATGTGCTTGGTTATCAAGAGAAAATTCCAACTTCAATCACTTAAATCAATTTTCCCCAAATTGATTTCCAATTTATTTTATTTGAAATAAATCCTTTTACTTAACAGTTCATTTCCAAATTCAGTAGTTATGGACTTTATTATTATTATTATTATTATTTCCAATTTCTTCTTTACTCTTTCAATAATTCAAATCTTAAATTCTAAATGTTTGTTCTTTTTAATTAACAATACTGCATTTTAAAATTCATTAACTTTCTGTTTATTCAAATTTTCCTTTCCATTCTCAGGATTCATTTATTAGAATTTTAAAGTCACTTTATTTCTTTTCTAAGTCATTCTTAAATTTATTCTATAATTATTTTACTTGCAATTTCACTTCTTTTATTTTCATTTCCAAAATCAAATTTATATTTTTGATAATTTATTATGCCCAATTATATCAACCAAGCCATAGCATTCAATACTTCTACATAATTCATTATAGAATTTCAAATAACCAGAACAGAGAATATTAAATAATTTAAATAAAAGTTGAGGGGTCCAGTTGGATCCCTCCAACCTGTTTCCCCTGCATCCACAGACGTTAGCATCACATAATATGCCAATTTCAAATTATACTATACTATATAACATCAATCAATTCAACCATACAATAAATTATTTAAATTTAATCATTTAAATTTAAATTTAAACTTAGTGAGATTAACTCACCTTTGATTCTTTTTTTGCACTCCGACCCAACCCGGCTTGCTTCTATCAGAATTTGACCTCGTACAATCATTATATAATTTATTAATATTTCAAATAAATTGAACTATTAATTTCCCTTTTTATAAATTTAGTTAACCAATGATTTAACTTCAGACTAATAATTTACTTCACTAAATAATTTTTTTTTATTAAGACGCAAGTTCGATTAAAAAGCTCGGCCATTTTTTCAACAGAGGGTTTCGATTATTATTATTTTTAGATGAATGACTTTTGATTTGGGTTTTGAACTGGAAGGAGGAAGAGGGGCTTCGGCGTTCTTTTGAGAAGAGAACAAATTGGAATTTGCTTCGTGAATTTGAATTGAAACTGAGGGAGATAAATTTGGTTTTCGATTTTGAACTGAAAGGATAATGGTCTCGTGTTCAAAAAGAAACAGGATAAGGGATGGTGTGTTCAAGAAGGCAAAGGAAGCATGTTGAAGACGCCTTGCTACTGTGTTCACTTATTCTTAATTTAAATTCGAATCGATTATTATCAATTAAATTTTCAGCACGTTTATATATCGTACACACACACACTAACTTCGATCAATACGAAATTTGAAATCCGATAATAATTCAATATTACGGACCCAATGGAACTGGTTATGTCGAATTCTGAGACTGTGCCTCGGAAGGCTATTTTTGAATTCAATGTAAAACGATAAAATTTCAAAACCAAACAAAACATTATTAAATTCAATTTTAACACTTCTATTATCTTCAATGTTATCAATATAAATTTTACGAGCCTTCCAATTATTTTTAACTGGCTTACAATTCCAGATTCAACATCTTACCCAATTTCCAATAATTAAATTCAATAATTAAATTTCCAATGATGGTGATATTTGAGATTTAAGTTACAAATTAACTTCTAAATATTTAACATTAATTAAACATTTCAATTTTAAATGCTCAAAAATTCCAGGTCATCACATCAACAGTGTGAGGTATCCTATTGGATCCCTCCAACATGTTCCCATTACATCACATACATTATATAATCATAAGATATAAAAGTCAACCACTTCGAGGCGGGATTCGTATAGAAAGGGTCGTCCGCTCTTACACGGGAACATAATAATGTCTCATCCAGTCCAATAGCTGGGAATATATCCAAATCAACTAATAAATATACTAAATTATACAAATAGGCAACAAACAACATAAATAAATTATTTCCACTTATATAAAAATATAAGCAGGACAGAGAGGAGAGTTTACTCACAAAAATTCCAAAGATCACCAAAGCGCTCTGGTTTGAATTAAAATTGAACAGTCATTCAATTTAACCCAAAATTCCTTCTAGCTCCAAATCCATCCAATCCAACTCCATAGCCTAGTACTCATCGATACGAACGCAACGCAACTTGTCGCGCTTAATTTGGACCTCGTACGGAAATGTTATGGATTTATAATCATACGAGATAATTAAATTTAAAAATCAACTTAAATTAATTAACCTTTTAAAATAAACCTTTCTTCCTTCCCCTCCTAACGTTCGTTCCAGCCACATATATATTTTCTTAAATTGATCATCGATCGTGATTCCAACACTCGTCGCCAACCAGCACCATCGCCATAGCCCTCTGTCGCCTTCGCTTCGTCGAGTATCGACTCGTTGATCAAAGGATATGGATTGGTTCATGGAGTCGAGGTCTCCAGCTTTCATGTTGGACGTTTCGACTAATTTCGTTCCTAACTCGTCGTGTAATGATGGACGTTGGATGGAGAGTTTAGGAAATGGTGACTAGGTTTTGAGTTAGGGTTTTAGCAAAATGAAAGGAATCGATGTCCTTTTATAGCAAATTTTAGCGGCACTATTCATACATGAAAATTCAAACTCCAAACGAAGTGTGCTGCCTGGTGTTCTATATGTCATACCCATATTTTGAACACAATGGAATATATATATCGAAAGCCAATTCCATCATATTTAGAGTTGGATTTTCAAAATCAAATTATATTAATTGAAATTCCTTTAACTAATTTCTACGTATTTCGAACTTGCACGACCAAATGATACATCCAATCGCCACAAAATTCGAAAGTGTATAATAATTCACTATTATGGATCCAACGAAACTGGTTTCGTCGAAATCAGAGATAGTGCCCCAGAAATCTATTTTTACGCGTTAATTAAAACGAGTAATTTCCAAAATTAGCTTAATTACTTTTAAATCCAATTTAAAAGTTTACTAACTTCATTCTTATTCAAATAGATTTCAAATCAACTTTATAAACCATTTTTGTTCACATTGAATTCAAAATTCAATTATTCAAACAATTCCATATATTCAAATTTAACAATTTAATTATCAAATAAATTACTACATTTGAAATATAAGTTATTTAACTTATAAAATCAACTTTTTCAATATTCAAAATTAACTAAATGTTCCAAATTCAAATGACTGAAATTCGAAGTCGTTACACTATAGACGAAAGGTTTATATACACACACACACACACACATACATATATATATATATATATATATATATATGCATGCATACATGTATACATATATATATATATATATATATATATATATATATATTTGAATAACAAGTGTATAGCATCGGTGTCACGCTTTTGTGGTATCAAGGTGAACTTCAAAAAACGCCCCTCTATATATTATCATATCTTAATCACGTAAAAATTTGATGTAATATTCAACTTCTTTTACAAATTCATACATCCTTAAAAGTAGGATCTAACAATTAAACATGCTTTACAAATTCAAAACGCTTCTAAAAATAGGATCTAAAATTAAACTTCCTTTACACATTCAAAATACTTCTTTACAAATATACAAATCATAATATCACTTGATAATAAAAAAAATCATTTTTTGACCGACTTAAACATAAACGATTTATAAGAAAAACATTTCACGCGCACGTTGTAACACTTCTATCTATCTAATAATAGTTGTAATAGCTTTGGCGTCACACTTTTTTGGTATCAACGTAAACTAGCAAAAACGTTCCTCTATATATTATCAAATCTTATTACTTAAAAATATGATCGAATGTTAAACTTATTTTACAAATTCAAACGTTCCTAAAAGTACGGTCTAATAATTAAACATGCATTACAAATTCAAAACTCTTCTAAAAATAGTATCTAAAATTAAACTTCCTTTACAAATTCAAAATACTTCTTTACAAATATACAAATATTAATATCGCTTGAAAATAAAAAAAATCATTTTTTGACTAATTTAAAATATATAATTTAAAAGGAAAACAATTCACGCGCATAGCGCGTGCCGTAACACTCGTATATATATAATTATTTTATGTATCAATTATATTTAATAATAATATTATACGTACATATATATATATATGTATATGTATATGTATATTTGTTTGCGTCAAAATTGACCACAAACACCCGATATCGTGAAAGCACCCGTTTATGAACACAAATCAGCAACACTTAACACAGAATTCAGATCTAAGAGATAGTAAATACAGCAAATCACAAATAACAATAAACGACACAAGATTTATAGTGCTTCGGCGATCGTGCCTACGTCCACTTTGAAGTTGGTGGCTTTATTGATGTTCTCTTGATGATTTCAATCGATTACAGCGAACTACAACTGATGATAGCTTTCAAATCTGATTACAACAGCGATAATGAAGTTTGGAGTTGAATCCGACAGAGTCTGGACGTTCAATGGCCGAAGATCCCCTTTTCTAAAGGCTTCAGGGTGCTATTTATAGGCATTGGAGGCTCAGATCTCGCTCAAACTTCGGGAGACTTTTTCTGGCACGTGAGTGGGCCCACACGACCGACCCCACCAAGTTTCGACTCGATCTGAGATCGATTCGAAGTGACTTCGAATCCATCAAAAAATGGTCCAATCGAGCTGAAACTTGGCAGGAACAATCTTTACCTTGTATGGAAGCTACTGTGAAAATTTCGTCGCATTTGGATCAGTGGTTTAGGAGATATGATCGATTCAATTTGTGGTTTTTCGTGAGGGCTGTTCTGTTCGAATCGATGGATGCACGTGGTTCTGTAGTGACGTGGCGCGCGTCCTTCGAGTCGATCCGGTCTTCTCTCCGGGTTGAACGCTTCGCACCCATATTCTTCGCCCCGTTTGTATCGAGGGACGTTGCATAGTTCGATTCGATAACGACTGCATTGTATGCTTGTTCGTATTGATAGGAACACGTTCGTTCGTATCGATCAGAATTTGATGGATACGAACTAACGAACTTCAATTAGATCGATACGCACAAGCGCGTTCCACTGATGGACACCTCTTAATCGATTCGAACTAATGCTGCTTTATGGATACGGAGTCGAGCAAACTAGTGCCTGAAGATGGATTCGAGGATGATCGACACGAAGCAGCGCTTGGATTCGAAACCGATCGATTCGAAGCGTATGTAAGCCGATGGATTTGAACTTGTTGAGGGAATTCCTACCTGATGGGTTCGAACCGATCGATTCGAAGTGATCAATATCATGCCTGATCGATTCGAACTCGATCGATTCGAAGTACATGGTGGCTGATGGATTCGAATCCTATGGATTCGAAGTGAGCATCTCCCCAACTTCTTGATGGGTTCGAACGACATACTTTGGCTAACTTGCATCGATCATATCTCGTTCATATGAACTCCGATTAACCTACAATTTGGAACACGGGCTTTCACGGTCTTGCTTGTCATGTCTTATCAATTGTAGCCTGATCCGGGCTCGGACAAAATTCATCGATATCCATAGCGAAGAGAAATGCAACCAATCTCTGAGACGAACTACCCTTCATTTTTGACCGATCTTTTGGTATCACGGCTTTGCCAAAAAGCGGGATAACATTTGCCCCCCAAAACATGCCTTGCGGTAGGAAGGTGTGTTTTGTAATGCCTTGAGTTGGATGTTCATATCCTATCATCAACCTGCAAAGAACTTGATGGTTTCATATGTCCCCAAATGACGATCGTTTGGGACCGTTTGCCACTTAAGGTGAATCGGGACTGTTCGCGGTCTGCACCGTTCGCGGCAACGGATGGAATAGGACCGTTCGCGATCGATGTCGTTCACGGCAAATGGTGATCGTTCGCGATCAAGTGTCGTTCAAGGCGAATGGTGACCGTTCGAGGTCGGATTTCATACTGAGTGAATCATGACCGTTCACGGTCGTGCCATTCGAGGCGGATTGTGATCGTTCGCGATCAGCCGCCATATAAGTGAATCGTGACCGTTCGCGGTCGGATGCCGTTCGAGGCAATTTGTGATCGTTCGCGATCGTTTGCCGTTCGAGGCGAATTATGTGTGCCCGGGGGGGACTTAGTATTATCGATACCGGAGTTCATGTTCGGGGGAGTTTCTGAATAAAAGACTCTGGCGGTTCATCGCCATACAGAAGGTGCTCGTGGACCGTTCGCGATCCGACGGGCGTGAAAATTAACTCTTTCATGGAATTGCAAATATCAAAGCAATGGTTATACGAATCTCACAACAGAAATGTCCATACAAGCAGAATCTAAATGTTCAAATCAAAATCAAAGCAAAAAAGCAAAGCAGGGATGTCAAAGTGTAAACTCTCACTATGATGCGGTTGGTAGTCATTCAGAGCATGCCTATGGATCATGCGCGATCGCTCACATGTGTAAATGATTTAACTGTATCAGTGAGAGGTTTACAACTTGTTCATCGTTATTTCAGTCAATTCAATGGATAATCAGACGTTGTCCCGACTCAGGGCCACCTCTAGTTGAGGTAGACGGTGGGCGCTCTGGCTCCATTGCTGGAGTCCGTTTCCTCACATACTGAAGGAGCATATCGTTCCTGATATGCCCTTCCACCTCATCCTTCAGATTCCTGCAATCATTAGGGCTATGACCGTTCAGTTCATGAAATATGCAATACTTATCTGATTACCTTTCGTCGGAAGTTGGGTCCCTTCGCATTGGTCTGCGATAAGGGACCTGTTCTTTGGTATCCTGATAGATTCGCTCTAAATTCTCGTTCAGCTCTAAGTATGTGGTAAATCTTAGCTCCTTTTGCGGTCGCATCGACCTGTTATAGCCACTCTCAGCCTTTCGCTTCCCCTTGCTAGTTTCTGTACCTTTCTCAGGAGGATTTCCATCTTTGACCGTGTAAATATTGAGCTCATCTCCTTCTTCTCTTTCTGCACTCGCATCTTCCAATCGCAAGAACTTTTCCGCCTCATGATAGAATTCTCCTAGATCCATAGGTGGATCTTTTGTCAACGAATTTTTGAAATCCGTGCCATCAGCTATTCCGGAAACGGCTGCCATCATAACCATGGATGGATCTGGCCGATCCACCGATGCTGCTGCCGCATTGAATCGCGTCAGAAAACTCCTCAAAGTCTCTCCAGCCTTCTGCTTCAAAATTGCTAAACTCATTACGTTCTTGGGTCTTGCAATGTGAACCCTAAATGTCTCATGAATCTTTCAGTCAAGTCTGCCCATGTTTCTATGGAGCCGCTCTCTAGTTGCCTAAACCATAATGCTGCAATATCTGTCAGATATAATGGAAAGCACCGGGCCATAACCTCTTGTGATGCCCCCAGCACCTCCATATGCCTCATGTACCTTGTCAAATGGACCGCGGGATCCGTCCTCCCATCATACATCTCTATTAATGGCAACTTAAACTCTGGTGGGTTCCTAGCCATCCTAATTGCAGGAGTAAAGGGACTCCTGTTTACGTCTTCAAGATCTTTGTTTGTTAATCCGCCTCTCATGGCTCGCCTAACCATTTGTGCCAATTTATCTTCGTCTCCAAGATGCAATCCTTGTTCATTGCTTTCGACCTGCCCCACGAGTTCATGAGGGAATTCTGGAATCTGCCCCCTTGACTGAGCGTTCACTCCTCTGCTACTCCCAGGTTGTACAGATGTTCCCCTCTCTCTCTCTGGGATTGGGTCAACATTCTCCATGTGTGTGACCCCTACTCCAGGTGCTACACCGGATGGTCCTGCTCCGTTCTAAGGTCTGGTTACTCCTTGATTCTGCGCTCCAAGTTGTCCTATCTGTTGAAACAAACTCTGGATCAACTCCTCCTGTTTCTTCATTATTGTCTCCATCTCGTCCCTAGTGATGAAGATTGAAGCTTGGTTTGCACCTGAAGAAGCCTCTTGACTCCCTTCATGCTGACTTTGCTCTGGCCTTGGCCTTTTGCTCGATTGTCTCGTCATAATTTCTCAAATCTGAACTTCCAAACTTTCTGAATCAACTTCTAATTGGTAGAACTCCTGAATTAGACTTCTCAGTGAAAGCACCAAAATGTTTGCGTCAAAATTGACCACAAACACCCGATATCGTGAAAGCACCCGTTTATGAACACAAATCAGCAACACTTAACACAGAATTCAGATCTAAGAGATAGAAAATACAGCAAATCACAAATAACAATAAACGACACAAGATTTATAGTGGTTCGGCGATCGTGCCTACGTCCACTTTGAAGTTGGTGACTTTATTGATGTTCTCTTGATGATTTCAATCAATTACAGCGAACTACAACTGATGGTAGCTTTCAAATCTGATTACAACAGCGATAATGAAGTTTGGAGTTGAATCCGGCAGAGTCTGGACGTTCAATGGCCGAAGATCCCCTTTTCTAAAGGCTTCAGGGTGCTATTTATAGGCGTTGGAGGCTCAGATCTCGCTCAAACTTTGGGAGACTTTTTCTAGCACGTGAGTGGGCCCACGCGACCGACCCCACCAAGTTTTGACTCGATCTGAGATCGATTCGAAGTGACTTCGAATCCATCAAAAAATGGTCCAATCGAGCTGAAACTTGGCAGGAACAATCTTTACCTTGTATGGAAGCTACTGTGAAAATTTCGTTTCATTTGGATCAGTGGTTTAGGAGATATGATCGAATCAAGTTGTGGTTTTTCGTGAGGGCTGTTCTGTTCGAATCGATCACTTCGAACCCATGAGTTCGAATCGATGGATGCACGTGGTTCTGTAGTGACGTGGCGTGCGTCCTTCGAGTCGATCCGTCTTCTCTCCGGGTTGAACGCTTCGCACCCATATTCTTCGCCTCGTTTGTATCGAGGGACGTTGCATAGTTCGATTCGATAACGACTGCATTGCATGCTTGTTCGTATCGATAGGAACACGTTCGTTCGTATCGATCAGAAGCTGATGGATACGAACTAACGAACTTCAATTAGATCAATACGCACAAGCGCGTTCCACTGATGGACACCTCTTGATCAATTCGAACTAATGCTGCTTTATGGACATGGAGTCGAGCAAACTAGTGCCTGAAGATGGATTCGAGGATGATCGACACGAAGCAGCGCTTGGATTCGAAACCGATCGATTTGAAGCGTATGTAAGCCGATGGATTCGAACTTGTTGAGGGAATGCCTACCTGATGGGTTCGAACCGATCGATTCGAAGTGATCAATATCATGCCTGATCTATTCGAACTCGATCGATTCGAAGTACATGGTGGCTGATGGATTCGAATCCTATGGATTCGAAGTGAGCATCTCCCCAACTTCTTGATGGGTTCGAACGACATACTTTGGCTAACTTGCATCGATCATATCTCGTTCATACGAACTCCGATTAACCTGCAATTTGGAACACTGGCTTTCATGGTCTTGCTTGTCATGTCTTATCAATTGTAGCCTGATCCGGGCTCGGACAAAATTCATCGATATCCATAGCGAAGAGAAATGCAACCAATCTCTGAGACGAACTGCCCTTCATTTTTGACCGATCTTTTGGTATCACGGCTTTGCCAAAAAGCGGGATAACAATATTGAATTGCTTTTAGTTTTAAAAATTATCTTTCTGGCCAAAAGGAAATTATGCATATATAGATAATTTAATATATTTTGTTTTATAATATATATTTACACAAATGCATTTATATAATTTAAAATGGTTTTAATATATATATATAATATATCAAAATATATTTTCAGCTATATATATATAGTTTTATGTATATGTATATGTATATGTATATGTATATGTTAAAATATTTATATTTATTAGTCAAAAATATTTTAATAAATTAATTTAGATCTGGATCTGATTTTGAATATATTATACCAATTCTAATTTAGATGTTTCAAATATGTATTTGAAATTTGGAATTAGTCAAACTTTGTTATTATAACTTCAAATTTGGAATTTAATTTTTTTCAATTTAGTCAAATATGTCAGATATTTTATATATTTCATTTTACTAATATAAATCCTTTTAAAATGTGTGTGCATTAAACAATATATTTGAGGCGTTATATATACACACACTGTTAATAATGAAAATTTAATCAATAAGATTTCCACCGCAATTTTCTGATATTCAAAAAATACCCCAGATAGTATCTCTTCATGACCACCCATCAACGGAACTCATCATCGATTTGTGACCTCCACTGTCACCTTTTCCCGACCACCATCAACCGAGTTTCACTATCGGTTTACATCTGACACTACCAACAGAACTGTTCCTCATGACCACAAAAGCTTTTGCAGATATATGGTACATCCTTATTAAATTATATTGAACAAAAAGCAACCACATTTAGTATTAGATGCACATATGTGCAGTTTATACTATGTACGTATGTATGTATGTATAAACAACGAATATATACCTGGTATTTATAAATCCCAATATTTACCCATGTATATATTAATCATGTCATCGTATACATTACATCACGGTGTCATACCTTTATTATCGTTTATGTATAATATATGTATATATATGAGATATCTTTATACATATGCATGGATTATATTTAATTAATATAGATTAATAAAATGAAAATAACCAAATAACATAACTAAATTGGATCTAATGTTAATTAGACTACTTAGGCCCATTAAGATCTAATTATGGATTATTTTTTTGAAATTCACACATTTCACCCATTGCAAATTAAGCCGATTCCAACACTAACCATCCACAAATGATCAAAACTAATGGCAGAAAATACAATAGGATCCAACACACAAGCTATCAACTCGATCACATTCTTAACCACCTAGTACTTATTACATAATCAAATGCTCTTTAACACCTGATGAAACTATTAATATCCATAAGTAAGGTTACTAACTCACACTACAAGAAAAAACAGGAATTTCGATGGTTTTAAACCATTGACAGCCGTCAATGGCCATCGGTAGCTGGCAGAAAAAGCCATTGAAATATTCGGCGTAGAAGAATAGTACTTCGACGACATTTTCGACGGCCGGCGACAAACATGCCAATGGCTTTCGACGAATCGTTATGTACATGTGGAAGGTTATATAGTACCCCAATTTGATGTCACTAGCTGTCGGTATGTTGGCTACTAGTAAGCCATCGGTAGCGATTAGAGATCTGGAGTGTTTTTTATTACACCAGCCATTCAACCTCCGAAAAAAACGTATATAACAATATATTTCGCAGCTCAACTTCATATATATAATCATTTATATCAAAGCCAAAATCACATATATGAAATCAATAATTAAAAAACATTAATATATTCAATAAACCGACCTCAAACGTCCAACAATATACTCAAATTTCCAACAATATACAAGAAACCAACAACAACCTACCTCAAATAAGTCAACATGTCAAAATACGTCAAAAACCACCTCAAATCAACCCCACACATTCAATAACATCTCAAAATGTATCATACATATCAATCACGTCGACCTTACCAATCTTATAGCATATGTAACTCTCAAAGTACCTAACAATAAAGTCAAACTACCTCACCCATCTCAAAGTGCATATATGTACAATATCTCAACACAAACGGAAAACACCATACCTATCAATCTTGATCATCGCCATCAGATCCTATTGATGAAGGAAATGTGACATGCTGCTGCATATACGCAATAACGTGCTCGTCTAGCATCTGGTACATCTCCTTAGACCAATGTTTATCTCTATCCTCCAACTCAGCAATCTGAGCTCTCAACTCTACGATCTCCTAATTGTCCTGAGCTTTTTGATAGCTGCTTTGCATGTGTCTAGCCTGTAACATTGTTTACTAAAGTGTATGAGTTTCATATATTGTGATTAATAAAATCAATGTATTATATTTTATTCCTAAATATATCATATATAAACATCACCTCTTGGTTCCCACAACCACAATGCCCATTCCGCATTGGCAGCTCAATGGCGTCAAAGATCTGGTCCTCCTCGTCAACCGTCGGCTCTTCTCATCATGTTCCCTTGAGCAGTTTCTCTCGTTGTTGCATGAATTTATCCCATGATTCCAAATAGAATTACAATTAAAATTCATACTACATTGTTTTAATTATTTATAAATTGTTATATAAAGTGTTTCGAAATAACTTATAATTTAAAATATGCTTACCATGGCCTCTTTTGATTTCGCATCATGCCATGTGTATGTTAGTGTGCCATCTTTATTGATATGCTCGATGGCGTGAGTATGAGTAAACACGTCCACGTAGGAGACGAGACAACCACGCTCCCATTCCTAAAATAATTATTATATATTATTATTATTTGTACAATGTAATAATCAGTATTTGTAATCGTAAATAATAAATTTACTAGCTCTTGACGGAAATGTTTGAACGCCTTCGAACCACTGTGGTGTGTGATGGAATTTTTATTTCAATTTGTAGAATTCCACTTTGACTCTGCCTGTAAATTTAAAATGAACATTATATTTCATATTTGTAAATTCATGCAATTATCATACTAATTCAACTAAATTTTAAAAAAAAATACGGGACTAGTAAACTTACCTTCGCTTCTGGAGTTTTCCAGTAATTAACCCACCCTCGCCATACGCCTTAACTCGTTCTATCGGGCTTTTCCCCCCTTTTTATGCTCGACTTCATATCATGGTAGTTTTTCTACATTTTTTTCATCCAGTAATTTCTGCAAAGCATATGGTCGGATTCCTGTAAGTCTACTTCCTCCTACATATTGAAAAAAAATTAAGTTATACAATTATACTTAGTCAATATTTTGTACAGTGATTATATATAAAATAAAATACAAATTTACACTTACGGTGAAATCCTGCCAGATACACTCTACAATGTAGGGTGGGATATTATCCCACCTAGGTCAGCATACGGTTTTGCTGCTTTTATAAGTAGCCTTGGAAATATCTAGAACAACAGCAGAGGGTTCCAGCTCAAAGCCCATATATTAATTATGATATAGACCTTTAATAAATCATGAATAATATAGCATACACAAAATATTTATGATGTTGAAATAAATTTGATACTTATCCACTTGCTTTACTCACTAATGTTACTATGGGACTCTACCTATGATGGGGCATAGCCATCGCCTCTCGCGCTGGTCCCTTTCTGACTAAAAGAGGGGGAACATGATGAATAGGACGGTCTTTGATCTTGAAACATAATACACGTCACAGACATATCATTTTATTGTAGGAGAAAATATCATTTAATTATGGGAAACATATCATTTTTTATAAGAAAAATAAGACATTAATAACACACTTATGACTAATTAATGATTGACAACCAATGAAAAATTGTTTTTTTTTTTTAATTTTACCTAACATCAACTTAAATTATAATAAATTAACATTATACACTAATTTGTTTATATTATCACATATCACATACAATAGTTAAAATTATATATAATTACGGTATAAACTAATGAAGGGATTATGTTAAATTGTTTATTCCAACGTTTTAGCTAATATATACACTAATTAACACTGAATTATGTTACACTAATAACCACGTATACTAATCAACCCAAACTAGCCCTAATTAAACATTAATTTTTGGATTTAAACACTAATCACCCTAATTAAAATATCCAAATCAACCTATATACAATCATAACCAATCAATAGGCTATTACTAATAATTCTTAGCATAAATTAAAAATGGATTTGTCACAATTCCAAATAATTAGTTTAGAGGAAGAATATACCTAATTTCCGATGAACTGAAGGAAAATGAGCATGGAGATTCATATTTGATGAAGAATTCGACAGACTTTGAAGGTTGGGCATGGAATTGGGTTTGATGAGGTCTTTGGATTTTTTGTTAAGGTTATGGGGAAGATAGAATGAGGAATAAACGGTTCAGCTGCTACTATATACACGACTTTTCGACGTCTTCCGACGGCCATCGACAACTACATTTTTAACGGCTTTCGACGGAGGTTGAATATAATAATTTTCTTTTCACCCTATTTAAAACAAATTAAATTTAACTTAATTTGTATAAAACATTTAATTTTTCATAAAAGTTTTAAAAAATTTATAATAACCCAACTTTATTTCTAAATAGTAAAAAGATTATATTTATACATTATAGGATAGTTTTTTAGCAGTTTGATAATTAATTATGAATGTTAGATGTATTTAATATAATAAACTCATATAAAATAAAATATTTGGTAAAAAAATAAATTTGTTAAATCTTATGTTGATACAAGATATTTTGGATATACGGTCGAAATACGAAAGGCAAATAAACAGGTTTAAAGTATCAATCGATATTTTCAAATTTATAGCCATTCATCGACATTCAAACTTAAAACTTTCATTCGAAGGTCATATCGATCTTCATACGAGGTGAAATTCGAACCATATATAATATATTATGTATCTATCCAATCCATATGGTCGGATTTAGAAAACATACAGAAAAAAATTAGACTTCAAATAGGTCATTTTCATAAAAGTTATCCTATAATATATATCAAGTGTTGTACAACTCCTTGGAAAATGATATATTTTGAGTATAATTTTTTTTTTTATATTCTAGCTGTACGGATTGGATAGATACAGTATAAAGTACATGACCCCAATTTTGTCTCATTTGAAAATCTTATGGCCTTCAGAAGTAAGGTTTTTAGTTCGAATATAGACGAATGGCTATAAATTTGAGAATCATGACCGGCATCCTAAATTTATTTACTTTTCTTATCATATATTGGAAGTAGGTCCAAAATACTTTTGATCGACATAAGACATAACAAAAAAAAGTTCTGCCAAATATTTTTTTCTATATGAATTTATAATGTTAAATACATTTAAAAATTCATAATTAATTACACAATGATTAAAAAATATATTTAAATTCATAAATTATGCATCATAAATTTCACCGAAGTGGTATAATGACGGACTGAAAGGTGCTTAGGCTGATCATTTGAGTTCGATTTTTAGTAAATTAAATACCGAATTACATGGCAAAAGCTTATCGAAAACACTAATTTAATTAACCACAAACCGTCATAAAATTAAAGAATTGAATAAAAATGTTTTCTTTAATTTTTAGGTATTAAATTTGTATTTTTAAACAAATTTCAACCTTCTATAATTAATTTTTAAAATAATATGATAAATTAAATTAATTAAAATAGATAGCCGTCGAAAAATAAATGACTAAGTCGTTGGAATGGTCAGTTTCTATTTACCTCTTCCCTAGTAGTGTTACTTATAAAGTCATACAATATACAAAAATGATAAAGACAAGTAGCTAAACCATTTCATATTCTCATTCTTGATTCATTAAATTGCCAACTTCTATACGATAATTTATCAAATACCTTAAGATTCTAATTTAACATGTTATGTATTTGTTAACTCAAAAAATAGATCAACATCCTAGATTGAGTGTGAAAGCACCAGCCCGGTTTATCAAGGAAAATAAAATAGAAAAGAGCAATAGTAAATCACAGAAAAATTAAAGAGACAAAAGATATTTATACCGGTTCGGCTGTTCATGAAGCCTGCGTCCACTTTATAGCTTTTATTGGCTGGATGTTATTACAAGATTGAGGTTTACAATATGATTGAATCACCTAAGTTAGATCTAAATCACAAGTACATGGAGTTAACTGGAGGATCTCGGTTGCTCCTTTGTGACTGTTGTATGGGAGAAGAAGAGTGAAGAATGGTAATAGTAGAGTTACAGCAGCCAGTTCAGAGATTCCTTTCATTTTGCAAATAAGATGGTATTTATAGGGGTTGGAGGGAATTTAGGCCAGAGTCACTCTAGAAGCCTACATTCATCACATAGAGGAAGTCTAGAAAGATTGAAGGTCATCGGAGCAAAGTATTTGGATCGCTACGGATCCGATCCAATTGGATCGGTATCGATCCAAATAGTTAAATATTTTTGATGCTTTGACTACTTGGTTGACTTCTTTGCTTCGATATGATTCTCTCTATGTAATTTTGTAGCTTGTTGATTTGTTTTGATGATGATTCGCTTATGGGCTAGATTGAACTGTACCCTAAATCGAATGAACCTTCACTTTTGGAACTCGGTTGCTTGGAACGCTACCAAATTTGTTGGGTGATCTTAGTGCAGACATAAAAGTGTGATGCAAGAGATTTGAAGTTACCCTGATCAATAATTTTGATTGGTGTCGATTCGAAATGTTGGATTATTTTTTACTAGAACTTCTTAGGAGCTTTTATCTAGTTATTTTATGCCTTAGCTTAATCTGAATGTTATGACTTCTAGTGAATTCTTCTAGGTTAAAAACGCAGTTAGCATTTTCCCCCTAGAGTATACTTTTTTTGAAAATAAGGTGTGCTCTGGAAATGTCTATCTTTGGATTTCCATTTTAAGGAGTTTCATTGATCATATCTGGCTATCTTGAAAAGCTATCTATGAAGTACTAGTTAACTATTCAGTCCTTAGTGATCATTCATGATTACCGAGTGATCTTGACTTGACCATTTGTAGAATGAATACGAATATCGAGTAGGTCGCGTAGGAGAAATCTGGGACCATTTGGAGAAGTAAATTTACGACGGTACCGATCAATTTGGCTCGATGCTGATCCAGTCGGATCGGATAGGTACTAATCCAAGCTCTTGAGAAAATTTTCAAATTCCTTTTTTTATAAAGGGTTGGATCTACCACTTTTTCCCATTTTACTTCATTCGAGCCGAACAGATCCAATAGCACCAAACCACCGCTAATTCGAAGCCTACAACTGCGAGAAAGTCGTCATCGTCGATCTTTACCATCAACACCACCAGCCGCCACCTCCTAGAGTCGTTACCACCATTCTAAACAGGTCTCACCATCGAGATCACCTCTATTTTGAAGCATTGCCGATATGATCCATCCAATACCCTAGTTTGGGTTGTCTAGAACCAAAGATCAAATCATCTTTCTTAATTGAAGGTTGATGATGTGGATTTTGGCATATTACTACATTAGCGATTGGAGATGAAGTTGTGTTGGTGATGGATACAATGGAAGATTAGGGCTGATTGTGACTTTGTGGAAGAAGATAACAAACCGAGTCTTGAATTTTTCAGGAATGAAGCAGGGTTTTCCCCCGGTACTCGACATGTTTTGCTATCTTCCTCCATAGAGTCAGAATTGACTTGCACTGAGTTACACAGTCGATCCTGGCACATCATCTTGTAGATTTATTTTGTATTTTCTAAGAGGTGATAATAGCTTAGGGTAGTGTCATTTGTGCAGCTTGTGCGGTTATCACCTTCTAGAGAACTAAATTCAACTTATGTTAGAATTCTTTACTTGATTTGAACCCATTGATCAATATTTTCTCGCTTTAGATTGGTCCTATCATTTCACAGTCGGCGTACCTAGAATAGGAAGGGCTTTCCATGTCGCTTTGGACAACGGATCCATTACTGATCATTGATTGATAATGGGTAAGTATAGGAGAAATGAAATTAACGGGTGATACAGATCGCTCTTTTCAGTGTGGATGAGCCATCTACATGGAATGGTTTATTCACTGCATTTAGGGCACCGGATCCATTCTCACTTAGATTACACATCACACGTTGTCCCGATTAACACTTGGAATCCAATCAGTGATTGGTACATGTCAATTATCTTCCATATTTCAAGTGTCAATCACACAAGGGTCTATAGTTTAGAGATTAGGAGTACCTGATCATTTTGAACACAAGCTTTCTTATATAGAATGACATGAAAATCATCTTAGTGCAAATCAATAGAGGGGAACTCACCTCTTTCTGAAATGGAGTCATCGTCGATCCCCTACTTTCATAACCTAAGGTAAATATGGTCGTCTGATTCTAGTTGGTCTCGTCGTCGATTGCACTTCTCCAAATTTCAAAGTCTTGCTTGATTCTCCGGAGAAAGCTCCTATAATTCTTACACGCAGGATGTCGCGAAGCAATTTCTCGCAATATGGTATCCACAGGATGATGTGCTTCAGCCATCGGGAGGATAATTTGCTCATATGCCACCTTCTAGATACGTGGCTTGCTAGCGATATATGTGCATGTACACTACAGTGCCCCCATTCAATCATTTCTTAATGAAAAAACTTCAAAATATAGGGTTGGCCTCGTTTTAGATTCTTCCAAATGGATACGCCATGCTGATGTGCTTATATGTTTTGTTCATGCGAACGCTTAATCGTGCATCGAGCTTCGTTGAGTTGTAGTATCTTCTATTGTTCAAGAAGAGAGAGGAAAATCCATCACTTATTTATATTGAAGCGCAGCGTAGCCGAAAACTTATACTAGATCTTCCCAGCGAAGTTCTTTCATTTAAGAATCGATTCTTTTTTGCTAAGTGTCTAGAAGAATTCACCCATTTACGGACTATGGGGGGTAAGTGTCCTTCACCATGCTCGTAGTTTCCTTTAATTGCTATAAGTTTTCTAAATGGCCATATATTCGTTGCAGTTCTTCTTAAAATTAACAAGAACCTAGCATTCGACACTGTTCTTAGCACTTTGAAAGCGGTCGATGCTCAGGAACGCACGATTAGATTATTGCTCACAGATCAGGACCTTCGTCGATGTAGGCTTTTATACCCAGGGATATCTATTGGATTCATAGCGTTCCTTCCTGCTCCAGATCCCGAACCCATTCTGTTTCCTCTTTCCATGACTCTGGTGAAGATGATGATGAAGAAGAAGAAAGTGGCCCATTCGATGGGTCAGAGAAGACCCCGGAGGATATCCAAATTCAAGTCGGGGTCAACAATCCATCCAAAATGCCATCGATTACAGAAGAGAAAGAGGAAGAGTTTATTCAATGGAAGGGCAAAGCTCCACTTACTAAAGAGAAGGAAGAAGGAGAAATCAGTGAGGAGTATCCTCTAAATAGGGAAGAAATAGATTGGGGCATTGATGATGGTGACGTCAAATCAGGCGATAAGGTCTTGAAATTAAGCTTTGATCATGCACCCTCACCTTCTTTGAAAGAGCCTATTGAGGAGCTTCTCCCAAGACTGAGCCTTATCCAGTTCTCCACTGAAAGGTGCTGACATTGATTTCGGAGATACGAGTGACATTTTTGTGAATATAGGTGACTTGATGGATGACTTTACTTCGAAAGGGTTACCTTCAAAGTCTACTTAGATCATCTTTGTAAGTAGCAATGTCCTGACATTAGATGGTGAGGATCTGATTTGTGTATTCCGCTGGGGTTGTTAAATTGCAACACACACTTCACTAGGATCATACACTTTATATTATTATTATTTTCTAGGATGTTTTAGTTCATTGAACGCCTTTTCCTAAATCCGTTTTATCGGTTGCTACAAGAATCGTGTCTCATGGTCTTTACAACGATCTTGATCAAGTTTTGGAGTCTCGAAATTGCAGAGACACTCTTTAAGGTACTATGTTATTCGAGAGACTGAAGAGGAGAGGAAAATGAGGAAGGAGAGGGAGGTGGAAGAGTGGCCATGTTGAGAAAGATCAAGGCAGATAAAGGAGAAGTGGCTAAGAAAAGAGGAAGAGCCCGACTGAGCAAAGAAATCTATCAAAGAGGCCGAAAAGAGACCAAGAACGAAAATCCTCTCAATAGCCTCCTGCTTTCACCAGGATAAATGTCCCTGCTCCTGGTGTTGTGACCTCTGCCACTCATACTGTCATGACCGCCTCTCTACAGATTTCTAAGCATGTGCCTTACTTTCTTCCTACTAGTCCTCCGCATCTACAAGCTGCATTCCTTAATTTGTTCTCAAGGAGGGTTTTGTTTGATAAGCCCAATCTGAAGTCAGTTCATGTCGAATCTTATTCACCCCATTTTCAAGCAGTTTAGAGCGGTTTGAAGTAAGATAAAGGGTGGGAAAATTATGCATATAGCAGTCTACTGTTAACCATAACAATTACCTAGAAATCCTCTTGTTTGAGTCTAAAAAGGATGAGTACGAGAAGTAACTCGCAGGTCACGATGCAGAGATCAAGAGGCTAAAGAAAGAGAGAGATGATGCCTTCAAGAGGGAGAGAAAAAGTGCTTCTTTGCTTATGGAGATAAAAGAATCCACTAACGAATCCACAATCATATTTAGAATGAGATAAAGAAGTGCCATACAGATGAGGCGGCTTTTAAAGAAAAGTTGAGGATAAGCGAGACAATGGTTGAGATGTAGAAGAAAACCATCGCCGAGCAAGCTCAAGAAATTGCCTCTGTTCGCAAACAAGTTTTGAATTTGGATGTTGAGAAGAAATGGTCGGTGGAAGAGAAGGCTAACATGGATGCCAGCTTTTCAAAGCTTCAAGCGACCTTTAAAAAAAAGATAGAAGGCACTATTTTGAGTTTCTATGTTAACTCCGTATTGCATCAAGGGATTCTTAGTTACTTTGGTCTGTTGTTCCCTCGTACGCTTGCCGTAGTCGGAAAAGAGATTCTGGCCTAATTTTAAGACATGGGTGGCAATTATGCCAAAGATGAGTTGGTTCAAGCATATCTAAATGATAAGTCTCGCCAAGCTTTAGGGGAGGGCCGGGAAATCTTGAGACTGGAGAAGGAATGAAAAGCCATTAATGCCGCTGCCGCCGTTAAGTTTATAACCAGGCATTTTCCTTCAGGCCCTGGTGAGCCATCTTCACATCTTGGTGCTGATGAGGGGATCGTTTCAACTTCTCCTACGATTATGCAGCCATCAAAAGAGGGCAAAGGCGAGGGCTACGAAGTTATGGCGAGGGCTTCGAAATTGTGGCGCATGAACAGACCCTTACAGTGGGTAATTTTCTTATCTCTCACATGCTAGAAGAGTTCCAATTTATGCCGGATGAAATTGCCGAAATAACCACCCTTTATTTTAACAATAAAAAACAACCTTCTCTTCCTACCGAGTTACCTCCTCCTTACGGTGTCAGATCTACTGCCATTCTAACCGCATCAACCGTCGTCTCCTCATCTTGCTCGTGGCTCGATTCACATTCTAAGCGAACTGTTGCACTGCATGGTTTGGATGACCCTTATGTATCTCAAGAGGAGGGTTTGGTAGCTACTGACACATGGGAGCAAGCGGATCAAGTTAGCCAACCAGACAAAGTAGATATCAAGCAACCGATGACCAAGTAGCAGATGGTGGCGGTGAAGAAGAAGAAGGTTGAAGAGCAAAAAAGGTCATCAACGAGTTCTCACAAATCCCGCAAGCACAAAGGAGAAGGAGGGTATGCCTTTGGCAATGTTTCAGAAAGCGAGATCATCTCGGAAGGGGGAAAGCTTGAGAAGTTGTCGATCAACAATGGGAAAGGAGGCAGGGGAAGTAATGACAAGAAGACATGATTTTTTCGTGTACCCGTGAAGCGAAACTTTTTCTTTTTTTGGTTGCTTTTTGTACAAGTGCAGACTCTGCACTTAGCATTTCTTTTTGTTGTTACAACAATGGTGTTTGTATTTTCCTTTTCTTGGCCGATAATGTGTGGGTACGGCCCTCGCTTTTTGTTGTTGTACATGAAAAATGCTATAAGTAATAAAATTGTTGAAATTTTGATTGTAATTTCACTTGTCAACTTATCTATATTTCATGGATTGTTGTCTTTTATAGACTACTGTTTCTTTTATTTAGCATGATTTTTTGCATGTAAGTAGTCGTTGATATTTTCCTATGTTGTTTTATTTAGTCCTGTAATTACTGCCAAAATTCTTTGTTTGGGGTAACAAGACTGTGAAGTATTTCTATTTTGGTTGAGTGTTGGTGTATGCGCCCCTAGTTTATAGAACTGTTTACTCTGAACACTTGATACGAGAATGGGTGCTCATGGTAGTCTTCCGGATGCCCCCAGTCGGGTTTATACTGGAACTCCTATCTTTGGGAACTTCTGGTTTTATTATCCTCATTTTAGATATCCCATTTTGATTTTTGACTTGAGATATCCATGAAGTGTTTTAGCGGCCTTACGACGAGTAATTTACACACTTAAGGATTTTAATAAGTGATTGGTGATGCCGAAGAAACACTAATTACTTGAAATTCTATTAAGTGATTCCGACGCAATGTTGATGTTTAGGCTATTGTGCACACATGTCGTTCCTTAGAGTGCTATTTCCTTAGCTTTAGAGGCGGTGCATGTCATTGTGCAATATGAGAGTTTTTTTGTTTTTGGATGTAATTTTACTTATCCAAAAGTGGTGTGCGGCTTACGAAATGTGCACGATGGGATCGAGGCTTGCTTGGTCGTAGTTTTGCGAACCAAGAAACGTTGCGTGGCGTACGAGATGTGTGGCTTAGGTAATTTTGTTTGCTTGGAAGTGATTCCATAATCAAGAGGCGGTGCGTGGCTTACGAAATTCGCGACTTTGATTCAAACCTTCCCAGTGTTGTCAGAGCAACACCGGTGCAGGGATCGAGTTCCGTTCATCAACTGTTTGAGTCGATTTGCTTCCGTCAACTTGGTGGGTAGATGGGCCTACTTAAGCGTGGTTCCACTATCTCAAGTAGCGATCAGATGGTTTTAAGTCGATTTGACCCCGTTGACTCGATAGGTTACTCATATGAACATAGTTTTATTGGTTCAGAAAGCAAAGTAATTTCATTAATTGAAATAAAATTTGGGCAAGTGCAGCCTCTTTACAATGCCTTAAGAATCTTAGTATGGATTATTTGTGGAAATAGAAAATACATAAGATAGTCCTAGATAAAGTACCGATGAAGTGATTCGTTATTTCAAGCATGGAGAATTTGGGTTCCATCAACCGTTGTTGGCTTGAACGTGTTATCCCTTAGCTTTTGGCCGATTAAATAGGGCCTTTTCCAGTTTGGTCTAAATGTTCCGCATACAGGGTAGACTCATTTGAGGACAAGGTCTCTTACTTCAAAAGTATTATTACGGACATTGGAGTTGAAATGTCATATGACCCTTTACTGGAGAGCGTTAGTCCTTAGCTCGGCTTCTTCCTGCTTCCCATCGACCACATTAAGTGGCTTGAGCACGAACTGCTCGTTCTACCTTTGATTGAAGTTTTGCCTTCGATGAGAAGGGATTTCTAGTTCAACTGGGATCATTGCTTCTGAACCATATGCCATGGAGAATGAAGAGTGCCTTATTGTAGATTTATGCGTTGTTCTGTAAGCCCATAGTGCAAATGGAAGTTCATCAACCCAATTTGATTTAGCTTTAATTAGCCACTTTTTGATAGTAAACTTAATGATCTTATTTACTGCCTCCACTTGCCCGTTTGCCTGCAGTGTGCAACAGCAGAAAAGCTTTTCTCGATTCGGAAGCGTTTGCAAAAGGCTTTGAACTTAGCACATTCGAATTGAGTCATGTTATCCATGATGATTTCTTGTGGCACTCCAAACCTGCAAATAATATTTTTAGTGACAAAAATTAATAACTTTCTTCGTGGTAATAGTGGCCAGCAGTTTTGCTCGGCCCACTTGGTGAAGTAGTCAACAACAACGATAACATATTTGGCTCTTCCTTTGGCTATTGGCAATACACCAAACAAATCGATTCCCCAGATTGCGAATGACCATAGGTTAACCATGTGTGCTAGCTCTATTGAAGGAATTCTTTTGATCTTGCCAAATCTTTGGCATTGGTCGCACCGTTTGGCATAATCTACTACATCACGGTTGTCCGCTGGCCGAAAATACCTATATCGGAGAACTTTCTCCGCAAGGGTTTTCCCTTCGATATTGTCTCCACGGTCCTCTTTATGAACTTCCCTGAGTATTCTTCAAGATTTGTCGTTAGTCACACACCTGAGCAAGGGGGTAGAGAATCCCTCCGGTAGAGTACTGCATCCTGAATTATGAACCATAGTGCCATTTGAAGGAGCTTTTTATTTTGATTCTTGTCTATGGGGAGTGTTCCTTTGAGCTGATAGTCCTTGATCGATATCATCCATGTTTCTGGTTCTTCGATTGTTTCGAAAATCCATTCGATATCCATCTCGCCTATGCTTGGAGCAATCCGAGTTTCAACTGGAACCAGTCCCATTGACTGAGCTTCTTTGGAACTGGCCAATTTAGCTAGATAATCTGCCTTTGTGTTTCATTCCCTCAGTTATGAGTTATTGTGTAATGCTCGATGTCGTTCAGCAATTCCTGCACTTTGGATGGATACGGGGTGAGGTTCTCTCCCCGAGCTTGATATTCACCTCTCACCTGATAGACGACTAGTTGAGAGGTGCTATAAATATGTATGGACTTTATCTCGAGTTCCTTCACAACTTTCAGCCCGTCTATCAATGCTTCATATTCTATTTCATTTTTTGTTGCAGGGAATTCAGAGCATATGGCGTAGCAAACGGGTTGTCCTTTGGGAGTTTCGAGCACGACTCCTGCTCCCGAGCAAAAGTTATTATATGCACCATCGACGAACAACCTCTATTGTGTCTCCATTTATGGAGTAACTTCTTCTTCATTATCTCGTATTGTAAAATCGGCAATCAAGTTTACTAAGGCCTGGTCGTTGATCGCCCTTCGAGGATGGTAAGTAATTTCATATTAACTCAATTCGATATTCCATTTGATAAGCCATCTAGATGTCTTAGGGTGGTACAACACTTGCTTCAAAGGTTGATCTGTTAGTACTTTGATCGGTTGTGCTTGGAAGTATGGTCGTAACTTTTTGGATGTGATCAAGAGGCAATATGCTAGTTTTTCCAACTTTGGATAATTCTTCTCGGTTCCAGTGAACCGTTTACTGATGTAATATACGGGTTGCTGGACCATAGCTTCTTCACGTACTAGTGTGGCACTCAATGCATAGGACGAGACTGCTAATTAGATAAACAAGTCTCCTCCATCTACCGGTTGGATATGATTGGTGGAGTTTCCATATGTCGCAACAGTTCTTCAAAGGCAGCTCGAAAAGCCTGATTACATTCGAAGTTATTCTTTCCCTTCTTTAGTGCATCAAAGAACGGTATATATTTGTTGGTCACTTTTGAGATGAACTAGCTTAGTGCTGCAACTTTTCCATTCAATCTTTGCAACTCTTTCTTGTTCCTTGAGGCCTTAACTTCCCGTAAAGTGAAAATTTGTTCGGGATTAGCTTCGATGCCTCTGGAACTTAAAATCTCCTAGGAACTTTCAATCTCCTAGGAACTTTCCAGAGGCTACCCCAAAGTGACATTTAAGAGGATTAAGTTTCATTTTGTACTTACGACGTATCTCGAACATTTCAACGATGTTATCCAAGTGATTTGCGGCTATGCATGATTTAACTAACATATCATCTACGTAGACTTTCATAGTCTTCCTGGGCTGATGTTTGAACATGGCGCTCACCAGTCGTTAATAAGTTGCCCTAGAATTTTTTAAGACGAATGACATCGTTTTGTAGCTATATAATCCCAGATCAATGATAGAACTGGTGTTTTCCTGGTCTGGTTCATACATCATGATCTAGTTGTATTTCGAGTAAGCATCCATGAACAATAGCAATTCATGTTCTGCTGTCCCATCCATAAGCTGGTCGATTTTAGGCAGTTTAAGGCTATCCTTTGGGCAGGCTTTGTTTAGGTCTAAGTATTTGATATAAGTTTGCCATTTTCCATTGGATTTCTTGAACAAGACCAGGTTGGATACCCATTTAAGATAGGTTGAATTATAGGTAAACCCATTCGCCATCAGCTTATCCACTTCTTCTCTTAACGCTTTGGACCGTTCGAATCTTATGTTGCGTCTGTCCTACTTCACTGGTGTATACTTAGGATCGATATTGAGTGTGTAGCATGCAATCTCCGAAGACACCCTGCATATATTGAAACAGTCCAAGCAAATACATCTAGGTTAGCATGAAAAAATTTGATTAGTTCATGTCGCTGCTTGTTTCTAAGATGTGACCCAATTTTCAAGACCCAAGTTGGTCATTTATATCGACTGGGACAAGCACCGTCAATTCGGTCGGTGTTGCCCGATCCTCCCTAGAACTCTTCTTTCTAGGGTCCAAAGCCTTGTCGAATATGATCCCCAAGCAAGGGGCGGCTCTATAGTTGTTATGTGATAAGTTCACTAATGTGGAGAGTTCTCTCCACATTCTTTCCCTTTTCTTTTCTTCTAGATTCGTGCAGTTCTACGATGTAGCATTTTCTAACGACACTTTATTCTCCATTGATCACCCCAACTCCATTCTTTGTTGGGAATTTCATGGCTAAACGCAACTGAGCTAAATTAATCCCGAAATCTGCCAAAGCAGGCCGACAGAAGAAAGCATTGTAGGTAGACATTTCATCTACGATCATAAAGGCTTGGATGAGGATAACTCTTCGATCGCCTTCCCTAAGTTCTATGGGCAAATCAATTGTTACGACGGGATGCTTAATTTCGCCAATGAATCCTAGATCTTTGTTGGATAAGCGGATATGACTTTCATACTGATCTTCATCTGATCAAACATGTGTCTGAATAGGATATTGATAGAGCCTCCACTGTCTACTAATACTCGTCAGACCATGGCTGGTCAGATTCCTATCGTCATGACCACGGGGGTCAAGGGTTGGAGCTTCTATTCCTTCAGTGTCTCGATTGATGTAGTCTATAATCTACGTGGGAGTGGAGAAGTTTCATTCGGCGGCGAAATTCTAGGGCGCTGATGCCTATAGTTACATGGGTTTTTGCCAAGACGGCGACGTAAAACCTGAGTGTAGCTGCGATCTGTGGCAAGTTCCATGGTGTAATCGAGGGGCGCGAAGTGCCTACAATTTTCTATGGTTTTGCCGGGATGGCGACGTAATCATCTAGTTGACTGCGACCATGGAGGGGGTGATGATTTCCAGAGCATTCTCACCAAAAATGTTTCTATATTTTCAAACAGTTTTCTATATTTTCAAAAATGTTTTCTAAGTATTTTCACTGGGTGTTGAAAACGGGTTTACCAAGTACTTATAGATTTTCAGTCCTACGCCTGATCAACTTATGACCGAATTTCTGTGAGAACAATGATGGGCTTGTTGAGGCATCGAGTTATAAAAAGTATTTTTATAAAGCTATTTTGGCAATATTATGTAGATTTTAAAATGTTTTAAAATTTTAAATAAAAAGAGTTTATAGATAAAAATGTTCAAAAAGTAATTTAACTAACAATAAGCATTTAATAAATTCTGGCTTCGTTCTTTTTCGAGGACGAAAAGACTTAAAGGGGGGAGGAATGTGATAACCCGGATTTTTAGATAGCTTCTAATTGGTAATTAACTGGATTTAATTTTTAGAAAGTACTAATTTTTAAGTTGAGCAAATAAAATTCTGATAAATATATATATATATATATTTGAAACTATAATAAATGTTGAATTATAAATCTCTGAAGATGATACATCTTATAATAAATTAATAAATATATAAATAGATATATGCAAACTTTATCATGTTGGAAATTTCAAGTATGTTCGTATACAAGTATATAAATGTGTGTGTGTATATATGTTTTGTGAATAGAAAGCATTGATTTGAATTCAATGTACTAAATTTTCAAAGGATATTTAAAGTTAAAATTCTATACTTTCAAATCACTAATGATAAATCTTTATATATAATTATTATTTGAAATAGTAATAAATTAAGTAAAGATTAATATTTTAAGTTTAAAATAAGATTTAATAAAAAGGTTTTATACCCTTTCTTTTATACTTTAAATAAAGATAGTTTGTATTTATATAAAAAATAGACATAATACATAAATTAATATGAAAACATAAGAGAAAATAAAATAAAGAAGTGGACATCTGTAGCTTGAGTAACATGCAAATTAACAAGTGGCACTTGTTCTTTTAATTAAAGAGAAAAAAATATGTAAATAAGTTTATATTATTTTCTTTGAATTATATACATACAAATAAAAAGAAAGTGTGAAAAAACAATATAAATAAATATAAATATATACATTAAGACATTTGAAAACTAAGATAGCATGCAAAATTACAAGTGTCAAAATCCTTGTTTGAATGATTTTCTTCATTCTTGAAATTATATAAAAGAAAATGTTATAGAGAAAGGGCTGTACGGTTAAAACTTTTCACATTTTCATTCTCATCTCTTTTCTTTCTTCAAACTAGAACAATGGCAATTTCCTTTGAATTTAAACTTGAGTAAAGTTAAGGTCAAAATCAACAACCAAGTTCTAGTTATTTTTTATTCAAGTAGCAGTTTCAAAATTCAAAAGCATTTCCAATTTTCAAGTTCAAGTCAATTTCCAGATTTTCCAAAAAGGCTTTGCTCTGATTTTCAAACAAGTAAGTAAACCTCACTTTCTTTCAAATTAGAGTTGTTTTATCTTGATGCATGTGATAAGAACTTAAAGAAATGTTGTAGATATGTTTACATGGATGAATTTAAGCATTTGCATGTATATAAAAGTGAAATATCTATGTATATCTACAGACATATATATACATGTCTCTGCTTTGTGAAACAGGTCAATAAATTCAGAGAAAAAATCATATCTCTTTATACAAATAGTTTTAGATTATGATCTTCAAAGGAAATCCATTTGTAATAACAAGATTTGGTTTTTTAAAATGTTATTAAGAGTAATTAACATGTAGGATTATTGGAAATAAGAGATTACAGAGAAAAATAAATTCAAGTCAAAAATTTGATGTTTAAAATTCCACGCTTTAATTATATAATCTGATTTGTATGTTAATAAGGTGATTTTTGATGTTAAAATTATGATTTTTAAGTTTGAGAATGATGGGAATTTGCATGAATTTGCATGTTGATTAGAAATCGTTTTTTCGTCGATTTCTGGCGATTAGTGGAAGATCGTGGGTCGGGGGTCTTTTCTGGAGGAAGGTGGTTGGTCGTAGATCATTAGAAAAATAGGGTCGTATTTTTCTAAGCACCGGTGACGGTGGCGCATTGATTTTTAGGGTTTAGTCGACGTTTTGGTCAAGACTGGTTTCTGGGTGAGTACGACATCAGGAAAGCGTCGAGATGGACAGGAGGAAGGGGAAAAGGAAGGTGGATGTGTGGCGAGGTTCCAAGCGTGATAGCGTAGTTTCTGGTGATCGAAGTTGGGTGATGCGAGGCGAGTTTGGGCGACCTAGTTTAGTGCCTGATGGTGTTGACTGTCTCGATTTCGATTTTGGAGGACGACATGAGTTCTGGGTGGTCGTATAGGTCGGGGTGATCGTCGACGACTTGGTGTCATGGTCGATGGTGATCGTCGTAGCTCCGGCTCTTTGTGCACGTGTATCTCGGCATGTCTGGGTTATTTGCGGCTGTGGTTTGATTGGGTAGACTTGGGTTTGTGTGGAGCTTCGCTCGGGTTTGTTCGCAAGTTTCATTGGAGAAGAGAACGGGTGGGTTTTGATCGGGTTTGGATCGAGGAAATTTCTGTCTGGACTCGGGTTTTCTTTTGGTAAATCAATCAAGTTTAAAAGCTAATGAAAGTAAATTTTGTTCCAAGTTTCAAAGCTAGAGTTATCAAATTTTGTTCAAACTAGTTTCAAAACTTAAATTTTAATGTCAAAGGTATTTTTGAACTTAAGATTGTTTGTTTTGAATAATTACGTATTGGGTGAATTAATTTGATAAATCCCCAAGTGTTGGTTAAGAAAAATAAATGTTTTTAAGCTTTAATTAATCAAAGGGTTTCAAGTAATTTTGTATGTCAATAACAAATTTCAAGCATTTAACTTAAATAAGATTTAATAATGATTTAATTAAGTAATTAGTTAAGATAATGGTTTATCTTAGATTAATTAAGGACATAAGTAATTAAGGGTTAATTAATTAACTTAAGAAATTATGGGATAATTACTTAATGAAATTAATTAAAGGATAACTAATTAATTAACGTAATTAAAGGATCATTAATTAGAGTGGTTAATTAAGGTATAATTAATTAATGTAAAGGTCAATTAATTAATGTGATGGATTAAATGATTTAAAGATTAATTAATTAATTTCAATGATTAATTAAATGGTTTGATTAATTAATTGAGTAGGATTTAAAAGTAATTAATTAATTTTGTATTAATTAATCAGATTGGATGACAAATTAATCTTTCTTATGGATGATTAAATTGTATTAAATGTTTAGATCAATGTCTCTAGTCTGATTCATTTGTGATGTACTGTGATATGGTATATTTGGGTTAAACTGTGATAATATGGGTTATATATCGGTGATGAATTGCTGTGTAAATTGACGTCCTGTATTTAACATTGAATTGTTTTCACTTAAACAACTTGGATATAAAATGACATAGGATTCGAAGAGACCAGGGTCGGGTATCAGCAAATACCCGAAACCACTTCGATTAATAATCTACAACAGATTCTTTATGGATTTGATTTTAGAGTCAAATAGGCTGGAACGGAATAAATTAAGTAAACTTGGCATTTAAACAAAGTAACGATGCTTAGATATAATTTTGTGAAATAAGTATTGATTATAACAAGATAAGAACTCGTAGTGAGGTACGAGTTACCCTGGTGAGCAAGTATGTTTATCACTTAGTATTTCAAATTATTTGAGTTTACTCACACTGGTTTCCAGCCTGACTCGGGTGTTACTTTAATGTAACGCTCGGGTCAGACCGAGTATTACAGATTTTCAGGTTAGGACATTTTGGAGCTCAGGAGGGAAGCTGGATGGCAGGGACGTATGGAGAATATTCCACTGTGTGTTTGAGAGTTGTATTGATTATATTCTGGGACAAGTTGTTACAACTATTCACTTTTATTGAACTCTGATATATTGTGCGTAAATTAACAATTGTAACTTTTCTTTGTATAAATGCTGTTATTTAATATTATATTTTGTTCCGCTGCGAATGTGAGATTTTATGCTGTTGTTTTCTATTTCTTCTACTACCTCTTTTCTTCTTACCCTAAAAATCTGGGATTTTCGACGTTCGATGGCTCAGCACTTCTATGGTGGACGTATTAGTGTCAAATTTTCGAGGTCGAAAATTCCAGGTCGTTACAACTAGGTTGGTTAGAATGCTACCAAATTTGTTGGATGAGCTTGGTGGAGACATAAGAGTGTGATGCAAGAGATTTGGAGTTACCCTAAATCAATAATTTGGATCGGTACCAATCCAGTTAGATCGTATCGGTGCCGATCCGAAAAGTAGGCTTATTTTATACTAGAACTTCTTGGGAGCTTTTGTCTGGTTCTTTTGGGCCTTCCGGTCAAGTTTCGAGTCGTTCTAGCTTAATCTGAATGTTCTGACTTCTAGTAAATTCTGCTGGGTTAAAAACACGGTTAACAATATCAAATAGAGAGAGTGTTAATCACTCCATTATGCTTCATGTGATGTATATAACATTCATAATGAAACAACGTTCATCAATATAAGATCAAGGTCTTAGAGCTTACTAGCTATTTCATATACACATCTATCTAGTGTTATATTAGTTAATTATTCATTTGTATGTTATTAAGGTATTAATTGTAGAATGACATAAATCAGTTACTAATACCATCATTAAAATCCCTAAACCAAGTTTTTGACAGCTAAATTTTTTACGGCTATATTTACGGCTTTATGATGGCTTCCAATGGCCATCGACAGTTACATTTTTGACGGCTTTTGATGGATGTTGAATATAATTATTTTCTTTTCTCCCTATTTAACATAAATAAAGTTTAACTTAATTTATATAAAAATTTAATTTTTCATAATTTTTTTACAATAATCCACTTTTATTTCTAAATATTAAAAAAACTATATTTATACGTTATACGATACTTTTTTGATTTGATAATTAATTATGAATTTTAAATGTATTTAACATAATAAATTAAAATAAAATAAAATATTTTGTAAAAAAATAAATTTGTTTAATCTTACATTGATCCAAGATATTTTGGATATACGGTCGAAATATGAAAGAAAAATAAACATGTTTAAGGTATCAATCGTTATTTTTAAATTTATAGCCGTTTGTTCGGCATTCAGACTTAAACATTTCGTTCGAAGGTTGAACAATTTTCAAATTAGATGAAATTCAAATCATATATACTATGTTATGTATCTATTCAATTCATATGATTGGATTTTAAAAAACATATAGAAAAAAAAATTAGACTTCAAATGGTCATTCTCATAGAAGTTAACCAACAAAATATATCAAGTGCTATACAACTCCTTAGAAAATGATATATTTTGAGTCGAATTTTTTTTCCTTTCGTTTTCAATTCTAATCGTACGGATTGGATAAATACACTATAAAGTATATGTGACCCGAATTTTGTCTCGTTTGAAGATCGCATGGCCTTCAAACAAAAGTTTTTTAGTTCGAATATAGAAGAGCAGCTGTAAATTTGAGAATCAAGATCGATGCTCTAAATTTACTTACCTTCTTTAACATATTTTGGAAGTAGGTCCAAAATACGTTGGATTGACATAAGATTGAAAAAATTATTTTTCTGCCTAATATTTTCTTTTATATGAATTTATAATGTTAAATACATTTAAAAATACATAATTAGTTGCATAATGGTTAAAAATATATTTAAATTCATAAAATAGTTGCTTATTATAAATTTCATTGAAGTTGTATAATGACGGACTAAAAGTTGCATAGGTTGATCATTTGAGTTCCATTTTTCAATAAAATTGAATATCTAATTACACAACAAAAATTTATCGAAAACACTAATTTAATTAACCACAAACATCATTAAATTGAAGAATTGAATAAAAAATATTTTCTTTAATTTTTAGAAATTAAATTAGTAGTTTTAAACAAATTTCAAACTTCTACAATTAATAAGTTAAAATAACATGATAAACTAAATTAGTTAAAATAGATAGCCGTCGAAAAATAAATGACGGAGCCATCGGAACGGTCCGTTCTATTTGCTCTTCCCTAGTAGTGTTACTTATAAATTCATATAATATACAAAAATGATTAAGACAAGTAACTAAACAATTTCATATTCTCATTCTTGATTCATTAAATTGAAAACTTCTATATGATAATTTATCAAATACCATAAGATTCTTTATTTAACTTGTTACATATTAGACAGTGAGAGTTAATTACTCCATTATGCTTCATGTGCATGCATATAACATTCATCAATGTAAGATCAAGGTCTTAGACCGTAACCAACAAGTTGTTCTGTTCACTCTATTCTCTCTTATCGGTGGCAACCGAGCGAATGGGCGGTGCAACCAGGAGAGGGAACCAGCCACGGGTTGGTTTGAAAAACAATTTACAGTGGCAAAGTCTTTGCCATTATAAGTTTAAATGGCATCTAATTCACCCAGCGCCGCCATTTTCATTTGCTACTCCATCTCCCATTTTGTTTTCAAGCCGGGAGAAACCCAAATCCACTCCATTTTCCACTATCAAACACCCAAATCCGATTGTTTTAGCCAAATTAAAGGCCTTTTTGAGATACACGCTTGAAAAGATGTCCAGATTGCTTAAAAATTTCTCCAAAATCATGCACGGAGAAGGCGGTAGCTGCGGTGCCGATGGCACAGGCAGGAGCGGCGAGGAGCAGAATGTCGTCTTATACGGGTAGGATCAGGATCAGCCAGGAGTAGAAGATTTGCTATTAACCGCCAAAAATCTCGAGAATCAGGACGAAGGTGCAGAGGAAGGCAGTCCTCGAGATCACGGCGACCGTACGGGCGGTCGAGCAGGCAGGACGCACAGGGGTGTTGGGTAGATTTTTGCCAGATTAGCCGACCTTGACGGATTTCAAAATCCGAACCTTAGCGCTAAAATTACCTATGCTTTCCAACTTTCATGCACTTCTAGATTGCAAAGTACACGTCAGCACGTAGACGAGTTTGGCGGTAAGTATTCCTTTATATGATTTAAATAACTACAATACGTTGTGAGTTTAAATATATAGTATTACTTGATTCAAAATTAACAGTCGTGAAATATCCATTCATGGAGTTTGTTAGCGAATACACTTAAATATTTTCATAAACATTTGAAAAATAAAGATAGAGTCGTAGCACTACTACACGGGCTTGGATTCCACCATTTCTTAGGTAATCGAGCGAACCACTTTTTTAAAACTAGTTAATTTATCACTTCGTAATTTAACTTGATATATATTATACAATTCTAGGACTCAATAATGTTATAAAGGTGATGTTTAGTTGTGCATGGCTATTGCTTTACGGTGGTATAAAACCACCCATACGTTCCACTTTCCTTGCAATGAGTTGGGAATTACACCGCTTGATTTCTCTATGCTTACCGGCATTAACATTGGAGTAGCTGCTTTTCCACCACTTCCTTTCGATGATGCTTGATGGCGTGATCCCTAGCACGTTTACGATCTTCTACCTCATTTTGACGCCTCTAATGCATCATATAAGGCAGAAGGAGCTATTAGAGTCAGCACTATTCGTGCTGCCATAGACAGCATTCTTGCCCATTACTTACCTGATGATGATCTTAAGCTTGCTCGATTATTTTTCTTATACCTCCTAGGTAACCTGTTTTTCAGCACATCGAGCAGTAGTCTGGTGGTTGGGTTTATTGAGGTCGCATCTGAGTTGGATTACAGTGGTGCTATTTTATATGACTGGGGTACACCTATTCTTGCATACCTGTGCAGATGCCTCGAAATACAGTGCACCATTTCAGATGCATAGGTTTCATTATTTGGTTTCTGCGAGTTGTTGTGGTACTAGTATTTTGAGTACTCTCGGAATTTTTATTTCATCACTCTTACTTCTAATGCGTCTACTTTTTCCCCGTATGTTATTTTGGTGCACGGATAACAGGAGGCCTAGGGATTATGAAACCTGCCATGTGTATTTGGTTTCCCACAACTAGATTGATTTGAGGATGTACATACACTAGATTATATGGCATTCATTTCACGATAGTATATCCTTTGGCATTGATTTTATAGAGATCTCTAGGATGCTAGCTAGGAGGAGATTTCCACTCCTATCTTATCCCTCGACGTTTGGTGCATATTGGTTTCTGGGTGAGAGGTGTTGGAGACAATTGTACGACTTTAATGTTATTCCCGATGATCCACACCCTCATACCTATCGCTGTATGATTTACCTATTAGACAGCTAGACCTGGCGAGGCAGGTGGTTGGTGGCCGAACGAGGGATTTGTTATTACCGGTCATTCTTATGTTGACTTCTAGCGTAGATTTTACACCGGTTCCACTGATACCATTACACATGCAGCAGAAATAGATTTGGTTGGCCCGTCCGCTATACGGCACGGCATCCATCCCCTAATTGTCGAGTATCTTACTCAGCCCAGCCAGGGTTACCATGCATCCGATCATGTGGCGGTTGTTTCTCACTTTGGATGGACCATGGCGGTTCCTACCATCGGACCAAATCGCCATGTTGATATATATCATCCTCCAAGGCACGATCCTTACCCTGATCCTACCCAGATAATATCTATATGACATGCAGATGGGGATCATTCATAGAGGATACATGGAGCATAGGCGTAGCCTGGACTACTATGACGGCGAGCTACGTCGGCATGCAGAGGAAGCAGCAAGACTGCAGGCACGGCTAGAGGAAGAGCGCAAGAGATTTGTGGACATGCAAATGTACTATCAGCATTTAGCTGGTCCGAGTGGTGTTGGAGATGACGAGAAGGAGAGGTGCCAACGACATCATAGACGTCCACGTATAGATGGATGATCTTATGTATTGTAGTTCATTTCTATTTTTATGCACTTTATGTATTTATTCTTTTAGTCTGATGTATTATATACCTATGGTATTTGGTCTGTGTATCGATGTTATTATTATTCATGTTTCTATGTAGTTGTTGTTATTGTTCATGTGTTGTGCCATATGATATATCCATTGTATTCAGTTTATAATTGACATCATTATTTTTTATGATTATGTGTTATTGGCAAATGTGAATTACTGAAACTGTATTCAAATGATTCAAATGAACTAACAACATTTAAAGTCATGTTATTTGACTTACACTGTAAACGTATTCATATAATAACTAGCTAATGGACAAAATATATATATACAGGACCAAAGGATTTATATAGGAAGTTAATATTTGACTTTATAAAAGCAGTTAGTGTTGCAAAGTTATATAATAAATAACTATTGGAAAAAATGTAATTATATAGGCAGTTATTTTTATGTTTATTTTTACCTTGTTTTTCTGCTAATGTTAGGCTGTTTCCTTTGTTCTCTTCTTATCATAATTGCGGTATGTTCAAGTATGTTTAAGTATATTGTATGTTGTATGTTGTTATGCGTTTAAGTACATAATACAATCTCCAAATTACATCGAACATACACAACTAGTACTACTAATGGACATGCATTAAACTAATACAAATCATAGAATTCAAATTCCATTAAACTAATACTTCAACATAAGCAGACCTAACACAGTTAGACAAACACATAGGCATACATCGTTCATGGACACAACACTCATTCGAATAGTCTACCACAACTCATAAGCAGCATGACCAACAAACTGTGTTTGATGATCCATAAAATAAAGGGAGTCAAAGATTGATCAGGTCATTTGAAAAACATTGTCACGTTCTACCTCGATTTCAATTCTCCGATACCTCCTACAAGCTCTAGTGAATGTAACGAATGTATTTCTAATATCTAAATTGTGTCTCCTTAGCCTACACTCTAGATGGTTGTTATAAGCATCGTTGACGGTGATTTAAAAATCTTCTTCGACCTCCTCTTCCATGTGTCTTGTATATGCTAGAATATAAGCTTTGATCAACACCAAATAATCATTGGAAGTCCATGTCTGATTTTCCATTTGCACTCTTATGAACTAACCTTCACAAAACTTAGGGTATAAGTAGCATGGGCATAATAACTGTAGTCGTTATTGTCATGTCATTTCCATCAGTGCACTCATAAATAGCAGATGGATTTACCTGTCATTTCCAACAGTAACAAGAAGTAGCTGTTGTTGTCCTGTCATTTCCAACTATCATGCCATGCCATTATGGCCTCTGCAACCGTACAAAAAAGCAGTCACTGTCATGTCATTTCTAATGTAGCCATATAGCATCTGCCAAGACATTATATCATTACTGTCTTGTCACTTCCATAATGCAGTTTGGTGTCATAATGCAGTATAGTGTAGCTTTTCATAATGCAGTATAGTATAGTGATTTGTCCTGAAGCCATAATCCAGTTTGGTGTCAGATGAGCGATTTTTTTGTATTGTAGCTTGCATTATGAAGCACTTGCAATACATGTCATTATTTTGTCATGTAGTGATTTGCCATTTCATTTTTTGTCCCGTAACCATAATACATGCATTACTTTATCAATTATTTTGTCATGTGGTGAATTGCCATTTCATTGTAGCATGTTACGTAGCATGTGCTGTAGAGAAAAATAAAGGCTAACTTTAATGTCTATCCCGTAGCCATAATGCATGCTTTCATTTATGCATTCATGCTCCTATAAATACATTCATTCTTGATTGACTGAAACACGGCATTGCAGAAATCTTCACAACCTCATAACTCAAAATACATACTCCTTGACAATCATGGATCCCAACATGTACTACCAGTACCACCAAGACATGAACCAAAGTTATGACAATGAGCAAGAAATGGATGATCAGACAGTAGAGCTACAAAATCAACAAGCAGCAACCAGGTGTTCTTATTTTTTGGTGAAGGATCTACGAGTACCCGCCGTGGTAGTATACTTGGAAGGATTGACAAAGATACAAGAGGAACTATAAGAATGGACATAAAAGGCTGATGGGGTACTACTTCATTAACAATTCAACCTACGATATTACTTTGCTCTGTCGTCGATTTCCAATGAGCCCAGATGTATTATCTGAAATTTGTCTTAAACTTCATGAAAAAAACCAATATTTCATGTATAGGCTAAACAGAGCACGAGAACCCGGACATTCTCCCCACATCAATATCTCAGCTGCTTTACGTATGTTAAGCTATGGAACCATCGATGATCATATGGATGAATATTTCAGAGTTGCGACATCAAATGCAATTGAGTGCATGGAGGAATTTTGTAAAAAAATTATTGAACAATTCGGTGAGGAATACCTACAAACGTCGGGACCAAATGATGTTAACAGGATACTAGCCAGAGGAGAAGCTAGAGGTTTTCCAGATATGCTTGGAAGTTTGAATTACATGCATTGGGCATGGAAAAACGGGTTGGAAAGGAATGTTCACAGGATACAAAAAGGTGCTGACAATGATCCTTGAAGCGGTTGCCATTGATAATTTATGGGTTTGGCATGCTTTCTTTGGCTACCAGGTTCGTTAAACGATATAATGTTTTGAAACAGTCATGCCTACTTTCTAAACTATCTAACGGAATTTCAACGGATGTTATGTATAAAGTTGGTAACGTCGAGCATCATACTGGGTATTACCTGGTAGATGACATTTACCAAAAGTGGAGAAATTTAATACAAGGCTTTAGAGTACCAATAAACGACAAAGAGAGCTATTTCACTGAAAAAGTGGCAAGCTACAGAAAGTACATTGAACGAATGTTTGGTGTCCTACAAGAAAGGTTTTGGATATTACAAAATCCTGCTCGATTTCATGATGCAAGAGTTCTATCTGAAATTATGTATACTTGTATAATAATTCATAATATGATAGCAGAGTCCGAGAGAGGCAGGTATAAAAATCAAATGACCAATTACACTGACTTGTTTAAGAGTTCTAACAAAAAACCCAACAGAAACATAAACTCGATGGAGAAATATGTTTCCATGGTACAACATATTGAAGACCAACCTGCACACTTCCAATTGCATGACCAGTTGGTGGACCATTTGTGGGCACACAGAGGCCGGAATAGTAGGAATTCTTAAGCATTGATTACAATAGTTTTTCTACACTGTTAGTGGTTTGTTTTTTGTTTTCTACTTATTTTACTATATTGTGTTGTTAAGGTTTTATGTTTGCTCTTTTGGCTAATGTATTATGTTTCACAATTTGTATGATGACCATTATGTAATATTAGTATGGAACTTATATAATAAAGTGATGTCCGACCTTGATTCAAAATACATTAACGTTGCAATATAATTATATCAAGTACATAAACTCATAAACCAAAAGATAATTAGACATACTACAGAGATTCAACACAAGTACAAAGCAACCATTACAATGCAACGAAACATCTAAAACTCATCCCTAAACGAGCCACTACTGGTTCCGCTGCCACTCCCAGTGCCTCTGACTTTCTTATATGTTTCCAGCTGCTCAATTACTAGTTCTTGCTATAAAGACGAAAGCTTGCTGAAATCATAAGTCATCGGTTTGATATAATGCTTCTCTCGCATTAAAGCTTTCTCCTCTTCATGCGCACGTCTCTTGAACTCTCGATCGTCTATGATAGCCTTCTGGAATTCAGCTTCACTTTGGGTTCTTTGAACTAAAAATTGGCTCTGTTCTCTCTTGTTTCTCTGGAAGAAGTCTCTAAAATTCCTACAAATCTAGAGAACTCTGCACTACGCTACTTCATCTTAATTGACTTGTTTCTACCAAGAGGTCGGCCATCACCGCTTCCGTACAGTGGAGATCTTTCTGGCGAACTTGGATCGCTACTCGAACTTGAATCGGAGTAGTTCATTCTTCTGGCTTTGTACTGTTGCTCGAACAGGAAGTTGTTCGAATTCTTCCATTTCGGTAAAATGGACAGAAGATCAAAGCACTCTTGAAATTTGAATGATTGGCCATACTGCAGCTGATAGGCCTTACGCGATTCTTCAATCTATAAGACAAATCCAAAAGTGTATGGATTTAAAAAACAACTCATACACCTTACACTATCAAAGAAATTTAAAACAATACTGTACTTACAACGTCGTAGGGAGCGACACCACTTTGCTGCCTATTCTGCAATCTGGTGAGTCTTGCCAAATAGTTTTGGTATGCGGCGTTCATTACCCGATAACCTCCTCTTAGCGATCCACATGTTCTCTTCTTCGATTTCAAGGAGTTATAAAACTCCGCAACTCTTTCCCAAAATTTCCGACCTTCGTATTATTTCCAGTAATGCTATCTTGAGAAATGCGTGTCCATGATTTAGCAAGTAAAACATACAACTTGGTAGTAAACTTACATTGTTTTTCCTGCCATCAGTTGTCGTTCCTTCCTTTTTGACATTTTTGTCTTTAATGTCTTATACGCCTAGTTCTATTTCCATTACAGCTGAATCTATGCGTCCTCATTCGAAAATGGCACTTAAGGATTTCCACTTCTTCTTCTTATTATATTCCGGGCTAGGTGGCAAAACACACCCTGCAGCTATTTCTTCTTGGAATTCTTCGACATTAGCCGCATCATCTTATTAATTTCCTTCATCCTCCTCCTCATACTCCGCCTTCGAACTCTCAACAGTTTCTTCATGGGTTGGAGCATTGCGTGCATAAGAAAATTGCCTCTGTAGGTTCTGCATTGCTTCACGGTCACGACTCTCTAATGGTTGTGCATTAAGATGTTGAGGTTGCATATGATCGTTCTACATCATCAGAGACATGTACGACGAATGATCGTCGTATGCGCCATATGGAGGACGTTGTTGATAATATTGTTGTGGGGCAGTAGAATGCATGAGAGGAAAGTTAAGAGGAGCCATCGGTTGGTAAGGTTGGCTGTAGACAAAGCTTGAATACGACAAATATCCATACTCGTGTGAAGGACGAAGCAATTGTTGCTGGTATGCTGGACGTTGGTTGGAAAATCTAGAGGATGCAGATTGGACTTGGGTTTCTTACCGATAACTTTCTTCTCAGTTCGTTTGGAAGATGAAGACATTTTTAGAAGTAAAGAATGAAGAAGTAGAGCACTTGTTTATGTGTAAGGAGGAGATGGTGGAATAGAGGAAGACATAGAGTGAGTTTTGACCGTTGGAAAGAGTTCGAAGGAGCTGTTGCATTAGTCGTTGGATAGTTATTATAATGGCAAAGTATTTGCCATTATAAACTTATAACGGCAAAGACTTTGCCATTATAATAACCAATCTTTGTTCACCCAATCAGCCACGAGAACAGCTCCAACTAGCCACGAACTAGCCACAGCAGAGTGAACAACCCACACCTATTGCTCCATGGCTTGTTTAGTAACTGAACAAGTCATTGTTGGTTGTGCCCTTAAGGTTTACTAGCTATTTAATATACACATCCATCTAGTGTTATATTAGATAATTATTCATTCGTACGTTATTAAGGTATTAATATTAGAATAACATCCTAAAAAGCAGTTACTAACATCGTCAAAATCCCTAAACCAAGTCTGCAATCATACAACATAAGAGAGAGCTTAGAGAATAGAGAGAAGTCTCACTCACCTGAGCATTAGTTAATGTAACGACCCAGAATTTCTGTTATTTGAAATTCGTATATTTAATTGATTTTTAAATAGTAACAAGTAAAATTTGTAAGTCGAATAAATTTTATTTCGACTATCTAGATTTAATTGGATAATTAAATCGATAATTTAATATTTGAAATTACAGAAATAATTGGAAATTGGGTTTCATATGATTGAAAATGATTTATAAAGTTGTATTAAATCATATTAGAGATAGAACGATGTTATAGAACTTTTAAAATTTAATTTAAAAGTTAATTTGCAGAAATTGAATATTTTAATATTTAATTGATGAGTAAATCAAACAGTCTCAGATTTCGACGAAACCAGTTTCATCGGATCCATAATATTATATTATTGTAACATTTCAAATTTCGTGTCAATCGGATTTACGGTTTGTCCGGGGCAAGCTAAAACGCACTGAAACCAATTTGAGTGAATTTTAAATTTAAATTAGTCGATTCGGAAACCTATCTTCCAAATATGATTGAACTGGCTCCCGATATATATATTCCATTGCATTCGGAATAGGGGTAAAACATTATAAATGTCAGGCGGCACGCTTCATTTGGACTTCGGAAAATTTTCGGATGAATGGTGTTTGAGAATTTTCTATAAAAGCACCCTTATTTTCACAATTTTCACTAACCCTAACATTTAAGCCCTAGCCGCCACCTTCAGAAAATTAATGGCCGAAATGTTCGCTTCTTTCTCCCTTAATCTCTTTTAATCCGTAAACAATTACGCAAAACGTTCAACTACAACATCAGAGAGGGAATCGAGATCTTCAGATCCACACGGTGATGATGATCATCAGAGCATTGTGGAGGCCAAATTTTCACCGTGAAGTAGCGCGTTTCGTGCTCGTTTTTCGAAGCACCAAGATGGCCGAGTTCGAAGTTGTCAGGGGTGTTGATGGAGTCGGCTACGAGCATTTGAATGGTGGTGCGCGATCAACGTGAAGTCGATCGTATATGGCTCGATAAATTGATGAAAAGTGGCGGCTATGGGTGTTCGTTCGCGTGAATTAGCTGGAGGGGGAGAAGAAGGAGGGGATGGCCTGGATCTAGGGCATTGGGATGGATGGCCGTGATTGAATCTAGGTTATAATAATAATAAAAAAGTTGTAAATTGATTTATATTTAATCGTTCAAACTTTAAAACACCATAACTTTTTCATACGAGGTCCGTTTCATACGAAACGAATTGCGTTGGGTTCATATTCGCGAACACTACACGATGCAGCTGGATTGGAGTTGATTGAAGCTAGTGTAAATTTTGGGTAAAATTAAATGTGCGTTTAATTTTATTCGAAATAGAACACTGCAACTGTATTTGAAACAAGGTGAGAACTTCTCACTCAATCGAATTTGTTTCGATTTAAATTTTAAATAGTTAGATTCAAAATTGCTTGATTGTGTGATTGAATGATAAATTACTATCTGTTGTATTGAAATAGACGCTATACGCTGTATATTAAGCGGATGTTATTTATTAAACACAAATACTGCGATATTCCACCTTGGAGTGGAATTGGTATTATATATGTACTTGGAGTTGATTTTCCCGTATTATATAGCAGATGAGACCCTATTGCACCGCATAATAGCGGATAATATTTTTTTTATGAACCCATGTACCGCGATATTCCGTCTTGAAACGAGATTGGTATTGTGCTAACATCTGTGGATTCAGAGAAACAAGTTGGAGGGATCCAACTGGATTGCTCAACAGTATTGATTTATTTATAGATATTTGCGATATATTCTATTATCATATTGATATATGGTGTTTGGATGTCGTGGTTGATGTATTCGTGCTGTTGCAGCATTGGGCCTATTTTTGGAGTTTTAAAAATGTTGAAGTAACGATTTCGAATTTAAAAGGATTTTCAAGTGATTTTTGAAAGTATACATTTTTATTGAATTTTGGAATTGATTCAATTTAAATAACCGAAATGCGATTTTTGAAATAAGTAGTTGATTAATTTGCAAAATGGTTTAAATTGGGATTTTTGAATTTTTATCAACGGTTTATATAAAAGATTTATAAGTAATTAACTTATAAATTAGATTTTGGCATATAAATGAGATATAAATAGAATTTGTTAATTAAGGGATTTTATAAGTTGAAGTTTTTATAAAATATATAAATGTGAATTTATAAACGTTGTTTTATAAATCCAAAACCAATTGAATTTGATAAGTAAATATAAAAGCTTATTTAAGGAGATATATCCACGATTTTGGACAGTGGATAATCCTTTAAATTAAATATGTAGAAGTGTTGAATTTGGTAAACGATTTATATTCACGATTTTGGACAGTGAATAATATATTAAAGAAATGTTTTAGGAAATGATCTTTTAAATAGAATTAAAGCGATTTGAAGTTGTTTTAAAACGCGTTAAGGATCGAAACCATAGATTTCAACATTCATTGTTGAAATAGACGTTTTCGAGAAATAAGGAAATGGTGGACTATAACACTGTTGTTATAGTAAATGATTTTCGAAAAGAAATGTTTTATATAGTATTGGGATTTATATATCAATCTTAATTTCGAATCCCAATACTAGTGATTTTGAGTTGTCGTAACGATGTTTTACGCAACATTCGTTTTGACTCAAATAAATGTGTTTAAGAGAATGTTTTCCTTAAAGAATAAATTTTATACTTAATTGTAATTTAAGTATATTGAATATTTTCCAAATGTTGAAAATAAATAGATTTTTGAATTACTTATGATTAAATAAGTATGGAAATGTTTTCCAATATGAAGTGAAATGTTTTGAGATTTTATCTTTTAAAGATAAATTGAAAGTGAATATTTGAAATCGATTTGAGAATCGTATATTAATAGATATTTTAGAAATGTGAATTCACCATGGAATTTATAAAGGAAAGAGAAAATTGTCTTAAAAATAAACGTCGATTTATTTTTGAAGTGTGGAAATAAATTTACGGATTTGGAACGTAAATTTGAAGTAAATCGGTAAGGATTTATTTAATTGGTTTAAATGAACCATTTTGAAATGAAAATGAATAAATATTTGGAAGTGTTTCCGCATAAGGGAAATGATTTGAAATTTTGTTTTCAAAAGTTGTAAAGGTGAAAAGTGATTTGAAATTTATTTTCAAATGGTTGAAGTGTGGAAAAATATATCTTGTAAAGATATTTTTGGAAAATAAATAATTTGGGAAGTTATTTAGAATCTGGTGATGTTGTGCATATCTATTGATAGTTAAATAACCGACTATCAATATTTACCTTTAGATGAGTATTTGTTGTGATTGCTTGAATTTGAATGCTACACTTATTTAAAAAAAATAAGCGCTCGTTATTCAGTTTAGCCGGGAGAGGACCTTTGGGTCATAAATCCCATTCCGAATAGTGATATGTCGTAATGGCTAGCATTTGAAGACCGGTGTTGAAGACCGGATATTTTTGAAAACGGAAGGATTACTGTCGAACGACTCTGCATCGGCTGATATTCGATATAGAGATTTTATCACCCTTTGTGATGAGAATTCCGGTCGTGATTAGTGAATATCCGAATTGCAAAGGCTTCTTTGGAAGTGCCTTCGGTTCCGTTCGATCCCGGAACGGGCTTCTATGGATGTGTGTCTGACGTTACAATTTGAGATGTAAAGCTGGTTTCTATCAAATATATTTCTGTTGGTGGCGAAGAATTCATTCTCTTAGCTTAACACCCTTCTCTGAGACGTACGAGCTCAGAGTTTATGTAGTTGATGGTTACTAGTGATATATTCCCAATTTGGTAACGTGTCATGCTGAGTACTGCCGATCATTTGTTGATCAAAGCGTGACTTTTATGAAAAGCGTAGATTTGTGGACGAGACTTCGTCGAGCCTCACACCCCAAAAATGGTCAAAACAGGAAGAATGCAGCAAGGTTATTTGGGGATCGCGTCCCCATAGGGTATGTTCATTTCCTTCTGGATAGAGGTGGTATTATGGTATGGAGCCCTGATACTTAACCTATGTGGTTGCTGCAAATTTATTTCTTTGTGGTTGTTGGTGAATCCCGGGATTTAGGTCGGTCACGACCGGGGGATGGCATACTCGTGTCAGTTATTACCTAGCTAGAGGTAACCTGACCTTGTGTTGGCAGAGATCCGGTTAGGTTCTCGGGGCGTCTTTCCAGAGGCGTACCCATGTGGCAATGGGAAGTTCCTTGGCCTGACCATTTGTTGGAAAATCCAAAGAAACAATACGAGCCTTGTACGGTTTTAGTTGTATAACCTGCCATTTACTTATGGTGGCGCCCCACTGTTTAGATGGTAGCTATAGTAGGCATACGATAATGGTCGTATGTTGGCTAAGATTTATATTATACTTTCGAAATGTTTTCCTACACTTTGGACTTATAGTAATAATATCAAAGAAATTCTTCTGCGTATCAAGCATGTTTGACTATCATAAGGAGAAATCTCCTCTGATTCTGCGTTTGCATTATGTGTGTGTGAGAGGCCTTATGGTAGTTATATTTTCAAAAACATTGCGAATCTATTTTAAATATTTCTTTGTTTGTTTTTAATGATAAACTGTTTTAAGTTCTCACACCAGTCCCATGACTGACCTGAAGTTTATTGTTCTTTTCCTAAATTCTGAGTGCCCATCATTTTCCATACGGGCAGTCTAAGAGTCATGTTATCAGGTTATCAGGTTATTCTAGAATTCAGGAGTTGCTGTGGAGATCAGGAGCAAGTTGGATGGCATGGCGTATCAACTAGTATATAGTATTTCTTTTCCGATGTTTGTTGTTGTAAACTCTGGTAATGTGATGTAATGTAATAACAGATATGATTCTTTGTTTTAAAGATTATCCATTGATATATTATATGTTGTTCCGCTGCGAAATGTGAGATTCTGATATTGTTCTATTGCTTCTTCTCTCTTACTTCTTCTATCTTATACTTCTTCGTTAACCCTAACAATTCGTGTTTTCGGCCTTCGATTGCTCGACAGTTGATACAGTGGACGTATTAGTGTCGATTTTCGAAAGTCGAAAATATCCGTTTGTTACAGTTAAAATGAGCATTCGTTAAAAAACAAATTTAACAAGAAACCCATGTTCAAAGCTTCATCCAACGCAATCCGGAAATTAAGTTCCTCTCCAATTGCTCCCAAACAAACTGGGCTTGCAGAAAATCAAAGAGTTATCATGATTTTTTTTTTTAATTTAGAAAAATTATTTGATATGATTTAGAGATATGAGATGAAACGTCTTGAGAAATGAATTGTGTAAGAAATGAACTAGCATTGGGTTTAGCTCAATAATTAACCCCCTTTGAAAATTCAAAAAACTGATTTTCTTCCTAACTTATAACCCATAACTTCAAAATATAGAGTCCTATTTGTTTTTATAAGTGGGACTAATTCGTATGTGTGCAAAAGTTAGCTTTTTGGCACATTTATAAATAACTCGCAAGATCTAAATGAAAATTCATAACCTCATACATATCAATGTTAAACTCACATTCTCATCAAAGGTACTTCAAACTATACGAAAAAGCTCTTTAAATTCTAATTTGTTCAACCTCAAAAGTTGACTTTTGATCGTTTGCAATGATCAACCTTAATTTCAAATGAATTAATTAAAATTTACCCCGATAAATTTACGGCTTGCCAATGAAAGGCCTGGAGTGAGTTGGAGCAAGGTTTAGTTCTAATTCGGAGTGCTCAATGCAAAGAAAGTAGATGTTGGGACTTGTTTGGGGTGTGATCACAAGGATTCTCTTAGCCAAAGCACACCTCCAGGCGTCTCTGATTCTGCGGACTTGGCGCTGTTGTGGATTGTTGGCAGAATATGATACTGGTTGAAATAATCAGTGGATCCGACCCAAAGTAACCCTGGACTAACCGATGAATTTACAAAGGGGGACCCAGCCACGAACAATAGCAGCATGGCATGGGAGATGCAAAATGTTACTCAAACCCGTCTCATATTCAATGGGTTAGCCCAAGCCCAAGAAAGGACAGCCCATGTCCAGCGCTGACGATTAGTTATATCAGCATTGAAAATGATTCTTTAAATATACTTTAGGGTAGTTAAATATTTAACTGATTTTGCAATAAAAAATGCATGCGATCCCTTTTTTCAAAACGACAGATGAATAGCGCTGCTGTCGAAACCCATTAATTCTCCAGCCCGACCCAGATGGCTTTAGAGGCAGATGTAAAATAAATGCAGAAGCAATGAATGCGGTCCTACGTGCAGGTGCCAGTGCCACCACCATATTGCGTGTGGGAGTAAGGTTGGCTGCACATCCAATTCACGTATTTCCCGAAGAAGTTATAAATACGTTTTTTTCCTTTTCCTATATATTTTACTTTATTTTGTTCAATTTCGTACGTTATGTTGTTTTGTCGTCACTCCGCGTGCTCCGTTCCTAGCGCTCCAGACGCAAAGAGCTTGAAAGTTTCTCCACCGCTCTCTATTTAGGTTCAAATCGATTTTAGACAAATAACCCTGTAGGTTAATTTCCGTGCATGGTCGAAATTGCCCTTGGATGTTGGGATTCCCGTATACATTCAGTGAAGAACTGGTGAACAAATAGGACTAAATGCCAACGAAATCAGCTGCAAAATGTTCCTCAACTATTATATGCTGCTACTAATTGTTAATTGTACCCGTCTCGTCTAATTTATGTCTTACGGTTGAGAATGATAAATGTTCCTTCTAATTCTAATCCTAAATGTAGAAATCAGTTTTGCTTATAAATAGTTACGGGAAACTTAAAGTCTTGCTAATATCGTTAAATTAATAGTTTCCATTTCGAATATGGAAATACTGTTATGTTAATTGATTGCTAAACAAAATAAATTTATCAATAGACAGGTGCATCATTAAAAAGGACGTTCCCACGAGACAATGGTATGTTTCTAGAATTCAGTTGGAATAAAATAATCAACTCTAAGGAATATTTATTTTACTGATTTGTACAAAGGTGTTGAAAACGAATGTGTGCATCAAAATGATATTTTTATTTGTTGACATAAAACAAATTATCCGATTTATCTCAAGTTTATTTGAAACCGAAAAAATAATAGCTTGGTCAAAGGTCCATCATAGAGGAAAAATCAAGAAGCATCATGCTAAATAAGACGAAGCATCGTCTTAATTTTCAACATATCTTCAAAAAATGCTCATTATTAAAATTTAGCAAATATTATAAAATTAAGTTTAAAATCATTGGTAAATTTATTGATGACATTTTTTTACTAATGCACTTGATGTTTTAACAATGATGAATTTCGTTGCCATACCGACAATGCGTGTATATACACGTACCTAAATATTGGTTACTAATTGCTACATAATAGTATTGCAAAGATAAGTTTACAATTATTATTATGGTAATACTTAAGCTCCGTCCTAAGCAAGAGTTGAATGAAAGGTGATTCGACAAACGATGTTCATCAAACGGTGGTTTGTAGTGTTGGCATTCTTGGATATTTTTTGAGAGGCATAGTTTGATGTGTATGTAAAATTTATGATTTATTTTATTATTATTTCTTATTGTTAAGTAATTAACGATTTCTATATTTTAGTTAATATTTATTAATTAGTAATTAGTAATTAATAATGAATAATTATTGACCAATGTTTTAATATTTATTAACAATACGTAATAGTCATTAATTGATAATTAGAAAATTAATTGTAGTTGATAAATGTTCGTTAATACATTTTTAGTTCGAACAAAATGCAATATAACTAGTAGTTAGTTACATTTTTGAAACATCAACAAATGAATAAGATAATGCATAAAGGAAGATAACTTATATGATGCATATTATACGAAGATACAAATCAGATATTATTGATATTTCTCCAGGCCTCCGCCTTTCCACAACTTCTTAGACTACACATTCAAACAAATCGTCATTCTCATATCGAATAGTTCAAATACGGTCAGCCATTAATATGTTTTCAATAAAGATGTAAATAGCTTTCTAAACACAGTACACAACTTTTTTAACTCAATTATATAGTTTTGAAATTTGATCATTTAGAAACATAAAATTCGTTGGTCTCTTTTCAATTTAATGTATGTATTTGACTTCAAATTTTTAATTATTTTGCAAAAGGTTCACATACATACATAAATACATATATACATACATTTATATATGAGGAGCGTTTAATGACACCCAAACAGTGCAGCACCCCGTCACCCCCCCTCCCTCCCAATTTCCACCACAAGCTCCAAATTAAATAATAAGGATAGTACAAAGAGAGAGAAAGCACTTCTATTTAATTCGGTGCTTGTGGTGGAAATCAGGGGGTCAACGGGGTGATATACTATTTGGGGTGTCATTAAACGCTTTATATATATATATATATATATATATATATGTATGTATGTATGTATGTATGTATGTATATTTATATATGTGTGTGTGTGTATATATGTATATATATATGTATGTATGTATTTGATAGATTAGAACAGTCTAACATCTTATGTATGTGTATTTTGAATAACTTAATATTATTTTAATCTTATTAATACATATGTGTGTGTATTTTAATATTAAAACAAACACAATTAAAGATATCATACATTATTTAACTTAATCTAGATCTAAAGGTAAATATATTTTACAAGTCAAACTTAGTTCTAACGTATACATTTGAATTTGCAAGTTTAATTCAATCTATCTATGTTAGATATTGTCGATTCAACCTTTATGTTATTAAGATATGCATTTTAGAAATATTTTCTTTTTAGCAAAGCTAGCCGGTTTTATAGTGGATCATGCCACTGTATAAATAATGGAAAAACAGGTGTTCTGCACATGCACAGAACAACTAAATAAAAAAATGGCCCATACAACAAAGATAAAAAGCACATAAGCTAGACAAAGGTGCCTAAACTACTATAACAACATGACTAGACTCCCTCAGAAGAGGAGGAACAGCCATGGCCAACAATCGACGATGGACAAATAACATGAGAAAAACCTGAGAAGAGAGAAGCCAAATGTGGATCATAATCTTCTGAATCAGGAGAGTATATAAATTTCTTATCCCAGCTCACATCATAAAACTTACTTTTGTTCTTCTCACCAATCTCACCAACCCTAGGCACAAACCATCTCCCTCAAAATGGTAGATAAGAAAACGACTATCGCCCCCAATATCACTGATATAAACATAAAAAGTGTCAATCTCAGGTGAATATCTCATATCAAAAGGAGCGTGTACCCATGCCCGCTCGTCAGAATTCCAGGTTATTGTATCAGACGTTGTAGCAGAAGAAATCACATCTTGGGCCGGTGGTGCTAAACTAACAGATGGAGCTACACAAACTGGGCATCAACAATAGGAGCTACAGGAGCATCCATAGTGGGAGTTACACAAACTGATGCGTCAAAAGTGGACGTAACAGATGTGGAAGAAGCAACTTTCGGAACTCACTTCTGGACAGGAGAACGAGGTAGAGGAATCTGGCAGCTAAGGAAACAAAGCCCGCAACTGCCGATCTAGAACATGCATCAGAAAGATGCCCAAAAGACTGACAGGACGTGCATATCTCAGGTTTCTAACTGTAGCAAACTCTGATCTCAGCAAAATGGCTCTCATCTAGTTTGACTTTTAACACCGAAGGTAAAGTTTTGGCGGGAGTAATCTCGACCAGAGCTTTGGCATAAACTACTTTCTTTCTAGCCATAGTGTTAGCGTCATAACATATCGCCTTACCAACTAGACCTGCTAGCCAGTCAATCCCGATAAGAGGCTGAAGAACAGATGGAATATGAAAAAATGGGCCCAGACAGAAATAGATAAAACTTGGTCTTTCATTCAATCCACAAAAGGACTCCATGTAGTGATAATGAATGGTTTTCCATCTATGATAATTGGGTCAGCTCCCAGAATACGCTGTCTTTCTTCACTATGTGAGAATTTAAAATAGAACATTTCATTATCGAAGTGAACACTCAAACCCCCTAAGCTTCCACATCTGGTTGCACCTCGCCTTAACTAAATGATAGAGAGGGTTGGAGTCGAGGAAAAATCCCACCAAATTCTCTTCCCAATAAACTACACTCTCCTCAATCACTTCCTTCGGAGGGATCATAACACCCTCAATCTCAACTATATCAAAGCGACGAGGAGAATGCTCACTTGCATTATTTAGCAATTTGGAAAACAATGATAACGACTTTGGAGCTGCCGGATGAGGAGGAGGAGGATCCAACGGACCAGCGAGAGTTTCATTAGACAGTGGACCACAAGGAAATGTATAGGCATTGGGAATGTTGTCGTCGGCATTGCTACAAGCACGTAGAGTACAACCATGTAATAACCCATTTACAGCATTTTTGATCTCAACTTCTTCATCCACAGACACACGCTCATCACAGACAACATCACCATCGGCCGTAGGCTCAAGACCGAATTCGATGTACCCAGTTTCGACGTCACTCATTTTGGAACCAATATTCAACCCAACAACCGACTTAGTCCAAGATGTATTACCTTCGTTTTCTAATAATGGTGCTAAAGGATTTGAACAAGTAAGTAAGGAATTGACAGGAAATTGAGAAGCAGCAAGTAGTGGGGAATTTAAAACGTTCAATAGGTTAGATAAAGGGTTATCGCGAGCAAATGCTTTCACGACAGGAACGCAAACATTCTGTTGAGCGGAGAAGCAAGCTTCGACAACAGACAAACCAACCACGCCTACCGAAGGAGAAGCCCTACCATCCACATCTGGAACGAAGGAGGTGGATAGAGATTTCTTCTATGTAGGCATAAGCTAGAGACAGGCAGGCAATAAGAAAAAAAGCAAAACAAGGGAGGCACAGAAGAACAGAGGCCGATAAAGTCGCCGATTCAAACTGTCGCCATGAGATATAAATTTCAATATCTACACATGTATATATTGAATTTGTCGTTGTGTGTCATATCATTATGCTATAACCTATATGCGTTGTTAAAATTGTTTGTATGCATGTTAGTTGTCGCTGTGTATATATAAATCATTATTTGGTTAGCCACACATAGAAGGGTGTGGTCTAACTGTTGGATCTCAAATTAAATAAATGTCTTAAAAGAGTGAAATGAAAATGTTTCGTTCTCCAATTGAAATTAAACATATCCATTTAAGTGAATTTAATTCAATTTATTCTTTCATCTATGGTCCCTACTCTATCTCTTTTAACTATATATTCACACCAAATATATATACTCAATTGAATCAATTAATAAATAAATAAAATTCAAATAAAATATGTTTAATTAAAAAATTAGATTGAATTTAATGCTAGTTAATGGACTTCATAGTCCCATTAAAATCTAAATAAGGATTTTTTTTTGGAAATGTATCCATTTATCTGCTACAAAATGGACTGGGTACCTACACAAACAATAAGTTAACAAATGAAAATTCCTTGCTACATAAAAAGTTACAATCTAAATAAATAGAAGTACAATGGTGGTAAATAAAAAACATTTATAATATACGATTAACATAAAAAATATCACTAAAATATGGTTGATCCCGCTTGACATGCAATATATTTTCTAATTTGTCTTTGCATTCCCTCATGTTCTTCGGGTTAGTGCTTGGATAGGTCACAGCTTAACATGGCTGAAATGCTTCTTCTTTCTTCAATCACGTTTTTACTCTTTTAAGTGCTAAGAACTCTTCTTGAGAACGTCCATCTTTTCTTCTTTTTTCTTCTTTTAAGGGTTTGTGCTCATTTCATTTCTACAATCTCTTTTGCACTTTTTCATCCTCTATCAATCTTGTGTCATTATGTACCACCATCATATGTTCCACTATTCAGTATAATAAGCGCTGTAATCAATTGTATTCTTTAGTTTGTGTTTTCCCACCACCCTCCTAACATCGTTACTACGATATGGAGTGGAATTTCAACATCCTTCGAGACATTAGAATCTCCTATATTGCTATCAACATTCAGTCTTCTTGGTGCAAACTGAAATTGGGAGTGTTTTTTTTAACCGTGCTCCATTTGTCTTCCTCCTTTAGGTGATTCTGGAAGTGCAAAAGAGTGAAGGTAACTCCCTTTCTTTATTTCTTTTACGTATGCTTCATTCGCATGTTAAAGCTGAAATTTGTATAAAATATTAAAGGCTTATAATATTAAAAAGTAAACTGTAATAGTGGTTGTTACTAAAAACATACCAGATTAACGTCTCTAGCCCCACTTTGTTTTATAGACTCCAAGACTGCCATGATCTCATTTCATTTTTGGCATGCTTATTAAAAAAAATTCCATTGAGTTTTCAAAGATTCAATGGTTTTAAGAATATTATTGGGTAGACGAGCATATAATAGATTTGAAATAGTAGTCCAAAAAAGCAAACTTGGTTTGTGATGTCTTTAGATCTCTAGAACACTTGAGCTAGCAATTATCAAGTTCTTCTTGTTCATCTTTCGAGCATTTTCTTTGATTTAAAGCATGATTGTTGGAGGATACTTCACTAAAATCAGGAATTGACAACTCATTTGTGTAATTCCTCTTAATTTGGTCTTCATTAAGTCCATTAACATTCTTGATTAAATTTGTTTTTCCCTCCCATAAATGTCTTCCACATAAACACCAAAGTCATTTTGAGTTTGATTGAATCCTCCACTAAAAGATTCAAATTGAAAATTAGAATTTCTATTAGAATAGGTATTTTTTGTAGTCGCCTCATAATCCACCTCTAAAATTGTATGATCGATATTATGGACTTATATTTGAGTGGTAGTTGCTTGTTTGATCATCGAAGGCTTGACTCATTTATTGTAATTGTTGATGGAAATGCACTTGCGATATATATTGAGAATTTGTTTGATAATTCTGATTACTTTGTTAGCTAAGCGAAGAATTATCATGGATTTTAGGATTTTAATTAATTTATTGAAACCTTGGATATGTGGAATTCATTGGGTTTTTTCCTCTTTGGTATTGGACACTTTTTGGTTTAACTTGTTTGTAATATTTAGGATTTAAGGAATTAAGAAATAGAAATGGAGAAGAATGTTGTATTTTAATTGGTAAAAAAAGGGAAAATATATGAGAGATGACGCAACAGTAAAAAATAATACCATTACTTTATCCAACATTAATAATATTGTATAAATAGATAGTGATCATATTTTTACAGGTGCTGATTTTGGCAACCACCTTACACCTTTGATATCCAATATACTTGTATAGTGCACTATAACAATAACTGACTGATGTAGAAAGATTGCCATGTGGTAAAGTAACAAACAATGACATAACATGTTTCAAATAAAATATATCATCACAGATATAAAACAGGCAAGACAGAAAAGACTAAATGAACCACATAATCATAGTACATAGGTTCATTATAGCTCATACAACATAGATCATAGAGTATTATACAACAAATAATAATTCAAATGAAAAATTATCTCTAAGATAAAAGTCAAACATTGTCTAGACTCCACACTATCGCATGAGGGAACAATAGAACTAATAAACCAAGTAGTAGTATATGAAAGCGTAGCCTCCTATTAGTCCACCTACTCAACCCATGTGTCATCCCACATCTGCTATTTAGTCTACTAATTTAAGACTACCCAAGATAATAATAAGCAAAGCATAAAACCTTAACTCAGACATCCATTTGGTATAACCGATAAACAATCTCAAAATACTATAAAAGTCAATATAGTGTAGGACATAGGATATGGAGAATCATACATGACATGTCTCTGCATCCAGAGAGTCAACACATAACATCAGTATATGCTAATCTACAATCATCTTCATCATTATATGGATGTACCACATTATGAGTACAATATTGGGTGTATGTTTATCAAAATCATGATACTTACATCACGTGATAGCCCTACGATGATGAAATAAATATAACAAACATAGCCAACACGACATCCACTAAACAATCCTCACATCACTCGAGTGCATTGGATATAAGATAACATGAATGGCCCAATCATTAGCTAATGACTCAATCAAATCTTGGCTTCACGGTGCTTAATCCATACTACTTAGTAAGGCTAGTAAATAGACCACCAATCATAAGGTTCAAGGTAATTCATAGCCATAAGATTTAGACACGGTCATAATCAAAGCGAGCATCCCCACGTATCCCCTTTACATGAGCACACTATAAATATCTAAATAACTACGATCCTTTTGCACACATCCTTATAGTAGAACGGAATCAATGTTCTATTCCATTCAAATCCAAAGCAGTACATAGTTATAATTCCACTCACGAGTCGCCCATCATTGAACTTAACCTTTGGATCATCATTTCGACTCCCATCATTGAGTCATCATTATCTAAACATCACTAAGAACCCCTCATAAAACGTAGCATCATCTTATCAAAATTTTGAAATCACCATCTTAAATCATTGATTCGTTGCTTCACTATCGAAGTCATTCTTCGTTGTGCCATCATATCGAAATTGAACATTAAATAAACGAACAAACACGCATGACCTACGTCTCGAAACCCTTGATTTAGGTCTCGCTCAGACCCCATAAGGTCACCCACAACCGTAATCATGTCGGCACTTACATAAATCAAGTCAGTCACAATATGATTCACTTAACCAAAATGGTTAGGTGTTTCTAACCCATACTCTTACCTTGCAAACCTCCCAAACTCTCAAAGTCCACATACAAATGCCTGGAATTAAAACCTCTCGATTTTGAGTACTCCACTACCTCTCAGGATCGACTTCATTTCTTGGCCCCAAAAAATTCCAAGTATAAATTCCCTTCAATCCATTCCAACCCAATGCTTCCATGCTCAAACCTCAAGACTATACCACCAAGACTTGAAGTGCTTCATAGGATCTCTTGGTGCCAAGAAGTCTAGAAATCTCAAAAAAAAAAAGATCAAGTCCATAATTTTGTCCCCTCTTTATGCTCGAAGTCCCTTCACCAATCACCCGAAGTTTCTCCACCAAATCCTCGAAGCAACTTCACCGCCGACTTGTTTGGCCTCCACCATTGATGGGATTTTAACTTCACCAAAAGTCTAGCAAATCTTTCCCAACCCCTATGCGACTTGTTTTATAGCTCCTCTTGGCCTTAGAGAACACCATACTTCAACTGCATCACGTTTTGAACACCTTTTCCATCAATTTGTGCAAATTGACGACCACTTTCTAACTACACTAAAATGACCTAAAAACTCATCAAATGGTCACATACAACCATTATATAGCATCAAATATCATAAATAGGCAATCTAAATTTAATTCAGACAAATATATTATCCTAGATCTAACCATACACAAAATGACGAGTTGTTTTATAAAACGGTTTAAAACTATTCAAATTACATATTTATCTTTTTAAACTCAATTTAAAACATTATTAAAGTTTGATCTAGGTTTAAAAATGTTTAAACATCAAAAACATATTAAAACTTGACATTTTACTATATCTACATGCATAGAATAGTAAGAGATGCAAGATCACTCACCTAGTACAAGAATACACAAATCCAAAGCAAATCCATGGGTGAACAGTAGTGCATGAATCCTAAGATGTCAAAACAGTAGATCATCTGACCCCTTTTCTAATTACTTATTAATAACGTACTTAAGCTAATTAAAGTAAGGAAAATTGGTGATATCTGATTAAGAAATGAATAATGAAGGTTTGGATCAATTTTGGAAAGTGGAAAAGGTGATTAGGAACTATCCTATCTCTTTATTGGGAACAATTCCCAAAATAGTTTATGGGGCCTTATCTGGGCTTAATTAACACCCGCTAATCAAGCCAAGATTATACAAAATTCATATGGTCGTATCTCATAAACGATAAGTTCAATAAGCTATTATGACCACTTTATGGAAAGAGAACCCATCATAAAATTCCAATGGAAGTGCTCGCAACCTATAATTCGCCTTTTATAGCATATGCCCTATAAGTTTTCAAAGTCAAAATTGTCGAATTAATTTGCTAAGGGTCTTAATTTCACTACTCAACATTACCCAAAGTTAAAGTGTTATACGGTCCAATATGTATTAAAAAATAATATTTTATGATCGTCGGATACGTAAAATATGGGTAGTAACAATCTTCCCCTTTAGGAATTTTACCCCCGAAATCCCAAAATCATATAAGGTAAAGTCAACAATAGTTCCTCTGCATGTCTATCATCCACAAGCAACCATCTCAACCATCAAATATGCAATCGTGCAATCATAAGCAGTCAAATAATATATGTGCCTATCCTAGCATATAGAGTAATAAACTATTCTATACGGAACATCAAAATGATATGTGAATGGCAGCGATAAAATGGAATACTTACCAAGTAAAGAGCTTTGGATAAGTGGTCTCTATGTAGTTAAATCCTTACTAAAGTCTCGCTAAATCCCCGCTAAAGCATGCAACGCTATTTGGTCGCTACACCTTTTCAGTTTAGCACTATCAAATTGTTGATCCGCTTAAAACCCTGCTACTTTTCGTTTCACCCGCTAATCAATAGTTTTAACATCAGTTTTAACAACATTAATACAAAAAAGTTAATTTGGCTAGTTCTCCTTTAAACTAAATCGACAAAATTAGGGTAAAGACCTAAGTTTAAAGCCTAAGTTCTTAATGTAAGTTGGAAATCTACATTAGCAACCAAGTCGGGACTGCATAAATCATGATTTTCGCCATTTTGTTGTACATAAGACTAAAATATATATCGCTTTCCCTATACAAACGATGATAGAATAGAACAAAAAAACTTTAAAGAATCAATTTTATTTCTAATAAGGCATTTTACATCTTCGCTATTTTCCACTATATCTCTGCTTTATTCCCACTATAACGTTTTACACCTCCACTGCTATAGAATTGCTAAGCACTTTAACTAATAAAGTGGCCCTTATACTCTCCTCGGTCTTCCATGTGCAATCAACTTCGCTGTCACTCCATTGAACCTTCACTAACTCAAGCGTCTTCCTCCTAAACTACTTCATATTACGTTTGGTGATACGAATAGGCTAATGAGATCTCAAAGTTTCTGGTTCAACCTCAATATCATCAAGTTGATTCGATACCACTATTATGCCTGAGCCATGCATAAACTTCCACAAGTGAGAAATGTGGAATACATTATGTACATCCGCCATCTTCTGATTAAGTCCACTCTATAAGTAAGGTTCACAATCCTCTTGAGTATCGGAAAAAGACATAAAATCTCGATGCCAACTTCCCCTTAGTGCCAAATCAAACTACAATCTTCAATAGTGAGAACTTAATAAATACTATATCACTAACATAGAAGTCCAAATCTCTACATTTCTTATCTGAATAGCTCTTCTGTCGACCTTGAGCACTTTCATTTATTGTCGAATGATATCGATCTTCTTCCATCTAGCCCAATAATTAGTTTTTTTCCTCTTTCCACCAACATAAAGAAGCGTCGCACAATCGCCATATAATGCCTTTAATGGTGTCATACCAATGCTAGACTAATAACTATTGTTGTATGCAAACTCTACTAGATGCAAATGATCACCCCACGGACCTCTAAAGTCAAGGATGAAAGCTCTCAAGATATCCTCCAAGATTCGATTCACTCTTTCGGTCTATGGGTGAAAGGCTAGACTCAGATGCAGCTCCATTTCCATGCCTCTTGTAAGCTCTTCCCGAACTCACTAGTGAATATAGGGTTACGGTCACTCATAATGCCCTTTGGCATACAATAGAATTGTACTATCCATTTTACATAAACCTCAGCCAATTTGGATGTAGTTCTATTTGACATTATATATATAAATCTAGCCTCTTTTATCAATCTATCAACTATGACCTTAATGCTATTAACCCTCTTTTGGACCTTGGTGATCCGTCGATGAAATTAATTAGTATCTTCTCCCACTTCCATTCAAGAATCTCAAGCGATTGCAACAAACCACTTGGCATCTTCTGCTTAGCTTTTAGTAGCTGGCAGTTCATACATTTTGAGATGAATGTCCCAATGTCCATCTTCATCCCTCTAAAATAGAATGACTGCCTCATATCATGGTAAATTTTATTACCTTCGAGATGTATGGTCAATCTCGAATGGTGGCACTCTTATAGTACCTCATCTCTCAACTTATCGACATTGGGAACGAAAAATCTCCGATCCTTAGGGAGTCAACCATCACGGCTTACTACCTCGTACCTTTAGACCCTGCTTCTTCCTCTAACTTAATTGTGATCTCTACGAGCATAGCATGATGCTTTTGACTACTTCCAATCCACTCAATCAAAGTAGGTTTGATAGTCAAATTAGCGAACATCTCCGAAACTAGCTCACATTGAGGTCTGAAGTCATAACTATCAACACATTCAAACTACTTCAACTCTAGGAACATCATCGTTAAGTTTACATGTCTTCTACTTAACACATTAGAGACTGCATTTCCCTTACTACGCATATAGGAAATGTGAAAGTCGCAAGAGGCCAGGAACTGTAACATGTATGGTTGAGAAGGCTAAGATCCTTCTACATAAGAGGTACTTCAACGACTTGTGGTTCGTGAATAACTCAAACCTTTCTTCAAAAAGTAATGCCTCAAAATCTTCAAAGTGAATACTATCACCACCAACTCCAAATCATGAATTGGACAATTTCACTTGTGCATTTTCAAGTGTCAACTAGCATATGCGGCAAACTTACCCTTCTACATCAATACCGCACCTAGTCCAGTCCTACATTCATTTGTGTGTACTATTACTTCCTTATTTCCACTTGGAATAACCAACACTAACATACTCGTCAACCTCTCTTTCAGACTCATGGATCCATGTTCACACGTCACATCCCGAATAAAAGTCTAATTCTTCTTCATCTAATTAGTTAAGGTATCTCTACCTTTGAGAATTCTTAGATCAAATGTTTATAGCATCCTCTCAATCCAAGAAAACTTCTCACATTTGTAGCACTCTTAGGTCTGTCCTAATTCGAGACCACTGCAACTTCCTCGATATCTGTAGCAATACCCAGTTCATAAACAACATACCCAAGAATCTCACTTCCCTCCTTCATAAGTGACATTAAAAAACTTCGCATGCCATCGATGTTTCCTCAATGCCTCCACCATAATCCACAAACGCATCTTGTGTTTCTCTTCCGTCTTTGAGTAAATGAGAATAACATCAATGAACACAGCTTATTTAATTGATCCTAGAAAAGATAGTTCATGAGCTCAACAAAGTATGCCGACACATTGATTAACCCGAACGGCATAACTAATAACTCATAAAATCCAAATGTTGTGCAAAACACCATAATCAACACATTATAATACCCTTTATTTTGGAATGTCATAATTTGGAAATTAAATTAAAATTAATAATAAGAAGAAATAACTAAAAGAGAAAAATAATTTAATTTTAAGAATTACCTTAGGGAGTTATTAATTATGTGTAGGACACTTTAAAAGTTAATTGAATCGACCAGGGATAATTAAGGCAATTAAATTTGACATTATTAGTAAGAATAGATATATTAGATTTATGAATGACAAGTAATTTGCATTGACAGAAATACATTGGTCAGATTAGGCAAGGAGGGATATTAGCCAAAGCCAAAATCACTAACATGCCTACCTTAGTCACATTCCCTTCTACTTCAATTTCATAAACCTTTAAGATAATGTCGGCCACCATATTCCAAGCTATAGAAGTGGATATCAAAAGCTAGAGATTCAAGTTTTAATTTTGAGAAGAGAGAAGACTAAATTAATTTTTTCTTAATCAGAGTGATAACATTATCCCTTAAACTCTCCCTAACCCATTTGGATTTAGATTTGTCTTTGAATGAACGATTTTGATGATGTAAATTATGTTTAAATGATTAAAAATTACTTTGAAGATGTTTTTAAATTTTAATCAAAGGAATTTATTCATGTTTTAGGTTAAAACATGATTTAATCAAGCACCATTGTCCCAGTGGTTAAGTGATTTGATTTTGGTGTGAGAGGTCACAAGTTCAAAACTTGCATAGCATGATTCGATCATTTATTGACATATGATATGTGGTTTGTTATCCAATGACATGTTATATCTAAGTACCATTTAAAACAACATGATTTAATCTTGTCTAAACATTATCAAAATTTAATATGATATGTAGGATAGCAAAATGAAAATCGATGTTAAATTCCATGATTTTTGAAAATTATTCGAAATTAATATGGATTTTCCAAGCTATTAGAATGGTTAATTTTGATAAAATTAACTATTAAAAACTGTAAAAATAATTATTTTGATTAACTTTGATATGATGTAAAATATGATAAATTAGATTTTTGGTGAATTTTTGGGATTTTTCCCACTGACTTTCAACTTTTTAGTAATTATTTCGCAAAAGAATTAATTAATTAACTAAAGGTAATTAATTAATATATTATGTATTAAACCTTTCTAAAAATGAGAACTGTAACAGCATAAGTTAATCACTAATAATTTGACTCGAAACATGGTTTGATAAAAAGTAATTACCTAGTAAGAAAATAAAACAATTTTCAAGTTCATTATAAGAATGCCATCGTAACTAGCGAAAACCCCTATAAATTTTCAACTTGCGGTAACATTAAAGCTATCAACCTTTGATAGATAGTAAAATGTCAACTTTTGATAGTATGTGACCTATCAATATGTGATAGCCCCTAAGGGCTTAAACTGTTATAATTATTGTTGTTCAACTTTTGATAGATAATGATAGCTTAACTTGCGATAGCATATGTGAAGTCATCAGCATGAGATAGCTACTTGTAATTCAACATGCAATAACCAGTGGAGTTACTAACTTGCGATAGCTCATAAGAGCTCAGCTTGCGATAACAAATAAATCTATTAACCTACGACAAGTAGTTGAGGGTCAACATGCAATAGCTTATGTAGTGGCCAACTTGCGGTAGCTAGGCTCAACATGAGTTGTCTAAATAAGAGTCAACTTTCATAGGCTTAATTTTCCATAGCCAATATGCGATAGCTTGGGAAGCTAAATGTTCGATGTAAAGTAAGAAAATACTTAGTGCACTTTGGAAGCCACTTTCCAAGTGTTGATTGATCATTTCATAGGGCTGAAATAGCAAAAGGAATTAATAAGTTAAAATTGTGTTAACTTATTTTGAAATGGAAGAAAGCTTAAAGGAGCTAAGAAATGATAAGTATCACTTGATCAAGGATAAAGTTGTTTTATCAAATGAAAGTGTAGGGTACATAATAAATAAATGAAAGAAAAAGATTGAACCGGGATCGTAAAGACATACCAACTCATAGAGTTATTAGACGGTAAGGTGCCACGACTACAAAATATAAAGTCGAATAGCATATAGCATGGTGCCACAATAGGGTTCAATCTAGAAAAAATTAAATTATAAAGTGAGCTATGGAAAGGTGCCCCGGCATGGTGATAAAATAACATGGCGGGGTTATAAACTTAATTGGCAATTTGAAACAATAGTGTTTTAGGACTATGAGGGGCTATTAATGCTTAATAAGGATGCGTGCTAAAATGTATTCAAGGATCTTACATTCAACCTCTTAAGAAAGTTAGGGTGGCTCCCTTAGTAGAACGAGTGGCCATTTCATCTAATGATGTTGTTCGAATAAGTGATGCATTAGTTATAGACAGACCTAGGAAGGTAATCAATAAATTAAATTAATGATAACTTAAAGACGAAAACCTAAATAAGAAATTAGATGATGTTTATATGGATGATGGATGATTGAATGAGTTGGTTCATGACTGTATGTTAAGTATAGGGTATACTTAGTCTGAATAGATGATATAATGATGACATTGTTCACAGTTGGATGACAAGTGTAGGGTGCACTTATGAATTGAAGGTGATGAAAGGTATGCTCGTGATGTAATGTTTACATGTATGATGTAACTGTTATGATGATAAAGTGAAAGGGAAACATGTCCCATGCTACAACAACATGGTCTCACTATGATTACTTAGGGTAAATGTTTTACTCATACCAAGTTTTGTATTCGACCTGTGATTTTATTATTTTCTATGAACTCATGGGTACTCATTCAAGTAGACTTAGTTTATGGTTTAAATAGTTATCTTTTGGAAAGGCGAAGGGGGAGGCTTATCTAGTGAACAAAAGTAATTTTGAAAATTTCACTGTGTAAAACTAAGCATTATAACTAGGTAAGTATCATATCAACATCTTCATATGTTGGTCATGACACTATATTTATTTCTTATTATATTTACCCACATGGGAATGGAATGGGTTAATGATGATGTAATAAATTATGTAGAAACAAATTGATGTAACAAAAATTTATATAGCCACTTTGTTTGTTTAATATTGTGCAAAATAAAATTGAACTCAGTTTGTCACTTGAAAATGTTTCTGGTGATGAATGCAGCATCATCGGCGTCTATTTTTGGGGTGTCGAAGTGGGGGATATTACAATGTATTTAGATCTTGGGTTAGGGGAACATTTAGGTGAAACAAAGCTAAAAAGAAACTAAGTTGTGGAAAATGATCACCATAGGGAGCATATATGCTATATATAACGTACTTATATTTTGATATTTATATATAGCAAGGATATATCTACTACTCTACTATCGCTCTAACATTCCTTACTTCTATTTCGTACAAACACTTGGTTATGCAGAAAGCAAGAATAGACCTACGTAATCGATATATGCCTTAGGAAGTACAAGAGTGAATCCTAGTAGATAAACTGACCGTACGCAAAATAATGGCTAAGGAGGGGAGGCAGCCTTGAAAGTTCATGCTGAATCTGGTATCCAAGTGTCTTGCCCGAGTAAAGGAGAAATGGACATGAATGCTTTGTCCCGCCAGTTTATGATTGAAATGACAAGGAAACGGTTGGTTGAAGTTATTGATTCGAGACTGATGGTAGGTAGAGGAGTAGACTTTTATAAGATGACATAGGATTATAAGAATTGTTGAGGAAAGGTATTTATGGGAAAAGAGTCTGCTCAAGAAATTTGAACTTGCCGAAGGTGTGTGAGCACATTTTTGAAGACTTAACGTATGATAATGCTTAGATAAGGAAGTTAGTTGCTCTTTAACATAAGGATGCTGCACTAGACTGGTGGGAGGCTATAATTTCTAAGGTCCCAGAGGAGGAAATACCTGGGAACAGTTTATGGAGTGATTTGGGGCTCGGTTCGTTTCGGAATTATAAAAGAGTGCATTGTGCATGGAGTTTTTGGATTTGAAGCAAGGGGAGATGACTATGGCAGAGTACATCTAGTGCTTTAATAACTTGTCAATGTATGGAAGGTAAAATATTAATACTCCACTAAAGAAGAATGAGAAATTTATTGAAGGCTTAAGGAAGGGACTGAATCATAAGGTGATATATTTACTCCTTTTGATATGGTGGTGGAAATGGCGAGAAGGTATGATCGCTTATTTCTGGAGGAGAGAATGGCTGTTAGACCCAAGGGTGGGCTAAAGATAAGATTCAACCTATATCAAAAGGGTAAAAATAATCGGAAAGGAGAAAATGCCTTGGGAGGAGGAGCTTAAAAGTCTAATGTGGTGGATGTCACTTTTTTAACTCAAATAGAAGGGACACTATTCCACTAAGTAAATCTAGACGGAGAAAAAGGACAAGGCCAATTGCTTTTTGTAATAGACCTAGCCATAAAAAGAGGAATTTCCTAAAAGCAAAGCAAGCAAAGGCTTATGCCTTGGAGGGACCTTCATCTGGACCAATTACTAAAGAGAAAGAAAAGGATGTGCTTAGACATATGATTTCGACTTCCATTATGTCGGTTAGAGTTCTATTTGATAGTGGTACTACTCACTCTTTTATTTTGAAAGATTCGGTTGATAGGTTAGAATTAGACATTACTTTTATGATTACATCATTACATGTGGTTGATCAGATCGGTGGGTATACCACTCTTGGATTAAGGTGCACTGACCTTGAGTTCGATCTATAGAATTTGCTTGTTTGCAAACTATATTTGTTTGACTTCGTATGATATGGGGTAATATTTAGGATGGACTGGTTGGTTAGACACGGGGCACAGACTTATGTTATGGCCTTATTCGGTAAAAGATACTACTGAGAAAGTAGGGTTCATTCATGCCAGGATGAAAGCAGCGTAATCACGGAAAAAAAAGTTACGGCGACAAGTGGAGGAAGGAGCTTGAGTTTGCAGTAGACGATTATGTGTTCATGAAAGTTTCTACGATGCGAGGAGTTATGCATTTTGGAACGGTAGGAAAATTTGTATCTAAATATGTAGGACCATTTTCAGTGATTAGTAGAATTGGTAAACTCGCTTATAGAGTCGAGTTACCAAGTAGCTTAGTGGGTGTGCATAATGTTTTTCATATATCGTATTTAAGGAAATGTGTGCATAACTCAAGCTCGATAGTGGAACCAAGGACGATAGAAGGTTTATCCACAGAGTCAGATTTGACATATGTGAGACAACCGAAGGGAATAGTAGGTCATGATACAAAGGAGTTAAGAAACAAAGTTATCAAACTCGTTTGCGTCCAGCAGAGTGATGACAAAGATGATTATACCTAAGAGGTGGAGGATAAGATTAAAAATATCCATCCCGGGTTATTTTAGACATTCATGTGCATAGTACGGTACTTTTTTTGTCTATTATATGTACTAGTAGGGTACAACTGTAGTAATGTGTGATATGATTATGTGTTGAACTGATGCATTTTTTTTGATGGTTGACGATTTACAATAATACGGTACTAGTGTAATCTTTTGTACTTGTGTGCACTTATATGATGATGGTAATTTTACACTTTCAAGGTGTTAATATAATTTTTATTTTTCCTTGAAGAATTTTAGGGACAAAATTTTTGTAAGAAGGAACACTGTGAAACCTATGTATTAGAGTTCCATAATATGAAAAATCAAATAAAAACTAATAATAAGAAGAAATTATTAAAACAAAATTTTTGATTGCAAGAATTAGCCAAGGCAGATTTTATTAATTAAGTGTGAGACACTTTAAAAGTTAATTAAATAGACCATGGACATTAAGACAATTAAAGTTGGCCTTATTAATAAGAAAAGATACATTGAATTTTGAACGAGAAGGACATTGTATTAAGGGAAATATAGTGAGATTAGGCAATAAGGGATATTAGCCCAAGTCAAAATCACTAACATACCTACCTTAGTCATAGTCCCTTCATTCTAATTCATTTTCATAAACCCTTAAAACAAGACAAGGCCAGCCTCCATACTCCAAGCTAAAGATGAGGAAATCAAAAGCTAGAAGATTCAAGCTTCACTTTAAGAAGAGAGAAGACTAAATTAATGTTACCTTAATCAAGGTGAGTAAATTTTTCCTTAAAACTCTCCCTAATCCATTTGGATTTAGAATTATCTTTGAATGAATGATTTTGATGAAGCAAAATATATTTGAATGCTTAGTATTGCTTTGAAGATGTTTTGAAATTTTAATCATAGGATTTTAGTTAAATTTTAGGGTGAAACATGATTTAAGCTTATTTAAAAGATGAAAATTTAATATGATGTTTAAGATGAAAATGATAATAGGTTTTTAATTCCATGATTTAAAAAATTGTTCGGAATTAATATGGATATTTTAAGTTAAGAGAATGGTTTTGGGAAAATTAATTATTAAATGTAGTAAAAATAATTATTTTGACCTGAAATTTTGATATGAGGTAAAATATGATTGGATTTCTTCCATCGATTTCCAAATTTTTACAAATTACTTGGCAAAGGAAAGAACTAATTTATTGAACATAATTAAATAATTAATTAATAGAGTATGTAACTAACCTATTCTGAAAAGTAAACTGTAAAGGCATAAGTTGACCAATGTTAATTTGACACAAAACATGGCTTGGTGAAAAGCAATTTCCTAGTAAGGAAATAAAATAATTTTCAAGTTAATTACAGGAATTTCATCTCACACTACGACAACCCTTATAAATGTTCAACTTGCAATAACATTAGAGCTATCAACTTGTGATTACCAATAAAATAAAATGTTAACCCACGATATTACTTGATCTAGCAACATGCGATAGCCCCTAAGGATTAACCTATTATAGTTTTGTTGTTCAACTTGCAATAACCCATAAAATTGCGAAAGCTAATGTTATCTTAACTTGCGATAGCTTATGTGAAAATGTCAACATGCGATGGCTATTGGGAGCTCAAAGTGCGATGGCCAGTAGAGCTATCAACTTATAACATCTTATAAGAGTTCAACTTGCAGTAGGTAATAAATTTATTAACCTGCGACAGCTAATTAAGGGTCAACATGCAAAAGCCTATGAAGATCAACATAAGATGGCTTATGCAGTGACAACTTGGTGTAGCTACAGGGTCGGCCCTTACCTAAAGCAACAGAAGCAGCTGCTTTGGGCCTTCAAATTTCAAGGACACCAAAAAAAATTCCGCGTTATTATAAAAGATCCCATGAAGATAAGATGCAGCCGCATAGAGAAAAATAGGAAAATCACGAAATGGCGAAAGTGCGGAAGAAGAATAGGCCGGAGGCAAAGGAAAATAATCTACAGTCAGTAATCATCATCAATTTCTGTTTTTTCTCTCAATTTCCTTCATTTTACCTTTGCTTGCATATTTGATCCAAGGTTAGAGTTTTTGTATTTGTTTTAGTCAAGTTTATAATTGATTTTGGTAACTTCTAGTAGTTATCATCTGTGTTTAGAGCATGTGTTGCATATTCATAAATGGTTGTGAACTGACTAAATTGAATCGGTAGTATTATCAAATGGAGCATTATTTTTGGTTCTGTAGGCATAAAGAAGAATTTTAGCTTAAAAATAGTAGCGGTATAGTAATGAAATCTAACACACGATTCAACTGAAAAAGAAGCAATTAAGCAAATTTGCAGGTAAATACGTGTATAATCCGATACCCAACAATACAAAATTTGTTCTCTACCAAAATAAGAAACATAATTTTGGTTCCTTTTAGTAAGGCCAAATGGTGTTGACATTCAAAATGGTACATGAAGCAACCTAAAGCTTTGTGTTTTCAAAGCGTTTAGAATGTGCTGCAAATATTTATTACTAATATACTCTTTATATTTTCAAAATTTTGAATTGCAACCATGAATATAACATCTTTGTGTTTTTGAAGAGTGAATAGTAGAGAACCAACATTGTTTTCTTCCTTTTAACTCCAAAGTGGAGATCATATCATCTTTATTTATTGCTGATAATCTACGTAAATTATTTTGATGCTTTGTTTTTTCATCACACTAGACATGTTAAAGGGCCTTAGTTTATAATTCGCTTTAGGCATCAAAACTCTTAGAACCGACCTTGGGTAGGTAGGCTCAACTTGTGATGGCTAAATGAGAGTCAACTTTTAATAGCCAGGCTTAACTTGCAACGATCTGTATGCGATAGCTTATGAAGCTATTGTAACAATCCTACTCGAAACGGGTCTAATTTTTTATCCGATAAAAGCCCATCAAATCTTAGGTCCACTTCAAAGCTGGATGTTGGTTGATAAAATTTATACAATGAACAGTATATAGAGCTATCCATCTATACTTTCAATATCTCACGGCAAAAGGTATAGAGTATAATGACAGAAATAAGTGCCAATTCCATAAAAGTCAAATTTCTGAAATACAACATATCATCCCAAATATCCAAAACACAATATTCCAAAAATAACATCAACATGTTTGAAAACTGGGTACATCAAAATATATCAAAAACATAAATAGATAGGTAAACCACCACAAATCTTCTTCGTCGCATTTGTCTCCTCTATCAGCATTATTTCCTATAACTCGTGTATTGTAATGAGGAGCGGTCATAACAACAATATCTGATGAATGAAAATCTCAAATCTTACCATAATAGTATTTGGGTAGCATCATCTAAACAAGTAATATATCTTACGCATCTTATATTATCCTACCAAGAATACTTCCATCTATAATCCTAAAGGCTCTTCCAGTCCGACTACATAACGTACCTTCAACTATAGGCCAAAGGACTTTTCCAGTTCAACGCAATTACCATTTATCATGTCCTAACAATGTAAGAGAAAGCACCTAAGTCACTTAATACCTCTTTAATGAGAATTAAGCAGACTCTGACCATTTAATACTTAAACTCTGAGTAGATCCCTATCATTTATTCCCTAAACCCAAGGTGGACACCTCTCTAGTACTCCTTCAGTGACATCACACGAAATCTCATCATACCAATTAATACATCTTTATGGGAAGAGGCGGATCCTACAATAGCCATTTAACTCGACCTCAAAGCCGACTCTTCTCGAGATTCCCTACGATCGCACCTAAAAGATAATCTCGACAATTTAATACTTCATAAGTGGGAAGGAGGCGGACCTTACAACAGTCACTTAATACTCCAAACCCAGAAGTAGGCCATATGTCTTATAACCCGTAACCCAAACTATGACATCTCACATTACTCTAATTATTCGTAGGTGCTAGTAGCCAGATTAGCTGGTCAGACTTACCCTATAAAATTTGGACTAACCTCACATCCACCATGGGTACTTGTTATTAACGACCTCTCACATCAGTCCACAGTCACACTGCTAGTAGACAGATTAGCTGTGCGGACTTCTGTGTGCTTTTGACTGACCTCACATCCCTGTAACTTAGTCATATTTTCACTCTTCTAACATACTACCATATTTAACCTCACTACATTTCGTATTAAGGCCATATAAGGAAAACTCCTTATTCTGCCTTTGATTATGGATTAATTTCCATGATCATCCTTAATTTCCTTCCTAAGGGTTTAACGTTATTTACTAACCTATTTATACTACACGATTACGTTATCAACTATATGTTAATAATGTATTTATACAATTATATATTTATACGTATGTAATTTAGGTGAACTAAATATTCCTAAGTGTGCAAAAGTTTTTGCTTCCTATGATAATCATTTAAAATGTCAAATCTTATAAATTCATACAAGCCTAACTCCATACAATAACTTACAAAATAGCTAATATCCTTAAGTAAACAATAGACTTGCATTAACAAAATAGAATCAAAAACCAAACTTATTATATTTAATAAAGTAGAATCAACACCGCTATTTCAAGGAATAAAACTTACAATTTAAGCCCTTTATACTCTATTCAACTTTTACATATACAACGAAAAAGGGATTCATATTTAAATTATAGAAATAGGTAGTGCAAACTATGAATAAGAGAATTTGTGCTCTTCACACCATTTTCCAACTTATTTTCTTTTTAAAACCCTTTAGCACAATAATAGAGAATAGTTGGAAGTGGAATGAAATATAAAATATTCAAATTGCAATAACAATTTTTTTTTTACTATTTTAGTATAAAATAATTGAGATTCTAATAAACATTAGAGTTGACATTTTATTTTTGGGTTTTAGTTTTAGGGGTGTACAATACTCCGAGGGCACAAAACAAATCCGAACTTGTACTAAAATGTGAAAAACGGATATTTCCACTCACTGATAGTATTTAGCTTCCATTTGGATTCGATTTAGGTCTTTTCCTAACTCCTCCTTCAATTTCCTCTCTTTTAAAATGTACAATAATTCAATTGTATATAAATTATATTTAACATTCAGAGATTGGGGAAGAATAAAAATAGAAAAACGTATACCTATATAAACCTATTATCTTTTCCCTTTAGGCTTGAACTCTTAAATCCAATCGAAGAAGAAGAATGACCGACTATAAGTAGCGTTACAAATATTTTTCTAAATAAAAGTAAAGAAGCTAGCCTCTTATTTATAGTGGTTAGAAGGAGACCAGACCGTATGATTTAAGTTGGTTTAAAATAATAAAATTTGGACCGTTAGTACCTAACAAAACCCTAGCTGCCACACGTCATCGAAGACTGCTCCTCCCTAGACGGTCGACCGCTAGTGGTTAACTAGCCCAAAGGTGGCAGTCGATCGGTCCTATTGAATTAGATGAGTATTTATTATTGTTGTTATTTTTTAATTTCTTAACTATTTCAATAATAACGTCAAGATTTTCTTTAACGTTAAATTACCCTAACGTAAATTTATTTATTACCCATTTTGATTTCCACGTGAGCATTATTTAACTTTTGAAATTGGAATTTGTTTGAATTATTTTAAATTCGAAAACGTTAAACGTTTGTAACTTTTCCATTTAAATTCCGATCGCAAAACTTAATATATGAAAGTTAATCAGAAAATCGCTCCGCATGCAATGGTGTAACTTTCATGGCCCAATTTTGATATTCACAAAATTTCTATTTCTAGCCTTATTATTAATTAATTAATCATTAATTTTTATTAGGTGTTACATTCTCCTCCCTTAGAATGGATTTCATCACCAAAACCCTTAAGGGATATATAGTGTAACATGCACTCTACAACCATGTTATACAACTAAGTTATTGACAAAACCATCTGCTCAACCAAATATGCAATGTGATTATGCATGCAACATACTATATATGAGCACAGTCCTAGCGTGGATGCAAGATCGTGACATATAGGTATGTATGCAAGCATCCTAAATATGCATAAAATTCTATATGAGTGCAAAAATAATAGTGAAATGTGTGGCAACCATCTATTGCCATCCAATTTAGCAAGCACGATGCAATCAAAAACCTAAATTTTGGAGAGAGAAAATTTACCAAAGATGAGGTTAGGATGAGAAGCCTTCATCTTCTCTTTGGTTTCTCATGCGCTTTCTGCTGGATTAACTCCCCATTGTACTCGAATTGGCCTAATTACTTTATTGCAGAGCTTCCTAGTTCCGTGTTCCATTATGAGTGCAGTGGCACGGGGTGCTATTGGCTTTGTCTATATGCCTACTAACTGATCAGGCTCTACTATGGTGATGGTGTCGTGTTGCCATTTCCTCAAATGCGAAATATGAAAGACGTTATGAATTCTTGCTAACTTATCTGGCAGCTTTAATCGATATGCAAGTTTCCCTACTCCTTCCAAGATCGGGAAAGGCCCAACAAACCTTGGCGCCAACTTTTATGATGTACAAAACCGCATGACCTTCCTATAAAGGGAAACCTTAACAAACATCATATACCCTACCGCAAGCTCCAATTCCTTTCTTCGGTTGTTGGCATAGGACTTTAGACGGTCTCTGGGGTCTTTATTCGCTGTCTAATCATCTTTATCTTTTTAAAGGTCACGTGAATCAAATCTAGTCTAAGTATAATTTTTTCGGTGGTTTCCTCCCAACTATTTGGTGACATGCATGGCATCCCAAATAATGCTTCAAAGGGTGTCATGCCAATCATCGCTTGGTAACCATTATTGTATGCGAACTCTACTAAAAGTAAATATTTTTCCCACTATCCCTCAAAATCCATGGTGTAAGCCCTCTACAGATCTTCCAAAATCATATTCTCCCTTTCCATCTAGCCGTCGGTCTATGGGTAGCAAGCAGTGTTGAGATTCAATGTCGTTCCTAGGGCCAATTGTAAACTCCTCCAAAATTCGCTAGTAAACAAAGGGTCTCTATCACTAATAATGCCAATCATAATTCCATGACATCATACTACTTCCTGGATATAAATTTGCAAAGGGATGTCATAGTCCTATTTCTTCTAACTGGAATAAAGTGGGCACTTTTCGTGAGTCTATCTACCATAACCCAAATAGCAATATTGTCTCTTTGACTCCTAGGTAACCCATCCATAACGTCCATTGATATATGCCAATAGAAAATAATGGTAATGGTTCCTTTCTTGTTTCGCCTCAAATTCAAGTTGGTACTTCTAGTGGTAATGGTTCTTCGGGCTTCCTTTGTTTCGCCTTTATCTTTTGACACGTCAAATACTAGAGATAATTTCCGCTATCCTTTTCTTCATCCTTGCCAATAGGAAATCCACTATGTATCCTTATACATTTTATCTCTACCGGGGTGAATGGTTATCCAAGAGTGGTGAAACTCGACCCTGTGAAGTTAAAGCACGTAGCGGTGCGAGTGAAAAAAGATATAGCTGGGATAAAACGGGGATATAGCGGAAAATAAAGGAGGTGCAAAAAGCTTCACTTGATATAAAAATATATATTCAAAGTTAATTAGTTCTCATTATCCCATCAGTTGTGTAGGGAAAAGAAATATTGCTTAATCTTGTATAATAAAACTAAAGAATATCATGATTTATGCAAACTATATTTGACGACTATAATAGATTTCTAACTTATATTTAGAGCTTACGTCATAAAATTAGGTCTTTACCTTAATTTTGTTAATTTGGTTTAAAAGAAGACAAGTTAGATCAACCTTTGTATATTAACATTGCTAAAGCGAGTGCTAAAAATCCTTGATTTAGCGGGTGTAGTAGAAAATAACAGAGATTAAAGCGGATCTACTATTTAACAATAATAAATTGACATTGCATAGCAGCCGAAGAGTGCTATAGGCTATAGTAGGGATTTTATGGGGCTTTAGCAGGGTTTTAACTTCACAGACTCAGCTAGAACTTCCTCTAAAATGTCCTCTACCATAGGAACACATAGACATCCATCCCTTCTCAAACATCCTCTTTCGTCAACTGCATATATGAAGGAAATGTTCTCCTCTACTTAGCTCGCCCAAAATATCTACCATCGTCGCATCCTTCTTCTTCTCTTGGCCAATGTGGTCCATCAATGCCGGCCTAACTTCCATTTCTACCAGATACCCTAGAATGGGTTTCAATGGCAGTTGGAAATCGAAGTTCAAGAGCAACTCTAACCGCCTCCACTCATATATAGCACCTAAAGTAGAATGCCTTCGGCTAACAACGTCGACGACAACATTCCCTTTTCCGGAAGTGTACTATATCTCAAAGTCATATGATGTTATAAATTCCATCCATCTCTGCCGCCTAAGATTCAAATATTTTTGGGAAAATAGATATTTAAGGGATTTGTTGTTGGTAAATAACTCAAACCTTTCTCCCAAAAGGTAGTGCCTCCACAACTTCAAAGAAAAGAGATAGCCGCTAACTCCAAGTCGTGAGTTGGGTACCTCTTCTCATGGTCCTTCAACTGCCTACTTGCATAGGCTATCACTCAATCTTCTTGCATAAGAACTACTCCTAATCATATACCACATGCATCAGTGTAAACAATGAAAGGCTTCATCCCATCGAGAATGGTAAGTACTAACGCACTAGTCAACAACTCTTTTTAATTCTCTAATGCTTCTGTGCTTTCTCATCCCATACAAAAACTAGGTTTTTCTTGGTTAAGCGAGTTAGTGGGACTACTATCTCGAAAAAAATCCTTGATTGGCTTTGTATAGTGACCCACCAGTCCAAGAAAGCTCCTAACTTCCATGGCATCCTTTGAATCTTCTAGTCTTGAATAACTTTCACCTTTGTAGGATCCACATGCAATCCCTTCTCGAAAACAATATGACTGAAAATCTCACATTCTTCTTCCAAAAATAACACTTTGAAAATTTGTTTTCCTTTTATTTGGTTCCTTCTCAAGGTCTTTAGTACCTCTCTCAAGTGATTTTCGTGCTCACCTCGCTTTTAGAGAATACTAAAATATTATCCACGAACACTATGGTGAAATTGTTTAGCTGCCCCCTAAAGACTCTACTAACCAAATCTATAAAGTATGCATAGGCATTCGTCAATCCAAAAGATATAACCTCCCATTCATACAGTCCATCTAGAGTGCGAAAAGCAATCTTATGTTTGCAATCCTTAGCCATCCTTAATGATGGAATTTGGTGGCTTAGTCCAATTGGGAATAGATTTTTGGCTCCAACAAGCCGGTCAAACAAGTCATTTATTCTAGATAAGGGAAACCTAATCATTTTGGTTAGTTTGTTATGTTCTCTATAGTTAATGCAAAGCCATAAAGAACCATCTGCCTTAGCGACAAAAACAACTAGTGCTCTCCATTCTGAAGTACTTTTGCTAATAAATCCCTTCTACCGTAGCTTCGAAATTTGCTTATCCAACTCTTGCCTTTCTTTGAGGGCCATATGTCTTAATGGTAGTACGAATGGTCTAGCGACCTTATCCAAATCAGTTCTAAACTCTATCTCCATTTGGAGTGGGAAACCCGAGACTTCTTCAAAAACATCAGGAAATTCTCAAACTAAGGCATGGACGAGACTTGCCTTATGATAGGATAAATAGCTTAACTCCATTGAATTTTGGGGGTGTACAACGAGCATCTATATCTCAATCCTTACAACTCTTTATCCATACAATCCTCTATCACAATCTAGGATAGCCCATAGTAAGATAACCAATCCATCCCTAAGATAAGTCCATACACCTTAAAATCAAGAACATACGCATTACATGTAAAATAGATGTTACATATATCCACAACTAGATCTTTATAAATCAAATAAAGGTGCATCAACCCCACAATAGGATTCGACACGACTATTAGGTTGGTGACAACTTAGTTTTTTAGAATTAACGAGTTAACTATATTTCTAGCTATGAATGAATGTGATGCTTCCGAGTCAAATAAGGTATGAATAGTATTCCCAGAAATACCAATTATACCTTGCAAAACAGCTTTTCCTTGGTCTTTATGATGAGGTCTACTTGAGATAGGTATAGCTTCAATGACATAAGATAGCCCACCTTGTCCTTCTTTTGTTAGCGTCGGGCATCAATTCTTGAAGTGTCCTTCTTCATGGCAGTGGTACCATCTCCCTTTGAGCTCCTCTCTCATCAAACTCACCTTGCAGTCCTTAGAAACATGTCCCTTCTTCTGACATCTACAGCGTATCACACTTCCCTTCTTGATTTTCCCATTTTCCTTCTTGTCTACCCAAAATCCTCCTTTCTTAGCTCTATGTTGACTTTGCGTCGGTCCAACCTTCTCCTTCTCCTTAATACATGCAGTCTGTAGTAGGGTCATTTCAACTATCATATCATAATTGGCATCCATGGGTACTTGGGTCAAAAGCAGCTCCCTAAGTGGGGAATTCATGCCTTTAATGAACTTTATAGCCTTCTTTATAGGGGTATCAATCGGACTCAATTTGAACTTAGCTAGTTCCATGAACTTACTAATATACTCCTTCAACATGGAATCTCCCTGCCTAAGTTGTATAAACATTTTCCAATTGCAAACTTACTTCAGCTCTGGATATGAACTGCGACTCAAAACGAGTTCTGAATTCAGCCCAAGTGATTCCCTCTTCAACATTCTCCTCGGCTTACGCTTCTCTAGTCTTTCTTTAGTAACAAGGATCATGGGTCTTTCTCTGTCGCCATATCTTTGAAATGTCTCTAGATGTCCCATATCTGTTCAACAGGTGTGCCAATAGCTATGTTCTAAGAAGAAATATTTGAATATAAATCTGATCGATCTCATATGTATCATACCAAATTCCATCAATCGAATCACTTTTTCGAGAAATACGAGACATCTAAGTCGTACAAGTAAAGAGGCCGTTTCTAGGACCGACCGACGAAGGGACCGTCCCGGTTGTCCCCGTTCACTTCGCTCGCCTCACCTGCACAGGCGACAACCAACAAGGCGACCAACGAGAGGTCGCACATTCATAATAGCGTTATAGTCCACTAATCTAGCACCTCCCTTTTAGATGCAATGTAGTCATCCTCCTCTTGGTTCGATCTTCCCATCCAACTGGAATATTAATAAAACCTTATAATGTTGTTATAAGGTTTAAAAATCGTGTAGGAAACAAGTCAAGATGGAAATGGATTGCAAATAGTAAAATCAAAGGTGAGTTAATCTCACTCATTTGGATTACCATAATTTAAATAGTTAAATTTAAATTATTGGATGGATTGTTTAAGTTGATAACTTATTATCTATCTGGATGTGATAATGTATAATAGTATATATATATATATATATATATATATATATATATATATTGGACTGATTGATCTCCCGCATTATACAATGGATGAGACCCTATGCGCCCCACATTATAGCAGATGACCCCATATACCGCGATATTCCACCTCGAAGTGGAATTGGTATTTTATATTGTGATAACATCTATGGATGTAGGGAAACAGGTTGGAGGGATTCAACTAGATTCCTCAAAACGTTGAATTTATTTTACATTTCAACGATGTGATCTATGTGATAATCTGTGATGATTATATTGGGAATTGAAATTATTGAATGCCATGGCTTGGTTGAATGTATATTGGTATTTGAGAAAAATGAAATATATATAAAGTTGGATTTTTTTTAAAAGGAAATTAAAAGGGAAATTTCTAAGTAAATTAATAATAGTGAATCCAAATAATTTAAAGAAATGAATTTGGAAAAGGGGTAAAGGTTTGATTTTAAATCCTAAATTCAAGGTTGGGAAAATAAGGATTTTGAATAAATAGGAAAAATGATTTTTATTTGAAATAAGGACCTAAGCAATATTGTTTTGCAAAGATCGAAGAAATATATATTAAAATTTAAGATTTGAAATGACTTTGGGAAAATAAAAGAAGAAGCTGAAATAAAATATTAAATTGGAATTTTCGATTTAAATAAGAATTTAAATCATAAATAAAGGTATGAATATGGGATAAATGGGTTTTGAAATAAATTTGTTTAAGTAAAAGAATTTATTTTAAAATGGAGTTGGTTTTGGAAGTCGATTTGAAAACTGACTAAATGTTGAAACTGTGATTAAAGGAGAATGAGATGGCGAAATTTATTAACTGGGTTTACACGTGAAATAAGATATCAGTGTATATTTGGAACTATAAATTCACGATGGGAATTTATAAAGGATGGGTAATTTGTTTTAAAAATAAATAGTGGTTTTATTTTAAAAAAAGTGTGGAAAGGAAATTTATGGAATTGGGGCATAAATTAAATTGGAATAAATCGAGAAGGATTTATAAATGATTTGATGGCTATATTTAAATGGAAGTGTATTTCCCTAAAAATCCAAGTATATTTTCAAAGAAAGATTTCAAAGTATAAGTTAGAATCTTTAAAGTGGCTTTAAAAGAATGTTTTTGAAAGAATGTTTTTAAGCATAGTAATACAACATCTCAGAGCAGAAGGTCTTTACTTTAATGGCGTAGTTGCTATCTTGTTCTCGCTGGTGATTTTTGCCCGTCCTTTAATCCTTCCGCAATCCTCCTCCCTCTGCTCTTCCCTCCCGCCCGTCCCTTCCGATGCCTGCTTCGCCTCTCCTCCCCGCGCTTATCTCTGCTCCCTCCATTTCGCCTTCATCCACCAGATCTGGCAGGGTTTTTAAGGATTTTCCATCTGTTTGATTACGACAATTGCCTCCATCGCTTTCTGGTGTGGATTTTCCGCCCCTGCCTGCTCCTAAACTTTCTTCCCTTGCTTCTACTGTGTGCGCTGGTTCACTGCCCTTGGTTGGTGTCACCTGTGATGCGGAGGTTGGTAGTGTGCCTTCGCTTGTGAATATGAATGTTGTTTCTGGAGTGGATGGTGAGGATTTTGGTCTGTCTGGCCGCGTTTTGCGTTCTACTGATGCTAATTTTTCAAGTCGTGATCCTTGCAACTCAGGTGTTCGTCCTAATGCCGTTGAGAATTGTTTTCTCAATCTTTGTGATAATATTTCTGATTGTAGTCTGACTATGTTGGTGAACCTGTTGTCGAGGAGCTTCCCAGTTCGTTGCATTGCTCTGCTGCTCCTTCCCAGGCATGTTCGAAAGCTTGGTCTTCTCTTTTTACTTCTCTGCCCTGTAACGCGGGAGAATACAAACCGATTGATTTCGATATCGTTGAGGAAAATGGAGTGATGATTCCACACCCCAGTGTCATGCAAGCTGGTATGGATTACTGGTCAGACTACTTGGTTGGCTTCTTTTGGACCCTAATCACCGCCTGCTTGATGCATCGTCTGTTTGTCGTAGGGCTTGGAAGCTTCGTGGTGCTCTACGAGTTAAGCTAGTTGATTCCATGTACTTCCTTTTATTCTCCTCAGCTAACAATCGTAGTCGAGTTCTTAAGGCTGAGCCTTCCTTTTTTAGTGGGCAACCATTTTTCATTACTCCTTGGTCTCCGACTGTTGCTAGTGCTCGTGAGAAAGTTCTTTCAATCCCCGTGTGGGTTTACTTTTCGCAAATTCCTCTGCTCTTCAACCTTTAATTGGTTTGAATTGGCTGGCTTTTAATGTTGGTAAATTGAAATGTTTTGACTCAAATACATTTGTGCATGAAAAATTGGTATTCGCCAAGGCTTTGATTGAGATTTCCCCTTTTAAGCCTCTCCCTTCCACTATTCCTGTACAGCTAGCTGTTGGTCATGTAGTGGAAGTCCGTGTTCGTTATGGCAGGGTTTCGGATATTTGTTCTGTCCGTCACTCTTTTGGTCACCTTGCCCACGCCTGCTCACATTCTGGTGTTTCAGCGGCAGCTCTTAAGATCCCTCTTCCTCGGCCTCCGCTCAGGAAATGGGTCCCTAAGGTATCTTCCACCGACTCTCAGACTGCTCCTCCTCCCGCTGTTCCTTTATCCGACCCGAATCGCCTGCTTTTTCTCCTGCTCGGCCTTCATCCCCTGCCGGATCTATGGTCCTTTGTGTTGTTACAGCAGTCCCTTCTGTTGTTCCGGTTCTTGTTCAGCCTCGTTTGCCTGTAGTTTGGGATGCGTCCGAGAGATGTTGGATTGATCACAAATCTAATGTGCGATTTAACCCCGTGGATGATTCCTTTTTTAGATTTGTATCTGATGATCATTTGGACCTTAGATGCCTTTGTTACAGATCTTCTGGTGACTCCTTAGTTCTTGATTTGGACAGGCCGTATGCGGAGTTGAATTCTATCATGCTTGTCGATTCTACTTGGGATCGTTCCTTCATTTATTCATCTGATGCTGAGGTTTATGATCCTTGTATTGCTTCCCTATTCTGCCCCTATGCTGGTCTTGTTGGGAATGTCCCATTGGTATCTCTCCAGGTCTCAGTGGACGTCGGTGCTTCTTCCTCTCCGAATAAGACCTAGTCTACGTTTTATTTCTAGTAGCTGTGACATGTTTGTCACAATCCTGTGCTCTATTTTTCTTTTTTCATAGTAGTTAAGGTGTATCTACCTTACTCCTGTATTTCAAGTTTTTATTACTTTTGTAATAAAAGTGGACGTCCTACTATAAAACCGGCTTGCCTTGCAAAAAAAAAAAAATTTAAACGTAAAAATTTATTAAGTTAATTTTATAAGTAAATTATTTTAAAGGTTTAACTAGAATTATGATTTAAAAGATAATTGTTAAATATTTATATTTTATAAAGTAGTTTTATTTAAAGGAAGTTTGGTAAAAGTTTTTATTTGAAAATTTGGTATAGAATTTCATAACTTTTATTTTTAAATTTGTTTGGCTTAAGTTTTACATGAGAAATTATTATAAAATTTTATAACTAGTATTTTTAAATAAGTGCTTTAAATAGTTTTTATTTTAAGCATTTTAAATAGTTTTTAATTTAAGTGTTTTAAAGTATATATTTTTGAATAATGTGATTTAAATTATTTTAAAATCTAAAGTATTAAAACTTGACAAATTTTCATTGGAAATAAACATCTGGGTTGAAATTTATTCCGCGAGAGGAAAGTGTTTTGATAACTATTTAAAAGAGTTGAAGTGTGGAAAAATATCTTGCAAAGATATTTTGAAATAAATAATTTGAGAAATTATTAAGGCCTGATGATTGCTTGTGAATGTTATATGATAGTTAAATAACCGAATATCAATATTGGACAATGCACTGATCGTTTAGAAGAGACCAGGATCGGGATTAATTTTCCGAAAACCACTTCGATCCGGTTTGAACATTTTCATGAGGAAGACAAGGGCTTGGAGTCGAAGATGGAGCAGTGAAGTGCAAGGGCTAATCGCTACTAATCCTGAGGGTGATTCCAAAATGGATGTAATAGGAGTAGTGCCTTCGGTTCGGTTCGGACCCGGAACGGACTTGTATGGACGAATGCTATCAGAACATCGTCAGGGGAACGATGAGCATTCTAAGCGAATGTGTGCTAAAAAGGCAACGCACAACCTCGAGCCTCTTCAATCGAAAATGGATAAAACATGGGAGGTGCACGCAAGGCTAAGTGGCTAGCAACCAATTAGGGTAAGGTCATCCCTGTCTAGATGTCCCTTTTTTCGGCTGTATGGGCGGTTGCTGAACCCAACCGCGAGGTGATCTTATTCGGACTATCCAGTAAGGGGTAGCTCGGTCTTGTGATGTAGGGGATCAGGGTGATCCTTGGTACGGTGATCTAGACCACTTATTGTGACGGGCGGTACCCCAGTAGCCCTGCCATTGATGGAAATCCATTCTCCCTACGTACCTTTACGGTTTTGTTTGTAGAACCTAGTATTGCTGGAATTTAATGAATGTAAAAATTTCGACTATTTGAATAAGTATTTTTATATATAGACACTATTATAATATAAGAGGATTTGATAAGAAATGTTTTGGTTATCGTAAGGTAAAAACCCGACATATTTACTTGTGGCGCGGTCTTATGAGATACCTTTGATTTTTAAACGATTTTTGAAACTTTTAATAATCCAATTGAGTGTATTTTCCCACGCTTGTTTTCCAGACTGACTCGGGTGTTATTTAACTATGATGCTCGGGTCAGACCGAGTATTATAGAGTGTAGATTTTGGATGGACTGCTGTGGAGCTCAAGAGACGAGCTGGATGACGAGGCATATTTCCGTAGATTTATATTTCCGTTGTGCAGTGTAAACTGTATATTCAGCTTTCGAAGGACAAGATATTATAACTGTCCTGAATTGTGTTGTTGATTTGTATCATACTATAATGATGTAATGTATATAACAGATACAGTTCTTTTGTATAAAGATTCAGTCATTTATCTATTATATATTGTTCCGTTGCGTTTGTGGGATTCTGATATTATTTTCTATTTCTCTTTCTAACTCCTTCTTCTTTAACCCTAATGATTCGGTTTTCCTATATTCGATTGTTCGACATTTGATACAGTGGATGTATTGATGTTGATTTTCGAGATCGAAAAATCAGGTCGTTACACAAAATATATGTTCATAGTCATTAATCCAAGCCTCGGTTTCCACAAAACCTTTAGCTCTCGTATGCACCCGTCCTTCCATAATTCGAAAGTTTTTACATAATTTGGGGAAGTCTACTGGGTAGGGTGATGCTTTAGTGGGTGGAGCAATGGGTGCCATTGGTGCAACTTGTTAAGGAATGGGAACTTTCCTTAGATGCCTCATGTATTGCTTGAACAATTCTCACACCCTCCTAATTGTGGGTATTTCCTGGGTAGAGTAGTTCCCAGCTTCAGAGAAATGGTTTTCAGCCATAATCAGCTATCTGTAGGTTTGAGCTCTTAGTTACAACTTCCTAAGATAGTATTATTTGTTGAAATAAAAGGTTTATCTACTGTGTTTGCATATGTTCATATATATATATATATATATATATATATATATATATTAGGGTTTTTGAAAATAATTTCAAAATAACAAGTACACACTCTTACATATGCATATTCCCATTGACCTGATAATCTAAGCTTTAATACCAAATGTAACAACCCTCCTCGAAATGGACCAAATTTCTGGCCCAATAAAAGCTCATTGAACCTTTAGCTCATTCAAAAGATGGCTGTTGATTGGTAAAATTTATATAATGAACAATATATAGAGCTATCTATCTATGCTTTCATAATCTAACAGCGGAAGGAATAAAATATAATAATAGAAATAAGTACCCGTTCCATAAAAATTCAAATCTCAGAAATACAACATATCATCCCAAATATCCAATATACAATATTCCAAAAATGACATCAACATGTCTGAAATTGGGTACATCAAAATATATCAAAAACATAAGTAGATAAATAGACTGCTAAAATCTTTATTGTTGCCTTTGTCTCCTCTATCAGCATCGTTTCCCTAACATGTGTGTTGTAATGAGGAAGGGTCGGAACAACAATGTCCGGTGAATGAAAATCTCAAATTTTATTATAATAGTATTTGGGTAATATCATTTAGATAATGTGATATCCCGAAAATTTCAAGCAAATAAAATGTGATCATCTCTTTTATAAATTATTTTAAAATTGGCAAAATTATTATTATCAAACAAATTAAATATGTGTTGTATATATATATGAATTTATGTGAGTTGATTTAAATTTGAATTTGAATTTGAATTTGAAATTTAAAAGATAATTATCTTAAAATAAATTGGATTTAAAAATATATGTATATGATTTTTATTTGTATATAATTAGTTTTAAATTATTTTCTTTAAAAAGACTTTATAAATATAAATTAAGAAATGTGATAACTAAATAGAAATAAATATAAAGTTTTATAAAAACATTTAAAATTAATTAACACATGCATAATTACAAATGTAAGTTAATTAACATGCATAATACAAGTGTAAAGATATTAGCATGTAGTTTTAATAAATGTAAGCTATTTTTAACAAGTGTCACCATTTTCTTTTATTTTCTTTTATTTTTAAAAATCATAAATTAAGTCTATAAATATATCTATCTCCTCTTCTCCATTCTTTTTCTATCTTCACTTTTTTTCAAAAACTAAGAATACCAAGGCCTGTAAACAACTTCAAACCAAAAAATTAAAAACCAAACAATAAACTTTTCAAAAGCAACAACAACTCTTACAACTTGAATCACTAAAGCTGATCAAAGCAAATTCAACCAAATCGATCAAATATCATCTAAGATTTAAAGCAGGAGCAACTCAACTAAGTTTCAGATCATCATGCATTCAAATTTTCAAAATAAAAAAAACTTCTTAGCCCAACCTTCTCTGTTTAACATAAATTGGTGAGTAAACTAAAGACCTAAAACTTAAATTTGTTAAAACCTGGTTGCGTGTGATAATCCTTGAATGTTATGATGTGAATATGCTTTGCATGGTTGTATAAAAGAGATTGAATGTATTTATATAGGTGATATAAGTGTTCATGTCTGAGAACAAGAAATTTGCTTTGTCCTTGTTTTTTTTTCAGGCTTAAAACTTTTTCAAAAATCAAGATCTCAACCTCTAAATTCTTTTAGACCTTGTTATTCAAACAAAATTTGTTTAAATAGTAAGATCTTAAATTTAAAAATAGTTTTAAGTATGATTTGTTTATATATTATCTGGAAAATCAAGATGAACAGTGGAAACTTAAAACATGTTGAAATTCAATCATCACAATTCTTTGATTCATTTATATAATCTTATTTACCATCAAAAATCATGAATTTTAAAAGTAAGATCTTGATTTTTAAGTGAGTAATTTGAGAGTACTTGTGGGTTGGTCGAATTTTGAGTTTTAGGCAATTGGTGGTGATCGGAGGGTGGTGAGGCCTCGAGTTCGCGGCTGGAGGAAGCGAAGAGGTAGGCGAGCTAGGGAAAAATGCTCATTGTATTTTTAGTTCACCGAGGCGGCGTCATGGCAATGGATTAGGGTTTAAAACCTGGGTTTGGTTGAGGCTGGAATTTTGATTGCCGCGTCGTCTCTGGATCACCGGACTCGTTCGGAGGTTGGGAGATAGAAGCCTGGATGGCCGACGGAGCAATGGATGGAAGTTCATGATCTCTGGTGGTCGGCAGCATCGAGACAAAGTGGATCTTGGTTGATGTTTTGCTATCTCAGTTCGATCATGTAGCTCTATTTCGATTTGGTTTTGTGGTGACGTTTGGGGTGGTTGGAATTGGAAAGGTAGGTTGTAGTCGACTCGTCGGCGGTGGCATGGGTGACTGGATCGCCGCCGTTGATCTGTGCATGTGCACATGTTCCTAGTTTGTGTCAGGTTTTGTCTCGAGGAAGAAGAAGCATCCTCGGGTGGGAACTCGGGAAAAGAAGGGGTTTGCTCGGGGTTTACTTCGGGTGAGCATGAGTGTTAATATATATAACAGTTTTAACTTAACAAGTTAAAAAAAGATGATTTTCTCGGGTGTGACTCGGGGTAGATACCAGGTTGAACCCAAAGTTAATATTATAACAATTTTAAATTTAAATATAAGCAAGTTTCTAAATATTAAAATAAATCTAGTTTAAACCTTTTTCTTAAATAAATTTATTTTATATATATTAAATGTTTTATTAACATTTGGTTTAAGAAAGTTGTGAGATTTATTCTACTTAAATTAATTAAGTTAAATTCTTAAATTATTTTTAAACTTAAGTCAAATGGTTAATTAAGTGTTAATTTAAAAGGTAAAAGGTTTTAAATTTATATGTTAATGATAATTAAGTAATTAATAAAAATAATGGTTTATTTTAAACTTAATTAAGACCTTGGATAATTAAAGATTGATTAAATTAATAAAAATAACTAAAGAGTAATTAATTAATTTAATTAATTAATGATTAAGGATTAATTAATTAATAATTAAGGGTTATAAATTAATTAATTAATTAGAGATTAATTAATTAGTAATTAGAAATTAATTAATTAAGTAAATAAAGATTAATTAATTTATAATTAATGATTAAATTAATTAATTAATTAATTAATTAATTAGAGATTAATTAATTTGTAATTAAGGATTAATAAATTAATAATTAAGGACTTGTTAATTAATACTTAGAGTTAAATAATTATTGATTAAGTTTAATTAATTAATAATTAAAGGATGATTAGTCAGTAATTAAAGATTAATTAATTGATTTATAAAAGTAATTAAAGAAAGATAAATTAATTCAAATGGTTTGTAATTAAATTAATGATTAATTAAGCAGGGTTAGGTGATTAATTCTTAAGTGATTATTTAATTTGAGTTAACTAAATTAATTAAAATTATGGGATTAATAAATCTTGCTTATGGATGATTGATTGTATGGAATGTCTGGATTGATATTTATAGTATGGTAATCTGTGATATTCTGTGATGTGATATACTTTGGATACGGCTGTAAGAAATGTGTGTTATTAATCTATGATGAATACTGTGTGAATTCAATGTTTTGGATTGAATTAACCTTAAACAACTTGACCTTTAAGATGGCATTTGGATTTCGATAATACCGGGATCGGATACCAAATCTGTTATCCGAAAACCACATCGATCCAAGTTAAACGACAGGTCGTGAAATCTCAAGTGAAGATCGAGATGAAGTTTCAGGGTGAAAGGGCTATTGTCATTAACTCTGAGGGTGATTCCGAAATGAGTGTAATGAAATAGTGTCTTCGGTTTCGTTCGAACCCGGAACGAACTTATATGGATGAATATTATCAAACCATTATCAATGGAGGATGATGAGCATTCCAAGATATGTGTTTTAAAAGGTAATCGCAGCATTAAGCCTCATCAACCGGGAATGGCTAAAACAGGGGATGTGCATGCAAGGCTAAGTGGGTAGCACCCAAGTAGGATAAGATTTTCCCCTGTCTAGAGGTCCCTTTATTCGACTGTGTGGGCGGTTGTTGTTCATAACTACGGGGTTGTCTTGTTCGGACTATCAAGTAAGGGATAGCTCCGGTTTGTGTTGCAGGGGATCAGGGTGGATCCTTGGTATAGTGTTCTAGGCCACATACTGTGACGGATGTTATTCCAGTAGCCCTGCCATTGTATGGAATCCAATCTCCAATAAGCGCCTATACATTTTTTATTGCGCCCAACAATTTTGGAACGTGAGATGCAAGCATCCCACCTATTTCTGTATTTTATATTGAAAACCCTAGACACTATTACAATATACCTGGATTTCCTATCAAATGTTTTAGTTATCGTAAGGGAAAAACTTGTTCGTGTTTATTTGTGGAGGGTCTTACGAAGATACCTTTTATTTCAAAGTTTTTTTCAAGTTAAACAACTTAACCGTTTACTCACACCAGACCCATGTCTACCCGGAGTTTATTTTATTTTTCTTAAACTCTTGGGTGCTTAAATTTTTATGAGTAGCCAAGTGATCGGGTTTTGCTTGACGAATTTTGGAAAAGCTTGGAGCTAGAGTCTTGGCGTATCTATATATCTATTTCCACTATGTTGGAGTCTTTGTCTATTGTATTTTGGAATGTAATGGATAGATAGACTCTACGACTTTCTAATGTGATGAGTTGTGTAACTGTGTAACTCTGATGTATATTGACTATGTAATAGTTATGTGATATATTATATTTTTCCATTTCCACTGTGAGATTCTGATATTGTTTAGTTCTTCCTTCTATCTATTCTCTTTTCTACCGATTTCTTTTTTAATGATGATACGTTTTTTTGTTGAATGAAAGGCGGGTCATCACAGTTGGTATCAGAGCGCTAGGTTGAGATAATACGCAGGCTTTGGAGTAGTATCTATCTTGAGAGTGCGTATTTGTTATTTTTATATATCTATATACCTATCTAAATTGTTGGGTTACCTGTCCAAGTTGCTAACATGAGTTCTAGAGGAAGGAGAGGCAGAGTTGTGGGCAGCACGACGACCAGTAATGGAAGAGGTCTGACTGCTCGCGAGGCTGTAAATCCAACGCAACCTTGAGTAAGTTTTTCTGCATTGTGTAAGGATTTCGCCAATCTGGGAGGAAGACCTTTTAAAGGATCAGAGTCCATCATTGAAGTTCAGGCTTGGTTGCGCTCATGTGAGTGAATTTTTAAGAGTTTGGATCTGTCTGATGAGCAAAAGAGAGTGATGGCATCGTGGCAACTTCAAGAAGGAGCTGTAGCTTGGTGGGATGCAATTACAGTGAATATTTCGGAGGATGATATTTCTTGGAGTAAGTTTAAGGAATTTTTTGAGGAACAGTTCATGCCTACAACTGGGAGGACTCGTCTGTATAGAGATTTTCTAGATCTGAAGCAAGGGAGTATGTCGGTATCCGAATATGAGTCTAAGTTTGATGAATTATCTCGCTACAGACCTGGTTTGATCGACACACCCCTCAAGAAGAATGAGATGTTTGTGCAGGGAATGAGGCCCGAGTTCCACGAGAGCACGACGACACATCTTAAGAGATCTTTTGTGGAATTGATTGGCATGGCATTAATGTATGAGAAGCTTATGAACAAGAAACTGTTGGCATATACAACAGCACCAAGTGGAAGTTCTTCCAATCCAAACAAAAGGAAATTCAACCCAAATTGGAAGAAGCAAGGCAAAGGGAAACAGGGAGGCAATAATGAACCTCGTAAGTGCCATGTGTGTCAGTAAGAGGGTCATTTGGCTAAGCAGTGTCCCAGAGGTAGATCTCAGCAGCAGCAGCAGCATTAGAGTGGACGCGTTTTAGCATTGGTTCAGAAACCTTTGTGCTTCAACTGTCATCAGCCGGGGCACATGGTGAAGGCTTGCCCAATTCTTCAGAAGGCCCAGTAGAACAAGGTGTTTGCTCTTGAAGGTGGACCATCAACTTCTTCTTCTAAAGGCAAAGGCGTTTTGGAAGGTACTTTGCTTTTAGATGGCATTTTTATTAGAGTTCTGTTTGATTCTGGTGCATCTTTTAGTTTTATTTCTTTGGATGCGGTAGAGAAGTTTCATCTGACCCCTAGTTTGGTAGATCGCCCTATTTTTGTATCTAATCCTATAGTCGGGGTAACTAAGTTAGATAAGATCTGTAGAGACCTAAGGATTTCTTATATGTTTCATAGTTCCTCTTGTGATCCATTTGTATTGGATTTTAAAGGATTTGACCTTATTCTGGGAATGGATTGGTTGGATAAGCATAAGGCTGTTTTGATTTATGATGAGAGAATTGTGTCTTTGAAAACTGAGTTGGGAAGGATCGCCAAAGTGACTTGCGATAGTTCTAGAGTTCACTTGAGTAATCTTTTGCATAGAATCGAGGCATCCCCAAAAGATGTAGTGTCCATCGGAGTAGTCAAAGATTTTTCGGATGTCTTCGAGGAAGCGAAAGGTTTGCCCCCGCATCGGAAGATAGAGTTTCGGATTGACTTAGTTCCGGGAGAAAAACCTGTTGTTCAACCCAGTAAAAGGATGGCACCGAGAGAGAGAGAGAGAGAGAGAGAGAGAGAAGAGCTGGTGAAGCAGACCCATGATTTCTTAGAGAAAGGTTTGATCCGGCCCAATTTTTTCAGTTCGGGTTCTGCTGTAGTCTTTGTGACCAAGTCGGATGGGTCATTGAGATTCTGTATGGATTATCGGGAGTTGAATAAGGTTAGGAATAAGTATCCATTGCCCCGTATAGACGATCTTTTTGATCAACTCCATGGAGCTTCTGTTTTCTCCCAGTTGGATTTAGCTTCGGGTTTCCACCAGTTAAGGATAGCCGAGGATAGTATACCCATGACCGCGTTCAGGGGACCCAATTGTTTTTATAAGTGGCTGGTTATGCCTTTTGGGCTAACCAATGCTCCTGCCTATTTTGTGGATTTGATGAACAGAGTTTTCTGGGATGTGCTGAACAAGTTCGTACTCGTGTTCATCGATGACATTCTTGTCTACTCTAAGTCTGAGGAAGAGCATAAGCAATATTTGGAGATAGTATTGGAGAATTTGAGGAGGCATGTTCTGAAGGCTAAGTTTTCGAAGTGCCATTTTTGGAAGTCGGAAGTTAGATTTTTGGGGCATATTGTATCTGGTAAAGTTATTTCTGTAGATCCGGCCAAGGTAGAAACTATTCAAGAATGGAAGCAACCGCAGACATCTACGGAAGTCCGCATTTTTCTAGGTTTGGCAGGGTACTATAGGAAGTTTATCAGGGACTACTCTAAGATTTCTTTGCACTTAACCAAGTTGACTAGGAAAGGAGCAAAGTTTAAGTGGACCCCCAAGTGTGAAGAGGCATTCTTGGATTTGAAGGCAAGGCTGACCGGTGCACCTGTTGTAGCTATTCTTGATGGTAAGAGTAAGTTCGAAGTCTACACGGATGCTTGTGGAGTTGGTTTGGGTGCAGTGCTGATGCAGAATGGGAAAGTGATTGCGTATGCAAGTAGGCAATTGAAGTCACATGAAAAGAATTACGCTACGCATGATCTGGAATTGTTGGCCATCATCTTTGCTTTGAAGATCTGGAGGCACTATCTGTTGGGAGAGAAATTCGAGCTTTTCACGGATCATAAACCTTTGAAATATATTTTCTCCCAAAAGGATCTGAATTTTTGGCAGCAGAGGTGGGTAGAATTTTTAGCATCGTATGATTTGGATATCCTTTATACTCCGAGGAAGGCGAATGTAGTGGTGGATGCTCTGAGTAGGAATGCAGTTCTGTCTATCTTGCAAGTTGTTCCGTCTCTTCAGGAAAAGATCATAAGTAGTCAGATGAAGGATAGAACTTTTGAGGAACTGATTCTTGGAGCTAAGAATGGTCGATATTCGGATTTCAAGATGGACGTTCAAGGAGCTTTGAGGATCAATGGACGTTTGTGTGTGCCAGATGTGGATGGGTTGAGGCAGTAAGTTTTGCGGGAAGGCCACAAATCAAGGTTGAGTATCCATCCAGCGATTTCAAAGATGTATAAGGATATGAAGAGAGTTTTCTGGTAGCCGAACATGAAGAAGGATGTTTCTGCTTTCGTCAATGGATGTGCGATCTGTCAGTAGGTGAAGGGTGATCAATAGAAGACCGTAGGATTGTTGCAGCCTTTGGAAGTTCCTAAGTGGAAGTGAGAAATGTTATCTATGGATTTCATCGACAGTTTGCCAAGGACTAGAAAAGGGAATGAAGGAATATGGGTAATCGTAGACCGGCTGACCAAGAGCGCCCAGTTTATTTCGGTTAAGGCGACCAGATCTGCAATGTCTTTAGTGGAGATTTTCTTGAAGGAGATTGTTAGAATGCACGGAGTTCCGGTAAGCATAGTTAGTGACCGTGACCTAATCTTTACAGTAAATTTTGGGAGGCTCTACAGACAGCTTTGGGTACAAGATTGAGTTGGAGTACAGCTTATCATCCCCAGACCGACGGACAAACGGAAAGGATGAATCGAATTCTTAAGGATATGTTGAGGGCTTGTGTTCTGCATTTAGGTGGATCTTGGGAGGACCATCTACATTTAGTGGAATTCTCGTACAATAATAGTTATCAGGCGAGTCTTAAGATGACACCCTATGAAGCTTTGTACGAGAGACCTTGTACATCACCGTCCTATTTGGTAGAGTCGAGAGATTGTCTTGTTCTTGGTCTAGATTTGATCCGAGAGGCATCTGCAAAAGTGGAGCTAATCAAGAAGAGAATGAAAGCAGCCCAGGATTGTCAGAAGAGTTAAGCGAACAAGAGACGAAGGCAATTGGAATTTGAAGTAGGATATTTGGTTTTTGTCGAGGTTTCCTCGATAAAAGGAGCGATCAGATTTGGAAAGACGAGAAAGCTTGCACCTAGGTATATTGGTCCGTTCCGAGTGCTATAGAGAATTGGTGCTTTGGCCTACAGGATTGAATTGCCAGTCCGGATGGCTGGAACTCACAATATTTTTCACGTATCGCATCTGAGGAAATACGTGCACGGCCCATCTTTAACTGTGGAACCAACAGTGCAAGAAGATTTAGAGATTGAACCGGACTTATCAGTAGTCAGGCATCCAGTCCAGATTGTTGACCAAGATGAGAAACAGCTCAGAAACAAAGTAGTGAAGTTGGTCAAGGTTCAGTGGAGTGAGGATCTCAGAGATTGTACCTAGGAAACTCTGGATAGTTTTAGGCAAGCCTATCCGGAATGGTGTCCGGATAGCTAGTAATGTTTGTTTGAGTGAATTGTTTGTTTGGTTGTTAGTATATGGTTGATATGCATGCTTTGTTGTTTGAAATAAAAGTTTTGGGTTATCTTTAGCTTTTAAATTTCGGGGACTAAATTCTTTTAAGTGGTGAGGAATGTGACATCCCGGAAATTTCAAGCAAATAAAATGTGATAATCTCTTTTATAAATTATTTTAAAATTGGCAAAATTATTATTTTCAAACAAATTAAATACGTGTTATATATATACATGTATGTATGTATTTATGTGAGTTGATTTTAAATTGAATTTGAATTTGAATTTGAAATTCAAAAGATAATTATCTTAAAATAAATTGGATTTAAAAATATAGGTATATGATTTTTATTAGTATATAATTAGTTTTATATTATTTTCTTTTAAAAGACTTTATAAATATAAATTAAGAAATGTAATAACTAAATAGAAATAAATATAAAGTTTTATAAAACATTTAAAAATTAATTAATGTATGCATAATTACAAATGTAAGTTAATTAACATGCATAATACAATTGTAAAGATATTAGCATGTAGTTTTAACAAATGTAAGCTATTTTTAACAAGTGTGACCATTTTCTTTTATTTTCTTTTATTTTTAAAAATCATAAATTAAGTCTATAAATATATCTATCTCCTCTTCTTCATTCTTTTTCTATCTTAATTTTTTTTTCAAAAACTAAGAAAACCAAGGACTGTAAAGAACTTCAAACCAGAAAATTAAAAATCAAATAATAATCTTTTCAAAAGCAACAACAACTCTTACAACCCGAATCACCAAAGCTGATCAAAGAAAATTCAACTAGATCAATCAAATATCATCTCGGATTTAAAGCAGGAGCAACTGAACTAAGTTTCAGATCATCAAGCATTCAAGTTTTTAAAATAAAAAACTGCTTAGCCAAACCTTCTCTGTTCAACATAAATTGGTGAGTAAACTAACAACTTGAAACTTAAATTTGTTAAAAACTGGTTGCATGTGATAATCCTTGAATGTTATGATATGAATATGCTTTGCATGGTTGTATAAAAGAGATTGAATGTACGTATATAGGTGATATAAATGTTCATGTATGAGAACAAGAAATTTGCTATGTCCTTTTTTCTTTTATTCAGGCTTCAAACTTTTTCAAAAATCAAGATCTCAACCTCTAAATTCTTTTAGACCTTGTTGTTGAAACAAAAATTGTTTAAAATAGTAAGATCTTAAATTTAAAAATAGTTTTAAGTATGATTTGTTCATATATTATATGGAAAATCAAGAAGAATAGTGGAAACTTAAAACATGTTGAAATTCAATCATCAAAATTCTTTGATTCATTTATATAATCTTAACCACCATCAAAAATCATGAATTGTAAAAGCAAGATCTCGATTTTTAAGTGAGTAATTTGAGAGTACTTGTGCGTTGGTCGGATTTTGAGTTTTGGGCAATTGCTGGCGATCGGAGGGTGGTGAGGCCTCGAGTTCGCGGCTGGAGGAAGCGAAGAGGTAGGCGAGCTAGGGAAAAATGCTCGTTGGATTTTTAGTCCACCGAGGCGATGTTGCGGCGATGGATTAGGGTTTAAAACCTGGGTTTGGTCGAGGTTGGAATTTTGATTGCTGTGTCGTCTCTGGATCACCGAACTCGTTCGAAGGTTGGGGGATAGAAGCGTGGATGGCCGGCGGAGCTATGGACATAGGTTCGTGATCTTTGGTGGTCGCCAGCATAAGGACGAGGTGGATCTTGGTTGATGTTTTGCTGTCCCAGTTCGATCGTGTAGCTCGATTTCGATTTGGTTTTGTGGTCAAGTTTGGGGTGGTCGGAATCGGAAAGGTAGGTCGTAGTCGACTTATCGGCGGTGGCATAGGTGAATCGATCGTCGCCATTGATCTGTGCATGTGCACATGTGCCTGGTTTGTGTTAGTTTTTGTTTCGAGGAAGAAGAAGCATCCTCGAGTGGGAACTCGGGGAAAGAAGGGGTTTGCTCGGGGTTTACTTCGGGTGAGCGTGAGTGTAAATACGTATAATTATTTTAACATAACAATTTTTTTAAAAAAAAGAGAAAGATGATTTTCTCGGGTGTGACTTGGGGTAGATACCGGGTTGAACCCGAAGTTAACATTATAACACTTTTAAATTTAAATATAAGCAAGTTTTCAAATTTTAAAATAAATCTAGTAAACCTTTTTCTTAAATAAATTTCTTTTATATATAATAATGTTTTATTAACATTTGATTTAAGAAAGTAGTGAGATTTATTTTACTTAAATTAATTAAGTTAAATTCTTAAATTATTTTTAAACTTAAGTTAAATGGTTAATTAAGTGTTAATTTAAAAGGTAAAATGTTTAAAATTTATATGTGAATGATAATTAAGTAATTAATAAAGAATAATGGTTTATTTTAAAGTTAATTAAGACCTTGGACAATTAAAGATTAATTAAATTAATAAAGTAATTAAAGAGTAATTAATTAATTTAATTAAGGATTAATTAATTAATAATTAAGGGTTATAAATTAATAATTAAGGGTTATAAATTAATTAATTAGAGATTAATTAATGGGTAATTAGAAATTAATTAATTAAGTAATTAAAGATTAATTAATTTGTAATTAAGGATTAAATTAACTAATCAATTAGAGATTAATTAATTTGTAATTAAGGGTTAATAAATTAATAATTAAGGACTTATTAATTAATAATTAGGGTTAATTAACTATTGATTAAGTTTACTTAATTAATAATTAAAGGATGATTAGTCAGTAATTAAAGATTAATTAATTGATTTATAAAAGTAATTAAAGAATGATAAATTAATTCAAATGGTTTGTAATTAAATTAATGATTAATTAAGCAGGGTTAGGTGATTAATTCTTAAGTAATTAATTTAATTTGAGTTAATTAAATTAATTAAAATTATGGGATTAATAAATCTTGCTTATGGATGATTGATTTTATGGAATGTCTGGATTGATATTTATAGTATGATAATCTATGATATTTTGTGATGTGATATACTTTGGATACGGCTGTAATAAATGTGTGTTATTCATCTATGATGAATACTGTGTGAATTCAATGTTTTGGATTGAATCAAACCTTAAACAACTTGACCTTTAAGACGGCGTTTGGATTTCGATGAGACTGGGATCAGATACAAAATCTGTTATCCGAAAACCACATCGATCCAAGTTAAACGATAGGTCGTGAAATCTCAAGTGAAGATCGAGATGAAGTTTCATAATGCAAGGGTTATTGTCATTAACTCTGAGGGTGATTCCAAAATGAGTGTAATGAAATAGTGCCTTTGGTTTCGTTCGAACCCGGAACGAACTTGTATAAATGAATGCTATCAGACCATCGTCAATGTAGGACGATGAACATTCCAAGATACGTGTTCTAAAAGGTAATCGTATCCTCAAGCCTCATCAACCGGGAATGGCTAAAACAGGGTGAGGTGCACGCAAGGCTGGTGGGTAACACTCAAGTAGGATAAGATTTTCCCTTGTCTAGAGGTCCCTTTATTCGGCTGTGTGGGCTGTTTTTTAGCCACAACCGCGGGGTTGTCTTATTCGAACTATCCGGTAAAGGATAGCTCCGGTCTTGTGTTGCAGGGGATCGGGGTGGATCCTCGGTACGGTGACCTAGACCACATACTTTGACGGGTGGTACCCCGGTAGCCCTGCCATTGTATGGAATCCAATTCCAATAAGTGCCTGTACGGTTTTGATTGTGCCCAACTATGTTGGAACGTGAGATGTAAGCATTCCAGCTATTTCTGTATTTTATATTGAAAACCCTAGATACTATTATAATATAACCGGATTTCCTATCAAATGTTTTGGTTATCGTAAGGGAAAAACTTGCCCGTATTTATTTGCGGAGGGTCTTACGAGATACCTTTTATTTAAAAGTTTTTTTCAAGTTAAACAACTTAACCGTTTACTCACATCAGACCCATGTCTGACCCAGAGTTTATTCTGTTTTTCTTAAACTCTTAGGTACTCAAATTTTTATGAGTAGCCAAGTGATCAGGTTTGGCTTGACGAATTTTGGAAAAGCTTAGAGCTGGAGTCTTGGCGTATCTATATATCTATTTTCGCTGTGTTGGAGTCTTTGTCTGTTGTATTTTGGAATGTAATGGATAGACAAGTCTCAACGACTGTCTAATGTGATAATGTTGTGTAAATGTGTAGATGTATATTGACTATGTAATAGTTATGTGATATATTATATTTTTCTGTTTCCGTTGTGAGATTCTGATATTGTTTAGTTCTTTCTTCTATCTATTCTCTTTTCTACCTATTTCTTTCTTAATAATGATACGTTTTTCTATGGAATGAAAGGCGGGTCGTCACAGATAAGTAATATGTCTTACACGTCCTATGCTATCACACTAAGAATACTTCTATTTGTAGGCCCAAAGGCTTTTCCAATTCAATATTATAACGTACCTTGAACTGTAAGCCAAAGGCCGTTTCAAGTCTGATGCAACTACCATCAATCATGTCCTTAAAATGTGAGAGTAAGTACTTCAGCCACCTAATACCTCTCTAATGGGAATTAGGTTGACCAGCCCAAGGAAGGCGGTCGATCAATCCTATTGAATTAGGCGAGTATTGATTGTCACTATTAGTTTTTGATTTCTTGCCTATTTTAATAATATTGTTAACATTTTTTTTAATGTTAAATTATTTTAACGTTAAATTATTTATTACCCATTTAATTTTCACGTTAACATTACTTAAATTTCAAAATTTGAATTATTTTAAATATGAAAATTTCAAATATTATATCTTTTCCGTTTGAAGTCCGATCGCAAAATTTTATATATGAAAGTTAATCAAAAAATCACCACGAACGCAGTGGTATAACTTTTGAGGCCAAATTCTAAAATTTACAGAATTTTCAATTTTAGCCTTATTATTAATTAATTAATTTCTTATTAATTTTTATGCGATGTTACAACTATAATTTTCAAAGTAATACATGTAAATATAATTGCACTTTCAAAGCTGGTTTTCATGTGTTGATTGACTATTTCATATGAATGAAATAATGAAAGGAATTAATAAGTTAAAATTATGTTAACTTATTTTGACATGGAAGAAAGCTTGGAGGAGCTAAGAAATGATAGGGTATCATTTAATCAAAGATAAATATGTTTTATCTAATGAATGTTTAGGGTATACAATAAATAAATAAAATAAAAGGGTTGAACCAAGATCGTAAAGATATACCAACTCAGAAAGTTATTAGATGCCAGGGTGCCAATACTACCAAGTCTAAAGTCCAATTGTATATGGCAGGGTGCTATGGTAGGGTTTAGTCCATAAAAATTTATACTATATATTAAGTTATGGAAATGTGCCATGGTAGGGTGCCAAAATATTAGGGTGGTGTTATAAATAAAATGAGTTGACAATGTGAAACAAAAGTGTTTCAGGACTAAAAGGAGCTATTGACGCTTCGTAAGGATGTTTACTAAATTGTATTCGGGGGGCTTACATTCAACCTCTTAGGAGAGTCAGGGTGGATCCCATGGTGAATTGAGTGCCATTTCATCAGATGATATTATTAGAGTAAAAGATGAATTAGTGATAGACATGCCTAGGGAGGTAATCAATAAGTTAATGGTAACTTAAAGATGGACACCTAAAATAATAAATTACATGATTTTTGTATGGATAATGGATGATGAATGACTTGGTTCATGATTGTATGTTTAATATAAAGTAACTTGATTTGAATTGGTAATATAAATATGGCATGGTTCATAATTCGATGACAAGTGCAGGGTACACTTATGAATTAAATGTGATGCAAGTGTGTGCTCATGACGTGATGCTTGTTTACATATATGATGTAATTGTTATGATGATAAAGTGAGGAGAACCTATTCCATGTTACACCAACATGGTCTCTTTATGGTTTCATAGGGTAAAAGTTTTACTCATACAGTGCTTTACGGCTGACCCATGTTTTTATCATTTTCCACAAATACACGAGTACTCGTTCGAGTAGGCTGAGTTTATGGTTTAGACATGTGTCTATTAGAAAGACAAATAAGGACTCCAAAGTCAAAGTATGAGACTTATCTAGCAAATAAAAGTTATTTTGAAAATTTCACTATGTAAAACAAGGCATAATAGCTGGCTAAGTGTCGTATCAGCATCTTCATATGTCGGGCATGAAGTTAGTTTATTTTTTTATTATATTTACTCTTGCACGGAAACGAGATGGATTAACGATGATGCAACGATTTATGTAAATACAAATTAATGTAATGGAAATTTATTCAGCTACTCTTCTTAATGTTGTGCAAAATAAAACTGAGTACGCTTTGTTTTTTGAAAATGATTCTAGTGATGACGGCAGCATTATCAACATCTATTTTTGGATCTCGAAGTGGGGGATGTTATACACTCTCCCTAGCCACTCTCAATTGGTGAAACCTCATTACTAAATCCAAGTAAGAAAACTCCTTCGCATCGTGGAGCCGATCGAGCAAGTCATCAATACACGAGAGTGAGTATTTGTTCTCCCTTGTCGCTTTATTCAACTTATAGTAATCAACACACACCCCCAAAGAGTCATATGTCTTAGTGGAGAATGTTACAGGTGCCATTCACTCAAATATACTCCTACGAATGAATCTTCATTTCAATAGGCCATTCCCTTGCACCTCTAGTTCCCTCTTCTACTTGGGTGCCCATGTGCCTATAAGCCATAACTTCTGGTCTAGCATCTTTGATCAGATTAATAAGAACTCTATCTCTCTATGTGGTGGTAATCAAGTCATCTCCTCAAATATGTGGAATACTCCCTAGCTATAGGCACCGATGATAACTCATCATGTAGGATCTCAAACAAATATAGAAAGCTAACCATCACCTTATCATTAAGCAGGCAGCCTATCTCCAATGTCCACCCAACCTCAATCTCTATTTTTACTAGTGGCCTTTCATAGTCTACCATTACTCTATACTTCCTTAATCAATCCATCCCTAAAATAATACTAAACCCCAAAAAACCTAAAATAAAATAATCATAAACAAAAGACCATCCATGACCCGATAATACTAATTCTCGATAAACCATGCACAAGCTGGCTGAGCCTCCAACATGGTTTGTCACAATCAAAGGTTGGTTAACCATCTAGGGTCTCAATCCCAATCTATCTACCAAGTCGCTAGATATGAAGGAATGTGAATCCCTGATATCAAACAAAACACTTATGGGAAATAAATGGAAATCATACCTTGAATAATAATGCTCTTTCCCTTCTCCCTTGCCGATGAAGTGCTCAACGAAGTTGGAATGACATTTAATGCATATGCCTTCACCACTTACTTTTGCTTCAATGATTTCGAATAGTCCTTCTGAATATACCCGTAATTGTTGCAACTGTCGCACTTCCTTCCTTTAACTTTGCAGTCTATGATGAGATGACTTTTACCCCCATAGTTATAGCAAGTAGACTCTCACATGCCCTTCTTCTGGCTACCCTTCTTAAACTGCTTCTTCTTACTATTGTTGCACTTCCTCTTGCCTCCCTAACCAGCTTGTGGCTTTGACTTAGGATACAAACTCTCATGTCGAAGTGCCTTCTCAACAAGCTTCTTAAAGGACTCATTAATATGTCCTACCAATTTTTCTCATAAGTTGTCTTCCAATCCCATAATAAATTTCTCATTCTTTTTTAGTGGAGTATTAAAAAAAGATAGACCATACTTCGATAATATCGAATTTGGCTACACACTCCTAGACTGCCCCATCACCCTGCCTCAAATCAACAAACTTATGGAATAGTACTGACTTCTGAGCGACCGGTATATACTTCTCCTCGAATCTTATCTTAAACTACTCCTCGGTATTCCAATTCTCCGAGGTAGTAATTTTGATAGCATTCCACCAACCATCGCTCGCCCCTGAAGCTGTTTAGAGGCCAACTTCCTCTTCATAGCATCTTCCAACTCCAAGTTCTCAAAGATCCTTTCACAAATGTCGATCCAATCATGGACTTCCATGGTTGACTCTATTCCAAAGAACGGTATACCTACCAAGCTAGAGTAATCTCAATCCAACTTAGCAAAGTCGACCATAGGCGCTTGCACTTGAGCACCATCAGCATCAGAAGTGACTTGGCATTCTAAATGCACCATCTTAGCGAGCATGTTTTTTTAGATCCAGGTTAGCGGCTCCCAACCTTTCTCCTCTTCAACTTCAGAGACGGAGTTCCTAGCAATATTTCTTGTATGCCGACTCATTTTTAATATGTAATAATCAGTCTTTCATACAAAAAACTACACCAATGGTACTCGTGTGTACAATGCGACTTATAATACATGTACTACTATATAGTTTTGAAAATCAAAATATATAACAAGTACGCTCTCTTGTCTATGCTCGACCGATACTAGAGTGATAACTTATACTATATCACTGATGGATTTTGGTATCCCTTAGGTTAACTACACAACTAGCTCTGATACTAAATGTAATGATCGCCTTACAACTCTAGCACCCAATATACCTATAGTGCGCTATAATACTCGGTTGAGGTAGGATGATAGTCAAGTGGAAAATTAACTAAAACAATCACATAACATATCATGTATCTCATAACACATCGAATAAAATATAATAATCATCACAAATATAAAACTAGCAAGACAATAGTAAGTAAATAAACCATATAATTAGAGTGCACGAGTTCGTGGTAACTATATACAATATAAAACATAGAATTTTATACATCAAATAATAGCTCGAACGATAAGTTGTCTCTAAGATAAAGTCAAACACTATTTGGGCTCCATAGTATCACACAACGAAATAATAACAATAATAAGCTACGTAGTTGTATATGAAAGCACAACTCTTGCTAGTCCACCTGCATAACTCATGTTTCATCCAACTCCTACTATCTAGCCTACTTATTTAAGAATACCTAAGATAATAAATGCAAACCATAAAACCTTGAGTCAAACAACAGTCTGGTATGAGCGATATACAATCTCAAAATATTATGAAAATCAATACAGTATATGATATAGGACATGAAGAATCATACATGACCTGTCTCTACATCAAAAAGTTGGTACTTAACATCAACATATGCTGATCTACTATCACCATCGTCATATGGATGTACCATAATCTGAGCACAATATCGATTGTTTGGCATCCAAATTATAATACCTACATCATGTGACAGTCCTAGGGTGATGAAACAAACATAACAAACACAACATCCATTAAAAAAATCTTCACATCACTTGAGTACTTTTGATATAAGATAACTTGTATAACCCAATCATTATCTAGAGACTCAATCAAATCTTAGTTTCACGGTGCCCAATCTATGCAAATTCGTAAGACTAGGAAACAACCAACAATCATATGTCCTAGAGTAATCCAAAATCAAAAGTTCTGGACATAGTTATAGTCCAGGCGGACATCCCCACATACCCATTCTACATGAGCGCATTAGAAACTTTTGAGTATCTACATTCCCTTTGCACACGTCCTACAGGAGAACACAGTCAATGTTCCATTTCATTCATATCCATAGCAGAACACGGTTATAATTCCACTCACGAGTCCCCCATCATTGAACTCACCCTTTTCATTCCCAACTCCCATCATTGAGTCGTCATTATCAGAACATCTCTAGGCACCCCTCATAAGCCATAAGGTCATCTTATCAAAGTTTTGAAATATCCATCTCTAAGCATCACATCATCGCTTTACCATCTAAGTTAATCTTTGTTGCACTATAACGTCAAAATCGAACGTCAAATAAACAAACGAACAAGCACAACTCGCATTCGAGACCCACGCTTCACACCCTTGGACCCCATAAGGTCACCTAGGACCTTAATCATATTGGCACCGACATGAATTACGTCGGTCCCTACATGATTCACTTAATCAAAATGGTTAAGTGTTTCTAACCCAACCTCTCACCTTGCAAGCTTCCCTAAGTTTGAAGTACACATATAAAATGCTCGGAGTAAGAACCTCTCGGTGTCGTGCACTCCCCTACCTCTTGGCAACTTCTTTTCTTAGCCCCAAAAATTTTCTAGGTGTAGAAGCCGTTTCACTCAATTCCTGCCCGAAGCTTCCATGTCAAACCCCGAGACTTTGCCTCAAAACTCAAAGCGCCTCTCAGGACCTCTTGGTGCCGAGAATTCTGTAAATCTCAAAATTTGTCTAGGTCCATAATTTTTCCCCCTCTTCATGCCCAAAATCCCTTCGCAAAACGCCTGAAGTTTCACCGTCAAATCCTCAAAGCAACTTTACTACCGACTTGATGCCACCGACATGACTTCAACTTCACCCAAAATCCACCAAAACTCGCCCAATCCCCACGAGACTTGTTTTATAGCTCCCTTAGGCCTTACAGAGCAACATATTAACTGCATTATGTTATGAACACCTTTATTGTCAATTTGCACAAATTGGCGGCTAGAGGTGGCAATTAGACCCGACCCAACAGACTCGGACCCAACCCGAAGAGTCCTGGTTCTAGGCGGGTCGGGTCTTGTCGGGTCTAACTATATATTACAAAATCCAAAACCGACCCGAGCTTCGGTTCGGATCCGGTTGGATAATAACATTAAAAATGCATATATTTTAGTATATTTTAGTCGGATCTTTTGGGTCGGGTTGGGTTTGATTGGGGTTTTATTGTATTTTTCGTCACCTAGACCCAAACCAAGACCCATCGGGTTCGAGTCTTTTTTGACCGGTTCGGTTCGATTTTACGATTCTTGGTTCTAATTGTCAGCCCTATTGGCGGCCACTTTCTAACTACACTAAAACGACTTAAAAACATCAAACGATCACATGCAACCATTACATAACATCCAAATATCAGATATAGATAATCCAAATGTAGTTCAAACAAATAGTTTTAAGATCCAGCCATACACAAAATGAGGAGTTGTTTTATAAAACAGTTAAAAATGAATCAACTTACATATTTATTTTTTTAAACTAAAGTTTAAAATGTTATTAAACTTAGATCTAGGTTTAAAAATGTTTTAACCTAAAAAATATAATAAATATCATCATTTTATTATATCAACATGTATATAATAGTGAGAGATGCAAAATCACTCACCTAATACCAAAATACATGAGTCCCAAAGCAAATATGAGAGTGAACAGTAAATGCACAAATCGTAAGATGTCAAAATAGTGGATACTCTGATCATTCGCTAATCATTCCTTAGTGACATGTTTAAGCATATATATTAAAATAAGGAAAATTAGTGCTTTTTGGTTAAGAAATGATTAATGGAGGTTTGACTTAGTTTTGGAAGGTGGAAAAAGTGACTAAGAACTGTTATATCTCTTCAATTAGGCATAATTTTTAAAATAGGTTAATGGGCCTAATCCGAACTTGATTAACCACCCACTAATCTGGTCAGAAACCGTTCAAATTTCAAATAGTTATATCTCCCAAATGGGTAAGTCCAAAAGACTATTATGACTACTCCACGGAAAGAGAAACCATCATATCTTTCAATTGAGGTGGTTCCAACCCCCTAATTCGGCTCATATTAAAATTTATAAGCCTTACAAAATTTCAATGTCAGCACCGTTCAATAAAATTACTAAGGATCTGAAATGTCACTACTCATCATTTTCTAAAGTTATAATTCCATACGATCCAATATGTATTTTAAAATAATATTTTACGTTCACCGATACGTAAATGTGGATCGTGACACCTATAGAGTTATCCTACATTAATTACGCCGGATAATTAGCATTATTAATGCAGGCTAATTCACCCACTCTTTTTTTTGGGCTGATTGACTTCTTGCTGGAAGGTTGATCACTTATAATGTGGTTAAGAAATAATCTATCGCTGAGTATATGTCTTTTTTTTTCAAAAGCAGATGTCATCTTTCTAATGCGTAAAAACCGGTGTACAAACAAAAATACATTGACATATTGTTTAATTTAAATGTTTTCGTAACCCGATCAGTTTGATGTTTTAAAAAAAGGAAATTCTTTTAACTAGAGGCAAAATAGCTTCTTTTATAAAAAGAAAAGGTCACCTAATGCTTTTAAAGGAGTATTCTTCAAGCTGAATGAAAAAGTAAATTAAGCGTTTGCGAAATATTAATATTTATCAATAACATCGACATTCTTTTCTAGGGGTTAAAATGTCCATGTCAAATCCACCTTTGCACTCCTGATTTCCTCAACGGTTTCACACAAATACCTCACGATAATCATTCCCCCGCTGCAGTGGCACTCCCGTTATATCCATGAAACTGAAGCCCATGTTCAAAATCTCTCCTCTAAACGTAATATGCCGCTCTATATAAAATGCTCCAGGGAATCCCACACCATCTTCTCTCCTTAACGGCTACTTCACTCAATCATTCATCGCCGTTAGCTTACCAAGGGCGACAATGACCGGACACAATCTCTACATTCTAATCTCCGTCATCGCCGCGGTTCTCATCACCGCCTTCATATTTCTCTTCTTTCACTTCCGGCACCGATCGCCATGTCAGCAGTCGAGGAGAGTCGACCACAAATCATCTGGCTTCATAACCAAAGAAATCGAAAAGAAGTATCAGCGAGGGAAGTTGAGCGGTGGAGGTAAAGAGGAGGGCTGTGAGATTACTGCTTCGGCGACGGCATCTGTTAGGGTTAGGTTAGCGGCAGGGAAAGAGGACGATTTTGAGTGGGGGAGGTGGTATGAGTTAACGGAATTGGAGGAGGCGACGTTAGGGTTTAGAGAAGAGAATGTGATTGGTGAGGGTGGATATGGAATTGTTTATAGAGGCGTTCTGAGTGATGGTTCTGTAGTTGCCATCAAGAATTTGCTTAATAACAAGTTAGTGTTCTTCCAGAATTTTATATTATTACTTAAAATTGGATTTTCTTTTAGCATTGCGAAAATATAGATGAATCAGGGAATCTAGCAACTAGCAAATTAGAGTGTTTGGTTTTTTCTTTTGCTTTTAGTGCTACTAAAGTTAGATTTCTTTTTTCTCCAAATTCCAGCGAACTAATCGTATTCAATAATTGGAAGGAGAATACTCTAGGTCGCAGTAGATGATGGTATATGAATATTATTTATTTAAATGTATATTTAAACTCCTCTCCAACTTTGGATCATTCCTGTGGTTGATCCAGTTTTTTCAAACCCAAACCAGACCATGGTCAGACTATGATTGATCGTGGGCCGTTGGCCATTGCGGTATGGAAAGGCCGAAACCACTTTTGTACTGAATCGGGTTATACAATAAAAACTGGAGTCTAACCGTGGAAGATCCAACAAAAAAAAAAAAAAAATCTGGCCATAGTTTTCTTGTTCTGAATACCTAGACGGAAGTTCCGCTTGTTATTTGTCTGCCCCCAGCACTGGCAACTCGTTACATTTTATTATAAACTATTTTCATTCTCACTGGACCATGATCTGAGGTTTGACCTTAACTTTTTAAAGTGGGCAAAGTTCGCCAAGGGTTAGCACTCTCAAATCTCAATATGTGAGGGCCTGGAGTTGGCACTCCCACTTACAAACCCATTAGGCATGTGCTAGAATGGGTAAAAGCTGGAGTCTAACCGTGGAAAATCCAACTAAAAAAATCTGGCCATAGTTTTCTTGTTCTGAGAATCTGAATACCTAGACGGGTTAAAAGGTAAAAACCGGGTAAAAAGGTAAAAACCGCCTTTTGTACTGAATCGGGGTAAAAGGTAAAAACCGGAGCCTAACTAAATCGGGTTAAAAGGTAAAAGGTAAAAACCGGAGTCTAACTGTGGAAAATCCAACAAAAAAATAATAATCTGGACATAGTTTTCTTGTTCTGAATACCTAGACGGAAGTTCCGGTTATTATTTGTCTGCCCCCATTACTGGCAACTCGTTACATTTTATTGTACACTATTTTCATTCACACTGGACCATGCTCTGAGGTTTGACCTTAACTTTTTAAAGTTGGCAGAGTTGGCCAAGGGTTGGCGCTCTCAATATGTGAGGGCCTGGAGTTGGCACTCCCACTCACAAACCCATTAGGCATGTGCTGTAATGGCTCGTGCTTCGCACACTGACGGTTTATATTATTGTAAACAAAAGGTAAGAGCATTTTCGAAATTTCAAAAAGACGCCGAGTAAATTAATTCAACAAAATTTCTTTATTAGTAGTAGAGATCTGGGTGGGGAAACTTACATTTATAGTTTTGTTGCCTTTTTGGCTTTTTTTAAGGAAAGCTTCAACCATGTACAACTTTAAAGGTTGAAAAATAGAAAAACCGTCAATGTTAGTCACAAATCAATCGCACGTAAATTAAAGATATGTTACGAATGTTTAAATGCTAAATTCAAGTGATAAACACATGAATTGAAATTTAATTCACAACCTTTGTGGTTTCAATGATCTGACCAGTTGGATTTTCGGATCCTCCATCCCTGCACAACCACAATTTGATTTGTGGTTCGATCTATATGTTGATAAAAGATATTTTGTTCCTTCATTTTTTATTGGTGAAAAAATGATCTTGGTGTGCTCTAAGGATGAGTGACGAAACAAGTTGGATAAAAATAATTTTGAACTATTAAGATAATAGAAGAAGAATACAACATATAACAATGGCTTAATTATTTATTTGAGTCACATGCATGTATATAGATACTTGGTTTAATTTGAAAATTGAATTTGCATCCATGATAAATGGTAAGGATATAAAAAAAAGAGGACAAAAATGTAAGTATCCTTTTTCAAAAAATTAGGGTAGAAATGTAGCATTTTAATAAGTTTATGTAATTTTTGTGATATTTATGGTAATGTTTTATGATCACGTTATTTGAATAAGTCTACATCCGCTTCCAATGTCCCAATGCAACAACTAGAGACAGTCGATGGGCTAACTTAGGCTTTATTGGCACAAAACCTAACATAGTAATGTAAGATGACACTATGGTTTCAAATCTTCCGTATCTCGTCCGAGATCTCATTCGAGATATCTTTTTCACACATAAGCAAAACGGGACATCAAATCTTCTTTATATCTCTTCTGACACTCATCTCGTCTGAAATATTTAAATCTCATCTGAATTTTGGTTAAAAATCTCAATTCGAGGGCTCGCCCCGTAACATATTTTTTACCTTTTATCTTGACGAGTCCAACAAAATGCTTAATTTCATTTTTATGTTCAAATAAGAGGAAATTATTCAATCATTACCAAATAAATAATGCTAATCAAGTTGCCACTCTTCCCTAAAATATTAATTTCAATTCTTTTTTCTACGCAAATCAAGTACATTACAACTTTAATTTTTACTTTGAAAATCGCAGTTGTTAATTAAATCATTAAAACATCAATTTTAGATACATAAGTTACTCTTAGATGTACAACCAAGATACACTTATCTCGTTCGAGATCTCATCTGATACAAAATAGCTTGTGTGAAAATTCCGAGACGAAACATGACAGAAATCCGAGATTTAAAATCTTGGATGACACAGACGAATCCCACTTTATTTTCTCGAAGAGAAGATTTGGAAGGGAGGTGTATAGTGGAGTGAGTACCATGCGAAAGTGTGATTAGGATTCTATTGGAACTGTCTTCTCTTAATATAAATGAGTTCAATGAGAGCAAGAGTCATTATCACTCTGTAGTCAAAGTAGATAGATTATGATAGGCGATGCAAGAATTTAAACTATTTTCTTCTTGTTACCAGATCGGAGAATCTAATTTCATTATATATAAATTCTATGGCATTCTTAGTCTAGGAGCCTAGCAAAGGGAAGATCATTAGTTTGACTGGATGATATTATTATTTCGAATTCGTTTATTTATGCAGCTCGTTTTCCATGATCGAATACCATTCTCCAAAACCTAATCCGTAATTATGATTTTTTCCTACCAAATGTCGATGACCAAAATAATAATAATAGTAATGCAAGTAGTATTTATTTTATGTTTTATATTAGAAATGTAGAATTTTAAAGAAGCTTATGCGATGCTTATAATGTACATTGATAATGTTCGGTGATCATGATAATTAGAGAAGCCACAAATTTAACGAGCTAAAGTTAATGTTTGACTGCATGATATTGTTGATTTTGAATTTGTATGTTTATGCAACCCGTTCTTAATGAAATAACTTCGAAGTGTATACTTCGCAGTTTCATGATCTAATTTTTTTTGTTTATGTTTGAAATTACCCATTCTATTATTATATATATATATATATATATATATATATATATATATATAAGACTATAAGTTTTGGGTTTTCAAATTGTACTTCAGGAATTATATGCGCACAAAAGTGAAGTGTTTCTTACTTAAATGTGTGAGTGGTGGTAGTATGTAGATTTAGTGGATGAGTGTAATGATGGGTGAGTGGTGATGAAATCATAATGTATATGTTCGTACCACTTTCAAACACTGAAATTTGCGTTTTTTTACCCCAAACTTCTTACAAAATTTAACACCTTTTCCAATTCCATCTCATACCTTTTCTCTTCTTCAAACATGTTAATATAATACCCAAAAAAGGTAATACTCATCAATTCTCAAATATTTGTCATTTTTTCTAACAAATTCAAACTAATGACAAGAATCACTAGCTCAGATGATAAGTGGTAAAACGCTCTACACTGAGGTTTCAGTTCCAGAGGTCTTGAATTCGAACCTTCGAAACATCAAAATGAAAGCTCTGCTTGAATAAAGTGTCACTTTTATTCTCATAATACAAATTCAAATTAACTGTTTCTGACTGCACAATTAAGATGTTCATTTATTTTTGGTGCATTTTTTATTTTGGGTTATATTATGTGAAATTGATTCCAAAATATGAACTTAACCATTTGCTATTAACATCAATGAAATTTTTGTTTGAATTTTGTTTTTGAATTTGTATAGGCAAGTATAATTTATATAATTGATATTTCTTATGAAATTGTCATTCTATATAATGATGGTTCAAGCGGGATTTGGATCATTTTTTCGCATGAAAAAGAAATTTAAATGCTTGAGTAGTTGTAGGCTGGATGTGTGAAATTTTTTAATTTTTTTCAGTTATAAGTATGGAAATGGGTGGTGAGTGGTGATTAAATCAAATTGTATATATTTGTACCCGAACATCAAAATATGCCTTTGCTATGCAATATTTTTACAAAATTTAGAATTCTTTTTTTTGTTTCCAACTCTGTTTCTTTTTTATACAATTTTAGCCCTATCTACTTTTGTCTTCTTCAAACATGTTAATATAATACCCAAAAAATGGACAAAACTGGTCAATGTCCTAATATTTATTATCATTTGTCAGCAAATTCAAATTAGTTATCTCCGTCGACGTAATTAAAATGTCTATTGTTTTTTGTTTCAATCTTAATTTTGGGTTATCTCATATGAAATCGGTTCCAAACTATACTTAATTATTTATGATTAATGCAAATGAATTTTTGTTTGGATTTTATTTGAATTTTAATTTTTAATTTGCATAGATATATAATTTTAATAACATATTGATCTTTTTACATGATTTGACTTTTAATATAATTAAATAACAAAAGCATCAAATTATTTAAAACAATGTTAGAGAAATGGTATTTCAATTATAAAATTTTAGTTTGAGAAAAGAGATATTAGGTGTTCCAATAGGTTTTTGAGCATTTTTTGCATGAAAACGAAATTCATTTAAATGTGCAAGTGTAGTTGTAGGTTGGATATGTGGAAAGTTTTAATTTTTTTAGTATATAAGTACAGAGATAGGTGAGTGGCGATTAAATTTAACTGTATATATTTGTATCCAAACATCAAAATATGCCTTTTCTATCCAATATTTTACAAAATTTAAAATTCTCTTTTTTCTCGTTTCCAACTTCGTTTCTCTTTTATATAATTTTATCCCTGTCTACTTTTCTCTTCTTCAAACATGTTAATATAATACAAAAAAGGACAAAACTCATCAATTTTCTAATATATATTATTATTTGTCAGCAGATTCAAATTCAAATTAGTTATCTCCATCGACAAAATTAAAATGTCTACTGTTTTTTGTTGCATTCTTAATTTTGGGTTATCTCATCTGAAATTGTTTCCAAAATATACTTAGTTGTTTGCGATTAATGCAAACGAATTTTTATTTGGATTTTCTTGGAATTTTATTTTTTTAATTTGCATAGATATATAATTTTAATATATTGATCTTGTTATATGATTTGACTTTTGATAATTTATAATTAAATAACAAAAGCATCAAATTATTTAAAACAATGTTAGAGAAATGGCTATTTATTTCAATTATAAAATTTTAGTCTGAGAAAAGAGATATATTAGGTGTTCCAATAGGTTTTTGAGCATTTTTTGTAAAACGAAGTTCATTTAAATGTGCGAATGTAGGGTGGATGTGTGGAGATGTTTGTTGTTAGTGGATGAGTGTTGTGGTATGTGGGTGGCGATGAAAATTGAGCATATATATTTGAACCCTTATCCAAACATCAAATTTTGCTTTTTCTACGCAGGCTTTTTGCAAATTTGAAATTCTATCCTTTTGGTTTCCCACCTTGTTTCTTTTTTATATACTATTTTAGCATTATCCACTTCTCTTTTCTTCAAACATGTTAATAAAATCGTAAAAGTAGGTCATTGTTAAAGTAACTCCAAATTGGTTAAGATGGAGATTTTGATAGGATGTTATCGTTAAAGAAGAGAGATTTGTGTGATGTGGGTTACCGCAGGTTGTGTCAATTTTGTTTTTGTTTTAGCAGCGACCATCACACACCTTCAACCCCCTCCACCTCACACCTTCAACCCCCTCCAATCCAATCCAAATTCAGCGTTCTAATAACAACGACCAAATAGAACTAAACAAAACTCATAATTCCCAAATATTTATTAATCTTTTTTTAACAAATTCAAATTATATCTTTATATATATATATATATATATATATATATATATTTGAAGATGTTTGTTGATTTTTGTTGCAATCTTGATTTTGGGTTATGTTACATAAAACTGATTCCAAAATGTAACTTAATTATTTGTTATTAACATTAGGAATTTTTTTTTTTGAAGTTATATGGACAAAGATGATTGTAATGTATTGATTTGTTTTATATTTAATTGCTATTTTATAATTTATTATTAAAGTAAAAATATATTCAATAATTCAAAATGATTTTAGAGAAATTGTTGTATATAGACATTTCAGTCGATACTTTCAGATGCGGATAGTGATATTCGTATTGGCATCCGAAATCATTTTCGAAATTGAGTATGGATATCGGATTTTATCTTATCCACTCATAATTAATATATTGTAAAGCATAAACAGAAAATTTGGGTACAAATAAAACTACTATAGTACCGATAAAAATATGAAAAATAAAAATATTGATAAAAAATAGTTATGAGCATAGTAATATGATGATAATGTTAGGGTTGTCTCGCATGTTTAATGGAGAAACGACGGTTTGGATTGGACAAAAGTCTCACATCGCTAAATAACATGGAAAAGTGGTGTATAAATATGGGTTGGTAGGCATGTAACATCAGAGATTCCTTTTGTTACAACAAAGTGTGTGCCAACCCATATGCGTACGCCACGCGCTGGAGAAGGGAAGTTTTGCCCGACCATCGTTACACAACAGTGGTATCAGAGCCGATGGTTACGGACTGGGTCATGCAGACACAGCAGTACTCTCAAAGGTTACCGCAAAGGGATGCGAGTTAAGGAGGAGACTGTTAGGGTTGTCTCGCATGTTTAATGGAGGAACGACGGTTTGGATTGGAGAAAAGTCTCACATCGCTAAATAACATGGAAAAGTGGTGTATAAATATGAGTTGGTAAGCATGTAATATCAGAGATTCCTTTTGTTATAACAAAGTGTGTGCCAACCCATATGCGTACGCCACGTACTGGAGATGGGGAGCTCGTTCCGACCGTCGTTACACAACAGATAAAAGAGTAAATATCAATCATTCTTTGTATTAAAATATACATATAACTATTATCTTTACAAAATTCGGATGGATGATTTTCAGATGCTGATATCATTAATACATTGTAAAGCATAAATAGAAAATTATGGTTCAAATAAAACTATTATAATACCGATAAAAATATGAAGAATAAAAATATTGATAAAAAATAGTTATGAGCATTGTAATATGATGATAAAAGAGTAAATATCAATCATTCTTTGTATTAAAATATACATTTAACTATTATCTTTATAAAATTCGGATGGATGATTGTCAGATGCTGATATCATCATATTCACATGTGTATTCATTTTTGGGTTTTGGATATTTTTTCATATTTTGTATATATGCGGACGGATTTCGGATTTTTGGGTATCCATTGACATGCTTAGTTGTTTATGTCAAATTAAAATTGTATATTAGTGGGGTGGGAAAAGAGACATTAGGGGTTCATATAGGATTAGGATTTGGTTTTTTTTCCTCCTTTTTTTTGAATATTGAAAAATGGCGTGTGTTATGCATACATATATCTTCTTCAATATGTGTGTACACACATGTATGTATGTATGTATGTATGTATGTATGTGCGTGTGATTTGGTTTATTTTTTTTCTTTCCTTTTTTTTGAATATTGAAAAATGGCGTGTGTTATACATGCATGTATCTTCTTCAATATGTGTGTGTACACACATGTATGTACATATGTATATGTGTGCGTACGTAATGATTCTTTGTGCCTTGTTCTTGAATAGTGGGGGGCAGGTACAAAAAAAGCCATAATGTCATAGTTGAAAGTGGTCAAGTTGTTTTTGTTATGGAATTCAACCGATCTCAATGCATCATGCCAACGTAATATTCTCGTCATATAGATATCTAGATAGTGATCAGTATATTGATCTGTTTGTTGTTTTCTCTTCATTTACAATATTCAATTTTCCTTTTCTTTTCTTTTGCTGGATTATCACTTTTTAGCACAAGTTGTTCAGTGGGCGTATAGTAAAACATAATGAGGTGTTAGTGGTTATGCCTTTTTTTTTTCCGAAATAAATACTGTTTGGTTAATTATAAGCAGACCATCTTACTATTTTGACAGAGAATTTCAATGCCTGTTTCTTTTTCATTCAAAATTTATACAAAGCATCCACAGTTCTGGTTGAACAAAATCAGTGAATCTGCTTTTATTTGTATTGTGCACACACAGCATCTAATTTCATTACAATCAGAACAAGGAGTTTGAATCTGTTATTTTTATTCTCAAGATAGAGATGGAAAGATTGGTCGGGTTAACTTAATAAATCAACAACTGACTGACTCTTAAATTCAGTGGAGACCAGCTCTTCATCAATTAACCTTGAAAAAGAGTGCAGCTTTTAGAGGAACATTTTGTGGTGCTATATCATTTTTGATTTGACAACTTATGACTTTGTAATGCCTCTGTTTATTAAGTCTTCCAACATAAAAATGCATGTTAATGAATTTCAAATAGGTTGGAGAGTGCTAACTTGTCATGAAGTGTTCTTATGCAACATTTTGTGTTTAGCTTGTGTTCAATTGTTGTCATCTGAAGAATTGAACAAGGACAAATAACTGCAACACTGCTCCAGTAGAAATGAGGAAGAGTATGATGATGAAATTCGAAACCGAACGGTTATGTCAGTGTAGTGAAGTGTATGAACATAATTTTCAGGTTATAATAGACACTCTGTCTGAATTGAGAGTTTTTACTGGAACTTTTTGTGGTGCTTTATATATTTTTGGTTTGACAACAATGCATAGTAATGCATTTCGATAGGTTGGAGAGTGCTAACTTGTCGTGAAGTGTTCTTTGTGCAACATTTTGTGTTTAGCTTGTGTTCAATTGTTTGTCTTTTGAAGAATTGAATTAGGATGGATAACTGCAACACTGCTCCAGTAGAAATGAGGAACAATATGATGATGAAATTTGAAACTGAACGGTTATTTCAGTGCAGTGAAGTGAATGAACATAATTTTCAGGTTATAATCGATGCTCCATCTGAATTTAGAGCTATAACTGAATATCCATGATCTAAAAAGAATTCATTTTCTGAGTCCAAAAGGTTAAAAATGTTAGGATACTAAATTAAAAATATGTAGAAGAAGAAAACTCGGGACAACAAATTTAACATGCTTAAACCCATAAGGGATCCCTCTCGTAGCATTCAAAAGGAACTCTCCCCAGGATGAACACCTTCATCTCGCTGTGGAGGAAAAACTTCTACTCTTCACGGAGAAGATCATTTCTCGATAAAGGATAAAATAGTATTTAGCATCCATATTTACCGTTTCTTTTATGCATCCAGATTCAGTGAATTGGAAGTTCCATTGTGGTCTACTTTTTTAATTCTTTGATTTATATATAATCAGGTTCAATGAACCTAGGAATTAGTTAATTCTAAGGAAAATGTTAAACATGTTAAAGTTGTTATATTACACAAGCTACCCCTCAATTTCACTTTTTTTATGGCATAAAGATAAAATTAATATTTGAAATGAGACAGTTTGGTTAAGGTCCCTACTAAGTTTTAAAATACATCAAATATCCTTGTCAAAAAAAGTATGTAAATTAGATCTCTAGAATTAAGTTGATGAATAATCTGCATACATTTATGTAATTATTCACTGTTGTGACGGTCCATACCACGTGTTTTACCGAATCGTTTAATTCTCCTTCTCATTTGCTTGAATAGTGTAAAAACGTGTATTTTATATATAAAATAATTTATTTGAGAAAACAAACTTTTCAAAGCTAGTTTTCTCAAACAAATTATTTTCTGTATAAAAATATACGTTTTTGCACTATTCGAGCGTATGAGAAGGAGAATTAAACGGTTTAGTAAAACATGTATATGTAACATGTGCGTTTACTTTATCGGTTAATTCCTGACTTGTTCATTTGAATGTTTTGATATTCGAGTCGTATTTGCTGATGAGATGAGGCAAATATTTTTACCGTTTTCTAGTGGCATTGACTAGCGGTTAGGAAACCGTTAAGTGAGAACGTGTGGTATGGGGCGTCACAGCTTGCTCGAATTTTGATATGTAATGAGAATTATGGTAGTCAGTCAAGATTGATCTTTTAGACAAGGGGAATTCTTTTAGGAACATGGCTCGCGACTGTTGTACTTCACTCGCAGCTTGCTGTCTCATTCTAGGAGATTTCCGCAATTTTTCATTGAATAATTGTAGACATTCATGCAATTTTTGAATATAATTGCATAAATGTCTGCAATTATTAACTGAATAGTTGCACAAGTGTATGCAATTATTCAGTAACTTAATTTTAGACACCTAATTTACAATCCTTTTTTGGGAGGGGTTTTCGTATATTAAGTTTGATCTTAAAGACCCGAGCCTAATATTCACATTTGAAATAATATATTTTGTCCTTTCGCATATAACAATCATTCTTAACATGTTTATGGCACACATTAACAATACCCTAATTCTAACAGTCATGCATGCTTAAGAATTAAATGCCCATGCATTCAGGTTCACCAACCAAAGAATTTTAAATGGTCAAATGATTAAATACCTTTCCATTTATTGAGGGACAATTAATTACTCTGCACTTATGGAGGGATACATTAACAAAAAATACTACTATTTAAATGAAGCATATATACAGATTATGATACAATGATATTTACATCTATAAGTACCCGACCTAAATATGGCAACAGGTAGTCCATCTGGTTAAAGAGGTGCATGGATCATAGTGTTTTTTTTTTGCCAACTATGTTAATTAAATGTTTGAGGTCCATGTGTATTAATTGCCTCGAAATTAGGTCTGTAAACGGTCAGATACGGAAATATGGATTCAGATAGCGTGATATCCGTACCCGTATCCGAAATCATTTTCGGAAATCCATTTCAGTACTAAAAATATAAAAAATAATAAATATATTAAGAAAAAATAATTTTAAGCAGAAAATATGGATTTTTGCACATTATTTTTTACCTAGATAAAATAATAAATGAAAATCAATTTTATATACTAAATACACAAAAAATAATTACATCTTGATAAAAACTAGACGGATAATTATCGGATGTGCATCCGTATCCGTTTTCCGAATATCGGATAATTTTTCATATTTCAGATACATATACGAATGAATTTCAAATTTTTCTGGTACTCATTGACAGCCCTACTCGAAATATTATGAGTCTGACCCAGTATAAATGAATAGTTGTAGCTATATGTATTTTAGTAACAATTAAACTAATAATATGTTATTGTCCTTAGAAATGTTAAACTATTGTCTACCAACTTTATTTTTGGAAAAATTATTAACTTAAATCTTTGTCTCCAATTCAAGATATAACAATGGTTCATGACACTATTTTGTTCATTTGTTCCATGACTTTTCCTTCAACTGGAATAATCATATTAGTTTCTGCAGATTTAATGGATGGTCTTATGAATTACCTTTGTAAGTCAGTAGGCTTTTGTTCTTGTACTGATGGAAAAAACTTTTGCAGGGGACAGGCGGAGAAAGAGTTTAAAGTAGAGGTTGAAGCAATCGGTAAAGTAAGGCACAAGAACCTTGTGGGTCTTCTGGGATTTTGCGCCGAGGGTTCTCAAAGGTGAACTATAACTTTTACATCCTTTTCATTTTCAACATATACTGCATTTCATAGTTATTGAAAAAAAAAAATCATCTTTTGCATATAGTATGTACACTCAATTTTTTAATCTATTGAGTTAATTTCAGGTACCATGAATATATATTTTTTGCTATAACATAAGTAGTTAATTAGCTCCTACTCTTATCCAGGATGCTTGTCTACGAATATGTTGAAAATGGTAATTTAGAGCAGTGGTTACATGGAGACATCGGGTTAGTCTGTCCATTAACCTGGGATATTAGGATGAAAATAGCCATTGGAACTGCAAAAGGGTAATCATCCTCTATTTATTTTCATTTTCTTGTACATTAAAAGCAGAAACCCAAAACAATTACTTTCAGACAATTACCATATTGCTCTCAACTCATAACCTCCTTGTACTTGTTACAACCCTTTCAACGTGTTCCTCTCTTTCCTATACATACAGAATAGCATATTTACATGAAGGTTTAGAGCCTAAAGTTGTGCATCGAGATATCAAATCAAGCAATATTCTCCTGGATAAGCATTGGAATCCTAAAGTATCAGATTTTGGATTAGCGAAGCTACTGGGGAGTGGATCGAGCTATGTTACTACACGTGTTATGGGAACTTTCGGGTTCGTTCAACTTCTTATACTTCCACATAAATTATACACGCTATAATATTTTGTTAACAGATTATCGACTCTCATGTTTATGTAGTTATGTCGCACCTGAATATGCTTGCACTGGTATGCTTAATGAAGCAAGTGATATATACAGTTTTGGAGTGCTGCTAATGGAATTGATTACGGGACGTAGCCCTGTTGACAACAAAAGACCACCTGGAGAGGTAGTTCAAAATTATACTCTCACCTTATGATTCTATTCATTTCATATCTCAGGTAACATTGGCAAGCTGTGAGAACAAATACTACTTCCTTTGATCAACACCATACAAAAAGGGTGCATCAATATTAGCACATGAAATATCAAAGTATTTACTGATATTACTCGTATTGTCAAAATATAGGTAAACTTGGTGGATTGGTTTAAAGGAATGGTAGGCAGTAAAAGAGGAGAAGAAGTGATGGACAAGCGAATTGATTCTCAACCCTCGCCAAGAGCTTTAAAAAGAGTTTTGTTGGTTTGTTTACGGTGCATTGATTCAGATGCTCATAAGAGACCTAAGATGGGGCAAATTGCTCATATGCTCGAAGGAGACGAATTTCCTTTTCGTGCGGTATTATCTCTTTTTATATATTTATCATATAGTAGATTATAATAAACTTTTGGTTTTACAATTGCTGAGTGCATTGTTATGATGCAGGAACATCGATCAACTAGAGAATCCTTTATGCCAACAAGTCCTTTAGTCCTACCAAGGTTAGCTCGATAATGGATATTATTTGTTATATGTTGTGCAATGTATATAGTTGTCCGTTTTCTTCTTTCTTGTCTGTAGCTAATTAATTATACCAACAATTCTCCAGTGGTTCCACTTCTCTGATATGTAATCAAATATACAACATGAGATTATTAAACATATATTCATATTTTATGTAGCATTAGTATCAAAAATCCAATGTAAAAATTAAAAGAAACAGTGAAGAGATAACAATGCATTATTTGAGAACAAAAGAGCAAAATAGAAGAATATGGATTTGGGGCCTCACTAATTGTATATGCTGAATCCTTGTTATGGTATTAACCTTTCTTCTCCTTCGCTTCACTTCCTTGAGTGTTATCATATTCTTCAGAAAAAAGGTAAATGGTATAAGATTATTTTTCTTTCCCATGAAACTAAATGAAGAAACTGGCTATTTATGTTATCAAGTATGTCTTTGATACTCTTGGGTTTCTGAGTACGTTGCACCAAAGCCTACTTCGTCCGACCGGGTTGCAACCTTCTCCAAAAGAATTTGTCATCCCATCCCTATAATAAAAATTCCTATCAATTATTTATACGAGTCGTTTTCAATTTCTGTTTCTGTTAATAGAGGATAGAACATACGAAGCCATGCATATTTCTTTAGATCCTGAGAGTCTGAGACATTGCAAGGAGCTACCAGCCTAATGTTGCTCTATTTCCTGGAACTTTCTGAGAAAATTGTAATGACGAAGTTAAAATATTAAAATTGTTGTAACATTCATTTTTGCATATAATATTTGAACATGTATAATCCCTTAGCACTCCCCTTCTTACTTCCGTCTTAAGGGAATCTCGCTGAAGGGGTGGAGACTAATCCATTCTATCTGCCGATCCCCATTACATGCCAACACATAGGAGTCAAAGGAAAGTAGCAGCGAAAACTTTCATCTCATCTACAGCCAAAACAATGATAGAACTATTGCAAATGAAAAGAAAAAAGAAGAAATTGTAACATGAAAATGAATACTAAAAGAAATACAATACAGATTCATGAATCTGAAACTCAGTCAAGAAAAATGATTTGTTTAAAAAGTATGTATTATATTCGTAATATAATAAATATAAATAAATAAGAGAAAAGAAAAAACTATTGACAATTCAAACACGTGTCTCCTTTTATTTTATATCAATTTTCGACTAAAAGTGGACTAACTTTTTATCATGATATAAATTCGAACATCAAATTAAAATCAACATTCTGCGTATTGTCTCAACTTCCTCAAGAATTTACATACAATTTTTTTCTTTAATTTTATGGGAGGATTAAGATTCCTCTTCTAATTCTCTCTCATCTTTCTTTGCAAAATTTTCTCAACTACCTTAAGAATTTGACAAATTTTCATTTTTTTTTAATGGAAGGATCAAGATTCCTCTTCTAATTCCTTCTCATCTTTCTTTGCAAATTTTCTTGAAGCTGAGTAAAATTTTGTTGATGTGTTCTATTGATTGGCAAGATTATCTATGCACAACTTTGAATCGTTTCAAAACGTTTAACCCTTTCAAAATCGCGAATTAATATGAATCGTTTGAAAACATTTAAATCAACCATCGATTTACAAATGTAACGGTGGAAGAGTTGTACATTTCTAAATGATTTAAAGTTTTGTATAGATGGTCTTGCTAACTAATCTAATATATCCACAAAGTTCACTTTGTTCTAAAAAATTTAGCATAAAAAGACGGTTATGGAATGAAAAATGGATTTAAAAAAGAGAGATCTTAACCTTTATATTGGTAGCGTAGTTGGATGAGGTAGTCAGCTTCCACTAATGAGACTGGAAGTTCGATCCTCGCCAACTACGCTACACACGTGAGTATACCAAGAGTAGGGGTTTGGGACAACACAGTACTTATTTTTTTAGAGTTTACAAGCCAAAATTGGTTCTTTGAGTCTTCACACACATGCATACATACATATGAGGAAGGTTAAATGACACACCTCTTTTGGAGCACCCCTATCATATTTTGAGTTACACGACACGATTTTAAATGCCTTGAAAATTTGTAGAAGCTTAATCTACATTATGGATATCATCTCTACAAAATATGACGTTTTGAAATTTCTAACATCATCAAAATAATAAGTCAAAGTTAACTGTTAAAATGTTTATTTTGTTCATTGGTTTGAAACACCAAGTTTGTCATATTATGTATATTTAAATATGATCAAATTTTGTGGATATGATCTTGAGTACGATGAGTGGGGCAATCCAATGGTAGAGATCCATTATGTCACCAAATCGTGTTCAAATAAACTTTCCTATATATATACATACATACATATATATACATATATATACGTTGTGCGTACATATATATATGTATGTACGTATACATATGTATGTATGTATGTATGTACGTACGTATATATAGACGCACAAACATACATACATACATACATACATACATATATATATATATATATATATATATATATATATATATGTCTATATATATATATGTATGTATGTATATGCATATAATAGAACGATTAATTTTACATACATATCTATTGTTTTTCGAGCTACACAATTTGAAATCAAAAGAAAATTAATGATATGTTATTGCACACTCATGAAAATCCGCATAAAATTTTGGTTGATTTAAGTAATACTAACATATTTAGAATATTGTTTCAAATCAATGGGTAAAATTGACCGACCTTTTGAACATATTAAAAGTTTCGAAAATAGTATGTATTATATTAGCAATATAATAAATATACATAAAAAGGAAATTTTTTTGACAATTCAAATCCATGATTTCATTTATTCATATCAAATTTTGATTAAAATTAGACCAAGTTTTATCATGATTTAAATTCGAACTCTAAATTAAAATTAACGTTTTGTGTATTGTCTTAGCTTCCTTAAAAATTTAAAAACTTATTTTTCATAGAAAGAATCAAGATTCTTTTTTCTAACACCCCCACCCACAGCCCCCCTCCGTCTTTTGATGCAAAATTTTCTCAAAACAAAGTAAAATTTAAAATTGGTTCTTTGAGTCTTCACACACATGCATACATATATACGAGGAAGGTTAAATGACACACCTCTTTTGGAGCACCCCTATCATATTTTGAGTAACACGACACGATTTTAAATGCCTTGAAAATTTGTAGAAGCTTAATCTACATTATGGATATCATCTCTACAAAATATGAGAACGTTTTGAAATTTCTAACATCATCAAAATAATAAGTCAAAGTTAACTGTTAAAATGTTTATTTTGTTCATTGGTTTGAAACACCAAGTTTGTCATATTATGTATATTTAAATATGATCAAATTTTGCGGATATGATCTTGAGTATGATCAATGGGGCAATCCAATGGTAGAGATCCATTATGTCACCAAATCGTGTTCAAATAAACTTTCATATATATATACATACATACATATATATACGTCGTACATACATATATATATATGTACGTACGTATACATATATGTATGTACGTACGTACGTATATATAGATGCACAAACACACACACACATACATATATATGTCTATATATGTATGTATGTATGTATATGCATATAATAGAACGATCAATTTTACATACATATCTATTGTTTTTCGACCTACACAATTTGAAATCAAAAGAAAATTAATGATATGTTATTGCATACTCATGAAAATCCACATAAAATTTTGGTTGATTTAAGTAATACTAACATATTTAGAATATTGTTTCAAATCGATGGGTAAAATTGACCGACCTTTTGAACATATTAAAAGTTTCGAAAATAGTATGTATTATATTAGTAATATAATAAATATACATAAAAAGGAAATTTTTTTGACAATTCAAATCCATGATTTCATTTATTCATATCAAATTTTGATTAAAATTAGACCAAGTTTTATCATGATTTAAATTCGAACTCTAAATTAAAATTAACGTTTCGTGTATTGTCTTAGCTTCCTTAAAAATTTAAAAACTTATTTTTCATAGAAAGAATCAAGATTCTTTTTTCTAACACCCCCACCCACAGCCCCCCTCCGTCTTTTGATGCAAAATTTTCTCAAAACAAAGTAAAATTTTGTTTAATCCGTTCTATTGGTGGGCAAGGTTATCTATGCACAATTTTCAACCGTTTGGAATGTTTTAACGTACTCAAAATCACAAACCACGATGAACCGTTAGAAAACATTTAAATCAATCATCGATTTGAAAACGTTGATTTGAAAGAGTCATGCATATAGATAATTCAAAATTTTGTAGAGATGATCTTGCTAACTAACCTAACATTTCCACAAAAATCACTTCGTTCCAATATTTTTACACAAAAAGACGGTGGTGGATGAAAAATGGATTTAAAAGACATAGATCTTGATCCTTATATATATATATATATATATATATATATATATATGTATGTATGTATGTATGTATGTATTGGTTTATTTCGCATACATATCCACAATTTTTTGTGCTACAAAAGTTGAAATTAGATGAAAATTTGAAGATATAATCTTACACTGTAGAAAAAAATGCATAAAATTTGGTTAATTTAAATAATCATAAAATATTCATAATAATATTTCAATATCAATTGGTAAAATTGACGGAACATTTGAACTATTAAAAGTTTTGAAGCAGCCTCGTATTTTGCGGGTATAATATTCGTTTTTTAGATTAAATATCCACAAAGTTCCATTTGATTTAAATAAGATCCTTATATGTGTGTGTACGTGCATGCGCACGCTTGTGCACACCTATATATAAGAATGTTCGGGGACATCCTTCTTTTGAAACACTCATATCATATTTTGAGCCCTCTTTTGGAGCATCCATATCATATTTGAGTTACACGATTTTAAATGCTATGAAATTTTATAGATGTTTAATCTACATTATGAATATCGTTTCTACAATTTATGAGATTGTTTTGAAATTTCTAACCTTATCAAAATAATAAGTTAGTTTTAACAATTAAAATGTTTATTTTATTAGTTGGTTTGAAACACCAAGTTTATCATGTTATGCATATTTAAATATGCTCAAATTTTGTGGATATGATCGTAGAGATGATATGAACATACCTACATAATTTTATAGCATTTAAAACCGTATAACTCAACACGTGATAGGGTGATAAAGGGGTGCTCCCGAAAGGGGTACCACTGAATCTTCACACACGCGCGCGTGCACACACACACACATATAAGAATGGTTAATTTTGCATACACATCTATGGTCTTTCGAACTACACAATTTGAAATCAAAAGAAAAATTGAAGATATGTTCTTACACTCAGGAAAATCTGCACAAATTTTTCGTTGATTTGAGTAATCCAGATATAGTCAAAATAATATTTCAAATCGATGGGTAGAATCGACTAACATTTTGAATATGTTGAAAGTTTCAAAAACAATGTGTATATTCATAATAGAATAAATATAAATAATAAGGAAAAAGAAAAAAGGAAAAACTTTCAACAATTCGAATTCGCGATCTAGTTTATTTATATCAGTTTTCAACTAAAATTTAGATTAAGTTTTATCGTCATTTAAATTCGAACTCTAAATTAAATTAACATTTTGTGTATTGTCTTAGCTTCCTTAAAAGTTTAACAAATAACTTTTTTTTCATGGGAAGGATCACGATTCCTCTTTTAATTCGCCCTCCGTCTTTTTGTGCAATTTTTTTTCGAAACAGACTAAAATTCTATTTCACCTGTTCTATTGGTTGGCTAGATATCTATTTCATCTGTTCTATTGGTTGGCTAGATTATCTGTGTACAATTTTGTATCATTTGAAATGTTCAAACCTTTTCAAAATCGCAAACCAATCTGAACCATTGGAAAATTATATAAATCAGCCACTGATATTTAAAACGTCGATTTGAAAGAGTTATTCATTTTCGATTAATTTAAAACTTTGTAGAGATGACCTTGCTAACTAATTAATATATTCACAAAAATCAGTTTGTACCCAAAAAAATTACACAATGAAAAATGGATTTAAAAGACGGAGATCTTGATCCATATGTATGTGTGTATGTGTTTGTGTTGAGGGGGGCGGAGGTTACATATCTACGGTTTTTTGAGTTGCACAATTTGAAGTAAAAATAACTGAAGATACGTTTTTACATTAGTGAAAATTTGCATCAATTTCGGTTAATATAAGTAATCTAACATATTCAAAATAATATTTCAAATCGATGGATAAAATTGACTTAACATTTTGAACATGTTAAAAGTTTTGAAACAATATCATATTTTACGGGCATGATATTCATTGTTTAGATCGAACATCCACAAAGTTTCATTTGATTTTTGAATAGCGCAGCACTAAACACCATAGGGGAAAAGTAGATCCTTATGTATATAAGAAGGTTCAATGATACATCTCTTTTGGAGCATCCATCATTTTTTGAGTTACAGGATTTTAAATGCTATAAAAATTTATAGATGTTTAATCTACATTATGAATATCATCTTTACAAATAGGAGATCGTGTTGAAATTCCTAACCTCGTTAAAATAATAAGTCAATAGTAAACATTAAAATATTTATTTTATCCATTGGTTTAAAATATCAAGTTTATTATGTTATGTATATTTAAATGCACTCAAGTTTTGTGGAGATGATCTTGAATATGATATGAACATATCCATAAAATTTTATAACATTTAAAATCCTGTAATTCAAAATATGATAGGGATGCTTCAAAAGAGAGGCGCGATTGAATCCTCCTTATGTGTGTGTAATATGAATGGTTCCACTAAATTTCTTACGGCTACATGCCATTCACACCCTTGATTTTACGAGCTACTTAATTCAAAATCGACAAAAATTCTTGGACATAGTCTTGCATGTCTTAAGATCATCTCCAGAAAAGTTTACTTGATTTGTATAATTCTTCCATTTGCATAATAATATATTTCTAATCGATGACTTCAGTAAATGTTTTAGCAGTTGATTGACTTGTCACTATGAATATCAACTGCTATCTTTATTTTAACCATCAATTTGAGTTGTTACTTTGAATATGCTAGGATTATCCAAATCAGCCAAAATTTGTTAGGGATAACCTTCAAATATCTATCAATAATACTATATAGGGGAAATTAATTTACAGGACAAAAATTTGTATTTTCTTAGCCTCAAGAACACGATCTCAATATTTTAACCACAAAGAAAAACATTGTCCTAAAAATTAATTAAAGGAAACACATTCTTTCAAAATTATTCATAAGGACAAATATTCTTTCAAAACTACTACCGAACTAAAAACTTATACCGATAACTACAAGCTGATACCTAAAAATGCTATCAATAACTAAAAAGTGATACCTAAAGAAAGTTGTCCTTCAGACTAAAATACTAAATGTCTGTCATTGAGGCTAAAACGCTGAGAAATTTTGTCCTTGACTATAATTTCCTGTACTATATATAGACATGCACACACACACACACACATATATACATATACAGATACACACACATAAACATATCCACTCCCCTTTACTGTGAATTCCTCCATAATTCTTTATACAGATTCTCGTATCAATTGTTTTCAAGAGTGTCCAAATTTCTACGAATATGATCCTGTTATAGTTGAGATCATTCTTACCATTTTTATATCATGTAGGTTTGAAGGAGTTAATAAAGCTAATAGTTTTGAACTATTATCTTTTTCAAAGAACATCTCAAAAGCAAATGAATCATATCTACAAAATTTTGTTCTATTTTGGAACTTTTTGGCACAAAATATGGATAAAGAGTTTGGTATAACGAGTAAGAGGGAGATGTAGATCATTTCTATTTGTGTGTATAGAAAGGTTGTATATCAAATAATTCCTTAGCGGTCTTCTCTTTTGTGTAACACTTTCAAAGGATGCGAAATAAATAAAACATTGTCGATATGATCTTATTAGCATCAAGATCAAATTTGAAGACAATCTAAAACTTTTGTCTTATTAAAAACTATAGCTTAATTTGAACCATAAAAAATATTTATTTTGAACCGTCCATTTGACAAAATTGTAAAAAAATTCAAAATATCGATTTTTTTTTGTGTGGAGATGAACTTTATAGTTATAAGATCATTACAAATTTTTGTCTCATTTTGATAATATTTGTTACAAAACAACGCAAGAACTATGGGGGGATAAATAAGAAAATGTGGTTCATTCTATATATGTGCATGCGCACATGTACACATGTATGTATATTATCATCTACGTGGCAGCATAATGGTAAAACGTAGAATTGCAATATGTGAAACATTTTGAATCTAGATTATACACAAGTTTATCATTTCTATATGAAGAAGGATCTCCACTCTCAAATTATGAGTCATTGGGTCACATTTATAGCATAGTGAAAACTTTACTGTGAAAAAATAAAGAAGACATTTAAGGGATGAAAATCATAGTTTAATCTTAACAGTTAGATTTAATTAAAATAAGACTTTGAGTAAAAATAAATAAATAAAGTATATAGACCATTTTCCTTTATATACGCGCCAAATACATGACTTTTAAAACTTGTTAGCTGTTTTGCATGAACAAGGCGATTTCCAATGGTACATAATTTAAATTTTAAATGAATATCTTTACATAATGGTTAAATTCAAGAATTAATGGCTACAATCTCACTTCCTTTTACTTTCAAGATTAAAATCTGTTCAAAAAAGTATTATAAATTTTCGTTGAATTTCAAAAACTGTAACCATATAAAAGGATAGATGGTAAAAATGAATTTAAACTTCAAACTTAAGTCATCGTCTACCTTTTGAAATAATAAGAATTTTTTTTCTTCTTCAAATTTTCTTAAAAGTAACACTTTAACTCCATGGGTTGCCTAGTTGGCAAGTATCACAATTAGCTAATAAGAATATCTTCAATGCACAAGCAATATATTTTCATGTAAAACCTTCGTGATATGGACATTTTCACAATATAAAATACACTTAATGATGTTATATACATCATTCCTCCAATGCTCAATGTTTAGAAACAAATTTTTCATATGTGTCAACTACTCTATGGATAAAATATAAATTATAATAATATAATAATTTATACATTATTGTGTCAAATTAATTATTAATTGATGATGTGTTATACTTCACATTGTAAAGTACAATGTTAAAACAAGGCATCATATTTCACAATGTCATCTTTAATTTTTAATTAACATTTGCATTGTTGAGGAAAACTTAAACAATGTTGTTAACCATTGAGTTGGCTTCCACATTACATCGAAAATAAATAAGGGTAGGAGAGGCTCTCAAAGATCAAAGGTTCAAACTCGCAATCGACACATGCTGCTATTTATTAGATAACGTTGGGGGTTTAGTGCATAATGTTAGAAAACTTCATTTGGTCATGACCACACTGCGTAAAGGATTGTTATTATAATGTCTTATAAAAAAATTAAAAAAAAATTAAAAAAATTTCCATATCCCTCTTAACCAAATCTTACAAGTGGAAATTATGGTTACATCGTTTATGTTTTATGTTAATTTCTCTAGTTCATGTTTTATGTTAATTTCTCTACCTTGTCAAAATATACAACAACACTCTATTTTGTGAAGCGGTGCTCTATCATTTATAAATTAAAACAGCCTCTTGTTTTGCACTTTACACTCTGTTTTGTAAAGTTGCACCTATCTTTATCTTCTTTTCAACAAGATCCATATGTTTGCATGTTTCAATGAAGCTTTGTGTTGCAAACATTTACAAAAATATTTACGATGCCATTTGCAATCCAATTTATATGCAAGATCAAATGTTTGCACCTCTCACGAAATTTTGTGTCTACTTTTTAGATTTTTTTTTTTTGGTTCGACTTTCTTCTCCAAATAGTTTGATATCATCTATGATAGCATAAAACAATTTTTTTAGGACACTCCCTACCATGGGTTTGTTGAATTCAATATTTCATATGTTAAGTGTAATATTAGATGACGCTTCAGCACTTTAAATATATAAATTGAATTTGGTTTGTTGGTGATTATTTTAGCAGTATTGTCATGCTCAACCATGATATTTGCTTATAAATGACACTACAACAAAAAGAACCCATTACAACATTTTTTTTCACAACTTTCACAAAATGACCATTGTAATAATGGTCTTTAAAAACTGATTTTTCATGAAAGTTGTAGTATAGTTGTATTTAGCAACTTTCCATACTTTGCAATTGTAATACAAGTCTTTAGCAACTTTGTTCACGTGACCATTGTAGATATTAATTTTTAACAACTGTTATTTATAGTTGTTATACTCAAAGAGTGCAAGTTATTGCACATATTTTAATATTTGTTGTGATCAATCATGCAAAAAATTGAAGAAGCACAATGTACAAAAAAATTACTTCTTAAAATTTGAATAATCATTAAAAATTTAAAAATTAAATTTCTAGAATTTCTTTATTTAACCTTTTTAACCAATTAAGAAATTAAACAATTCATAAAATTTGAAGAAATCAGTAAAAAGAGTTCAAAATAAGGATAAACAATTTTCGCTTTAAATGGTTGTTTTATTTATACGTTGTAATTGATCCACTAAAGGAACGACTGCATTTAACGATGACAATAAGCCGTCGGCGGCCAACGCTAGCTGTCGTTAAATGCCGAAGCAAAACAAGACGACGCTAGCAAAATAGTGACAGCGTTGTTGCTGTTCTAGCGATGGTTAGTGACAAATTTTTGAGAAAATTGGCCGTCTCTAGCCGTCGCAATGCTGGAACCAAAATGGCGTCGCCAGCCGTCGCCATTCACCTCAAACCTGTGACAGCTGGCCGTCGCTAACCTGAAATGTCCAGTTTTTCCCAGCTCTACTTTAAGCCTTCCAAGTCACACAATAAACGTTATATCTCAACCTTGCCTCATTCTCAAGATATATAAACTCAATATCACAACCATTAACATCACATACAACATATAATCTCATATACGTCACAAATAAGTAAAAACATAACGTTATTATCAATATTTATATAAACTTTCATCAACTAAAACCAATATTCCATTAACCAACACAATCATATATAAACAAATACTAATGTTCATCAAATCCACAATCACCATTATCCACAACCATTAATAAAGTACCAACTCCATCAACACATGTCAATAATTACAATCCAAAAAAACCCGTACCTCATTATCAGCTCCCGACCCATCCTTACCAGGCATCCTCCCATGCTTTGCAAAAAGGGCCGCAATCCGCTCATCTAGCAGTTGTGCCATTTCTCCACCCTTTCGCAAATAATTTTTAGTCTTCATCGTCTTCTGATTCAGTCTCGATCTCGTACTCTGCATCGTTCTCTTTTGTACTTTCAAATGCTTCTATTTGATTCATCATTTAACAAGCCCAAATCAGTATCGTCAGCTATTATTATTTCATCATTTGGTTCAAGATACGTTTGATACGCTGCTTCTTTTAGAATATTAATTCCATCAAATGTAAATCTTGTTTTTGTTTTAAAAACAGCAGACCAATATGCTTTATCTCCTTTTAAGGATGAATACAGAGTAAAATACACTTGTAATGCTTGCTTGACCAGTACGAAAAGATCGTACTTCTAGTAATGTGAGGTGTGCTTTATTTCTATAAGTTTATAATCTTTGTGCACATTGATTACAGAATCAGGAATATTGCTGAACAAATTGCACTTGAATAAAAAAAAATCTACAGGTTGTACATAATATGTCAATTCTAAAACCTGTGTTAAGACGCTGTAAAAATCTTTTATATGCTCATTTGGATCATTACTGCTTTTGACAAATACACCACTGTTATATGTTAATTTTTCAACATCATAAACCTTGGTGTTGAATTTAAATCCACTAACGAAGAATATTGGATAAGCCTTAATATTTCTTTTTGGTCCGAGCGCAAGATGTTATAATCCTTCATCAATGACGCTGTTTCGTGGATCATTAATGTAGTTCGAAAACCATTTAGAAAATTTCTTATTGAGATCGCAAGAAGGATGTTGTTATTCGTAAATACTGTGAATATGTATGTACTATATGTGATATTACGATTAAAACGTAAGTACCATTGAAATAAATATGAATTTATTATTACCTAACAAATGGTGCAACTTAGCACAATTAAGCTGAACTCTATTGTCTAACTATATTTCCACATATTTTCTAATAGGTTGGCCATATTGTCTAAAAATAGACAACATTGTCTACGAATAATCTTCTTCACGAGAACCACTTACAAATAATAAGTTCACATGGTCATTGAAGAACGAGAGAAAAAGGATGAATCTTTTTCTTTAAGATATGATTTACAAATTGAACATTCAACTCGTGCTTTCTGCCTAATTTTTCTTCTTCAGATGATTCAACTACCTGTTACGAAATTAATTCAATTTAATTGCACTTACGTAAATCTAAATTTTAAACCAACAACAATTTTACGGATATTTACTATTACCTCTCAAATGGATACATCCATCCATATTGCACAGAACTTCGAAGAAGAGCTTCGGATGGAAGATGAACAGGTAAATGCTCCATTACATTAAAAATTCGACGGAAAAATTTTCTTCAGTTTGCATAGCAGTATAGGGATTTCTACTTCAAGTTTACGTATACGGTCGATTTTAACGCTGTCGAACAAAGCTGTTTGTAAAATAAACTTAATTCTGTTATATAACACTCTACACTTTTATCGGCAACAGTTCTTTGAAAATCACCGGTAATAAATATTCCATCATATATGATAATCGTGACTTTTCATCGCATTCAATTTACTGTTTTTAAAATCAACACATCTAGAAGATATCCCATCAGGGCATTTTAGTCCTTCCACTCACTTTAACACGAGTTTTATTTGCTTGATGTCTAGCTCATAGCATGCTTTGGTTTTTTTTATTGTCATTGGGCTTCATATGAAGTTCGAGACATTTACAAAAGTGTGCTATATCGAGTCTTGAATTCAGATCGTCCTTAGTTTTCCCTTTGACATTCATAATTGTTTTAAACACGTTATCGAATATGTTTTTTTTCGTTGTGCATCACGTTAATATTATGTCGAAGTAGAAGATCTTTCCAATAAGGTAACTCTCAAAATATACTTTGTTCACACTAATTATGAATGTCTGATTTACTTGAAATTTCAGTCTGTATTCCAGTTTCATGTATCTTTGGGTAGTCCTTTACAATTTAATATATTTCTTCGCTTGACCAAATCTTTGATGGTGGCATATTCTTTTCTCTATTAGCTTTAAAGTTTTCTTATCTCTTCTAAAAGTATGATTGAGATGGAGAAAACACCGATGACAATCAAATCAAGAAATTTTCCTTCCATGCCAAAAAAAAAAATATTCTTGTTTTTTCCATGCAATAAGGACAGGTTAGACGACCGGCCTTACTCCAACCTGAAAGCATCCCATATGCAGGAAAATCACTATTAGTACATAACAAAGAAGCAAACATACGAATTTTTTTTTATGAAATGTCATATGTTTCAACACCTTCAAACCATAATGTTTTCAGCTCTTCGATTGATGGTTGTAAATAAACATCGATTCCTTGTGTCGGATCATCAGGGTCAAGGACGACGATAATGAGAAACATGCATGGAGTTTTTGTATACATCCACGGAGATAAATTATAAGGAGTAACGATAACAAGCCAGATGAATATTTGCTACCAAAATGAGAGAATGGCGAAAACCCGTCCGTACATAAACCAAGTCTGACGTTATGGCTCTCTGCAGTAAATGTGAGATACATCTTATCGAAATGTTTTCATGCTTCACCATCAGATGTATGTTTCAAAGTTCTCTCCGCATGTCTTCTCACACTATGCCACCGCATATGACATGCCATGGCCGAACATGCATATGGTTTTTGAAGTCTAGGGGTAATTAGTAAATAATGCATTCTCTTGTATGGAACTTCCTTCCTTTATTTTTTCTTGGCTTATATCTTTCTTCATTACATATTTTACAGTTTCTAAAATTAATGTCATCTTTCCAATGCAATATGCAATCTTTTATAGATGTATCTATCATTTGGTAAGACAGACCAAAAGCCGACATAAGTGTTTTCACTTTATAATGACTGTCGCACATCAGATTATTGGATGACATATGGCGTTTTGCAGCTTGTACAACTGCTGTAAATTCAGTTTCTGTAAAGTTGAATTTTGATTTCATAGCAATGTATTCAGCGGTTAATGATAATCCGGTTCCGCTTTTACAACCATCCCACAACGGTCTCCTAGCGGCATCCAATAAATCATAAAATTTTTTGCTCCAACATTCGGTTGTTCTCCGACATTGACGTCTTCATTGTCAACTTGAAAGGTATGGAACATTAATCGTGCTGCATCTTCCACCATATCTTCTATTGGATTCTTCATAACAACATCGACCTCTGACGCAACAGGATCCGCTGTAGGTGCAACAAGTTATCCAATGCGATCCCATAAATAATAGTTTGACACAAATCTAAATTTATATAAATGTACTTTAACTGTATCTGGTTTTCAATGCTTCAAATGTTGATACTTATTACAAGGGCAACGAAGTTCTTCGTTATTTCGATTATTAGATATTGCGAATCTAATAAATTCGTGTACACCATTGTAGAAATGTTCTTTCATCGAACCTTTCATTCCAGTTCTAACTTCATACATCCATGTACGGTCGATAAAATAATCGAATATTGTTCCTAATTTAAAAAATATGTTAGGAATTTCAGCAGCACTTCACTTCTATTCTATGCACAACTTCTCGCCGAAGTGATATATTGTTGTTGTTTAATTTTCCCAAACAAAGTAAAACATTTTAGGACTAAAGGCTTCGTACCACATTTCTGTCTAATTTCGACAGTACTTAAGTTTATTTTTCTTCAACGCATAACTTTACATCCAAGAGGAGTATTTTTGTTGTTGTATTTTTTAAAATAAATTAAAATCTTTTGAGACTAAAGGTTTTAACTAGTTGTAGTTGTATTTATTATAATAATGCTTAACGCTTATTTTCAAATCAATATTGCATTCGTTTTTAGTACAATATTTATTATTGTATATCAATTTCATAACCTTTTATAAAATCGATTTGAGTACATTATTTGTTGTTGTTATATTCATTTTTTAACTTATTGAAAAAACGATTTCAGCAGCATATTTCTTCTTGTTTTATTCGTTTCTTAAGTTTAAAGAAAATCGATTTGAGTAAAGTATTTGTTCTTGCTACATTCATTTTCTAACTTTTTAGAAAATCAATTTGAGTACAATATTAGTTGTTTTCGTATTTATTTCTTGATTTTTTTACAAAATCGATTTGAATAGAATATTTATTTTTGTTCTATTCGTTGTTTAACTTTTTACAAAATCGATTTTAGTAAAATATTCGTTGTTGTTATCTTCGTTTCTTAAACTTTTTACAAAATCAATTTAAGTATAATTTTTCTTAACATTTTGTTACCTAAATTATACGTTTTATATAGTATTTTCAGACTTTTTACCTAATACAATTTTAATTTACAGATTTTGTAAGCTAGTACTGATAATAATAAAATAAAATAAATTAACTTTATACACTAATTTATTGTACACTAATTTTCACGTAAACCGTAACATCTCCAAATTATGACAAACATCGTTTTTCACTATAACAAATATTTGCGTAAACTTATCAATAAGCATATTAATCAATGAATGCTACTTTTCTAATTTTAAATTAACCCTAGCTTTTAATTATAAATTAAACAATCAAACCACTTACTAACATCTCCAAATCAACTAACATACTATTATCATCAACTAATACATAATAATCATCAATTTCAAATCAATAATCAACTACTTTTCTAAATTAAAATTTTAATTTTATCTCCAAATCAACTAATAAACTATATCATCATCTAATAACTAGTAATCTAACATATTCATACCGAAATTACTAATTTTGTATAAGTAGGGTTTAAGACAATAAATTAAAAAAAAAAACGTGCAGGGGTCGTTGGCATTGGCTATATGCGGCTAGTGGCGGTTGGAGTCGGTTGTGGGCGGAATTGAGGAAGAAGAGAGTTAGGGAAGGAAAGTGAAAATGTTTTGCTGAAGCTCTTTGTTCGCGCGTTATATACCGATAAACGACGGCTAGCGATGGCCGTGTATTTTAGCCGTCGCCATAATCAGCTGCAATTCGAAGCCGTTCTAGTAGTGATCGGGCAACGGGAAACGTTTACTACAGGAAAATGTTGGATCAACGTTAACTTTTTATATATTTACCTTTGCTTTATAACTAATGATTAATTATAACTAATAATTTATTATAATTAATGTTTCAATTTAGCAATTCTTGCTTTCTCTTTCACAAAATTTTAACTCTAAATTCTCCCTCGCGCTCCTTGCATTTTTTTCCAAAACAACTACATACGTTTAGCTTTCAGTAAACACAAAAACATAAATTGAAACGCCAGTGAAAATTAATCTACATGATGAAAAACAGTAACAATTGTTTTGGAATAATAAACTATAAATTAAATGACAAATTTTCAAAAGAGACCAATTTTCAAAACCATTTGCAGATATAGGCTAGTTTTTAAACTAATTGCAGAAATAAGCTAGTTTTGGCCAGCTCAGAGATGAGCTGGCCTTTTTAAAAAAAAATTATAACAGGGCGCATTTCTGAAATGCGCCCCTTTAAATTTGCACCGGTGCATCTGCAAAATGCGCTAGTGCAAATCTTTCTGCACTAAACAGAAAGCAAAAGGCAATATACTCAACTCACTTTTATTAATCAAAACAAAACAGTCTAGTCCAAACTCCAATTCCGAACCTTTCTTCCATTCGGCTCAAAAATTGATCAATATCTACTTAAAATCTCCAAAATATACAAGGATTACTAGTCGGATTACTTCTATCAGCTACTTGGCATCAATTTGAAGGTAAAAACTCAAACCCTAGCTCAATTTTTGGGTATTTTCATATTTTAATTTTCACATGTCCATTCTTTTTATTTTTATGCTTTATTATGTCATTAGTATTTGTGTAGTAATTGATTGTTCTAAAATTAATAATGTTTTCTTTTTTAGAAGTATGTCGGATTTCATCCCAATAATTTGCTACTTTGATGGAAAATTGACTATAAAAGAAAACAATACACCGGTATATGTTGGTGGTAAACAAAAAGGTTCGAAGGTTAAAATTTTTTGCTCCTATCATGAACTAAAAGAAACGATGTATAGGGTGACAAAAATTAATTCACAAGAATATGATGTAAAACTAGTAAGCAAGTGGGTTACTGATTCTGGATCTTCTGCTATCGACGTAAATGATGATGAAGATGTCGATGCTATGTTTTCCGTTAATATGAAAGTGATCGAATTATTTGTAATAAAAGAGGAGTTGAGATATTTTGAAGATGCAAATACCACTAATTTGAACCAACATTCTACTCAAATTCTTGGTACTATTCCGAGTTATCCTTATCAGAGCAATCCAAGTCCAGTATTTCTTACTTGTGTGAATACAAAGTAAGTAATTTGTTAAAGTATTTACATTCGAGTAGTTGGAATTTATAGCGTTTTGATCTCATACTCTATTTTTCACAGTTCTACGATGCATCCGGGTGGTTCAAGCTCTAGATTGGCAAATGATCAATTTTTACACTCCGTTCCTACAAATGGTAGAGAGGTTAACAATGATGATGGAGGTCGTAGTTCACCGCATATAGATAGTATGCAAATTGCTTCGGTGGATAATGATATGTCATGGATGGATAATATGGAAGTTAACAATGAAGCGCTAGAGTTTGAAATTAACCATGAGAAAGAAAATGAAAATAACGGAGCATCTTTGGTGGAAGAAGAAGATGACGATGATAACGATGAACATATGGAATTTGAGATGCCTTTGACAGATGATTTATGTACTGCGAAAATTAGGGCGGCATCATTGATTGAAAATGTAACTCCTATTAGAGATGTTTTACCTCAGAATGTGTTGATTCTGGTTTTCAAGTGGGAATGCAATTTCAAACAAAGGAAATACTTATTCAGCAGTTAAGTGCATGGTCCATCAAGAATTCTGTTTCTTTTAAACCCATAAAATCCCACAAAACAGAGTACACCGCGATTTGTATTGTTGATAAAAATTGCCATTGGAGAATACATGCAATTGTCCCTAAAAAATCATTGATGGGGTGGTGGAAAATTAGAAAATATGAGGGCAATCATACTTGTGTTAATCTATTATTAATTCAAATCATAAACAAGCTACAAGCAGGTTTATTGCTAATAAAATACTTCCTTTTGTGAAATCGGATTTGAATACCACTCCTTCTGCGATTCAAGTGCTAATGTCTGAAACTTTTTTTTATTAAAATCAGCTACTTCAAGGCATATAGAGCATTGCGTAAAGCACTAGAGAGAGTTTTTGGAGATTGTGAAACATCGTATGCTGAGTTACCACAATATTTAGCTACCATTAAAAAAAATCCGGGAACAATTTTCAAAGTTGATGTCGAAAGAATCACCAATGATAAAGTTCATTTTAAGAGTGCATTTTGGGCATTCAGTGCATCTATTGATGGTTTTGCGCATTGTCGACCGTTGCTTTGCATTGATGGCACTCATCTATACGGTAAATGTCAAGGTACGTTGCTAGGCGCGACTGGAATAGATGCAAATGATGGTATATTTCCATTAGCATATGCAATCGTAGACTCTGAATCAAAAGATAGTTGAGATTGGTTTCTTAGATGCATGTACTACCATATACATAGTGTTCGCAATAGGTGTTTAACCTTTATATCCGATCGAATGAAAGGTATTCCGAGAGCATTAGATAATTGGCCACAAGAACATCATCACCGCTTTTGTGCTAGACATCTCAAAGCTAACTTTCATGTTGCTGGATTTAGTCAAAAAAAATTAGTAGACTTGTTTTATTCATGTGCTAGTGCTACAGATGATTTGCAGTACAAAGAGTTAAGGGGACACTTGAAAACTATTGCTCCAGATGCACATGCTTGGATTGAAAGAAGTTTACGAGGTGCGGAGGAAAATTGGGCTCTATGCAAGGATAATGGTGGAAGATTTATGATGATGACAACAAATGTGTCCGAAAGTTTTAATGGCGTTCTAAGAGGTGCTCGTGCTTTGCCAGTTAAGTCGTTAGTAGCAAGAACGTTTTATCGTTTAAACGACTATTTCATGAAACGTCGTTCTGATGCCGAGGGATTTGAAACGCAAATGAGTCCAAAAGTCGAAACTCTTTTAGCCAAAAGAGCAAAACAAACAAGATCTTGTGGAATTGTTAGATTCAATCAAACCGAATGGCAAGTGAATGATCAATTTGGAAAAGCGTTTACAGTGACATTACAGGATAATATATGTAGTTGCACTTGCAACATACCTTTATTGCAAAAGTTGCCATGTTTGCATGAGATGGCCGCTTGTGCTCGAATCATTGGAGGAGCGAATAGATCATATTACGATTTTTGTTCAAAGTGGTTTTCAGTAGAAAATTATAAAGCAAGTTACGCTCCAAGTTTTCATCCAATTCCAGATAGTAGATATTGGGATGCATATCACAGTCCGACCATATTGTCACCGCCTACAAAAAGAAAGACGGGACGTCCACGGTTGACAAGAATCAAAGGCATGATGGATAAAATGGGAGGAAGTAAACAAAATACTTGTAGCAAATGTGGTCAAAAGGGACATAAAAGATCAATTTGTCCGTCAAAATAATTTGCATATATTGTAGTGTATGATTTGAACGTTTTGGTGCGAATGATTTGTATGTTGTTTGGTTTGGATGTTAATCTTCGTTTGGATGTTAAAAGATCAACATTTGTTTGGATGTTAATCTTCAGTTTGTATGTTGTTTGTATGTTGTTTAATGACTTCAAACTGTGCAATGTTAATTTTCAGTTCGCAATATGAAGCAGCAGGTCTCTGTCTCTAACAGAATTGAATGGGCGCAATTTGCAGTTGCGTCCATGAATATTTGTGATGGCGCATTTACCAATTGCGCCATGTTAATAGATCATGCACTAATTACTTCATTGGTAGATAGATGAAGACCAGAGACTTCAACTTTTCATTTCCCTACTGATGAAATTACTATCACGTTAGCAGATGTTAGTTGTCTTCTAGGTGTTACAATAGAAGAAAATCCTGTTACAATCAGACAGCTAAGTAATTACGAAGATATTTGTCAACAACGTTTAGGTGGTTCCACCTCGGAGTGAGATAAGAGGTGCAACAGTTAAGTTGACATGGCTTCGCGACATGTTTGCAGATGAGCCATCACCGGATGCTTCAGATGAAGAAATTGAATGTCATGCGAGAGCTGTTATTCTACATTTGATATCTTGTCGTCTATTTCCCGATCATTCTAAAGGACGACTAAACCTTTTTTTGTTATTGTTTTTGCGAAATCTGGATGAGTGTGCACGATATTCTTGGGGCAATGCTATATTGGCAACATTATATAATGAGTTAACAAATGTTGCACTCATGAAATCTAAATTGATAGCTGGTTGTCTCTCGCTTTTATAGGTACAATATGCATAGGTATATTTGTTATAAACTCATATGTAATTCTAAAGTATTCAAATTTTTAATTTATTTCACAGCTTTGGGCATGGACACATCTTCCCATTGGTTGACCACTTGTGACTTCATCCACGCAAATTGACAGAACATTGCCTTATAGTGCAAGGTAGTGAATTTTCCACTACATTTACATGTGTGTATTTTTGTACTAATAAAACTCTACTTGTATAACTATATATATAGGTGGTTTGGTTCGAGGAGTTGGGTTGAGTCTCCAAAGCAGGTGGCCACTTACTGTCGCGACCAGCTCGACATGTTAACAGATGAAGCTGTTATATGAAATCCGTATACACAGGATGTGCTAGTCGATCTTCCGCAGATATGTCTAAGTGGGATGCATAGTTGGCTTTGTAAGACACCTATCATATGCATGCGAGATGTAGAAATGTATAATCCTGATCGAGTGATGCGACAGTTTGGTCTTCAGCAATACATACCTGATCCATGCGAACCAAAGCCAGATTTGGAGTTTGCTATCGTCCAGTGGAACGATAGACATAACCGTATCGTACACCAACAGCTTCCTACGATTCCTATTTCGAGATATATGACTTGGTATTGGTCGATTACTCGAAGAATCATTGTTGCAGATCGGACTTCTCACGAATGAGCATACACCGCTCGTGCACCGCTTGAGCGAGATGTGGTAAATCTTCACATTATCGTGATATTTTTAGTTTGTTCGCTTGCATTATATTTCTAATTTTGAATAAATAACTTCAACTTGTAGGTCGATGTACTAGAGACGGTAGGAGGAGAGTTAGCTGATATCGGACATGGTAGAGTACCCGAACGAGAAGTCCAACCACGATGTCTTGATTTGAAGAAACTTATTGCCACGCTCCTTTTTAGAAATCGATTAACACGGCCAAGCTCTTCCGAACAAGCTTTGCGGATTAGAGAACAAAGAACTAAAAGAAGGCAGGATACACATCAATCGCAACATGCTGGACCTTCTCAACCCCCACCTACTCAAGAAGATCCAACTCAACCATGAGCACTTCTATTTTTAGTTTACTATTAATTTGATTTTGTAATCGAACTATAACTTCTGCTTTAATTCGAATGTAATCGGATTTTAATTATGTTATGCTGGAATATATTTAATGGTAGTTTTATTTGTTGGCTTGCATATTGATAAACGTTTGCTATCATTTAAGATTGTCCAATTGAATTTCGATTTTGTGTATTTCAATTCGAATTGCTTAATATAGTTTGTCGTCCAGGTTCGGACAACAAAGATTTACACTGGCGCATTTTGCAGATGCGCTAGTGCAAATTTAAAGGGGCGCATTTCAAAAATGCGATCTGTTATATTTTTTTTAAAAAAAGGCCAGTTCATCGCTGAGCTGGTCAAAACTAGCATATTTCTGCAATTAGTTTCAAAACTAGCCTATATCTGCAAATGGTTTTGAAAATTGGTCTCTTTTGAAAATTTGTCCTAAATTAAAAACAGGAAAATAGACACAAGGAAGAAGTTGCAAAAAAATTTAGTTTCAGAGGCAGCAAGTTTGCTTTTTAGGGCAAAGACATTTTTAGTATAAATTGAAAATGGTAGCTACAAGTATCATTCTATGATTTACACTAAAAAATGTCCTTGAGCCTAAAAAACAAACTTCTTGTCTCTAAAACTAAATTTTTCTTCAACTTTTTCCTTGACCCTAAAACCCAAATAAAAACACATAAAGAAATTTCTTTGTTCCACCTAAGTAGTATATAACACATGGTGTTTGTGGGGATATAAACCTCGTTAAGTTTTATGTTATAATTTTTATTATAATTTATTTTACTAATAATTTGACATGGTAGCTACTGATTATCTAAATAATATAATCACATTCTTTGTCAAGCTCTTTGAATCAGACAAGTTCTAACCTGTTTCTCTTCTCATGGTCGCCTTCACACTATTTCACTAACTAAAAACTTGGGTTTCTTCTTAATCTCCATATTTACTATCTTGAATCATATTATTCGTTATATTTTTAGATTATTTTAATACTCCGTCCATGACAATTTAGATATCTTTTTTTTTCATCTAATGTAGATATTATATTTTTCTACATTGATGTATTATATTTATGCGTCACTTCTACTTTCTCTCACCTCTACCTTCTAATTCCATCTTTATTCTAGTAATTTCAATCACCACCCTTAGCATTCTCATTTATGTTATAGTCACTGTTCAATGAATTTTCATTTCAAGTTAACTTATCTGCAAAAAAAAATTTCCATAGTAAGCTTACATTTAACATGATATATGTTTTGGGAACAATCAGATGTAAGCTAATGTCCAAGTCCAATTTAATCTTCTTCGATGCAAGAAACATGACGACTAAAAGATGTTAAAGAACATACCTCAAGTTACGTAAATTTTTAATCTTTTTCAACAATTTAGGCAATCAAAAACATCATTTTGATAGTCTATGTTTACAGCAAAGAAGTTGTAACATGGGAGATGTTACAATCATATAATTGTTATTATATAATACTAAAATTGGTCCGCGCACGGACTGTTTATATTATTGTAAACGGAAAGCAAGAGCATTTTCGAAATTTAAAAAGACGCGGAGTAAATTAGTTTAACGAATTTTCTTTATTTGTAGTAGAGATAGATAAAAGGTAATCAACCAATTAAATGATATTTTAACATTTAGGCTCTATGCATGCACACAGAAAACGCTTTCGATTCAACATTTGGGTGGAATCAAGTTCGAGAAAATAGTTACATCAACATTGGCACTGAAAGCGTTTTCCTAAAGCGGTAGAGCAAGACGTAACTAATACCTCGAACATAAAAGTAGTTATGTGGGACATAACTTTTTATACATCCCATTTCCTCTATAAATCCGGACTACAACTTCATAGTTTCTTCACTCTTTCCATTCCACTCTACTCTTTTTAACCTTTAGTCAATAATGGCTTCCACAGCTGTCACTTCATTTAAAAACAAGGGTTTTACTGGAATGCCAAACTATCAACTTTATTCGCAAAGATACGATGGAAAGAACTCACAACTAATCTAAAAAAGACTAAACTGAGAGTCCATTAGAAGATTGGTGATAGATTTAACCTTGTGAAATGACGTCTCAACTATAGAATGCAACAATTGTGAAAAATTAAACACGACAGCAAATGCAATGACTTCATCAACTAGGGAAAGTTACGAAACAAGGCTGGAGTGAGTCGCATGATCAGAAAAACACTGTTGCCTGCTACTGAAATCAAAGTCTGATCAAATTTTTATCCACTGACTTCACAATCTTTGGCTGAGGGCAACTTAACATGTCTGTTGTTACAAATATGATCGACTAACTGATTTGATAGATTTTGTACTATCAAAGCATCTGCAGATTATCATACACTTGCAGAAAATGAACCATTTGTGCTTATATGAAATAAGCGGTTCTCAATTGTAAATGCACATTCTAAATATTTTGCATAATATAAGAAACGTAAGTAGTGTTTGATTTGTTATTTTTAATTTTGAGTTTTCGTCAATACAAAAATGCACACAACACATTTATGCTGTTGAAAACGACTTTAATACACAAAATAGAAAATATTTTTTTTTTTGTTTTCCGCGTTTTGAGATATAACATAAGTACGTGAAACAATCCACTTTTCCGTCGCCTCTCCATCCTTTCGTCCTTCCATTCATCTTTCTTTATCTTTTCCGTTTTCCCTCTATTCTTCTCATATTTGAGATACATATTAAAAAATCGAAAACACAAAATTCATTTTTAAACCAAACCCTGCCGTATATTTTGAATTGATGCATTTTTTTTTCTTTTTCTTTCTGCATTTTGGTTTTAGATTTTAATGATTAAAAAGGAATAATTAAAAACAAAACACAATTACATTTTTGTAACATTAGAAATAAATAAAGATAATAACTTCATAATAATTTATAATTAACTCTACTCAGCAAATAAATAAGAACTTTATATCAGCAAATACATAACAATAAAAGAAATGCAATTACCCAGACTTCCTTTGAGGTTGTTGCTTGTCCTCTCCACTACAAAATCCGTTTGTATTTCGGCGTGCTCCTGATGGCCGTATTATTCCCACGATATTATTCCCTGGCCTCAACAATAAGCTTTGGGCACGAGGCAACATATTACGATCAATGTCTTTCTATTTTTTACTACTTTTCTAATTAAAATTTCTGCGCAAGTTAAAAAAACAAGAGAAGTTAGCTTGAGATGCGTCATGTTTAGACTCGGGTTTTCCAACACCTGTCCTCTGTCATGTACATCCGTAAATCGATCCAATCATGTGGGCCTTTGCTACTTTTTTTGCATTATCATTCGCGATATGAAAAACTCTAGCCGCCACCATGACCACTGGTGGACCGCTCCTATTCAGACGGTCGACCAGTAGTGTTATTTCGAGAACGTTTTTAATTGTCTTTGATAGATTATTTAATTTCTTAATTAATATTCAACATTAACTTCGATTTAACATTTACTTAACCTCTAAGTCTAACTACCGTTAACTTTTGAATTTCAAAATTTTGCATTAATTATTATTTGAATTTGAATTCCATTTAAATTACTTTGAACCCAAAAACTTCAAACATCAATAACTTTTTCATTTGAGCTTCGATTTCAAAACTTTATGTATGCAAATTGATCAGAAAGTCATCACGAATGCAACAACACAACATTTGAGGTCAAATTCTGACAACTTCAAAATATTCATTTTTAGTCTTATTATTAATATTTTAATTTTTTCTTAATAGTCAATTTCTTATTAATTTTGACGGAGTGTTATAGTCTACCAAGTATAAAATTGAAACGATCACATATGAAAACTAGATCTCATATACTTATCGTATTTTCGACCTTTTCAACTTACACTATCCCTCGGTTAAAGGTGATGCCGGTGGGTTAGAGCACTATTGCTTCTAAACCCTAATCGAACATCTTTTTTAACTCTCACAAATAGACAAGCCTACTTTGTTGGCTTTTAATGTTAAATACACGACTGAATACTTTACATAAACAAGTAAACACACAAAGCGTGATTAAGTTACACAAAGCGTGATTAAATCATAGAAAGCATGATTAAGCTACTTAAACAACTCTTAAACCCCTTTTTATTTAATTAATTCTTTTATTAATTAAACCCATTTGCAAATACATGTGTATATATATATATATATTTAAATTACAAAAGACACACACAAGTATACTGTTATTTCACTATTCATTTTTACTCTTTTCAATACTTCAAAAAGTATTCATATACTTATCTCAAATGGTATAAGTGTATTCGTATGTCATTAACTAGATTTCTTACTTTAAAATATAATCAAAGATGTTAAAAAAGGAGTATTACTTAAACATTGTTGACTATAAACCCCTTCTCTCTTATATACTTTAAAAACTTTACTTTTTTCTATCTTTATTTAAAAGTTTCCATACCTTTTTTTTTGAAAACCCAAGAGAACCGGCGGGCCGGTAAACTCCCGAGGAGGATATAGCAAAGCTGTCCGCTGATCCAAACCCCCATACCCTCTGGTAAATTTATATAAAATAGGAAAGTGCATGGTAGGAATCAAACCTTGGTCTTTTTACCAGAACCCAAGGCTTCTTTCCACCGCGCCGCACCCGCGAACTTCCATACTTATAATCATATTTAAAATATCCATTATTAAAGGTATAAGCATATTCATTAGGTTTAAAGACAATGGTTACATAAACAATTATCACTACAAACCCAAATCCATCTTACCTATAATTACCTTTAAAATATTCTTTTAAAGATCTAATTATGTTCATGAGTATAATAAAAAAGGGTTAAAAATAAATGTTGCTTAAACATTATTCACTATAAATCCAAAATCATTTCACTTATCATTATCTTTAAAAACATCCATTTTAAAGATATAAGTATATCCACACTTATTAAACAATGCAATATACTATTAATTAACTTTACAATGTTATAGTCCAAAACTACCTTTTATTCTTTCACAAAATACTTACTTTTCTTAACTTACACACACACACACTAAAAACCTTTTAAAAATGAACTAATATATGTAATAAAATTCTAAAAACAAGTTAAAATGTATAATGTTACATAAACTTTTTAATAGTTTAATAAAATAATTAACTAATTTTCTAAAAACTATAAATAAATAAAATACTTATAGTATGGTATAAAAAATTCATTAGAAATATTATTTAAAAATACTTATTTTATAAATTATTTAAAAAATCCAAAAACATGTTTTCCTCTGTTTTAAAATAAACCTTCTTATTTAATAATTCATAATTAATTATTAAAATATATTTAAATTCCAAATCACTTTTAAAATATTATATTATAAGTAAGAAAACATCTTTAAAAAGTTTGAAATAAGCTATTTAAATTTAAAGTCATCTCAAAACATTTAAAGTTCAAAAAGAAACAAGGCATTTCCAAAAATTTGTAAAATGGTTTCAGAGCTACCGTAGCATTTTAAAAGGGCTACAACAAAGTGCTATAAAAGACAACGACTGGGCTAGATTTGATATCTTGACAGTTTGATCAATTTTCGATATGATAACAAATTATCTAGCATCCAATATTTTTGTAGTAAAGTATACACTATACATCATAATATGATGAGAAACCCCTAAGGATCTCTATTCAAAATTCTATAGAAATTGCCGAACACAGAGCAATTCCTAAGTGTGTTTATAGTGACTAGTCGATGTAAAACCATAACAAATTCAAGTTCAATTCGTTCAAAGTCCAACCAAACCCAATGTGATTCATGACAATGCTATACAAGTCCGAACACATCATTTACATATGCCACTTGCTTTCAAAAGTAAGAATCATACAAGATAAAGTAATAATATATTGTCAATCATATATTATAATAAACTCAAGCATATATACCCTTTATACACTTTTTAAACGGTGATTTTGCTCAGCCATCAACAAGTACACACCCAAGTACAAGCCACCACCTAGCTTCCTTCTTCTTACCTCAACCAAACAACTACCAAAACCCACCTACCCTCCTTGCTTGCTCACGGCCTTGCCTAAAAAGGCCATAAATGCTCATGGCCATGCAATGATGTAGGGTGTGTGCTCCTTTCTTTTGAGATTTTAGTTGGTAATCTATGTTGTAATGTTGTGTTAAGCCTTATACTTGAACTTTGGAAAGTTTGAAGTTGTTTTCGATTACTTTGTATTTAAGAATTTATGAAGAGATAAGAGAACGAAGTGTTTAGTTTTATTTGCAGAAATGTGGAAATGATTTGTGAACCCTTTAGGCTGCTCGCATAAGCAATGGAAGAGGTTACCTTAACCTACCCCTTCATTTATGGTCAAGAAAAACACACCCCTGTGTGTCCATGTGCTCGCTTTCCACCTCACTAGCCAAAAGAAATATCTCCTCTCCACTCACAAGTATCCGCTTTCTTCTAGAAGCTTTCTTAAAGTGATTTAGTGTAAAATATTTTTATTACCTATTAATGATTTCTTAAGTTATTTAGACATGTACAAAAAAGTTTGGACAACTTATATCAAATAAATAACTATTTATCGATGAAATGATATTCGGTCACATTATCGATATTTCTTCGAAGTGTTTATTTTTGTAAATAAATTTCAAAAATAAGTTTACCATCATTAGTTATTACTAAAAAGGAGTTACCAAGGTTATTAAACCAATTTAATCACATTAAACCCATGATCCAAATATTTAAATAATTCAGATATTTAAATATGAAATGTTCAAAATTTCGGGTTGTTACATTCTTCTATACTTAAAACATTTCATCCTCAAAATTCAAACACGACTAACACAAAAAAGAAACTATCCCTAAACAATACTTAACATTATTCAAAATTTACTGGCACACAAAGCTCATGGTTTACTCAGGTTCAACACCCTCTCTCGCACAAAGATGATAAGTAATCTAGTAAGCCTGCCTTACGCTCAACAGCCTTAGGTTATTATTTAGACGATTATTCATGCTCCCCCAGAAAAAATTGAAGAGTTATTCTCTGAACTCTCCATAAACCAACATGATATAGTATGCATACATAACTTAACCTTGTACGACTTGCATGGATCATCTGTATGCAATATCTAATTTGATCACTTGCTCAATTACATAAAATTTCCCTTCCAAACTAGTATAGATAACTTGATCTCTCTAGTGTGGATTTTCGATCAAATTCCTGGATTAGAAACTTTTTTTCTCCATACATAGCCATATACAATGATAGAAAACTTCAATATCATATCAATATTCCGTGCTAAGTGTTCACCTTTGAGAATCGAGTGAAAAATTCTTGTTTGTACCGGTGTAAATCACCTCGGAACAATGTACTTGAATCCTAGATAAAAAACTGTCACACGAATGAAACTATCCACACACAACATGAAAGTCGATAGCTAATGATTTATATTGCGAAAATGATCTATAATATGACAAATGTATATATTACTATAGCTAAGCGGATAATATAAATAATTGCTATAAAGTAAATGCAAATCAATATTTTATCATGGTTCGGACCCCGTCCTACTCCAATCCCAAAGCTCTTTGTCTGGATTTTCGCTAATACAAAAGTCCTCATTTAACTTGTAGGATTAGATTTACAACCTCAAAACAACCGAACTGGGCTTCAACCAACCGCCTGAACATCACTAGTAGAACTTAATAACTTTTTTGAGGTAAAAGATTATTCTTGGAACTATGTGTCTCTAACATGAATTTTTCTTTTGACTCAAGCATAAAATCCTATAACTATTTGAATGATCAAGTGGAAAAGTAGGTTTAGGATTGTAATTTCAGCAAAGAACATTGAATTGAAAACTTCAAAAATATTGCTAGGGTTTTGAATTTGAAGGTGCAAATTACAAAAATTGATCAAAGATTTAGAGAGTACAAAAAGGTGATTTTCTTGAGTGGAAGTGCTAGGATTTTATAAGGGATTAATAGGTTCAATCAAATGTAGCTTATCTTGAGTTTGAGGCCATTAAGGAAGGGATATGACCGCGGGAGAATGAAGAGACGCGATCAAAATTTAAAACAGATAAGAAAAACTTTTCAATCCTTAGGGTTATTGTGCCTGTAACGCGTCCACCGGTTGACTGGTGGTGGTCCACCTGTTGATCGGTGGGCTTGTAAAGCCATAGTAAAACTAGGGCTGAAAGCCTTAAATTTAGGGGTTTTTCAAGCTTCAATTTTTTTAAATAAAATCAATAAAGTACTAGAATATGTCATGGAGGTTATGACCAAGTTTCAAGAGGTTGGGAGATCGTTTGAGTTGTTTTAACATTTTTCTACTATAAGACTCTATAACCCGACATACACAATGCATACACTTTATTTTGTCTTCGAAGCATGTCTTCAATTGCTGCTGTAATTTTTTGAACTTTCTTAACACTTTTTTCCATATTGATCTTCTACGAAAGCTCCATGCTCCTAATAGCATGTATCGTGAAGTATATAATTTCTTTTGTTAGTTCCTTTGTCTCTATGATACTTTGATATTTATTTTGACGAACCTGAATACAACTTGATAAAATTATTAATACTGATGTCATATAGTTGTTATCTTCAAAACAAAAGATATGTATTCCTAACAATCTCTCCCTTTTTTATGATGACAACTATATGATTTTATAAATAATTTATAATATATCATGTTTCTCCCCTTACTAAAATATCCCTCTTACATATATACTCCCTCATATATCTATACTCCCCCGTCAATGAACTCTACTCTCTCCTCCTTTGTCATCAACAAAAAGAGTAAAAAATTACATAAATACGGAATACATATATTTTAACATAATTTCTATTTTTTCCTAGCTTAAAATCATAAATACGAATAAAACATGAATATTTTAAAAACACTAATACATTATGCATAGTTTTATACGATTTCAAGCTTATTTTTGAAAGCATTATCTATTTATTTATATATATTTAAATGTCTTAATTAATCTTTCATAAAATACTACTTAAAGATACTCTATAAAATAAGATATTAACCCCGAATTATTAAAAAGGCAAAAAATAAGTTAGGATCCAATGGTCAGTCGGAAGGCAACCATACCCATAAGGGTTTGGAACCTTTAAAAATATTATTATTATTATTATGAATGTTACAAATAAAATCATTTATATATTTACGTCTAATTAAATGATTATTTCTCTTGGTATCCAAATTTAAATAGTCGTATTATTTTTCCAATTTCTCATGACTATTTTGACTATTGGGTTTCCTAAAATTAGTGCATAAAGATGCATATTTTATTCTAGAACCCGATTTAGCAATCTTAGAAATTTTAAAACCCAACTATTTTTGTTAAAGGTAGGTTTTGAAACATTTATTAAATTATTCAAACTTTCCTTACCTTTACTAAAGTTTGAAATATTCTATGATAAAACATTTATTTCGGATTTTGAAGTAATAATTGGATTTTTAGAAATATTAAGAGATGATTGTAAAATCACAGTTTCTTTTGAAAGTTTGACATTCTCGTTACGATAAATTTTTAGTTCTTTTTCTAAATCTAGAATTTGAGAATTCAAATTTTGTTAGACTCTTGTGATGTTCATAATTATTTTATTCTTTGAGAACAACTTTTTCATCATTTAACATATCTATTTGTAAATTTGCTCTATCTAACTTAGCAACGACTTTTTTTTTAAATTCTTCTCATTTTTCTTATCTTCTAAAACGCCTATATTAATTATAAGTAGATCATCATAAGAGTAAGTTTTTCGTACCTCATTATTAGATGCCACAAAACATACATTTGCATGCTCAGTATCACTTTCCTTATCGGTTGAAGAACAATCAAGTCATCCTAAGTGACTTGAAATGCCTTTTTCTTTTGTTTTACCTCTTGTTGCCTTTTCAACTTGTTTTCATTTTTTAATTTTGGATAGTTTCTTTTTAAGTGGTCTGTCCTATCACATTCAAAGCACTTTATTGTTGCTGAGTTGCTTTTTATGGTTGCTGAATGTCTTTTTAAGTTTTAGGTATTTTTTGAAACCTTTTACAAGAATGGCTAAATTATTGAAATCAACATCTGAATCATCCTCGGCTTGAAAAGATATAGACTTTTTCTCTTGTGTGTGTACCTTTTTATCCTTCAAATTACACTCATGTGATATTAAATTCCCAAGCTCTTCAACTTTGAGTGTGGAAATATTATTTGCTTCCTTAATGGCTTCGACATTTCTTTCCCATCTATTAGTTAAAGGGTTTAAAATCATAAGAACTATATCAGATCCAGAAATGGTATCTCCTAAAAAATTTAAAGCATACGCGATATTTTGGTTATGCATATATGCTAGAAATAGTTTCCTTTTCTAACAATTTAACTAATTGAAACTGGTTCTTCAACATGGAGATTTTATTTTACTTTACTTTATTAGTTCCTTCGTATATTACTTGCAAAGTGTGCCATATTTCATAAGCACTTTTACATATGCTAACTCTATTAAATTCTTTAATGCACAATACATAATAATCATAGTCTTAAAGTTATTATTTTGGTCATCGGTCCATAACTCAATGTCAGTAGTATGTTCAATGAATTCAGTTTGAGTCATTTTCCAAATAGAATAACTATTAGCTTGCATATAAATTCTCATTCTATTAGCCCAATTATTATAGTCAATACCAGAAAATAGTGGGGTCTAGTGGTAGACCAGCCTTCTTGAAAAATTATTTTGTTAGATACCATACTAATTTTATAAATTATGTTACGACTTGTAAAATGCTTTGCTCTGATACTAAATGAAAGTCACTACCTAATCACTTATATTATGAAAATGATTTATAATATGGAAAATGTATATATAACTATAGCTAGCAGATAATATAAATAATCGCTGTAAAGTAAATGCAAATTGTTATTTTATCCTTGTTCGGACCTCGTCCTACTCTAGTCCTAGAGCTCTTCATTTGGATTTTCACTAGCACAAATGCCTCCGCTTAACCCGGAATAATAGGTTTACAACCACCAGAACAACCGAACTGGACTCTGACCAACTGTTGAAGATCACCAATAGGGCTTCACTAAAAGATTCTTTCTTGCAAATATGTATCTCTAACACAAGTTTTGCTTTTGACTCAAGTACAAAATCATAAAACCACTTTAACGATCAAGGAAAGGAAGAGCAGGGTTTAGGATTGTAATTTCAACAAATAATATGGAATTGAAAATTTCAAAAATATTACTAGGGTTTTGAATTTGAAGGTGCAAATCAAAGGAAAAAGATTATTTTTAGAGAGTGCAAAAAGGTGATTTGCTTGAGTGGAAGTGCTAGGATTTTATAGAGGATGAATAGGTTTAATCAAAGGTAGCTTCTCTTGCGTTTAAGGCCATTGAGGAAGAGATATTGTTAGTCCCTGAGAAGTTGGTTTTGATGACAACAACCTTAGAATAAGATTATAAAATATAAATACTAACATTATTGTTTAAGATATATATGTATATGCAGGATATATATACAGGTACCAAAGAATGAAGACTGTACATTATAGAGATTCAAGAATTGATATATATCAAGATTCAAGACTTATAAGTATCAAGATTATCAAGAGTTCAAGATTTCAATATAAGTAATTTAGTTTGTTAAAACTCCTAGAAAAGCACTGACAACTTAAAATCCATTTTATTCATGGAACGGAATCCACTTCGAGCCCGTTAAAGGGATGGAACCCTTAGTAGGATGGAACCAAAAATCTAGTGGAACATTGTTTTGTATCCACTAACTTTTATTCAAATGTTTTACAAAATTATATCTTGTTTTCAAAATGATTTCAAAATCTTCTTTTAGAAAATCAAAAACATCTATCCTGGTTTTAAAATACTTTTAGCCTCAAAATAATCTTTATTTTCAAAATCAAATTATCCTTGTTTTTAAACTATCTTTTAATTATAATATATTTAACTTTTAATATTTATGCTTAGATTTAAATATAAAATTATAGTAAAATTTTATATATACCAAATATTATTCTCTATACTTATTTATGTATTTTAACTATAGTTAAGTATATTTATAAAGTTTAAAATAGTTTTAATACAAGATAGAAGTTATTTTGAAAGAAAAACAAATTACCAAAAATAACTTAGGCCTGTTGTAACGATCCAGAAATTTTAGTAATTAAAATTTGAATATTTAATTAATTTTAAATATTTATAAGTGAATTTATAAGTCGAATAAATTTAATTTGAATTATTGGATTTAATTGGATAATTAAATCGATAATTTAATATGTTAAATTATGGAAATAATTGAAAATTGGGTTAAATATGATTGAAAATGATTTGTAAAATTTTATTTTATCATATTGAAGTTAGAACGATATTTTAGAACTTTTAAAATCGAATTAAAAGTTAATTTGTGAAAATTGAATATTTTAATATTAAAATCGACTAGTGAAAATAGTCAATTTTTGAACAGTCTCAGAATTGAACGAGACCAGTTCCATTAGATCCGTAATAGTTAGTTATTACCGGATTTCAATTTTCGTGTCAATCGGAGCTATCGTTTGATCGTGGCAGCTCGAAACGCATCGAATTATTTTTAATTTTAATTTGGCGAGTTAAAATAGCCATTTTTCAAAAAGTCTCGGATTTCGACGAAACCAGTTTCATCGGATCCGTAATGTGATATTATTGTAAGGTTTCAAATTTCGTGTCAATTGGATTTACCGTTTGTCCGGTACAAATTAAAACGCCTAGAAAATCGCTTAAATCGGTTTAATTCAAATTGAACGTTTATAGCCATAACTCGCACATATGTCCGAATTAGCTTTCGAAACCTATTCCATTGTGTCCGGAACGTGGGGTAAACCCTAGAAATGCTGGTTACGGCGCGTAAATCGGAGTTCGGAATTTCCGGATGAATAGTGTTCGATTTTTTCCTATAAATAGCCCACCATTCTAAAAAAAATCAAAAAAAAAAGAAACCTAACCCTAATTATAAACGCAGCCGCCACCCTAGCAAACAACGGCCGAAATCATTCCAACTTCTCCCTCCATTTTCTCAAAATCCATGCATCGAATCGAATAACTTCCTAAATGAAAGATGTAGAGCATGAAGAGAACTACAAGATCAACGGTTAGGATGTGGATTGGAGCTATAAATTGTGAGATATGGGGGGCCGTTTGCGGCAAATTGCGCACGCATTTCAATGAAGAGGAGGGGGCCGAGCTTCAGGGCATTTGGGCCGAGTGTTGTGGTGGTGGAGGGGTTCAAGATGGTGAGGGTATGATGAAGTATTGTCGAGTGTTGATGGTGGAAATTGAAACCCTAATCTAGATGTTGGGTTCGGCCGAGCTTGTTACAACCTGGGGATGATGCGCGTGTGGAAGATGAAGGGGATGGACGGCCTGTGATGAGTAGGGTTTGAGATGAAAGGCTGTGATTAAAGTTAGGTTTAAAATAGTTAATTTATATTGTAATTTATGTTATATAAAATTCATATAACTTCAAAAATGTATATCTTTTTCATACGAGGTCGAAAACGCGTGAAACCAGTTGCGTTGGAATCATATGGACGAGCACTACGCGATGAAATTAGATTGGAGTCGTTTGGAGTTAGTGAGAATTTTGGGTAAAATTAAACGTCCGTTTAATTTTATTCGAAATAAATCGCTAAAAACGAAATTGAAATCAAGGTGAGAATTTCTCACTCAATCGAATCAGTTTCGATTTTATTTTAAATAGTTAGATTTAAAATATTTGAATGCATGTTTGAATGTTGATTGATATCTATTGATTTGTTAAAATAGACATTATACGCCGTTAGTAAGCGGATGTTATTTATTAAAAACATATACCGCGAATATTTCATAAACAGTGAAATTGGTATTATATATAATAGCAATATATATATATATTGGCATATGTATATATTGGAGTTATTGATTTTCCGCATTTTTTGTTTAGCGGATGAGACCCTATTGCGCCGTTATTAAGCGGATAATATTTTAAATCCCATATACCGCGATAATTTCGTACTGGAGCGAAATTGGTATTGTGCTAATGTTTGTGGATGCAGGAAAACAGGTTGGAGGGATCCAACTGGATTCCCCAACAGTATTTAATTGATTTCAAATATTTTGATATTCATTGATTTTCATATCGATATATGATATCGTTGTTGTCGTGATTGACTATTTGGTGTGTAGCATCATTGGTCCAAATTTTGAAATTTTAAAATGTTTTTAAAGTGATTTTTGAAAGTATACGTTTATAAAATATTTTTCTGAATTTATCCATTTTAAATAAATAAACGTATAATTTTTAATGTTATAAAAATTATGATTTTTGAGAAATATAGTTAAAAGCTGATTTTTGAGAAACAAGGGTTAATGATTTTATAAAATAGTTTAAATTGGATTTTTGAATTATTATAAAAAGTTAAAATATAGGATTTATAAAATTTGATTATTTTATAAATCAAAATGGTGAAATTATAAAGGAATTTGAAGACGTTTTAAAGAATAATATAAATTGATTTATATTAAGAGGTTTATCAGGATATTCTGGATATTCTGGAGTTGCTGGAGGCAGATTGGATGGCATGCTGTATTACTAGTTTATATAGTATTTCTTTTTCCGCTGCACTGTTTGTTGTTGTTGTTGTTGTACACTCTGATGATATGATGTAATGAAATGAAATGTGATGTAATGTAATAACTGATATAGTTCTTTGTTTAAAGATTATTCATTTATTATTATATGTTGTTCCGCTGCGAATTGTGAGATTCTGTTATTGTTCTGTTGTGTTCTGTTCCGTTCTATTTTCTATTTTCTTTTCCCTCTATTCTCCTATTTTCTTTTCTCTCTCTATCTTTTCTATTTTCTATTTTCTGTCTTTCCTCTCTTCTTCTTTCTTTTTCTTTTTCTTAAACCATAACATTTCGGGTTTCCGGCCTTCGATTTCTCGGCAGTCGATAAAGTGAGTATCGATGTTGAATTTTCGAAAGTCGAAAATTTTCGGGACGTTACGCCTGTCGACAACCCCAAGGAAGCCTTGTCGACAAGGTGACAGTTTATTTCAAAAGTTTGAATTTCAAAGGAAGTGTCTATTCGTCATACCCTTTCACGAATGGACATGGCTATTGTTCTACTATAAATAAGGGCTGTTTTAAACGAATTTATATTCATATAATCCCTAATTTCATTCCACTTCTTCTTCCACATTTCTTTATATACATTTTTACCATTACTCTGCCGAAATCACCATTGAATCTAACTAGATCATTTCTGGTTTGATTCTCTATCACTATCTCAACAAGATCCCAATGCTATTCAGAGTTATAGAATTCTTTGTAATCAATCGAGTGAGAAAAGGTGTGTTTGTAGCACGGAAAATCAATCAAGCGAGAAAAGGTGTGATTGTAGCCTGAAAAATCAATTGGGTGAACTTGTTGTAAGTATATCTACCCAGAGCATTGTGAATCTGGAGCGCTGTGCCTCGTGGCCTTGAAATCGGGGGTGTAATTGTAAGAATTGATTTTGAAAGGAAATCCATACTTGTGTTGCGGGAGTAGATGTAGGGAAACTCCGAACCAGTATAAAATTCGGTGTGTTCTTTCCTTTATTGCTTTTACTTTATATCTGCATCTGTGTTTGATTCTGTGATCATATCTGTGTCTGAATATTGCACACATTTGTGTTCAAATTAATATAAACTCAAAAAGAATTAGCAATTCCTTTAAACACTATTCACCCCCCATCTAGTGTTAATTCTAGCCTTAAGATCCATAATCTGCATTTCTCACATTTGGTATCAGAGGAAGGTTTTCAAAGTTTCATAATCTGAATTTTGAAAAATTTCAAAATGGCTACTAACACTGGGTACTGTTACTATTACCAACACTGGTTCTATTACCCATGTCACTAGTTCATTTGTAGAAGGACTAGACACTTGGAATATCACACATGCTGAATATTTTGAACCCACAACTGATTTTGCACAGTGGACTGCTGAGCAAAAGACCGTTGCATAAAACAACTCTAAAGCTATGAATATTCTGTTTTGTTCATTTGATAGGAATGAATTTAATAGAGTGTCAGTTTATTTCAGGATATTGTGCATTCTCTAACATCCTTGGTAATGAATTTTCGGAAGAAGATCAAGTCAGAAAAATCAATTCTCTTACTCCAGAATGGGATCAAAAGACACTTGCAATCGAAGAGGCAAATTACATCAGTACCTTAAAGTTCGAAGAAATAACTGGAAATCTAATGTCGTTTGAAGTCCAAATGATTGGGAGAATATAAAGCAAAGCATCTGAAAAGAAATCAATTGAATTCAATGCATGGACCGATGGATCAGACTGAAACAACGATAATGATGAAGAGATAGCCTTTATGACCAAGAACTTTCGGAAATTCCTGAAATACAGAAAGATGAATAATCTCAAGAGAAAAAACTATAAGAACTCTAGTAATTAGAATGTAGTGTCAAACTATATCAAATGTTTAAACTGTGACGTACCAGGCCATATCAAAAGAGACTGTCCGCATCCGGATAAGCAAAATCTTCCTATAAACAATGATTCCGCAAAGAAACGAAAATGAGCATTTACTGCTACTCTAGATGACTCAGACTCGTCCTTAAGCGATGATGATCAGAAGACAGATAATTCAAATATGTGTTTGACGGCAGTTCACGACTCTGATGAATTCAGAGAAACAGACTCAGAAAAAGGTACACATATAAAATACATTGGTTGAAATTGCATGCTTAGGATTGGATGCTTGATTAGTTGATTTTGAATTGGTGTGTCATTTGAATTTTAAATTTTTTACTTTTTACTATTTTTCTATTATTTTTATTTAAATAGTATCATAATATTTTTATGGAATATACTATAAATCTAGTAATATTCCAGATATATATAGACATTAAAAATAGTATATATATATATATATATATTAGAATACTTAAGAGAAATAAATCATGAAAATTCAGGGACACTTGTCGACAAGGTCCCCACCACGTTGTCGACAAGGGTACAGAAATTTGAAATTCAAATTTTTATTCAAATGTTGAATTTCCCTCCATCTTTTCACTTCATTCAAGTCTTTGAAAAGTCACCTTTTGACAAGAGAACATGTCCCTTGAGAATCTATTTATTTACTATCTCTTATCACAACTTTTCACTTTCATTTTCAAACTCTTATTTCAAAATATCAAGCCCTCTACTCTCTAATCTAATGACTTCTTCAAGCAACCCTTCCACAATGAGAATTTCCAGAAAGATAAAAGAGCAACTTTTCAACAATCCGGAGGCTATAAAAGCATATATCAACTATGTTAACTATGGAAAAATCCATCTCGATAAGTTTGCTTTATTTCAAGATTTCTCTACTTATGAAATCGATTCTCTTTTTGCAAACAACCAAGTTCTTAGTTTTGTTGATGCTTCACAAAATGACTTTGTTTGTAATCCAAATCTTTTTAAAATTTTCTATGCAAATCTCAACTGCGGATTTTATAATGGAAATGATGATGAAATTTGGAGTAGTGTCAAAGGCACTAGAATCATCTTAAATTGTGATATTTTGGGTACCATTCTCAATTGCAAGAGCATGGGAATGGATCTTTCTAGTTTTAATATCGATGAAAATGATCGTGAGACATTTCATCACATTTTCGAAGGAAATGATAACTTTGAATTCATAAATCGAAACTTTCGACCAAAAGCTAGAATTGTTAACCTTCTTTTACAACATATATTGACCCCAAGATCGGGGAGTTTTAACAATCAAACTTCAAAAGTTTGCAAAGTACCTTTTGCTATTTTTGAAAATTATGATATTAATTGGGCGCAAGTTATTTTGGATGAACTTCGTCCCAAAATTTTGAAATGGGTGAAAACACTTTGTATCATGGAATCTATCTCACTCGAATTTTTAATTATTTTGGAGTAGATTTCAAAGGAGAAGAATTTGTTTCAAAAAAGTTTTTAATCACTCAAACATTTCTCTTATGAAAATTCCATATGTTTTTCAGCCATATGAGACTCTTGCCGGAAAGGAAGAGCGTTTAGCTCATGAGCGGATGGAAGAGGAAGAAGAAAAAGAAGAAGGGGTTGAAATGGAAATAGAAGAAGGAGGTGAAACATCCTTGGAAAGTATTGACTATCCCTCTGATCCAATCAACAAAACCTTACTGGAAAATCAAAAGATCATTGTTGAGAAACAACGGACACTTAAACGGTTCGTTAGTAAGAAATTGGATAAAATGTCATCCAAGATGAACAAGTTTATGTCCAAAGTCGGCAAAAAGCTTGGATTATCTTCATCTTCGTCATCCTCTAACTAGTTTTACCTTTTCATGTCATGTTGTATTGGTTTTAGTTTGTTTTGATTTGAATGTTCGTGTAGTTCTTAATGTTTAATCATTGTATCGTTCTATTATGAAATGAAATTGAATTACTTTTCTGTTATCTAACTTATCCTATCTCCAGAATAAATATTAGTATATTATATATATATATATATAAATATATACATAATTATTCACAAAATCAAAATGAGTCATCAAAATTAAATGAGTCACCAGACCACGGATAATCATCAGTTGCTCCTAGATTCACCCAGTTCTCCTACTGCAGTTGGATCGTTTTGTCAGTGGAGATTACTTGCATCTTCTGTTTTGTTAATGTGTGTTGCTTTAAGTAGTATGTGTTGTTGTTGATACTTTCTTTTGGCGCTAGCGATCAAGCGTGTTGATCGCCTTATATAATCCTTTATATATATATATATGCTACTAACAGGCTGTGTAGTTTCACGCTACACACCCGTCTTGCTCAAAAAAAAAAAATTAACTGACCCCTGTCGACAACCCCCTATAGACCCCGTCGACAAGTACTGATTAGAAATGACTTTTCATTTTAAATTTAAAATTTGAATAACTACCTTGTGTTTATTCATTTCGAATGAATTTCTACACCTATAAATACATATTTCTTCCAGAATTCATCACTCAAAATCATTTCTTATATACTTTATCTACATTTCTTCTCACAAACTCAAACATGGCCAATCCAATTCATAGTTTGACCGAGAATCTTGAAGAAACCCTTAATTCTTTCAAAAATATTCTTTCTTTCATTCTTCATAATCAGCGACACTTAGGGTTGAGTCAAATGCAGATGATCAAGGAGCAAGAAAAGCATTTCGATACAATACGATGGATGATTTCCTCTCTGCACAAAAATGATAATGAAGCACATCCTCTAGTCTCTGTCACCAATGCTACGTAGTTAATGCTCCGCTATTACCCCGCTATATCTCATAGCAGATTTCTACCGCTACGATTTTTCCTTATAGCCTCAAAATATAGCATTTCCGCTTTAATCCTTGCTATTTCCGTTATATCCCGTTATTCTCGCTATATTTTGCTATTTCCGCTATATCTTCTTTAATAAAATGAATTAAAAAATTGAAAAATTATGAAACTAATTTATTTGATTTAATTTTTAATATATTTTCAGAAATGAAAATACTCTAATATTCTACTAAATTTAGTTATGTTATATAACAGTTTTACGTTTATTTAAAGTATATTCGCACATGTTTTTTGTTTAAAATAATTTATGTATTAATTATAATTCAACTGAATGATAATTTTTATTTAATTACCATTTATATTTTTGTTAAAAACATTAAGTATGAGTTTTACATGCTATTTTAGAGCCATCCGCTATATCCCGCTATACCCTCGCTGTATCCCCGCTATGACTTTTTGCACCTCCACCGCTTCGAATCTACCGAGCGCTTTAACTGCACAGCACCAATGAAAATGAAAATTAGGATGCCATTAAAGCAGACCCTATATTTAAAGAAGAAGGATGGGTGGAAGTTCCTCGTAATGTTTGATTTTAGTTGATTTCTTTGTTTGATTTGAATTGATTACGTGGATTGATTTGATTTGGTTTGGTGTGGATTGATAATTGGTGTGCAAAACATAATATGTATAGATACACATTGATATTTATATGATCTTTGATTAGTTATCATATCTATCAGTATAATTATCTCTTAATCTATCTATTATATACTTCATTGTATATTTTATTAATGTAGGTATTTTAGTACAAGAATAAGGGGGAGTTATATAGTTTGGAGTTAGTTTTTGTTGATGACAAAGGGGGAGAAGTATAAAATAGGATAGTTAGACGTAGATTAAGGGAGAGTTATTAGGATAGAAGTAATATTTTATAAACAAAGGTTGTCATCATTAAAAAAAGGGAGATTGTTAGTCCCTAAGAAGTTGGTTTTGATGACAACAATCTTAGAATAAGATTATAAAATATAAATACCAACATAATTGTTTAAGATATATATATATATATATATATATATATATATATATATATGCATGATACATATACATGTACCAAAGAATGAAGACTGCACAGTATAGAGATTCAAGAATTGATAGATATCAAGTTTCAAGACTCATGAGTATCAAGATTATCAAGAGTTCAAGATTTCAATATAAATAATTTAGTTAGGAATTTGGTTAAAACTCTTAGAAAAGCGCTGACATCTTAAAATCCATTTTATTCGTGGAATAGAATCCACTTCGAACCCGTTAAAGGGATGGTACCATAAGTAGGATGGAACCTACGAAAAATCTAGTGGAACATTGTTTTGTATCCACTAACTTTTATTCAAATGTTTTACAAAATTATATCTTGTTTTCAAAATGATTTCAAAATCTTCTTTTAAATAATCAAAAACATCTACTCTGGTTTTAAAATACTTTTAGCCTCAAAATAATCTTTATTTTCAAAATCAAATTATTCTTAGTTTTAAACTATCTTTTAATTATAATATATTTAACTTTTAATATCTATACTTAGATTTAAATATAAAATTATAATAAAATTTTATATATACCAAAATATTATCCTTTATACTTATTTATGCATTTTAACTATAGTTAAGTATATTTATAAAGTTTAAAATAGTTTTAATATAAGATAGAAGTTATTTTCAAAGAAAAACAAATTACCAAAAATAACTTAGGCCTGCCGACAACCCCAAGGAAGCCTTGTCGGCAAGGTGACAGTTTATTTCAAAAGTTTGAACTTCAAAGAAAGTGTCTATTCATCATATCCTTTCACGAATGGACATGGCTGTTGCTCTGCTATAAATAGAGGTTGTTTTAAACGAACTTATATTCATATATTCTCTGATTTCATTCCTCTTCTTCTTTCACATTTCTTTACATACATTTTTATCATTACTCTGTCGAAATCACCATTGAATCTAAGTAGATCATTTCTAGTTTGATTCTCTATCATTATCTTAACAAGATCCATGTGCTATTCAGAGTTATAGACTTTTTTGTAATCAATCGAGTGAGAAAAAGTGTGATTGTAGCCTGGAAAATCAATTGGGTGAACTTGTTGCCCGTAAAATCAAGTATCTCTACCCAGAGGATTGTGAATCTGGAGCGGTGTACCTCGTGGCCTTGAAATCGAGGGTGTAATCATAAGAATTGATTTTGAAAGGAAATCCGTACTTGTGTTGCGGGACTGGATGTAGGGAAACTCTGAACCAGTATAAAATTCGGTGTGTTCTTTCCTTTACTGCTTTTACTTTTATCTGCACCTGTGTTTGATTCTGTGATCATATAAGTGTCTGAATATTGCATACATTTGTGTTCAAATTAATATAAACTCAAAAAGAATTAGTAATTCCTTTAAACACTATTCACCCCCCCTCTAGTGTTAATTCTAGCCTTATGATCTGTAATCCACATTTCTCACAGATACGACTACAGGAGAATGAAGAGGTCCGACCAAAATTTGAAATAGGTAAGAAAAACTCTTCAACATCTAGGGTTACTCTGCCTGTAACGCGTCCATCGGTCAATCGGTGGGCCTGTTACAACCATAGTAAACCCGGGGCTGAAAGCCTTTAATTCCCAGTTTTTTAAGCTTCGAAAATTCTAAAAAAATAATGAAAATACTAGAATATGTGACTTAGGTTATGACCAAGTTTCAAGAGGCATGGAGATCGTTTACATGGTTTTAATTTTTCTTACTATAAGACTCTATAACACGATATACACAACATATACACTTTATTTTGTCTTTGAAGCATGTCTGTGAGTGTTGCTGTGATTTGTTGAACTTTGTTAACACCAGATTGATCTTCAAGGAAATATCTTCATGATCCTAATAGCTTGTATCATGAAGTATATAATTTCTTTTATTAGCTCCTTTGCATCTTTGATACTTCAATAATTATTTTGACGAACTTGAAAACAAATTGATAAAATCATTAGTAGTGATGCCATACGGTTGTTATCATAAAATCACAAGATACGTGTTCCTAACACAACGTACATACGTTATCCTTTTGGTTTTTTTAACTATGCCAATTTCTTTTTTAATAACATTCATTTACACAATTAATATATCTTTTTAAATACTAAAATCATTTATGAATGAAGCATTTCATAAAACACAAGTTCATGTTTATGTACATTTTGTAAAGATGTATCTTTGTTTATAAAACATTACATAAAAACTTACTCCAAGTTACTAATCGTACTATACTCTACTATACCCTAAGAGTATATACCAAACATCAAATTCATTTTACTTATTAAAATTCTGACGAATGCCCAAAATAAGTCCGGGTCCTATAACCGTGTCAATCTTTTGACTTCTTTAACCATTGAGTTAGGTAAGTAGCTAGGACTAGTAAGACACTAGTATCCAAACTCAAGACTAAAGTCTAATTTCCTTAGACCAACCTAAGGTAAAGGCGTTTATTAGTTGGCCCAATAACATCGAACGGTTTACTTAACATAGATGTTCAACAAATTTAAAACATGTTTTAACTTATTTCTTTCCCAATTTAAGTGCTATATAAACTTATCTTTATATCTCCAAAAATACTTATCTTCAAGTTCTAAAATGATTCGAAAGTTTTGATTGTCCAAAATCATCGAAAAATCCATTTCATTTTGACAAATGAAAACTATCAAACAAGCATATCATAACAAGATGAACATACCTACACCATCCTAATGCATAAGATACATGTGTCAATAAAACAACTTATCAAAGTTACACTTATTTATTAAGCATACTTTTCTACAAAGAGAAAACAAAAAAGGTTTCCTAATTATTTGGGTTATGCTACTACCACTCGTGCACCCTGCATAGCACACATGCAAATCTTTTATATATAGATAGCTTATTTCCATAATCTTTATTAAAAAAACTCTATATTTTATATCAAATTTCTTTTAAAGAGAACTTTAGAACCAAATATCCAAATTTATTTCAAGTTAATTGAAATAATAATACATACATATACCTTTTGTATATTAAATCATAGTTTTGGGATTTAACCGAAATCAATTTCAAAGCGATATCAAATACTCTGTAAATATATCTGATCTCAATTTATAAATCAATTTCCTAAATATATACCTTATAGTCTATAGAAAACATACATATAGATTGAGTAATGCAAAAGTGATACTATGGAAATGAGTCCTACTAAGTCATACCATATATCCCCTTATTAAGAAGGGTAATGCTCTTTAGAAGTGATTACCAACCGAACACATCTCTTGCCCATTTTTAGTCACTTTCGAGCCACTTCAACTAGATAACAAAAAATACTTTATTCCCGGATTGATTCGTCGATCCCGAGAGCAATCTTAAACTCAAACAAATCCCAAAACTCTTTTCAACATATTAATGTTCAAAAATACCTTAAAATAATATTACTATTATTTTCTAAAATCTTAGAAAACCGATTTCAAAGACACTACCATTTAATTTCTTAAAATATTAGTTTAAATCCTCTTTCTTTCTAAACCATACATATATAAAATTACTTTTTTATATAAATTCTTTTCACAGATGTTTATTTGCAAAAATCTTATCTTTCATTTAGATTATACTAAATATCTTTTACTGAACTTAACTTTTAACCCAACATTGTCACTAAACACCTTATAGTCAAATTGTGAAACTCAATTCATAAGGTTTCCGTTTCAATGCTCCCACAAATATTGTTTACCCAACCCATGTAGTAAGATGTTAAAACTGCTCATAACTAGTCGAGCATAAATCACCAATCAATAAACAATAATCAATGCTCGTAAAATGGTTGAGCGAGGCTAACTTAATCAACGAGGGATAATAGATAAACATCATTAATCTCTATAGGAATTAGAATACACTATCAACTTATCTTTGATATATTATTAATGTAACAAATACATATATGCTCTCATATACATAATACACTCAACTAATTCTAAGGATCGCTTACCTTATCTCTTGTGAGTTATGCCCCACCAAATCCAAGATTCTCGTTTAACCTTCAGCTTTGATACCATTTGTAATGATTCGCCTTTTCGACACCCAATGTTGATGCTAATACATCCATGGTATCATGTGTTTAGCACTCAAGTTCCCAAAAGATAAATTGTTAGGGTAAAATAAAATGAAAATGAATAAGAGAGAAGAGAACACGATATGAAAATCTCACAATGAAATGATAATATATAATATCCAAAGGCAGTATAAACTATCACTCTAAAATACATAGCATTTCAGAGTTACAATCATAAGTACTATCATCAATCTGGACTGTTATAATAGCCCATCCTCATAAATGCTAATATATACAAAATAGTAATGCACCGGAGTAAGAATACTATAGTAGGTGAAAGCATCCATCTCATCTCCTTGAGCTCCAAAGAACATCAACAAAAACCTATCATCCTCGGACTACTCAAAAGAGCACCCATGAAATTAAGGAAAAGCATGAAACCACAAGTCAAACATAATTATGGTGTGAGAAACACAAGAAATATGTGTACAACATATAATAGTACTTTTAAGACCATTTGAACCACCATAACGGTTATCCCCTCAAAAGAACCACCCATCTAACAAGTACATAAGGTTATATAATGGATAATGTCTAGGGTGTAGAATATAAATCAGAAAATAGTTGTGTCGCTTGCATCTCATGAGAAAAAAATATTAGAAGTATAATTAAAACCGCTAAGGTACGCATGCATAATGGATTTCCATGGGAACGCCCTAAGTAAACAAAGGTGGATCTCCTAGACAAGGATTAGAAGTCACCTTACAAGCATCGTATATCTCTAGATATACCATAAGGAAGATACAATTGGCCCACGCCCAAACTGTAGAACTAAATGCCATCAAATCCTACATGTAACATCGATAAACATACTCTAGATATGGAATTGATATACCCCATCGTAGGTTAGCTAAACCCCAGGTAGAGCAGCCCACTCTATCTTTAGCCATTACCATTGGTAAGGTCACATTTAACATCTTAATGCAAGAGTCTTCATTTGAATCTCCCTAAAGAATCCGGCACAAGTCGTCCGACGAATGCTAACTCTGTCATCTCTCATGGAATCAATCCTCAAGATAGACAATAGACATGATAGCATCGTTCGATATGTCAGTGATGTCCTCTTCCTTGGAATTAACCTTAAGATAGTGCAACTCTATAACATTTCACTTCACAATTGCTTCTAAAACAAAGAACTGGTAAATTAGTTTTGAAATGGTTTTCGGTAAGTAAAACACTTATCCGATCCCAGTCTTTTGAAAACTAAATCGATGAATTTTTATTTAACTCAATTCGGTTCTTAAAAAAGTAAAGGAATTATATAAAGAGGAGTCCTTCCTGGGGGATCTCGTATATATACATTCTTAAAGCATGAGATGATTCATACGAACGAGTCCTCCCTAGGGGACATCAAATCATATTAATACATGATGCTTACATATACTTCGAAGGTTAATTTGGTTAATATTCAATATTCAACTAATCGACTACTAAGTATAAAATAGAAATGATTACATATGAAAACTAGATCTAGTATATTTATCATGTTTTCAACCTTTTCAACTTACATTATCTCTCGTTCAAAAGTGATGCCGGTAGGTCAGAGCACTATTACTTCTAAACCCCATACGAATATCATTCTTAACTCTTAGAAATAGATAAAACTACTTCATTATCTTTTGGTGATAACTACACGACTAAATACTTTAAATAAGTAAATACCAAAGCATGATTAAATCACACAAGATACGATTAAGCTATTTAAGCAATAACCCCTTTTTATTTAATTAATTCTTTCATTAGTTAAAAATCATTTGTAAATTCTTATATATATATACATATATTTAAAATACATTTACAAAAGATATATACATGTATACTACTATTTTACTATTCATTTCCACTCTTTTCAATACTTCAAAAAGTATTCATATACTTATCTCAAATGGTATAAGTATATTCATAAATCGTTAACAAGATTTCTTACTTTAAATACAAACAAAGAGGTTAAAAACAAATATTACTTAAACATTGTTTATTATAAACCCCTTCTCTCTTATATACTTTAAACCATTCCTTTTTCCTATCTTTATTTAAAAAATTCCATACTTGTAATTATCTTTAAAATACCCATTATTAAAGATCTAAGCATATTCATAATGTTTAAAGACAACTGTTATTGCAAACCCAAAACTATCTTACTTATACTTACTTTTAAATATTCTTTTAAAGATCTAATTATATTCAAAATTATAATAAAAATGGTTAATATAAAATGTTGCTTAAACATTGTCTACCATTGTTATCTTGCCATTTGGCAAGTCCTTGATATTATGGATTTAACTCAATGGTTCTCGTAATCATTAAGCCAGGAAACCTGGAGTGATGATTATTAGGTTCAGAGATTGGATATATTCAAGACTATGGACGATAGTCGAGGGGATTTAGACGGATGACACTTTGGAATTGGCGCTTCTTATAGGTAGGGGATCAGATCAATGTGATGGAGTACGGATCAAATCAGATCAATATGACTATGGATCACTTAGATTGATAGTTCAACTCAACAATAATCGCTTAATAACTTAACAAACACCGCAATAACTTTGGAAACAACTCAGGAAACACAAAGAGTAGATGGAGGGACACCTACCATGGGGATTGCCGATCCTCGACCATTTATCTTCACTATCGGAGTTGATCCCCCTATAGGATTGGTGCTAATCGGTCATAATGGCCCATATGGGCCTCATATTGTTTGGATCTGTCCATCTTGGCTTCGATCTTTTGTGCATGGATTTTCAGCTCAAGGAAAGGAATATACTTTTTATCTCTCTTAATCTTCTTCCCTAGGCTATACTCCACCATTTTGATTCTTGAATTTCATAAATTGTAACTGTAATCAGCAGTATAAATCAACGAAAGGAATTTTTTGGAGTGGACATAGGCCGGAGTCAGCCAAACCATTATAAATTCTCTCGTGTTCATTTACTTTTTGATGTTTTTAATTTACTATTCTTTATATTTTACTTCTCTACATCACTTTGTTTGATTTGGATATTAGGTTGTTAGTGTTTTCACATTATATGCATGTTGGTGGTCATTTCTACCTTTAACATTTTGGTGCTTTCACTGAGAAAGACTAGCACCAGCTGATATGAAAAAGATTTGGAGCTTGGATTTGAATCAATAGCGAGGCAATCAGCAAGGAGACCATTGGCAAAAAGGAGTCACTATGGAGAAAGTCATGAGGCTTCCTAAGGAGCTGGAGTTAATCAACCCTCTATCTACATCATTAGACGAGATGGAGACTGATGGATGCTATGCAGGAGTGGATGGCGAAGAGGCAAGGAGAGATGATGCATAATATTCTTAGGAAAATTGGACAAACTAAAGAGGCAGGAGCTGTTGGAAATGTGGATCAAGGAGTTGAAGCAGTAGGTGCTGTAGAAATCAAAACCAAAGACAGGGAAACGAAGATAACAGACGGAGGAATAGAGTGGAGATGACGGAGGAATCCCCAAGTCAACATACAGGGATCAACACAGATCCTTCCATAGGGGTTGGTGCTAATCGTTTAGGACTCGGGGGCATGCTCCCGTGTCTAACTGGATCAGTTCATGGCGAGCCAATGGTTGATGCCATGTAGTTTAGCGTGAATCGAAATACAGATGCACCTCAAGAGGAGTATGTTTTAGTGTACCCTTGTGGAATCGGGGGGCAGGCTGGGAATATAGATTGGAGACCATCTATGGATGATAATGAAAGGATGCATGAGTTGGTATGTCAGATAATAAGAGGTGGATTGAGCAATGGGAGCTTGGAAGATGTCAATCAGAGTCCATTTTCTTTGAATATCGGGAATGCTAGGAACCCACCGGAGTTTAAACTACCGACATTAGGGATATATGATGGAAAATCAGATCCTACTATGCATATGATGAGGTATATACGACATATGGAAGTGGTGGGGGCATCAGAGGTGGTCATGGCAAGATGTTTTCCTTTGTACTTGATGGAGTTAGTTATGCTTTGTTTAGGCAACTAGAAAATGGATCAATTAGGACATGGAACGAGAGAGTGGATAAGTATATGAAACAGGTTTGGGTTCACATTTCGCAACCCAAGAATGTTATGACATTAATGACATTGAAATAGAGGATCCGACAGTCCTTGAGAAGCTTTTTAACACGATTTAGTGCGCAGTGGCTTCAAAGGATTGGCCGGATCTATTAATGATTTTAATGGTAGCAGTATCAGGAATTGTGATGGAACAGACTTGAAGATTTCATTGGTATGGGAGTGCAGGTTTGAAAAATAATGCTTGTTTCACAAACTTGATGGGCATACCAGGATGAATGTAGGCACTTAAAGGAAATGGTCGAGGAACACTTCAGTAATGGTAGGCTCTCTCAGTATGTAAGGATTCAGGTAGCGGCGGTGGGACAGGAGCGACCACCATCCACAACAAATGAAAATGGCCTTAGATTGAGGTCATAGATCATCATCTCCTAATCGGGATGGCATAAACTAAATAGATAATAAACTCCATAGTAAAATGGCTAAGTCACTTACATATGTATGAGACCGAGGACGGACCTTAAGAATGCTCTGAGATGATAATAAAACGTTAAGCCCAGAGAGGCAATGCTTGGTTTTCTTTATTTTTTGGTTTTTTAGCTGTAAGAACTTATATTTAATAATTTAATTTAAATTCACATTAATGCGATGAACTAAACATGTCGTGATTGTCTCGACCGAAGAGACGAGGCAATGACCGTAAGGTGTGATCCCTTCATCGGAGAGCGACACGATGGGCTCATACATCATAGATTAAGTCCTCGACCGGAGAGTTGAGGTCGAAGAAAGGAAGTCGGCATGGAATTGATCGTATTATGTCTCGGATCGGGTAGTCAGGGATTGGATTGCAAGAAGTGAGTCGCTTCGCTGTAGAGCGACATGATCGACTCACTTATTATTGTTCCCCCTTTCACCGGAGAGTGACTGGATGGAGCTTAGCAAGGGTCCGAAGAGACCATGATCGGCCTAGGAAGGCTATGACATCGCTTTATGTTCAGGGACACTGAACCAGAGTGCATGAAGTAATGCTATAGCGATATGATCGACTTACTTGTTGTTGTTTCCCCTTCACCAAAGAGTAATGAGAATGGGTATAACAAGATCTCAGAGAGGTTGTAATCAGTCCACAAGGATTAAGACATCGCTATATGCCCCAAAAGGCCCAGGCTGTAGGGACTGAGTTGCCTCATCGAAGAGCAACAGGATCATTTACTCTTCATTAAGTTCGGATTACAGTTGGCAAGGGTCCGGAGAGACCATTGATTGGTCAAGAGAGGCCATGAACTTGGATAAAGATTCAGAGAGATCGATGATTTAGCTTGCCGAATTCCAAGATTTTAAATGGTTAGGGATCTGGACGTTAACTTAGAGAGGTCATGGATTTGGCTAATGACTCGAAGGGGTCAAGGATTTGGATAACGATCTAGTAAGATCAATGCTTTGGATTTCGCAAACGATCCGAAGAAATTGAAGATTTGGTTACCGACTTTGGATGAATATGGATTTGGATATGGATTAGGAATGGCTTTGGAATTGGCTATCGATTCGAAGTGGTCGCGGATTTCACCAATGATCCTGAGAGAACGAGGAGTTGGCTTAGAAAAGGATTGGATTTTGGATTGGAAAACTCAGTTATCGATGGATTATGGATTGTGGACTTCGGACTTATGGCAATTCATAACACACCTTCCTATCAGAAAGTGTGTTTTGGAGGAGGGGAAAATATCATCCCTTCATTTGGCAAGGCTGTGATATCATTTATTTAACTCAATGGATCACGTAATCATCAAGGCAGGAAAACCCGAGAGATGATAATTAGATTTGGAGATTGGATATATTCAAGACCATGGATGGTGGTCGAGCAAATTCAGGAAGATGACACTTTGGAATTGGATAAGTAAGGAATTGGTGCCTCCCATGGGAAGGGGATCAGATCGATGTGATGGAGCACAGATCATATCAATATGACTATAGATCACTCAGATTGGTAGCCCGACTCAATGATAACCACTCAATAACTCAACAAACACCATACACTCAGGAAACACGAACAGAAGATGGAAGGGCACCCACCTTGGGGATCGATCTATCCTTGATCGTTGATCTTCACCGACCGGCGCCGATCCCCCTATAAGGATTGGTGCCGATCAGTCATAATGACTTATATGGGCCCTATATCTTCTGGATTGGTCCGTCTCAGCTTCAGTCTTCTGCAAGCTGATTTTCTGGTAAATATTTGCATGCTATAAATACTGAATCATTGGTTCAAGGAAAGGGATCTACTTTTCGGCTCTCTTCATCTTCTTCTCTAGGCTATACCCCGCCATTTTGATTCTTGGATTTCATAGATTGTAACTATTATCTAAAGTATAAATCAACAAAAGGAAATTTTTGGAGTAGATGTAGGTCATAGTCAACCAAACCACTATGAATTCTCTCATGTTAATTTACTTTCTGACTATTTTTAGTTTACTATTCTTCATATTTTATTTCTCTACATCATTTTGTTTGATTTGGATATTGGGTTATTGGTGCTTTCACATTATTTGGGTATCGGTTTCCATTTTTGCTGTCAACAACTATAAACCAAAATCATTTCACTTGTCATTATCTCTAAAAACATTCATTTTAAATATATAAGTATATTGACACTTATTAAATAAGGTAAAATACTTTTAATTAACTTTACAAAACCATTTATAACACAAGTGTTATAATCCAAAGCTACCTTTTATTCTTTCACAAAATACTTACTTTTCTTAACTTATATATATAGTAAAAACCTTTTAAAAATGAGAGATATATATACACACGCACTAATTTATTTATAAGCTATTATATTTAATTATATTCCAAAAATAATTTAAAAGGTATAATATTACATAAGCTTTCTAATACTTTAATAAATAATTAACTAATTTTCTAAAAACTATATATATGTGTGTGTGTGTGTTAAAACACTTATAATATGTTTTAAAACATTCAAGTAATAAAAAATACTTATTTTATAAATTATTTAAAAACTCCAAAATGCATGTTTTTCTTTGTTTAAAAATAAACCTTCTTCTTTAATAATTCATAATTAGTTATTAAAATATATTTTCCAAACCACTTTTAGAATACTCTAATATAATTTAAAAAATATCTCAAAAAAATGAAGTAAGATACTTAAATTTAAAGTCAGTTCAAGGCATTTAAAGTTCAAAATATAAATAATGGCATTTTGATAATGTTATAGAAATGGCTTGAGAGCTACAGAGTTTTAAAAGTGCTATGGCAAAGTGCTGTAAAAGACAGTGACCTATGGCAGTTTTGATATGTTGAAAGTTTGATCAGTTTTTGACATGCTAATAAACCTTTAAGCATATAACCTTTTACAGTAATTAGTATACACATTATACATCGTAATTATGAAAAGAAACCCCTAAGGACCTCTCTACAAAATTCTATAAAAACTACCAAACACAAAGCATTTCCAAAATGTGTTTATTGTGACTAGTTGCTATAAAACCATAACAAATTCATATCTGTTTCGTTTGTTGTCCAACCAAACCCTATGTGTTTCATGACAAGGCTATGCAACAAGTCATAGAAAGTCATAGGAGTCCACATACATCATTTACATTTGTCATTTTTTTTAAAAGCAAGATCATACATGATAAAGCAATAATATATAATCAATCATATACTATAATAAAATACAAGCACATATACAGTTCATACACTTTTTAAATGGTGAGTTTGCATACCCATCAATAACTACACACCTATGTACAGGCCACCACGTAGCTTCCATCTTCCTACCTTAAACAAACAACCACCAAAACCCATCTACTCTCCTTGCTTGCTTGCGGCCTTTCCTAGAAACGGACATAATGCTAATGGCGATGCAATGATGTGGGGGTGCATGCTCCTTTCCTTTGAGAATTAATTGATAATTTATGTTAGTCCTTATACTTGAATTTGGGAATGTATAGGTGTGTTGTTTTGAATTAATTTTCATTTAGGAATTTTTAAAGAGATAAGAGAATGAAGTGTTTAGTATCATTTGTTAAAATGTGAAAATCATTTGCGAACCCCTTTGGACACTTATATACGCAACAAAAGAGGTCACCTTAACCTCCTCAACCCTTTCATTTTTAGTCAAAAAGAACACCCCTCATATGCCTCCATGTGCTGCTTTCTACCTTACTGGCCAAAAGAAATATCTCCCCTCCACTCACAAATATCCAATTTCTTCTGGAAGCTTCTAAAAGCTTTCCCAGTGTGATTTAGTGCATAATATTTTTGTTACCTATTAATGATTTCCTAAGTTATTTAGATGTAACACCGCTAATTTTCGTTTAACATTATTTAGGATATTTAATCAGATAAATAAAATAAAATAATGCGGTTGATTAAGGAGTTGAGATTTAATTGTCAATTAAATTGGCCATGGCTAAACTAATGAATGTATAAGTATAGTTTACAATTTATAAGTTAGGAAATTAAGAGGAGGACAATATGAGATTAGCCACACCTATATACCCTTAAACCTCCCTTATTCTCACTTACCATTTCATAAATCAAAATACACATAGAAGAGAAGTTATAGCCAGCAATTAAAACACCTTACAATATCAGCAAACTTGGAAGATCCAAGAGAGAAATCTAGAAGATTAAAGTTAGGGCAAATCTCAAACTCTAACAACTTAATCAAGGTGAATAATAGTGTAAATCATCTCATTTTTTCTTGTTTTGATTTGGTTATGGATAGGAACCAAATGTATTTTGCTATGTTGGTCATATTTGGATCTAATAATCATTGTTTGGATAAAATAATGATTTATGGTGATTTATTGGAATTTTTTATGGAATTAAAATGATGGGTTTTAAAGTAAAAAGCTTAGTAAATGACCTCCAAATGACTTAATTTTTTGAAAAGTTGTGTAAAACATAATTTTGGGGATGGGTTTTTAATTTCATAATTTTTGTAGTTAATAGTAATATTTTATGAATTTCCTAAGGTGAAAAAGGCATTTATTTCGTGTTTTAATTATTAAAAGTAATAAAATAATGAATTTTCCTACAAAATTGTTATATGATGTAGAAAATGGTATTTAAGATTTTTGGTGAATTTTTGGGATTTTTTCCAAGTGATTTCGATTTATTAGGAATTTTCTAAACTAAAAAGGCTTAATAATTATATTGAAATATTAATATAATAATTTATTTTGGAAATAATTTCTGAAATAATAAAATCTGATCTATAGCAAATTTTCTGCAAACAAAGTGTTAAAGTATGTCATTAACCAATAAAAAGTTAACAAAGAATAGAAGTTGGTGAAAAGTATATACTTTAATTAGCAAAATAACAGTTCTCAAGTTATTTACGACTCTACTTGTAACAACCTGCATATTTATCGATTTTTATATTTAAATATTTTATCGATACTCGAAATTTAGTCCGAAAAGCTACTTTTTGCATACGGTCGAATTAGGACTCGGGACTACTCCCATTGTGTTTAAAATGCCGTTTGCGACCTTTTTAAGTGTAAACTTTGATATGTTTGGAGTTAGTCAATTTTTGCTACGTTTTCACTTTGGGTTTGGGTTTGGGTTTGGGTTCAGCCCTATGTTTAACTTATACTCAAATCTGAACCACTCCTCCCCATTCACTCTCACTTTCTCCTCTTTTCAGTTCTAAAGCATCAGTGGTGGGAGAGATGGGAAATTAAAACTCCAAAACCCAAGTTTTCTTATGCAAATCAAATTCTAGCTCCAAACTAATAGAAGAACCCATTGGTAAGCTTCTCTTCTTCTTCTCCAACTCATTCTCTTATCAAATTCAGAAATTCCTAAACCTAATTTAGGAAATGTTTCTCTTTTTAGCTTAGATTCAAGCTTGTTGAGTTGGAATTGAAGAGTGATTGTCATTGTCATTGTTCTAAAGCTTCTTCCTCCTTGTTCTTGTGCATAAAAGTGGATTTTTATCTCACATCTTTTTCTATATCTATCTTTATGGTTAGGTATGAATTTCTAACATATGTGCATATTCATTTGCTTTCAATTTGAATTGATTTGGTGAATTTTCCAAAATTTTTGTGTTTTGGTCCAATTTTATGAAAATCCTTTTATGGACATTTGGACATTGATATTCGGGGTGTATCGAAGAGCTTTTAGGGCCGGTTTGTCGCTTGGCGTAAATCCTTTGTCGACATTGCTCGTCCGATCGCTTTCGATACGTTTTGGCCACTTTGGCCTAGGCAAATTGTTGCCCAGACCAGGTGACCAGACGTCTGGTGACCAAGTCCAGACGTCTGGTTCAGACCTGGAAAGAAAAATGTATGCACGCATATTATAAAAAAAATGCCAGAGACTATTTTCAGACATCTGAAATTCAAATCAGACGTCTGGATAAGTCTCAGACGTCTGACTTGATGTTTCAGACGTCTGGGTGTTCTCTGGGTTATTTCCAGAGAACAAAACCAGATGTCTGGATTCAAAACCAGACGTCTGGCCATGGCTCAGATGTCTGTTTTGGCTATTCCAGACGTCTGGGTAGCTTTTTGAACTATTTTTCAGAAAACAAATCCTGACGTCTGGATTCCAAATCAGACGTCTGGAGATGTTTATTTTTACCCATTCAGGCTGTTTTGTGTGAATTTCCATTATTTATCGATTTTAGCGATCCTATTAGTCGTTATCGCTTGTTATCGACTCTGATGACTTCTTTTTATGGATTTTTGGAAATATCCATTTCTATGGATTTGGTATCGATTTTTTTGGATTTTATTCACATCTTCGGATGTGAATTTTGATGATTGATTGTTCTACAATCATTTTTGTGATTTGTCACTTTAAAAATCTAAAGGTTTCAATACTAGTATTAAATATCAAAACCTCTTCATCAAAACGATTTCAACTATATTTTCAATATCAAACTCGTTTATAAAACCGTTTTCCAATCTACTAGTATACACAAACCTTTACCTCACTCGTATGAGAAATCTAATTGAACGGCTTAGTAAAACAAGTGGTATGAAACGCTTGCATTACTTCGTCGGTTAATTCTTGGACTTGTTCGATTGAAACTCTTGTGACAATTTTCTAGTGGAGATCTACAATTTGTTCGTAAATATTTAAGTTAAGCTAGTGGTTATGGGACATGAAGCTAAGCTCATATATTTACTAGTTTACCGTAATTGACACTTCTTGATGATCATGACGATCATTTTTGTGATTTAGACTAGCAATTGTGCGATGTCTCTTTGTCCACGTGGAGGACAGTAACTCATTTTATTGAGATTCGTCTCATTTCTTGTGGGGTAGCTCCCCATGGTCTTCGGGCCATTCGTGTGTCTAAAATTAATGGCTAGCTACCATGAGATAGCTTCTCGTTCGTGTGATACATATGTTGGTGAGTTTTTATGCTCCCGTTCGTGTGATAGGCCTCCCCCCTTTCTTGTGATTTCTGGATTTCGTGTGTTGAATTATAGAATTTATGCTCCACCAATTTTCGTGATTTCCATTGATAAGTTTTATCAATATTTGTGCATTGGTGAATTTGTGTTTCATTGACTTTTGTGATTTCTGGATTTCGTGTGTTGAATTCTGGAATTTATGCTTCACCAATTTTCGTGATTTCCATTGATAAGTTTTATCAATATTTGTGCATTGGTGAATTTGTGTGTCATTGACTTTTGTGATTGACATTGATATAATCGTCAATATTTATGGTTTGGTGAACGAAATAAGGAGTATGACATTTTTTGATTCTTGTGTAGATTTTGTGATATTGATTAATCTCTTGTTGATTTTCAATTACTTATATATATATATCACAGCTTGGCATTGTGTTTATTATGTGATTTGTCATATCTCTAACTCTATATCGCTTAATCTGATATTTATAGTTAGACTGATCCGTTTATTATTTTCTTATTAAATAATACTCGGGTCAGACCGAGATGTTACAGGTGCTTCAGCTTGACTTCTCACTTGGGATTGATTTCTCTGACTTTTGGCTGACTACTTAGATTAGTAGTTTATTTCGTTGTATACAATTGAGATATGGACTCATAGTTGTATTCTTTTGTATAGCACATGTTGCTATTCTTTTGTATTATTGTGGATCTTTTTGATCACTACTCTGATATACACTTTCATGTGTTGGTTATATATTCATATCTTCTTCCGCCTTTGTGATATGAATTATCTGTGATTGATTTGTGTTATGCTTATTTCTATATTTGTTTTCGAAGACCTTTATATCCACTGTGTAGCAGCTTTGAGTTTGTGTCGGTAGGTCGGATTTCCTCTTGAGATGAAAAGTTATATTTTTATCTGGCATATCGGTACTCGCACAAAGCAATTATACAGATGGTCGCTCCTCAACAGCCTTATTCTCCGTGCTAGTTGACAGCATTACACCGTAGTGTTCTTGGCTAGCGTGGGTATAGAGGTGGGGCGTCACAGCTTGGTATCAGAGCCAAACTTCGGAACAATATGGAATATTATAACAAGGATCATCGTCCTAAGTCTTTCTTAGGAGTCGTGCTTTAGGATTTAATTCGAGTCTTCGTACCGATTCATCCTATTTTCTTTATGATTCCTTATTTTGTCTATCAAGATTTGCTTGATATTTATCTTGAGAATAACTTTTTCCTCTTCTCTCTTTCTTAAAGAAGAGAAATGGTTAGACCTGGTCGTCCCAGAGCTGGACCATCTAGTGCTCCACCCCAGGATGGAGTTTTTATGACTACCCAGCAACTTCTTGACCTTGTCACGAATGCTCAAGCAGTTGGAGCTAACCTGGAACCTACTCACCCAAAGTCGGGACTTGCACGCTTGTGCAGCGATTACACTAATTTGGGTGGGAAGCCATTTCAAAGGTTCCGAAACTATTATTGAAGTACAGGCTTGGCTAAGGTCATGCGATCGAATCTTTTCTCGCATGAACCTCATTGCTCTTCACCGAGTCTAGGTGGCTTCTAGTATGCTCCAAGAAAGAGCATTAGACTGGTACGAACTTCTTATTTCTGAGATTAATAAAGCGGATCTCACTTAGGAGAAATTTCGAGAGCGCTTCAAGTTAAAATTCATACCAGAAGCTGAGAAGGTGACTTTGGCTCACCGTTTTATAGACCTTGTTCAGGGTGAATCTTCCGTGATAGATTATGTCGCGTCTTTTGAATCTCTCTCTAAATACGGGGTTGAATATATCAACACCCCACTAAAGAAAAATCAGAGATTTGTCTATGGCTTGAATAAAAATCTCAAGAAGCAATTACTTCTAAAATTAGAAGTTTCTTTCGACCAACTCATTGATATCGCTCTTCGTCTTGAGGAGGCGGATAGGGGGGATGTTGAAGTGTTGGGTTCCAAACCAAACTTCAACAACAAGAAGAGGCCAAACAAATTCAATGGTCCTTATCCCAATAAGAAAGGGAGGCAAGCAACTCCTGTTGCAAAAACCTTTTCCTCTACTGAAGGGAAATGCTTTAACTGTGGTTCCAGAGACCATTTTGCGAACAAGTGTTCAAAGCCTCGTACTTGTCGCTATTGCAAAAGCCCGGATCATTATTTATCTTCTTGCCCCAAGCTTCAGGGCAGGAAGGAGGGAAAATTAAATGTTGCTCAAGCCCCTGGCAACACATCTCGTGGCCAAGGTATTTCTCATTCTATCCTTAATGGCATTATTTTATTTCATGATCATTCTATTCGAGTTCTTTTTGATACGGGTGCGTCCCATTCTTTTATATCAAAAGAACTTGTTGATACTTTTTCTTTGGATGTTTTGTATTTAATGACTTCTTTGAGAATTGCGAATCCAGTTGGTGGATCCGCAACAATCAGTTTATTGTGTAAAGATGTCGAGATTATTTTGTGTGATTTTTCTTTCCTAGCCGATTTGCATGTCATGCGTTATTTAGGCTTCGGAATGATTTTGGGAATGGATTGGCTTAACTGTTATGAAGCTCATATCCTATGCCCTGAGCGGACTATTTATCTTCGACATCCACTATCTGTTAATCAGGTTTCTGTTATTCTTAAAGATTGGGATTGCGCTTTGGTTGCATCTTTATATTCTTTAAACCTCGTGATGACGATGATGATGATGAGGGTGATATTTTTTCTCTTATTCACGTCGTTCGTGAATTTTTCGACATATTTGAGCCCGTTTTAGGATTACCACCTAAGCGAGCAATTGAGTTCAGAATTAATCTCATTCCTGGAGCTCAACCTATTACTCGTCCTCCTTATCGTATGTCCAATAAAGAAATTGAAGAGATGCGTAAACAATTATCCGAATTGGAGACGAAGCAATTTATTCGCTCTAGTTCCTTGCCTTGGGGAGCTTCGGCTATTTTCGTGAAGAAATCTGATGGTACACTTAGGCTTTGCGTTGACTACCGCAAACTTAATGATCTCACTATCAAGAATAAATACCCTTTACCTCGGATTGATGATCTATTCGATCAGCTTAGTGGTGCTAAAGTCTTTTCACAGTTGGACTTGGCTACTGGTTTTCATCAGCTTCGTATTGCTGAGGATAGTATTCCTTTGACATCGTTCCGTACTCGTTATGGATCTTATGAATGGCTTGTTACGCCATTTGGGTTGACGAATGCCCCCTTATTTCGTTGACCTTATGAATAGAGTTTTCAAAGACTTCCTCGACCAGTTTGTTCTCATCTTTATTGATGATATTCTTGTGTATTCAAAAACCGAGGAGGAACATGAGAAGCATCTTCGGATTGTGTTGGAAACTCTTAGGAGTAATCATTTGAAAGCAAAGTTTTCTAAATGCCACTTTTGGCAATCTCGTGTGAAGTTTCTCGGTCATATTATTTCCGAATCCGGAATTTCCGTGGATCCTTCAAAGATTGAAGCGATTCAAGATTGGAAGAGACCGGAGAGTGTGACGGAGATTCGTAGTTTTCTTGGATTGGCGGGTTATTACCGCCGTTTTATCAAAGACTTTTCTAAGATTGCTGTGCCTCTCACAAGCTTAACGAAGAAAGGTGTTAAATACATTTGGTCGGACAAATGTGAAACTTCTTTTCAGAAATTAAAAGAACTTCTTTTTGATGCTCCTATTCTTGTTATTCCCGAGGGGAATCAAGATTTTATTGTTTTTACCGATGCTAGTCGCATCGGTTTGGGTGCCGTTCTTATGCAAAGAGAACGTGTTATTGCTTATGCTTCTAGGCAATTAAAGCCTACCGAGACTAGATATGCCAGACATGATTTAGAACTCGCGGCTATTGTTTTCGCCCTTCGAATTTGGCATCATTATCTTTTGGGAGAGAAATTTATTCTCTATACCGATCATAAGTCCTTGAAGTATTTATTCTCTCAAAAGGAACTTAATTTGCGTCAACGGCGTTGGCTCGAATTTCTTGCACCTTATGATCTTGATATCCTTTATACTCCCGGTAAGGGTAATCGTGTCGCCGATGCTCTTAGCCGTAAACAACAAGCTGTTGTTTCTATGATGATATCCGAATGGAATGATCTCGAGATCTTATCCACTTGTGAGATTCGAGACCGCGTATCCGATTTATGCTCATCATTTATTTTATGTAGCCTTGAGGCCCATCCTTCTCTTTTAGACCGCATTCTTGAAGCTCAAGGGCTAGATCCTGAATTGGCTCTTCTTGGCCAAAATATTAAGGATAAGATTGATTAATGGTTTGAAAGACTTTGATATCGATTCTCGTGGCGGCATTCGGAGATTTGGTAGACTTATCGTACCAAAAATTGGTGATCTTCGTAAAGATATTTTAGAAGATTCCCATCGTTCTAAATTCACCATTCATCTCGGTAGTAGCAAAATGTACGTGGATATGAAGCGACTTTATTATTGGAAGGGAACGAAACTTGACATCGCTAACTTCGTTAAGCGTTGCATGACTTGCCAACTCGTTAAGGCCGAGCATCATAGGCCCGGTGGGTTATTGCAACCTTTAGAAATTCCAATTTGGAAGTGGGATCAGATTTCCATGGATTTTATCGACGGCCTTCCCCGTTCTCGTTCGGGTCATGATAGCTTATGGGTGATCGTTGATAGGCTTACTAAATCCGTCCATTTTATTCCCGTTTGATCCAATCGAACCGTTCCTCTTTTGGCCAAACTCTTTATTAAAGAGATTGTTAAATTACATGGAGTTCCTACTTCTATTGTTAGCGACCGTGATCCATTGTTTACTAGTGGAGTTTGGAAGAGTCTTCAAAAAGCTTTAGGAACAAAGCTTAATTTTAGCACCGCTTATCATCCCCAGTCCGATGGACAAACCGAGCGTGTGAATCAAACTCTTGAGGATCTTCTTCGTGCTTGTGTGATCGATTTTGGTGGAAGTTGGGAAGATTATATTTCCCTTGTTGAATTTTCCTATAATAATATCTTTCAATCTAGTATTGGTATGGCACCTTTTGAGGCACTCTACGGAAGGCCATGCCGGTCTCCTTCTTGTTGGCTTCAGGCCGGTGAGAAGCTGGTTTTAGGTCCAGATTTTATTCGTGATTCCACAGAAAAGATTGAACTTATTCGTCATAGGATGAAAGAAGCCCAGAGTAGACAAAAATCCTATGCCGATAACTGGAGAAGGAAATTAGAATTTTCTGTGGGAGATCCCGTATTTATCCGTGTTACACCTATGAAAGGTGTTGTATGTTTCAGCCGATCGGGAAAATCGGCGCCTCGATATATTGGGCCATTTCCTATCACTGAACGTATTGGTTCCATGGCTTATCGCCTTTTATTACCGGCTCAATTTTCTGCTATCCATGACGTGTTTCACGTTTCTCAACTTCGGAAATGTCTTCGAGATTCTGATTCTATTCAGCTTGGTGTTGTGAAAGAGATTAAAGTTTTGCCTAATTTAACTTATGAGCAACATCCTATTCGTATCATTGCTTCGGAAGTCAAACGACTTCGAAATAAGGATGTTCCGCTTATGAGAGTTCAATGGTCTTCAAATATTAAGGATTGTTCTTGGGAGTCTAGAGAGTTCATCGAGCGATCACATCCGGACTTGCTTTCCCGTGCTGTTTGAGGTGAACTTCTTATTTCAAACTTCTTTTGTGTTGAATATGCTTTTATGGTTGTTACTATATATCTTCTTCTTAAATATTGCGAGGATGCAATTTCTTTAAGGAGGGGAGTCTGTAACAACCCGCATATTTATCGATTTTTATATTTAAATATTTTATCGATACTCGGAATTTAGTCCGAAAAGCTACTTTTTGCATACGGTCGAATTAGGACTCGGGACTACTCCCATTGAGTTTAAAATGCCGTTTGCGACCTTTTTAAGTGTAAACTTTGATATGTTTGGAGTTAGTCAAGTTTTGCTACTTTTTCACTTTGGGTTTGGGTTCAGCCCTATGTTTAACTTATACTCAAATCTGAACCACTCCTCCCCATTCACTCTCACTTTCTCCTCTTTTCAGTTCTAAAGCATCAATGGTGGGAGAGATGGGAAATTAAAACTCCAAAACCCTAGTTTTCTTATGCAAATCAAATTCTAGCTCCAAACTAATAGAAGAACCCATTGGTAAGCTTCTCTTCTTCTTCTCCAACTCATTCTCTTATCAAATTCAGAAATTCCTAAACCTAATTTAGGAAATGTTTCTCTTTTAGCTTAGATTCAAGCTTGTTGAGTTGGAATTGAAGAGTGATTGTCATTGTCATTGTTCTATAGCTTCTTCCTCCTTGTTCTTGTGCATAAAAGTGGGATTTTTATCTCACATCTTTTTCTATATCTGTCTTTGTGGTTAGGTATGAATTCCTAACATATGTGCATATTCATTTGCTTTCAATTTGAATTGATTTGGTGAATTTTCCAAATTTTTGTGTTTTGGTCCAATTTTATGAAAATCCTTTTATGCACATTTGGACATTGATATTCGGGGTGTATCGAAGATCTTTTAAGGTCGGGTTGTTGCTTGGCGTAAATCCTTTGTCGACATTGCTCATTCGATCGCTTTCGATACATTTTGGCCACTTTGGCTAGACAAATTGTTGCCCAGACCAGGTGACCAGACGTCTGGTTCGGACCTGGAAAGAAAAATATATGCGCGCATATTATAAAAAAATGCCAGAGACTATTTTCAGACATCTGAAATTCAAATCAGACGTCTGGATAAGTCTCAGACGTCTGACTTGATGTTTCAGACGTCTAGGTGTTCTCTGGGTTATTTCCAGATAACAAAACCAGACGTCTGGATTCAAAACCAGACGTCTGGCCATGGCTCAGACATCTGTTTTGGCTATTCCAGATGTCTGGGTAGCTTTCTGAACTATTTTTCAGAAAACAAATCCAGACGTCTGGATTCCAAATCAGACGTCTGGAGATGTTTATTTTTGCCTATTCAGGCTGTTTTGTGTGAATTTCCATTATTTATCGATTTTAGCGATCCTGTTAGTCGTTATCACTTATTATCGACTCTGATGACTTCTTTTTATGGATTTTTGGAAATATCCATTTCTATGGATTTGGTATCGATTTCTTTGGATTTTATTCATGTCTTCGGATGTGAATTTTGATGATTGATTGTTCTACAATCATTTTTGTGATTTGTCACTTTAAAAATCTAAAGGTTTCAATATTAGTATTAAATATCAAAACCTCTTCATCAAAACGATTTCAACTATATTTTCAATATCAAACTCGTTTATAAAACCGTTTTCCAATCTACTAGTATACACAAACCTTTACCTCACTCGTATGAGAAATCTAATTAAACGGCTTAGTAAAACAAGTGGTATGAAACGCTTGCGTTACTTCGTCGGTTAATTCTTGGACTTGTTCGATTGAAACTCTTGTGACAATTTTCTAGTGGAGATCTACAATTTGTTCGTAAATATTTAAGTTAAGCTAGTGGTTATGGGACATGAAGCTAAGCTCATATATTTACTAGTTTACCGTAATTGACACTTCTTGATGATCATGACGATCATTTTTGTGATTTAGACTAGCAATTGTGCGATGTCTCTTTGTCCACGTGGAGGACAGTAACTCATTTTATTGAGCTTCGTCTCATTTCTTGTGGGGTAGCTCCCCATGCTCTTCGGGCCATTCGTGTATCAAAAATTAATGGCTAGCTACCAGAGATAGCTTCTCGTTCGTGTGATACATATGTTGGTGAGTTCTTATGCTCCCGTTCGTGTGATAGGCCTCCCCCTTTCTTGTGATTTCTAGATTTCGTGTGTTGAATTCTAGAATTTATGCTCCACCAATTTTCGTGATTTCCATTGATAAGTTTTATCAATATTTGTGCATTGGTGAATTTGTGTGTCATTGACTTTTGTGATTTCTGGATTTCGTGTGTTGAATTCTGGAATTTATGCTTCACCAATTTTCGTGATTTCCATTGATAAGTTTTATCAATATTTGTGCATTGGTGAATTTGTGTGTCATTGACTTTTTTGATTGACATTGATATAATCGTCAATATTTATGGTTTGGTGAACGAAATAAGGAGTATGACATTTTTTGATTCTTGTGTAGATTTTGTGATATTGATTAATCTCTTGCTGATTTTCAATTACTTATATATATCACAGCTTGGCATTGTGATTATTATGTGATTTTTCATATCTCTTACTCTATATCGTTTCATCTGATATTTATAGTTAGACTGATCCGTTTATTATTTTCTTATTAAATAATACTCGGGTCAGACCGAGATGCTATAGGTGCTTCAGCTTGACTTCTCACTTGGGATTGATTTCTCCGACTTTTGGCTAACTACTTAGATTAGTAGTTTATTTCGTTGTATACAATTGAGATATGGACTCATAGTTTATTCTTTTGTATATCACATGTTTCTATTCTTTTGTATTATTGTGGATCTTTTTTACCACTACTCTGATATACACTTTCATGTGTTGGTTATATATTCATATCTTCTTCCGCCTTTGTGATATGAATTATCTGTGACTGATTTGTGTTATGCTTATTTCTATATTTGTTTCCGAAGACCTTTATAGCCACTGTGTAGCAGCTTTGAGTTTGTATCGGTAGGTCGGATTTCCTATTGAGATGAAAAGTTATATTTTTATCTGGCATATCGGTACTCGCACAAAGCAATTATTCAGATGGTCGCTCCTCAACAGCCTTATTCTCCGTGCTAGTTGACAGCATTACACCGTAGTGTTCTTGGCTAGCGTGGGTATAGAGGTGGGGCGTCACACTACTATTTGACCTTGTCGAAAGCACCTTTCGACTGCATCATTCTACAACGGTTCTGCACCCTTCTGTAGAATTTTTGGAAGCACCTTTCGACCTTGTCGAAAGCACCTTTCGATGGCATCATTCTGCAGCAGTTCTGGACCCTTTTGTAGCATTTTCGGAAGCACCTTTCTGGACTGCATACTTTCGAAGCACTTTTGGATCTTTCTGTTGCATTTCGAAAGCACCTTTCAATTTGAAAGCTCCCTTTCGACAGTAGTGTAAATGTAGTGGAAGCCCTTTTGTAGCAATTTTCACCAGCTTTATTTACAAAACTTCAAATAGGCATAACTCTCTAAGCATAAGCCCTTTTTTCTGTTGTTACCACTCTACGGAATGGGAAATCATCATTTGAACACAACGGAATAAGTTAGAGACCTTAATTCTATACCTATGAAAATTTATAGCTAAAACAAAGTTTTATATTTTCGAAGGAGTTGATTTCTTTGTTTTCGAATATGTTTGCTTTGTTTTCTTTGCCTTCGAAGGCGATACTTACGAAGGGGTTGTAAAATTATTTTCTTTTAACCAAGTTTATACTTAGGAAAGGGAAACTTTCAACTGGTTTCGAAGCTAAGCTTCTAAATTTAAATGCTAATATTTTGATATATTCGAAAGTTTTCTAAAGGTAAAAAATTAAGTATTATAAAGCAGAAGCCTACTGTTTTTAAGGGCTTTCGAAGGAGGTTGTCCTATGAATTCGAAAGCTAGGTTCGAAGGTATCGAAAGGTTTTATGACCCAAATTCTATTTTTAAGGGAAAAACCTATGTCTACATTAAAGGAGTTTTTTTAATGGTTTAACAATAATCTATCTTTGATAAATTAAACCCATAGGAGTGGTATTGCTATGTTGTTGTATTGCTTCTTTTAATATGAATATATTCACTTTATAATGGACCCATAACTGCATTTTGGGGAAATGGTAGGAGAACCAGTTAGGTTAACCCAGTAGTGAATATAAATTGAATAAACTCCTGAATGAGTAGAATTGCATCCAAGAGGTCAGGAAGACCAGAATATAAGATGCTAAAATATAAAGGAAAGATATTGGCAAGGGCGAATAGGTTTACAGTAAGCCCATGAAAACTGTATGATATTGGCAAGGACCAATAGGTTCATAGTTATCCTATAAAAACTATGTACAAAAGAGGATGTCAAATAGGTAGGTTCATAGTTAGCCCATGAAAACTATGTGTAAATGAAGATGTTAGATAGATAGGTTCATAGTAAGCCCACGAAGACTATGTAATTGGACGGAAGTCCATAGATGTTTAACTGGTAATTAGTCAGCCCACGAAAACTAATAGGTTAATAGTAATCCTAAAAACTATAAGTGAGACAGATAGTCCGAATTGAATGGGGATGGGTAATCAAGAATTAATTTAATTGTTTTGCGTATCATCATAATGTTTTGAAATGCTATGTTTTTAACCATTGTGGATGCAGGAGCACAATATGTTCTTTTATAAAGGTTTTAGGATACTAGTAAGGGGAAAACCCATTTTGCTATGCGGTGTGGTCTCAATATATATCTATTTGCTTTGAGATGATAGATTATTATTCATACTAAGATTTATGTCTGACTCGGAGTTTTTGTTTTCCCTTAAACTCTCGAGTACTCAATTGATTTTGAGTAGTTTGAAGTTTAGGGTTTTCATGTTCTCTTCTTAGACGAATAAAGCTTCCAGAGGCATGTAGGAGACATATAGATATTTAGAGATATCTTTTTCCACTGTGATTTTTGTTTGTAATGGCAGATTTATTGTCCTTATTATATACTCTAATCTACCATGGGGGCATCTTCATATGTCACTATTGGCGTATGTGTAATAATTATATTTTGCTAAACGTGGTTAACATTTTCGGGATTATGTAATGAACATCAGAAATTTTGAATGGAATGCGGAAATGTGATTTTGAATTGTTAGTTTTTTCTTCTTCATATTTTCGTGATCTATGTATCAATGTATCTAACAATGCCGTATTTGGTCGCCAATGATTAATAATTATGGATGACTGCAACATCTGTAGTCATTAGTTTTGGGCCTTCAAGTATGGGGATGTTACAAGTTGGTATCATAGCATAGGTTTATGATGAAACATAAAATAAATTAAACATTTTCAAACATAATCCTAATGAATTAAAGAATAAGATTGGGGTTTGGGTTAATGTTATAGTAACGTACTTTTATTTGGTGCATATATATATAAGTACATATTCCCCTCTCTCTTAGACCATTCTTCTGTATCTTACTAAAGCTCATATTCAGATTACAAGAAAGAAAGGTATGGAAGTAGGAAACAAAAGAGTGAATCTAGGTGGAGGAAGCACCACAACTAATAGAAACGCTCAACCCACTACGAGGAGACATGGAGGTCGATCGGCAGATGCCAACCAAGAGGAAACTGCCAATATGAGTAATAGAACTCCACCAGTAGATATTGGGATGATGTATCAGTTCTTTGTCAACTTAATGAATGTTGGAGTAGCCGTAGGGGTAACGGGAAGTAATGTTGTGAATGCTGGAGGAGCAAATCCCATGGCTCCAGTTGGCAATAACTATGCCAAGCTGAGTAGGGATTATACCAGTCTGGTAGGGAAGCCTTTTCTTAGAACAGAGGATACTGTTGAAGTTGAGAACTGGCTTTTGAAATATAAAAGGGTCTTTACAAATTTGGGCTTGGATAATGGAGAGAAAAGAAGGCTAGCCTCTAGACAGTTGGAAGGGTTAGCGCTTCACTGGTGGAATAGTGGGACAGTCGGAGTTCCGGAGGAAGAGATGATATGGGATGATTTTAGAAGAAGGTTCGAGTAGAGTTTCATGTCCGAGGTTCCCAAGTCGGCATTAGTGAGGAAGTTCATGGATCTTATATAAGGACAGATGTCAGTGATCGAGTATGCCGCTAAGTTTAATGAGCTGTCTTGATATGGTTATGCATTGGTTGACACTGATGTCAGAAGGAATGAGAGATTCATTCGAGGATTGAGGTCATAGCTAGGTAAACTGACCATGACTCATAATAGAGAGCCTTGTCATGTAGTGGTGGAGATGGTCATTCACCATGAGGAGATGCTTGCTGTGTTTGTTAGGGAGAAACCCATTGAGTCCCAAGGCCCTTAGGGAAAGAAAAGGAAATTCTTCAAGAAGAAAGGAGCCTAGAAAGGGGATGCTGCCAAGAAGGCGGAGACTGATTTAGTGTGTTATAAGTGTGACAAGAAGGGTCATTATTCCCACGAGTGTAGAACTGATAAAGGAAAGAAGCTTGCAGAGAAGAAGAATATGAAATGCTTCAACTGTGACAAAGTTGGGCATTATAAGAACCAGTGTCCAGAGCCAGTTAGGTCGGACAAAGGGAAGGTGTTTGCTTATGGATCACCATCTTCTTCTAGACCTACCGCCGTAGAGAAAGGGAAAACTGTGGTGGAAGGTACACTTTTGATTCAGAGTATACCAGTTAGAGTAATTTTTGATACCGGTGCATCACATTCGTTTATATTACATTATTTGGTTGATAGGTTATGTATAGAACCCACATATCTTGTTACTTCCTTGCGGGTTGCAAATCCAATAGGAGGGCATGCAACACTTGTGATGAGATGTGACCAGTTAAAACTTGATTTGTTAGGTCATGAGTTTGCATGTAGTTTGTATGTTTTTGATTTCATAGATTTCAGGATCATTTTGGGGATGGATTGGTTGGGTAAGTATGAGGCTAGGATATTTTGCGAGGATAAAAAAATATCATTGAGGCACTCAGATAGTCATAACCGATTCATCTTCTCAGTGGAGAATTCCAGTAAGAGTGTTTGTGCATTGTTAAGTGCCATGGAGTTTCGAGATGAGCTTAGTCAGGTTCGTGTAGCAAGGGAATTTGCAGACGTGTTTGAGTCGGTCACTGGATTACAACTGAAATGGGTTGTAAAGTTTTGGATAGACCTTGTACCAGGAGCTGAACCTGTCAGTAGACCACCTAGCAGAATGACACCGACAGAGATGATGGAGTTGAAGGTGTTGCTAGTGGATCTTGAGGGAATGAATTTTATTAGATCAAACAGTTCGTCTTGGGGAGCGGCCACGGTGTTTGTAAAGAAACCAGGTGGGCCATTAAGGATATGCATTGACTATCGTAAGTTAAACGAAAGGACGATCAAGAATAGGTACCCTCTACCGAGGATAGACGATTTGTTTGATCATTTCAGTGGAGCTAGAGTATTTTCCCAATTGGATTTGGTGACGGGATTCCATCAATTGAGAGTGGGGGAGGATAGCATTCCTTTGATGACATTTTAGACTAGGTATGATTCATATGAATGGTTGGTGATGCCATTTGGATTGACAAATGCACCTGTTTTCTTCATTGATTTGATGAACCAGGTTTTCCGAGAGCTCTTGGATAGGTTCGTATTGATATTCATAGATGACATTTTAATATACTCAAAAGATAAAAGAGAGCATGAGATTCAACTTAGAGTGGTGTTGGAGATACTGAGATAGAATTAGCTGAAGGCGAACTTTTTCAAGTGTCATTTTTGGAAGAAAGAGGTTAAATTTCTTGGTTATGTGGTTTCAGATGAAGGATTGTTAGTTGGTCCCTTTAAGATCAAGGAAGTCAATAAGTTGAAGAGACAAGTGACGGTAACCGAGATAAGGAGTTTTCTTGGACTTCCTGGCTATTATTGGAGATTCATTAAGGATTTCTCTTGGATAGCAGGACCTTTGACTAAGTTAACCAGGAAGGACGTGAAGTTTGTTTGGTCCGACAAATGTGAGCAAGTGTTCCTTAATTAAAGCATTGTAAACCAATGCGCCGGTGTTAGTATTCCTGATGGTAACCAAGGTTGGTAGTATACACTAATGCATGTGGGACTGGATTGGGAGCAGTATTGATGCAAAGGGGTAAGGTTATTACTTACGCATCAAGGCATCTTAGATCGACAAAGTTAGATATCCTACTCATGGACTATAGTTTGGTGCGGTGATATTTGCCTTGAATATTTGGAGACATTATCTCATAGGGGAGAGATTTGAGTTATATACTGATCATAAGTCATTAAAGTATTTATTCTCTCAGAAGGAGTTGAATATGAGGTAGCAGAGATGGTTAGAGTTTTTGGTTGCTTTTGATTTTGGTATAGAGTATACTGCTGGAAAAGGAAATAAGGTAGCGGATGCTCTTAGTTGAAAACATCAGAATGTGGTGTTAGCGATGTTGGCAGAATGGAAGGATCTAAAAGCCTTAGTCAGTTGTGGTATGTAGTTGAGATCTACCGCTAGATCCAACCAGGGTACTGCCAGATTGTCTTGTTTGGAAGTTCAACCAATGCTTATCGAGAGGATAGCTTCTTAATAGAGGGAAGATCCAGATTTAGCCAAGAGGATCAGAAGGCTTCAGGAAGGATTGGAGATTAATGACATAAAGGATTTAAGTCTTGGCCAAAGAGGATGATTGAGAAAGAATGGACGATTATGTGTTCCAAATGTAGAGAACTTAAGAAGGGAAGTTTCGGAGGAATGTCATCGATCGAAGTTTACGATTCATCCTGAAGGAACGAAGATGTATCAAGGTATGAAGAGGAGCTTCTATTGGAAAGGAATGAAGAGAGATGTTGGATTATGGGTTAGGCAGTGTGTAAACTGTCAACAGGTGAAGGCCAAACATCAAAAGCCGAGTGGATTGCTTCAGCCTTTAGATATTCCAGTCTAGAAATGAGATTCGATATTGATGGATTTTATAAACAGGTTGCCAAGGACGAGTAGAGGAAATGAAAGTATATGGGTCATTGTGGACAGGTTGACCAATAGTGCTCATTTCTTTCCGGTAGAATCAACCAGAACGACACTTGTTTTGGCTAAGTTGTTCATAAAGAATGCAGTTAGACTTTATGGAATTCCTAGTAGCATAGTCAACGACAAAGATGAATTATTCACTAGCAAATTTTGGAGGAGTCTACAAGAGGTATTAGATACCAAGCTTAAGTGAGTACCACTTGCCACCCTCAGATAGATGGCAGACAGAGAGAGTCAATATGGTATTTGAGGATTTGTTGAGAGCTTATGTGCTAATTTTGGTGGATCATGGGAAGATCACCTATACTTGGTTGAGTTTTCCCATAATAACAATTATCATACTAGTATAAGAATGGCACCTTTCAAATATTTGTATGGAAGGCCATGCAAGTCAATAACATATTGGTTGGAAACTAGGGCCAGGTTTGTCTTAGGACCAGATCCGATGAGAGAGGCAACGGAGAAGATTGAGTTGATCCGAGGTAGGACGAAGGAAGCACAGTCTAGGCAGAAGAGTTATGCAGATAGGAGGCACAAGGATCTAGAGTTCTCAGTTGGAGATAGAGTTTTTATTAAAGTATCACCGATGAAGGGTGTGGTACGGTTTGGAAAGTCAAGAAAACTGGCACCGAGGTATGTTGGACCGTTCCCAATCATAGAGAGGATCGAAAAGCTCGCATATAGAGTAGAGTTACCGAGCAGATTGGCAAGTGTCCATCACATGTTTCGTGTATCTCATCTCCGTAAGTTTATGCACGATCCAGAGACTACTATCACTCCGACTGCATTAGAAGTTCTAGTAGTAGAGCCGGATCTGACTGTTGTTAGGAAACTAGTTCGGGTTGTAACGAGAGATGAGAAGAGGTTAAGAAACGAGACAGTCAAATTGGTGAAAGTTCAGTGGAGCAACAACGTGAAGGACTGTACTTGGGAAACAAAAGACAGGAGCAACACTTATCCTGGGCTATTATGAGGGTATGTTCGATATTTGTTTTATATAGACTTATTGGCTAGTAGGACATACTAGCTTTTGTTTGCATGGTTGTCATGCTTGTTTGTAGTCCTTACTGAATTTCGAGGACGAAATTTTTAAAGGGGGAGCCTGTAACACCCCTGATTTTTGTCTAAAATTATACATGACATTTAATTAGATAAATTAAATAGAATAATGCGGTTGATTAAGGAGTTGAGATTTAATTAGATAAATTAAATAGAGTAATGCATGTCTCTTGATATGGTTATGCATATAGTCTTATACATGTTTATGTTGATATTATATTTTGTGTCCCTCTGCTATGAGAATTATAAATGTTTAGATTGATATTCTCTATTATATTTAATGTGTTTCATATATCTTACCCTTAATGGAATGTCATCTATGACACCATTAGCGAATTCAGATTCTTAGGTGCGTAGATTCTAGGTGTACTGGGAGGTGGATTGTTACATTTGGTATTAGAGCATAGGTTACCACGATCACCATAAATTAGGATAAGATGAGCAAGCGTACTTGTATTTTTGTATACTTATGCCATATCATCTTAGCAGTCACACTTTTGTTTGTAGTATTTTATACCATTCTTTGCAAAAGTTGCTAATAATGTCCATCTACAGATAGCTACTACGAGTTATGCCATCATGCACCATCCATTCTTGATTTCCAACAGCTTTGTAGAGATTGCCTTCGCACAATGGTAAGCCATAGTTGGGGACTGAGTCATTCACTAAGACTCAAGCATGGCTCTGCACTAGTGAGCGAATCCTTGATGATATGATGCTTGATACATTGATAAAGAGATGACTTGCTTCAAGTTAACTTTATAAAGAAGCTTTGGGTTAGTGTGATGTTGTGATGGGGGGATGGATGAGCTTGCTATGACCAAGGAAGAGTTCTAAAGGAGATATGAGGGTCATTTTATTTTTTGAGGTTGAGAGGGGGTTGAAAACCAAGAAGTTCCTGTATTTCCAACAAGGCAATAAGACTGTGAAGGGGTACATCAATGAGTTAACATTCCTAGCTTATTTCAGGATGGACATGTTAATAACCCATTGTTTGTTAACAATTGAATGGATGAATAATTAATTTATATATTGAATCGTTAATTAATTGATGGTACAAAATATGACATTTTCACATACGGTCAAATTAGGACTTGAGACCACTTTCATTGAGTCAGGATCGACATTGCAAATTAAAATGAGTATAAATATTGCTATATTTGGGGTCACTATATTTTTATGATTTACATATTGTTATACATAGTGTATCAAAGTACATGCATAGTAGTCTCAAGTGGAATCTCCATTGATGGCTTATGATTTTGGGATGAGGACTTTATTATGAGATGTACGGTTAAAGAATTTTTGGAGTTGGGTGATCCAATGGCCAAAGCGGCTTCGAAATGCACGAAATTATCATCTTGGAGTTCCATCTCTGATAACAATGAAATTTATACCATAGGGACCTGAAAAATAAGATGATGTGTGCATACGAGTTTCATGGCGATCCAGTATGTTGTATGATCGTACGAGCTCAAAACGTGTACTGATCTACTTGAGAAATCAATTAATACGCACACGTACCCTCTCACCATATCTCTCTCTCCTTTATAATATCTTCCCCTTCAAAATATCTTCTCCTACTTTATTCTTTCTCTGCCAAAATAAACAATCCATCCTCCTAGCAAGCCTAATCCTCTCCTCCCCCAAGAACCATTGTCAAAGCGCCATTCGCTAAAGGGCAGTCCTATGGTGCGATGCTAGAGGCCACAACAAAGTTTAGTAGGCTTTTTCCTTTTTTGGGTTTAGGGTTTGTGGGGTCGAGGGGTGACTAGGGCGGAGATAGGGGTAGGTGAGGGTGGTGTTGAGTCTCTCCTTCTGAGTAGCATTGATTGGAGTAGGTATGAGGGTGTACAGTCGTCATTATGAGGCCGTGACCTCTGGCAGGTCATAGGGGAACTATGGTTGCTTTCTTCATGAGGTGACCAGAGGTTGCATGATGGGTGCTGTTTGGTGTGGTTTTGGAAGGGGAGTGCGGTGGTGTATGGCGGTGGTGGTCTAGTGGCCTATGGCGATGGAAATGGTAGCAAGAATGAACAGTAGAATGGGTTAGGAGAGATTTTGAACACGAGGAAGAAGGATTAGGTTAATTAGTTATTAATAATTTGTATTCTTATAAAATTGGCATCTCTTGCAAACAAGGTCCAATCGAGACGTTGTCTTTATCGTTGCACTCATTGTTAGATTATCTATGATGTGATATAGGTTTGGATTGGATTTGAGCAATTGAGAAATTCCACCTTAGGTGAAAGGAATTATATCTTTCAATTTCTATTTCAATATAAATCTCCATAATATATATTGAAAATTATTAACTAGAAGAGGTAGAATAATATATATAGGTAATTATTCCCCAGTTTGATTAGATTGGTTTGGGTAGATATTCGGGATAATTGATTAAAATCCCTTATGTATAAATAATGTTATTCTATTTGTAATGAATAGATGGAGTTGATATTAATTTATAACATGGTTATAAATTAATTAAACTCTAATTTGCAGTTAACGATAGAAATATCATTATACATTTTATTGCAGATGTTCAGGAAAATTGATTACAATCCCATATATATATGTTGTGAAGTATTATTGTATATTTTATTAGTAATCAAAGTATGACCTTTAAAATAAGCCGTAAGGATGAAATAATTGTTTATGCAGGTTAAACTTATATTAATATAGCTTTGATGTCCATCTGGCCTTAGTATTGGTTTACTATGATATAATTCAGCAATTAACTAACTAGTATATTTTAGAGGTGATTTGAAAAGTTAGAAATCATGCTTTATTATTACAAAAGAAGTTAGAAACTACAAAAGAAATATTATCGAGTAATGCAAGGCACTTCAAGAACGAATCACGATCCATATGAGGACGATAATACTTTAGTGCTTTATACAAACGTAGGAACGGTGTAGTGGGGTTTAGCGTTTACATATGATTTTGGTATATCGATGTAGACAACGGGAAGGAAAGAATGCTAGTGAGGGAATCCATTGTAGCACACGACCAACAGACATGGTCCTGGAGTAGGGGTGGAGAGAGCTAAGACACCTATCTAGAGCAGGTCATGTATTGTTCTATAATACGATTGGGTGCTACGATAGGACATGTAGGCTAATTTCTTTGGAGGTGATGTTTTTAGGGAGTCCACAAGTTACTTATGGCTCTTAGTGGGTCTCTTTAGTAGCTAATGACAATTTGGCATGGGTATTGGTTATAGATATTCGTATTTAGGTTTTGGGTATGGAGATGCTATGTTAGTAACATAGTTATATCGTTGTATTTGTTTTGCATTTTAGATGCATTGATAAGGTTTGGAAGATCTATGGAATTGTTACTTATGAAGTGTAGTAATACCCTTACAATCGTTTTTTATATTCGGTAGCGTGGCTTGTTATAGTAGGTACTGTTTTAGTTAGAGAACCTCTATTATGTATTATCCTTACTTGTTGGTGCTTGAATAAAGTAGCACTATGTATGATTAGTATTTCTTATCGGTCGTTGCTTATGTTTATTAGATGTATATATTATTTTTATGTATATACATCACTTGGAGATAGTTTCCCTCACACCATGCTTTATGTCGTACCCATGTTTTGTCTTTATCTGTTTATGTCATAACATCTCTCGGGTACTTGATTGAGTAGTTTGGGAGTCAGAAGTTTTTGGGAATAGTCTTATAGGATTGCTGGAGCATTCTGGAGGCACGAAGTTGATGTATTAGACATGTATACCTGTTGGTCATGTAGTACATGGCAGACCAGCTATTTTTATACGAGACCTGTGATATCAGATGTCATATTCAAAACTCCATTTGAATGGAGTTAATGTTATCGTTTTACCCTATTCTACTCATGTATTTTCAATATATTATATATTATCATTCTGATGTGATATCACATTAATATGCGTTGGTATGATGTTTTGTTTGGATTTCACCTCGATAGAATGTCATTTGTGGTATTCAAGAGTTAGACGTTGTCATTTGACGTTGATTCAAGGTATTAAGAACAGCGGGACATCGTAGTTTGTATCAAACTTATACTCAACACTAAGGACTAAGTCAACCACTTTGAGTTAAGCATTCTGGAAGATGGAGATACGTTTAGAGAACGTACTTATATTTTCTACCATATAATATTGCACATGCCACTTGTTTCTTGAACTTTGATTTATTCGGTCACTAGTTGCTAAGGTATCATCGTTTAAGGCTATTTGTAGGAGCTGATGGGTGCACGAGTAACTGGAGATGGGCAGTCTAAGATGTCCAATTGGTTAAGAGACTATTTGGATACTGTATAGGATGTTCCATCATCCGCAAGCATTCCGATAGCTATGGTTGGTGTTGGAGGTGGATAAACCTTAAGGCTTGGTAGTAGAAGAGGTTGACAAGCAGGCCATGATTTGGATTGATTCTATACCTCGCTTTTGAGTGACGGTTTATTTCTAAGATTGAAAGGGACGTGCAACTTAAGCATTTCATACAATAGCAATATGTTATCTAATTTAACCATTTGGCTAAATTGAAGGTGGAAATGGTTGTTACTCCTTTGAAGTAGGCAGGGATGCTTGCCTAGGGTCGTAATGCATATATTTTGGATTTATTGCTTAGTTGATTTGCATTCTTGACCCCTCGTATTGTAGACATATTCTTTTATAATGTTTAACCTTGAATGAGAAATCTTGGCTATTGAGCTAAGAGACCGAGAGTACTGCCACTAAAACTTGATGCACGAGCATTCAAGCCAAGCGGGGTTGTTCAGTGAAGCGTGACTTAGATTCTATATCCAAGTAGGATTCGTTGGTTGCCAGGTAATGAGCAAGGATCAAATGGATGACTTTAACATTTTTCATTGAGACATCTATGTTAGAAGTGTTTAACATTGTATTAGCAAACTTGAAGTGGTTGGATTAATCCCATGAAATGCATTAATGTTTTATAAAGATCAGTCCATTTACGTGCCAGTTCCTAATCCCTAGATTGAGCATGGGGTTTTTAGTTGATTTGCACCAGTTAGGCAAGGTTTTTTTTTACTCGATTCTTAAAGGTGAGTACTTGGGTCGGATTCTTGGGGTGATGTAGAGATTTTTGAAGCGCGACTCTAGTCATTTGAGGAAATTTTGATGGTCGAACCACGAAACTAGATTGGAATTCGCATAAGAGGAATCAGGTTGCCGATTTTAGTTTAACAAGGAAATCTTGTAAGCGAAAAAAGAATTGGATCCGGCATCGTTTATTATTCTATATGATTTTTATTCATTGTAAAATTATATATAGTATTGTATAGTTAAGGTAGCTTGTGATAGTTTGGGAAAGGACTTCACAACCAGTTTTGTGACGATTCAGATAATCTTCTAAGTGACGTTATAATACTCGAGCATCATAGTAAACTTAGATACTATCTTTACTATCATTGTGCGATTGAGATCAATTTGAACTCGAGCAAGCCCAAGCATTGGTAGTTTTATCATTTAATAATGATTTAAATAGTAAAGTTTTCTCCTTTGAGAATGTGTTCTGTTCGAAAGGGAAAGGAAAGTTGAGACTTAGATTGCTGGTTTTTAATTGAGAGTTTTGAGGATCGGTGATCCAACTTTTCATATAAGTTTTCCTTTTCAAAGTGAGGTGCGATAGTTTTTCATGTCTTATATTCATGAAAGGGAGTTGCAAAACTTATGCATTTGGGTCACCTAGGATGTCGAACAGACTCATGGGAGTTTACAGCTTAGTATGCATGATGACTATTGTTGGTTACTGTATGTATTATTATAGACTCCTTTTGAGTAATTGGTTGTTTGTATGATAACCGTTATTGATTTTCGTTACTTATTAATTGCTTGTTTTGCTTGATTATTGATTGATTATTTATTCTTATTATTGAATTTTGTTACTTATTGATTTCTTGTTGTTGCTTGATTATTGCTTGATTGTTTATTCTTGTTTATTGATTTTTATTGCTTATTGATTGCTTGCTATTGCTTGATTATTGATTTATCATTTATTTTTGTTGATTGATTTTATTGCTTATTGATTGCTCGTTGTTGATTTTTATTGCTAGCGTATTGTGTTAATTTATCTTTTCCATAAAAGGAGTGCATGATGTATTTTGTGAATTATATTTCTATAGGTGTGTAATTCTTTTGACTTCATCGTGATGAGTTGATTAGAGGCGGACCAAATGTGGCTTTAGACCAATAGGGTTAAGCATGTTTGTCTTCGGTGGGGCTTTTAACTGGAATGCCTCTAATTACTTAAGGAAAATTTTGTTTTCCTTTTTGTTTTGTTGATACGCAAGAAAGAATAGTGTATAGCTTGATTTCTTTTTTCTTGTATCCTATAAGTGTGCTTATTAGTTTCGATGGTAACATGTGTATCAGAGATACTTGCTGCATAATTTGTTTTAACATGGTTATTAAAGATGCTTGTTGCATTGTTTGTTATGACATGGTTATTAGAGATGCTTGTTGCATTAGATGGGCTTCTTACATAGTTTGTAGTAACATGTTTATTTGAGATGCTTGTTGCATGGTTTGGTATAGAATATTTATTTGAGATTATTGCTATATATGATTTACCATGATACATGGCTTAATGTTGCAATTGTGTTCAATTCTCTTTGTTGAGTACGTGATTAGGTATATGGAATAAATTATGCGATATTTGGATGCTTATTTGCTCATATTCGCATCTAAATGGCACATTCTTACTGAGAAAGAGGTACTACAATCTATACTATAGATGGAATGTACATATATGCACATATATCCTCAGCAAAGTGATGCCTCAAAATATGAGATGCCTCGGATATAAGATGTGTATGTACACACACACGCGCGCACACATTGTTTTGATATTTTTTCCGAAGCTAGCCACATTAAGGAGGTGTTGTCTAATTTTTTGGAAACAAGAGGAGTTTTTAAATCCTAAGTATAAGGAGGTATGTCCCATGCTTTGGAACTTTTGGTCTGTCGGACTGCATTGTCATACTCATAGGAATTTTTGGGATGAACTTCCTTTACGGAGGGGAGAATTTAATAATCCGCATTTTTTAACGATTGGATATTTGAATAATTAATTTAAATATTGGATTGTTAATTAATTGAAGGTCTAAAAGTTGATTTTTTTGCATACGGTCGAATTAGGACTCAAAATCACTTCATCGAGTCAGGATTGACATTGTGAATTAAAATGAGTACAAATATCACTTTAGTTGAAGTCAAGATATTTTTACAATTTACGTATTGTTATACGTATTTTATAAAAATACGTGCGTAATCGGGTCTAATAGGACCTTGACCGATGGCTTGTGATATTGGGAGGATAACTTCATTATGAGACATAGGGTTGAAGAATTTTTGGAATTGGTCGATACAATGACCAAAACGATCTTGAAATGCATGAAATTATCATCTTGAAGCACCATCTTGGATGATGATGAAATTTATACCATTGGAACTGAAAAAATAAGGTCGTGCGTAGACAAGTTTTATGGAAATCTGATGTGATATGTGATCGTACGAGCTCAAAACTTGTGGCGATTTATTCTCTCCTTTATATTATCTTCCCTTTCAAAATATCTCCTCCTCTTTTATGCTTTCTCTATGGAAATAAATAATTTTTCCTTCTAGCCACCCTAACCTCTCCTTTGCCAAGAACCATCGTCGGAGCGCCATTCACTGAGGGGAATTCATATGGCATGATGCTAGAGGCCATGATAAAGTTTGGCATGCTACGTCATTTTTAGTGTTTTAGGTTTGTAGGTTTGGGAGCGGGGGAGGGGCGGAGGGGAGGGTGTGATTGGATTAGACATAGGCAAAGGTGAGGTTGGTGTTGAGTCTCTCCTTTGGAGCAGCATTTATTAGAGTAGGTGGGAGGGGGTGTGGTCGTCGTTATAAGGTTACGATTTTTGGCAGGTCAGAGGGGGATTGCGGTTGCTTTTTGCACGAGGTGGCTAAAATGGTGCATTGGGTGCCATTCCATGTGGTTTTGACGGGGAAGTGTGGTGGTTATGGTGATGGTGGTCTGGTGGCCTCTGGAAAAGACAATGGCAGCAAAAGTGGATGATAGAATGGATAAGGTGAGATTTTGAAAATATGGAAGATGGATTAGGTAAATAAATAAATTAAGTTAGTTAATTTATATTTACAATTTGTATTCTTATAAAATTCGTATCTCTTGCGTACGAGGTCTAATTGAGATGAAATCTTCGTTGTTGCAGTCGTAGTAAGATTATATATGACGCGGTATAGGTCTGGACTGAATTTGGACACTTGTGAAATTTCAGCTTAGGTGATTGAAATTACAAGTCTGAATTTATATTTTAGTATATATAAATCACTGTAGTTATATATATTAAAATATATTATCTAAAAGACGTAGGATAATATATATGTATAGGTAATTATTACCCTATCTGATTGGACTGGTTTGAGTAGATATTCGAGATAATTGATTAAAATCCCATAAATATATATTGTTCTATTTGTATTTGATAGAGCTAGATGGGGTTGACATAAATTTATTACATGGTTATAAATTGATTAAAATCTAGTTTGTAGTTATATTAACAATAGGAATATCATTATATGTTATTACAAAAATATTTAGGATAATTGATTATGATCTCATACATATAAATATTGTAAAATATTATTATGTATTTTATAACTAATTGAAATTTAAAAGTATGACCTTTAAATAAGATGTAAGGATAAAATAAATGTTTAGGCAGGTTGAACTTATATTAAAATGACCTTAAAATTTATCTGGCCTTGGTATTAGATTACTATTGTGTAATTAAATAATTAACTAACCTATGAATTTTTATAAATGTGATTTGAAAATTCAAAAATTGGAAAAGAAGTATTATATTGTTTAATAAGGTTTGATTAAGATTTATGACATGATTTATTAACTTTAGACCATGAGAAATGGTTCGTGATATGGAGTGTGTATTATATATGAGCTATATGATATTTTGCGGCCTTATTAATAGCTAAACTTAATTTTTAATAAAAGAACTAAGGGATATTAAGCTATAATAATATTGACTCGGCGGGAATATTATTTTATAAAATAAGTTTGAGAATTTTATAAAATAATACGAAGAGGATAGGATTGTTAGATTGTTACTTAAGTTAGAAGCACTTTTGTTGAATTGCTTATATGATTATATGCATAAGTTGTTATTGATATTGAGATGATAGATTTGTTATTTTGTTTGTGTATTGCCTTCATATATGTAAATGTGCACCTTCCATGTTTATTAGTTCCATATTGCTGGACTGGTTATACACACACACACACATACATACATCGTATGTCATTTATGTATGTTGGTTTATATAAATATTGTTCTGATATGTTTGATTTGGGGCGACTAGGGGATGCACGAAATATATATATATATATATATATATATTGATATTGATTTAAAGCTTTTATGTATTATTTGGTATGTCTGAATTAGGGCTATCGATTTTTGCATCGAATCCATTGTACCATTGAGCATGGCCCGTAGATGTGATCCTAAAGCAGAGATGGAGAGAGACTAGGATGCCTATCAAGAGTAGGTCATATATTCTTCCGTAGTATGATTGGGTGCTGCGATTGGACCTATAAGACAACTTCTTTTGAGGTGTAGTTTTTCAGAGGAGTCCACATGTTAATTGTGGCTCTCAATAGGTTTTTTGGTAGCTAATGGCAATTCGATATGATTTGACGATATGTAATTTAAGTGTATCTATAATTCGGTATGCCCGAATTAGGGTTACCAAATAATGGGAGAAATATATTAAAGATGTATAAATATGTGGTTCAAGTAACACACACACACACACACAGAGACATATATATATATATATATATATATATATATATGTATATATATATAATCATAGGTGCATAGTTTGGGCAACTTATATATTGGTTTGGTATGCCTGATTTGGGAAAACCGGGTAGTGGGAGGGACTTCATGAACATATCATGATCCGTACATGGACAATAGTAATTCGACGTTGTATACACATGTGGGAAATATGTACGTGGGATTTGGTGTTTACATGCATTTCGTATGTTGTTATAAACAACTAAAAGGAAATGACGCTAATAAGGGGATCCATTGTAACATTAAAATGCATGACCAGCAGTTGTGGTCCTGGAGCATGGGGAAGAGAGATTCGAACGTCAGTCTATAGTAGGGCATATACTGTTACATAGCACGACTAGGTGCTACCGTAGGATTTATAGGCTAACTTCTTTTGATGTGTTGGTTTTTAAGGGAGTCCATAAGTTATATATGGCTCTCGATTGGTCTCTTTGGTAACCAACGGCAATTCATCACGGGTATTGGTTATAAACATTTGTATTTTGGTTTTAGGTATGGAGATGCTATGTTAGTAGCATAGTTATATCATTGTATTTGTTTTGCATTTCATATGTTTCGATAATGATAGAGAGATCTATGACACCGTTGCTTATGAAGTGTAATACTGCCCCTACACTCGTTTTTCATATTCAATAGCTTGGCTTGTTATAATAGATGTCGTTTTAACTAGAGAACCACCATTATGTATCATCCTGACTTGCTGGTGTACGGATAAAGTAGGGCAATGTATGATTAGTATTACCTATTGGTCCGTGCTCACGTTTATTAGTTGTATATTGGTTGCATGTATATACAGTACATAGAGATAGTTCCCCTCACACTAGGATTTATGTCTTACCTATGTTTTTTCTTTATCTATTTATGTCATGACATCTATCGGGTACTCGATTGAGTAGTTTGGGTGCCTGGTGCTTTTAGGAATAGGCTCATAGCAATTGGAGCATTCTTGAGGCGTGAAGTCGATATGTTAGATATGTATACCTGTTGGTGATGTAGTACATAGCAGATTGGCTATTTTGTATATAAGACCTGTGATATCAGAGGTCTTATTCAGAACTCTATTTGAATGGAGTTGATGTATTCTAACTTTATGTGTTGATATTTTGTTTATCTGTTGCTTTTGCTAATGTAGTCTCTTATTTATTGTTTTACAATGTTCTACTCAAGTATTTTATGTATATTATGTGTTATCGTTTGGATGTGAGAGCATATTGATATGCCTTAGTATGATATTTAGTTTTGATTTTACCCTAACAGACTATGTTTTGTTCTATTCAAGAGTCGGACGTTGTTATTCGACGTTAATTCAGGGTATTATGACGGGCGGGTCTGTTTGTACAAAATTGGGCACAACACTATTCAGATGCGTCTGAAGAGATAAAATGAAGAAAGTAAATGTAAACTGAGGCAGAACTAACAAACACACCAATCAACAGATAAGAAAAAGTACAGAAACATGCAAATTTAGAGTGGTTTGGCATATTACCTACGTCCACTATGAAATGATTGATGTTTATTGAATTTGACTTGCTGGTTATAGAAGATTACAACAGTACAATTGAAGTACAATAGTGATTTTGGTTGAGTATCAACGTAGAGAAGCCAAAAGTCCTTTCTTTTTAGGTATAGGATCATCATCTATAGGCGCAGGCATCAAATATCTCACTCTAATCTCGGAAGAACCCTTCTATCATGTGTGTGGGCCCACGTGGTCGATCTCTAGACATTTGGACTCAGTCCATGATCGATACGTATGGAATTCATATCGATCAAGAAATGATTTTTTGGGATGAGATCGATCATCACATTCTCGAGGTAGTGCGCAAGCTCCTGTGAAAATTTGGTGGCATTTGGACTTGTAGATTTTGAGATATGATTGATGCAAGTTTGTGTTTTCAATGTGCAGTCGAGTTTCGTATCGATACGTTCGTATCACTCCATCTCATATCGCTCTATCTTGTATCGATGAAATGCATGTGATGGCCAATGACATGGCGCTATCTTTTGGGATCGATCCACTTTTCATGCCGAGTGACCGAGTCTTTCTCTTGATTGTGCCTTATTCGTATTGACCAATGTGGCTTCATTTGTATCCATCAATCACACCTCATCTCATATCGATCTCTTTGTACCGTTAGTCTTATATCGCTTCAACTTGATCACTTCGTAACTGTGGGAAAGGGCCGCTTCGTATCACTCGAGGGATGCATGGATCGTATCGATCTTCGGCCGATCGATACGAATTTTGGAGGAACCAAACTATACAAATCGTGCACTAGTGGGAATGATACGAAACGCTTCTAGGTGATGGATACCAGTTGGAGTATGCATGATGGATTCAAACCGAAGGACGTTCGGTGGATACGAATGAGGCTTGTTTGATGGAATGGATGTGAACACATTGCTTTCCTCCATGGATACAAACTGGCCTTGTTTTCTTGAGGTTCAATGGACATGAACTCAATGGATACGAAATAAGCACCTTTCTTGTGAAACTTGATCGATCCCTAACTTGAGCATACAAACTCCGATTGACTTGAAATTCGGAAGTTGGATCTCATAGCTTCACTTGTTATGTCATATCGATTGTAGCTTGATCCGGACACAGACAGAATTTACCAGTATCCATAGTGTACCTGTGTATAACCGATCTTCGAGATAGATATTCCTTGGTCTCTAGTCAAATTCTTGGTGTCACGGCCTTGCCAAAAGGCGGGATAACATTTGTCCCCCAAAGTATGTCTTGTGTGAACATGACGTTCTTTGAAAAGTTGCTACCTTCTGTCTGAAAAACTCTATCTGACTTGATGTATAGTTGTTGTCTTTTCACCAAGAGATATAGCCTTTGATCACTTCTCGGTAATATAAATACTAAATTATTAATTGCAAATGTTTGTGCTGTGCACTGTTGTAGTTGAGTGTTGAATGGTAGCGGATTCTATTCATGGTCATAATTGTCATCAAGTGAGCATTCAATCCCTGTGAATTTTGAAAATTGAATGTTAATTCGTTACATGCATGAATGCATGTTAATCTGATTCCCGTTAACGTACGTACATTCACAAGTCGTTGCCAGTTTTCTCGTACCAAATTCTGTATCAATCCTCTCCTGAATCGATGTTAAATTCGAGTTGCAACAATGCTTGATGGTTGTTTTGGAGTATCTCTATGTATCGACCCTCTTCTAGATCGATGTGAAAAGTTGGAAATTTGTGTTCGTATCAATGTTGGTCGACACGAATTTGGTTAGTGCTTTGACGTAGTTCGTATCGATTGGAACCGATGGATGTGAATGATTGTGGTGTTAGATGGACACGAATAGAGCATTTTGTATCGATGAACTGAGGGATAAGAAAGACTCTATGTGCATTTGTTTCATCTCGGTCGTATGATGGATACAAATGGGGAGTCATTTAAGCAGAGCATGATTACGAGATGTCTTCATACTAGCAGCATCAGATCCTCCTCGATCAAGCCACTGGATATGCATGGATTGATTCATGTCTATCAACTATTGACCGTTTCAATCGGTAGGAGTGCCCTAGAGATGAACGGTCACATCCTTAGATATAAATATCCTGCACTTAGAATTTTTTTTCTTCACTTGCCATCATTCTACTTTCTGCCTTCGTATCGCTTCCTACTGAAGGAAACTCACATCGTCTTCGCATCGAATTGAACCAAGCTCTGAATTTCTTTAATCTCCTGGTGATGTGGTGGCCGTGGATAGCCTGAGTGAGATCGAGGATGAGCAGCGGCATGACATCTCTTAAGGAACAATAAGGAGTGATGGAGTGAGGGATATGAACGAGATTGCTCGTATTGATTGTGGATGAGGAAGAAATTCATATCGGTCTGGACACATTGGAATCTCGTATTGAATGTACGAGTTGTCTGGTATCGATGGCTGAGTATACATTCGTATTGATCTGTCGATGGTTGGCATTCGTACCGATTCGGAGCGATCAATAGGAAATTTCAAGCCTGGCGATTGGTACGAACCAAAGAACTTTGCGTCGATACGAAATCAATTTTTGGTGACCGATACGAAACACTGTTCCATGATCGACACAGACTAATGTTTGCCATAACCGATACAAATTTATCCCTGATGATCAATTCATGTTCAAACCGTGGTTGATAAGAAATCTTTGCATATTCGAACATTTGACTCTAGCGAGCTTCAGCCTTGCATAACCGGACATAACCGTTTCACTGTACACTTGAATGCTCTTCAAAGCTCGTCGATGGAACTATAACTTGACAACATCTAATTAACCTCAACTTGAATCGATCTGCAATGTCTAGATGGCACAGTTGTGACGGTCATCGATGACTTTCACTCCAGTTAAATTCCGTAGTCTCATCATCCGAACACCTTCTATATCTTGTAGTATTTTGTTACTATATACAGCATTGCACTGCATTACATTCATGCACTTCACACTGGAGGAGACACGAGATTATTGACACCAACAATATTTTTTGATGAGTTAATTAGCTATGGAACTCGGGAGTTCACAGCAACAGGAGGTTCAGAGTCCATCTCCTTTGATAATAGAGATGTTGGCCATCGCGACGTAGTCGTAAGTCCAGCTCTGGACGAGCTAATAGGAGCAACCTTTATTAAGAATTCACAAGATTCCGTACCATCCAATTTTTCTATAGATATGTTGGGGAGAATTTGTTTGCGGCATAGGCTATCGTTGAACGATGTCCTGCTACCAGGGCCGAACGATAGGGCATATACTCCTCCGGAAGGGTGCATCGTTTTTAATCGATTTTCCTACACAACCGGGACACTCCCACCATTCAATCAATATATTCGAGAGGTGCTATCTTATTTAGGGATTTCCCCCATCACAGTTACATTCGAATGAGTATGCTCTGTTGAACAGCCTATTCATTGTCTTCATGGAGCAGCTTTTTTGGCCCCCGACTCCGAAGGATGTTAGATTCTTGTTCATTGTAAAGAGTCGGGGAGATAATCCCTCTTTCACATTTTTAGAAGGAGTCATAAATTGTCAAATAATGATTGGGACTTGGACCTAACTTAGCTACTTCAAAACCGAGTGGTTCTACATTCGGTGCCGTGGGGATTCACTGGATGGTGGCTAGTTAGACGTAAAATTTGTAATTCCTCTGGCGACTAATCGTTTAATCCCCATTGATGCAGAGTTTAATGTTGTTTCCTCTTTATAGCTTCAATTCCTCGCCTTGAAGGCTGTCAATTTAGGGAGATCGTCAGGATCCTCCAAGAGATGCCGGGCGAGTTTAAAGAGATCGAAGTGGTGCTTACGGACGAAAATATGAGGGCCGTTGGGCCGATTGATGGAGATCAGAGCGTAGGGCTTGAAGGATCTCTCAGGGCAGCTATGGTAAGACAAGCTAGACATAGCGTGCCTGGAATTGTAATTGCTGAGCTGGGTGGCGAAGAGGATACGCCCATTGAAGACAGTCCTTTAGCCAGTCCCTCAGATAGTCCTTGACATGAAGAGGGAAAAAAGAAAGGCAAAGCGGTTGCTCATAAGCTTCATAAGTCTGGAAGGCAGAAATATACGGTTATGTCTTTGCAAGCAGCTATTGTTATAATTTCGAAGGCTCCTTCCTCACACATGGAGAACCCCTTCGAAGGACTTGCCAATATTCCAATCTCAGACTATGTGTCGCTCCAACAAGATACCAGATTGAAAGGGCTTCAAAGCGCTTTAGATCTAGCCGAGTCAACTCCCTCGAGCATGGCTGATATAATCGGTTGATTGGGGGGGTTAACACATACGTGTACACACATCATGACATCACATATTCAATATTCATGAGTTGTCCAATCTCCGAAGACAACTAACTTTGCCCTTCTTTTAATTTTGCAGATCCGATGTTGAAGGAGCCATCTATGCTCAGTAGTCTCCGCACTGCATGCGAATCTTCCAGTTCTTATAGGGAACCTCGTAAGTGTGATTCGGATGATGAACGCCGCTATTCTTGTCAAGAGAGGGATTATTACAACAGAGAGAGTGCCAGGGAAAGAGAGAGAGCGAGAAAGTGAAAAAGAGAGCTGAGGTAGATGCCGCTCCCGATCACACTCTCCTCTTCTAAGTGTTTCGTTGCCACCTCCTAGTTCGAGGACATAGACTGTTGCTACTCCATGCTAACCGGCGCCTCCGGTAATTCCAAGATCTGGCGAACATCACCGTACAACTGGGGTGGATACCTCTATCGCATATACTTTGTCGGTTACAGAGACGATAGGTGAGGGCGCTGCTCGGATAGCTCAATTGAAGAAAGATTTTTCGAATATAGAATTTTATTTTTCTCTTTGTATCTATTTTGCTTTAAAAAGATAAATAAAATAGAATTTTCTTTTGCTCTTTGTACAACTCTGAGTTTATTTGTTTAAGTGTTGCATTACCTGAGTTTTCTTTCGACACACTTATGAAGTACAAGTCTTTGGTTCAGACTTGTTTTCGGTTGTTAAGTTTTGAAGTCATGGCTTCAGGTCGTAACCAAACGTTAAGTCAATCCTCACCATGGAACTGTCTCGATAGTAATTGGTATAGGAGTCATGCCCCCCAGTCTTACGGATGATTCGAAGTGGTTAGACAGTGGTTGCTCTTCACTTTTAACATTTTTAGCTTCACTGCATCGAAACTAAGTGGTAGAGAGATGAATTCGAGTGGTCGGGTTACACTCTCTCATTTTTGACAATCACATCCACACTCTGGGGATCGAACTCGCATGTGGGTGGTCGGTCTTGCCTGCCTAATGTTTAAAGTTTCGTACACACTCCGAGGGCTTCAGTCGTTTTTTGGGCGGTCAGTCACACCCATTTTAATGATCAGGTCCGTGTCCACACTCTGGGGATTTAGGCTGATTTATGGGCGGTCTGTCACACTCAGTTGAAGTTTATATTTCATTCCATGCTCCGGGGACATAGAGTTTGTCAACAAATGGTCGATCACATCTGTTTTGAGTTTTAGGATTTCGTTTGCACTTTGGGAACGATGGATTTATCAAGATCGTGGATGGTTGGGTCACATCCACCATGAGTTAACAAGTGAGGTCGTTAGATAGATGGATCCATTCTCCTTGGACTTGGATTAAACATGGGCGAAGTTGTTAGGTGGACAGATCCACCCTCTTTGAGCCTACATTTGTAAGTCTATACTCCAGTCTGTACACTGGAAGCCGGAGTTAATTAGAAGATTCTCGTGTACCAATCCTTTTTGGCTTCAATGTGTGGCTTGCCCCCGAGCTTGGGTTTCGCTTAGCGAGTGATCAGTCAGTAAGTGACCGGTCATATCACAGTCACTCCCTATTTGAATAAGTTCCACCACAGGATGGAACTTAGCTCTCCGTGCATTGTGATGGTCGTACGGTGCATTTTAAGAATCACTGCTCTTACTTAAAGAGATTGCATTTTATTGCTGAAATAAAAAAAGTATGAAAAAATCAGTTGCCTTATTACAAGTTAAAATTTAAAAATGCATAAATAAATTACAAATGAAAAGCAGACTGAATGAATAAATAAAGATAGTAGCGATGAAGACTCTCGCTGTTCTAGGCTCTCGGCAAAGTGAGACCATCAACGGCGATAATTTAAATGTGCCGTCTCCGAGTCTTCGTTCAATAACATACGATCCTTCCCACGTAGGTTTTATATGCGAAGGGACCGGGTAAATCCTCTTGAGCACGAGATCGCCAAGTTCAAAGGTTCGAGATTGGACCTCAGCATTGTACAATCGGGAGATTTGACTTCGGTGCGCGGCTACCCTTAAATCAGCCTCTTTACGTTTTTCATCTAGTAAGTCTAGAGATTCAGCAAGCAATATAGAATTTGTCTTCGGATTATAGTAAGTGACATGATGAGAAGGTAATTCCAATTCAATCGGAATGATGGCTTTTAAGCCGTAGGAAAGTGAATATGGAGTGTGGCCGGTCGCGGATTTGTGGGTTGTTCGATAAGCCCATTGGGCCATAAGAAGTTCATCGACCCATTTGCCCCCATCTTTTTCCAATAGTTTCTTCAGAATGGACTTTATAACTTTAAGACAGCTTCGACCTATCCATTAGCTTGGGGGTGAGCAACTGCAGAGAACTTCTTTTGGATACGAAATCGCTGACAGAAATTCTTTAACTCGGCATAATCGAATTAGGCTCCATTATCAGTGATGATGGTATGTGGGAGACTAAATCAACAGATAATGCTGCGTACCATAAATTTTATTACTTTCTTCGTTGTGATAGTAGCAAGAGGATCGGCTTCCGCCCATTTGGTAAAGTAATCAACTGCAACGATGTGTACTTCACGCCACCTTTAGCTGGAGGTAGAGACCTAATAATATCGATGCCCCATATTGCGAACGGCCACGGACTAACCATCTGAGTGATTTCGGTAGGTGGGTCTATTAGCATCGAAGCATGTTTCTAATATCTGTCACATTTCCTAGCATAATCTGATGAGTCGCGATTTACAGTCAGTCAATAATAACCGTATCGGAGTACTTTCTTAGCAAGAGCTGCTCCTCTGGTAAGGTCGCCACATTCTTCTTTGTGCACATCATGTAACACTCGTTTGATTTCGTCGTAGGCGATACATCGGAGTAAAGGAACAGAGTATCCTCTTTGATACATGATTCCATTCTGGATAGTGAATCGCGAAGCCTTCCAGAGAACTTGTCTTCTCTCACTCCTGCGCTCTGGCAGAGTCCCATACTCGAGGTAGTTCTTGAACGGAGTCATCCACGATTCCTTATCGGGTATGATTTCATGTACCCATTCGGTCTCCATTGGATCAATACTCGGGAAAGATAGTATCTTAAGGAGAATGAGTCCCATTTGCTGTTCCTCACCGGTGCTGGCTAACTTAGCCCAGGAATCAACCTTCTATTTGTGTTCTCGGGGTATACAATAGATTACATAATAATTGAACTGGTTCAATATTTCCTGAACCTAAGCAAGATAAGCAGCCAGTCTCCGGTCTCTGACCTAGTATTCCCCCGAACTTAGCACACAACCAATTGTGAATCGTAGTAAATCTCCACAGCAATAATTCTTAAATCTCTTGAAAGCCCGAGTCTAGCGATCAAGGCTTCGTATTCGGCCTCGTTGTTAGTCGCACGAAAATCGAACTTCAAAGCGTAGCATATAGATCGGCCTTCAGGAGTCTTGAGCATGACCCCAACGCCTGAGGAGCGGTCATTTGATGCTCCATCTGTATGTAGCTTCCAAACATATTTGGGACATTCACTGGTTTCGGACAAGTCCTTTGGGATGGTGAATTTGGTATTGAAGTCTGCTAGGACTTGTCCTTGAATTGTTCACCTTGGTGTGTAAACGATGTCGAACCGACTCAGCTTGATATTCCACTTAAGTAACCTACCAGATGTCTCAGGCCACGTAAGGACCTGTCGTAATAGCTGGTCGGTGTAGACAGTGATAGGATGAGCCTAGAAATAAGAGCGAAGCTTCCTTGAGGCAATGACAAGACAATAAGCTAACTTCTCTAATTTTGGGTAATTTCTCTCTGCTCTGGTCAGCCGTTTGCTGATGTAATAGACTAGCTGTTGTATCCGGTCCTCCTCTCGAATCAAAGCAGCATTGATTACGTTTTCGAACACCGCCAAGTAGATATACAATCTCTTGTGATCAATAGGCTTAGACAGAATGGGTGGTGTGGATAGGTGTTGAACCAGTGCTCGGAGTGTGCCCTCACACTCTATAGTCCATTCAAAGTTCCGTTTCCCTTTTTTGATTAGATCGAAGAAGGTAATGCATTTGCCGGCCGATTTTGAAATGAACCTGCTCAGTGTTGCTACCTTCTCCTTGAGGCTTTGAACTTGCATTATAGTCCTTGGAGTCTCAAGATTTCTAATTTCCTAGATTTCTCGGGGTTGGATTCGATTCCTCGAGCATTAACAATGAATCCAAGGAACATTTCAAATGCCACTCCAAAGTGACACTTCAATGGGTTGAGTTTCAATTTGTACTCTCTGAGGATGTTGAACATCGTTTCTAGGTCTCTGATATGATTGGTGGAGAATCATGACTTCACAAGCATATTGTCAGCATATACCACCACAGTTTTTCCAATTTAATTAGCAAGCATTCGATTGACTAGCCGTTGCTAAGTTGCTCCAACGTTTTTGAGTCCAAATGGCATGACTTTGTAGCAGTAAAGTCCTAGATCGGTGACAAACTGGTGTGCTCCTAACCGGGCAGGTGCATGAGAATCTGATTGTAGCCGGAATATGTGTCCATGAAAGACAAACAAATCATGTCCAATTGCTGAGTATATAAGTTGATCAATCTGGGAAAGTTGAAAACTGTCCTTAGGGCAAGCTTTATTCAAGTCTAGGCACACATGTCAAGCTTTATTCCGTTTCTTCCTTTAGGGCGGCAGATCTCTCTGGATCCATACTGGGCCTTTTTACTTGACCGGAACATGCCGCGGGTCAATATTCAATATGTGGCTTGCGATGTTCGTCAAGATCCCACACATGTCGGAGTGCGTCTAGGCACACATGTCAACGTCTGTCCGGAGAAATTCAACCAATTCCTCCTTCATCTATTGGCTTAGCTGAGATCTAATCTTTACCATTCTAGAATCGTCATCATTATCGATCGAAACATTAATCTCGGCTCCGCCGAAGAAGCCTGACTGTCTTTGACTTCGTCCTCGCTTTCAGTACCTCTTGGGTCAAAATCTCTTGGGAATAGGTTGTGGTGCCCGGGCGTTGACCCAGGCGTTAACTGTTAAGTATATGCAAAGCAAACGTTGAGAGATTCCTTTTTGCCCTTTCCCTTTCTTTTCGCTGTGCCTCCCGCAACTTAGCAACATAATTGGCCCGTCCAACTGCCTGTCTTCCATGAACAACTCCGACTCCATTGTTGGTAGAGAATTTCAAAGTTAGACACCAAGGGGCGATAACAGCGCTGAACTCAGCTAGGGCCGGTCGGCCCAAGAAAGCGTTGTACGGTGAGTCAATATCCAATACAATAAACTGCAATATCCTGACTCTCCGGCATTCTCCAATTCCCAACTCCACTGGTAGCTCCACCATCCCAGTGGGTATAGTTGCACTTTCATTGAAGTCGTGAATACGAGACTAACAAGGCTTCAAATCTTTCGCTTTCATCTTCATTTGGTCACAGGCTCACTTAAAGAGTATGTTCACTGAACTTCCACTATCTACTAAGATCCTCTTCATCCAAGCAGGACCTATCTGAGCTGAAATGACTAGTGGATCAATGGTAGGGGCTTCGACTCTGTCGACATCCTAATAGAGCTACTACAACATTTGAAGCTCGCATGCCTAATAGAGCTAGCATACGACTCCATTTCGCTCCTGCTCTGATCCTCTGGATAAGGATAACCACTAACAGTGCCAATCACTAGCCTCCTACCGGTTCATGCGGGTCCCTTCGATCTAACCTAATTTGGTATTTGATTTTGATTTGATGGGCCTACACCTCCAGCTTGCGGTGCCCGAACGAATTGCTCCAACTTTATTTCTTGGATCAACTTCTTGATAATATCTTGTAGATGACAGCACTCATTCATATTGCGGCCATAACTATAAATCTACAAAACTTCCCAGTTTGAATCTTTTTCTCTGACGATTGCTTCAGAGAAGGTTTCTTATATTGGATAATATTACAAGTTTGCAAGTACACATTTTCCAAGGATTTATTTAAAGGAGTATAGGTGTCAAACGTGGGAGCTTTACGTCGTGATCCGCTATTCTGATCCCACTTCTTACCCTGATTTCCATCCCCTTTCCGTTGATTCTGCTTATTCTTTACATTTAACTGCACCTTTTCAGACTCTCCACAGTTTGTTTCACAGTGACATTGTGTTGAATTCCTTCCACACCGGGCCCTGCGCCATCCTTTTTCCTAGACTATTTCACATCCTATCTTCTCAAGAACCGAGCTGCCTTGGAATAGAAATGGCCCAATGACGTAGGGGATTTTTTGGCTAAAAACCAATTGCCAATTTCGGAATCGAGATCGATTCCCTTAGTTAGTGCCATTGGAATGGAATTATCAATAGGGTTACTAATCTCAACGCATGCAGTGTGGAACCTCTCCACGTAACGTCCGAGCGTCGCTTCGGGTGCTTGAGTGACACTAGATAAAGTATTAACATCTTTAGGCCTTGTGACATGCATGCGAAACTGCTCGACAAACTTCGTAGCCAACTGGTCGAAACATGAAATAGATCGGGGTGGTAGGCGAGTAAACCATATAGTTGCGATGCCCTCTAGGTAGATTGGGAAACTTCGGCATTTGTCCGCATCATCAGCCTGTGAGGCATTCATCAACCATTCATACTTTAAAATTTGCTGGTTAGGGTCAGAGCATCCTTCATAAACATGTAGAGTTGGCATTTTGATTTGCCGAGGCGGTTCAGCGCAGAGGATGTCATCGGTGAAAGAAGTATGACTCCGAGAGATTACTCGGTCGTCATTGGTGAGGCCTTGGCTTTAACGGATCATCTGGTGGATCATTGTCGGGATGTCTGGCATTTGGACATTCTGGGCATGCTGCGCCAAGGTGTGGTCGGGTTCTATAATGCGAGGATGCACCAGGCGCGGTCGATGGTTCATACCTCACCTCCTTGGCTTTAGGTCTTCAAGAACATAAGGTTTAGGAGTATGATCACGTTGGCGATGGCTTAGATCCATTTAGTTCTGAATGTTCACTTCCAACTCGATGGCGGCGGCAGTGCGGTTGTCAGTAGTGTGATAGGGAACCATTCCTTCTCGGGAGGAGGGTCCGGTTTGGTGGTTGGTTAAAGGATCAACTTTCGTTTGTCCAAGATTCAAAGTGCGCTGATGTCTGGTAGCCTGTGTATATCTTTCATCCAACTGTGGGTGCATGGATCTGTATTTGTAATCAGAGGAAGCTGAACTTTCAATATATGAGTAGGATGCCTGATCCTTTCTAGATCTCCTTCGTCTTTCATGGTTCTGCCGATTTGTTAACTCCGCATTGGCACGAAGCTGTTGGGTAAGCTATGACGCCCCACCTCTATACCCACCCTATTTCAAAAGAGGTGCAAACTCCCTCAATTTGCAAACCGTCGAGCAACGGCACTAAGGGTTTACGCCAATCGACTACCCGGCCATAGAAGCTCTTTGGTTCATCACCAAAAATATGATCAAAACATCAAAGTTATGATTTTTAAAGAATTGAACCCAAAACACCAAAAATTGGAATATTCACAAAAGCAATCAAAATCAAATGTACATGAATAAGTGTTAGGAATTCATACCTAACAATCGAAGATAAATATAGACTAAGATGTGAGATAAAAATCTCACCTTTGAACCCAAATCAATGAAGGAGAAGCTTTAAAAACAAGCTAAGATCAATTCCCCTTCAATAACAACTCAAGAAGCTTCAATCTAAGCTGAAAAGAGAAACATTTCCTAAATTAGGTTTAGGAATTTTCTGAAATCAAAGAGAGAATGAGTTGGAGAAGAAGAAGGAGATGCTTACTAATGGGTTCTCTTTGATTTTGGAGCAAGAACTTGAGCTAGCAAGAGGAACTAGGGCTTGGAGTTTCTAATTCCCATTCTCTTCCACCATTTTTGTTTAAGCTCGAGTGTTAGGAATATGGAATGAAGTAATGAAGAGTTGGAGTGGGTTGGGACCGAGTTAGTAAGATGGGTTCAACCCAAACCAAAGCCCTAAGTGAAAAAGGTCAAGATTCTACTATCTCCAAACATATCGAAGTTTATACTCAAAAAGGTCGCAAACGTCATTTTGAACTCAACGGGGGTGGTCTCGAGTCCCAATTCGACTGTTTGCAAAAAGTAGCTTTTAAGACCAAAATCCGACGAACGATAAAATATTTAAATAAAATTTGAATATAAAATCGATAAATATGTGGGTTGTTACATAAGCTGCTGTCGGCTTTGAGTTAGCTCTTGCATCAGTAGCTGGAACTCCTCCCTGGTGACAGGGCCTTGTGGAATCGATGATCCAGCAACGTTCTAGTCTGTAGAGGGAAGTTGCATGGGGTTCTGCCTATCCCATCCTTCTGGATCTACAATGGTTGAGGTAGTCCTAATAGTGACCATGGTGAATAGCAAAGTTCTCTCCTAGACTTGGTGCAAATCTGAATAGGATGGAAGAACTTCTAGTCTTGAGATCTGGATCTTCTCCTTAGATTCTTGCAATCTAATATTGGCATTAGATCCAATGAGCAGGAGAAAACCAAGTTTTTCTCAATGAAAGCACCAAAGTGTCTATACCAAAATTGGGTACAACACTGAACGGATATGTTTAAAGAGATGAAATGAAGAAAGTAAATGTAAGCTGAGGTAGAACTAACAAACACACCAATCAGCAGATAAGAAAAAGTACAAAAACACGCAAATTTAGAGTGGTTCGGCATATTGCCTACGTCCACTAAGAAATGATTGGTGTCTATTGAATTTGACTTGCTGGTTATAGAAGATTGCAATAGTACAACTGAAGTACAATAGTGATTTCGACAGAGGATCGACGTAGAGAAGCCAAAAGTCTTTTCTCTATAGGTCTAGGGTCACTATTTATAGGCATAGACAGAAATATCTCACTTTAATCTCGGAAGACACCTTTTCTCACGTGGGTGCGCCCACGTGATTGATCCGCGGACATTTGGACTCGATCCATGATCGATACGTATGGAATTCGTATTGACCAAGAAATGATCTTTTTGGGCTGAGATCGATTAGGCATATTCTTGAGGTGGTACGCAAGCTTCTGCGAAAATTTAGTGGCGTTTGGACTTGTAGATTTTGAGATATGATTGATGCAAGTTTGTGTGTTCAATGTGTAGTCAAGCTTCGTATCTATACGTTCATATCACTCCATCGTATTGATGAAATGCACGTAATAGCCAATGATATGGCGCTATCTATTGGGATCGATCCACTTTTCATGCCGAGTGGCCGAGTCTTTCTCTTGATCATGTCTCATTCGTATCGACCAACGTGGCTTCATTCGTATCCATCAATCACACCTCATCTCGTATAGATCTCTTTGTATCATTAGTTTTAGATCGCTTCGACTTGATAACTTCGTAATAGTGGGAGAGGTGTATCGCTCAAGGGATGCATGGATCGTATCGATCTTCGACCGATCAATACAAATTTTGGAGGAACCAAGCGATATAAATCATGCACTGGTGGGAAAGATATGAAGCGCTTCTAGGTGATGGATATGAGTTGGAGTATGCATGATGGATTAGAACTGATGGACGTTCGGTGGATACGAATGAGGCTTGTTTGATGGGATGGATGCGAACTCATTGCTTCCCTTCGTGGATACGAACTGGCCACATTTTACTTGAGGTACAATGGACATGAACGCGATGGATACAAAATAAGCACCTTTCTCGTGAAACTTGATCAATCCTTAACTTGGGCATACGAACTCTGATTGACCCGAAATTTGGGATGTTAGCTCTCATAGCTTGTTATGCCATATCAGTTCTAGTTCGATCTAGACTCAGATAGAATTTATCAGTATCCATAGTGTACCTATGTATAATCGATCTCCAGGATAGGCTGTCCTTAGTCTCTAGTCAAATTCTTGGTGTCATGGCCTTGCCAAAAGGCGGGATAACCAGGTCATCATAGAAATTATCAACATTCTTGGTATGAAAGCCAAGAAGTTTTCTATGGGACTTAACCAACCACTCAAGGATCTCGTTTTTAGCCATATTCGATGGGTACAAGTTTCGGGAGTATTATAAAAGTGGCCTTATTGAACTTTATATCTCAAGGGGATCCTGTAAAACAAGAAGCTAAAGTGGAAGTTTGTAACACCCCACAAAGATTAACTGAAAATTTTATAAAAACATTGAATTTAAATATACCATGGGTAAAAAGAGAGTATTTGAAAATGTTTGAATTTGGCTATGAAACTTGCACCATTGCGTTCATAGAGATTTTTTGGACAATTTTAGTAAAAAATATTTTGAAATCGGAGCTAGTGTGAAAATGATATTAATGTTTGAATTCAAAAATAATTAGAATATATATGTGTGTGTGTGTGTGTGTGTGTGTATGTGAAAAATCGATTAAATAAAACACAACCAGTCGACACCTTGGTTGCAGTTGGGTGATCGCCCAGAACTAAGTGGTCGGTTGATAGGCACGTATCGGCTAGGGTTAGCCTAGTCTGAACGACCCGGATTTAATTATATTAAATCAACGATCGGTATTTGTTAGTGTTGTTATAAATAGGGCCCCTAAACCCTAATCATTCATCAGCAGTAAGCAGTGTATCCAAATTCTGTCTCTCCTCCAAATCTCTATCTTCACTTAAACAAATTTCTCAAATAAAAATTAAAAACAAGTTGAAGATGAAATCATGCACCAGGGAGAGATCAACAACTAGAAGAAAGAGCAATTCAACACAAATAAAAAAGGGACATCTTTTTAAAGATGAGTGGGTTCATAATTAGTATGAGGATTTACATATAGTTGATTTTGTTATCCCTATTTGATCTTGAGTTGTTTAATTTAATGTTTATATGATAATTGTATGAAATTGTGGATTTGATAATAATTTAACACATATGAATATGGTCCTTATCTAATCAAATTTTGATTAAAGAAAATCTATTGGATAAGAATTAATTATATTAATTTCACCTTTTTTAAATTAAATATAGATGTAACCCTGTTGGTTTTAAACCTAAGATAAGTTGATTTACTAAAGTTGTATATGAAATTGTATAAGAAATGGAATATGAAATTGTGGGTGATTATAAATTGTAGATTTACAAATTAAGGTTTACTATAATGGACAATTTGTAATTAACAGTTCACTGTAATGATAATAGAAAATGATGACTAATAGAGATAATAATTAAATTCTAGTAATACTCCGACCGATTGACAGGTCCATTGGAGCCAGTTAACAGCAAGCGGTCGATCGCTCTAATGACAAGTGGTCGACCTGTTATCACATTATAGGCACAATCTGAAACTCGGCCTAAGGTCTAAGTTATTAGTTTATTTATATAGATTATAAATATATATGGGTGTTAGTATAATTAAGGAAATTAGCTCCTAGGGTTGCGACTCTTGGATATTACGGGACTGGATGGATGTGTACACGAGCCACAAGTCCTAGACGCTATTTATTTAGCAAGGTCGATATTCGATTAGGGTGATTCTATCGCAAACTACACTCGTAGGAGGTTCTGTGGTGTACGCAAAAAACTGATGATGATGCTTGGAGTAATGTGTTGCCAACACTAATGGACTTTCCTTGGTATGCACAATGACGAAGACGTGATACTGTGTTGTTTATGGATACCCAACGTGGTGCAATAAGTGGTGTAACAATACCATTGAGTGTGGAGACGAATGTAGCGGACCCTACGATGTGATTGGTGCGAGTCAGCATTGTGGGCCTCAATTAAATGCATAAATACGATACGTGTAGTCGTAATTTAGGAATGCTGTCCCAAGGTTGATTTTGTAGGTGATCCTATATTGAAATAGTTTCAATAGCTATTAGCCGATCCGTAGTTGTTTTGGGGTTCGATTATTTGTTCTATCCTAAATATAAGCCTTCATAAGATGTTGGTGTAGTGTGTTTAGAGATGTACCCCTTAGGTTCATGAAATCTACCTTAGTAAATAGTTTACAAACACATTAGAACACCCAAGGTCACATAAAGTATTAATGAAGTCAATTGCATGTGATCACCATATACAAATGATGTAACTCATTCATAAGACTTTTATCTGAACAACTCTATTCCTTTCTTTTTCACCGCCAAAGAAGGATAGGGTAGCAGGTGACATGCCCAGGGATTTGTACGTGGAGAGGGAAGCTTGGTGTTGGAGTTACTTGTTATTTTTCATTACTCTCCATGTAACTATCTATCATATGCAGTATTTATCAAGATGTATGTTGTATTTCTGTAAACTCTGGATTATGACTACGTATGTTTTGAGATCGTATTTTCTAGGATATCTTATGACTAATTTTTGTATTTATATTTCTTTGCCTTCTGTTGCAAAATCTGAAATTGTAGAATATCTAGAATATTGTCCTTACATTTTTAGTCTCTATATGCCGATAACACATACTTCTTGGCACCGAGGCGAGTCCGAGAGTCACCCTAAGTTTTGGATGGTGTGTCGGGAGGTGTGGGTTGTCATATTTGGTATCTGAGCTTCGGTTTAAAATTCCATTGGAGTTAGGTGTGTATTGAGTGAACGTACCTGAAATGTTTTGAATATTTATTTTTTCGAAAAGGTTTTCAAAAATCTTTTCATAATTTGTTTCTAAAGTGTGTTTATATATAATTGACGAAAAGATGGATCAAAATTCAATGAAACGTTGTAGGGAACCAGTGAGACCAAGATCTAGTAGGTAATAGTAATACAGAAGAAAAGATAACAGTAAGACACAAGATTTTTGTGGGGGTTCGGCAATCTCTAGCCTACATCCATTTAATATCTTTTATTAATTGTGAGTTTGAGGGAGTAGAAAGAATTAAAGTCACTAGTACAAGGCTTTGACTGGTTCTAGGGTTCAGAACCGCCAACGATGGTTGCTTGGGTGACTTTTTAATGAGAAAGATATGGGATGATGAAGGAGTAGAGTCTAAGATCCTTCTTTAGTTGAAGTAGGGTTGCTATTTATAGGGAACATGTGTGCATGTTCAGGATCCCACTTGTGTTGAACTCCAAAAGCATTCCCAATGTCGTACAAGTGAATATATGAAGGCCAGAAGCCATAACAACCTCTCGGTATTGAGTGGTTTTGCTTTGTGCAAATCCACTTCCTTCACTTGCCCTATTTTTCTATTTCCAATTCGAAGTGTTTCAAGCTCTTTTCCATAGAACTTGAGTTGATTCCGATGATTCTCTCGATAACACTTTTATTATCGTACTTTATTTACTTTATTCTCATCAATCCTTAGAAATGCTCATCTAACCTTTGAGAAAAGCACTTTACCACGAGCGGGTTGAGTAGTGTATGAAATGTATGCGATTTATAGTGCCAAAATAGGAGGAAAGACCTCTCGCTACTGATTGGTTTACTTAGCACTAAAGTGATGATTTTTCTAGAGCATGCTTTTCCACTTCTTCTAAGCATGTTTCTAAGTTCTCGAGTCATTTTGTCTTCGTCTTGACCTTCTACTTTTGATTGAATTCTTCTTGGTTAGAAACCTGGCTAACACTTCCCCTTAGAGTGTGCCTTCGCTGGAAATAAAGTGTGCTCTGGATCGAGGCAAGTCTTAATTTGATATTCGGTGATTCCAGATAATCGTTCAAGTATCACTTTGGAATGTTGCTTTTATTTGGTGGATTTACCTTTAACTACTTTGTGTAATCATAATTCCATACCTTGTGTTGAGGTAAGATCTACGCTTTGGAAATCGATGTATGCTCTGGGAATCATTATTTCTCTTTGTTGTGCATTCTATGAACTTTTGGGAAGGCAAAACTTATTAGTATTGAGAGGTTCCTCTTGGTATGGAGACCATCCGTCTCCCCCTTGAACCTTTACATAAGCTTTTAGGATTTAGAAAATTTTCATTCATTTTTCCATCATGCTTTTATCTTGCTCCAACCTTCTTCCTTGTGCCGACCACTTCCCATCGACACCTCCTTGCACCGTTTACTCATATCACCGAATCCCTTGATCTACCGTCGTTTATTCAAGCCCAATCCCCGATCATCCGCACTCTGCCATCACCACTCGAACATCATAGCCGCCTTACTTCTAAAAATACCCCCAAAAAGCTTTCAAGCCCGAGATTCAAACCTTAGCCGTCAACATAAAATTTCAATTTCCTAAGGTTAATGATCGATGAATGACATAGTGGCAATGATGGTAGGGGTGTGGCATGCTATAAATAAGAGGAGATACTTGATTTTTGGGCCATTCTCGACCTATGATGAACTAAGGTTTTTCCTTGGTCGTGTGCACTCCATTTCAGAGATAAGTTTGACTCCTTGACTTTGGCTATCTCTTATTAAAACTCGACTAATCTCACGTCGTTGTTTGAGTTCCAATAGGAAGGTTTATTACAAGAAAGATCATACTAAAAGATTCCATCGCACTGCATTTCCTTGCTATTGAACTTCCGGTGCTCCTAAAAAGAAAAGCTTCCATGTCGCTTCAAACATCTTCTCCACTATCGATTATCCACCGATAATGGGTAAGTTCCAATACATCATTTCATCATACGACATTGCTTATTTTTCTAGCATGAATGAGGCATCTATAGAGGATGGCTCGTTCATAGTGTATGGGACATAGGACTCACACTATAGAGATCAACACTTCTCATTTGCTTTGATAAACTCTTAAATTTGATTGATCAACACACATCGACTCCTTTGGATTCCGAAAGCTGTTCACATGAGCTTATTCTTCAAAAAAAAACATAGTTAATCATGTTGAATGCTAAGTATTATTGTTTAGAATGACTCACTGATCTCCACGATTCAAGTTCGATGAGGGCATGCCTACTCCTCCTGAAGCTAGATCTTCTATAGCTTAGGCTTCATCAACCATTCCTGGTTGAGCTGAGTCGTCCTATTACATCATAATTTCAAGGCTCAATGATTCCAGTAAAGCGGTAGCGGATCAACTACTTCCTTTGAACAAGTTTATAGTCTTGAGAATATTGGACGATACGTTGGAGCAAGTGCCCATAATACTGACGGCTAGAATGCTCAAAAACATTTGTTATCGTCATGGAATTCCTAAAGATGACGTTCATCTCCCAATAAGGGCTAAGTTTGCACACAACCCCCCAAAAGGATACATATCGTGCAACCGATACATATGCTTACGTGGCGTTATGCCGCCTTTTAGTCCTTTCCTCCAAATGGTTCTATAAGAACTCGAGCTAGCTTTGTCCTATGTACATCCAAACGGATATACTCTTTTGAGTTCCCCCTATGTCATTTTCATAAATCGGTTCAACTAGGCTCTCACTTTCAGTGAGCTATCGTATCCACTGCACTTCAAGCACGGATGGGATTCTCCTTCTTTCACGATCATTAAAGCATGGTACCGGTGCAAAGTCATTAAAAAGCATTACAATAAACGCTCGTACTTCAAAAATGAGTACTTCTTTATATGATGCCCATACGTCTTCAACCAATTCTAGCTTTTTCGAAGTTGGTTTCCTTTTCTATGCCCCGTTCATACTTGGATTGCAATGACTTAAGTTATCAACTTAAGATTTAGTTCTTCATAGCCATTCTGGCTCGAGACAACCTCGATGCTAATGAAATTACACCCAAGGGCCTGACAGAAGTTTGATTCCACTAACGCACCATTGCATTCCTTTCGACAGATGAAAATCTATGATATGTAGTTTGCTATGTTTAGATTTTCCATCATGGAGTCACTTATACCTACTAGCTTTAGAGCTTATACACATTCTTTCATCCCCATTCATAGCTCTGGTGAGAATCTTCCAAGTGAAGTCACAGGATCATTAAGCACAATGTATGCCGAAGAGCCAATCTAAAGAGATTCTAAAGTACAAGTTGCTAAGGCTGCCCCCATTGACCAAGTCGATGGAGTTAGGATGCAGCCAATTCTTTAGAGGAGTGAGAATGAAGAGAGATGGTGAGGACAAGAGCCAATGGTTAAGGAAAATAAAGGAGGCTCAAGTGATAGCGACTATTATGGTGGTGCAGATGGTGAGTCGTTTGGAGAAACTCCCCATAGAAGCCCTGTAATTCCTAGCTTGCCCCATCTGAAACACATTGCGGTCAAAAATTCAACGAGGGAAGAAGATCAAACTATGCTACCCACAGAGGAGGTAACACCCCAATCTTGCTTTTTGATGATTTTTGTGTTGGTTTGAGCGATATCGGTGAAATTAATATCTCAATTCATGGCGTTCTGGACGAAGCGAAATCAGGCTTCACCTTCTCACCTGGAGGGTTCGTAAGCAAAGGTGGCGAGACTCCGTCTTTATTTCCTTGCCAACGTGGTATATAGAGAACATATGGTGGTCATTGACATCACACACTTTCTGGGATCGTGAACTTGCTTTCCTGCATTTTATTTGTTTTCTAAGGTCACAATGCTTATACTGTCTTTTTCTTATTTCAGGTTCCATAGGTCGTGACAGATAAAGAGTCCTATAACGCGTTAGGGATGATTATAACAGGAAGATGCCATACTCTTATCTACCTTACCCCAACTATCAAGTTCATTGGGAGACTGATGAGGAAAGGTAAAGCAGAAAAGATCAAGAGGCTAACGAAGACTGAGAGTTGACAGGAAGCGTGAAAGAGAGAAAGAGAAGGAAGAAAGAGACCGAAGAAGAGTTACTTCGTGACCCCTCCAAATGGTCACAATCCTTGCATGAGCACCGTGGTCCTATCTGTAGTGCTTTTCCACCGCATTCTGAGGCTTAGACTTTTATACAACAAGTTCCAACTTTTAGTGCTATAATCACATCAGTTCCACCTATTTCCAAGGGGTCTCTGCTCTCTCCTTTACTCTTTCAACCGGTCCTCCACGCCTACATGCTGCATTTCCTGATATCTTCTTATATATTGTTAAATTTGACCAAGACAATGAGGAAATTCCAAAGGAAGTGGCAGATCGGAATGTTCGAAGTGTCCAAAGGAATGTTGACAAAGGGTACAAATGGAAGAGGCTCTGCAAGGTCTTCTTGGACGTGAATAAAATCAATTACACCAATATCCAGTCCTATGACTTTTAGAAGGCAACTTACGAGATGATTCTGAAGGTAAAGGAAGAGGACTTGACGAACATCACCAAAGAGTGGGATGAAGCCCTTGAAGCGAAGGTTAAGTCTAATAGCTTGAAGGAAGAGATGAAGCATCCCCAAGCAACCGTTGAGCTCGTGATGAGGAACGAGTTAAAAGCTACCATCACCGAGAGCGTCGAGTTTAAGAAGCAAGTTGGTGAGAAATCCCAGGCTCTTACTCAAAAAGATGAGATTATAAAGGTTAGAGACCAAACTATCTCGGAACAGGCAGCTGAGCTCAATAGGAGATCTAAAAGCTCTACAAAGAGAAAACGAAGCTAGTCGACAACACGGAGCTCCTTTTGACTGAAAGGCTTGCTTATGATATTGAGCTTGAAATTTCTCAACGTGATCTTAAAGATATCAAAAAGGCAAAGGCTTTGGAAAGGGTGGAGCTCAATGACAATCTCTAGAACTTCTATGCTTGGTCATCATGTACAAGAACCTAAAGTGGTTAGGGAACGACTATCAAGCAACTCTCGTCGATGCCTTGGAAGAAATGTTACGCAGAGCTACGCGTGCTGGAGATAACCATTCTGAGGAAGGGCCGATGGCACAATACCTCGATGTTGAGGACATTAACATGCTTGCATTGGGAAAGGCCATCCTCCCTAAAAAAGAGGCCAATGTTGTTGTTGTTGCTGCCAAGGCTTTAGCAGGCCCAAGATCATTGGGTCAACATGAAACATTCACTTTAAAATCCATAGAGTCCGTAGGGACCATTCCAACATCTAGGGGAGTTAGCTCCGCAACAGCCCGTGTGACACCAAATTCTACAGCAATTACCTCTCATGAGCCCTACGTTCCTTTTTCCCTTGGCAAGGAGCTCAGGACTAAAGAAGGGGAATTTGAAGATTCTTTCGAGGATCGAAGACCAGGATTAGGTGTATCTTTTGTCTCTCTAGTGTTTGAGAAGTTTCAATTCTCTCCAGAGTCCATTTCTAAACCTTACCAGTCTGTTTGTCAACTTGTAGGTCAACCAAACCTTCCTCCTCTACCTCCAGCTACTCTAGGTTTCGACAATGCTGTCATATTTTTGGCATCAAGTTCTATTTCTAAGGGACCGATCACACCATGATGGTGGAGAGACTGAAGGCCGGCTTCTAGAAGATCCATATGAAGACTGAGCCTGGTATCACGAAGCTTGTCAGTTCTACTCCGATAAGCCCTATGTCCAAACTCCCCACACTCAAGATCCCTCCAAAGATAGAGCCCAGCAAAGCTTCTGCCAGTAAATCTGACAATCCTCATACTACAATTCATGAAGAGTCCACCCATTCAAAGGGCGATACTCCTTCAGGCATGGTGATTAAAGACGAGAATAAAAAATACAGGGCTCATCCTGGAGAAGGTAGTGGAAAAGCCGACAAAGGCGCAAGAAGGGGAATACTAACTAGATAGTACTTGGAGCTTGACGACTGAGAGTCATGTGTTTTGTGTCACGAAGTCTATATTTTTTGCTTTTCGGTTCTGAAGAGGCTGAGATTGTGTTATAGTGACCTCGCTTCATATTGTACATAAAAAATATGGTAATAAGAGATTGACTTTTGCATTGCAATCTCGCTGTATTTTACCTTTCCGTTCCTTTGTGTACCATGCCTGCTTGTTTATCACTATTTGTGTTACAACTTCCTATTTTGCAATTATATATATATATATATATGTTTATTTCGGTGCAACGTGCTTATTTACTGCAACTCTATGCATATAAATAATTTTCCTTTAATTACTTTGATTATATCATGTTACTCAACCCTATTTATATCTACCAAAACGCTTCTTTTAACAAAATAGAACAGTTACTTAACCGACTCTATGGTTATTCCCTTCGATGCTTGATTATGTTCCTTTCGATTGGTTATTTTCAAGCCTACCCTATTCATAGGGTTCATTATTGCAAATGCTAGACATTGGACACTTGTAAGTTAATAGTGTTATAGGGCAACTAATCCTCGATTTAAGCACGATTTTCTGATCCTAAACCTTGACCAGGAAAGCTTGAAAAATTCTTTTTTTTAAGTCTCCATGACTACCATCGCTTATCCTTGGCCAAGCATGTCCGGCTTGGCCGCTATTACTATTATTGAGATTCCCATTCATGTACCAGCTCCTTTCTCTGGGAACTGGCGACCTAATTGCTTGATTCCAAGTATTATCTTCTCGATGTTGCCCAACTCCAAGTTGCATTTGAATTTTACTAAGTTCAGAGTTGGAAATCTAGCCATGCACTAGTTTTTGTCTCCAAAAATTAGCACACTAGCAGCTCCATTTTAAGTATTCCTTCTTTTACGTTGCCTATATTCGGGCAATGATGAATTCCTAAAGGCTAGAGCTGATTGATTTAATTGACTCCTGGATTGGGTTGGTGAACCTTCTCGTTGTTGCCCATCTCTAGGCAACAATGAATTCTTGAGGGTTATTTAAATTGGAAAGCCTTCTTGTCCTCGCCTATCTCCTGGCAATGATGAGTTCCTGAAGATTTGTGGTTCTTCTCCCTAACGTTGGCTATTTATGAGTAATGGCAGATTCCTAAAGATTAAGATTTAGATCTTTCTTTTATTATTATTTATTTTATAAACTTCTTCTCCTCCAAATCTTTAATTTTTTGAATCTAAAGTATAAAAAGATCCCTAGCTGTAAATATGTATCAAAAAGAGAAGATTTGATAAAGATCATCAAAAGGCATGTCAAATCCAAAGGCGGCAGAGCTAGGGCTATATGGTGAATGGAAATCTTAGCTTTTCTATTTTAGTAATTGATTTGCATCATTTAGGTTTGAATATGCCTTGGGGACTTTTGATTTGCAAAATAATCATATTATAAACCCCAAAACTCCTTCAATGCCAAATGTAAATTCTAGGTTGAAATCTCAATTTGTTTATGTCAAAGTAAAGGAAATTGTGTAGATTATGCAGTTTTTATAATTTTACCTTCTATTCCACTCCTTAATCTTTTTCATTGAATTTGGTTAAAGGACTTTGATTACGGAATAGTGTGTAAAGTATGAATTTTTTTCATCGTTTGCACTGCCGATTCCCTCAAATCAAATAAAAATCCCTTCGTTCATTTTTATGTGAAAAGGTAATTGAATAGAGCGTAAAAATTAGAATTGTATGTTTATATTAGCAATATATTCCATTATTTTAGTGAAATAAGTTGGGTTTAATTTTAAATTGTGTACAAGTCTGTTGATTGGAATTTTTGGATACAAATATTGGAATTTCGCTATTGTTGATAATATGGAATGGGACTTATATAATTGTTTAAACATTGACATGTAAACACCAGTTTAAGGCGTATATCCTACATCCTTAGAAATTACTAGGCGCGCCCACACACACATATTAACGTAATAAATGAATAATTATAACGTATAATTACATAGTTAAATATGTTATTAATTTTTACTAAATCCTCCTTAGGAAGGAAATTAATGTTAAAGGCGAAGTAAGAAAGATTTCTAATATGACATTAATTATGGAAATGGCGAGAGGTGTGATAATATATTTAGAGCGTCATACAAATTATGACTAAGTTTTAGGGATGCGAGGTCGGTCAAAAGCACACGGTAGTCTGTCCAGCTAATCTGGCTACCAGTAGTGTGATTTTAGGGATGATGTGAGACATCACCTATATGAAAACATCTATAATGAACATCATCTGTAGCTCTAGCTCCATACATTGCTATTCGTACTTGAGTAAGTGTTGTCTGGGGTCAGTGGTTATGTTGTATGATGGCATTATTGGCATCGTAAACTTTCTAGGATACTCTTCCCTTGGAATATTTTTGATGAATGGAGTCATACTTGGTATGGAACCTCAATCTTTATTTTTTTCACCTCTACTTTCCTCCGCCAACCATTAAACCATATCGGCTATATACTCTCGACTGGTACACTATTTTGTAGGGCGACCACCAGGGGCTGCACCTAGTATTTGACTTTGTAAACAGTCTTGGCCCGCCAGTTGGGTTTTAGGTTCTCCAAACTCTAGGAGAAGCACTCCTTCTGTATTCCATAGGCATGAGCTAGTTCAGCTACGACTACTTGAACTCCATCTGCATTGGCCCCAACATTCTATTTAAAATCATCAATGTCAAGCTGCAATCCACTTCTTCACCTGAAACCACCATTAAATCACCTTCATGGGCACCACTTCCTCTTGGATTCCTTTGTATTGAGAGGATTCCTCTTCGTACTAGGTAGTTTTCTTGTGAGAGGAGAAATCATGCTTCCTCCTGTAGGTCCTTGAAAACTCCAGTAATTCCAACCTTTTGTTTTCGCTTTCTATCTCTTCCGTTTTGACTAGAAACAGAGGAATTCTCTTGTTCTATCGCAGGTGAAATTTCTCTTCTACTTCTTTTTGTTCTCGGCAGTTGGAAGGTTAGCAAAGCATCTATCTTATCCATCAAAGCTTTCTGGAAATCCATCATCTTCTAGTTCAACACTTGCAGCATTTTATCAAGCTCTTTCATGGTAACTACTTCCCGCTGAACAAAGGATTCTAGTAGTACATGTTGATTGTTAACTTTAACTTGGTGAATGTTCCCTTCATCACCACCAACCACAGCTTCTGATGACCTTCCAGATCTCCTTGGTGCCATCACTTTCTATTAGCAATCCTTCAAGTTCTTCAAGTAAGTTTTTTGGATCTAACTTCTAGAACTTCCAAGTCCAAAATAGAATGCTAGATCTAAGCCTGGGTTCAGTTTTCCTAGTGAAACTCCAATATGTTGATACCTAAAATGGATCAACTCCCAAATAAACATTGTAGGGAACCTGTGAGACTAAGCAAATAATAGTAAAAAAGTAGAAAAAAACAACAATACACAGGATTTTTATAGTGGTTTAACAATCTCTAGCCTACGTCCACTTAATATCTTCTATTAATTGTGAGTCTAAGAGAGTAGAATGAATTAGAGTCACTAGTACAAGGGTTTGATTGGTTCTAGGGTTTAGAACTGCCAATAATGGCTGCTTAGGTGACTCTTTAATGAGGGAGATATGCGATGATGAAGAAGGAACATGTAACAACCCAAACTTTTAAGGAGGAATTAATAAATAATTATAAGTGAAAATAAATAGTGCTTATAATTAGAATTCGTTTGAAATTAATTGGCAGCAGATTTATTAAAATGTTTCAATTAGAAAGGGAAAAGGGAATTAAATTGTAATGATTGAGTTTAATATAAGAACTTGCATTTGTGTCAAAACGGAATGAACATTTTAAATAAAAATAATGCATGTTTTGAGATAAATAAAATAAACTTCTCATTTTTGAATATATGTATGATTTTATAAATAGGGAGTCTGTTTTATTTCAAAAGAGGAAAAAAAGATATAACAGTGTATTTAGAAAGAAAGCATCCACTTTTATAAATTTAGATGATGATGTTCAAATGAGATGAGTTATTGTAAATGAGAGAAAATGAAACCATATATTTGTAAAAAGAAGGCATTTAATAAAATAAACGTTATATTTTGAAAAGAAAAGGCAAGAGTGTATTACATTTCTTACGGAAAATATAAGGTGTGTTGTTTCTTTGTTAGTAAAGAATAAGGGCCGGTTTGATTTTTTAAACACAAAAACAATTAATACCAATCAATTAATGTAATTGATTGCACAATTTAAAGGTAAAGAATTAGGTTATTAATTAATACGCAACATATATCCACGTTTGTGGACACATGTTATTTATCTAATTACAACAGATATGAATATGGAAAAAAAAATGTAGACAAACAATTCACATGTTATTTAATGAATTCAGATTTGAATATATAGAATATTGACATAATAGTTCACATGTTATTTATCTAACTAATTCAAACGTGAATATGTACAATATTGGCATAAGAATTTCTAGTTATTTATTAATTTATTTTAGACATAAACGTAGAGAAATATTGACATGTTAACATATGTAAATGTGGAAAGATATTGATATGTTGTTTATTTATTTATTTCAGACGTAAACATGTAAACTAAATAGGATGTTGAAAACTGAAATGAAACATGCGTATAAAGAGAGACGCATGGAAATTTAATATGAAATAAAATGTCACAAATTAGAAACTAATCGAGGAGAAGAAAACATTATTTATAGTTTGTATATTATTGAGGGTGTAATTAATTAAAGTAAATATAAGATAATTCGTTGATAAGGCACATTGTAAGATTTGACACAACAATGAGTCAGCAGAAGTTTCTAGAGATTCTAATCTACGGTTGAACGCACACCTAAAACACTATAAATAGGACCTAAACTAACCTAGATTTTCACTCTAAAATCAAAACCTAGCCTCCGTTTCTCTCTCTCAAATATTTTACCTACATTCTTCATTTATAAAAAAATTATATTATATCTATACATTCAAATAAAAGATGGAGATTGTACAAATTAGAGGAAATTTGTAGAGAATTTTGGTTGCCGCAAGAAAAAGGGATTCTAGCTTTTATCTTAGGCGAGTGGTTGTAATTATTTGGATTTTTAAGTAATTTAAAATAATAGGGTTTCCAATAGTTGTAGTTTTACTATGATTTTTGAAAAACATTTTTAGTAGTTTATTTACAAGTTTTAGAATTATTTTCAGTCTATTTCTTTTAGCTATTTTTTCAGTTGATTTGAGTTTATTTCTGTTAATTATCGCTTTTCCATTTAATTACAGTTTATTTACAGTATTTTAATTTATTTACTGTTATTTATGCATTATTTACATCCTTTCTTATGCTTTGGATTTTCTTCAGTTTTCTTTTATTTCTCCTTCTTCTTTGCGTATGGATAAGAATAGATTAAATGCGAATATGGATTAAAATGATAAGAATACCGAAATAACAGAAGATATGATATAAATTGTAAAGACTGTAATAAAAATGGAATTAAGAGTGAAATTGTGCCTAATTATGATATTAATGTTAGAATTTGACTAATTAAAGATAATTGGCCTTGTTATAACTTAGATTTATAATAAAAAGAGTAAAAGATGAAATAAGCTTATTTTCACACTTATACCCTGAGTTAAGTAATAAGCATGATTATAAAGTAGGTTATAATAAGAAAATAGAACAGAATGAGGCTTATTTTAAGACATAGGATAAATTAATAAGCACGGATAGTAAGAACAATAATAAATGCTTTTTCGAATAATTTATCTAAGTTAATAAGCAAAGAAGTAAACTAGGACCTACACCAAATAGCATTCCCCAATTATTTTTATAGACATGGTGTTTTACATAATTCTGAAGTGAGACGAGGGACATGCTTATGCAAATAATGGTAGCAATTGATCAATAAGTAGAAGTCCAAATCATTGGGATTTAGGCAAAAGGGCGCAACTAGATATTGTTTGGATGATGGGTCAGTACCAACAGCATTTCCCCTATTATTTCTATGGAAACGGTGTTTCACAAAATCCTAAAGTGAGACGAGGGACACGCTTATGCTGGAGCTTGAGGTAATAAGAAGACCCAATATGTGGAACAACCGGTAAGACGAGCTTAGTGGTGGTCACGCCTGTGAATTCCAGTGATGGCTCATAAATCGTTATGAGTTCCAAGCGCTTAGTTTGTGTGCCTTTCGTAGGCACCATTGCCTTATATGTAGGAGCTATATAACGTCTAGTCCACTATAAATACTTTGTGCGTCTTTTGTAGACACTATTGTACTTTGTGTGTCTTTCATAGATGCCATTACCTTATGTGTAGGCAGTTATATAGCGTCTAGTCCATAGTAAGGTCTATGGAGTAGCAGGCCGATCGAAGGGTAGAATTAGGATTTCAGCCTAATTATAGGATTAGGAATTCAGCCTAATCAAAGCAGCAATCAAAGACAAGCACAAAAAATCAAAGTTAATCAATTATGTCAATTTAGTTAATTCATATTTATTTCCATCTTATTCCTTCTCTCTGTCTCCTTTCTTTCCTTTTATATACTAGAACTGTTGTAAAGTATATTACTTTTGCTTTGCTTAAAAATTCTAGTAATTGCTATCATTCACCAATCTTTTAGTCTGACCTACTCCTCCATTTTTCCTTTTTCTCCCCATAGGCTAGCAAGAGCAAGGACGATAGATTGCAGACACTTGGAGACTTCTTTGGCAGAGATTTCTTATGTATTCTCTTCCTTATTTTTAGTTTTTAGCTTATTCCATGTACTGACACTTTGTGAGGGATAGTTTGTACTCTAATATTTATGAGACCGAGGTTTTGATTTCATGAGACATATATTGGTATTTTGAGACATATAATGCATTTGGTTTTATAATTCTATATTATGAAGTTTGACTTTTAATTGTTTTTGCCGTTTTTATCTATTTTGTCTTGTGAATCTTAGCCTCTGCTAGTTTTAGGTATACCTACAACGCACTACATCTTTTATTGTGTCCTTTTGGGTACACTAAGGGGTGTGTGTGATGTTATAGAAAAGAGGCTAAAATCTTTATTTAGTTGCACTAGGATTTCTTTTTATGGAGAAATAGGTGTACAAGTTCAAAAATCTGCTTGCATTGAAGTTTAGAAGCAATCCCAATGTCGTGCAAGTGAACATGTGAGATCTAGAAGCCATTAAAACCTCTCGATACCGAGTGGTTTTGCTTTGTGCAAATCCACTTTCTTTACTTATATTATTCTTCTATCTCAAACTCGACATATTTTAAGCTCTTTTCCATAAACTTTGAGTTAATTCTAAAGATTCTCCTAGTAATACTTGTATTACCCTGCTTTCTTCTCATCAATCCTAAGAATTGTTCATCGAAACTCTGAGAAAAGCACTTTACCATGAGTGATTGGAGTAGAGTATGCAGTATATGGGATTTATAGCCCAAAAATAGAAGGAAAAACCTCTCGATATCGAGAGAAACCTCTCAGTACCGACTGGTTTACTTAGCTCCAAAAGTGATGGTTTTGTTGAGCATGTTTTCTCCCTATTCTAAGGGTGTTTTCAAATTCTTAAGTCTTGTTATTCTTATATAGACTTTCTATTTTTGGTTGGATTCTACTTGGTTAAAAACTAAGTCAACACACACAGATATGTATGTATGCATGTATAAATGCATGCATGCATTCATGTATATACATATAAAAAGTTTATCAGTTGTTATATATATAATCATAATAAAGAAAGCAAATACTTTTCCTTATTTTTTCCAATACTATTTGTGGAAAAGTTGCTAATATATTCCTAAATCAAAGAAAGAGAGGATGAGTGATCCTATTGGTTGCAGCTCAGGTGAAGTAGCTGATATTCAAGGCATGGACGTCCTGATTTTGTTACATCGGTATCTACAAGTGAAAGGACAAAGTTGAGCTTAAACCGTAATAAGGAAAAAGTGGGTGTCAAGTGTAGTTCCTATCCATCCACCTGCCATATATTTTGTCATGTTATTTAAGGACTTTGCGAGTCTAGGAAGGGAGCCGTATGTTGGGACTGAATCGCATGTGGACTCGAAGGCATGGATCCGCACTTGCGAGAGGATTCTTAGATTGATGGGTCTTGGAGATGAATTTAGGGGACAGCTTGCTACTTGGCATTTAGAGGGAGATGCCCTGAATTGGTGGGATGTAGTAGTGGTGGAGACCGACGAGGGGGAGATGACTTAGGTAGAGTTTAAGAGATGTTTTGAGATGAAGTTTCTTTCCATGGCTGGGCTTGAAGTATAGTTAGAGAAGTTCATACATTTGTAGAAAAGAGGGATGTCGACGTAGGAATATGTGAATCTACTTAATGACTTGGCTAGATTGGGTATGGAGCTAATAAATTCCCCTCAAAGGGAAGCTCTAAAGTTGGCAAAGGGGCTGAATCAATCTCTTTATAATTTGACCCTTAGTCATATTCTCATGGGTGCGACTTTCGAAGGTTTGGTAGAGATGGCCTTGATAACACTATTTCCATGGAGGGAGTTAAGAGTTAGTCTAAGAAGTCAGAAGGAAGGACGTCACTACGGAATCAATGCAAGGGCAAAATGGGGGATAAAGGGAAGGTTAAGAAGCAGGAGATGTAGTGTGGGAGATGGGGTAAGAAGGGGCATTTTGCAGAGGAATGCAAGACGGACATCTCGAAGATTAAATTTTACTACTGTGATCAATTCGAGAATTGGAGGAGGGAGTGTCTAGCACAACGGAAGACCTTTACCCAAGTATTTTTAACTTATGCATTGGATGTTGTTCTTAACTCGATTGCATTTCTTATAGAAAACAATGGGAAGAAGGTCATAATTGAAGGTGTTTTAACTTTATCTGATTTATGGGTTCACACATTATTTAATATTGGGGCATCACACTATTTTATTTTGTGTAGTCTTGCAGATGAGTTACACTTAGACACTAGCATAGTTATAGAGCTAGTAGTTGTATCAAACCATGTTGGAGGACTGACTTACTTATCTATGATATGTAGGGGTTTAAATTGTTTATTTTGGTGGTCGATTTCAATTGTGATGCCTTTGTCATAGGTTTTTCTGGATTTGGTTTGATTTCGAGCATGGATTGGATGACCACAGATGGAGCGATCTTAGATTGGGATAGGAAGTTTGTTAGATTGGGTTCTTGTAGTGGATGTAGTCTAGAGATTTATTGTGATCCCAAAGGTTCAGTTATTGAGTTACCTATATTCATTGGACCTATCACATGATGAGTTAGATTTAGTGCCTATAGTTAGACTATCCAGACATCTTTTCTGAGGTTACCGTTCTTCCACCCTTGAGAGAGATCAAGTTTAAGATTTACTTTGTAGAGAACGGCAGACCTGTTGCCTTACCTTTGAGGAATATGGCTCCTAAAGAGAGATGTGAGCTGAATAAGAAAGCGAGCGAGATGTTAGAGAAGCGCTTTATTAAGAGGAATATTTCAAAATAGGGAGCTCCAATTGTCTTTGCCACTAAGGCAAATGATTCTCTGAGGCTTTGCGTGAATTATAGTAAGAAAAATTGGCTGATAAAAAAAATAGTTACCCACTTCCCCGCATAGATGATCTCTTTGATTAATTGATTGGAGCGAAGGTATTCTAACAGCTTGAATTGGCTACCGGATTCCATTAGTTGTGTGCGATCGAGGAAAATATTCAGAAGACTATTTTTCTAACACCCGACCAACTTTATGAATGGTTAGTCATGCCTTTTAGACTGACCAATGCACCTACCTACTTTCTTGATCTGATGGGTCAAGTTTTTAAAGGGTTGCTTAATAAGTTCGTAATGGTATTTGTTGATGACATATTAGTCTATTTGTGAAGCTAGGAGGAGCATAGGTTGCATCTAGTGGAAGTGATCAATAAACTCTATGGATATAAGTTAAAGGCGAAGTTTTCTAAATGCCACTTTTGGTGCAAGGAGATGTGCTTTTTGGGACACATTGCCTCTGTGCGAGGGCTGGAGGTCGATTCTACTACAGTTGCTGCAGTACAGGATTAGCATGTGCTGGAGAATGCCACAGAAGTGAGGAGTTTCCTTGGGTTGACGGGCTATTATAGGAAGTTCATTAAGTACTTCGTTAAATTTCTGCCCCTCTATCCCACCTTACCAAGAAGAATTTGGTTTTCTCGAAGGAGGCGTTTACTAGTACACCTGTTATAGTATTGCCCAATGGTACAAAGGCATTCACAGTGTATACCAATGCTTGCAGTATGGGGTTAGGCGTGGTCTTGATGTAGGAAGGAAGGGTGATAAGCTATGCTAATCGACAGTTGAAAGTCCATGAAGGAAATTATCCTACCCATAATCTAAGTTGATTGCTATTGTCTTTACACTCAAGTCATAAAGAAGCTATATATTAGAAGAGCGGTTTAAGATGTACACAGATCATAAGTCCCCGATGTATTTATTCTACCAGAAGGATTTGAATTTAAGGCGGCAAAGGTGGATGTAGTTTTTGGCATCGTGTGACTTTGAGATATCTTATACTTCAGGAAAGGACAATGTTGTAGCCAATGCCTTAAAGAGGAAGAATGGGATGTTGAGTCCTATGCTCTTAGAGTAGAAGCACATGGAGTTTATTTATACATTTGATTTTTGACCATCTTTTGACATCACTTTGGGATTGTTAGAAGCTTTGGATATGCAACCTACAATTACGAGCTGCATTAAGTCAAGTTAGAAGCACGATAAGGAGCTATTGGATATTTTTGAGAGACTAAGTAGAGGTGAGCTGTCGAATCATTTGTGGAGTTGTGTCATTGACTCGAAGGGGTGGTTACAGAGATATGGTAGATTATGTGTTGCTCTTATTATGGATTTGATTAACATGGTACTAACCGAGTCTCATCGTTCTAGGATGATCATTCATCCTAATGGAGACAAAATGTACCATGCCATAAAGAGAGTATTTTATTGGCTTGATATAAAGAGGCATATGCTATAGTATGTGACTAGGTGTATGACTTTCCAGAGGGTAAAGGCAGAGAAGAAGAAGCCGAGAGGATTGTTGCAGCCATTAGATATTCCACACTGAAAGTGAGAGAGTGTTTCTATGGATTTCATCTATGGACTACCAAGAAGTGGGAGGAGGAATGAGAGTATTTATGTCATAATTGATCGACTAACCAAATGCACTCATTTCGTTCTAGTTAGGAGTACGAGGACTGTAGCATCTCTGGTGACACTATCATAAGGGAGATAGTTAGGTTACATGTAGTTCATTCTAGCATCTTTTGTGATCGAGGTCCACTTTTCACCGACGAGTTTTGAAGAAGTCTTCAGAAGGCTATAGGCACTGAGTTGAGTTTGAGTACCGCTTATCACCTGTAGATAAATGATCAGACGGAGAGGGTGAACCTGGTATTGGAGGACTAACATTGGATGTGTATCTTGATTTTGAAGGCTCTTGGGATAATCACTTGATATTAGTGGAACTTACTTATAATAATAACTATCAGGTGAGTGTCGGGATGGCACCATTTGAGGCTTTGTGTAGGACGCCTTATAGATCACTATCTTGCTAGTAGGATTACAGATAAGATTATTCTTGGATCAAATATGGCGAGGGAGACCTCAAAGAAGGTAGACTTGATTCGTAGAAGGATAGCGCAAGATATATAGAAATATTTTGGTGACAGGAGATGCACAGAGTTGGGTTTCGCAGTTGGCGACATGGTTTTTGGGAATGTCACTGCTCTTAGGCATGTTATGAGATTTGATAGTTTGGAGAAGTTAGCACAAAGCTTTGTAGGGGCTTTTTCGATCACTGATAGAGTAGGAAAGTTAGCTTATGGAGTGAAGCTTCATGAGAAGTTAGCTAGTGTATACGATGTTTTCCATTTGTCACACTTCCGAAAGTGTCCATACGATACAGCAGCTGTAGTCGAGTCGAGTCAACTAGAGGAGGTGGAAGTAGAGAGGGAGGAATTTGTACATTGTGCACCAACTCGTATTCTCTAGCATGATACAAAGTGATTCTGTAATAAAGTTATCAAGCTTACTAAGCTCTAGTGGGAAGACGATCCAACGGAGAGTACATGAGAGCCCGAGGAAACAATCCGAGCTACCCATCTAAAACTCTTTTCTATTACATTTCCATTTTAGTTAAATAATTATAAACTACTAATGTGTTTAGGTTCTAGCTTAGTATACCCATAGGTATGGAGAATTGGATGTAAGGAATGGTTGCTAATGTGTTATTATGACATGTTTTGGATGATGAATGCTAATGGATGTGTTTGTTAAATTGATCTTTGCATATTTAGACAAAAAGTTGGCATATACTTACACCATCACTTGTTTTGTTTTATTGAGTTATATGCATGTGGTTATTGCATATGGACTGAATGGTTGCGTGTATATATAAAATTGCCACTATATTTACTTTGGATGTTACATACATTTTGGATACATGGCATAAGCATGTACGTGCATTTAAGGAGGTTGATTAGATCAGAAGAGCGCCTAATTTTTGCATTAGTGTAGGTTTATATGCATTCCAAACCTATATGTACATACTAAATTAGAATTTGAACTACGGACAATGATTGCCACTGGTTGATGTAAGTAGATGGTTGTAAGTGTTAATTTCCATAAATACGAGTTGCATTTTTTCATTTTCGGAGATTTCGAGGATGAAATCCTTTTAAGAAAGGGAGAAAGTAACACCCCACAAAAATTAAACAGAAATTTTATAAAAGAATTGAATTTACATATAACAAGGGTAAAAAGGGAATTTTTGCAAATGTCCGAATTTTGCTACAAAACATGCACTGTTGCTTTTATAGCGATTTTCTGAACAATTTTCATATATAATGTTTTGAAATTGGAGCTCGTATGAAAATGATATTAACGTGTGAAGGTTTGAATTCATAAATAACATACACACACACACACAAACACACATACATACATACATACATACATACATACATACATACATACATATATATATATATATATATATATATATATATATATATGAAAAATTAATTAACAAATAAAGCTCAAGGGTCGACACTTTGGTTGTTGTTGGTTGACAAGTAGCAGTTGACTGTCCGAAGTAAGCAGTTGACCGATGGGCATGTAATGGTTAGGGTTAGCCAAGGCCGAGTGGCCCATATTTAATTATATTAAATCAACGATCGGTATTTGTTTGTGCTGCTATAAATTGGATAGTAACCCTAAACCCTAATCATTCATCAGCAATAAGTAGTATGTCCAAATTCTTTCTCTCCTCTGAATCTCTATCTCCTGTAAAACAAATTTCTCAAATAAAAAAAAATTATTTAAGATGAAATCAAGCAACGGGGAGAGATTAACAAGTAGAAGAAAGAGCGATTCAACACAACTAAAAAATGAGATAGGTTTTTAGAGGTGAGCAGGTTCATAATTATTATGCAGATTTACATATAATTGATTTTGTTATACCCTATTTGATCCACAGTTGTTTAATTTAATGTTTATCTAATAACTCTGTTAAATTGGGAGTTTGATAATAATTTAACACACATGGATACGATTCCTATCCAATCAAATTTTGATTAAAGTAAATCTATTGGATAAGAATTGATTTAGGTTGATATCACCCTTTTTAAAAATTTAAACATAAATATATATAACCTAGTTGATTCAAAACCCAAGTTAATTTGATGTACTATAGTTGTATGTGAAATTATATATGGAATCGAATATGAAATTATGGGCGATTATAAATTGGAGATTTACAAATTAGGGTTTACTGTAATAGACATTTTGTAATTAACAATTTGCTGTAATGATAATTGAGGATGATGATTAATGGGTATGATAAAAAATCTAGTAACACTCCGATCGGTCGACGAGTTCACTGAATCAGTCGACAGGATCACTAGAGTCGGTCGATAGCAAGCAGTCGACCGCACCAGTGACCAGCACTCGACCGGTCATTGCATTACGTGCGCGATATGAAACTCGACTAAGGACCAAGTTAGAAGTTTATGTAACACTCCATAATTTCAACGATAATTAATTTAAAAATATTAACTAATAAATAGTGACATTGAAAAATAGAATTTTTACATATGTAAGATTTTGGTTATGGAACGTGCACAGTTGGATACATGGCGATTTCTGATAGATTTTCCTATACAAAGTTTTACGATTAGAGTTTAAACGGAAATATTATTAACGTTTGAAGTTTTCGGATCGAAAACCATTCAAAACTAATTAAGGAAGCAAATGTTAATAACTTGGCATTAAAATGGAAATTTATATAAACGTTAACGTTGAAGGAAATGAATGTGATAAATCTAATTAAATCAGCATTGAAAAAGGAAAAAATAAGAATTGATGTGGGGAATGTTCGTAAATATCAACATTTAAAATTACGTCTAACATTTGAAAAATAAATGAATGTTTAGCGTGTAAACAATGATAATAAATATTATCAACTTAGCATTTAAGCCACCATTGAATATACATGTAAATTAATAGTGTTCAATCAAATTAAACCTAATTAAGGAAGTGGAGAAGGAAATAAATTAATTGAACATAGAAGGGAATAAATAAGAATTAATCAACATTAAAAAAAACAGTAAATAACAACGTTAACATTGAAGGAAGAAAATCATTAGATAAATAATATTAATTAACGTTGAACAAATACTTAGCCACTAAGTAAGGTTAATATAAATCAGATCAGAAAGAATAAAATCAGTCGCACAAAATAAAAGGAATAAAATAAACGCTTAGTTATACAAGTGACCGATGGAATTGATTTGTGTGCCTATAAATGTAAGCCTAACCCCTCACTTTTCTTCTCATATATTTTGAATCAAAGAGCAAAGCGCCACCATTTTATTTTCTTCACAAATTTTTGGAAATATAACAATTATAAACACACACACATATATAAGTATACATGCTTGTATGTCTACATATATATGTGTGTGTATGTGTGTGTTTGTGTGTGTGTGTAGAGAATAAGGCAAAAAAAGAGAAGAAGATTAAGGGTTAAATCAATTCTGTGAAAAAGACGTAAATCTAAGTCCAAATATGAATTAAATTCAAATCTCTTCTCGGATCTAAATTTCAAATACTTATGTATATGCTTATGGTACTTATTCTGTTAGGGAGAAGAAGGGAGTCAATCAGGAATAAAGGATTTAGATCTATGATTTGGAAAGCTTGAAGGCGAGTGAGAAATTATATATTTTTATATAATATTGGATTTATTTCATTGTAATCTATTATTTGTATGCCTTTATATAATTACTTTAGAGTTGTAAGCTTAATTATATGCATAATGAAATTTAAACCCATGCCTAAATATTCTATGGTTGATAATTAAGATTTAATATTGCGTGTACTTGAATTTGGAAAGTATTGGATAGTAATAGTTCCTGAATTTGATATATATTATATAATAGTTCTAGATTTGTTGATTCGATGATTTATGCAGGTAAATGTAAATTAGAAATTATCATAATAAATTATTGGGGTTTAAGTTGTATTTTAATTCATTGGAATGTAGGTAATGCAATGTAAGTTTCTATAAATTATCAAGTTTAGATCAACGAATAAAATTGTATCGTTTGAAATAACAAGGAATATGCCTAAAAGAAAGAGATGTATAAAGTAGGGATGTTTACTATATTTTCTTACTGTCTATTTCAATAACTACAAGAATAAGATAATTCCTTGTAATTTCAAACGCAGCACTAATTCCATTTTTAGATAAGTTACAGAAATCTACATTGTTAACATTTTCTTTTAGGGAAGATGTAATTCCAATGCATTAAAATGCAAAAATCCTAAGTATGAACTAAAATATTGTAGTAGTGATAATAATAGTAGTTTAATTGTAAAACAAATGTATATGCAATAAAAACAAAGTAGAATTAAATAGTTAACAATGAAAGGTAGGTAAAGTAATTGAATGAATAAGGAGGAAAGTTTAGTAACCAAAGAAGCATAGTACGAGTTAAAAAGAAAGAAATACAAATTTAATAATAAATAGTAAGAAAAAAGTAGTAAAAGATATTTAGAACTTTTAAGTAAAGTAATAAATAACATTAAATTGATATTAATTAAACAAGGGATCTATTATATAAAAATAACTGTATTAATAGTTGAATAATGGAGGCACAATAAATAAATAAGTATGAATGTATACATAGCCTCAAGTATTTGTTTATGATGGATGTGAATTATTAAAGTTTGTAAATAATTTAGATTAAATAAAGAATGACATAGTCATTAAAATGGATTGGAATTCGAGGTCAGTATTGTTACATAACAAAAATATGTCCACCACATGAGGCTACCAGCATTTGCGTATACATTCTGCTGATGTGAGACATATCCACTATAGAACCCATGAGATTATACATTCGCATATATGTGAAGGAAATACGAAGTAGGATGTTCATCTCGAGTTGATTTGTTAAAGGACAAATAGAGTCTGCTTCAACGATTTAGGGGGTATTAAGTAACAAGGGTATTTCCTAGATGCATTAGGCAACCTAAATGAGACAGTGAGAAAGGCTCGGTGCTAAGATAGTGTGATTGGTACCAAATAGGGAGTTGAAGCTGCTTCAAAGGTCGAGAATGTCATTGGTCCTGAGCGGTCAGTGAATAGACAGGAGGTTACGCCTAAATGGACTACGCCTCCTACAATGGTAGATTCCATTCAACACACATCGCCTCACAGTTGTTTGATATTTTGTTTGTGATAGGAAGCAAGGCTAGATAACTCTTTGGGAGTTCCTTGGTGTGCATGGGCCACAAGGACGTGATACTGCGTTAATGATGGATCCTGACAAGGTGTTGGGTTATGGATACTAGTAGGGATAATATCTTAGTCTAAAGGGGGACCGTGGCACTTATATATGTATAAACGCATATGTAGTTATTATCTATTTCTAGTATATGGTGTGTATCGTACGCGTATGTGGAGTCGAGACGACTAAGTAAAATAAAAGACATAACATGTAATGGAAGACAATCAACATAAAATACTGTCATGTATAAAGTGTGTGTTACCAGTCACATGTTACTATGACCCCCTCTTCATTACAATCCAAAGGATAGATTTAGAGGGACTAGTACTGGTGCAAGGCGGAAATAGTGGAAGGACGGACTTCCTTAGGCATGCTCTACACAAACAATTGTTAACCTTGGTCGGTAACTATATGTTTTAGTCATACTTTACTACTCTGCTGTGAGTTCTATTACTATTGCTCTGATATACTTTTGGTATTGCAGGATACCAAACACCAACAATTCGTACTTTGGTGGACTTGGATTTTCAGTTTAGCGAAAATTCAGGCCATTGTGCGGATTTTTACATTTGGCATCAAAGCTTAGGCTAGTCGATCCTAAGAATTAGGATATGATGAGTGATCATAATTGTAATTTTGACAATAATTATACATATTATATGCAAAATTCTATAAATTTTGACTGTAGAAGTAGTTGCGACCGTAGTATGAAAATATGGATAATGCGACTATGAGTTGGAACAATGGATGAAATTAAAAAATACATTTATTCCGATTACCCCATAGCAAGTAGGTCATATTGGAATGCGTTGACTTAAGAAGAGCGTGAATGTAGGGGTCCTCGAAGCTGGATGGTCTTAACTACCTAGTTAGGCCCAGATAGCCTAATGGTATAGATCCTCGTAAGATAGCCGATTAATAATGTACATATGAAAGAATTAATATAAAATTTGAAATGATTTTAATATAGAAATTCAAAAATATATATAAATAACATATTTGAAATGATTTCTAAAGAATTATTTGAAGGTAGAAAAACCCTATTTTTGAAAAGTAAGTAAATATTAAACTTTTAAAAAATTAAAATACTTATATTTTATTTAAATAAAAAGTTTTATTAGAAACTAAAATGAGGTAATTAAAATTTTCAATAAATGGGATTTTTTAAAAGTAATTTTTTTGAAAAGGATAGTAGAGTTTATATAGCTCATTGAATTTTCTAAAACGAAAGGAAATTTTCAAGTTGTAAATTTCCTTTTAGGGATAGACAATAGAAGGTAGTATAATTATAAAATTGGTTAAATAGAATATGCAAAGAAGATTAGAATCCAAAAATATAGCAGTAGGTGAACACACTGTAATGATTCAATAAACAAGATTGTCAATTGAGAGGAAAGGTATATAAATAAAAACAATTTAAATAAGAGTTGTTTAGAAGAAGACAATTAAATAGTAGTGATAAAATGAAATATAAATAGAAGCAATATTAGAAATTAATATAATAACATTTGCAATTAGAAATAGCATTAGGGGATTATATTAAAAATAATGTTGGTAATTTAATTTGATGTAACGTAGGAAATTTAAAGCGAAATAAAGGAAAATGGATATTTTCCATATTTATGCACATTGATTACACTTATCTTTTGAAATTCCCCCTCACATGCTACCAGAACCTCCGCCAAGGTTGAAAGTGGAGATGGCAAGAGTAATAGGAAAATAATAGGATGGAAGTGTCCTTGTCTACTGTAGTTTTATTGTTAAAATTATCAAATATGTTTTATAAATATTGTAAAGTGCATGTTTTAAGAAGTGGTTCGGTATAAAAATTGAGTTTTTATATGCAAAACTTAATAAATAGTTTAAATTACAAATCCCAATTTTAAGAAGTAAAATCCTTATTGTTGAAAAGGGATTTAAAAGAAAAGGTGATTTGAATGGCCATTCATGTAATAAAACTAAACTCTTGTTTGAAAAGAAGGATTTGATAAAAAGTTTTCAAGTTTATATTTTTAAAGATAATTGTTTTGGAGGATTAAGTACTTCATGATTGTGAAGTATTAATTTTATAAAGAATAGTGAAACCCCAAAAACTTTTTTAATATAGAGTAGATTGGGATGATTGCTTAGATGAGACATGGATAAAAGTCAAGGCTATGAGTAGAATTGGGATGAATGCTCGAAAAATAGCAATAGTGAACCCCCGTTGGAATATTAGTTTGAGCACAGGAATATTTCATTAAACATGTGTGAAGACCATAAATAAAAGCCTATGAGGACATAGGAAATGGTATCAGAGTACATTTCAGCAAGTTCAAAATTATAACCGCATTAAAGATTAAAAATAAAGAAAGCATGTACTTAGTTTTAAGAATACTATCAAGAGATTTGAATAAAAAGAAGAGTAATATAATTGGTTATGATCATGAAAGTAATGGATTGACCTTATTAGAAGCCAAAATGGAAAGTCAAGGTATGTAGGTTACAACAGAATGACATGCAAGAAAGGTCCTTAATTTAGTCCGTGGGTGCGACATAGTGGAAATAAGGCTTGAGTTCTGGTAAAAAGACTCAGATTCGATTCCTACCATGCGCTTCCCTATCCTATATAAATTTACCCGGGGGTATGGGGGCTTGGATCAATGAACGACTTTACTATACCCTCATCGGGAGTTTACCGGCTCACCGGGTTCTCATGGGTTTTCAAAAGAAAAAGGTCCATAATTTAAATAAGAAGTAATAGGGCCACAACATCATTAATGTCAGTTGATGTTGAAGGGTATCTTCCAGCAATTATTCTCCTAGGGTTATTGGGTTGTAAATGTTTCTGTTGTATAAAAAACATACAATATTATAAGAAATGTTTCCTTTTATTGTTTCTGGATTGACCACTATATGTATTGGGAAACGATATAAATAAGGAAGTCTCATAAAGAACAATTAACTAATGTAAAACAAATAAAAGACTGGAATTTTATAAAATAAATTAGGAAATTTATTAAATTAGCTATTAAAAGATAAGTAAATTTAAGTCCTCGAAAATAATAAAATTTTGGGAGATAAATTTCAATGAGCAAAGGGCAGAGAAAGGTTGTTGCAAAACAATGGATCACTATCCATATGCCTTAAAGGCTAAAATATATAAATTAACATATATGCTGATTGTTGTTCTAATTTAAAAGAAAAGGTTAGAAATTTGAAAATTTACCATATTATAGAAAAGTGAAATCGTGGACGTTAACTCATTGACTAAATTCGGACTACGTAGGATGTGGTCTAGTTCTTTTTAAAAAAGATAAAAACGAGTACTCTTAAAAAAAATTGTTCAAAAACCTTTGAATTTTAATAGAAATTTTATTTTTAAATTTTCTGACCATTTCTAAAATTTAATATGAAAATGTTTTGAATGAAGAAGAGGGAACCTTTTATTTTCGAAAATGCCATATGCTAAGCATAGGGAAAAGCCAACAAGTTAACAAGCATGTATTTTACTATGCAGTAGAAGTGAAAGTAAAATAAAAAGGTAAGTAGTGACAAGGGAAAAAGATGCCTTAGCATTGAATTCATTTTCCATACCTTATTCAGAGGGGAACAAGATTTATTTTAAAATAACTAAATTTTATAATTATAAAATTTAAAATTAAATTTCCTTATATGGATTGTACTTGGAAAAATTTGAAAAGATACGGGGACATAAGAGAAGGTTCTCAGGTACAGTGGAATGGGTATACAAAAGAAAGATGGAAATATAGAATTCTCCATTTAAACCATTTTTCCAGCATAAAGAATATAGGTTTAAAAAACTAAAATTTTCAAATTTGTGGATGTTACAAATGATGTGCCAGGATTTTAGATGGTAGAGATTGAATGTAAAATTGGTTGAACTATACATCTATTCATGGAAGTATGGAAAAAAATAGATCAAAAATCAAATATTTTGATTTTCAAAACTTGCATACATATAGAATTGCCGGTATATATAGGTTGTTTGCACCATATTTTCAAACATTTTTTTAAAGAATGCTTTCATATAGGTGGTGCCAATTTAGTATTATTTTGCGTATATATCATATATATTGTGATATGGCTACGAAATTTCATTGTAAATTAATTAATACATAGTAAAGTCGAAAAATAGAATTTTTACAAACATCGAAATATGGCTACGAAATTTGCACCGTTGGGTTCATAGCTATTTCAAGATCGATTTTCATAAATAAATTTTTACGATTGTACTTTGAATAGAAATGTTAACATTTGAAGTGTTTGGATCATGGACAATTTGAAACCAATTAAGGAAATAAATGTTAATATCTAAGCATTAAAATAGGCATTTATATAAACATTAACGTAAAAGGAAACGAATGTAATAAATCTAATAAAATTAGCATTGAAAAGGGAATAAATAAGAATTAATGTGGGTAATGTTTGTAAATATTAAGTTTAAAATAACTTTTAACGTTTAAAATAATATGAAGGTTTAACATTTACACAATGGTAATAAATATCATCAACTTAGCATTTAAGCAAACATTAAATATACATGTAAACCAATAACATTCAATCAAATTAAACCTAATTAAAAAAGCGGAGAAGGAAAAAAATAAATTGAACATAGTAGGGAATAAATGAGAATTAATTAACATTAAAGCAAACATTAATAAATAAAAACGTTAACATTGAAGGGAAGAAACAAGAAATAAATGATATTGGTTAGTGTTGAACAAATACTTAGCCGCTAAGTAAAGTTAGCGTAAATCAAATCACATGGAATAAAACCTGTTGCATAAAATAAAAGGAATAAAATAAATGCTTGATGAATATACAAGCAACCGATGGAATTGATTTATGCATCTATAAATACAAGCCCAACCCTTCACTTTTCTCATATTTTCCGAATCAAGTGGCTATGCTTCATCATTTTTCTTTTCATAATTTCTAAAAAACATAGAAATTATACATTAGCATATTACACACACACACACATATATAAACACATATATATCCGTGCGTGTGTGTGGAGAATAGTGCAAAATAAAAGAGAAGAAAAATAAAGGGGAATCACTTTAGCGAAGAAATGGTAAATCTAAATCCAAATTTAAACTAAATTAAAATCTCTTCTCATATCTAAATTTCTAATACGTATGTATATGCTTACTGTACATATTCCATCAGAGAGAAGAAGGGAGTCAATCAGAAATAACAGATTTAGATCTGGTATTTGGAAAGCTTAAAGATAAGTGGAAAATCATTATTTATATTTGTATAATATCGAATTTATTTCATTGTAAGTTTGTTCCCTGCATGCACTTATATAATTATTTTGGAGTTGTAGACTTAAGTATATGCATAATGAAATTTAAACCCATGCCTACACATTCTATGATTGATAAATTAGATTAAATACTGCATGTATTTGAATCTAGAAAATATTGAGTAATGGCAGTCCTTGAATTTGATAAATTATATAGTAGTTCTAGATTTGTTAATTTAATGTTTTATACAAGTAAGTGTAAATAAGAAGTTATCACAATAAATTATTAGGGTTTAGGTAGTATTTTAATTCATTGTAATATAGGTGATGCAATGTAAGTTTTTATAAATTATCAAGTTTAGACCTATGAATAAAAGTGTACCCTTTGAAATAACAAGGAATACTCCTATCCTTAAAAAAAAGATGTACAAAGTAGGGATAAGTGACGTATTTTTTACTGTCGATTTTAATAACTATAAAAAAGAAGATAATTTCTTATAATTCCAAATTAACACAAATTCCCTTTTTAGATAAGTTATAGAAATTTACGTTTTTAATCTTTTCTTTTAGAGAAGACGTAATTTCAACACATTAAAATGCAGAAATCCTAAGTATGAACTAAAAGATTGTAGTAGTGATAAGAATAATGGAATAATAGTAAAACTAATGTATATGCAATAAAGACATATTAGAATTAATCGATAAACGATGAAAGGTAGGTAAAGTAATGGAACGAATAAGAAGGAAAGTTTAGTAACCAAAGAAGGATGGTAAGGGTTAAAAAGAACAGTAATACAAATATAATAATAAAGAAGGAAAAATAAATAGTAAAAGATATTTAAATCTTTTAAGTTAAGTAATAAATGACGTCAAATTGATATTAATGAAACAAGGGGCCAGTTAACAAAGTAACTTTAATAGTTGAATATTAGAGGCGTAGTAAATAAATAAGTATGAATACATACGTAGCCTGAAGTACGAGTTTATGATGGGTGTGAATCATTAAAGTTAGAAAGTGACTTAGATCAAATAAGGAATGACATGGGCATTAAAGTGGGTTGGAATGCGAGGTCAGTAACGTTACACAACAAAAGTCTGCCCACCGCAACGGCTACCGACAGTTGTGTGTACATTAAACTAATGTGAGACATATCCAATAGTAGGACCCATGGGATTATACGTTCACGTATAGGTGAAGGGAATACCAAGTAGGATGTTTGCCTTGGGTTGAAGTGTCAAAGGACAAGTAGAGCCTCAGGATTATACGTTTGCGTATAGGGGGTATTAAGTTACAAGGGGTATTTCATAGATTGTGTTAAGTAATCTAAATGGGACGGTAAGCAAGGCGCGATGCAATGACAATGTTATTGGTACCAAATTGGGAGTAGGAACTGGTTCATAGGTCGAGAATGTTGTCGGTCCTGATTAGTCAGTGGAAAGACGAAGGATTACGCCTAAACGGACTATGCCTCTTACCAGCGTAGATTTCGTTTAGGACATGCACCTCTCCACAATTGTTTGCTAGTTTTTTTATGATAGGAGGCAAGGCTAGATAACCCTTTAATGGAGTCTTTCAAATACGAATAGAGTACGGCTAAACTTTTATGACGTCATTATTATGCACTACGGGAGTTTCTTGGTATGCATGGGCGACGAGGACGTGATACTGCGTTGATGATGGATCCTGACGAAGGTGTTGGGTTATGGATACTAGCGGGGATAGTATTTTGGTCCAAAGGGGGCTGTGATACTTACACACATACATGTACGTATGCTGTTATTATCTACTTCGAGTAGATGGGGCATCGTACGCGTACATGGAGTCGAGACGGCTATGTAAAATAAAAGACATAACTTATAATGATAGGCAATCGCCATAAACTAATGTTATGTGTAAAGTGTGTAATTTACCAGTCATCATAACATTATTCTGACCCCCTCCCTCATTACAACTAATAGAATAGTTTTAGAAGGATATGTACTAGTGTAAGGCAGTAACAATGGAGGGATAAACTTCCTTAGGCATGCTCGGCACTGACAAGTATCAATCTTGGTCGATAACTATAAGTTTTATCACACTTTACTATTCTGTTGTGAGTTATATTGATAGTGCTCTAATATAGTTTTGCTATTGCAGGATACCAAACACCAACGATTCATACTTGATTGACTTTTATTTTTGATTTGGTCAAAATTTGGACCTATTGGGGTGCGGGTTTTTACAGTTTATTTATATGTATTATAAATATATATGGCATTAATATAAGTAGGGAACTAGCTCCCTAGGTTTGTGACTTTTGGACATTACGTGACTGGATAGATGTGCACACGGAAACGAGGCCTATACACTATTTATTTAGTTGGGTTGATATTCGACTAGGGCGATTCTTTCGCAAATTGCACACATAGAAGGTTCCACGACATACGCAAAACACCGATGATGATGCCTAAGGAAAAGTGTAGCCCGACACAAATGGAGTTTCTTTGGTATGCACGATGATGAGGATGTGATACTGTGTTGTTGATGAATACCCGGCGCAGCGCGATAAGTGGTGTGACGATATCGTTGAGAATGGACATAAATGCCGGGGAACCTAAGATGTAACGACCTGATTTTTCGACTTTCGAAAGTCGACATCAATACGTCCACTGTATCGAATGCCGCACAATCGAATGCCGGAAAACCGAACCGTTAGGGTTTAAAGAAGAAGAAGATAGAAGAATAATAGAAACAGCAACAGAATAATCAGATTCTCACATTTTGCAGCGGAACAACATATAATAGATAAATGAATAATCTTTAAAACAAAAACAATATATCAGTTTACACATCACATTATCAGAGTTTACAACGACAAACAGCGGAAAAGAAATATTACATATATAAGTGATACGCCTCACCATCCAGCTTCAACTCCTAATCTCCACAGCAACTTCTTGACTTCGCTCTAGAATAATTGACAACCTGACTCTAGGCTGCAGGTGTGGAAAATTATAGGCACTCAGAGTTTAGAAAGGGAACAATAAACTCCAGGTCAGTCATGGGATTGGTGTGAGATCTTAAAAACAGTTATATTTAACAAGAAGAAAACAAAAGGGGAATAAAAGAAATTCGCAACGCTTTTTGGAAAATGAAACTACCATAAGGCCTCTCGGCATACACACAATGCAATCGCACACTTGGGGGAGATTTCTCCTTATGATAGTCAAACATGCTTAATACACAAAATTCTTTTTAATATTATCATTAGTACATAGTGCAGAAAACCTTTCGAAAGTATAATGCTAATCTTAGCCAGCATAGATACCATTATATTATGCCTGCTATAGCTACCATTTAAGAATGGCAGGTTATACAATTGCAATCGTAAAGGGCGCATATTGGTGATTGGATTTTCAACAAATGGTCAGGCTAAGGAACTTCCTGGGCCACATGGGTACGCCTTTAGAGGGATGCCTCGAGAACCTAACCGGATCTCTGCCAACATAAGGCCGGGTTACCTCTATAACTAGGTAACTACTGACACGAGTATGCCGTCCCCCGGTCGTTTGCGACCTTTATCCGAGGATCCTCAACCATAAAGAAACAAACCACAAAGTATAATAATTTTGCAGCATCAACATAGGTAACATATCTGGGCTCCATACCATGATACTACCCTTTTCCAGAAGGAAATGACATACCCTCGGGAGCGCTACCCCCAAATAACCTTGCTGCATCTTTCCTATTTCGACCATTCCGGGTTGCGAGGTCAGACGAAGTCTCGTCCACAAAGCTACGCTTTTCACAAAAGCCATGCTTCGATCAACATATGATCAGCAGCACTTCATATGCCACATTACCAAATTGGAAATATATCACTAATAACCATCAACTACATAACCTTTGAGCTTGTACGTCTCAGAGAAGGGTGTTAAGCTAAGAGAATAAATTCTCCGGCACCATAAGAAATGTATTTGATAGACACCAGCTTTACATCTCAAAGTGTCAGACACACATCCATACAAGTCCGTTTCGGGATCGAACGGAACCGAAGGCACTTCAAAGAAGCCCTTGCAATCCGGATATTCACTAATCACATCCGGAATCCCCATCACATAGGGTGATAAAATCTCTATACCAGAGCAATCCGGTGCATTGACATTCGACAGGTAATCCTTTCGCTTTCGAAAATACCCGGTCTTCAACACCATCTTCAAATGCAATCCCATTTCGTCGTATCATTATTCGAAATGAGTTTTATGACACAAGGTCATCTCTCGGCTAATCAGAATAACAAGCGCTTATTTTAAAAATAAGTGTTACATAAAAATTTCAAATAAATCACAACAATTTCCATATTGATCTTTTAAACAAAAGATCCATCACAATCACAAAGATTCAATGTGGTTTTCGAATATCCATTTGGAAATCGACTCCTGGTCGCATCGAAATTCAAATGCCGTTTAAAGGCCAATATTGATAGTCGGTTATTTAACTATCAATCAACATTCACAACAATCGCCAGGATTTAAATAATTTTTCCTCAATTATTATTAATTTCAATATATCTTCGCAAGATAAAATTTTAGCACTCCAACCATCTGAAAACAAATTTCGAATCAATTTTCACCTTTCAATCCTTTGAAAAGAAATTTCAAATCACTTTTCCAGATTTCAATACCTTGAAAACAAATTTCAAATCATTTTTTCCTTACGTGGAAAACATTTCCAAATATTTATTCGTTTCCACTGAAAGTCTACCGAGTTCAAGTATTTTAAAATAATACAAAATACTTATCGAAAATATACTTGGAAACATTTAAAATAATACTATTTTAAAATACTTGCTTAAATATTAGTTATGAAAAATATTATACTAATATCACATATAAAAATTCAAGCCCAAAATAAATTTTAAAATAAAATTAGTAGATAGGATATAACTATTTAAATATCCAATTTCTAAAACAAATATCAATTTAAAACTTTATATAATCACTTCTATAATAGTTTAAAATTTATTTTTGCTTTAAAGATTTTCAAAATAACCTAAGTAAATAATATTTCCAAACATTCTTTCCCTTAAACCATCTTTACAACTTAAATTTATAAACTATATTGAAAACATTCTCGGCTTTCAGGGAAAATACACATTCCATTCTATAATGGTTCATTTAAATCAACTTATAAATCTTTTTGGGTTTATTTTAAATTTACGTTCCAAATCCGTAAATCCCTTTCCACACTTTTAAAAATAAAACAATATTTATTTTTAAAACAAATTTCCCTTTCTTTTATAAAATTCCCATTATGGATTTTTTTTTATAAATATCCACTAATTTACGATTTTCAAATCGATTCCCAAGTATTTACTTTCAATACCGAATCAATTTTTCAAATTGATTTCTAAATTTATTTCAATTACCAAATTCAATTCCAAATTGGTTTCTAAATTTATTTCAATCGATAAATCAAATTTCATATCAATTTCCCAAAGGTTTATTTTTAAACACCAAATTGTTTTTCAAATTGAATTCTAAAATCTTTCAAACACTAAACTAAATCCTAAATTAAATTTCTAAATTTATTTCAACGCCTATCGACTTTCATTCGAACACCAAATCAATTCTCCAAATTTATTTTTAAAATAAATTCCTTTATCTTTTCCAAATTATTTAAAAACCATATTTTTAAAATAAATTCTTTATCCTTTGAATATTTTTACTTGAAATTCATTTACTAAACTTTTTCCCATATTTTGGAATTTATTCAATAAGTTTTCAAAATAAAACTTTATCTATTTAAATTTCTTCTTTTAAATCCCCCAATTCTTTTAAATGAATTTATTATAAATTTTCTACTTGAATTTTAAAAATCCAATTTTATTTATTTCTCGTATCCTACGATACCAAAAATATATTCGGCAAAACTATAGCCTTCAACATTTTTAATTACAAATATAATCACACACAGATTATAAATAACCAACACGCAATATTGAAGCAAATTTAAATATTTGAAGAATCCAGTTGGATCCCTCCAACCTGTTTCCCTACATCCATAGACATTAGCACAATAATTAAATACCAATTCCACTTCGAGGTGGAATATCGCGGTATATGAGATTTATAAAATATCATACGCTATTATGCGGCGCATAGGGTCTCATCCACGATATAATGCGGGAAATCAATCACTCCAATTATATATATAATACCAATTCCACTTCGAGGTGGAATATTGCGGTATATGGATTTAATATAATATCATCCGCTATTATGCGGTGCATAGGGTCTAATTAAATACAGCTGATAACAATAATCATCGAAACAAACAACCAATAATTTAAATTAACCACTAAAATTAAATCAGGTATCTGATTGAGTGAAAAGATCTCACCTTTGCTTACGCATGCAACAATTTTTAATCCAGACTGTTTTCTCCACAATTTTGACCTTGTATAAATATAAATTGAACAATTCAGTTGCCATTTTAAAATTTTAATTTAACTAACAATTTGATTTAACTAATAATTTGATTTTCGAACATTTTCCTTTAAAACCCTTTTTGTATCATAAATAAATTAAATCGGTTTATTAAAAAAATTAATCTTCGTAATACATTATTTTAAAATTAGACTGGTAAGTTCAAAATATGGATATTCTTTTCTCTTTTAACCATATATACACATATATTTGAAAAAAAATACAATTTCGATAAAAAAATATTATTTATTTAATTCTTCTGTTTATAAAAAACATCACAGTATTTTTCTTTTCAAAATCTTATATATATATATATTTACTGTTTTAAATTAAGATACGTATATGGATATAATTTTATATTCTTCTCTGTACATCTTTGGAAAAGAAAAAACAGTAGTTTCCTTTCAAACTATATATATATATATATCTATGTATGTATGTATGTATGTATTAAAAACAAAATTGTTTTTCTGCAAATATTTTTCCTGCATGTATATATTTTAACCATATAAATTTAACAAATAAACCATTTTAAATTTAACTATTTAAATAAATAAATAAAACAACATCTATACCTCACAAATAATAAATCGTGCACGAGAAGAAACCCACCAATGCTGATAAACATCGCGACCCCTACCATCGCCTGTCGCGAGCACCCAGGCGTCACGCTCCTCTTCTCCATGCGGGCAGCACCACTGCGCATTGCCACCTCTGCCTTTTTCTATCTCGTGCTTGCCCTAATTCCTGCCCACGCGTGCGATCGCGTATTCGCCTAGCACTCAATCGCCTGCTCAGGCCATCACCACTGCGCATTGCCACCTCTGCCTTTTTCTATCTCATGCTTGCCCTAATTCCTGCCCACGCGTGCGATCGCGTATTCGCCTAGCACTCAATCGCCTGCTCAGGCCATCACAAAGGCATGCGCTTGGCCTTGCAATCGATCACGGCCATTCCCCTTGACAATTCACGTGACGTCACCGCCTTCTTTCGATGTTCGAGCCCAAATCCATTGCGAACGACACACAGGGTCGCAGCCTCATTCGAGAACGAGAAATCGACTCTCCGAGAATCTGCTATTCTATCGATTTTGAGTCCGCCGTATTTTTTTATTATTCTCTGATTTCAAATTTTATGCGGAATATCGTAGCCATGGTTTCTGTCAATTCGATTTTGAAATTAATAAAGGAACGCGGCCATTTTTTTGAATGAAAGAGAAGTTTTTCTTTTTCTTTTTGACTTTGATACGCACGGTTTTGAAAAAAAATTATTGAAGACGAACACGTGTTTCAATTCTTTTGCCAAGTGTTGGAGAACAAGGAAACGTGTCATTAGCCTTGTGATAATAATATTATATTAAATACTCTATATTTATACTTTAAATTCAAATTCAAAATTCAAATCGTTTCGGAAACGCAACTTAAAATCTCGATCTCCAATCGAGGCATGCCGCCAAGCGTTTATAAGGTTATACCCTATTCCGAACGCTATGGAAAAGGTTTCAAGTCCAAATTCGATCGTATTGAGAAGATAGCTTTTCGAATTCAGTTATCAAATTAAATTTCGAGAAAATTTTCAACGCCTTTGCTTATCGTACGGTCAAATAATCACTCCTAACACTATGAAAATTTAAATCCGATAATAATACAATATTACGGATCAAATGGAACTGGTTTCGTCGAATTCTGAGACTGTGCCTCGGAAGACTATTTTTAAATATCAATTTAAATGATAAATTTCCAAAACTGAACAAATCATCTCCAAATCCAATTCTGAAGCTTCCATTATCTTCGGTATTATTAATATTGATTTTTGGAGCCTTCAAATTATTTTTAATCAGCTTAAAACTAAAGATTCAATTTTTTTTATCCAACTTCAATAAATTAAATTCAATAATTCAATTATTAAACCCATAGTTATTTCAATTAAATATTTCAATTTCAAATATTCAGAAATTCAGGGTTGTCACATAATGTATCGTTGTGCAAGTTGGCATTTCATGCTCCATCTCAATGCATAAATACAATACACGTAGTCGTAATCTGGGAATGGAGTCCCAAGGTTGATATTCTAGGTGGTCATATATTGAAGTAGTATTGGTAGCTATTAGTCGATCCATAGCTGTTTTGGAGTTCGATTAGTTGTTCAACCCTAAGTATAAGCCTTCACAAGATGTTGATGTAGGTGTATTTAGAACCATACCCCTTAGTTTAACAAAACCTACCTATGTAAATAGTTCATAAACACATTAGAACACCCTAGGTCATGTAAAGTATTAAAAAAGTCAATTCCATGTAATTACCAAATATTAATGATGTAATTCATTAACCAAACTTTTGTCCACCCACTTCTTTCCTTTCTTTTTTCCCCACCACAAGAGGATAGGAAAGCAGTTGATAGGCCTAGAGATTAGTACATAAAGAGGTGAGCTTGGCATTAAGTTAATATTTTTCATTACTCTTCGTGTAGCTATTTATCATATTTAGTATTTATCTGGCGGTATGTTGTATTTCTATAGACTCTGGAGTATGACTACGTATGTTTTGAAACTGTGTTTTCTAGGATATTTTCCAAGATGACTATTTTCTATATTTATATTTTTCTTTCTTCTACTGTAAGATTTGAAAGTGTAGAATGTTTTGAATTTTATCCTTGTATTTTTAGTCTCTGTATGCTTAAAAACCCAATACTCATATTTCTTGGCATTGAAGCGAGCCGAAAGGTCACCATATGCTTTGAATCGATGTGTCGTAAGGTGCAAGTTGTAATAATATTTGGCTATTCCAAGGAAAGTGGAACATGAATGATCAAGGCAAGGAAATAAACGAGGAGTGACTTTTAATAAGTGCGGATTGAAGGACATATTGGTAATGATTGTGGACTCAACCTTTGAAGGAAGTAATTCTTCAATTATAACATATCAAGACACTTTACGAAGAATTGTCCATCTCTTTCGAAGGGCGGGAAAATAGTTAAAGCTTATGCTATCCAAGCAACTCCAAACTTGAGTGCTCCACCAAAGCTCGACAAAGGGAAGAACATCATCATGGGTGCTTTCTATTTATGAATTTCCTCTTCATGTTTTATTTGATATGAGAGCTTTATCTTCTTTTTTTGCTAGTCATATGTTTGATAGTTTGTAAATAGTGCCCCATGTTATTGGTGACTCTCCTGTAGTGCCGAATCCCTTCGATGGGTCGGCACATCTTTCTATGATATTAGAGACATTAAATTATCTAATGGCAGGCCTGGTTTTCTTGTGATGCTTGATGCTTGGGTTTTCAAGCTATGAATATATAGTAGGAATGGATTGGATGGCGAAGCAAGAGGTTATTATTGATTATGATGGTTGTTCGCCGTATGAAGGATAGTGTGGTAAGGGACCTAATGTATATTGTAAACCCCAAGAGTTCTATGATGTTGAGTTATTTATACACTTGGATCACTCCTATGATAAATTGATGCAAGTTCCCATTGTTTGGAATTTTGTGGATGTATTTGAAGAAGTTTCAAGTTTACCCACCCTTCAAGAAATTTAATTTTGTATTGATTTAGAGCAAGATATGAAGTCGATTGTCTTACTTATTAGACACATGGCTTTGAGAGAAAGAAGGGAATTGGAGTCAAATTTCTGAGCTTTCTAAAAGGTTTTATTCATATAAGTACATTGGAGCAGAGAGCACCTATAGTGTTCGCCATCAAGGAGAATGGACTTAAGACCATGTCTTGACTATAGAGAATTTAACAAGTTGACAAGAAACTACAATATCCTCTTCCTCGTATTAATGATTTTTTCTACAAACTTGGAGGAGCGAAGATTTTCTCTCAACTTGATCTTGCTATTGGTTCACATTAACTAAGGGTGGGTAGAGATAGTATTCTAAAAAACACATGTAGAACTCCCAGTGAATCTTATGATTGATTGGTAATGTTATCCGGTCCTTATGAATGAACTAGCATACTTTGTTGATCTTATGAGTTGAATCTTTCATGCCCAAGCCAATAAATTTGTGGTGGTGTTCGTGTATGATATTTTGATATTTACAAAAAGTGAAGAAGAACATAAATTTCACGTGAAAGATGCATCGCAGGTGATGAGGTGAAATTGCTTGAAGTCAAAGTTTTCTAAATGTCACTTTTGGAGGAGTGAAATTCGATTCTTAGACCATGTTGTATCCGAACATGCTATTTCCATTGATCTAAAAAAGGTTACCATGGTGCAAGATTGGAAGGTACCACGTAGTGCAACCAAAGTATGTAGTTTCATTGAGTTGGCAGGATCAGGATGTTACCAGAAGTTCACTAAGGATTCACGAAGGTTGCTACACCTTTTATTCATCTAACTAGGAAGAATAGAGTCTTTTTATAGTATATAGGTAGTGAGAATTCTTTCATTATGATGAAGCAATTATTGACTAATTCCTCAACCTTGTTATTCTTAAAGGAGCTAAACATTACACAAGTGTTTATAGGATGAGACTCGGTGGGGTTCTTATGTAAGAAGGAAAAGTAGTTGTGTATGCTGGTATGAAACTTAAAACCTATGAGAAAAATTATCCAATTCATGATTTGAAGTTAGAAGTCATTATTTGTGCTTTGAAGAAATGTAGGAATTATTTGTTGGGTGAGAAGTTTAATTATTTACCAATCATAGTATATTTATTCTTCCAAAATGACCTCAATCTTAGGCAACACAAATGAATGGAATTCCTATAGTCTTATGATTTTGGAATTTTCTGTACTATCGGAAAGAGAAATTTTATGCCATATGCATTGACTAGAAGGCATGCTACGTTGGGTTATATGTTTGTTGAGTGGAAGGGTTTGGAGTATATTGCTGAGTTTGATATCCAACCTTCTAATGATGTGTTGCTTGGCTTGTTGGCAATATGGAAGTTAGACCCATACTTATCGATTAGGTCGGTTCTAACTAAAGACTTGATGTGAGCATTATAGTGTTCTCAAACTAGATTGGAAAAAAAGGATAAGTCTAACCATATTGATCGATATTCTATCGACGTGAAGGGTTGTGAGATTGTAGATTATGTGTTCCCGAAGTGGAAAATTTGATTGATGAAGTACTTCAAGAGTTCCATCATTCTAGGATTACTATTCACACTGATGGAAACAAGATGTATAATGACATGAAACATACTTACTATTGGAGGTTCACGAAGAGGCAAGTTTCAAAGTTCATCAAGAAGTGTATGACTTATCAACAAGTAAAGGCTGAAAAAAGAAGCCCGATGGCTTATTGTCGCCTTTAGAAATTCCAAATTGGAACCAGGAACATATTTCCATGTATTTAATTGATTGTTTTCCCGGAGTAGGAGGTGAAATAATTGTATATGGGTTATTGTGCACTGCTTGTCGAAAAGCTCTTAATTTATTCTTGTAAATGTTTCAAAAATAGCTCCATATTTAGCAATACTGTATGTACGTAAAATAGTGAGGATACATGGCACACCCTCTATTATAATCAATGATCGAGGCCCACTTTTCACAAGTCAGTTTTGAAAGGGCTTGCCACATGCATTGGGCATAGAATTGAACTCGAGTATGACCTTTCACCCTCAAACTGTTGGTCATACCGAAAGAGTGAACCGTATACTTGAGGATTTGTCGAGAGTTTTAATTCTTTATTTTGGAGGACCATACGAGGATTACTTGCCTTTCGTTGAGGTTGCGTCCAATAATAGCTTTAAAGCTAGTATTAGCATGAGGCCATTTGAAGCTTTGCATAGAAGACCTACGAATATCACCTTCATGTTGGTGGGAGACAATCGATAAGGCGATACTTGGACTGGAATGATACATGGGACTTAGGAAAAACTCGCCTTCATTTGACTTTGAATTTAAGGTTGGTGATTTGATCGAGGAAGGTTGTGAGTTTAGGAAATTTAGGAAAACTATCACCTTGGTTCGTAGGTTCATTGGACCGTTTCCTATTGTAGAACAGACCGAAAAGCTAATATATCGAGCTGTTCTTCCCGAAAAGATGTCCAGACTACCCAATATGTTCTATGTTCACACTAAAGCAAGTATGTGCATGACACAAGTGTAGTTCTTGAGCCAAGTCAATTGGAGTGAATGTGGAATCGGAAGTTTCTATGCGTAGAGGACATATTCAAATTATGCAGAGTAGTATGAAACGACTATGAAAAAAGGTTTTGAAGCTTGTTCCAGTCCAATTGGGCAAAGATTCTAGAAATAACACTTAGAGGCAGAAAGTGAAGATGCATGCTTCCAACCCAAAACGTTTTATTAAAATACACGTTTACTCTAAGTGTTTTGTTTCCATTTAGTTGATTGAATTACATGTTAGTATTGGACTTTCTTTGTATTGCTATGATTGGTTTGCTGACTTTGTGTTATGATGCAAGGTATTTATGCTGGAGGCACGTTATTGTCAGTGCAATATATTATTCCACTCTTATTTGATTGTTGGTTTAAGAGAAAGATAGAATTGTTAAGTAGAAAGTCCATTATAGTTGAAGTTGCCATGGAATGATAGGAATATGGGATTAGAATGGTTGGTTGAGTAGTTAAACTCGTATGGTTTGTAAAGTGTTTTAGCTACAGAACGATTCATCCAATTAATGCCTATTGATATTCATTCCAAGGTGGATCATCGATGATATGAACTCGGGTGTGAGGTGTAGTGAGTAAGCATAAGATCCCCAAGTTGTGAGGCTTGATGTTGGGGCAAGGAAAGCCGAGGCAATGGTCAAGCGAAGTACTGCTGGTAGGATGAATTTCCTTAGGGAAATTTAACCTACAAAATTTCAGATTGTTATTCCTACAATTAAATAATCGATTGATATGAGGTTATCGGTCGACTAATTGAACCCGAGAAGCAAAGGAAACAAGCCAAAAATGGCTTCGAATAGTCGACTAACTAGGTCCACTAATCGACATTTTGAGGAATCGGTCATCCGATAAACCTGGACTAATCGATGTTTCAACTGCTGCTAATATTAGTTACACTAAATCAGTTGAATGGCCAAGTTGGACCAGTCGACTGATCGTCTGTAGGTTGGAGAAGTTATGGTTTTCTCTAGGATTTTTCGTTGAAGCATCGAGATGCGATAACTTTGGATTGAGGCGAGGTTTGGAAAAGAGTTTGTCATTTCTTGAGGGCTATACTCTATAAAGTTTGGGTAGGTCTTGGAGTACTTTGTTTTTTGAGCCTAAGTGGGACCCACTTTGACAAGTGTTCCAAAAATATAGATTTAGAGATAGACTTGAAGGGTGTATAATGTTGTTGGATGATAAGGAGTGGTTATAGGTGATTCTTATGATGCACTTTGATGTATATGGCGATCACTTTTATAGAGTCGTCTGGTTGTTTTTGAGACGCAAGCACTAGAGTATCATTGTATATGATTTCATACGGTATTGCATATACGGAGTAAGTCCATGTTCCTATGCTTTGGCATTGGATTAGATATTTATAAACCATTTGTGGAATGAGCAGTTTTTATGCTGGATGTATGTCCTCTGATGACTTCAATACATTGTGGATAGAAGATGTTCTATTTTGACAGCTTAAGCCATGGAACTCAGGCTATGTTGTAGCAAGGGTTAAGAGCCTCGATTTACTTGTGATTTTTTCTCATGATAACTAATTGGTAGCAGTTACCTAGGTGTATATTGATTCGGTTTCGATACAATTATATATGGTTGACGATGCGTAGGAAGCATTATAAGTATTGGTTTTATATTAGTGATTGTGCTCAATGGGTTTTGGCCTTTGTCGGGAGACCATGGCCCACTATCCTTATATGTGATGTTTGGGGTCACGATTGGTGCCATATTAGTGTAATAAATTTGACCCTATATGTATATTCAAATATTAAAATTCAAATGTTCTTGTTAAGGGAAATTAACAAACTCGACCATATAAGTATTAGGTAATAAATTTGAATATCTATATTAAGGGTAATTAATGAATAAGACTAGGTAATAAATTATTTAACCCAAGCCAAAATCATTATTATACAACCCCTTAACCTATTCACCTCTCCATTTTACATTCACTTCATTCTTAAAAGAGAAAAGAAACCCCAACACCTTAGGCGACTACCATTGCTAGGAAATGGGAGTGGATATCAATGCTAAAAGATTAAAGTTTTCATCTCTATGAAAAAAAGAGGATTTCAATCATGCCCTATAAATCTGAGCAAGTTAAACTTTCTCTAATTTACTTCCATATCCACTTGGGTAATTGGATTTGATATCTACTGGCTGACTTTAAGCATGGTTAAACATGTTTTAATCGTTAGAAATGATTTTCATGTGTTTAATGATTTAAATGACTAAAATTTGGTCATTTTGGATTAAAATATGATTAATTCTTCTCAAGATGCCATGAAATCATAGTATGAAATTTCTAATATTAAAATAGATATGGGTTTTAAATTTCATAATTTTCTGATGAACCAATAATTAATTATGAATTTTTTAAGTGGAAAATGGCTAATTTCGGGTATAATTTTATATTTAAAAATATTAAAACCAAATATTTTGTTTTGAAATTTTTCTTCAAATACAAGATGATATTTGGAATTTTGGTGGATTTTTAAGAATTTTGCCATTAATTTTCAATTTTTTATGAATTACTTGTTAGAGAAAATGTTACTTGAACTAATGAAAATAGTGAAGGAAAAGACTTGTTAATAGGGCTAGAATTTTGTATTATTTAGAGAATATCGTTCCAAGATAAGAGTAACCATTGAACAAATGACGCATGGACAGCTTAGGCTGAAAATTATTGCTTTATTAAGGCTAAATATGATTTTGCACTTAATTACGGATTTGCCATTAAGACCTATGGCAGCTCTACTTAGGTATGCGATAGTCCTAAATCTTGACCTTCGATAGCTTAAAAACTAGATATTTTATAGCCTAATATTAAACACTCGATAGCTTTAAAGCCTAGCCCCTCAATAGTTATGAAGTTAAACTTTTTATAGCTTTAATGAAACATTTGATAGTTTTAAATGTGGCTTGCGATTGCTTCTATAAAAGGGTCAACCTTCAATATCTTGTGACATGTGATATAATTTGACATGCTATACGTTTTGACCTGCGATAGCTTTTAAAAGATAATATGTAATAGCCTTAAGGTTTAACCTTCGATGGATTGGCATAAGACAGCTTAACCTTAGATTGATTTAGTAAGCGACACATGATATCTTTAGGGCTCAACTTTCGATAGCTTGGGAATATGGCTCGTGATAGCTTAGTATGTGATAGGTTGGAATTCGATGGATCAATCTTCGATAGCTTTAAACTTTGACATGCAATAGCTACATAATGCCAACATGTTATAACAGTATGTCAACAAATTGGCTGTAGTTACACCTGATTTTGAGTGAGTTAAATGTTAGTTTTGCTATTTTAACATGCGACGGCCAGTGCTACTAAGACTTTCTTAGTAGAATAAGAGAACTTTTAATAACACTTTGGAAGCCACTTTTTAAACTGATGGTTGAGGATTTCATAAGGACGAAATGACCATAGAGGATAATAAGTTAGATTAGGGAGTCTTATTAAAATGATAAGAGGAAACTACTCTTAGAAAGGCTAATTAAGGATAAACAATAACCTTTAATGTCGAGAACAGTAGTGTGAGTCCATAAATGGCATCTGAATGTATATTTATGACAAGGGATGAGAACTTTTGTGTGAGGCCATAAGTGGCATAGAATGCCTAATCACGACAAATGATGAGAAATTTAGCATGACGCCATAAGTGGAATTCAAATGTCTATTCACAAGAATTTACGAGAATTCTGCTGTAAGGACCTAAGTGGCATCTGGGAGCTTGTTTTCGACATGAAAATGAATTAGGTGGGGTAAGGCCATCGATGACAAGTTGAAGTCTTCTCACGACATAATTCCTAAATAGTAGAGGTAGCCCAAAGGGGAAAACTGAACGCCTTGACTAATGAATTAAGTTGGGATATGCTAGGTAAGGAAGGTGCACTTATTAATGTAATGATGATTATGACTATGGCTATGTGAAGATATTCACTCTTTTGGATATTTGTATGTTTAATAATGGGTGAAAACCCATTACGTTCTTCAATGACATGGTCTCATTATATGATTGAATTGTTTAGGGTAAAGCTTTACTCATACTAGAATTTATGTACGACTTGTGTTCTTACTATTTCCTAAAATCTCATGGGTGCCCATTCGAGTAAGTTGAGTTTATGGCTTAAGAATGTAGCTTTTGGAAAAAATGAGTAAAAGCACCATAGACGAAGCAAGAGGCTTATTTTCTAATAAAAGTTGTTTTGAATTTTCGCGGTTGTGAACTAGATTGTATAACTGGTTAAATATTCATTTTAGCATCTTCACATGTTGGGTATGACACAACTATTTTTGTTTTATAATATTTATCCCTGCATGGGTATGAATTAGGATAATGAAAATGTAATGCATTTGTGTAAGACAATTTATGTAATGAAGTTATTTTACTGCTCTATTTGCTTAATGTTGTGAAAAAAATTAATCTCATTTTGTTGCTTGAAAAAAAAATTGGTGATGACTACAACATCATTCAAGTTCGTTTTCAGGTCTAGAAATTGGGCATGTTACAACTTATTATCGGATCATAGGTTAGATACACTTAAGTTAAAAAGAGTTAAAAATAGTTAAGTATCTACTATAAAACAAACACCTTGGAAAGGGTATACACTATTATATAATGTACTTTTATTTTCTATATAGAATATTGGGGGGTGTGAGTGTCTATATATATATTCGTTTATTATTATTTCACTCCTTTTCTTTATGCTTTTAATGAAGGTTTTCTTAATAGAAAGAGCAAGATGAAGATGAGGAGTCGAAAAGTTACATTAGGAGAAGCAAATGCAAGAAGAGAGGCCATGAGTACTCAAACTAATGGTTAAGGAGGACGACCAGCCTCAAGTGTCAGAGTTGAGGCTAGAGTACAAACGCCGGCTCCAACTATGGGAAATATGGATATGAATGCACTCAGTTCTTGGTGAACTTGGCATAACAACAAGTACCGCTATAGTCTCAAATGTGCCAAGAGGCCCGAGGCTGCTAGTTAGGGAAAACTTTTCTAAGACGAATAGGGATTTCTTTTATCTAGGAGGAGATATGTTTGATGGACTGAAACTTGCATTAGAGGGTAGTATTGACTGGTGATGTATGATCGGTTTTATTGAGACTTGGAGCTTACAAATGCTTAGAAAGTGAAGTTGGTGTCCAGACGGTTTAATCGATTGGCAAGTATTTGGTGATACAATGATTTGGCAAGTATTTGGTAGGATACAATAAGGGTGGCAGTTCCAGAGAAAGAAGCCACTTGGGAAAAAAATTTGGGGTTCATTTCTGGTTTAGAGTTATCAGTGATGTTTTAGGAATTTATCGAATTACGGCAAGGAAATATGACTACGTTAGAGTTTGTACAAAAGTTCAATGCTTTTTCCTAGTATGGTGCTGACTTAATTAGAACCCCAATAAAGAAGGTGAGAAGTTTATTTTGGGAATGAGGCTAGGATTAAGTAATCAGAGGAGGGTGCGTTTAGCACTTCCATTCGATGAGGTGGTAGACATGGCTAGGAGATATGAGCTTATGTATGCTGAGAGAAGAGATGCTGGGAAAAATCCTTAAATTGATAAAAAGAAGTTTGTTTCATACCAAAAGGGTAAGATGGGGCAACAACCAAAAGGGAAAGATTGAGGAGGGAGGTTACAAAAGACATTTTGATGATTAATTATTATACCTGTGGGCAGCTAGGGCATTATGCAACTAAGTGCCAAACACCAAAGGAACAATAAAAGTCGAGTTATTTAACCGCGGAAAACCCGACCAGAAGAAGAAAGATTATTCAAAGCTAAGATAAGATATGGTCTTTGCTTTGGAAGGACGTCTATAGGACCAATGGGTACAGAAAGGAAAGAGTGTTGCGCTAGGAGGTATAAGCTCGATCTCTGGTAATTTAGTTAGAGTTCTTTTTAGTATTAGTTCAAATCACTCCTTTATTTCTAAAGATTGGTGGATAGGTTAGAATTACACACTGTCTGCTTGATTACTTCTTTGTGTGTAGTTAATCTGATCGATGGGCATGCCACTGTTGGATTAAGGTGCATTAAACTTGAGTTCGCTTTATGTGGACATTTATTTCTATGAGATACATATGCTTTTGACTTCGTAGGATATGGGGTACTTTTGCGAATGGATTGGTTAGTGTGTAATGACGTTAGGATCTGTTCTACTGATAGAGTTATTGCCTTATGGAATCTGAACGATGGAGAAAGGATCATGGTTGTGTTAGACATTATGAAGGGGAAGTTCAGATCGATGTTGTGTGCGATGCAAGATCAAGAAGATGAGTTCAACTGAGTGTTAGGGGTATGGTAGTTTGTTGATATTTTTGAGCTGGTCATAAGATTACCGCCTAGAAGAGCGACTGAATTTCGTATTGATTTGATGCTAGGGGCACCACCTGTTAGTAGACCACCTAGCAGAATGTCACCCAATGGGATGGAGGAATTGAAGATGGAGCTAGTGGAACTTGAGCATAAAAGTTACATTAAACCGAGTAGCTCGCCATGGGAAGCATCCACGGTATGTGAAGTAGTCGGATGGATCATTGCTGATGTATACCAACTACCGGATGTTAATTGAGTTGACTATGAAGGATCATCCGCTGCCCAGGATAGACGTCTTATTTGATCAGTTGAGTGGAGCGAGAGTATTCTCACAGTTAGATTTGGCAATGAGATTCAACCAAATGTGGGTTGCTGAGGATAGTGTCCCGTTGACTCCATCTAGAATTAGGTATGGTTCGTATGAATGGTTAGTCATGCCATTTGGACTAACCAACGCCCATGCATTCCTTTTGGATCTTATGACATGAACCTTTCATGATCAACTAGATACATTTTTATTGGTCTTCATTGACGATATTTTAGTGTACTCTAGAATGAAAGAGACTATGAGGTGCATCTTAGATTGGTGTTAGAGACATTAAGACAACACAAATTGAAGGAAAAGTTTTCAACTATTACTTTTGGAAATAAGAGGTTAAGTTTCTGGGTCGTGTAGTTTGGAGAATAGGTTAGCAGTGGATTCATCAAAGATAGAGACCACTAATGATTGAAAGAGACTGGAGACAATTACAAAAACAAAGGGTCTCTAGGAATTGGCTGGCTATTACCGCATATTCGTTAAGGGTCTCTTTGAATTAGCTAGCTATTACCACATATTTATTAAGGATTTCTTGCCTATAGTAGCAATTTAAACTAAGTTGACCTAGAAGAACAAGAAGAACATATGGACTGAAAATTGTGAAGGGTCTTTCCGTATTAAAGAATTTATTGACAAATGCTTCTAACTTGATTATACCTGAATGGAATTAGGATTTGGTAGTTATACCGATGCTTATAGAACAAATTTGGGAGAAGTACTGATGCAAAAGGGCAAGTGATAGCTTACCCATCAGCACAGTTGAGACCACCTAAAGTAAGATATTTGACTCACAACTTGGAGTTGGCAGCAGTAGTCTTTGCATTAAAGATTGAAAGAACTTCTCTTTTCAGAGAATGGTTTGAGTTGTATTCGAGTCATAAGTCTCTTAACTATTTATTCCCTTAAAAAAATTAAATGTTTGTCTACAATGATGGTTAGAATTCCTGGTGGCATATGAATTTGTCATAGAGTACACGCTGGAAAGAGGATAAAGTTGCATATGCTTTAAGTAGAAAGTAGTGGAATGGAGTATTAGCCATGGTTGAGGAATTAAAGGAGTTAGAGACATTGGCGCCTTATGGGTTGCATTATAGAAAGAATGCATGCAACAACCCGCATATTTTACGATTGTATATTTAAATATTTTATTGAAATATATCATCGTTAGTCGGATTATAGTCCGAAATGCTACTTTTCGCAAACTGTCACATTAGGACTCGAGACCAATTTCATTGAGTTCAAAATGGCATTTGCGACCTATTTGAGTACAAACATCGATATGTTTGAAGCTAGCTAAAATTTCGACCTTTTTACTTAGGGTTTTGGGTTTGGGTTTCAGCCCATTAACCTAACATATCAACCCAACTCCACTCCACTCCTCTTCGTTCCTTCATAATATTTCCTACAACTCAAGCTTTAGCGAAAATGATGGAGGAGATTGGAAATTAAAATCCTAAGCCTTAGTTTCTTTAGCAAATCCAAGTTTTAGCTTCAAATTCAAAGAGAAGCTTAGGTAAGCATCTCATTCTTCTTCTCCATCTCAATCTCTCTCCAATTTCAGAAATTTCCTGTAACCTAATTTGGGAAATATTGCTTATTATCTTAGATTGGGGCTTTTAGATTTGAGATGGAAGAGTGGTTGATCCTCCTTTGTTTTCAAGCTTCGTCTTCCTTGTTTTTGTGTAAAAGATGAGATTTTTATCTCACATCTATGTCTACATCTATCTTTGTGGTTAGGTATGAATTCCTAACATCTATTTATGATTATTTGCTTTTGATTTGAATTGATTTGGTGATTTACTAATTTCTGGATTTGAAGTCCAATTTTGTGAAAATCCTACTAAGGATGTTTGGATATGTTGTTTGGGATGCATCGAAGAGCCTATAAGGCTGGGTTGTCGCTTGGCGTAAATCCTTAGTCACCGTTGCTTGCTCGCTCGCTCCTGAAATCGTTTTGGCCATCATGACCTAGGCAAATTGTTGCCCTTACTAAGTCAGACGTCTGGATACCAATGCCAGACATCTGGTTTTGCCTCTTGGAGAAAATTATACACGGTAGAGAAAAATAAAAAAAGGTCAGAAACCAATCCCAGACGTCTGATTCTTAAATCCAGACGTCCGGATGGTTTCGGACGTCTGGTTTGCCAAACCAGACGTCTGGTTGGTTTTCTAGAATATTTCCAGAAACCAAAACCAGACGCCTGGATCAAGCCCTCAGACATCTGGATCTGTGCATATCTGCCTATTTGCCTAATTTTGAGTATAACTCCAATGTTAATTGATTTTTGGTCGATCTGACTAGTTGTTATCACTATTCGACTTTGATGACTTCTTTCTTTGGATTTTTGGGAATATCCACTTTGATGGGTTTGGTATCGATTTCATTGGGTCTAATTCACGTCTTCGTATGTGAATTTTTGGTGATTGATTGTTTATACAATCATTTCTGTGGCTTGTCACTTTAAAATGCAAAGGTTTCAATACTAGTAGTAAATATTCAAATCCTTTCACAAAGATGATTTCAACTCTATTTTTGATACAAAGTTCGCTTTTAAGACCGTTTTCCAATCTATTAGTATATACAAACCTTTACTTCATTCATTTGAGATATCTAATTAAACGACGTTGTAAAACAAGTGGTATGAAACACTTACGTTTACTTCGTCGGTTAATTTTTGGACTTGTTCGATTGAAACTCTTGTGACAATTTGTGAGTGGGAATCTACAATTTGTTCGTAAATATTTAAGTTAAGCCAGTGGTTATGGGACATGAAGCTAAACTTATTTTTTTACTAGCTTAGTGTAACTGACACTTCTTGATGATCGATGATGATCATTTGTGGTTTAGACTAGCAATGTGTGATGTCTCTTTGTCTGCGAGGGAGACTAAACCTTGTTTCTGTGGAGCTTCGGCTCAAAATTTGTTGGGGGGGGGGGGGTAGCGACCCATGGTCTTTGGGCCGTTTGTGGAGCATCGACTCAAAATTAATGGTTAGCAACCATGGAATATCGTTCCGTTTTGTGGTACACGTGTTGGCGATTCATGCTCCTGTTTTGTGATAGGCCTCCCCCTCTTGTGATTTCTGGATTTATAAATGATGATTTCTAGAATTTGTGTCTCACCAATTTTAGTGATTTACATTGATGAGTTTATCAATATTTGTGCATTGGTGAATTTGTGTTTCAATAAATTTTACGATTGGCATTGAGGTGATTGCCAATATTGTGACTTGGCGAATAAAAATAAAGAATATGGTTTTCTTATTAATTTGTGAGAAGATTCTTGTGATATTGATTAATCTCTAGTTGATTTTCAAATGCATACTTATTATAGTATGACATTATTGTTATCATACGTTTTTGTCATATCTCTTATTCTATCTCATTTTAATCTGATATTTATAGCTAGACTGATCCGTTTATTATTTTTCTTATTAAATAATACTCGGGTCAGACCGAGATGTTACATGTGCTTCTGCTTCACTCCTTATCTGGGATCATCACTATCTGACTTTTGTCTAACTACATTAGATTGGTAGTTTTTGTTGTTATACATTCGAGATAGAGACCCCTTGATGTATACATACTCTTTGATGTAGCACTTGTATCTATTCTTTTGTGATCTTGTGGATCTTAATTGACCAATTCTCTGATGTACACATATATGTGTTATATTCATATCGGTTTTCGCCTTCGTGATATGAATATCTGTGACTGATTTATGTTATGTTTATTTCTATATACGTTTCCGAAGACTACATAGCCACTGTGTATGTGATATCCCGGAATTTCAAGCAATTTAAATATGATAATCTCCTTGATTCAATTATTTAAAATTGGCAAAATGGTTATTTTAAATCAATATAATGTGATGATTTTTAATGAAAGTATAAATAGATTTGTAAAAGGGATAATTTTTTTTACGAATTTATTTGGTTGTTTTATAACTAGACGTTTAATAGACTTATTATTTTCAAATTTACATATGTATTGTTATATGTGTATGTATATATACTTATTTAAGTTAATTTTTAAAAATAGAATTGTTATTTTCAAATTTAATAGTATGTTTGTTTAGAATAAAATATATGTTTAAGTCAATTTTAAATTGGATTCTAGAATTTGAATTTGAATTCAATATTTGGATTTAAATTTGAATTTAAAGAAAAATTATTTGAAATAGTTAGATATAAAAATATATGAATAAAGTTTCCATAAAAATATAATTTGTTTTATATTCTTTTTCTTTAAAAGAATTTATTAAATTATAAAAGTATTCATATAAATAATAAATAAATATGAAAGTTTTATATTTATATCTATAAATGAATTAAATACACTAGGTATGATTTTATTTAAAAACATGATTGGATTTATTTTAATTTTCTTTTAAAGGTTTTATTTTTTAAATTTACAAAAGCATTTATTTAATTAGAAATGTATTAACTAATAAAGATATTTATATAAAAGTTTCTTTTTAAATCAATTTAAGATATATAAAAATGAATTAAGACATGTGTTAATCTATAAACACCATTAGTAACATGTGTTAGATAGTTAAATAGGTTGGAAGACAAGTGTCACCCCTTTATTTTATCTTTCTTAATTTTTATAAAATTTTAAATTGTTTTATATAAACATACATCTTTCATTCTTATTTTTTCTAACCTCATTTCTAAACAAAGGAAACAAACCAAATTTTATAAAGAAATTCTCAGATCAAAACTATAATTCACTTTTCAAATCAAATACAATCTGTACCTCTTTTCTCATCACAAAATCCAATCTGTACTTCAATTTCCAAATCAAAGACCCAACCCTGTAACCATTTTCATTTCAGAGAAGTCTCCAAAATCTGCCATCAAATTCTCAAAACAATTTCCAAGTCTATAACCCATTTTTGAAAGCAAGCCCAAAAACCCATTTTAAAAGCAAATGAATCAAAGCTTGCAAGTTTCATAATGCAATCTGGGTTATCAATGCAATCAACAGAATTGAAGCTTCAACCTGTATCTTACATAGTTTTTCAAGCTTCAGCATTTCGGTTTTCAAAATGTTTTCTTCTTCAAGTTCAAAGCATCATCTTTCTGGTTCACTGGTCAAAGCTAATTCAAGGTTTCCTGTATTCAAACTCTCTGCTTTCTACAGAAAAAAAGTGAGTAAACTTTCAAATTTAAAAACTTAAGTAACAAATATATATGTTGCATGTGTATACTGTTTGATAATTGCTTTGCTTATCTGTACATATGTGAGCCTGTGTGCTTTTCAGTTGATTTTATCATCTCTGTGATTAGTATGCCTCTGTACTATACACTGTAAGCATGAAACATTTTTAAGTTTGATGCATATGCAAAATGTTTAAAGTAAACTCATGAAGTAAGTTAGCAAAAATATGTATGCATGTTGTTTTATTTTGAATATATGAATGATTTTAAACCTGAGAACATATGTAGTTCATTTGTTTATATCAGCGTTTCTCTGTTCATTGTTACAGAGTGTAAGTGAGAATTAAAAAAAATCAAAATCTTTTATTTAATCACTATTAGGACCTGAATTTAAAAAAAAATAGTTTTGTTAAATCATAATCTAAGAATCAAAACTAAATTCAAGTATTTTAAAGGTTTAAATTATGCTTAAATATGTAAAATACAGCGGTGATGTTAAAATCACATTAAATCAAATGTTGTAATTCATTGTTTCAGGGTTATAACTTGAATATATTTAGCAAATTTTGAGTTTTAATACTGAAACCAAAAAATTTAATGTCGCATTGAATATGCAATTTGGGTTTGACAGGAAATGGGTGTTTGGGCCACCTTTGGCGATCAAGAAGGAGAGGGGTCTTGGATTTTCTTCTAGAGATAGTTCTAGTTGTAGGGTGTTCAGGAAAAATGCCCGAAGTTGTTCACGATCATCAAGGCGACAAGGAGAATGGGATTTATGATTTAACCCTAGTTTTGGTCGATCATGCTAAAGAGGGTACTGCGTCGTCTCTAAAGCATCGAGTCGCTTGGGATTTAGAAGAAGGCTGCATGGATGATTGACGGAGATGTAGCCAGAGTCTTGGGGGCTCTGGTGATCGGCGACGTGGATGCGGGGTTGTTTCCAGGCAGTGGTTTTAATTCGAGTTCTCCTGTGAAGCTCCATGTTGTTTTGGGTTCTACGGTGATGAAAGGATGATCAGAATCGGCTGTTGAGTGGATCGCTGATGTGTAGGAGGTTTTGGAGTTGATCATGGCGGCGTCGATCGCCGGTGCATATGCACAGGCGTGTGTCAGTGTTTTGAGTTAGTTTGGGGAAAAAGTTTTATCACGGGGTGCAACTCGAGATTATGGCAAGATCGCTTGAGTTTGAACTCGAGTAATGCCGAGTGATTTTTAATCCTGTAGCAGTTTTCTTTTGTTTACAGGTTTTATAATTTAAAACTTTAACTAAAAACTTAAACTAAGTTTTGAAATGGAAGAAGAGAAGAAGAGGAACTCGGGTGTTTCTCAGGTGTTGATCGGGTTAGACCCGAAGTTTAATTAAAGAAAATTTTCAAAAGTATTTAAAAGATTTATTTTATAAAACATGTTTAAAATTTAAATAAAGTATGTTTTAAGTTTTTAGCATGAATCTTGTTTTTAAATTTATTCTTGATAAAAATAAATGTTTTCTTTAACATTGTTTATGTAGTTGAAACTTTGTTTAATTTAAATTTTGTTAAACCAAGTTAAAGTATTTTAAAACTTTAGTAGAAATGAAATTATAAAGATTTTATAGAAAGTGAGTTTATTGATTTAAATTTAAAACTTGATTTAAAACCATTACTTGATGATATTTTGAAGTATTTAAAGGAAGTTGTGATTTGTAAATTTTAAATCATTATGTTGAATAAGTATTTTAAACTTAATTAATAATTTAATTAAGTAAAGTTAATTTTTTTAAGTAAATTGTTTCAATAGGCATAATTAAGATAAGGTTTTATCTTAGGATAATTATGGTTTTTAATAATTTGAGATTAATTAAGTTAATTAAGAAATTTAAGTGTAACTAATTAACTTAATTAATTAAGCATAAAGGGTTAATTAAGTAATTAATGAAGAACAATTAATTAATTTAATTCACTAATGATTAAGGATTTAATTAATTTTTTATTTAGGGATTATAATTATAATTAAATGAATTAAGGATAATTAATCAATAATTAAAGATTAATTAATTTGTAATTAGAAATTAAATAATCAAGTAATTAGTGGTTGATTTATACTTAATTAAGTTTTGTTAATTAATAATTAAGCTTTATTAATTAATAATTAAGAAATAATTAATCTATAATTAAAGTTAAATTAAGGATTAATTAACCGTTATTAAAGGTTAATTAATTGTAATAAGAATTGATTAATTGATTTATAAAGGATTAATTAATCATTAAGTTTTATTAATTGATAATTAAGGTTTATTAATTAATAATTAAGAATTAATTAATCTATAGTTAATTACTTTATTTAAATGGGTAATTAAGGGATGAATTACCCAACTGTAATTAATCAAATAAGTGTGATTAATTTGGGATAATCAAATGGATTGATTAATTAAAGATAATCATTTGGGGATTAATTAAGTATAATTACTTAAATGAGATGGATAAGTGTAATTACTTAAGGTAAGTAACTAATGTATAATTATAGGATGTAATTAATTAATAGGATAATTATTTAGTAGAAGTAATTAAGGGTAAATTACTTGGTATAATTAATCGAAGGGTTAATTAATTAATTAATTAAACAGTTAATTAATTAAGGTAAGTAATTACGGGATGGTAATTACTATTTATGATTAATTAAAGTTGATTAATGAAAGTAATTAATTAAGGGTCATTAATTAACGTAATTAATGAGAGAAATTAAGGGTTGATTAATTAAGATTAATTAATCAATAATAAGTGATTATAAGGTAATTAATTATAATTAATTAAGGATTAATGTAATTAATTACAGTTAATGAAGTAATTACTTAATGGTTTAATTAATTTGTATAATTAATTAAGGATTAATTACTTAATGTAATTAAAGATAATTAATCAAGGTTGATTAATTAAGATGATGATTAATTAGTTGGTTTAATTAATGTTTATGTAAGCAAGATTTATTGCAATGGAAGTGATTAATTTAATTTATTTTAAATTAATTAAAGATAAAGTAATTAATTTAATTCATTTTAAATTAGTTATAGAATGGTGATTAATAAATCATTGCTTATGGATGCTGATTGATATTGGATGCTTTGCATGGTTTGAGATCTCAGATTTGAGATAAGTGATATCGTGTGATATGGATGCTTTGGTTGAGGTATGATGATAATATAAATTATCTGTTGTGATGATAATGTAGATTATCTATTGTGATATTGTGAATTATCTATCTGTGTGTATATAGATAATAGCATTGAATTGTTTAACCTTAAACAACTTAGACCTAAAAGATACGTTTTGGATTTCGATGAGACCGGGATCGGGTTTCCAGATTTGGATATTCGAAAACCACATCGATCCAAATTAATAATAGGTCGTAACATCTCAAAGTGAAGATCAAGATGGAGTTTTAAAGTGCAAGGGTTATTGTCGTTAACTCTGAGGGTGATTCCAAAATGAGTGTAACGAGATAATGCCTTCGGTTTCGTTCGAACCCGAAGCGAACTTGTATGGATTGAATGCTTTCAGCACATCGTCAGGTGGACGATGAGCATTCTAAGTGATGTTCTCTATAAAGGTAATAATAGCCTCAATCCTCATCAACCGGGAATAGCTAAAACAGGGAAGGTGCAACAAGGCTAAGTGGGTCATGCCCAAGTAGGATGAGATAAACCCCTGTCTAGAGTACCTTCTTATTCGGCTGTGTGGGCGGTTGCTAGCTACAACCGCGGGGTTATCTTATTCGGAACTGTTCAGTAAGGAATGGTTCCGGCTTTGTGTTGCAGGGGATTGGGAGTAATCTTCGGTACGGTGATCTAGGCCCCGTACTGTCACGGGTGGTACCCCGGTAGCCCTGCCATTGTATTGAATCCAAACTCCAATAAGCGCCCCCAGATTTGATTTTATTACCCACTTTTGTGGCTAGTAGCTGGAATTTAATGAATGTAACAATTTCGACTATTTTCTATTTATTTGAAAACCATAGACCCTATTATAATATCATAGAATTTCCTATCAAATGTTTTGGTTAGCGTAAGGTAAAAACTTACCCATGTTTATGTGTGGGGAGTCTTACGTGATACCTTTTTCTTTCAAAAGGTTTTTAAAGTTAAGCAACTTTAACCCGTTTACTCACACCAGACCCATGTCTGACCCAGAGTTTATTCTGTTTTTCATAAACGCTTGGGTACTCAAATTTTTACGAGTAGCCAACGGATTCAGGTTAGATTTGACAAATTCTAGAGGAGCAATGGAGTAGGAGGCTTTAGCGCAAAGATATATAGTGTTCCGCTGTGTGTTCTCTGAGTCGTTTGTCTGTATTGTATATTGAGCTGTATAACTAGACATGTGTTCATAACTGTCTAGTATGTGTTGTTTATGCTGTGTATCTCTGATGTATATGATACTATGTCTTCTTTCTTCTCTATCTTTCTCTTTTCTATCCCTTTCCTTCTTAAAAATGATGTGTCTTATTGTGGAGAATAAGGTGGGTCGTTACATTTGGTATCAGAGCATTAGGTTGAGCGAATACCTAGGCTTTGTAGTGGTGTCTTTCTTGAGAGAGCATACTTGTAATTTTTATATATAACCATATATATATTTCTACCTATCTGTTAGGTTACCTATTTGGGTTTTCCAACATAAATTATAAAGGTAGATAGGGTAGTGGTGTATAGAACGACTACCAATGGTTGTAGTTTGAATGTTTGGGGTTGGAAGTGTATCTGTCGGTATTGTAGACCTAATACCGTCTCGAGCAAACTTTACAGTTAGGTGTAAGGATTCCATTGATTTCTGAAGGAAATCTGTTAAGGTTCAGAGTCCATCATTTGAGTATAAGTTGATCGCGCTCGCGTGAGCGGATTTTCGAGAGTTTGGATCTGTCACCTAGGCAGAAGCGGGCGATGGTATTTTGGTAGCTTCAGGGAGGAGTAGCTATGTGATGAGACGCAGTGACTATGGATGTTTCAGAAGATGTTTCTTTGGAACAAGTTTGAGGAAGTGTGTCTACTTCAGTGACGAGTTTGAGTCCAGCTGGGTGTTGTGTTTAGTTTGGAGAATCGAGGAGCTTTGGATAAGAAGTCTTTGGGCATCCGTAGCAGCGGTGCAGCTCGTAGTATTCTGTGTTCCAACAAGAAGATCTTGTGGCTTTGCATTTTCCTAGAGGTGGAGTTCAGAAGCAGCAGAATGGATCCATTTCTTCGATGGATTGGTTTAGCATAGCTATTCTGATTTGTGGAGAGAGAACAGTATCCGTGGATATTGAGCTGGATAAGATCGCAAAAGTGACTTGCGATAGTTTGAGTGGTTCTCTTGGATAATCTTTTGCATGAATTGAAGCATCTTTAGAGGATGTAGGAGTTATAGTGTTGTCAGAGATTTTCCCGATGTCTTCTGGTAAGTCTGAGGTTTGGCCGCATTGGAGATTGAATTCTGTGTCAACTTGATTCATGGAGCTATCGATGATTCAGCTAGGTTGAAGGATGTCTCATAAAGAGAGGGTTTGGTGAAGCAGCTTAGGATTTATGGGTGTTTCAGTGTTTTCTCTTTGTGGATCTAGGAAACCTTATTTCTAGGATGTGCTATCTAGTCTATGCTCGTGTTCATTGACGGCGTTCTTATGTGCTCCAGATCAGAGTTATGCAGCAGAAGCATGATGGCAGCTGTTCTAGAGTTGAAGCAACCGGAAGTTGCAGTGTTTGGATTAGAGGGTTTCTTCAGGAAGTTTATCTGGATTTGAGGCCAAATTGGCGAGTGCACCTGTTTTGTCTTTTTCAGGTAGGAGAAGTAAGTGTGAAGTCTACTGTTGATTGTGAAGTCTACTGTTGATTGTGAAGTAGAATTTGAGTTCTGGTTTTGGATTGTTCTCGAGAGGATCATTCTGTTGGTTGTTTTTGATCCAGTTTATTTCAAGAAGCATCAGCAAAGGTCGAGCCGATCAAGGAAGGATGTAGGCAGCCCAGGATCGTCAGAAGACCTTTATGGTTAAGAGACGTTGGAATTTGGAATTCGAAGCTGGAGATTTGAATTCTGGATAAGATTTTTCTCCGGTAAGGAGAGCAACAGGATTGGATAAGATTGGAAGGCTAGCTTTGAGATGTACTGGATCTTTCCGTGTCCTGATTAAGATTAATGATTTGGTCATCAGGAGTTGAATTGCCAATTTGGGGACTGGGATTCATGGTAGTTCACGTATCTCTGAGGGAGTTCGTGTTTGGTCCATCTTTAGTTTGGAACCAGCTGCTTGGAAGGATTTGGTTTTTGAGTCGGTCTTAACTGTGGTCAGATCTCTTGTATAGATGATAGATCTAGATGAGTAGGAGCTCTGTAGCATAGTTGTGTAGCTAGTTTGGATTTAGTAGGATGAGTATTCCAGTATCTGTATCTGGGAAACTCGAGTTAGTTTTAGAAAGCTTATCTGGATCTGTGTCCGGATAGCTAGAATTGTTTGTTTAGATAAATTTGTTTGTTTGGATGAATGGTGTTTATTTGATAGTGTATGGTTGATATGTATGTTTGAAATTGTTTGAAATTTAATAAAAACATTGAGATTATCTTTTGTTTAAATTTCGAGGATGAAATTCTTTTAAGGGGGGAGGAATGTGATATCTCGGAATTTCAAGCAATTTAAATATGATAATCTCCTTGATTCAATTAATTAAAATTGGCAAAATTGTTATTTTAAATCAATATAATGTTATGATTTTTAATGATAGCATAAATAGATTTTTAAAAGGGATAATTATTTTTGCAAATTTATTTGGTTGTTTTATAACTAGAATTTTAATAGACTTATTATTTTCAAATTTAAATATGTATTGTTTAAATGTGTATTTATAAATACTTATTTAAGTTAATTTTTAAAAATAGAATTGTTATTTTCAAATTTAATAGTATGTTTGTTTAGAATAATATATATGTTTAAGTCAATTTTAAATTGGATTTTAAAATTTGAATTTGAATTTAATATTTGGATTTAAATTTGAATTTGAAGAAAAATTATTTTGAAATAGTTAGATATAAAAATATATGAATAAAGTTTCCATAAAAATATAATTTGTTTTATATTCTTTTTCTTTAAAAGAATTTATTTAAATTACGAAAGTATTCATATAAATAATAAATAAATATAAAAGTTTTATATTTATATCTATAAATGAATTAAATACACTAGGTATGATTTTATTTAAAAACATGATTGGATTTTTTTTATTTCCTTTTAAAGGTTTTATTTTTATAAATTTACAAAAGCATTTATTTAATTAGAAATGTATTAACTAATTAAGATATTTATATAAAACATTTTTTAAATCAATTTAAAATATATAAAAATGAATTAAGACATGTGTTAATCTATAAACACCCTTAGTAACGTGTGTTAGATAGTTAAATAGGTTGGAAGACAAGTGTCACCCCTTTATTTTACGTTTCTTAATTTTTATAAAATTTTAAATTGGTTTATATAAACATATATCTTTCATTCTTATTTTTTCTAACCTCATTTCTAAACAAAGGAAACAAACCAAATTTTATAAAGCAATTCTCAGATCAAAACTATAATTCACTTTCCAAATCAAATACAACCTGTACCTCTTTTCTCATCACAAAATCCAATCTGTACTTCAATTTCCAAATTAAAGACCTAACCCTGTAACCATTTTCATTTCAAAGAAATCTCCAAAATCTGCCATCAAATTCTCAAAACAATTTCAAGCCTGTAACCCATTTTTAAAAGCAAGCCTGAAAACCCATTTTAAAAGCAAATGAATCAAAGCTTGCAAGTTTCATAATGCAATCTGGGTTATCAATGCAATCAGCAGAATTGAAGTTTCAACCTGTATCTAACACAGTTTTTCAAGCTTCAGCATTTTGGTTTTCAAAATGTTTTCTTCTTCAAGTTCAAAGCATCATCTTTCTGGTTCACTGGTCAAAGCTAATTCATGGTTTCATGTTTTCAAACTCTCTGCTTTCTATAGAAAAAAGGGGAGTAAACTTTAAAATTTAAAAACTTAAGTAACAGGTATATATGTTGCATGTGTATACTGTTTGATGATTCCTTTTCTTATCTATACATATGTGAGCATGTGTGCTTTTCAGTTGATTTTATCATCTCTGTGATTAGTATGCCTTTGTACTGTATACTGTGAGCATAAAACATTTTTAAATTTGATGCATATGCAAAATGTTTAAAAAAACTCATGAAGTAAGTTGGAAAATATGTATGCATGTTGTTTTATTTTGAATATATGAATGATTTTAAACCTGAGAACATATGTAATTCATTTGTTTATATCGATGTTTCTTTGTTCATTGTTACAGAGTGTAAGTGACAATTAAAAAAATTTGCAAAATCTTTTATTTATCGCTGTTAGGACCTGAATTTAAAACAAAATAGTTTTGTTAAATCATAATCTAAGTACCAAAAATAAATTCAAGTATTTTAAAGGTTTGAATTATGCTTGAATATGTAAAATACAGTGGCGATGTTAAAATCATATTAAATCAAATGTTGTAATTCATTGTTTTAGGGTTATAACTTGAATCTATTTAGCAAATTTTGATTTTTAAAACTGAAACCAAAATTTTTAATGTTGCATTGATTATGCAATTTGGATTTGACTGGAAATGGGTGTTTGGGCCACATTTGGCGATCAAGAAGGAGAGGGGTCTTGGATTTTCTTCTGGAGATGGTTCTAGTTGTGGGGTGTTCAGGAAAAATGCCCAAAGTTGTTCATGATCATCAAGGCGACAAGGAGAAGGGGATTTATGATTTAAACCTAGTTTTGGTCGATCGTGCTAAAGAGAGTACTGCGTCATCTCTAATGCATCGAGTCGCTTGGGATTTAGAAGAAGGCTGCGTGGATGATTGACGGAGATGTGGACCGAGTCTTGGGGGCTCTTGTGATCGACGACGTGGATTCGGGGTTGTTTCCAGGCAATGCTTTTAATTCGAGTTCTCCTGTGAAACTCGATATTGTTTTGGGTTCTACGGTGACGAAGGGATGATCGGAATTGGCTGTTGGGTGGATCGCTGATGTGTAGGAGGTTTTGGAGTTGTTTGCGGCGGCGTCGATCGCCATTGCATATGCACGGGCGTGTGTCAGTGTTTTGAGTTAGTTTGGGGAAGAAGTTTTGTCACGGGGTGTAACTCGAGATTAAGGCAAGATCGCTCGAGTTTGAACTCGAGTAATGCCGAGTGATTTTTAATCCTGTAACAGTTTTCTTTTGTTTACAGGTTTTATAATTTAAAATTTTAACTAAAAACATAAACTAAGTTTTGAAATGGAAGAAGAGAAGAAGAGGAACTCGGGTGTTTCTCAGGTGTTGATCGAGATAGACCCGAAATTTGATTAAAGAAAATTTTCAAAAGTATTTAAAAGGTTTATTTTATAAAACAGGTTTAAAATTTAAATAAAGTAAGTTTTAAATTTTTGGCATGAATCTTGTTTTTAAATTTATTCTTGATAAAAATAAATGTTTTCTTTAATATTGTTTATGTAGTTGAAACTTTATTTAATTTAAATTTTGTTAAATCAAGTTAAAGTATTTTAAAACTTTAGTGGAAATGAAATTATAAAGATTTTACAGTGAGTTTATTGATTTAAATTTAAAACTTGATTTAAAACCATTACTTGATGATATTTTAAAGTATTTGTTGTGATTTGTAAACCTTAAATTATTATGTTGAATAAGTATTTTAAACTTAATTAATAATTTAATTAAGTAAAGGTAATTTTTTTTAGGTAAATTGTTTTAATAGGCATAATTAAGATATGGTTTTATCTTAAGATAATTGTGGTTTCTAATAATTTGAGATTAATTAAGTTAATTAAGAAATTTAAGTGTAACTAATTAATTTAATTAATTAAGGATAAAGGTTTAATTAAGTAATCAATTAAGAACAATTAATTAATTTAATTCCCTAATGATTAAGGATTCAATTAATTTTTAATTAAGGATTATAATTAATTAATTAAAGGATAATTAATTGTAATTAAGGATAATTAATTAATAATTAAAGATTAATTAATTTGTAATTAGAAATTAATTAATCAAGTAATTAGTGGTTGATTTATACTTAATCAAGTTTTATTAATTAATAATTAAGCGTTATTAATTAATAATTAAGAAATAATTAATCTATAATTAAAGTTAATTAATCCTTAATTAACCGTTATTAAGGGTTAATTAATTGTAATAAGAATTGATTAATTGATTTATAAAGGATTAATTAATCATTAGTTTTATTAATTGATAATTAAGGTTTATTAATTAATAATTAAGAATTAATTAATCTATAATTAATTACTTTATTTAAAGGGGTAATTAAGGGATGAATTACCCAATTGTAATTAATCAAATAAGTGTGATTAATTTGGGATAATCAAATGGGTTGGTTAATTAAAGATAATCATTTAGGGATTAATTAAGTATAATTACTTAAATGAGATGGATAAGCGTAATTACTTAAGGTAAGTAATTAATGTATAATTACAGGATGTAATTAATTAAAAGGATAATTACTTAGTAGAAGTAATTAAGGGTTAATTACTTGGTGTAATTAATCGAAGGGTTAATTAATTAATTAATTAAAGAGTTAATTAAATTACTTAAGGTAAGTAATTACGGGATGGTATTTACTGTTTATGATTAACTAAAGTCGATTAATGAAAGAGGGTCATTAGTTAACGTAATTAATGAGAGAAATTAAGGGTTGTTAATTAAGATTAATTAATCAATAATAAGTGATTATAAGATAATTAATTATAATTAATTAAGGATTAATGTAATTAATTACAGTTAATGAAGTAATTACTTAATGGTTTAATTAATTTGTATAATTAATTAAGGGTTAATTACTTAATGTAATTAAAGATAATTAATCAAGGTTGATTAATTTAGATGACGATTAATTAATTGGTTTAATTAATGTTTATGTAAGCAAGATTTATTGTAATGAAAGTAATTAATTTAATTTATTTTAAATTAATTAAAGATAAAGTAATTAATTTAATTCATTTTAAACTAATTATAGAATGGTGATTAATAAATCATTACTTATGGATGCTGATTGACATTGGATGCTTTGCATGGTTTGAGATCTCAGATTTGAGATAAGTGATATCGTGTGATATGGATGCTTTGGTTGAGGTATGATGATAATATGAATTATCTGTTGTGATGATATTGTAGATTATCTATTGTGATATTGTGAATTACCTATCTGTGTGTATATAGATAATAGCATTGAATTGTTTAACCTTAAACAACTTGGACCTAAAAGATACGTTTTGGATTTCGATGAGACCGGGATCGGGTTTCCAGATTTGGATATTCGTAAACCACATCGATCCAAATTAACGATAGGTCATGACATCTCAAAGCGAAGATCGAGATGGAGTTTTGAAGTGCAAGGGTTATTGTCGTTAACTCTGAGGGTGATTTCAAAATGAATGTAACGAGATAATGCCTTCGGTTTTGTTCGAACCCGAAACGAACTTGTATGGATTGAATGCTTTCAGCACATCGTCGGGTGGGCGATGAGCATCCAAAGTGATGTGTTCTATAAAGGTAATTGTAGCCTCAAGCCTCATCAACCGGGAATGGCTAAAACAGAGGTGGTGTAGCAAGGCTAGTGGGTCATGCCCAAGTAGGATGAGATGAACCTCTGTCTAGAGTCCCTTCTTATTCGGTTGTGTGGGCGGTTGCTAGCTACAACCGCGGGGTTATCTTATTCGGAACTGTTCAGTAAGGAATGGTTCCGACTTAAGGAATTGTTCCGGCTTTGTGTTGCAGGGGATTGGGAGTAATCCTCGGTACGGTGATCTAGGCCCCATACTGTGACGGGCAGTACCCCGGTAGCCCTGCCATTGTATGGAATCCAAACTCCAATAAGCACCCTCGGATTTGATTGTATTACCCACTTTTATGGCTAGTAGCTGGAATTTAATGAATGTAACAATTTCGACTATTTTCTATTTATTTGAAAACCCTAGACCTTATTATAATATCACAGAATTTCCTATCAAATGTTTTGGTTAGCGTAAGGTAAAAACTTACCCATGTTTATGTGTGGGTAGTCTTACGTGATACCTTTTTCTTTCAAAAGGTTTTTAAAGTTAAGCAACTTTAACCCATTTACTCACACCAGACCCATGTCTGACCCGGAGTTTATTCTGTTTTTCATAAACTCTTGGGTACTCAAATTTTTACGAGTAGCCAAGGGATTCAGGTTAGATATAACAAATTCTGCAGGAGCAATGGAGCATGAGGCTTTAGCGTGTAGATATATAGTGTTCCGCTGTGTGTTCTCTGAGTCGTTTATCTGTATTGTATATTGAGTTGTATAACTAGACAGGTGTTTATAACTATCTAGTATGTGTTGTTTATGCCGTGTATCTCTGATGTATATGATACTATGTAATATCTATGTGATTAATATAATTTATTCGTTCTGCTGTTTAGATTCTAATGTTGTTTCTTCTTTCTTCTCTATCTTTCTCTTTTCTATCCCTTTCTTTCTTAAAAATGATGCGTCTTATTGTGGAGAAAGGCGGGTCGTTACAGTGTAGTAGCTTTGAGTTTGTATCGGTATGTCGGATTTCCTCTTGAAACGAAATGCATGTTATACTATCTGACATATCGGTGCTCGTACAAAGCAATTACACTGATGGTCACTCCTCAACAGCCTTATTCTTCATGCTAGTTGATGGCATTACTCCGTAGTGTCCTTGGCTAGTGGAGTATAGAGGTGGGGCGTCACAGCATGATATCAGAGCAAAACTTCAGAACAATGTAGAATAATCTAGCAAGAATTATTGTCCTAAGTCCTTCTTAGGAGTCGTGCCTTAGGATATATCCAAGTCTTAGGACCCGTTCTATCCTATTTCCTTTTTGATGCCTTGTTTTATCAATCATGATTGTTTGATATTCATTCTGAGGTTAACCTTTTTCTTCTTCTTTCTTTCTTTCTTAAAGAAGAGAAATGGTTAGATCTAACCGACCCAGTGTCGGTCAATCAAGTGCTACTCCTCAAGATGGAGTATTCATGTCTGCCCAGCAGCTTTTAGATCTTGTAAAGAATGCTCAAGCTGCCGAACCCATCCAAGAGCCTACTCATCCAAGATCTGGATTTGCATGCTTGTGCAGAGACTATACCGATTTGGGTGGAAGGCCATTCAAGGGATCCGAAAGTGTTATAGAAATCCAAGCTTGGCTCAAATCGTGCGATTGCATCTTTTCTTGCATGAATCTTGTTGATTTACATCGATTCCAAGTGGCTTCTAGCATGCTCCAAGAAAGAGCATTAGATTGGTATGAGTTCTTAACTTCGAAGATTATCGAAGCGGATCTTACTTAGGAGCGATTCCGAGAAAGGTTCGAGTTGAAGTTTGTGCCGAAAGCTGAAAAGGTAACCTTGGCCCGGCGTTTTATTGACCTTGTTCAAGGTGAATCTTCTGTGATGGATTACATCGCATCTTTCGAATCTCTCTCTAAGTATGGGGTCGAGTATATTAATACCCCATTGAAGAAAAATCAGAGGTTCGTCTATGGGTTGAATAAGAACCTTGAAAAGCCTTTACTTCTGAAACTAGAAGTTTCTTTCGATCAACTTGTAGACATCGCTCTTCGACTTGAAGAGGCCGATAAAGAAGGCGATGTTGAGATTGTGGGAGTCAATAAGAAGAGGCATCCCTTTATTAAGTTTGAAAGTCCTAATCCTAACAAGAGAGTGAAGCAAGTGACTTCTGTAGCAAAAACTCCAATCCCTAATCGTGGAGAATGCTACAATTGTGGCTCTACGGACCACTGTGCAAGGGAGTGTCCGAAACCTCTTTATTGTCGCTATTGCAGAAATTCGGGTCACCATATATCTTCTTATCCTAAACTTCAAAGTAGGAGAGAGCGAAAGCTAAATGCGCCCAGTGACACTTCTCATGGTCAAGGAATTTCTTATTCAATCCTTGATGGCATTTGTTTTGTGATTATCAACATTGTATATAATATTTTTATTATACTACCTATTTACACATCAGTATTTTAGAAATATACACAATTATTTGAGTTCTTATTGATATGAGTTCATCTCATTATTTTCATATCAAAAGAACTTGTTGATTTCTTCTCTTTAAATATTTTGGGCTTGACGACTTCGCTGAGAATTATTATCCGGATAGTGGATCTGCAACACTTGGTTTGTAAAAATATCGAGATTATTTTATGTGATTATTCTTTATGGCCCAATTTGCATATTATGCGTTACTTAGGCTTCGGAATGATTTTGAGAATGGATTGGCTTAACTGTTATAAATCCATATCCTATGTCCCGTGTGGACTATCTATCTTCGACATCCTTAATCTGTTATGCAGATTTCTATTTTTCTTGATGATTTCAATTCCAATTTGGTGGCATTATTTTATTCTCTAGACCCACTTGTTGAGGAAGATGTTATTCTCCTCATTCAAGGAGTTTGTGAATTTTTCATTTTTTGAGCTTGTCTTAGGATTATCACCTAAGCAAATCTATTGAGTGGTGCTAAGGTCTTTTCAATTTGAGTTTACCACCAGTTTTTATTAGTTACGAGTTGCCAAGGATAGCTTACCCCTTTACTGCATTCTGCACTCGTTATGATTCTTATGAACGACTCGTGATGTCATTCGGTTTGTTCAGCTTATTTCATCCATCTTATGAATCAAGTATTCTGTGAATATTTCGATGAGTCCATCCTTATATTTATTGATTTTGGATGAAAACAACAATTTGAAAATTTGCAAATCTTTTTCATAAGATTTATTTATAAGTATAATTGGACTTTGTTCTTAAAACAAGCAAAGAATATTCGTAAAGTTTTTAAGAGATATTTTTATCATAAAGAAGACGATTTTGTGTTGTTTTTCCCATTGAGTGCTTTAAGAAATCTGGTCGATGCGCTTGATCAACGTTATCGATAGAATCTCCTAAATGCTTTGATGATACAATCACCCGCAGTAAATTGACTTAGAATAAGTAAATTTTTCTAGAAAGATGATTACATTTAGGTAATTGTAATTTTGAAACTTTTAGCTTTTCGGAAAAGAGGTTCATTTGAAAGAACTCTTTTCCGATACTCCTATTCTTGTGATTTCCGAAGGGAATCAAGACTACACTGTTTGTACCGATGCTATTCGTATTGGTTTGAGTGTCGTTCTCTTGCAAAAGTGAACATGCTATCATTTATGCTTCTATACAATTAAAGCCTATCGAGACTAGGTATGCTACTCATGATCAAGTTCTCGCGGCTATTGTTTTCGTTTTTAGAATTGGCGTCATTATTTATGGGAGAGAAATTTGTTCTCTACACTGATCATAAATATTTGGAGTATTTATTTTCTCAAAAGGAACTTAACTTGTGTCAACGACGTTGGCTCGAGTTCCTTACGTCTTATGATCTTGATATTCTTATACTTTGGAAAGGGAAATTGTGATGCCAATTCCCTTAGTGCTAAACAACAAATAGTTGTTTCTTTGATGATGTCCAAATGGAATGATCTTTTTGATAGGTTCAATGGGCGTACCGTTATTATACTACGTCGTTGTCCAATTTATTCGAGTTTCGGGTACATCGAACGTACTGTTATTATACTCCGTCGTTGTTTCGAATTATTCGGGCATACCATTATTGAATTTCGTCGTTTCACTGGCTTGATTTTCTTCTATTCATGACATTTTTCCCTACCTCTCAACTACGGAAATGCCTTCGAGATTCCGATTCTATTCTCGAGCTCGGTGTTGTGGAAGAAATTGAAGTTTTGCTTAATTTGACTTATGAGCAACATCCTCTTCGTATTATTGCTTCGAAAGTAAAACACCTTTGAAATAAAGATGTCCCTCTTGTGAAAGTTCAATGGTCCTCAAGTCATAAGGATTGCTCTTGGGAATCTAGAGAATTCATCAAGCGAACACATCCAGACTTACTCACTTGTGCTCTTTAAGGTGAACTTCTTATTTCAAATTTCTTTTGTGTTGATATGCTTTTATGGTTATTACTTTTTATCTTCGTCTTAAATATTGCGAGGACATAGTTTCTTTAAGGAGGGGAGTCTGTAACAACCCGCATATTTTACGATTCTATATTTAAATATTTTATTTAAATATAGCATCGTTAGGCGGATTATAGTCCGAAATGCTACTTTTTGCAAACTATCGCATTAGGACTCGAGACCACTTCCATTGAGTTCAAAATGGCATTTGCGACCTTTTTGAGTATAAACATCGATATGTTTGGAGCTAGCTAAAATTTCGACCTTTTTACTTAGGGTTTTGAGTTTGGGTTTCAGCCCATTAACCTAACATGTCAACCCAACTCCACTCCTCTTCATTCCTTCATAGTATTTCCTACAACTCAAGCTTTAACAAAAATGGTGGAGGAGATTGGAAGTTAAAATCCTAAGCTCTAGTTTCTTTAGAAAATCCAAGTTTTAGCTCCAAATTCTAAGAGAAGCTTAGGTAAGCATCTCCTTCTTCTTCTCCATCTCAGTCTCTCTCCAATTTCAGAAATTTCCTATAACCTAATTTGGAAAATATTGCTTAGTATCTTAGATTGGGGCTTTTAGGGTTGAGATTATTCTCCTTTGTTTTCAAGCCTCATCTTCCTCGTTTTTGTGTAAAAGGTGAGATTTTTGTCTCACATCTATGTCTATATCTATCTCTGTGGTTAGGTATGAATTCCTAACATCTATTCATGATCATTTGCGTTTGATTTGAATTAATTTGGTGATTTACTAATTTTTGGATTTGAAGTCTAATTTTGTGAAAATCCTACTAAGGATGTTTGGATATGTTGTTTGGGATGCATCGAAGGGCCTATAAGGCCGGGTTGTCGCTTTGCGTAAATCCTTAGTCGCCTTGCTCGCTCGATCGCTTCCGAAAGAGTTTTGGCCATCATGACCAAGGCAAATTGTTGCCCTTATCAGGTGTTTAGACATCTGGATACCAATGCCAGACGTCTGGTTTTGCCTCCTAGAGAAAATTATACACGGTAGAGAAAAATAAAAAAGGTCAGAAGCTAATCCCAGACGTCTGATTCTTAAATCCAGATTTCTGGATGGTTTCAGACGTCTGGCTTGCCGAACCAGACGTCTGGTTGGTTTTATGGAATATTTCCATAAACCAAAACCAGACGTCTGGATCAACCCCTCAGACGTCCGGATCTATGCATATCTATCTATTTGCCTAATCTTGAGTAAAACTCCAATGTTAATCGATTTTTGGTCGATCTGACTAGTTGTTAACACTATTCGACTTTGATGACTTCTTTCTTTGGATTTTTGGGAATATCCACTTTGATGGGTTTGGTATCGATTTCATTGGGTTTAATTCACGTCTTCATATGTGAATTTTTGGTGATTGATTGTTTATACAATCATTTCTGTGGCTTGTCACTTTAAAATGCAAAGGTTTCAATACTATTAGTAATTATTCAAATCCTTTCACAAAGATGATTTCAACTCTATTTTTGATACAAAGTTCGCTTTTAAGACCGTTTTCCAATCTACTAGTATATACAAACCTTTACTTCATTTGTTTGGGAAATCTAATTAAACGACGTTGTAAAACAAGTGGTATGAAACACTTGCGTTCGCTTCGTCGGTTAATTTTTGGACTTGTTCGATTGAAACTCTTGTGACAATTTGTGAGTGGGAATCTACAATTTGTTCATAAATATTTAAGTTAAGCCAGTGGTCATGGGACATGAAGCTAAACTCATTCATTTACTATCTTAGTGTAATTGACACTTCTTGATGATCGATGATGATCATTTTGTGGTTTAGACTAGCAATATATGATATCTCTTTGTCTGCGAGGGTGACTAAACCCCGTTTCTGTGGAGCTTCGGCTCAAAATTGGTGGGGTAGCGACCCATGGTCTACGGGCCGTTTGTGGAGCCTCGGCTCAAAATTAATGGTTAGCAACCGTGGAATAGCATTCCATTTTGTGATACACGTGTTGGCGAGTTTTCATGCTCCCATTTTGTGATAGGACTCCCCCTCTTGTGATTTTTGGATTTCTAAATGATGATTTCTAGAATTTGTGTCTCACCAATTTTAGTGATTTACGTTGATGAGTTTATCAATATTTGTGCATTGGTGAATTTGTGTTTCAACAACTTTTATGATTGGCATTGAGATGATTGCCAATATTTGTGACTTAGCGAATAAAAATAAAGAATATGGTTCTCTCTTTGATTTGTGAGAAGAATCTTGTGATATTGATTAATCTCTGGTTGATTTTCAAATGCATACTTATTACAATATGACATTATTGTTATCGTCATATGTCTTATTCTGTCTCATTTTTATCTGATATTATAGTTAGACTGATCCGTTTATTATTTTCTTATTAAATAATACTCGGGTCAGACCGAGATATTACAAGTGCTTCTGCTTGACTCCTTATTTGGGATCATCATTATCTGTCTTTTGTCTAACTACATTAGATTGGTAGTCTTTGGTGTTATACATTCGAGATAGAGACTCCTTGATGTATACATACTCTTTGATGTAGCACTTGTATCGATTCTTTTGTGATATTGTGGATCTTATTTGACCACTACTTTTGTAACGACCCAGAATTTATGTTAATTAAAATTTATATATTTAATTGAATTTAAATATTAACAAGCAAGATTTGTAAGTCGAATAAATTTTATTTCGAATAATTGGATTTAATTGGATAATTAAATCGATAATTTAATAGTTGAAATTACAGAAATAATTGAAAATTGGGTTTAATATGGTTAAAATTGATTTGTTAAATTTTATTTAATCATGTGGGGGTTATAATAATGTTATAGAACTTTTAAATCGAATTAAAAGTAAATTTATGAAAATTAAATATTTTAATATTTAATTGACGAGTTAAAATAGCCATTTTTCAAACAGTCTCGGATTTTGACGAAACCGGTTTCATCGGATCCATAATGTTATATTATTGTAAGGTTTCAAATTTCATGTCAATCGGATTTACCGTTTGTCCAGGGCAAGCTAAAACGCACAAAAATTTAGTTAAAAGATTTAATTTAAAATCAATCGTTTATTGCCGTAACTCGCACATATGATCGAATTAGCTTCCGAAACCTATTCCATTGTGTCCGAAACGCGGGGTAAACCCTAGAAACGCCGGTCTCCGTGCGAGATTTGGAGTTTGAAAAAAATTCAATGAGTAGTGTTTTTGCTAGAATTTCTGTAAAAGGAACCCTTGCCCTTCATTTCTCAAACCCTAATCTATTCTAGGTCAGCCGCCACTTTCATTTTCGAAGGCCAGAAATCTCTCGTCTTCTTCCTACTTTTTCTTCCAATCCGCCAACAATCGTCGAAAACTATCAACTACAAAAGTGAAGAAGGTGGCGAGATCTTGAAGATGAACGGCGATGATCAAATTTGGTGAGGCGAATCAACAGCAAAAAGGGCTCAAACGAGTGGAAGTCGGCCTCAGGTTTCAAGAGCTAGGCTCGACCGAGCTTCGCCGCATCTGGGCCGAGGGTGGTGCTTGCTAAGGCGAGTTGAACTATGGTGCTTGATCGACGTCACGTCGCCGTTTGGATGCGCGACCTCGAAATTTTGAGCATGATATATGGGTTCACGTACACGGCATCACCTGGAAGAAGAAAGGAAAGAACGGTCGGCCTGGATTTTGCTTGGCTTGAGATACACGGCCCTGATTAGTTGAGTAAAAAATAAAAATAAAAAAAGTGATTTGTAAATTATTTATATTAAAATTCTTATAAACTTCTAAAAACTGTAACTTGTTGATACGAGGTCAGAATTGGATGAAACGAATTGCGTTAGGTTCGTATTGATGAATACTATGCAATGGAACTGGATTGGAGTCGATTGGAGCTAGTAAGAATTTTGGGTAAAGTTAAACGCGCGTTTAATTTTATTCGGAACAAACGCTACGGCTATTATCGGAAAATCAAGGTGAAAACTACTCACTCAATCGAATAGTTTCGATTTAAATTTTAAATAGTTAGATTTAAACTCGTTGATTGTATGCCTGGATGATAAATTATTATCTTTGATGATTGAAATAGACATTATACGTCGTATATTAAGTGGATGTTATTTATTAAAAACATATACCGTGATAATTCCAACTTGTATGGAATTGGTATTATATATGTACTTGGAGTTGATTTTCCCGCATTATATAGCGGATGAGACCATATTGCGCCGTATAATAGCAGATAATGTTTTATAAATCCCATATACCACGATATTCCGTATTGGAACGGAATTGGTATTGTGCTAACATCTGTGGATGCAGGGAAACAGGTTGGAGGGATCCAACTGGATTCCTCAACTGTATTGATTTGATTACAGATATTGTGATATTTGTTGATTATCATATCGATATATGATGTTTGGATGTCGTGATTGACTATTTGGTATGTTGCATCATTGGGCCAATTTGGGATTTTAAAAAGGATTTTAAAGTGATGATTCTCAAATTGAAAAAGTGATTTTTTTTAAAAGTATATGTTTATTAAATTTTTGAATTGATTCATATTAAATAAATAAACGTAAAAATTTTAAAGTTATAAAAATTATGATTTTTGTGAAATATAACCAAAGTGTGATTTTTGAAATAAATAGTTGATTAACTTATAAAATAGTTTAAATTGGGATTTTTGAATTATTAAAAATGATTTTTATAAAAGATTTGTAAACTTGATATTTTATAAATTAAAAATATTGGGATTATAAAACGAGTTTTTATAAGTGTTAAAATGAAATAAAAAAAATGGATTTCATAAGTAAATGAAATTTATAGATTTATAAATTGGGAAATTATAGAATGAATAGATTTTTTTTAAAATAAAAGATTTATAAGTAATTAACTTATAAATTGGATTTTGGCATTTTAATTGATATTTTCAAATAAGTATTAATGGTTTATAGATGAGATTTATAAAATATATATTTTATAAATCGAAATAATGGAATTATAAAAGGAGTTCTGTTAATGCTGCAAATGAGGTTATAAATGGAATTTTATAAGTAGTAAGATTTTTAAATTTTGTAAATTGAAGTCTTTATAAAATATAAATTGGAATTTATAAACATTGTTTTATAAATCCGAAACCGACTTATTTTGATAAGTCAATTATTTTAGATTTTTAAAGGAGATTACACGATTTTGGACGATGGATAATCCTTTAAACTAAATGGGTAGAAAAATGTTGAATTTGGTTAACGAAGAATATTCACGATTTTGGGACAGTGAATAATATATTAAAGTGTTTTGGGGAAGTGATATTTTAAATAGAATTAAAATAATTTGAAGTTGTTTTAAAATGTATTAAGTGTAGAAACCATAGATTTCAACATTCATTGTTGAAATAGACGTTTTCGAGAAACAAGGAAAAGATGGACTATAACACTGTTGTTATAGTAAATGATTTTCGAAAGGAAATGTTTTTGTATAGTATTGGGAATTATATATCTATCTACATTTCGAATCCCTATATTAGTGATTTTGGGTTGTCGTAACGATGTTTTACGCAACATTCGTTTTGGCCCAAATAAATGTGTTTAAGAGAATGTTTTCCTTAAAGAACGAATTATATACTTAATTTCGATTTAAGTATATTGAATATTTTCCAAGTGTTGAAAATAAATGGATTTGTGAACTACTTGTTATTAAATAAGTATGGAAATGTTTTCCAATATGAAGTGAATGTTTTTGAGATTTTATCTTTTAAAGATAAATTGAAAATGAATATTAGAAATCGATTTGGAAATCGTATATTCATAGATATTTTGGAATTGTAAATTCACTATGGAAATTATAAAAGAAAGCGAAATTTGTTTAAGAATAAACGTTGATTTATTTTTTAAGCGTGGAAATAAATTTACGGATTTGGAACGTAAATGTAAAGTAAATCGGTAAGGATTTATTTAATTGGTTTAAACGAACCATTTTGAAATGAAATGAATAAAGATTTGTGAATATATCCCATGTAGGGAAATGATTTGAAATTTGATTTAAAAAGTTATAAAGGTGAAAAGTGATTTGAAATTTGTTTTCAAATGGTTGAAGTGTGGAAATTATATATCTAGTAAAGATATTTTTGGAAAATAAATAATTTGGGAAATTATTTGAAACTTGGTGATGTTGTGCATATCTATTGATAGTTAAATAACCGACTATCAATATTTACCTTTAAATAAGTATTTGTTGTGATTTTCTTGAATTTGAATGCCACACTTATTTTTAAAATAAGCACTCACTATTCGGGTTGGCCGGGAAAGGACCTTGGGGTCGTATAACCCATTCCGAATATGTGATACGTCGTTATGGATTGCATTTGATGACCGGTGTTGAAGACCGGATATTTGTGAAAACGGAAGGATTACCGTCGAATGTTTCTGCATCGGCTGATCCACGATATAGAAATTTATTACCCTTTGTGATGGGAAGTCTAGACGTGATTAGTGAATATCCGGATTGCAAGGGCTTCTTTGGAAGTGCCTTCGGTTCCGTTCGATCCTGGAACGGACTTGTATGGATGTGTGTCTGACGTTACAATTTGAGATGTAAAGCTGGGTTCTATCAAATATGTTCCCGTTGGTGGCGGAGAATTTATTCTCTTGGCTTAACACCCTTAGAGATTATGTAGTTGATGTTACTAGTGATACATTTCCAAATTGGTAATGTGGCATACGAAGAGCTGTTGAGCATTTGATGATTAAAGCACAGCTTTTGTATAAAGCGTGGCTTTGTGGACGAGACTTCGTCGGACCTCACACCTCGAAAATGGTCAAAACAGGAAGGATGTGGCAAGGTTATTAGGAGGTAGCGCCCCTTTAGTGTATGTCATTCCTTCTGGATAGAGGTGGCATCATGGCATGGAGCCCAGATACTTAGCCTATGTTGTTGCTGCAAATTTATTAATTTGTGGTTGTTGGAATCGAGGATCCTCGGATATAGATCGGTTACGATCGGGGAATGGCATATTCGTGTCAGTGGTTACCCAGTTTGAAGGGTAACCCGGTCTTGTGTTGGCAGAGATCTAACGTGACGTTATGTTCTCGGGTCGTCTTTCCAGAGGCGTACCCATGTGGCAATGGGAAGTTCCTTGGCCTGACCATTTGTTGGAAATCCAAAGAAACAATACGAACCCTGTACGATTTTAGTTGTATAACCTGCCATGGAATGTGGCGGTAACCTGCTATTGAACATGGTAGCTATCGCAGGCATTCGATAATGGTCGTATGTTGGCTAAGATTTATATCTTTACTTTCAAAATGATTTTTCCTACACTATGCACTAGTAATGATATCAAATATTTCTTTTTAATTCGTATCAAGCATCTTTGACTATCATAATGAGAAATCTCCTCCGATTCTGCGTTTGCATTGTGTGTGTGTGTGGGAGGCCTTATGGTAGTATCATTTTTCAAAAAGCATTGCGAATCTATTTTAAAAATATTCCTGTTGTTTGTTTTAAAGATAAAATAACTGTTTTAGTTCTTACACCAGTCCCATGACTAACCTGGAGTTTATTGTTTTCCTTCCTAAACTCTAGGTGCCCACCAATTTCCACACGGGCTGTCTAGAGTCAGGTTATCAGGATATTCTGGAATTCGGGAGTTGCTGTAGAGATCTGGAGGCAAGCTGGATGGCATGGCGTATTCACTAGTATATAGTATTTCTTTTCCGCTGTTTGTTGTTGTTTGTTGTTGTACACTCTGATGATGTAATGTAATAACTGATATAGTTCTTTGTTTATAGATTATTCATTTATCTATCATATGTTGTTCCGCTGCAATTGTGAGATTCTGATATTGTTCTGTTGTTTCTTTCTATTCTGTTCTATCTTTTTCTTTCTTCTTCTATCCTTTTCTTCTTCTTTAACCATAACATTATGGTTTTTTAGCATTCGATTGCTCGGCAGTTGATACAGTGGACGTATTAATGTCGATTTTCGAGCGTCGAAAAACCACGATCGTTACAATTTTGATGTACACTTATATATGTTATATTCATATCTGTTTCCTCCTTTGTGATATGAATATCTGTGACTGATTTATGTTGTTTTTATTTCTATATTCGTTTTCGAAGAACGCATAGCCACTGTGTAGTAGCTTTGAGTTTGTATCGGTTTGTCGGATTTCCTCTTTAAATGAAATGCGCGTTATACTATTTGACATATCGGTGCTCGCACAAAGCAATTACACGGATGGACGCTCCTCAACAGCCTTATTCTTCACGCTAGTTGATGGCGTTACTCCGTAGTGTCCTTGGCTAGCGTGAGTATAGAGGTGGTGCGTCACAATGAAAGATCAAAGTCAAGATAGTTATAGCAAGTTTGGAAGTACAACACACAGTTGTAGATAAAACTGTTGTAAGGCAAAGAGAGGATGTATTGATTGCCGAGAGAATTAGGCGATTGGAGTCGGATGTAGATGTTGAGGACCTAATTGGATTCGAGAATGATTCAAAGGGAGTTCTTAAGAAGAAAGGAAGACTCCATGCTCTCAATGTGGGAGATCTTTAGAAAGAGGTCTTTATGGAGATTCATCGGTGCAAGTATATGATTCATCTCAAAGGAACAAAGATGTACCATTACATGATTCAAAAGCCAAGCGGTTTACTTCAACCTTTTAAAGTACCGATATGGAAGTGGGATTTGGTATCCTTGGATTTTGTAAGTGGATTGCCGGGATCGAGAATGAAAAATGATCGCATTTAGGTAATGGTCGATAGATTAACTAAGAGTGCTCATTTTATCCCAGTAATGTCAAAAAGGATGATAACTAGCTTAGCAAAGCTATACATTAAGATTTTTATAAGAATACATAGGATTGCAAGTAGTATTCTTAGTGATAGAGACAATATCCACTAGTAAGTTCTACAGAAGTCCGCAGTATGCATTAGGTACATAATTAAACTTGAGCATGGCTTACCATCCATAGATATACTGTCAAACGAAATAGGTGAACCATGTATTAGAAGATTTTCTAAGAGCATGTGTTTTAGATTTCAGAGGATCACGGGAAGATCAGCTACATTTGGTAGAGCTTTCCTACGATTATAGGTAATAGTCAAGTATTGAAATGGTAACGTTTGAGGCGCTTTATGGTGGATGGTGCAAGGCACCAATTTGTTGGTTAGACATAGGGGATAGGCTCATATTAGGATTTGACTTGGTAAGGGATGCTACAGAGAAGGTAGAATTGATTCGTGCTAGAGTGAAGGCGATGCAATCAACGTAGAAGATTTATGCCGACAAAAGAGGAAAAGGACTAGAGTCCGCGATCAACGATCATGTGTTTGTGAAAGTTTTGTCGATGTGAGATGCTATACGCTTTGGGAAGGTTGGGAAATTGGAACCTAGATATGTACGGCCATTTCCACTAATTTAGCGGATTAATAAACTTGCTTGTCGAGTCATGTTACCAAATAGTTTGATATGTGTGCATAGTATTATTCACATATCACATTTAAGGAAATGTGTTCATGACCCAAATACGATAGTGGAACCTAGGGAGAGTAAGAATTTATCTATAGAAATAGATTTGACTTATGTTAGACAACTAAAAGGGATAGTAGTTAGTGATACAAAAAAGTTAAGAAGTAAGGTTAATGAACTTGTTCACATTCTATGAACTAACGATATAGATGACTGTACTTGGAAGGTAGAGGATAAGATTAAGAAAATCGACCTTGAGTTGTTTTGACATATATGATTGGGTATGTATGTTTTGTTGTGTACTAGTAGTGAGACTAATATGATTTTGATATATGATATTATTATGTGTTAATAATGGCACTAATACATTATGATTTTTGATTTACAGTTTACATTAGTAGATAACAAGTGTAATTTTTGTACTTGCCCACACATTGAATTGATGGTAGTGGTATTATCCTGCCTTATTTGAATTCTAAGATGAAATTCTTATAAAAAGGGGGAGACTATAATCCTCCATATTTTTATTGCCATAATATGGAAAAGTAAACTAAATTAATAATAAAATAAGGATTATTAAGGAAAAACTAATGTAGTTGGAGGAATTATTAAAGGACATTTGAATGAAGAAATATGGGACCTTTGAAATATCGGTAATTTAATTGAATGAAAGTAATTAGTGTACTAAACTCGACCGTAGATGTATAAGGTAATGAATTTGAATATTTGCATTAAAAAAACTAACAAATTTTAATATCCAAATATTTTTATTAAGGGAAATCAGTCAACACGACTATATGTGTATAAGGTAATTAATTTGAATATTTGTGTTAAAGGAAATTAATGAGTAAGATTTGGTAATAAAGGATTTAACCCAAGCCAAAATCGTTATTATATAAGTCCTTAACCTATTCACCTCTTCATTTTACATTCAATTCATTTTAAAAACAAAACAAACAAAACCCTATCAAGCTTAGGAAGGCACCACTGTTAAGAGAAGGGAGATAGTTAAATATGTTTTAATGATTTGATATGTGTAAAGCTTTTGCTAGCTTACTTCTGAACTCGTTTAGGTTCAGATTTGATATGTGTTGGCTGCTTTAAACATTGTTAAACATGTTTTAATGATTAGAAATGATTTTGTATGTGTTCAACGTTTTAAATAGATAAAAAAAAAATTCATGTACGAGGGTAAAACATTATTTAATCTTCTTTAAATGTCAAAAAAGTTTGATATGATTTTTTTGAAATATTAAAATAGAAATGGATTTTAAATCTCATATTTTTTGGATGAAGCTATAATTTATTATGGATTTTCTAAGTGAAAAATGGCTAATTTTGAGAATAAATTAATATTTAAAAATATTTTAATTAGATTTTTTTTTTGAAATTTTCACTAGAGGTAGAATAATTTAGGATTTTTTGGGAAATTTTTAGGAATCTTGCCATTAATTTTCGAATTATTATGAATTAATTGGTAAAGAAAATGTTAACTTAATTACTGAAAAGTAATTAAAGAAAAGATTAACTAATGGCGCTAAATTTTCAGGTTGGTCAAAGAATATTATTACAAGATAAAAGTAACCACTGAACAAATGCCATGTATACTAGTTAGGTTAAAAGTTAATTGCATTAATAAGGCAAAATATATTTTTCCACTTAATTATGGAATTGCCATCGAGACTTATGATAGCTCTTCTAAGACATACAATAGCCCTAAGTCTTGAAATTTGATAGCTTAAAAACTGGACATTCGATGGCCCTAATGTTGTATACTCGATAGCTTTAAAGCTTTGACCCATGATAGCTTTAAAGTTGAACTTTCGACAACTTTACAGACTTAACATTCGATAGCTTTAGAATATGGCTTGTGGTAGCTTTTATAAAAGTCTCAAACCTCGCTAGCTTGTGACATGTGATAGGTTTCAGCATGCGATGAGTTTTGGCTTCTGGTAGCTTTTAAAAGAAAATATGCGATAGCCCTAAATCAACCTTCGATAAATCGGCATGCAACAGGTTGGCAGTAAGCGGAATATGCTCGTGATAGCTTAGCATGCGATTAATAAGCGTGTTATAGCTAAACATTGATAGCATTGAACTATAACGTACGATAGCTACGAAAATCCTACATGCTATGGCACTATGTCAGCATGCGTTATCTTTGCGATTTTAACATGCGATATCTAGTGATACAAATACTTTCTAAGTATGAGAAATTTTAAAAGCACTTTGGAAAGCAACTTCCAAAGTAATGGTTGAGAATTTCATATGGATGAAATTGAAGGGAAATTTGGTATAAATCTATAAGTGGCATCTGTGGGGCATTTTTTGACATGAGAATGAATTAGGTGATGTAAGGCCGTAGGTGGCAACCAAAAGTCTTCTCATGACATGGTTCCTAAATAGTAGAGGTAGCCTGAAAAGGCAGACTGAATGCCTAGACTAATGAATTAAGTTAGGGCACTATAAGTAAGAAAGGTGCATTTTAGTGTAATGATGATTGGAACTATGATTATGTGAAGGTGTTCACTCTTCTTGATATGTTTATCTTTAATAATGGGAGAAAACCCGTTTCGTGCTTCAGCAACGTGGTCTCACAAAATGATAGTTACTTATATAAAGCTTTTTGTATGATCCATATTTTTATTATCTCCTATAAACTCATGGGTACTGATTCGAGTAGGCTGAGTCTGTGGCTCAGACATATTGCTTTTGGAAAGGATGAATAAAAGCTTTGAAGATAAAGTGGGAGGCTTGTTTTCTAATAATTTTTTTTAAATTTCAGCTGTTCTGAAATAGATTGTATAACTGGTTAAGTGATCATGTTGGCATCTTTATATGTCAAGCTTGATACAACAATTTATGTCTTGTTATATTTACCCCTACCTGGACATGAATTGGGTTAATGAAAATGTAATGATGCTTGTGTAAGACAATTTATGTAGTGAAAGTATTTCTCTGATATGTTTATTTGCCGTTGTGAAAAAACTGATCCAGTTTTTCCAGTTGAAAATAATTCCGTTAATGATCGCAGGATCTCTTCATTTTCGAGTCTCGAAATGGGGGATGTTACACACAGATATATTACATCTATTATTTTAATTATTCAGTTTTTGGTGTATTTATATTTAGACTATACACACACACACACACACACTATTTTGAGGCATGTATCCGTATAGGATTTCATTTATAGGTTGCATTATGTATATGATATTGAATCTAATGTATTTAGATATGATTATGCATCTAGTATTTTAAATTCGTTTATTGATATTATATTTTACATCCTTCCGCTTTGAGTGGTGGAAATGTTGAGATGGATGTGCTCTACGATATTTACCGTCTTTCGTATGTTATACCCTTAAGGTAATGCCATCCGTGACACCTTAGGAAAATCTGATTGTTTAGGTGTGCAGATTCTTGGTTTACCCGGAGGTGGGTCATTATAGGACCCATCCCTAACTTCTTATAAATTTGGGCATATATACTGCTTTCATTACGACGCTATTCTCGGCGATGTACGTGTAGCCTTTATAGTTGAATATGCCACAACCTCTTGTTTGGAATATTTCAAACTCAAAGATCCTTAATCAAAAGTGAACACGATTTATGTTTGACTTATAATACTCCACATCACTTAAGAATTTCAAGTCCGAATAATACTCCTTTATAAAGAGTTGTTGTTTCCATATACATTAGTATTTTGCAAATACTTAACAACACTCTTGTGTACAATTTAGTGATTTTACCTCATATTTGATTTTCTCTTAATAAACCAGGTGTATAAGCGATATATAATATACGACACAACATAACATATATGATGATTCCTGTTACCAATGCCTAAGAAATTTATATCATATATTCCATATGAAACTTTTTAATACGGCGTCTACGTATATATATTGGGATAATCTCAACATCCTCTTATACCAAGTATAAAAGATATTTTATCAAATCCTTCATCGATAACTAAATAACCATACTAAACTAATTTTAGCATAAGTTCAGTGTTAACAATAATAATATGTTTTTGTTTACGTATATTATTCGAAATGATTTAGTGCCTTTGATTTTCTTTCTTATAAACACATGATTCTCTATATTTTGACCAAAATTCAATTATTTGACATCTAGTATAAAATACCTGATTAACATCTAAATGCTTATTTGACACCATTGTTGTATCAGCTCTAAGATCATATCAAAACTCTACAAAATCTGTTATCGCTCCCACTGACTTCGAGACATTTTAACTACCGTTTGCAACTTCCAACTATCATTTAGAAGTTAGTTTCTCATTAACACACCAAAACTCAAAGTCATATCACGCAATAATTTGTGAGTAGAATCTGAATGGACCAAGCAAGTTCACTCAGCAAAATTACTCAACTAGTTTAAATATTTGAAATTAATGAATTCATTTCCTAACAACACCACTTTATAAAATTCCAACTATATCGATCTTCTTCTCAAAGAATCATTTAATGTTGTTGGACCATATTCGTTTAGGTACATTTACCAAAATCATATTTTTCCAATGTACTTAGAATCTATTTCAGAGTTAAAGCATTGTGTCATGTGGTAGAGTCCATACTGTTTATGGCATGTCTATTGGATCAACTTCATTAGCAACAGCGTTAAAATGGTGAATTTCCAAATAAATTCATTTTATTAATTTTCACAAGATCTTATTCATACTAAAATAATTTAGAATTATATTAAAAAATTATTTTGAGTAGTATTTTATTTATTTAAAATATTCATTTGTTTGTAAATGTTTAATAATAATATTTTATTACTAATTTTGTTTAAAATTTAATTTATTAATTTAGTTTTACTTTAATTTAATGTTTTAGTATTTTGAGATGTTCGGATTCAAAAACACATACCATAATTATATTAAAAGTATAATTTAAGCTAGGGGTATAATGGGAAATTTAACTGCTATGATCAACACTTAATAAATTTGTAAGTTATAACATATGCCAATAAGAATGTCAAGGGGGTGAATATGTTCATCATATAAATTGGTTTATATCTAGACTAATATTAACAATTTCTTTCAACCATTATTTTTTTAATCAATATTTTTATTTATATATATATATAATGATAATGTTATTCAAAATATATATTTATTGTTATAATATGTAATTAAGTTAAATATTAAATATAATATTTGGGTTTTACAAAATAGTTTTAATGATTTTAAAATTCAATTTGAAATTTAAAATAAATAGCTAATGCTATATATATATAAAAATTGTTTTTTGAAGCTGGCAGCAAATTTGAAATTTTTTGAATTAAATTTGTTTGGATTTATATTTGAAAAAATTCAAACATTTAAAATTTAAAAATCGTCTGAGTTCCCAATGAAAATAAAAAATGTTTTTTAATATCAGCAACCTAAAAGAAAATAATTTTCATAAGAATATATATATTAAAGTGCATGAAAAATTATAAGAAAACAAAGTAGTGATTTTTTTAAATTATAAAAACGAAAATTATATAATATTCTCAAATTGGCCTATATATGTGCATATGTATGTATAGCATAAATACATACATACAAATGTGTGTGAGTGTGTGTTAATAACACGAGATCTAAATTGAAATAATATATTTTATAAAACTAAAACAAATTTCTAGATAATTATATATGTATATATGTTTTGTCCATATATTACGTATTAAAAATAAAATTTGAAATTTTGTTTCAACATGGTTGATTGTATATGTATAACATAAATGAGACTATACTACACACACATACATACACATATACATGTATATATATACATATACATTAACTAGAGGCTATACATTCCAAATCTAGCCGACAATCGAATACATCGTTTGTTGGTTGTTTCCTCCTTAAACCTTTCTTCTCTTCCTTGGTTAAAAGATGCTAAGCTTTCACCTTGGTACACCAATGATTAATGTGGGATAGTGTTTTATGAAGCAATTTAGGGAGAAAAGAACCAAAGACCGTCTATTTATAACCAAGAAGGTATTAAAATATCTTCTTATTTCTTTCAAAACTTAGAAGATTTGGTATTCAACCCCTCTTTTGAATATGGTTGGCCTCCTCTTAACCATACTTGGTTAAAACATTCATTGACTTCTATTTGAATTAATGATTTAACTATATTATTTCAGCACCTTTTTCGATCAACCGACATACAACTTTTATACATTAATTTGTTCCACTTGAGCTTAAAATGAAAAAATAAAAATTCCATAAAAATATTCATATATTATTTGTATTGATTTATTACTAATTTATAACATTTAAAAATTAAGTTTATTATTGGCCGAATTCGAAATTTACTAACAACACGATTGTGTTAATTTATGGTATGAACTTGGTCCCTATTTAATATTTAAATAATTTAAATACAGAACCTATACAAACTTTGCTGAAGTAAAGTATCGGACACAAGTTCAATATTTGCAAAGCAGTTAGACAAAATCCAATTTTTAATCTACGTAATCTCACTAGTAATGACAATGTGTACACGTATTGTTATCATTATTATTGTATCACTTACATGTCTAAAGTTTGGTCATGGGTCAAAAACTCTATTAATATTCGTATTTAATTGCATGGACCACTTTAAGTCCATGGTTTAATTTGATTACATTCATCGATTAATTACTTTACCCTGACTAGAGATTTTGACTTTTAAGTTGCATAGCATTATAGTGATATTAACCTTCTACAACAAAGGAAGCGAATCTCTCTTAGGTTGCACTCACTTCAGTAGTTCAATATATGCCCAACTATGTTTATAACAAGATCATTATGCCATGTGTTTAACCATAACCAATGTACAGCCTAGTTACTAAAGATCAATAGCACCCTCAAGTCAAGAAACTTTCGTACATCGTTACTGGGAGATCTTCTATTTTGACTTAGTTGTATTAACCCATAGAAGACTCTCATCGAGTCATTCTATGATCATGCTAAAATAGTCACAAGTACGTAACACCTTGATGTCCCTAACGGTCATCAGTAATTTGCCGTCCATCATATGGAAAACGTTACTTACACTAGTCTAAAAAAATGTATTGAAATCCTTTTCTCGATACATCTTAACTATGAATAAGGAGTTGATATTTAAAGATATCAATTCAATACTCATGATTGCGTGCACATTCATAACCGCACTAGATAAAACACTTCTCTTGAGGATTTTCTACTAATATATGTTTAATCTAATTAATTCATTATTTATATCGTCATATAATAACACATATAACAGAAAATAAACCCAAAAGCACATATTATTTCGAACAAGATTGTCTACAAAAGTTATGTGCATATAACTATTTACATAATTGCCCCTAAGGCACGCCCTTAACTCTATCACTATGGACAACCGAGGAATTGTTATTGTCAATAATTCATTTTTTTGACATTGATAAGAAACTCGCAGTTTTTCTTCAATGTGTGATTATCCTTATTAGACATTCTAATGAGCCGCTGTGTCCATTTGGTCTTGGTAAAATTACCATATATATGTAATCGATTACTATGTTAGAATTTGGATTGTATCCAAGACCATCTTAGCACCACTAATTTCTCAATAAGAAATTCCTTTAGGGAGAAAGTGCTATGTTTTGAAACAATAATTTGTTTCATTGTAGTGAAATAGGCATTCAAAATATTTTATGAATAAATATAGAGTTACATAAAATAGATCTACTTTGAGTTTACAAAAATTACGTTCGAAATGTAAATTGGATAACCACAATCTTAAACTATATAGGGTTAGGGTTCTTTCCCAATTCATTCTTATATTCTAAAATTATGGTTTAGATGAAATCAAATTTAACATATATTTACTTTTTTGTACATATATATATCCTTATAAAGTGAAATAAATCTACTTCATGCATTATCATTTGTACTATGTTCCATAGAGTCTGAATACTCCTTATCGATATGTCATTTTGTAGCAAGGGAGAAGTGACTTTAAGAGAGAATCTTATTCACTTTTAAGTGCCATTGGAACTCTTCTCCAAAATACTTATCTATTCGATTAAATCAAACAGTTTTATTTCTTACTTTTGTAATATATTCTATGAACTTATCATAGATGTCTAACTTAGGCATATTATATATACAAATTCATATATAAGATAATCCATCAATGAATTAAATGGTGTAAGTGATTTTTCTTTTGGTAACATTAGATCATGGACTGCATACATCAGTATGTATCAATCAGAAGAGTTCATTAACTCTTTTGTTACTCCCACTGAATGAGAGCCTTACCCTTAATCATTTGAGATACAATTCATAAGTACATATGTTTCATCTTCATATTATTAAATTCAAAAATAGGGCTTAAAACCATGATACCAAAATCAAATTTTGAATATTTTAGATGCTTTCGTATTTTCTATAGCTAATACCAAAATTAATTGTTGAATACTAGCAATTACTGTAAGTTATGTACCCACTATTTCCGTTGTTACAATAACATCATTTGGAATACGAGGCTCCATTCAACCTCTTACTATAGGCTATTTATTTAATTTGTTGTAACTATTTTATAACTAATTTTTTTAGATCAAATATCTCAAACTCAAAAAATTAAATTTAACAGAAATAATTTCCTATAAGAACAATAGATATGGAACAGAAATCATATTTCATGTTCCCTATTAAGTATCTAGTAATAATTTAAACAATTATGTCTTCATTATCTCTTCATGAAGCATAAATGACCATTCGTTCTCTTCATTTCAACTGCTTTATGACCATTCTCAAACTTTTGTTTTCCCTTTCTGAATGTCGAACCATTAAAAAGATAATGTAACGACCCAAAATTTCAGTCATTCAAATTTGGATTATGTAATTGATTTTAAATATTGAAAAGGTTAATTTTATAAGTTAAACAAATTAAATTTCAAATATAAGGGTTATTTAAATATTTTGAACAGTTCAAAATAATTGAATCTTGAATTTAATGTGAATAAAAATGAATTCGAAAGTTGATTTAAAATTCTATTTGAATAAGAATGAAGATAATAAACTTTTAAATTTGAATAAAAGTGAATACACTAGTTTTAATAATAATTAGTTTTAATTAACGTGTGAAAATAGCCTGCCGAAGCACTGTCATGGAATTGGATGAATCCAGTTCCATTGAATCGTAATAGTGAATTATAATATGTCATCGAATTTTGTGGCGATCAGACATATGTTTGGTCGTGCGAGTTTGAGACGCGTAGAAATTAATTTAAACAATTTAAATTAATATAATTTGATTTTGAAAAGACAACTTATGTATATGATGGAATTGGCTCCCAGTACTAGTTTCATTACGTTCAAAATAGGGGCATAACATATAAAATGCCAAATGACATGTTTCTTTGGAGTTTGAAAATTTAACGTGTAGATAGTTCTTTGGAAATTTTCTACATAAGGACTTGAAATGCTCACTTTTGCAAAACCAAATCCTAATTAGCTTCAGCCATCATTAAATTAGTACTCCATCCAACGATCATGATCAATCGGCACCATATAGGCCGTATTGGCTCTCGACCCTAACTAGAGTAATGTAGAGCTCGACCCCACAAGCAAGTTCAACGGCGGAGATGGGCTATAGTGGCCAGCGATGGCTAGAATCTCATCGTGAACGCGGCAACTTTTCGGCCAAATCACGGCGATCGTAGGTAATGTGGGAGGCGACGTTGGTGCTGGGAGGCACAACTGAACTCGAGGCAGCGAACGGCGTGGGTCGCGGTGGACTGCGGCGCGACAAGGTAACACAGTGAAGGATGGAAACGCCGTCGAAAGGGTTTAAGCGCATGCATGGGTTCGATGTCGCGAGCGTGAGAGAGAGGGAAGCTAACATTTAAATGTTATTAATTTAAGTTAATTATAATTTAAATAATCTTAAAATTCATTAATTCATATCCAATTTATACGAGGTCCAAATTGAAGCGACAAGCTTCGTTGTGATCGTATCAGTTTATGTAGTTGGATTGGATGGATTTGGAGCTTGTAGAATTTGAGTTAATATAAACACCTGTTCAATTTTAATCCAAACTAGAAAACTTTAGCGATAACTGAAATCAAAGTGAGTTAGCTTGCCTCTATGGCCCATCATATATATAAGTGTGGATAATTTTACTGTTGATTGTTTATTAACTGTTTGGATGATTTACTATTTTATTTGTTGGCTTGGATATATTCCCACCCTTGGAACAGATGAGACCTTATTAAGTTCCCGTGTAAAAGCAGATGACCCTTTGTATACGATCCCTCCTTGAAGCAGTTGATTTATATTATTTGGTTATATACTGTATGCGATGCAAGGAAACATGTTGGAGGGATCCAACTGGATTCCTCACACCGTTGATTCTACCTTTTATATATTTTGATATACGATGTGTTTGATGCCATATTTGATGACATGAATGATTTTTTCCTATTTTTTTCTATAATAGCACCTCGCCATTGTTTTAGTATTTGAAATACTATAAAATGTAGATTTGGTTTTTAAACGGATTTTAATTGATTTTTGAAAATTTATATGTTTTAATAATTATTCTTGAATTGTTAAATAAAGAGTTTTATGAAATATTTTAAATAGAGATTTTTAATCTGTAAAATGAAGATTTTTAAAATCTTATAAATAAGTCCATCTTTTATTATAAAGGAATATGGTTTTAAAAAGAAGATAGAAATCTTTCATAAATATGGTATTTTACAAATAAAGTGATGATTTGAAAAATCCTATTTTATTGACAAATGGATAAATTATAATGGTGCTTTTATAAATAAAAGGGAAACTTTTATCATTGGATAAATTGGGAAAAATAAATCACAATTGTGGATTTAAGATGTAAGATGCTGTTGTTGAAAAATAGTTGATTCTATTTTGGAAATTGAAAGTGAGGATATATTTGGAGATATTAAACGATGTGTTATAAATAGAAGGAGATTTATAGATATAGAAATGATTATGTTGAAATTTAAGTATGGATTTTTTTTATCAAGGAAGTATATTTATGTTTAAAGGTTGTTTATTTATTTAATAATGTTTTAAAGTTGTTCATCAATATTTTATATTTTGAAAGGTTAATTATTTAGATTATTAATATGGATTGAAATTAATAATAATTATTTATTAATAAAGTTTTGGAAATTAATTCTTAATATTTATAATAATGTTGAAGATAAATTATTATTATTTTATTTAGAATGTTTTGAAATTATTAATTACTATTTTTAAGATGTTTTAAAGTTAATTATTATTTGTTTATACTTTTATTACTATATAATAGCGTTTTAAAGTAAATGATTTGAATTTATTTATAAATGTTTTCGAGATTTATAAATAGGTTTTACAAACAAATGTTGTTTTATAGGAGGAATCTTATAATATGGTTTGGGAAAACTTAAAGCAAGATTTAAAAAAGGGTTAAAAAAATTTATTGGTCTTAGATATTTATAAAAGAATTTTAGAAATGGGTTTATAGATTTATAAAAGGAGCTTTATAAATAGTCTTATCAAATTGGAATATTTTGAAGATAATCAAAATGGAGCTTTTGAAGTGAAAGGGTTACTTGCTACTTATCATGAGGATGAATCCACATGGATGTAATAAAAGTGATGTCTTTGTTTTCGTTTAGTGCTAGTGCGAACTTGTATGGATGAATTCTTGCATTGCATTGTTGCCTGGCGAGCAGTGTTAGCATTCCAAGTAGGAAGTGCTATATAAAGGTAAAATGTAGCCTCAAGCCTCATCAACCGGCAATGACTAAAACATAGGAGATGCAGCAGGGCTAAGTGGGTCGGTCCCATGTAGGGTATGATCATCCCTATCTAGAGTCGAAATTATCTCTCATTTGCATGCTTCGAAGCCTATTAACGGAGATATGATCTTATTCGGTACTAATAGTCAAGTGGTAGGTCTGTCTCGTGTTGGCAGTGGATCCTGGCGTGGTCCTCGTTGTTATTTTAACTAGAGATGCACTGTGACAGATGGTACACCAGTAGTCCAGTCATTGTATGAAAGTCATTTTCTGATACGTGCCTTTACTGTTTTAGTTGTAGAACCTCGTATGCTGAAACTTAATCAATGTAACAATTTCGGCTATTAAGTATTTGTACTCTAGACGTTATTATAATATCATCTGATTTTCTAAAAAAATGTTTTCCTTATCGTTAGGTAAAAAACCGTCCGCGTTTTATGTGCGACGTGGTCTTACGAGATATTATTATTTTGAAAAGAGTTTGATAACTTTAAAAATCTGACGGTGTATGTTTTCTCATGTTTGTTTACCAAACTGAATCGGGTGTTATTTTATTATAATGGCAGGGCTATACCGAGCATATTTACATATTGTTTTGGATGCATTGGAGTTCAAGAGACGAGCTGTAGGTCTTCATGATGCATTCCTGTATTTGTTTTTTTTCCGCTACATTATTGTTGAAATTACCAGCATTTGTAAGGATAGATTATTATAGCTGTCTAGGTTGATGATTGGGATTTGTTGTTGTATTCTGATTTGATGTATGTATATAACAGTTTCTCTTTTGTAAAGAGAATTGATATTATATTATATATTGTTCCGCTGAAATCGTGAGATTCTATGTTATTCAATTTTCCTTTTCTCTTCTTCTTCTTTTCTCTTCTTTCTTTCACATAACTATCCGACTTTTCGTTCAATTTGGATTGGCGATTTATGGTTTATTATCAGCTTAAATTGTGTGGATTGGCAGATTGTTATAGATAAACTCTTCATCGAGACTACAGTAATTATTATACAGAAATGCATTCGGTTATCCTTAACATTTTAAGGATATCAAATAACGTACACTCAAGTAAACAAAAAAATCGATATTTTAGCGATCGAATTCCTAGGTCTATCTGTTTGCGCCAAAATTGATCACAAACCCCAAGTATTGTGAAAGCACCAGTGTATGAATATAAATCAGCAATATTCAAACACAAATCACAGATCTAAGCAAGCAACACGCAGCAAAACAGAAATTATGAACAAGAACACACGATTTATAGTGGTTCGGCTATCTCCGGCCTACGTCCACTTCAAAGTTTTATCCTTTATATTAATTATCCTTGCTGGTTACAAGTGATTACAGCAGTTACAAAGTCTAAATTCGAAATCAGTGGTAGAAATGATGATATGGAATGATTCTGGCAGCGTCCGGGCGTGCTTGTTCTCTCTCAATTCTCCGACCCCTTTTCTGAATGACCAGGGGCTCTATTTATAGGTGTAGGAGGCTGATATTTCTCCTAAAAATCCGGTTGACCGCTTCTAGCACGTGAGGGGGCCCATACGGCCGAATTCTGGAGATTGGGCCCACATTGGGATCGATTCGAAGTGAGGTTCGAATCGATCAAGGATGCATCCAATCGAGGTGAAATATGGTGTGAACATTCTTCAACATGTAGGCAAGCTCCTGTAAAAATTTCATGGCATTTGGATCAAGGGATTGAGAGATATGATCGATTCGAAGTGGGGATTTTCGTTTGGCTGTTTGGATCGAATCGATCCCTTCGAACCCACTCCCTTCGAATCCATCAGCGCACGTGGTTTTGTGATGAGGTGGCGCGCGTCCTTCGAGTCGATCCACTTATTTCTCCGAGTTGAATGGGTCGATTCTGAGGTTTTAGGCGCGTTTACTTGATGGATTCGAGGTGTTGGATTCGAAGGTTCGTTTCGAATCGATGAAGCCGGTACTTATTCGAATCGATCAAAATAGGCTATTGTGGATCGATTCGAAGTTGCCTCAACATGGGGATTCGAAGACAGGAAGGGAATGGAGTTGGAGCTTCCTCAACTTCATGGATTAGAAGGACTCTTCCTTGATGGACTCGAAGGTGGGAATGCTCCAATGGATTCGAGCTTTAGGTACGCGTGGATGGATTCGAAGCATGGCTACCTGGGGGCTTTCTTGATGGAGTCGAGTCAACTGGGTTCGAACAGGGGTTGCACCGTGGATTCAAAGTGGATGGGTTCGAACTGATGGATACGAACCTGATGCGAAGTCCATCGATTCGAACAATGGCGTATCCTATGGATTCGAGCCGAGCAAGGTTCATCTCCCTTAAACTGAATCCATCATATCTTGAGTATACGAACTCGGACTGATTTGAAATTTGAGGTGCAGACTTCTATGAACTTTCTGGTCATGTCCTATCAATTGTAGCTCAATCTGGACTCGGACAAAATTCATCGTTATCCATGGTTATCCTGTAGTATATAATTGATACTCAAGAATAATAATCATTGATTCTTAGCAAATTTTGGATATCTTAACTTTGCCAAAAGTTGGGATAACACTTTGCCCCCCAAAACATGCCTTTTGGTAAAAGGTATGTTTTGAACGGTCTTAAATCGAATGTAGTAAATTCACGTTTCATTCATATCTGCAGTATTATCAATCAAGTTTATGGCTGTTCGAAGCCGAATCAGCATTCATTCTTCTGTAGAAGTTGAGAATGTGGTTCCGTAGTCTCTCCGGACTATTAATGGCTACTCTGAACCCTTATTAAGTCCATTCTAGACTTAGTGATTGAATAGAAAGATCCTATTGCACTCTGGCGTTGCCTTCTATCCCTTGCACTCTGGTCCTGGTTAGGACGTGTAGCGATGTCATGGTCGTTCTTGACCGATCATAGCCTCTCCGGGCTCTTGCTGGATCCCATCCTGTCACTCTCCGGTGAAGGGGAAACAGCGCTTAAGTGAGTTGATCCTGTCGCTCTCCGGCGAAGCAACTCACTTCTTGCACTCCGAACCCCGCCTCTCCGGGTAGGGTCATAAAGCGATCATTTTTATATTGGTATTTAATGATCATCTTCTGACTCTTTGGTCAAAAGGTTTATTGCAAGAGATTCTAATTTATTTATTAAAATTCGAGTTCTAGATGTTCAATCTCAAACGTCAGAAAAAGCTAAACATTGCCTCTCCGGGCATATCGGTTTATCTCCATCTCAGAGCATGCCTAGGGATCTCTCCGGTTCCCGTACATGTGTAAGTGGAGTGACCGTTTATTCTGAAAACAAATCTAAATAGAATTATTCGACCGAAGTCCAAATCCTGGACTTAGCCCTTGCCATCTTTAATCAGTCGATGACGAGTCGTGATCCCGATCCAGGATTGTTCCTGTTAGGTGGAGGCGGTAGTTGTTCAGGCCTTACCGCCGCTGTCCGTTCTCTGACATATTGTGGCAATCTACCACCCCTGGCATGTTCTTCCACCTCATCCTTTAGGTGGCGGCATTCATCTGTGGTGTGCCCATCCAGCTCATGGAATAGGCAGTATTTTCCAGTCCTGAGCTCCCGCTCAGTGGGATCCCTTATAGGTGGCTTTCGATAGGGGAGTTGCCCCCGAGTTTCAGTGTAAATCCTTTCTAGGCCTGCATCAAATCTGTGTACTGCCTAAATCTTGGTTCTCGGAATTTCTTCCGTTTATCAGGACCATCATGTCTGTCATCCTGTTTCCTTTTTCCCTTGTCCGCTCCGGACTGTTCTCTGGAGGTTCCTTCGCTCTGCGCAACATTTGTTTCCAGCCTCTCGGCTCGTGATTCTTCCAATCGGATGAACTTTTCAGCTTTATGAAAGAACTCTCCAAGGTCTTGTGGTGGATCTTTAGTCAGAGAATCTTTAAATTTGGTGCCTTCCGCGACTCCTGCCACTGCCGCCATTAAAATCATCGATGGATCCGGGCGATCTATAGAAGTCACTGTTACATTAAATCTTAGTAGGAAATCTTTTATGGACTCTCCGGCCCTTTGCTTGATTGAAGCTAAAGTCATCACGCTCTTGGGTTGCGTCACATGGACCCTAAATTCTCTCATGAAGCAATCTACAAGCTCGCTCCATGTTCTGATTGATCCGGTCTCTAGTTGTCTGAACCAAAGCGCAGCTAAATCTGACAAATATAGAGGGAAGCATCGTGCCATCACTTCCTCGGATGTCCCCAGCACTTCCATGTGCCTAATATATCTGGTAATATGCATGGTCGGGTCTGACCTCCCATCATAAGATTCTAGCGTTGGTAGTTTGAATTTTGGAGGGTTCCTTGCGTTTCGGATGTTCGGAGTGAACGGATTTCGACTGACTTCTTCCAGCCCTCCACTAGGCAGTCCTCCTCTCATGATTCGTCGCATTAAGCCTATCATTCTCTCGTCTCCGTCTAGGGGTTGGCCCCTTGTCAAGTTCTTATCCTGCCCCCCGAGCCTTGAAGGGAATTCTGGTACGTATTATTCTGGTGGCTCATTAGCATATGTATTGACTCCAGCTTGTTGAGCTCCGTCTGTCGGTCTTCCAGCATCGGACCCTGAGGGTCTGCCCCCAAGGCCTTGTTGATCACCTTCAAATACTGCATTCTGGTCTTGAACCTGACCTTCATTAGCTTCTGTAGTCCTGATTCCTTGTCCCGCACTCACAGTTGTTGTAGTTGGTCCAAGGTTTTGCATATTCGCCACCCTCATTTGTTCGAGGAAATTCTGCAGCATCTCTTGTTGGGTCTTCATCATGCTTTCGCGTATTGAATTAGCCATAGCCTCCATCTCGTCTCTAGTGATGTAGACGGAAGCTTGTCCTTCTCCTGCGCCGGAGGATGCTTCTTGGCTTCCTCCTTGTTGGCTCCGATCAACTCTTTGTCTTGTTTGTCGAGTCATTGTCTCCGAATCGGAATTCTTCAAACTCTTAAATCTGAACTCTGAATCTGATGTAGCGGGTGCTGGTTCTTCTCAGTGAAAGCACCAAAGTGTTTGCGCCAAAATTGGTCACAAACCCCAAGAATTGTGAAAGCACCAGTGTATGAATATAAATCAGCAATATTCAAACACAAATCACAGATCTAAGCAAGCAACACGCAGCAAAACAGAAATTATGAACAAGAACACACGATTTATAGTGGTTCGGCTATCTCCGGCCTACGTCCACTTCAAAGTTTTATCCTTTTTATTAATTATCCTTGCTGGTTACAAGTGATTACAACAGTTACAAAGTCCAAATTCGAAATCAGTGGTAGAAATGATGATATGGAATGATTCTGGCAGCGTCCGGGCGTGCTTGTTCTCTCTCAATTCTCCGACCTTTTTCTGAATGACCAGGGGCTCTATTTATAGGTGTAGGAGGCTGATATTTCTCCTAAAAATCCAGTTGACCGCTTCTAGTACGTGAGGGGGCCCATACAGCCGAATTCTGGAGATTGGGCCCACGTTGGGATCGATTCGAAGTAAGGTTCGAATCGATCAAGGATGCATCCAATCGAGGTGAAATTTGTTGTGAACATTCTTTAACATGTAGGCAAGCTCTTGTAAAAATTTCATGGCAGTTGTATCAAGGGATTGAGAGATATGATCGATTCGAAGTGGGGATTTTCGTTTGGCTGTTTGAGTCGAATCGATCCCTTCGAACCCACTCCCTTCGAATCCATCAGCGCACGTGGTTTTGTGATGAGGTGGCGCGCGTCCTTCGAGTCGATCCACTTATTGCTCCGAGTTGAATGGGTTGATTCCGAGGTTTTAGCCGCGTTTACTTGATGGATTCGAGGTGTTGGATTCGAAGGTTCGTTTCGAATCGATGAAGCCGGTACTTATTCGAATCGATCAAAATAGGCTACTGTGGATCGATTCGAAGTTGCCTCAACATGGGGATTTGAAGACAGGAAGGGAATGGAGTTGGAGCTTCCTCAACTGCATGGATTCGAAGGACTCTTCCTTGATGGACTCGAAGGTGGGAATGCTCCAATGGATTTGAGCTTTAGGTACGCGTGGATGGATTCGAAGCATGGCTACCTAGGGGCTTGCTTGATGGAGTCGAGTCAACTGGGTTCTAACAGGGGTTGCTCCGATGGATTCGAAATGGATGGGTTCGAACTGATGGATATGAACCTGATGCGAAGTCCATCGATTCGAACAACGGCGTATCCTATGGATTCGAGCCGGGCAAGGTTCATCTCCCTTAAACTGAATCCATCATATCTTGAGTATACGAACTCGGATTGATTTGAAATTTGAGGTGCGGACTTCTATGAACTTTCTGGTCATGTCCTATCAATTGTAGCTCAATCTGGACTCGGACAAAATTCATCGATATCCATGGTTATCCTGCAGTACATAATTGATACTCAAGAAAAATAATCATTGATTCTTAGCAAATTTTGGATATCTTAACTTTGCCAAAAGTTGGGATAACACTATCTGTAGTTCTTAGTCTAATATTGTCTCCAACATAACAAGATACTTATTATGTTCAATTGTATTGAACACATGATCTCGAAAATACGGTTTTTACCATTTCGAGTGAAACATTTTCATCAAGATTTCATACATTACGAATGCGATTATTCACCATACAATCTTTGAAAGTGATTGACTATGGATCAATCCATACTCATGTATTGCTTTAGATTTCAAAACTCATAAAGACAATACACAGTCTTGGGTAGATTAACACTTAAGTGACCAAGGCATGGATGTTTTTATTAGTTTTACAATTTTGGCTCATGCATGGTCTTAAGGAGAAAACATGCTAAAAGATTTATTAGTAAGTATATTTTATATTTATTTATAAATGTTTAGTCGGGTTCATTTAGTATATTTAGTCGATAAGCAATTTTGTTATTCGTATTACATGTGTCAATTTATTTTACTAGAGTATTATAATATCACATATATTCTTATACTTACTAGAATGGCTTATTATATTCATCTAATAAGGCTCCCACTATATTATGCATCTCTCAAAAACCCTAAAAAAGACATGGGAATTTCATAAATTTCTTCAGTGTATATTATCCATTTGTCATGTTACTACATCTTTGAGGTGCTTAAAAATTGTAGTCCTCATAAACAATAAGTAACACTTTGCAAATTATACGTCATATATAACTCCTTATATACTTTTAGTTGTGCTCCTAATAATCTTTCTGTCCTTGAGGGTGCTCAAAATCATAAAGTACATTGCATACTTAAAACCATCATTTCATGATATCCTAAGGGGGTTATTTTAACCCTTCATGGTTTTCAACAAATTTACATAACATTCCAAACTATCTAGGGATAATATAAACATCACCTTAAATATTATATGCCTTTAGGAGCTCAACAACCATAGGTATGTAAGCTACTCTATTTATATTATATATGATGAAGAGCATATGTAACATGCTAGTCATGAGTAAAATAAATTAATAAAATAAAATGTATTTTTGGATTTAAAATTGGGATTAAATGGGGAAATTGAGATGTAAAATGGATTTGAGTTGAAATTATTTTAAACGGGAAAACAAGTAGGAATATTTGATAAATGAGTTGAAAATTTTATTTTGGGATTTTTTATAGAATTAAATTAATTAAGTTTTATTTTTGGGTTTATTTTGGAATAAAACCGGAAAGGCCGATTAAAATTCAAATTTGAAATTTGAATTATGCTTTGAGAATCCAAAAATCATTTCAAATTTTATTTGTGAAATAAAATATAATTGAGAGCTTTAAAGTTATTTTGAGGAATAAATAATTACTTCAAAAATGTTTTAACGGTTAAAAGCAATATTTTTTTATCGGAAAGTTGACTCGGGTGGTAATAAGATTGGGAAAATTTTAAATTTGTTTGGAAAATAATTATATGTGGAAAAATGATTTAAATTGATTGAAAATGTGTTAATAGCTTCGTGTATAAACAGAAAACATTTTATTTTATATGGGCCTAAAAGGCCCTTCCAAGCCCATAAACCCATTCCCTCTTCTTAAAGCCGACCAATCCAAATTTTTATTTTTCATTCCTATCTACTTCATAGCCTAAAACATTCGACGAAAATAAACGTACATGTTAGCAAGGCTCAGGGCTTGATTTTTAATATATTTTCATGGTATTTTCAAAGGAAAATCTAGGTACTTAAGATTCCTACCTAATCTAATCACCCAATATCATTTTGGTTTGAAGTATTTTAGTTTTAAAATATGTATATAACTTCAGGACTACAAGTAAAAAAGGGTTGTTTTAATTGCTTTTTCATAGGGTGTGGCAAGCGCAAAAAACTCATAGCTATATCTGCAATCAAATGTGAGTGTAAACTTCTTTTTTACTTTTGGTTCATGTGATCTTGTTGTTATCTTGCTGTAAATTATGAGATGATGCCTGAAGTTGGTTGAATTTACAGCTTATATGTAGTGTATTTGGCTTTAATTTTCTTTGTGAAATAAACAAGCTGAATATGTATTCAACAACATAGCAAAATCCTTTTTTTCCTTAGGTATATATGAATTAGTATAATGATGTTTTCTTAAGTGTATTACACATCTAAGGTCGGTTAGTCTCGAGAAAAAGATGATTAGATCCCGTCGATGGGCTAGGCTCCTGCCTAGAGCCTACTGCTCTAAGAAATAGCCTGAACAATCAACCAGTGCCCAACTAACCATCGGTCGGTCAGTGTATTCCTTAAGTAGGTAGAAAACTATGTTTTTATTTTTTTAGATTTTTGAAAAGTGCTTAGGTGATCTTGGAATTTATGAAATATTTTCTAAAGTTAAGTGAAATTAGGATCATATTTCTATATTTGAACTTGAATTTTTTTAAATAATTCCTAAATATTTGAAATTAATTGCAAAGAGGTTGGTTTAGGAAATATTGGAGGTGTAGATGTTTTTGCCTTGATTTATGATGGGGTTCAAATTCCAAAACATTTGCAAATGATTTTCAAAAATGAAAACCCTTATAATTGATATGTGTTAGCATGGACACAATATATTGTCTCGTGTGTATGTTGTATTATTCAAATTTTCATTTGAATGCGTGTAACACCCTATAAAATCTACATTAATAAATAAATAATTATTAAGGCTCAAAAATGGAATTTGAGCAAACGTCAGAATTTGGCCATGAAACTTGCACCGTCGCATTTGTGGTAATATTTTGAACAGCTTTCATATTTGGAGTTTTGCGATCGGAGCTAAAATAAAGAAATTATCAACGTTTAAAATATTTGAAATGAAAATAATTAAAAGTGAAAATATGAAATAAATATTAATTAGTACGGGACCCCAAATGTTAATTCACTTCGTTAGAATTTGACTGCAACCAACTGTAGGGGAGCGGTCAATCAAACTTTTGGTAGCCGATCTCAGCCTTGGCAAACTGTCTCAGATTTAATTATTTTAATCTAATGGATACGATTAATTCAAGCATGTATAAATAAAGGCTTAACCGCTCACTTCTCTTCTCATATTTTTTGATCCAAGCAACAATGCTCTGCCATTTTTCCTTCTCTACTATTTTTGAAAATTATAATATATATATATATATATGTATAAATCAAGGAAGTACATAAAATAAAAGAGAAGAAGAGAAGAAGCGAATCAACATTGCGAAAGAAAAAAGTAATTTCAATAATTATAATCCGTATTCCCATTTACCCCAAATCTCTTCTCAGATCTGTGGTTCTAATAATATGTGTATACCTTATTATACATATTCTTTTGGATTGGAAAGGAGAAAGAGTCAAATCAAAAGAATAGATTTAGATTTAGGAGATTTGAAAGTTTGAAATACGAGTGAGAAATTATATAATTTATTTATAAAATTGAAACTTATCTTGTTGAATTTTTATTTAATTAAAATTTGATGAGTTGTAGGGTTAAAACGAACGTATAGGAATATCACCTACGTATTCAACAAGATAGACAATTAGAATAGTATGTACTACCTAATCCGAAAATTCGAAATCATTACCAAATATTTATTATTGTAGAATGTTTGGAAATTTGTAAAGTTCTTCCTGATTTATAATTGGCTTGTAAATTAGGTTGCCTTATTTGACTTGGAATGTAAATTTCTATGTTTTATTTTATTAGGACCCGGATATAAATTAATTATATCTATTTTCATGTAGTTTCCATAAATTATCTAATCCCATAAATGTATAAAAAGTGCATCGTTTGAATTAACAAGGAATATACCAAAAGGGAAAGAGATATGGATATTCTTTTCTGCAGTTTGCACTGTCTATTTCAATAAAAGAAAAGAGATAGTTCCTTGTAATTCAAACTAAGCAACAATTTTTTATTGTGTAATTTATGAAAAGTTATAATGGTAATCCTTTTTGAAATGATATCTCTAATAAATTAAATTATGGAAATTAATAGTTAGAATAAGAATATGTATGTATATATATTCATGTAACATCACATACCGACTAAATACAAAAATACATTTATAGCGTAACATACGTCGATATTCTCATTAGCTATAACTTGTACGTTTAGAATTAATAGCGTATAAATTATATGACTAAAAGGTTGATATGGGAAGGAATAGTAATTCCAAAATTTATAGACAATAACTACAAATTTAACAGCCAATAAATTGTAGTTAATAAGGTGTTGAGGGAATTAAATGAGGATTAATTAGGGTATTTAATATGGCATTTAAGGGGAAATTAAATAAGCATAATGGTTGATTTTTAAACAAGTAAATAAATATCATTAGAGATTGTCTAATTTTGTTATTAATGACCATTTACTATGGGCAATTGACATTTATTAGTTATAAGAAGGAAAAGAAGAATATAAGGTATAAGCTTATGAAATAGGAATAATTACCCAGTAAACAATTAAGTGTTAATACTATTAGATACACGTAGAAGGCAATATAATTTTCATAGTAGGAAATTATATAGCCTTAATTAAAAATTTAGGATAAGAATGAATTAGTGGGCCTAGGTTAATATTTAGGACTAAAATAATTGGTTTGGCTTGTAAAATTTGGGTTGCGAGGTCACTAGGGTTACATAACTGAAGTTTGCCCTTCACCCATAGGTTACCACCAGGTGTGTATACTCACTATTGATGTGAGACATCTCCAACCATCGGACCCGTTGGGAAGGGATACACATTTGCGAATATGTAGAGAAATATATACCAAGAGTTCACCATGGATTTGAAGTATTAAATGGCCAATACTTTTAAGAAAATGTGTTCTGATTCATTTCTAGTAAGAAGTATTAAGTAAATGTAAGGTCATTTTCCTTGACTTATATTAAGTTAGTCTAAATGGGATGTCAATCGAGAAAGGTTGGTAGGCTATGTTAGTAATTTTGTTGGATCGATATTTAGTAGTAGGGCTGGTATATAGATTATGACCACCCGTGATCCCGAGCGAGCAGTAGGAAAGACTTGGACTATGCCTTGATGGATTTTGCCTCATACTATTGTAGAATCTATGTATGATACTCACAGACCTCAAAGTAGCTAGTTGGATGTAATTTTTTTTTCAGAGGTAGGCTTTTTAACTCTTAGATGAGTCTTTGAGATGCATTAGTAGTATGACAAGTAAATTATAAATTATAAAGCCCTATATAGGGGTCATCGGTCTCTGTAGCTGGAATTGAATAACTAGCATTTATGTTGCGAAGGGCTGGCTTTGGGGTTAAAGTATTAAATGGTCATTGGGTCATTCTCCTTCGTATTTAAGAAGTACTAAGTGGCCGGGGTTGGGCAGTGATTGGTTATATATGTAATGATATGTATAGTTATACCTTCGAGAAGGTTAGGTTAGATATATCGTACGCGCATAGGATTTAACTGCGCAGTAGTAAGTCTAGACATAACACTTAAATGGAAATCAATCGACATAAATTAGTGTTTTAGGTTAGTGTGTAGTCTTCTTGTCACTAAAACATTGTTCTGACCCCTTCCTTATTATAACTCACAAGATAGATTTAGAAGGATGGGTTGCTGGAGCAAAACAGGAATGATTGGTGGTGAAATCTTCTATTTCATGCTCGGTACCGACAAGGTGACTAGATATCTAAGTAATAACATTTTTTTTCAAAGTAGTGGCCTCATTCGGTATATATGTTTTATTATATTTTCAATTCCATAGTGAGTTTTTACCGATTAATCTTTGATATACTTATATTCATTATAGGTTACCAAAAACAACGATCTATACCCTAATGGTCTTAGGTTTTAATTTAGGCGAAATTTAGGCCCATTATGGCTTGAATTATAAATTTGGTATTAGAGCCTAAGTTAGTCAATCATATGGATTAGGATATGCTAAGAGAATGCATTTGTAGTTTTTGCCTACAATCATATATGTCATATGCCAAACTCAACGAATTCTGACCATAGAAGTAGTTGCGGCCATATTCTAAAAGGATGGACGAGGCAATCATGAGTTGGAAAAATTAAGTAGAGTTAAATTTATAAATCTAGCCTAATTACTCCACGGAGCATGCCATATAGATGGATCCTAAAGACTGGATAACACTTGACTCCTTGTTGGGCATGGACTGTCTTATAGTTGTGGATTTTGATTGATTACCGATTAAAGAAGTACATTTCATCCAGACAGATAAGAAGTTAGAAATTATATGTTTTGAATAATTGGAAATTATGATTATTAGGGGTGGAGTAAGTTCTCGTAAGAAGGTGTACATTAATCGTCAAAAGAAGATAGTCGGATTTTTATGAAGTTGAATAAAAAGAAGAAAACTCCAAAAGATAGGGCAAGTCCATTTCTGAGTCCGACTCCATGCGAAAGGGTTTGACAAAATAAATTTTAAAATTCCTTAAAATGTTTTGAATGAATTTTTCAAAGGATTTATTAAAAGATTGTGTTTTGAAAAGTAAGCAAAATTTGAAATTCTTAGTTTAAAATTGGTCTACTCAAAAGTTTTCGATTTAAAGGTTTTTGATAAAGTCATTGTTGAAATGAATGAGAGATTGAGTGTAGGTTTAGCTTGATGATTTTTCCTATTTATAAAATCAAAAGTTTTTAAATCTACAAGGGGTGGGTGAAAGGAAATGGTACTTAATTTAGATGGGTGTGGTGTGAGGAAGTGTAGGAATTCCCGATAGCAAACATAGGAGAAATATTCCCGTAAGAATACGAAGAATTACAGCTGAAATATTTTAGGTTTTTGAAGAAGGTTGATGGCCAAGTAGTATACATAAATATTCTAGAGATTGAAGAAAAAAGAACCTGGCAAACTAGATAGCAGGTTAAGGCAATGTCATGCAAAAGGTAGGGTTTTCTCATTGCAGTGTGAACCGCGTTAGATGTAAGAAGATGTAGACGACACGACACAATGCTATTAATTGATCTTATTATCGTTAATAAATTAACCTAGACTTAATACGGTCCATATTCAACTTGGTCCAAAATACAACAATAGATCCTCTCTCTAGCAGCGAGCTGTGCCCTCCAAATGTCAACAACCTCCATGCATTAGGTGGCTAGTCCCTTCTCTTTCTCCGGATCTGAACCTAATGCCCCCTTCCCGTTCTCATCTCAATCCATAGTGCCACCGTAAGCTGCCAGTACATCCTCACGCCATCTAGATCTTACCCATCAAAACATCACTTGACTGGAACGACCAGAAAATCTCAAGCTACGTAGCCTCAATGGGCTTCGCCTTTCCTCAAGGGCGGCTAGTGAAATTTAGAGATTTCACCGCCTTTGGACTAGGGGATTTGTTCATAGCTACAGGACTAGCACCGATCCTCAACCATGACACATTTTAGTGGGAGGGATACCTGCGCATGCGGCTGTTAGACGCCAATCTTCAAAATGAGTTTGATGAAAAATATCATCAGTCTTATATCAAAGGTGAAAAGTGTTGCTATTGATACGTCAGATGATGATTTCAGAGATATTCTTGGGATAGCCATGGAAGAAGCGGACCTGTATAGATTGAGACTACTAATCCAGAGATTTTACAATAAATCATTCTAGGAGTTGTCAGTGTCTGAAGGCAAGACAACTTATGGCCTACAGCTCGCCCCATCGTTTGCATTATTCATCTGAACATTATTCCGAAGATGGAGATCATCAACCGGATTAATCCATGGTATAACAGTCAACTGGACTCACACTATCATAAGCAACTATGTGGAGTTAGGAGAGGGACTCCATGAAGCAACATTCTGTGCTGCGATCTTTGCACTCATGTCTTTAGGAGATACGGAGTAAACCTCCATGGAGAGAAAATTCAAAAGAAGGCCCTTGCCCTTTTTGATGGAGCCTCTTTTAGGAGAATGAGGATAGCAGATCTGCCCATAGGGATGGTGACAGCAGTAGTGGTGGAGCAGTAGTAGTAGGAGGAAGGGCAGTGACATGGTGCTGTAGGATACTATATCCCCGAGCTGGTTGCGATCCACCAAATCAGGCTGAGATTTGGGAGATGCAAGCTGAGCAACGATACTAGAGCCATGAGATTGGTGTTGTATCTTGAGTTTTGATTGCTGGCAAGAATGGAAAACAACACAAAAATTTATGAATCTGCGACTACTATGACGACCGGACTCAACGACTCGATATTTGATCCGTATATTCTATATATTTAAACAAGAGTCATATATTATGTGTAAAGAGTCAAGTCTAGTAGCTTTCTTAAGTTCTTTCCTCTCATCACTCTCATTCATATATTCACAAACAATTGCATTCGATTTGAAGTTAATCATTTTCTAACTCATATGCACTCAGGCTTAAGGAAAAACACAGTTTAGTCAGGTGAACTGACGCCCTCAGTCGAGTAAACCCGTGTATAATTTTTTTAAAACATACATGGACCGATCGATTGATAAGCGTTATTTAGTCAACCGAGTCTTTGTATTTTAACATGTATGTGCACATTTTGAATTCAATCGACTGAATGATCCTAGTCAGTCGACTAAAAACTACAACTAACATTTTTTATTCAATAGACACATCTTTTCTGAAGGGATTTCTTCCTCGCCAAGGGAGCAGCCATTGTTGTTTGTAGAGATCTCTTCACCAGCAGGTGCAACTCACTATCTTCTACAAATATACTTGATTTTCATTGTTCAAATAACTTAATTTTCTTCTCTCTCTTGATCTAACTTGAATAGCATTCATTGAATCTATTGCTTACTTGATTTTTTACATTCATTGCGTACAATCTCAATTCCATATCTTACAAGCAATTCTAAGCTTCCGATTATTCGTACATGCATAATCATACATATCTCTCTTGAGGAAAAGATTATAGAATGGCTGTGCTACAAGTGAAAAATACGTGTTATTAGAACACAAAGTCAAGACAATCTATTTTATAATTAAGTCATGTTCGATTGCTCAGGCAGTCAAGTCCTTTTCTGTTGCTCAGGCGATATAGTCCTGTACAGTTGCTTAGGCGGTGTAATACCTGTTCCTCCAGGTTAAGTGAGGGTTGCTAGTTTTAGTTCCAAAAAGACTTTGGGACTGTCCATAGAATAGGAGTTCGAACTAGTATAAAAATTCATGTTGTCCTTTTACTTTATTGCTATTATTATTATTATTATTTGCACTAGTTATTTATTATATTCCATATTACATGATCCTATAGCGCAGTAACTTTAATTCGGTATCGGAGGAAGGTCATCTTATAACCGTAACATAGTTATCTGAAATTTTACTATGAAAAACAACACTAGCATTGCGACTAACACTAGCTTTCTTGAAGGTCAATCTACTTCACAACCACCTCTATTTAATTGAATAAACTATAACTATTTGGCTACTAGGATAAGAATTTATATACAAACAAATTGTTATGAAACATGGAACAATACTCAAACTGAATATAACATACCTACTACAGAATATTCACAATGGTCTAACACAAAAAAATGGATGCTACTGCAAATGCTAAAGCCGTGAATATGTTATATTGTGCATTAACAAAAACGAGTTTAATAGAGTAAGAATATGTAAAACGGCTTGTGAAATTTGGCATACACTTAAAATCACACATGAAAGTACTAACAAAGTAAAACAAAGTAAAATCTCTATGCTCAAAAATCAATTCCAGGATTTCAAAATGAAGCAAGATGAAATTATAAATGAAATGTACTCTATATTCCAAGATATATGTCGTTCTCTTTTAGCCTTAGGAGAAAAATATACAGACTTTGATATTGTTTCAAAAATACTCAGCTCTCTAATGGTTGAGTGGGAATGAAAGGTCTTAGCTGTAACACCTGCATATTTTAGATAGTCTATTTAAATATTTTATTTAAATATAGCATCCTTAGTCGGATTATAGTCTGAAAAGCTATTTTTGCAAACGGTCGAATTAGGACTCGAGGCCACCCCCATCGAGTTCAAAATGACGTTTACGACCTTTTTGAATATAAACTTCGATATGTTTGGAGTTAGGGGAATTTTGCTACTTTTTCACTTAGGGCTTTGGTTTGGTTTCATCCCATTAGACCCAAGCTTCACCCCCTCTTCTCTTCATTCCTTCATAATTTTCCTAATACTCAAGCTTTAGCAACAATGGAGAGAGGAATGGGAAATTAAAACTCCAAGCCCTAATCATTTTTGCAAATTCAAATTCTAGCTCCAAATTCATAGAAGAAGCTTTGGTAAGCCTTCTCTTCATTGTCTCCAACTCGTTCTCTTTTCAATTTCAAAAATTCCTAAACCTAACTTAGGAAATGTTTCTCTTTTAAGCTTAGATTCAAGCTTGTTGGGTTGGAATTGAAGTGTGATTGTCCTTGCCACTACTCTATAGCTTCTTCTTAATTTGTTTTGGGTTTAAAGGTGAGATTTTTTATCTCACGTCTATGTCTATATCTATCCTTGTTGTTAGGCATGAATTCCTAACACTTATTGATGATCATTTGCTTTTGACTCGAATTGGTTTTTATGAATATTCCAATTTTTGGTATTTTGGAGTCAAATCTTAAAAAAATCCTATCTTGGAGGTTTGAACATGTTTTGGTGATGCATCGAGGAGCCTATAGGGCCGGGTTGCCGATAGGCGTAAACCCCTAGTGTCTGTGCTCGTCCGATTGCGATTTGTTGGGATTTTGCCCCTTTGGGGCTAGGCTGAGAATACTGAATTTTTAAGTTCACTTGACTGAATGAGAGGGTCAGTCGACTGAACCAAACCCAACAAATTTCCTGGGCAAGAGTCAGTTGACCGAACACTCTGAGTCAGTTGACTAAACCTTGAAACAGAGAGTTTCCAGGCATGATTCAGTCAACTGAACACTCTGTGTCAGTCGACTGAACCTGGAAATAGAAAGTTTCCAGGATCTGAGTCAGTCGACTGAACACTCTGAGTCAGTCGACTGAATTTGCTGTTTTTGCCCAATTTGCCTTTTGAGTTTTAGTTTCCACTTTTTAATCGATTCTTAGTTCTCCGACTAGTTGTTATCACCTTGTTGGCTTTGATAACATCTTAGTTGGAACTTTTGGGAATATCCATTTTGATGGATTTGGTATCGATTTCTTTGGATTTAATTCACGTCTTCAAATGTGGATTTTTCGCGATTGATTGTTTCTACAATCATTTCTTTGATTTTCACTTTAAAAATATAAAGGATTCATTACTGGTAGTAAATATCAAAACTCTTTCATCTAAACGATTTCAACACTATTTTATTACAAAGTTCAATTCTTAAACCGTTTTCCAATCTACTAGTATATACAAACCTTTATCTCACTCGTATGAGAAATCTAATTAAACGGCTTAGTAAAACGAGTGGTATGAAACGCTTGCGTTTACTTCGTCAGTTAATTTTTGGACTTGATCAATTGAAACTCTTGTGACAATTTTCGAGTGGAGACTTAAAATTTGTTCGTAATAAGTTAAGCTAGTGGTTATGGGACATGAAGCTAAACTCATATATTTACTAGCTTAGTGTAATTGACACTTCTTAATGATCGATGACGATCATTTTATGGTTTAGACTAGCAATGTGCGATGTCTCTTTGTCCACGTGGGGGACAGTACCTCGTCCTATTGAGCTTCGTCTCATTTCTTTTATGGGCTAGCGACCCACATTCTTTTATGATATTCGGTTCATCGGATGTACAGTTATTGTACTACATCGATGTCCCGGCTTTTCGATTCATTGGACGTACCGTTATTGTATTGTGTCAATGTTGCAAATTGTTTGAGCTTTGGTTCATCGGATGTACCGTTATTGTACTACATCGATGTCCCAGATTTTCGATTCATTGGACGTACCGTTATTGTACTACGTCAATGTTCCGAATTGTTTGAGTTTCGGTTCATCGGATGTACCGTTATCGTACTACATCGATGTCCCGGCTTTTCGATTCATTGGACGTACCATTTGTACTGCGTCGATGTTTCGAATTTATGGTTAGCGACAATGGAATAGCGTCCCGTTTGTGGTACACGTATTGGTTAGTTTTCATGCTCCCATTTATGATAGGCCTCCCCCATTTTGTGATTTCTGGATTTCTATTGATGATTTCTAGAATTTGTGTTCCACCAACTTTTCTGATTGGCATTGATATGATGTCGACATTTGTGACTTGGTGAATAAAACAAAAGAGTATGACATTCTTTTGATCTTTGAGAAGATTCTTGTGATATTGATTAATCTTTTGTTGATTTTCAATTACATACTTATCATAGTATGGCTTTATGGTTATCATACTTTTTTTCATATCTCTTATTCTATATCATTTTATCTGATATTTATAGTTAGACTGATCCGTTTATTATTTTCTTATTAAATAATACTCGGGTCAGACCGAGATATTACAGGTGCTTCTGTTTGACTCCTTGTCGGGGATAATTATCTAACTTTTGGCTGACTACTTAGATTAGTAGTTTATTTTGTTGTATACATTTGAGATATAGACTTCATGATGTATACTTATTCTTTTTTGTAGCACTTGTAACTATTTTTTTGTGATCTTGTGGATCTTGTTAGACCACTACTCTAATATACACTTTTATGTATAGTATTCATATCTGTTTTCGCCTTTGAGATATGAACTTCTGTGACTGATTTGTGTTATGATATTTCTATATTTGTTTCCGAAGATTATATATAGCCACTGTGTTGTAGCTTTGAGTTTGTGTCGGTATGTCGAAATTTCCTCTTGAGATGAAAAGTTATATTTTTATCTGGCATATCGATACTCGCAAAAAGCAATTATACAGATGGTCGCTCCTCAACAGCTTTATTCTCCGTGCTAGTTGACGGCATTACCCCATAGTGTCCTTGGCTAGCGTGGGTATAGAGGTGGGGCGTCACAACTCGGTATCAGAGCCAAACTTTGGAACAATGTAGAATAATTTAACAAGGATCATCGTCCTGAGTCCATCTTAGGAGTCATGCCTTAGGATTTTATTCGGGTCTTTGAACTGTTCTATCCTATTTTCGTTATGACGCCATGTTTTATCAGTCATTATTGTTTGATATTCATTTTGTGAATAACATTTTTTTCTTATTTCTTTCTTTCTTTCTTAAAGAATAGAAATGGTTAGACCAGGTCGTCCCAGCACCGGTCAATCCAGTGCTACTCCTCAAGATGGAGTATTCATGTCTGCCTTGTAGCTTTTAGATCTTGTAAAGATTGATCAAGCTGCTGGACCCATCCCAGATCCTATTCACCCAAAATCTGGTTTTGCACGTTTGCGCATAATTATACCGACTTGGGTGGAAGGTCATTCAAGGGATCCGAGAGTGTTATAGAAATTCAAGCTTGGCTCAAATTGTGCGATCGCATCTTTTCTCGCATGAACCTTATTGATCTACATCGAGTCCAACTGGCTTCTAGCATGCTCCAAGAAAGAGCGTTAGATTGGTATGAGCTCTTGACTTCGGAGGTTATCGAAGCGGATCTTACTTGGAAGCAATTCCGGGAAAGATTTGAATCAAAGTTTGTGCCGGAGGCTGAAAAAGTAACTTTGGCCCGGCGTTTTATTGACCTTATTCAAGGTGAATCTTCTGTGGCAGAATATGTCGCATCTTTTGAATCTCTTTCTAAATACGGGGTTGAATACATTAATACCCCATTAAAGAAAAATCAGAGATTCGTCTATGGCTTGAATAAGAATCTCAAAAAGCCTTTGCTTCTGAAACTAGAAGTTTCTTTTGATCAGCTTATTGATATCGCTCTTCGACTTGAAGAGGCCGATAATGAGGGTGATGTTGAAGTTGTGGGTTCCCAACAGAACTTCAACAATAACATGAAGAGGCCTATCAAATTCAAAGGCCCCACTCCCAACAAGAAAGGGAAGCAACAAACTCCGGTAGCAAAGAATCCTACCTCTAGTCGAGGACAGTGCTACAATTGTGGTTCCACAGACCATTATGCTAATAGGTGTCCGAAACCTCTCTTTTGTCGTTATTGCAAAAGTTCGGGTCATCTTTTATCTACATGTCCCAAACTTCCAAGCAAGAGGGAGGGAAGGCTTAATGTTGTGCAAATGCCTAGTGACACTTCTCTTGGTCAAGGTATTTTTTATTCAATCCTTGATGACATTGTTTTATTTCGTGATCTTCTTATTTGAGTTCTTTTTGATATGGGTTCATCTCATTATTTTTATATCAAAAGAACTTGTTGATTCTTTTTCTTAAAACATTCTGGGCTTGATGACTTCTTTGAGAATTGCGAATCCAGTTGATGGATCTGCAACACTCAAATTGCTTTGATTTGATGTCGATATTATTTTATGTGATTTTTTTTCTTTCCAAGCCGATTTGCATGTCATACGTTACTTAGGCTTTGGAATTGATTTTTTGTAAAAGGATTTGCTTAATCATTAAGAAGTCATATCCTATGTCTCGAGTGGACTATTCATCTTCGACATTCTTAATCTGTTAAGCAGATATCTATTTTTCTTTGTGATTTCGATTCCAATTTGATGACCATTTTATTCTTTAAACCCACATGATGAGGAAAACATTATTTTTCTCATTCGAGTAGTTTGTGGAATTTTCTGGTATTTTTGAGCTTGTCTTAGGATTATCACCTAAGCAATCTTTTGAGTGGTGTTAAGGTCTTTTCAGCTCGACCTTGCCACCGGTTTTCATTTGCTACGGGTTGCTGAAGTTAGCATTCCTCTTACCGCATTCCGCACTCGTTATGATTCTTATGAATGACTTAATGTGCCATTCAGTTTGTCTAACTTATTTCATCCATTTTATGAATCAGTATTCTACAAAGATCTCGATGACTCCATTTTTTTATTTATTGATTTTGGATGAAAACAGCAATTTAAAATTTTGCAAATCTTTTTCATAAGATTTATTTATAAGTATGATTGGGTTTTTGTTCTAGAAACGAACAAAGAATATTCGTAAAGTTTTTAAGAGATATTTTTATCCTATAGAAGATGATTCTGTGATTGTATTGCCCATTGAGTGCTTTACGAATTCTGGTCGATGCGCTTTATCAACGTTATCGATAGGAATTTCTTAAACGCTTTGATGAGACAATTTGACACGATATATTCACTTGTAAAAATGTAAATTTTTCTAGAAAGATTATTACGTAAAGATAATTGTGATTTTCAAAGTTTTAGCTTTTCGGAAAAGAAGATTATTTAGTAGAACTCCTTTCCGATACTCTTATTCTTGTGATTTCTGAGGGGAACCAAAACTTTATTGTTTATACCGATGCTAGTCGTATTGGTTTGGGTGCCGTTACTTGCAAAAGATAACGTGCTATCACTTTTGTTTCTAAATAATTTAAGCCGATCGAGACTAGGTATGCCACTCATGATCTAATGCTCGCGGCTATTATTGTCGCTTTCAGAGTTTGGCATCATCATTTATTTCTGGGGGAGAAATCCGTTCTCCACTCCGATCATAAATCTTTGAAGTGTTTAGTTTCTCGTAAGGAACTTAATGTTGGCTCGAGTTCCTTGCACCTTATGATCATGATATTCTGTATACTCCCGAAAGGGGAAATCATATTGCCAATACCCTTAGTCGTAAGTAACAAGAGGTTGTTTCTTTGATGATGTCCGAATGGAATGATCTTTTTGCCAAGATCATCGGACATTTCGATGCACTTCGTTTTATTGAGGTTCGTCTCATTTCTTTCACGGACTAGCGTCCGATGTACTTTTATGGAATTCGGTTCATTGGATGTACCATTATTGTACTACATCGATGTCCCGGCTTTTCGGTTCATTTGACGTACGGTTTGTACTGCATCGGTGTTTCGAATTATTTAAACTTTGGTTCACCTGGCGTACCATTATTGTACAACACCGTTGTTTCAAATTATTCAAGTTTCTAGTTTCTCAGGCGTACCATTATTGTACTACACCGTTGCACCGGTTAAATCTTCTGCTATTCATGACGTTTTCCACGTCTTTTATCTACGGAAATGCCTTAGGGATTCTGATTTTATTCTTGAGCCCGGTGTTATTGAAGAAATTGAAGTTTCGCCTATTTGACTTTTGGGTAACATTTTATTCGCATCATTGCTTCGGAGGTTGAGCACCTTCGAAATAAAGATATTCTTTTTGGCAAAAGTTCAATGGTTCTCAAATCCTAAGGATTTCTCTTGAAAATCCAGAGAATTCTTTGAGCGAACTCGTCTGGATTTACTCTTTCGTGCTCTTTATGGTGAACTTATTTCAAATTTTCTTTCGTGTTGATATGCATTTATGGGTGTTATTTTTATTTTTCTTTTTAAATATTGTGAGGACGCAATTTCTTTAAGAAGGGGAGTCTGTAACAACTCGTGTATTTTACGGTTGCGTATTTAAATATTTTATTTAAATATAGCATCATTAGTCGGATTATAGTCCAAAAAGCTACTTTTTGCAAGCGGTCGAATTAGGACTCGAGACCACCCCCATCGAGTTCAAAATGACGTTTTCGACCTTTCTGAGTATAAACTTCGATATGTTTGGAGTTAGGGGAATTTTGCTACTTTTTTACTTAGGGCTCTGGTTTGTTTCAGCCCATTAGGCGCAAGCTTCACCCCTCTTCTCCTCATTCTTTCATAATTTTCCTAATACTCCACCTTTAGCAACAATGGCGAGAGGAATGGGAAATTAAAACTCCAAGCCCTAATCATTTTTGCAAATTCAAGTTCTAGCTCCAAATTCATAGAAGAAGCTTTGGTAAGCCTTCTCTTAATTGTCTCCAACTCGTTCTCTTTTCAATTTCAAAAATTCCTAAACCTAACTTAGGAAATGTTTCTCTTTTAAGCTTAGATTCAAGCTTGTTGGGTTGGAATTGAAGTGTGATTGTCTTTGCCACTGCTCTATAACTTCTTCTTAATTTTTTTTGGGTTTAAAGGTGAGATTTTTATCTCACGTCTATGTCTATATCTATCCTTGTTATTAGGCATGAATTCCTAACACTTATCGATGATCATTTGCTTTTGATTTGAATTGTTTTTATGAATATTCCAATTTTTTGTGTTTTGGAGTTAAATCTTTAAAAAAATCCTATCTTTGAGGTTTGAAAAAGTTTGGTGATACATCAAGGAGTCCATAGGGCCGGGTTGCCGATAGGTGTAAACCCCTAGCGTCCGTGCTCGTCCGATTGCAATTTGTTCGGATTTTTCCCCTTGGGGGCTAGGCTAAGAATACTGAATTTTTCAGTTCGGTCGACTGAACGAGAGGGTCAGTCGACTGAACCAAACCAAAGAAATTTCCTGGGCAAGAGTTAGCCGACTGAACACTCTGAGTCAGTCGACTGAACCTGGAAATAGAGAGTTTCCAGGCACGATTCAGTCGACCGAACGCTCTATGTCAGTCGACTGAACCTGGAAACAGAAAGTTTCCAGGATCTGAGTCAGTCGATTGAACACTCTGAGTCAGTCGACTGAATTTTCTGTTTTTGCCCAATTTGCCTTTTGGGTTTGAGTTTCCACTTTTTAATCGATTCTTAGTTCTCCGACTAGTTGTTGTCACCTTATTGGCTTTGATAACATCTTCGTTGGAACTTTTGGGAATATCCATTTTGATGGATTTGGTATCGATTTCTTTGGATTTAATTCACGTCTTCGAATGTGGATTTTTGGTGATTGATTGTTTCTACAATCATTTCTTTGATTTGTCACTTTAAAAATATAGAGGATTCATTACTAGTAGTAAATATCAAAACTTTTTCATCTAAACGATTTCAATACTATTTTGTTACAAACCTCATTTCTTAAATCGTTTTCCGATCTACTACTATATACAAACTTTTATCTCACTCGTATGTGAAATCTAATTAAACGGCTTAGTAAACGAGTGGTATGAAACGCTTGCGTTTACTTCGTCGGTTAATTTTTGGACTTGCTCGATTGAAACTCTTGTGACAATTTTCGAGTGGAGACTTATAATTTGTTCGTAAATATTTAAGTTAAGCTAGTGGTTATGGGACATGAAGAAAAACTCATATATTTACTAACTTAGTGTAATTGACACGACTTGATGATCGATGATGATCATTTTATGGTTTAGACTAGCAATGTGCGATATCTCTTTGTCCACGTGGGGGACAGTACCTCATCCTATTGAGCTTCATCTCGTTTCTTATATGAGCTAGCGACCCAAGTTCATTTATGGTATTCGGTTCATCGGATGTACCGTTATTGTACTACATCGATGTCCCGGCTTTTCGATTCATTAGACGTACCGTTATTGTACTGTGTCAATGTTCCGAATTGTTTGAGTTTCGGTTCATCGGAAGTACCATTATTATACTACATCGATGTCCCGACTTTTCGATTCATTGGACGTACCATTATTGTACTGCGTCAATGTTCCGAATTGTTTGAGTTTCGGTTAATCGGATGTACCGTTATCGTACTACATCGATGTCCCGGCTTTTCGATTCATTGGACGTACCGTTTGTACTGCATCGTTGTTTCGAATTTATGGTTAGCGACCATGGAATAGCGTTCCATTTGTGATACACGTGTTGGTGAGTTTCATGCTCCTGTTTATGATATGTCTCCCCCTTTTTTGTGATTTCTGGATTTCTATTAATGATTTCTAGAATTTGTGTTCGACCAGCTTTTATGATTGGCATCGATATGATGTCAATATTTGTGACTTGGTGAATAAAACTAAAGAGTATGACATTCTTTTGATCTTTGAGAAGATTCTTATGATATTGATTAATCTCTAATTGATTTTCAGTTACATACTTATCATAGTATGGCTTTATGGTTATCATATGTTTTTGTTGTATCTCTTATTCTATATCATTTTATTTGATATTTATAGTTAGACTGATCCGTTTATTATTTTCTTATTAAATAATACTCGGGTCAGACCGAGATGTTGCACGTGCTTCTGTTTAACTCCTTGTCGGGGAGAATTATCTGACTTTTGGCTAACTACTTAGACTAGTAGTTTATTTTGTTATATACATTTGAGATATAGACTCCATGATGTATACTTATTCTTTTGTGTAGCACTTTTAACTATTCTTTTGTGATCTTGTGGATCTTGTTAGACCATTACTCTGATATACACTTTTATGTGTAATATTCATATCTATTTCCGCCTTTGAGATATGAACTTCTGTGACTAATTTGTGTTATGATATTTCTATATTTGTTTTCGAAGATTATATATAGCCATTATGTAGTAGCTTTGAGTTTGTGTCGGTATGTCGGATTTCCTCTTGAGATGAAAAGTTATATTTTTATTTGGCATATCGATACTCGCACAAAGCAATTATACAGATGGTCGCTCGTCAACAGCCTTATTCTCCGCGCTAGTTGACAGCATTACGCCGTAGTGTCTTTGGCTAGTGTGGGTGTAGAGATGGGGCGTCACAGCTTGGTATCAGAGCCAAACTTCGGAACAATGTAGAATAATTTAACAAGGATCATCGTCCAAAGTCCATCTTAGGAGTCGTGCCTTAGGATTTTATTCGTGTCTTTGAACCGTTCTATCCTATTTTCTTTGTGATGCCTTGTTTTATCAATCATTATTATTTGATATTCATTTTGTGAATAACCTTTTTCTTCTTCTTTCTTTCTTTCTTAAAGAAGAGAAATGGTTAGACCAGGTCATCCCAGCACCGGTCAATCCAGTGCTACTCCTCAAGATGGAGTATCCATGTCTGCCTAGCAGCTTTTAGATCTTGTAAAGAATGCTCAAGCTGTCGGACCCATCCCAGAGCCTACTCACTCAAAATTCGGTTTTGCACCTTTGTGCAGAGATTATACCGACTTGGGTGGAAGGTCATTCAAGGGATCCGAGAGTGTTATAGAAATTCAAGCTTGGCTCAAATCGTGCGATCTCATCTTTTCTCGCATGAACCTTATTGATCTACATCGAGTCTAAGTGGCTTCTAGCATGCTCCAAGAAAGAGCGTTAGATTGGTATGAGCTCTTGACTTCGGAGGTTATCGAAGCGGATCTTACTTGGGAGCAATTCCGGGAAAGATTTGAATCAAAGTTTGTGCCGTAGGATGAAAAAGTAACTTTGGCCCGGCGTTTTATTGACCTTGTTCAAGGTGAATCTTCTGTGGCAGAATATGTCGCATCTTTTGAATCTCTTTCTAAATACGGGGTTGAATACATTAATACCCCATTAAAGAAAAATCAGAGATTCGTCTATGGCTTGAATAAGAATCTCAAAAAGCCTTTGCTTCTGAAACTAGAAGTTTCTTTTGATCAACTTATTGATATCGCTCTTCGACTTGAAGAGGCCGATAATGAGGGTGATGTTGAAGTTGTGGGTGCCCAACAAAACTTCAACAATAACATGAAGAGGCCTATCAAATTCAAAGGTCCCACTCCCAACAAGAAAGGGCAGCAACAAACTCTGGTAGCAAAGACTCCTACCTCTAGTCGAGGACAGTGCTACAATTGTGGTTCCACGGACCATTATGCTAATAGGTGTCTGAAACCTCTCTTTTGTCGTTATTACAAAAGTTCGGGTCATCTTTTATCTACATGTCCCAAACTTCCATGCAAGAGGGAGGGAAGGCTTAATCTTGTGCAAAGGCCTAGTGACACTTATCTTGGTCAAGGTACTTTTTATTCAATCCCTAATGACATTGTTTTATTTCGTAATCTTCTTATTTGAGATCTTTTTGATATGGGTTCATCTCATTATTTTTATATCATGAGAACTTGTTGATTCTTTTTCTTTAACACATTCTGGGCTTGACGACTTCTTTGAGAATTGCGAACCTGGTTGGTGGATCTGCATCACTCAATTTGCTTTGATTTGATGTCGAGATTATTTTATGTGATTTTTTTCTTTCCAAGCCGATTTGCATGTCATGCGTTACTTAGGCTTTGGAATTGATTTTTTGTAAAAGGATTGGCTTAATCATTAAGAAGTCATATCCTATGTCTCGAGTGGACTATTCATCTTCGACATTCTTAATCTGTTAAGCAGATATCTATTTTTCTTTGTGATTTCGATTCCAATTTGATGACATCATTTTATTCTTTAAACCCACATGATGAGGAAAACGTTATTTTTCTCATTCGGGTAGTTTATGGAATTTTTTGGTATTTTTGAGCTTGTCTTAGGATTATCACCTAAGCAATCTTTTGAGCAGTTTTAAGGTCTTTTCAGCTCGACCTTGCCACTGGTTTTCATTTGCTACGGGTTGCGGAAGTTAGCATTCCACTTGCCACATTCCGTACTTGTTATGATTCTTATTAATGACTTAATATGTCATTCAGTTTGTCTATCTTATTTCATCCATTTTATGAATAGAGTATTCTACGAATATCTCGATGACTCCATTTTTGTATTTATTGATTTTGGATGAAAACGGCAATTTAAAATTTTGCAAATCTTTTTCGTAAGATTTATTTATAAGTATGATTGGGTTTTTGTTCTGGAAACGAACAAAGAATATTCGTAAAGTTTTTAAGAGATATTTTTATCCTATAGAAGATGATTTTGTGATTTTATTGCCCATTGAGTGCTTTAAGAATTATGGTCGATGCGCTTGATCTGCGTTATCTATAGGAATTTCCAAAACACTTTGATGGGACAATTTGAAACGATATATTCACTTGTAAAAATGTAAATTTTTCTAAAAAGATTATTATGTAAAGATAATTGTGATTTTCAAAGTTTTATCTTCTCGAGAAAAAAGATTATTTAAAAGAACTCCTTTCCGATACTCTTATTCTTGTGATTCCTTAGGGGAACTAAAACTTTATTGTTTATACCGATGCTAGTCGTATTGGTTTGGGCGCCATTCTCTTACAAAAGAGAACGTCCTATCACTTATGTTTCCAAATAATTTAAGCCGATCGAGACTAGGTATGCCACTTATGATCTAGTGCTTGCGGCTATTGTTGCCGCTTTTAGAGTTTGGCATCATCATTTATTTTTGAGGGAGAAATTCGTTCTCCAATCCGATCATAAATCTTTGAAATGTTTATTTTCTCATAAGGAACTTAATGTTGGCTCGAGTTCCTTGCACCTTAGTCGTAAGCAACAAGTGGTTGTTTTTTTGATGATGTCCGAACGGAATGATCTTTTCACCAAGTTCATCGGATGTTTCGATGCACTTCGTTTTATTGAGCTTCGTCTCATTTCTTTCATGGACAAGCGTCTGATGTTCTTTTATGGAATTCGGTTCATCGGATGTACCGTTATTGTACTACATCGATGTCCCTGCTTTTCGATTCATTTGACGTACCGTTTGTACTGCGTCGGTGTTCCGAATTATTTAAGCTTTGGTTCACCTGGCGTATCGTTATTGTACTACGTCGTCGTTTCAAATTATTCAAGTTTCTAGTTTCTCGGACGTACCATTATTGTACTACGCCGTTGCACCGGTTAAATATTCTTCTATTCATGACTTTTTCCACGTCTTTTATCTACCGAAATGCCTTAGGGATTCCCATTTTATTCTTGAGCCCGGTGTTATTGAAGAAATTGAAGTTTCACCTATTTGACTTTTGGGCAACATTTTATTCGCATCATTGTTTCGGAAGTTGAGCGCCTTCGAAATAAAGATATTCTTTTTGGTAAAAGTTCAATGGTTCTCAAATCCTAAGGATTGCTCTTGGAAATCCAGAGAATTCTTCGAGCGAACTCATCCGGATTTACTCTTTCGTACTCTTTATGGTGAACTTCTTATTTCAAATTTTCTTTTGTGTTGATATGCTTTTATGGGTGTGTCGGTATGTCGGATTTCCTTTTGAGATGAAAAGTTATATTTTTATCTGGCATATCGGTACTCGCACAAAGCAATTATACAGATGGTCGCTCCTCAACAGCCTTATTCTCCGTGCTAGTTGACCGCATTACACCATAGTGTCCTTGGCTAGCGTGGGTATAGAGGTGGGGCGTCACATTAGCTATCGAAAAAGCTAACAACATTTCGACCTTTAAACCAGAAGAATTGATAGGAAATCTAATGTCTTATGAAGTTAATCTCTAGGCAGAGCGAGTACAGGCTCAAGATAAGAAGAATATACCATTCCAAGCAGAAAAGGATAAATCAGATTCAGATGAGGAAGACGTGGTGTTCATTGCTAAATAATTCAAAAGATTTTTGAAATTTAGAAAGAGCAAAAATTCAGAAATAACAGGAAAGCTCCAGCAATAATAACAACAGCAATAAACCATTATCGTCTGCTTTAAAATGTTACGAGTGTCACAAGAAAGGTCACATCAAGGAAGACAGTCTTGATAAAAAGAAAGACAAATGTAAGCACAAGAAAGACATATTAAAAAAGAAAGACTTCTCCGTCACTTGGGACGATTCAGAATCATCTTCATCATCAGATAGTGACTCTAACAGTGATATAGAACAAGCCATTGTTTGTTTTATAGCCACGGATGATGAGGTGAGTAATCTAACTTTTGTTGATTTATTGGAAATAAACTTTGAATTAGTTGACAAACTAAGAGACATCAAAAGGAAGTATGAAGAAACTTCTGAAAAATTAAATAGAACTGAAATTAAAGTAGATATGTCAACAGATGAGAAACAAATTTTAGAAGAGGAAGTTGAAGTTACTCAAGAGTCTTGTTCTAATATGAAACTTCAACTCTCTATGTTAAGTTAAGAGATGGAAACTCAGAAAGAAAAAATGATGCTCTATTAATTGAAAATCATGATCTTAAAGATAATGTTAAAATTTAGATAATTCTAGTCTTAAAACAAAATTAGTTGATATAACTAAAAATGTCTTTAATTTTAACAAAGGTAGAGAAAATGTTTCTATAATTATGGAATATTCTCAGACTGTTTCAAATAAAAGAGGACTAGAATATAAGCAAGTCTCAAAAGTTATTCCAAAGAAAAAGGATTTATTATATAACAATTTTAAAAGGAATAAAATTGAAAAACCAATTTCAAAATTTACAAATTATTCTAAATCAATTAAGATTTGGGTTCCTAAATCAAATAATTCTTTGATTAGAGATAAATATATAAACTGTTCATAAAAATAAAGATTTTATTTTTAAAAGGAATTCTAAACCCTCTTGGGTTTGGCTTCCTAAGACCTAACTCTTAGGTCTCAAATAAAACGGTGGGACCAATGTTAATTTTATATTTTGCAGGTACCACCTAAAAAGAGGGGAAAATGGATATTAGATAGTGGTTGCTCGAAACACATGACAGTAAACAAAGAGATGCTAACAAATACTACCTACTCAGATGGAGGTTCTGTCACATTTGGAGACAATTTCAAAGGATATATCATCGGCAAAGGCGATATTTCCTAAACAATATATGTGAAGCAATCTCATGTGCACAACTCTCTTCTACATCCGTACATGTGCCAACATCTCAAGAGAAGCGACCTACGCAACATTTTACTTGGTCGACCTCAAAAGGAAGGGATGAAGAGGAAGGGGAAGAAGGTGGAACTCAAGATGGAGATTCTACTGATGACGATGGAGAAACCAAGAGAGATGAGGTAGAAGATAGATCCGATGAAGAAGGAAATAGTAATGAATAAGTATTCATTTTATAATTTAACAAACCGAAATGTTATTTTGCAAACAATGGTAGGTGTTCTCATTATGTTGTCTATGTAGTATTTATGTGACAGTGACTTGTGCTTTGAATTTCTATGATTACTAGCTGTCTTTATCATTGTCTGTGTTAATTTTATATTTATAGATTACAAAAGTTATTAGTTTGGAAAATCTCCATTTTTTAGATGACAAAGGGGAGAAAGATATTCATCAATTACTATTTACAGGATGATATAAGCATAGATTCAGGGGGAGAAACAACGAGCATGGTGGCTAGCAAACATTCAGGGGGAGATATAGATCAACAAGGCTTGTCGAGATTCACACATAAAAAAATAGAGTTGTCATCATCAAAAAGAAAGAGATTGTTGGATCTTGAGATTTGACTGCCGACAAGAATCTCAAACAACACAACAATTCATGAATCTGGGACTACTACAACGACCGGACTCAGCGACTCGATATTTGGTCCATATATTCTATATATTTAAACAAGAGTCTTATATTATGTATATAGAGTAGCTTTATTAAGATCTTTCCTCAAGCATCATCACTCTCATTCATATATTCACAAACAATTGCACTCGATTTGAAATTAATCATTTTCTAACTCACATGCACTCAGGCTTCAGGAAAAACACGGTACAGTCGACTGTACTGATGCCCTCTATCGACTGAACCAGTGTATATTTTTTTATAAAATACATGGACCAGACGACTGATAGGCAACATTCAGTCGACTAAGTTTATGCTCTTTAACATATATGTTCACATTTTGAATTCAGTCGACTGAATGGTCCTAGTCAATCGACTGAAAACTGCAACTGTCATTTTTTATTGAATGCACTTCATTTCTGAAGGGTTTTCTTCCTCACTAAAGGATGTAACCAAAGTTATTTGTAGAGATCTTTTCACCAGCAATTGCAACTCACTATCTTCTATAAATATACTTAAGTTTCATTGTTCAAATAACTTAATTTTATTCTCTCTCTTGATCCAACTTAAATAGCATTATTCGAATCTATTGCTTACTTGATTTCTTACGTTCATTGCTTACAATCTCACTTCCATATATTACAAGCAATTCTAAGCTTGCTATTATTCATACACGCACAATCATACATATCACTCTTGAGGAAAAGATTTTATGAAGGGTGTACTAGAAGTGAAAAATCCGTGTTATAGAACACATAAAGTCAAGACAATCTATTTTGTAATCAAGTCATGTTCAGTTGCTTAGGAGGTCAAGTTCTGTTTTGTTGCTCAGGCCGTAAAGTCATGTTCGTTTGCTCAGGCGGCAAAGTCTTGTTCGGTTGCTCAGATGCTGTTAACACTTATTCCTTCGGGTTAAGTAAGGGCTGCTAGTTTTAATTCTACAAGAAGTCTGGGACTGGGCGTAGAACGGGAGTTCGTAACAGTCCAAAAATTCCTTGTGTCCTTTTACTTTACTCCTATTATTATTATTTTCCACACTAGTTATTAATTATATTCCATATTATATGATCCTATAACACAGTAACTTTCAATTGGGTGCTTAGCTTCCATGCTATGTCTATTTAGGGGCCATGCCATTGGCTTGAGCTCTTGCAGGGGATCGGGACCATCTCATAGCACATAGGTAGTGTTTAGTTTAATAAAGTGTTGTTATTATTTCCCTTCTAGCATTTGTTCTTTTCTTTAGGTAGTTTGGGTTGTAACCCTTAGTTGTCTCTTTGTATAAAAGACGTGTACGACATATAATGAGAGTTTTCCTACTTATTTACCACACTATTTTTTCTAGATATGTTGACCGCTATTATATATATGCATGTATGTATGTATGTGTGTGTGTGTGTGTATCGAGAGAGATAGTATAAATATTTAAATCTCATCTAGACACTTAACTAACATAAATGCAGTGTAAGACTGAAAGTTTATAAAAATAAAATTTTAGCAAATGAAGGATATGCTAAATTTGTTGTAAAATCACGAGCCATTATCCCTGTGCCTTAAAAGCTAAATTTTATAAATGGACCAGTGGTCATCATTTTGAATAAAGCAATTGGTTTTAGAAGTCTAGGATTTATTGTGCAATTTTAAGGTTAATTATATACATTAACTCGTTTACCGAATCTGATTTGCGATAAAATGGCTTGATTTATTTTAAAAATGGAAAGGGAAATGTTTTGAAAGGTTTCATTCAAATGTTGTGAAATTTTTTGTTCAATTGATTTTGGAAAAAAATCATGTTTAAATTTTTTTAGGGAATTTGACTTTTCAAAATATTTTGCAAAGTTAATTAGAAAGGGAAAAAGGTTTTATAGGAAATGAGAATTTTTGATTTTCGAATGTCACATACTTAGTACAAGGAGGGTTGATGTGTTAGTGGATATAAATTTAGCGGTGAATTAAGGATGACAATAGATTGAGCGCAAGCGATAACAAAGCAAAAGCAGTTATAGCCTCGGAATTTTTATTTCCATACCTTGTCGATAGTAAATGAGATTCGGTCCTAATGTTAATTCCATTTTAAAACCTAAAATAATCCTCCTTATGTGTATTATGCTTGAAAAAATTAGAGAAAATTTAAGGGCGATAGAGGAATTACCAATGTACAGTGGGATTGGTATCCAATAGAATGGCAGAAATGTAAAATTCTCCATCTAAACTCCTTTTCCGGCCTAAGAGTAAAGGCTTAGGAAACTAAATTTAACGTATTAGATTTTTTGATATAAGGAATTGGATGCAAAATTTGTTAAACCATTCTCCTACTTGTAGAAATGTAGAAATTATCGTGTGAAAAAAGTATTTTTGATTTTTGGAAACTTTCATACATATAGAACTACCGGTACACATAGGTTGTTTGCATCATATGGACAAAATAGTTTTAAAAGAACGCTTTCATATAGGAGACACCGGTTTAGAATCATTTTGCATATATGTCTTATATGTTATGATACACCATGTACTTGTACACGTTTGGCTGAAAAATTGGTTGTGCACTAATTGGTTAGATAGTTTAGGATAGTTGCGCACCCTGTCCATGAATCAATCACTGGAATTTCAAAAATGAAATTCTTCTAAGGGGGAAGAATGAAACATCTCATAAGATCTACGTTAACTGATAAATAATTATTAAGGCTAAAAAAGGGAATTTGAGAAAACTTTAGAATTTGATAAAGAAACTTGCACCATTGCGTTTTTAATGATTTTCTGAGCAAATTTCATGTTTGAAGTTTTGCAATTGGAGCTCAGACGAAAAAGTTATTAGCGTTTAAAGTTTTTGGAACAAAAATAATTAAAAAATGAAAATAAGAAAGAAATATTTATTAATACGGGACTCGAGAAACCAACCCCTCCTTGGGCCGGTTGGTCGTTTATAGGAGAGTGGTCGAGCGGTTTTATATTGGCTGCTAGGGTTTGAGCCTGGGCCAAACCGCTTAGATTTAATCATTTTAATCTAACGAACCAATTGATTCAAGGGCCTATAAATATAGGCCTAATCCCTCACTTATCTTGTCATATTTTGTGAAAAGCAACGAAGCTCTACCATTTTCCATTCTCCACTATTTCTAAAAATTATAAAATATTATATATATTTATACAAATAAAAGAAGGGATTAAAATAAAAGATAAGAAGAGAAGATGCGAATCAACATTGCGAAATAAAACGGTAATTTCGATAATTATAAATCTATATTCCCTTTTACCTCAAATCTCTACTCAGACTTGTAATTCTAATCATATGTATATACCTTACTATACATGTTCTTTTGGATTGAAAAGAAAAGGAGTTAAATCAAATGAATAGATTCAGATTTGGGAGATTTGGAAAAGTTGAAATGTGAGTGAGAAATTATATAATCTATTTATAACATTGGAATTTATCTCGTTGAATTTTTATTTAATTAACATGCTTATATAATGTAACATTCCCGGATTTTAGCCAGAATAAATTTGACAATTAAATTTAATTTTTGAATTAAATTGTGGATTTATTTGAGTTTTCCCAAATAAAATAAGATGTTTGGTAGTTTGTTTAAATATTTATAAAGAGATTTCAAATAGAATCTTAGTTTTATAATTCGAAAGAAAATAAATATTTTTAAATTAAATTGGGTTTGAAAGAAAAACTCTATCTTTTAAAATTAATAGAGATTTGTTTTCAAATATATAACATACATATGCAATATGTATTTTGAAAGTATATTTGAATTTAATATGGTAAATTTCTAAAAGCTATTTAAAAAAAAATGTGCAAATGTAAAATATTAAATAAGTAAAATTGAATTGTAAAATTTATAAAATGAGATTTTACAAAAAAAGTGTATAACATTTGAAACCTAATAAGTATAATTTGAAAATATACATATATAAATTAAATTGAATAAAAGGGTTTGAACAAAATTTATAAATTAATTAAAATTAAGGGTTTAAACATAAAAATACATATTTTAAACAAGTGTACAAAAATTGAGACATGCATTTTACAAATGTTAACAAAGAATACATGTGGCAAAACAAAATTTTCTTTTAAAAATTTAAAATATGAAAATTATATAAAACATATATAAGAGAAAGGACCAGGTTATTTTATGTTTTCTCAAAAATATCAAAACAAAGTCTTCAAATCTGCAGTAAACAGATCAGATCATAAACAAACTCAAGCAAATCTGGAAATAGAATGAAGCAATTAGCAAGCAAATCAAAAATCTGAATTAAATAAGAAATATCAATCTCTGAAAAACTGCAGATCAAAAAGAAAAATCAAAACCCTTTTCAACCTGAAACAAAAGTTGCAGATCAAAGAAAGAAATCAAACCAAAGCATGCAAGTTCAAAAACAAAATCAGATGAATGCAAAGGATCAAGCAAAACAGATTTGGAAAATAGGAAAAGAAGTCTGGAAGAAAAATGAAAACTTGAAAATAAATAGTAAAGGCAAGTAACTTTTTTTTCCTTTTTCCTTTTAAAAAAAAATTGAACTGGAAGTTATCATCTGTAATGAAGCAAAGAATTAAAACTATTATGTTAAATAGCAGGAAGTAAAAAAATCAAAGTTAAAAAATGTACAGACTCAAAGTAGAAACAGAAATGAAAATATAAAGTATAAACCATCTTCATCTTGAACCAGACGACAACTTCAACCTATTTCAATCTGGAATCAAAGAATAATACATTCAAATTCAAACTGGGAGCCAAAACAAAAGCAGGTCAAAAATTCAGGCTTTGCAACTGCCTTGGTTTTTCTCAAAATCCAGGTGAGCAACTTTCCTTTTAAAGCCTAATTCTGTGGATATATTGTGATGGTATGATGATTTGTTTGATTGTGATGGTTCTTAATGAATGCAATATGTTGTATGAATGCCATTGCATGTCTGCATATATAAAAATGTTTATGTAAAAATGACTGTAAACATATGCCTCTGTTACATCAACAGAATCAAGTGCCATATATAGGAAAAAAAATCATTTCTTCTTACCCAATCGAATTCAGGTTATATTTCCTAAAAAGAAAATGTTTATGACAATATAAAGTTGGGTTTAAAAATGATCCAAAGTATAAACATACAGTAAATACTTTGTAAAATAGAAATGACGGGGAAAATTTAATTCTAGTCAAAAATCAATAGTTTGGATTTCATGTTAATACGAAATCATGAATTTAGGCGATCAATTCAGAATTTTTAGTTTATTACATTGTGGGAAATCGAGAGATGAACAGAAACCATATTTTCGTCAAAATCAAATCAACGACGAACTTTTATGGGACAGGCCTTACATCGAAGGTGGTTCGAGTGTCATAGATTGCTAGAAAAATGTTCGTCTAATTTTTCGACCGCTGTGGTGATTAAACGAAACGATTTTAGGGTCAATTGACTATTTTGGGTTGGGGTGGAATCAAGATGATTTCTTCATCCTCGTTGCATCGTGTCGCATCGTACCAAGGGGGATTGTTTGGGGGTCGTCTGAGAAGCTTTGGTTGTGGAGGCGGAGTCGGCGGTGGACGTGGTCGACGGCATGGGGTGGATTTAAGTAGCTGGGTTGGGTTTCCTTGTCGACCTGATAGCGTATTTTGATCTAGTGATGAATTCGTCGACGTTGTATTGCCGGAGCATTTAGGTGGTGGATTGTCGACATGCTGATGGCCGTGGAAGGGGTCGAAAGCGATTCTATCGCTTGTACATGTGCACGGCGTATCAACGGTGTCAATGGTTTGGGGAAGAAGATGGATCCTATTCAAGCACGAAATAAATGGAGGGTCAACTCGAAGTCGAGCTCAAAGCAAATCTGGGGTGCGCCAGGGTTAAAACTTAAACGAATTTTAAGTAAAGAAAAAATGTACAAGGGTCCACATTTTTGTTAAAACTCGAAGCTGGATGATTTCGCGTGAGTAACTCGCGAAAGACTTGGGGATTTTGTGTGATTAGCTCGGGTTGATAACGTGGAAACCAGATTTCCAGAATTTAAAAAGAAATCATGTTTTGAGGTTTTAAATTTAAGAATAAATTATGTACTAATTGGAAAAACAAATAAAGATGTGGAATTAGATTTTTAAATACAAAGGCAAAACAAAGTTTAAGAAAATATAAGGGTGACACATGAAGTTTTAAAGCTAAAATAATTTTTATAATAAATGAATTTTAAAAGAAAATAACCCAAATTTTGAGTTAAAATAAGTTTTTCAAAGACTTGGCCTTAAATATAGAAATATGTTAGAATTATTTGAATAATTATATTGAAATAATTATTCTTAAGTGTTTCAAATGTTAAGGTTAATTAATTAAGCAATTAAAGAATAATTAAGTGATTAATTAAAATTGAAAATAACTAATGATTTAAGGGTCAGTTAATTTATGATTAAAAAGAGAATTACTTAAGTATGGTCAATTTAAGGTTAAATTGAGATTAAAGATTTACTAATCAAGTGTTTGAGGGTTAACTAATTAAAGATAATTAGATTAATGTAATTAAAAGTAATTGATTTAAGAAGTGATTAATTAATTAAGATTTAATTAATTAATGTCATTTATTAAGAATGATTAATTAAAGAATAATTGATAAATAAAAAGAGAGGGGTTAATTAACCCGTGATTAAGGAATAATTAATCAAAATGAATTGTAACCGGGATTAGTAATTCATAAGTAATTAATCTGATTCGAATTGGTCAGACAGTTATCTGATCCTACTCATGTATGTTTGGATTCTATTGGATGATTGAATTGTTTGATATCCCTGATTGTGGTGCTCTGTTTGGTTTGAACTATGTTTACGGTAATTTATTTTCTGTGATATATAGATCTGTGATTTGTGAATGGAAGATAAGCGTTATGGTTCATACCGCTTATCAAATATAAGCGTTATTGTTTATACCGCTTATTAAATATATCGTTTTTCTGAATCTGTGCTGATTGATGATGTGGCACTTTTATTATGTAAAACCCCTGGACCACACTTATACACACACAAATATTGATTGCACGTGGAAATGGGTTAAGTCATAGATTTTGAAATAGTTTTAAAAATTAAATCTTTGAATCCATAATAGTTTTGGAATTAGAATTGAAAGCTTTTGAAAATGAATTTCAAAAATAAAAGTTATTTTGAATAACTTGTTTGAGTTTTGAAATTTAAATTTAAATTTGAATTCAATATTTGTAATTGAATTATATGATTTGGAAACTAGGGTTAAAAAGGTTATTCAACTTGTAAATGGGTTTATATGGGTTTTAAACCATTTTAAAAGTATGGTTTTGAGAATTTGAATTTAACCTAAGTTTATATTTGAAAGGCCTTAACTCGTGCAAATATAATCGGGTTTTCCAAAACGGAAACAAGTGGTTTTAAATAACAATAGCTTTTATATAAGGAAAGATTTTCCGAATTATGTTGAAAAGATTTCAAATTTGAAATGAAATGGCTTTGAAAGCTATAATTGAATCGTTGTGAAAGATAGTTGAACCCTATTTTAAAATTGAATAGGATTTTAAATGGTGTATCTTTTATATATAAAAGATTGAAACGGGGATTGTTTTTGAAAGGCTATGAGTGAATCTTTGTTTAAAAGATTGGCGAACCTTGTTTTAAATTGAAAGGGGTCTTAAAAGTGAATCTTTTGTTTAATAGATTTAAATGTGGAAATTGTTTAAACCATTGAAGGTTTTTGAAATGAATCTTTTTGTTTAAAAGATTTGTAAATGGTAATTGGTTTAACCATTTGAAAGAAACATTTTGGGAAATAAGTTGTGACTTAACTTATATCCTATATCTGTATGTTTTTAAATATTGCGCTCACTATTCGTTTAGCCGGGAGAGGACCTTTGTGTCATATAACCCATTCTGAATAGTGATACGACGTTATGGATAGCAATTGAAGACCGATTGTGAAGACTGGATATTTTCGAAAACGAAAGGGCTTCTTGTCGAATGTCTCTACATCGGCTAATCCCCGGAATAGAGATTTGAGCACACATTGTGATGGGAAGTCCGGACGTGATTTGATATCATCCGGATTTGCAAGGGCTTCTTCGGAAGTGCCTTCGGTTCTGTTCGAAAACGAACCTTTTTATGGATGTGTGTCTGACATTACACTTTGAGATGTAAAACCGGTTTCTATCAAATACATTTCTATTTGGTGGCAGAGATTTATTCTCTTAGCTTGACACCCTTCTCTGAGACGCACGAGCTCAGAGGTTATGTAGTTGATGGTTACTAGTGATACACTTCCAATTTGGTAATGTGGCATACGAAGTGCTGCTGATCATTTGATGATCAAAGCATGGCTTTGTAAAAAGCGTAGCTTTGTGGACGAAACTTCGTCGAACTTCACAACCCAGAATGGTTGAAACAGGAAGAATGCAGCAAGGTTATTTTAGGGGTAGCGCCCCCTGAGGGTATGTTGATTTCCTTCTGGATAGAGGTGGTATCATGGTATGGAGCCCAGATACTTAACCTATGTGGTTGCTGCAAATTTATTACTTTGTGGTTATTGGTGAATCCCGGGACAAAGGTCGGTCACGACCGAGGGATGGCATACTCGTGTAGCAGTTACCTAGTTACAGAGGTAACCTGGCCTTGTGTTGGCAGAGATCCGGTTAGGTTCTCGAGGCGTCCCTCCATAGGCGTACCCATGTTGCCCAGGAAGTTCCTTAGCCTGACCATTTGTTGGAAATCTAATCACCAATACGCGCCTTGTACGGTTTTAGTTGTAGAACCTGCTATCTAACATGGTAGCTATAGTAGGCATACTATAATGGTACGTATGCTGGCTAAGATTAATATTATACTTTTGAAATGTTTTCCACTATGCACTAATAATAATATCAGAAGAGGATTTTGCGTAGTAAGCATTTTTGACTATCATAAGCAGAAATCTCCCCCAAGTGTGCGATTGCATTGTGTGTGTGCCGGGAGGCCTTATGGTAGTTTCATTTTCCAAAAAGCATTGCAGGTTTCAAATTTAAATTATTTTGTTTGTTTTTTTAAAGATAAAATGTTTTTTGTTTGCTCATACCAGTCCCACGACTGACTCGGAGTTTATTGTTCCCTTCCTAAACTCTGGGTGCCCACAATTTTCCATACAGGCAGTCTAGAGTTGGGTTTTTCAGATAGTAGATATAGATATCGATTCTGTAGCTTTTAGCATTCTCTTTGGAATTCTTTGGAGTCTTTGGATTCACGGACTTGACTGGCTTAGTTTGGTGAAAATTGATGGTGGTTCGAGTTAGTGTTTTGGAGTTTTTGCTTTGGCTGCTTTGGATTTAGAGTTGATGTTGCTGTTTGGAGTTTTTGGGTTCCGCTGCTATATCATATTGTTATTCCACTATAGCATTGTTATCTTGTATCTCTAATATTTGATTAATATTGTATCATTGTTGTATTGAATGTTGTATATCAATGATATTCATTTCTTTTTCTTCTGCTGTGTTGTTATACTTAATGTGTTATAAGGTCCGGCGAACCAGATTCGACGTTTGGATTTGCGGCACTGGAATACGAGTGTCGTATTTGGTGCCGATTTACGAAGGTCGAGTCAGGGTCGTTATATATAAGGTCTGATGATTGTAGGCATAAAATGAACGTACAGGAATATCACCTGCATATTCAATAAGATAGGTAATTGGAATAGTATATACAGCATAATCTAGAAATTTGAAATCAGTCCTATACATTTATTATTGTAGATTGTTTGAAAAGATGTAATTTTACTAGATTTATAATTGGGTTGTAGATTAGGATGCCTTAGTAGACTTGGAATATAAATTCGTGTATTTTAATTTATTGGGAGCCATGTATAATTTAATCATATCTATTTGCATGCAATTTCCATAAATTATCTAATCCCACAAATGTAAAAAAAGCATGTCGTTTGAATTAACAAGGAATATACCAAAAATGAATAAGATGTGTAAAGTATGGATATTCTTCTCTGTAGTATGCACTGTCTATTTCAATAAAAGAAAAAGAATAATTCATGTAACTTCAAGTGGCACAAAAGTCTTATTTTTGGGTAATTTATGAAAAGTTATCAGGGTAATCCTTTTTGAAAGGATAACTCTAATAAATTAAATTGTGGAAACTAATGTTCTAGGATTCCTAAGCATAGGAATTAACAGTTAGAATAGGAATATATATTTTTGTATAACCGCACTTATTGATCAAAAATAAAAACATGTTTATAGCGTAACATACATCGATATTCTCATTAGTTATAATCGGGATGTTTAGTATTAATAGCATAATATATATGACTAGGAAGTTAGAAAAAGGAAGGAATAGTAATTCCAAAATTTATGGACAATAACTACAAATTTGATGGACAAAAGTTTATAGTTAATAGAGTTAAAAGAATTAAATGGGGATTGATTATGGAATTTAATATGACATTTATGGAGAAATTGAATAGGCATAATATGTTGATTTTGAAATAAGTAAATAAACATCATTAGAGATTGTCCAATTTTGATACTAATGACCATTTATTGTGGACAATTGAAATTTATAAGTTATAGGAAAGAAACGAAGAATATATAGTATAAGCAAATAAAATGGTAAAAAATTACGTAGCAAAAAAGTAAGTGTTAATGATATTAGATTCACGTAAAGGGCAACATAATTTTCATAGTAGGAAATTATATAGCCTTACGTTTAGGATAAACATGGATTGTGGGCCTAGCTTAATATTTAGACCTAGAATAATTAGTTTGGTTTAGGAAAGGTTGGGATGCGAGGTCGGTAGGGTTACACAAAAGAAATATACCCTTCACCTAGAGGCTACCGGCAAATGTGTATACTTACTACTGTGTGAGACATCTCCAACTATATGACCCATAGGGAAAGGATATGGTTAGCGGATAGATAGGGGAAAATATACCAAGGGTTCGTCTTGGATTTAAAGTATTAAATGACTTAGTACTTTGAAGGAAATCAGATCTGCTTCATTTCTAATAAGAGGTATTAAGTAATTATAAGGGGAATTTTCCTTGATTTACATTAGGTTCGTCTAAACGAGATGTCAGCTAAGGAAGGTTGACAGGCTATGTCAGTTTTTTCATTGGACCTATATTTAGTGGTAGGACGAGCATATAGGCTATGACCACCAGCGATCCCGAGCCAGCGGTAGCATAGACTTGGGTTATTCCCTTACAAATTTCACTTCCTACTAGTGTAGAATCCATATGGGACACACACAGCCCTTAAGATAGTTGGTTAGATGTAATTTGTTTGTCGAAGGTAAGCTATTTAATCCTTAGATGAGTCTTTGATATGTGTTAGTCATATGTCAAGTAATTATAAATTATAAAGCTCTCTGTTGGGGTCATCGGTCTCTGTAGCTAGAACCGATTTACTAGTGTTTACGTTGTGGAGGGCATGCTTCTTGACTTGCCAGGATTTGGGTAGTGAACGGTTATATATATAGACCTTGTTGAAGATTAGGTTAGATATAGCGTATATGCATAGAATTTACTAGAGTAGTAGTAAGTCCGGACATAACACTTAAATGGAAATCAGTCAACATAAATTTGTGCTATAGGTAAAATATGTAATTTTCAATCACCAAAATGTTGTTTTGACCCCTCCTCGTTACATCCCATAAGGATTATATTTAGAGGGAAAGGTTACTGAAGCAAGACGTGAACGGTGGATGGCGAAGTCTTCTATTTCATGCTCTGTGCCATCATGGAAACTAGATATTTAAAGAATAATATTGATTCCAAGGTAGTGGCCTCAGTTGGTATTTATGTTTTGTTATATTTTCAGTTGCGTTGTGAATTTTTAATGATCGATCTCTGATATGGTTATGTTTATTGCAGGTTACCCAAACCAACGATCCATACCCTAACGGACTTGGGTTTCAATTTAGTCAAAATTTAGGCCTATTAAGGTGTGGGTTGTTATAATGCATATAAGACCCGAAGTTGAATTGGTGTGAAAATGAGTTATTAAACCAATGTTTTGTCATTCATGTTAGGGAATTGGTTACTATGAATAACAAAATTGCTTCTATGGAATGTATAACCATGATTTTGGTTTATTGCATTATTTTGGTATATATTAATGCAAGTTTTGAATGCCTCATTACCATTGTTAAGTGATGCATGAAGTATGGAGTGCAAAGTGAAAGCATGTTATATTTTGATATGATGCATGAAGTATAGTTAATATGCAATTTTGTATGCAATATTACGTTGCTATTCCCCATTTATACTCATGGCGATGGCCTAAGAAATGTTATATGTTGATAAAAGTTATGTATCGTAAATGATGTTATGTGGTGCTATGTTTATTGAATCGTCATGTTATAGGTACTTATTGATGCTATGAGAAGTTGTTATGCATAGGCTTGAAATTTATATTTGATAAATATGGGATATAACACCGTTTCGGTAATAAATTGCGTTTGGGACGCCAAACGTTTTATAAATGATATGAATTTGATGTTTGATGAGTTCGTATAAGTTGAGACTACTAGAAACTAGTATCCATCCTAGCGGATAGATTTAAGGTTGCAACCTTAATTGTGACAAACTAATCTAGCGTTACTTTGTTTTTGTAACAGCCCACACCTTAATGGGCCTGAATTTCGACAAAATCGAAACCCAAGTTCATTAGAATACAGGTCGTAGGTTTTGGTAACATGTAATAAATATAAGTATATTAGAGGTCGATCAAACTTAACTCATAGCAGAATAGAAAAATATAATAGGATTTAAATACTAACTGAGGCCGGTACCTCGAAATCAATGGTATTCCTTTAACGTCCAATCACATTGTCAGTACTGAGCATAAATAAGAAGACTTCTACATCAACCGTTCCATCTTGAACCAATTAGTTCCTCTAAATCTATCGTATGGTTGTAATGAGGAAGGGGTTAGAACAACATTTTAGTGATTGGAAAATTGTATACTTTATCCACAACATAAATTTACAATGTTTGATTTCCATTTAATGTTATATCTGCTATTAACGGCTAACCCATTTAATTTAATATATGTGTATATGATATATCTATCATAACCTTCTCCAAGGTATACCATACACACACACACACACAGAGAGATATATATATACACATTCTAACCATTCTCTATCCAAAACCCTAGCCACTTAATACTTCTTAATTATGAGGCCGGTATTGTGCATCGTCATCGGTAATCCACCGACCCTAGATACAAAGACCGATGACTCCTTTATAAGACTTTACTAATAGTGTATAATTTATATATAATTTATTTATCATACTACTACCGCAACTCAAAGACTTATCTAAGGATTAACTAACCAACCACCACTAAATTAATTTTCAACTATCTCTATCATGATGTCCATACATATCTCATACAGATTCTACCCTAGTAGGAAGCGAAATCATTAAGGATGTAACCCAAGTCTTTACTTCTGCTTGTTTGGTATTATTCGGTGTCCAAGCTTTTAAATATTGGTACCAACTACCGACATAGCCCACCGACCCTCCATAGATGACATCCCCATTTAGACTGATCTAAGTAGTCAAGGAAAATACCGCATTTGGTTACTTACTACCTATTATTGGATAGGAAGCAGACCCCATTTCCCAAAAGATATTGGGCCATTTAGTACTTCAAATCCGAGGAGAACCCCTGGGCATACTTTTCCCTAACCTAGTCGCAACGTTACTTTCTTTCCCATAGGTCCTAAGGTTGGAAATGTCCCACATTAGAATTAAGTGTATACAACTACTGGTAGCCTCTGAGTGAAAGGCAACTTCTATTGTGTAACTCTAGTGAGATCGCATCCCAACCCACTAAATCAAATTAATTACTCTAAACTTTAATATTGGGTTAAGCCCACTAATCCCTATTTGCATATTTAAGGCCATATAATTTATTATAATGATAATTATACCACCTTAAAATATTCAATCACTACCTAACAATTTTATTTACTTTTCTATTAATGTCACTTTGTTCGAAATAAATGATTATAATTTCAACAGACATTTCCTAAAGATATTTATTTACTTATTCAAAATATTCCTAGTATTCCTTCTTTATCTCTCAATAATTATTATTCCAACATTCTCAATGATCCATCACATTACTCCATTTATACCCTATTTAAACTCTTGTAAGTCCCAAATTTATTCCATATTTTGTGACCTATTTATTTAGAGTTATAATATTTCTATGTCTATTTCCTAATTTGATTTATCCTAAAGTTCTAATTATACCTAATGCGAATATTATGCATATATTGTCATATTAGTTAAGTTTTCATATAATAGATTGATGCCGCTAAATACATATATATATTTAATAATTATGTTTCTAGTTATCAATCCCTAACTAGAATATTCTTTTCCATATTTTAATTTGTTGAAACTATATTTCTAAATATGTTTTCTACTATAGTTCCTATAAATTAGCCCAAATTAAGATATTTGATTTATTTGAAATTACAAGGGATGATTTATTTTCTTTTTATTGAAATAGACAATATAAACTATGGAAGATAAATCCATGCTTTACACATCTCTTTCCTCTGTTTACACATATTTCTTATTTAGTCAAATGCTGCACTTTCCTATGAAATTAAGAATATTAGGCCAATTTACAAAAATTAAACGGATAATATTCCCAACAAATAAAATAATGAAAGCCACTTTCCAACAGAATTAGGGTATAAATCTAGATTATACAAACATTTTTACAACCCAATTGTAGAGCTGGAATAAATTCAACATCTTGTCAACATTCAACTCTTAGTATCTTTATGACTGATTTCCAGATCTAGGCATAAACTATATTTCTAATCAAATTTCCTAAGTTGTAGAATATGTAGGCAATGGTTTATGCGTTTAATTCGAGCCTACAACCCTTAGATGTTTATTTAGGTACAATAATCAAATAAAATCCAATGAAATAAATTTCAATGTTATACACAAATTACATAATTTCCCACTCATCTTTTGGAGCATTCCAAATCTCCAGACCTGAATCTGATTCCTTGACTCAAATCCATCTCCTTTTTAATCCAAAAAATATGTATAAAAAAGGTATATGAATACATTGTAATTTCAGATCTGAGAAGAGATTTGGGGTTAAAGTGGAATGTGAAATTACAATATTGAAATTTACCTTGTTTTTGCACAACGTTGATTCCCTTCTTTTCTTCTTCTATTTATTTTCCGCTCTTCTCCAATTTGTATAAATATAGACTATTTTAGAGTTAGAAGGAATAGTGGAGAAGTGGGAAAGGTAGAGCTTCGCTGCGTTAGGTCATAAAATACGAGAAAAGAAGAGAGGGGTTAGGCCTGAATTTATGGGCTTTCATCAATCGTATCCATTAGATTAAAAATATTAATCTAGACCATTGGCCCTGGTTCAGATCATAGTTGAAAACCCTCGACTGGTAGACCACACTCCTATGGTGTAAGTTTCATGGTCAAATTCCATCATTTTCTCAAATTTCATTTTTGGAGCCTACTTAGTTAATAAATTATTAACCTAAATTTACGGAGTGTGACAGTTTTCCAAATGATCTGTTGCATTGATATACCACGAGAAAGGCACAGTGCAAATGTGGTGTGGTAGTACTAATGATGGAGATTAAATGAGATGGTTACTACAGGATAATGGTGTAAGCGCCACAAGAATGAGAGAAGATTGTGCAACTAATGGATCATGTGGGGGCACGTCTAGTCGAGGGATATATGGATGAAACAGGGCATGATATTTTGGTCAAGGCAAAGCCTAGCAAAGAAAATTTGAAACAGGATTCACTAGTCTGTATAGACCTTATAAACGAATGATTTGAATACTGTATTTGATTTAAATAACGATTGCAACTTATAAATTTGGATAGATGAGATATCTATGTTGATTACAATTGCATTTGTGAGTCACTTCAAATAATACCATGACATCTATGTTTCTTTATTACTATTTTATGTAATATGGGCAAGTTTAGATTATTTAGAATATAATGTATTTTATTGGTTTTATATTTCACATATTACCGAACACCATGCATTTGTTATATATGTTGCTCTGTTACACTCATAATTAGTTTCTAGCCTGACTTGAGATTTGTAATGTTTATGACATCACCTCGGGTTAAACTGAGGTGTTTTGTTAGCAGGATAATTATGTTTGAGTGTTTATTCATTTTATATATCGAAAAGACCATGGGGACCGTCAGGCATAGAGTTAACTACCCTTAGAGTACTGCTATTTGGAGTATTGTAAGTACTAATGGGATGTCAAAGTCCATAATGCTACTCGTTTCATTATAGATGATGAGATTTGAGGTGTTGTTAGTGTCAGTTGTTCTATATTAGTTACTTTAGTAGTAGTGTCGCATGGCTATCACAGTTTTGGGCAGTTTTGTTGTATATAGTCTGTCATGTACATGATGGTGTATTTTTTAGGATGTCCATGCATCATACATCTTTATATATATATATGTGTGTGTGTGTGTGTGTGTGTGTTATTTTTGTCATTACGTTATGTCTTATATGATATTTGTGTCATTCCTTATTTATGTTTACTTAATTCTAGAACTCGTCATTACATATTATTTCAGATATATTTAGGTATTTTAACGTATCCATGTTGAACCAAATTCATGTGTACAAGAATTCACTCCTCTAAAGCTTTTTGATCTGGGATATCAGGTGATCATTTGCCTCTGTTCGTTTGGTCACGGGGACTAGAGTGTCATAGAATGGTATTAGGGCTTGGTTGTACCAGGTTTGAGTAAATCTGGACTAAGGATGTATTTGACCATAAAAGAGTCAGACTTAGGAAGTTTCCCCTGTCTTGGTAGCCTGGAGACAGTCTAAAGTAACTCGTCCATGCAACATATGAGTTATAGTGAATGTTCAAAGCGGTAAACACTAGCCTATATTTATATAATTATCGTATTACGATGCGTATTTGTTGGTGAATTTTTATATATTTGGATATACTTTCTAGCATTTATCTAATAAGCAATAGATGATTTTTTGGTAGAAGTATGGCAAGACTGGGTAGAACAAGAGCAGGTGCATCGACTGACCCGCCCAGTGGTCAAACCAGTGGTTTTAGAAATCCAGGCATTCTCTTGACCACAATATAGTGGATGGAAGTCATGAGACATGTTTATGGAATTAGTGTAGTTGGAGCTTAGAATCTGAATCCTTGATAGAATTTCACCAAACTCTTTGGTAATTTTGCTTGCCTCGGTGGAAAGCTTTTTTTGTAGGAATAATTCTTGGTTTCAAACTAGACAAATGATTTTTTATGATCTTGACATAGAAGATTGGCATAAAAGAATATTAGAATCTCGGCAATTGCAAGCTGGTGCATCACTACACCAAAAATCCACTTTGCAATGGTAGCTTGGAGCTGTTGCTAAAGAGTTCATAACGGCCCTAAGCCGTTGCAAGATGTGGAGTGGATAGCTATTAATAGGTTGAGGCCATTGCGAAATTATATTTCGTAACGACTCTGAGCTATTCTTAATTTAGTGTTTGAATGGCTTTAAGTCATTGCTATTCAAGAATTTAGGAATGGCTTGTAGCCATCGCTAACTTATAATTAGCAATGGTTCTTAGTCGATGCTAAATATTAGTTAGCAACGACTTTAAGCCGTGTATACAAATCAAAATAAAAAATATATATTTACCTTCGTTCAAAATAAAATAAATTAGCCGATCAAATAAGAAAAAATCAAATTTCAAATCCGTTCAAGCTAAAAACAAATGGCGGCCTCGTTCCTTTTTCAATAGTTTGGGTTTCGCGACATCTGGTTTTGGCATCGGGGGATTCGCGTAACAAATTGCCTTCGTCGCTTCAAATCATATCGAATCTAGGGAAAGGCCATTGGGGAGAGGTGTGCGGCGGCGTTGCGATGGTCGTGAGTATGGGGCGAACGTTTAGGATTTGGGAAAAAAATCAATGGCGGCTACTTCGAAGTGGGGAAAGATTCGCGATTCGAAGTGCTAACGATATTGCTCGAGCTTTAATTCTTTCATTTGGCGATGTTAGACACCTATCCACTTCAAGGAATGAACTCGGAGTCCTTTCTGCCCAAAGCATGGCATGTGCTATCAGATGGACAGAAATGCAATATTGACAGGCTAAATTTAACTGAGAATAGTTGCAAAGTAGTCTAGATGCCTTATTTTCATTACGAGATGCTTCAACTTCTAATAGCAAGGTCAAATCGTGAAGAAAAGTTAAGGTGGATTGGGTCACGAAGCTCGATAATGTCAGGTATCTGGGGTTGAACTCGAGTTGGATGGACTGTGAGATCGAGTTCGGAGGTATAATCCTTGTTTTAAATGAGTATTAATTTAGTAATTGGATTAATAGAAAAAAAAATTAAAAAGTGAAGTAAATGTTTTTCTTAATATATACTAATAAAAAAATATGTTAAGGCGGTTATTTGTTAAATTTAATCATTAGTTAAAATTAAAATTATTAAACAGCAACCAATTTGTTTAATAAACTTATTTACTTATTTTAGCTGCCAAAAACATTTTTTTAAGGAATTGGTTTAAAATTAAAAGTATTTGTCTAAAATAAAATCATTGATTAATCAAATTTATCAAATAGAATTTAACTATTCAATTTATTCGAATATTAATAAATTCATATAATTGTTTCTACAAGGTTAAAATTGCAAAGAAAATCAAGCTGGAATGGGAATGGATTGCAAAATAAAGGCAAAGGTGAGATCCTCTCACTCAATCGGATTTTCCAATATAATTTTAAATAGTTAAATTAAAAATTGTTGATTGTGTGCTTGGACGATAAATTATTATCAATTGTATCGGATTAGACCTTATGCGCCGCATAATAGCGGATGATATTATATTAAACCCATATACCGCGATATTCCACCTCGAAGTGGAATTGGTATTATATATGTATTTGGTGTGATTGATTTCCCACATTATATAGCGGATGAGACCCTATGCGCCGCATAATAGCGGATGATATTTTATAAATCCCATATACCATGATATTCCCCATCGAAGTGGAACTGGTATTTAATTGTTGTGCGAACGTCTGTGGATCAAGGAAAACATGATGGAGCGATCCAACTGTATTCCTCAAATATTTGAATTTGTTTCAATATTGTGTGTTGATTATTTATAATCTGTGTGTGATCATATTTGTGATTGAAATCGTTGAAGGCTATAGTTTAGCTAAATATATTTTTGGTATCGTAGGATATCGGAAATAAATAAAATTGGATTTTTTTTGAAATTCAAGTTGAAAGTTTATAGCAAAATTTATTTTTGAGAACTGGGTAAATTTGAATGAAGGAAATTTAAAAGGATAAATTTTTATTTTTAAATCCTATTGAATTAATTCCAAAAATATGGGAAATGATTTTAATAATGGATTTCAAGTAATATTATTCAAAATTGAAGAACTTATTTTAAAATAAGGAATTTAAATAGTTTGGAAAAGATAAAGGAATTTATTTTAAAAGGAAAATAAATTTAGAAATAAATTCGAAAATTGATTCAGTGCTTTAAAATAAATCTGTGGGAAACCGATTTGAAATTGATTTGGTGTTTTAAAATAAAACTTTAGGAAATCATTATGAAAATTGATTTGGTGTTTGAAATAAATTTAGAAATCAATTTGGAATTTGATTTGGTGTTCAAAATAAATTCAAAATTCAATTTGGAATTTGATTTGGTGTTTGTAAATGATATTTGAAATCAATTTGAAAATCGTATATTAGTGGATATTTGGAAATTTAAATTCACAATGGGGATTTAAAAAGGAAAGGGAAATTTGTTTTAAAAATAAATATTGATTTATTTTTAAAGTGTGGAAAGAAATTTGCGGATTTGGAATATAAATTGAGATAAATCAAGAAGAATTTATTTATTGATTTAAATGGTCCATTTTGAGATGGAAGGTGTATTTTCCCTGGAAAGCCGAGTATGTTTTTTAAAGTAGCTTTCAAAAATTAAAAGTTTTGAAGTTGGTTTTAAAAAGTATGTTTATGGAGAAATTGTTTCTTAAGTTGTTTTTAAATCTTTGGAGTAAAAGATTTATTTAATTAGTTATAGAGGCGATTATTTAAAGATTTATTTGATATTTGATTAGAAAATGGTTATTTAAACAATTACACTCTATCTAATAATATTATGTTAAATTAGTTTAGACTTAAGTTTATATGAGACATTAGTATAACATTTTCATAACTAATATTTAAGCTAGTGTTTTAAAATAGTTTTATTTTAAATGTTTCCAAGTAAATTTTGGACAAGTATTTTAAAATTATTTTTAAAGTATTTGAACTCGACAAATTTTTAGTGGAATTAAATAAATATTTGGAATTCATTCCACGTGAGAAAAGTGATTTGAAATTTGTTTTCAAAGGATTGAAGTATGAAAAGTGATTTGAAATTTGTTTTCAGAAGATTGAAAGGTGAAAAGTGATTTGAAATTTGTTTTCAAATGGTTGAGGTGTTAAAATTATATCTAACAAAGATATTTTGAAAATAAATAATTAGGGTGATTGTTATGAATGTTTTGATAGTTAAATAACCGACTATCAATATTGACCCTTAAACGACATTTGAACTTCTATGCGACCGAGGGTCGGATTCCAAAAGGATATCCGAAAACCACATCGAATCTTTGTGATAGCGATAGATCTTTTATTTAAAAGATCAGGGTGGAAATTTGTTATGATTTGTTTGAAATATGAATGAACACTTATTTTTAAAAATAAGAGCTCATTTTTCGATTAACTGGGAGAGGACTTTGTATCATAAAACCTATTCCGAATAATGATGCGATAAAATGGGATTGCACTTAAAGATGGTGTTGAAGACCGGGTATTTTCGAAAGCGAAAGGATTACCTGTCGAATGTCTCTGCACTGGTTTACTCCGGTATAGATATTTTATCACCCTTTGTGATGGGGATTTCCGGACGTAATTAGTGAATATCCGATTTGCAAGGGCTTCTTTGAAGTGCCTTTGGTTCCTTTCGATCCCGGAACAGATTTGTATGGATATGCGTCTGACGTTACACTTTGGGATGTAAAGCTGGTTTCTATCAAATACATTTCTGTTGGTGGCGGAGAATTTATTCTCTTAGCTTAACACTCCTCTCTAAGACATACATGCTCAGAGGTTATGTAGTTGATGGTTACTAGTGATACGTTCTCAATTTGGTAATGTGGTATACGAAGTGCTACTGATCATTTGTTGATCGAAGCATGCTTTGTGAAAAGCGTAGCTTTGTAGATAAGACCTTGTCGGACCTCATAACCCGGAATGGTCAAAACATGAAGGATGCGGAAAGGTTATTTGGGAGTAGCGCCTCCTGAGGGTATGTCATTTCCTTCTGGAAAATGGTTGTATCATGGTATGGAACCCAGATATTTAACCTATGTGGTTGCTGCAAATTTATTACTTTGTGGTTGTTGCATTGTGGTTGAGGATCCTCGGATAAAGGTTGCTAACGACCGAGGGATGGCATACTCGTGTAGTAGTTACCTAGTTACAGAGGTAACCCGGCCTTGTGTTGGCGGAGAGCTGGTTAAGTTCTTGAGACGTCCCTCCAGAGGTGTAGCCATGTGGCAATAGGAAGTTCCTTAGCCTGGCCATTTGTTGGAAACACAATCTCCAATACGTGCCTTGTACGGTTTTAGTTGTATAAACTGCCATTCTTAAATGGTAGCTATAGCAAGCATAATATAATGGTGCTTATGCTGGCTAAGATTAATATTATATTTTCGAACGGTTTTCTGCACTATGCACTAAAAATAATATCAAAATGATTTTGCGTATCAAGCATGATTGATTATCTAAGGAGAAATCTCCTCCAATTGTGCGCTTGCATTGTGTGTGTGTGGGGAGGCATTATGGTAGTTTCATTTTCCAAAAGCATGGCGGATTTCTTTTTATTTTCTTTATGAAAATAACCGTTTTTAAGATCTCACGCCAGTCCCATGACTGACCTAGAGTTTATTGTTCCCTTTCTAAACTATAGGTGTCCACAATTTTCCACACGAGCAGCCTAGAGCCAGGTTATCATTATTCTGGAGCGAAGTCAGAAAAGTTCTTGCGGAGGTCTGGAGCAAGCTGGATGGCAAGGTGTATCTATTGTATATATAATATTTCTTTTCTGCCGTTGTGTTGTTGTAAACTATGATAATGTGATGTATAAACCGATATAGTGCTTTTTAAAGATTATTCATTTATCTGTTATATTTGTTCCGCTGCGAAATAGAAGATTCTGTTATTATTTCTGTTTCTTCTTCTATCTTCTTCTTCTTAAACCCTAACGGTTCGGTTTTTGGGCATTCGACTGTGCGACATTTGATACAATGGACATATTAATGTCGACTTTCGAAAGTCGAAAAAATTGGTTCGCTGCATAGTGGTATCAGAGCATTTGGTTAAGCGACAACCTTGGCTCTGTTGGGTGTTACTCATTAGAGATAGAGTCAGTAGTACTCTAGAATGAGTTGAGTGTAGTAATAGATATGAGCGCGTATTTGTTGGTGAATATAAAATTGTTTTATATTGTGTTGACTTATCGGTTGATTATTTATAGATTCTGGTCGGCGCAGTTTGGCCAATTGTATCGATAGGGGTTTCTAAACTCTTAAACAAGAAAAACCGACACAGTATTGTTTTAATATCGGGTGAATGAGATAATTTCACTCAAACTATTTTTGTATAGAAAAAAACATTTTCCGTAAATTATTATAGTGTATGGTTTCTTGGATGTTAGAAAGTGATAACATTAAATTATTATCATTAATTATTGAATAAGAATTTGGAACGTAACCAAAGATTAAGAAATAAAATCATATACATATGTGATCTGTATATATAAATTGTAAATGTGATTATGATTTGAAATAGAATTCCAGAGAACGGAAGAAATGGAAAGGATTTGCAGTTTCGGAGATTTAGAAAAGCTTAAGTCCCTTTTGAGTTTGAAAATTATTTTCAAAGGTTTTGGAAAAATGTTTTAAAAAGGGATAAAAGCACTAAACTCTTTTCGGTCGTTGGAAAATAACTTCGGTGATGACTGCAGCATCACCGGTGTTTATTTTCGAGTTTCCAAGAGAGGAATTGCTGCCAAATTATTTAAAAATTAAAGTTGTTTGGAAAACTGGGTTTGGTTTTGGGAACTCAAAAGATAAATTGAATTTATTTTAAAAAAATGGTTTTGAAAAGATGGAAAGACTCTGAAATCCTATAAAGTATTTATAAAATATAATCGAGTTTGACAACTTACAAATTTGAAGTTGTTAGAATAAAATTTAACTTGAAGAAAAGTTAAAGTTAAAATAGTTTGATTTTGGAAATAATTGATTTCAATGGTGATTTTCAAATATTAAGAAATTGTTTAAAACTCTGGAAGATTTATTAAAAGTGTTTATGAGTTGATAACCTATATAATTTGAATTTTAGGAGAATAAATTTAACTTAAAGAATTGAGTTAGATTAAAGTGAATATGAAAACAAAATAAGTGAGAAAACTTATAGAAGTTTAAAAAATTGAATTTGAATTATGTTAAATAAGGTGAAGGAGAAAATAAATTTGGGATTGAACAAAAGAATAAAACTGGAATTGAAGCTGAATATTGAAAACCAATTTGAATTGTGTGAAATAAAATGAAGTTGCAAAATTAGTTCGAAGTGAACTAAAGATATTAAAGGTGGAAAAAAATGGTTTGAGATAAAATGAATTAGAATTTGTAATGGATTAGTAAATGAAATTAATTTAAAATAGTGATATGAATCAGTTGTGAATGAAAGATAGTTGATAAAATTCAATATTCAGAAGGTAAATTGAATCCAAATAGAATTGAAAGTGTAAATTGAATTCAAATGAAATTGAAAATGTAAGACTTAATGAAAATGGATATATAACTTCAATAGTGAAGTAAAAATAGTATAAGAAGTAAGCATTCAAACATTTGTAATGTAATGTGCAAAATGATTTTTGAATGTAGAAGCCGGATATGGTTGTTAAATGACATACAGGTAATATAAAGAAAAAAATTGGGATTTGATTCCAAAGATAAATTTGAATTGCTCGAAAAAGGTATGTATTTAGATTTCAGTATGAAATTTGATGGCTTTCTTGTCTACCGCTTGGCCTTTTGTTTTCTTTTTGAATCTGGCGGCCCTTGGTGCCATTTTCTAGTCGTACCGAGCTAGCCGTGCAAAGGAGACGCTGGCGAAATTTTTCGAAAATTTAGAGAGTTAGGAAACTTTTGAAAGTTTAAAATTCTAATTCAAATTCAAATTTGAATTATTGAGAAAATAAAGTGTTTGGAAACTATGGAAGATTTTTGGAAAGTTAGTTAAAGTGATAATGGATCTCTAATAAAAAGATTTACTTTGGCAAGTTGTTGAAACTATTTGGTTTTGGGAAAATGATTAATGGATTAGGGAACATTCTTCTTAGCTAGTAATTTCGGGACGAAATTATTTTAAGAGGAGAAGAATGTGAAGACCCAGAATTTTGAACATTTGAAATTGAGATATTTAATTAAATTCAAATATTTGGAAGTTATTTTTAACTTGAATCCAAATATCAATTTTTTCATTTGAATAATTAATTATTAAATTTAACAACTGGAAATTGGATAAATTGTTAAATCTGAAATTTTATGCTTGTTAAAAATATTTTAAAGGCTTGAAAAATCTATAATGATGATACTGAAAATAATGGAAGCTTCAGAATTGGTTTTGGAAATGTTTTGTTCAGTTTTGATTTTATATCGTTTAAATCGATATTTAAAAATTGCCTTCCGAGGCACGGTCTGGGATTTCGAAGAAACCAGTTCCGTTGGATCTGTAATAGTGCATTAGTATCCGATTTTAATTTTCATAGTGTTTTGAATGATCGTCTGGCCGTACGATAAGCAAACGCGCTGAAATTTAATCAAAAATTCAATTTAACAGCTGGGTCCGAAAAGCTATCTTCTTCATACGATCAAATTTAGATTCGAAACCTTTTTCATTGCGTTCGGAATAGGGGTTTAACAATATAAATGCCTGGCGGCACGCCTCAATTTGAGATCGAGATTGTGAGTTGCAAGATTGATACGATTTAAATTTAAATTTGAATTTGAAAATAATATATATGTGTGTATCTAATATAATGTTGTATTCACAAGGTAAATGACACGTTTCTTCATTCTTTAAACACTTGGCATCTCTTCTATTACATGCATCTTCCTCTTTTAAGATTTTTTTTCTTCCTTTAGCCGTGTATACAAATCAAAAGAAAAAAATATTTATCTTGGTTCAAAATAAAATAAATTACCAATTAAATAAGAAAAAAATTAAATTTCAAATCCGTTCAACCTAAAAACAAATGGCGGCCTCGTTCCTTTTTCAATAGTTTGGGTTTCGTGACATTTGGTTATGGCATCATGGGGATTGGCGTAACAAATTGCCTTCATTGCTTCAAATCAAATCAAATCTAGGGCAAGGCCATCGGGGAGAGGTGTGCGGTGGCGTTGCGATGGTCGCGAGTATAGGGCGAACGTTTAGGATTTGGAAAAAAAATCAATGGCGGCGGCTTCGAAGTGGGGAAAGATTCGCGATTCGAAGTGCTGACGATATTGTTTGAGCGTTAATTCTTTCATTTGGCGATTTTAGAGCATATTACCAATCCACTGCAGGGAATGAACTCGGAATCCTTTCTGCCCAACCCATGGCACGTGCAACATGGCACGTGCAACTATGGTACCTATCAGCTGGACATAAATGCAATGCCTATTGACTGGCCAAATTTAACTGAGAACAGTTGCAAAGTTGTCTAGATGCCTTATTTTCATAACGAGATGCTTCAACTTCTGCTAGCAAGGTCAAATCGTGAAGAAAAGTCAAGGTGGATTTGGTCACAAAGCTCGGTAATGTCAGGTGTCTGGGGTTGAACTCGAGTTGGGTTGATTTTGCAATCGAGTTCGGAGGTATAATCCTTGTTTTAGCTGAGTATTAATTTAGTAATTGGATTAACAGAAGAAGAAAAAATTAAACAGTGAAATAAATGTTTGTCTTAATATTTACTAATAAAAAAATATGTTAAGGTGGTTATTTGTTAAATTTAATCACTAGTTAAAATTAAAATTATTAACAGTAACCAATTTATTTAATAAACTTATTTACTTATTTTAGCTGCCAAAAACATTTTTTTAAGGAATTGGTTTAAAATTATAAGTATTAGTTTAAAATAAAATCGCTGGTTAATTAAACTCATCAAATAGAATTTAATTATTCAATTTATTCGAATATTAATAAATTCATATAATTGTTTATACAAGGTTAAAATTGCAAAGAAAATCAAGCTGGAATGGGAATGGATTGCAAAATAAAAGAAAAGGTGAGATATTCTCGCTCAATCGGATTTTTCGGTTTAATTTTAAATAGTCAAATTTAAAATTGTTGATTGTGTGCTTGGATGATAAATTATTATCAATTGTATTGGATTAGACCTTATGCGCCGCATAATAGCAAATGATATTATATTAAACCCATATACCGCGATATTCCACCTCGAAGTGGAATTGGTATTATATATGTATTTGGAGTGATTGATTTCCCACATTATGTAGCGGATGAGACCCCATGCGCCGCATAATAGTTGATGATATTTTATAAATCTCATATACCGCGATATTCCACCTCGAAGTGGAATTGGTATTTAATTGTTGTGCTAATGTCTGTGGATGCAGGGAAACAGGTTGGAGGGATTCAATTGGATTTCTCAAATATTTGAATTTGTTTCAATATTGTGTGTTGATTGTTTATAATTTATGTGTGATCATGTTTGTGATTGAAATCGTTGAAGGCTATAGTTTAGTCGAATATATTTTTGGTATCGTAGGATACCCGAAATAAATAAATATGGATTTTTTTGAAATTCAAGTTGAAAGTTTATAGTAAAATTTAATTTGAGAATTGGATAAATTTAAAAGAAGGAATTTTAAAAGGATAAAGTTTTAATTTTGAATCCTATTGAATTAATTCCAAAAATGTGGGAAAGGATTTTAATAAATGGATTTCAAGTAATATTATTGAAAAGTTGAAGAATTTAATTTAAAATACAGAATTTAAATATTTTGGAAGAGATAAAGTAGTTTATTTTAAAAAGAAAATAAATTTAGAAATAAATTCGGCAATTGATTTGGTGTTTTAAAATAAATCTGTGGGAAATCGATTTGAAATTGATTTGGTGTTTTAAAATAAATCTTTGGGAAATCAATATGAAAATTGAATTGGTGTTTGAAATAAATTTATAAATCAATTTGGAATTTGATTAGGTGTTTAAAATAAAATTTGGAATCAGTATGAAAATTGATTTGGTGTTTGTAAATGATTTTTGAAATCAATTTGAAAATCGTATATTAGTGGATATTTGAAAATTTAAATTCACAATGGGAATTTAATAAGGAAAGGGAAATTTGTTTTAAAAATAAATATTGATTTATTTTTAAAGTGTGGAAAGAAATTTGCGGATTTGGAATATAAATTGAGATAAATCAAGAAGAATTTATTTATTGATTTAAATGTTCCATTTTGAAATGGAAGGTGTATTTTCCGTGGAAAGCCGAGTGTGTTTTTTAAATTAGCTTTCAAAAATTAAAAGTTTTGAAGTTGGTTTTAAAAAGGATGTTTGTGGAGAAATTATTCTTAAGTTTTTTTTAAATCTTTAGAGTAAAAAATTTATTTAATTAGTTGTAGAGGTGATTATTTAAAGATTTATTTGATATTTGATTAGAAAATGGTTATTTAAACAATTACACTCTATCTAATAATTTTAAAAAAAAGTTATTTTGGACTTAAGTTTATATGAGACATTAGCGTAACATTTTCATAACTAATATTTAAGCTGGTGTTCTACAATTTTTTTATTTCAAATGTTTCAAAGTATATTTTGGGTAAGTATTTTAAAATTATTTTTAAAGTATTTGAATTCGGCAAATTTTCAGTGGAATTAAATAAATATTTGGAAATTTATTCCACGTGAGAAAAGTGATTTGAATTTTTTTTCAAAGGATTGAAGTATGAAAAGTGATTTGAAATTTGTTTTCAAAAGAATGAAAGGTGAAAAGTGATTTGAATTTTTTTTTCAAATGGTTGAGGTGTTAAAATTATATCTCGCAAAGATATTTTGAAAATAAATAAGTGTGGTGATTGTTTTGAATGTTGATTGATAGTTAAATAACCGACTATCAATGTTAACCCATAAATGACGTTTGAATTTCGATGCGACCGAGGGTCGGATTCCAAATGGATATCTGAAAACCACATCGAATCTTTATGATAGTGATGGATCTTTTATTTAAATGATCAGGGTGGAAATTTGTTGTGACTTGTTTGAAATCTGAATGAACGCTTATTTTTAAAAATAAGCGCTCATTATTCGAATTAGCCGAGAGAGGACTTTGTGTCATAAAACCTATTTCGAATAATGATATGACGAAATGGGATTGCATTTGAAGATGGTGTTGAAAACCGGGTATTTTCGAAAGCGAAAGGATTACCTGTCGAATGTCTCTGCACTAGGTTGCTCCGGTATAGAAATTTTATCACCCTATGTGATGGGGATTTTCGGACGTGATTAGTGAGTATCTGGATTTGCAAGGGCTTCTTTAAAGTGCCTTCGGTTTCGTTCGATCCCAAAACAGATTTGTATGGATGTGTGTCTTGATGTTACAATTTGAGATGTAAAAGCTGGTTTCTATCAAATACATTTCTGTTGGAGGCGGAGAATTTATTCTCTTAGCTTAACACCCTTCTCTAAGACGTATGAGTTCAGAGGTTATGTATTTGATGGTTACTAGTGACGCATTCTTGATTTGGTAATATGGCATACGAAGTGCTGTTGATCATTTGTTGATCGAAGCATGCTTTGTGAAAAGTGCAGCTTTGTGGATGAGACCTCGTCGGACCTCACAACCCAGAATGGTCCAAACAGGAAGGATGCAGCAAGGTTATTTGGGAGTAGCGGCTCCTGATGGTATGTCATTTCCTTTTGGAAAAGGGTTGTATCATGGTATGGAGCCCAGATATTTAACCAATGTGGTTGCTGCAAATTTATTACTTTTTGGTTGTTGCTTTGTGGTTGAGGATCCTCGGATAAAGGTCGCTAACAACCGAGGGATGGCATACTCGTGTAGTAGTTACCTAGTTACAGAGGTAACCCGGCCTTTTGTTGGCAGAGAGCTGGTTAAGTTCTCAGGATGTCCCTCCAGAGGGTACCTATGTGGCAATAGGAAGTTCCTTAGCCTGACCATTTGTTGGAAACCCAATCTCCAATATGCACCTTGTACGGTTTTAGTAGTATAACCTGCCATTCTTATATGGTAGCTATAGTAGGCATAATATAATGGTACCTATGCTGGCTAAGATTAATATTATATTTTCGAAAGGTTTTCTACACTATGCACTAAAAATAATATCAAAATGATTTTGCGTATTAAGCATGTTTACTATCATAAGGAGAAATCTCCTCCAATTGTGCGCTTGCATTGTGTGTGTAGCGAGGCCTTGTGGTAGTTTCATTTTCCAAAAGCAAAGGGGATTTCGTTTTATTTTCTTTGTGAAAATAACTATTTTTAAGATCTCACACCAGTCTGATGACTGACCTAGATTTTATTGTTCCCTTTCTAAACACTGGGTGTCCACAATTTTTCACATGGGCAGCATAGTGTCAGGTTATCATTATTCTGGAGCGAAGTCAAAAAAGTTGCTGTGGAGGTCTGGAGCAAGCTGGATGGCGAGGTGTATCTATTGCATATGTAATATTTCTTCTCCGCTATTGTGTTGTTGTAAACTCTGATAATGTGACGTATAAACTGATATAGTGTTTTTTAAAAGATTATTCACTTATCTATTACATTTGTTCCGCTATGAAATGTGAGATTCTGTTATAGTTTCTGTTTCTTCTTCTATCTTCTTCTTCTTAAACCCTAACGGTTCGGTTTTTTGGCATTCGACTGTGCGGCATTTGATATAGTGGACGTATTAATGTCGACTTTCAAAAGTCGAAAAAATTGGGTCGTTGCACGAATTCTTTAATCTGGGTGGTCGTTGGGACGACGATGATGTCATCGACGGATCGAAGATCATAGGAATGGTCGGAGGCGCAGGTAGTCAACGTGCGCATGCACGTGTGCACGTCTGTGTTGGTTTGGCCTTGGCTTTGGGAAGAAGAAGGGTTGGCTCGAAGCTTCTCGTGTTTGACTGGAGGAGAGGATGTACGCGAGTGTTGCTCGGGGAAAGGTTGTAGTTGTCTCTGGGTTTTGCTAATTTGGGCTTGGGTTGTTTTTGTTTTGATTTCCCGGTTTAATTTTTTTTAATTTAAACATGTACAGGTTTTAAAATTCAAATGAAACAAGATTCCAATTTTAAACAAAGAAAAGAACATGTTTTATGAAATAAAAATCAAATTTTAAAGTTATTAAAAATGTTTTAGTTTTCAAAAAGAAACGTGACTAAGTTTAAAAAAATTTTTTTTAAAGAATGTGTTTTCAAAGAAAAAGTAAATATAGTTCAATATATTTAGCTAGTTTTCAAAAGAAATAAAAATGGAAGTTTTCAAAAGAAAGTTTTCAAATATAAAATAACTAAGTTTTAAAAGTAGTATAATGTAAGTGTGTTTCCAAAGTAAATTTATTTAAAATAAGTTTCAAACAATTTTTTTAAAGATTTAAAATGTTCAAGTAGTTTTGTTAAAAGTTATTATATATTAGGTTATCTATTTAATTAATTCCAAAATGTTTTCAAATGAAATTTAATGATGTTTGATTTAAGATGTAACTAAGATAAGTGAATCAAACTTTAATTAATCTCAAATGGTTTTGTATGGTAATAACAAATTAATCTCGAGCATATAAATTAAATAATATTTAAACGAGTAATAAACTAAAATAAAGTATTTATCTTTAATTAGTTAAGGGTGTGATTAATTAAAGATAATAAATTAGTGAGACTAATTAAAGGTTTATCACTTAATGAAATTATTAAGGGTTAACTAATTTATGCTAATAATCAAGAATAATTACTTAATGGATGTAACTAATGGATAGTTAATGAATGTAATTAATTTAAGGATCATTAACTAGTAATTAAGAGTTAATTAATTAATGTAATTAGTTTAAGATAACTAATTAGTTTAATTAATTAAGGATAATCACTTTGAAATTGATTAAGTATAATTACTTAATGTAAGTTAATAAGTATAATTACTTAGTGTAAGTAATTAATGGATAACTACTGAATATAATTATTTAAGGGAAATTACTTAATGGAAGTAATTAAGGATTAATTAATGAACGTAATTCATTAAAGGATTAATTACTGAATGTGATTAACTACGGTTAATTAATGAATGAGATTAACTAAAGATTACTTGTTAAATGTAATTAATTAAAAGAGTTATTAATTAATGAAAGTAATTAGAGGATCATTAACTAATATAATTAATGAGAGTAATTAAAGGATTAATTAATTTGAATTGTTAAAGGATAATTAATTGATGTAATTAATTAATGACTAATTACTTAACGTAGTTAAAGAATAATTAATTAAGAATAATTACTTAAGATGAATAATGCTTAAATTAATTGGTTTATAAATAATTAGTGTTAAGTAAGCAGGATTAAAGGTAATCTGAGTGATTAAAGATAATAATTAATTTAATTGGGAGTTAAATTAAATTAATTAGGCATTGTACATATAATTAATCTTGCTTATAGATAATTAAGTTATATTGGAAGACTTTGATGATTTGATGTCTCTGATATGTGATATGTAACTACTATGTGATATGAGATGTATTGGGTGAAATGTTATGATATGGATTATCTAACTATGATATTATAAGTTATCTATCTATGATAATAAGAATCATATATCTGTGTGAATATGTTATTTCAAATATAAATTAAATTGTTTAAAACCCTTAAACAACTTGGACATTAAAACAGCATTTTGGATTTCGGTGAGACCGTGATCGGATTTCCAAATTGGATATCCGAAAACCACATCGATCCAAATTAAATGATAGGTCATGATATCTCAAGATTCTCAAGTGAAGATCAAGATGAAGACTCAGAGTGTAGCGACTATTGTCGTTAACTCTGAGGGTAATTCCAAAATGAGTGTAACGAGATAGTGCCTTCGGTTTCGTTCGAACCCGGAACGAACTTGTTTGGATGGAATGCTTTCAGAACATCATCATTGGAGGACGATGAGTATTCCAAGATATGTATTCTAAAAAGGTAATCATAGCCTCAAGCCTCATCAACCGGGAATGGCTAAAACAGAGGAGGTGCAGTAAGGCTGAGTTGGTAGTACCCAAGTAGGATAAGATTTTCACCTGGCTAGAGGTCCCTTTTATTCGGCTGTGTGGGCAGTTGGTCATGCCAACTACGGGGTTGTCTTATTCAGGATTACCCTGTAAGGGATGGTTCCGGCCTTGTGTTGCAGGGGATCAGGGAGGATCCTCGGTACTCTGATCTAGACCAGGTACTGTAACGGACGGTACCCCTGTAGCCCTGCCATTGTATGGAATCCAATCTCCAATAAGTGTACGTTTTGATTGTGCCCAACTATGTTGGAACGTGAGATGTGAGCATTCCTGCTATTTTCTATTTTACTTGAAAACCCTACACACTATTATTATATCACTGGATTTCCTACCAAATATTTTGGTTATCGTAAGGTAAAAACTCGACTTGTTTATTTGTAGCGTGGTCTTACGAGATACCTTTCTTTTCAAATGATTTTCAAAGTTAAACAACTTTAACCCGTTTAATCACACTAGACCCATGTCTGACCTAGAGTTTATTTTCTGTTTTCTTAAACTCTTGGGTACTCAAATTTTACGAGTAGCTAAAGGATTCAGGTTAGCTTTGATGAATTATGAAGGAGACTTGGAGTAGGAGGCTTTAGCGTATATAGATATTTTGGTTCCGCTGTGTTGATCTCTGTGTTGTATTCTGAGTTGTGTGATAGACATGTCTTCACGATTGTCTAATTTGTGATGTATTAAACAGTGTAACTCAGATGTATATGTATACTATGTAATAACTTATGTGTTGTAATATAATTTATTCGTTCCGCTGTGAGATTGTGGTATGTTTAGTTCTTTCTTTTCTTTCTTTTCTCTTTTCTATCCCATTCTTTCTTAATGATGATGCGTCTTTCTGTGGAATGAAAGGCGGGTCGTCACAGATCTGAATTGATATGTGTTCAAATGATATATGTACGTCGTACAAACTTAAATAATATTTAAATTATATGTTGTTTGGTTGATGGGAAGTTTGGGAAATGATATTTTAAATTATTTGAGGCTGTATGAATAATTTATTAAGTAATTATCTAAGGTTGTTAAGCATAAGGTACACTTATTAGTTTATTTATCACCCTTGTGCGATAAAAAGTTTCTGAACCTGGACAAACCATTAGTTTTTGGTTGCTGTGGATGTGTGATGGATTCTTTTTTGCATATAATGGTCGTACTACTTTTGTTTGCATATGATTATTATATATGTTGTGTTGCTTATGCTATTGATTGAAACAACTAGTATATATTGCTCATTTATATAGTTTAACACTCTTTTGGATTATGTAAGTAAAATACAGGTTTATGGAAGCAATAGCTGTTGCTTTTGCTTTCATAAACAAAGCTTTGTTTACCCAAAAAATAGGTACGTTTTTGGATTACGGTTTTGTAGCGGTATATTATTATTTTCTCATGGTTTGGGATGCTTTATTACTAAATTAAAATATATCATGTAATTATTGATACTGTTATTTTTCCAAACCAAGCCATGCAAAGGATATGCTGCCGAAATTTTCGTAAATTTTGGACTTAGAAATATTTTCGTGGAAGTTGAGTTATTTTCAAATTTACATTAAATTTAAATATGTGGGTTAAATTTTTATAAGTTGACTATTTTAAATAAAAATATATCAAATCTCTTGATTCTTTCTTGTTCCTTTTTAGGAACAAGAAGTTTTGAGCAAGGGATATTGTAACGACCCGTATTTTGACAATTAAAAATATTAAATTTAATAAGACTTTGAAATTTAATATTGTCAAAAATTAAAATTTATGATTTATAAATGCAAGATTTTGTTAGAATATATAACTTGTTTTAAATGAATTCTAAAACGACAAATTTCAATGAGGTAAAGATGGTGATCCATATTTGAACATAATTTAATAATATTGATGTTAGCACCAGAATTGGTCACTAACACCCTTGAGAAAGATTATGTAGAGAGATTAATGAAGAAAGTAAATTAAACTAAGGACAAAAACACAGTAGAATGCAATGATAATTGTAAGAAACTAGAACATCGGATTATAGTGGTTCGGCATAACTGCCTACATCTACTTAGAGTTTAATCTTTATTTCTCCTACAAATAATTGAATATAGATACGATACGTACACCAATGACTTGAATACAAGTTTTAACAGAAAAGAATAAGTCTTGAAAGTAGCAGAGTCTCCCCAGTGTTCTCGAAAAAAGGTCATTTTCACTGTGCCTCTGCCCCTCTATTTATAGACGAAGATGGGCTAGACTTCCCTCATGGGCCTAGGAACAAAGTATCTCTTCCCATGGTAAGTAGCTTCTACGCACTGAGCCAGGGATGCCAGATGGCAATTGCCTAGTGAGGTTAGTCAAACCAGATAATGTCGAGCGAGGTTTCCACGCCAAACGGCACTCGTATGCCGAACGAGGCATTGTGCCGAGCAAGATTTCCATGCCGAATGACATTCGTATGCCGAGCCACATATCCAGGTTGAACGGCATTCGTATGCCGAGCGAGGAATGCATGTCGAATGGCACTCGTATGTCGAACAAGGTATTGTGTCGAGCGAGGTTTCCATGCCAAACGGCACTCGTATGCTGAACGAGGCATTGTGCCGAGCGAGGTTTCCATGCTGAACGGCACTCGTATGTTGAGCCACATATCCAAGTTGAATGGCATTCGTATGCCGAGCGAGGAATGCGTGCCGAATGACACTCGTATGCCGAACAAGGCACTGTGCCGAGCGAGATTTCCATGCCAAACAGCACTCGTATGTCGAATGAGGCATTGTGCCGAGCAAGGTTTCCATGCCGAGCAGCACTTGTATGACAAGCCACATATCCAGGTTGAACGGCATTCGTATGCTGAGTGAGGAATGTGTGACGAACGGCACTGGTATGCCGAACGAGGCATTGCGCCGAGCGAGGTTTCCATGTCGAACAACACTCGAACGCCGAACGAGGCATTGTGCCGAACGAGGCCTGTGCCGAACGAGATGCTTGGGATGAACGAAGGGAGAGGCCGAACGAGGGGAGATGCCGAACAAGGCCTAGTGCCGAGTGAGGGGAGATACCGAATGAGGCCCTGTGTCGAGCGATGCATCTGCGTCAGGCGACTCGTTATCGGGTCAAACAATCGGGTAACACTGCCTCCCAAAGTGTATCGTGTGGACCAACATGATGCACTTTTAACCATGAGCAATCTACATTTTCCTTTAAGCCCTTGCTATGTCTTCTCAAAAGTGATTTCTTACGATCTCCTAAATGCCGAACGGGACCTGAATGCTGAACGAGGCCCGAATGTCGAACGGGCCCTGAATGCCGATCGAGACCTGCTATGCCAAACGAGCCTGGGTGCCGAACGAGACATTCTATGCTGAACGAGATACTTGGGCCGAACTAGGGGAGAGGCCAAATAAGGAGAGATGTCGATCAAGGCCTTGTGAACCATCGAGACATCTTGACCGGATCCACTGGTCGATGCCTGTTCAACTTCCCTTCTCTATAAAAACTGACACTTCTCTCCGTCGGTCTTTTACTTTCACTTCGTTTCAGGAACTCACAACTTTCCTTCTCCCAAACTCCAGCTACCTCTCCAACCTTCCTTCCTTACCCTGAATCTAACAAGTCTTCCTTACAGTCCTTCCCCAGGATTAATCTAAGCAAACTTTAATCTCGAACTTAATTAGATCCTTAAGCCTCGTTCATCCTCTTAGGTATTAACTTCTCTTTCAAATGCTTTTTCCAGATTAGGAAATTTTGCACGAGATTCGAGTTCGTGAACTTTCTTCAGACCAAGGATAGTAGGAATCGCGTAAAAGAGGAAGACCAATCATGGTTCGAACATGCCTTAGGGTCGAAACCTTTATCGATTTTGAATATGGTGAAATGGAGAGGAGGAAGGGTAGGGATACCAGTGGTTTGTAGGTCGGTTAGCGATGCATTGGCAAGCGAATAGAAAACTGGCCAAGTGTGGAACTGGTGGCCCGGTGGTCTCCATGTGGAAGTGATGTTTGGGAGTTTGGAGATAAGTAGGTCCTCTCCGTTCAGTGTCGAGAGTGAGTGGGTAGATGGCATGTGTTGAGGACCTCTTGGCATTGATAGCCGAGTATGTTACGTGTCGCTCGACATTGATAGCCGAGTATGTTGGGTGTTGCTAGGCATTAAGAGGGCCGAGTATCTTGAATATCACTCAGCATTGAGATGGCTGAGTATTTTGAGTGTCGCTCGGCATTGAGAGGCTTGAAGTATGTAACAACAGTCAAAATTATTCCCACTCAACCACAGCCTATGTCAAATTCACTTACATTCCATGTTTAGCCACATGACAACAAACAGGGACAAGGACTTAAGAAAACTAGCATATCGAACTAATCCGAACTGATAGCACCCCTGTCTTAACAACTATAAACCTGAATTTAACTTGAATAAAAAAAATCTTCCACATACAGTGTCGATGTCGAGTTCGAAACTGAAACCATTATATGACAAGCTTTCGAAGATGGTCAGCGATGATGATCTTCGAAGATGATAGTTCAAAGCCTAACTTTATTTCATCAGCTTTATGGCTTTTAATTCTTTGGCACTTATACTCGAACGATTGCACTAGTTCACACATCCCACGGGGGGGAGTATTTTTGTTGTTATGTCTAATATTGATCGTTTTTCAAGTATGGTTTAAACAGGTGTTCCATCAGATCCAACACTCATTAGAGACGTCTAGAAAATCCAGTTCTGCCACAGTCTCAAATAGAGCCGAACTAACTTCTCAACAAGAAGTAATTGGAACCTTGAATCCTTCGACTACTCCTATACAAGATATTCCGAGTCCCACAATTGCATCCGTTGATATGGCTTCTGATGTCCTAGATGCAGCGATCTTTCTAGACAATCCGATCGATTCTCAAGCTTCGAGAATTAATGAAAGTGCCCTTCGTCGCATATGCTCAATACACGGAATTCCTTTCGATGATGTATTGGTTCCATCGGGACAAGATCGCCCTCACTTTCCCTCTGTCGGATATATGGCCTGCAATAAATTTATGTGTTGGGTTGGTAGCGTGCCACCATTCAACTCCTTCCTGCGTGATGTGCTGCAATATATAGAGATTGTCCCATCACAGCTACATCCCAACAACAACGGGTTTTTATACGGCACGTGTACTCTCCTCATGAGCATTCTACTTAGGCTCCCCTCTCCCAGCGACATCCGCTATATTTACCGTATCAAGAGGCGGTCTGATAGCCCATCTTTCATATTCCTTGAGCCGCATAGCAAATGCCAAATCTTGACTGGAGCATGGAGCAAATTTGCTCAACATAAGCAAGAGTGGTTCTACGTGCGTTGTCCCCTTGGCTTTGCAAGGAGATGGCTGGAAGGGAGTAAGTTTCTTTTCTGGATCAATACTTGTATTCGGCGTAAGATGCACCCTTTCTAACCCTTTTTCTACTTTTACAGGTTTCAGCCGACGTCCCGAAGGCTTCAGATACTCTGAGGTCGTTGAAGCTATACGAGCCGTTCCTGCGGAAGACCAAGATATCAGATCTATCATTTCCAATGAATCGCTCTCCAAAATCGGGCTGCTAGCGGAAGGTCGCCGAATAAGCCTTCCTCACGGTGTCACTATAACCGGGTCTACCTTGGACAAAGGCAAAAGGAAAGCTGGGCCTTCAGCACGTGATGCCCCTGATACACCTGAGGAGGGGGAGATTAGAGAAGCTAAAGTGCCCGAAGTACTGGGTGAGAATGTTAGTCCCGCTCGGGAGCCAGTAGTGAGGTTCACGATATCGAAGTAACACCTCCCCCTTCGAAAGGGAAGAACAATTTCGCTTACAAATTAAGGAAGAAGATAGCAGGTGGAATCTCTAAGGTCACAATCACTCCAGTGGAGAGAGAGTCTTCTCCTCAATACATAGAGAGTTCTTTGAAAGGCCTGTCGGACCTCACTATTCCCGACGATTTGCTTAACTATGGCTTCTACGATCCGAAAGCCCTTCAGCTTCATTCGCCCGTAAGAGGTGATGCAGGCGCTCAAGCCCATAACCAAAGAGGAAAAAACTCCTATAAGTAAGGATAAAGAAACTGGTCCATCGAGGGGAAACACTAGAACATACACGGACATGTGCACTTCACTTTGCACTTAAATTTTAGCCACCGCTCTATTTTTTGCTAACTTGTCGTCATTCAATTTCTACACAGCTGATATGGGGGTACTCATGGACTCAACCGTCTTCGCGGGTCATCCATTTTTCATCATTCTTGTCAAGATTCGGGCTCCGACAAACGCTGGGACAGAGATGACACGGGCGATCGAGACTACCGCCCCCGAGAATCGTCGTAATGAAAAAACATACAGCCAGTCCTCTTACTCTCGCGATCCTCCTTCTCAATCAGAGCAAGGCAAGGAGAAGACTTTGCATAAGGGGTCCCAGCCTAAGGCCCATTGGGGTCAACATTCTGGTTCATCTAGTACCAGGCAATCCCGGGAACCCTACAAAACATCAGTAGCCTCCAGGCAAACTCCTCCCGCTCCTATAAATGATCCCACTTAGCTAAAAAAGTTCTGAAAGTCTCTATTGATCGTCAACACGAAATCGATCGCCTGGAGCTCACCAAGATGAAGAGCTCTCTTCATACAAGTCTCAGCTTACAGCTGCCTAAAAAAGAGCTAATGACAAAGCGGAGGCCGTTAATCGTCTGGAGGCAACAGATAAGAAAGAAATTGACGAAGCGGTTCAACGCCGCGGGGCCTTTACTTTAGAGAAAGATTCCATTCAGAAGGAGAGGGATGCATTCGCCCAACAAGTCAAAGAGTTGGAAGAGCTACACCTCAAAGAGAAAGAGGAAAAAACTGCTGCTCAAGAAGAGTCGCAACGATATTGCGATGAGATTGTTGCTACACGACTCCTAAAGGCAAAGCTCAATGACGAACTCTCTAAAGTTGAGATGCTGAAGGATGAAGCCCGTAAGGAGGGCAAAAGAATAGCATCCTTGGAGATTGATTCTCGCCTTGAGGCGGCTATGGAGGCTGGCAGAGAGGAGATCAAGTGCTTGTTTGACCCGCTTATTGAATAATACAATGCCCGTGTCCTCATGCATCGGGACTTAACTTTGCTTGGCGAGGGTTACCTTGAATCTCTAACCGAGGCATTGGAAACTTTGATGAAGATCAGCAAGGTTGAGTCGGGCAATGAGGAGGTTGACGAGGAGGCTTTAGTAAAGGAATTTCTCAGGGGGAACGAGCCTTCAGACTTGTCTGCAGCGAAGGCTCTCTACAGCAAAGGTTCCTCCTCGTTTAAAGGAAAGAATGACATTGTCGGTCCGTTTGGAACCGAGTCTACAGTTCCTCCCCCTACTCAATTGGCTCGCCGGCCAGTACTTGATGCGTTCGAGCAGCATGTTGGTTACGACCCGGAAGACCCTGGCCTTGACATTCATGTTCTATCTCCCATTCTAGAGGGTGAGACTCCTCGGACGGTCGAGAGTCAGCAAGAAACCAGTACATAACTCTATTTCTTAAAGTTCAAAGAGTCGTTGTTTTCGGCAAGGGGTTATTGTATTCAAACATTTGTTTCTTGTGATTCTGCGTAGGCCGCTCTGACCCTGAGCCAACTCCAAGGAGGAATTACGCCAAGGAGCAGATGGAGAAGGCGAGCGAGGCCACTTAAGCGGGAGAGACCCCAGTCCTGATGCTCAAGTGATTGAGGCGCTTAACGAGGACAAATCTGAAATTTCGTCACCCGTCGAAGAAAGTTATGAAGTTGAGACTATAGGCGCCTCTGGACACACTTCGAAAGTGAGAATGAAGGGGCAACTTGCAGAAGAGAAAAAGAAGAAAGTTGAGATCAAGGTCGAGCCCCAGATTGTGGAACTAGACGATCTGTTGAACAGGCCTTTGAAAGTCATTCTCCCTGGTGGGTCCAGGCCAATGGAAGTTCCTCTTCCTTCTTCGGATGTTACTTCTCCAACGAGCAAAGCGTCCAAACGAAAATGCGTAGAGGAGAAGTCATCTGAGAAAACAAGGAAGGAGAAGAAACCAAAGAAGTAGTTGTCACTCTTGTTCAACGAGAGTTAGCTTAGATTATGTAATTATTATTATTTATTTTCATGGTCAATGTAAATAGACTTTTGACACCGAGTTTTAAAGGGATTGTTGTGGAACCTCATCTTGAATCGATAAATAAAATTCAGTTTCTTTGTCTCTCAAATGACTTTTATTGTTCAGCTTATTGTCTAACTTGTTACTATAACTTGACATTCGGCGAGTTACCCGAACTCCAGTTCACCTCCATGTGACTCGAAATTTTTTTGAGAATCATCAATCCTTTGTTTCATGCTTTGGGTACTTAGAATATTCTTTCGTCCGTACTCTGCGGACTTAGAGTACTCCAGTCCGCACTCCGGGGACTTGGAGATTTTAAATCGTTTATACCCTAGTCTGCAATCTGGAGACTTAAAGTGATCTAGTCCGCACTCTGGAGACCTGGAGAATTTTGAGTCGTTTATACTCTAGTCGGCACTCTGGGGACTCAGAGTACTCCAGTCCGCACTCCGGGGCTGGGAAATTTTGGGTCGTTATACTCTAGTCCACACTCTGGGGACTTAGAGTACTCCAGTCCGCACTTCGAGGACTTGGAGATTTTGAGTCGTTTATACTCTAGTCCACACTCTAGGGACTCAGAGTACTCTAGTCCGTACTCCGAGGACTTGAAGGTTTTAATTGTTCGTGCGTATTCATACATCAGATATAATAATGTAACTTTAGTTTTTTACCATGGAATTATCATACACGGAAACATCAATGATTCATGGAAAATATGGTTTCAAGCCTTTATTAATGAAAACAAACTAAATTGTCTTATTACATGCTGAAAACTAAGAATCAACGAAATAAAAACATACTGGAAATAATTGCAACAAAGACACAAATGGAATAGACTAAGTATAATAATGGCGCAGATGCTCGCTATTCTATGTTCGGGGGAGTGTCGCGCCATCAACGGTCGCTAGCTTGAAAGTTGACTCTTCAAGCCTCCGTTCAATGACGTATGGACCTTCCCATGTGGGATTCATATGTGATGGGATCGGGAAAAATCATTTCAAAATGAGATCGCCTACATCAAAGGTTCTCGGTTAGACCTTTTCATTATAATATCGAGCGACTCGGTGCCTATATGCAGCCGCCCTTAAATCAGCTTCTTCACGTTTTTCATCGGCGAAGTCCAATGATTCCAGTAAAAGATCCCGATTCGTCTTAGGGTCGTAATAAGTTACCCGATGTGACGAAACTTCAAGTTCCACGGGTATAACATCTTCTGTGCCATATGCCAATGCGAATGGAGTGTGGCCAATCGCGGACTTGTGTGTTGTTCTGTAAGCCCAAAGTGCTATTGGAAGTTCATCCACCCACTTGCCTCTAGCCTTTTCCAAACTCTTTTTCAATATGGACTTGATTATTTTGTTCACGGCTTCTAGTTGTCCATTGGCTTTTGGATGAGCAACAATTGCAAACCTTTTTTCAATCCCATACTTCTGACAAAATTATTTGAACTCCCTACTTTCGAATTGAGTTCCGTCGTCTGTAATGATAGTCCGTGGGATGCCAAAACGACAATTAATGTTTCGTACAACAAAATTAATGACCTTCTTGGTGGTGATCGTGGCTAAGGGCTTGCTTCTGCCCACTTGGTAAAGTAATCGGCCGCAACTATTGCGTATTTCGCACTACATTTGGATATGGGTAAAGAACCGATTATATCGATCCCTCACATTGCAAACGGCCAGGGAGTAACCACTTGTATGGTTTCCATCGGCGGAGCTCTCGGGATTTTTGCATACTTTTGGCATTTGTCACATCTCTTAACGTAGTACGCGACATCCCGGTTTACGGTTGGCCAATAGTATCCATAGCGGAGGATCTTTTTTGCTAATGTCTGCCCCCCAGTATGGCCATCACATTCTCCTTCATGGACTTCCTTCAGGACTTATTTTATCTCATTGTAGGAAAAGTACTGGAATAAGGGGGCCGAGAATCTCTTCCGATACATTATTCCGTCTTGCATTACATATTGCGAAGCTTTACGAATGACTTGTCGTCTTTCGATCTTTCTTCTGGGCAAGACCCCACGTAGCAAGTATTGATTGAATGGGGTCATCCATGATTCCTTCTCAATTTCTGTTGCTAACATGAAATCTATTTCCATCACATTTATACTCGAAGCATGTAAGGTTTCGACGGGAACCAATCCCATTTGTTGTGCATCGCCGGTACTTGCAAATTTGGCCAATGAATCGGCTTCTTTATTTTGTTCACGCGGGACATGCGACATAACATAATACTCCAAATCTGTTAATAGCTCTTGAACCCGTGCAAGGTATGGGGCAAATCTCTGTCCCTTTGCTTGATAGTCCCCCCGCACCTGGTATACCACCAATTGTGAGTCACAAAAGATTTCGACCGATTTTACTCCCAGTTCTCTGATAAGTTTCAAGCCAACAATCAATGCTTCATACTCAGCTTCATTATTTGTTGCTGAGAAATCGAGCTTCAAAGCCTAAAAAATCGATCGGTTTTAGGGAGTCACAAGAACTATACCAGCCCCAGAGCAATGGTCGTTAGATGCCCTATCGGTGTACAGTTTTCATCGAATGTGAGGTATGACATCATGAACATTTGATTCGTCTGACACGGTGAATTCAGTGATGAAGCCTGCTAGTGCTTTCCCTTGTATGGCCCTTTGTGGCAGGTAGGTAATATCGAACTGACTAAACTCGATATTCCATTTTAACATCCTTCCATAGGTTTCTGGCCGTTGGAGTACCTGTCGCAAGGGTTGATCGGTATAAACACTGATTGAGTGTGCCTGAAAATACGGAAGAAGCTTGCATGATGCAACCACCAAGCAGTAGGCTAGTTTCTCGATCTTGGGATAATTTCTTCCTACCCCCGTTAAACGTTTACTGATATAGTAAACCATCTTTTGAACTCGGTCCTCCTCGCAAACCAAAGTCGTACTGATAACATGCTGGGATACAGCAAAGTACACGTATAATACTTCATGGTCTATAGGCTTCGACAGCATCGGGGGATTTTCAAATCCTTACCAAAGCTCGAAATGTGTCCTCACAGTTGGACGTCCATTCAAAATTTCTCTTTCCTTTCTTTATCACATCGAAAAAGGGAATACACTTTTCTGTGGCTCTAGATATGAATCAACTCAGCGCGGCCACCTTTCCATTCAAGCTTTGTACCTGCTTTATAGTTATGGGCACTTGTATGTCCCGAACAGCTTGAATCTTTTTCGGGTTAGCTTCAATTCCCCGTGCATTAACAATGAAACCCAAAAACTTCTCCGACGCGACGCCAAAGGAACACTTCAAGGGATTGATTTTCATTCCATAATATCTGAGCATAACAAACATCTCCGCTAAGTCTTGAATGTGGTCGTTTGACTTTCGTGACTTCATGAGCATGTCATCCACATAGACTTCCATTGTTCTACCTATCTGGTCTTTAAACATTCGATTCACCAGACGCTGATAAGTCGCTCCTGCGTATTTCAATCCAAAAGGCATCACCACATAACAATATAGCCCGACGTCTATGACAAAACTGGTGTGTTCTTGGTCCAAAATGTGCATCGGAATTTGATTATATCCTGAGTATGCATCCATAGGAGACAGTAACTCGTGTCCGGCTGTTGAGCCTATCAACTGGTCGATTCTGGGTAAAGGGAAACTATCCTTCGGGCATGCTTTGTTTAAATCAGAGTAGTATATGCAAGTTCTCCATTTTCCATTTGCTTTCCTCATTAGCATAGGGTTAGATACCCATTCAGGGTAGAGGGCATCGCGGACGAACCCATTGACTTTGAGTTTGTCCACCTCCTCTCTGAGAGCAACGGACCTCTCTGGGTCCATGTCTCTCCTTTTCTGCTTTACTGGTACGTATCTCAGGTTTATGTTCAATATATGACTCGTAATAGCGGGAGAAATCCCGCACATATCAGAATGTGCCCAAGCAAAAACTTCCAGTTTCGCTCGGTGGAAATCAGTAAGATCCTCGTCCATCGAGGGGTCGAGTTATGATCCAATATTAAGTACTCACGATGGATCATCTCGGCTGACTGGAATGTCAATCGTCGGTTCAGCCGGTGCTGCTCTTTCTTCCCTGGGTTCCTCATCATCTCTTGGATCTATATCTCTATAGATCCAAGAATGCTGCCAAAGCAAAAGCTCAGGCACTATTTGTCAATTATCAGTGTTCCGGATGCGGACGGAGCTGTCCGCAACCATTTCTTTCTCTCTTTGTTGGGCCTCTCTCAGCTCAGCCATATAACATGCGCGACTGGTCGCCTGATCGCCATGCACCACACCAACTCCTTTGTCTGTTGGAAACTTGAAAGTTAAAAACCATGGGGCCAACGCTGCCCTAATCTCTGCCGGGGCCGTTAGACCCATAAATACATTGTATAGAGAATCAACATCCGAAATAATGAAAGGTAGGATTTGCGCCTCCTATGTTCACCTTGCCCAAGCTCAACTGGTAATTCAACATAACCCACTGCATTGATTGTCGCACCATTAAATCCATGGATACGAGCTTTAGATGGCTTTAAATCCTTCGTCTCCATCTTCATTTGGTCATATGCCTTTTTGAAGATGATATTAACAGAACTTCCACAATCAATCAAAATTCTCTTCACAAATGCTGGCCCAATTGTCGCGGATATGACCATTGGGTCAATGGTAGGAGCCTCGACTTGGTCAGCATTTCGGCTCCTAAATACTATATCATCCGTCATCATGCGTTGCTGTTTAGTGGGGGTCCCATCCTCCACATTCGAACAACACTCATAATGTGCATGCCTTATGGAGTTAGCATACCGCTCCATTTACTTCCAGTTCTTGTCTGCAGGATGAGGTCCACCGACTATAGTGTTTATGACTAGTCTACCAACAGTTCGAGCAGATTCCTCTGGATGACATGGAGCTTGCCACCGTCCAGGGTCTGAAGTTCCCTGTCTACCTTCCTACGGGTTCTTGACAAACTCTTGTAACTTCTTCTGTTGAATCAGCTTTTCTATGGCATCGTGGAAGTGTATGCACTCCTCTATATTATGCCCGTAAGTCTTATGGAAGCGGCAGTACTTCCCAGTCTGCTTTTGTTCCTCTATTGACTCCTTGGGGATGCTTTCTATATTGAAAAGTATTACAAGTTGATAGGCAAATATTCTCCAAAGATGCATTCAGATGAGTATATTCGTTGTAAGTTGGAATCCTTGGCTTCCATTTTCCTGCTTCTCTTTTCTTTTCGGATTTCCTCCTCCGGACCCTTTAGATTGCCTGGGCTTATTCTGGACATTAACCTGAACCTTCCCCGAATTATCATCGGATTATTTCACGGCGATGTTGCTTTTCATAGTCTCTTGAACAAGACCTGATGCCTTATCTCGCCTTGTCCACCTGGCTTCCTCTCTTCTTATGAACTGACGAGCCACTGAATAAAAATTCTCTAGCGTAGTCAGAGGTTTTCCTGCCAACCAATCTCCAAACTCTGAATCCGAATCCACTCCTCGCATACAGCCATCAGAACTGCATGGTCATTAGGGTTGCTAACTTTAGTAGCCACAACGTGAAACCTCTATAAGTACTCCTTCAATGACTCTACTGGAGTCTGAATTACACTAGATATGGACATCATGTCCTTGGGATGAGTGGCATGTATCCTGAACTGTTCTACACATTTCATCGCCAATTCTTCAAAGCTAGATATAGACCGCGGTGGAAGTCGAGTGAACCATATGGTTGCAATTCCGGATAAAGCTATTGGGAAGCATCTACACTTAGTTGCATCATTTGCTCCAGCTGAATCCATCATCCATTCATATCTCATGACATGCTGTCGGGGATTAGTTTTTCCTTCGTAGGCTGGGATAGTTGGCATGCTAAACTTCCTGGGGTACTCAGACTGTAGAACAGTATCTATGAATGGAGTATGACTCTTGGATATCCCCCAATCCTTATTGGTAAGCCTTGATTTTCTCTCATCGGCTGTGTGACCACAGCCGATAGGTCCGGGGTTTGTATGGAAGATGGAAGCTCGGAATCTGTCCTACGGGACCGTTCGGATTGATGTCTCCTCTGTTGGCGATCTGCCAAACGTGTATCTTAGGGATCGGTTTCATTAGGGTATTGGTGGGCCGGGCGTCCAGTTTCCACACGTGCTCCAGATCCTAAGTTTCCTCTTCCAGCTTGGGTGTGGTCTCCAAGGTGTAGGTGATCTCTAGTTGATCGATCAGCGGCACCTGCTTGTGTAGTTTCAGTTTTGCGATGTTTACCCTTGGGTGGTTCATCGGACGAAATCGAGCTATCAGATGAAGAATAAGGAACGAGGCTACCTCCAGCATTCTGATGCTGTTGCTGAGTAAGCTGACTCATGAGGTTAGCGTTATCCTGAATCTGCTTATTAATTTTTCTTCTGCTTTCCATGAGTTCTCTCATCAACTTGTTGAATTCTGTTCTTGTGACAACTTCCATTTGATTTTGATTGCTAGGTCCTATTTATTGTACGCTAGCAGTCTCGTTGACGTTTGTGTTATGAGAGGCTAATCCGGTACGTGGTCTTTCCATAGTAGAGTTATTGATACAAACTCTGAGTAGAATCAACGGATGTCCTGTGAATGACTTGGATCTCCTTGGGGGGATTTATTCAATCTAGTAGCTACAAAGCAGATCCTAGCGGCCTGAGAATTCGAACTCTCAATGAAAGCACCAAAATGTTAGCACCAGAATTGGTCACTAACACCCTTGAGAAAGATTATGTAGAGAGATTAATGACGAAAGTAATTAACCTTAGGACAAAAACACAGTAGAATAAAATGATAATTGTAAGAAACTAGAACAACGAGTTCATAGTGGTTCGGCATAACTGCCTACATCCACTTGGAGTTTAATCTTTATTGCTCTCACAAATAATTGAATAGAGATATAATCTGTACATCAATGACTTGAATACAAGTTCTAACTGAAAAGAATAAGTCTTGAAAGTAGCAGAATCTCCCCAGTGTTCTAAAAAAAATCCATTTCACTGTGCCCTCACCCCTCTATTTATAGACGAAGATGGGTTGAACTTCCCTCATGGGCTTAGGAACAAGGTATATCGGTCCGTGTAAGTAGCTTCTGCGCACCGAGCCAAGGATGCCAAACGGAAATTGTCGAGCGAGGTTGGCGAACCAGAGAATGCTGAGCGAGGTTTGCATGCCGAACGGCACTCGTATGCCGAACGAGACATTGTGCGAAGTGAGGTTTCCATGTCGAACGACACTCATATGCCGAGCCACATATCCAAGTTGAATGCCATTTGTATGCCGAGCGAGGAATGCTTATCGAACGACACTCGTATGCCAAACGAGGCATTTTTCCGAGCAAGGTTTCCATGCCGAACGGCACCCGTATGCCGAGCTAGGCATTGTGCCGAGCGAGGTTCCCATGTCAAACGACACTCGTATATCGAGCCACATATCTATGTTGAACTGCATTCGTATGCCGAGCAAGGAATGCGTGCCGAACGACACTCGTATGCCGAGCGAGGCACTCTGCCGAGCGAGGTTTCCATGCCGAACGGCACTCATATGCCGAACGAGGCATTGTGCCGAGCGAGGTTTCCATGCCGAATGGCGCTTGTATGCCGAGCCACATAGGTTGAACGACATTCATATGCTGAAATAAGGAATGCGTGTCGAACGGCACTCATATATCAAACGAGGCATTGTGCCGAGCGAGGTTTCCATGCCGAACGAGGCATTGTGCCGAGCGAGGTTTCCATGATGAACGACACTCATATGAAGAACGAGGCATTGTGTCGAACGAGGCCTGTGCCGAACGAGATACTTGGGCCGAACGAGGGGAGAGACTGAACGTGGGGAGAGGCGAACGAGGCCTTGTGTTGAGTGAGAGGAGATGCCGAACGAGGCCTTATGCCGAGCGTTGCATATGCGTCGGACGACTCGTTATCGGGTCAAAAAACCGGGTAACAATTGATTTGAATATAATTAATAACTGTCTGAATGTAAATTTCAATCAATTGTAATAATAAAGTTAATAAGGAATAAAATCAATGATGTATTAAACGGTGAAATCATATATTATTAATTGAAATTGGTTTTAGCATAGAATTAGAAATCAATTATTTAGTAAGTAACTTTATTAACCTTTGCCTGAAACAACAAATTTATTAATGTGTTTACTAAGTTGTAACAATTTCTTTATTCTCTCTCATTATTAAACCCGTTTGAAATTAATTTGATAATCAATTAGAATTAATGTAATTAAATATTTCAGTAAATAAGAGAGAAGACGTTAACTATAGAATATGAGTGTAATAAATGAAAACATATGTTTAATGAACACATAAAGTAATTGTTGATTTAATAATAAGAACACGTAAATCAAAATAAAAGAATTTGTTCGAAATTCAAAATATAATGAACTAGGATTTTATTACTGTTGTAAATGAATGTTGAAATTAATTTAATATTTAAATCTTGGGTTAACATGAAAAATTGGATTTTAAAAGATTATTAATTCCTGTTAAATCAAGAATGACGATAGAAAACTTTTAATTTAGAATTTAAAAGCGATTTAATCCGTTTAATAATTATTCGTTTTAATTAATGTGTAAAAATAAATATAATTTGAATTTTAAAGATAACTCACATATACAGAATTAAGATTTGAAATTAGTTTCATTGAGTTTAAAAATATTAAAAACCTATATTTCGATATATAGAATGACCTACTTTCGTTTCGAGAAATTTCCGGACCTTTGTCATCGCTTTGGCCCAACCGATTTATATTTACATGTAAAATATTATTTTTGAAATGTAATTATTCAAGCCTAATTTAAATGTGTAATAATAATAAAATCTAATTATTAATGAATGTTGTGGTTTTCAATAACGTATTTGTAAAGTAAAAATACTATATTTGTCCATAACTGTAAATTGGTAAATTGTTTGAATATAATTTAATTTAAATTTTATCGAACGATAAAACATTAACTTTCATATACGATCGAATTAATCCTCGAAACTAGTTTCATTATGTTCAGAAGGTCGTTTTACATATAGATTGCCTCTCAGCATGCCTTGATTGAAGTACGGGCTGTTTGGACCTTATGTTATAAATAGGCATGCAAATCAAGAATAAATATTAAAATACATATAAAAGACTAATTTTCATGGCTGCCACCTTCTACGGTCGAAATTGCTCTATCTTCTTCCCCTTTGATCTCTCTAATCTCTCGACGAATCTCGACGACCCCTAAATGAAAGTCGTAGTGTTCAATGAGATCTACAAGATATATGGTGATTGACTTAGTTTTTGACGAAATCGCCATAATTTGAGTTGAAAGGAGGCATGTTCGAGGTCAAATCGCGGACAAGGCGGGGCGTTGGAGGCTACGGCGAGCTCGGCGGAGGTAGGGGTGGCGATATGGCGACGGTGGTGGCATCTGGTCCTCGGCATGGTGCACGGTGTGGTGGCGGGCGGTGGTTGAAAGCAACGTTATGTGGATTGCATGTTGAATGGCATGGGTTGGGGAAGATAATGTAATTACGATATTGCCTCGGGTTAATTTAATTTTTAAAATTTAAATGTTCTAACCTTCATGACTTTTACATACGAACTCCGTTTGACGTGCGATTTCTTCTGTTAGATTCGTATCGAAATTTCGAACAACATGAAACTTGTTTGGTTGAATTTGGAAACTGTTGAAATTTTAGGCTTTTATTGGAATTTTAATGGACTTAAAATCAAATGTGAGGGATTTAACCCACTCATGCAATACTAAATTTCTTATGTTAGTTAAATTAAAATTATGAAGTGATAAGATTTTATTAATTGTTGTTTGGTAGCTTTAATTGACATTTAAGTTAATTTGAATTTTATATTGAATTAAATTGGCATTTAAATTAATATTGAATTTAATTTCTAGTAAACAATAACAATTGATGATTTGTAATTGTTATGATATATTGGTTTTTTTGTGATGTCGATTTTAGTTGGATGCCTATTAATTGATATATTGTATGTATGGTTGTTATTTTTTTTGGTTTATGCCTGTTATTACCCCCATTTGTTATTTAACATTCTATAAATTATCATTTAAATTATTTCGAATAAACTAAGAAATAGGTTGAAATGAAACATACCTATGTCATTTAATTTGGGTTAAAATAATATATCTCCATCCATGTAACGAAAATTGAATTAATTGTCACTTGGTCATATGGTACAAAATTAAATACAGACACCGAATTGGCCAAATTAAATAGTTACGAATCCTAAATTTGAATTGGATTAAATGATATTGTTTTAAAGAAAATGAAATTTTACTTTATATGAATTGAATTATTTTCTAAGTCAAGATTTGAACTGTTGTAATTGACACTGTGTACATGAAATTTTTTAAGGATTTAACTTGAAATCTTAAGGTCAAAATTAAGATATGATTTGAATTTGTTGATGGTGAATTATTTTAAAGGTTAAATTTTAATTTAAACTTTGAATTTACTTTAATTAATAGGGTTCAAAATTAGTATTTTAAAGTTTAGATGTGAAATGGATTTAAACTAAATCGTTTCAAAATGAGAATTTGAATTGAAACTTTCAGCCAATTGAATAGAATCATTTAAACTGAATTTAAGGTAAAGTTTGAAATCGTTTTGAATTAAGGTTGATTTAAATTGAATTTTGAATATGAACTTGACTTGAATTAGAATTCGAAAATTGAATTCGTTGTGTTTTGGATTTCGTACATGAGTTCAAATTGTTATGAAGGAAAGAAACAATTTTAATATAAATTATTTTAATATATAAACTATTTTAATAATGAAACTATTTCCAATATTCACTATTTTAATTATTCGAAACTATTTTCCAGTATTCAAACTATTTTAATTATTCGAAACTAGTTTTAATATTCAAATTGTTTTAAGATTTGGATTTATTTAGATTTAAATCATTGATTTAAACACGAATGTTTGGATTTGAAGATTTAACCTACTTTAAATTCGAAATGATTTTGAAGTGAATTCGATATTTTGGTATGAAGTATGACATGTCTTGAAATTTAAAAGAACCATCAGTATGAAAAATAACATTTTGTTGTTAAAGAGACCAGGGCCGAATATTGGCATACTCTCTGTCTATACCAGAACCACTTTAACAACTGTGTACGTGGTGGATGATTAAGAATAAAGTGGCTGGATTTTGCGAACGTTTGCTGGACTTGAAGAAAGAGAATGATGATGGATAGACCTCCGACACTTGTTTCAATTAGAAATGACTAAAAAAGGACAACCAATCCCGACCAACGAGGCTAGCTACCTCTAGCAACATCTGTTCTTCATATTACTATGTCAACTTTTACTTGATCGGTGCACCTTGATTTTATTATGGGATGGATGTTAGTGATGGGTCACTAGAGATCACTACCCGTCAGGCGACTCGAATTGGAAGTATCCTACCTTGGGCATTGCCTCACATGCCTTGTCGTACTTTTATCCTTGTACGCGTCCGGTATAATTTTGTTTTAGTATGGCACCTATAGGGGACTCACTGGCTACCGACGTTACTGGTGTGTTACACGACCTGCATAGACTACTTGCTTAAAAATGTGCTAAAAGGGATCAATGTAAAGCTTTAACGCTATTTTAATACTTTACTTTACTAATAGACACTACATATATAGCGTATCTTCTACATATAGATAGTTTGACGGATCCTTAGGAGATGGAAAATCCCATAACATCTCTTAAGTTATTACACTCACGTTTTACACTTGATAGGAGATGGAAAATCCCAAAAATATCTTTGAAGCTGTTACACTCATATTTACTTGTTATTGATTTAACTTACATAAGAACTTTTAGTTCTAACTCGAGTGTTTTGTCTTTTCACTACGCTCGGATCAGGCTAAGTATTTCACTGTTTGAAGACATTATTCCTTGAAGATAAAGTGGAGTTTGCTAGAACATCTTTACTATTATTATTCCGCCGCATTATTTTGGTATGCTTATTGATTGTACTCTGATTTTGTTGTAAAAATTTTGTAATCAAATGTATATTGTAAAACAGCTTCATGAACTGTTTATTTGATTATTATATTTTGTCATTCCGTTGCGAGATTCTGTGTTTTGTTTTCTTTCTTTCTCTTATTTTCTTACTTACCACATTGACAATACGCCATTTTCAATGGTTTGAGTTAGACATGTGTGGTTTGTTGTCGATCTAAACCGTCCAAAAGGGTGGGTTGTCACGGTAGTTCCCAAAATCTATTGTAGACTCATCCATAATTCGATAGTCCTTGTCGACTTAACGGGAATGAAATATGCACTCTTAGTCAGTCTATCCACTACAAACCAAATACCCTCATTTCCCCTATTCAACCTTGGCAACGCGTCAAAGAAATCTATAATATAGAATCATATTTCCATACTGGTATATCTAAAGGCTGAAGCAATCCGCTTGGCTTCTGATGTTCGGCTTTCACTTATTAGTTATTTAAACTTTGCTTTACCAATAAGCCTACATCCCTTTTCATACCTTCTAGTAAGAAACTTTTCTTCATGTCCTAGTACATTTTAGTTCCTCCAAGATGAATGATAAACTTCGATCAATTAGAATCCCTAAGAACTTCCATCCTTAGTTCTCTCAAATCTGGGACACACAAATGTTCTTTATTTCTTGAACATCCATTCTGGTCATGACTAAAATCCTTTAAATATCAATTTTATATCCTCTTTGCAATCTTCTATCTATTCAGCTAACCACGGATCATATCTCTGTGTAGAAGTAGTCCTCTTGATCAGTACTGGTTGAACTTCTAAACAAGATAACATTGTAGTATTGTGGCTAGAACTAGCCATTGATCTTAACCACACACTATAAGTAGTTAATGCATATAAAACTTTCCATTCTACCAACATAGCTAACACCGCATTCTTGGGTTTTCTAAGCGCATCGGCTACCTTGTTTTCTTTCCCTGCCGTACACGTAATACAAAAATCATAAGCTGCTATAAACTCTAACCACCTCTGCTGTCTCATATTCAACTACTTCCGAGAGAATAAGTATCGTAAAGACTTGGTGCTCTGTATATTACTCTATTCATTCTTCCAAAAGATAGTGTCTTCCGTACCTTCAAACCAAAGATTACCGCTGCTAACTCAAAATCATGAGTCGGACACCTAAGTTCATGTTGTCTGAGCTGTCAATGAGCATAGGCAATCACTTTACCTCTTTGCATCAACACAACTCCTAATCTTGTTCCATACGCATCTGTGTACACCATCAAATCCTAATTATTATCTGGTACAACTAACATGGGCGCATTGGTCAATAAATATTTTAGCTTTAGGAATGCATCCTCACATTTATTGATACAAACATACTTGACATCCTTCCTTGTTAGTTTAGTCGTCGGTGCTGCTATAGGAGAGAAAGCCTTGATGAATCTCTGGTAACATCCAGCTAATCCAAAAAAACTCTTTGTCTCGGTCACCATGTCAGGTTTCTTCCAATTATTCACTGCTTTAATCTTTCTAAATCCACAAACAACCCTTCTCTTTTTCAGAAATGACACTTCAAAAAATTCACTTTTAATTGATTTTTCCTTAATGTCTCAAGCACTATTCCAAAGTGAGTCTCACGATCTTTCTCATTCCTAGAATATATCAAGATGTCGTCTATAGATATTAACACAAACCTATCTAAATGCTCTTAGAAGATTCGGTTCATTAAATCTATAAAGAAGGTGTATGCATTCGTCAACTCGAATGGCATTACTAACCATTCGTAGGAACCATATCCTGTTTGAAACGCCATCAAAGAAATAGTGTCCTTTGCCACCCTCAATTAGTGGAATCCTGTTGCCAAATCCAATTAGAAAAATACTTTGTCTCCACTCTACTGATCAAATGAATTATCAACTCTTGACAAAGGATATCTATTCTTTATCATTTTCTCATTCAATTTACGATAGTCAATACACAATCTCAATGACCCCTCCGGTTTCTTCACAAACACCGCGACTGCTTCCCAAGGAAAACTTCTTTCTCTAATGAAATTCTTTCCTTCTAAGTCCATCGGCTACACCTTTAAATCCTTCATTTTAGTAGGTGTCATTCTATTAGACGGTATACTTATGGGTTCAGTTTCAGGTACAAGATCTGTTCGAAACTCGATAGCTCGTTTCTGTGGTAGTCCGGTAACGGGCTCAACCTCCATTGCACCTAATAAAGTACAAACATCAAAAATCGAGTTTTCTATTGAGTTATAACTTAATCGCTGCTATTAGGGTGTCATAGTGATATTTTCCTATATTGGCAAAATATTCTAGCATCATATTTGCTTAACCAATCCATACCTAGTATAATTCTAAAGCCCAAAAATCAAACACATGCAAACTATAGGAAAATATATGACCTAACACCTCAAACTCTAAATAGGCACATCTCATCCAAGGATTGCATACCCTCATAGCTGATTCACAACCCTTAAGGAAGTAACAAGGTATAACGGTTCTAAACTAAGCTTATCTACCAGACAATGCAAGATAAAAGGATGTGATGCACCAGTGTCAAACAATACTCTAACAGGCATGCCACTGATAAAAAGTGTATCACCTATCATAGAATTTCCTTTCTCCTCCGTTGCCCTCTACGTAGAAGGTTCCAAAGCAAAAACTTTTCTTTCAAACTTAGCTGGTTCTTTGCACTGATTCTTGTAATGCCCTATCCGGTCACAATTGAAGCACTTGATGTTATTTCTTCCAATGACCTTCTTTCCATCATTAGAACGACACTCATTGGAAAAGTGCCATTTCTTGTCACACTCGTAGCAAACAACATTGGTTTTTCCTTTCCTAGTAGTTCCTCCCTTCTGAGCTCCCTTTTTCTGAAAAAACTTTCTTTTCTGACTTTGACCACCTTGAGCCTCCACTGGCTTATTATTACTAAACATGACAAGTATCTCTTTGTTCCTCAATGCCATCTTCACTAATACACCACAAGGGTCTATGAGATGTGATAGTGTTGTTATGGCAAGCTCTGGTTTCAATGCTCTGATGAAATTCTCGTTTCTCTTAATCATGGAATGCACGGTTGCATATCCGTATCTGACAGCTCCTAAAATCTAGTCGTACACTCAAGCACAGACATATCACCATGTTCCAAATCAACGAACTTTCTGAGTAAAGTTGACTTAGCTATCTTGGACAAGAATCTCTCTTCGAATCTCCTTCTAGATTCTGCCCAAATCAAGTTCTCTTCCTGTATTTGCATGCTTACACTATTTCACCAGTACAATGTAGCTTCTTGCAATTGTATGGAAACGAATCTCCTCTTTTGGTCATCATTTAGATCTAAATCAGCAAAAATCCTTTCACAATGAAGCTACAAATTCTCTATTTCAAAGTCATCCTCGGTTCCAATAAATGGCTTTATTCCAATTCATGCATAATCCTAACTCAGCACAGCTTAGTTGTTGACAACCGAAACTTCAGCATTTGCTCCCCAATCATTACAACCAAATAATCCAACCGCAACTCCTTCTTGCATCATACTAACAAAGAACTAGTACATAGCTCTCATATCTATCAGTGGTGTTCCAACAACCAAAATAACAACTGTTTTTTGATCTGGATTCCTCCTAGTGTTGGGTCTGACATTTCCATTGGTTGTGGTGCTTCCTCCATCGAGATTCACTCTTCCATTTCCTTCCTCCATGTCTTACTTTCCTTTAATCTGCATTTGAACCTTAGTAAGATGCGAAAGAAAGGTATGAGAGAGGGAAGAATAGAGATAGGTAAAAACTTATATATAGCAAATACAAATATGTTACTACAGTGTTTTCCCATGCACCAATCTCATTGATTGATCCATTTGGATTATGTTTTTCAAAAATCTTTTAAAGTTCTAAATTCTTTTAGTTTCATAAATCTTTGCTCTGATACCATGTTGTAACATCCCACATTCCGAGACCCGAAAATAAGCGATACTGATGCAGCAGTCATCAATAGTATTATTCTCCGTTGTCAAAATGAGATTAGGTAATGGTATCATTAACATCAAAGCACATGAATATGAAAATTTTCCAAAACACAGATTTCATTAATTAAATTCCATGTTCATTACATAATCCCAAAACGTTGCCCAGGTTCTGATAAACTATAAGTATTACAAAGCACTCCAAGAGCAACATATGAAAATGCCTTATTGGAAATTCAGAGTTTACCACTAGACAGATATAATTTCTATCATTACATACATTCAAACAAACTGAAGATAACATGGTAGACATAAATAGACTCCTATACAGCTAGCTCTGTCTCCTACTTGTCTTTAGAAGCTTTATTGTTAAATCAAAATCCTAAAATCCTTGCTTTCGATTTACTCAAATGGGCACCGAAGAGTTAAAGGGGAAAAATAAAAAATTTAGGTCTGATATAAAGTACAATGTGATTAATAACATGTCATCTCGATAATAGATATCTAGTGAGACCACGCCACTAAGTGGAATGGGTTTTCCCCTCCTTAGTATCCTATGGTAATATTTTTATCACAGTCATACTCCTACGATCACAATAGTTATATAAACACAAGATAATTAAATGCATGCATGCTATATAGGTAATACTGACTAATCTATCTCAGTTAACTGACTGTCTACCTCTACTTCATAGTTTTCCTAGGATTACTTCAATTTTATATGGATGACCCGGGCCTGCCAGATATACCAAGATTCTCAAACTCACCATTAGAAAGAAACTAGACTGTCCGTCCACACACAATCATCTTGGTGTTAACCTGACTGTTTGTCAATCTCATAGTTTTGCTAAACACACTATAAACGTAATGGTTTCGCAGGCTGACCAATAACCTATCTAATTTATAGATTCCATTTGGTGCATAACCTACCTTAAGCTTTATGCTTAACAAAGCCCTACGCACTGGAAATGGACTAATATCAACTAGGGGAAAACAGTTGACTCTACCCCGGTCCCATATCTAATTTTCTATTATCTAATTTTTGATTCAATTCATCATATCATAATTTATTTAATGGTGATAAGAACAATAATTTCACTTGTAAAATCCTGGGCTAAATACCCACTTTATTTCTTTGAAAACATAATTCTTTATTAATGATTTAAGCGTTGAAATCATACTTAGAAATAAGAAAATTATAGCCCTTTACTTTATTTAAAATTTTATGCCAAGATGTATATGCTTTTATAAAATAGCTTTCGCGAACTTCAAAACCACTAGGAGGTTATTGCACCTCTAAAACCCTTAAGTTGTAAAGCTATATAATAAAAGCACTCAAATTGATAAGTATGGCATTAATATCGCGGGCATGAGTTATCGCACCCTTTATATATTGAAATCATGTTAGAGCATCTAATTTATAAAGCATAAAGCCATAGGGCCAAAATCATTTATGTCACATAACATATATATATATATATATATATATATATATATATATATTGTCGAATTTAAGCGCATAGCCTTTGTTCGCATAGTAGAAAACTTTATAACTTGAAAATATGGGAATGTTAACATTGATGACCTTCGACATTAATACCATAGAGTCATTAATATCGTTTATGTTGATTTAGAGAATAGATGGCATAATTTCCATTTGTGTCAATGTCGAAAGTAATATATATATGCGGCATTACCGTCTTAAAGTAATGTTGTTAAATTAAGCTATGTGGCATCAACGTCTCTTTACATAGTAATGAATATATGCGACATCATTGCTACTATAAATGTTAATGCCGGTGTAGATGAGTGCGGTATCGTAGCATAAGGAGTTGTATTGAAAACAAGCCGCATTATTTAAAACCATGGTGAAAACTTGCGGCATTACGATAGCCGATATAAAAGATGCGGCATCGTTGTCATAATACCTTTATCTTTAAAGCAATAATAATGGCATTACCATAGCCGAAATAAAATCTGTGGCATTGATAATTGCAGCATAGATAGATGTCGACATTGATTAACAACGATGTGGCAATCTCTTAGTTAACATAAAAACTACTTTATTTAAAAGCAATTTCTTTTCACCAACCCTAACCCTTTGCACATTGCTATTGGATAATAAACTTCTTTATCAAATCCTTTTTAGAAAACTACTATAGATCAGAATTATCATTCCCAAAATAATTTGTAAATCATTAATTATATATTAATATTTTAATATGATTATTAAACTTGTCTAGCCTAATAAATTCTTGATAAATCATAAATGCTTGAGAAAAATCCTCAAAATCACAATAAATCAGAATTAACATATTCTTTAACATGTAACGAGTTCAGGATTAAAAAAGTTATTTAATTATTTTTAATAGTTAATGCCCAAAATAAATCATTTACCTCACTTAGGAAATTCAAAAAATATTATACTTGTTTGGAAAATTAAGAAACATAAACCAACTTCTATAATAATGTTTTTAATGTCCTATCCAAATTTCAACTCAAATGGATGCCATAAACTAGATTTTTCGCTCTTAAAACCTGTTAAATAATTCCATTATAAATCCAATAAATTATCAATAAGCATATGATTATTATTCGTTCACAATATAGTATAATAACAATTATAAGATCCACGTTTAATCATAAAATAGAAAATAAACAAGCATAATTGAGATAGTTAATATATTCGTTTTGATTTATTGGAGATAAATAAGATTTGAGTTTAAATTTGATTTTCCTAAATTTTCCTCTTGTTTCCTAGCTTTTTCATCTCTTGAATTCCTTAAAATGGTTGGTCTTGAATTTGACAGTGTTTAGGTGAAGTGATTGTGAATGCGGAAGTGAGAATGGAAGGGTTTAGGTTTAAAAAAATAGCATTTTCCTATTTTGCCCTTCACATGAATTCCTCCTTCATATTTAAGTTATAATCAATATTATTAACTTATTAATTAAGGCATGACCCATTTTAATTATCAAATCTTATTCTCCTTATCATTATACATTATTTTATTTTATTTATCTAATTAAATATCCTAAATAATGTTAACCGAAATTAGGTGTAATGGCGCAGGAATTTCAGTCATTTGAATTTAAAATATTTAATTGACGCGTAAAAATAGCTTTTGGGGGCACTATTTCGAATTTTGACGAAATTAGTTTCATTGGATCCGTAATAGTGAATTATTATAGCCCGTCGAATTTCGTAGCGATTGGACATATCGTTTGATCGTACGAGTATGAAATGCATAAAAATTAATTAAAGGAAATTAATTTAATATAACTCAATTTGAAAAGCTAACTTCTGCACATGATGGAATTGGCTTCCAATATATATTCCATTGTGTTCGGAATAGGGGTATAATATATAGAATTCAGGCGGCACGATTCATTTGGAGTTTGAAATATTAAAGTGCGAATAGTGTTTTGGAATTCATATAAAAGGACATCCAATTTTTTCATTTGCCAAACCTTAACCTTAAAACTAACTCCATTAAAAAGAAAACCGAATCAACGACCCACATTTCTCGACGCAATCGAAGAAAAATTACCCAAAACCTTCAATATGAAAGTTGGAGAGCTTGACCCCATGAGTTCATCCATACCCTTGGATCGATGATCTACACACCACAGCAGTGGCTAGGGTGGTGCATTCATTGACTGTCGTGTTCATTTTTGGGGTCGAGCGATGGCGCGCACGTGGCAAGGCGGCTGGGTGGAGCGGCGGCGGCGCAAGCGAATGGCGGCGATGAGCTTTGGTGGTTGCGCAATCAATGAAAAATAATAATAAAAGGACGTAGGAGGAAATGTGTATGTAAGGGAGAAGAAGAAAGGTGATTTAAAAGTTTAAACGTTAATTAATTTAAGCTAATTTTAAATTTAATTATTCAAACGATCGTTAATGCATAACTGTCCGTACGAGGTCGGTTTTTAGTGCGACAAGTTGCATTGCGATCGTATCAGCGAGTATAACGCTACAGAGTTAGATTGGATGGATTCGGAGCTAGTGGATATTTTAGGTTAAAATGGACGACCGTTCAATTTTAATTTCAAACCAGAGCGCTTTGGCGATTACTGGAATTTCAGTAAGTAAACTTACCTCTCTGGCCTGCTTATATTTTGATATAACTGGGAATAATTTTATCTATGCTGTTTGTTGCTTGTTTAGTTATTAGTTGGTTTGGATATATTCCCGCCCATTGGAGTAGATAAGCCCCTATTATGTTCCCGTGTAAGAGCGGATAACCTTTTGTATACGATCCCGTCACGAAGCAGTTGATTTATATTTTTATGATTATATTCTGTATATGATGCAGGGGAACATGTTGGAGGGATCCAACAGGATTCCTCACCACTGTTATTTTACTTTTTACATATATGTTAATATATGACGTGTTGGATGTCGTATTAATTTTGTGATATGATTTGACTTATTTAGTGCTTCAGTGGCATTGGGTCTTAATTTTGGTATTTTGAGATATTAAGATAATAATTGTAAACTGGGAATGATTTTTAAAGTGATTTTGGGATTTTATATGTTTTAATAATTTTTTAAATTTTTTTAAAGAAAGGATTTTGTTTTAAATAAATAAAAGTATGATTTTCGGTATTTTCACTTTACTATTTTGTAAAGTATTTTTAAATAGAGATTCTAGAATAATTTATATAAAGGATTTATAAAAGTCTAATTTATAAATAAAGGATGGATTTTAAATGGTGTTTTATGAAATATTAAATGGATTTGAAATTAACATTTTGTGAATGGATTTTCTAAATAAATTAGATTTATTAAAGAAAGGGGATTTATAAATGGAGTTTATAAAGTAAATGAGATTTAGAAAAGAATGGATCTATAAATAAAGGAATTTTATAAATGGAAGTTTTATAAAATGGAGGTGAAATTTATAAACGTAGTTTATAAATATAGAAATAATTTATGTTGAAATTTAGATATGGAGTTAATCCGTTTCAAAGTGGTTAATCTTTTGAAGGAATGTTTGAAAGAAATATTTTGACCGAGTTACTGGTTTTAAAAGAAATTTATCTTTTGAAAGTAATGTTTTGCAAAATAATGATTCCAGATGGAATTTAATAGTTTGAAATGATTTAGAATGTGATAAGTAACAAAAAAATAGAATTCAACATTCATTATTGTAATAGACGTTTACGAGGAAGTAAGGAAAGCCTGGACTATAACACTATTGTTATAGTAAATGATTTTCGAAAGGAAATGTTTTATATAGTATATGATATTTGTGGATATATATATATATATATGTATGTATGTATGTATATAATTCATCGACTCCCTATACTAGTGCTTTGGCTTGTCATAATGATGTTTTATGCAACATTCGTTTTGACCCAAATAAAGTGCATTTTGAAGAATACTTTCCTTAATATTTGCATGTATACTTATTTCCGTTTTAAGTATATGTTGATATTTTCCAAGTGTTGAAAATGAAATGGTTTGTGAATATACTTATATCGTTAGTATATGGAAATGTTTTTGAAATATCGAAAATTTGAAATGGTTTTGTGAATATATCATTTTAAAGATAATTTGAAGTAAATATTTGGGAAATTGATTTAGTCAATAAAAGATTAATTAAATGAGCCTAGTGATTTCTTGTGTGTTAGATTTTATTGTTGCTTTGACAGTTATATAACCGATTATCAAATTTGGCCTCTTTATTATTGTTCATCCAAAAAGACTGGGATCGTATTTAACCGAAAACCACTTTTGACCCACGTATATGCGTTCGAATGTACATGTGTTGGAAGACATTGATATTTTGGATTTTCGTAATGAAGGAATGGTTGTTGATCATTTGAGGATAAACTGCCAATATAGATATAGTAGTTGTGGTCTCTTTGTTATGAAATATCCAACGCAAGGACTAATCGCTACTGATCCTAGAGGTGATTCCCAAAATAGGATGTGGTAGGAGAAGTGCCTTTGGTTTGTCCTGTTCCTGGACAACTTGTATGGATGAATATTTGACATTGCATTTCTAAATCATGAACGTTGATTTTAACAAACATAGATCAGTTATTGGTGAGGGAGGCAACTCCTATTAGATTAACACCCTTCTCTGAGATATACGAGCTTGAAGGTTGTATCTTTGTGTAAGTCAATTAGTGATAAATGGAAATGGCAAGATGGCATTCAAAGTGAAATGTCCTATGTGAAAGGTAATCGTTACCTCAGGCCTCACACCCGAAATGATCGAAATAGAGTAGATGTGGCAATGCTATGTGGTTTACAACCATTATGATACGATCATCTCCTTCTAGATATATTTATTCCCGCTATGACATCGGGTTATAAATTATTGTAGTATATGCCAAGAGGGCCCTTGGATAGGTTGGTAACGAACGAGGTGATGACATATTCGGCACTATCTAATTAGATGTAGGCCGGTCTGGTGTTGGTAGAGGTGTAGACGTTCTGTAGCCTTATTACAGTTCTCTAAAGATGTACTGCCTAAAGGTAGTCCCTTCACTTGGTCATTTATTGGAAATCCATTCTCCACTACATGCTTGTCATTTAGTTTGCAGAGCCAAATATATTGGATTTAATAACGGTAATAATTTCGGTTATGATTAATATTATTTTTATACTAGACACTAGTATAATATAATAGAATTTGATATGAAATGTTTTGGTTATTGGAGGGGAAAAAACCATTTGTGTTTTTGTGCGATGTGGTCTTACGAGATACCATTTTTTTGAAAGATTTCCATGACTTTAAAATTTAGTTAAGACGTATTTTCTCACACTGGTTTACCAGACTAATCCGGGCGTTCTTCCTTTACAATACTCATGTCAGACCGAGCATATTTATAGATTTAGATTTGGATACTTTGGAACTTCAGCCGACGAGCTGGAGGTTTTCAGCATATATTCCCGTATTTTTTATTTTCTGCATCATTGTTGTTTAAATTATCAGCTTGTGTAAGGACAGGATGTTATAGATGTCCAGACTTATAATTATGATTTTCTTATTGTACTTTGATGCATTTATATATATTACAGTTTTTGTTTTATAAAGCTCATTGATATTATATTATATGTTGTTCTGCTGCGTTTGTGATATTCTATGATTGATTTAGTTTTTTTCTCTTCTTCTTTCTTCTTTCTTTCGCATGACTATCCATCTTTTCATTTTATTTGGATTGGACATGTGTGATTTATTGCCAGCTCGAATTTGTCCGATTTGCAGATCGTCACACGTGATATCGGTGCTTAGGTTATGTGAACACCTAGGCTTTGGTTGGGCACTCATTATAGAAAGGGTTAGTAATACCCTAGAATGAGTTTGAGCATATTATAGATATGAGAGCTTATTTTTTAGTGATTATAAAAATGTTTTATATTATGTTAATTTATCTGTTGAGTGGCTTATGAATTCTGATTGGTACGTGGGACACCACAATATGGATAGGGATTTCTAAACACTTAAACAAGACAAACCGACACGGCATTGTTTTGAGAATTGGTTAAATGAAGTATTTTTACCTAAATTATATTTCACATATAAAGTAATAATTTTTCAGAGATTATTATAGTTATATATGGTGTTTTTTTTATTTTTTAGTGAAAGATACTATTTCACTATTGTCATTTGTGGTTGTTTTTTAATAAAAGTTGTTACTATTACAATATAAACAAAGATAAACAATAAGAAATGATTTTATATTACCAAAGTAAAATTATATATAATTATAAATTTATAAATTTGATATGTAAATAAAAAGGAATTTAAAAGATAAGAAGCACTAAACTCACTTTAATCGCTGGAAAATAATTCGAGTGATGACTGTAGCATCATTGGCAATCATTTTCGAGTTTCTAAGTGATAAATTGCTACCTTAGTGATTTACTATTGAAGTTTTTTTTGATAAAATAAGTTTTGATTGTAAAATTCCAAGTATGATTTGATAAATATATGAAGAAGAAAAATAAGTTTTTGAACTTATAATCTAAAATAGTATAAATAAGAAATAAGTTTTATAACTTAAAAATTTAGAGAATTAGTAATTTAAAATATTTAAAAAAATGTTGAATATAAATGGCAATTAAAGTAAATTTGGAATTTGAATTTTGAAATGAATTTTAACTTAAAGTTAAGTTAAATAAAATGAATTTTAAAGTGACTTAAGTAAAGTTAAGTGAAAACGAATTTGATTTGTAATGAATTAATAAAATAAATTAGTGAAATGGATATGAACTCGAGTTATAAAATGAAATTCAACTTAAGTTGTAAAAATAATTGAATATAATTTAGAATGTTGTTTAGTAGAAATGAATATGAACTTTAGTTTTAAAGCGAAATAAACATAAGAAGTGTTGTTAAAAAAAAATACAAACTTAAGTAAATAATTTTATGAAATGGTTGTTAAGTGTTGTTTGTATTAAATAAAATATACTAAGTAAATTGAATACTGAATAAAATATTGTTAAACATAAAATGAATGTAAATGAATATGATTATGAAAAATGAAAGTAAATGAATAAATGTGAATAAAGCAATGTGAATACTAATTATGAATAAATGACTGTAAATGGAAGAATCGAAAAATAAGGAATGGGGCATAACAAGAAACCAATTGAAATAAATACATAACTTGTACGTATATTATTTTATTCTCATAACTATTTGATCTAGATTCAAATATACGAGTTCGAGGTGATTTAACAGATCCAAGTTAGAATTTTCACTTGATTTCTTGACAGCAAAAACTGGATATGGATTTTTAATTAATTCTGATATTCTCTATCATAGTATAGGCTATGCAAGGAGAATAACGGTTTCTAATCAAGAAATCATACATAAATCTACGGTAGAGTGATCGTGTGAGCGATACTAGTTCGGAAGTGAAATTGTGTGATCGAGCGAGCGATCAGGTATGGTTTTGCATACAAATGATATATGTACATCGTGCGAGCTTTAATAAATTAAATGTTGACATTGGAAAATGCAAATTGGTATGGTTATGAATTAATTGGATGAATGTTAATATTTTTGATGGTTTCTCTTGTTGCCTTTGCTACATTTTCATTGAAATGTAAAAAATACTGCGACAACTGCGAAAAGGTAAGGAGATAGGGGATCTCCTTGTTTTATCCCTCGATTGCTACAAATAAATCCTTCGCGGTTATAAGAATGGGGAAGGTAAAAGTAGTAATACACTCTGCAATTAATGCAACAAGCTTGTCTGGGAACCCTATACAACCAAGCATATGTAGGATGAAATATCTATTAATCTTAGCATATGTTTTGTGGAGATCAACTTTCATACAAAATTTATTTGCACCTTTCTTATGAAAGTTCCTTATTAATTCATGTGCTATAAGTGAATTTTTCAGAGATGCTTCTTCCTTTAACAAAAGCACTTTGGCATTCAACAATAGTGTTTGGTAAGATTTTTTCATTCTATTTCAAATAGCCTTGCTTAGGATTTTATAGATTACGTTGCAGCACGCTATTGGTCGATAATCATCTATGATGGAAGGCTTGACGATTTTCAGGATAAGGCAAATAAATGTGTGATTAATTTCTTTTAGAATTTTACTTGTCTTAAATGATTCTTGAATTGCTGATACAATGCTATTTTTTAGGTTGTTACAATGTAGTCTGAAGAAGCCAAAACCATGCCATCGAGACCGAGGCAAGCATCAATATGGATACTCTACAAAGCTTTCCCTACTTTGGCCTCTGTCACAGCCCTATTCAACATTCTTCTGCCTCGAGCATTTAACAACTGTCTGCTTTGAATTCTGGGTAAGTTGGTCATGCATTGGCCATTGTATAGTCCAATGAAATAATTGACCGCATCCTCCTCATTTTTAGCAAAATCCACAGGATCATTCCAACTTGGCCAATGGATTGTAAATTATAATTTGTATTAGTCTCGATTGACATTTTAGTGTGTGCATTCACCTCCTTCATTGTGCTACTTCTCCATAGCTTTTTGCTTTAATTCCATTACCTTGATTTTCATCACTTCCTTTAATTTTCATTACACTTCATAGTACTGCTTCCAAAGGGCTTCACTTGTTAAGCCTGAGTCTATAAGTTTTAGAAATTCCTTATTGTTTGATTCTAGTAACATGATGTTGTCGTTGTCTTTGGGTATATATTTGTTCCACTCCTTAAGGAAGAATTTAATACCTCCGATGGTCTGGACAAAGTTGTAAAATTGATTTCCCACTACCTACTCACACCCTTAAATGTTCACAGCTTCATGATACCCTTCAGAATATTGCCTATTGTTGGCATATCGGAAAGGCTTGCCTTTTCCCTGATCATTCCTTTCCTTTAAGTTGATATGTAGTGGACTATGGTCACTAGTGGAGTTAGATAGAATGCTAACTTTAATATCAATAAACTTATTTATACAACTTGTATTTATCAGCACTCTGTCTAGTTTGCACATGAATTTTTTGCACTCACCACTTCTCCATGTGTATTGTAGGCTAGTCCAGATTGGTATGATTAAGCAGCAGCAGCAGCAGCAACACGGTTGTCAAATTCAGTTAACCGGTCAACTTACCCTCTCTTTTCTTCCGCCCTTAAAATATCATTGAAATCACCTGTAACGACTCGGAATTTCAGTCATTTGAAATTCGGATATTTAATTGATTTTAAATATTCACAAGTAAATTTTATAAGCTGAATAACTTATATTTGAAAAATAAGGATTTAATTGGATAATTAAATTAATTTAATATTTGAAATTACAGAAATAATTGGAATTCGGATTTAATATGAATAAAAATGATTTATAAAGATGAATTAAATTCTATTTAAATTATAATGATGTTAGTGAACTTTTGAAATTGAATTAAAAGTAAATTTATAGAAATTGAATATTTTAAAATTTAATTGAAGTGTAAAATAGTCATTTTTCACACAATCTGGGATTTCGACGAAACCAGTTTAATTGGATCCGTAATATTATATTATTGTAAGATTTCAAATTTCGTGTCAATCAGATTTACGGCTTAGTCGTGGCAAGCTAAAACGCGTAGAAATTTGTTTAAGTAAATTTTAAATTTAAATATTTTGATTCGAAAACATATCTTTCAAATTCAATCGAATTGGCTCTTAATATATATTTCATTGTGTTCGGAATAGGGGGAAAACATTATAAATATTAGGCAGCATGCTTCGATTGGAATTCGAAAAATTTGGCGATGAATAGTGCACGTAGATTTTCTATGAAAGGCTAAACTATTTCCTTATTTTCACAAAACCTAGGTCACAACCAAACCCTAGCTGTCATTATATTCGATGGCCAAAAATTTCCAATCATCTTCCTCAGTTATCATCCAATCCATTAACTTTCACGAAAAACTTTCAACTGCAGACTTGTAGAGCTCCTCGAGCTCGACAAATCCAACGGTAACGATCGAATATGGCGCGACGCAGATGGGGAAAATAGGCCGCGTTTGCCTGCTATTCATGCACGTTTTTCTAGGCATACTTGCGACCGAGCTCGCATATACTTTGGGCGTTGATGGTGTACGTGGTGGTCGTTCGTATGAAGGTGGTTGATCGAGCTAGCATGTTGAGATGGTGGCACAAAAATTCAAAGATGGATGGCGGCTCTATGGGTTTCATTCGAGCTTAATAACGATAGGGGGAAAAGAAAGTAGACATGGCCCAGATCTTGTTTAGCAAAACGTGCAGCCGAGATTAAAGCTAGGTTAAAATTTCAAATAAAAGTTGCAAATAATTTACATATTAATTCGTACGATCTTTAAAAAGTCATAACTTCTTCATATGAGGTCTGTTTTTTATGAAAGAAATTGCTTTGGGTCTGTATTGACGAGCATTATATTTTAGACCCGGTTTGGAGTTGATTGGAGATAGAGTAAATTTTGGGTAAAATTAAATGCTCGTTTAATTTAATTCGGAATAAAACACTGCAACTGCTATCGGAAGCAATGTGAGTACAACTCACTCTTTCCGACTCACTGATATTTTATATAAGTGAGAGTAAATTTATTTTATGCTGATTGATGGTTGTTTGGATGATATATGATAGATTATATGTGTGTATATATATATACATATTGATTGATATTTGGATATATTCTTGCCCATTGGAGCATATAAGAACCTATACGTTCCCATGTATGAGCGGATGACCCTATGTATGCACGTCTTCCTCGAAGCAGACATTGTAAGCATATTCTAATATGTATATTTGTTGCAGGTGATATGTAACGACCCGCTATTTTGGACTATTCGCATCCGCACATGTCGGACTTGAATAATTCAAAATACCGAATTGTTAATTTAAATTTGGCAAAACTGAACATATACAGTAAATAAATAATCACAGAATCACAGACACAGAGTAATAATATGCAGCGGAAATAAAAGAGATAGTAGTTCATGAAGCTGCTATATATAGCAGAGTTAAATAAAATACAACAGATGTCTCGAATACAATAGTCAAATACAAGAATCAGAATACATCACTGGAATCAACTGGATATCTGAAAGCTAGATAGATAGCTGGATCTCCAGGCGAAGCTCCAACTCCAAAGGTAAATCTCAAAAGCTGAACCACTCAATCTGACCCGTGCGTAAAGCAAAACACCAAAACACTCGAGTCAGGATTAACATTCTTATATTAATAAATCCAACTCAAGTGAAATAACAACTGAAATACAAGTAACTCAAAGGATGTTGGAATAACCATCCTCTAAGGATCTGTTAAACTATCTACTATGTAGTAGTGTACGCTAAATAGATAATGCCTATCAGTAATATAAAATATCAAAATAGTGTTAAGGCGTTACCATTATCCCCCTTAACACATTTTATATAAATGTCATAGTCTATACAGCACTGTAAACTCCACCGTAAACTAGTGGGATATCAGGGAGTACTCCATAGGTATAACACAAAACAAATTCACAGTGGTCGCGTATATAGGGATACAAGTATGACAAGGCACACGAGGCAATACCCAAACTAGTGAAACCACCGTTCGTCTGATCCGGACTGGTGAAAACGCATCGCCGCAACGATCGCACCACCGCGAAACAACACTCCCAAAATTCCGAGGGTGCACCAATCAATAACAAGTAATGAGTAATATTCGAAGAAGTGTGTTCGCTTGAGGTGGCTAACCCCATTTGGTCCGGCACGGCTCCTGTTTTAGTCATTTCCAATTTTGACACAAGTGTCAAGGCTATCCATTATCGTTCTCTTTCTTCAGTCATCACGTACATCATTTCAACCACTTTATTCTGGATCACACTCCGCGTATAGTTATTAAAGTGGTTTTCGGTTTAGACAGAGAGTATGTCCATAACCGATTCCGGTTTCTTTAATAACTTTCGTAATTATTACACCGATTGGTCGTTTAATAAATTTCAAAACCAAATCAAATTCGATTCAAATTAGAATTTGTAAACCAATATTCCATTTGTCTTTCTAAATCAATTTCCCAAAATTTTACATTTCATAACTTCAAATTTCCATTTCAAAACTCTTATAATTCAATTTCAATTTTTATTTAAACATTTCAAATTTTGATTCAAGTTCGAATATAAATTTCATTCCGTAATTATTTAAATTAATTTAATTTAACATCCCAATCAATTTAAATTCATATATCGATTTCATTCAATATTCGTTAAGTTAATTTATAATTCAAAACAATTTCTATTAAATTACCAATTTATTAAATCAATTTCTTAAGTTCAACTTCATTATATCAGCTTACAAATTGAATTCAATTAAATTTGTCAAATCAAATTCTTTAAATTACAAGTCTTATATTTTACCAATAAATCACATTTTATTTCTTGTTAAAGAAATTCAATTCGACTTATTTCTTTACTTAGTTATAAATTTCAAAACTCAATTAATAAAGAAACTAAATTTTGCATATTCAAGCAGTTAAATTTCACTTGTTAATTTACTTAAATAATTTTCCAAACTTAATAAATAAGAAACCCAATTACATTTATTAACGTAGTTCAAATTCACTTATTCAAAGGTTCAATTTCTCTTATCAAAGATTCAAATTTTTAATTATCAAATAATTCAATCTTATTCAATTATTAAATAATTTCAAAACTTAATTATTAAGTATTTCAAAACTTAATCGTTAAATAATTTCAAAAATTAATAATTAAATAATTTCAAACTTAATTATTAAATAATTTCAAACTTAATACAATGAATAATTCCAAATTTTATTGTTAAATAATTTATTATGAAACAACGTTCTTTCAACAACTACTTGTTAATATTTTGTTTCAAATATTAAATATTAACATTTTCTTTCATTAAATTGAAATTCCAACTTCCTTTCAAAACTTATTATTTATTTAAATAAAATCTTCATTTTATTTTTTCCAAATCAAATTATTGACCAATCGGGTTTTCATTTAATTCTCTATCCTAGGTCAAATTCATTTGGGTATTTATCATTTCAACCCAATTCCATTCCAATTCAAAAATCAAAGCATAACAAAGGGAACTCGTAGTGTGATAACTGGGATGGTGTCAAAGTAAATAAACAAGCAATAACGACAATTAGTAACAATCCAATAATCAATTCAAGTAATCCCGAAATAATCGTATTAATTTACATTGTTGTTTGTGAAAATTAGTTTAATTATTTCTAGAACCTACACTATCATTTCGTGTAGATTAAAGATTATTACATTATTATTTTATGCGGTTCTACACTTTACATCAATTATTAAATTTCATACAACATAAATTCAAATGGTTCAAGGGTGATTAACCATTCTACGTGTCAAATAATTAAACATTTAAGGGGTCATAATATTCAAATTAACTAATCAAATTCAACACATATGCCGATTCAAAATTTTAAGCTATCCTACGTCGAATTCAATTGCATGATTCTATCACCTTACAATTTAATGTCCAATATAAACAACAAACAATCAATCAATTATCAGCCAAACTGTATTATCATCGCATAAATAATTAACAGATAATGGTGTCAGATGTCGCAGGTGAACTGATACAGGTAATAACATATATAAAAGTGTAAATAACTACAGCAGCATATTTCAATTGTCGTTTCAATTGAAATCAAATTTAATAAATAAAAGAACACTAATCGTGAGTGATTGCTCACCTTTCGAGGCAAGGGAAGATAGATGATGACATGGATACGCACACTGATACGGACATGGAAATTGAATTTCGAACCCAAGCAAAGCAAAATCAGCACGATTTCGACAATAAAAGATGATAAGTAGGGAATTGATGAAATAAATTAGAATTTGCTAAAAATCGAATTAAACGAACAAATAAAATATCCATACATATTACCTTCTTCTTAAACCCAAAATCAACTTAAAAATACATATTCAAAATATATATTTATATCTATATATGTATTTCGGAATCGCGGTTTTTAAATAAAACCCGTATGAACCAACATATCTACATAATAAAACTTTTTTTTAAATCAATATATATACTTATAAACAAATACGTAGACAAATATATAAACAGTTTATAGAACTATTTTATGCAAATCTCATACTATAACCAAATCTACAATTTCAGCTAAAAGAAAATATAAACGACACTAACTATAACAAATAAAACTATGTATATATTACTACACGATTAATGTAGCAGACATCTTTATCAACTATATATATATATAGACTTTATAATTAACAACAGGTTATATATAACTGGTATAAAATAGACAGGTCATATGTATAAATTTATACCTTATAAATAAACAACTTCATACTTACAGATATAAACAAACATACTATCTAGTAAACTTATAAAAAAAATCAACTTAGGAAATCAATATACCACTTAATAGCCGAAACCACTATAGCTTATAAAGTTATGTAGGCTGATATAAATTTTCAACATAATAAAATGTAGCACCAAAACAGCACCAAAACATAAAGTACTCTATATATATGTAGGTATTATATTTAGTCAGTAAAATCATAAACAACACATACTACTTGTATAAAACAACCTATTCTCCTTTCTATATAAAGTACATAACCTGTCACTATTATAAATATATTTTAAAACATAAAATGTAACACTTAACTACGTACTAATATATGCAGTCTAACTTATATGATAATCAGTAAATCTAAGTTATATGAAATCATTGACGTACTACATATGACATTATAAATATTTCAACTAGATATATGCAATATTGTAAATACTGTTTAAACTTAAGCTGCGCACGTAATACCTATATTTTATAATATTGTACACATAAACACTTTAACTTAAGTATAATATTCAAATTTAAATAAAAATTATTGAACAACTTACTAACATTTATTTTAGTGGACATATAACAGATTTATGCATACTAATACATATGCTAAAATATAAATCATAAAACCCATTCCAAAATGCAGGCAAGACATACCTATAGCAAAATATAAGTTCAGGCACTATATATGGATAAACAAATATATAATATATTTTAAAACAACAATAGCAGTTTTCTGCTTACCACTATATAAAGATATATGCATCACAACCAGGCCGAAGTAGCAATGAAGAGAAGGACGAGCTCGCCACAGAGGAAATGCGGCTGCAGTAAGGCATTGCTCGGCCAAAACTGGAAGCATGGCGAATGGGCGAGGAGATGTGAAGAAAGTGGGGAAAGGCTGACGCACGCGGGTGTGTGCTCGCATGGCTTGGTTGCTGGTGACAGGGAAGAAGAGAGGTGGTGGTTGGTGGATGCGGTGTTGCCGAGTGCCGACGTGGAGATGGTTGTGCTTTGTTGGAGTGGTGGGGTGCGGCAGGTGGCCGAGGCCGAGCACAGGTGTAGGGCTGAAGTGGGCACTTGGAGGGGCTGTGCATGCTTAGGAGATGGTCGGCAAGAGAGGAAGAATGGAGTGAAGGAAAAGGTTGGGGTTTCGGGGTGTGGTGTTGGAGTCAGTCCGGATGCTGTGGCCGATGCAAGGTGAGGAAATGGTGGAGGATTTGGGGACAACATCTGTCGCCAGGGTTTTGATGTGGGGCTACGTTGACATGGCGGTAAGGTGGAGTTGCGGGTAGAGAAGGAAGGCCGAAGGAAAAATATGGTGGAGCGGGATGTTGGTGAGGCCAATTTGTTTACTGTTGTAATTTATGTAGAAGCAAGAAAATGAAGAGGAAGAAGAAAAGAAGAAATGATAATGAAGGAGATGTCAGGTGCATGAAATATAAATGTGAGAAGATGAGAAGCCACGTAAAGTAGAAGTGAACTATTATGAAGTAGAGAACGGCTATGAAATACAAAATAATCTATGAATGTATGGAGAATAGTTAAAGTCAAAACTGAATTCTGTAAATAATTAATGCAAATGGCTGAACAGTTCACGATATATAAACAATGTTCACGAGTAAACCAAGATGCACGAAACGGTACCGATACGAATAACTGTTTCGCGAAGTGCAACGTACACCGAACGCCAAATTTGACAATCGAATATACCGTAGAGATCAGCACGATGAGACGATAAAAACGGCATACGGATATCAGTGGTACGATCGAATTATAAAAATTCGAAATTTTTATACTAGCGAAAATGCATGAAAAACACAGAAAAATAAGATCGACGGAGCTAAAGATGTCCGAATTTGAAAAAACGACAAATTGACATCTTGCTCAGAAGATGTTTTAAAAATTTTCTATGTAAAAATATTTAGGTTTCGAAAATATTTTATTTTCATCGCTTTTTAACTGATAAATTGAAGTAAATTTGCGCACGAAATAAACTTTTATATTTTTGGACGAAAATTCACCAGTTGCTATATTTAACTAGACGCATTTCAAATATCAAATTTATATTTCAAAATTTTATCGTTTAAAATCCCATAAAATTTCAATTAATAACGTTATTAAAACCGGTTAAATTTACGGGTCGTTACATGATAGGTTGGAGGGACCCAACTAGATTTCTCACCAGTATTGTTTTTATTTATATATATTGTGATATATGCTGTTATCATGTGATATATGATATTTGGATGCTGTGATTGATATATTTAGGGCTGTTGTAGCATTGGGCCTATTTTTGGTAATTTAAAAATGTTAAAGTGATGATTTCAATTTAAAACGGATTTCAAGTGATTTTGAAAATAGATGTTATACATATTTTTGAATGGTTAAAGGAATGAATTTTTTTTTAAACAAATAAAAGATATAATTTTTATGTTATACAAATTATGATTTTTATGAAATATGATTGAGATGTGATTTTTGAAATATGGAGTTGACTATTTTGTGAAATAGTATAAATTGAGATTTTGAGTTATTATAAATGGTTTATATGTATATATTTATAAAACTGAATTTTTATAAATAAAAAATATGGAATTATAAATAAGTTTTATAAGTTTTAAAATGAAGTTATAAATGGATTTTATAAGTGAATAAAATTTGTAGATTTCTGAATTTGTGAAGTTATAAAAGAATGATTTTGTAAATTGGAGAATTATAAGAAATTAACTTATAATTTGGATTTTAACATGTAAATGAGTTATATATAGAATTGGTAAATAAAGGGATTTTATAAATGGGAAATCAATTTAAATTGAAAAATTAATATAGAAGTGTATCAAAGGAATTTCATCCACGATTTTGGACAGTGGATAATCCTTTAATTAAATTGCAACAGCAATGAATTTGGTTAGAAATTAAATCCACAATTTGGGACAGTGGATAATCCTTTAATAAATATGTAGAAGTTTTGAATTTGGTAAGAGAAATTATATTCACGATTTTGGACAGTGAATAATATTTTAAATTAAATAAATGTTTTGAAAAGTGATATTTTGTAAATGATGTTAAATGGTTTAAAAGATGTTTTAAAATGTGTTAAGTATCGAATGCATAGATTTTAACATTCATTGTTGAAATAGACGTTTTCGAAAAGTAAGGAAATGATGGACTATAACACTATTTTTATAGTAAATGATTTTCGAAAGAAAATGTTTTGTATAGTGTATGGGATTTATACATCTATCTAATTTTCGATTCCCTATACTAGTGATTTTGGGTTCTCATAACGATGTTTTACGCAACATTAGTTTTGACCCAAATAAATATGGTTAAGAGATTGTTTTCTTTACAAAATAAAATATATACTTAATCGTGATCTAAGTATATATAATATTTTCTAAATGTTGAAAATCAAGAGAATTTTTAATTACTTATTATTAAATAAGTGTATGGAAATGTTTTTCAATATATGAAAAGTTGAAATGGTTTTGAGAATATATCTTTTTGAAAATAATTTGAAGTGAATATTTGACAAGTGATTTAATTAATAAAAGATTAATTGAAAGGGCCCAATGATTGCATATAGTGCTAAATATTTATTTGTTTGCTTTGATAGTTAAATAACCGACTATCAAATTTGGCTAATTTATTTCCTCGATTTGATGTGGGAACTATTTAGTCGTACACTTAGTATGTAGCCATCTATATAGGCTTGATTATAGTTTGTGTTGATGATGTTGATTCGTGTAGTATGGAGTATTACTCCAATCTATAGAGCTTCCTTCTTGGCCGAAGGATAGAAAGTTGAAAGTTGGAGACGTGATAAGTCTATGAGACTTAGTTTTTGTATGAGGTTGAGAAACCCTTTTGCGTTGTTGGTGCAAAGATACCTGGATCAGATTTATCTAAAAACCACTTCGGACCAAGGTATATGCGTTCGATTGTGTAGGTTATTGATGATATTGATATTCAGGATTTTCATAGTGGAGGACTGCTTGTTGATCGTTTAGGGTTAAAATCCCAATATACATCCAGTGGTAGTAGTCTTTTCATTATGAAATATCCAACGCAAGGACTATTTGCTACTAATCGTAGGGATTTCCCGATAGGATGTGATAGTAAAGTACCTTCGTTTTGTCCTGTTCCTGGACAACTTGTATGGATGATTGTCTGACATTGCATTTCTAAATATTATGTACATTGGTTCTTACAAACTGTAACGACCCGTTAAGTTCGACCATTTAAAATTGTTTGTTTAATAGGATTTTGTAATTTATTTTAGTTGAAAGAATAAAGGTGGTAGATAAGTATTAAAATGAAGGCTAGAATAAATTATATAGAAGTGACTTAGAAACCTATTTAAAGACATTTGAATAAAATTCAAATGAATTAAGTAGAGAAAGAAAGAAAAATTCTTACCTGTACATAAAATTTAATATGGGAATATTAAACCAATTTAATGCAATAAAAGATTGTGAACGATAAATTGAATAGATTAAGAAACCCTGTTATTGCAAGTCAATAAATTTGTAAACCCTAATGAACATCTCAAAATTTATAAATTTATTGAAATTTAAGACATAGCATAAGCGTAGAACTATAGGTATGATGACAAACTTTTATAAATTGTCTAATTAAGGGTCAGCAAATTTATTTGGAAATCAAACTCAATTAAGGGTAAGTAATTATGATGGATTGATGGCATAAACGTTACTAATTTTTATCATAGTAACGGAAGTGCAGATGGAAGGCAACTGTAGAAATTTAAGTACGTATTAACAATTGAAAGGGACTGTCGATTGAGTGGAGTACTTTAGGTTGTCTTACTAAATTTAGAATTTAACATAAGACAAATAGAAATAAATCAATAAACGTATAGATTTTAAGTTTATTATGATGAATTATTTTAGTGATATGACTTAGAATAAATGAAATAATTTGGGTTAATTGGTATTTAATGGAATTAAAGGTTGCAATATTCATAGGTAAGGATTTAGATGAAATAGATTGATGTATGAAAAATTTAATTTGATAAATGGCAATTAATTCCTTTAATTTGTGCAATTAATGTATGTTTAATTGATAACGATAAAAAGTTGATTTTTTTCAGTGTAACCAACGTAAAATATTATCATAGCATGATACTTGGTTTGAATAGAAGGATTTGATTTAATGTGAAAATTTTTGTTCTAAGTATTGAATAAAATTGGGAATCAAATTTTTTTTTTATGATAATAACGTTAGTATTGGTTAATAAATAGATTTCAATGCAGTAACCAAATAAATGGAATAAGATGAGTATATATTGCATAGAAATGAAATGATAAATTATTGATGTAATGGAAGATATAACCATGTCAATTATGCATATAAGGTAATAAGGTAATGAAACCGAGGTAAATTAATTAATTGAGACTTTAAGTAAAATTAACGTGTGGAATTGACCAAGGTTCAATAAAATGAGAATTTGATTGGTTATATTTATTGGTTGAGAAATGTAAATGTGTATTTGGGTAATAAATTTAGTCAGACTTAAGTATTGAATTTAATTAATTAATATATATGATAAATGATGATTAAATAAAAACCCAATACTCTATATATATGTATAATATTTGAGTGAAAATAATAATACACTTATAAATGTGGAATTAAGAGTTTACAACAACTATTTTAAGTAAAGAAATTGTTCATTCAAGTAAATTTGAAACATCGCAATAGGTGTAGATTAAGTGTTGCGTTAAATAAATTATAAAGGAATAAATTTATAGAAACGTAGGAACGGAAGAATGAACATTATAGTAACGTAAAACGTATTGTAGGATAATAATTAAGTATAGGCTTGTAAATTAGATGTATGACAATAAATTTTGTACGTAAATCTTTCTATTAGTTGATAAGTCTTATTTTGATCAATTTAAAGGAATACACTAAATTTTGTAGTTAGTACGGAATATTGATGAGTGAATGAATAAGATGAAACAAAGGTGGAATGTATTAGTTGAGGTTTTAAGTTATTTATGTGATAAGTTACCAAAATTATAATTTTATCTAAATACAGTAATTTATGCAAACAAAAGATGAACATTTTGAAATATTACCACAGTGATATATAAAAGAAACGTTAACTATGTAGTTGGAGAATAATTGATATATTTTGAGTTGGATAATAGAAATCAAGTTATTTATATAATTAGATTTAAGATGAGAGTATAAGTATATGATTAAATAATTGGGTTTTGCGAATAAAATTTATAATTCCCAAATAATAAGAAAACGCAGAGGTTAACACTGCGAAATTTATATACTTATAAATTTTAATTCACATCCAAGCTTGCTAAATTATTTGGAATTGATTGGATTATATAAGTAATGAAATTTGGCCAATATTTAAAGTTGAAAGAAAATTTGGATTTTATGATTTATTTTAATTTATTTAATAAATATTAAAAATAGCCATTTTTGTCACGGACTCGGATTTCGACGAAACTAGTTTCATCGGATCCGTAACGGTGAATTATAATAATGTTTCAAGTTTCGTTGCGATCGGACTTGTCGTTTGATCGTACGGACTCGAAACGCCTTGAAATTTACGCATTTTGAAATCAATTTGAAATTTTTATTTTTTTAGCATAACTTCTTCATACGATCGAATTTGGTCGCGAAACTTTTTCCATCGCGTTCAGAATATTTTGAAACACCTATTTGGATATATAGTTTTAACAAATTCGACTCCGGAGGCAGAACGGGCTTTTTGGGCCAACTATCGTTTAGCACGTTCGTTATCCGTACCCACCTAGCCTTCTTTTATCTGTCTATATATTTGCGATTATAAACCCTAGCCACTCCTTATTTTCATTTTTCTATACGTACATCTCCTTCTCAACTCCTCATTCCAATGGCAGAAAACCTAATTCCCAAATTCCAAAATTTTATTTCAAAAAAAAAAAAAAAAAAAAAAAAATTGTGGATCTGCAGCAGCTTCTGGTCGCGCTTCGGGTTTCAGAGGAGAAAACCCTAGAGCAACTTCGGGTCAGGAAGAAAATGACTCGGGTCGCTCCGGGTCGTTTTGGCGAAAACTCCAAGCAAGCATCGGGGAAATGAGGCGGCGCCCCGAAGTCAAACTCGAAGTTGACCCAGGACCAGAATTTTTCATTTTTCAAATTTTCATAACTTTTGCATACGAGCTCGGATTCACGCGCGGTTTGTTTTGCTGGGATCGTATCGGAATTTCTGACGTTTTGGCACTGGTTTGGATGAATTTGGAGACTGTCCAATTTTTGGGTTTAAATTGGATTTGAATTCAATTTAAATTCAAAAGGTGAGTGTTTTAACCCACTCACAACTACTAGAAACTTTTATGTTTGTTAAATAAATTTTAGAAATGAATAGAAATTTATTTATGAGCTTTTGGCATGTTATTTCATTCATATCTGTTGAATTGCATTTTATTGAATGTAACTGTTAATTTAATTGATTTATTGCGTGTTAATTGGCTGTTAGAAATTTTTGGTTGCATATGAACTGCTAGTTAACAGTTATGTCAATTATCACTGAATATAAATTGTTAGATTAATAGTTGAAAATTTTAATTTGAATAAACTGCCAGTTATCACCTGTTATATATGATCATATATATAATTGTTATTGATTGATATTGCTTGATGTTTGTGATTGGATGATGGATGTGTTATTGAAGGGATGTTTTATTTGATATCATTAAACTGCAAGTTAGTATGCATTTTTCATTTCATTCGGGATTGCGGTTTGAAATGATATACAACCGCAGTTTTATTTTTTAAATTGCGGATTGAAATGATAAATATCCGTATCACTTGACCATAGGATAGAAAACTATATACAGACACCGTGGTCTATATATAACTATTTTTAATGTGATTTCTATGGTTTGGATGGAATACGGTTTATAAAAATCTTAAATTTTATACTGAATAAATGTTTTCTTCCATAGTTATATGCATATGAAGTTGAAATTTTGAAATTAAAAGGTGAATAAATTTCTTTATTAAAAATGGAAGAAAATTAAGAAAATGGAGTTTGATGATTATATCCTATGTTTAAATATTAAGTTGGAAATTTTAAAGATATGATATTTATAATTGGATTTTTTTCCCAAAATATTTTGAAATGAATATTCTAGTAAAAATTGAATTTGGAAATATATATATATATATATATATTTTACTAGAAATTGAAGTCTTATTAATTATGGATTTTATGTGAATGGTCAAGATTAATTAATAGAATATTGATTTTTGAAAGGATAAAAATCCAACTTTAGTTGAAATATTAATGCTCCAAAATGGATATAAATATATATAAAATTGAAATGGTTTTGCGACTTGAAGTAATATTTTGGATTTTGGTTTAACTTTAAAAGAAGAAATATTTGGAAAGCCATGTAATTTATTTCTTTATAAAGCAACAGTAAAGTTAAACTTTTTTTTAATTCGCATACCGTTGAATATCCAAACCATTTAGTTTTGAAAATAATGGTTTTAAAATGCTATGGATTTTCGAAGAATTATGTTGAAAGTTACAAACAGAATATTGGTCACATGGGATATTAAATAATAAAAAGTGACATAATTTTTTGGAAAGGAATAATTTTATTTGGGATAAACGATATCATATTGTTTTGGGTTTTAAAAGAAGAAATGATGTCGTAATATTACGGTTTGAAATGGATTATATTCTGGTTTTAAAAGTATAAACTATTTTTAAATGACCGCGGTGTTATAATAACGATTGGTTGGCAAAGAGACCGGGATCGGATATGGACATACTCTCTGTCGATACCGAAAACCACTTTGACTAACCGTGTACGCGGTGGAGATTCCAGAATGAAGTAGGTGGTGGCGACGTTTCCTGTAAGGTAAATACGTGGACCCAACTCCCGTGAGTTGGCATAAGGTGGCTAAAACAGGAGCGATTCTCAGGCCAATGAGGTCATTCCTCTGATCGGACGCTCCTCTTCGATATTATAATTTGACTTGGATTTGATTCAGTGGCCACTTCTATATTTTGATTTTGGGGAGTTAGTCCGAGGTGGGCGGTAACTGCGGCTACGCGTTTCCACCAGCCTGGATAGCAATTGGTATATCTACCCTGGCATTGCCTAGTTGTGCCGTGTCACCTACCATATCGCGCCTTGTACGAGTTTGGTTTTCTCCCGTAGCCCGTGTGGTATCCTCTAGTGGCTTCCCGATCAGGAGGGGCTATGATATTGGACGGACTACTGGGACTATTACGTGTTAAGGTGGAAAATGTAAAGCCTTAACGCTATTTAAAAGTAAGTTTATTTTATAAATAGACACTATTATAATAGCGCAATATACTACATAGTAAATAGTTTAACGGGTCCTTAGGAGATGTAAATCCCGAACATCTCTTGAGTTACTGTACTCATATTTATATTCTGTTTATTTAACTCACATAAGATATTCTAGTCTGACTCGGGTGTTTTTGTCTATTCAAATTCGCTCGGGTCAGTCCGAGCATTTCAGGATAGCAGATTTTAGCTTTGGAGGACGAAGACGAAGAATAAGTATTATGTTATATATAGTATTACACCACACTCTTTCTATTCCGCTGCATTGCTTGTATTGGTATGTGTAACTCTGATATTTATTGTAAAAGAAGAATCAAGCTTTTGTAAACTGTTTATGAACTGTATATTTGTTATTATATTTTATCCTTCCGCTGTGAGATTCTGTTTTTGTTTTATTTCTTCTCTGTTTTTCTTATTTACCCCATAACAATCCGCCCTTGCGTATGCTTTGAATTGGCACGTGTGTCGGTTTAAAGTGTGCAAAAAGGCGGGATGTTACAGTTGGTATCAGAGCTTTGGTTTAGCGATAAACCTTGGCTTTGTGGGGTTTGACTCTTTGTTAATAGGGTAGAAATATCCTATGGGAGTCGCTGAGTGTATATATAAGAGAGAGCGTACTTGTTAGTATTAATAAAAAGATTTTAATATTGTGTTAATCTGTTCCGCTTTGTATTTATAAATTCTGGTTGATGCATGGGACGCTATGTCATCAATAGGGATTTCTAAACACTTAATAGGACAGATCGACATAATATTTGTTTTTAATATAGGTGAATGAAATAATTTGCCTATTATATTTCTATATATAAAAATAGTTTTATAAAGATATATATGTATTTGGTTGCTATAGATTGGATGTTAGGCAATAAAAATATTTATAATAACTGAAGCTAAGTGAAATTATAATAAACCAAATTTGGAGATTTAGAACTTAAGTCCGGGATTTTTGAAAATTTGCTTTCAAAGAATTTGTGAAATTTATTGATTTGGTTTATAAGTATTTTCTTATATAAATATTTCGTATAAATTGGAAGAATTGTTTTAAAGAAGATTTTGGAAAAGAATTAAATTCTGTACTTTCCTCTCTGTCGCTGGAAAATAAATTCGGTGATGACGGCCGCATCATCGACTTTCATTTTCGAGTTTCGAAGGGGAAAGGCCACTGTAGTAAATTCTACTGCAGATTTATTTTTGAAATTTTCTAAAAATTTTCTTTTATTGTTCTAAATATAATTAGAGATATAAAAGTTGTAAGAACTTATTTATCTATTATTTTGAAATAGATTAAAATTTGACCCGGTATTTAATTCTAAATTTTTCCGTTAATTAATTGTTTAAACTTTGTTAGTGAAATATTAAGTAAGAAAGTTAATGCTAGGGATAAGGGAAGTAAAAGTTTTTAACTGATAAATAATGGAAAAGATTTATTGAAGAATGAATGAATTGAAACCTCTAATTGAAATAAGAGAATAACTGCAAAGCTATAAAGAGGAATTTGCATACATATGAGACAAAGGGTAATATGAATAAACATTAAATTTAATTAAAAGAATGGAGATTAAACTTGTATAAGTTCAATTGCAATTTCCTTAACATAAATAACTTACCCAAATATAAAAGTTGAAGTGTTAAATGAGAAACTGGAATTGAATATTTTACAAGTAGGAATTTAGGAAAAATGAAGTATTCAATAAATTACTGTTATAATAAGAATTTATTGGTATAAACTTAAGTGATAATTGAAATTTTACCCAAATTAAAGGTGAGTATTATTAATAGGTGATTTTAACTTAAGTAAATAAAATGAAATTCTTTAATAAATAAAGATTGATGTGTACGGTTATAAACTTAAGTATGTTTTAAAATGCTACTAGTAATATAATAAAAAGTAGGTAATATAAATAAATGTCTGTAAACCCTAGATAATGAATTAATAAGATCCTTTATTTATAAAAATGGAGGTTTTAAGGTTAATAATTTAAGTGTAAGTAGAGGGTTACTGTAATTAAATATAATAAAACGTAAACATTAAATAAAGGAATGAAATTAAGGGTAAGTTGAAATTGTAATTTATAAAACGAATATATATTTATTGAACCATTAATAAATAAAAAGGAATTGAGAAGAAACTTGTAAATTTTCACTTGCATTCTTAAACATACATAACTTACCATATAATAAAAGTTGCAATGTTAGTAAGAAAATGTAAGGGGAAATCTTACAAGTGAAGCTTGAGGTAATTAAGGTATTCAATAAATTTGCTGTTATAAATGAGAATTAATTGTATAAACTTAAGTTAAATTGGAAATTTTACTATATAAGAAAGGGTAAGTAGTATAAATAGATGATATAAACCTTAGTCAATAAATTGGAATACAATATAATGAATTTTGTAACAAATGGAAAATGAAAATTGTAAGAAACAAAGAAATCCCTCCATAAATGAAAGAAAGAAAATAAAACCACTGAAGCATGAAATAAATGTATAATAAGCTATTGTGGTGTTGATTTGAATTGTTTGGTTGATGTATGGTTGTTGGGTAAGGAATTTTGGAGTTGTTGGAGGAACAATAATCTATCTCTATTCCATCTAAGACTGTTGAGTAACGGATGCACTTGATAGTTATTTCTCACTCCGTAAAATTTCATAATTTGAACCCGAACAACTAACGGTTGTTGATTGAATGATTGTGGTTTGTGGTGTGTGTCGTTTGTTAAAATGTATGGTTGTTGCATTTGATTTGGATATGAATGATTGAATCTACCCAAACATTTCACTGTAATATAGATATTTAACTTTTAGATTTTATAAGTGAATACAGGGGTTGGAAGCAACTGCTACTGCTTTTGGTTCCAAAATAATAAGCGTATTGCCCGACAAATAGGTACGTTTCCGGATTACGTATAAAGCGCTATTTTATATATTTTCCCGTGTTGGGATATTTTATTTTGGATAATATATGTAATATATTTGTATATTTGGATATTATATTTTCTCCAGAGTCCCTCCGTACAAAGGAGACTCTGCCAAAAATTTTCGTAAATTTTGGACTTAGAATTTGGTTAAAGATATTTTTCCAACTTTAATAGTTCAAGTATTAAAAGACATAATGATTATAAAACAAGTGTATTTCATTAAAGGAAATTAATTTAGTAAATTATTGTTATAAGTTAATATTTGAAATTAGATATACTGTTTTATTCTTCCTTCTCCCTTCCTTTCCCTTTTCGGGGACGAAAAGTTTTGAGTGGGGGAGAGTGTAACGACCCGTTAAGTTCGACCATTTAAAATTGTTTGTTTAATAGGATTTTGTAATTTATTTTAGTTGAAAGAATAAAGGTGGTAGATAAGTATTAAAATGAAGGCTAGAATAAATTATATAGAAGTGACTTAGAAACCTATTTAAAGACATTTGAATAAAATTCAAATGAATTAAGTAGAGAAAGAAAGAAAAATTCTTACCTGTACATAAAATTTAATATGGGAATATTAAACCAATTTAATGCAATAAAAGATTGTGAACGATAAATTGAATAGATTAAGAAACCCTGTTATTGCAAGTCAATAAATTTGTAAACCCTAATGAACATCTCAAAATTTATAAATTTATTGAAATTTAAGACATAGCATAAGCGTAGAACTATAGGTATGATGACAAACTTTTATAAATTGTCTAATTAAGGGTCAGCAAATTTATTTGGAAATCAAACTCAATTAAGGGTAAGTAATTATGATGGATTGATGGCATAAACGTTACTAATTTTTATCATAGTAACGGAAGTGCAGATGGAAGGCAACTGTAGAAATTTAAGTACGTATTAACAATTGAAAGGGACTGTCGATTGAGTGGAGTACTTTAGGTTGTCTTACTAAATTTAGAATTTAACATAAGACAAATAGAAATAAATCAATAAACGTATAGATTTTAAGTTTATTATGATGAATTATTTTAGTGATATGACTTAGAATAAATGAAATAATTTGGGTTAATTGGTATTTAATGGAATTAAAGGTTGCAATATTCATAGGTAAGGATTTAGATGAAATAGATTGATGTATGAAAAATTTAATTTGATAAATGGCAATTAATTCCTTTAATTTGTGCAATTAATGTATGTTTAATTGATAACGATAAAAAGTTGATTTTTTTCAGTGTAACCAACGTAAAATATTATCATAGCATGATACTTGGTTTGAATAGAAGGATTTGATTTAATGTGAAAATTTTTGTTCTAAGTATTGAATAAAATTGGGAATCAATTTTTTTTTTTATGATAATAACGTTAGTATTGGTTAATAAATAGATTTCAATGCAGTAACCAAATAAATGGAATAAGATGAGTATATATTGCATAGAAATGAAATGATAAATTATTGATGTAATGGAAGATATAACCATGTCAATTATGCATATAAGGTAATAAGGTAATGAAACCGAGGTAAATTAATTAATTGAGACTTTAAGTAAAATTAACGTGTGGAATTGACCAAGGTTCAATAAAATGAGAATTTGATTGGTTATATTTATTGGTTGAGAAATGTAAATGTGTATTTGGGGAATAAATTTAGTCAGACTTAAGTATTGAATTTAATTAATTAATATATATGATAAATGATGATTAAATAAAAACCCAATACTCTATATATATGTATAATATTTGAGTGAAAATAATAATACACTTATAAATGTGGAATTAAGAGTTTACAACAACTATTTTAAGTAAAGAAATTGTTCATTCAAGTAAATTTGAAACATCGCAATAGGTGTAGATTAAGTGTTGCGTTAAATAAATTATAAAGGAATAAATTTATAGAAACGTAGGAACGGAAGAATGAACATTATAGTAACGTAAAACGTATTGTAGGATAATAATTAAGTATAGGCTTGTAAATTAGATGTATGACAATAAATTTTGTACGTAAATCTTTCTATTAGTTGATAAGTCTTATTTTGATCAATTTAAAGGAATACACTAAATTTTGTAGTTAGTACGGAATATTGATGAGTGAATGAATAAGATGAAACAAAGGTGGAATGTATTAGTTGAGGTTTTAAGTTATTTATGTGATAAGTTACCAAAATTATAATTTTATCTAAATACAGTAATTTATGCAAACAAAAGATGAACATTTTGAAATATTACCACAGTGATATATAAAAGAAACGTTAACTATGTAGTTGGAGAATAATTGATATATTTTGAGTTGGATAATAGAAATCAAGTTATTTATATAATTAGATTTAAGATGAGAGTATAAGTATATGATTAAATAATTGGGTTTTGCGAATAAAATTTATAATTCCCAAATAATAAGAAAACGCAGAGGTTAACACTGCGAAATTTATATACTTATAAATTTTAATTCACATCCAAGCTTGCTAAATTATTTGGAATTGATTGGATTATATAAGTAATGAAATTTGGCCAATATTTAAAGTTGAAAGAAAATTTGGATTTTATGATTTATTTTAATTTATTTAATAAATATTAAAAATAGCCATTTTTGTCACGGACTCGGATTTCGACGAAACTAGTTTCATCGGATCCGTAACGGTGAATTATAATAATGTTTCAAGTTTCGTTGCGATCGGACTTGTCGTTTGATCGTACGGACTCGAAACGCCTTGAAATTTACGCATTTTGAAATCAATTTGAAATTTTTATTTTTTTAGCATAACTTCTTCATACGATCGAATTTGGTCGCGAAACTTTTCCCATCGCGTTCAGAATATTTTGAAACACCTATTTGGATATATAGTTTTAACAAATTCGACTCCGGAGGCAGAACGGGCTTTTTGGGCCAACTATCGTTTAGCACGTTCGTTATCCGTACCCACCTAGCCTTCTTTTATCTGTCTATATATTTGCGATTATAAACCCTAGCCACTCCTTATTTTCATTTTTCTATACGTACATCTCCTTCTCAACTCCTCATTCCAATGGCAGAAAACCTAATTCCCAAATTCCAAAATTTTATTTCAAAAAAAAAAAAAAAAAAAAAAAAAAAATTGTGGATCTGCAGCAGCTTCTGGTCGCGCTTCGGGTTTCAGAGGAGAAAACCCTAGAGCAACTTCGGGTCAGGAAGAAAATGACTCGGGTCGCTCCGGGTCGTTTTGGCGAAAACTCCAAGCAAGCATCGGGGAAATGAGGCGGCGCCCCGAAGTCGAACTCGAAGTTGACCCAGGACCAGAATTTTTCATTTTTCAAATTTTCATAACTTTTGCATACGAGCTCGGATTCACGCGCGGTTTGTTTTGCTGGGATCGTATCGGAATTTCTGACGTTTTGGCACTGGTTTGGATGAATTTGGAGACTGTCCAATTTTTGGGTTTAAATTGGATTTGAATTCAATTTAAATTCAAAAGGTGAGTGTTTTAACCCACTCACAACTACTAGAAACTTTTATGTTTGTTAAATAAATTTTAGAAATGAATAGAAATTTATTTATGAGCTTTTGGCATGTTATTTCATTCATATCTGTTGAATTGCATTTTATTGAATGTAACTGTTAATTTAATTGATTTATTGCGTGTTAATTGGCTGTTAGAAATTTTTGGTTGCATATGAACTGCTAGTTAACAGTTATGTCAATTATCACTGAATATAAATTGTTAGATTAATAGTTGAAAATTTTAATTTGAATAAACTGCCAGTTATCACCTGTTATATATGATCATATATATAATTGTTATTGATTGATATTGCTTGATGTTTGTGATTGGATGATGGATGTGTTATTGAAGGGATGTTTTATTTGATATCATTAAACTGCAAGTTAGTATGCATTTTTCATTTCATTCGGGATTGCGGTTTGAAATGATATACAACCGCAGTTTTATTTTTTAAATTGCGGATTGAAATGATAAATATCCGTATCACTTGACCATAGGATAGAAAACTATATACAGACACCGTGGTCTATATATAACTATTTTTAATGTGATTTCTATGGTTTGGATGGAATACGGTTTATAAAAATCTTAAATTTTATACTGAATAAATGTTTTCTTCCATAGTTATATGCATATGAAGTTGAAATTTTGAAATTAAAAGGTGAATAAATTTCTTTATTAAAAATGGAAGAAAATTAAGAAAATGGAGTTTGATGATTATATCCTATGTTTAAATATTAAGTTGGAAATTTTAAAGATATGATATTTATAATTGGATTTTTTTCCCAAAATATTTTGAAATGAATATTCTAGTAAAAATTGAATTTGGAAATATATATATATATATATATATTTTACTAGAAATTGAAGTCTTATTAATTATGGATTTTATGTGAATGGTCAAGATTAATTAATAGAATATTGATTTTTGAAAGGATAAAAATCCAACTTTAGTTGAAATATTAATGCTCCAAAATGGATATAAATATATATAAAATTGAAATGGTTTTGCGACTTGAAGTAATATTTTGGATTTTGGTTTAACTTTAAAAGAAGAAATATTTGGAAAGCCATGTAATTTATTTCTTTATAAAGCAACAGTAAAGTTAAACTTTTTTTTAATTCGCATACCGTTGAATATCCAAACCATTTAGTTTTGAAAATAATGGTTTTAAAATGCTATGGATTTTCGAAGAATTATGTTGAAAGTTACAAACAGAATATTGGTCACATGGGATATTAAATAATAAAAAGTGACATAATTTTTTGGAAAGGAATAATTTTATTTGGGATAAACGATATCATATTGTTTTGGGTTTTAAAAGAAGAAATGATGTCGTAATATTACGGTTTGAAATGGATTATATTCTGGTTTTAAAAGTATAAACTATTTTTAAATGACCGCGGTGTTATAATAACGATTGGTTGGCAAAGAGACCGGGATCGGATATGGACATACTCTCTGTCGATACCGAAAACCACTTTGACTAACCGTGTACGCGGTGGAGATTCCAGAATGAAGTAGGTGGTGGCGACGTTTCCTGTAAGGTAAATACGTGGACCCAACTCCCGTGAGTTGGCATAAGGTGGCTAAAACAGGAGCGATTCTCAGGCCAATGAGGTCATTCCTCTGATCGGACGCTCCTCTTCGATATTATAATTTGACTTGGATTTGATTCAGTGGCCACTTCTATATTTTGATTTTGGGGAGTTAGTCCGAGGTGGGCGGTAACTGCGGCTACGCGTTTCCACCAGCCTGGATAGCAATTAGTATATCTACCCTGGCATTGCCTAGTTGTGCCGTGTCACCTACCATATCGCGCCTTGTACGAGTTTGGTTTTCTCCCGTAGCCCGTGTGGTATCCTCTAGTGGCTTCCCGATCAGGAGGGGCTATGATATTGGACGGACTACTGGGACTATTACGTGTTAAGGTGGAAAATGTAAAGCCTTAACGCTATTTAAAAGTAAGTTTATTTTATAAATAGACACTATTATAATAGCGCAATATACTACATAGTAAATAGTTTAACGGGTCCTTAGGAGATGTAAATCCCGAACATCTCTTGAGTTACTGTACTCATATTTATATTCTGTTTATTTAACTCACATAAGATATTCTAGTCTGACTCGGGTGTTTTTGTCTATTCAAATTCGCTCGGGTCAGTCCGAGCATTTCAGGATAGCAGATTTTAGCTTTGGAGGACGAAGACGAAGAATAAGTATTATGTTATATATAGTATTACACCACACTCTTTCTATTCCGCTGCATTGCTTGTATTGGTATGTGTAACTTTGATATTTATTGTAAAAGAAGAATCAAGCTTTTGTAAACTGTTTATGAACTGTATATTTGTTATTATATTTTATCCTTCCGCTGTGAGATTCTGTTTTTGTTTTATTTCTTCTCTGTTTTTCTTATTTACCCCATAACAATCCGCCCTTGCGTATGCTTTGAATTGGCACGTGTGTCGGTTTAAAGTGTGCAAAAAGGCGGGATGTTACACAAACGTACATCAATGGTGGCGGAGAAGGAAACTTCTCTTAGCTTAACATCATACTTGAGACATACGAACTTAAGGGTTGAATTTTTGTGGAAGGCAATTAGTAGCCAACATAAATGGCGATGTGGCATTCAAAGTGATGTGATATGTGATTGTAAAAGTTAATCGTTACCTCAGGCCTCATCAATCGGAAATGACCGAAACATAGTTAGATGCGGCAAGGCTAAGTAGGTCGCTCCCAAGTAGGATATGATCATCCTCTTTTAGATATATCTTTACATGCTATGACGTCATCTATTTGATTATTGTGGTTTGTATGCTTAGAAGGCCCTCAGAAAAGATTAGTAACGACCGGACGATGATATATTCGGTACTATCTAGTTACATAGATAGGCCGATCTTGTTTTGGTAGAGGATCCTTTGTGATGTCCCCAGCACATTCCTCTAGAGATGTACTGCTGAAAGGTAGTCCCTTCACCTTGACATTTGTGTGGAAATCCAAAACCCACTATGAGCTTGCGGTTTTGTTTATAATGGCGTAATGAATAGCCTCGAAATGTTATATGGGTAACCATTTCGGCTATGATTTATATTATTTGTATATTAGACATTAGAATAATATAAGAGGATTTGATATGAAATATTTTAGTTATCGTAAGATAAAAACATGTCTATGTTTAGGTGTGGGCGCGTCTTACGAGATACTTTTGTTTTGATAAAGGAAAAGTTTGGAAATTTAATAAATTTAGTCGAGTGTGTTTGTCACGCTGGTTTACCAGACTGATCCGGGCATTCTTCCCTTTCAATGCTCGGGTCAGACCGAGTATATTTACAAGTTCAAATTTGGTGCTTTTGGAGCTTTAGTAGGCGAACCGTAGATCTTCATTTCGTATACACATATCTGTTTTGTTTATCTGTTGTGCTTAGTTGTTGTTTATTATCGGTAATTGTAAGGACATGTTATTATAACTGTTCAGGATGATAACTATTGATTAATTGTTATACTCTGATTGATGTATATATACATTTTATGTTTTATAAAGATCATTGATATGATATTATATGTTTTCCGCTGCGATGTGAGATTCTACATTGTTCTGTTTTATTCTATCTTCTCTCTTTCTTCTCTTCTTCTCTCTTCTTTTCTTTCTCTTGACTTTCTGTCAGTATGTGCTTTTTGGTTTGGACATGTGTGGGTCATTGTCGATTCAAATGGTACAGATTTGTGGGTCATCACACGTGGTATCAGAGCTTAGATTTTATATGTTCCTAAGCTTTAATGTGTACTCATATATTATCGATAGGGATTTCTAAACACTTAAACGAGGCAAGTCGACATAGTATAATTTTAAATTATGTAAATGAAATAATTTTACATCGATTATATTTTATATATAAAGAAATCATTTTTCAGAAATTATTAAAGTATATATAAATGAATTGTTTGGTTGTTTGAAAATGTAAATATATATAAGTTAATAAAAGATGTTTGAATAATCTAAATAAAAGCAATAATTGTAAAAGAATAAATTGTTTAAGCAAATGAATTATAAGAGTGGAATTATAATTAATATGATTTACAATTGTGAAATAATCTTATATATAAGAAGTGAAACTATATGAATATATTTATAAATATAAGTTGCAAATGAAAATGAATTTAAACTAGGAATTTGAAAATTTGAATTCTGTTGATTTTGGAAGTTAAATTTTCAAAAGTTAAAGAGATTATATTGTGATAAATCTGAATAAGATAAATGAATTTGGAATGATCTTATATAAGAAAAGTGAATAAGTAAAATTATATAAGTAGAAGATTTGTAAATGTGATTTATAAATAAAAGGACTTTTAAAAGAATATAAAGCACTAAATTCACTACTATTGCTGGAAAATAGTAAGGATGATGACTACAACATCATCACTATCATTTTTAAGTTTCCGTGTAATGAATTTGCTACCAATAATAAATTGAAATTGAAGTTTTGATGTGATAAAAAAATTGAATCTAAAATCCAAGTTGAAATTGATGAATATAAGTAAAATGAGTTTTGTACTTATAATATGAAATATAAAAAAAAATTAGTTTTGGTAAAGTTGAAAGAAATTTGAGTTAGCGTAATAAAATGTATGATTTGAAATTTAACTGAAGGAAAGTTAGATAAAGTGAATTGGATTTTAACCAGATTAGATAAGTTATTGAAATTTTAAAATGAGTTTAGTAAATTGGAGTAAAATTTAGGTAAATGTTTATGGAATTATGAATAAATAAGTTGTATAACAGATAAAATGGGAAAATGTAAATGTTAGTTCATTTAAACTAATTGAATATTAAACCAATTGAAATTAAAAGTGTTAAACCAAATTGAATGTAAACGAACTAAATTAAATTGGGTTATGTTGGTTATGCATTGGTTGTTAGATGGATGTTAGTGGATTGTATAAAAATTCATATGAAATTGAATTAATGAAATTGAAAGCTAAAGTAATTGAATCCAAATTGGAAGTGAAGCAAATCTAAACAGAATTGAACTTGTTTGAATTGAAAGTGAAGTAACTTGAATGTAATTAGTGAATGTAAACTAATTGAAAATGGATAAATGAATGTTAGTAAAATCCAATGTTAATGAATCAAAAGTGTATAAATTGAAAACCAATTCAATGAATTTTAATGAGAAGTGGATGTATATTGATCTGGTTATGGATTGATTGGATAGATATGGTTTGTTGGATGTTAGTTGGATGATAGTTGTTTGATGGCTGGATTTGTTGCTTTGATTGCATTTGCTATTTTGGCTAATATAGTAGTTGTTTTGGTATATGTTGTATATTGATATTATTTTCATATATACATGTTTCTCATTTGTTTGTTGAGTGTTTAGTAGGTGTGTATGGCCGTTTATGCTCGCTAATAATATATAAGATGCATATCTCGGATTACATGTCATACTTTTATATTTTCCCCCTACGGGATGCCTCATCCTCAAAGATGAGATGTATATTTGTGATGTATATATATGTCGTGATCCTACTATGATCGAACCGCGCAAAGAAGGCTACGGCGAAACTTTTTGAAAATTTAAGGCGTTAGAAATTTTTTGAAAAATTGGAAAAGAAAAAATAGATAACTAAAATTTTGATTTTGAGTTATAATTTGAAATGAAATTAGTTGGTTTTGAAAAGATAACTAAGAATGATTTGTAAACTTAGAAAAAAATCTAACTAATGGATTTTGGAAAAAGTTAAAGGGTTTAAATGAATGTGATATCAAAATTGAACGATTTGTTTTGAAAAGTTAATGGATTTTATGACTTTTTCTTACTTGGTAATTTCGAGGACGAAATTCTTTTAAGTAGGGGAGAATGTAATGACCCATAATTTCAGTCATTTGAAATTTAGATATTTAATTGACTTTAAATATTCACAAGTAAACTTCATAAGATGAATAACTTTTATTTTAAAAATAAGGATTTAATTAGGTAATTAAATTGTTAATTTAATATTTGAAATTGCAAAAATTATTAAATTTGGATTTAATATGAATAAAAATGATTTTTAAAGATGAATTAAATTCTATTTGAAATAACTGTAACGACCCATAAATTTTTAATAATTTTATTAATATATTTAATTGAAATTTTTGTGAAATTTTAAATAATAAAATTTTGAAATAAAAATTTAATATTTGTAATGCGTCTAGTTAAACATAGCAACTGGTAAATTTTCATCCGAAAATATGAAATTTTATTTTCGTGTGTAATTTTATTTCAATTTAATCAGTTACGAATTGATGAAAATAAAATGTTTTCGAAACATAAATATTTTTATATAGAAAAACTGATTGAGATGTCATTTTACATTTTTCCAAATTCGGACTTCTTTAGCTCCGTCGATCTTATTTTTCTGCGTTTTTGCTGCATTTTCCGCTAGTAGAAAATTCGAATTTTTATAATTCGATCGTGCCACTGATAATTTTATACCGTTTTGATCGTCTCGTCATGCCGATCTCTACGGTATATTCAACTCTGTGTTTTGAAATCCATTTCGTAGCGGAATCCGTGTAAATGGTAGCTGTGTCGGTAATTAGTTTCTGTCTGTTGGGTTTCTTACACCATTTCAACTTTCCATGGTATAACTCAACAGCCAATTACTGATATTCAACTGATGTGGCTGTCACTCTTCCCGATCTCAACTTTTGGCTCTTTGGTTTCCCAATGGAGAAAAAAGAAAAAAAAAATTATTCGTTGGTTCACGTTTTTCTCTGGTCTCATATTCATTGAAAACAGAAGAAAATTTATATTGCCAGCAACCTTCCTCCTCTCATTCTTTTTTTCTTTGCCCTCTTCCAGTTTTCTTCTTCGTTCCGCATCCCTCCTTTCATTTTACTCTTTCTCCTCAAACCCACCCAGCATCATCACCGCGTGCAGCTCGAACACGCCACCACCGCCTCACATCCCTGAAACCCAAAGCTGATCCATTTTCACCCCATGCCGAATCCAAAGCAACCGCCAGCTCTTTCCCATGGCCGAGTAAACCCATGCGCCCCTCCTCGCCTGCGCCATCAAAACTGACTCTGCCTCCTCCACTTTTTCATCGCCAGAACCGACAGCCGAGGCCGTTCATCTCCCATCCTCTTCCACGCGATGTCAGCCCTTCTACCCATGCTCGGCCACCTCAGCTCGGTCCATCACCACGCAGCTTCACATACCATGCTGAACTCGACGGCAAGCATCATATCCCTGAGCATCGCCAATCGCTTCTAAGCCGACCATCCCTTCTTTATGAGCTCACCTCCGGACATCTCTTGTTCAAGTTAGTATTCGGTTTATATATATTATATTAGTTTATATGTTTATACGTATATTTGTCATATGTTACACGAAGATATATATATATATATATTCCTACTTTGTATATATGTCAATCTGTATAAGTATAAGTCTATGCTCTGATTTCTATTTTTACATTCTGTTTATGGTACATATAGTATAAATCCTATTATTTGAATATATTATAAAAGGAGTATTACACATAATTATATATGTATATAGTTTCAACTGTTACAAAGAGATAAGTTTTATATGTATTAGTCTGCATATATGTATAATAATTAGTTCCTATTGTATCGCCTGCTTTGCTACCTTATATTATGTAGTATGCTTTAGTCTGATTTGGTAACAACCAACATATGTAAAGTGGTATTGCCGTTTGTACATAAAGTATGAATTCGAAATATAGATACGTGTGGGTTTATATATATATATATATATATATATATATATATATATATATATATATATATATATATAATAGTTTGTTTAAGCTTAAAATTTATAAAGTTGTTTTATATATGTTTTAGTTGTATACATTTTGATCTGTTAGTTTAATTATATACGTTACATTAGTTTATATATATAAGGTTTTATTAATATAGTTGTACATGGTTATATACATGTTCACTTATACCGATTTTTCTTCGTGGATTCAGATTCTGATTTATTTCATCGATTCTATCTACCAGCTTTGATCGTCAAATTCGTGCCCATCTCACCTTGCTTCAGATTCGTAAATCATCGTCTTTTTGTTCATCTCTAGCCTCAAAAGGTGAGAAATCACTCACGATTAAATGTTCTTTTATTTATTAAATTTGATTTCCATTGAAACGACAATTGGAATACGCTGCTGTTGGTTATTTACACTGTTATATATATATATATATGATATTACCTATATCAGTTCACCTGTGACATCTGACACCATTATCTGTTATGTATGTTGATGATATATGCCTATTATATTATTATCATATCTATTATCACTCTGCAAGTTTCCTATTAGTATAGAATTCCCCATGGGTTGAAATGATACATACCCGAACGACCTGTAAAATAGGAGAAAATCGTTATGGGTTGAAATGATTAACCCAAGCGATTTTCATTTGAATTGAATTTGGGATTACGGGTTGAAATGATATACATATATACCTGTATATACTTAAATTACGGATTGAAATGATGAATATCTGTATCACTTGACTATATGATAGAAAATTATATACAGACAACGTTGGTCTATATATAAATAATTTGAAATGATTATTATGACTTTTGGAAAGAAATATATGGTTTCATATAAATATTGATTTTAGATATTATATAAATGTTATCTTATATATAGTTAAATTCTTGGTTTTAAGCTTAATAATAAAGTTTGATTTTATCGAAATATAATATGGTTAGGTATTCATTTAAATTTTATTTTAATATAGAGTTTATAATGATTAAATAAATTCAGGTTGAGAAGATGGATTGTAAATTGATTTAAAATTGATTTTAATTAAGAAATATATTTAATTAGAAATTGATTTGGAACTAATTGAATTTGATTTTTTTTTTTAAAGATATGATTTTATAATTTGATTTGATTTAAGGTGATTTAAAGAATATTTCAAGTTTAAATGAATTGGAGGAAATATTTAGTCATATGAAATTTGAGGTTTTATTTAAATGATAATTGATTTAGTAAGTAAATATTTCAAAATAAATAATAGTAAAGTGAATTTGATATATATATATACATATATATATATATATATGGAATTATCAAATCTTGTTTTGAAATGTTTGAATATTTAAATCTTTGAAAATATTTTTTTTTTTGGCAAGGCCGACGGTTTTATAGTGGACCGACCACTTTTATTACCACGTAATAAAGTTGTAGTACAGGAGTAAGGTAGAAGTACCTTAACTACTAAGAAGGTAAGTAAAGTAAAAAACAGCACAGGAGTGTGACAGACAAGTCACAGCTACAAGAAATAAATTACTAGACTAGTTCTCCTCCGGAGAGGAAGAATCACCATCACTATCATCATCCCGGGAAGGATCCAGAGAACGACTCCCATGACGACCAAAAAATGGGCGAAAACGAGTAACAAGAGAAGGATCATAACAGACAGAGTCAAAGGAGTAAATATAAGCTCGATCCCAGTCAGTATCAGCTAGAAGTTCAGAATTAGTCTCAGCAAACTTACCTTCCAAGTCAAGAACCAAGGAATTATCAGATATCCTGTAGTAAAGGCACCGAAGGTCCGTAAGATTATCAGAAACAAATCTAAAGAAGGAGTTATCCACAGGGTTGAATCTCATACGAGTACTCCGATCAACCCAACTATGTTCAGGCTCAACCCAATCAACGAGAGGCAGAGAGAGCTCCGGCTCAGCAGGGAGAACAGGCGATACGTCAGAAGGAACTGGGGAAACCGGACGCTGGACTTTGGGAACCCATTTCCTAAGCGGAGGCCGAGGTAGAGGGATCTTGGGCACAGCAGCGGAGACAGCAGAGTGCTTGCAGGCAGAGGCAATATGGCCAAAAGAGTGACAGGTGGTACAGATATCAGGGACCCAACCATAACGTACACGAACTTCCACCACGTGACCAACAGCAAGCTGGACAGGAATGGAGGATGGTAGCGGCCTAAGGGGAGAAATCTCAATCAGAGCCTTGGCGTAAACAAGCTTATCTCGCGCGACGGTATTAGAGTCAAAACAAATCAATTTACCAATATTGCAAGCTAACCAATTCAAACCACGCAGCGGTTGAAGAGCAGAGGGGATTTGAGAGAAATAAACCCAAACAGGGATGGATAAAACTTGTTCACGAGCAGTAGCAACCGTCGGAGACCAGGGTGTTATAATGAAGGGTTGTCCATCAAAGAACGTAGGCTCGGACTCAAGAACACGGCTTCGTTCCTCAGGGGAGGAGAACAGAAGGTAGTACAAGGAATCAACCAACTTAACTCTAAGACCACCATGAAGTCTCCAAGCCCTTCGACAAACAGCAGCCACATCACGAAGACGATGCTTAGGGTCCAAAAAGAATCCAACAACGTATCCAGACCAAAAGTCCATACCAGCTTGCATTACACAGGGGGGAGGGATCATAACTCCGTTTTCCTCAACGATCTCAAAAACTACTGGTTCATAAACACCCGCATTACGGGGCTTGGATGAAAAGAGGGAAGACCATGGTTTAGGAACAGACGTGTTAAGTGCAGCAGGGTGACACTCAGGCACAGGAAAGGGTCTCAGAACTTCACGGTGAGGAGCGACCGCGTGCAAGTTATCTCCAGGGGATAAAACAGTGGGTACAGGTCCTACCTTGTCATTAGCATTCTGTCGAACAGATGAAGTGCCACTGGCATCACCAAAACCTGCGCAGGGAATTGATGTCGAAGGAGCAACAGAGCAAGCAACATCAGATGCATTGTTCACGACCAGTGAAACCATCTCAAGAAGACCCAAATTGCAACTGGGTTTATTAACTTCGTTCATAATGGATCCGGACCTAGGGGGAGGAATCGAAGTACCTGAATTAGACGAAGATGATTTCATAGCCTCATGACTGGAAGCAACCGAAATAGCTTCAGTCGAACAAACGGGGGAAGTTGGAGACCGTATGATTTCAGAGAGGGGAGGGAAATCTAGCAACGAGAGGAGGTCAGGGCGAGCAACGTCATAAGATGCCATGTTACGAAAACAGCGACCAGAGCGAGTAGATGAGGGGGAGGGAAGAACCGAAGGGGAAGTGGGCATGAAGGGGGGACGGAGAAGAGGGATGCGAAGATGATGAAGACTTTAGGAAATAACGCAATCGCCTAATCGCCTGGAGCCATTAAATCCAAACTTACTTTTTTTTTTGTCTTTGAAAATATTAAAATTGAAATGGTTTATTTTGTGGTAAAAATCTGTATTCGAAATCGATATAATTTGAAATGGTTTATTGAGAAACTGAAATAAATTAAAATGGATGATTTGAGATTTGATTAAATTTAAAATTTGGAATTTGAATTGACTTGAATCGATTTATGAAATTTGAGAAAGCTATTTTATTATATAAAGTATTTTTAAAATTACATTTAAAACTATTTATATATGTTACTTTATAAATTTATTTCATGTAAACTATTTTAATATAAATTATTTTTTTATAAACTATTTTAAGTTATAAACTATTTTATTATATCACTATTATTTATATTTAAGCAGTTAAGTATGAAGTGTTATGATTCCAAAGCATTATGATTTCTAAATTTTGATTTCCAAAGTATTATGATTAACAAAGTGTTTGATGAAAGAATGTTGTTTAAATTTAAGTAAATTATTAAATTAAGTTTTGAAATTATTTAATAATTAAATAAAATTGAATTCTTTAATAAGTGAAATTGAATTCTTTAATAAGTGAAATTGAGTTTCTTTAATAATTAAGTTTTGAAATTTGTTAAATAAGTAAATAAGTGAAATTGAATTTCTTTAATAAGAAATAAAATGTGATTGATGGAAATTAATATGAGACTTGCAATTTAAAGAATTTTATTTGACAAATTTTATTTGATTCAATTAATAAGTTTTGATATAATGTAGGTAAACTTAAGTGATTGATTCAATGAATTGGAAATTCAATTGAAATTATTTTGAAATGATAAATTTACTTAATTTAAATGATTACTGAATGAATCCATCAATGAATTTAAATTGTTTGATTGTTAAATTAACTTAATTTAAATGATTATGGAATAAAACCTATATATGAATTTAAATCAATATTTGAATTGTTTTAAATAAAAATTGAAGTTGAATTATAGAGTTTTGAAATGGTAAATTTGGAAGTATTGAAACGTAAATTTTGGAAATTGATATAGAAAGACGAATGAAATGTTGGCTTTCAAAATCTAAGTGAGATTGAAATTGATTTTGGTTTTTGAAATTTATTAAACGACCAATCGGTGTAATAATTACGAAAGTTATTAAAGAAACCAGAATCGGTTAGGGACATACTCACTGTCTAAACCGAATGCCACTTTAATAACTATACGCGGAGTGTGATCCAGACTGAAGTGGTTGGAATGATGCATGTTGATGCTTGAAGAAAGAGAACGATAATGGATAGCGTTGACACTTGTGTCAGATTGAAAATGACTAAAACAGGAGCCGTGTCAGGCCAATGAAGTCAGCCTCCTCTTAGCGAACACACTTCTTCGTAAACTACTCATTACTTGTTTTTGATTGGTGCGCACCCTTGAATTGGGAGTGCTGTTTCGCGGTGTTGCGATCGTTGCGGCGATGCGTTCTCACCAGTCCGGATCAGGCAAACGGTAGTTTCACTACCTTGGGTATTGCCTCATGTGCCTTGTCATACTCGTATCCCTATGCGCGACCACTACGATTCGTTTCGTGTTATACCTATAGAGTACTCCTTGATAGCCCACCAGTTTACGGTGGAGTTTGCAGTGCTGTATAGACTATGACGCTCATATAAAATGTGTTAAGGGGGATAATGGTAATGCCTTAACGCTATTTTGATACTTTATATTACTGATAGACATTATCTACTTAGAGTACGCTACTACATAGTAGATAGTTTAATGAATCCTTAGAGGATGTTTATCCCAAACATCCTTTCAATTATTTGTATTTCTGTTGTTATTTCACTTGAGTTGGATTTATTGATATAAGAATGTTAATCCTGACTCAAGTGTTTGTGTTTTACTTTACGCTCGGGTCAGACCGAGGGTACCGGTATTCGTGACTCACCTATGGAGTTGGAGCTTCGCTTGGAGATCCAGCTATCTATCTAGCTTTCACATATTCAGTTGATTCTAGTGATGTATCCTGATTCTTTTATTTGACTATTGTATCTGAGACTTCTGTTGTAACTTATTTAACTTTGTTACATATATAGTAGCTTCATGAACTACTATTCACTTTGTTTCCGCTGCATATTGTTATATTACTCTGCATTTGTGATTCTGTGATTATTTATTTACTATATATGCTGAGTTTGCTAAATATAAACTTACAATTTGGTATTTTGAGTAATTCAATTTCGGCATGTTTGGATGCGAATGTTTGAAAATATCAGGTCGTTACATTTGGTATCAGAGCTTTGGTAGCTCTAGGCAAAACTTAGCATATAGGGTAAATTTATTTACAGAATCACTTTTATTCAAGTTTGAATCACTTCCTTTTGACTCGATTCCTTTGAATTTTGGAACATTCTCAACGGTTCGAAAAATCTATTCGTGTCCCTCACTATTCGTCTTCTTTTAAATTCTGGAGTATTCCATAACTCCACTTCGAACAAAACTCTATAATAACCCGGTGGTCTCGCCAATCTTCAAATGATTTGTAAAGGGGTGAAACTCCTTTACAATAGGCATTGATTTACCGGAGATTTATGTATACTCGGTTTGGGATGCTATCTATCTCCTGCTATGTCTGAATTCTTTTTCTTAAGATCGAATGTAGATTTGCCTTGGAATTTTGCATCGATCGTATTCTTGAAGTGGCGGTCGACCTGGTTAAGGTTTCCCGTGATTTATATAAACTTATCCATCATTCTATTTTGTTATTTAATTATCTTACCTTTGTTTCAAACTTATCTTTGAATCAAAATTCTCTTTGATATGAGTCTATCAAATTTGAATCTATATACTTGTTTTGAAATCTATTCTTGTATCGTCGAGCGAGGAAGCGTATTTGAAGATTAATATATATTGTGTTGTTTGAGTCGTTGATGTTGATTGGGGTTTTCGATCGATTCGTCTAATCAATGCTATCGATAGGATTTCCAAAACACTTGAGCAGAGCAAGCTGACACAATATTGTATTAAAATTTAGAAAATAAAATAAAGTTTGTATGATTTTACTATATACATAAGTATGAATTTTTCTTTAACTAAACTGTTAATAAATTGATTGTTGGAATGATAATATTTGATTATCATTTATTATTTTGTAAACCATTGACTATTGCAATATAAATAAATGAATTTATAAAACTTGGGCATAATTTGATTGGAATTTGAAGTGAACTTAAATTAGAAATGAGAATTTAATTTTCCATAATTTCGAACTATGGTTTTAAAGTTTTAAAATGCATATAATTTAAAATATTTTCGAATAGAAATGGTTTCCAAAGAATTTAAATGATTAAATTAGAGCTCTTCTCTTTTGTCCTGGGAAAATAACTTCGATGATGACGGCCGCATCATCGACATTCATTTTCGACTTTCAGAGTGGAGAGACCATTCTGTAGCTTCACTACACTTTTGTTTTGAAAATAAAATTGAATTTGAACTTCTGAGGTATGACTTGATTTATAATATATATTATATATGTTTATAAGTTTGGTTTAATGTATATAGTATATATATATATCGTTTGAAGTTAATCGGAAATTTAATTCTTAAATTTATTGTTAATGGATGTTTTCAATTATTAAAATGAAGTCAGAATTTTTAAATATATATTTAAAATTGAAAAATTGAATTAGAAATTTACTTGTATAATAGTCAATTACATTCCCATATAACTTATCTTAAGCATTCAGAAGTTGAATATGTAATTGAATAACTTACAATGTTAAATGGTGATTAATGATTTTATAAATAAAATTTGAGTGGTTATGACAAATGTTATACACTTAGATTGTTGTTATAAAATGTTAATAAAGATAAATTGAATAATAAGTTGAATGAATAGTAAATGGGACAAATTAAATATAAAAAATTCTAAAGAACTCTTTTGGTATCAAATATTAATAAATTGAAATTAAATCAACTTATTGAAATACCTTGAATTTTAAATCAAATATTGAGTACTAATTAAGGTAAATTGAAATTTACATGGCTTGGACCAATTGTTTGCTTTGTTTTCAATCTATTTCTTTCTGGTTATTTCTATTCTCCTGCCTCCTTCCTTTTCGAGGACGAAAAGATTTGAGTAGGGGAGAGTGTAACGACCCGTAAATTTTTAATAATTTTATTTGTTTTATTAATATATTTAATTGAAATTTTTGTGAAATTTTAAATAATAAAATTTTGAAACTAAAATTTAATATTTGAAATGTGTCTAGTTAAACATAGCAACCGGTAAATTTTACCTCGAAAATATGAAAGTTTATTTTCCTGTACAATTTTATTTCAATTTAATCAGTTAGGAATTGATGAAAATAAAATGTTTTCGAAACCTAAATATTTTTATATAGAAAAATTATAAATCATCTTCCGACTGAGACGTCATTTTTCGTTTTTTCAAATTCGGACTTCTTTAGCTCCGTCGATCTTATTTTTCTACGTTTTTGCTGCATTTTCCGCTAGTAGAAAATTCGAATTTTTATAGTTCGATCGTGCCACTGATAATTTTATACCGTTTTGATCGTCTCGTCGTGCCGATCTCTACGGTATATTCAGTTCTGTGTTTTGAAATCTATTTCGCAGCGGAATCCGTGTAAATAGTAACTGTATCGGTAATTAGTTTATGTCTATTGGGTTTCTTACACCATTTCAACTTTCCGTGGTATAACTCAACAACCAATTACTGATATTCAACTGACGTGGTTGTCACTCTTCCAATCTCAGCTTTTGGCTCTTTGGCTTCCTAATGAAAAAAATGAAAAAAAAAATATTCGCTGGTTCGCGTTTTTCTCTGGTCTCATATTCATTGAAAACAGAACAAAATTTATATTACCAGCAACATTTCTCCTCTCATTCTTTTTTTCTTTGCCCTCTTCCAATTTTCTTCTTCGTTTCGCCTACCTCCTTTCATTTTACTCTTTCTCCTCAAACCCACCCAGCATCATCACCGCATGCAGCTCGAACACGCCACCACCGCCTCACTTCCCTGAAACCCAAAGCCGATCCAATTTCACCCCATGCCGAATCCAAAGCAACCGCCTGCCCCTTCCCTCGGCTGATCAAATCCATGCGCCCCTCCTCGCCTGCGCCATCAAGACCGACTCCGCCTCCTCCACTTTTTCATCGCCAAAACCCACAGCCGAGGCCGTTCATTTCCCATCCTCTTCCACGTGATGTCAGCCCTTCTACCCATGATCGGCCACCTCAGCTCGGTCCATCACCATGCAGCTTCTCATACCATGCCGAACTCGACGGCAAGTATCATGTCCCTGAGCATCGCCAATCGCTTCTAAGCCGACCATCCCTTCTTTATGAGCTCACCTCTAGACATCTCTTGTTCAAGTTAGTATTCAGTTTATATATATTATATTAGTTTATATGTTTATACGTATATTTGTCATATGTTACAGGACGATATATATATGCCTACTTTGTATATATGTCAGTTTGTATAAGTATAAGTCTATGCTCTGATTTCTATTTTTGCATTCTGTTTATGGTACATATAGTATAGATTCTATTATTTGAATATATTATAAAAGGAGTATTACACATAATTATATATGTATATAGTTTCAACTGTTACAAAAGGATAGGTTTTATATGTATTAGTATGTATATATGTATAATAATTAGTTCCAATTGCATAGCCTGCTTTGCTACCTTATATTATATAGTATGCTTTAAAATACATACAAATTTATTTTAATATTCTGCCTGATTTGGTAACAACCAACATATGTAAAGTGGTATTGCCGTTTGTACATAAAGTATGAATTCGAAATATAGATACGCGTGAGTTTATTTATATATATATATATATATGATAATTTGTTTAAGCTTAAAATTTATAAAGCTGTTTTATATATGTTTTAGTTATATACATTTTGATCTGTTAGTTTAATTATATACGTTACATTAGTTTATATATATCAGGTTTTATTAATATAGTTATATATGGTTATATACATGTTCACTTATACCAATTTTTCTTCATCGATTCAGATTATGATTTATTTTATCGATTCTATCTACCAGGTTTGATCGTCAAATTCATGCCCATCTCAGCTTGCTTTGAATTCATAACTCATCGTCTTTTTGTTCATCTCTAGGCTCGAAAGGTGAGCAACCACTCACGATTAATGTTCTTTTATTTATTAAATTTGATTTCAATTAAAACAACAATTGAAATATGCTGTTGTTAGTTATTTACACTGTTATATATATACTATTACCTGTATCAGTTCACCTGTGACATCTGACACCATTATCTGTTATGTATATTGATATATATTCCTGTTATATTATTATCATATCTGTTATCACTCTGCAAGTTCCCTGTTAGCATAGAATTCCCCATGGGTTGAAATGATACATACCCGAACGACGTGAAAAATAGGAGAAAATCATTATGGGTTGAAATGATTAACCTAAGCGATTTTCATTTGAATTGAATTTAGGATTACGGGTTGAAATGATATATATGTATATATATATATATATATACCCGTATATATTTAAATTACGGATTGAAATGATAAATATCAGTATCACTTGACCATAGGATACAAAATTATATACAGACACCGTTAGTCTATATATAAATAATTTGAAATGATTATTATGGTTTTGGGAAAGAAATATATGGTTTTATATAAATATTGATTTTAGATATTATATAAATGTTATTTTATATATAGTTAAATTCTTGATTTTAAGCTTAATAGTAACATTTTGTTTTATCGAAATATAATATGGTTAAGTATTTATTTAAATTTTATTTAATATAGAGTTTATAATGATTAAATAAATTTAGGTTGAGAAAATGGATTGTAAATTGATTTTAATTAAGAAATATATTTAATTAGAAATCGATTTGTAACTTATTGAATTTGAAATATTTTTTAAAGAAATGATTTTTATAACTTGATTTGGTTTAAGGTGATTTAACGAATATTTCAAGTTTAAATTAATTGGAGGAAATATTTAGTCATTTGAAATTTGAGGTTTTATTTAAATGATAATGGATTTAGTAAGTAAATATTTCAAAATAAATAATAGTAAAGTGAATTTGATATATATATATATATATATATATATATATATGGAATTATCAAATCTTGTTTTGAAATGTTTGAATATTTAAATCTTTGAAAATATTGAAATTGAAATGGTTTATTTTGTGGTAAAAATCTGTATTCAAAATCGATATAATTTGAAATGGTTTATTAAGAAACTAAAATAAATTAAATGGATGATTTGAGATTTGATTAAATTTTGAAATTTGGAATTTGATTTGACTTGAATCGTTTTGTGGAATTTGAGAAAGCTATTTTATTATATAAAGTATTTTTAAAATTACATTTAAAACTATTTATATATGTTACTTTATAAATTTATTTCATATAAACTATTTTAATATAAATTATTTTTTATAAACTATTTTAAGTTATAAACTATTTGATTATATATACTATTATTTATATTTAAACGGCTAAGTAGGAAGGGTTATGATTCCAAAGCATTATGATTTCTAAATTTTGATTTTCAAAGTATTATGATTAACAAAGTGTTTGATGAAAGAACATTGTTTAAATTTAAGTAAATTATTAAATTAAGTTTTGAAATTATTTAATAATTAATAAAATTGAATTCTTTAATATGTGAAATTGAATTCTTTAATAAGTGAAATTGAGTTTCTTTAATAATTAAGTTTTGAAATTTGTTAAATAAGCAAATAAGTGAAATTGAATTTCTTTAATAAGAAATAGAATGTGATTGATAGAAATTAGTACGAGACTTGTAATTTAAAGAATTTAATTTGACAAATTTTATTTAATTCAATTCATAAGTTTTGATATAATGTAGGTAAACTTAAGTGATTGATTTAAGGAATTGGAAATTCAATTGAAATAATTTTGAAATGATAAATTTACATAATTTAAATGATTACTGAATGAATCCATCAATGAATTTAAATTGTTTAAATGTTAAATTAACTTAATTTAAATGATTATGGAATAAAACCTATATATGAATTTAAATCAATAATTGAATTGTTTTAAATAAAAATTGAAGTTGAATTATAGAGTTTTGGAATGGTAAATTTGAAAGTTTTGAAACGTAAATTTTAGAAATTGATATAGAAAGACGAATGAAATGTTCGCTTTCAAATTCTAAGTGAGATTGAAAATGATTTTGATTTTTGAAATTTATTAAACGACCAATCAGTGTAATAATTACGAAAGTTATTAAAGAAACCGGAATCGGTTAGGGACATACTCACTGTCTAAACTGAATGCCACTTTAATAACTATATGCGGAGTGTGATCCAGAATGAAGTGGTTGGAATGATGTACTTTGATGATTGAAGAGAGAGAACGATAATGGATAGCCTTGACACTTGTGTCAAATTGGAAATGACTAAAACAGGAGCCGTGCCGGGCCAATGAGGTTAGCCACCTCTTAGCGAACACACTTCTTCATAAACTACTTATTACTTGTTTTTTATTGGTGCACACCCTTGAATTGGGAGTGTCGTTTCGCGACGTTGCGATCGATGCGTTCTCACCAGTCCGGATCAGGCAAACGGTAGTTTCACTACCTTGGGTATTGCCTCATATGCCTTGTCATACTTGTATCCCTATGCGCGACCACTACGATTTGTTTTGTGTTATACCTATGGAGTACTCCCTGATAGTCTACCAGTTTATGGTGGAGTTTACAGTGTTGTATAGACTATGACGCTTATATAAAATATGTTAAGGGGGATAATGGTAACGCCTTAACGCTATTTTGATACTTTATATTACTGATAGACATTATCTACTTAGCGTACGCTATTACATAGTAGATAGTTTAATGGATCCTTAGAGGATGGTTATCCCAAACATCCTTTGAGTTATTTGTATTTCTGTTGTTATTTCACTTGAGTTGGATTTATTGATATAAGAATGTTAATCTTGACTCAAGTGTTTTTGTTTTGCTTTACGCTCGGGTTAGACTGAGTGTACCAGTGTTCGAGACTCACCTTTGGAGTTGGAGCTTCGCTTGGAGATCCAGCTATCTATCCAGCTTTCAGATATTTAGTTGATTCTAGTGATGTATTCTGATTCTTTTATTTGACTATTGTATCCGAGACTTCTATTGTAACTTATTTAACTCTGTTATATATAGTAGCTTCATGAACTACTATTCACTTTGTTTCCACTGCATATTGTTATGTTACTCCGTGTCTGTGATTCTGTGATTATTTATTTACTGTATATGCTAAGTTTGCCAAATATAAACTTACAATCTGGTATTTTAAGAAATTCAATTCTGACATGTTTGGATGCGAATGGTTGAAAATATTAGGTCGTTACAATGACGATGTTAGAAACTTTTGAAATTGAACTGAAATTTAATTTACGGCAATTGAATATTTTAATATTTAATTGACGTGTAAAAATAGTCATTTTTCACACAGTCTTGGATTTAGATGAAACTGGTTTCATTGGATCTGTAATGTTATATTACTGTAAGATTTCAAATTTTGTGTCAATTGGATTTACGGTTTAGTCGTGGCAAGCTAAAACGCATAGAAATTTGTTTAAGTAAATTCTAAATTTAAATAATTCAATTCGAAAACACATCTTCCAAATTAGATCGAATTGGCTCTCGATATATATTCCATTGTATTCGGAATAGGGGTAAAATATTATAAACGCTAGGCAGCAAGATTCAATTGGAGTCCTAAAAATTTAGCGATGAATAGTGCGCGTAAATTTTCTATAAAAGGCCAAACTTTTTTTTTATTTTCACAAAACCTAGGGCACAACCAAACCCTAGCAGCCATTATATTTCGATGGCCAGAAATTGCCAATCATCTTCCTCAATTATCTTCCAATATGTTAATTTTCACAAAAAATTTCAACTGCAAACTTGTAGAGCTCCTCGAGCTCGAAAAATCCAACAGTAACGATCGAATATGGAGCAACATGGATGGAGGAAATCTTCCTCGCTCGTCTGCTATTCACGCACGTTTTTCGAGGCAAATTGGTGACCAAGCTCGCCTATACTTCAGGCATTGATGGTGTACGTGATGGTCGTTCGTATGAAGGTGGTTGATCGAGCTAGCACGCTGAGATGGTGGCACGGAAATTCAAAGATGGATCGCGGCTCTATGGGTTTCGTTTGAACTTTATAACAATTGGGGGAAGAAGAAAGTAGACATGGCCTGGATCTTGTTTAGCAAAACGTGCGGCCGATATTAAAGCTAGGTTAAATTTTTAAATAAAGTTGTAAATAATTTATATATTAATTCGTACGATCTTTAAAATGTCGTAACTTCTTCATACGAGGTCTGTTTTTGACGAAACAAATTGCATCGGGTCTATATTGACGACCACTACATTTTAGAGTTGTTTTGGAGTAGATTGTAGCTAGTGTAAATTTTGGTTAAAATTAAACGCTCGTTTAATTTTATTCGGAATAAAACACTGTAACTGCTATCGGAAGCAATGTAAGTACAACTGACTCTTTCTGACTCCCAGATATTTTTATATAAGTGAGAATAAATTTATTTTATGCTGATTGTTGATTGTTTGGATTATATATATATATATATATATATATATATATATTGATTGGTATTTGGATATATTCCTGCCTATTGGAGCAGATGACACCCTATACGTTCTCATGTATGAGCGGATGACCCTTTGTACGGGCGTCTGCCTCGAAGCGACATTGTATGCATAATCTAATATGTATATTTGTTGCAGGATACAGGTTGGAGGGATCCAACTGGATTCCTCACCAGTATTGGTTTTATTTACAGATATTGCGAAATATGCTGTTATCATGTGATATAAGATGTTTGGATGCCGTGATTGATATATTTAGTGCTGCTGATGCATTGGGCCTATTTTTGGTAATTTAAAAATGTTAAAGTGATGATTTCAATTTAAAAAGGATTTCAACTGATTTTGAAAATAGATATTATATATATTTTTGAATGGTTAAAGGAATGAATTATTTTTAAACAAACAAAAGATATAACTCTTATGTTATAAAATTGTGATATTTGCGAAATATGATTGAGATGTGATGTTTGAAATGTGGAGTTAACTACTTTGTGAAATAATATAAATTGAGATTTTGAATTATTATAAATGGTTTATATGTATAGATTTGTAATGTTGAATTTTTATAAATAAAAATTATGGAATTATAAGGAAGTTTTTTAAGTTTTAAAATGAAGTTATAAATGGATTTTATAAGTAAATAAGATTTGTAGATTTATGAATTTGTGAAGTTATAGAAGAATGATTTTTTAAATAAGAGAGTTATAAGAAATTAACTTATAATTTGGATTTTAGCATGTAAATGAGTTTTAATAGAACTGGTAAATAAAAGGATTTTCGTATGAAAGTTTTATAACATAGAAATGCAAAGTTATAAACATTGTTTCATAAATGTGAAATCAATTAAAATTGATAAACTAAATATAGAAGTTTATTGAAGGAATTTCATCCACGATTTTGGACAGTGGATAATCCTTTAATTTAAAGTGCAACAGTAATGGATTTGGTTAGAAATTAAATCCACGATTTTGGACAGTAGATAATCCTTTAATAAATATGTAGAAGTTCTGAATTTGGTAAGAGAAACTATATTCACGATTTTGGGAAGTGACTATTATTTTAAATTAAATAAATGTTTTGAAAAGTGATATTTTGTAAATGAAGTTAAATGGTTTGAAAGATGTTTTAAAATGTGTTAATTATCGAATGCATAGATTTCAACATTCATTGTTGAAATAGACGTTTTCGAGAAGAAAGGAAATGTTGGACTATAACACTGTTGTTATCGTAAATTATTTTTGAAAGGAAATGTTTTGTATAGTATATGGGATTTATACATCTATCTAATTTCCGAATCCCTATACAAATGATTTTGGGTTGTCGTAACGATGTTTTACGCAACATTCGTTTTGACCCATGTAAATATGTTTAAGAGAATGTTTTCCTTATAGAATAAAATATATACTTAATCATGATCTAAGTATATGTAATATTTTCAAAATGTTGAAAATAAAGAGAATTGTTAATTACTTATTATTAAATAAGTATATGGAAATATTTTCCAATATATAAAAAGTTAAAATGATTTTGAGAATATATCTTTTTAAAGATAATTTGAAGTGAATATTTGGCAAGTGATTTAATTAATAAAAGATTAATTAAAAGGGCCTAGTGATTACATATGGTGCTAAATATTTGTTTGCTTGCTTTGATAGTTAAATAACGGACTATCAAATTTGGCCATTGTAGTTCCTCGACTTGATATGAGAACTATATAGTTGTACGCTTAGTACGTAGCCATCTGTGTAGGCTTGATTATCGTTTATATTGAGGATGTTGATTCATGTTGTGCAGAGTATTACTCTAATCTATCGAGCTTCCTTCTTGGCCGAAGGGTAGCAAGTTGAAAGTTGGAGACGTGATAAGTCTATTAGAGTTAGTTTCTATGTGAGGTTTAGAAACGCTTTTGCATTCTTGGTGCGAAGAGACCGGGATCAGATTTATCTGAAAACCACTTCGGACCAATGTATATGCGTTCGATAGTGTAGGTTATTAATGAAACTGATATTCAGGATTTTTGCAATGGAGGACTGCTTATTGATCGTTTGGGGTTAAAATCCCAATATACATCCACTAGAAGTAATCTTTTCATTATGAAATATCCAATGCAAGAACTATTCGCTAATAATTCCAGGGATTTCCCTACAAGATGTGGTAGGAAAGTACCTTCGGTTTGTCTTGTTCCTGAACAACTTGTATGGATGTTTATCTGACATTGCATTTCTAATATTACGTACATTGGTTTTTACAAATGTACATCAGTGGTTGCGGAGAAGATAACTTCTCTTCGCTTAACACCCTCCTTGAGACATATGAGCTTAAGAGTTGTATTTTTGTGGAAGGCAATTAGAAGTCAATGTAAATGGCCATGTGGCATTCTAAGTGATGTGATATGTGATTGTGAAAAGTAAACGTTACCTCAAGCCTCATCAACCGAAAATGACCGAAACAGGGTTAGATGCGACAAGGCAAAGTGGGTCGCTCCCAAATAGGATATGATCATCCTCTTCTAGATATATCTTTACACGCTATGATGTCATGTATCTAATTATTGTGGTTTGTATGCATAGAAGGCCCCCGGAAAAGGTCGGTAACACCCGGAGGATGATATATTCGGTACTATCTAGTTACAGAGATAGGCCGATCTTGTGTTGGTAGAGAATCCTTTGTGATGGTTCTTAGTGCATTCCTCTAAAGATGTACCTGTCTGATGGTTCACCTGGTCATTTGTATGGAAATTCAAACCCCACTACGATCTTGCAATTTTGTTTGTAATGGCGTAATGAATAGCCCCGAAATGTTATATAGATAACCATTTCGGCTATGATTAATATTATTTGTATACTGGACACTAGAATAATATAAGAGGATTTGATATGAAATGTTTTAGATATCGTAAGGTAAAAACATGTCCGTGTTTATGTGTGGGTGTGTCTTACGAGATACTTTTGTTTTGATAAAGAGAAAGTTTGGTAATTTAATAACTTCTGTTGAGTGTGTTCCTCACGCTGGTTTCCCAGACCGATCCGAGCGTTCTTCCCTTTGAATGATCGGGTCAGACTGTGTATATTTACAGGTTCAAATTTGGTGCTTTTGGAGCTTCAGCAAGTGAGCCAGAGATTTTCATTTCGTATACACGTATCTGTTTTGCTTATCCACTGTGCTTAGTTGTTGTATATTACCGGCAATTGTAAGGATGGGTTAGTATAACTGTTTAGTTTGATAACTACTGATTGATTGTTGTACTCTGATTGATGTATGTATACACATTTTCTGTTTTGTAAAGATCATCGATATTATATTATATGTTTTCTGCTGCGATGTGAGATTCAGTATTGTTCTATCTTCTCTCTTTCTTCTCCTCTCTTCTTCTCTCTTCTTTTCTTTCTCTTGACTTTCCATAAATCTGTGCTTTTTAGGTCGGACATGTGCGTATGATTGTCGATTCAAAGGGTATGGATTTGCAGGTCATCAAACATCCATGACAATGTAGGAATCATTGATGTTTTGGCAATACTTTTAAAATTTTCCCATAGACCAGATCTTTGACTTGCTAGGTTACTAGAAGAGACAACATATATAAATAGAACTAGGCCTCCTACATTAACTACTTTAATAAAGATTTTTTGAACATCTTTGTATATCAATTGCACTTTCTAGATAGCTTTATTCCATATAAGAAGTATTCTGCCTTTCTCATCCAAATAATTGTTGTGTAGGAACTCCCATTCATCCTCCCATTGATTCAGTAAAGAAGTTTAGGTTATTATCATTGAACTTGTTCTCTAGTATACCCATCATAGAAGAAAGATAACACATTCTAAGATTATAGAGGTCTAATTTGCGGTTATCACTATTTAGACCTCTAACATTCCAACTTATTATTGACATATAGGTTTTGGGAGGTCAGCTCCTTAATTTCCTAGGAGATTCCTCTCGCACACTAGATACCTTGCTTGTATTTATTATAGAAACAAACTGATTTTCATACTCTTGGTTAATTTTGGTGTACTCTAGTTAATACGCACCTCCTCCTCTTCTTTTTTAGAAGAACTCCGTAATTCAATGTTTAGTTGCTTAAATCCTCTATTGTTTTAAGTAGCTTCTCTAGTTCCTCCACAGCATAGTGTTGGGATGATGTCTCCACCTGGATTTCCTGAGATGACTTGGTCTAGTTATCCTCACTTTCCCTACGAGTTTCAGGGTCCTCCACCACCTTCTTACCCTTAGGGTCCTCAGAATTAATGTCATGATGTATATATAAGGATAGCTATGTTTTATGTGTAGCAGCAATTGTCTCCTCGGGTTTACTTATTGAGCCTGAATTGTTGCCTTGGCTTTCTATGTTTTTATTTGTGCTACTTTCACCTTTATTTCCCATATCTGTTTGACTGGCTTGATTATAGTTTCACACTATGCATTACTATGCCCAAAGCATTGACATTACTTTCATATATAAGGAATATATTCATATTCTATATTCTGCACGTACACATTACCATATCTATCCTTGGATCTCAATTGTTTTTTAAGCTCATCATTAGCCTTAACATTAATCAACACTCTAGCATAGTTTTTTTACCAGCTTGGTGTAATAATCCATTGCTAAGGCGATGTCTATTAAGCTAGATAGTTTACTTATCCCCTTCGCATTCCATAATGCAAGATCCAGGTTTATCATCCTCACCTAATAAGGTACGATTCTAACACATCCCTCTCAAGTCTAAGATTAGGCTCCCATCGTTTGATAAAGATTAACTTGCTACCCATGAACCACGGGACCCCTGCTAGAACTTTGCTGCAGTCTTCTTCAATTGCAATTTTTATAAGATGAAAACCATTCTCTCTTGCAAATATGTTCCAGGTACCTTTAGGGTTCCATTCTCGTTTGATTTAAGCGTTTAAATGTATATAATACAGTCTTTTACCCACCAAATAAATATAAATTAAATGCTTCCACATACTTTTTGCATCAATAAATACAAATATAAATTAAATGCTTCCACATACTTTTTGCATCAATAAATACTAAATCATCCAGATCTGCAAAAATACCTTCGTCACCAACCACATCTTTAAATTTTTGAATCCCACCATTAATGATCGTGTTCCCCACTAAAGCAGCTGCCCACGTGCATATACTGGCTTAAATTTTTGAGATTGCTCCACTTTAGATTGATTATTATTCTTGATTGAGATTTGTACTTCATGGAATTTTACTTTGTCGGCTTGAACCCTAGGAAATTTTTTTCCTTTTCCTACTCACCTTCTTCCATTTAGATAATCCATCTTCAATTTATGCTTTGGAATTAGGTTTCGTCTTAGGGTTTTGAATTTAGTCACCATTTGCCAACAAATTATTAATTTTCCATTTCAAGTACATGAAATTTAAATATATGATCCAACCTTACCATAGAGCTCAAAACCTTAACCCATTCATCCAAACCACTATGAGAATTATTCTTCCTAACAGATTCTAAATGCTTATTAGCCTCCTTAGAAATGCATCATTTAATCAAACTAGTCCCAAGAAATTTAAACATTGCATCATTTAGTTGAACTTTAGAGGCCAACATCTGCTAAAAATTCATCACATCATCTCTCCAACTGATGCATCTAAACCTATGCCTACTACTACTTGTCTTGGAGGAGTTATCTATGCCTAGAGAAGTTGTCTACATCAAGAGAAGTCACATCGTGGTTGAACCCTTGCCATTGTGTGTCCCTACTATGCGTGAAGTTGTGATGTGTGTCCATGCTACTACAAAAAAGAAACCCTAGATTTGATTTGATGTACGAAACCACTAAAGAAACCCTAGAAGAGGTGGATTAGGAAGACGGCTGAAGAAACCTTAGGCGAGGTGGATGTGGGTTGAAGTGAATAAAAAGCGTAGAGGGAAATAATTGTGAAAAGAATGGCCTCCTTAATAGAATTGCAAGAACCGAAAAATATCTTTAAAATACAAAACACTTCACCTAACTGAGTTTACTTGCATATCTACTAAGTAAGTATTCTAACATTTTTTTGTGTTGTAAATTATAAACAATATGTTACAAAGTTTATATATAAAATTGTTTGTCTGTACTAACACTTTTTTGGTTATCCCCTTTTTTTACTATTGAGTGTCTATAATATTAATTTTTTTTGCAAATTGGGAAATATAATTTATTGTTAGATTATTGTTTTGGTGTAGCGATTATTTTGTGAAAACAGTTTCGTGATATAGATCATGAAAGAACATAGGCTTACAAAAAGTAAAGAAACATACTTCGAAAGTTCCACATGATAAGATAGTTTATTAACGATGGAGTGATGTTAGTTAGTAGAGTGTATAATAAAACAGTATAGTAGATCCATTCACCAAAGGACTACCTTGATACATTTTGAGAAACCTGGTCAGAGGAATAGGATTGAGATTCCACAATTGACCCCAAGTGCAAATGGTAGATTGAAAGAGTTAGTAGTATGTCCTATGGGCAATTATGTAGTTTGTTACATATATAAAAATATGTAATTAATCTTGTTCAAAATAGCAGTGTTTGTTTTCTTATATATACTTTGTTATTTTATGATATAATTGATTACGTAATTAATTTAAAGCATATTAATAATAAAATCCAAAGGTAGATTATTATGTGATTGCATTTGCAGATAGTTGCAACAGTGAATAATTAATCAAAAATAACAATATTTTGTTTTAAATATTCCCGATCAAGATATTTCGAGAAAGGATATTGATTTATTCGTTAAGACCAGTATGCTTAATGCTCTACAGGCAATATATTACTCATAGCTATTGAGAGCACCAATGGGTTATGTCCTCGTGGTTATTGGATAGCTATGGAATGACTTTATAACAACCCATATTTTGGGTCTTCAAATTTGAATATTTAATTTGTTTAAGTATTCTGATTTGAATAATGAAATCTATATGCCAAATAACAGCTTGATTTTTAATGATGTATTTTTAATCTAATTCATAGAATTTGTTCATAATTTTTAATTCGGAAAATAAGTAAATTTTTGTTTAACGTATTTTACGTCGAACATCGATACATTCAAAATTTAATAGAATAAGTCAGCTTACCTATTTTATTTCTGTTATGTAATCGCATTACATTTCTGTACGTGACCATATTTTATTTCTATCATCCGCGGCTCGTACGCAGACGCAACATGGTGTGGTGATGTACCGTGAAAAATAAATTTATAATATATGTATTAAATCTTACACCCACAGTACACTACCCATCCTCCATAGCCACTCTATTGTCACAACATGCCTTCCTCGATGGTCTTTTGGTCTCTGTGTTTCCTTGTCGCTATTGATTTTGACTTCAACATGAAATCTTATGTTGGCTTTCTTAGGAGTTGGCTCTATATATAATGATGTAGACGAGCATCTTCTTCTCCTCCTCCATTTTTGAACTCCCCTTATGTTCCATTTGAAAGATATAGGAAAAGTTTAAAAACTTCCCTCATTCAGAAATCAATATCTCTTAATCTAAGCAAAATCATCTAAAACCACCAAAACGAAAATTGTTCATCAAATCCAGCTTATTTAAAACTAGTTTCATAGATTTTCATCGAGTAGTTTGCGAGATATCTGAAAATAACAGTATATGGTCGAGAAACGATCGTTTTCGACGATTACGAATCATTGAACGAAGGGCATAGTCATTACCGCCTTGGCGAATCATGACTTTTAGTGGTCGTCTCATGTTTTTTAGCGGCTTGGTTTATTGTGGAGGAAGAGATGAGCGATTTTGATTCGAAAAATAATTTCTGACGAACCGGAGGTCGAGGAGATGATCGGAGATGTCGGTGAGGAGCTTTGGGGCTAGGCGAAGGTCATAACCGTGATGGATTTTTCTTTAGTGCTCCAGATTGATGGAAATTGATCGAATTAGGGTTTTAAGGAATTTTTGGTGGTGTCGGTTTCATTGAAATGTGGTGAGATGGTGGCATCGAGCTGGGTTGGGGGGCATGGAGGTAGTGGTAGCCGTGGGGATCACGGTAGAAGTGGCGCGCGTGGTGCAAGGTAGTGGTGGGAGGTAGTTTTATTGTTGCATCTTTTCCTTGTTGCAACTGGAGCTTCGGGTTATTTTGGTCGGGGTATTGAAGAACGAGGCAAGCTAAGCATCAAGCAAGTGGAGATGGACTGTGTGGCGTGGGCGCAGCGGTCTGTGGTGCGATGGTGGTCGTATGCATGTGCACGCGTGCACTGTCGTGCATATTTGGTTTTGTTCCAGGCATTTTAATTTGAACAAGTTTGGGGTAGAAGCGTTAGCATTTGGAGCAGGTCTGGGTATGTCTTTATAGGCTTGGCCCGTTAGCATTTAGGTGAGTGTTTGCTATATATTGTTTGTCTTAATTTTATTTATATATATATATATATATATATATATATATGTATATGTATGTATGTATGTATATATGTATGTATATATGTATATTAACATGTTAACTTCAAAAACACATATCTCGATTGTTTTAAATCGGATTAACACGTGGATTTTTGCGTTGGGTTCGTATGGACGTATACAACATTTTAGCGTAATCTGTAGGTAGCTTTGGACATGTAACAATTTATGACGTATGAAAATGGATAGGATTTAAATTACGTTATTTTAAATAATAACATCGTTTAAATTTATATACCCTAATTATGGATGTTTATTTGGTCAAATAAATTACTATTGAGTTAAATTGGATCGAATATGATAACTAGACATCTATTGGCAAAATAAAACACTGTTCCGCTAAATAAAATTAATTGGTCATTTAAGTAGCAAAATAAATTCTCGTTCTGCTATTTTATAGATTTGAACATTCGATTATATATCGTTAGTTGATATGCCATTTTGCATAAGTGGTATATTAACCAATGACGGTTAAGTGTTGGATTTATTTATATAGTCGTGGATTATGTAAATATCCGTTATTAACTTAAAAAGTTAAATTGAATAATATGGCAGCTTGTTAAGTACCATGGTGATTGTTAAACCTCATTCAAATTAGAAAAGCAACTTACCAATGTAAATTTTTTTTAAGAATAATTATTTTTATTATAAGGTTTAAATATAATTATTATCCAGTAATAAGATTTAAAAAGGTAATAACTTATTAATAATAATAATATTTTAAAGATACTTTAAAATTGTTTCAATAATGATTTAAATTTAATTATTTTATTCATATGATTCTTGAAAATATTTCTTAAAGTTATTTAAATATTGTTTTTAAAATATTTTAATTTAATTACTTATTTTAAATGATTATCTATACTTTAGTTTTTAATTAAAGTTGATTAATCATATTGATTTGAGTTATTTAATTATATTTAAAGGATAATTAATTTCCACATTAATATTGGTTTAAGGTTAATTAATTACTATTTTAATAACGTTTAAAGTTAATTAATTATTATATTAATATTGGCTTGAAGTTAACTTAATGTTTAAATGTTAATTTAATAAGTTTTAATGAGATTTTAAGTTATTATTTTAAATGAGATTTAATTTAGAAGAAAACGAAGGATGTGTAAATAATAACTGATCATTTTAAGTTATTTAAAGCTATTTTAAATAATTTATGGTTCATCAAGGAAATCTTACCAACTTGAAGTTAGTAAATAAGTTGTTTAAATATAAGAAGAGTTTTATAAATGGTTTTGGATACTTAGAAAAGAATGTATAAATGAGTTTTAAAGATCTAAAAAGGAGAATTTTTGTAAACGGATTTGAGTTTATTAAGAATGTTTTATAAAGGTATTGGAAATTTATAAAGAAATTATATAACTAGTTTTGGAGATATTTATAAGATAAAGAAATATGGAAAGAGATGGTTGATATTCATGGCGTAATTTGAGGGGCAGGGGTTGCTTATAGTTTACTATGGATTCGTTATGATAGCGAATTAACTATTGTGTAAGCTACGATCCATAGTCGATATTGAATGGTACTTTACATATTTATCTTTAAGAGTTTTCAAGTTTCTAAGTTTTGAAAGTTAAATGGTTTGTGAATATACTTATACCATTGAGATAAGTATATGGTTATATTTTCTAAGTATTGAAAATATAGTGTTTTGTGAATATACTTATCCTATTGAGATAAGTATATTGAAGTGATTTCCAAGTATTTGAAATATGGTTTTAAATTAACGAAAAATTAATTTAAGAGGCTTAGTGATTTCCATGGAAAATATAATCTTTGTTTGGAATGTTTGTTTTTTTAATAGTTAAATAACTGAATATCAAATCTTGACCTAAATATGTAATCCTTCTTTATTTTGGTGGTATGGAAATATTCAATACTTAACACCGAAGGATTTTAACTCTAGAAATATCTAGTGGAAACACGGGGATTATGTGGTATGGTTACCATCGGTCGTGTTATACTGTACGTATAACTCATTTGTTCTTCTAGGGCAAATGATAAGAATATCCATCCACTTAAATGATTAGGAGGTGGTCCCCGCTCTTATGTATCGTCTGATTATTTCTTAAAGAACCGGTATTGAGCATTCCAAAAATCGTCATTTGGTTTTGTCGAGCACCCGAGAAACGAAAGAGTGTACTCGTAAGAGATGACTCGAAACCCGTGACCACTCCAAAAACCTTATACGGTTCTATGGAGGAGATTCATGATATATTGGGATCCATGTGTTATTCCGAGACTCGTTGGGGTATGGGAATCCGGGTGTGATTCCAAGACTAATTGAGATATGGGAATCTACGTGTGATTCCGAGATCAGTTGGTGTATTGGAATCCATGTGGGATTCCATGATCTACATTGAGGGCAGTGTATGAGCTGGAATGCCGGATGTAGCTTCATCAGTGGAAATGACTAAAACCAGAGATATAATGCATGGCCAGTAGGGTTGGTAAACCCATAGGGTGTAATCAGCTCACCTTATATGTCACTTATAGTTGTTATGCATGCATGGGACGATGCACTCGGTCTTAGCGAGACCAGCCATGTTTTTCCTATGGTACATTACTAGGGATGTATGCTGCTTCGGAAGGATATCTTTTGTCCTTGTGCAGGAGGACTGTTCTTTGAAGTACTGAAGGCACCTTCATGGAAATCCTACACAATTAGCAAACGTACCTTATCGGTTTTTGATTATATACCTAGTATTGTAGTGATGTACACTCACGAGCATCACAGCTACTTGATTATTATTATTTTTTCTCTTAGACATTATTATAATATCACTAGATTTTCAAATATAAAGGTTTTGGTTATAATAAGGAAACACCTATCCGTGTTTAAGTGCAGCGTCGTCTTACGAGATATCTTTATTTTGAAATGTTATTTAATTTTTAAGTGTCCATATGATTGCGTTTCTCATGCAAGTTTTATTAGACTGACCCGGGCACTGTTTTCCTATATTGCTCGGGTCAGACCGAGCATATTTCCAGGTTAGTTGGATGCTACAGATCTTCAAGAGATGAGTTGGAGGCCCAAAATCTATCCACGAACATGGTTATTTTTCCGTTGCATTCATAGTTATATTAATCAGAAATTATGAGGATAGGTTGCTATAATTGTCCAGGCTAAAATATGTTAGTATACTCTAATTGATGTCTATATATATATAAATTATAGTTTTTTGTGTAAAGATTTGTTATATATTATAGATCATTCGTTCCGCAGCGAGATTCAGTGTTTGTTTAGTTTTTTCTTGTCTTCTTCTTCTTTGTTTACCCTAACTATCCGCCTTTCTGTTTATAAGGACCCACTTTTCTATACATTCTAAGCTGACAAATAACCGCACATGTCAATTTGAATTGAACAAAAAGGCAGATTATTAGGGTGTAGAAAGAAGAGAGAAGATAAAACTAAACAACAACAACATAGAATCTCACAATCACGGCGGAACAAAATATAATATATAATAACGGATCATTATACAAAGAAAACTGTAATTGTTAATATACATATCATTATCGGAGTACAACAATCAACAAATAAATCTAAACAGTTATAATAACTTCTCCTCATAAGTGCTGAATATAAAGCATACACTCACAGCGGAAGATAATCAAGTACGATAATATGCCTGAGACTCCTCCAGCTCGTCTCCTGAGCTCCAAATCATCCTAACCTGAAACTGTAATACTCGGTCTGACCAAAGCAGTATAAATAAATATCATCCGAGTCAGTTTGGAAAAATAGCGTGAGAAAAACACACTCTGTTTGAATTATTACCATTACCAAAATCCTTTGAAAACAAAGGTATCTTGTAAGACCACGCCACACATAAATACGACGGGTTTTTACCTTACGATAACCAAACACTTTTATAGAAAATCTAACGATATTATAATAGTGTCTAAGTATAAATACTTATTAAAATAGCTGAAACTACTATATTAATTAAATTACAGCATACTAGGCTCTATAATCAAAACCGTAAAGGCTCATAGTGGATATTGGATTCCATACAATGAGTGGGATACTGCGGAACCGGCCATTATAGTACACTTCTAGAAAAATGTACCAAGATCGTACCTAAGGATCCTTGCCAACATAGGACCGGCCTACCTCTGACCTGGATAGTACTGAATTTGTTATCATCCCAGGTGTTCCCACTCTATCGAGCGCTCTCTTTTCCATGCACAACCATATCCATAATTATAATATATGCGAGGTTATCTAGAAAAGTGGTAACATACCCTACATAGGTGCGACCCACTTAGCCCTACTGCAACTCCCATGTTTTAGTCATTCTCGGTTGATGAGGCTTGAGGCTACATACTATCTTTATATTATCATTCATACTCGGAATGCTAACACTGCTATGCAAACCACAATGCAAATGATAGCACTCATCCATACAAGTTGTCCTGGGTCTGGACAAAGCGAATCTCCAAAATCACCATCTTTATTATCTTAATGATATCATAGTTCGTAACACATAAATTGGATTGAAGTGGTTTTCGGATAATTAAATCTGATGCCAATCTCTTTGAAACAACTAACGAATTTGGCCAAATTTGATAGTCGGTTATTTAACTATCAGATAACATCTATAAGCAGTCACTAGGCATATATTATAAACTTTCCAAAATATTTATTTCAAAATATCTTTACAAAGATATATATCCAAATCTCTTCTAACATTTCAATATTCGAGATCAAATTCAAAACTTATATCCATAACAGGATATTTTCGAACCAATTAATACTTAGAAATATTTTCTTCTAAATCCATTTATAGTTCAACACTTTGAAAATATTTCTATAATAATCTTGTAGTTAAAATATTCAAACCCTTCCAGTCCAATACCAAGGAAATATTTATAAGCATCGAAAAGGAGTTCTTTTAAATGATCTTCTTTCCCGAAAAGCTAAGACATTCAAAATTATAAATAACTTTATGTAATCATTTTTTTAGAAAAATTTACTTTTTACAAGTCAATTTAGTGTGTCTGACTGTCTCATCATAACGTTTAGGAGATTCCTATCGATAACTTTAAACAAGCGCATCGACCAGAATTCTTAAAGCACTCAATGGGCAAAACAACACAAATCATCTTCTATTTGATAAACATGTCTCTTAAAAATTTTACGAATATTCTTTGCTCGTTTCAAGAACAAAATCCAATTATACTTATAAATATCCTATGAAAAAGATATGCAAATTTTAATTGTTGTTTTCATCCATAATTAATGAATACAAGGATGGTCTCATCAAGATATTCGCAGAATACTCGATTCATAAGATGGGTGAAATAAGCTGGACAAACCGAATGACATCATGAGTCATTCATAAGAATCATAACGAGTATAGGATGCGGTAAGGGGAACGCTATCCTCCGTAACTCATAGCTGATGAAAACTGATGGCAAGGTTGAACTGAAAAGACCTTGGCACCACTCAATAGATTGCTTAGTTGATAATCCTAAGACAAGCTCAAAGATACCGGGAAATTTCCAAACTACTTTAATGAGGTAAATTACATCTTCCTCATCATGTGGGCCTAGAGAATAAAATGATGCCACCAAATTGGAATCAATATCATTAAGAAAAATAGATATCTGTTTAACAAATTGAGGATGTCGAAGATAGATAGTCCTCTCGAGACATAGGATATGGGCTTCATAATGATTAAGCCAATCCTTTCCCAAAAAATCAATTTCGAAGCCTAAGTAGCACATAACATGCAAATCGGATCAGAAAGTACAGTTACATAAAATAATCTTGACATCTTTACAAAGTAAACTGAGTGTTGTGGATCCACTAACCAGATTCGCAACTCTCAACGAAGTCATCAAGCTCATAATATTTAAAGAAAAAAAATCAACAAGTTCTTTTGGTATAAAAGAGTGGGATGCACCCGTATCAAAAAGAACTCGAATTGGAAGATCGCGAAATAAAATAATGCCATCAAGGACTGAATGAAAAATTCCTTGACCAAGAAAAATGTTACTAGGAGCTTGCACAACATTCAACTTTCCCCCTCTCCAACTTTGAAGTTTGGGACAAGAAGACAAAAGATGACCCGAACTTTTGCAATAGCGGCAAGTAAAGGATGTTGGACACTTATTTGCATAATGGTCCTTAGAACCACAATTGTAGCATTGTCCACGACTAGAGGTAGGAGTCTTTGCTACCGAAGTTGTCTGCTTCCCTTTCTTGGCAGGATTAGGGCTTTTAAACTTAATATACCTCTTTTGTTGTTATTGAGTCTCTTTTTGGAACCTCCAACATCACTATCACTTCCTTCATTAGCCTCTTCTAGTAGAAGAGTGATATCCACAAGCTGATCGAAAGGAACTTCTAGCTTCAGAGGTAAAACCTTTTTGGGGTTCTTACTCAAAGCACGGATAAACCTTTGATTTTTTACAAGATCCCAAAGTTGCTGGGCAGACATGAATACGCCATCCAGAGAAGGACTACTGGATTGACTAGCGCCAAGACTGCCAGATCTAACCATCTCTTCTTCTTAAAGAAAGAAAGAAAGAAGTGAAAAAAGGTTATTCTCAAAATGAATATCAAACAAACTTGATTAATAAAACAGGGCATCATAAAAGAAAATAGGATAGAACAATTCCAACGACTCGAATTAAATCCTAAGACACGATTCCAAAGAGAGACTTAGGACAATGATCCTTGCTATAATATTCTACATTGTTCCGAAGTTTGGCTTTGATGCCAAGCTGTGAAGCCCCACCTCTATACTCACACTAGCCAAGGACACTACGGGTAATGTCGTCGACTAGCATGTGGAATAAGGCTGTTGAGGAGCGACCTTCTGTGTAATTGCTTTGTGCGAGTACTGATATATCAGACAGTATTACATGCATTTCGTTTCAAAAGGTAATCCGACACATCAATTACAAATTCAAAACTACTACACGGTGGCTATGTGATCTTAGGAAACAAATATAAAATAAACATAACATAAATTAGTCACAGATATTCATATCACTTAGGCCGAAACAGATATGAATATAACACATAAAAGTGTACATCAAAGTAGTGGTCATGCAAGATCCACAACATCACAAAATAATAGGTACAAATGCTAGACAAAAGAATATGTATACATCAAGGAGTCTCTATCTCGAATGTATAAAACAAAAACTACTAAGCTAAGTAGTTAGCCAAAAGTCAGATGACGGACCCTGATAAGAAGTCAAGTAGAAGCACCTGTAACACCTTGGTCTGACCTGAGTATTATTTAAGAAGAAAATAACAAACGGATCACTCTAGCTATAAACAACATAGAAAATGAGATAGGGTAAGCGATATGACAAAAACATATGAAAACAAAAATGCCATAATGTGACAAGTATACATTAAATAACAACAAAAATCACACAATATCTCAAAATTTTCAAATATTAAAAAGAATGTCATATTCTTTATTTTATTCACCAAACTACAAATATTGACAAACCTTATCAATGGAAATCACAAAAATTGGTGAAACATAAATTCTAGAAATCATCAACAAGAAATCCAAAAATCACAAAAAAAGGAAGACCTATCACAAACGGGAGCACGAAAACTTACCAACACATGTATCACAAACGGAACACTACTCCATGGTCGTTAACCATCAAATTTGAGCCGAAGCTTCATAAATGGCCCGAAGACCTTTGAGCCGAAGCTCCACAAATGGTCCGAAGACCTTTGAGCCAAAGCTCCACAAATGGTCCAAAGACCTTTAGGACGAAGCTCCACAAACGATCCGAACTCCTTTGAACCGAAGCTCCACAACCGGTCCGAAGACCTTTGAGCCGAAGCTCCACAAATGGTCCGAAGACCTTTGAGCCGAAGCTCCTCAAACGGTCCGAAGGCCATGGGTCGCTACCCCACCAAATTGAGCCGAAACTCCACCGAATGATCATCATAGATCAACAAGTGTAAATTACACTAAGCTAGTAAATAAATGAGTTAGGTTTCATGTCCTATAACCAATGGCATAACATAATTATTTTCAAATAAATTGTAGACTTCCACTCGAAAATAAGTGTAAATTACACTAAGCTAGTAAATAAATGAGTTCGGCTTCATGTCCTATAACCACTGGCTTAACTTAATTATTTACAAATAAATTATAGACTTCCACTTGGAAAAAAGTGTAGATTACCTAGTAAATAAATGAGTTAGGCTTCATGTCCCATAACCACTAGTTTAACTTAAGTATTTATGAACAGATTGTAGATTTCCAGTCTAAAATTGTCGCAAGGTTCAATCGAACAAGTCCAAGAATTAACCGACAAAGTAAACGTAAGCATTTCATACCACTTGTTTTGCTAAGTCGTTTAATTAGATTTCTCGAACGAATGAGGTAAATGTAGCGATCCTGAATTTTAATCAATTTTAAATTGATAATTAAATTAATTTTTGAATAAAAATTGTGAAATTAAATGATAAATTGATTTGAGTTTATCCAAGTCCAAATAAAATGCGTTATTTATTAAGAAAGCGATAGTTTCTTTATTAAATTTTTTTTTTTATTTAATATTGAGTTATTTTTAAAACAATATTGATAATAATATGTCTTTACAAACGGATTCTTATTTTAAATAGAAATTGTCGTTTCAAATTTATTTATATGATAAAGCCATAATGCAAAGCAAATGTATTTAAATATACAAGTAAAAGAAATATACAGTTAGGTACAAACTAATAAAACCATAAGTATGTAGAAGCAAACAAAAGAAAGTATATAAATATCCATTAGCTGCAAATGAAGACATAAGACATATATGTAGGCTTGCATTAGAAGATAGTTATGTATACATTCAAACAAAAATCTTTCTGGTCAAAGAAAGTAGGCTAGGAAAAAAAAAAGTAAGATAATAGGCAAAGTAAAAATGTAAATATCTTTAAGCTTATAAAACAAGATAAAATAAAAAGAAGACAAAAGATAATTAATGCTAGCACACAAAAGAGATTCATCAGCCACCAAAGAAGAAAATATCGGCCTAGTTAACAAAGCAAAGAAGAAAATCTCTGATTTATATTTGTACCAAACAAAACAATGTTCCTCTGTTGTACAAGCAAAAATAATATCACCCTGTAACTTTTTTTTTCTTCTTATAAATCAATCCATCCATCTCAGTTTCGTATATTCAAAGCTAAGTAAACCTGAAGAGATTAGCATCTAAAAACTCAAACAAAACTCAGTTAAAACCTCAAAACAAATCGATGCAACCAGAGGAAGTTCAGCCTGTAAATTTCAAAAGCCTGCATCAACAAAAGAGGCTCTGTCCATTCTTCTGAAAATCAAAGTGAGTAAACTTATTTATTTTCAATCTAAAATTGTATGTTTAACTTACAAAGATATGTGCGTTGCTGCTGCTTTAAACATGTCGTCTTGAATACTTTCTGGTTGCTCTGTAATATTTGATGTTGTTCTTTAGAGATAAGTGTGTATCTGAACAAGCAAAGAAAAGGAATTTATACACACTTATTCATTTAATTGTTTGAACTTGGGTATGGTACTGATTCAAGTTGGTTATCTTAATCATAGGCCTGCAAAATTGATTTAGAGTTTAACAGTATGACAAAATTACTGTATTTCCAGTTACAGGTAAAGTATTTAAAGGAAAATTTAGTATGTGATGTTCCTTAATATAAAGTTCTGGGCAAAGAAATTTAAAAAAAAAAATTAATATAAAACATCTTCATACAAATGTCTTAAGCTTGGAAATTTTAACTAAGTAAATTGTTTAAGCTTAGATCATAACCTGGAAAGGGTTCTAAAAGCATCACAGTATAATATAGTTACTGTATATTCAAGTTACAGATAAAAATAAATTAAAAGCTAAAATTCGAATGTGTTAATTTGTAAATTCAATCACCTATCTTGATTACACACACAAAGTTAAGATTTTTAGCATAAAAATTATGATTTTTAAGTGAGTATTTAAGGCACAGTTTGAATATGACTCAAAGTTACATTTTTGTCAATTTCGATTGATTTAATTAATTTTAATTGTTGAAATTTCTTGTGAAGCAAGTTTGAAGATGAACTAACACAGGAAAAATGTTTAAAGATTTTTCGAATGCAAGGATTTTGGGTTTGAATCGAAAGTAGGGTTTAGTTCGCGTTTGTTTTTATGCTCTGCAAATTTTGATTTTCATCGCCGTGCTTTGATCGAGTGGCTAGTGGTTTTGGGAGAAGGCCGAGGAAGGTATGGCCATGGCGTTGGCGAGGTGGTTTCGCCTCTGGTGGTTGGGTTCGCTTGGTCGAGGCGGTTTTAGATGAAGAAGGGTTTTCGAGTTTTGGGTCTGGATGCTCGATTTCCTCCAGAACTTGATTTCGCCAATTTGGATTTTCAGACCGATTTGCGTGACACTTTGTGGCTTGTGGGGAGCCTCATCGATCGCCAGAGCGGCGTCGCTGTTCCGTGCACGTGCACGTTGTGCCAGTGTGCCAGTGGGAGGTTGGGTTGGGAGCTCTGTAGTTCTCGACTTTTAAGGGTTTGAGCGTGGTGGTCTCGAGTGGAACTCGAGCAAGCGGGGAGATCGCATGGGTCTAGTCTCGTGTTCGTGGGTTAGTAAGTATTCAGTTTTATAACTTAACTGCAAAATAATATAAAGAGAGAAGAGGAAGAACAGGTAGTAGAAGGAAAAGAAGGGAGGGGGACTGGAAAAAAAGGTGAAGGGTATTCGAGCTATTCGAGTAACAGAGGGTTTCCACTATTCCTTTTTCTAAAGAATTAACTTAATAAACTTTCATGTTATTTTGTTAAATAAAGGTTTAGTATTAGTTAAGAAAATCATGTTGACAAAATTAAAGCTAAGATATGATTTAAAATCATTAAGAGTGATTTGATTTCTAATTAATTTATATGGAAAGTTAATTGAGAATGTAACTAATTTGTAATTGTAATTATATTTAATAAATGTGTATTTAAAGAATGATATAAATTAACTTGTAATTAAATTAATGACCTTAATCAAATTTGTAACTAGAAATTAATTTGGTGTTTGATCCATTTAACTTAAGAAATTTAATTGATTATTTAAAGTTAATTAATAAATGGTAATTAACTTAAGTGATTAAATAAGGAATAAAATGGTTAATTAATTGATAATAAATAATTAATTAAAATAATTTGTGAAAATTAAGTAATTAACCCTTATTAATTAATAAATATGTTATTAATTAATAATCAAGAATCAATTAATTTACTGAGTATTTAAGTAATAATTTGTGAATAGAAATTAACTAATTTAATGATAAACTAAAGATTAGATGATTAATAAATTGATGATAAATGATTAACTAAGTAATTAATTGATCATTAATAAGTTAATTAATCAATAATTAATAAGTCAGGATTGGATAATTAAATTCATAAATAATTAATTTACTTGGAAATAAATTGTATTGATTAGGGTTAACGATTTATCAATCCTGCTTATGAATGATTGTATTGAATGAGTTGCCTTGAATTGATTGACTTAACTGATCTGTAATATTTTGTTCTGTGATTTGTGCCATGTATGATTTGTTCGTTTATTTACATTCGTATATTATCTGTGAATTTGGGAATGGATGATAAGCGTTATAGTTTGTACCGCTTATCAACTATATTTCTATATTTTGATCTGTGATGATTGAATGTTGTTGCACTATTGTGTTAAACCCCTGGACCACACTATACACACACAAATATGGATTTCACGAGGAAATCGATTAAGTCACGGATTTTAAAATGATTTTTAAATTGAATATTTGAATTCAAATGTTTTGGAAATATATTGAGTTTTAAGTGAAAAGCTTTTGAAATGAAATTTCAAGGATGAAATTTATTTTGAATAACTTGATTGAGTTTGGAAATTTAAATATTTTGATTTAAATTTAAATTCAATATTCGAAATTGAATTCTATGATTTGGAAATTAGGGACTGAAGATGTTATACCAGTTTATAGGGGTTAAACTATTTAAAGGTACTGATTTGGGAATTTGAATTTAAATTCAAAGGCTTTAACTCGTGTAAATTTAATTGGATCTTTCTGAAACGAAAACTAATTGTTTTCAAATGATAAAAGCTTTCACTTAAATAATGAACGTCCAATTTGTGTTAAATGGGATTTCAAGTTAAAAATGAAAAAGATTTTCCAAGTCATGGAAACGGTTTGAAAACTATAAGTTAAATTTTTAATTTAAATATTTAACGAGTTAATCCAATTAAAATGGGAATTGATTTGAAATCCATAAATGGATCTTTGTGAATGGGGTGAACTTTGTGAATTAAATCTTTTGTTTAAAAGATTTAAAGTATGGAAATTATTTAAACCATCGAAGGTTTTTGAAATAAATCTTTTATTTAAAAGATTTGAAAATGTTAATTGGTTTAAACCATTTGAAGGAAAGTTTTGAATTATTAAGTTGTGACTAAATTGAAATCCCATATCCATATATTTTAAATATTGCGCTCACTATTCGGTTTAGCCGGGAGAGGACCTTTGTGTCGTATAACCCATCCCGAATATGTGATTCGACGTATATGGATAGCATTTGAAGACCGGTGTTGAAGACCGGGTATTTGTGAGAACGATAGGATAACCTATCGATTGTCTCTGCACTGGGTAGCTCCTGGTATAGAGATCCCCTAAGTGATGGGAAGTCCAATCGGGATTGTGAATACCCGGATTGCAAGGGCTTCTTTGGAAGTGCCTTCGGTTCTGTTCGAACCCGGAACAGACTTGTATGGTTACATGTCTGACACTACACTTTGAGATATAAAGCAGTTTTCTTTCAAATACATATCTGTTGGTGGCGGAGAATTTATTCTCTTAGCTTAACACCCTTCTCTGAGACGTATGAGCTCAGAGGTTATGTAGTTGAAGGTTATCAGCAATATACTCCCAATTTGGTAGTGTGGCATGCTGAGTGCTGCTGTCTGTTGATGATCATTGTTTGATCATTTGTGATATGATCATTCGTTTGATCATTTATCTTTGTGATCATTACTTTGATCATTTGTTGACCCAAAGCATGGCTTTGTACCAAAGCGTAGCTTTGTGGGCGAGACTGCATCAGGACCTCACACCCCCGAAATGGTCAAAACAGGAAAGATGCGGCAAGGTTATGAGGGTCGCGCCCTTTAGGGTGTGTCATTCCCTTCTGGTAAAGGGTGGTATCATGGTATGGAGCCCAGATATTTACCTATGTGGTAGCTCCAATCTCATTTACTGTGTGGTTGTTGCTTAGAGGCGCCTCGGATAAAGGTCCCAAAGGACCGGGGAATGGCTTGCTCGAGTAGTAGTTACCTAGTTACAGAGGTAACCCGGCCTTGTGTTGGCAGAGATCCGGTTAGGTTCTCGGGACGTCCCGCCAGAGGCGATCCCATGTGGCAGTAGGAAGTTCCTTAGCCTGACCATTTGTTGGAAAATCCAATCAAAACAATACGTGCCTTGTACGGTTTTAGTTGTATTACCTGCCATCTACTTATGGTGGCGCCCCACTGTTTGGATGGTAGCTATAGTAGGCATACGATAATGGTCGTATGCTGGCTAAGATTAATATTCTACTTTCGAAATGTTTTCTGCACTGTGCACTTATAATAATAATATCCAAAGAACTTTCTACGTATTAAGCATGTTTGACTATCATAAGAAGAAATCTCCTCCAATTCTGCGTTTACATTGTGTGTGTGGCGGGAGGTCTTATGGTAGTTTCATTTTATAAAAAGCATATCGGATTTCCTTTTATAAATCTTGTTCGTGTTTAAAAGATAAACTATTTTTGTTACTCACACCAGTCCCATGACTGATCCGGAGTTTATTGTTCCTTTCCTAAACTCTGGGTGCTCACTATTTTCCACACGAGCAGTCTAGAGTTGGGTTTTTCAGATAGTTAGGTTTGGTGGATTATCTGGAGCTAGTTCAGTCTTTGGACATGACTGACCTCGCTTATCTTTGTGCATCGTTATTGGGAGTTCGAGCTATGTCTGGATTGGTTCTTGGAGATGGAGTTGCAGTTTTGGAGTTCTTCCTTGAAGGCTATCTTGAGTTATTTGTTCCGCTGCTAGGGTTATCTATTTTCTTTTCCGTTGCTATTTTATTGTATCATATCTCTGATGTATATCGATATCTATTGTATCATCTGTTGTATCGGGATGTTGTATCAGATGTTGTGTATTGATATTCATTATTTCTTCCGCTGTGTTGTTTACTTAATTGTGTTATAAGCTCCGGCGAATCGAATTTGAACGGTCGAATCTGCGGCATTCGAGTACGATGTAAGTAGGGATGTCGATTTTCGAACGGACAAAATCCGCTTCGTTACATTTGGTATCAGAGCCGAGGGTTAAAACTTTAGCTCAGGAGTATAACACATTAAGTAACTCATTAGAGATAGGGTGAAGTAAAACCCTAGAATGAGTAATCCCTAAGATATCCGTCCGTATGCCTCAGTAAATTCTCTTACTATCTACTGGTAGTAAGTATGAGTGCAAGAAGAGGATGAGATAGGGGACAGGGACATATGACTATAATTGGTCAATACCCTGCAACAGTGGAAATAATCATTCTCTATGAATTTCCTTTGATTCGATTTCCAAATTCTTTTGATTGTTTCGTGATGGCTCCAGAAGAAGTTCGGTGTGATGATGGCCTACGAATCGTTGTAGGAAATTCTTACTTCGTATCTTCATCGGTTTCTTATCAAAATTGATTTAACCTTAATGAATATGAATTGGAAATTGGAAATTAAATTTAAATAAATTGGGAATTTTAAATTGAGTTAACTTGATTAATAGAATATGAAGCTAAATTTGAATTGAATCGATAAAACTATTTCGTTTAAACCCGAATTTGAAATTCCATTATAATTTCTTGGGTTGATCGAAGTCCGAAGAGGGACAAATTAGTATACATTTTGAGATGTTCCGACTTGAATTTGGAATCCATTCCTAGTATTTGAAAATTATAGAAGATTAAATCTATCTCTTTTGGTCAGCATCTCTTTTCAATTCTTCGATGATTCCTGGTAAATACAGGAAGAAGATTTGATATATTTGTATGGGACATAAACTCCAATAAGCCAGAATTGTTTGTTTGGATGTATTGATTGTTTTGTTTGCTTTGGTTGCTATGGTTGATAGATATACCTTGGTTTCTAAACTAGAAATTTTGAAATTATACCCAAGAGTAGACAGATATGTGAATACAACTTGAATCCAGATATATATTACGAATGGTTAGTTATCCTTCAAACTAACCAGTGCTTTGCATATTTCGTAGAATTTATGACCCGAGCATCCTGTGTTATATTGAATGAGTTCGTTCCCATACCGTTGATATTCTGATTTGGTAAGCCAAATGCAGAATAAATATTCAGTTTGATCTGGGGAAGATATTTCATCTATCTTCGTTATCTCTCTCTGACGAATTTCGAGGACGAAATTCCTTTTAAGGGGGAAAGTCTGTAACGATCCCGAATTTTAATCAATTTTAAATTGATAATTAAATTAATTTTTGAATAAAAATTGTGAAATTAAATGATAAATTGATTTGAGTTTATCCAAGTCCAAATAAAATGCGTTATTTATTAAGAAAGAGATAGTTTCTTTATTAATTTTTTTTTATTTATTTAATATTGAGTTATTTTTAAAACAATATTGATAATAATACGTCTTTACAAACGGATTCTTATTTTAAATAGAAATTGTCGTTTCAAATTTATTTATATGATAAAGCCATAATGCAAAGCAAATGTATTTAAATATACAAGTAAAAGAAATATACAGTTAGGTACAAACTAATAAAACCATAAGTATGTAGAAGCAAACAAAAGAAAGTATATAAATATCCATTAGCTGCAAATGAAGACATAAGACATATATGTAGGCTTGCATTAGAAGATACTTATGTATACATTCAAACAAAAATCTTTCTGGTCAAAGAAAGTAGGCTAGGAAAAAAAAAAGTAAGATAATAGGCAAAGTAAAAATGTAAATATCTTTAAGCTTATAAAACAAGATAAAATAAAAAGAAGACAAAAGATAATTAATGCTAGCACACAAAAGAGATTCATCAGCCACCAAAGAAGAAAATATCGGCCTAGTTAACAAAGAAAAGAAGAAAATCTCTGATTTATATTTGTACCAAACAAAACAATGTTCCCCTGTTGTACAAGCAAAAATAATATCACCCTGTAACTTTTTTCTTCTTCTTATAAATCAATCCATCCATCTCAGTTTCGTATATTCAAAGCTAAGTAAACCTGAAGAGATTAGCATCTAAAAACTCAAACAAAACTCAGTTAAAACCTCAAAACAAATCGATGCAACCAGAGGAAGTTCAGCCTGTAAATTTCAAAAGCCTGCATCAACAAAAGAGGCTCTGTCCATTCTTCTGAAAATCAAAGTGAGTAAACTTATTTATTTTCAATCTAAAATTGTATGTTTAACTTACAAAGATATGTGCGTTGCTGCTGCTTTAAACATGTCTTCTTGAATACTTTCTGGTTGCACTGTAATATTTGATGTTGTTCTTTAGAGATAAGTGTGTATCTGAACAAGCAAAGAAAAGGAATTTATACACACTTATTCATTTAATTGTTTGAACTTGGGTATGGTACTGATTCAAGTTGGTTATCTTAATCATAGGCCTGCAAAATTGATTTAGAGTTTAACAGTATGACATAATTACTGTATTTCCAGTTACAGGTAAAGTATTTAAAGGAAAATTTAGTATGTGATGTTCCTTAATATAAAGTTCTGGGCAAAGAAATTTTAAAAAAAAAATTAATATAAAACATCTTCATACAAATGTCTTAAGCTTGGAAATTTTAACTAAGTAAATTGTTTAAGCTTAGATCATAACCTGGAAAGGGTTCTAAAAGCATCACAGTATAATATAGTTACTGTATATTCAAGTTACAGATAAAAATAAATTAAAAGCTAAAATTCGAATGTGTTAATTTGTAAATTCAATCACCTATCTTGATTACACACACAAAGTTAAGATTTTTAGCATAAAAATTATGATTTTTAAGTGAGTATTTAAGGCACAGTTTGAATATGACTCAAAGTTACATTTTTGTCAATTTCGATTGATTTAATTAATTTTAATTGTTGAAATTTCTTGTGAAGCAAGTTTGAAGATGAACTAACACAGGAAAAATGTTTAAAGATTTTTCGAATGCAAGGATTTTGGGTTTGAATCGAAAGTAGGGTTTAGTTCGCGTTTGTTTTTATGCTCTGCAAATTTTGATTTTCATCGCCGTGCTTTGATCGAGTGGCTAGTGGTTTTGGGAGAAGGCCGAGGAAGGTATGGCCATGGCGTTGGCGAGGTGGTTTCGCCTCTGGTGGTTGGGTTCGCTTGGTCGAGGCGGTTTTAGATGAAGAAGGGTTTTCGAGTTTTGGGTCTGGATGCTCGATTTCCTCCAGAACTTGATTTCGCCAATTTGGATTTTCAGACCGATTTGCGTGACACTTTGTGGCTTGTGGGGAGCCTCATCGATCGCCAGAGCGGCGTCGCTGTTCCGTGCACGTGCACGTTGTGCCAGTGTGCCAGTGGGAGGTTGGGTTGGGAGCTCTGTAGTTCTCGAGTTTTAAGGGTTTGAGCGTGGTGGTCTCGAGTGGAACTCGAGCAAGCGGGGAGATCGCATGGGTCTAGTCTCGTGTTCGTGGGTTAGTAAGTATTCAGTTTTATAACTTAACTGCAAAATAATATAAAGAGAGAAGAGGAAGAACAGGTAGTAGAAGGAAAAGAAGGGAGGGGGACTGGAAAAAAAGGTGAAGGGTATTCGAGCTATTCGAGTAACAGAGGGTTTCCACTATTCCTTTTTCTAAAGAATTAACTTAATAAACTTTCATGTTATTTTGTTAAATAAAGGTTTAGTATTAGTTAAGAAAATCATGTTGACAAAATTAAAGCTAAGATATGATTTAAAATCATTAAGAGTGATTTGATTTCTAATTAATTTATATGGAAAGTTAATTGAGAATGTAACTATTTTGTAATTGTAATTATATTTAATAAATGTGTATTTAAAGAATGATATAAATTAACTTGTAATTAAATTAATGACCTTAATCAAATTTGTAACTAGAAATTAATTTGGTGTTTGATCCATTTAACTTAAGAAATTTAATTGATTATTTAAAGTTAATTAATAAATGGTAATTAACTTAAGTGATTAAATAAGGAATAAAATGGTTAATTAATTGATAATAAATAATTAATTAAAATAATTTGTGAAAATTAAGTAATTAACCCTTATTAATTAATAAATATGTTATTAATTAATAATCAAGAATCAATTAATTTACTGAGTAATTAAGTAATAATTTGTGAATAGAAATTAACTAATTTAATGATAAACTAAAGATTAGATGATTAATAAATTGATGATAAATGATTAACTAAGTAATTAATTGATCATTAATAAGTTAATTAATCAATAATTAATAAGTCAGGATTGGATAATTAAATTCATAAATAATTAATTTACTTGGAAATAAATTGTATTGATTAGGGTTAACGATTTATCAATCCTGCTTATGAATGATTGTATTGAATGAGTTGCCTTGAATTGATTGACTTAACTGATCTGTAATATTTTGTTCTGTGATTTGTGCCATGTATGATTTGTTCGTTTATTTACATTCGTATATTATCTGTGAATTTGGGAATGGATGATAAGCGTTATAGTTTGTACCGCTTATCAACTATATTTCTATATTTTGATCTGTGATGATTGAATGTTGTTGCACTATTGTGTTAAACCCCTGGACCACACTATACACACACAAATATGGATTTCACGAGGAAATCGATTAAGTCAAGGATTTTAAATGATTTTTAAATTGAATATTTGAATTCAAATGTTTTGGAAATATATTGAGTTTTAAGTGAAAAGCTTTTGAAATGAAATTTCAAGGATGAAATTTATTTTGAATAACTTGATTGAGTTTGGAAATTTAAATATTTTGATTTAAATTTAAATTCAATATTCGAAATTGAATTCTATGATTTGAAAATCAGGGATTGAATATGTTATACCAGTTTATAGGGGTTAAACTATTTAAAGGTACTGATTTGGGAATTTGAATTTAAATTCAAAGGCTTTAACTCGTGTAAATTTAATTGGATCTTTCTGAAACGAAAACTAATTGTTTTCAAATGATAAAAGCTTTCACTTAAATAATGAACGTCCAATTTGTGTTAAATGGGATTTCAAGTTAAAAATGAAAAAGATTTTCCAAGTCATGGAAACGGTTTGAAAACTATAAGTTAAATTTTTAATTTAAATATTTAACGAGTTAATCCAATTAAAATGGGAATTGATTTGAAATCCATAAATGGATCTTTGTGAATGGGGTGAACTTTGTGAATTAAATCTTTTGTTTAAAAGATTTAAAGTATGGAAATTATTTAAACCATCGAAGGTTTTTGAAATAAATCTTTTATTTAAAAGATTTGAAAATGTTAATTGGTTTAAACCATTTGAAGGAAAGTTTTGAATTATTAAGTTGTGACTAAATTGAAATCCCATATCCATATATTTTAAATATTGCGCTCACTATTCGGTTTAGCCGGGAGAGGACCTTTGTGTCGTATAACCCATCCCGAATATGTGATTCAACGTATATGGATAGCATTTGAAGACCGATGTTGAAGACCGGGTATTTGTGAGAACGATAGGATAACCTATCGATTGTCTCTGCACTGGGTAGCTCCTGGTATAGAGATCCCCTAAGTGATGGGAAGTCCAATCGGGATTGTGAATACCCGGATTGCAAGGGCTTCTTTGGAAGTGCCTTCGGTTCTGTTCGAACCCGGAACAGACTTGTATGGTTACATGTCTGACACTACACTTTGAGATATAAAGCAGTTTTCTTTCAAATACATATCTGTTGGTGGCGGAGAATTTATTCTCTTAGCTTAACACCCTTCTCTGAGACGTATGAGCTCAGAGGTTATGTAGTTGAAGGTTATCAGCAATATACTCCCAATTTGGTAGTGTGGCATGCTGAGTGCTGCTGTCTGTTGATGATCATTGTTTGATCATTTGTGATATGATCATTCGTTTGATCATTTATCTTTGTGATCATTACTTTGATCATTTGTTGACCCAAAGCATGGCTTTGTACCAAAGCGTAGCTTTGTGGGCGAGACTGCATCAGGACCTCACACCCCCGAAATGGTCAAAATAGGAAAGATGCGGCAAGGTTATGAGGGTCGCGCCCTTTAGGGTGTGTCATTCCCTTCTGGTAAAGGGTGGTATCATGGTATGGAGCCCAGATATTTACCTATGTGGTAGCTCCAATCTCATTTACTGTGTGGTTGTTGCTTAGAGGCGCCTCGGATAAAGGTCCCAAAGGACCGGGGAATGGCTTGCTCGAGTAGTAGTTACCTAGTTACAGAGGTAACCCGGCCTTGTGTTGGCAGAGATCCGGTTAGGTTCTCGGGACGTCCCGCCAGAGGCGATCCCATGTGGCAGTAGGAAGTTCCTTAGCCTGACCATTTGTTGGAAAATCCAATCAAAACAATACGTGCCTTGTACGGTTTTAGTTGTATTACCTGCCATCTACTTATGGTGGCGCCCCACTGTTTGGATGGTAGCTATAGTAGGCATACGATAATGGTCGTATGCTGGCTAAGATTAATATTCTACTTTCGAAATGTTTTCTGCACTGTGCACTTATAATAATAATATCCAAAGAACTTTCTACGTATTAAGCATGTTTGACTATCATAAGAAGAAATCTCCTCCAATTCTGCGTTTACATTGTGTGTGTGGCGGGAGGTCTTATGGTAGTTTCATTTTATAAAAAGCATATCGGATTTCCTTTTATAAATCTTGTTCGTGTTTAAAAGATAAACTGTTTTTGTTACTCACACCAGTCCCATGACTGATCCGGAGTTTATTGTTCCTTTCCTAAACTCTGGGTGCTCACTATTTTCCACACGAGCAGTCTAGAGTTGGGTTTTTCAGATAGTTAGGTTTGGTGGATTATCTGGAGCTAGTTCAGTCTTTGGACATGACTGACCTCGCTTATCTTTGTGCATCGTTATTGGGAGTTCGAGCTATGTCTGGATTGGTTCTTGGAGATGGAGTTGCAGTTTTGGAGTTCTTCCTTGAAGGCTATCTTGAGTTATTTGTTCCGCTGCTAGGGTTATCTATTTTCTTTTCCGTTGCTATTTTATTGTATCATATCTCTGATGTACATCGATATCTATTGTATCATCTGTTGTATCGGGATGTTGTATCAGATGTTGTGTATTGATATTCATTATTTCTTCCGCTGTGTTGTTTACTTAATTGTGTTATAAGCTCCGGCGAATCGAATTTGAACGGTCGAATCTGTGGCATTCGAGTACGATGTAAGTAGGGATGTCGATTTTCGAACGGACAAAATCCGCTTCGTTACAGTAAAGGTTTGTATATACTAATAGATTGGAAAACGGTTTTAAAAGCGAGCTTTATATTGAAAGTAAATGTTGAATTTTTTTTGATGAGAGAGTTTTAGTATTTACTACTAGTATAGAAACCTTTGTATTTAAAAGTGACAAATCACAAATTATGGTAAAAACAATCAATCACCAAAAATTCACATACGAAGACGTGAATCAAATCCATGGAAATGGATACTGAATCCATCAAAATGGATATTCCCAAAAATCCCGAAAAAGAAATTATCAAGGTCAACAAAAGTGATAGCAACTAAACGAATCAACGAGAATCGATTTAAAATTGGAAATCCACACAAAAACGGCAAATTTGGTTGAGATAAGCAGATTCAGTCGACTGAACTTGTGGTCAGCGACTGAAACTGAACCCAGAAACTTTCGATTTCCAGGTTCAGTCGACTGAACTGTTTGGTCAATCGATTGATTCTGGCTCAGGAAAATTTCTAGTTTCAGGCTCGGTCGAATGAACTTTCATTTCCAGTATTTTTAGTCTAGCCCCAAGAAGGACAAAAATTCTAACAGGAGGCAATCGAACGAGCAACGGAGATAAGGGATTTATGCCAAGTGACAACCCAGCCTTATAGGCACTTCGATACACTCCAAAAACATGTTCAAACATGAAAGATAGGATTTTAAATATTTTTGACTTCAAAACACTAAATTGGAATATTCATCAAACCAATTCAATTCAAAGGCAAATGGACAAGGAGTAGATATTAGGAAATACCACCTAACAACTATCAAAGGTATAGACATAGATGTGAGTTCAATAACTCACCTTTTAACCCCCAAACAACAAATGAGAAGCTCTAGAACAAGAAAAGATTGATCTCTCTTCCATAACACCTCTAGAATCTTCAATCTATTATGAAATGTGAAGTTTTTCCTAAGTTAGGTTATAGTAATTTCTGAAAACTAAAGAGGGATTGAGATAGAGAAGATGAAGAGGATGCTTACCAAAGCATCTTCTTGATTTCTAGTTGACGTTGATAATTCCTAAGAGAATTAGGGCTTAGGAATTTAAATTACCTCTTTTCTCCCCCATTTTTGCCTTAGTTTGAGAGTGTTAGGAAAGGAGGAGTAGACTGAATGAAGAGGAGTGGAGTTGGGTTATTTGTTAGGTTAGTGAGCTGAAACCCAAACCCAAAGATCTAAATGAAAATATCAAAATTCTACTCAACTCCAAACATATCGATGTTTATACTCAAAAAGGTCGCTAACGCCATTTTGGACTCAATAGAAGGGGTCTTGATTTCTAATTCGATTGTTTGCAAAAAGTGACATTTCGGACTTAAATCCGACTAACGATGCTATATTTAAATAAAACATTTAAATATACAATCGTAAAATATATGGATTGTTACAGACTCCTCCCCTTAAAGAAATTTCCTCATCGCAATACTTAAGAAGAAAATAAAGAGTAACAACCATAAAAGCATATCAACACAAAAGAAAAGTTGAAATAAGAAGTTCACCTTAAAGAGCTCGAGAGAGTAAGTCAGGATGCGTTCGCTCGATGGATTCTCTAAATTCCCAAAAACAATCCTTAGGATTTGAGGACCATTGAACTTTCACAAGTGGGACATCTTTATTACGAAGATGTTTAACCTTCGTAGCAATGATACAAATAGGATGTTGCTCATAAGTCAAATTAGGCGACACTTCAACTTCTTTAATAACACTAGGCTCAAGAATAGAATCGGAATCCCTAAGGCATTTATGTAGTTGAGAGACCTGGAAAACGTCATGAATAGCAGAGAATTGAGCCGGTAATAAAAGGCAATAAGCCATGGAACCAATGCGTTCGGTGATGGGAAATGGGCCAATATATAAAGCGCTAATTTACCCGATCGACTAAAACACACAACACCCTTCATAGGTGAAACACGAATGAATACCTAATATCCCAAAGAAAATTCTAATTTCCTTCTTCAATTATCGGCATAGGATTTTTGTCTACTTTGAGCTTCTTTCATTCTATGACGAATAAGGTCAATCTTTTCTGTGGCATCACGAATAAAATCTGGACCTAAAACCAGCTTCTCACCGGCCTCAAGCCAACAAGAAGGATCTCGGCATGACCTTGCATAGAGTGTCTCAAAAGGTGCCATACCAATACTAGATTGGAAGCTATTATTATAGGAAAACTCAACAAGAGAAATATGATCTTCCCAACTACAACCAAAATCAAGAACACATGCACGAAGAAAATCTTCAAGAGTTTGATTCACACGCTCGGTTTGTCCATCGGACTAAGGATGATAAGCGGCGCTAAAATTAAGCTTCGTTCCCAAAGCTTTTTGAAGACTCTTCCAAAATCCACAAATAAATAATGGATCACGATCGCTAACAATAGAAGTAGAAACTCCATGCAATTTAACAGTTTCTTTAACATAAAGTTTGGCTAAAAGTGGTACGGTCCGATTAGACCGAATGGGAATAAAATGGGCGGATTTTGTAAGTCTATCCACAATCACCCATAGACTGTCATGGCCCGAACGAGAATGGGGAAGACCATCAACAAATTCCATGGAGACCTGATCCCACTTCCAAACTGAAATGTCTAAAGGTTGCAATAACCCACCAGGCCTTTGATGCTCGGCCTTAACGAGTTGGCAAGTCATGCAACGCTTAATGAAGTTAGCAATATCAGATTTCATTCCATCCCAATAATAAAGTCGCTTCATATCTGCGTACATTTTGCTACTACTGGGATGAATGTTAAATTTAGAACGATGAGAATCTTCTAAAATATCTTTACGAAGATTACCAATATTCTGCATGATAAGTCTATGAAATTTTTGAATGCCGCCACGAGCATCGATTTCAAAGTCTTTCAGACCATCAATATTACTGTCCCATAATTTTGGCTAAGATGATCCAATTCATGATCATGCCTTTGAGCATCAAGAATACGGTCTAAAAGAGATGGATGAGCCTCAATTCTAAAACAAGGGATGAATATGAATTAGATTCACGATCTCGAATCACGCAAGTGGACAAAATCTCGAGATCATTCCATTCGGATACCATCATAAAAACAACAACTTGGTGCTTACGACTAAGGGCAACGGCAACACGATTTCCCTTTCCGGGAGTGTGAAGAATATCAAGATCATCACATGCGGGGGACTCGAGCCAACGTTGTTAATGCAAATTAAGTTCCTTTTGAGAAAATAAATACATCAAAGATTTATGATCGGTATAGAGAATAAATTTCTCTTCCAAAAGATAATGACGTCAAATTCTAAGGGCGAAAACAATAGCCGTGAGCCCTAAATCATGAGTGGCATATATAGTCTCGGCAGGTTTTAATTGCCTAGAAGCATAAGCAATAACATGTTCCCTCTGCATGAGAACGACTCCCAAACCAACACGACTAGCATCGGTATAAACAATAAGGTCTTGGTTCCCTTCGGGAATCACAAGAATAGGAGCAGGAAAGGAGTTCTTTTAAATGATCATCTTTCCCGAAAATCTAAGACATTCAAAATTATTATTAATTTTATGTAATCATTTTTTTAGAAAAATTTACTTTTTACAAGTCAATTTATTGTGTTTGGTTGTCTCATCATAGCGTTTAGGAGATTCCTATCGATAATGTTGATCAAGCGCATCGACCAGAATCCTTAAAGCACTCAACGGGCAAAACAACACAAATCATCTTCTATTTGATAAACATGTCTCTTAAAATTTTTACGAATATTCTTTGCTCGTTTTAAGAACAAAATCCAATTATACTTATAAATATCTTATGGAAAAGATTTGCAAATTTTAAATTGTTGTTTTCATCCATACTTAATGAATACAAGGATGGTCTCATCGAGATATTCGCGGAATACTCGATTCATAAGATGGATGAAATAAGCTGGACAAACCGAATGACATCATGAGTCATTCATAAGAATCATAATGAGTGCAGGATGCGGTAAGGGGAACACTGTCCTCCGCAACTCGTAGCTAATGAAAACCGATGGCAAGGTTAAACTGAAAAGACCTTGGCACCACTCAATAGATTGCTTAGTTGATAATCCTATGATAAGCTCAAAGATATCGGAAAATTTACAAACTACTTTAATGAGGGAAATAACATCTTCCTCATCATGTGGGTCTAGAGAATAAAATGATGCCACCAAATTGGAATCGAAATCATTAAGAAAAACATATATTTGTTGTTTAACAGATTAAGGATGTCGAAGATAGATAGTCCTCTCGGGACAAATGATATGGGCTTCATAATGATTAAGCCAATCCTTTTCCAAAAAATTAATTCTGAAGCCTAAGTAGCACAAAACATGCAAATCGGATTAGGAAGCACGGTTATATTAAATAATCTCGACATCTTTACAAAGTAAACTGAGTGTTGTGGATCCATCAACCGGATTCGCAACTCTCAACGAAGTCATCAAGACCATAATATTTAAAGAAAAAAATGAACAAATTCTTTTCATATAAAAGATTGAGATGCGCCTGTATCAAAAAGAACTCAAATAGGAAGACCATAAAATAAAATAATGCCATCAAGGACTGAATGAAAAAATTGACCAAGAGAAGTGTTACTAGGAGCATGCACAATATTCAACTTTCCCTCTCTCCTACTTTGAAGTTTGGGACAAGAAGACAAAAGATGACCCGAACTTTTGCAATAGCGGCAAGTAAAGGGTTTTGACACTTATTTGCATAATGGTCCTTAGAACCACAATTGTAGCATTGTCCATGACTAGAGGTAGGAGTCTTGGCTACCAAAGTTGTCTGCTTTCCTTTCTTGGTGGGATTAGGGCTTTTGAATTTAATATTCCTCTTTTTGTTGTTATTGAGGCTCTTTTTGGAACCTCCAACATCACTGTCACTTCCTTTATTAGCCTCTTCTATTCTAAGAGTGATACCTACAAGCTGATCGAAAGGAACTTCTAGTTTCAGAGGTAAAACCTTTTTGGGATTCTTAATCAAAGCACAGATAAACCTTTGATTCTTTACAAGATCCAAAAGTTGTTGGACATACATGAATACGCCATCCAAAGAAGGACTACTAGATTGACCAGCGCTAGGACTGCTAGATCTAACCATCTCTTCTTCTTAAAGAAAGAAAGAAAGTATTCTCAGATTAAATATCAAACAATCTTGATTAATAAAACAAGGCATCATAAAAGAAAATAGGATAGAACGAATCCAATGACTTGAATTAAATCATAAGGCCTAAGAGAGACTTAGGACAATGATCCTTGCTATAATATTCTACATTGTTCTAAAGTTTGGCTTTGATGCCAAGCTGTGACGCCCCACCTCTATACTCATACTAGCCAAGGACATTACGGGATAATGCGGTCGACTAGCATGAAGAATAAGGCTGTTGAGGAGCGACCATCTGTGTAATTGCTTTGTACAAGTACCGTTATGTCAGACAGTATTACATGCATTTCATTTCAAAAGGGAATCTGACACATCAATTACAAACTCAAAATTACTACACAGTGGCTATGTGATCTTCCGAAACAAATATAAAATAAACATAACATAAATTAGTCACAGATATTCATATCACTGAGGCGGAAACAGATATGAATGTAACACATAAAAGTATACATTGAAGTAGTGGTCATGTAAGATCCACAACATCACAAAAGAATAGGTACAAGTGCTAGATAAAAGGATATGTACACATCAAGGAGTCTTTATCTTGAATGTATAAAACAAAAACTACTAAGCTAAGTATTTAGCCAAAAGTCAGATGTGATAAGAAGTCAAGTAGAAGCACCTGTAACACCTCGGTCTGACCCGAGTATTATTTAAGAAGAAAATAATAAACGGTTCAGTCTAGCAATAAATATCATATAAAATCAGATAGGGTAAGAGATATTAGAAAAACTATGAGAACAAAAATGCCATATTGTGACAAGTGTACATTAAATAACAACAAAATAATACAATATCTCAAAAATTTCAAACACTAAAAAGAATGTCATATTCTTTATTTTATTCACCAAAACAAATATTGACAAAACTTATCATTGGAAATCATAAAAATTGATAAAATACAAATTATAGGAATCATCAACTAGAAATCCATAAATCACAAAAAGGGAAAGGCCTATCACAAATGGGAGCATGAAAACTCACCAACACGTGTATCACAAACGGAACGCTATTCCATGGTTGTTAACCATCAAATTTGAGCCAAAGCTCTACAAACGGCTCGAAAACCTTTGAGCCGAAGCCCCACAAACGGTACGAAGACCTTTGAGCCGAAGCTCCACAAACGGTCTGAAGACCTTTGAGTCGAAGCTCCACAATTGGTCCGAAGACCATAGGTCGCTACCCCACCAAATTGAGCCGAAACTCCACCGAATGATCATCATAGATCAATCAGTGTAAATTACATTAAGCTAGTAAATAAATGAGTTAGGCTTCATGTCTCATAACCACTGGCTTAACTTAATTATTTACAAACAAATTGTAGATTTCTACTCGAAAATAAGTGTAAATTGCACTAAGCTAGTAAATAAATGAGTTAGGCTTCATGTAACATAACCGTTCGCTTAACTTAATTATTTACAAACAAATTGTAGACCACTCAGAAATAAGTGTAAATTACGCTAAGCTAGTAAATAAATGAGTTAGGCTTCATGTCCCATAAGCACTAGCTTAATTTAAATATTTAATTTCCACTCGAAAATTGTCACAAGGTTCAATCGAACAAGTCCAAGAATTAACAGACAAAGTAAACGCAAGCGTTTCATACCACTTGTTTTGCTAATTCGTTTAATTAGATTTCTCGAACGAATGAGGTAAAGGTGTATACTAATAGATTGGAAAACGATTTTAAAAGTGAGCTTTATATTGAAAGTAAATGTTGAAATTGTTTTGATGAAAGTGTTTTAGTATTTACTACAAGTATAGAAAACCTTTGTGTTTCAAAGTGACAAATCACAAAAATTATAGTAAAAACAATCAATCGTCAAAAAATCACATACGAAGACGTGAATCAAATCCATAGAAATCGATACTGAATCCATCAAAATGGATATTCCCAAAAATCCCGAAAAAGAAATTATCAAGGTCAACAAAAGTGATAACAACTAATCGAGCCAACGAGAATCGATTTAAAATTGGAAATCCACACAAAAGGGCAAATTTGGCTGAGACAAGCAGATTCAGTCGACTGAACTATGTGGTCGGTCGATTGAAACTGAATCCAGAAACTTTCGGTTTCCAGGTTTAGCCGACTGAACTGTATGGTCAGTCGACTAATTCTGGCTCGAGAAATTTTATGATTCCAGGTTCAGTCGATTGAACTTTCATTTCCAGTATTTTCAGCCTAGCCCCAAGAAGGGAAAAAATTCTAATCGGAGGCGATCGAACGAGCAACAAAGACTAGGGATTTATGCGAAGCGACAACCCAGCCTTATAGGCACTTCGATGCACTCCAAAAACATGTTCAAACATCAAAGATAGGTTTTTAAAGATTTTTGACTTCAAAATACCAAAATTGGAATATTCATCAAGCCAATTCAATTCAAAGGCAAATGGACAAGGAATAGACATTATGAATTACTACCTAACAACTATCAAAGATATAGACAAAGATGCGAGTTCAAAAACTCACCTTTTAACCCCCAAACAACATATGAGAAGCTCTAGAACAAGCAAAAGATTGATCTCTCTTCCACAACACCTCTAGAATCTTCAATCTAGTAACAAAGGTGAAATTTTTCCTAAGTTAGGTTATATGAATTTCTGAAAATTGAAGAGGGATTGAGATGGAGAAGATGAAGAGGATGCTTACCAAAGCTTCTCCTTAATTTCTAGCATGAAGTTGATAATTCCTAAGAGAATTAGCGCTTAGAAATTTTAATTTCTCTCCCCCTTTTTTACCTTAGCTTGAAAGTGTTAGGAAATAAGGAGTGGAATGAATGAAGAGGTGTGAAGTTGGGTTATTTGTTAGGTTAGTGCGTTGAAACCCAAACCCAAAGCCCTAAACGAAAATATCAAAATTCCACTCAACTCCAAATATATATATGTTTATACTCAAAAAGGTCGCAAACGCCATTTGGACTCAATGGAAGGGGTCCGAGTCCTAATTCGACTGTTTGTGAAAAATGACATTTCGAACTTAAATTCGACTAACGATGCAATATTTAAATAAAACATTTAAATACAATTGTAAAGTATGCAGGTTGTTACGGGTGACGCCCAACCTCTATACTCACACTAGCCAAGGACACTACGGGGTAATGTCGTCGACTAGCACGAAGAACAAGGCTGTTGAGGAGCGACCATCTATGTAATTGCTTTGTGCGAGTACCGATATGTCAGACAGTATTACATGCATTTCGTTTCAAAAGGGAATCTGACACATCAATTACAAACTCAAAACTACTACACAGTGGTTATGTGATCTTCGAAACAAATATAAAATAAACATAACATAAATCAGTCACAGATATTCATATCACTAATGCGGAAACATATATGAATATAACACATAAAAGTGTACATCAAAATAGTGGTCATGTAAGATCCACAACATCACAAAAGAACAGGTATAAGTGCTAGACAAAAGGATATGTATACATCAAGGAGTCTCTATCTCGAATGTATAAAACAAAAACTACAAAGCTAAGTAGTTAGCCAAAAGTCAGATGATGGACCTTGATAAGAAGTCAAGTAGAAGCACCTGTAACACTTCAGTTTGACCCGAGTATTATTTAAGGAAAAAATAATAAACGGATCAGTCTAGCTATAAATACAATATAAAATGAGATAGGGTAAGAGATATGACAAAAACATATGATAACAAAAATATCGTATTGTGACAAGTATACATTAAATAACAACAAAAATCATATAATATCTCAAAATTTTCAAACACTAAAAAGAATGTCATATTCTATATTTTATCCACCAAACCACAAATATTGATAGAACTTATCAATGGAAATCACAAAAATTGGTGAGACACAAATTCTAGAAATCATCTACTAGAAATCCAGAAATCACAAAAGGGGGAAGGCCTATCACAAACGGGAGTACGAAAAGTCACCAACACGTGTATCACAAACGAAACACTATTCCATGGTAATTTGAATCGAACCTCCACAAACGGCCCAAAGACCTTTGAGCCGAAGCTCCACAAATGGTCCGAAGACCTTTGAGCTGAAGCTCCATAAATGGTCCGAAGGCCTTTGAGCCAAAGCTCCATAAGCGGTTCGAAGACCTTTGAGCCGAAGCTCCATAAACGGTCCGAAGACCTTTGAGCCGAAGCTCCACAAACGGTCGGAAGACCATGGGTCGCTACCCCACTAAATTGAGCCGAAACTCCACCGAATGATCATCATAGATCAATAAGTGTAAATTACACTAAGCTAGTAAATAAATGAGTTAGGCTTCATGTCCTATAACCACTGGCTTAACTTAATTATTTACAAACAAATTGTAGACTTCCACTCGAAAATAAGGGTAAATTATACTAAGCTAGTAAATAAATGAGTTAGGCTTCATGTCCCATAACCACTGGCTTAACTTAATTATTTACATACAAATTGTGGACTTCCACTCGAAAATAAGTGTACATTACACTAAGCTGTAGGATCGATTTCACCCAAGAGGGGGGGTGGATAGAGTGATATTATTAATTTTAAAAATTTATTGTGGAAGATTATATAAAATAATCTCAACACAGATATATCAGAATTATAACAGCACAAATAATAGCAGAATAATAAATGTAGAAATAGAACAACACAGAATTTACCCAGCTTCGGCAAGGTGCTGCCTCCAAGGTTTCTACTAGAAATTAAGCCGTCAAACGCTTACACACGTAAACTCGCGACACTCACAATTGACTAGCCTTAACTCTACGCTCAAAACCCTGCCACAACTCAGCCATTGAGTTGCGAATTCTCGAACTACACTATCATAGCTTGTCCCCTAGTCACACGACTAGAATTTACAATGGTTTAAAAGATAAAATACAAAAACAACAATTTAAAAACAATTAAACCCTAATTTAAATATTAAAGCCCAATTAAAAATTGAGAGAAGCCGGCCGAAAACTTGGATTTAAGAAAACTTAGTTCGTGTCACTTTTTTTATTTCCTTCGGCCCACTTCCTTCTTGGCGAAAATGGCGGTTCGTTCTTGCTCGAAAATTAGGGCTTTTGTAATGAAGTTGTCGGCTTTGTCGATTAATTTATGATGCTTCGATTTCTTTCTTCTCTCTGTCGATCGCTTTCGGCTACTTCAGTTCGATCGAGTTCGAATCAAAATTGGTTTGTTATTTTCGTTTTTGCTTTTCTAGTTGATTGCTAGAACTCAATCTTGATTCGAGTTGAATGAGTATTTTTCTCTGTTTAGCTCAAACTCGAATGACTTAGGCTGGTGATGTATTAGGGTTTATATAGGATTTGAATTCCTATTTCTTCGCTCGTTGGATAAGTTGCTCGGTCGTTTGATTTTGCATGAATGCTGGAGATTTTGTCTGACTTATTCAAATCGTATATTTTTATTGCTTTTTTATCATGGCTCGATTCTGACTTTGCTTGGCCACCACAGTGTTGAGTTCTTTGACGATGTTGATTTTGGTTCTGTGTTCTGACTTTTTCATTGCGGCTTTGAGTTTGACATTTAACTAGGCTTCAGTTATGTCTGTTCATCCCTGTAACCACCTTTGTTTCATTTTTTTTCTTGTGCATTGTCAACTGCAAACTTTAATTGCATATTTTCTGCTTCATTGTTGAAATTGGCTTTGACTTTTAAACTTGATGTTGATTGTGTTCCTTATATTATCTACTGTAAAAAAATGACTTCGACGTTTGACTTTTATTGTCAAAAATGCAGCTGACTTCTTTATTCTTCGATGATAGTTCCTATAGTGTCTGCATATAGATGGTCTTTGACTTGATGCTTGATCACTCGTATTTGCCATAGTGTAGCAGTCTTTAACTTGTACCACTTGCTGTTTCATAATGTGCAGTATGTACTTTGGTCTGGTCATCTCGTTACTCTAATGCATTCCACCATGCCTGATTCTCATGTAAACCCGTAGTTATACATTCACATGTGTACATTTGTTTGAGTGATTGTATATGTTTGCTGATATAATTCATGTTGTATGCATTTGAACTCGTAGCCTTGGCTCACTTGCATTGCTTCTGATCATATGTCACTGTATATCACTACATGTTGTATTTGCATGTTAGGCTTGTTTATGCTGTTTCACTAGCTTGTGTTTTGCATTGAGCTGTACTCATTTATGGTTTGCATTGTGTTGTTACTTCAAGCCAGTGCATATTGTTAGTCCGTGAGGTGATGGTTTTGATGACAACAACCTTAGAATAGATTATAAAATATAAATGCTAACATTATAAATTTAGATATATATGTATATGCAGGATTTAACCATGCAGGTACTAAGAATGAAGACTGTACAGTATAGAGATTCAAGATATCAAGATAGAAGAATCATGAGTATCAAAATTATCAAGAATTCAAGATTTCAAGGTTAAGTATTTTTTATTAGGAATTTTGTTAAAACTCATAGAAAAGCACTGACATCTTAAAATCCAATTTATTCGTGGAATGGAATCCACTTCGAGCCTGTTAAAGGGATGGAACCCTAAGTAGGATGGAACCTACGACAAATCTAATGGAACATTGTTTTGTATCCACTAACTTTTTATTCAAAATGGTTTTTCAAAATTATATCTTGTTTTCAAAATGTTTTCAAAACTTTCCTTTTAAAAGATTCAAAACCCTCTATCCTGATTTTAAATAATTTTAGCCTCAAAATTTTCTTTAATTTCAATGTCAAATTACTCCTGATTTTAAACTATCTTTTAATATAATATATTTAACTTTTAAATATTTATACTTAGATTTAAAATATAAAATTAGAGTTAAAATTCTATATATATTATTCTCTATATTTACTTATGAATTTTAACTATATTCAAGTATATTTATAAAGTTTAAATTAGTTTTAATATAAGATAAAGGTTATTTTCAAAGAAAATCAGAACATCAAAAAATGCTTTGGGATGTCGACATGCCTATGTACCCCATGTCGAAATGGTGTCAGTTGAGTTCAAAATTTAAATTTCAAAAGAAGTGTCTATTCGCCATAACTCTTCACGAATGGACATGGCTGTTGTTCTTCTATAAATAGGGGTTAGTTTCAACGAATTTTACATCAGATTTTCTGGTTTTTCACTCCTCTTCTTCTTCCACTTTTCTTAATACATGTTCTTACCATTACTCTGCCGAAATCAACATTGAATTGAACTCGATTACCTCTAGTCTGATTCTCTATCACTCTCTCTACAAGATTCTCAGTGCTATTCAGAGTTATGGACTTCTTTGTAATCTATTAAGTGAGAAAAGGTGTGATTGTAGCCTTGAAAATCAATCAAGAAAGAAAAGGTGTGGTTGTAGCCTTGGTAAATCAATTGGGTAAACTTGTGGCCCGAAAATCAAGTATCTCTATCCAGAGGATCGAAATTCTAGAGGGTGTACCTCATAGCCTTGAAACCGAGGGTGTAATTGTACAATTGCTTTTGAAAGGAAATCCATACTTGTGTTGCGGGACTGGATGTAGGGTAACTCCGAACCAGTATAAAATCCAGTGTGTTCTTTCCTTTACTGCTTTTATTTTAGTTCTGCATCTGTGTTTGTTTCTGTGATCATATATGTGTCTGTATATTGCATACGTCGGTTTCTAAATTAACATAGATCGAAAAATATTTAGCAATTCTTTATTAACACTATTTACCCCCCCTCTAGTGTTAATCCTAGCCTTAAAATCCGTAATCCGCATTTCTCACAATTTATCAAAGTAAGGTTTTCAAAGTTTCATAATCTGATTTTTGAAAAAATTTCAAAATGGCTACCAACATTGATATTGTTACTAACACTAGTATCTCTGTCACTAGTTCATTTGTAGAGGGTCAGTCTACTGTCAGACCATCACTTTTTAATGGCAGTAACTATGCATATTGGGCATGTAGGATGAAAATATATTTACAATCTATAGGATTAGACACTTGGAATATCACAGAAACTGAATATTCTGAACCCACCACTAATTTTGCATAGTGGACTACTGAGAAAAAGGTTATTGCACAAAATAATTCTAAGGCAATGAATTTTCTGTTTCGTTCACTAGATAGGAATGAATTCAATAGAGTGTCAGTTTGCAAGTCTGCATATGAAATCTGGAAAACTTTGCAAGTTACTCATGAAGAACAAGTAAAGTTAAACAGACCAAAATTTCTATGCTCACAAATCAGTTTCAATTATTTAAAATGAATCCTAGCGAGTCTATTTTAGATATGTGTAGTAGATTTCAGGATATTGTGCATTCTCTAATATCTTTGGGAAAGGAATTTTCTGAAGAAGATCAAGTCAGAAAATTTTTAAATTCTGTAACTCCAGAATGGGATTAAAAGACACTTGCAATCGAAGAGGCAAATGACATCAGTACTTTAAAGATAGAAGAATTAATTGGAAATCTAATGTCGTATGAAGTTCAAATGATCGGGAGAAGAGAAAGTAAAGCATCTGAAAAGAAATCAATGGCATGTAATGCATTAACCGATGGATCAGACTCAAACAACGATAATGATGAAGAGATAGCCTTTATGACCAGAAATTTTAGGAAATTCCTGAAATACAGAAAGATTAATAATCTCAAGAGAAATAACTATAAGAATTCTAAAAATCAGAATGTAGTGCCAAATAATGACAAATGTTACAACTGTGATAAACCAGACCATTTCAAAAGAGACTGTCCGTATCCAGATAGGCAAAATTCTCCTATGAACAGTGATCCATCAAAGAAATGGAAGCATGCATTTACTGCTACTCTAGATGACTCAGGCTCGTCCTCAAGTGATGATGATCAGAAAACGGATAATTCAAATTTGTGTTTCATAGTTGTTCATGACTCGGACGAATTCAAAGAAATGGACTCAGAAAAAGGTACACGTTTACAATACAATTGGTTCAAATTGCTTGCTTAGAATTAGTTGCTTGATTGTTTGATTGATTGGTTTTGAACTGGTGTGTTGTTTGAATTTTAAAATTTATTTTCTATTTTTTATTATTATTTCATTATTTTATTATCATTTTTTTTATTTTTTAATAGTATAATAATATTTTCTGAAATATACTTGAAGTTTAATAATATTTTAGATATATATATGGCACTAATAATAATAAAAATATTTATATACATTAGAGAACTTAGGAAAAATCAATTCATGAAAATTCAAAGGGACATGTCGACATGGTCCCTACCATGATGTCGACATGGGTACCTGAATTTGAATTTCAAATGTTTGAATTTCCCTCCACCTTTTCACTTCATTCAATTCTTTGAAAAGCTACTTTTTGACCAGAGAATATGTCCTTTGAGAATCTATTTTTTCACTATCTTTTATCATATCTTTTCACTCTCATTTTCAAATTCAAACTCCATCTTCATAACTTCAAACTCTCTACTCTCAACTTTAATGGCTTCTTCAAGCAACCCTCCACTATGTGAATTTCCAGAAAAATCAAAGAGCAATTATTCAATGATTCGAAGGCAATAAAAGCATACGTTAATTATGCTAACTATGCCAAAGTCCATCCCGGAAAATTTGCTATTTTTCAAGATTTTTCTTCTTATGAACTTGATTCTCTTTTTTCATACAATGGAGTTCTTAGTCTTATTGATGCTTCTCAAAATGATTTTGTTTGCTATCCAAATCTTGTCAAAATTTTCTATGCTAATTTAAACCATGGATTTTATCATGGAAATGATGATGAAATTTGGAGTAGTGTCAAAGGCACCAGAATTGTTTTGAATTGTGATCTTTTGGGTACCATTCTCAATTGCAAGTGTAATCCGCATTTTTCACACATATGAACTATTTTCATCCATATCATATATGTCAGTGAACTTTGCGTAGCCTTCTCTGGCTTGATGTACCATCTGTAATCTTCACTTTTGAACTTCATATGTAGTTGCTGTCTACATCCATGCCTTGGTTTCACTGCACTGTTCACATGTCATTGTTTCAGTTTTGTTTACATGTGCACTTCTTCACTGCAACCACATTGTCACTGTATGTTGTGTTGTCTGGGTTCATATATATGCTCCTTTGTTTTCTCTATGATCTTGTGTATGGACTTGTGGCATATCCAGCTCGGTTGTCTCGACCACATGTATTTTGTTGTTTGACTAGCATGAGCTAGTTGAGTCTGCTTGGAGCTTTTGTTGTATGCTCATGTCTTGTGTCAATTTATGGTGCATTGACTTTGTACAATTTGTGCTTGTATTTTTGGACCGCACCTGTGTTGAATCCAGCTTTAAAGCTCGGGTTTGGCCTTGTGCTAAAATCGTGACTGTATATTTATTTCACTTGAGTTAAACCCGGCTTTTGATTTGTGTTTGACCTTGCGCTCACCCGTCTCTGTAATTTTATCAAGTGTATATATCTATGGGCACGGCCTTATGGCATGTACAGAGATACACTATGCATTTCACAAGCTGTTCATGCATGATGAATTCAAAATTAAATGACGACGAACAACCCAAATAACTGAGGCAAATAATATTTTCAAAATTATATTTTATTTTATACTGCAAAAATATTTTATTTTCAATTTTACTGTGTCAGTATTTATTTTCGCAGATTGCTCGGATGCTGGATTCAAGTTGAAGATTAAATACAAGTGATTGTAGTGAGGTGCATTTGTAAATGATAAAATGTGATGTATTTGAATTTGTATTGTCATTGAATTTGTATATATATAGCGAGAGCTCAAATTTTTACTAATTAAATTGTAATAAATATTTGTTTGAATTCAAATTCTATGTTATTTATCTTATTAAGCAAATATTTATTTAATCCGTGAAAATAAAATAGTACATTAACAAATACATTTAAATGAATATATATATATATATATATGTTTATTATCATCAATAAAAATCATATACTCGCATATGCAATAATCTCCCCTATTTGATGATAACAAACATATATTTAAGATTTTTAATATATTGAATGTATTTGATCATTCAATTTGCTCCCCCTATTTGAATGCTCCCTCTCTGCACAAAGCTCTCCCTTCATATATGCATGTAAATAAAAATATTCAAATGAGTCTTGATGCATATAGAAAATAAAATAATTGACTTTTATTTGCCAAAATCTTAACCTTTCTCTCCCCCTTTGTTATCAGCAAAAGATTAATAGTGTTAGAAAAATAGAGATAAAGTGATAGACATTAATACGACATTAGTTCCCAATCGAGTATAAATATTAGATTTCAATAAAAAAATCAAACAAAAATCATAAATACTCTGTTAGGCGCATATTCCACTTTAGAATGATAGGAATAATGTCATCATATAAAACCATATAGTTGTGTCTATCTGTGGTATATTTATATCAGGAATTTGAATATCTACTAACCATGCATAACCGTTAGGACTTTTAAATGAGATTAGTAGTATTCCAAATTTATTTTGAAAAAATGAATTTAAGTATCTTCTAACCACGCATAACCGTGAGGACTTTTAAATGGGATTAGAATCAACTTGTTTATTTAATTAATCAATTTGATATGCGTTCCATGCACGCATAACCGTGAGGACTTTTAAATGAGCATGGAAGAACATAATCAAAAATTCCAAGTAATTCACTCATGCATAACCGTGAGGACTTTTAAATGAGAGTGAATACTTTGGATTTTTTTAAAAAAAAATATATAATGAAAAACGAATGATTTCCTGTTTAAAATACCACATATTGACAAACTATATTGAATTTTTATGAGTGATGGTGGTTAGAAATTAGATATGTTCATGGAATTTTTACCAACAAAAAGTTTTTATAACTCTTATTCAAATTTCTAAAGAAATTTACTAAATATACCGTCTCAAGTTATAATATATGGTTAATATCAACACACATCACTTTTTCGATCACTATTTGTCTTTTAGATAATCGGTACGGAGTCAGATTAGTCAACGTAGTTATTTAAAATCAAATCCAAAAATAATTATCAAATTTTCTAAAAATGACTAATCTGAAACAAGGTCAAAAATAATTTTCTAGAAGGGGTTTTATAAGAAAATAATATCTGCTGTTTGAAAATTATTTGAATGAAAAATATGCAGATATTTTCTTTGAAAAACGATGCATTTGCTAAATGTCTAAACATAAATCACGTTCCACTAGTAATTTTTCTATCAACTAGATTAGTAGCGTAATTTGCATCCATATTTCTTTTTCACTCAAAATTATTAGTAGTTGAATGTTACAGATCAGATCATGAAGTGTGCAACAAAATATCTCAAAAACATTTTTAATAACTTTTTAAATGAAATTCTCTTTAATTTGAATTGAAGCCGTATAAATAATCAAACAATGACCATAGTGTCAGATTTAGAGGTCGTAGGATAAATGAATATATTCACATGTAACAACATCATTAGTTCAAGCAAATCTATAGTTCAAACATGAATTGTCAATATTTTAAATAAGTCGGAATCAAAATCATCATTCATCTCATTTTAACATAACTGGCTGATTCAAATCAGATATGGTGCAGATTATCACATTAATATATCGTTCAAGATGAATAAAACATTACCTGTTTTACCTTTATTAAACATTTTCGTTATTTCCCATTGTGATTCTGCCACCTTTTTATTAGGCTAAGGAACTTTGATTTATTGCCCGTTGTGTCCCTGGAACAGCCAGAATCCAAGTAACACTATTGTAGTTCCTTAGCCTGCCACCATACCTACACAATGAAAGATTTTTGTGACCTATTTGTTTTTATAGGACCATGGCTGTTAGTGGCAAACGATTTTAATAAATATGTTGGTGGATACCCAAAACTATTTATATTTGTTCTTTTTGGCACTCAAATTTGTTTTACTTTGAGGGATTTCATATTTGTGCCTTTTGGAACCCAAATTGGAATGGTTTTCACTTGTTTTGGTCTATACCAACAAATATTGTGATTGTGTCCAGTTTTTCCAAATATTTTGCACTTTAAGTTGACTTGATTAATTTTGCTTTTAACAAATTCAGATTGATATTCCCAAGTTCTTGTCTAACTATATCAACAATTTGCTTCCCTAATAGCATATTCAACGATCTTTCTCCTTTGGAAATTTTTCCTAAAGTCGTTGACAGTTGTTGTTTTAAGTGATTCATTTTCGTTCAATAATCGTGTGCACTTTTTAATAGAGTTCTCTCTCCTAGTATTTTCACTTTCCTTCAAAATCAGAATTTCATTTTCAAGCGTTTTAATTTTAATTTCTGATTTTTTAATTTCTTCTTAAAATGTTGGACACGTATCACACTTAGGAATCCTATTTTGATAGTTTTTCACTAATTGGTCAAGTTGTTTATTTGATTTTATCAAAATATCTTTTTGTGATTCAAGTTTAGCATACTTCTCCCTAAATCGTTCAAAACAGCCATTTACTTCGTGGAAATATATAAGTAATTAGTGAGTGAGTTTTATACCTCACTTGGCTCATCACCATCGCTATCAGTTATATCACCTCTAAAGCACAGATCTGCTTTCTCGCTCTCATCGCTAGTGCTTTTATAATCGTTATTGCTTTTATTCCGCGTGGCTACAAAGCTTCTCCTTTTTTACTTCTTTTCTTAGTCGTGTTGAAGTCGAGGACAATTAGGCTTGATGTGTCCGGATTTGTTACACTTGTGGCAGATGATCTCCCGTTCTTCTGGGTTGTCTAGTGCTTTGGATATTCTACTTTTCAATTTCTGATTTAGAGCTGGATTTCCATATTTTTGATTCCACTTTTTGAATTTCTTCATTAATAGTGCCAGCTCAGCAGCTCCATCATCATCATCATCATCATCACTTTCCGTTGTTCCTTTAAGCGTTATTGATTTATTTCGAGTATCACATCCTTCTCGTTCTTCCTTGAATTTCATTTCTAGCTTGTAAATGGCGACATTTTCTACAAGCTCTTCAACTTTTTTTGTTTCAAATCCTTTGATTCTTGAATGGCTATAACTTTTGCTTCAAAATTTTATGGAAGGACTCTAAGGATTTTTCAAACAATTTCCAACTCTGTGTATGATTTTCCAAAAGCTGTTAATTTGTATATGAGATTGGAAAGCCTTGCATACATCTCTTTAACATTCTCATCTTGGCCATTATAAAGTTCTCGTATTTGCTACTAAGCATTGCAAGGCGGGATTCCTTGACTTGAGATGTTCCTTCGTGAGTCACTTCAAGAGTGTGCCAGATTTCCTGCGCAGTTAGGCAATTGAGACACGATTATATTCAATATGATCCAATGAACAAATAATAGAATTCATAGCTTTAGCATTAGCATTCTGTAAATTATTTTCTAGATCTGTCCATTGATTAAATGGTTTTTCAATTTTTTGATTATTTACTACTATAGTTGGCGCACTATAACCTATCTCAACAATATTCCAAGCATCAATGGTTTTTAGAAAAAAATTCATTCTATTTTTCCAGTAAGCATATTCACCATTGAACATTGGTGGTCTAACTATGAACTGACCCTCAGCAAAAGCATTATTGAAAGAAGTCATTTTTAAAAATTCAACTTTTTAAAGCAAAAACTGGTTTTTGAAAAATCAAAATTTTAAAACAAAAGCTGACTTCTATTCCTACCTTTGATACCACTTGTATGATCGATTTCACCCTAGAGGGGGGTGGATAGGGTGGTATTATTATAAAAATTTATTGCAGAAGTTTATATAAAATAATTTCTACACAGATATATCAGAATTATAGCATCACAGATAATAGTAGAATAATAAATGCAGAAATGGAACAACACAGAATTTACCCAGCTTCGGCAAGGTGTTGCCCCCAAGGTTTCTACTAGAAATTAAGCAGTCAGATACTTACATACGTAAACTCACGACACCCGCTATCGACTAGCCTTAACTATACGCTCAAAACCCTACCACAACTCAGCCACTGAGTTGCGAATTCTCGAACAACACCACTGTTGCTGCTCCCTTAGTCACACGACTAGAATTTACAATGGTTTAAAAGTGAAAATACAAAAACAGCAATTTAAAAACAATTAAACCCTAATTTGAATATTAAAGCCCAAATAAAAATTAAGAGAAGCCGGCCCAAAACTTGGATTTAAGAAAACATAGTTTGTTTCCCCTTTTTATTCTCCTTCGGCCCGCTTCCTTCTTGGTGAAAATGGCGGTTCATTCTTGCTCGAAAAGTAGGGCTTCTGTTATGAAGTCACCGGCTTTGTCATTTGATTTATGATGCTTCGATTTCTTTCTTCTCTCTGTCGATCGCTTTCAGCTACTTCAATTCGATCGAGTTCGAATCAAAATTGGTATGTTATTTTCCTTTTTGCTTTTCTGGTTGATTGCTTGAACTCGATCTTGATTTCGGGTTGAATGATTATTGTTATCTGTTTAGCTCAAACTCGAATGATTTAGGCTGATGATGTATTAGATTTTATATAGGATTTGAATTCCTATTTCTTCGTTCATCTAATAAGTTTCTCGGCCATTTGATTTTGCATGAATGCTGGAGATTTTGTCTGACTTATTCAAATCGTATATTTTATTGCTTGTTCATCACGGCTCGATTCTGACTTTGCTTGGCCACCACGGTGTTGAATTCTTTGACCATGTTGATTTTGGTTTCGTGTTCTGATTTGTTCATTGCAGCTTTGAGTTTGACATTTAACTAGGCTTCGGCTATGTCTGTTCATCCCTGTAGCCACCTCTGTTTCATTTTTCTTCTTGCGCATCATCAACTACAAACTTTAATTGCATATTGTCTGGTTCATTGTTGACATCGGCCTTGACTTTTAAACTTGATATTGATTGTGTTCCTTATGTTATCTACTGTAAAAAAAAATGACTTCGGCATTTGACTTTTATTGTAAAAACTGCTGCTGACTTCTTTGTTCTTCGACGACAGTTCCTGTAGTGTCTGCATATAGATGGTCTTTGACTTGATGCTTGATCAGTCGTATTTGTCTTAGTGTTGCAGTCTTTACCTTGTACCACTTGCTATTTCATAATTTGTAGTCTGTAGTTTGGGCTGGTCATCTCGTTACTCTGATGCATTCCACCATGCCTGATTCTCATGACAACCGGTAGTTGTACATTCACATGTGTACATTTGTTTGAGTGCTTATATATGTTTACTGATATAATTCATATTGTATTGCATTTGAACTCGTAGCCTTTTCTCACTTGCATTTTCCACTTTTTCATTGCTTCTGTTCATATTGCATGCCAGGCTTGTTTATGTTGTTTCACTGGCTTGTGTTTTGCATTGAGCTATACTCATTTCTGGTTTGCATTGTGTTGTTACTTCGAGCCAGTGCATATTAACTCTTTTCATCCATATCATATATGTCAGTGACCTTTGCGCAGCCTTCTCTGGCTTGATGTACCATCTGTAGTCTTCACTTTTGAACTTCATGTGTAGTTGCTGTCTACATCCATGCCTTGGTTTCACTGCACTGTCCAAATGTCATTGTTTCGATTTTGTTTACATGTGCACTTCTTCACTGCAACTACATTGTCGCTGTTGGTTATGTTGTATGGGTTCATATATATGCTCCTTTGTTTTCTCTATGATCTATGTATGGACTTGTAGCATATCCAGCTCGGTTGTCTCGACCACATGTATTTTGCTGTTTGACTGGCATGAGCTAGTTGAGTCTGCTTGGAGCTTTGTTGTATGCTCATGTCTTGTGTCAATTTATGGTGCACCACTGTTGCATTGACTTTGTACATATTATGCTTGTATTTTTGGACTGCACCTGTGTTGAATCCAGCTTCAAAGCTCGGGTTTGACCTTGTGCTAAAATCGTAAATGTATATTTATTTCACTTGAGTTGAACCCGGCTTTTGATTTGGGTTTGACCTTGTGCTCACCTGTCCTTGTAATTTTATTAAGTATACATATCGGTGTGCACGGCCTTATGGCATGTATGGTGATACACTATGCATGTCACAAGCTGTTTGTGTATGATGAATTCAAAATTACATGATGATGAACAACCCAAATAACTGAGGCAAATAATATTTTCAAAATTACATTTTATTTTATATTGAAAAAATATTTTATTTTCAGTTTTACTGCATCGGTATTTAGTTTTGCAGATTGCTCAGATGCTGGATTCAAGTTGAAGATTAAATATGAGTGAATGAGTGAATTTTAGTGAGGTGCATTTTTAAATGATAAAATGTGCTGTAATCGAATTTGTATTGCCATTGAATTTGTACATATGTAGTGAGAGCTCAAATTTGCACTATTCAAAAATGTAATAAATATTTGTTTAAATTCAAATTCTATGCTATTTATTTTATTAAGCAAATATTTATTTAATCTGTAAAAATAAAATAGTACATTAACAAATACATTTAAATGAATATATATATATATATGTTAATTATCATCGAACAAAAATCGTATACTCGCATATTCAACATAAGCTAGTAAGTAAATGAGTTAGGCTTCATGTCCCATAACCACTAGCTTAACTTAAATATTTACGAATAGATTGTAGATTTCCACTAGAAAATTGTCACAAGGTTCAATTGAACAAGTCTAAAAATTAACGGACAAAGTAAATGCAAGCATTTCATACCACTTGTTTTACTAAGTCGTTTAATTAGATTTCTCGAACGAATGAGGTAAAGGTTTGTATATACTAATAGATTGGAAATCGGTTTTAAAAGCGAGCTTTATATTGAAAGTAAACGTTGAAATTGTTTTGATGAAAGAGTATTAGTATTTACTACTAGTATTGAAACCTTTGTATTTCAAAGTTACAAATCACAAAAATTATGGTAAAAACAATCAATCACCAAAAATTCACATACGAAGACGTGAATCAAATCCATAGAAATCAATTTCGAATCCATCAAAATGGATATTCCCAATAATCCTGGAAACAAAATTATCAAGGTCAACAAAAGTGATAACAACTAATCGGATCAACGAGAATCGATTTAAAATTGGAAATCCACACAAAAAGGCAAATTTGGCTGAGATAAGCAGATTTATTTGACTGAACTGTGTGGTTAGTCGACTAAAACTGAACCTAGAAACTTTGGGTTTCCAGGTTTAGTCGACTGAACTATATGGTCAGTTGACTGATTCTGGCTCAGGAAATTTTTTGGTTTCAGGTTCAGTCGACTGAACTTTCATTTTCAGTATTTTCAGCCTAGCCCCAAGAAGGGAAAAAATTCTAACCGGAGGCGATCGAAAGAGCAAGGGAGACTAAGGATTTATGCCAAGCGACAACCCAGCCTTATAGGCACTTCGATACACTCCAAAAACATGTTTGAACATCAAAGATAGGATTTTAAAGATTTTTTACTTCAAAACACCAAAATTGGAATATTCATCAAACCAATTCAATTAAAAGGCAAATGGATAAGAATAGATGTTAGGACTTACTACCTAACAACTATCAAAGATATAGACATAGATGTGACTTCAAAAACTCACCTTTTAACCCCCAAACAACAAATGAGAAGCTCTAGAACAAGAAAAGATTGATCTCTCTTCCACAACACCTCTAGAATCTTCAATATATTATCAAAGGTGAAGTTTTTCCTAAGTTAGCATATAGGAGTTTCTGAATTGAAGAGAGATTGAGATGGAGAAGACGAAATGGATGCTTACCAAAATTTCTCCTTGATTTCTAGCATGAAGTTGATAATTCCTAAGAGAATTAGTGCTTAGGAACTTTAATTTTATCTTCTCTCCCCCATTTTTACCTTAGCTTGAGAGTGTTAGGAAATGAGGAGTGGAATGAATGAAGAGGAGTGGAGTTGGGTCATTTTTTAGGTTAGTGAGCTTAAACCCAAACCCAAAGCCCTAAATGAAAATATCAAAATTCTACTCAACTCCAAACATATCGATGTTTATACTCAAAAAGGTCGCAAACGACATTTTGGACTCAATGGAAGGGGTCTCGAGTCGTAATTCGACTGTTTGCAAAAAGTGACATTTTGCGCATAAATCCGACTAACGATGCTATATTTAAATAAAACATTTAAATATACAATCGTAAAATATGCGGGTAGTTACACAATACTTAGGAAATATTTATAAGTATATTTTCCTAAAACCATTTTATTTCAAATACTTAGGAAATATTCCCTTTATTCCTATTTCTCAAAATCCTTTACAGTTTATGTGTAAATTCCTTAAAAACTCGTTTATAACGGATCCTATAAGTTTTCGGAATTCATTTATTTAATTTCCTTCAAAATTTCCAAGATCGATTACACTTGTCTATAATTCCAACTACCCATTTCTAACTTTTTTTTATGAATTCTAATTCATTTTCGAAGTTCTCATATTTTAATATTTTGGAAATTCCATTTTGTCCCAAAATCCTTTAGAAGATTCCTATTATCAAAATCATATCCATTAAACAAACCTCATTTACAAATCTCGGGATTTAAAATTGTATATATGTGATAAATATATTTTTTAAAGAAAAATAATTTATTTTTAAAACATGTTTAAGTAATTATTTTAAATATCAAAACACTTTAAATAAACATCGATAACTCATTTCCAAATCATTTTTAAATAAAAAGTAATCGATTCATATGCTTATTATAAAAATTAGAATTTTTTCAATTAATATTGAATATTTGAAAAATCCACTTTTCGAAGTATTTTAATACTAAAACAGCTTTAAATTACATAGTTTGAATAAATAAAATTTTCCTCTAAAAATAAACTTCACTTCTCAATAAAAAATATATTTTTAAAATCCTAATAACCAATTTCAATTTGTAATTCCCTCTCGATTCACAACACATCGATGTCATTTCGATTCACTAACCATTCTCACATTCCAAACATAGAATCCACTATTTTCCCAAAACCGATTTCCATATCTCGAAATAAATTCACACTGTGAATTTATATTCCCAATTTGTCGACTAATAATCATTCCACTTTATATATAAACATTGTTTATAACTTTATAAACTCATATCCAGTTTATAACCAATTTATATTACTAAAATCCATTTATAAATCGAATTCTATTTAAAATTCCATTTGGAAATCTATTTCTTAATAAATCCAATTACAATTACAAATTTTATTCAAAACTTGATTTCAACTTCCATTTATAATATACGACATATTATTAAAATCTATTGTTCCAAATTCCTTGTATAAATTAATTTCAAAAATATTTATCTGAACCATTTACCAAAATAGTTAAGTGAATTCCAAATCACATCTTTTATTTAATCCAAACCCATTTCATATTCAATATTCCAATTTCCATATAATTATTTTTATTTCCATAAATCACCTTGGGATTTCTTTTGAAAATTCAAAAATATTATTTATGGTATTCAAAATACCAAAATTTGGAGCAGTGCTACTATAGCATCTAATAAGTCAAATCACACAACAATCCATAACAGATTATTCAGTCACATCATATATCACTATATATGAAACGAATTAATATATTTTTGAGGAATCCAGTTGGATCTCACCAACCTGTTTCCCTACATCCACAGATGTTATATAACATAAAATACCAATCCCGCTTCGAGGTGGGATATCGCGGAAATATAGAGTCATCCGCTATTATGCAGACGCATAGTGTCTCGTCCGCTCCAATGGACGGGAAACATATCCAACTACAAATATATATACTAATAAATGTATAATATAACATTTAACCAATAATAATATATCAATTCAACTAATCATCCAATAGTTAATTTTAATTATTATAAATTAACTCAGTCAACCAAATTGAGTGAGGTTTATTCACCTTGATTTTATATTCGAAATCCACATCCGATGCGGCACCCCTTAAAACCAACACCCAATGAAGATCTAAGCTTCTCGACTTCAAAGAATCCAATCTCTAGATTCCTATATCAAATTTCGAATTATTTTGAATTTTTTTTATTATGGATCAAGATTTCATTGCTAAAAGAAGGAGAAGACATGATTTGACTGGAAGGGGGGAGAGGTCGGCTATGCGTACGTATTGGGTGGTGATGGATGTAATAGGGTTTGACCTTTATAATATTAATTAATTCCAAAATATCTCGTTTATAGAAATTTAAAATCCTGAACTCCTATCGAGGCGTGCCACTTGGCGTTTCTAATATTATACTCTTATGTTAAATGCAATGGAACAAGTTTCGGGACCTAATTCGATCGTATGTGGAAGATGGCTTTTTGAACCTAATTATTATATTAAATTTTCAATATTAATCTCAACGTGTTTCTATCGCGCACGACCAAACAGTAACTTTAAATGCTACAAAATTTGAAATATCATAATAATACAATATTACAGATCCAATGGAACTGGTTTCGTCGAATTCCGAGACTATGCCCCAGATCGCTATTTTACACGTCGATTAAATCGACAATTTCAAAATTCGACGAAATCACTTGAAATTACAGTTTTAAAAACTTAATAACTCAATTCTAATTTAAATAGAATTTATATCCACATTAGAAATCATTTGATTCGTATTCAACTCAAATTTCCCTTATTCACCATTTCCGTATAATGATAAGTCACTATATTTGAAATTTAAATTCATTCTATAATTTCAACCAAAATCTTCATATTCAAAAACAAATTTATATTTCAAATCCAATATTTGAAACCATTTAAATATTCAAAATTAAATGTTGAAAAATCCAGGTCGTTACACCATTCAATTTGGGTTGGACATGTGTGGTTTGTTGTCAGCTTAAACTGTAGGGAAAAGTGGCTCGTTACAGACTTGTTCAAGAGTTTCCTGCTCGTTGATAAAAGCTAGATCAAACAAGCAATCTCGATGTGACGATGTTTAACAGTTTTCTCGACTTGAGAATACTGTAACTTCAATATAGATACTCCGCTTTGGTTATAATTAAATCATGACATGACATCTATCGAATGACTATAGTCGGGTTCGAGTTGAAGCATTATGTGTGAAGCTCTATTCAATAAAGATTCATCTCTCAGTTGTAAGAGATTAGTATCATGATCAAGTATAGTTAATTAAAAGTCAAAATCGCTTATCATAGTAGAACGGTTAATAACAAATGTTAATATTGAAACAAGGACTTTGTTTATGGACCGACTGAGTTGAATGTCGATAATATTGAAGTTTTGACCAATACTGAACACCATACATTTGATATTGTGTTGGCGAAGGGAATGCGTGAAAATTACTGTTACTACTGGTATCGCTTGAAGTAATACAGAATATGATTTTACCCAAATAATCTATAACCGATGAATTTGGCCAAACTGTCACACTAGTAGCTAAGTTGACGCGTGAACGCTGGTTTTTAAAAAAATTAATATTAATTACAGGCTGAATTCACACTTTGAGTTTCACAATAATATTTATAAATTTTTTGAAAAACCACACGATTTAATTAGTATTTAAAGTGTTATAAATTAATTAAATAACCAATATTTAATAAATATTAGCTATTAATTTATTTGATGTTTGGGATGTTGTTAATAATTATTTTGATGTGTATATAAAAGTTATATAAGCACATATTGGTATACGTTGTTAGTATATGTTAAACGAGCTTTGTGAAAACTTGATCCATATATGAATAGGATATAGCCAGCCATAAAAGGGGAACAATCGGTCTAAATATTTATTTATATCTAATTGGAAATTAATAAGGGAAGGTTTTAAGGAGAGGAATGCGTAAAGTTTCCACCTCTCCATAAAAAAGTTTCCTCACGTTTATTGCATTTGATTGTTTTCTCCTTCTTCTTTCTTCATCCATGGCCGCCATAGTCTCCCCCTCAAAACCCTCCACAGCGGGACTCTATTCCCCAAAACAGTATGAAATAAAATTAAACTACGTGGTTCGTTTGATATAGCAAGATCGGGTATTGATTCAAGGAGTTTAGTAGTTGATTCACAAATCAAAATGTCATGAAACGCTGGATTTGTAAAGGTAAATCTATTTTATTTTATATACTTTTACATGATCACATCTAACCCAAATTAATGTGTGCACCATATAATTAATTACATTAAATTTTATTAAGTTTGACTTACTACACATATGTAGTTTTACTTTTTATAAGTAAAATTCCAAAGGGAGGAAACAAAACATAAAACTTTAATCCATTTAATTTATTTTATGTATTTATGAATTAATCCTTTCAAATGTGTTTTTATATATTAATAAATAATTTAATTATGTCGATAGATAAATATATGCAATAATCATTTATTTTGGTTGTAGTCAAGCATGCATGTTAACATGGATCTAAAAATTGATGTCTTAAATTTGTTTTTAAATTGATACATTTTGTTGTCCTTGGTCAAAACAAAATTAGAATTTTTTTAATTATTTAAGATTATTATATATGTGTGTGTGTACGTGTATGTGTACATAAAATTATTTTACAGTTGCATGGAAGTTCGTTTATATTATATAGATAAATACATGCATACATGTATATATATATTGTTTTATTCATAAAGTTAAAATTAAATACATATGCATATAATAGCATGTCAAATCTATTTATCTTTTGTGTATGCGTGTACGCATACATGCTCTTGTGATCATTTTATGCAAGTAACAATTTGTATAATATCAAATCTATTATTCACTTATTTTGTACTATTATTAAATATGTTATATATAAATTACAATCTAGGATTGCGATCTAATTTTAATTACGAGAGAGGAAGGTGGAAGGACTTTCCATTTTCTCTTTGATACTAACTAGATATTTCCTTACCCAAAGAATTAAATTTGAAATTTGTTTCATGGATTGTTCTTTACTATTTATATAAATTTAAATTATATGGCAATTTGTGCAATTAAAGTGCATAGCTGTTTCGGTGGAGATGCAAAAAATAATAGTGGCAATGAATCGGGGATATAGAGGAAAATAACGATAGTGTAAAATACTTCATTAGATATAAAATCAAATATTTATAGATAATTTATTCTCATTCTCACATCAATTATGCAGAAAAAAGTAATGTTGTTTAATCTTATATAACAAAACTGGAGAATATCATATTTATGCAGTTCAAATTTGGTGACTACGATAGATTTCTTACTTATATTGAGCACTTATGTCTTAAATTAGGTCTTTATCCTAATTTTGTTAATTTAATTTAGAAAAAAACTAGTTAAATCAAATTTTTTATATCAATATTGCTAAAGCGCGTGCTAAAAAACATTGATTTAGCAGATGTAACAGAAAATAGTAAGTTTAAAGTGGATCCACTGTTCAATAGCGTTATATTGAAAATAGCGTAGCGATCGAAGAGAGCTATGCACTATAGTAGGGATTTTATAAGGCTTTAGCGGAGCTTTAACTACACATATGCAATATATTTATGTTATGAATGATACAATAAATATTTACATACAAATAATATATAAATATCTTTATGTTACAATATATTTAAATAATATGGATGAATATGCTAATGGTCAGGGACAGTATTGTAATTTTCATTAGATTTGGAGTCTATAAATATAGAACTCATTTGTATTATAAATGGATCTGATGTAGTGAATAAAATGTCTACTCTCTAATAACTTTTGCTCTTACTTTATTTTATAACACATATCAGCACGGGATGCTCTTATGTTATCAAGTTCAATTATTATTTCTTTTACCAATTTTGTTTTATGTGAAATGTTTATATCATTTACGTATGAAATTCATTCATTTATTTCACATACTCGGAACTTTATTCTTGTTGCCAAAGCTCTGCAAATTTTAGTTTTTATTTTTCAAACTTTGTTCTCGTTCAGATATTTACCTTGAACGGGTACACGATTATTTTATTTTGCCTGGTCAAAGGCCAGCTATTATCGGTAGCTAATAATTAGTTATTACCTATTCTCAAGCTATTCCACTTCTCAGTATAAAATTTTCTATATATATAGTACATATATATTCCCCGTATAGCAGCATATCTACTCTATTTCTCTAAATAGCAGATCTAAGGTATCATTTCTTCTAATCTTTTAAACTTTATTTTATTATAGATCTACGTATTTTTTCATTAAAACTGCGTAGAGAGATTTGCGATACCTTTATTTTATCGTTTTAAGACCTTTACTCACTGGAGCTAACTAAACCATGTCTACATATTCCTTAATAAATTTAATTGTTTTCTCTAATATTTTGCTTTTTTATTTTTTTGGAAATCTTTTTGCGTAGAAGCAGTCTCATATTCTGTTGTCGTCTGTAGTAGCATTACTGCAGTTATCAGGTGGATTGGACATGAGACATGCAATTTGTATATTATTTTCTTCCCCTCCTTTTTTTGCTTGTTTAACATCAATATATCTCTGAATAGCAGCCGATTCCAGTTATAAAATCTTGCATACTATGAAATTTATTTAATCCGAAGCTTTTATCATTTCGAATCATGTCTGTTATTTTCAACTTAAATGTTTGTATTTATAATTAGATCTGGCAAGGAGAAAATTTTTGTCTACGAAGTATCATTTTACTTTTCACGCCATTCTTTTCTTTGTACTTCTCCTTGTGTCTTTTACACGCCAATATTTATTGAATTTACCTTTCTTAGAACTTTTGCAAGCCTTTTCCATATCTATTTCTTACGCTCAGTTTATGAAATGAATAGCTTTAGGAAAAACTACATTTTAATTTTAAATTACAATAATTACTTCAAAGAAATCATAATCTTAAAAGATACTGACGTGTTGAAATTTGATACAATTAACTGCAATTTATTGTATAAACAATTTTTATCTTGTCTGTATTATATATGAACTTTGTATTTCTACAACATGTTCAGTTGACTGCTTTATTTCATACCAAAATATTATTTTTGCATAATGATTTGGATATCGATCATCAAGTTTAGTGATGAAAAAAGCCTTAATCCTGACACCTTACACAATTTACTGCTAAGTCAGGTATAACACTTTATTAGTTCATCGCCAAATGTCCACAGCTATCAAGTTATACATGGATACACCAACCAACCATATTAAATGTTGCCCTGTGACACTGACACTTTGTACTCCTCGAATCTAATTTGTTATGCATATTCATAATTTTACATGTATGGGTGGTGATTATTCATCAGTTCCATACCATTCCTTATCAAAGTTAGGAAATTAGGTTAATTTTTCCTTTTCCTACACATATATGGTTGATGTGTCGCGATTTATCTTCTTTAACAAGTTGAAACATATATAAATATTTGTATGAAAGTGCATTTGCATTTTGAAATGCACATAAGCAGTGTTGTTTTTATTACCATGGAAAAATGTATTCTGAGTGATGTTCATTATATTTTACTACCGTTGTCAAGTCTCATTTTTTTTTGTATAATAAACAGAATTCATGCCAAATATAGCTTAGCTTGAATTCAAAGCTTTGGACATATCTGAAGATAACTATTTGTCAAAGATACTGGATGCTGAGATCCACTTGCATTCCAAGTGTTTAGAAAATGCCATTAAAAATGGTAATCATATGTTCCTGCGGAATAAAGCAAAGGCTCTGATATTTTTAAGACGTCACATCCACGATGATCTAAAAACAGAATATTTAAGGAAAAAGGATTCTCTCCGCTTATGGAAATCCCTTAAGGAGCGTTATGACCACTAGAAGATCGTCATACTTCCAAATACTAGGCAAGAATGGTTGAATCTAAGGTTTCAAGACTTCAAATCTGTAAGATAATATAATTCTGCTATATTTAGAATTACTTCTAAACTAAAATTATGTGGATAAAAGATAGATGGTGCACAAATGCTTGAAAAGACATTTTCAACGTTTCATGCTTAGAACATACTCCTACGGCAGCAATATTGAGAGCGTCATTTTACAAAATATTATGAACTCAGAGAATGTTTATTAATTTCTGCGCAAAACAAAGAATTTCTTATTAAAAATCACTCCTCAAGACCAACTGGTTCGGCTGCGTTACCAGAAGTAAATTCTAATTTTTCTCACTCCGGTAGAGGCAGAGGTCGAGGTAGAGGACGTCGTCGTGGTCATGGACGTGGATATAACTCCAGCAGAGGCGGCTATGGTGGTTTTAAAGACAATAAAAGCACCAACTTTGAAAAGCAACAAAAGAAAAATGAGTCTGAAAAGACTAATGATTTTACTTCAAAAAATAAAAAGCATTATGAGGAAGTCCGTTATAGACGCTTTAGTCATTGGTCACGTACATGTAGATCATAAAGAAAACAATTGAAGAATGCCAACGCTCGAAGAATATTGAAATAGATAACACTAAAGGATTGTTTGATAATACTAGCTTGAAGTTAGATGACTTCTTCGAAGATGGTGATGGAAATTTCAAAAATGATGAAAATCTCAATGCGAAGATTAATGCTATGACCGATCTGATCAACTAGAAGAAGCCTGAAGCTTGTTGTTTGGTTTTTCCATTTTAATTTAGTTAGTTTGAATTTGATTTTTGTTTGTTTTATTTTTCTAGAACTAGTTGAAATAATGTATACCGGTGGATATTGGTTTGATTGATAGTTTGCTTTGTTTATTTATTTAAGTTTAGAATTATTTCAATAATTGACTAACTGTATTATCTCTAATTTTTAAGGTATGGACCATCAATACTTGAATGATGATATATGCCTACTAGACAGTGCAACTATTCATACGATTTTGAAAAGACGGAAGTTTTTCTCTGAATTATCTGAAAAGATTTCAACTAAAATTTCCACCATAGCTGGATTTTCTAATATAATTGAAGGGTCCGGAAGAGGCCATAAAGTATTGCCAAATGGTACACATATCTTCATTCAGAATGCATTATACTCAAGCAATTTTAAAAGAAATCTGCTAAGCTTTAAGGATATAAGAATGAATGGTTATCATATTGTAACTATAAACAAAAAGAATAAAGAATATCTTTGTATTATTTCTAAAATTGAAAACCAGAAGCTTATTTTAGAAAAATTTGAAATAATTTCAACTGAATTATATTTCACGAAAATTGGCATAGTTGAATCTCATTCTATAAACATGAGCCAGAAGCTCACAAATACAAAGACATTGATTCTTTGGCATGATCAATTGGGCCATCTGGGTCAACCATGATGCGTAAAATTGCTAAAATTTCAAATGAGCATTGAATTTACCAAGTGGTTACTTATGTGCCCCATGTGCACAAGGAAAATTAATCACTCGACATTCATATGGTAAAATCACATCCGAATCTTCAACATTTCTACACAGAATTCAAGGTGATATATGTGCCCAAATACATCCAGAATATGGACCATTTAAATACTTTATTGTATTAATTGATGCATCAACGCGTTGGTCACATGTATGTTTGCTTTCAACAAGAAACATGGCATTTTCCAAATTACTTGCTTAAATAATCAAATTAAGAGCACACTTCCCTGAGTATCATAGTAAATCAATTAGACTAGATAACGCAGGAGAGTTTACTTCTCAAGTATTTGATGATCACTGTCTACCATTAGGAATTGAAGTTGAACATCCAGTAGCTCATTTTCATACTCAAAATGGTATGGAAAAATCATTAATTAAGCTTTTGCAACTTATTGCAAGACCGTTGCTTATGCAATCAAAGCTACCTATTTCAGCTTGGAGACATGCAATTCTACATGCATCAAAATTGATTAAAATTAGACCAACGGCTTATCATCAATTTTCACCATCATAGCTTTTAACCGGATCCCAACCAAATATTTCACGTTTACAAAATTTTGGTTGCGCTATGCATGTGCCAATTAGTCCCCCATTTTGTACTAAAATGGGTCCTCAATGTAGGTTGGGAATTTATGTGGGATTTTATTCACGATCGATAATTTGTTCTCTTGAACCTCTCACAAGTGATGTCTTCATTGCAAGATTTTCAGACTGTAAATTTGATGAGACAATCTTCCCGCCGTTAGGGGAAGGAAAGACCGTTCCAGTAGAACGGCGTGAAATATCATGGAATAATCCATCCATGTCTCATTTAGATCCATGTACCAAACAATGCCAATATGAGGTACAAAGAATTTTGCATCTTCAGAATATCGTAAAACAAATGCCTGATGCATTCAGTTATGTTGCAAAAATAATAAATCTCACATTCCAGCAGCAAATGCACCAGCTAGAATTGAAATCCTAAAAGAACCTAAAGCAACAAATGAATCTAAAGTAAGGCAAAAACGTGGAAGACCAATTGGTTCAAAAGACTTGACGCCTAGGAAAAGAAAGTCTAACGAAAAATAATCAATTGATAAACCTTTAGAAGAGGCTATAAATGATCTACAGGATGACTTAAATGAAAATCTCAACTCTCCTAAGAATGTCGAAGAAACTATTATCCCAGAAGAAATAATAGAAGCTTCCAAAAATAAAATTGTTCCGACAATAATGAGATCTCAATATTTATACAAACTACGGAGAAATGTGGGATCGAAGTAAAATAATAATTGATGATGTATTCTCATTTGCAGTAGCTACTGAAATAAATGAAAGTCATGACTATAATGAGAATAATGACAATGAACCACCTAGCATAAATGAATGTCGAAGAAGACATGATCGGCCAAAATGAAAAGATGCTAGCCAAGTTGAGCTAGATTCACTTCAAAAACATGGTATGTTTGGACCAATAGAGAAAACACTAGAAAATGTTAAACCATTAGGTTATAAATGGGTATTCGCCAGAAAACGAAATGATAAAAATGAAGTTGTGAGGTACAAGGCACGACTTATCACACAAGGTTTTCTACAGAGACCGAGTTTTGATTTTAAAGAAACATATTCTCCTGTTATGGATGTCATAACATTTCGATACTTGATAAGTCATGTAGTTTCTGAAAACTAAGATATAAGATTAACTGATGTTGTGACAGCTTATCTTTACGATGAATTAGAAACTAGTATTTACATGAAGATCCCAGATGGATATAGGTTGCCCGAAGAAAAATCAAAGTCGATGTACTCATTAAAACTTAGACGATCACTATATGGTGTGAAATAATCTGGAAGAATGTGGTATAATTGTCTTAGTGAATATTTGGTAAAAGCCGGATATAAATACAATCTCATTTGTCCTTGTGTCTTTATAAAGAAATTGGTAAAGGGATTTGCTATTTTAGCAGTTTATGCCGATGATATAAATTTGATTGGAACTCCAAAAGAGATTGATGAAACAATAAATTACTTAAAGAAAGAATTTAAAACGAAAGATCTTGGCAAAACTAAATATTGTCTCGGTCCACAAATCGAGCATAATACTAATGGCATACTGATTTATCAATCAAACTATATTGAGAAAATTCTGAAGCGTTTTCAAATGGATAAAGCATATCCGCTTAGTACGTCTATGGTTGTCAGATCTTTGGATATTAAAAAGGACCATTACCGTCCAACAGAAGATGATGAAAATGTACTTGGTCCAGAAGTACCGTATCTCAGTGACATTGGTGCATTATCTTATTTATCCCAATGCATGAGACCAGATATTGCATTTTCAGTAAATCTTCTAGCAAGATATAGTTCAGCACCAACAAAAAGACATTGGAATGGTATAAAACATATCATGAGATATCTTCATGGAACGACAAATTTAGGCTTATTTTATTCTAACATAGGTAATAACCCAAATCTAGTTGGCTAAGCTAATGCAGGTTACCTTTCCGATGCACATAAAGCAAGCTCACAAACTGGATATGTGTTTGGTAACAGTAATGCAGCTATTTCATGGCGCTCTACAAAGCAAAATTTGGTAACAACATCATCCAATCGCTCTGAAATACTAGCACTACATGAAGCAAATCGAGAATGTATTTGGTTAAGATCATTAATTGAGCATATTCGAAATACATGTCAACTCCCTTCAGCTACAAAAGAATCAACTATTATTTATGAAGACAATGCAGCTTGCATAGCTCAGATTCAAGCAGGTTACATCAAGGGTGATAGGACGAAATACATTTCTTCTAAGTTTTTCTTCACATATGAATTACAAAAGGACAACAAAATATGGGTGAAACAAATCCAGTCTCAAGAAAATTCGGCTGATCTATTCACATAAGCACTTCCAAAACCAATGTTTCATAAGATGGTGTATAAAATTGGTATGCGTGGGATGCATTCACAAACTAACTGAATAATGCTTTATAAATCAGGGGAAGCATTCAAATATATGCTATGATGTACTCTTTTTCCTTCACTGGTATTTTTCACATTGGTTTTTTGTTAGTAAGGTTTTAATGAGGCATTATATTGATGCAGAAGCATCTACCCTCATAATACCATAAGCTTTTAATGAGGCTATTATTATTATTATAATACGCATATTCAAGGGAAATGTTACAATATATTTAAATAATATGGATGAATATGCTAATGGTCAGGGACAATATTGTAATTTTCATTAGATTTGGAGTCTATAAATGTAGAACTCATTTGTACTATAAATGGATCTGATGTAGTGAATAAAATGTCTTCTCTCTCTAATAACTTTTGTTCTTATTTTATTTTATAACACTTTAATAATAGTTGTAATACCTTTGAAGTTACACTTTTTTGTGTTGGCGTGAATTACCAAAAATGCCCTCTACAAATCAAAATTTAATATCATTTAAAAATAGAATCTATTAATTGAACTTCTTTTATAAATTCAGACGCCGCTTTACAAATATTACCGAATCTTAATATTACATAAAGATATGATCTAATAAATAAACTTTCTTTACAAATTCATTCTTTATTGATAAATAATGTAAACGAAAATTCAAATTAACAAAAAAATTAGACGTTGCAACGTATAAAAAAAATTCAAACTAAACTACACATGATTTCAACACAAAATATAGTTAAATATCTATGCAAATTATTTTCTTTTGAATGTATTAAACAAATATAATTCGTAAACAAATTCACGCACGAATCATACGCCGCAACGCTCGTTAAATTATGTAAAAACATACATGCATGCATCTATTTAGGCAATATTTCAGATATTCATATGAAATTATCATATGCATATGCTAGGATAATATTAAAAAAATAGATCAGAATCTATATAAATCCTAATATGTGTGTGTATGTATGCATACGTAAATGTGTGTGTGCGCATGTACATGTATGTATGTATATACATGTGTGTGTGTGTATGTAATTATGCACATGTTTATCCATCACCACATACTATCGTGTCATGTTATGAATATAAGAGATATATTCAAAGTAACGTTTAAATAAAATCAATTAATATGATTAATTAATAAAATATAAAGTTTTTCAAATAAAATATGATTTTATATAAATAGATAGATGGAGCCTTGACGCAACGGTTAGGCATCCGTCTAGTGATCTGGGCGCGTAGATTCGAGTCTGAAAACAGCCTCTTCGCAATGTGAGAAAATGCTCTGTACATTATCGACATTCTCAAAGCCCCCTTTCGTGCGAAAACCTCATGCACTGGGCTTTACCTTTAGATAGATTGGATCTAATACTTGTCAATAGACTTTATAGGTTCATTAAAATCCAAATATGTCTTTTCTAAAATTTACTCATTTCATCCATAGTCAAAACGGATCGGATCCAACAGTTGGTACATTAGAACAACTACCATGTCGGTTCAATTTACCACCGCTTGCAATGTATACATCAAAAGTGTTTGTAAGGTCAACATTCAATCCCAGTTTATTTGTTGAATCCTCATTTAAACAGTTATGAATTGATCCAAAGTCCACTAAATTGTAAATAGGGTAACCCTCAATTTGTCCTTAAACTATAGTTGTTAGTTGTATCATTTGCATCAACTCCATTTATGGCGCTCAAAAATACTTCAGGTTGAAATTGATCCGCCGTTTCATCTTCATTATTTAGTTGTGTATGTGTTAATGAGTCAGACCTTGCAAGAACCCATCTAGCATGAACCTTTGTTTCCCATTGCATTTATGTCTTGGAAACCATTTCCCATCACATGAGGAACAAAGATTTTGGATCCTTCTTCATACAGTGTTATTTGAAGTGAGTTTCTTTGTAGAAGAATATAGAGCGGGCTTAAGTGGATTGCCAGTAAATGGTTTGAAATTTTGTGATATACGATAGGGCTTCAATGGTCTTTGAAAATCAGAAGTGCTAAATCTGATAAATCTTTCTTCTTTAATACTCTTCCCTTTCAAAGTCATTATCAATATTTGTCAGTGCTTCGTGATTATAGTATCTAAAAACAAATTCAGTCGACTTCAACCAAGCTAATATGTCAGAAAACCTAATTTCACGTACTTTTGCTGAATAAATGGTGGCGAGTTATAAGCATCAAAATGAGAACGAGTTCTTTAAATTGGTATGGCATTTTTATTTGTTTTCATCTAATTACATACAACAACATCATGAATTAGATCTAATACGTGTAGTTGGATTTGGACTTGGACCAAATATTCCTAATGAATTATTCGATGGTTATTGATGTGATTTGTCATTGGCTTGACTTAAATCTTTGCGCTCTTGAAAGATTTAAACCGTGAGAAATATTGAAATTCTTGAATGGAGGAGTGTAACCGATCATTATTACACTCGATCTGATTTAAAAAACAAGCGTTTAAGAGTTCTTGCTTTTGTAATTGAAACTCGAGCTTTTCAAAAGCGGATCTAACTTAATTTTCCTCATCACTGTGCTCGATTCATGAATCACTGTGCTCGATTCATGAATCCAATTACCACCCACAGCACTTGGAGAAGACTTTGGAGGCATGACTCGAGGAGAGCACTTGGAGAAGACTTTGGAGGCATGACTCGAGGGAGAGCAGATCGAGTGAGGAGGTAGAAACACATCGAAGAATAAGAACAAAGTATCTTAAGGAAAGCAAATATTATTCAAAAGTAAATGCTAGTTCAGTTATTTATACAACCAACTGGATCTTCTAACCCGGCCCATACAAGTTGTTTGATAAAATGCCTACGCTGCACAACATGTTAAACTAATTGACGAGGAGCCACAAAAGGAGTGTAACACATGGCCTAGCAAATTACATGGATCTTGATGGATTTGAACCATCAACCTACCAAGAAATCACAAAAGAATACGAAAGATTCCTTCTGAAATCCTGATCGCTCAGTCCATTTAGAGCTTAAAGATCCATAAAATAACAGTAAAACATGCCAAGTCCATTCAACTTAACAGCCAAAAATTGAAGCACCAAAAACCAAATAAAATCATCCTTCTCGTTGTCAAAACCTGAGCAAAACTCACCAGTCTAGTCTTGCATCAAATATACACGTTAAATTCAGAACTGCAGTTTTTCGCGGATAGAACATTATCTTTTGAAGACATTATGAGCAGCACCATAATCACTGCGATGGGTCTACCATTGAAGTCTATTAAAATACTCTAAAACAAGCTGCCGACAGCACTAACATCTACTACTCGCACCAAAATAATGCGTACGGTAAACACAAAAATAAAGAAGAAAATGGCCAAAATAGAAGTGACCTTTAGGACAAAAATTGAGGATTATAAAAAAATTATCCGAGAAAAATCATATACCCCTCCAAAGAATATCCAAAATCACTCCTTCAAATTTCCTCTTTTTTCATTAACATTTCAAAATATCAAAACTGCTAAAAATCTTTATCCAATCATTTGTGCAATATCTCTCTCAAAACAATTTTTCGAACAAAACAAAAAAGAATCAAACAAAACCACAAAAAAAAAATTACCGGCATAATCTCAAATGAATAAAACTACCTTGGCCAATTGGCATTTGGTCATTTCAAGCGGATTGTCCATTAGATCAGCAAGCATCCATAATTTTCCCCCTCTATTTTAAGATCCACGCTTTTAACATCAGCTAAGCATACTCCAACTCAAACCGTACGTTCAACTTGAACTTATGAATTGTATAATCCATAAACTATCCATATCCAACTCCTTTATTCTCAAGTGGTTTGGTAAGTGAACTACTACCGTATCAAAAAAAACTTGGCTTGGTTTCACATTCACGTGCAATATAATAAGATATAGCATGGCTAAGATACGGATGTCATAGTTAAAATGCAATATTACGAAAGGTAAAACCTAGCCGGTTTTTTTCTAGTCTAAAATTTTCTCATTCTATCGCTGATCTTGAACAATTTTCTTTCCATTTGACAAAGCGATCGTTGAAAAGAATAAACAAATTCCCCCATATGCATTAAACGTAGGATTATATCAAAAGATGAAACATGAATTCACACGTTATATACAGATCGTGGACAGCCACATGGAATGAAAAACAAGTTCTCGAATTAAATAAAAAGAAATTTTAAGCCAGAAAACACTAGGTAAATATATATATGGAATTCGAGAATTAGAGAGCTACAAAGAAAATCAAAATCAACTTTTAGTATCTTCAGGCTAATAAGAAATTCAAAATAATTAAGAAGCATGGAACTCTAGCTTTTGACGCTTTAGAGTAGTTCTAAAGGTCATAGATTTTCAGTCTCCTAAACATCATAAACATCCCAAAGAGATTTCAGTTTGAACAAAAGAATCCCAATTGTTTTAAAAAAATTATGAACTGAAAACTAGCCTTTGATGTACAATCAATACCCCTCCACCACATTTCACTATATTCACTTCCCAAGCAAACTCTTTCCAAGTGGATAATGATCCAAGACAAGAATAAAAATTGAGCAATTTCAAAAAAAGACCGGGACCTGCTCGTTCCTTCTGTAAAATAGAAGGGCATTCTGTAAAATAGAAGGGCAGTGTCTAGAAAGGTATGAGACAACTCCAAGCGTCCCAGATGTTTTAACAAACAACAATAGTAAAATTTAAAAGTTTTCAAGTCGCTACAAAAAATTAGCAAACATAAAAAACATCATACTTGCAGGTTAGAATCTCTGAAAATGCCCATCCAAACATAAGTTGTCATACATTTGTCTTCCGTTGCCATCAAACGTCCAATCCACGCTCGCATGCAAAACTATATCTCTACATTACAGCAGTTTCCACCTCTCGACCTCCAGTCATCTTCATCTTCAGCCTTTTTTCCACCAAGAATAGCGTACAAAAACATTTGATGGTTGCATCTCGGTACGTCTTGCCCTCTTCTAAGTATTTTGTGATGCTCATGTATAAAATTTGGTGCAGCGTAACTTACACATACAGTAGAGGCAATATTACAAACTAGGAAAGTATTACAATAACCAACAGTAAGAATATTTGCCCGAGAAGCATATAAAATTCACAGACCAAGACAAACAGAATCAAAATTATGAAATAGAATAGGCAGTCAACTCAAGTAGCAGCTGTCACACAATTACATAATTGCGAATATATTGGTCCTGGTTAAAGGACAAGAGGCATGTTATTTTCATTGATCGGCCAAAGACGTGCAACAAATTGTCCTGTTGGATTTAATTTATCTTTTTTGGTCTTTGTTAGATTTAATTGTTCTTTTCATCGATGAATCTTTCAGTTCTACTGCTTGCTGAAGAATAGGCGACGGGGTTAACCGACCTTTTTCGGCCATAAGAACTTCCGCATAAAATGTTGACAAAATATCACTCTTGGATGATATAGTAAAATACTATTTGATTTTAAACACTAATGTTAAATAATGCTGTGTTCTAGAAAATTGCTTGGCAGTAAGCTGGCTTTATGATGTTTGGATCACTGGTAAAATATGATAATCACTTGACAAAATTTCTAAGTACCACTGACTATATCTGAGTTAATTTGTAAATAGATAATTAAATAAGTGTAACAAAAATTGTTATTTACAAAGATGTACCTCTGTGTGGCATTAGATACCGATGAACGTTTGCTGAATTGGATGCGGGGGATCACCATAGTCAAGCCATATATAACAAAGAGAATAGAGAGAGACGAAAGCAAAAATGAGGGAGGAAAACCTGGGGCCAAAATCATGAATCTTCCCCATGCGATTTCCTCCCGAAACACCAACAAAAAATATTTTTATTAATTAGGAGACCTGCCAAGTGAGCGCACCCAACTAGGCAATGGTCCTGGTACAGAATACATACCGTTATCTTCTTCCTGAATGAGATTCACCTATTAGCCCTTAATAATCTCCTAATGTTTTTTTTTATTGGAGATTAAAGGAATAACAACAATCAACAGGTCAAACTACAACAGATCTATGATTTCTTCCAATTCCAAATCAGAATAGATCTGCAGCCATATGAGGAAGGAGGAACAATATCAGCCAAACACACGCAGCCCACCAGCTTCAATCTTCGTTTAACTTGGAACTGAATCATCCTGAAAAAAAAAAACATAGAAGAAATAAAATAAAATAAAAAAAAAAAAAAGTTATTTGTTAGCCCAGTGTAAAAGTGGGAGGAGGGGAGAGAGAAAAAACAGAGGATAAAAATAGACCACAATGAGAATGAAGAGCAGACGAAAATAAAAGGAGGCGGAATGTAAAAGTGAGGTAGGAATGGTTGCAATTTATAGATCTAAAATACTAAATGGACGGGTATAATAAAGCGGTTATTAGAATTACGGTAAAGATGAATACAGCTGCTGATATTTTATTGGCCCTGACTAGCCGATGGTCTCTGGATGCTGGTTGCGTATTCTACTCGGTTATTACGCGGACGGATTCAATGCGAAATACACAACGTGAAACGTGACTGCTTACGATTTGATACATCTTTAAATGTACTTGTTAAAACTAGTGGCACACTTTGTGGACAAATTAATCTTTTTACAAATGATACGTGTTTAACATATTAAAAAAATATTCATAATCACTTAACTATGTTTTTGTGTTAAAATCATATGTGGTTAGCTCAATTTTTTATTTTTATGTTGAACATTTAATTTTTTTTTATTAGTTTGAATTTTCGTTTCTATTGTCGATTAATAAGGAGGCAAATGTAAAAGAAATTTATTTGTTAAATCCTATTTTCAAGTGATGTTAAGTTTGATAATGTATGTAAAGAACGTCTTGAATTTGTAAAAAAAAAATATTCGCTAGATCTAATTTTTAAGTAATATTAATATCTAATAATATTTAAAAAGATGCGTTTTTGGAAGCTCGTAACAGAAAGATACATGGTTGGTTCGGTTTGATTTGAATTGGTTCAGATTCGAATGGTTTGGAAATAATGAGTAATGCTTGCATTTTCTAGTTCGATCTTTCGATCAACTCAAGTAATGATAACCAAAGTAATTTTTATAATTTTATAGGTATTTCCTACGTATGGGTGTTACATTTGTACTTTTGTATGATAGTCCAACGTCTGATTTAGTTTGAGACGGTAAGACGTAACATTAAGACATCCAGCAATATGATAATCATTTTTGTCTTCTGATTTCTTTTTCGTAAATTGTAGATAAGATAAACAAAATTAATAGCAAATCCTAAATATAAGAGCAAACAAGCATATTCCAATCATGCTAGCGATGGTATTTGCCAATTCAAATGGGAAACCCAAAAAAAGGCCATTTTTGCATTTACGCATTAATCATAAAGCAATTTTTCTAGCATGCAAATCAAAATTCGTTTCCTGTATGTATAGATATTTTAACTATATTTTTCCATATTTTAACTAACAAAACCGTTAAGATAACCAGCAACGCCGTGTGCAACACATGCCATGGGAAGGGAATGTTTATGTATATTTCATTTATTTTGTGAATATGTACTGTAGGCTGCCTCTGTGCTTTACGATGTTGAGATCAATCATTTGTATCCAGTCGAGATTAGTTTGCTATATTTTTTCCGTTCGCGTGATGTTAATTAAAAAGCCTTCGTGAATAATATTGTTTATTTTAATAATAAACAATGTTGGCCATGTGGGCGTGCAAGAGCGAACCTTCCCCACATGTTTTGTAGTAGTGAAACTAACTATGATATGTTCATCTTGGGATGATTGGAGTATTATATTTGAAGAGGTTAACCATGGAGTATTGCTTCACTACACCAAAACAGGCAAATTCTAATATTTATAAGTGTTATAAATAATTTCAGTAACACTTTTTAAGTGTTACTAATGGACTGTGAGGGATGCAGCGGCCAAATTTGTAACACTTATAAGTGTTACAAACATACGTATTGCTAACACTTATAAGTGTTGGTACCTAAATATACGGCAACACTTATAAGTGTTGATAACGAAATATACGGCAACACTTATAAGTGTTGGTACAGAAATATATGATAACGCTTATAAGTGTTAGTAATAAAATATATGGTAACACTTATAAGTGTTGGTAAAGAAATATACGGTAACGTTTATAAGTGTTGAAAAATAATTATTTAGTAACACACACACACATATACCAAAACTTAAACGCAAAGTTTAAATATAAACACTCTGCAAATAATGGTTTCCATATCACAAATAATTCATCATACATATTCAATGAAAAGTTTAAACGCTTTGCAAGTGTAGTATAATATATCATAAACAATTATTTACATATCTAAAATACTTTAACGTCATATATTCAGATATTATTACAACATAAGCTTCAAAAAAAAAATCAAAATACACTTAAAGTTTAACTTACGGTTAACCTAACCATTTCTGATCATCCACTGCAAACTCTAATGGTTTTGAATATTCTTCAACGTGCAATACAACAATCCAAAGAGTCCTTCTTCAAGTTCCTACATTTAATATAAACACTCGATAAAAACTTATACATTCAAAATCAAAAAGTTAAAGACTGAGTTACAACTCAGGTTCTAATTTTTTTTTTTGTATTTATGAATTTACAAAATTAGTATGCAAAATACATGTTAATCAAACTCAATTAGCATTTTCCAATTGAGTTTGCAAACCCAATATGCATCGATTTTGCTACATGCATAGTTTGTGTGTTCAGTTTACAAGCTCGGTTTGTGTGCTCAGCTTTGCAAACTAAGTTTGCATGCTTAGATTTGCAAATTGGTTGCATGCTTGGTTTGCAAACTCTGTGGCATGCTGGTAGCGTTCAATCGTTAAAAATAAACATGATGGCAAAGGTTTGCTAACGTGGAGTGTGTTGTAATACTAGTATATCAAGATCAAAAATGATATCTCTTGTAAAGTTGATAGTAGTGATGATTTGAAAATTTTCAATAGATTATAAGAAAATATGTAGAATGATCAGTGTTTAGAAACTTGAGTCTTGATTTTATATAAATAATCGTTCAGAATATGTAAAGTTGATAGCAGTGTTCACGCTAAACATGTTGCATTATACTCTAGAAACGAACAATTCTATAATAATTTGTGTCATGACGGAGGAATATTTGTTTTACAAAGCGCTGAGACCTAATATTACAAATCGTGTTTAGAGCAATGCAACTAGGAACAATGCTTAGTTGAAATTCTACAACTGAGTTATTGCAACCCAGCACACTGAGAACAGTGCTAAGTTGCAACAACTGAGCATTATGCCCAATTGCAAATGCAACTAGGTAGTGCTCAGTTCAGTTGCATTTGCAACTGGTGCTCAGTTTCATTTGTAAATGAACTGAACAGTGCTCAGTTGCAACAATTGAGCACCATGCCCAGTTCAGTTGCATTTCCAACTAAACTACTCGGTTCAGTGGCAAATGCAGCTGAGAATAGTGTTCAGCTGCACCAATTAAGCACTGTCCCAAGTTGTAAATGCAACTGAATAGTGCTCAGTTCATTTACATTTGAAACTGAGCGGTGCTCAATTGCAACAATTGGGCACTATGCCCAGTTCAATTGCAAATGAACTAATGCATTGTCTGCAGGAGCAGCCGTTACTAGAAAATTTGTAGGCAGGGCCTGTTTGTTTTTTAGCCTAATTTTATTAGAAAATACGTGAGCGGTTTCTTTTGAACCCTTAGTTTAAGTTCTAATTCTGACTACATTGCGTATTTATGTAACAACAATATAAAAATCAATTATGTACAAGACATAGAAATAAAACTCGATTTATTAATCACTATAAAACGAAACAAGAACTAACAATGATTCTTAACCAAGATTACAGTCGGGATGTAGTGGATTACTTTGACAAAAGTTGAATAATACAAGTATGGACGTGATGGTTGCTTTTTAGTTTACAAAAGTTGAATATTTTTCTTTGTTTACTTATGTCCAAGATTTGATATCTTTAATGTTGTTTATTTATACTTAAGTTATTCAAATATATGATGCATTGGATAAACAAAATGATGCATATCCTCAAATTCACCCATATATGTGGACACGGTTGACATCAATTTGGAACTAGGGAAAGTGACAGTATTTTGACGTCCCTCTTTTCTATATTTTCAAAAATGATCATGAAATCAAACACATTTCATTTTGAGACCCTTCAATGTTCATACCAAATAAATTGATCGGTAATTCATATCAAAGTAAAAATACTTACATAGGCTTTTGCTGTAGATGGAAGAACTTGATCAGATTTCTTATTTATATGTCCCGCCTTCCAAACCATTGTCCGCATAACTTGTTCAGAAAAAATCTATGATACATCATTAGGAACCAGGAGTAAAAGCCTGTACATGAGGAAATAAAAGTGAGAAATTAGTTACAAGGTCCCCTATCATTTTACAAATGTGCAAAAGTGTACTTCAACCTTATTAATTGAAAAGATTTGATTTTGCTTCTTTTCACATGTCCATATTTTCATGTTGTACATTCAAATATCAACGTGAATGTAAAGATTCCAGGAATTATCTGCAATTTTTTCAGAATTATAAAGCTGAAACCTGATATTATAAAAATAGAATGTATCAGCATATATTTTGTAGCATAATAAAATGGACAAACTCTGTGCCTCTAGTTAGATGCAATCATATTCTCTGTTGGGTTGAAACTACTCAAATACATGGAATAAATCCTTTTCCCTATGATTAACAAGCTACAGTTTTATTTAATTTTTCCTCCTTGTTATTCTACAATACGATCAACATATACATATCAGTTCTTTGTGTAAACTTACACATCCATTGATTTTGTCATATTACTTGATGTTTTCCTTTTTTAAATTAATGATCCAGCATCCTATAAGATTATTACAAAATATTTTTTGGCTTCAGTGTTCAATATTTTTGTGAATATTGTATATTATTTCTATGTTCATTTTCAATCATGTGCAGATTGAATATGCATACATAAAAGCAAACTTATATTGGAATTATATTCATCAATGTCAACCTATAGCTCAAAACGCTCCTTATTATACTTTTATTTCTTCACTAATATAAGCATAGGAACAATCCTAGTTTTCTAACATAATTTTTGTACAACTTCTCAAAATATTAAATATACAAGATATTACGTCAATTGCACTAATCATCATCAGACCGTTATGAAATCATCATCGGTCAACAGTAATGATGATATAATTTCAGCCAAAATCTACAAAAAGCTAAAAGCTAAAAACCGTTAAACTTACCCTGGAAAAAATAAACATAATCAATTGACACAATATATCAGTTTGTTTGCCTTAAAAATTCGTTTAGTAACTTAACTATTACGGATATGCATTGACAAATGACAACATGATTAATAATTCTCAATATATAGTTAACAGTCTCGACTCAAACTAACTAATCGTAAAGACGGCAAGTATAATACATATAAAGAGATTAATAATGTCAATTTGCAATACTGCATGAGACACTTGAGATTCATATTAACTATGACAATGACATGTATATAATATGATTGGTTATATAATATTGTGTTGCTGTCAAGAACATAAGGCTTAGTCATTCATTAAAGTTAACGTCTATTTAAAGATTGGTCGCTCGGACAGTTAACTGCAACATTTCTTAGTCAACTAATATGTATAGTCAACAAAGTTTTTTCCCTTACCTAACCAAGAGAGCACCTTCAAAATAAAGTAACACGTAGATCTGTAACTTACTGTGGTCTATTTTATCATTATTTGAAATTATAATTCAATTTAATGCGTTGGTGGTATTAGTGCTCTTCACTTATTTCCCTTATGATCAAATGCCTACAGTACTAAAAAGTCATAATTGGTTGTTGAAATTAAACAGGGAAAATAAAATGAATAAAACATAGTGATATCTATAATATAAGATGAAGTGTATATGTCATTTTGTGTATCAACATATTTTACTTATTTATGCTTTCGTAGAATTGTGGGCTAGGTAATACTAGACCTTCAATTAAGTGTTATGAGAATGGTAAATATCAAACGGGATTTTTACAAGAGAGCTACTTTATATACACGGGTAGTGTTGTCATGTAAAGGATAACAAATTTTTCAAAAAATGTGGACTCATTGGAAAATACCTACATAACTGAAAGCAGGGTTAAAACTTACCAGTTCACAATCAGATAGATGAGGATTGAGCTCACCATCAAGTAAAATATTTGTAGATTTAAAATTTTTGTGGATAATAGATGGAGAGCACACTTCGTGTAGATACCTGGAAATAGCAAAAATACTTCTTGCAGCTATTGTAGTATATCACTGAAGGGAGATAAAACATCAACCAAATATACACATTTACTTACTCAAGTGCCCGTGCGGTTCCAAGTGCAATTTTGACACGCGTGTTCCACTCCAATGGTTTGCTGAATTCATCTATGTGGTGTAAGGCATCATAAAGTGAGTCATTCTTATAAAAATCATAAACCAGTAAGTTTTGTCCATGCTCGAAACAATAGCCCACTAGCTCTGAAATATTTGGATGTTGCATATTTGAAATGTTTGAAACCATTTCCGTAGTCCTTACTCACATCAGTCGTCATCCACATGAGTTCATTTAATGCTACAATAACATATGAATTGAGAAAGATTCAGAACTGGATTGAGAAATTATTTGCAATGAAAAAAATTACCCAATACTAAATTATGAACAGAAATATATAGTATATTGAATGAGCAGATAGAAAAATGAAACAAGAACCGAAAAAATTCAAGGCGCGGTCGATAAAAGAAAATCGAAAATAATACAAGAATCCACAAAAGGGATTGACGATACTTGAATATTGTTAGATCGCTGAAGCAGTAGCAGGAGAAGTAGTTGGATTCGATATCGATTGACTACGAGATGGAGTCGTCGCCTTCCCAATGCGATCACCGGTCGCCTGCTCCATGCTTTGCAGTGAAAACCAGTCATTGGTTTTTTAATTTTTTTGATCTACAGACACTAAAGGCACTTCTTTTCTTCGATTGCATTGAATATCTAAAGCAGTTATGCACATGTATTCAACAATACCTGGAATTTACACTTTACCGGGATTTCCCAAAACAAACAACTTATTCTTAGTTACTCTTTTTTTAATCCTTTAACTTTTATGATGTATGTTACTCTAGTTGCAAATGAAATCTAATAAATAATTCATGATTTGAAACTAGAAGCCCTAACTTTGTTTGCTTCATATGCAACACTTTGGAAAAAAAACTCCAATTTAGCATGTTTGATCATGGATCAGGTATAGTGGTTCGTTGCAACAAACAATAACATGTTAGGTTTATACTCCAATACCAGTCTATATGTTTTCATATTTTATGGTATGAGTAAATTATCAAACACTCGTAGTTTAGAAGTAAAAGTTTTCTTAATAACCATTTCTATTATCAATTTCTAGATAAAGGTTAAATGAATTTAGAAGTGAAAAGGACCTTCATTTAGTCACATCCATTAATTCACAGCAAGGTTATCAAAATGAAATTCAAATCGAAAATCGTAAAGTTTAAATTTTAAATCGAAACGAGATTTAAATCGTAATAGTAGATTTAAAAGATCCACATTTTAAGGTTCATATACACTTTGAAATTGATTTTTATGTTTGAATTTCTACATCTAAACCTAAAATTCAATTTTTTATTTTGTTCCATTTTTATTTTTTTTAGATAAACTTAGAATTAAAGTTGTAGACTAAATAAATATATTGAATATATCAATATGTATTGAATGAATTTTCTCTGCTATGGTTTTAACAGATTTGAATCAGAATGTAAATCGAATCACAAAGGAAGAGATTCGATATAAAATGGGATTTAAATCGTAGGATTTTAAGATTTTTGACAACAATGATTCACAGTACTATTTAATAAAGTAAAAGTACTATATAAAGTAAGAGAAATACAAAAGTGTTTATAATCTATTATGGAAGGCATAAAAAATAAAGAGTTTGTGCTCTATTTAAATTTGCTAGTGATTCTTCCACATAAAAAAAACACATCAAGAATAACCTAAAGACTAGAATAATGTCTCTTTCTATATTTAATATAAGGTAAATGTTAAATTCTTGGCTATTCTGCTATTGTTATAAATATATTAATACGTGCATATAACAAGTTTTTAGGATTTAAAATTAGTCATTAATAACGTAATGTGCGGATCATTGAATGACTTGTACAAACCAATCTTCATATATACATACTATAAAAAACCTGCATGGTTTTAAAGAGGTTCTGCAATACATGGACCATTCTTTATGAACTACAGTTCAATATTTTCCACTTGCTTTACATTAAACAGATATCTTTATTACAGCTAGCAAACAAAAAACCGAAGCTATCAAATTTTAGTTATACAAAAAGCCATATGATCAGTTCTCAAATCTAATAGCATGACAAATTATTCATACAACATCAAAAAATAGGTGTCCAATTGAACCGAAGGAAACCAACTCTTCTAGTTTTAAGCTAAAAGAAAAACAATGCAAAGTCATAGCTAAATCTTTCCTATGAGCTAAAAGAAAATTGCTTTACCTATCAATGACATACCATTTAAAATTTACAAACTATCAATTTCCTAAAGTTTCAAATCTGAACAAACCATTTAATCACAAGCATATTAGAAAATTAACATTCAGTTCAGCACCTAAAATATGAAAAAATTCACAAAATCAAATCTGAATAAAGCATTCAATCCGTATAAACATGGATCTTAATCACTTCCACGTTCAACCTAAAGCTTGCCGCCAACAGATAGCTAGAGGTTTCAATGCATAGAATAATATCCAATAATCTGAAATACAAAATCAAAATTTAGCCTGATGTTTTTGTGATGCGCGAACCTGATGTTGCAATAGCCATCAATGTTTCACCGAATCGCATGTATAGATGCAAATATTAACCCTAAATTTGATGTGACGAATCATGATATCCATCAGTCCATGTATAGATGATCGGTTTCATGGAAGCTGCGAGAGAAGAAACTACCGGAAGCCTCGTTGTCGTTAATTCGTGAGATTGTGGAGAGTCGATGAGAAGGGAAAACCTAAATTGGAAATAAAAAAATGCAGCCAAAAAAGGGAATGTGAATGGATATGTGTGAGAAATGAAACATGGGCTAAATTACAGAAGAGTGCACTTGTTAATGAATTATTTACAAATTTACCAACCATTGTAACGCTTATTTGTGTCATAAATCATAGTCAATGTGTTGTAAAGTTTATATAGCAAAATTATTCATTTTTACCAACACTTTTTCAGGCATATGTGTTAGTGGTTTGTAACATCTATAAGTGTTAGAAATTTACAAATATAAATGTTGTAAAATCACTAATTTGGTGTAGTGTTTTGTACGATTATGTAATTTTCGTTCACTAAAATTTGTACGACATAAAATTTTATAAAATTAAGCAAACTGCAATTGTGATGTCGAAGATTAGTGAGGGCACACAACTGTGAATGAATAACATCGAACGGTAGAGAATGTTGGACAAGAAACAGTTGTGGAGAGGGATTTGAATGTGGAAGAATGTAAAATCCCCATATTTGGAGGCCCAAAACTAACGGTTACGGATGCTGCAGTTATCCATAGTTATTAATCATTGACGATCAAATATGACGACATTAGATACTTTGATACACGAAACATAAGAACATGAAAAAAAATTAAACAACACACAAATTCCATATTCCATTTCAAAATATTCCAAAATGATTACATAATCTCAATTCACAGACCACGTTCAGATAATACATAATTATTACAAAATGCGCCAAGAGTGACATATGAAGATGCCCACTTGGTAGATCATGGTATATAGATAGGCAATAAAACAAATTGCCATAATTAACAAAATACATAGCGGAAATAAAAAAACTCTAATTTCAAGCTTGCCTCCTGCACGTCCACGGAGGCATTATTCGTCTAAAAGAACACCTGAAAACCTTAACTCTCAATCTACTCGAAATCAATTGAGTACCCGAGAGTTTAGGGGAAAAGAAAAACTTCGAGTCAGGCATAAAACCTGGTATTAATAATATTTATCACCTCAAACAATTTAACTATCTAGTGAGACCACGCCGCTTAGCGGAACGGGTTTTCCCCTCGTTAGTATCTCAAAACATTCATAAAACCATATACCGTGCTCATGCATCCACAATGATTAAAACATAGTATTTCAAAACATTATGATGATATGCAAAACAAATAAATCAATTACCCAACCCTATTCATTCTGACTATCCCAATTATAGTTTCTAGGGTTACTAATAGCTTGTTAAATGTTTATGTACTATCTGTCTAATTACTTAGTTTTCATTGGATTACTAAGAACCTATAGGCAACTCCAATATCTTATTTCTTATCCTAATTTTCATGGGCTGACTATGTAACGACCCGCTATTTTGGACCATTCGCATCTGCACATGTCAGACTTGAATAATTCAAAATACCGAATTGTTAATTTAGATTTGACAAAACTGAGCATATACAGTAAATAAATAATCACATATCACAGACACAGAGTAATAAATGCAGCGGATACAAAGGATAGTAGTTCATGAAACTACTATATAAATAACAGAGTTAAATAAGTTACAACAGAAGTCTCGAATACAATAGTCAAATACAAGAATCAGAATACATCACTAGAATCAACTGAATATCTGAAAGCTGGATAGATAGCTGGATCTCCATGCGAAGCTCCAACTCCATAGGTGAGTCTCAAAAGCTGGTACTCTCAGTCTGACCGGAGCATAAAGAAAAACACAAAACACTCGAGTCAGGTTAACATTCTTATATCAATAAATCCAAATCAAGTGAAATAACAACTGAAATACAAGTAACTCAAAGGACGTTGGAATAACGGTCCTCTAAGGATCCGTTAAACTATATACTATGTAGTAGTGTACGCTAAGTAGATAATGCCTATCGGTAATATAAAGTATCAAAATAGTGTTAAGGCGTTACCATTACCCCCCTTAACACATTTTATATAAGCGTCATAGACTATGCAGCACTATAAACTCCACCGTAAACTAGTGGGCTATCAGGGAGTACTTCATAGGTATAACTCAAAACAAATTCGTAGTGGTCGCGTATATAGGGATACAAGTATGACAAGGCACATGAGGCAATACCTAAGGTAGTGAAACTACCATTTGCCTGATCCGGACTGGTGAGAACGCATCGTCGCAACGATCGCAACACCGCGAAACAACAATCCTAAAATTTCGAGGGTGCACACCAATCAATAACAAGTAATGAGTAGTTTATGATGAAGTGTGTTCACTCGAGGTGGCTAACCCCATTTGGCCTGGCACGGCTCCTGTTTTAGTCATTTCCAATTTGACACAAGTGTCAAGGTTATCCATTATCGTTCTCTTTCTTCAGTCATCACATACACCATTCCAACCACTTCATTCTGGATCACACTCCACGTATAGTTATTAAAGTGGTTTTCGGTTTAGATAGAGAGTATGTCCATAAACGATCCCGGTCTCTTTAATAACTTTCGTAATTATTACACCGATTGGTCGTTTAATAAATTTCAAAACCAAATCAATTTCAATTTCAATTAGAATTCAATTAGAATTTGTAAATCAACATTTCATTTGTCTTTCTAAATCAATTTCCATATTTTACGTTCAAACTTCCAAATTCATAATTTCAAAACGCTATGATTCAACTTCAAAATTTGATTTATAACAATTCAAATATTTATTTAAACTTGTATATAAATTTCATTCTGTAATCATTTAAATAAATTTAATTTCACATTCAAATCAATTTAAATCCATTGATCGACTTCATTCAATATTCGTTAAGTTAATTTACCATTCAAAACAATTTCTATTTAATTTCCAATTCGTTAAATCAATTTAAGTTTTCCTATATCATATCAAACTTCCAAATTTAATTAAATTAAAATTTTCAAATCAAATTCTTTAAATTTCAAGTCATATATCAATTTCAATAAATCACATTTTTATTTCTTGTTAAATAAATTCGATTTCACTTATTTACTTATTTAATTTAACAAATTTTCAAAACTTAATTATTAAAGAACTCAATTTCACTTATTAAAGAAGTTAAATTTCACTTATCAAAGAATTCAATTCTATTTAATTATTAAATAATTCAATCTCATTAAATTATTAAATAATTTCAAAACTTAATTATTAAATAATTTCAAAACTTAATTCAACCATTTCTTAAATTAAACAACGTTCTTTCATCAATTACTTTGTTAATATTTTGTTTCAGATTATTTAATATTAACATTTAAATTTCACTAGAATTCAAATTCCAACTTCATTTAAAACCCTTATTATTTTATTCAAATAAAATATTTATTTTATTTTTAGATCAAATTATTGACCAATCGGGTTTTATTTAATTCTCTATCCTAAGTCAAAGTTTTATTTGGGTATTTATCATTTCAACCCGATTCCATTTCAATTCACAAATCAAAGCATAGCAAAGGGAACTTGCAATGTGATAACTGGGATGGTGTCAAAGTAAATAAACAAGCAATAGCAAACATCAATATCAATCTAATAATTTATTTAAATAATCTCGAAATAATCGTATTAATTTACATATCTTGTTTATGCAAATTAATATAATTACTTCTAGAATCCACACTATCATTTCGTGTAGATTAATGATTATTAACTAATATTTATACGGTTCTTCACTTGATATATATTATTCAATTTCATACTTCATTGATTTATACAACATACATTCAATGGTTCAAGGTGTAGTTAACACTATTTCTACGTGTCAATTTATTTAACAGTTGAAGGGGTCAAATTTAACTAATCAAATTCAACATATAAATCCATTTTAAATTGTTATCTATCCTATATCAAATTCAATTGCATATTATTCATCACTTTAACATTAACAATTTAACGTCCAATATAAACATCAACAATAAATCAATTATCAACCAGATAGGATTATTATCGTATAAATAACATAAAGTGGTGTCAGATGTCACAGGTGAACTGATACAGGTAATAACATACGAGTATATATGCACGCCCAGGTGGGCCTGCATCTAATCACAATGTCTTGTTGCTAGATCACCTGCTTCGTCCTTTTTAGTGCTCCATGCTCAGTAGTCTCTCATATATCGTTTACGTTGTATTTTTTTCTATTTTAAATTCACATTTTGTTGAATATACTCATTAATATTTTTGTTAAATTTGTGATTGTGAAAAGATTACACGTTAGATGATTAAAAAATTCAAAGTTTGAATCAAAGATGTTTTTACTTTAACCTTCTTATTTGCATAAGGTTAGGAAGTTAAATTTTATTTTCCTAGCTAATTCTTCCTCAAGCAAATGGAATTGCAACGCTGTTCAATGCAAGCTGTCATATGTTGTGTTTCGACACTCCAACGCGTTCTCATAAACGCATGCATCATTGTTTTGAAACGACGCTACCTTAATGAAGGTTTACGGTGTGCCAGCGTCCCAGTTGAACATCCCTTTCACCGCCTTCCGAAACGGGCACATACATGGTCTTGCCAACACTTGTTCGTAACAAAAGGGATTCTCAATGTTACATGTCACCAATTCCACATATATACAATGTTATGCACCATATTTCTTACGATGTGGGACTTAACGTTCACCCACGCACTCTCAAATGCGAGACATACCTAATAGATCTCCACCTTGGAAAACATTTCCTCTAACCTTCATTTGAAGCATACTAAAGAAGCTATGTAGTTGGTCATGCTGCTTCCACTTCTTTATGCAATTGGTGAGGCTACATTACCAAATCTCCACTTCAAGGTGAGTACTTTCACTAAAGCCACCTTGGAGGATCAACAACGCAGGAGAGCTGGCTATGTATTTATTAGTGAGGTCGGCTGCTTACATATTCCTCATATCAAGCTGGTTTCCATGATGAAAGCTCGAAGATAATACGCCCTTTCCACCCTTTCAACATCCATCCATCATACTCATCAACATCAAAAATATTATCGTAAAGCATCATCACTTTCTCTTTTTCCTTCTTCAACATCTCTTTATTTGGTGGGTTTTACCGAATCCTAGCTCGAGGTGTCCTTAGCTCACATCACTTATAAGTTTCAAGGTTCTCTATCTGTATCCAAACAAAAGGCATGGAATGTATATGAGTTTCAAATATTTGTAATGGCCACTTGTTACTTACTGGTTATGTGTGTAACCTTCATTAAAATTAAACATCATACGAAACTATCTATTGATGGACTAAATATCAATATTCATTATAAAGAAAAAAAATGTAATGTGTTGTATATGATTGTTGTCCTATTTTCACCTCACTTTATTTCTAGACATTGCGTTTTAATTTCATCTAGAAAAAATTTTCAAAAAAATATAAACGGTATTGGAGGTAATATATATTATTGCTTTTAAGCAGTGTATCATGTAAACCATGTATTTCTGTTTGATGATAATACGATGGTAGTATTATTAGTACTTTATAAAAATATTGGTTCTTGAATAACTCATATTACCATAGCTAAAATTACTCAATATGCAGTATTTAAAACAATGATAAAGAGAGAAATCCCATTAAACGCACATTACAAAGCCTTAATGTACGGACAATATACCCACTATTTGTTTATCATAATAACGAAAGGTATCCAATGTTCATATATCATTCATGATCATTTACATAAATGCTTAAAAAATACAAACTCTGGAGAAAATACTTAAAATGTCATAAAAATGTATTTAAAAACACGTGTTTCCAAAGACAATTGCTTCAATCTGCTTGCAGCTTTGCACCCCCTAACTTGGTCACCATTTTTCCTGTTTGTTTCCCTACATGCACAACACATGAAACAAAATAAACTGGGATATTTTACTTTCGCTGAGGTGGTTTAGGGGAGGCCATAGCAAAGCAGTTGAATACATCAAGAAGGGTTGCAGTCTTCTGAACGTTCGGAAAAGTTACAGAGGGGATGAGTGGCAAACAGATAATAGTTTGTAATTCTAGAACTTAGATGTAGTGATTGAACTGAAGATCGAATTCGGGGCTAGAAGTGGAAGGCATCATTGATGATGATGAGATTCACATTGCACATTTGGTTTTTTGGATCCTAAGGACGCAACCAAATTGTCGTGACCGCAGCAGCCACAGTGGAAACAGCGAACAGGGTCGCATCAGGTCTTAGCTTCGTGGTCGGTTGCGCCACATTGGAAATAGTAGCTGTTTCAGTTTCTATAAGAATTTGGTTCTGTAACAATAAGGTACTCCATTAGAACCAATAGTAGATGTTGCCGTACAAAATGGAGCAGTATATTAACGCATCGAAACCAATGGAATGAAGCGCTTGCATTGTATACTCGATTACAACCCTGAGCATAAAGTGTTGGTGTAGAAGAAATAAAGTGCAGCAGCCAAATACCGATCTCGACCATTTCCTGAAGTAGCCTTGAAGATGAATCTTTGTACCTACTACATGAGTTCATCTGATCCATGTTAACTAATGCAGATAATGTTGAATATGATTAATTAAGTGAAAAGAATAACAAATATGAAAAGGAAACTTAAGAAAAAGACTGACCTATTTCCTCTCCATAATGAAAGAAACCTACTTCATGTTTTTTGTTGGACCAAAACAATCTCCTATTCCTTTGTAAGGTTCAGAAAGCAGCCAGATTTAACCAACCCTCCTGATTTTGCATTAGGAGCTTCAGCAACTGCTATACCGAAGTTGGAAAATGGGACATGTATAAATCAATCGAAGTGCAGCTCATCTTCAAGCCATTTTATTCTGTATAAATCAATATCAGCTCATAGATACATTACAGGGAGACATTTTACTATTTTTATTTCACATCATCTGCAAGTAGCCTTCTCAGAGATGCCTTATGCCTTTAGTCAAAAGCATTCTGATGGAAAGCAAGACTACAGTTTCATCTCTAACTAACTTCTTGGGCTTAATTGATGAATTTAAATCAACTTCCCCATCTATATTCCAAAGCATGCCTTCATGAAGTCTGATTTGAAAATTAAGGCAGAAGATTTTCTTCGCGATCTGCCTACATTGCGTAAAGCATCCTGTCTTCATTGCCTCTGCATATAGAACAAAATTATGGATGGTTTACGCTTGGTACACGCAAAACGAATATAAATGAGTATTTTTTAACTAAACAGGTTTACATATAAAACATGTTACGACACTCATTCTTAATTCATAAAATGAATATAAATGAGTAGTTGTTTAACTAAACAGGTTTACATATAAAACATGTTACTGCATTCATTCTTAATTCATGTATATAACGTACATACAATGTTGTTGATAATAAGGTTAAATAAATTGCAAGTGTTGCACCATTTCAAAGTACCGCCATAGGACACATCAGGCTAATCCTACAGTAACTTAATATACCTCCAACTCTCTCTTAATAATCATAGATGGTCATCCAAACATATCTTCCACCAAAGTCCAACCTCTAGTACAGCCGGGATTGCATAAAATTAAATTTCTACAACCTCCGGTGCATGTCCCACATCTACTTCTACAATTACATCTGCTTGCAGGCCACCAATACAGGTAATACTATAGTGGCACCCTGTTGAAACATTTAGCCTGGATAACTTAGACCCACTACCATTCTCTCAATTCCAATTTCCTTTTAATACTTTTCCAGCCTATACTCAATCATAGGTCCTTCCTACACAACTTGCAGCATGCCCAACAGTTGAGAAAATATACTGATTTGGGTATAAAAAGATAGTATATGCAACTCCACTTTAAAAAAAATAGGATTCACAACTTGCATGTAAACAAACATACAACTACAAAAAATAGTTTGATCATGAGACAATCATCTCCGAAAAAGGGTTAACGGATTTAGTTTTTTATTTAGTCATGCCTACTTTATGTAAGTATTAAACAATAACATGTTATTCTCGAAAGCGTATGAGATAAAAGAAAATTAGAATCAAAGTTGAACATGGGATACGATATTTATGAAACATTGGCAATAGAACCAGACGTATAAACTGTAACTTTGAAAAAGGATTTTGTATCCAATTATGCAACATGGGAAATTTTGAAGCATAAGAGGTCCAAATAACAAACGTCCATATCTAACTTAGGAATATCAAGCAGCTACTCCAAATAGCTTTACCAATATTAAACAACTAAAACTATGATCAAAATAAATCTTCAAAGAATATTGGTAGATTCAACAAAATTAACATTATTAAAAGCAAGTTGATCACAAAATCGTGCAATATATTTACCATTGTTTTATAGTAAAAGTACGTAGGACTACAAATTGACCTTTTTGTAGACCTAAAGCAATTTCAACATCATTATTTTGTCTTGTAGTTAAGCATAATTCTTTTATTTGCGGTGATTGAATCGAATATTATCCTTATAACATGTAATAAAATGCATAATTTATCCCATTCAAATTCATTTACACAAATAAAATATAAGTTACTAAACAAATAATCACTTGCTTAGTACATCATTAAAAACAAATAAAATGGGAATTTCAGAAAGACATGGTTGATTTTATGTTAATTGAACATAGAAAACGTAGCCATTTCTTCCCATCTATTAATTAAACTAAAAAGTAGAATGAGTTGATGAAATTCTACAATAGTCGGTGTTATAGAGTCATTGGACTTAGTTTGCTTACGTGGGTCAAAACTAATTTTATCAGACAATTTTTTTCTTATGTTAGTTGTCATAACCAAACAAAACATAATTCATTCATAATCATCTCACCAAACAATTACTTAATTAGTTAAAAAAACAAAAGAATAAAAATGAGAGGTCAAATAATTATTTGTATGCAAAAGCATCCAAATCAGTTCTATATGTTCATAAAATCAAAGAATAAAAACCTAACTAAACTGACCAAATAAATAGCATGCATAGCAAAATACATATTTGTGCTACCAAATGGTTCTCTAAATGGATTTGTTCCGAATATAAAATCAAGAAAACATTAATTGCATCACTAAACTATTTACAACAAAATGAAAACCAAATTAAATATTGATGATATCGGTCGGTTAATTACATCATAAGTGCACTGAGGAATTAGGTGAATAGATAACAAGGGATGTTGAAAAAACAAAGACAATTGTTTATCTATCGATAAATATATTAGGCCAGTTGTATATGAAATTATTGTTAAAAAAATGATGTGTCGCTGTGTTTCTACATGAAGAAAAGGTAGTAGTCTACCTAATGTTGACATCGACTCAATCTAAGTGACAAATTGCAGTAAGTTTGTCCATTTAAGTAATGTACCATCTTACTATTCTTCATACCCTATACTCCCATTATCTGTGTTGTACATTACGTAGGAAAAATAAATAAAAAACATGAGAATTGTTTATGCTTTTTGGTGGCAATTATTTTGATGTAATGAGGTCTTTTTAATTCAAATAGTTAATATACTATACATAAAGAACACTACATTAGTATCCTTAAGACACAATTAAAATTAAATCAAATCCAATGTACTAAAATCAAATGGTATACAACATTAAAACCAAACCTTAGTAAAATTTTCAGAACTGGGAACCTAGCAATAGGTGAATACAAAATGAGATAAAATTTTCAAAATGTATGTGCAATATTGTAAAATATCATTATAACCAAAATTGAGCTTCTTTAGTTGGAGTAAGCAATTCCCACTAAGTGCAAGGATCATTGTCATATTGAATTGTTGTTAATTAATATGATTATTTGGTTCAATATAACCAATAAAAATTAATATCAATCTAGATGAGAGATCAAAATTTGGTCATCTAAGTGGCCAGGATTCATGTTTACTGCATGAATTTTCATTTACACAGACATTATCTGAATCAATAAAACGGATTTTTTTTGCTTAGATATAGCTGTTAGTAAATAAATAAGAATGGATTAAAAATATAAAAGCTTACTATTAACAAAATTAGGGGACAAAATATATGAAATATGCAATTGGCTAAACAATTATTGTGCATTAGGTGTTTATATAAAGAGGTCTTTACCATTTAAAATCCAGTCATCATCAACTGATGAATATCCATGAATGAAAAAGAAAACTTATGAAACTCCACCATGAAGGAACAAATTTAATTCTTTCATGTCTCAGCTACGCAAGTTTACTTGGCAGCAATCTTTAAAGTACTAAAAATGATATAATGAGTAAATTTTGCAATTTGTTTTAATTGTTATTCTATTGTTTGTATTCTTACCCAAAATTATGCTCAGCGCCTACCGCTACTCGTCGGACCGATGCTAGTCCATTGTTGCTCTACCGAGCGGTCGCCTACGTCATTGCCCCATCTGCTATTATTCTGCTATCCTATACGAAGCAGGTAAGGTATTTGAAAGTTCGTATCGCCTAAAATGGACACAACTCTGATACCATTTAAGTAAATATATAGACCCGATACCTACAGAAATGTAGGAAAAAGAAGTTTTTACCAAAATTCCGTTCAGTGAATAAGATATGAAGATGAAATATGAACACTCAAACAAAAGCTAAAAATTGACTATAGGAATGGGAAATTAACGATTTCACTAATTTAGTAGTAAATATTATAAATGTACTATAATCATAAAATCAAATTGTAGACTATCAAGTATATACTGAATCACATAAAGTAGATATGCAGAATCGTGGGTATGTGAACTAACCTTAGTCAACCGTTGATCAAACCATATGCGTTAATCACACAGTGAAGGTAAGGTAGGCGTTCTACCTGGAATCACCAAAGTGACCTAATTTGGTCCAAAAAAATCAAATTGGATATGCAAAATCATAGACTATCAAGGATATACTGAATCAAATAAAGTGGTTATGCAGAATCGCGTGTATGTGAACTAACCTTAATCGATCGTCGATCAAACCATACGCGTTAATCGCACAGCAAAGGTAAGGTAGGCGTTCGATCTAGAACCGCTAATGTGACCCTAATTTAGTCGGTTCAATGGTGATGATAGTGGGACTGAAGTCGCATTTGATTTGGATTCACCCTAAGGTATCCCTAATCTGTGCGATTCGTTGGATAAGATGGGAGGTGTGGAATCGCCTCAGATGTGTAACCGCCTCAACCTCTTTTTCAAGCAATGGGGATACTGGATAATGGGGCTAGGGTTTTTTGGTTTTGGGTAAGCACGTTGAAGCGAGTGGAAAGGGCAATTTGGGGAATTCATAAAGACACGGTTGATTTATGTTAATTGAATTATCATTATTAGTAGTAAAGATATATAACAGTGTAAATAACTAACAGCCGCATATTTCAATTTATCATTTCAATTGAAATCAAATTTAATATATATAAGAACGTAAATCGTGAGTGATTGCTCACCTTTCGAGGCTAGAAAGGATAGACAATGAAGTTGAGTTACGAATCCAAGCACGAATTCCAAAGCAAATTAAGCTATATGACCCGAATTTGACGGACAAGCTGATAAATAGGGATTGACGAAATCAAGTCAGAACTGGATCGATGATGATAAATGGTATAAGTGAATTCATATAACTATAACTATAAAAAAAATCATATTCAAAATCCAAACATATATAAATTAAATATATATGTATTTATATATTCCAAAATCATTGTTCTTGGACACGAGTATTAATGATCAAAGACAAATACTTTTAAATCATATTACCACATGACAATATGTACAAATTGACAACATAACAACTCTAGAAACATAAACTGTAGCCCAGGTAATATAGTCTATACTACATATGTAACTACATACAAATTAATAAATTAAACACATGTTAATAAAACAGCAACTAGAACTCACATAAATTCTAAAAGAAGTTAGAAAAAACACAGACGTATACTAACCCTTTAAACAAACAAATATATAAACTAACCATATATATTCTACTTTGTAGTACTAGTTTCATTATATTATAAAAACAAAGACCAGACACTTTCAAAAATGAACAAATATATATATTTATGTAACTGACTATACTATGGTAAACATATACAACCTATACACCTTGAAAAATCAATATTGATATCTAGACATATAAACCCTTCAAAAATCGAAACACATTAATCGATACTAGACTAGGTTCTAATATATATTTAAATTAGTATAAAATTAGTATACAACGATACTTATAACTTACCTACAGGTCATTTTAAACAACAAGAAATTTACAAACTTACATATAAAATATTTGACCATCTCATAATACAAGGCTTTGAATAATATATATATATATTCAACACAACATGAGAACATTGCCTTACTTATTTTTTGAAACCCAAAGTAGATCGCATAACAGTTTATATACACATATATTATAGACAACTTTATACATACAAATGCTCATTTCTTTTCTTTTTTTTTCTTGTTCAGACTTTTATATAGTAAACATTCTATGGTTTGTATATCTCCATATCAATAACACATAAGCTACCATAATACATATATATATAACTTAATATACTATTATATAACTAATAGTAAAAGTAAATTACAACAGAACCCATATAAACTTTATATTCAAAATAGACAATTTGATATACGATGATAAAATATAGTATAACAAAATATTTGATATACCTTATCCTATAAAAGAGAAGTAAAGCGCCAGCGAGGCATGAGAGAAGAACAAGAGAGGGGGAGTTGATGAGTCTCGGCCTCGCGTTGATAAGCGGCCAGAGGCGAGGGTGTTTGGGTTGCTGCCGTGGTGAAGACCGAGCAAGAAAAGGAGAGGCTGCATATAGATTAGGTTACACGTTGCTTAGGTGGGTGGAAGTGCGGGGAAGCGATGGACGCATGGCCAAGTCTTGCATGTGAGTCACGTGAGTAGAGAGGCCGATGGGAAGGTGTCGGCCTTGTGGTCGCTCGGCGATAGGTGGAAGGGAAGGAAAATGTAGGATGGGTAGCCAGCGTTAAAAAAATATTGAAAGGGAAGGATGAAGAAAAGAAGTTGTAGGAAGAAGTATACAACCCAGAAAATATAATTATTCTCAATTCATTAAAGCAGAGCTGAGTACCGAGAGACCTGCCAATAAAATTCCAAACAAAAGAATAATAAAAGTCAGAAATTTATTTTGACAGATAAGAATGGGAAAGCCAATAGTTGAATTATAAATGCTAAACGGCTATCAGGTTAATACATTGAAAAATGAAAAGGCATATATACACAAAAGATGGAAACGATTATCGATACGGTTACCGATTTGTCGGTTTTACCGCGTACCGGAATTCAAAACACCGAATTGGATATACTGCAGAGATCAACACGACGAGTCGATGAAAACGGTATACAGATATCTATGATACGATTGAATTATAAAAATTCGAAATTTCTACTAGCGGAAAATGCAGAAAAATAAGATCGACGGAGGTAAAAATGTCCGAATTTGAAAAAACGAAAAATAATGTCTCACTCAGAAAATGATTTAGAATTTTTCTATAGAAAAATATTCAGGTTTGGAAAACATTTTATTTTCATCAATTCCTAACTGATTAAATTGAAATAAAATTACACGCGAAAATAAACTTTCATATTTTTGGATGAAATTTTACCGGTTGCTATGTTTAACTAGACGCATTTTAAATATTAAATTTTTATTTCCAAATTCCAATATTTAAAATTTCACAAAAATTTAGTTAAATTATGTTATTAAAACGGTTAAAATTTATGGGTCGTTACAGACTAGAAATCTATTAGCTGACTGTCAATATCTTAATCCGGATATAGTTATCATGTGCTAACTACAAACCTATCGGCCCCTGCCAGTATCAAATTATAGTTTTCATAGGCTGACTATGAACCTATTGACCACTACCGATATCATACAGTTTTCATGGGTTTATTGTAAACTTATTGTCCATGCCGATATCTTTAGTTAAGATTTTAACATCTGTTAAGCTATATTCACTACTGGGTCAACATAACTGGTTATTCTGTCCTTCTCCAAAATACAGTTATGGGTTAATAATAATGTGAATAACATTTCCAAGATCTTTATTTATGTCATGGTTATTCCTTTAAAAATGAGAATGGGTTATTTGTTTTAAAACTTTAAAACATCACTTTCGAAACCACTGACTGGCCTCCTTTGAAAGCATAAAAAACCTCTTTTCAAAACTCTTAGTATATACCTTTCGAAACCAATAATACCTTTCAAAGGTATCAAGAAACATTCTTTAAAACATAGCTTCGAAACACATAAAGTACCCAATCGAAAACATTGGGTTTACTCTTTAAAAACATCATTTGGATCAAAATGGTTATATACGAAAGTATCTCCTTCGAAACCAACTAAAATAAATTTAAGGAAAAGTTGATGGTGTTCGAAAGTAAAGACCTTTAAAAATTTAAAGCTTCGAAGGACAGTGTCGAAACTCCCTTTCGACTTCATCACCTTCGAAATCCCTAACCCCTTTCGAAAGTAATTAGAAAGTGGCTTAGCTTTGGTTAAAATAGAGATAACCTTTCAAAGCATCACAGTCGAAAGGTAGCATAGCGGCCAGGTTTTGATTGGGTCGTAACTTACCCTTTCGAAATCTCTTGTTTATGCAGGAAAAATAATACTGTTTAATCAAAACAGGAGAATATCATATTTATGCAGTCCAAATTTGATGACTATAATAGATTTCTATCTTATATTGAGCACTTATGTCATAAAGTTAGGTCTTTACCTTAATTTTGTTGATTCGATTTAGACAAAACTAGTTAAATCAAACTTTTTATATTAATATTGCTAAAGCGGATGCTAAAAACCTTGATCTAGGGAATGTAGCGGAAAATAGTAGGTTTAATTAGATCTACTGTTCAATAGCGTTATATTGAAAAGGACGTTGCGATCGAAGAGAGGTATGCACTATAGCGGAGATTTTACGAGGATTTAGCGGAGCTTTAACTACACATTTGGCAATATATGTATGATATAATAAATATTTATATAAAACCAATATACACTTATCTATAATAATAGTCGTAATCTCTTTGATATAACACTTTTTTTGTGTTAGCGGGAATTAACAAAAAAGCCCTCTACCAATCAAACTTTAATATCGTTTAGAAATAGGATCTAACAATTAAACTTGTTTTATAAATTCAAACGCCCATTTACAAATATTACCAAATCTTAATATTACATAAAAATAGCATCTAATAAATAAGTTTTCTTTAAAAAATCATTCTTTATTGATAGATGATGTAAACAAAAATTCAAACAAAAAATTAGACATTGCAACATATAAATAAAAATTCAAACTAAACTACACATGATTTCAATGCAAAAATATGGTTAAGTGTCTATGCAAATCATTTTCTTTTGAGCGTATTAAACATACATAATTTGTGAACATCAAAAGTGTTTGCAAGGTCCGTTCAATTTCCCATCACTTGCACTGTATACATCAAAAGCGTTTGCAAGGTCAACTTTCAATCCCAGTTTCTTTGTTGAATCCTCATTTGATCAGTTATGAATTGATCCAAAGTCCACCAAATCTAAATAGTGTAACCCTTGATATGTCCTTGAAATCTAGTTGTTAGTTGTATCATTTGCATCAACTCCATTTATAGCGCTCAAAGATACTTCAGGTTGAAATTGATCCATCGTTGTTTCATTTTCATTATTTAGTTGTGTATGTGTTAATGAGTCTGACCCCGACAAGAACCCATCTGGCATGAACACTTGTTTCCCATTGCATTTATTTCTTGGAAACTATTTTCCATCATCCGTAACATGGATCTTGGCTTCTTCTTCGTATAATGTCATTTGAAGTGGGTTTCTTTGTAGAAGAATATAGAGCGAGCTTAAGTTGATTGCCGGTAAATGGTCTAAAATTTTTGATTTAAAAAATGGTTGAGACGTGGGTTGATTGTTTTGCGGAGCATATCTTCGCGGGTTGATTGTTTTGAGGAGGATATCTTCGCATGGTCTTCTCATTTGCATATGCTTCTCTTCATTATCATTGCTAAATTAATTGCATCACTTAATACTTAGAATATCGGCAAGAACATATTTAACATCAGTTTTTAATCCTCGCGAATATGTAAAAACATATACTTTGAAGATAATACGTCTAATAGACTCAGAATTTCATCAGATCTATTTTAGGTAATCCCTCGTTGTAGTGGTTGTCATATATGATAGGGCTTCAATGGCCTTTGAATGTGAGAAGTGCCAATTCTCATATATATTTCTTATTTAATACTTCCCTTTCAAAGTCATTATCAATGCGAGTGTTACAACACGCACTTCACACGTGATGATGACACCAGCTTTACGCGTGAATTGTTTTTTGATAAAGTGAGTATGTTTAACATATTCAAAAAGTGTTTTTGTTGTTAGTTTGAATTTTTGTTCTTCTGATTCTATCTTAGTTGCAACATCTACATTGGTGGTACTTAGGCCTTATTTTAAGTGGTATTAACATTTGGTGATATTTGTAAAGAGAAGTTTTGAATTTATAAAGAAAATTTATTTGTTGCATGCTATATTTAAGCTACACTGAGATTTAGTAATATTTATGGAGATTTATTTATTAAACGGTTTAAGGGATATTAAGATTTAATAATATTTATAGAGGGGAATTTTCAATTTATAAAAGAAGTTGAATCAAATTTTTAGGTGACATTAAGATAAAGGAGCATTTTTTGTAGTTTACACTGATACCAGAAAATGCGACTTCAAATTTATTACAACTACGAGCGTTACGGCACGCGCTTCGCGCGTGAATTATTTTCTTTATAAATTGTATATGTTTAAACCAGTCAAAAAAGGTTTTTTATTTTCATACGATATTAAGATTTGTATATTTGTAAAAATAATATTTTGAATTTGTAAAGAAAGTTTAGTTTTAGATCATATTTTTAGAAGCATTTTGAAGAATCTGTAAATCATGTTTAATTATTAGATTCTACTTTGATGGATGTTGGATTTTGTAAAAGATGTTTAATATGAGATCCTCTTTAATTAAGATTTGATACATGTAGAGCGGCATTTTTGGTAGTTCACGTTGACACCAAAAAAGTTTGACACCAAAACTATTACAACTATTATTTAAGATTATTAAAGATGTGCGTATTTGACCAATTCTCATTTTAGTGAACACACAAACCTAGAAATATGTTTAATGAAATATTCAAGTTTTAACTTAGTTTGAATTATTCTTGATGCAACGTAGAAATAACAGGTTATAAATAATAGAAATTATTTTTTGTTTTACGTGTTTGTAAAGGGAATCTATTAAATAATAGTAAAGCAGAAGAAATTCTAGCTCTCAAATTAATTATAGCATTTCTATCAGCTCTCCTTAACTTGCTCTGGATGTTTATTTATATTTTGTTCTAAAGACCCAATGCAACTTATTATTTTTGAATTGTTTATAAATTTTTATTAATATTACACTATCATTTTACATTTAAAAACCTACCCTTTCTGCTTTCTACTATCATTTTAAAAGACCCGATGCAATTTATTATTTTTGAATTGTTTATAAATTTTTATTAATATTACACTATCATTTTACATTTAAAAACCTACCCTTTCTGTTTTCTACTATCATTTTAAAAGGTCTCAATTTTTATGTACAATTTACGTTTAAGTCTATAAATTTTAATTAATTAAATAATTTAACTGTAAACTATTTGAACAAAATTAATTAACCATTATTTATGAATTTGTCTAATAAATAATATAGAAAATACGTCAACAAGTATATCACCCTCATTGTAACAAAATGTACAATTAAATTTTCATTCAGATAAAAAAATACTTCAAAACATAAAATTTTGGAAAAAACAATAATATATCTTTATTTATTTATATTTTTAAATGTATAAATTAATAAAACAATATGTTTAACATATAGTTTCCTTAAACTTTAGAAATATTATTGTAAACTAATTTGAAGCAAAATATATCATTTTAAATAATTAGAATATGAAAATAATGAGTATATAATTATTTTAACTATTCAAAAAAATATTTTAATATATTTAACTACGAAAACATAACATTTTAACATACTAAAATAAATAAATGATAATTTTTCTGTAAATTCATCTATAAATAATTTAACAAATATAAATCGGTGAACTATTTTACCTAATGTTAAAATTTTCAAAATTATTTTAGAATCCTAATATATTATTTTAGATATTTACAATCCAAAAATATGTAGATATTTACAATATATTCTGTTAATATATTAAACTAATTAATATATATGTTTATCTATGTATTGGTCTATTAAATAGTAGAAAAACAGAAAGAAAAAAATATATTTTTCTTCTTAATTCTCTCTTTTTAAGATTTCTTCTTTATTCTCTCTATTGATTTGTCATGAAGCTTCTCACGATTTCAATAAGTCAAAAATAAAATAGTATCGTTCTTTGGTTATTTTTTGACACACACACACATATACATATAAACACACCCGCACACATATGTTACAATTTTATACTCTCATCTAAATCTAATCTGAATATCTCGTATAATCTGAAATGTAACTTAATAAAACTTTAAAATATAATGTTATTTTGAAACTAACTTAATACTGTATATTTCAGTATGAATATTTTGAATCGGAAAATAACAGCATCTATAATTAATTATAACTATTTAGACATATAAATTATTTTTTAAGTATGATATTTAAAATGTAACCGCTTAATTTGAGAAATATTATTTTTAGTTACTTTAAAACAACAAAAACATTTTGTTAACACAAACATATGAAAATAGCAATACAAATTTTCTAATATATCATTTACTATACATATAAATTAATTATATACCATACTTAATGTTTAATTTATTTAAATTTCAAAAACATTTTTGTAGAATTATTTTAAATTTAGACGCATATATTAATCCAAAATAATAAATGATATAGTTTTCAGTAATTTATTCTTATGTAACTTAAATTATTGATAAAAATATTTATTAAATATATTCTATTAAACAATAGTAAGGTAGAAAGGATTATATATCACTTATGAATTTTGAGAATTAAGATCCTATTATTTCAATTTTGTATTTTATATAAAGATAACTATTGTTTGTAGTTTATGATTTTATGATTATTAATAAATCTCTCATTATTTCCGACCTACCATTTAGTTTTAGATATAAATTTTATCATTGTTTAATTAACTTCAACTATTTTAAATTCCAATTTGTGCTAATATTTTCTTTCCTTAAATGATATTTAGTAGTAATAAACATGCATAATAATGAAGCTCTCTTTTCAGTTTCTTACCACTTTATATTGAACTATAATTTACAAATTACTTAGGATGTTTTCTTAAATCCATTCAATTAAGCTACATCTAAGTTTATGTTCTAGTTTTTATTTCAAAATTGGCATTCAATTATAGACTTAACAAATATACAATAATTGAAACACATGACATGCATAAGTATAATTGAAAAATTGTACGTCAACTATTTAACAACGTATATTTGAAAAAAAAAATTATAACACCATCATGTGCAACGCACGGGTTACACACTAGTAATATAAATAATAACGGATTTTAGGCTCAAGAAAAAAGTTGTATAAAAATTTAGTTTTAATGACAAAAAATTTGCTTTTTAGATTAAAGGACACATTTAATGTAAATCACAGAATGATAGCTGTAATGTCATTTTCTGTTTAAAATAATAAAGTGTTCTAAAAAAAAAACTTACTCTGCCTTAGACTAAATTTTTTCGTAACATCATTTCTATGTCTATTTTCCTCTAAATAATACTTGAATTATATACTTACAAACCAACCATTAATAAAAATTTGTCGGTGCTTCGTGATTATAATATCTAAAAACTAATTCACTCGGCTTCAACCAAGCTAATATGTCAGAAAATCTAATTTCATAGATTGAATAAATGGTGACGAGCTATAGAAATGAACAGAGAAGCCTTTTAAATTGGTATAGCATTTTAATTTGTTTTCATCTAATTACGTATAACAGCATCATGAATTAGATCTATTGCCTTTATTTGGACTTGGACTTGAACCTGATATTCCTGTTGCATTATTCAATGGTTATTGATGTAATTTGTCCTTGGCTTGACTTGAATCTTTACGCTCTTGAAAGATAAACCGTAAGGAAGATTGAAATTCTTGAATGGAGGAGTGTAGCCGATTGGATCTGATCTGAAAATCAAGTGTTTAAAAGTTCTTGCTTTTATAATTGAATCTCGAGCCTTTCATAAGTGGATCTAACAAAATTTTCCTCATGACTGTGCTCGATTCATGATTCTGACACCACTAGTGGAGCATTTTGAGAAGACTTCAAAAGCATGAATCGATGGAGAGGAGATGGAGCGAGGAAGAAGAAACACATGAAGAATAAGATTGAGCATCCGAAAGAAAGCAAATTTTATTCAAATGCAAATGTCAGCTCTCCACCCCATACAAATTGTTATTTATATAACCAACCGGACCTTGTAATCCGACCATTACATCATTGCACACAAGTCGTTTGATAAAATGTCCACACTGCACAACAAGATCAATTTAATTGCTCAAGAGCACTCGCTCCTTCAAATGGCAGCTTCGCCGCTAAAGATGACGACGAGCCACGAAAGGAGGGCAACACATGGCCTGCATGTATAAAACCCTGTAGGAAAAATGTTATATGAAACTACGTGGTACGTTCAAAAATCCAAGGGGACCTTAACCTAGCAAATTATATGACAAAATATGGTTGGATCTTGATGGATTCGAACCATCAACCTATCAAGAAATCACAAAAGAACACAAAAGATTCCTTCTGAAATTCTGATCGCTCAGGCCATTTAGAGCTTAAAGATCCATAAAATAACATCAAAACATGCCAAGTTTATTCAACCCAACAGCCACAAAATGAAGCACCAACGAAACCAAATAAAATCATCCTCCTCGTTGCCAGAACCCTGAGCAAAACTCACCTGTCTAGTCTTGCATCAACTTTTGATGCGTTTACAAGGTTAAATTCAGCAGCACAATTACTGCCATGGGTCTATCATTGAAGCCTGTTAAAATACTCTAAAAGAGTACTGCCGACAGCATTAACACATCAACTACGCGCACCAAACTAAAGCGAACGGCTAAAATAAAAATAACGTAGAATGGCCAAAAGAGAAGCGACCGTTATGACAAAAATTGAGGAATATAAAAAAATTATCTGAGAAAAATCATTTACCCTACCCTCCAAACGAACATCCGAAACCCTTGCTTTATATTTCCTCTTCTCAAAACCATTTTGCTAATAGCTCAGAATGTAAAATCTGCTAAAAATCTTTATCCAATCATTTGTGTAACATCTTTGTCCAAAAAAAAAAAAAAATTGAACAAAAGAAAAAAAAAACACATTACATTAAATTACCGGCAATCTCAAATCAACAAAATTACCTCGGCCAAATAGCAATGGCCATTTCAAGCGGATTTTCCCCTCTATTTTATGATCTACGCTTTTCAACATCAGCTAAGCATTCTCCAACTCAAATCGTACGTTTAACTAGAAATTACGAATTGTATAAGCCATAAACTACCCATATTCAACCGCTTTATTCTTGAGTGGTTTTGGCAAGTGAACTTCTGTTGTATCAAAAAAAATTGGTTTGATTTCAGATTCACGTGCAATTTCATTGGATACACCATGGATAAGATACGGATGTCATGGAAAAAAATGCAATTTTATGAAAGTTGAAACCTAATATGTTTTTTACTGCAAAATTCTATCATTCTATCGCTGATCTTAACAATTTTCTTCCCGTTCGACGACCCAGAGTGATTGTAAAATTTTTTTTTACCGAAGTCTCCCAGATGCATAAAATACGGAGCTATATTAAACATAAAACATGAATTCACACGTTATATAAAGACCGTGAACAACCACATGGAATGAAAAACATGTTTAGGAATTTGGTAAAAATAAGTCCGAAAATATAGACGTCGAACTACAACGAAAATCAAAGTTAACTTCCGTACCTTCAGGCTTATAAGGAATTCGAAATAATTAAAGACTTGAAAAAAGTATGAAAACTTTGGCTAGTTAAAGCATGACGCTTTAGGAGTTCTAAAGGCCATAGATTTTCAATCTCTTAAACATCATAAACATCCCAAAGAGCAATTTGTTTGAACAAAAGAATCCCAATTGTTTTAAAAAAATTATGAACTGAAAAATAGCCTTTGATGTACAATCAATACCCCTCCACATTTCACTATATTCACTTCCCAAGCAAACTCTTTCCAAGTGGATAATGATCCAAGACAAGAATAAAAATTGAGCAATTTCAAAAAAAGACCGGGACCTGCTCGTTCCTTCTGTAAAATAGAAGGGCATTCTGTAAAATAGAAGGGCAGTGTCTAGAAAGGTATGAGACAACTCCAAGCGTCCCAGATGTTTTAACAAACAACAATAGTAAAATTTAAAAGTTTTCAAGTCGCTACAAAAAATTAGCAAACATAAAAAACATCATACTTGCAGGTTAGAATCTCTGAAAATGCCCATCCAAACATAAGTTGTCATACATTTGTCTTCCGTTGCCATCAAACGTCCAATCCACGCTCGCATGCAAAACTATATCTCTACATTACAGCAGTTTCCACCTCTCGACCTCCAGTCATCTTCATCTTCAGCTTTTTTTCCACCAAGAATAGCGTACAAAAACATTTGATGGTTGCATCTCGGTACGTCTTGCCCTCTTCTAAGTATTTTGTGATGCTCATGTATAAAATTTGGTGCAGCGTAACTTACACATACAGTAGAGGCAATATTACAAACTAGGAAAGTATTACAATAACCAACAGTAAGAATATTTGCCCGAGAAGCATATAAAATTCACAGACCAAGACAAACAGAATCAAAATTATGAAATAGAATAGGCAGTCAACTCAAGTAGCAGCTGTCACACAATTACATAATTGCGAATATATTGGTCCTGGATAAAGGACAAGAGGCATGTTATTTTCATTGATCGGCCAAAGACGTGCAACAAATTGTCCTGTTGGATTTAATTTATCTTTTTTGGTCTTTGTTAAATTTAATTGTACTTTTCATTGATGAATCTTTCAGTTCTACTGCTTGCTGAAGAATAGGCGACGGGGTTAACCGACCTTTTTCGGCCATAAGAACTTCCGCATAAAATGTTGACAAAATATCACTCTTGGATGATATAGTAAAATACTATTTGATTTTAAACACTAATGTTAAATAATGCTGTGTTCTAGAAAATTGCTTGGCAGTAAGCTGGCTTTATGATGTTTGGATCACTGGTAAAATATGATAATCACTTGACAAAATTTCTAAGTACCACTGACTATATCTGAGTTAATTTGTAAATAGATAATTAAATAAGTGTAACAAAAATTGTTATTTACAAAGATGTACCTCTGTGTGGCATTAGATACCGATGAACGTTTGCTGAATTGGATGCGGGGGATCACCATAGTCAAGCCATATATAACAAAGAGAATAGAGAGAGACGAAAGCAAAAATGAGGGAGGAAAACCTGGGGCCAAAATCATGAATCTTCCCCATGCGATTTCCTCCCGAAACACCAACAAAAATTATTTTTATTAATTAGGAGACCTGCCAAGTGAGCGCACCCAACTAGGCAATGGTCCTGGTACAGAATACATACCGTTATCTTCTTCCTGAATGAGATTCACCTATTAGCCCTTAATAATCTCCTAATGTATTTTTTTATTGGAGATTAAAGGAATAACAACAATCAACAGGTCAAACTACAACAGATCTATGATTTCTTCCAATTCCAAATCAGAATAGATCTGCAGCCATATGAGGAAGGAGGAACAATATCAGCCAAACACACGCAGCCCACCAGCTTCAATCTTCGTTTAACTTGGAACTGAATCATCCTGAAAAAAAAAAACATAGAAGAAATAAAATAAAATAAAAAAAAAAAAAAAGTTATTTGTTAGCCCAGTGTAAAAGTGGGAGGAGGGGAGAGAGAAAAAACAGAGGATAAAAATAGACCACAATGAGAATGAAGAGCAGACGAAAATAAAAGGAGGCGGAATGTAAAAGTGAGGTAGGAATGGTTGCAATTTATAGATCTAAAATACTAAATGGACGGGTATAATAAAGCGGTTATTAGAATTACGGTAAAGATGAATACAGCTGCTGATATTTTATTGGCCCTGACTAGCCGATGGTCTCTGGATGCTGGTTGCGTATTCTACTCGGTTATTACGCGGACGGATTCAATGCGAAATACACAACGTGAAACGTGACTGCTTACGATTTGATACATCTTTAAATGTACTTGTTAAAACTAGTGGCACACTTTGTGGACAAATTAATCTTTTTACAAATGATACGTGTTTAACATATTAAAAAAATATTCATAATCACTTAACTATGTTTTTGTGTTAAAATCATATGTGGTTAGCTCAATTTTTTATTTTTATGTTGAACATTTAATTTTTTTTTATTAGTTTGAATTTTCGTTTCTATTGTCGATTAATAAGGAGGCAAAATGTAGAAGAAATTTATTTGTTAAATCCTATTTTCAAGTGATGTTAAGTTTGATAATGTATGTAAAAGAACGTCTTGAATTTGTAAAAAAATAATATTCGCTAGATCTAATTTTTAAGTAATATTAATATCTAATAATATTTAAAAAGATGCGTTTTTGGAAGCTCGTAACAGAAAGATACATGGTTGGTTCGGTTTGATTTGAATTGGTTCAGATTCGAATGGTTTGGAAATAATGAGTAACGCTTGCATTTTCTAGTTCGATCTTTCGATCAACTCAAGTAATGATAACCAAAGTAATTTTTATAATTTTATAGGTATTTCCTACGTATGGGTGTTACATTTGTACTTTTGTATGATAGTCCAACGTCCGATTTAGTTTGAGACGGTAAGACGTAACATTAAGACATCCAGCAATATGATAATCATTTTTGTCTTCTGATTTCTTTTTCGTAAATTGTAGATAAGATAAACAAAATTAATAGCAAATCCTAAATATAAGAGCAAACAAGCATATTCCAATCATGCTAGCGATAGTATTTGCCAATTCAAATGGGAAACCCAAAAAAAGGCCATTTTTGCATTTACGCATTAATCATAAAGCAATTTTTCTAGCATGCAAATCAAAATTCGTTTCCTGTATGTATAGATATTTTAACTATATTTTTCCATATTTTAACTAACAAAACCGTTAAGATAACCAGCAACGCCGTGTGCAACACATGCCATGGGAAGGGAATGTTTATGTATATTTCATTTATTTTGTGAATATGTACTGTAGGCTGCCTCTGTGCTTTACGATGTTGAGATCAATCATTTGTATCCAGTCGAGATTAGTTTGCTATATTTTTTCCGTTCGCGTGATGTTAATTAAAAAGCCTTCGTGAATAATATTGTTTATTTTAATAATATACAATGTTGGCCATGTGGGCGTGCAAGAGCGAACCTTCCCCACATGTTTTGTAGTAGTGAAACTAACTATGATATGTTCATCTTGGGATGATTGGAGTATTATATTTGAAGAGGTTAACCATGGAGTATTGCTTCACTACACCAAAACAGGCAAATTCTAATATTTATAAGTGTTATAAATAATTTCAGTAACACTTTTTAAGTGTTACTAATGGACTGTGAGGGATGCAGCGGCCAAATTTGTAACACTTATAAGTGTTACAAACATACGTATTACTAACACTTATAAGTGTTGGTACCTAAATATACGGCAACACTTATAAGTGTTGATAACGAAATATACGGCAACACTTATAAGTGTTGGTACAGAAATATATGATAACGCTTATAAGTGTTAGTAATAAAATATATGGTAACACTTATAAGTGTTGGTAAAGAAATATACGGTAACGTTTATAAGTGTTGAAAAATAATTATTTAGTAACACACACACACATATACCAAAACTTAAACGCAAAGTTTAAATATAAACACTCTGCAAATATTGGTTTCCATATCACAAATAATTCATCATACATATTCAATGAAAAGTTTAAACGCTTTGCAAGTGTAGTATAATATATCATAAACAATTATTTACATATCTAAAATACTTTAACGTCATATATTCAGATATTATTACAACATAAGCTTCAAAAAAAAAATCAAAATACACTTAAAGTTTAACTTACGGTTAACCTAACCATTTCTGATCATCCACTCCAAACTCTAATGGTTTTGAATATTCTTCAACGTGCAATACAACAATCCAAAGAGTCCTTCTTCAAGTTCCTACATTTAATATAAACACTCGATAAAAACTTATACATTCAAAATCAAAAAGTTAAAGACTGAGTTACAACTCAGGTTCTAATTTTTTTTTTTTGTATTTATGAATTTACAAAATTAGTATGCAAAATACATGTTAATCAAACTCAATTAGCATTTTCCAATTGAGTTTGCAAACCCAATATGCATCGATTTTGCTACATGCATAGTTTGTGTGTTCAGTTTGCAAGCTCGGTTTGTGTGCTCAGCTTTGCAAACTAAGTTTGCATGCTTAGATTTGCAAATTGGTTGCATGCTTGGTTTGCAAACTCTGTGGCATGCTGGTAGCGTTCAATCGTTAAAAATAAACATGATGGCAAAGGTTTGCTAACGTGGAGTGTGTTGTAATACTAGTATATCAAGATCAAAAATGATATCTCTTGTAAAGTTGATAGTAGTGATGATTTGAAAATTTTCAATAGATTATAAGAAAATATGTAGAATGATCAGTGTTTAGAAACTTGAGTCTTGATTTTATATAAATAATCGTTCAGAATATGTAAAGTTGATAGCAGTGTTCACGCTAAACATGTTGCATTATACTCTAGGAACGAACAATTCTATAATAATTTGTGTCATGACGGAGGAATATTTGTTTTACAAAGCGCTGAGACCTAATATTACAAATCGTGTTTAGAGCAATGCAACTAGGAACAATGCTTAGTTGAAATTCTACAACTGAGTTATTGCAACCCAGCACACTGAGAACAGTGCTAAGTTGCAACAACTGAGCATTATGCCCAATTGCAAATGCAACTAGGTAGTGCTCAATTCAGTTGCATTTGCAACTGGTGCTCAGTTTCATTTGTAAATGAACTGAACAGTGCTCAGTTGCAACAATTGAGCACCATGCCCAGTTCAGTTGCATTTCCAACTAAACTACTCGGTTCAGTGGCAAATGCAACTGAGAATAGTGTTCAGCTGCACCAATTAAGCACTGTCCCAAGTTGTAAATGCAACTGAATAGTGCTCAGTTCATTTACATTTGAAACTGAGCGGTGCTCAATTGCAACAATTGGGCACTATGCCCAGTTCAATTGCAAATGAACTAATGCATTGTCTGCAGGAGCAGCCGTTACTAGAAAATTTGTAGGCAGGGCCTGTTTGTTTTTTAGCCTAATTTTATTAGAAAATACGTGAGCGGTTTCTTTTGAACCCTTAGTTTAAGTTCTAATTCTGACTACATTGCGTATTTATGTAACAACAATATAAAAATCAATTATGTACAAGGCATAGAAATAAAACTCGATTTATTAATCACTATAAAACGAAACAAGAACTAACAATGATTCTTAACCAAGATTACAGTCGGGATGTAGTGGATTACTTTGACAAAAGTTGAATAATACCAGTATGGACGTGATGGTTGCTTTTTAGTTTACAAAAGTTGAATATTTTTCTTTGTTTACTTATGTCCAAGATTTGATATCTTTAATGTTGTTTATTTATACTTAAGTTATTCAAATATATGATGCATTGGATAAACAAAATGATGCATATCCTCAAATTCACCCATATATGTGGACACGGTTGACATCAATTTGGAACTAGGGAAAGTGACAGTATTTTGACGTCCCTCTTTTCTATATTTTCAAAAATGATCATGAAATCAAACACATTTCATTTTGAGACCCTTCAATGTTCATACCAAATAAATTGATCGGTAATTCATATCAAAGTAAAAATACTTACATAGGCTTTTGCTGTAGATGGAAGAACTTGATCAGATTTCTTATTTATATGTCCCGCCTTCCAAACCATTGTCCGCATAACTTGTTCAGAAAAAATCTATGATACATCATTAGGAACCAGGAGTAAAAGCCTGTACATGAGGAAATAAAAGTGAGAAATTAGTTACAAGGTCCCCTATCATTTTACAAATGTGCAAAAGTGTACTTCAACCTTATTAATTGAAAAGATTTGATTTTGCTTCTTTTCACATGTCCATATTTTCATGTTGTACATTCAAATATCAACGTGAATGTAAAGATTCCAGGAATTATCTGCAATTTTTTCAGAATTATAAAGCTGAAACCTGATATTATAAAAATAGAATGTATCAGCATATATTTTGTAGCATAATAAAATGGACAAACTCTGTGCCTCTAGTTAGATGCAATCATATTCTCTGTTGGGTTGAAACTACTCAAATACATGGAATAAATCCTTTTCCCTATGATTAACAAGCTACAGTTTTATTTATTTTTCCTCCTTGTTATTCTACAATACGATCAACATATACATATCAGTTCTTTGTGTAAACTTACACATCCATTGATTTTGTCATATTACTTGATGTTTTCCTTTTTTAAATTAATGATCCAGCATCCTATAAGATTATTACAAAATATTTTTTGGCTTCAGTGTTCAATATTTTTGTGAATATTGTATATTATTTCTATGTTCATTTTCAATCATGTGCAGATTGAATATGCATACATAAAAGCAAACTTATATTGGAATTATATTCATCAATGTCAACCTATAGCTCAAAACGCTCCTTATTATACTTTTATTTCTTCACTAATATAAGCATAGGAACAATCCTAGTTTTCTAACATAATTTTTGTACAACTTCTCAAAATATTAAATATACAAGATATTACGTCAATTGCACTAATCATCATCAGACCGTTATGAAATCATCATCGCTCAACAGTAATGATGATATAATTTCAGCCAAAATCTACAAAAAGCTAAAAGCTAAAAACCGTTAAACTTACCCTGGAAAAAATAAACATAATCAATTGACACAATATATCAGTTTGTTTGCCTTAAAAATTCGTTTAGTAACTTAACTATTACGGATATGCATTGACAAATGACAACATGATTAATAATTCTCAATATATAGTTAACAGTCTCGACTCAAACTAACTAATCGTAAAGACGGCAAGTATAATACATATAAAGAGATTAATAATGTCAATTTGCAATACTGCATGAGACACTTGAGATTCATATTAACTATGACAATGACATGTATATAATATGATTGGTTATATAATATTGTGTTGCTGTCAAGAACATAAGGCTTAGTCATTCATTAAAGTTAACGTCTATTTAAAGATTGGTCGCTCGGACAGTTAACTGCAACATTTCTTAGTCAACTAATATGTATAGTCAACAAAGTTTTTTCCCTTACCTAACCAAGAGAGCACCTTCAAAATAAAGTAACACGTAGATCTGTAACTTACTGTGGTCTATTTTATCATTATTTGAAATTATAATTCAATTTAATGCGTTGGTGGTATTAGTGCTCTTCACTTATTTCCCTTATGATCAAATGCCTACAGTACTAAAAAGTCATAATTGGTTGTTGAAATTAAACAGGGAAAATAAAATGAATAAAACATAGTGATATCTATAATATAAGATGAAGTGTATATGTCATTTTGTGTATCAACATATTTTACTTATTTATGCTTTCGTAGAATTGTGGGCTAGGTAATACTAGACCTTCAATTAAGTGTTATGAGAATGGTAAATATCAAACGGGATTTTTACAAGAGAGCTACTTTATATACACGGGTAGTGTTGTCATGTAAAGGATAACAAATTTTTCAAAAAATGTGGACTCATTGGAAAATACCTACATAACTGAAAGCAGGGTTAAAACTTACCAGTTCACAATCAGATAGATGAGGATTGAGCTCACCATCAAGTAAAATATTTGTAGATTTAAAATTTTTGTGGATAATAGATGGAGAGCACACTTCGTGTAGATACCTGGAAATAGCAAAAATACTTCTTGCAGCTATTGTAGTATATCACTGAAGGGAGATAAAACATCAACCAAATATACACATTTACTTACTCAAGTGCCCGTGCGGTTCCAAGTGCAATTTTGACACGCGTGTTCCACTCCAATGGTTTGCTGAATTCATCTATGTGGTGTAAGGCATCATAAAGTGAGTCATTCTTATAAAAATCATAAACCAGTAAGTTTTGTCCATGCTCGAAACAATAGCCCACTAGCTCTGAAATATTTGGATGTTGCATATTTGAAATGTTTGAAACCATTTCCGTAGTCCTTACTCACATCAGTCGTCATCCACATGAGTTCATTTAATGCTACAATAACATATGAATTGAGAAAGATTCAGAACTGGATTGAGAAATTATTTGCAATGAAAAAAATTACCCAATACTAAATTATGAACAGAAATATATAGTATATTGAATGAGCAGATAGAAAAATGAAACAAGAACCGAAAAAATTCAAGGCGCGGTCGATAAAAGAAAATCGAAAATAATACAAGAATCCACAAAAGGGATTGACGATACTTGAATATTGTTAGATCGCTGAAGCAGTAGCAGGAGAAGTAGTTGGATTCGATATCGATTGACTACGAGATGGAGTCGTCGCCTTCCCGATGCGATCACCGGTCGCCTGCTCCATGCTTTGCAGTGAAAACCAGTCATTGGTTTTTTAATTTTTTTGATCTACAGACACTAAAGGCACTTCTTTTCTTCGATTGCATTGAATATCTAAAGCAGTTATGCACATGTATTCAACAATACCTGGAATTTACACTTTACCGGGATTTCCCAAAACAAACAACTTATTCTTAGTTACTCTTTTTTTAATCCTTTAACTTTTATGATGTATGTTACTCTAGTTGCAAATGAAATCTAATAAATAATTCATGATTTGAAACTAGAAGCCCTAACTTTGTTTGCTTCATATGCAACACTTTGAAAAAAAACTCCAATTTAGCATGTTTGATCATGGATCAGGTATAGTGGTTCGTTGCAACAAACAATAACATGTTAGGTTTATACTCCAATACCAGTCTATATGTTTTCATATTTTATGGTATGAGTAAATTATCAAACACTCGTAGTTTAGAAGTAAAAGTTTTCTTAATAACCATTTCTATTATCAATTTCTAGATAAAGGTTAAATGAATTTAGAAGTGAAAAGGACCTTCATTTAGTCACATCCATTAATTCACAGCAAGGTTATCAAAATGAAATTCAAATCGAAAATCGTAAAGTTTAAATTTTAAATCGAAACGAGATTTAAATCGTAATAGTAGATTTAAAAGATCCACATTTTAAGGTTCATATACACTTTGAAATTGATTTTTATGTTTGAATTTCTACATCTAAACCTAAAATTCAATTTTTTATTTTGTTCCATTTTTATTTTTTTTAGATAAACTTAGAATTAAAGTTGTAGACTAAATAAATATATTGAATATATCAATATGTATTGAATGAATTTTCTCTGCTATGGTTTTAACAGATTTGAATCAGAATGTAAATCGAATCACAAAGGAAGAGATTCGATATAAAATGGGATTTAAATCGTAGGATTTTAAGATTTTTGACAACAATGATTCACAGTACTATTTAATAAAGTAAAAGTACTATATAAAGTAAGAGAAATACAAAAGTGTTTATAATCTATTATGGAAGGCATAAAAAATAAAGAGTTTGTGCTCTATTTAAATTTGCTAGTGATTCTTCCACATAAAAAAAACACATCAAGAATAACCTAAAGACTAGAATAATGTCTCTTTCTATATTTAATATAAGGTAAATGTTAAATTCTTGGCTATTCTGCTATTGTTATAAATATATTAATACGTGCATATAACAAGTTTTTAGGATTTAAAATTAGTCATTAATAACGTAATGTGCGGATCATTGAATGACTTGTACAAACCAATCTTCATATATACATACTATAAAAAACCTGCATGGTTTTAAAGAGGTTCTGCAATACATGGACCATTCTTTATGAACTACAGTTCAATATTTTCCACTTGCTTTACATTAAACAGATATCTTTATTACAGCTAGCAAACAAAAAACCGAAGCTATCAAATTTTAGTTATACAAAAAGCCATATGATCAGTTCTCAAATCTAATAGCATGACAAATTATTCATACAACATCAAAAAATAGGTGTCCAATTGAACCGAAGGAAACCAACTCTTCTAGTTTTAAGCTAAAAGAAAAACAATGCAAAGTCATAGCTAAATCTTTCCTATGAGCTAAAAGAAAATTGCTTTACCTATCAATGACATACCATTTAAAATTTACAAACTATCAATTTCCTAAAGTTTCAAATCTGAACAAACCATTTAATCACAAGCATATTAGAAAATTAACATTCAGTTCAGCACCTAAAATATGAAAAAATTCACAAAATCAAATCTGAATAAAGCATTCAATCCGTATAAACATGGATCTTAATCACTTCCACGTTCAACCTAAAGCTTGCCGCCAACAGATAGCTAGAGGTTTCAATGCATAGAATAATATCCAATAATCTGAAATACAAAATCAAAATTTAGCCTGATGTTTTTGTGATGCGCGAACCTGATGTTGCAATAGCCATCAATGTTTCACCGAATCGCATGTATAGATGCAAATATTAACCCTAAATTTGATGTGACGAATCATGATATCCATCAGTCCATGTATAGATGATCGGTTTCATGGAAGCTGCGAGAGAAGAAACTACCGGAAGCCTCGTTGTCGTTAATTCGTGAGATTGTGGAGAGTCGATGAGAAGGGAAAACCTAAATTGGAAATAAAAAAATGCAGCCAAAAAAGGGAATGTGAATGGATATGTGTGAGAAATGAAACATGGGCTAAATTACAGAAGAGTGCACTTGTTAATGAATTATTTACAAATTTACCAACCATTGTAACGCTTATTTGTGTCATAAATCATAGTCAATGTGTTGTAAAGTTTATATAGCAAAATTATTCATTTTTACCAACACTTTTTCAGGCATATGTGTTAGTGGTTTGTAACATCTATAAGTGTTAGAAATTTACAAATATAAATGTTGTAAAATCACTAATTTGGTGTAGTGTTTTGTACGATTATGTAATTTTCGTTCACTAAAATTTGTACGACATAAAATTTTATAAAATTAAGCAAACTGCAATTGTGATGTCGAAGATTAGTGAGGGCACACAACTGTGAATGAATAACATCGAACGGTAGAGAATGTTGGACAAGAAACAGTTGTGGAGAGGGATTTGAATGTGGAAGAATGTAAAATCCCCATATTTGGAGGCCCAAAACTAACGGTTACGGATGCTGCAGTTATCCATAGTTATTAATCATTGACGATCAAATATGACGACATTAGATACTTTGATACACGAAACATAAGAACATGAAAAAAAATTAAACAACACACAAATTCCATATTCCATTTCAAAATATTCCAAAATGATTACATAATCTCAATTCACAGACCACGTTCAGATAATACATAATTATTACAAAATGCGCCAAGAGTGACATATGAAGATGCCCACTTGGTAGATCATGGTATATAGATAGGCAATAAAACAAATTGCCATAATTAACAAAATACATAGCGGAAATAAAAAAACTCTAATTTCAAGCTTGCCTCCTGCACGTCCACGGAGGCATTATTCGTCTAAAAGAACACCTGAAAACCTTAACTCTCAATCTACTCGAAATCAATTGAGTACCCGAGAGTTTAGGGGAAAAGAAAAACTTCGAGTCAGGCATAAAACCTGGTATTAATAATATTTATCACCTCAAACAATTTAACTATCTAGTGAGACCACGCCGCTTAGCGGAACGGGTTTTCCCCTCGTTAGTATCTCAAAACATTCATAAAACCATATACCGTGCTCATGCATCCACAATGATTAAAACATAGTATTTCAAAACATTATGATGATATGCAAAACAAATAAATCAATTACCCAACCCTATTCATTCTGACTATCCCAATTATAGTTTCTAGGGTTACTAATAGCTTGTTAAATGTTTATGTACTATCTGTCTAATTACTTAGTTTTCATTGGATTACTAAGAACCTATAGGCAACTCCAATATCTTATTCTTATCCTAATTTTCATGGGCTGACTATGTAACGACCCGCTATTTTGGACCATTCGCATCTGCACATGTCAGACTTGAATAATTCAAAATACCGAATTGTTAATTTAGATTTGACAAAACTGAGCATATACAGTAAATAAATAATCACATATCACAGACACAGAGTAATAAATGCAGCGGAAACAAAGGATAGTAGTTCATGAAACTACTATATAAATAACAGAGTTAAATAAGTTACAACAGAAGTCTCGAATACAATAGTCAAATACAAGAATCAGAATACATCACTAGAATCAACTGAATATCTGAAAGCTGGATAGATAGCTGGATCTCCATGCGAAGCTCCAACTCCATAGGTGAGTCTCAAAAGCTGGTACTCTCAGTCTGACCGGAGCATAAAGAAAAACACAAAACACTCGAGTCAGGTTAACATTCTTATATCAATAAATCCAAATCAAGTGAAATAACAACTGAAATACAAGTAACTCAAAGGACGTTGGAATAACGGTCCTCTAAGGATCCGTTAAACTATATACTATGTAGTAGTGTACGCTAAGTAGATAATGCCTATCGGTAATATAAAGTATCAAAATAGTGTTAAGGCGTTACCATTACCCCCCTTAACACATTTTATATAAGCGTCATAGACTATGCAGCACTATAAACTCCACCGTAAACTAGTGGGCTATCAGGGAGTACTTCATAGGTATAACTCAAAACAAATTCGTAGTGGTCGCGTATATAGGGATACAAGTATGACAAGGCACATGAGGCAATACCTAAGGTAGTGAAACTACCATTTGCCTGATCCGGACTGGTGAGAACGCATCGTCGCAACGATCGCAACACCGCGAAACAACAATCCTAAAATTTCGAGGGTGCACACCAATCAATAACAAGTAATGAGTAGTTTATGATGAAGTGTGTTCACTCGAGGTGGCTAACCCCATTTGGCCTGGCACGGCTCCTGTTTTAGTCATTTCCAATTTGACACAAGTGTCAAGGTTATCCATTATCGTTCTCTTTCTTCAGTCATCACATACACCATTCCAACCACTTCATTCTGGATCACACTCCACGTATAGTTATTAAAGTGGTTTTCGGTTTAGATAGAGAGTATGTCCATAAACGATCCCGGTCTCTTTAATAACTTTCGTAATTATTACACCGATTGGTCGTTTAATAAATTTCAAAACCAAATCAATTTCAATTTCAATTAGAATTCAATTAGAATTTGTAAATCAACATTTCATTTGTCTTTCTAAATCAATTTCCATATTTTACGTTCAAACTTCCAAATTCATAATTTCAAAACGCTATGATTCAACTTCAAAATTTGATTTATAACAATTCAAATATTTATTTAAACTTGTATATAAATTTCATTCTGTAATCATTTAAATAAATTTAATTTCACATTCAAATCAATTTAAATCCATTGATCGACTTCATTCAATATTCGTTAAGTTAATTTACCATTCAAAACAATTTCTATTTAATTTCCAATTCGTTAAATCAATTTAAGTTTTCCTATATCATATCAAACTTCCAAATTTAATTAAATTAAAATTTTCAAATCAAATTCTTTAAATTTCAAGTCATATATCAATTTCAATAAATCACATTTTTATTTCTTGTTAAATAAATTCGATTTCACTTATTTACTTATTTAATTTAACAAATTTTCAAAACTTAATTATTAAAGAACTCAATTTCACTTATTAAAGAAGTTAAATTTCACTTATCAAAGAATTCAATTCTATTTAATTATTAAATAATTCAATCTCATTAAATTATTAAATAATTTCAAAACTTAATTATTAAATAATTTCAAAACTTAATTCAACCATTTCTTAAATTAAACAACGTTCTTTCATCAATTACTTTGTTAATATTTTGTTTCAGATTATTTAATATTAACATTTAAATTTCACTAGAATTCAAATTCCAACTTCATTTAAAACCCTTATTATTTTATTCAAATAAAATATTTATTTTATTTTTAGATCAAATTATTGACCAATCGGGTTTTATTTAATTCTCTATCCTAAGTCAAAGTTTTATTTGGGTATTTATCATTTCAACCCGATTCCATTTCAATTCACAAATCAAAGCATAGCAAAGGGAACTTGCAATGTGATAACTGGGATGGTGTCAAAGTAAATAAACAAGCAATAGCAAACATCAATATCAATCTAATAATTTATTTAAATAATCTCGAAATAATCGTATTAATTTACATATCTTGTTTATGCAAATTAATATAATTACTTCTAGAATCCACACTATCATTTCGTGTAGATTAATGATTATTAACTAATATTTATACGGTTCTTCACTTGATATATATTATTCAATTTCATACTTCATTGATTTATACAACATACATTCAATGGTTCAAGGTGTAGTTAACACTATTTCTACGTGTCAATTTATTTAACAGTTGAAGGGGTCAAATTTAACTAATCAAATTCAACATATAAATCCATTTTAAATTGTTATCTATCCTATATCAAATTCAATTGCATATTATTCATCACTTTAACATTAACAATTTAACGTCCAATATAAACATCAACAATAAATCAATTATCAACCAGATAGGATTATTATCGTATAAATAACATAAAGTGGTGTCAGATGTCACAGGTGAACTGATACAGGTAATAACATACGAGTATATATGCACGCCCAGGTGGGCCTGCATCTAATCACAATGTCTTGTTGCTAGATCACCTGCTTCGTCCTTTTTAGTGCTCCATGCTCAGTAGTCTCTCATATATCGTTTACGTTGTATTTTTTTCTATTTTAAATTCACATTTTGTTGAATATACTCATTAATATTTTTGTTAAATTTGTGATTGTGAAAAGATTACACGTTAGATGATTAAAAAATTCAAAGTTTGAATCAAAGATGTTTTTACTTTAACCTTCTTATTTGCATAAGGTTAGGAAGTTAAATTTTATTTTCCTAGCTAATTCTTCCTCAAGCAAATGGAATTGCAACGCTGTTCAATGCAAGCTGTCATATGTTGTGTTTCGACACTCCAACGCGTTCTCATAAACGCATGCATCATTGTTTTGAAACGACGCTACCTTAATGAAGGTTTACGGTGTGCCAGCGTCCCAGTTGAACATCCCTTTCACCGCCTTCCGAAACGGGCACATACATGGTCTTGCCAACACTTGTTCGTAACAAAAGGGATTCTCAATGTTACATGTCACCAATTCCACATATATACAATGTTATGCACCATATTTCTTACGATGTGGGACTTAACGTTCACCCACGCACTCTCAAATGCGAGACATACCTAATAGATCTCCACCTTGGAAAACATTTCCTCTAACCTTCATTTGAAGCATACTAAAGAAGCTATGTAGTTGGTCATGCTGCTTCCACTTCTTTATGCAATTGGTGAGGCTACATTACCAAATCTCCACTTCAAGGTGAGTACTTTCACTAAAGCCACCTTGGAGGATCAACAACGCAGGAGAGCTGGCTATGTATTTATTAGTGAGGTCGGCTGCTTACATATTCCTCATATCAAGCTGGTTTCCATGATGAAAGCTCGAAGATAATACGCCCTTTCCACCCTTTCAACATCCATCCATCATACTCATCAACATCAAAAATATTATCGTAAAGCATCATCACTTTCTCTTTTTCCTTCTTCAACATCTCTTTATTTGGTGGGTTTTACCGAATCCTAGCTCGAGGTGTCCTTAGCTCACATCACTTATAAGTTTCAAGGTTCTCTATCTGTATCCAAACAAAAGGCATGGAATGTATATGAGTTTCAAATATTTGTAATGGCCACTTGTTACTTACTGGTTATGTGTGTAACCTTCATTAAAATTAAACATCATACGAAACTATCTATTGATGGACTAAATATCAATATTCATTATAAAGAAAAAAAATGTAATGTGTTGTATATGATTGTTGTCCTATTTTCACCTCACTTTATTTCTAGACATTGCGTTTTAATTTCATCTAGAAAAAATTTTCAAAAAAATATAAACGGTATTGGAGGTAATATATATTATTGCTTTTAAGCAGTGTATCATGTAAACCATGTATTTCTGTTTGATGATAATACGATGGTAGTATTATTAGTACTTTATAAAAATATTGGTTCTTGAATAACTCATATTACCATAGCTAAAATTACTCAATATGCAGTATTTAAAACAATGATAAAGAGAGAAATCCCATTAAACGCACATTACAAAGCCTTAATGTACGGACAATATACCCACTATTTGTTTATCATAATAACGAAAGGTATCCAATGTTCATATATCATTCATGATCATTTACATAAATGCTTAAAAAATACAAACTCTGGAGAAAATACTTAAAATGTCATAAAAATGTATTTAAAAACACGTGTTTCCAAAGACAATTGCTTCAATCTGCTTGCAGCTTTGCACCCCCTAACTTGGTCACCATTTTTCCTGTTTGTTTCCCTACATGCACAACACATGAAACAAAATAAACTGGGATATTTTACTTTCGCTGAGGTGGTTTAGGGGAGGCCATAGCAAAGCAGTTGAATACATCAAGAAGGGTTGCAGTCTTCTGAACGTTCGGAAAAGTTACAGAGGGGATGAGTGGCAAACAGATAATAGTTTGTAATTCTAGAACTTAGATGTAGTGATTGAACTGAAGATCGAATTCGGGGCTAGAAGTGGAAGGCATCATTGATGATGATGAGATTCACATTGCACATTTGGTTTTTTGGATCCTAAGGACGCAACCAAATTGTCGTGACCGCAGCAGCCACAGTGGAAACAGCGAACAGGGTCGCATCAGGTCTTAGCTTCGTGGTCGGTTGCGCCACATTGGAAATAGTAGCTGTTTCAGTTTCTATAAGAATTTGGTTCTGTAACAATAAGGTACTCCATTAGAACCAATAGTAGATGTTGCCGTACAAAATGGAGCAGTATATTAACGCATCGAAACCAATGGAATGAAGCGCTTGCATTGTATACTCGATTACAACCCTGAGCATAAAGTGTTGGTGTAGAAGAAATAAAGTGCAGCAGCCAAATACCGATCTCGACCATTTCCTGAAGTAGCCTTGAAGATGAATCTTTGTACCTACTACATGAGTTCATCTGATCCATGTTAACTAATGCAGATAATGTTGAATATGATTAATTAAGTGAAAAGAATAACAAATATGAAAAGGAAACTTAAGAAAAAGACTGACCTATTTCCTCTCCATAATGAAAGAAACCTACTTCATGTTTTTTGTTGGACCAAAACAATCTCCTATTCCTTTGTAAGGTTCAGAAAGCAGCCAGATTTAACCAACCCTCCTGATTTTGCATTAGGAGCTTCAGCAACTGCTATACCGAAGTTGGAAAATGGGACATGTATAAATCAATCGAAGTGCAGCTCATCTTCAAGCCATTTTATTCTGTATAAATCAATATCAGCTCATAGATACATTACAGGGAGACATTTTACTATTTTTATTTCACATCATCTGCAAGTAGCCTTCTCAGAGATGCCTTATGCCTTTAGTCAAAAGCATTCTGATGGAAAGCAAGACTACAGTTTCATCTCTAACTAACTTCTTGGGCTTAATTGATGAATTTAAATCAACTTCCCCATCTATATTCCAAAGCATGCCTTCATGAAGTCTGATTTGAAAATTAAGGCAGAAGATTTTCTTCGCGATCTGCCTACATTGCGTAAAGCATCCTGTCTTCATTGCCTCTGCATATAGAACAAAATTATGGATGGTTTACGCTTGGTACACGCAAAACGAATATAAATGAGTATTTTTTAACTAAACAGGTTTACATATAAAACATGTTACGACACTCATTCTTAATTCATAAAATGAATATAAATGAGTAGTTGTTTAACTAAACAGGTTTACATATAAAACATGTTACTGCATTCATTCTTAATTCATGTATATAACGTACATACAATGTTGTTGATAATAAGGTTAAATAAATTGCAAGTGTTGCACCATTTCAAAGTACCGCCATAGGACACATCAGGCTAATCCTACAGTAACTTAATATACCTCCAACTCTCTCATAATAATCATAGATGGTCATCCAAACATATCTTCCACCAAAGTCCAACCTCTAGTACAGCCGGGATTGCATAAAATTAAATTTCTACAACCTCCGGTGCATGTCCCACATCTACTTCTACAATTACATCTGCTTGCAGGCCACCAATACAGGTAATACTATAGTGGCACCCTGTTGAAACATTTAGCCTGGATAACTTAGACCCACTACCATTCTCTCAATTCCAATTTCCTTTTAATACTTTTCCAGCCTATACTCAATCATAGGTCCTTCCTACACAACTTGCAGCATGCCCAACAGTTGAGAAAATATACTGATTTGGGTATAAAAAGATAGTATATGCAACTCCACTTTAAAAAAAATAGGATTCACAACTTGCATGTAAACAAACATACAACTACAAAAAATAGTTTGATCATGAGACAATCATCTCCGAAAAAGGGTTAACGGATTTAGTTTTTTATTTAGTCATGCCTACTTTATGTAAGTATTAAACAATAACATGTTATTCTCGAAAGCGTATGAGATAAAAGAAAATTAGAATCAAAGTTGAACATGGGATACGATATTTATGAAACATTGGCAATAGAACCAGACGTATAAACTGTAACTTTGAAAAAGGATTTTGTATCCAATTATGCAACATGGGAAATTTTGAAGCATAAGAGGTCCAAATAACAAACGTCCATATCTAACTTAGGAATATCAAGCAGCTACTCCAAATAGCTTTACCAATATTAAACAACTAAAACTATGATCAAAATAAATCTTCAAAGAATATTGGTAGATTCAACAAAATTAACATTATTAAAAGCAAGTTGATCACAAAATCGTGCAATATATTTACCATTGTTTTATAGTAAAAGTACGTAGGACTACAAATTGACCTTTTTGTAGACCTAAAGCAATTTCAACATCATTATTTTGTCTTGTAGTTAAGCATAATTCTTTTATTTGCGGTGATTGAATCGAATATTATCCTTATAACATGTAATAAAATGCATAATTTATCCCATTCAAATTCATTTACACAAATAAAATATAAGTTACTAAACAAATAATCACTTGCTTAGTACATCATTAAAAACAAATAAAATGGGAATTTCAGAAAGACATGGTTGATTTTATGTTAATTGAACATAGAAAACGTAGCCATTTCTTCCCATCTATTAATTAAACTAAAAAGTAGAATGAGTTGATGAAATTCTACAATAGTCGGTGTTATAGAGTCATTGGACTTAGTTTGCTTACGTGGGTCAAAACTAATTTTATCAGACAATTTTTTTCTTATGTTAGTTGTCATAACCAAACAAAACATAATTCATTCATAATCATCTCACCAAACAATTACTTAATTAGTTAAAAAAACAAAAGAATAAAAATGAGAGGTCAAATAATTATTTGTATGCAAAAGCATCCAAATCAGTTCTATATGTTCATAAAATCAAAGAATAAAAACCTAACTAAACTGACCAAATAAATAGCATGCATAGCAAAATACATATTTGTGCTACCAAATGGTTCTCTAAATGGATTTGTTCCGAATATAAAATCAAGAAAACATTAATTGCATCACTAAACTATTTACAACAAAATGAAAACCAAATTAAATATTGATGATATCGGTCGGTTAATTACATCATAAGTGCACTGAGGAATTAGGTGAATAGATAACAAGGGATGTTGAAAAAACAAAGACAATTGTTTATCTATCGATAAATATATTGGGCCAGTTGTATATGAAATTATTGTTAAAAAAATGATGTGTCGCTGTGTTTCTACATGAAGAAAAGGTAGTAGTCTACCTAATGTTGACATCGACTCAATCTAAGTGACAAATTGCAGTAAGTTTGTCCATTTAAGTAATGTACCATCTTACTATTCTTCATACCCTATACTCCCATTATCTGTGTTGTACATTACGTAGGAAAAATAAATAAAAAACATGAGAATTGTTTATGCTTTCTGGTGGCAATTATTTTGATGTAATGAGGTCTTTTTAATTCAAATAGTTAATATACTATACATAAAGAACACTACATTAGTATCCTTAAGACACAATTAAAATTAAATCAAATCCAATGTACTAAAATCAAATGGTATACAACATTAAAACCAAACCTTAGTAAAATTTTCAGAACTGGGAACCTAGCAATAGGTGAATACAAAATGAGATAAAATTTTCAAAATGTATGTGCAATATTGTAAAATATCATTATAACCAAAATTGAGCTTCTTTAGTTGGAGTAAGCAATTCCCACTAAGTGCAAGGATCATTGTCATATTGAATTGTTGTTAATTAATATGATTATTTGGTTCAATATAACCAATAAAAATTAATATCAATCTAGATGAGAGATCAAAATTTGGTCATCTAAGTGGCCAGGATTCATGTTTACTGCATGAATTTTCATTTACACAGACATTATCTGAATCAATAAAACGGATTTTTTTTGCTTAGATATAGCTGTTAGTAAATAAATAAGAATGGATTAAAAATATAAAAGCTTACTATTAACAAAATTAGGGGACAAAATATATGAAATATGCAATTGGCTAAACAATTATTGTGCATTAGGTGTTTATATAAAGAGGTCTTTACCATTTAAAATCCAGTCATCATCAACTGATGAATATCCATGAATGAAAAAGAAAACTTATGAAACTCCACCATGAAGGAACAAATTTAATTCTTTCATGTCTCAGCTACGCAAGTTTACTTGGCAGCAATCTTTAAAGTACTAAAAATGATATAATGAGTAAATTTTGCAATTTGTTTTAATTGTTATTCTATTGTTTGTATTCTTACCCAAAATTATGCTCAGCGCCTACCGCTACTCGTCGGACCGATGCTAGTCCATTGTTGCTCTACCGAGCGGTCGCCTACGTCATTGCCCCATCTGCTATTATTCTGCTATCCTATACGAAGCAGGTAAGGTATTTGAAAGTTCGTATCGCCTAAAATGGACACAACTCTGATACCATTTAAGTAAATATATAGACCCGATACCTACAGAAATGTAGGAAAAAGAAGTTTTTACCAAAATTCCGTTCAGTGAATAAGATATGAAGATGAAATATGAACACTCAAACAAAAGCTAAAAATTGACTATAGGAATGGGAAATTAACGATTTCACTAATTTAGTAGTAAATATTATAAATGTACTATAATCATAAAATCAAATTGTAGACTATCAAGTATATACTGAATCACATAAAGTAGATATGCAGAATCGTGGGTATGTAAACTAACCTTAGTCAACCGTTGATCAAACCATATGCGTTAATCACACAGTGAAGGTAAGGTAGGCGTTCTACCTGGAATCACCAAAGTGACCTAATTTGGTCCAAAAAAATCAAATTGGATATGCAAAATCATAGACTATCAAGGATATACTGAATCAAATAAAGTGGTTATGCAGAATCGCGTGTATGTGAACTAACCTTAATCGATCGTCGATCAAACCATACGCGTTAATCGCACAGCAAAGGTAAGGTAGGCGTTCGATCTAGAACCGCTAATGTGACCCTAATTTAGTCGGTTCAATGGTGATGATAGTGGGACTGAAGTCGCATTTGATTTGGATTCACCCTAAGGTATCCCTAATCTGTGCGATTCGTTGGATAAGATGGGAGGTGTGGAATCGCCTCAGATGTGTAACCGCCTCAACCTCTTTTTCAAGCAATGGGGATACTGGATAATGGGGCTAGGGTTTTTTGGTTTTGGGTAAGCACGTTGAAGCGAGTGGAAAGGGCAATTTGGGGAATTCATAAAGACACGGTTGATTTATGTTAATTGAATTATCATTATTAGTAGTAAAGATATATAACAGTGTAAATAACTAACAGCCGCATATTTCAATTTATCATTTCAATTGAAATCAAATTTAATATATATAAGAACGTAAATCGTGAGTGATTGCTCACCTTTCGAGGCTAGAAAGGATAGACAATGAAGTTGAGTTACGAATCCAAGCACGAATTCCAAAGCAAATTAAGCTATATGACCCGAATTTGACGGACAAGCTGATAAATAGGGATTGACGAAATCAAGTCAGAACTGGATCGATGATGATAAATGGTATAAGTGAATTCATATAACTATAACTATAAAAAAAATCATATTCAAAATCCAAACATATATAAATTAAATATATATGTATTTATATATTCCAAAATCATTGTTCTTGGACACGAGTATTAATGATCAAAGACAAATACTTTTAAATCATATTACCACATGACAATATGTACAAATTGACAACATAACAACTCTAGAAACATAAACTGTAGCCCAGGTAATATAGTCTATACTACATATGTAACTACATACAAATTAATAAATTAAACACATGTTAATAAAACAGCAACTAGAACTCACATAAATTCTAAAAGAAGTTAGAAAAAACACAGACGTATACTAACCCTTTAAACAAACAAATATATAAACTAACCATATATATTCTACTTTGTAGTACTAGTTTCATTATATTATAAAAACAAAGACCAGACACTTTCAAAAATGAACAAATATATATATTTATGTAACTGACTATACTATGGTAAACATATACAACCTATACACCTTGAAAAATCAATATTGATATCTAGACATATAAACCCTTCAAAAGTCGAAACACATTAATCGATACTAGACTAGGTTCTAATATATATTTAAATTAGTATAAAATTAGTATACAACGATACTTATAACTTACCTACAGGTCATTTTAAACAACAAGAAATTTACAAACTTACATATAAAATATTTGACCATCTCATAATACAAGGCTTTGAATAATATATATATATTCAACACAACATGAGAACATTGCCTTACTTATTTTTTGAAACCCAAAGTAGATCGCATAACAGTTTATATACACATATATTATAGACAACTTTATACATACAAATGCTCATTTCTTTTCTTTTTTTTTCTTGTTCAGACTTTTATATAGTAAACATTCTATGGTTTGTATATCTCCATATCAATAACACATAAGCTACCATAATACATATATATATAACTTAATATACTATTATATAACTAATAGTAAAAGTAAATTACAACAGAACCCATATAAACTTTATATTCAAAATAGACAATTTGATATACGATGATAAAATATAGTATAACAAAATATTTGATATACCTTATCCTATAAAAGAGAAGTAAAGCGCCAGCGAGGCATGAGAGAAGAACAAGAGAGGGGGAGTTGATGAGTCTCGGCCTCGCGTTGATAAGCGGCCAGAGGCGAGGGTGTTTGGGTTGCTGCCGTGGTGAAGACCGAGCAAGAAAAGGAGAGGCTGCATATAGATTAGGTTACACGTTGCTTAGGTGGGTGGAAGTGCGGGGAAGCGATGGACGCATGGCCAAGTCTTGCATGTGAGTCACGTGAGTAGAGAGGCCGATGGGAAGGTGTCGGCCTTGTGGTCGCTCGGCGATAGGTGGAAGGGAAGGAAAATGTAGGATGGGTAGCCAGCGTTAAAAAAATATTGAAAGGGAAGGATGAAGAAAAGAAGTTGTAGGAAGAAGTATACAACCCAGAAAATATAATTATTCTCAATTCATTAAAGCAGAGCTGAGTACCGAGAGACCTGCCAATAAAATTCCAAACAAAAGAATAATAAAAGTCAGAAATTTATTTTGACAGATAAGAATGGGAAAGCCAATAGTTGAATTATAAATGCTAAACGGCTATCAGGTTAATACATTGAAAAATGAAAAGGCATATATACACAAAAGATGGAAACGATTATCGATACGGTTACCGATTTGTCGGTTTTACCGCGTACCGGAATTCAAAACACCGAATTGGATATACTGCAGAGATCAACACGACGAGTCGATGAAAACGGTATACAGATATCTATGATACGATTGAATTATAAAAATTCGAAATTTCTACTAGCGGAAAATGCAGAAAAATAAGATCGACGGAGGTAAAAATGTCCGAATTTGAAAAAACGAAAAATAATGTCTCACTCAGAAAATGATTTAGAATTTTTCTATAGAAAAATATTCAGGTTTGGAAAACATTTTATTTTCATCAATTCCTAACTGATTAAATTGAAATAAAATTACACGCGAAAATAAACTTTCATATTTTTGGATGAAATTTTACCGGTTGCTATGTTTAACTAGACGCATTTTAAATATTAAATTTTTATTTCCAAATTCCAATATTTAAAATTTCACAAAAATTTAGTTAAATTATGTTATTAAAACGGTTAAAATTTATGGGTCGTTACAGACTAGAAATCTATTAGCTGACTGTCAATATCTTAATCCGGATATAGTTATCATGTGCTAACTACAAACCTATCGGCCCCTGCCAGTATCAAATTATAGTTTTCATAGGCTGACTATGAACCTATTGACCACTACCGATATCATACAGTTTTCATGGGTTTATTGTAAACTTATTGTCCATGCCGATATCTTTAGTTAAGATTTTAACATCTGTTAAGCTATATTCACTACCGGGTCAACATAACTGGTTATTCTGTCCTTCTCCAAAATACAGTTATGGGTTAATAATAATGTGAATAACATTTCCAAGATCTTTATTTATGTCATGGTTATTCCTTTAAAAATGAGAATGGGTTATTTGTTTTAAAACTTTAAAACATCACTTTCGAAACCACTGACTGACCTCCTTTGAAAGCATAAAAAACCTCTTTTCAAAACTCTTAGTATATACCTTTCGAAACCAATAATACCTTTCAAAGGTATCAAGAAACATTCTTTAAAACATAGCTTCGAAACACATAAAGTACCCAATCGAAAACATTGGGTTTACTCTTTAAAAACATCATTTGGATCAAAATGGTTATATACGAAAGTATCTCCTTCGAAACCAACTAAAATAAATTTAAGGAAAAGTTGATGGTGTTCGAAAGTAAAGACCTTTAAAAATTTAAAGCTTCGAAGGACAGTGTCGAAACTCCCTTTCGACTTCATCACCTTCGAAATCCCTAACCCCTTTCGAAAGTAATTAGAAAGTGGCTTAGCTTTGGTTAAAATAGAGATAACCTTTCAAAGCATCACAGTCGAAAGGTAGCATAGCGGCCAGGTTTTGATTGGGTCGTAACTTACCCTTTCGAAATCTCTTGTTTATGCAGGAAAAATAATACTGTTTAATCAAAACAGGAGAATATCATATTTATGCAGTCCAAATTTGATGACTATAATAGATTTCTATCTTATATTGAGCACTTATGTCATAAAGTTAGGTCTTTACCTTAATTTTGTTGATTCGATTTAGACAAAACTAGTTAAATCAAACTTTTTATATTAATATTGCTAAAGCGGATGCTAAAAACCTTGATCTAGGGAATGTAGCGGAAAATAGTAGGTTTAATTAGATCTACTGTTCAATAGCGTTATATTGAAAAGGACGTTGCGATCGAAGAGAGGTATGCACTATAGCGGAGATTTTACGAGGATTTAGCGGAGCTTTAACTACACATTTGGCAATATATGTATGATATAATAAATATTTATATAAAACCAATATACACTTATCTATAATAATAGTCGTAATCTCTTTGATATAACACTTTTTTTGTGTTAGCGGGAATTAACAAAAAAGCCCTCTACCAATCAAACTTTAATATCGTTTAGAAATAGGATCTAACAATTAAACTTGTTTTATAAATTCAAACGCCCATTTACAAATATTACCAAATCTTAATATTACATAAAAATAGCATCTAATAAATAAGTTTTCTTTAAAAAATCATTCTTTATTGATAGATGATGTAAACAAAAATTCAAACAAAAAATTAGACATTGCAACATATAAATAAAAATTCAAACTAAACTACACATGATTTCAATGCAAAAATATGGTTAAGTGTCTATGCAAATCATTTTCTTTTGAGCGTATTAAACATACATAATTTGTGAACATCAAAAGTGTTTGCAAGGTCCGTTCAATTTCCCATCACTTGCACTGTATACATCAAAAGCGTTTGCAAGGTCAACTTTCAATCCCAGTTTCTTTGTTGAATCCTCATTTGATCAGTTATGAATTGATCCAAAGTCCACCAAATCTAAATAGTGTAACCCTTGATATGTCCTTGAAATCTAGTTGTTAGTTGTATCATTTGCATCAACTCCATTTATAGCGCTCAAAGATACTTCAGGTTGAAATTGATCCATCGTTGTTTCATTTTCATTATTTAGTTGTGTATGTGTTAATGAGTCTGACCCCGACAAGAACCCATCTGGCATGAACACTTGTTTCCCATTGCATTTATTTCTTGGAAACTATTTTCCATCATCCGTAACATGGATCTTGGCTTCTTCTTCGTATAATGTCATTTGAAGTGGGTTTCTTTGTAGAAGAATATAAAGCGAGCTTAAGTTGATTGCCGGTAAATGGTCTAAAATTTTTGATTTAAAAAATGGTTGAGACGTGGGTTGATTGTTTTGCGGAGCATATCTTCGCGGGTTGATTGTTTTGAGGAGGATATCTTCGCATGGTCTTCTCATTTGCATATGCTTCTCTTCATTATCATTGCTAAATTAATTGCATCACTTAATACTTAGAATATCGGCAAGAACATATTTAACATCAGTTTTTAATCCTCGCGAATATGTAAAAACATATACTTTGAAGATAATACGTCTAATAGACTCAGAATTTCATCAGATCTATTTTAGGTAATCCCTCGTTGTAGTGGTTGTCATATATGATAGGGCTTCAATGGCCTTTGAATGTGAGAAGTGCCAATTCTCATATATATTTCTTATTTAATACTTCCCTTTCAAAGTCATTATCAATGCGAGTGTTACAACACGCACTTCACACGTGATGATGACACCAGCTTTACGCGTGAATTGTTTTTTGATAAAGTGAGTATGTTTAACATATTCAAAAAGTGTTTTTGTTGTTAGTTTGAATTTTTGTTCTTCTGATTCTATCTTAGTTGCAACATCTACATTGGTGGTACTTAGGCCTTATTTTAAGTGGTATTAACATTTGGTGATATTTGTAAAGAGAAGTTTTGAATTTATAAAGAAAATTTATTTGTTGCATGCTATATTTAAGCTACACTGAGATTTAGTAATATTTATGGAGATTTATTTATTAAACGGTTTAAGGGATATTAAGATTTAATAATATTTATAGAGGGGAATTTTCAATTTATAAAAGAAGTTGAATCAAATTTTTAGGTGACATTAAGATAAAGGAGCATTTTTTGTAGTTTACACTGATACCAGAAAATGCGACTTCAAATTTATTACAACTACGAGCGTTACGGCACGCGCTTCGCGCGTGAATTATTTTCTTTATAAATTGTATATGTTTAAACCAGTCAAAAAAGGTTTTTTATTTTCATACGATATTAAGATTTGTATATTTGTAAAAATAATATTTTGAATTTGTAAAGAAAGTTTAGTTTTAGATCATATTTTTAGAAGCATTTTGAAGAATCTGTAAATCATGTTTAATTATTAGATTCTACTTTGATGGATGTTGGATTTTGTAAAAGATGTTTAATATGAGATCCTCTTTAATTAAGATTTGATACATGTAGAGCGGCATTTTTGGTAGTTCACGTTGACACCAAAAAAGTTTGACACCAAAACTATTACAACTATTATTTAAGATTATTAAAGATGTGCGTATTTGACCAATTCTCATTTTAGTGAACACACAAACCTAGAAATATGTTTAATGAAATATTCAAGTTTTAACTTAGTTTGAATTATTCTTGATGCAACGTAGAAATAACAGGTTATAAATAATAGAAATTATTTTTTGTTTTACGTGTTTGTAAAGGGAATCTATTAAATAATAGTAAAGCAGAAGAAATTCTAGCTCTCAAATTAATTATAGCATTTCTATCAGCTCTCCTTAACTTGCTCTGGATGTTTATTTATATTTTGTTCTAAAGACCCAATGCAACTTATTATTTTTGAATTGTTTATAAATTTTTATTAATATTACACTATCATTTTACATTTAAAAACCTACCCTTTCTGCTTTCTACTATCATTTTAAAAGACCCGATGCAATTTATTATTTTTGAATTGTTTATAAATTTTTATTAATATTACACTATCATTTTACATTTAAAAACCTACCCTTTCTGTTTTCTACTATCATTTTAAAAGGTCTCAATTTTTATGTACAATTTACGTTTAAGTCTATAAATTTTAATTAATTAAATAATTTAACTGTAAACTATTTGAACAAAATTAATTAACCATTATTTATGAATTTTTCTAATAAATAATATAGAAAATACGTCAACAAGTATATCACCCTCATTGTAACAAAATGTACAATTAAATTTTCATTCAGATAAAAAAATACTTCAAAACATAAAATTTTGGAAAAAACAATAATATATCTTTATTTATTTATATTTTTAAATGTATAAATTAATAAAACAATATGTTTAACATATAGTTTCCTTAAACTTTAGAAATATTATTGTAAACTAATTTGAAGCAAAATATATCATTTTAAATAATTAGAATATGAAAATAATGAGTATATAATTATTTTAACTATTCAAAAAAATATTTTAATATATTTAACTACGAAAACATAACATTTTAACATACTAAAATAAATAAATGATAATTTTTCTGTAAATTCATCTATAAATAATTTAACAAATATAAATCGGTGAACTATTTTACCTAATGTTAAAATTTTCAAAATTATTTTAGAATCCTAATATATTATTTTAGATATTTACAATCCAAAAATATGTAGATATTTACAATATATTCTGTTAATATATTAAACTAATTAATATATATGTTTATCTATGTATTGGTCTATTAAATAGTAGAAAAACAGAAAGAAAAAAATATATTTTTCTTCTTAATTCTCTCTTTTTAAGATTTCTTCTTTATTCTCTCTATTGATTTGTCATGAAGCTTCTCACGATTTCAATAAGTCAAAAATAAAATAGTATCGTTCTTCGGTTATTTTTTGACACACACACACATATACATATAAACACACCCGCACACATATGTTACAATTTTATACTCTCATCTAAATCTAATCTGAATATCTCGTATAATCTGAAATGTAACTTAATAAAACTTTAAAATATAACGTTATTTTGAAACTAACTTAATACTGTATATTTCAGTATGAATATTTTGAATCGGAAAATAACAGCATCTATAATTAATTATAACTATTTAGACATATAAATTATTTTTTAAGTATGATATTTAAAATGTAACCGCTTAATTTGAGAAATATTATTTTTAGTTACTTTAAAACAACAAAAACATTTTGTTAACACAAACATATGAAAATAGCAATACAAATTTTCTAATATATCATTTACTATACATATAAATTAATTATATACCATACTTAATGTTTAATTTATTTAAATTTCAAAAACATTTTTGTAGAATTATTTTAAATTTAGACGCATATATTAATCCAAAATAATAAATGATATAGTTTTCAGTAATTTATTCTTATGTAACTTAAATTATTGATAAAAATATTTATTAAATATATTCTATTAAACAATAGTAAGGTAGAAAGGATTATATATCACTTATGAATTTTGAGAATTAAGATCCTATTATTTCAATTTTGTATTTTATATAAAGATAACTATTGTTTGTAGTTTATGATTTTATGATTATTAATAAATCTCTCATTATTTCCGACCTACCATTTAGTTTTAGATATAAATTTTATCATTGTTTAATTAACTTCAACTATTTTAAATTCCAATTTGTTTAATTAGCTTCGCCGCTAAAGATGACGACGAGCCACGAAAGGAGGGCAACACATGGCCTGCATGTATAAAACCCTGTAGGAAAAATGTTATATGAAACTACGTGGTACGTTCAAAAATCCAAGGGGACCTTAACCTAGCAAATTATATGACAAAATATGGTTGGATCTTGATGGATTCGAACCATCAACCTATCAAGAAATCACAAAAGAACACAAAAGATTCCTTCTGAAATTCTGATCGCTCAGGCCATTTAGAGCTTAAAGATCCATAAAATAACATCAAAACATGCCAAGTTTATTCAACCCAACAGCCACAAAATGAAGCACCAACGAAACCAAATAAAATCATCCTCCTCGTTGCCAGAACCCTGAGCAAAACTCACCTGTCTAGTCTTGCATCAACTTTTGATGCGTTTACAAGGTTAAATTCAGCAGCACAATTACTGCCATGGGTCTATCATTGAAGCCTGTTAAAATACTCTAAAAGAGTACTGCCGACAGCATTAACACATCAACTACGCGCACCAAACTAAAGCGAACGGCTAAAATAAAAATAACGTAGAATGGCCAAAAGAGAAGCGACCGTTATGACAAAAATTGAGGAATATAAAAAAATTATCTGAGAAAAATCATTTACCCTACCCTCCAAACGAACATCCGAAACCCTTGCTTTATATTTCCTCTTCTCAAAACCATTTTGCTAATAGCTCAGAATGTAAAATCTGCTAAAAATCTTTATCCAATCATTTGTGTAACATCTTTGTCCAAAAAAAAAAAAAAATTGAACAAAAGAAAAAAAAAACACATTACATTAAATTACCGGCAATCTCAAATCAACAAAATTACCTCGGCCAAATAGCAATGGCCATTTCAAGCGGATTTTCCCCTCTATTTTATGATCTACGCTTTTCAACATCAGCTAAGCATTCTCCAACTCAAATCGTACGTTTAACTAGAAATTACGAATTGTATAAGCCATAAACTACCCATATTCAACCGCTTTATTCTTGAGTGGTTTTGGCAAGTGAACTTCTGTTGTATCAAAAAAAATTGGTTTGATTTCAGATTCACGTGCAATTTCATTGGATACACCATGGATAAGATACGGATGTCATGGAAAAAAATGCAATTTTATGAAAGTTGAAACCTAATATGTTTTTTACTGCAAAATTCTATCATTCTATCGCTGATCTTAACAATTTTCTTCCCGTTCGACGACCCAGAGTGATTGTAAAATTTTTTTTTACCGAAGTCTCCCAGATGCATAAAATACGGAGCTATATTAAACATAAAACATGAATTCACACGTTATATAAAGACCGTGAACAACCACATGGAATGAAAAACATGTTTAGGAATTTGGTAAAAATAAGTCCGAAAATATAGACGTCGAACTACAACGAAAATCAAAGTTAACTTCCGTACCTTCAGGCTTATAAGGAATTCGAAATAATTAAAGACTTGAAAAAAGTATGAAAACTTTGGCTAGTTAAAGCATGACGCTTTAGGAGTTCTAAAGGCCATAGATTTTCAATCTCTTAAACATCATAAACATCCCAAAGAGCAATTTGTTTGAACAAAAGAATCCCAATTGTTTTAAAAAAATTATGAACTGAAAAATAGCCTTTGATGTACAATCAATACCCCTCCACATTTCACTATATTCACTTCCCAAGCAAACTCTTTCCAAGTGGATAATGATCCAAGACAAGAATAAAAATTGAGCAATTTCAAAAAAAGACCGGGACCTGCTCGTTCCTTCTGTAAAATAGAAGGGCATTCTGTAAAATAGAAGGGCAGTGTCTAGAAAGGTATGAGACAACTCCAAGCGTCCCAGATGTTTTAACAAACAACAATAGTAAAATTTAAAAGTTTTCAAGTCGCTACAAAAAATTAGCAAACATAAAAAACATCATACTTGCAGGTTAGAATCTCTGAAAATGCCCATCCAAACATAAGTTGTCATACATTTGTCTTCCGTTGCCATCAAACGTCCAATCCACGCTCGCATGCAAAACTATATCTCTACATTACAGCAGTTTCCACCTCTCGACCTCCAGTCATCTTCATCTTCAGCTTTTTTTCCACCAAGAATAGCGTACAAAAACATTTGATGGTTGCATCTCGGTACGTCTTGCCCTCTTCTAAGTATTTTGTGATGCTCATGTATAAAATTTGGTGCAGCGTAACTTACACATACAGTAGAGGCAATATTACAAACTAGGAAAGTATTACAATAACCAACAGTAAGAATATTTGCCCGAGAAGCATATAAAATTCACAGACCAAGACAAACAGAATCAAAATTATGAAATAGAATAGGCAGTCAACTCAAGTAGCAGCTGTCACACAATTACATAATTGCGAATATATTGGTCCTGGATAAAGGACAAGAGGCATGTTATTTTCATTGATCGGCCAAAGACGTGCAACAAATTGTCCTGTTGGATTTAATTTATCTTTTTTGGTCTTTGTTAAATTTAATTGTACTTTTCATTGATGAATCTTTCAGTTCTACTGCTTGCTGAAGAATAGGCGACGGGGTTAACCGACCTTTTTCGGCCATAAGAACTTCCGCATAAAATGTTGACAAAATATCACTCTTGGATGATATAGTAAAATACTATTTGATTTTAAACACTAATGTTAAATAATGCTGTGTTCTAGAAAATTGCTTGGCAGTAAGCTGGCTTTATGATGTTTGGATCACTGGTAAAATATGATAATCACTTGACAAAATTTCTAAGTACCACTGACTATATCTGAGTTAATTTGTAAATAGATAATTAAATAAGTGTAACAAAAATTGTTATTTACAAAGATGTACCTCTGTGTGGCATTAGATACCGATGAACGTTTGCTGAATTGGATGCGGGGGATCACCATAGTCAAGCCATATATAACAAAGAGAATAGAGAGAGACGAAAGCAAAAATGAGGGAGGAAAACCTGGGGCCAAAATCATGAATCTTCCCCATGCGATTTCCTCCCGAAACACCAACAAAAATTATTTTTATTAATTAGGAGACCTGCCAAGTGAGCGCACCCAACTAGGCAATGGTCCTGGTACAGAATACATACCGTTATCTTCTTCCTGAATGAGATTCACCTATTAGCCCTTAATAATCTCCTAATGTATTTTTTTATTGGAGATTAAAGGAATAACAACAATCAACAGGTCAAACTACAACAGATCTATGATTTCTTCCAATTCCAAATCAGAATAGATCTGCAGCCATATGAGGAAGGAGGAACAATATCAGCCAAACACACGCAGCCCACCAGCTTCAATCTTCGTTTAACTTGGAACTGAATCATCCTGAAAAAAAAAAACATAGAAGAAATAAAATAAAATAAAAAAAAAAAAGTTATTTGTTAGCCCAGTGTAAAAGTGGGAGGAGGGGAGAGAGAAAAAACAGAGGATAAAAATAGACCACAATGAGAATGAAGAGCAGACGAAAATAAAAGGAGGCGGAATGTAAAAGTGAGGTAGGAATGGTTGCAATTTATAGATCTAAAATACTAAATGGACGGGTATAATAAAGCGGTTATTAGAATTACGGTAAAGATGAATACAGCTGCTGATATTTTATTGGCCCTGACTAGCCGATGGTCTCTGGATGCTGGTTGCGTATTCTACTCGGTTATTACGCGGACGGATTCAATGCGAAATACACAACGTGAAACGTGACTGCTTACGATTTGATACATCTTTAAATGTACTTGTTAAAACTAGTGGCACACTTTGTGGACAAATTAATCTTTTTACAAATGATACGTGTTTAACATATTAAAAAAATATTCATAATCACTTAACTATGTTTTTGTGTTAAAATCATATGTGGTTAGCTCAATTTTTTATTTTTATGTTGAACATTTAATTTTTTTTTATTAGTTTGAATTTTCGTTTCTATTGTCGATTAATAAGGAGGCAAAATGTAGAAGAAATTTATTTGTTAAATCCTATTTTCAAGTGATGTTAAGTTTGATAATGTATGTAAAAGAACGTCTTGAATTTGTAAAAAAATAATATTCGCTAGATCTAATTTTTAAGTAATATTAATATCTAATAATATTTAAAAAGATGCGTTTTTGGAAGCTCGTAACAGAAAGATACATGGTTGGTTCGGTTTGATTTGAATTGGTTCAGATTCGAATGGTTTGGAAATAATGAGTAACGCTTGCATTTTCTAGTTCGATCTTTCGATCAACTCAAGTAATGATAACCAAAGTAATTTTTATAATTTTATAGGTATTTCCTACGTATGGGTGTTACATTTGTACTTTTGTATGATAGTCCAACGTCCGATTTAGTTTGAGACGGTAAGACGTAACATTAAGACATCCAGCAATATGATAATCATTTTTGTCTTCTGATTTCTTTTTCGTAAATTGTAGATAAGATAAACAAAATTAATAGCAAATCCTAAATATAAGAGCAAACAAGCATATTCCAATCATGCTAGCGATAGTATTTGCCAATTCAAATGGGAAACCCAAAAAAAGGCCATTTTTGCATTTACGCATTAATCATAAAGCAATTTTTCTAGCATGCAAATCAAAATTCGTTTCCTGTATGTATAGATATTTTAACTATATTTTTCCATATTTTAACTAACAAAACCGTTAAGATAACCAGCAACGCCGTGTGCAACACATGCCATGGGAAGGGAATGTTTATGTATATTTCATTTATTTTGTGAATATGTACTGTAGGCTGCCTCTGTGCTTTACGATGTTGAGATCAATCATTTGTATCCAGTCGAGATTAGTTTGCTATATTTTTTCCGTTCGCGTGATGTTAATTAAAAAGCCTTCGTGAATAATATTGTTTATTTTAATAATATACAATGTTGGCCATGTGGGCGTGCAAGAGCGAACCTTCCCCACATGTTTTGTAGTAGTGAAACTAACTATGATATGTTCATCTTGGGATGATTGGAGTATTATATTTGAAGAGGTTAACCATGGAGTATTGCTTCACTACACCAAAACAGGCAAATTCTAATATTTATAAGTGTTATAAATAATTTCAGTAACACTTTTTAAGTGTTACTAATGGACTGTGAGGGATGCAGCGGCCAAATTTGTAACACTTATAAGTGTTACAAACATACGTATTACTAACACTTATAAGTGTTGGTACCTAAATATACGGCAACACTTATAAGTGTTGATAACGAAATATACGGCAACACTTATAAGTGTTGGTACAGAAATATATGATAACGCTTATAAGTGTTAGTAATAAAATATATGGTAACACTTATAAGTGTTGGTAAAGAAATATACGGTAACGTTTATAAGTGTTGAAAAATAATTATTTAGTAACACACACACACATATACCAAAACTTAAACGCAAAGTTTAAATATAAACACTCTGCAAATAATGGTTTCCATATCACAAATAATTCATCATACATATTCAATGAAAAGTTTAAACGCTTTGCAAGTGTAGTATAATATATCATAAACAATTATTTACATATCTAAAATACTTTAACGTCATATATTCAGATATTATTACAACATAAGCTTCAAAAAAAAAATCAAAATACACTTAAAGTTTAACTTACGGTTAACCTAACCATTTCTGATCATCCACTCCAAACTCTAATGGTTTTGAATATTCTTCAACGTGCAATACAACAATCCAAAGAGTCCTTCTTCAAGTTCCTACATTTAATATAAACACTCGATAAAAACTTATACATTCAAAATCAAAAAGTTAAAGACTGAGTTACAACTCAGGTTCTAATTTTTTTTTTTTGTATTTATGAATTTACAAAATTAGTATGCAAAATACATGTTAATCAAACTCAATTAGCATTTTCCAATTGAGTTTGCAAACCCAATATGCATCGATTTTGCTACATGCATAGTTTGTGTGTTCAGTTTGCAAGCTCGGTTTGTGTGCTCAGCTTTGCAAACTAAGTTTGCATGCTTAGATTTGCAAATTGGTTGCATGCTTGGTTTGCAAACTCTGTGGCATGCTGGTAGCGTTCAATCGTTAAAAATAAACATGATGGCAAAGGTTTGCTAACGTGGAGTGTGTTGTAATACTAGTATATCAAGATCAAAAATGATATCTCTTGTAAAGTTGATAGTAGTGATGATTTGAAAATTTTCAATAGATTATAAGAAAATATGTAGAATGATCAGTGTTTAGAAACTTGAGTCTTGATTTTATATAAATAATCGTTCAGAATATGTAAAGTTGATAGCAGTGTTCACGCTAAACATGTTGCATTATACTCTAGGAACGAACAATTCTATAATAATTTGTGTCATGACGGAGGAATATTTGTTTTACAAAGCGCTGAGACCTAATATTACAAATCGTGTTTAGAGCAATGCAACTAGGAACAATGCTTAGTTGAAATTCTACAACTGAGTTATTGCAACCCAGCACACTGAGAACAGTGCTAAGTTGCAACAACTGAGCATTATGCCCAATTGCAAATGCAACTAGGTAGTGCTCAATTCAGTTGCATTTGCAACTGGTGCTCAGTTTCATTTGTAAATGAACTGAACAGTGCTCAGTTGCAACAATTGAGCACCATGCCCAGTTCAGTTGCATTTCCAACTAAACTACTCGGTTCAGTGGCAAATGCAACTGAGAATAGTGTTCAGCTGCACCAATTAAGCACTGTCCCAAGTTGTAAATGCAACTGAATAGTGCTCAGTTCATTTACATTTGAAACTGAGCGGTGCTCAATTGCAACAATTGGGCACTATGCCCAGTTCAATTGCAAATGAACTAATGCATTGTCTGCAGGAGCAGCCGTTACTAGAAAATTTGTAGGCAGGGCCTGTTTGTTTTTTAGCCTAATTTTATTAGAAAATACGTGAGCGGTTTCTTTTGAACCCTTAGTTTAAGTTCTAATTCTGACTACATTGCGTATTTATGTAACAACAATATAAAAATCAATTATGTACAAGACATAGAAATAAAACTCGATTTATTAATCACTATAAAACGAAACAAGAACTAACAATGATTCTTAACCAAGATTACAGTCGGGATGTAGTGGATTACTTTGACAAAAGTTGAATAATACCAGTATGGACGTGATGGTTGCTTTTTAGTTTACAAAAGTTGAATATTTTTCTTTGTTTACTTATGTCCAAGATTTGATATCTTTAATGTTGTTTATTTATACTTAAGTTATTCAAATATATGATGCATTGGATAAACAAAATGATGCATATCCTCAAATTCACCCATATATGTGGACACGGTTGACATCAATTTGGAACTAGGGAAAGTGACAGTATTTTGACGTCCCTCTTTTCTATATTTTCAAAAATGATCATGAAATCAAACACATTTCATTTTGAGACCCTTCAATGTTCATACCAAATAAATTGATCGGTAATTCATATCAAAGTAAAAATACTTACATAGGCTTTTGCTGTAGATGGAAGAACTTGATCAGATTTCTTATTTATATGTCCCGCCTTCCAAACCATTGTCCGCATAACTTGTTCAGAAAAAATCTATGATACATCATTAGGAACCAGGAGTAAAAGCCTGTACATGAGGAAATAAAAGTGAGAAATTAGTTACAAGGTCCCCTATCATTTTACAAATGTGCAAAAGTGTACTTCAACCTTATTAATTGAAAAGATTTGATTTTGCTTCTTTTCACATGTCCATATTTTCATGTTGTACATTCAAATATCAACGTGAATGTAAAGATTCCAGGAATTATCTGCAATTTTTTCAGAATTATAAAGCTGAAACCTGATATTATAAAAATAGAATGTATCAGCATATATTTTGTAGCATAATAAAATGGACAAACTCTGTGCCTCTAGTTAGATGCAATCATATTCTCTGTTGGGTTGAAACTACTCAAATACATGGAATAAATCCTTTTCCCTATGATTAACAAGCTACAGTTTTATTTATTTTTCCTCCTTGTTATTCTACAATACGATCAACATATACATATCAGTTCTTTGTGTAAACTTACACATCCATTGATTTTGTCATATTACTTGATGTTTTCCTTTTTTAAATTAATGATCCAGCATCCTATAAGATTATTACAAAATATTTTTTGGCTTCAGTGTTCAATATTTTTGTGAATATTGTATATTATTTCTATGTTCATTTTCAATCATGTGCAGATTGAATATGCATACATAAAAGCAAACTTATATTGGAATTATATTCATCAATGTCAACCTATAGCTCAAAACGCTCCTTATTATACTTTTATTTCTTCACTAATATAAGCATAGGAACAATCCTAGTTTTCTAACATAATTTTTGTACAACTTCTCAAAATATTAAATATACAAGATATTACGTCAATTGCACTAATCATCATCAGACCGTTATGAAATCATCATCGCTCAACAGTAATGATGATATAATTTCAGCCAAAATCTACAAAAAGCTAAAAGCTAAAAACCGTTAAACTTACCCTGGAAAAAATAAACATAATCAATTGACACAATATATCAGTTTGTTTGCCTTAAAAATTCGTTTAGTAACTTAACTATTACGGATATGCATTGACAAATGACAACATGATTAATAATTCTCAATATATAGTTAACAGTCTCGACTCAAACTAACTAATCGTAAAGACGGCAAGTATAATACATATAAAGAGATTAATAATGTCAATTTGCAATACTGCATGAGACACTTGAGATTCATATTAACTATGACAATGACATGTATATAATATGATTGGTTATATAATATTGTGTTGCTGTCAAGAACATAAGGCTTAGTCATTCATTAAAGTTAACGTCTATTTAAAGATTGGTCGCTCGGACAGTTAACTGCAACATTTCTTAGTCAACTAATATGTATAGTCAACAAAGTTTTTTCCCTTACCTAACCAAGAGAGCACCTTCAAAATAAAGTAACACGTAGATCTGTAACTTACTGTGGTCTATTTTATCATTATTTGAAATTATAATTCAATTTAATGCGTTGGTGGTATTAGTGCTCTTCACTTATTTCCCTTATGATCAAATGCCTACAGTACTAAAAAGTCATAATTGGTTGTTGAAATTAAACAGGGAAAATAAAATGAATAAAACATAGTGATATCTATAATATAAGATGAAGTGTATATGTCATTTTGTGTATCAACATATTTTACTTATTTATGCTTTCGTAGAATTGTGGGCTAGGTAATACTAGACCTTCAATTAAGTGTTATGAGAATGGTAAATATCAAACGGGATTTTTACAAGAGAGCTACTTTATATACACGGGTAGTGTTGTCATGTAAAGGATAACAAATTTTTCAAAAAATGTGGACTCATTGGAAAATACCTACATAACTGAAAGCAGGGTTAAAACTTACCAGTTCACAATCAGATAGATGAGGATTGAGCTCACCATCAAGTAAAATATTTGTAGATTTAAAATTTTTGTGGATAATAGATGGAGAGCACACTTCGTGTAGATACCTGGAAATAGCAAAAATACTTCTTGCAGCTATTGTAGTATATCACTGAAGGGAGATAAAACATCAACCAAATATACACATTTACTTACTCAAGTGCCCGTGCGGTTCCAAGTGCAATTTTGACACGCGTGTTCCACTCCAATGGTTTGCTGAATTCATCTATGTGGTGTAAGGCATCATAAAGTGAGTCATTCTTATAAAAATCATAAACCAGTAAGTTTTGTCCATGCTCGAAACAATAGCCCACTAGCTCTGAAATATTTGGATGTTGCATATTTGAAATGTTTGAAACCATTTCCGTAGTCCTTACTCACATCAGTCGTCATCCACATGAGTTCATTTAATGCTACAATAACATATGAATTGAGAAAGATTCAGAACTGGATTGAGAAATTATTTGCAATGAAAAAAATTACCCAATACTAAATTATGAACAGAAATATATAGTATATTGAATGAGCAGATAGAAAAATGAAACAAGAACCGAAAAAATTCAAGGCGCGGTCGATAAAAGAAAATCGAAAATAATACAAGAATCCACAAAAGGGATTGACGATACTTGAATATTGTTAGATCGCTGAAGCAGTAGCAGGAGAAGTAGTTGGATTCGATATCGATTGACTACGAGATGGAGTCGTCGCCTTCCCGATGCGATCACCGGTCGCCTGCTCCATGCTTTGCAGTGAAAACCAGTCATTGGTTTTTTAATTTTTTTGATCTACAGACACTAAAGGCACTTCTTTTCTTCGATTGCATTGAATATCTAAAGCAGTTATGCACATGTATTCAACAATACCTGGAATTTACACTTTACCGGGATTTCCCAAAACAAACAACTTATTCTTAGTTACTCTTTTTTTAATCCTTTAACTTTTATGATGTATGTTACTCTAGTTGCAAATGAAATCTAATAAATAATTCATGATTTGAAACTAGAAGCCCTAACTTTGTTTGCTTCATATGCAACACTTTGAAAAAAAACTCCAATTTAGCATGTTTGATCATGGATCAGGTATAGTGGTTCGTTGCAACAAACAATAACATGTTAGGTTTATACTCCAATACCAGTCTATATGTTTTCATATTTTATGGTATGAGTAAATTATCAAACACTCGTAGTTTAGAAGTAAAAGTTTTCTTAATAACCATTTCTATTATCAATTTCTAGATAAAGGTTAAATGAATTTAGAAGTGAAAAGGACCTTCATTTAGTCACATCCATTAATTCACAGCAAGGTTATCAAAATGAAATTCAAATCGAAAATCGTAAAGTTTAAATTTTAAATCGAAACGAGATTTAAATCGTAATAGTAGATTTAAAAGATCCACATTTTAAGGTTCATATACACTTTGAAATTGATTTTTATGTTTGAATTTCTACATCTAAACCTAAAATTCAATTTTTTATTTTGTTCCATTTTTATTTTTTTTAGATAAACTTAGAATTAAAGTTGTAGACTAAATAAATATATTGAATATATCAATATGTATTGAATGAATTTTCTCTGCTATGGTTTTAACAGATTTGAATCAGAATGTAAATCGAATCACAAAGGAAGAGATTCGATATAAAATGGGATTTAAATCGTAGGATTTTAAGATTTTTGACAACAATGATTCACAGTACTATTTAATAAAGTAAAAGTACTATATAAAGTAAGAGAAATACAAAAGTGTTTATAATCTATTATGGAAGGCATAAAAAATAAAGAGTTTGTGCTCTATTTAAATTTGCTAGTGATTCTTCCACATAAAAAAAACACATCAAGAATAACCTAAAGACTAGAATAATGTCTCTTTCTATATTTAATATAAGGTAAATGTTAAATTCTTGGCTATTCTGCTATTGTTATAAATATATTAATACGTGCATATAACAAGTTTTTAGGATTTAAAATTAGTCATTAATAACGTAATGTGCGGATCATTGAATGACTTGTACAAACCAATCTTCATATATACATACTATAAAAAACCTGCATGGTTTTAAAGAGGTTCTGCAATACATGGACCATTCTTTATGAACTACAGTTCAATATTTTCCACTTGCTTTACATTAAACAGATATCTTTATTACAGCTAGCAAACAAAAAACCGAAGCTATCAAATTTTAGTTATACAAAAAGCCATATGATCAGTTCTCAAATCTAATAGCATGACAAATTATTCATACAACATCAAAAAATAGGTGTCCAATTGAACCGAAGGAAACCAACTCTTCTAGTTTTAAGCTAAAAGAAAAACAATGCAAAGTCATAGCTAAATCTTTCCTATGAGCTAAAAGAAAATTGCTTTACCTATCAATGACATACCATTTAAAATTTAAAAACTATCAATTTCCTAAAGTTTCAAATCTGAACAAACCATTTAATCACAAGCATATTAGAAAATTAACATTCAGTTCAGCACCTAAAATATGAAAAAATTCACAAAATCAAATCTGAATAAAGCATTCAATCCGTATAAACATGGATCTTAATCACTTCCACGTTCAACCTAAAGCTTGCCGCCAACAGATAGCTAGAGGTTTCAATGCATAGAATAATATCCAATAATCTGAAATACAAAATCAAAATTTAGCCTGATGTTTTTGTGATGCGCGAACCTGATGTTGCAATAGCCATCAATGTTTCACCGAATCGCATGTATAGATGCAAATATTAACCCTAAATTTGATGTGACGAATCATGATATCCATCAGTCCATGTATAGATGATCGGTTTCATGGAAGCTGCGAGAGAAGAAACTACCGGAAGCCTCGTTGTCGTTAATTCGTGAGATTGTGGAGAGTCGATGAGAAGGGAAAACCTAAATTGGAAATAAAAAAATGCAGCCAAAAAAGGGAATGTGAATGGATATGTGTGAGAAATGAAACATGGGCTAAATTACAGAAGAGTGCACTTGTTAATGAATTATTTACAAATTTACCAACCATTGTAACGCTTATTTGTGCCATAAATCATAGTCAATGTGTTGTAAAGTTTATATAGCAAAATTATTCATTTTTACCAACACTTTTTCAGGCATATGTGTTAGTGGTTTGTAACATCTATAAGTGTTAGAAATTTACAAATATAAATGTTGTAAAATCACTAATTTGGTGTAGTGTTTTGTACGATTATGTAATTTTCGTTCACTAAAATTTGTACGACATAAAATTTTATAAAATTAAGCAAACTGCAATTGTGATGTCGAAGATTAGTGAGGGCACACAACTGTGAATGAATAACATCGAACGGTAGAGAATGTTGGACAAGAAACAGTTGTGGAGAGGGATTTGAATGTGGAAGAATGTAAAATCCCCATATTTGGAGGCCCAAAACTAACGGTTACGGATGCTGCAGTTATCCATAGTTATTAATCATTGACGATCAAATATGACGACATTAGATACTTTGATACACGAAACATAAGAACATGAAAAAAAATTAAACAACACACAAATTCCATATTCCATTTCAAAATATTCCAAAATGATTACATAATCTCAATTCACAGACCACGTTCAGATAATACATAATTATTACAAAATGCGCCAAGAGTGACATATGAAGATGCCCACTTGGTAGATCATGGTATATAGATAGGCAATAAAACAAATTGCCATAATTAACAAAATACATAGCGGAAATAAAAAAACTCTAATTTCAAGCTTGCCTCCTGCACGTCCACGGAGGCATTATTCGTCTAAAAGAACACCTGAAAACCTTAACTCTCAATCTACTCGAAATCAATTGAGTACCCGAGAGTTTAGGGGAAAAGAAAAACTTCGAGTCAGGCATAAAACCTGGTATTAATAATATTTATCACCTCAAACAATTTAACTATCTAGTGAGACCACGCCGCTTAGCGGAACGGGTTTTCCCCTCGTTAGTATCTCAAAACATTCATAAAACCATATACCGTGCTCATGCATCCACAATGATTAAAACATAGTATTTCAAAACATTATGATGATATGCAAAACAAATAAATCAATTACCCAACCCTATTCATTCTGACTATCCCAATTATAGTTTCTAGGGTTACTAATAGCTTGTTAAATGTTTATGTACTATCTGTCTAATTACTTAGTTTTCATTGGATTACTAAGAACCTATAGGCAACTCCAATATCTTATTCTTATCCTAATTTTCATGGGCTGACTATGTAACGACCCGCTATTTTGGACCATTCGCATCTGCACATGTCAGACTTGAATAATTCAAAATACCGAATTGTTAATTTAGATTTGACAAAACTGAGCATATACAGTAAATAAATAATCACATATCACAGACACAGAGTAATAAATGCAGCGGAAACAAAGGATAGTAGTTCATGAAACTACTATATAAATAACAGAGTTAAATAAGTTACAACAGAAGTCTCGAATACAATAGTCAAATACAAGAATCAGAATACATCACTAGAATCAACTGAATATCTGAAAGCTGGATAGATAGCTGGATCTCCATGCGAAGCTCCAACTCCATAGGTGAGTCTCAAAAGCTGGTACTCTCAGTCTGACCGGAGCATAAAGAAAAACACAAAACACTCGAGTCAGGTTAACATTCTTATATCAATAAATCCAAATCAAGTGAAATAACAACTGAAATACAAGTAACTCAAAGGACGTTGGAATAACGGTCCTCTAAGGATCCGTTAAACTATATACTATGTAGTAGTGTACGCTAAGTAGATAATGCCTATCGGTAATATAAAGTATCAAAATAGTGTTAAGGCGTTACCATTACCCCCCTTAACACATTTTATATAAGCGTCATAGACTATGCAGCACTATAAACTCCACCGTAAACTAGTGGGCTATCAGGGAGTACTTCATAGGTATAACTCAAAACAAATTCGTAGTGGTCGCGTATATAGGGATACAAGTATGACAAGGCACATGAGGCAATACCTAAGGTAGTGAAACTACCATTTGCCTGATCCGGACTGGTGAGAACGCATCGTCGCAACGATCGCAACACCGCGAAACAACAATCCTAAAATTTCGAGGGTGCACACCAATCAATAACAAGTAATGAGTAGTTTATGATGAAGTGTGTTCACTCGAGGTGGCTAACCCCATTTGGCCTGGCACGGCTCCTGTTTTAGTCATTTCCAATTTGACACAAGTGTCAAGGTTATCCATTATCGTTCTCTTTCTTCAGTCATCACATACACCATTCCAACCACTTCATTCTGGATCACACTCCACGTATAGTTATTAAAGTGGTTTTCGGTTTAGATAGAGAGTATGTCCATAAACGATCCCGGTCTCTTTAATAACTTTCGTAATTATTACACCGATTGGTCGTTTAATAAATTTCAAAACCAAATCAATTTCAATTTCAATTAGAATTCAATTAGAATTTGTAAATCAACATTTCATTTGTCTTTCTAAATCAATTTCCATATTTTACGTTCAAACTTCCAAATTCATAATTTCAAAACGCTATGATTCAACTTCAAAATTTGATTTATAACAATTCAAATATTTATTTAAACTTGTATATAAATTTCATTCTGTAATCATTTAAATAAATTTAATTTCACATTCAAATCAATTTAAATCCATTGATCGACTTCATTCAATATTCGTTAAGTTAATTTACCATTCAAAACAATTTCTATTTAATTTCCAATTCGTTAAATCAATTTAAGTTTTCCTATATCATATCAAACTTCCAAATTTAATTAAATTAAAATTTTCAAATCAAATTCTTTAAATTTCAAGTCATATATCAATTTCAATAAATCACATTTTTATTTCTTGTTAAATAAATTCGATTTCACTTATTTACTTATTTAATTTAACAAATTTTCAAAACTTAATTATTAAAGAACTCAATTTCACTTATTAAAGAAGTTAAATTTCACTTATCAAAGAATTCAATTCTATTTAATTATTAAATAATTCAATCTCATTAAATTATTAAATAATTTCAAAACTTAATTATTAAATAATTTCAAAACTTAATTCAACCATTTCTTAAATTAAACAACGTTCTTTCATCAATTACTTTGTTAATATTTTGTTTCAGATTATTTAATATTAACATTTAAATTTCACTAGAATTCAAATTCCAACTTCATTTAAAACCCTTATTATTTTATTCAAATAAAATATTTATTTTATTTTTAGATCAAATTATTGACCAATCGGGTTTTATTTAATTCTCTATCCTAAGTCAAAGTTTTATTTGGGTATTTATCATTTCAACCCGATTCCATTTCAATTCACAAATCAAAGCATAGCAAAGGGAACTTGCAATGTGATAACTGGGATGGTGTCAAAGTAAATAAACAAGCAATAGCAAACATCAATATCAATCTAATAATTTATTTAAATAATCTCGAAATAATCGTATTAATTTACATATCTTGTTTATGCAAATTAATATAATTACTTCTAGAATCCACACTATCATTTCGTGTAGATTAATGATTATTAACTAATATTTATACGGTTCTTCACTTGATATATATTATTCAATTTCATACTTCATTGATTTATACAACATACATTCAATGGTTCAAGGTGTAGTTAACACTATTTCTACGTGTCAATTTATTTAACAGTTGAAGGGGTCAAATTTAACTAATCAAATTCAACATATAAATCCATTTTAAATTGTTATCTATCCTATATCAAATTCAATTGCATATTATTCATCACTTTAACATTAACAATTTAACGTCCAATATAAACATCAACAATAAATCAATTATCAACCAGATAGGATTATTATCGTATAAATAACATAAAGTGGTGTCAGATGTCACAGGTGAACTGATACAGGTAATAACATACGAGTATATATGCACGCCCAGGTGGGCCTGCATCTAATCACAATGTCTTGTTGCTAGATCACCTGCTTCGTCCTTTTTAGTGCTCCATGCTCAGTAGTCTCTCATATATCGTTTACGTTGTATTTTTTTCTATTTTAAATTCACATTTTGTTGAATATACTCATTAATATTTTTGTTAAATTTGTGATTGTGAAAAGATTACACGTTAGATGATTAAAAAATTCAAAGTTTGAATCAAAGATGTTTTTACTTTAACCTTCTTATTTGCATAAGGTTAGGAAGTTAAATTTTATTTTCCTAGCTAATTCTTCCTCAAGCAAATGGAATTGCAACGCTGTTCAATGCAAGCTGTCATATGTTGTGTTTCGACACTCCAACGCGTTCTCATAAACGCATGCATCATTGTTTTGAAACGACGCTACCTTAATGAAGGTTTACGGTGTGCCAGCGTCCCAGTTGAACATCCCTTTCACCGCCTTCCGAAACGGGCACATACATGGTCTTGCCAACACTTGTTCGTAACAAAAGGGATTCTCAATGTTACATGTCACCAATTCCACATATATACAATGTTATGCACCATATTTCTTACGATGTGGGACTTAACGTTCACCCACGCACTCTCAAATGCGAGACATACCTAATAGATCTCCACCTTGGAAAACATTTCCTCTAACCTTCATTTGAAGCATACTAAAGAAGCTATGTAGTTGGTCATGCTGCTTCCACTTCTTTATGCAATTGGTGAGGCTACATTACCAAATCTCCACTTCAAGGTGAGTACTTTCACTAAAGCCACCTTGGAGGATCAACAACGCAGGAGAGCTGGCTATGTATTTATTAGTGAGGTCGGCTGCTTACATATTCCTCATATCAAGCTGGTTTCCATGATGAAAGCTCGAAGATAATACGCCCTTTCCACCCTTTCAACATCCATCCATCATACTCATCAACATCAAAAATATTATCGTAAAGCATCATCACTTTCTCTTTTTCCTTCTTCAACATCTCTTTATTTGGTGGGTTTTACCGAATCCTAGCTCGAGGTGTCCTTAGCTCACATCACTTATAAGTTTCAAGGTTCTCTATCTGTATCCAAACAAAAGGCATGGAATGTATATGAGTTTCAAATATTTGTAATGGCCACTTGTTACTTACTGGTTATGTGTGTAACCTTCATTAAAATTAAACATCATACGAAACTATCTATTGATGGACTAAATATCAATATTCATTATAAAGAAAAAAAATGTAATGTGTTGTATATGATTGTTGTCCTATTTTCACCTCACTTTATTTCTAGACGTTGCGTTTTAATTTCATCTAGAAAAAATTTTCAAAAAAATATAAACGGTATTGGAGGTAATATATATTATTGCTTTTAAGCAGTGTATCATGTAAACCATGTATTTCTGTTTGATGATAATACGATGGTAGTATTATTAGTACTTTATAAAAATATTGGTTCTTGAATAACTCATATTACCATAGCTAAAATTACTCAATATGCAGTATTTAAAACAATGATAAAGAGAGAAATCCCATTAAACGCACATTACAAAGCCTTAATGTACGGACAATATACCCACTATTTGTTTATCATAATAACGAAAGGTATCCAATGTTCATATATCATTCATGATCATTTACATAAATGCTTAAAAAATACAAACTCTGGAGAAAATACTTAAAATGTCATAAAAATGTATTTAAAAACACGTGTTTCCAAAGACAATTGCTTCAATCTGCTTGCAGCTTTGCACCCCCTAACTTGGTCACCATTTTTCCTGTTTGTTTCCCTACATGCACAACACATGAAACAAAATAAACTGGGATATTTTACTTTCGCTGAGGTGGTTTAGGGGAGGCCATAGCAAAGCAGTTGAATACATCAAGAAGGGTTGCAGTCTTCTGAACGTTCGGAAAAGTTACAGAGGGGATGAGTGGCAAACAGATAATAGTTTGTAATTCTAGAACTTAGATGTAGTGATTGAACTGAAGATCGAATTCGGGGCTAGAAGTGGAAGGCATCATTGATGATGATGAGATTCACATTGCACATTTGGTTTTTTGGATCCTAAGGACGCAACCAAATTGTCGTGACCGCAGCAGCCACAGTGGAAACAGCGAACAGGGTCGCATCAGGTCTTAGCTTCGTGGTCGGTTGCGCCACATTGGAAATAGTAGCTGTTTCAGTTTCTATAAGAATTTGGTTCTGTAACAATAAGGTACTCCATTAGAACCAATAGTAGATGTTGCCGTACAAAATGGAGCAGTATATTAACGCATCGAAACCAATGGAATGAAGCGCTTGCATTGTATACTCGATTACAACCCTGAGCATAAAGTGTTGGTGTAGAAGAAATAAAGTGCAGCAGCCAAATACCGATCTCAACCATTTCCTGAAGTAGCCTTGAAGATGAATCTTTGTACCTACTACATGAGTTCATCTGATCCATGTTAACTAATGCAGATAATGTTGAATATGATTAATTAAGTGAAAAGAATAACAAATATGAAAAGGAAACTTAAGAAAAAGACTGACCTATTTCCTCTCCATAATGAAAGAAACCTACTTCATGTTTTTTGTTGGACCAAAACAATCTCCTATTCCTTTGTAAGGTTCAGAAAGCAGCCAGATTTAACCAACCCTCCTGATTTTGCATTAGGAGCTTCAGCAACTGCTATACCGAAGTTGGAAAATGGGACATGTATAAATCAATCGAAGTGCAGCTCATCTTCAAGCCATTTTATTCTGTATAAATCAATATCAGCTCATAGATACATTACAGGGAGACATTTTACTATTTTTATTTCACATCATCTGCAAGTAGCCTTCTCAGAGATGCCTTATGCCTTTAGTCAAAAGCATTCTGATGGAAAGCAAGACTACAGTTTCATCTCTAACTAACTTCTTGGGCTTAATTGATGAATTTAAATCAACTTCCCCATCTATATTCCAAAGCATGCCTTCATGAAGTCTGATTTGAAAATTAAGGCAGAAGATTTTCTTCGCGATCTGCCTACATTGCGTAAAGCATCCTGTCTTCATTGCCTCTGCATATAGAACAAAATTATGGATGGTTTACGCTTGGTACACGCAAAACGAATATAAATGAGTATTTTTTAACTAAACAGGTTTACATATAAAACATGTTACGACACTCATTCTTAATTCATAAAATGAATATAAATGAGTAGTTGTTTAACTAAACAGGTTTACATATAAAACATGTTACTGCATTCATTCTTAATTCATGTATATAACGTACATACAATGTTGTTGATAATAAGGTTAAATAAATTGCAAGTGTTGCACCATTTCAAAGTACCGCCATAGGACACATCAGGCTAATCCTACAGTAACTTAATATACCTCCAACTCTCTCATAATAATCATAGATGGTCATCCAAACATATCTTCCACCAAAGTCCAACCTCTAGTACAGCCGGGATTGCATAAAATTAAATTTCTACAACCTCCGGTGCATGTCCCACATCTACTTCTACAATTACATCTGCTTGCAGGCCACCAATACAGGTAATACTATAGTGGCACCCTGTTGAAACATTTAGCCTGGATAACTTAGACCCACTACCATTCTCTCAATTCCAATTTCCTTTTAATACTTTTCCAGCCTATACTCAATCATAGGTCCTTCCTACACAACTTGCAGCATGCCCAACAGTTGAGAAAATATACTGATTTGGGTATAAAAAGATAGTATATGCAACTCCACTTTAAAAAAAATAGGATTCACAACTTGCATGTAAACAAACATACAACTACAAAAAATAGTTTGATCATGAGACAATCATCTCCGAAAAAGGGTTAACGGATTTAGTTTTTTATTTAGTCATGCCTACTTTATGTAAGTATTAAACAATAACATGTTATTCTCGAAAGCGTATGAGATAAAAGAAAATTAGAATCAAAGTTGAACATGGGATACGATATTTATGAAACATTGGCAATAGAACCAGACGTATAAACTGTAACTTTGAAAAAGGATTTTGTATCCAATTATGCAACATGGGAAATTTTGAAGCATAAGAGGTCCAAATAACAAACGTCCATATCTAACTTAGGAATATCAAGCAGCTACTCCAAATAGCTTTACCAATATTAAACAACTAAAACTATGATCAAAATAAATCTTCAAAGAATATTGGTAGATTCAACAAAATTAACATTATTAAAAGCAAGTTGATCACAAAATCGTGCAATATATTTACCATTGTTTTATAGTAAAAGTACGTAGGACTACAAATTGACCTTTTTGTAGACCTAAAGCAATTTCAACATCATTATTTTGTCTTGTAGTTAAGCATAATTCTTTTATTTGCGGTGATTGAATCGAATATTATCCTTATAACATGTAATAAAATGCATAATTTATCCCATTCAAATTCATTTACACAAATAAAATATAAGTTACTAAACAAATAATCACTTGCTTAGTACATCATTAAAAACAAATAAAATGGGAATTTCAGAAAGACATGGTTGATTTTATGTTAATTGAACATAGAAAACGTAGCCATTTCTTCCCATCTATTAATTAAACTAAAAAGTAGAATGAGTTGATGAAATTCTACAATAGTCGGTGTTATAGAGTCATTGGACTTAGTTTGCTTACGTGGGTCAAAACTAATTTTATCAGACAATTTTTTTCTTATGTTAGTTGTCATAACCAAACAAAACATAATTCATTCATAATCATCTCACCAAACAATTACTTAATTAGTTAAAAAAACAAAAGAATAAAAATGAGAGGTCAAATAATTATTTGTATGCAAAAGCATCCAAATCAGTTCTATATGTTCATAAAATCAAAGAATAAAAACCTAACTAAACTGACCAAATAAATAGCATGCATAGCAAAATACATATTTGTGCTACCAAATGGTTCTCTAAATGGATTTGTTCCGAATATAAAATCAAGAAAACATTAATTGCATCACTAAACTATTTACAACAAAATGAAAACCAAATTAAATATTGATGATATCGGTCGGTTAATTACATCATAAGTGCACTGAGGAATTAGGTGAATAGATAACAAGGGATGTTGAAAAAACAAAGACAATTGTTTATCTATCGATAAATATATTGGGCCAGTTGTATATGAAATTATTGTTAAAAAAATGATGTGTCGCTGTGTTTCTACATGAAGAAAAGGTAGTAGTCTACCTAATGTTGACATCGACTCAATCTAAGTGACAAATTGCAGTAAGTTTGTCCATTTAAGTAATGTACCATCTTACTATTCTTCATACCCTATACTCCCATTATCTGTGTTGTACATTACGTAGGAAAAATAAATAAAAAACATGAGAATTGTTTATGCTTTCTGGTGGCAATTATTTTGATGTAATGAGGTCTTTTTAATTCAAATAGTTAATATACTATACATAAAGAACACTACATTAGTATCCTTAAGACACAATTAAAATTAAATCAAATCCAATGTACTAAAATCAAATGGTATACAACATTAAAACCAAACCTTAGTAAAATTTTCAGAACTGGGAACCTAGCAATAGGTGAATACAAAATGAGATAAAATTTTCAAAATGTATGTGCAATATTGTAAAATATCATTATAACCAAAATTGAGCTTCTTTAGTTGGAGTAAGCAATTCCCACTAAGTGCAAGGATCATTGTCATATTGAATTGTTGTTAATTAATATGATTATTTGGTTCAATATAACCAATAAAAATTAATATCAATCTAGATGAGAGATCAAAATTTGGTCATCTAAGTGGCCAGGATTCATGTTTACTGCATGAATTTTCATTTACACAGACATTATCTGAATCAATAAAACGGATTTTTTTTGCTTAGATATAGCTGTTAGTAAATAAATAAGAATGGATTAAAAATATAAAAGCTTACTATTAACAAAATTAGGGGACAAAATATATGAAATATGCAATTGGCTAAACAATTATTGTGCATTAGGTGTTTATATAAAGAGGTCTTTACCATTTAAAATCCAGTCATCATCAACTGATGAATATCCATGAATGAAAAAGAAAACTTATGAAACTCCACCATGAAGGAACAAATTTAATTCTTTCATGTCTCAGCTACGCAAGTTTACTTGGCAGCAATCTTTAAAGTACTAAAAATGATATAATGAGTAAATTTTGCAATTTGTTTTAATTGTTATTCTATTGTTTGTATTCTTACCCAAAATTATGCTCAGCGCCTACCGCTACTCGTCGGACCGATGCTAGTCCATTGTTGCTCTACCGAGCGGTCGCCTACGTCATTGCCCCATCTGCTATTATTCTGCTATCCTATACGAAGCAGGTAAGGTATTTGAAAGTTCGTATCGCCTAAAATGGACACAACTCTGATACCATTTAAGTAAATATATAGACCCGATACCTACAGAAATGTAGGAAAAAGAAGTTTTTACCAAAATTCCGTTCAGTGAATAAGATATGAAGATGAAATATGAACACTCAAACAAAAGCTAAAAATTGACTATAGGAATGGGAAATTAACGATTTCACTAATTTAGTAGTAAATATTATAAATGTACTATAATCATAAAATCAAATTGTAGACTATCAAGTATATACTGAATCACATAAAGTAGATATGCAGAATCGTGGGTATGTGAACTAACCTTAGTCAACCGTTGATCAAACCATATGCGTTAATCACACAGTGAAGGTAAGGTAGGCGTTCTACCTGGAATCACCAAAGTGACCTAATTTGGTCCAAAAAAATCAAATTGGATATGCAAAATCATAGACTATCAAGGATATACTGAATCAAATAAAGTGGTTATGCAGAATCGCGTGTATGTGAACTAACCTTAATCGATCGTCGATCAAACCATACGCGTTAATCGCACAGCAAAGGTAAGGTAGGCGTTCGATCTAGAACCGCTAATGTGACCCTAATTTAGTCGGTTCAATGGTGATGATAGTGGGACTGAAGTCGCATTTGATTTGGATTCACCCTAAGGTATCCCTAATCTGTGCGATTCGTTGGATAAGATGGGAGGTGTGGAATCGCCTCAGATGTGTAACCGCCTCAACCTCTTTTTCAAGCAATGGGGATACTGGATAATGGGGCTAGGGTTTTTTGGTTTTGGGTAAGCACGTTGAAGCGAGTGGAAAGGGCAATTTGGGGAATTCATAAAGACACAGTTGATTTATGTTAATTGAATTATCATTATTAGTAGTAAAGATATATAACAGTGTAAATAACTAACAGCCGCATATTTCAATTTATCATTTCAATTGAAATCAAATTTAATATATATAAGAACGTAAATCGTGAGTGATTGCTCACCTTTCGAGGCTAGAAAGGATAGACAATGAAGTTGAGTTACGAATCCAAGCACGAATTCCAAAGCAAATTAAGCTATATGACCCGAATTTGACGGACAAGCTGATAAATAGGGATTGACGAAATCAAGTCAGAACTGGATCGATGATGATAAATGGTATAAGTGAATTCATATAACTATAACTATAAAAAAAATCATATTCAAAATCCAAACATATATAAATTAAATATATATGTATTTATATATTCCAAAATCATTGTTCTTGGACACGAGTATTAATGATCAAAGACAAATACTTTTAAATCATATTACCACATGACAATATGTACAAATTGACAACATAACAACTCTAGAAACATAAACTGTAGCCCAGGTAATATAGTCTATACTACATATGTAACTACATACAAATTAATAAATTAAACACATGTTAATAAAACAGCAACTAGAACTCACATAAATTCTAAAAGAAGTTAGAAAAAACACAGACGTATACTAACCCTTTAAACAAACAAATATATAAACTAACCATATATATTCTACTTTGTAGTACTAGTTTCATTATATTATAAAAACAAAGACCAGACACTTTCAAAAATGAACAAATATATATATTTATGTAACTGACTATACTATGGTAAACATATACAACCTATACACCTTGAAAAATCAATATTGATATCTAGACATATAAACCCTTCAAAAGTCGAAACACATTAATCGATACTAGACTAGGTTCTAATATATATTTAAATTAGTATAAAATTAGTATACAACGATACTTATAACTTACCTACAGGTCATTTTAAACAACAAGAAATTTACAAACTTACATATAAAATATTTGACCATCTCATAATACAAGGCTTTGAATAATATATATATATTCAACACAACATGAGAACATTGCCTTACTTATTTTTTGAAACCCAAAGTAGATCGCATAACAGTTTATATACACATATATTATAGACAACTTTATACATACAAATGCTCATTTCTTTTCTTTTTTTTTCTTGTTCAGACTTTTATATAGTAAACATTCTATGGTTTGTATATCTCCATATCAATAACACATAAGCTACCATAATACATATATATATAACTTAATATACTATTATATAACTAATAGTAAAAGTAAATTACAACAGAACCCATATAAACTTTATATTCAAAATAGACAATTTGATATACGATGATAAAATATAGTATAACAAAATATTTGATATACCTTATCCTATAAAAGAGAAGTAAAGCGCCAGCGAGGCATGAGAGAAGAACAAGAGAGGGGGAGTTGATGAGTCTCGGCCTCGCGTTGATAAGCGGCCAGAGGCGAGGGTGTTTGGGTTGCTGCCGTGGTGAAGACCGAGCAAGAAAAGGAGAGGCTGCATATAGATTAGGTTACACGTTGCTTAGGTGGGTGGAAGTGCGGGGAAGCGATGGACGCATGGCCAAGTCTTGCATGTGAGTCACGTGAGTAGAGAGGCCGATGGGAAGGTGTCGGCCTTGTGGTCGCTCGGCGATAGGTGGAAGGGAAGGAAAATGTAGGATGGGTAGCCAGCGTTAAAAAAATATTGAAAGGGAAGGATGAAGAAAAGAAGTTGTAGGAAGAAGTATACAACCCAGAAAATATAATTATTCTCAATTCATTAAAGCAGAGCTGAGTACCGAGAGACCTGCCAATAAAATTCCAAACAAAAGAATAATAAAAGTCAGAAATTTATTTTGACAGATAAGAATGGGAAAGCCAATAGTTGAATTATAAATGCTAAACGGCTATCAGGTTAATACATTGAAAAATGAAAAGGCATATATACACAAAAGATGGAAACGATTATCGATACGGTTACCGATTTGTCGGTTTTACCGCGTACCGGAATTCAAAACACCGAATTGGATATACTGCAGAGATCAACACGACGAGTCGATGAAAACGGTATACAGATATCTATGATACGATTGAATTATAAAAATTCGAAATTTCTACTAGCGGAAAATGCAGAAAAATAAGATCGACGGAGGTAAAAATGTCCGAATTTGAAAAAACGAAAAATAATGTCTCACTCAGAAAATGATTTAGAATTTTTCTATAGAAAAATATTCAGGTTTGGAAAACATTTTATTTTCATCAATTCCTAACTGATTAAATTGAAATAAAATTACACGCGAAAATAAACTTTCATATTTTTGGATGAAATTTTACCGGTTGCTATGTTTAACTAGACGCATTTTAAATATTAAATTTTTATTTCCAAATTCCAATATTTAAAATTTCACAAAAATTTAGTTAAATTATGTTATTAAAACGGTTAAAATTTATGGGTCGTTACAGACTAGAAATCTATTAGCTGACTGTCAATATCTTAATCCGGATATAGTTATCATGTGCTAACTACAAACCTATCGGCCCCTGCCAGTATCAAATTATAGTTTTCATAGGCTGACTATGAACCTATTGACCACTACCGATATCATACAGTTTTCATGGGTTTATTGTAAACTTATTGTCCATGCCGATATCTTTAGTTAAGATTTTAACATCTGTTAAGCTATATTCACTACCGGGTCAACATAACTGGTTATTCTGTCCTTCTCCAAAATACAGTTATGGGTTAATAATAATGTGAATAACATTTCCAAGATCTTTATTTATGTCATGGTTATTCCTTTAAAAATGAGAATGGGTTATTTGTTTTAAAACTTTAAAACATCACTTTCGAAACCACTGACTGACCTCCTTTGAAAGCATAAAAAACCTCTTTTCAAAACTCTTAGTATATACCTTTCGAAACCAATAATACCTTTCAAAGGTATCAAGAAACATTCTTTAAAACATAGCTTCGAAACACATAAAGTACCCAATCGAAAACATTGGGTTTACTCTTTAAAAACATCATTTGGATCAAAATGGTTATATACGAAAGTATCTCCTTCGAAACCAACTAAAATAAATTTAAGGAAAAGTTGATGGTGTTCGAAAGTAAAGACCTTTAAAAATTTAAAGCTTCGAAGGACAGTGTCGAAACTCCCTTTCGACTTCATCACCTTCGAAATCCCTAACCCCTTTCGAAAGTAATTAGAAAGTGGCTTAGCTTTGGTTAAAATAGAGATAACCTTTCAAAGCATCACAGTCGAAAGGTAGCATAGCGGCCAGGTTTTGATTGGGTCGTAACTTACCCTTTCGAAATCTCTTGTTTATGCAGGAAAAATAATACTGTTTAATCAAAACAGGAGAATATCATATTTATGCAGTCCAAATTTGATGACTATAATAGATTTCTATCTTATATTGAGCACTTATGTCATAAAGTTAGGTCTTTACCTTAATTTTGTTGATTCGATTTAGACAAAACTAGTTAAATCAAACTTTTTATATTAATATTGCTAAAGCGGATGCTAAAAACCTTGATCTAGGGAATGTAGCGGAAAATAGTAGGTTTAATTAGATCTACTGTTCAATAGCGTTATATTGAAAAGGACGTTGCGATCGAAGAGAGGTATGCACTATAGCGGAGATTTTACGAGGATTTAGCGGAGCTTTAACTACACATTTGGCAATATATGTATGATATAATAAATATTTATATAAAACCAATATACACTTATCTATAATAATAGTCGTAATCTCTTTGATATAACACTTTTTTTGTGTTAGCGGGAATTAACAAAAAAGCCCTCTACCAATCAAACTTTAATATCGTTTAGAAATAGGATCTAACAATTAAACTTGTTTTATAAATTCAAACGCCCATTTACAAATATTACCAAATCTTAATATTACATAAAAATAGCATCTAATAAATAAGTTTTCTTTAAAAAATCATTCTTTATTGATAGATGATGTAAACAAAAATTCAAACAAAAAATTAGACATTGCAACATATAAATAAAAATTCAAACTAAACTACACATGATTTCAATGCAAAAATATGGTTAAGTGTCTATGCAAATCATTTTCTTTTGAGCGTATTAAACATACATAATTTGTGAACATCAAAAGTGTTTGCAAGGTCCGTTCAATTTCCCATCACTTGCACTGTATACATCAAAAGCGTTTGCAAGGTCAACTTTCAATCCCAGTTTCTTTGTTGAATCCTCATTTGATCAGTTATGAATTGATCCAAAGTCCACCAAATCTAAATAGTGTAACCCTTGATATGTCCTTGAAATCTAGTTGTTAGTTGTATCATTTGCATCAACTCCATTTATAGCGCTCAAAGATACTTCAGGTTGAAATTGATCCATCGTTGTTTCATTTTCATTATTTAGTTGTGTATGTGTTAATGAGTCTGACCCCGACAAGAACCCATCTGGCATGAACACTTGTTTCCCATTGCATTTATTTCTTGGAAACTATTTTCCATCATCCGTAACATGGATCTTGGCTTCTTCTTCGTATAATGTCATTTGAAGTGGGTTTCTTTGTAGAAGAATATAGAGCGAGCTTAAGTTGATTGCCGGTAAATGGTCTAAAATTTTTGATTTAAAAAATGGTTGAGACGTGGGTTGATTGTTTTGCGGAGCATATCTTCGCGGGTTGATTGTTTTGAGGAGGATATCTTCGCATGGTCTTCTCATTTGCATATGCTTCTCTTCATTATCATTGCTAAATTAATTGCATCACTTAATACTTAGAATATCGGCAAGAACATATTTAACATCAGTTTTTAATCCTCGCGAATATGTAAAAACATATACTTTGAAGATAATACGTCTAATAGACTCAGAATTTCATCAGATCTATTTTAGGTAATCCCTCGTTGTAGTGGTTGTCATATATGATAGGGCTTCAATGGCCTTTGAATGTGAGAAGTGCCAATTCTCATATATATTTCTTATTTAATACTTCCCTTTCAAAGTCATTATCAATGCGAGTGTTACAACACGCACTTCACACGTGATGATGACACCAGCTTTACGCGTGAATTGTTTTTTGATAAAGTGAGTATGTTTAACATATTCAAAAAGTGTTTTTGTTGTTAGTTTGAATTTTTGTTCTTCTGATTCTATCTTAGTTGCAACATCTACATTGGTGGTACTTAGGCCTTATTTTAAGTGGTATTAACATTTGGTGATATTTGTAAAGAGAAGTTTTGAATTTATAAAGAAAATTTATTTGTTGCATGCTATATTTAAGCTACACTGAGATTTAGTAATATTTATGGAGATTTATTTATTAAACGGTTTAAGGGATATTAAGATTTAATAATATTTATAGAGGGGAATTTTCAATTTATAAAAGAAGTTGAATCAAATTTTTAGGTGACATTAAGATAAAGGAGCATTTTTTGTAGTTTACACTGATACCAGAAAATGCGACTTCAAATTTATTACAACTACGAGCGTTACGGCACGCGCTTCGCGCGTGAATTATTTTCTTTATAAATTGTATATGTTTAAACCAGTCAAAAAAGGTTTTTTATTTTCATACGATATTAAGATTTGTATATTTGTAAAAATAATATTTTGAATTTGTAAAGAAAGTTTAGTTTTAGATCATATTTTTAGAAGCATTTTGAAGAATCTGTAAATCATGTTTAATTATTAGATTCTACTTTGATGGATGTTGGATTTTGTAAAAGATGTTTAATATGAGATCCTCTTTAATTAAGATTTGATACATGTAGAGCGGCATTTTTGGTAGTTCACGTTGACACCAAAAAAGTTTGACACCAAAACTATTACAACTATTATTTAAGATTATTAAAGATGTGCGTATTTGACCAATTCTCATTTTAGTGAACACACAAACCTAGAAATATGTTTAATGAAATATTCAAGTTTTAACTTAGTTTGAATTATTCTTGATGCAACGTAGAAATAACAGGTTATAAATAATAGAAATTATTTTTTGTTTTACGTGTTTGTAAAGGGAATCTATTAAATAATAGTAAAGCAGAAGAAATTCTAGCTCTCAAATTAATTATAGCATTTCTATCAGCTCTCCTTAACTTGCTCTGGATGTTTATTTATATTTTGTTCTAAAGACCCAATGCAACTTATTATTTTTGAATTGTTTATAAATTTTTATTAATATTACACTATCATTTTACATTTAAAAACCTACCCTTTCTGCTTTCTACTATCATTTTAAAAGACCCGATGCAATTTATTATTTTTGAATTGTTTATAAATTTTTATTAATATTACACTATCATTTTACATTTAAAAACCTACCCTTTCTGTTTTCTACTATCATTTTAAAAGGTCTCAATTTTTATGTACAATTTACGTTTAAGTCTATAAATTTTAATTAATTAAATAATTTAACTGTAAACTATTTGAACAAAATTAATTAACCATTATTTATGAATTTGTCTAATAAATAATATAGAAAATACGTCAACAAGTATATCACCCTCATTGTAACAAAATGTACAATTAAATTTTCATTCAGATAAAAAAATACTTCAAAACATAAAATTTTGGAAAAAACAATAATATATCTTTATTTATTTATATTTTTAAATGTATAAATTAATAAAACAATATGTTTAACATATAGTTTCCTTAAACTTTAGAAATATTATTGTAAACTAATTTGAAGCAAAATATATCATTTTAAATAATTAGAATATGAAAATAATGAGTATATAATTATTTTAACTATTCAAAAAAATATTTTAATATATTTAACTACGAAAACATAACATTTTAACATACTAAAATAAATAAATGATAATTTTTCTGTAAATTCATCTATAAATAATTTAACAAATATAAATCGGTGAACTATTTTACCTAATGTTAAAATTTTCAAAATTATTTTAGAATCCTAATATATTATTTTAGATATTTACAATCCAAAAATATGTAGATATTTACAATATATTCTGTTAATATATTAAACTAATTAATATATATGTTTATCTATGTATTGGTCTATTAAATAGTAGAAAAACAGAAAGAAAAAAATATATTTTTCTTCTTAATTCTCTCTTTTTAAGATTTCTTCTTTATTCTCTCTATTGATTTGTCATGAAGCTTCTCACGATTTCAATAAGTCAAAAATAAAATAGTATCGTTCTTCGGTTATTTTTTGACACACACACACATATACATATAAACACACCCGCACACATATGTTACAATTTTATACTCTCATCTAAATCTAATCTGAATATCTCGTATAATCTGAAATGTAACTTAATAAAACTTTAAAATATAACGTTATTTTGAAACTAACTTAATACTGTATATTTCAGTATGAATATTTTGAATCGGAAAATAACAGCATCTATAATTAATTATAACTATTTAGACATATAAATTATTTTTTAAGTATGATATTTAAAATGTAACCGCTTAATTTGAGAAATATTATTTTTAGTTACTTTAAAACAACAAAAACATTTTGTTAACACAAACATATGAAAATAGCAATACAAATTTTCTAATATATCATTTACTATACATATAAATTAATTATATACCATACTTAATGTTTAATTTATTTAAATTTCAAAAACATTTTTGTAGAATTATTTTAAATTTAGACGCATATATTAATCCAAAATAATAAATGATATAGTTTTCAGTAATTTATTCTTATGTAACTTAAATTATTGATAAAAATATTTATTAAATATATTCTATTAAACAATAGTAAGGTAGAAAGGATTATATATCACTTATGAATTTTGAGAATTAAGATCCTATTATTTCAATTTTGTATTTTATATAAAGATAACTATTGTTTGTAGTTTATGATTTTATGATTATTAATAAATCTCTCATTATTTCCGACCTACCATTTAGTTTTAGATATAAATTTTATCATTGTTTAATTAACTTCAACTATTTTAAATTCCAATTTGTGCTAATATTTTCTTTCCTTAAATGATATTTAGTAGTAATAAACATGCATAATAATGAAGCTCTCTTTTCAGTTTCTTACCACTTTATATTGAACTATAATTTACAAATTACTTAGGATGTTTTCTTAAATCCATTCAATTAAGCTACATCTAAGTTTATGTTCTAGTTTTTATTTCAAAATTGGCATTCAATTATAGACTTAACAAATATACAATAATTGAAACACATGACATGCATAAGTATAATTGAAAAATTGTACGTCAACTATTTAACAACGTATATTTGAAAAAAAAAATTATAACACCATCATGTGCAACGCACGGGTTACACACTAGTAATATAAATAATAACGGATTTTAGGCTCAAGAAAAAAGTTGTATAAAAATTTAGTTTTAATGACAAAAAATTTGCTTTTTAGATTAAAGGACACATTTAATGTAAATCACAGAATGATAGCTGTAATGTCATTTTCTGTTTAAAATAATAAAGTGTTCTAAAAAAAAAACTTACTCTGCCTTAGACTAAATTTTTTCGTAACATCATTTCTATGTCTATTTTCCTCTAAATAATACTTGAATTATATACTTACAAACCAACCATTAATAAAAATTTGTCGGTGCTTCGTGATTATAATATCTAAAAACTAATTCACTCGGCTTCAACCAAGCTAATATGTCAGAAAATCTAATTTCATAGATTGAATAAATGGTGACGAGCTATAGAAATGAACAGAGAAGCCTTTTAAATTGGTATAGCATTTTAATTTGTTTTCATCTAATTACGTATAACAGCATCATGAATTAGATCTATTGCCTTTATTTGGACTTGGACTTGAACCTGATATTCCTGTTGCATTATTCAATGGTTATTGATGTAATTTGTCCTTGGCTTGACTTGAATCTTTACGCTCTTGAAAGATAAACCGTAAGGAAGATTGAAATTCTTGAATGGAGGAGTGTAGCCGATTGGATCTGATCTGAAAATCAAGTGTTTAAAAGTTCTTGCTTTTATAATTGAATCTCGAGCCTTTCATAAGTGGATCTAACAAAATTTTCCTCATGACTGTGCTCGATTCATGATTCTGACACCACTAGTGGAGCATTTTGAGAAGACTTCAAAAGCATGAATCGATGGAGAGGAGATGGAGCGAGGAAGAAGAAACACATGAAGAATAAGATTGAGCATCCGAAAGAAAGCAAATTTTATTCAAATGCAAATGTCAGCTCTCCACCCCATACAAATTGTTATTTATATAACCAACCGGACCTTGTAATCCGACCATTACATCATTGCACACAAGTCGTTTGATAAAATGTCCACACTGCACAACAAGATCAATTTAATTGCTCAAGAGCACTCGCTCCTTCAAATGGCAGCTTCGCCGCTAAAGATGACGACGAGCCACGAAAGGAGGGCAACACATGGCCTGCATGTATAAAACCCTGTAGGAAAAATGTTATATGAAACTACGTGGTACGTTCAAAAATCCAAGGGGACCTTAACCTAGCAAATTATATGACAAAATATGGTTGGATCTTGATGGATTCGAACCATCAACCTATCAAGAAATCACAAAAGAACACAAAAGATTCCTTCTGAAATTCTGATCGCTCAGGCCATTTAGAGCTTAAAGATCCATAAAATAACATCAAAACATGCCAAGTTTATTCAACCCAACAGCCACAAAATGAAGCACCAACGAAACCAAATAAAATCATCCTCCTCGTTGCCAGAACCCTGAGCAAAACTCACCTGTCTAGTCTTGCATCAACTTTTGATGCGTTTACAAGGTTAAATTCAGCAGCACAATTACTGCCATGGGTCTATCATTGAAGCCTGTTAAAATACTCTAAAAGAGTACTGCCGACAGCATTAACACATCAACTACGCGCACCAAACTAAAGCGAACGGCTAAAATAAAAATAACGTAGAATGGCCAAAAGAGAAGCGACCGTTATGACAAAAATTGAGGAATATAAAAAAATTATCTGAGAAAAATCATTTACCCTACCCTCCAAACGAACATCCGAAACCCTTGCTTTATATTTCCTCTTCTCAAAACCATTTTGCTAATAGCTCAGAATGTAAAATCTGCTAAAAATCTTTATCCAATCATTTGTGTAACATCTTTGTCCAAAAAAAAAAAAAATTGAACAAAAGAAAAAAAAACACATTACATTAAATTACCGGCAATCTCAAATCAACAAAATTACCTCGGCCAAATAGCAATGGCCATTTCAAGCGGATTTTCCCCTCTATTTTATGATCTACGCTTTTCAACATCAGCTAAGCATTCTCCAACTCAAATCGTACGTTTAACTAGAAATTACGAATTGTATAAGCCATAAACTACCCATATTCAACCGCTTTATTCTTGAGTGGTTTTGGCAAGTGAACTTCTGTTGTATCAAAAAAAATTGGTTTGATTTCAGATTCACGTGCAATTTCATTGGATACACCATGGATAAGATACGGATGTCATGGAAAAAAATGCAATTTTATGAAAGTTGAAACCTAATATGCTTTTTACTGCAAAATTCTATCATTCTATCGCTGATCTTAACAATTTTCTTCCCGTTCGACGACCCAGAGTGATTGTAAAATTTTTTTTTACCGAAGTCTCCCAGATGCATAAAATACGGAGCTATATTAAACATAAAACATGAATTCACACGTTATATAAAGACCGTGAACAACCACATGGAATGAAAAACATGTTTAGGAATTTGGTAAAAATAAGTCCGAAAATATAGACGTCGAACTACAACGAAAATCAAAGTTAACTTCCGTACCTTCAGGCTTATAAGGAATTCGAAATAATTAAAGACTTGAAAAAAGTATGAAAACTTTGGCTAGTTAAAGCATGACGCTTTAGGAGTTCTAAAGGCCATAGATTTTCAATCTCTTAAACATCATAAACATCCCAAAGAGCAATTTGTTTGAACAAAAGAATCCCAATTGTTTTAAAAAAATTATGAACTGAAAAATAGCCTTTGATGTACAATCAATACCCCTCCACATTTCACTATATTCACTTCCCAAGCAAACTCTTTCCAAGTGGATAATGATCCAAGACAAGAATAAAAATTGAGCAATTTCAAAAAAAGACCGGGACCTGCTCGTTCCTTCTGTAAAATAGAAGGGCATTCTGTAAAATAGAAGGGCAGTGTCTAGAAAGGTATGAGACAACTCCAAGCGTCCCAGATGTTTTAACAAACAACAATAGTAAAATTTAAAAGTTTTCAAGTCGCTACAAAAAATTAGCAAACATAAAAAACATCATACTTGCAGGTTAGAATCTCTGAAAATGCCCATCCAAACATAAGTTGTCATACATTTGTCTTCCGTTGCCATCAAACGTCCAATCCACGCTCGCATGCAAAACTATATCTCTACATTACAGCAGTTTCCACCTCTCGACCTCCAGTCATCTTCATCTTCAGCTTTTTTTCCACCAAGAATAGCGTACAAAAACATTTGATGGTTGCATCTCGGTACGTCTTGCCCTCTTCTAAGTATTTTGTGATGCTCATGTATAAAATTTGGTGCAGCGTAACTTACACATACAGTAGAGGCAATATTACAAACTAGGAAAGTATTACAATAACCAACAGTAAGAATATTTGCCCGAGAAGCATATAAAATTCACAGACCAAGACAAACAGAATCAAAATTATGAAATAGAATAGGCAGTCAACTCAAGTAGCAGCTGTCACACAATTACATAATTGCGAATATATTGGTCCTGGATAAAGGACAAGAGGCATGTTATTTTCATTGATCGGCCAAAGACGTGCAACAAATTGTCCTGTTGGATTTAATTTATCTTTTTTGGTCTTTGTTAAATTTAATTGTACTTTTCATTGATGAATCTTTCAGTTCTACTGCTTGCTGAAGAATAGGCGACGGGGTTAACCGACCTTTTTCGGCCATAAGAACTTCCGCATAAAATGTTGACAAAATATCACTCTTGGATGATATAGTAAAATACTATTTGATTTTAAACACTAATGTTAAATAATGCTGTGTTCTAGAAAATTGCTTGGCAGTAAGCTGGCTTTATGATGTTTGGATCACTGGTAAAATATGATAATCACTTGACAAAATTTCTAAGTACCACTGACTATATCTGAGTTAATTTGTAAATAGATAATTAAATAAGTGTAACAAAAATTGTTATTTACAAAGATGTACCTCTGTGTGGCATTAGATACCGATGAACGTTTGCTGAATTGGATGCGGGGGATCACCATAGTCAAGCCATATATAACAAAGAGAATAGAGAGAGACGAAAGCAAAAATGAGGGAGGAAAACCTGGGGCCAAAATCATGAATCTTCCCCATGCGATTTCCTCCCGAAACACCAACAAAAATTATTTTTATTAATTAGGAGACCTGCCAAGTGAGCGCACCCAACTAGGCAATGGTCCTGGTACAGAATACATACCGTTATCTTCTTCCTGAATGAGATTCACCTATTAGCCCTTAATAATCTCCTAATGTATTTTTTTATTGGAGATTAAAGGAATAACAACAATCAACAGGTCAAACTACAACAGATCTATGATTTCTTCCAATTCCAAATCAGAATAGATCTGCAGCCATATGAGGAAGGAGGAACAATATCAGCCAAACACACGCAGCCCACCAGCTTCAATCTTCGTTTAACTTGGAACTGAATCATCCTGAAAAAAAAAAACATAGAAGAAATAAAATAAAATAAAAAAAAAAAAAAGTTATTTGTTAGCCCAGTGTAAAAGTGGGAGGAGGGGAGAGAGAAAAAACAGAGGATAAAAATAGACCACAATGAGAATGAAGAGCAGACGAAAATAAAAGGAGGCGGAATGTAAAAGTGAGGTAGGAATGGTTGCAATTTATAGATCTAAAATACTAAATGGACGGGTATAATAAAGCGGTTATTAGAATTACGGTAAAGATGAATACAGCTGCTGATATTTTATTGGCCCTGACTAGCCGATGGTCTCTGGATGCTGGTTGCGTATTCTACTCGGTTATTACGCGGACGGATTCAATGCGAAATACACAACGTGAAACGTGACTGCTTACGATTTGATACATCTTTAAATGTACTTGTTAAAACTAGTGGCACACTTTGTGGACAAATTAATCTTTTTACAAATGATACGTGTTTAACATATTAAAAAAATATTCATAATCACTTAACTATGTTTTTGTGTTAAAATCATATGTGGTTAGCTCAATTTTTTATTTTTATGTTGAACATTTAATTTTTTTTTATTAGTTTGAATTTTCGTTTCTATTGTCGATTAATAAGGAGGCAAAATGTAGAAGAAATTTATTTGTTAAATCCTATTTTCAAGTGATGTTAAGTTTGATAATGTATGTAAAAGAACGTCTTGAATTTGTAAAAAAATAATATTCGCTGGATCTAATTTTTAAGTAATATTAATATCTAATAATATTTAAAAAGATGCGTTTTTGGAAGCTCGTAACAGAAAGATACATGGTTGGTTCGGTTTGATTTGAATTGGTTCAGATTCGAATGGTTTGGAAATAATGAGTAACGCTTGCATTTTCTAGTTCGATCTTTCGATCAACTCAAGTAATGATAACCAAAGTAATTTTTATAATTTTATAGGTATTTCCTACGTATGGGTGTTACATTTGTACTTTTGTATGATAGTCCAACGTCCGATTTAGTTTGAGACGGTAAGACGTAACATTAAGACATCCAGCAATATGATAATCATTTTTGTCTTCTGATTTCTTTTTCGTAAATTGTAGATAAGATAAACAAAATTAATAGCAAATCCTAAATATAAGAGCAAACAAGCATATTCCAATCATGCTAGCGATAGTATTTGCCAATTCAAATGGGAAACCCAAAAAAAGGCCATTTTTGCATTTACGCATTAATCATAAAGCAATTTTTCTAGCATGCAAATCAAAATTCGTTTCCTGTATGTATAGATATTTTAACTATATTTTTCCATATTTTAACTAACAAAACCGTTAAGATAACCAGCAACGCCGTGTGCAACACATGCCATGGGAAGGGAATGTTTATGTATATTTCATTTATTTTGTGAATATGTACTGTAGGCTGCCTCTGTGCTTTACGATGTTGAGATCAATCATTTGTATCCAGTCGAGATTAGTTTGCTATATTTTTTCCGTTCGCGTGATGTTAATTAAAAAGCCTTCGTGAATAATATTGTTTATTTTAATAATATACAATGTTGGCCATGTGGGCGTGCAAGAGCGAACCTTCCCCACATGTTTTGTAGTAGTGAAACTAACTATGATATGTTCATCTTGGGATGATTGGAGTATTATATTTGTAACGACCCAGTAATTTCAACCACTCGCATCCGCACATGTCGGACTTGAATTGTTCAAAATACTGCGTTGTAGAATAAATTTGGCAAAACTCAGTATATACAGTAAATAAATCACAGAATCACATACACAGATATCAGAATCTCGCAGCGGAAATTAAAATTTAGTGGTTCATGAAGCCACTGATACATCTTTACCAAAACAGGAATTACATTGTTTATAATCCTCAATACAATTTTAAAACATAAATAGAGATAGAGTCTTCAAAGTCTGGGATTCCAGAAAAGATAAAGACTGAAACAAACTTCCAGCAGCACGAATGGTCTACGGAATGTCCTAACTCCGGAGAGGAAACTGAAGCTGCAACTCAGGCTGACCCGAGCGTACAATAAAACAAAACACTCGAGTCAGGACATACATACTTATATAATGTAAGCTAAATCAAGTGTACTGTAATATATAGCAAGTAACTCAAAGGATGCCTGGGACCGCCCATCCTCTAAGGATCCGTTAAACTATTTACTATGTAGTATATTGCGCTATTATAATAGTGTCTATTTATAAAGTAAACATACTTATTTCTTAGCATTAAGGGGTTACCCATATAGCCCTTAACACGTAATAGTCCCAGTAGTCCATCCAATATCATAGCTCCTCCTGATCGGGAAGCAACTAGAGGATACCACACGGGCTACGGGAGAAAACCAAACTCGTACAAGGCTCGATATGGTAGGTGACACGGCACAACTAGGCAATGCCAGGGTAGATATACCAATTGCTATCCGGACCGGTGGTAACGCGAAGCCGCAGCAACCGCCCACCTCGAACAACACTCCCAAATCAAAGGTGCACCCAAACAATCACATAAGCAATAGAATGGTATACGAAGAAGTGCGTTCGATCAGAGGAGCTACCTCATTAATCCGAGAATCGCTCCTGTTTTAGCCACCTTAAGCCAACTCACGGGAGTCGGGTTCACGTATATACCTTTCAAGAAACCGTCACCACCAACCTACTTCATTCTGGAATCTCCACCGCGTACACGGTTAGTCAAAGTGGTTTTCGGTATCGACAGAGAGTATGTCCATATCCGATCCCGGTCTCTTTGCCAACCCTTCGTTATTATAACCCGTGGTTATTTAAAAACAGTTTATACTTTAAATCAGAATAAACATTTCCATTTCAAAACTATAGATACGATATCATTTTAAAACCCAAAACAATAGGATATCGTTATATTCAAATATAATTCTTTCCAAAACCATACTGTTTATAATATCTGGAGACCAAATATTTGAATTATATCTCCAAAACATATATTTTGGAAATTTTCCTTTAAAACCATAACTCTCAAACACAAATGGTTTGCATATTCAACGGTATATAGAATAAATGGGTTAACTTTATGGTTACTTTGTAAAGAAAAGAATTTACATAGCTTTACAAATAATTTCTCTATTTAAGATTTAAACCATAAATCAAATATCATTTCATGTTCCCAAAACCATTTTTAATTTCTATATATATATTCAATTTGGAGTATTTACTATTCAAAACTAAGTTTGGGTTTTATTCTTTCAACAAATCAATGTTTTATTATATAGTCTTGAATATTCCCATAATAAAACTCCAATTTTTAGCTATTTAATAATTTCAAAATTTACTTAATACCAGAATATTCATCTTTAATTTATTAAGAAAAATCCAGTCATAAATATTATGTCTTAAGCTTTTCCAAACTTAAAATAAAATAAAATTTATCAAATTCCATAAATTTTTAAAGCAATCAAATTCTAGATTCCATAGCACTTAGGAAATGCTACCTAAAGTTATGGGTAAAACTAGTCCAATTTCAAAAGACAGCATTTAAATGCTGTAGTAGGTTGTTTAACTAAAAAAAAAAAAATATTTCCAAATATAACTTATTTATTTATTAACTGAAATCTTATTCTTTCAAAATCCCGATTTACCAAATAAGTTATATTCCATAATTTTATTCAAATATTTATTTATTTTTATATTTATAACTTATTAAAAATCAATATAATTTCCTTTAAAGATATAAATCAAATATTTAACTTCCAAATTAATTTTAAATATTTCAGAAAATATTATAAGAACCACGGGCCTGTATATAGTTTTCTAGCCTAGGTCAAGTGGTACGGATGTATATCATTTCAACCCGTAATTTACAAATACCCCGGGTTCTATCATTTCAAACCCGCAATCCCAAGTTATCAGTTAACAGCATAAATTATCAGTAATCATTTAGGCCTATCATTTCAGCCCATAACAGTATATATAACAGGGAACTTGCAGTGTGATTTAAGCAGTAAATAAACAATAACATAATATAACTGCAGATATAATACAACAGATAGATAACTGATGAGGTGTCAATTTAAATGGGGTCCATCATGCTATATTACACTACAGACAGATAATAGTGAAATACAATTTTACACATACACTTGCAATAATTTACTAAAATATAAATACGTATGTCTGGTGAGAAATACTCACCTGAGAGTTGCAGAAAATTAAATTTCGAAACGACGTTTCACCAGTAAAGAATGACAGAAAATAACGATCAAATTTCTTCTGATGTCGCCTAGATTCAAATCTAGAACAAATTCAAATATTTTGAAACGCGACTTTAGAATTTATGGTCAAGAAAAGATTAAAATAGAACGGAAATTGATTTGACTTGCTCGACCACTTCACCGTGTACAACGACCAAAACATACTCAATGGGTGAACCGGGCTATCACTAAAACTACGGCAAAATTTCCTAAAAGACGAAACAAGGCAAATGGTGAGGTCTCCTATTATGGGTCGGGACATATACACGTGTGCACTTGTATTTCACTTACTCACGTACATGAACTCACGCTACACATAAATCACCACGTCCTAACAGTACACCAGACTCATACTTTCAATCTTCAAAATTTAAACTTCCAGACTTCACAACAATGGACAACTCACGCAAAACCCATGCCAACCATAAAGCATCTCATCTTTTCCACCTCATAACATTCCTCTGCGCTTCCAGGCTAGAACTGAAAGATGCCAAAGAGACTCGAGCCTATCTTCATCAAATACAGCATGGCTCGATCAAAAACATGCACAGTGGTATCAAAAACATGTCACAGTGGCTTCACATACCAAGATATTCGAACTCCACATTCCAAAATTTCCCAGTTCAACTTCCCAGGCAACCCCAACTACCCGAGTCAAGTACAAGGTTACTTCGAGAATATCCCACCATTTCTTCGAGTAAATTTTGCAAGATCTTCGAGTCACATTATGTCTCTGCTTCGAGACAAACCACTGAAGCTTCTATGTGCTAGCCAAACCTTGTAAGCTCTTTTACCATTACTGTCTAAACTTATTTCATACCTCAGTCTGAACAAATTAACTTATGTATGTATTCTCCCTTCCAAGCATGCCCAACTCCTATGCACCAATCTTCATGCAACAAAATGCTCAATTCATCACTAAAACTTAGACTTATCAACAACTTCAGACCTTTACTAACATCTCAGGTCAGATGAATTCACTTGCATCTTCTCCTCTTTAGGCATCAAACATACTCAATCAGATAAACTTACCCCGGGCTTGGTTGGACAAAACCAAGTTTTTACTGACATATACATGCACATAGTGACACTTAAATGTGCACATCCTATTTACATATGCAGACACTACTTCTCTGATGCTCATGCAAACTTAAACCCCCATAACAACTTATGCTATCAAACCCAGATTCCTACTCCTATCACAACTTTTCCCAGTTTTCCCCCAGAAATCCCAATTGTCAGTTTGCCTGTTGCCTAATGTTTCACTACTTGAATATCCTTCTCTACTGCCAGCTTTCATCATTCATTTATTATTTTTTTATTTTTTTATTTTTTTTCCTCTAACTGAAGCTTCGAACCAGAGCTACCTATCACCCACTACCCTTTCCTTTCCCTTTTATCACAGTTCATATTTCCCATTAGATTTTGGTGTACATATGCAAAACTTCACTCAGCCTATACTACAAAACTGATCTGCACCTATAACATGATCATAAGCATCAGACATTTAGATAAGTGCTGGAACAATATGTGCACAGATACATCAACACTGTCAACCTTCCACAAATACTTCACTGGACCTGACCCTGGCCTTGACTTACACACATCAGGTCAGATGCAAACTTTGTGAAAACTCACCTTGCTCTCTGTTAAAATTTTAAGGACAACTTCTAACCAATCAAACACTGAAGCTTCACACACCTTTACTTGCCTACCTAACTGTTTCGAGTATCAAACCACTCTAGTTGGCATCTCCCTCATGTCAGTTGAACATGCACACAGTGATCTCAACATGTTCAGCCTACCATTAAAATTTCAACATGCATACTAACTCTGATGACATAAATGCAACTGAAACTTGAACAAACAACTACCCTCCTAATTCTATCCATCATCAACAACTCCTAGTCTACCCCTTCCATCTACATGCTAGCTGCTATTTGCTGTTACCCATGGCGAACCATACTTCCTAATACACCCATCACCAGTGTCCCCAGTGCAACCATTTCCCAAAATATCATCAGTTTTTCCACCCACTGATGAAGAAAGCAAAATCAACATTTCCATTTATTTCCTTAAATGTAACCCAAACCCCACTGCTACATTCACGAGTATAGTAATATGTACACAAGAGTGATGGTGGAAAGGTCGAGCAAACTCGAGAAAGCAAAGGGAACTGAAAAACAGAGAAGAACAAGGCAACCATTACCTGATGGGCTCGCGAAACATGCTTGCTGAGGTATGAAGTGTTAGAGGAAATAGATGTGAATGAGGCAAAACTTTATAAGTGAAACTTGCAAAGTAAGAGAGAAGAAAAGAAACGGCCAGTCCTGAAACGTACGAGAATGAAAGTGTTGATAAAGTTTCAACTTATTCGAAATATTCGTGCGTTACTCCTTCATGATTTAAATGTGGATGCAGAAGTTTAGTATGAATTTAAGGAGATAAATGGAAATGAATGCATCAGTTTCTTATGTTAATTGCCTACCCACGTGATTGATATAAGATATAAGAAATTTCAGTTGATGCCTTCCTTCAGTTGCAAAAAATATAAGGTGTTTTTTTTTTTTTTTTTTTTGAATATGGCTGAAGAGCTACATCAGAGGAGGAGATAATCAATAGTTATAAATTATACGAGATGTCAGGGAATACGTTCGAATTGCAAGCATTGATTTGATGAATATTTGTTTAAATCTTCGTATGAATATAGATGTGGATGCAAAAGTCAGTGTGAGTTACAGAGCTGAGAGGAATGAATGCATCCGTTATATTTATAAATAGGTGAATATGAATGCGTGATATATGGTTTGTTTATACAGTTTGAACGTTACAAATGTTGATTTTCATCCCATTTTATATTTTGATTTTAACGTTTCGATATCAATAAATGAAATGGTAAATATTTAAGTAGGCTTAAAAAAAAAAAAAAAAACGTATACAAATTTATTTGAAATCAGACCGTCAGTTAAAACAACGTAACGGGTGCTATAAAATCTCTGACTGATATTTTTCTTCAAAATAATTTGAAAATATGATTTTTACACTACGTTAAATAGACGCAGTCTAAAACATCAAAAAAATTTCATAAAAATAACATTTTAAAATCACATGTTTTATTACGTTGCCTATACCCTATAATTGACGCGTCTTTTAAACGCGAAATTTACCAGTTCAAACATAGCTTAAATTTTCATAGTTATTATTTAAATTTATTGGCATTCACAATTTTATAAAATATATCTCCAAATTAAACTATACTTGTAAACATAATTTGTATAAAATATATTTCAAAATTAAATAATTAAAATAAAATAAATAGCTAAAACTAGGGTTGTTACACTCTCCCCCACTTAAGAACTTTTCGTCCTCGAAAAGGAACGAAAGAAGAGAAACAAAAGAAGATAAGCTAGATAAACAAGAATCTTAAACGAATAGTTCCGGATTTGAAACATGAAGAAGATCCTCTAGAATCGGTTTTATTCTTTAGTTTGACCGTCAGCAGATAGGGAAACCAAGGACATTTAAAGATAGTTTGAAAACAAAATAAGATAATAAATTTTAAATCATAATACTTCAAAAATTATAATACTTTGAAAGTCATTAAAATTTATAGATTATTATTTGGAAATCATATTACTAAAATCATAACACTTTAAAAATAATCTTCATTTATTCAATCATAAATTTTCCAAAACATTTATTTCTTTAGAACAGCGGCACTTAAAATATGCTATAGTAGATATATTAGTAATTCAAATCAGTTCAATTTCTGAAATATTCATTTCAAGAGTTCATTATTCTACTTAACTCTTAATTTAACAAATAACCTATCTCTTTATTAAAAATACCTATTTTGTAAATAAGATATTCCTTTAATAAGTGTCACTTGAAATTTTCATTTAAACAAATTCTCAATTAGTGATGTTACCATATGTCTTAACTATTTAAATCATAATTATTTATTTAGACACCAATTAAATAAATAATCCTTACTACAAAATATCCCTTTCAAAAATATTTTTTTTTAAAGATACATTGTGTATCACACAACATATTCATTTCAGGAAATAACCTTTATTAAAATTTCTAGGTTAGATTTAAGGTTCCATATTAAATCAAATTTGATTATCGGGTTATTTAAATGAAATCCTTAAATTCCCTTTTTCCTTATTTACCTCTATTAATCTTTTATAACTAAAATTTAAGTATATTACTCAAATTTTTATTTATGAAATCCTTTTTATATTGTATATTATCCAATTACATTGTTAACTTTTGAAAATCAAGGTAAGTTATATTTGAAATGAAATTGAATATTATACAACTAAAACTTCCCAATTCAATTATCTCCAAGTTGAAATTTCTTATTCAAATTTGAATTATTCCTCAAGATAAAACTTAAGAATTAAATTTCTGATTCTCTTCAAACCATTTAGAGATAACTAAATATATATACAAAATATGTCAAATCAAATTTAAATTATGTATCTATATATATATTAAGTCATACTTTAGAAATTTAAATCAATTCAAATCTCAAGGAAACACTGTAGCCAGACTACAGAATGGTCTTTTCACTTCGAAACTCGAAAATGAACGTCGATGATGCTGCAGTCATCACCGAAATTATTTTCCAGCGACAAAGAGAAGAGCACTAAATTTTAAAATTCTTTGGAAACAAATTTCTATACAAAATACTTATAACATCCTTTAAAAATTTAAACATAAGGTTTGAAACTATCAGAAATTGAATTCTCAAGTTCTTGTTTTAAATTCAATTATTTATCTTAGCCAAAACACATGGTTTACAAAATCAAAATAAATCAAAATTATTATCTCTTGTCAACTAGTTAAATTAATTATAAAATTCTGAAAATTATACTTATATATAATATTAGATTTTTTTTTTTTTTTATAGGAATAAACTTCTCAAACCAAGATAGAGACTCAAATTTTGATGAACTCAAATCAAATAGAATTCAAGATAAATTGAAATCAGAAGATCTGATGATTAACTAACAAAATAAGGAACTGGGTAAGATATATAAGTCGCGGGAAACCTTAACCGGGTCAACCGTGACTTAAAGAGTCAGACCGATGTGATTGGTGTAAATCTACATTTGATCTGAGGAGATAGAATAACCAAAGATACTAGCATATAAATCGAGGACAAATAAAAACCTCCGGTGAGTCGCTGCTAATGGTAAAGGAGTTCACCCCTTTATGAGAACAATGGCGAGACCGCCAATTTACTATAAGGATCATCCGAAGTGGAGTTATGGGATACTCCAAAATCTAAGGTAGATGAAAAAGTGAGGGACACGAATGAACTTTGGAACCACAGGGAATGTTCCAAATTCGAAAAGGAAGAGATTTAATCTCGAATGAAAGTGATTCTATAATCAAATTTACTTTACATTCTAAGTTTTGCCTAGAACCTGGCTCTGATACCAAATGTAACGACCCAGTAATTTCAACCACTCGCATCCGCACATGTCGGACTTGAATTGTTCAAAATACTGCGTTGTAGAATAAATTTGGCAAAACTCAGAATATACAGTAAATAAATCACAGAATCACATACACAGATATCAGAATCTCGCAGCGGAAATTAAAATTTAGTGGTTCATGAAGCCACTGATACATCTTTACCAAAACAGGAATTACATTGTTTATAATCCTCAATACAATTTTAAAACATAAATAGAGATAGAGTCTTCAAAGTCTGGGATTCCAGAAAAGATAAAGACTGAAACAAACTTCCAGCAGCACGAATGGTCTACGGAATGTCCTAACTCCGGAGAGGAAACTGAAGCTGCAACTCAGGCTGACCCGAGCGTACAATAAAACAAAACACTCGAGTCAGGACATACATACTTATATAATGTAAGCTAAATCAAGTGTACTGTAATATATAGCAAGTAACTCAAAGGATGCCTGGGACCGCCCATCCTCTAAGGATCCGTTAAACTATTTACTATGTAGTATATTGCGCTATTATAATAGTGTCTATTTATAAAGTAAACATACTTATTTCTTAGCATTAAGGGGTTACCCATATAGCCCTTAACACGTAATAGTCCCAGTAGTCCATCCAATATCATAGCTCCTCCTGATCGGGAAGCAACTAGAGGATACCACACGGGCTACGGGAGAAAACCAAACTCGTACAAGGCTCGATATGGTAGGTGACACGGCACAACTAGGCAATGCCAGGGTAGATATACCAATTGCTATCCGGACCGGTGGTAACGCGAAGCCGCAGCAACCGCCCACCTCGAACAACACTCCCAAATCAAAGGTGCACCCAAACAATCACATAAGCAATAGAATGGTATACGAAGAAGTGCGTTCGATCAGAGGAGCTACCTCATTAATCCGAGAATCGCTCCTGTTTTAGCCACCTTAAGCCAACTCACGGGAGTCGGGTTCACGTATATACCTTTCAAGAAACCGTCACCACCAACCTACTTCATTCTGGAATCTCCACCGCGTACACGGTTAGTCAAAGTGGTTTTCGGTATCGACAGAGAGTATGTCCATATCCGATCCCGGTCTCTTTGCCAACCCTTCGTTATTATAACCCGTGGTTATTTAAAAACAGTTTATACTTTAAATCAGAATAAACATTTCCATTTCAAAACTATAGATACGATATCATTTTAAAACCCAAAACAATAGGATATCGTTATATTCAAATATAATTCTTTCCAAAACCATACTGTTTATAATATCTGGAGACCAAATATTTGAATTATATCTCCAAAACATATATTTTGGAAATTTTCCTTTAAAACCATAACTCTCAAACACAAATGGTTTGCATATTCAACGGTATATAGAATAAATGGGTTAACTTTATGGTTACTTTGTAAAGAAAAGAATTTACATAGCTTTACAAATAATTTCTCTATTTAAGATTTAAACCATAAATCAAATATCATTTCATGTTCCCAAAACCATTTTTAATTTCTATATATATATTCAATTTGGAGTATTTACTATTCAAAACTAAGTTTGGGTTTTATTCTTTCAACAAATCAATGTTTTATTATATAGTCTTGAATATTCCCATAATAAAACTCCAATTTTTAGCTATTTAATAATTTCAAAATTTACTTAATACCAGAATATTCATCTTTAATTTATTAAGAAAAATCCAGTCATAAATATTATGTCTTAAGCTTTTCCAAACTTAAAATAAAATAAAATTTATCAAATTCCATAAATTTTTAAAGCAATCAAATTCTAGATTTCATAGCACTTAGGAAATGCTACCTAAAGTTATGGGTAAAACTAGTCCAATTTCAAAAGACAGCATTTAAATGCTGTAGTAGGTTGTTTAACTAAAAAAAAAAAATATTTCCAAATATAACTTATTTATTTATTAACTGAAATCTTATTCTTTCAAAATCCCGATTTACCAAATAAGTTATATTCCATAATTTTATTCAAATATTTATTTATTTTTATATTTATAACTTATTAAAAATCAATATAATTTCCTTTAAAGATATAAATCAAATATTTAACTTCCAAATTAATTTTAAATATTTCAGAAAATATTATAAGAACCACGGGCCTGTATATAGTTTTCTAGCCTAGGTCAAGTGGTACGGATGTATATCATTTCAACCCGTAATTTACAAATACCCCGGGTTCTATCATTTCAAACCCGCAATCCCAAGTTATCAGTTAACAGCATAAATTATCAGTAATCATTTAGGCCTATCATTTCAGCCCATAACAGTATATATAACAGGGAACTTGCAGTGTGATTTAAGCAGTAAATAAACAATAACATAATATAACTGCAGATATAATACAACAGATAGATAACTGATGAGGTGTCAATTTAAATGGGGTCCATCATGCTATATTACACTACAGACAGATAATAGTGAAATACAATTTTACACATACACTTGCAATAATTTACTAAAATATAAATACGTATGTCTGGTGAGAAATACTCACCTGAGAGTTGCAGAAAATTAAATTTCGAAACGACGTTTCACCAGTAAAGAATGACAGAAAATAACGATCAAATTTCTTCTGATGTCGCCTAGATTCAAATCTAGAACAAATTCAAATATTTTGAAACGCGACTTTAGAATTTATGGTCAAGAAAAGATTAAAATAGAACGGAAATTGATTTGACTTGCTCGACCACTTCACCGTGTACAACGACCAAAACATACTCAATGGGTGAACCGTGCTATCACTAAAACTACGGCAAAATTTCCTAAAAGACGAAACAAGGCAAATGGTGAGGTCTCCTATTATGGGTCGGGACATATACACGTGTGCACTTGTATTTCACTTACTCACGTACATGAACTCACGCTACACATAAATCACCACGTCCTAACAGTACACCAGACTCATACTTTCAATCTTCAAAATTTAAACTTCCAGACTTCACAACAATGGACAACTCACGCAAAACCCATGCCAACCATAAAGCATCTCATCTTTTCCACCTCATAACATTCCTCTGCGCTTCCAGGCTAGAACTGAAAGATGCCAAAGAGACTCGAGCCTATCTTCATCAAATACAGCATGGCTCGATCAAAAACATGCACAGTGGTATCAAAAACATGTCACAGTGGCTTCACATACCAAGATATTCGAACTCCACATTCCAAAATTTCCCAGTTCAACTTCCCAGGCAACCCCAACTACCCGAGTCAAGTACAAGGTTACTTCGAGAATATCCCACCATTTCTTCGAGTAAATTTTGCAAGATCTTCGAGTCACATTATGTCTCTGCTTCGAGACAAACCACTGAAGCTTCTATGTGCTAGCCAAACCTTGTAAGCTCTTTTACCATTACTGTCTAAACTTATTTCATACCTCAGTCTGAACAAATTAACTTATGTATGTATTCTCCCTTCCAAGCATGCCCAACTCCTATGCACCAATCTTCATGCAACAAAATGCTCAATTCATCACTAAAACTTAGACTTATCAACAACTTCAGACCTTTACTAACATCTCAGGTCAGATGAATTCACTTGCATCTTCTCCTCTTTAGGCATCAAACATACTCAATCAGATAAACTTACCCCGGGCTTGGTTGGACAAAACCAAGTTTTTACTGACATATACATGCACATAGTGACACTTAAATGTGCACATCCTATTTACATATGCAGACACTACTTCTCTGATGCTCATGCAAACTTAAACCCCCATAACAACTTATGCTATCAAACCCAGATTCCTACTCCTATCACAACTTTTCCCAGTTTTCCCCCAGAAATCCCAATTGTCAGTTTGCCTGTTGCCTAATGTTTCACTACTTGAATATCCTTCTCTACTGCCAGCTTTCATCATTCATTTATTATTTTTTTATTTTTTTTATTTTTTTTTCTCTCTAACTGAAGCTTCGAACCAGAGCTACCTATCACCCACTACCCTTTCCTTTCCCTTTTATCACAGTTCATATTTCCCATTAGATTTTGGTGTACATATGCAAAACTTCACTCAGCCTATACTACAAAACTGATCTGCACCTATAACATGATCATAAGCATCAGACATTTAGATAAGTGCTGGAACAATATGTGCACAGATACATCAACACTGTCAACCTTCCACAAATACTTCACTGGACCTGACCCTGGCCTTGACTTACACACATCAGGTCAGATGCAAACTTTGTGAAAACTCACCTTGCTCTCTGTTAAAATTTTAAGGACAACTTCTAACCAATCAAACACTGAAGCTTCACACACCTTTACTTGCCTACCTAACTGTTTCGAGTATCAAACCACTCTAGTTGGCATCTCCCTCATGTCAGTTGAACATGCACACAGTGATCTCAACATGTTCAGCCTACCATTAAAATTTCAACATGCATACTAACTCTGATGACATAAATGCAACTGAAACTTGAACAAACAACTACCCTCCTAATTCTATCCATCATCAACAACTCCTAGTCTACCCCTTCCATCTACATGCTAGCTGCTATTTGCTGTTACCCATGGCGAACCATACTTCCTAATACACCCATCACCAGTGTCCCCAGTGCAACCATTTCCCAAAATATCATCAGTTTTTCCACCCACTGATGAAGAAAGCAAAATCAACATTTCCATTTATTTCCTTAAATGTAACCCAAACCCCACTGCTACATTCACGAGTATAGTAATATGTACACAAGAGTGATGGTGGAAAGGTCGAGCAAACTCGAGAAAGCAAAGGGAACTGAAAAACAGAGAAGAACAAGGCAACCATTACCTGATGGGCTCGCGAAACATGCTTGCTGAGGTATGAAGTGTTAGAGGAAATAGATGTGAATGAGGCAAAACTTTATAAGTGAAACTTGCAAAGTAAGAGAGAAGAAAAGAAACGGCCAGTCCTGAAACGTACGAGAATGAAAGTGTTGATAAAGTTTCAACTTATTCGAAATATTCGTGCGTTACTCCTTCATGATTTAAATGTGGATGCAGAAGTTTAGTATGAATTTAAGGAGATAAATGGAAATGAATGCATCAGTTTCTTATGTTAATTGCCTACCCACGTGATTGATATAAGATATAAGAAATTTCAGTTGATGCCTTCCTTCAGTTGCAAAAAATATAAGGTGTTTTTTTTTTTTTTTTTTTTGAATATGGCTGAAGAGCTACATCAGAGGAGGAGATAATCAATAGTTATAAATTATACGAGATGTCAGGGAATACGTTCGAATTGCAAGCATTGATTTGATGAATATTTGTTTAAATCTTCGTATGAATATAGATGTGGATGCAAAAGTCAGTGTGAGTTACAGAGCTGAGAGGAATGAATGCATCCGTTATATTTATAAATAGGTGAATATGAATGCGTGATATATGGTTTGTTTATACAGTTTGAACGTTACAAATGTTGATTTTCATCCCATTTTATATTTTGATTTTAACGTTTCGATATCAATAAATGAAATGGTAAATATTTAAGTAGGCTTAAAAAAAAAAAAAAAAAACGTATACAAATTTATTTGAAATCAGACCGTCAGTTAAAACAACGTAACGGGTGCTATAAAATCTCTGACTGATATTTTTCTTCAAAATAATTTGAAAATATGATTTTTACACTACGTTAAATAGACGCAGTCTAAAACATCAAAAAAATTTCATAAAAATAACATTTTAAAATCACATGTTTTATTACGTTGCTTATACCCTATAATTGACGCGTCTTTTAAACGCGAAATTTACCAATTCAAACATAGCTTAAATTTTCATAGTTATTATTTAAATTTATTGGCATTCACAATTTTATAAAATATATCTCCAAATTAAACTATACTTGTAAACATAATTTGTATAAAATATATTTCAAAATTAAATAATTAAAATAAAATAAATAGCTAAAACTAGGGTTGTTACAATATTTGAAGAGGTTAACCATGGAGTATTGCTTCACTACACCAAAACAGGCAAATTCTAATATTTATAAGTGTTATAAATAATTTCAGTAACACTTTTTAAGTGTTACTAATGGACTGTGAGGGATGCAGCGGCCAAATTTGTAACACTTATAAGTGTTACAAACATACGTATTACTAACACTTATAAGTGTTGGTACCTAAATATACGGTAACACTTATAAGTGTTGATAACGAAATATACGGCAACACTTATAAGTGTTGATAACGAAATATACGGCAACACTTATAAGTGTTGGTACAGAAATATATGATAACGCTTATAAGTGTTAGTAACAAAATATATGGTAACACTTATAAGTGTTGGTAAAGAAATATACGGTAACGTTTATAAGTGTTGAAAAATAATTATTTAGTAACACACACACACATATACCAAAACTTAAACGCAAAGTTTAAATATAAACACTCTGCAAATAATGGTTTCCATATCACAAATAATTCATCATACATATTCAATGAAAAGTTTAAACGCTTTGCAAGTGTAGTATAATATATCATAAACAATTATTTACATATCTAAAATACTATAACGTCATATATTCAGATATTATTACAACATAAGCTTCAAAAAAAAAAAATCAAAATACACTTAAAGTTTAACTTACGGTTAACCTAACCATTTCTGATCATCCACTGCAAACTCTAATGGTTTTGAATATTCTTCAACGTGCAATACAACAATCCAAAGAGTCCTTCTTCAAGTTCCTACATTTAATATAAACACTCGATAAAAACTTATACATTCAAAATCAAAAAGTTAAAGACTGAGTTACAACTCAGGTTCTAATTTTTTTTTTTTGTATTTATGAATTTACAAAATTAGTATGCAAAATACATGTTAATCAAACTCAATTAGCATTTTCCAATTGAGTTTGCAAACCCAATATGCATCGATTTTGCTACATGCATAGTTTGTGTGTTCAGTTTGCAAGCTCGGTTTGTGTGCTCAGCTTTGCAAACTAAGTTTGCATGCTTAGATTTGCAAATTGGTTGCATGCTTGGTTTGCAAACTCTATGGCATGCTGGCAGCGTTCAATCGTTAAAAATAAACATGATGGTAAAGGTTTGCTAACGTGGAGTGTGTTGTAATACTAGTATATCAAGATCAAAAATGATATCTCTTGTAAAGTTGATAGTAGTGATGATTTGAAAATTTTCAATAGATTATAAGAAAATATGTAGAATGATCAGTGTTTAGAAACTTGAGTCTTGATTTTATATAAATAATCGTTCAGAATATGTAAAGTTGATAGCAGTGTTCACGCTAAACATGTTGCATTATACTCTAGGAACGAACAATTCTATAATAATTTGTGTCATGACGGAGGAATATTTGTTTTACAAAGCGCTGAGACCTAATATTACAAACCGTGTTTAGTGCAATGCAACTAGGAACAATGCTTAGTTGAAATTCTGCAACTGAGTTATTGCAACCCAGCACACTGAGAACAGTGCTAAGTTGCAACAACTGAGCATTATGCCCAATTGCAAATGCAACTAGGTAGTGCTCAGTTCAGTTGCATTTGCAACTGGTGCTCAGTTTCATTTGTAAATGAACTGAACAGTGCTCAGTTGCGACAATTGAGCACCATGCCCAGTTCAGTTGCATTTCCAACTAAACTACTCGGTTCAGTGGCAAATGCAACTGAGAATAGTGTTCAGCTGCACCAACTAAGCACTGTCCCAAGTTGTAAATGCAACTGAATAGTGCTCAGTTCATTTACATTTGAAACTGAGCGGTGCTCAATTGCAACAATTGGGCACTATGCCCAGTTCAATTGCAAATGAACTAATGCATTGTCTGCAGGAGCAGCCGTTACTAGAAAATTTGTAGGCAGGGCCTGTTTGTTTTTTAGCCTAATTTTATTAGAAAATACGTGAGCGGTTGCTTTTGAACCCTTAGTTTAAGTTCTAATTCTGACTACATTGCGTATTTGTGTAACAACAATATAAAAATCAATTATGTACAAGACATAGAAATAAAACTCGATTTATTAATCACTATAAAACGAAACAAGAACTAACAATGATTCTTAACCAAGATTACAGTCGGGATGTAGTGGATCACTTTGACAAAAGTTGAATAATACCAGTATGGACGTGATGGTTGCTTTTTAGTTTACAAAAGTTGAATATTTTTCTTTGTTTACTTATGTCCAAGATTTGATATCTTTAATGTTGTTTATTTATACTTAAGTTATTCAAATATATGATGCATTGGATAAACAAAATGATGCATATCCTCAAATTCACCCATATATGTGGACACAGTTAATATCAATTTGGAACTAGGGAAAGTGACAGTATTTTGACGTCCCTCTTTTCTATATTTTCAAAAATGATCATGAAATCAAACACATTTCATTTTGAGACCCTTCAATGTTCATACCAAATAAATTGATCGGTAATTCATATCAAAGTAAAAATACTTACATAGGCTTTTGCTGTAGATGGAAGAACTTGATCAGATTTCTTATTTATATGTCCCGCCTTCCAAACCATTGTCCGCATAACTTGTTCAGAAAAAATCTATGATACATCATTAGGAACCAGGAGTAAAAGCCTGTACATGAGGAAATAAAAGTGAGAAATTAGTTACAAGGTCCCCTATCATTTTACAAATGTGCAAAAGTGTACTTCAACCTTATTAATTGAAAAGATTTGATTTTGCTTCTTTTCACATGTCCATATTTTCATGTTGTACATTCAAATATCAACGTGAATGTAAAGATTCCAGGAATTATCTGCAATTTTTTCAGAATTATAAAGCTGAAACCTGATATTATAAAAATAGAATGTATCAGCATATATTTTGTAGCATAATAAAATGGACAAACTCTGTGCCTCTAGTTAGATGCAATCATATTCTCTGTTGGGTTGAAACTACTCAAATACATGGAATAAATCCTTTTCCCTATGATTAACAAGCTACAGTTTTATTTAATTTTTCCTCCTTGTTATTCTACAATACGATCAGCATATACATATCAGTTCTTTGTGTAAACTTACACATCCATTGATTTTGTCATATTACTTGATGTTTTCCTTTTTTAAATTAATGATCCAGCATCCTATAAGATTATTACAAAATATTTTTTGGCTTCAGTGTTCAATATTTTTGTGAATATTGTATATTATTTCTATGTTCATTTTCAATCATGTGCAGATTGAATATGCATACATAAAAGCAAACTTATATTGGAATTATATTCATCAATGTCAACCTATAGCTCAAAACGCTCCTTATTATACTTTTATTTCTTCACTAATATAAGCATAGGAACAATCCTAGTTTTCTAACATAATTTTTGTACAACTTCTCAAAATATTAAATATACAAGATATTACGTCAATTGCACTAATCATCATCAGACCGTTATGAAATCATCATCGCTCAAAGGTAATGATGATATAATTTCAGCCAAAATCTACAAAAAGCTAAAAGCTAAAAACCGTTAAACTTACCCTGGAAAAAATAAACATAATCAATTGACACAATATATCAGTTTGTTTGCCTTAAAAATTCGTTTAGTAACTTAACTATTACGGATATGCATTGACAAATGACAACATGATTAATAATTCTCAATATATAGTTAACGGTCTCGACTCAAACTAACTAATCGTAAAGACGGCAAGTATAATACATATAAAGAGATTAATAATGTCAATTTGCAATACTGCATGAGACACTTGAGATTCATATTAACTATGACAATGACATGTATATAATATGATTGGTTATATAATATTGTGTTGCTGTCAAGAACATAAGGCTTAGTCATTCATTAAAGTTAACGTCTATTTAAAGATTGGTCGCTCGGACAGTTAACTGCAACATTTCTTAGTCAACTAATATGTATAGTCAACAAAGTTTTTTCCCTTACCTAACCAAGAGAGCACCTTCAAAATAAAGTAACACGTAGATCTGTAACTTACTGTGGTCTATTTTATCATTATTTGAAATTATAATTCAATTTAATGCGTTGGTGGTATTAGTGCTCTTCACTTATTTCCCTTATGATCAAATGCCTACAGTACTAAAAAGTCATAATTGGTTGTTGAAATTAAACAGGGAAAATAAAATGAATAAAACATAATGATATCTATAATATAAGATGAAGTGTATATGTCATTTTGTGTATCAACATATTTTACTTATTTATGCTTTCGTAGAATTGTGGGCTAGGTAATACTAGACCTTCAATTAAGTGTTATGAGAATGGTAAATATCAAACGGGATTTCTACAAGAGAGCTACTTTATATACACGGGTAGTGTTGTCATGTAAAGGATAACAAATTTTTCAAAAAATGTGGACTCGTTGGAAAATACCTACATAATTGAAAGCAGGGTTAAAACTTACCAGTTCACAATCAGATAGATGAGGATTGAGCTCACCATCAAGTAAAATATTTGTAGATTTAAAATTTTTGTGGATAATAGATGGAGAGCACACTTCGTGTAGATACCTGGAAATAGCAAAAATACTTCTTGCATCTATTGTAGTATATCACTGAAGGGAGATAAAACATCAACCAAATATACACATTTACTTACTCAAGTGCCCGTGCGGTTCCAAGTGCAATTTTGACACGCGTGTTCCACTCCAATGGTTTGCTGAATTCATCTATGTGGTGTAAGGCATCATAAAGTGAGTCATTCTTATAAAAATCATAAACCAGTAAGTTTTGTCCATGCTCGAAACAATAGCCCACTAGCTCTGAAATATTTGGATGTTGCATATTTGAAATGTTTGAAACCATTTCCGTAGTCCTTACTCACATCAGTCGTCATCCACATGAGTTCATTTAATGCTACAATAACATATGAATTGAGAAAGATTCAGAACTGGATTGAGAAATTATTTGCAATGAAAAAAATTACCCAATACTAAATTATGAACAGAAATATATAGTATATTGAATGAGCAGATAGAAAAATGAAACAAGAACCGAAAAAATTCAAGGCGCGGTCGATAAAAGAAAATCGAAAATAATACAAGAATCCACAAAAGGGATTGACGATACTTGAATATTGTTAGATCGCTGAAGCAGTAGCAGGAGAAGTAGTTGGATTCGATATCGATTGACTACGAGATGGAGTCGTCGCCTTCCCGATGCGATCACCAGTCGCCTGCTCCATGCTTTGCAGTGAAAACCAGTCATTGGTTTTTTAATTTTTTTGATCTACAGACACTAAAGGCACTTCTTTTCTTCGATTGCATTGAATATCTAAAGCAGTTATGCACATGTATTCAACAATACCTGGAATTTACACTTTACCGGGATTTCCCAAAACAAACAACTTATTCTTAGTTACTCTTTTTTTAATCCTTTAACTTTTATGATGTATGTTACTCTAGTTGCAAATGAAATCTAATAAATAATTCATGATTTGAAACTAGAAGCCCTAACTTTGTTTGCTTCATATGCAACACTTTGAAAAAAACTCCAATTTAGCATGTTTGATCATGGATCAGGTATAGTGGTTCGTTGCAACAAACAATAACACGTTAGGTTTATACTCCAATACCAGTCTATATGTTTTCATATTTTATGGTATGAGTAAATTATCAAACACTCGTAGTTTAGAAGTAAAAGTTTTCTTAATAACCATTTCTATTATCAATTTCTAGATAAAGGTTAAATGAATTTAGAAGTGAAAAGGACCTTCATTTAGTCACATCCATTAATTCACAGCAAGGTTATCAAAATGAAATTCAAATCGAAAATCGTAAAGTTTAAATTTTAAATCGAAACGAGATTTAAATCGTAATAGTAGATTTAAAAGATCCACATTTTAAGGTTCATATACACTTTGAAATTGATTTTTATGTTTGAATTTCTACATCTAAACCTTAAATTCAATTTTTTATTTTGTTCCATTTTTATTTTTTTAGATAAACTTAGAATTAAAGTTGTAGACTAAATAAATATATTGAATATATCAATATGTATTGAATGAATTTTCTCTGCTATGGTTTTAACAGATTTGAATCAGAATGTAAATCGAATCACAAAGGAAGAGATTCGATATAAAATGGGATTTAAATCGTAGGATTTTAAGATTTTTGACAACAATGATTCACAGTACTATTTAATAAAGTAAAAGTACTATATAAAGTAAGAGAAATACAAAAGTGTTTATAATCTATTATGGAAGGCATAAAAAATAAAGAGTTTGTGCTCTATTTAAATTTGCTAGTGATTCTTCCACATAAAAAAAACACATCAAGAATAACCTAAAGACTAGAATAATGTCTCTTTCTATATTTAATATAAGGTAAATGTTAAATTCTTGGCTATTCTGCTATTGTTATAAATATATTAATACGTGCATATAATAAGTTTTTAGGATTTAAAATTAGTCATTAATAACGTAATGTGCGGATCATTGAATGACTTGTACAAACCAATCTTCATATATACATACTATAAAAAAACCTGCATGGTTTTAAAGAGGTTCTGCAATACATGGACCATTCTTTATGAACTACAGTTCAATATTTTCCACTTGCTTTACATTAAACAGATATCTTTATTACAGCTAGCAAACAAAAAACCGAAGCTATCAAATTTTAGTTATACAAAAAGCCATATGATCAGTTCTCAAATCTAATAGCATGACATATTATTCATACAACATCAAAAAATAGGTGTCCAATTGAACCAAAGGAAACCAACTCTTCTAGTTTTAAGCTAAAAGAAAAACAATGCAAAGTCATAGCTAAATCTTTCCTATGAGCTAAAAGAAAATTGCTTTACCTATCAATGACATACCATTTAAAATTTACAAACTATCAATTTCCTAAAGTTTCAAATCTGAACAAACCATTTAATCACAAGCATATTAGAAAATTAACATTCAGTTCAGCACCTAAAATATGAAAAAATTCACAAAATCAAATCTGAATAAAGCATTCAATCCGTATAAACATGGATCTTAATCACTTCCACGTTCAACCTAAAGCTTGCCGCCAACAGATAGCTAGAGGTTTCAATGCATAGAATAATATCCAATAATCTGAAATACAAAATCAAAATTTAGCCTGATGTTTTTGTGATGCGCGAACCTGATGTTGCAATAGCCATCAATGTTTCACCGAATCGCATGTATAGATGCAAATATTAACCCTAAATTTGATGTGACGAATCATGATATCCATCAGTCCATGTATAGATGATCGGTTTCATGGAAGCTGCGAGAGAAGAAACTACCGGAAGCCTCGTTGTCGTTAATTCGTGAGATTGTGGAGAGTCGATGAGAAGGGAAAACCTAAATTGGAAATAAAAAAATGCAGCCAAAAAAGGGAATGTGAATGGATATGTGTGAGAAATGAAACATGGGCTAAATTACAGAAGAGTGCACTTGTTAATGAATTATTTACAAATTTACCAACCATTGTAACGCTTATTTGTGTCATAAATCATAGTCAATGTGTTGTAAAGTTTATATAGCAAAATTATTCATTTTTACCAACACTTTTTCAGGCATATGTGTTAGTGGTTTGTAACATCTATAAGTGTTAGAAATTTACAAATATAAATGTTGTAAAATCACTAATTTGGTGTAGTGTTTTGTACGATTATGTAATTTTCGTTCACTAAAATTTGTACGACATAAAATTTTATAAAATTAAGCAAACTGCAATTGTGATGTCGAAGATTAGTGAGGGCACACAACTGTGAATGAATAACATCGAACGGTAGAGAATGTTGGACAAGAAACAGTTGTGGAGAGGGATTTGAATGTGGAAGAATGTAACATCCCCATATTTGGAGGCCTAAAACTAACGGTTACGGATGCTGCAGTTATCCATAGTTATTAATCATTGACGATCAAATATGACGACATTAGATACTTTGATACACGAAACATAAGAACATGAAAAAAAATTAAACAACACACAAATTCCATATTCCATTTCAAAATATTCCAAAATGATTACATAATCTCAATTCACAGACCACGTTCAGATAATACATAATTATTACAAAATGCGCCAAGAGTGACATATGAAGATGCCCACTTGGTAGATCATGGTATATAGATAGGCAATAAAACTAATTGCCATAATAAACAAAATACATAGCGGAAATAAAAAAACTCTAATTTCAAGCTTGCCTCCTGCACGTCCACGGAGGCATTATTCGTCTAAAAGAACACCTGAAAACCTTAACTCTCAATCTACTCGAAATCAATTGAGTACCCGAGAGTTTAGGGGAAAAGAAAAACTTCGAGTCAGGCATAAAACCTGGTATTAATAATATTTATCACCTCAAACAATTTAACTATCTAGTGAGACCACGCCGCTTAGCGGAACGGGTTTTCCCCTCGTTAGTATCTCAAAACATTCATAAAACCATATACCGTGCTCATGCATCCACAATGATTAAAACATAGTATTTCAAAACATTATGATGATATGCAAAACAAATAAATCAATTACCCAACCCTATTCATTCTGACTATCCCAATTATAGTTTCTAGGGTTACTAATAGCTTGTTAAATGTTTATGTACTATCTGTCTAATTACTTAGTTTTCATTGGATTACTAAGAACCTATAGGCAACTCCAATATCTTATTTCTTATCCTAATTTTCATGGGCTGACTATGTAACGACCCGCTATTTTGGACCATTCGCATCTGCACATGTCAGACTTGAATAATTCAAAATACCGAATTGTTAATTTAGATTTGACAAAACTGAGCATATACAGTAAATAAATAATCACATATCACAGACACAGAGTAATAAATGCAGCGGAACAAAGGATAGTAGTTCATGAAACTACTATATAAATAACAGAGTTAAATAAGTTACAACAGAAGTCTCGAATACAATAGTCAAATACAAGAATCAGAATACATCACTAGAATCAACTGAATATCTGAAAGCTGGATAGATAGCTGGATCTCCATGCGAAGCTCCAACTCCATAGGTGAGTCTCAAAAGCTGGTACTCTCAGTCTGACCGGAGCATAAAGAAAAACACAAAACACTCGAGTCAGGTTAACATTCTTATATCAATAAATCCAAATCAAGTGAAATAACAACTGAAATACAAGTAACTCAAAGGACGTTGGAATAACGGTCCTCTAAGGATCCGTTAAACTATATACTATGTAGTAGTGTACGCTAAGTAGATAATGCCTATCGGTAATATAAAGTATCAAAATAGTGTTAAGGCGTTACCATTACCCCCCTTAACACATTTTATATAAGCGTCATAGACTATGCAGCACTATAAACTCCACCGTAAACTAGTGGGCTATCAGGGAGTACTTCATAGGTATAACTCAAAACAAATTCGTAGTGGTCGCGTATATAGGGATACAAGTATGACAAGGCACATGAGGCAATACCTAAGGTAGTGAAACTACCGTTTGCCTGATCCGGACTGGTGAGAACGCATCGTCGCAACGATCGCAACACCGCGAAACAACAATCCTAAAATTTCGAGGGTGCACACCAATCAATAACAAGTAATGAGTAGTTTATGATGAAGTGTGTTCACTCGAGGTGGCTAACCCCATTTGGCCTGGCACGGCTCCTGTTTTAGTCATTTCCAATTTGACACAAGTGTCAAGGTTATCCATTATCGTTCTCTTTCTTCAGTCATCACATACACCATTCCAACCACTTCATTCTGGATCACACTCCACGTATAGTTATTAAAGTGGTTTTCGGTTTAGATAGAGAGTATGTCCATAAACGATCCCGGTCTCTTTAATAACTTTCGTAATTATTACACCGATTGGTCGTTTAATAAATTTCAGAACCAAATCAATTTCAATTTCAATTAGAATTCAATTAGAATTTGTAAATCAACATTTCATTTGTCTTTCTAAATCAATTTCCATATTTTACGTTCAAACTTCCAAATTCATAATTTCAAAACGCTATGATTCAACTTCAAAATTTGATTTATAACAATTCAAAATTTATTTAAACTTGTATATAAATTTCATTCTGTAATCATTTAAATAAATTTAATTTCACATTCAAATCAATTTAAATCCATTGATCGACTTCATTCAATATTCGTTAAGTTAATTTACCATTCAAAACAATTTCTATTTAATTTCCAATTCGTTAAATCAATTTAAGTTTTCCTATATCATATCAAACTTCCAAATTTAATTAAATTAAAATTTTCAAATCAAATTCTTTAAATTTCAAGTCATATATCAATTTCAATAAATCACATTTTTATTTCTTGTTAAATAAATTCGATTTCACTTATTTACTTATTTAATTTAACAAATTTTCAAAACTTAATTATTAAAGAACTCAATTTCACTTATTAAAGAAGTTAAATTTCACTTATCAAAGAATTCAATTCTATTTAATTATTAAATAATTCAATCTCATTAAATTATTAAATAATTTCAAAACTTAATTATTAAATAATTTCAAAACTTAATTCAACCATTTCTTAAATTAAACAACGTTCTTTCATCAATTACTTTGTTAATATTTTGTTTCAGATTATTTAATATTAACATTTAAATTTCACTAGAATTCAAATTCCAACTTCATTTAAAACCCTTATTATTTTATTCAAATAAAATATTTATTTTATTTTTAGATCAAATTATTGACCAATCGGGTTTTATTTAATTCTCTATCCTAAGTCAAAGTTTTATTTGGGTATTTATCATTTCAACCCGATTCCATTTCAATTCACAAATCAAAGCATAGCAAAGGGAACTTGCAATGTGATAACTGGGATGGTGTCAAAGTAAATAAACAAGCAATAGCAAACATCAATATCAATCTAATAATTTATTTAAATAATCTCGAAATAATCGTATTAATTTACATATCTTGTTTATGCAAATTAATATAATTACTTCTAGAATCCACACTATCATTTCGTGTAGATTAATGATTATTAACTAATATTTATACGGTTCTTCACTTGATATATATTATTCAATTTCATACGTCATTGATTTATACAACATACATTCAATGGTTCAAGGTGTAGTTAACACTATTTCTACGTGTCAATTTATTTAACAGTTGAAGGGGTCAAATTTAACTAATCAAATTCAACATATAAATCCATTTTAAATTGTTATCTATCCTATATCAAATTCAATTGCATATTATTCATCACTTTAACATTAACAATTTAACGTCCAATATAAACATCAACAATAAATCAATTATCAACCAGACTGGATTATTATTGTATAAATAACATAAAGTGGTGTCAGATGTCACAGGTGAACTGATACAGGTAATAACATACGAGTATATATGCACGCCCAGGTGGGCCTGCATCTAATCACAATGTCTTGTTGCTAGATCACCTGCTTCGTCCTTTTTAGTGCTCCATGCTCAGTAGTCTCTCATATATCGTTTACGTTGTATTTTTTTCTATTTTAAATTCACATTTTGTTGAATATACTCATTAATATTTTTGTTAAATTTGTGATTGTGAAAAGATTACACGTTAGATGATTAAAAAATTCAAAGTTTGAATCAAAGATGTTTTTACTTTAACCTTATTATTTGCATAAGGTTAGGAAGTTAAATTTTATTTTCCTAGCTAATTCTTCCTCAAGCAAATGGAATTGCAACGCTGTTCAATGCAAGCTGTCATATGTTGTGTTTCGACACTCCAACGCGTTCTCATAAACGCATGCATCATTGTTTTGAAACGACGCTACCTTAATGAAGGTTTACGGTGTGCCAGCGTCCCAGTTGAACATCCCTTTCACCGCCTTCCGAAACGGGCACATACATGGTCTTGCCAACACTTGTTCGTAACAAAAGGGATTCTCAATGTTACATGTCACCAATTCCACATATATAAAATGTTATGCACCATATTTCTTACAATGTGGGACTTAACGTTCACCCACGCACTCTCAAATGCGAGACATACCTAATAGATCTCCACCTTGGAAAACATTTCCTCTAACCTTCATTTGAAGCATACTAAAGAAGCTATGTAGTTGGTCATGCTGCTTCCACTTCTTTATGCAATTGGTGAGGCTACATTACCAAATCTCCACTTCAAGGTGAGTACTTTCACTAAAACCACCTTGGAGGATCAACAACGCAGGAGAGCTGGCTATGTATTTATTAGTGAGGTCGGCTGCTTACATATTCTTCATATCAAGCTGGTTTCCATGATGAAAGCTCGAAGATAATACGCCCTTTCCACCCTTTCAACATCCATCCATCATACTCATCAACATCAAAAATATTATCGTAAAGCATCATCACTTTCTCTTTTTCCTTCTTCAACATCTCTTTATTTGGTGGGTTTTACCGAATCCTAGCTCGAGGTGTCCTTAGCTCACATCACTTATAAGTTTCAAGGTTCTCTATCTGTATCTAAACAAAAGGCATGGAATGTATATGAGTTTCAAATATTTGTAATGGCCACTTGTTACTTACTGGTTATGTGTGTAACCTTCATTAAAATTAAACAACATACGAAACTATCTATTGATGGACTAAATATCAATATTCATTATAAAGAAAAAAAATGTAATGTGTTGTATATGATTGTTGTCCTATTTTCACCTCACTTTATTTCTAGACATTGCGTTTTAATTTCATCTAGAAAAAATTTTCAAAAAAATATAAACGGTATTGGAGGTAATATATATTATTGCTTTTAAGCAGTGTATCATGTAAACCATGTATTTCTGTTTGATGATAATACGATGGTAGTATTATTAGTACTTTATAAAAATATTGGTTCTTGAATAACTCATATTACCATAGCTAAAATTACTCAACATGCAGTATTTAAAACAATGATAAAGAGAGAAATCCCATTAAACGCACATTACAAAGCCTTAATGTACGGACAATATACCCACTATTTGTTTATCATAATAACGAAAGGTATCCAATGTTCATATATCATTCATGATCATTTACATAAATGCTTAAAAAATACAAACTCTGGAGAAAATACTTAAAATGTCATAAAAATTTATTTAAAAACACGTGTTTCCAAAGACAATTGCTTCAATCTGCTTGCAGCTTTGCACCCCCTAACTTGGTCACCATTTTTCCTGTTTGTTTCCCTACATGCACAACACATGAAACAAAATAAACTGGGATATTTTACTTTCGCTGAGGTGGTTTAGGGGAGGCCATAGCAAAGCAGTTGAATACATCAAGAAGGGTTGCAGTCTTCTGAACGTTCGGAAAAGTTACAGAGGGGATGAGTGGCAAACAGATAATAGTTTGTAATTCTAGAACTTAGATGTAGTGATTGAACTGAAGATCGAATTCGGGGCTAGAAGTGGAAGGCATCATTGATGATGATGAGATTCACATTGCACATTTGGTTTTTTGGATCCTAAGGACGCAACCAAATTGTCGTGACCGCAGCAGCCACAGTGGAAACAGCGAACAGGGTCGCATCAAGTCTTAGCTTCGTGGTCGGTTGCGCCACATTGGAAATAGTAGCCGTTTCAGTTTCTATAAGAATTTGGTTCTGTAACAATAAGGTACTCCATTAGAACCAATATTAGATGTTGCCGTACAAAATGGAGCAGTATATTAACGCATCGAAACCAATGGAATGAAGCGCTTGCATTGTATACTCGATTACAACCCTGAGCATAAAGTGTTGGTGTAGAAGAAATAAAGTGCAGCAGCCAAATACCGATCTCGACCATTTCCTGAAGTAGCCTTGAAGATGAATCTTTGTACCTACTACATGAGTTCATCTGATCCATGTTAACTAATGCAGATAATGTTGAATATGATTAATTAAGTGAAAAGAATAACAAATATGAAAAGGAAACTTAAGAAAAAGACTGACCTATTTCCTCTCCATAATGAAAGAAACCTACTTCATGTTTTTTGTTGGACCAAAACAATCTCCTATTCCTTTGTAAGGTTCAGAAAGCAGCCAGATTTAACCAATCCTCCTGATTTTGCATTAGGAGCTTCAGCAACTGCTATACCGAAGTTGGAAAATGGGACATGTATAAGTCAATCGAAGTGCAGCTCATCTTCAAGCCATTTTATTCTGTATAAATCAATATCAGCTCATAGATACATTACAGGGAGACATTTTACTATTTTTATTTCACATCATCTGCAAGTAGCCTTCTCAGAGATGCCTTATGCCTTTAGTCAAAAGCATTCTGATGGAAAGCAAGACTACAGTTTCATCTCTAACTAACTTCTTGGGCTTAATTGATGAATTTAAATCAACTTCCCCATCTATATTCCAAAGCTTGCCTTCATGAAGTCTGATTTGAAAATTAAGGCAGAAGATTTTCTTCGCGATCTGCCTACATTGCGTAAAGCATCCTGTCTTCATTGCCTCTGCATATAGAACAAAATTATGGATGGTTTACGCTTGGTACACGCAAAACGAATATAAATGAGTATTTTTTAACTAAACAGGTTTACATATAAAACATGTTACGACACTCATTCTTAATTCATAAAATGAATATAAATGAGTAGTTGTTTAACTAAACAGGTTTACATATAAAACATGTTACTGCATTCATTCTTAATTCATGTATATAACGTACATACAATGTTGTTGATAATAAGGTTAAATAAATTGCAAGTGTTGCACCATTTCAAAGTACCGCCATAGGACACATCAGGCTAATCCTACAGTAACTTAATATACCTCCAACTCTCTCATAATAATCATAGATGGTCATCCAAACATATCTTCCACCAAAGTCCAACCTCTAGTACAGCCGGGATTGCATAAAATTAAATTTCTACAACCTCCGGTACATGTCCCACATCTACTTCTACAATTACATCTGCTTGCAGGCCACCAATACAGGTAATACTATAGTGGCACCCTGTTGAAACACTTAGCCTGGATAACTTAGACCCACTACCATTCTCTCAATTCCAATTTCCTTTTAATACTTTTCCAGCCTATACTCAATCATAGGTCCTTCCTACACAACTTGCAGCATGCCCAACAGTTGAGAAAATATACTGATGTGGGTATAAAAAGATAGTATATGCAACTCCACTTTAAAAAAAATAGGATTCACAACTTGCATGTAAACAAACATACAACTACAAAAAATAGTTTGATCATGAGACAATCATCTCCGAAAAAGGGTTAGCGGATTTAGTTTTTTATTTAGTCATGCCTACTTTATGTAAGTATTAAACAATAACATGTTATTCTCGAAAGCGTATGAGATAAAAGAAAATTAGAATCAAAGTTGAACATGGGATACGATATTTATGAAACATTGGCAATAGAACCAGACGTATAAACTGTAACTTTGAAAAAGGATTTTGTATCCAATTATGCAACATGGGAAATTTTGAAGCATAAGAGGTCCAAATAACAAACGTCCATATCTAACTTAGGAATATCAAGCAGCTACTCCAAATAGCTTTACCAATATTAAACAACTAAAACTATGATCAAAATAAATCTTCAAAGAATATTGGTAGATTCAACAAAATTAACATTATTAAAAGCAAGTTGATCACAAAATCGTGCAATATATTTACCATTGTTTTATAGTAAAAATACGTAGGACTACAAATTGACCTTTTTGTAGACCTAAAGCAATTTCAACATCATTATTTTGTCTTGTAGTTAAGCATAATTCTTTTATTTGCGGTGATTGAATCGAATATTATCCTTATAACATGTAATAAAATGCATAATTTATCCCATTCAAATTCATTTACACAAATAAAATATAAGTTACTAAACAAATAATCACTTGCTTAGTACATCATTAAAAACAAATAAAATGGGAATTTCAGAAAGACATGGTTGATTTTATGTTAATTGAACATAGAAAACATAGCCATTTCTTCCCATCTATTAATTAAACTAAAAAGTAGAATGAGTTGATGAAATTCTACAATAGTCAGTGTTATAGAGTCATTGGACTTAGTTTGCTAACGTGGGTCAAAACTAATTTTATCAGACAATTTTTTTCTTATGTTAGTTGTCATAACCAAACAAAACATAATTCATTCATAATCATCTCACCAAACAATTACTTAATTAGTTAAAAAAACAAAAGAATAAAAATGAGAGGTCAAATAATTATTTGTATGCAAAAGCATCCAAATCAGTTCTATATGTTCATAAAATCAAAGAATAAAAACCTAACTAAACTGACCAAATAAATAGCATGCATAGCAAAATACATATTTGTGCTACCAAATGGTTCTCTAAATGGATTTGTTCCGAATATAAAATCAAGAAAACATTAATTGCATCACTAAACTATTTGCAACAAAATGAAAACCAAATTAAATATTGATGATATCGGTCGGTTAATTACATCATAAGTGCACTGTGGAATTAGGTGAATAGATAACAAGGGATGTTGAAAAAACAAAGACAATTGTTTATCTATCGATAAATATATTAGGCCAGTTGTATATGAAATTATTGTTAAAAAAATGATGTGTCGCTGTGTTTCTACATGAAGAAAAGGTAGTAGTCTACCTAATGTTGACATCGACTCAATCTAAGTGACAAATTGCAGTAAGTTTGTCCATTTAAGTAATGTACCATCTTACTATTCTTCATACCCTATACTCCCATTATCTGTGTTGTACATTACGTAGGAAAAATAAATAAAAAAAATGAGAATTGTTTATGCTTTCTGGTGGCAATTATTTTGATGTAATGAGGTCTTTTTAATTCAAATAGTTAATATACTATACATAAAGAACACTACATTAGTATCCTTAAGACACAATTAAAATTAAATCAAATCCAATGTACTAAAATCAAATGGTATACAACATTAAAACCAAACCTTAGTAAAATTTTCAGAACTGGGAACCTAGCAATAGGTGAATACAAAATGAGATAAAATTTTCAAAATGTATGTGCAATATTGTAAAATATCATTATAACCAAAATTGAGCTTCTTTAGTTGGAGTAAGCAATTCCCACTAAGTGCAAGGATCATTGTCATATTGAATTGTTGTTAATTAATATGATTATTTGGTTCAATATAACCAATAAAAATTAATATCAATCTAGATGAGAGATCAAAATTTGGTCATCTAAGTGGCCAGGATTCATGTTTACTGCATGAATTTTCATTTACACAGACATTATCTGAATCAATAAAACGGATTTTTTTTGCTTAGATATAGCTGTTAGTAAATAAATAAGAATGGATTAAAAATATAAAAGCTTACTATTAACAAAATTAGGGGACAAAATATATGAAATATGCAATTGGCTAAACAATTATTGTGCATTAGGTGTTTATATAAAGAGGTCTTTACCATTTAAAATCCAGTCATCATCAACTGATGAATATCCATGAATGAAAAAGAAAACTTATGAAACTCCACCATGAAGGAACAAATTTAATTCTTTCATGTCTCAGCTACGCAAGTTTACTTGGCAGCAATCTTTAAAGTACTAAAAATGATATAATGAGTAAATTTTGCAATTTGTTTTAATTGTTATTCTATTGTTTGTATTCTTACCCAAAATTATGCTCAGCGCCTACCGCTACTCGTCGGACCGATGCTAGTCCATTGTTGCTCTACCGAGCGGTCGCCTACGTCATTGCCCCATCTGCTATTATTCTGCTATCCTATACGAAGCAGGTAAGGTATTTGAAAGTTCGTATCGCCTAAAATGGACACCACTCTGATACCATTTAAGTAAATATATAGACCCGATACCTACAGAAATGTAGGAAAAAGAAGTTTTTATCAAAATTCCGTTCAGTGAATAAGATATGAAGATGAAATATGAACACTCAAACAAAAGCTAAAAATTGACTATAGGAATGGGAAATTAACGATTTCACTAATTTAGTAGTAAATATTATAAATGTACTATAATCATAAAATCAAATTGTAGACTATCAAGTATATACTGAATCACATAAAGTAGATATGCAGAATCGAGGGTATGTGAACTAACCTTAGTCAACCGTTGATCAAACCATATGCGTTAATCACACAGTGAAGGTAAGGTAGGCGTTCTACCTGGAATCACCAAAGTGACCTAATTTGGTCCAAAAAAATCAAATTGGATACGCAAAATCATAGACTATCAAGGATATACTGAATCAAATAAAGTGGTTATGCAGAATCGCGTGTATGTGAACTAACCTTAATCGATCGTCGATCAAACCATACGCGTTAATCGCACAGCAAAGGTAAGGTAGGCGTTCGATCTAGAACCGCTAATGTGACCCAAATTTAGTCGGTTCAATGGTGATGATAGTGGGACTGAAGTCGCATTTGATTTGGATTCACCCTAAGGTATCCCTAATCTGTGCGATTCGTTGGATAAGATGGGAGGTGTGGAATCGCCTCAGATGTGTAACCGCCTCAACCTCTTTTTCAAGCAATGGGGATACTGGATAATGGGGCTAGGGTTTTTTGGTTTTGGGTAAGCACGTTGAAGCGAGTGGAAAGGGCAATTTGGGGAATTTATAAAGACACAGTTGATTTATGTTAATTGAATTATCATTATTAGTAGTAAAGATATATAACAGTGTAAATAACTAACAGCCGCATATTTCAATTTATCATTTCAATTGAAATCAAATTTAATATATGTAAGAACGTAAATCGTGAGTGATTGCTCACCTTCCGAGGCTAGAAAGAATAGACAATGAAGTTGAGTTACGAATCCAAGCACGAATTCCAAAGCAAATTAAGCTATATGACCCGAATTTGACGGACAAGCTGATAAATAGGGATTGACGAAATCAAGTCAGAACTGGATCGATGATGATAAATGGTATAAGTGAATTCATATAACTATAACTATAAAAAAAATCATATTCAAAATCCAAACATATATAAATTAAATATATATGTATTTATATATTCCAAAATCATTGTTCTTGGACACGAGTATTAATGATCAAAGACAAATACTTTTAAATCATATTACCACATGACAATATGTACAAATTGACAACATAACAACTCTAGAAACATAAACTGTAGCCCAGGTAATATAGTCTATACTACATATGTAACTACATACAAATTAATAAATTAAACACATGTTAATAAAACAGCAACTAGAACTCACATAAATTCTAAAAGAAGTTAGAAAAAACACAGACGTATACTAACCCTTTAAACAAACAAATATATAAACTAACCATATATATTCTACTTTGTAGTACTAGTTTCATTATATTATAAAAACAAAGACCAGACACTTTCAAAAATGAACAAATATATATATTTATGTAACTGACTATACTATGGTAAACATATACAACCTATACACCTTGAAAAATCAATATTGATATCTAGACATATAAACCCTTCAAAAGTCGAAACACATTAATCGATACTAGACTAGGTTCTAATATATATTTAAATTAGTATAAAATTAGTATACAACCGTACTTATAACTTACCTACAGGTCATTTTAAACAACAAGAAATTTACAAACTTACATATAAAATATTTGACCATCTCATAATACAAGGCTTTGAATAATATATATATATATATATATATATATATTCAACACAACATGAGAACATTGCCTTACTTATTTTTTGAAACCCAAAGTAGATCGCATAACAGTTTATATACACATATATTATAGACAACTTTATACATACAAATGCTCATTTTTTTTTTTTTTCTTGTTCAGACTTTTATATGGTAAACATTCTATGGTTTGTATATCTCCATATCAATAACACATAAGCTACCATAATACATATATATATAACTTAATATACTATTATATAACTAATAGTAAAAGTAAATTACAACAGAACCCATATAAACTTTATATTCAAAATAGACAATTTGATATACGATGATAAAATATAGTATAACAAAATATTTGATATACCTTATCCTATAAAAGAGAAGTAAAGCGCCAGCGAGGCATGAGAGAAGAACAAGAGAGGGGGAGTTGATGAGTCTCGGCCTCGCGTTGATAAGCGGCCAGAGGCGAGGGTGTTTGGGTTGCTGCCGTGGTGAAGACCGAGCAAGAAAAGGAGAGGCTGCATATAGATTAGGTTACACGTTGCTTAGGTGGGTGGAAGTGCGGGGAAGCGATGGAAGCATGGCCAAGTCTTGCATGTGAGTCACGTGAGTAGAGAGGCCGATGGGAAGGTGTCGGCCTTGTGGTCGCTCGGCGATAGGTGGAAGGGAAGGAAAATGTAGGATGGGTAGCCAGCGTAAAAAAAATATTGAAAGGGAAGGATGAAGAAAAGAAGTTTTAGGAAGAAGTATACAACCTAGAAAATATAATTATTCTCAATTCATTAAAGCAGAGCTGAGTACCGAGAGACCTGCCAATAAAATTCCAAACAAAAGAATAATAAAAGTCAGAAATTTATTTTGACAGATAAGAATGGGAAAGCCAATAGTTGAATTATAAATGCTAAACGGCTATCAGGTTAATACATTGAAAAATGAAAAGGCATATATACACAAAAGATGGAAACGATTGTCGATACGGTTACCGATTTGCCGGTTTTACCGCGTACCGGAATTCAAAACACCGAATTGGATATACTGCAGAGATCAACACGACGAGTCGATGAAAACGGTATACAGATATCTATGATACGATTGAATTATAAAAATTCGAAATTTCTACTAGCGGAAAATGCAGAAAAATAAGATCGACGGAGGTAAAAATGTCCGAATTTGAAAAAACGAAAAATAATGTCTCACTCAGAAAATGATTTAGAATTTTTCTATAAAAAAATATTCAGGTTTGAAAAACATTTTATTTTCATCAATTCCTAACTGATTAAATTGAAATAAAATTACACGCGAAAATAAACTTTCATATTTTTGGATGAAATTTTACCGGTTGCTATGTTTAACTAGACGCATTTTAAATATTAAATTTTTATTTCCAAATTCCAATATTTAAAATTTCACAAAAATTTAGTTAAATTATGTTATTAAAACGGTTAAAATTTATGGGTCGTTACAGACTAGAAATCTATTAGCTGACTGTCAATATCTTAATCCGGATATAGTTATCATGTGCTAACTACAAACCTATCGGCCCCTGCCAGTATCAAATTATAGTTTTCATAGGCTGACTATGAACCTATTGACCACTACCGATATCATACAGTTTTCATGGGTTTATTGTAAACTTATTGTCCATGCCGATATCTTTAGTTAAGATTTTAACATCTGTTAAGCTATATTCACTACTGGGTCAACATAACTGGTTATTCTGTCCTTCTCCAAAATACAGTTATGGGTTAATAATAATGTGAATAACATTTCCAAGATCTTTATTTATGTCATGGTTATTCCTTTAAAAATGAGAATGGGTTATTTGTTTTAAAACTTTAAAACATCACTTTCGAAACCACTGACTGACCTCCTTTGAAAGCATAAAAAACCTCTTTTCAAAACTCTTAGTATATACCTTTCGAAACCAATAATACCTTTCAAAGGTATCAAGAAACATTCTTTAAAACATAGCTTCGAAACACATAAAGTACCCAATCGAAAACATTGGGTTTACTCTTTAAAAACATCATTTGGATCAAAATGGTTATATACGAAAGTATCTCCTTCGAAACCAACTAAAATAAATTTAAGGAAAAGTTGATGGTGTTCGAAAGTAAAGACCTTTAAAAATTTAAAGCTTCGAAGGACAGTGTCGAAACTCCCTTTCGACTTCATCACCTTCGAAATCCCTAACCCCTTTCGAAAGTAATTAGAAAGTGGCTTAGCTTTGGTTAAAATAGAGATAACCTTTCAAAGCATCACAGTCGAAAGGTAGCATAGCGGCCAGGTTTTGATTGGGTCGTAACTTACCCTTTCGAAATCTCTTGTTTATGCAGGAAAAATAATACTGTTTAATCAAAACAGGAGAATATCATATTTATGCAGTCCAAATTTGATGACTATAATAGATTTCTATCTTATATTGAGCACTTATGTCATAAAGTTAGGTCTTTACCTTAATTTTGTTGATTCGATTTAGACAAAACTAGTTAAATCAAACTTTTTATATTAATATTGCTAAAGCGGATGCTAAAAACCTTGATCTAGGGAATGTAGCGGAAAATAGTAGGTTTAATTAGATCTACTGTTCAATAGCGTTATATTGAAAAGGACGTTGCGATCGAAGAGAGGTATGCACTATAGCGGAGATTTTACGAGGATTTAGCGGAGCTTTAACTACACATTTGGCAATATATGTATGATATAATAAATATTTATATAAAACCAATATACACTTATCTATAATAATAGTCGTAATCTCTTTGATATAACACTTTTTTTGTGTTAGCGGGAATTAACAAAAAAGCCCTCTACCAATCAAACTTTAATATCGTTTAGAAATAGGATCTAACAATTAAACTTGTTTTATAAATTCAAACGCCCATTTACAAATATTACCAAATCTTAATATTACATAAAAATAGCATCTAATAAATAAGTTTTCTTTAAAAAATCATTCTTTATTGATAGATGATGTAAACAAAAATTCAAACAAAAAATTAGACATTGCAACATATAAATAAAAATTCAAACTAAACTACACATGATTTCAATGCAAAAATATGGTTAAGTGTCTATGCAAATCATTTTCTTTTGAGCGTATTAAACATACATAATTTGTGAACATCAAAAGTGTTTGCAAGGTCCGTTCAATTTCCCATCACTTGCACTGTATACATCAAAAGCGTTTGCAAGGTCAACTTTCAATCCCAGTTTCTTTGTTGAATCCTCATTTGATCAGTTATGAATTGATCCAAAGTCCACCAAATCTAAATAGTGTAACCCTTGATATGTCCTTGAAATCTAGTTGTTAGTTGTATCATTTGCATCAACTCCATTTATAGCGCTCAAAGATACTTCAGGTTGAAATTGATCCATCGTTGTTTCATTTTCATTATTTAGTTGTGTATGTGTTAATGAGTCTGACCCCGACAAGAACCCATCTGGCATGAACACTTGTTTCCCATTGCATTTATTTCTTGGAAACTATTTTCCATCATCCGTAACATGGATCTTGGCTTCTTCTTCGTATAATGTCATTTGAAGTGGGTTTCTTTGTAGAAGAATATAGAGCGAGCTTAAGTTGATTGCCGGTAAATGGTCTAAAATTTTTGATTTAAAAAATGGTTGAGACGTGGGTTGATTGTTTTGCGGAGCATATCTTCGCGGGTTGATTGTTTTGAGGAGGATATCTTCGCATGGTCTTCTCATTTGCATATGCTTCTCTTCATTATCATTGCTAAATTAATTGCATCACTTAATACTTAGAATATCGGCAAGAACATATTTAACATCAGTTTTTAATCCTCGCGAATATGTAAAAACATATACTTTGAAGATAATACGTCTAATAGACTCAGAATTTCATCAGATCTATTTTAGGTAATCCCTCGTTGTAGTGGTTGTCATATATGATAGGGCTTCAATGGCCTTTGAATGTGAGAAGTGCCAATTCTCATATATATTTCTTATTTAATACTTCCCTTTCAAAGTCATTATCAATGCGAGTGTTACAACACGCACTTCACACGTGATGATGACACCAGCTTTACGCGTGAATTGTTTTTTGATAAAGTGAGTATGTTTAACATATTCAAAAAGTGTTTTTGTTGTTAGTTTGAATTTTTGTTCTTCTGATTCTATCTTAGTTGCAACATCTACATTGGTGGTACTTAGGCCTTATTTTAAGTGGTATTAACATTTGGTGATATTTGTAAAGAGAAGTTTTGAATTTATAAAGAAAATTTATTTGTTGCATGCTATATTTAAGCTACACTGAGATTTAGTAATATTTATGGAGATTTATTTATTAAACGGTTTAAGGGATATTAAGATTTAATAATATTTATAGAGGGGAATTTTCAATTTATAAAAGAAGTTGAATCAAATTTTTAGGTGACATTAAGATAAAGGAGCATTTTTTGTAGTTTACACTGATACCAGAAAATGCGACTTCAAATTTATTACAACTACGAGCGTTACGGCACGCGCTTCGCGCGTGAATTATTTTCTTTATAAATTGTATATGTTTAAACCAGTCAAAAAAGGTTTTTTATTTTCATACGATATTAAGATTTGTATATTTGTAAAAATAATATTTTGAATTTGTAAAGAAAGTTTAGTTTTAGATCATATTTTTAGAAGCATTTTGAAGAATCTGTAAATCATGTTTAATTATTAGATTCTACTTTGATGGATGTTGGATTTTGTAAAAGATGTTTAATATGAGATCCTCTTTAATTAAGATTTGATACATGTAGAGCGGCATTTTTGGTAGTTCACGTTGACACCAAAAAAGTTTGACACCAAAACTATTACAACTATTATTTAAGATTATTAAAGATGTGCGTATTTGACCAATTCTCATTTTAGTGAACACACAAACCTAGAAATATGTTTAATGAAATATTCAAGTTTTAACTTAGTTTGAATTATTCTTGATGCAACGTAGAAATAACAGGTTATAAATAATAGAAATTATTTTTTGTTTTACGTGTTTGTAAAGGGAATCTATTAAATAATAGTAAAGCAGAAGAAATTCTAGCTCTCAAATTAATTATAGCATTTCTATCAGCTCTCCTTAACTTGCTCTGGATGTTTATTTATATTTTGTTCTAAAGACCCAATGCAACTTATTATTTTTGAATTGTTTATAAATTTTTATTAATATTACACTATCATTTTACATTTAAAAACCTACCCTTTCTGCTTTCTACTATCATTTTAAAAGACCCGATGCAATTTATTATTTTTGAATTGTTTATAAATTTTTATTAATATTACACTATCATTTTACATTTAAAAACCTACCCTTTCTGTTTTCTACTATCATTTTAAAAGGTCTCAATTTTTATGTACAATTTACGTTTAAGTCTATAAATTTTAATTAATTAAATAATTTAACTGTAAACTATTTGAACAAAATTAATTAACCATTATTTATGAATTTGTCTAATAAATAATATAGAAAATACGTCAACAAGTATATCACCCTCATTGTAACAAAATGTACAATTAAATTTTCATTCAGATAAAAAAATACTTCAAAACATAAAATTTTGGAAAAAACAATAATATATCTTTATTTATTTATATTTTTAAATGTATAAATTAATAAAACAATATGTTTAACATATAGTTTCCTTAAACTTTAGAAATATTATTGTAAACTAATTTGAAGCAAAATATATCATTTTAAATAATTAGAATATGAAAATAATGAGTATATAATTATTTTAACTATTCAAAAAAATATTTTAATATATTTAACTACGAAAACATAACATTTTAACATACTAAAATAAATAAATGATAATTTTTCTGTAAATTCATCTATAAATAATTTAACAAATATAAATCGGTGAACTATTTTACCTAATGTTAAAATTTTCAAAATTATTTTAGAATCCTAATATATTATTTTAGATATTTACAATCCAAAAATATGTAGATATTTACAATATATTCTGTTAATATATTAAACTAATTAATATATATGTTTATCTATGTATTGGTCTATTAAATAGTAGAAAAACAGAAAGAAAAAAATATATTTTTCTTCTTAATTCTCTCTTTTTAAGATTTCTTCTTTATTCTCTCTATTGATTTGTCATGAAGCTTCTCACGATTTCAATAAGTCAAAAATAAAATAGTATCGTTCTTTGGTTATTTTTTGACACACACACACATATACATATAAACACACCCGCACACATATGTTACAATTTTATACTCTCATCTAAATCTAATCTGAATATCTCGTATAATCTGAAATGTAACTTAATAAAACTTTAAAATATAACGTTATTTTGAAACTAACTTAATACTGTATATTTCAGTATGAATATTTTGAATCGGAAAATAACAGCATCTATAATTAATTATAACTATTTAGACATATAAATTATTTTTTAAGTATGATATTTAAAATGTAACCGCTTAATTTGAGAAATATTATTTTTAGTTACTTTAAAACAACAAAAACATTTTGTTAACACAAACATATGAAAATAGCAATACAAATTTTCTAATATATCATTTACTATACATATAAATTAATTATATACCATACTTAATGTTTAATTTATTTAAATTTCAAAAACATTTTTGTAGAATTATTTTAAATTTAGACGCATATATTAATCCAAAATAATAAATGATATAGTTTTCAGTAATTTATTCTTATGTAACTTAAATTATTGATAAAAATATTTATTAAATATATTCTATTAAACAATAGTAAGGTAGAAAGGATTATATATCACTTATGAATTTTGAGAATTAAGATCCTATTATTTCAATTTTGTATTTTATATAAAGATAACTATTGTTTGTAGTTTATGATTTTATGATTATTAATAAATCTCTCATTATTTCCGACCTACCATTTAGTTTTAGATATAAATTTTATCATTGTTTAATTAACTTCAACTATTTTAAATTCCAATTTGTGCTAATATTTTCTTTCCTTAAATGATATTTAGTAGTAATAAACATGCATAATAATGAAGCTCTCTTTTCAGTTTCTTACCACTTTATATTGAACTATAATTTACAAATTACTTAGGATGTTTTCTTAAATCCATTCAATTAAGCTACATCTAAGTTTATGTTCTAGTTTTTATTTCAAAATTGGCATTCAATTATAGACTTAACAAATATACAATAATTGAAACACATGACATGCATAAGTATAATTGAAAAATTGTACGTCAACTATTTAACAATGTATATTTGAAAAAAAAAAATTATAACACCATCATGTGCAACGCACGGGTTACACACTAGTAATATAAATAATAACGGATTTTAGGCTCAAGAAAAAAGTTGTATAAAAATTTAGTTTTAATGACAAAAAATTTGCTTTTTAGATTAAAGGACACATTTAATGTAAATCACAGAATGATAGCTGTAATGTCATTTTCTGTTTAAAATAATAAAGTGTTCTAAAAAAAAAACTTACTCTGCCTTAGACTAAATTTTTTCGTAACATCATTTCTATGTCTATTTTCCTCTAAATAATACTTGAATTATATACTTACAAACCAACCATTAATAAAAATTTGTCGGTGCTTCGTGATTATAATATCTAAAAACTAATTCACTCGGCTTCAACCAAGCTAATATGTCAGAAAATCTAATTTCATAGATTGAATAAATGGTGACGAGCTATAGAAATGAACAGAGAAGCCTTTTAAATTGGTATAGCATTTTAATTTGTTTTCATCTAATTACGTATAACAGCATCATGAATTAGATCTATTGCCTTTATTTGGACTTGGACTTGAACCTGATATTCCTGTTGCATTATTCAATGGTTATTGATGTAATTTGTCCTTGGCTTGACTTGAATCTTTACGCTCTTGAAAGATAAACCGTAAGGAAGATTGAAATTCTTGAATGGAGGAGTGTAGCCGATTGGATCTGATCTGAAAATCAAGTGTTTAAAAGTTCTTGCTTTTATAATTGAATCTCGAGCCTTTCATAAGTGGATCTAACAAAATTTTCCTCATGACTGTGCTCGATTCATGATTCTGACACCACTAGTGGAGCATTTTGAGAAGACTTCAAAAGCATGAATCGATGGAGAGGAGATGGAGCGAGGAAGAAGAAACACATGAAGAATAAGATTGAGCATCCGAAAGAAAGCAAATTTTATTCAAATGCAAATGTCAGCTCTCCACCCCATACAAATTGTTATTTATATAACCAACCGGACCTTGTAATCCGACCATTACATCATTGCACACAAGTCGTTTGATAAAATGTCAACACTGCACAACAAGATCAATTTAATTGCTCAAGAGCACTCGCTCCTTCAAATGGCAGCTTCGCCGCTAAAGATGACGACGAGCCACGAAAGGAGGGCAACACATGGCCTGCATGTATAAAACCCTGTAGGAAAAATGTTATATGAAACTACGTGGTACGTTCAAAAATCCAAGGGGACCTTAACCTAGCAAATTATATGACAAAATATGGTTGGATCTTGATGGATTCGAACCATCAACCTATCAAGAAATCACAAAAGAACACAAAAGATTCCTTCTGAAATTCTGATCGCTCAGGCCATTTAGAGCTTAAAGATCCATAAAATAACATCAAAACATGCCAAGTTTATTCAACCCAACAGCCACAAAATGAAGCACCAACGAAACCAAATAAAATCATCCTCCTCGTTGCCAGAACCCTGAGCAAAACTCACCTGTCTAGTCTTGCATCAACTTTTGATGCGTTTACAAGGTTAAATTCAGCAGCACAATTACTGCCATGGGTCTATCATTGAAGCCTGTTAAAATACTCTAAAAGAGTACTGCCGACAGCATTAACACATCAACTACGCGCACCAAACTAAAGCGAACGGCTAAAATAAAAATAACGTAGAATGGCCAAAAGAGAAGCGACCGTTATGACAAAAATTGAGGAATATAAAAAAATTATCTGAGAAAAATCATTTACCCTACCCTCCAAACGAACATCCGAAACCCTTGCTTTATATTTCCTCTTCTCAAAACCATTTTGCTAATAGCTCAGAATGTAAAATCTGCTAAAAATCTTTATCCAATCATTTGTGTAACATCTTTGTCCAAAAAAAAAAAAAATTGAACAAAAGAAAAAAAAAACACATTACATTAAATTACCGGCAATCTCAAATCAACAAAATTACCTCGGCCAAATAGCAATGGCCATTTCAAGCGGATTTTCCCCTCTATTTTATGATCTACGCTTTTCAACATCAGCTAAGCATTCTCCAACTCAAATCGTACGTTTAACTAGAAATTACGAATTGTATAAGCCATAAACTACCCATATTCAACCGCTTTATTCTTGAGTGGTTTTGGCAAGTGAACTTCTGTTGTATCAAAAAAAATTGGTTTGATTTCAGATTCACGTGCAATTTCATTGGATACACCATGGATAAGATACGGATGTCATGGAAAAAAATGCAATTTTATGAAAGTTGAAACCTAATATGTTTTTTACTGCAAAATTCTATCATTCTATCGCTGATCTTAACAATTTTCTTCCCGTTCGACGACCCAGAGTGATTGTAAAATTTTTTTTTACCGAAGTCTCCCAGATGCATAAAATACGGAGCTATATTAAACATAAAACATGAATTCACACGTTATATAAAGACCGTGAACAACCACATGGAATGAAAAACATGTTTAGGAATTTGGTAAAAATAAACTAAAAATAAGTCCGAAAATATAGACGTCGAACTACAACGAAAATCAAAGTTAACTTCCGTACCTTCAGGCTTATAAGGAATTCGAAATAATTAAAGACTTGAAAAAAGTATGAAAACTTTGGCTAGTTAAAGAATGACGCTTTAGGAGTTCTAAAGGCCATAGATTTTCAATCTCTTAAACAACATAAACATCCCAAAGAGCAATTTGTTTGAACAAAAGAATCCCAATTGTTTTAAAAAAATTATGAACTGAAAAATAGCCTTTGATGTACAATCAATACCCCTCCACATTTCACTATATTCACTTCCCAAGCAAACTCTTTCCAAGTGGATAATGATCCAAGACAAGAATAAAAATTGAGCAATTTCAAAAAAAGACCGGGACCTGCTCGTTCCTTCTGTAAAATAGAAGGGCATTCTGTAAAATAGAAGGGCAGTGTCTAGAAAGGTATGAGACAACTCCAAGCGTCCCAGATGTTTTAACAAACAACAATAGTAAAATTTAAAAGTTTTCAAGTCGCTACAAAAAATTAGCAAACATAAAAAACATCATACTTGCAGGTTAGAATCTCTGAAAATGCCCATCCAAACATAAGTTGTCATACATTTGTCTTCCGTTGCCATCAAACGTCCAATCCACGCTCGCATGCAAAACTATATCTCTACATTACAGCAGTTTCCACCTCTCGACCTCCAGTCATCTTCATCTTCAGCTTTTTTTCCACCAAGAATAGCGTACAAAAACATTTGATGGTTGCATCTCGGTACGTCTTGCCCTCTTCTAAGTATTTTGTGATGCTCATGTATAAAATTTGGTGCAGCGTAACTTACACATACAGTAGAGGCAATATTACAAACTAGGAAAGTATTACAATAACCAACAGTAAGAATATTTGCCCGAGAAGCATATAAAATTCACAGACCAAGACAAACAGAATCAAAATTATGAAATAGAATAGGCAGTCAACTCAAGTAGCAGCTGTCACACAATTACATAATTGCGAATATATTGGTCCTGGATAAAGGACAAGAGGCATGTTATTTTCATTGATCGGCCAAAGACGTGCAACAAATTGTCCTGTTGGATTTAATTTATCTTTTTTGGTCTTTGTTAAATTTAATTGTACTTTTCATTGATGAATCTTTCAGTTCTACTGCTTGCTGAAGAATAGGCGACGGGGTTAACCGACCTTTTTCGGCCATAAGAACTTCCGCATAAAATGTTGACAAAATATCACTCTTGGATGATATAGTAAAATACTATTTGATTTTAAACACTAATGTTAAATAATGCTGTGTTCTAGAAAATTGCTTGGCAGTAAGCTGGCTTTATGATGTTTGGATCACTGGTAAAATATGATAATCACTTGACAAAATTTCTAAGTACCACTGACTATATCTGAGTTAATTTGTAAATAGATAATTAAATAAGTGTAACAAAAATTGTTATTTACAAAGATGTACCTCTGTGTGGCATTAGATACCGATGAACGTTTGCTGAATTGGATGCGGGGGATCACCATAGTCAAGCCATATATAACAAAGAGAATAGAGAGAGACGAAAGCAAAAATGAGGGAGGAAAACCTGGGGCCAAAATCATGAATCTTCCCCATGCGATTTCCTCCCGAAACACCAACAAAAATTATTTTTATTAATTAGGAGACCTGCCAAGTGAGCGCACCCAACTAGGCAATGGTCCTGGTACAGAATACATACCGTTATCTTCTTCCTGAATGAGATTCACCTATTAGCCCTTAATAATCTCCTAATGTATTTTTTTATTGGAGATTAAAGGAATAACAACAATCAACAGGTCAAACTACAACAGATCTATGATTTCTTCCAATTCCAAATCAGAATAGATCTGCAGCCATATGAGGAAGGAGGAACAATATCAGCCAAACACACGCAGCCCACCAGCTTCAATCTTCGTTTAACTTGGAACTGAATCATCCTGAAAAAAAAAACATAGAAGAAATAAAAAAAAAAAAAAAAAAGTTATTAAATTTCCTAATGTATTTTCCCCATGCGATTTCCTCCCGAAACACCAACAAAAATTATTTTTATTAATTAGGAGACCTGCCAAGTGAGCGCACCCAACTAGGCAATGGTCCTGGTACAGAATACATACCGTTATCTTCTTCCTGAATGAGATTCACCTATTAGCCCTTAATAATCTCCTAATGTATTTTTTTATTGGAGATTAAAGGAATAACAACAATCAACAGGTCAAACTACAACAGATCTATGATTTCTTCCAATTCCAAATCAGAATAGATCAGCAGCCATATGAGGAAGGAGGAACAATATCAGCCAAACACACGCAGCCCACCAGCTTCAATCTTCGTTTAACTTGGAACTGAATCATCCTAAAAAAAAAACAGAAGAAATAAAATTAAAAAAAAAAAGGGTTATTTATCAGCCCAGTATAAAAGTAGGAGGAGGGAAAGAAAAATAGGGGATAAAAAAATAGACCACGATGGGATTTGAGTAAGAGCGAAGGAAAATGAAAAGAGGCGGAATGAAAGGAGGAAGGACTGGTTGCAATTTATAGGTCTAAAATACTAAATGGACGGATATTCATAAGCGGCTATTAAATTTAACGGTAGAGATGAATACAGCCGGGGACTTTTTATTGGCACAGACTAGCCAGATGGTCGCTGGATGCTGGTTGCGTATTCCAATCAATTATTACGTGGACGCATTCAATGCGAAATGTATAACGTCACCGCTTACGATTTGATACACTTTTATGTGTTTATCCTCCGCGGATAATTAGGTGCGTTTAACGTATTCAAAAGGAATAATATTCATAAATATTTAGCTGTGTTTTTATATTAAAATCATGTGTGATTGCTCTGATTTTTATTTTTAAGTTGCAACATTAAAAAAAAAATTGAATTTCTTTTTGTTGTCGATTAAAAAAGAGGGAAAATGTACAGAAAATTTATTTGTTAAATCACATTTTCAAGTAATGTTAAATTTAATAATATATGTAAAAGAACGTCTTGAATTTGTAAAAAAATATATCCACTAGATCCTATTTTTAAGTGATATTAACATCTGATAATATCTACAGAGAGAGGTTTTTGAAAGCTCGTACTGATACCTAAAAAGTGTTACACCAAATCTATTATATTTAAGTATTAATGGCGTGCAAGTAATATAAATAACATATGTTTCAAAAATGCCAGAATATATATATATATATATATATATATATATATATATATATATATATATATATATCAGAAAATACATGGTTGCTTTGGTTTGATTTGAATTGGTTCAGATCCCAATGGTTTGGACAAATAATGAGGAAAGCTTGTTTTTTCTTCTTCAATCTTTCGACCAACTCAAGTGATGATAACCAAAGTAATTTTTATATTTTCATAGGTATATCCTATGTATAGGTGTTACATTTGTATGATCGTCTAACATACAAATTGGTTTGAGACTGTAAGACGTAACATTAAGATACCCAGCAACATAGTATGGAAAAACCATTTCTGTCTACTAATTTCTTTTTTGTAAATTGTCGATAAGGTAAATAAAATAAAATAGCCAATCATAAGTATAAGAGTAGATAAGCATATTCCAATTACGCTAGTGATTGTATTTGCCGATACAAATGGGCAACCAAAAAAAATACTTTTGCGTTTACGCATAAATCATAAAGCAATTTTACTAGCACGTAAATCAAAATTTATTCCTGTGTGTACAGATATTTTAACTATAATTATTTATATTTTAAGTAACAAAACCATTAAGATAGCCAGCAACGTCGTGCGTAGCACATGCCATGCGAAGGGAAATATTTATGTATATTTCATTTCTTTCGTGAATATGACTGCAGGTTGCCTCCGTGCTTTGCGATGTCATGATCTATCGTTCATATGCAATGTCGCGATTTGTTTACTATATTTTTTTTCCTTCGCATGATGTTGATTAAAAAGCCTTCGTGAATAATATTGTTTGTTTTAATAATATACAACGTTGGCCATGTGGACGTGCAAGCATGAGCCATCCCCACGTGTTTTGTAGTAGTAAAACTAACTATGGTATGTTCATCTTGGGATGACTGAAGTATTTTATTTGAAGAAGTTAACAGTGGAGTATTGCTTATGTATTATTATGCTATTTTCATTCACTAAAAATTATACGGCACAAAATTTTATAAAATTAAGCAAACTTTAGTTGTGATGTCGAAGATCAATGATGGCGCATAACTGTGAATGAATAACAGCGACCGGTAGAGAATGTTGGACAAGAAACAGCTGTAGAGAGGGATTTGAATGTGGAGAATAGTAGAGAGTAGTGGTTAAGAAACCGTGGTACAAAAAGATACGAATGTGAATGGATAGAGGGAATGATATTTATAGGGTTCCACTACTAGAAAACTCACATCGACAGCGGGTCTATGACATCAGTTAGGAAAACCCGCAATGTTAAAGGTATATATGACATCACTATTTTCAAAAATGATGTTTGTCTACATCAGCACTTAAAAACCGTTTTATGTTTTAGAAAAACCCAAAATATGAAGTGCGGGAAATCTTTTTCATATCCCTCATCGGCCCCATCCACTCACTTCTAATAAGCCTCTTATCTGAAAAACAAAATCATCAAAATCAAAAAAAATAATAGACATGGCTCCTCTCATACCTTTTCATTCCAGAAAACCCTAGACTTGTACGTGTAATTGCAGAACGTGTTCATACGTTCGTATAGGCAGTAACTCAAGTTTGGTGAAACCCTAGTTCTTTAAATTTTTCGATGTGTTCTTCTTTGTTGGTACTTGATACTTGCTAATTTCTTTTTCTTTATGTGGAATATTTCTACATTCTTACTTTGAAACAAGAGACCGGTTATATAATAGGTAGTTATAATGTTTCTCAAACTCTATTCTAGATAGATGGTTGATTAGTACCATGATATCACTATAATATTTAATGTTTGTAGCGACATATCTGGTAGGTTGCTTTTGATAGTATGTGCTTAATTATGATGCATGTTGTTTGATTGTTTTTTATTTGTTTTATAATGTTTTAGAATATATGGATAAGTTGTGTATTACAAAAGATGAGGATTCTTTAGAATATGAAATTAGGGTTGAAAAGTTCTTGATATATGCTGAAGAAAATGCTAGTAATCCTAAGACAATTCCTTGCCTATGTGCACGCTGCGTTAATTTCAAAAACATGTTGGAAAAATAATCAGAGGTTATCTATATGAACATAGCTTTAGTTTGGGGTATGTTGATTGGATTTGGCATAGAGAAAAGTCTTCTAGGAGTACTAGGTCATCTGTTGGTAGTACTTGCACGGCTTCAGAGCCAGTTGCAACAACAAAAACTGTTGACATGTGTAAAGAAGCGTTTAATCAATGTGATTGCGATATTGATACGTATGAGTTCAAGAGGTTTGTGGCTGATGCTGAACAACCTTTGTTTGAGGGCAATGAGTCTACTAAGTTAGGGTCGGTGTTGAAAATGCATAAGTGGAAAGCTAGGTTTGGCATTAACGATAGTGCTTGCACTAATACGCTCTTTACTATTGGCTCTTTGCTTCCTAAAGATCATGTGTTGCCCGTTAGTGCATATGAAGTAAAGAAAACCCTATCTGATTTAGGACTTGAGTATATAAAATTCCACGCATGTCTGAATGACGGTGTATTATATAGGGTATAAATTTTAAGGACTCCGAGTGTCCCAAATGCCATTGGTAAAGTTAGGATTAATATTCCAGCCAAAGTTATGGTATTTTCCCCATCATTTTTAGATTTAAACGGATGTTTAAATCTGCTTCTACTGCTGACTAATGACCTAGCATGCTGACAAGCGAACTCAAGTTAGGCATATGCGCCATCCCACTGATTCTCCTTTTGGAGAAATATCGATTACAAGTGGCCTAGGTTTGGTAGTGAGCCAAGGAATATACGCTAAGCATTGTTGGAAGATGGTATAAACCGGCACACCAATAACCATCGCACTAGGTACAGCTGCTGACCGGTAGTATTAGTAACATATAATCTTCCTCCATGGTTGTGCATGAAGAGGAAGTTTATGATGTTACACTATTAATTTTTAGTCCGCATGAACCAAGTATTAATGTTAACATATGTTTACAACCGATGATCGATGATTTGAAGAAGCTGTGGGAAGAAGGTGAACCCGATGTATATGACGCATATAATAAATCTTATTTCACTTTAAAAGTGGTTTTGATGTGGACGATAAATGACTTCCCCGCATACGAGAATTTGTCTGGCTGCGTCATCAGTGGTTATAAGGGCTGTCCAATATGCGGTGATCATACTGTAGCTAACAATTTAAGTCATAGTAGGCGTGACGCCCCAGAATTTTTGGATATTTGAGATTGGAATATTTAATTGATTTTAAATATTTGAAAGTTAGTTTTAACTTAAATTTCAAATATAACTATTTAGTTGACAATTAAATTATTGAATTTAATTATTGAAAATTGGATACAATATCGAATCTTAGGTTTCAAGCTTGTGAAAAAATAAATTGAAGGCTTGTAAAATATATATTAATAATACCGAGGATAATAGAACTTTTAAAATTGAATTTAATAGTGATTTGTTTGGTTTTGAAAGTATATCGTTTAAATCGATATTTAAAAATAGCCTTCCGGGGCACAGTCTTGGATTTAGACAAAACCAGCTCTATTGAATCCGTAATGCTGTATTATTATCGAATTTCTATTTTCGTAGCGTTTGGAGTTATCATGCGGCCGTACGATATAAACGCGTTGAAATCTATATCGAAAATTAGATATAATAACTGGGTCCAAAATTCTATCTTCTCCATACGATCGAATCGGGACTCGAAACATTTTCCATTATGTTCGAAATAGAGGTATAATATTATAAACGCCTAGTGACACGCCTTGATAGGAGATCAATATTTTTAGCTCGATTTCGAGACATTTGAATTCAATTTAGATTTTAATTGTATATTATGACCAGTCAAAAACAAATCATATCTACACTTTTTCAAAAATCACTGTAGCCATTTTTTACATGCCACCTGCTGTTCAACATCACATCATTTTTCCTCATTTCCTTTTTAAATTTACATAGTGAACTCAAAATTAAAGGAAAAATCATTTTGCATACCGAACATCTTCTTCCTCTAAGTCAAAATAAAATTGAATAATGGTCGAACTCTTCAAACAAAAAGAAAAAGAAAATTTAGAATCGCGGAAACATCGTGATTGCCTGTTGAGCTCGAGAGCGGCGATAAAGTGACGTACGTGAGCTCGATTCGCATGAAAGGCAACTCGAGTGAGGGTCGCGATGGACGAGGCCGATTTAGGGGACTTCGGTCGCGAGGCGTACGGGGATTTGGGCAATGGCTGCTTGGCATCAGCTTGGTGGTTGGGGTTTCACGACATGCAGTGAAGGAGACGCTTAATTTTTGGGTGGGACGCGATGGACTTGGAAGCTCGGGCTCGTCACATTGACGGCAAGGAGGGAAAAAGCGTGGAGGCCGTGTGGGTTTCAGACAGGAGCTCCACGATGTCGTTTGCCTATCGAGTCAGGTAATTTGATCTTAAACATCTTTAATTTAACTTAAATTTAAAGCTTGGAATTTAATTTGTTTTATCTCGTTCATCATACAATTTTGCAATAAAGTAAGTTGCTATTTGTGTTACCTACTGAGGAAATTTATATATATACAGATTGAAAAAAAATAGTTTAGATTAAATTATTGGTTAATTAAATTTATTAAATGGTAATTGATTAGTTCAAATGATAATAAGCTGTAAATGTTTGTACAACGTCTAAAATCATAAAGAAAACAAGCCGAAATGGAAATGGGTTGCAAATAAAATCAAAGGCGAGTTAATCTCACTCATTTGGATTTCCGTTTAAATTTAAATAGGCTAAATTTAAATTATTGATTGATTGATTGAATGTGATTGTTATTATCAGTCTGGACGTGATATTGTATATAGTAGTGCGTATATATATATATAATTATATATATATATATATTGGAGTGATTGATATTCCCACATTATATAGCGGATGAGACCCTATGCGCCCAGCATAATAACGGATGACCCTTTATACCATGATGTCCCCCTCGAAGTGGGATTGGTATTATTATATTGTGCTAACATTTGTGGTTACAGGGAAATAGGTTGGAGGGATCCAACTGGATTTCTCAAAATATTGAAATTATTTTCATAATCTATGATATGTTTTATTGATATCCTGTGATGGATTGTATTGGAAATCTAAGTTAGTTAGTGCTATGGTTTGGATGAACCTATTTTGGTAGTTTAAATATAGAAATATAATGAATTAGGTTTTTAATGGAAATGAAAAGAGAATTTTTGGAGTAAAGAATGAAATTGATGCTATAGATTTAAATAAGGATTTTAAATCATAATAAAGGATGAATTTGGTATTAATGGATTTTGGAATTGATTTTGGATAAATCAAGAGATAAATTTTAAAGGGAATTTAACTCGGGAAATCGGTTTGAAATCGGTTAAGTGTTTTGGAAACTGTGATTTAAAAGATAACGAGGAATGGAAATTTGTAAACCGGGTTTATAAATAAAGTGAAATATTTATCAGTGGATAAATTTGAAAGTATAAATTCATGGTGGGAATTTATAAGGAGATGAGAAACGTGTTTTAAAAATAAAAGGTGGTTTTATTTTTAAAGCGTTGAAAGAAATTTACGGGATTGGGATGTAAATTAAATGGGGATAAATCGAGCAGAATTTATAAAGGATTAGATGGGCTATATTAAAATGGAAAGTGTATTTCCCTGTAAAGCCAAGTATATATTCAAAGAAGAATTTTATGTATAAGTTGGAAGTTTTAAAGTTGTTTTAAAAAGAATGTTTTAGAGAAACTATTATTTAATCATTTTAATATTTTTAAGTAATATTTATTAAGTTAATTATAGAAGTGATTATTTAAAAGGTTTAACTAGTATTATGATTTAAAAAGATAATTATTAAATATTATTCTTTATATAGTAATTTTATTTTTAAGTGGTTTTGGCTAAAGTTTTACTTGGAAATTATTATAGAATTTCATAACTATTGTTTGAATAAAGTAACTTACGTAATTTTATTTAAAATGCTTTAAGTATATATTTTTGGGTAAAGTGATTTAAATTATAAAATCTAATTTTTATAAGACTGGGTGTTTTCCAGTGGAAATAAAATAATTAGTTGAATTGATTGTTTATTTGATAGTTAAATAACTGATTATCAAATCTGGACCCAAATATGACTTTGGAAATATCTAGGAAGAGTATGGGAATTATATGGTACAGTTACCGTTCGAGATGCTGTACTGTACGTATAAACTCGTTTGTTTTTCTAGGACGTTGATAAGGAAATCCGACCACTAATGGTTAGGAGGTGAACTCCTATCTTATTCTCGTCTGTGTATTATCTGAAGAACTGGGGTTGAGTTTACCGGGAAATAACGAACCTTATTTCGAAGAGACCGAGATCGAATTTGTGATCCGAAAACCACTTCGATCCAACGAGTACGTTTTCATGAGGAAGACAAGAGTTTGGAGTCGAAGATGGATCAGTGAAGTGCAAGGGCTAATCGCTACTAATCCTAAGGGTGATTCCAAAAGGGATGTAGTAGGAGTAGTGCCTTCGGTTCCGTTCGGACCGGAAACGGACTTGTATGGATGAATGCTTTCAGTATATTGTCATTGGAGGACAATGAGCATTCTAAGTAAGATGTGTTCTAAAAAGATAAGGCTTAGCCTCGAGCCTCATCAACCGGGAATGACTGAAATCAAGCAAGGCTAAGTGGATAGCACCCAATTATGGTAAGGTCATCCCTGTTTAGATGTTCCTTTTCGGCTGTGTGTGGTGGTTGCCGATCCCAACCGCGGGGTGATCTTATTCGGACTATCCAGTAAGGGTTAGTTCCGGTCTTGTGTTGTAGAGGAACGGAAGGGCTCGTCGGTATGCTGATCTAGACCAGGCACCGTGACAGGTGGTTCCCCAGTGCCTAGTCATTAGTTGAAAATCCATTCTCCCTACGTGCCTTTACGGTTTTGATTGTAGAGCCTAGTATGCTGGAATTTAATGAATGTAACAATTTCGGCTATTTGAATAAGTATTTGTACTTAGACAATATTATAATATCAAAGGATTTGATATAAAATGTTTTGGTTATCGTAAGGTAAAAACCCGGCATGTTTATTTGTGGTGTGGTCTTACGAGATACCTTTGATTTCAAAAGTTTTTGGAACTTTAATAATTCAATTGAGTGTGTTTTCTCACGCTGGTTTTCCATACTAACTCGAGTGTTATTTTACTATAATGCTCGGGTCAGACCGAGTATTATAGGATATAGGATAGGATGCTGTAGAGCTCAGGAGACGAGTTGGATGGCGAGACGTATCACACGTACTTGATGTATATTCCGCTGTGCAGTATAAGCCGTGTATTCAGTTGTGGGGACAAGTTAATATAATTGTCCAGTATTTTGCTATTGTTTGTGTTATACTTTGATGATGTAATGTATTATTCAGTTATAGATTCTTTTGTATAGAAATCTATTGTTATCTATTATATATTGTTCCGCTGCGATTGTAAGATTCTGATGTTGTTTTCTTTTTCTTCTTCCGCCTCTTCCTTCTTTTTCCCTAATGGTTCGTATCTCCGTCCATTTTGAGTTGAATTGATGGAGAATATTGTGGCCTCAAAGGGGTACGGATTTGCAGGTCGTTACAGTAGAAAAATGTGTTACCAAGGTCATCGTCGGTGTTTGGATCAGCATCATCCTTGTAAGAGGGAGAGGGTAGCTTTAATTGGAAACTAGAGTTTAGACGCGCACCTATATCCCTTACTAGAGAAGAAGTTGTAGCGCAGCAGCAATGGATTATGTTTGCTTTTGGAAAGGGCGGGAGAAGTCAATTAAGGTGGATGTGCATGGAAGAAGAAGTCGATTTTTTTTGAGTTAAAGTACTGGAAGTTTCACCATGTTCATCATTGTCTCGATGTTATGCACGTCGTGAAAAACGTGTGCGATAACATTATTGGGATGCTACTAAATATGCTATTTAAGACTAAGGCTAGTGTGGCCTCTCATCTTGATATGATTGAAATGGGTGGTAGGGCTAATTTAGCTCCACAAGTAGGAGATAAGAGAACCTACTTGCCTTCTGCCCCTTTTACTTTGTCAAAGGCAGAAAAAAAATGTTCTCATTCTAATTTATGAAAGTTCTCTATGGACATTCAACGAATATCAAAAACTGTGTTTCTATGACTGATTTGAAGTTGTATGGGATGAAGTCCCATGACTGGCACACCCTCTTCCAACAATCACTCCCAGTTGCAATTCGTGCTGTGTTTTTGAAGAATGTTAGGGTCAGTATAGTAAGATTGTGCTTCTTCTTCAACTCTTTGTGCAACACAGTGTAGATGTATCGAAAATGAATAAATTACAATCAAATATGGTATTGACCTTGTGTGAGCTGGAAAAAATATTTCCTCCCTCATTTTTTGATGCAACGGTACATCTCACGGTCCACTTGGTTAGGGAAATGCATTTATGTAGACTGGTGTTTATAGATGGATGTATCCATTTAAATGGTTCAATAAAGTGGTGAAGAGTTATGTAAGAAACTGTTATTATCTAAAAGGTTGTATAGCAAAAAGTTATATAGGAGAAGAATCAGTAGGTTTTGCATGGAGTTTGCTAGGCAGAATTGCACGACTGCTGGACGTCCAACGGATGAAGTCAAGCTTTCTGCTCCATTATCTGCTGTGACAATGAAGTCCGTGGAAGAAAAAGAATGAAATGAGGCACATCTGCATGTCCTTCTCTACCTCCTTAAAAACGGTAAAACAAACAGTACGTATGGCTCGTTTGTTGGAATAATTGAGCATTATGGGGCCACATATTTTAATATTTGAATGTATGGGCTATCTTGGGATTAAGTTTGATTATGTGATCTATTTGAAATAAATACAACAAGACTCAAGGGGTATATTCGTCGTGTAAATTTATAATGTTGGATACCTTGAAGGGACGAACTGAAAAATGTCACACACTATATATATGGGGTTATGGTCCCCAAATTACACAAGTCTTATCATATTCTCTCCACCCTCTTCTAAAGAGAATTTTCAGATCTAAGCTTGTGTCAATTTGGAAGATCTAAAACCTGGTTGATCTTCTTTTTGCAAACATCAATGGATTTAGGTACGACTTTTGCTAAACTATTTAATTTCATATATTTGTTTCTCAATAGAATCAATATGGGTTGTATGTATTCAGATCTAGAATTTATTTATTTATTACAACAAGTGGTATCTGAGCCACCCATCATTGATTTTATTGAGAAATTCTTTGGTTTTAAGAACATATGAAATTAGGGTTCTTGGATTTACAATTTTCGGTTGATTCACCTAATCCACTTATTTCGTTCTGATTTGTGAATGCTTCAATTATGGTGATTCAAAACATGTTAATAAACAGTATTATACATGGATCCATAGATTTAATTAAATATTGGATTCTGTTGATTTGACAAAAGTTTCCTGAAATGATAGCAATTTGGATTTAATTGAACCATATCATTGGATTTATGATCTAAGAATTCATCTACATCTTTTATAATAATTGTACCATGACATGCTTGTGGTTTTGTTTTCTCCTACAAAAGCATAAAATAGCAACAGGCATTGTTGAAATATTGGCCAAGCTTTTACTATTCATTACTTTTGTACACTATGAATCAGCACATTAATTGATGCTATCAGATTTGACATATATATATATATATATGTAATTTATTGTTACTACTTAATATGTTTCACCTTCTATTTTGAATAGTAGCAGTTAAATAAAGTACGCAATAATCTGATACTAATTATTATTGCAAGTATTATTCATTTATGTATTATTACAGTTTCCTTGACGTCAAATTTGACATTGATATTTATGGCAAATTTATAAATGAAGGAGTTAAAATAAATTCATATACCATTTGGCATATTTTGCAAATTGATTGCGAAAATCCTACATTACAAGTGAACTAATTGAAATAATATGTCACCAAAGTGACCTCTCTTATTTTAGTTGCTCATGAAAAATGTTAGATATTTGTGTGTATTTATTTATGCGAATATTAGTCGGCCCAAAGGAAGGTTAATATCTGGCCAAATTAGATACACATGTGTGATAATAAATATGTAACAATTATAAAGTTTTACAAGAAAATAATTAATCGACCCAAAGGAAGATTATTATTTGACTTGAATTTATTGTTAATATTTGATGATTACAACAAGTATACCACTTACAGTTAATATTACTGTCCAAAGACTTGATATTAATGTTGTACTAGGTATCTTGAGTAAAGACTTACCAATTATTTTAAATTTACTACAGTTGTTATATAATGTAAGCATATTTGATTAATTTAAAATTACAGCTAATTTGACTACGGTATCTGCTAATCTGAACAACATTCCTATTCTGACTGAAACAAACTTTAAGGATTGGAAAGAGAACATATTGTTTGTTCTTGGTTGCATGGATCTTGACCTTGCACTTAGGATAGATGAACCCGCCCCTCTTACAGAAGAAAGTTCTTCTGATATTATAAAGAACTTTGAGAGGTGGGACCGTTCAAACCGCATGAGTCTAATGATCATAAAGCGTGGCATTCCGGAGGCATTTAGGGGTGCGGTATCTGAAAAGATAACCAATGCTAAAGATTTCCTTGCTGAGATTGAAAAACGTTTTGCTAAAAAAGATAAGGCGGAAGCAAGAACGCTTTTGCAACGCTTGATTTCCATGAAGTATCAAAGCAAAGGAAACATAAGGGAGTACATTATGGAAATGTTTAACACTGCTTCAAAACTTAAGGCACTTAAGCTTGAGCTTCCAGATAATTTGCACGTGCGTTTGGTATTAATCTCTCTTCCTTCACAATACAACCAGTTCAAGGTCAGTTATAACTGTCAAAAGGAGAAATGGACTCTTAATGAGCTCATTTCGTATTGTGTACAAGAAGAAGAGAGATTGAAGCATGATAAGGCTGAAAGTGCTCATTTAGCATACACCTCTAAGGGAAAAGACAAAAAGAGAAAGAAGGATAAAGAGACTGCTAAGGGTCCGACTGAAAAGAAACAACAAAAGAAGAATGATGGTTGTTACTTTTGCAAAAAGGATGGACATTTGAAGAAAGATTGTGCCAAATACCACGCATGGCGTGTTAAGAAAGGTACATCTTTTGCTTTGGTCTGTTCTGAAGTAAATTTAGCTGCAGTACCTGGAAACACTTGGTGGTTAGATTCTGGTGCTTCTACTCACATAAGTGTTTCTATGCAGGGTTGTCTGAGCTACCGAAATCCAACTGATGCTGAAAGATACATCTATGTGGGTGATGGAAAATCGGTAGAAGTGGAGGCTATTGGGAATTTTAAGTTGTTATTAAGAACTCAGTTTTATTTGGATTTATTTGATACTTTTGTTATACCATCATTTAGACGGAATTTGGTTTCTGTTTCTAAGTTGGACAAATTTGGTTATTCTTGTTCATTTGGGAATGATACTTTTAGTTTATCAATAAATTCAACTTTTATTGGAACTGGTTCTCTTAATGTTTATGATAACTTATATATGATTGATGTTAATACCTCTTATAATGAAGCCTTGCATGTAGAGTCACGTGGTACTAAAAGAAAAGCTAATAAGGAAACTTCAGCCACATTGTGGCCCAAGCGCTTAGGTCATATATCTAAAAATAGAATTCAAAGGCTCGTGTCAGATGGTATTTTGGAATCCGTTGATTTTTCTGACCTTGATGTCTGTGTAGAGTGTATCAAGGAAAACAGACCAAACATAAGAAAATAGGTGCCAATAGAGCAACTGACGTCTTAGAATTAATACATACTGACATTTGTGGGCCATTCCCTGAGGCATCATGGAATGGTCAACAATATTTTACAACATTCATAGATGACTACTCAAGATATGGCTACCTATATCTTATTCATGATAAATCAGAATCCTTAGATATGTTCAATACATTTAAGGTAGAAGTTGAGAACCAACTCAACAAAAGGATTAAAACTGTCAGATCTGACCGTGGCGGTGAATATTATGGTAAATCTGACGGATCAGGTGAACTAGGACCATTTTCCAAATTCCTAGAGGAATGTGGAATAGCCCCACAATACACTATGCCAGGTTCACCTAGCATGAATGGTGTTGCTGAGAGACGAAACCGGACTCTAAAAGACATGGTAAGAAGTATGATCAGTCATTCTACCTTATCAAAATCACCATGGGGAGAGGCATTAAAGACAGCACTTTATATCCTTAATAGAATACCCACTAAAGCAGCTACTAAAACACCTTATGAGCTCTGGACAGGCAAACAACCTACTCTAAAGCATTTTCACATTTGAGGATGTCCAGCTGAGGCAAGGCCATATAGGCTAAATGAAAGAAAATTGGACTCCAAAACGGTGAGTAGCTACTTTATTGGTTATTCTGAGCGGTCTAAGGGCTATAAATTTTATGATCCCATTCTGAGGAAAATATTTGAGAAGGGAAATGCAACATTTTTTGAGGATGTTGAGTTGAGAGGGAGAAATGAAGAAAGAAACATTGTTTTTAGGAGGAATCATCGTCTATGATTCCTACTACAGTTACTTCTTTGGACAATGTGCAGATTATTGTTCCTGTCATTGATCAAGAAGTGAATCCAGAACCCCAACAAAACAATGTTGAAGAAAATCCTCTTCAAGTTGAAGTTAATGTTCCATAAGAACAAATTCAACAACCTCAAAATGAATTGCCATTAAGAAGATCCACTAGGGAAAGAAGAAATGCTATTCCAGATGATTATGTTGTATGTCTTCAAGAGTTAGAGGATAATAATGGATTGATGGAAGATGATCCTATCAACTTTCACCAAGCCATGCAAGATATTAATTCTCAAAAGTGGATTGAAGCTATGAATGAAGAGTATAAATCAATGCAAGACAATAAAGTTTGGGATCTTGTCCCTTTACCTGAAGGTAAGAAGCCCATTAGTTGTAAATGGATATTTAAACCTAGGGGGATGCAAATGGTAAAGTGGAAAGATATAAGGCTCGTCTTGTAGCAAAAGGTTTTACTCAAAAGGAAGGTATTGATTTCAAAGAGACTTTCTCTCCGGTTTCATCGAAAGACTCTTTTAGAATAATTTTATCACTTGTTGCACATTTTGACCTTGAGTTGCATTAAATGGATGTTAAGACTACATTTCTCAATGGAGACATTGAGGAAACAATTTATATGGTGCAACCAGAAAACTTTGTGGTCGAAGATCCAAAGAATATGGTTTGCAAACTAAAGAAATCCATTTATGGACTCAAATAAGCTTCTCGTCAGTGGTACCACAAATTTCATAATGTAATTACCTCCTTTGGTTTTGAGGCAAACATCATTGATAACTGTGTGTATCACAAGTTTAATGGGAGTAAATTTATATTTTTAATTTTATATGTTAATGATATATTGCTTGCCAGCAATGATTTAAATATGTTGCACGAAACTAAGAGATTTCTTTCAAATAATTTTGAAATGAAAGATCTTGGTGATGCCTCTTTTGTATTAGGGATCCAAATACATCGTGATCGTTCACGAGGCATTCTAAGATTGTCACAAAAGAACTACATAGAAAAGGTGCTTCAGAGATTTGACATGCAAGATTGTAAACCAGGTGATACCCCTGTCGCTAAAGGAGATAAGTTTTGTCTCAAACAGTGCCCTAATAACATCCTTGAAGTTAATGAAATACAGAAGATCCCTTATGCATCTGCTATAGGGAGTCTAATGTATGCTCAAGTATGTGCGCGTCCGGATATTGCGTACATTGTAGGAGTGTTAGGAAGGTCTCTTAGTAACCCTGGAATGGATCGTTGGAAAGCAGCAAAAAGGATTATGAGGTATCTTCAAAGAACAAAGGACTATATGCTTACATATAGAAGATCAGATCAGTTGGAGATCATTGGGTATTCTGATTCTGACTTTGCTGGATGTCCGGGTAGCAGAAAATCCACTTTAGGATGCATATTTATGTTGAGTGGAGGGGCTATATCATGGAAGAGCATTAAGCAAACGCTTATAGCTTCTTCCACTATGGAAGCAGAGTTTGTGGCTTGCTATGAGGCATCTAATCATGGAAAATGGCTGCGAAATTTTGTCACTGGGCTGCGCATTATAGATAATATTGAAAGACCACTAAAGTTGTTTTGTGACAATAGATCAGCAGTATTATATTCTAATAATAATAGAAGCTCAAGTAAGTCAAATTACATTGACATCAAGTTTCTAGTTGTGAAGGAAAGAGTGCAAAATGGGTTAATATCCATAGAGCATATTGGGACAAATTCCATGTTAGCGGATCCACTTACAAAAGCATTACCACCCAAGGTCTTTCATAAGCATGTTGCTAAAATGAGTGTATCTTTTATGTAAGAATATTTTGGTTTAGGGGGAGTTTGTACTAAGTCATTTCTCTTGTGACATTGCTCTATATTTTAATTGTGGATATGCTTCAGTTTTTCTGATCAGAAATAAAGTTTCTTTTTAATTGCGCTCAAATTATTTATATATGATTAGATTTTGATCTCATTAAAGTAAAGCAGGACCAGTTGGAAATAGACATGTAAAGATCACATTTCATGTAATTTCCATGCTACACATACATGATTGATCTATGTCATTTGATTATATTGATATACGTGACCATTCATGGGTTTAGTTACACTAACGATAATGAAAACCGCTTTGATCCTATGTTAACACAATCAATGGACGAGATTGTTTTGGATATACCATATTGTCAAGATAGCTATTTGAGAGCTCATAAAGTTAAATACATTCTATAAGGTTACATATGTGGCCAAGGGGGAGATTGTTGGAATAATTCAGCATTATGGGGCCACATATTTTAATATTTGAATGTATGGGCTACTTGGGTTAAGTTTGATTATGTGATCTATTTGGAATAAATACAACAAGACTTAAGCGGTATATTCGTCATGTAAATTTATAATGTGTGGATAACAAAGTGACAATTTTAGTTTGTTGAAGTGCCGAACTGAAAAATGTCACACACTATATATATGGGGTTATGGTCCGCAAATTACACAAGTCTTATCATATTCTCTCCACCCTCTTCTAAAGAGAATTTTCAGATCTAAGCTTGTGTCAATTTGGAAGATCTAAAACCTAGTTGATCTTCTTTTTGCAAACATCAATGGATTCAGGTATGACTTCTGCTGAACTATTTAATTTCATATATTTGTTTCTCGATAGAATCAATATGGGTTGTATGTATTCAGATCTAGAATTTATTTATTTATTACAACATCGTTAAATAGCATATTTCAGTACAATACATAGAAAAATTATAATTTGACCTCTTCTTAAAATTGTAGGATCCGCGATCATGTGATTCATAGTGGGCAGCATAGACAACAAGGTTGCATTTGGGATGGTGTTTTCTCGATGGAGAGATAAGTGAATCACTACGTAGAGCACCTCTACGGCCTGGATGTCTTCGTGTGTCAGTGGATGGCAGCATCAAACTAGACGCCTTGCTTCCAATGCCGATAGTTGGTGAGATAGAGAAGGTTGAAGAAGCTGTTAGCTCTCATGTAGCATGGTCTCTGGACTTGATCATCTTCGCAACTGTTGTGGTATGTATTTCTCTAAAAACAATATATTCTCAGCTTGTATGCATGATGTGTGAAAATAAAATGTGTTGGTATTTATGGCGGTTGATTAATTATTTGCAAAAAAAGAAAAGGGAAGTGCTATAGTCAAAGAAAGATGAGCTGCAGAGAGCACAGACCCTATTTGATGAAGTGAAGCCAAATCAGAATTTGCCGAAGAGCTTTATGTTGTTGTATAAACATGGAATAACTTTTATGAAAGCTACTGGGTCCTCAAAATAGATTCAATGTGATGTCAAGGTGTTTGAAGGTGGCAAGACAATATTTTCTGTTGCATGAGAATTTGATAGTGTTATTAGAGTTTGAGATGATTGGGCAAGCTGTAATATCAGCATGTATGGCATAAGTATTTTTTTGTTATTCTCTGTCACTTTCTGCATATTCCTTAAGGATATATATATATATATATATATATATATATATATATATATATATATATATTGAGTCAATATCTGTAATGTTACTATTTTATGTGTAGGTACTTGCATACTATGTAAAGTGAGAATGAAGAATTGGCCAAGACATTTGCTTTTGTTGATCCAAGAGCCACATTTCACCTCAACGATGAATTTGAACTTTACATGGTTAACCGGCTGAGAGAGGGTAATGGTGATCACATATTCTTTGTGCTGCATAATGCCGAGTAAGTAATTTTTTAAATTATCACTTTGGTATATTTTCTAATAAAAACATTATGCATTGGATTTTGACTATAATATGGAATAGTGAAATTTGCCTTAAAACTCAATCCATTGCCTCAGTTGACATATTTTCTAGCATGAAAAAAAGAATTAATAAGGTAACTTTTTTTAATGTATACATCTAATTGAATGAAATGTGTTGATATATATAGATGATTATCTGGTTTGACATGGATTCATTCTCTTTGCGGCGCACTAAAAACTTTCAATGTCCAAACGTGTAGGTTGAGCAAAGTTCCCAAAGTGAAAAATCTTATAGAAAGTACTTTTGCGCTTTGTTAATTATTTATTTGTCGGCTGATATGTCAACATATTATTAGAATAGGGCTCTCCTAAACAGCCTAATGACTATGAATGTGGTTACATTGTTAAGCGCTACATGAAAGAGATCATCGAGGATAACGACTTGCATTTCTCTACAAAGGTATACTTTGATGTGTTGTACTTGTTATGTTTTGCTATGGAATGTGCTTGTTATGGTTTTTCTATGGAATGTGTTTGTTGTGATTTTGCCGTCGAAGTTTATGCTGATTTCGCTTGCTTTATTACACTTTGTAGTGGATGAACAAGACTTGAAAGTGTTACACCCTAGAGTAGTTTAATGAGGCGCGCTTTGAGGCTCTTGATTATATCCAAGAGCAAATGTAATTAAGCACTGGTTTTGGGTACATATGCATATATAGTCTACTGGGACTTTCATTTTTGTTACTTTTTACTTTTTGTTCATGAACGACTGCATACTGAGTTTCTTTTGTTATGATAAACCCTGTTTGATTGATATGTAAGTTGATGTGGGAATGGTGTAGATTTGATGTGGGAATGGTGTAGGTTGATGACATCTTGTATATGGAAGTTTAAGTTACATATATGGAAGTGCCTCTTTTTTAGGTTATTTAATTTGGTGCCTCTTGTCAAACCAACCGTTAGAGAGGTTTGCTTACTGTCACTGGCCAAAATAAAATTTTCTGAAGCCAAAAAAATTCTGCATGTTCTTCTCTGTGTGGTTACCGCCTTTGTTTTCTGCCTTCGTCCCGTTTTCTTCTCCACCATTTACTTCTTCCAAATACTGACCCTCACAACAATTTCTCCCAACTCTCAAATCCAAAATCCATCGCAAATTAGTTTCATCTTCAACACCGCTCAATCCAAAGCTCTAATTCTCCTTCAGTTTTCCAGCCTCATCCGCCAGATCTATAACCCAACCAACAATCTCAACCTCTTGTTAACATTGCGAAGAAGTTAACACCGACTTTTATAATTATCATCTCCATTTTGATTAAAAAATAATACTCTTTTTGATTCCTTGAATCTAACCCTATCTTCGTCCCTAATTCAAACAACCCTCAAAAGCCGACCAGTAATCAAACCAAGATCTTCTATCATGGACATCGGAAGCTCGCACTGTTCTCTCAGGTATTGATATTGGTTTCATAATTGAAGTTTTTGATTTGCAATGCGGTAGCTTATTAATAATTACAATTTTATTTCTTGATAATTATTGAAGCCATCGAATCGTTGAAGATAATGATGGAGAAGACAAAAATTTCAGTTTACACGTCCTTGAATTGTAACGGTAATCAACATCATTTGAATCCACATTTTGGCTGTATTCCATAAGAGATCGTACTTTATCATTTGATGGAATTGGTTTGCTGAATTGTTTTGGTTGCAATTCATTTGCTTAATTCTTTATATCAGTAATTGCAGTATTATTCACATATTTTGTTAGCACTATCCAACATGTACTATTCATTGCTTTCAAGCTTTAATTAGTAGAAATACCATCTTTCAATGCCATATTTGTGGGTTGTTATCGGATTTCTTCTTAAGTCAATCAATTTTCCTTGTATGCACAAATTAGAAGAATAGAAATAAACATTTTTGACTGTTTATATTGAATTTAAGTGAATTGATTACTCTTTCAAATGTTAATGATAATAAGATCATCAAACAAAACATTGGCTTATTATTTAACTTTTGTATATGATAAATATAAGTATACAATGATATTTTATACTGATTTGAAATAGGAGGGTAGTATTTCCATTGACTATGAGTCCATGTACATCATTAATGTTAATCTCTCTAAGTCCCGTAGCCATTTCCTTTTAATTTAAAATTACCTAAATAAGCTACTTTTTTGTTTGTACGATATTTCTACATTTTTGGGTGGTCTCCAAAGGATTCTGAATCTGTACGATTTCAAACTACGTTTCAAATTAGTTTATAAAATAAAATAAAAATTGATGGATCACAATGAAGTATTTTTTGAATATGTAGTAGTTTGGGAATGTTATAAACTTCTGCGTGGATCCAATATCAAGCATAATTTGCATGTAAAGTGTCTGCAAACTTGATTCAAACCCACCAAGTTAAACATGTTTTAATTAAGATGCATCTTTCTAAGTCAAGACATATATACACATAAGCGCGTGCAAGCATGTATAAATTTGATAAAAAATGTAATTGTTAATCAACATAACAATAGTAATGCATCCTAAGATCAATATAGCTACAATATGCAGATATTCATTTGAAGCTCCTATTATACTGTACGCATTTTGGTCCAAAAATTTCCAAAGGTAAATTATGGTTTTCTGTAAATTATATTATTTAGTGTCCATATAGTTACCAAGAACAACTGCATATGCAAACATATGCAATAAATAAACTGAAGTTCAAAATTTACACCCCTATCTAAGATTAGATGTGAATTGCTTAAATCCCATATTTCTTACTACGTGGCCGATGTACATAAATCTTTATCCAATTTTTTTTCCAAGCTTAGCTTTGGCTGCTGTTCCCTTCAAACTCTGACCTTTTAATATGATGTGAAAAGTATCCTGGATCCCTTCTTGATATTTAGATAGTACCTTCCTGCAATTTAGATTGAGTTGTCAAGATCACTGTTAAATTCATTTTATGTAAATGCCAAAATCATCAAATTATAAATCTAACATTAGGAAGTACGTTTGATCTACAACAGTAAACATGAAATATAGATATTAACCTACACTCATCCCCTTTGCGGGAGGCTTGTTAGTTGATTTCTGAACGAAAGTTTGACTTCTAGGAGTGAAACTGAAATAATACGACATGTAACCGAAAGAATCACTAGACATGTAACCGAAATCCATAAATTATTAAATGAAAATGGAATTAGTAGTGTTATTTACAACTGTATAACGAAGTGAATTTTTTAGCTAACCTGCTTTAGTTCTAATTAACAAATAATAAAATTCATGTTTCCTTTTACTCAGTTTTAAACCATCAGTACTAACATTTAATAACCGCAATAGTAGTTATTGAGAATCATGTTCTTGTTTATATCAACTATCAGATGCTGAAATTTGTCAAAATCAAATACTCTTCATCAAGAATAAACAATTTGAAAACTACAGTTCCAATAGTCAAAGTGAATTCAATTGAAAGATAGATAACCGTCAATACCATAAACTAAAGGCTAATTCATGGTGTTTGGTGAATGCATAATAAAGCTCTCATCTATCCTACACACAGTGGCATGGTAATGAAAGAAAAACATGGGTATATCAGGAGATGCTTGTGATCAATGTAAACCTGAACATCGCTCCACTCAACGCAGTGAAGAAATTTAGCGAAAGATTTTTTCTCGGACATTAAAGAGCCGCAAAACTTCTATATAGAGATCACATGTTATCACCACTTATTGTCCATGTTAGAGGGTATTTAAGAATTCTCAGACAAAATAAGAATGGTGTAATTTACAATTTTATTTAATGATAAAATTAAGCATCCGGAAACCAATTATATTGACACAAGCCACAAGCAACTAGGTAGTACTGAAATAGCCATAAAATTAAGAATTGCAATATAATGAACTATGGGTCCTATTGTTATGTAAAAACCAGCCTATTACAAAATCATAATACATCTTTGAATTTAATTTGAAGGGAACAATAGCTGAACCATGAGTTCTATCGTTATGGATAAGCCATAAAATGAATAGGCCAGACGAGCTTGTAGCAATCCTTTCTCTTTTTCATGATTATACACACACAATACGTATGTGTTTGTACCGACACTTTTAACCTTGAATAAATTCATTGAACTTTTGTCATATTGTGCATATATGGTTACTTTAATCACTTAGTGAATGTATTTATGCTATGATATACATATACACGTCTACTTAGTCATTTAATGTTTATACTAAACTACGCCAAATGCATTTCTCAAAAGATTGAGTAGCTTGACTAACTTAGTACATACATATGATGCAATAAATATAATGATGTAATAGCTTAGAGTTGGTATGTCTATTTATATGTTGTATATTTTCAACTTTCTAGACTTGTGCTTATCTAAATAATTTGAATTTTGACTCCTAACTGGCTTTAATTTGTTAGATTTATATGTATTCATGGATAGGCCATTGACTGGTCTGTTGGAGTAAAAGAAACTTCCTTGTTTTTTGTCTCTCACCAATAGCAAGACCTCAATAATAGTGTAGTTATACACCTTATATATCAAAAATATAATGACAAAGAAAAGAAGCGGGTAAGGTTGGGTTTAATAATGATTCTCAAACGATATTATTACTTCTTCTCTTTATCATGATGTACATACATCATTAGTTTTATTTTTGTTTTTATTTCTAATCGTGCAACAATATTTTGTCATATACATATCATTATACGTTTGATATATGTGTGTGTGTAAAATTATAGTTTTTTTTTAATTATACAATCATACGGTCGGTTTTCCACCGTTGTGCGTTATACTAGTATATGGAAATGTGTTGCAGTTGTTTTTTGAATGTGTATTCTTGATGAAATGTGCACAAACTGAAATTGATGTGTAAATAAAACTGGCTTGGAAATCGATTTGCAATAACAAACAGATGTCTAAATATGCACAAATAGAAATCATTCTCTACTAGATTCAGGCACATAGACATTGGATGTTAGCCAATATCTAAAAAAAATTGACTGATGCCCATAAAGTACTCAAACAACGGCCTAGAACTGACGTCTAAGTGACTGACCTTTCTATACACTGACAAAGACATTGGTCAAATATTTTTCAAACATCGGCTAATAATTGATGTCTACGTGCCTGTTTCTAGTAGTGTTCAGTAGTTTTTTCTTGAATGATGTATTTGTGATAGCATTGAATATTTCAAGGGTGGACCCAATCAAAGTTCCGATATTTATCCTATCTATATCATAATTTTTGACACTTTATTCCCATGCAGTCACGAATATAGACTGATATTTATGACCGCTTCAACACTATACTGGGTTTGAACTTTGAAGATATCACTTTTCATAGTTACAATGAAATTTATTATATTTATTATGCTATCTATATCATACATTTTTTGATGTATCTGACTTAATGATTTATCTTTCATGAAGTAATCAATTGCCTTATAAGTAGAATGTTGAAATGCATGCATTAATTGTGAGAAATGTGGATTAAGGATCTTAAGGCTAAGGACAAACACTAGAGGGGGAGGGGTGAATAGTGTTTTAGAGAATTGTTAAATCTTTTTGAGTTTTTGTTAATTTAAACACAAATGTATGCAATATTCAGACACAAATATAATCACAAAATCAAACACAAATGCAAATATAAAGTAGAAGTAGTAAAGGAAAGAACACACTGGATTTTATACTGGTTTGGAGTTACCCTATATCCAGTCCCACACACAAGTACGAATTTCCTTTCAAAAACCATCTTTACAATTACACCCTCGATTTCAAGGCTACGAGGTACACCTTCCAGAATCACAATCCTCTGGGTAGAGATACTTGATTTCCCGGGCAACAAGTTCACCCAATTGATTTCCAAGGCTACAATCACACCTTTTACACTTGATTGATTTTAAAGGCTACAATCACACCTTTTACACTTGATTGATTTTCAAGGCTACAATCACACCTTTTCTCGCTAAGTTGATTACAAAAAGCCCATAACTCTGAATAGCACCAAGGATCTTGTTGAGATAGTGATAGAGAATCAAAGCAGAGATAATCTAGTTAGATTCAATGTTGATTTCGGTAGAGTAATGATAAGAATTTGTATATAGAAATGTGGAAGAAGAAGAGGAGTGAAAAACCAAAAAAACTGTCTTAAAATTCGTTGAAACTAACCCCTATTTATAGAGGAACAACAGTCATGTCCATTCGTGAAGAGTTATGACGAATAGACACTCCTTTTGAAATTTAAATTTTGAACTCAACTGACACCATCTCGACATGGGGTACATGAGTATGTCGACATCCCAAAGGGATTTTTGGTGTTTTGATTTTCTTTGAAAATAACCTTTATTTTATACTAAACTTATTTTAAACTTTATAAATATACTTGAATATATTTAAAATACATAAGTAAGTATAAAGAATAATATATACAAAATTTTACTATAATTATATATTTAAAATCTAAGTATAAATATTTAAAAGTTAAATATATTATATTTAAAAGATAGTTTAAAAACGAGGATAATTTGATTTTGAAATTAAAGATTATTTTAAGCTAAAAGTATTTGAAATCAGGATAGATATTTTTGTTGCTTTTAAAAGGAAGGTTTTGAAATCGTTTTAAAAACAAGATATAATTTTGAAAAATCAATTTGAATAAAAGGTTAGCGGATACAAAACAATGTTCCACTAAATTTTTCGTAGGTTCCATCCTACTTAGGGTTCCATCCTTTTAACAGGCTCAAAGTGGATTCCATTCCACGAATAAATTGGATTTTAAGATGCTGGTGCTTTTCTAGAAGTTTTAAAAAAAATTCTCATTAAAAAATAAATTACTTGAATTCTTGAACTCTTGATAATCTTGATACTCACGAGTCTTCAATCTTAATATCTTGAATCTCTATACTGTACAGTCTTCATTCTTGGTACCTGCATGGTTGAATCCTGCATATACATATACATCTAAATTTATACTGTTAGTATTATATTTTATATTCTATTCTAAGGTTGTTGTCATCAAAACCACCATCTCACGGACTAACAATCTCCCCCTTTTTGATGATGACAACCTTTGTTTATAAAATATTACTTCTATCCTAATAACACCCGCTTAATCTATGCCTAACTACCATATTTTATACTTCTCCCCCTTTGTCATCAACAAAAAAAACTAACTCTAAACTATATGACTCCCCCTAAATCTAATACTCCATGATGTGTGATTATAATGATAGTGTTATCATAAATGATTAATACTTAGATCTAATAATAAACCTAATCCTAAACTACTAACTATTCTAAGTATATGATAACCATATAATTATATTTATTAATAGGGAAGAACACATATAAGAACACAATTTATTTATTAATCATATAGTTATATTTACATTTTCGTTGTAAACGTAAGAAGGAATAAACAACAATGGTAAAAAAAGAGAAGAAACTAATGTGTGTTTTTGAACATAGGAGATCTATGAATCGAACAGTTTGGATAGTGGAAACAGAAATTTCCACGTTGTTCGACAGGATTCCCATCTTTGTCAAAACACACTTCTCCAACGCACACGACTTTGTCGTCATCTTCCGCATGCGCTTCTTCCATGGGTTCTTCTTCTTCTTTTTCTTCGCTAGCCTCTTGTTCTTGAAGAATCTTCGTCAATCCTGAAGAATCTTCGTCAATTAAGATTTTGCCTTGCCTCTCTTCGTCAATCCTGAAGAATTCTTCGTCAATCAAGATTGGGTTAGCATGATTGTCCATTAGGAATTTTTGCAAATTCCTAAGGATTTTGCCTTACCTCTCTTGTTCCTTGGCCATTCGAAGTTGCATTACTTGAATTTCAGTCATTAACTGAAGTTTATCCTTTAGAGAATTCTCCATTTTAGTCACACGAGCGAGAGTAGTACGTTGAAATGGACCAGACGTAGGAGAGGGGAACGAAAAGGTTGATTTTATGTTTGATTTGGAAGAGGAGGCCATTGATTATTTGATTTCAGAGAAAAGAACAGAGATATAACAGAAAGGATGAATAAAACTTCGAAAATGCGAAGAATATATAACCAATTATTTGAATTTTGGTGGGAAAAATTTCAAAAATTTAAAAATGTTGTATGTCGACATAGGGTAGAGGGGTATGTCGACAAGGTTCTTAAATTTTTGCCTAGAATTAATTTTGAATTATACTTTGTTTTTTTATATTTTAGTTATTGAACAAATACCTAATTCTCTTCTTAATTTAGTAAATATAGATTAATTTAATGGTTTTGTTAAGATATCAGCAATTTGATTCTCAGAATTGATATAATCTAGAGCGATTACTTCCTTACTTGTATTATCTCTGAGAAAATGATGTCTGATATCAATATGTTTAGTTCGAGCATGTTGAGTAGTATTTCTGGATAAATTTATCGCACTCGTATTATAACAATAAATTGGTGATTTTGAAAAATTTAAACCATAACCTTTTAAAGTTTGTTGCATATATATTACTTGAGAACAAGCAGAAATATATTCTGCTTCAGTTCTTGATAAAGAAACTGTGTTTTGCTTTTTACTAAACCAGAAAATCAGAGAATGCCCCAAAAAGTGACAAGTTCCACTTGTACTTTTTCGGTCTGATTTACAACCAGCATAATCAGCATCACAGTAAGATATTAAGTCAAAAGAATCATTTTTAGGGTAAAATAAGCCATAATCAGAGGTGTGTTTAACATATCTTATGATACGTTGTACGGCTATTAAGTGGGTCTCTTTAGGTTGGGATTGATAACTTGCACAGAAACAAACACAATGCATGATATCAGGTCTACTAGCAGTAATATAGAGTAGTGATCCAATCATTCCTCTATATAACTTTTGATCTACATCTTTTGAGAGATCTTCTTTATGAAGGTACTCATTGGTTGCCATGGGAATGTGTTTTCCACTTGCAGTAGTCAAACCAAATTTTTTAGTTAGGTCTTTAGCATATTTTTCTTAACTAATAAATATACCATTATCTAATTGTTTTATTTGTAATCCTAAAAAGAAATTTAATTCACCCATATGGCTCATCTCAAACTCTTTTGTAATTATTTCAGAAAATTCTTTATTCATTTCAAAACTAGTTGATCCAAAAATAATGTCATCTATGTAGACTTGAACTAGCTGAATATCATTTTTATTTCTTTTAATAAAAAGAGTATTATCTACTTTACCAATTTCAAATTTTGATTGTAATAGATAAGATCTTAGTCTATCATACCAGGCTTTAGGAGCTTGTTTTAGACCATATAAAGCTTTCTTAAGTTTGTAAACATGATTTGGTAATTTATCATTTTTAAAAAGTGGTGGTTGTTCAACATACACTTCTTCGTTTACAAATCCATTTAAAAAGGCACTTTTAACATCCATTTGAAATAATTTGAAATTATTATGATTTGCGAAAGCAAGTAGAATCCTAATGGATTCTAGTCTTGCTACGGGAGCAAAGGTTTCATCAAAATCTATTCCTTCTTCATGACAAAAACCTTGAGCGACTAAATGTGCTTTATTTCTAACTACCTCTCATTGTTCATTCATTTTATTTTTATAAACCCATTTAGTTTCAATTATAGTTTTATTTTCAGGTCTAGGAACAAGTTCCCAAACTTCATTTCTAGTAAATTGATTTAGTTCTTCTTGCATAGCCAAAATTCATGAATCATCAGTTGATGCTTCTTTTGGATTTCTTGGTTCAATAGTTGATATAAAAGATACATTAATCATTTGACTTTGTTGATAGTTTTAACTACAGATTTCATATCTCCTAGTATATTTTCAATAGGATGATCTTTTGAAAGTTTAGTCCTTTTATTAGGATGATTAATATCATTATTAGTTTCAGCTGACTCTTGATTTTGAGTAATTAAATCATCTTCATCATTTGTAACTTCAAAATTTTTGAAATTTTCATCAAATGACACATGCATTGTTTCTTCGATGGTGTTAGTTCTTAAATTAAATACTCCGTACGCTTTACTTCTATTAGAATATCCGATAAAGATACCTTCGTCGGATTTAGGATCAAATTTATCTAAGTTATCTTTTGTATTTAAAACAAAACATTTACTTCCAAAAATTATAAAATACGATACTTTAGGTTTCTTTGAGTGAAGAAGTCCATAAGAAGTCCTATTAGTTAATGGTCTAATTAAAATTCTATTTAAAATACAACAGGCGGTAGCAACTGCTTCTGCCCAAAAATTCTTTGGTAATTTACTGTCTGAAAGCATAGTTCTCGCACACTCTTGAATCGTCCTATTTTTACGTTCTACTACTCCCTTTTGTTGTGGAGTTCTTGAAAATGAAAAACTATGAGTTATTCATTTTTTATTGTAGAATTCCTCAAACTTTTCATTTTCAAATTCACTACCGTGATCACTACGAATGGTTATAATTTGTAGAGAATGTTGATTTTGAATTCTTTTTGAAAAGTTCTTAAAGCATTCAAAAGTATCACTTTTATGTTTCAAAAATATTGTCCATGTAAATCTAGAATAATCATCTACAATTACAAAAACATATTTACGATGATTTATTGACAGAATTTGAGATGGACTAAATAAATCAAGGTGAAGTAATTCAAGAGGTTTTGAAGTTGAAATCATATGTTTTAATTTAAAGGAACTTTTTCTAAGTTCTCCTAATTGACATGCATCACATATACTATCTACTTTAAAATTCATTTTAGGGAGACCTCTTACTAGATCATGTTTTGATAGTCTAGATAAGAGTTTGAAATTCAAATGCCCAAATCTCTTATGCCAAATCCAAGGGTCACTTGTATTTGCCAAAAGACATAAGTTATCATTTGAAACTTTCATATTAAGAATATAAATAATCTTTTTCCTAACTCCCTAAATATTATGTTTGAATTGTTATCTTTAATGTGACATTTATCTTTTACAAATTTAATTTTATATCCTTTATCGCAAAGTTGACTTATACTTAGCAGATTGTGTTTCAGATTTTTAACTAGCAAGACATTAGTAATAATAGGAGTTTCAGAGTTACCGATTCTGCCGATGCCAATCACATATCCTTATGAATTGTTTCCAAAGTTAACCAATCCTCCGTCTTTGTATATTATATCATTTAACATATTTGGATTGCCAGTCATGTGTTTAGAACATCCACTATCGAGTATCCATTTGTCCTTTCCGATCTGCATAATTTGTCCATTGTGTATTGATTCCTCAATAGCCATAAAACGTGATTCCTGCACATCAAACAATTTTGATTGACAACTTGAATTTGAACATTGATTATATGTTGACTCAAAAGACAATGACGATCTGAATATTTCTAAACTAGTATTAACAAACATATCCATTTTAAAACTTTTTCAAAAATCAGATTATGAAACTTTGAAAACCTTGCTCTAATACCAAATGTGAGAAATGCGGATTAAGGATCTTAAGGCTAAGGACAAACACTAGAGGGGGAAAGAGGTGAATAGTGTTTTAGAGAATTGTTAAATCTTTTTGAGTTTTTGTTAATTTAAATACAAATATATGCAATATTCAGACACAAATATGATCACAGAATCAGACACAAATGCAAATATAAAGTAAAAGCAGTCAAGGAAAGAACACACCGGATTTTATATAGATTCGGAGTTACCCAACATCCAGTACCACACACAAGTACGGATTTCCTTTCAAAAACAATCTTTACAATTACACCCTCGATTTCAAGGCAGCGAGGTACACCCTCTAGAATCACAATCCTCTGGGTAGAGATACTCAATTTCCCGGGCAACAAGTTTACCCAATTGATTTCCAAGGCTACAATCACACATTTTACACTTGATTGATTTTCAAGGCTACAATCACACCTTTTACACTTGATTGATTTTCAAGGCTGCAATCACACCTTTTCTTGCTAGGTTGATTACAAAAAGCCTATAACTCTGAATTGCACTGAGGATTTTGTTGAGATAGTGATAGAGAATCAAACCAGAGATAATCTAGTTAGATTCAATGTTGATTTCGGTAGAGTAATGATAAGAATTTGTATATAGAAATGTGGAAGAAGAGGAGTGAAAAACCAAAAAAACTGTCTTAAAATTCGTTGAAACCAACCCCTATTTATAGAGGAACAACAGTCATGTCTATTCGTGAAGAGTTATGACGAATGGACACTTCTTTTGAAATTTAAATTTTGAACTCGACTGACACCATGTCGACATGGGGTACATGAGTATGGAGAAATCCCAAAGGGATTTTTGGTGTTTTGATTTTCGTTGAAAATAACCTTTATTTTATATTAAAACTATTTTAAACTTTGTAAATGTACTTGACTATATTTAAAATACATGAGTAGGTATAAAGAATAATATATACAAAATTTTACTATAATTTTATGTTTAAAATCTAAGTATAAATATTTAAAAGTTAAATATATTATATTTAAAAGATAGTTTAAAAACAAGGATAATTTGATTTTGAAATTAAAGATTATCTTGAGGCTAAAAGTATTTGAAATCAGGGTAGATGTTTTTGATGCTTTTAAAAGGAAGGTTTTGAAATCATTTTGAAAACAAGATATAATTTTGAAAAATCATTTTGAATAAAAGGTTAGCGGATACAAAACAATGTTCCACTAGATTTTTCGTAGGTTCCATCCTACTTAGGGTTCCATCTCTTTAACAGGCTCAAAATGGATTTCATTCCACGAATAAATCGGATTTTTAGATGACAGTGCTTTTCTGGGAGTTTTAACGAAATTTCTAATTAAAGAATAAATTACTTGAATTCTTGAACTCTTGATAATCTTGATACTAATGAGTCTTCAATCTTGATATCTTGAATCTTTATACTGTACATTCTTCATTCTTGGTACCTGCATGGTTAAATCCTGCGTATACATATATATCTAAACGTATACTCTTAGTATTTATTTTTTATAATCTATTCTAAGGTTGTTGTCATCAAAACCGTCATCTCACGGACTAAACATTAATAAGTTTAACAATATAGACATTTTCATAGCCAGTACATCTTAGACTCACAAGGCATTGTACAATTTAGTTTTTAATATTTGTGCTATCACGTCCCATGAATAAAGAGTAATAAATTTTTTTCATAGTGGTGTTGGTCCATTAGTTATAGTAGTGTAGTCCATTCCAACATGAAAGTGAATGATTTTTGGCTACATTCCAACACTCAGAAAGATATTTTATTTGGATCCTATTCTTTAGGACCAATTATAAGGATAACTTTTTAAAGGGTTATATATAAAGGAACACTTTGTAATTTCACGGTAGGATCAAATGATTGTGCTTCTATTCCAATTATTAATAAAGATAGTAATAGAGTTGAGTAATTCATTGTAATCTATCAATAATGTAACTCAAATAGAGAATGAATATTACAGTAGTGCTCTTTAACATTAAACAAATTCATCCTTATTACTTATATATGTTACAATACTCCTCCTTGAATATGTGTATGTAAAGATGATACGAATAATTGCCTTATTAATAATTTATATATAAAACCCAATTTGATTTAAATCATAGACAAGAAAAATGGTGCAATTTTATTACAATTTTACGTAGCATGTTTCATAATGTTACTGTGAGGGTTGATACTCCCGAATCAATATAATGCCTCATTAAAAATCTACTTACAAAAACTCAGTGGAAAAAAGGAATTCATTATAACACACTTTTGGATACTCTCTGGATTTATAACACGTTATCCTATTAGTTTGTTGATGTAGCCGACATACCAATTTTGTACACCACCGTCTAAAACATTGATTTTGGAAGTGCCTTTGTAAATAAATCTATCGTGTTTATTGTAACTAGTTTTGTTTCACCTCTACTTATTATTCTTTTATAATTCATGTATAGATAAAAATTTAGGAGAAATTTGTTGTAATGACCGACCTTTTCAACCTCCGAATGTTGATACTAATACATACACGATATTCATGTGCTGATGACGCATGTGCCGAAAAGACAGAACATTTGGGTAAAAAAAAAAACAAAAGAAAATAAAGAAAAGAAAAAGGACTAGAAAGAGGAGAACAAATATCAGAATCTCACAACAGAATGATATCATATAGTATCAAAAGATAATACACATAGCTACTCTAATATACATAGTACTGAAGAGTTACTAATCAGATTATTATCATCATCCGGGACGACAAATACAATTTGTCCTTACAATTGCTAATTAATATACATAGTAATGCAGTATAAAAGTACCACGATAGGTAAACATTCAGCTTCTATCCAATAGCTCAATGAGCATCAATGAAACCTGTCTTTCTTATACTGCTTGAAAGAGCACCTATGAAAATAAGAAAAATAAATCATGAGTAAGACAAAAGTCTAGTGTGAGAAACTCAAGAAATATGTGGTCAGCATAAAACATCACCTTTTGAGACCCTCGTAATGACTATCCCTTAAAAGAACCAAACCATTTGATAAATACATATTGCAATATAATAAATAGGCTAGGGTGATGAACATAGATAAAAAATAAGTGTGTTGCATGTGTGTATAACATAACAATAATAGTTATGCAATTTAAAAACGTTAGGGCGTGTTCGCATAATTATGTAGGATTTCCGTAGAGAGCCCTCTATACATCAAGGCGGATCTCCTGCACAAAGATCGGAGATATCCTTCCGAAGTGGCACACATCTCTAGATATAGTCGGGTTAACATAACTGGTTTCATGCTGGCAAGCTGTGAACATCGAATACATCGCTCACGCATGTATAACCGAAAGTATCAATATATATGGAGTCGCGTGCATCCGTGGGCATTCTTTTAAGTGAATATTAGGCCCACGCCCCTAAAACCAAACTTAATCCGCCAAAACTCTCTCCGTTCCAAAACTTTTAAACCAGGTCCCTGTTTTTGTTTCAGCGTAAATTCTTTCTATAAATACCCTCATTTATTTCTCGCGGTGATTTGAAATCTATGTTTTCGTATTAAATTTCATTCGATCTATTTTTCAAAATAAGATTTCGAATTCATTATTGCTTCATCATCATCTAGTAAACATTTGATCTAGTTTTTAATTGAAATTGTTTCTTTTTAATCAACATTGTTTGATAATTCACAAATTTTATTTGATTTTTTAGGTTTTTTTTACAATCAAAATTACAAATATGTTACAGGTTATATTTGTGATAAATTTATGCAAATATGATGTTGTTTGCACAAAAAATTCTAATAATCTAATAAATGCAGTTTTCTCAGCAATTATTTTATAATTGTAGAATTTAATGAGTGTTCATAGGATAAAGTTTAATCCTAGTTGTAGTAGTGTTAATTGAATTATACTAGTTACAATTGTGAATAACAGTAGACTTGTCTGTAATGATTGTAGCAATTATTGTACATAAAAACAGACTTGCCTACAATTATTGTAAATAAACGAAAACTTGTCTGTCATTATCTATCTATTCTATTATATAAAAAAGAGAATATAGAACTCTTAGTACTCTTATCTCTTGTTTACTCTCAGACCGAACAGTGCATTCTTCTTGATTTTTGGTACAATTTTCCTTTTGAGCCGCTTAATTTTTTTCCATATTCCACAATACTACCATTATTAATATAGCAATTAATGTTATCATTATTTCTTTTGCTAAAATACTATTATGTATGTTTATTTCTTTTGATAAACTATAATCATTATTTCTTTGTAATCTAACAGAGATCTCTTGCTTTTCTCAATGTTTTCATTACAATTTTTCCATTCCTCATTTGTTTCCCATCTTTTTCTTTACAATTCCTGCCATTTAATTTTTTTCATTATGTTATCACTTCCCATATATCAGTTTCATACGTATAAAACAATTCATAAAAAACTAAAATATCTATTTTCAATCTAAATCAACTTAAAGATGCTATCCAAATAGTTTTTAGTCAATCTCTTTATTTCTTATCTAACTATACTTTGGTTGAATTCATCATTTGTTCTTTAATTTCTATTCATTTAAAAAAGCAAGTTTTGCAGAGATTAAGTTTTTATCTGTTGCTTTCAGTATTGTAGTTTTCATGGAAAAATTATCTAAAAGCCTCCAAAAAAACTTGATTACCGATCTATTAAGCTGGATTTAAAGGTTTGATTTTTATTTTATTATCTTTACTTTCATTTGATTTAAGGTTGAATTTTTTGTTTTAGCTCTAATATATTATTGTAGATCTTTACTTCAAATTTTGTGTCCAAAAAATTGTTTTCTTCTTATTTTTGTTACAACTTGTATGGATATGAATATGGTTTCCTTTATATTTTAGAAGGTTATTGGATTTATTAATACATAGATGTCATATAGTCTTTGGTTATTTTGTAAAATCAACAATACACAAGCTTGACTATTTTTTATTCTTAAATTTTCTATTTACATCGACGTTCACCTTATTTGTATTCGTTTCGTACAATTATGATTTTCGTTTCATCCATTTTGTAGGGAATAGTTGGCTTACTAACATATAAATATAAAGTAAGATTAAGCTTTTTATAATACACAGGAAGTAAAATTGATCTTTTTTAGTTCGAAATACAAGTATATACAAGAATCAAATTGGGAAAAATCTTATATTTTCTTATTATTTTAGTTTTAATCTGTATCATTATCAACCTGGTTTCCTTCATATTATGCAGGAGGTTATTGGACTAATTAATACAAAGATATCATTAAATCTTTTTTATAAAATCCTTGATACGTAACGCTGAACTATTTTTTAGTTCTCAAGTTTTATATTTACATCGACGTTCATCCGGTATGTGTTTTATTAGTACGATTATGAATTTTATTTCCTTTGTATATTTTGAATAGCATAATCAGTCTACTAACATAAATATACCAAACAGTCTTAAAATATGTATAATCTGAAATATAATTGATGTTTCTCCATTTTTAACATATCTGTTACAGAAAATAAAGTTAGTAAAAATATCATCTATGAAGTAAAAGAATGGTCAAATAGTAATTTTTTATGTTGTATTTGAGAAAAGAAATATAAATGTATCAATATTAATTTTCCTATAGTGATGCTTTATTGTCCAAGAATAGTTTAATATATTTTCCTATAGTGATGCTATATTGACCAAGAAATGCACATAAATAGCACACATTTTCCTGTTTAATGCATGGTTAACACTGAATTCTTAGAGATCTTATGGAATATATTAGCAATTATTTTTTGTTTTCTACAAAGATTATTTGATGCTATATTGTTTTGATTTTATTTTGCAGTTTGGAGATGTTATAAATCAATTGAAGGTGTGTTATCATTTATGTTTACAAGTGTCCACGGGTGCGGCACAGTGGAAAGAAGGCTTGGGTTCTGGTAAAAAAACCCAACTTCGATTTCTATCATGCACTTCCCTATCCTATATAACTTTACTCAGGGTATGTCACTGTACCCTCCTCAAGAGTTTACCAGCCTGCTGAGTTCTCTTGGGTTTTCAATGAAAATGTTTACAAGTAAACTTACTTCAAATGAAAACAATTGTATTTAAAAGGAATTAATTGATTATATTCATTTACTTCAAATTCAAACTAATATGAGAATTATTACAATTAGTTCTCTTTTATTGAAATTTATTGTTAGAGAACAATTCTTCATTAATCCTAATCTATTAGTGTCCACTTTTAGTCAATATAAAATTTATTTTTATGATGGATTAAGACTAATTTTTAATTTACTTAATTGTATATCGCTAAATTATACTTTTATTAAACATGTTGTGCAGCTCTTATTCATATTATTTGTACATTTTCAAACAAACTAGGATCATGTTCAAGTAGTTGGAATCATCAAAGTTAGAATATGCATAGCTAACAAGTCAAGTTTTTAAAAAGGCCTAATATAGTAAAAATAATACAATAGATACAATATACGTAATTATTAAACGTTACTCTAGATACGAAAGATAGATGGTCAAATGGTTATAGATCAACTACTAATTCCCATTTATTTTTTCATTTTCGAAAATAATGGTAGGTTTAGTTTCTTTTATATTTTCAGTTTTAAAGCTAAATGCTTTATTTCAAAAAAAATAAATTAAACTCAATATAAAGTACATGTAAATTAGTTAATCTGATAATTTGGTAATATGTTATATTTTATAATGCTATAATAGAATCCAATCAAATTTTATAAAAATTAATACGATCATATTTATGGTAGATTAGTTTCTTAAGTTAGCATCGAAGATAATTAATACATAATAAATTCTCTAACCTGTCTTGTGTTTGTTTAGCATGATTATGAATTGCATTTCCTTCGTAAATTTATAAGGCATAATTGGTTTACTAACACATGTACATCAAAGAATCTTAAATTGAGTATAATTTGAGATAAAGTTGATGTATTTTCCATTTTGAACTATAAGTATTTAAGAAAATCATGTCGGGAAAATATCATCTATGTTCAAATAATAAATCTCTATATTGCATTTCGAGAAAAGTATGTTGAAAGTTTAATTCTAAATACATGTTCTATAAACTTAATTTTTATCTAAATATTTTATTTTATTATACACAAACTAGACTTATTTTTTGTAATATTAGATATTATCCATCTTGATCAACCTACGGTAATACATTTTTCTATAGTAATGCTTCATTGATCATGACATGTTCATAAGCAGCCGGTATTTTCCTATTTAATCCATGATTAACACTGAATCCTTGGAGATCTTCTAGAACATCTAGCAATTATTTTTTATTTTCTATAATGATCATTTATGATAAATTATTTTGATTTTTTTGCAAGTGAAAATGTTTATAAATCATTATGAATTGAAGATGGCTTAATAATAATGTTCACAAATACTCTAACTTCAAACAGAAAGAATTGTATTAAATAGGAATAAATTGTTGCTGATTTCATATGATTCCAATTCAAACTAATCTGAGAATTATTATAATAAATTCTCTTTTATTAATATTTAATCTAACTGGGGAATAGTTACATACTAAGTCCCCATTCACTGGAAATGTTAACCAAAAAAAGGTTAGCGAGAATTATGTTCGACTTATCTTAGATAAGTCTAACATATTGATAGGTCGGCGGTTTAATGATTTGCATTTGGACTTAAAAATATAGCGTTTTTACAAGATGTATTAACCATATTTGACTTTTTTGAGATAAATCGGGCGTAATTCCTGTTTTTTTTGAATTTTTGAATTTATTTTATCTATAATTAATAATACTTTCTATTCGATACTATAAATTAATTGATAATAATTAATTAATAATTATGGCATATATATAAAAAAACCGTACACTACATAAATATTTCATGTCCAACCTTTAATCCAATTTTTCCATGAACACTACAACTCCCAACCTCAAATCATAATTGCTCGCTAAATCATTCTAATTCTCATCCATGCTAATCAATTGGTATCCACATTTCGTTTAATATAACATTTTATTTTTTGATGGATTAAAACTAATTTTTAATTTTACTTCATTGTATATTTCAAAAATAAAATTTTATTAAATCATGTTGTGTAGCTCTTATTCAGATTAGTTGAAACAAACAAGGATAATGTTTAATTAGTTGAAATCATCAACGTTGGAATACGCATAGTTAACCAATCAAGTTTTTTTTAAGAAGCTTAGAATAGTAGCAATAATATAATGAGTGTTATATACAGAATTATTAGTTAACAAATCATTGCGTGATTTGTAAACCATAATGACACTCTATATATAAAAGATACAAAATTTGACTGCCCATTTCATATATTTTCTCATGTCATATTATCCTATATGTACTAAAGAACACGATGTTTGAAAACTATTTTAATATTTTCTCTAATTTAATTAGTATACTATAATGTTGAAATGTGTGATAATGAAAATGTTATTTCACTAAGCCAAATTTGAATACTATCTCATTTCGAGCAAAATTTCTCTACTCTCGATTTGGAACACTATTTATAACAAAATTATGTACATATTTAAATCTATATGTTAAAAATAGGATAAAACATTGTTGAACCAATGTAAATTAAATTAATTTTTTTTATTTAATGGCATGCTTAGTAATATAGTGCTTACCAAATTAGGAACAACTGACACTTGATGTAACCTTTTCTATGTAAAGGAATTTTGCTTTAAAATATTAATTATAATTTATATGCTCCGAGCCTATTTAAGTAGATTTATCAACACATTTTTGTTAGAGTATTCACCAAAAAAATCAATCTACAAATTTATGTCCCATAAATTTGTGCTTTCATCTTCATATGCTATAAAATCTAAAAATTACACCGTTAATAGAATTATATACCAACCTTCGTATGCGTAGCATGGATTCTGTAACATCCCGCCTTTTTCGCACGATTCAAACAGACACACGTGCCAATTCAAACCATACGGAAGGGCGGATTGTTATGGGGTAAATAAGAAATTAGAGAAGAAATAAAACAAAACAGAATCTCACAGCGGAAGGATAAAATATAATAATAAAATATATAGTTTATAAATCTGTTTACAAAACATTTATATACTACATATCAGAGTTACACATACCAATAACAATGCAGCGGAATTAAATGGTGTAGTGGAATAATATAGTAGATACTAGTAATACAAATCTTCGTCTTCGTCCTCCAGAGCTAAATCCTCAAATCCTGAAATGCTCGGACTGACCCGAGCGAATTGAAAAGACAAAACACTCGAGTCAGAACTAAAAGATCTTATGTGAGTTAAATCAACAGGAGTAAATATGAGTGCAGTAACTCAAGAGATGCTCATGATTTACATCTCCTAAGGATCCGTTAAACTATTTACTATGTAGTATATTGCGCTATTATAATAGTGTCTATTTATAAAATAAACTTACTTTTAAATAGCGTTAAGGGGTTACCCATATAGCCCTTAACACAAAATATGTTCCCATAGTCTACACAGTACCGTAATCTCCCCCGTACTGGGCGTCGTCAGAGGGCACTCCATAGGTATGGTACAAAGCCAAAATCGTATAAGGCGCGCTAGGGTAGGTGACACGGCACAACTAGGCAATGCCAGAGTAGATATACCAATTGCTATCCGGGCTGGTGGTAACGCATAGCCGCAGCTACCGCCCACCTCGAACTAACACCCCCAAATCAAAGAAATCAATAGTGGCCACCGAAACAATCCAAAGTCAGAGTATAGTATCGAAGGAGTGCATTCGATCAGAGGAATGACCTCATTGGCCCGAGAATCGCTCCTGTTTTAGCCACCTTATGCCAACTCACGGGAGTTGGGTCCACATATTTAGCTTACAGGAAACGTCGCCACTAACCTACTTCATTCTGGAATCTCCACCGCGTACACGGTTAGTCAAAGTGGTTTTCGGTATCGACAGAGAGTATGTCCATATCCGATCCCGGTCTCTTTGCCAACCAATCGTTATTATAACACCGCGGTCATTTAAAATAATTATACTTTAAAACCAGAATAAAATATCCATTTCAAAACCATATAAATATGATATCATTTCCTTTTAAAACCCGAATTAATACGATATCATTTTTTCCAATATATATTCCTTCCAAAATCATAGGGTTTCCAAAGTAAAATATTTAGAAATCAACTCTTGAACATAATATTTCCAAATTATACTACCTTGAAAAACATAGCTTTGAAACAAATTTCCACCTCTTAAATGGTTAAATATTAAACTACTTTTATAAAACAAAATAGCTTCTTTAGATTTCACAAATCAATTTCAAATATCAATTTACACTTCCAAATACCATTTCACTTCTTATGTTTCAAGGCTTTAAATATTTCACCATTTCAAAAAAACAACTCATTTGACAAATCCATATGTATCAAATTCAATTACTTCTTATTTAGACTTGAAATGTTTGCTTAATGAATTCAATATAATTTAAGAAAACCTCTAACTTCATATAACTGGATTATCTTTCAATTTATTATATATTCATTTAATCAACCTGATATTCATAAAAATCACTTTACACAAAAATCAAGTTATAAAAATCATATCCTTTAAAATTTCTAATTTTTATTAAATTTCAATTTAACATAATATTCATCTTCCAAATCTATTCTCATTTAAGTCATAAAACTCCAGAAATTAAATTTTAAATAAATGTTTAATCTTATTTGATCTTAAAATCAAACTTTATTTAAACTTCAAATCAAATTTATACAAAGCTTAAAAACCGAAAATTACTATATATATATATATATATATAATAGCCTTTATCAATAACCAAATCGATATCTCATAAACCATATATATATATAACTTTACAAAATCATAGAAAAACATTTCCAAAAATAATTATATATATTTACCGCGGTGCCTGTATAAAATTTTCTATCCTATGGTCAAGTGATACGGATGTTTATCATTTCAATTCGCAATTTAAAATAAAAATTTTGCGGTTGTATATCATTTCAAACCACAATCCCGAATGAAATGAAAAATGCATGATAACTTGCAGTTTAATGATATAAAATAAAACATCCATTCGTCATTCATCATCCATCATCCATATCACAGTCATCATCCAATAATAAATCAATATCAATATACATCTGATAATATATAACAGGTAATAACTGGCAGTTATATTCAAAAATGAATTTAACAACTATTAAACTAACAGTTTATATGCAAATAAATAACTATAACTGTCAATTTATACGCAGTAATAAAATTTATGAACAGTTAAATTAAATAAATGCGATTTAACAGAGATAAGGAATAAAACATGTCAAATAGTTATAAATAAATTTCTACTCATATCTAAAATCAATTTAACAAACATAAGAAATTTTAAAAATTGTGAGTGGGTTAAAACACTCACCTTTTGAATTTAAATCGAATTTAAATCCGATTTAAACCCAAAAATTCGACGGTCTCCAAATCTGTCCAAACCAGCGTCAACAGATCCAGAATTTAATTACGATCCTAACAAAAAAAATTTCGCATGAACCGGATGTCGTACGCAAAAGTTATATTGGTTTAATCGTTTGAAAACAACATTAACTTAAACCAAATTAAACTATAACTCACCCTATACCCAGAGGCCACGTCACGCCCCCCTCTCTCTCTCCTGTACGCAACACCCTAACCCTAACTGCAAAAGCACCCAGCCGCCACCCCAAATCTCCAAAACGCGGCTGCCTCGTTCGCCCAGGTCCACATCAGAAGTCGCTATCAATCTCACCATCCTCGGTCGATCACAACCCTACCCACGACGTGGCGTGCGACCCCACCCCATCGACAGCGCCTCGTCACCTTCCCCCGTTTATCGTGGTGCACTCGAGCCTCCTTCGACAACCACGACCGTGCCGATGCACTTAGAACACTGGTCTCCACCCACTGCCACCCGCCGATCGAGCTATCGATGAGAATCCACCGTTAAAACCCACAACCATACATGAACGGCTGAAACTGTTTTGAATTTTTCTGGACGAACGAACAACTGAATCGAGAAACGAATCACGGATCTGTGACGTATACATCGACAGCTACAACATATATTTTTTTGAGAATTTTCGGGAGAGTTTGAATTTTCACTTTTGATTTTGAACTGTAGATAGATCTAGGTTTTGCAACCATTGAGGAAGAGAAAGAGATGAAGAAAATGAACGTATAAACAAATGATAGAAGGGGGAGGCTAGGGTTTATAATCGTCTATTTATAAGTAGGGTTGGATTGGAGTAGATAGACCAGACAGATGAACGTACGGAACAAACTATGGCCCAAAAAGCCCGTTCTAACCCCGGAATGAAATATGTTAAACCCATATATCCAAATAGGTATTTTAAAATATTCTGAACGCGATGGAAAAAGTTTCATGTCCAAATTCGATTGTATGAAGAAGTTATGTTGAAAACAAAATTTTCAAATTGATTTCAAATTGATTTTTAATTAAATCGATTTCAAGGCGTTTCGCGTCCGTACGATCAAACGACAGGTCCGATCGATACGAAATTTGAAACCCTATATTAATTCACCGATACGGATCCGATGAAACCAGTTTCGTCGAAATCCGAGTCCGTGGCCAAAATGGCTATTTTTACATAAATTAAATAAATTAATTCGTTATTTGAATTTCAAATTCTACAATTCATAAATTTGTCACCTTGTATTACCAAATAAATCAAAAATCCTTTAAACCAAATTCTAATACAAAGGTAAAGTAAATAAATTCACAATTTATAGTATTTAACATTAAATTCAATAATCCAGTTATTTAATAATCATTCCTTTAAACCTGATTTAAATTCTCCTATTTATCTACTTAACCCTTTCTAGAATCATAGCTAATATTTGTCTTTTCTTCATTACCCAAATGTTCTTATTACATCAAATTTTATTTACTGAAGGTTGCACTTAATCCAATTTATACATCTTGCCCCTTTTCTCTTTAAATCAATAAATCTTCATATAGTATATAGATTTATCATAAATTTTATCTATTCTTCCTTTTTAGGCAATGTTCTATATATTAGATTTCATTTAAATGCAATAAATCATACTATCGTAGTTATATCCAATTAAATAAATAAATGCTTGATTCCCATCTTTACTCATTTGATTGCAATTTACCATAAATTAAATTCCAATATATCAAATAAACTTTATTTCCATTCCTTTTACTCACAAATCATCGTATTATAAAGATATTTACGTTATTCCTCATTTATTACCTTAATTTATTTAAGGCAGCATTAAATTAATATCTATTGCAATGATTTCAAATTTAACTGAAGGAACTAAGTATATAACTCAAAATAGTTGTGGTAAAACTCTTAATTCCGCATTTATAAGTATATTATTTCCCCTCAAGTGTTATAGATATTACAGAGTATTGGTTTTCATTTAATCATTATTTATTATATATTACTTAAATGAATTCACTATTCAAGTCCGTTAAATTTTATTACCAACATCCATCTACCTTTTCCAATAGATTTTGAATTCCATTCAATTTATAACAAATCAAAATTTCCAATCACCCTTTATTTTAAACCCAAATCTGCAATTCATTACCTTATATTAATGTCATCAAATTTTTATTTATTATTATAACTCTACGTTAAATTACTATTCAATGTATACATATTCATCAATCAAATCCGATATTTACTTTCTATCCCTCTATTTGATAAAAAATCCAGGATACCTTTACATACATTCATTTATGGGTATTGCATTGAAATTAAATTTATTATCCAAAACCACATTATTACCATTTATTACAATTGGATTCCTAATTTTATTCAATACCCTGAATAAATAACATAAATATCAATCATGATCTTACTTTTGTTTCTCTCATATTTAAAAATCAACTTATAGCATTTAACTTATTTTATTGGGTCGATATTTTATTCAAGTCATAAATTATTACCCTCCACAAATATGATACCTTAATTTATTTAAATTTCCATTTACAACTTTTATTGCACTAAATCAAATTAATACTTTCTTAAATTTCTCTTATTAGATCTTATATCCAGGTAAGAATCATTTTCCTACTTACTTCATTTGAATATTATACAAATTTCTATATAAATAGGTTTTTAAGGCATCATTCATATAATTTCTTTTAGCCTTTATTTCAATATTTGTTTATAAAGTGAAAATTTTCCACTAAATTAAATTACAAAGCTCATAAATCCAACCTAGTTAAATCCACGAATTATACGGGTCGTTACAGATTCACACTCGTTGTAAATAGTTGTATGGTTGTTTTATGATTTTTACTATTATTTATAGGTGAAAGATTAATCCCAGTAATAATAATGTTTGTAAATGCAAATTCTTAGATTATTTGCAGATTTGCCCGCAATTCTTTAAAATAATTGCATATAAATCAACAAATAATGTGTTTTGTACATGTAATGATATGCATTTTTTTTGGTTTTTTATTTTTTATTATTTTGTACTTGTAATGATGGTTTATTATTTTAATTTACAGTGTTGCTAACAATATTAGTGTTCTAGTGCCGTTGAAGTTTGGACATGATAACTTTTCTTTACGTGTTCATTTTGATAATTTAGTTGTTATGTTGAGAAATGCTATTTGTGGTAAATTGACCGATTTAAGTCCACTATCCTTTGATTTATATTATGTTAGAGATGGTATGAGAAGAAATATTGAAACTGATTCCGATCTACTATCTATCTTGTTGTTGTGTGCTCATAATCATGAGGATCACTTGGTTATTTTTGTCGACGTTGTTCCTACTAGTTCTTTGGCAAATAATGTCGATATACTAGGTAAAATGTTGTTACTTGTTGTAGTGATACCTCCTTTGCTAGCACCGATGATTCTAATATTCATTTTAGGCAGTTATTGAGAAATAATTCCAATCGATCTGTCTTTACGGGTGTTGGTCAACAGTTTTCAGGTGGATTTACTGAATTTAGGCTCAATTTGATGATTTTTAGTATTAGGAATGCGTACAAGCTTGATTTGGTTAAGAATGACATGGAAAGTTACTGTTGTTTGTTCTCGACCTAAATGTAGCTTCAAGATTCATGCTTCTATTTAGTTTAATCTTCCTAGCTATTTTGTTATAAAAAGATTTCAACTTGAACATTCTTGTGGTGCTGGAATTCTTGATATTAATGATCCTCTTATGTCAAGTAAATAGATTAAATTGTTGGTTTATGATCATATTCAAGCTAATCCATCGATGAAGACTAAGCATATTATTAATCTTTTTCAAACTGAGTATGGTATTATTTTGCTTATAGTACGAAGAGGTTGGCTTTAGAAGATGTACATGGAAGTGATATGATGTCTTATCATCATTTGAAGTCTTTTTGTGATAAAGTTCTTGAAAGTAATCCTGCTAGTAAAATTGTTTCGGAGCATAACTCTAGTGCTCGTCAATTTGAGAAGGTTTTTATTTGTTTTGAAGCTTGTACTCATTGTTTTCAATTTTGCCGGCTATTAACATTTGTGGATGCTACATTTATGATCGGAAGAGCTCATGGTTGTTTAATGACTACTACTGGTAAAAAAAGAAACGAAGGTGTTAACCCAAAAAATGGATCAACGCCCTAGATCAAGTGTGAAAGCACTACAATAGATAATTAGCAGCACAAATCTCAGATAAACAACAAATAAAAAGCAGAAGTAAGAAAAGAGACAAATAATTTTATAGTAGTTCGGTCGACTCTGGCCTTTGTCCACTTTAATCAATCTTTATTATGATTATACTAGTTGAATCTCTTTGGATATTAACTAAGTCACTAGATTTAAGTTACAATGAGTTAGAATAAGACACAAGTTCAAGGATTGACCGGAGAATAACAGTAACCCCCTTGATGACTGTTGTGATGAAGAAGAAAATTGAAGAAGTAAAGGAATTCGAAATAGAGTAATGAAGCTCTCTCCCCAAAGAAGATCCATCTCTAGTTGCAGGTAGGTGAGTATTTACAGGGGAATTCATTGAGTGTTGACCAGAAATCCAAGTTTGGAAGAGTCCAGTTGTTATGCCAAGTCATCACCGAAAATCTCAAATCAATATGAATCATTTCTATGGATCTCAAGCTATCCGTAGGGGATGGATCGCTAACTATCCGTAGGGGATGGATTGCTAGCTATCCATAGGGGATGGATTGCTAGCTATCCATTAACTTAGCATATTTTTCTAATAAAAGCCTTTACTTTGTGCTACGAAGGAGCTCGGAAAGTTTGAGGGTGAACCGACCTATTTTGATGGATTGATAGCTATCCATAGGGGATTTACCGCTTGCTATCCATAGGGCATGGATCGCTAGCTATCCATCCACTTAGAATATTTTTGAGTGATCTTTGTTTGGTTGTCTTCCTATCTTCAATTTAAGTGCCTTGTCCAGACATCAAGTCATTTGGAGTTAGCTTAATCATCCATCCTCATGTGTCATTTGGTCCAGAAGAATCATCCATAATTCGCTCAAATCCTAACGAAATCAAACGAAACTTTGCAGAAACACTATAGAGGGTGTCGGAGACCCACCATAAAATTTTAGTTGGTGGGGACGACTCTGGATTGGTCGCTAGCGATCCATCTAGTTAGGTCGCTAGCAATTCATCAAATCAACTCTAAATGATCTTTTTTAGCCTTCTTCTATATCTTCTAAATGTTCTTCCATAATTTTAAGTAAATCTGACTTTGTACGAGTTCTGTAGGTCCATTCTAAGTTAGCTGTTTTTGGTCAAACAGCCCGAATCAAGCGATTCTCCTCTTTGCGAGCTAGATTGTTTGGCTTGTTATGAAACTCGGAAAGCGTCTCGAGGGAACATATTAGATCATGATGCAAGAGAACTCGAGGATCTATGAGCAAGATTAATGGATCATAGGCGATCCATCACCTTAGCTTGTTTTGGCAATTTTATTCTTTGGTCTTTCTCTACTTTTCCTTTTGGTCTTCTTGGTTGATCCTTGAGATATTTTGACTTTTGTAGATTTTTTTATTCCCCTTTAAATTCTAATGGGTTAAAAATCCAGTTAATAAAAGTTATGTTGTTTACTTTAAGTTTACTATATATTTGCATAAATATCTGCAATTATCCTAATTTTTTGCTCTACATCTGCAATTAATGTTAAAATTTTCTGATTTTTCTGCAAATTTTCATATCAACTGCATAAAAATTTAAAATTGTTAATATAACTTTTCATTTATATTTGCTTTTCTTCCTTTTCTATTTTTTATGTAATTGTTTCAAACAATTCATATATAGCTGTAAATGATATAATATTATCATTTTAATTCAATTATAAAGACTGTATGCATACTTGGCTGCAAGTATTCACACTTATTGCTCTCTGGCCAGCGCATATTTTAAATAATTGCACATTATTCTGTAGTTTTTCACAATAGTTACTTCTTTTTCTGCAATTATTCTGATTTACAGCTGCAATTTGGTTTTTTTATTTAGTTATTTATATGTTTATTACTTTATCAGGTTTTTCCTTATAGCAGTTGCAATTGTTTCTGTTGAAGATGAAAATAATTGGAATTGGTGTTTTGAATAACTTAAAGACTTTCTGAAAGACGATCATAGAAATTTTGTTTTCATTTCTAATCGTCATCCCGGTCCTCTTGTTTCTGTTTCAAAAGTGTTTCCCAATTCAGCTCATGGTTCATGTTATTATCATTTGAAAAATAATTTGAAAGTTACTCTAAAATTTGAATTTTCCAAATCTAAGAAGAAATGGTTGATAGATTTGTTTGCACGTGTTGCATATGCTTCTAATTTGGATGATTTCAATATAACATTAAGAAATTTTAAGGATGCCGATGGATCTATTATGGAATTTTTTTTGAATGGAATTCTTTTTAAAAAGTTTGCTAATGTTTTTTTTTTCCTGCATGCCGTTATAGTGAAATGTCATCTAGTTGTTTCGAATGTTTTAACAAATGGATTTTGGAAGAAAAGTATTTATCGATCACTACTTGCTTGGATAAAATTAGAGTCAAGTTAATAAAGCTTGTCTGATCGTCGAGAACTTGCTGGTAGTTGGAATAGCAATTTATGTCCAGTCAATGAAAATCGATTGAGAAATCTTTATATGGAGGGAGCAACATGGTTTGTTATTAAATCAACTGAACATGTATTTGAAGTTCATTCTCTAGTCCGACAATATGTTGATTTAAATAACTGGGTTTGTTCTTATAATTTATGGCGAATCTATGGTTTTCCCTGTGCTCATGTTGTTAGATGTATTTTGAGTTGGAAAAGGTTGGATGTGTATAATTACATTGAAGATTATTTTAAAGTTGTGTATTTTCGATCAGCTTATTCTCATCCAATCAATCCAGTCATAAACTTTACAAAAGAAGATGTCTTGGCTAAAGATGTTGATATAGCACCTCCTAAAGGTAGAATAATGTCTGGCCATCCATTAGCTTTTAAGAGAATTAAATCTGCTAATGAAATTACAAAGACTATTAGATGAAGTTTATGCAAGAAGCTGAGTCACAATAAAAGGACTTGTCCTTTGAAATACATGTAGTATTATTGTTTTTTTCTTTTGGAAAACTTTTAATGTACTGATAAAGCTTCATGCTTTCTTTATTTTGTTTGTTTGTATTTCAGTCGCAATTATATTGGATATTTATTGTTTTAAGGGAATGAAAAGAATAATTCCACCATATTATGCACTTGCTGAGCAATATTGCTGTCATGTATGCAATTTTTCTAAATAATTTTGTTTATTTCTGCATTTTGTTAATATTGTTGCTTACTTTTTTGCAACCATTCTAATAATTCACTTCAATTCCAGAAGTTGCTTATATAATTGTTTTCAATTTAATAATATCATTCTAGTTCAGTTATGAAGTTCATACCCATATTTCTCAACAATTATTCAGAACAATTACTGACATATCTGCAAGTATTATGAATAATTGTGTAAATGTCTGCAACTATTCAGAACAAAGGCAGACACATCTGCAAGTATTCTAAAAAGTTGCATAAATTTCTACAATTGTTCAATATATTTTCTTACATTCCATCAACAATACCGATAGCTCAATTCAATCCCCGAAAATGCTTATATAACAATCCTGATAACAAAGTTTTGATTATCATAGTAAACTATTATTTTTGTCTTCCAAACATATAAGTTTGCACAAAAATATATATTTCATAATTTCTAGATTAAACACAGCAATTATTGCAAATTCTTTTGGTTGGCTTCTGATAATAAAAATTGACGTGTTAGACTTTCTTCAATGCTACACCTATATGGTTTATAAGAGAATTTGATATGCTAATTCAGCTCTTTGTAATTCAATAGCATCATATCCATATTGAATATCCTCCTTATTTATAACCTTGGTTTTTCTTTATGCTTTCATAATATTCATTACAAACATTCCACAATCAACCCTGCAATAATTGCAAATTATATATTAATTGCTTAGAATAATTGCAGTATGATATGTAAATGTTTCAAGTTTATTTGCTGTGGTGTACTTACGAATCACCATGTTGTTGTGGGCTGTCTGCAAATGTAATCAAATTTGAAGGTTTGTGATCTTTCTTTTCCAATTTATTTAACAAGCTTGTTACATAAACTATCTACACAAAATAAAAAAATTTATTAGGAAAATTATTTTTAGTTTAATTAATATATTCATTTTTTTAATTTACATACCACTTTTCTTGCAGCGTTGACATGTGGACCTTCATTTCTTGGCTTTATCGAATCATAATGAATCGATCGTCTGTCTTCTTTTATGAATTCCAAAAGAGTGAAATGTGCTTTTAGATGAATTAGGAATAACATTTTACCATAGTTCGTAAAACTATTTTTGATCACACCGTCAACTAGAACTTACCTTTTTGAATTATTGATTAGGAATGTCAGTGGTAATATATATTAACAAATTGAATTTGTAAAGTTTTAAACAAATATTTAATTAAAAGGCTATAAAACTTACAGAAGCGTAGACTTTGAAGAACAAATTTTTGGATGTGTTTTCCCAACTCAAGTGCGTACCACTCAATGATTTACAAGAATAGTCATTTCATTAAATAATAATATATTTATAAATTCTTGGGAATTTATAAAGAATAATCTACAGATATTATGAATAATCGATGACATATCAGCAAATAATATGAATAACTGCAGATTTGTTTACAATTATTTCATACTTTCAGTAGAAACAACAATCACTATGAGTAATTGTAGATTCTTGAGTGTAAATTATAATGAAACTACTTATATAACTTTTATACCTAGCTATCGAGGAATCTTCCAAGAATTAACTCACCAAGGGTAGTTCTAGATATTATAATATCTTTACTCCATTGAGATACACACTCTTGTTATCAAATTATTGAAGAATATATGTATTATTATTATCAATATTCAAACAATACAACAATTATTATCAATATTTGCTGATGTCTATAATTATTAGGTATATTTTCAGACAATAAAGCAATTATTCTAAATATCTGCCGATATATCTGCCATTATTAAGGAAAGTTTCACAACACAACAAACATTTGCAATATTTGCTGATATATCTGCAATTTTTGGCTATATTTTCAGACAACAGAGCAATTATTGGGGTTATTTTTCAGAAAACGCGGCAACTTAAACAATTATTTAAATTTTGTACTTTGTTGATATGTTTGTAATTATTTTTACCTGAGGTCGTTTTTTCTGAAGAATTGTTCAAGCAGTTTGGTTTTCTTTTCGCCTAGCCTTTGGACATTCAAACATTGTCTGACATTTATTTTTGCATATGTAGGCTACTCATTTGATCTTAGTTCTTCTTCATATTGTTCTACTGTTTTTGGCTGGATTTCTTCTTTTTGTTTTCCATTTTGAAATCCTGTTCATTTTATAATTTAATTTATTTAGTTGATTTTGTATTTTTGTATCTTTGCTTTCGATCAATTTTTTTTGCCTTTTTCAGTCTCTTCTTGAGCTTTTTAAAAGAGACCATCAAGTTCTTGATTGCTTTTGAGACCATGGGGTTCGCTGTTGCTTTCGATTGAACGTATTTTAAAGTTTGGGTTATATATTCCAATATTTTTTTTCCCATTTTTATGAGCTTTCCTTTGTAGGTTCTCTCACAGCAATGATTACTTTCATTTTAGCTTGAGGAATTATATCCACATTCTAATGATTGTATTCAACTTCATAGTAAAATTATTAGTAGTAGGATTGATCTCATCTTTATTTTCTATTGTTGTTTGAACTGAAAAATACATTTGAAATTTAAATATTTAGTGCTTTTGAAATAATAATGAATTTTTGTTGTTATTCTGCACATAATAGGAAAAATTGCAGACTATGCATCACTTACCGATAATTATCGTAAGGATATCTGCATTTGTTCTTTATATATGCATTTATTTCCTCAAATATTATGAATAAGTGCAGATATATCGGCCGACATTTTTATTCTTTGCACTTTTATTCAGAAATCATTAACCAAATGAGCATCCATTTTATTTTGGATCTTTTTCCGCAGCAACATTTTTTTCTTCATCCTTCCTTTGTTCATCTGTATCTTTTTCTTCAACATTTTTATTTGCTTCATCATGTTTTTCTTCCACGTTTAGATTGCTTCCACCATCATTCTCATCTTTGTCACTTTGCTTCTTTTTATCTTCTTTCTTCTCTTCATCATCATCTTCCTTCTCCTTTTCGTCATCATCTTTTCTCTCTTCTTCTTCATCATCTTTCCTCTCTTCTTCTTCTTCTTCTTCAATTCTATCCCCTCCATCTTCATTCTTGTCTTCCTGCTTAACACTTTCAACAATTTGTACCTCCTTCTTCCCAATAATTGTATTCTTTGTAACACCTTATTACGTATCATCTTCTTCTTTAACACCTTCATCGCCCTCTTCATCGTTTTCTTCCTCCTCTTCATTGTCTTCCTCTTCAACATCTTCATCATCCTCTTCATCATCTTCCTCGTTATCTGCCTATTTGTTTGTCAGTTAACTTTGAAAATTGATGAACACAAGATATTTTCAAAGTGCATCCATTGCGACCTTTTCGCTTTCAATTTTCACAGCTTCCATTCACAATATCTATAACTACCCAAACCATCCAACTATATATTTTCACAATATACACAGTTTCTAACCTAGAGTATGTCATCTGTTATATGCAGATGACATGATCATTTTCATAAAATCAAGTTGTAAGGCAGCTCAAACTATAGTAGACATATTCCAAAAACTATAGAAGTATATGGGACTCAAACTGAATGAGCATAAAACTAGGTGTTATTTTAACAAGTTCTGTAGGAACAAAAATAAAGTGCTGGAGGTGTTGAAAGTCCAGGAAGGAGAATTACCAATTAAATACTTAGGAGTCCATCTCTCCTTGAAAAAATCACAAACAGAGAACGTGCGGTTTTGATCACAAAAATTAGAGAGAAATTACAAGGCTGGAGTTGAAGGTTACTTTCTTTTGTGGGTCGAATTGAATTGGTGCATACCGTGATTCAGGCTAAGGTTAATTTCTAGCTACAGACATTTCAACTTCCCGATGCTTCAATTGAGAAAATAGAAAAAGTCTATTCGGACTTTGTAAGGAAAGGAGGTCTCTATAAAATTAAGTTGCAGGATCCGTACAGACCAAAAGAAGAGGGTAGAGTTGGGTTACGAAGACTTAAAGACATGCAAAAAGCTTTTATCCTTAAAGCAGGCTTGGAAAGTTATTAAATCAAATGGTCTATGAGTCAAATGGATAGGGCAAGGGTATATTAAAGGAAATTTTTGGCAAATGGCTGTTGATAACAATGCTTCTGCTACATCGAAGGTTATTTTGAGAGTTAGAGATAAATTAGCTGTAAATTGCAGAAGAGAAATTGATAGAGGAACGAAAACTAATTTGTGAAGGGAACTTTGGTTAGAAGGAAAGTATTTGTTGACTATTTAGGGTGGGATACATACTCTGCATATGGACGCCTAAAAAATTTAGTCAATTCCTTAAGGAAGATGGAAATGTGATAATTTCCCATGCACCTGAACAGTAAATGCAAATCCTATACATGCCTTTATTTTCCAGAAGAGATAGTGACATTTAGACTTGGAAACGCATGGGGGAAGAATTCACTATAAAAACAATATGGGAGATGATTAAAATAAAGGAACAAAAATACAGCGGGAGTAAAATCGTCTAGGATAGATCAAATAAGCCTAAAATGGCATTAACTGCCTATACAGCGGTCTTGGGTAGACTTCCATCCAGGGACAAATTGCATAAATGGAGGGTCATTGAAGACAAGTAGTGGTGTTTATGCGGTAATCAGGAAGATAATCATTAGCACTTGTTCTTTAAATGTGAATTTTTAAAAGTGATATTGGAAGCATGCAAATCTGCAACTAAACTAGCAATTTCTATAGATGAACTTCGGCAAATTATTTCATACTTCGTCAGTCAAAGACAGCACGAACATCTAAAAACCAAAATGTAAGGAATCGGTTTGACAATTGCTATATGGAGCATTTGGAAGGAACGCAAAAGATGAATTTTCCAGAAGCAAAAAAGGAAAAGCAACTAATGTTAGCAAATTAGCTCTCTCAGACATGCAAATCATATTTAAAAGGATCGATGAAAAGTTCTTTACCACTAGAAGGGGATGAGAATTAATCGAGATAGAAGTAGAGGATCTGAGGCGGGGAATGTCAGATAACCCAAGTACGAGTGACCAGCTGCTATGAGACATTGATTTTTTGCAGATTTCGAGAGTAGATCCGAAAAGGGGAGAGAATGAATTTATTCTTTGTACTTGTTAAAGTTAACTTTTGCCTTTATTATGTTGTATATATTTTGCTGCTAGCTGGGTCGATCAGTTTTTGGGTGGTGATGCCTTAATAAGGATTTATCCAATTCCAAAAAAAGTGTGTGTGTATATGTGTGTGTTTGTGTGTATGTACTAGTCCATTATTTTGACAAAATTTATAATGTGGCATATCTATATTATGGATTAACCTAGTTCTTAAGTGCTAAAAGAGACGCACAACATTCGTTGTGACTAAGCCTTTGGTAACACAGTTCTCACTTGTCACTAGTGAACGATACATAATGTTTATCTCATGTGATAATTCCATCAATGCTATAATTTACTGAGCATGGAGTTGGTTATCTAGAAAAGTTTTAGGGTTTTACGACATTTGTAACCCTTAACCTTTGTAACCCTTAACCTTATATGTATATAAGTCATTAATGCCTCTACTTGTTGGAAAATGTATTTGATTTAGTTTACTGTTTAGAAACTATATTACAAAACCACCAAACGATACGACATATCATATCATGATGCACATACTATACTTTCCTAATGCATAAGCTATATGCATCCGTTAAACAAGTTAACAAGAAAATTTTAGTACTAATCATCGGTTTTCATTTCAAACAATTTTGAAATAATATATACATATATCTTTTGTATATCAGTCAGAATTTAAATCAAAATCTGTTTTATTCAAACAACTTTGTATTATTCCACACTTAGAAACCTGGAAATGAACGCCGATGATACTACCATCACCACCGAAATTATTTCAAGTGATAGAAGTTCCAAAGTGGTATCAAATACTTTGTATGATAATACTGAGAATCATGATCTCAATTTCCTAAATCAATTTTTAAATATTTACTTTCAAATAATACTAATAATATTTCCTCTAAAATCTGAAAAACATTTTCAAAGACAATGGGATTTAAGTTCTCAATTTTTTTGTTTAAATCCTTTTCGTTTATAAACCACATTTTATAAACCATGCTTTATATAAAATTACTTTCTTATATAAAATTATTTTCATAAATATTTATTTTCAAAATATTTTATCTTTCCTTTTTCTTATAGTAAACATCTTTTACTAAATTTTAACTTCTAACCCAACATTATCATCGAATGCCTTTTATGAAACTTAATTCACAAGGTGTTTGTTTAAATGTACCCATAATTACCGTCTACCCACCTTATGATGTAGAAAGGTAAAACTGCTCATAAACTAGTTGAGTACAAATCAACAACAAACAATACCGGATGTTCCTAACATGCTGAGCACGACTAAACAATCAAGGTTACAGGATATTAAATGATGAGCAGTACTAATGTCAAACCAAACACAAATAGGTAAACCATAAACAAATAGTATACCCTCTAGAATCTACTTCCCTTACTTAGTTGCAGAGATAGAAAAACCCTAGGCCGCTCCTCACTCTTGAGCGTAAGACAGTCTCTAATAAAATGGCCAGGCTGATGGAAACCATAACAACATTTTGGTGCAAGCTGTGCCTCAAGCTTCGAAAACTTCACAATCTGTGCTTTCACTATCTGCACTCTCGCCATCCACCTTTCTTTTTTGATTTACAACTCCAAGCAAAGTGTCCCTTCTGCCTAAACTTAGGCAAACTACACTCGAAATATCTCTCGGAAGCTGAAACTTCCGCATGTTGTCCCCAATGGTTGTAGAAACAAACATCTTTGGAGTTAATCTCTCAAACCTCAATGCCATGTCCACCAAACCAAAAAAATATCCCATGACATGATTAGTCATATCTCACTGGAAATCGGGGTGCATACCCGCAATGAACATCTCGTTCTTCTTCAGCATCATATCAACCAATCCAAACCCAAATCGAGGCAATGCAGTGAACTGACCCTCATACTCCGCCGCAGTCATAGCCTCTTGCTTTAGATCCAAGAATCTCCTAAATAACAAAGTCTTTATTGACAAACTTCATCCTAAACTTATCTTTAAATTGGGCCCAAGAGAAGTCATTCTCTTAAACATCTATAGTGATAGAACTCCACCAATTCATGGCTGCATCCGTCAAATGTCGTGATGCCAACCTATGTTTCATTGCATCATCTAGCTCCATATCTCCAAAAACCCATCACAAAATTTGATTCAAGTCTGGACTTCCGTGTTTATCTTTGTACCACCAAACCTCCTACCTCCTAACCTCTCATAATCGTGGTAGAGAGAAGCAAAATTCACCTGAGGCCTGACTTGTACGACCTCTTCCATAGTATTCACTCTTGGTTCCCCGACCAGAGTAGCATTCCTTGTTGCTCGATTTCCACTATTTGTGACGGTACTACCTTGACCTTCTCTTCCTCTACCTCATCGAGCATTGATGGATCTAGTACTCATAATTCTTACCGCCTAATTAAAGCAAAATTTCTTTTAGGACATAAAAGGATAAAGTTATTTCAATGAAACAATTACTAAGAAAAGGATGTTCCTAAATATTAATTTTAAAATCTAGTGTTCAAAATACAAATACGCTCTTATATATATAATACACTCGACACATTCTAGGAGGTTGCTTACCCTACCTCTAATGAGTCATACCTAACCAAAACCAAGATGTTCGCTCAACCTTAATTCATGATACCAAATAGTAATGACTCGACTTTTTGACCATCAAATGTCGACACCAAATACATCCATGGTAATTGTGTGCCGAGCACCCAAGTGCCGGAAAGACAGAAAATTAGGGTAAAAAAGAAAAAAAAAATAGAATAAAGAAGAGAGAACACAACGTTGGGATCGCACAACGGAATAATAAATTATAATATTAAAGGAATGGTACAAAGGATTACTTTAAATATAGAAATATCAGAGTTGTTAAAACCTAAATACTATCATCAGCCTGCACAGTTATAATTTTCTATCCTTACAATGCTGATATATACAATACAGAAATGCAGTAGAAATAAGAATACTGCAGAAGGTAATCATCCAGCTTCTTTCCATAAGCTCCAAAGCGTCTGTAGCTAAATCTAGAAACATGCATGGGGCTGACTTGAGCATTAAAAGAAAATAAAGCCCAGATTAGTCCAGCAAACCAGCGTGAGAAACTCAAGAAATAATAGTAACATATAACAACACCTTTTTTAGACCGTACGGATTACCATAATGATTTTCCCATCAAATGAATCCAACTATTCATTAAGTTTAACATATAGTGATATGATAAATAATGTCTAGAGTGTAGCACATAAATAATGTCAAATAGTTGCTGTGTGAATGCCACAATAATAATAGATATACAATCAATACCGCTAAGGCATATTCCCATGATAGATTTTCCGTGGAGATATCCTCGAATCTAGCCAAATCCAAACTCCTGCACAAGGATCAAAGATATCCTTCTAAGCAATGTACATCTCTAGGGAATGTACTATAAGAAGTGCAAAACTGACCCACGTCCAAACAATCGTGGTTTCAAAAGCATCGCTCTTGCATGCACGTCCATAATAATACTAGATGGATTCGCCTATACCCTTCGGAGTACCAAAATGTTGTATTCCCTTTGTTATGCATCCTATCTCTGGTTTTTGTCATTTTCGATGTGGAGGCTACGTTCGGCATCTCTCATTCAAGTCTGCATCCCTCGACCAGAATAGGAATCTCCAAATGGATTCTCACATCTTGAACAGATCACGAATTACTACATGGATTCGAGCATCTCAAAGATGCCACAAATCTCCATATATATATTCTCCGCATAAGTCCTCCGATGAATGCTAACGGCATCCTCTCTGTTAGAATACTCCTCATGGTAGACAGTTCCATACGATAGCATTGTTTGAAAATGTTAATGCGGACTTCTCCCTTAAACTTAACCTTAGGATTGACGGTTCAGCTCTATAATATTTCACTTCGTAACTGCTTCCAAAATATAGAACTCATATACTAGTTCTGAAGTGGAATTTGATGAGTAAAACACTTACCAATCCCGGTCTCTTTAAAACTAATTCGATGAATTTCCGCCAACTTAATTTTGGTTATTTCAAAAGTAAGCGAAAGCTAGAGACGTTTCGCATCAATGCTCCTCTCCGGGGATTCTTATTGATATGAAATCATGAAGCCTTTCGATAACTTCTTAAGTCATATTTGGTTAAGTTCGATAATCGATATCTAGTCAAAACAATTACGTATACATATCACGATTCATACGCTTAACTCGTTTCGGACATTCCAACTTAATTATTCCTTGTTCAAGAGTGAAGCCAAGTAAGTTAGTGCACTAGTTGCATCAAAGTCTTGCCTAGACACTTCATTCTTGAGTCTTACAAATAGATAAGTCTACCTCATCGACTTTTAGTGTTAAGTATAGTGTAATGATCCCCTTTTTAAATCAATCTTAATTTGATAATTAATGTAATTTTTGGAATTAAATTGTGAATTAATTTGGAATTTTCCAAATTTAAATAGATATTTGTTTGTTTATTAATATAAATATACGTAAATATGATTTTTAAATAGAATTTCTATTTGGAAATTCAGAAATAAATATTTTGAATAATATATTAATTATAAATCTGATTGTGGATTAAATTGAAAATTTCCTAATAAAAAAATGTATTTTTGTATATAAAAATAAATGTGAATAAATGTAATATTTCAAAGATATTGTTTATTCATTTATAAATACAAATTTAATTGTGTGTTAATTTTTGAATTTGAAATTTAAAAATAAATGTCTGAATAATATATTGGATTTGGAAACTCTATACTACTAGAAAAATTGGTTTTGTATTTATAATATAGTGATTTTAAAGTTTTATTTTAAAATTGATATAATGAACTTCAAAAGGATAATTCAAATTAAATCCTTGTGTATGAAATATATATGGTTTCTTATTGATATATAAATTGATTTCAAAATTAAACTGTATACTTAGTTAATAAAAGATAAAAACATGATACTTAGAAATTTATATGAACATGTAAATATAAGATGAAAAGGGTTTAAAAAAATTGTATAAAATTAATTAAAAAGAGGGGTTTAAACATAAAATTTAGGTGTTTTAACATTTGTAAGCCATGAAATTTCAAAATTAACAAGTGTATGCATACCTTTATTTGTAAATACAAGTGGCATCTAATTCCTAAGAAAAATATAACATTAAAAGAAAAGACAAAATTAAAATTCTTCTCATCTAAAGCCTGGAAATTAAGAACTCAAAAACAAACCAGTTCAACATTTCTCAAATCTCAAATCTGAAGAAAGCAAACTAGGAAAGCAAATCAAAGTTAACTCAGTTTAAAAAAAATCAAAAGCTTGGGAATCCAGAGCAAAATGAAAATCTGGGAAAACAACAAACCAAACCATCTCAACTCGAAAGCAAAGATCATTTTGGTATTAATTCAAAACGAATCAATTTGCAAGCTTCAGATCAAAATCAAGGTTCAGTTTCAAAACCTGAGGAACTCAAAGATAAATCAATTCAACAACATCTTCAACAAATTCAACTCAGTTTCAAACCAGTAACTAAGTAGCAGATCAACTCAACATGCATTCAACTCAAATATCAAATTAAACTTCAAGTTCATTTCAATCTGGAGATTAATTCAACATCAAAGTAAATCAACTAGCTTCAGATCAGTTTGCAAATTCAAAAAATCCAGGTTTCAGAAAACAAAAGCAAACCGTGCTTCTCTGTCTTAAATTTTCTATGTGAGCATACTCCCTTATATCTGCTTATATTCTTTAATATTGTAATGGATGCTTGAAGTATGATCCAGGATGTTGTTTAAAGTGGAATTATGTTTGTATATACATATAAGTATGTATATATGCTTGTGCATGTCTGGGTTACAGACAAACATTCTTGTTCCAGGTTTACATTGTAAACCTATTTCAGAAATCCAAATTTATCTCTCTGATTTTCTTTAAGGATTAAAAACAAAAATTATTTATTTAAAAACGTTTTAAGTTTTAAAAATAAATTAGAGCAAAAACAATTTACGCTTGCTCTGGAAAATCTGAAAATACAGGCAAAAAAAAATATAAATTGAAAATCCAACCATGATGATTCTGATTTCAAATACATCAACTGAAAGGATTTTGAAAATAATGATTTTTGAAAGTTAAATCAAAATTTTTAAGCATGCATTCACTGAGTAATGTAAAGATGAACAGATTTGAGTTTTTTAGTAATTTCTGGTGATCGGCAACATAGTTCATTTCGAGATTTAGGATGAAGCTCGCTGGGAGGCAGGATAGCTCGAGAAAAATGCGAGATGATTTTTTAATTTTTCGTGGATGGTGATGGGGATCGATTTAGGGTTTAATAGCTCGATTTGGTCCGTGATAATTCCCAAGTTTGTACGTTGCCATGGATGGATCGGGGTGGACCGGTGTAGGGGGGATAGATGTTGGAGGTCGAGACGAGGCTGTAGTCGTTGTGGCGTGGTGTCAGGTGGTCGAGATGACCGGAGCGAGGCGTTTTTAGGGGGTCAGCTTTGTTCTAGTTTTGAGTCGAGTCGTTCAATTTTGATCGACGAAGAAATCTTGGATCTGAGTGCTTAGAAGGCTTATGGGTGTCGTCAGTGGTTTGTTGTGGGGATCGACGATGATCGGAGGCGACGGGTTTAGGCATACACGTGCACGAGCATTCAATTTGTGTCAGTGGGTTTTGAGTTTGGGGAAGAAGAAGCTTACTCGAGTTTGTACTCGGGGAAAAGGAGTTTTGGCTCGGGTTTGTTGCCGAGTTGTTCGAAAGTGATTATATCAGGATTTAATTTTTAAACGTAACAAGTATTAAAAAGCAATGGCTTGGGGGGTTTTGAGATTTTACTCGAAGGAGGTCTCAGGGAAACTGGGTTGTAGCTCGGGGATATCTGAGTAGTTATAAAGCAGTTTTAAAATTTTAAACAAATTTGAATTTAAACATGCTTAACTCATTTCATTTTAAAAGAACTATAATTTTTTTAAATTTGGGATTAGTAAAGGGTTTCGAAAATAAATCATTTTAAAATAGTTAAGTTTAAAATGTTTAAAAACTGTTTTAAAAATATATATAACCTTTGTTTTTAATAGTTTATTTTAAATAAACTTGATAATGAAATTAAGAAGTTAATCAAACATTTTAAAAATGAAGTTAATTTATATTGTTAATGATGATTAAATACAAGGTTTATTAATTAAAGATTAAATGATTAATGATTTTAATTACTTGATAATTAAAAGGAAATTAATTAAAGCACAACTAGTTTATGGGATTATTAATGAAGGTTAACTGGTCATGGGATTAAAGGATAATTACTTAATGTAATTAATTTCATGATTTATTAATATAAATGATTAGGTTAATCACTTATTATGATAATTAATTAATGATTAAGGTTGATTTATTAAGTGATTAGGGATAATCTCTTGTTGTAATTAATTAAGGATAATTAACTAAATGGTGATTAATTAAGGGTTAGTTAGCCTAATTAATAATTAATTAAAGGTAATTAATTAAAGAATAATTAAATAATTAGGGGTTAATTATTTAGTGATTAAAGATGGATTTATTTATTAATTAAAGTTGATTTATTAATAATTAAAGGTTAATTAATAAATGATTAAAGGTTAATTAATAAATGATTAAAGGTTAATTAATGATTAAGGTTTGTAATTAATTAATTTGTTAATTAACCTGAATTAGCGATTAATTTGGTTTCAATTAATCAGATGATCAATTAATCTTACTTATGGATGACTGTATTCTGTTGAATGCTGTGAATTGTTTGATACCTCTACTGTGTGATGCCTTGTGATATGAATTGTTTTAATTCAAGCTGTGATGAATGTAATTTATTTTATCTGTGATAAATGTATTTATCTGTGAATCTATGAATGGAAGATAAGCGTTATAGGAGTATACCGCTTATCTGTAATTGTTGTGCTTGAATCTGTGATGATTGATGTTGTTGCACTATTGTGTAAAACCCCTGGACAACATCTCACACACACAAATATGGATTGCATGTGGAAATTAGTCAAGTCATAGATTTTTGAAATGGTTTTAAAGTTGAATTTTAAATTCAAATAGTTTTGGAAATGGAATTGGGTTAAATACGAAAAGCTTTCGAAAAGGAGTTTCAAAAATAAGAGATATTTTGGAATAACTTGATTAAATTTTGAAATTTAAATAGTTGATTTGAATTTAAATTCAAGAATTGAAATTGAATTCTATGTTGAGAATTATGGATTAAAAATATTATACAAGTTATAAATGTGTTTATATGGGTTTTAAACCAATTTAAAAATATTATTTTGGGAATTTGAATTTAACCCAAGGACTTTAACTTGTATAAATAAAATCGGATTTTTCCAAAAAGAAAACTATTTGTTATCAGATAATAAAAGCTTTCATTTGAGGAAAGAATTTTCAATTTGTGTTAAAGGGATTTCAAGTTTGAAATGAAATTGGTTTTCCAAGTTATGAATGAATCTTTGGAAACAATTTTGAAAGCCATGAATTGGGTCTTGATTTCAAGATTGGATGCGTTAATCAAATTTGAAAGGGAAATTGTTTTGAAAAGATATGAATAAATCTTTATGAAAGACGAGTGAACTTTGTGAAGTGAATCTTTTTGTTTAAAGATTTGAAAATGGTAATTTATTTAAACCATTTGAAAGGAAAGTTTTGGGTAATAAGTTGCGACTTAACTAAAATCCCAATATCCATATGTTTTTAAATATTGCGCTCATTATACGGTTTAGCCTGGAGATGACCTTTGTGTCATATAACCCATTCCAAATAATGATACGATGACATGGATAACATTTGATGACCGGTGGTGAAGACCAGATATTTTCAAGAACGAAAGGATAACTCGTCGAATGTCTCTGCACTGAGCCGCACCGGTATAGAGATCTCCATATGTGATGGGAGTCCGATCGGGATAGTGAATATCCGGATTGCAACGGCCTATTCGGAAGTGCCTTCGGTTCTGTTCGAACCCGGAACAGACTTGTATGGTTGTATGTCTGACATTACACTTTAAGACATAAAGTAGATTTCTCTCAAATACATTTCTGTTGGTGGCGGAGAATTTATTCTCTTAGCTTAACACCCTTCTCTGAGACGTACGAGCTCAAAGGTTATGTAGTTGAAAGTATCAGCGATATACTCCCAATTTGGTATTGTGGCATGCTGAGTGCTGCTGTGTGTTATTGATCATTTGTTGATCAAAGCAAGGCTTTTGTGTAAAGCGTAGCTTTATGGACGAGACCTCATCGGACCTCACACCTCGAAAATGGTCGAAACAGGAAAGATGCGGCAAGGTTATGAAGGTCGCGCCCTTTAGGATATGCCATTCCCTTCTGAAAAAAGGTGGTATCATGGTATGGAGCCCAGATATTTAACCTGTGTGGTTGCTTCAAATTCATTACTTTGGGATTTGTTGCTTTGTGATTGATGGCCCTCGGATAAAGGTCGCAAACGATCAGGGGGTGGCATACTCGTGTAGTAGTTACCTATTTACAGAGGTAACCCGACCTGGTGTTGGCAGAGAGCTGGTTAAGTTCTCAGGACGTCCCTCTAGAGGCTTACCCATGTGGTAGTAGGAAGTTCCTTAGCCTAACCATTTGTTGGAAATCTAATCAAACAATACGAGCCCTTTACGATTGCAATTGTATAACCTGCCACCTCAGGTGGTAGCTATAGACATAATATAATGGTACCTATGCTGGTTAAGATTTATATTATACTTTCGAAAGGTTTTCTGCACTATGCACTAATAATAATATCAAAATGGTTTTCGCATAGTAAGCATGTTTTATTATCATAAGGATGAATCTCCTCCAACTGTGCGCTTGCATTATATGTGTGCGGGGAGGCCTTATGGTAGTTTCATTTTCTAAAAAGCATTGCGAATTTCAATTCTAAATTCCTTTGTTGTTTGTTTTAAAAATAAACTGTTTTCGTTTGCTCATACCAGTCCCATGACCGACCTGGAGTTTATTGTTTCCTTCTTAAACTCTGGGTGCCCACAATTTTCAACATGGGCAGTCTAGAGTTGGGTTTCTCAGATAATCATATAATAGGTGTAGATTCGATAGCCTTCGAAGTCTTTGGATTTTGGCCATCGCTTTGTGCTTCTCTTCCACATTCGGGATCGACCATGCTTAATACAACTTGATGGTGGTTCAAGCTTATTGGATTGATGTCTTCGAAGTTTTGGAGATGGAGTTGCAGATATTGGAGTTCCTTTTGGAGTTTAAGTTATTTTCGACGCTGGTGCATTTGTGTTTCTGCTGTGTTGCTATAGATCTCTGATATGTATTTGTGATCATTGTTGTATATCATTAGATATTGTATCAATGTTGTATATATTGATATTCATTTTCTTCCGTTGTTATGTTGTACTTAATGTGTTATAAACTTCGGCAAACTAGATTTGTCATTTGAATCTGCGGCATTTGAATACGGGTGACATATTCGGTGTCGATTTTCGAAGGTCGAATCAGGACCGTTTCATTTGGTATCAGAGCTAAATGTTGAAACTTTAGCTCAGGAGTATAACACATTAGGTAACTCATCACAGATAGGGTGAAATATACCCTAGAATGAATATATCCCTAAGATATCTATCCGTATGCCTCAGTAAATTCTCTTACTATCCACTGATAGTGAGTATGAGTGCAAGAAGAGGATGAGATAGGGGACAGGGAAGTACGACTACAATTGGTCAATACCCTACAACAACGGAAATATCTTTCTCTATCAATCTCCTTTGATCTAGTTTCAGTTCTTTGATGATTGCGTAGCAGCTCAAGGGAGAAGCTTCGGTGTGGTGTAGCCCTATGAATCGTTATAGATAAGTTTCTATTTCATATTCTCTTCATCGGTTCCTTATCAGCTTTTCTTGTTAACTTTAATAAATTGGGAATTTTAAATTGAAATAAATTGGTTAACTAAAATATGAAGTTAAATTGGATTGTATCGATAGAACGATTTCGATTAAAACCAAAGTTTGAAATTTTTGTTATGATTTCTTGTGAAGATCAAAGTCCGGAGAGGGACAAGCTAGTATATACTTTGGGATATTCCAATCTGAATTGAGTATCCATTGTTTGTTCTGTTGGGTCCATATATATTCTACGAATGGTTAGTTATCCTTTGAACTAACCAATGCCCTGTATATTTTGTAGATCTGGGTGACCCGAGTGTTTTGTAAAATATTGTATGAGATTCGGAATAAATCAACTTACCTTGCTTAACCAACCATTTATTAATTAATTAATCATTTAATTAATTAATTACTTCTTAATTAATAATGATTTCTTAATCACTTTAAGTTAATTAAGAAATCATTATTAATTAAGAAGTAATTAACTAATTAAATGATTAATTAATTAATAAATGGTTGGTTAAGCAAGGTAAGTTGATTTATTCCTAAATAATTAATTTCTCATAGTTATTGGTGATATTCTGATTTGGTGAGCCAAATGCATAATAAATATTCAGTTTGATCTGGAAATCTATATCTTTGTGTGTTCACCTATCTTTGTTGTCTCCCTTGCAAATTTTGGGGACAAAATTTTCTTAAGAAAAGGAATCTGTAACGATCCCATTTTTAAATCAAGCTTAATTTGATAATTAATTTAATTTTTGGAATTAAATTGTGAATTAGTTTGGCATTTTCCAAATTTAAACAGATATTTGTTTATCTATTAATATAAATATATGTAAATATGATTTTTAAATAGAATTTCTATTTGGAAATTCAAAAATAAATATTTTGAATAATATATTAATTATATATCTAATTGTGAATTAAATTCAAAATTTCCTAAACAAACAAAAATATATTTTTGTATATAAAAATAAATGCGAATAAATGTAATATTTCAAAGATATTGTTTATTCATTTATAAATACAAATTTGATTGTGTGCTAATTTTTGAATTTGAAATTTAAAAATAAATGTCTGAGTAATATATTGGATTTGGAAACTCTATACTAATAGAAAAATTGGTTTTGTATTTATAATATAGTGATTTGAAAGTTTTATTTTAAAATTGATATTATAAACTTCAAAAGGATAATTTAAATTAAATCCTTGTGCATAAAATATATATGGTTTCTTATTGATGTATAACTTGATTTCGAAATTAAATTGTATACTTAATTAATAAAAGATAAAAACATAATACTTAGAAATTTATATGAACGTAAATATAATATGAAAAGGTTTAAAAAAATTGTATAAAATTAATTAAAAAGAAGGATTTAAACATAAAATTTAAGTGTTTTAACATTTGTAAGCCATGAAATTTCAAATTAACAAGTGTAAGCATATCTTTATTTGTATTACAAGCGGCATATCTAATTCCTAAGAAAAATATAATATTAAAAGAAAAGACAAAATTCAAATTCTTCTCATCTAAAGCCTGGAAATTAAGAACTCAAAAACAAACCAGTTCAACATTTCTCAAACCCTCACTTTCAAATCTGAAGAAAGTAAACTTGAAAAGCAAATCAAACTTAACTAAGTTTAAAAAAATCAAAAGCTTGGGAATCTAGAGCAAAATGAAAATCTGGGAAAACAACAAACCAAACCATCTCAACTCAAAAGCAATGATCATTTCAGTATTAATTCTAAACAAATCAATTTGCAAGCTTCAGATCAAAATCAGGGTTCAGTTTCAAAACCTGAGCAACTCAAAGATAAATCAATTCAACAACATCTTCAACAAATTCAACTCAGTTTCAAACCGGTAACTAAGTAGCAGATCAACCCAACATGCATTCAACTCAAATATCAAATTAATGGTTCAAGTTTATTTCAAATAGGAGATCAATTCTACATCAAAGTAAATCAACTAGCTTCAGATCAGTTTGCAAATTCAACAAATCTAGGTTTCAGAAAATAAAAGCAAACTATGCTTCTCTATCTTTGATTTTCTCAGGTGAGCAAACTCCCCTATATCTTCAATTTGGTAATGTGGCATGCTGAGTGCTGCTGTGTGTTGCTTATCATTTGTTGATCAAAGCAAGCTTTTGTGTAAAGCGTAGCTTTGTGGACTAGACCTCATCAAACCTCACACCCCAAAAATGGTCGAAACAGGAAAGATGCGGCAAGGTTATGAGGGTTATGCCCTTTAGGGTATGTCATTCCCTTTTGGAAAAAGGTGGTATCATGATATGGAACCCAGATATTTAACCTGTGTGGTTCCTTCAAATTCATTACTTTGTGATTTGTTGCTTTGTGATTGGGGGCCCTCGGATAAAGGTTGCAAACGACCGGGGGTGGCATACTCATGTAGTAGTTACCTAGTTACAAAGATAACCCGGCCTTGTGTTGGCAGAGAGCTGGTTAAGTTCTCGGGACGTCCCTCCAGAGGCGTACCCATGTGGCAGTAGGAAGTTCCTTAGCCTGACCATTTGTTGGAAATCCAATCAAACAATACGAGCGTTTTACGATTGCAATTGTATAACCTGCCACCTCAGGTGGTAGCTATAACTGACATAATATAATGGTACCTATGCTGGTTAAGATTTATATTATACGTTCGAAAGGTTTTCTGCACTATGCACTAATAACAATATCAAAATGGTTTTTGCGTAGTAAGCATGTTTGACTATCATAAGGAGAAATCTCCCCCAACTATGCGCTTGCATTGTGTGTGTGCGGGGAGGCCTTATGGTAGTTTCATTTTCTAAAAAGCATTGCGGATTTCAATTCTAAATTCCTTTGTTGTTTGTTTTAAAAATAAATTGTTTTCATTCGCTCATACCGGTCCCATGACTGGCCTGGAGTTTATTGTTCTCTTCCTAAACTTTGGGTGCCCACAATTTTCCACACGGGCAGTCTAGAGTTGGGTTTTTCAAATAATCATATAATAGGTGTAGATTTGATAGCCTTCGAAGTCTTTGGATTTTGGCTATCGCTTTGTGCTTCTCTTCCACATTCGGGACCGACCTTGCTTAATACAACTTGATGGTGGTTCGAGCTTATTGGATTGGAGTCTTCAAAGTTATGGAGATGGAGTTGCAGATATTGGAGTTCCTTTTGGAGTTCAAGTTATTTCCGATGCCGGCGCATTTGTGTTTCTACTGTGTTGCTATAGATCTCTGATATGTATTTCCGATCATTGTTTATATCATTGGATATTGTATCAAGGTTGTATATATTGATATTCATTTTCTTCCGATGTGTTGTTGTACTTAATGTGTTATAAGCTCCGACGAACCAGTTTCAACATTTGAATCTGCGGCATTCGAATACGGGTGACATGTTCGGTGCCGATTTTTGAAGGTCGAGTTAGGGTCGTTTCATATAGTATTAATGATTTCCATAAACAAGAAGAAATTAACGCAAATAGCATGTTTCAGATATTTTCCAACTTACTATTCCTCGGTCAAGGGGGAAGTTTATAGATTAGAGCTTTATTTCTCCATCCCTACTTGACATCAATCTTAACTCTCACAAATAGATAAGCCTTACTTCATCGACTTTTGGTGTTAAACATAGTTAATTACTTTTCAAACAAGTAATTAAATAATTAATCATTTGGCCATTTTTCTATTCTAACATCTTTTCGAAAACATTTGTATATACATTTAAAATACTCAAAAATAATTATAATAGGTTTTAAAACACTAATCTAAAATATTACTTGAAAATAACAACTTTACAATTTTCTTTAAAAACTTGAAAACGACATGTTTTCCCACAAAATTTATCTTCTTTAAAATTCACAACTAATTCGTAAAAATTCATAAATGTATCAAACCTCTTTTGGAATACTCTAATATAAATTAGTAAACTCTTGTAAAAATAATGAAACATAATACTTAAATTTAAATATCCTTTCAACCTTTTAATATCCAAAATCAAATCTAAACATGACAGTTTTGCAGAAGTGAAGTTTTGGCCACTTTTCGAGAAGTTATTTAATCTTTTACTATTCAAGATTTTAATAGCAACAAACATACATATAAAAAATTATAAATATGGTGAGAAACCCCTAAGGATACCTCTACAAAGTTCCATAGCAATAACAAAAAATAAGGCAATTCACAACTACATCTATAGCAACTATCGGGACAAGTACACTTTCAAATCCGAGTCTGATATAAATCAAAGTCCATCTATAACCTGTTTTCTTTGTTCAGGGTCTTTTCAAAAGTCATACAAGTCCATTCCAAGTCCATTCAATTCCATATATATGGATCACATATGTCACTTACTTTTAAAGTAAGAATCCAAACTAATGTTTTAACATAAGTTAACAATAATTCAAACGACATATACACAATCAAATACTAACATATATGTGTTATATTTTCATTTAAAGTGAGAAGTTAATTCACCTTTAACCTCACTAACAACCTAGATCCAAGAACCAAACTCCAAGCCCAAGCTAGCAACCTCCTTTCCTTCCTCATTTCCACCTTGCTTTTGCCTTGCCTTGCCTCCAAACCACCCTAATGCTCACGACCTTCCATTAGGGAGAGAGGATGGCTTCTCTTCTTTAACTTTTGGTATGGTGGAAGGCATTCCAATATTGTACTAAGACTTGTTGCAAAGTTTGAAGTGATTGGAGTTGATTTGCAGCAATTTTCTTTAGAATATAAGAGATGATGAAGAAGAAACCATTGATTTTATAACCTAAGCTTTGTGAATTTTGTGACTCTAACTCTAAGGTATACCTCTCCAAATATAGGCACAAGATGATGAATGTATCTTTCTGCATTTTAAACCGTTTGTTTCATATATATTTATTTTAATAAAACGGTATTATATGGGTATTATTTTGAGGTTTTGCATATTATTGATCCAAAGTGCAACGTTGAAATTAATCGGTTGTGCCGTTCATTGCTTCAAATGACACGTAGAAAAGAGTGCAGCATTTTAAGCACCAAATAATTCGAAGAGAAAGCACGTATCGTTCATGAAGAAATCCATCTCACGTCACCAACATGTGTACTATTCATGCAAGAAATCAAATGCATATATTGGAAGTGTTGTACACTTCAAAAATAGCAATACTTGGTCACGTTTTAATCAAGCAACCTGGGACCCGTTTCATGCATGGCCACATGAAAATCAAAGTTTAGCAAATATTAGTCCCGAAGCAAAGTCACAAGAATATCTATCAAAGCAATGACGTTGCCATATACATTTTCTTTCACCGATTGAAAGCTTCAAGGGAGAATAAGTCAGTACATATTTCTCTACAAATTCATATGTACTCGTTCTTTTGGGCATAGTTGGACTGATATGCTGAAAATTCTATAAATACAGAATAGATAGCAACGCAGAGATCATCTCTCTTACCCCATCACTTTTCTCCTAGTCTATTTTTATTTTCAGCAATGTTTTTATTTTTGGACATAGTGGATAAAACTATTAATTAGTTTTAGCAGTTTATTTATTTTTGTTCTTATTTCTTTTCGATACTCATTTCAGTTAGTTAATAAATTTAGTGCTTCTCTATTTCAGTTGCTTACTCTATCATTTCCTTTTTCGCAATTTTAGTTTCTGCTCTGATTTCTACAATTTTATATTTTGATTGCAATTTTGATTAGATTCAGAATCGATTTGGAGTATATTATTGTTTTTTATTTCCTATTTAAGAACTACCATCGAATTTGTTTAACACGCCTAAGATTTAAATTTGGATTTAAAATACTTTAAAACATAATTCTCTGTGTTTGACCTGCATACTACACGCCTGTGCGCTTGCAGAATTTATTAAAATTTGTACTTTTTTGATCAATAAAAAGTTGCAACAATTCAACCCCGACCATGCCATGGAAGTTTCTCCTCCCATCACTTCTCCTTTAAGAGTCTTCTTCTTTATGCTAACTACCATTATATCCCTCTCAAGATAATATCTCTTATCCTTATAGAAGCTTCTAGAACATTCCAAATTTTATGAAAAGGAGAGTGTATTTTTAGTTGCTAATGTATTCTTTTGATCATTAGACAAGTGCACAAGACTTTGAATGACTTATATCGATCGAAAAGATGTTTACCGATAAACCGATTTACATTATTGATTTTTCTTCGAACAATATATTTTTGTAAACAATTTTTGAAAGCAAGTTTCTCATCATTATTTATTAATTAAATAATGTAAACAAGGTTATAAAATTATTTTTATAACAGTTAATTATATTTCAAAATGTTACGATATTAGAAGACGAAGTGTTCGAATTTCAGGGTCGCTGCAATTATAAGTATAATTTCATATCACATTAAATTATATATATATATATATATATATATATATGTATGTATGACAACATATATGTATATGGAGGGGTCAATATGTTCGTTACGGTGTAAATCCCAACAACTATAAGCGGGCATGTTAAACCGTGTACACTGTATATGTTTCATGTGCACGTATACACACGTGCGCACATGTGCACACACCCACGTATATATATGATACATGTGGTCATATTATATATTACATAAGGACAATAGCAAAACAAAACTTTATATACAAATAAAATAAAATAAAGGCTTTGTTTAATAGAATGTTTAGATAACATCTGAATGAATTTAGATTTCACAAGCCCAGTAAAGATCCAATAAAGGTATTTTTTTGAAATTTACCCTTTATATTCACTGCATGTTGGCCCAGTTCCAACACCTATGTTATAGCCGTACATACCAGCGCCTCTAATGGGCCATGAACCCATTTATGGTTTGATATATATATTTTTCATTTTAACACTAATTTAAAAACGCTTATCAATATTGTATATCAATTCATATATTTATAACTTTTATAAATACCTTTAATTTGTTTAACAAATCAAATTCAAATTTATGAATAATATTTAATAAATATTAATTAATTTAATTAATTTATAACAGTTATAAATTAATTAAATCGTTTGGTCAAAGGAGAATTCATAGTTTCGGTTGTGTGACTCGTCGGGTGTAAATTTGGTCAATGATTGATATCGAACTATTCGAATATTAATGTTCGCACATCACTTAGCAGGTGGTGCGACATTTTGGCCAAATTTATTGCTTACTTAGTTTCGGTAAAATCTAATTTTACTTTATTAAGCGTTACATGGCTATGACTTTTATTTACACCAACTCTCATTGTCAAAACCATATCACTTTGGACCTATGGAATTTGGTAATTGTCAAAATTCCAATATCATTCATATTCAACTCTATAGTCCGAACACAAAGTCCTTGGTTCAATAATAGCAGTTATTATTAACCGAGCTACTCTACAGAGATTTTGACTTGTGTTAATCGTGAAACTAACCCCATATAACTGAGGAGACGAATTCTCTCTTGAGTAGTGCTTCACTTCCAATACTTCAACTCGACCCAACTATAGTCGCTTGATGGACATTGTGCCATAATTTGATTACAATCAAAGCAGAGCTTTCACAATAAAGATCTATGGTTTTCTCAAGTCGGGAGAACTATGTAATCAATCACATTGATACACTAGCACAAAATATGTCTGTTGCCTCTCCTCATTTGCTTCGGTTGTGTTTGCAACCTAAGTAGTATCATTTGCTTTAGTTCTCCCTTAACAATCAAAGAAATTGGTACATGAAAAGTAAAAGAAAATACAAATATGTAATTTTCTTTGATTGTCATTAATGCATCGAAGCAAATGCATCGAAGCAAATGGTGTTATTTGCTTTGGATGTCCTTACAACTGATGCAAATAGTGTTATTTGCATCGGTTCCTTAGGAACCAAGAAATTGCAAATTATTTTAATCGGAGAAAATGTGCATTACTTTAAGCCTTGCTTCGATTTTGCCAATTCCTTAATTATTTCCATTCCATTTTCAAACAAAACCCTATTATCGATTTCAATTTCTTAATTTCGTCGATTATGATTTCGCCTCTCTTCCTTCTCATTGTTAAGGTATTGAATCTCCATTTTTTCTTACTTTAGAAATTAATTATGATTTCGCCCCACTTCTTAGTTTTATATGATCTGGTTTTGTGGCTTACCAATGCTGCTTCCTCTTCACTACTAGAAAATATTCCTATTTAGGGTGCTGATTCAAATATGTCGCTGTTCATGTACGTTTTGATTTTATTTTTCTCAAAATTGATTTTTCAGTTGTGTTTTGTCATTGGGGAAATATTGCAACAAGGAATTTGAGTGCAATTCAGTTTTGTAACTATAGTTTTGATTCATTTTTTCCTAGTTATTTTTTTAGTTTGGATTTTTATATAATCATGCTACCTCGATGATTTCAATTTCTTAATGGTATCATGTAAGTTCCACCTTATTACTACACCAGTTTGGCCTTAGTACTACTGGTTTTTTATGGATGATATATGTTTCACCTTTTTTATTTACTTTATGATATCATGTAAGCATCTTACTACAACGGTTTCACCTAATTAATACATGTGGGAGTTCACAAGTCATACTAAGTATTGATGTAACAATTATTACATCTGGGTGCTGCTACTGTTTTTACTTTTTGTGATTATAATTTTTATCATTGGTACAAACTTACAAATGATCATAATTTGCATTAATTATTTTTCAACCTAGTCTAATTTTCCCAGTTTGGTCTATTTTTGCGTCAGGTATAAACTTGTAAATGAGCATAATTTCGGTATTGTGCAGTATATACTGATCTATTGTTGTTCAGAGTTGGAGAAAAGTCAATAAAATGATGCACAGTTTGCCTTAAATATTTGCTGGATTTTGATATTTTATTGTAGTCAAGAGTTTGAGCCTCAAGTATTTATTGAAGTTTATATGCTGCATTTTATCACTGTACTATTAAATAAATGCGGCGAATTCATATTCGGATCATAAAGTTTATTTTATTTATATTTCCACAGAGGTGGATCATTGGAATAGTTTACGATGTACTGTATAAAGAAAGCTTACGTACATTTGGAGAAAGAAGACAGAATTACATGTTATTTTGATTTTGCAACATAGATTTCATTATTGGACTTATCGAATAAATCCAAGTATGTTTAATCATGTTGTATTTGGAGAAATAAATAAATGAATCCAAGTATGTTTTAAACATGTTGTATTTTTGCTGCTTTAACATTTGTTATTCTGGAGCTGATTATGTTAAGTTTTATTCATAAAAAATCAACCTGATTTTATTTAAACCATTGGGTAATTTTTTTTTATAAATTAATTTTTTCCGATAAAATGAATAGTCAAACGATAGCCTTGTAATTTTTAGAATATGTTTAAAGGTAACATGTTTCTTTTCTTTCTTTTTATTTTTATTTTTTAACCTTTTTGGCAGTAAGATATGTGTTCAAATAAGTGGCAATTAGGCACAACCTATTTTCATAAAACCTATATTTTACATGCTTCCCATTCCACATATCTTAGCCTGTGGAATTATAATAGTCTAATTACTTCCGCATAGGAACAAAGTTATCTTTCAACAATCTAAACCAAATTTTGATTCAATGTTAAATTACACCTTTATCCATCCACTAATGTTGTTTAATCTTATATGTGAAATCTTACATTTTCTTTGAGCTTCTAGTTATTACGCCTTTATCCATCTACTTGTATAGTCTAACCTTACATTTTCTATGATACTTCTAGTTTTTCGGGAATAAATACTATGTTACCTTTTACAGGGATACTTGATTGATCGCAAATTTAAGAAAGCTGCTAATGCTGAATCATTTTACAGGTGTGTTCTTTAACTTTCGGTATCTTTTCTATTTCTACACTCTACACATATTGAGTGCATTTTTAGTGGTGCATATAATCTAATAAATCCTAAATATGCATGCATCCATTATTCATACATTTTTAGTTATTTATAAACTATGGATTACTATGATAAATATTAGTACTTTGATCGTCAAATAAACAATTGCTATTCACAATCATGGTTCTAATTAACTTTTGGTTATAGTAGCCAATGTGGGTTTTAAGCCTACAGGACTGAATCAACCCTTTGACTATTTTACATATGATCCTCGTAGATACTATTAATGTATTATAACATCGGATGAACTTGCTTAACTGATCAGTTTGGAACTATATTTGTTGGACTATAAATTATGAGATATTTTGTCTATACAAATAAATAAACATACTAATCAACTGCGCCTATGTTAAATGATAAGCTCTATTATCATCTTAAAAGAATTTAAAAATAGGAAATATTAAAGAATGTTGTAAGATAATGTAACACACAAGTAATATTTATATCATAAAACATACCGTTTTATCAAAACGATACGATCAAAAAGTCAATAAGAACTTCTGTCAGAAAATATACCACACCAACTTTCTTACTTATGCCACTATATCAAGTTTGCTTGGGGCCTCTCTAAGTACTTAAACATATCGACATCCCTTGTGATTTGACCTATCTTTTGAGTAACAGCTTTGTAACACCCCATGTTAAATTACAATTATATATGCAAATAAATAAATAAAGTTATATATGTTTGAAATTTTAAAACAAAGAAATGTTTGTAAATGGGTAAACTAAATAATATTATTTGGAATACTTATATATTTGTGTAACAAATAAATTAAAGAGAGAAATTATATAAAATCAATTAATAGGGAAGATTAATTGACGGTGTTTGTTTAAAAGGGAAATTAATATTCAGTTAATTAGTAGAGGTGATTAATTGACAGAAACTGATAAGAAAGGGAACATATATTGTAGCAACTAATTGAGATGATTAGAAACGTATATGTTAGTGCACGAGAATAAAATAGAAGAAGAGTAATTTATGCAAGTAATCAATTATCAACTAATAAACATGGAGACTTATGATAACATATATAATTAAGATTGTGATTTAAAATTCAATTGTATAATATATGCATGCAATAATTATGAGAATAAAATAAATTAATAGGCATATATGTGACGAATTAATATGGTGTTGATTGGCATATTAATTTGGTAAGAAATCATAGTGCAGGTAGAGATTAATTGGATAGTAAATTAATTCTAAGTATATATGAAATCTATTATTTGGGTGACTAATTGGGGAATCTTATTTAAAAGAAACGTCACATTTAAAAATATATGTTTCCATAGATTGCGAGAGAGAAGAGTAAAGTGATTAATGAAAAGATTGTTAGAAAATCAACTTGAAATAAAAACAAATGCGGAAGAAAACATATTAATTTAATATCCATGGACTGAGTGTATGCTTAAGATTTTAGGGTTTTATATCTAATAGTTAGCACTGATTTGAAGCACTATAAATATAGGTGCAGAGCCTCATTTTTATTCTCATTATTTTTCTCTTGCCTATAGAACTATGCCATTTTTCTATCTCTTCTACACTTTCTTAATAACAAAATTTTAGATCTAATTCACATGATTTTAGACCTAAATAGAAAGAGAATAGAATTAATTAGAGAATTAGGAATTGGTTCAAATCAAAAGGCTTTTATTTGCTATTTCTAATCCAAATCTATTTCTTTTCTCTTTCAAATATTATAGATCTGTAAATATATTGTTTGTAATTCCATATAGGGATTACAAAGGAGGTGAATATAGAAGTTAGGGACAAATCTGAAATAAAAACAGGGAGATTTGGAAAGCTAGCAATGTGAGTGGATTTATTTATATATCTTTTGAGTTTAAGATATATTATCGTTAAATTCCCATTTAGATAATTTTATTCAATAATTAATCCTATTAATTAGGTTATGCCGAATTAAAAGGAATTTATAGTTTATTTATAGTATTAGTATTTATTTACATCTGTTTCTACGTTTTGGATTTCTATGCAAGCTTCATTCTTCTTCTATTTTCTCCTTTTTCTTCACGTATGGATTATAATAGATTAAACGTGAATATAGATTAAATAATTAAGAATACTGAAATGAAGGAATAAGATGTAAAGTAATAAAAGTTTGCGGAATGGAATTACTGTAATAAATTACGTTAAAATGAGAAAAGTTAATTAATCTAATAACTGGATTTGGGAGTAACTAAAAAGTTAATTGATTGGTTTAGAAAATAGGATACATTTCTATAATTTAATATTTAAAAGACAACAATGAACGTAATTGCTAGAATAAAAGAAAGAAAAAGAGAATCAGTGTAAAATAGAGAAACCACTGTATTTTGCACTATTCCAAAATAATAAAAGAAATATCTAGCAGTTACGGATTATTGTTTATAGTATTATTTAATATTAAAATATGGAAATAGATTTTTAAATATAATTATCATAACAAACCAAATAAAATAGAATTACTTCTTAGAATAGAAGATAATAAAGCAAAGTATGACATGAATCAAGCAAATTATTAGATAAGAACTTGAAGCTATAAACAATAATGAACCTAGGGTCTACATTCACTACGCAGACTATTTAAGAAAATAGTTATTATGATAAGTGAATTATATAATACAAGAGAATAAAATAATATTCTATATCATAATAAAAGTAGGCAGATTAGAACAGAAAAGAAATGCTGGAATTATGTACGGACCATAAAAGGAAATAAAACGACAATTACAGGTAGAATTATAACATAGGCTGTAATTAAGTAATAAAAATGAAAAAGCTTATTTTGAGACTTTGAACAAATTAATGAGTAATAATAATGGTAGAAGCTTATTTAAATAATTTATATCAAGTCAATAAGCCAACAACGTAGGAATGATAAAAGAGGCTTATTTTAATGAACTTAAGATTTATAGTAAGTTAATTAAGCAAGATAATGAATGTGGCTCATATCAACAGCATTCCCTATTAAATAAATGAAAATCTCGCAATAGATAGAGGTGAGACGAGGGAAAGAATATGTTAATTAAGGCAAATAAGTAGCCAACAGAATAAGAAAGTGAACTAAATGCAAATTAAAAGATTAGACTCGGGATCTAATAAAAGAATTGAGATGCGTTTGGAGCAACCACAAAGGATGAAGCATCTAACGAAGCAGCTCATCATGGATTTTATAAATGGAGAAGCACGTCCAACTTAGTATTTTTGGGCTTCAAGGAGGTATGAGACAGGACATGAGGATACTCTAGGATGGCCCTCTAGGTGGGCGTAACGAAGCTGCACCCCCGGAGGCAGGTCTGTAGGTGTTCCATCAAGAGAGTATGCCTTGATTGCATTTGCATTGTAGGCCTAACAAAGCAGACCTTTGTAGGCAGTCAGAAAGGCTTGGTGTTCAGAGTAGGGTATTCGTATGTCGAGTACTTGCAAGTAATTTTAAGGATAGTCGCATGCGGATATCGGCCAACATCAAGACATAGAGCGATTTCGGGAAAGACTAGAGTCAAACCAACATGCCAATGATTCTTTGACTATCGAGGCATTAGATGAGGGGCACCGCCATTTGGATGTTAGATTGTTTGCAATAGGGCACATCTGCTTAACTCTTTAGAAGTCTTTCGGTTAGTTGAGTGGTGGCTACGTGGGGCTATAGCCACGATGAAAAAGAGACAGACCAACTAGAGTATCTGCATTGTAGGCTTAACGAAACAATCCTTTACAGATATAGAAATCCCTGACTGAACTCTGTACAAGGTAGACCTTGTTGGTGGGATTCAGATAGTAGATAAAACGATTACATAATCGTCAATGTACACATTAGGTGCTACATTGTGGATGTCCGAGCACTAAAATAGACTAGTGCGGACGTGATTTACGTTTTCATAGTAAGTAGTGGAGCATCTGTATTGTAGGCCTTACGAAGCACTCCTTTACAGATTTAGCTACGGAAAGCTCGCAAAGCATGACGATGGAGTATCTGTATTGTAGGCCTTACGAAGCAGCCTTTACAAATATAGCTATGGAGCAAGACGATGAAGCATCTGTATTGTAGGTCGTACGAAGCAGTCCTTTACATATGTAGTTATAGAATGCTTTCAAAGCAAGACGATGAAGCCCTTTTCGAGGAGGATACGGAAGATACCATGGGTGGTACCTAGGACCAATATGGTCATTGGGCATATGGCCACGTATATGTATATATATTAGCTATTAGAATTTAATCTACTATGGAGTAGATGGGCACGCTTCACGAACATTGGCGAGGGTATTGTAACCTAATGAACCTAATATAAGAGTAAATGGAAATAAAACGATATATGTAGAATTAAGCCTAGAAGTAATAATTTATTCATTCGCTAGAACTTTTGTTCTGACCCCCTCCTCATAACATCCTACAGGTTAGGTAGATGGCAAAGACTTCTTAGCTTATGACACTTTCTCAGAAAGTGTTATCATTTGGGTGAGTATTTACTTACTATTATGTCAATCCCGCTGTGTGATAAATTATTGAGCTTTGATATATTTGTCTTTGCCTATTTGCAGGATACCATATACCAACTCGGGCTTCAATGGGCTTGGTTTTTAGCATTTTTGTGAAAAATCCGGACTACTGGAATTCGAGTTATTACAAGCTTAACTGTGACGACTCGAGAGTTTCCAATGATTTTATAACGTAAATGACAAAAAAATTTCTTAAAAAGCAAATGAATTTTTTTTGAAATAAAACTTTATATTTGGAATACGTGTATTTAAGTATAGTAATTGGTAAATTTTTATTGGAAAATATTAAAGTTAATTTATTTGTGAAATTTAAATTATAAATTTAATTTGTTTAATTGGTGAAATTTAAATATTTTCGAAAACTGAATATTTATATATAATAAAAATGTAAATTACCTTCTAAGAGAGGCGTCATGGTTCGTTTTTTCAAATTCGGATTTCTATTGCCCCGTTTATCTTATTTTCTGCATTTTAGCAGCATTTTTGGTAGCGGAAATTCAAGTTTTTATAATTCAATCGTATCGCTGACATCTATGTACAGTTTTTTTCGCGTCGTCGTGCTAATCTCCGTGATATATTTATTTCTATATTTTGAGGTCCAGTACGCGATGAAAACGATATAATGGTTCATGATAACGGTATCCTAAATTGGGACTTTACTCTTTCCTTCAGTTTCAAAATTGAAACATGCTGGCCAAACAAAATTTATTGCTTTAAACTCTCAGCTGAAATCTAGGGACTGACCATCGAAATTTCTTTTATTTTATATAAATATTCGTTCAGTCTTTTCTATTGTTCATTCTAAAAGAGATTTGGTTCGTGTGTTCATTCTCCTCCTCACTGTAGCCCATCCTCCTTTCATTTTTTTGGTTTTGTTTTGTTTGGCCGAGCTCCATCCCACTTTTCCCCTCTACATCTCCATTGTTGGCCGCATTTTCTCCCTTCAAAACCCAAAACAACCCCATCCCATGCCAGAATCCCCACCATCGCCATCCCTACCTCTTCCCTTAGCGTGCCCCAAGCTTGAACCACTGCTCGGCCATGTCACATCACGGCGCACTCACCCGGCATCTTGCCTCCGCCCTTGAACTACTGACCATTGCCACACAAACTCTTCCATTCAAAATTCCGACCTCCAACACCACTGCGTCAACTCCCCCAGCCGAGCCCAAGCCACCACCGTTCGACCTACGCGTCCGCCTTCCACTCGCTGTGCCCGGAACCCCTACCTGTGCCCCACCACGACCACTCTCCTTCCGCTTGAGTGGACAATGCATGAGCCTTGCGTTGTTTTGTATGCAAAGATATATGGCTGTATATGTATGAAAAAAGTATATATATTTTGCATATAAAGTTTGTGTTAGCAGTTATGACTAGCGAGCCTTTAATCCTACTCTGTTGCTGCAAATCTTGTGGAGGCTATCGGTGAATAGTTTGCATTTTAGGCCTTTCAGGTAGTAAACTTTAGTTCTATTTATACAGCCGGGAAAAATAAACGTATTTATTTTTGTCCTCTCGTACAGCTGTCACCTAGATTTTTATATATTGTATCGTTTATACTTTTATTAGGTTACTGTGTTTTAGGCAGACTAGTACGATGTGTATATATACGTACGTATGTATGTATGTATAGTGCACCATTCCTTTACTGCCGTGCATGTATATTGTTGTATTTGTGTTGCATATACTTTCTGTGTACATATAAGCTATATGGAATATATATACACACACACACATGTATGTGTGTGAATAGTATATATATGATGTATTTGCATACTGACTGAAATTACACACACACATGTTTGTTCACATCATCTTTTGCTGGTGAGGGCATACGTTTCCTAATTACATACAGGAGTATATAGACCAAAGTGAAACTCTATTTTGAAATCTAGGCTGATTTCTAATGTATGCAGCATTTATATATATTTATACTTTTGTCGGAATTCCCTACATTATAATTGCTGACAAAAGTATATAAGTATGTTTATATTTCACTTCTTCAATGTTAGAAGAAAAAAACAAAGGTGCGCATATATCGTATGTGTATACATACATTTGTTTATTTCCATTGGCTTATCATGCTAAGAATCTGTTTTGCATGCCGCAACTATTTGAAGTGTCGTGCTGTGTTCGTGTCCGTATCTGTGTCAGTTGCTTTTCAATTCCATCGTTCTCTAGGCTCGAAAGGTAAGCAACCACTCAGATTAATATTCTTATGCTCATAAAATTGATTTCATAGGAATGACAGTTTAAATGTATTGAAAAAACCGAATTGTTAATTATTTACTGTTAAATATGATAAGTTATTTTTGATCACTTATGAAAATATACACTGCTACATGTTGATTTATTCAGCCAATAACTGTTATGTTATGCTATGTTATTTATTATTCTCACTGTGCAAGTTCTCTTAGCTTAGAAATCACTATGGGCTGAAATGATACATACCCGAATGGACTTTAGAATAGAAGAACTTCGTTATGGGTTGAAATGATAAAACCAAGCGATTTTCAGTTATTATTGAAATTTTGGGATTGCGGATTTAATAATACGAACCCGTAAAATTTAACTATTACGGATTGAAACAACAAATATCCATATCACTTGACAATATGATAGAAAATTATACACGGACACCGTTGGTCTATTTTTGAAAAATGATTTCCAAATACTTAAAAGTAAATTTAAGAGTTTGATTTTGAAATGAAATAAGTATTCTATTTTATTTGGGAAACATTTTATAACCTTAAATGTTGATATAAAAGTAGAATTTAATGTAAAAGGAAATTTGTTAATATTACTTATGTGTTTATTTTCTAAAATATATCAAATAAGATTTTAAATAAACAAATAAAGAGTTTAAATTTTATTTTAAAATGTAAAAAAATTTGTCTTATTTAATATAAAATATTTTAAAAGGGGTTCATTTTCCTTTATATATATAATAGATTCTTACAATTTTAAATAAATAAAAAGATTGGAATGTTGCATTGGAATTTGACTGGCAACTTAAACTAGTTATAAATTAAATTTAAATAAATATTCGTTCAGAACTTAATGGGAATGATTTATACTTGTTTTGAAAAAAGGTGATTAAAGGAATACTTCAAAATTATAAACAGAATTAAATTTGAATATTCGTTTTGACGTAAATTGTATTTGAATTTTTTTATTTTTTATTTTTATAAATATTATAAAGTAATTTTTTTAAATGACCACGGTGTGAAATATGTGTTTGGTTGTTAAAGAGACCGGGATCGGATATTGTCACTCTCTGCCAATACCGAAAATCACTTTAACAACTGTGTACATGGTGGAGATTCTAAAATGAAGTAAGATGGTTTGGCGAACAATTCTGTATGGTATTTACGTAGCCCTGACTCCTGTGAGTCAGCTTGATGTGGCTAAAACAGGAGACATGTCAGGCCAGGTGAGGTTGCACCTCCGATCGGGCACATTTCTTCGAAACCATATCTATTGCTTTTGTAATTTGATTTGGGTGTGCACACCTTTGATTTGGGAGTGTGTCTCGAGGTGGGCAGTAGTCGCTACTATGTGCTACCACTAGTCCAGATCCGCAAACGGTATATCTACTCTGGCATTGCCTCGCGTGCCTTGTTACATGCCCTATCGCGCCTTTTACGAGTTTGTTTTGTACCGTACCTATGGAGTGCCCTCTGATAGCCCTCTAGTTAATGGAGGAATTAGACTATGGGAATATATAAAAATGTGTTACGGAGGATATGTGTAATGCTTTAACACTACTTTACTATTACATTATATTTGTAGCGTACTATATGTATGTAAAAAGTTTATCGGATCCTTAAAGAATGGAATCCCAAAATCCCTTTAAGTTATATTGCATTTACTAGACATTTCACTTGAACCTAATTTATCTGCATAAGAATGATAATCCCGATTCCAGTGTTTTATTTTACTTTATGCTCGAGTCAACTTGAGTGTCACAGTTTAAGATTCTTCCTTTGGAGTTGGAGTTCGTCCGAAGTCTAGCTTATCTATTTGTCTATTTCAGCATCAGTTTATTTCTGTTATTTTCAATTGTATGTCTCAAATTTATCATTGTTTTGCACTAGAGACTTCTACCTATTGGGATTTCCGTTGTATTCTATTTTAGACTATGTTATTTCTGTAGTAGATCTATGAACTACTGTTTATCTCTCTGTTGTTTGTTGTAAACTCCATGTCTATGATTCTGTGATTGATTTATTTACTGTATATGCTAAGTTATGCCAAATAAATATATTTACAATATGTTATTTGCAGCAATTCAAGTCTGACATTGTCGATTTGAATGTTTCAAAATGGCGGGTCGTTACATTAACATTTAAAAGACATTAAGCCTATAATTTTCAACATAAAAAAGTACACTATACCCAATTAATGAAGATAACCATACTTTATTTATATGCAAAGAGAGGTTTGAGTTTTGTTCTTTTAGAAAACAGGCAGATGCATTGGTGTAAATATCTTAAATGATCGGATCGCAGCATATTTAATGATTTGTTAAATCTTATTGAGTTATGGATGATGTTTAAGGTTGAAGAATGCTTGTTTTTATTCTTACAAATAAACCGAGCTTGAGCTGAAATTGTTCTTCCATACTCGAATATATCAATAAATCTTCGGTTACACTTGATTTTGAATGATGAATGAATGAGTTATAACCGTCATCTAGTCCATCTGTTGAAGAAAATAGAATTAAAATTACTTTATCTTTTAACCTAGTACATTTACTTCAGTTTCAATATCAAAATTTTTACTCTTGTTTTCTTAAGTTGCATATTTAAACTATTACTATCTATACTCATTTCAATACCACCATATGTGCACTATGCTCATTTCATTGCTATATTTGTGAACTCAACTGTTAGTGGTGGTGCTTTCAAACATAAATTGGATATATGCACCCACATTGCCGCATTACATTTTACTGTTCTTGGCTACAATTGGACATTATTAATGTTACCGTATAGGACTAATATGTTTTCTTTATTTGGTTAGATCTTTTCATTTCTATTTATCTTGGGGTGTTGCCCATTTTTGGTTCAACATTTCATATTAATGAAACTAATAATTGAATAGTACTCATCAATAGTTACAAAGAGTTAACCTTGTGAATATGAGTATAATAATACAGTAATAAATCTTCTAGCAACTGGCCAGTAGAAAGCTTACATGTAACACGCTGTAAAATCAATTATATATAAAAAAATTGGATAAATTAATTTAAATAAGATAGGGGTAAAAATGTAAATTTTTCAAAAGTTGTAATTCGATCACGAAAGTTATGTCGTTGTGTTCGTTTGGCAAAATTCTAATCAACTTTTATATATAATATGCTGAAGACGGTGCTCAAACAAATAAGTTATGGGTGTTTGAAGTTTTTAAGTTTAAAATAATTTAAATAGAATTAAAATTCAAATAAATAATTAATTCCCAAATTTGAAATTTAAAAGTGAACAATAATTTTATTTGGAGGTTAAGGAAAAGTTAAGATTAACATCAACGTTAAATTATAATTAAGGAATTAAATAAAAAGAAACCAATGATAATCAAAATATTCCTACAATAAGGGGATGGTCGACCCCTTATCCACGATTAGTCAACTATTAGTGGTCGATTGGTGGGAAGATGGTGGTCGATTGGTGGGAAGATGGTGGTCGATTGTTACCTATAATGGCAGTTGTGGTTTTGGTTCATTTGAATATATCAAATTTTATAATTTTAAACCGATTTCCATCTGACAGTTCTAGTGCGTTCCAACCAAAAAGCCTAATCCTCTCACTTTAATTCACATGATATTTTAGGAACATTACCCGAAGTTTTGTTAGTTTATCTCTCCATAGTTTAGAAAACTCAATTAGGTTTCAAGTAAGAAATCATATATATCTATCTTTGTATATTATTTATTTTCCCAATCTCTTCTCATCCAAACCTCAAATCTTCTGAATCTAACTTTATACAAAGCACTTGCTGTATATATTAAAAAAGAGATCTAAAAAGGTTCATTGAAGGCATGTAAAATCCAAGAGAAGATATAGCTAAGGACCTCTATAAGTGGAAATCTTAGTTTTCTACTTTAGTAATTGAATAGTGTAGGTATGGATTTTATATATATCCTGAGGAGTTTTGGATCATGAAAACATCATAATAAAAATTTCCAAAATTTACCAAAGCAAAATGTCAATTCTTAGGTTGAAATCTTAATCATTTTGTATTAAAATAATGGAGTTTTTATGGATTTTCCCGTATATGGGTTTTACCTTCTATTCCACTTCTTATTCTTATTCTTTGGATACGATTAAGGAATGGTGTATAAGGTATGGATTCTTACTTGTAGTTTGCATTGCCTATTTCTACAAACTAAATAAAAATTCGCTGGCTTATTTTATGTAAAAAGAAGTTAAATAGAGCATAAAACCTATTAAATCGTAAATTTCCATTATTATTGTTTATTCCATTGTTTCAATGTAAAATAAGTAAGAATTGGATTATAAGTACAAGTCTATTGATTTGATTTTGGAATATTGAATTTTTGGTAAAAATGATATTAATGCTATTGTGGAAATGAGACTTGTATAATATGGGAGGATTTGACAGTTGAACTTTAGTTTAGATCGTAGTCTCTGCATGCCTAATAAATGCATATATATATATATATATATATATATATATATATATAAACTAACATAAATAACGTATGTTAGTCCTTGAGATGATGGTTTTGATGACAACAACCTTAGAACTTGTTATAAAATATAAATACTAACATTATCGTTTAGATATATATATATATATGTATGTGCGTGATATAACCATATAGGTATCAAGAATGAAGACTGTACAATATAGAGATTGAATATATCAAGATTGAAGACTCATGAGTATCAAGATGTCAAGAGTTCAAGATTTCAATAGTACAAGATAAGTATTGAGTCTAGAATTATGTTAAAACTTCTTGAGAGCACGTACATCTTTATTCAAAATTTATTCGTTGAATGGAATCCACTTCGAGCCTGTTAAAAGGAATGGAACCCAAGTGGGATGGAACCTACGACAATATCTAGTGGAACATATAGTGGTCCTATTTTGATATCCACTAATTTTATAAAAATGTTTTTCAAAAATATATATCTTATTTTTCAAATGTTTTCAAACTTTCTTTTCAAAAAGACAACTCTCTTGGTTTTGAATATTTTAGCCTCAAAACTATTTATATAAAATTGGAAACTATAACGACCTATCTTTTTGGATGCTTTAAGCAAACATACGTGTCTACTCAAACCTTACAAAGAGATAGATTGTTATTGGGGTAAATAAGAAAAAGAGAAAGAAATAAAAACAAATACAGAATCCCGCAGCGGAATGACAAAATATAATAATCAAATAACAGTTCATGAAGCTGTTTTACAAAGCGTTTGATTATACTTATACAACACAGAATCAGAGTTTCATACAACAAATATAAATAACAATGTAGCGGAATAACATGATGCAGTGGAATATAATAAACAATAATAGTACAAATATTCGTCTTCGTCCTCCAGAAATATGGTATTCAAATCCTAATAACACTTGGTATTTTCAACCATTCGCATCCGCACATGACGAACTTGAATTGCTCAAAATATTATATTGTTAATTTATATTTGGAAAAACTTAGCATATACAGTAAATAAATCAACCATAGAATCACAGGCATAGTAATATAACAATAAGCAGTGGAATAGAATAAATAGTAGTCCATGAAGCTACTATATAAACACCAGAGTTCGAAATAAAATGCAACAGAATATCTCAAATACAATGTAGTCTTGAATATAATAGATGAAAAGTATGAACAAAACCACTGGATGGCTAAAAGTTGAATAGATACAGATGGATCTTCTAGTGAAGCTCCAACTCCAAAGGTGAGCCTCAAATGCGGTTACACTCAGTTTGACCCAAGCGTAAAGCAAAACACAACACACTCGAGTTAGGATTAACATTCTTATATCAATAAATCCAACTCAAGTGAAATATCAATTGAAATACAAGTAACTTAAAGGATGTTTGGGATACCTATCCTCTAAGGACCGTGGAACTATCTACTATGTAGTAATATACGCTATTATAATATGCCTATAGTAAAGTAAACTATTAAAATTGCGCTAAGGTGTTACCCATATCCCCCTTAACACATTTTCATAGTGCTGTAGTCTATACAGGTACTGTAAACTCCATCCGTAGGTGGGCTATCAAGGAGCACTCCATAGGTACGACACAAAACAAACTCGTAGAAGGCGCGATAGGGAATGCGACAAGGCACTCGAGGCAATGCCAAGGTAGATATACCTTTTGCGAATCTGGATTGGTGGTAACGCATAGCAGCTACTATCGCCCACCTCGTGACACACTCCCAAATCAAAAGGTGCACCCAATCAAATCACGAAAGCAATAGAATGGTATCGAAGAAATGTGTCCGATAGGAGGAATGACCTCACTTGGCCCGGCATGGCTCTCGTTTTAGCCTCGTCAAGCTGACTCACGGGAGTCAGGGCTACGTAAATACCATATAGAATCGTCACCAAACCATCCTACTTCATTCTGGAATCTCCACCTCGCACAAAGTTGTTAAAGTGGTTTTCGGTATCGATAGAGAGTACAACAATATCCGATCCCGGTCTCTTTAACAACCAAACGTTATTATAACACGGTGGTCGTTTCAGTTCAAATGATTTATACTTCAAAACAAAAATATCATTTCCATTTCAAAACCATATCAATACGATATCATTTTTCACTTGAAATAATATTTTCCAAATAAATAACTTTTTCAAAGTTATAACACTTTCGACATTATAAACTTAGAATTTATAATACTTTGGAAATCTTAACACTTTGAAAACATAACTTTGAAATCATAATTTCCCACTTGAACAGTTTAGATATTAATAATAGTATATATAATAAAATAGTTTATAAATAAAATAGTTAATATAAAATAGTTTATATTAAAAGTGATTTATAAAAAATAGTTTTTATTAAAATAATTTATAAAGTAAAATATAAAATAATTTTAAATATAATTTAAAAATACTTTATATAACAAAATAGTTTCCTCAAATTTCACAATCAATTGAAATCAATTCGAATCCCAAAATTCAAATTTAGTTCAATCTCAATTCATCAATTTCAGCTCAATTCAGTTTCTCAATAAACCATTTCAATTTTAATATATTTCAATGCTTTAAATATTACACATTTTCAAAACTAAATTTGATAATTTCATTTATATCTCAAATTCACTTTACTAAATTTGAGATATTTACTTAGTCATTTCAATAACATTTAAATAAACTTCAAATTGCAAATTTAAATAAACTAAATATCCTATTTCAATTTACGTAAATTTGAAAATATTCATTTAAATCACTTTTAATCAAAATCAAGTTATAAAATCATATCTTTAAAATCTCAAATCTAATAATTTCAAATCAAACTTATTTTAAGAATAATTCTTAAATAAATATAATTTCAAATTAATTTCAAATTTATCTTTCCAACATCAATTTATTAAAAAATATTATAACTCTATATTTGAAAAATTAAATTTTAAATAAATGCTTAATCATATTATTTAATTTATTTATATATTAAATCTATTTATATATTTTAAAAAATAGTAAAATTATAGATAAATTCTTAAAATTTATAATTTCAAAATTAACTTATAACTATACAAATTTCGAAACATACAATTTTAAAAATCTAAAATTTAAAACTTTTATAAAATACATTTATATATAATATCTTAAAATCAATATTTATTGAAAACCATGTATTTCTTTCCAAAACCGTAGAATTCATTTTCAAAATATTTATATATAGACCAATGATGTTTGTATATTATTCTCTATCCTATGGTCAAGTGATACAGATATTTATCATTTAAGCCCATAATTTAAAATATATACGGGTATATATCATTCAATTCGTAATCCAAAATTCAATTCAATGAAAATCGCTTGGGTTTATTATTTCAACCCATAACGATTTTCTTCTATTCTACAAGATCGTTCGGGTATGTATCATTTCAACCCATAGGGAATTCTATACTAACAGGAAACTTGTAGAGTGATAACAAATATGATAATAATATAACGAGCATATATCATCAATATAAATAACAGATAATGGTGTCGGACGTCAAAGATGAATAGATGCAGATAATAGCATACATATAGCGATGTAAATAACTAACAACAACATATTTCAATTGTCGTTTCAATTGAGAACAAATTTAATAAATATAAGAACGTTAATTGTGAGTGATTGCTCACCTTTCGAGGCAAGAGGAGATTTGAAATAAATACTTACAAACTTATAAATTGTAGCATATATACCACGCAACTAGCACCTAAAATAGTATGTCACGATATATATATATATATATATATATATATATAGACAACAAAAAAAGTCTCCAACTACAATAACTAAATACATTTATGTAGAATGTGTATATGTACAAATGTATGCAGACACTATATATGACAAATATACCTTTAAAAATTATACTATATATATATTACGGTTAAGTATGCTAATCCAACTGGAAATATATAAAACAAAAGAAAACAAAACTCTATAACTCTTTTTTATATAAACCGCAACCAAAACAAAGTTTGAATGCATACATACAAAAATAAACACTAAATATATTCATAAAACATATATATATATATATATATATATATATATATATATATTCGAAATACTAACATACCAATATACAAACCTAGGTATAAACTTAAGTAAACCTTTATATGTATAAAACTGGAAATTAACATATATAAAATTATATATATATATATATATATATATATATATATATATATATATATATAGAAGAGTATTATACTTTATATATACTATTTTGTAATAATAAACAATGTATTCCGAAATGAACATATTATAGAACAGTGTATCATAGATATAAACATATCAGTATATATAAAATCAACCAAATAAAATTTATAAACATATATATGTAAAAGTATTATATACAATAATATAACTAATATAGCAATACACAGTAGAGCAATATTTAAGAAAACAAAATTCACCTTTCATATACTACAACTAAGTTATACACACACACGCATATATATATACACAAACTTTAACATAAACCAAAATATGCAGACATATATTTAAACTTATACATATACATGTAAAACAAAAGGAACTAGAATATATCTATACACTAATAAATACAAATGCATAAAAAATATAAAATATATGGCTTACAAAACTATATATACAAACAAAGACCGAAAATTTCATATATACTAATATATATATATATATATATATATATATATATATATATATATATATATATGAATATAAACTACATACTACATATCCTGATATAAGTAAACTAATATGAACTAGTATATATCTTACAAAACATATAACATATACAGACAGATAACTTAAACATATACTTACATATATTATAAAAAACTTATATATAAAATCATTTAACAACATATATATAACTAACAAATTTTACAACATATGTAAACTTTATATACGTAACAGAACCTACACATATATCGTAAATATAAGAAAAAAACATACTACAGAAAAAAAGAGAGTCAGCGAGCTGCATATATATGCACTGCCTATATCACGTATGTGTGTGTGTGTGTGTGTGTGTGTGTATATATATAAAACAAGTATATATATTATAACTATAATACCTTCTTCATAAAACCAGAGAAAATAATTGGAAGGCCGAGCGGAAGATGGGAGGAAGGAACCAAGCTCGGGTCGAAGTGGGTAATGGCGGTTGGAGGAGGAAGGAGGAGTAAGTGGATCTACCGATTGGTGAGTGAGGAGATGGTGGCTGGCGTTTGGTTCAAGGGGATGAAGATACTCACAGCTGCTGGAAGCTTCGAGGTTGAGATGGCTGGTGAGGAACACATGCAGGCTTTGGAAATGGAAGAGGTGGAGGGAGGAAGAGGTTTGGAAGAGCAGTGAACATCAAATGAAAAGCTGTAAATATTTTATAATAGAAAAAAAATGGACAGAGATAATCTTGTTTATAAATGAAAGGTACCGAAATAAATATGAAGTAGTGGGTATGGTAAAGTCACACACGAGAATCCAGGGAATAATAAAGGCAATGACAATTTGAAATTCGACCTTTGGGCAATTCGAATGGATAGAGGAAACCAAAGGTTCCAAACGGATACCGATACTGCTAACCGTTTCACGATTTCCGCTGTGTACCGAACACCGAAGAACACAAACGAATATACTACGGAGATCAGCATGACGATACGATCAAAACGGTATGCAAATATCAGTGGTACTACCGTCCTATCAAAAGTCGATATCGGTACCGAAAATGCTGCAAATCTATTGAAAATAAGATAAACGAAGCAATAGCGGTTCAAATTTGAAGAAACGAAATATGATGTCTAGCTAAAAAGATGATTTATAAATTTATTATATAAAAATATTCAGGTTATTATCATCAAATATTGATTGATTTAAATTTAAATAAAATTACACAATAAAATAAACTTCCAAATTAGCTGATGAAAATTTACCATTTGCTATGTTTAAATAGACGTAATCCAAATATCAAATTTTCATGTCAAAATTTCATTATCTGAAATTTCACAAAAATTCGGTTAATTACGTAAATAAAATCATTAAAATTTAGTGAATATTAGGCTCAGATCCCTAATAAGTTTCAAAATACACAAAAACTCCAGTAAAAAAAGTATGTAAATTAGGTCCCTAAAATTAAGTTACTAAGTAATTGCATGTAGTTATGCAATTATTCACTGAATAATTGCCTATATTTATGCAATTATATCCAAAAATGCATAAATTTATGCCTTTTTTCAGTGAATAATTGCGGAAATTTCCGCAATTTTTTTGGTGAATAATTGCGGAATTTTACGCAAATTTTTGAAAAATTTACGGAAATTTCCGCAATTTTTCGACGAATAATTGTGGAAACGTATGCAATTTTTTGATATAATTGCATAAATATCTGCAATTATTCACTGAATAATTACATAAGTGTATGCCATTATTCGGTAACTTAATTCTATGGACCTAATTTACAAACCTTTTTTCATTAGGGTTTTTGTGTATTTTGAAACTTGTTAGGGATTTGTGCCAAACTGCCCCTAAAATTTATGGGTCGTTACACTCTCCCCTACTCAAAACTTTTCATCCCCGAAAAGAAACGAAGTAGGAGAATGGAAATAACCAAAAAGAAAATAGATTGAAATACCAAATACAACAATTAATTTAAAACCGCATAAACTACTTTTATTTTAAAATTGGTTCATATTCAATTAGTTAATTCCAATTCATTTTATTTAAATCAATCAGATTTATTATGTTCACATTTATTGATTTCATTTCCAGGTATTTTTATTCAATAGATTTGTTTCAAATTCGTTAATATTTATTATAAAAAAATTCACAACAAAATTTGTTTTATACTACTCATTTATTAAATCTATTTAATCAACCATAGTTAATTCCACCTTAACATTCAACTTCAACAATTCAAAACCACATAGTTTCAATTTTAGATAAATTAATATTCAATAATTTGGTTCAATCCATTTTATTCAATTAATAAATAGTCATTCAATTTAAAACTTGCTTTTCTTCCATTTTATCAAAATTTCTTTCAACAAACTCATTTTTTAAATTAACTCATTTATTTTATCCATATATCTTCAGCTAAATTGATTCCACGAAATTCAAGTTCACTATTCTTAAGTTCATATTTATCTGCTTAAATAGTCTTCACTTTTATTTATTTAATTTATCTCACTTAACATATTTTGCAATATATATTAGGTGTATGAATTTTATATCCATATATTATTCAACAAATAAATTTTCCTTTTATTATCCAATTTATTATCAGTAATTTCCCTTAACTACATGTCATTTTTGATAGCCTATCACTCATATTTCTTTCTGCTATATCCTTAATAGCGAGTTGGTTACACCTACAACCTAAATGGAAACCAAGTGTTTCCTGGTTCAAAAATGCCGAATCTCGTCTCAATCATCATTTGTCAGGACTTTTTGGAGTAAGCTCCTTGGCTTGGACTGGACATTTAGTTCATGTCGCTATTCCCGGATCTAGGGGAGAGTACGTAAGATGGAATAATTTCTTAGACGTATTACCCTATCCCCAAGGGTTGGAACCACTTCTTACGGGTCAGTGGAATCTTTATGCCCAAAACCCTGATTCCAGTAGTCATTTATTTGGTACCTCCCAAGGAGCGGGAACTGCCATTCTAACCCTTCTTGGGGGATTCCATCCACAAACGCAAAGTCTATGGTTGACCGATATGGCTCATCACCATTTAGCTATTGCATTTATTTTTCTTGTTGCTGGCCATATGTATAGAACGAACTTTGGAATTGGACGTAGTATCAAAGATCTTTTAGAAGCACATACTCCTCCAGGGGGTCGATTAGGACGTATCATAGTGTATATTAGCCAACTACATTCTAATTACATTTAAACTTTCCAGGCAAGTTACATTAATGTTTCTGAATGTAGTTAAATACTATACAAATTTACCTTTATTTACAACATTTATATTAAGCCAAGTTTAGTTTGAACAGTTTATTACTTAAGTTTTCTTCTTGTACAACCCTATATCATATCCTAACATTTTAACCTTTTTAATATTTTAGGCAAGTTATATATATTAGAATTCAATTTAGTATTATACAAATAAGTTTTTGTTCAAACTTTTCAAGTTAGTCAACTTTCGTTTATCATCTTAGATATTCCAATTGTTCAAAAATTTCACTTTATTTCAATAATTGAAACCATTACTTAATATACATCTTAAGGTTCAAAATTTTCTGGTTTCTCTTCAAACTACTTTGAAATAATTATATACATATATTTTTATAAATCAGTTCATATTCAATAATTCAAATCAAATTTATTTATCAAGACAAAAGTGTAGCAAAGCTACTAAATGGTCACTCCACTCTGAAACTCGAAAATGAATGTCGATGATGCAGCTCATCACCGAAATTATTTCCCAGTGACAAAAGAAGAGAGTACTGGTTAAAGCTTTTAAAATACTTTGGAAACGATTTCTATTCAAAATATATTTTTAGATAATATACTCTAAAATTTAAAGCCAAATCTTCCAAATACCGGAAGTTGAATTCTCAAATTCCAAATTTTAAATTTCAAATCAATTTATAAATCAGGTTTTATAAATTCATTTACTCAATGGTTTACGAACCATAAATGAGAATCAAATATTATTATTTCAATAACCAATCCAATTGACTATTAAATTTCAGAAAATTTATACTTATGTATATGATATAATCATACTAAATTTATTTCATTTACCAAATTTGAAAACAAAATTTTGTCGGTTTGCTCTGTTCAAGTGCTTTGGATTTCCTATCGATAGCGTCGATTAGACGAATTGAGTGAAACCCAAAATTCAAACTTAACAACTCAAACAACACAATATAATTTTTTTTATATAAATTACAATTACACTCCCTTACTCGATTATTCAAGAATAAATTTTGGAACAAGGATAGAGATTCAAATTAGAGGGAACCTAATCAAAAGAATTCTAACCAACGAAATAGACTCGAAAGGAAGATAAGATAACTAAATTACGAAAAAGGAAGATGGATAGAATTATATTGATCGAGGGTGACCTTAACCGGGTCAACCGAGACTCTAAGGATAAGATCGATGCGGAAATTCAATTTCCCTCTTAAGTGGGAAAAATGTGACTTCCAAACATCAGGATGAATTTGCCAATTTAGGTGGCAAGATATTCTCAGATTCATTGTAGAGATCAGCCGAAGTGGAGCTATGGGGTGCTCCAGAGTCAAGAAGAACACGAACAGGAAAGGATAAGAATGGATTTCAGAACAAGATAGGGTTCCAAATTTCGAAAGAAATCCAAACCAAAGAGGAAGGAATTCAAGCTCGAACGAAGGTGATTCCCTAATTAAATTTACACTATATGCTAAGTTTTGCCTAAAAGTAGAGCTCTGATACCACTTGTAACGACCACCTGTCGGTGGAGTAACGCCCACCGTAGCATACATTGGTACTTATGTTATGCCTTTATGGCCAGCCTCTTGACTGCATCAACCCCCGTAGGGACATGTAGGAGTAAGAGTCATCCGCTCGCTTCCAAACCAAATGCGAGAACCCCCTATCATGCTGCACCCACCAAGTGCATAGGCACCCACACATATTGGACTTGAATTGCTCAAAATATCAGATTGTTAATTTATATTTGGAAAAACTCAGTATATACAGTAAATAAATCAATCACAGAATCACAGACAAAAAGTAGTATAACAATAAGCAGCGAAATAAAATAAATAGTAGTTCATGAAGCTACTATATAAACATCAGAGTTTGAAATAAAATACAATAAAATATCTCAAATACAATGCAGTCTTGAATACAATATCCAGGATCCAATTTTTTACCAATATAAATATATTAGTGTATTCGTAAGATGTGCACATACATATGAGGATGCGTGTGTCTCTCTTGTTTAAATCAGAGTTAGTATAAATAAGAGCTTATTCTGTTTGGCTTGAATTTGAATCAATCTTCCCATAGTTAATTTCCGTATTTTTTTTCTTTTGATATTTGTAATATATGAGTAGATCCTACTCATATTTATTCATAATAACTTTGATCATATTAACTATGATTTACTAGTGATTTATTTTGACAAAACAATCTCAGAATATATGGCCTTTTCATAATTTAGTTAAAAATACTTGATACTTGATTAAGGTCAGAAAATGATATCTTTATTTTTCATTTTCAATTCATGGTTTTCTTTGAGTCTCTCCTGTTCTTGACTCAATCAATATGACCTACCATGTGTTGATCATTTGATCACTCGTTTTTTGGGTTTTCTATGATTAGAATACTAGACTTGAAAATGTTATAAAAGTGTGCAATCACTATGTTTTAGGGTGAGCCAGGTCTTGAATGCAAAATGCTTTCTGGATTGGTAATATTAACCAGTTAAAATGCACAGTTGACAAAAGTTTTTGAAAGAGAATTTTGGTGAAACATTTGCTAAATAGACAAAGAATTTTTGAAATGCATTTTTCTTCCAAATTACAGACCAACATGAACAACCAAGACTCCATTCTTTTGAAGCTGGTTAATCCTTGTGACTGTGTGAACCAGACACTCAACCAGGTCAATTTAAAATGCCATTCATTTGCAATGTATTTGAAGTCCTTTTAAGATACATACACTTCTCAAAGCAACTCACAAGTGGACTTGAATTCTTTTACAAAATATCCAGAAAGAGTAACTAAATACTCAAAGAATACTCCAAGTTAAAAACTAAATTTTACTTCAAAATTTACTGCTTTTAAACGAGTCAAGCCTGACCAGTACATAATATAAGTTTTGTATGAAATTTGCTCTTATATGAATATAATTCTTTTCCAGAATTTTCATAGATAATACTTTGGACTCATTTTCTTGATCGCTACTCAGATTATCCTTCAGTTTTCAATTCTTAACACATAACAAAACTCAACGGAACACAACTAGTTCAATCAAACATAACAAGTTCATACATAGTAGGAAAATTTAAGAACACAACTCTCATGAATACATGCAGATAGGTCATTCTATGCTCTTATTAAAACTAGCAAGCATGCTCATTCATTCTTTCTCATTAGCCATACATTTCTTCTTACTTAGGTTCTTCATTCCCTGAAAGAGCATTAATGGCAGCCTCATTTTAAAATGTGACACCCCCATATGCCATGGGCAAACAAGGGTTAGATCTATGATCTGGTATGAGCAATATTAATATATTCATGACATTAGCAAATAAGTGATACATGAGTGCTGGCCTGTTGCTTCAGCAATTTCTTAAAATTAACTATATTACTATGTTTCAGATGAATTGTTATGCAAGTATAATAACTTCATAAATCAACCATTAACACATACATAATTGTGGAAAGCATTCGCATTAATCAGTAGCCTATATATATCAAATTATATTTTGGCCTCATCTGCTATCAAGGAATCACTAGGACACATTGCAATGAATTAATTCACATCATTGCACAAAGATCTCAGGGCTTAAACAAACCATGTGCCAACTTGCATACTTCAAATATGACAAGCACTCCAGTAGCCTTCCTGTCTCACCATTTCTAGCCATTTACTAATGGTATCTTTTTAATCCTATCCTCAGATAGCTAAGTGAACATGTCACTGTATTCCTAAAAAACACCCCATACATCTTGCAAGCATATTTTTCAAAGGCAAACAGATAATTATTTTCAAGAATATTGCTAACAAATATCTTGTCTTTAAATTAAATATAAGAATATCTACAACTGAGAATAGAGACATGACATATTAAGTTATTATGATTTGCAAGTAACTATGATTGAACCAGATTCAAGATCTAGCTGAATCATAATTTTTGACTTGTGAGTTTCTGCTATTTGATTAGGGACTCAGCACATAGAAATCTCTATTGCATCCCTAATACCTTTTTCTTAAGCCTCAGCACTTATACTATGTATAATGCAACTTACATCATTTTCTCTATTGAAATTTTCATGCCATAATTCCATATTAGTTGTAAGTATTCTTCCATGATTTCAAGGTTTGATGCCTTAGCTTTTCAAAATATAATGAAACAGTAGCATGCACACCCATAACAATCTTCATATCAGATCAAAAACCATTCAAAAACTCCCATAAGATATTTAATAAAACCATTTTCAACAAAACCAGAAATATGCAAATAAAAATATAAAAGATTAGCTGCCTCATATCAGGACTTACTGCCATGAATATAGTGAGATTACTCACCTTAGTATTTCCTTCTAATTGATCCAGAAGATCCCTGAATGTTTTTCCCTTCCTTTAAAATATTTTTTTTCCTTTCTTATATTAAGTATCTCGGGTAAAATGATTTTTCTTGCTATAACTACTTATTTATATGCATATTTTCACTAGGTTTTTTATCAAGACAAAATTCCATTTTTGTCCTGGCTAACATCATGCATTTTGCATTTTGTATTTTCACATTTTCATCCTTAATACCCCGGCTGCATTTGTTAGTTATGGGAAGTACTTCCCTCCTTTTACTTTTCAGAAAAATGCGTATTTTTGATTACCTCAAACTTACTCAAGTCATGATAAAAATGTGACTTGGTCATATTTTATACTTTTGTTCATTTCTGAAAATCCTCTTTGCTATTTTTACCTACACATACATACTTACTTACGTTGTATCTCATGTCATTTTGATGCTATTTTTCTTGCTTAGTTCCAACATATTTCTACTCATAGAAAATATACATGTGTATAGTTATATATGTATTTATTTAATTTTCCTTGCTTCACAGAAAAGTATATGTTCATATACCTATATTTCATATTTAATTTCAATATACATATATATATATATATACACATTTAATTTCAATATGTATCCATATTCAATTTTACATAAAATATTTAATTTCAATATGTACAGAAAAATATATTTAATTTGGTTATTAATTCACATTTCAAAATCACATTTGAAATGCTTTCTTTCTTTGTTTATTTTTTTTAAGGATTTTGAATTCTTTCTTATGCCATTTCCAATTTGCATGTGCACACATACTCTTACACATCATTCAATCCAGAAGTCCCATCATAATGTAATCTAAATATTTCAAAACTGAATTATTTCATTAAAATAATTTTTCACAAAATTTTGGGGTATTACATTCACCCCTCCTTTTAGGAATTGGGTCCTCACAATTTTCTATTACCTCTAACAGGCAGTCATTGATTCTAGGAAATTTATCAAACACATGCATAAGCAAATAAATTCAACCATAGCAACCATACATATTAAATTTTCCAGATTTTTTTTAAGAAATATTACCTTGAATTTGCAAAAAGCTTAGGATATTCTATCCTAATCTTGTCCTCTAACTCCAATGTACAATCATTAGGATCAAGACTCCACTGGATATTTACCAGCTTTAAAATTTTGCTTCTCAATTTCTTTTCTTCTTTAGCCAAAATCCCTACTGGTTCTTTCTCATAAACCAAGTTAGGGTTGATCTGTACTTGGGTAGGCTTTTCAGAATTTCTTCCTTATCATGTGCCCATCTTCTAAGTTGTGACACATGGAATACATTGTGCATTGCTTTCATTTCTTCTGGCAGTTCCAATTTGTATGCTAATGAGCCTACTCTTTCCAGAATTTATAGGGTCCTACATACATTGGTGTGAGCTTTCCTCGCTTGCCAAATCTCAAGACCTTTTTCATAGGTGAAACCTTGATGAAAACAAAGCCACCCACTTCATATTCCACCTGTTTTCTTTTCATGTCTGCAAACTTCTTCTGCCTGTCTTGAGTTGCTGCCATTCTCTTCCTTACTAGCTCAATTTTCTCTGTAGTTTCTTTTATATACTCAACTCCTAAGACATCTCTCTCTCCTGTCTCCACCCAACATATAGGTGATAAGCATGGCTTGCCATATAAGGCTTCAAATGGTGCCATCCCTATAGTGCTTTGATAACTATTATTATATGTAAACTCAGCTAAATGGAGATGGTCCTCCCAGTTGCCTCCAAAATCCAGTGCATATGCCCTCAATAAGTCTTCTAAAATTTTGTTCACCACCTAAGTTTGTCCATATGATTGTGGATGGTATCCAGTGCTTAAGCATAATTCACTTCCCATGGCCTCTTGAAAACTTTTCTAAAGTCTTGATGTGAAGATGGTATCCCTATCACTCACAATAGTTTTGGGAATGCCATGCAATCTTATAACTTCCTTCATGAACACTTGAGCCAATTTTGGTGCATTCCTTTCTGATTTCACTGGGATAAAGTGTGCCACTTTAGTTAACCTATCTACTATTACCCATATACTTGTGTTTCTTCCTTTGGATCTAGGCAGACCATCTATGAAATCCATAGATATATCCTTCCATTTCCATTGTGGTATGCAAAGAGGTTGTAATAATCCCGATGGTCTTTGTGTCTCTGCCTTGACTTGTTGGCAAGCCATACACTTTGCAACATGTTTAGCTACATCTGACTTCATTCCCTTCCACCAATAATTTCTTTTTAGATTTTGATACATCTTTGTACTGCCTGGGTGTATGGATTACTTACTCCTGGTATTCACTTAATATTTCCTCCTTCAACTCCATGTTTTCTGGAATACATATTCTATTTTTGTTCCGTATATAACCATTTTTATCAACATGGTAATTTATCACTTCTTCCTTTTTTGATATGAGCATTTTCTTCTCCAATAAGTCTGGGTCTTGTTCTCGCATTTTTCCTATCTTCAAAATTAAATCTAATTGTAAGGTTATTAAACTCAGTATCCCTTTATTCTCATCTTCTTCATTTGTCACCATATGTATCTCACTGCTTGCTTCAATTTCTAAATCAGCAAGTATAGATAAATCCTTAAATTCTTCCATCATCAACATAGCAACTTTAGCATGTTGTCTACTCAAGGCATCTGCAACTTTGTTTGCTTTACCTGGTGTATAAAGTATGTCTAGGTCATAGACAACTAGAAACTCTACCCATCTATGTTGCCTCATGTTCAAATCTTTTTGTGAGAAAAGATATTTCAGCGCCTTATGATCTCTGTACAAATTAACTTTGGCACCTAATAAGTAGTGTCTCCAAAGCTTCAACGCATACACTACTGCTGCTAGTTCAAGATCATGGGTTGCATATTTGGTTTCATGTGGTTTTAATTGTCTGGATGCATAGGCTATTACTTGATCTTGTTGCATCAACACAGCTCCTAGCCTAGAACTACTTGCATCAGTGTACACAATTAAATTCTCATTTCCTTCAGGTACTCTTAGTAATGGTGCATTAACCAATGCTTCTTTTATCTTGATAAAAGCTTGTTCACATTTTCAGTCCATACAAATGTTTGATTCTTTCTAGTTAGATTAGTGATGGTGACGACATTTTGGAAAAATCTTTTATGAATCTCCTATAATATCCTGCCATCCCCATGAATGATCTAACTTCACTCACAGTGCTTGGTCTCTTCCATGCTTGAATAGCTACAACTTTATTGTGGTTCATAGAAATTCCTTTAGCAGAAATGATATGACCAAGAAAATGTACTTCCTCTTTCCAAAATGCACATTTTGAAAATTTTGCCTTTAAATCTTTTTCCCTCAATCTAGATAAAACCAGATGCAAATGATTTTCATGCTCTTCTACTGTTTTGGATAAATCAAAATATCACCAATAAAAATTAGCACAAATTTGTCCAGATAATCTCTAAATATTCTATTCATTAAATCTGCAAAATATGAGGGGGCATTTCTCAACTCAAATGGCATAACCATAAACTCATATAGACCATATCTAGTGTTGATTGCAGTGTACTTAACACTTGAGCCCTCAACTTTCATCTGATAGAACCTAGATGCTAAGTCTAATCTAGAGAATATTTTAGCTCTACTGAGTTGATCAAAAAGATCATCAATCTTAGGCAATGGGTATTTATTCTTGATGGTGACCTTGTTTAACTCCCTTAATCTATGCACATCCTCAAAGTACCATCATGCTTCCTTACAAATACTACTAGAGCACCCCAGCATGAGTTGCTTGGCCTTATAAACCCTTTACTTTCTAATTCCTCTAGCTAGTTTTTCAACTCTTGCAGTTCATTTGGCCCCATTCTGGTGGGTTTCTTAATTATTAGGCTTGCTCCTGGAATGAGGTTGATTTGAAACTCCACTGGTCTATGGAGCGGAACACCCTTAACTTCCCCAAACACATCCAAATATTCATTGACTATGGGAATTTATTCAATGGAAGGTTCACTGGAATCTTTTTCCAAGTCAGTTAAATGATACAATTTTCTTTCTTTAGCTACTTCACATAAAACTGTGATTCTCTGGCCTCTAAGATTTTGCAATGATACGGTGGATGAGTCTAAATTAATTATGGCTTTAAATTGCCTTAACCAGTCTACCCTCAATATAACACCTATATTTGGGTAGTTTAAAACATATAAATTGGAAATAAAAATGTTTCCTCCTATGTCTAATTCCACATCCACACAAATCATGTTTAAAACACTAGAACTCCCTAGTGGACTTTGTACTAGCAATGGGGTTTCAACTAATATGCAGTTCAGTTTTAGCATCTTAACTATTTCATAGGAAATTAGAGAATGAGTTGCCCCAGTATCATATACTACTGCTATGGGTATGGTGCAAAAAAGTAATGTACCTTCCACTTGACCATGATTTTCAGCACCAGTCTCCACTGTGGATCTGCTTTTGCCTTCCAGATTTGCCAATTTTCCTTATTGTTTGTGCTCAGGACAATTTCTCTTCATATGCCCCTCTTTCCCACATAGGTAGCACTTGAAGGCTCCTCCTTTTAATTCTGGGCACCTTGGTTTGATGTGTCCCTCCTTTCCACAATGATGGCAAACCAATTTCTTCTTAGCATCATTGGCCTTAGTGTCACTGGCCGTTTTGTTATCCGTTTCCTCCTTCTTCTTGTCATAAGGGTGGTATGTTCCCTTATTCTTCTTGTTATTGTTGTTCTTAAAATTTCTATACTTCTCTCTTTCCTTGTCATGCTGCTCAAATTTCAAAGCCAGAACTATTACTTAATCAAAAGTCCTATCAGCATAAGGTAACATGGCCCTGCTAAGTCCTGGGTTCAATCCTTTAATATATCTATCATTTTTGGATGCTTCATCAGCCACTAACATTGCTCCATATTTGGATAATCCCTCAAATTTGTGAGTATACTCAATGACATTCAAAGTTCCTTGTCTGAGTGTAATAAACTCTTCAAGTAATGTGGTCTTAGTTGATGCTGGTACAAACCTTGCCTCCAACATCTCTTTGAATCGATTCCAAGTGATTTCATTTTCAATTCTCCCAGCTACAATCACCTCCCACCAGCTTAAAGCTACTCCTTTCAGCTGTCTTGAAGCCACTTACCTCTTCCTTTGATCATCAAGCTGCATGTCATTGAAAATCCTATCCAGTGTTCTCAACCATGCTTGAATTTCCATCACATTCTCAGTCCCTTCAAAACTCTTGCCTCCCAAGTTTGTATAGGCCTTTAATAGTTTTGAAAGTTCCTCATGTGGATTCTCAGACCTATTCCCCATTCCATCCCTTAAAACCCTCACAAACTCCTGCATATCAAGCATCTGTGGTACACTTGTTCCGGCATTGTGATGAGATCCCCTTCCTACCATGGTCTGATAACTAAGTTATGGGCAGATGGGATCAGTATATTGTGAGTATTTTCTATAATTAATATTTTCCTATCTAAATTATTTCATCCAAACCAAATAGACATAATATATTTCTATAGTACTCAACAATCAATACAACCATTTGCTCTGATACCAAATGAAATGACCCACACCATTTTACTTTAATTTTCAAAGGATTTTTTTTTTCAATATCCAGGATCCAAATTTTTACCAATATAAATATATCAGTGTATTCATAAGATATGCACATACATATGAGGATGCATGTGTCTCTCTTGTTTAAATCAGAGTTAGTATAAATAAGAGCTTATTCTGTTTGGCTTGAATTTGAATCAATCTTCCCATAGTTAATTTCCATATTTTTTTTCTTTTGATATTTGTAATATATGAGTAGATCCTACTCATATTTATTCATAATAACTTTGATCATATTAACTGTGATTTACTGGTGATTTATTTTGACAAAACAATCTCAGAATATATGGCCTTTTCATAGTTTAGTTAAAAATACTTGATACTTGATTAAGGTCAGAAAATGATATCTCTATTTTTCATTTTCAATTCATGGTTTTCTTTGAGCCTCTCTTTTTCTTGACTCAATCAATATGACCTACTATGTGTTGATCATTTGATCACTCGTTTTCTGGGTTTTCTATGATTAGAGTATTAGACTTGAAAATGTTATAAAAGTGTGCAATCACTATGTTTTAGGGTGAACCAGGTCTTGAATGCAAAATGCTTTCTGGATTGGTAATATTAACCAGTTAAAATGCATAGTTGACAAAAGTTTTTGAAAGAGAGTTTTGGTGAAACATTTGCTAAATAGACAAAGAATTTTTGAAATGCATTTTTCTTCCAAATTACAGACCAACATGATCAACCAAGACTCCATTCTTTTGAAGCTGGTTAATCCTTGTGACTGTGTCAACCAGACACTCAACCAGGTCAATTTAAAATGCCATTCATTTGCAATGTGTTTGAAGTCTTTTTAAGATACATACACTTCTCAAAGCAACTCACGAGTGGACTTGAATTCTTTTATAAAATATCCAGAAAGAGTAACTAAATACTCAAAGAATACTCCAAGTTAAAAACTAAATTTCACTTCAAAACTTACCGCTTTTAAATGAATCAAGCCTGACCAGTACATAATATAAGTTTTGTATGAAATCTGCTCTTATATGAATATAATTCTTTTCCAGATTTTTCATAGATAATACTTTGGACTCATTTTCTTGATCACTACTCAGATTATCCTTCAGTTTTCAATTCTTAACACATAAGAAAACTTAACAGAACAAAACTAGTTCAATCAAACATAACAAGTTCATACATAGTAGGAAAATTTAAGAACACAACTCTCATGAATACATGCAGATAGGTCATTTTATGTTATTATTAAAACTAGCAAGCATGCTCATTCATTCTTTCTCATTAGCCATACTTTTCTTCTTACTTAGGTTCTTCATTCCCTGAAAGAGCATTAGTGGCTGCCTCATTTTAAAATGAGACACCCCCATATGCATGAGAAAACAAGGGTCGGATCTTTGATCTGGTATGAGCAATATTAATATATTCATGACATTAGCAAATAAGTGATACATGAGTGCTGGCCTGTTGCTTCAGCAATTTCTTAAAATTAACTATATTACTATGTTTCAGATGAATTTTTATGCAAGTATAATAACTTCATAAATCAACCATTAACACATACATAATTATGCAAAGCATTCACATTAATCACTAGCACATAAATGCACTAAAACAACCATGGTTCCACTCCAACAAATCTAGGAAATATTCATATTCCTATTTCATGATTTATGGGTTGCCTATATATATCAATTCATATTCTGGCCTCGTTTGCTATCAAGGAATCACTGGGACACATTGCAATGAATTAATTCACATTATTGCACAAAGATCTCAGGGCTTAAACAAACCATGTGACAACTTGCATACTTCAAATATGACAAGCATTCCATCAGCCTTCTTGGCTCACCATTTCTAGTTCATTTACTAATGGTATCTTTTTAATCCTATCTTCAGATAGCTAAGTGAACATGTCACTGTATTCCTGAAAACACCCCATACATCTTGCAAGCATATTTTCAAAGGCAAACAGATAATTATTTTCAAGAATATTGCTAACAGATATCTTGTCTTTAAATTAAATATAAGAATGTCTACAACTGAGAATAGAGACATGGCATGTTAAGTTATTATGATTTATAAGTAACTATGATTGAACCAGATTCAAGATCTAGCTGAATCACAATTTTTGACTTGTGAATTTCTGCTATTTGATTAGGAACTCAGCACATAGAAATCTCTATTGCATCCCTAATACCTTTTTCTTATGCCTCAACACTTATACTATGTATAATGCAGCTTACATCATTTTCTGTATTGAAATTTTCATGCCATAATTCCATATTAGTTGTTAGTATTCTTCCATGATTTCAAGGTTTGATGCCTTAGCTTTTCAAAATATAATGAAACAGTTGCATGCACACCCATAACAATCTTCATATCAGATCAAAAACCATTCAAAAACTCCCATAATGTCACGAACCGACTTTCTACTCCCAGAAAATCGCATCATGAATTAAGAAAGAAAGGGATAGTAGAAGAAAAGAAAGAAGAGAAAGAAGAAACAACACATCAGAATCTTACAGCGGAACGAATAAATTATGTTAATAACATAAATATTACATAGTTTACAACCATTATCAGAGTACACAGATATACAACACATACTAGACAGTTATAAACTCCTGTCTAGTTATACAACTCAATACAACAACTCAGAGAACACACAGCGGAACTATATATCTAAAACGCAGAAGCCTCCTGCTCCATTTCTCTCCCATTATTCGTCAAAGCCAACCTGAATCCTAACCTGAATCCCTTGACTACTCATAAAAATTTGAGTATCCAAGAGTTTATGAAAACAAAAATAAACTCCGGGTCAGACATGGGTCTGGTGTGAGTAACAGGTTAAAGTTGCTTAACTTTCAAAAACCTTTTAAAAAGAAAGGTATCACGTAAGACTTCCCACACATAAATATGGAAAAGTTTTTACCTTACACTAACCAAAACATTTGATAGGAAATCCGATGATATTATAATAGTGTCTAGGGTTTTCAAATAAATAAGAAATAGCCGAAATTGTTACATTCATTAAATTCCACCTACTAGCCACAAAAGTAGGTAATACAATCAAAACCGTTGGCACTTATTGGATTTTGGATTCCATACAATGGCAGGGCTACTGGGGTACCGCCCGTCACAGTACGTGGCCTAGATCACCGTACCGAGGAGTACTTCCACTCCCCTGCAACACAAGGCCGGACCCATTCCTTACTGAATAGTTCCGAACAAGACAACCCCGACGGTTGGAGCTCAAAACCGTCCACACAGCCGAAATATAAAGGGACCTCTAGACAGGGATCAATCTTGCTCTCCAGTGGGTGCGACCCACGAAGCCTTGCTGCACCTCCCCTGTTTTAGCCATTCCCGGTTGATGAGGCTTGAGGCTACGATTACCTTTATAGGACATATCATCTTAGAATGCTCATCGTCCGCCTGACGATGTTCTGAAAGCATTCAATCCTTACAAGTTCGTTCCGGGTTCGAACGAAACCGAAGGCATTATCTCGTTACACTCATTTTGGAATCACCCTCAGAGTTAACGACAATAACCCTTGCACTCTGATTCACCATCTCGAATCTATAAGTACTATTCCGTCAAACTCATTACGGAATCACCCACAGAGTTATACTGACGTATAGCCGTTACACCTTGAGTCTTCACTCGCTCCACTTGGATTCACGACCTAACGTTATTTGGAATCGATGTGGTTTTCGGATATCCAAATATGGAAACCCGATCCCGGTCTCTTCGAAAACCAAAGCGTGTCTTTTAAGGTCCAAGTTGTTTTAAAGGTTTAAAACAATTCAATTACAGTATCTATATACACACAGATAGATAATTCATAATCATAACTGAAAATCATCATTATCACATAACAGGTAATCTACATTATCAATATCAAATAGATATTCCATATATCACCATCACAATAGATAACCTATGTTATCACAAGACATTCAAACATCCATACCACATAATATCATTTATCTCATTACTGAGATCTCAAAGCATCCAAGTCAAACAATGACATCCATTCATACATAAGCAAAGATTTACTTATCACAATATAATTAATTTAAAATGAATGAAATTAACTATCTCTATCTCTAATTAATTTAAAATGAATTAAATTAATTACCCAACTTTAATTAATTTAAATTAAATTAAATTAATTACTTCACCAAATTATAACTTGCTTACCATCTATTTAATTGATTACAATCAATTAATCAATCATTATTATTAATCACCTAAATTAATCACTCATGATTAATTATCCTTAATTACATTCATGTAATTATCCTTAATTAATTTCTCAAATTAATTCTTCTCAAACAAACAGTAATTAACTTTAATTACTTCAATTAATTAATTAATCATAATTAATTACATTTATCCTTAATTAATTACATTAATTAATTACCTTTAAATTATTTATCATTGATTAATTAATCTTAATTAATCAACTTTAATTACATCATTAATTAAAATAATTAATGATCTCCTTTTATTAATTACCTTAAGTAATTAACTAACTTAATTATCATATTAAACAAATTAATTATCCTAAACTAATTTCTTAATTAATCCCTTGATTAATTAAATAATTAAACCAAATTACTTCATACTTAAATATCTCCACTTAATTACAACCATGTAATTATTAATTAATTACTTAACTAAGTAAATACCCAAATCATTAAATACATAAAGTAATTATTTATAAAACCCAAATGTTTAAAATTAATTAAACTTAATTAATTAAATTAAACAATACCATTAAACTAAATTAATTACATTTAGTAGTTAATTTCTTAATTACTTTATTAAGTAATTATACTCAAACCATTTACAATTGATTATTATTAAATTAATTAATCTAATTAATTATAAATAATTAACTACATTAATTAATTGTTAAATAATCATGGTTAATGACCTTCATTAACCCTTCTCTAATTATTTTATAAAGTAATTAACCTAAATTAATTACCATTTTAATTATCTTTAATTATCTATAATTTAAAGTCTAATTATTAAGATAAATTAAACCTGATTAAAACTTAATTAATAATTTATTTATCATTAATTAATAATATAATTAATGATCTAAATTTCAAATTGATTAACCCCTAAATCAATATGCATTCAACTTTAATAATTAATTAAATTAATTAATTAATTATTACTTAATTAACTAAATAAATTTAAATATTTTCTTAAATACCCTTTATAATAAATTCTTTTCAAAACATTCATCCTTAACTTAATTTTAAAATAAACATTCTAAATTATGTTTTAAAAAAAATTTTATTTTAGAACAAGTGCTTTTGAACTTGTTTCTAAATTTCATTTTAAATACAAATTTTGAAATGAGAATAATTTAAACTTATCCAAGTTTAAACAATTAATAACTTTAGCATTTCAATAACTCAATTTATTTTTAGTTTAAATCTTCCAACTTCAAACTTTCTTTTAATTTCAAAAACTGAATACACATTCTACTTTGATCCCAAATTTAAACTTAAGATTCAAATTAGCTTTGAATTCAAATTTAAATTTAAATTTTAAACTCTGTTTAAAACCTTAAACTTCAGATTTTAAAACATTTTATAAAACACTTTAACAAATTTCAAAGTTGTTAAAAACCTTTCATTTTATTTTATAAAACTTATATATCTTTAAATCTATAATTCAAACTCATTTTGAATTAAGATTTTAAACCTGTTTTAAAACTTTGTTTAAAACTTGCTCTACACTTTTTAAATTCAGTTTTAAATTTTAGAAACTTAATACTTTCAGGTTTATAAAACAGTTTTGATAAAACAAGTTCAGGTTTATAAATCTTGTAAAAAATCTTTTCCTTTAAACTTTATTTATTTAAACTGGGGTGTTAAATTAATCTTGAATTCAAATAAATTCAAACTTGAATTCAGATATGTTTTAAATTTTCTTAATCATTTAAAAGATTCAGGGTTTTTCAAAAAAAAAAACCCAGAGGTTACAGGTTTATAAAACCTGTAAAACAAAAACCCCATAATTACTTCGAGTTTGCAGCACCCCATCCCCGAGTCAAACACACTTCTGCTTCGGGCAACTCACCATAATTACTCGAGCAATCCCAACACAGGCCAACCCACAAAACAATTTCCCCTGAATTCAACTGCACGGTGCACGTGCACCGTGGCTCCGGCCATCACCGGCCATCCTCCAACACCTCATATCAACAGAAACAACCACCAAACTCGAACACGAACTCTAGTATCCACCACAGTAACTCAAATCACAATTGAGCTATACACCCAAGCCTGGAAACAGCAAACCAAGATTTCCCAAAACCTGTCAACGCCTATATCTCGCCGCACCGACCATCTGAGAGTCGACCCCTCCGGCCTCGACTTCATCCACGACCAAACTATCGAAACCCAAAATATCTCAACGCTCGATCAATTTTATTTACCGCAATGGTCGATTCTAGAGTAACAGTAAAAACTAGGGTTCTGAAAGGAAAACCACCACCGCTACTTCTCTGATGAATACCATCACCATCCACTATTTTTCTAAGCAACTCCTAACTCTCCTCCATCAACATGAATAATCTTACGGCCTCAAAATACACATATCACCAGAGAATCCAAATAGTTTATATTTAGTTCAAAACAAAACTGCTCCTTCCTTACTTTTCTAAAAACAATGATTCTTGATTTAAAAATCATGTTATAGCTAGTTCTTTGGATTTATAATGCTGAATTACTAAATTTACTTGCTTGGATCTTTGGTTAAAACTAATATGTAGTGTTATTTTTTTTTAAAATCTTATTTCCAGAGGCAACAGACTCTGTTTAGTTTGATTTAAATTTTTTCAAATCAATGATAAGCAAACTTCTTTGGTTAAAAATTCAGGTACTATCACAAATTAAAATCAAGTGTAGAGGGTTCTTAAATGGAATGGTGGATCAGGGTACAAAGAAGAGCACATAACAGCATGCACAAACATATTTACAACAGACTTATACATAAACAAACAATACTTATTTATCAAAACATTTTAGCTTGCAACCTAAATAAAATTTTAGATTTTAGAGATACTCACCTTTTAGAAGAAAACAGAGCCCGATTTTATGAAAAGCTTTGAACTTGTGGAAGAAAACATTTGAAAAAGCTTTGACACTTTCAACTAAAATGCTCCAGATTTTTAAAAACAACCCCTCTTTGATACTTTGAACCTCTTTAAAAACTGAATTGCTTCAAATATTTAAAACTGCATTGCATGCTTAATGATTGCAGAAAAATGAGTGATGTAGATGCTTTTACCCCCAGGCTTTAAACAGAATGCAGAGAAAAATGCAGGCTCTTTGATTTTTTTTTTTTTTTTTTGCAGATTTGAACGTAGTTTGGACATGCAGATGTTGGATTTGAGGATGCAGGTTTATGGAGGATTTAGTTTTGATGAGGAGTTATAGGAATTTGCAGATTTGTGAATTTGAATATGCAGATTTGCATGAAATTTGAGGTATGCAGATCTTAGGATTTTGATAAATTTGTATATACAGGTTTTATCTTTGATTTAAGAAGTTGAAGATTTTCTTTGGTTAAGGAAAAATGAACATGAAATATGAATGAACATGCAAATTAAACTAAATGTATTTCAGATTTACTAAAAAGAAAAACTAAATTTTTTACACTTGTCAAACTCTATAACACTTGTTAAATTTACTCTTTAAAAATGCAACACATGCTATCTTTTAAAGATAATTAGTATTTAAATATACAAAGTAAAGTGTGTTAGCTTAGATTAAATTTGTTAGTTTATATTAATATGTGTATGAATTTATAAATGAAATAAGAACAAACAATGTTTTACAAATTAACTTATACATATTAAAAATTAAAATAATTAAACAATTGAAAATTTATACTTTTGAATTTAAATTCAAACTACATTCAAAATCAAACAATTTCAAATTAAGTTATAAATAAAAATTCAATTTGAAATAAAAATTACAAATCTTATTCAAAATTTATAAAGTCAATACAATATTAATATTGTTTTACAAAAGTCATTTTACGAGAAATTATATTTTTATAAGTAAAATATCTATTTTATTAAACCGTAAAACATTTTATTGAATTTATTCTAAATTTAAAACTAAATCCAATTTAATTTAAAAACATTCCAATATTTTTCTTATAAATTTTAAAAATCATATTTTTATTGAAATAGTTTAAAAACTCAATACTAATTAAAATCAAAATTTCCAATTTATAATGTATATATTAGAATTTTAAAACATGATTCAATTATTAAGTTTAAACCAAAAATCATTTATTTAACTTTGAAAAACTTAAATATTAAATAAAACAAATTTCCAAATTACTACAACTAGAAAATATGCTTTACTTAATGAAATTAAAACAAAACCAATCTATTTTAAAATATAAACCATATATTCATATTGTAAATAGAAATCAATTATTATCTTTAAAAGATAAAATAATCAATTTAAATATTTACTGAAGAAGATTATTAAATTTATCTGAATAATTATTAACAGAATATCAATATCAATTTAATTTTAACTACAGATTATTAAATTGATATTGTTAAAAATTCCGGGATGTTACACATAAGATATTCAATAAAACTGTTTTCAACAAAACCAGAAATATGCAAATAAAAATATAAAAGATTGGCTGCCTTATATCAGGACTTACTGCCATGAATATAGTGAGATTACTCACCTAAGTATTTCCTTCTAATTGATCCAGAAAATCCCTGAATGTTTTTCCCTTCCTTTAAAATATTTTCTTCCTTTCTTATTTTAAGTATCTCGGGTAAATTGATTTTTCTTGCTATAACTACTTATTTATATGCATATTTTTACTAGGGTTTTTATCAAGACAAAATTCCATTTTTGTCTTGGCTAACATCATGCATTTTGCATTTTGTATTTTCACATTTTCATCCTCAATACCCCGGCTGCATTTGTTAGTTATGGGCAGTACTTCCCTCTTTTTAATTTTTAGAAAAATGACTATTTTTGATTACCTCACACTTACTCAAGTCATGATAAAAATGTGACTTGGTCATATTTTATACTTTTGTTCATTTCTGAAAATCCTCTTTGCTATTTTTACCTACACATACATACTTACTTACATTGTCTCTCATGTCATTTTGATGCTATTTTTCTTGCTTAGTTCCAACATATTTCTACTCATAGAAAATATACATGTGTATAGTTATATATGTATTTATTTAATTTTCCTTGCTTCACCGAAAAGTATATGTTCATATACCTATATTTCATATTTAATTTCAATATACATATATATACATATTTAATTTCAATATGTATACATATTCAATTTTACAGAAAATATTCAATTTCAATATGTACAGAAAAATATATCTAATTTGGTTATTAATTCACATTTCAAAATCACATTTGAAATGCTTTCTTTCTTTGTTTATTTTTTTAAGAATTTTGGATTCTTTCTTGTGCCATTTCCAGTATGCATGTGCACACATACTCTTGCACATCATTCAATCCAGAAATCCCATCATAATGTAATCTAAATATTTCAAAACTGAATTATTTCATTAAATTAATTTTTCATAAAATTTTGGGGTATTACATGCAGTCTATACAGATACTATAAACTCCACCTGCAGGTGGTATATCATGGAGCAGTCCATGGGTACGACAAAAAACAAACTCGTAGAAGGCGCGTTAGGGCATGCGACAAGGCACTCGAGGCAATGCCAGGGTAGATATACCGTTTGAGGATACAGACTGGTGGTAACGCATAGCAGCTACTACCGCCCACCTCGTGACACACTCCCAAATCAAAGGCTGCACCCAATCAAATCACAAAAACAATAGAATGGTATCGAAGAAATGTGTCCGATAGGTGGAATGACCTCACTTGGCCCAATATAGCTCCTGTTTTCGCCGCATCAAGCTGACTCACGAAAGTGAGTGATACGTAAATACCATATAGAATCGTCACCTAACTATCCTACTTCATTGTGGAATCTCCACCGTGCACACAGTTGTTAAAGTGGTTTTCGGTATCGATAGAGAGCATTACAATATCCAATCCCGGTCACTTAACATCCAAACGTTATTATAACAACGTGATCATTTCATTTCAAATAGTTTATACATCAAAACCAAAATATCATTTCCATTTCAGACACATATCAATACGGTATCATTTTTCACTTAAATAATATTCATTTCCAAATCAATAACACTTTCAAAGTTATAACACTTTCGACATTATAAACTTAGAATTTATAATACTTTGGAAATCATAACACTTTGAAAACATAACTTTGAAATCATAATTTCCCACTTGAACAGTTTAGATATTAATTTTATATTTAAAAATGATTTATATAAAATAGTTTTTATTAAAATAATTTATGAAGTAAAATATAAAATAATTTAAAATATAATTTAAAAATACTTTATGTAATAAAATAGTTTCCTCAAATTTCACAATCGATTCAAATCAATTCGAATTCCAAAATTCTAATTTAGTTCAATCTCAATTCATGAATTTTAACTCAATTCAGTTTCTCAATAAACCATCTAAAATTATATCGATTTCAAGTACAGATTTGAACCTCAAATAAACCATTCCAATTTCAGTATATTTCAAAGCTTTAAATATTCCTCATTTTCAAAAATAAATTTGATAATTTCATTTATATCTCAAATTCACTTTACTAAATTTGAAATATTTACTTAATCATTTCAATAACATTTAAATAAACTTCAAATTACAAATTTAAATAAACTAAATACCCCATTTCAATTTACGTAAATTTGAAAATATTCATTTAAATCACTTTTAATCAAAATCAAGTTATAAAATCATATCCTTAAAATCTCAAATTTAATAATTTCAAATCAAACTTATTCAAGTATAATTCTTAAATAAATATAATTTCAAATCAATTTCAAATTTAACTTTCTAACCTCAATTTATTAAAATTATTATAAACTCTATATTTGAAAAATAAAATTTTAAATAAGTACTTTATCATATTATTTAATATATTTATATATTAAATCTATTTGCATATTTTAAACATAAAATTATAAATAAATTCTTAAAATTTATAATTTAAAAATTAACTTATAACTATACAGATTTCAAAACATATAATTTTAAAAATCTAAATTTTAAAACTTTTTTTGGGAAAAATATGTGATCCTCTACGAATAGAGGAGAGCACACATGTGAATATATATATATATATATATATATATATATATATATATATATAATATGGACATAAGGTGCTGCCAATATGTCTGGCGGTAACAAAAACAAATATGCATATATCCAATCTCAGGTACTCCTAAGATGAGTTTCGGCAAGGCCACCACCCATCCCACGTCAATATCAAGCTCCGGCATGGCCACCGTCCGAAATTAAGGTGTTAGAAGTGCCAAAAGGACTAAAGAAATAAACAAAACAACTGGATGACGTCTCAAACTAATAAGAAAGCTTCAAATCTGAATCAGAAGAAGTGAATAAGCATCTGCTCTGAAGTGGATCTGCTGAATAGAGAGACCATTCTGAAGGCTCTGAACAAGAAGAAGGAGTGCCAAACTAAAGAATAGATCCTCCTGAAATAAGTACTCCATAATGAAGAAAGCAGTGTCCTACATCTGAGGAGATAACTGCTAGTAGTCCTGGATGAAGAAACTCTGCTCTGATGACCTCTCTACAATCTGATATCCAACAATCTGACAAGAGAACCTGCAAAATGAACCTGATATTCTATCTCCAAACTTGTATCTGAAACATGACTAAGGAAAAAAATTAGAATGATACATGCATACATACATACATATATATATATATATATATATATGTATATGTATATTTATATAGTAAATATACATATATATGTATTTATAAGGAAGGAAATAAAAACCTAAATAAGACTATCTGGACAATAACTAAAGAAACGAACTATCTGAAAACTAATACCAAACATAGACTAGAACAAAAATTGAGACAGGTCTGAATTAAGTACCTTTAATCATATGTAAGTTATGATCAAAAGTGAGACCATCATATAAATTTAGGAAAATATTAATAATACTATTAATGTTAAAAAAATTATTGTTGTGTTTAAAAAAGTTAATATTATAACTAACCTTGTTAAGATGCCGTTTGAAAAGGATATTTTTAGCTAGTTTATATTTGGGATTAGAAATCCAACTAAAAAAAATTAAGAAATTGAAAAAATTAATTTGTTTAAATGACTATTATTATTATTAAAAATTCTTTGATCTCTTTCAAACCAAATAAACCAACTACTAATAATAAATAAAGTGTCCAGTAAAAATCTAATGTTCTTTTTGAATTTAAATCTATAATTATTCCAGTAGAATTCACAATCCGAAATTTTAGTTATCATATTGAAGTTAATTTTTTTAATTAGGATGTAATTAGAATCCAAACAGTCATAATATATATGATTAATGTCCTCGAGATGCAGATTACAAAAATAGCATTTATTATCAATTTGAATGTTTTTTATCTTTAAAAATTCTATTATATTAAGTTTTCCATGAAGTATTAACCACATGTGAATTTTGGATTTAGAAGGAGCATTAGATTTCCACATATATTTAAAAGAGTTATTTATAGTACCCAAAAACTAATAAATCTATAAAAAGAATTAGGAGTATATTTCTTACTCTTATCCCATTCCCAACTAATAAAATCATTATCATTATCAATATTATAACGATTTAATCTGGCATAAAGCAAAGAAAGTTGCCTAAGGGTTGATCCTACTAAAATTCTGTTAAAATTGAAATTCCAAGCAGGATCATTTTCCAAAGAATAAACTTCATTGATTAAAGAATACTTAAAGTTACAAATATCATACAATTCCTTAAATTTTAACATTAGAGGCAAGATCGAAATCCAACAGTCGTGCCAGAAAGAAGTACAATTTCCTGAATGTACTATCGTCTTAGTTCCTAAATTAAAAATGTCATAACAATTTACAATGTTTTTCCAAAAATTAGAAAATTAATGGGAACATGAATAATCAATTTGGTATAAATTGATATTACCGTTATTGTAATATTTAGAAATGATCTCTTTCCTAATAGCGTTATCATTTATATCTTTAAACTTCCAAAGCCATTTACTTAAAAGAGACAAATTCATGTTACGCAAGTTAATAACTCCTAAACCACCTTCCTTTTTAGCTTTACAGATAGTTTCCTAGTTTAGTAGACATTTTATACTGTTATTAATATTATCCCCACTCCATAAGAAATCTCTTCTAATTTTATCAATTTTATCAATTACTCAATCTGGAAACAGATGCATAGACATCCAATAGACCGGTAAGGCTGATAAAACCGAGTTTATTAAAACTAACCTACCTGCTCTAGAAGGAAATCTCCCAATCTAATTAGATATCTTATTTTTAATTTTATCAATAATAATAAGCCAATCATCATGCTTGAGTTTGGTAGGTCTAATCATAAAACCTAGATATTCGAAAGGAAAAATCATACTTGTGCAATTTAGTGTATTAGCTACTAAGTTTTCAACGTTTTCAAAATCATTTAAAACTAAAATAGAACTTTTGTCAAAATTTATTTTTAAACCAGATAAAAGCTCAAAACTGTAAAGAATAAACTTGAGAGTAATAATGTGTCTAGGAAGATGAGAAGAAAAAAGCAAGGCATCATCAGCAAATTGAAGAACCAATATACCATTACGCGATATGTCATTGCCAACAGTTCCTAGAGATCCATTATCCACTCCTCTTTTAATAATTTTAGCAAAAACATCAGTGGCTAAGTTAAATAACGAAGGTGATAGGGGTCCCCTTTCCTTAAACCTCTCTTAGACTAAATTTTATTACCTAATATAGCATCCACCGTAATACTAGAGTTTCCAGTTTTAAGTAAAGTCAAAATCCAACTAATCCATCTATGACCAAATCCTCTAGCATGAAAAATATCTACAAGAAAATCCCAATCTACTGAATCAAAAGCTTTAGTAAAATCAAGTTCTACAATCGCACAGGTTATATTATTCTTACAAAAGTAATTAATATATTCTTAAACAACAACCACTCCATCAGTGATATTTCTCCCTTTACCTGATTGTGAGCAATCAATCAAATCGTTCATTCTTGTACTAAGTCTATTAGCTAGAATTTTAGAAATGATTTTTGCTGAACAGTTAATCAAAGAAATAGGTCTAAAATCTTTTAAGTTGTTGGCTCTTACTTTTTTATGTAACAAAATAACATTTGTGAAATTAAATCTCCCTAGTTGCAAATTACCATTATAAAAATTGTTAAACAAATTAACTAAGTCAAAATTTAAAACATCCTAAAAAGTTTTATAAAATAAAATTGGAAATCCATCAGGGCCAGGGGATTTATCACTTGGCATGTCATTAATGCTTTCCTAATTTCCTCTTCAGTAAAAGGATTATCTAACTCTGATAAATCAACAATAGAATTCGATGGATATGGATCTGTCCGCCTAACATTGATTCTATGTTTGATTTTAGAACCAAAAATATCCTTGTAATAGTCTGTAAAAGCCTTGTTGAAATCTCTTTGATCAACTATCTCTATATTATTAACAAATATAGAGTTAACTGTATTACTACATTTTCTACCATTAGCAATATTAGGAAAAATTTGGTATTATTATCACCTACGTTGTTCCAGTGAATTCTGGATCGCTGCTTCCACATAACCTCCTCTTTTTCTAAAATAGAATTTAATTCATCTTTTAAAGTAGCAAGAACGTTGCATTCACCTAGATTTAGAGGTCTAGATTCTTCTATCATGTTAATTTTGAGCATATCATTAAGAATATTATATTTTTTGATTTTTGAATTACCAAAAACATTTTTATTCCAATTTTTAGGAAAAATCCTAAGATATCTATGTTTAGAAATAAAAGCTTTTGCAGAATTTTCCTTATTTCTGATATTATGGAAACTCAAAGAATTCTATTTACATATAACTAAGTTCACAAAGTTAGATTCCAAAAGCCACATCTTTTCAAATTTAAAATTGTTTATTATAACTCTATGATACTCACAAGAAAGGATAATAGGACAATGGTCAGAGAAGGTATAAGGTAAGCCATTGACTCTATAGATTGGAAATTTGTCCTCAATTTCATCACTAACAAAAAATCTATCGAGAAGAGCCATGGATGGAGACTCTCTAGCGTTACACCAAGTAAACTCTCTATTAGAAAGGGGAATTTCAATCAAATTAGAATTAAAAATAAATTGATTGAATTCCTCCATAGCAGAGTAATCCTCTTCCCTAGGATAACGCTCACCAATGAAACGCATAACATTAAAATCACCCCTCATAATCTAAGAACCCAGGGCTAGAGATCTAAATTCTAGGCATTCATTCAATAAAATTCTCCGATTAATTTAGAATTAGGCCCGTAAACATTGGAAATATTTAATAAAGAGTTATCAGAAAGATTAATAAGAATAACATGAACAGAATGTTGCTTAAAAATACATTGAAGTAATTTAAAATAATTATCTCGCCAACCTATCATTAATCCCCCTGAAGAGCCAACAGGAGGTAAAAAAACCCGATTTCTAAAGTGAAAACCACCTAATTTTGTAAAGAAGCGAACGTCTGGACAGTTAATATTGGTTTCCTGAACTAAAGCAATATCTATAGAGAAATCTTTAAAAAATACTCTAACCTTATCACATTTGTTCAAATCATTCAAACCTCTAATGTTCCAACTAATGATCCTTATAGATGAACTGAACTAGCCCTATCTAATTCCTTACATCTAATATACTCCCGATCTAGCTCAATATCATTATTAATAAAAGATGTGTCACGAGCTAGCTGACTAAACTCAGCAGAAGAAGGACTACCTAAAGCATAAGTAGAAAACATACTACCCAAAAAAGAGCTAATATCTGAGCCTGGATACGTAGCACCACTCGTGGCACTCGATCCAAGTAACTCACCTATAGAAGAAGACTGGCAATTGCTGATTCTAGCACTTCGACGAACTGAAACATTAGAAGCTACTGATCGCTTACGCTTTCCTCTCTTCGAAGATGCGGAGTTAGGGACTAAAAAAACATTACTCTCCAACCTGTCAGACTTCAAAACATCTGAAGCAACTTCTACCAACTCATCTTTTATTTCTGGTATAGAAGCAACGTAAGAGTTCTCTCCGTGTACCACAGTGTCATCGTGCAAATCATCTAGTGAAGCAGCGAAAGTATTTGGAAACACATCAGGTAGTCGAGACTCTAGCTCAGCAGCTATATCATCATTTTGATGATCGAAGGACAATAACTATTCACGAACCAATTCATCAATATCTGCTTCATTTTCAAAGCATTCAAAATTAAAAACATTCTTGCCTTTAACTGTTGGAAAGGAAACATCACATATATGTGCTACTGCCTGATCACTAAAAACTCTCTCAACTGAATGTGAAAACTGTGCACCATGCACACCGTCAATAGCGTGCACAACATCTAATGGGACCAAGGATAAATTTGAAAACACACCAGAAATTCGAGATTCAAATTCAACAGATAAGTCATCTTCCTTTCGCTGTTCAAAGAACAAAATCAATCACAAATAATTTCTATTTCGAACAAACGAACATCTCTTGAAAAAAATTCATCATCTGAAACAACTGGTTCCAGATCAGTATAGCATCAGGAAACATTGCTGTCAAGAAAGGCTAAAGTTTCTTCCACAGTTGTGTCTTCCACAGACAAGCTTGCTGGATCCAGTGCTTTATCAATACTCACATCATTCTTCGAATACTCATCAAAACTCTCAATATCAAAAACCACTAGATCACCAGAAATATTACTGTCTAGTTACTTGGAATCCTTCTTATTCGAATCAATCAATAGTTCATTAACAGGTTGTTCATGGATAACCACCAATTCCTCATCCACAACTAAAATGTCAAAATCCGATGAGAGATAGTCGAATTTATTGGATAAAGTTATCTCAAAATTATCATGAATGCAGACTTTAGTTTTATGACATTTACAACTAGTAAAAGTGAAATCATCCCTCTGTTCAACAACTTCTAGCTTCTCTTCAACAATCTCCAAGGCATTCAATGGTGAAGAAAACAAATCAGAATAAGTAGAAACAACTGGATCTACAAGCATAGGATCAAAACCCGAATTGACTTCCCTAGCAGCAGGTTTCATAAGAATGTTTGAATCTAATATGGTATCCTCTACGAAATCAGAATTTTTCGAGTCAATAGAAATGCCCTCTATCTCTTTAATTTTACCAAATGTTTCAATGTATCCTTTATCGAAATTAGACAAATTTATTATGTCGAAATGGTAATACAGATCGTCAAGAAGCTTAATTCCTGCCTCTTTGTTATACCAGAGATGATCAATCAGAATTCCCCTAAGAAACAAAAATTTCAAAGCAAACTGGAATCCATGGTTAATTAAACTTGGGGAAGAGATTCACCTATTATCAACACACAATTCTGGTTTGCCGAAAAAATCTTCTGGATTACCAAAATTTTCTTTATAACCTTTTCTAATGTTTGGCTCATTAATAATTTCAAAATGATTCAATAACTCTTCCAGATATTTGATTCCAACATCTCTCATATACCATTGATAATCAAGTAACAGCCCCTTCAGTCTCAAAAATTTCAATGCGAACTGAAAATCATGATTAATCGATGATGAAGAAAATTTAGAGGAGGCCAATTTCAAAGAACAATCCTTTCTTTTGTGACCAAAAACACCACTATCAAAACATCTGATTGGGTCTCGGCAAAGTTTTGTGACATGATTAAGATCTCCACATCTGAACCAGTAGTACTTTCCCTTCCTTGAATCGATCCAATTAACTTTTGATTTACGAATGATCTGTTCTTGAGATTGAGAAGGTGAATGATTCTTGACGGCTTGAGCATATGAGTAAGGTAGTGAGAAGCGATTGATCAGATTAGAGTGATTTAGGGATGAAGAATATCTAGTAAACGAAAGATTTTGAGAGCGAATTTCTTGAGAAGACGCCATTATTTTCGCTGTTAATATTCAAACACTTTCCTAAATTTTAAGACTTTTATAAAGTACATTTATATATAATATCTTAAAATCAATATTTATTTATTATAAACCATATATTTCTTTCCAATACCATAGAAATCATTTTCAAAATATTTATATATAGACCAAAGGTGTCTGTATATAATTCTCTATCCTATGGTCAAGTGACACGGATATTTATCATTTTGGTTCGTAATTTAAAATATATATGGGTATATATCATTTCAACCTGCAATCCAAAATTCAATTCAATGAAAATCACTTGGATTTATCATTTCAACCCATAACAATTTTCTCCTATTCTACAAGATCGTTCGATATGTATATTCCAACCCATAGAGAATTCTATACTAGCATGAAACTTGAAGAGTGATAACAAATATGATAATAATATAACAGACATATATCATCAATATAAATAACAGAGAATGGTGCCAGACATCACGTGAACAAATACAGATAATAACATACATATAGCAATGTAAATAACTAACAACATCATATTTCAATTGTCGTTTCAATTGAAATCAAATTTAATAAATATAAGAATGTTAATCGTGAGTGATTGCCCACCTTTCGAGACTAGAGGAGATTTGACAAATGAAACGAGTTATGAGTCCAAGCACGAATCCCAAAGCAAGCTAGATTGGCACGAATTTGACGAGCAAAGCTGATAACAGGGATCGATGAGACAAATCAAAATCAGTTTTGACATAAACTAAAAATGTACATAACATTATTATTATTATCTTATTAAATCAACATTTTATTTTAAGACAAATAATAAAATAAAATACACATGTAAATAAAATCATTGTTTTATATTAAAACATATATATTAAAATCAAACACATATACAATATAATTTGAAATAAATACTTTCAAACTTATAAACTGTAGCATATATACCTTCATAACTAGAACACAAAATAATATATCATGATACACACACACACACACAACATAAAAAAATCTCTAACTACAATAACTAAATATATTTATGCAGAATGTGTGTATGTACAAAATGTATGCAGACACTATATATGAAAAATATACCTTTAAAAATTATACTTAATATATATATATACTATGGTTAAGTATGCTAATCCAACTAGAAATATTTAAAACAAAAGAAAACATAACTCTTTATATATATATATATATATGTATGTATGTATGTATGTATATCTAAATACTAGCATACGAATATACAAAGCTAGGTATAAACTTAAGTAAACCTTTATATGTATAAAACTGGAAATTAACATATATAAAAAAAGACCAATTTTTGCCTTGAGCATGTCGACATACATCAACCCCCATGTCGACGTGGTGTCCGTTAATTTCAAATTTCAAATTTCAAATTTCAAATTTTCAAAAGAAGTGTCTATTTGTCATATCCTTTCGCGAATAAATATGGCTATTGATCTCTGTAAATACCAGTAAGATTTTAATGAATTTTTACCAGATTTTCAATTATTTTCTCTCCTCTTCATCTTCCTCATTTATTTTGAAGAATCCAAAACTATACTCTGTCAAAATACCAAGTGAATCAAACTGGATTATCTCTTTTTTAATTCTCTGCCACTCACTCCACAAGATCTCAGTGCTATACAGAGTTATAGGATTATTTGTAAATCAAACTGCTGAGTAAAAGTTATGGTTGAGCGTCGAAATCAATTGGATGTGATCGTTATCCCGGAAATCGATTAGGTAATCTTGTGGCCTGGTTAAATCAAGAGAGTTTGCCTCGGACTCGAATACTGGAGGGTGTACCTCGTAGCCTTGAAACCGAGGGTGTAATCTGGGAGATTATTTTAAATAGAAATCCGTACAATTTTGCGGGACTGGATGTAGGGTAACTCCGAATCAGTATAAAATCCTGGTGTGTTCTTTCCTTTACTGCTTTTAGGAGTATTTGCATCCGTGTCTGATTCTATGATTATATTTGTGTTTGTGAATTGCATTTATTGGTGAGTAAATTACATAAGATCCAAAAAGATTTAGAAAATCCACATAACATTATTCACCCCCTAGTGTTATTCCAACCTTAAGATCCGTAATCCACATTTCTTACAAAGTATAATTGTAACATATTAATTGCATAGTTAATTAGGTTAATAATTGTCATTTAAATCCCCTTAGGAAAGTAATTAGGCGAAATAAGAAGGATTTATTATAACGCCTAAATAATTAGTACGGTCATATATGTGATAATATACTTAGAGAGTGAATGACCATGACTAAGTTATGGGGATGCGAGGTCGATTAAAAGCACACAGAAGCTTACCCAGCTAATCTGGCTGCTAGCAATGTGATTTTGGGGCTGATGTGAGACATCGCCTGTAATAAGTAACTACGGATGATGCGAGGTTAGTACCAATTATGTAGACTAAATCTACCAAATTAATCTGGCTACCCATCCTATCAATAGTCGGACTAATATAAGACATCTTCATAGGGTATGGGTCATAAGATGATGGACCTGCTTTAGGGAATTGAAGGTATTAAGTGTTGGGGGCCTGCCTATTTCCTTTGTATAAAGTAATAATGGTCGTGATTAGGTTTAGGTATGGTTGATGATACTTTGGAAAGGTCCGCTTCAATAGGAAGTATAAAGTTTTTAAAGATATTTCCATTCAATATCAACTAGATATATACCTTTATGGTGTCTAGTTGGCAATAGGTACTAAATGATGGGGGCTTACCTCAATTGAGGACTTAAATGGTTAGAGTCTGCCTATTTTCCATTGAAATGTATTAAGTGGCTTAGGTCTATCTCTCACATTGGTAGATATTAATAACGACGGTTATGGGTAATTGATTATGGAAAAACCTACTTCGAGGATTGAAGGTATTGAGTTTTTATGTGAGGGCCTGCCTCTTTCCCTTATATAAAGTATTATGAATATAGCTTAAAATGTGAAAGACGTATCCTTATTTAAATTATACTACTAAGTACTTATGTAGAAAGTATCAAGATTTTCTATTCATTAGACATTGTTATTTTGACTTCCTTTTCATTATAATACATGTTAGGGAAGGGGACGATGATCCAGTTGGAGATGACGATGAGAGGAGCTTGTGGAAGTATTCTATTATCTATTTATGTTATTTTATGATATACCCATTTGTAGTTAAAAATATACTTTAAACAAGATGATACAATGGTTGTTGTTGACGTTATGCTATGGTTTTATTTTGTACCATTTGGAATTTTGGAATAAAATGGATACCTTTTATGCGATTATATTTTGTGTGAATGAATAGGTAAATAGCTCTGTATTTTTCTTTATACCAATCAACGACCAGCTTTAGAATGAGGCTTAGTTTCAATGGGACTTTTCTAGTTAGGGATTTATGCCTATTTCAGGGCGGGTGGTTCCATTTGGTATTGGAGCTTAGGTTACCTGATCTATGGGTAAAATCATGCATATGAGTGACATATTTGTTATTTTTGAAAATGTTTTTCCAAAAAATTCTACTATATGTATACTATTTCTGTACATATGTGTATGCACTAGGCAAATCTTTCTTTTAGCATATAATACTATCTTAGGAAGTTATAGCAAAAAGCTCAACCTAAAGATAATTAATATGGATGATAATCATTCTTCTTTTGATCTAAGGAACCTTGTAGGAAGACCAGCCATTCGAGGGATGCTTGAATGTTTTAAACAATACCTCAAGCTAGTAGGTGAAATCCCTATTCCTCAAGCTACACCGACGACACTCGCTGCCCCACCTGCTGACGCAGCACCCCATCCTTTTTTACTTTCCAAAGATATGTATGGATTTTTTCAATATGGGAGAAAGAGTATATTTTGGAATAGAGGGTTTTGTTGTGTCAAAGGCATAGACAAATGACTGTGAGAAGATATTTCGGGAGCTCGGTTGGAAGGACCAACTGAAGAGGAGGATAGTGGCTTGGCACCTCAAAGGAGAAGCCTGAAATTGGTGGAGTGGGCGAGGAAAATATTGGTAGGATTTTCACTTGGATAAACTCAAGAATAGATTCGAGTCAAAGTTTATTTCTAGGGCAGAAATGAGTTTACAACTAGAGAAATTTATACAGCTTAAGCAGGGAGACTCCACTTTAAAGGAGTACAATGGTAAGTCTATAGAGTTAGCTAAGTTCGAGGCGAGCTTGATCGATACGCCTATGACAAAGACCATGAAATTTGTGAAGGGCCTTAATTCCCCACTTAGGGAATTGTTGTTAATCCAAGTGCCAGCTGGCACCACATATGAGACGTTAGTTGAGATGGTTTTTCTACAGATGGCTAGTGAGAAAGAAATAGGGTAGAGAATAAGAAGGCAGGACCTACTCAAAATCAAACTAAGAAGGGGAACTCTTGGGCAAATAATAAGTCGAAATGGAAGTTCAAGAAATTAGGTAAGGTGTGTAAGAGATGCTAAAAGAAGGGTCATGTAACCAAAGATTGTATGGTGAGTCTGATGAAGGAAGCTTTTAAGGGAAAGTATTATCACTGCCACGAGGAAGGGCATCTCAAGAACCAATGTCTGAAGCTAGCAAAGGAAAGGCCAAGTGGACCAGCCTATGCCATTGAGGCTGCCCCTATTTCGAGTAGATCACCGTCTAGAGACTAGGTGAAGTCTGCATTGGAAAGTATAATTTTGATTTTTGGGGCTGTAATTCGTACCCTATTTTATTCTGGAGCATCTCATTCCTTTATAGCTAGGAATGTAGTTAACTCCTTAAATCTTCAAATCTAGCATGCCAACAATCCAATAGTAGTCTCTAATCTAATTGGGGGGGTTGACATATTTCTCTCTGATTTGCCAAGACTAAGTTGTGCACATATTTGAAGTTGATATCATATGTAATGTGTACGGTTTAAATTTTGAGGGGTATGGACTTATCTTAGAAAAGGATTGGTTATCATACAATGGGGAAATTTTAGATTGCAATAAGAGGGTTGTACAATTAAAGAGTTGCAAAGTGCGAGACTTAGAGGTCGACTGTACACCCCAAGGCTCAACCGAGTCAAGTTATTTGTACTTGCTAAACCTATCTCACATTGAGTTTTCATCCGTACCCATAGTCCAAGGATTTCCCAATGTCTTTGAAGAAGTCTGGGGTCTCCCACCCTTAAGGGAGATTGAGTTTATAATTGATTTGGAGAAGGATGCTAGACTAGTTGCTCTACCATTAAAACATATGGCCCTCAAAGATAGGCCTAAGTTGGATAAGAAAATTTTGGAGCTGTTGCAGAAAGGATTCATCCATTGGAGTACTTCGAAATGGAAAGCCCTATTGTTTTTGCTAGTAAGACAGACAACTCATTGTGACTATGTGTCAACTATAGGGAACTTAACAAGTTGACAAGGAAGAATATGTATCCATTACCTAGGATAGGTGACTTGTTTGATCAACTTGTGGGAGCCAAAGTCTTCTCCCTATCGGACTTAGCAACTGGATTTCATCAATTGGGGATCGCAGATGGCATCAAGTTGTAGGATCAGTTTCACCCTAGAGTGGGGTGAATAGGGTGATACTAATAATTATAAAATTTAATGCAAAAATATATAAATGCAGCATAGATAACAGTAGAATAATAAAAGAAGAAATAGAACAAAACGGATTTACTCAGCTTCGGCAAAAACCTTGCCTACGTGATGCCCTCAAGGTTTCTAATAGAAATTAAGTAGTCAGACACTTACACATGTAAACTTGCGACACCCACTATCGACTAACCTAACTATATGCTCAGAACCCTTCCACAACTCAGCCACTGAGTTGCAAATTCTCGAACCACACCACCGTAGTTCATCCCCTAGTCACGCGACTAGAATTTTATAAAAGTATAATACAAAATAAAAAAACACTAAGAAAAAACCCTAATTTTGAAAATTAAGCCCAATAGAAAGTATAAGCCGGCCCAAAGAAAAAAATACTGTGATAAAAAAATCTGTTCCCCTTATCTCTTCTTGATGTCTTCGGCCGCTTTCTCGTTCCTCTTCGTTCTAAATCAGGGTTCTGGAATATAAGGCCGTCGATTCAAATTATTGATTGAATGATGATCTTTCTTCAGTTTGCTTCATCAATCAACTCATCACTTGGATTTGCATATGGTTGATCCTATCAGTCAAGCTCGAATGATAAAAATGGTATGTGATTTTGCTTTATTACTCTCGTTGATATGCTCAAACTCGATGCTCTAATTGCCGATGATGTTAATGGTATTTATAGGGAATAAAACCCTATATTATCGTTCGAATATATATTTTGAATTCGTCTGATAATTTAGCTCGGCCGTTCGATTTTACTCGAATACGTGTGATTTGTTTAGATTGGTTCAATTCGAATATTTCTTTGCTTGATTACCACAGCTTGTTTGGTTTTCGGATTTTTCGTTCTATTATTCTATTTTCTCTGAATTGATTTCGATCTTTTCTCCTTTGACTTCGACATTTGAAATTGTGAAAATCTAGACCTGTACGATTCTACCTTGGTCACCATGGCTTTATTTCAAATTTTTGTTGACTGCTATTCTTTCATTTTCTTTCGAACCTTGACTTTGTTACTACAACTAGTTATGTGTATACATATATAAGTATATAAGTATATATGTGCGTTTGTGAGTAAAAAAATGATTGCAGCATCCTTATGTTGCCGTGTTACATTGAGCATTGCATCCTGTACTCTGGTTGCACGAACATATTGCAGTCTACATACATCTCTGGTTTGCTTTGAGTTGAATTCTTGGTGACACTGCATATATATATGTGTATATATATATGTATATATGTATATATATATGTATGTATACATGAGTGTGGCTGCTTTGTTTTGTTCACTGTATTGAGGTTTGGTTCATTGATGATGCTCTGAGTACATGTCCATATGCATATGTCATTTTGTTTACTGCTTCACTGCATCCCATATTGTCGCTGCATATATATGCATGTATACATGTGTGTTTGCGCATGTGTGTGTGTGTGTGTGTGTGTGTGTATGCTTGTGATGCATTGCCCTGCCTCCATTTAACCTAGTGGTCTGGTTCCATATATACTTTGGTTTATGTCTCTAACCTGTTACATATGTATGTGCTTATGTGCACTGTCATTTTCTTTGTAAATGGTTCTCAAATCATATCTCTGTTCTTTGGCACCACTCTAAGTCTGATTGTATTCTTTGAACATTTGCTTGGTCTGTTTGCATTTTTTCCTTTCACTGTTCACTGGTCCTGGTACCTTTTGTTGTTTGTTAGTCTATCCATTTTGTTTCACTTGAATTCATGTTGTATTTGGTCTTTTTGTAGCTTGCTTGTGCATACTTGCTTTGTATTGTCTCATTTGTTTCATTTTGAAGTCATGTTCATGCCTCTTTATTCATGACTGTTTGCAGTTTTGTCGCTATTTGATGTTGAGGCTTTGCTAAGTTGACTTGTACATGGTTGCATTGTTACTAGCCTTCTCTGTTCTTTGAACCGATATATGTGTGTACTCAAATATGTATACATGAGTATGATCTAATGCATATGTTCTGGTCTCTGTTAGAAAGTTTCATTTTTACATGTCACTTTGCATTTTGTTTTCACTTGATGGTAACCTTTTTTCATACACCACTGTGCTGGCTCATTGATCTAATTGTTGAGGCTATTCATTTTGGTTTCTTACATTCATTTTGGACTGGTCTTCATGTATACTTGAAACTAAGCTTGTGAAAACGGTTGCTTTACATTTATGTTCAATTTTTGGTCGAGGCTGTTTTATTGTTATTTACATTTGCACTTGAGTTGAATCCAGCCAATTCTCGGGTTTGACCTAATGCTCACTTGTCCCTACAATTTTATCAAATGTATATCGGTGTGCACAACCTTGTGGCACGTACAGTGATACACTGTGCATGTCACAAGTTGTTTGTGTAGATGAATTCGAAAATAAATGATGATGAACAACCCAAATAACTAAGGCTAATAATATTTTCAAAAACTCATTTTATTTTACACTGCAAAAATATTTCTTTTTCAATTTTACCGCGTCAGTGTTTATTTTGCAGATAATTTAGATGCTGGATGCAGATTGGAATATAGTTGAAGAACAAATATGAGTGAATGAGTGATATGTAGTGAGGTGCAAATGTAAGTGACAATTGTGATATAACCGAAATTGTATTGTAATTGAAATTTTGTAGATATAGCGAGAGCTCAAATTTTGTACCATTCAAAATTGTAACGAAATATGTGTTTGAATACAATATTTGTTTGAATCTAAATTCTGTGTTATGTATTTTATTCAGCAATTTATTTAATTATGTGAAAAATAAAATAGTACAATAACAAATACATTTAAATGAATATATATATATATATATATATATGTGTGTGTGTGTGTGTGTGTGTGTGTGTGTGTTTATTATCATCAAACAGAAGTCATATACTTGCATATTCAACAATCTCCCCATTTTGATCATAATAAACATATATTTTGATTTTGAATTTATTAAATGTGTTTGATCATCTATTTGCTCCCCCTTTTTGAATGCTCCCTCTCTACAATAAAGCTACCCCTTCATATATGCATGAAAATAAATAAAAATATGCAAATGAACCTAGAAAGCAAAAAAAATATATTTGACCTTTATTTGCCAAAATCTTAACCTTTTTCTCCCCTTTTTGTTATCAGCAAAAATGTAATAGTGTTAGAAAAATAGAGATAAAATGAAAAAAAAACTAATACAAACATTAATACCCAATCAAGTGCAAATATTAAATTTCAATAAAAAATCAAACAAAAGTCATAAATACTCTATTTGACGCATATTCCACTTTAGAGTGATGAGGTGATGTCGGCATATAAAACCATATAGTTGTGTCTGTTTGTGGTATATTTATATCAGGAATTTGAATATCTACTAACAATGCATAACCGTTAGGACATTTAAATGAGAATAGTATTATCCCCATTTTTTGTAAAAAAAAAGAATTTCAAGCATCTTCTAACCAGCATAACCGTGAGGACGTCTAAATGGGATAGGAATCCACTTGTCTATTTAATAATCAGTTTTGATATGTGTTCCATACATGCATAACCGTGAGGACTTTTAAATGAGCATGAATGCACATAAACAAATATTCCAAATAATTCACCCATGCATAACCATAAGGACTTTTAAATGAGGGTGAATACTTTGGATGTTTTTATTTAAATTAAAATAAAATAAAAAACGATAATTTTCTGTTTAAAACACCACATCATGGCATACTATATTGGATTTTGATTAGTGATAGTCATTAGAAATATGGTAGAAAAGAGATAGTCATGGAATTTTTACCAAACAAGAGCTATTATAAACATTGTTTAAATTTTTAAAGAAATTTACTAAATATACTATCTCAAGTCATAATATATGATTAATATTAACACTCATCACTTTGTCAATCACTATTTATCTTTTCGATAATCAATATGGAGTCAGATTGGTCAAAATAGGCAAATAAAATCAAATCAAGTTTCTAAAACACCTAAACTCGGATGAAGTTTAGAAAAACTATTTTCTAGAAGAGATTTTGTAAAAATGTCTGCCAATTGAAAATTGGTTGAAATGAAATTTATGCAGATTCTTTCTTTGGAAATATGATATCTAACAAAATAATGTCTAACATCTGTATGTTTTATCCGTGAGTGCTGTACAGGATTATTAGTGAGATCAATTTCACTTTTGCTATCCACAATATTGGTACACGTTTAAAATTTAGATCATAGTCTTGCAAAGTTTGTATCATCCATAAAATTTGAGTAGAGAAACCACTTAGAGCAATATACTCTACCTCAATGGTGGATAATGCAATACAATATTTTTTCTACTTGACCATGCAACTAACAAATGCCCTAACATAAAACACGTTCCACTAGTACTTTTTCTATCAACTGGACTACCGGCATAATCTGCATCTGAATATCCTTTTAATTCAAAGTTATCTTTAGAATACCAAAGACCAAAGCGTGGGGTGTGCAACAAATATCTTATAATTCTTTAAACAGATTTTAAATGAGATTCTTTTGGATTAGAATGAAATCGTGCACATAAGCAGATAGAAAACACGATGTTAGGTCTAGAAGAAGTAAGATAAAGAAGTTGTCCAATCATACCTCGATATTGCTTTTGATCAACTATCTTACCTTTTTCATCCTTGTTGAGTTTAATTGTTGTGCTCATGGGGTTTTTTTTGTAAGTTTAGCATCTTTCACTTCAAATTTGTTGACAAGTTCCCTAATATATTTTGTCTGAGAGATGAATGAACCTTTATCACTTTGTTTGATTTGAAATCGTAAAAATAATTTTACCTGTCCAACTAAGCTCATTTCAAACTTCTCCTGCATGACTTTTTCAAATTTCTCATATAACAAGTTGTTAGTGGCACTATATATAATGTCATCAAAAAATATTTGAACAATCAAAAGATTATGATTTTCATGCAATATAAATAATGTGGTGTCTACACACCTCTTTTTGAATCCAGTTTCAAGGAGAAAGGTCCTAAGACATTCATACCATGCCCTAGGGGCATGTTTTAATCTATATAGAGCTTTCTTAAGTTTATAAACCTGGTTAGGGTATTCATGGTTTTCAAATCCTTCAAGTTGTTAACGAAAACATCCTCTTTTAAAACTCCATTCAGAAAAGCACTTTTAACATCCATTTGTTCTGTTTAAATCCTTTAAAACAAGAAAAAGCTAATAGTATCCTAATAGATTCCAGTCTAGCTATTGGTGCAAACATTTCATCAAAGTCAATTCCTTCAATTTGATTATAACCTTTAGCAATGTCATGGCCCGTTTTTCCATACCCTTTGAATCGACAATAAACCACACATATCTAGCTCAAATTGCATGAAAATACGGACCATGAAGGGTAATAAAGAGAACAGAATCTCACATGTATGGAATAATATATAATATTGAATAAATATTTTTACAGCGAAAAACTTTTAAATACATATATTACAGTCTGACCTAAATTCAGCTTGGACAGTTATAAACATCTATCCTTACAATTGCTGACAAAAATCAACTAAAACAAACCAAGTACATCGGATAATAGAATATGTCCATAAGTAGATGAATATTTCCAGCTTTCCTCTAGAAACTCCAACCGTCAGCGATTAAGCTAAAACTACTCGGATCTGACCCGAGTATTGAAAATACCCGAATCAGGCTTGATAAATCAGCGTGAGAAAAACTCAATAATTACTGACGGTGTCATTATATCAGCCTATAAATAAAATCCTTTGAATAAAGAGTATCCCATAGGACCACGCCCACACATAAACAAAGATGGGTTTTTACCTTATGAAAACTAAAACACTTCTATATCAAAACGTTTGATATTATTTCTAATGACATTCTTTGAAAACATTTGCAAATAAATTTATTAATCTTATCCGAAATAGTTACCCATATAACATTTCGAGGCTATTCATTACACCAATACAAAAAAAACCGCAGGCTCTTGTTGGAGAATGGATTTCCATACAAATGACCAGGTGAAGGATCTACCTTCCGAAATGGGTACACCTTTAGACGGATGTCCCGAGGTATAACACAAAGGAACCTCTACCAACACAAGACCTGCCTACCTCTGCAACTAGATAATACCGAATATGTCATCCCCCGGTCGTTACCGACCTTTATCCGAGCGCTTGTTTCCAAACACCACATTAGTTTACATTCTGAACGTCATAGCGGGAAGAAATATATCTAGAAGGGGATGACCATACTCTACTTGGGAATGACCCACTTAGCCTTGCCGCATCTAATCCTGTTTCGGTCATTTCCGGTTTGATGAGGCTTAAGGCAATGATTACCTTTTCACAAAGCATAAATCACATCTTTGAATGCCACATTGCCATTTCCATTTAACTACTAATTGCCTTCCATAAAAATACAACCCTTGAGCTCATACGTATCAAGGAGGGTGTTAAGCTAAGAGAAGTTGCCTTCTTCGCCACTACTGATGTACGTTTGTAAAAACCAATGTACGTAATTTTTAGAAATGCAATGTCAGAAAAACATCCATACAAGTTATCCAGGAACATGAAAAACCAAAGGCACTCTCCTACTACCACTTGCAGTGAGTAGTCCTTGCAATCCGAAAAATCTCCATCACGAGGAGACCACTGCTATAAATAACTCTATAAAGGGGCCAACCAGAGCATGTTCAACAAGCAACCTACACGCTGTGAAGATCCACGACCTTCAATAATCATCATTTTCAACATGCTTCGTGGTCGAACGTATACATTGGTTCGAAGTGGTCTTTGGATAGGAATTACCCAAATCCAACCCCGGTTCCTTTGAAATTCAATTAACGATAAAAAGTGAATATGAGTATATAGGATTTATTAAGTCTTTTCTCACATTAATTTTTTTGGATGATTTTGAAACGTCTTTCTTTTGACTTCGGATATTTCTAAGTAATTAATTCTTTTACTTTGGAAAATATCTTAAATTTCCTTACTTAACACACGATCCAAAATCCTTAACTTTTAGGCGGGTCAAAAACAATATTATTAAAGATATCAATTACGATAAACCCTAAATCAATCTTAGCAAGAGTAAATAGGATCATAGAAATTATTCATTTTGGAGATTGCTTAAATTTTGAGTAATACTAATCTTCTTTTACTTTGGAAAACTTAACAGATTTTTTTTATTTTAAGAGGATCCGGGCTTTCCTTTCGATCTGTTCCACCACTCGTCTAAGAAAAGAAAGAAAAGGCCAGGTAAGTTCAGGGTCCTGGTTGCTCCATTCCTAACCTTAGTTAAACACCTTGTTTTATCTTCCCAAATCTCACAGGTGGGACAAATGTACTAGGCGTTTCCGCATACTCAGATTTTCAAATTTATTTTGGATTTGCTTATAAATATTCCAAATTATGTTTCAAAAAGCTTCATTATCCTTTTTAAAACATTCACAATTGATTTTGGGAAACGTCGTTACATTTAAACTCATATGGCAAAAGTTATAGAATTCATAGCATAAAAGTGTTGTGGAAAGTGCCATATAAGCTTATTTGATTTAATTTTTTTTAAACATTTGATAATTCATATTTTCCAATCCAAATCTCTTTTAAAATATTTAAATAGATTTATCAAATTTATTTCATATTTTTTCAATTTAAAAACATCCATTTAAATAGATTTCCTGTTATGGTCACTTAACTACACTAGCGCGATTTTTCTAGAAAATTGATTTGGACTTAATTCAAAATCTACTCAATAAAAATTTGATTTTCTTTCCTTGTTTAGAAGAAATGGATATAATAGTCTGGAATTTTCTTGTTTCGAAGAATTCCGAGCTATATTCCACTCTACACATTCATTTGTACCTTTCGGCGCGAAATCGCGAACTACCATTGCTCGACGTACCTAGTTTTAACTTATTTTTCTATATTTGAAACAATCTATTCCAATTGAATTCTATTACTTATAAAATTATTACAAATCATTTTAAATTAATATTTTCACTTTTTAAAGATTTTAAAATATATTTTCACTTTTATCATATTATAATATTATTTTATTATTATTATTTTAGTATTAAATTTTAAATTTCAATTCTAACTTCAAATTAAGCTCATTTAAAACTTAGATTTCAAACCTAATTTCAATTTAAACTTCAATTCAATATTAAACTAAACTTTAATTTTCAAAATCGATTTCGATTTCAATTTCAATTTCACTATTCATCTCAATTTCAATTTCAATTTAACTATCCTTTTTAAATCCATCCAACTTTATATTTCGAATTCTCTTTCATTTTTACTTTAATTTCACTTCTAATTGAAAAGAGAATTATTTTTTTCCCAAAATATCTCATATCACTAAAACATGGTCTTATTAATAAAGGTGATTACTTAATCAAATGAACATAACCAATATCCATCTTTATCACTAACATAACATCCATTCAACTAATCACACAACATATGATTTCAAATTCAACGTTAACTATTAATACCACAACGAAATACATTATCATAATTCAATTATCTAACCAACAATCAAACATCCATATTAATAATCAAATAAACATTCATATGTGATAAGGGTATAATGATTGTTTTAACTTAACCAAAATATAAATTCAAAAGCGATGACAATTTCTCACCTTTATATCCACTCCATCAAAATTTAACGTGAGATACGCGTTTCTCGCTTACGTGCTATTTCCAACGTCTCGCCTTTTGTCACTTTCCTTTCCTTCTCTCTTTAGTTTCCTTTCTTTTCTTTTATTCTTTTTTTATTAGAGAGGAGGGTGTATGGCTCGACTGGGGGGTGCATGGCCTTGGGGATGTGCCTTTGGGCCACTGGGTGCGTGTAGATGAGTGTGGGGTCTCGGCTTTGGTGCTTTTGGATTCGGCCGTGGAGAGGGGTAAGGTGGTTTAGGTGATATTGTGGCTAGGTTTTGATGATGTGGTGGTGATGGCTTGGAGGTTGAAGGAAGAATGGAGTTGGAAGAGAGTTTGGATGCCATGGAAATGGAGGTGAAGCAGAAGGAGAAAGTGAAGAAGAAGGTAGAGAATGAAGTGTGAAAAATGAAACGTATAGATGCATATTTATACTTGAGCTTTGGATGACAAATGACTAAAATACTCTTCTCTACTTTTTGATCTTTCATCTACATTTTTACCCTTGATTTGACCTTTGCTTAATGGAGAAGAAATGGTTTGATTTGAGTTTGTACTTAAGAAATGATGTTTGCCTTATATTCTTAAATTTTGAAGTGTTAAAATAACACTTGCTCCTTTTCCATGTAAATTAGTAACGTCTTATTAATGAGACAAGATGTAAAGTAATGATGTTGTTTAGCATAGATTTGTTTATAGGTTTACTTCAAATCATGTTACTTTTAGAATATTTGTAAACTTTGACTTTTCAAAGTGCATTTGTTAAATTTAACATGTAACGTAGTTTGTTAAGTTGTATTTATATGTTAGAAAATGTATCAGTTGCAACATCTTGTCGACAACTTTTTTCGGAAAAACGGTGTTTTTGTCGACAAATTTTATAGTCAAAATTTGCGGTTTTTGTTAAGCTATATATTGATGTAACCCAACTTTAAAATGAACTTTTTTACTTCTTTAAATAAATTAAAACATGTCTTTTTATATTTTAAAATCATATTTAATTAATATCAAAATCTCTAATTTTACAGAATATGTAAAACTGACAAAATGCAACAAATTTTGGTTATTTTTGTAAAACGATTATTAACATACTTTTAAATGTTTTAATATACTTTTATTATCTTTGTAGGTATTTTAAATAAGATTGATCTTTTAAATAAATATTTAAATCTATTTATTTATGCCTTTATTTATTTTTTACAAAACTTAACTTTTGTCGATTTGTTCTAAAATCCAAATTTATACTTTTTAATTTATTAACTATAAGAAATATAATTTATTTATTACATATAACATATCTATTTAAGATTTTTTTTAAAATTTAAAACGAACGAAATCTCTCATTTTTAAAGTAGAGAAATTACGGGTCATTACATTTTGCAATGGCTCGTTTTTCCGTACCCTTGAATCGACAATAAACCACACATGTCCAACTTAAATTGCACGAAAATACGAAACATGAATGGTAATAAAGGGAACAGATTCTCAGATGAATGGAATAACATATAATATTGAAAAAAATATTTTTACAACAGAAAACTTTTAAATACATATATAAGTGTCTAACCTAAATTCAGCTTGGACCGTTATGAACATCTGTCCTTACAATTGCTGACAAACATCAACTAAAACAAACCAAGTATAGCGGATAATAGAATATGTCCATATGTAGATGAATATCTCTAGCTCTCGTCTGGAAACTCCAACCATCTTCGATTAACCTGAAACTACTTGGATCTGACTCGAGTATTGAAAATACCCGGATCAGGCTTGATAAACCAGCATGACAAAAACTCAATAATTAATGACAGTGTCATTATATCAGCCTTTAAATAAAATTCTTTGAAATAAAAAGTATCTCATAAGACCACGCCCACACATAACACGGACGGGTTTTAACCTTATGATAACTAAAACACTTTTATATCAAAACGTTTGATATTATTTCTAATGACATTCTTTGAAAACATTCGCAAATAAAATTACTAATCTTATCCGAAATGATTACCCATATAGCATGTCGAGGCTATTCATTACGCCAATATAAACAAAACCGTAGGCTCTTATTGGAGAATGGATTTCCATACAAATGATCAGGTGAAGTATCTACCTTCCGAAATGGGTACACCTCTACATGGATGCCCCAACACCAACATAAGACCGGCCTCCCTCTGTAACTAGATAGTACCGAATATGTCATCCCCCGGTCCTTACCGACTTTTATTCGAGCGCTCGTTTCCATACACCACATTAATTTACAACCCGAGCGTCATAGCGGGAAGAAATATATCAAGAAGGGGATGACCATACCCTACTTGGAAATGACCCACTTAGCCTTGCCGCATCTAATCCTGTTTCAGTCATTTCCAGTTTGATGAGGTTTAAGGCAACGATTACCTTTTCAAAAAGCATAAATCACATCTTTGAATGCCACATTGCCATTTCCATTTAACTACTAATTGCCTTCGACAAAAATACATCCCTTGAGCTCATACGTCTCAAGGAGGGTGTCAAGCTAAGAGAAGTTGCCTTCTCCGCCACCACTGAAGTACGTTTGCAAGAACCAATGTACGTAATCTTTAGAAATGCAATATCAGATAGACGTCCATACAAGTTGTTCAGGAACAGAACAAACCAAAGGCACTCTCCTACTACATTAATAGCGAGTATTCCTTGCAATCCGAAAAATCTCCATCATGAGGAGACCACTACTATAAATAACTCTATAAAGGGGACCAATCAGAGCATGTTCAACAAGCAGTCTCCACGCTATGAAGATCCACGGTCTTCAATAATCATCATCTTCAACATGTCTTCGCGGTCGAACGTATGTATTGGTTCAAAGTGGTCTTCAGATAGGAATTATCCAAATCCGAACCCGCTTCCTTCGAAATTGAATTGTCGATAAAAAGATAAAAAGTGAATATGAGTATACAAGATTTATTAAGTCTCTTCTCACTTTAATTCTTTTTGGATGATTTCGAAATCTCTTTCTTTTGAATTAGGATAATTCTAAGTAATTAATTCTTTTACTTTGGGAAATATCTCAAATTTCCTTACTCAACTATCGAACCAAATTCCTTAACTTTTTGGCGGGTGAAAAACAATGTTATTAAAGACACCATTTACGATAAACCTTAAATCAATCTTAACCAACATTTTTGAGTAAATAGGATCATAAAAACTATTAATTTTGGAGATTGCTTAAATTTTGGATAATACTAATCTTTTTTTATTTTGGAAAACTTAACAGAATTTTTTTATTTAAGAGCATTCGGGCTTTCCTTTCGATCAGTTCCACCCCTCGCCTAAGAAAAGAAAACATAGGCCCTGCAAGTTCAGGGCACTGGTTGCTCAACCTTAGTTAAACACCTTATTTTATCTTCTTTGATCTCACAAGCGGGACAAATGTACTAGTCGTTTCCGCAAACTCAGATTTTCAACTTTATTTTGGAATTGCTTATAAATATTCCAAATTATCTTTCAAAATGCTTCATTATCCTTTTTAAAGCATTCACAATTGATTCTGAGAAACGTCGTGACATTTAAATTCATATTCCAAAAGTTATAGAATTCGCAGCATAAAAGTGCTGTGGAAAGTGCCATATAAGCTTATTTGATTTAAACAACTTTTAAACATTTTATAATTCATATTTTCCAATCCAAATATCTTTTAAAATATTTAAATAGATTCATCAAATTTATTTCGTATTTTTTCAATATTAAAAACATCCATTCAAACAGATTTCCTGTTATGGTAACTTAACTACACTAGCGCGATTTTTCTAGAAAATTGATTTGGACTTAATCCAAAATCTACCCAACGAAATTTTGATTGTCTTTCTTTGTTTAGAAGATATGGATATAATAGTCCGAAATTTTCTTATCTCGAAGAATTCCGAGCTATATTCTACTCTACACATTCATTTGAACCTTTCAGCACGAAATCGCGAACTACCGTTGCGCGACGCACCTAGTTTTAACTTATTTTTCTATATTTGAAATGATCTATTCCAATTGAATTCTATTACATATAAAATTATTACAAATCATTTTAAATTAATATTTTCACCATTTAAAGATTTAAAATATATTTTCACTATTACCATATTATAATATTATCTTATTCCTATTATTTTAATATTAAATTTTAAATTCCAATTTCAACTCAATTTCAATTCTAATTTCAAATTAAACTCCTTTAAAACTTAGATTTCAAATCTAATTTCAATTTAAACTTCAATTCAATTTCAAACTAAACTTTAATTTTCAAAATCGATTTCAATTTCACTATTCGTCTCAATTTCATTTTCAATTTAACTATCCTTTTTAAATCCGTTCCTCTTCATATTTCAAATTCTCTATTATTTTTACTTTAATTTCACTTCTAAATGAAAAGAGACTTATTTTTTTCCAAAATATCTCATATCACTAAAATATGGTCTTATTAACAACGGTGATTACTTAATTAAAATGAACATAACCAATATCCATCTTTATGACTAACATAACATCCATTCAACTAATCACATAACATATAATTTCAAATTCAACATTCACTATTAATACCATAACGAAATACATTATCACAATTCAATTATCTAACAACAATCAAACATCCATATTAACAATCAAATGAACATTCATATGTCATAAGGGTATAACTATGATTGTTTTCACTTATCCAAAATATAATTCAAAAGCGATGAGAATTTCTCACCTTTATATCCACTCTGTCAAAATTTAACGTGAGATACGCGTCCCTCGCTAACGTGCTATTTCCAACGTCTCGCCTTTTGCCTCTTTCCTTCTCTCTTTTCTTTTCTTTCTTTTCTTTTGTTCTTGTTTTATTAGAAAGGAGGGTGTATGGCTCGGCTAGGGGGTGCATGACATTGGGTATGTGGCTTTGGGCTTTTGGGCGCATGTAGATGGGTGTGGGAGCTCGGGTTTGGTTCTTTCGGGTTCGGCCGTGGAGACTTGAGGGTGGGTAGGTGATTTTGGAGAGGGATAAAGTGGTTTAGGTGATGGTGTGGCTAGGTATTGATGATGTGGTGGTGATGGCTTGGAGGTAGATGGAAGAATGGACGTGAAAGAGAGGTTGGATGCCATGGAAATGGAGGTGAAGAAGAAGGAGAAAGTAAAGGAGGAGGTAGAGAATGAAGTGTGAAAAATGAAAGGTATGGATGCATATTTATACTTAAGCTTTGAATGGCAAATGACTAAAATACCTTATCTACTTTTTGACTTTTCATTTACTTTTTTACCCTTGATTTGACGTTTGCTTAATGAAGAAGAAATGGTTTGATTTGAGTTTTTACTTAAGAAATGAAGTGTGCCTTATTTTTTTGAATTTTAAAATGTTAAAATAACATTTTCTCCTTTTCCATGAAAATTAGTAACATCTCATTAATGAGACAAGATATAAAGTACTGATATTATTTAGTATAAATTTGCTTATAGGTTTATGTCAAATCATGTTACTTTTTGAATTATTTGTAAACTTTGACTTTTCAAAGTGCATTTGTTAAATGTAACATGTAACATAGTTTGTTAAGTTGTATTTACATGTTAGAAAATGTATCAAGTTGCAATAACTTGTCGACAACTTATTTCGGTTAAAAACGGTGTTTTTGTCGACAAATTTTACAATCAAAATTTAAGGTTTTTATTAAAACCAACTTTAAAATAAACCTTTTACTTGTTCAAATAAATTAAAACATGTCTCTTTATATTTTAAAATCATATTTAATAAATATCGAAATCTCTAATTTTACAGTATATATAAAACTGATAAAATGCGACAAATTTTGGTTATTTTTGTAAAAATATTATTAACATACTTTTAAATCTTTTAATATACTTTTATTATATGTATTAAATATTTTATATAAGATTTATCTTTTTAAATAAATATTTAAATCTATTTATTTATGCCTTTATTTATTTTTAACAAAACATAACTTTTGTCAATTTGTTCTAAAATCCAAATTTTTACTTTTTAATTTATTAACTATAAGAATAGATAATTAGTTATTATATATCATATATTTATTTAATATTTGAATTCTTTTTAAATTTAAAGCAAACGAAATCTCTCATTTCCAAAGTAGTGAAATTTCGGGTCATTACATTCTCCCCTACTTAAAAAAGCATTTCATCCTCGAAATGAAAGTTAGATAAATGAATCTATCTCATACTCATATCCTCAAGTATTATAGCTAATTTCTACCGATGATAGAAAAAAAGGTTGATATCATGACAACACTAAAACAAATGATGCCAAACATATATATATAAAGATTCCCCATATTAACCTGATTATCTATCACGTACTTAAGGTTATACATACATACAACAAGTCATATTTCTATCGTACCAATCTTAGTGCGTACTGCACACTTAAGATAGAATATACAACAACTAAATAAGACTATACATCAAAAAACAATCACATTGATACTATATTAAGATAAACGAATACATCCACATAGCTCATACCCTGTCCTGAGCATGTACTATACCTGAGGTCTACATATATACATACCAAAACATCAGTCCAACCACTATATCTTAGTGCCTACTATTTGAGATAACTATCTAACTACTAAGTAGACAAAACCAAAACATCGTACTATATGTGATATTAGATTCGATCTATTATTCGAATCCACAACTTTACTTTCGAACTAGTATCGATCCTCCGATTTTCTAGTACGGACTTTGATCAGACTTCTTAATAACAAACCCATACTTTCCTTGCATAGCCCTCAACTATTGTAGAAAACTTGAGCATATAACCATAAACTCTCATCAATGTTCACCATCAAAAATCGAGTGATAAATCCTTTTATGGACTGGTGTAAACACCTCAAAGTTCTGTACTTAAATCTTAGATCAAAATTTATGTGCTGAAATGATGTATGTTTAATTTATGTAATTATTCACATTCACCTTTACCTATTTCTTTAAAATTTCTATTAATCCAAGTTTATTTCACAACCATTTACTTTCTCCTAATTACACTATTACCTAAGCTTACAAAATGACTGAAACTTGTATAATATACCTTTACTTCCTAAGAGTATATATACATATCCCCAAACTTCAAATCGTTATTACTTTAATTAAGGTGTTTAATAAATGTGGAATTCTACTATTATCAAAAATTAGTAAGTTATAAAACTCAATCCTTAGTTTTATTTACTTAAGGTTTCAATTTATCTATATTATTTGTTTATCCATATATTAATAAGACAACTTTGCTAAGTGTACATCTTTTCTTACTGACTCTTTGATTGACTACTTAACTTATTTACCTATCCATTTTCTAAATCAAATTTCTTAACCTTAAATCCATTAAATAACTTATAGTCAAATTGTGAAACTTAAGTCACATGGTATTTTCTATTTAAACATTTTCATCCAACAATCAACTTATTAACCATATTATTCAAAACTTTCTCCTTCTAATCTTACTTCATTTTGAATTAAAAATGTTACCCTAAATGTATCACTAATTCAAAGTTTATATTGGGATGATATTTCTTATACCTCTTGTTCCTAAATTTCATTTTGATTTTCAATCTAACCATAATGTTTAAATTTCAAATTATCTTAACTGCTTTATACCCTTTCATATTATATTTACCAAATAATCTCAATTTAGGTTTATCGTTTTCCTATTTTTTTGACAAGAATTTTTTCTAAGTATGCATTTTCTTTTTTACTTTCTCCACTTACAACTTCTAGCTTCAATATTATCATCAAATATCTTATAGTCAAATTGTGAATTTTACTTCACAAGATATTTGTACTTAGCTTTTGAATCCATCCACTATGATGATCATTAAATCATTATTACTTAATAACTAAATGTCTAGGGTTATATGATAAATGTTCTAAATTCTAGCTTTCAATTAATTGATTCTATATAGAATATCTTATAGTAAAATCATGCAATTCTAATCACAAGATATTCATATTTTAGTTTTACTAAGCTAAATTACAATCAATCCTTAATTTCTAACCCAAAAATAATAATATCCCTTTTTGTATTTTTGAAATATAAACCCATGGTAATATTATTTCATTTACCAATTTCTTCAAAACAAAACTATTTTTATAAAATTAACAAATACGCGCTCGTATATATATATAATACTCTCATAACTGATTCTAGGGTGTTGCTAACCCTGTCACTAATGAGTTACTCATCTTAGGATATTACTAAACCTACCTCTGATGAGACTTTACCCATAACAAAGCCAAGGTTCTCGCTTAACCTTCTGCTCTGATACCAAATGTGACGGAACGTACCAGTGGGCAATAACCACCATAGCTCACAGTGATACCTCACGCTTTACTTTTACGGCCAGCCTCTCGAGTACAACCAACCCTATGATACTAGGGGCATGTAGGGGCAAGAGTCATCCGTTCGCTACCTAACAAGAAGCGAGAACCCCCTATCAGCTAAACATAATCAAGCAAAACCGATGTGCGTTATCTTTAGAAATGCATTGTCGGACAAACGTCCATACAAGTTGTCCAGGAACAGTACAAACCGAAGCCACTCTCCTACTACCACTAGTAGCGAGCAGTCCTTGCAATCCGAAAAATCTCCATCACGAGGAGACCACCGCTATAAGTAACTCTATAAAGGGGCCAACCAGAGCATGTTTAACAAGCAGTCTCCACGCTGTGAAGATCCACGGTCTTCAATAATCGTCATCTTCAATGTGTCTTCACGGTCAAACATATACATTGGTTCGAAGTGATCTTCGGATAGGAATTATCCAAATCCAACCCCGGTTCCTTTGAAATTCAATTATCGATAAAAAGTGAATATGAGTATACAGAATTTATTAAGTCTCTTCTCACTTTAATTCTTTTCAAATGATTTCGAAATCTCTTTCTTTTGACTTAGGATAATTCTAAGTAATTAATTCTTTTACTTTGGAAAATATCTCAAATTTCCTTACTTAACTCTCGATCCAAATTCCTTAACTTTTAGGCGGGTCAAATATTGTTATTAAAGACATCATTTACGATAAACCCTAAATCAATCTTAGCAAACATTTTTGAGTAAATAGGATCGTAGAAATCATTCATTTTGGAGATTGCTTAAACTTTGGATAATACTAATCTTCTTTTATTTTGGAAAACTTAACTGAATTATTTTAATTTTAGAGCATCCAGGCTTTTCTTTCGTTCTGTTCCACCCCTCGCCTAAGAAAAAAAACATATGTCAGGTAAGTTCAGGGTACTGGTTGCTCTATCCCTAACCTTAGTTAAACACTATCTTCCCGGATCTCATAGGCGGGACAAATGTGCTAGTTGTTTCCGCATACTTAGATTTTCAACTTTATTTTGGAATTGCTTATAAATATTCCAAATTATCTTTCAAAATGCTTCATTATCCTTTTTACAACATTCACAATTGATTCTAGGAAACGTCGTTACATTTAAACTCATATTCCAAAAGTTATAAAATTCGCAGCATAAAAGTGTCGCGGAAAGTGCCATATAAGCTTATTTGATTTAAACAACTTTTAAACATTTGATAATTCATATTTTCCAATCCAAATCTCTTTTAAAATATTCAAATAGATCTATCAAATGTATTTCGTATTTTTTCAATATTAAAAATATCCATTTAAACAGATTTCCTATTGTGGTCACTTAACTGCACTAGTGCGATTTTTCTAGAAAATTGATTTGGACTTAATTCAAAATCTACTCAACGAAAATTTGATTTTCTTTCTTTGTTTAGAAGATATGGATATAATAGTTCGAAATTTTCTTATCTCGAAGAATTCCGAGCTATATTCCACTCTACACATTCATTTGAACATTTCGACGCGAAATCGCGAACTACCGTTGCGCGACGCACCTAGTTTTAACTTATTTGTCTATATTTGAAATAATATATTCCAATTGAATTCTATTATTTATAAAATTATTACAAATCATTTTAAATTAATATTTTCACATTTTAAAGCTTTTAAAATATATTTTTACTATTACCATATTATAATATCATTATTTTCCTATTATTTTAATATTAAATTTTAAATTCCAATTTCAACTCTAATTTCAAATTAAACTCATTTAAAACTTAGATTTCAAATCTAATTTCAATTTAAACTTCAATTCAATCTCAAACTAAACTTTAATTTTCAAAATCGATTTCAATTTCAATTTCACTATTCATCTCAATTTCAATTTCAACTTAACTATCCTTTTTAAATCCGTTCCACTTCAGATTTCAAATTCTCTTTTATTTTTACTTTAATTTCACTTTTAATTGAAAAGAGACTTATTTTTTTCCCCTAATATCTCATATCACTAAAATATGGTCTTATTAATAAAGGTGATTACTTAATCAAAATGAACATAACCAATCCATCTTTATCACTAACATAACATCCATTCAACTAATCACATAACATATGATTTCAAATTCAACATTCACTATTAATACCATAACGAAATTCATTATCACAATTCAATTATCTAGCCAACAATCAAACATCCATATTAACAATCAAATAAACATTCATATGTCATATGGGTATAAATATGATTGGTTTAACTTAGCCAAAATATAAATTCAAAAGCGATGAGAATTTCTCATCTTTATATCTACTCTGTCAAAATTTAACGTGAGATACGCATCACTCGCTAAAATGCTATTTTAAACGTCTCGCCTTTTGCCGCTTTCCTTTCCTTCTCTCTTTTCTTTTCTTTCTTTTCTTTTGTTTTTTATTATTAGAGAGGAGGATGTACGGCTCGGCTAGGGGGTGCATGGCCTTGGGTATGTGGCTTTGGGCTTTTGGGTGCGTGTAGATGGATGTAGGAGCTTGGGTTTGGTGCTTTTGGGTTCGGCCGTGGAGACTTGAGGGTGGATAGGTGATTTTGGAGAGGGTTAAGGTGGTGTAAGTGATGGTGTGGCTAGGTTTTGATGATGTTGTGGTGATGGCTTGGAGGTATAAGAAAGAATGGAGGTGGAAGAGAGGTTCGATGCCATGGAAATAGAGGTGAAGAAAAAGGAGAAAGTGAAGAAGAAGGTAGAGAATGAAGTATGAAAAATGAAAGGTATGGATGCATATTTATACTTGAGCTTTGGATGGAAAATGACTAAAATACCCTTCTCTACTTTTTGACTTTTCATTTACTTTTTTACCCTTGATTTGACCTTTGCTTAATGGAGAAGAAATGGTTTGATTTGAATTTGTAATTAAGAAATGGTGTTTGCCCTATTTTATTAAATTTTAAAATGTTAAAATAACATTTGCTCCTTTTCCATGTAAATTAGTAATATCTCATTAATGAGCCAAGATGTAAAGTAATGACGTTGTTTAGTATAGATTTGTTTATAGGTTTATGTCAAATCATGTTACTTTTTGAATTATTTCTAAACTTTGACTTTTCAAAGTGCTTTTTTTAAATGTAACATGTAACATAGTTTGTTAAGTTGTATTTATATGTTAGAAAATGTATCAAGTTGCAACAACTTGTCGACAACTTATTTCGGTTAAAAACGGTGTTTTTATCGCCAAATTTTACCGTCAAAATTTGAGGTTTTTGTTAAGCTATATATTGATATAAACCAAATTTAAAATGAACTTTCTACTTCTTTAAATAAATTAAAACATGTCTCTTTATATTTTAAAATCATATTTAATTAATATCATAATCTCTAATTTTACAGTGTATGTAAAACTGACAAAATGCGACAAATTCTGTATGTTTTTGTAAAACGATTATTAACATAATTTTAAATCTTTTAATATACTTTCATTATCTTTATTTGATATTTTAATATCTTTTTAAATAAATATTTAAATCTATTTATTTATGCCTTTATTTATCTTTAACAAACCTTAACTTTTGTTAATTTGTTCTAAAATCTAAATTTATACCTTTTAATTTATTTACTAAAAGAACAGATAATTTATTTATTATATATAATATATTTATTTAAGATTTAAATTCCTTTTAAATTTAAAACGATTGAAATCTCTCATTTCCGGAGTTGCGAAATTACGGGTCGTTACACCAACCTAGCTTTATTTTTAATCACATTACCAGATTCATCTTATTTATTTTTAAAAATCCATTTGGTTCCTACAACTAGATAAACATTAGGTCTAGGTGCTAGATTCCAAAAATTATTTCATTCATATTGATTTAACTCTTCTTGCATAGCCATAAACGAGTTTTCATCACGGAGAGTTGTATCTATATCTTTGGGTTCAATTTGTAACAACCCTAGATTTTTGAATATAATTTTAAATTTTACTTTATTTTATTTTGAAATTATTTTAAATTTATTTTTATTGCAAGATTTTATTTTTAAATATTTTTAAAGTGATGATAAAAAATTTCCAAAGTTTATTGAATTTATTTTCAAATTTTAAAGCCTAATTTCCATTTTTCTAGCTATTTTCTTAATTTAAATATACTTATATAAATTTATTTATTTATTTTTATTCATTCATTTTTTTGTTTTCACTTTATTTATATGCATTTTTATGTGTATTTTAAATTACAAAAAGAATTAGGAAATTTGAAAGGTTTTGGACCTTTAATGTGCATTGTCTTTTCATATTCAACTTCACCTTTTCACCAATCAACACATCATTTCATTTGCTGCCATATACACTTTGTTTCAGCCGACTCCCTCATTGTTTCTCACATGAGAAAAATTCCTCAAACCTTAAAATTTTTTGGTCATCTCCAAGAAGAAAAGTTTGGTAAATTTTTTATTCTTTTTCACTTTTTTTTACTTGTTTTGTCATGAATTCTTGTACTTGCTTCACCTTTTTGTGTTCGGCCCTCCCTCCTCCAACACCATGGCCGCCTCCACCACCACCACAATCAACCACCGTCCCCTCTATTCCACTGCCCTTCCATGGCCGTAGCCCTCTTGGATGAAGATCCACAAAAAAATTACACAAACTCCACCTAAAACATCATAGTCGAGCTCCATATTACTTCACCACCTCACACCTCATTTCGGCCACCTTGTGCACCACCACCACCAGCCACTTGCTGACCTGAGACCTCTGCCACACCTGTACTTGCCTCACCAGACCTAGCCGTGCATGACTATGCCTTGGCCGACGCCATTGATTGCATAGAAACTCATTTGTGTTGCCTTGTATTTGTGTGTACATGCACGCATCTCTCTACTCCTTCATATCATGTTATGGCCGACCCTTTTGTACCCTTAACCTGATACAAATCCTTACCTTGGCAGTGCATTTCCAACCTATGGCTGAGCATATGATTGTTGAATGCAAGTGCAAAAAGTTTGGCTATGAGTTGTGCATATATTTCTAGCTAGTTTAATAATAGTTTGGTTTGAAAATTCATGTTGTACTTTGTTTTGTTTGCTTTGTGACAAGGCAATTAGCTTTGGCTCTCCCAACTTAAATCGTAGTCGTGCTTTCGTGCCTTTGAAGATCTTTGTTTTGTGTATTTGGTTGTCATCTCCAGCTTGCACAAGTGAGTAATTCTCACCAGACAAATTTATACTTATATGACTAGTAAACTGATCACAATTAAATCTGTAAAACATATCACCATGCTATATCTACCATGCTACGATCATATGATGTTCACCCATGCTTATACACCTGTTATATCATCTATTACTTTTATATAATGTTATTCTGTTTATTTATATCAGTTTATCACACTGCAAGTTCCTTGTAGATTAGTATCACTATAGGCTGAAATGATACATACCCACGGACTTTAGAATAGGGAAAAATCGTTATGGGCTGAAATGATAGGCCTGAACGATTTTTAATTATTTCATTTTACTAGGGACTATGGGTTTGAAATGATAAAACCTGGGTTTTATTTGTAAATTACGGATTGAAATGATATAATATCTGTATCACTTTACCTATGTTAGAAAATTTTATACACACTCGTGGTTAATATATATTTTTCTAAAATTTTTAAAGTATTTTAGAAATGTAAATATTATAATATTTTGATTTAAACTTAATTAAAAATGATTTTGTAAAGTATTATTGATTTTCTAAAAATTTATAAGTGAAATAAATTAATAGTAAAGTTTAAAATTTGAAATATAAGTTATTTTGGAAATTATGATTTGGTTATAAATGGAATTTAAATTAAGTAAGAAAATATGATAATTAGATTTAAAATTTGATTTAAAATGAATTTAAAATGATTTTTTATAAAGTGTTAATGGTTTTTGAATAAGTTAAAAGGTTAAATAAATGAATATTAAGTTGAATTTTTAAATATAACTTAAATTGGAAATTTGTGAATTTTGTTTAAAATGAATTTTAAGTTAAGTAAATAAAATGAAAAAGATAAGTTATGTTTAAACTTAAGTGTTACGTTAAAAATTTAATTAAAGAATTGAAAATTTAATGCTTGAATTTAATAAGTAAATTATTATTAAATTTGATTTTTTTGTATGAAAATTTAGCTTTATAAAATCATTAATATAAGGGTAATTAAATGATTGTTTTAAGAGTGAAAATGTATGATTTTATAAGTTTAAAATGGTTTAAATAAAAATTTAATTGTTTATGAAATTATATTGAATATTTGGAATTCAATTAACAACATTTTTGAAATGCTTTTATTTCTAATGTAAAGGATATTACAACATTTGTTAATTTAATTAAGGGCTATTATAGCATTTTGTAAGTGCTGTGTTGCTGAATTTAACTAAGTTTTATTTGAAACAAAAGTAACCTATTACAGCATTTTAAATGCTGTCTTTTGTTAATTGAACTGTTTTGAAACATAACTTTCCGTAGCATTTTCTAAATGCTGCGAAAGTTGAATTTTCATTGTTTTAATAAATTTAAGTGAATGAATGAATTTTGAAAGATTAGAATTTTGGATATTTAATATTTAATTATGAAATATAATAACTTCAATCTAGTGATTTAAATAAAATAATTCAATTTGAAATATAAACTATTTTTAAATGTGTATTGGAATGGTATTTGAATAAAAATGAATGTGGTTTTGAAAAGATATGATATTTTGATTTTTTTTGAAATGGATTTGCAATGATATTGAATTTTTGAAATGATATTTGATTTTTGAAATATAAATACCATTTTTAAATTATAACTACGGGTTATAATAACGATTGGTTGTTAAAGAGACCGGGATCGGATATGGACATACTCTCTGCCGATACCGAAAACCACTTTAACAACTGTGTACGCGGTGGAGATTTCAGAATGAAGTAGGATGGTGACGACGTTCTTGAGGTACATTACGTGGACTCGACTCCCATGAGTTGGCTTTAGGTGGCTAAAACAGGAGCGACCTCAGGCCAAAAGGGGTAGCTCCTCTGGTCAGACACACTTCTTCGATACCATTCTATCACTGTTGTGATTGATTGGGTGCACCTCTTGATTTTGGAGTATTGTTCGAGGTGGGCGTAGTGGCTGCTACGTTACCGCCAGCCCATGTGCATAATTGGTATATCTACCCTGGCATTGCCTTGTGTGCCATGTCACCTATCATACCAAGCCTTTACTACGAGTTTTTTGCTCTCCCATGGCCCATGGAGTATTTAGGGTAGTCTCCCATCTAGAGATACGCTGATAGTGGATGGACTACTGGAACTATTATTTGTTAAGGGAAATATTGGGTCACTCCTTAACGCTATTTTAAAGTAAGTTTATTTACTGTAGACATTATTATACTAGTGCAGTATTACTACATAGTAAATAGTTTAATGGATCCTTAGAGGATGGGCGGTCCCAGGCATCCTTTAAGTTACTTGTATCTTTATTACAGTTCACTTGAGTTAGTTTACATAATATAAGTATATATGTTCCGACTCAAGTGTTTTTTGTTTTCCTTTACGCTCGGGTCAGCCTGAGTATTCAAAATTTGAATTTCTTTCTGGAGCTGGTCTTTGCTGGAGATTCTTCCTATCTATATTTATATCTATTTCGGTTTCAGCTATTCTAGTTTATCTCATGTATTAGTGAACTTCTATATTTTTGGGATTTCTATTATGTTGTTTTCAAACTGATATTATGTATTTGTTTTGAGACTTTGTTATAGTAGCTTCATGAAGTACTATAGTATTTTATATTCCACTGCGAGTTATTCTTATTGTTCTGTATCTGTGATTCTGTATGTTTGATTTCATTTGCTCCAAATTTATTTACAATCTGTTATTTTGCATCATTCAAGTCCGACATGTGTGGATTATTGTCGATTTGAATGGTACGAAATGGCCGGTCATCACATTTGGTATCAGAGCTTTGGTTTTTGGCAAACCATTACCTGCGGAGCAAAAACTCATTAGAGATAGGGTAGGAATACCCTAGAATGAGTGAAATCAATCTCAGAATCGTATCTTTGTGAGAGAACGTATTTTCAAAGTATAAAATGATTTTCAAAAGATTTTCAAAGATTATTTTGACATAAATTTTTTTCTTGTTTTAAAAGGATTTTCAAATGTTTCCTAACTCCCTTTCTTTCGTATCTACCTTGTTAGATCTTTCTTTTTTAGGATATTCATCCAAGTGAATTTATCTTATCATTGTCATCTCGTTATCTTGTCCTAAATTCATTCTTGATTTTTTTTAGGATGAATCGAAGAAATGCCAGAGGTAGGGGACGTGGTATTGCCCCAGCTCCTCAGCTTGTTGCTCCTGTAAGATTCACCGTTCTCTGTAAGGAATTCACTCAACTAGGTGGAACCCCATTCATCGGTTCAGAGAGTATCATTGAGGCTCAATAGTGGTTGCGGAATCTTGAGAGGATATTTACTGTTCTCGAGATTACTGATGCCCAGAAGCGTTAGTTAGCAGCTTGGCAGTTGCATGATTCTGCTTTAAATTGGTGGGAGTCCGTTACGGCTAACACCGTCGAGGCTGATATTACTTGGGAGCAGTTTAGGTATCCTTTATGTTATCTTGAATTTTGTTCCTATTTATGTTTCCTTTTCCTTTGAATCTATCTTAAGTAGTTTTCTGTATCCCTTTTCCAGGGAGGCTTTTGTGGCAAAATTGATGCCAAAAGCCGGGAAATCTCAGCTTTATCATGAATTTATGGATCTTAAGCAGGGTAGCATGGCTTTTGCCGAGTATGAGAGGAAGTTCAATGAACTTTCCAAGTTCGGTCCTAGTCTGATTGATACGCCTCTCAAGAAGAATGAGAAATTCATTGCTGGTGCTCGTCCAGAGTACTATTGTAACAAGCCGCACATTTTACGATTGAATATTTAAATATTTAATTTAAAATAATTCATTGTTAGTCGGACTATTGTCCGAAAAGCTACTTTTCGCAAACGGTCAAATTAGGACTCGAGACTACCCCCATTGAGTTCAAAATGACATTTGCGATCTTTTTGAGTATAAACTTTGATATGTTTGGAGTTGGTGGAATTTTGCTACTTTTTCACTTAGGGCTTTGGTTTTGTTTCAGCCCATTAGACCCAAGCTTCACCCCTCTTCTCTTCATTACTTCATTTCTATTTCCTAATACTCAAGCATTAGCAACAATGGAGTGAGGAATGGGAAATTAAAACACCAAGCCCTAGTTTCCATTTTTGCAAATCAAGTTCTAGCTCCAAATCCAAAGAGAAGCATTGGTAAGTATCATCTCCTTCTTCTCCAACTCATTCTCTCTTTGATTTCAGAAAATTCCTAAACCTAATTTATGAAATGTTTCTCTTTTAAGCTTAGATTCAAGCTTCTTGTGTTGAGTTTGAAGTGTGGTTGATCTTCCCTTGTCTTCAAGCTTCTCATTCATTTGTTTTGGGTTTAAAGGTGAGATTTTTATCTCACATCTATGTCTATAACTATTTTGATTGTCGGGTATGAATTCCTAACACTTATTCATGTGCATTTGCTTTTGGTTTGGATTGATTAGGTATATATTCCAACTTTTGGTGTTTTGAAAGCAAAATCTATGAAAATCCTTTTATGGTGTTTCGAAGAGCCTATAGGGCCGGGTTGTCATTGGCATAAATCCCTGGCGCCGTTTCTCGATCGGCCGCGAATTGGTTGGGTTTGCACATCATTTGTATAGGCAGAAAAACTGCCTAGGTTCCAGTCAGTCGACTGGACTTTGAATCCAGTCGACTGGTGTAGCCAATTGGCGTACCAAAGGCAGATAACAGAAGCAGGAGGGCTCTGTTTCCTGCAGTCAGTCGACTGAACTCATTGAGCCAGTCGACTGACCTGCTCTTAGATGCCTATTATGCCTATTTTTACCTATTTTGTTTATGATTCCAATTTTTATCGATTCGTTTTAATTCCTAGATGATGCTATCAATTATTCGACTTTGATGACTTCTGATATGGGATTTTTGGAAATATCCATTTTGATGGATTTGATATCGATTTCTTTGAATTAATTCACGTCTTCGTATGTGAATTTTAGTGATCGATTGTTTCCACAATCATTTTTGTGCTTTGTCACTTTAAAAATATAAAGGTTTCAATACTAGTAGTAAATATCAAAACTCTTTTATCAAAACGATTTCAACTCTATTTTAAATATCAAGCTTGTTTATAAAACTGTTTTCCAATCTACTAGTATATACAAACCTTTACCTCACTCGTATGAGAAATCTAATTAAACGGCTTAGTAAAACAAGTGGTATGAAACACTTGCATTTACTTCGTCAGTTAATTCTTGGACTTGTTCGATTGAATTTCTTGAGACAATTTTCGAGTGGAGACTTACAATTTGTTCGTAAATATTTAAGTTAAGCTAGTGGTTATGGGACATGAAGCTAAGCTCATAAATTTACTAGCTTAGTGTAATTTACACTTCTTGATGATTGATGATGATCATTTTGTGATTCAGACTAGCGATATGCTATGTTTCTTTGTCCACGTAGGGGACGGTACGTCGTTTTATTGAGTTTCGTCTCATTTCTTTTAGAGGCTAACGACCTATGTATTATTTGGAGTTTCGTCTCATTTCTTTTATAGGCTAACGACCTATGTATTATTTGGAGTTTCGACTCAATTTTTATGGGCTAGCGACCCATGTTCTTTTATGGAGTTCGGTCCATCGAACGTACCTTTGTACTACGTTGTTGCACCAGCTTATCAGGATCATCGGGCGTACCGTTGTACTACGTCATTGTTTCGAATTATTCGAGTTTCAGGTTCCTCGGGCGTACCGATATTGTACTACGTCGTTGAACCGGCTCTATGGTTAGCGACCATGGGATAGCATCCCCTTTGTGATACACGTGTTGGTGAGTTTTCAAGCTCCCGTTTTGTGATAGGCCTCCCCTTATTTGTGATTTCTGGATTTCTATTGATGATTTCTAGAATTTGTGATCCACCAGCTTTTATGATTGGCATCAATATGATGTCGATATTTGTGACCTGGTGAATTAAACTAAAAGTATGACGTTCTTTTGATCTTTGAGAAGATTCTTGTGATACGGATTAATCTCTGGTTGATTTTCAATTACATACTTATCATAGTATGGCTTTATGGTTATCTTACGTTTTTATCATTTCTCTTATTCTATATCATTTTATCAGATATTTATAGTTAGACTGATCCGTTTATTATTTTCTTATTAAATAATACTCAGGTCAGACCGAGATGTTACGGGTGCTTCTGCTTGACTTCTTATCTGGGATTATTATCCTGACTTTTGGCTAACTACTTAGATTAGTAGTTTTTGGTTGTATACATTTGGGATATAGACTCATTGATGTATACTTATTCTTTTGTGTTGCACTTGTAACTATTCTTTTATGATATTGTGGATCTTGTTTGACCACTACTCTAATATACACTTTCGTGTGTAATATTCATATATGTTTCCGCCTTTGAGATATGAACTTCTGTGACTGATTTATGTTATGCTTAATTCTATTTTTTTTCCGAAGATATTATAGCCACCGTGTAGTAGCTTTGAGTTTGCATCGGTATGTCGGATTCCCTCTTGAAATGCAAGTTATATTTTCATCTGGCATATCGGTACTCGCACAAAGCAATTACACGGATGGTCGCTCCTCAACAGCCTTATTCTCCGCGCCAGTCGACGGCGTTACCCTGTAGTGTCCTTGGCTGGCGTGGGTATAGAGGTGGGGCGTCACAGTTTGGTATCAGAGCCAAACTTTGAAACAATGTAGAATAATTTAACAAGGATCATCGTCCTAAGTCCATCTTAGGAGTCATGCCTTAGGATTTAATTCGTGTCTTCGTACCGTTCTATCCTATTTTCTTTTATGATTCCTTGTGTTATCAATCATGATTGTTTGATAATTATTTTGTGAATAACATTTTTCTTCTTCTTCTTTCTTTCTTAATGAAGAGAAATGATTAGACCTGGCCGTCCCAGCGCCGGTCAATCTAGTGCTACTCCCCAGGATGGAGTATTTATGTCTGCACAACAACTTCTTGATCTAGTAAAGAATGCTCAGGCTGTCGGACCCAATCCAGAGTCTACTCACCCTAAGTCTGGATTTGCACGTTTGTGCAACGATTATACCAACTTGGGTGGGAAGCCATTTAGGGGTTCCGAAAGCGTCACTCAAGTCCAAGCTTGGCTCAAAACATGCGATCGCATCTTTACTCGCATGAATCTAATTGATCTTCACCGTGTCCAAATGGCTTCATGTATGCTCCAAGAAAGAGCATTATATTGGTATGAGCTTCTTATTTTTGAAATTATTGAAGCGGATCTTACTTGGGAGAAATTCTGAGAACGATTCGAGTTAAAATTTGTGCCAGAAGCTGAGAAGGTGACATTGGCTCGTCGTTTCATAGACCTTGTTCAAGGTGAATCTTCCGTCGCAAACTATGTCGCATCATTCGAGTCACTTTCTAAATACGGGGTCGAATATATAAACACCCCATTGAAGAAGAACCAAAGATTTGTCTATGGCTTGAACAAAAATCTCAAGAAGCTATTACTTCTAAAGTTAGAAGTTTCTTTAGATCAACTCGTTGATATCGCTCTTCGACTTGAAGAGGCAGATAAGGAGAGTGATGTTGAAGTTGTGGGTGCCAAACCAAAATTCAACAATAACAAGAAAAGGCCTATTAAATTCAAAGGTCCATATGCCAATAAGAAAGGGAAGCAAGCAACTCCGATGGAAAAGACTTCTGCCCCTAGTTATGGGCAATGCTACAATTGTGGTTCTAAAGACCATTATACCAATAGATGTCCGAAACCTCTCTTTTGTCGCTATTGCAAAAGTTCGGGTCATCTTTTATCTTCGTGTCCCAAACTTCAAGGCAAGAAGGAGGGAAAGTTAAATGTTTCACAAGCCCTAGCAACCCTTCTCGTGGTCAAGGTATTTCTCATTCTATCCTTGATGGCAATATTTTATTTCGTGATCAACCTATTCGAGTTCCTTTTGATACGGATGCGTCCCATTCTTTTATATCAAAGGAACTTGTTTATAATTTTTCTTTATGTGTTGTTGCTTTAATGACTTCTTTGAGAATTGCGAATCCGGTTGGTGGATCCGCAACAATTAGTTTACTTTGTAAAGAATTCGAGATTATTTTGTGTGATTTGTCTTTCCAAGCCGATTTACATGTCATGCGTTATTTAGGCTTTGGAATGATTTTGGGAATGGATTGGCTTAACCGCTATGAAGCTCAATGTCTTGAGCGGACTATTCATCTTCGACATCCTCAATTTGTTAAGCAGATTTCTGTTGATTTTAAAGATTTAGATTCCAACTTGGTTGCATCTTTATTTCTTTAAATCCTCATGATGACGATAATGATGATGAGGAAGATGTCATTTCTCTTATTCATGTTGTTCGTGAATTTTCCGACATATTTGAGCCCGTTTTAGGACTGCCACCTAAGCGAGCAATTGAATTCAGAATTAATCTAATTCCTAGAGCTTTACCTATTACTCGTCCTCCTTATCGTATGCCCAATAAAGAAAGTGAGGAGATGCGTTAACAATTATGTGAATTGGAGACGAAGCAATTTATTCGCTCTAGTTCCTCTCCTTGAAAAGCTTCGGCTATTTTCGTGAGGAAATCCGATGGTACACTTAGGCTTTGCATTGACTACCGCAAGCTTAATGATCTTACTATCAAAAATAAATATCCTTTACCTCGGATTGGTGATCTATTCGATCAACTTAGTGGTGCTAGAGTCTTTTCACAATTGGACTTGGCTACCAGTTTCATCAGCTTCGTATTGCAGAGGATAGCAATCCTTTAACATCGTTCCGTACTCGTTATGGATCTTATGAATGGCTTGTCATGCCATTTGGATTAACGAATGCTCCGACTTATTTCGTTGACCTTATGAATAGAGTTTTCAAAGACTTCCTCGATCGATTCATTCTCATCTTTATTGATGATATTCTTGTGTATTCTAAATCCGAGGAGGAGCATGAAAGCATCTTCGGATTGTGTTGGAAACTTTTAGGATTAATCAATTGAAAGCAAAATTTTCTAAATGCCACTTTTGGCAATCTCGTGTGAAGTTTCTCGGTCATATTATTTCTGAATCCGGAATATCAGTGGATCCTTCAAAGATTGAAGTGATTCAAAATTGGAAGAGACCGGAGTGTGTGACGAAGATCCGTAGTTTTCTTGGATTGGCAGGTTATTACCGCCGTTTCATAAAAGACTTTTCCAAAATTTCTGTGCCTCTTACTAGTTTGACGAAGAAGGGAGTTAAATACATTTGGTCAGACAAATGTGAAGCTTCTTTTCAGAAATTAAAAGAAATCCTTTCCGATGCTCCTATTCTTATGATTTCCGAGGGAAAATTTTATTGTTTATACCGATGCTAGCCGCGTTGGTTTGGGGTGTCGTTCTTATGCAAAGAGAACTATTATTGTTTATGCTTCTAGGCAATTGAAGCCAGCAGAGACAAGATATGCCACTCATGATTTAGAGCTCGCGGCTATTGTTTTTGCCCTTCGAATTTGGCGTCATTATCTTTTGGTAGAAAAATTTATTCTTTACACCGATCATAAATCTTTGAAATATTTATTTTCTCAAAAGGAACTTAATTTACGTCAACAGCGTTGGCTCGATTTCCTTGCATCTTATGATCTTGATATTCTTTATACTCCCGGAAAGGGAAATCGGTTTGCTGATGCACTTAGTCGCAAGCAACGAGTGGTTGTTACTATGATGATATCCGAATGGAATGATCTTGGGGTTTTATCCACTTGTGAGATTCGAGATCGTGTTTCCGATTTATGTTCATCTCTTGTTCTATGTAGCCTTGAGGCTCATCCTTTTCTTTTAGACCGCATTCTTGAAGCTCAAAAGCTAGATCCCGAATTGGCTCTTCTTGGCCAAAATTTTAGGGATAAAATTAATATTGAAGGTTTGAAAGACTTTGATATTGATTCTCGTGGCGGCATTTGAAAATTTGGTTGACTTATCGTGCCAAATATTAGTAATCTTCGTAAAGACATTTTAGAAGATTCTCATCGTTCTAAATTTACCATTCATACTGGTAGTAGTAAAATATACGCGGATATGAAGCGACTTTATTATTGGGAGGGAATGAAATCTGATATTGCTAACTTTGTTAAGTGTTGCATGACTTGCCAACTTGTCAAGGCCGAGCATCAAAGGCCCGGTGGGTTATTGCAACCTTTAGAAATTTCGATTTGGAAGTGGGATCAAATTTCCATGGATTTTATTGACGGCCTTCCCCGTTCTCGTTCGGGTCATGATAGCTTATGGGTGATAGTTGATAGACTTACTAAATCTGTCCATTTTATTCCCGTTCGGTCTAACCGGACCGTTCCTCTTTTAGCCAAACTCTTTATTAAAGAAATTGTTAAATTGCATGGAGTTCCTACTTCTATTGTTAGCGATCGTGATCGATTGTTTACTAGTGCATTTTGGAAGAGTCTTCAAAAAGCTTTGGGAACGAAGCTTAATTTTGGCACTGCTTATCATCCTCAGTCCGATGGACAAACTGAGCGTGTGAATCAAACTCTTGAAGATCTTCTTCGTACACGTGTTCTTGATTTTGGTGGAAGTTGGGAAGATCATATTTCTCTTATTGAGTTTTCCTATAATAATAGCTTCCAATCTAGTATTGGTATGGCACCTTTCGAGGCACTCTATGGAAGGTCATGCCGATCTCCTTCTTGTTGGCTTGAGGCCGGTGAGAGGCTGGTTTTAGGTCCAGATTTTATTCGTGATTCTATAGAAAAGATTGATCTTATTCATCATAGGATGAAAGATGCCCAAAGTAGACAAAAATCCTATGCCGATAACCAAAGAAGGAAATTAGAATTTTCTGTGGGTGATTTCGTGTTTATTCGTGTTTCACCTATGAAGGGTGTTGTACGTTTCAATCGATCGGGAAAGCTAGCACCTCGTTGCATTGGTCCATTTCCCATCACCGAACGTATTGGTTCCGTGGCTTATCGCCTTTTATTACCGGCTCAGTTTTCTGCTATTCATGACGTGTTTCACGTTTCTCAATTACGAAAATGGCTTCGAGATTCAGATTCTACTCTTGAGCCCGGTGTTGTGGAAGAAATTGAAGTTTTACCTAATTTGACTTATGAGCAACATCCTATCGTATTATTGCTTCGGAGGTCAAACGCCTTCGAAATAAAGACATCCCACTTGTGAAAGTTCAATGGTCCTCAAATCCTAAGGATTGCTCTCGGGAATCTAGAGAATTCATCGAACGAACACATCCGGACTTACTTTCTCGTGCTCTTTGAGGTGAACTTCTTATTCCAAATTTCTTCTTTTGTGTTGATATGCTTTTATGGTTGTTACTTTTTGATTCATTTATTTCTTAAGATTGCGAGAACGCAATTTCTTTAAGGAGGGGAGTCTGTAACAAACCGCACATTTTACGATTGAATATTTAAATATTTTATTTAAAATAATTCATCGTTAGTCGGACTATTGTCCGAAAAGATACTTTTTGCAAACGGTCAAATTAGGACTCGAGACCACCCCCATTGAGTTCAAAATGACATTTGCGATCTTTTTGAGTATAAACTTTGATATGTTTGGAGTCAGTGGAATTTTACTACTTTTTCACTTAGGGCTTTGGTTTTGTTTCAACCCATGAGACCCAAGCTTCACCCCTCTTCTCTTCATTACTTAATTTCTATTTCCTAATACTCAAGCTTTAGCAACAATGGAGAGAGGAATGAGAAATCAAAACTCCAAGCCCTAGTTTCCATTTTTGCAAATCAAGTTCTAGCTCCAAATCCAAAGATAAGCATTGGTAAGTATAATCTCCTTCTTCTCCAACTCATTCTCTCTTTGATTTAAGAAAATTCGTAAACCTAATTTATGAAATGTTTCTCTTTTAAGCTTAGATTCAAGCTTCTTGTGTTGAGATTGAAGTGTGGTTGATCTTCCCTTGTCTTCTAGCTTCTCATTCATTTGTTTTGGGTTTAAAGGTGAGATTTTTATCTCACATCTATGTCTATAACTATCTTTGATTGTTGGGTATGAATTCATAACACTTATTCACATGCATTTGCTTTTGGTTGGGATTGTTTTGGTATATATTCCAACTTTGGTGTTCTGAAAGCAAAAATCTATGAAAATCCTTTTATGGATGTTTGAACATGTTTTTGGTGATGCATCGAAGAGCCTATAGGGCCGGGTTGTCGCTTGGCATAAATCCCTAGCGCCATTGCTCGATCAGTCGCGAATTGGTTGGGTTTTCACATCATTTGTATAGGCAGAAAAACTGCCTACGTTCCAGTCAGTCGACTGGACTTTGAATCCAGTCGACTGGCTGTAGCCAATTGGCATACCAAAGAAAGATAACAGAGACATGAGGGCTTTGTTTCCTGCAGTCAGTCGACTGAACTCATTGAGCCAGTCGACTGACTTGCTCTTAGATGCCTATTATGCTTATTTTTGCCTATTTTGTTTATGGTTCCAATTTTTATCGATTCGTTTTGATTCCTAGATGATGCTATCAATTATTCGACTTTGATGACTTCTAATATGGGATTTTTGGAAATATCCGTTTTGATGGATTTGATATCGATTTCTTTGGAATTAATTCACGTCTTCGTATGTGAATTTTAGTGGTTGATTGTTTCCACAATCATTTTTGTGCTTTGTCACTTTAAAAATATAAAGGTTTCAATACTAGTAGTAAATATCAAAACTCTTTTATCAAAACGATTTCAACTCTATTTTAAATATCAAGCTTGTTTATAAAACCGTTTTCCAATCTACTAGTATATACAAACCTTTACCTCACTCGTATGAGAAATCTAATTAAACGGCTTAGTAAAACAAGTGGTTTGAAATGCTTGCATTTACTTCATCGGTTAATTCTTGGACTTGTACGAATGAATTTCTTGTGACAATTTTCGAGTGGAGACTTACAGTTTGTTCGTAAATATTTAAGTTAAGCTAGTAGTTAAGAGACATGAAGCTAATCTCATATATTTACTAGCTTAGTGTAATTGACACTTCTGAATGATCGATGATGATCATTTTGTGATTCAGATTAGCAATATGCTATGTTTCTTTGTCCACGTAGGGGACGATACCTCGTTTTATTGAGTTTCGTCTCATTTCTTTTATAGGCTAACGACCTATGTATTATTTGGAGTTTCGTATCATTTCTTTTATAGGCTAACGACCTATGTATTATTTGGAGTTTCGACTCAATTTTTATAGGCTAGCGACCCATGTTCTTTTATGGAGTTTGGTCCATCGAACGTACGTTTGTACTATGTTGTTGCACCAGCTTATCAGGATCATCAGGCGTACCGTTGTACTACGTCGTTGTTTCGAATTATTCGAGTTTTAGGTTCCTCGGGCGTACCGATATTGTACTACGTCGTTGAACCGGCTCTATGGTTAGAGACCATGGGATAGCATCCCGTTTGTGATACACGTGTTGGTGAGTTTTCAAGCTCCCATTTTGTGATAGGCCTCCCCCTATTTGTGATTTCTGGATTTCTATTGATGATTTCTAGAATTTATGATCCACCGGCTTTTATGATTGGCATCGATATGATGTCGATATTTGTGACCTGGTGAATAAAACTAAAGAGTATGACGTTCTTTTGATCTTTGAGAAGATTCTTGTGATATTGATAAATCTCTGGTAGATTTTCAACTACATACTTATCTTAGTATGGCTTTATGGTTATCTTACGTTTTTGTCATATCTCTTATTCTATATCATTTTATCTGATATTTATAGTTAGACTGGTCCGTTTATTATTTTCTTATTAATTAATACTCGGGTCAGACCGAGATGTTACAGGTGCTTCTGCTTGACTTCTTATCTGGGATTATTATCGTGACTTTTGACTAACTACTTAGATTAGTAGTTTTTGGTTGTATACATTTGAGATATAGACTCATTGATGTATACTTATTCTTTTGTGTTGCACTTGTAACTATTCTTTTGTGATATTGTGGATCTTGTTTGACCACTACTCTGATATACACTTTCATGTGTAATATTCATATCTGTTTCCGCCTTTGAGATATGAACTTCTATGACTGATTTATGTTATGATTAATTCTATATTTGTTTCCTAAGATATTATAGCCATTGTGTAGTAGCTTTGAGTTTGCATCGGTATGTCGGATTCCCTCTTAAAATGCAAGTTATATTTTCATCTGGCATATCGGTACTCGCACAAAGCAATTACACGGATGGTCGCTCCTCAACAGCCTTATTCTCCGCGCCAGTCAACGGCGTTACCCTGTAGTGTCCTTGGCTAGCGTGGGTATAGTGGTGGGGCGTCACAACTATAGTCGCCTCATTTCTCATGTTCATGGCACTTTCACCCAGCTTATGGATATGGCTATTGGCTATGAGAACCCCACATCTAAAGCACTTGCTGCTTCTGGTGCTCAGTCTTCCACTGCTAATTCCAAGAAGCATAAGCCTAATTATCATCAGCAGAAGAAGAATTGGCAAAAGCATCCTAATCTGGGATCTTCATCATCTGCTCCTGCTCAGAGGCAACCAGTTGACCTTTCCTCTATCACTTGCTTTAGATGTGATCAAAAGGGACACTATGCCAATAGCTATCCTACATTAACTGGTGCTGCTGTTCCTCCACCTGCTCAGTTGGCTAGGCGTAGTCTCTGCCATATCTGTCTCCAGCTTGGTCATTTTAAGAAGGATTGCCCTACCAGCAGAAGTGTACGCCTTCTGGTATATTTGCCGTCACTTCTACGTCATCTCCAACTACTCCACCTGCTCCTGCTCCTAGTGATGACCAAGGTACTCTTTAGGGTACGTTTACTTTATTTCATCATCCTGTTCGTGTTTTATTTGATACCGGTGCTTCCTATAGTTTTATTTTTGTGGATTTGTGTGATAAGTTTGAGCATCTCCTTTCTCCTAAGTATGCTTCTATTCCATTAAGTGTTTCAAATCCTATTGGGGGCCCTGCTAACCTTAATCGGATTTGTAAGCAAGTGAAGTTTCTCCATTCCGATCATCGCTTTAGTGGTGATTTTTATGTTCTAGGCTTCGATGCTTTTGATTTATTGCTTGGTAAGGATTGGTTAGGCAATCATGATGCTCATATCTCTTGTAAAGCCCGGTCTATCCACCTTGTTGATGATCAAGGGAATTCCTTGATTATTCAGTGCTGATTCCTCTTGTAGCGACCCTGACTCGACCTTCGAAAATCAGTACCGAATACGGCACTTATATTCCAATGCCGCAGATCCAAACGTCGAATCTGGTTCGTCAGAGCTTATAACACAATTAAGTATAACAACACAGCGGAAGGAAAGAAATGAATATCATTGATATACAACATTCGATACAACAATGGTACAGTATGAATCAATATCAGAAATACAAGATAACAATGCTACAGCGGAACAACAAAAACTCCAAACAGCAACTCAAACTCCAAAGCACCCAAAGCAAAAACTCCAAACCACTAGCTCGAACCACCATCAATTTGCACCCAGACAAGCAAGTCTCATCCATGAATCCAAGGACTCCAATATCCAAGATCTCCAGAGAATTCCAAAGAGAAAGCTGAGAGCTATCGAATCGATATCTATATCTACTATCTGAAAAACCCAACTCTAGACTGCCCGTGTGGAAAATTGTGGGCACCCAAAGTTTAGGAAGAGAACAATAAACTCCGGGTCAGTCATGGGACTGGTATGAGCAAACAAAAACAGTTTTTATCTTTAAAAACAAACAAAAGAATTTAAATTTCGAAATCCGCAATGCTTTTAAGAAAATGAAACTACCTTAAGACCTCCCACCACACACACAATGCAAACGCAGACTTGGAGGAGATTTCTTCTTATGATAGTCAAAAATGCTTGATACGCGAAATCCTTTGATATTATTACTATAAGTGCATAGTGGAAAAAATTTCGAAAGTATAATATTAATCTTAGCCAGCATACATACCATTATAGTTTGCCTACTATAGCTACCATGCTACATGGAAGGTTCTACAACTAAAACCGTAAAGGGCTTGTATTTGGAAGATTGGATTTCCAACAAATGGTCGGGCAAAGGAACTTCCCGAATAAAATGAAATGGAACGCCTCGGGAGGGATGTCCCCGGACCCTAACCGGATCTCTGCTACACAAGGCCGGGTTACCTTTGTAACTAGGTAACTACTGACACGAGCATGCCATTCCCCGGTCGTTTGCGACCTTTATCCGAGGTACCTCTTAACCAACAACCACAAAACAATAAGTTTGCAGCAACCACGAAGTAATTATCTGGGCTCCATACCATGACACCACCTATAATCCAGAAGGAAATGAACATACCCTCAGGGGGCGCTACCCCCAAATAACCTTGCTGCCACGATTCCTCTTTCGACCATAACCGGGTTGTGAGGTTTGACGAAGTCTCGTCCACAAAGCTACGCTTTTCACAAAACTAAATAAATGAAGAGCAATTTGATTTTTTTATCGAAGGGTTGTAACCTGTAAAACAACAGAGTACAGGTATATATACATATACCAGACTGCATTATATATATATATATAGCCTAATTCAATTTTAATCAAGTGAATACATTCAGACAAACACATGCACACAGTATCAAAAGATTAAAGATCGAATATTTTCTCACCTTTAAAAATGCAGAGAGCTTGCACATAACTTTGAAACTGGAATGAATTTGAATGCTTTAGTTTTTTATAATCCAGAAAATTTGTATTGCTTTGATTCCTTTAAACTGGATTGCTTTATAGAATTGAAGTTGCTTTGTTTTCCAAATTGAACTTGTAAAGAATTTGTTTTGTTACAGGCTTCTAGCTTTGATTTCAGGTTTTAGAATTTGTTCATGTTTTGATCAGCTTACTTTCTGGTCTGCTGTTGCCTTTAAATCTGAACTGGTATTTGATTAGACTATCCTACCGAGTTGAGCCTGATTTTGAAATGTGAGAAAACATGCATTGTTTTCTTCTTTTAGTTTCTTTTCTAATTTTACTTTACAGGTTTGTGCTTTTGAGAAAATTTGTCATTCCTTAGCTTTGACTTTTCTTTTACTTGTTATTAATTTTAAAGATAAAAAAAATACATGACACTTGTTTATTTGTTAAACCATTTGAGCTACACTTGTAATCTTCTTATTACATTTGTAAACACTTGTTCACATACAACATTTTAGGTTTAAGCCCTTCATTTTAGTTAATTTATAAAAAAAATTTAAACCCATATTTCATTTAAATTTGAATTTTGTATTTAAACCTTGTCATGAATTGATTTAAACTTTTGTTTTTAAACCTTGTTTATTCTTTATTTGTTCACATACACATTTCCTTTTTTTTTACAACTTTTTGAATAGCTTTGTAAATTTGTTTATATAAAATTTATCACTCGTAAATACAATGATAATTTAAGTAACACATGTCTTCTCACATTATAAAATCTAGTTTCTAAACAACATTCAAAATCTTTACTATATTTTAAACACTTCAAATAATATTTTGAATATAACTTTATATTATATTTCTTATTTAAATAAATACATCTCTTCATTAATCATTTATATAAAAACCTTTTTAAATCAAAAGATGGTTTTATAATTTTACTTCTCATGAATAAATAATTTTATTCTTAATTATCCCTTTTAAAAATTTAAAATCATATTCAAAACTTCATTTTCAAATTATAATGAGTAGTTTAAATAAAATTAGAAACAACTTCTTATTAGCTTAAAAATAAAAATATTAAATTCAGTTTATCTCTAGAATACAATTTATTTCTCAAAATATTTATTTTTAAATTTTCAAACTCCAAATTAATTCTAAAAATGCATATCATTATTTATTCAAATCTCCAAATAAATTCACAATTAAATTTGTAATCAAAATATTATTTAAAATATTTATTTCAGAATTTCCAATTAGAAATTTGATTTAAAAATCATATTCACCTTCATTTATATCAATAAACAAACATCTATTTATTTGGGAAAACACCCAATTTATTCATCATTTAACCAAATTCTAAAATTAATTACCAATAATTCCATAATTAAATTCCAAAAATTAAATTAACTACCAATTTAAATATAGCTTAAAAATCCGGAATGTTACAGATTCCCCCTTAGAAAATTTCGTCCTCGAAATTTGAAAGGGAGACAATCAAGAACAGATGAAAGACAGAGAAATATCTTTCTGATAAAATTGAATATCGATTCTGCATTTGGCTTACCAAATCAGAATATCAATAATAGATACAAGGATGAATCAATATACTCGGGTCACCAGATCCACGAATATACAGGGATATTGATTAGTTTAAAGGATAACTAACCCCTTGTAGAATATATCGAGACCAAAAGAATAAATAGATATATGGGTGCAATCCAAACTTTTGATTTAACCAACCTAAATATATCTATCAACCATAACAACCAAAGAAAACAATTCATCCAAACAAACAATTCTGACCCATCTGGAGTTTGTGTCCAATGCAAATATATCAAAGCTTCTTCCTGGAGCTGCTAGGAATCATCAAAGAATTGAAAAGACAAATCAAAGGAGATTGATAGGAAAAGATTGTTTCCGCTATTGCAGGGTATCGACCATTTGTAGTGGTATTTCCATGTCCCCTATCTCGTCCTCTTCTTGCACTCATACTCACTATCAGTGAATATTAAGAGATTTTACTGAGGCATTCGAACAGATATGTTAGGGATATGCTCATTCTAGGGTATACTTCACCCTATCTCTAACGAGTTACTTAATGTGTTATACTCCTGAGCTAAAGTTTCAACCTTCAGCTCTGATACCACATGTAGCTACCCTGACTCGACCTTCGAAAATGGGCACCAAATACGACACTTGTATTCTAATGTCGCAGATCCAAACGTCGAATCTGGTTCGCTGGAGCTTATAACACAGTTAAGTATAACAATACAGCGGAAGGAAAGAAATGAATATCGTTGATATACAGCATTCGATACAACAATGATGCAATATGAATCAATATCAGAGATACAGGATAACAATGCTACAACGGAACAACAAAACTCCAAACAGCAACTCTAACTCCAAAGCACCCAAAGCAAAAACTCCAAACCACTAGCTTGAACCACCATCAATTTGCACCCAGACAAGCAAGTCTCGTCCATGAATCCAAGGACTCCAATATCCAAGATCTCCAGAGAATTCCAAATAGAAAGCTGAAAGCTATCGAATCGATATCTATATCTACTGTTTGAAAAACCCAACTCTAGACTGCATGTGTGAAAAATTATGGGCACCGAGAGTTTAGGAAGGGAACAATAAACTCTGGGTCAGTCGTGGGACTGATACGAGCAAACAAAAACAGTTTTTATCTTTAAAAACAAACAAAAGAATTTAACATTTGAAATCCGCAATGCTTTTAAGAAAATGAAACTACCATAAGAACTCCCACCACACACACAATGCAAACGCAGACTTGGAGGAGATTTCTTCTTATGATAGTCAAAAATGCTTGATAAGCGAAATCCTTTGATATATTACTATAAGTGCATAGTGGAAAACATTTCGAAAGTATAATATTAATCTTAGCCAGCATACGTACCATTATAGTATGCCTACTATAGCTACCATGTTAGATGGCAGGTTCTACAACTAAAACCGTAAAGGGCTCGTATTTGTAAGATTGGATTTCCAACAAATGGTCGAGCAAAGGAAATTCCCGAATAAAATGAAATGGAACGCCTCTAGAGGGACATCCCTGGACCCTAACCGGATCTCTGCTACACAAGGCCGGGTTACCTTTGTAACTAGGTAACTACTGACACGAGCATGCCATTCCCCGGTCGTTTGCGACCTTTATCCGAGGTACCTCTTAACCAACAACCACAAAACAATAAGTTTGCAGCAACCACGAAGTAAATATCTGGGCTCCATACCATGATACCACATATAATCCAGAAGGAAATGAACATACCCTCAGGGGGCGCTACCCCCAAATAACCTTGCTGCCACGATTCCTGTTTCGACCATAACCGGGTTGTGAGGTTTGACGAAGTCTCATCCACAAAGCTATGCTTTTCAAAAAAGCCATGCTTTGATCAACAAATGATCAGCAGCACTCAGCATGCCACACTACCAAATTGGGAGTATATCACTAATAACCTTCAACTACATAACCTCTGAGCTCGTACGTCTCAGAGAAGGGTGTTAAGCTAAGAGAATAAATTCTCCACCACCAACAGATGTGTATTTGAAAGAAATCAGCTTTATATCTCAGTTTGTAATGTCAGACATACAATCCATACAAGTCTGTTCTGGGTTCGAACAGAACCGAAGGCCCTTCCGAAGAAGCACTTGCAAATCCGGGAATCCACAATCCCGATCGGACTTACCATCACTTAGGGAATCTTTATACCGTAGCTGCTCGGTGCAGAGACAATCGACCGGTCATCCTATCGTTCTCGCAAATACCCGGTCTTCAACACTGGTCTTCTAATGCTATCCATAACGTCGTATCATTATTCGGAATGGGTTATATGACACAAGGTCCTCTCCCGGCTAAACCGAATAATGAGCGCAATATTTAAAAACCATATGGATATGGGATTTCAGTTAAGTCACAACTTTTAAAATTCAAAGCTTTCCTTTCAAATGGTTAATACAAGTTACCATTCCCAATCTTTTAAACAAAAAGATTCATATCCGAAACCTTCAATGGTTTAAACAATTTCCACATTTAAATCTTTTAAACAAAAGATTCACTTTTAAGATGCCTTTCAATTTAAAACAAGATTCACCAATCTTTGACGAAGATTCATTTATAATCTTTCAAAACAATTCCATTTCAAGTTGGATTAACTCATGTGGTCTTTTAAATCAAAGACTCTTTTCACAGCTTTCAAAACAATTCCCGTTTCAATCTTTTAAATATAAAAGATATACCATTTTAAAAAATCTTCTTCAATTCCAAATTAAGTTTCAACTATCTTTTCACAAAAGTTCAATTATAGCTTTAAAAGCCATTCTCTTTTTAACTTGAAATCTTTTCATCATAATTTGCAAAATTCTTCCTTTATACAAAAGCTATTATTATTTGAAAACAACTTGTCTCCGTTTTCGGAAAACTCGATTATAATTGCACGAGTTTAGGCCTTTCAAAAATAAACTTGGGTTAAATTCAAATTCTCAAAATCATATTTTTAAATGGTTTAAAATCCATATAAATCCATTTATAGTTGAATAACCTTTATAAACCCTAGTTCCCAAATCATAGAATTCAATTTCAAATTTTGAATTCAAATTTTTAAATCAAATTTCAAGACTAAATCTAGTTATTTAAAATAACTTCTATCTTCAAAACTCCTTTTCAATTATTTTTCAAATTTAACCCAATTTAATTTCCAAAACCATTTGGATTAAAAATTCAAACTTTAAAACCATTTTAAAATATTAAATTCAAATATTGCGACTTAACCGATTTCTTCGTGAAATCCATATTGTGTGTGTATAAGTGTGGTCCAGGGGTTTTACACAATAAAAGTGCCACATCATCAATCAACACAGATTTAAATACAACAATATATTTAATAAGCGATATAAACTATAACGCTTATATTTGACAAGCGGTAACAAACCAATTGTAACGCTTATCTTTCATTCATAGATCACAGGTATATATGACAGCAAATAAATCACAGTAAACATAGCTCAAATCAAAATAAAGCATCACAATCAGGGATATCAAACAATTCAATCATCAAATCGAATCCAAACATCCATAAGTAAAATCAGTTAATTGTCTGATAATTTAAAATCAGGTTTAATTACTTATGACATACTAATCCTAGTTAATTAATATTAATAAATTACAAATCATTTTGATTAATTATCCTTTAATCATTTATTAATTTAATCACTTATAATTAATTAACCTTTAATTATAATTCATCAGCCTTTAATTTTTAAATAATTATCTTTTAATTATTTAATTCACCATTTAATTATTTTATTCCACACTATTTAACTAACTACTTCCTTGATCAATTTATTTAACTTTAATTACTTAATTAACTATTCCTTAATCATTAATTAATAATCTTAATTATTAATTAAAATTGATTACCCATTTATTAACCACTAATTACTTGATTAATCATTAATTAATTCTTAATTAAATTACTAAATTAACTAACTACTAACCATTTATTAATTAGCTTAAGTAGTTAATTACAAATTCGTTTATTACTTATAACCCATTACTAATTACAATTAAAAAAAAATTATTCTTAATTACTTTTTGAAAATAATCAATTAATATTAATAATTCAACTTAATTGACATTTTAAAAGGAATCTTCATTAGCTTTTGAAACTTATATGTTAATAAGTTTTATACTTATCGTATATTAATTACTTAATTAGAGTAATAATTTAGAACTTAAAACATTTTAAAGTATTAACTAAAAAAAATTAAAACTTGTATTTAGTTTTTTTAACTTAAAATTGTTAAACATTTTTCAAATTTACAGTGTTTAGAGTTTGTTGAAAACTGTTTACTTATCTTTACTTTAAAATACAATATTGCAGTTCGACAAAAAAAAACGAGGCTTTCCCTAACAAAACTCGAGTAACACTTCGAGTTATTCACTCATCTTCCCTGGGTCTTCCCCCATACACAACGCCTTCTTCTCTTTTTTTCCTTCATTTATTTGTTCCAGAAATTTTAAGTTTTAACAAAGTTAATTAGCTTCAGGTTTAACTCAAACACTCGATCAACACCGAAGCTAACACCATTCTCACTCGAGCACGACTCGAGTAATTTGACCACGACGCATGACCTCCATGCCACTGACACCAAATCCCACCGCCGTGCACGTGCACGCCTGATCGAGTTGCCTCCGACCATCCCCAAAACCTCCGGTACATCGCCATCAACATCTACAACAAACCCAAACATCAAATTCGACGACATCTTCATAAATTCAAAAATCAAGCTGTCGAGCTCAACCTGAAAACAAACAAGTTGCTTAAATCAATGCCGTGCCGACGATCTCGACCTCCAGTCACCCCGCCACTTTGACCTAGTCTCGTCCAAAGACCAACTCACCTTTTCCCCTTGGTCTCGTGAAATCCGATCATCCATAGACGCCGTGATAGCCATTTAAACCCAGTCAACAAAAATTAGCAATCAAGCCCTAATTTGATCTCGACACCCTACCACAATGAATTATAAATTCATCAAGTATTTTTCTAATGATTTACAACCTCCAACCACCTCTAGCTCCAATCTCGATGGTCAATACTTCGTCGATCTCCGCGAATCAATGATTTAAGCGTTTTCGATCAACTTGAATTTCCTCTTCAAATACAAAATTAAAAATTCTAGAATGATTTTTAAAAATCACGATTTTATAATACAAATTCATTACTGTAATTAAATCTTGAAATCCATACATTTGAATTTTAGGTTTATTTGGATTTTCTACTGTTATTTCTAATTTTTAAAATAAAATCCCCAATATAAAAACTTGAATTAAATTTTAACATTGATGTTATACCATTTCCATCATCTTTCCTTTAGAAATTGTAACCTAAAACTAAATAAATGAAGAGCAATTTGATTTTTTTATCGAAGGGTTGTAACCTGTAAAATACATGCACACAGTATCAAAAGATTAAAGATCGAAAATTTTCTCACCTTTGAAAATGCAGAGAGCTTGCACATAACTTTGAAACTGGAATGAATTTTAATGCTTTAGTTTTTTTTATTCCATAAAATTTGTATTGCTTTGATTCCTTTAAACTGGATTGCTTTATAGAATTGAAGTTGCTTTGTTTTCTAGATTGAACTTGTAAAGAATTTGTTTTGTTACAGGCTTCTAGCTTTGATTTCAGGTTTTAGAATTTGTTCATGTTTTGATCAGCTTGCTTTCTGGTCTGCTGTTGCCTTTAAATCTGAACTGGTATTTAATTAAACAATCCTACGGATTTGAGCCTGATTTTGAAACGTGAGAAATCATGCATTGTTTTCTTCTTTTGGTTTGTTTTCTAATTTTACTTTACAGGTTTGTGTTTTTGAGAAAACTTTGTCATTTCTTAGCTTTGATTTTTATTTTACTTATTATTAATTTTAAAGATGAAAAAAATACATGACACTTGTTTATTTGTTAAACCATTTGAGCTACACTTGTAATCTTCTTATTACATTTGTAAACACTTGTTCACATACAACATTTTAGGTTTAAGCCCTTCATTTTAGTTAATTTATAAATTTTGTTAAAACCCATATTTCATTTAAATTTGAATTTTGTATTTAAACCTTGTCTTGAATTGATTTAAACTTTTTTTTTAAACCTTGTTTTATCTTTATTTGTTCACATACACATTTCCCATTTTTTATATTTTATTTTATACAACTTTTTGAATAGCTTTGTAAAGTTGTTTATATAAAATTTACCACTTATAAAAATAATTATAATTTAAGCAACACATGTCTTCTCACATTATAAAATTTAGTTTCTAAACAACATTCAAAATCTTTACTATATTTTAAACACTTAAAATACTATTTTGAATATTACTTTATATTATGTTTCTTATTTAAATAAATACATCTCTTTATTAATCATTTATATAAAAACCTATTTAAAGCAAAACCTATTTAAAGCAAAAGATGGTTTTTCAATTTAACTTCTCATGAATAAATAATTTTATTCTTAATTATCCCTTTTAAAAATTTAAAATCATATTCAAAACTTCATTTTCAAATTATAAGGCATAGTTTAAATAAAATTAGAAACAACTTCTTATTAGCTTAAAAATAAAAATATTAAATTCAATTTATCTCTAGAATCCAATTTATTTCTCAAAATATTTATTTTTGAATTTTCAAACTCCAAATTAATTCTAAAAATTCATATCATTATTTATTCAAATTTCCAAATAAATTCACAATTAAATTTGTAATTAAAATATTATTTAAAATATTTATTTCAGAATTTCCAATTATAAATTTGATTTAAAAATCATATTCACATTCATTTATATTAATAAACAAATAAATATCTATTCGTTTGGGAAAACACCCAATTTATTCATCATTTAACCAAATTTTAAAATTAATTACGAATAATTCCATAATTAAATTCCAAAAATTAAATTAACTACCAATTTAAGTATAGCTTAAAAATCAAGAATGTTACAACTCTGGATTTTGCTGGCAACTTTATTTATTCTCTGGATTCTTCTCCTAGTGATCTTGATTCGATTCCTGTGGTTAAACTATATCCCGATGTGTTTGGTGAAGTCACTTCTTTACCTCCGAAGCGGCAAATGGATTTTCGGATTGATCTTATTCCTGGTGCTCGACCTGTTGTTCTTCCTCCTAGAAGAATGGCACCCTGCGAGAAGGTTGAGATGGGAAAGCAAATTGAGGACTTGTCTTCCAAAGGTCTAGTTAGGCCTAATTTTTTTCTGAATGGGGAGCCATGGTGGTTTTTGTCACCTCTGATGGTTCTCTTCGGATGTGTGTTGATTATAGGGAGCTGAACAAGCTTACTATGAAAAACAGATATCCAATGCATCGTGTCAGTGATAAGTTTGATCAGCTTTATGGTGTCATTATTTTCTCTCAGCTTGATCTTGCCACTGGATTTCATCAGCTCAGGGTTGCTGAGGATAGCATTCCCAAGACCGCTTTCTACACTGAGAATGGTTTTTATAAATGGTTAGTCATGCCTTTCGGTTTGACTAATGCTCATGCTTTCTTTGTTGATTTGATGCATCGTGTCTTTCGTGATGTGCTTAATAAAGTTGTTCCAGTGTTTATTGATGATATCCTTGTCTTCTCTAAGACCAAGAAAGAGCATGAGTCGCATTTGAAATCTGTTCTGGGGACTATCAGAAATCATCAGTTGAAGGCTAAATTTTCTAAATGCCATTTCTGAAAGGATGAAGTCCGATATCTTCAGCATGTTGTTTCTAGTGATGGAGTTTCTGTTGATCCAGTCAAGATCGCTACGATCAATGTAAGTCTTTCTTTCTTCTCTTTTCTTTATCATTTAATAATCCTATCTTTTCGGTTGTCCTTATTTTCTGCCTATTCTGTTTCAGGATTGAGAAACTCCAAAGACTCCATCTGATATTCATAGTTTTCTGGTCCTTTCCGGTTACTACCGGAGATTCATCGAGAATTTTGCTCGAATTGCTGCACCTCTCACAGCTTTAACTCGCAAGAATGCCAGGTTTGTCTGGGATGATCAGTGTAAGGCTGCATTCAATGAGTTAAAGAGCAAGCTAACTTTCGCACCAGTTCTTACCGTTCCGAACGGAAGTGATGGATTGACGGTATACACTGATGCTAGTCGTGAGGGTTTCGGTGCTGTTCTCATGCAGGATGGTAAAGTCATTGCTTATGCCAGCCGTCTGTTGAAAACCCACGAGGCAAACTATTCTGCTCATGATTTAGAGTTGCTTGCTGTTGTCTTTTCTTTGAAGCTTTGGAGGCATCATCTTCTTGGAACCAAGTTTGAGCTTTTCACCGATCATCAGTCTCTGAGATATATCTTCACCCAGAAGGATTTGAATCAGAGGCAGGTCCATTGGCTTGAGTTTCTGGCTTCTTACGACCTCGATATTAGCTATACTCTCGGTAAAGCTAATGTTGTGGCCGATGCTTTGAGTCGGAAGAAGGCTTTGTTGTGTCAGCTTGTTGTTTCTTCTTCTCCTCTTCTGGATCGTATCATGGCTAAGCAGGATGAGGATGAGATGCTTAGATTGATGAAGGAGAGTGTTCGTAGCAGGGTTGGTGGTAGTAGTAGTGGTAGTGGAGCTCAAATCGACGATAAAGGGATTTTGAGGATTAATGGCAGGATTTGTGTCCCGAATGTTCATGGTTTGAGGCAGGAGTTGCTTCAGGGGAATCACCGATATAGGCTTTCTATTCATCCTGGTGTGTCAAAGATGTATCAGGACATGAAGAGGCTTTATTGGTGGAAGGGGATGAAGAGGGATATCTCTATCTTTGTTAGTCATTGTGCGACTTGTCGGCAAGTCAAAGTCGATCACCAAAAGACCCCTGGTTTGTTGCAGCCCCTTGAGATTCCCAATTGGAAGTGGGGATAGGTTTCCATGGATTTCATCGATGGTTTACCGAGGACTCGGAGGGGTAATGAGAGTATATGGGTTATTGTGGATAGACTGACCAAGTCCGCTCATTTCATTTCGGTCAAGTCTACTCGTTCTGCTTCTAGCTTGTCTGAGATCTACATGAGAGAGATCGTTCGTCTCCATGGTGTTCCTCTCAGTGTTGTTTGTGATCGTGACCCTATCTTTACCAGTCAGTTTTGGAAAGCTTTTCAGGAATCTCTAGGTACTTGTTTGAATCTGAGCACTGCTTACCATTTACTGATCGATGATCAACCAAAAAGAGTGAATTAGATTATCGAGGATCTTCTTCATGCTTGTGTGCTCGATTATGGAGGATCTTGGGAAGATCATCTCCATCTTGCCGAATTCACCTACAATAATAGCTATCAAGTATAATCTTATCTTCTGTTTTTTAGTCTATTCTATCTCATTCCATCTTTACATTCAAGCCAGTCTCAAAATGTCTTCGTTTGCTGCTCTATACGGACGACTTTGTAGATCCCCATCTTGCTGGATTTAATCCGGTAATCGTTTAGTTCTTGGTCCTGATGTGATTTTGGAAGCTTCTGAGAGAGTTGAGGATATTAAGAAGAGGTTAAGAGCTGCTCAGGATATGCAGAAGAAGTATGCTGATAGGCGTAGGCAGAATTTGGAATTTGCTGTTGGTGATCAGGTGTTCCTTAAGGTTTCTCCCATGAGGAATGTCATTCGCTTTGGTCGTAGAGGGAAGCTTTCTTCTAGGTTCATTGGTCCTTTCCGCATTGTGGAAAGAGTTGGTTCTTTGGCTTATCGTTTGGATTTACCCGAGAAGCTTTCTAGAGTGCATGATGTATTTCATGTCTCGCATCTTTGCCAATATCTTCATGATCCATCTCTTATTGTCCAGCCTTCTGCTCTTGATAGTTTGAATATTGAGCCTAATCTGACTGTCGAGAGGAAGCCACTTCGTATTGTCGACAGATGTAAGAAGTAGCTCAGAAGGAAATCTGTTAATCTGGTCAAAGTACAGTGGAGTACTGACGATCCAGATTGTACCTGGGAAATGGAGGAGAGCATTCGTGCTTCGAATCCGGAATTGTTCATTTCAGGTACTATTCTATTTTTTTTCTATCTTGTTTCTCTTTATTTTCCTTGCCTGTTCTTTTCGAGGACGAAAAGATTTGAGTGGAGGAGAGTGCAACAACTCTAGATTTTTGAATATAATTTTAAATTTGACTTTATTTTATTTTGAAATTATATTAAATTTGTTTTTATTGCAAGATTTCATTTTTAAATATTTTTAAAGGGATGATAAAAATTTTCCAAATTTTATTGAATTTATTTTCAAATTTTAAAGCCTAGTTTCCAATTTTAACTATTTTCTTAATTTAAATATATTTATATATATTTATTTTTGTTCATTCATTATTTTTTTGCGTTTTTACTTTATGTATATGCATTTTTACATGTATTTTAAATTACAAAAAGAATTAAGAAATTTGAAAGGTTTTTGACCTTTAATGTGCATTGTCTTTTCATATTCAACTTCACCTTTTCACCAATCAACACATCATCTCATTTGCTTCCATATACACTTTGTTTCAGCCGACTCCCTCATTGTTTCTCACATGAAAAAAATTCCTCAAACCCTAAAAGTTTTTGGCCATCTCCAAGAAGAAAAGTTTGGTAAAATTTTATTCCTTTTCACTTTTTTTACTTGTTTTGTCATGAATTCTTGCACTTGCTTCACCTTCTTGTGTTCGGCCCTCCCTCCTCTAGCACCATGGCCGCCTCCACCACAACCAGCCATCAATCCCTCCATTCCACCACCCTTCCATAGCCGTAGCCCTCTTGGATGAAGATCCACAAAAAAATTACATAAACTCCACCTAAAACATCATAGCCGAGCTCCATATTGCTTCACCACCTCACACCTCATTTCGGCCACCTTGTGCGCCACCACCACCAGCCACTTGCTGACCTAAGACCTCTGCCACACCTGTACTTGACTCACCGGACCAGGCCGTGCATGATTATGCCTTGGCCGAAGCCATTGATTACATAGAAACTCATTTGTCTTGCCTTGTATTTATGTGTACATGCACACATCTCTCTACTCCTTCATATCATGTTATGGCCAACCCTTTTGTACCCTTAACCTGATCCAAATACTTACCTTGGCAGTGCATTTCCAACCTATGGCTGAGCATATGCTTGTTGAATGCAAGTGCAAACAGTTTGGCTATGTGTTGTGCATATATTTCTAGCTAGTTTAATAATAGTTCGGTTTGAAAATTCATGATGTACTTTGTTTTGTTTTCTTTGTGACAAGGAAATTAGCTTTGGCTCTCCCACACTCAAATCGTAGTCATGCTTTCTGCCTTTTAAGATCTTTGTTTTGTGTATTTGATTGTCATCTCCAGCTTGTGCAAATGTGTAATTCTCACCAGACAAATTTATACTTATATGACTAGTAAACTGATCACAATTGAATGTGTAAAACATATCACCATGCTATATCTACTATGCTATGATCATATGATGTTTACCTATGCTTATACACCTGTTATATCATCTGTTACTGTTATATAATGTTATTCTGTTTATTTATATCAGTTTCACACTGCAAGTTCCCTGTAGATTAGAATCACTATGTGTTGAAATGATACATACCCGAACGGACTTTAGAATAGGGAAAATCATTATGGGCTGAAATAATAGGCCTGAACAATTTTTAATTATTTCATTTTACTTGGGACTGCGGGTTTGAAATGATAAAACTCGGGTTTTCTTTGTAAATTACAGATTGAAATGATATAATATCCGTATCACTTTACCTAGGTTAGAAAATTTTATACAAACCCATGGCTACTATATATTTTTCTAAATTTTTTAAAGTATTTTAGAAATGTAAATATTATTAATATTTTGATTTAAACTTAATTAAAAAATGATTTTGTAAAGTATTATTGATTTTCTAAAAATTTATAAGTGAAATAAATTAATGGTAAAGTTAGAAATTTGAAATATAAGTTATTTTGGAAATTATGATTTGGTTATAATTGGAATTTAAATTAAGTAGGAAAATATGATAAATAGATTTAAAAATTTGATTTAAAATGAATTTAAAATGATTTTTATAAAGTGTTAATGGTTTTTGAATAAGTTAAAATGTTAAATAAATGAATATTAAGTTGAATTTCTAAATATAACTTAAATTGGAAATTTGTGAATTTTGTTTGAAAATGAATTTTAAGTTAAGTAAATAAAATTAAAAAGATAAGTTATATTTGGAAATTTAAACTTAAGTGTTAAGTTAAAAACTTAATTAAAGAATTGAAAATTTAATGCTTGAATTTAATCAGTAAATTATTATTAAATTTGATTTTTTGTATGAAAATTTAACTTTATAAAATAATTAATATAAGGGTAATTAAATGATTGTTTTAAGAGTGAAAATGTATGATTTTAAAAGTTTAAAATGGTTTAAATAAAAATTTAATTGTTTATGAGATTATATTGAATATTTGGAATTTAATTAACAGCATTTTTAAAATGCTATTATTTCTAATGTAAAGGATATTACAGCATTTGTTAAATTTAATTAAGGGATATTATAGCATTTTGTAAGTGCTGTAGTTGCTGAATTTAACTAAGTTTTATTTGAAACTAAAGTAACCTATTAAAGCATTTTAAATGCTGTCTTTTGTTAATTGAACTGTTTTGAAACATAACTTTCCGTAGCATTTTCTAAATGCTGCGAAAGTTGAATTTTCATTATTTTAATAAATCTAAGTGAATGAATGAATTTTGAGAAATTAAAATTTTGGAAATTTAATATTTAATATTTAATTATGAAATATAATAACTTCATTTTAATGATTTAAATGAAGTAATTCGATTTGAAATATAAACTATTTCTAAATGTGTATTGGAATGGTATTTGAATAAAAATGAATGTGGTTTTCAAAAGATATTAAATTTTGATTTTTTTTAATGGATTTGAAATGATATTGAATTTTTGAAATGATATTTGGTTTTCGAAATATAAATACCATTTTTAAATTATAACTACGGGTTATAATAACGATTAGTTGTTAAAGAGACCGGGATCGGATATGGACACACTCTCTGTCGATACCGAAAACCACTTTAACAACTGTGTACGCGGTGGAGATTCCAGAATGAAGTAGGATGGTGACGACGTTCTTGAGGTACATTACGTGGACCCGACTCCCGTGAGTTGGCTTAAGGTGGCTAAAACAGGAGCGATCTCTGGCCAAAAGGGGTAGCTCCTCTGGTCGGATACACCTCTTCGATACCATTCTATTACTGTTGTGATTGATTGGGTGCACCCCTTGATTTTGGAGTGTTGTTCGGGGTGGGCGTAGTGGCTGCTACGTTACCACCAGCCTGTGTGCGTAATTGGTATATCTACCCTGGCATTGCCTTGTGTGTCGTGTCACCTACCATACCGAACCTTTACTACGAGTTTGTTTTTCTCCCGTAGCCCATGGAGTAATTAGGGTAGTCTCCCGATCTGGAGATACGCTGATACTGGATGGACTACTGGGACTATTATGTGTTAAGGTAAATATTGGGTCACTCCTAACGCTATTTTAAAGCAAGTTTATTTTACTGTAGACATTATTATAATAGCGCAATATTACTAAATAATAAATAGTTTAACGGATCCTTAGAGGATGGATGGTCCCAGGTATCCTTTAAGTTACTTGTATCTTTATTATAGTTCATTTGAGTTAGTTTACATTATATAAGTATATATATCCTGACTCAAGTGTTTTATGTTTTGCTTTACGCTCAGGTCAACCTGAGTATTCACAGCTTTGGATTTCTTTCTGGAGCTGGTCTTTGTTGGAGATTTTGCCTATCTATATTTATATCTATTTCAGTTTCAGCTATTCTAGTTTATCTCATGTATTAGTGAACTTCTATGTATTTGGAATTTCTATTACGTTGTTTTCAGACTGATATTATGTATTTGTTTTGTGACTTTGTTATAGTAGCTTCATGAACTATGGTATTTTATATTCCGTTGTGAGTTATTCTTATTGTTCTGTGTCTGTGATTTTGTGTATTTGATTAAATTTGCTCCAAATGTATTTACAATCTGTTATTTTGCACCATTCAAGTTTGACATGTGTGGATTATTGTCGATTTGAGTGGTATGAAATGGCCGGTTGTTACACAATTTCTGAAATAAACCCACTGTATAGGCATAAATCACATAAGTTTCTAAGAGAGAAACGAGTTTGAGTAATTTCGGGAGGGTTACCTATTATCAGTTCAGGAGGATGATCTGCTTTGAATTTGAATCTCTGTGGTTCTCTTTGAATTTCTTCTGTAGTTGAAATTTCTTTTGGATTTTTACTTTGATCCTTATTGTTCTCGTCTTCGACATTGCTTTTTATTTGATCATCAATACCTTCATCAAAATTCACATTGATTAATTTCATAATTGTTTTTGTCATTTTGTTGTAAACTCTATAAGCTTTGCTTCTAGAAGAATATCTCATAAACATGCCCTCGTCAGCTTTTGGTTCAAATTTTCCTAATTGATCATTTGAATTGAGAATATAGCATGGACACCTAAAAACTTTGAAGTATGCAATATTCGGTTTATTCTTGAACCATAGCTCATAGGGTGTTTTCTTAAGAATTGGTCTAATCATAACTCTATTCATTACATAACAAGTTGTATTTACTGTCCCTGCTCAAAAGAACAAAGGTAGTTCATACTCATTTATCATTTACCTAACCAACTCTTGCAATGTTCGATTCTTTCTCTCGGCTACCCCATTTTGTTGTAGAGTACGTGGAGCGGAGAATTCAAGTTTAGATCCATTTTCATCATAAAAAATTTCAAATTCATAATTTTCAAATTCTCCACCATGATCACTTCTTAGTGAAATGATAGAAACTTCTTTTTCATTTTGAACTAATTATGAATTTAGTGAAGCATGAGAAGGTTTTTGATTTTAAGCTAAGAAATATACCCATGTATATCTTGAGTAATCATCAACCAACACAAAATAATATTTCTTACCACCTAATCTAGCAATATCGTTAGGTCCAAACAGATTCATATGAACTAGTTCAAGAATTCTAGAATTGCTTATACTGTTCTTGGCATGAAAAGATGATTTTTTAAGTTTTCCCATATTACATGATTTACATAGATTTTATATTTTAAAATCATGAGATGGTAAACCTCTTACCAAGTCTTTTCTTTTTAGTTTGTTCAACAAATTCATACTAGCATGTCCTAATCGTCTATGCCATAGGTTTATTTCTACATCCTTAACTATTAGGCATTTTGAAAGAGTAAGATCATCAAAAGTTAGAGAATATATATTACCTTTCCTTTTACTTGAAAATAATATTTCTTTTGATGATTGGTCAACAATTTTGCACATGTCAGAGTCAAAAATAACATTCATTCCTTTATCACATAGCTGGCTAATTGAAATCAAATTGTGGTGCAGATTTTCAACATATAATACGTCTTTTAAGGTAAATGTACTGTTACCCACTTTACCTTTACCGATAATTCTACTTTTTCATTGTTACCCATTGTGACTCTGCCACCTTTGCACTTCTCTAGGCTAAGGAATTTCGATTTGTCGCTTATCATGTGCCTGGAATAGCTAGAATCCAGATACCATTGTTATTGTTCCTTAGCTTGCCAACATACCTGCACAAGAAAGGAATTTAGTGACCTATTTGTTTTTATAAGTCCATGATTGTTTGTGGAAAAAGGTTATGAAATATGTTTGTGTAGACCCAAGACTATTTATATTTGTTCCTTTTGGCATCCAGATTTGTTTGACTTTAAGGGATTTTATATTCATGCCTTTTGGAACCTAAATTGGTATGGTTTTCACGTGTTTGGGTTTATACTAACAATTATTGTGATTGTGTTCAATTTTTTCACAAATTGTGCACTTTGAATAAGGGTTATCAACGGATACTTATGGATACGGATAATGCCATATCCGTATCCGTATCCGTATCCGCTTAATTTTCGGATATCGGATATCCATATATGTTTGTTTCCAGATACAGGTGGATATCAGATATTATCTGCTCCGTCCATAATCAATAAATTTAAAAGTATAAATGAAAAGGTTTGGATCAACGTAAAATAGTTTTTGAACTAATGTTCATAAAAAAACAAAGGAATAAAAAATGTGATGATAAAACATTGTTTTATAATATTTGAAAATTAAACACTAAAACTGTCTGTTTTCACTAAAAATGAGCAAAAAACCATACCGTAGTAGCATCCAACAGTTAGGAAATAGTTGGAAAATCATATATTAATTAAATATAGTTTTAACTAAATATATATATATATATATATATATGTATATGCATCAGTTAATCAGACGGATTTATTTTGGATACGGATACCACAATAACCATATCCCTATCCGGAAAGCTTTTCGGATATCAGATATCCGTATCCGCTTTTCGGATAAAGTATATTTTTCATATTTTCGGATACGGATTTGAACGAATACTGGATTTTTCGGGTACCCATTGACGGCCTAACTTGGAATTGACTTGATTAATTTCACTTCTAATACGTTCAGATTGATTATATCCAAGCCATTGTCTAACTGGATTGACAGTTTGTTTTCCTAATAACATATTTAGTGATTTTCCTCCTCTGGAAAATTTTCCTAAAGTTGTAGAGGATTGTTGGACTTGTGATTTGAGATATTCATTTTCGTTCAATAATTGAATGCACTTTTTAATAGAATTTTCTCTCCTAGCATTTTAACTCTCTTTCAAAATTAGAATTTCATTTTCAAGTGATTTTATTTTAATTCTAATTTTTTAATTTCTTCTTCAATGATGGACACTTATCATACTCAGGGCTCTTGATTTGATAGTTTTTAACCAATTGATCAAGCTGTTTATTAAGTTCTATCAAACTATCTCTTTGTGATTCCAGCGTAATTTTCCTTAAGTCGTTCAAAACAGCTATTTACTTCATGAAAACATATAAGTAATTCTGAATGAGTAAGTTTTGATACTTCTCTTGGCTCGTCATCATTACTGTCAATTATTTCTCCTTGAAAACATAGATTTGCTTTATCACTTTCACTGCCAGTGCTTTCATTTTCATCTTCATCGCTTTCATCCCAAGTAGCAGCAAAACTTCTCACTTTTGGTTTCTTTCTTTGGCCGAGTCGATTCTGAGGACAATTGGGTTTGATATGACCTGGTTTATTACACTCGTGGCAAATAATCTCTTGTTTTTCTGAGTTGTCTAGAACTTTGTTGATTCTGCTTCTCAGTTGATGATTTTTAGCTGGATTTCCATATTTGCGGTTTCAGAATCTCCTGATTAGTAATGCCAGCTCAGCTTCACCATCATCATCATCATCATCATCATCATCTTCACTTTCAGTTATACCTTTGAGAGCTATAGATTTGTTTCCAGTATCACTTCCTTCACATTCTTCCCCAAATTTCATTTCTAGCTCATAAGTGGTGAGATTTCCGATGAGTTCTTCAACTTTGATTTGTTTCAGATCTTCTGATTCTTGAATGGCTGTAACTTTCGCTTTAAAATTTCATGGAAGGACTATAAGAATTTTTCGAACTATTTCCAACTCTGTGTATAATTTTCCGAGAGCTTTTGATTTGTATACGAGATTGGAAAGTCATCCATACATTTCTTTGACGTTTTCATCCTTAGCCATTGTGAAGTTCTAGTATTCGCTACTAAGCATGGCAAGGCGAGATTCTTTGACTTGAGATGTTCCTTATTAAGTAACTTCAAGTATATGCCAAATTTCCTGCGCAGATAGACAATGTGAGACACGATTAAATTCAATTTGATCCAATGAACAAATAACAGAATACATAGCTTTAGCATTAGCATTCTGCAATTTATTTTCAAGATCTGTCCATTGATCCATCGGCTTTTCAATTTCTTGATTATCTACCACTGTAGTTGGTGTCCTATATCCTGTCTCAAAAATATTCCAAGCATCAACGGTTTTTAGAAAAAATTTCATTTTATTTTTCCAATAAGCATATTCACCATTGAATATAGGGGTCTAACTATGGACTGACCCTCAGTAAAAGCATTATTAAAAGAGGCCATTTTAAAACAAATTTTTAAAACAAAATTTGATTTTTGTTCCTAGCTCTGATACCACTTATAGGATCGATTTCACCCTAGAGGGAAGGTGAATAGGATGATACTAATAATTATAAAAATTAATGCGGAAATATATAAAATAAATACAGCACATATAATAGCAGAATAATAAAAGCAGAAATAGAACAACACAAATTTACCTAGCTTTGGCAAAAACCATGCTTACGTGCTTCCTCCAAGGTTTCTACTAGAAACTAAGTAGTCAGACGCTTACACATGTAAACTTACGACATTGGCTATCGACTACTATACCCTCAAAACCCTACTACAACTCAGCCATTGAGTTGCGAATTCTCGAACAACACCACCGTAGTTCGTCCTCTACTCACACGACTAGAATTTTATAAAAGTAAAATACAAAATAAAAAAAGACTAAACAAAAACCCTAATTTTAAAAATTAAGCCCAACAGAAATTATAAGCCGGCCCAAACAAAAAACACTATGATAAAAAAAATCTGTTCCCCTTTTCTCTTATTAATGTCTTCGGCCGCTTTCTCGTTCCTCATCGTTCTGAAAATTAGGTTTCTAGAATTTAAGGCCGCTGATTCAAATTGTTAATTGAATGATGATGTTTCTTCAGTTTGCTTCATCAATCAACTCATCACTTTTATTTGCACACGGTTGATCTAATGCGTCAAGCTCGAATTATAAATGTGTATGTGATTTTGCTTTATTACCCTTATTGATATGCTTGAACTCGATGCTCTAATTGTCGATGATGTTAATGGTATTTATAAAGAATAAAACCCTAAGTTATTGTTCGAATATATCATTTGAATTCGTCTGATAATTTAGCTTAGCCGTTCAATTTTACTTGAATACGTATAATTTGTTTAGACTGGTTCAATTCGAATATTTCTTTGCTTGATTACCATGACTTGTTTGGTTTTCTGATTTTTCGTTCTATTATTTTATTTTCTCTGAATTGATTTAAATCCTTTCTCCTTTGGCTTCAGCCATTTGAAATTGTGATAATCTGGACTTGTTCGATTCTACCTTGGTCACCACGGCTTTATTTCAAATTTTTGTGGACTGCTATACTTTCATTTTCTTTCAAACCTTGACTTCGTTATTGAAACTAGTTATGTATATACGTATATAAGTATATATGTATACATGTGTGTTTTTGAGTAAAAAAATGATTGTTGCATCCATATGTTGCCATGTTACATTGAGCATTGCATCCTGTACTCTGGTTGCATGAACGTATTACAGTTTACATACATCTCTGGTTTTCTTTGAATTGAATTCTTGGTGACACTGCATATATATACGTATGTATGTATGTGTGTGTATATATATATATATATATCTATGTATACATAAGTGTCGATGCTTTGTTTTGTTCACTGTATTGAGGTTTAGTTCATCGATGATGCTTTGAGTACATGTCCATATGCATATGTCATTTTGTTTACTGCTTTACTACATCCCATATTGTTGCTGCATAAATATACATGTATGCATGTGTGTTCCTGCCTGTATATATGTATGCTTATGATGCCTTGCTCTTCCTCCATTTAAGTATATATGTATACATGTGTGTTTGTGAGTAAAAAAATGATTGCAGCATCCTTATGTTGCCATGTTACATTGAGCGTTGCATCATGTACTCTGGTTGCTTGAACATATTACAGTCTACATACATCTCTGGTTCGCTTTGAGTTGAATTCTTGGTGACACTGCATATATGTATGTATGTATGTATGTATGTATGTATGTATATTTATGTATGTATGTATATGTATACCTGAGTGTGGCTGCTTTGTTTTGTTCACTGTATTGAGTTTTGGTTCATTGCTGATGCTCTGAGTACATGTCCATATGCATATGTCGTTTTGTTTACTACTTCAATGCATCCCATATTGTCACTACATATATATACATGTATATATGTGTGTTTGCGCATGTATATATGTATGCTTGTGATGCATTGCTCTCCTCCATTTAACCTGGTGGTCTGGCTCCATATATACTTTTGTTTATGCCTCTAACCTGTTACATATGTATGTGCTTATATGCACTTTCATTTGCTTTGTACATGGTTCTCAAATCATATCTCTATTCTTTGGCACCGTTCTAAGTTTGATTATTCTTTGTACATTTGCTTGGTCTGTTTGCATTTGTTTCCTTTCACTGTTCACTGGTCCTGGTACCTTTTGTTGTTTGCTGGTCTATCCATTTTGTTTCACTTGAATTTTTGTTGTATTTAGTATTTTTATAGCTTGCTTGTGCACACTTGACTTTGTATTGTCTCATATGTTTCATTTTGAAGTCATGTTCATGCCTCTTTATTCATGACTGTTTGCAGTCTTGTTGCTATTTGATGTTGAGGCTTTGCTAAGTTGACTTGTACATGGTTGCATTGTTACTAGCCTTCTTTGTTCTTTGAACTGATATATGTGTGTACTCAAATATGTATACATGAGTATGATCTAATGCATATGTTCTGGTCTTTGTTAGAAAGCTTCATTTTTACATGTCACTTTGCATTTTGTTTTCACTTGATTGTAACATGTTTTCATACTCCACTGTGCTGGTTCATTGAGCTAATTGTTGAGACTGTGTTCATTTTGGTTTTCTTACATTCATTTTGGGCTGGTCTTCATGTATACTTGAAATTAAGCTTGTGAAAACAGTTGCTTTACATTTATGTTCAATTTTTGGTCGAGGTTGTTTTATTGTTATTTGCATTTGCACTTGAGTTGAATCCAGCCAATTCTCGGTTTTGACCTAATGCTCACCTGTCCCTGCAATTTTATCAAGTGTATACCGGTATGCACGACCTTGTGTCATGTACAGTGATACATTGTGCATGTCACAAGTTGTTTGTGTAGATGAATTCAAAAAAAAATGATGACGAACAACCCAAATAACTGAGGCTAATAACATTTCCAAAAACACATTTTATTTTACATTGCAAAAATATTTCTTTTTCAATTTTACCGCATCAGTGTTTATTTTGCTGATAATTCAGATACTGGATGCAGATTGGAATATAGTTGAAGAACAAATATGAGTGAATGAGTGATATGCAGTGAGGTGCAAATGTAAGTGACAATTGTGATGTAATCGAAATTGTATTGTAATTGAAAGTTTTTAGATATAGTGAGAGCTCAAATTTTGTACTATTCAAAATTGTAATGAATATTCATTTGAATAAAATATTTGTTTGAATTAAAATTTTGTGTTATGTATTTTATTCAATTAATATTTATTTAATTATGTGAAAAATAAAATAGTACAATAGCAAATACATCTAAATTAATATGTGTGTATATATATATATATGTATGTTTATTATCGTCAAACAAAAATCATATACTTGCATATTCAACACAAGTCGAAGATAACATTCCGCACACCAGATGGACTTTATGAGTAGGAGGTTATGCCTTTCAAATTTGTGAATGCCCTTGCATACATGTAGTTTTGATGGGCAGGGTATTTAGGGGACGAATCAACAAAGTCATCGTAGTATTTGTTGAGGATATCGTAGTATTCTCCCAAAATGAAGAAGAGCATGATAATCACTTTAGGAAGGTGCTAGGGACCTTGAGGTGGCAACAACTTAGAGCCAAATTTGTGAAATGCCACTTTTGAAAGAAGGAGGTAAGGTTTCTTGAACATATCGTTTTTGAGCATGGATTGGCAGTGACCCACAAAAGTGGAGCTATTCAGGAGTGGAGAATTCCAAAGAATGCAACAGAAGTTAGGAGCTTTCTTAAGTTAGAAGGCTACTATAGGAAGTTCATAAAGGATTTTGAAAAAATAGCAGTTCCTTTAACTTGCTTCACTACGAAGAATCTAGTCTTTTCTTGGAATAATAACTACACTGATGCATTCGGGAAACTTACGGGACTATTGATAGATGCACCTGTGCATACCATTCCGGATAAGACATAGGCTTTTCCAATTTTCATAAATGCCTACATCATAGGATTGGGAACAGTTCTCATGGAAGTAGGAAGAGTAGTAGCTTATCTTAGTAGGCAACTAAAGAACCATGAGAAGAAATACCAAGTTCATTTGTGGAGTTGGCAACTATTGTCTTTGCTTTGAAGATATTGAGGCACTATCTTTGGGAGAAATTTTGGGTTGTTCACTGATCATATTTCACTGAAATACTTATTTTACCAAAAAGATTTAAACCTTAGGCAGCAAAGATGGATTACCTACATAGCATCATTCAACTTTGCTGTACAATATATCCTTAGAAAAGGATGATCATCACCGATGTCCTCAGTTAAAGGCATCCTACCTTAGGTGTTATATATGAATGGAGACAGTTGGAGTTCCTCTTAAATTTCAACTTCCAATTGCCAACAGAACCCAGCCATGGTTTTTTTTTTGCAGTGATGGAGGTTAGGACGGCTTTGGTGAACCTTGGACTGGAGAAAAAGAAGGATGAGAAGATAGTAGAGATTCTGGATAAGTGGAAAAAGGAGAACTTTTTCCCACGTCAGTAGATATGTCGTTGACGAGAAGGGATGTTTAAGAAGGGATGGATGCCTTTATATACCAGTGACTGACATGTGATGGCGAAAGTGCTTGCAGAGTGTCACCACTTAAAGATGACAATTCACCCCGAAGGAGATAAGATGTATAGGGATATGAAGGTAATTTTCTTCTGGCCAGGAATTAAGAAGAGCATAGTTGAGCTTATTGTTAGGTGTTTGACATGTCAAAATATAAAGGCTAAGCAAGGAAAACCCTGAGAATTGTTGTTACTATTAGAGAATCCGACTTGGAAATAGGAGCACATTTTGATGGATTTCGTAGAAGAATTGCCTAGGAGCCAGAGGGGCAATGAAGCTACTTAGGTCGTAGTAGATAGACTCACTAAGAGTGCTCATTTTATTCATGTTAGGAATAGTTGGACCATAGCATCACTAGCACATATTTATATTAAGGAGGTGGTTCGACTACATAGAATTTCGGTGAGCATTATTAGTGACCGAGACCCCTTACTAGTGAGTTTTGGAAGAGTTTATAAGAAGCTTTGGGAACTTCATTGATTCTTAGCACTACTTACCACCCACAAACCGATGGTCAAACTGAAAGGGTGAATGAAATACTAAAAGACTTGTTGAGAGCTTACATTATGGACTTTGGAGGACATTGGGAACATCATCAACCATTAGTTGAGTATGTGTATAATAATAGTTACCAACCGACGATTTGTATGGCACCATTTGAGGTGCTTTATGCAAGGCCGTGTAAATCGCTAATTTTTTGATATGAAACTACATACAAAGTTTTTCTCGGACTAGATTTTATTCACGATACTCCAGAAAAAGTAGAGTTGAGAAGGCAACGTATGAAGGCAGCTTAAGACTACTAAAATTCCTATGCAGACAAGAAAAGGAAAGAGTTAGAGTTTGAGGTTGGAGACTCAGTATTTATCAAAGTCCCCACTCTTAGAAAAGTCGTAAGGTTCGATAAGCCTAGGAAATTGAGACCTTGATTTGTTGGGCCTTTCCAAATTTTGGAAAAGATAGGAAGACTCGCTTATCGTGTGGAGCTACCAGTTTGATTGGTAGGAGTCCACAACATTTTCACATCCCACATTTGAGGAAATGCTGTCATGACACAACTTTTGTGGTAGAGCCTAATCGGTTGGGGGATATTGAGACGAAGTCAATAGCATCACATGCCATCGCATACATTATGAAGCACAGAACTAAAAAGCTCCAGAACAAAGCAATTAGGCTGGTCCGAGTATAATAGGGAGACTGCCCAGTAGAAAGCATATAGGAAACTGAAGAAAAGAATAGGATCTCTCATCCTGAAATTTTCACTGGTAAACTTTTCTCTTTAAAAATTGGGGTTTTAGTTGCATTGTGGTTGCTAGATTGGATGTTAAAAATTGATTGCTACTCATTTCACTATCACTTTGCACTCATGGAGAAATCTTTATGCATGTTTAGGATATTTGCATATGATAGAGTTAGGGTATGCCCTAGGGGCAATTATATAATTTGTTACATATATCTAACTCATTGAACAATCTTGTTCACCATAAAGGTTTTTCTTTCTGTTATATACTTGATATAATGTGGTTATATCAATTAAGGAATTTAATTAAAATTATATTTAATACAAAATCTACAAATGTTATATTTTGTAAAAGTACTTACAAAGTGTTGTAACCGTGAGTAACTTATCATAATTAAACAAATATACCATTTTAAATGTTCCTAGTCAAGATGCATCAGAACTGAATATCGATGTATTCGTTGAGACTAGAGTATGTAATGCTCTCTAAATGTTGGTCACTGTATTACTCATGACTATTGAGGGGCAACTAGGGGTTATGTACTGATAGTTATTGGGTAACTGTAAGACGACTCGTTCGATAGTTTTTTTGGTTAATATAACTAAGATCAAATAGAAAATATCGATGTGACTGATTACGCAGTTCGCTCGATTTGAGAATGCTGTGGATCTTCAATATGAAAACTCCGATTTGATTATAGCCAAAGCATTGCATGGCGTTCCATCGAGTGTGTGACAATTCCGGTTTTTAAGCCAAATTAATTTAGTAATTAATTTGATTTTTGGATTAAATTAAGAATTAATTTGATAATTAATATAAATTTTGGGTTAAAATTGTGAATTAGATTGAGTTTTTCCAAAATAAATAAAGATATGTGTTGTTTATTTATATATACGTATATAAATGGATTTTTAATTTAAAAAGAATTTCTAATTGGAATTTTAGAAGAAATATTTTGAATAATATATTAATTATAAATTTGATTGTGGATTAATTTGAAAATTTTGAATAAATATATTTGTGAATATATATATAGATTGAAAGTTAAATTGTAAATAAAATTTTGATTTTGGAAAATTCAAAAGTAAATTTTTATAAATAAATTGGGTTTATTATAGAAATTAAGTTTTAAAAATATTTTCCTTAAAAAGTAATATAAGATTAAATAAAAGAAAATGTATAAATATAAAACTTCATTCATTTAAAAAGAATAATTACTTGAATTTAAAATGAGCTTTAATAAAAAAAATTAAAATGTACATATCATTTGGAAATTGATAAGAAAACATATATATGGATAAAATTGGTTTGTAAATATATAAGTAAGACTTAATTAAAGATTTAAAATGCTTTTCTTATATATTTGAAAATAAATATAGTTAGTAAATAATATATACATGAATTTGTAAGTAAAATTTAAACAAGGGTTTAAAACTAAATTTTAAACTAATCTAAACTAAGGGATTTAAACATAATAGTTATGGTAAATGACATTTGTAAGGAAATTAAGACATGCATTTTACAAGCGTTAGCAAATAATACAAGTGGCATTAATCTTTCTCAAATTTTATAAAAATATATTGAAGAGATAACCAGGCTATTCTCAATTGTCTCAAACTAAAACAAATCTGAAAAAAAACAAAAACAAGATTAAAACAAAAACAATTCAAAAGAGAAAAAAACAGAAAACAAATCAAAACCTGGAAAGAGGAAATCAGAATAAATTTCAAGCCTAGAAATCAAAGTCTGGATCAAGCAACTAGATCAACATATCAACAATCCCAGATTTTGCTTCTCTGTTTAATACACTATGAGCAATTCAAGAAACAAAAGCAAGATCAACTTGGTATAAGCAACAAGCATGCAGATTTAAGTTTCAACCTGACATCAACCAAGCTTCAAATTCAAAGCAAAAATATATATAAATTTCCAGATCTTTCAAACAAGAAAATACCGTCTCTGTTCAGGTGAGCAAACTCTTCATTTTTAACAGTTTTAATCTGTTTGGTATGTTCACAAGTGATAAAATTTTGAAGTAATTTGGTGAGTAGTGTTTGCATGTATGAGTTTATGTGCTGTATGTATGTATATATATATACATAGGAAATCTGAGTATGCTTGTATATAAAAAGGAAAAGCATGTCTCTGTTTTGTAACTGGTTGACAAAGTTCAAAGAAAAAATCATATCTCAAACTATAAAATGATTTTGGTACTGATCTATAAATGAAAATTCATCACAGCAATGTAGTACAAATTTTAAAAATAAAAAAAGTAGAATTATTAAGTAATTTATCTGGAATTTGGAAATTAAAGTAAATATGTTCAAAACAGATAAAAACAATGATCAAGAATTAAAATTTGAATTTCATAATTCAATTCGTAGCAGGAAATGCTGAATTTAGGTAGAGGAATCATAATTTTTTTTAAAGTATATGGCGAGAATTATCGAAATGAAATTAAATTGTAATTGCGGCAGATTCCGACGATCGATGGTGTTTTGGGTGGCGAGTTTGATTGTGGGGAAAGCTAGGGTGATAAGGAGCATCAGAAAAATGATAGATAAAATTATAGGTCATCGGCGCGGCCGACGAATGAGGGTTCGAGCAGCAGTTTTCATCGACTAGGTTTGGGGAGCTATTGCTCGGTCGTGGTTCAACTAAAGTAGATCGCACCAAGGGGGATCGTCGCAGCATGTCATGGTGTAGTTCTAGACGTGGTGGCGAGGCGTATAATGGTTGGGATCAACGTCGACGAGGTGTTTTATCAAGCGGGTTTTGGTTCCTGGATTACTCGATTGGTTTGATTTCTATGTCCAGGCGTTATCATTGACGCTGGGTAGTCGGAGTGATGGTATGGGTCGACGGCGATCTGTTGGCATCTGCAAAGTTGACCAGAACGTCATCGTTGATTCATGCACGTGCACGTGGTATCCTCGATGTCAGGTATAGTTGAAAATTGGAGAAGACGAAGATGCTCTCGGGTTTTGTTTGGGATGAAGCATGTTTGACTCGAAGTAATGTAGTAGGGGTAGGTTGCTCATGTATTTGTGAGTTTAGCTTGGGAATTTTTATGGGTTGGCTCGGGTTTTCGTTCTGGTCATTAATTTTGAGAAGAAGACTATTTTCCAGGGTTTAAAAATATGAATTTTGAATTTGTTAAAGGCTTGAACAAAATTTTCAAACAATTAAGTCAAAGTTTTTAAATGTACCAAAATGAACAAGTTTTGAATTATGTTTTCAAAGATTTAATTTCAAAAATGTTTTTAAAATTTGTTATGGGTTAAATGTATATATATGATAATTAATCCATAAGTGTTTCAAATAAAATTTAAATAATGAAATAAGAAAGTAATAAGGCAAGTGTATTCTCAAATGATTTTGAGTAACATGATTTCAAACATTTAAATTTAATAAGATTTAAATGATGTTTAAGTAATTAATTAAGATAAAAGGGTTTATCTTTGATTAATTAAAATTTTAAGTAATTAAAGATAATTACTTAACAAAAAAATAATAAAAGGATGATTAAGCAATTAAGGGTTAATTACTTAATTTAGTAAAGAGGAATTTATTAATGTGGATAGTTAAAGAATAATTACTTAATTAATGAAATTAATTAGGAGTTGATTAATTAAAGGATAATTGCTTAATAATTAAAGGTTAATTGATAATTAATTTATGTGATTAATTAATTAGATTAATTAAAGGTTAATTAATTAAGTTAATTAATTAAAGAATAATTAATTAAGGGTTAATTAATTATGTAATTAACTTAAAGGCTAATTTAATTAATATGATTAATTAAAGGATAATTAATCAGGGTGATTTATTTAATTATGTGAATAATTAATGTTTAATTAATTAAGGTAATTAATTAAGGATAATTTAAATAATTAAAGGTTAATTGTTTAATAAAGGTTGATTAAATTAATAATCAAAGGTTAATTAATTTATCATTAAAGGTTACTCTATAAATGATTAAAGGATAATCAATTAAAATGGTTTGTAATTAAGTAATGTTAATTAACTAGGATTGGTAATTTATTCATAAGTAATAAATCTAATTTAAATTAGTCGGATAATTAGTTTATCTTACTTATGGATGCTTGGATTCTATTGGATGTTGAATTGTCTAATATCCCTGATGTGTGATGCTATGTTTTGATTTGAGCTATGATGAATGTAATTTATTTATCTGTGATGAATGTAATTTATTTATCTACGATAAATTTTTATTATTTGTCTGTGAATCTATGAATGGAGGTAAGCATTATAGATTATACCACTTATCGATATTGCTGTGCTTAAATCTGTGATGTTTACTATTGTGTAAAACCCCTGGACTATACCATACACACACAATATGGATTGCACGAGGAAATCGGTTAAGTCACAGATATTTTGAAATCTAAATATTATTTTTAAAAGTTGAGGTTTGAATCCAAATGGTTTTGGAAATGTAATTGGGTTGAATATGGAAAGCTTTTTGAAAGGAAGTTTGAAATTGAAATTTAGTTTGAATATAATTATATTGTTTAAGTTTTGGAATTGTTTTGGAAATTTGGTTTGAAAGGTTTATAAAAGTTATAATATATATATATATATATATATATATGGATTTTAAAACCATCTTTAAAGTATTTTAAATGTATTATTTTGGGAATTTGAATTTAACCCAAGTTTATACTTTAAAGGATATAACTTGCGCATATTTGATCGAATTTTTCCAAAACGAAAAATTGTTTTTTTTTTCAAATGATAATGGCTTTCACATAATGAAAGGAATAACATTTTTTGTTGAAAATATTTGAAATTTGAAATGGAATTGTTTTGAAAGCCATGAATGAATCTTTGTTAAAGATTGTTGAACTTGGTTTTGAAATTGAAGAGGATCTAAAAGGTGTATCTTTTGTATAAAAGATTTGAAATGAAATTGATTTTGAAAGCCATGAATCTTTGGAAATGGTTTTGAAAGCTATGAACTAAACCTTTAGATTGGATGAGTTAATCTAATTTGAAAGGGAAATTGTTTAGAAAGGCTATAAATGAATCTTTGTGAAAGACTGGTGAACTTTGTGAAGTGAATCTTTTTGTTTAAAAGATTGGAAATGGTAATTTATTTAAATCATTTGAAAGAAAGGTTTTGGGCTTTAAGTTGTGACTTAACTGAGATCCCCAATATCCATATGATTTTAAAATATTACACTCATTATTCGGTTTAGCCGGGAGAGGACTTTGTGTCATATAACCCATTCCGAATAGTGATACGACGTTATGGATTGCATTTGAAGACCGATGGTGAAGATCGGATATTTTCGAAACTGAAAGGATAACTCGTCAAGTGTCTCTGCACCGGCTGATCCTCGGTATAGAGGTTTGATCACCCTTTGTGATGGGGAGTCCGGACGTGATTAGGGATTATCCGAATTTGCAATGGCTTCTTTGTGAAGTGCCTTCGGTTCTGTTCGAACTCGAAACAGACTTGTATGGATGTATGTCAGACATTTAACTTCAAGATGTAAAGCTGGTTTCTATCAAATACATTTCTGTTTGGTGGCGGAGAATTTATTCTCTTAGCTTAGCACCCTTCTCTAAGACGTACGAGCTCCAAGATAATGTAGTTTATGGTTACTAGTGATACATTCCTAATTTGGTAATGTGGCATACGAAGTGCTGCTGATCATTTATTGATCGAAGCATGGCTTTATGGACGATACTTTGTCGGACCACAGAACCCGGAAATGGTCAAAATAGGAAAGATGAGGTAAGATTATTAGGGGTTGCGCCCTTAGAGTGTGTCCATTTCTTCTGGAAAAATTTGGTATCATGGTATGGAGCCCAGATATTTAACCTATGTGGTTGCTGCAAATTTATTACTTTGTGGTTTTTGCTTTGTGGTTGAGGATCCTCGAATAAAGGTCGCTAACGATCGGGGATGGCATACTTGTAGGTGTTACTTCCGGGCAGGGGTATCCCGGCCTTGTGTTGGTAGAGAGCTGGTTAAGTTCTCGGGGCGTCCCTCCAGAGGCATACCCATGTGGCAATAGGAAGTTCCTTTGCCTGACCATTTATTGGAAATTCAATCATCAATACGTGCCTTGTACGGTTTTAGTTGTATAACCTGCCATTTACTTATGGTGGTCACCACTGTTTAAATGGTAGCTATAGTAGGCATACAATAATGGTTGTATGCTGGCTAAGATTAATATTATACTTTCAAAAGGTTTTCTGCACTATGCACTAATAATAATATCAAAAGGTTTTTGCGTATCCGGCATGTTTGACTATCATAAGGAGATATCTCCTCCAATTCTGCATTTGCATTGTGTGTGCGGTGGGAGACCTTATAGTAGTTTCATTTTCCAAAAAGCATTGCGAATTTCTTTTAAATTCTTTTGTTTTGCGTTTGATAAAGATAAACTGTTTTTGTTTGCTCACATCAGTCCTATGACTGACCTGGAGTTTATTGTTCCCTTTCTAAACTCTGGGTGCCTACAATTTTCCACACAGGCAGTGTAGAGTTAGATTTTTCAGATAGTCAAATAATAGATGAAGATTCGATATCTTTCGAAGTCTCTGGTTTGGTAGCACTTGGAAATCTTCTTCAGTCTTTGGATTTGGCTATCGCTTTGTGCTTCTCTTCAACATTCAGGATTTGACCTTCCTTAATGCAACGTGATGGGGGTTTCTCGCTTCGCATTTGGAAAGCATGTTGGTGGACCTAGCTTCTGGAGTCTTTGGAGCTTTGGCATCGGAGTAATTGTTTTTCCGCTGTTGCTGCTGTGTCTTCCGCTATTATCTTTCTTTGATATTTGTACTGATATCTCAACTGTATCATCGTTGTCTCAAATGTTGTATATCATTGATATATCATTTCTTTTCAACCGTGTTGTTGTACTTAATGTGTTATAAGCTCCGGCAAATCGGATTCGAACGTTTGGATCAGCGGTAGGGTCTGCGCATTCGTATACGGGTGATGTATTTGGTGCCGATTTTCGAACGTCAAAATCCGGGTCGTAGCATTTGGTATCAGAGCTAACGGTTGAACTTTAGCTTTTGGAGTACAACAAATTAGGTGACTCATTAGAGATAGGGTGAAGTATACCCTAGAATGAGTATATCCCTAAGATATTCGTCTGTTTGCCTTAGTAAATTATCTCACTGTCCACTGATAGTAAGTATGTGTGCAAGAAGAGGACGAGATAGGGGACAGGGGTGTACACTACAGATGGTCAATGTCTTGTAACAACAAGTAAACAATCTTTTTTTTATCAATCTCCTTTGATCATCGTTCAATTTCAATTCTATGATTGCTTCGTGGCAGCTCCGGGAAGAAGCTTTGGTGTGATGATGGCCCTACGAATCGTTGTAGATAAGTTCCTAATTCATATTCTAATCATTGGTTTCTTATCGTTTTAATTGCAATGAATTTGAAATTTTAATTGAAATAATTGGTTAATAAAATATAAAGCCAAATTGGATTGTATCCATTGTCTGTTCTGTTGGGTCTCGATATGTTCTACGAGCGGTTAGTTGTTTCTTCGAACTAACCAATTCTCTGTATATCTTCGTAGATTTGGTGACCCGAGTATCTTGTGTAATATTGAATGATTTTGTTCTCATAATGTTGATATTCTGATTTGGTAAGCCAAATGCAAAATAGATATTTCATCTTGATCTGATGAGTCGTTTCTCTATCTTTGTGTATTCATCTGCTTTGTTGTCTCCCGAGCAAATTTCGGGGATGAAATTTTCTGAAGGGGGAATCTGTGACGATCCCAGTTTCTAAGCCAAATTAATTTAGTAATTAATTTGATTTTTGGAATAAATTAATGATTATTTTGATAATTAATATAAATTTTGGGTTAAAATTTTGAATTAAATTGAGTTTTTCCAAAATAAATAAGGATATGTGTTGTTTATTTATATATATATATATATATATATATATGTATATAAATGGATTTTTAATAAATAGAATTTCTAATTGGAAATTTAGAAGAAATATTTCGAATAATATATTAATTATAAATTTGATTGTGGATTAATTTGAAAATTTTGAATAAATATATTTATGAATATATATATAGATTGAAAGTTAAATTGTAAATAAAATTTTGATTTTGGAAAATTCAAAATGTAAATATTTATTAATAAATTGGATTTATTATAGAAATTAAGTTTTAAAACATTTTCCTTAAAAAGTTATATAAGATTAAATAATAGAAAATGTATAAATATAAAACTTCATTCATTTAAAAAGAATAATAACTTGAATTTAAAATGAGCTTTAATAAAAGTTTTTAAATATACATATCTTTTGGAAATTAATAAGAAAACATATATATGAATAAAATTGGTTTGTAAATATATAAGTAAGATTTAATTAAAGATTTAAAATGCTTTTCTTATATATTTGAAAATAAATATAGTTAGTAAATAATATATACATGAATTTGTAAGTAAATTTTAAACAAGGGTTTAAAACTAAATTTTAAACTAATTTAAACTAAGGGATTTAAACATAAAAGTAATGGTAAATGTCACTTGTAAGGAAATTAAGACATGCATTTTACAAGTGTTAGCAAATAATACAAGTGGCATTAATCTTTCTCAAATTTTATAAAAAATATACTGAAGAAATAACCAAGCTATTCTCAATTGTCTCAAACTCCGTAAGTAAAATTGGTGTAAATAATTACCAAATACAAGTGACCATTACCAAATTCCATAAGTCCTAATATGATATAGTTTTGACGAAGAAAATTGGTGTAAACACATACCACTATCTGGTACTACTCATAATAAGCAAAATTTGATTTTACAGGAAAGACCTGTAAGCGATGAATTCAGCCAAACTGTCATACCGCCTACTAAGTGACGTGTGAACATTAAATATTTGAATTATTCAATACTAATCGCTGACTAAATTCACACCTCTAAGTCGTCCAATTGCATTTGTGAATTCTTCGAAAACCATACAATTTAATTAGTTTGTAAAATGTTGCAAACTGATTAAATTTAATAATATTTATGAAATATTAATTACTGTTAACTTATTTGATGTATTGAATGTTGTTGTTAATTATTTTAATGCATATATAAAATTTATATTTTTATATATCGATATGCGATATCCATATAATTTTAAACATGTTTTAAACAATAAAATAACTACATAAAAGTTTTTTTCTTTTATTTGGAAAAGTTGCATATTTGGAATGTGCTTGGATCAACCATATAATGGTAAGAGGAGGAAATCAATTAATGAGATTAATTGAAATTTAAAAAGAGGAAATAAAGGAGGAAGTTTTAACAAGGGAATAGGAAAAGGTTCCTTTAATTCTATTAAAAACAAAACCTCCTCATTTTTTAAAGTACACGGCAAAACATGGATTTTATGTTTATTCTTCCTCTTATGTATCATTCATCCATGGCTGAAACTTCATCTAAAAGGGAAAAAAATCAAAACAAATTCAAATCAACATCAAACTAAATTAAAAAGGGTGGTTCATTCTTCTCTTGCAAAGTGGGATGGTGAATTTTTGAAATCTGATGAGAAGTCACAAATTAAGGTGTGATGAAGGGCAAGGTTTACCGGATCTAGAGAGTGATCAATCAGATCTAGGTATTCTTCTATCATTCAACGTGTTTCTGCATGCTTCATCCTAAGATAATTATACGTGTGTATAATTCGATATTGACATGTTTATTCTATATTATTTTGATTTATGTTTGTTTATCATTTCCTTTTAATATATGTTTTCGATAAATTTACATGTCTTGAATCTCATATTACTTCTAATAAATTGTCATCATTCTCTGTGTTGTTTGGATCTGTAATTTCTTATCACAAATTTGCATGTGCCTACCTTGTTCAAGTTTCTTTTATTGTATTGTAGATAGTAATGAAATTAAAAATTTACTTTGAATGAGATTTATATATACTATGAGATAATCTTTACTTATTCAAATGCTAATGGATTATATATATATATATATATATATGTATGTATGTATGTATGTCTATGTATGTATGTATTTATGTATGTATGTATGTATGTATGTATGTATTTATGTATGTTAAGTTATCTACCATTCTTGAATCTGATTTTGATTACATATGTTAAATTTCTGTACAATTGTTATAATCCTTATGAAAACAAAAGTGGATGCCTTGATTTAATATTAATGAATGGATTTTAGTGCAAATTTTAATATTTGTTGTTTTCTATATTTAAAGTTTTGGGTAAAGTTTGAAGTATTATTTCATTTCTAAATAAAAAAATTGATGAAAACTTTTAAATCTAAAACCAAAAACCTTTTGTACAAATGTATATACACATATACCATATGCCACATTGTTTGCAAATATATGCTTTCAGATCCAAATTAATAAACTTTAATTATCAGATATATGTAATATAAATGTTTTATTTAGATCAAATTTGTACAAACATTATGAAAATAATGTAAACCTTTTTTGTTGTTAAACATTTTCTCAGTTGGAATTTTTTTCTTTTAATGTTAATTTAGGATTTCAAATTATTTAAAACAACCACTAGGCTTTCACTTTATATGTATGTATGTATCTATATTATTATGAATGTATGCATTCATAATTATTATGAATGTATACATATATTTAACTAAAAAAATTTAGACAACAAAGGAATGTGTAGATTTGGTTGATAAGTAGTAAATGTCATTCAATGTATTAATTGCACAGTTAAATGGTGAAATAAGCGATAGGTTTCCCCCTTTTCATATTCTATCATATTCATGTGTAGATTTGATTGGTAAGTAATAAATGTCATTTAATGTATTAATCATCATAGTTAAATGGTGAAAGAAATGATATGTTTCTCTCCTTTCATATTCTGTCATATCTTTCCTTTATTAATTAAATATAGTAACAAAAGGAAACAAATAATTTCCTTCTCTTGATTTATATTTACATGTTTCATTTGTACATATATACACCACTTATACACCGCACTTACACTTGACATAAATGAATGTATTTGATACATTCATCATATCAAATACATTTGTATATTTAAAATTCCTTAAATTACCATATTGAGTAAAATATTGATTTTATTTAAAAGAAAATTTAGATAAGATCTAAATGCATTTAGACTTCATAGGCCCGTCAATGTTTCGAAATGGTATTTTTTTTTGAAATTCACTCATTTTTTCCGCTACGGGCCAGCCCAGTTCCAACAATGCTATCAGAGCCCAATAGCTTATGAGGTCTAAATTAGTCATGTTAAGGCTAACTAAGCACTTAGTACGGTGTCTAGAAAGGTGATGTCAAGGATTGGAATTGGGTAATCAAGTACCCTTTCCTACCTGGTAACCTGCCTGGCCTGAAAGGTGATGTGAGCCCAAAGGTTTCCGCTAATAGAGAAGCCCAATTTGAATTGGGCCTTGGGCCGATTTTCAAAATAGTTTTAAAAATTATGACATAATTTTAAATTTAAAAGTTAAATTTAAAATAAAAACATGTTTACTACAAAAGGTTATAATATAACATAATTTTGCAAAATGTTTGAAAAGGTAATGAAAACTTCAAAATGTTTGAAACTATATAAATATTAATTTCAGAATTTCAAAATTTATTAATAAGATTAATAAAATAAAATAATTAAAGGAGTTAATTAATAATACTTATATGCATGTATTATGTAACGACCCGAAATTTTCGACCATGAAAATTCGACACTAATATGTTCACTATAGAAGTGCCGAGCAATCGTATGCCGAAAATCCCAGATTGTTAGGGTAAAGAAGAAAGAGGTAGAAGAAGAAACAGAAAACAACAGCACAGAATCTCACATTCGCAGTGGAACAAAATATAATATCAAATAATAGCATTTATACAATGAAAAGTTGTAATTGTCAGTTTACATTCAATAAGCATGCTCAATGAAAACTGGACATTTGTAACAACTTGTCCCAGCATACAAACAATATAACTCCAAAACATAGAGGAATATACTCCATACGTTCCTGCCGTCCAGTGTGCAACCTGAGCTCCAGAACATCATAACCTGAAAATATGTAATACTCGATCTGACCCAAGTATTATAATAAAGTAACACCTAGGTCAGGCTGGAAACCAGAGTGCGCAAACTCATAAAACTTGAAAATACCGAGTTAAAACTTATTTGAAACCAGGGTAACTCGTACCTCACTACGAGTTCTTAACCTGTTTATAACCAATACTTATTTCACAAAATGATCTAAGTATCATTACTCAGTTTAGATGGTCCAGTTTACTTAGTTTATTTCATTCCAGCCTATTGATTCCATAATCAAATCTATAAAGAATTACAGTAGTTACTAATCGAAGTGGTTTCAGATATTGCTAATATCTGGCTCTAGTCTCTTCGATTTCAAAGTCATCTTTAATCCAAGTTGTTTAAGTTAATACAATTAAATTTTAAACACAGGATGTCAATTTACATAGCAATTCATCACCAATAAATAACTCACATCATCACAGTTCAATCGAAACATATCATATCACAGAACATCACAAATGATCAGACTAGAGACATTAATCCAAACATTCAATACAATTTAATCATCATAAGCAAGATTGGTTATACAATTCCTAATTAATTTAGCAAATTAAATTAATTACTTTAAATTACTTTTAAACGCTGCTTAATTAACCTTATTTAATTATAACCTTTTATTATCATTTTAATTAATTAATGAAATTAATAAATTATTCTTTAATTATTCACATTAAGAAATTATCCTTTAATTAATTACATAAAATAATTAGCTTTTTAATTAATTACATTAAGTAATTAGCCTTTAATTAATTAAGACCTTAACTAATTTAAGATAAACCATTTATCTTACTTAATTATCATTAAAATCTTATTAAATTAAATGCTTGAAATTAATATATACAAAATCTCCTGAGACCTTTTTATTGATTAAAAATTCGATATATTTATCTTTAATTACTTACTTAATTGCAACCTTTATACCCTGAAAATACTTGGGAATTGATATAATTATTGAAACCAAAACAACTTAAAATCAAAACACACTTGACTTTATAATCTATATATTTGAAATTTGTTTGAAACTTGATAATTACTTTTACTTGAAACTTATTTAACTGTTGGTTGTAAAAACATATACAACTTCTCTTTGAAACTTGCTTAATTACTTTTCTTTTAAAAACTTGTTAACGGAATTCATTTTCATCAAGAAACCCGAGCCCAAGCTAGAATTTCCCAAACAATCACTTGAGCACTCCTTCCTTTACTCTGCTCAATGAACCTCACGAATGACTCGAGAACGACATCGAGCCAAGACTTTTAAATAGGAGCGCCTTTTTCCCCAGAGCCAATCTCAAAATATTTTATACTATACACATATAGTATCTTTCAAATCATACTCTTCATATGAATCACATATAGATCTCCTTTACACAAATTGATATCTCAAATCGATAGTTCCAAACTAGGCTTTCCAAATTCCCAAAATTGATTTTTCTCAAAATCAAAAGCCTTTCAAGATCAATAAGTTTCCAAAAACTTTTCCAGATCCATTTTCAAAAATCATTTATATGTATAGATATATATAAGTTTATCCTTTTATCTAAAACAAAATACTTTGGATTACATCTTACTTATATAAATCCCTTTTATACTTTAAATATTTTCAAAAAAAATTCTTGTGGTTTTAGATTCAATAAGGTTAGTTATCATATAAAACAAATATATGTATATATATAACTTTTATTATGCCAAATCAATTATTCAAGTTTGATTTCTTTTATAAAGTTACTTGCCACAGTTCTCACCTTTTTAAAAAAAAATGAATTTTAGTTATAGTGATATCCAATTTCCACTCTTATTCATCATATATTTCAAAATATATTTTTCAATTTCAAAAATTATTTTTACACTTCTTTGCAAAATTTTCAATATCTATTTCATTCGAGCACGTACGATGTAAATACATCATCCATACGCAATATCAAATACGATCGCTCACTAGATCATACAATTTCACTTCCAAACTAGTATCATCCACCTGACTTTCTAGTGTGTACTTAGATCTGGTTTCTTGATCAGAAACCATCATTCTCCTTACATAGCCATAACTATGACAGAGAATTTCCAGAATCAATCAAAAATCCATATCCAGGGTTCACCGTCGAAAATAGGGTGAAAAATCCCAACTCGGATCGATATACTATCTCAAAATTCTATGCTCGAATCTGGACCAAATCGTTGTGCGAATAGAATAATATACATACATCCTACATATTTATCTCTATTGATTATTAGCTAAATCAATTCTCTTTTTATTCACCTTCACTTTTATTTCTATTCACTTATTCACAATTGCTTCAATCCCCATTTAGGTTATCTCTTCCATTCTTATCCCAATTTGTATTCAATTATAAACAGCTTTCACTCCGACCGGCTTGAATTTAGAAAATAGCTTGAAAAGTTTAAAATGGATAAATGGTTGTAAAATAGTAATTAGTTGTAAAATAGATGTAGAATAGCTAAGTAGTTATAAAATAGTTAAATAGTTGTAGAATAGTTAAAATAGTTGTAAAATAATAAGTAGTTATAAAGTAGTTGTAAACTAGTAATTTGTTTACAAAACAGTTGTAAAATTGTTGTAAAATAGTCAAATAGTTCCAAAAATAGTTATAAAATAAGTATAAGATAGTTTGGGTTTTAAAAAGAAAGACTGTGCGTTAAATGGCTAAGAAAAATAAATTTAAGAAAGTTTATATTAAAATAATTCGTTTGAAAAGAGTATCAGAGCCAAACCGCTCAATTTCCCATTCTCCCATTCCAATTAACCTTTAATCTCCATTCCATTAAATTGATTCAATTTCAATTCAATTTAAATTAACTTCAATTTCCATTCCAAATTCAAACCAATTCCATTTGAATTTACTTAAACAAATTTCAATTTGAACTAATTTCAATTCCAATCTCAACTTTTAAACCATCTCAAATTATATAAATTCGAGTTAAATTTTCCCGTGTTGATTTAATCCCTTAAATAAAATTAACCTTTATTTTTAATTTAACAACCTTTGTTTTTAAACAATTTAATTCTGAGTCACAATTTCTAATATTCATTTAAATTACTTTTACTTAACTCATAACATGGGTCAATTAAGAGTTCAAATCACTTTGAATAATTTGATCTTCGGAATCCAATTTATTTCCCAATTGTTTTTTAACTTATTCAACTTTGATTTAAAATTCCAATTAAATTTCAGTTTGAATTAACTTCAAATTCCATTTTCAAATAAAAAGAAAGTGATTGTATATTAGACCGTACTGCCACAAAATATTCCACACATTAATAGACTGCACACGAGTAGTGCAAAAATCACATCCATTTATCCATAATAAAAGTCTTACAAAGTCATAAATCTAGACGCCTTCACCACTACCTAGGTGTTTAGGAAAGAACAGAGGCCTAGCATTTCTACAAGAATCCTTTTTGTGGACTCCCTTCCAATGGGCAAAGCCCGAACATACACTTTTCAACAGGATGTCCCCACTTATAACATTTACCACAAAAGGTTTCTACCCTCCCATCAATCTGCATAACCTTCACGCCTCCTGCAGGACGTTCCACAACCTTATTCTTCTTTTGTCTCTTGAGACAATTCCTAGCGATGTGTCCCAACTCCTTAAAATAATAACAAATAGTCGACTCCTATATAGGTTCTACAGGTTTACGGTTCACCTTCCTCACTTCAGGGCAATGGTTAAGGAAATGTCCTTTCTTATGACACTTAAAGCATAAGATTTTGGAGCGAAACCGTTGAAATACACCCTTCAATTCCTCCCTTGTTTTACTGCACTTGGCTGCATAATGACCCTTATTGTACATTATCATAAGGTCCTGGTCCATCCCTTTCCTTAATCCGATTCTCATACTCCTGTATCGCTTCTTCTCGTTCCTTACACGCAGCTGCCCTCCGCTCCCTGCGTCTTGCCTTTCATTCTTCACTCTTAGCCATATCTCTCCAAGACTGGATTTAATGGGACTTCCTAACCTATATTAAACTTAATTAGTAGAATTCCAACTTTTATTCTTATTTATTATTTCTTTTAACCTTTGAAACGATTTCAAATTTCCTTAAAACTTAGATTTTAAAACTTCACAATTTAAATCCCTTCCCATTTACAAGTCATTCTTTTCGAATAACCGAAAGTGGAGATAGGAGATTACACTCAACTACCAATTTAAGATGAAAGCACACAGCAATCAAACAAGAATTTTATTCAAAAAAATCAACCCACTTTTAAGTTACAACGCACGCCCTATTTATAGCCTTTCGCCCATCCCCTTAAGTCGTACACGACTTACGAATCATCCTTGGGTCGGCAGCGACTCATCAGCAGTGACTCAATATATGCGACATACGACTCAACTCATTACATCACCACACACATGACCGACTTAACTCCTTGCCGACTTGCGGGTTACAAACATAAGCGACATAACAGTATGACGACTCAACAACAACAACGACTTAATATAATACACGACTTAACGAATACACGACATACGACTTAACACCGTTTACAACTCAATACAACACATATACCCAACACGGACGACTTATCAATCAACGACTTATCATTGCCACGACCTAAAATTCAGCGACTCAAGAGAAAACAACTTATGACCTATTATTTACAACACAACGACTCAACATAGGTCGTGAACGACCTACTGAAGATAACCCGGCAGCAACTTAGCCTTCAGCGACTTAAGGTCTTCATGCGCTTCATATTCATAACGTCCTGATGCTTTAGGTCGTGACTTTGTTAAGTCGTAACCCGTTAGCGACCTATAGAATAACTCAAGTGTTGCCTCTTCCTTCAGCCGCATTCCATTAGGTCGCAACCGACCAAAGACATGTTGCCTCGAAACTTGTAACTCGCGAGGTACCTTCTGCTTTGTTAGGTCGCTTGTAGCTATAGGTCGTAGACGACCTAAACATGCCGAGCGACTTAAGACTTGGTTAAGTCGTTGGTCCTTCCCATGTGACCTGTTAGGTCGTTCCTCCTCCTCACGTGACCCGTTAGGTCGGGGCCGACCTTCATTAACTCGTGAACGACCTAAGCCTTGTGCTTCCGTAGGTCGCGCTGCATCATCCTCCCCTGGTTGACAGAAATTCGACCTCGAATTTTCACCATCTTCTTCCACAACAAGTTCAGCTCCATGGTACGGAATTAAATATTTGACGTTGAAAACATCAGAAGTATGAACATCTTCTGGTAACTTTAATTGATACGCATTCTCATTGATTTTCTTTAGAATTTCAACTGGACCAATTTTCCACGCCTTCAACTTATTGTATGTTCCCACCGGAAAACGATCTTTTGTCAACACTGCGTAAACCAAATCACCTTCGTTAAATTCAACACTTCGTCGCTTCAAATCTGCAGTTCGCTTATACTTCTCATTTGTTTTCTCCAATCGTTCCTGAACGATTTTATGACATTCCGTCAAAGCATCAACAAAATCAGTAGCTCGTTTAACGGTCCCCTTTGGTTGAGGCACTATTGTTAAATCCAACGGCCCCTTCGGTAAGCTTGAATACACAATCTGAAATGGACTGAAACCTGTACTACGATTCACCGCATGATTATGAGCAAACTCTGCTTGACATAACTTCACATCCCAACTTTTCAGATTGTCTTTCACCAAACATCTTAACAAATTTCCAAATGATCTATTAACTACCTCCGTTTGCCCATCGGTTTGCGGATGGTAAGCGCTACTAAATTTCAGCTTCGTTCCAACCATCTTCCACAAACTTAGCCAAAAATGACTCAAAAAATGAGTATCCCTATCCGACACAATAGATTCTGGCAATCCATGAAGTCGATAGATCTCCTTGAAAAATAACTGAGCGACATGAACAACATCCGCCGTCTTCTTACAAGCAATAAAATGTACCATCTTCGAGAAACGATCCACCACAACATATATAGAGTCATTCCCCCTTTGAGTTCTCGGCAAACCCAGCACAAAATCCATGCTAATGTCTACCCATGGTTTTGTAGGAACAAGTAATGGCATATACAATCCTGCATTTGTAGCTGTCCCTTTCGAAACCTGACAAACATGACATCTACGCACAAACCTTTCAACCTCTTTCCTCATTGACGGCCAAAAATAAGATTGAGAAATTAACTGCAAAGTACGATCTCTACCCACATGGCCTTCTTCATGTAGCTCCTTTATAATCTTCATTCTCAAACTACAATCCGGTACGCATAAACGATTTCCTTTAAACAGAAAACCATCCACCAATACAAACTCATCAGCATTCCCCTCCTTGACTTTTTCCACAAAGTTCATAAAGTAAGGATCTTCTTCCATCAGTTCTGGCAACAATTCAAACCTTGTCACCTCAACCTTCATTGTAGTCAACAAGTGATTCCTTCTGCTCAATGCATCTGCTACACGATTCGTGATTCCCGATTTATGTTTCACAACAAACGTAAATTGCTGCAGATAAGCAATCCATGATGCATGCCTTGCTGAAATCTTATCCTGCCCTTGTAAGTGCTTCAACGCTTCATGATCAGTGGAATGAACAAACTCCTTCTGAAACAGATAATGTCTCCAGTGCTTCACAGCTTGAACAATTGCATAAAACTCAATATCATAAGTGCTATATCTCAACTTAGCTCCAGACAACTTCTCACTGAAATAAGCAACTGGTCTTCCACTCTGACTCAATACTCCACCAATCCCAACTTTAGATGCATCAGTATGTAGTTCAAACAACAACTGAAAATCCGGTAAAACTAGAATTGGTGTTGTCGTCAGTAGTGTCATGATCTTCTCAAAAGCAACCCTTGCTTCCTCTGACCACTCAAACTTCTTTCCCTTCATGCAATCGGTTACAGGTGCCATTACACTACTAAAATGTGGAATGAATCTTCGATAGAAAGATATCAATCCATGAAAACTTCTCACTTCAGTAATTGTCTTGGGTTGTGGCCAACTCCTGACAGCTTCTACTTTACTTTCATCCACTTGAATACCTTCCTTCGACAGAACATATCTCAGAAACAAAACACTGTCCATCATAAACACGCACTTCTTTGCTGCTGCATAGAACTGCTCTTGTCGTAGAATTAACAGTACTTCTCGCAAGTGCTGGATGTGTTCTTTCATACTCCCACTATAGATTAAAATATCATCAAAGTAAACAACCACGAACTTCCCAATGAATGGTCTGAAAATCTGGTTCATCACTCTCATAAAAGTACTCGGAGCATTTGATAAACCAAATGGCATAACCAACCATTCGTATAAACCTTCCCTGGTTTTGAAAGCAGTCTTCCATTCATCGCCCGGTCTAATACGAATCTGATGGTTTCCACTCTTCAAGTCAATCTTTGAAAACACAACAGCCCCACTCAACTGATCAATCAAATCATCGAACCTCGGCATGGGAAATCTGTATCTCACAGTGATCTTTTTCAAAGCCCGACTGTCCATACACATCCTCCACGAACCATCCTTCTTTGGTACTAATAAAGCTGGCACTGCACAAGGACTCAAGCTCTCCTGAACACGCACTTGTTCTAACAGATCCTCCACCTGCCTTCTCAGTTCCTCATGCTCCTTAGGACTCATCCTGTAATGTGGCCTGTGTGGTCATACTGCCCCTGGCACAAGATCAATCTGATGTTGAATATCCCGCAACGGTGGTAACTCCGTTGGCAACTCTTCAGAAAACACATCTTTGAATTCCTCCAAGATCGGTTTTACTTCCTCTGGAACTTCAACGGATTCAGTAGCTTCGTGTCCAACCAACAAAAACACCTCTGGACTCTCCTCTACTTCTTCGATGAATTCCTTCAAAGTCAACAAATTCTTCAGCTCCTCAATCTCTTCTGACTTGCTTTCTTCTTGTTGTCTCTTCTTTGGTACTAAAATGATCTTAACACCCTCGAACATAAAACTGTAGCTATTGGTTCGACCGTCATGCTGCACTGCTCGATCATACTGCCATGGTCTTCCCAAAAGCAAGTGACAAACATCCATCTCCACAACATCACACCAGATCTCGTCTTTATATTTCTTCCCAATAGAAAATGGAACTCGAATTCTCCTGTCCACCTTCACTTCTCCTCCTTTTCTCAACCACGCTAACTTGTAAGGATTTGGATGCTTCTCCGTTTGCAGCTTCAACTTTCTCACAGCTTCGGTAGAAATAATATTGTCACAACTTCCAGCGTCAATCACAAATTTACAAACCTTTCCCAGAATAGTGCATGTTGACTGAAAGATATTACTCCTCAACCAACTAGACTCTTCTTCATGCTTCGGTATTAAACAAGACCTTCTCATCATTAGATTACATCCTTCATCTCCTGACGCAACATCCTGTTCATCCTCCTCAACTGGACTAGGATAACCTCCCCAACATCCTCACCTTCAACTTCAGCAATCATAGTTCGTTTCTTCGGCTTCGGACATTCATTACTTTTGTGACCCAACTCCTGGCAATTGTAACATTTGAAACCACAGTTAACTTTCGTCTTTGCAATTTCATTCACAAATGGTTTACCGACAGGTTTAGAAACATTAGAACTTCCACTGGCACCCTTCACTGGATTATTGGAATTAGTAAACACACCACCTCCACGCCTTCCCTGCTTCTCCCAAGCCAACGCTTTCTGATGTGCTTCTGCTACAGATCTCGGATCAAACATATTCACCATATCCTGGATCTGCATTCTCAATCCCCCAATGAATCTAGCAGTTAGCTGTTCTTCTGTCTCCATGATATCATTTCTAGCAATCAGTTGATAAAATTCATCAGCATAATCATTAACAGTCTTCGTCCCTTGCCTCAGATTCTGCAACCTCTGATACATGAGTGATTGATAATTGTAAGGCAAGAATGTAGTCTTCATTAACTTCTTCATCTTCTCCCATGATTCAATCTTTGACTTTCCCATTCTCTCCCTTGTATGTTTAGTTTGCTGCCACCATGCTAAAGCTCTTCCCCTCAACCTAGTAGCAACCAACTTCACTCTTATATGCTCAGGAACCTCTTTAAAGTCAAAAATCTCTTCAACATTAGACAACCAATCAAGAAATTCTTCAGCTACCATTCCACTCTTGAACTCTGGAATTTCCATCTTCATACCCGATTCCCATCAACGATCATCATCTAAATCCACATATTGATTCCGCATTTGACCTCGATCTCGATAATGCATACTACTTCTATCACCATCTTCATCAAAATCAAATGTACGTCTATATCGATCTCGTCTTTCTTCATCTCTATAATCATGCATGGTCCTTCTACCCGGTCTTTCCATATCGGGATGTGATTCATTTTCAAACTCACGTGGAGTTCTTCCCTCTTCATATCTATAGTCATGGTGATCTCTCCTTGATGAAATTGATGTTTCTCTTCTTTCTCTAAAAGATTGCGGTGATACCATTCTCGCTTCCGTAACCGATGGCGAAACTCGGTTTCCTCCATGGTTCGAGATTGGTGATCTCCTCCTTTGATTTTGATTCAAATCATTCATCAATTTCTCTAACTTTCCAATGCCTTCATCAAATTTCTCATTAATGCATTGTTCCATTTGCTCGGCTTCTTCCCTTCTATACAACGCTTCAACATTTTGATGACGATTAGCTCTCCTTGGTGGCATGATTAAATCAACACAAACACTTCAAAACTTCACAAATCTTCTACAAATCAAACTTCAAACTTCAACACTAACTTGTATAACAAGTCACGGCCTTCACTCAACTCGGCTCAACTCACTTCAAACTCTTCTCCAAAAATTCAAACACTTTCCGGACTTTGATTCAAAATGAAATGGATCAAAAGATTCTAACTTGTTGCAACTTCAAGATGAACACGATGAACACCAACTTCAAACTTCTTGGCTCCAAGACTCGGCTTAGCTACGATTGGCTAAGTCTAGCTCCGATACCAAAACTAACGCAGCGGATATTAACAAAACGATATAGATCGATGAAAGTAGCAAACGGTGGATTGAAGATATTGAAATGCCCAAATTCATTGATCACAAAGATACCGAATTCTAGCTGTCTTCGACACGTTGATCGCGCACGATACCTTGAAAGAAGATCTACAATTCTTCAAACGTTGATCAAGCGCACTTGATACCGTGAATTGGCTTCAATGATCGTTGATTCGAGCGCACTCGAATAACCGAAAGTGGAGATAGGAGATTACACTCAACTACCAATTTAAGATGAAAGCACACAGCAATCAAACAAGAATTTTATTCAAAAAAAATCAACCCGCTTTCAAGTTACAACGCACGCCCTATTTATAGCCTTTCGCCCAGCCCCTTAAGTCGTACACGACTTACGAATCATCCTTGGGTCGGCAGCGACTCATCAGCAGTGACTCAATATATGTGACATACGACTCAACTCATTACATCACCACACACATGACCGACTTAACTCCTTGCCGACTTGCGGGTTACAAACATAAGCGACATAACAGTATGACGACTCAACAACAACGACGACTTAATATAGTACACGACTTAACGAATACACGACATACGACTTAACACCGTTTACAACTCAATACAACACATATACCCAACACGGACGACTTATCATTGCCACGACCTAAAATTCAGCGACTCAAGAGAAAACGACTTACGACCTATTATTTACAACACAACGACTCAACATAGGTCGTGAACGACCTACTGAAGATAACCCGGCAGCAACTTAGCCTTCAGCGACTTAAGGCCTTCATGCGCTTCATCTTTATAACGTCCTGATGCTTTAGGTCGTGACTTTGTTAAGTCGTAACCCGTTAGCGACCTAGAGAATAACTCAAGTGTTGCCTCTTCCTTCAGCCGCATTCCATTAGGTCGCAACCGACCTAAGACATATTGCCCCGAATCTTGTAACTCGCGAGGTACCTTCTGCTTTGTTAGGTCGCTTGTAGCTATAGGTCGTAGACGACCTAAACATGCCGAGCGACTTAAGACTTGGTTAAGTCGTTGGTCCATCCCATGTGACCTGTTAGGTCGTTCCTCCTCCTCACGTGACCCGTTAGGTCGGGGCCGACCTTCATTAACTCATGAACGACCTATGCCTTGTGCTTCCGTAGGTCGCGCTGCGTCAAAATTAGGCACTAATACGTTCACTGTAGAAGTGCTGAGCAATCGTATGCTGGAAATCCTAGATTGTTAGGGTAAAGAAGAAAGAGGTAGAAGAAGAAACAGAAAACAACAGCATGGAATCTCACATTCGCATCGGATCAAAATATAATATCAAATCATAGCATTTATACAATGAAAAGCTGCAATTATTAGTTTATATTCAATATATCAGAGTACAACCATGCTAAAAAAAATTGGACAGTTGTAACAACTTGTCCTAGAATACCAACATATAACTTCAAAACATAGCAGCCATACGTTCGTGCCATCCAGCTCGCCACCTGAGCTCCAGAACATCCTAACCTAGAAATATGTAATACTCGGTCTGACCCGAATATTACAGTAAAGTAACAACCGGGTCAGGCTGGAAATCAACGTGAGTAAACTCATATAACTTGAAAATATTGAGTTATAACTTAATTGAAACCAAGGTAACACATACCTCACTATGAGTTCTTAACCTGTTTATAACCAATACTCATTTCACAAAATGATCTAAGTATCGTTACTCAGTTTAGATGGTCCGGTTTACTTAATTTATTCCATTCCATCCTATTGATTCCATAATCAAATCTTTGAAGAATTACAGTAATTACTAATTGAACTGGTTCCGTACATTGCTAATATCCGGCTCCGGTCTCTTCGATTCCAAAGTCATCTTTAATCTAAGTTGTTTAAGTGAATACAATTCAATTTTAAACATACGATGTCAATTTACATAGCAAATTCATCACCGATAAATAACCCACATTGTCACAGTTCAACCCAAACATATCATATCACAGAACATCATAAATGATCAGACTAGAGACCTTAATCCAAATATTCAATACAATTTAATCATCCATAAGCAAGATTAATTAGTTATACAATTCCTAATTAATTTAATAAACTAAATTAATTACTTTAAATTACTTTTAAACCCTGCTTAATTAACCTTAATTAATTATAACCCTTTATTATTATTTTAATTAATTAATGAAATTAATTAATTATTCTTTAATTATTCGCATTAAGTAATTATCCTTTAATTAATTGCATCAAGTAATTTGCTTTTTAATTAATTACATTAAGTAATTAGCCTTTAATTAATCAAGACCTTAATTAGTTTAAGATAAACCATTTATCTTATTTAATTATCATTAAAATCTTATTAAATTTAATGCTTGAAATTAATATACACAAAATCTTTTAAGACCTTTTTACTGATTAAAAATTCAATACATTTATCTTTAATTGCTTACTTAATTGCAACCTTTACACCTTGAAAACACTTGGGAATTAATATATTTATTGAAGCCAAAACAACTTAAAATCAAAACACACTTGACTTTGTAATCTATATATTTGAAATTTGTTTGAAACTGGATAATTACTTTTACTTGAAGCTTATTTAACTGTTGGTTTTAAAAACATATACAACTTCTCTTTGAAACTTGCTTAATTACTTTGCTTTTAAAAACTTGTTAACGGAATTCATTTTCATAAGGAAACCCGAGTCCAAGCTAGAATTTCTCGAACAATCACTCAAGAACTCCTTCCTTTACTCTACTCGATGAACCTCGCGAATGACTCGAGAACGACATCGAGTCAAGACCGTACTTTCCCGATCCTCTTCTTCTCCTTCCTCCATTTCAAGCCATAATCTAGACATATAAGAATCCATATGTACGTGCACATATGGTCGGAGCATCTTCGACCATTGCCGCTATCACCAGCAAGTTGACATCGACAAGCAAGATCGCCTCTAGAACCCAAAAACTCGATATCACCAACCAAATCGAATTTGACATCTCAGCCATACCTAAAACGATATCACTTCACCAAAACATCTCTCTCTGCCCATCTCTGATCATCTGAAACCTTGCCAGTGCGTCTGGGCCCTTGTAAAAAACCCACGCTGCTTTTCCCCCCACCTTCGATCGAGTTCGTTGCGATGACGACGTCGCATTGGCCTCGAATCCAACATCGACCCAGTCAGGGTTTTAAACCCTACTTCACAATCGTCTCGTCGCCACGGTGATCTGAAAAATCGAAGACCATTTTTCCCCGGTGCCTCGACCTCTGAGATACCTCCAGTAGCGACTTCGACCACCCCAGATCCTCCGATCGCCAGAATTCGACAAAAACACAATCTCCGTTCAACTCGACAATTCTCCTTAATCCCAGCCTTAAAAGTCTGGAAACTATTATCAAAATTCATTATTTTCGAAAACGAATTTGATTATAAGATCAAAACATCGAAATTGAACAATCAAAATCTGACATTGATTGATCTTCTTTGTACTTCTCATCTTCCAGTGATATTCTTGCTATTTGTACTTTTTATAATATTTTTAAAAGTTGAATTAGGTAAAAACAAACAAGTTTCATTTAAAGATCATATCATGAAACTGTTTATATAATGAGATATGAATTTTCTAAACTTGACTTAGTTTGTTAAAATCAAACAGCAGCCCGTTATCCATACACAGACAAGCGCATACACACACACACATAGTCATTTAGCTATTTTTCAAACAAAATTCATTCACGCAAATCATATGCACACATTACTCTAAATTTTATCATATGCAACAACAAATAAAACAGTTTTAAGCTTTTAAAAACAGATTGTTTACTCACTTGTTTTAGAAAACAAAGGACAGGGCTTTCATTTGGAACTCGATTTTTAAGCCGATGGTTGATTTTTGAATTGCACCTTGATCCTTGCTTCAGTTGAAAGAGTTGATGTTGTTGAATTTGAAAGAGTTGTTGTTCATATTTTTCTTTAGTTTGATTTCTTTTAGTATTTTTTAGTTTAGAAGTTGAATGAAAAGAGGAAAACTGGTTTATGAAATGAAAGAATTGAGAATGTATACAGCTTTGTTCTCTAATCATTTATTTATATTTTTTTTCAAAAAGAACAATTGCCACTTTGCAATTGCATGTTACTCCTAGCTCACAAATTTCAAAAACTAATATTATGTATTCTTTTTTTTTTATATATACTTATTTTTATACCAACTATGTTTTATAAATTTTTGTTTAATGTTATATATTTTTATATATACAAACTAAGTTTATTCATGAATAATTTTAAAAGAAAGTACATTAATCCCTTTTTATTAAATCTTATTTTAAGCTATCATACTTTTAAGTAAATAAATATTTATTTTTAGTGTTTTGAAAATATAGAATAGCATTTGAAAACTATTATATTGAATTCAAAACAATGCTTCCTAACCATAATATATACATATATATTTATGCACACACACATACACACACTTATATACTTGTGTATGTATACGCTTATAATTTTCAACATTATAAAGTTTGCATATATTTATTTATATGTTTATTAATTTACTATAAGATTCATCATTTTTAGATATTTATAATTCAACATTTATTATAGTTTCAAATTCACTTATTTACATCCAGATATTTTTAATTATCATAATACTATTTGTTCAACTTATAAATCAGTGTTTCAATAGTTAAAACCAGTTAATTACCAATTATCAGGTGTCTAAAAATCCATGTTATCACATATTATATATGTTATGTTATGTTATTTTAAACTGTTTGAGATAACATAAGTATACATGTATGTATATAAGATAAATTTTGAAACTAATATAATTAAATTAAAATTGTTTAATTAAATAAATTAATTAAAGGTTAATTAATTAAATAAAAATACACATATATATATATATATATAAGATATATGTGTTATAGTGTACACTATAAAGATTATAGTAGATGTGTCCAATATAAAAATTACATTGGAATACTAATATAAAATTAATCAGGGAGTTAATTAATGAAATATTATACATAAGAATATCATATAAGTAATATGAAATATAAAAGTTATATAACAACAAAACTTATATGATATGAGTGTATAGACTAAAAGAGGAACATTAAAGAAACCCAAATAGACTTAAGGAATAAATACATACGCAAATGTACATATACCGTGATTTCTGATGTGTTTGACACTTGAATCACAAGCGTATTTCATATGAAATACATTATTCCATAAGTCAATATCGCTTGATATAATGTTGTCCTCTACTATATATATATATATATATTACTTGCATATTCCTTAGTTGTTGTGCAAACTCAAGCTAGGGATGTTATGTGTAGTATTATTAATATATTGAACAGATGAGGTAAGATAACTATATGTATTTGTTGAGCAAACTCAAGGTACATATACTATACTTACGCCATCACGATATGAAAGGTACGAGTGAATAATCTCTTTCAATTTGTTTAGCAAACTCAAGTTTGAAATGCGATTAGGACAAGGAAAAATGAGTTAGGGATTGTATGTGGTACAACCGATAAGGAGTTATCCATTGTTTGTGGGGCTTTGATTTGTTGAGCAAACTCAAGGTCAGAATACCAAGACAGATGAGTCCTAATACCCATTAGTGAAGTCAAAAGACTTTTATGTTTCATCTTAGGGTTTGGAGAAACATAAAAGACTGGTGGGAGCCTTATTAGAAAAATGAAATGGTAACATTTAACCTTTCTAATATTGTAAGAACATATGCTAAATAATGTTACAATTATCTATAATGATAATTTTGTGCATTTAATATGATTAATAAAATGTTTATCGATTAACACATATAGACGAACTGAATTGAAAGTTGACAAATGGAAATATAATACCCACTATTAAATTCATACAGCATGTTAATGTTTTCTAAGCCCATGCAAGTGTCTAATTCTTACAATTACTTGATATATTCGTAAAATGGTTACTTATGTGCTTTTGGTTGAGACTGTATTGTGCTCTATGAGTTGCGAACTCTAAAAGCAATACAAGGCTATGAATACTTGATCCATATACAATCATTTATAAATGTTATATGGTGAATAGTCACAGTTGGTAATGTATGATACTTCAATAAATATAGTTATTGGAAATAAGCTAATAAACAGTATTTTGAGATGATGTATTCATCTTGGTTGATTACAAAAGGGAACATATTGTGTTAATGCAACATAAGACCAAAAAACTACAAGATAGATCTAAGAACCCGATCGCTGAAATGTCATTTTGATCAGTTTACATACAGTATAACATATTTGATGTCCTTAAATGTAAGGATAATCAAATGCAATTTTGTAAAGAGTTTGTTATGATATTGTAGTAAGGTTTTCTTTTGAATAATTTGACCTTTGAAAGGAAAATGAATGTATAAGAATATATGTAAGCTAAGGTACAGTTGGGATGAAGAAAATGAATAGTCACTTCCGCTTCATAGATACGACGACCTGTGAGCTTTCTGACCCTCGAAAATAGACACTAATACGTTCACTGTATAAAATGCCGAGCAATCGAGTGTTGAAAATACCAGATTATAGGGTTTAAGAAGAAAAGGAGATAGAAGAAGAAAGAAGAGAACATAACACAGAATCTCACGATGCAAGGGAACAAAATATAATATATAATAACAGATTTTTATACAAAAGCTATATCAGTTAATATACATACAAATTATCAGAGTACAACCATCAACATAGAAAGCTAGACAGTTTAAATAGCTTGTCCTCACAACTGTTGAATATACAGCCTACAATACACAGTGGGATATAATCAGGTACGCGCAATACATCTCTGCCATCCAGCTTGTCTCCTGAGCTCCAAAAGCATCCTAACTTGAATCTGTAATACTCGATCTGACCCGACCATTATAACAAAGTAACACCCGAGTTAGGATGAAAACCAGCATGAGTAAACACACTTTGTAACGACCCAGAATTTCTATTAATTAAAATTTGTATATTTAATTGAATTAAAAATATTAATAAGTGAAATTAAACAGTCGAATAAATTTTATTTCGAATAATTGGATTTAATGGGATAATTAAATCGATAATTTAATATTTCAAATTACAGAAATAATTGGAAATTGGGTTTAATTTGATTGAAAATGATTTGTAAAATTTTATTATATCATATTGAAGTTAGAATGATGTTATAGAACTTTTAAAATTGAATTAAAAGTTAATTTGTGAAAATTGAATATTTTAATATTTAATTGACGAGTAAAAATAGCCATTTTTCAAACAGTCTCGGATTTAGACGAAACTAGTTTCATCGGATCCATGATGTGATGTTATTGTAAGGTTTCAAATTTCGTGTCAATCAGATTTACCGTTTGTCCGGTGCAAGCCAAAACGCATAGAAAATTTGTTTAATCGATTTAATTTAAAATTGATCGTTTATTTTCGTAACTCGCACAGATTATCGAATTGGACTCTGAAACATATTCCATTGTGTTCGGAACGCGGGGTAAACCTTAGAAACGCCAACCGGCACGCTTCGTTTGGAGTTCGAAATTTTTTGGAGTAGATAGTGTTTGCAAATTTTCTATAAAAGGCCCTCTATTTTCACAAATTACAACACAACTCAAGAAAACCTAACCCTAGCTGCCAGTTATCATTAATGGCCGAAATTGAATCATCCTTTTCCTCTGATTTCTTCAAATCCACGTATCAGTTCAAGAAATTTTCAACTAGAGAATGGTAGAGGGCATCGAGATCTATAATGTGAACCGCTATGATCGTTTCTAGTGTGATAGATCGTCGACAAAGTGGCTGCAAAGGATGCACATTCGGCACGATTTTCGAGGGCAAATACATGACCGAGCCTACCTGCATTCATGCCGAAGGCCGTGCGCGCGAAGGGCTACAAGTTGGTGGTGCCTGATCGTGGTAGGAGCTCGTCGTGGATGTGCGAAAATCAAGCTAAGTATGGCGGTCGATGGGTTTTTTGTTTGCGTGAAGTAATGAGAGGGGAGAAGAGATAGTTGACGGCTAGATTTCATCACAAGGGAATGCACGGTTCTGATTGGTTCTAGGTTAAATAATAAAAGAATTTGAAGATTAAATTATATATTAATTCGTGTAATGTTTAAAATAGTGCAACCTTTTCATACGAGGTCGGAAAATCACGAAACGAATTGCGTTGGCTTCGTTTTGTCGAGCACTACGCAATGGAGCTGTTTTGGAGTCGTTTGGAGCTAGTGTAAATTTCGGGTAAAATTAAACGCTTATTTAATTTTATTCGAAATAAATGCTGAAACTGAATTGGAAGCAAGGTGAGAACTTCTCACTCAGTTGAAATTGTTTCGATTTAAATTTTAAATAGTTAGATTTAAAATTGATGATTGTATGTCTGGATGATAAATTATTATCTGTTGATGATTGAAATAGACATTATACGCCGTTATTAAGCGGAGGTTATTTATTAAAAACATATACCGCGAATATTTCACTACAAAGTGAAATTGGTATTATCTATATATTTGGAGTTGATTTCCCGCAGTATATAGCGAACGAGACCCTATTGCGCCGCATAATAGCGGATAATATTTTATAAATCCCATATACCACGATATTCCGCATTGGAATGGAATTGATATTGTGCTAATGTCTGTGGATGTAGGGAAACAGGTTGGAGGGATCCAACTAGATCCCTCACCAGTATTTATTTGATTACATATATTATGATGTTTGTTGATTATCATATCCATATATGATATTTGGATGTCGTGATTGACTATTTGGTGTGTTGCATCATTGGGCCAATTTGGAATTTTAAAAGGATTTTAAAGTGATGATTTTCAAATTGAAAAAGTGATTTTTGAAAGTATATGTTTTATTAAATTTTTGAATTGATTCATTTTAAATAATCTAACGTTATAAAATTTAATATTATAAAAATTATGATTTTTGTGAACTATAACCAAAGTGAGATTTTTGAAATAAAAAGTTGATTAATTTATAAAATGGTTTAAGTTGGGATTTTTGAATTATTATAAACGGTTTATATAAAAGATTTATAAAATTGATATTTTATAAATTAAAAATATTGGAATTATAAAACGATTTTATTAAGTGTTAAAATGAAATAAAAATGGATATCATTAGTAAATGAAATTTATAGATTTATAAACTGTGAATTATAAAATGAATAGATTTTTGTAAAATAAAGGATTATAAGTAATTAACTTATAAATTAGATTTTTGGTATAAAATTGAGTTATAAAAGGAATTGGCTAATAAAGCGATTTTATAAATCGAAGTTTTTATAAATAGAAATGGAATTTATAAACATTGTTATAAATCCGAAATCAATTGAATTTGATAGATTTAATATAGAAGGCTACTAAAGGAGATATATTCGCGATTTCGGATAGCGAATTATCCTCGAAATAAAATGTGTAGAAAATATTGAATTTGGTTAGTGAAGCATATTCACGATTTTGGACAGTGAATATATTATTAAATAAAATGGATATGTTTTGGGAAAATGAATATTATCAAATGAAGTTAATTGTTTTAACGATGTATTAAATTGTGTTAAACATCGAAACCATAGATTTCAACATTCATTGTTGAAATAGACGTTTTCGAGAAAAAGAAGGAAATAGTGGACTATAACACTGTTGTTATAGTAAATGATTTCCGAAAGGAAATGTTTTATATAGTATTGGGATTTATATACCTATCTTAATTTTGAATCCCTATACTAGTGATTTTGGGTCGTCGTAACGATGTTTTACGCAACATTCGTTTTGACTCAAATGAATGTGTTAAGAGAAAGTTTTCCTTAAAGAATGAAATATATACTTAATTTCGATTTAAGTATATTGAATATTTTCCAAGTGTTGAAAATAAATGGATTTGTGAATTACTTATTATTAAATAAGTATGGAAATGTTTTCCAATATGAAGTGAATATTTTGAGATTACATCTTTTAAAGATAAATTGAACATGAATATTAGAAATCGATTTGGAAATCGTATATTCATAGATATTTTGGAATTGTAAATTCACTATGGAATTTGTAAAAGAAAGGAAAATTTGTTTAAAAAAATAAACATTGATTTAATTTTGAAGTGTGGAAATAAATTTATGGATTTGGAACGTAAATATAAAGTAAATCAGTAAGGATTTATTTAATTGGTTTAAATGAACCATTTTAAGTTTAAAATGCATAAATATTTGAATGTATTTCCGTTTAAGGAAATTGATTTGAAATTTGTTTTCAAAGATTGAAAGGTGGAAATTGATTTGAAATTTGTTTTCAAATGGTTGAAGTGTGGAAATTATATATCTAGTAAAGATATTTTGGAAAATAAATAATTTGGAAAATTATTTGGAATCTGGTGATGTTGAGCATACCTATTGATAGTTAAATAACCGACTATCAATATTTACCTTTGAATGGGTATTTGTTATGATTTTGCTTGAATTTGAATGCCACACTTATTTTCAAAATAAGCGCTCACAATTCGGGTTAGCGGGGAAGGGACCTTGGGGTCGTATAACCCATTCCAAATATGTGATATGTCGCTATGGATTGCATTTGATGACCGGTGTTGAAGACCGGATATTTTTGAAAACGGAAGGATTATCGTCGAATGACTCTGCATCGGCTGATCTTCGATATAGAGGTTTTATCACCCTTAGTGACGGAAAGTCCGGACGTGATTAGTGAATATCCGGATTGCAAGGACTTCTTTGGAAGTGCCTTCGGTTCTGTTCGAACCCGAACAGACTTGTATGGATTGTTATGTCTGACATTACAAATTGAGATATAAAGCTGATTTCTTTCAAATATATTTCTGTTGGTGGCGGAGAATTTATTCACTTAGCTTAACACCCTTCTCTGAGACATACGAGCTCAGAGGTTATGTAGTTGAAGGTTATTAGTGATATACTTCCAATTAGGTAGTGTGATATGCTAAATGTTGTTGAGCATTTGTTGAATCAGAGCACAGCTTTTGTATAAAGCCTGGCTTTGTGGACGAAACTTCGTCGGACCTCACACCCCGGAAACGGTCAAAACATGAAGGATGCAGCAAGGTTTTTAGGGAGTAGTGCCCTTTTAGTGTATATCATTCCTTTTGGATAGAGATGGTATCATGGTATGGAGCCCAGATATTTAACCTATGTTGTTGCTGCAAATTTATTACTTGGTGGTTGTTGGAATCGAGGATCCTCGGATATAGATCGGTTATGATCGGGGAATGACATATTCGTGTCAGTAGTTACCCAATTTGAAGGGTAACCCGGCCTTGTGTTGGTAGAGATCTAACCGTATCGTTAGGTTCTCGGGTCGTCTTTCCAGAGGCGTACCCATATGGCACTGGTAGGGGTGGGCATAAACCGCACCGCTATACGGAAACCGCGCGCACCGAACCGTAAAAACGGCGTGGAAACCCGCACCGAATCTTCTAACCAATGCAAATACCCCAAACCGGACCTCCCCGCATCGATACGGTTCAGTTGCGGTTTGGACGATTGAACCAACCATATTAAACCAGACCGAACCGAATATTTACACTAGTAATCTTATGATAAAAATATAAGAAAATCCTATCTTATTTTAGATTCTAACGATGTACATATCAATTTTTAGCATATAATATTATATTAATAGTATTCGCTGTCATAAAGGAAGAAGTTATAGTTTTGGTATATTATTTTCATCTCATTTTGTTGGATAAATGCTAATTATAATCTTATTCTAGTCATTTTCTTTGATGATTATGTATTGATTAATGTTGATGTTTGGTTAATCTACCAAAAAAATCTCCCTTGTAGCTAAATGTCAAATTGAAATATTCATACAGTTAAAAACTAATCTTTCATTTCAGTATAACATTGCGTGTTTTAACCTTTAAGTGTAAAAGCTTTACACAGTTGCCTTTGTAAATTGATTGTTGATGTAGGTAAATCTCTTATTTCATATTTAATATGGGTTCAAACCAGACCGGACCGAAACCGAACTGTATTACATTCAAACCGAACCGAAACCGAACCGTTTAAAAAATTAGTACAATGGTTTGAATTTTTGATTAACCGTTTGACGCGGTGCGGAAGCGGTTGGACTTTAAACCGCACCAAACCGCCCCACGCCCACCCCTAGGCAATGGGAAGTTCCTTGGCCTGACCATTTTTTGAAAATCTAAAGAAACAATACGATCTTGTACGGTTTTAGTTGTAGAACCTATCATTCACTTATGGTGGTCACCACTGTTTGGATGGTAGCTATAGTAGGCATAAGTGCGGAATGTCTATGCTGGCCAGGATTTATATCTTTACTTTCGAAATGTTTTCTACACTATGCACTAGTAATAATATCAAATGTTTCTTTTTAATGCGTATCAAGCATCTTTGCCTATCATAAGGAGAAATCTCCTCCGATTCTGCGTTTGCATTGTGTGTGTGTGTAGGAGGCCTTATGGTAGTCTCGTTTTCTAAAATGCATTGCTAATCTATTTTAAAATATCCCTTGGTTTGTTTAAAAAAAAAATAACTGTTTTAGTTCTCACACCAGTCACATAACTGACTCGGAGTTTATTGTTTTCCTTCCTAAACTCTGGGTGCCCACCAATTTCCACATGGGCAGTCAAGAGTTAGGTTATCAGGATATTATGGAATTCGGGAGTTGCTGTAGAGAATTGGAGGCAAGCAGGAGGGCATGGCGTATCATTTAGTATCTAGTATTTCTTTTCCGCTGTTTGTTGTTGTTGTTGTACACTCTGATAATGTAATGTAATATGATGTAATGTAACAACTGATATAATTCTTTGTTTAAAGATATTCATTTATCTATTATATGTTGTTCCGCTGCGATTGTGAGATTCTGATATTGTTTTCTGTTTCCTTTTCTTTCTTTTCTCTCTTCTTCTATCTTTTCTTCTTCTTTAACCATAACGGTACGGTTTTCCGGCCTTCGATTGCTCGGCAGTTGATACAGTGGATGTATTGATGTCGGTTTTCGAGCGTCGAAAAGTCGCAACGTTACATTTGGTATCAGAGCATATGGTTGAGCGACAACATTAGCTCTGTTGGGCGTTACTCATTAGAGATAGAGTCAGTAGTACTCTAGAATGAGTTTGAGTGTAATAATAGATACGAGCGCGTATTTGTTAGTGAATATAAATTGTTTTATATTGTAATGATTGGTTTGTTGAGTGGTGTATGGATTCTGGTCAACACGAGTAATTAACGTTGTTGATAGGGATCTCTAAACACTTGTACAGAACAATTTGACACGATATCGTTTTAAAATAGGGTAAATGAAATAATTTTACCTCGATTATATTTTATAGATAAAGGAATAATTTTTCAGAATTATTAAAGTATATATGAATTGATTGTTTGGTCGTTAAAAATGTAAGAATAAATATAAGTTAATTAAAAGAATAATTATATAAGCAAATGAATTATGAGTATGAAGTTATAATTAGTATAATTTACAATTGTGAAATAATCTTATATATAAGACGTAAAATTACATAAGCAAAAGATTTATAAATGTGATTTATAATCTAAAAACAAAATTCCAGAGAATTGTTTTGAAAGATTTGATATTTTGGAAAATTGTTTTGGAGAAATTAAAGCTCTAAACTCTTTTCGGTCACTGGAAAATAATTCCGATGATGATCGCGACATCATTGGTGTTCATTTTCGGGTTTCCAAAAGAGGGATTGCTGCCAAATAGTTTTAAATGAAAGTTGTTTGGAAAATTTGAGTTTGGGTTTTGAAATTCAAAAGATAATTTGAATTGATTTCAAAAATGGTTTTGAAAGATTGAAAAGACTCTGGAATCCTATTTAAAATATTTATGGGAATGATAAATGGGTTGATAACTTATACAATTTGAGTTTAATAGAATAAATTTAACTTAAAGGATGGAGTAAAATTAAAGGAAGTATAAGTGAATCAATAAAAATCCAAGTGGAAATCGTTGAATATAATTTGTATAACTTATGAAATGAGAAAATGAAAGTGAAACAAATTGTTAAAAATGGTTAAACAATTTTGTTAAGCAAAATAAATCTGAATTTGAATAAGTGATAAAAAATTTGGCTTTGGTAAAAGTTAAATAGAAATGAAATCTGAATTGGGTTTATAAGTGGAAACTTAACTTAAGTTAAACAAATGATGTTTGAAAGAGAATATAACTTAAGTGAAGTTGAATGAAGTTGATTTTGGTATCGAAGAAAATTAATCAAGAGAAGTGATGAATATGAACTTGAGTTATATAAATGAAATTCAACCTTATATAGTTAAAAGAATTAGCAATTGAATTGAACCAATGAATTGAATATTAATCAATCGAATGTAAAAGAATTGATATGGGATAATGAATGAAAGTGTAAATTCATTAGAAGCTAATGAAGTTGAGAAATTGAATAAATTGAATGGAAGTCAATTTAATATCAACCAATTGGAATTAAAAGTGTTGGACCAAATTGAATGTAAAATTAATAATTTGGTTATGATGGTTATGATTTGGTTGTTATATGATTGTTAGTTGATTGTATATAATTCATTAAATGTTAATGAAAATGAATTAATGAAATAGAAATCTATAAATCATTGAAATCGAATTGGAAGTTAAGTAAATCTTCAATAGGATTCAATTTAATTTGGAAGTGAACTAACTTGAATATAAATTAGTGAATGTAAACTAAGTGAATATGAATAAATGAATGTTAGTAAATCCAATGTTAATGAATCAAATGTGATTTAAATTGGAAAACCAATTCAATGAAAATTAATGAGAAATGAAAGAATATTGATTTGGTTATGAATTGATTTGGATAGACATTGATTGTTGGATGTTTATTGGTTGGATAGTTGTTTGATGGTTGTATTTGTTGATTGAATGCATTGCTATATTGGCACATGTAGTTGTTATGTTACTATATGTTATAATATTGATATTGTTTTCATATATACATGTTCTCATTTGTTTGATTGAGTGTATAGTAGGTGCGGATGGCTTATGCTTCGCATTTGGAGCTCGCTTTCGCGCTATAATAGCCGTATATGCTCGCTAATAAAATATAAGGTACATATCTCGGATTAAATATCGTACTTTTACACTTTTTTCCCTGCGGGATGCCTCATCACTTGATGAGATGTATATTTGTGATATATATACTGTCATTTTTTTTCAGATCGAGCCGCGCAAAGGAGACTCTGGCGAAATTTTTCGAAAATAAGGCGTCAGAATATTTTTGAGAAAATTGGAAAATTTTTGAAAACTAAGTTTGGATTTGGAAACTTAGTAAAGATTTTGTAAGAAGTTTAACTATGAATTTTTGGAAAGTTAAACACTTAAGAGATTTGAAAAGTCCAATTTGAATGGTTTGTTTTGGAAAGTTAATGGATTCTGTAACTTTTTCTTACTTGGTAATTTCGAGGACGAAATTCTTTTAAGGGGGAAGTTTGTAACGACCTAGAATTTCTATTAATTAAATTTTTTATATTTAATTGAATTTAAAATATTAATAAATGAAATTAAACAGTCGAATAAATTTTATTTCGAATAATTGGATTTAATGGGATAATTAAATCGATAATTTAATATTTCAAATTATAGAAATAATTGGAAATTGGGTTTAATACGATTGAAAATGATTTTTAAAATTTTATTATATCATATTGAAGTTAGAATGATGTTATAGAACTTTTAAAATTGAATTAAAAGTTAATTTGTGAAAATTGAATATTTTAATATTTAATTGACGAGTAAAAATAGCCATTTTTCAAACAGTCTCGGATTTCAATGAAACTAGATTCATCGGATCCGTAATGTGTTATTATTGTAAGATTTCAAATTTCGTGTCAATCGGATTTACCGTTTGTCCGGGGCAAGCCAAAACGCATAGAAAATTTGTTTAATCGGTTTAATTTAAAATTGATCGTTTATTTCCGTAACTCACACAGATGATCGAATTGGCCTCCGAAACATATTCCATTGTGTTCGAAACGTGGGGTAAACCTTAGAAACGCCAACCGACACGTTTCGTTTGGAGTTCGGAAAATTTTGGGGTGAATAGTGTTTGCAAATTTTCTGTAAAAGGCCCTCCATTTTCACAAATAACAACACAACTCAAGAAAACCTAACCCTAGCCACCAGTTATCATTAATGGCCGAAATTGAATCATCTTCTTCCTCAGATTTCTTCAAATCCACGCATCAATTCAATAAATTTTCAACTAGAGAATGGTAGAGGGCATCGAGATCTATACTGTGAACGGCTATGATCGTTTCTAGTGTGATAGATCGTCGACAAATTGGCTGCAAAGGCCGCACGTTCGAAACGATTTTCGAAGGCAAATACACGACCGAGCCTAGCTGCATTCATGCTGAAGGTCGTGCGCGCGAAGGGCTATAAGTTGGTGGTGCCTGATCGTGGTAGGAGCTCGTCGTGGAGGTGCGAAAATCAAGCTAAGTATGGCGGCCAATGGGTTTTTTGTTCGCGTGAAGTAACAAGAGGGGAGAAGAGATAGTTGACGGCCTAGATTTCATCACAAGGGAATGCACGGTTCTGATTGGTTCTAGGTTAAATAATAAAAGAAATTGAAGATTAAATTATATATTATAATTCGTGTAATGTTTAAAATAGTGTAACTTTTTCATACGAGGTTGAAAAATCACGAAACGAATTGCATTGGCTTCGTTTTGTTGAGCACTACGTAATGGATCTGGTTTGGAGTCGTTTGGAGCTAGTGTGAATTTCGGGTAAAATTAAACGCTCGTTTAATTTTATTCGAAATAAACGCTGAAACTGAATAGGAAGCAAGGTGAGAACTTCTCACTTAATCGAAATTGTTTCGATTTAAATTTTAAATAATTAGATTTAAAATTGATGATTGTATGCCTCGATGATAAATTATTATCTGTTGATTAGACATTATACGCCGTTATTAAGCGGAGGTTATTTATTAAAAACATATAGCACGAATATTTCACTGCAAAGTGAAATTGGTATTATCTATGTACTTGGAGTTGATTTCCCGTAGTATATAACGGACGAGACCCTATTGCGCCGCATAATAGCGGATAATATTTTATAAATCCCATATACTGCGATATTCCATATTGGAACGGAATTGGTATTGTGCTAATGTCTGTGGATGCAGGGAAACAGGTTGGAGGGATCCAACTGGATTCCTCACCAGTATTTATTTGATTACAGATATTGTGATGTTTGTTGATTATCATATCGATATACGATATTTGGATGTCGTGGTTGACTATTTGGTGTGTCTCATTATTAAGCCAATTTGGAATTTTAAAAGGATTTTAAAGTTATGATTTTCAAATTGAAAAAGTGATTTTTGAAAGTATATGTTTTATTAAATTTTTGAATTAATTCATTTTAAATAAATTAACATTATAAAATTTAATATTATAAAAATTATGATTTTTGTGAACTATAACCAAAGTGAGATTTTTGAAATAAAAAGTTGATTAATTTATAAAATGGTTTAAGTTGGGATTTTTGAATTATTATAAACGGTTTATATAAAAGATTTATAAAATTGATATTTTATAAATTAAAAATATTGGAATTATAAAACGAGTTTATTAAGTGTTAAAATGAAATAAAAATGGATTTCATTAGTAAATGAAATTTATAGATTTATAAATTGTGAAATTATAAAATGAATAGATTTTTGTAAAATAAAGGATTATAAGTAATTAACTTATAAATTAGATTTTTGGTATAAAATTAAGTTATAAAAGGAAATGGTTAATGAAGCGATTTTATAAATCGAAGTTTTTATAAATAGAAGTGGAATTTATAAACATTGTTATAAATCCGAAATCAATTGAATTTGATAGATTTAATATAGAAGGTTATTAAAGGAGATATATTCGAGATTTCGAATAGCGAATTATCCTTGAAATAAAATGTGTAGAAAATATTGAATTTGGTTAGTGAAGTATATTCATGATTTTGGACAGTGAATATATTATTAAATAAAATGGATATGTTTTGGGAAAATGAATATTATCAAATGAAGTTAACTGTGTTAATGGTGTATTAAATTGTGTTAAGCATCAAAACCATAGATTTCAACATTCATTGTTGAAATAGACGTTTTCGAGAAATAGAAGGAAATAGTGGACTATAACACTGTTGTTATAGTAAATGATTTCCGAAAGGAAATGTTTTATATAGTATTGTGATTTACTTATCTATCTTAATTTCGAATCCCTATACTAGTGATTTTGGATCGTCGTAACGATGTTTTGCGCAACATTCGTTTTGACTCAAATGAATGTGTTAAGATAAAGTTTTCCTTAAAGAATGAAATATATACTTGATTTCGATTTAAGTATATTGAATATTTTCCAAGTGTTGAAAATAAATGGATTTATGAATTACTTATTATTAAATAAGTATGGAAATGTTTTCCAATATGAAGTGAATATTTTGAGATTACATCTTTTAAAGATAAATTGAAAATGAATATTAGAAATCGATTTGGAAATCGTATATTCATAGATATTTTGGAATTGTAAATTCACTATGGAATTTATAAAAGAAAGGAAAATTTGTTTAAAAAAATAAACATTGATTTAATTTTGAAGTGTGGAAATAAATTTATGGATTTGGAACGTAAATATAAAGTAAATTGGTAAGGATTTATTTAATTGGTTTAAATGAACCATTTTAAGTTTAAAATGCATAAATATTTGAATGTATTTCCGTTTAAGGAAATTGATTTGAAATTTGTTTTCAAAGATTGAAAGGTGGAAATTGATTTGAAATTTGTTTTCAAATGGTTGAAGTGTGGAAATTATATATCTAGTAAAGATATTTTGGAAAATAAATTATTTGGAAAATTATTTGGAATCTGGTGATGTTGAGCATACCTATTGATAGTTAAATAACCGACTATCAATATTTACCTTTGAATGGGTATTTGTTGTGATTTGCTTGAATTTGAATGCCACACTTATTTCCAAAATAAGCGCTCACAATTCGGGTTGGCCGGGAAAGGACCTTGGGGTCGTATAACCCATTCCGAATATGTGATACGTCGTTATGGATTGCATTTGATGACCGGTGTTGAAGACCAGATATTTTTGAAAATGGAAGGATTATCGTCGAATGACTCTGCATCGGCTAATCTCCGATACAGAGGTTTTATCACCCTTAGTGACGGGAAGTCCGGACGTGATTAGTGAATATCCGGATTGCAAGAACTTCTTTGGAAGTGCCTTCGGTTCTGTTCGAACCCGAAACAGACTTGTATGGATTGTATGTCTGACATTACAAATTGAGATATAAAGCTGATTTCTTTCAAATATATTTCTGTTGGTGGCGGAGAATTTATTCTCTTAGCTTAACACCCTTCTCTGAGACGTACGAGCTCAGAGGTTATGTAGTGAAGTTTATTAGTGATATACTCCCAATTTGGTAGTGTGATATGCTAAGTGCTGTTGAGCATTTGTTGAATCAAAGAACAGCTTTTGTATAAAGCGTGGCTTTTTGGACGAGACTTCGTCGGACCTCACACCCCGGAAATGGTCAAAACAGGAAGGATGCAGCAAGGTTATTAGGGGGTAGCGCCCCTTTAGTGTATGTCATTCCTTCTGGATAGAGGTGGTATCATGGTATGGAGCCCAGATATTTAACCTATGTTGCTGCTGCAAATTTATTACTTTGTGGTTGTTGGAATCGAGGATTCTTGGATATAGATCAGTTACGATCGAGGAATGACATATTCGTGTTAGTAGTTACCCAGTTTGAAGGGTAACCCGGCCTTGTGTTGGCAGAGATCTAACCGTAACGTTAGGTTCTCGGGTTGTCTTTCCAGAGGCATACCCATGTGGCAATGGAAAGTTTCTTGGCCTGACCATTTGTAGGAAATCCTAAGAAACAATACGATCTTGTACGGTTTTAGTTGTAGGACCTATCATTCACTTATGGTGGTCACCACTGTTTGGATGGTAGCTGTAGTAGGCATAAGTGCGGAATGCCTATGTTGGCTAAGATTTATATCTTTACTTTCGAAATGTTTTCTACACTATGCACTAGTAATTATATCAAATGTTTCTTTTCAATGCGTATCAAGCATCTTTGACTATCATAAGGAGAAATCTCCTCCGATTCTGCGTTTGCATTGTGTGTGTTTGCGGGAGGCCTTATGGTACTCTCATTTTCTAAAAAGCATTGCGAATCTATTTTAAAATATCCCTTGGTTTGTATTAAAAAAAATAACTGTTTTAGTTCTCACACAGGTCACATGACTGACTCGGAGTTTATTGTTTTCCTTTCTAAACTCTGGGTGCCCACCAATTTCCATACAGGCAGTCAAGAGTTAGGTTATCAGGATATTCTGGAATCCGGGAGTTGCTGTAGAGAATTGGAGGCAAGCTGGAGGGCATGGCGTATCATTTAGTATATAGTATTTCTTTGTTGTTGTACACTCTGATAATGTGATGTAATATGATGTAATGTAACAACTGATATAGTTCTTTGTTTAAAGATATTCATTTATCTATTATATGTTGTTCCGCTGCGATTATGAGATTCTGATATTGTTTTCTGTTTCCTTTTCTTTCTTTCCTCTCTTCTTCTATCTTTTCTTCTTCTTTAACCATAAGGTACAGTTTTCCGACCTTCGATTGCTTGGAAGTTGATACAGTGGACGTATTGATGTCGGTTTTCGAGTGTCGAAAAGTCGCAACGTTACACACTTAATTTGAATTGCTTAAATTATCAAAATCCTTTGAAATAAAGGTAACTCGTAAGACCACGTCACACATAAACACGACAAGTTTTTCCCTTATGAATCCAAAACACTTTTATAGAAAACCCAGTGATATTTTAATAGTGTCTAAGTACAAATACCTATTTAAAATGGTCAAATTTGTTATATTAATTAAACTCCGGCATATTGGACTCTATAATCAAAACCGTAAAGGTTTGTGGTCATTATTAAACCGAAGTGGTTTTGGATAATCGCTGATATGCGATTCCGGTCTCATCGAATCCAAGCAATAAATTTTTAAAGGTTCAAGTCATTTAAATAAAAAATTTAGAATCTGGATATTAATATTTACAAATGGAATTTCATTCCACATGTTTACCTTATCAGGATCAGTCCATCGTAAATAAATCGCTTGTAATCATTTCAATTTTTTCGGAATTTAAATAGTGGTAAGTACGAGGCTATTTACTTTTCATAAAATGCATCAAAGTTTTATTCTAACCACTTTATATTGTTTGGCTACTTAATGGCACAGACAATGTATAATTGAAAATAATATATAAGATCCATATTAGTCAATTATAGATCGTAACTCAATCAACAGTTTATAATCAATATTAATCCGTTTACAGTCGAGATTGATCATTTTCAATTAACTCGGTCGAGTTATACTTTAAAACCCGATTATTATCACTTAAAGAAAATTTTAGTAAGTTAATTTATTTTAAATAGACTTGAGATTAAACCGTTCATTAAATAATTAATTAATTTATCAAAATGTAAATAATTTAAAAAGAAATTACGAATCTGCTATTATCAATTATTACAACCCATTAAATTATTATAAACTATTAATACCAAAAAAGTTTCATTTACTTCCAAACCCAAACCAACCTAAAAGCATCACCTGGCCCCTGTTTTCACCGGCCCAAAGAAAAAAACGGCCCATCCTCATTTTTTTCTCCCTTTCCTATCCTCCCTCCAGTTCTTTTCCTCTCTCTTTCATTTGAGCTATCTCAGGCGCGCATGCAACGGTGCACACACGTGACCTCCAACCACCGAACCAGGCCGCTCATCATCTCCACGAGTCACCGCCGACCCCTCACCACTTTAGTCCAACTGAACCCACGACCTAGCCCTCCATGCAAATTTCGAACTACCAAAACTCAACCCTAACACTTTAGAAACTCATCAACGCCTCGTCTAGCCACCCCAAAACAACATTCTACCCCAAAGTTTTCCCCGAGCTCCACCACCACCATCGTCACCTTTTCCCTCTGGACAACACGTCCATCTCGCTCTCTTCCCTTCGACATTTACACGCAATTGAGACCGAAAGACAACCTACTCAAAACCCTAACACTGCATCGTCAAGCCACCATGATCATAAAAAAATACTGCACCATTTTTCTTGAGTGCCCCATCCCCTACTCCTCCTCCATGGCCAATAGCTTGACCTGAAATCGCTTCGGTCACATGAATTTTCCAAAACAGCCAATACCGATCATTTATGAAATTCTCACTCCACACTACCCAGAAAAATCCCAAACTACCTCTAAAATTAATGTTTTTAAATGACAAAATAAAATTATATGATCCATTACTTATGATGGTTGGAATTTCAACCATGTAAAACCCATTTACTGTAAAACGTCATTTCTCTCTCCGTGCTTGATAAAGTTTTATGATTTTTTTTTTAAATGTTCTTTACTTAAAAACGCACAACTTTGGTTTTAGTATTATTAATGAAAACTTAGTAAATGAGGGGTTACAGATTTTTGAAGTTAAATGTTTTTAATTGATTTTTTTTCTTTTTTCAAACAAGGAACAGAGGAGAGTTTTACAGGCTTTGGGTAGATCTAACAGTATACACATGCCTATACATAATCATATTACAACACATACTTGATATATATATATATATATATATATATCAATGATCTATCCATAACTCAGTTATATATATACATATATATTCATTAGTGATAACCAGTAACTAAATCATAGGTTGTTATACTCATAGTTTTAAGAGATGAACAAACTGTTTGATTACTGCTTCAAGCTTTTACCGCCTAGATCCTATTTTTCTTCTAATGGAAGCTTTTGTTGTTTTGTTTACTTTCTTTTCTTTTGTGCAAGAATGGTAGAATGTTAAACATGTATAACATGGAGGTATATATATAGAGAGGAGAGGAAACAAGTTTGAACAAAGGCCGAAGCTTATTCATGGACAGGCCTTTTTATTTTATCTTTTATTTTCTAATTGATATGAAAATAACTTGATTTGATTTGATAAATTATTGATTTGATTTTTCATGGTTCATTTGAAAATTTAAGTGAATGATTAGATTTATTTTATGCCTGAGTTGATATTTTTCATTATGATGTTCCATTGTATATATATACATCATACATACATACATACATACATTTATACATACATACATACATATATATATATTTAGATTTTCCTGTAACTTTGGACCGTACGTATATGTTTTGCTTACTAATCTATAATTATCATGCTAAAGTTTGTGCCTCATTGCATAAATTATTTCATACACACTATATTTAACATACAAACATAAATAGCTACTCACAAGCATTTATCACTTTATTATTAATATTTTTATTTTTATTTTATATTATAGGTTTTGTATATTCATACATATTTATATATTTTATCCTATATTTGAAATGTGAAGTTTATTCAATTATTTTTTGAAATTAGAATTTAAACCTTATAAATCAAAGCCTCTAAAATATATGTATGTATGTATGTATGTATGTATATACACACAGATATTAATAAATCTGAAAATTATTATTTGACTGATAAAAATTAATTTTTCAATATTTAAAATTAGTTGATTATTCAAACAACAGGTGTCAAAAATCCGCGTCGTTACATTCCTCCGCCTTAAAACTTTTCATCCTCGAAAAGGAATGAAGCAAGAGCTAGAATTTTGATGTACACTACTAAATAAAACATTTTTTAAACATTTTACACTCTTATTCCTTTATTATATATTTAGGATATATCCACTTTAAATTACATAGCATTTACAAGCTAGTTTTTATATTAACATATTTTTCCATAACTCGATGTTTTAACAAGTCCATCCTTGTTCTTACAAAAATTTAGTCATACGTTGATCAGGTGTAGGACTAAAAATCTCTAAGTACTTAGTAGACCTATTTCAACACCTAGAGAAAGTATTTGAAAAACCTTTCAAAAATGATATGGAAAGCATCACCCCCTTTTTCCTTCTTTACCACATGGATCGCAGTTAACACGATGATTGCATCGCCATCCGGATGAAATCATTAGTAAATTGTAAGCATCCACACCCCTCGACTTACAACATGGAAACACGATAGGTCGCACTACACAATGGTTGCATCGCTATCCCTGCGAAATCGTAAGTAGTCTATAGGCAATCTCTATCCCCTGAATTATGCTATCGAACAAAATAAAACCACATCGATCGCAACTACACAACGGTTGCGTCACTATCCCAGTGAAACCAAACGTAAACTGTAGGCAATCTCTGCCTCCCGAATTATGCTATGGAACCAAACCACATAGATCACAATCTGTCAATGTCACGTCGCTGTCCTAGCGATACCATACGTAGACTGTAGGCAATCTTTGCATCCCAAATTACGCTTTGGAACCATGATAGTTCGCAGTTACACAAAGGTTACATTATTATCCCAGTAAAACCATAAGTAATTGTAGGCAATCCCTACCTCTCGAATTGCGCTACCAACTCTCATGGATCGCAGTTATACAAAGGTCGTGTTGCTATCACAGACAACCATACATAGTTGTAGGTATAATACCCCTCGATTTTTTCTATGCGAACAAATGATCACCAGGAACTCATGAGTTTTTTTCCGGACATCCTGTAGGATACCAATTCTCATTGAATCCACCCAATGGATCTCCACTCCAAATTTCAACTTTCGTGGGGTTTCCTTTCCATACTTTTAGTTTAAAAACATATCATACTATATACATAATACCTTTCAAATCATACACTTCATATGTATCACATATAAATTTTATCTGTATAAAATCGATATCTTCTAAATCAATAGATTTTTAATTCGGTTTACCTGATTTCCAAAATCGACTATTTGCCAAAACTAAATATCTTTTAAAAATCAGTAGGTTCCAAAACTATTTCAATTTCATTCCCATATACATATAAGATCATTCTTTCCAACTCGAATAATTTTAGAATCAATAGTTTTTGAATCCGCTTCATATTTACATAAACTCCATTTAGTATTTTCAAATACCTTTCAAAGATCATTTCCTTCTAGTTATAGACTCAACAAGGGGAGTTTGAATATATAACTAACATATATAATCTCATTAGTGCCAAATAAAAAAATTTCCAAGTTCGATTACTTTACAAAGTTATTTCTAACATTTCTTACTTCTTATAAAGTAAATTTTAGTTTTAGTAACTATTCAATCTTCGTTCTAATAAATTTCCACATTAGTAATTAAGTAATTATAAATTTATGTTCAAATTAATATAAAAAGTGCTTTCATATAAGACCGTATGTCTACAAAATATTTCACAACATCGATAGACTACGACATTGGTAAGTTTAAAAATTACATCCATTCATTCACTAACTTATTTAATTTAGTTTATTCCCCTAATCCATCTCTGAATATCATTTATTGGATTTCCACATCCAAATTCTATATTTATTCCATGGAGTTATTTCAATTACATTTCAATTTCATATGGCTCCAGTTCTATTTCAATATTCCATTCACTAATTAATTTATCCAATTGGTTCATTTCCATCTACCAAAATCCGATTTCTTTTTTCTCAACATCACTTCATTTGGGTTTTATTTGGGTTCAACTTTATTTTATAATCTAAGCCGGTTTCTTTAATAAATATTTAACCCTTTTTAAATTTTTAGTTAATTCAATCTATTCATCGTGATTCACCATCAATACCATTTCATTAACACATTCAAAACATATTTAGTTGTTGACCTTTTTTAAGTCAAATTCTATGTATGACCCAAATCCACGTCTATTCCTTTTTAGTTCTTTAAAACATAAATTTAATTTCCTCCGACTTCCTTATTTACTTAGCACAAGTTAAAGTTTTCATATTTGAGGTTAATTTGATAATTTGGTTCAACACCAGGTTCCAAAATTCGAAACCCGTATTATTTCAAAAATCATTTTGAAATCATTCATACATAACTCCCTTTTCACCATTTTCTCGCATCTATATGTTTTTTTTACAATTTAATTTATTTAACTCTCATAAGTTAAATTTTAATTTTATCTAGAAATTTCCAATTTCAGGATATAAGTTCAAAATTTATTTAACTTAGCTTGAGTTAATTTCCAATTCGTTCAATCCATTTAAACTTACTTAATTTAAATTGTACATTCCAAAATTCAATTCTTATTAATATCACTTCCCACTTATAAGTTCAAAACTTATTTTTCCTTTGGTTCTACTTCTCATTTAAAATGGGAATCCCACAGTTCAAATATTCGATATTTATTTCAAATCAGCTTGAAATTATATACATACATGTATACATACTACACACACACATATATATGTACACATATATATCTCATTTATATACCAAATCACACTTTTAAATTTTAAACCAACCTTACTTTATTATCCAAAACAAATTCTTTCAGAATTTCCAAAACAACCCTAGTTTTCAAAATAAAAATTTCCATATCAAAGATATTCTAAATCATATTACTTATTATTTCCTCAAAACACATTTCAAATTTTCCGGGACTTAGATTCAAAACTTCACAATTTAAATTCATTTTAATTTTTAAGTCTTATTAGTAAATTATGCTTATACAATTCCACTTCCTTAAAACATTTCACCATGTTTTATCATTGTTTATTTTGTAATAAACATCTTTTATTGAGGCACAAAAACCAATTTATGATAATAATCTATATTGTCACATCCAGAAATCAAGCATACCATACATTCCATAATAATTTTCTAAAAAATTATTTCTATGTATATAAAAATATAATCAGGGTAAAACTATTTCTCTTCCAAACACTTTGAAAAACACTTACGAAATTTTGAAACTTAAATTGTGGCTTGAATCTATTTCTAGCTTAACTTATTTGTATAATTCATTCTTATCTAATTTCTATTTGGTTACACACACACACATAACCACTTAAATCTTATAATCTTATTTTAATTATAATAACAACAACCAATCTCCATACTATACTATAATAATTTCAGAAAAATTATTTCTTTTTATATCAAAATATAATCTTAAATAAAAATTATTTTAAAATCGTTTATCCTTTAAAATTACTATATAAGAAAATAACAAGTACGCTCTCATATAAAATACACTTAACTCATCCTAGGGTACTACTGACCTTACTCTAATGAGTAATCCCCATCAGAGCCAAGGTTCTCGCTTAACCTTCAGCTCTGATACCACGTGTGATGACCGATAGGCTTGCTGATCCTCGAAAATCGACACTAATGCATTCACTGTATATAATGCTGAGCATTCGAGTGTCGAAATACAAGATTACAGGGTTTTAGAAGAAAAGGGGATAGAAGAAGAAAATAGAGAAAATAACATAGAATCTCACAATCACAGCGGAATAGAATATAATATATAATAACATATTTTTATACTAAAGCGTATCAGTTAATATACATACAAATTATCAGAGTACAACCTTCAACATAGAAAATTAAACAGTTTAAATAACTTGTCCTCACAACTGCTGAATATACAGCCTACAATACACAAAGGGATATAATCAGGTACGCGTAATACATCTCTGCCATCCAGCTCGTTTCTTGAGCTCCAAAAGCATCCTAACTTGAATCTGTAACATTTGGTCTGATCCGAGCATTACAACAAAGTAACACCCGAGTCAGGCTAGAAACTAGCATGAGAAAACACACTTAATTTGAATTGCTTAAGTTATCAAAATCCTTCGAAACAAAGGTAACCCATTAGACCACGTCATACATAAACACGATGAGTTTTTCCCTTACGAATCCAAAACACTTTTATAGAAAACCCAGTGATATTATAATAGTTTCTAAGCACAAATTCTTATTTAAAATGGTCGAATTTGTTATTTTAGTTCAATTCCGGCATATTGGACTCTATAGTCAAAATCGCAAAGGTTTATGTTGATTATTAAATTGAAGTGGTTTCGGATAATCGCTGGTATCCGACTCTGGTCCAAGGTCGTTTAAATAATAATTTTACAATCAGGGTGTTAATATTTACATATGGAAACTCATTCCATATGTTTACCTTATCAAGATCGGTCCATCGGAAATAATTCGCTCGTAATCATTTCATTTTTTTATTCGGATCAGTACGAGTCAATTTACTTTAAATAAAACGCATCAACATTTTATTCTAACCACTTTAATTTGTTTAGCTACTTAATGGCACAGACAATAGACAATTGAAAATATTATCTAAGATCCATACCAGTCAACTACAGATCATAACTAAATCAACAATTGATAATCAATACCGATGCGTTTATAATCAGTATTGATCATTTTTCAATTACTGGGTCAAGTTGTACTTTAAAACCCGATTATTACCACTTAAAGAAAATTTTAATAAGATATTTATTTTAAATAAACTTATGATTAAACCGTTCATTAGCTAATTAATTAATTAATTAAAATGTAAATAATTTAAAAAGAAATTACTTATTTGATTTTCTCAATTATTAGAACCCATTAAATTATTATAAACTATTAATACCCAAAAAGCTTTATTTACTTCCAGACCCAAACCAACCTAAAACCATCACCGGGCCCATGCTTTCACAGGCCCAAAGAAAAAACGGCTCATCCTCATTTTTTCCTCTCCTCCTTCTAGTTCTTTTCCACCCTCTTTCATTCGAGCTATCTCAGGCGTGCATGCAATAGTGCATATGCATGCGACCTCTGACCACCGAACCACGCCGCCCATCATCTCCATGAGTCACCGTCGACCCCCTCACCACTTTAGTCCACCCTAACCTACAGCCCCGCCCTCCATTCAAATTTCGAACAAAACTCAACCCTGACAACACCAAAAACCCATCAACACCTCGTCCAACCACCCTAGACCACCATTCTTCATCATACTTTACCTCGAGCTCCACTACAACCATCGTCACCTTTTCCCCTAGACCGCACGTCCATCTCGCCCTTTTCCCATTGACATTTACATACAACCAAGACCGAAAGACAACCCACTCAAAAACCTAACGCCGCCTCGTCAAGCCACCATGATCATCAAAAAAGTACTGCACCATTTTACTCGAGTGCCCCATCCGCTACTCCTCTTCCATGGCTAACAGCTTGACCTGAAATCGCTTCGGTCGCCAGAGTTTGCCAAAACACCCATTTCCGATCATCTATGAAATTCTCACTCCACACTACATAGAAAAATCCCAAACTACCTTTAAAATTCATGTTTTTAAATGAAAAATCAAATTATATGATCCATTCCCTATATTATGTTGGTTTGAATTTCAACAGTGTAAAACCAATTTACTGTAAAACACCATTTCTCTCTTTATGCTTGAAAAAATTTCATGAAACAAAATTTAAAATGTTCCTTATTCAAAAACACATAACTTTTTCTAAGTATCATGATTCAAAACTTAGAAGATGAGGGGTTACATATTTTTGAAGTTAAATGTTTTTAACTGATTTTTTTTCAAAAAAGGAACAGAGGAGCGTTTTACAGGCTTTGGGTAGATCTAACAATATACACATACCTATGCATAATCATATTAAAGCACATACTTGATATATATATATATATATATATATATATATATATATATATATCAATGATCTATCCATAACTCAGTTATATATATACATAGATATTCAAAAGTGAAAACCTGTAACTATAATATAGGTTGTTGTACTCACAATTTTAAGAGATAAACACTATTTGATTATTGCTTCACGCTTTTATCGCCTTGATCCTATTTTTCTTCTAATGGCATCACTTTGTTGTTTTGTTTACTTTTCTTTCTTTTGTGCGAGAATGGTAGAATGTTAAACGTGAATAACATGATGGGGGTGTATGTGTGTGTGTGTATATATATAGGAGAGGAACAAGTTTGTACAAAGGCTGAAGCTTATACATAAACATGTCTTGTTATTTTATGTGACGCCCCACCTCTATACCCACGCTAGCCAAGAACACTACGGAGTAATGCTGTCGACTAACACGGAGAATAAGGCTATTGAGGAGCGACCATCTGTATAATTGCTTTGTGCGAGTACCGATATGCCAGATAGTATAACATGCATTTCTTTATCAAGAGGAAATCCGACATACCGACACAAACTCAAAGCTACTACACAGTGGCTATAAAGGTCTTCGGAAACAAATATAGAAATAAACATAACACAAATCAGTCACAGATAATTCATATCACAAAGGCGGAAATAGATATGAATATAACACATAAAAGTGTACATAAGAGTAGTGGTCAAACAAGATCCACAATATCAAAAAGAATAGATACAAGTGCTAGACAAAAGAATAAGTATACATCATAGAGTCTGTATCTCAAATGTATACAACAAAAACTACTAAACTAAAATAGTTAGCCAAAAGTCAGAAGATGGTTCCAAATTGGAAGCCATGAGGAAGCACCTGCAATATCTCAGTCTGACCCAAGTATTATTTAAGAAGAAAATAATAAACGGATCAGTCTAGCTATAAATATCAGATGAAATGATATAGAATAAGAGATATGACTAAACGTATAATAATCACAATGCCAAGCTGTGAAAAATAACTAATTGAAAAATCAATAAGAGATTAATCAATATCGCAAAGATCTTCTCAAAGATAAAAAGGAATGTCATACTCCTAATTTCATTCACCAAGCCACAATAAATGACATATATATCAATGCCAATCGTAAAAGTTGGTGAAACATAAATTCCAGAATTCAACACACGAAATCCAGAAATCACAAGAAAAGGATGGCCAAGACATTGATGTAGTGCAAACGTTACATCCAATGTATCAAAAGCATATCATTGATGTAGTGCAAACGGTACATCCAATGAATCAAAAGCAAAGACATTGATGTAGTGCAAACAGTACATCCAATGTATCAAAAGCATATCATTGATGTAGTGCAAACGGTACATCCAATGAATCAAAAGCAAAGACATTGATATAGTGCAAACGGTACATCCAATGTATCAAAAGCATATCATTGATGTAGTACAAACGGTACATCCAATGAATCAAAAGAAAAGACATTAATGTAGTGCAAAAGGTACATCCAATGTATCAAAAGCATATCATTGATGTAGTGCAAATGGTACATCCAATGAATCAAAAGCAAAGACATCGCACATGCTAGTCTAAGACATAAAATGATCGTCACGATCAAAGAGAAGTGTCAATTACAGTAAGCTAGTAAATATATGAGCTTAGCTTCATGTCCCATAACCACTAGCTTAACTTAAATATTTACGAACAAATTGTAAATCTCCACTAGAAAATTGTCACAAGAGATTCAATCGAACAAGTCCAAGAATTAACCAACGAAGTAAACGCAAGCGTTTCATACCACTCGTTTTACTAAGTCGTTTAATTAGATTTCTCATACGAGTGAGGTAAAGGCTTATATATACTAATAGATTGGAAAACGGTTTAAGAAAACGAGCTTTGTAATAAAATAGTGTTGAAATCATTTGAAGAAAGAGTTTTGATATTTACTACTAGTATAGAAAACCTTTATATTTTTAAAGTGACAAATCACAAAGAAGATTGTAGGAACAGTCCATCACTAAAATTCACATTCGAAGATGTGAATGAAAATCCAAAGAAATCGATAAAGGATCCATCGAAATGGATATTCCAAGAATTCCCGAAGAAAATAAGTCATCAAGGTCAATAACAAATGATAACAACAAATAGGAAACAACACGAATCGATTAAAGTTGAAAATTCAAGCAACTAGGCAAAATTGCACCAGGTCGATCGGCCGGCTACAGGGCTCGGTCGACCGGACCCTGATTCAGAAATTTTCTCGGGAAGCAGGTCGGTCGGCTGAGCCCTGTAGCCAGTCGACCGGACCAGAGACAGAAAGGTGCCTATGCACCTTAGTAGCAGGTCGGTCGACCGGCCCATGGGTTCGGTCGGCCGACCATGATGTTCTGCAAATTGATACCTACTTCAAATGAGGTGCAAACCTCTTCAATTTGCAATCGGTCGAGCGACGGCACTAAGGGTTTACGCCAATCGTCTATGCGGCCATATAAGCTCCTCGGTTCATCACCAAAAACATGATCAAAACATCAAAGTCATGATTTTTGAAGAATTGAACCCAAAACACTAAAAATTGGAATATTCACCAAATCAATCCAAACCAAAAGCAATTGCACATGAATAAGTGTTAGGAATTCATACCTAACAATCGAAGATAATTATAAGCGTAGATGTGAGATAAAAATCTCACCTTTGAACCCAAATCAATGAAGTAGAAGCTTTAAGACAAGCTAAGATCAATTCCTCTTCAATAACAACTCAAGAAGCTTCAATCTAAGCTTAAAAGAGAAACATTTCCTAATTTAGGTTTAGGAAATTTCTGAAATCAAAGAGAGAATGAGTTGGAGAAGAAGAAGGAGATGCTTACTAAAGGGTCCTCTTTGATTTTGGAGCAAGAACTTGAGCTAGCAAGAGGAACTAGGGCTTGGAGTTTTAATTTCCACTCTCTTCCACCATTGTTGCTAAAGCTTGAAGGGTTAGGAATTAGAAATGAAGTAATGAAGAGTTGGAGTGGGTTGGGACTGAGTTAGTAAGATGGGTTCAGCCCAAACCAAAGCCCTAAGTGAAAAAGGTTAAAATTCTACTATCTCCAAACATATCGAAGTTTATACTCAAAAAGGTCGGAAACGTCATTTTGAACTCAAAGGGGTTGGTCTCGAGTCTCAATTCGACTGTTTGCAAAAAGTAGCTTTTCGGACCAAAATCCGACGAACGATAAAATATTTAAATAAAATATTTAAATATAAAATCGATAAATATGCGGGTTGTTACAGACTCCCCTCCTTAAAGAAATTGCGTCCTCGCAATACTTAAGAAGAAAATAAGAAGTAACAACCATAGAAGCATATCAACATAAAAGAAAATTTGAATCAAGAAGTCCACCATAAAGAGCACGAAGGAGCAAATCTGAAAGTTTTCGTTCGATGAATTCTCAAGATTTCTCAAGACCAATCCTTAGGATTTAAGAACCATTGAACTCTCACAAGAAGAACATCTTTATTCCGAAGACGCTCAACCTCCGAAGTAATGATGTGAATGGAATGTTGCTCATAAATCAAATCTGGTGAAACTTCAATTTCATCAATAACACCAGCTCGAGAGTAAAAATAGGAAACCTAAAAGCATTTCCATAGTTAAAAGACGCAAAAAACGTCAAGAATAGCAGAAAATTGAGCCAGTGCAACAGTGTAGTACAGAAACGGTACGCCCGAGAAACTAGAAACTCAAATAATTTGGGACATCAGCGTAGTACAAAAACGGTATGCCAAATGAACCAAAGCCCGAAAAATTTCGGAACACCGACGTAGTACAAAAACGGTACGTCCAATGAACCGATAAACCGAAACAACGATGTAGTATAATAACAGTACATCCGATGAACCGAACACCATAAAAGAACATCGGACGCTAGTCCATAAAAAAATGAGATAAAGCTCAATAAAACGAAGTATATCAAAACGTTCGATGAACTTGATAAAAAGATAATTCCATTCAGACATCATCAAAGAATCAACACCTTGTTGCCTATGACAAAATGTATTGGCAACATGGTTTCCCCTTCGGGAATAGAAAGAATATCCAGATCATAAGATGCTAGGAACTCGAGTCAACATGAAGTTCCCTATGAGAAAATAAATATTCCAAAGATTTATGATTGAGGTAGAGAACAAATTTCTCATCCAAATATGATGATGCCAAATTCTAAAAGTAAAAACAATAGCCGCGAGCACTAGATCATGAATGGCATATCTAGTCTCGATAATCTATAATGATTTAGAAGCACAAGTGATAGCACGTTCTCCTTTGCAAGAGAATGACATCCAAACCAAAACGACTAGTATCGGTACAAATAGCAAAGTCTTGGTCCCCCTTCAGGAATCACAAGAATAAGAGTATCAAAAGGAAGAGTTCTTTTAAATAATCCTCTTTCACGAAAAGTTAAAACTCTCAAAATTACATTTTTATTTTTATGTAATAATCTTTCTACAAAAATTTACATTTTTACAAGTCAATATATCGTGTCTGACTGTCTCATCAAAGCGTTTAGGAGATTCCTATCGATAACGTTGATCAAGCGCATCGACCAGAATTCTTAAAACACTAAATGGGCAATACAATCACAAAATCATATTCTATAGGATAAGTAAGTTTTCAAAAACTTCTAAGAATATTCTTTGTTCGTTTTAAGAACAAAAAAAATCAATTTGTACTTATAAATAAATCTTATGAAAAAGATTTTCAAAATTTTAAATTTCTATTTTCATCCAAGATCAATAAATACCAGAATGGACTTATCGAGATATTCATAGAATACTCGATACCTAAAATGGATGAAATAAGCTGGACAAACTGAATGACATAATAATTCATTCATAGAAATCATAACAAGTGCGGAATGCGGTAAGTGGAATGCTAACTTCCGCAACTCGTAGCAAATGAAAACCGGTGGTAAGGTCAAACTGAAAAGACCTTAGCACCACACAAAAGATTACTTAGGTGATAATCCTACACAAGCTCAAAAATACCGGAAATTTTTTCAAACTACATGAATGAGAGAAATAACACTTTCCTTGTAAGTGGGCTTAAGGAATAAAATGATGCCATCAAATTGGAATCAAAATCATAAAGGAAAAATATAAATCTGCTTAACAGATTGAAAATTTCAAAGATGAATAGTCCACAGGGACAAAGGATATGGCCTCATAATAATTAAGCCAATCCTTACAAAAGTAAATTCCAAAGCCTAAGTAAAAATCGGCTCGGACAGAAAAATCACATAGAATAATTTTGACATCAATAAAGGCAAATTGAGTGTTGCGGATCTACCATCCGGATTCACAATCCTCAAAGAAGTCATCAAGCCCCAAATATTCAAAGAAAAAGAATCGACAAGTTCTTTTGATATAAAAATAATGAGATGAAACCCATATCAAAAAGAATTCGAATAAGAAGATCACGAAATAAAACAATGCCATCAAGGATTGAGTGAAAAAATACCTTGACCAAGAGAAGAGTTGCTAGGGACTTGCAACTTTCCTTCTCTCTTGCTTGGAAGCTTAGGACACGAAGATAAAAGATGGCCCGAACCTTTGCAATACCGACAATAAAGAGGTTTCGGACACTCCCTTGCATAGTGGTCCGTAGAACCACAATTGTAGCATTGCCCACGACTAGAGGTAGGAACTTTTGCTACCGAGGTTTCTTGCCTCCCTTTATTGTTGGGAATGGTGCCTTTGAATTCAATAGGCCTTTTCATGTTGTTGTTGAATTTTTGTTTGGCATCCACAACTTCAACATCACACTCTTTATCGGCCTCTTCAAGACGAAGAGCGATATCAATAAGCTGATCAAATGAAACTTCAAGTTTCAGAAGTAATGGCTTCTTAAGGTTCTTATTCAAGCCATAGACAAATCTCTGATTTTTCTTCAATGGGGTATTAATGTACTCAACCCCGTATTTGGACAGAGATTCGAAAGATGTGACATAGTCTGTCACAGAAGATTCACCTTGAACGAGGTCGATAAAACGCCGGGCCAAAGTTACTTTTTCAGCCTCCGGCACAAATTTCAATTCGAATCTTCCCCGGAATTGCTCCCAAGTAAGACCCGCTTCAATGATTTCGCAAACTAAGAGCTCATATCAATCTAATGCTCTTTCTTGGAGCATGCTAGAAGCCACTTGGACTCGATGTAGGTCAATAAGATTCATACGAGTAAAGATACGATCGCATGATTTGAGCCAAGCTTGAATTTCAATAACACTCTCGGATCCCTTGAATGGCCTTCCACCCAAATCGGTGTAGTCTCTGCACAACCGTGCAAAACCGGATCTAGGATGAGTAGGTTCTGGATTGGGTCCGGCAGCTTGAGTGTTCTTAACAAGATCTAGAAGCTGCTGGGCAGACATAAAAACTCCATCTTGGGGAGTAGCACTAGATTGACCGGTGCTGGGACGACCAGGTCTAACCATTTCTCTTCTTTAAGAAAGAAAGAAAGAAGAGGAAAAAGTTATTCTCAAAATAAATTTCAATCAAACTTGATTGATAAAACAAGGAATCATAAAGAAAATAGGATGAATCGGTACAAAGACTCGAATTAAATCCTAAAGCACGACTCCTAATGTAACGTACGCGATTTTTCGTTGCCGAAAAACCGAATAGTTATGGGTTTTAAAAAGAATTTAAGAAAAGAAAAGAAGAAGATAGAAAATTTAGATAGGGAAAAGAAGATAGAACATTTTAAAATAGAAGAAAAAGAGAATAGAGGAAAAAGAAAAAAAGAAGAAAATAGGACGGAACAGAAAACAAGAACAACATCAGAATCTCACAATTCGCAGCGGAACAACATATAATAATAAATGAATAATCTTTAAACAAAGAACTATATCAGTTATTACATTACATTTCATTACATCATATCATCAGAGTGTACAACAACAACAAATAGTGCAGCGGAAAAAGAAATACTATATAAGTAATACGCCATACCATCCAGCTTGCCTCCAGCAATTCCAGAATATCCAGAATATCCTGATAAACCTTAACTCTTAACTGCCCGTGTGAAAATTGGTGGGCACCCAGAGTTTAGGAAGGAAAACAATAAACTCCAAGTCAGTCATGTGACTGGTGTGAGAACTCAAAACAGTTTATTTATCTTTAAAATCAAAATAGAGGAATATTTTTATTTCAATTCGCAATGCTTTTAAAAATGAGACTACCATAAGACCTCCTGCCACACACACAATGCAAACGCAGACTTGGAGAAGATTTCTCCTTATGATAGTCAAAGATGCTTGATACGTATTAAAATCAAATCAATTTTGATATTATTATTAGTGCATAGTGTAGAAGAAATTCATTTCGAAAGTAGAATATAAATCTTAGCCAGCATAGGTACCATTATATTATGCCTACTAATAGCTACCATATTAGATAGCAGGTTCTACAACTAAAACCGTACAAGTTTCGTATTGGGAATTGGATTTCCAACAAATGGTCAGGCCAAGGAACTTCCCATTGCCACATGAGAATGCCTCTGGAAAGACATCCCCGAGAACCAAACCGGAACTCTGCCAACACAAGGCCGGGTTACCCCTAACTGGGTAACTACTGACACGAGCACGCCATTCCCCGATCGTAAACGACCTTTCTCACGGGATCCCGAAAACCAACAACCACAAAGTAATAAATTCGTAGTAACCACATAGGTTAAATATCTGGGCTCCATACCATGATACCACCTCTATCCAGAAGGAAATGTACATACCCTAAAGGGTGCTACCCCTCATAACCTTGCTGCATCTTTCCTGTTTTGACCATTTCCGGGGTGTGAGGTTCGACGAAGTCACGTCCATAAAAACATACTTTATACAAAAGCCATGCTTTGGGTAACCAAATGATCAACACAATGATCACAAAGATAGACGATCAAATAAATGATCCTATCACAAATAATCAACACAATGATCATTTCAGCATCACTCAGCATATCACATTACCAAATTGGGAATATATCGCTGATAACTTCAATTGACTTGAAATTTGAAACCTTACAATAATATCACATTACGGATCCGATGAAACTGGTTTCGTCGAAATCCGAGACATTTTGAAAAATGGCTATTTTCACTCGCCAAATTTAAATTAAAAACAATTCGATGCGTTTCGAGCTGCCACGATCAAACGATAGCTCCGATTGACACGAAAATTGAAATCCGGTAATAACTAACTATTACGGATCCAATGGAACTGGTTTCGTTCAATTCTGAGACTGTTCAAAAATTGACTATTTTCACTAGTCGATTTAATTATTAAAATATTCAATTTTCACAAATTAACTTTTAATTCGATTTTAAAAGTTCTAAAATATCGTTCTAACTCCCATATGATAAAATAAAATTTTACAAATCATTTTTAATCATATTTAACTCAATTTTCAATTATTTCCATAATTTAACGTATTAAATTATCGATTTAATAATCCAATTAAATCCAATAATTCAAATAAAAATTTATTTGACTTATAAATTCACTTATTAATATTTAAAAATTAATTAAATATTCAAATTTTAATTAATAAAAATTCTGGGTCGTTACAATAGATGGATTTAGGACGATGATCCTTGCTAAATTATTCTACATTGTTCCGAAGTTTGGCTGTGTTACCAAGCTGTGACGCCCCACCTCTATACCCACGCTAGCCAAGAACACTACGAAGTAATGCTGTCAACTAGCACGGAGAATAAGGCTGTTGAGGAGCGACCATCTGTGTAATTGCTTTGCGCGAGCACCGATATGCCAGATAGAATAACATGCATTTCATTTAAGGAGGAAATCCGACATACCGACACAAACTCAAAGCTACTACACAGTGGCTATAAAGGTCTTCGGAAACAAATATAGAAATAAACATAACACAAATCAGTCACAGATAATTCATATCACAAAGGCGGAAATAGATATGAATATAACACATGAAAGTGTACATCAGAGTAGTGGTCAAACAAGATCCACAATATCAAAAAGAATAGATACAAGTGCTAGACAAAAGAATAAGTATACATCATAGAGTCTGTATCTCAAATGTATACAACAAAAACTACTAAACTAAAGTAGTTAGCCAAAAGTCAGAAGATGGTTCCAGATAGGAAGCCATGAGGAAGCACCTGTAATATCTCAGTCTGACCCAAGTATTATTTAAGAAGAAAATAATAAACGGATCAGTCTAGCTATAAATATCAGATGAAATGATATAGAATAAGAGATATGACTAAACGTATAATAATCACAATGCCAAGCTGTGATAAATAAATAATTGAAAAATCAACAAGAGATTAATCAATATCGCAAAAATCTTCTCAAAGATGAAAAGGAATGTCATACTCCTAATTTCATTCACCAAGCCACAATAAATGACATATATGTATATCAATGCTAATCGTAAAAGTTGGTGAAACATAAATTCCAGAATTCGTCGGCCGAAATCCAGAAACCACAAGAAAAGGATGGCCAAGACATTGATGTAGTGCAAACGGTACATCCAATGAATCACAAAGCAAAGACATTGACGTAGTGCAAACGGTACATCCAATGCATCAAAAGCATATCATTGATGTAGTGCAAACGGTACATCCAATGAATCAAAAGCAAAGACATTGATGTAGTGCAAACGGTACATCTAATGTGTCAAAAGCACATCATTGATGTAGTGCAAACGGTACATCCAATGGATCAAAAGCAAAGACATTGATGTAGTGCAAACGGTACATCCAATGAATCAAAAGCAAAGACATTGATGTAGTGCAAACGGTACATCCAATGTATCAAAAGCATATCATTGATGTAGTGCAAACGGTACATCCAATGGATCAAAAGCAAAGACATTGATGTAGTGCAAACGGTACATCCAATGTATCAAAAGCATATCATTGATGTAGTGCAAACGGTACATCCAATGAATCAAAAGCAAAGACATTGATGTAGTGCAAACGGTACATCCAATGAATCAAAAGCAAAGACACCGCACATGCTAGTCTAAAACATAAAATGATCGTCATGATCAAAGAGAAGTGTCGATTACAGTAAGCTAGTAAATATATGAGCTTAGCCTCATGTCCCATAACCACTAGCTTAACTTAAATATTTACGAACAAATTGTAGATCTCCACTAGAAAATTATCACAAAAGATTCAATCGAACAAGTCCAAGAATTAACCAACGAAGTAAACGCAAGCATTTCATACCATTCGTTTTACTAAGTCGTTTAATTAGATTTCTCATATGAGTGAGGTAAAGGCTTATATATACTAATAGATTGGAAAACGGTTTAAGAAAACGAGATTTGTAATAAAATAGAGTTGAAATCATTTGAAGAAAGAGTTTTGATATTTACTACTAGTATAGAAAACCTTTATATTTTTAAAGTGACAAATCACAAAGAAGATTGTAGGAACAATCCATCACTAAAATTCACATTCGAAGACGTGAATGAAAATCCAAAGAAATCGATAAAGGATCCATCGAAATGGATATTCCAAGAATTCCCGAAGAAAATAAGTCATCAAGGTCAATAACTAATGATAACAACAAATAGAAAACAACACGAATCGATTAAAGTTGGAAATTCAAGCAACTAGGCAAAATAGGAAAAATTGCACCAGGTCGGTCGGCCGGCTATAGGGCTCGGTCGACTGGACCCTGTTTCAGAAATTTTCTCGGGAAGCAGGTCGGTCGGCTGAGCCCTGTAGCCAGTGGACCGGACCAGAGACAGAAAGGTGCATATGCACCTTAGTAGCAGGTCGGTCGACCGGCCCAGGGGTTCGGTCGGCCGACCCTGATGTTCTGCAAATTGATACCTACTTCAAATGACGTGCAAACCTCTTCAATTTGCAATCGGTCGAGCGATGACACTAAGGGTTTATGCCAATCGACTACCCGGCCATATAAGCTCCTCGGTTCATCACCAAAAACATGATCAAAACATCAAAGTCATGATTTTTAAAGAATTGAACGCAAAACACTAAAAATTGGGATATTCACCAAATCAATCCAAACCAAAAGCAATTGCACACGAATAAGTGTTAGGAATTCATACCTAACAATCGAAGATAATTATAAGCGTAGATGTGAGATAAAAGCTCACCTTTGAACCCAAATCAATGAAGTATAAGCTTTAAGACAAGCTAAGATCAATTCCTCTTCAATAACAACTCAAGAAGCTTCAATCTAAGCTTAAAAGAGAAACATTTCCTACATTAGGTTTAGGAAATTTCTGAAATCAAAGAGAGAATGAGTTGGAGAAGAAGAAGGAGATGCTTACTAATGGGTTCTCTTTGATTTTGGAGCAAGAACTTGAGCTAGCAAGAGGAACTAGGGCTTGGAGTTTTAATTTCCACTCTCTTCCACCATTGTTGCTAAAGCTTGAAGGGTTAGGAATTAGAAATGAAGTAATGAAGAGTTGGAGTGGGTTGGGACTGAGTTAGTAAGATGGGTTCAGCCCAAACCAAAGCCCTAAGTGAAAAAGGTCAAAATTCTACTATCTTCAAACATATCGAAGTTTATACTCAAAAAGGTCGCAAACGTCATTTTGAACTCAATGGGGGTGGTTTCGAGTCTCAATTCGACGGTTTGCAAAAAGTAGCTTTTCGGACCAAAATCCGACGAACGATAAAATATTTAAATAAAATTTTTAAATATAAAATCGATAAATATGCGGGTTGTTACATTTTATCTTTTATTTTCTAATTGATTCGAAAATAAGTTGATTTGATTTGATGAATTGTTGACTTGATTTTTCGTAGTTGATTTGAAAATTTGAGTGAGTGATTTGATTTATTTTATGCTTGAGTTGATATTTTTCATTATGAAGTTCCCTTGTGTATATATACATCATATATACATATATATATGTATATTCCTATAACTTTAGACCATATTTATATGTTTTGCCTACTAACACTATATTTATCATGCTAAAGTTTGTGCCTCTTTGCATAAATTATTTCATACACACTATGTTTAACATACAAACATAAATAGCTACTTACAAGTATTTATCTCTTTATTATTAATATTTTATTTTTATTTTATATCATAAGCTTTGTATATTCCTACATACATACATATATATTATCCTATATATGAAATGTGAAGTTTATTTAATTATTTTTAGAAATTATAATTTAAACCTTTTAAATCAAAGCCTCTAGAACGCGCGCACACACACATAGATATTCATAAATCAGAAAATTATTATTTGACTGATAAAAATTAATATTTTAATATTTAAAATTAGTTGATTATTCAAATAAATGGTATCAAAATTCGGGTCGTTACAATAGAGAAACATTGGAAATTGGAATTTTGATAATAATTGATACTTAATACTGGAATAAGAAATATGATTCTATTCTTAAATGTATTTTCATATAGAAAATTGTTTTCCATGAGATTTATTTCTTTGAGCTCGAGATAGTTGATCAACGAACTCTCCACTGTAAATAATTGCAGTGTATGAAATAAAAAACTTGTATTAAGTGAATGACGGACCTTTGAATTTAGTACGCTATTATAGTAGTGGTGGAAATAGTGGGAGCATGCCATATAACACTTATTAATTGTATCATAGTACGAAAAAGAATTTCGTGAAACTTACCATACATTACTTATGAAATAATGATTATTTGTGGGTACCAATTGAAAAAATAGACATAGCTATATTCCAATATCAATATTATGAATATTCTTTGTGAAATAAATTATAATGTGGTAAAAAAAAATTATAACAAAAGTGATGCATTAGAAAATACAGTTATTCTGGAATTATTTAATCTAATAATTACAGTTATTCTGGAATTATCTAATATTATTTATATTTATGCTGGAACTATAAACTAAGCCATAGTTTTGTGAAAATAATTTTATTATATAATTTTGAATCAAATGATACTTGTTAATTATATCTTAAACAATAAAGGGCTATGCACCTATTTAGTGGAAGCATCATAAGAGTTGATGAACTCTTCATATTGATACATACAGATGTATGCAATCGTAATTATATAAATACCAAAATGGTTCCACGTACTTCGTCATATTCACCGACGAGTCATCATTGACATGGATATGTTTTTTTGATACATATGTAGTCTATCCATTGTAAACTCATTGAATATAGAATGGAAGTAAAAATAATATGCGATAGAAATCATTCGATTTGATCGAATGAGTGAGTGTATTAGAAAAGATTCCAAACACACCTAAAATGAACAAAGGTTCAATCTCAAAATTACTCCTTCATGTGATGCATAATGATGCATCGATACGGAGTAATCTAACTTTGTTGGACAATGTATGATTAATTGTGAGTGAAATTGACTTAGTTTCTTTCTATAAGGTAATGTACCTAAGGGTAGAACACAAGGTTAAAATTATTTCATCTGAATAACAGTTTACAAAACTTTATAAGGTATAGGTTTATAAGAAACTCCAACATATCCTAGGCTAAGAAGTTGAAAGGTTGTGAAAGTCAAAAGATTGCATAAAATAATTGTTCATGAGGGATCTTGTACGAATCTCCTCAAAAGGATTTTGAAAAGAATGTCATTGGATGACATATTTATGTACGAACATAATTTTTGTAAACTAAAAACAAATCAGTTTTATAAATAAAGAAATTCATAAAATGTTTATGAATACCTATTCTATTGCACTGATAAACAATTATTGTTTCAAGAAATACCAACTTCATTGTGATGAAATTTCTTTGAGGAATTATTGGTAGTAAAATAGAATCAGACACGATCCATAGATAGAGCTGACTAGATGAGATGAAATGAAATTAATTAACCTAAACGAACACAACGCATCAGAATGTCTAATAATTATTCTTGCACATTGAAGGGAAACTATGAGTTTCTTATTAATGCCAATAATATATAATCCTCGATTGTTCAAACCTTTAAGAGTATTAACTCTATGATATAGTATGATGCGCAAATCTGAAAGAATTCCAAGTACGCTATAAATATATGATTTGGTAGTTGTAACCTAAGGATGTGATCCATCGGTCGTGATTGTGTCTTTATGAGCAAGACTGATGCATTTGGAATTAAACGAGCAATGTTAATACGAATAATATCGCAAATTTCAATTGTTGAAATTAGCACAGTAGATTCAATATTCAATGTGCTCGAGTTAATTTGGATATGCTCCTAAAATTATTGCATGATAAGTCCTAGTATTTTGGTACATATGCATTGAAACAGAAAATTCTTAATTATAATTTAGAGTAAGTTGTTTACACATATTAACCAAAATTGTCTCAAAGTTAGTGGGAGCGATATTGAGTTTGTGAGTCTTTGGATACGATTTAAGAAATGATAAAAAGTATCATTTTGTAAGCATTAAAATTGAAAAAATATTTTGATAGAAATATCAAATAGTTTGATTATCAATCAAAATGTAGATAAAGCATGTGTTCATGAGAAAAAACGTTAAAAGGTACGTTGATATTTATAACGATTCGTAATTTTCGATAAATAAAAATAGTTAATTTAATAATTTTTTGTGATTTAATGTTGGAAGAAATAAAAATTTGTGATTTAATAGTAAGATTATGTAATAGTGTTAATTTAAGGTAATCGATAACTGCTTTAAATGTAATCCAATTAATTAAAATGATTAAAAAGTTATAATTGGTTATAGAATTTTATTTAATTGGAATAATGTGTGAGTTAATTGATAATTGAATTAAAGGAGTAGTTGATAAAGTGGTATTAATTAATGAAATAGTATGTAATTAATTGTAATTGCGTAAAAGTAGTGTTGTGATAGTAGTTATAACATTTGTGTGCAGATAACAAACTTATAATTGTTATTAAATTAAGTAAAGGTAACGATTGCCATTTGTTACCAATTTGTTTAATTGGTGAATTCAATTTGAAATCAAATGCAATTAAATGTAATTAAATATTACGTTAGCGTAAATTAAGGTCATAATCAGAGAATATTAATGTGATAGAATATAAACTAATGTTAACTATGTCTATGGAGAAATGATTGATTGAATAAAAAGATTGAAATCAAATTAAATCCATTTATTGGAATTAAATTATAATTAATTGGATTTAATTACAGTTGAAATTGAACACTGTAATTTATGTAATAATCAACACTGAATTGATATGTAAATTTGTTTTAAATTATTATAAACGTCTAAGTAATAAAAATGATGAAAATTGTTACTTATAAATATTGAATTTAAAAAGTGATTTAATTAATTTAATATTAATTTATTTAATTAACGTAAAAATAGCCATTTTGGCTACTGTCTCAAATTTCAACGAAACCAGTTTCATCGAATTCGTAACGGTGAATTATTATAAGATTTCAAGTTTCGTAGCGATCGGACGTGTCGCTTAATCGTACGGGCTTAAAACATGGAGAAATCAATTTAATTGAAATCAATTTGAAATAAGCTGATTTAAAGCTAACTTCTTCGTACGATGGAAATAGGACTTGAAACCTATTTCATCGAGTTTAAAAATATCGAAGACATCTATTTCGATATATGGAAAGAACCACTTTTGTTTCGGAAGCGAAACGGTTTTTGGGTCGCTGTTTATCGTTTATACTAATTGGATTGTTTATCTTCTGATTGGGCTTTGTCAATATAAATAGTCTTGTTTCCCCAAACCCTAGCAGTCATTTGTCTTATTCTGTACGTACAACTCCATCTATTTTTCCTCCTTCTCAAATAGCAGAAACCCAAACTTCTAGATTCAACTGCAAATCGAAATCAAATCAAAAAAATTAGAACTCCTCATCTATATTGAATTATATATTGATTCGAAGCTCTCGATGAGTGCAAGTCAAATTTTCAGTTTGTTTTTCGATATGAGCATCTTTGTGTCCAAAAAATTGAAGGATAAGTCTCGGTTGTTCATAATGTCGTGATCAACTTTGATGGATCGACGATTGGAGGGTACCATCGCGTGGAGAGTGGCGCGCACAGTTCATCCACGCAGTTTGTTTGGTGAGTCAATGGTTGGATCGAGCTTGATAATTTGATTAGGGCTCATGTTTGCGGTGGCGGTTGCTCCTTTTTCGCAAGCGATGGTGATAAGGGGGATGTTGCTAGTGGTAGTAAGCGTTGAGAGGGGAGGTCGACGGTTCGTTCAGAGGTGAGACTCTGGCTGCGACTGGCTGTAATAGCGTGGATGGTGACCGTAGTTAGCAGCTTCACATCGAATTAGAGGGGTTTCAGTTCGGCTAGGGTTTCGTATGCGTGGACCTGAGCTGCTGACGTGGACGCGGTAATGTTTTTGGTTATTTTTATTTTTATTTTGTTTTAAAATGTTCTAATCTACATAACTTTGACGTACATGGACCGATTCACGTGCCGCTTGTTCCGCTAGGATCGTATCGAAATTTCAGACATCTTACCGCTGGTTTAGATGAATTCTGAGACTGTTCAAATTTGGACCCTATTTTGTATTTCAAATAGATTTAAAACTAAAGGTGATTGTTTTGATCCACTCACAACTGCTAGATTTTCTTATGTTAGTTAAATTAAATTTATGAGTGTGATTAGAAATTAATTGATTGATGTTTGGTATGTTTAAATTGTCATTCTAGTTAAATTTGACTTTTGTCGCATTTAATCATCGTTTAATTCAATATTGAATTTAATTGTTGTAAGGACCCGTAAATTTAACTTGTTTTAATAACGATATTAATTGAAATTTTGTGTAATTTTAAACGATAAAATTTTGAAATATAAATTTGATATTTGGGATGCGTCTAGTTAAACATAGCAACTGGTAAATTTTCGTCCGAAAATATGAAGTTTATTTTCGTGCGTAAATTTATTTCAATCTAATCAGTTAAAAATCGATGAAAATAAAATGTTTTCGAAACCTAAATATTTTACATAGAAAAATTCTAAATCATCTTCTAAGCAAGACGTCATTTTTCGTTTTTCCAAATTCAGACTTTTTTAGCTCCATCGATCTTAATCTTATGCGTTTTTGTTGCATTTTCTGCTAGTTGAAAATTCGAATTTTTATAATTTAATCGTACCACTGATTTCCATATAGCATTTTGATCGTCTCGTCGTGCTGATCTCTACGGTATGTTCGATTGTCAAATCCGGAGTCCGATGCTCAACGGAACCGGCGAAACGATTTGTTGTACCGGTACCATTTTAACTTTTATTTTTCATATGGGGTTTATTGTTAACCTGTAGAAAACCAATGGTCACTAGTCGTTCATAATTAATGAATTCAACCACTAACATTAATATTCTTGAATTCCGCATTTGACTTTTGATTTTTCATGGTTCCAATTTATCATCAACCGGTTCGTTCTGCCTACCTATTGGTTCATAGAGCAAAATATTATATGATAGAATATGTCTCAGAAATTGTTCATCCACTTTCATTTTATCTGCTCATTTTCTTGCCTAACAACCGAAGGCCAAACCCTTGACTTCATGTTCGACCTCATCAGCCTCCAGCTCACTGCTCGCCTTCCTCCCTCCGCCTTCAACACGCAAGCCGATCGTCCCTTGCCATTCACCACAACCGGATCTGGCCTTCCACCACCTTAGCTTGCCCACAGCCTATCGTTCCTCCCCTTCGCCCTCTTTGAAACCGCCCACCAGCCAAGCTTGTAGCCGAGCTCTGCAGCTCACGCCAAATGCCTACCTTGGCGCCGAACCCACCACCTCCTCTATCCCTTTTCGTCGCCTGCTTCCTTCGTCACAACCATACGCAAGCATGCAGACCACACCACGATATCCTATCCGAACTAACCAAAACACCATCGGCTGCTTCCTCCGCCCTTTCACCTGTGGCTGCCGAGAAGCTGTACACCCTTCCCTTCCTCCTTGCAAGCCACCTCATCAACTTGGCTTCACCTTCACCCTTCCTACTCTTGTTTGCCGAGCACCACCGTATCTCATATGTTAGGTAATAATGCATATATATTTTTTATATGGTTTTATTTTATAATAGTTTAAAAGAATCTAGATATTTATATATTATATATTTGGCTATATTAATCTATGTAGGTTACTGTAAGTAGGTATTCTTATATATGTTTAATAACTATAGATGTTCGAAATGTATATATTGTGTTAATGTAGTCATACTATATGTTAGTATTTACCGTTGTATAGGTAAACTTAGAGACAAGTTTTAAGTTGTACAATGTGCTGTATTCCATTTTATAAAAGAATTATATATTTTTGTATGCATCTATAGTAAGCTTAGAGAATGTAGGTAAACATTTTTAATAACTGGTAGTTGTAAGTATTTATTTATTTTGTTAATTTTAAAAGCATATAAGTTTGGGGTTTAATTACGGATATGTTTTACATCATAATTTGGGTTCGGGTTTTACTTGTTGATTTTCGTATGACCATGATATAAAGTATAGTTTTATTTTTCCAAAACTTGGTTGTTTATAAGTATATTCCTATACGGTTATTTATATATCATTATATATGTATTGTGGATTCCAAAGTGTTTAGGTAAATGAGTTAAAATGTATAGATTTATGTATATTCGTCTTATATATATAAGTAATGATATGGTTTAGTGTATATATAAGAAATTATTTCAACATATAGTATGAATATTGATACACTTGGCTCCAATCTATGGGTTAATTTAAAATAATGATTTCGTATTATTTTGATTTGTCTTAAATTAAAATCTTTGAGAAAGAGTATAAATATAATATTATAATAATGTATATATTTAGTTATTCCAAAACTGATTTGTTTTGTTTCGTCGATTCGTGTTATCGGCTTTATTCGCCATATTAGTGCCATCTCAGTTTGTTTTGGATACGCACTTGGATTCATAGTTCGTTTTCAGTGTTTGTATCAGTGTGTGTCCGAGTCATCTCTTGTTCTCTCTAGCCTCGAAAGGTGAGCAATCACTCACGATTAATGTTCTTTCATGTATTAAATTTGATTTCAATTGAAACGACAAATTAAAATATGCTGCTATCAGTTATTTATACTGTTAAATATATGCTATTACCTGTATCAGTTCACCTATGACATCTGACACCATTAATTGTTATTTATATGATAATAATCTAGTTTGGTTGATGATTGATTGATTGTTTGATATTTACATTGGACGTTAGATTGGTAATGTTTAAAGTGATAAATAGTATGCAATTGAATTTGATATAGGATAGTTAATAATTTGAAATTGATATATGTGTTGAATTTGATTAGTTAAATTCGTATAATATGACCACTTTTAAATGTTAAATAAACTAACGTAGAAATTTGGTTAATTACACCTTGAACCATTTAAATGTATGTTGTATAAATTAATGTAGTACGAAATTGAATAATGAATGACAAGTGAAGAACCGTATAAATATTAATGTAATAATCTTTAATCTACATGAAATGATAGTGTAGATTATAGAATAATTATATTAATTTGCACAAACAACAATGTAAATTAACACGATTATTTCGGGATTATTTGAATTAATTATTGGATTGTTATTGATGTTTGCTATTGCTTGTTTATTTACTTTGACACCATCCCTGTTATCACACTCCAAGTTCCCTTTGCTATGCTTTGATTTTTGAATTGAAATAGAATTGGGTTGAAATGATAAATACCCAAATAAACTTTGACTTAGGATAGAGAATTAAATAAAATCCGATTGGTCAATAATTTGATTTAAAAATAAAATAAAGATTTTATTTGAATAAATAATAAAGTTTTGAAAGAAGTTGGAATTTGAAATTTAATGAAAAGTAATGTTAATATTTAATAATCTGAAATGAAATATTAACAAAGTGATTAATGAAAGAACGTTGTTTAATTTAAGAAATGAATGAATTAAGTTTTGAAAGTATTCAATAATAAAGTTTGAAATTATTTAGTAATTAAGTTTTGAAATTATTTAATAATTTAATAAGATTAAATTATTTAATAATAAAATGAAATTGAATTCTTGATATGTAAAATTGGACTTCGTAATAACTGGAATTGAACTTCTTAATAAGTAAAGTTGAGTTATGAAATAATTAAGTTTGGAAATTTGTCTAAATCAAATAATTAATAAGTGAAATTGGACTTCTTGAATAAGTGAATTAAGTTTCTTTATTAACTGAGTTTTGGAATTTGCGACTATGTAAATAAATAAATAAAATTGAATTTCTTTAACACGAAATAAAATGTGATTTATTGGAATTAATGTAAGACTTGAAATTTAAAGAATTTGATTTGATGAATTTAATTTAATTAAATTTGTAAGTTTGATATAATGGAGTCAAACTTAAGTAATTGATTTAATGAATTGGAAATTTAATAGAAATTGTTTTGAATGATAAATTAACTTAACAAATATTGAATGAAATCGAGCAATGAATTTAAATTGATTTGAATGTTAAATTAAATTAATTTAAATGATTACGAAACGAAACTTATATACGAACTTGAATCAATATTTGTATTGTTTTAAATAAAATTTAGAATTGAATTATAGAGTTTTGAAATGGAAATTTGGAAATTTTGAAACGTAAATTATGGAAATTAATATAGAACGACAAATGGAATGTTGGTTTTACAAATTCTAATTGAAATTAAATTTGATTTGATTTTGAAATTTATTAAACGACCAATCGGTGTAATAATTACGAAAGTTATTAAAGAAACCGGAATCGGTTAGGGACATACTCACTGTCTAAACCAAAAACCACTTTAATAACTATACGCAGAGTGTGATCCAGAATGAAGTGGTTGGAATGATGTACGTGATGACTGAAGAAAGTGAACGATAATGGATAGCCTTGACACTTGTGTCAAATTGGAAATGACTAAAACAGGAGCCATGCCGGCCAAATGGGGTTAGCCACCTCGAGCGAATACACTTCTTCGTAACTACTCATTACTTGTTATTGATTGGTGCACCCTCGTAATTTTGGAAGTGTTGTTTCGCGGTGTTGCGGTCGTTGCGGCAATGCGTTTTCACCAGTCCGGATCAGGCAAACGGTAGTTTCACTACCTTGGGTATTGCCTCATGTGCCTTGTCATACTTGTATCCCTATATACGCGACCGTTACGAATTTGTTTTGTGTTATACCTATGGAGTACTCCCTGATATCCCACTAGTTTACGGTGGAGTTTACAATGCTGTATAGACTATGAAACTTATATAAAATGTGTTAAGGGGGATAATGGTAACGCCTTAACACTATTTTGGTACTTTATATTACTAATAGGCATTATCTATTTAGCGTACACTACTACATAGTAGATAGTTTAACGTATCCTTAGAGGATGGTTATTCCAACGTCCTTTGAGTTACTTGTATTTCAGTTGTTATTTCGCTTGAATTGGATTTATTGATATAAGAATGTTAATCCTGACTCGAGTGTTTTGTATTTTCTTTACGCTCGGGTCAGACTGAGTGTACCGGTATTCAAGACTCACCTTTGGAGTTGGAGCTTCGCTTGGAGATCCAGCTATCTATCCAGCTTTCAGATATTCAGCTGATTCCAGTGATGTATTCTGATTCTTGTATTTGACTATTGTATTCGAGACCTATGTTGTAACTTATTTAACTCTGTTATATATATATAGTAGTTTCATGAACTACTATATTTTGCTTCCGCTGCATATTATTACTCTGTGCCTGTGATTCTATGATTATTTATTTATTGTATAAGTTCAGTTTTGCTAAATTTAAATTAACAATTCGGTATTTTGAATTATTCAAGTCCTACATGTGCGATTGCGAATAGTCCAAAATAGCGGGTCGTTACAATTGTCAATTTAATACCTGTAATGATAATCAGTTATCTATTGATGTTTATTGGTTGATTTTGATGATGATTGTGATGGATGTTTGATTGTTGATATTGGATGACTAGATGTATATTTTATATTGTTATAACGCTACAAGTTCCCTATTGGTTGAAATGGTACGTACTCGAACGATCTATAGATTGGGGAAAAATCGTTATGAGTTAAAATGATAGACTCGAGCGATTTTATGGATTTTTATTTAATCCGAGATTGCAGTTTGAAATGATATATAAGTGTAAAATTTTAAATTGCAGATTGAAATGATAAATATCCGTATCACTTGACCATATGGTAGAAAATTATATACGGATATCGGATCGATTGAATTAAATGATTTTTAATTCTTTAAATTTTTAATTCAGTTAACTGGCATATTGAAATAGAATTTGATTTATATAAACTGAATTATTTTCGATAATCCAAGCATTAATGCTGAAATTGGAATTGATTTAATGAATTATTCAAAGGATTTAAACATAGTTGAAGCGTCAAATATAAATGAATTTATCGGATTTTAGTTATTGAAATGTTTGTATATAACCTAAAATCTATTTTAAATTAATTTAAACTATTTTAATTATATTAATTATTTTAATCAATTTAAAACAATTTCAATTTATTTTAATCTTTTATAACCTATTTAATCCAATTTAATCTATTTTACCTATTTTAAAGTAATTAAATTTATTTAATCTATTAAATATAATTTAACTATATTTAATCTATTTTAAATTTATTTAATCTATTTTAAATTTATTTAATTTATTTAAAATCTATTTAAGATAGTTTAAATATATTTAATCTATTTTAAATTTATTTAATCTATTGAAAATCTATTTAAGATAATTTAAATCAATTTAATCTATTTTAAATTTATTTAATCTATTTAAGATAATGTAAATCCATTTAATCTATTTTAAATCTATATAAATCATTTTTAATCTAATTAAATCAAATTTAATTCTATTTTAAACTATTTCTACTATTTAAACTATTTTCAAAAAAATCAAACTATTAAAGCTATTTATGACTATTTTAAAATATTTTCTAAAATTTCAGACTATGTAAAGTTGAAATATTTATATTTAAATCTTTGATGATGATACAACCTAAGTTGGAATATGGAATTGATACCTTTGTCAAATGACATATTTGAGTAAATATGATTTTTTAAAGTGAATATGATTTTGGAAGTGAGTATGATTTTGAAAGTGAATATGATTTGAAAGTGATATAGTTTTGAGAATATGATATTTTGATATCAATTATGAATTGATTTTGGAAATGTAAAAGACCCATCCGGTGTGAAATAAGCATTCAATTTCTAAAGAGACCTGGATCAGACATTGTCATACTCTTTGTGAATACTGATAACCACTTTAACAACTGTGTACGTGGTGGAGATTCCAGAATGAAGTAGGATGGTTTGGCGAACGATTCTGTATGATGTATTTACGTGACCCTGACTCCCGTGATTCAGCTTAGATATGACTAAAACAGCAGCCACGTTGGGCCATATGAGGTCACACCTCCGATCGGACACATTTTCTCGATACCATATTATGACTTTGTGGTGCTTTGGTGGCCACCTTTTGATTTTGATTATGGAAGTGTGTTCCGAGGTGGGAGGTAGTAGCTACTATGCGTAACACCAGTCTGGATCCGCAATTGGTATATCTACCCTGGCATTGTCTCGAATGTCATGTTCACATTCCCTAGCATGCCTTCTAGGAGTTCGGTTTGAACCATGCCTATGGAGTGCCCTCTGATAGCCCTCCAGATTATGGAGGAATTACGGTACTGTATATAATATGAGAATGTATAAAATTATGTTAAGGGGGATATGGGTAATGCCTTAACGCTATTTTAATACTTTACTGTAGATACTATTATAACTGCATATTGTACTATGTATGTAGATAGTTTGATGGACCCTTAGGAGATGTAAATCACAAACATCTCTTAAGTTACTGCACTCACGTTGACACTGGATAGGAGATGTCAAACCCCGTAAACATCTCCGATGCTGTTACACTCATATTTATTTACTGTTGATTTAACTTACATAAGATCTTTTAGTTCTGACTCAAGTGTTTTGTCTTTTCAATTCGCTCGGGTAAGCCTAAGCCTTTCAGTTTATCGAAGGCTGCTTTCTGGAGAACGAAGACGAAGATTTTGTATTCTTACTATTTGCCATATTTATTCCACTGCATCATGTTGTTCCGCTGCATCTATTTATTATTTATTCTTATTGTGTGTAATTCTGATCAGTATTATAAACGTATAATCAATGTTATTTGTAAACAGCTTCATGAACTGTTTATTTAATTGTTATTTTTTTCATTCCACTACGAGATTCTGTATTTGTTTCCTTTCTTTCTCTGCTTTTTCTTTAACAATCGGCCCTTTAGAATGGTTTGAGTTTGACGTGTGTGGTTTACCGTCGATTTAAACCGTCCAAAAAGGCAGGTCTTTACAGTTGGTATCAGAGCTTTGGTTTAGCGATAACCTTAGCTTTGTAGGGTCTAACTCATATAGAATAGGGTAGTAATACCCTATAATGAGTCGCTCAGTGTATATGTATAAGAGAGCGTATTTGCTAGTATATAAAAGGTTTTGTACTGTGTTAACTTATTCCGTTTTATATTTATAAATGCTGGTCGGTGCATAGGACGCTATGACATCAATAGGGATTTCTAAACGCTTAACAGGACAGACAGACACAATATTGTTTTGAATATAGGTAAATGAAATAATTTTGCCTATTATATATTTTTTATTTAAAATAATAAATTTTATAAAGGATATAGTTGGATGTGCTATTTTTTTGGTTTGGTAGAGAAATTTTATAAGTATTTAGGACTTACAAACCAAGTAAATATAAATTGGAAATTTAGAACTTAAGTCCTAAAGATTTTGGAAATTTCTTTTAAAAGATTTTTGAATATAATATAGTATTATTTGGAAGTATTTTCCGATAGAGATACTTCAAAATTATTTGAAAGAAGGGTTACAAATCCATTTTGAAAGGAAATAAGTTCTATATTCCCCTTTCCATCGCTGGAAAATAATTTCGGTGATGAGTGCACGCATCATCGACATTCATTTTCGAGTTTCAAAGTGGGAAGATGTTACAGTATTTTTGCTACACCTTTGTTTTGATAAATAAATCTTAACATTTGATTTCTAAGTATGATCTGATCTGTAAAAGAGATGAATATATATATATATATATATATATATATATTATTTTAGATTTAGAAATGAACACGAAGTTTAGTTCTTAAATTTGTTTGAAATTATTATTTTTCAGTTATTGTAATGAATGAAATCATAATTATTTTAATAATTGGAAGTTTCTAAAATGAAAAAAATAATATAAGAAATTAGATGTTAAGAGATTAATAAAATATAAAGATATTGAAGGTTGTCATTTATAAATTAAGGAATGGAAACAAGAAAATGTAACTATTGAACATTATGTTAATAAAAATAAAAATGATAACTTATGTGACTTTTTATTGCATTCTAAAAGACATATATATAACTTACTAAATTGTAAAAAGTTGTAATATTAAATAGGATATGTAATAGAATATTGTGCAAGTAAACTTTAGTAAATAAAAGTGTTCAATGGAATTACTTTTATAAATAAGAACTCTGATATTATAATATGTTATAAACTTAGGATTAATAGTTGAAATGTTACTAATCAAATGTAATAAAAAAGTGACTAATGTAAGAAAAACGATTATAAACTTAAGTTAACATTTTAAACTATTTATAATCAGATTGAATAGTAAAAGGTGAATACTGTAAGTAAATAATTATAAACTTAAATTAATGTTAAAGCCATTTATAATTAAAATGAGTTTAATTGAATGATTATAACTTCAGAAAACATTGAAATGATTTAAAAATGGATTCGATATTAAATAATACCATATATGGAAGAACGAATGTGAAAAAGAAATAATCCATTAATGGTGAATTAAATTGTAAAGAGATTTACATAATGAATAATCTAATAATTGAAATGGAAATAACTTATGTAAGCAATGAATGTAAAGTAATGAAAAGAAATAATGGTATTGTATAAATAAATGGAAACTGAACTTTGTAAGTGATAATTGAAAAAAAAAATTAAACAAGCATTGTATGAACAAATGAAAATGAACAGTGAATAATGTGAAAAGGGAAGAGTAATAAGAATAAAACATAAATATTATTCGAAATTATTGTTTGATTGACTTGTGGATTGGTTTGGAAAGGATACTTCTATTATGTAGGATGTGTAAATGATCTATCGAGTTTTATCTAAGACTGTTGAGTGTATGGTGTACTTTGTAGTTTATTTATCATTTTATACGATTAAAAGTTTTTAAACCCAAACAAACCCTTTGTTTTGATTGCTATGGATGGATGGTTGATTGCTTTGATTGCATGTGATGATTGTATGGTTTTGTTGCTTGTGACTATTGTATGTTGTGTTGATTTGTTTGTGACTAATAGAGATAACATAAATATTCACTTTTATATAATTATTAACTTCTTTGGATTATTTAAGTGAAATACAGGTTATGGAAGCAATAGCTACTGCTTTTGATTTCATAAATTAAGCGTTGTTTGCCCGACAAATAGGTACGTTCTCGGATTACGGTTTCTAGCGATATTATATTGTTTTCCCATTGTTTGGGATATATTATTTTGAAATGTGTGATATATTTTTTTTATTATTGATTAGATTATTTCTCCCAGACCTCTCCGTACAAAGGAGACTCTGTCGAAATTTTCTGCGAATTTTGGAACTAGAAAATTTTTGTTAGATGTTTTCCAACTTTTATTGAACTTGAACATAAAAGGGTTTAATTGTTTATAAATTTATATATTTTGTTTAAATTATTTAATTATGTAAATTAATTTCTTATAAATATAATATTTTGAATAATATATATTGATTAACCAATTCCTTCTTTTCCCTTCTTTACCCATTTCGAGGACGTAAAATTTTAAGTGGGGGAAGAGTGTAACAACCAGTAATTTTCGATAATTAAAATAGTTAATTTAATAAGGTTTTGTGATTTAATGTTGGAAGAAATAAAAATTTGTGATTTAATAATAAGAATATAACTGGAATGAAAGGTAATAATACTAATTTAAGGTAATTGATAGCTGCTTTAAATGTAATTCCAATTAATTAAAATGATTAAAAAGTTATAATTGGTTATATATTTTTATTTAATTAAAACAATGTATGTGTTAATTGATAATTGGATTAAAGGAGTAATTGATAATTTAAAAGCGGTATTAATTAATGAAATAGTATGTAATTAATTGTTACTACATAAAAGTAGTGTCGTGACAGTAGTTATGACATTTATGTGCAGATAACAAACTTATAATTGTTATTAAATTAAGTAAAGATAACGATTGTCATTTATTACCAATTTGTTTAATTGCTGAATTCAATTTGAAATCAAATGCAATTAAATGCAATTACATATTATGTTAATGTAAATTAAGATGATAATCGGAGATTATTTGTAACAACCCGTATATTTGGACCATTTAAATTGACAATAATCCATACATGTCAACTTAAATAATACAAAACACGAATCATTATGGGATTATATATACATAAATGTAAATGAGAATCAATACAACATCACAGACACAGAACAGTCACAGAATAATGCAGCGGAAAATACATCGTCATAATAGCAGTTCATGAAGCTACTATATGAAATACAACAATGTCTAAACATAAAGTGACTGAAAGGAAATGCATAAATGTCCAACAGACAAGAACAACAATACTGGAATAGAAATAGACTGATAAAGATAAATTCTAAGTCTTCAACATCTTCAACCAACCTTGATTAGCAAACTGGATAGCTTCAGACTGACCCGAGCATATACAAAAGAAACACTCGAGTCAGGACTCAAAATCTTATGCAGGATAATCAATTGCAGGAAATAAAGTCCATAACTCAAAGATGAATAAAATAACATCTCTAAGGATCCGATAAACTATCTATATATATAATACGGTATGTAGGTAATGTCTAATCAGTAAAATAGAATATTAAAATAGCGTTAAGCGTTACCATAATTCCCCTTAACACATTTTATATTCCCAAAAGCATATACAAGACCGTAGTTTCCCCAAAACCGGAAGTCACCAGAGGGCAATCCATATACTCAAGGTACAAATCAAAACGTAGTGGTCGCGAATAGGATAATCAGTATGACAAGGTACATGAGGCAATACCAACTAGGATACTAGTAGTTGCGTGATCCGGACTGATGTTGAGCATAGTAGCTACTATCTCAACACCGCGAAACAACACTCCCAAATCAAAGGGTGCACCCAAATCGAATCACAAAAGTAATAGATATGGTATCGAAGAAGCGTGTCCGCTAGAGGTGGCGATCCTCAATGGCCCGGCGCGGCTCCTGTTTTAGTCATGTCAGGGGAAATCCAATATCGTTCTCTTTCTTTAGTCAACGCGTTCACGAAACCATCCACTTCATTCTGCATCAACACTTCGCGCATAATAGTTATTAAAGTGGTTTTCGGTATCGACAGAGAGTATGTCCATTTCCGATCCCGGTCTCTTTAATAACTACGTATTTATTACCCGATGGTCGGTTAAATTTACGTTTTAACAAATCAAAGTTCAAAAGTCAAGGTGCAAATTTGACTTCCAAAATTTGACAATTCACGATTCAGTTTATTTTAGATATTTTAAAACATATTTCCAAATACGATCTTAAGTTCAAACAATTGAGTTAACGATAAAATTAAGTATTCAAGTTCAATTTAATAAGGTCTAAAAGTCGCTTATTAAGTTTAGTTCAAAATCAACGAATTCAATATAATGCTAAACTTAGTTTAAATTATTAAAACAAATTCTATTCATGTCACTTTATGTTTATATCCATTGTTATCATAAATTCGATTAAATCAACTTTATTAACTAGATTCCCCTTTTCAAAACTTCATTTGTTTTATTAACCGATTCAATTAAATTTCTAATCAAAGAAGTCTATTTACATTTGCAATGTCCTAATTTGATTATTTCGTTAAATTTAAAATCGTTTTAAATTTAAATTATCCCTAATTTAAATTCATTAAATTAGTAAGTCAAATCTCCTAAATCTCAATTTAACTTATAACAAGTTCAATCTATTTAATTAAAGCCTGAATTTGAATCTAAAGCTAACAAATCTTTAAATCTTTAACTTGTTAAATTCTAAACTTACTTGCTCCTAAATCTTATTTCAATTAAATTTTCAATTCATTTTATCCAATTTGGTAAGTTATTAATCCGTTTCAATTTAAATCCGTTAATTTATTTCAACTTAAATCCCTAAGTTCGTTATTAAATTTCCAAACAAATTGTTAAGTTCATTCCTTAATTTAAAATATATTTCAATTTCGAAAATGGTTTTGTTGACCAATCGGGCTTCTTACTTTTATTTTCTATCCTAGGCCAAGTTGTTTAAATGGGTATTTATCATTTCAACCCAATATCATTCAATATAAAACAAGCATAGCAAAGGGAACTTGCAGTGTGATAACTGGGATGGTGTCAAAGTAAATAAACAAGCAATAGCAACCATACATAACAATTTAACAATTTTATTAAATAATCCCGAAATAATCGTATTAACTTACATTTGTTATTTATGCAAATTAATATAATTATTCCTAGAATCTACACTATCGTTTCATGTAGATTAAAGATTATTATCTTATGGTTTCACTTGGTGTCTATTATCACATTTCTACATCAATCATACATACAATGGTTCAAAGTGTAGTTAATGCTATTTCTACGCGGCGGTTGATTTAACAGTTAAAGGGGTCAAGTTCAACATATATAGTCCAATTTAAATTTTGTCGACTATCCTATATTAATTTCAATTTCATATTCAAATTCACTTATATTAACAACCAAATTCAATCATCACATAACAAATTTTAGTGTCACACTTGTTTGTCGTGAACTAACAATATTAAATTTTTAACTTGCATAGTGATTTACAATCCTAACTTCAACAATCCTAACAATCATCAATTTAACATCCAAATTAACATAAACAACAATTTATCACTTGATTATCATAGCATAATAGATCGAGTCATGAATGAAATATTCACCTTGCGTGGTTAGAGAAGACGACGAAGCACGAAGACGAATTGATAAGAGACACGAACAAGCACGATGCAAAACGACACAAACTACAATTCAAACAATTAAATAAATCAACTATTTGTTTATTGCAATATATATCAATTGAATATATATATAAACCATACCGAACAACGAAGCAAGATAGATTCGACAAGTCGGATGAAAGTCTAAGTCTCCGAAGCAGTAGCTGATACAAACACAGTAAAACACTGTATGTGAGCAAATTAGAATTTTCAAAGTATATACCGCTATACTAATATATAAAACACTCTAATCTCATTTGGTTATGCAGCCGATAAATGAGAAGCAAAACAAAGTCAGAGCACATGCTCCATATAACGGCATATGCAACCCACTGTTCATATTGGGAACAAATTCCTATTGATAAAGGCTAGCTATAGGAAGGAGGGTCTTCAAGTGACATATACATAACCTATATGAAAATCCTATATACTAATAGGTAGAGCCTATATGCATGCAACAACATTTGACCTATAAATTTCCAACAGAGAATATACAAAGCATGTTCAAAGTGATATTGATGTATTGGCTATAGGTCTTAGGCAAAGTGAAGAGGGAAGTGAAGGCAGTGGCTCGGGTGTTAGCAGCCAAGTCGGTGGGTGGGTCCGGTTCGACAGGGTGGCTGCGGCGGGCGAAGGCTGGCGGGTCTGGACGAAGGCTGGTGGGTCTGGACGAAGGCTGGTGGAGTCTGGGCGAAGCTGGCGGGTCTGGACGAAGGCTGGCGGGTCTGGACGAAGGCTGGGGGGTCTGGGCGAAGCTGGCGGGGTCTGGACGAAGCTGGCGGGGTCTGGGCGAAGGCTGATGGGGTCTGGACGAAGGCTGGCGGGTCTGGACGAAGCTGGTGGGGTCTGGGCGAAGCTGGCGGGGTCTGGACGAAGCTAGCGGGGTCTGGGCGAAGCTGGCGGATCTGGGCGAAGGCTGATGGGTCTGGACGAACCTGGCGGGGTCTGGGCGAAGCTGGCGGATCTGGGCGAAGGCTGATGGGTCTGGACGAAGCTGGCGGGGTCTGGCGAAGCTGACGGATCTGGGCGAAGGCTGATGGGGTCTGGACGAAGCTGGCGGGGTCTGGTACTGACGAAAAAAAAATTAAGAAGAGGAAGAAGAAAGGCAAGCAGAGGGAAGAAAAGAAGGGCACGTACCAATAGTTTAGATTTGCAAACGAATGGAGTGATGAACCGAACCCAGTATATAATGAATAGTATAGAAATCAACAGCCACAGATTTATTGTCCCGGTAACCGAAAGGACTATTGGCTTTTCAAGGCAACTGAATTGACTATTGGTTTCCAACGCAGCTGAATAGACAAAGGCTGTTTGGATTCTGATCGTTGGAGAAAACGGATACCGTTTTGTGCTGCGTAACGGACCGATTTGCTATCCGTTAAACAATTATAGTTCGCAGCGCCGAACTCCGATTTACACAAACAAATATACCGTTTTGATCAGCGCGATGAGACGGACACAACGGTATAAAAATATTTATGGTTTGACATTGTTCGCGAAGTGATAATTCTTATTTAACTGATTGCTCAAGTGACAATTCAAGTAGCAATTAAAAGCGAAATTTGACGAAACGAAGTTCGCCATTAAATTCAGAATATTTTTCCTATTCAGGAATGTGAAAAATATTTGAGTTCGGACTAAAGGAAATTTTCACCTACGATTTAAATCAATAGGCAAATGCGACGCACGAAATTTTCTTCAATACTTTTCAACGAAATTTGGCGTACGCCTATGTCTATCTAGACGCAATCCAAATATGAAGTTTGAATAGAAACGGAATTTGTTTGTGAAAATTTTAATTTCTACATTAATAAAACAATTTTAAAATTTTAAACTGGGTCTGAATTTCAGGGTCGTTACATTCTCCCCCACTCAAAACTTTTCGTCCTCGAAAAGGAGCAGAGTAAAGAGTGGAAGAACAGAGCATAGGGTACGATGGACATAGAATTTATTATTGGATGAAATATAGAATATAGAATAGAGTTTACCTGCAACAAACAGTTCTGGATTTGAATCCCGGATACTTTCCTCGGTTTCCCAAGTACAATCACGATCATCGGGACTCCATTGGACTTTGACTAGGCTAATAGATTTCCTTCTAAGCTGCTTCGTATCCCTATCAACAATACGAAGTGGTCTTCTTTCTATAGTCAAATCCGGCTCAATATCAAGCTCATCTAACTGAGCGATAGGAATGGTCATGGATGGATCGTGTACAACCTTCCGAAGATGTGAAACATGGAACATGTTGTGCACGCCCTCAAATTTCTCCGGCAGTGCAACTCTGTAGGCTAGTGTACCAATCCTCTCAGTGATAGTGAATGGTCCAACAAATCTAGGAGCGAGCTTCCCTCTACGACCAAATCGGATAACATTCTTCAAAGGTGATACTTTAAGAAAGGCCTCATCTCCAACCTGGAATTTTAACTCTCTTCTACGCCTATCTGCATAGCTCTTCTGCCTATCCTGTGCAGTCTTCATCTTCCTTCTGATCTCATTAACCTTCTCGGATGCTTCCATAATCATATCCGGGCCAAGAACTAATCGGTCACCAGGCTCAATCCAACAAGCTGGCGATTTGCATGGTCGTCCATATAAAGCTTCGAACGGTGCCATATCGATACTTGCCTGATTATAAAGATAATTAAGTTTCAATTCAATTTTACTTATTCAAATTGAAAATTTTTGATTACCTGATAACTGTTATTATAAGTGAATTCAACCAAATGGAGATGGTCTTCCCAAGATCCACCGAAATCAATAATGCAAGCTCGGAGCAGATCTTCCAAAATCTGATTTACCCTCTCAGTTTGGCCATCTGTTTGAGGATGATAAGCTGTGCTCAGATTCAGTTTAGTGCCCAAGACGTCCTGAAATACCTTCCAGAATTTACTAGTGAATAAAGGGTCTCTATCGCATACAATACAAGATGGAACTCCATGAAGTCTAACTATCTCTCTCATATAAATCTCGGCCAAACTCGAAGCAGTACGAGTGGTCTTAACAGGAATAAAGTGAGCAGATTTTGTCAACCTATCAACAATCACCCATATACTCTCGTTCCCTTTTCTGGTCCTCGGTAATCCGTCAACGAAGTCCATAGAAATCTGATCCCATTTCCGACACGGAATCTCTAGGGGTTGAAGTAATCCTGCCGTCTTCAGGTGATCGGCCTTGACTTGCTGGCAAGTGGTGCATCTACTGACATATATGGAAATATCTCTCTTCATCCCACTCCACCAATATAAACGCTTCATATTTCGATACATCTTGGTGACACCAGGATGAAATGAAAGTGATGATTGATGGTTCTCTCTAAGCACTTCTTGTCTCAGTCCATCAACATTTGGAACACAAATACGGTTGTCAATCTTCAGAACTCCATTACTATCTATCTGTGCTCCCACTTTACTGTCAGCATTTCCAACTCTACCAAGAACTAACTCCTTCATGCGATAGAGCAAGGTGTCCTCATATTGCTTAGCTTTGATGCGATCCAAAAGAGATGGGGAGATAACAAGCTGAAATAGCATGCCTTCTACAAGATTACAACAAGACAATGCTTTGCTACGGCTCAAAGCATCAGCTACAACATTTGCTTTTGCAGGAGTATAATTGATGTCGAGATCATATGCAGTTAAGAATTCGAGCCATCGGACTTGTCTCTGATTCAAGTCCTTCTGAGAGAAAATATACCGCAAGGACTTATGATCTGTGAATAATTCAAATTTTGTCCCCAAAAGATGGTGCCTCCATAGTTTCAAAGCGAATACAACTTCTAGAAGCTCTAAATCATGGGTCGCATAGTTTACTTCATGAGTTTTCAACTGACGGCCCGCATAAGCAATAACCTTTCCATTTTGCATAAGGACAGCGCCTAAACCTTCTCGACAAGCATCGGTATAGACAGTTAAACCTTCACTCCCGTCAATTACCGCAAGAACTGGGGCTGAAGTTAACTTACGCTTCAACTTAATAAAAGCTGATTCACACTTCTCACTCCAAATAAACTTGACATTCTTTCGAGTTAAAGCAGTGAGTGGGGCAGAAATCCGGGCAAAGCGCTCAATGAATCTGCGATAATAACCGGCTAGGCCCAAGAAGCTACGGACATCAGTAGGAGTTTTGGGAGTCTCCCAATCCTGTAGATAAGTTTTCAAATTAGAAAGGAATAAGATGGGTTGAATAGAATTAACGAATAGGATAGGACTTACATTGATTACGGCGATCTTAGCTGGATCGAACGAAATCCCGTTTTCAGAAACAATATGGCCAAGGAATCGTACTTCGTCTCGCCAGAAGTGGCATTTCGAAAACTTGGCTTTAAGCTGATAATTTCGGAGAGTTCCCAGAACATAAGCAAGATGTGTCTCATGCTCTTTCTCATCTTTGGAGAAGACGAGAATATCATCAATGAAGACAAGAACAAACTTGTTAAGGACATCACGGAAGACTCTATTCATTAAGTCGACGAAATAAGCAGGTGCGTTGGTCAAACCAAATGGCATAACCAACCATTCATAGAATCCATTCTCGGTATGGAAAGCTGTTTTATGAATACTATCTTCTGCTACTCTTAGTTGGTGGAACCCAGTGGCTAGATCAAGTTATGAGAAAACTTTAGCTCCATGGAGCTGGTCGAATAAATCATTGATGCGAGGCATCGGATAGCGGTTCTTGAGAGTGCGCTTGTTTAATTCTCGGTAATCAACACACATGCGAAGAGATCCATCTGATTTTGGTGACAAAGACGACTGCGGCGCCCCATTCAGAACAACTTCTCCTGATCAAACCCTTAGCAAATAGATCATCAATTTGAGTTTTTAGTTCAACTCTTTCTTTAGGAGCCATCCTTCTATGAGGGAGAACTACGGGAGTAGCACCAGGAATAAGGTCAATGCGAAAATCGATCTCACGTTTAGGCGGTAGAGAGTTGACCTCTCCAAATACATCGGGAAATTTCTGAACAATAGGAGTAGTACTAAGATCATCCGGGTGAGCATCAAGAGAGAATATGAAGCTTCCCGCATATTTTTGAGGTGATTTGCATTCAATGACAAGCGGTAGACCCTTGTCATTGACTAGAGAAACAGATCGAGCTTTGCAAGAAATAACAGCATCAAAATTTCTTAACCAATCAGCACCCAACAAAATGTCAAATGCTATGAAGCCAAGCACATAGAAATCCCAAGTGAATCGATATCTTCCATACAAGAGCACAACCCCTTTACAAATTCTACTGAGGTTGGCAAGTCCTCCAATAGGGTTGGAGACACATAAGGAAGTAGTAGCAAGAGTAGGTTCTAATTTGAGCTTATTACAAAGATCAATAGATATGAAGCTATGAGAAGCACCAGTATCGAATAATACCCGAACAGGTAAATTATGAAATGAAAAAGTACTTCGTAAGGTACCTTGGTCATCCTGAGCAGGTGGTGGAGGTGGTGCAGGAGTGGTGACAGCATATACTCCTGATGGTGTGCCTTTCTTCCTCAATGGGCAATCTCTTTTGAAGTGACCTGGCTGGAGGCAGACATGGCATAAATCATTCCTCATCTGAGGAGGTGGTGGAATAGCAGCTCCGGTGGATGGACAGCTATTTGCATAATGACCCTTCTTATCGCATTTGAAGCAAGTGATATTAGCAAGGTCGATTGGGCTTTTCTGGGCATATCCCAATCCTGTAGTCTTTTGCCAAGCTTTTTTTTGTTGATCAAAGTTCATCTTCCTCTTTCCGAGCTGGCTGGAAGAGGACTGAGTAGGAGTGGCCTTGGCAGTGGGTCCCTTAGGCTTCGCCTCATATCGAAGAGCATAGTCAACAAGCTCTGTGAAAGTGCAGTGAATGTGGCCAGTAAGCAAGTCATAATACTCCGATTTAGCTCCCAAAATGAATTTCTCGTTCTTCAGAAGTGGGGTATCGATCAATCCCGGGCCAAACTTGGAGAGCTCGTTGAATTTCCTCTCGTACTCAGAAAAAGTCATACTGCCTTGCTTAAGGTGCATAAAAGCTCTATAAAGTTGGGTTTTCCCAGCAGCTGGCATCCATTGTTCCGAGAAAGTATCCCTAATCAAAAGATAGACTAGATAAATAACATTCCAAGGATTGAAAGAAGAATTTAGACTATGAAATCCAAATAAATTTATACCTAAACTGGGCCCAAGTGATGGTGTTCTCCTCGATACGAGAAGTAACAGATTCCCACCAGTCTCGTGCGGCATCCCGAAGTTGCCAAGCAGCAAGCTGACGCTTCTGAGCATCAGTGATCTCCAATCCAGAAAATATCATCTCTAAGCTTTTGAGACATTGTTGAGCTTCAATAATATTCTCGGATCCAGAGAACTTAACACCACCAAGTTGTGTATACTCCTTACTAAGAGTGGTGAATTTGACTGGAGCTGGGGCGGCAGGTGCAGCCTGGGCAGGACCATTTCCCCTTCCTCCCCTGTTGTTTCTTCTGGCACTCATCCTGAAATACCAAAAGAAATTTTTTTTTTAGAACCAAGGATAGAAAATCATAGAACTTTAAGGAAAGTCTAATCAACGAATCAATTAAGAAGTTTGAATTTGGAAGGATATGTATATTGAATTGATTCTCCTCATCCCCGGGTATTGCTACCCTATGTCTAATGAGTTTATATAACCCCAAACTAAGGTTTTTAGTGGAAACCAAAGCTCTGATACCAACTGTAACAACCCGTATATTTGGACCATTTAAATTGACAATAATCCATATATGTCAACTTAAATAATACAAAACACGAATCATTATGGGATTATATATACATAAATGTAAATGAGAATCAATACAACGTCACAGACACAGAACAGTCACAGAATAATGCAGCGGAAAATACATCGTGATAATAGCAGTTCATGAAGCTACTATATGAAATACAACAATGTCTAAACATAAAGTGACTGAAAGGAAATACATAAATGTCCAACAGACAAGAACAACAATACTGGAATAGAAATAGACTGATAAAGATAAATTCTAAGTCTTCAACATCTTCAACCAACCTTGATCAGCAAACTGGATAGCTTCAGACTGACCCGAGCATATACAAAAGAAACACTCGAGTCGGGACTCAAAATCTTATGCAGGATAATCAATTGCAGGAAATAAAGTCCATAACTCAAAGATGAATAAAATAACATCTCTAAGGATCCGATAAACTATCTATATATATAATACGGTATGTAGGTAATGTCTAATCAGTAAAATAGAATATTAAAATAGCGTTAAGCGTTACCATAATTCCCCTTAACACATTTTATATTCCCAAAAGCATATACAAGACCGTAGTTTCCCCAAAACCGGAAGTCACCAGAGGGCAATCCATATACTCAAGGTACAAATCAAAACGTAGTGGTCGCGAATAGGATAATCAGTATGACAAGGTACATGAGGCAATACCAACTAGGATACTAGTAGTTGCATGATCCGGACTGATGTTGAGCATAGTAGCTACTATCTCAACACCGCGAAACAACACTCCCAAATCAAAGGGTGCACCCAAATCGAATCACAAAAGTAATAGATATGGTATCGAAGAAGCGTGTCCGCTAGAGGTGGCGATCCTCAATGGCCCGGCGCGGCTCCTGTTTTAGTCATGTCAGGGGAAATCCAATATCGTTCTCTTTCTTTAGTCAACGCGTTCACGAAACCATCCACTTCATTCTGCATCAACACTTCGCGCATAATAGTTATTAAAGTGGTTTTCGGTATCGACAGAGAGTATGTCCATTTCCGATCCCGGTCTCTTTAATAACTACGTATTTATTACCCGATGGTCGGTTAAATTTACGTTTTAACAAATCAAAGTTCAAAAGTCAAGGTGCAAATTTGACTTCCAAAATTTGACAATTCACGATTCAGTTTATTTTAGATATTTTAAAACATATTTCCAAATACGATCTTAAGTTCAAACAATTGAGTTAACGATAAAATTAAGTATTCAAGTTCAATTTAATAAGGTCTAAAAGTCGCTTATTAAGTTTAGTTCAAAATCAACGAATTCAATATAATGCTAAACTTAGTTTAAATTATTAAAACAAATTCTATTCATGTCACTTTATGTTTATATCCATTGTTATCATAAATTCGATTAAATCAACTTTATTAACTAGATTCTCCTTTTCAAAACTTCATTTGTATTATTTACCGATTCAATTAAATTTCTAATCAAAGAAGTCTATTTACATTTGCAATGTCCTAATTTGATTATTTCGTTAAATTTAAAATCATTTTAAATTTAAATTATCCCTAATTTAAATTCATTAAATTAGTAAGTCAAATCTCCTAAATCTCAATTTAACTTATAACAAGTTCAATCTATTTAATTAAAGCCTGAATTTGAATCTAAAGCTAACAAATCTTTAAATCTTTAACTTATTAAATTCTAAACTTACTTGCTCCTAAATCTTATTTCAATTAAATTTTCAATTCATTTTATCCAATTTGGTAAGTTATTAATCCGTTTCAATTTAAATCCGTTAATTTATTTCAACTTAAATCCCTAAGTTCGTTATTAAATTTCCAAACAAATTGTTAAGTTCATTCCTTAATTTAAAATATATTTCAATTTCGAAAATGGTTTTGTTGACCAATCGGGCTTCTTACTTTTATTTTCTATCCTAGGCCAAGTTGTTTAAATGGGTATTTATCATTTCAACCCAATATCATTCAATATAAAACAAGCATAGCAAAGGGAACTTGCAGTGTGATAACTGGGATGGTGTCAAAGTAAATAAACAAGCAATAACAACCATACATAACAATTTAACAATTTTATTAAATAATCCCGAAATAATCGTATTAACTTACATTTGTTATTTATGAAAATTAATATAATTATTCCTAGAATCTACACTATCGTTTCATGTAGATTAAAGATTATTATCTTATGGTTTCACTTGGTGTCTATTATCACATTTCTACATCAATCATACATACAATGGTTCAAAGTGTAGTTAATGCTATTTCTACGCGGCGGTTGATTTAACAGTTAAAGGGGTCAAGTTCAACATATATAGTCCAATTTAAATTTTGTCGACTATCCTATATTAATTTCAATTTCATATTCAAATTCACTTATATTAACAACCAAATTCAATCATCACATAACAAATTTTAGTGTCACACTTGTTTGTCGTGAACTAACAATATTAAATTTTTAACTTGCATAGTGATTTACAATCCTAACTTCAACAATCCTAACAATCATCAATTTAACATCCAAATTAACATAAACAACAATTTATCACTTGATTATCATAGCATAATAGATCGAGTCATGAATGAAATATTCACCTTGCGTGGTTAGAGAAGACGACGAAGCACGAAGACGAATAGATAAGAGACACGAACAAGCACGATGCAAAACGACACAAACTACAATTCAAACAATTAAATAAATCAACTATTTGTTTATTGCAATATATATCAATTGAATATATATATAAACCATACCGAACAACGAAGCAAGATAGATTCGACAAGTCGGATGAAAGTCTAAGTCTCCGAAGCAGTAGCTGATACAAACACAGTAAAACACTGTATGTGAGCAAATTAGAATTTTCAAAGTATATACCGCTATACTAATATATAAAACACTCTAATCTCATTTGGTTATGCAGCCGATAAATGAGAAGCAAAACAAAGTCAGAGCACATGCTCCATATAACGGCATATGCAACCCACTGTTCATATTGGGAACAAATTCCTATTGATAAAGGCTAGCTATAGGAAGGAGGGTCTTCAAGTGACATATACATAACCTATATGAAAATCCTATATACTAATAGGTAGAGCCTATATGCATGCAACAACATTTGACCTATAAATTTCCAACAGAGAATATACAAAGCATGTTCAAAGTGATATTGATGTATTGGCTATAGGTCTTAGGCAAAGTGAAGAGGGAAGTGAAGGCAGTGGCTCGGGTGTTAGCAGCCAAGTCGGTGGGTTGGTCCGGTTCGACAGGGTGGCTGCGGCGGGCGAAGGCTGGCGGGTCTGGACGAAGGCTGGTGGGTCTGGACGAAGGCTGGTGGAGTCTGGGCGAAGCTGGCGGGTCTGGACGAAGGCTGGCGGGTCTGGACGAAGGCTGGGGGGTCTGGGCGAAGCTGCCGGGGTCTGGACGAAGCTGGCGGGGTCTGGGCGAAGGCTGATGGGGTCTGGACGAAGGCTGGCGGGTCTGGACGAAGCTGGTGGGGTCTGGGCGAAGCTGGCGGGGTCTGGACGAAGCTGGCGGGGTCTGGGCGAAGCTGGCGGATCTGGGCGAAGGCTGATGGGTCTGGACGAACCTGGCGGGGTCTGGGCGAAGCTGGCGGATCTGGGCGAAGGCTGATGGGTCTGGACAAAGCTGGCGGGGTCTGGCGAAGCTGACGGATCTGGGCGAAGGCTGATGGGGTCTGGACGAAGCTGGCGGGGTCTGGTACTGACGAAAAAAAAAATTAAGAAGAGGAAGAAGAAAGGCAAGCAGAGGGAAGAAAAGAAGGGCACGTACCAATAGTTTAGATTTGCAAACGAATGGAGTGATGAACCGAACCCAGTATATAATGAATAGTATAGAAATCAACAGCCACAGATTTATTGTCCCGGTAACCGAAAGGACTATTGGCTTTTCAAGGCAACTGAATTGACTATTGGTTTCCAACGCAGCTGAATAGACAAAGGCTGTTTGGATTCTGATCGTTGGAGAAAACAGATACCGTTTTGTGCTGCGTAACGGACCGATTTGCTATCCGTTAAACAATTATAGTTCGCAGCGCCGAACTCCGATTTACACAAACAAATATACCGTTTTGATCAGCGCGATGAGACGGACACAACGGTATAAAAATATTTATGGTTTGACATTGTTCGCGAAGTGATAATTCTTATTTAACTGATTGCTCAAGTGACAATTCAAGTAGCAATTAAAAGCGAAATTTGACGAAACGAAGTTCGCCATTAAATTCAGAATATTTTTCCTATTCAGGAATGTGAAAAATATTTGAGTTCGGACTAAAGGAAATTTTCACCTACGATTTAAATCAATAGGCAAATGCGACGCACGAAATTTTCTTCAATACTTTTCAACGAAATTTGGCGTACGCCTATGTCTATCTAGACGCAATCCAAATATGAAGTTTGAATAGAAACGGAATTTGTTTGTGAAAATTTTAATTTCTACATTAATAAAACAATTTTAAAATTTTAAACTGGGTCTGAATTTCAGGGTCGTTACATTCTCCCCCACTCAAAACTTTTCATCCTCGAAAAGGAGCAGAGTAAAGAGTGGAAGAACAGAGCATAGGGTACGATGGACATAGAATTTATTATTGGATGAAATATAGAATATAGAATAGAGTTTACCTGCAACAAACAGTTCTGGATTTGAATCCCGGATACTTTCCTCGGTTTCCCAAGTACAATCACGATCATCGGGACTCCATTGGACTTTGACTAGGCTAATAGATTTCCTTCTAAGCTGCTTCGTATCCCTATCAACAATACGAAGTGGTCTTCTTTCTATAGTCAAATCCGGCTCAATATCAAGCTCATCTAACTGAGCGATAGGAATGGTCATGGATGGATCGTGTACAACCTTCCGAAGATGTGAAACATGGAACATGTTGTGCACGCCCTCAAATTTCTCCGGCAGTGCAACTCTGTAGGCTAGTGTACCAATCCTCTCAGTGATAGTGAATGGTCCAACAAATCTAGGAGCGAGCTTCCCTCTACGACCAAATCGGATAACATTCTTCAAAGGTGATACTTTAAGAAAGGCCTCATCTCCAACCTGGAATTTTAACTCTCTTCTACGCCTATCTGCATAGCTCTTCTGCCTATCCTGTGCAGTCTTCATCTTCCTTCTGATCTCATTAACCTTCTCGGATGCTTCCATAATCATATCCGGGCCAAGAACTAATCGGTCACCAGGCTCAATCCAACAAGCTGGCGATTTGCATGGTCGTCCATATAAAGCTTCGAACGGTGCCATATCGATACTTGCCTGATTATAAAGATAATTAAGTTTCAATTCAATTTTACTTATTCAAATTGAAAATTTTTGATTACCTGATAACTGTTATTATAAGTGAATTCAACCAAATGGAGATGGTCTTCCCAAGATCCACCGAAATCAATAATGCAAGCTCGGAGCAGATCTTCCAAAATCTGATTTACCCTCTCAGTTTGGCCATCTGTTTGAGGATGATAAGCTGTGCTCAGATTCAGTTTAGTGCCCAAGACGTCCTGAAATACCTTCCAGAATTTACTAGTGAATAAAGGGTCTCTATCGCATACAATACAAGATGGAACTCCATGAAGTCTAACTATCTCTCTCATATAAATCTCGGCCAAACTCGAAGCAGTACGAGTGGTCTTAACAGGAATAAAGTGAGCAGATTTTGTCAACCTATCAACAATCACCCATATACTCTCGTTCCCTTTTCTGGTCCTCGGTAATCCGTCAACGAAGTCCATAGAAATCTGATCCCATTTCCGACACGGAATCTCTAGGGGTTGAAGTAATCCTGCCGTCTTCAGGTGATCGGCCTTGACTTGCTGGCAAGTGGTGCATCTACTGACATATATGGAAATATCTCTCTTCATCCCACTCCACCAATATAAACGCTTCATATTTCGATACATCTTGGTGACACCAGGATGAAATGAAAGTGATGATTGATGGTTCTCTCTAAGCACTTCTTGTCTCAGTCCATCAACATTTGGAACACAAATACGGTTGTCAATCTTCAGAACTCCATTACTATCTATCTGTGCTCCCACTTTACTGTCAGCATTTCCAACTCTACCAAGAACTAACTCCTTCATGCGATAGAGCAAGGTGTCCTCATATTGCTTAGCTTTGATGCGATCCAAAAGAGATGGGGAGATAACAAGCTGAAATAGCATGCCTTCTACAAGATTACAACAAGACAATGCTTTGCTACGGCTCAAAGCATCAGCTACAACATTTGCTTTTGCAGGAGTATAATTGATGTCGAGATCATATGCAGTTAAGAATTCGAGCCATCGGACTTGTCTCTGATTCAAGTCCTTCTGAGAGAAAATATACCGCAAGGACTTATGATCTGTGAATAATTCAAATTTTGTCCCCAAAAGATGGTGCCTCCATAGTTTCAAAGCGAATACAACTTCTAGAAGCTCTAAATCATGGGTCGCATAGTTTACTTCATGAGTTTTCAACTGACGGCCCGCATAAGCAATAACCTTTCCATTTTGCATAAGGACAGCGCCTAAACCTTCTCGACAAGCATCGGTATAGACAGTTAAACCTTCACTCCCGTCAATTACCGCAAGAACTGGGGCTGAAGTTAACTTACGCTTCAACTTAATAAAAGCTGATTCACACTTCTCACTCCAAATAAACTTGACATTCTTTCGAGTTAAAGCAGTGAGTGGGGCAGAAATCCGGGCAAAGCGCTCAATGAATCTGCGATAATAACCGGCTAGGCCCAAGAAGCTACGGACATCAGTAGGAGTTTTGGGAGTCTCCCAATCCTGTAGATAAGTTTTCAAATTAGAAAGGAATAAGATGGGTTGAATAGAATTAACGAATAGGATAGGACTTACATTGATTACGGCGATCTTAGCTGGATCGAACGAAATCCCGTTTTCAGAAACAATATGGCCAAGGAATCGTACTTCGTCTCGCCAGAAGTGGCATTTCGAAAACTTGGCTTTAAGCTGATAATTTCGGAGAGTTCCCAGAACATAAGCAAGATGTGTCTCATGCTCTTTCTCATCTTTGGAGAAGACGAGAATATCATCAATGAAGACAAGAACAAACTTGTTAAGGACATCACGGAAGACTCTATTCATTAAGTCGACGAAATAAGCAGGTGCGTTGGTCAAACCAAATGGCATAACCAACCATTCATAGAATCCATTCTCGGTATGGAAAGCTGTTTTATGAATACTATCTTCTGCTACTCTTAGTTGGTGGAACCCAGTGGCTAGATCAAGTTATGAGAAAACTTTAGCTCCATGGAGCTGGTCGAATAAATCATTGATGCGAGGCATCGGATAGCGGTTCTTGAGAGTGCGCTTGTTTAATTCTCGGTAATCAACACACATGCGAAGAGATCCATCTGATTTTGGTGACAAAGACGACTGCGGCGCCCCATTCAGAACAACTTCTCCTGATCAAACCCTTAGCAAATAGATCATCAATTTGAGTTTTTAGTTCAACTCTTTCTTTAGGAGCCATCCTTCTGTGAGGGAGAACTACGGGAGTAGCACCAGGAATAAGGTCAATGCGAAAATCGATCTCACGTTTAGGCGGTAGAGAGTTGACCTCTCCAAATACATCGGGAAATTTCTGAACAATAGGAGTAGTACTAAGATCATCCGGGTGAGCATCAAGAGAGAATATGAAGCTTCCCGCATATTTCTGAGGTGATTTGCATTCGATGACAAGCGGTAGACCCTTGTCATTGACTAGAGAAACAGATCGAGCTTTGCAAGAAATAACAGCATCAAAATTTCTTAACCAATCAGCACCCAACAAAATGTCAAATGCTATGAAGCCAAGCACATAGAAATCCCAAGTGAATCGATATCTTCCATACAAGAGCACAACCCCTTTACAAATTCTACTGAGGTTGGCAAGTCCTCCAATAGGGTTGGAGACACATAAGGAAGTAGTAGCAAGAGTAGGTTCTAATTTGAGCTTATTACAAAGATCAATAGATATGAAGCTATGAGAAGCACCAGTATCGAATAATACCCGAACAGGTAAATTATGAAATGAAAAAGTACTTCGTAAGGTACCTTGGTCATCCTGAGCAGGTGGTGGAGGTGGTGCAGGAGTGGTGACAGCATATACTCCTGATGGTGTGCCTTTCTTCCTCAATGGGCAATCTCTTTTGAAGTGACCTGGCTGGAGGCAGACATGGCATAAATCATTCCTCATCTGAGGAGGTGGTGGAATAGCAGCTCCGGTGGATGGACAGCTATTTGCATAATGACCCTTCTTATCGCATTTGAAGCAAGTGATATTAGCAAGGTCGATTGGGCTTTTCTGGGCATATCCCAATCCTGTAGTCTTTTGCCAAGCTTTTTTTTGTTGATCAAAGTTCATCTTCCTCTTTCCGAGCTGGCTGGAAGAGGACTGAGTAGGAGTGGCCTTGGCAGTGGGTCCCTTAGGCTTCGCCTCATATCGAAGAGCATAGTCAACAAGCTCTGTGAAAGTGCAGTGAATGTGGCCAGTAAGCAAGTCATAATACTCCGATTTAGCTCCCAAAATGAATTTCTCGTTCTTCAGAAGTGGGGTATCGATCAATCCCGGGCCAAACTTGGAGAGCTCGTTGAATTTCCTCTCGTACTCAGAAAAAGTCATACTGCCTTGCTTAAGGTGCATAAAAGCTCTATAAAGTTGGGTTTTCCCAGCAGCTGGCATCCATTGTTCCGAGAAAGTATCCCTAATCAAAAGATAGACTAGATAAATAACATTCCAAGGATTGAAAGAAGAATTTAGACTATGAAATCCAAATAAATTTATACCTAAACTGGGCCCAAGTGATGGTGTTCTCCTCGATACGAGAAGTAACAGATTCCCACCAGTCTCGTGCGGCATCCCGAAGTTGCCAAGCAGCAAGCTGACGCTTCTGAGCATCAGTGATCTCCAATCCAGAAAATATCATCTCTAAGCTTTTGAGACATTGTTGAGCTTCAATAATATTCTCGGATCCAGAGAACTTAACACCACCAAGTTGTGTATACTCCTTACTAAGAGTGGTGAATTTGACTGGAGCTGGGGCGGCAGGTGCAGCCTGGGCAGGACCATTTCCCCTTCCTCCCCTGTTGTTTCTTCTGGCACTCATCCTGAAATACCAAAAGAAATTTTTTTTTTAGAACCAAGGATAGAAAATCATAGAACTTTAAGGAAAGTCTAATCAACGAATCAATTAAGAAGTTTGAATTTGGAAGGATATGTATATTGAATTGATTCTCCTCATCCCTGGGTATTGCTACCCTATGTCTAATGAGTTTATATAACCCCAAACTAAGGTTTTTAGTGGAAACCAAAGCTCTGATACCAACTGTAACAACCCGTATATTTGGACCATTTAAATTGACAATAATCCATATATGTCAACTTAAATAATACAAAACACGAATCATTATGGGATTATATATACATAAATGTAAATGAGAATCAATACAACGTCACAGACACAGAACAGTCACAGAATAATGCAGCGGAAAATACATCGTCATAATAGCAGTTCATGAAGCTACTATATGAAATACAACAATGTCTAAACATAAAGTGACTGAAAGGAAATACATAAATGTCCAACAGACAAGAACAACAATACTGGAATAGAAATAGACTGATAAAGATAAATTCTAAGTCTTCAACATCTTCAACCAACCTTGATCAGCAAACTGGATAGCTTCAGACTGACCCGAGCATATACAAAAGAAACACTCGAGTCGGGACTCAAAATCTTATGCAGGATAATCAATTGCAGGAAATAAAGTCCATAACTCAAAGATGAATAAAATAACATCTCTAAGGATCCGATAAACTATCTATATATATAATACGGTATGTAGGTAATGTCTAATCAGTAAAATAGAATATTAAAATAGCGTTAAGCGTTACCATAATTCCCCTTAACACATTTTATATTCCCAAAAGCATATACAAGACCGTAGTTTCCCCAAAACCGAAAGTCACCAGAGGGCAATCCATATACTCAAGGTACAAATCAAAACGTAGTGGTCGCGAATAGGATAATCAGTATGACAAGGTACATGAGGCAATACCAACTAGGATACTAGTAGTTGCATGATCCGGACTGATGTTGAGCATAGTAGCTACTATCTCAACACCGCGAAACAACACTCCCAAATCAAAGGGTGCACCCAAATCGAATCACAAAAGTAATAGATATGGTATCGAAGAAGCGTGTCCGCTAGAGGTGGCGATCCTCAATGGCCCGGCGCGGCTCCTGTTTTAGTCATGTCAGGGGAAATCCAATATCGTTCTCTTTCTTTAGTCAACGCGTTCACGAAACCATCCACTTCATTCTGCATCAACACTTCGCGCATAATAGTTATTAAAGTGGTTTTCGGTATCGACAGAGAGTATGTCCATTTCCGATCCCGGTCTCTTTAATAACTACGTATTTATTACCCGATGGTCGGTTAAATTTACGTTTTAACAAATCAAAGTTCAAAAGTCAAGATGCAAATTTGACTTCCAAAATTTGACAATTCACGATTCAGTTTATTTTAGATATTTTAAAACATATTTCCAAATACGATCTTAAGTTCAAACAATTGAGTTAACGATAAAATTAAGTATTCAAGTTCAATTTAATAAGGTCTAAAAGTCGCTTATTAAGTTTAGTTCAAAATCAACGAATTCAATATAATGCTAAACTTAGTTTAAATTATTAAAACAAATTCTATTCATGTCACTTTATGTTTATATCCATTGTTATCATAAATTCGATTAAATCAACTTTATTAACTAGATTCCCCTTTTCAAAACTTCATTTGTATTATTTACCGATTCAATTAAATTTCTAATCAAAGAAGTCTATTTACATTTGCAATGTCCTAATTTGATTATTTCGTTAAATTTAAAATCATTTTAAATTTAAATTATCCCTAATTTAAATTCATTAAATTAGTAAGTCAAATCTCCTAAATCTCAATTTAACTTATAACAAGTTCAATCTATTTAATTAAAGCCTGAATTTGAATCTAAAGCTAACAAATCTTTAAATCTTTAACTTATTAAATTCTAAACTTACTTGCTCCTAAATCTTATTTCAATTAAATTTTCAATTCATTTTATCCAATTTGGTAAGTTATTAATCCGTTTCAATTTAAATCCGTTAATTTATTTCAACTTAAATCCCTAAGTTCGTTATTAAATTTCCAAACAAATTGTTAAGTTCATTCCTTAATTTAAAATATATTTCAATTTCGAAAATGGTTTTGTTGACCAATCGGGCTTCTTACTTTTATTTTCTATCCTAGGCCAAGTTGTTTAAATGGGTATTTATCATTTCAACCCAATATCATTCAATATAAAACAAGCATAGCAAAGGGAACTTGCAGTGTGATAACTGGGATGGTGTCAAAGTAAATAAACAAGCAATAGCAACCATACATAACAATTTAACAATTTTATTAAATAATCCCGAAATAATCGTATTAACTTACATTTGTTATTTATGAAAATTAATATAATTATTCCTAGAATCTACACTATCGTTTCATGTAGATTAAAGATTATTATCTTATGGTTTCACTTGGTGTCTATTATCACATTTCTACATCAATCATACATACAATGGTTCAAAGTGTAGTTAATGCTATTTCTACGCGGCGGTTGATTTAACAGTTAAAGGAGTCAAGTTCAACATATATAGTCCAATTTAAATTTTGTCGACTATCCTATATTAATTTCAATTTCATATTCAAATTCACTTATATTAACAACCAAATTCAATCATCACATAACAAATTTTAGTGTCACACTTGTTTGTCGTGAACTAACAATATTAAATTTTTAACTTGCATAGTGATTTACAATCCTAACTTCAACAATCCTAACAATCATCAATTTAACATCCAAATTAACATAAACAACAATTTATCACTTGATTATCATAGCATAATAGATCGAGTCATGAATGAAATATTCACCTTGCGTGGTTAGAGAAGACGACGAAGCACGAAGACGAATAGATAAGAGACACGAACAAGCACGATGCAAAACGACACAAACTACAATTCAAACAATTAAATAAATCAACTATTTGTTTATTGCAATATATATCAATTGAATATATATATAAACCATACCGAACAACGAAGCAAGATAGATTCGACAAGTCGGATGAAAGTCTAAGTCTCCGAAGCAGTAGCTGATACAAACACAGTAAAACACTGTATGTGAGCAAATTAGAATTTTCAAAGTATATACCGCTATACTAATATATAAAACACTCTAATCTCATTTGGTTATGCAGCCGATAAATGAGAAGCAAAACAAAGTCAGAGCACATGCTCCATATAACGGCATATGCAACCCACTGTTCATATTGGGAACAAATTCCTATTGATAAAGGCTAGCTATAGGAAGGAGGGTCTTCAAGTGACATATACATAACCTATATGAAAATCCTATATACTAATAGGTAGAGCCTATATGCATGCAACAACATTTGACCTATAAATTTCCAACAGAGAATATACAAAGCATGTTCAAAGTGATATTGATGTATTGGCTATAGGTCTTAGGCAAAGTGAAGAGGGAAGTGAAGGCAGTGGCTCGGGTGTTAGCAGCCAAGTCGGTGGGTGGGTCCGGTTCGACAGGGTGGCTGCGGCGGGCGAAGGCTGGCGGGTCTGGACGAAGGCTGGTGGGTCTGGACGAAGGCTGGTGGAGTCTGGGCGAAGCTGGCGGGTCTGGACGAAGGCTGGCGGGTCTGGACGAAGGCTGGGGGGTCTGGGCGAAGCTGCCGGGGTCTGGACGAAGCTGGCGGGGTCTGGGCGAAGGCTGATGGGGTCTGGACGAAGGCTGGCGGGTCTGGACGAAGCTGGTGGGGTCTGGGCGAAGCTGGCGGGGTCTGGACGAAGCTGGCGGGGTCTGGGCGAAGCTGGCGGATCTGGGCGAAGGCTGATGGGTCTGGACGAACCTGGCGGGGTCTGGGCGAAGCTGGCGGATCTGGGCGAAGGCTGATGGGTCTGGACGAAGCTGGCGGGGTCTGGCGAAGCTGACGGATCTGGGCGAAGGCTGATGGGGTCTGGACGAAGCTGGCGGGGTCTGGTACTGACGAAAAAAAAAATTAAGAAGAGGAAGAAGAAAGGCAAGCAGAGGGAAGAAAAGAAGGGCACGTACCAATAGTTTAGATTTGCAAACGAATGGAGTGATGAACCGAACCCAGTATATAATGAATAGTATAGAAATCAACAGCCACAGATTTATTGTCCCGGTAACCGAAAGGACTATTGGCTTTTCAAGGCAACTGAATTGACTATTGGTTTCCAACGCAGCTGAATAGACAAAGGCTGTTTGGATTCTGATCGTTGGAGAAAACAGATACCGTTTTGTGCTGCGTAACGGACCGATTTGCTATCCGTTAAACAATTATAGTTCGCAGCGCCGAACTCCGATTTACACAAACAAATATACCGTTTTGATCAGCGCGATGAGACGGACACAACGGTATAAAAATATTTATGGTTTGACATTGTTCGCGAAGTGATAATTCTTATTTAACTGATTGCTCAAGTGACAATTCAAGTAGCAATTAAAAGCGAAATTTGACGAAACGAAGTTCGCCATTAAATTCAGAATATTTTTCCTATTCAGGAATGTGAAAAATATTTGAGTTCGGACTAAAGGAAATTTTCACCTACGATTTAAATCAATAGGCAAATGCGACGCACGAAATTTTCTTCAATACTTTTCAACGAAATTTGGCGTACGCCTATGTCTATCTAGACGCAATCCAAATATGAAGTTTGAATAGAAACGGAATTTGTTTGTGAAAATTTTAATTTCTACATTAAATAAACAATTTTAAAATTTTAAACTGGGTCTGAATTTCAGCGTCGTTACATTATTAATGTGATAAAATATAAACCAATGTGAACTACGTCTATAGAGAAATGATTGATAGAATAAAAAGATAGAAATCAAATTAAATCAATTTATTGGAATTAAATTATAATTAATTGGATTTAATTACAGTTGAAATTGAACACTATAATTTATGTAATAGTCAATACTAAATTGATATCTAAATTAGTTTTAAATTATTGTAAATCTCTAAGTAATCAAAAATAATGAAAATTATTAGTTATAAATAATGAATCTAAAGTGATTTAATTAATTTAATATTAATTTATTTAATTAATGTGAAAATAGCCATTTTGACCACTATCTCGGATTTCGACGAAACCAATTTCATCGGATTTGTAACGGTGAATTATTGTAAGGTTTCAAGTTTCGTAGCGATAGGACGTGTCGCTTGATCATACGGGCTTGAAACGTGCAGAAATCAATTTAATTGAAATCAATTTGAAATAAGCTGATTTAAAGCTAACTTCTTCATACGATGGAATTAGGACTTGAAACTTGTTCCATTGAGTTTAAAAATATCGAAAACGTCTATTTCGATATATAGGATGACCCACTTTCGTCTCGGAAGCGAAATGGGCTTTTTGGGTCGCTATCTATCGTTCGTACTAATTCGATACGTGTTTATCTTCTTATCCGGCTTTGTCACTAAAAATAGTCTTATTTTCCCAAAACCTAGTAGTCATTTTTCTTATTCTATATGTACAACTCTATCTGTTTGTTCCTCCTTCTCAAATGGCAGAAACCCAAACTTCTAGATTCAACTGCAAATCAAAATCAAATCAAAAAATTAAAACTCCTCAAACTATATCGAATCATATATCGATTCGAAGCTCTCGACGAGCGTAAGTCAAATCTGCAGTTTTTTTTCGATTTGAGCCTCTGTATGTCCAGAAATTGAAGGATAAGTCTTGGCTGTTTATGATGTCGCGATCAACTTCAATGGATCGATGATTGAAGGGTATCATTGCGTGGAGAGTGGCGCGTGTAGTTCATCCACGTAGTTTTTTTGGTGAGTCAACGGCTGGATCGAGTTTGATAATTTGATGAGGGCTCACGTTTGCAGCAGTAGCCACTCCTTTTTTGCAATCGATGGTGATGAGGGGGATGTTGCTGGTGGTCGTAAGCGTCGAGGGGAGGTCGGCGGTTCGTTCAATGGTGAGGCGCTGGCTGTGACTGGCCGTAACAACATGGGTGGTGATTGTAGTTGGCGGCTTCACTTCGAACGGGAGGGGTTTCGGTGTGGCTAGGGTTTCTTGTGCATGGACAAGAGCTACTGATGTGGACGCGGTAATGTTTTGTTTATTTTAAGTTAAATTTTATTTTAAAATGTTCTAATCTACATAACTTTCACGTACGAGGTCCGATTCACGCGTCATTTATTACACTAGGATCATATCCAAATTCCAAACATCTTGGCACTGGTTTGGATGAATTCCGAGACTGTTTAAATTTGAGCCTTATTTTGGATTTCAAATCGATTTAAAACCAAAGGTGAGTCTTTTGACCCACTCACAACAACTAGGTTTTCTTATGTTAGTTAAATTAAATTTATGATGTGATTAGAATTAATTGATTGTTGTTTGGTATGTTTAAATTGTCACTCTAATTAAATTTGACTTTTATCACATTTGATCATTGTTTAATTCAATATTGAATTTAATTATCAATTTAATACCTATAAATGATAATCAGTTATCTGTTGATGTTTATTGATTGATCTGGATGATTTTTATGATGGATGTTTGACTATTGATATTGGATGACTGGATGTTGTATTTTTATATTGTTATAAGATTGCAAGTTCCTTATGGGTTCAAATGATACACACCGAACGATCTATAGACTAGGGAAAAATTGTTATGGGTTGAAATGATTTACTCGAGCAATTTTATGGATTTTTATTTAATCCGATATTGTGGATTGAAATGATATATAACCGTAAAATTTTAAATTGTGGATTAAAATGATAAATATCTGTATCACTTGACCATAGGACAGAAAATTATGTACGGACATTGGATCGGTTAAACTAAATGATTTTTAATTCTTTAAAATTTGATTTCAGTTTACTGGCATTTTGAAATAGAATTTGATTTATATAAACTGGTTTATTTTCGATAATCCAAGCGTTAATGTTGAAATTGGAATTGATTTAATGAATTGTTCAAAGGATTTAAATTGGAATTTCAAAGTTGAAACGTCAAATATAAATGAATTTATCGTAATTAAGTTATTGAAATGTCGGAATATAACTTTGAAATCTATTTTAAACTAATTTAAACTATTTTAATTAAATTAATATTTTAATCAATTAAAACTATTTCAATTTATTTTAATCTATTATAACCTATTTAATCCAATTCAATCTATTTTACCTATTTTAAACTAATTAAATTTATTTAATCTATGTAATATAACTTAAATCTATTTAATCTATTTTAAATTTATTTAATCTATTTAAAATCTATTAATATAAGTTTAATCTATTTAAATTTATTTATTCTATTTAAAATCTATTTAAGATAATTTAAATCTATTTAATCTATTTTAAATTTATACGATCTATTGCAAATCTATTAAAATAATTTAAATCTATTTAATCTATTTTAAATTTATTAATTCTATTTAAAATCTATTTAACATAATGTAAATCCATTTAATCTATTTTAAATCTATATAAATCATTTTAAATCTAATTAAATCAAATGTAAATTTATTTTAAACTATTTTAATCTATTTTAAACTATTTCTAGACTATTAAAACTATTTATGACTACCTATACTATTTTCTATAATTCCAGACTGTGTAAAGTTGAAGTATTTATATTTAAATCCTTGATGATGATACAACCTAAGTTGGAATTTGGAATTGATACCTTTTGTGGAATGGCATATTTGAGTAAATATGATTTTTAAAGTGAATATGATTTTGGAATGGAGCGTGATTTTGAAAGTGAATATGATTCGAAAATGATATGGTTTTGGGAATATGATATTTTGATATTAATTATGGATTGATTTTGGAAATGTAAAAGAACCATCCGGTGTGAAACAAGTATTTGGTTGTTAAAGAGACCGGGATCAGATACTGTCATACTCTCTGTCAACACCGAAAACCACTTCAACAATTGTGTACGTGGTGGAAATTACAGAAACAAAGTATTATGGTTTGGCAAACGATTCTGTATGAGCTATTTACGTGACCCTGACTCCCATGAGTCAGCTTAGATGTGACTAAAATAGAAGCCACGCTGGGCCAAGTGAGGTCGCACCTCTGATCGGACACATTTCTTCGATACCATATTATGACTTTGTGATGTTTTGGTTGCCACCCCTCGATTTTGATTGCGGGAGTGTGTTCCAAGATGGACGGTAGTAGCCGCAATGCGTTACCGCCAGTCCGGATCCGCAATTGGTGTATCTACCCTGGAATTGCCTCGAGTGTCGTGTTCACATGCCCTAGCGCGCCTTCTACGAGTTTAGTTTGTACCATACCTATGAAGTGCCCTTTGATAGCCCTCCAGTTTATGGAGGAATTACGGTACTGCATAGACTATGGGAATATATAAAAATGTGTTAAGGGTGATATGGGTAATGCCTTAATGCTATTTTACTACTTTACTTTATCGTGGACACTATTATAATAGCGTATTGTACTATGTATGTAGATAGTTTAACAGACACTTAGGAGATGTAAATCTCGAACATCTCTTATGTTATTGCACTTACGTTGACACTAGAAGGAGATGTCAAACCCTAAACATCTCTGACGTCGTTACACTCATATTTATTTACTGTTGATTTAACTTACATAAGATCTTCTAGTTCTAACTCGAGTGCTTTCTGGAGGACGAAGGTGAAGATTTTATACTATTATTATTTACTGGATTAATAAATGATGTCTTTTATAGTAAGTGTAAAAGATGTCGAGAATTTCCCAAATGATATGCAAGGACACCTTATTAAAAAATTTAATACGGAAGATGTAAGATTGATTCCTTTGCATTGGCAACAGGAATTATCATACATGTTGTGTTGTATACGATATCATGATTTGTTTATGTATTTGATATATGAAGCAAATATCAAATCCAAATTCATATCACTAAATGGTTGTTTGAAGCGTTCTCGTGTATTTATGAAACACTAGAGGATTGTTTACAGAAACAAAAACTCCTTATGAAGGAATATTTGGAATCAAACTTCATAAGTCATACTGAGTGTAGTATGTCAATAATAAATTCAATTAAGAATCTTTAAGTTGGAAATGTTCCAAGTAAAAGACTGTGGCTTATTCAATGAAAAAAGGCTACGTAATCGTCTTGGATATTTCCGTAATAAAAATAATGTATATAAAATTATAAGTGCACAAATTTTTAACCGAGCTGATTCCAAATGTTGAGAATCTCATATCATTGTTATATGATAACAATGTCGTGATATGGTTCGTAATAGAATTTAGAGCCCATTAGAGGTTGCGAGACATACTTCGAATTGTTCCAAGTGATAAAGTAGTTTATCATCGTCGAAAAGAGTTGATTGACAGCGTAGATAATAAAAACATAATAGCATACTCGTTCACAAAGGGACTGACCCAACCGGTTAAGAGAAACTGATTGGAGAAGTTGGAATAAGGTTCCATAATTGACCCTAAGTGCTACTGGGAGATTGATAGAGATATGGACATGCCCTAGGGGCAATTATGTAATTTGTTACATATATCTAACTCGCTGAACAATCTTGTTCACAATAATGTTGTTTCTTTCTATTATATACCTGATATAATGTGGTTATATTAATTAATTTACATAAAATTATATTTTATAGAAAATCCATAAATGGTATATTTTGTGATAGTGTTTACAAAGTGTTGTAACCATGTGTAACTTATCACAATAAAAAAAATATTCATTTTAAATATTCCTAGTCAAGAGGCATCAAGACCGGATATCGATATATCCATGGAGACTAGAGTATGTAATGCTATCCAAATGTTGGGCAGTGTATTGGATATGACTGCGGGTGACACCTAGAGATTACATACCAATATTTATTAGATAACTATATAACGACTCACTCGATAGTTTTCTATTGGTTAATATAACTAAGGTCAAACATAAAATATCGATGTGACTGAATTACATAATTCTCTCAAGTAGAGAATACTGTGGATCTTCCATATGAAAGCTCCGCTTTGATTATAGTCAAATTATGGCGCGGCATTCCATCGAGTGACTTTAGTTGGGTCGGGTGGAAGTATTGGAAGTGAAGCACCATTCAAGAGAGGATTCGTTTCCTCGGTTATGTGATCCAAAAGAAAAAAAACATCAAAACAAATTCAAATCAACATCAAACTAAATTAAAAGGATGGTTCGTTCTTTTCTTACAAAGTAGGATGGTGATTTTTTGAAACTTAAGGAGAAACCACAAATTAAGGTGTGATGAAGGGCAAGGTTTATCGAATCTAGAAATTGATCAATCAGATCTAGGTATTCTTCTATGATTCACGGTGTTTCATCCTAAGGTAATTATATGTGTGTATAATTCGATATTTACATGTTTATTATATTATTATTTTGACCTATCTTTATTTATCATTTCCTATTAATGTATGTTTGTATCTATAATTTCTTATCGCAAATTTGTGCATGCTTATCTTGTTCAAATTTATTTTATTTTATTGCAGATAGTTATGAAATTAAAAATTGACTTTGAATGAGATTTATATATACTATGAGATAATCTTTGCTTATTCAAATGCTAATGGATTATATATATATATATATATATATATATATGTTAAGTTATCTTTCATTCCTTGAATCTGATTTTAATTACATATGTTAAATTTTTGTAATTGTTACAATCCTTGTTAAAACAAAAGTGGATACCTTGATCTAATATTAATGAATGGACATTAGTGCAAATTTGAATATTTGTTGTTTTCTATATTTAAAATTTTATGGAAAGTTTGAAGTATTGTTTCATTCCTAAATTAAAATTTTAATGAAAACTTTTAACTTCAAAACCTTTTGTACAAATGTATATACACGCATACCACATGCTACATTATAACGACCTGGATTTTCGATCCCGAAAATTCCAGATAGTTAAGGAAAAGAAGAAAAGAGATAGAAGAAGAAGAAGAAGAAGAAACAGATTACCAAAACACAGATTCTCACATTCACAGCGGATCAAAATATAATATCAAATAACATAGAAGTTATACAAAGGAAAACTATATCAGTTATTTACATCAATATATCAGTGATACAACATTTACACCAAACACTGGACAGTTAAAATCAACATGCCCCAGATAAACTACAATATATCACAGCGGAATACTCTCCATACGTTCCTGCCATCCCGCTCACCTCCTGAGCTTCAGAACGTCCTCACCTGAAAATCTGTAATACTCGGTCTGACCCGAGCATAAAATCAAAGTAATACCCAGGTCAGGCTGAAAACCAGCGTAAGTAAACCCATATAATTTGAAATGCTTAGTTCAAACCATAAAAAAAAACAGGGTAACTCGTAACTTATTACGAGTTCCTTTCTTGTTAAAACCCATCACTCATTTCACAAACTAATTACTACGTACACTTACTTAGTTTCAAGGGTCTAGTTTACTTAAATTATTTCATTCCATCCTATAGATTACACATATCATCTCGATAGATAACCACATTATCACTGTTCAACCCAATCATATCACAAACATTTCATATCAGAAATATCAAATAATCCAAGGCTTTCAATATCATTCCATTATTCATAAGCAAGATTAATAAGTCACCATTCCAGTTAAATTAAATAAATGAAATTAATTCCTTTAGTTACTTTAATCCTACTTACTTAACATTAATTAATTAATTACAAACCATTAATTAATCATCCCTTAATTTCCTCTTTTATTACACCAAGTAATTAGCCGTTAATTAATAACACAAATTAATCAACCTTCACCCATTCACATTAATTATATTTATCCTAATTAATTACTCAAATTAATTATACCATAATCACTTACATTGATTAATTATCCTTTAATTAATCACACTCATAAATTCTTAATTACTTTTCTTAAGAAATTTACCTTTAATTACTTTCATCAAGTAATTACCCCATTGGTTAATTATCCTCAATTAATTAACCTTTAATTATTAATTAATTAACTTCTAATAATTAATTAAATGAATTTAAGCCTCAACAAACTAATCCTTTAATTACTTACATTAAGGAATTATCATTTAAGTAACTAATCTCTAATTACTTACATTAATTAATCTCTAACTACAAACTACTTAATCTAAAATTAGTTAACTTATAACCCTTAATTATTAATTAATTATCCTTAACCATTAATTAATTGATTTCTCTTTAAATTGCTTAATTAATTAATAAATCAACAATTAACCCTCAATTATTTCATTAATTAATCTTTTATTTATTAATCAATTAATTACTCTTTAATTGCTTTTATTAATTAATAAATCTTAATCACCCCAAACCTTAATTAATTAGAAGATAAGTCATTTATCTTAATTAACTTCTTAATTATCACTTTAAAATCTTATTTAATAAACCTAGAATTTAATTATCATTAATCTATAATTTAACTTAAAATTTTTAAATCTAATTAAAGATAAAACAATTTATTTCCTTAATTACTTCTTAATTACGCTATTAATTATGTTTTAAATCTAACTGAAGAATCAACCTACTTAAGTTAAAATAAAACATACAACTTTAATTAACAAAAATTTAAACAACATCATTATTTAAAAGAATAGTTTAAGAAGTCAATTTTTAAACTTGATCTGCAGAACTTTAAAACTTGAGAATATCCTTATATTTGACCCGAGACAAGCTTGAGAAAACTCACCCTGGAACCCGAGTCAAATCCCCTTTTTCTTTCTTCTTCTTCTTTTTAAAAAAGAACTCATAATTCCTTATGTTTTAAAACCTGATCATTCTCTTCTAAAAGCCTGATAACAACAATAACCAATCTCAAAACTTAGTCGAAATCCCGGACCTCGATCACAAATTCCCGGCCCCAAACCCGAGTTTCCCTTCCACATGAACTACTCGAGTTCGAATCGATGCTAGCCTCTACTTCCCCGAGGTAACACGACACATCAAAATCTGACACGAACGATACGTTGTGCACATGCACAACAGCTTTGATCAACTCCGATCCCTACTCCTACCTCTAGCACATCGGCGGTACCAACCTCGTTCGACCCGACCACCTAGCATGATCATTCTCACCAGAAAACGCAACCGAGCAAGTCGATTCAACCGAACCCAGACCTGCTTGACGAAGACCACACCGCGCACCACCTCAGGTCGCCAGCGACCCTGACTCTCCGCCCAAACCTACGTCGTAGGCTCACACACTGATCTCAACTCTCCGACCAAGCCTGGTTCAACTTCACCGCCACAATGATCCCGATTGCATCCTCGAACCCATCAAGTTATAAAACCTTACAATGATGTCGATATGCCTCCATGATGAACGATGAATCTAGAGACCATTTTTCTTGAGATCCATATTTCTCAGGCTTTCCTCCGCATCAAACACGATGCTTGACCCTCCCCTGTTCGTCAAAATTTGACCACAATCCGATATGCGTTCAACCCAAAAATTCTCAATAACCATTATTTTAAAAATCTCAATATTAATATTAAAATTCGTCATTTTCGATAACGAATTTGATTATATAATCAAAGCATGAAAATTAAATAGTCAAATTTATGACATTGGTTGATTCATCACTATAATATTCAATTTTCGAAAATTTTTACTATATAATTTTACTCGAACCTATTTTTAAAAATGATGTTACACATATTCAAACACTTTTTATTCATAGATCATATCCAGAAATAGAATGGAGACAGTGAATTGAATTTTTAAATTAATTTAGTCTAAAAATCAAACAGAGGCTGGAATCTTCATATATCTAGACATGCACGGTTTTCCTCATATTTATATACATATAAACGTCTTAGTTCATCCGTGCAAAGCTGTTTCACAACCTTACATCTACAATCTATCACTTACATCATGATAAAAACAAGTTTAAGATTTTAAAGGAATGTTTACTCACCTGATATTATAAAATAGAGCTCAGGCTTTATTTGATCTAGAACTTTGATCTTTACTTGATTTTTGTATTGAATGATCAGAAGCATGAATCTTATTTGATGTTAGAGTTGAATCTTAAAACTGCCACTTGCTTAAACTCAGGTTGAATTTTGAAGCATCTGAAGTGGTTTGTTTGAATCCTTATTTCCTTTTCAGTTTGGTTTGTAAGAAAAAGAAAAAAAGAATTTAGAAAGTAAGAATAAAAACGAGATTTTTGAACTGCAAAAACCAGGTTCCTCTACATTCTTAGTTTTTTATAATTCAATGAAAAAGAAAATCAAGTCATTTGTTAATTGCAATGCATATATAAGTTACAAATGTCAATTGCATGTATTATAGCTTACAAATGTTTAAACCCTTTATTTATACACATTTCTTATGTTTTTATTAATATATGTTTATATTTTATTAAAAACTATGAATTATGTTAAAATTATATATACAAACTTAGTTCATGTGTGATTTAAGAGGAAAAAATATTAATCTTTTTTAAGTCTTTAAGCTATAATACTGTAATAATAAATAAATATAGATACTATTTAAGTGTTAAAATATAGAATTCAACTTTAAATACCTCTTGAAAATTATTAAAACATAACTTCCAATTCAATATATATACCTATATATTATATATAATGGAAAGAGAAAAAAAAGCATTTTTACAAATTTTGAAAAGATGAATTTTTGCACAATTAAATAATTATAAAAGAAGATTATTAACTAATATTTTCAAACTTCAATAATTATATTAAGAGATTATCAATTAAATATGTATCCACATATTAATAATTCAACTTTTATTATATTTTCAAATTCATTTACATATCCAGATATCTTTTATTATCATAATTTTTATTTGTTAAATTGAATAAACTAGTTAATTATCCAATTATCAGATGTCCAAAATACGGGTTATCACATTCCTTCCCCTTTTGAATCTTTTCGTCCCCGAAAAGGAACGAAGTCAGGATTTCTAAAAATACTTATAACAGTTAAATTACTCTTTGAACATTTTTAAACTATAATCTCCCTTTTTATTAAGAACTTTTTTGAAACACTTTTTAAAATCTACATAGTATTACAAAAATAGTTTTGTAGAAATACTTTTTATAACTCGACGTCTTAACCAGTCCATCCTTATTTACTTTTTATAACTCGACGTCTTAACCAGTCCATCCTTATTTACTTTTTATAACTCGACGTCTTAACCAGTCCATCCTTATTCTCACAGAAATTCGGTCATACGATGATCAGGCGCAAGACTGAAAATCTATAAGTGCACAGCAGACTCATTTTCAACACCCAGTGAAAATACTTGGGAATATTTTATTGAAAATATAGAAAACATTTTTGAAAAATAGAGGAAACATCTTTGGTGAGAATGCTTTGGAAATCATCACCCCATCCATGGTCGCAGTTAACCCGATGGTTGCGTTGCAATCACGGCAAAATCCATAGATAACTATAGGCACTCCGCGACCCTCGATTTCGCCATAGAACCCGCTACAGATCGCAGCTATATCTGGGGTTACGTTGCTATCTTAGCAAAAACTCATATAACTGTAGGCATCAACGCCCTCGAATTTTGCTGTCAAAAGAGTGAAACTTCTCCACTAGACCATAGATTGCAGTCTACCGATGTTACGTTGCCATCCCGGCAAAATTAAGCGTAGACTGTTAACACTCACCTCCATATGATTTCCGCTATGGTCCATAGTAAATCGCAGTGACATTGAGTTACACCGTCATCACATCATAACAAAAATGCCTCTATAGGCATCAACACCCTCGACTTTTGCAAGCCAATAATCCTCAAGAACTTTAGTTTGTTCGGACTTCCTCACAGGATCCACTTTAGAGCCTTCCCCTTGGGGCACAGGGCAGTACCAACCTATGGTACTCCTAAGAAGTTCATTTCAAGGGAGCGCCTTTTTCTCCAGAGCCATTTTCAAAACATTTTATACTATACACATATAGTATCTTCCAAATCATACACCTGGTATGAATCCCATATAAATCTCCTTTCCTCAAAATCGATTATCCCAAAATCGATAATTGTCAAACTAGGCTTTCCAAAATTGATTTTTCCCCAAAAATCAAAAGCCTTTCCACCTTTTTCCCAAAATCATTCTCATAAAATCCTTCATATATATATATATACATACATACATACATACATATATATATATAAATTTGAAAATCTTTGGATCACTTCATACTTGTATAAATTCTCTTTTTATACTTCAAATACTTTTCAAAAACCCTTTTCTTCTGGCTATAGATTCAACAAGGGGAGTTTATCAATTATATATGCATAACTTTGTTTATTCCAAATCAATACTATAAATTCACTTACCATATTACTACTTCCATAAAGTAATTTTTTACCATGGAAATATCCAGTTCTCGCTTTATTTCATCATATATTTCACAAAATATACTTTTCATTTCAAAAATCATTTACAGTTCTTACCCTTAAATTTTCAATATCAATTTCATTCAAATCTGTACGATGTACTCATTTCATCCGTATGCAATATAAATCTGATCGCTTACTCGATTACATAATTTCTCTTCCGAACTAGTATCATTCCCCCGACTTCCTAGTGCGGACTCAGATCTGGTTTCTTAATTAGAAACTGTCATTCTCCTTACATAGCCTAACTATAATAGAGAATTTCCAAAACCAATCAAAAATCCATATCTAGGTTCGCCATCGAAAATCGAGTTAAAAATCCCAACTCGGATCGATGTACTATCTCGAAATTCTATGTTCGAATCTGGATCAAATCGTTATGCGAATAGAATAATATACATACATCCTACATATCTATCTTCATTGATTATTAGCTAAATCAATTCCCTTTTTATTCACATTCATTTTTGATTTCTATTCACTTATTCACATTTGCCTCAATCCTTATTTGGGTTATCACTTTAATTCTTATCTCAATTGGTATTTAATTACAAACAGTTTGCACTTTGACCAGCTTATATTAGAAAATAGCTTGAAAAGTTAAAAATGGATAAGTAGTTGAAAAATAATTATTAGTTGTTAAATAGTGGTAAAACAGTTAAGTAATTGTAAAATAGTTATAAAATAGTCAAATGGTTATAAAATAGTTAGATAATTGCATAATAGTTTAAAGTAGTAATTAGTTGTAAGTAGTTGAAAAATTGTAATTACTTTATGAAATAGTTGTAAAATAGTTAAGTAGTTTTAAAAATAGTTGTAAAATAAGCAAAAGATAGTTTGGGTTTTTAAAAAGAAAAGATGGTATAGTAAATAGCTAGGAAAAATATATTTAAGAAAGTTTACGTTAAAACAATTTATTTTAAAAATATTCCAGAGCCAAACTGTTCGACTTTCTAATCTCCATTCCCATCAATTTCCCATCCCATTAAAATTGATCCAATCCTAATTCAAGTTGAATTAACCTCAATTTATTTTCTAAATTCAAATCAAACTCCATTTGAATTTACTTATTCAACTTTAATCACAATTTCAATTAATTCAAATAAATTTCAAATTGAACATTTTCAATTCATTTCAATTCCAGTTTGAATTAATCCCAATTCCATTCTCCACTTTTAAGTTATCTCGAATTATATAAATTCGAGTTAAATTTTCAAATGTTGATCTAATTTCCTTAAATCAAATTAACCTTTACTTCTTCACACAATTATTTCTAGGTTCAAATCATAGTTCAAATACTTTTTAAACAATTTAATTTTTGAAATTCAATTTATTACCCAATTTCAATCTTGAAACCAATCCTTAACCATTTCAGTTTACATGTTCATTTTAAACATTCAAACCTTAAAGTGATCTCATTTTCACTAGTTCAATTTTTAACATTAAAATCAAAATTACTTAAGTAATTTCAAATTAAAGTTTAATTCCGTTAAATTCCAATAATGGAATGGATATTATCTCAATCTGCTTCTTAATTCATTTTAAACAAACCAATTCACAGTTCCATAGATTATTGATAACATCAGGATGATATTAGGATAAGTCAAAGTAAATAAACATCCAATTTATTTAAAACATCTACCAACATCATCTATTACCCATTCCCAGAACTCAAACCCATTTGATATCTTACATAACTCCTCCCAAAACAGCCCATTTAACTTCCCTAAGTTAAATTTCAATTTCATATTGAAAATTTCCAAATCAGGTTGTTCACTCAAACTTATTTAACTTTCTCCAAGTTAAATTCAATTTAATCCCGTTAACCTTACTCAAATTTAAATCCTCCATTTCAAATTTTAAATTTCTATTCTTTCTTACTTATAAGTTCGAAGACTTATCACTTTGGGTTTCCATATCACATTCCAAGGAAAATTTTAAAACTCGACGCTTAGAGTTTATTTTTAAATCAGCATTGATATCATGTATATCCCTTATATATATAAAGTTATTTCCTTTGCACACCAAGTTATAATTTAAACCACCTCTGGTTTTGATTCAAAACAAATTTTCTTTAAAATTTTCAAACATGTCTTATTTTAAAATAAGATCACATTCAAAATAGCCTGAATAATATCATTTCTTTTAACATTTTGAAAACATTTTCAAATGTTCCTAGACTTAGGATTCAAAAGTTCACAATTTAAAACCCACTTCAATTTATAAGTTATACTCATCTAAAAAATTTCTTCCCTAAAACTTTTTCATTTTGCTTTATCAATGTTTACTAGAAAACAACATCACATTATTAAACACAATAATCATTCCATATTTTGGTTTGAAACCAATTCTAATTCATCTTATATGTACAGTTCATTCTATTCAATTCACATTTTGATATATATATATAACACTTAATTCTTATTCAATTTCAATATCCAACAGCCAATTATTGCTTTATATATAAAATATAAGCTTTTATAAAAATCATTCATCGAAACCATTTTTAAAACCTTTATATAAGAAAATAACAAGTACGCTCTCATATATATACACTCAACTCATTCTAGGGTACCACTGACCCTATCCTTAATGAGTAAACCCACCAGACCCAAGGTTCTCGCTTAACCTTCTGCTATGATACCAAATGCAACGACCCGGATTTTCGATGTCAAAAATTCCAGATAGTTATGAAAAATATGAAAAAAGATAGAAGAAGAAGAAGAAACAGAATTACCAAAACACAGATTCTCACATTTGCAGCGGATCAAAATATAATATCAAATAAGATAGCAGTTATACAAAGGAAAACTATATCAGTTATTCACATAAACACATCAGAGATACAACATTTACACAAAACACTGGACAGTTAAAATCAACATGCCCCGGATAAACTACAATATATCACAATGGAATACTCTACATACGTTCCTGCCATCCAGCTCGCCTCTTGAGCTTCAGAACGTCCTCACTTGGAAATCTGTAATACTCGGTCTGACCCAAGCATTACATCAAAGTAACATCCGGGTCGGGCTGGAAACTAGCGTGAGTAAATCCAAATAATTTGAAATACTAAGTTCAAACCATAAAAGAAAAACTCGAGGTAACTCGTAACTTTTTACGAGTACCTTTCTTGTTAAAACCCATCACTTATTTCACAAACTAATTACTAAGTACCCTTACTTAGTTTCAACGGTCCAGTTTACTTAAATTATTTCATTCCAGCCTATAGATTATACATATCAAATCCATGAAGAATTATAGAAGCTTTTAAATCGAAGTGGTTTCGGGTATTTATTGACACCCAACCCCGGCCTCTTCGAGTCCCATGTCTTCTTAACCCAAGCTATTCAAATGAAGTACAATTCAAACTTAAAATACAGGATGTCACTTATACAGCAATTCATCTCGATAAATAACCACATTATCACTATTGAACCCAATCATATCACAAACATTTCATATCAGAATAAATCCAAGGCCTTCAACATCATTCCATTATTCATAAGAAAGATTAATTAGTCACCATTCTAGTTAATTTAAATAAATTAAATTAATTCCTTTAATTACTTTAGTCCTACTTACTTAACATTAATTAATTAATTACAAACCACTAATTAATCATCCCTTAATTTCCTCTTTAATTACATCAAGTAATTAGCCATTAATTAGTAACAAAAATTAATTAACCTTCACCCATTCACATTAATTATATTTATCCTAATTAACTCAAATTAATCATACCATAATTACTTACATTGATTAATTATCCTTTAATTAATCATACTCATAAATTCTTAATTACTTTTCTTAAGAAATTTACATTTAATTACTTTCATCAAGTAATTACCCCATTGGTCAATTACCTCAATTAATTAACCTTTAATTATTAATTGATTAACCTCTAATAATTAACTAAATGAATTTAAGCCTCAACAAACTAATCCTTTATTTACTTACATTAAGGAATTATCATTTAAGTAACTAATCTTTAATTACTTACATTAATTAATCTCTAATTGCAAATTAATTAATCTAAAATTAATTAACTTATAACCCTTAGTTATTAATTAATTAATCTATAACCATTAATTAATTTTTTTTTCCAAGGCAAGCGGGGTTAACTGGTCCCCTACCAGTTTATTGATAAAATGAAAAACATACCTATGAACAAGCTCATAGATACAAAAAAGAGAAACAAGAGAAAATCATAAAAATAGGAAGAACTGAAAAACAGAGAAAACAAAGAGGCAAAAAGGAAAAAACACAAAGAAGAATGCTTAGTCCATAGCAGCAGCCAATAATGGACTGAAAGCAAAATTGCTATCCTTCATACCCCTGATAATAGATGTCTTGAGTTCCTCCCATAATTGCTGTCTACTTCTAACTTTGTTTTCAAATATTCTCAAGTTTCTTTCCTCCCACACAATATTAAGATACTTCTTAATGGAGAATAAGAAAACAGTTCTTCTTTCCTTCCTCCACCTAGTTGATTTGCAAATCAGATCCCATTCAACTTCAGATACTCCATGCCTGTGATCATCAGAAACTCTAGCAACCAAGTTCCCCCAAAGACTAAGAAGTTCATTGCACTCAAAGTACAGATGTGCCACTGACTCAATCTGCAGCTTGCAGTACACACAAAGTGGATCAATATTCATGCCATAACTCAACATTCTATCTTTTGTTAACAATGCATTCATGATCGCCTTCCACATCATCAGATTGTCCCTAGCAGGAGATGCTTTGGACCATATTACTTTGTGCCATACTGAATTAGAACTGCTAGTCACATTAGTAAGAAGATCATATGCAACAGATATAGTATGTTGTTTCCCCCTCCACAAAACAACATCATTATCAGCTAAACCATATTGATGAGTTTGATATAAGTTCCAAAAAGCCCTTATTTCCTGATTACTAGTATAAGGAAGCAACAGCTTGCCCTCATTCACGTAGTCAGTAGCATTAGCTTGTCTTCCTATGCCTGCCTGTTCAATCTGGTGGGGAGAGAAAACATTAACAAGCACCAAGCCTTCATCCATCCATGGTTCATTCCAAAACTTGATTCCACTGTTATAAGAGAGTTCATACCTGATGTATTGACTGAACTCAGATCTCGATCCTAATAAACTCCTCCAAGTCCAGCTGCAAATCTGGGGAACTGGCATAGTTCAGAAATTCTTGCATCCCAAGTTATACTTTCTGGTCCAATCCACCCATAAAGAATCAGTACCAATGAGTAATGAATTTATGTGGGCACTGATCGCAGCTTTGTTCCATTTATTCAAGCAGATGATACCAAGACCTCCTTTCTTTTTAGGTAGCTCCATTTTAGCAAAAGAACAAGGGATGAGTTTTTTTGAAAAAACATTGCCAGTCCAGAAAAATCTAAGCATAGCTGTTCTAACCATGTTCACTAGTTTTTTTGGAAGAATAAAAACTCTTGACCAATACACCATCATAGAGGTGATAACTGACTTGATAAGGACAAGTCTACCAGCTTGGGTGAGAAACTTATTAGCCCATATGTTCATTAAATTACAAATTTTAGTATACAACGGCAGGCAGTGTCTAAAGGTGATTCTTGAAGTACACAGAGGAATACCCAAATAGTGCATATTATTATCCATCAGCTGCAGCCCAGAGATACCAATAATTCTATTGGCATCCACAGTGGGAATACCAGAGGTGATAATTTGAGACTTTATGGCATTAAGTTTCAACCCAGTCATGAGGTAAAAATTATCAAGGGTAGCTTTAATATTTTCAATTGATCTTTGATCAGGCTTTGTGAAGATCATGATATCATCAGCAAATAACAGAGATGAGATATGGAGGGGTTTACATTTTGAGTGGAACAATATATCACCTTGCAAATATTTGGTAGACGGCATTCTAGAAAACACTTCCATAACTAAAATAAATATATATGAAGAGATAGGATCCCCCTGCCTGATCCCCTGTTTGCTGTTGAAAAACCCTGATGTAAAGCCATTGTACTTTATAGAGAAAGTAGCAGTGGAGATACAACAGTAAATCCAAGCCACAAAAACTTTAGGAAACTTCATCAGGGCCATGATTCTGACAATAGATGTCCAGTGAACATTATCAGAGGCTTTCATCAAATCCACCTTAAGCATAGCATTCTTGGGAGCTTGAGATCGACCATAGCCTTTTAATAATTCATGAGATAACAAAATATTGTCCAGGATGTTTCTATTGGGAAGAAAAGCAGATTGATTAATAGATATGATTCTGCTAAGGATTGTAACAAGTCTTGAGGCTAATATTTTAGAAATACACTTATACAATACATTACAACAAGAGATTGGTCTAAATGAAGTAACATAAGTGGGAGAATGGACCTTTGGAATAAGCACAAGATTAGTTGCATTCACTTGTTTAAGAAGGTTGAAAGTATTGAAAAAATTATTGACAGCCTTTAGAAAATCCTTCTTGATAATTTCCCAACTATGGATAAAAAAAGTGACATTGAATCCATCAGGGCCTCCACTTGAATTTTTGTTCATTGCAAATAAAGTATCTTTAATCTCAGTATCTGTTACCTTGTCAACAAGTTTTTCAGCTTCATCAGGAAGCACCTCAGGTAAATGGATATGGGATAAATCATCAAGTGATGGAATGAAGTCATTATTGTTACCTAGCAAATTCTTGAAATAGTGCAGAAGAGCATTGTCAACAGCAGCAGGAGTGGAGTGCAATACTCCTACCTCATCATATATGTTATTAATATTCTCCTTTGATTGTTTTACCTTGATTGCAGCATGAAAATAGGCCGTATTATTATCTCCCTCAGTAGCCCATATTTGTCTCAATTGTTGTCTCTTCGTATTGCCTTCAGACTTCAAGGCATCAGTGAGTTGTTCAAATAGAGTCCTCTCAGCAGCAGCAGCTTCAGGATTGTCAGGATTATTCATCATTTCTTCCTGTGCAAGAATGAGGTTGCTTCTTAACAACTTCAGATACTCCATGCCTGTTGTCTCTTCATATTCATTATTCATTATAACCATTAATTAATTAATTTCTCTTTAACTTACTTAATTAATTGATAAATCAAAAATTAACCCTTAATTACTTCATTAATTAATCTTTTATTTATTAATCAATTAATTACTCTTTAATTACTTTAATTAATTAATAATTCTTAATCACCCCAAACCTTAATTAATTAGAAGATAAGTCATTTAACTTAATTAACTTCTTAATTATCACTTTAAAATCTTATTTAATAAACCTGGGATTTAATTATCATTAATCTATAATTTAACTTAAGATTTTTAAGTCTAATTAAAGATAAAACATTTTATTTCCTTAATTACTTCTAAATTACACTATTAATTAAGTTTTAAATTTAACTTAAGAATCAACCTACTTAAGTTAAAATAAAACATATAACTTTAATTAACAAATATTTAAACAACATCATTATTTAAAAAGAATAATTTAAGAAGTTAATTTTTAAACTTGATTTGCTGAACTTTAAAACTTGAGAATACCTTATATTTGACCAGAGGCAAGCTTGAGAAAACTCACCTGAAACCCGAGTCAAACCCCTTCTTCTTTCTTCTTTTTTTTTTAAAAAAAGAACTCATAATTCCTTATGTTTTAAAACCTGATCTTTCTCTTCTAAAAGCTTGATAACAACAATAACCAATCTCAAAACTTACTCAAAATCCCGGACCCAGATCACAAATTCCCGACCCCAAACCCGAGTTTCCCTTCCTCACGAACAACTCGAGTTCGAACTCGATGCCAGCCTCTACTTCCCTGAGGTAACACGACACATCAACATCTGACGTGAACGATACTATGTGCACATGCACAACAGCTTTGACCAACTCAGATCCCTACACCGACCTCCAGCACGTCGGCGATACCAACCTTGTTCGACCCGACCACCTAGCTTGATCATTCACACCAGAAAACGCAATCGAGCAAGTCATTCAACTGAACCCAGACCTGCTCAATGAAGACCACACCGCGCCACCCCTCAGGTCGCCAGAGATCCCGACTCTCCGCCCAAACCTACGTCGTAGGCTCACGCGCTGATCTCACCTACTCCGACCAAGCCCGGTTCAACTTCGCCGCCGCGATGATCCCGATTATATCCTCGAACCCATCAAGCTATAAAACACTACAACGACGTCGATATGCCTCCATAATGGACGATGAATCTAAAGACCATTTTTCCTGAGATCCCTATTTCTCAGGCTTCCCTCCGCATCAAACACGATGCTCGACCTGCCGCCATTCGTCAGAATTTGACCAAAACCTGAAATGCGTTCAACCCAAAAATTCTCAACAACCATTAATTTAAAAATCTCGGTATTAATATTAAAATTGATCATTTTCGATAATGAATTTGATTATATAATCAAAGCACGAAAATTAAACAATCAAATTTCTTACATTGGTTGATCATCATTGTAATATTCAATTTTAGAAAAATTCACTAAATAATTTTACTCGAATACATTTTTAAAAATGATGTTACACATATTCAAACACTTTTTATTCAGCAATCATATCCAGAAATAGAATGGAGATAGAGAATTGAATTTTTAAATTTAATTTAGTCTAAAAATCAAACAGAGGCTGGAATCTTCATATATCCAGACATGCATAGTTTTTCTCATATTTATATACATATAAACGTCTTAATTCATCCATGCAAAGCTGTTTCACAACATTACATCTATAATCTATCACATACATCATGGTAAAAACAAGTTTAAGCCTTTAAAGGAATGTTTACTCACTTGATATTATAAAATAGAGCTCAGGCTTCATTTGATCTAGAATTTTGATCTTTACGTGATGTTTATATTGAATGATCTGAAGCTTGAATCTTGTTTGATGTTAGAGTTGAATCTTAAAACTGCCACTTGCTTAAACTCAGGTTGAATTTTAAAGCAGCTGAAGCTATTTATTTGACTCTTTATTTTCTTTTCAGTTTGATTTATAAGAAAAAGAAAGAATTGAGAAAGCAAGAATAAAAAAGAGATTTTGAACTGCAACAACCAGGTTCCTCTACATTCTTGGTTATTTATAATTCAATAAAAAAGAAAATTAAGCCATTTGTTAATTGCAATGCGTATATAAGTTACAAATGTCATATGCATGTATTATAGCTTACAAATGTTTTAAACCCTTTATTTATACAGATTTCTTATGTTTTCATTAATATTTGTTTATGTTTTATTAAAAAATATGTATTATGTTAAAATTATACATACAAACTTTGTTCATGTGTAATTAAAAAGGAACAAAATATTAATCTTTTTTTAAGTCTTTAGGCTATAATACTTTAATAATAAATAAATATAGATACTATTCTAAGCGTTAAAATATAGAATTCAACTTTAAATACCTCTTGAAAATTATTAAAACATAACTTCCAATTCAATATATATACCTATATATTATATATTATGGATAGAAAAAAATCATTTTTATAAATTTTGAAAAGATAAATTTTTGCCCAATTAAATAATTATAAAAGAAGATTGTTAACTAATATTGTCAAACTTCAATAATTATATTAGGAGATTATCAATTAAATATTTATCTAGATATTTATAATTCAACTTTTATTATATTTTCAAATTCATTTACATATCTAGATGTCTTTTATCAGAATTTTTATCTATTAAATTGAATAAACCGGTTAATTATCCAATTATCAAATGTCCAAAATACGGGTTATCACATTACATTGTTTGCAAAAATTTGCTCTCAGATCCAAATTAATAAATTTTAATTATTAGATATATGTAATATAAATGTTTTTTTTAAATTAAATTTGTACAAAGATTATGAACAATAATGTAACCCTTTTTTGTTGCTAAACATCTTCTCAATTGGAATTTTTTATTAATGTTAATTTAGGATTTGAAATTATTTAAAACAACCAATAGGTTTTCACTTTGTATTTATGTGTTATCCATAATTGTTATGAATGTATGCATCAATAATTATTGTGAATATATGCATATATTTCATTAACAAAGTTTAGATAAAAAAGGCATGTGTAGATTTGTTTGATAAGTAATAAATGTCATTAATGTATTAATTGTCATAGTTAAATGTTTAAAGAAACGATAGGTTTCCCTCTTTTTATATTCTATCATATCCATGAGTAGATTTGATTGCTAAGTAATAAATGCCATCTAATGTATTAATTGTCATAGTTAAATGGTGAAAGAAATGATATGTTTCTCTCATTTCATATTCTATCACTATTCTCCTTTTTAATTAAATATAGTAATAGAGGAAAACAAATAATTTCCTTCTCTTAATTTACTTTTACATGTTTCAGTTATACATATATGCACCACTTATACACTACACTTACACTTGACACAAATGAATGTATTTGATACATTCATCATATCACATATATTTATATATTTAAAATTTCTTAAATTACCATATTGAATAAGATATTGATTTTATTTAAATGAAAATTTAGATAAGATCTAAATGCATTCATAGGCCCGTTGATGATCCATATTGGTAAAATTTTTGAAATTCACCTATTTCTTCTACTGCATGCTGGCCCAGTTTATGTCATGATCACACATTCATGCTAGGATTGAACTCACTTATTTTATGTTTGTAATACATAATCACATTGCACTTTTGGTTGAGTAAATGATAGCGTAGATAACATGGTTGTATAACATGGATGTTTATTAAGTGTCATGTTATTTACTCCACGGAAAGATTTCGAAGATGAAATACTTTTAAGGGGAAGGATGTACCACCCTCTAAAATTAACCATAAATAAATAAATTGGATAAATTAATTTAAATAAGATAGGGGTAAAAATGTAAATCTTTCAAAAGTTGGAATTTGACCATGAATATATGCCGCTGTGTTCATGGAGAAAATTTAATCAATTTTCATATATAATATGCTGAAAACAAAGCTCAAATGAAGAAGTATGGACATTTGAAGTTTTCAAGTTTAAAATAATTTAAATAACATTAAATGTCAAATAAAAAATTAATTTCCAAATTTGAAATTCAAAAGTTAGCAAAATTATACTTGGGGGTTAAGGAAACGTTAAGATTAACATTAACGTTAAATTATAATTAGTGAATTAAATAAAAACGGCAATCAAAATATCCCTAGAATAATGGGAGCGGTTAACCCCTTACCCATGACCTATCAACCACTAGCGGTTGGCCGGTGGGAAGGCTAACGTTGACCGCTCTCTATAGTGGTGGCTAGGGTTTTGTTCATTTAAATTTATTATTGTTTTAAACCGACCTTCATTTGACGGTGCTAGTGCATTTCGACCACTATACGTAAAGTCTAGGTTCTTCACTTTTATTAATAACAATATTTTGGAAACATTTGCAAAGCACTTTCAGTCATCTCTTCATAGATTCAGAAAACTTCATTGGTATTTTAGGTAAGAAATCCTATATATATCGTTGTTTGTTGTTTATTTTCTCAATCTCTTCTCCTCTTAACCTCTAATTTTTTTGAATCTGACGTATACGAAAATCACTTGTTGTATATCTCAAAAAGAAGAGATCTAAAAAGGTTCATTGAAGGCATGCCAAATCCAAAAGAAGGCGAAGTTAAGGACCTCTGTTAGTGAAAATCTTAATTTTTGCTACTTTAGTAATTGAATAGTGCAGTTTGGATTTGATATATGGCTTGAGGAGTTTTGGATTATGAGAACATCATAATAAAAATCCCAAAATTATCCTAAAGCAAAAGTCAATTCGGAGGTTGGAATTTCAATTGTTTTTCATTAAATAATAAAGTTTTTGTGGATTTTTCAATATATGTGTTCTAATATCTATTCCATTTCTTATTTTTTTTCTTAGGATTTGATTAAGGAGCGGGGTGTAAGGTATGAATTCTTACTTGAAGTTTGTGCTGCCTATTTCTACAAATTAAGTAAAAACTACCTGTCTAAATTTATATAAAAAGGAGTTGAATGTAGGGTAAAACCTATTGAATTGTAAGTTTTGGTTATTATTGTTTATTCCATTGTTTTAATATAAAATAAGTTAAAATTGGATCCTAAGTACAAGTCCGTTGATTTGATTCTGGAACATTAGATTTATGGTAAAAATGCTATTAATGCTATTGTGGTAATGAGACTTGTATAATATTAGAAGATTTGACATTTAAACGTTAGTATAGGGCGTAATCTTTACACGCCTAATAAATGCATATGTGTGTGTATGTGTGTTTATATATATATAATAACGTAATAACATTAAATTGTAACATATTAATTGCGTAGTTAATTAGGTCAGCGATTGTTATTTAAATTTCCCTTAGGAAAGTAATTAATTAGGGGAAATAAGAAGGATTTCCTATAAGGCCTAAATAATTAATACGTTTAGATGTGTCATAATATATTAAGAGAGTGTATGAAATATGACTAAGTTATAGGGGTGCAAGGTCAGTCAAAAGTACCTAGAAGTATGCCCAGATAATCTGACTAAGAGTTATGTTATTTTGAGGCTGGTGTGAGACATCGCCTATAATAAGTAACTATGGATGACACGAGGTTAGTCCCAGTTCTGTAGGGTAAATCCGCCCAGTTAATCTGGCTGCCAGTTCCTATGAATAACCGGACTAATGTGAGACATCTCTATGGGGTAGAGGCCATAATACGAAGGACCTTCTTTTGGGAATTTAAGGTATTAAGTGGTTGTTTGAGGGCCTACTTCTTTCCTTTATAAAATTATTAACTGGTTGTGATTAGATTTAGGCACAGTTGAGGGTATCTCAGAAAGGTCCACTTCAATATGAAGTATTAAGTGTTCGAAGAGATTTCCATGCAATATCAGTTAGATAGATACCTTTGTGGAGTCCACTTTGGGAATATGTATTAAAAGATGGGGGCCTACCTCAATTGAGGTCTTAAATATTAAGAGTATATCCACTTATCTACTTTCCATTAAAAAGTATTTAGTGGCTTGGGTTCTACCTCTAGCATTGATAGACATTCATAATGATGGTTACGTGTTATGGATTATGGAAAAACTTGCTTTGGGGATTGAAGGTATTAAGTGGTTGTTTGAGGGCTCGCCTCTTTTTCTTATATGAAGTATTAAATGGTTTTGAATATAGCTTAAAATGCAAAAGACATATCCTTATTTAAATTATACTGGCCAGTACTGGTATAAAAAGGTTCGAGATTTTCTATTTTCCAGACATTGTTGTTCTAACTCTTTCATCATTACAACATGGGTTAGGGAAGGAGTTGATGAACAAGATAAAGATGACGATGAAAGAAGGTTGTGGCAGTAGTCGATTTATGCTATTTTTGGATGTACCCATTTGCAGTTGGAAGTGAAGTTTTGAACAAGATAATGTTACGGTTATTGTTAACACTATGTTATGATTTTATTTTATGGCATTAGGAATTTTGAAATAAAATGGGTATTGTTTATGTAATTATATTTTGTCCTTCCACTATTAGTTCTGAATGAAAATAAAAATAGCTCTGTACTGTTCTTTTTACCAATCGACAGCCAACTTTGGAATGGGTCTAAGTTTCGTTGGGTCGTGTCAGGATTTAGGCATGTTTTAAGCGGTTGGTTACATTCCTTGTATTAGACCTGCATGAATTTTATATTATGTCTGTGAGTACAATCTAAGTACTACAAGTCAAATTGCATAAGTGGTCAGTATTGACTCTAAAGAGAAATTCGTATGGAATTAGTTGCAAGTATGGTTGTTGTATGACTAACTCACTTATCTAGACTTAAAAGAGAAATTTGTACCGAAGTTAATTAATAGGGGCTGACACAAGTGAATGAATATTGGATTAACAATTCAATGGTTTTGAAAACTCGGTGCATTTAAACATTAAATTTGCTAAAATGCACTATATATTTTAAAAGTATTAAATTGTTAATCTAATGGTTTACCCACTTGGATGAGCCTAGTGTAGTTATTGTTACCGACAACAATTAAGGAAATGAATTAGGAATAATACTACCTTACCTTCTAATACAAATATTTTTCCTAGGACTCTGATCAATTTCTATATACGTTTTTATTTGGCAAAGAGTTTATTTCTGTGTACTAGGTTTTTCGCAAACCAAATTGTTCATTTATCACTATCTTTTGATAAAAGACAAATTAGCTCGGCTCGTAGTGTGTTAAACTTCAAACTATATAATACACCAAGATATTCATGATTTTAATTTTGTTGATGTCAAGTGTCATGTAGACCCTAGCATGCTTGATCATGCCCATAGAAACAGGTAATGGGGTTGGTAATAGGATCTCTCGAATATTTGGTATTTGTTGGTTAGTCCAAGTGGAAAGAATGAAAATATAATTTTGAACTAACTATATTCTCTTTTAATTTTTATATACATCAATTCATTAAATATCATGCCTTTCATACTTATAAATTATTGTACTGTTTAAATTAATATCATTACCCTCAAATTTCCTTATCTTAGAGCTTGATTATCTGTCGTTTAATATCACTTATCTCGAATTGAATTGGTTTGCTTGAACAGTATTCAGTAAGAAATAAAGTTAATGTGCATGTTACCTCATTTTTGTTTTGCAAGTTTCATTATTTTAGTGTACTTCTTACCTGAATATTAAATTCAGATCATGCTTATTATTTAGGAAAGATGAAATTATAGGATCCATGCAATGTGTTCCTCTATTTAGCAATGTACAAGTTAATGAGGTTTGACATTTTACCTTCGGTTGCAGCCTGGACAATTTTTTTATAATATTGATTTAATTATTTAGCAATGTCCATATTGCTCTATTTTGAAGACTGCATTGAGTAGGTGGTTGGATTTATTTTTATTCTTGTTTTGAAGTCACATACAGCTGTTTTTGTCCTATAAGTTAGAATTCCATTTTGTCGGGTTAGTATTAATGAGCATTTATACTTCGTATTTGAAGTATCATTTTGGTAATTATCTCTTCATGTTAACCTGATAATTAACGTGTGGAACGTATGATATATCAAATTTTAAGCTCATATTTGTAAATACATTTGTGTCAATCGATTCTTTGTATCTCAATTTTTATGATTTAAAACTTGATCAAATATATTTTTTACGTGAAATGGGTTAATAATATTTATTAGTTTGTAGGTCTTGGTTCTAGTTGCAAACCCTACTTCCTATGATTCATTATAATAGCTCGACTATACCAGGAGAATTCAGTATTAACTTTCCTCAAATAGATGAACTATGCTTTTGAAATATACGGAGAAGTATAGTAAAAGGATGACTTTATTTTGCCTAATTATGTAAAAAGATCCCTCTAGTTTCTATTATGCTATGTCCAAGTTCTAGTTTCAAGTTTAATGCCTAGGTACCTAACAATGATCTGGTTCTCCATCTTATCTTTGATACTGTAGCTTTTCACGCATTATAATGCTTTGGCGTTTGGTGCTTTGCTCCTTTTACAACAACAGACTTAAAATCTAAGCTTCTTTATGTTAACTCCACGTATTTATTCTGCTACTAGAAGACGATTTCAAAAATAGCAGACTTGAAAACTGGCCAGTAGTAATTATAGAATAACCAGCTAAATATTACTTTTTAATGATTGTATTATAGATCTAAATTATATAAGCAAAATGAATGTGTGAATCATTATTTTGTATGGATTATAAACACCATTAAGGAACTATATTTATTTTGGTATTATATCTAATTCGTATTTTCCATCAATTCTGATTATTAATTATTATAAAATTGTCTGCGATAATTGTATGTTATGATATATATTTATATTATTGCCTAATTGAGTAATTTGGTGATTTGTGAGGAGCACTCTTTTACTTCAGTTGTTACTAACCATCGAAGCAAAAGAGGTGGTTTTGCGTCAGTTTTTAGTAACAACCAAAGCAAAAGAGGGGACATTTTGAAGCCGAGGACCCTTTTTTTGCTTCGATTGTTAGTAACAACCGAAGCAAAAGACCCTTTTTTTGCTTCAATTGTTTTAACAACTAAAGCGAAAGACCATCTATTTTGCTTTAGTTGTACAACTGAAGCAATAGGTGTAAGCTGTTTCATTATCTTCATTTTCTTTGTTTTTTGAACCAAATTAACAAGGGTAAACAACCGAAGAAAATGACATGTTTTATAGTAGTGATATTTTCTGTTTGCCCTTAGTTATATTAACTAACAGAAAACTATCAACGAGTCATTGTATGGCAGTCCAATAACTATCAGTGCTTAACCTCTATCTAACTATCAACAAGAGTAACACACTGTCCAACATTTGGAGAGCATTACGTACTCTAGTCTCAACGGACATGGTAATATCCAGTCTCAGTGCATTTTGACAAGGAACATTTAAAATAATTGGTTTTATAATATCGTGACACAATACTCATGATTACAATTATTTGTAATTACTATCGCAAACACATCATTTATGAATTTTCTATTAAATATATTTTAATTAATCATTTAATTATTTATAATACTTTATAAGAAATATATAATAGCAAGAAAACACCTTTATTACGAAGGAGAATTGATTGCAAAGTTAATTAATTTACAATAAATTACAGAATTTCCCTTAGCGCATACCCCTAACCCATCAATAGAGCAGAAGTTGGTAGCAACCGAGGTCAAAGTCAAAGTACTTCAGTCAAATTACGAGAAGCTTATTCGATTGGTTAAGGAACACATGGGTGGACAAGCAGGTGAGCTGCGTTAGGACCCGTCCCATGTAGAAGACGAGTGCAATTTTTTGTTTAATATGCAGTTATGTTTTTTTTCTTTAGAAATTATGATGTATATAGATCTATCTACTATATGTACATGGTTTCTCTTAGACTTATTTGTACGTGATATTAGTTTAAGTCGTATCAGAAAATTCTATAACCGTTACGTAGTATTTGAATGTTTCATCAACTGTATCATTGTGTTTTGTTGTTTTACAATCTTATTGGTGATATTATTTTGTTTGGTTGAGATATATATGTTTCATGGAATGTTTGGTATTACCAGAATGAATGTATTTAATGTTGAGTTTGAGGGTTAGCAATATAAAAAAATTGTTGCAAAATTACAACACTAATGACATCGAAAAGACGTCGGTTAGATGTGGGAAAAAAATTGTATTATAAATCTAGCATCGCTAAGGCATCGGTCCAGCATTAGAAAACCCCTAAAGTATGGCGGTGGAAGGCGAGAGAAAAAGAGGGGGACGGGATTTAAAACTTCTAAAGTGTGGCATTAGAAAGGCCTAAGAAAATGGCGTCGGAAAGACAAGGAAATTTTTTTCCCATGCTGATTTTCATGATGCTAAAAAAGGCGTTGGAAACTAGTTTTTTTATGCCATACCGATGCCATTTTGGCATCAGGAAATTAATTTTTTTGTTGTAGTGTCTTAGAAAAAAAATATTGTCTTGGCCTGTCGACCGAGCAGAGTACTAATGGCATATTGATCCATCAATAAAACCGTATAGACAAAATCCTAAAGTGTCACAAATGGGAAAAGCATGTCCACTTAGTACTCCTGTGGGACTTAGATCTTTAGATATTAAAAAGGGCCCTTACCACCCAAAAGAAGATGACGAAAATGTAATTGGTCCAAAAGTAACATATCTCGGTACTATTGGTGCATTATTATATTTAGCACAATGTACGAGACTGTATATTGCATTCATAGTAAATCTTCTAGTAAGGTATAGTTTTCCACCAACGAAATGACACTAGAATTGTATAAAACATATCATAAGTTATCTTCATGGAATGACAATTTTAGGCTTGTTTTATTCTGACATAGGTAATAATCCAAATCTAGTTAGCAATGTTGATGCATGTTACCTTTTTGACACACATAAAGTAAGATCGCAAACTTGGTATGTGTTTACAAACAGAAATGTAGTTATTTCATGGAGATCTAGAAAGAAAACATTGATAGCAATATCATTCAATCACTTTAAAATATTTGCATTACATGAAGAAATCGAGAATGCATTTGGCTAGGGTGGTTAATTGAGCACATTTGAAAGACATTCAACTTCCTTCAGATGTAGAATGGTCAACTATTATTTATGAAAATAATGCAGCTTGCGTCAAGCAAGTTACATTAATGGTAATAATACCAAGAATATGTAATGATCTAGAATTTCAAACACTTCGTGTATAAATATATGAAAATTTAAAATATTTAAATCTTGGATTTAATGTGAGTAATTGGTTTAGTGACCTTGTTAATCCTCTTTTAAATAATAACTAATGATCAGAAATTTGTCTTCCAAAAATATTCACCAAAATAAATAGTTTGAATAAATATTGATAATTTGACCAAAAATCATTTTATCGATAAACGATCTCAACATGCATGAAATTATCATCCCAGGAAACTGTCCTAGATCCTAACGAAACTAGTGACGTCGAGACTGAAATAATGAGGTGATGTACGCTGACCAATTTCATGACGATCGGATGTACTATGTAGTCATGTGAGCTCGAAACACGTTACGGCTTATTTTAGAAATAGAAATAATATTTTTTATATAATAACAACTCCTCTATCTCTTTCTTTCCCACTCTCCTCCCTTTTTTTCTCCAACTTCTTGAATAAAAATGGCCACCTCTTTAATTGAAACTTGAGCCAGTATCAAGGAAATTCGATGACGTTTGATCCATTCAACTCAGGGACGAGAGAGCTTCAAATCCATGTGAACCTTGAGGGGTGTGGAATCACTCGAAGAAGGTCAGTGTCTTGGCCGTGGAACCAGCGTTAGGTTTTGGTGGTGATGGATGTGGAATTAGGAGAAGCGAAGGGCAGCATTACGCTTCTTGTCCGAAAGGATGTTGGTGGTGGCACTCTGGTAAGCGCCGATTGAGCACTTTAATTCACGACCTATGGAGGGCGAGAGGTTTATAGGAGGTTGTGATTTATTGTAGGGGTGCGGAAATGTCGTGCTTTGAGTCGTTGAGTTTGCCTCATAGAAAGATAAACAATGGCAGCAACGGGAGGCGCGCCGGTGGACCGTAGCTCTTGGGAGGGAGGAGAGAAAGATGCGTTTTTTTGGATCTGTAGAGACATGTATAGGCACAAGGATTTGGAGAAGAAATTTTGTTAAATTTAAATGAGGTAACTAGTAAATTGATTATTTAATTAATCTCAAATCTTATAAAGTCTGTAACTTTTGCATACAAAGTCTAATCGAGACACGGTTTTCGCCTTTGCACTCATATGAAATTTTCTATATCTTGATTTGGCTTAGTCTTGGGTGAGTTAACTCACCATTTGATTTGTATTTTTTGTATATACAATGTTTGTTGTGTAAAATATAAACTAAAATTGATAATAATACGAGTTATAACTTTTAGGCCCCTTCTTGCATTTGAAATAAAGTGATAACATTATATGTTGTATACATTCTCTTTTAAATCCTCCAAAATATGTGACGTGGCCGAGACTTTTTTACATGTTTGATAGTGTATTGTAAATGTTCGAAATGAAATAGTCACTATAAATGCACTTTGGTCCCTTGTATTTGACATGTGTTAAATTGATTAAAGAAATGTGTTTAATTATGAAAATATATAATTGGTTATTTTGGGAAGTAATAAATAGTGTGAATGGACGTTGTGAAAATTAGAAGCGAAATGTTCACGATGGATGTACTTTGAAAGTGCTTTGTGTTCGACGATTTTCAAAGTTAACTTTGAAACACATCCTGGGGCTTCTTTCTAATTTTTAATAAATACTATAAGTGTATTTGTTATTGGAAAAATATCAAGGTTAAAATATATTCTTAATAATTATTTATGAATTTATAAGGTAAAGTTTTTAAACTATAAACAAGTTTTATGGTTTATAAATAAATTATAAAATAACTACTTCTAACTAATATTTAAATTAAAGTTTTAAACCATACTTTAAGTAGTGTATAGAGTTTTTAGAAAATTAGTTAAATATTTTATTAAAGTAAACATAAGCTTATGTAATATAATTTCTTTTTAAATTGTTTTTACTATTAAATATTTTATCTTATAAATAAATTTAGTATACATATTAATATATACATAACTTAAAAGGGTTTTTAGTAAATATATTAGTTTTAAAAAGTAAGTTAAGTATTTATTAATGTAGTAAAGGAAGTTTGAATTTTAACACTTAAGTTGAAATAATATATTTTGAGAAGTTAAATTAAAAATAGATATTCTTTAAGCTTTAAGATAAATATCTTAAGTTGATGGTAAGTTTAAAAATGATTTTGGGTTGTGGAAATCAATGTTTTAGTAGCATTTGTTTTTAATCCTTATTATTAATTATACTTAGGAAAATAGTTGGATATTTAATAATGAATATTTTAAAGATAACTATAAGTAAATGCTTTTGGGTTTGTAGTGATATTGTTTAAGCAATAATTGTCTTTAACCTTGTAAGTGTAATGATAACTATAATAGCAAGTTTTAAAGAAAATGGTTAAGTGTGAAATGGTTTTAGGTTGTTGTGACAATGTTTGAGTAATACTTGTCTAAACCGTTATAAAAGTGATTAAGTCTCTAAAAGAGATTTTTAAAGGTAAATGTTTAAAGTAAGAAATGTTTTGGGTTTGTAGTAAACAATGTTTTAGTAACATTTGTTTTTAAACCCCTGAATTATATTTTAAAGCGGAAAAATATTATAATATAATTAGATCTTTAATAATGGAATTTTAAAGATAATAATAACAAGTATATAATCTTTTGGAATAAAGGTAGAAAAGTTATACGTTTAATTTATAAAAGAGAAGAGGTTTAGAGTAGCAATGTTTTAGTGACATTTGCTTTTAACCTCTTCATTATATTTCAAAGTTAGTAAATTTTGGTTAAGTGGTTTGTGAATATACTTATATCGTCAAGATATGTATGTGAATATTTTTGAAGTATAGAAAAGAGTATCCGTCAATAGTATAATACACAAATAGTAATATATAAGTATATATCTTTTATGAAGGAAAATTAAAATAGCAATTTAATAAGTTAAGTTTTAATTAATACTAAGTTTGAATTAATAAAGTGAAGTTATAACAAAAAATAAGTTTAATTAGTAAGTTAAGTTATTGATTAAATATATGAAGTTTTAATAAATAAGAAGTTTAATATAATAAGTTAAGTTATTAATTAAATATGTGAAGTTTAATTAAATAAATGAGTTTAATTAAAAAAATATGTTTAACTAATAAAAGAAATTTAATAAAATGATATTTTGATTAAAGAAAGGAGTATTTAATTAAATGATGAAGTTTTAATTAATGAATAAAATTTATTAGATAAAGGAGTTTACTAATAAAAGAAGTTTTTAATCAATGAAAGCTTAATTATCCAAAAGGGGATTATAAGATGTTTATACGAATTGATCATGCTCTGTGTGTATTAACCGTGCTCTGTGTGTGTTAATCGTGCTTTATATGTACTTATTTATGCAAAGAATTTAGTCGTATACTTAGCATGAAAGCCAACAAAGTAGAATAGTTTCTATCTTTAAGAGTTAAGAATGATGGTTCGAGTAAGGTGTAGAAGCAATTATGCTCTAACTTACCAGGCTTCATTCTTGACCGAGGGATAGTACGAGTTGTAAAATTTGGAAACGTGATAAATATACGAGAAAAGTCTTTACATATGCGATCATTCTCATTATTGTTGAAATTATACCAAAATTAACTAAGGAAATATCTAGAAGGAACATGAGATGATTTTATACCCTACCTATAAACTCGTCTTGCCTTCTAGGACAAACGATAAGGAAATCCGTCCGAATGGGAGAGGATCTCCACCCTTATGTACTCTCTATATATTTCTGAAAGAATAGGGGTTGAGTTAACTGAAATTCTTCCACTTGGTTTTAGAGTGCCCGATAAGTTAGGGATTGTACTTATATGAGATGACTCGAAACCATAACCACTTCAAAACCATATTCATGTTCTATACTTTGGAAGAGGTTCGTGATGTGTTCGAGATGCTGGAATCTATGTGGAAATTCAAGATCTATTTGAGACACTTGAACTCATATAGAGGTTTGTGATATATTCAGGATATGAGAATCCATTCGTTATTCTGAGATCTGTTGAGATATGGAAATCCATGAGCGGTTTCGAGATCTATTCGAGTATGGGGCTTATGTGTCAAGATATATTCGAGCCATAGCTCGAGCGTTAGGATGATGAATGTGACTTTACTATCGGAATAAAAAAAATCAGAGTAGGGCAAAAATAACTAAATGGTTTGAAAGAGAGCCTATGGATATATGCGATTCGATATCTAGTGATGCTTTCGATTATGCATACGGAAGCGATGTATTTTGTATTCACGGCTTGCAAGCATGAAACCAGTTATGTTGTCCTGATTTATATTTTATTTAGAGATATACCTGCTTTGGAAGGATATATCTAACCTTTGTGCAGAAGATTCGCCTCAGTGTACTAAAGGCGTCTTCATGGAAATCTTATATAATTATGCGAACGCACTTTGACAGTTTTGGTCGTATTACTTTTATTATTGTGATGTACACACACGCTTCATAGCTATTTCTTATTTATGTTCAACCCTTGACATTATTTATTATATCGCAATATGTACCTATTAAATGGTTTGGCTCTTTTAAGGGATAACCGTCACAACGGTCTCAAAAGGTGTTGTTATATGCTAACCACGTATTTCTTGAGTTTCTCACACTAGACTTTTTTTGACCCGTTATTTTTATTTTTCCCTTATTTCCATGGGTGCGCTTTCGAGCAGTTTGAGGAAGGCATGTTTTCGTTGATGTTCATTAAGATCTTAGAGAGGATCTGGATGTTTGCCAACTGTTGTATTCTTATTTCCACGTCATTGCTTTATGTGTATATATATATTTGGAATTGTAAGGATAGGTTGTTATAATTGTCCAGACTGATGATAGTACTCTGATTAGTAACTCTGAAACACTATGTATATTAGAGTAGCTCTATGTATTATCTTTTGATATTATATGCTATCATTCCATTGTTGGATTTTGAAGTTTTTATTCTCCTCTTTCTTGACCTTTCTCATTTATTCTTTTTCTTTACCCTAATGTTCTATCTTTTCGGCATTTGGGTGCTCGGCACATGAATAATGTGGATGTATTAGTGTCGACATTTAGGGGTTGAAAAGGCCGGTAGTTACATCATAGTATCAGAGATGAAGGTTAGGTGAGAACCTTAACTTTGATAGGGTATAACTCGTTAAGAGATAGGGTAATGGATTACCCTAGCATGAGTTGAGTGTATTAAACATATGAGAGCATATTTATATTTGTTATAAAACATATGCTTCAAAGGCAATTCCAACAGCAAAAATTAAAGATCTTATATTAGGTAACTTATATAAGTATAAATAGTAGTACAGTCTAATTTATGTAGGGATTAATGATGTTCATCTATTATCCCTTATTAATCAGTTTAGTCTAATATATGTCGACATTGAAATGAACACTCTGCGAATTCAGTTTAACAATTTAAATATAAGGCGTTCGGGAATAATATTGGGATAGAAATTAACTATAATGAAAGTTGTGTATTATAGAATAAATGAAAGGTAAGATATTTTGGACAAAAATATATTTGTGTAATGATTTATATAATAAAATGATATATATAAATATGGTTTTAAAATGATAGTTTGAGAAATTAAATCTCGATGTTTTGAAAAAACTATTTTTCAAGGTTTTTGAGAAAATAATAGTTGTATTGTTTGAAAATATTTAAGAATATAAATATTTTAGAAAGGACTTTGAAGAAGATAGAAAGTACTAAACTCACTTCGGTCATTAGAAAATAATTCCGGTGATGATTTTAGCATTATCGATGTTTTTTTTCGAGTTTCAAAGTAGCTGTATGCTATTACAGCAGTTTGCTACAGTGTTTTTTTGGTAAAACAAATTTTGATTCAAATTTCAAATGTATGATTTGATGTACAAAATTTATAAGTATATACTATTATTTCGAAATGATTTGAAACAAAATCTAGTGTTTAGTTCGGAAGTTTTATATTAAATTATTTTATGGACGCATGTATTATATGCATTAAGGTGGTTTGGTTTGTGCATCTTGTTGTGATATGTTGATTGGTAGTTTTCATTTGTGGAATAAAATGAAATTTCGGTTGATTTTGCACAGTCAGAAATTCCCGAATTGATATAGAAATAAAAGCTATGTGTTTTGTGAAAATATAAAAGTTGAGTTTTTTAACTCTTAAATTAAGAAGATAGTAAGTTAAAACAAGTTCTAAATTTTTAAAACAACTTTATTAAGTGAAACTAATCTATTGCTATTTATATATTCTTACGATGTAGAAGAGTGTTATACGATTATGAACTTAAGTTATGGAATGTTTTATATATAAAGATACGTTTTTATAAGATGGTTAAAAACTTAAGTAATGTTTTAAGAAATTGTTCATAAATGATCTTAGTGGCGATATTTTATGTAAAAATAATATGAATAGAAAATGAAATTGGTGAAGTTATGAAACCAGTGGAATAAAATACATAAATTGTACGTAGATTATTTTATTTCCATGACAGTTATTGATCTAAAATTCAAATATATGATTTTGAGGTAGTTTACACTGCTCAGAACAAGAATTTTTTAGTAGATTCATGATAAAGAACACTTGATATGATTTTGAAGTCTCCTACCATTATATTTGGCTATGTAAGGAGAGATGTCTCTATGTAACGAACCGAAATTTTATGGTTTTAATTTATGAATATTTAATTAATTTTAAATATTTAATTAAAGGTTTTTAATGATCAAATAACCCTCTTTTATTTAAAAAGTAAAGATGGTGAACTCATTTTGAAAATTGGTTTAAAAGATAAATATTTCGATGAAAAACTGAAAATGTGACAAAAAATTGTTTTTTAGATTTTCAGCTTTTCATTGATCAAAAGTTGTTGGAACATGTTGTATACACTAGTGTACATGTATACAAATAATAAAACAACTTTTGCTAATTAAATTATTTAAATAAAAATAAGTCTAAAAAGGTACTTAAGTAATTAAGTGGAAAATGGACTTTTCTTTTCATTTTAAAAAGGTTAAAGTATAAAATTATAATTACAAAAGGTGACTAAAAAGGAGATGTGATGGCTTAGGTGATAGGAAGGTACCATAGCATGTGAAGGGGTGAGTGCTATCAAATTTTTAAGGAGGTTATTAGCTTAGGGTAGTTTGGTAATTAGCCACTTTCCAATTTCTACACAAGAATATACATTTCGTACTTTTTCCTTTACCACTTCTCTTCTTTTCACTTTCTTTTCTACTTCTCCATTTTTCTTCACCTTCCATTAGTTTTCTCTTATATCCATGAAAAAATAATTTCAAAATAACTCCTCTTTCGCAATTACTTAAACAAGTCTCTATAAATAGATAACCTTCTCTACATCAGAAAGATTCAAACTTTAGCAACTAAACCTCCCCAAACCAATCATGGCCGAGAGCAAGGGAAGGTCCAAATGAATTGTGTGTGAGCTTCTAGGGTGGGAAAGGTTGGGGCATGAGCAAGAGGAAAGGAGGGGAGGTGCTAGGAGGCTTGGATGTGAAAGAAGGTGTGGCTTTGTGTTTGGTTTGAATTAAAGTGAGATTTGTCACGTTGGTTTGAAATGAAAATTGTTGTAATAATTTAGTGCTAGCCTATAATATTTTATGTTTGTATTTGTGATATGTATATATTGTTGTTGTTGATTCCTGCTTGAAAGAGGATGACATAAGTTACCATTGCATTGAAGAGGCCAAAGCGATGAATGGAAGTCGAATTGTTATCGTTGCGAATAGGTCGCTTCGGAAGCACTTCGAAGAATCGAAATGTGTAGAGATATCCAAAAGGATTCCTTGCCCATTGATATACATTTATTTTACATATGTTCATATGAAATGTTTATATGCTATGGTTTGAAGATGTTGAATATAACTTGAAAAGTTGAACTCTTTTGAGAATAAAAACAAATGGTAGCTTGTTTAAGTACCATAGCGGTCGCAAAGCCTCTTTCCGAATTTGAAAAGTTAGGGTTTTAAAATGACTTCAACTTTTGGAAATTTTGAAGAATATGTTTTCTATATTTAAAATGATCTAAAATATAGAAATTAAATGGACTTGAAAATCAGTTTGATTTATGAAATAAAGTGGTAAAATTATGGGTCCATGTAGCGATAGTCGCAATGGATGCACTTTGAAAACCTAAGATTTTAGTAAAGTAAAAGAGGTTATTGTAACATCCCCCATTCTGAGGTTTGAAAATAAGCACTACTTATACCGCAGTCGTCAATAGTACTATTTTCCGGTGACAAAATGCGATCATTTAATAGTATTATTAACATCAAAGCACAGAAATATGAAAATTTTCCAAAACTTATTAGTTAATTTCCATATTCATTACATAATCCCAAAATGTTGATAGATATGATTGTTACCATTACATACATTTAAACAAAATGAAGATAACACGGTGGGAATAAATTAACTCCTATATAGCTAACCCTACCACCTACACGTCTTCGGAAGCTTTGTTCATCAAACTTGAAAACCTTACTCTCAATATACTCAAATGAGCACCCAAGAGTTAAAGAGGAAAAACAAAAACTTCGAATCGGACAAAATGTCTAGTGTGAATAATAATATGTCATCTCAATAATAGATATCTAGTAAGACCATGTTGTTGACTGAAATGGGTTTTCCCCTCACCAGTATCATCTGATAATATGTTTATCGCAATCATGGTCCTACAATCATAATGGTTACATAAACATAGGATAATTAAATGCAAGCACGCTACATGGGTGTCCTGACTAATCTATCTCGAATAACTAACTATCTGTCTTTACTTCATAGTTTTCTAGTTACTACAAACATATGCGACCGACTCGAGTCTACTAGATATATACAAAGATTCTCTAACTCACTGTTAGAAAGAAACTAGAGTGTCTATCCAAACATAATCATCTTAGTGTTAACCTAACCATCTTTCAATCTCATAATTTTGTTAGGCTCAATATGAACCTAATGGTTTTACAGGTCAACCACCAACCTATCTAAGTAATAGATTTCGCTCAGTGCGTAGCCTACTTTTAGTTTTACTCTTAACAAAGCCCTACGCATTGGAATTATGGAATAATATAAACTAAGGGCTAACAGTTGAAGTATAGGGCGCTACCATATGCCAGTCTCATTATCTGGTTTTCTATTCTTTGGTCATTGAGTCAATTCATCCTATCATAATTTATCTAATGGTGATAAGAACAATAATTTTACTAGTAAAATCCTGGGCTAAATACTCTCTTTTTTTCCTTGAAAATATAATTCTTTATAAATAATTTAACCCTTGAAATCATACTTAGAAATAAGGAAATTATAGCCCTTTACTTTATCCAAAATATTATGTCAAGATATATGTGCTTTTACAAAATAGGTTTCATTAACTTCAAAACCATTAGGAGGTTATCGCATCTCTAAAACCCTTAGGCTATAAAGCCATACAATAAAAACTATTTAAATTGATAAAATATGGCATTAACATCGCCGGTATGGGTTATCACACCCATTTTATATCGAAATCATGTTAAAGCATCTAATTTATAAAGCATAAGGCCATGGGGAAAAATCACTTATGTAGCATAACATAAATTATAGGTTGTCGAATATAAGTGGCATAGTATTTGGCTTGCATAGTATAAAGCTTTAAAACTTGAAAATATGGGAATGCCGACAATGATGACCTTCGGCATCAGTATCATAGAGTCATTAATATCATTTATGTCGATATAGAAAATAGGAGGTATCATTGCCATCTATATCCATGTCAAAAGTAATGTACATATGCGGCATTGCTGCCTTAAAATAATAATGTCGAAATTAAGTTATGTGACATCTATGCCTCTTTATATAGTAATAAAGACATGTGGCATCATTGCTGCTATAAATGTTAATGGCAGTATAGATAATTGCACTATAGAATAAGAAGTTAATATAGAAACAAGCGTTATTGTTCAAAACTATAGTTAAAATTTACGACATTACTGTGGCCTGTATAAAATATGCGGCATTGTTGCCATAATACCTTTGTCTTTAAAGCAATACTAACGGCATTACCATAGCTGATTTAAAATATGTGGCATTAACAGTTGCGGCATTGATGGACGTCGGCATTGATTAATATCTCGTGGCAATCTCGTAATTAACATAAAAACTGTTTTATTTCTTTATAAAACAATTTCTTTTCAACAACCCCAACCCTTTTCAAATTGCTATTAGATAATAAACTTCTTTATCAAATTCTTTTTAGAAATAGATATAGATTATAATTATCTTTCCCAAATAATTTGCAAACCATTAATTTTATATTAATATTTTAATATAATTATTAAGCTTTTATAACCTAATAAATTCATAATAAATCATAAACATTTGGGGAAATCACTAAAAATCAAACTGAACTATTTTTTATTTCGAGACCAAAATTATTTTCTAATTATTTTTAATAATTAAAACCCGAAATAAATCATTGTCCTTGCTTAGGAAATTCATAAATATTTCTACTTGCTTAAAATTATGAAATCAAAACCCACTTCTAAAATAATGTTTTTAACATCATATCCAAATTTCAAGTCAAATGGATGTCATAAACTTAGGTTTTCACTCTTAAAACCTATTAAATAATTCCATAATAAATCCAATTAATTATCGATAAGCATATAATCATCATTCATTCACAACATGGTATAATAGCAATCATAAGATTCGGGTTTAATTATAAAACCAAAAATAAACAAGTATACTTGAGATGGGTAATCGTTATTCACCTTTATTTGATGAAGCGAAATGAGATTTGAGTTTAGATTTGATTTCCCCTAAGCTTTCCTCTTGTATTCTAGCTTTTACTTCTCTTGAATTCTCTAATAATGGTCAGCCTTTGGTTTGATAGTGTTTGGGTGGGTGATTATGAATAAGGAAGTGAGATGGATGGGTTTAGATTTAGGAAATAAAGCCACTTCATATTTTGCACTTCACATAAATTCCTTCTTCCTATTTAAGTTACAATCATTCCTATCAACTTATTAATTAAGGCATAATCCATATTAATTATCAAATCTCATTCTCCTTATCCTTATACATTATTTTATTTTATTATTTATCTAACTAAATATCATAAATAATTTTAATCAAAATTAGAGGTGTTATAGACTCCCCTTCTTAAATAATTTCATCCTTGAAATTATGATAAGGTACATAACATCAAACATAATCATAGATATAAACATATCATCAAAACAAATCAGAATAAGTCTCTATTCACGTACTTTGTCTCCCAAGTACGGTCTTTCTCATTGTCACTCTACTGGACCTTTACTAATCTGATTGTCTTATTTTTTAACTTTTTCTCTTCCCTAGCCACAATATGAACTAACTGACTAACAATAGTCATGTCTGGTTCAACCACTAAGTCTTCCGATGCGGTCGGAGTGATAATGATCTCTAGATCACAAACACACTTCTGAAGATGAGAAACATGAAAAGCATTGTGGACCCCTTCCAAACTACTCGGTAACTTTATCCAATAAGTGAGTTTTTCGATCCTTTCCGTAATAGAAAATAGTCTAACAAATCTAGGTGCTAATTTTCGTGACTTGCCAAACCGAATTACACCCTTCATTGATGACACTTGCTCAAAAACATGAAATCCAAGCGAGAATACTAAGTCCTTGCGCCTTTTATCTACATAACTTTTGTGCCTCGATTAAGCTTCCTTCATTCTCACTTGGATTAACTCAATATTTTCTGTTACTTCTCTCACCAAATATGGACCAAGAGCTAGTCTATATCTAGTCTCTAACTAACATACGATTGATTTGCATGGCCTTCCATATAGAGCTTCAAAAGGTGTCATCCCTATACTAGTCTGATAACTATTATTATTGGAAAATTCAACTAAGCGTGGATGGTCTTCACACGATCCTCCAAAATCTAACACATAAGCTCTTAACAAATCTTCCAAGATTTTGTAAACTCTGTATATTGGCTCATTTGTCTGTGGATGGTAAACGGTACTCATATTGAGCTTAGTGCCCAAAACCTCTGGTAGACTCGTCTAGAATTCAATAGTGAACAAAGAGCCTTTATCACTGATTATACTACTAGGAATCCCATACAGCCTGACAATATTCTTCATAAATAACTTGGCTAAAACAGATGTCGTCCTTGTCGACTTAACGGTGTTGAATATGCACTTCTATGATTTTTGTTTGATGATAATAAACATATATACATTCATTTAAATGTATTTGTTAATGTACTATTTTATTTTTCGCAGGTTAAATAAATATTTGCTGAATAAACTTAAATAACACAGAATTTGAATTCAATCAAAAAATTTATTCAAACAAATATTTATTACAATTTCGAATAGTACAAATTCAAGCAACTCACTATACATATACAATTTTGATTACATCACAATTTTATATTCACAGTTGACCTCACTACAAATCACTCACACTCATAATTTCATTTTCAACTTCATTCCAGTTAGAATCCAGCATCTGAGCAATCTGCAAAAATATTCACTAACGCAGTAAAATTGAAAAAGAAATATTTTTGCAATATAAAATAAAATGTGAATTTTGAAAATAATATTTGCCTCTTATTTGGGTTGTTCATCATCATTTATATTTGAATTCGTCATACACGAACAACTTGTGACATACACAGTGTATCACTGTATATGCCACAAGACCGTGCACACTGATATACACTTGATAATGCTACAGGGACAGGTGAGCACAAGGTCAAACCCAAATAAAAAGACGAGTTCAACTCAGGTGCAATATGAATAAAATCTTGACATCAGCACAAGGTCAAACCCGAGTTGTGAAACTGGATTCAACACAGGTGCAATACAAAACTATCAAATACAAGTGACTCGACAAACAACAACACAGTCTCAACTAAAAAGATTCAGTGCGATACACTTGAAGACATGTATATCAGTGTACATATATAAGCACTGAACCAAAGAAATGATACAAAGTGCAAAAGAAAATTCCAAAGTGAATAAAACCAAAATCCAAATGTACAAATGCAATAACGGTCGGGAGCAACTCAGACACAATATGTACAGCATGAATCAAAGGCGAACCAGACCCACAGCTAAGATGTCTCAAATGAACAAAACACCAAACAGACCATGGAACAGCAAGGTGATCGAACAAACAAGACCAGGAAATAGTGAAGTACAACATCACTAAAAATGCAAGCTCAAGTAATCAAGTAAACAATACAACAATGACCACAAATGTAACAACAGCAATTCAAATAACTCATTAAGCAACAATTGATACACAATGGCCAGAGCCAGACTACTAGATGAACCAAACAAAACATATACCACATTCAAGACTACCTGATCAACTCAACTCAAACCAGGACCAATAAACAGTGCCAACTGATCAAATGAAGTCTGTACACATGGTATGAAGAACACAAGGCTCGAACTAAAGTATGGAACAATGCAACTCTTCAATTATCAGACATGAATGCAAACTAAATACCAATGTATGAACATACGTATATGGAACAAAGCTGCAGATCAAAAATACTCGGGGACGAATACAAAAACAGACCATAGGTCAGTGGCCAACAGCAGAGGAGAGCTGAGTTCGACAATGTCGACCAGGCCAAAACCAGTCAATCGAAAAAGCGCAGGTCATCTCAAAATTAAAATATTATAGCCAAGAAAATCAGTACTACCATCAAGGAGTCGAACAAGTCAAGCCGTAATCAAAATCAAAACCGTGGGAATCAAGTCATAAAAATATACGAATGTGACAAAGTCAAATGTCACAAATTAAAGCCGTGGACATCGCGAAATTGAATCAACACCGTGTCAACCAAGTAACACAATTTTATACGAAATTGAAAAAGTCAGTGAAATTATCAGCATCAAAGTGAAATCGAACGGCCGAACAAATTATTTGACAAATTCAAATAAGTTTATACGAACGAAAATAAAGGAGATCGAACGCATATTTAACCCAAAATCATCACTGGCAATTGATTATCGGAGTTCAATTGAGCATAACAGAAAAGCGAAAATCACATACCAAAATTGAAGTCGAACTCCAGAAGCAGCCGAAAGCATCAGATAAAGGATCGACAAAATCAAACACGCAAATATCCATTGATCGATCAACATAGGCGTGCTTCGAAAAGCCCTAATTTGGATCGAAAAACTCAAGCCCTAATTTCAGAGCGTAAAGAGGAACGAAAGCAAGGCCGCCATTTTACGGAAGCAAAAAGAAAAAGGAACGGGCAGAAGAAATAAATTGGGCCGGCCTTGTTTTAAATATAAAAAGGCTTTAGTTTATATTTTAATTAGGGTTTTAGTTGTTTTTAAGTTTTTTCTTAAATTTAAATTCTCTTTTAAGGTTGTATTTACTAGTCGTGTGACTAGGGGACAAATTACGTGGCGTAGTTTGAGAATTCGCAACTCAGTGGCTGAGTTGTGGCAGTCTTTTGAGCGTAGAGTTAGGATAGTCAATAGCGGGTATAGTGAGTTTACGTGTGTAAGCGAGAGACTATCTAATTTCTAGTAGAAACTTTGGGGACAGCACGTAGGCAGGGTTTTGCCGAAGCTGGGTAAATTCTATGTCGTTCTATTTCTTCATTTATTATTCTGCTATTATCTGTGCTGCTATTGTTCTGTGATCTGTGTTGAAATTATTTTATAAGCTTCCGAAATTAATTTTATAATTTATACTATCACCCTATTCACCCCCCCTCTAAGGTGAAATCGATCCTATAAGTGGTATCAGAGCTAGGAATAAAAGTCAACATTTGTTTTAAAAATTCGTTTTTTTTTCAAAAATCAGTTTTTGTTTTAAAAATTTAAAATTTTAAAATGGCTTCTTTTAATAATGCTTTTGCTGAGGGTCAGTCCATAGTTAGACCACCAATGTTCAATGGTGAATATGCTTATTGGAAAAATAGGATGGAAATTTTTCTGAAAACCATTGACGCTTGGAATATTGTTGAGACAGGTTATAGAGCACCAACTATAACTGTAGATAATCAGGAAATAAAGAAACCAAAGGATCAATGGACAGAACTAGAAAATAAATTACAAAATGCTAATGCTAAAACTATGAATTCTATTATCTGTTCATTGGATCAATTTGAACTTAATCATGTCTCACATTGTCTAACTGCGCAGGAAATATGGCACACGCAAGAAGTGACTCACGAAGGAACATCTCAAGTCAAAGAATCTCGCCTTGCCATGCTAAGCAGCGAATACGAGAACTTCACAATGGCGAAGGAAGAAAATGTTAAAGAGATGCATGGACGACTTTCCAATATCGTATACAAATCAAAAGCTCTTGGAAAATCATACACGGAGTTGGAGATAGTCCGAAAAATCCTCAGAGTCCTTCCTCGAAGCTTTGAAGCCAAAGTGACTGCCATTCAAGAATCAAAAGATTTGAAACAAATGAAAGTCGAAGAACTCATCGGAAATCTCACTGCTTATGAGTTAGAAATGAAATTCAAGGAAGAGCGTGAAGGAGGTGACACTCGAAGAAAATCAATAGCTCTTAAAGGAACAATTGAAAGTGAAGATGATGATGATAATGATGATGATTGTAAAGCAGAACTAGCACTATTAATAAGAAAATTCAAAAGGTGGAGTCGCAAATATGGCAATCCTGTTAGAAATCAACAAGCAAAGAGCAGATTAAACAAAGCAATAGACAACCCAGAAGAACAGAAAATCATCTGTTACAAATGCAACAAACCCGGTCATATCAAGCCAAATTGTCCTAGGAACTGATCAAACCAAGGGAAGAAACTAAAGAAGAAAAGCTTTGCGGCTACTTGGGATGAAACTGACGAAGATGAAAGTCATAGCACCGAGAGTGAGAGTGAAAAAGCAAACCTATGTCTCTATGGTGAAGTTACTGACAGTGATGACGATGAGCCAAGCGAGGTATCAAAACTCACTCACTCTGAATTACTTATTTATTTACACGAAGTAAATGGCTGTTATGAACGACTTAGGGAAAAATACGCCAAACTTGAATCACAAAAAGACTCTTTGATAGAATTAAATGAACAACTTAACCAATTAGTTAAAACCTATCAAAGTAGGATCCCTAAGTGTGATAAGTGTCCAACATTCGAAGAAGAAATCAAAAAATCAGAAATTAATATAAAATCACTTGTAAATGAAATTCTGATTTTAAAAGAGAGTGAAAATATTAGGAGAGAGAATTCTATTAAAAAGTGCACACAATTGTTAAGCGAAAATGAATCTCTCAAAACACAAGTCCAACAATTGTCAACGACTTTAGATAAATTTTCAAAAAGTGAAAAATCATTGAATGTGCTATTAGGAAAGCAAACTGTTAATATAATTAAACAAGGACTTAGATATGATCAATCTAAAAATGTCAGAAATGAAATTAATCGAGAAAATTCAACATGCACAATTTGTATAAAAATATGGACACAATCACAGTAATTGTTGGTATAGACCCAAACATGTGAAAACTATACCGATTTGGGTTCCAAAAGGCACAAATATAAAATCTCTCAAGGCTAAACAAATTTGGGTGCCAAAGGGAACAATTATAAATAGTTTTGGGTCTCCACAAAATTATTTTTCTAAATATTTTGCCACTAACAATCATGGACCTATAAAACAAATAGGTCACTAAACTCTCTTCTCGTGTAGGTATGCTGGCAGGCTAAGGAACAACAGCAATGGTACTTGGATTTTGGCTGATCCAGGCACATGACAGGCGATAAATCAAAGTTCCTTAGCCTAGAAAAGTACAAAGGTGGCAGAGTCACAATGGGCAACAATGACAAGTGTAGAATTGCTGGTAAAGGTAAAGTAGGTAACAATACATTTACCTTGAATGACATACTATATGTTGAAAATCTACACCACAATTTGATATCAATCAGCTAGCTATGTGATAAAGGTATGAATGTTATTTTTGATTCTGACCTGTGCAAAATTGTTGACAAATCATCAAAAGAAATCTTATTTTCAGGTAAAAGGAAAGGTAATATATATTCTCTATCTTTTGATGATCTCACCCTCTTAAAATGTTTGGTAGCTAAGGATATTGAAGTAAATTTATGGCATAGACGTTTAGGGCATGCTAGTATGAACTTGTTAAACAAATTGAAAAGGAAAAATTTGGTTAGAGGGCTACCATCACATGAGTTTGTAACAGAAAATGTTTGTAAAGCATGTACCTTGGGAAAACTTAAAAAATCATCATTTAATGCCAAAAATAATGTAAGCACTTCTAGAGTTCTTGAACTAGTTCATATGGATCTGTTCGGACCTAATGACATTGCTAGCTTAGGAGGTAAGAAATATTGCTTTGTGTTAGTTGATGATTACTCAAGATATACATGGTATATTTCTTGGCTAAAAAATTAGAAACTTTTTCATACTTCACAAAATTTGCAAAATTAGTGCAAAATGAAAAAGGAGCCCTATTGTTTCGTTAAGAAGTGATCATGGTGGAGAATTTGAAAATTATGAATTCGAAAACTTTTGTGATGAAAATGGTTTTAAACAAGAATTTTCTGCACCACGTACTCCACAACAAAATGGAGTAGTTGAAAGAAAGAATCGAACACTGCAAGAGTTGGCTAGGTCTATGATAAATGAGTATAAGCTACCTTTGCATTTTTGGGCAGAAGCAGTAAATACAGCTTGTTATGTAATGAATAGAGTCATGATTAGACCAATTCTTAACAAAACACCATATGATCTATGGTCCAAAAATAAACCAAACATTGACTACTTCAAAGTATTTGGGTGTCGTGCTATATTCTCAATACATGTGATCAATTGGGAAAATTCGAAGCAAAAGCTGATGAAGGCATATTCATGGGGTACTCTTCTAGAAGTAAAGCTTATAGAGTCTACAACAAAAGGAATAAAACAATCATGGAGTCAATCAATGTGAAGTTTGATGAAGGCATTGATGAACAGGAAATGGTCAAAAGCAATGTTGAAGAGGAAAATGGAAAAGATGAGGACGAAAAACCAATAGAAACTGCAACAACAACAGATGTTCGAAGGAATCTTGATCCAGAAAAATTGAAATTCAAAGCAGATCATCCTCCAGAATTAATAATAGGAAATCCTATCACAGGTGTTCAAACTCGTTCCTCTTTTAGAAATTTGTGTGATCTGTGTCTTTATAGTGGATTTATTTCAGAAATAGAACCCAAAGACATAGATACAGCTCTTAATGATGAAAATTGGTTTATGGCTATGCAGGAAGAGCTAAATCAATTTGAGCGAAATGATGTTTGGAGTTTAGCACCTAGACCTAAGGATTATCCAGTTGCAGGAACAAAATGGATTTTCAAAAATAAATATGATGAATCTGGGAATGTGATTAGAAATAAAGCTAGACTAGTCGCTAAAGGATATAATCAAATTGAAGGAGTCGATTTTAATGAAACTTTTGCACCAGTAGCTAGACTAGAATCAATTAGGATATTGCTAGCTTTTGCTTGCTACAAAGGATTTAAATTAAGACAAATGGATATTAAAAGTGCATTTCTTAATGGAATTTTAAAAGAAGATGTATTTGTTGAACAACCAGAAGGATTTGAAAGTCATGAATATCCTAACCATGTATATAAGCTTAAAGGCATTATATGGGTTAAAACAAGCTCTTAGAGCTTGGTATGAATGCCTCAGTACTTATCTTCTTGAAAATGGGTTCAAAAAGGGCTGTGTAGACACCACACTATTTCTGTTGCATGAAAACGATGATATTTTAATTGTTCAAATTTATGTTGATGACATTATATATGGTGCTACTAACAATTTGTTGTATGAGAAATTTGAAAAAGTTATGCAGGAAAAGTTCGAAATGAGCTTGGTTGGAGAATTGAAATTCTTTTTAGGATTTCAAGTCAAACAAAGCGATAAAGGTACATTCATTTCTCAAACAAAATATATTAAGGAACTTATCAACAAATTTGGGTTAAAATATGCTAAACCAGCTAGAACCCCCATGAGCACAACAATTAAACTTGACAGTGATGAAAAAGGTAAAGCAGTTGATCAAAATCAATATAGAGGTATGATTGGATCACTCCTTTATCTTACTGCTTCTAGGCCTGACATCATGTTTTCTGTCAGCTTGTGTGCACGATTTCAATCTAATCCAAAAGAATCTCATTTAAAAGCAGTTAAAAGAATTATAAGATATTTGTTGAACACCTCACGGTTTGGTCTTTGGTATCCAACAAACGATAACTTTGAATTAAAAGGTTTTCAGATGCTGATTATGCTGGAAATTTAGTTGATAGAAAAAGTACTAGTGGAGCATGTTTTATGTTAAGACATTCATTAGTTGCATGGTCAAGTAGAAAACAGAATTGTATTGCATTATCTACAACAGAAGCAGAGTATATTTCTTTGAGTGGTTACCCTGCTCGAATCTTATGGATGATACAAACTTTGCATGACTATGGTCTAAATTTTAAACGTGTACCACTAATGTGTGATAGCAAAAGCGTAATTGATCTCACAAATAATCCTGTACGTCACTCACGAACAAAACATATAGATGTTAGACATCATTTTATTAGAGATCATATTTCCAAAGAAAATATCTGCATAAATTTTATTTCAACTGATTCTCAATTGGCAGACATTTTTACAAAACCCCTACCAGAAAATAGTTTTTGTAAACTACGACTCAGCTTAGGTGTTTTAGAAACTTAATTTGCTGAATATTTAACATTTTTTTCTCCCTACTAATAGTCGAAAAGATAAATAGTGATTGAAAATGTGATGAGTATTGGTATTTATCATATATTATTACCCGAGATGGTATAATTTGTAATTTTTTTCAATTTAAACAAGAGTTATAAAACTATTGTTGGTAAAAATTCCATGACCATCTCTATTTCTGTCATATTTCTAACAACCATCACTCATCAAAATTCAATATAGTTTGTCGATATGTGGTACTTTAAACAGGAATCGTTAGTTTTTCATTTTTACATTTAAAAAAAAATACACCTAAGTATTCACTCTCATTTAAAAGTCCTCACGGTTATGCATAGGTGAATTACTTGGAATTTGTTATGTGCTTCCATGCTCATTTAAAAGTCCTCACGGTTATGCATGTATGGAACGCATATCAAAAGTTGATTTTTAAAATAAACAAGTTGATTCTAATCCCATTTGAAAGTCCTCACGGTTATGCGTGGTTAGAAGATACTTGAATTCATTTTTTTTAAAATAAAATTGGAATACTACTAATCTCATTTAAAAGTCCTAATGGTTATGCATGGTTAGTAGATATTCAAATTCCTGATATAAATATACCACAAATAGACAAAACTGTATGGTTTTATATATTGACATCATTCTCATCATTCTAAAAGTGGAATTTGCGCCTAACAAAATATTTTTGATTTTTGTTTGATTTTTTTTAAAATTTAATATTTATATTCGATTGAGTTTTAATATTGGATAAATATCGATCACTTTATCTCTATTTTCTCTAACACTATTATTCTTTTGCTGATAACAAAAGGGGGAGAGAAAAGTTAAGATTTGATTTTGTCAAATAAGATCTTGTCAAAAAAGAATCTAGCAAAAGTCAAACGTTTTTCCATTTGCATCTAGGCTCATTTGCATATTATTTAATTATATGCATATATGTAGGGGGAGCTTTGTGTAGAGAGGAAGCATTTAAATAGGGGGAGCAATTGGGATATATTTATGATCAAATACATTTAACATATTCAAAATCTTAAATATATGTTTGTTATCATCAAAAGGGGGAGATTGTTGAATATGCGCTTATATGATTTTTGTTTGATGATAATAAACATATATACATTCATTTAAATGTATTTGTTAATGTACTATTTTATTTTTCACAGGTTAAATAAATATTTGCTGAATAAAATTAAATAACACAGAATTTGAATTCAAACAAAAAATTTATTCAAACAAATATTTATTACAATTTCGAATAGTACAAATTCAAGCAACTCACTATACATATACAATTTTGATTACATCACAATTTTATATTTACAATTGACCTCACTACATATCACTCACACTCATAATTTCATTTTCAACTTCATTCCAGTTAGAATCCAGCATCTGAGCAATCTGCAAAAATATTCACTAACGCAGTAAAATTGAAAAAGAAATATTTTTGCAATATAAAATAAAATGTGAATTTTGAAAATAATATTTGCCTCAGTTATTTGGGTTGTTCGTCATCATTTATATTTGAATTCGTCATACACGAACAACTTGTGACATACAGAGTGTATCACTGTATATGCCACAAGGCCGTGCACACCGATATACACTTGATAATGCTACAGGGACAGGTGAGCACAAGGTCAAACCCAAATAAAAAACGGGTTCAACTCAGGTGCAATATAAATAAAATCTCGACATCAGCACAAGGTCAAACCCGAGTTGTGAAACTGGATTCAACACAGGTGCAATACAAAACTATCAAATACAAGTGACTCGACAAACAACAACACAGTCTCAACTAAAAAGGTTCAGTGCGATACACTTGAAGACATGTATATCAGTGTATTTATATAAGCATTGAACCAAAGAAATGACACAAAGTGCAACAGAAAATTCCAAAGTGAATAAAACCAAAATCCAAATGTACAAATGCAATAACGGTCGGAAGCAACACACACTCAATATGTACAGCATGAATCAAAGGCGAACCAGACCCACAGCTAAGATGTCTCAAATGAACAAAACACCAAATAGACCATGGAACAGCAAGGTGATCGAACAAACAAGACCAGGCAATAGTGAAGTACAACATCACTAACAAATGCAAGCTCAAGTAATCAAGTAAACAATACAGCAATGACCACAAATGTAACAACAGCAATTCAAATAACTCATTAAGCAACAATGGATACACAATGGCCAGAGCTAGACTACAAGATGAACCAGACAAAACATATACCACATTCAAGACTACATGATCAACTCAACTCAAACCAGGACCAATAAACAGTGCCAACTGATCAAATGAAGTCTGTACACATGGTATGAAGAACACAAGGCTCGAACTAAAGTATGGAACAATGCAACTCTTCAATGATCAGACATGAACGCAAACTAAATACCAATGTATGAACATATGTATATGGAACAAAGCTGCAGATCAAAAATACTCGGGGACGAATACAAAAACAGACCAGAGGTCAGTGGCCAACAGCAGAGGAGAGCTGAGTTCGACAATGTCAACCCGGCCAAAACCAGTCAATCGAAAAAGTGCAGGTCATCTCAAAATTAAAATATTGTAGCCAAGAAAATCAGTACAACGATCAAGGAGTCGAACAAGTCAAGCTCTAATCAAAATCAAAACCGTGGGAATCAAGTCATAAAAATATACGAATGTGACAAAGTCAAACATCACAAATTAAAGCCTGGTCATCACGAAATTGAATCAATACCGTGTCAACCAAGTAACACAAGTTTATACGAAATTGAAAAAGTCAGTGAAATCATCAGCATCAAAGTGAAATCGAACGGTCGAACAAATTATTTGACAAATTCAAATAAGTTTATACGAACGAAAATAAAGGAGATCGAACGCATATTTAACCCAGAATCATCACTGGCAATTGATTATCGGAGTTCAATTGAGCATAACAGAAAAACGAAAATCACATACCAAAATTGAAGTCGAACTCCAGAAGCAGCCGAAAGCATCAGATAAAGGATCGACAAAATCAAACACGCAAATATCCACTGATCGATCAACATAGGCGTGCTTCGAAAATCCATAATTTGGATCGAAAAACTCAAGCCCTAATTTCAGAGCGCAAAGAGGAACGAATGCAAGGCCGCCATTTTACAGAAGCAAAAAGAAAAGGGAACAGGCAGAAGAAATAAATTGGGCCGGCCTTCTTTTAAATATAAAAAGGCTTTAGTTTATATTTTAATTAGGGTTTTAGTTGTTTTTAAGTTTGTTCTTAAATTTAAATTCTCTTTTAAGGTTGTATTTACTAGTCGTGTGACTAGGGGACAAACTACGTGGCGTAGTTTGAGAATTCGCAACTCAGTGGCTGAGCTGTGGCAGGGTTTTGAGCGTAGAGTTAGGATAGTCAATAGCGGGTATAGCGAGTTTACGTGTGTAAGCGAGGGACTATCTAATTTCTAGTAGAAACCTTGGGGCAGCACGTAGGCAGGGTTTTGCCGAAGCTGGGTAAATTCCTTGTCGTTCTATTTCTGTATTTATTATTCTGCTATTATCTGTGCTGCTATTGTTCTGTGATCTGTATTGAAATTATTTTATAAGCTTCCGAAATTAATTTTATAATTTATACTATCACCCTATTCACCCCCCCTCTAGGGTGAAATCGATCCTACAAACGGGAATGAAATGTGCAATCTTAGTCAGTCTATCCACGATAAACCAAATACATTCATTTCACCTATTTGACCTTGGCAACCCGTCAATGAAATCTATATATATAGAATCCCATTTCAACAGTGGTATTGATAGAGTTTGGGGTATGCCCTAGGGACAGTTACGTAATTTGTTACATACACCTAACTCATTGACCAATCTTTTTCGAAATAAAGGTATTTTCTTTTTGTTATATACTTGATATAATGTGGTTGTATTAATTAATTAATTAAAAGTATATTTAATAGAAAATTCATAAATGGTATGTTTTGATAGTAATTACAATGTGTTGTAACCGTGAGTAATTTATCCCAATGAAACAAATATACCAATTTAAATTTTCCTAGTCAAGATGTATTAAGACTAGATATCGATACATCCATTGAGACTTGAGTACGTAACGCTCTCCAAATGTTGGGCAGTGTATTACTCATTGTTGGGGGCACCAAGGGGTGACGTACTGATAGTTATGGAATAACATGGAATGACTTACTCGATAGTTTTCTATTGGTTAATATAACTATGGTCAAGCAGAGAATATCGATGTTACTAATTTGCACAGTTCTCTAAACTTGAGAATACTGTTGATCTTCAATGTGGAAGCTCTGCTTTGATTATAGTTAAATCTTGGCAAGACGTCCATCGAATGACTATAGTTGCATCGAGTGGAAGCATTGGAAGTGAAACACTTTTCAGGTGAGGATTCGCCTGCTCGGTTATATGAGGTTAGAATCACGGTCAACTGAAGTCAACTCAAAGTCAAAGTCTCTTGACGGAGCATTTTGGTTAATAATAATTGTTATTATTGAGCCAAGGACTTCATGTTTAGACTATAAAGTTGAATATGGAGATATTGGAATTTTGACCGTTACCAAATTCCATAAGTCCTAATGTGGTATAGTTTTGATGCAAAGAATTGGTGTAAATAATTTTCACGATTGGATACTGCTTATAATAAGTAAAATTGGATTTTACCAAAAGATGCGTAAGCGATAAATTTGGCCAAAATGCCACATCACCTGCTAAGTGACGTGTGAACGTTGATATTCGAATAGTTCAATATTAATCGCTGACTGAATTTATACCTTGCATCATAAAACTTTGATGATGAATTCTCTAAAAAAACCACATGATTTAATTAATCTACAAAATATTGTAAATGGATTAAATTAATTAATATTTGGGAAATGTTAATTATTATTTATTTTATATTTGTAAGTTTTTTTGTAATTATTTTAAGGCATTTATAAAAGATATATTTGTGCGCATACTAATACGATATCAATCTAATTTACAGATAATTGTGTGAAATAGTTTATGGGAATTTTATGTCATTTAATGACATGATTTGTGGAAATTTTATGCCATCTGATAACATACATGTAAAGAAAGGATTGGAGAGAGAGAAATAATCAAGGGAATTAATTAGGAAGTTTTAATTAAAGAATGAGAAAAGCCTAATTCCTTCAAATAAAACATATTCACTAATTCATTGCATAGGTATAATATTTTTTCCCCTTATTCATTCTTTCTCTTTCTCCCCTCCTAACTTTTTATGGCAGAAAACAAAAGTAATTTCCAAAATATTTCAAATCCAAATAAAAAGGATCAAATAAAATAAAACAAAAGTGGTTCATCCATCTCTTTTAAGGATTAGATGGGGATTTTGAATATCTGAGGAGATATTATCATTCAAGGTGTGACTTCTAGACCACATACTGTGGGAATTCAATCTCAAGACGTGCTTCAAAGATTTGGGTAATAAGATCGATCCACAGAATCTAAAAGCTTTTGATTCATTGTTTAAGGTATTCTCTAGGGCATTAGCAAGGTATTATCTTGATTTACAAATTCTCATATTATAACTGATTATTATATGCTTTTTTATAATTAAAATTATCCATTATCACAATTCCCTGTACATATATGTTATCGACATGAGATGCAAACATGATCATATGTATGTGTATATTTTTTATTAAAACTCTATTTAGTTATATGTTTGGAGATGTAAATTTGTTGTTGAATTCATAATTGCATTTTTGTTCTTAACTTTAGTTTTAAAATAAGTTTTATAAGGTTAACTTTAATCTACTCAAATAATTTCATATGTAACTACATAAACATATGATTTTGCTAAGCAATGGAATTCGTTCATATGCTCTATTTTATAACAAAGAAAATTGTAGTTTATAATATGTAGTTGTTAAATTTAATCATATATGTTCATACATGTTTAATTATTTGCTTACACATTTGTCAAATTAAATTCACATACATATTTTATTAGATATTAATACTGTGATTTAACATAAAAAGGGAAGTTTTGCTAATTTACTTTGTGCAAGGAAAGTTTTATTAAGGTGTTGTGTAACCATATATCTGATTATATGTAAAGGGAAGTTTTGTTAATTTGTTTAGCGTAAGCAAAGTTTTGTTCATATATTTCGTAACCATATATGTGATTATACAAATAAACGTAAATACATATGTGTATATATATACATATGTTTTTTCTCTCTATTTTCATATACACATATACAAACATCTGTATAGTTATAAAATTATTTTGTTGTTTAAAGTGCATTTAAGTGTATTTAATGTGCGTTCAAAGTGTCTTTATGTGTATTTTAGAGCTTTCATTTATGGTCATAGGTACGTAGAGTATAAATAGTTATTTGTTACCAATTATTGCTTATTCAAGGATTTCCTTATTTGGTGTTGGTATCTTAAAGTTAAAAATACAATCTAATTTACAAGTATTGTGTTGATGGTTAGAAATTATGACATTTTATAACACGATTGTATGAGTATGCATTTATATAAATAAATGTGAAAACTCGTATCATTTATAAACACCACAATGTTGCACATTCATAATTTACACTAGAATATATATGGACAAACTTACATTTTGTGCCATATATTAATTGCTAATTAATGTCGTTTATTGTATTTGCCAATTTAATTAGAAGGGAGAAATGAAAGATTTCTCTCTTCATATAAATAATCTGCCCCTCATTAATTGAATAAGTTAAGAGAAGGAAATGAAAAGTTTCCTTCTCTAAATAAACTTATGCCCCGTCATTAATCGAATAAGTTAAGAGAAAAGAAATGAAAAGTTTCCTTCTCTAAATAAATTTCCTTCACACACAAATATTTATATATGAGTATATATGATATACTCTAATTTATATTCACATTAAATTACAGTGAAACCTTATTTAGAAATTAAATAAAATATTGATTTTATTCAAAAGAAACTTAGAAAAAGTTCTAAGTATATTTTGACTTTATAATCCCACTGAAGATCCAAAATGGCAAAAAATTTAGAATTCACCCATTACTTCCACTACGGGCTTGCCTAGTTCCAACAATGGTATCGGAGTCAATAGCCTATGTGGTCTAAATTAGTCAACTTAGGGCTTACTAATTAAGCTTAAGCACTTAGTACGGTGTCTAAAAAATTGATGTTTAGGATTGGAATTAGGTAATCAAGTACCATGTCCTACCTGGTTGTCGGCTTGGCCAGAAAGGTAAAGTGGGCACAATGGTTTCCCCGGTAGAAAAGGCCCAATTTGAATTGGGCCTTGGGCAAATTTTCAAAATAGTTTTGAGAATTAAGACAATATTTTAAATTTAAAATAAAAACATGTTTATTATAATTGGTTATAATATAACATAAATTCTCAAAATGTTTGAAATGTAATGAAAATTTCAAAAATGTTTGAAATTATTTAATATTAATTTTGAAATTTAAAATTTATTAATAAGATTAATAAAACAAACTAATTAATTGAGCTTGTTAATTAATATTTATATGCATGTATTATATATGTTGATATATGTTATGTTATTTTAAAGTGTTTAAGGTAACATAAGCATACACGTATGTATATAAGATAAATTTTGAAATTAATTTAATTAAAATTTTTTAATTAAATAAATTAATTAAAGGTTAATTAACTAAATAAAAATACGCATATATAAGGTATATGTGTTATACTAGAAAGGTTATAGTGTACGCATAAAGGTTATAGTTGATATGTCCAATATAAATGTTGTATGGAATACTAATATAAAACTAATTAAAGAGTTAATTAATTTAAATTAATTAACTAAGATTTAATTAAATAAAATATTATACATAAGACTATCATATAGGTAAATGAAATATAAAAGTTATATATTAATAAAACTTTTATGATATGAATATATAAACTATAGGTGGAACATTAAAGAAACCCAAATAGACTTAAGGAATAAATACATACGTAAATGTACGTATACCGTGATTTCTGATGTGTCTGACACTTGAAACATGAGGGTATTTCACAAAATACATCAGTCCATATGTCTATATCACTCAATATAATATATTGAAGATTATTAATCTTCGATATAATGTTGTCCTCTACCATATTTATATATATATATAATAAATTACTTGCATACTTCTTGTTGAACAAACTCAAGCTAAGGATGTTATTTTTACTATTATTAATATATTAAATAAACGAGGTAAGATAAATATACGTATTTATTGAGCAAACTCAAGGTACATGTACTATACTTAGGCCGTTGCAATATGATAAGTACGAGTGAATAATCTCTTATGATTTATTAAGCAAACTCAAGGTTGATATGAGATTAGGACAAGGAAACATGGGTTAGGAGTTGTGTGTGATATAACCGAGAAGGAGTTATCCATCGTTTGTGGAGCTATATTTTGTTGAGCAAACTCAAGGTCAGTTGTCATTACCCTAATTTTGACTAACATTATTAAGAATATTTAATTGGATAAATACAATAAAATAATGATAATTAAGAGATTGAGATTTGTTAATTAGTAAGGAGTCATGCCTTAATGAATGTATTAGCAAAAGAGAATTAAAAATAAGTAAGAAGGAGGAATGTGTAAGGGCAAAATGGGAATAGCCTTTATTCCAATGACATAAACCCTTCCATTCCCCATTCCTTATTCATTTTAACTTTCAAAAAAACAAAACTAAAACCCTAAGCAATCTCAGGCGGCCATCATTAAAGGGATTCAAGGAGAAGAAAAGCTAGGATTCAAGTAGAAAGCTTAAGCAAATCAATCTAAGGGCAAATATCAATCTTCTTAACACATAGCCAAGGTGAATAATTGGTTTACATCTCTATTTTTGATGAATGGTTCTGGTTTAAAGAGTAAACCTATTTTCTTTTGCAAGTATATGCCATGTTATAGCGATTTAATGAGTATATGCTATAGTTGATGATTTGTGTGGTTTCACATGGATTTTAGGATATGTTTAGATTAGAAAACCTATTAAATGACATTCAAAGGAGTTTTTTTTTGATATATCGTCAAGAACATTATTTTAGAAGTGGGCTTCAAGTTTCATAATTTTCTAAGTGGTTGTGGATTTATTATGAATTTTCTGTGAGAGAAAATAATTAATGTTGGGTTTAAATTATTCAAGGCAATTAAACATTTTTTTGGGTCTAAAATTTATATATGTTAGAAAGCATATTTCAATCGAATTACAATGATTTTTGGGGATTTTTCCTAAGTTTTTGACTATGGTTATTAAATTATTTAAGTTAGAGGACTTAAATGTTTTAAATGTTGTACTAAGGGGAAGGCTTACTTGTTAAAATGGTTTCAATTGTAAATATTGAATACGATAGCCTTATTAGAAAAGAATTTTTGTAAAGAATTGGAAAATCAATCGCGTTTTGATAAATTAGGAAAGTTAGATAAAAAGATTTACTTTGGAAGGCATAAAATCAGTTTTGTTTCGAATTACAACATCACCACTTTCATTGCTTGCTTTGTCACTATGCCCAGTAGGCCTTTCAGACCCATTCGAAACCAATGCACATGTATCAAGCAATTGATACGTAATGTATTGGAGAAAGGCGCAAAGGAATGTGTCGAAGGCATGTTTTCAAAGGGGTTGAAACTATTTTTATAAGCTTTCGAGTCCATTACTTGCCTTTGTTTTGAAGAAGCTTTTGAAAGAGTTGCCGCTTTTGAACTCATTCGATACCTAGATGCCACATTCATATCTTTTGAATTAGTTAAGGGCCGCTTTCCTATATAGCCTTATAACAATGTGTTCCAAAGGAAGGCTTTTGTTTTCTTAACATTGAAGTTGCCTTCCCAATGCTTTCGAAAGAGTTATTTTCGCCGCTTTTAATAATGGTTTCAAAGGCAATGGTTTCGAAAGGATGGTATCGAAACAATCCGCTTCTCCAATTCTTTGACTTAGGGTTAATGCTTTCGAATGTAATGCTTTCACTTATTCTCTTTAACCCTATAGTTATATTAAATATTAAACCCAATGGTTTTGAAAGGAATACTTTTAAATGGTTTTGAAGCTATGTTTCCACAAATTCTTACTTGAACCCAATGCTTTCGAAGGTATGTTTTAAGTGTTGCAAAAGGAAAGTTTCCAATGCTTTCAAAAGGTATTCTTTGAGTGTTTCAAAAGGAATATTTCTAAGAGTTTCGAAAGATATGTTTAAATGGTTTTGAAAGAGGATATCTAAGAATTTAAGTAGTAATTTCGAAAAGGACACTTTAGTGGTTTCGAAAGGGATAATTTCAATGATTTCGAAAGGGATTGATTAAGGTTATAAACAATGGCTTTGAAGGTGTTGTTTTTGCTTTATAACCTAAATTTTTCTAAGTTAAAAAGCGATTTTAACTTATTTGAAAGAATAGATAATCCCATTGATTTAGATTTCATCAACATTGTTTTGTGTAAAGCATACACCATTGCTTTCTTGCATCAAAAGACGAGCCATTAAAGGTAGAAGAAAACAAAAGATAATAAGAAACTACACAATCACATAATCTCAGCACAAAACAGAACAACATATAATAGATAGCGTAGGATATTACATAGTGATTTCCATAATGTTAATACATCAGAGTCTTTACATTACAACTTCAACTGGACAGTTATAACTACTTGCCCATACAAAAAACATAGATCATACATAAACATCGTGGAAATAAATATAATAAGCTACAGTGAAGCCACCTGCTCCAGCTCCTTCAAAATGCTTTCGTAAGAAACCTGGATCACCTGGCTACTTATAAAAATTTGTGTACCCAAGATTTTAGGAAAAGAAAATGAAAACTTTGGGTCATACATGGGTCTGGTGTGGGTAAACTCAAGCAACTTAATTCTTACTTTTATAAAACAATTTGAAAATCAAAGGTATCTTGTTAGAGCATGCCGCATATAAACACGAATGGATTTTTACCTTACGGTAACCAAAACATTTTATATAGAAATCCAATGATATTATAACGTCTAGTGTTTTCAAAAAAATAGAACATAGCTGAAATGCTTGCATCTCACATTTCAACGTATTTGGGGAAAACTAATTCCATACGGCACTTATTGGAGAATGGATTCCATACATGACTAGGTAAGGAACTACCTTCACCTAGGTTTTGACAAGAACATCTTTTACACCAGCTACAAAGAACCGTCCTACCAATTAACTAGTAGTACCGAATACATCACCACCACGCTTGGGATCAGCAACCGTACCGGAGCGTTCAAAAATGGGTCAAATAACTGATTCTAGATACGGTGATGACATACCCTCATGGGAGCGACAAACATAATCCGGCTGCATACCTTATTTTTGTCATTTCTGATTGATAAGGCCTATGGCTACGTTTACCTTTAATATGGCATTGCCACCTAGAATGCGAACATTTCCTTCCAAATGCTGACACAATGTCAGCATTCATCCATACAAGTTATTTAGGAGATTAACAAACCGAAGGTACTATTTCCACGACACCCATTTTAGAATCACCTTTATGGTTAGTAGCAACTAGCCCTTGCACATCAAAGTCTTCCCTTTAGACCTTGCCTTTACAATTTACAATTCGAACGTTTATAGTTCGAAGTGGTTTTCGGATAATAATTATTATCTGATCCAGGTCACTCCAAACCAATGTTCGTTAAATTAAAAGGGCCAAGTTGTTTATAGTAGACTATCCCACTATCAGATTGTAAAGATTTACGCATGGACATATGTTCTGTATGCTTAAATTATCATGACCACTTATCGAATTAACCGCCTTGTATTCATCACGTTCCCGAAGTACGGTATTTGTGATAAGTACAAGTCGACTAACTTTTAATAAAATGAATCATCATTTTGTTACAACTACTTTAATTCATTTGACTACTTAATAGCATGGACAAGAGATCCCTAGGTTAAAACAATTCACGTAAAGAAGAAACTTGGTTAAAAATAAATAACCGATAGGGTTTTAAAAGGAGTTTAAAAATAAACAACCCTTGATTAAATCATAAGTTTAAAACTCGATTAAAATCTTAATTAATCTTAATTAAATCATTAATAATCCTAATTTTTATCTATAAATTAAACATTAATTATATTTTAATTAAATAACATTTATTTAAGAAATAACTCTAATTAAGTAGATAATTAACCTTTAATAAATAATAATTTATTAAATAATTAACTCTAATTAAATAATTGATGAAAATAAATAAAATTGATTAAATAAAAATTTATTTTCATTTATCTTAACTAATCATTTTTTAAAACTAACTTAATTAAAATTAATTAACTTAATTAATAATACTTAAACCCTAATTACTTAACCTAATTACTTAATTAATTAATTAATAATTACCCAAATTAAAAATTAATTAAAGAAATTATTAAATAAATAAGACTTAAAATTTTGACTTTCTTAATTATTTTGAAATGAATTTTCAAAAAAATCCAAAAGAAATCACCATAAAACCTGAAATCGCGAAATTTCCCAAACTGCATCCATAGCGACTATCGCTTTAAGCGCAGTTCACTAGAATTGATTTCTAGGCAAAAAGTTAACTTTAACTCTAGCTATAACATACTTGAAGATACAAATGTAAGATTTTTGAAAAATTAAACAAAAAGTAGAAACTTGAAAAACATTTTCAAAAATCCAAAGCTAGAAAAAGAGCTTCCGTTTACAAATCGGATCTCAAGTCCTTTGCGACTTTTTAAGGCACTAGTTTTCACAACTATTTCACAACATACTTGGTTTTATTTCACAATATTACCACCATCATATCATAAACTAATCTCACATATCTATATCTATATACATATCCAAACAAATCAACATATTATCCAAATCACAAATCTATACGAAACAACCAACTTGCAATCATCCAAACAACAAGATATTTCAACACGAAAAAACCTATAATTTCACAACATATAAATCATTAAAACAAGTTGTTTTATTTTCAAAAAATATTAGTTTTACTCACCAAAAATTTTCAAAATCAAAGTGAACTTTTTGCCGGAACTTGGAAACACTTAAGAACTTTGCAAAAATGGAACTTTGAATGCTTGGACACTTGAATTGGGCTCGACCTAGGCTAATATGGCTCATCCAAGTGATGTTTAAGCTCATCCAGCATAGGTTTTGGCTCAGCCATGGTGTGTTTTGGTTGACGAACTGTTGTGTTTTGGAGAAGGAGGTGTTGTAGGAGATGTAGAAGTGATTTTGTGAATAGAAGTGGAGATTTTAGCCAAAAGAAATGGTTTTTCTTATTCTAGAATTTATGAAGAGAAGGCCCTGGCTAAGTTTTCTTAAGTTCTTAGGATTTTGAAATGAAGAAGGAGGTTTGTAAAATTAAAAACATGAAGATAAATGGGTATATATAGGCTTAGAATTTGGTTAAAATAATAATAAGCGATTTATATTGGAATATAAGTATGCATGCATAGCCATACCTCTCCCTCCCCTTCAAAACCGTCCATTTGACTTCCTGCCCCTTACTTTCAACTATTTATACCATATCACGTGTACTAATGCTAAAAAAGGAGATTTTTATACATATATATGTATATATATGTATGTATATTGATTTTTAAATATCTTTTTTTATTCTTATATATATACACACACTTAAGAAGAAACATGTACACGAACATATGTGTACATATACGCATGTTTTAAATGGTTTATAGTGTGCAAAAATGTTTATAACAGTGTTATGACCTTTTGAATAACTTTTAACTAATGAAAAATCTCTTCTTATCCGCATAAATCTTTTGGCGATATTGGGCCTCTTTCATTCTTTTCTTAATCCTTGTAACTTTCTCTATAGCCTCTCGGATCATGTTCGATCCAAGAACTAATCAATCCCCCATCTTAACCCAACATTCTGGTGACTTGCACGGTCTTTCATATAGGGCTTCATATGGTGCCATCTCGATGCTTGCTTGGAAGCTATTGTTGCACGAGAACTCAAGAAAATGCAAATGATCCTCCCATGATCCACCGAAATATAGAATAAACGCCCTCAAGAGATCTTCTAGAATCTGATTCACCCACTATATTTATCCGTCTGTTTGGGGGTGATACTCTATGCTTAAGCTCAACTTTGTTCCAAGGGTTGTTTGCAATGTTTCCAAAAATTGACTAGTAAATATGGGATGTCGATCACTTACTATACTCACAGGAACTCCATGCAACCTGACTATCTCTCTTATAAGAATTTCAGCTAAGGAAGCAGCGGTCCTTATTGGTTTCAGAGGAATAAGATGCGCACTCTTTGTTAGCCGATCCACGATAACCCATACTCCTTCATTTCCTTTTCTAGTTCTGGGCAAACCTTCGATAAAATCCATTGATATCATTTCTCATTTCCTATTGGGTATTTCCAAAGGTTGTAATAATCCGACTGTCTTCAGACGTTCACCTTTGATTTGTTGATAGCACGAACACCTACTAACAAGGACTGAAATGTCCTTCTTCATTCCTGGCCACCAAATTACTTTTTTCATGTCCTTATACATCTATGAACTCCGAGATGAATACTTAACCTAGATTTGAGACATTCAAACAAAACTTCCTACCTTAGCCCATCCACATCTAGAATACACAATCGTTCTTTCATCCTCAAAACACCTCAACTATCCACCTCAAAATCCGAACATCTACCTCCCTTGACTCCTTGAATTAATCCTTCTAATATCTCATCCTTTCTTAGATTCCTCATAATCCTTTCTTGAAGGGTCAGAGTAACCTCCAAGAGAGTCAAAATAGCATTCCTACCCAAAACATCCACCACCACATTTGCCTTCCCTGGCATGTACAAAATATCCAGGTCATAAGCCGCTAGGAACTCTAACTACCTTTGTTGCCTCGGGTTCAGATCCCTCTGAGAAAAGAGGTACTTCAGGGATTTATGATCCATGAAGAGCTCGAATTTTTCACCTAATTAAAAAAAGAAAACCTACCCCTAAAATCTCTAAAGATTAGAAAGAAACTAAAAGGAATGGAAGGATCCTTACCTAGCAAGTAGTGTTGTCTCCATATTTTCAATGCAAAGACAACAACTAGCAACTCTAGGTCATGCATAGCATAGTTCTTCTCATGAGGCTCTAACTTCCTTCTTACACACAAATTCACTCTACCATGTTGCATTAGAATTGCACCAAGTCCTACTCCACAAGCATTCATGTAATCTATTTACCCACTATTTCTATCTGGAACGGCCAAAACTGGTACATTGATCAATCATTTCTTCAATTCCAGAAATGCCCTTCACACTTAGGGGTCCATAAAGAAACTTCTCCTCCTTCTTAGTCAGGTTAGTCAAATGGGAGGAAATCTTGGAATAATCTTGAACAAACCTCCTATAGTAGCCAGCCAAACCTAAGAAACTACGAACCTCGGTAAGAGTCCGCGGTCACTTCCATTCTTGAACAGCTTCACCTTCACCAGATCCACTGAAACACCTTCTCCCATCAAAATATGTCCTAAAATCATACTTTCGATTTCCAAAAATAGCGCTTAGAAAATTTCGCTATTAGGACATGTCTCCTCAATGTCTCCAACACCACTTCCAAATGATGTTTATGCTCCTCCTCCGATTTGGAGTAGATAAGGATGTCGTCGATGAAAAATAACTCAAACTTATTAAGAACATCTCGAAAAAAATGGTTCATGAGATCTACAAAATATGCAGGGGCATTGGTCAGCCTGCAAGCATAACCAACCACCTAAAGAAACAGTCAGGGCCTCTAAAAGCAATTAATGGCATACTATCTTCAGCAACACTCAATTGATGGAATCCAGCAGCTAGATCCATCTGAGAAAATACCGTAGCTCCATGAAGTTGATCAAAAAGATCATCGATGCAAGGTAAGGGATACTTGTTCCTAATGGTCGGCTTATTCAACTTCCTATAGTCCACACACAACCTTAAAGATCCATCAGACTTGGCCACAAATACTACGGTAGACCCCCAGCTCAATCGACTTAGTTTAATTAACCCTCTTCTTAACAGGTCATGGGTTTGACTTAGCAACTCCTCTCTCTTCCTTGGAGCCATCCTTCCGTTAGGTTGAACTATAGGCCTTGCACCAAGGACCAAATCAATGCAAAACTCCATCTCATGCACGGGATAAACTTTTAAATTCTTCAAAAACATTAGGAAAATCCCTGACAACTTCAATAGACCCTAAACTCTCCTAGGCGGCTTCAAGGGTATATAGGAAACTACATATATGAATGTCGGGTTCCTTATATAATACCTTAGCTTTCATTCCTATATCAGTCACTAAAGATACAATTCTCTTATTGCACTTTAAGATACCTTCATACCTTGATAACCAGTCCACACCAAGAATGTTATTCCGCCTTCTGGTGAGGCCGTGATATCATTGACTTGGCTAAGAACGAATGGTCAACAACCTTGAGAATCAATTACGTATAGTACTATAGACGATGGTCGGATAGATTTCAGTCGAGACCCAATCGAGGTGCAGTTAGCATGGAGTAGTTGGCATGGCCCCGTGAATTTATATTTCAAACTTGGAGTTTATTGCTGTTTATATGCTCGGTTATGGATGAAGCAAGGATTTTTATGAATTGACCAAGAACAATCTGTGAAACAATTCAAGTCATCGGAGAACATTCAATATCTCAAAATCCACAAGGCTAATTCATTTGAGACTTTTAGAGCGTCAATAAAATAAAGAGGGAAGCCTACAAAAAGAATCGCATATCACAAAGTGAATAATTGAGGATGGTCGATCGTTATTGACCGATCTTTCTTACCGATCCATCAAAATGGTCGCATATCGCAAAGTGAATATTTGACGATGGTCGATCGTTACTGACCGATCGTTCGTACCGATCCATCATAATGATCGGGGTAGTTCACGCATAATTCAACTTCAACCAAGATTGATCCATATCTCTTAATTTAAAAGTTAGAATGATTCCATTTTTTTAGAATTAATATCAAGAGGCATGTAGGATCCCCCAAAAACGATCGCACCATGATTGAAGCCAAGGAAAAGGATCGACCAAAATTAGGCCATTCGTTCTCAATCATCAAGTTAGCGTCGTCGATCGATATGGTGGGCCCTAATGGGCCTAGATATCCTTCTGCCGAAGTCTTAGCAAAATATCTCGTCGTTTCTCCCTATAAACACATGCCATATGGTCATTTTGAGGATTTTTACGCGGTCGATTACTTGATTCTACATTGTAATCAAGTCTTCCTTACCTTTTACTGCTGTAATCAAACTCTTCATGAATTAATAAAGAGAATCTTCAAAGTGGACATAGGTATACAATGCCGAACCACATAGATATGTGTGTTCTTGATTATTGCTTGGATTTGCTTGTTGGCTATTTTGTTCCTCATTTCAATTTTACTTTCTTTATTTACTTCTCTACACAAATCTATTATTGGGTGTTTGTGACCAATTTGATTGCAAATATTTTGGTGCTTTCACTGGGAACCTGATTCTCAACCTGTTAGGATCCCCTTTGTTGCTACTGGATTGGGCAAATCCCTCGAAGAAGATCCATAGCTATCTTCATAAACTTGGTTACACTACTTAGATTTTTAAAAATGCTAAACAAGAAGATTGACAATAGTAAAACATGCCAGATCCACTTCTGAGAATGTTGATGGAAATGAACTGCTAGTATTCAACATGGCGGCCCAAGAAACCAACCTGCAAATTTGAATGTCGATCCAATTGAAGTTCAGACCCCTATCGGTTCTATAACCCGAGTTGAATTTCACAATCCGATGAGAGAGTTGATGGAAAGTCGTCGACAACTAAATGAGCAGATTCAGACTAATATTAGCCTGATGAACCAGATTATCCAACAACAGCATGGGAAGGCCAGGAAGGATCCCCTCCCTACTCGGCATCGGATATTTCAAGCACATCGGATGAATACCAAAGGCTTTGGAATTGTAGGCTTGAAGGAGATCATACAAAAATGTCGAAGCGCCGCTTGACGTACCAATTAGGGATCGGTACTGATCCCTCCTCCAAAGGAGGTATTCCCCATTACACTTAGGGAATGGTGCTAGAGTTCTTCCTAGAAACTTGGATGTTGGAGCTCGATCGAATGCTGACTAGGTACCCCTCCAGAATGAAAACAAGATAAATGTTCAAGGGGCGCATCAAGAAGATGGTAAACCAAGAAGGAATGAACCGGCCTATAGACATCGACCGGGCCGTTCACGTGTGATGGAGCGCAACCACCGCTTGGCACCACCCATCAAGGTGCCAGACTTATCAGCAATGGTCAAACAGTTGGTGAGAGAGAATCAAGGCTTGAATAATGATGGTAGGAGGAATCTCGAGAAGCTATACCCTATTTACTGACAACGTTCTACATGTGGGATAGCTGAGGAGGTTCAACATGCCATCGATGCCTACCTATGAGAGAAAAACCGACCCCAGGCAGCATATTATGAGATATGAATGGTTGATGGATTCTATGAGAGCTAACGACGTAACCTAGTGTAGATGCTTTCCCATGACCCTTTCCGGGATAGCAACAATATGGTTCATGAGACAACCTCTGTGGTCAATTTCAGGATTCGATGAGCTGGTAACCAAGTTTGTAGAGCAATTGTGAATGCATGTAGTTCCTTCCAAAGAGGTGATGTCCTTTTCTAGCGTGATCTAGGCCCTAGGGGAGTCGCTGAAAGATTACTTGAAGAAATTTCATACCGTCGCCATAGAGGTCAGTAACCCAAATAATCATGCCATAGTCATGGCTGCGATGAGAGGCATTGATCCGGAATTTGAGTTTAGCGACTGGTTGGCTGGAAAACTGCCTACCATGTTGGAGTGCTTTTATTTAAAGGCGGCTCAGTTTTTGAGGAAGGAGGAGGCCAAGACCTCCAGGAAAATAAGTTGTAGGACTGAGTGGAGAAGCAGTGTGGTGTAATATTGCAATAAAATCCGATGATACTTCTGGAAAAGTTAAGGTGAATGTTCAGAATAAGCCGAATCAACAAAATAATGATGGAGAGATGAAACGAGAGTGAAAGAGGGATTTTGCGGGAATAAAGCTCAGGATTCCAGTGTATGAAAATTATATGCCGTTAAACACATCCTTGGAGCATAGTTATCTATCCACTTGCAACACCATGCAGTACAATAAGCCGTAACCAAAAGAGTCATCAAAGAGACAGAAGCAGACTAGGAAGTATCGTCGGTTTCATGAATGTTATGAGCATAATATGAATGAATGTCGGCACCTTTAGGATGTCATAGAAAAATTAATATGGGAAAATAAGTTGCATTGTGAAAACTCCGTAGGATGGCGGACATGGGACATCCGACCCCGATTGAGGACAAGCTCCGTGTAGGGCTAACGAGCCAGCATGGACCGGCGGAAGACTAGTGATTAATAGGACAGTTGGGGACTACACCCTATGGACAGGAGTTGGCAAGAGAAGGAGTGTTATGCTAGCATGATAAGGCATGTAGATTTTGAATGCTGTTTGAATATGGAAGATGGAACTGCAAAAAAATAGCAGTGCACTATAGTGGATGATATTGTGTTTAGAACAGGGATACAAACAAATTAGAGGCTTCAACAATTGATCCGATGGTCATTTCAGCTATGATTGGTCCAGCATTAGTAAGAAGGATTTTGATTGATTGTGGAAGTCCAGTTAATATAATCTTCAAAATGGCGTATGATCAGATGAGAATGGAGGCCAAAGATTTAAACCATCTAAAGTTCATATTCATCATTTTAATGGAGTTACAATTGAGGCTGTAGGATACATGGAATTACCTGTCAAATAGGGAGAAGGTGAACGAAGGAAAGTGTGAATTTTACCGTTTATTGTTTTGGACATCGACTCTTCGTACAATGTTTTTCTGGTCCGACCGGCCCTGGCTAAATTTCGGGTAGCTCTTGCCCTATGGTGTTTAACTCTGAAGTTTCCAACGAATAATGGTGTAGGAGTTGTTTATGGCGATCAGGCAACTATACATGTCTGTTATGTAGCTGAGTTGAGGGAAGCTTAGCGTAGGGAGAAGGGAAAGGGTGTGGACAAAGTTGCCCATATCCAAACCACTGAAGATTGTCAACCAGCGCTTGGGCCTTGGCTTGGGCGCCACAGTCGGTTCGATAGAGATATAGATCGCAGAGATGATGAAGAGGAGCCCAATGAGACTAAGGCTACAACGACTGAGCGGACGATTGATATTACAGTCAGCCATGACGACCCATCATGAGTCCTGAAGAGTGGATCACGGCTCGGCCTCCCGATAATGAAAGAAATTGAAGGTTTTCTCTGAGCAAATCTAGATGTATTCGCTTGGACTCACTCTGACATGTGTGGAATCTCGCCTTCCATTGCAAGCCATGCATTAAATATTGATCCAAAGTATGTTCCGAGAAGCAAAAAAGACTATGTATGATCCGAAGAGATCTGCCGCTCTTGAAGAGGAGATGGATAAACTAAAAGTTTATGGGTTCATCGGATATGCCCTCTATCCTGAATAGGTATCTAATCACATACTTGTCAAGAAGGTAAATGGAAAATGGAGAATGTGCATTGATTATTTAAATCTGGACAAAGCATGTCCAAAAGACAGTTTTCCCCTTCCCTGGATTGATCAGTTATTCGATTCAACTGCAGGACATAAATTGTTATCATTTATGGATGCATATTCGGGATACAACAAAATCTCGATGCATTTCCCCCACTCAGAAGCATACCAGTTTTGTTACAGATGTTAGGTTGTATTGTTATATAGTAATGCCATTTGGGTTGAAGAATGCCGAGCAACCTATCAACGCTTGGTTAACAGGATGTTTAGGGATCAGATTGGAAAGACAATGGAAGTATACGTGGATAATATGCTCGTGAAGTCATGACGATCAAACGACCACATCAAAGACTTGGCAGAAATGTTTGACATCCTCCAATATTACAAGATGAAAATTAATCCGTTGAAATGTTTGTTCGGCGTTGCATCAGGAAAGTTTCTAGGCTTTATTGTCACTGCTCACAGAATAGAACCTAATCCAGAGAAGATTAAAGCTATCCGAGATATCCAGACGCCAAGAACCATTAAACAAGCACAGAGTCTGAAATGGGAAGGTACAGCTTGAAGTCAATTTATCTCCAGAGCTACTGCTAAATGCATTCCTTTCTTTGATCTGATTAAAAAGCGAAAAAGAAAGTTCGAATGGATGTAGGATTGTAAAGACGCATTCCATGCTCTATTGAATCATTTGGAGAGACCCCATATCTTGTCAACTCTGGTAGATTATGAGGAGTTGTTCACTTATTTGGTTGTATTAACACACGTTATAAGTGCCACCTTGGTTCGTGAGGAAAATCGGATCCAGAGGCCGGTATATTATGTCATTAAATGATTAACATGAGCGGAGAGGAATTATCTAAAAATAGAGAAACCAGCGTACTACTTGCTAATTGCATCATGGAATCTTTGCTCGTACTTTTAGGCACATCTGATCAATATTTACATCGACGAGCCGTTACGATAGGTCCTACATCGACCGAGACGTCTAGGAGGTTACTAAAGTGGAACATTGAGCTCAATCAATTCGACATTACTTATCTCCCTCGGAGAGCTTTCCAGGGACAAGCTTTGGCAGACTTTATAGTAGAGTTTACTGTGCAGGATGATCTTCCAGAAGGAAGTGAAATCCTAATTGTACGATGGAAGTTATATACTGATAGAGCGTCTAATGATCATGGCTCTGGAGCTGAGATTGTGCTTGTAACTCCTTAGAATCGGTCGATTTGTTATGCTCTGAAGCTTGATTTACCTGTGACAAACAACGAGGCTGAGTATGAGCTCTGATTTTGGACTTAAACTTGCCAAAGAGAGTTAAATCTCTTGGAACCTTTGGTGATTCTTAATTTGTGGTGCATCAAGTTAGAGGAGACTACCAGGCTAAGGGTCAACGGCTTGCCCCTTATCTTACCCAACTTTAGGAATTGTTGACTGAATTTGAATATTATGACATTCTACATATTCCACGCGATCAAAATGGAGACACAGATTTGTTGGCAAAGTTCGCTAGTCTAGCGACGCACAGCAGATGGGTTTGGTACCATTTGAAGTATTAGATACCTCAAGTATACACATGATGCAAATCGATCAAGTACTGGAGGCGGAATCTGAAAGGGAATCATGGATGACTCCGACTAAAAACTATTTGCTGCACGGGGTCCTGCCTGATAAAAGAAATGAAAAGCTACATGTTCTTTACAAAGCTTCATGATATATTATGCAAGAAGGAGTCATGTGTAGGAGAGGTTTCTCAGTCCCTCTACTCTAGTGTATCGGTTATAATGAAATAAAGCATGTTTTAAGAGAAGTTCATGAAGTAGAATGTGGCGATCACACTGAGGGCAAATTACGGCAAAGAAGATACTCCGTTACGGGTATTATTGGCCAACCGTAAATCGAGACGCTACTGATTATGTAAGACGGTGTGATAAGTGCCACATATATGCATAAGTCCTGAGAGCTTTGCCAACATAAATAGTCAGCCCATGACTGTTCGCCTTGTGGGGTACTGATATTATCGGTTCATTACCAATCCTAAAGGTGGCGCGAAGTATGCTATTATTACTGTTGATTACTTCACCAAATGGGCCGAGACAGAACTTTTAGCTACGATCACGACCAAGAAAAGTAGTCAACTTTATTGTCTGAAACATCATATTACTTCGGTCTCCTACAAACTATTGTAACGGATAATGGGACTCAATTCGACAATGATGAATTTAGACACTTTTGTCGAATATATCATATTGAAAAGATATTTGCAGCGGTCGCTCACCCTCAAGCAAATAGTAGTTGAAGCTGTAAATAAAATCATCAAGTCTATTCTGATGAAGCATTTGGAGAAGGCTAGAGGCAAGTGGGTGGATGAACTCCCAACAGCACTTTGGGCCTACAGAACCAATCACAAGTCCGCGACTGGCCGTACTCCATTCTCCCTTGCCTACGGTTTTGAATCCATTATTCCTGTTGAACTTGAAGTCCCTTCTCATTGAGTGACTTACTATGATCCCAAAACAAATCAAGATCTCCTTTTGGGATCTTTAGACTTTATAGACGAGACACATGAGGAAGCCAATTTGAAGGAAGCCGCTCACCGACATCGAGTTGCCCAATATTACAATGCTAAAATTTGACCTAGAACCTTCGAAGTTGGTGATCTCGTCCTAAAACGGGTATTTTCTACTCCATCGTACAAGAATCCGATCTGGTAAGGACCATATGTCATTGAACAGAGGTTTGGAGAAGGAACATTCAAGCTAGCGATTATCGATGGCATCACACTTCCAAGGGCGTGAAATAGTGAAAATCTTCGATGTTATTTCACTTGATTTATGATGTTATTTCACTTGATTTATTTCCCTTACATTTTATTGCATTTATTTTCAGAATTTTTTTAGCATTTTCGAATATGAAATAAAATAGTTTATGTTATTCCTTTCCATTAAATGAATAAAGTTTCAGACTTCCTCAATGCTTATATTTGCTACTACATTATGCGCTAATTACACAACAAAACTAATTGATATCAATGTGTATGTATAGGCTCTCCGAGTTTGGAATCAGTCAATAGTGCTAGCTCCCATTGGGATCAAACAAGATGAGATTCGTCGATTTATTTGTTCAATAATTCCTACCCGAACTGTGGGACTGAAACAAAAATCAAAGCGATCGAGATCCGATCGGTAACCTGCTAAATCAAAATCCCAAATTCTGGGAGGCAAATTAATCAACCACGAAAGAGTGCAACCTAACTGCTATCAAAAATAGCTTTAATTCCCCAGAATGCAGACTGAAGTATAAAATTAAACCAGCTGGAAACCGGCTGTCTGTAAAATAACTCTAAGTCCCTAGAGTATGGATTGGAATATAAACTTAAATCGTGCAGATACCAACTGCCCGTAAATCATTCTAAGTCCCCAAAGAGCAGACTGGAGTATAAACATGAGTGAATAGATGAGTGGATCTCAACCTTTCTCTATTTTCAAACTCCATGAATAGTTAGTGGATTCCGATTGTTATCTATTTCGAAAACTCCATTAATAGACGAGTGGATTCTAACCGTTCTCTATTCCACAAACTCCATGAATAGATGAGTGGATTTCGACCATTCTCTATTCCGATAACTCCATGAGAAGATGAGTGGATTCCGACCGTTCTCTGTTCTGCAAACTCCATGAATAGATGATTGGATTCCAACCATTCTCTATTCCACAAACTCCGACCTAAAATCAACAAAAGGGGTATAAACTCGCTAAGGATGGAATTTGACCATCCAGCTTATGCCCTCACCAAATCAATTTCAGGGGTAGAAATACAGTTACTCAAAATACCACTGAACTCGATGGCATAACACTAAGGCCTAAGCCTAGTTTTGATACGACTCGAGGTGATGTGCACGTAAGTGTGCATATTTTTACCACCAAGTTTAATCTATTTAAATTAAATAAATGATCATATCGGGTATTTTAACTTGTGTAAACCAAATTCAAACTATTTTTGAATTGTCACATATTCATCTTCATCCAAGGGCAAAATGGTTATTTTTGTGCACATATTAATTTTCTAAAATTTAATTGAAAATTTCCATGTTGTTTTGTAGGAATTTAAATTCAAATACAAATGGCTTCATGAAGATATGCATGCACGTAGGGAAACAAAGCAAATGGAGATGAAAATAATTCAAACTCATGAACATGGAGGATCCCACCTACCCACTTACTTTGATTTTCAGTTAGGAGCTAATGCACAAGCTAAAGGCTATTAAAGCTTCATGCACATTTAAGTGGGGGATTATGACATGTTAATGATTACTTTGTGGCCACACTACCTCAAGGGCATTTTAAGCATTCTCCAAAAATATGAGATAGGGTTTCATACATGTATAAATACCCTTATGTTTCATGTAATCTCCTCTTCCTTAGTCTCTTCTTTAGGTTCTCTCCTCTTAGTTAGTTTTAGCTTAGAAAATAAATGAAAGCTCTCTTTCTCTTTTCCATGGCTACTTAGCTATTTTTATTTTCATGTGACTTTCATTTTTTTATACAATGTTAATTAGTGCTCTCTTTCTTTTACATGCTTCTTTTATTTATTTACTTTCATATTAGTAGTGTCGATTTATTTTATGCAATTAGATTAGTTCACAATTCCATTAGCTTTCATTTTCCTCTTCTTTTTGTTTATTTCATGTTGCTTTCTACTTGTGTTGATATGATAACACAAATGAGAGGCTAATCCCTACAATTTAGGGGTAATGAAGCAATCTTGAATCATGTAGATGCAACATAATTTTACATTTATGTCTCTTTTGTGCTTAATGGAAAGTTAGATGTTCGTGTGATTTTATGTTAATATTGAGTTTGATAGCTTATGTTGTTCAATACAAATAAGCTATGCTTAGTCATATGAATCACTAATTATCTCTTCATCGGATTTAGAATCAAAATTTGATGGTTTACTTTTCTAATTCAATAGTTAATAAACCATGCTTAAAATGGATTCTACTTTTAATTTCATGTCATTTTCATTGAACTTAGTAAGTGAATTGGAGGGTGTATTAAAATTTGATGGTTTAAGTGTGTTAATTAATAACACAATTAGGCCATGCTTATAATAAATGCACCAACTAACTCACAAATGACCAAAAAGAGATCATAATTTCATTATGTTGATTTATGTGATCATGAGAGGCGATTTTCCTTTAAATTGCTCTTTAATCTCATATTTTTACTCTCCTTAATTTTAGCATGTTTTTACATTTTAGTTAGTTAACAATCTCTCGACTTTGGTTTAATTTGACTGAATAGGATTTAAAAATCAAAAAAATTCCCTATGGATCGACACGTACTCGCATACGTGCTACATTCATACACTGTGCGCTTGCAGTTAAAGTTAATTCAAAATTTTCGACGATTTTCTAAACCGATAGAATTCGATGATGTAACGCTAAGACCTGGGCCTAGTGTTTGATACGACCCAAGGACATGACCTTAGGGAGGCCTTTTGTTGGATGAATTAAATTGACACCCCATATAACGAGTCAAAAATGCATAAAATGAAATATTTGATAGTTTAGACATTTGAATAGGTAAATGCAGAAATCATACACAAGAACAAAAGAATTCATATTTATGCTAAACTGGTTATACATCACACAGGTCTATCTAAAATGCAAGACAAAAGTGGAAGGCCATGCCCAAACGAATACAACCAACGAAAATAGAAATGAATATCAAAACTATGTACATGTTCGAAGATTATTTCTTGGATTTCTTGTCTTTCCTTTACTTCTTTGGAATGGCTCCTTCTGAACTATTTCTCGACCCTCTCTTCGATCCTTTTCCACCTTGGCTTTTTTTCGAAGAAGCATCCTCAGTTGTGTGAATCGAGGCGGTATCAACTTTGGAAGTATGAGGGATGGAGGTGCTCTCAGCACTTAAAGCAAGGCAATGTCGTCCCGAGGAATTGTCCCACCATGGGGGATCATCTAGAGTGGGATGGGAAACGGTTCATCGAAACCCAATTCAACAAGCTCAATTTTCGCCTTTGTTTTCAACGGTTCTTCTTTTTCAATATGCTCATTCATGTTGAGCTCTCCAGTGCAGTCGGAAGAACCTGTAATCATGACATCTTCATCAAAAGGAATTTCATGGTGCGAGACGCTTCCCACCTTGAATAGTGCCTCCATGAATTGGTCATCGCTAACAAAGGCGGGCGCTTTCGGCGGTGGCCGAAGTTGTAACTTTAACAGATTCTATCGCGGCCGCTTGCGACTCCTATTGAGGCTCCCATAAAGGGAGAGGAGCGATGCTTGGTGGATTCAAAGTTGAGAAGAAATAGGCAAAAAGGTTAGAAATAACAATTGATAACACCCCAAATTTGTGGAAAACGGGAAAAGTCGATGAAATACCTTCTTTAGTATGACTTCCTGTTTGAGCCAAAGCATCCTCAGAACTGTGCTCGGGGATTGGAGATAGTTGTAGCTTTTCTGGATCATACCCAAGAATGGTTGAGGAGATTGCTGCGGAGCTAGACATGACCTAGGATGCCGGGGGCAATTTGGTTGTAATATATGGTTGCGTCGACCTAGACCCTTCACTAACTTTATGTGAGGAAGCAACCACGGACTCATTCTGGAGAGAGCTGAATATCATGCAATATTCTGGGTTCATTTCCCAATGGCATTTCATTTTCAAGTTTAGATAAATCGATGTCCTTCGAGTTAAGAATTTTTTTCTCTCTTCTGCAACAAGAAATTCCTAAGCTCGATAGAGCTGGTAGGGATAGTCTTCATCGAGCCACGTCGAATTCCTATGTTTGAGAACATTGGCGTTGTAGCGGATGAGAAGCGGGTCAAGATCATTCATTATCTCTTCTCTGACTTTGTCATTGGCAGCTTCCATTTAACATTGAATGATTGCATCGACATTTTTGGCCCTTTTAATAGTCGTATCCTTCTCAAGTCTGACGTGTACCAACTCGTCGCAAGAATCTTGAGCAATCTTCTAAGCATTATCTTTTTATTTATTTTCATACTCAAGCTTGGCCTTGAGATCAGCTATTTCCTTCAAGGCTTCAGACTCATTATTCTGAGCCATGTCTCGCTCAAGCGCTATCTCTTGGTTCTAATGATGCAATACTTGGATCATAGCCAGATGACTGGGTTTCATCTCTTCCATGGATTTCATAGCAGCGTTAGCTTTTCCTTCGGCTTCTGATAAGAGGTTCTAGAGGCTTCTAGCTCATTTATCGAAGGGTCGATGATTCTTTTGTCTTGAGCCTCTAGGTATTTTAGCTTTTCTATCTCTGCCGCGCACTCGAAGGAAACTTTCAACATTTTTTCTATTGCCTTTATTCATTCCCAATATTTCATACGAATGTCACTGACGCGGACGATGGTCCTTTTTGAACATGATCCAGAACCCTCTTCGAGTTAAGAGGAAAATACAATCCTTCGCAGCATAAATTCGAAAATTCTTCACGAAGCTGTGCCATGCAAGTAGTTGGCTCGATTTTAGGATCTTTAGTAGCAGCTTCAACTTTGGTGCTTTCTTTTCAGGCTTGTGGGCAGCAGTATATTGGCCATGGCAGCGGCGATCGCTCGATCGTTGAGAATGAGATGAAGGGTTGTTAGGCATTGGAGTGATAGAAGGGCCGCGAGAGGGATTAGTGGGCAGATCCTTACGTTTAGTTAGTCTTTCAGGGCCTTTTTGAGGAGGAGATATCGATTTCAATCTATGTTTATCCTAGGGTGGCTTATACTTGTCATCTCTATCTTGATAACCCAGATGACGGCTGGGGCGATTGCTAGAATCATAGAAATCTCAATTGCCACGATAGGAGCTAGAACGCGAACGCTATGACTGATGATGCATATGCCAAAGAGAATCGAACATGCTCCTCTTCCCACCCATCGTTTTTGTAAAGAAAAACAAATGTCAGTCAACTTTGAGCATTTTATAGTACAAGTCATGTACATTGTAGTGTTGAAGGGTGCACATCTATGTAATTATCCTAGTGTGACCCCCCGATAGATCAGGCGCAGGATCTTTGGTCATTGGTGTAACTTCCACTCCGGAAGTAGGGATCCTAGTGCCAATTCTGATAGAAGACTCTGACCATCCAATTCTCACATCGATAAAATGGAGGGCGTCGAGATCAGGTGGACTTGGTAGAGAAGACAAAAGGTCAAGTGGTAAACTCAAACGCTCCGACTGTTGGATGGAAAATTCACCTTAAACAGCCTTACGGGACATCGATGACTTGGATTAGTCAGGGAGGCGACTTCTTGGAAGCTTATGTACGAATGTTTTCTTTTTTTTCTTATTCGCAATCAAGTTTTGTGAGACTTGTGAGGATCCAACATCGACCCCAGTATCAGATTTACCGCCATTATGACAAAGTGCATCGTCACTATGTCCTTCGGCATCAATATCAACAAATTCTTGGGTACTTGTGACTAGGGGCATCTCGGGGCCGGCTTGATTATCTCTTTGATCGATTACGGCCCATGATCTTATCCCTACCGTTTGGGCAATTTTATCCACACGTTGAGGCCTTCCTCTATCAAACAAAAAGTGATGAGATGCTCGTCGCATACCAAATATTCAATATTCCTGACCTTAGGTGGAGCATTCTTCATAATTGAGACTGCCTCTTCATAATTATCGCTGCTAGGTCGGGTAACGACAATTGCAAATGAGTAAAATCGTCAGGAAGGCAACCTGGGTATCATTTTTCTGTGTTATCATGAAATTGATGGGTAACACTTATGTCTTTCTAGCCATTGTCGAGCAAAGTCGGTCGGACAGCGAACAAAGAACCAATTGCTCTTGAAGGTGCTTAGTTTGTTCCATGTGCCGATTAGAATTTGGCATCTCTTTGCCAAATTAAGAAATGTGAATGAGAGACTCCCTATTCGTCGCTTAAAAGTAAAGATAAATCGAATAACTTCAATGATGGGTGGACGGTGCATGAACTCCATAAATACCATATAATTACAATTGAAGACTGTGTAACCATTCGGAAGGAGTTATGTTAGAGCTATTCTTAAATAACGTAGTATCTCCCAGATGTATGAGTTGAAAGGAAGGATGCTTCTCGCCCAGCACATAAACTTATTGCATGCTATATACCCATCAGGGGGTCTGTGAGCCCTATCATCTCGCGATGGAACTAACGCATCATCGAAGGGAATTCCATGCCTTGTACAGATTCTTTGGAGAGCATCTTATTTAATTTTTGAAGCAACCGAATCAGAAGGATATTCAAGGATGACTGCACCCTCTAGGGAATTAGGCATAGGATCAATACCTTCGGTGGAAAGACAGGAATGATTTCAGAAAGATCAAACTAAGGACTCAGGCTTTTCGGTTGTTTCGAATCATGACTGGATGGTAGACTATCGAACTCAGTTGTCGGACTTGACTCTATATTAGAACTATTCCTTTGGGAAGATGATCCAGCCGGCATTGTCGTAAACCGCCCATAGCATGGTGAGTGCTAATGTAGTGCGATAAAGTGCTATTCAACATGGTAATAAGTTGTGCAAAACTGAAGACAGAAAAGGCAATGTGACCTATAAGTTCAGCCAGAGAGACCGTAATTCCTGACCATTTCAACTATCTCTGCGTATTATCCGGAAATGATACATCTTAAGTTTCACGAATGATCATTAGCCAGCAAAAGTATTGTTGTTGTTGTTTAAATTACAGATGAGTTTCATGATGATAGTTAAAGGCATTGGTTCGTGTCATTTTTCTAGGGCAATTTGCTACCAAATATGCAGTTCAGATAATATGCAGGTCATGAACAAGTCTTTATGTTTGTTCGAGTATGAAAGGCCAAGGCTCATCATTTAATTCAAGTTTATCCATCTAAATTCCATTTTATAAAAAAGAAGGAAAGGTTCATATATGGTTTAGGCCAATCATTCGAGTATACGGAATACGTCGATTGTTTCCCCAAGACAACATTAGTCGATTGTTCACCATTAGCTTTTTCCTCTCCAATCGTCCTTAAGAGGCTACAACTCCAAGCTATAGCCGATCATTTGTAAGCAATCGTCAAGCTTCAATGTCCTAGATCTTCGCTGATCGTCTAAGAGAGATCATGGACGATCGATCGTACAGCTTCTTCACACCCAAAGTATTACTTCTATCAAAGAACGGACGGTTAAAAACGTGAATCACTGATCCCTAGACACTTAGTCTCCATTACACACGATCGTAAGAAAAAAAAGAAAGGGAGAAAGCGACCCACAAAACAAATCAAATCGCCATGGTTCCAAAGCTTCGATCTTAAAATTATGAAGCAAGTATAGGATTCATGCTAAATTTAAATCTGAAAAAGAAGAGTGTGAAATCGATTAGAAGAATGACGACTTTGCTGTGATTAATGAAACGATCGGCAGGAAGAAAGCAGAGTGGCTCATTTATTTTTTGCTTCAGAATGGAACAATAGGGTAGAATGAAGGAGAATGACTAAGTGTAGAAGCTTATATAGGAAGGGGATATAGCCGATTGTTTTCGGTCCAAGCTTTAGGCCGATCATCTGTTATCCAAGCCTTGGGCCGATCATTCCTTATACAAGCATTAGGCCGATCGTTCCACAAAAAGCCTTAGGCCGATTGTCCTTTATCCAAGCATTAGGCCGATCGTTACACAACAAACCTTAGGCCGAGTCTTATGTTGATCGTCCTTTTCCAAGCATTAGCCGATCATCCCATATCCAAGCCTTAGGCCGGTCGTTCCACAACCTAGCATATGCGATCGTTTCCATAATCATGAGTGGTTTGAAAAAATAATTCTAAGCAAAGGAGGGTTGTACATATATATAATATAATATAAAAAAATTAATTAGTCACTTGGGGCCGACCAGAGGAAAACTAAATCTAAGTGGTTGAAATTTGGAAATTGCTAGGGTAAAAACAGGATGGTTGTTAACAAGTTGTGGTCTCGTGTTTATACTATTGGAAATCAAGCAATTGTCATGATGAATAAGGAAACTACGACCTTCGACAAGAAAACAACCTAATAGAAGGATAGTGACCATATGATGGTCCAACAGATTTGAATCAGGACCCAATCGTGGTATAGTTAGCATAGAGTAACTGGCCCAATGAAGTTGTATTTCAAATTTGGAGTTGATTGGAGTTCATATGCTTAAGTTACAGATGAAGCAAGGATTTGTATGGATCCACCAAGAACGATCTATGAAACAGTTCAAGTCATCGGAGAACATTCAATATCTCAAAATCCACGAGGCCAATCCATTTGAAACTTTTAGAGCATCAATAAAATGAAGAGGGAGCCAACAAAAATGATTGCATATCACAAAGTGAAGATTGAAGGATGGCTGATCATTAGTGACCGATATTCTTGCCGATCATTATTGACCGATCGTTTTGGCCGATCCATAAAAAGGGTCGCATATCATAAAGCAAAGATCTAAGGGGGCTGATCGTTATTGACCAATCGTTCTTGCTGATCCATCATAATGATCGGTGTAGTTCAGTACACAATTCAGTTTCAACTAAGATCGATCCATATATCTCAATTTACAAGTTAGAATGATTCCATTTTTTAGAATCAGTATCAGGAGGCATGTAGGACCCCTCCAAAATGATTGCACCATGATTGAAGCCAAGGAAAAAGATCAGGTAACATTAGGTTAATCGTTCTCAATCATCAAGATAGCATCGGTGATCGATATTGTGGGTCTCTATGGGCCTAGAGAACCTTCTGCCAAAGTTTTAGCGAAATATCTCATTGTCTCTTCCTATAATTACATACCCTATGGGTCATTCTGAGGATCTTTTACACGGTTGGTTACTTGAGTCTGCATTGTAATCAAGCTCTTCCTTACTTTTTACTGCTGTAATCAAACTCTTCGTGAATCAATAAAGAGAATCTTCAAAGTGGACATAGGCATACAAAACCAAACCACTGTAAATTAGTGTGTTCTTGATTATTGCTTGGATTTACTTGTTAGTTTTTCTATTCCTCGGTTCAATTTTACTTTCTTCATTTACTTCTCTGCACAAATCCATTCTTAGATGTTTGTGACCAATTTGGTTGCAAATATTTTGGTGCTTTAAGTGGGTACCTGATTCTTAGCCTGTTAGGATCCCCTTTGTTGCTACTGGATTGGGAAAATCCCATGAAGGAGCTCCATGGCTATCTTCATAAACTTGGCTACACTACTCAGATTTGCAAAAATCTAAACAAGAAGATTGACATCAGTAAGACATACCAGATTCACTTCACAGAATGTTGATGGAAATGAGACTGCTAGTATTCAACACGGTGGCCCAAGAAACCAACCTGCAAATTTGCAAATTTGGTTGCAAACAAAGAATAATGTCGAATCCTTTAAAGTCCAAAACATATAGGTCGCAAGAAAAGTAATGGAAAACGTAGGAAATTGGCACATTCTTACAAATCATACTTAAATGGATTACACCGCCTATAGGTTAGACACACACATAGGGTTTTCTACAATACTAGGAATAAGATGAAATTTACCTACTGATTCACTGGAGATAAAACTATAGGATGCACTGGCATCAAATAATGCTCAAACAAAAATATCATTAATCAGTAAGGTACCTTCAAGGACGCCTTTCCCCTTCATATCCGTTGAAGTCGATGGTTCATTATTAATGGTATACACCTTGGGCTGCTACACCTTCTTCATGAGTGGGCGGTCCTTTACCATATGCCTAGGCCGATGGCAATTAAAACAAAGAGTCTTCTAGACCATCCGAGAGATAGGTCCACTTTGATGTTGCTACTGTTGAATTCCAGAATTCTTGCAAAACTTTATGATGTGACCTTTACGTTGACACTTGTGGGAATTAAAATCCTTAAAATGACTCCTTGAGCTCCACCGCCAGGCTTTCCCTTTCCTTGATTCTTCCAATTAGGATTGAAATTTATCTTGTTAGGACCACCTCTGTTAGTATTTCCATTAGGAGCTGCTAGAGTAGGCTTCCTCTTTTCCAAGGCTTCGTACCTTAGTGCCATATCAACTAAATTCACAAAAGTGCCCTTAACGTGAACAGTCATTTTAATCATGTTACTCTTCCCTCATTCCCAAAACAAACATCTCAATCTTCTTTAATGGGGTGTTGATCAATTCCGACCAAAAACAAGATAACTCGTTGAACTTTGTCTCATACTCTGCTACAGATAGATCCCCTTGCTTCAAGTCCATAAAGTTACGATACATCTGGGTCCTTCATGCAGTTGGTAAGAACTGGTCTTCAAACACTTTTTTTAATCCAACCCATGAGAATTCTTGGAACATTTGCAGTAAGGGTGTCCCACCATGCTACTGCTCCTTCTTGTAGTTGCCATGCTGCTAAAAACCTTTTCTGTTCATCGGATAAACCAAGACCTTTAAAAATCCTTTTGCAAGACTGCAACCAGGCTTGTACTTCTATGATAGACTCAGTTCCTTCAAAAGGTTTTCCAACTAGGTTGGTGTAACCCTTGCATAAGGTTAAGAAATTCACTCTTAGCTACTCTAGTGTTGCCTCTTCGACAATCTGAACTCCTCCAGGATTTGGGGTTCGACCATTCATAGTTGTAGTGCTACGTACCCCCTACCTCTTCTGCCTCTTTACTCATGTCTTACTACCTGGCATAGTAAGATAATTCTTAGAATACATGGACGGGAATTTTTTAACAAAAGGGTACTAATAAAACCTATCAAGCTGATCTATCCATCAGGGATATATATATATATATATACACATGAATAAAATTAGGGATACGCACTCTCGAAGTTGACCCTAACCCAAAGCCTACGAATTCACTTAACCAAGGCTCTGATACCAAAATTGTAATGACCGCCTTTCTTGCACCGAAAGGCAAGCCATTAAGGATAGGAGAAAATGAAAGATAAGAAGACTCCACAATCATAGAATCTCGCCATGAATCAGAACAACATATAATAGATAACATAGGATATTACATAGTCATTTCAAAAATATTAATACATCTGAGTCTTTACATTACAACTTCAATTGGATAGTTATGACTACTTGTCCACAAAAAAAACATAGATCATACATAAACATAGCAGAATTAATTATAATAAGCTACGGTGAAGCCACCTACTCCAGCTCCTTCAAAATGCTTCCGTAAGAAACCTAGATCACTAGGCTACTCATAAAAATTTGAGTACCCAAGAGTTTTATGAAACGAAAATAAAACTCTGGATCTGACATGAGTTTGGTGTGAGTATACTCAAACAATTTGATTCTTACTTTTATAAAGCAATATGAAAATAAAAGGTATCTCCTAAGACCACGTTGAACATAAACACGAATGGGTTTTTACCTTACAATAACCAAAACACTTTATATAGAAATCTAATGATATTATAATAATGTCAAGGGTTTTCAAGAAAAATAGAACATAGCTGAAATGCTTGCATCTCACATTTCAACATATTAGGGCACAACCAATTTCGTATGGCACTTATTAGAGAATAGATTCCATACATGACCAGGTAAGCAACTACCTTCCGAAGATGCACCTCTAGATAAAATAAACCTGGGGTATGACAAGAACACCTTGTACCCCTACTACACAAAACCGGCATACCACTTGACTAGTAGTACCAAGTATATCACCATCATGGTTGGGATCAGCAACCATACCGGAGCGTGCAAAAATGGGTCAAATAATCGATCCTATATACGGTGATGACATACGCTCAAGGGAGCGACCCATATAGCCATGTTGCATACCTTATTTTGGTTATTTTCGGTTGATGATTCTTGAGGCTACATTCACCTTGAATATAGAATTGCCACTTAGAATGCTAACATTGCCTTGCAGATGCTGACACAATGTCAGCATTCATCCATACAAGTCGTTCAGGAGATAAACGAACCGAAGGTACTATTTCCACTATACCCGTTTTGGAATCACCCTCAAGGTTAGTAGCAACTAGCCCTTACACTACAAAGTCTTTACCTTGGAACTTGCTTTTGCTATTTCCAATTCGAACGTTTACGTTAGTTCAAAGTGGTTTTCAGATAACAACTAATATCCAATCCCGGTCACTCCAAACCAACGTTCGGAAATTTTGAAGGGCCAAGTTGTTTACAGCGTACTATCCTACTGTCAGGGTAAAAAGATTTACACATGGACATACGTCCCATATGCTTAGATTATTATGACCCATTTATCGAAATTAACCCCCTTGTATTCATCACGTTCCTGGAGTACGGTATTTGTGATAAGTACAAGTTGACTTACTTTAAATAAAACGCATCATTGTTTTATTACGACTACTTTAATTTATTTGGTTACTTAATAGTATGGACAAGAGACCCTAGGTTAAAACAATTCACTTAAACAAGAAACTTGGTTAAAAATAAATAACCTATAGGGTTTTAAAAGGAGTTTAAAAATAAATAACCCTTGATTAAATCATAAGTTTAAAACTCAATTAAAACATTATTTAATCTTAATTAAATCATTAATAATCCTAACTTTATCTATAATTAAACCTTAATTATATTTTAATTAAATAACATTTATTTAACAAATTAACCCTACTAAGTAGATAATTATCATTTAATAAAATAATAATTCATTAAATAATTAAATTAAATAATTAATTAAAATAAATAAACTTGATTAAATAAGAATTAATTTTATTTTATCTTAATTAGTCATTATTCAAAACTAAATTAATATTAGGTAACTTAATTAATAATTTTTAGACTCTAATTACTTAAACTAATTACTTAATTAATTAATTAATAACAATTACCCTAATTAATAAATTATAACATAATTAAATTTTAAATTTTGACTTAATTATTTTGAAATGAGTTTCCAAAAACAATCCAAAAGAAATCACCTTAAAACTTTAAATCGCGAAATTTCCCGAACTGCATTCATAGCAACCATCGCTTTAAGCGCAGTTCACTAGAATTCATTCTAGGTAAAACTTCACTTTAACTCTAGCTATAACATACTTGAAAACACAATTGTAAGAGTTTTGAAAACTTAATCAAAAAGTAGAAACTTGGAAAACATTTTTAAAAATCCAAAGCTAGAAAAAGAGCTTCCTTTTTTAAATCGGATCTCAAGACCTTTGCGACTTTTTAAGGCACTAGTTTCCACAACCATTTCACAACATACTTGGTTTTGTTTCACAATATTACCACCATTATATCATAAACCGATCTCACATATCCATATCCATATACATATCCAAACATATCAACATATTATCCAAATCACAAATCTATACCAAACAACCAACTTGCAATCATATGTCATCCAAACAATAAGATATTTCAACACGACAAAAACTATAATTTCACAAATATGGATCATTAAAACAAATTGTTTTCTTTTCCAAAAATATTAGTTTTACTCAACGAAAATTTTCTAAATCAAAGCGAACTTCTTGCCGGAACTTGAAAACACTTAAGAACTTTACAAAAATGGTACTTTGGATGCTTAGACACTTTAATTGGGCTAGGCCTAGGCTAATATGGCTTGGCCTAGTGATGTTTAGGATCAGCCAGCATAGGTTTTGGCACAGCCATGGTGTGTTTTGGGTTATGGAGTGTTGTGTTTTGGAAGAGGAGGTGTCGCAGGGGATGTAGAAATGATTTCGTGAATAAAAGTGGAGATTTTAGCCGAAAGAAATGATTTTTCTTGTTCTAGAATTTATGAAGAGGAGGCCATGGCTAATTTTTCTTAAGTTCTTAGGATTTTAAAATGAAGTATGAGGTTTGTAAAATGAAAAACATGAAGATAAATGGGTATACATAGGCTTAGGATTTGGTTAAAATAATAATAAGTGATTTATATTTAAATATAAGTATGCATGCATAGCCATACCTCTCCCTCCCCTTCAAAACCTTTCATTTGACTTCCCGCCCCTTACTTTCAACTATTCATACCATGTCACGTGTCCTTATGTTGAAAAAGGAGCATTTTATACCTTTATATATATATATGTATGTATGTATGTATGTATGTATGTATGTATGTATGTATATATGTATATGTATATGTATATGTATATGTATATGTATATGTATATGTATATGTATATGTATATGTATATGTATATGTATATGTATATGTATATATATATATATGTATATATATATTCCTTTATAAATATCTTCTTTTATTCTTATATACACACACACTTAAAAAGAAACATGTACATGTATATATGTGTACATGTACATATGTTTTAAATGGTTTGTAGTGTGCCAAAATGTTTACAATACTGTTATGACCTTTTGAATAACTTTTAAGTAATGAAAAATCGGTATTTCGAAAAATAATTTTTGGTAATATTTTCTATCTCTATGAACTATATATTTTTGTAAACAAATTTCGAAAGTGATTTTATTATCGTTAGTTATTATTTGAAATAGTTTTATTTGTTAATAAAAATCCATTTATTAATTGTATAAAATATAATTAAATATTCATTTAAATTGTGATTAAATTCTAGGTCGTTACAGTCTCCCTCCTTAAAAGAATTTCATCCTGAATTTAGCAATCAAGGAGATAATATAAACCACGCAAAAACTATATGTTCATATCATAAACACATACAAAGACATGTACTAAGCATCCATAGCAAACAAACATGCACTATACATACAACAGACAATCAACAAACTATCCTAATATCAACTCGGTACAGGCTTCTCCCATACAATCCACCGTCTCCCAAGGCTCCACTGAATCTTAACTAGTCGCACCATCTTGTTGTGCATCCTCTTTTTATCCTCATCCACAATGTACATCGTATGTCTAACCACTGTCAGGTTCGGTTCTATTTCTAATTCCATCTGAACCGATGGCTCCACGTTCAAAGATGGATCATGAGTATATTTTCTCAAATGAGACACATGGAACACATTATGAACTGCCAGCAATCTCTCTGGCAACTCAACCTTAAAAGCAAGCGATCAGATTCTCTCTTGAATACGGAAGGGTCCAACACACGTTGGAGCTAACTTCCCAGCTTTCCCAAATCTAACCGCTCCTTTTATGGGTGGAATCTTTACGAGCGCCATGTCTCCAACCATAAATTCCAAATCCCTCCACATCTTATTTGCATAACTTTTTTGGCGATCTTGGGCCTCTTTCATTCTTTTCTTAATCCCTACAACTTTCTTTGTAGCCTCTAGGATCATGTATGATCTAAGAACTAATCTTTCTCCCTTCTCAACGCTACATACCGGTGACTTGCACGGTCTTCCATATAAGGATTCATATGGTGCCACCCAAATGCTTGCTTGGAAGCTATTGTTGTAGGAGAACTCAACCAAATGCAAATTATCCTCCCGTGATCCATCAAAATCCAGAATACAAGCCCTCAAGAGATCCTCTATAATCAGATTCACCCACTTCATTTGTTTGACGGTGATACTCCATGCTTAAGCTCAACTTTGTTCCATGGGTTGTTTGCAATGCTTCCCAAAATTGACTAGTAAATATGGTGTCTTGATCACTTACTATACTCATAGGAACTCCATGCAACCTGATTATCTCTCTCATAAAAATTTCAGCTAAGGAAGCAGTGGTCCTTGTTCGTTTCATCAAAATAAAATGCATGCTCTTCATTAACCTATCCACGATAACCCATACTCCTTCATTTCCTTTTCTGGTTCTGCCTTAACCATCGATAAAATCCATTTCTGTATGATCAGTTTACATAAAGCGGAACATACCAATTATCCTTAAAAGCTAAGGATAATTGAATGCACTTTTGTAAAGAGTTCGTTATGATATCGAGTAAGGGTTTTGTTTTGAATGGCTTGACTATTTAGAAACAATAACGAATGTTCAAGAGTATATATGTTTTAAGTACAGTTGGGTTAAAGAGAATGAATAGCCATGTTTGATTCATAAAGAAACAATGAAAACAAGAATTGTAGTAATAGTGATTCATACTTAACATTGGAATAAGAAATGTGATTTCTATTGCGAATTGTATTTTCATATAGAAAACTGTTTTGCATGAGATTTATTTCTTTGAGTTCAGGATAATTGATCAAAGAACTTTCCACTATAAATTAGGTACAGTATGTGAAATAAATAAACTATATTAAGTGAATGATGGACCTTCAAATTTAGTACGTTATTATAGTAATGGCAGAAGTAGTGGAAGCATGTCATATAGCACTTATTGATTGCATCATGTTATGAAAATTGTTTTCATAAAATGTGCTGAACATTATCTATGAAATAAGGACTATATTTTGATAGCGACTGAGAAATAGACATAGCTATATTTCAATATGAATATTATGAATATTCGTTATGAAATAAAACTAAAATGTAGTGTTTGTTTTTATAAAAAAAGTGATGCATTGAAAATACAAAAGCATCTAAAATTATTTGTAATTATTTTGAAATTATAGACTGAGTTAAAGTTTTGAGAAATAATTGTTATTATATTATTATGAATCATATGACACTGATTAATTATGTCTCAAATAATTGAAGTGTTATGCACCCCATTAGTAGGAGAATCATAAGAGTTAATGAACTTTTCTGATTGATACATATATATATGTATGCAATCATAAGTCTGTTAATACCATAATGGTTCCATGTACTTTGTTATATTGACCGATGAGTCATCACTTACATGGGCATATGTATTTGATACATATGTAGTATGTCTATAGTAAACTAGTAAATAAAATAACATGGGATAGAAATGATTCGATTTGATCGAATGAGTAAGTGTATTGGAAAGGGTTTTGAACGTACCTAAAAATGAATAAAGATTCAACCTAAAAATGAATAAAGATTCAATCTCAAAAGGTCACTCCTCCATGTGATACATAAAGGTGCATCGTTAAGGAGCAATCGAACTTTGTTGGACAATGTAAGATTATTTACGAGTGAAGTGGTGTTATTTTCTTTCTATAAGGTCATGTACATAAGAGCAGTATAGAAGGTTAATATTGTTTCAACTAAAGAACAATTGAAAAAATCACAAAAGATAAGGGTTTATTAGAAAATCCAACATATCCTAGGCTAAGGAGTTGGCAGGTCGTGCGAGTCGAAAGATTGCACGTAACAATTGTTCATGTGGGATCTTGTTCGAATCTGCCCAAAAGAATTCTGGAAAAGACTGTCATTAGATGACATATTTATGCTTTGAACATAAGTTTGGTAAACTAAAACCAAATCAATTTTATAAATAAAGAAATTCATTAAACATTTAGGAATACCTATTATGTTGCACTGAGAAACAATTATTATTTCAAGAAATACAAACTTCAATGTGAAAGAATTTTTTTTAAGGAATTATTGGTAGTAAAATGAAATCGATATAATCCATAGATAGAACTGATTAGATGAGATGAAATGAAATTAACTAACCTAAATGAACACATCAAATTAGAGTGTCTAATATGTATTCTCACACATTGAAGGGAAATTTTGAGTTTCTTATCGATGTCAAAAATATATAATCCTAGGTTGTTTAATTAAACCATTAAGAGTGTCGAACATATTATATGGTATGGTGCACAAATCCAAAAGAACTATCAAAATATGATTTTGGTAGTCGTAACCAAAGGGATATAATCCATCGATCGTGATTGTGTCTTCATGAGAAAGACTAATGCAGTTGGAATTCAATGAGCAATGTTGATAAGAATAATATCGCAAATTTCAATTGTTGAAATTAGCATAATAGAATCGATATTCAACGTGCTTAAGTTAACTCGGATTCACTCATAAAATTTCCACTTAATAAAGACTTAGTGTTTGGTACATATGTATTGAAACGGAAAATTCTAAATAACAGTTTAGAGAAAGCTATTGACACATATTAACAAAAAAATGTCTCGAAGTCAGTGGGAGCGATATTGAGCTTTTGAGTCTTTGGATATGATCCGAGAAATGATACGAAAGTATCAGTTTATAAGCATCAAGATTGGATAAGTATTTCGATAGAAATATCAAATAGTCTGATTTTCAATCAAAGTGTAAAGGAAGCATGTGTTCATAAGAAAGAACAATAAAAGGTACGTTGATATTTCTATACTACAAGTAAATAACATATTGTTGATTTTAACGGTGTACTTGTGTTAAAATCATCCTTAGTTGTTTTAATACTTAACATTAGATTAATAAATGACGTCTTTTATAGTAAGTATAAAAGATGTTAGGAATGTCCCAAATGGCATGCAAGGACACCTTATTAAAATGTTTAATAAGGAACATGTAAGATTGATTCCTTTGCATTGGCAGCAGGAATTATCACATATATTATGTTATCCACGATATCATGATTTGTTTATGTATTTGATACATGAAGCGAATATCAAATGCAAATTGATATCACTAAACAGTTGTTTGAAGTGTTCTCGTGTAATTATGAAATACTACAGAATTGTTTACAGAAACAAAAACTCCTTATAGAGGAGTGTTCAAACTCAAACTTCATAAGTCATATTGAGTATCGTGTGTCAATAATAAATTCAAGTTAAGAATCTTTAAGTTGGAAATGTTCCAAATGAAAGATCATGGCTGATTCAGTGAAAAAGGATAAGTACATCGCATGATTGCACCACAATAAAAAAATTTTACATAAAATATAAGTGCATAAATTTATAGCTGAGCCGATTCAAAATATTAAGAATCTCGTGACATTGTTATATGATAACAATATCATGATGTAGTTCTTGACAGAACTTAGAGCCCACTAGAAGCCAAGAGATATACTTCGAATTGTTCCACATGATAAAGCGGTTTATCACTGTCAGAGAAAGTTGGTTGACATAGTAGATGATTAAGATATAATAGCATACCCATTCACAAAGAGACTGACCTAATTGGTTTTGAGAATAGATTGGAGAAGTTAGAATAAGATTCCATAATTAACCCCAAGAGAAAGTGGGGGATTGATAGAGCTGGGGATATGCCCTAAGGGCAATTATATAATTGTTACATATATCTAACTCATTGACCAATCTTGTTCGGTATAAAAGTATTATCTTTCTGTTATATACTTGATATAATATGGTTATATTAATTAATCAATTTAATTAGAAGTATATTTAATAGAAAATCCATAAATGGTATGTTTTGTGATAGTAGCTACAAAGTGTCATAACCGTAAGTAATTATCACGATGAAACAAATATACCATTTTAAATATTCCTAGTCAAGATGTATCGAGACAAGATATTGATACATCCGTTGAAACTAGAGTACGTAACGCTCTCTAAATGTTGGGCAGTGTATTACTCATGTAAGCTAGGGGCACCAAGGGGTTACGTACTGATATTTATTGAATAGCTATGGAATGATTCGGTCAATAGTTTTTCATTGGTTAATATAACAATGGTCAAGCAGAGAACATCAATGTGACTAATTTACAAATTTCTCTCGACTTGAGAATATAATTGACCTTCAATATGGAAGCTCCACTAGTTAAATCGTGGCACGACATCCATTGAACGATGATAGTTGGGTCGAGTAGAAGCACTGAAAGTGAAACATTATTTAAGGGAGGATTCGTCTCCTCGGTTATATGAGGTTAGCATCACGGTCAACTGAAGTTGACTCAAAGTCAAAGTCTCTGTCTAGAGCATTTCGGTTAATAATAATTGTTATTGTTGAACCAAAGACTTTTTATTTGGATAATAAAGTTGAATATGGACGATATTGGAATTTCGACCATACCAAATTCCATAAGCCCTAATGTAATATAGTTTTGACGAAGATAATTGGTGTAAATAATTGTCACTATTGGGCATCGCTTATAATAAGTTTGGATTTTACTAAAAGATGTGTAAGCGATAAATTCGGTCAAAATGTCACACCACCTGCTAAGTGACGTGTGAACGCTGATATCCAAATAGTTCAATATTAATTACTGACTGAATGTACAACTTTGAGTCACACAACCATGATCATTAATTCTTTGAAAAACTATATGATTTAAATAATTTATAAAATATTGTAAATTGATTAAATTAATTAATATTTGGGAAATATTAATTATTTTTTATTTGATATTTGGAAGTTTTTTGTAATTATTTTAATGCACTTATAAAAGTTATATTTGCACGAATTGGTATACGATACCAATGTAATTTAAAGACAATTGCATGAAATGATTTATAGAAATTTTATGTCATTTGATGACATGATTTATGGAAGTTTTATGTCATTTGATAACATGATTTGGGGAAATTGTATATCATTTGATGACATACGTCTAAAGAAAGAATTGGAGGGAGAGAAACAAACAAGGGAATTAATTAGGTAAGTTTTAATTAAAGAATGAGAAAAGTTTCATTTTTCAAATAAAACATATTCTCTAATTCATTCTGTATGTACAATTAATTTCCTCATTCATTCTTTCTCCCATTCTAAATTTTTGTGGTAGAAAACAAAAATAATTTCCAAAATCTTTCAACTCCAAATAAAAAGAATCAAATAAAAATAAAGTAGTTCATCCGTCTCTTGCAAGGATTGGATGGAGATTTTGAAGATTTGAGAAGATATCATAATTCAAAGTGTGACTTCTAGGAAACATCCTATGAGGAATTCAATTTCAAGGCGTGCTTCAAAGATTTTGGTAATAAGATCAATTCACGGAACCTAAGAGCTTTTGATTCATCGTCCAAGGTATTCTCTTGGGCAATAGCAATGTATTTACAAATTCTTATAATCATTTATAACAGATTATTACATGCTTTTGTCTAATTAATTTATCCATTATCATAATTCCTATACATATATGTTGTAAACATAAGATGCAAACATAATCATATGTATGTATATATTTTTGATTAAAACATTGTTATGTTTATATGTTTGGAGATGTAACTTTGTAGTTGAATTCGTAATTGTATTTTTGTTCTTAACTTTTATTTTCACAGAATTTTGAAATAAGTTTTATTAGGTTAGCTTTAATCTATGCAAAAAAATTCATATATAAATATATAATCATATGATTTTGCTAAACTACAGAATTTGTTTATATGTTCTATTTTATAACAAAGAAAATTGCAATTTTTAATATGTAGTTGTTCAATTTAATTATATATGTTTATGCATGTTTAGTTGTTTTCTTGCACATTTGTTTTATTAGATACTAATTATGTGATTTAATATAGAAAGGGAAAGGTTTGCTAATTTACTTTATGCAAGGAAAGTTTTATCATGGTGTTGTGTAGCCATATATCTGATTATATGTTAAGGGAAGTTTTGTTAATTTGTTTAGTGTAAGCAAAGTTTTGTTCATATATTTTGTAACCGTATATGTGACTATATATATAAACATATATACATATGTATATATATACATGTGTTGTTTTAATCTTGATATTTATATACATATATAAACATCTGTTTAGTTATAAAATTATTTGTAATTTAAAGTGCATTTAAGTACATTTAAAGTCCATTCAAAGTGTCTTTATGTGTATTCTAAAATTTTCATTTATGATCATAAGTATATAGAGTACGAATAGTTATTTGTTGCTAATTATTACTTATTCAAGGATTGCTTTATTTAGTGTTGGTATCTTAAAATTAAAACTAAATCTATTTACAAGTATTGCGTTGATGGTTAGAAATTATGACATTTTATACCATGATTGTATGAGTATGCATATATATAAATAAATGCGAAAATTCATATCATTTATAAATACCATAATGTTGCATATTCATAATTCACACTGGAATATATTTGGACAAACTTACATTTTATGCCATGTAATAGTTGCTAATTAATGGCATTTAATGTATCAATCAATTTAATTAAAGAGAGAGAAATGAAAGGTTTCTCTCTCTATAAAAATAATGTGACCCTCATTAATTGAATAAGTTAAGAAAAGGAAATGAAAAGTTCTATACTCTAAATGAACTCATGCCCCATCATTCATTGAATAAGTTAAGAGAAAGGAAATGAAAAGTTTCCTTCTCTAAATAAAGTTAATATGTAACCTTCACGCACAAATATTCATACAAGAGTATATTGGATATACTCTAATTTAGATTTGCATTAAATTATAGTGAAACTTTAATTATGATATTAAATAAAATATTGATTTTATTTAAAAGAAACTTAGAAAAGTTCTAAGTGTGTTTAGACTTCATAGACCCATTAAAGATTCAATAAGGTAAATTCTTGGAAATTCATTCATTTCTTCCACCGCGGGGTTGCTCGGTTCCAATAGGTGTATCGAAAGGCTGAAGCAATCTGCTTGGCTTTTGATGTTCGTCTTTCACTTGTCGGTGATTTAAACATTGCTTTACCCATAAGCCTACATCCCTTTTTATACCTTTCCATAAGAAACTTCTATTTATGTCCTAGTACATCTTTGTTCCTCAAGATGAATGATAAACTTCGGTCGATGAAAATCCCTAGGAACTTCCTTTCTTAGGTCTCTCACATCTAGGACACACAATCCTTCTTTTTCAACCATCTATTCTGGTCATGACTAAAATCCTTTAAAACTTCAATCTCAGTTCCACGTTCCAATCTTCTAATCAGTTTAGCTAACCACTAATCATCTATCTGCTTAGAAGCAGTCCTCTTGATCAATGCCTGTCGAACTTCTAAACAAGATAACCATGCAGTATTCTGATTAAAACTAGCCGTTGGTTTTAGCCGCACGCTACAAATAGTCAATGCATACAAAACTTTTCATTCTTCCAACATAGCTAACACCACATTCTGATATTTTCGGCTATATGCATCGGCTACCTTATTTCCATTCCCAACCGCATACTTAATACCAAAATCATAAGCTGTTATGAACTCTGACCACCTCTACTGTTTCATATTAAACTCTTTCTAAGAGAATAAGTATCTTGAAGACATGGTGATCCGTATATAACTTGAATCTTTCTTCCAAAATATAGTGTCTTCCATACCTTCAAAGCAAAGATTATCGCTGCAACTCCAAATCATCAGTCGGACACCTAACTTCATGTGGTTTAATCTGTCAAGGAGCGTATTCAATTACTTTACCTCTTTGCATCAACATAGCTCATTATCATGTTCCATATGCATCTGCATACACCACCAAATCCTGATTATTATCTGGTACAACTAACAAGAGCACATTGGTTAATAAATTTTTTAGCTTTAGGAATGCCTCCTCACATTTATCGTTCCAAACATACTTCACATCCTTTCTTGTTAGTTTAGTCATTAGTGCGGCTATACGAGAGAAAGCCTTGATGAATTTTTGGTAATAGCCAGTTAATCCATGAACACTCTTTATCTCGGTCACCGTCTTGGGTCTCCTCGAATTATTTATTGCTTTAATCTTAGCCGAATCCACAAATAACCTTTTTTCTGAAACTACATGACCAAGAAACATCACTTCTCTTTTTCAAAAATGACACTTCAAAAACTTCGCTTGTAACTGATGTCGCCTAAATATCTGAAGCACTATTCTAAAGCGAGTCTCATGATCTTGCTCATTCCTAAAATATATAAGATTTCATCTACAAATAATGGCATGAACTTATCCAAACGCTCTTAGAAGATTCGGTTCATCAAATCTACAAAGAAAGCAGACGCATTATTTAAGTCAAATGACATTACTAACCACTCGTAGGAACCATACTTGTTCAGAACACCATCAAAGAAATAGTGTCCTTCACTACCCTCAATTGGTGGAACCCTGTTGCAAAATCCAACTGGAAAAATATTGTGGCTCCACTCTGTTGATTGAATAAATTATCAATTCTCGACAAACGATATCTATTCTTTATCGTTTTATCATTCAACTTATGATATTCAATACACAATCTCAACGACCCCTCCGATTTCTTCACAACACCGTGGCCGCTTCCCAAGGAAAACTACTTGCTCTAATGAAATTCGTTCTTCTAAGTCCACTAGCTGGACCTTTAGCTCCTTCATTTTAGAAGGTATTATTCTATTAGGTGGTCTAAAACGGGTTTAGTTTCCGGTACAAGATCTATTTGAAACTCAACAGCTCATTTAGGTGGTAATTCTGTAATAGGCACAAAAACATTTGCAAATTCCCTAACGTCGGAAACTAGAATCAACTCATCTTCCTCCTCCATTGAAGCGCACACATCAAAATTCGAGTTCTCTATTGAGTATATGATTCGATCGCTACTATTAGGTTGTCTTAGCGATATTTTTCTGTATTAGCAAAATATCCTAACATCGTATTTGCTTAACCAATCCGTACGTAATATAATTCTAAAGCCCACAAAATCAAACACATGCAAACTGTAGGCAAGCATATAACCAGACACCTCAAACCTTAAATAGTTACATCTCATCCAAGAGTTGCATACCCTCTTAGCGGATTCGCAACCCTTAAGGAAGTAACAAGGTATGACGGTTCTAAACTAAGCTTATCCACCAAACAATGCGAGATAAAAGAATGTGATGCACTAGTGTCAAACAATACTCTAACAAGTATGACATGAATCAAAAGCATACCTCCCATCACAGACTTTCCTTTCTCCTTCACTGTTGGCCTCGAGGTAGATTGTTGCAAAGCAAAAACTTTTCTTTTCTCAACCTTAGCTGGTTCTTTGCATTGATTCTTGTAATGCCCTATATAATCACAATTGAAGCGCTAAATGTTCTTCCTTCAAATGACCTTATTTCCATAATTAGAATGAAACTCATTAACAAAGTTCCATTTCTTGTCACATTTTTAATGAACAACATTATCTTTTCCTTTCTTGGCGGCTCCTCCCTTTTGAGCTTCCTTCTTCTAAAAGAACTTTATTTTCTAACTTTGACCACCTTGAGCTTCCACTGGATTGTTATTACTAAACAAGGCAAGCATCTCATCATTCCTCAATGCCATCCCCACTAATACAGCACAAGAGTCCCTAAGATGCGGCAATGTTGCTTTGGTAAGCTTTAGTTTCAATACTCTGATGAACTTCTCGTTTCTCTTAATCAGAGAATCCATGGCTGCATATCCACATCTGACAGCTCCTCAAATCTAGTCGTCTACTCAAGCACAAACATATCACCATGTTCCAAATCAATGAATTTTCTAAGTAAAGTCGACTTGGCTATCTCAGACATGAGTCTCTCTTCGAATCTCCTTTTGAATTCTTCCTAAATCAAGTTCCCTTTCAATATTCGCATAGTTACACTGTTTCACCAGTACAATGTAACACCTTGCAATTACCTAGAAACTAATCTCCTCTTTTGCTCATTGTTCAGATCTATATCAGCAAAAATCCTTTCACAATGAAGCATCAAATTCTCTAATTCAATGGCATCCTCAGCTCCAATAAATGATTTTCCTCCAAGTCTTGCATAATCCTAACTCAACATAGCATAGTTGTTGACAACCGAAGCATTAGGATTTGTTCCTCTAGCATTACCACCAAATAATCCAACTAAAACTCGGGCTTGCATCATATTGACAAAGAACTGCAACATAGCTCTCTTGTCTACCGACAGTATTTCAGCGCCCACAATAACAGCCGTTTGTCGACCCGGATTCCTTTTAGTGTTGGGCCTGACATTTCCATTGGTTATGGTGCTTCCTCCACTAAGATTCACTCTTTCGTTTCCTTCCTCCATATCTTACTTTCCTTAATCATGCATTCGAACCATAGTAAGATATAAAAGAATAGTCTAAGAGAGAGGGGAGAATAGAGATAGGATATAAATTATATATAGCAAATACTAGTACGTTACTATAGCGTTATCGAATATCCTAATCTCATTGTTTGATTCATTGAGATTATGTTTTCTAAAAATCTTTTTAAAGTTCTAAATTCCTTTAGTTTTACATAAACCTTTGTTCTGATACCATGTTGTAACATCCGCCACGCCAAGGCCCGAAAATATGTCCAAGGCCCGAAAATATGCGCTACTGATGCAGCAGTCACTAATAGTATTATTCTCCGGTGAAAAAAAAAGATTAGTTATAGTATCATTAACATCAAAACACGTGAATATGAAATTTTTCAAAATGCAGATTTCATTAATTTCCATATTCATTACATAATCCCAAAACGTTGCTCGGGTTATGATAAACTATAAGTACTACAAAACACTCCAAGAGCAACATATGAAGCCCCATTGGTTGATCAGATTTTACTACTAGACAACTATAATTTATACCATTACATACATTCAAACAAACTTAAGATAACATAGTAAACATAAATAGATTCCTATATAGCTAGCTCTACCTCCTGCACGTCTTTGGAAGCTTTATTCATCAAGCCTAAAACTTGAAAACCTTACTAACGATTTACTCAAATGAGTACCCGAGAGTTAAAGGGGAAAAACAAAAACTTTAGGTTAGACAAAAAGTACGGTGTGAATAATAATATGCCATATTGATGATAGATATCTAGTGAGACCACGCCACTGAGCAGAATGGGTTTTCCCCACCTTAGTATCCTTTGATGATATTTCTATCACAATCATACTCCTGCAATCGCACAAGTTATATAAACACAACATAACTAAATGCGTGCATACTAGATGGGTAATCCTAACTAATCAGTCTGAACTAACTGACTGTCTATTTCTACTTCATAGTTTTCTTAGGTTTACTATAAACCTATATGGCTAACTCAGGTTTACCATATATACCAAGATTATCTAACTTAGGAAGACACTAAATTGTTCGTTCAAACACAATCATCTTAGTGTTAACCTAACTGTTTGTCAATCTCATGGTTTTACTAGGCTCAACATGAACCTAATGGTTTTGACAGGCCAACCAATAACCTACTAAAGTTATAGATTCCTTTTGGTGTGTAACCTACTTTTATTTTTACGTTTATAAAGCTCTATGCACCAGAATTGTGGACAAATATCAACTGGGGGATAACAGTTGAAGTATAGGGCGCTACCCTACACCAGTTCCATTATCTGGTTTCCTATTCTCTAATCTTTGACTCAATTCATCATATCATAATTTATCTAATGGTGATAAGAATAATAATTTCACTGGTAAAATCCTAGGCTAAATACCCTTTTTATTTCCTTGAAATCATAATTCTTTGTTAATGATTTAACCCTTGAAATCATACTTAGAAACAAGAAAATTATAGCCCTTTACTTTATTTAAAATTTTATGCCAAGATATATTTGCTTTTATAAAACATAGGTTTCACTAACTTCAAAACCACCCGGAGGTTATTTGTGATGATCCACCTTTCATTCCATAGAAAGATGTATCGTAAATTAGAAAGAAATAGGTAGAAAAGAAATAGATAGAAAGAAAGAACTAAACAATATCAGAATCTCATAGCAGAATGGAAAAATATATTACAGCACATAGATATTACATAATATTCATCATACAACAGAGTCATACAGTTACACAACATCACATTAGACAGTCGTGATGACCTGCCAATTCATTACATCCCAAAATGAAAAGCAGAGCTACAAACACAACGGAATATATATATATATATAAACACACACACGCCAAGTCTCCTGCTCCAAATCTTTTCCAAATTTGTCAAGCCAACCTGATCACTTGGCTACTCATAAAAATTTGAGTACCCAAGAGTTTAAGAGAACAGAAAATAAACTCCAAGTCAGACATGGGTCTGGTGTGAGTAAACGGTTAAGTTGTTTAACTTGGAAAATCATTTTGAAATCAAAGGTATCTCATAAGAATCTCCACAAATAAACACAGACAAGTTTTTCCATTACGATAACGAAAACATTTGATAAGAAATCCAGTTATATTATAATAGTGTCTAGGGTTTTCAATATAAAATGGGAAACAGCTGGAATGCTTACATCTCACGTTCCAACATAATTAGGCACAATCAAAATCGTACAGGTGCTTATTGGCAAAGATACTGGGGTATCGCCCGTCACAGTACCTGTCCAGATCAGAGTACCGAGGATCCACCCTGATCCCCTGCAACACAAGACCGAAGCTACACCTTACTGGATAGTCCGAATAAGTCAACCCCGCGGTTGTGGCCAAAAACTACCCACATAGCCGAATAAAAGGACCTCTAGACAAGGGAAAATCTTATCCTACTTGGGTGCTACCCACTTAGCCTTGCTGCACCTCCAATGTTTTAGCCATTCCCGGTTGATGAGGCTTGAGGCTACGATTACCTTTATAGCACACATATCTTGGAATGCTCATCGTCCTCCATTGACGATGGTCTGATAGCATTCATCCATACAAGTCCGTTCCGAGTCCGAATGAAACTGAAGGAACTATCTCCATTACACTCGTTTTGAAATCACCCTCGGAGTTAACAAAAAATAGCCCTTGCATTCAGAATTTTCATTCTCGATCTTCACTTGAAATTTCATGACCTATCGTTTAATTTGGATCGATGTGGTATTCGGATAACAATTTGATATCCGATCTCGGTCTCATCGACATCCAAATGCCTTCTCTTTTAAGGCCAAGTTGTTTAAGTAAAATAATTTAATTTAAATCAGAATATTATATTCACATAGCAATTCCTCACAGATAAATACCTCATATTTATCAACAGCTCAATCCAAAGCAATTCATATCACAGAATATCACAGATTAACATACTAGAAATATTAATCAATCCCACCATTCAATACAATTTGATCATCCATAAGCAAAATTAATTAATCACACAATTTATAATTAATTTAATTTAAGTCACAAAATAAATTAATTACTTATAACCCTTCTAAATTGTTATTAATTAATTGCAAGCCATTAATTTTATTTAATTAATTATTGAGATTAATTAATATCCTTTGTAATTACTTAAGACATTAATCAATTAAAATTATAAACCATTTATCTAAATCATTTACTTAATTATCACTTAAATTTTATTTAACAAACCTTTGGAATTAATTTATTATTAACATAAGAAATAACTTAAGACCTTTAAGTTAATTAATAGTTAAAAACATTTCACCTTTTTAAATCGACTACTTAATTACACTATTTAGTTTCACTTTAATGAACTTAAGAATTAAATAAAATAAAGGACATATAATAAAATACCTTAAACTTAATTAATTTAAAATAATTTATTTTATAATCTTTAATTAACCCAAAACTTAAATAAAACATTTATTATTTAAAAGAATTAGTTAACAAAATTGTTTCAAAAACTTGTTTTATTATTATTTTTAAATTTAAAACTCTGTTACAACTCGTTAAAACACTTGTGTACAACCTGATACTTCCCCAAGTCCAACACGTAAGCAAACTCGAGCCAAAACACTTCTTTCCCGAGCTCTCTCTCACTTCTAATCTTACAGCAATCCAAACATAAACATTGATGCACATGCACACACAAACGGCTCCGACCATCATTGCCATCGCCGGCAAGTCGACGACAACCTCTCCCTCGATTCCAACCACCCAGAACTTCAAAACGAACACGAAATCAAATTCGAGCAAAATCGAACACCACCTGAACCAAACCCGATCCAAAGATTCGCCACGCACCACCACCTCCGACCATCTGAAGCCTCACCGTTGAACCCAGACATTCATCAGAGTCCCACACTTCTATTCCTCCTACTCCGATCAAGTCCGATGCTTCCTCGACGTCGCACCGGCCTTGAATTCTACATCGACCAAATCAGGTTTTAAACCCTAATTCGTCGTCGACACGCCACCATGATGGTCTGAAAAATCAAAGAGCATTTTTCCCGAGTGCCTCGACGTCCGAGCAACCCTCAACGACGAACTCGACCCTCCACTATTCGCCGATCGCCAAAAATCACCCAAAACATGGTTCTCGTTCAACCCAAAATTCATCAACCAATATTTACGTAACAATCTTTATATTACCATTAAAATCATGGTTTTCGAAATCGAATGAGATAATATAGGTGAAACAAGAAATCATGGAAGTCGAAATTTTGACATGCTTTGAGTTTCACTGTGTTTCTTCCTTCCCAGTAATCCTACCTTCTAATTATACTTAGAAATATTTTTAAAATTAAGATTTAGTGAAGTCAAACATATTTCCTTTATACAACATAGCCTCTAAGAGATTAGAGAAAAAGATTAGAATTTTGAACTTATTCTAGCCTGTTGAATCAAAAACAGAGACATTCATATCTATATACAGACATGCACACAATCAACTCATACATATATACATGCAAGCATATTATACATTCATGCAACAATAGAAAAGTCATAAATCATCACATGCACAAGTAAATAAGGAGGTTTAGCTTTTTAAAAATTTAGTTTACTCACTTGAAAATGTTAAATAGAGAAGCTTTTTGTTTGAAAAATTAGGAAATTTGATTTCTTGATTTGAAACAAGAACTTGATTCTTGATTTTGATCATCTTGTTATTAGTTGAGTTGAATCTTTGCTTGCTTCAGTTTTGAAATTTGCAAGAGTTGTTTTGTTTTAGTTTTTATTTTATTCTCTGGTTTAGTTTTTCTTTTGAAAGATGAAGAAAAAATGAAAGAGTAGGAGTAGAGATGAATATATAAGAATGTACAGCCTTGTTTTATTATTATTATTTTTAAATGAAGAAAATAATTAAATTTGAATTTTGACACTTGTAATTTGCATGTTATACTTAGCTTACAATTGTCTTATGCATGCATTTTCTTATGTTTTTTTTTTGTTTTTTTGTTTTAGTTTATATTTTGTTTTTTATTTTATGTTTACTTAGTAAGATAAAATCTTTTACTCATTCCTATTTAAACTTAAGCTATTTACTTCAATTAATAACTATATATATATATATATATTTAAGTCCAATTTATTTTTAAGACATACAAATCATAGTTTTATTTGCAATCTATATATATATATAAACAATAGTAATTTGAAAATACATATTTTATTTAATTTGAAAAGAATAGGTTTTGTAAATTTAAATAATTATATAAGAAGAATATCACATTAATATTGCCAAAAATTCCAGGTTGTCATATTCCTCCCCCCTTAGAAGAATTTCGTCCTCAAAATTTAAAAGTAAAAGATAATCAAAAGCTCTTATATTCAAACAATCAAGCATACACATCAACCATATACTAACAACCAAAGCAAACAATTCATTCAAACAAATAATCCTAACTATCCTAACACAAATCTAGATAGGCTTTCCCAATACTATCTAGAGTTTCCTAGGTACAATCTATGGGATCCTCGCTCCACTGAATCTTGACCAGCTTTACCACTTTGTTCCTTAGCTGCTTCTCATCTCGATCCACTGTCTTGACTGGATGCCTGACCATAGCTAAGTCTGGTTTGAACTCTAAATCTTCCTAGACTGCCGGTTCTACAACTAGTGATGGGTCGTACACATACTTCCTCAGATAAGATACATGAAATACATTGTGAATTCCAGCCATCCATTCTGGTAATTCAATCCTCTCGGTCAAAGCACCTTTTCTCTCGAGAACACGGAAAGGTCCAATATATCTCGGAGCTAGCTTTCCCGTCTTACAAAATCTGATGCTCCTTTTATCGGGGAAACTTTAACAAAAACCAAATCTCCGACTTCAAATTCAATTGCCCTCGTCTCTTGTTCACATAACTCTTCTGATGGTCCTAGGCTGCTTTCATTCTCTTCTTGATTAGCTCCACCTTCGTAGATGCCTCTCAAATCAAATCTGGACCAAGAATAAGACAATCTCCGGATTCTACCCAACAAGACGGTGATCTACAAGTTCTTCTGTACAAAGCTTCGTAGGGTGCCATCTTAATACTCGCTTGATAACTATTGTTGTACGAGAATTCTACCAAGTGTAGATGGTCCTCCGAAGATCCATCGAAATCTAGAATACAAGCCCTCAACGTATCTTCAAGAATGTAATTCAGCCTTTCTGTTTGACTGTCGGTTTAGGGATGATAATCTGTACTTAAATTCAACCTTGTTCCAAGAGCTGTTTGCAGAGCTTTCCAAAATTTACTGGTAAAGATTGGGTCATGGTCGCTCACTATAATGACGGGAAGCCCATGAAACCTGACGATCTCTTTCAAGAAAATCTCTACTAAAGACACTGCATTTTTGGTTGCCTTAACTGGAATAAAGTGGGCGCTCTTGGCCAGCCGGTCTACGATTACCCACACTCCCTCATTCCCTTTTTGGTCCTTGGCAACCCGTCGATGAAGTCCATCGATATCATTTCCCTTTTCCATTTTGGAAATTTTAGAGGCTGCAACAATCTTGCGGTCTGATCACTCATCACTTGTTGATAGATTGCACATCCATTTACGAAGGTAGCAATATCCTTCTTCATGCCCGACCACCAAAAAACTCTTTTCAAATCCTTGTACATCTTTGAGATCCCTGGATGGATACTCAACCTTGATTTGTGGCCTTCCAACAAAACTTCTTGGCTCAATTCATCCACATCCGACACACACAATCGTCCGTTGATTCTTAAAACTCCTTGACTGTCTATCTTGAAATTCGAATATCGACCTTCCTTAGCTCTAAGGATTAATTCCTCAAAAGTTCTATCCTTCATTTGATTGCTTACAATCCTTTCCTGTAGAGACGGGATAAATTCCAAAATAGCCAAAGTCGCATTTCTGATCAAAGCATCTGCCACTACATTTGCTTTTCCCGAAGTATAGAGAATGTCCAGATCATATGATGCCAAAAATTCCACCCATCTCTGCTGCCTCAGGTTCAGATCTTTCTGAGAGAAAAGATACTTTAAGGGTTTATGATCGATGAAAAGCTTGAACTTCTCACCCAACAGATGATGCCTCCATATCTTCAGCGCAAAGATGATAATAAGCAATTCCAAATCATGTGTAGCGTAGTTCTTCTCATGTGGCTTCAACTACCTACTCAAGTACGCAATCACTCTTCCATTCTGCATCCGCACAGCACCAAGCCTTACTCCACAAGCATTCGTGTAAACTTCGAACTTACTCCTTCCATCTGGAATTGCCAAAACAGGTGCACTAGTCAACCTTGCCTTTAGATCCAGAAACTCTTCTTCACGCTTAGGAGTCCATTTAAACTTCGCTCCCTTCGTAGTCAGTTTGGTCAAGTGGGAGGAAATCTTAGAGTAATCCCGGATGAATTTTCTGTAGTAACCCGCCAAGCCAAGAAAACTGTGAACTTCCATAGGAGTCTGCAGTTGCTTCCACTCTTGAACAACTGCCACCTTGGCCGGATCCACAGAAATACCTTCTCCAGATATGATGCATCCCAAAAATCTTATTTTCGACTTTTAAAAATGGCACTTCGAAAACTTAGCTTTCAGGACATGTCTCCTCAATGTTTCCAATACTATTTCCAAATGACGCTTATGCTCTTCCTCCGATTTGGAGTAGATGAGTATGTCGTCGATGAACACGAGCACAAACTTGTTTAGCACATCCCGAAAGGCATGATTCATCAGATCCACAACATAAGCCGGAGCGTTGGTTAGCCCAAAAGGCATAACCATCCACTCATAAAAACAGTTGGGTCCTATGAAGGCAGTCAAGGGTATACTGTCTTCAGCTACCCTTAGTTGGGGGAAACCCGAAGCTAGATCCAATTGAGAGAAAGTAGAAGCTCCATGAAGTTGATCGAAAAGATCGTCAATACGAGGCATGGAGTACTTATTCCTAATAGTTACCTTATTCAATTCTTGATAGTCTATACAAAATCTTAATGACCCATCTAATTTGGTCACAAATACTACAGTAGAACCCCAACTAGAACGACTAGGCCTGATAAATCCTCTCTCCAAGAAATCCTGAGTCTGCTTCACCAATTCTTCTCTCTCTAGGATCCATCCTTCTACTTGGTTGAACCACCGGTATCGCTCCTGGAACTAAGTCGATATGAAACTCAATCTCCCGATGCGGGGACAAACCTTTGACTTCTTCGAAGACGTTTGGAAAATCCCTAACAACTTCAACGGTTCCTACTTTACCTTGAGATGCCTCGAGTCCATGCAAAAGACTAACCAGGTGAATTCCTGAACTATCGCAAGCCACTTTTGCAATCCTTCCCAGTTCGGTTTCCAATGACACGGTTCTCTCTTCACAAATCAGAACATCCTTATACTTGTCTAACCAATCCATTCACAAAATAAGGTCAAATCCTTTAAAATCCAATACAATTGGGTTGCACGAGAAACTATAGGATAGATAAGAAATTCTTAGACCTCTACAGATCATATCTAACTTGGTCACTCCCTCTATGGGATTAGATACAAATATAGGGAGGTCCACGATATTAGAGGTTAGATGAAATTTCTCTACAGTTTCCAAAGAAATAAAACTAAAGGAAGCACCATAATCAAACAAAACTCTAACATAAATGCCATCTAAAAGCAAAGTATCTTCGAGAACGCGTTTTCCCTTCCCATCAGAAGAAGTTGACGGTGCACCTTGAATACCAAACACTTTGGTCGGTTGAGCTCTCTGAAGAAGGGGGCAAGTTTTCACTATATGCCCTGACTGCTGACAGTTGAAACATAAGGACTTCTGAACCATCGCGGAAATGGGTCCACTCTGATGCTGCTTTGAAGCTACACCTCTAAGACACTGCTTAGCCAAATGACCTTCCTGCTGGCAAACATAACACTTTCGAGCTGCATTGTTGCCTCTAGGTTTTCCTTTACCCTTCTTCTTCCAGTTCGGGTTGAATTTCCTTTATTTTGGATTGGTAGAATTTCCACTCGGTGCTGCCACTGTTGCCAAGTGTTTCTTTTCCATAAGCTCTTTGTATCTCAACGCCATATCTACCAGTTCCACAAATGATCCTTTGAGATGTGCAGTCATCTTCTCATGAAACTCGGGCCTCATTTCAAGCACAAACATCTCGTTCTTCTTAGGGTTTTGTCAATAAGACCATGTCCATAGCGGGACAACCGGACAACTCATTAAACTTGGTTTCATACTCCGATACTGACAAACTTCCTTGCTTAAGATGTAGAAAATTCCTATACAGTCGAGTCTTCCCTACGGTTGGCGTAAACTGTTCTTCAAACATTTCCTTGAACTTGCTCCAAGAGATATCATCCTCGGAAATATTCATTGTAACTGTATCCCACCTTGTAGCTGCTCCTTCTTGAAGTTGCCATGATTCCATAACACGCTTTTGCTCATATGACAAATCCAAACTCATACGACCGTAACCAGGCTTGAACTTCAATGCAGACTCCGTACCCTTAAAAGGCTTTCCTCCGAGATTGGTAAATCCCTTACAAAATGCTGCAAAACTCACTTGAGGCGGTATTGGGTTTACAGCCTTGCCAGTTACCCTTCCTCCTTCGGCTTTCGGACCTCTTCCATTTGTGGTCATCATGCTACTCACACCTCTGCCTCTTCTTCCTCTAGAACTCATGTTGGCAACCTAGACAAGTAACCTAACAATCAGATAGGGGTGTGTGTGTGTTTGTGTGTGTGTGTGTGTATATTGCAAGCGCTCCCTCATGATAGGTATTAACCCAAAGCCTAGGTATTATCTCAAACTTGCTTTGATACCAACTATGACGACCCGTCTTTCATTCCATAGAAAGACTACCATAAATTAGAAAGAAATAGGTAGAAAAGAAATAGATAGAAAGAAAGAACCAAACAATATCAAAATCTCACAGAGGAATGGAAAAATATATTACATTACATAGATATTACATAATATTCATCATACATCAGAGTCATACAGTTATACAACATCACATTAGACAGTCGTGATGACTTGCCTATTCATTACATCCAAAAATGCAAAACAGAGCTACAAACACGGCGGAATATATATATATACACACACACGCTAAGTCTCCTGCTCCAAGTCTTTTCCAATTCGTCAAGCTAACCTAATCACTTGGCTACTCATAAAAATTTGAGTACTCAAGAGTTTAAGAAAATAGAAAATAAACTCTGTATCAGACATGGGTCTTATGTGAGTAAACAGTTACGTTGTTTAACTTGAAAGATCATTTTGAAATCAAAGGTATCTCATAAGACTCTCCGCAAATAAACACGGACAAGTTTTTCCCTTACGATAACCAAAACATTTGATAAGAAATCCAGTTATATTATAATAGTGTTTAGGGTTTTCAATATAAAATAGGAAATAGCTGGAATGCTTACATCTCACGTTCCAACATAGTTGGCACAATCAAAACCGTAAGCGCTCTTATTAGAGATTGGATTCCATACAGTGGTAGGGCTACTGGGGTACCGCCCATCAGAGTATCTGGTCTAGATCAAAGTACCGAGGATCCACCCTGATCCCCTACAACACAAGACCGAAGTTACCCCTTACTGGATAGTCCGAATAAGACTACCCCACGGTTGTGTCCAACAACCGCCAACACAGCCGAATAATTGGGACTTCTAGACAAGGAAAAATCTTATCCTACTTGGGTGCTGCCCAATTAGCCTTGCTGCACCTCCTCTGTTTTAGCCATTCCTGATTAATGAGGCTTGAGACTACGATTACCTTTATAGCACACATATCTTGGAATGCTTATCGTCCTCCATTGACGATAGTCTTATAGCATTCGTCCATACAAGTCCGTTCCGGGTTCGAACGGAACCGAAGGCACTATCTCCGTTATACTCATTTTGGAATCACCCTTAGGGTTAATGACAAATAGCCCTTTCATTTAGAATTTTCATTCTCGATCTTCACTTGACATTTCACGACCTATCGTTTAATTTGGATCGATGTGGTTTTCGGATAACAATTTGATATCTGATCCCGGTCTCATCGATATCAAAACACCATCTCTTTTAAGGCCAAGTTGTTTAAATAAAACAATTTAATTTAAATCAGAATATTATATTTATACGGCAATTCATCACAGATAAATAACTCACACTTATCAACAGCTCAATCCAAAGTAATTCACATCGCAGAATATCACAGATTAACATACTAGAAATATTGACCAATCCCAACATTCAATAAAATTTAATCATCCATAAGCAAAATTAATTAATCACGCAATTTATAATTAATTTAATTTAAATCACAGAATAAATTAATTACTTATAACCCTTCTTAATTGTTATTAATTAGTTGCAAGCCATTTAATTTTATTTTAAGACCTTAATTAATTAAAATTATAACCCATTTATCTAAATCATTTACTTAATTATCACTTAAATTTTATTTAATAAACCTTTAGAATCAATTTATTATTAACTTAAGAATTAACTTTAGACCCTTAAGTTAATTAACAGTTAAAAACATTTCACCTTCTTAAATCAACTACTTAATTACACTATTTAATTTCACTTTAATAAACTTAAGAATTAAATAAAATAAATGACATATAATAAAATACCTTAAACTTAATTTATTTAAAATAATTTATTTTATAATCTTTAACTAACCCAAAACTTAAATAAAACATTTATTATTTAAAAGAATTAGTTAAGAAAATTGTTTCGAAAACTTGTTTTATTTTTTCCAAATTTAAAACCCTGTTACAACTCGTTAGAACACTTGCGTACAACCAGATACTTCCCCGAGTCCAACCCGTAAGTAAACTCGAGCCAAAACACTTCTTCAACGAGCTCTCACTCTCACTTTTAATCCTACAGCAGCCTAAACCTAAACACTGATATACGTGCACACGCATACACAAACGCCGACGCTGCGACCATCGTTGACATCGCCGGCAAGTCGATGACAACCTCTCCCTCGATTCCGACCACCTTGAACTTCGAAGCGAACACGAAATTGAATTCGAGCAAAATTGAACACCGCCTGAACCCGAACCGATCCAAAGATTTGCTATGCACCACCACCTACGACCATCTGAAGCCTCGCCGTTGAGCCCAGACATTCGCCAGAGTCCCACGCTTTTATTCCCCCTACTCTGATCAAGTTTGATGCTTCCTCGATGTCGCACCAGCCTTGAATTGACATCGACCAAATCAAGGTTTTAAACCCTAATTCGTCGTCGACACGCCACCAGATGGTTTGAAAAATCAAAGACAATTTTTCCCGAGTGCCTCGACCTCCGAGCTACCCTCAGCGATGAACTCGACCCTCCACCATTCGCCGATCGGCAGAAATCACCCAAAACATGGTTCCCGTTCAAACCAAAATTCCCCAACCAATACTTACATAAAAATATTTATATTACCATTAAAAATCATGGTTTTCAAAATCGAATTAGATTATATAGGTGAAACAAGAAATCATGGAAGTCAAAATTTTGACATGCTTTGAGTTTCACTGTATTTCTTCCTTCCCAGTACTCCTACCTTCTAATTATACTTAGAAATATTTTTAAAATTAAGATTTAGTTAAGTCAAACATAATTCCTTTATACAGCATAGCCTCTAAGAGATTAGAGAAAAAGATTTGAATTTTTGAACTTATTCTAGCCTGTTGAATCAAAAAAAGAGACATTCATATATATATATATATATATATATATATATACACATGCACACAATCAACTCATACATATATACATGCAAGTATATTATACATTCATGCAACAATAGATAAGTCATAAATCGTCATATGCACAAGTAAATAAGGAGGTTTAGCTTTTTAAAAATTTAGTTTACTCACTTGAAAATGTTGAACAGAGAATCTTTTTTTTTATAAATATGGAAATTTGATTTCTTGACTTGAATTAGGAACTTGATTCTTAATTTTGATCTACTTGTTTTTAGTTGAGTTGAATCTTTGCTTGCTTCAGTTTTGAAATTCGCAAGAGTTGTTTTGTTTTAGTTTTTATTTTATTCTTTGGTTTAGTTTTTCTTTTGAAAGATGAGGGAAAAATGAAAGAGTAGGAGTAGAGATGAATATATAAGAATGTACAGCCTTGTTTTATTATTATTATTTTTAAATGAAGAAAATAATCAAATTTGAATTTTGACACTTTTAATTTGCATGTTATACTTAGCTTACAATTGTCTTATGCATGCATTTTCTTATGTTTTTTGTCTTAGTTTATTTTATTTTTATTTTATGCATACTTAATAAGATAAAATCTTTAATTCATTCCTATTTAAACTTAAGCTATTTAATTCAATTAATAACTATATATATATATATATATATATATATCCAATTTATTTTTAAGATATATAAATCATGATTTTATTTTCAATCTACATATATATATATAAACAATAGTAATTAGAAAACACATATTTTATTTATTTGAAAAGAATAGGTTTTGTAAATTTAAATAATTATATAAGAAGATTATCACATTAATACTGCCAAAAATTCCGAGTTGTCACATTATTGCACCTCTAAAACTGTTAAGCTATAAAGGCATATAATAAAACCATTCAAATTGATAAAGTGCGGCATCAATATCGTCGGCATGAGTTATCGCACCCCTTGTATATTGAAATCATATTAAAGCATCTGATTTATAAAGCATAAGGCCATGAGGCCAAAATCATTTTAGTCGCATAACATAAATATATTGGTCTTCGAATATAAGAGATACAGTATTTGGTTTGCGTGGTAGAAAGCTTTAAAACTTGAAAATATGGGAATTCCAACAATGATGACCTTTGACATCAATATCATAGAGTCGCTAATATCGTTTATGTCGATCTAGAAAATAGGTGGTATCATTGCCATTTATATCAATGTCGAAAGTAATGTACATATGCGACATTGTTGTCTTAAAGTAATAATGTTGAAATTAAGTTATGCGACATCAATGTCTCTTTATATAATAATGAAGATATGAAATGTCATTGTTATTATAAATGGTAATGCCAGCATAGATAAGTGCGACGTCATAGTATAAGGAGTTGATCTTGAAAACAAGCGGCATTATTTAAAACCATAGTGAAAACTTGCGGCATTACGATGGTCGATATAAAAAATGCGGCATTGCTGCCATAATACTATTGTTTTTAAAGCAATACTAATGGCATTACCATAGCCGATATAAAATATGCGGCATTGGTAGTTGCGGCATTGATGGATATCAACATTGATTAATAACGATGTGGCAATCTCATAGTTAACATAAAAATTGTTTTATTTAAAAAGCAATTTTTTCTCACCAACTCCAACCCTTTGCCAAATTGCTATTGGATAATAAACTTCTTTAACTAATCCTTTTAGAAAACTAATATAGATCAGAATTATCGTTCCCAAAACAATTTGCAAATCATTAATATTATAATATTGTTATTAAGCTTTTCTAGTCTAATAAATTCTTAATAAATCATAAACGCTTGAGAAAAATCCTCAAAAATCAAAATAAATCAGAATTAACATATTCTTTAACATATAAAAACTTCAAGACTAAATACATTATTTAATGATTTTTAATAATAAATACCCGAAATAAATGATTTTCCTTACTTAGGAAATTCATTAAATATTCATTCTTGCTTGGAAAATTATGAAATTAAAATCACACTTCTATAATAATATTTTTAATGTCATATCCTAATTTCAACTCAAATAGATGTCCTAAACTGGATTTTTTCTCTTAAAATCTGTTAAGCAATTCGATAAGAAATTTGATAAATTATCAATAAGCATATGATCATTATTCATTCACAACATGGTATAATAACAATCATAAGATTCGGGTTTAATCATAAAATAAAACATAAACAAGCATATTTGAGATAGGTAATCATTATTCACCTTGATTTGATGAAGATAAATAAGATTTGAATTTATATTTGATTTCTCCTAAGCTTTCATCATATTTCCTAACTTCTTCTTCTCTTGAATTCCTTAGTAATGGTCGTCCTTGTGTTTGACAATGTTTCAGTGAAGTGATTGTGAATGAGGAAGTGAGAATGGAATGGTTTATGTTTAAAAAATATAGCCTTTTCCTATTTTGCCCTTCACATGAATTCCTTCTTCATATTTAAGTTATAATCAATTCTATTAACTTATTAATTAAGGCACGACCTATTTTAGTTATCAAATCTTATTCTCCTTATCATTATATATTATTTAGTTTAATTTATCTAATTAGATATCCTAATAATATTAATCGAAATTAGGGGTTTTACAGTTATCTACTTAGATATTTTTGAAATGTCTTTTCAAATGTGTTTATAAAGGTTATATGAGTTTTCTAAAAGGATTTTGATGTTTTAAAAATTATTTTGAACAAGTGTTTTACTTTACGAAAATTCCTTTGCTTTTTTATAAAGTCGAATTCTTTTTAAAGATGGTTGCTTTTAAATTATGTTTCAAATGGAAGTTTTAAACTTAGGTTAAAGTGTTTTAAAAGGGTTTGGAATTTATGTAAGTATTTTAATGGATTATTTGATTTAATAAACAAGTACTATTTTTAAAAAATGGAATCTTGTACTCCTAATCAAATATGTTTTTAGACAATGATTTCAAGCAAGATTTATAATGAAGTTTTAAACTTTGTTTAAAGAAGTTTTTAAAAGTATTTTTTAAAAGTGAAGAAATCATGGATTACAACACTATTGTTGTAATAAGTGTTTTTGAGAAAAGAAAATAGATTATGGACTATAACATTTCTGTTGTAGTAAATAGTTTCGAAAAATTTGTTTATTATATATAGTATGTGGAATTTACAAATTTGATTGCATATGGAAATTTAGTAGTTCTATACTTGGCACTAATGGTTGATAAGTGGATTAATCCTCTATTTGTGAGATCTAGAATTGGAGTGTCTAAGTAAGAGTTGGAGCAGCAGTGCTCTGACTTACCTTGCTTTGTTTCTGGGTGAGGGATAGAGTAGGTAGAAATATCGGAAACATGACAAGTGTAGGAGATTTGATTTACATAAATGATCTTTATAATTTATGGTGGTATGGAAAGTATTGTTTTATACTTCACAACAAATTCTGACGATGGAAACTTATCTCTGTCTTAAGAATTAAGAATGTATATCGAGGCAAGGTTAGTTCTCTAGCCTATCGGATTTCATTATTAGTCGTGGGATATTACTGTTTGAAATCAGAAAGTGGTGGTAAGCATATTTGGTCTAATTTCCATACGATCTATTTACTTACACCAAAAGAAAAGTGGTTTGGGTTAACTGTAAACAATGCTTTTAAATGGTAGTTATTTTTGGCTTAACTTAGCATGGTTTGAAAAAAAAAATGAAATCTTCCTTAAGATTTGAGAATATACTTATACCGTTGAGAAAAGTATGTAAATACAGTTTTTAAGTATTAAAATTGTAGTGTTTTATGAATATATTTATACTATTGAAATAAGTATATGGATATTTTTCCAAGCATTGAAAAAGTATATATGAAAAACAATGAGTAGTATACGTATGTATATCTTTTGTAGAAGGGTATTCTAGTACAAGTGTAAAGTGATTTTAATGAAGGGATTAATTAAAGAGGCTTAATGGTTTCCTATGTGCTTAATCATGCTTGGAGGATCTCTAATTAAATTGCTTGTTTATTTGATTGTTAAATAACCGACTATCAAAGCTTGATCAAATATAACTCTGGAAATATCTAGAAGAAACAAGGAAATTATACGATATAGTTATTTTAGGTGATGCTATATTGTACGTATAAACTCGTTTTGTTTTTTTAGGACAAATAATAAGGAAATCCGACCCTAATCGCTTAGGAGGTTATCTCCTCTCTTATGTATTGTCTGTTTATTTCCAAAAGAACTGGGATTGAGTAAACCGAAAACTGTTATTTATTGGCTTGGAGAGACCAAGATCAGATAAGCATGAGTTATCTGAAAACCACTTTGAACCAGCATAAGCATTCGAATTGAAGACGTCTTGAAGATAATGGAAATCGAAGACAGAGTTCTTTAAAGTGCAAGGGCTACTTGCTACTAATCCTTAGGATAGATGTAGTAGAACTAGTGTTTTCGGTTTGTTCAGTTCCAGAACAACTTGTATGGATGAATGTTGGCATTGCATTATTATATGGAGGGCAATGTTAGCATTCTAATTGGGATTCACTAAAAAGGAAAAACGTAAACTCAAGCCAAACACCCGGAAATAAATAAAACATCGAAGATGCAGCAGGGCTAAGTGGTTCGCTATCATTAGGGTATGATCATCACTTGTATCTAGATCGATATTTATGGATTATGTATGCTGGTCCCTCGGAACGGTTTGTCAAGTTGGCAACCAGGGTGATGATCATATTCGGTACTATCTAGGAAGGGGTGGGCCAGGTCTGTGTTGGTGGAGATGCAAGGTTTGCAACTTCGGTATATTTTATCTAGAGGTGTACTGTACGGAAGTAGTCCCTTACCTTGTAATTATTGGATCCATTTTCGTCTCTTTATGGACTTAGTTATATACTAAACATGTTATTGAATATAATTAACATAACCATTCCGGCTATGATTCTTTATTTATTTTAACCCCTAGAAAGTATTATAATATCATTAGATTTCCTATATAATGGTTTGGTTATCATAACATAAAAACACATATGTGTTTGTATGTGACATGGTCTTACGAGATACCTTTATTTTTGAAAGGTTTTATGACGTTAAGTAATCCAAGTGATTCGAGTTTACTCACGCTGGTTTAGCGAATTGATTTGGTTGTTACTTTCTTATAATACTTGTGTCAGACCCGAGTATTTTTCTAGAGTAAGCTTTGGATAATTTGGAGCTTCCGGAGATGAACTATATACCTTCAAGACATATTTTCGTACTTTTATTTTTCCATTGTATTACTTATCTAAATTTACCAACATTTGTAAGGACGGGTTGTTATAACCGTCCAAGCTGAGGATAGGTCAGATTCTAACTTGTTTATGAATACTAAAGTTTTCTTTTATAAAAATCATTTGGATATTATATATTACTCGTCACGATGTGAGATTGGATTCTAACTTTTTTTCTTTTACCCTAAAATCTATCATTTTGGCACTTGAATGTTTAGCACATGAATGTCGTGGACATAATAGTATCGACTTTTAAGGGTCGAAAGGGTAGGTCATTACACTCTATTTAAGGAATCATATCAGAGTCCACAGTAAAGAGGTCAAGTGAGACATACTAGTTTGGAAGTAAATTTTATCTGGTCGAGTAAATGATCAGATTTATATCATGCACGAATGGTCTAGTTATTATCTCGGTTTGTTGATTTTGATGATAACAACCTTGATAACAAAATACATTCATATAAAATATGGATACAAATGTTTTGCAAACTTATATAGTATATGGTGCTGGATATTATAAAGGTGTTGAATCAAAGACTTTACAGCATAAAGACTCAAAGAAAGGACATGAAGACTCATGAGTATAAAGACCAAGATATGAAGATCTCAAAACTATAGTATAGTATATGGAGTCATAGAATATTGTAAAACTCTTTGATAGCAATCCTCGATCTCCCATATTCTTATCCATTATTTTAAAGCAAAAAATACCCTAAAATATTCTACAAAATATTTTCAAACGTTAAAATGTTTATAAACGGTGATTAAATTATTTTACAAAGTATCAAAATATTTAACAAAGAAAAAGGTGGTATTTGGTTTGTTATTTTTAGTTCTGGGCTTTCGTCCGTACAAAAATGCACACGACACATGTATATTGTCGAAAACGACCAATTTAAAAAACGAAGTTAATTATTTTTCGCATTTTGGAAAATAATATAAGTATGTGAAACAATCCATTCTTCTGTCGTCCCACTATCCCCTTCGTCCTTCCATTCGTCTTTCTTTCTTCCCCTTCGTTTATCCTCCATTCTTCTCATATTTGACATACACATTGAAAACCGAAAATACAAAAAAAAATTAAACCAAACACTACCTAAGTTTTAGAAAAAAAAGAATTTTCAATTTTCAAAGGGAAATGTCGATATATACCCTATGAGTATATCGACATACATGCTGCAAATTTGAAATTCAATTTTTAAAATAGTGTATATTTCTTATAACTCTTCACGAATGGACATATCTGTTTATTTTCTATAAATAGTGGGTTTCAAATGAATTTTTTTGAATAACTAATTTCTTGTTTCTTCTTTCCTCTTATTTTGCCAAAATTTCTTGTGAAAAATTTTCAAATCTCTTCTAATTCAACTAGAATCAATTCAATCTTCATTGTATTGATTCTTTGCTATTTACTCTCTGATTTCAATCATCGCTCTCTCAATTCAAGATCAAAGTGCTACTCAAGTGGCTATAGGATCCATTGTATGCCAAGTTCAAGAAATTATATTTGGAAAAACCATCGAAGTCTAGTTGTATGTGCTTAGGTGTGATTATAGCCCATTAAAATCAATTAGGTGTGTTCGGTAGCTCGAAAATCCGAGTGGGTATGCTTGTAGCTAATCCAAATCAAGTAGTGTACCATGAGCCTGGAAAATCAGAAGGGTATGTCTCATATCCTTAGAATCGAGATTGTAATTGGGTTTGCCTTCTGGTCATTTAAAGATTGGAATTTGAAAAGAAATCTATACAAGCAATTATACGAGACTGGATGTAGAAGAAATTTGAACCAATATAAAATCCACGATGTCATATCTCTAACTCTCTATTTTACTTTACTACTTTTAGTTTATCTTTGTTTGCAACTTTGATTGATTGTTGATACAATTCTATATTGAAAATATGTGACTTAACATTAAACATGAAAGAAATTTAAAATGATGTACGAAAGTTAGAAAACACTATTCACCCCCTCTAGTGTTTATTTAGCCTTAAGACCCATAATTCCACAACCCATACTTAGTATCAGGGCGCCAGGTTTTCAAAAACTCGTAATTTGATTTTTGAAAAGTTTAAATGACTAGTAATATTCTTAATACTTATATAGAAAAACAGTTTTTTGGAACTAGGATGTTATTAGAAACTAATTGTTTTGAAAAGTCACGTGATTTCTAGGAAATGTATGATTTTGTATTGTAGGAATAAATTTTCTATATGGCTAACAGTGAACAGACACTTGAAAATCAAACATCCCAAATCAAGAAGGGCAAAAAGATATTGAACATGGATGCTTAAGACATATGACTGGAAATCTCGAAATCTCGAAAGATATTGTCTATAAAGACGGTGGATCAATTAACTTCGAAGGCAACTGAAAATGATATTTGATTGGCATCAGCAATGTTGGGTAACTCTAATATTCTAACTAATTATAAAGTTTTGGTGGTTAGGAATCTGAAACATAACTTGCTTAGTATTAGTCAATTTTATGGTAAGGTATTGAAATTAAGTTTGACAAAGATAATTTCCATATCTAAGACAATGAGAATGAAATGAAATAGAGAGCATAAATTGGTTTCAAATTGTCTATTTTGTATAAACAATGTGTTTGAAGTTAATGATTGATGTTGTAATTTAAGTGAATGGAGTTTTGAGTAATAAATTGGAAATATTGGAATCTTTGGTAATTTGAGTTAATAAATTAATCAAGGGATGTATTTCAACATTTAATTGTTGATTAAAAATAAATAGATGGAAATAAAGTTTTAAAAACTTTATTTTGAGGGTTTAGAGTGAAAATAATCAAATATTGTATTTTAATTGAGTCAATGTAATAATATTGGTAATTATTGCCAATATTAGCCTTTCATTGATGTAAAAGGAGAAATACGTAGAAATTATGTATTTTATTAAAATAAAAGATGAAATATTGGTTGGAAATAATACTTTAGTGTTTAAATAAAGTTAAAATGATTTGTTGTAATTTATTTGACAAGAAAACAACTTTTGGATAAATTGTTGTACTAAAAATAGTCTTCTGTAATAAATAGTGTAAATTGTGTGATTTTAAAAAAAATAAGGTTTTACTAGTAAAAATAACTTTTTATAGTTGAAATAAATTTTATGTAGTTAAAATAATAATTTTATTCACATAAATTTGTGCGTATATTTTTATTTGGTTTTAAAATGAAGAAATTGTACATATTGATAAAATATGATAAATATGCACATAACTTAACATATTCACTTAGGTTTTTACCCTTGGGCTTTTGGGGTAAGGTTTAAATCAACAACCCATTACTGGAACCTTCTAGTGAGAAAGAAAAAAATACAGTACGTAGTTTCCTTCATCTTCTTCTCACAACTAAATATACATTAAATAGAAAATAAGAAAAATAATGACCATCCTCTTGTAAATTCAATTTCTACTCAAAATTGCAGCAAATTCAAAGAGAGAATCCATTAAACCAAGATTATTCAAGGTAATCCAAAACAATACTAAATTAATTTCATCAAAACCTTTGAGCTTGAGATGAATTGTTTGTAACTTCTTTTATTGTTCCGCATGCTTCTTTTCTAGCTTTTACAGGGTCTTGAAGCCTCTCTTCTTCATCAAAGCTCGCAATTTGCTATCGAATTCTTGCCAAAATGCTAAGATGAGTTCAAGCTCACAAATTTCTAGCTGGAAAATGAATTGCCTACGAAAATTTGGCTAAAATCGGTTACTGTATATAAGAATTCTATCTGTTAGTTATTTCTTAGTTTTCTGATTTCTAGTTGCTACTTTGAGCACCAACATCACTTCCATTTTTAATCGAATTGCTGCCGAATCTTTTCTTAATAGTATTTTAGTTGTCAAACTCTATGCATGCCAATGTTTATGACCTGAAACAACCTGTAGCTATGTTAAACTTTTGCTCAAAGATTGAATCGCATTAGAGAAATGGCTTAGAACGGGAAGAAATCAATTTGTGTATGAATGGTCAACCGGGAGGTCGGCCATGCACTTCCCCAGGTCGACCATACGGTTGAATTAAGCAGCCTCATGGTTGACCTGGAGGTCGACTTAAGGAAGTGCAAGGTCGACCTCCTGGTCTACCTACATATGGTCTTTATATATATTTGTTTTTCAAGTTTTTTCTATAAGCTTTGTCTTCCAAATTCAATGCCTTTTGTGACCAATTCCTTTGCAATTTTGAGATGATTTTGATGATGCTTATAGGATATTATATCCATCAATGGATTGGCCAACTTTGGGAGGAATTTGGAATTTTAAAATTTGGTTTAAATTAGAATATCCATTTGGAGTGAATTCTTCGTTTTTCTTCGATTTCAAGCGCTTTTCTTCCAAATAAATTTTAAGGAAACGTCTAAATAACTTAGCTTTTGAAATCATTATTATGAAATATTTTTAAATTATTATTAAATTATTTCAAAGTATTTTAAAATATTTGTTTTCTATAATAAGGAGAAATTTCACTAAATTGCTTACAAAATGGTTTCAGAAAATTATTTTTAAATCTCGTTTTCTCTATAAAAAAAATATTTTATAAAGAATATACTTTATTTTTATACTTTTAGATGTATGAGAAAGAGAATTGAATTATTTAGTAAAACACGTGGTATAGGACACGAAAGTTAACTTTTTCGGTTAATTTCGAACTTGTACGATCGAAATCTCTTGAGTATATTGTTTTGAGTTGATTATTGAGATTTATAATTCCTATTATGGGAATTATCTGAGTTAGCCAATATTTGGTAAGTCGAGAGGCTCGAGATCTCTTATTATAGGAGTAATAATCAATGAGAACCACTTATATATGTTGTTTTACTCACCGATGAGAAGAGGCAAGTCGTGAGATGAGATTTCCCTTTTTGGGAATTAGGGTTTGTGAGAAATCACTATGAGATTTATTAACACTTGTCGATGATACGAGGCAAGATATATGATTATTCTGAAATCTCTGAGATTTGAGAATTTTTTTTATGATGTGGAGTTAACTATCGATTAGTAAACCATTTAGTGTGAACGTGTGGTATAGGATGCACATTAACAATTTTCGGGTTTCTTTTCGAGAATTTGTGACACATCCACGAGTATGCCAGTAACCTTCGGTTCATCTGACTATATGACTTTGGTCACCAGAGTAATGTGACTTTGGTCACCACAAGTATGACCTTCGATTCTACGAGTTAGGTACCTAAATTATAAATAGCACTAGACAAAAGTTTAGCACGTGCAACATTGCTTCAACATTGCAATCAGGGATCTGACCAATCCAAGTTTTTTAAGATTTCTAAGTTTTTGAGTTTTATACGATTTCACCATTTTTGAGATGTTTTGTTGCATTGATAGCCTAGTGCTACATGAGATGTTATGTATATAAACGGTGATTTTGATTTTATGAGATTTGAACTCTTTTTAGAGTTCTATGAGATTCAAATTTGGGAATTTTGATAAGTTTCCTTTATGAATTTTGAATGGTTTCTTGCTTTTGTGTTGAATGTCTTTGAGTATGGTTTTCTTATGTTGGACATAACCTATTCATGCGGCAACCTTTTGCTAATCTATACCATGGCATTATATTTGAACCATTTGTATACCATTCCTTTATAGTTAAAGGAAAATTCCCTTATGCACTTATATTTCTCTTATATTTCTCTTATCTTGTTCTAATATCAAGTTCTAGCTAGCCTGACCCGTGTATTTATTACTCGGGTCAGACCAAGTTGCAGGTTAGGTAGTTGGACTCTTAGCTTGCTTACCTTTTGGAATTGCTTATCTTATGGACCTTTGCTAGCTTTTTTTTGGGTCTTCACCGTCGTCTTTGGGATTATAGCATAGTTTTTGTGGAGTGATCTTTTTGCTTGGGAACTATGTGATGTATATACTTTTTGTGTGACGTGTGTGTGTGTATCATGTTTGAATGCCACTTGCTACATGTTGTATTACATTTGATGTATGTATATCTATATTATATATGTTGCTGTTCTATGACTATCGATTGTCATAATTATTATATTTTGTTTTTGAATCGATCTTGTAGCCACCATAGCAGTGTATTAGATATGAATTAAGTAAGTCGAACTCTTGAGATGAAATGAAAAAAATGAGTGCAAATACCGACATACTTAGCCCTTATCTAATGCAAGCTATGATGGTCGCCCTTAACCATCTCTATTCTCTATATTAGCGGACAGAACTACTAAGTAATTCTCTTTTGTAATGTGGGACTCGGGATGGGGCGCACAATTTGGTATCAGAGTAGGTTTCTAAACAAAATGTAATAAATACATAATAGTATACATGATTATCATACATCGAGTATATACACTTGTAAACATCATCTCCAAATCATAACCAAACCTGAACTTGTCCTTAACCTTTTAATTCCTTTAAGGGTGGATAGAAAGGAATATGTGTGGGAATGTTAATTTTAATTCCATAGTATTCCTTATTTAATGCATTTGAATTGCTAATATCTAAATCTGTGAATAATCCTATCTTATCTTAACTTTTAGCTATGGCTGTAAGAGGACCATCCAGTGGTTCTTGTCCCGAAGGGGTTTATTTGTCGACCGACTAGATTTTCGCGCTTATTAGGAGCACTCAGCCTCCTGTCCCAGCTCACTCTTCTCCTCCATGCAAATCCGCATTTGCGCGAATGTGCATAGACTTCACTCACCTCGGAGGCAAGCCGTTCAAAGGCTCCGAGTCGGTTCTTGAGGTTCAGGCTTGGCTCCGTACTTGCAAGTGCATCTTCACTCACATGGAGATATCTGATCATCATTTAGTTCTTGTAGCATCGAGTATGCTACAAGAATGAACTTTAGAATAGTAGAGCTTCTTATAGAGGATATGAGTCCACCCTCACATGGCCGCATTTCGGAGACAGATTTGTGCTTTAGTTCATACCAGAGTCCGAGAAGGCATTCCTTGCCCATCGCTTCCTTGAGTTGAAGTAGGGAAAGTCATCTGTATCAAATTATGTTTCATCTTTTGAGTCTCTAACTGAGTATGGGCTTGAGTTCATTAGCACCCCATACAAGAAGAATGTTAAGTTCGTATCTGGACTTAAGAAGTATTTAAAGAAGTCGCTCATGCTTCAACTTAAGCTCTCATTCGAGGAGCTTGTAGATTCGACGGTTCACCTTGAAGCCATCGAAAAGGAAAGGGACAGTATTGATGAGGTCGAGGTTCGAAAGAACCCATAGAAGAAGAAATTCCCTTTTCAAAGATCTAAGTCCTTTCCTCCTAAGAAGAAGAAGAAGCAAGTGATTCTAGTTCTTTTCCAGCACCTCCTTCAGCCAAAGTCTTAGCTTGCTTCAACTGTGATTCTCGAGATCTTCTAGCTCGCGAGTGTCCACATCCTCGCAAGTGTCTCTATTGCAAGCAAGAGGGACACATGATTTCTACTTGCCTTAAGAAGAAGAAGAAGAAGGATGCCCATTCTGGCAATCTAAATGTGGAAAAGACCTCTGGTAGTGCGTCTCAATCCCAAGGTATATCTCCTACAGTTCTTGAGGGTTCTTTATTGTTCCATGATCGTTCTATTAGAGTGCTCTTCGATATAGGTGTGTCGCATTCATTCATGTCGAAGAAACTCGTTGATGCCTTATAGTTGGGTATTTCTTGTTTGATTACTTCTTTGAGGATTGTGAATTCTATCGGAGGATCCGCAACCCTTAGTATGCTTTGTAAAGATGTTGAGATTCTTATTTATGGCTTTTCTTTCCATGCGAATCTGCATGTGGTTTATTTTCTTGGATTCGATATGATATTGGATATAGATTGGCTAGTTTGGTACGATGCTAGGATTTTATGTTTAGAGAGAGTCTTATATCTTCGACATCCCGACTCTCTATCTCAGTTGTCCCTTATTCTACGGGATATCGATTGTCATTCTATAGCTTCTCTATTTTCTCTTGAATCTCGAGACGATGATGATGTGTCTTGGATTTATGTTGCTTGTGACATTCCAGATTTATTTGAGCATGTTTTGGGATTACCACCCATGTGGGCTATCGACTTCTGCATCGACCTTATTCCAGGTGCACAGCCTGTTAGTCGTCCTTCCACGAGAATCTCTACTAAAGAGAATGAGGAACTCAAGAAGCAACTCCTAGAGCTTGAAGCCAAGCATTTCATTCGATCTATTTCTTCGCCATGAGGAGCCACGATGGTATTCATGAGGAAGTCCTATGGGACTCTTGGGAAATGCATTGATTATCGCAAGCTTAATGAGTTAACCATCAACAACCGTTATCCATTACTTAGGATCGACGATATGTCCGATAAGTTAAGTGGCGCTAAGATCTTCTCTCAGCTTGACCATGCCATGGGATTTCACCAGCTCTGAGTTGCGGAAGATAAAATTCTACTTATAGGTTTCTGCACTCGCTATGGACTATATGAGTGTCTCGTTACGCCATTCAGTTTGATGAATGTTCTTGCTTTCTTCGTCAACCTTATGAATCGAGTATTGTGGGAATATCTCGATAAGTTCGTTCTTGTATTCATCGACGACATTCTTGTGTATTCCAAATCGGAAGATGGTCATGCTCGACACCTTAGAATTGCTTTGAGTACTCTTTGCTAGCATCAACTCAAAGCAAAACTTTCTAAGTGTCATTTCCGGGAAAAGCAAGTTAAGTTCTTAGGCCACGTGTTTCTTCCGAAGGCATTTTAGTCGATCCTTCGAAGATCGAAGCTATCCAGACTTAAAAGAGGCTGAGAATGTTCATGAGATTCATAGCTTTCTGGGTTTGGCAGGTTAGTATCGCTGCTTCATCAAAGACTTTCCCATACAGTGCTTCCATTGACTAGCCTTACAAAGAAAGGCGTTCGCTATGTATGGTTAGATAGGTGTGAGGCTTCCTTTCGGAGATTGAAGGGGCTTCTCACTAATGCTCCTGATCTTGTGGTTCCCAAAGGGAATCAGGATCTTATTGTCTATACCAATACCAGTCATAGTGGCCTTGGTGCTGTTTTTATGCAGAAGGATAGGGCAGTTGCCTACTCTTCAAGGCAATTACGTCCGAACGAGGTCGGTAAGCTACCCATGATTTAGAGCTTACCGCCATTGTCTTTGCTTTAAATATGTGGTGTCATTATTTCTTTGGAGAGAACTTTACTCTCTTCATCGATCGCAAGTCTCTCAAATACTTGTTCACCCAGAAGGAACTCAACATGCAACAGCAGTGTTGGCTCGAGTTTCTAGCTTTGTATGATTTCGATATTCAGTATACCCCTGGCAAGGGAAATCGAGTAGCTGATGCTTTGAGTCGCAAGCATTTAGCTAATGCATCTATGGTGATTGAAGAATGGAAAGTTCTTGAGACTCTTTCCATGTGTGATATTTGTGATCGTGCTTCCACTTTAGATTCACATATTCTATTATATAGCATGGAAGCTTGTCCTACCCTTCTTGATCGGATTGCCGAGGCACAACAACAAGATTCTGATATATCCACTCTTATTTTGAAGTGTAAGTTTGAATCCCACAATGATATTTTGAAATCTATATTTAACACACTTTATTTCATCAAACAAAGGAAATTTTGATAAGCTAGTGTGGTTAGGATTTCACCATTTTTGAGATGTTTTGTTGCATCGATAGCCTAGTGCTACATGAGTTGTTATGTATATAAATGGTGATTTTGATTTTATGAGATTTGAACTCTTTTTAGAGTTCCATGAGATTCAAATTTCAAATTTTGATGAGTTTCCCTTATGACTTTTGAATGGTTTCTTTCTTTTGTTTTGAATTCCTTTGAGTATGGTTTTCTTGGATATAACCTATTCATGCAACAACCCTTTGTGAATCTATACCATGGCATTATATTTGAACCATATGTATACCATTCCTTTATAGTTGAAGGAATAATTCCCTTATGCACTTATATTTCTCTTATCTTGTACTAATATCGAGTTCTAGGTAGCCTTACCCATGTATTTATTAGTCGAGTCAGACCGAGTTGCAGGTTAGGTAGATGGACTCTTAGCTTGCTTACCTTTTGGACTTGCTTATTTTATGGACCTTTGCTAGATTTTTTGTTTTGGGTCTTCACCCCCATCTTTTGGATTATAGCATAGTTTTTGTGGAGTGGTCTTTTTGGTTGGGAACTGTATGATGTATATATTCTTTTATGGGATGTGTGTGTGTGTGTGTATCGTGGTTTAATACCACTTTCTACATGTTGTATTACATTTGATGTATGTATATGTATATTATTTGTGTTGTTGTTTTGTGGTTGTTGATTGTTATAATATTATATTTTGTTTCTGAATCGATCCTGCAGCCACCATAGTAGTGTATTAGATTGGAATTAAGCATGTCAAACTCTTGAGATGAAATGGAAAAAAATGAGTGCAAATACCGACATTAGCTCTTATCTAATGCAAGACTATGATAGTCGTCCTTAACCAGCCCTACTTTCCACATTAGCAGACAAAATACTAAGTATTCTCTTTGTTGATATGAGTCTCGGTGTGGGGCATCACAAACAATGTTAAATGATAGTGAATTACTTGATAGTTTCTAGGCTGAAGCAGTTGCTACAACATGTTATATTTTAAATAGAGTTCTAATAAGGCCTTTGACAAAGAAAACTCCTTATGAATTATTTTATAATAAAAAGCCTGAAGTGTCTTATTTTCGAGTTTTTGGTATTAAATGTTTTATAATTAATACAGAGGACAATTTAAATAAATTTGATGCTTAATTAGATATAGGTTTATTGGTTACCCTAATAGAAGTAAAGCTTAAAGAATATTTAACACCGGAACTAACACCACTGAAGAAACATTATATGTTTCATTTGATGAGAATTTCAAAATCAACAATACCAGTTTTGATGAAGAATAAAATGTTGATAAAAAATTACTAATAATGAAATCACTAATGATGAAATAATAATAACTCCAAAATTTTACATCCAAATAAAAGAACAAAATATTTGAAAGATCACCCAATAGAAAATAATCTAGGGAATATAGAACCTATTGTAAAAACAAGAAATTAATTAAATAAAATGAGTAATGTTTCTTTTATCTCAACTATTAAACCAAAAAATCCAAAAGAAGCATTATTAAGATTCTGGGATTCTTGATATGCAAGAAGAACTAAATCAGTTTACCAGAAATGATGTTCAAGACCTAACGATAAGTATGTAATTGGAACTAAATGGACATATAGAAATAAAATGAATGTACAACGACCCGTAAATTTTCAATAACTAAATTTGTTATTTTAATAAGATTTTGGTAATTAAACTTGGAAGAAAGAAAAAAAATTAATTTGTTAATGAAACAATAATTTGAATTAAAGTTAATAATGTTAATATAAGTCAACTACTAACAATTTGAATGGAATCACAATAAATGGAATAATGGAAATGTCATACTTGGTTATAAAATAGAATATAAGAAACAAATGTAAATAGTTAATTAACTAATGAAATAATGTATTGTTAATAATAATTGAATGAAATTATCGTTATAATAAGAAATTGTAACATTTGTTTGTAAGTAATGAACTCGTAAATATAATTAAATGTAAATATGACAATTAGTTGGACAAAAAGAATGGGTATCAAGATTTATTAATCTATTGGAATTCAAATTATAATAATTGGATTAATTGCAATTAAATGAAATTTAATATTTAATTCTTACGCTAATAGATATTAAGATGAAATTTGAGAATATTAATGTAATGGATCATGAACTAATATCAATTTCATCCATTTGATAATAATTTATTGAATAACAAGATTTAAAATCAAGCGAATAGGTTTATTGGAATTTCAATTGATAATTAATTAATTTACTGAAATTGAAATTAGATACTGTAAAACGTGAAATATTCAATGATAAATTGATACTGAAATTTGTTTAATGGATTCTAAATTTACCAAGTAATCCAAACTGATAAAATTTGTGAATAATTAAATTTGAGTTGGAGAATTTATTTAATTGACTTATTATTAAATTATTTAAATTAACGTAAAATTTGCCGTTTTGGCAACTGTCTCGGATTTCGATGAAACTAGTTTCATTAGATCCGTAACGGTGAATTGTTATAGAATTTAAGGTTTCGTATCGATTAGATTTGTCCTTTGATCATACGGGCTCGAAACGCCTCGAAATTAATTTAATTGAAATCAATTTGAAATAAGTTGATTTTATTATAACTTCTACATATGATGGAATTTGGATTTGAAAATTGTTCCATTGATTTTAAAATGTTTGTAACCATCTATTTTGATATATGGGACGACCCATTTTCGTTCCGGAGACAGAACGGGATTTTCGGACCATTTATCGTTCAACTTTCAACCCGAATCAATCTGGTCCATTCTAATTTCATCTTTTGTCTATAAATAGCTCATTATAAACCCTAGCCACTTCTCATTCCTATTTGTTTGTACATACATTTCCTTCTCATCTCCTCTTTCCGATGGCAGACAAAACCCTAATTCCCAATTGCAATTTCAAATCAAAATCCAACTTCAAATTAAATCTCCTCAAACTATATCGAATTATATATCGATTTGAAGCACTTGACGAGCGCATCTCAGATCTGTAATTCATTTTCCAAATTGAATGACTGTTCGTCTAGAAATTGAAGAACTATTTTCAGCCGCTCCTTTCGTCGCGATCGACTGCAACTGATCGACGAATCAAGGATGGCATATTGAGGAGATTAACGAGGGATTTGCATCTAGGTGGTTCGTATGGCAAATCGATGGTTGGATGATCGGTGATAATTCGAATAAGGTTTCGTTATGGTGGCGGAAGCTGGGTCTTACAATATGTCGTGGTAGCCGTGGCCACATGTGGTCCCACGAGAACTGACCGAAGTCGAGCGCGAGAGCGTCAGCATGGGCAAGGCGATGTGCGGTGTGGTTGTAACGACCCGTATTTTACGTATCGAAAGATCGTAGAACTGTTGTCATTAGGTCGTTAGTATTGTTAAGTCGTTTAGAATTTAAGTTGTTTGGAGCTTAAGTCGTCCAGAGATGAGTCGTCCTGGGTTGGGTCGTGTTGTAGCATAAGTCGGTGGAGCGACCTAAGGAAAGTAAACGGCTTAAGGAGGTGAGTGACTTAAGAGAATAAACGACTTAGAGGAGTTAGTGGTAGTGGTTGCCGACTTAAGAGATTTGACCGACTTAAGGAATGAGACCGACTTATAGGGGTGACCGACCTATAGGAGTGAGCGACTTAGGGGTTTGGCCGACCTAAGGGAACTAACGACTTAAGGGTTAACGGCTTAAGTTGGTAAGTGACTTAAGGAGTGTGTTGGATTAGGTCGTGAACGAGTTAAGGATAGGTCGGCTATGCCGTGTTATAGTTAGGTCGTTCGAGCGACTTAAGGCAATAGGTTGAGTTGTTGAGTCATCTCCTGTGTTGAGTCGTAGGTCGCGTGAAGGCCTAAGGAGTTAGGTCGAGCATGTTATAGGTCGCGCATAGGCTTGAGTCGTTGGGTCGGCTTCATGGTTAGGTCGTAGGTCGTTGGGTCGGCAATATTGTTAAGTCGTGAGTCGCATGATGGCTTGAGTCGTAAGTCGTGGGGCCTTGTTAAGTCATGACCGACTTAAGGGGGGGCGAACGACTTAAGGATTCAGCATATAAATAGAAGTGCCTATCTTCATTTTTAGGATCCGGATTTTGAAGCGACGAAGTGCTTCTATTTTGAGGGCTCGACTACAACACTTCTTTACTTCTTTTCTCCACTTTAATCTAGTGCTTCCTTCCATCCAAGATTTAAGATCAAATCGAAGATCCAAGAGCTTAGATTGAAGATCTCCATCCATTGAAGAGAGATTTCATCGTTTGAAGCGGAGTTTTGGCGGATCGAGCTAGATACTTTGCTGTCCAGATCTGAAGTTAGTTGCTTTTGAGGTGTTTAGGTGATTCGGTGAGTGGTGGTTATCTCTCACACGGACCCAAAGGAGTATATTGGATCGTTGGCTTGTTTGTGTGTTAAAGGTGGTGATTTCATGCATTTTCCTTAAGTCTGCATGTAGATCCATCGTTCATAAAGTTTTGATATCCATTTTACTACATGTTAACCTATGCTAGTTCATTCATCGAGATATTACTTAGAATTCATACTTGTTAGATTTGGCCTCTTTATTTACGAAATTTCCATTATTGTTAAAACTGTATTTAGATCTTGTTTGAATGATTGATTACATGGATTAATGATTGATTTGATTGATTAGTTGATTGATGATTTGAATTTGGACAAGTATGGTCGGAGATGATTCAAAAGCTAAGTGGAAAGGCTCTTGAATAAGGAAAGCTGCTCGTGGCATATGAAGCGGATGATAAAGCTCATATGGATAGGTTTGATGATGATGTTGAGATGGGACTTTGCTATGATACGATGAGGCAAAGCATGATGTTGAGATGGGACTTTGCTATGATGCGATGAAGCAAAGAATGATATGAGATAGCCTTGGTTTAATCCAGACGGGATCATCCCAAGCATGTTGATAACTCGGTGATATGGTTCGAGTTTGTGGATAATGGTCGGCTTGAGAGGCGCTTGAGCTAGTATGGAAATAGTCGTCGAGGAGGATGACTAGAAGGCTGAGATCTCATCGTTGTTGAAGGTTCTAGCATGCTCAAAGCAAGAGTACGCTGGGCAGATTCCATAGTCCCAAGACTAATAGTTAATGGTCTAGTACTCTGGGCAGATTCGAAGTCCTAGGCACGGGTCACGATGACGTGCAGAGTTATGTCTAGAACCGGGGTTACCATTAGCCCTTGACGGACGGATGAAAGAATGAACCGGTCATTCAATAAACGGTGATATCGAGGCAATGATAACAGTGATAGCCAGAGTCATGGATGTTTGGATGCTTTGGCTGTATCGTCACTCGGTCTCAAGAGCGATGTTTTGTGGGTGCTTATCTGATCTTGGTTTAGGCCTTGGGGGTTTGTGCTTGGAAAACATCGACATTGATTCGAGTGATAATTGTTTTACTTTAAATGTTTGCTTTGCTATGTTTATTTCTGCTTAGGGGGTTTGGGCGCTATCACTATAGAAAGAGGTGGAGTGGGAGGGTTGGATTCCTATTCCTTTTTCCTTTATGCTCTTTTGGTATGTTTGATAGTTGATTTACCGCTCACTAAGACTTTTGTCTGACTCAAGGTTTTATGTTCAACTCTTATTACCTTGGGCTGTTCATCCATTTTGGGATGGGCAGACTAGGTAGCAGGTGACAGGTGACAGGTGTTGTTCTTAGTGACCAACGCTGTTGATGACAAAGACAAGCTGGGGGCTTTTGCATATTGTTTTCTTACCATATGTACTGGATGTTCCGCTGTTTGTATCTTCTCTGAGTGATATGTAGTGAGGCTTGCTGTATTGACTTTTTAGATTGTTGTACCAAACTATTATGAGTTTATATGATGAGATTCTGTTCTATGGAGCTTCACTATGTATACTTTTCTATTGTATTTTATCCATGCGCTGTGAGTAATACGATAGACTATTCTGTGTTTACCTTACCTAGATGATCGTCCATGGCGGCCTGGCACACTTTTCAGCGCACTATTCCCTTGTTTAGTGCAGGAGTTATGGGCGGTCGTCACATTTGGTATCAGAGCTTTGGTTAATCGATTTTAGCCAATGCTCGCTGACGTAACTACGTATGAGAGACGTAATTGTATTCTGATGGATGATTACTATATATAATATAGTAGCTTAGAAGGATTTTAACTTCTTATGCAGTTGTCTCTCAAGGTGTATTAATCATTTTCTTATAGATATTAGGAATGAGTCGAAGAGGGAGACCAGCTGCTAGGGAAGGCCGTACTGTTGAGGGGGCTGCTGATTATGCTTCTATGTTCGAGGCCATAATGACTTCGATCATGAGAAGGATGCCAGCTCCGGGGCCAACGGTAGATGTTGGAGTTCAGGTTCAAGCTCCAAAACCAGTGGATTTTGCTAAGTTGTGCAAAGACTATACTGCTCTTGGAGGAAAGGTTTTCTTGGGGACAGAGTCAACCATTGAAGTTCAGAGGTGGATAGATGCTTGTAGAAGGATCTTTGGTGACTTGGGAATTGTGGATGCAACTAAGAGGAAGCTTGCATCAAGACAGCTTCAAGGGAGAGCTTCTAATTGGTGGAACTCTATCACCATTGATACTCCATAGGAAGAGATCACTTGGGTGCAATTCCAAGCCAGATTTGAGGCTAAGTTCATTTCTACAGCTCAGAAATCTGTTCTGTTCAAGAAATTTGTGGAACTCAAGCAAGGTGGAAGACCAGTTCTTGAGTATGTTTCTGAGTTTGAAGCCTTGTCTAAGTATGCTCGGTCGTATATTGAATCTCCCTATCAGAAGAATGAGAAGTTTGTGACAGGTTTGGACACTTATCTTGGGAGACAGTTGGTGGATCATTTGGACGATCCGTTTGAGAAGCTTGTGGAGAAGGCTCTCCGGCACGAGAATCTGTTTCCTAAGGAAGGATCTGTTGTTGCTATGACTAAGGAGGAATCTAAACCACAGCAAAGTGGGAACAAGAAGAGGAAGCAGCAGCAACAGAAGGGTAAGGATGGCCATAAGAAGCCGAAGGGTGAAGTGACCTGCTACAACTGTCAGCAGAAGGGTCATCTCTCCAGAGATTGTAAGAATCCGAGAGTGCTGGTGAAGTACCACAACTGTGACAAGCTGGGGCATATCAGGAGGAATTGTCCGCAACCGAGGAAGGACAAATAGATTGTGCAAGCTTATGCTTTGGGGGCTGTGCCATCATCTTCGAAAGCTCCTATGGTGGAAGGAAAAGGAAAGAGTGTGATGGTACAAAGTACCCTTTCCATTTGTGGTGTTCCAGTTAGAGTGTTATTTGATACTGGGGCGTCGCACTCCTTTGTTTGTAATGAACTTGTAGGCCGGTTGGGTTTGGAACCGGATATTGTTGATAGACCATTGGTTGTGACTAATCCAGTTAGGGGTTCGTCTTGTTTGTGTATGATATGCCGTGGTTTGGTTGTATCGAGTCATGATTGCTCTTTTGTTTGTGATTGTTTTGTTCTGAACTTTGCGGGGTTCGGAATTATTTTGGGTATGGACTGGCTTAGGAAGTATGCGGCAAGGGTTGATTGTAAGAGGCTGGAGGTGAAAGTCGAGAATGTGGAAGGGCGAAAGGTTGTGATACGATGTAAGCATGAAGAAGGCGTCTTCATGAGCTTCATGTATTCGCTAGTTGTTCCACGGGATGGACTGTCATCGGTGCCTATTGTGAATGGATTTGAGGATGTCTTTGATGAAGTCAAAGGGTTACCGCCGCATAGAGAGATCGAGTTTCGCATTGATCTAGTTGAAGGAGCCAGACCTGTTGTGATGCCTCTTAGGCGAATGGCGCCTAGGGAACAGCAAGAGTTGAAGGGCAAGTTGATGACCTTTTACAGAAAGGATTCATTCGGCGTAGTGTGTCCGAATGGGGTGCACCAGTTGTGTTTGCAACCAAAGCGGATGGATATTTGAGGTTGTGTGTGGATTATCGTGAGCTGAATAAAGTGACTAAGAAGAACAAGTATCCATTGTCGAGAATAGATGACTTGTTTGATCAGCTTCACGAAGCTAAGGTGTTTTCTTAGATGGATTTGGCAACGGGATTTCACCAATTAAGAGTGGCAAAGGATAGTGTGCCGAAGACTGCTTTCAGGACACCATCCGGTTTCTATGAGTGGCTGGTAATGCCGTTTGGATTGACCAATGCACCAGCATATTTTGTGGATCTTATGAATAGAATTTCAGAGATCAGTTGAAAAAGTTTGTACTTGTGTTCGTGGATGATATTTTGATTTATTCCAGAACTAAAGAAGAGCACAAGACGCACTTGCGGATTGTTTTGGAAATCTTGCGAAAACAACAGCTGAGGGCTAAGTTTTCAAAGTGTCACTTCTGGAAGAGTGAAGTGAGGTTCTTAGGCCATATTATCTCTGGAAATGGAATAGCGGTTGATCCCGCCAAGATGGCAGCAATCCAGGATTGGGTTAGACCTAAGAATGCATCTGATGTGAGAAGTTTTCTTTGATTAGAAAGATACTATCGTCGATTTATCAAAGACTTTTTCAAGATAGCTGCACCATTAACAGGATTAACGAAAAAGAACCAAGTATTCAGATGGGATGCTAAGTGTGAACAAGCTTTCGGAATCCTGAAAGAGCGACTGACAAGTGCTCCTGTTTTGACTATTCCAAGTGGAAATGATGAGATGGTGGTTTACACCGATGCATGTGGTACTGGACTTGGAGCAGTGCTAATGCAGAAGGATAAAGTTGTTGCATATGCAAGCCGACAACTGAAGCCGCATGAAAGGAATTATCCGACTCATGATTTGGAGTTAGCGACGATTGTTTTTTCTCTGAAGATGTGGAGACATTACCTATTGGGAGTTGGGTTCGAGTTGTTAACAGATCATAAGTCATTGAAGTATCTTTTCTCCCAAAAGGATTTGAATCTTCGGCAGCAACGATGGCTAGAGTTTTTAGCATCATATGATTTTGGTATAGCCTATACTCCGGGAAAGGGTAACGCAGTGGCAGATGCGTTAAGTCGAAGACATGCAGGATTGGGAGCCATGTTTTCGGAATGGAAGATCTCGAGTATTTGGCTGGATTTAACTTCAGGCCCAGATGTGAATTGGAACCTGAGATGTTGGCAAACTTATCGATAAGACCTACTCTGGTGGAAAGAATTGGCGAGAGCCAAAAGCGAGACGATAAGCTTGTCAAGATTATCCGTGATTTGGAATCTGGATTGGATCCCGAGAAGGGTAAAGGATTTGAGGTCGATCGAGAGGGTTGGCTTCGGAAACAAGGACGACTAGTTGTTCCCGATATAGATGAACTGAGAGATGAAGTTCTGAAGGAAAGTCATCACTCGAAGTTGACAATTCATCCAGGTGGAAATAAGATGTATCGGATATGAAGAGAACCTATTACTGGGAAGGTATGAAGAAGGATGTTGGAAATTTTATTTCCAAATGTATGAACTGCCAGCTGGTAAAAGCCGAACAGAAGAAGCCAAGTGGATTGCTTCAGCCATTAGAAGTTCCTACATGAAAGTGGGAGCAAATATCGATGGATTTTATTGATGGGCTACCTAGTTATAGAGCAGGAAATGAAGGGATTTGGGTCATCGTAGATCATTTGATTAAGAGTGCAAGATTCATTCCTGTTCGATCAACTAGGACTGCATCGAAATTGGCTGAGCTATATGTTAAGTGGATAGTTCGATTCCATGGTATTCCAAAAAGTGTAGTGAGTGATCGAGACCCATTGTTCACTAGTGGATTTTGGAAGAGCTTCCAGGAGGTTTTGGGAACCAAGTTGTGTTTGAGTACAGCTTATCACCCTCAAACAGATGGTCAGACTGAAAGAGTCAACCGAGTTTTGGAAGATCTCCTCAGAGCATGTGTTTTAGACTGCGGAGGATCATGGGAAGATCATCTTCATTTGGTGGAGTTTTCGTATAATAACAGTTACCAGTCAAGCATTGGTATGGCACCATATGAAGCATTGTATGGAAGACTGTGTAACTCTCCGACATGTTGGTTGGAAACAGGAGAAAAATTAATACTTGGGCCAGAAATGATTCGACAGACTTCTGATTGTACAGAGATCATTCGGCGACGAATGAAGGCAGTCCAAGACCGTCAGAAAAGTTATGCCGATAAGCGTCGTAAGGATTTGGAATTCGACGTAGGCGATAGGGTTTTTGTGAAGATTTCTCCACTAAAGAATGTTATTCGATTCGGGAAGAAAGGAAAATTGACTCCGAGATTTGTTGGACCATTCCCGATCATCGAGCGAATTGGAAAGCTCGCTTATAAATTGGAATTACCAGAAAAGATGTCGGGTGTGCACAATTTTTTTCATGTATCGTATCTACGGAAGTATGTGCACGACCCAAATACAGTGGTTTCTGCTGATAGTTGTGAAGATTTAGAAGTTGATCCAGTTGTTAGAAGACCTCGTAAACCGCTTCGTGTCGTGGGAACCGACACGAAACAGCTTAGGAGGAAGGTAGTCAGGTTGCTCAAGGTACAATGGAGTGATGATGTTAACGACTGTACATAGGAGGAGGAAGAGAGGATGAGGGCATCTCATCCTGAACTCTTCGAGGTATGGCCCTAAGGTGTCGTGACATCTCATGAATTTGTAACTTGTTCTAGTCTTAGAATTCTACATGCTAGGCTAGCAATTGGATGCATGGTTTGTTGATTGCTATGGATGGTAGGCACGCAGAATAGTTTTGGATGCTCTTGTTTGTTTGGGATTTCGGGGTCGAAATTCCTAAGGGGGAGAGAATGTAACGACCCGTATTTTACGTATCGAAAGATCGTAGAACTGTTGTCATTAGGTCGTTAGTGTTGTTAAGTCGTTTAGAATTTAAGTTGTTTGGAGCTTAAGTCGTCTAGAGATGAGTCGTCCAGGGTTGGGTCGTGTTGTAGCAAAAATCGGTGGAGCGACCTAAGGAAAGTAAACGGCTTAAGGAGATGAGCGACTTAAGAGAATAAACGACTTAGAGGAGTTAGTGGTAGTGGTTGCCGACTTAAGAGATTTGACCGACTTAAGGAATGAGACCGACTTATAGGGGTGACCGACCTATAGGAGTGAGCGACTTAGGGGTTTGGTCGACCTAAGGGAACTAACGACTTAAGGGTTAACGGCTTAAGTTGGTAAGCGACTTAAGGAGTGTGTTGGATTAGGTCGTGAACGAGTTAAGGATAGGTCGGCTATGCCGTGTTATAGTTAGGTCCTTCGAGCGACTTAAGGAAATACGTTGAGTTGTTGAGTCGTCTCCTGTGTTGAGTCGTAGGTCGCGTGAAGGCCTAAGGAGTTAGGTCGAGCATGTTTTAGGTCGCGCATAGGCTTGAGTCGTTGGGTCGGCTTCATGGTTAGGTCGTAGGTCGTTGCGTCGGCAATGTTGTTAAGTCGTGAGTCGCATGATGGCTTGAGTCGTAAGAATTGGGGCCTTGTTAAGTCGTGACCGACTTAAGGGGGGGCGAACGACTTAAGGATTCAGCCTATAAATAGAAGTGCCTATCTTCATTTTTGGGATCCGGATTTTGAAGCGACGAAGTGCTGCTATTTTGAGGGCTCGACTACAACACTTCTTCACTTCTTTTCTCCACTTTAATCTAGTGCTTCCTTCCATCCAAGATTTAAGATCAAATCAAAGATCCAAGAGCTTAGATTGAAGATCTCCATCCATTGAAGAGAGATTTCATCGTTTGAAGCGGAGTTTTGGCGGATCGAGCTAAATCCTTTGCTGTCCAGATCTGAAGTTAGTTGCTTTTGAGGTGTTTAGGTGATTCGGTGAGTGGTGGTTATCTCTCACACAGACCCAAAGGAGTATATTGGATCGGTGGCTTGTTTGTGTGTTAAAGATAGTGATTTCATGCATTTTCCTTAAGTCTGCATGTAGATCCATCGTTCATAAAGTTTTGATATCCATTTTACTACATGTTAACCTATGCTAGTTCATTCATCGAGATATTACTTAGAATTCATACTTGTTAGATTTGGACTCTTTATGTACGAAATTTCCATTATTGTTATAACTGTTTATTTAGATCTTGTTTGAATGATTGATTACATGGATTAATGATTGATTTGATTGATTAGTTGATTGATGATTTGAATTTTGACAAGTATGGTCGGAGATGATTCAAAAGCTAAGTGGAAAGGCTCTTGAATAAGGAAAGCTGCTCGTGGCATATGAAGCGGATGATAAAGCTCATATGGATAGGTTTGATGATGATGTTGAGATGGGACTTTGCTATGATACGATGAGGCAAAGCATGATGTTGAGATGGGAGTTTGCTATGATGCGATGAAGCAAAGCATGGTATGAGATAGCCTTGGTTTAATCCAGACGGGATCATCCCAAGCATGTTGATAACTCGGTGATATGGTTCGAGTTTGTGGATAATGGTTGGCTTGAGAGGCGCTTGAGCTAGTATGGAAATAGTCGTCGAGGAGGATGACTAGAAGGCTGAGATCTCATCGTTGTTGAAGGTTCTAGCATGCTCAAAGCAAGAGTACGCTGGGCAGATTCCATAGTCCCAAGACTAATAGTTAATGGTCTAGTACTCTGGGCAGATTCGATAGTCCTAGGCACGGGTCACGATGACGTGCAGAGTTATGTCTAGAACCGGGGTTACCATTAGCCCTTGACGGACGGATGAAAGAATGAGCCGGTCATTCAATTAACGGTGATATCGAGGCAATGATAACAGTGATAGCCAGAGTCATGGATGTTTGGATGCTTTGGCTGTATCGTCACTCGGTCTCAAGAGCGATGTTTTGTGGGTGCTTATCCGATCTTGGTTTAGGCCTTGGGGGTTTGTGCTTGGAAAACATCGACCTTGACTCGAGTGATAATTGTTTTACTTTAAATGTCTGCTTTGCTATGTTTATTTCTGCTTAGGGGGTTTGGGGGCTATCACTGTAGAAAGAGGTGGAGTGGGAGGGTTGGATTCCTATTCCTTTTTCCTTTATGCTCTTTTGGTATGTTTGATAGTTGATTTACCGCTCACTAAGACTTTTGTCTGACTCAAGGTTTTATGTTCAACTCTTATTACCTTGGGCTGTTCATCCATTTTGGGATGGGCAGACTAGGTAGCAGGTGACAGGTGACAGGTGCTGTTCTTAGTGACCAACGCTGTTGATGACGAAAACGAGCTGGGGGCTTTTGCATATTGTTTTCTTACCATATGTACTGGATGTTCCGCTGTTTGTATCTACTCTGAGTGATATGTAGTGAGGATTGCTGTATTGACTTTTCAGATTGTTGTACCAAACTAATATGAGTTTATATGATGAGATTCTGTTCTATGGAGCTTCACTATGTATACTTTTCTATTGTATGTTATCCATGCGCTGTGAGTAATACGATAGACTATTCTGTGTTTACCTTACCTTGATGATCGTCCATGGCGGCCTGGCACACTTTTTAGCGCACTATTCCCTTGTTTAGTGCAGGAGTTATGGGCGGTCGTCACAGTGGTGGCGCGGCAATCAGGTGGACAACGGCGTTGATTTTGGTGTGTGCGTTCCTTTTAGCTGGTTAGGGTTTCTGTTGTGCTTAGTAATGGTGATGATGTGTTATAGCTGCTGACTGGGTAGTGTTATTTATTTACTTTATTTTAAATTTTGATTTCAACTTGTTCTAACTACGATAACTTCTACGTACAACGTCAGATTCATGTGCGGCTTCTTACATTGGGATCGTATTGGAATTCCAGACATTTTGACGCTAGTTTGGACGAATTCTGAGACTATTCAAATTTTGAGTTCAAATTGGATTTAAATTCAATTTAATTCAAAGGTGAGTGTTTTAACCCACTCACAACTTCTAAATTTTCTTTTCTTTCTTAAATTTAACATATGATGTGATTAGGAATTCATTTATGATTGTTTGGTATATTTTTAATCATCATCTCAGTTAAATTGAATTTATTTGAATTAAATTGTTATTTAATTTATTATTGCATATAAACTGCCAGTTAAATACCTGTTATTTTTTATCAATTCTATATTGATATCTATTGATTGTTTTGGATGATGACTGCGATTGATGTTGAGTGTAGATATTGGTTGTTTTTAGTTCATATCATTATAAACTGCAAGTTCGTTATGGATTATTATTAATTCGAGATTGCGGTTTAAAATGATATACAACCGTAAAATATTAAATTACGGGTTAAAATGATAATTATCCGTATCACTTGATCATAGGGTAGAGAATTACATACGGACACCGAATTGGTTAAATTAAATGATTTAAAAATCCTCGATTTTTGAATATAATTAAATGCTATTTTGAAATGGAAATTTGATTTATATAAATTGAAGTATTATTGGAAAATCAAGTTTTGCATTGAATTTTGGATTGGTTTAAAAAGGAATTTCTTTAAGAGTTAAATCGGAAGTTTTAAAGTTAAACTTTTTATGTATAAAAGAAAATCTATCGAAATTGAGTTATTAAATTTGTATGAAAATAACATTGAAATATTTTGAAATTGGAGTAATATGTATTGATTTTTGAACATGGATTGAAACGATATGAAATTCGATAGTTTATTGAAATTTTGTTTTTTGATGTGGAAATTTGAAATGGTCCAAATATGTTGAAATGGAATGAATAGTTTAATTTAATGTTAATTTCAAAATTCTTTTTTTTTATAAACTGTTGTAAAGATATATTATTTAAAATTTTCTAATTATTAAGATTTTCAAATGTATTAAATTATTTAACCAATATTAACTATATATATTATTCTAATCTATTTTAAACCAATTTAATTTGTTTTAAAACTAATTAAACCCATTTTAATTTATATTAAATCTAATTAATCTATTTTAAGCTATTTAACGTATTTTACTTATATTTAATCTAAATTAAATCTATTTAACTATCTTAAACCAATTTTAAATATTTTACCTAAATTTAAACTGTTCTAGAGCATTTTAACTATTTGGAACTATTTAAATTAATTTGGAACTGGATGATCATGTTTGGTCAAAAACCTAGCGGCAAACTCCTATGTTCCTTTCATTACGGTATTTCCGAACAAGTTCCTGGATGACAAGCCTAAAGAGTATCTTATTGATGATATCGATATTGATGATAGTGACCCGCACGAAAGGCGTAACGATCTGGGCACTGTCTCGGAAAGAGGCTCGGTGAAATAGACATGTCTGTGAAGATGCGGACTACCTGCACCTGGACAGAAAGACCCTATGAAGCTTCACTGTTCCCTGGGATTGGCTTTGGGCCTTTCCTGCACAGTCATGATTGGTCATGATACCCTTTAGTTTGAACTAATTATTCTTTTAATGAATTTATTTTAGTCTTAAAATAAATTCATTAATTTCTGAAATGCCCATGTAGTCCCCTGAATATTCAAAATTGTTAACAATATTACCATTTTTGTTCAAAAGGATACCAAAGTGGGTGATTGACTAATTCCATACTAGAAATAATTGCGGAAAATTCTTTCATAACACGGATTCCTATTTCTCAATGATATCCCACGATCGAGACAATTGGCTGAATCCCATGAAACCATTTCATAGAAGTTCATTGATATCTTCTTTTTATAAAATAATTCGAATTCTATAAGGTTGAATAAAAAAGAAATTAACCTTTTTTTTATAATTGCTATGCTTAGTGTGTGACTCGTTAGTATTTTCTTTATAGTTTTTAGTAGGATCAAGAAAAGACTGATCCCTAATATTAATTCAATAACTACAACTACTATATAAAAATAAAATAAAAAACTAGTAACTAACTCATTGCAAAAGCAAAGTCACCTTGCGTCCTTGAACCGATAACCATCTTTCGGCTAACCTAGCCTCCTCCGTCTAAATTTCCAAACTAAGTACGTGGAAGAGATTATATTCATTTCAATTTGGTTTTAAAAGAAAATAAGGTTAAAAGAAGTTATGACCTAATTTGGGATTTTGAATGTATAATAAATTGAAATGATGATTTTGAAGCAATGACTTAACCTGTTTTGAAATATGATTTTTGGAAGAAATTATGATTTTGAAAACGATATGATTTAAAAGTGGTATAATTTTTGAGAGTACGATATTTTGATATAAACTATGAATTCGACTTTGAAAGGAAATATAATTATCAAACTATGATTTCAAATGTGATACGATTTCAAAAGTATGTGTTGATTTCGAAAATGATACGGTTTGAATCGAATATGATATTTTGATACCAATTATGAAACAATCTTGGAAATGTAAAAGAACCATCCGGTGTGGAGTAAGCGATTGGTTGTCAAAGAGACCGGGATCGGATGTTATCATACTCTCTGCCAATACCGAAAACCACTTTGACAACTGTATACGCGGTGGAGATTCCAGAATGAAGTAGGATGGTGCGACGATTCTATATAAGGTACATACGTAGACCCGACTCCCATGAGTTGGCTTAAGGTGGCTAAAACAGGAGCAATTGACGGGCCAATGAGGTTACTCCTCTGATCGAACACATTCTATCGATCCTACATTCTGACATTTGATTTATTCTACGGCCACCCCTTAAATTTTTACTCGAGAATGTGTTTTGAGGTGGGCGGTAGTTGCGGCTATGCGTTGCCACCAGTCCGGAAATGTAATTGGTATATCTACCCTAGCATTGCCTAGTTGTGTCGTGTCACCTACCCTAGCACGCCTTCTACGAGTTTATTTTATGTCATACCTGTGTGGTATCCTTTAGCGGCCCCAGTTTACGAGGAGTCATAGTAGTACATAGACTATTGGCATTATAAAATGTGTTAAGGTGGATATGGGCAACGCCTTAACGCTATTTTAATAGTTTACTTTACTGTAGATATTATTATAATAGCGTATATTACTACATAGTAGATAATTTAACAGATCCTTAGGAGGTTCGAATCCTGAGCATCTCTTAAGTTACTACACTCACCTTAGACACTGGATAGGAGATGTCAAATCCCGTAAACATCTCTGACGCCGTTCCACTCATATTTATTTCTTTTGATTTAACTTATATAAGACCTTTTAGTTCTGACTCGAGTGTTTTGTCTTTTCAATTCGCTCGGGTCAGCCTGAGCATTTTAGGATTTGAAGATTTTATTTCTGGAGGACAAAGACGTAGATTGTATTACTATTATTTATTATATTATTCCACTACATTCACACTGTTCCGCTGCATTGTTATTTATTATTCTCTGGTATGTGTTATTCTGATTTTATATTGTATTAGTATAATCAAATGTTTCGTAAACAGCTTCATGAACTGCTATTTGATTATTATATTTTGTCATTCCGCTACGAGATTCTGTTTTGTTTTCTTTATTTCCCCTTCTTTCCTTATTCACCCCAATAACAATTCGCCCTTTTGTATGGTTTGAGTCTGACGTGTGTGGTTTATCGTCGGTTTAAAGCGTATAAAAAGGCAGGATGTTATAGAATGAACATGAAGAAGTTATTAGAAATAAGGCACATTTAATTACTTAAGGTTGTAGTCAAGAAGAAGGTATATAGTTTGACGAAACTTTTGCTTTATTAGCCAAATTGGAGGCTATCAGAATTTTACTTGCTATTGCAAATCATAATAACTTTAAATTATTTCAAATGTATGTCAAAAGTGCCTTTTTAAATGGATTTATTAAAGAAGATGTCATTGTAGAACAACCCCCACTTTTGGAAGATGAAAAACTACCTAACCATGTTTATAAATCAAAGAAAGATTTAGACGGTCTAAAACAAGCTTTTAGAGCTTGGTATGATAGACTCAAATACTATTTATTACAATCTAATTTTGAAATAGGAAAAGTAGATAGTAATCTATTTATTAAAAGAAATAATAATCATATTCAACTTATACAAATATATGTAGATGGTATTATTTTTGAATCAACAAATGGACAGTTAGACAAAGAATTTTTAGATATAGTGACTAAGGAATTTAAAATGAGTCGTATGGGAGAACAAACATTTTTGTAGGACGACAAATAAGGCAATTAAATAATGCCATTTTTATAAGTCAAGAAAATATATCAAAGACTTAGTTAAGAAATTTGGTATGTTAAATACTAGTTGAAAACCAACTCTTATGGAAACTAATGAGAAATTAAATAAAGAAAAAAATTCGAAAGATATGGATCAAAAATTATATAAAGGTATGATAAGAACATTACTCTATATAACAGCTAATAGACCAGATATAATGCATAGTTTCTGTCTTTCTGCAAGATATCGATCTCAAACTAAGGAAACTCATGTAAAATACGTAAAACGAATATTAAGTCATGTAAATAACACACTAGATTATGGACTTTTCTATTCAAAAGAAGATTATTTTGATTTAACTTTATATAGCGAAGATGGCTATGCTGGATGCAAATAAGACCGAAAAAGTACAAGTGGAACTTGTCACTTTTAGGACATTACCTTGTTTTCTGGTTTAGCAAAAATAAAAATTATATGTCTTTGTTTACAATAGAAGTAGAATATATTTCAGTTGCATTAGCCTATTTACATTTAATTTATATGCAACAAATCTTAAAAGATTTTGGTTTAAATTTTACTAAACCACCACGACGGCCAGAGTAACCAAGATTGAAGATCATATGAAGCACGCACTCAATATGCTTTCAGAAATAGTGGTTGCTTAACTATGCCTCTTGAAAAAACAAGAGAAGCAAAGGCGGATTATTTGCAATCTCCAGAAATATCTATTGGATAATCCAACGAATCTAATTGTAATTGAAGTAGATAATCCTAATCTTGTCATTCACAATCCTGTGAATAACAAGGAAGATAAAAAAAGGAAGAACGGGATGATGATGAGGATGGCGAAGAAGTCAGGTACATTGGTGAAGTATTCTTCGATCGAGATGGAAATCTCGTCGAACAAAAGGGGAACTTTTGTCTTCGCTACCCTTTCTGTCCAATCCATAAGTCCCCTATAATCAAAAGAAAACCATGGACTTAAGTATAGTACATAATAGTTTAGTTTTTTAGGATTAGATTTGGGTTCGTATGCATTTTTGTGACGACCCTGACTCGACCTTCGAAAATCGACACCAAATACTTCACCCGTATTCGAATGCCACAGATTCAAACGTCGAATCTGGTTCACCGGAGCTTATAACACATTAAATACAACAACACAGCGAAAGAAAATGAATAACTTTGTTGATATACAACATTTGATACAACACATTGATACAGATGATATCAAAACCAAGCTCTAAAACTCCAATCCAAGAAGCTCGAACCACCATCAAGTTGTATTAAGAAAGGTCAGCTCGAATGTTGAAGCGAAAAAAATGCGGTCCTGAATCCAAGGACTCCAAAGACCAAAGAATTCAAAGATTTCCAAACAGAAAGCTGAAGGCTACCGAACTATATTTACTAGCTGATTTTCTGAAAAATATAACTCTAGGCTGCCCGTGTGGAAAATTGTGGGAACCCAGAGTTTAGAAAGGGAACAATAAACTCCAGTTCAGTCATGAGACTGGTGTGTGCAAACAAAAATAGTTTTATTTGAATAAAAAAATAGAATTTAAAAAGAAATCCACAATGCTTTTTGAAAAATGAAACTACCATAAGGCCTCCCCGCACACACACAATGCAAGCACACAATTGGAGGAAATTTATCCTTACGATAGTAATACATGCTCGATATGCAAAAACCATTTCGTATTATTATTAGTGCATAGTGGAAAACATTTGCAAGTATAATATTAATCTTAGCCAGCATATGTACCGTTATAGTATGCCTACTATATCTACTATATTAGATGGCAGGTTCTACAAGTAAAACCGTACAAGGCACGTATTGGTGATTGGATTTCCAACAAATGGTCAGGCTAAGGAACTTCCTGGGCCATATGGGTATGCCTTTGGAGGGTCGCCTCGAGAACCTAACCAGATCTCTGCCAACACAAGGTCAGGTTACCTCTGTAACTAGGTAACTACTACACGAGTATGCCATCCCCCGATCGTTACCGACCTTTATCCGAGCATTCAACACCAACAACCACTGTAACGCCCTATCCCGAGACCCACATTAACAAAGAATATTACCGGGTAATATTGTCTGCCAATGCAGAGAATTGGGTTGGATAGTAGCGACCATCTATAGCCTTGTCTTAAATATCTATTGAATACGTCGACAATGCAAAAAAAATTTATGGATCGACATATCCAATAAATACTTAGTACAAAGTCATGGGTGGCTATAGGATCTATCAGAATAAAATATAACAACTCAAATGTGAAACAGATCACAGAACAGCAGATAATCCCATATATGCACACATATATAGATACATCACAAAGTATACAAATTGATACATTACATATGTGGTATGACGACCACAATACAAACACGAGTCAAAAGAATATACATATCAGAGTAGCAAACCAAAAAGGACTACACAAAAAGCTGCAACAAAAAGAGCTAGCAGAATAGTCCATGCAGAAGCAGAATAGGCTATGTCCAAATGTACCTAACCTAAAACACCTCGGCCTGATCCGAGTATAAAATATACGGGTCAGTCTAACTAAATGAATCAGTAAAAGGTGATAGCGGAATAATAGTGCATAGTGATATTCTTCTTAAACAAGAAGAAACAATAAGAAAGCTAACCATAGACATATGGAGGATATTCATCATGTATGGCATATATAATTACACTAGGTGATAGAACACTATTGTTTCAATAAGCATAAAACACATTGGAGACGAAAAATCTCATGAATCGCTAAAATGTAGCATGTCTCATATCATCAGAAATCATAAATCAATAAGAATGGATAAGGGAATAGTAAAATGTAAACTCTTAAAAGAGTAATTCCCATACCCGCCATATCGGCAACTCCAAGGAAAACATAAGCAAAACCATCTCGACATAAGCCATAAGACAAATGTCAACAAAGAGATAAAATCTCATACAACGCCAAAAGGCAAATCTCATAAATCGCGCCAATAGGCAATCTCAATATACATATACGCCAAAAGGAAAAACTCAACACACCAGTATAGGTAATGAAAATCTCAAAAGAACTCCCAAGAGTCCAAAATCCCAAAGTAATCACCACCGAATGGTTGAAAGGACCTATTCCAAAATGACGACATACAAGGGTAAAAATCATCTCAAAAAGGTTTTGCACGTGCTATTTTTGCCGAGTACTGTTTCACATAATAGGTACCTCGCCCAAAGGCAAACGTCAAAAGACAAATACATCGCAATGGTAAATAAGACGCAATGGCAAACGTCCGAAGACAAATACGCCACAATGGAAAACGTCCGTAGGCAAATACGCTGCAATGTCAAACGTTCGAAGACAAATATGCCGCAATGGCAAATGACCTGAAGGTCCAGTACTGGCACGCTAACAGGCAAATGTGTCACAAATTCTTGGAAAGGAACCCGAAAAGTGTTAATGTATGTCCCATGCCACTCATTCGCAATAAACAGTTTACTAACCGCAAGTAAATTTCACACTCAGAGCAGTAAAAGGTCCACCTCATATCATCGGTAAACTTGACTCGAAGGTCAAAACGATCAAACGGACAAGTCAGGAATTAACCAAAAGAATAAACGCACGTATCCCATACTACGCGTTTTACCTAATCGTCTAACTCTCCTTCTCATTTGTTCGACAGTGCAAAAATGTGTAATTTTTATAGAAATAATTTACCTTGAAAATAAACTTTGAAAACCGATTTCGAAAACCATTTGGAAACGATATTTGAAAATTTCTCTTATTATAAAGAATAAATAGGTTTTATACTTGAAAAATATTTAAAATTTTACATAGTAATTATTTTTAAATCCCCTAAATTTTAAAAATCATTTCAAAAGGAATTGGAGAAAACCGTGCTCGAAAACGACCAAAAACAAGCAAAATTCCACTTTAACCAAAATTCAAATTTAAATTCAAATTGAATTTAAATAATTCAAAATTTGAATTTTAAATTCATCAAAATTGGGCTAACCTATTGGTAGGCATCATAGCCCTCAAAATACTTCAAAAATATCACAAAAACAGAAGTAAATGTCAAAAATCGGACGGAAAAAGGACATAAAAACTCTTAGCCAAATATACCTAGGTCTAAAATCTTTTCTGGGTTCATATTTTCGGAGATAAAATAGGTGGCCGAACGATCTTTGATTCAACTGGAAATTAGTTTGCATAAAGTACAAAACTTCATCTTTCAATCAAAAATAGAATCAATGAATTCGAAAATAAAATGGAAAAGTTATGCTGTCACAAATATAGACTCAGACCATGTTTGTAACAGTTCAACAATGATGTGCCCAAGCTTAAAAATCCACTATGGGTTCAATTTTTAGGCGTAAATCAGAGTACTAAATTGCATCGGATTGAGCTCAAAATTGTTTTGCTTGTAGTAGAAAACTTTAACTTCCAAACAAAAATAGAGTCGTGCAATTTGGATAAAATATGAGAAAATTATGGTGTCTCAAAATTGAACCCAGACAGTGTTTTCACTGTAAAATCTGGGCAAAAACTTGCTCCAGACCAATGTTTAGCACCATATTTCTATAAGCTATCTAAGAAAAAATGACCTGAAATCAGGTATGCTTCTATCCTTCATAAAAAAATCACAGAATTTCAATAAGAAATGAAAGAGTTATGCCATCGCAAACATGAACCCAAGCCATGTTTACAGCAACAAAACACAGTTTCTATAGACAGAAAACTATGTTTTGTTGATTTTGCAATAACGGTTTGAACACTCACATAACAATATTTTGAACCAAACTTTGAAGAAATGAAGTTCAACATGCAAGCTACCAAATGCAAGAAATCCGACAGCATTTCGTTGCCGGAATCAAAAGTTACAAGGGTTCAAAGTAGTAACAGAAACCAGATTATGAACAAACAATCAACTATAGAAAATTTTGTACAGCAGCAGATTTCACATTTTTGAGCGATTTAAGCTTTGCTCAGCTGCATTTGTGAGTTTTAGGAACTCACATTGCTGATACAATGGATAGACTTGGATTTGAGTTGAAAGACAGAAGCTTTTTGCAAGTTTTGGCTTCAAGAACCTATAAAAGTGATAAGTAGATGCATGCAAAAGGAAAAAAGCCATTAAAAGACAACACAAATTAAGATTTTTGATGAAGAGATTGTGTTTTGGAAGTGATTACCTGTTGTATTTTCCTTTAGATTGATTAAAATAGCAACTTGTTGAAGAAAATTGGAGATTAAAAGCTTTGGATTTGAAAAATTGGTGGAGTTTGTTTCTTGTTCACATTTTCTAGTTTCTGGCTATTTGGAGAAGAGGAAGTGAAGTACGTACAGGTAATGTTTCTCACTTCTTAATTTCTGGTTTTAGTGAACTAATGGGATTTGGGCCCAAATTAGAAAAAGTAAATAAGCTATGTAAATATATTAACACTAAACCAAATATATACACTTATGTTATAAAATAAATGACATTTTTTCCCTCAAGTTTTAACCCAAATAATTTATGTGAACATACATACATGTTAAATAAAATACTTTACATCATATAAAATAATAATTTTAGTTTTAAAACATTTTTATTATTAAAATCTCTTATTTTACAAAAATGCACAATTTACACAAATAAATGCATAAATCCTTATTTTTAACTTCTAAAATTCCACAAAAATATTTTCCTTGCTCAGAAAAATATAACTAACCATTCTAAACTCAAATTTATGACTAAAACTCATTTTTAAACCAATTTCTGCCTTTTTATTTAAATAAACAGCCTTTAAAAATCAAATGCTTCCTTTTAAAATTATTAAAAGAAGTGATTGGCAATAATTAATAAAATTATCGCATTTTCTCTAAATAAAATTATTTCCCACTCATTATTAACCCAAGCAAATAAAATAAAGCTTTTAAACTTTATTTTCACATTTTATTTCCGTAAATTCATTGTTTACACAAAATAAGCAATTTAAAATCTCCAAATCTTGATTTTAGTTCACAATATTAAATCATAACTACCGTTATAATTTAATATTTACAGGTAATCTCCAAAACCAAGGTTGTTACAGACTCCTTCCCATAACAAAATTGCGTCCTCGCAATTTCTAAAGAAGAATTTGTATTCAACACAATTATTTCATCACAAAAAAAAGAAATAAGCTTGAGATAAAAAGATTCTCACCATCGCTATGCGAAGAAAGAAAACCAAGGTAGGATCGCTCGATAAACTCTCTGGTTTTCCAAGTGCAGTCACTGGGATTAGCGGACCATTGAACTTTACGAGCGGCACGTCCTTGTTTCGAAGCCGCCTCACCTCCGAATCAAGTATGCGAATAGGCTGCTGCACAACAGATAGGTCTGATGAGACTCAAGCTCTTGCAAATCAGAAGAATCGATGATAGAATCCAACTCTCGAAGACACTTCCGAAGCTGAGAGACGCGAAACACGTCATGAATGCCAGATAGATGAGCTGGAAGTGAAACTCTATAAGCCATAGAGCCAATACGTTCAGTAATAGGAAATGGTCCTATAAAGCGAGAAGCCAATTTCCCAGTCGTACTGAAGCGCATAACCCCTTTTAGAGGAGAAACATGAATAAAGACGAGATCACCAATCAAGAACTCGAGAGACTTCCTACGGTTGTCCGTATAGGATTTCTTGGGGCTCTGTGCCTCTTTCATTCTCTGACGAATAAGAACAATCTTCTCAGAAGAATCACCAACATAATTTGGGCTAAGAATAAGCTTCTCACCAGATTCCAACCAACAAGAAGGTGATCGACACGGCCTTCCGTGTAAGGCTTCGAAAGGAGCCATATCAATACTTGACTGAAACTATTGTTATAGGAGAATTCCACAAGAGGTAGTGATCCTACCAACTACCACTGAAATCTAGAATGCAAGCATGGAGAAGATCCTTGAGAATACAATTCACCCGTTCAGTCTGTCCATCAGTCTGCGGATGATATGCTGTGTTGAAATTAAGCTTTGTTCCCAAAGCTTGCTGAAGATTCTGCCAGAAATGACTCGTGAATAGCGGGTCACGGTCACAAATAATCGAACTAGGAACACTGTTAAGTCTCACGATTACCTTGACATATAACTTGGTCAAATGAGAAGCACTCCTATTAGACTTAATAGGAATGAAATGAGATGATTTGGTGAGGCGACCAACAATAACCCAAACGCTAGAATGGCCCGATCTCGAACGAGGTAGGCCGTCGATAAAATCCATCGAAATATGATCCCATTTCCACAATGGAATCTCTAGAGGTTGAAGGAGACCAGAAGGGCGCTGATGTTCGGCTTTGATACGTTGACAAGTCATGAAATTACTCACATAACTCGCCACATCACGCATCATGCCTTCCCAATAACAAAGCGATGCATATCGGCACACGTCTTACTACTGCCAGGATGAATAGCATACTTAGAACGATGACAGTCATCGAGAATGTCATGCCTAAGTGCAGAATCAGAAGGCACAACAAGATGGTTCTTCTTACGAAGGCACCCATGAGAATCAATGCTGAAATCCTCAACTCCTCGTGACGGGACTCATACTCACAAATCTGAATAAGGTGCACAAGATCGGGATCACGCCGCTGAGCATCGGCAATATGATCCAATAAACTGGGTCGAGCTTCCAAACTAAATAATAAGATAGGAGAATCAGAAGATGGAGCTTGATCATGAATATCACAAAGGGATAAGGTCTCTAGAACATCCCACTCGGCTAGCATCATAGAAATTACAGCCAAATGTTTGCGACTAAGCGCATCAGCAACACGATTACCCTTACCAGGGGTATACTGGATATCAAAGTCATAGGAAGCAAGGAACTCGAGCCAACGTTGTTGCCTCATGTTGAGCTCCTTCTGTGTGAATAGATATTTTAAGGACTTGTGATCGTTATATAGAATGAAGTACTCGCCTAATAGATAATGGCGCCAAATCTTCAAGGCGAAGACAATGGCAGCTAACTCGAGGTCATGAGTGGCATAGCGTACTTCATTCGGTCGCAGTTGCCTAGAAGCATATGCAACTACTCGATCCTTCTACACAAGCACGACATCGACGCCACAATGACTAGCATTGGTATAGACAACAAGATCTTGATTCCCTTCAGGAACTACTAGAATAAGAGCATTAGTCAGAAGCTCCTTCAACTGTTGAAAAAAAGCTTCGCACTTATCGGACCAAATAAATCGAACGCCTTTCCGAGTAAGGCTGGTGAGAGGAAGCACAATACGAGAGAAATCCTTAACGAACTAGCGGTAATAACCCGCCAATCCAAGAAAACTATGAATCTCATGAACATTCTCAGGCCTCTTCCAATTCTGGATAGATTCGATCTTCGAAGGATCGACCGAAATGCCTTCAGAAGAAACAACGTGGCCTAAGAAATTAACCTTATTCTCCCAAAAATAGCACTTGGATAATTTGACTTTAAGCTTATGGTGACGAAGAGTACTCAATACAATTCTCAAGTGATTAGCATGCTCGTCTTCAGATTTCGAATAAACAAGGATGTCGTCGACGAACACAAGGACGAACTTATCGAGATATTCCCGGAATACTCGATTCATAAGATCAACAAAGAAAGCAGGAGCGTTTGTCAAACCAAATGGCATAACAAGCCACTCGTAAGATCCATATCGAGTGTGGAATGCTGTAAGAGGTATGCTATCTTTCGTGACTCGGAGCTGATGAAAACTAGTGACAAGGTCAAGCTGATAGAAGACCTTAGTGCCACTCAATTGATCAAACGTATCATCGATCCTTGGCAATGGATACCTATTCTTGATGGTCAACTCGGTAAGCTTGGGATAGTCGATGCAAAGCCAAAGAGTTCCATCAGACTTCTTTAAGAAGACGACCGCGACACCCCACGGTGAAGAACTAGACTAAATCAACTGCTTGGACTCAAGCTCTAAAAGCTGTTTCTAGAGTTGCTCATTTTCTTTTGTAGACATCCTCATGGGAGGACGACTAACTGGTTGCACATCTGGAATGAGATCAATGTGGAACTCAATCGCCCGCTTGGGTGGCAAACCCGAAAATGGCTCAAATACATCAAAGAAGTGACAAACAACAGGAATACGAGATATATCATCGTCATCTCGTGAGTCTAGAGAATATAGAGCCACTTCGAAATTATCCACATTCCGAAGAACAAGTGATAGCTGAGTAGACGAATATGGATGTCGAAGATATAAAATTCTCTGAGCACAAACAATCCAGGCATCATATCGCACTAGCTAGTCCATACCAAAAATCATATCAACTCCCAAATAAGCGATAACGTGCAGATTCGAACGAAAAGAAAATCCACATAAAACAATCTCAACATCATCACAAAGCATGCTAAGGGTTGCGGATCCCCTAATAGGATTCGCAATCCTCAATGAAGTAATCATACAAGAAACATCCAACGACAAATCATCGACGAGCTTCTTCGATACGAATGAATGCGACGCACCCGTATCAAAGAGGACTCGAAAAGAACGATCACGAAACAACAATGAACCTTCAAGAATAGAAGGAAAAGTACCTTTGCGCTGAGAAGAACCTCCAGAAGCATCCGCTACATTCAGCTTGCCAGATTTGGCATTATTCGGAGCAATAGGACAAGTGGAAATACGATGGCCCTCTTTCTTGCAATATCGACAAAAGAGAGGCTTAGGAAACTCCCGAATCATATGGCCGGGCGAACCATAATTGAAACACCCCTTGCGAGAGGAAGGTGCTCTAATAGACTGAGGCTGAGAATGAAGCCGAGACTGAGGCTGAGAAGTAGAACCAATTGGCTTCTTCTTCTTGGACGGAAAGAACTTGGATTTTTGAAAAGGAAACTGCTTCTTGTTGGGGTTCTTGTGAACCTTAACATCATCACCACTACGATCTCCTTCTCGAAGGCTTCAAGATGAAGCGCCGAGTCAACTAGCTCCTCAAAATAAAGCTTAAGCTGCAACATCAAAGATTTCTTTAAATACTTCTTAAGGCCGGAAACGAACTTAAGGTTATTCTTGTATGGAGTGCTAACGTACTCAAGGTCATACTTAGAAAGTGCCTCGAAAGAAGACACATAATCGAAACAAAAGATTTCCTCCGCTTTAGCTCGAGGAAACGACGGGCAGGAGATGCTTTCTCAGACTCAAGAACGAACTTAAGCTCGTATCTTCCCGAAACTGAGTCCATGTAAGAGTAGACTCGTCGAGCTCGGCAGTGAATAGCTCGTACCAATTAAGAGCATGCTCTTGTAACATGCTGGATGCTACAAGAACCCTGTGATAATTCGAAAGATCCATGCAAGAAAATATCCGCTCGCAAGAACGAATCCAAGCCTGAACCTCCAAAACAGACTCGAAGCCTTTGAATGGCTTGCCTCCGAGATGTGCAAAATCACTACACATGCGCGCGAAAGGAAACTTGCGCGAAGGAGAAGCTGGAGTAGGAGATGGAGGCTGGGTGCTCCTAAATAACTCCATAAACTGGTCGACATGCATATATACTCCATCTGGATGGGAGACACTGGACTGCCCCGCATCCGAACGTCGTCCTCTGCCTCTTCCAGCCATAACTGAAAGTTAAGATAAGATAAAGATTATTCACATAGCAGATATCATTAATTCAAATATGGAATACTACGGAATTAAAATGAATTCCTAAATATATTCGCAAATTTATATCTACCCCAAAGGACACGAAAAGAACAAAACATGATGATTCAGGGATTCGTAACATTTGTATTGCACTTTGATGTACCGTAATATGTGTTTCTGTTCTATGTTTATCATATTTTGTTCTAAACTCGGCTCCGATACCAAGCTGCAACGCCCTTCCCCGAGACCCACATTAACAAAGAGTATTATCGGGTAATACTGTCTGCTAATGCAGAGAATAGGGCTGGATATGAGCGACCATCTATAGCCTTGTCTTAAATATCTATTGAATACGTCAACAATGCAAATTTCTTTTTTGTGGATCGACATATCCAATAAATACTTAATACAAAGTCATAGGTGGCTATAGGATTTATCAGAACAAAATATAACAACTCAAATGTGAAACACATCACAGAACAGCAGATAATCCCATATACACACACATATATAGATACATCACAAAGTATACAAATTGATACATTACATATGTGTTATGACGACCACAATACAAACACGAGTCAAAAGAATATACATATCAGAGCAGCAAACCAAAAAGGACTGCATAAAAAGCTATAACAAAAGGAGCTAACAGAATAGTCCATGCAGAAGCAGAATAGGCTAAGTCCAAATGTACCTAAATTGAAACACCTCGGTCTGACCCGAGTATAAAATACACGGGTCAGTCTAGCTAAATGCATCAGTAAAAGGTATAGCGAAATAATAGAGCATAGTGATATTCTTCTTAAACAAGAAGAAACAATAAGAAAGGTAACCATAGACATATAGAGGATATGCATCATGTATGGCATAAGTAATTACACTGGGTGATAGAACACTATTGTTTTAATAAGCATAAAACACAAGGGAGACGAAAAATCTCATGAATCGCTAAAATATAGCATGTCTCATATCATCGGAAATCATAAATCAATAAGAATGGATAAGGGAATAGTAAAACGTAAACTCCTAAAAGAGTAATTCCCAACCCCGCAATATCGGCAACTCCAAGAAAAACATAAGAAAAAGCCATCTCGACATAAGCCATAAGGCAAATGTCAACAAAGAGATAAAAATATCATACAACGTTAAAAGACAAATCTCATAAATAGCGCCAATAGGCAATCTCAATACACATATACGCCAAAAGGAAAATCTCAACACACTAGTGTAGGCAATGAAAATCTCAAAAGAACTCCCAAGAGTCCAAAATCCCAAAGTAATCGCCACCGAATGGTTCAAAGGACCTATTCCAAAATGACAACATACAAGGGTAAAAATCATCTCAAAAACGTTTTGCAGGTGCTATTTTTGCCGAGTACTGTTTCACATAATAGGTACCTCACCCAAAGGCAAACGTCAAAATACAATACGCCGCAATAGCAAATACGCCGCAATGGCAAACGTCCGAAGACAAATACGCCGTAATGGAAAACGTCTGAAGACAAATACGCCGCAATGGCAAATGACCCGAAGGTCCAGTACTAGCACGCCAACAGGCAAATGTGTCACAAACTCTCAGAAAGGAACCCAAAAAGTGTTAACGTGTGTCTCATACCACCCGTTCACACTAAACGGTTTACTAACCGCTAGTAAATTTCACACTCAAAGCAGTAAAAGGTTCACCTCATATCATCGGTAAACTCGACTCGAAGGTCAAAACGATCAAATGGACAAGTCGGGAATTAACCGAAAGGATAAACGCACGTATGTCATACTACGCATTCTACCCAATCGTTTAACTCTCCTTCTCATTCGTTCGACAATGCAAAAATGTATAATTTTTATAGAAATAATTTACCTTGAAAACAAGCTTTGAAAACCGATTTTGAAAACCATTTGGAAACCATATTTGAAAATTTCCCTTATTATAAAGAATAAATAGGTTTTATACTTGAAAAATACTTTACAATTTTACATAATAATTATTTTAAATCTCCTAAATTTTAAAAATCATTTCAAAAAGAAGTGGTGAAAACCGTGCCCGAAAACGACCAAAAACAAGCAAAATTCCACTCTAACCGAAATTCAAATTAAATTTAAATAATTCGAATTTTGAATTTTGAATTCATTAAAACTAGGCTAACCTATTGGTAGGCATCATAGCCCTCAAAATACTTCAAAAATATCACAAAAACAGAAGTAAATGTCAAAAATCGGATGGAAAAAGGACAAACACTTGGCCAAATAATACCCAGGTCTAAAATCTTTTCTGGGTTCAACTTTCGGACATAAAACAGGTGGCCGAACGATCTTTGATTCAACTGAAAATTAGTTTGGATAAAGTAGAAAACTCCATCTTTCAACCAAAAAAAGAATCAATTAATTAGAAAATAAAATGGAAAAGTTATACTGTCACAAACATGGACTCGGATCATGTTTGTAACAGTTCAACATTGATGTGCCCATGCTTAAAAATCCACTCTGGGTTCAATTTTCAGGCATAAATCAGAGTGCACGTTGCATTGGATTAAGCTCAAAATTGTTGTGCTTGTATTAGAAAACTTTAACTTCCAAAGAAAAAAAGAATCGTGCAATTTGGATAAAATATGAGAAAATTATGGTGTCTCAAAATTGAACCCAGACAGTATTTTCACTGTAAAAATCTGGAAAAAAACATGCTCCAGGTCAATGTTTAGCAGCATATTTCTATAAACTATCTAAGACAAAATGACCTGAAATTTGGTATGCATATAGTAGAAAACTCTATCTTTCAAACAAAAAAGGAATCACAGAATTTCAATAAGAAATGAAATAGTTATGTCATCGCAAACATGGACCCGGGCCATGTTTGCAGTTACAATACACGGTTTCTATGAGCAGAAAAACTGTGTTTTGTTGATTTTGCAACAACGGTTTGAACACTCACTTAACAATGTTTTTTAAACAAACTTTTTCAGAAATGAAGTTCAACATGCAAGCTACCAAATGCAAGAAATTCGATAGCATTTCGTTGCCGGAATCAAAAGTTACAATGGTCCAAAATAGTAAAAGAAACCAGATTATGAACAAACAATCAACTATAGAAATTTTTTGTACAGCAGCAGATTTCACATTTTGAGCGATTTAAGCTTTGCTCAGCTAGCATTTGTGAGTTTTAGGGACTCAACTTGCTGATACAGTGGATAGACTTAGATTTGAGTTGAAAGACGGAAACTTTTTGAAGTTTTGGCTTCAAGAACCTGTAAAAATGAGAAGTAGATGCATGCAAAAGGAAGAAAAGCCATTAAAAGACAATTCATTTCACAAATTAAGATTTTTGATGAAAAGATTGTATTTTGGAAGCGATTACCTGTTGTATTTTCCTTTAGATTGATTAAAATAGCAACTTGTTGAAGAAAATTGGAGATTAAAAGATTTGGATTAGAAAAATTGGTAGAGTTTGTTTCTTGTTCACAGTTTCTAGTTTCTGGCTATTTGGAGAAGAGGAAGTGAAGTACGTACAGGTAATGTTTCTCACTTCTTAATTTCTGGTTTTAGTGAACTAATGGGATTTGGGCCCAAATTAGAAAAAGTAAATAAGCTATGTAAATATATTAACACTAAACCAAATATATACACTTATGTTATAAAATAAATGACATTTTTTCCCTCAAGTTTTAACCCAAATAATTTATGTGAACATACATACATGTTAAATAAAATACTTTACATCATATAAATAATAATTTAGTTTTAAAACATTTTTATTATTAAAATCTCTTATTTTACAAAAATGCACAATTTACACAAATAAATGCATAAATCCTTATTTTTAACTTCTAAAATTCCATAAAAATATTTTTCTTGCTTAGAAAAATATAACTAACCATTCTAAACTCAAATTTAAAACTCGTTTTTTAAACCAATTTCCACCTTTTTATTTAAATAAACAACCTTTAAAAATCAAATACTTCCTTTTAAAAATTATTAAAAGAAGTAATTGACAATAATTAATAAAATTATTGCATTTTCACTAAATAAAAATTATTTCCCACTCATTATTAACCCAAACAAATAAAATAAAGCTTTCAAACTTTATTTTCACATTTTATTTCCATAAATTCATTGTTTACTCCAAATAAGCAATTTAAAATCTCCAAATCTTGATTTTAGTTCACAATAATAAATCATAACTACCGTTATAATTTAAATTTATAGGTAATCTTCAAAACCAGGGTTGTTACAACCACAAAGTAATAAATTTGCAGTAACCACATAGGTTAAGTATATGGGCTCCATACCATGATACCACCCTTTTCCAGAAGGGATTGGACATACCCTAAAGCGTGCGACTCTCATAACCTTGCCGCATCTTTCCTACTTCGACCATTTCCAGGTTGTGAGGTCCGATGAGGTCACGTCCACGGAGCTACGCTTCTCACAAAAGCAATGCTTTGATCAACAAATGATCAGCAGCACTTCGTATGCTACATTACCAAATTGGGAATATATCACTAGTAACCATCAACTACATAACCTCTGAGCTTGTACGTCTTAGAGAAGGGTGTTAAGCTAAGAGAACAAATTCTCCGTCACCAAATAGAAATGTATTTGATAGAAACCAGTTTTACATTTCAAAGTGTAACGTCAGACATACATCCATACAAGTCTGTTCCAGGTTCAAACAGAACCGAAGGCACTTCAAAAGAAGCCCTTGCAATCCGAGTATTCACAATCCTGATTGGACTCCCCATCACATATGGAGATCTCTATACCATAGCTACTCAGTGAAGAGTCATTCGATGGGTAATCCATTCATTCTTGAAAATACCCGGTCTTCACCATCGGTCTTCAAATGCTATCCATTTCATCGTATCATTATTCGAAATGGGTTATATGACATAAAGTCCTCTCCCGGCTGAAACGAATAATGAGCGCAATTTTAAAAACATATGAATATATGGGATCTTAGTTCACAACTTTTAGACCCAGAACCCTTCCTTTTGAATGGTTTAAAAAAATTCCTCTTTAATCTTTTAACAAAAGATTCACCCTTGAAGATACTTTTCAATTTAAAACAAGATTCACTAATCTTTCATAAAGATTCATTCATAGATTTCAAAACTATTTCATTTCAAACTTGAAATTCTTTCAACGAAACTAAAAATTCTTTCCTTCATATAAAAGCCATTATCATTTGAAAACAAATGCTTTTTATTTCGCGAAAATCCGATTCACTTTACTCAGGTTATAGCCTTTCAAAGTATACATTAGAAAATCAGTGAACTGCCGTATTCCGCAAGCTTTATTTGAATTAAATTCAAATTCCCTAAATAATTTATTCAATATACTTCAAAATGGTTTAAAATCTACATATACACTATATAACTTGTTTAACCCTTTCAAACCATACTTTCCAAAATGATTTCAAAATTTAAACAGGATATTATATTCAAACTAAATTTCAAAACTTCCTTTTCAAAAAGTCTTTTCATATTAAATCCAATTCCATTTCCAAAACTATTTTGGATTAAAAATTCAATTTTAAAACCATTCCGAATAAAATAATATTATATTCAAAATATCTGTGACTTAACCAATTTTCCATGAAATCCATATATGTGTGTGTAGTGTAGTCCAGGAGTTTACGCAATAGTGCAACATCATCAATCATCACAATCCAAACACAACAATATTAATAAGCGGTATAATCCTATAACGCTTATCTTCATTGACAGATTCACAGATATATAATATAAATTCATCGCAGATAAAATAAATTACATTCATCACAGCTTAAATCAAAATAATTCACATCACAAAGCATCATACATCAGGGATATCAAACAATTCAACATTCAATAGAATCCAAACATTCATAAGTAAGATTGACTAGTCATCTGATTAATTTTAAACCAGATTAATTACTTAGGAATAAATTACTAATCCCGGTTAATTAACATTAATTAATTACAAACAATTTAAATTAATTATCCTTTAATCATTTATTAATTAACATTTAATAAATTAAGTAACCTTTAATTATTTATCTACCAACCTTAAGTAATAAATCAATCAACCTTTAATCATTAAATAATTAACCTTTAATTATTTAATTATCCTTTAATTAATTACCCTTAAATACATAAATAAATTAACCCTTAATTAACTACCATTTAAATAATTGTCCTTAATTAATTACAATAAGTGATTATACCTAAATACTTATATTAATAAATCACAAAATTGAGTAATTATCCTTTAATCACTAGATTAATTAATTAATTGCTTTTAATTAAGTAATTATCTTTAAGTAATTAATTACCTTTAATTACTTATATTAGTTAATCTTAATTAAATAATTACCCTTAAATGTAATTACACAAAGTAATTATCCCCTTAATTACATTAAGAAATAGTCTTTTATTAATTTCATTAAGAAATTGCTATCAACCTCAATTAATCAAAAGATAACCCATTCATCTTAATTAATTACTTAACTCTTAATTAATTTAATTTTTATTTGAAAACACTCAAGGATTTAAATCAAGTAATTAACCTAATACAAAATTAATTTTAAACGAAATCAAATTTAATCTTAAAAATGATTGACTTTAAACATTTAACCTTTATATAAATTTATTATTAACTAATAAATTTATTTATATTCTCAAGCCACTTAATATAACATTTTATCTTCATAATTAACCTTTTAGCTAAGCTATTAAATTTTATTCAAAATAATATTAAGAAATAACAAATGGAAGTATACACATATTAAATACTAAAAACTTGTTTAACGGAAATAATTCATTTTAAAATCTTTAGCTAATTTCAAACAAAAGATACAATACTTATCATTTAAAAGAAAATTTGTTTAAGAAGATAATTCAAAACTTAATTGATTTAAAATTTGATTTGTTTGAAAATTTAAACTTGTTACTGCTTCAACCCGGTATAACTCGAGTCCATCGCGAAGCAAATTACAAATTTTCTTGAGCCTTTCCAGACTAAACCCGAAACCACTGTTTTTATTACGAAAACTTAAAACCCTGTCACCCGGTGAAATGACTCGACAGTGAAGTCGGGCCTGATACAAAAATTCCCAAGTACAACTTCGGGTTACACCTTTCTTCCCCATACTCAAACAATCCAGTCACCCTTGACACCTCATGCACATGCACAGGCGACCGGACCCCTTCTGACATTAGCTCCGACCATCCCCAAGTCGGTAACAACTTCGCCGATTCACCCGACCTTCTAGATCGATGCAAACGACGAAAAAATGAAAACAAGCTCATCGTTCAAAAACTGGAACCCACCAGAACGGAAAAAACACCAACCATCGACGATCTCGACCCCAAGAATTCCCGTTAACCATTCCGGAGCTTCGACATGACCCCATGCTCCTATTCCTCTTTGTCCGATCGCCGTTAGTCCACCATCGGCGATGAAATCGACTCGCTAACATGCTCGAGCAAAACAACTGCTAAAACCCTAAATCATCATTGTTAAGACATCACGACTATCAAAAAATATAGCTCCATTTTTCCCTTGTCCCCCATCACTTCATCCTCCTCTGGTCAAAACCCCGAGATCAAAAATCCACTTGATCGCCAGATTTTGACAAAAACTCGCTTCCCGTTTAACTGCAGAATTTCCAACAATTATAATTTCAAAAATCATGAATTGATTATCTAAATTCATGATTTTGTAATACGAATCTATTTGTAAAGCCAAAACATGAAATCAAAATCATTCATTTTTGACTTAAATTTGGTTATCACTGTGAACTCCTGATTTTGAAATAATTATTCAATAAATCCACCTGAATTTTTTTTAAAATGATGTTATTATGTTACAATCATTTTCCTTTTTAAAAATCATAGCTTGAACAAGTTTAGATAGGAAGATATGATTTTTATTTGGTGAAAAGGGAGCCTGTAATATCAACAGAGAAATACATACAGACATGCACAGTCAATCTACCTATGTATATATACATAAAGACATATTTTTCATTCATACAAAACGTACTTCATATCATACTTCAATGATTATCACATGACAACTCAAAAGATAGCAGATTTAAGAGTTTGCTCACCGGTCAGTGAAGAACAGAGTAAAAGCTTGAAAACCTGGAAATGATTTTGACTTGAAACTGGAATTTGAATTTGGTCTTTGGTTTTTGATTTATTGAATCTGCAATTTTGATCTGAATAGAACTTGGATCTGAATTTTCTTAGATTTAGACTGAACCTTGATCCACTTGTAGTTGTTCGATTTTGACTAGAAACTTTGTTTTAAATTTTGGTTCAGATTGAACTTGAAAACAGGTTCTGGTTTAAAAACTGTTTGTTTGATTGCTTTTGTTTTCATCTGTGGTTTTCTTTTTTTGATTAATATGAGTTTCTTGTGATGATTGCTTTAGATTTGGATTTGCTTTAATTTTAGATTTCAGTTTATAAATGAGGGATGAAGAAAATTTTAAGAAAGTTTGAACTGTGAATCAAGTAACCAAGTTTTACTCTTATGCATACTTTCTATAATTTCTAAATTAAAAGGAGATGTTAATTTGCCACTTGTTTTAGCTAACCCAACACTTGTAAATGCATGCTTTTATAAATTTACAAATGTCAAAATAATGCATTTTTTATGTTTTAAACCCTTGCTTAAATTTTAATTTATAATTTATATCTTAAACCCTTACTCAAAATAATGCATTTTATGTTTATATATGTTTATCCTATTAATTTCAAATTTTTAGCTTACATATATACGAGTATGGTGGCACGTCCGTTGGACGTGTGCGTAATAGGGAGAGAGCAAAATTTTCTCTTTGTTACAGTTGTCGTGTTGTCAAAGAGTATGGTAAAGTATTTGGTAGCTGTGGGGAAAAGTGGGAAACGATATGGCAACCAAACAGAAATAAGGTATTGTAAGATAGAGTAAGGGTAGAACTGATGTGGATAAGGCCGTGTAAGTTATATCAACCTTTGAATTATGTAGATTATGTAAGGTTTAGTTTATAAGAAGTGAGGTTACCCATATCGCTGATTATGTAAAGTCCTACTAAAATTCTTATATTCTGATAAGGAAAACACATGGTTAAGCAATTTGTTACTTAATTGTTGTATTTAGAAGAGGGATATAAAAATGTAAGTGCGGTAATGTAAGTGCAGTAGAGAAGAAATAAGTATTTAATTTTTTTCCAACTAAAGTATATGTGTGAATCAACTGACGTTTCATTGTACATAAGAATATTAGAGCCTGTATAGGTCGGTGGAGTAATTGTTCCAATTTCAACCTAATTTCATATTTTCTTGTCTGTGTTAATTTACCGCCGAGAGTTTTATGTGTACTTGCTATTAATTGTTCACTTCCATTCGTGTGCACAGTATAAAATTTGATGATTTATGAAGGATCATAAATTGTTGTTGATTGGTATAAAAGTTTGTTAATTGGCTGAGTTCCTGTGCAGTTTTGAAAATATGAAATGTAAGGCAACTATTTTCTTTATCCTAACCTATTTAGGAGAAGCTGAATTCCCAAATCAACTACTACCAAAAGGAAACAAATACCAAAAGGAAACAAATAACACATACTCGCGCGTGTGTGTAGAAAAACATACAATTTAAAAAAAAACAAAAATATTTTTTTTCCTTTTCCTTTACAAATTGCATATCATTTTCTTTACAATTTTCATTTTCAATTTACAAAGTTTATATTCCATTTCTGTGCAACTGTGCACATTCTCACTGCCATTTCATAGCAGGACTGTACCACTCTTCCATCCACCCACCGTCCATCCCTCTGCCTTAATCAATACACTGTAGTACATCACCATTTCACTGCCTAGTACTCTGTCCACCAGTTCAACCACTTCCCTGTCATCATATAGAAAACAACTTCTTCCAAACCATTGTTGCCACAACCTACCTATTACAACATTCACCACTTCCAACTGGGCATAATTCATTTCTACACTACAGCATCACAAACAACACTCACATACATCCTCTAACCAAAACATCACTGCTCCATCTTATCTCCACAATACAACTCAACAACCATCTCCTTGCCAACAAAAATCTCCAGTTCACAACATACATCTCCATACACTATCACCCCTACTGCCAATCAAACCTCACTGCATCAACATCACTGTTTATAGCAGCAGATATTAAAAAGCTAGAAACATCTTGTAGAAAGATATCAATATTCAGCTACATCTCATAATCACAAACTGCAAATACTACAGATGTTGAAATAAAGTGATGGTTGAGTCAGTTATCATAGTACAGATGTCAGTATAAAACCTTGTAGCGATGATATTAGTCCACAACAACACATACATTATTCCATTACTAATATTTCCTGTGAAATAAAATCACAAAATCTCAAAAATTAATATGTTCAATAGTTCACTTCCAGTATGGCACATGCAAAAATATTAATCGATGAGAGGAAAAACCTTCCTTTTCCTCAAATACATCCTAAATGCTGTCTCCCTTACCATCTTCTAACGTTTCTGTTTTAACCTTCCAAAAGATTTTAATTGACGATTTAGAATCAAACTTTAGCTAAACTGGGTTTAAAAGTACACATGCGTTCTAGTTACATATATACAGATCAAAGGATACTAATTTTTTACCAAAATTGATGCTAACTTGCTAAATTATAAATCAGCATCTCATTAGGATCGAATGATTCAGTTGAATAATAATCATATAGTCGGAAGTGGCGACTCTGAATAGGAACGTATCGAAGTCGAGTAAAAATTCTGTTTAATCAACATTTCAACAAACATCATACTTGCAGTAGTAACAAAGGCAACAAAGCACTAACTAATACATTACGATGTTCATAGAAATAAAATTGTCATGAGCTGTGCTTGGAAAAATTAATTTTGAGCATACTACTCGTTATAAAATTGATACTAAAGTAATATGAGTTGATAAATAAAATCATACCTGATGAATTACAACCTCACTTAATATCACCGACAACTTGTTTACTTTCTATACGACCAACTGCATACAAATTGCCTTTTCTGATTACTCTTGGCTGTAAAATTGGAACTGCTATTAATCGTCTTCAATTGGGACAAAAGGAAAAATAAAAATAAAGAGTCAATCAATTTAGAGTTCAGCTATCAAAACTAAAACGACTAAAAAATACCAAGTACAAACAAAAGATATCAGAGATAGGAAACAGAGGTAGGAAAGTCTGTCAGTTTACCTATGCTTGCCAAGTAGAAGTATGATGAATCTTTATTTTACCCAAGTGCAACAATAAAATTTTGGTCCTAGTTCAGAAAAAATAAATAAATAAATAAATTACATGATAACATAATCAAATAAACTAACAACTTTTAGCAGTATTTTCCTTTGAGTGGTATGCCTGTCACCATTAAACTTCACTTCCAGCTAAAAATAATAAATACATAAGTGACAATTGTAAAAAAAATACTTATTTCAGAACAGACCATCTCATTACCTCAACCTCTTTCACTTCAGGTTCAATGAAAATTTTTTTAGCATGAACATATGTTATTTTGTCATAACATAACTGAGACAAAAGAGTAATGTGAGTTAAAATTGAATTAAACTACCTCTGTCCAGTTGCTAAATAGTTGATATAATTATTCTTTTAACTACCTTTAATAATGCAAGTTAATTCAACCAATATCTCCTCTTCCAAACTGCAAAGAAAAAAATGTTTTAAAGGTTAATAAGGTGTATTAAATATAACATAGGAGTTGGATTCCTACATGAAAAACAACAATATATAACATTCCTTTACGTGTAATTACAGGAAACCTTAAGTTGTAGTTTTTGGAAAATATTACGAAACGCCATACCAAAAACATAGGCATTAATAGTTTACAACTAATTCCATGACATACCATACATGTTAAAACAATAGCAAGAACATGAATGTTTTAACAACCATATGACTAGCTGGCAAGCTAAAACGGACTACAGGTCAACACAAAAAAGTCACAGAAATAGTTAAAATAATTACCGATACATCGCTTTGGAGCTTGGATACTAATTACTTTATTTAATTGCTAATTACTTTATTTAACAATATTTCTTTTTTTGAATCCTATCTTTGGTGAGTCAGTGACACATTATATGCTCATTTTGTTAAGTTACTTTTGTGAAGTACATAAGAGGTCGGTTAGGTGAGAATTCAATTAGGCAATAGAAGATAAAGGACCACTTATTAATAGTTTATGGCATACGTATTATTTGTTCGGGAATGGAACTGAAACAAGAAAATTTGAAAAAACAACATTGAAACTTGATTATTAAATGCTCTAAAGATAAACAAAAGTCAACTGGGTAATGAATCAAACAAAGAATGGAAAGAATAACAGTTACAGAACCCTCTCCTGTCAAATTTTCTAGTTGTAAGCAGTCATAAATCCAAGCACTCTGTAAATATTATTCTTAAAATTCTCAACTCCAAACATGACAGCCGAGTCTGAAGCACATATTATAAAGTTGAAACTGAGTGGGAAGGGTTAAGCAAATAAGTGTTATGGGTAATCAACTTTCAGCTAAACTGGGTAAAAGCATAAGCAGTGTTCTTTGTACTATAGGATATGAATATTACTGGCAATCATAAAAAGGAAAAAGCTCTTGTATTTTCTACTTCTATGTGATAGTCGTTCATTTAAATATCACAGTGCACCAAAATGCAATGTCTAGAACCAAATATAATCGATACTTTCCATGCTTACAATTAGCAGTATGATAACTGAAAATAATGAGATAGTTAAATGAACGACTGTCATTAATAGGATATGAATATTACTGGAAATTATCTTCACCAAACATTTTAGGTATCATTATCAAGTAGTAACGCATGGAACTTTTACCAAATAGATTGTTGTATGATATCACAAAAAGTAATTATACAAACCTAAATGCATACTAATGGTAGGTTAGAAAATTGAACTTAATGGACACCAATTAATTCTTCATCACAAAAGGCAAATTTCATTACACGGATCATGCTGATAGTAAATAATCGATTATAATCAGAAAAAATAACAGAGTAAATTTACCTAGGCTCACTTCTGGTGCACTGCTTAGCATAATAAGGTTTGTTAATAAAACAAATAATTTGATGGCAAAAGCAACCCCTTACTCGGGTTGTGCGTTCTAGTTACATATATACAGATCAAAGGATACTAATTTTTTACCAAAATTGATGCTAACTTGCTAAATTATAAATTACCAAAATTTAACGCTATTGCTTGCCAATGCCACAGATTTAAATAACTAAATTAAATTTTAAACGATAAAACTAATTAGATGAATAATCCATATCCACAATGCATATAATCAAAAAAGCATCAACCATTTTACTAATAAACAATACTGAGCCAAATTAGTATTGTACTTACTGGTTTACACAAATATATGCACACACGGACGCAAGAATCCTAATCATATCCTGCACCAAAATAAGTAACAATTTTAGAGTATTCTTAAACTAAACAATTCTTATCAAATAAAATGCAAGTACTTTTATATTACCTCGTTCAAAGTTGTAATAATCTGAATTCGTACTTTTGCCTACAAACGAGATAAATCTGCCACTATTAAACCAAACAATAAATTATCAAGAATCAGCGTAAGTGCAAATCTGGAATTTCAACGGTGTAAAAGAAATCTGTAAATTGAAAAAGAAAGAATTCGAATTAATAAATATTGTAATAATCACGGTTAGAAATTAAAACCTGCAAAATCTGGAAATCTGCGCTGAAATGAATTAAATTAAATTTGCCAATAAATATAAGAAACTAAATCTTTCTCTATTAAGAGGACTGAAAACAGACCCAAACAACACCCGAATCCTTTTTGTGTTCTGCCTTGGCTCGTTCTCAATAAACACAGGCAAAATGAAAAACCAAAAATCAGGAATAGGGTTTTTCCCCAAGCATCAAATGAAATCTGAAAATAAACATCGACAAAATATGAAAAATCGACAAAATATATCACTGCAGGATATGTATTGCAAAAAGGAAGTAATGTATAGAGAAAATCCAACGAAGAGGAACTGAAAATTGAAAGCAAACGGACAAAAATTACAAACCTGAAGTGGAGATCTCTGATTATAGCAAAGAAACCTAATTCACAGCAAGAAGATTGACCAAAGGAGAAGAAGAAATCAAGGCTTTTGGATTTGTGGATTGGAATATGATGAAGTGTTGTTTCTGTTTATAAGTAGATGAGAACGTGGAAATGAGAATTGGCTTCCACTAATATGAATATGGAGGGAGTTTGGCATTTTTTCTGGGGGTAGATGAAATTGGATGCGAAAGAAAGGGAAAATGGAAAGAAAGGGAAAATGGAAAGCAAGGAAGAGGAACGAAATAGATGATGGGGCAACGTGGGAGGTGGATGGGAAAAGACATAACCGCCCAGGCGCCGATGTTTTATTTTGGACAGAAGAGAAGGTAAAATGGGGACTGCCAAAAAGGCTTCACTTTGACCGGTTTGACCAGGGTTTTGCTTTATAGTATAGTTATATATATATATATGTATTAAAGCTTCTTATTCATTTTTGTTCTTATATATTTGTATTCATGCATTTTATATTATTTATACTTTTATAACTTTTAAAGAAAATGATTTTAAAACTAACTATACTTTAATAAATAAACACATAAAATTTATATATAACAGAATTTAACCTCTTGAAAATTTTATTAAATTTCAATCATAACTTTAAATCATTATACATATATATATATATATATATATATTAAAATTAGAAAACAAATTTTCTTTTAATTTCAAAAAATAAATATAAATTTTTAAATCCAATTTATTCTCTAAGATATTTATTTTTGAATTTCAAACCAAAATTCTATTTATATCTATATAAAACAAACACATATTTTTATTTATTTTGGAAAAATTCAAATTAATTCATAATTTAATCCAAAACTTTATTTTTCTTATCAATTTAAATCTGACTCAAAACCGGGATCGTTACAGATTTCCCCCTTAAGAAAATTTCGTCCTCGAAATTTGCTAGATATGGAGACAACAAAGAACAGATGGAGAATGTTTTACCAGATCAAATTGAATATTTATTCTGCATTTGGCTTACCAAATCAGAATTTCAACAATAATTATGAGAATGAACTCATTCAATATTTTACAAAGCACTCGGGTCATTAGATCTACGAAATATGCGGTGGCGTTGGTTAGTCCAAAGAGATAACTAACCGTTGTTAGAATGCATTTGGACACCAAAGAATAGACAAACGGTTACGATTTAATTCATCTTCATATTTTGTTAACCAATTTATTCAAATAAAATTTCAATTTATTAAAGTTAAAAACGGAAAGACTAATAGAAACTGAAGATTCGCAGGGCCACCTTCGCACCAAAGCTTCTTCCCGGAGTTGCCACGAAGCAATCAAAGAATTGATGATCAAAGAGATTTTATAGTGAAAAGTTTGTTTCCATTGTTGTTGCAGGTATTACCATTTGTTGTGGTACTCCTCTGTCCCCTACCTCATCCTCTTCTTGCACTCATACTCACTATCAGTGGATAATAAGAGAATTTACTAAGGCATTCGGATAGATATCTTAGGGATATACTCATTTTAGGGCATTTGTAACCATATCTCTAATGAGTTACCAAATGTATTATACTCCTGACCTAAAGTTCTCACTCAACCTTCAGCTCTGATACCACTTGTGATGACCCTGACTCGACCATCAAAAATCGACACCAAATACTTCACTCGTATTTGAATATCGCAGATTTAAACGTCGAATCTGGTTCGCCGGAGCTTATAACACATTAAGTACAACAACACAGCGGAAGAAAATGAATAACTTTATTGATATACAACATTTGATACAACATATTGATACAAATGATATCAATACATATATTAGACATAGATGCAACAGCGGAAAAATGAACAGCAACAGCGACGGAACAATATCTTCAATGCCAAGCTCTAAAACACCAATCCAAGAAGCTCGAACCACCATCAAGTTGTATTAAGCAAGGTCAGCTCGAATGTTGAAGCGAAACAAATGCGATCCTGAATCCAAGGACTCCAAAACCAAAGATTTCAAAGATTTCCAAATAGAAAGCTGAAGGCTACCGAATCTATATCTACTAGCAGATTATCTAAAAAATATAACTCTAGGCTGTCCGTGGGGAAAATTGTGGGCACCTAGAATTTAGAAAGGGAACAGTAAAACTCCAGGTCAGTCATGGGACTGGTGTGGGCAAACAAAAACAGTTTTATTTGAATAAAACAAACAAAAGAATTTAAAAAGAAATCCGCAATGCTTTCTGGAAAATGAAACTACCATAAGGCCTCCCCTCACACACACAATGCAAACGCACAATTGGAGGATATTTCTCCTTATGATAGTCAAACATGCTTGATACACGAAAACCATTTGATATTAATATTAATGCATAGTGGGAAACATTTGCAAGTATAATATTAACCTTAGCCAGTATACGTACCATTACAGTATGCCTACTATAGCTACCATATTAGATGGTAGATTCTACAACTAAAACCGTACAAGGCGCGTATTGGTGATTGGATTTCCAACAAATGATCAGACTAAGGAACTTTTTGGGCCACATGGGTACGCCTCTGCAGGGACGCCCCGAGAACCTAACTGGGTCTCTGCCAACACAAGATCAGGTTAACTCTGTAACTAGGTAACTACTATACGAATATGCCATCCCTCGGTCATTACCAACCTTTATCCGAGCGCTCAACACCAACAACCACAAAGTAATAAATTTTCCGCAACCACATAGGTTAAGTATCTGGGCTCCATACCATGATATCACCCTTTTCCAGAAGGGAATGGACATACCCTAAGGGGCGCGACCCTCATAGCCTTGCCGCATCATTCCTGTTTCGACCATTTTCGGGTTGTAAGGTCCGACGAAGTCACGTCCACAAAGCAACGCTTTTCACAAAAGACATGATTTGATCAACAAATGATCAGTAGCACTTCGTATGCCACATTACCAAATTGGAAATATATCACTAGTAACCATCAACTACATAACCTCTAACCTTGTACGTTTCAGAGAAAGGTGTTAAGCTAAGAGAATAAATTCTCCGCCACCAAACAGAAATGTATTTGATAGAAACCAGTTTTACACTTCAAAGTGTAATGTCAGACATACATCCATACAAGTCTGTTCCAGGTTCGAACAGAACCGAAGGCTCTTTGAAAGAAGCCCTTACAATCCGGGTATTCACAATTTTAATCGGACTCCCCGTCACATATAGAGATCTCTATACTGTAGCTACTCAGTGTAGAGTTATTCGACGGGTAACCTTTCATTCTCGAAAATACCCGGTCTTTACCACCGGTCATCAAATGCTATCCATTTCGTCGTATCATTATTCGGAATGGGTTATATGAGATAAAGTCCTCTCCCGGCTAAACCGAATAATGAGCGCAAATTTTAAAAACATAAGGATATATGGGATCTTAGTTAAGTCACGACTTTTAGACCCAAGACCTTCCCTTTTGAATGGTTTAAACAAAATTCCACTTTAATCTTTTAACAAAAGATTCGCCCTTGAAGATACTCTTTAATTTAAAACAAGATTCACTAATTTTTCACAAAGATTCATTCATAGCTTTCAAAACTATTTCAATTTCAAACTTAAAATCCTTTTAACAAAATTGGAAATTATTTCCTTTATATAAAAGCCATTATCATTTGAAAATAAATGGTTTTTATTTTGGGAAAATCCGATTCACTTTACTCAAGTTATAGCCTTTCAAAGTTTACATTAGAAAATCAGCGAACTGCCGTATTTGGCAATCTCTATTTAAATTACAAATTCCCAAAATAATTTATTCGACATACTTCAAAATGTTTTAAAATCTATATATACATTGTATAACTTGTTTAACCCTTTCAAACCATACTTTCCAAAATGATTTCAAAATTTAAACAGGATATTATATTCAAACTAAATTTCAAATTCCAAACTTCTTTTTCAAAAAAGCTTTTCATATTAAAACCAATTCCATTTCAAAAACTATTTTGGATTAAAAATTCAATTTTAAAACCATTCTGAATAAAATAATATTATATTCAAAATATCTGTGACTTAACCGATTTTCCGTGCAATCCGTATTTGTGTGTGTATAGTGTAGTCCAGGGGTTTTACACAATAGTGCAACATCATCAATCATCATAATCCAAACACAACAATATTGATAAGCGGTATATCCTATAACGCTTATCTTCATTCACAGATTCACAGATAAATAATATAAATTCATCGCAGATAAAATAAATTGCATTCATCACAGCTTAAATCAAAATAATTCACATCATAAAGCATCATACATTAGGGATATCGAACAACTCAACATTCAATAGAATCCAAACATTTATAAGTAAGATCAACTAGTCATCTGATTAATTTTAAATCAGATTAATTACTTAGGAATAAATTACTAATCCTGGTTAATTAACATTAATTAATTACAAACTATTTTAATTAATTATCCATTAATAAATAATTTATTAATTAACCTTTAATAAATTTAACTGACCATTAATTATTTATCTATCAACCTTAATTAATAAATCAATCAACCTTTAATCATTAAATAATTAACCTTTATTTATCCATTAATTAATTACCCTTAAATGCATAAATAAACTAACCTTTTTTTTTGAATTACCTGGAGAACCAAGCTTCGCTTGTAAACTCTAGGGAAGTATGTGCCTGCCAAACACATACTTCGGGTACTTGTTACAGGGTTGTCAGTTTCGGGGCTCGAACTCGTGACCTTCGATCACGCAGTCCGGACCATCAACCAACTGCGCCAACCCTGTTGGCATAAATAAACTAACCTTAATTAGTCACCATTTAAATAATTGTCCTTAATTAATTACAATCAGTGATTATCCCTAATCACTTATATTAATAAATCGCAAAATTGAGTAATTATCCTTTAATCACTTGATTAATTAATTAAATACCTTTAATTAAGTAATTATCTTTAAGTAATTAATTACCTTTAATTACTTAAAATAATTAATCTTAATTAATTTCTTAATGAAATTAAGGGGATAATTACTTTGTGTAATTACATTTGAGGGTAATTAATTAATTAAGATTAATTATCTTTAAGTAATTAATTACCTTTAATTACTTAAAATAATTAATCTTAATTAATTAATTACCCTCAAATGTAATTACACAAAGTAATTATCCCCTTAATTTCATTAAGAAATTGCTCTCAACCTTAATTAATCAAAAGATAACCCATTTATCTTAATTAATTACTTAACTCTTAATTAATTTAATTTTTATTTGAAAACAGTCAAGGATTTAAATCAAATAATTAACCTAATACAAAACTAGTTTTAAACCAAATCAAATTTAATCTTAAAAATGATTAACTTTAAAATTTAACCTTTAAATAAATTTATTATTAACCAACAAATTTATTTATATTCTCAAGCCACTTAAGAAAATGTTCTATCTTCATAATTAACCTTTTGACTAGGCTATTAAATTTTATTCGAAATAATATTAAGGAAATAACAAATGGAAGTATACACATATTAAACACTTAAAACTTGTTTAATGGAAATAATTCATTTTAAAACCTTTAGCTAATTTCAAACAAAAGATACAATACTTATCATTTAAAAGAAAATTTGTTTAAGAAGATAATTCAAAACTTAATTGATTTAAAATTTTAAAACTTGATTTGTTTGAAAATTTAAACCTATTACTGCTTCAACCCGAGATAATCAAGTCCATCTCGAAGCAAAGTACAAATTTTCTTGAGCCTTTCCCGAGTAAACCTGAAACCACTGTTTATGAAAACTTAAAAACCCTGTCACCCAGTGAAACGACTCGTCAGTGAACTCGGGCCTGATCCAAAAAAATTCGGGTGCAACTTCGGGTTACACCTTTCTTCCCCATACTCAAATAACCCAGTCACCCCTGACACCTCGTGCACATGCATAGGCGACCGGACCGCTTCTGACATTAGGTCCGACCATCCCTAAGTCGGCAACAACCTCCTGATTCACCCGACCTTCCAGATCGACGTAATCAACGGAAAAACGAAAACGAGCTCATCGTTCAAAAACTGGAACCCACCAGATCGGAAAAAACACCAACCACCGATGATCTCGACCCCGAGAATTCCCGTCAACCATACCGGAGCTTCGGCACGACCCCATGCTCCTATTCCCTTTGGTCTGATCGCCGTTAGTCCACCATCGGCGATGAAATCGACTCGCTAACATCCTCGAGCAAAACAACTACTAAACCCTAAATCATCATCGTCAAGACAAAATATAGCTCCATTTTTTCCTTGTCCCCCATCACTTCATCCTCCTTTGGTAAAAACCTCGAGATCAAAAATCCACTTAATCGCCATATTTTGACAAAAACTCGCTTCCCGTTCAACTCCATAATTCCCAATAATTACAAGTTTAAAAATCATGAATTGATTATCTAAATTCATGATTTTTTAATACGAATCTGTTTGTAAATCCAAAACATGAAATCAAAATCATTAATTTTTGACTTGAATTAGGCTATCACTGTAAACTCCTGATTTTGAAATAATTATTCAATAAATCCACTTGAATTTATTTTAAAATGATGTTATTATGTTACAATCATTTTCCTTTTTAAAAATCATAGCTTGAACATTTTTAGATAGGAAGATATGATTTTTATTGGTAAAAGGGAACTTGTAATATCAACAGAGAAATACATGCAGACATGCACAGCCAATCTACCTATGTATATATACACACAGACATATTTTCATTCATACAAAACAAACTTCATATCATACTTCAAGGATTATAACATGACAACTCAAAAGATAGCAGATTTAAGAGTTTGCTCACCTGTCAGTAAAGAACAGAGAAGAAGCTTGAAAACATGGAAATGACTTTGACTTGAAACTGGAATTTGAATTTGGTCTTTGGTTTTTGATTTATTGAATCTGCAATTTTTATATGAATAGAACTTGGATCTGAATTTACTTAGCTTCAGATTGGAACCCCAGTCCACTTGTAGTTGTTTGATTTTGATCAGAAACTTTGTTTTAAATTTTTCTTCAGATTGAACTTGAAAACTGGTTCTGGTTTAAACACTGTTTACTTGATTGGTTTTGTTTTGATCTATGGTTTTGTTTTGTTTGATTAATATGAGTTTACTGTGATGATTGCTTCAGATTTGGATTTGCTTTATTTTTAGGTTTCAGTTTATAAATGAGGGATGAAGAAAATTTTGAGAAAGTTTGAACTGAGAATCAAGTAACCAGGTTTTACTCTTATGCGTATTTTCTATAATTTCTAAATTAAAAGGAGATGTTAATTTGCCACTTGTTTTAACTAACCCAACACTTGTAAATGCATGCTCTTACAAATTTACAAATGTCTAAATAATGCATTTTTTATGTTTCAAAACCTTACTTAAATTTTAATTTATAATTACTTAATTTCATATTTATATATGTTTATCTTATTAATTTCAAATTTTTAGCTTACATATATATGTGTATGTGTGTGTGTGTGTATTAAAGCTTCTTATTCATTTTTGTTCTTATATATTTGTATTCATACATTTTATATTATTTATACTTTTATAAATTTTTAACGAAAATGACTTTAAAACTAACTATACTTTAATAAATAAACACATAAAATTTATGTATAATAGAATTTAACCTCTTGAAAAAAATTTAAATCATAACTTTTAAATCATTTTATACACACACACACACAAATATATATATATATATATATTAAAATTAGAAAACAAATTTTCTATTAATTTCAAAATATAAATATAAATTTTTAAATCCAATTTATTTTCTAAGATAATTATTTTTGAATTTCAAACCAAAATTCTATTTATATCTATATAAAACAAACACATATTTTTATTTATTTTGAAAAAATTCAAATTAATTCACAATTTAATCCAAAACTTTATTTTAATTATCAATTTAAATCTGACCCAAAACTGGAATCGTTATAATTTTGGTTTGCTATTTGGATTCGTATGTTTTAGTTTTATTTGCTTTAAGTTTGTACATGTGAATTATGTATAGTTTGACTTGGATGAATAAAATTTACTTTATAATTCTTCATTACTACATAACATTATGCTTTATAGTGAATTTCATGTCATATAATCATCATATATCATTATCATAATCGTATCATTTTAACTTAGTTACTGATTTTGAATCTATAATCTCTAAGTATTTGATTCAGGGAGAATTTATACTTTTTCACCCATTTTTTATGACAAAGGAGGAGAGAAATATAAAATATACATACGCATATATTCAAGGGGGGGTTTTCTATCTCAAGGGGATTCATATCATATTATATATATACAGAATATTAATGGTTGTCATCATCAAAAGGGGGGAGATTGTTAATACCTCAGTTATTGATTTTGATGATAACAATCTTGATAACAAAATACGTTTATAAAAAATATGGATGCTAATTTTTTGCTAAATTATATGGTATATATTGCAGGATATTATACGGATGTTGAATTAGACTATATAGTATAAAGACTCAAAAGAAGGAAATGAAGTCTCATGAATATGAAGACCAAGATATGAAGATCTCAAGACTATAGTATAGTATATGGAGTCATACAATATTGTTAAAGTCGTTGGTAGCAATATTTGATATCCATTTTCCATTTTCTTATGCTTTATTTTTTAATATATTTTTGAAATATATTTAGAAATATTTTATAAAAAAATTTCAAAATGTAAAATGTTTATAAACTATGATCAAATTATTTTGTAAAATTTCAAAATATTTTTTTAAGCATAAGATTTCAAAATATTTAAAAGAATTTTCATTTTTCAAAAGGATATGTCGACATATACTCTATGAGTATATCAACATTCATGCTGCAGATTCGAAATTCAAATTTTGAAATGAAGTGTCTATTCATCGTAACTCATCGCGAATGGCCATGTCTATTTATTCTCTGTAAATAGAGGGTTTCAAACAAATTTTTTAAATAATTAATTTCTTATTTCTCCTTTCTTCTTACTCTTCCAAAATTTGTAGTGAAAATTTTGTTCAAATCTCTTCAAATTCAAAATTCTTTGTATCGATCCTCTACTATTTATTCTTTGATTTCAATCATCTCTCCCACTCAATTCAAGATCAAAATGCTATTAAGAGTCTATAGGATCCATTGTTTCCAAAGTTCAAGAAATTATCTTTTGAAAAACCATCAAACTCTCATTGTTTCAGCTTAGGCGTGATTGTACCTCGTTCAAATCAATTGGGTGTGCTTGGTAGCCCGGATATCCAAGTGGGTGTGCTTATAACCCATCCAAATCAAGTGGATGTACCCTGAGCTTGGAATTCAGTATGGTATGTCTTGTAGCATCTGAATCAAGATTGTAATTGGATTTGCCTTCTGCCTGTTTAATGATTGGCATTTGAAAAGAAATCTGTACAAGAAATTATATGAGACTAGATGTAGGAGAAATCCAAATCATTGTAAAATCTTTATGTCATCTCTCCAACTTTCTACTTTACTGATTTTACTTTATCTGTGTATGCATCTATGATTGATTGTTGATACAATTATGTGTTGAAAATATGTGATTTAATTTTAAACTTGAAAGAAATTTAAAAAGATTTACAAAAGTTAGAAAACGCTATTCACCGCCCTCTAAGTGTTTAATTAGACTTAAGATCCATAATTCTGCAACCCACAGGTCCATGTGCATCATACAAGCTTTAGTACATTTGTATATTGAATTTGTTGACTTATGGAGAGTTTGGGAATGACTCTTCAAATTGTGTGAGGTAGTATGAATAATCGACTAACTCATGAGGTTGTTAAACATAAGGTACGTGTAGTAGAATGTTTTATCATCCTTGTGCGATGAGAAGATTTCTAAACCTACGCAAACTGTGAGCTTTATTTACTAATAATAGTATTACGGTTAAGTATTAATGTGCGAGTGTTGCTTTTGTTGCTCGTGTTGGAATTTCGAGGAGAAATATTCTAAATGTCGGAGAATCTAATGACCCGGAATTTCAAACACTTTGTATTTATATATCTGAATTATTTAAATATTTATACATTGTATTTAATGCTATTAAATTAGTTTGATGACCTTGTTAACCCCATTTAAATAATAACTAATGATAAGAAATTTGTCTTCGAAAATTGTTTACAAAAATAAATAGTTCAAATAAATATCGATAATGTGACCGAAAATCATTTTATTGATAAATGGTATCGAAATGTGTGAAATTATTATCCAAGGGCACTGTCTTGGAATTTGATGAAGCTAATGCCTTTGGAACTGGAATAATGGGGTGATTTATGAAGACGAGTTTCGTGACAATCGTATGTACTGTGTGGTCGTGCGCGCTCATAACGCATTACAACATATTTTAGAAATTAAAATAATATTTTTTTTATTATAAAAAAACCTCCTATGTCTCTTTTTCTCTCACCCTCTTCTCTTTTTCTTTCTCCAGCTTCTTGAATAACAAAACCGCCACAACCTTTAATTGAATCTTGAGCTAGAATCAATGAAATTCAACGACATTGGATCCATTGAACTCAGGGGAGAGAGAGCTTCAAATCCATGTAAACTTTAAGGGTTGTGATGTCACTTGAGGAAAGTCGATGTTGTGGTCATGGAAATAAGTTTAGCTTTTGGTGGTGACGGAGGCGGGATTAGGAGAAACTAAGGGTAGCATTGTGCTTCTCGTTGGAAGGGGCATCGGTGGTGGCATTTTGGTAAGCTTTGGTCAAGCATTTCAGTTCGCAACCTTGCGATTTATTGTATATGCGTGGACGTGTTGTGCTTGGGGTCGTCGAGTTTGCCTCACGGAGAGATGAATGATGGTGGTAGCAGGAGGAGTTTTGGTGGACGTAGCTCTTGGGAGAGATGAGAGAAAGGTGCGTGTTTTTGGGTTTGTACAAAAATGTATAGTGCACAGCCTTTGCACAAGAATTTGGAGAAGATAGGTAATTAGATTTAAATGAGGTAATTAGTAAATTAATTATTTTAATTAATTTTAAATCATATAAAAAACTTTTAGATACGAGGTCCAATCGAGACATCGTTTTGCCGTTGCACTCAAAGCGAGATTTTATTCATCTTGGTTTGGCTTGGGCTTGGGCTTGGGTGAGTTAACTCACCATTTAATTTGTATTTATTGTGTATATAATGTTTGTTGTGTTAAATATAAATTAAAATCGATAATAATGCAATTTATTTCTTTTAGATCCCTTCGTGCTTTTGAAAGCAAGTGACAACATCTCTCTAAAATATCCGACGTGGCCGAGACTTATTTACACGTTGATGGTGTGTTGTAAATGTTTAAAACGAAATAGTCGCTATAAACACATTTTGAAATCCCTTGTATTTGATACATGTTAAATTAGTAAAAAATGTGATTATATATTGAAAATATATAATTGGTTAGTTTGGGAAGCTATAGATATTGTGAATGGAAGCTGTGAAAATTGAAAGCAAAAAGGGCGCGATGGATGCATTTTGAAAATGCCTTATGTTCAGCAATTTTCAAAGTAAACTTTGAAAGACATCCAAGTACTTTTTTGCATTTTTAATCAATATTATAAGTGTATTTATTATTGGAAAAGTATCAAGGTTTAAATATATTTGCAATAATTATTTATGAATTTGTAAAGTAAATATAAAACAAGTTTTTATGGGTTTTAAATAAATTATAAAATAAGTATTTTCATTAATATTTAAACAAATGTTTTAAACCATAGTTTAAGATCTTTAAGTATACATAGTTTTTAGAAAATTAGTTAAATACTTTACTAAAGTAAATACAAGCTTATGTAATATGATATCTTTTTAATTTGTTTTTATTATAAAATATTTTATATTATAAATAAATTAATACACATATAAGTATATACATCATTTTAAAATGGTTTTTAGTAAATATAAAAGTTTTAAAACGTAAGTTGAGTATTTATAAATGTAGTAAAGGAAATTTGAATTTAACATTTAAGTTGAAATAATATATTTTAAGTAGTTGAATTAAAAGTGTATCATCATAAGTAGATATGCTTTGACCTTTAAAATGAATATCTTAAAGTTATTGGCAAGTTTTAAAATGACTTTGGGTTGTAGTAAATAGCGTTTAAGTAACAATTATCTTAAACCCTTATAAAAGTAATGAGATCTTTAAAAGAGATTTGTAAAGATAAATGTTTAAAGTACGAAACATTTATGGTTTGTCACAAATGGTGTTTTAGTAACATTTGTTTTTAAACCCTTGAATTATATATTAAAGTGGAAAAATATTATAAATATAATTAGATCTTTAACAATACAATTTTTTAAGATAATAATAACAAGTATGGATTTTTTTTAAATAAATGTAGAAAAGTTATATGTTCAATTTATAAAAGAGGAGGAGTTTATAGTAGCATTGTTTTAGTGACATTTTTTTAACCTCTTTGATTATATGTTAAAGTAAATAAATTTTGTTAGGTGATTTTTGAATATACTTATACTATCGAGATAAGCATATGAATACTTTTGAAATATAGATAAGTGTATTCGTGAATAGTAAAATACATAAATAGTAAAATACAAGCATAAAACTAAATCTATACACAAGTTTAATAAGTTAAGTTTTAATTAATACAAAGTTTAAATTAATAAAGTGAAGTTTAATTTATAAGAAGTTTAATTATTAAGTTAAGTTATTAATTAAGTATGTGAAGTTTAATTAAATAAGCAAGTTTAATTAAACAAAGGTGTTTAATTAATAAAAGATGTTTAGTTTAAAGAAGTTTTAATTAAAGAAATAAGTGTTTAGTTAAATGATGAAGCTTTAATCGATGAAGAAGTTTTATTAGATAAAATGAGTTTTACTGATAGAAGAGGTTTTTAATCAATAAAAGATTAATTAACCAAAAAGGAGATTAAAAGTTGTTTATGTGACTTGATCGTCACTACATGAAAATATATTATTAATAATGACATTTAATAACACATTATTCTAAAGCGTTATTGTTTACCATTAATTATTTTATTTTTTCACTCTATTTGTATTGTACTGTTCACATGTAACGCCTTCACAAAGCGCGTAATCTCTTGATTATTTCATGGCTGCGGGTTTCTCAAATTATTTCCCTTTCCCTCTTTCCTTTTTCATTTCGCTCCATTTTACCTTAATCTCCCATACCAGTGGAATCAAATACCCAAATCACTCCTTCAGATCCATTCCCCCTTCATAAACCCTAATCGGATCTACTTAAATCCTATACATCAACGAGAGAGGAAGGGTAGTTCGGTGCCTGGCGCGGAGATACGCTCGCAACGACTTAGAGGCTAGCTTGGCGGTAGCTGTAGCGTGGGTAGGAATAGGCAACGTGTGATTTAGAGGTTATGATGTAGGATAATTCAGAAGGAGGAGATGTGATCACGATATTTAGTGTGACCCGCTGGTGTAGATCTGAGCATGGGAAGGCAGTGATGTGATGATCTAAATGACAGTGAGATTGATCTGATGTGTTGTAGTAGCGATTCATTGTATCATGCGTCTTCTAAGAAATAATTGAGGGTGAAATCTCTTAATTTTATAAAATTAGTCTAGTCATATAATATCATTGCTTAATTATATATGGACATAGATGGTGATCGATATGTTTGGAAGTTTTTTTTAAACATAAGTCACATAAGAGCTGTAGAATGAAATTCTGGTTGGTAATATTGAACTTCTAACTGTCTATTCCATTTATTTTCATGAAAAATGTGCATTGTTTCGAATTTTTGATCAGTGGTCCTAGCACAAATTATGGTTACAGGGACCTCTTGCTGCACCAGTTCTACAATTGTTAAAGAAAGATGATTTAAGCAAGTTCCACTTCGGTGAGTTTCGTGTGTTGGATATTAATGGCGCCAAATGATTACTTACAAGAACTGGGTGTGCTGATGTATATATATTTTTAATGAAAGTTTACGTTTATTCTTCCTATTCTTTAATAGATTTTACTCATTTAACAGTGTTGGTTAAAGAGAACATTTGCATCAGCTATCATTAAGAAAAATAGAAGTGGATGATTTACTCATATTTACATGAGATATATAAGCAATTTAGTATGATGGTTTGTTGAGTGGTAGAGTTACTTAATGGACTTATGAAGCAGCTTACATTGCTCATAATTTCATTTTTTGGGGTTTGATAATTCATCATTGAGAAGAACTTTATTGGTTCTCTTTTAAAGGGCATGATTGACTTATCATTTTGGAAACGTTGGAGTTTTCTGAAACACCCGAAATGTTTTTGGTCTATTGGTCTTTAAAATGCATGTTATAAAGACTCGTTTGTAACAATGATCCAATCCGTCAAACTCAAAAGAAGTTTTATTTGAATATATCTAGAAGATAGCGCAAGAAGTTGGAAATGGATTCAAAGGGGCAGAAAACAAAACTAATCCAAACCTACTTCCTTTTTCTCATTTTCAAAGCAGTTTTTGAAATATTTAAAAGCCAAATATATTTTCCTATTTTTTATATTATTTTATACTACTTAAAAATTGAGAAGATAAAATGGACTAAAAAAACTTAGAACATGACTGTTGGGTCAGGGTTCCAACTCGAGATAACGCAAATCGAAACCCCACAAGCACAGCGGAAGATAGGATCGTGATAAGAAGTGTAAAAACAACCAATCAATAACTCAAATTCCAATCTCAACCAATCCAAAGCAATTACAATCCCAAACAAGCAATTTAGAAAGCAATAATGAAAAATAAATCACACAGAGATTTATAGTGGTTCCACTAACGTTGTGTTAGTGTACATCCGCTTTAAGAGAGAGATTTTATTAATATTGATGAGAAGAGTACAAGAGATTGAATACAATGATCAAAATTCTAATTAGAAGTTGATTTGTGGAGAAGAGAATTGAAGAAAATTAGGTTTTGACAAACCCTAATTGGTGGAGGCTAATCTCTTGAAGTTGCTGCACGCTTGTAGATCTGAAACATAAAGCTAGCTTATATAGGAGAATAGAAACCCTAGGAAATATTCCAAAATTACCCATGTAGTTGTCACAAATCTTCATGCCAAGTCCACACTGAAAACAGGCAGAAAGTCGCTTCAGACGTCTGACCAAAATGGTCAGACGTCTGACTGAAGCTTCTGGGAAAAGTTTATCTTCAGCTCAGACGTCTGACCACTAGGTCAGACGTCTGGTCTAACTTTCTGAAAAACTTCTCTTTCAGCTTTGACTTTTGAAAATTTGGTCAGACGTCTGACTAAAGGTTCTGAATCGATTCTGCATAGACTCGGACCTCTGACCCTTTTGGTCAGACGTTTGAGCTGAGTCAATTCAGCCAATCAACCTTTTCCCTTAAAACTTACACCTCCATACTCCGATTTGCGAATAGTTTCCTCCGTTACAAAGCTACTTCCGACCTCCACAAATCATCATCTAGTGTCGCCAAAATTTAACACTCCACCTCGATACTATATCTATCTCCAATTCCAATGGTACCATACCATCAACGACAACCGATAGTACCAACTATCACTTCTACCTTCAACCATACATGAATGCTTTCCCAATGAGCTCCGTCAAAGCCATCGTCCATTGCATTCCACCAACGAGCTCAGGCAAACCCCCGCCCATTAATGAGATGCTGAAAACATCCAAATCCTATGCTATCTCACGAAAGACTGGCACTTACCAAGAAGATAGAACCTCAATCTTTTACCGATACTCTTCCTCATCTACCGCCAAGCTCCTCCCTTAACCATGCCACCCGTGGCACCTAGCACTTCTCCAAACGAATCAAGTTCGAGTAATGCTCAAACTTTCAAACCAACAATGCCTTAGTGAACATATCCGCTGGGTTATCCTTTATGTGTACTTTTCGAAGATATACTTGCTTATCCTTATCCATGGCTACTAGAAATGACTCTCTCATCACAATATGTTTAGTTCGTGAGCTAACTGCCAAATTCTCCGCCAAGTGAATAACGCTCTGGCTATCACATCGAACATCAATACTATCATGCTCGAATCCTAAGTCACACAATAATCACTTCAAATAGAGTGCCTCCTTTTCCACCTCCACCGCAGCTATCAACTCCGCCTCCGTAGTGGATAAAGCATCTACGGTCTACAATCTAGATCTCCAACTTATGGTTGTACCCCCAAGTGTGAAGACATATCCAAAAGTTGATTTTCTTCGATCCCTGTCACCGGCGTAGTCCGAATCACAATAACCAACCAACTTTCAATCCATTGCCTTATTACCTCCAAAATCATGAGATGATGTGCCTCTAATGTATCTCAATATAAGCTTCACAGCTTCCCAATGCGATATCCTCAGATTAGCCATATATCGACTAACCATCCCGATGGCATTTGCAATATCGGGCCTTGTACATACCATAGCATACATTAGACTTCCAACCGCACTAGCATATGGCACCTTGGCCATATAAGCCTTGTCTTCCTTCAAGATAGGTGATCCTTTACTCGAAAGCTTCATATGAAAAGGTAAAGGTGTATTTGACGCCTTTGCATTCTCCATGCTAAACTAGCAAACCACTTTCTCAAATACTCCTTTTGAATTAGTTTCAGCTCAAAATGCTTTCTATCCCTTACAATTTCCATGCCCAGTATCCTTCTTTCTTCTCCAAGATCCTTCATTTTGAACTCTGATTTCAAACTCAGTTTTAGATTGTTGATTTCATTCTTATCCTTATAAGTAATGAGCACGTCGTCCACGTACAAGAGTTAATACACCCAACAACCTTTTTTCAACTTCTTGAAATAAACACAAGCATCCTTGATGCCTCTATCAAAACCATTTTCAAGCATAAAATGATCAAACCTCTTGTACCATTGTCTAGGTGATTGCTATAAACCATGTAGTGATTTCTTCAACTTGCAAACCAAATTTGACTTACCATCCACAACAAAACCTTCCAGTTGCTCCATATAAATGTCTTCATCCAAGTCCCCATGCAAGAAGGCGATTTTTCTCATCAAGTTGCTCCAACTCCAAGTCGTGAATAAGAAATATAGCAAGTAATATCCGGATAAAAGTATGGCGCAAAACCGGTGCAAATATCTCATCGTACTCCTTTCCCTTCCTTTGTGCGAATCCCTTAGCCACTAGCCAAGCTTTGTATCTTCCATCGTCCTTCACCTTGTATATCCTTTTCACCCAATAGCACGGTTTCCTTTAGGAAGAGGAACCAAATCCCAAGTTTGATTCTTCAAAAATGATTGCATCTCTTCCTCCCTGGTACAAAACCATTTCGAGCTATCACTCGACTTCATGACATCAACAAGGTCCATCAACTCGTCTTAAACTACATGAAGAGCATAGTCCAAATTATCACAAAAGCTAAGATAGTTCCAATCATCATATCTTTTGGGTGATCTTATAGTAGAACGACCAACCCGAGTAGTAATACAATCACCCAAACTCCATTCGGCTCCACCTTGAACTGAATCTTCTCTAGAGTCATGTACATCACCAACACTACTATAAGAATCCTGTGAACTATGTGATGTAACATCAACTTCTACTTCCTTCCAAGCATCTCCAACTACTCTACTCTCTCTATCCTTGGACAAAATGAAGAAATAATTTCCTTCTCCTTTAATTCACCATGAACCAAATCCGGAACATCCAATAAGTTCACATTCTCCTTGTACATCGCCGACTAATCAAACGTAACATGAAGAGAATTCATTACCTTCTTCGTTTCTGGATTCCAAATCCGATAGCCTTTCACACCGTCCGTATAGCCTAGCAAAATCCTCTTCAAAGCTCTAGGTTCAAGCTTATCATTTCCCGGATCATGCACATAAACAAGAATGCCAAACACACGAAGATAACTCAAATCAATTCTCTTTCCCTTCCACGCTTCCTTTGGAATTTTGTTACCAATAGCTGAGCATGGAATTCGATTAATAATATGCACTGCGATTGACAAAGCTTCAGCCCAAAAGCCCTTCGCCAAACCCGATGTCAATCTTAAGCATCGAGCTTTCTCAAATAGAGTACGATTCATTCTCTCCGCAACACCATTCGACTGCGGATCGCCAGGTGCAGTAAATGCCTCCGAATACCATGATGCTTGCAAAAATCCAAAAATTCTCCAGAAACATACTCTCTGCCATTGGCGGACCTTAGAACCTTCAAAGACTTTCCACTCTCATTCTCAACAAGAGTCTTCCATGCTTTGAACTTTACAAATGCCTCCGACTTGGCATTCATTACATACACCCAAACTTTCTAAGAAAAGTCATCTATAAAGGAAATATAATAGCGAGCTCCACCTAAAGAAGCTACAGGTGTCGGTCCCTAAACATCCGTGTGAACATACTCAAGAACCCTTCTCCAATCATTCTTTCCCTCACCGAATGAAACTTTAGTTTGCTTCCCCATGACGAATTCTTCGCAAAACTCTAACTTATTGAAACTGTCTCCACTGATCATCTCTCTCTTCCAAAGAACCTCCAAACTCCTCTCCGAGACATGACCTAACCTCAAATGCCACAACCTTGTCACATCCAAGCCACGAGAATTATCAACTCCTATATAAGTTTCACCTTCTACAGTCACTTCTTGAAGCAAATAAATACCATGAGTCCTTGCACCCCTTCATCACTACAAGTGCACCCTTCGAAACCCGCAAGCTATCACTCTCAGTAGTGATCTTACAACCTAAAGAATCCAGCTGCCCCAAAGAGATAAGAGACTTCTTAAGTCCAGGAACATAGCACACATTAGTGAGAGTATGAACTACTCCGTCAAACATCCGAGTTTTCACGGAACCAATGTCTTTTGACTTACAAATAGCACCATTTCCCATAACAATTGAATTTACTTCTTTTTCGATGTAAGAAGAAAAACAATTCCTATTTGGCGTCATATAATGAGACGCTCCCAAATCGAGCACCCAATTGTTACCCGAAACATCTGATGCAACCGCTGACAAAACATCTACATCTCCCACACTAACTCCGCTCTCCACCGTTACTGATGAAGATGCTACTCCTTCTTTACCTTCTCCTTTTTTGGACACGCATTCTTCCAATGACCGAGCTTCTTGCAAATATAGCACTTTCCTTTTCTTACCTTCGACTTTCCTCTCCAACCAGGGTTCCTTGATTTAGAATTCCCCAGGTTCTCCTTCTTCGCATACCTCTCATTCTCCACAAATAAACCATGACCACTATTAGCACCACTACTTCCATCACCTAACTCCTTCATTTGATCCTACAACTTCTTGCTAATAAGACTCGTCTTGACATCATTAAGAGTCAATGTATCCTGGCTACAGATCAAACTATTTGAGAAACCTGCATAGCGATCTGGCAACGAACACAACAATATCATCGCCTTTTTCTCTTCCTCAATCTTCAAATCTACCGCCTTCATCTTCATTAGCAAATCATCAAAAATGTTTAAGTGTTCCTTTAGCGAAGTACCTTCCTTCATCTTATAGGTAAAGAATGTTCGTAATAAGATCAAACGATTTGTCAGTGACTTCTTCATATACAACTCCTCTAACTTTTCGCAAATATCCTAAGTGGTTGTCTCACCACTAATTTCAGAGATAACATTCTCTCCCATAGCAAGTTGAAGTATAGTGAATTCCCACTCTTCCATCTCCCCACTCTCAACATCCGAGATGTCCGTTGGCAATAAATGTGTATCAAACGCTACCTGATTCCTCCTTAGAACCGCTTTCATCTTCCATTGCCATTTTTCAAAATCATTATTTCCATTCCACTTGTCTATTACCAATTATGATCCAGAAGCTGCGTACAAGCCACGTACATAAGGAGTTACACCACTTGGATTACCTATTGAGGAACGACTAGAGTTACTACTTGATTTAGGTATTTCTACAACCACCTACCAACACCAAAGCTCTGATACCAAATGTTGGGTCGGGATTCCAACTCGATACCACTCAAATCGAAACCCACAAGCACAGCGAAAAACGGGATCGTGATAAAAGTGTAAAAACAACCAATCAATAACTCAAATTCCAATATCAACCAATCCAAAGCAATCACAATCCCAAACAAGCAATTCATAAATCAAAGCAATAATGAAAAATAAATCACACAGAGATTTATAGTGGTTCCACTAACGTTGCGTTAGTGTGCATCCACTTTAAGAGGGAGCTTTTATTAATATTGATGAGAAGAGTAGAAGAGATTGAATACAATGATCAAAATTCTAATTAGAAATTGATTTGTGGAGAAAAGAATTGAAGAAAATTAGGTTTTGATAAACCCTATTTGGTGAAGGCTAATCTCATGCAGTTGCTTGCACGCTTGTAGATATGGAACCTGAAGCTAGCTTATATAGGAGAATAGAAACCCTAGGTACTGTTCCAAAATTGCCTTTGCAGTTGTCACAAATCTTCATGCCAAGTCCATACATGAAAAAAGATAGAAAGTCGCTTCAGACGTCTGACCAAAATGGTCAGACGTCTGACTGAAGCCTTTGGAAAAAGTTTATCTTCAGCTCAGACGTCTGACCACAGACGTCTGTTTTAACTTTCTGGAAAACTTCTCTTTCAGCTCAGGCGTTTGACAATTTGGTCAGACGTCTGACTAAAGATTCTAAAATGATTATGAACAGGCTCAGACGTCCGACCCTTTTGGTCAAACATTTGAGCTGAGTCAATTCAGCCAATCAACCTTTTCCCTTATAACTTCCACCTCGGAATTTCGATTTGCGAACCGTTTTCTCCGTTATGAAGCTACTTCCAACCTTTACAAATCCTCATATAGTGTCGCCAAAATTTAACAATAACAATATAAAACCAAATCCAAAACCACTTTGTATATTTGAAATGCGTGACAACTCAAAAAGACTAAGTGTTTACTAATAAAGCAAATACTTAAAATATTGGGGAGCTTTTATAGTTGTCTATACTAATTTTTAGAATAAATTCATCATTACTAAAATATATATCTTTGCATCCTTATTTTAAGTCCGCGAATTTTTTCCTTATCTCATTCATTCAAATCTTAAATTTGATTTATATTATTCAAAAGCTACATGTTAAATTATATTTTATATTTTGAAAAGAAAATCAACTCTTTTTTCAAGATAACCATGCTGAATCCAAGGTACAAAATACTGGTTCATCTAAACTATGAAGAAAAAGTAAACTAAAACGTATACGAATATTCACATTTTTACTCAAGGATTGTGGAAAAATGAAAAAGACAACGAAGTTGAAACTTTTTTCTTCGAAATTCAGATACACGGGTGAAGATGGTTTTGAAATATCAGTTCCTCATGAGAACGTTATTGACCTTGCAAAAACGATTCTTGAAAAATCAAAAGATTATGTGAGGCTAACGGGGCTAGGTTCTCGGAACAGTCTTAGACTTGAAACGGACCTTTGCTTATACGGAAATGACATGAAGCAGCATATCACTCCAGTAGAGGCGTGTCGGTTTCATCTCAACTAGTATAATTGTTTTTATTCACTATTTTTATAACTTCTTTTTTATAGTTTGATCATTTAAAATTAAATAAAGGAACTTCCCAAAAATGCCATCTTTAAGTTTCAAAATACACATATGTTCCTCAAAAACTTGTTGTAAAAAACACCTTTGTTTATAATTATGATAACAATAATAAATAAATTATTAGTTCTATAAAAATTTAGTAAGTTGATAATAATAATAATAATAAATTAAAAAATATTAACCAAATTCGCTAATATGGTAAAAAATAACTAAATTAAAGTATTAATAATAATAATCAAAATAAATTAACTTAGATTATAAAAATTAACTAAGTTTGTAATAATGATACTAATAATAACAGCAACAACAATCATAATACAATAGTAACATTAAATAAACTAAATTTATAAAAATTAATTAAGTTTTATATTAATTAACTAAGTTTAGAATACTAATAAAAATAAAAATAACAACAATAATCATATATTATAGAATATAAACAAAGTGTGCTAAGTTTATAACAATAGTGTTCTTCTCTAATTTGATAAAATAATCCAAATTTTAATATGCAGTGCAGATATAGGAATAGTACCTTCTGTTGTTGTTTATAAACTTGATTAGAAATTTTTGTTATTTATAAACCTTCTGGCATTACTCCAACTTTATGAATTTATGAGTTGTCTATTGGTTGATATTTTCATTTTCCTGGTTTTAATTGTAATGCTTCTAAATTATACCCATGTTATATATTTCATGCTTCTGTTTTTAAAAGCTTCATAAAGATTTCAAAATTTAAATATAAACTGAAATTTTCTATTTATCATTTTTTTTGATAATTTCAATCTTCAAATTACTACTGTTATACTGCATATGTCCCAAAAAAACATTAGTTAATTATCCAAAAAGTTTAAATTTTTTTTGGAACCGCCATATATATAATATTTGACTAAGTTTGAATATAGAACCTAAAGTTGGAGATATGTGCAATGGTAGGTAATAAAAAGTTTGACAATGACCTACTCAGACGAAGTAGATGCATAGTGTGCAGCTTCTATGATTATTGAGCAATGGCTAACACAAATGAATTATATGCGTATTGTATAGCTTCTGCGATAATGGAGATAGCTTATTAGATGTTATTTCCTTAAGATGAAACTTGTTCAACAAAAAGAGACGGCAGTTGACAAATATATTTTAGACGGTAGTGGATGATAAGTGTGAGTCTAAAGTGTTACACTGATGCGTATATGCATATATAGTCATAGATAATACCATAGTTGTATACTGAGATCATTTGTGTAAAAATACATTTATTCTCAACTAAACATACATAGAAAACTTCGGTTACGGTATTCTTATTTTTTTTAAGCATAAAAATTAAGGATCTCAAATTAATTTATGCAATTTGCATTAAGACTAATCATGAATGTGTCATCAAACTGAAATAGAATACTATGAAAACAATTGCATAGGTATCTATAATTTATCTATGAAAATAATTTGGACATATGTTTAATGCTTAGTTGATTTTGAATGGAATTTACTTGAAATACTGTCGTTACCAACGTTTTTGTTGGGTCGAGAGTTTGCATATGGATTTTACTCAAATAGGTTCTATTATTCAAGTTTATGTGCCATTTTCCATATAGAAACTCTCAGTTTCATCAATTTTATAACTGCAAACATTTTTGAATTGTTGATTATCAGCCTCATACTGGACAAACCTGGATTCAACTTGGAAAGCTTTGGCATCTACTTAAGCTTCAGTCTCTTGGCCTCATTTAAATTCTTCAACATCCTTATGGTAAAACTAAAAATATTATGCAATTTTATTTTCTTTATGAATGCATTTTTACGTATATTGTTCCATTAGCCAAACACATATAAGTTCTACATGTATCTAAAGATTTTTAAGTTGGTATATTAATGCTCAAACCCACATTACACGTATTATAAAGCTCCAAAATGAGTTATTCCACCCTTGGTTAAACCATATATGAAGTGAACGTGATAGTTGAACAGTATATAATATAAGAAACAAAATATGCGAGAACGCATAGGTAGATGAATGATTTCGTGATGCAGTATTGTTAGCCATCATTTATCAGATGTTAATTTTGTGTTTGTGTATACTATGTTGGTCTGGTAACCTTTGTCATGTGCATATACTTTTTGAATGCAGAATAAAGAATGGGTCAAAGAATAAGATATTAATTCAGTTATCCCAAAAGTGGAATACTTGATTCGTACTAACTTTGTTTACTGATCTCTTCCATATTCAGGCGCTTTCATACTATTATTTTTCCTTTCCAACTCCAAGTATGCTTGTTTGCAACTTAAATTGTACTCATTCCCAATAAATGCCAACTATACAGGTTTATAGCATATCCCTAAACTCCTTAACAGGATGTATTATAAATGTAATATTTTTCCATGTAGGTTTGTATTAAATTGTTAATCATAAATAGTTCATACTCCTGTAATCATAAGGTCCCAAGACATAAAAATTAACTTCAATTGTGTGCAGTATTTTGGATCTCTTCTGTGTTGTGTTTTGGATTAGTGCTTTGGTCTTCGGATTGAAGTGCCAGTTTGGAAGACTGTGATTCCATGTGTTTCACGTATCTCTGAGGGAGTACGTGTATGATCCATCTCTGGTTGTGGAACCAGCAGCTCGGGAGATTTGGTAGTTGAATAAGACTTGACTTGGGTCCGGTATCCTGTTTAGTTTTGTGGATCTAGATGAGTAGGAGCTCTGTAGCTAGAAGTGTAGACTGTTTGGATTTTGTAGAGCGGGTATTCCAGTATATATACCCGGAAAATCTAGGAAGTTCTATCTAGAATTTTGTCTGGATAGTTAGATTTGTTTGATTGAGTGAATTGGTAGCTATGGTTGTTAGCATATAGCTGATAATATATGCTTGTGGTTTAAATAAAATCTTTAATGTATTATTAAGTTACCTTTGTTTTAAATTTCGGGGACGAAATTCTTTTAAGGGGGGAGGAATGTGATGATCTAGAATTTTGGGCAATATCAATTTGATAATCTGTATAAAAAATTAAATTGATTTGATAATTTTCTTTTATAATTTTAATTTAAATTGGAAAATTTATTCTTTTTAAGGAAAATAAATATTTGAATTGATAAATCTTATCTTTTAAAAGCTAATAAAACGTTTTCTATTTATAATGTATATATTTGTATATATTGTAAATAGAAATCTTTGGTTTGAAATTTAATAAATAAAATCTTGTTTTCAAATTCTAAATGTATTTGGCAATTTGGGAATTCTGATTAATTTAATATAAAACTTTTTAAAAGCTATTTAAATAAATAACTATATAGTTTCAAATTATTTAAGTTAATTGTTAATTATTTAAAATATATTTTTAGCTTAAGTTTTAAATTTAAATAAAGATTAATAATAAGGTTTGTTTTATTTTCTTTTTAAATATTACTTAATAAATATGATACATTGATTCATTTTAGTAATAGAATTAATATGATAATTTCCTTTATAAATTATTTAAAATTGATAGATTGTTATTTCTAAATAATAACTATAATATATTGTATTTATATAGATATATATTGATTTTAAGGAGTATAGAATTTGTTATTTTCAAAATTAAATATGTAGTTATATATGTATATATATAACTTGATTTTTAAATTGGATTTTAGAATTTCATTTGAATTTGAATTTGAAATTCAAAAGAAAGGTATTTAAATATGTTGGATTTTAAAACATATGTATAAGCTTTTATTTATAAATATAATTAGTTTTATTTCCTTTAAAGTTATTTATATGTATAAATAAGTATGTATAAACTAATTAATTAAGTAAAAAAGGCTTTTCTTAACATTTAAAAAATAAATACTAATTACTTAAGAGACAAATGTAAGTTTATAAGGCCTTGTTTTAACATGTGTGATTTAAATAACTAATGTGTGTGACAAATGTTAAGATGATTAACAAGTGGCATTTTTAAATTTAGTTTTTCTTTTATTTTAAATAAAATTATTTTCAGCCTATATAAACATGCTTCCCTTCTCTTCTATCCCTTTTGCTATCTTTCTTTAGTTGAAAACTAAGAAACTTAAAACTTAAGAAATCTTCAGCCTGGACCAAATCCTCTAATTAGCAATCTGATGATCAATGTCCCTCAAATCAGGAAACAAGTCTGGTAATCATCCTCCTCAAAAATCAGAAATTAATTTCAAAAACCCTATGCAAATTCTTCAAATACAATCTGTGATTAACATCTTCCTCAAATCTGAATGTAAATCAAAAGCCTGTAATTATTTTCCACTTCAAAAGCAAACCAAAAATATAAATCATAAACCTGTAATCAATTGCAAATCAAAACATGCAAAGCAAGTTCCAAATCAAATCCTGAAGCATCAAAGCCTGCTTCTTCTTCAACCTGAGTTTCAAACTAAAGCATGCAAACTTGAGATTTGATCAAGCAAGTAAACCTGGAAATTTTCTGAAGCAAGCAAGTCCAAGGCAAGCATGCAGTTTTAAATCAAACACATTTTCCAGCAACTCAAATTCAAAAGCTTTTTCAAAATAAAGGAGGCTTTGTTCTTCATTTCCAAAACAGTGAGTAACATTTTTTTTAAATATAAGTATATGAATTTAGTTGCATGATTTAAATCTGGAATAAGTATGTTGTGTGGAATTATATTTGGTGAATTTTCTGCATGTGTATGGATGAGTATATATGTAAATATATTGGCATGTGCATGCTGTTATGGTTCCCTGTATTTAATTTCCAGACTCAAGATTCAATCAAAAATCAATATCTCTTGATCCAATCTATGTTAGAGTTTAAGCTTTAAAAAAAATTGTTTGTTTCATCATAAGTTAAAGCTTAAAAATTTATTTAAGTTAAAATCAATTTGAGATTGCTTTGGAAATAAAAACAACAGAGCAAGATTAATATAAAGTGAAAATTTAAACATCATGATTCAATGTTTCAGGCTTAGGATCTGAAAACTCATCCAAAATCTTGATTTTTAAAACTAAAATCAAAAATTTTAGTTTGAGGATGAATGAGCAGTTCTGGTTTGACCAGAAATGGTGTTTTGGGGATGTTCTGATGATCTCGATGGTCTGGAAGGTTGAAATCTTCAGTGACGGTAGTGGGATGATCGGAGAGTAAAGGAAAAATATTAGGAAGGCGATCAAGGGACGGTGGCGATGGTGGTTGATCTTTGAAATCTTTAACCCTAGTTCAGGCATGGTCAAGTTTATGGCTTGCCTCAGCTTCTCTGGTGCATCAAGTTCATCGGAACTTTGGGAATTTGAAGTTTAGACGTCGGCGAAGTGGTGGCTGGAAACTCTAACATTCCAGTGGTCGGAGGAACGAACCCGAGGTGGTTCCAAGTTGTGTCTTTGGTTCCAAATTTTGGTTAGTAAGCTCGAATTTGATTTCGAGTTTGTAGTGATGATTTTATGGTCGGAATCGAGTTCAAGGGTGATCGCCGACATGCGTAAGCCATCGCGAGTGGTCGGAAAGGGTGGCAGTATTGGTGCATGTGCACGGAGGTGGTGGTGTATCAGCAGTTGATTTGGGAAGAGAGATACTCGAGTTTTTCTCAAGTAGATCGAGTGATTTGCTCAAAGTTTTATAAGGTTCGACATGGAGTTTTGAAGTATGGGCTCGGGTCAAAGGATAGTTACAGGTTTTTCAAACCTGTCAATGTTTTAAAATTTAAATGAGTTTAAAATTTGGAAACAAGATCTAAACAAAGTTTAAAATAAGTTTTAAGTATGGATTCAAATCTAAACTTATATCCTAGTTTTAAATAAATATAGTTTTATAAAAATAAAATGTTTTAACAACTTTAAAATGTTTAAAGCATATTTTAAAATAATTTGAATTTAAAAGGAATTTGGTATAAACTCTTTTAAATTTCTTTTGTAAGATAAGTATTTCTTTAACACGCGACTTAAAAGGTTTTTAAATTATTTTAAATTTTGTTAAAGTTAAATTTGTATTTATTTGAATCTTAATTTAGAATGGAATTTAAACGTAAATTCAAAAGTAAAATGTTTTCAAATGCATTTGTAAACGATATTTAAACCATAAATAAGAATAATGTTTTTATCTTAAAGTTAATAAAGATTTAATGATTTGTGATTCATTAAATTATTAAGGTAATTAAGAAGGGATAATTAATTAATTTAATTAATTAATGATTTGGATTAATTAATTTAGTAATTAAAGGTTTAAATTAATTAATTAAGGTTTAAATTAATTAATTAAAGGATTGATTAATTTGTAATTAAAGAATCATTAATTAGATAAGTATAGAATATTAACTAATGATTAGGAATTAATTAATCAAGTGATTAAGGATTAATTAAGTTGTAGTTAAGCACTTAATTAATTAAATAATTAGAGATTAATTAATTGGTTATTAAAGATTAATTAATTTGTAACTAATAATGATTAATCTAAGTTTAATTACTTAAAAGAAGTGATTAAAGAATTGTTAATAGTTAATGAAGATAATTAACTTTGAATTATTAAATAATTAATTAATGTGATTAATTTTGATAATTAATTAGATTAATTGATTAAGATTAATCATTTCTGGAATTGGTTAAGTATAATTACTTAATGAAAATAATTAAAGGAATTAATTACTCAATGTAATTAATTAAAGTAATGTGATTAGTTTAAGTTAATTAATTAAGTTTAATTAATTTAAGATAATCGCTGGATGATTTGTTAAGCATAATTACTTAATGTAATTAATGAAGAATAATTACTTAGTGAAGTAATTAAGATGGGTAATTACTGGATGCAATTAATCGAAGTATGGAAGTAGTTTGGGTTAATTACTTTGTGTAATTAATTGAAGGATAATTAATTAATGGAAGAGATTTGGGTTTAATTACTTTGTGTAATTAATATGAAGGATAATTACTTAGTGAAAGTAATTAATAATTACTTAGTATAATTAATTTAAGAAGTAATTAATAAAGTTATTTGAAATTAATTAAGTAGTGTAATTAGTTTAAGGGTAATTAATTACTGAATGGGATTAATCAAGATTGATTAATAAATTTAATCAATTAAAGATTAATTAAAGATTAATTATCAAATATGATTAATAATTAATTAAAGAAGTAATTAAGGGTCATTAATTAAAATAATTAATGATGTAATTAAAGGTTGATTAATTTAGATTAATTAATCAATAATAAGTGATTATAGAGTAATTAATTAAAGATTAATGTAATTAATTAAAGTTAATTAATTAATGAAGTAATTAAAGGTTAATTACTGTATTTGGTTAATAATAATTAATTTGTGAAATTGATTAAAGGCTAATTACTTAAAGTAATTAGGGAATAATTAATCAAGGGTGATTAATCAAAGATGAATATTTAGTGGGTGATTAATTAATTGATTTGTAATCAATTAATGGTTAAGTAAGCAAGATTTATGTGATAAAAGTAATTAATTTAATTTATTTTAAATTAATTAGAGATGGAAGTAATTAATTTAATTCATTTTAAATTAATTAGAGGTAGTGTGATTAATTAATCATTGCTTATGTATGGATGAATGATGTTGATTTCCTTGAATGGTTTGAGATCTCACATATGAGATAAGTAATGTTGTGTGATATGGATGCTCTGGTTGAAGTGTGATGATAAAGTGAATTATCTATTTGTGATGATAATGTGAATTATCTATTTGTGATGATAATGTGAATTATCTATATGTGATAATAATATGAGTTATCTATTTGTGAGATGTGAATTATATATCTGTGTGAATATAGATAATAAAACTGAATTGTTTTAACTTTAAAAACAACTTGGACCTAAAAGATGGCGTTTTGGATTTCGATGAGACCGGGATCGGGTTTCCAGATTTGGATATTTGAAAACCACATTGATCCAAATTAATGATAGGTCGTGAATCTCAAGTGAAGATGAAGATTCAGAGAGCAAGGGTTGTCGTCGTTAACTCTGAGGGTGATTCCAAAATGAGTGTAACGAGATAATGTGTTCGGTGTTGTTCGAACCCGAAACGAACTTGTATGGATTGAATGCTTTCAGAACATCGTCGGGTGGACGATGATCATTTTAAGAGGTGTGTTCTCTAATGGTAATCGTAGCCTCAAGCCTCATCAACCGGGAATGGCTAAAATAGGGGAGGTGCAGCAAGGCTAAGTGGGTAGCACCTAAGTAGGACGAGATTTACCCCTGTCTAAAAGTCCCTTATATTCGGTTGTGTGGGGAAGTTGATTGCAACAACTGCCGGGGATGTCTTTTTCGAGACTGTCCGGTAAGGGATGGTTCTGGCCTTGTGTTGCAGGAGATTTAAGGTGAATCCTCGGTACGGTGATCTAGGCCACGTACTGTGACGGACGGTACCCCAGTAGCCCTGCCATTGATGGAAACTCATTCTTCGTACGTGCCCTTACGGTTTTGATTGTATTACCCACTTTGTGGCTACTAGCTAGAATTTAATGAATGTAACAATTTCGGCTATTTCTTATTTACTTGAAAACCCTAGACCCTATTATAATATCACTGGATTTCCTATCAAATGTTTTGGTTAGCGTAAGGTAAAAGCTTACCCGTGTTTATGTGTGGGGAGTCTTACGTGATACCTTTTCTTTTCAAAGGATTTTTAAAGTTAAGCAACCTTAACCTGTTACTCACACCAGACTCATGTCTGACCCAGAGTTTATCTTCTGTTTTCTTGAAGTCTTGGGTACTTCAATTTTTATCAGTAGCCAAGGGATTCAGGTTAGCTTTGACGAATTATGGAGGAGCAATGGAGCAGGAGGCTTCAGCGTTTGTGGATATATATATAGTGTTCTGCTGTGTTGGCGTCTCTGAGTCATTTGTTGAGTTGTATCTTGTGTTGTAATAACTAGATAGGTGTTTATAACTGTCTAGTATGTGATGTATAATATGTGTAACTCTGAAAGATGTTGTATACTATGTATTATTTTATGTGATTAATATAATTTATTTGTTCCACTGTTGAGATTTTGATGTTGTTTCTTTCTTTCTTCTCTATCTTTCTCTTTTCTATCCCTTTCTTTCTTAAAGATGATGCGTCCTTCTGTGGAAAGAAAGGCGGGTCGTCACAATCAAAGATAGAAACATAATTGATAAGGTAGGGGAAACTAAAAATGTATAAATTTTACAAGAGAATTTTTTTTCTTTTCACCATGTCGTCCATTAGAAGTGTTAGAATATTGATTTTATTAAATTAATTTTTATACTAGCACAAACTATTTGTCCTTGCATTTCAAGTTATGAACAACCATTACAATTTGATATAGGAAAGAGGTTGCAATTGATTGTATTCTTACTCTTTGTAAATGTTTATACAGTCTGCCAACTATGAACTGTTTATATTCTTGTTTTCTTAGCTCTGAACAGTACTAACCTCGTAATTGGCTGAACACTACATAGGGAAAAAATTGATTTTTCCCTGATATATGTACTTCAAACCATCACTTAATATACATACACTCTCCATGTTTTTTGATAAACAAAATTTTAACAGGTTTGCGAAAATGACATTGCAATCAGTTGGTGCTAAAGGGACGACGGTAGGGCGTACTCCACAACTCAATGGCACGAATTGGTATTATCAATATCCTATTTTTAATCGTCTATATTAAAATATGAAGACTTTTGGTTGCAAGTCCATGAATTTTAACAATTTACTGCACTAAACATAACACGGTGTATTGATGCAGGCATGTCTAGTGGTGTTCTTAATTCAAGACCAGAGGTAATTGCTAGATTACTGAACTTTTTATCTGGGTAGATTTTAATTTATAATATCCAGGAATGAGAATTTTTATTTGGGTGTGTGTGCTTTTTATTTAATGAGAACATTTTGTTTGGGTTAACCTCTTTAATTTAGAATATCCAGTATTGAATGAGAACGTTTTATTTGGGTTAGCCTCTTTCGGTCCAACCCACAGAACTCGAATTTCTTTTCTTATACATCCTAGTATTGTAATAAATCCTAAAAATCAATTCAACATTTATAGTGAATGGGAAATAAATTCTATTTTTATCGACTGTTCGACGCTCTTAACAACCAATATGTTTCTTTACATGTGGACATTATATTATATCGATCAATGAGTACAATTGAAACCCAAAGCCTCTCCTGCTTCTGCTGCTTGTATAATTGAAATCCAAATCTTTATTTTATCCTGCTTGTATAATTGAAACCAAAAGATTTATTTTCAGTTAAGCTAGAATTCAATAAGTAATTATTAAATGCTCCAATTTGATAAAATAGGATTGTTAAGCCTACTTCTTATCACTTGGACTGGGCAATTGCTTGCATAGAAACTTATGCAAATTTTATGACTTTCCTTTTTATTGATTTATATCATCTAATCCGCTTTGGATTCTAATAAAGCTAGAAATTTGTGAAATATCTGATAAAATCCAAACTTCTAAATCTATACCGTTTATATTGACCATATTTATACTCTATTAATCTTCATTTCTATGCAAACAAATCAAGTTCATGTCCGAGGCCTTGGTGCAGTGGTAAAAACGCCAGGCTGTTGACGACAAGGTCGGCAGTTCGATCCCTGCCTCTGGCATATTAAACTGTGCGCCATGATGATTCTTGCAGACTTGTGTGCTGCCTACTTTGTAAATATAAGTACCCAGTTTCAAAAAAACAAATCAAGTTCATAAAAATAATACTAACAATAATGACGATGGTCATAATAGTAATAATAACAATAAACAAACCGAGTTTATAAAATTTAACTAAGTTTAATAATAGTTCACTAAGTTTAGAATAATAATAATAATAATGACAAATTATAAAGTAATGACTACGTTAACTAAGTTTTATAAAAAATTAACTAAGCATATAATAATAATAATACGTTAACTTTACGTTTTATAAAAATTAACTAAGTTAATAATAATAATTATAGATTATATAATATTAACCAAATTAACTAAGTTTTATAAAATTAACCAGATTTATATAATAATATTATCATTATTAATAAATCATAAAATATTAACCAAGTTAACTAAATTTTATAAAAATTAACTATATATATATAAACAACAATAATAAATTAACTAATTTTATAAAATTTAAGTTTGTTTATATAAACTAATAAATTATTAACCAAGTTAACTAAGTTTTAAATTTTAACTAAATTTATAAAATTTAACTAAGATTGATAAAAATTAACTAAATTTTATAACAGTAATAATTCGTCTAATGCTTATGATAAATCACTAAATTGGTAATATAATAATTTCACTAATGTTTTTGAAAATTAACTATAATAATAATACTAATAATAATAACAATAAAAACCATAATAGCAATACTAACAATTAATAAACTAAGTTTTTAAAAAAATAAGTTTCATAAAAATTAACTAATTTTATAATAATGTTGATGTTGATGATAACAATAGCAATAGTAATAATACGAATACCAATAAATTACAAAATTCATTAAGTTTCATTAAAAATAACTAATTTTAGAATAACAATAATAACAACAATAATTTTAAAGTTTTAACCAATTTAATTAAGTTTTATGAAATTTAACTAAATTATATAATATAATAATAATAATAATTGAGAAAATTTATAAAAATTAATGAAGTTAATAAAAAAATTAAAAAAGTTTATAAAATCTTAAGATTGATTTATATTATTTAGTTTGGATAATATAGAAATCATTATTTCGTGTCTCAGAGGATATTGTGGAGAGGAGGGATGTGGTTACTGAGAAGAGAATCGAGGTTGCTAGGTCGAAAAATATGCAATGTTTGTCTTATGTTCTAGAATCTCAAGTACATGCATTTTTATTTATAAGTTAGAGTATATTGTTCACTATAATCCATCTTTTCTTTAACATGGTTAATTCATGTCAACTGTTTTGATCCCACTGTATTTGCTATGACAGTCCAGAGAACATACCGCTGTCTTGTGAAGGACTTATCTTTTATCATAATAACTTAAAATAAACAATATTGAACTGCATTTGTATGATTATTAAATAGTAACGACTATCAAGTTACTGTTAAATTGAAAAGATTTTGTTGTTTAACTTCATACACAATTAGAGTTTTCGAATTCAATCATGCAATATCACATTTGACGCGTTCATAGTTCATACAATGTTAATATGTATATGCTTATAATGTAAATGAAACTGTAAAATGAACTGTTGTTCTTTTCAACTAGTGTTTTTTCTTTTTTTCTTCTTATGTGAGATGCTTGGTTAAGCATCTGCATCTGCATCAATGATCAATGAAATGATCGAACTTTTGGACCGCTCAAAAATTTCAACCAATAATAATGGTACTTGAAATAGTAATCGGATTTATCCTAATGATACTAATCGTAAAATTTGACTGAACATTGCAGATGCCCCTTTTGAATGATTACTCAAATTCGAAAGAAGACTATTCTAATTTCACCTTAACCTATTTTTATGTACTAGGAATGGCTCGACTAGTTGTAGATTTTGTAAGAAAAGAGTAGTTTATTTGGTAAGAAAGGCTTGAGCGGTTCAAGTTCTTAGTGATGCATTTGGTACTTGTAGACGTTGAATTTGATACTTTACTTTGTTATCATGAATATATGTTACATTTGCTGATTATTATATTTTTATTCATACATTGTTCAAATTGTTATCTATTTAAAGAAGATTCATTTTGATTGTTATTATTAAAATGTAATAATGGGGTGCATCAAATATATAGTAAAATAAAACATAGCTCCTAAAAAGCGCTATAACTATATGACATAAATATTATAAAAAGATGATGCAATATAAGAGGTTACTGTCAAAGGGTAGCAGCAAATAGGTGTATTTGTACGTATTTTATAGCGGTATATATATGCTATAAATGGATGTAGAATATATTATAAACATGTTGATATATAGCGTGAAATAGACGCTATAAAATAACTGTTTTATAGCAGCTATATTATGCTATGAAATCATGCTCTTTTATAGCGGCTTTTTATGTCATAAATGTGCACTTCATTTTTATAACATGTCGATATACAGTGTTTATTAAAATGCTATAGTTGTGTTTAATAGCGGCTATATGCCGCTATAAAAGGATGTTTTTCTTATAGTGTGTGCTTTATGTGTTACTTGTTTATGAAAAGTGTTTAGTCATGTACATAGCATGAAAGTTGACAAAGTAGACTTATTTCTATGTTTGAGAGTTAAGAATGATGATTCGAGTAAGGTGTAGAAGTAATTGTGCTCTAACCTACCACGCTTCATTTTTAACCGAGCGATAGTAGAAGTTGAGAAGGTTGGAAACATGATAAGTATATGAGACTTAATTTCCATATGCAGTCATTCTCATTATTGTTAAAATTATACCAAATTAACTTATGAAATATCTAAAAGGAACACGAGATGATTTTATACCATACCTATAAACTTGTCTTGCCTTCTAGGACAAATGATAAAGAAAATCGTCTGGATAGGGGAGGATTTCCACCCTTATGCATTGTCTGTTTATTTCTAAAAGAACCGAAGTTGAGTTAATCGGAAATTTATTGAATGATTTTGGTGTGCTTGGTAAGTGGGAGAGTGTACTTACATGAGATGAGTCGAAACTTTAACCACTTCAAAACCATATTCATGTTCTATGCATTGGAAGAGGTTCACGATCTATTCGAGATGCTGGAATCTATGTGGAGATTCAAGGTCTGTTTGAGATACTCAAACCCATGTCGAGGTTCGTGATATATTCAGAATATGGGAATCCATGTATGGTTCCGAGAATTGTTAAGATATGGAAATCCATGTGTGGTTACGAGATCTGTTCAAGTTTGGAGCTAGTATGTCGAGATTTGTTCGAGTTGTGGCTAGGGTGTTGGGATGTTGAATGTGACTTCACCATCGGAATGCCAAAAACTAAAGTAGGGTGCATGCCTAAAGGGTTTGAAAGAAGGGAACATTTGCCTCACATCCTTGTTAAGTTTTAAAATAGACAAATCATCAAAATAGAAAAATCATCCTCGCCAAAACAAATTTATAAATTACGTCCCTATTTTTAAATTCGGCTATTTTATTTCCAAAACTACCCTTTCACCTTCTCAAAACAAGACCCTCGATATTCATTTGATTGACATTTTCTCCAAAATAAACCCTAATCTCCTCAAGTATAATTTGGAAATGTTGAAAGACGAAAGGTGAAATCGAAAAAGAAAGGTGAAATCCAGAAGATGAAATCAACCAAAACGGCAAAATCGAAGGTAATCGATTAGATTTCTTCGTAATATCGATATTTATTCCATTATAATTGATTGATATGTTTATAGGTTTTATAGACAGTTCATTTCATGGTATTTGCAGCGAGTATGTTCCATATAATTGCACTTGCAAATGTTATTATTCACAAATTTATGAATTCAAGCAATTATTTAGAAAATTGCAAACATATTCCCAAATAATATGTATAACTGCAGAATATTCTGCAATTATTCAAAAAAATTGCAGTAATGACATCATTTATTCTAAATAATTGATGTGAAAAAATGCATGCACTCTTCATAATTGAATTGAAATGAAATTATTGTAATATTTGTAGACTTGTAAGCAATTTATATAATTAAATAGAATTTAATGCACTTGTAACCGTAAATAACAAAACAAAGCATTTTAGTTTAATTATAAATATTAAATTCATGTTTCTCTGCAATTATTTATAATAATTGCATAGTTATCAGCAATTATTCACTTAGAATCAATTATTTTCATCTTTCTTCACAAATATTCATAATAATTGCAGAGACGTATGCAACTATTATAAATAATTGCATAAATTTCTACAATTGTTTTAAATTATTGCTTACTTGCCAACAATAATTTGAATAATCATTTCAACCAAAAAAAGGTTTTATAACTATAAGTAATATTAAAAAAAAATAGTTGAGTAGAAGATTATACTCTGCAGTTATTGAGAATAATTACATAGTTTTCTTTGAAATGGTACTTTATATACAACATGTCACTAGGACACCATATCACATGTCAATATACATTCAAATCATGCTACGCAAGTTTCGAACTTGTGACCTCTCGCGCCAAAGTGTAATCACATAACCACTGGGACAATGGTGTTTGTCAATAACTATATAGTTATCTGCAAATATTCTCAATAATTGCATCTATGTTTGCAAATTATTCTGAATAATTGCTTCCATTTCAACAACGATTCAAATAAATTCATTTCAATTCTCAGTAAGGCAGATATAACTGTAAATAATATAAAAAATCATTTTACTTCAATAAAGGAATTATATTCATCTTTCTCTACAATTATTTGAAAAATTGTAGATCAATAAGCAACAGTTTTAAAAAAGTGCAGAAATACATTCAATTATTCTCAATATTTGTAGAAAAAATGCACAAATTTTAAACGTTTGTTGAAAAACTTTTGCATGTCATTTCTCATTATTGTTGACGAATTAAAACAACAATACAACGCCAACTCCTTAAAGAATTGTCAACAAATTACCAACGATTCATTATTTGTAAAAAAATTATTTGAAGAATCGACAATAACACATATCATTATTGGAATAGATGCAACTCCAATATTTTAGATAATTGCAGAAATGACAGCAATTATTCTGAATAACTGCAGATATATAAGCATATTTTGTATTTTCATAATAGAATAATTGCAGCAATAATATTTTCATAATTGAACTGAAATGATGTTATTAGATTGTTTGTAGATATAGAAGCATTTATGTATGCTATTACAAAAAGATACTCAAAAGGAAATCGAAGAAGAAGAAAAGGTTATTGATCAAAAATCTGTCCTATTGAAGAAAATGTTGAATTTGAAGAGGATAACAATATAACAATAAAAAGGAGAAAAAAGAGCTAATGCAAGAAAGACTCCTGCTAAATAAGAAAATTACATAAATAGTTTGAAGCCTTTTCTTGAGCTCACAATGAAATTTAAAAGGGAGAATTTTCTTAAGAATTTTCACAATATATATCTTAAAAGTTTGCCTTTCTACAGATTTATTGACATAATTAATGATGGAATAATTTCAGTTGAAGAAAGTATAAAAAAAATTAACCTCTATTGATATAATTATGAGAAAATATCAAAAGCATTTGAGGTATTTTCAGTTTGGCGATCAGAAAATAACATTTTGGAACTTGACATAGGACAATTACTTAGTGTTCCTACGAAGGCGAACTGGTCAGAACTTCTAGCCACATTAAAAAGCAAGACAAAAGTGATAGTGAATATACTTCTTTCATCAACAGACATTTCCAAGAGGACGCCAATGTGCATAATAAGAAGATAGAAAAACAGTTATTTTATGCAATAAAAAGAACTACAGAAGAGGATAGAGAAGACATTGCAAAACTTCTCCTCCTATATTTGGCTTCAACGTTTCTTTTTTCAAATTCTAATTCAAATGTATCATGGAACATGGTTCCCTATTGTGTATGCAAGGAAAAAATGTTATTGATTTCATGTCCAAAAATAATTCATAAGCATCTTATGGATCAAATAGGAAAAATATGTTGAGAAACCAAGAAAAATCACATCTTGTGTAACACTATTATTGGTATTATATTTCAATTTAAATAGATAAGTTTCCCAATTATTTGTAATTTTTTGATATTAAATATTTTCTTTTCAATGGTGGATCTGTGTAAAAACTCATGTGTTATAGTCATCTAAACCTGAAATAACTCATATCCATTAGCTGTATAATGGAATATTTCAAAGCCCAAATCAATCACGCTGTGGACTATGAGATATAAATATGTAAGTCTACAAATAATTGCACTAGAATCTACAAATTTGTGAAATTATTTGAAGGAAAATATATTATTCTGAAAAACTGCTAATATATATCTGCAATTATCAACAATACTTGCAGACATATCTACTATTATTAAAAATACTTGTAGAATAAGGTGCAAATATTGAGAATAAATCTTAATTGCCATGTTGTATAAATTTCTCCGATAACTATAGACATATCTGCAATTATTAGTAATAACTGTTATTTTATCTGCAATTATTAGTAATAAATTCTGAAGCTACAAAACAAATATGTTTCAACTCTTTGTTTTGAGATGCTCAAAGGAAGCAAACTGACATATTAAAGATGCTTTAGAAAAAGGCAATGAATACGAGAAGATATACAAAGAAAGAGAAGAAAAATATAAAGAAATAATACAAAGTTTGAAATAGGCAACAAAAGGCTTCAAAATCAAAATGCCCGCCTAAAAATGGAACTTAGTAAATGCACAAAAGAATCATCTTCCACTAAATCGGATATGATGACACTACCCTTGTAAGAAGTAAGAGGTAGGAAACATGATTTCTCTAAAAGTGAAGAAGGTAGAGAAAGTGAAGAAAGTGAGTGATGATGCTTCTGCTCAATTTGAAGTACTGACAAACAAAAAGGCTGATAAGGAAGAAGATTATGAAGAGGATGATGAAGATGTTGAAGTGGAAAATGATGAAGAGGAGGAAGAAGATGATGAAGAGGATGATGAAGGTGTTAAAGAAGAAGATGAAGATGATGCGCAAGAAGGCGTTACAAAGAATAATATTGTTGGGAAGGAGGAGGTAGAAGTTGTTGAAAGTGTTGAGCATGAAGACAAGAATGAAGATGGAGGAGATAGAAATGAAGAAGAAGAGAAGAAAGATGACGATGAAGAAGAGTGAAAAGATGATGATGAAAAGGAGGAAGACGATGATGAAGAGAAGAAAGAAGATAAAAAGAAGCAAAGTGATAAAGGTGAGAACGATGATGGAAGCAATTTGAATGAGGAAGAAAAACATGATGAAGCAAATAAAAATGTTGAAGAAAAAGATATAAATGAACAAAAGAAAGATGATAAAAATGTTGCTATGGAAAAAGATCCAAAACAAACAAATCCTTCATTCGTAATTTTCTGAATTAGTAGTAGTTTCTGAATAGAAGTGCAAAAAATAAAAATGTTTGTTGATATATCTGCACTTATTCATAATTTTTAAGGAAACAAATGCACATATAAAGAATAAATGCAGTTAAACCTGTAATAATTATCAATAAGTGCTGCATAGTTTGCAATTTTTCCTATTATTTGGAGAATAACGGCAAATATTCATTATTATTTCAGAAGCACTAAATATTTAAATTTCAAATGTATTTTTCAGTTCAAACAACTGAAGGAAATAAAGATCAAAATGATCCTGCTGCTAATAATGTAACTATTGAAGTTGAACACAATCTTGAGAATGTCGATACAATTCCTCAAGATAAAATGAAAGAAATCATTGTCGTGAAAGAACTATAAAGGAAAGCTTAGAAAAATGGACAAACTATTAGAATATAATTCAAACTTTAAAATACTTTTAAGTGAAAGCAACAGTGAACACCAAGGTCTCAAAAGTAGTCAAGAACTTAATGATATCTTTAAAAAAGCACAAGAAGAGACCCAACAAAACAAAAAACAATTGATCAAAAGCAAAGACGGGAAAAAAAATCAAAATCAACGGAAGAAAATGAAAAGGAATTCAAAAAGGAAAAGAAAGAAAAAGAAATCTAGCCAAAATGGTAGAACAATATAAAGCAGAACCAAGATCAAATAAGTTGCCTAAAGATGCAAAAACAAATATCATGCAATGTTCGAATGTCCAAAGACTAGGCGAAATGAAAACCAAACTGCTTGAACAATTCTTCAAGAACATTGACCATGGGTAAAAAATAATTGCAGACATATCAACAAAGTATAAAATTTAAATAATTGTTTAAATTGCTATGTTGTATGAAAAATAACACCAATAATTGCTCCGTAGTTTGAAAATATACCCAAAAATAGCAAATATATTAGCAAATATTGGAAATGTTTGTCGTGTTGTGAAAACTACTCCAATAGTGGCAGGCATGTCGGTAAATATTTTGAATAATTGCTTTATTTTCTGAAAACATACTTAATAATTGTAGACATATCGACAAATATTGATAATAATTGATGTATTGCCTGAATATTGATAATCATGCTAATATTCTTCAATAATTTAATGGTTGACAAAGATATAATAATATCTGGAACCGCCCTTGGTGAGTTAATTATTGGAAGATTCCTCGATGGACAGGTACAAAAGCTAGAAAATAGTTTTATCATAATTTACACTCAAGAATCCACAATTGTTCATATTAATTGTTGTATCTACTGAAATAATTGCAAATAAATCTGCAATTATTCATATTATTGGCCAATATGTCATCAATTATTCATAACATTTGCAGGTTATTCTTCATAAATTCCCAAAAATTTATAATTATATTATTATCTAATGAAATAATTATTCTTGTAGATCATTGACCAGAGCACTTGAGCTAAGGAAAACTCATTCAAAAATTCTATACTTCAAAGTTTACGCTTCTGTAAGTTTTATAACCTTTTAATGAAATATTTGTTTAAAAGTTTATAAATTCAATTTGCTAATGTATATTACTACAGACTTTCCTATTCAACAATTCAAAAAAGGCCACACAAGTTCTAATTGATGATGTGATCAAAAATAGTTTTACAAAATATGATAAAATATTCTTCCCAATTCATCTAAAAGCACAATTCACTCTTTTGGAATTCATAAAAGAAGACAGACAGTGAATTCATTGTGGTTCGATAAAGCCAAAAAATGAAGGTCCACATGCCAAAGCTACAATAAAAGTGGTATGTAAATTAAAAAAAGAATATATTGATTAAACTAAAAATAATTTGTCTAATAAAATCTTTTATTTTATACAGAGATTTTATGTAACAAACTTGTTAAAGAAATTGGAAAAGAAAGATCACAAACTTTCAAATTTAATTACATTTGTAGATATCCCACAATAACGTAATGATTCGTAAGTACACCACAACAAATAAACTCGAAACATTTACATATCATACTGCAATTAATTTGAGAAATTTAAAAAGAAACTACAATTATTGCAGGATTGATTGTGGATGTTTATAATGAATATCATGAAAGCATGAAGCGAAAACAAGCTTATAAACAATGAGGATATTCAATATAGATATGATGCTACTGAATTACAAAGAGCTAAATTAGCATATCAAATTCTCTCTTGTAAATCATATAGCTGGAGCATTGAAGAAAGTCTAACACTTATTAGAAGCCAACCAAAAGAATTTGCAATAATTGTTGTGTTTAATTTAAAACCTATGAAATATATATTTTGTGCAAACTGATTGATTTGGAAGACAAAATTAATAGTTTAGTACGATAATCAAAATTTTGTTATCAGAATTGTTACATAAGCATTTTCTAGGATTGAATTGAGTTACCAGTATTATTGAAGGAAAGTAAGAAAATATATTGAACAATTGTAGACATTTACGCAACATTTCAGAATACTTGCAGAAGTGTCTGCCTTTTTTCTGAATAATTATAGACATTTACGCAATTATTTATAATACTTGCATATATATCTGCAATTGTTCTGAATAATTGCTGAGAAATATGGATATGAACTTCACAATTTAATTAGAATGATATTATTAAATTGAAAACAATTATATAAGCAACTTCTGGAATTGAAATGAATTATTAGAACGGTTGCAAAAAAGCAAGCAACAATATTAATAAGTGCAGAAATATACGAAATTATTCAAAAAAATTATAGATATGGCAGCAACATTGCTCAACAATTGCATAACATGGTGGAATTATTTTTTTCATTCACTTAAAAAATAGTAAATATCCAATATAATTACAGCAGAAATACAAACAGAATAAAGAAAACATGATGTTTTATCAATACATTAAAACTTTTCCAAAAGAAAAAACAATAATATTACATGTGTTTCAAAGGACAAGTCCTTTTATTGTGATCCAACTTCTTGCATAAACTGCATCCAATATCCTTTGTAATTTCACCAGCAGATTTAATTCTCTTAGAAGCCAATGGACGACCAGACATTCTTCTACTTTTAGGAGGTGCTACATCAACATCTTCAGCCAAGACATCTTCTTTTGTGAAGTTTATAACTAGATTGATAGGATGAGAATAAGCTGATTGAAAATACACAACTTCGAAATAATCTTCAGTGTAATCATACACATTCAACTTTTTACAACTCAAAATACATCTAACAACATGAGCTCAAGTAAAGCTGTAGATTCGCCACAAATTATAAGAACAAACTCGATTACATAAATCAACAGATTGTCGGACTGGAGAATGAACTTCAAATACATATTCACTTGATTTAATGACAAACCATGTAGCTCCCTCCAAATAAAGATTTGTAAATCGATTTTCATTGACTGGACATAAAATGCTATTCGCACTACCAGCAAGTTCTCGACGATCAGACATAGGCTTCATTAACTTGACTGTAATTTTATTCAAGCAAGTAGTGATCGGTAAATGCATTTCTTCCAAAATCCATTTGTTAAAACTCTCGAAACAATTAGATGACATTTTACCATAATGACATGCGGGAAAAAATATATTAGCAAACTTCTTAAAAGGAATTCCAGTCAAAAAGTTTGCCATGGTAGATCCACCAGTATCCTTAAAATTTCTCAATGCTATATGGAAATCATCCAAATTAGAAGCATGTGCAATACGTGCAAAAAAACCTATCAACCATTTCTTCCTAGGTTTGGAAAATTCAGATTTTAGAGCAACTTTCAAATTATTGTTCAAATGATAAAAACATGGATCATGAGCTGAATTGAGAAACAATTCTGGAACAAAAATAAGAAGACCAGGATGATGATCTGAAAAGGAAACAAAATTTCTATAATCGTCTTTTAGAAAGTCTTTAAGTTGTTCAAAATACCAAATCCAATTATTTGCATCTTTTCCAGAAACAATTGTAACTGCTATAAGGAAAAGTCCTGATAAAGTAACAAACATATAAATAACTAAGTAAAAAAACAAAACTACAACAGTAAATTAGAATAATTGTAGAAAAAGAAGCAACTATTGTAAAAAATTGCATAATAATATGTTATTATTTAGAATATGTGCTGACGAGACAGCAATAAGTGTGAATAATTGCAGCCAAGCATGCATACAATCTTCATAATCGAATTAAAACGATAATATTATATCATTTACAGTTATGTATGAATTGTTTGAAAAGAATTACATAAAAAACAAAAAAGGAAGAAGAAGAAGAAAATATAAATGAGAAGTTATATTAACATTCTTAAAATTTTATGCAGTCGATATGAAAATTCGTTGAAAATTCAGCAAATTTTAACATTAATTGCAGACATGAGCTAATTTAGAATAACTGCAGATGTTGATGCAAATATATAATAAACTTAAAGTAAACAACATACCTTCATTGCCATTTTTACCGGTAATAGCCATTAAACAACCTTGAGCTCTTCCCCTCATAAAAGTAGCATCCACAAATATTAATGGACGAAAAAATTGAAAACCGTGAGAAAAGCTTCAAAACCAATGGAAACCCTCTCAAATCGACGAGTTCTAGAGTTATGCTCCAAAACAACTTTACTACCAGGATTACTTTCAAGAACAGCACCACAAAAAGACTTTAAATAATGATCAGACATCATATCGCTTCCATGTAAATCTTCCAAAGCCAACCACTTCCCACTATAAGCAAAATAAGGTTTCAAAATAATACTATATTTGGTTTGAAAAAAATTAATAATGTCTTTGGTCTTCATCAATGGATCGGCTTGACTATGATCATAAGCCAACAATTTAATCAATTTACTTGAGATATGAGGATTATTAATATCTAGAATTTCAGCACCACAAGAATGCTCAAATTGAAATCTTTCTATAACAAAATAGCCAGGAAGATTAACTTAATAAAAGCATAATGCCTGAAGCTACATTTTGGTCGAGAACAAACAGCAATAAGTCTTTCCTTGTCATTCTTAACCAAATCAAGCTTGTACCCATTCTTAATAATATATATCATCGAATTGATCCTAAATTCAATAACATCACCTAAAAACTATTGACCAACACCCGCAATTGGAATCATTTCTCAATAACTGCCTAAAATGAATATTAGAATCATTGGTGCTAACAAAGAAGGAATTACTACAAGTAACAACATCTGACCTAATAATATCGGCATTGTTTACTCAAGAACAAGTAGGAACAATGTCAATAAAAATTACCAAGTAATCCCCATGATTATAAGCACAAAACAACAAGATAGATAGAAGATCGGAATTAGTTTCAACATTACTTATCACACCATCTCTAACATAATACAAATCAAACGATTAAATCGGACCATTTACTACAAATAGTATTTCTCAACATAATAACTGAATTATCAAAATGAACAGGTAAAAAAAAGTTATCATGTCCAAACTTCAACAACACAAGACCACTAATATTGCCAGGAATGCTTTAAATCAAAATAAGAAAACATTACAAGTACAAATAATAAACAAAAAAAACCAAAAAAGAATGCATATTATTACAGGTACAAAACATATTATTTGCCGATTTATATGCAATATTATAAAGAATTACGGAAAAATCTGTAAATAATCTAAGAATTTGCATTTAAAAACATTATTATTAATGGGATTAATCTTTCGCCTATAAACAATCATAAAAATCATAAAACAACCATATAACTATTTACAATAATGGCAGACAAGTTTTCCTTTATTTACAATTGTGCAGACAAGTCTGTAATTATTTACAATCATTGCAGACAAGTCTACAATTATTCACAAATTGTAACTAGTATAGTTCAATTAACACTGCTACAACTAGGATCAAACTTTCTCCTATGAACTCTCAGTAAATTCTGCAATTATATACAATAATTGCTGAGAAATCTGCATTTATTTAGATTATCAGAAGTTTTAGTTCAAACAACATCATATTTGCATAAATTTATCACAAATATAACCTATAACGTATTTCTAATTTTGATTGTAAAAAAACAAAAGAAATCAAATAAAATTAGTAAATTATCAAACAATGCCGATTAAAAAGAAACAATGTCGATTAAAAAGTAGATTAAACGTTTACCTGAAAGATGATGAAGCCATAATAAATCTGGAATCTTATTTTGAAAAACAGATCGAACTAAATTTGATTTGGAAACGTAGATTTCAAATCTTGGCTGCCACTAAAATCATCGTGAGAAATAAGCGAGGGTATTTATGGAAACAATGTACGCTGAAACAAAATTAAGGACCTGGTTTACAAGTTTTGAAACGGAGGGAGTTTTGGCGGATTAAGTTTGGTTTTAGGGACGTGGGTCTAATACTCACTTGAAAAAAAGTCCATGGATGCATGCGAATCCATATCTATTGATACTTTCTGTTATATATGCAAGAGCGATGTACTCGATGTTCACGGCTTGCAAGCATGAAACCAATTATGTTAACCTGAGGTATATTTTATCTAGAGATATATGCTACTTCAGAAGGATATCTTAGATCCTTGTGCAACATATCCGCCTTGATGTATAGATGGTGTTTCTATGGAAATCCTACACAATTATGCGAACACGCCCTAGCAGTTTTGATTGTATAACTATTATTGTTATGTTATGCACACACGTAAAACATTTATAATTTTATTTATGTTCATCATCGTAGACATTATTTATTATATCACAATATGTATTTATCAGATGGTTTGGTTCTTTTGAAGGGATAATCTTTACAACGATCTCAAAAGTAATGTTCTATGCTGATAACATATTTCTTAAGTTTCTCACTCTAGACTTTTGTCTAACGAGTGATTTTTATTTTTTCTTATTTTCATAGGTTCTCTTTCGAGCAATCTAAGAAAGACAGGTTTTCTTATTTTCATTGATTACTTTGTTTTACATTAACTACATTATAATAACATAACAACTATCAAGTTCAATTAGTTTTCAAACAACAAAATATAATGATAACATTTACATACATTTCAAAAATAATAACAAGTCACATACATTCCAAAAAAATACAATAACTAGACAACAATGAAACTTGAAACAAAAGAATTTTCAAATTTGTAAACCAATATAAGTAAACTGCAACATATATGTATATGTTTAAAGCACCAAGGCCATTATATGATTATACAAATTTGGTTGAATATGTGCAGGCTGAGTTTTCAAAAGGAAATAAAATATAAGATAAGTAACATATTTATGCATAACACATAAATAGTTAAGTACAAGCAAATCAAATATAGGTGCAGGCCAAATTAAATAAAACAAAGTAATCAATGAAAAATTTTTCTAGCATACAACAAATATATCTGTTTTGTTGTACAAACATCATGATGTTATAAATTGCAAATGTAAGTATCTATTAACTTACCTTCATATCAGTTTAAGTGTTATTTGGAAAGCAAGATAAAAACAAAAACTAATGTATGTATAAAGCTTGCTAGAGAAGACAGAAATACATTCTTAAGCAAACAAAACAAACAAAAGTAATTAATGAAAGATCTTTTAGTACACAATTGTAATACATATCAGCCTACATTTATAAAATATCTCTGGTTTAAAATCTGCAAACAAGATTGTATGCTATATTGTCATAATTTCATGAAACATAATTATAACCCTGTCTCTTTTCCTATTCTATAAAACTGCATATTCAGTTCGAACTAAGTGAAAACTAAAATAACTTCATTAAAAACCTATTTCAAACTCAACAAAGCTTCTTCTTGAACATCAACCAAGAATAATACAACTGAGAATCAAGGAAAGTGAAGCCTGTAAATTTCAAAGCCTGCTTCAACAACAGTGCCTCTGTTCTTTCACATATTGGTGAGTAACATTTTTTTTAGATTTACTTAAGTTAAATCCTGATGCATGCCTATATTTGAATGTTTAAATGAATTTGTGTGAACATCTATATCTTCATTTTCTCTGGATATTGGTGAGATGAAATTCTGCATAACTAAAGCCTGCAAATCAAATTGTTTTTTTAAAAAACTTGTTGTGTTTCTATATGCTGTGAGTAACTTTTAAATCAAAATAAATAAGTAAATTTCTGTTGCTTATGATGCTCTGTGATGGATGATGCTTGTTTACACATATATAGTGATAATTCAGTATTAAGCATATCTGTAAACATGCATGTTTGGACTGTATATTTGGGCATTGAAAGCAAGTCACTTTATATTTAATAACTTAAATTTCAATCTAGTTGTATGATTAGAATTTGAGACTTTGCTTTGGGTGAGATAGATACATGTTTTGGTGATTAAGCCTGTGTATATATATATATATATATAGGATCTTCAGGTTTCTGTGCTTGCTCTCTGATACTCTGGAAAACAAAACTTTATTTTTAAAAGTCATTTTACACTTTGCTGATTGATGAATGAAATTAAGATTTGAATAAAAGATGTTTGTAACATTATGAAATAAGTTTAAAAATTTAGATAAGATAAAAACAACTTAAAATTGAGCAAATTTGTGCTCGAAAACCTAGTTTTGGTGGGTCGAGAACCTGTGATTCGTTCGTCCTATTGAATGCACCGAGTGACACGTGGCTTTTAGGGGAGGTAGAGGGTAGACGGACGGTGTCGTGACCGGAGTTTGGTGGCCTCCGGTGGTTGGAGTGTCGCGCGCGGGGCGTTGACAGGCACGGGGGCAGGGTGTGGTCGTGTTTCCAGGTTCTGTGTTTTTTTTTTCAATTCATTTTTTCGCGCAAGGGAAAACTCGAAGTAGGTTGCAGATTTTCTCGGGAAATTTCATATGTTACTCGAAGTAACAGAGGGGGGGTGCTCGGGTTGTTCATGTTCAGGTTTAAAACCTGTAACAGTTTTTCAACTGTTTTGTGAATTTTGTTTTAAATTTAACTAAAAGCCAAGTCTAATTTTAAATCAAGTTTAAAACATGAATTTAAGTTAGTTTTGAAATGTGGTTGGAAATAATAAAGTTTTCAAATTTTAAATTATTTTAATAACTTAAAAGTGCTTAATGCAAGTGTATTCAAAGAGTTGAATTTCAAAAATGAAATCTAAAGTGTTAAGAAAAGTTTAGACAAGTTAACTCCAAATTTGGAATCTAGAGTTTGGATTTGAAATCTTAGATTTGGAATAAAATAAAGTTTTATAATTTAAATTTATTTAAATAAGTTTAAGTGCATCTGAACATGTAAGTTTACAAATAGTTTTGAAAACAATAAAATAAATTAGTTTAAAACTTTATTAATGATAAATTGGTTTTTAATTAGAAAGGAAATCGAAATAAATGTTTTAAACATATTAGAATTGAAAACATAATCAATAATAAGAATGGTTTACTTTAATTCATGAAGTTTAAGAATTTTATATGCATTAACCTTTACGTTAATTAAGAATAATTAATGATTGACATTAATTAAAGTTGTAATTAAAGTTAATTAACGAATTAATTAACTAATATGTGATTAAGAACCATAAATTTGATATTTATTTAAATTAATAAATGGTTAATCAAACTTATAATTAATAATGATTAATATAAGTTCATTATTTGAGGAATAATTAAATAAGTGTTAATGAAGATCATTAACAAGATTATTTATAATTAATTAAAGTAATTGATTTTTAATAAATTAATTAGATTAATTAATTAATTCAATAATTTAAATGAAATTATTTATTGAGAAGTAATTAAGAAATTAATTACTTATTAATTGTGTAAATTAATTTGAGTTAATTAATTTAATTTAATTAATTGATATTTAGGAAATAAATTACTTGGAAAAGTAATTGAAGGATTATTATGGGATGTAATTAACCGGATGATGTTGTTAATGGAAGTAATTAGAATATAATTACTCGAAATTAATTGAGGGATTAATTAAGAGTGTTATTAAGAAGTAATTAATTATGAATGATTAATTACTGTATGAATTAATCAAGAGGATTAATATTTGTAATTTGAAGATGTGTATTCTTAATAAAGTTAACAAATGAAGATGTAAATAGAAATCATTAATTAATATAATTAATGATGAAATGTAATTAAGAAATTGGTTTATTTGGAAATAATAAATCAACAAGATTATTAAATGGTAATAAATCTATATAAATGTAATTAATTAATGGATTTATTCAAAATTAATTTCTGTAAATAAATCAAGGAAAACTACTGGAATGTAGCAAAGGATATTTAAATCAAAGATGATTAATTTGAATTTAGAAGTAATTGATAATAAGATTTAAATTAAGTTAATTAATTAATTTTAAGAAATCATTTGATGATTTGGTATGTGTAATTACTTAGCGTAATTAATGGGATATAATTACTTAGAATAGTAATTAGATGATAATTACTTGATGAAATTAATACAAGATGATTTGTAAGTGAAGTAATTTGGGAATTTCTTTTGTAATTAATCAAGGGATTAATTTATTCCAAATCATGGGATGATTAATAAGTAATTAAGGGTAGTTAATTACTGGTTTGTTATTAATCAAGTGTGATTAATAATTGTGTTTAATTAAAGAGTAATCACATAATATAATTGGATTAAATAAAACAATTTAATATAAATGGAAGATCATTAATTAATATAATTAATGATGTAACTTAAGAATTGTTAATTTGCTATGAATAATTTAGAATAATTCATTTGGGAAATTAATTGAAGACTAAATCTCTTCTTGTTAATTAGAGAATGATTAATTAATTTGATTGATAATCAATTATTGATTGGGAGAGCAGGATTTATGGAATGAGTAATTAATTTAATTTATTAATTAAAAATAGAAGTAGTTAATTTAATTCATTTTAAATTAACTATAGCTTGTGATTCATAAATCATTGCTGATGGATGATGTTGATATTTCATTGTTTGATTGTGATCTCAGTAATTAGATAGATAATGTCTATATGATATGGATGTATGTTTTAAGTATGATAATGTTTAATTATCTGTTTGGATGATGATATTAATTATCTGTTTATTATGATGATGTGATTATCTGTTATGAGATGTGAATTGTCTATCTGTGCATATTGATAATATTGAATTCACTGTTAAGAATAAATAGACAACTTGGCCCTAAAAGACACGTTTTGGATTTCGATGAGACCGGGATCGGTTTTCCGCATTAGGAATATCCAAAAACCACATCGATTCCAAATTAACGATAGGTCGTGAATCTGAAGTGAAGATGAAGGTTCAGAATGCAAGGATTATCGTCGTTAACTCTGAGGGTGATTCCAAAATGAGTGTAACGAGATGATGCCTTCGGTTTCGTTCGAACCCGAAACGAACTTGTATGGATTGAATGCTTTCAACACATCGTCAGGCGGACGATGAGCATTCTAAGAAATATGTTCTATAAAGGTAATCGTAACCTCAAGCCTCATCAACCGGGAATGGCTAAAACAGGGGAGGTGCAGCAAGGTTAGGTGGGTCATGCCCAAGCAGGACAAGGATATTCCCCTGTCTAGATGTCCCTTTTTATTCGGCTTAGTGGGCGGTTGGTCTGCAGCCAACTGCGAGGTTTATCTTGTTAGGGACTGTTCAGTAAGGAATGGTTCCGGCCTTGTGTTGCAGGGGATGAAGGGAGTAATCCTCGGTACGTTGATCTAGGCCACGTACTGTGACGGACGGTACCCCAGTAGCCCTGCCATTGTATGGAATCCAAAATCCAATAAGTGCATACGGTTTTGATTGTATTACCCACTTTTGTGGCTAGTAGCTGGAATTTAATAGATGTAACAATTTCGGCTATTTTCTATTTACTTGAAAACCCTAGACCTATTATAATATCACTGGATTTCCTATCAAATGTTTTGGTTAGCGTAAGGTAAAAACTTTTCCATGTTTATGTGTGGGAAGTCTTACGTGATACCTTTTATTTTCAAAGGATTTTCAAAATTAAGCAACTTTAACTTGTTACTCATACCAGACCCATGTCTGACCCGAAGTTTATTTTTGTTTTTCATAAACTCTCAGGTACCCAAATTTTTACGGGTAGCCAAGGGATTCAGGTTTAGCTTTGACGAATTTTGGAGGAGCAATGGAGCAGGAGGCTTCAGCGTTTTAGATATATATTTAGTTCCGCTGTGTAGTATCTCTGTGATGTATTGTGTATTGAGTTGTATAACTAGACAGGTGTTTATGACTGTCTAGTATGTGATGTACTATATGTAGCACTCTGATTGATGTTATATATTATGTAAATATTTATGTGATTAATATATTTTATTCGTTCCGCTGTGAGATTCTGATGTTGTTGTTCTTTCTTCTCTATCTTTTTCTATTTTCTCACCTTTTTCTTTCTTATTAACGATGCTTCTTCCTGGGAGTAGGAAGTGGGGTCGTTACAATGGTATCAGAGCGCTAGGTTGAGTGAATACCTAGGCTCTTAAGTGATTTCTTTCCTGAGAGAGCGTATTTGTAAATTTGATATATATATATATATATATATATATATATATATATATATTCTATCTATTTGTTGGATTACCTGTCCGGGTTTTCCAATATAAGTATAAGGATAGATTGAGTAGTGGTGTGTGTAACACGACTACCTGTGGTTAGAAGTATATTTGGCGAGACTGTAGACCTAATACCGTCTCGAGTAAATTTGTGGTGTAAGGATTTCACCTAATCTCTTGAGGAAACCTGTTGAGATTTGGAGTCCATTTTTGTTGTACAAGAATGGATGAGTGGAATTTGGATTGTGTGAGTTGAGCAGAAGCTTGAATATTATCTTGGTAACTCAAGAAGCAATAGTTGTTGTTGAGATGCAGTAGCGATGGATTGTTTCCGAAGAAGTTCTCAAGGATTTTTGGATAAGGAAGTGAGTCTGCATCAGTTCTGAGGTTGAGTTCAGTTGAATGTTGTGTTTGGCATTTAGGCCTGAGTTTTCCGAGGAATTTCTGGATTAAGGAGTTTTGGCATCAGCAGCAGTGTTGCAGCTCAGATTGTTCTGCCGGCAATCGAGGAGGTCATCTGTCAGCAGTTCTTTTGAGGTGAAGTCCAGAGGCAGTGTTGTGAAACCATTTCTTCAATAGATTAGCTGGGTAAATTTAAGCTGTTCAGATAGGTAAGGAGAGAACAGTTTTCTTTGGATATTAGCCTAGATTGATCGCAAAAGTGACTTGCGATAGTTGAGTATTCTCTGGGATGGCGGAATTTTTCTGGGTATCTTTGAAAAGTCGGTGGTTTGTCTTAGCATCTGAGGAGTTGAGTTTGATATCGACTGGATTTCAGAAGTAGTGCCAATGGTTCAGCTTAGTAATAGAATGGTTTCTAGAGAGAGGAATTGATATAGCAGCTCAAGTTTTGGAGGGATTTCTGAGTTCTATTTTGGATCTGCTGAATCATATTTTTGTAATGTGTTGTCCGGTTATGCTTATGTGCATCATCAGCATTTTCATCTACTCTAGATCAGAGTTGTGCAGTGGAAGCAGTGGGGAGTGCATTTGTTTTTCTTTTCTGGGAAAGAGAAGATGTTTTCTACTGATGATAGTAGAGGTTGAGTTCTTGGTTTTGGTTGGTTTTGAGGAAATTATTCTACTGGATTGTTTTTGGATTTAGATTGTTTTAGGAGTTATTAGCGAAGGATGAGATAATCAGTAGGTTGAAGGCAGCTCTGGATTGTCAGAAGTATTTGGTGGATAAGAGACGAAGGAATTTGGATTTGGGAGTCGGAGATTTGATTTTGGAAGAATTTTCTCTGATTCAAGGGAGCTCTGTAGATTAGTAGTATAGACTGATTGGATTCTATAGATCGAGTATTCCGGTATTATACTGGGAAACTCTAGGGAGCTCTATCCAGAATTTTGTCTGGATAGTTAGCTTGGTTGATTGAGTAGATTGGTTGTGATGATTGTTAGCATGTGATTGATATATGCTTATGATTTAAAATTAAATAAAATCTTAAATATATTATTAAATTACCTTTGCTTTTAAATTTCGGGGACGAAATTCTTTTAAGGGGGAAGGAATGTGACGACCCAGAATTTTATAGCAATATCAATTTAATAATCTGCATTAAATATTAAATTGATTTGATATATTTTTATTAATTAAATCTGAATTGATACTTTTCTTTAAATAAATATTCAATTGGTTAATTTTATCTGTTAGAAATTAATTGATTTGTTTTCTATTTATAAATGTATATGTATGTATACATTGTAAATAGATGAAATTTGTTTTAAAGTATAACTAATAAGTTATGTTTCAAATGTTAATATACAGTTTAGTGAATTAAAAATTATGTGTTATTTAATATAAACTTTTCAAAGTTAAATAAATAGATATGTGATTTTAAATACATAAGTAAATGTTTAAATAGTTTAAAACTTATTTTAACTTAAGTTTAAATTTAAATTTATTAACAAAAGGATTTGTTTACTTTTCTTTTTAGTATAGCTTGATAAAAATTTGGATTTAAGATTTTATATGAGTTTTAATATATTTTTGTCAAACAATACATTAACATACATTAATAAAATATGTAGTTAATAATAAAAAGATAATTTATTTATTTATCATTTCAAATTGATAAATGAGTTACTTTTAGATAATGTTAATAAATATAAATACAAGACTACAAGATAATCGGGAAAATATAAAGTAATTACATTAACTACATTATAATAACATAACAACTATCAAGTTCAATTAGTTTTCAAACAACAAAATATAATGATAACATTTACATACATTTCAAAAATAATAACAAGTCACATACATTCCAAAAAAAATACAATAACTAGACAACAATGAAACTTGAAACAAAAGAATTTTCAAATTTGTAAACCAATATAAGTAAACTGCAACATATATGTATATGTTTAAAGCACCAAGGCCATTATATGATTATACAAATTTGGTTGAATATGTGCAGGCTGAGTTTTCAAAAGGAAATAAAATATAAGATAAGTAACATATTTATGCATAACACATAAATAGTTAAGTACAAGCAAATCAAATGTAGGTGCAGGCCAAATTAAATAAAACAAAGTAATCAATGAAAAATCTTTCTAGCATACAACAAATATATCTGTTTTGTTGTACAAACATCATGATTTTATAAACTGCAAATGTAAGTATCTATTAACTTACCTTCATATCAGTTTAAGTGTTATTTGGAAAGCAAGATAAAAACAAAAACTAATGTATGTATAAAGCTTGCTAGAGAAGACAGAAATACATTCTTAAGCAAACAAAACAAACAAAAGTAATTAATGAAAGATCTTTTAGTACACAATTGTAATACATATCAGCCTACATTTATAAAATATCTCTGGTTTAAAATCTGCAAACAAGATTGTATGCTATATTGTCATAATTTCATGAAACATAATTATAACCCTGTCTCTTTTCCTATTCTATAAAACTGCATATTCAGTTCGAACTAAGTGAAAACTAAAATAACTTCATTAAAAACCTATTTCAAACTCAACAAAGCTTCTTCTTGAACATCAACCAAGAATAATACAACTGAGAATCAAGGAAAGTGAAGCCTGTAAATTTCAAAGCCTGCTTCAACAACAGTGCCTCTGTTCTTTCACATATTGGTGAGTAACATTTTTTTTTAGATTTACTTAAGTTAAATCCTGATGCATGCCTATATTTGAATGTTTAAATGAATTTGTGTGAACATCTATATCTTCATTTTCTCTGGATATTGGTGAGATGAAATTCTGCATAACTAAAGCCTGCAAATCAAACTGTTTTTCTTAAAAACTTGTTGTGTTTCTATATGCTGTGAGTAACTTTTAAATCAAAATAAATAAGTAAATTTCTGTTGCTTATGATGCTCTGTGATGGATGATGCTTGTTTACACATATATAGTGATAATTCAGTATTAAGCATATCTGTAAACATGCATGTTTGGATTGTATATTTGGGCATTGACAGCAAGTGACTTTATATTTAATAACTTAAATTTCAATCTAGTTGTATGATTAGAATTTGAGACTTTACTTTGGGTGAGATAGATACATGTTTTGGTGATTAATCCTGTGTATATATATATAGGATCTTCAGGTTTCTGTGCTTGCTCTCTGATACTCTGGAAAACAAAACTTTATTTTTAAAAGTCATTTTACACTTTGCTGATTGATGAATGAAATTAAGATTTGAATAAAAGATGTTTGTAACATTATGAAATAAGTTTAAAAATTTAGATAAGATAAAAACAACTTAAAATTTTATCAGGAACCCAAATTTCTGAGCAAATTTGTGCTCGAAAACCTAGTTTTGGTGGGTCGAGAACCTGTGATTCGTTCGTCCTATTGAATGCACCGAGTGACACATGGCTTTTAGGGGAGGTAGAGGGTAGATGGACGGTGTCGTGAGCGGAGTTTGGTGGCCTCCGGTGGTTGGAGTGTCGCGCGCGGGGCGTTGACAGGCACGGGGGCAGGGTGTGGTCGTGTTTCCAGGTTCTGTGTTTTTTTTTTCAATTCATTTTTTCGCGCAAGGGAAAACTCGAAGTAGGTTGCAGATTTTCTCGGGAAATTTCATATGTTACTCGAAGTAACAGAGGGGGGGTGCTCGGGTTGTTCATGTTCAGGTTTAAAACCTGTAACAGTTTTTCAATTGTTTTGTGAATTTTTTTTTAAATTTAACTATAAGCCAAGTCTAATTTTAAATCAAGTTTAAAACATGAATTTAAGTTAGTTTTGAAATGTGGTTGGAAATAATAAAGTTTTCAAATTTTAAATTATTTTAATAACTTAAAAGTGCTTAATGCAAGTGTATTCAAAGAGTTGAATTTCAAAAATGAAATCTAAAGTGTTAAGAAAAGTTTAGACAAGTTAACTCCAAACTTGGAATCTAGAGTTTGGATTTGAAATCCTAGATTTGGAATAAAATAAAGTTTTATAATTTAAATTTATTTAAATAAGTTTAAGTGCATTTGAACATGTAAGTTTACAAAGAGTTTTGAAAACAATAAAATAAATTAGTTTAAAACTTTATTAATGATAAATTGGTTTTTAATTAGAAAGGAAATCGAAATAAATGTTTTAAACATATTAGAATTGAAAACATAATCAATAATAAGAATGGTTTACTTTAATTCATGAAGTTTAAGAATTTTATATGCATTAACCTTTACGTTAATTAAGAATAATTAATGATTGACATTAATTAAAGTTGTAATTAAAGTTAATTAATGAATTAATTAACTAATATGTGATTAAGAACCATAAATTTGATATTTATTTAAATTAATAAATGGTTAATCAAACTTATAATTAATAATGATTAATATAAGTTCATTATTTGAGGAATAATTAAATAAGTGTTAATGAAGATCATTAACAAGATTATTTATAATTAATTAAAGTAATTGATTTTTAATAAATTAATTAGATTAATTAATTAATTCAATAATTTAAATGAAATTATTTATTGAGAAGTAATTAAGAAATTAATTACTTATTAATTGTGTAAATTAATTTGAGTTAATTAATTTAATTTAATTAATTGATATTTAGGAAGTAAATTACTTGGAAAAGTAATTGAAGGATTATTACGGGATGTAATTAACCGGATGATGTTGCTAATGGAAGTAATTAGAATATAATTACTTGAAATTAATCGAGGGATTAATTCAGAGTGTTATTAAGAAGTAATTAATTATGAATGATTAATTACTGTATGAATTAATCAAGAGGATTAATATTTGTAATTTGAAGATGTGTATTCTTAATAAAGTTAACAAATGAAGATGTAAATAGAAATCATTAATTAATATAATTAATGATGAAATGTAATTAAGAAATTGGTTTATTTGGAAATAATAAATCAACAAGATTATTAAATGGTAATAAATCTATATAAATGTAATTAATTAATGGATTTATTCAAAATTAATTTCTGTAAATAAATCAAGGAAAACTACTGGAATGCAGCAAAGGATATTTAAATCAAAGATGATTAATTTGAATTTAGAAGTAATTGATAATAAGATTTAAATTAAGTTAATTAATTAATTTTAAGAAATCATTTGATGATTTGGTATGTGTAATTACTTAGCGTAATTAATGGGATATAATTACTTAGAATAGTAATTAGATGATAATTACTTGATGAAATTAATACAAGATGATTTGTAAGTGAAGTAATTTGGGAATTTCTTTTGTAATTAATCAAGGGATTAATTTATTCCAAATCATGGGATGATTAATAAGTAATTAAGGGTAGTTAATTACTGGTTTGTTATTAATCAAGTGTGATTAATAATTGTGTTTAATTAAAGAGTAATCACATAATATAATTGGATTAAATAAAACAATTTAATATAAATGGAAGATCATTAATTAATATAATTAATGATGTAACTTAAGAATTGTTAATTTGCTATGAATAATTTAGAATAATTCATTTGGGAAATTAATTGAAGACTAAATCTCTTCTTGTAATTAGAGAATGATTAATTAATTTGATTGATAATCAATTATTGATTGGGAGAGCAGGATTTATGGAATGAGTAATTAATTTAATTTATTAATTAAAAATAGAAGTAGTTAATTTAATTCATTTTAAATTAACTATAGCTTGTGATTCATAAATCATTGCTGATGGATGATGTTGATATTTCATTATTTGATTGTGATCTTAGTAATGAGATAGATAATGTCTATGTGATATGGATGTATGTTTTAAGTATGATAATGTTTAATTTTCTGTTTGGATGATGATATTAATTATCTGTTTATTATGATGATGTGATTATCTGTTATGAGATGTGAATTGTCTATCTGTGCATATTGATAATATTGAATTCACTGTTAAGAATAAATAGATAACTTGGCCCTAAAAGACACGTTTTGGATTTCGATGAGACCGGGATCGGTTTTCCGCATTAGGAATATCCGAAAACCACATCGATTCCAAATTAACGATAGGTCGTGAATTTGAAGTGAAGATGAAGGTTCAGAATGCAAGGATTATCGTCGTTAACTCTGAGGGTGATTCCAAAATGAATGTAACGAGATGATGCCTTCGGTTTCGTTCGAACCCGGAACGAACTTGTATGGATTGAATGCTTTCAACACATCGTCAGGCGGACGATGAGCATTCTAAGAAATATGTTCTATAAAGGTAATCGTAACCTCAAGCCTCATCAACCGGGAATGGCTAAAACAGGGGAGGTGCAGCAAGGTTAGGTGGGTCATGCCCAAGCAGGACAAGGATATTCCCCTGTCTAGATGTCCCTTTTTATTCGGCTTAGTGGGCAGTTGGTCTGCAGCCAACTGCGGGGTTTATCTTGTTCGGGACTGTTCAGTAAGGAATGGTTCCGGCCTTGTGTTGCAGAGGATGAAGGGAGTAATCCTCGGTACGTTGATCTAGGCCACGTACTGTGACGGGCGGTACCCCAGTAGCCCTGCCATTGTATGGAATCCAAAATCCAATAAGTGCCTACGGTTTTGATTGTATTACCCACTTTTGTGGCTAGTAGCTGGAATTTAAAAGATGTAACAATTTCGGCTATTTTCTATTTACTTGAAAACCCTAGACCTATTATAATATCACTGGATTTCCCATCAAATGCTTTGGTTAGCATAAGGTAAAAACTTTTCCATGTTTATGTGTGGGAAGTCTTACGTGATACCTTTTATTTTCAAAGGATTTTCAAAATTAAGCAACTTTAACCTGTTACTCATACCAGACCCATGTCTGACCCGAAGTTTATTTTTGTTTTTCATAAACTCTCGGGTACCCAAATTTTTACGGGTAGCCAAGGGATTCAGGTTTAGCTTTGACGAATTTTGGAGGAGCAATGGAGCAGGAGGCTTCGGCGTTTTAGATATATATTTAGTTCCGCTGTGTGGTATCTCTGTGATGTATTGTGTATTGAGTTGTATAACTAGACATGTGTTTATGACTGTCTAGTATGTGATGTACTATATGTAGCACTCTGATTGATGTTATATATTATGTAAATATTTATGTGATTAATATATTTTATTCGTTCCGCTGTGAGATTCTGATGTTGTTGTTCTTTCTTCTCTATCTTTTTCCATTTTCTCACCTCTTTCTTTCTTATTAACGATGCTTCTTCCTGGGAGTAGGAAGTGGGGTCGTTACAATGATTTTAATCAAATTAGGTTTTTTATATAGATTTTTAATGAGGATATTATTCTTATCATCTTTACATATGCATATTCAAGGAGGAGTATTGTTACATGTATAAGTAATAAGGATGAATTTGTTAAATGTTAAAGAGCACTATTGTAATCTTCATTCTCTATTTGGGTTATATTATTGACAGATTACAATGAATTATTCAACTCTATTACCATCTTTATTAATAATTAGAATAGAAGTACAATCTTGTTGATCCGACCGTGAAATTTCAAAATTATCCTTCATATATAGTCCTTTAAAAATTTGTCCTCATAAATGGCCCTAAAAAATAGTATCTGAAAGCAGTCGAAAATCATTGACCTTCACGTTGGAAATGGACCAACACCATTGTAAATAATGGACGGACACCATTGTAAAGAAAAATATTACCATTCATTCTTGGAACATGGTAGAACAAATATTAAAAACTAAATTGTACAATGCCTTATGAGTCTAACATGTACTGGCAATGAAAATGTCCACATTGCTAAACTTATTAATGCATGCATTTCTACAGTCTACTGATAAGACAATTGATTACTTCATGAAATATAAATTATTAAGTGAGATAATAATTAATATATGATATAAATAGCATAATAAAAATCATCAAACCGACCGCTAGGGAGGTTTGCTTACTGTCACTGGACAAAATCAATTTTTCTGAAGCCAAAAAAACGTGGATCTTATCTCATCGTGGTTTCCCTAAAAACGTGTGTTTGCGCCAAAATTGGCCACAAACCCCAAATACCGTGAAAGCACCAGTGTATGAATACAAATCAGCGATATTTAAACACAAATCACAGATCTCAGCAAATAACCCAAATATGTTTGCACAAAAAATGGGCAAACACCTCCAAGTCGTATGATTTAGTTGATTTTATGTTGTTCGTAGTGATTTGGATGGTTTATGCAAATACGTAAAAAACAGGGACTAAACAGTAAAAGACACACAGATTTATAGTGGTTCAGCCAGAATGTGCCTACGTCCACTTTATATGTTATTTTCCTTTTCCGATCCGATTACAAGTACAAATCTTTGGTTACAAGTATATCAAAGTTGTTTGAAAGTTCCTTCCAGGCTTGAGCTCTCAAACTTGTCCCCCATTGTTGTACCCTTGCCCCTCTATTTATAGAGTGAGGCTGGGGGCAGAGGTCTTGAATGTATATAGCTGCTGGTGGGCCTGGGCTGATGCAATCTGGCCTGGCAAAGTTGGTTCGGTAGCTCCTTGGTTTTGGCGGTGAGTGGAGTGTTGACTGGACCGGTAGTGTGTGGAGCGTGGGTTGGTTCGGTAGCCCCGGTCCGGTAGTGGTTGGTTTGACTCGGTGGTGAGTTGGTTCGGCGAGGCCTTGGACCGGTGGAGCTTGGTTCGGTGGGAAGGGAAGTGAAGTTGGTTCGGTGGTGAGAGGAAGTGGAGTTGGTTCGGTGGGAAGGGAAGATGGCTGGTTCGGCTATGCTTTGGATCGGCATTGTTTGAAGATGGAGCTTGGACCGGCATTGTTTTGGACCGGTAATAGGTAAAAACGTGCCCAGCAGATCATATCTCCTTCATACGAACTCCGATTATCCTGAAAATTGAAACATAGCCTTTCCTAGTCCTTATCATCATTTCCAATCAATTTCGTCCCGATCGGAACTCAACCAAATTTTAATAATATCGACCGTAACCTTGATCCCAATCGATTTCCAATCCCGACATCCATCATTCCTTGCGAATTTGTTGGTATTCCGGTTTTTACCCAAAAAGTGGGATAACACTTTGCCCCCCAAAACATGCCTTGTGATAACAAGGCGTGTTTTGAATAATTCCGAATCCAATATCCGAAGTCCATAACCATATTGCCAGAGTATATCATCCTTGACTGCTCCGAGTCGATATCCAATCCCAAATCCAATAACCAAAGCTTGAGCCAATTCCATGTCTATTCGAACTCGACAACCGAGTCCCAAACCATCCTTATCCAATAGCCAATAACCGAATTCAGGACCTCTCCGGGTCGATATCCAAATCCATAACCTCTCCGGGCTCTTGCCAAGCGCAATCTACACCTGACGGTCGTGATCCAGTGTCCCTGGATGTTAGCTTGCCTCATCGTGTTCTTGTTGAGCGTAATCCACACTTGATGGCCTTGGTCCAGTGTCCCTGGACGTTGAGCTAACATCTCCGGGTTCTTGCCAAGCGTAATCCACACTTGACGACCTTGGTCCAGTGTCCCTGAACGCTGTACAATGCCATGGCTTAAGTCCTAAGCCGAATCCTGGTCACTCCGGACCCTTGTTGAGCATAGTCCATACTCAACGACCTGAAAATAACAATTGATAATACAGGGCCTAAGTCCTAGGCCGAATCCTGGTCACTCCGGACCCTTGCCGAGCATAGTCCATACTCGACGACCTGCGTGAGTCAATTTACCACGTTCGAGCAAAGCGACTCACCCCTTGCCAGGCATAATCCATACCTGACGACCGTTTATCAAAAATCAGATAAAAATCCAGTCAAAATCCAATCCAAAATCCACATCCAAAATCCAAATCAAAAGCAGAAAACCAGAAATCCAAACTAGCATCCAAAACCGAAAACAATCATCTAAAGGAAAATCCAAATCAAAAGGCAAGAAAAACCAGGAGCTCAATCCAAGCTCCAAAACCGAAAACCAAAAAGAAAAGCAGTGTCCAATCCAAAAGCAAAAGATAAATTTCACAAACCATAGCATTGCAGTTTATCATCATTCAGAGCATGCCTAGGGGCTATCTCCGTCCCCGTACATGTGTAAATGACTTGGTTGCTTGCCAATAGTTCGCTATTAAACTGGTCAATGGATGATCAACCGACCAACATTCCTGGGCCTCCCACCATTGTAGCTTGAGGTAGGCGGCGGTTGCTCATGCCCCGCCGTCGCATTCCGAGGTCCAACATATTGTGGCAGCTGTCCATTCCTTACATGCTCATCAATTATGTCCTTTAGGTGCCTGCAGCTGTTGGTGTCGTGTCCATCCAAATCATGGAAGAGACAGTGTCTTCCTGATGTCCTTTCCCGTTCTGTTGGTTCTCTCCTAGCCGGCCTCCGGTAGGGAAGGCGATTCCGAGTATCCAGGTATATCCGCTCCAGCGTCTCGTTCAATCCTGTGTATGTGGAAAACTTTGGATCCTTCCATTGCTTCCTAGCATTTCCAGAACCATCGTCCAACTTCCTTTTTCCTTTGTCTTTATCCAAACCTTTGCTGGATGGTCCTCCAACCTCAACTGCATTAACCTTTTTCAACTTTAAATCCGTACTCGCATCTTCTTGCCGAAGGAACCTTTCTGCCTCGTGAAAGAATTCGTCGAGATCCCGTGGGGGATCTCGTATCAGAGATACCTTGAAATCCGAGTTCTCCCTGACTCCTGATACTGCTGCCATTAAAACCATCGATGGATCGGGCCGATTCACCGAAGCAACTGCGGCACTGAATCGAGTTAGAAAGGCTCTAAGCGATTCATCGATCCTTTGCTTTACCGATGTCAATGTCATCACGTTCTTCAGTCTCTTGACATGAACCCGAAACTGTCCCAAAAACCTTTCCACCAATTCCCTCCAAGTCCTGATAGATCCTTCTCCCAGCTGCCTAAACCACATCGCAGCTAAGTCCATTAAGTACAAAGGGAAACATCGGGACATCACTTCCTCCGATGCCCCCAGCACCTCCATGTGTCTGATGTACCTCATCAAGTGATCCGTAGGGTCTGTCTTGCCATCGTATACCTCTACGCTAGGTAGCTTGAACTTAGGTGAATTTTGAGCCATCCTTATTTCCCGAGCAAACGGACTCATGTTCACTCCTTCCAAGTCTCCGTTGGTCAAACCACCTCGCACAGTCTTCCTGATTATATCTACCAATCCAGCGTTGTCTGTCGGGGGTTGCCCCCGAGGGAATTCCGGTACATACTCTTCATGTGGCTCGCTAGCAGCAACGTTGGTTCTAGCCTGTTGAACTCCTTCCAAAGGTCCTCCTGTGTTGGATCCTGCGGGTCTGCCCCCAAGTCCTTGTCGATTGCCCTCTGGCTCTGCATCCTGTCCTCCATTGGGTTCCATAACCCTAGCTCCTTGTCCTGCATCCACGGCTGTTGTAGCTGTTCCTAAGTTCTGGGCCCCTGCAGCTCTCATTTGCTCCAAGAAAGTCTGCATCATCTCCTGTTGACTCTTCAACAACCTCTCTTGCAGTGAATTTGTTATGGCTTCCATTTCATCCCGGGTTATGTAGATCGAAGTTGGTACTTCCTCACCTCCGGAGGATGCTTGTTGACTTCCTTCCTGTTGGCTTCTCTCAGCCCTTAGCCTTCTACTGTTTTGCCTAGCCATTGTCTTCCAAATCCAAACTTCTATCCGATGCAGCGGGTGCTAGTCCTTCTCAGTGAAAGCACCAAAGTGTTTGCGCCAAAATTGGCCACAAACTCCAAATACCGTGAAAGCACCAGTGTATGAATACAAATCAGCGATATTCAAACACAAATCACAGATCTCAGCAAATAACCCAAATATGTTTGCACAAAAAATAGGCACACACCTCCAATTCGTATGATTTAGTTGATTTTATGTTGTTCGTAGTGATTTGGATGGTTTATGCAAATACGTAAAAAACAGGGACTAAACTGTAAAAGACACACAGATTTATAGTGGTTCGGCCAGAATGTGCCTACGTCCACTTTATATGTTATTTTCCTTTTCCGATCCGAGTACAAGTACAAAGCTTTGATTACAAGTATATCAAAGTTGTTTGAAAGTTCCTTCCAGGCTTGAGCTCTCAAACTTGTCCCTCATTGTTGTACCCCTGCCCCTCTATTTATAGAGCGAGGCTGGGGGCAGAGGTCTTGGATGTATATAGCTGCTGGTGGGCCTGGGCTGATGCAATCTGGCCTGGCAAAGTTGGTTCGGTGGCTCCTTGGTTCGGCGGTGAGTGGAGTGTTGACTGGACCGATAGTGTGTGGAGCGTGGGTTGGTTCGGTAGCCCCGGTCCGGTAGTGGTTGGTTTGACTCGGTGGTGAGTTGGTTCGGCGAGGCCTTGGACCGGTGGAGCTTGGTTCGGTGAGAAGGGAAGTGGAGTTGGTTCGGTGGTGAGAGGAAGTGGAGTTGGTTCGGTGGGAAGGGAAGATGGCTGGTTCGGCTATGCTTTGGATCGGCATTGTTTGAAGATGGAGCTTGGACCAACATTGTTTTGGACCGGTAATAGGTAAAAACGTGCCCAGCAGATCATATCTCCTTCATACGAACTCCGATTATCCTGAAAATTGAAACATAGCATTTCCTAGTCCTTATCATCATTTCCAATCAATTTCGTCCCGATCGGAACTCAACCAAATTTTAATAATATCGACCGTAGCCTTGATCCCAATCGATTTCCAATCCCGACATCCATCATTCCTTGCGAATTTGTTGGTATTCCAGTTTTTACCCAAAAAGTGGGATAACAACGTGGATCTTGTCTCATCGCAGTTTCTCTAAACTTCGTTCTTTTATTTCGCGCATCAAAGATTCCAAATTAAAATCTTGGATCTTGTCTCATCGATGTTTCCCTAAAAACGTGGATCTTGTCTCATCGCGGTTTCCCTAAACTTCCTCCTTTTATTTCGCGTATCAAAGATTCCAAATTCAAATCTATTATGATTTTCAAATTCTAAATTTTCAATTTCAAATCGACAATTTTGAATATTTTGATTAATATTTAAATTTGAAATTCATATTTTCATATTCAAATCTCAATTTATTCTTTTCCAACATATTATCACTTGATGTTTAAGTAATATTAACAAAAAATTTAAATGTATTTTTCTTATCAAAGTTATACAATCGAACGATCGGTTTCTCCACCGTTGCGCTGTTATACTATTAATTTTTATAGTAACTACGGAAAGTACTACCTTCAAACCCAGTATAGTGCAGAAGCGGTCATAAAGATCAATCTATTTTCGTGATTGCATTGGAATAAATATCAAAAATTATGATATAGATAGGATAAATATCAGAACTTGGGTCCACCCTTGAAATATTCAATGCTATCACAAATACATCATTCAAGAAAAAATACCGAACACTACTAGAATTAGGCACATAGACATCAGCTATTAGCTGATGTCTAGAAAAAATTTGACTGATGTCTTTGTCGGTGTCGAGAAGGTTCAGTCAAATAGACGTGGATATGGACTGATGTTTGAGTACTTTATGGGCATCGGGTCAAAAAAATTCTCAGACATTGGCTAACCGTGTGCCTAATTCTAGTAGTGAATGATTTCTATTTGTTTATATTTAGACATCGGTTTGTTATTGCAAACCGATCTCCAAGCCTGTCATATTTAGACATAAGTTTCAGTTTGTGCACATTTTGATCAACAATACACATTCAAAAAACAACTCCACGCATTTCCATATACAAGAGGCACCAAAATTAAATAACCTAAAAAAGGAGGCACTTCCATGAATATAACTTGAACTTCCATATACAAGATGTTCGTTAACCTACACCATTCCCACATCCAACCTACACCATTCCCACATCAACTTACATATCAATCAAACCGGGTTCATCATAACAAAAGAAACCCAGTATGCAGCAGTTCGTGACCAAAAAAGTAACAAAAAACCAAAAGTCCCATCAGACTATATATGCATATGTACCCAAAACCCTTGCTTAATTATATTTGCTCTTGGATATAATCAAAAGCCTCAAAGTGCAACTCACCAAGTTGCTCCCTGGTGTAACACTACCGAGTCTTGTTCATCCACTGTAAAGAGTAACACATCAAGCAAAATCAACATAAACTTCCATAGCAAAATCACAACAAACACATTCCATAGCAAAACCATAAAAACACATTCCATAGCAAAACATAAAAAGCACAACACATCAAAGCATACCTTTGTAGGAAAAGGCAAGTCAATATCCTCAATGATCTTTGTTATGTAGCGCTTGACAACGTAACCACATTCATGGATTCCAGGTTGTTTAGGAGAGCCCTATTCCAATAATATGTTGACATATCAACCAGCAAATAAACCACTAATTTTAAATACACAGTAGGAAAAAGTGCAAAAATACTTGCTATAAGATTTTCACTTTGGGGCACTTTGCTCAACCTACCCATTTGGACATTGAAAGTTTTAAGTGCGTTAACAAGAGAATGACTCCATGTCAAACCCGAGAAATCAACCATATATCAACATATTTCATCCAATTGGATGTGTACATTAAAAAAAAAAAAATACCCTATTAATGCCTTTTCTCATGCTAGAAAATGTTTTAGCTGCAGCGATGGATTGAGAAGGTAAATTTCACCATCCCATATTATAATAAGAATCCAATGCATGCTGTTTTTATTAAAAAAAAATACCAAAGTGAAAATTTAGACAAATAACTTACTTGACATTATGCGGATTGAAGAATATGCGATTACCATTACCCTCTCTCAGCCGGTTAACCACGTAAAGTTCAAATTCATCGCTGAGGTGAAATGTGGCTCTCGGATCAACAAAAGCAAATATCTCGGCCAATTCTTCATTCTCACTTATCACAATATGCAAGTACCTACACATAAAACAGCAACATTATAAATATTGGCCCTATATATATATATATATGTATATATATATGTATATGTATATATATGTATATATATATATATATATATATATATATATATATATCCCCCCTAAGGAATATGCAGAAAGTTACAGAGAATAATAAAAAAATACTTATGCCATATATGCTGATATTACAGCTTGGTCAATCATCTCAAACTCTAATCACGCTATCAAATTCTCATGTAACAGAATATTGTCTTATCACCTAAAACACCTAGACATCACATTAAATCTGTATCGAGGACCTAGTAGCTTTCATAAAGGTTGTTGCATGTTTATACAATAACCTAAAGCCCTTCGACAAATTCTGATTTGGCTTCGCTTCATCAAATAGGGTCTGCACTCTCTGCAGCTCATCTTTCTTTGACTGTAGCACTTCCCTTTTCTTTTTCTACAAATAATTGATCAACCCCCATAGGTACCAACACATTTTATTTCCACACATCATTGCACATAAACTGAGAATATATTGTTTTTGAGAAATATATACCACATCAATTACGAAATTGATCAAGTCCTAAGGCCATGCTACATGAGAGCTAACAGCTTCTTTAACCTTCTCCATTTCACCAACTATCGGCACTGGAAGTAAGGCGTCTAGTTTGATGCTACCATCCACTGACACACGAAGACATCCATGGTGTAGAAATGCTCCGTGTATTGATTTACTCATCTCTCCATCAAAAAACACCATACCAAATGCAACCTTGTTGTCTATGCTGCCTACTGCTAGCTCACATGACCGCGGATCCTACAATTTCTAGAGGAGGCCAGGTTATAATTTTCCCATGTATTATATTGAAACTTTCTATTTAATGAGCCACACGTAATGTTTGTTTTTATCGTTTTTTCAGGAGGTGGAAGACACGCAGATGCGCCTCATCTCATTCTTTTCTTCCACGGACTTCATTATCACAGCAGATAATGGAGCATAAAGCTTTCATTTATCCTCCGAAAGACCAACAGTCATGTAACTCTACCTTTGCAAACTCCTTGCAAAATTCTAATGATTCTTCTCCTAGATAACTTTCTGCTATACGACATTCCAGATAATAATGGTTTCGTACATAACTCTTCGACATTTTATTGAACCGTTCAAATGGATACATCCATCTATAAAACACTGGTCCATACAAACGCACTTCCTTAACTAAGTGGACCATGAGATGCACCGTTACATCGAAAAAACAAGGGACGAAATATATTTTTCGGCTCACACAAGGCCAATACCACATCTGACTGCAATTTATTCAGTTTCGATACATCTACACTTTGTTGCACAAAGAGTCGAAGAAGAAGCACAATCTTATTATACCAACCCTAACATTCTTCGAAAGCACAGAACAAATTGCAACTGGGATAACTATTGGAGGAGGGTGTGGCAGTCATGGGACTTCAGCCCATACAACTACAAATCTACCATAGAAACACAGTTTCTGATGTTCCCTGAATGTCCATAGGGAACTTCCATAAATAAGAATGACGACAACAATTTTTTTCTTCTGCCTTTGACAGAGTAAAAGGGGCAAAGGGCAAGTAGGTTCTCTTATCTCCTACTTGTAGAGCTAAATCGGCCCTAACACCCATTTCAATCTATCAAGACGAGAGGCCACACTATCCTTGGTTTTAAATGACATATTTAGTAGCGTCCCTATCAAGTTATTACACACCATTTTCTTGATGTGCATAACATCGAGACAATGACGAATATGGTGAAACTTCTAGTTCTTTAACTCGAAAAAAATTGCCTTTTTCTTCCTTGCACATTCCACCTTATTTGACTTCTCCCCCACTTCCCAAAAGCAAATGTAATCCGCTGCTGCTACGCTAACACTTCTTCTCTAGTAAAGAGTACAGGTGCGCATCTAAACTCTTGTTCTCCTTTAAAAGTTGCCATCTGCCTCTTATAAGGATGATGTTGATCCAAACACCAATGATGACCTTGGTAACACATTTTCCTACTATGACCTAAATACTCAGCTATACTATGGTCACCACATATTGGACAACCCTTATAATCCCTAATGATGCAGCTAGACAAATTCTTGTATGCAGGGAAGTCATTTATCATCCACATCAAAACTGCTCTTAAAGTGAAATAAGATTTATTATACTCGTTATATACATTGGGTACCTTCTTCCCACAGCTTCTTTGAATTGTTGATCATCAGTTTTAAATATATGTCAATATTATTACCTGGCTCATGCAGACCAGAAATTAATATTGTAACATCGTGAACTTCCTCTTCGTGCATAACCATGGAGAAACATTATATGTTATCAATACTACTAGCCAATGGTTGTACTTATTGCATAGGCTATTGGTATGAGGTTTATACCATTTACCGACAATGCTAAGCATATATTTCTTGACTCGCTACCAAACCCAGTCCACTTGTAATCGATATTTCTCCAAGAAGGAGAATCGACAGGATGGCGCATGTACCCATCTTGAGTTCGCTTGTCCGCGTGCCAAGTCATTAGTTCAGCATTAGAAGCAGATTTAAACATCCGTTTGAATCTAGGAATGATGGAAAAATACAACATAGCTTTAGCTGGAATATTAACCCTAACTTTACCATCTTTCCCAACCTTCCAACGAGATAGATGGCACTTGGGACACGCAGAGTCCTTAAGATTTATACCCCTATATAATACACAGTCATTTGGACATGCGTGGAATTTTATATACTCAAGGCGTAAATCGGATAGGGTTTTCTTTGCTTCATATGCACTAACAGGCAACACAAGATCTTTTGGAAGAAAAGAGCCAACATAAGAGAGCACATCAATGAAGGCACTATCGCTAATGCCAAATCTAGCTTTCCAATTATGCATTTTCAACACCGACTCTAACGTAATAAACTCATTTCCCACAAACAAAGGTTGTTCAGCATCAGCCACAGACCACTTGAACTCATGCAAATCAATATCGTAATCACACTGATTATATGCTGCTTCACACATGTCAACAATTTTTGTTGTTGCAATCCGCTCTGAAGCAGCGGATGTCCTACAAACAGATGACCTAGTACTCCTAGAAGACTTTTCTCCATGCTGAATCCAGTCAACATACCCCAAACTAAAATCATGTTCATATAGACGACCTTTAATTATTTTTCCAACATTTTTTGTGAAATTAACGCAGTGTGCACATGGGCAAGAAATTATCTTAGGATCACTAGTATTTTCTTCAGCATAAATCAAGAACTTTTCAACCCTAATTTCATATTCTAAAGAATCCCTATCTTTTATAATCAACGACTTATCCATATACTCTGAAACATCATTAAACAAATAATAAAACAATCAAACAACATGCATCCTAATTAAACACGTACAATCAAAAGCAACCTACCAGATATGTCGCTACAAACATCAAATATTATTGTGATATCAAGGTACTAATCTACCATCCATCTAGAATAGACCATGAGCAACACTATGACTACCCATTATACAATTGATCTCTTGTTTCAAAGTAAGAATGTATAAATATTCCACATAAATAAAAAGAAATTAGCAAGTATCAAGTGGCAACAGAGAAGAATACATCGAAAAATTTAATGAGCTAGGTTTCGCCTAACCTGGGTTTCTGCCTGTATGAATGTATGAACACGTTCTGCGACTACACGAACAGTGCTAGGGTTTTCTGAAACGAAGAGGTATGAGAGGGGCTGTGTCTTTTTTTATATTTTTTATTTTGAGGATTTGGTTTTTCGGGTGAAAGGCTTATTAGAAGCGAGAAGAAGGGGCCGAGGAGGGAAATGAAAAAGGTTTCCCGCACTTCACGTTTTAGGTGTTTTATAAAACGTAAAACGGTGTTCTAAGTGTTGATGTCTAAAATAATAGACATACATCGTTTTTTAAAATAACGATGTCATATATGTTTTCCCAACTGTCATATATGTTTAAAATAACGATGTCATAGACCCGCTGTCTATGTGAGGTTTTCTAGTAGTGGAACCCTATAAATACCATTCTGTCAATCCATTCACATTCGTATCTTTTTCTATCACGGTTTCTTAACAACTACTCTCTACCGTTTTGGTAACATTCTTAATTTTTGATAATATTATTTAGAAAATTTAATTAGATAAATTAAATAGAATAATGATGATAAGAGGATTGAGATTTGAATAAATCATATAATGGGCCGTGCTTAAAATAAAGATTTAATTGGCTTTAAGTTGTTTTATAAAATAATTAAATTACATATGAGAAAATTAGTAAACTAGCCAATCTATTATACATGGCTATACATTCTCATTTTTGTCCATTCAAGTTCATTTTTCTCAACTAAAGAAAAGCGCAAATAACCCTAATATAGCCGGCCATTAACAAGGAGGAAAAGAGGAATTCAATCTAAAGCTAAGGATCAAAACTATGGATGATTAATCAACAACAAATCTCGAATTTCTTATCAAGTTTAAGGTGTGAATAGTAATCCCATATCATCTCTATTTTTATTCTATGATTACATGGTTTCGAATTTATGATTAAATTTCGTTTTTGTGATAAAATGGATGATGATATGCTTGAGTTATATTATGTTGATTTTCATACGCATATGAATTTGCACGGTTTTGATGTAAAATCGAGAATCTATGATTTCAGATTGCCATGGAAAAAATTTATGTTAAGTAAACATGATTTTGGAGATGATTTTTAATTTTAAGAATTTTCCAAGCTATGAGAGTTTTATTATGAATTTTTGATGAAAAACATGATGTAATTGGATTTAAAAATTTATTTTGAATATTTCAAGAAGAAATTGGATTTAAAATTTTAATATGTTTGATTACGTGATGAAACTGAATTTCTGTGATTTTTCGGAAATTTTTCCTAATTGATTTACTAGGAAAAATAAATTATTTTAAAAGGACTTTTCTTAAATAATTGGTTTTAGTATATGAAAGGGCTTAAATGTTACAATTTTATGGTTTTGAACTGATATAAATATGGCAGTTTTAAATGTAAAATATTTGAAAAGTTTTTATGGCCGCCAATCAATATTTTACAAATAAACAAGTTGTTATAAAGTAATTACTAAAAGTTGCAACAGTTCAGCCTTTAACCCAAAAGAAGTTGTTTCGCCTCGGATAATAAGTACCTTTCGACTCCTTTGATTCTGTCTTGTCCCGGTCGAAACCACCATAATCGAAACCAATACACAAGATATCACTTAGATGGTATGTAATGGATTGAAAGGAGGACGGAGCCTTGGTGTCGAAAGGTTAGCTTCTGATGTGGTCGAAACCCTACTTTGTTTTCGTAAGTTAAAGTCTTGCCTTGTTTTATTTAAAGCTTTCGACTTAGTCGAAACATATTCTTTCGTAAGGTTTTATAATTAGCTTTAGAAGAAGGTTGTCATATTATGTTAAAATATTAGCTTTCAAAGTGGTACATTTTTCCTTAAAAAAAGAGCTTTCAAAAGGGTAGGTTCCGACCCAATCGAAACCTCGCCGCTAGGCTACCTTTCGATTGTGATGCTTTGAAAGGTTATCACTATTTTAACCAAAGCTAGGTTGCTTCCTAATTGCTTTCGAAAGGGGTTGGGGGTTTCGAAGGTGATGGAGTCCAAAGGGGGTTTCGACACTGTCCTTCGAAGCTTTAAATTTTTGTAGTTCTTTGCTTTCGAACTAAATAGTTCCGACACCATCAACTTTTCCTCAAATTTATTTTAGTTGGTTTCGAAGGAGATACTTTCGTATATAACAATTTTGACACAAATGATGTTTTAAAGAAATAAACCCAATGCTTTCGAAAGGGTGCTTTATGTGTTTCGAAGCTATGTTTTAAAGAATGTTTTTTGATACCTTTGAAAGGCATCGTTGGTTTTGAAAGGTATATACTTAGAGTTTTCAAAAGAGGTATTCTATGCCTTCAGAAAAGATCATCCAGTGGTTTCGAAAGTGATGTTTTAAAGTTTTAAAACAATAACTCATTCTCATTTTTAAAGGAAAAACCATGACATAAATAAAGATCTTGGAAATGCTATTCACATTATTATTAACCCGTGACTGTATTTTGGAAAAGGGCAAAATAACCAGTTAGATTGATGCAGTAGTGAATATAACTTAACAGATGTTAAAATCTTAATTAAAGATATCAGCATGAGCCAATAGGTTTACAGTAAGCCCATGAAAACTATGCGATATTGGCAGTGGCCAATAGGTCCATAGTCAGCCCATGACAACTATGATTTGATACTGGCAGGGGCCAGTAGGTTTGTAGTTAGCCTATGAAAACTATATCTAGATTAAGATGTGACAGGCAGTTAATAGATTCGTAGTCAACCCACGAAAACCAAGATAAGAAATAAGATATTGGAGTTGCCTATAGGTTCTTAGTAATCCCATGAAAACTAAGTAATTGGAAAGATAGTCCATAAACATTTAAAAGTTAATAGTAATTCTAGAAACCATAATTGGGATAGTCAGAATGAATGGTGTTGGGTAATCTAGAATTGATTTATTTATTTTGTATATCATCATAATGTTTTGAAATACTATGTTTTAATCATCGTGGATGCAGGAGCACAATATATGGTTTTATGAATGTTTTGAGATACTAGTGAGGGGAAAACCCGTTCCGTCAAGCGGCATGGTCTCACTAGATATCTAAATTTTTTGAGGTGGTAAATTATTATTAATACCAGGCTTTTTGTCTGACTTGAAGTTTTTGGTTTTCTCCTAAACTCTAGGATACTCAATTGATTTCGAGTAGGTTGAGAGTTAAGGTTTTCAGGTGTTCTTTTAGACGAATAATGCATTCGAGAATGTGCAGGAGGCAAGCTTGATATTAGAGAGTCATCCCTATCATACTTTCATATTGTAAAGCGGGTCCCTATCAAAGTTTCATTGTAAAGCGGGTCCCTGTTTTATGGAAACGAAGAAAAATTATTGCTGAAACGTCAGCAGCTTTTATAAATAAGTGCTGATATTTCAGCAACTTTCCCAGTCAAAGTTTCATTGTAAATCTGGTCCCTATTTTCTGGAAACAAAGAAAAATTATTGCTGAAATGTCAGCAACTTTTATAAACAAGTGTTGATATTTTAGTAACTTTCATAAACTGCGTTTACAGTGTAAATAAATGTTGCTGAAATGTCAGCAACTTTTATAAATAAGTGCTGATATTTCAGCAACTTTCATTCACTATGTTCACAGTGTACAGAAAAGTTGCGGAAATGTCAGCAACTTCTATGAAAAGTTGTATCATGCTCTGCAATAATCGTGAATAAAAAACAGGGACATAATTTACACTGAAATTTAGTGAGGGACTTTTCGTGAATTTTAAAACTTAATAAGGACCTGTGCCAAAAGTACTCTTCTTTTTATCTCCTCTGTGTGTTTTGTTTGTAATGGCAATTTGTTTTCTTGCCTATCTATATACCATGATCTACCAAGGGGGCATCTTCATATGTCGTTTTTGGCTTATTTTGTAATAATTATAACTATTTGAACGTGGTCTGCGAATTGGGATTATGTAATCAATTTGGAATATTTTGAAATAGAATGTGGAATTTGTTTGCTGTTTAATTTTTTTTCATATTCTTATCTTTCTGTGTATCAAAGTATCTAATGTCATCATATTTGATCGTCAATGATTAATAACTATGGATGACTGCAACATCTGTAGCCGTTAGTTTTGGGCCTCCAAATAGGGGGATGTTACAGTCTTCCACATTCAAATCCCTTTCCACAACTGTTTCTTGTCCAACATTCTCTACCGTTCGCGATTATTCATTCACGGTTGTGTGCCATCACCGAGCTTCGACATCACAACTGCAGTTTGCTTAGTTTTATAAAAATTTACGTCGTATAAATTTCAGTGAATGAAAAATTACATAATCATACAAAAGCAATACTCCACAGTTAACCTCTTCAAATATAATACTCCAATCATCCCAAGATGAACATATCATTGTTAGTTTTACTACTACAAAACATGTGGGGAAGGTTCGCGCTTGCACGCCCACATGTCCAGCGTTGTATATTATTAAAATAAACAATATTATTCACGAAGACTTTTTAATTAACATCATGCGAAGGAAAAAAAATATAGCAAACTAATCTCGACTGCATACGAACGATTGATCTCGACATCGTAAAGCATGGAGGCAACCTACGGTACATATTCATGAAATAAATGAAATATACATAAACATTCCCTTCGCATGGCATGTGTTGCACACGGCGTTGCTGGCTATCTTAATGGTTTTGTTAGTTAAATATGGAAAACTATGGTAAAAATATCTATACATATAGGAAACGAATTTTGATTTGCGTGCTAGTAAAATTGCTTTATGATTAATGCGTAAATGCAAAAATGGTCTTTTTTTTGGGTTGCCCATTTGTATTGGCGAATACAATCACTAGCATATGTTTAAATGCTCTTATATTTACAAATTGCTATTTTATTTTGTTTATCTTATCTACAATTTAAGAAAAAGAAATCAGAAGACAAAAATGATTACTACATTGCTGGGTGTCTTAATGTTACGTCTTATCGTCTCAAACTAAGTCGGATGTTGGACTATCATACAAAAGTACAAATGTAACACCCATACGCAGGAAGTACCTATATGAAATTATAAAAATTACTTTGGTTATCATTACTTGAGTTGGTCGAAAGATTGAACTAGAAAATGCAAGCATTACTCGTTATTTCCAAACCATTCAGATATGAACTAATTCAAATCAAACCGAAGCAACCATGTATTTTTGTAACGACCCGTAATTTTCGACAATTAAAAATAGTAAATTTAATAAGATTTTTGTAATTAAATGTTGGACGAAATTAAATTTTAAGATTTATAACTGGAATAATACTAAAATGAAATGCAACAATGTTATTTAAATCTGATTATTAACAATTTGAATGGAATTCCAATTAATTGAAATATTGTAAGGTTATACTTGGTTATAAAGTGTACATAAGAAAAAGAATATAAATATTGAACTCATTAACGAAATAATATATTGTTAATGGAAATTAAATAAAATTAGTGTTATGAAAGAAATGATAACATTTGTTTGTAAGTAATAAAATTATAAATGTAATTAAACGCTAATGGTGACAGTTATATATATATATATATATATATATATATATATATATATATATATATATATATATATATATATTTGAATTACCTAGAGAACCAAGCTTCGCTTGTAAACTCTAGGGAAGTATGTGCCTGCCAAACACATACTTCGGGTACTTGTTACAGGGTTGTCAGTTTCGGGCTCGAACTCGTGACCTTCGATCACGCAGTCCGGACCATCAACCAACTGCGCCAACCCTGTTGGCTATTATATATATATATATATATATATATATATATATATATATATATATATAACCTATTTACTTGGTCTATTAAATTTAATTGGAAATAAATGGCAATTAATTCCCTTAATTGGTGCAGTTAATGTAGGTTTAATTGAAAATTGTTAAAAGGTTGATTCTATACAATGTAACCAATGTAATTTTTTATCATAGCATGACTTTAGATTTGAATAAAAGGATGAAATTAGTTTACTAAAATTTATTGGAATTGAAAATTTTAATAAGCGAAATTATTATAATCGATGAAATAAAAGGTTACATACATGAAAGGTAAGATGAAATGGTAAAATATAGAGGTAATGGAAGATATAACAATGTTGACTATGTACATAAGGTAATAATTGGTTTAATAAGATAATAAAACCAATGTAAATAAATTAATTGAGACTTTAATTATAATTAATGTGTGAAATTGACAAAAATTCAATAAAATGGAAATATAGTAGTTAATACAAATAATGGATGGAAATTGGAGTATATTAACATAATGAAATGTAAAAAAATGTTAACTATGTTATTAGATCATAAGTTTGGACCATAAACAAAATTCTAAAACAACAAACTACAATGAAGCAACGTAGTGGAAGGTTCTAACGTGTATTAGAATATAATTTAATAACATGAATTGGAATAATAAATGTCAGTTTAATGATGAGTTACATGAATATTGATTGATAGAGAAAAACATTTATTTAGTATGTAATTTAATTCTTGTTGGATACTGTAATTTTATAAACGTGCTTGCATGACTATAAATAAGGATTACAATGTTCACGTATTTATTTAATTGATTTCATCAATTATGGTCTGTTTTGAAGTGAAATGCAACGACCCGGAATTTTCGATCCCCAAAAATTCCAGATAGTTATGAAAAAGAAGAAAGAGATGGAAGAAGAAGAAGAACAGAAACACCAACATCTCACATACGCAGTGGATAAAATATAATAACAAATAATATCAGTTTACAAAGAATAATATTATGTCGATTACATCTTAATAGATCAGAGTTACACATATATTCAAACACTAGACATATACAAGCCAACATGTCTCAGGTTTACAATAATATAATACAGCGGAAATACTCTACACGTTCCGACCATCCAGCTCGCCTCCTGAGCTCCAGAACGTCCTTACCTGAAATCTGTAATACTCGGTCTGACCCGAGCATTACATTAAAATAATCACCCGGGTCAGGCTGGAAACCAGCGTGAGTAAACCCAACTAACAAGAAATTATAATACATAAAATTTATTCAATCCCGGGTAACTCGTACTCCACTACACTACAAATTTTAACTTGCCATACTCATCTCTACAGTCATCTAAGTATCATTACTCAGATTAAACGACAACATTTACACTATTTATTCCATTCTAGCCTATTTATAAAAAATCAAATCCATACAGAATTATTGTAGATTACAAATTGAAATGGTTTCGGATATTTTTGATATCCGACCCCGAACTCTACGTATCCAAAGTCTACCCTTTTTAAGATCCAGTTGACAAATATCCATTTAAATTAACATCAGAATGTCATAATTTAACGTACTGAAACTGTTGAGAAATTAAGATATTCAATTCAATTTAGACATTTTAAAGCTTGATTAGTTGGTTCCATCATTAATGATTAATTAAATTAAACCATAATAAATTAATCTCTTCCATATTCTGCTTAATTAATATTTTTTTATTTCAAACCATTTATATTTATATGAATTCAAATGTTTGAAATTGATTAACACCTATAATAAAATATGACCCTTGATTTAACTATCGGTTAAACCTTTTATTCTAGCCATTTAGTTAATCACATTACTAAACTCCATTTAATAGTGTTTTTCAATTAACTAAAATAATATAAATATTTACCTCAACTTAATTAAACTTAAGTTTAAATTCATTAAATTAGCATATCGTTCCATCCTTCTTCGGCCCAAATGTCTCTTTTTTTTCGTTCCTACCTTACCTCTTATTCAAATAACTACTGATTCAAATCCTATATATAAAAAGTGAGCAACTGTTCACACGCATAGAAGAAGAAATTGTACAGGCTGCTACGGTATCTTTAAATTTTTATTTCACAACACAGTTGCAAATTGTACGGGCTACTGAATTATAAAGCCAACTCAGCAACTAAATTCATATCTTAGAGTTATATTCAAGTTCAATGTCATTTAGAAATAAACATAGCATTTGTTTCACCCTATATAAACATAGCAACTGAAAAAAACAAAAATATTTCAGGCAACCAATCACTTCAGGGTCTACATCCATAACATAGCTACTCAATTTCATTTCAGGTAATCTGCACTTAGAAATGTAGGCTACCAAACTTCAAAGTAATTTACATACATATGCAGCAGTTCATAAACAAGTGGATTTACTGGGTTCACAAAATACACTAAGTATTCATTCCTAATTTATTACCAGTTGATAGGCAGAAACTCACCAACAATATAACATGACTTAACGAGAACATTCACCACAGACAGAGAATTAAGGCATGGACCTATAACAATCACAGATACGAAATTTCTTAAGCCAGCTTATTTTTCTTTCCAACAGTTCACCCATCGATGGACAGTAAGACGCATTTAACTAAATACTTTGTGTGATGCAAAGATTCTAGGAAATAAAATCAACAAGGCTTATATTCTTAGGCTGGGCTTCAATCAGTACGAATTTAAATCTCAGCACCCTTCAAAAATTCATCCAAAACTATATTGCTATTGAAACAATGAAAATACACCCAATTTTAAAGATTCGTGTGAGGGTTACTCACCTAAATCAATGCTGCAGAAATTGAAACCATACTCCACTGCTTCAAGCGACGTCGAGATGCCGAAGCCCTTCGATCAACACGAACGACGTTGCGGCCTCCCCCTCTTTCGTCTTTGTGTCGACCTACAGAGATATCGCGATTCTCGTCTTCAATCATCCGCTCACGCTCGCGACCCAACCCTAGATCGCGAACCACCCCCGCATCGAGTTCATGCATAACAAAGAGGCTGTCACGAAATTTTTTCGATTCGAATTGGGGAGAAAGGGTGCGGCCATTTTTTTTAAGCTTGAGCGATTTGATTTCGACCATGAGGAAAAGGGCACGGTTCCTTGTAGATTTGAACGAAGAGAAAAAATATCTAACTGTCTTTATTTATTTATTCAACGAAGAAGCATATGAGGGAAGCTAAGGAAACATATTAAAAATTGGGAATGGCTTCTTGAGTATGATTGTTTATTTTAATTTTATTGTATTATCGATTTTTAATTTCAACGCGTTTCTCACCCGTAGGAGCAAACGGTAAATCCAAACGCTACGAAAATTGAAATCTCATAATAACTAAGTATTACGGATCCAATGGAATTGGTTTCGTCAAATTCCGAGATCATGCCTCGAAAGGCTATTTTTAAATTTAATTTAAACGATATATTTTCAAAACTGAACATATCGCCTTTAAATTAAATTTCAACCATTCTATTATCTTCAGTATCATAATTATAAATTTTGTAAACCTTTAAATTATTTTAAATGTGCTTAGAATTTTAGGTTCAACAATTTACCCAATTTCAGTTTATTAAATCTAATAACTTAATTGCTATAAATGATAATATTTAAATTGAAGTTAAAAATTAACTTTTAAATATTTAAAATCAATTAATTATTCTATTTTAAATTGTTAAAAATTCTTGGTCGTCATTTTCCTCCCCTCTTAAAAGAATTTCGTCCCCGAAATTACTAGTTAGGAAGAATGGTCCAATATTTGTTTACCTTTTTCCCAAAACCCACAATTCAATATCCTACCAACTATCTTTTTATAAAAGACTCCTTATCATTCTTACTAACTACCCGAACTCTCCCACAATTTCCAAACAATACCCTTTTTCTCAAACATTCAAATTTTAATTTAAAACCAAATTTCAAATTATCAAAATTTTCTCAAAATTTTTCTAACTCCCTAAATTTTCGAAAATTTTTGCCAGCGTCTCCTTTGCGCGGCTAGCTCGGTAAAACTACAAAAGGCCTCTACCGGCTCCCAAATTCCAAAAGAAAACAGAAAACCAAGTGGCTAGATCAAAAACCCAATTCAATTTCATACAAAAATTTAAATACATACCTTTTAGTCGGGAATACAAATTTTCTCCTGAAATCAAATCCAATTTTTCTTTTCCCTTTATAATACCTTCATATCCTACTTAACAACAATATCCAATCTTGACTTTTAAAATCATTTTATGCATTTCCTTACGTAAGTTTTCATCTCTACTTCTATTCAAATTAGTTTTTCCATTTCCATATGAATTTAATTTATCTTCACTTCTGAGTATTGAATTTTATCTTTCATTTATAACTGATTCATATTAGTTTCATCCACTAATTTACTTTAATTTCCAATTTGAAATTGTTTTGTCGTTAACAAAAATTTTCCCAAAAATTTTCATAAATTTTCTAACTTCCAAAAATTCCGAATTTTTTTGGCAGAGTCTCATTTGTACGGAGGAGTTTTTGCAATTTGACAAGAGATATAAATATATATACATCGACCCACACGGTCGGAAAAAGCAAAAACAGTTCATATTTCCTATTTTTATTGCGTAGGCGTACCTTTATTTAGCATTTTAAGCAAGCGGCTTATTATTATAGCATTTAACGCGTCCAAATCCAGCCAAACGGCTCTCAGGTACATGTACTTACTCAATTTAAACATGTAAGTGCCATAAATAGACAATCTATTTGCATTCACTTACTTTTTATGGCTAATCACAAGCATTTCAAAAGCAACAAACACCAAACGCTTACCATAAGTGATTTATATGATTTAAAGCTAATTCAATTGCTTTCAACCAATTCATAAGCCATTTCATTCAATTTTAATGGTTTGCAACTCAATTTCTTACAATCAATTGATTTTTAATCCAAACAAGCTCATATTCACTTCAAATGATTCAAAATCAATTTTATTTAATCTCTATCAACTCATAGAATTTTAATTACTTTTTTTTACGCCAAACGACAATTATTTTTATGCAATTTCGACGATATTCGCTTAATAGAGTATCTATTTTAGTTTATACCTACTTTAAATTAATTTTCTACTCATTCTGTATTTAATTTCATTTTATTTCCAATTTATTCACTAACCATACATTGCATTTCATTCATCTCCGCATTTGTTTTATTTTAAAACTATTTCATTGAGCTTGACAACATTCAATGCTTAAACTAATATCCATTTCTTAAAAATAAATTTAACCCAAACCTTTTATTTAATAACCTTCCATTCTAATAACCCAATACCAACTAAAACTTTGATTTAATTTTTATTCAAGCAGACTTCATCCATTTATTGTTTAATTCGATTAACCCATTTATCCACCCCATATTTAAAATTTTAATTTACTTACTTAATTCATTTTCGAATTTATTTTATTAATACAAAGTCATTCTCAATTTATTTCTATTCACTTGGGTTTTGTTTGCAATTCAAACCATGTTTATTATAATTCATTTTCATTTCATACGAAAACACTTCTCTTATATCTAATTTACTTGCAAATTACGTTTAATATTATTTATAACACTCTTGAATTATTTGTAATTCAAACCATCACTATTTCGATCCAACTCTATTTTATTTTTACAACATCTCCACTTATTTAATTTGTTATCAAATCCAAGTCGAATTCTATTTATAATTCGAATTCATTTCCAAACTCCATTACCAACTTACAATACACTTTATTTAACCAAGTTAAATTTTATTAATATATTCTGTCAAATGATTTATTTAGCAGATTAGCTTACTTTCAACTTTTATTACAAAAATCACTTCATTAAATTTTCCCGAGTTAAATCTTATTTATAATTCCAGTTTTGGATTTTCTTTCATCTTTCAAAATTCCAACACCTTTATTTTAAAAAAAAATTAGAAATGCTTTTAAATTCACATCATACTAGTAAAATAGCTCTTTATAAAAATACTTCTTATAACTCGATGTCTCAACCAGTCCATCCTTGTTCTCACACAAATTCAGTCGTACGTTGATCAGGCGTAGGAATGAAAATCTATAGGTACTTGGTAAACCCGTTTTCAACATCTAATGAAAATACTTGGAAAATAATTTTATTGAAAATATAGAAAACAGTTTTTGAAATAGAGGAAATATCTTTGGTGAGACTGCTCTGAAAATCATCACTCCCATCCATGGTCGCAGTTACATCCTGGGTTACGTTGCCATCGCAGCAAAAGTCCATGTAACTGTAGGCACTCCGCGCCCCTCGATTACGCCATGAAACCCACAACAGATTGCAGTTACATTCCAGGGTTACGTTGCCATCGCAGCAAAAGTCCATGTAACTGTTGACTCTCAGTGGCACACATGACTTTCGCTGTCAAAATGAAACTTCTCCACTCCTACATAGGTCACAGTCTACCGATATAAAATCAAATGCAGACTGTTGGCTCTCAGCGGCACACAACTTTCGCTATGTTACCATAGGTCGCAGTCTACCGATATAAAATCAAACGCAGACTGTTGGCTCTCAACGGCACACACGACTTTCACTATGGTATATTATGCTCATAATCCTCAGGAACTAGTTTTGTCCGGACTCCTCATAGTATCAACTTTTAGAACCCCCCTTGGGGCTCAAGGTAGCACCACCCGGTGACACTCCTGAGAAGTTCATTTCAAAGGAGCGCCTTTTTCCCCAGAGCCATCATCAAGACACTTTATACTATACACATATAGTATCTTTCAAATCATACACCTAGTATGATCTCATACAAAGATCCTTTACACAAAATCGATTATCCCAAAATCGATAATTCTCAAACTAGCTTTCCAAATTTCAATATTGATTTTACCCAAAAATCAAAAGCTTTTCCAAATCCAAAGGTTCCCAAAACCTTTTCTCAAAATCCTCATACGATCCTTTATATACATATGTATGTATATATATATATACATATAATCCTTGATAAAAAATCTTTGGATCATTATCAAACTTGTATAAAACTCCTTTTATACTTCAAAACACCTTCAAAATCCTTTTCTTCTGTCAATAGATTCAATAAGGGAAGATTTATCTTATATAACAAAGATATATAATTTTGTTTATTCAAAATCAAATATTCAAATTTTGATTACTCTTTACAATCTCAATTTCATTTAAAACTGTACGATGTACACTTATCATCCGTATGCCATACCAATTTGATCGCTCACTCGTTCACACAATTTCACTTCCGAACTAGTATCGTCCATCCGACTTCCTAGTGTGGACACAGATTTGGTTTCTTGATCAGAAACCGTCATTCTCCTTGCATAGCCATAACTATGATAGAGAATATCCAGAACCAATCAACAATCCATATCCAGGTTCGCCGTCGAAAATCGAGTGAAAAATCCCAACTCGAATCGATAAACTATCTCGAAATTCTATGCTCGAATCTGGATCACTATACGAATAGAATAATATACATACATACTACGTATTTTAACTTCATTTATTATTAGCCAAACCAATTTCCTTTCTATTCACTTCACTTATTCACAATTTCCTCAATTCCATTGGATTATCACTTCAATCCTTATCTCAGTTGGATATTTAATCAATAACAATCTGAACTCCGACCAGTTTATTTTTAGAAAATAGCTAACTAATTATTATTAGTTTGCAAAATAACTGTAAAATAGTTAACTAATTGTAAAATAGCTGGAGAATAGTTGAATGGTTTCAGAAATTTTAGATAATTACAAAATAGTTGTAAAATAGTAATTAATTTGTAAAATAGTTGAAAAATAATAATTAGTTTATAAAACAGTTGAGAAACGGTTAATAGTTCCAAAAATAATTGTCAAACAAATATAAAATAACTTGGCTTTAAAAAGAAAGGTTGTATATATTAAATAGCTTGGAAAATAAGTTTATATTAAAACAATTTATACTGAAAATAAGCCAGAGTCAAAACTGTTCACTTTCCCATCAATTCAATTTAAATTTCCTCTTCCATTTAAATTGACTCAATTCAAATTTGAATAACTTCAATTTCCATTGAAATTGACTTAATCCCAGTTCAAGTTGAATTAATTCTCAATTTCTTTCCAACTTCAAATCAAATTCCATTTGATTCTAACTTATCCAACTTTATTTACAGTTCCAAATTATTCAACTAAATTTGGACTATTATCAATTGAACCCACTTCAAGTTCAAATCATTTCAATTTAATCTAATCCAAATTTTCCATTTAAATTTTAAACCTTCAGATTAATAACCTTTCCACTTAAGTTTAAAACTTGCTTCGCTTTGGGTTTCACATCACATTCCAAAGAAAATTCAAAACTCAACCTTAGAGTTTACCTTCATATTTATTTTCTTTACACACCAGGTTACCTTTAAATTTTAAACCACCCTTGATTTTAATTTCAAACCAAATCCCTTAAAAATCTTCCGAACATTTCTTGTTTTAAAATAAGACTATATCCAAAATAGTCTGAATTTTGTTATTGTTATTTTCTTTAACTCTTTGAAACAGCTATTGTTTCTAGACTTAGGTTTTAAAACTTCAAAATTTTAAAACCTACTTTAATTTAGAAGTTATACTCATCTTATAAATTTACTTCATTTGGCTTACTTAATAACAAATATATCATTATTAAACACAATAACTATTTACGATAATACCCAAGGTAATCATATCCAGATACCAATATTTTTATCTTAGTCTTACTTCTATAAATTCAAGATTAAATTTTAGTTTGAATCCATTTCAAACTTACCTTTATTTAAAGTTTTTTAAACAATTTAATTTCTAAGCACAATTTCTAGAATTTCATTTTCAATCAATTTAATTTTAATTTGGTTGTATTTCTGTTACCACTTAATTTAATTCCAAATCAAGATTTCAGTTATGTTGTATTTTATATTACTTCTTAATTTAATTTCAATAATTTAACAACCAATCACCTTAATATTTATCAGAAGGAAATATTGCTTTATATATCAAAATATATTTTTATATAAAATCATTTAAAACCTTTATATAAGAAAATAACAAGTACGCTCTCATATTATATATACTCAACTCATTCTAGAGTACTACAGACTCTATTTAATGAGTAATCCCCACCAGAGCCAAGGTTCTCGCTTAACCTTTCAGCTTTGATACCAACTGTAACGACCTGGAATTTTCGATCCTGAAAATTCCAGATAGTTATGAAAAAGAAGAAAGAGATAGAAGAAGAAGAAGAAGAACAGAAACACCAATGTCTCACATACGCAGTGGATAAAATATTATAATAAATAATATCAGTTTACAAAGAATAATATTCTGTCGATTACATTTTAATGCATCAGAGTTACACATATATTCAAATACTGGACATGTACAAACCAACATGTCTCAGGTTTACAATAATATAATACAACGGAAATACTCTACACGTTCCTGCCATCCAGCTCGCCTCCTGAGCTCTAGAACGTCCTTACCTGAAAATCTGTAATACTCGGTCTGACCCAAGCATTACATTAAAGTAATCACCCGGGTCAAGCTGGAAACCAGCGTGAGTAAACCCAACTAACAATTAATACATAAAATTTATTCAATCCCGGGTAACTCGTACTCCACTACACTATAAATTTTGACTTGCCATACTCGTCTCTACAATCATCTAAGTATCATTACTCAGATTAAACGACAACGCTTACACTATTTATTCCATTCCACCCTATTTATAAAAAATCAAATCCATACAGAATTATTGTAGGTTACAAATCGAAATGGTTTCGGATATTTTTGATATCCGACCCCGAACTCTACGTATCCAAAGTCTACCCTTTTTAAGATCCAGTTGACAAATATCCATTTAAATTAACATCAGAATGTCATAATTTAATGTACTGAAACTGTTGAGAAATTCAGATATTCAATTCAATTTAGACATTTTAAAGCTTGATTAGTTGGTCCCATCATTATTGATTAATTAAATTAAACCATAATAAATTAATCTCTTCCATATTCTGCTTAATTAACATTCTTTTCATTTCAAACCATTTATATTTATATGAATTCAAATGTTTGAAATTGATTAACACCTATAATAAAATATGACCCTTGATTTAACTATCGGTTAAACCTTTTATTCTAGCCATTTAGTTAATCACATTACTAAACTCCATTTAATAGTGTTTTGTAATTAACTAAAGTAATATAAATATTTACCTCGACTTAATTAAACTTAAGTTTAAATTCATTAAATTAGCTTATCAGTCCATCCTTCTTCGGCCCAAATGTCTCTTTTTTTCGTTCCTACCTTACCTCTTATTCAAATAACTACTGATTCAAATCCTATATATAAAAAGTGAGCAACTGTTCACACGCATAGAGGAAGAAATTGTACAGGCTGCTATAGTATCTTTAAATTTTTATTTCATAACACAGTTGCAAATTGTACAAGCTACTGAATTATAAAGCCAACTCAGCAACTAAATTCATATCTCGGAGTTATATTCAAGTTTATCGTCATTTAAAAATAAATATAGCATTTGTTTCACCCTATACAAACATAGCAACCGAAAAAAATCAAAAATATTTCAGGCAACCAAACACTTCAGTGTCTACATCCATAACATAGCTACTAAATTTCATTTCAGGTAATCTGCACTTAGAAATGTACGCTACCAAACTTCAAAATAATTTACATACATATGCAGCAGTTCATAAACAAGTGGATTTACTGGGTTCACAAACAATACACTGAGTATTCATTCCTATTTTATTACCAATTGATTGGCAGAAACTCACCAACAATATAACATGACTTAACGAGAACATTCATCACAGACAGAGAATTAAGGCATGGACCTATAACAATCACAAATACGAAATTTCTTAAGCTAGCTTATTTTTCTGTCCCAATAGTTCACCCGCCGATGGACAGTAAGACGCATTTAACTAAATACTTTGCGTGACGCAAAGATTCCAGGAAATAAAATCAATAAGGCTTATATTCTTTGGTTGGGCTTCAATCAGTACGAATTTAAATCTCAGCACCCTTCAAAAATTCATCCAAAACTATATTGCTATTGAAACAATGCAAATACACCCAATTTTAAAGATTCGTGTGAGGGTTACTCACCTAAATCAATGCTGCTGAAATCGAAACCATACTCCACTGCTTCGAGCGATGTCGAGATGCCGAAGCCCTTCAATCAACACGAACGACGTTGCGGCCTCCCCCCCCCTTTCGTCTTTGCCTCGACCTAGATGAGATATCGCGATTCTCATCTTTAATCATCTCGCTCACGCTCGCGACCCAACCCTAGATCGCAAACCACCCCCGCATCGCCTCTGCCTTTGTCGTGCTCGAGTTCGTGCAGAACGAAGAGGCTGTCACGGAATTTCTTCGATTCGAATTGGAGAGAAAGGGCGCGGCCATTTTTTTTAAGCTTGAGCGATTTGATTTCGACCATGAAGAAAAGGGCACGGTTCCTTATAGATTTGAACGAAGAGAAAAAATATCTACCTGTCTTTATTTATTTATTCAACGAAGAAGCGTATGAGGGAAGCTAAGGAAACGTATTTAAATTGAGAATGGCTTCTTGAGTATGATTGTTTATTTTAATTTTATTGTATTATCGGTTTTTAATTTCAACGCGTTTATCAGCCGTACGAGCAAACAGTAAATCCAAACGCTACGAAAATTGAAATCCGATAATAGAACTGGTTTCGTCAAATTCCGAGACTGTGCCTCGGAATGCTACTTTTAAATTTAATTTAAATGATATATTTTCAAAACTGAACATAACGCCTTTTGATTAAATTTCAACCATTCTATTATCTTTAGTATCATCATTATAAATTTTGCAAACCTTTAAATTATTTTAAACAGGCTCAGAATTTCAGGTTCAACAATTTACCCAATTTCAGGTTATTAAATCTAATAACTTAATTGCTATAAATGATAATATTTGAATTCAAGTTAAAAATTAACTTTTAAATATTTAAAATCAATTAATTATTCCATTTTAAATTGTTAAAAATTCTGGGTCGTCACATGGAAGATTAAAATTAATTGGAAATAAATTTATTGAAATCTTTTAATTGAAAAAGAAAAAAGAAACAAATGCAATTAATAAATTTAATGTAAGAATGTTTTCATTTGGAATGTACATTATTTGAAAATATAAGAATGGATTTAATATTGTATAAGTTGATCATTTTAGAATATAATAATGTTTACATTCATGAATTGCACGTAACGAATAAGCATTTTAAGGAAAATAAAAAAAAAGTTTGATAACGTTGTAAAGAGAGAAAATTGAATTTTTAAAACAACATTTTACTGTAGTTAAATAGCAGGCATAGGTTGCACGACAGTGATTTTATTACTAATCTTGAAATTTAAAATAAATTAAATATTTGAGTTCATAATTACATGTCCTGAAAAATGTTGTGTTTAAATTTGAATTTTTAAATCATGTTTCATATTTTACTTTATGTAGCGGCTGTTCCCGTTATGCAAATTGGTGTGTTCAAATTTTGTCATGTTATGGTAATTAAATGTTTAATGAATGTTAAATTTTGTATGTTTGGGCTTAACAAAATTAATTGAGTGAACAAATGTTTTGAAATTTGAATTGCAAAAGTTTGTTTATAGAGTAGTGTTGGTCCATTCATTTTCCTTCGATTAATAATTGTCGCACTTTTTTTCATTGTTTCCTCGTTTGTTCCATTGCTCATTTCCATTCACTAAAGCCTTTTCATTTTATGAATGTTACTTACTTTTCATATTTTTTAATTCTTTCTTTCACCTCTTTTAATACCTATCCTTTTTTTTAGGTTGTTCATATTTTTACTTTATTTCAATTCCTACTTTTTTTATATTTAGCTTCGTTAGCTTTTCACTAGTTTCGATCTTCATTCTTGTAGCTTTATTTCATTTTTTTTAAATCTCATCTTCTGTAGCTTCATTTTTTATCTCTCTTCACCTTCCTCCTTCCTTTTTTTTCATGTTTCTTCTTCAAATCTTATTTCTTTCCTTTTTTCCAAAGCTTTTTTTTCTCTATTTCTTCTTCTTAATCTTCAAATCTTTTCTTCTTTTTCAAAACTTTTTTTCAATTCTTCTTCTTCTTTAATTTTTTTTCTTTTTTAAATCTTCTCTTCTTTCCATGTCTTTTTCTTCAAATCCAGATGTATATAATCTTTCTCCAAAACTTTTTATATATAAAAAATTAAATAGAAAGGAAACAAACACAAAATGAGAAAGTAGTTGTAGATCCAAATCTGGCTAGAAAAGGGAAAGCAAAAAGGTGAGTGATTCAACCCACTCAAGCAATACTAAAAATTCCGTTGCAAGTTAAATAAAGTATATGATGTGATATATAATTTTTTTATTGTTGTTTTTTATTTAAGTTGACATTTGATTGATATTGAATCTGAATTGACATTTAATTTTATATTGGAATTTAATTGATAGTTAGACCTCGATATTGATAACTATTATATGTTGAAATATATTGGTTGATTTGGATGTTGTTCGAAATGAATGCTTATTAATTAATATGTTGGTTGTACGGTTGTTTATTTATTTTAATATGTCCCTGTTATCACCTTCTATATTATTGACCTCATTTAAGTAGTCCTCTGAATCATTTTAGAATTGGATAATTAAGACATTTAAATTATGGTTTGAAATGATATATACCCATACAATTTCTTGAATTTGGATTATTTGTTGAAATTGAATTATTTAAAAAGTTTAAGTTTTTAATTTAAACTTCAAATTTATTTTAAATAAAGTGGTTAAATTGGTATTTCGAATCACTTGAAATCTCGAAAATTACTGCACTCACGTTGCACACTTGATAGGAGATGAAAAATCCAATAACATCTCTGAAGCCATTGCACTCATATTTTTATTTGAGATTGATTTGACTTACATAGGAATTTTTAGTTCTAACTCGAATGTATTGTTTTTCATTATGCACTTGTCAGTCTGAGCTTTTCAGTATATTGAAGACCATTTTATTTTTTGGAGGACGAAAACGAAGATTCAAATATTATTGCTATTTATTATTTTTTTCCACTGCTTATTTTGTTCTACTGCATTAATTTTTTTATTTTATGATGTATGTATAACTCTGATTTGAATTGTAAAAGTATAATCAAACGTTATTTGTAAAACAGCTTCATGAACTATTTATTTGATTATTATATTTTGTCATTCGCTACGAGATTCTGTGTTTTGTTTTTTCTTCTTCTCTATTGTTTTCTTATTTACCCCATTAATAATCTTCCTTTTTGAATGGTTATCAGACATGTGTGGTTTATTGTCGATTTAAATCGTTCAAAAAAGGTGGGTCGTTGCAATTTTTCTGCTACATATATATTCTTACATTTCCGAAACATATGTCATTTGTATTATTTATAAGCACGTGCATAACGCGTGCCATTTGGACTTAAATAAATAGATTTGGTGTAACACAATCAATGCGAGCTTCCAAAAACGCATCTCTTTAAATATTATCAGATGTTAATATTACTTAAAAATTGAATCTAGTGAATATTATTCTTTTTACTAATTCAAGACGTTCTTTTACATGTATTATCAAACTTAACTTCACATGAAAATAGTATTTAACAAATAAATTTCTTGTAAAAATTCAAACTAACAAAAGAAATTTAAACGTTGCAGCATAAAAATAAAAAATCAAACTAACCACATATGATTTTAATACAAAAACATATTTATCAAACCGACCGTAGGGAGGTTTGTCTACTTCTACTAGCCAAAATCAATTTTCCTGAAGCCAAGATAATACTGCTAATGTTCCTTTTTTTTTGTTTCCGTATACTTCACCCTCCCTGATTTTCTCCTCCTTCCCATACTCACATATTTCTCTTTTGACATTCTCCATTCCGTTTTCTACTAGAATTGACATTTTTCCTTCTGTTTACTTTGTTCCTCTCCACGATTATTACTCCTCTTTGTTTCTCTCAAACCAAATAAAACCCTAATCCAGTGCCAGAGATTGATCGACCACGCTCCTCCTCTCGAACGCTCCTCCCTCTCGAGCCTCCCCTGGTTATTCGACCACGCTTCTCGTCTCGAGCCTCCCCTGATTGTAGATTATGAATGGGAATTTGGTGATTTTCCTACCAGGTTATTGATCGACCATGCTTCTTTTGTGTTTTTTTTTGTTTACTTTTGAAATAGGGGTTTCTGAATCAATGATAACTCGTATGCTTCACTAATTCTTTTAACAGTTATCCTAAGACACATGTTTGCTAAATTCATAATTTGTAGAATACTGATATAGGATTTGTTATCCTGATCGGATTTAGGTGTTTGTTTAATGATACACTTGAATAGTTTGAAACAAATAAGAAAGTAACACCATTTCTATTCTAATACCCTTATCCCTTAAAAAGCTTATCTCAATGACTTTATTAGTGTTAAAGAAGCAAGTGCAAATTCTATGAGAACTTAGTGTTAAAGAAGAAAGTGCAAATTCTATGAGAACTTAGTGTTAAAGAAGAAAGTGCAAATTCTATGAGAATTCTATTAAATTGTGACCATGTTTTATTTATTTCGCAAACCATTTCAAATAAAAAGAGATTGTTATCATTGCAGATGTTTTAATATTTTTATAGTTGTAGTTTTTTAGTTCGTTAAGAATAAGTACACACTAAATTTTGAACAAATGAATAAAAATTTTGTACTATATAAATGATTTCATTTAATATGGATGTACGGTTCCTTTAGTATTCAGATGGTTCTTAATGGTGAAGCACGGTATGGCAGGCAAATAGTTGCCATCTCTAATGGTGATAAAAAGATATTTGCTTATTCTAAACAAAAGTTCCAAGTAAGAAAATTATATTTCCTGTCATTTCGTTATTTTTCGTTGTTTCTATGTCTCAAGAGAAAGTATAATCATTTTGTTGCTCGGCAGGCGAACGGCAGTGATACATCTACATGTGAGCCTGGTTCTTAAGCTAATGATATAACACTTCCATAAATGTGTCAAACGGGCATGTCTCACTTTCACATTCTTGTCTGGATCCTGTACATGAGGAGGTGATTTTTATTTCTATTGTAGTGACGATTTTGTTGTTGTAAAATGGAACCACCTGTGGTACCAAAATTAGATACCACCCTGGTTTTGGTAAGTACTTTTGGTTTGTGAATTAGAATATCCAAAATTTCTTCAGAAATAGGGTGCAGCATATTTTCCTAGTTATTTCCACCAAACCAAATTCCACAAGGATAGAATAATTCATAGTTTCTAGTAAGGTTCATTTATATACTTGTCATGCTTACACTTTTATTTTTGCTTAAGCTTGTTGGGAAGACTAGATTGGTGATTCCAGTTGCATTGAAAACGTTCCTATGATTGACAAAGCAGTTGTTGCATGGAATAGACAAATTTATATTTTTATTTGCTTCCTTATGTTGCAGCAGAGAGGGTTTGCAAACAACCAAAAAAAAATTACACCACCGGCGGGTGGGGGTTTGTCATGTTTTAGCAATCTCTGCTTCCAACGACATCTCTCTTTTTTTTTGGGTCCTACAAATCGACTGTTCTACCAAGCGACTAGATTGTTTGACATAATTTGCAGAATAACAAGAGCCTGCATCTCCCAACCTCGTACCCTAGATTGCCGCTCCAATCGAAAGAAATTCAAAGTGCGAGTAGCAAGTTAGACCATTGGATGTAAGATCATGATGAAAAAAAAAATCAATCACCAGATTAAAATCAGCTATTTCTACAGAATTGAGTGGGTTGGACTTTACTATTTAAAAGAAAATGGAAAGTAGGATGATAAAGGAACCGGATGTATCATAGTTCATTATATCAAGCTTTTATCAATCAAACTGTTGAGGCGAGAGTTATGTATTTGATAGAAGACAAATCACAAGTTTGGCTAGATATTTGGAGGAGATGGAGCTATCAAGCAAGGAAGTGGTAAAGAGATTTGGTGGCATCAGATGAGAGACGTGTGTTCTTTTCCAATGAATTCATGTAGTGGATGAAGATACTAGGCGGATTCATGATGGGGTTAAGAAACTGTTGGAGAGAATGAATATCAGGCACTTGGGCACCCATGCATGGATCACGATCTCCACGCGCTCATGTACAATTTGGTGGCATTAACCCAATCTTCTGCATACTAAAATTGCTGATACTACCCACCATGAATGAATGTCTAAGATGAATATAAGCACAGAGTGAAGAGGTAAATTATACTATTAAATTGTCTGCCAGTTTAAGGTTATTTCAATTTTAAACAAGTATAATAATGTTTCTCATATCAGATCCTCTGTTACTGGACTGGCTACAGTTCTATGTTCCTTTTGCTTCTTATGATTTATGCCTAGAGAACCAAATGAAATTCATAATACTTTAACAGTGGGTGCTCAGTCAATAATGAGTTCATTTTATATTACAATTTACAATTAAAGAAACTGAAGAAATTTTTGGAGAAAAATGAAGTCAAATTTCATGTTTGGGTTTGCAATATTTTTGTTTTTTATGGAATCAACTTTGGTTGGACGACTTTGCTATATTTACAAAAATTACATGATCTATTCTCTAAGCAGGTATTTTCTATTTTGTAGGTATCACTTTCTATTTGTCATTATTTATTATCTTGGTTATATGCCATGTCTATTTTATGATTGAATCGACATATGGATTTGCTTCACGATCTTAGTCATCTGACAAGCTAATACTTTCAAATTTATTTCCCATGAAAATTTGCATGTCGGACCTCCACATTAAGCATATATATAATTACAATACTCAAAAAGTTAGCTCAGGCTACTCTACAATATATTCAAAGAGTTGTAATTTTATACAACTGCTCCCAGGTACTGCTGATTTCGCTTTTACACTAATACATCTTTATTTTTTTGGGATAAACCCATGTTGAAGTGAGATTTCAAAAACATTTTTACCTTAGCATTGATAGATAGATAAAAGCGAAAGCAGTAATATTTAGATAAATCCAATAGTACCCAACAATAATAAAAAACTATATAAAAGTTTGTAGGTTCGTATAACTTCTAATAAGTTCACCACTATCCAATTTTTTTATTCCTGATTATGTGTAACGCGACTATTGGTCAACATATTGAGTACAAAAAGTTAACACTAGACTTGCTGTAAAAATATATCATTATGCAAAATACACAAGATACTTATGAATGTGTGAATGCATTAGTTTAGGTTGGAACTGACCAAATTATGATAGTACCTGCAAAGATATGTTGAATATTGACTAAATTCATTGGTTTGAGGATTAGTACAAGATGAAACTGTGATATTAGCTATAAAGATATATTAAAGTTTATCAATTTGATTAATATAAAGATATATTAAAGATACATTGCAATGCCGATGATCTTTATAAAATTAAGAATGATGAAGGTGAAGATACATACGAACAAAAATTGAAGGAGCTGTTATGGTTCTCTCGTCTTTTTAGAGTTGGTGTTGCCTAGATTGAGTACATAAATGAAAAAATAAACCAAAGATCAATGTTATGTCTCAATCAGTTATTGATTATTTGGCCAAATCAAGATTCTTGTTAGAAGAAATATAAAAAATGACGGAATCCAAAGTTTAGTTTTTTTGTTTCAGTAATGTTAGTTTTTTTCATATTTTTATTTCAGCAATGTTAGCTTAAATAATAATGGTACTTTTATGTAATTTACTTAAACACCGTAGTTCTTTAATATGAGATTTATTTATTACATAAATTTTTGCATTTTTCATCTTCTTTAATTAAATATTCACAAATATGATGATATATATTAAGGTGATTTGTTTGATTTTTCCTTTTATTTTCCAAATTCAATAACGAGTTAGAGCTATAAAGAAGCTTAAAATAAAGAGTATATTGATCCTTCTTGATATGTGTGTGTGTGTGTCAACATATTGATCGTAGATGCTTAGTATCAAACTGACATACATTTACAACCCTTAGTATAATAGGGTTTACACCTTTTCAATCACTTTCAGTTTTTTCTAAAATGCAGTTAACTTTTCATTAAATTATTGTTAAAGAAAAAAAATTAACAAATACTTTTTTCTTTGATATCAAATAACTAAACTGTCGGTTTTTCCACCGTTGTGCGGTTATACTAGTATATTTATGAATATTATTTCTTTTAAACGTGCACATATAATTTGTAAAAAGGTTAATTTATCCACCAAGAGGTGTGCCACTCGTCTTAACAAGCATGAAATCGTAAGTAGTCACGTTATATTATTCGCATTGAATGCGTCCGCGTGATAATTGTTCAGAACACTTAACCAGCGTCCAGCGGCCATCTGGCTACTCAGGACCAATAAAAAATCAGCAGCTGTATTCATCTCTACCGTTAAATTTAATAACCGCTTGAGTATATCCGTCCATTTAGTATTTTAGATCAATAAATTGCAACCATTCCTCCTCCAGTTTCATGCCGCCTCCTTTTATTTTCCTCCACTCTTCGCAATCTCATCGTGGTCTATTTTTATCCCCTGTTTTTTCTCTTTCTCTCCTCCCACTTTTATATTGGGCTAACAAATAACCTTTTTTTATTTTATTTTATTTCTTCTGTTTGTTTTTCGTCCAGGATGATTCAGTTGCAAATTAAACGAAGATCGAAGCTGGTGGGCTGCGTGTGTTTGGCTGATATTGATCCTCCTTCCTCATATGACCGTAGATCTATTCTGATTTGGGATTAGAGGAAATCATAGATCCGTTGTAGTTTGACCTATTGATTTTGTTATTCCTTTAATCTCGAATAAAAAAAATACATTAGGAGATTATTAAGGAATAATTGGTGAATCTCATTGAGGAAGAAGACAACGGTATGTATTCTGTACCAGGACCATTGCCTAGTTGGGTGCGCTCACTTGGCAGGTCTCCTAATTAATAAAAATAATTTTTGTTGGTGTTTCGGGAGGAAATCGCATGGGGAATATTCATGATTTTGGCCCCAGGTTTTCCTCCCTCATCTTTGCTTTCGTCTCTCTCTATTCTTTTTGTTATATATGGTTTGACTGTGATGATCCCCGCATCCAATTTAGCAAACGTTCATGGGTATCTAATGCCACACAGAGGTACATCTTTGTAAATAACAATTTTGTTACAATTATTTAATTATTTATTTATATATTAACTCAGACATAGTCAAATCAAATGCATGCGGCGGTACATAGAAATTTTATCAAATGATTATCGTCTTTTACTAGAGATCCAAACATCATAGAGGAAGCTTACTGCCAAACAATTTTCTAGTACACAGCATTATTTGACACTAGTGCTTAGAATCAAATAATAAAATACTGTATCATCCAACAGGGAAATATTTTGTCAACATTTTACCCAACCTTGAAAGCTCTTATGGCCCAAAAAAGAACAGCCAACTCGAAAGATTGATCAATGAAAAAAGAACAATTAAATCTAACAAGAACAAATATATCCACCGTTTGTTGCACGTCTTTTGCCGATCAATGATAACTAACATGCCTCTGGTCCTTTCACCAGGACCAATACATTGGTAATCATACAATTGTGTGACGGCTACTACTCCACTGCTCCTATTTTATTTCATTATTTTGGATCTATTTGCCTTTGTTGGTGAATTTTATATGCTTCTCCGGCAAATATTCTTACTGTTGGTTATTGTAATACTTTCGTAGTTTGTAATATTGCCTCTACTGTATGTGTAAGTTACACTGCACCAAATTTTATACATGAGCATCACAAAATATTTAGAAGAGGGCAAGATGTACCAAGATGCAAACCATCAAATGTTTTTGTACGCTATTCTTGGTGGAAAAAAAGCTGAAGATGAAGATGACTGGAGGTTGAGAGGTGGAAACTGCTGTAATGCAGAGATATCGTTTTGCATGTGCGCGTGGATTGGACGTTTGATGGCAACGGAAGACAAATGTATGACAACTTATGTTTGGATGGGCTTTTTCAGAGATTCTAACCTGCAAGTATGATGTTTTTTATGTTTGTTAATTTTTGTAGCGACTAGAGAACTGTTCAAAATTTATTATTATTATTGTTGTTGATTGTTAAAACATCTGATGGCGCTTGGAGTCCTCTCATGCCTTTTTTTGACATTGCCGTTCTATTTTACAGAAGGAATGAGCGGGTCCCGGTCTTTTTTGAAGTTGCCCAATTTTTATTCTTTTCTTGGATCATTATCCACTTGGAAAGAGTTGATAGCCAGCAAGGAAAGAGTTGATAGCGCTTGGTTGTTTTGACTCTGGGATTGGTATATCAAATCTTGTGCAAGGGAAGTGAAAATTGTGAAACGTGAAGGCGTATTGATTGTACATCAAAGGCTGATTTTTTAAGACAATTGGGATGCTTTTGTTCAATCAGATTGCACTTTGGGATGTTTAAGAGATTGAAAATCTGTGACCTTTAGAACTCCTCTAAAGCATGAAGCTTTAGCTAGCCAAAGTTTCCATGCTTTTTTCAAGTCTATAATTATTTCGAATATCTTATAAGCCTGAAGGTACGAAAGTTAATTTTGATTTTCATTGTAGTTTTACATTTATATTTTCGTGTGTTTTCAGACTTGTTTTTAATTTCTTTTTACTAAAATTGCAAAACTTGTTTTTCATTCCATGTGGATGTCCACGATCTTTATATAACGTGTGAATTCAAGTTTTATGTTTAATATAACCCCGCATTTCATGCATCTGGGGGACCTTGGTTATTCTTTTTTACAATCACTTTGGGTCTTCAAACGGGAAGAAAATTGTGAAGATCAGTGGTAGAATGAAAGAATTTTACAACAGTAAAAAACAGACTTGGTTTTGACTTATATAAAATCCAGTTGAAATGACCAAATTCTATTTGGCCGCGGTAATTTTATTGATTTGAGATTGACGATGATTAAATATAATTTGTTTTTTTCTTTTGTTCAAAAATTATGAGAAAGATGTTACACAAATGAGGATAAAGATTTTTAGCAGATCTTACATTATGAACTATTAATAAATAGTTTTGAGTATAGGAAATATTAAGTAAGGGTTTCGGATATTCGTTTGGAGGGTAGGATATATGATTTTTCTCAGATAATTTTTTTTATTCCTCAATTTTTGTCTTAAAGGTCACTTTTCTTTTGGCCATTATTCGTTATTTTTATTTTTACCGTACGCATTATTTTGGTGCGAGTAGTTGATGAGTTAACGCTGTCGGCAGCTTGTTTTCAGTGTATTTTAACAGGCTTCAATGATAGACCACCCATGGCATAATTATGCTGCTGAATTTAACTTGTGTACACATCAAAATTTAATGCAAGACTGGGCAGGAGAGTTGCTCAGGTTTTTGGCGACGAGAAGGATGATTTTATTTGGTTTCGTTGGTGCTTCATTTAACGGCTGTTGAGTTGAATAGACTCGGCATGTTTTGTTATTTTATGGATCTTTAAGCTCTAAATGGGCTGAGCGATCAGGATTTCAGAAGGAATCTGTTGTATTCTTTTGTGATTTCTTGATAGGTTGATGGTTCGAATCCATCAAGATCCAACCGTATTTTGTCATATAATTTGCTAGGTTAAGCCCCCCCTTGGATTTTTGAACGTACCACGTAGTTTCATATAATATTTTCCTACAGGGTTTTATACATGCAGCCATGTGTTACACTCCTTTCGCAGCTCGTCGTCCATCTTTAGCGGCGAAGCTGCCATTTGAATGAGTAAGTACTCTCGAGCAATTTGATTGGTCTTGTTGTGCAGTGTTAGACATTTGATCAAACTTGCGTGCAATGATGTAATGGGTCGGAGTACAAGGTGTCGGTTGTATAAATAACAATTTGTACGGGTGGAGAGCTAACATTTGCATTTGAATAAAATTTGCTTTCCTTGGGATGCACTTTCTTATTCTTTTTGTGTTTCTTCTTCCTCACTCCATCCCCTCTCCCTCGATTCATGCTTCCGAAGTCTTCTCAAAATGCTCCACAGGTGGTGTCGGAATCATGAATCGAGCACAGCGATGAGGAAAATTTAGCTGGATCCACTTTTGAAAAGCTCGAGATTCAATTACAAAAGCAAGAACTTTCAGACACTCGATTTTCAGATCAGATCCAATCGGTTACACTCCTCCATTCAAGAATTTCAATCTTCCTTACGGTTTATCTTTCAAGAGCGCAAAGATTTAAGTCAAGCCAAGGACAAATCACATCAATAACAAAAACCATTGAATAATGCAGCAGGAATACTAGGTCCAAGTCCAAGATCTAAAGCATGATGCTGTTATAAGTAATTAGATGAATACAAATAAAAATACCATACCAATTTAAAAAAATTCTCATTCTCATTTGATGCTTATAGCTGGCCACCGTTTATTCAAGTTTATGAAATTAGATTTTCCGAGATATTAGCTTGGTTGAAGCTGACTGAATTAGTTTTTAGATACTATAATCACGAAGCACTAACAAATCTTCTTTATTAATAGTTGATTTGTAAGCACAATCTTTTAGTCCGACCGTAAACTTTTTATAATACCCTTCTCTCTTATATAATCAAGTATTATTTATATTATTTCCTTTACAAATGCGTAAAACAAAAAATAACTTCTATTATTTATAACATGTTATTTCTACGCTGGACCGGAACAATTCAAACTAAGTTAAAATTTGAATATTTCATTAAATATATTTCTAGGTTTACGAGTTCACTAAAATGAGAATTGGTCAAATACGCACATCTTCAATAATCTTTAATAATTGTAATAACTTGGTGTCAAACTTTTTTTTGTATCAACGTGAACTATTAAAAACGTTGCTCCACATATATCAAATCTTAATTAGATAGGATCTCATATTAAACATCTTTTACAAATTCAAACCCCCATAAAAGTAGAATCTAATAATTAAACACGATTTACATGTTCAAAATGCTTTTAAAAATATGATCTAAAACTAAACTTTCTTTACAAATTCAATTTTTTTTACAAATATACAAATCTTAATATCACTTGAAAATAAAAATTCTTTTTTGATTGACTTAAACATAAACAATTTATAAAGAAAATTATTCACGCGTGAAGCGCGTGGCATAACACTCGTAGTTATAATAAATTTGATGTCACATTTTTTTAATATCAGTGTGAACTACAAAAAATGTTCCTTTGTCTTTATATCACTTAAAAATTGGATCCAACTTCTTTTATAATTGAAAATTCCCCTCTATAAATATTATCAAATCTTAATATCCTTTTAAATGCAGGATTTAATAAATAAACCTCCATAAATATTACTAAATCTTAGTGTAGCTTAAATATAGCATGCAACAAATAAATTTTCTTTATAAATTTAAAACTTTTCTTTACAAATATTACCAAATCTTAATACCACTAAGAATAAGGCCTATCCACCCCAATTGTAGATGTTGCAACTATAGAATCAGAAGAACAAAAATTCAAACTAACAAAAACACTTTTTGAATATGTTGAACTTATTCACTTTATTAAAAAACAATTCACGCGTAAAACGGTGCTGTAATACTCGCATTGATAATGACTTTGAAAGGGAAGTATTAAAGAAGAAATATCATCAGATTTAGCAATTCTGACATTCAAAGACCATTGAAGCCCTATCATATATGACAAACCACTACAGCGAGGGATTACCTCAATTGATTTGAGGAAATTATGAGTCTATTAGACATATTACCTTCAAAGTATATGTTTTTATAGATTTGCGAGGATTAAAAACTGATGTTAAATATGAAGTTCTTGTCGAAAAATCAAAATATTAAGTGATGCAATTAATTTAGCAAGGATTAACGAAGAGAAGCATATGCAAATGAGAAGACCATGCGAAGATAACCTCCTCAAAACAATAAAACCACGAAGATATGCTCCACAAATCAGTCAATCCACATCTCAACCATTTTTTAAATCACAAAATTTCAGACCATTTGCTGGTAATCAACTTAAGCCCACTCTATATTCTTCTACAAAGAAACTCACTTCAAATGACATTATACGAAGAAAAAGCCAAGATCCATGTTACGCATGCGATGGAAATGGTCTCCAAAAAATAAATGCAATGGGAAACAAGTGTTCATGCCAGATGGGTTCTTGTAGGGGTCAGACCCATTAACGCATACACAACTAAATAATGAAGATGAAACAACGGCGGATCAATTTCGACCTGAAGTATCTTTGAGCGCTATAAATGGAGTTGATGCAAATGATACGACCAACAACTAGATTTTACGGACATATCAAGGGTTACCCTATTTAGGTTTGGTGGACTTTGGATCAATTCATAACTGTTCAAATGAGGATTCAACAAAGAAACTGGGATTGAATGTTGACCTTGCAAACACTTTTGAAACACTTTTGATGTACACATCGCAAGTGGTGGGAAATTGAACGGACATGGTAGTTGTTCTAATGTACCAATTGTTGGATCCGACTCGTTTTGACTATGGATGAAACGAGTAAATTAAAAAAAAGACATATTTGGATTTTAATGAACTTATGAAGTCTATTGACTAGTATTATGTCCAATCCATTTAAAGGTGGATCCCAGTGCATGAGGCTCCTACACGAAAGGGGCTCTGTGAAGGTCGATAATGTACAAATTTTTTACCTCGCATTATGGACGTGTTGTTTCCATATTCGAACCTGCGCGTTTAGATCACCATAATGGTGACCTAGCCGCTGCGTCAAGGCTCCACCTATCTATTTAAATAAAATCATATTTTATTTGAAAAACTTTATATTTTATTAATTAATCATATTAATTGATTTTATTTAAAGGTTACATTGAATATATTCATAACATGGCATGATAGTTTGTGGTAATGGATAAACATGTGCAACTATACACACACACACACATAAACACACATATACATACACACACATGCATACATACATACACCCACTATCTACACACATATATTAGGGTTTATATAGATTCATATCTATTTTTTGTATATTATCCTAGCATATGCGTACGATAATTTCATATAAATATCTGAAATATTTGTCTAAGTTTATGTGGTGTATATTTTTTTTCCTAAATATACTATGACAGGTGTTATGGCATGCGCTTTGCACGTGAATTGTTTTTCCATAAATTATACATGTTTAATACACTCAAAAGAAAATGATTTGCATATATACTTAACCATATTTTTCCGTTGAAATCATGTGTAGTTTAGTTTGAATTTTTATTTATATGTTGCAACGCCTAAGATTTGGTAATATTTGCAAATGGGTGTTTGAATTTATAAAAGAAGTTTAATTGTTAGATCATATTTCTAAATGATATTAAAGTTTGATTGGTAGAGGGCATTTTTGTTAATTCATGCTAACAAAAAAATAATGTTACGTCAAAGAGATTACAACTATTATTATAGATATGTATATATTTTTTTATATAAATATTTATTATATCATTTATAACATACATATATTGCCATATGTGTAGTTAAAGCTCCGCTAAATCCTCGTAAAATCCTCGCTATATTGCATAGCTCTCTTCAATCGCAACGCCCTTTTCAATATAACGCAATTGAATAGTAGATCCAATTAAACTTACCATTTTCCGCTATATTCCCTAGATCAAGATTTTTTAGCACCCGCTTTAGCAATATTAATATAAAAAGTTTGATTTAACTAGCTTTGTCTAAATCAAATCAACAAAATTAGGTAAAGACCTAACTTTAAAACATAAGTGCTTAATATAAGTTAGAAATCTATCGTAGTCATCAAATTTGGACTGCATAAATATGATATTCTCCGATTTTGTTATATAAGATTAAATAATATTTTTTTCCTACATAATTGATGTGAGAATGAGAATAAATTAACTGCAAATATTTGATTTTATATTTAATAAGGCATGCGCCGACCCACATTTTGGCAGGTTTAAATCTATAATAATCCACACATGTCTGACTTAAACAATCCGGAACGTAGATAATCAATAAGGTTAAATAAGAATAATAAGTAGAGAAGAAGAAAACAAAATACAGAATCTCACAGCGGAAATGATAAAATATAATAACAAGATAAACAATTCAAAAGTTATCTACTATACTCTGATTATAATCTATACACATTTATCATAGTTATATCTATACATCAGGGATAAATAATCAATACAACAGAATAGCATGGTGCAAGGGATAATAATAATAGTAATATACCAAAACTCCGTCTTCGTCCTCCAGAGAATAGTCTTCAGTACGTTGAAAAAAACTCAGTACCGACCGGAGCGTAATGAAAATAAAAAAAACTCGAGTCAGGACTAAAATACTCTTATGTAAGTTAAATCAAAATCACAAGTACGAGTGCAATAACTTAAGAGATGTTACGAGATTTTCCATCTCCTAAGGATCCGCTAAATTATATATATATATATATATATATATATATAATAGTATATGCTATAATAGATAATGTCTATCAGTAACATGAATATCAAAATAGCATTAATACATTGATCCACCTTAACACATTTACAGTTTTAAACCAAAGTTGTAACGGGTTCGTACAGAGATAATATGACAAGGCACGTGAGGCAATGCCCAATGTAGAATTCTACCGGTTTACCCTTTCTAGCTGGTCGTAACCCATCCGTGGCCGACTGCGACAATCAATCCAAACGACAAATAAGGTGCACCATCGAATCTGAAACCACAATAGTAATACGAGGGATCAACGTCACTAGAGGTAGCTAATCTCATTGACCAGACATAGGCTCCTATTTTAGTCATTTTAATTATGGCACAAATGTCAAGGCTATCCATCATCATTCTTTTACTTCATTCCAGTAAACGTCGCCAATTCAACCACCACATTCTGAATATCATCTACCGCGTACACGGTTGTCAAAGTGGTTCCAATATTGAAAGAGAGTGTTTCAATAAGAGACCCCGGTCTCTTTAACAACAAATCATCATTTTACATACTGGTTGGTTCTTTTACATTTCAAAAACAGTTCGTATTTGATATCAAAATATCATATTCGCTTCAAAAATCAAATCCATTTCAAAATCATCATATATTCGCTTTAAAATCAAATCCATTTCGAAATTATCATATATTCAAAATTATCAATTTTGTCCGATAAATCGATTTCACTTCCAAATTTGATTCGAATTCGATTTAGGTTATAATCTTCACTCTAATCTAGTTCGTATTTAAATCCAAGATTTAAATATAAACAATTTACCCTTTAACCAGTTTGAATTTTAGAAAATAGTTTAAATAGTTTAAAATAGTTTAATATAAAATATTTAAATAGTTAAGTAATTAATAATAGTTTAATAGAAAATATTTAAATAGTTTAATAAAAAATAAGTCGAATATAAAAATGGTTTATATAGAAAAATAGTTTGAAAAATAAAATAATTTGAATATTTAAAGAATATATATTTTAAATCATTTGTACTAAAATATTCATTTTAAAAATAATTCCAAAGTCAAACCGGTCAACTTCCCAATTTCCTACCCAAATATATTCCAAATTCCATTTCGATTTAATCGATTCAATTCTTATTCCAACTGGAATAAATTCTGATTCCACATAGATTTCGATTTCAATTCATAAATTTCTTTAAATTTCAATTTCCATTTCCAAGTTAATTTAAATCCCAATTTCAAATTAATTTCCAATTCTAATTCCAAATTATTTCCAGTTTCAAATTAATTTTCGATTCCAATTCCAAATTAATTTCAACCCCAATATCAAATTTTAAACCATTTCGATTTATATCAATTCTGAGTCCATTTTCAATTATCAATTCAAAATACTTAAATCAAATTTCCTTCAATATCCAATTCAAAAATCTAATTTTTTTTAAATATGATTCAAATCCGCGCTAAATTTCAAAATATCGTTTTATCACTTTTACTTAGAAATATTCAAAGTTTGAATAAAATCCAATCTTAAAACAATCGATTTTTGAAATTCAAATCATATTTTGATTATAACTTCAAAATCTCAAATTCGATTATTTAAACAATTTCGTTTACCAAATTTAAATTCATCATTTCAAGCTCAAGTCTGAAAAATAATTTGATTTTCATAAATTCGATTTTTATTCCTTTAAAACAAATCATTTAAATAATTTCAAATGAAAATTTTAAAATCAATTAATTTAACCAATCTGGTGTTCGTACATAATTCTCTATCCTATAGTCAAGTGAATCAAGTATTTCAATTTAAATTCAACGGACGGATATATATATAACTTCAATCCAAAGTAAATGTCACTGGTATATCATTACAACCTATTTCTTAATTACTCAAAATAATTCAATTTACAGTTTAATATACTGTAATAATATATTGGATGATAACAGGATATATTAAACATATATAAACATCCAAATATTAACCAATAGCATCTATCACAACCAATCATCCAAATAGTCAATATTCACAACAGTCAACCAATTACCTATAAATCAGGGATTTTTCTAGCAGTTTAAAATCTTAATCCAATTTTAACAGTCAAAAGTAAATTCTATCAATTTATTCGTATGTCAAATAAATGTCAAATTAAATTTATCCAACAGCCATCAATAAAGATAAACTACTTCACGATACAAACTTTTTCTAACATAAAATAAAATAGTCAAATGTGAGCATATAAAACACTCACCTTTCATTTGAAACCAAAAATTTTCTCATCTTCAAATAAATGTCCAATCTAATCTCACGCTGTAGCCTTCGTCGCAACGATCCCACCACAACTTGTTTCGTCCAAAATGGACCTCGTACGAGAGATATACGGATTTATTAATATCGATAAAAATCAATTTATAATTAACAAAATTTATAACAGAATTGCCAATCTTACAAACTTTAACCTTCCTCATGTTCATGCCTGAATCATGCATCGTGTTCTCCAACACTCAGTCGCGATTCCACCTTTCATCACAAACCCGAAAATTAGAAATGGAAACATCATCGCTCCCCGAGCTTTGCACGTGTGTGCCGCCTGCACCAATGGTTGCGCCCTCCTCCACCCCATGTCGATGCCTCGCGCGCACGAAACCTATGTACGAAAAACTTAAATTGCAGTCGACATCTACCGCGCGCTCCACTCTACCCCACGACATCATTGCTTCAACCAAGTCGCCCTTCATCCCATCGCGCGCGTATCCAGGCGCTACTACCTCCCCATCGAATGCGATTTCGAACGCGTGCTTCATTTTTTTTAATCAATTGTCGCTTTTGATTATGTATTTTTTTAGATCGGAGGTGTTTATTTTAAATGTCGATCTGTGATTAAAAGAAAGGAGAAGGGAGGGGGTTTATGATTGTTATTCGAAAAGGAAGGGTAAGGAAAATGTACGAGTTGATATGGTTGGGCCTTGGGGTACGAATATCTAGGCGGAAATAAATATTATTTTAATTTGTAAATATCTCGACTATAAACGCCTGAAATCCTTGAGCTCCAAATGAAGGGTGCCGCCTGGCGTTCATAATGTTTCACCCCCGTTCGGGAGGCAAAGGAACTAGTCTCGAGGCCTAATTCGATCGTGTGCGAAAGATAGCTTTTCAAATCGAATAATTTTAATTAAATTTGAAATTTAATTTCTACGCGTTTCAAGCTCGCACGGCCAAACGACAAGTCCGATCGCTACGAAACTGAAAATCCTACAATAATTCACCATTATGGATCCGATAATAGTGGTTTCGTCAAAATTCGGGATAGTGGCCAAAATGGGTAATTTTACTCCTCAATTAAAATCTAAAAATTTAAAATTTTAATTATTCACAGTTAAATCCAATTTTAAATATTAACCATCCTCATTCATATTTATATAAAATTTAAATCAATTTTCGATATCATTTTCAATCATCTTAAATCCAGAATTTAATTATTCAATAATTCCCAATATTAAATTTTAAACAATTTAATTATCCAATAAACCAATATAAATAAATAATTAAATCTTATTTCTGCCCATACTTATCCTATAATTTCATTAAATTTAATAATTTAGAAAAGCCAAAATATGGGTCGTTACATACTCCCCCACTCAAAACTTTTCGTTCCCAAAAAGACGTCCGGTGAAGAATTTAACATACAATGAATTTTATTCAAATAATCACTTATAACTTTAAAATCTTATTAGAAAATATTTACTACGCTTTTACTATGACATTTCAATATCGATTTTACGAAAAATATAATTTATACATAAAATAAGTTACAAAATTTTTAAAACTTCAAAAAATTTCTAACTCCCAGATTTACGAAAAATTTCGATAGAGTCTCCTTTGCACGGCTCGATCGGAATTTTTTTACAATACAATATATATCACATTAACCAAATAGATATCAAATATACATCATATCTCAATGATGAGGCATCCCAAAGGGCAGAAATATAAAATCGCGGTATGTAATCCGAGATATATACCTTATTATTAATAATACGAGCGAGTTCGCTTGTATTAAGCAAGTAAAGTATGTAAAATCCGCATGTACGTCCAAACGATCTTCGTATATACCTGTCTCAATTCAATTTAAGATATTAGTTGCATATAAAGATATGGAAGCATGTATAAATCTAATATAACCCTATAACATGGATTTTGAATTCAGACAATAAATACAAGCACAAATACGCAACATACAACAATTATATGCGATCAAAACGGTTAAATCATTGATTTTCAACCAAATAAATCATCCAACCAAATAATAGTCATCTAATTTATTCAAATTATGTGAAATTTCATTATCCAATGTCAATTATTAATTTATATATTTTATTTAGAAACATATAAAATTATCACCGGTATATCTACATATCAGGTACTGATTATCTTCTCTCATTTTTCTTTTAATTCAGTCGGTATGAATAAATAATGCAAAAATCATTAGAAGTGTAATTTAATAAACCCACCCTTAACAACAACACATAACCTTCTCATGTGTAAACCTTAGAAAACATATAAATAAAACTATTACCAACAAGTTATGAGCTCTGTCATTTAGATCCTGAAGTTAAATATGATTATAGTATTATAATTTAAAGCACACTTAAACCTGACACTAAACTCAAAGACAATCGGCAAACATGCCATATTTCGACTGTCAAAATTGAAATTTTTTCTTCTACATTTCATCACGATTTCATCATTTGTTTACTTCTTAAATTCCATTATTAAACTTCCTGTTATTATTAAAATAATGCTGGCAATGCATATATAGTATTTAATGAAAGCATCAAAGCAAAACAAAACTGCGAATTTTACATATTAATAAGTATCATTATTTTGTAGATATTTATATAATTATATATTGATTTATAACATTAAACAGTACATAGTGTCAAAATTTTATATAAAACTATAACTGTACGTTTGTCACAAAACATTTCCCTATCATTTTCTTTAATGCTAAGATGTCTGTCAGGAATGTCAAATTAGAATTCACGCATTTGTGGATCCTATAGGCAATCTTATTTATGATCAAGTTCGAATTATCAACTAAGCTATTTATTATTACTGCTTTTTATTTAATTACTAACCGAGTGGGATTTTCCCTACCCATTCAACCCAAAATATCATTAATAAAAAGGGACAGAAATTCTTATCTACTACTATATATCTAAATGAGATAAAGGAAGGGTTTTTTTATCGAGGAAGCTGAAGTTCTAGGCTTGATGGATTTTCATCCAAATTCTACAAATTTCATCGGGAAGAATTTAAAGCACATTTTTTTCTTCTATTACTACTGTATTTCAGACTAGAAAGCTAGTTTGAACAATAATTCCTACCTCCAATTCATATCACTGTTAGCAGACACCACATAAATCTAAGCCGTTTCCTACAAAGAAATCACTAGTTCGGATCATAAATTTAACCTGCCAAAAATTTGGAACTGAAAGTTTGGATTTGAAATTCATTGTTACATTTTTTGTAATAAAAATTTAGTGCAGTGGCCAAATCAAGCTGCATTTGGTTTAGTCAGCATTCACAGATAACACAATAAGCATGCAACTATTTACCTATGCAAAATTCACATTGCACAAAACAAATACTGAAAAATAGGAGCATCCAATATACAATATCTTGGTGAATTTGTTCCAGGCAAAGCTTCAACACTACAATGACTACAGGACCGTAGATTTTGAAGTGCTACACTATTTAACTACTATGATAAGCTATTTATGTTAGTGAATGCAAGAGCAGACCCAAAAATTTACAAAGGGGTGAGCTGACTTTTAATGCTAATTACGTTTTTTCTTCTATGATTCATATTCAAACAAATTTAAAATTTGTTTTTAGCTTAATATCCTCAAATCTATAAATTATACAATTTGTTCATTTAAAATTTTATTGTATCTAATTCATTTCAAATACATTTCATTTTATTTAAGTTTCTTGAGTTAGACTTCATTTTATTTACTTAATTTCCCTAACTCCATTTGATTTAACTTTGCTAAGCCAATCATTTTATTTTGTATCTTAAATTAAAAAAAATTCATTGTTCGCCAAAATCTAACGATTTTAAATTTGATTTTATTTTTCAATTTGAATTTATAAGTTATAAACTTATTTCTTTTCTATACAATTTTAAATTTATAAGTTATAACTTACTCTTTATATACTATTTTCAATTATAAGTTCAAAACTATTTTCTTATATTCATTAAATCATACTTAGAATACTATTTACAATTAAAAATTCTTTTAATTGAAAATAAATTTCTTTTTGGCAGCAATTCTCTTTCAGAAACTCGAAAATGAACACTGGTGATGCTGTAGTCATCCTCAGAATTATTTCCCAACGACTAAAGCGAGTTTAATGCTTTTATTTCTAAATAAAATAATCCTTTCAAAATATTTTTCTAGTCAAAACTCTTTCAAAAAATATTAATATTAGTTTTAAAGTCATCGAAAATAATTTCGAAAAGAAAAGGATTTTAATTCTAAAATTCTAATTATCTTTTTTTTCTATCTATAAGCTTTATTATAAATATACGTATACAAATTTCTTTAACTTATTTACCAAAATATTTCATTAATTTATGACTTGGTCATTTTAATAACTTCTTATTTTAATTGATTTCAATCAAATTTAATTAGCAAGTGCTTCATAGAATAAAATTCATTAAGTATTTGTTTTATTTTTAATTCAACCAATAATCGATAATAATTAAATATTATCATCTCCTACCCGTTATCATTCATTAAAATTTTCATTTTATCTATGTAATCTAATTAAGGTAAAATTATTTCATTTACCCTATTTTAAAATAATATTATGCTGATTTGCCTCGTTTAAGTGTTTAGAAACCATTATCGATAACACAGCGTCCTGCATATCGACCGGAATTTATAAACAACTCAACGGATAAGTAAACACAATATAAAACATTTTACAACACTAACAAGTATGCGCTCTCATACATATATACTCAAACTGACTCATTCTAGGGTATTACTACCCTATCTCTCAAACCCCATAAAGCCAAGGTTATTTGCAAACCTTGCTCTGATACCAACTGTGACGACCCACATTTCGGAAGGTGTAAATCGACATAAGCCCACACATGTCTGACTTAAACAATTCAGATGGTAGATAATCAATGAGGTTAAATAAGAAGAGAAGAAGAAAACAAAACACAGAATTTCACAGCGGAAATGATAAAATATCATAATCAGATAAACAATTCAAAAGCTATTTACTCTACATCTGATCATAATCTATACACATTTATCAGAGTTATATCTATACATCAGGGATAAATAATCAATATAACATAATAGCATGGTGCAAGAGATAATAATAATAGTAATATACCAAAATTCCGTCTTTGTCCTCCATAGAATGTACGAATATGCGCTTATATGTTTTTGTTTGATGATAATAAACATATATATATATATTCATTTAAATGTATTTGGTAATGTACTATTTTGTTTTATCATAGATTAAATAAATATTTGTTGAATAAAATAAATTACACAGAATTTGAAGTCAAACAGAACAAGTTACACAGAATTTGAATTCAAACAGAAATTTTATTCAAACAAATATTTATTACAATCTTGAATAGTACAATTTCAAGCTCTCACTATACATATACATTTTTGATTACATCACAATTCAGTTTACATTAATAACCTCACTACATATCACTCACACTCGTATTTTGTCTTCAACTGCATTCCAGTTTGAATCTAGCATCTGAGCAATCTGCAAAAATTTCACTAACGCAGTAAAATTGAAAAAGAAATATTTTTGCAATATAAAATGAAATATGATTTTTGAAAATATGGTTTGCCTCAGTTATTTGGGTTGTTCGTCATAATTTACATTTGAATTCATCACACACGAACAATGTGACATGTACAGTGTATCACTGTACATGCCACAAGGCTGTGCACATCGATATACACTTGATTGATTTACAGGGACAGGTGAGCACAGGTCAAACCCAAATGAAAAGCCGGGTTCAACTCACGTGCCATAACATAAATATCACAACTCTCAGCACAAGGTAAAACCCGAGTTTTAAAATTGGATTCAACTCAGGTGATAAATCAAATGAAATGGTCAAGATACATAATTCATAGGGTCGACCAAAAATACAAATGCACAAAAGCATGATGCAAACTGAACAACAGATCAGCCATGACCAAAGAGAAGTCAAAGCAAATGAACACAGTAGACATGTGCAGCAACAGTGAATGGGAAGACATACATGAACATAAAGATATAAACAACATCAAATGCAAGACCAAACTGCAAAAGTGACACAACAGATTTGAATAAGAACTCCACTGGCCATGAAGCAATACCACAAATGTGCAACACAGTGAAGAGACCTAGTGCACGACTAAACTAACAAATGCAACAGACTCAACTAAACCAACATGGCCAAACTACAAGCAACTGCATAGGACTGTAACAACCAGAATGGAAGTAAAATACACAAATGCAAAACCAAAGTGCAACAGTCAAGTCCAAATGCATCAGTGAGGAAACTGCAGTGGACATGTATACAACAGAGGAAGCCATGATCAAGTCCAACAGAAATGCGTGCAAGTGTCAACAGTCAATTATGACCAAGTACAGGTGCAAGAGAAATACAAGAAGCAAATGCTACCATGACTCGAGTACATGCTACAGCAACAATGGACCAGACTACATCACACAATGAATACATGAATCAGATTCAAGCATGCATGAAGCTCAAGCAACAACATGTACAGGTCAGTGACAAAAGTCAAGCCAAGTCGAGATGAACAATGAAAGTATCGAAGTCGTGAAAATATACAGAAGTCAAGTGATAAAAATTCAAGTACGTATGCAGTATTGACGAAGTCAAAAATCAACACCGTGATGACCACGAAATTGATTTAAAGCCGTATCAATCAAGTAAGAAAATCGAACGCAACAAAATCAAAGCCGTGCGCATCAAGGTTGAAGTTATATCAGGAAAATCATACGCATCACGCAATAGAAAATCAGGAAAGTATCAAATTAATACGAACGAATTCAAGTGTACTCGAACTCATATAAATACCAAACCCAAGTGATCATCATCGGCATCGAGTTTAAGTACAAAAATCATAATAGCACAAACAGAGAAACTACATACCGAATCAACAACTCGATCATCAGAGAACGAGCAAGAGCAAGTCAACCAGAATCAATCATCAGAGAACGAGCGCGAGCAAGAGCATCACAAAACAGAGCCGAAGCCCTAATTTGAGAAAGAAGCTGAAGCCCTAATTCAACAAAGGGATCGGCCGCAATTGTTTCAGAAGGAAGAGAAAAGGACCGCAGCCCTAATTCGACAAAAAGGAACGGGCCAAGCAAAAGAAAAAGGATCGGCCGCATTATTCTTCACAAACAAAAAGTGGATCGGGTTAAAACAATGCAAATGGGCCCGCTGTTTTATTAAAGTGCTTTAGTTTTTAAAAGGGGGTCTTTTTTATTTTGAGCAAAAATTAGGGATTAAAGTTTATATTTTAATTTTTGCTCCTGGTTTTTTTTTTGAAGTTTTTTTCTTTTCTTTTCGAGTCAAAGAATTTGTAAATCACCACCTAGGTTGTAGGTAGTGTCAGATTGTCTAGTTAGAATTAGTTCGGTGAGCAGGGTGTGCGAGTTTGCAAAACTCTATAGGCGGAAGCAGAGTTTGCGAGTAAACGAAAATCTATAGGCAGAGCAGGGTGTGCGAGTCTAGTAGAGTGTTTGTGAGCGGGAGAAAAGGTTTGCGAGTCTAGTAGAGTGTCTGTAAGCGGGATACTGTTTAATTCTAATAGAAATCTGGGAATGCAGCAGTAGGCAGGGGTTGCCGAAGCTGGGTAAATTTTGTATGTGATTTACTTTTCAGCATATTTATTTCTGTAGTTTATTTCAGTGTTTAAATCGAGAAAATTTGCTATAACCCTATTCACCCCCCTCTAGGGTTAATCTAGATCCTACAAGTGGTATCAGAGCACGGTATTTTTCTTTAACTCTAGAGTCATGAATTCATCAAATAATGCTTTTTATGAGGGGCAATCTATTGTTAGGCCACCCATGTTTAACGGGAATGATTATGCTTATTGGAAAGTTAGGATGAGTATTTATCTTAGTTCCGTTGATTATGATGTTTGGGATATTATTGAAACTGGCTATAAACCTCCCACTATAACTGTTGGTGGTACTGAGATTCCTAAACCTAAAGATAGGTGGGATGCTAACGATAAGAAATTAAAAACTACAAATGCCAAAGCAATGAACGTTTTGATCTGTGCTCTTGATAAAAATGAATTTAATAGAATTTCTCATTGTACAACAGCACGGGAAATTTGGCACACTTTGGAGGTGACACATGAAGGAACTTTTCAAGTCAAGGCGTCTCGTTTAGCCCTATTCAGCAATGAATACGAGAACTTTGTGATGGACAAAGGCGAGAGCATAAAGGACATGTTTGGACGCTTTTCAACCTTGGTATACAACGCTAGAGCGCTTGGGAAGGTATTCACTGAGGTAGAGCTTGTGCGGAAGATACTACGAGTCTTACCGATGAACTTTGAGGCAAAAGTCACGGCAATACAAGAATCGAAAGATCTGAGTAAACTAAGCATGGAGGAGTTGATTGACAACTTGATGACATATGAGCTTGAGCTAAAAGTAAAGGAAGAACGCAACAACTCCGAACCAAAGAAGAAGACGATTTCCTTAAAGAGCAAAGAAGAGAGCGATGAAGATAAAGAAGATCCGATTGAAGAGCTTGCAATGGCTGTCAATAATCTTAGAAAATGGTCAAGATTCAAGCCACGCAAGAAGAAAACAAAGGGTAATAGGTCAAAAGATTCTGACAATTCCGATAATGAACTGACTTGCTATAACTGCAATAAGCCTGGCCACTTTAAACAAAAATGCCCACTTCTCAAATACAACAAAGGAAAGAAAAAGAAGAAGAAGGCTTTTGCAGCGATTTGGGATGATGAAGAAGGAGAAGAAGTTTCAGATAGCAGCTCAGAGGAGGCTAACTTGTGTCTTATGGCGAAATCAGATTTAGAAGCAAGCTCAGAGGAATCTAGTGAGGCAGGTGAGTTCCTATAGAGATCTTGTTTTTATGTGTCTTGATCTCACTAAAGTAGTTGATGCTCTTGAATCTAAAATTGAAAAACTGAAATCTGATAGGAGAGAACTTGCTCGTGAAAATTTTAGGTTAGAAACTGAACTTGAAAATATTCAAAACCTAGAATGTAAAAAATGTAAAATTTTAGATTCAGAATTGACAAGACTTAAGAATAGCTTTGAGAATCTTGAAAAAGAAAACTTGAGTCTTAAGGAAACCATTGACACTAGGAAAAAGGATTTTATAAATCGATGCACCTCACTTGTCACTGAAAACACAACACTAAAAACCAAAGTCCAAAACCTTGAGAAATCTTTGAATAACTTTTCAAGAGGCGAAAAATCTTTCAACATGCTATTGGGAAATCAAATTTTTGCTAACAACAGAAAAGGACTAGGTTTTGGGAAAACACAAGTTGAAGATAATGCCAAAGGTAAGAGTGTCTTTGATAGATATGAAATAATTGGACATCGTGTTGAAAATTGTAGTCATAGGAACAAGAACACAAAATTTATACAAGTTTGGGTTCCTAAGAATTCTACAAACAAATTCCATGTCTATTGGAACAAGAATAAAAGGACTAAACAAGTTTGGTTCCAAAGGGTTTGTTTATTCATAATGCTTCTGCCACTAACAATCATGGACCTATAAATAGGTCACAAAAATCTTTCATCGTGTAGGTATGGTGGTAGGCTAAGGAACAACAATAGTGTTCTCTGGATTTTGGCTGTTCCAGAAACACAACGGGCAACAAAGCAAAGTTCCTTAGCCTAGTATAAAGGTGACAGAATCACAATGGACAACAACGAAAAATTATCGTAAAGGTAAAACAGGTAAATTTGTTTTGAACGATATATTAGATGTGATAATCTGCACCGTAATCTGAATTAAATCAGCCAGTAAGGTGATGATGAAATGAATGATGTCTTTAATTCTGACTTATTCTTAATTGATATGATTTTTCTTTTGACTTCTTCTTATTTTTGACCTTGATTTGTGCTTAAATGATGACCAATCAGATTTTCAACTTTGAACTAATCCATATAAATTTGTTCGGTCAAATGATGGTATTTTATTGATCTTTGATTACTCATGCTACACGTAGATATATTTGTTTTGACATTTTGGTCACTGCTTGTAAATTTGCACGATTTCAAATTTCATGTGAAAGCTGTTAAAAAGGATTTTAAGACTCGAGTACATGCTACAGCAACAATGGACCAGACTACATCACACAATGAATACATGAATCAGACTCAAGCACGCATGAAGCTCAAGCAACAACATGTACAGGTCAGTGACCAAAGTCAAGCCAAGTTGAGATGAACAACGAATGTATCGAAGTCGTAAAAATATACAGAAGTCAAGTGATAAAAATTCAAGTGCGTATGCAGTATTGATGAAGTCAAAAATCAACACCGTGATGACCAAGAAATTGATTTAAAGCCGTATCAATCGAGCAAGAAAATCGAACGCAGCAAAATCAAAGCCGTGCGCATCAAGGTTGAAGTTATATCAGGAAAATCGTACGCATCAAGCAATAGAAAATCAGGAAAGTATCGAATTAATACGAACGAATTCAAGTGTACTCGAACTTATATAAATACCAAACCCAAGTGATCATCATCAGCATCGAGTTTAAGTACAAAAATCATAATAGCACAAACAGAGAAACTACATACCGAATCAACAACTCGATCATCAGAGAATGAGCAAGAGAAAGTCAACCAGAATCAATCATCAGAGAACGAGCGCGAGCAAGAGCATCACAAAACAGAGCCGAAGCCCTAATTTGAGAAAGAAGCTGAAGCCCTAATTCAACAAAGGGATCGGCCGCAATTGTTTCAGAAGGAAGAGAAAAGGACCGAAGCCCTAATTCGACAAAAAGGAACGGGCCAAGAAAAAGAAAAAGGATCGGCCGCATTATTCTTCACAGACAAAAAGTGGATCGGGTTAAAACAATGCAAATGGGCCGGCTGTTTTATTAAAGGGCTTTAGTTTTTAAAAGGGGGTCTTTTTTATTTTGAGCAAAAATTAGGGATTAAAGTTTATATTTTAATTTTTGCTCCTGGTTTTATTTTTGAATTTTTTTTTCTTTTCGAGTCAAATAATTTGTAAATCACCACCTAGGTTGTAGGTAGTGTCAGATTGTCTAGTTAGAATTAGTTCAGTGAGCAGGGTGTGCGAGTTTGCAAAACTCTATAGGCGGGAGCAGAGTTTGCGAGTAAACGAAACTCTATAGGCGGAGCAGGGTGTGCGAGTCTAGTAGAGTGTTTGTGAGCGGGAGCAAAGGTTTGCGAGTCTAGTAGAGTGTTTGTAAGCGGGATACTGTTTAATTCTAATAGAAATCTGGGAATGCAGCAGTAGGCAGGGGTTGCCGAAGCTGGGTAAATTTTGTGTGTGATTTACTTTTCAGCATATTTATTTCTGCAGTTTATTTCTGTGTTTAAATCGAGAAAATTTGCTATAACCCTTTTCACCCCCCTCTAGGGTTAATCTAGATCCTACAGAGAATAGTCTTCAATACGTTGAAAAAAACTTCAGGACTGACCCGAGCGCAATGAAAAGACAAAACATTCGAGTCATGACTAAAATACTCTTATGTAAGTCAAATCAAAATCATAAGTATGAGTGCAATAACTTAAGCGATGTAACGGAATTTTCCATCTCCTAAGAATCCGTTAAACTATATATATATATAATATTATATGCTATAATAGATAATGTCTAACAGTAAAATAAATATCAAAATAGCGTTAAGGCTTTACATAGATCCACCTTAAAACATTTACAGTTTTAAACCAAAGTCGTAATGGGCTCGTACAGGGATAAATATGACAAGGCACGTGAGTCAATGCCCAATGTAGGATTCTACCATCTTACCCTTTTTGGCTGGTTGTAACCCATTCATGGCCGACCGTGACAATCAATCCAAATGACAAATAAGATGCACCCATTGAATCCGAAACCATAATAGTAATACGAAGGATCAACGTTACCAGATGTAGCTAACCTCATTGGCCAGACATAGGCTCATATTTTAGTCATTTTAATTATGACACGAATGTCAAGGCTATCCATCATCGTTCTCTTACTTCATTCCAGTAAACGTCGCCAGTTCAACCACTACATTCTGGATATCATCCACCGCGTACACGGTTGTTAAAGTGGTTCCAATATTGAAATAGAGTATTTCAATAAGAGGCCCCTGTCTCTTTAACAACCAATCGTCATTTTACACACATGTTGGTTCTTTTACATTTTGAAAACAGTTCGTATTTCATATCAAAATATCATATTCTCTTCAAAAATCAAATCCATTTCGAAATCGTCATATATTCGCTTTAAAATCAAATTCATTTCGAAATTATCACATACTAAAAATTATCAATTTTGTCCGATAAATCGATTTCACTTCCAAAATTTGATTCAAATCCAATTTAGGTTATGATCTTCACTTTAATCTAGTTCGTATTGAAATCCAAGATTTAAATATAAACAATTTACCGTTTAACCAGTTTGAATTTTAGAAATTAGTTTAAATAGTTTTAAATAATTAAATAGTTAAAAATAGTTTAATAGAAAATATTTAAATATTTAAATAGTTAAAATTAGTTTAATAGAAAATATTTAAATAGTTTAATGGAAAATAATTTGAATATAAAAATGGTTTATATAGTACAATAGTTTGAAAAATCAAAATAATTTGAATATTTAAAGAATATAGATTTTAAATTATTTATACTAAGATATTCATTTTAAAAATAATTCAAAAGTCAAACCGGTCAACTTTCCAATTTCCTACCCAAATCCATTTCAAATTCCATTTCGATTTAATTGATTCAATTCTGATCCAACTCGAATAAATTCCGATTCCACATAGATTTCGATTTTAATTCACAAATTTCTTTGAATTTCAATTTCCGTTTTCAAATTAATTTAAATCTCAATTTCAAATTAATTTCCAATTCCAATTCAAAATTAATTTTCCAATTTCAAATTAATTTCCAATTCCAATTCCAATTAGATCAACTCCAATCCCAAATTTTAAACCAGTTCGATTTGTATCAATTCCGAGTCTGTTTCCAATTATCAATTGAAAACACTTAAATCAAATTTTCTTAATATCCAATTTAAAAAACCAAGTTTTTTTAAATATGATTCAAATCCAAGCTAAATTTCAAAATATCGTTTTATCACTTTTACTTAGCAATATTCAAAGTTCGAATAAAATCCATTCTTAAAACAGTTGATTTCTGAAATTCAAATCATATTTCAATATAACTTCAAAATCTCAAATTCGATTATTTAAACAATTTCGTTTGCCAAACTTAAATTCATCATTTCGAGCTCAAGTCTGAAAAATAATTTGATTTCCATAAATTCAATTTATATTCCTTTAAAGAATTTCAAATGAAATTTTAAAATCATTTAATTTAACCAATTTGGTGTTCGTATATAATTCTCCATCCTATGGCCAAGTGAATCAATTATTTCAATTTAAATTCAAGGGATGGATATGTAGGATCGATTTCGCCCTAGAGGGGGAGGGTGAATAGGGTGATACTATTAATTATAAAATTATTGCGGAAGTATATATAATAATTGCAACACAGATTTATCAGAATTATAGCAACACAGATAATAGCAGAATAATAAAAATAGAACATACAGATTTATCCAGCTTCGGCAAAACCCTGCCTACGTGCTGCCCCCAAGGTTTCTACCAAAAATTAAGCAGTCAGACGCTTACACACGTAAACTCGCGACACCCACTATCAACAAACCTTAACTCTATACTCAAAACCTTACCACAACTCAGCCACTGAGTTGCGAATTCTCGAACTACACCACCGTAGTTCGTTCCTTAGTCACACGACTAGAAATCACAAAGGTTTAAAAAGGAAAATACAAATTTAAAAACAAATTAAACACAAAACCCTAATTTTAAAAAATAAAGCCCAAATACTATTTATAACTGGCCCAAAATAAATCCCTTTTTCTTTTTTATTATTTGGCAAATGTCTTTGTACTTCGTTTCTTTGCAAGATTAGCTGCTTCATTCCTTGATAAAATTAGTGCTTTTTGAAATTGATGCGCCACTTAAATTGACCGATCAAGTGGGTTGTTCTCGTGATTGCTTTGACGATCGATTGTATCTTCTTTTTGCCCATGGCTGCTTCAATTTGAGTCGAGTTTATTTGTTGTGAAAATTGGTACGTTCATTCCTTCTTCGATTTTTACTATAATCGACTTTGATTCGAGTTGAATGATTGTTCTTTGTTGCTTGAATTCGAATGCTCCTCATGTCCATGATGTTTACAGTTTATATAGGATTCGATGTCCTATAAATTCGTTCATATATGATCATTTGAATTCGTCAATTTATTTATCTCGGCCATTGATTTTTGTATGGATACCAGTGATCATTTCTGACTTGTTCCAACTTGTATATTGTGTTTACTTGATTAACACAGTTTTGATTTGCTTTGTTCGACTCCTTGGCCACCATTTCCCAGACTTTAAATTGTTCGATTCTGTTATTTTTTGACTTCGACTTCGACTTTGTTTAGAAATCCCTTGCGACATTATTTCGGTTCGAACTGCTGTTTTCTCTGTTGGCATCGGCTTCTTTAATTTTGTGATATTGAATTGCAGTTGTCTTTGTTCAAAAACTGATACTTGACTCTGTTACTAGTAGTTTCTTGATTTAGCTCGTTCGTTGTTTTATGATGGACTCTGGTTCGGTCTTGTACCACTTGTTGTTCACTGGTATTTAGTTGTAGTCTCATTCTTCAAGTGTACTTATTTTTTGGTCTTCATGTAGCTTGCATTTGAACTCATGCCTGGTTTGCATTGAGTTGCGCTGCACCGTGTCTTGAACTTGCATTTTGAACTTTGGTTTTGTATATTTGTGCCATTCCTGGTGCAGTGTGATCCATTCATTTTGACTTCATGTATGTTTGGTCTAATTTCACTTCAGTTGAGTAAGTTCACCATATATGTATACATTTGTGTACTCCATTGCTGTTAAGGCTGCTGCACCATATAGTCTTTGCTTGCATATATGTGTTAGTTGACATGTTGGGTCTGTGGTTCAGGTTGCATAGCATATTGAACGGTTCATCTTTGTAGCATTTCACTGTTTTGTACTGGTGCACTTGTATTTCATGATTGTTGTTGCCACTCTAGTTTATGTGCATGCTGTTTCATTCCTGAAATATTGGTTGATGCTTCTTGTCACTGTTCGTTCAAGTTTGTAGTTCGGTTGGATATTGAACTGCTTCATTGTGTCACTGTTATCTTGTTGCACTTGGTAGTTGCTGTGCATTATGCATACCACTGCATTGCTTTGAATCAGGTTGCATACAGTCTTTGTTGGTTTTTGAGCCTGGGCATGTGTGCTTCAATACGCATTGTTTGATTCATTGAGCCAGCTTATGCATTGTAACGACCCACCTTTCTGTCCAAAGAAAGACACATCATTATTAACAAAGAAAGGGATAGAAAAGAGAAAAGATAGAGAAGAAAGAACTAAACAACATTAGAATCTCACAGCGGAATGAATATAATATATTAATCACATAAGATATTACATAGTATCATATACATCAGAGTTATTCAGCTTATACAACACAAACTAGGCAGTTATAAACACCCGTCAAGTTATTACAACTCAAGTACATCACAAAGATATAGATACAATATTAGCACAACAGAACCACTACATATCTACACGTTGAAGCCTCCTGCTCCATATCTCCTCCGGAACTCGTCAAAGCTAACTTGAATCCCTTGGCTACGGGTAAAAATTTGAGTATCCAGGAGTTTAATAAAACAGAAAATAAACTCCGGGCCAGACATGGGTTTGGTGTGAGTAAACGGGTTAAAATTGCTTAAGTTTGAAAAACCTTTGAAGAGAAAAGGTATCACGTAAGACTCTCCATACATAAACTTGGGTAAGTTTTTACCTTATGCTAACCAAAACATTTGATAGGAAATCCAGTGATATTATAATAGGGTCTAGGATTTTCAAGTAAAATAGAGAAATAGCTAGAATGCTTACATCACACGTTCCAATATAGTTGGGAACAATAAATATGTACGACACTTATTGGAGATTGGATTCCATATAATGGCAGGTCTACTGGGGTACCGTCCGTCACAGTACGTGACCTAGATCACTGTACCGAGGATCCACCCTAAATCCCCTACAACACAAGGCCGGAACCATCCCTTACTGGACAGTCCCGAACAAGACAAACCCGACAGTTGGAGCTCACAACCGCCCACATAGCCAAATAAAAAGGGACCTCTAGACAGGGGGAAATCTGGTCCTACTTAGGTGCTACCCACTTAGCCTTGCTGCACCTCTCTTGTTTTAGCCATTCCTGGTTGATGAGGCTTGAGGCTACGATTACCTTTATAGAACACATCTATCTTAGAATGCTCATCATCCACCTGACGGTGTTCTGAAAGCATTCAATCCATACAAGTTCGTTCCGGGTTCGAACGAAACCGAAGGCATTATCTCTTTACACTCATTTTGGAATCACCCTCAGAGTTAACGACAATAACCCTTGCACTCTGAATCTTTATCTTCACTTGAGATTCACGACCTAACGTTTAATTTGGATCGATGCAGTTTTCTGATATCCAAATCTGAAAACTTGATCCCGGTCTCATCGAAATCCAAAACGCCATCTTTTAGGTCCAAGTTATTTTAAAGTTTAAACAATTCAATTCAAATCATTATCTATATTCACACAGATAGATAATTCACATATCCACATATAGATAATCCATATCATCACAATTCAACCAAATCATCTCATATCACACAGCAACACATATCCCCTATCAGAGATAAACAAATCAAGGCATTCAATAACATTTAGCCATCGATAAGCAAAGATCTATTGGTCACACATCTATAATTAATTTAAAATGAATTAAATTAATTACTTCATCTCTAATTAATTTAAAATAAAATAAATTAATTACTTTCATCACTATAAATCATGCTTACGTAACCATTAATTAATCACAAACCAATCAATTAGTCACCCTTGATTAATTATACTTTAATTACATTAAGTAATTAACCCTTAATAATTATACAAATTAATTATTCTTAATCATTTAGTAATTAACCCTCAATTACTCTCATTAGTTACAATAATTAATGATCCTTAATTAATTACTTCCATTAATTAGTTAATTATAATTAATTACATTAATTGATTATACTTTAATTAATTACTTCCTTTAATCAACCTCAATTAATCATAAATAGTAATTACCATCCTGCAATTACTTACTTAGTTAATTAACTCTTTAATTAATTATATTAATCCTTTGATTAATTACACTAAGTAATTACTCCTTAATCACTTTTACTAAGTAACTATCCTTTAATTACTTCTCATTAAGTAATTCCCTTTAATTAATTACATCCAGTAATTATACATTAATTACTTACTATAAGTAATTACACTTATTAATCTCATTAAGTATTCATACTTAATTAATCACCAAGAGATTATCTTTGATTAGTTTACAAATTAATTAACTTAAATTAATCACATTCATTATATTAATTACAATTGGGTAATTCATCCCTTAATTACCCTTTAAGTAAATTAATTAAATCTTTAATTACATATTAATTAATTCTTTAATTATTAATTAATAAACTTAAACCATCAATTAATACAACTTAATTACAAATTAAGTACTTTTTTATTACCAGTTAATCAAGCCTTAATTAAAAGTTAATTAACCCTTAATTAATCTTTAATTATAGATTAATTATCTCTTAATTATTAACTAATGAACTTAATTATTTGTTAATAAAATTTAATTAAGTTTTTTCTTAATTAAGATTAATTAATCTCTAATTACTTAATTAATTAATTTCTAATTACAATTTAATTGGTCTTTAATCATTAATTAATCAATCATAATTATTAGTTAATTAAATTAATTAATTATTCTTAATTAATTACTTAATTAACCATTATACTTAATTAATTAAATAAATAAATTATAATTGAATTTCTTAATTAACTTAATTAATCTCAAATAAATAAAACTTTAATCCTCTTAAGATAAACCACTATCTAAATAATGACGTAATTATCAGTAAACATTTTTAAACATTTTACCATTACAATTAACTTTAACTAAATCATTAATTAAGTTTTAAAATACTCATTCAACTAGATAAATTTAAGTTACAAATCACAACTTACCTTTAAATGCTTTAAAATATTATCATGTAATAGTTTTGAATCTAGTTTCAATTTAAATTAACAAGCTTGCTTTATAAAACCTTTAAAATTTCATTTCTACTTAAGTTTAAAATAACTTTAGCTTTATTTAACCAAAATTTAAATTAAACAAAGTTTCAAAACTTCTTAAACAATGCTAAAGAAAACAACTATTATATAAGTAATTTATACAAGAAAGTTTAAACCAATTTCATTTTTAAATTTCAAAAAAATAGTTTTAAAAACCCTTTATAAACTTTGCTTAACACTTGCTTCGGGTCAAACCCGAAGATCACTCGGGTCTAACCCGAGTCCCCTTTTCATTTCAAAATTTTAGTTTAGTTTTTAGTTAACGTTTTAAATTTCAAAACATGAAACCAAAACTCTCCCAAACCACTCGAGTTTACACTCGAGTGACATGCCAAAGTGCATGAGTCGAACTTCGAGACAACCCCCACAACAACCCACTGACACAAGCAAGACCACTATACACGTGCTCCATCGCCGGCGGCAACTTCGGCCGTCCATGGCATTCTCAACACATCGACCATCGATGCAGCAACAAGCTCCGATCATCAAAACGCTCTCACAAGCCATCAATCAAAATTGAACAGTCCAGTTGAACTTAACCAAACACCATGTCCAAAAACCCTAATCAAACTCGCGCTTCCGACCACCAGATGATGCACAACCTGGCCATGCCTCCGCTGGCTTCCCATGCAGCCACTCCCCAAATGCGATGCAACTCGATTCATCAGAGACGCCGCCATGATCAAAATTCTAGATTCGCCCAATTAGGTTTAAAAACCTAAATCTCCTCCTCAACGTTCTCTCGACGATCTGGAACACTTCTAGACATTTTTCTCAAGCACCCCGCAACTCCATCCACCTCGAGTAGAAACCCCAAGATCTCTCTGCTCCCTGATCGCCAAAGGTCGCCTAAAAATCAATTTCCAGTCATACCCAAATTGCATCCTCAATAAATTATTAAAAATTGAGATTTTAGTTTTAAAAATCTTAACTTTCAAAGTGGATTCGAAGTATAATCTTGAAACAACAAACTACGATGTTTGAAATTTAGCATATTTTGAATTTTATCTGTAATTCCCAATTTTTCCAGAGAAGATTTGCTATGTTTTACTTAAAACTATTTTTAAGACTTGAATCTTGTTAAAATTAACAAGTTTTGTTTAGATCCTATTGTCTAAAATGAATTAGAGGAATGTGAAACGATTTTTGAACAGATCTGATGCCTGTAAGCATGGAAATAATTGCATATGTCTGATTTTCAGACATGCACAGCCAATTCACTCGCATATATACAGAAATTTAAACATATTCAAGCAAATTTCCAACCTACTTTAAACATATTTTCAAGCAACAGCTAAATCCAGATTTTAAAGGATTTATTCACAGTTTTGAAAAGATAAACAAAGCAAACAGTTTACCTAACATGCACATTTCAATATTTAAACATATAATTCATCATCATGCAAACAACATATATCAAACATTGATGATTTATTCAAGCAACCAAATTTAAGTTAAAATACAGTTAAGTTTGCTCATATTTTTTCAAAAAGCAGAGAGCTTGTGTTTTTGAAACAGATGAACTTTGAAAACTTTGAATTGCAGTGATCTTTGAAAACTTTGATGCTTGAAAAAAAACTATGTTTGAACTTGATTCTTGTCTGATTCCAGGTTGCATCTGAAACTTGTATCTTTGGTTTACAGGCTTGCTTTGAAAATGGGTTACAGGCTTTGATATAAGGAGGTTACAGTGTTTTGGAAAAATACTTGACAACTTTGTTTTTGAGTTAAGAAAGGTTATAGGGTTGATCTTTTGGGAAAATGTATTACACATATTTTGTTTTGATTTTGGAAAGTGTTTACAGTATTTTTCTTCAGTTTTGATCTGAGATTTGTTTTACAAGATTTGCTTTATTTTCTTTGTTTAGAAATGAGATGAGAAAAAGAAAAAGAAATGGAAGATGTATGCTTATATAAACTAATTTATGGTTTATTAAAAATCAAAGAAAATGAAAATAAGATTTGTGGCACTTGTCCTATACCCTATTTAATTATCTAACACTTATTATTAAGGAGGTTTATAAATTAGCACATGTATTAATGTATTTTATTTATTTTTAAATTGATTTACAAAGCTTTTATATATATTTCCTAATTAATTTAGTTCACTTCTTAATTAATAAATGCTTTCTAAATTTATAAAAATAAAATCTTTAAAAGAAAATAATAAAACCCAATCATATTTTAAATAAAATCGTACATAGTGTATTTAATCCATGTATAAATGTAAACATAAAACCTTTGTATTTATTTACTATTAAATAAATACTTTCATAATAATTAAATTTCTTTAAGGAAAGACAATATAAAACAAATTATATTCTAATGAAAACTTTATTCATATATTTTATATCCAAGATATTTTAAATAATTATTTTTAATGATTCAAATTTAAATCTAAATATTAAATTCAAATTCAAATTTAAAAATCCAATTTAAAATCAACTTAAACATATATATATATACATATATATATATATATATATATATTAATTTAGATAAACACGTTATAAATTTGAAAATAATAATTCTATTTTTAAAATTAACTTAAATAAATATATATACATATACATTTAAATAATACTTATTTAAATTTGAAACTAATAAGTCTATTTAAAATCTATTTATAAAACAACCAAATTAAGTTTGTAAAAATAATTATTCCATTAAAAAAAATCTATTTATAACTATTATTAGAATCATCACATTATATTGTTTAAAATAACAATTTACCAATTTTAAATAAATAAATAAAGAGATCATCATATTTAAATTGCTTGAAATTCCGGGATATCACATTCCTCCCCCCTTAAAAGAATTTCGACCCCAAAATTTAAACAAAAGATAATCCCAAAATTTTATTATACTTCAACAATTCAAGCATACTTATCAGCCATACACTATCAATCAAACAACTATTCATCCAAGCAAACAATTTTATCTAAACAAACAATTCTAGCTATCCGGACATAGATCCGGATAAGCTTCCTAAAACTATCTCGAGTTTCCCAGATACAGATATTGGAATACTCGCTCTACTGAATCCAAACTAGCAACATAACTAAGCTATAGAACTCCTACTCATCTAGATCTACCATTTACACAAGATCAGACCATAGACAAGACTGACTCAACAACCAAATCTTTCCAACAGCTGGTTCCAAAACCAGTGATGGACCAAACACGTACTCCCTCAGAGATACGTGAAATACATTGAATTCTAGTCTCCAAACCGGCAATTCAACCCCTGTAGGCCAACACTTATCCTTACAAGAATACAAAAAGATCCAATATATCTCAAAGCTAGCCTTTCGGTCTTACTTAATCCTATAGCTCTTTTTACCGGAGAAAATCTTATCCAGAATTCAAATCCCCAGCTTCGAATTCCAAATTCCTCGGTCTCTTAACCACAAAACACTTCTGACGATCCTGGGCTGCCTACATCCTTCCTTGATCAGCTCAACCTTCGCTGATGCTTCTTGAAACAAACTGGATCAAAGACAACCCAACAAAATGATCCTCTCAAGATCTACCCAAAATCAAGAACACAAACTCTACTTTACAATCATTAGTAGACTTCAAACTTACTTCTCTAATCTAAAAAAGATAAAGCAGGTGCACTTGCCAATATGGCCTCAAATCCTGAAAAATTTCCTATAGAAGCCCTCTAATCCAAACACTGCAACTTTCGGTTGCTTCCACTCTAGAACAGCTGCCACCTTGCTTCCGCTGCACAACTCTTATTTGGAGCAGATGAGAATGCCGATCATGAACACGAGCACAGACTAAACAACACATCCCAAAAATAAGGTTTCTCAGATCCATAAAGAGAAAACACAGAAGCACCAAGAAATCCTAAGCTGCTTCACCAAAACTCCATCCTATGAGACATTCTTCTACCTAGATGTACCACCGGTAGCTCCATGAACCGAGTCGATACAGAACTTAATTTCTAATATAGACAAACCTCAGATTTCCCAGAAGACATTCAAAAAATCTCTAACAACACTATAGCTCCTACATCCTCCAGAGATGCCACAATCCCATGCAAAAGATTATCCAAGAGAATTACTCAAACTATAGCAAGTCACTTTTGCGATCCTATCCAGTTCAATATCCAGAGATACTGTTCTCTCTCCACAAATCAGAACAGTTTATCCTGACCAAACCATCGAAGAAATGGGTCCACTCTGTTGCTTCAAAACTCCACCTCTAGGAAACTACAAAGCCAAAAGATCTTCCTGTAGGCACACCAAACACTTTGAGTTGCACCGCTGCCACTGATGCCAAAGACTTCTTATCCAAAACTCGTCGATCCTCAAAACTATATCAACCGATATCAAAACGAGCCTTGAGATGGGCAGACATCTCCTCAAGAAACCCGGCCCCAAACTAAACACAACACCCAACTGGACTCAGTCTCATCACCGATGCAGACATACTTCCTCAAACTTGCCCCAAAAGAAACATCTTCGGAAACATTCAAAGTCACTGCGTCTCACCACGCAGCTGCTTCTTCCCGAAGTTGCCAAAATACCATCACTCACTTCTGCTTAACCAGTAGATCCAAACTCTCGAAAATCCGCTCACAGAGCGCGATCAAACTTACACTTCAATGATGGACTCTGGATCTTTAAAAGATTACCTTCAGAGATTGGCGAAACCCTTACACCATGCTGCAAAGCTTACTCGAGACGGTGTTGGGTGTACAGTCTTGACAGATACTCTTCCAACCTTAACACTCAGACTTTTTCCATTGGTAGTCGTGCTAAACACACCACTACCCTTCCTACCTCTAGAACTCATATTGGAAAACCTGAAAAGGTAACCCAACAAAAAGGTGTATATATATATATATATATATCAAAATTTCAAGTACGCTCTCTCAAGATAGACACCACTCTAGAGCCTAGGTATTCGCTCAACCTAGCGCCCTGATACCAAATGTAACGACCCGCCTTTCTCTCCAAAGAAAGACGCATCATTATTAAGAAAGAAGGGGATAGAAAGGAGAAAAGATAGAGAAGAAAGAACTAAATAACATTATAATCTCACAGCGGAATGAATAAAATATATTAATCACATAAGATATTACATAGTATCATATACATCAGAGTTGTTCAGCTTATACAACACAAATTAGACAGTTATAAACACCCGTCTAGTTATTACAACTCAAGTACATCACAAAGATATAGATACAATACTAGCACAACAAAACCACGACACATTTACACGCTGAAGCCTCCTGCTCCATATCTCCTTCGGAACTCGTCAAAGCTAACCTGAATCCCTTGGCTACTCATAAAAATTTGAGTACCCAAGAGTTTAATAAAACAGAAAATAAACTCCGGGTCAGACATGGATCTGGTGTGAGTAAATGGGTTAAAGTTGCTTAACTTTAAAAAATCTTTGAAAAGAAAAGGTATCACGTAAGACTCCCCACACATAAACATGGTTAAGTTTTTACCTTACGCTAATGAAAACATTTGATAGGAAATCCAGTGATATTATAATAGGGTCTAGGGTTTTCAAGTAAAATACAGAAATAGCTGGAATGCTTACATCTCATGTTCCATCATAGTTGGGCATAATCAATACGTATGGCACTTATTGGAGATTGGATTCCATACAATGGCAGGGCTACTGGGGTACCGTCCGTCACAGTACGTGGCCTAGATCACCGTACCGAGGATCCACCCTAACCCTGCAACACAAGGCCAGAACCATCCCTTACTGGATAGTACTAAACAAGACAACCCCGGCAGTTGGAGCTCACAACCGTCCAAACAGCCAAATAAAAAGGGACCTATAGACAGGGGAAAATCTCGTCCTACTTGGGTGCTACCCACTTAGCCTTGTTGTACCTCCCTTATTTTAGCCATTCTCGGTTGATGAGGCTTGAGGCAACGATTACCTTTATAGAACACATCTATCTTAGAATGCTCGTCGTCCACCTGACGATATTCTGAAAGCATTCAATCCATACAAGTTCGTTCCGGGCTCGAACGAAACCGAAGGCATTATCTCTTTACACTCATTTTAGAATCACCCTTAGAGTTAACGATAATAACCCTTGCACTCTGAATCTTCATCTTCACTTGAGACTCACAACCTAACGTTTAATTTGGATCAATGTGGTTTTCGGATATCCAAATCTAGAAACTCGATCCCGGTCTCACCGAAATACAAAACGCCATCCTTTAGGTCCAAGTTGTTTTAAAGTTAAAACAATTCAATTCAAATCATTATCTATATTCACACAGATAGATAATTCACATATCCACAAATAGATAATCAATATCATCACAATTCAACCAAATCATCTCATATCACACAGCAACACATATCCCATATCAGAGATAAACAAATCAAGGCATTCAATAACATTTAGCCATCCATAAGCAAAGATCTATTGATCACACATCTATAATTAATTTAAAATGAATTAAATTAATTACTTCATCTCCAATTAATTTAAAATAAATTAAATTAATTACTTTCATCACTATAAATCATGCTTACTTAACCATTAATTAATCACAAACCAATCAATTAATCACCCTTGATTAATTATATTTAATTACATTAAGTAATTAACCCTTAATTAATTATACAAATTAATTACTCTTAATCATTTAGTAATTAACCCTTAATTACTCTCATTAATTACATTAATTAATGATCCTTGATTAATTACTTTCATTAATTACATTAATTATAATTACTTACATTAATCCTTAATTAAGTACATAGATTATTTATACTTTAATTAATCACTTCCATCAATCAACTTCAATTAATCATAAACAGTAATTACCATCCTGAAATTACTTACTTAATTAATCAACTCCTTAATTAATTATATTAATCCTTTGATTAATTACACTAAATAATCAATCCTTAATTACTTTTACTAAGTAATTATCCTTTAATTACTTCTCATTAAGTAATTCCCTTTAATTAGTTACATCCAGCAATTATACATTAATTACTTACTCTAAGTAATTACACTTATTAATCTCATTAAGTATTTATACTTAATTAATCACCAAGAGATTATCTTTAATTAGTTAACAAATTAATTAACTTAAATTAATCACATTCATTATGTTAATTACAATTGGGTAATTCATCCCTTAATTACCCTTTAAATAAATTAATTAAATCTTTAATTACAGATTAATTAATTCTTTAATTATTAATTAATAAACTTTAATTGTCAATTAATACAACTTAATTACAAATTAAGTACTTCTAATTATCAGTTAATCAATCCTTAATTAACAGTTAATTAACCCTTATTAATCTTTAATTATAGATTAATTATCTCTTAATTATTAATTAATAAACTTAATTATTAATTAATAAAACTTAATTGAGTTTTTTCTTAATTACCGGTTAATTAATCTCAAATTACTTAATTAATTAATTTCTAATTACAATTTAGTTAATCTCTAATCATTAATTAATCAATCATAATTATTAGTTAATTAAATTAATTAATTATTCTTAATTAATTACTTAATTAACCATTATCCTTAATTAATTAAATAAATGAATTATAATTAAATTTATTAATTAACTTAATTAATCTTAAATAAATAAAACTTTAATCCTCTTAAGATAAACCGTTATCTTAATAAATGACATAATTATCATTAAAACATTTTAAAACATTTTATCATTTCAGTTAACTTTACTTAATTAAATCATTAACTAAGTTTTAAAATACTCATTCAACTTGATAAATTAAAGTTACAAATCACAACTTACCTTTAAATGCATTAAAATATTATCAAGTAATAGTTTTGAATTTAAATTAATAAGCTTGCTTTATAAAATCTTTAAAATTTCATTTCTACTTAAGTTTAAAATAACTTTAGCTTTGTTTAACCAAAATTTAAATGAAATAAAGTTTCAAAACTTCTTAAACAATGCTAAATAAAATAACTATTATATAAATAATTTATACAAGAAAGTTTAAACTAATTTCATTTTTAAATTTCAAAAAAACTAGTTTTAAAAACCCTTTTAAAATTTGCTTAACACTTGCTTCGGGTCAAACCCGAGTCCTCTTTTCATTTTAAAATTTTAGTTTAGTTTTTAGTTAAAGTTTTAAATTTCAAAACCTGAAACAAAAACTCTCCTAAACCACTCGAGTTTGCACTCGAGTCACATGCCCAAGTACACGAGTCGATCTTCGAGACAACCCCCACAATAACCCACTGACAAAAGCAAGACCACCGTACACGTGCACCATCGTCGGTGACAACTCCGGCCATCCATGGCACTCTCAACACATCGACCATCGATGCAGCAACAACCTCCGATCATCAAAACGCTCTCACAAGCCACCAATCAAAATCGAATAGTCCAGTTGAACTAGAACCAAAAACCATGGCCAAAAACCCTCCTTGAACTCACACTTCCGACCACTAGACGACGCGCAACCCTGGTCATGCCTCCGCTAGCTTCCCATGCAGCCACTCCCCAAATTCGATGCAACTCGATGCATCAGAGACGCCACCATAATCAAAATTCCAGACTCACCCAAATTAGGTTTAAAAACCTAAATCTCCTCCTCAACGTTCTCTCGACGATCTGGAACACTTCCAGACATTTTTCCCAAGCACCCCGCAACTCCATCCGCCTCCAGTAGAAACCCTGAGATCTCTCTACTCCCTGATTACCAGAGGTCACCTAAAATCAATTTCCAGTCATACCCAAATTGCATCCTTAATACATTATTAAAAATTGAGATTTTAGTTTTAAAAATCTTAACTTTCAAAGTGGATTCGAATTATAATCTTGAAACAACAAACTACGATGTTTGAAATTTAACATATTTTAATTTTGTCTGTAATTCCCAATTTTTCCAGAGATTCTTTGCTATGTTTTACTTAAAACTATTTTTAAGACTTGAATCTTGTTAAAATTAACAAGTTTTGTTTATATCCTATTGTCTAAAATGAATCAGAGGAATGGGAAATGATTTTTGAATAGATCTGATGCCTGTAAGCTTGGAAACAATTGCATATGCCTGATTTTCAGACATGCGCAGCCAATTCACTCACATATATACCCAAATTTAAACATATTAAAGAAAATTTCCAACCTACTTTAAACATATTTTCAAACAACAGCTAAATCCAGATTTTAAAGGATTTATTCACGGTTTTGAAAAGATGAACAAAGCTAACAGTTTACCTAACATGCACATTTCAATATTTAGACATATAATTCATCATCATGCAAACAATATATATCAAACAATGATAATTTATTCAAGCAACCAAATTTAAGATAAAATACAGTTAATTTTACTCACATTTTTAAAAAGTAGAGAGCTTGTATTTTTGAAAAAGGGAACTTTGAAAACTTTGAATTGCGGTGATCTTTGAAAACTTTGATGCTTGAAAAAAGAAACTATGCTTGAACTTGATTCTTGTCTGATTCCAAGTTGCATCTGAAACTTGTATCTTTGGTTTATAGGCTTGCTTTGAAAATGGGTTACAGGCTTTGATATAAGGAGGTTATAGTGTTTTGGAAAAATGCTTAACAGGTCTGTTTTTGAGTTGAGAATGATTATAGGGTTGATTTTTTCATTTGGAAAATGTATTACAGGGATTTTTTTTGATTTTGGAAAGTGTTTACAGTTTTTTTCTTCAGTTTTGATCTGAGGTTTACTTTACAAGATTTGCTTTGTTTTCTTTGTTTAGAAATGAGATGAGAAAAAGAAAAAGAAATGGAAGATGTATGCTTATATAAACTAATTTATGGTTTATTAAAAATCAAAGAAAATGAAAATAAGATTTATGACACTTGTTATTAAGGAGGTTTATAAATCAGCACATGTATTAATGCATTTTATTTATTTTTAAATTGATTTACAAAGCTTTTATATAAATTTCCTAATTAATTTAGTACATTTCTTAATTAATAAATGCTTTCTAAATTTATAAAAATAAAACCTTTAAAAGAAAATAAAATAAAAAACAATTATATTTTAAATAAAATCATATATAGTGTATTTAATCCATTTATAAATGTAAATATAAAACCTTTGTATTTATTTACTATTAAATAAATACTTTCATAATAAATAAATTTCTTTAAGGAAAGACAACATAAAACAAATTATATTCTAATGAAAACTTTATTCATATATTTTATATCCAAGATATTTTAAAATAATTGTTTTTAAAGATTCAAAATTAAATCCAAATATTAAATTCAAATTCAAATTTAAAAATCCAATTTAAATCAACTTAAACATATATATATTAATTTAGATAAACACATTATTAATTTGAAAATAATAATTCTAATTTAAAATTAACTTAAATAAATATATATACATATACAACTAAACAATACTTATTTAAATTTGAAAATAATAAGTCTATTTAAAATCTATTTATAAAACAACCAAATTAAATTTGCGAAGGTAATTATTCCATTTTAAAAAAAATCTATTTATAACAATTATTAAATTCATCACATTATATTGTTTAAAATAACAATTTACCAATTTTAATAGATAAATAAAGAGATTATCATATTTAAATTGCTTGAAATTCTGGGATATCACATGCTTCTTGAGTTGAATCCAGCTTATAGCTTGGGTTTGACCTTGTACTTGTGTCGTAACTTTATTTGTATTGCACTTGAGTTGAACCCGACTTTTAATTTCGGTTTGACCTTGTGCTCACCTGTCCCTGAAATTTTATCATGTGTATATCGGTGTGCATGGCCTTGTGGCATGTACAGTGATACACTGTGCATGCCACAAGTTGTTCGTGTATGATGAATTTAAATTTAAATGATGACGAACAACCCAAATAACTGAGGCAAATAATGTTTTCAAAGAATACATTTTATTTTACATGCAAAAATATTCATTTTCAATTTACCGCGTCAGTGTGTATTTTTGCAGATAGCTCAGATGCTGGATTCAATTTGGAATAAAGTTGAAGTTAAATACAAGTGAATGAGTGATATATAGCGAGGTGAATTTGTAAATTAGAAATCGTGTTGTGATTAAAATTGTATTGTCATTGAATTTGTATGTATATATAGTGAGAGCTCCAATTTGTACTATTTAAAATTGTAATAAATATTTGTTTGAATACAATTTCTATTTGAATTTAAACTCTGCGTTATTTATTTTATTCAGCAAATATTTATTTACTTCTGTGAAAATGAAATAGTACATTAACAAATGCATTTAATGAATATATACATGTTTTTTATCATCAAATAAAAATCATATGCTTGCATATTCAACAATCTCCCCCTTTTGATGATAACAAACATATATTTAAGATTTCAAATTTGTTAAATGTATTTGTTCATTCAATTTGCTCCCCCTATTTGCATTCTCCCTCTTTACATAAAGCTCCTCCTTCATATATGCATGAAAATAAAAATATGTAAATGAGCCTAGATGCATATAGAAAAAACAAAATATTTGATCTTTATTTATCAAAATCTTAACTTTTCTCTCGCCCTTTTGTTATCAGCAAAAGAGTAATAGTGTTAGAAAAATAGAGATTAAGTGATAGACATTAATACATCAATACCCAATCAAGTTTAAATATTAAATTTCAACAAAAAAATCAAACAAAAATCATAAACACTCTGTTAGGCGCATATTCCACTTTAGAATGATAGAAGTGATGTCATCATATAAAACCATATGGTTGTGTCTGTTTGTGGTATATTTATATCAGGAATTAGCATATCTACTAACCATGCATAACCGTTAGGACTTTTAAATGAGATTAGCAGTATTCCAAATTTTTATTGAAAAATGAATTCAAGTATCTTCTAACCACACATAGCCGTGAGGACTTTTAAATGAGATTAGAATCTACTTGTCTATTAGATCAACCAATTTTGATATACGTTACATACATGCATAACCGTGAGGACTTTTAAATGAGCATGGAAGCACATAATCAAAAATTCCTAGTAATTCACTCATGCATAACCGTGAGGACTTTTAAATGAGAGTGAATACTTTGGATGTTTTTTATAGCTAAAAATATAACAAAATGAAAGCGAATTTTCTATTTAAAATACCACATATTGACATACTATATTGGATTTGGACGAGTAATAGTCGATAGAAATATGATAGAATTAGAGATGGTCATGGAATTTTTTACCAACAAAAAGTTTTATAAGTCTTCTTTAAATTTCTTAAGAAATTTACTAATTATACCATCTCAAGTTATAATATATGATTAATATCAACACTCATCACTTTTTCAATCGCCATTTATCTTTTCGATAACTAGTAGGGAGTCAGATTAGTTAATGTAGTCATTTAAAATCAAATCCAAAGATAATTATAAAATCAAATTTTCCAAAAATGACTAATCTAAAACAAGGTCAATAAAATTTGATTTTCTAGAAGGGTTTTATAAACGAAAAATGTCTGCAGTTTGAAAATTATTTGAAATGAAAAATATGCAGATTTTTTCTTTAAGAAATGCGGCGCAGTTAGTAAATATTTCTTCATAAAACAAATTCCACTAGTAGTTTTTCTATAAACTTGATTACCAGTGTACTCTACATCTGAATTTTGCTTTTACTTAAAATTATTATTTGTTGAATGTTATAGACCAGACCGTGATGTGTGCAACAAAATATCTCAAAATCATTTTTAACAGCTTTTAAATGAAATTGAATTGAAGTCGTGTAAATAATGAACATAGTGTCAGATAAATATATCCACTTGTATCATGAGCAATCATCAACCAATAAAACACCATCATTTGACCAAACCAATTTACGTGTATTAGTTCAAAGGTGAAATGATGATTGGCCAACATCTTTGCACAAATCAGAGTCAAAAATAAGAACAAGTCAAGTAAGATCATATTAATTAAGAATAAGTCAGAATCAAAATGAACATTTATTTTTTCATCACATAACTGGCTGAATTAAATTTAGATTATGGTGCAGATTATCACATTTAATAAATAGATCAAGATGAATACCATTACCATTTTTTACCTTTACGATAATTTTCATTGTTGCCCATTGTGATTCTGCCACCTTTGTACTAGGCTAAGGAACTCTGATTTGTTGCCCATTGTGTGTTTGGAACAGCCATAATCTAGAGAACAATGTTGTTGTTCCTTAGTCTTCCACCACACCTGCACGAGAAAATATTTTTGTGGTCTATTTGTTTTTATAGGTCCATGGTTGTTAGTGGCAACCGATTATGAAAAATAATTTTATGGAGACCTAAAACTATTTATATATGTTCTTTTCGGCATCCAGATTTGTTTAACTTTGAGAGATTTTATATTCATGCCTTTTGAAACCCAAATTGGTATGATTTTCACATTTTTGGGTCTATACCAGCAAATATTGTGGTTGTGTCCATTTTTTCCAGCAAATTTAATTCTTTGGGTAAGGAAATATCTAGTTAGTATCAAAGAGAAAAATGGAAGGTCCTTCTGCCTTCCTCTTTCGTAATTAAAATTAGATTCAATTCCTAGATTGTAATTTATGTATAACATATTTAATTATAGTATAAAATAAGTGAATAAGAGATTTGATATTTTACAAATTGTTACTTGCATAAAATGATCACAAGAATATGTGTGTGTACACACACAAAAAAGATAAATAGATTTGACAAGCTATTATATACCTATGTATATAAGACATCAATTTTCAGATCCATATTAACATGTGCTTTAAGACGTCAATTTGTAAATCCATATTAACATGCATGCTTGATTGCAACCAAAATAAATGATTGTTGTATATATTTAAGTGTGCATATAATTAAATTATTAAATAATATGTAAAATACATTTGAAAGGATTAATTCCTAAATACATAAAACAAATAAAATAAATTAAATAGATTAAAGTTTTATGTTTTGTTTCCTCCCTTTTGAATTTTACTTATAAAAAGTAAAACAACATATGTGTAGTAAGTCAAATTTTAATAAAATTTAGTGCAATTAATTATATGCCACAAACTAATTTGGGTAAGGTGTGATCATGTATAAATATATAAAATAAATATAGATTTACCTTTATGAATCCAACGCTTCATGACATTTTGATTTGTGAATCAACTACTAGACTCCTTGAATCAACACCCAATCATGCTATATCGAATGAACCATGTAGTTTAATTTTATTTGATTTTGTTTTAGGGAATAGAGTTCGGCTATAGAGGGTTTTGATGGGGAGAATATGGCGGCCCTATATGAAGAAACAAGAAGGAGAAAACAATCAAATGAAATAAGCATGGGATTTTTTTTATGAAGAGAATGGAAACTTTTCCCATTCTTCTCCTTAAACTTTCCTTTATTAATTTCCAACTAGATATAAATAAATATTTAGACCAATTATTCCCCCTTTATGGCTAGCTATATCCTATTTATATATGGACCAATTTTTCACTTTTCACAAAGCCTGTTTAATATATACTAACAACGTATATCAATATACACTTATATAACCTTTATATACACATCCAAATAATTATTAACAACACCCCAAACACCAAATAAATTAATAGCTAATATTTATTCAACATTGGTTATTTAAGTAATTTATAACACTTCAGAAACTAATTAAATCATGTGGTTTTTCAAAGAATTTACAAATACTAATGTGAAACTCAGAGGTGTGAATTCAATATGCAATTAATATTAATTTTTTTCAAAAATCAACATTCACGCATCAACGTAGCTAGTAGCATGATAGTTTGGCCAAATTCATCTATTATAGATTATTTGGGGAAATCATATTCTATATTACTTCAAGCGATACCTGTAGTGACAATAATTTTTATGCATTCCTTTGCTAACACAATATCAAATGTATGGAGTCCAATATTGGACAAAACTCCAATGTTATCGACATTCAACTCGATCAGTCCATAAACAAAGTTCTTGTTTCAATAATAATATTTATTATTAACCGTTCTACCCTGACGAGCAATTTTTACTTTCAATTGGCTATAATTGGACATGACACCAATCTCATACAATTGAACAGATTAATCTTTATTGAATAGTGCTTTACACAGAATGCTTTAACTCGGATCTAACTATAATCGTTCGATGGCCAACATGTCGTGATTTAATTATAATCAAAGCGGAGTATCTACATTGAAATTACAATATTCTCAAGTCGATAAAACTGTGTGACATCATCACATTGATATTGCTTGTTTGACTTAGTTGTTATCAATCGGTAGAAAACTCTCGAATACGTGATTCCATAGCTATCTTATAACTACAAGGGCATAACCCCTTGATGCCCTCAGTAGCATGAGTAATACATTGCCTAATATTTGTAGAGCGTTACACAACTAGTCTCAACGAATTAATCAATATCCTTTCTTGAAACATCTTGATTGGGGATATTTAAAACGAATTTTTTTTTGTAATTAATTATTCACCATTGCATCTATTTGCAAATACAATCACATATCATTTTATTACTGGATTTTATTATTAATGTACTTTAAATTAATTATTTAATCAATTATATTACATTATAACAAAGTACATATAAGAAACCAAACTTTATTTCGAACAAGATTAATTACAGATTTCGATATATGTAAAAAATTACATAATTATCCTAGGGTATACTACTAACTCTCTCAATCTGCCAGTTGCACTTGGGGTCAATTTTGGAATCTTAATCCAATTCCTTTGACCAGATTTCTCAAAACGTATCAAGGTAGTTCCTTAGTGAATGGATCTGCAATACTGTTTTATTATCTACTCTACCAACCAACATCTCTCCATCGTAATAAATTGTCTTATCATGTGGACTTTTGGAGTATGTTTCTTGACTTTTTGTGAGCCTAGGTTATTTCATGATCTATATCGCGAAACTGTTTTCACAAAACAACCACTACACCAAAACAATGCTTTAACAATATATTATATTTCCCAATTTGCAAAAAAAATTAATATTATAGACAACCAAAAGTAAAACAAGTGGGATAACCAATAAAGTGTTAGTAAAAATAAACAATTATATGTAAATAACTTGTAAAATATTGTTTATAATTTAAAACACAAAAGCGTGTTAGAATACTTACTTGGTAAATATGCAAATAAACTCTAGTTAGGTGAAGTGTTTTATTTTAAGATATTTTTTAGTTCTCGCAATTTTATTAAAGAGGTCTTTCTTTTCACAATTATTTCCCTTTATGCTACTTATTTACTTCAACCCACATCCACCTCGCCTAGGGTTTCTTTAGCCGTCTTCCTAATCCACCTCGCCCAGGGTTTCTTTAGTGGCCTCGTCTAGGATTTCTTTTTTGCAGTAGCATGGATGCATAACACAGCTTCTGCGTTGTAGGGACACACAACAGCAAGGGTTCGACAACAACGCGATTTCTCTCAAAGTAGATATCTTCCCTAGGCATAGATAACTTCTCCAAGACAAATAGTAGTAGGCACATGTTTTGATGCATCAGTTGGAAGGATGAGAGATGATGTAATGAATTTTTAGCAGATGTTGGCTTCTAGAGTTCAACTAAATGATGCAATATTTAAATTTCTTATGACTGGTTTGATTAAATGAGGTGCTTCTAAGGAGGCGATTAGGCATTTGGAATATGTTAGGAAGAATAATTCTCGTAGTATTTTGGATGAATGAGTTAAGGTTTTGAGCTTTATGGTAAGATTGGATCATATATTAAAATTTCCTATACTTGAAATGGAAAATTAATAATTTGTTGGAAATGGTGACCAAATTCAAAACCCTAGGGTGAAACCTGTTTCCAAAGCAGAAATTGAAAGCGAATTATCCGAATGGAAAGAGGTGAGCAAGAAAAAGAAAAAATTTCCTAGGGTTCAAGCCGACAAAGTAAAATTCCATGAAGTACGAATCTCAAACAACAATAATAATCAATCTAAAGTGGAGCGATCTTAACAATTTAAGCCAGGTATACACAAGTGGGCAACTGCTTTAGTGGGGAACACAATCTTTAATGGTGGGGTTCAAAAATTTAAAGGTGTGGTTGACGACGAAGGTATTTCTATAGACCTGGATGATTTAGTATTTACTGATGCAAAAAGAATGTGGAAACATTTAAGTTATATTCAGTTGGCTGGTAAAAGACCATATTATATGCATTTAAATGCTTTAATTAAACGAGAATGGAACCCTAAAGGTACCTGGAACATATTTGCAAGGGAGGATGGTTTTTATCTTATAAATTTGAAACGAAGAAGATTGCAGCAAAGTTCTAGGGGGTTCCATGGTTCATGAGCAACAAATTAATCTTTATCAAACGATGAGAGGCTAATCTTAGACTTGAGAGGGATGTGTTGGTATCACACCTTATTTGGGTGTGAATGATAAACCTGAATCTTGCATTATGTAATGCGAGGGGATAAGTAAACTGGCTAGCTTAATAGACACCCCCTTGGCAATGGATTATTACACTAAGAAAGTCAAAAGGCTAAAGTATGCTAGAGTGTTGATTGATGTTAAGACTAATGATAAGCTTAAACAATAAATGAGAGCCAAGGATAGACAAACTAATGTGTACGTGCGTGATATAGAATATGAATATATTCCCGCTATATGCAAGCAATGTTAATGCTTTGGGCATAGTGATGCACAATGTGAAACTATAATCAAGCCATTCAAACAGATATGGAGAAAGAAAGGTGAAAGTAGCGTAAATAATAACATGTGCACAAAGTAAGAAAGTCAAGATAAAAATTCGAGCTCAACAACTAAACCCAAGGAGACAGTTGCTGCTGCACAAAAAACGCAGTCATCCTCATATATACATCATGGTATTAATTTCGAGGACCCTACAGGTAAGAAGGTGATGGAGGACCATGAAATTCATGGGGAAAGTGAGGATAACTAGAACGAGTCATCTAAGGAAATCTAGGTGGAGACATCATCCCAACACTATGTTATGGAGAAACTAAAGTAGCTACTTAAAATAATAAAGGATTTAAGAAAACTAAACATTGAACTACACAGTCCTTCTAAAGAAGAAGAAGACGAGGAGGAGGTGCATATTGACAAAGAGTACACCAAAATTAACCAAGAGTATGAAAATCATTTTGTTTCCATAATAAATACAAGCAAGGAATATAGTATGCGAGATGAATATCCTAGGAAATTGACGAGCCGACTTCTCAAACTTATATGTCAATAATAAATTGGAATGTTAGAGGTCTAAATAGTGATACCCACAAATTAGACCTCTATAATCTTAGAATGTGTTTTCTTCCTTTTATGACGGGTATACTAGAGAACAAGTTCAATGATAATAATCTAAATTTCTTTACTGAATCAATGGGAGACGAATGAGAGTTCCTACACAACAATGATTAGGGTGAGAAAGGCAGAATACTTTTTATGTGGAATAAAGCTATCTGGAAAGTGTAATTGATATACAAAGATGTTCATCAAATCTCTATTAAAGTAGTTAATGTCGGAGGCCAAGTCCTATTTATATGTGTTGTCTATGCTAGTAACCTAGCAAGTCAAAGATCTGGTCTATGGAAAAAATTAAATGTAATGACAAAAACATCAATGATTCCTAGAATGTAATGGGGAATTTCAATGCTATTTTAAAGGCAGAAGAGAAGAGAGGATAAGTTTTTGAGTTAGCCGAATTTAACAACCATGTTGCTACTGCTAGATTAATCAAATCGGTTCAGACTGGCCTGCAATACATATTGAGAAGTGGTGATTGCAAAAAAAATCATGTGTAAACTTGACAGAGTGCCGATCAATACAAATTGTATAAACAAATTTACTGATATTAAAGTCGGCATTCTATATAACTCTACTAGTGACCATACTCCACTATATAGGAGAGGAATGATCAGGGAAAAGGCAAGCCTTTTCGATATGCAAACGATTGGCAATATTTTGAAGGGTATCATGAAGTTGTGAACATTTAGGGGTGTGAGCAGGTAGTGGGAAATCAATTTTACAACCTTGTCCAGACCATCAGAGTTATTAAATTCTGACTTAGGGAGTGGAACAAATGTAGAATCAAAAATAATGACAATATCAAGTTACATGAATTAAAGAACGAGGAACTTCTAAAACTTATAGATTCAGGCTCAGCAGACGAAGCCCTTTGGAAGCAATACTATGAAGTGCAATGAAAATTAAAAGAAGCGATGAAAATCAAGGCAATGGAATTAAAGAAAAAAGCTAAGGAGAAATGGCACAGTGAAGGAGATGAGTGCATATTTTTTTTACACTAAAATGTCAATTAAGACTAATACTAATTATAGTTTACAATTCTTTGACCAGAATGGAAATGAGTTAGTGGATTTTGCTAAAATTAAAGAGGATGCTGTCAATTATTTCATTGGATTATACTATGGCCAATGCGAGACCAACTTACCCAAAATTCAAAGCAGATGGTTGATAAATGCTTGAGGCAAAAGAATGTTGAATAGGGCTGTGACTGAGGCCGAAGTGGGGGAAGCTTTGCAGAGTATCCATATTGATGCTAGCCCTAGCCCCAACGGCATGGGTTTTGGCTTCTTCGGACTACATTGGAACAACTTGAAAAATAGCATTATATCAGCAATTCAGGAATCATTTCAGCCGAGTAAAATTCTAAAAGAAATTAATCACACATTCACTCGCCTTATCTAGAAAACCTTCAAGCCTTCCATGATAGAAGATCATCGACCAATAGCGTGCTGTAATGTAATCTATAAAATCCTAAGCAAGGTTATTTGCAACAGAATGAAAAAAAATCTTACCAAACACTATTATTGAATGCCAAAGTGCTTTTATCAAAGGTAGAAGCATCTATGAAAACTCGCTTACAACACACGAATTAATAAGGAACTTTAAGAAGAAAGGCGTAGATAAATTATGTATGAAAGTTGACCTCCACAAAGCATATGATAAGATTAATAAATATTTCATCCTACATATTCTTAGTTGTATCATACCTTCTCCATTCTTGTAAATGGGATCCTCAAAGGATTTATTAGTAGCAATCAAGGGATAAGGCAAGGAGATCCCCTATCTCCTTACCTTTTGTAGTTTCTATGGAATTTTTTAGGTTCCAAATGGAATTAGCATGTCACAACAAGCATATCCAGACTATACACAGTTTCTAACCTAGAGTATGCCAACTGTTATATGTTGATGACTTGATCCTTTTCATAAAGTCAAGTTGTGAGGAAGTTCAAATTATTATAGATATATTCCAAAAACAAGAAAAGTATGTGGGACTCAAACTAAATGATCAAAAAACTAGGTGTTATTTTAACAAGTTTTGTAGGACCAAAAATGAAGTGATGGAGGTGTTAAAAGTCCAGGAAGGACAATTACTAGTTAAATACTTGGAGTCCCTCTCTCCTCGAATAAAATCACAGACAGAAAATATGCAGTTTTGATCACAAAAATTAAAGAGATATTATAGGCTGGAGTTCAAGGTTACTTTCTTTTGTGGGTCGAACTAAATTGGTGCATATAGTGACTTAGGCTAAGATTAATTTCTTGCTATAGACAATTCAACTTCTCAGTGCTTTAATTGAGAAAATAGAAAAGGTCTGGTCGGACTTTATATGGAAAGGAGGTCTCCATAAAATTATGTTCCAAGATCTATGCTTTTCAAAAGAAGAGGATGGAGTCGGGTTACGAAGACTTGAAGACATGCGAGAAGCTTTTACACTCAAGCAGACTTAGAGAGTAATTGACTCAAAATGTCTATGGGCCAGATGGATAAGGCAAGGATATATTAAAAGAAATTTTTGGCAGATAGTTGTTGATAACAATGCTTCGGCTACATGGAAGGCTATATTGAGAGTTAAATACAAATTAGTTGAAAATTGCAGAAGAGAAATTGCTAGAGGAATGGAAATTGGTTTATGGAAGACCCTAGGTTAGAATGCCATTCTTTTGTTGACTACTTAGGGTGGGATACATACTCTGCATGTGGATGCCTAGAAAATTCCATCAATTCCCATGCACCTATGAACAACAATGCAAATCCAATACATGCCTTTATTTTCTAGAAAAGACAATGACATTTGGACTTGGAAACACAATGGGGATGAATTCACTGTAAAAACAGCATGGAGGCAATTCGATTAAAGGAAAAAAAAGTCAGTTGGAGTAAAATCATCTAGGATAGATCAAATAACCCTAAAACGGCGCTAACTGCCTACAAAGCAGTTTTGGGTAGACTCCCAACTAGGGACAAATTGCATAAATGGGAGGTTATTGAAGACAAATTGTGGTGTATGCAGTAATCAGGAAGAGAATCGTTTGCACTTGTTCTTTAAATGTGAATTTTCGAAAGCGATATTTGAAGCATGCAAATATGCAACTAAACCGGCAATTTCTACGGATGAAATTCGTAAACTATTTCATACCTCATCAGTCGAAGACAGCATGAACACTTGGAAACCAAAATGTATGGAATCGAGTTAACAATTTTTGTATGGACCGTTTGGAAGGAACACAAAAGATGAATTTTTCGAAAGCAAAAAAAGAAAAAGCAACCAATGTTAGCAAATTAGCTCTCTCAGACATGCAAATTGTATTTAAAAGAATCAGTGAAAAATTCTTTACCACTAGAAGGGGATGAGAAACAATCAAGATTCAAGTAGAGGACCTGAGGTAGGGAATGCTAGATAACCCAAGTATGAGTGATCGGCTTCCATGAGAGATTGATTTTCTATAGATTTTGAGAGTAGATCTGGAAAAGGAGAGAGAACGAATTTATTCTTTGTACTTGTTAAAGTTAACTTTTGCCTTTATTATGCTGTATATGTGTTGCTGCTAGCTGGGCCGATCAGTTTTTAGGTTGTGATCACCAAATAAAGTTTAACCAATTTAAAAAAAGTATGTATGTATGTGTGTTTGTGTGTGTATGTACGTATATATTAGTCCATTAGTTTGACAAAAGTAATAATGGGCATATCAAAGTTATGGATCAACCTAGTTCCTAAGTGCTAAAAGAGACATTAACATTCATTATGACCAAGCTTTTGGTAACATAGTTCTCACTTGCCACTAGTGAGTGATACATAATGTTTATCTCATGCGATAATTCCATCGATGCTATAATTTACTAACTATGGAGTTGGTTATCTAGACAAATTTTAGGGTTTAATGACCTTTGTAACCTTCAACCTTTGCCTATTTGGAAAACCTTAATTCATGAACTCCCAGCTATATAGTAAGGTATGCATATAAGTCATGAATGCCTCTACTTGTTGGAAAATGTATTAGATTTGCTTATTATTTAGAAACTAGATGATAAAACCAACAATAAATAATGAGATAAATATTATGCATCATTTTTTAGCAATGGTCAAACAAATCCATCAAAACAAACTCAACGGACATATCTGTAGTGTTATACTCTTTTGAGTGCAAATTTATGCTTCTCTTCACATACAAGATTATGACTAGTTAAAGTTGATTGCTCATACACCTATGATAATTGCTAATTTTCTCGTACTTCAAAAAGTTAGATGATAGAGTCCAAGTCTTCTAACAACCAAAACAAACATTATAATGATAGTTGCTAATTTGCTCATACTTTAAAAACATTATATGTATGAATTTATGTAAGATCGAGTAATTCGTGAAGACGTGTTGGAGTGATTTTTAGTCACAATACAACACCCCAAAGATCCAGAAATAATTTTTGGATGCAGTAGTGCAAAAAAAAGTTTTGCCTAAGGCAAAGTGCCAATGTCGAAAGTGATAGAAAAGTAAAATACCCAAAGTGAAAATAGGAAGATTTATAGTCGTTTGGGAGCATGTACCTACGTCCACTATTGAGATGTTCTTTGTTACCTTTGTCAATTGAGCTTAAGTAGGCTCAATAGGGTCAAGTAGGCTAATTCTGCCATTAATGATTCTTTATAAAAGCTTAAATCTAAAAAAATTAGGATGATTGCACATGAGTATATCAGAATGCTTTCAATCTTTCAAAGTTCGAATCTTGTTTATGAGGACCGTGCCTTGTATTTATAGGAAATTGCAACCCTATCAATGGTGTCGACCTTTTCTCTTGCATTGCTGACTTTGCCCACTTGTAGGGCTAAGATTTGGACATGTGTCATTATCCGGTTACCTGAAGATTGACATAGATGCATGTCGTAGTAGTCCTATATATAGCTATGGCTATCAACCAGTATGCCTTGTATAAACATTTGGCTACATGAGCCATTGATGTAGATGATGGCCATCTTAGCTGTTGATTTTGGTTTAGTATGGATGTTCCCTTAAGCAGGGAACTTATGTAATGTAAGCTGAATTAAGAAGTCGGCCTATATACTTGGTTATGGTTGCTTGAAATGGTTTCGGTAACGACCACGGAATGGTCTCAATATATGATCTGAAGGCAGTATGTAGTATCGAAGCTGTGACATTCTTTGATGCTTTTAATCTTTTGGTTGAAGGCCCACCTTAAGGCCAATGATTTTGGTTTAAGGTCAATGGGATGATCTTGCATTTGGTACGAGTGACAACATATGTAGTCCTTGATTTGAGTCTTATCACCATGCTTTCTTTTTTAGGTTGTTTTCCTTTGAACGCTTTTTATTCTTTGGCATGTAGGTTTATCTGTTGGGATGAAATACTGAAGGAAGTCATGCGATACCATATGCAAAGTATGCATTGATATTTAATTCTTATAGGAAACCATATACATAATCGAGCTTCCGAACTTAAGCCAAAGACTCACAATCTTCCGCTGTTCACATACAATGAGTAACGTGAAATACTCCTTTTAGTTTTAGGCTTTTATAGTCAAGAATTCAATATAACAAAGTAAAAATTATGGTGTAACAATGCCTCCCAAAATTTACTTCGTATGATGAATACAAAGTGAACTTCGGATTAAAGACAACTAGAACATACTTCATACGTGGCTACTTTGCTCTTTCACTAGTATGTCTTAGACTCATAACTTTTAAATTAATCAATATTCGACAGAATCTTGAAACCGAATTCCATTATATGGTAGAGATCCGTATAAGGATTTGAAAATCTAATCTTTTCATATAGCGAGAGTTTTGTAAATCTGATCTCTTCATATGGTGAGGGTTTGAAAATCTAACCTCATCGTATAGTGAGGATTTGAATGTCGAAGGCTATATATAGTAAATGCCATAGGGCGAAATTAATTTTTTTTTCCAAAAGCTATGTATAGTAAGGCAAAATTTATCTGATCTCATTGGATAATGATGGTTTGAATTTGGAAATCTTACCTCAAGGTGAGGGTTTGCAAAAATAGATTTTGAAAATCTAACCTTATCGCGTGGGTTTGGAAAGTAGATTTGAAAATTTTACCTCATTATAAGGATTTGGAAAATTTTACTTTATTACGAGGGTTTAGAAAATTTTACCTTGTTATGAGGGTTTGGAAGCATAAGAGACATATCAGTTACAGCTAGAGGAAGGATAACTATGGTGCTTTCCATATTGTGGTCCTCATTAGCGAGGCTAGAATTAGAGGAACCGATCTAAGCCAGTTTGGGTGTTACTTACCGAATTACTTGCTGACATCCATAAGGATTTTACCTTGATGACCCCATGTGTCTTTGCTAACTCTCTAGGCAAGTGTGAATTCTCATGAGGAATATGAGCTCCTGGTCCTTTTGACCGGTTTATCATTTCGAATTGGTTAAATACTTATTTTAATCTTTAAATATTGTGATAAAAACTTCTAATTAGGGTGTATAATTAACCATGAATATAATTTCTTATCCCAAAGTAATCGTCTGCTCAGTCAACATTGCCCTCGCATCATCTGGCTTTTTCAAGGGTCCATAGGCTTGTAGAACTTGCTATGGAACCCAAGACAGGGCTTGGGCAATGTTTGGTATGCATCAGCAGTCTGTATATAGAGAGACTCTGCACTCTTCCCTTTCTCATGTTTCTTTACTTCTCCGATCTCTGTGACATAGCATTCTCGACCATTACTCTGGATGCCTTGGATAGCTCTTACTCCATTCTTGGTGGGAAACTTCATCATCAAAGACCATGGAGCAAGTCTATCCTAAAAGTACCAAGGTCCGATTGGCCTAAGAAAGCATTAATGGCAGAATATTTGTTGGCCACAACAAACGTCTATACTAGCACTATCTTATGGTCTCCTTCACCCAATTCCACAAACAAATTAATACCCCCAACTGGCTCCTTAGCCTCTCCGGTAAGTCCTTGAGCGTGAGATTTACATGGCTTCAGATCCTTCTCATCGATTTTCATTTGATAAAAATTTTCTTGAACAAAACATTAACTGAGCTCCCACAATCAATCATGGCCCTGTGCACTATTGCTGGCTAAACAATGGCCATAATTACCATGGGGTCAAATGTTGGCGCTTCAACCCCATCTGCATCCATATTCCTAAAAATGATGTCATCGTTCATCTTCCTCTACTCAATAATGGCCTTGAGCAGAGTATGAGTTAACATGGCTTTAGATCCTTCTCGTTGATTTCATCTGATCGAAAGTTTTCTTAAACAAAATATTAACCAAGATCCCATAATTAATCAGGACCCAATGCGCTATCATTGGCCCAACAATGGCCGTAATCACCATGGGTTCAAGTGTCAGTACTTCCACCCATCTGCATCCATATTCTTAAAAATGATGTCATTATTCATCATCCTCTGCTACTTTGCTGAAGTCCCATTTCTCTATGATGAAGCACATTTTTTGAGGCATATGCCTCAACCGACTGCCATGTCTTTGCATCTCATTCTATGTTTTCTCTATCAGATGAAGGCATTTAGATATAGTATTTTAGCAATTCTCCTCTTAGGCTGTCTTAGTCCTTTTATGCTAGACCTTTTATGCTAGACCCTACCTGATCACCTTTGGTGATTTTGAAAGTCTATATCAGTGGATCGTATAGTGTATATATATGCAAGTATAAGTGACTAACTATATAATGTATCTAATATAAACTTGATAGATGATAATAGCAAAGTAAATGGAAATAATCACACCAGGATTTTATACTGGTTCGGAGCTCCCGTCCTACGTCCAGTCCCGAAGCTCCTCTTCAGAATTCAACTATCAAACACCCTCACTTCTCCCGAAGGAATAGGCTTGGTTACAAAGGCTTGTTCTTGTCAAGTGTGTGTTCTATAACACGAATATTGACTATTAAATACAAATGCTTTCCATCTATATATCTAGAGAATATTGATTGAAGAGTTCTGAATATATGGAAGATTAAAATACAGATATTCGATTGCTAGAGATCAAGTATAAATCAGAGAATAAGAGTAAAGAGCATAAATAAGTAAGGTGAAGTCTTCTCTTTGATTCTTGATGATATTTATAGCGGTAGAGAGATTGCTTGAGTGGTTGTATCCATTAACAAGTGTTGTATGGTCGCTCCTGATGGTGATGAAGAGTTGCAGCGAAGAGGAGTGAAAATGTCTTTTCAATTGTGACAGTTGTTCTTTGAATATTCACAGCAGAGTTCAAAATCAGACGTATGGAAAATGTTTCAGACGTCTGGCTCTTATTTTTTTTTTGCATATGGTTGCTTTTCAGACGTCTGAGTACATTGACCAGACGTCTGATTATGTCTGATTTGCGAAACAGAGGATTCAATCAGACGTCTGGCTAGTGCACCCAGACGTCTGAACTTGTGCATGTTGCTTTCCTTGTGTCTGTGTCATTGCTTTCCTGATTCTATCGACTTGTAGCCTCTTGATACTTCTTTGAGTCTTGTTCTTGTCTCTTTGGTGATGTTACTTTAACAATTACCTGTAAATAGAGATATATATGCATATTCGATCTCCATTGTATAGTTGTTATCATTGAAACCATAGAATTGATTTCCTAACAATCTTCCCATTTTTGATGATGATAACTATTCAATGTACTTATATATAGATCATAAATCTCCCCCTGAATATGTGCTTATTTTCAATGTTTTATGATTATACTTACATTTCTCCCCCTTTGGCATTATAAAAAAGAATTATAAAATTGAAGCCAATCGTCAAACAAAAAGGAATTTTCATTAATAGGTCTAAATTTGATTACATACATAGATTTTGTCATTTGTACAAAAAGTTGATATCCCAAGAAAAATCTATGATTCCCAAAATCTATGATTCCTTTGGAGAAGCTTTATTTTGATCATCTTCCTTTGGTTCTTCTTTTTCAGAAGTGCTAGCCTTTGTAGGAGATGTTAAAGCTTACTTGAGAGGTTCATCCTCAGAGAGTTTGGAATGTTTTGCGGGAGGAGAAGGTAATGGGGTTGGCCAATCTTCAGAAGGTGGTGTTAGACCGCGAACCCGTTGTAGTACTTCTTTAAGAACCGACAAGTCAGTTGAAAGGGATTCTTCTACTATGGCTAGGCGTGTAGCAAATGATGTTTCGAAGTTGTCAATTCGCTTAGCCAAAAGTTTTTGATTTTGAGATCGTATATGTTGATTTCGAAGGGTGAGATCTCGAACACTTTCATTTGGATTTGTATCCGTTCGAGTCTCCATAATCTCATCTTGTCCTGGATAATCAAATGGTGCAGGAGGAGGTGGTGTTGCTTCTCCATGTTCCTCCTCCTCTTGAGATGGTTCGATGTGTGGTTGAGGAGGAGGCTCAACTCGTCTAGATTGACGATTGTGCGTCCAATCTTCGATGGATATAAATTTTGGGGGAATCTCGGGTAGATGCATAAGGGAGAAAAATTTGTTGGAAGCATATTTAGATGAGATTTCTTCGAAGGTCGATAAGTAGGATGGAATGTTATGTGCACGAAGAAGTCTCACAATATAAGTTAGGTAAATAATTGATGGCCTTGATCGAGCCCAAAAATGCATTAGCTCATCGAAGATGAATTTGGCCCAATTCACCCTTTTTCCACTAAATAGAGCATGTAGGGCATTGTGCTCTAATTCGGTTATTTGCTCGTCACTTCCCTACGTGGAACAATTGTATTGATTATCATTTGAGTTAGGAGTCGAGCTTTTGGACGTAGATATTTGGAGGCAAATTTTGGCATTTCGTCCTTCCAAATTTGATGAGTAATACTGTTACGTGGCTTGAAGTGCATATCGAGAATGTTGTATAAATCTTCCCCTGTGTCAGAGCATCCTAGGGTTCTACCTATTATGCCCGGAGTTAATCTAATCGTGTTCCCATACACGCTAGACCAAAGCCAGTTATCCTCATCTTCAGTGTTCCAGACTGAAGTACTATCTAAATTCGTATAGAATAGAAATATGGCTAATTGGTCTATTTGGATGTCATTAGAAGTGAATGAAATTAAGGTTTCCAACCCGGCATTTTCACATAATTCATCCAAATCATACATAGGAAATTTAAGGAGATTATTGAATGGACCTATGTGGAGTTTTTTCTTTTGGATATCTTCATACCTTTTGATGGAATGTGGCGCTCTATTCATCCGCCTTTCGATCTGATCATCGGAGCACACCTGAGGATTTAAAGATGAGGTCGGTTGGTCTGGTTTTCGTTTTGAAATCTTAGGATTCTTAGTTCGAGCAGGCATTATGATTTGATTTTCTTAAAGATGACGTTTTGGAGAGAAAATTATCTCTGAGGGGATCAGAGGTTTTAATTATTTTGAGATAAAACAAAAAAAATGACGTTATCTGGGCGAATTTAAAGGGTCGATTGGATTTCAGACGTATGGATTGGAAATCAGACGTCTGGTTTGCCCTAAATTGAGTACAACAGATAAATTCAGACGTTTGGTTTTTGTGTTAGACGTCTATTTTGAACGAGTTTGTAAAACTAGAAAGGCAAAGAGATTTATCAGACGTCTGGGTATAAAAATCAGACGTCTGGATTAGGTTATTTTTGAAAAACTTCATGGCAGAGAACTAAGTCAGACGTCTGGATTGAGTACCAGACGTTTGAAATTCTCTGATTTATATTTTGAGGAGATAGACCAAATTCTCAGACGTCTGTGGGGTATATCAGACGTCTGACATATGCACAGTGCTTAAAATTTAGATGTATATCATTGTGTCAAACGTCTGAAGTTCATAGCCAGACGTCTGAAAAAAGCAGTTTGTCTAAAAATAGCCTAAAACTTGATGGTTTTGCTTATTTCTCGAATTTTTATAATAAATCAAAAAAATATTATTGTTGTGAAATAGCAAATAAGCACAGATACATATAATAACAAATATAATTTATTTAGAAGGCGATGGAGTTTTATGATCTCCTGACTCGTTATCCCTCCATGGTTTAAGTGCAGACCATATATTTCCACGTTCATGGGTTCTTGGGGAGCCAAAATATCGTCTTGGTGAAGGGTCCGAAGGAGTACGATATAAAGACGAGGGATCCAAAGAACTATAAGGTTTTAGTATTTATTCCCAAACATTATTACGTTCAAATTGATTTAATTCTTCTTGCATGGCTATTATCAAAAAATTATCGTTTAAAGCTTCTTTATAATTTTTTGGTTCAAAATTTGACACAAATGCTATATGGCTAATTTGATTGAGTTGATTTCTAATTACACTAGAATTAAGATCTCCAATGATATTATCTTTTGGATGATTCTTAAGAATTCTAGGAGATGATATCAAAGTGTTATTTGGCACATTTGTTTCATTAGTAATAGAATTTGTTGAATTTGTTAGTGGAATAATTTCTTCTTCATCATTAGTATAACTGTTAAAAAGATTTTCGTCGAACGAAACATTTAAACTTTCTTCAATAGTGTTATTTCGTTTATTGAAAATTTTATATGCTTTGCGACGATCTGAATATCCGACAAAGATATCTTCACTGGCCTTTGGGTCAAATTTTCCTAAGTTATCTTTTGCATTTAATATAAAACATTTTGAACCAAAGGTTTTAAAGTATGATATTTTAGGTTTTTAACCAAAAAATATTTCAAAACAAGCTTGTTTAGTCATAGGACGTATGGTTACTCGATTTAATACATAACAAGTTGTAGCAATAGCTTCTGCCCAAAAGTGTTTTGGTAGACCACTACTATTTAGTAATGTTCGTGCACATCCTTGTAATGTACGATTTTTTCTTTCCACAACACCATTCTGTTGAGGTGTGCGAGGAAAAGAGAAATTATGAATTATTCCTTTCTTATTACAAAAATTAGTAAAAAGATCGTTTTCGAATTCTCCTCCGTGATCACTTCGAATGTTTTTAATTTTTAAGTCCATTTGTGTTTTAATTCTTTTAGCAAATATCTTAAACATACCAAAAGTATCGCTTTTATGTTTTAAAAACAACGTCCATTATATCTTTAAAAATCATCAACTATTATCAAAACATATTTGTTGTGATTTATGATCGTATTTGTGTTGGACCAAATAAATCTAAATGTAATAATTCTAATGGTTGTTTTGTAGAAATATTATTTTTAGATTTAAAAGAGCTTTTCTTTAGTTTTCCAATTTGAAAATCGTCGCATAATTTTTTTACTTTGTATTTATTTTAGGTAAACCTCTAACTAGTTCATATTTTGCCAATTTGTTAATATTCTTAAAATTGATATGACAAAATCTTTTATGCCATAATCATGGATCATCATGTTTGGCAGTTAAACATAAATTTGAATTTTTATTTATATTCATGTTTAATACATAAATATTTCTGTTTCTAACACCTTCAAAAATAAGTTGTTTGTTATTATCTAAAATATTACATCTATCTTTTTCAAAATTTATTTGAAAACCTTTATCACATAATTGAATATTATTTAGTAGGTTGTGTTTTAGATTTTCTACTAATAAAACATTTGAAATAATAGGAGAGTTAGATATACCAGAGTTGATGACTTCTCCAATGCCCACGACATATCCTTTTGAATTATCTCCAAAGGTTACCGTTCCACCATCGATGTATGTTATATTTGATAACATTTTTGAATTTCCAGTCATATGCTTGGAGCATCCGCCATCTAGTATCCATTTCTCCTTATTTTTTACTTTGGATACCTGCAAAAATAAAAGATGTTTTAATTGGTACCCATATATTTAGTTAGGGTCCTAATTGTTAGGAGAAGGTAGCCATATCCAAGATGGTTTGGTACCTTTATAAATATAATTTTTATTATAGACTACATTCTCTAAGAAATTATTAATATGCTTTTGTCTAATCAAATTATTATTTGTCTTAGAAATCCAAATTTTCATGTTTTTTGTATTTTTAGACTTAGGTAAACTTTTAGTTTTTTATATAACTAATATTTTTAGCATCATTTCCTTTTTGTTTAAAAGAATTTTTAAATCCTATACCATTTCTATTGCCGGATGGTTTTGAAGTTTTGATAAGATTTTCCAAATCTTGTTTTCTTTTATTAAATTTTGATACATTATTTGTAATTTTATCTATTTTTTCTTTTAATTCTATATTTTCATTCTTCAATTTTCAATATTTCAATATTATTTTTTAAGTCAACATTTTCTTTTAACAAATTATCCTTCACTATTTTAGTGTTTTCAAAATCAATAGTAATAGTCTCACTTTCTATCAAATTATTTTTGATTTTTTCTTGAGATAATTCAAGTTCTTCTTCTAAGATAATTTTTTCGTCTTTTAACATTCCCACTTCACGTTCCAACCTATTCATTTTAACTATATATTCTTTATTCAATTTTTTTAATTTGTCTAAATTTATCATCTAATGCTAAGTTCTAATAATTCGTCATAGCTAAGTTCCGGACATACCTCGTCAGTTTGTGCCATAAAACACACATTATCTTGTTCTCCGTCACTATCGCTATCACTTTCAAATGATGAAGAATCCGTGTCATCCCATGTTACTTTGAAAGCCTTTTTCTTTTTGAGTTTTTCAAACTTGTTCTTCTTTTTGTCATTATTGAGTTTAGGGCAATCTTTCTTCATATATCCGTATTGATCACATTCATAGCACTTGATTTGAGACAGGTTTGTTGTGTTGGATTTCCCTTCCTTTTGGAATTTGGTCATCTTTCTAAATTTCCTGAATCTATTATAGTTCTTGGCAATGAAGACTATCTCTTCTTGATCTAAATTAGAGTCATCATTTTTTGTTGCTGGGAATGCTATGTTCTTCTTCTCCGAATTTAGTTCTTTTCGTGCCTGCAAATTAGCTTCACAGGACACTAAGTTTCCTATCAACTCTTCAACTTTGAGAGTAGATAGATCATTAGCTCCTTCAATAGCTAATACCTTCCTTTCCTAATCAGATGTTAAAGAGTTGAGTATTCGAGAAACTAAATCAAAATTAGTAAACTTAACTCCTAATTCCATAAGATCATGTTGGATAGATTGAAATCTAGAATACATGTCAACAATAGTTTCATTTTGCTTCATTTTGAATGATGAAAATTGGTTTTGCAAAATTGAAATCTTAGTTTGTTTGACCTTTGTTGTACCTTCGTGTGTAATTTGTAAGGTACGCCAAATGTCAAATTCAGTAGTGCATAACATGACACGTGAAAATTCATTTTTGTCTAAAAAGCGAAATAAAACATTCATAGCTTTAGCGTTGTTTGATGCTAAGGTCTTTTGTGCATCGGTCCATATGTTCGTAGCAGTGGTAGGTGTTTCATATTTATCTTGTGTGGCTGAGCAAATTTTTAGACCATTCGCTTCCACAAAAATTCTCATACATGCTGACCAATATGCATAGTTAGATCCATTAAAAAGTGGGGGTCGTGCTGTGGATTGTCCTTCTTGAAAAATACTTGCCATATTAAAGCGATTCAAAAACGTGTTACTGTTCTTTGATCAAACCTCGCTCTGATACCAAATGAAAGTCTATATGAGTGGTTCGTGTAGTGTATATATATGCAAGTATAAGTGACTAACTACATAATGTCTCTAATATAAACTTGATAGATGATAATAGAAAAGTAAATGGAAATAACCACACCAGGATTTTATACTGGTTCAGACCTCCCGTCCTACGTCCAGTCCCGAAGCTCCTCTTCGGAATTCAACTATCAAACACCCTCACTTCGCCCGGAGGAATAGGCTTGGTTGCAAAGGCTTGTTCTTGTCAAGTGTGTGTTATATAACACGGATATTCACTATTAAGTACAAATGCTTCCAATCTATATATCTAGAGAATATTGATTGAAGAGTTCTGAATATATGGAAGATTAAAATAAAGGTATTCGATTGCTAGAGATCAAGCATAAATCAGAGAATAAGAGTAAAGAGCATAAGTAAGTAAGGTGAAGTCTTCTCTTTGATTCTTGATGCTATTTATAGCGGTAGAGAGATTCCTTGAGTGGTTGTATCCATTAACAAGTGTTGTATGGTCGCTCTTGATGGCGATGAAGAGTTGCAGCGAAGAGGAGCGAAATGGTCTTTTCAATTGTGACAATTGTTCTTTGAATATTCATAGCCGAGTTCAAAATCAGACGTCTGGAAAATGTTTCAGACGTCTGGCTCTTATATATTTTTTGCATATGGTTGCTTTTCAGATGTCTGAGTACATTAACCAGACATCTGATTTTTTCTGATTTGCGAACCAGAGGATTCAATCAGACGTCTGGCTAGTGTACCCAAACGTCTGAACTTGTGCATGTTGTTTTCCTTGTGTCTGTGTCAGTGCTCTTCTGATTCTATCGACTTGTAGCCCCTTGACACTTCTTGTGAGTCTTGTTCTTGTCTCTTTGGTAATGTTACTTTAAAAATTACCTGTAAATAGAGATATATATGCATATTCGATTTCCATTGTATAGTTGTTATCATCGAAACCATAGAATTGATTTCCTAACAGATTTTCCCCTAGGGTCTATCATTCGTTTTTCCGCCAGCCTATAGATTTCTCACATATCGCTATAGTTATTTATTTCTTATTAAATCCTCAACCACATCTCTTCGGTATCGATATTCATTGGTATTGCACCCATGAGTCTCATGGAAGTGATATTATTTCCTCGAACATTTTTCTTGTTCAGTTGCCTTCCTCCGAGATGGCTTTCTACACCTTACATAGCAAGGTAAATGTTCTTAACAGAATCATTCAAGAGTGTGAAATCCTATGGTCTCGTATACCTCATGTGCTTCTTGTTATCTTACTTCTTCCTACCAACGCCTTTGTTTTTTTTTTGATGTTATTATTTTTGAGTTTACAACAAACTTTCCCATGCTATCATCATTCTGTTGATAGCAATGTTGCTTTGCATGACAATATCTGCTCCATCCCGACCGTCTTGGCCCAAATCAACGGCCAAATCTACCTCTCTTTCAAGCGTAGAAAAAGGGACGCCCTTTGATAAAATACCTTCATAGAAGTCCATTGTTTTCTTTCAACTGTCTAAAGAAATCAACTCTATGATGAACCGCTCCGATTAATGCCATTAAAACAATCTCCTCTCTGGGATTGCTTACTTTTGTTACTGCAACATTGAATATTATTGAAAAGTTTTTCAGAGTCTCTTCAGGATTCTGATGAATGTTCAACAAGTGCATCACAACCTTTGGCCGAGCCATGCTCCATCAATTTTTTTTCTAACTAGTTAGAAGATGATATAGACCTTGGCACGAACCGAGTGAACAACATCATCACCACACCATCTAAGAATATAGGAAAGCGCCTACATCTTACTACATCCGTAGCATGGGCACTACCCCTCTGCCATCCATACTTTAGTAGATGATGTCTTGGATCAGTTGTTCCATCATAGGACGACATCGTTAGCATTACAAATTTCTTTGGATAACTCGCCTATAGAATATAATCCGTGAATAGGGTCCAGCTATGTGACGAACCCCACTCATCGTTAGCTCTATGCTGATGTTTATTCACCAGCCTCTTCACCATATCCACTATATATTCCTTGCTGGTTTGGGCAGTTGAATAACAAATGTCAGGCACAACCCTGAGTGTTTGACTCTGTAAATGCTCTCGTTTTATATCATGACATATAGGCTTCCCTATCTTTGGGAAAGCCATTCGTTCAGACCCTCTTCGATGCCTTACTAACTATGTGGCATTATTCTAACCACCAATAGTCTACAAACTAGTATATTGTCCTACATCATTACTAGCATCATGCGGATCATCCTTAATGTCAGATAGATTCAAGGCTTTATGTGGTATTCCATCTCCACCTTCAGGTATCAACTTGGCACCGACCTGATTTGCATTGGCCAAAACAACTCCATCTTCTACAACCTACTTTTTCAATGCTCCGGCACTCTTTATCTTTATTTTCTACTTTCCATCTCTTTTGTATTGACCTGACGACTCAAAACTTGAAGATGATAAATCTTGTTAGCTCTTCTTATGCCTTTGGAGTTGCTAGGACAACATATCAATGCTCATTTTCATTCTTTCAATGATGATGTTTTAGCTATCCAACCTCTTTTTATTCATCTTAATCATCATCCTATCTAACTCATCCTTTGTCACCATCTCTTAGGGGAAAGAAGATCCTAGCAAAGCACTTATAGGATGATTAGTCTCTTCATTATGCCAAGAAGCTTCTTCTTCTCCAGCAGCAACACCTGATCTCTAGAGAGCTTTCATGTGAGATATTTCTTCCAAACTGATGTAGATTCATCTCCCAAATCCAAATAATTTTAGATCTATAGCAAACACGCTTAGATATACCATTTTGATACTTCAAATCTAAAGTTCCAAGCTAGAGCTACACTTGAGAACTCATCTCCCAGTGAAAGCGCCAAAAGTTTGGGCAAAAATTGACACAACACTCAATGAATCCAAAAACGAGAATAGAAAGGATAAAAATGAGATTAAATAGCTTATAAATACGAATTTTATAGTAGTTCATCCTCAAATCATTGCCTACATCCACTTTAATTTTACTTCAAGAGTTTGACATGAATAATAAAATATTACAATGTTTTGGGTCTAGAAAATAAGGTAAAGATGAGTTTGATAGTAATTTGTGGTCAAATTAGATTTGGGAGAGAGAATAAAAATCAAGATCCACTCACTGAAGTCAACAGTTCATAGAAGACCATGTAAGAGTCTAGATCCAAAAGATTAAGAAGGAAGAATAACAAATGTTAACCAGGTCAGTACCGACCATATTTGCTCGGTGCCATTCTGCTTTTATCCTTTATACTTAACATCTTTAAGTTTCAAAGCTTCATGTGATATTTATCTTTTCTTTAAGTACCAAAGTATTTTGTGTGCTCAAAGTGGCTCCCTCTAAAAACATCTCAATACTGACCAAATGATGTAGGCGTCGATACGATCAACATGGCCGGGTACCGATGACTGGCTGTAAAATTCAAGCGCCTAAATACGAGTTATTTGAAATAATTCTTCTTGTTTTAAAAACCTATAAGGAACAGATAGTTGAACTAATATTCAGACATTTAAATAAAAATTCAGACATTTGAATGTTGGCTCTAAACATCCAAAAACTTGAAACTCTTCATTCTTATAAAAATCAATTTTTCAAATGTCTAAAAAATAAACCAGACGTTTGATTACAAATTCAAGCGCCTAACTGATTTTTTAAACGCTTGAACATAGATAGATTTAAATTATTTTCTTTTTATTTAAAGACCGTAGAATCTCATACTTTTGATGACTGAATTTAGACGCCTATCTTCCTGTAACAGACCTTTTTTTGTTTTGAATAAAAAATTCTTTTTGAAATGTTATCTTCTTCTCCCGATGTAATAATCTAAAAATTTAGTGTTTCGAATGTGAATATTTCATTTATTTAAAATTAAATTTGGTTCGAATATAATAAATTCTAAGAAAATTCAAATTTTAATAAAAATGACTTGACTATTAATAATGTATTTTTAATTTAATTTATAGGAGTTTTCCATAATTTTTAATTTGGAAAATATTTGAATTATCGTTTGATGATTTTTTGGAAAACTATGTTATTCTTGAGATTTCTTAGAATATAATAACCAGTATATTTATTGTTGATGTGTGATCGTATCACAATATTATGCGCGATATTATTTTTGTTTTTTCCATTCGCGGTCCATACATGAATGCGATATTGTGTAGTGGAATACCGCAAATATTTCTTTCCAAAAACTTTTCCATATCAAATCAAAGTCAAAATTTTTAACAAACCTTAATTTGATTTGATTTTTGAATCGACTTTGATTATCCTTGGATGAGATAAATTGCTAGCAATTTTGGTTTTGGTTTGCTTGAGTTTTAAACAAATGTATTAGCTTTGGTTTTGTTATCAGAACATCAAAACAACCATGCTCCACTCATTCTTGATATCACTTCATCTTATTTCTATTTCCTACTTCTCCTTCTTTCAACCTTCCACTCCATTATAAATAAAAGAACAACTTCCTTCCTCATATACAATTATATATGCATATATACTATATTCTAAAATAAATATATATAAAAATAGTGGTATCATAATTTCAAGGTATGTGCTTGATGTGCTATACTTTGCTTAAGATAAGGTGTGTTATGATGGTGCTGGAAGGAGAAGACAGTGCGGGTAGCTGGCTAGGAGGGAAGGGTTTTGTTTGGGTTCGGCTGTCTTGTTTTTTTGTTAAGTTTGAAATTTTGGATGACGGAGGAGAATAGTAGTGTTGAGTTTATTATGGTTGGTATCATAGATGCATGGTGATGTGATGGTTGCTTTGGCTAAGGCGGCGACGACCATAGGTGTGCAAGGCATCATTGATGCGGGATAGGGTTTTAGGGTCTGTTAATTTTAGGATTCAGTTATCTTGTTGTCAATGACGACGTGATTGACTGAGCAATCGAGGGTGGCGATGGAGTTCCATCAGGTGATGTCAGAGCTCCTGGTGATGGCATGGTTATGGTTGGTCCGAGCTTAGGTGATGGGTGTTTGAATGTTTGTCTCAGGGGTATTACAGGAACAAGAAGGCACGGGATTTTGAAGATGGAGCACTGTTTGCAAGTGGGTTGGGTCTGTTTGCTTGATGTGCCGGGCTTGGTTAGATTAGGGTGAGGAATTAATATAACTTGGTTATTTAAACTAATTAAAGGTATTGAACTGTAAAATGTGATATCTCATTCGTCTTAAACTCGTTTGACCCATAGATTCTAGCGTTGGACTCGTATTGATGTGTAAAACATTATGGTATAACTTGTCCATAGTTTTAGTGAACTATAAATTTATGATTGAATAATGATGATTGAATTTAATGACGTTGTTATAAATATTAACATTGTTAAATAAGTTATACCTTATTAATGAAACCTATTTAGATAAATAAAATACCATTCCGTTAAACTAAATTGAACTATATTATTGTACACATCTATTGAGCAGAATAAATCCTAGTTCTATGCTTGCCAAGTAAAAACAATTTGTGAAACTAATTAGTATGTGGATTAATAAATATTGGATACGAGTTCGATACCCGTCTGCCCTACTCCCCTCAAGGCGCGGAGGTGGATTCCCATAAACTGTAAACCGAACTGGATGGGAACAACAAATCTTTATGCTTGCGCTAGCTTAAACCTACATAGGGTATGGCGGACTCTCTGGGCGGGAGCTCTTCTCTCCAGGGTGGAGTTTTAAAAAAAACTATTGATTTATTAATTTGTTGAGAGCCAAAAGCTTGGTAGTCTGGCCGTATTAAATACGAAATTGACATATGTTAAAAGTTGAACCTTTTTAAGATATGAAACGAATGGTAGCTTGTTTAAGTACCATAGTGGCCGCTATACCTCTTTTCGAGTTTGAAAGGTCAACTAATTATTTTATTAATGATGTTTAAGTAATTAATTATTTTATTTATGATGTTTTAGTTATCTATTTTTTTATTAATGATATTTTAAGTCAACTAATTATTTAATTAATGGTATTTAAAATTAATGATGTTTAAAGGTTAATTGATTGATTTAATTAAAGGTGTTTGAGTTAATAAAGTGATTTATTAAAGGTGTTTAATAAATAGAGTTATATAAGGAATTTTACTTAATGAAAAGGAATTTATTAAAGGAGATCTATAAATGACATTCTGTAAAGGAGATTTGTAAATGATATTTTGAAAAAGAGATTTATAAATGGTTTATAAATAAAATAATAGATGTGTAGGTGATATTTTAATAATAAAAAAGATTAGCGTTAAATATATAAAATTTATAAAAATGAGTATTAGATGTATAAAAAGGATTTTTAAAGGGAAATTATAGAGGATTTTTTTAAATAAATAGTTTATTTTTGGAATAGTATTTATAAATGTAAAGGGATTTTATAAATAAATTCTAGAGATTTATAAAGAAGTTTTATAAATTTATTGGGAATTTTATAAAGAAGTTTTAAATATGAAACAGGCATATAAAAAGGGAATTTTATAAAAGGAAGGAGATTTGATTTTGATAAGTAACCCTTCTTAATTATGGTGGTATAGAAATATTCTTTCATACTTAACACCGAAGGATAGTGGTTTTGTTTATAGAAATCAATGTTCAAGTGATATTTATTTTTGGCCCTTTTAAATATGAATTTGGAAAAGAGGAAAAATTTCTTAAGTTTGTTATTATACTTATACCGTAGAGATAAGTATATTGATATATTTTCTAGGTATTTAAAGTATAATGGTTTATGAATATACTTATACTGATGAGATAAGTATATGAATGTTTTTCCCAGTACTGAAAGGAGTATAAAGTGTTTGTGAATAATATCTTTTGTGAAGGTATTTTGAAACAAATAATTTAAAAGATTTTGATAAAGAAAAAGATTAATTTATAGAGGCTTAGTGGATCCCATATGGAGTAAAACATATGTTTGATTGTTTGTTTGATAGATAAATAAACGATCATCAAATTTTGGCCAAAATATAACTTTGGAAATATCTTGGAGAAACATGGGAGTATACAGCATAGTTATCTTCGATGATGTTGTATTGTTCATATAAATCTCATTTTATTCTCCGAAGACAAATGATAAGAAAATCCATCTGCTTAAACGGTTAGGAGGTGGCCTCCGCTATTATGTATTGTCTTTTTATTTCCAAAAGAATCATAGTTGGGTTTATCAGAATTTATCGATTATCGATTTGAAGAGACCAAGATCAGATATATTATTCGAAAACCACTGCGAACCGGCATATGCATTCGAATTGAAGACATCTCGAAGATAGTGTGATCGAAGACGGAGTTCTTTGAAGTGTAAGGACTACTTGTTACTAATCCTAATGGTGATTCCAAAATGGACATAGTAGATTAATGCTTTCAGTTTGTTCTTATCCCGAACAACTTGTATGAACGAATGCTGGTATTGCCATTGTGCTGGGAAGGCAGTGTTAGCATTTCAAGTGAGGGTTGCTAAGAGAGGAAAATGGTAATTGTGACCTCACAAATCTTACAACCCGGTAATGACTAAAATAGGGGATTTGCAACAGAGCTATGTGGTCCGCTACCATTAGGAGCAGTTATTCCTCGATCTACAATTAGTATTTATGAATTTGGTATACGTGTGCACAAGAAAAATGGGGCCGAGGTCAGTGCACATTGTTTTTATAGCCTTGGTACCTAGGAAATGATGTAAATTGATATGCCATGTTGAAGTGTTAGCCAGCTCTATGACGGCCGTGGGTCCATGTATGGCCCTTGATACATTTATATAGAGGTCTACTATGGCAGTGGATCCATGTATGACCCACTAGACATTATTACAATATCATAGGATTTTAAAATAAAAATGATTTAGTTATCATAAGATAAAAACTCATCCGTGTTTATGTGCGGCATGGTCTTACAAGATACCATTATTTTTTGAATGGTTTTTATAACATTAAGTAGTCCATTTTATTGTGTTTCTCATGCTTGTTTTTACATATATGGACGCTATTTTTCATATAATACTCAGGTCAGGCCGAGCATATTTTCTAGATTTAGCTAGGCACTTTGGAGTTTCAGGAGATGAGCAGGATCCTCCAAAAGGTTGTAGCATCCCTTATTTAGAGGCCCGAAGCTAAGACTACAAATTCTACAATCATCTATAATATTAACTTCCAGTGACAAAATGCGGTAATGTTCATGGTACCTATAATATCAGAAGCGCAAGAATATGAAACTAATTCATAGATTCCAAAGAACCTTACCGATTATATTTCAAAGTCAATGTTACATATTCAATTGCGCAACCCCAAACGTTTACCAGGTTTTGATCAAACATAATTATTACAATAACGCTAAGAGATATAAATGAATATGCCCCCTTGAATGATCTAAGTACTAAATGGACACATCAGTCTTAATACATCATAACGGAAATAAAACTAAGTAGCTACTATATAGCTAGCTTTACCACCTACACGTCTTCGGAAGCATAACTCATCCAACCTGCTAAACCTGAAAAACCTTAACTTTCCATCTACTCAAATTGTTTTTGAACACCGGGCAGTTTAATGGGAAAACATAAACTTCGAGTCAGACATAAAGCCTAGCGTGAATAATACTATTACATCTTAGTGTACTAATATTAAGTGAGAGCACATCGCTTAGGGGAACGATTTCCTCTCACTAATATCCCTTTAAAACATATTTTTTGCAAATTAGAATCCTGCAATCAAACTGATTAAACAATAATAGCAATATCACATGTTCTCATAAATTAGGTAATAAATGGAATATCTGTCCGAACAATATAGTTTTGTTTGGCTAACTACTAACCATTAGCTGAATCAGGCCTACCAGACAAAATAAAGAATCTAACATATGTTAGACATACTTCTGGACGGTCTGTCCTTAAGTTACTTTTCCGAAGGTCACCTGATCCTAGTGGTTTTGCAGGCTCACCAATAACCTATCCCCATTCTCTATATATATCTCTTACTGTGTATAACATCATTTAAGTCTTACCTATGACTAAGCCTTACACACTACAATTTTGGACTAAATTAGTTAGGGGCTATAGCTAGTGTATAGGGCACGACCCTATACCAGTCTCATTTGGTATCCAAATATCTGAATCATTTACTTAGGGCTAACTAATCATCAAATTTTCCTTGAAAACATCTTTCAAATTGATTTAACCCTTTAAATCATACTTAAATAAGGAAAACATGTTATTTGCTTTAATCAAATCTCTTGCCATTATATATGCTTTACTCAAAACAACGTTGATGAAAACCTTTAAAACCTTGTTTAGAATCTTTAAAAAATCTCTTTAGAAACTTTTGAAAGTACCCCTTTCGAAACTATTTAAAGTATCCCTTTAAAAACTATTGGAAGTACCCCTTTCAAAACTAAAGTTAACCACTTAACTTTGTAACATTAGGCTGATATGCCAAAACATACCTTTCGAAAGCATTTACAAAAGACCTTTCAAAAACATTGAAAGTGTCCCTTTTGAAAGATTTATAAAACCGTAGACACACTTCTTTTAAAACACTTCTATTTGCCTTTCAAAAACATTAGAAACATTCCATTCAAACACTAAAGGCAAACCTTTCGAAAACATTGGGTACCTCCTGTTCGAAACCTTCATTAGATACCTTTTCAAAGTATCAAAGTCCTTTACTTAATATAAATCTTTCGAAAGCATTCGGTTCAAGTAAAAATATGTGGAACATAGTTTCGAAACTTTAAAACCATTCCTTTTGAAACCTTGGGGTTTAGCTTTCAAAATATAAAAAGGGTCTTAAAAGAATTGGGATGGAAGAAATTCTTTCGAAACTATGTTCTAAATAAGAGAAGTGGATGGTGTCGAAACCAACCCCTTCGAAAGCATTGGAGAAGTAGCTTCAAGGTTTAGAACAAAAGAACCTTTTCGAAAGCATTACTTTAAAAGGCAGAATGCGGCAGTAGGGGTTTTGACCCCTTCGAAAGCAATTTTTTAAAATAAAGGCGGCAACCACTTTCGAAAGCTTTTTTCTTTAAAACAATTGACCAAGTCAATAGCCATCTCATTCGAAAGCCTCATTTACAATCAAAATAGTTCTAAGTTTTCAGAACCACTTCAACCCCTTCAAAAGCCCTATTTAGACTCCATGCCTTTCGCCTAACTCCAATCCACTACGACAGAAATTGATACCATGTGTATTGGTTTGACTTAGATGGAGGCGGCAGTATGAGGTCGAAAGATGCTGCTGTGAGGGGCGAAGCAAATAAACTTTATAAAATGGATTTTTAACTTTATAAAGAAATTTCTTTCTACTAACTTGCATTGTTTAGTCAATATATGATTGGTTGCCTATGCTTTTCAATATCTTTTCTAAAAGTGCCGCCGAATTCCAGCAATTAACAAAAGAAAACATTTACAAATAGCCCCTTTCTCCTTTTACGAACATATAAAACATTTACGTCACATACCTTAAATAATTTCATGTACTTATTAAAAAACTTAGGAAAATTCTCCAAAAATTTCAATAAATCACTTTTAATATGTTTTCTATCATATATGTATTTCTAACCCAAAGCTAACATATAATAGCCGTAATTAATTTAAACCAACTTTAGCCATTTTCTTCACTAGAAAATTCATAATAAATCCACATTAATTCAGAAAATTGTGAAACTTGAAACCTATCTCTAAATTATTATTTCTGAACATATACCAAAATTACAACGCATTTGGACGTCATTTGATAAGTTTTTCAAAATCTAAACCTGGTATAAAATCTATACGAATAAAAAAAATTCATCAATAAGCATATATATCTATTTAACATTCAAAACATGGCATATACTATGCAAAACATATTCAGATCTTATCTACAACCAAAATAAGAAATATGAGATGCAATCTACTATTCACCTTAGCTTGTTGTTAAGGAGTTGAGATTTTTTTCTTAAATTACATTGATTGTGCTTCTTCCTCTTGATTTTAGCCTATCTTCCTCTTGCTTTCTCCTAATGGTGGTCGGCCTTACTTGGTTTAATTTTTGTTTGTGAACGTGTAAAAAGGGTGCATGAGAGTTTAGGGTATAAGAAAATAACCTATTCCTATTTTTCCCTTATCTATTACCCATACTTATTTTATTTTAATTCCCTTTATGTTCATTATTTAATTAGGCACGACTACCCTCTAATCATACAAATCTCAATCACTTAACCATTTACATTATTTCATTTAATTTATCTAATTAAATGTCCTAATTAATGTTAATCAAAAATAGGGTCGTTACAGACTTCCATCCTTAAAGAATTTCTTTCTCAAAATTATGATAAGGTACTCATCAAAATCAATCATAAAGGTGAAACATACCATGAAACAAGTCAGGATAAGTATCTCTAATCATGCTCTCGTTTTTCCAAGTATAGTCCCTATGGTCATCACTCCACTGGACTTTGACTAATCCAACTGTCTTGTTCCTTAGCCTCTTCTTATCCCTCGTGACTATACGAACTGGTTTTCTAACTTCAGTCAAATTCGGTTCCACTACTAAGTCATCTAACACAGTCGGTGCTATAGTGATCTCTGGATCTCGAATATAATTCCTTAGATGAGAAATATAAAAAGCATCATGAACTCCTATCAAGCCACTTGGTAACTCAACCCTATATGCGAGTTTCCCAAACCTTTCTATAATAGGAAATGGTCCAACTAATCTCGACGCCAATTTTCCCAACTTTCCGAATCCGATTACACATTTCATCAGTAATACCTTGACGAAAATATGATCTCAACTGAGAACTCTAAGTCTTTCCGTCTTCTATCTGCATAGCTCTTTTGCCTAGTCCGAGCTTCCTTCATCCTAGCATGAATGAAATCAGTCTTTTCAGTGCTTCGTTAACCAAATCCAGACTAAGAACTAACCTATCCCTGGTCTCTAACCAACAAAGGGGAGATTTACATGGCCTTCCATACAAAGCTTCAAACGGTGCTATCGCTATACTTGTCTGATAAGTATTGTTATACGAAAACTCGACTAAGTGTAGATGGTCCTCCCATAATGCCCCAAAATCAAGCACACAGACCCTTCACATATTTTCTAAGATTTTGTTAACTCTTTCTATTTGCCTATCTGTCTACGGATGGTAACCGGTACTCATCTTTAGCTTGGTACCCAAAGTCTCCTGCAGACTCTTCTAGAACTCGCTAGTGAATAAGGAATCTATATCACTTACTATATTACTAGGAATTCCATGCAGTCTAACTACATTCTTCGTAAACAACTTAGCTAAAACAGGTACCGTTCTAGTTGACTTAACTAGAATAAAATGGGAACTCTTGGTCAATCTGTCCATGTAACTCATATTCTTTCATTTCCTCTATTTGACCTTGGCAACCCGTTTATAAAATCCATTGAGGTAGAATCCCGTTTCCATACTGGGATATCTAAAGACTGAAGTAACCCACTTGGTTTTTGATGTTCGGCTTTTACCTGTTGGCAAGTCTAACACTATTTCACCGATAAACCTATATCTCTCTTCATACCTTCGTAGAAGAAACTTCTTTTCATATCCTAATACATTTTTGTTCCTCCTGGTGGACTTTGAACGATGAGATTCTCTAAGAACTTTCTTCCTGATGTTTCCCACATTTGAAGCACATAATCTTTCTTCCTCAACCACCCATTCTGGTAAAGACTAAAATCTTTCAATCATTGCTCTCTGTTCCATCCCTTAACCTTATTATCCATTCAACTAATAATGGATCCTCCTTATGCTTAGAAAATCACTGGTCGGACTTCTAAACATGACAACATAACTGTTCCCCTGCTAGATCTAGCTTCAAATCTCCACTGCACTCTGCATGTGGTCATTGCTTCTGAATCTTTCCACTCAGCTATCATTGCCAATACTGCATTCTAAGGTTTTCTGCTAAGTGCATCCACAACCTTGTTGTCTTTTCCTTGTGTGAACTCAATACCAAAGTCATAAGTGGCTAAAAACTCTAAACACCTTTGTTGTCTCATATTCAACTCCTTTTAGGGGAATAAATACTTCAACGACTTGTGATCCGTATACAACTTAAATCTTTCTCCAATAAGCCAATATCTTCACACCTTCAATTCAAAAATTACCGCATCTAATTCCAAATCATGAATTGGATATCCAACCTCACGCGGTCTAAGATGTCGAGATGCATAGGCAATCACTTTACACCTTTACATTAACACGGCTCCTAACATGTTCCACATGCATCAATATACACTACTAAATCCTAGTTCCCTTCGAGAACAACTAACATAGGTGCATTAGTCAATAAGTGTTTCAATCTCTGGAATTCTTCCTCACACTTATTGGTCCAAACGAAATTCACATCTTTACGCGTTATCTTGGTCATCGGTGCCGTTATCTGTAAAAAATCCTTCATGAATCTCCGATAATACCCAGCTAATCCAAGAAAACTCTTTATCTCAGTCACTGTCTCGGGTCTCTTCCAATTATTCACCGCTTCAATCTTAGTCGGATCTACAAACAACCCCTTCTCTGAGACTACATGACCAAGTAACTTCACTTCCTTTTTCAAAAATGACACTTAGAAAATTTTGCTTTTAGTTGATGCTACCTCAACGTCTCAAGCACCGCTCTATGATGAACTTTGTGCTCTCTTTCATCTTTAGAGTATATCAAAATATCATCTATAAAAACCAATAAGAACCTATCCAAGTGCTCTTGGAAAACTTGGTTCATCAAATCTACAAAGAATGATGGCGCATTAGTTAGTCCAAACGGCATTTCTAACCATACGGACGATTCATATCTGGTTCTAAATGTCGTCAAAGGAATACCATCCTCTGCCACTCTAAGCTGATGGAACCTTGTTTCTAAATCCAACTAGAAAAATACTTTGGCCCCACTCAACTAGTCGAACAAATCGTCAATTCTATGGAGCGGATATCGATTCTTTATTGTCTTCTTATTCAACTTACGATAATCAATACATAACCTTAATGATCCGTCCGGTTTCTTTACAAAAACTATGGCTTCTCCCCAAGGCAAACTGTTTGGTCTGATAAAATTATTACTTTCCAAATTCACCAACTGCACCTTTAGCTCCCTCATCTCGATCAGTGTCATTTTGCTTGGCGATCTACTTACCGGTTCTGCTCTTGGTACTAAATCTATCTGAAACTCAATAGCCTGTTTCAGCGGCAATCCCAATACAGGTTCAAAAGACATGTACGAATTCTCTAACAATGAAAAATTGATTCAACTCGTCTTCTGCCTCTAAAACACCCAAAAAAACATTAACCTTAAAACTAGGGTTTTCTATGGATATACAATCCGATCACTACAGTCAGGGTGTCTAAGCAGTATTTTCCTGTCATGGTAAAATATCCTAGCATCGTATTTACTTAACCAATCCATACCCAAAATATTCCGAACCCTATGAAATGAAACACACGAAAACTACAAACAATTGTATGATCTAACAATTCAAACTCTAACCGGTCACACTTCATCCAAAGTATCGCATATCCTCCTATTGGATTTGCAACCCTTAAGGAAGTAACTTGGTATGAGGGCTCTATGTTAAGCTTATCTACCAAACAATGAGATATAAAAGAATGCGATGCACTAGTTTCATATAGAACTCTAACTGTTACACCATGAATCAAAAACATACATCCCAACACATCTTTTCACCTCTCCTCTGCTATTGGTCTCGAGGTAGCAGGTTCCAATGCAAACACCTTGCATTTTCCATCCTTGGCTGGCTTCCTGCACTAGTTCTTATAGTGTCTGATCTGATCACAGTTGAAACGCCTTACACCTTTCTTCTTAGCAATTTTCTTTGCTTTGCCTGTTCGACATTCATGAGCGTATTGTCCTTTCTTATCACACTTATAACTGTAACAAATATTTTTAAATAGAATTTATTTCAAACTTTGATTTATCAGTTAAAAATGGAAATTTTGGAATTTTCCAATGTAATTTTGGATTTTGTTTGTAATTTATTTTCCAAATATAATAAAATAATGATTTACTGAAATTTTATATCTAGTCAACCATGGTTAAACTTTGGCTTTCGGTTGAAATTTTTTAATTTGAATTTTTAATTTCTAATCTTTTTCTTTGAAACTGTATTTGATTCTAATATTGGTTCTGCTTTTCGTGTCGTAAATTTCATTTTATGCTTTTTAAATTCGATAAATTTCCACGTTTTACACGCGATTATTTTCTGTATTTTATTTGTTATTTACTATTTTCTATTTCCTATGTTCATTTCTGTTTTATATTTTATATTCTATTTTCTATCTTGTGGACTTTTCTATTTGATTTTTATTTGGATTTTGGGCTTGGAAATTCAAAAATTATTAACCTTGCCATGATCTTAAACATCACAAGCCGTGCATTATGACCACTTCACCCAAGCCCAGCCATGGCCGAGCACTTTAGACATAGAGCTGAGCCTATGCGTGCACTTGACCTTTCATGTACCTAGCCTTTTGCTTTCCTTGAGTTTAACTTGCCATCTCTTCACCTTCCGTAGCCTAGACATGCTTCTACCTGACCATAGCTGAGCCTAGATGCCTCAAACAATGATGGTGAGCCATGTTGTGGTGATGATCTAGCTATGTGTGAAGGTGGCCGAGCCCACTTATTGATTAAACTAATGTTTTCTTCACTTTGTTTCATTTTATTTTTATATTTAGATGTTGAACATATAGATTTATATATGTTGTATATTTTGTTGTTACAAGATCTGAATCTTGGCTCATCATCCACTCGAATCCGAGTCATGCTTTGTCGTGCTTTTCGAAGTTTATTCGTATGTCTTGAATTGTTAACTCTAGCTTTTAAAGGTGAGTTATTCACTCTCGACATTCGTACTTATATAATTATGAAACAATGGCATGTGAATTGTAGTTGATCATATGATAGTAATTTATATTTGTCTATGATACGATATTTCATGATGTTATAACTTGATATTTATTTGTTACATCTCCTGATATGATATGCCATATTATACTGTTTATTTTATTTACTGTTTCTCCCACTAGAAGTTCCCTATAGAATAGAATCACTATGGGTTGAAAGATACATACCCGAACGGACTTTAGAATAGGGAAAAATTGTTATGAGCTGAAATAATAAGCTTAAGCGATTTTTATTTATTTTATTTGACTTGGGATTGCGGGTTTGAAATGATAGAACCTGGATTTTTATTTTTAAGTTACAGATTGAAATGATACATATCCGTATCACTTGACCTAGGTTAGAAAATTATATACAAAACCGTGGTTAATTTTAAATATTTTCTGAAAAATATTAAGTATTTTTGAAATTAAAAATATGAAATTTTAACTTAAATTAGGTTTAAATGATTTAAATAAATGTTATAGTGATTTCTATAAGTTAAAAATGTATAAGTAGTTAAATGGTTTAAAATGTAATTTAAAATATGACTTAACTTGATAATTGAAATTTAGTTTTCAAATGGAAATTTAAGCTTAACTTAGTAATAAGAATATTTATTTTGGAAATGTGTATTTTAAAATAAAGTATCGTGTTAATTGTTATGATAAAGATTAAGTAAATTAATGTACTTTGGACTTAATAAATGAATTATAGTTAATTTGGATATTTTATTTATATAATTTTATTTTATTCAATAATCAGTTAAATGAAATCCAAATGAACGTGAGATATGTTTTTATAGGTTAAAAATGGCTAAAATTGAGATTTTTATGTTTCTGAAATGTTATAATAAATTTAAAATTTGTATTGGAAGCATTTCCAAAATGTTGTGGTTTTAAGGTAGCATTTGCTAAGTGCTACCATTTCTGAAATATAACTATGTTCTGAAATACTAATTTTATCTACTGTAGCGCTTTATAAGTGCTGCTATTTCTGAAATTAAACAGTTTTTGAAATACTAATTTTATCTACTGTAGCATTTTATAATTGCTGCTGTTTCTGAAATTGAACAGTTTTTGAAATACTAATTTTATCTACTTTAGCACCTTATAAGTGCTGCTGTTTCTGAAATTGAACTGTTTTTGAAATACTAATATATCTACTGTAATATTTTATAAGTGCTGCTGTTTTTAAAATTGAACTATTTTTGAAATACTAATATATCTACTGTAACACTTTATGAGTGCTGCTGTTTCTGAAAAATAAAATGTTTTGAAATTGTTGCAATTGAACGAATGAACTTAGAAAATGCACCAATTTTGGAAATTGAATATTTGATTTGAAAGGATAATGACTTAATATTTAAATGGTTTAAATGAATTATTTTGATTTGGAATATAAACCATTTTGAAATGTATAACCACGGGTAATAATAACATTTGGTTGTTAAAGAGACCGGGATCGGAAGTTGTCATACTCTCTACCAACTCTGAAAACCATTTTAACAACTGTGTATGCGGTGGAGATTTCAGAATGAAATAGGATGGTAGCGACGTTCTATTCAGGTATGTACGTGGACCGGACTCCCGTGAGTTGGCATAAGGTGGCTAAAACAGGAGCAATTGACGGGTAATAAGGTAGCTTCTCTTATCGGACACACTTCTTCGTATGCCATTCTATTATTTTTTGATTGATTGGTGCGCACCTTTGATATTAGGAGTGTGGAACGAGGTGGGCGGTAGTGGCTGCTACGCGTTACCACCGGTCCGGTAGCGTAATTCGTATATCTACCCTGGCATTGCCTCGTTGTGCCATGTCACCTACCCTAGAGCGCCTTATAGGATTTTAGTTTTGTACATACCTATGGAGTGCCCTTTGACGACGCCCAGTACGATGGACATTACGGTACTATATAGACTATGGGAATATATAAAATGTGTTAAGAGGATATTGGACAACTCCTTAACGCTATTTCCAGTTATATTATATTTTACTTTAGACACTATTATAATAACATATATTACTACATAGTAGATATTTTAACGGATCCTTAGAGGATAGGCGGTCCCAAGCATCCTTTAAGTTACTTGCATATTTTATTACAGTTCACTTGAGTTGGTTTACATTGTATAAGTATGTATGTCCTGACTTGAGTTTATTTTATTTTTCTTTACGCTTGGGTCAGCCTGAGTATCAACTTTGGATTTCACCTTCTGGAGCTAAAGGATTTGTTGGAGCTTATCGATCTATCTATCTAGTTGTTATCTATTTTCATTCAGTATTTCTATTTAGCTTATGTACTAGTGGACATTTATGTATTAGAATTTCTGTTGTATTTACTTTTCAGACTCTGCATTTTGTACTTGTTTTGAGACTGTGTTTGAGATTGTGTTGTAGTAACTTCATGAACTATTATGGTTATTTTATTTCCGTTGTGAGTTATTCTGATTTATCTGTGTCTGTGATTCTATGATAGGTTTTATTTGCTCCAAATTATATTACAATCTACTTTTTTGAATTATTCAAGTCACACATGTGTGGTTTTATTGTCGATTTGGATGGTCAAAAATATGGGTTGTTAAAATAACAGATAACTTCTGATTTTCCTTTCTTAGCAGCTCCACTCTTCTGAGCTCCCTTCTTATGGAAATTTTTTTATCTAGTTCTGCCCTCCCTGAGCTTCCTTGGCCTTGTTTCCTTCAAGATAAGCAATCATCTCTCCCCGCCTTAAAGCCATCTCAACAACAATATCGCAAGGATCTCTAATATGCGATAACGTGGACTTAGCAAACTCAGGCTTCAACCCACGAATGAACTTTTCATTCCTTTTGATAATAGCATCAACCGTAGCATATCCATATCTTGCTAGCTCCTTAAATCTGGTTGCATACTCAAGCACTGTCATATCTCCCTGCTCCAATTTAGCAAACTTCCTGAGTAGAGTAGACTTAGCAATCTTCGACATAAATCTTTCTTCAAATCTCCTCCTGAACTCCGCCCAAGTCATAGTCACCTCAATTACTCTAACAATAACACTATTCCACCAATACAATGCTGCCTCCTGTAGCTAGCTAGAAGCGAGTCTCCTTTTCCAAATCAGCAAAGATCCTCTCGCAATGAAGTAACCAATTCTCCACCTCAATTGCGTATGCAGTACCAATAAACGGCTTTCCTCCCACCCTGGCATAACCTCTACTCAATACATCGTAGTTATTAACCACCGGAGCTTCCTAATTACCTCCTTCAGCATTTCCTCCAACTAACCCTATGGAAAATCCTAATTGCATCATGTTAACGAAAAGTTGATACGTTGCTCCCATATCGACTTGCGGAACTCCAGCACCCACAATTGCAGCTTGTGCCTGACGTGGGTTCCTCCTGGTATTTGGTCTAGCATTCCCATTGGTTATGGTGCTTCCCCCACCTATGTTAACTTTTCCACTCTAGCATCCATATCTTACGTCCGTAATATCTACACTCGAGTCTTTGTAAGGTATAGAAGAATAACCTAAAAGAGATTTGAGAATAGAGATAAAGCGTATTTGTATATAGCAAATACAAGTACGTTAGTATAACATTATCCCGTACCCTGACCTTTTCTTTAATTCCATAGGACTATGTTTTCAGAATCATTTTAAGTATGAAATTTATTTTAATTTTTTCATAAACCTATGCTCTGATATCAAGTTGTAGCATCCCCTATCTTGAGGCTCGAAGTTAAGCGCTACAAAAGTTGCATGAAAGGTTATGTGGATTAAGGATCTTAAGGCTACTATAACACTAGAAAGGTGGGGAATAGTGTTTAATGGATTCTAAAACTTATATGAACTAATTTAAAAATTATGACACAAACAAATGTAGAACTTAATTACAGAACAATCACAGAACCAAACACAAATACGGAAAGTAAATAAAAAGTAGTAAAAGAAAGAACATACCAGATTTTATACTGGTTTGGAGTTATCCTACATCCAGTCCTGTACCAAGGCAAACACCTCAAACAGAAATTCATTATACCAATGTTAAGATTACAATCCTCAATTTCTAAAGGCCTTGAGGTACCCTCCCATCTCTCGAGCCCGGGGCAAACTCTTGATTATGGGACACAAGATCACCCAATTGATTTCCAGGCGCAACCACACTTTATAGAGAGACTCGATAAACTTTTGATTACAAATTGATTCTATAACTCTGAATAGCACTTTGATCTTCAGGAGAGGGCAGAGAATCAAACAAGAATGTGATTCCTAATTTGATTCACTAAAGAATTTGGTATAATTTCGGCACGATCCTTAAAAATGAATTTTTTTAGAATATGGATTTGTGGAGAAGAAGGAGTGAAGAAAATAAGAAAACAGTTAGTTAAAAAATTCGTTTGTGAAGGCTATTTATAGAGTACCAACGGTCATAACCATTCGTGAAGAGATTTAAACAAACAGACACTTCTTTTGAAAATTGAAACTTTTGAATTCAACAACCACCATGTCGACATAGGGTATCCCATGATGTCAGCATCCTTAGTTAAAAAACAATGTAAAATTTGTTTTGAAAATGGTTTTAAAAGAAAAGCAAAGCAAAATGATTCTAGAGTAAAATAAACTAATTTTCCTATGTTTTAAAATAAACAAGAGTAGAAAAATATATATTTAGAATATATATAGATTTGATTTTAAATCTCAAGTATATATATATTATAAAAAAATATTTAAAAATCAGAAGATAGTTTTAAAAATAAACGAAGTTTAAAACAAGATTTTATTTAAAAACAAAAACAAAGAATATTATAAGGCTAAAACATCTTTTTCAAAATCATTTGAAAAGATAATTTTTAAGGCTAAAAACATTTTGAAAAGTAGTTTTGAAAAACTATTTTGAAGTAGTTTTGCAAGTTTCTCCCTGTAGAATATCTCATCACATCAGGACTTGAGAACTTGTACAAAACAAGGATGTTTGTGTGTTTGTAAGCCACTTGTTGTAGGTTTGTAAGATACTTGTTGTGGGTTTGTAAACCACTAAGAAGGTAGAAGTGGGTTCCATCCCAAATGAAATTTGGAATGAAGATTTTTGTGCTATTATGAAGTTTTAATAAAAACTAGACACATATCTTGAAATCTTGATCTTGATACTCTAGAGTCTTCAGTCTTGATATTTTCATTCTGAATCTTGAATCTTGAGTGTTTACTGATCAGTCTTCATTAATCAATACCTGCATATATATCTATATATCTTGCATATACATATCTATTTAGACAACAGTGTTAGTATATATTTTATAATAAGATGAGTTAAAAGGTTGTTGTCATCAAAACCAACATCTCAGTTCCTAACACTGTAATCATCTATAGTATTAACTTTTGGTGACAAAATACGGTAATACTAATGGTATCTGTAATATCATGAGTGCAAGAATATGAAACAAAGTCACAGATTCCAAAAATAACTTTATCGATTACATTTTGAAATCATGTTGCATATTCCATTACACAATCCCAAACGTTTCTCAGGTTTTGATGGAATATAATTATTACAATTACGCCAAGAGCGACATATGAAGATGCCTCCTTGGATGATCAGAGTATTAAATAGACATACTAGCCTTAATACATTACAGCGGAGATAAAACAAATAGCTCCTATATTGCTAACTTTGTCTCATGCACGTCTTCGGAAGCTTTATTCGTCCAACCTATGAAACCAGTAAAACCTTAACTCTCAATCTACTCAAATTGATTTTGAGCACCCGATAGTTTAAGAGGAAAAGATAAACTTCAAGTCAGACATAAAGCCTAGTGTGAGTAGCACTATTACATCTCGGTTTACTGATATTAAGTGAGACCACACCGCTTAGCGGAATGGGTTCCCCCCCACTAATATCCTTTTAAGACATATCTTTTTGCAAATCAAAATCTTACAATCAAACTGATTAAAACAATAATAGCAATATCATATATGCTCATAAATTAGGTAATAAATGAACTATTAGTCCAAACAATATAGTTTTGTTTGGCTAACTACTAACCATTGGCTGACTCGGGCCTACCAAACAAAATAAATAATCTAACATCTATTAGACACATTTCTGGATTGTCTATTCTTAACTTACTTCTCCTAGGGTCACCTAATCGCAATGGTTTTGTGGGCTCACCAATAACCTATCCTCATTCTCTGTATATATTTCTTTCTTGGTGTAACATCAATTAAGTCTTACCTATGACTAAGCCCTACACACTAAAATTTTGGACTAAATTAGATAGGGGCTATAGCTAAGGTATAGGGCACGACCCTATACTAGTCCCATATGGTATTCAAATATCCGAGTCATTTACTTAGGGTTAATTACCCATCAAATTTTCCTTGAAAACATCTTTCAAATTGATTTAACCCTTTGAATCATACTTAAACAAGGAAAACATACTATTTGCTTTACTAAAATCTCTTTGCCATGATATATGCTTTACTCAAAACATTGTTGATGAAAACCTTTGAAACCCTTGTTTAAAATCTTCAAACAATCTCTTTCGAAACCATTGAAAGTACCCCTTCTGAAACTATTGAAAGTACCGCTTTCGAAACATGTTAACTACTTTACTTTGTAATGTTAAGCCGACAGGCCAAAACATATCTTTCGAAACCATTTAAAAAGACCTTTCGAAAATATTGAAAGTGTCCCTTTCGAAAGATTTATAAAGCCTAAGACATCCATCTTTCAAAACACTTCTGTTTGTCTTTCAAAAACATTAGAAACATTCCATTCAAACACTAAAGGTAAACCTTTCCAAAACATTGGGGAATGTCCCCTTCGAAACCTTTAATAGATACCTTTTGAAAGTATTAAAGTCCTTTACTTAAAAAAAACCTTTCAAAAGCATTGAGTTTAAGTAAAAATGTGTGGAACATAGTTTCGAAACCTTTAAAACCATTCGTTTTGAAACCTTTGTTTTTAACCTTTAAAATATAAAAAGGGTCTTAAAAGAACTGGAATGAAAGCAATTCTTTTGAAAGCATTTTCCTAAATAAGAGAAGTGGATAGTGTCGAAACCAACCCCTTCAAAATCATTGGAGAAGTTGGCTTTAAGGTTTAGAACAAAGGAACCCTTTCGAAAGCCTTGCTTTGAAAGGCAGAATTTGACAGTTGGGATTTCTACCCCTTCGAAAGCATCTTTTTAAAACGAAGGCGACGACTTCTTCAAAAAGCTCTTTTCTTTAAAACAATTAACCAAGTCGAAAGCCATCTCATTCGAAAGCCTCATTTACAATCAAAATAGTTCTAATTTTCGTAAGCTACTTCAACCCCTTTGAAAGCCATGTTTCGACTCTATACCTTTCGCCTAACTCCAAATTACTATGCATCGAAATCGAAACCATGTGCATTGGTTTCGACTTAGATGGAGGCGGTAGTATGAGGTTGAAAGGTAAGTAGCGAAGCAAATAAATATTATAAAACTGATTTATAACTTTATAAATTAATTTCTTTCTAACTAACTTGCTTTGTTTGCCAACATATGATTGGCTGCCAATACTTTTCAAAATATTTTCGAAAAGTGCTACCGTATTTCAGCAATCAACAAAATAAAACATTTACAAATAGCCTCTTCTCCGTTTATAAACATATAAAACATTTAAGTTCCATACCTTAAATAATTTTATATACTTATTAAATCACTTAGGAAAATTCTCTAAAAATTCCCATACATCACTTTTAATATGCTTTCTAACATATATAAATTTCTAAGACAAAGCTAACATATAATAGCCGTAACTAATTTAAACCCACTTTAGCCATTTTCTTCACTAGAAAATTCATAATAAATCCACATTAATTCATAAAATTATGAAACTTGAAACCTATCTCTAAAATATTATTTCTGACCATATATCAAAATGGCAAGGCATTTGGTGTCATTTGATAGGTTTTTCAAAATCAAAACTTGTTATAAAATCTATATAAACAAACAAGATTCATTAACAAGCATATATACCTATTTAACATTCAAAAGATGGCATAAACTTTGCAAAACATATTCAGATCTAGTTTAGAACTAAAACTAAGAAACATGAGATGTAATCTATTGTTCACCTTAACTTGTTGTTAAGTAATTGAGGTTTACTCATGAATTAAATTGATTAAGCTTCCTCCTCTTCCTTTCTCCTAATGTTGGCCAGCCTTACGTGGTTTACTTTTTGTTTGTGAACGTGTAAAATGAGAGTGCATGACGGTTTAGGGTATAAGAATGTAACATTTTCCTATTTTTCCCTTATCTATTATCCTAATTTCATTTTAATTCCCTTTATGTTCACTTGTTAATTAGGCAAGGCTACCCTCTAATTATACAACTCAGTCCCTTAACCATTTACATTATTTAATTTAAGTTATCTAATTAAATGTCCTTAATAATTTTGATCAAAATTGGGGTCGTTACAGACATATTAGCATATTTTATCTTTCATTGTTTTTTTTTTCTGTATTTATCGGCAGTTTTAAGGGCAGGTTGTTATAACTGTCCAGGCTAATGATAGATTAGTTTTGCTCTAATGATAGTATATATGTTAAAGTTCTTTTTTTTTTTGTAAAGACCTATTGTATATTATGTGTATTACTCGTTATGTTGTGAGATTCTATTATGTCTTTGCTTTCTTTAACTCTAACAATCTGTCTTTCCGGCATTTGATGTTCGACACGTGAATACCGTGGATGTATTAGTATTGACTTTTAAGGATCGAAAAGACGGGTCATTACAGTTGGTATTGGCGCTGAAGGTTAAGCGAGACCTTGGCTCTGGTGGGGTAAACTCATTAGAGATAGGGTAAGTAGCACCCTAGAATGGGTTTGAGTTTTTTTTTTTGTGTGTGTGTGCGCATGCGTTTGAGCGCATATTTGTTAGTGCTATAAAAATATTTTATATTGTGTTGATTTATTCATTAAGTGGTTTATGAATTTTGGTAATTACAGAGGGTACAACTGTATCGATAGAGGTTTCTAAACACTTGAATTAGGCAAACCGATATAGTATTGTTTTGAAATTAGGTAAATGCTATAATTTTACCTAGGTTATATTTTACATATAAAGAATAATTTCTAAGAATTTATATATAGATTTATAAAGTGTTAGGAAATGATACTATTCAATAATTATCATTTATTAATTGATTATTTATGCTCAACATGTTTATGAGCAGTTTTCCCTTTTTACTACATGGGTTGGGTAGATAGTGACCTTGGGAACATTGAAATGAATACCTTGTGAATTTAGGTTCACAATTTGACTATAAGGCATGCGACGATAACGTTGGATTAAAATTAAATTTTAATAAGAGTCATTCATTATAATCTAAACAAAGATGTACTTTTGTACAATAATTTTATGTAAGAAAGTGAAAGTTTATATATGTATAGTTTATAAATAAAAAAGGATTTAAAACCGTGAATTTCAGAACTTAAATCCCGGTGCTTTTGAAAAATTGTTTTAAAGTTTTGAGAAGATAATAATAGCATTATTTGACAGTATTTATGAATATAAATATTTTAAAAAGATTTAAAAGGAATAGAATGCACTAAACTCACTTTGGTTGTTGGAAATAATTCCCACGATGATGGCAACATCATCAGTGTTCATTTTCGAGTTTCTGAGAGATGGATTACAACCATAGTAGTTGTGTTTCATAATTGTTTTGGTAAAGCAAATTTTTTTATTCCAAAATATGATTTGGTATACAAAAGGAAATATGCATATTATTATTTCAAACCGATTGACATAAAACCTGGGTGTTTAATTCTTAAGATTTTGGTCAAATTATATGTAGGCTCATGTATCCTATGCATTATGATAGCTTTGGGTTGTGCACCTCATTATGATGCGTTGTTTGATAGTTTTCATTTGTTAAAATGAAATGGAATTTTTGACGATTTTTGAATAGTCAAAAACTTTCGAATTGATATTGAAATTGAAACTAAGTATTTTGGAAAATATAACAAACCAAGTTCTTATAACTTATATATTTGAGGAGTTAATCGGTTAAAACCAGTTTTAAATTTGTTGAACATTTTGGTTAAGTAAAATAAATATAACACCGTATATATACTCTTACAATTTACAAGAATATTATATAGATATGTACCCGAGTGATAAAATGTTAGTAAAATCAAGGTAAGTTTTATGAAATATTTTCATAAATAATTTTGTCAGTAAAATGAAACGGGTATAAGTAAGAACTAATAAGAATAATTACGTAAGTTGTACGTAGATCATTTTGTTCGCATAACTACTTTCGATCAAAGATTCGTACTTACTTTGAGGTGTTTCTCAATGACCCGAATAAGGATTTATCACTCGATTCTTAAATGTGAGCTCTTAGTGAGGGTTCTTGGTATGGACTAAAGTTTTCATTTATAGTATATAGCTACGCAAGGAGAACGGAAGTCAAGGAGCCCGATTGGAGTCTGCACGAGAGAAGTCGAGTGACCGATACTAGTTCGAAGGAGAAGTTATGTATTCAAGTAAGTGCTCGAATCAGATATTGCATATGAAAGGCTTATGGGAAACGTTAAGTAGTTAAGTAGGCTTATTTCTTTCCAATTTTGACAATAATGAAATTTCAAGGACCAAATTCTTTTAAGAGGAATGAATGTAACGACCCCAAAAGTTAATGTTTCGAATGGGAATATTTATTTTATTTAAAATTCGAATTTGATTCGAATTTAATAAACAGTAAGAAAATTCAAATTTTAATAAAAAAAGACTTGATTTTTAATAATCGTATTATTTTAATTTATAGGGTTTTTCTATAACTTTTTGCTTGGAAAATATTTGAATTGTCTTTTTATGATTTTTTTTAGCAAACGAAGTTATTCTTAAGATTTCATAAAAATAATAACCAGCGTATTTTATTGTTGATTTGTGATCATATCACATTGTTGTGTGCTATCGTAATTTTAGTTCTATTATTCGTGGTTTATAAGTGAGTGTGATATTATGTAGTGGAATGCTGGAAAGATTTAAAGATTTCTTTTCAAAAATCTTTTCATATCAAATCAAAGTCAAAATTTTCAACCAAATCTTAATTTGATTTGATTTTTGAGTTGACTTTGATTTTCCTTACATAAGAAAGGTTGCTTGCAATTTTGGTATTGGTTAGCTTGAGTATTAAGCAAATGTATTAGCTTAGATTTTTTTACAATCGCATCAAAACAACATCACTCCACTCATTCTTGATACCACTTCATCTCATTTCTATTTCTCCTTCTTTTAACATTTCCACTCCCCTATAAACAAAAAACAATTTTCTTCCTCATATATAATTATATATGTATACATGCTATATTCTAAAATAAATACATATAAAATTAATGGTATCATTGGTTCATGGCATGTGCTTGATGTGCTATACCTTGCTTAAGATGAGGTATGTTATGATGGTGTCGGAAAGAGAAGACAACGCGACTAGCTGGCTGGGAGGGAAAGTTTTGTTTGGGTTCAGTTGTCTTGTTTTTTTAGTGAGTTCGACTTTTTGGGCGATGGAGGAGAACAATATTGTCGAGTTCGTTCTTGTTGGGATCAGAGGTGAATGGTAAGGTGGATGTCGCTTTGGCTAGGGTGGAAGTGGTCGTAGGTGGGTGAGGCATCATTGGATGAGCTTTGATCGAGGCAGGATATGGTCTCAGGGTCTTTTATTTTATGGTTCGGTATCTAGTTGTCAATGGCAGCGTGGTTGACCGAGCTGGTCGAGGGTGGCAGTGGAGTTGCGTTAGTTAATGGTGGAGCTCCTAGTGGTGGCGGCACGATTATGGATGGTTGGAGCTTAGGTGATGGATGTTTGAATGTTCGGCTCGAGTGTATTGTAGAAGCAGGAAAGCACGGGTTTTTTAATATGGAGCACTGTTTGCTATCGGGTTGGGTCTATTAGCTTAGTAGGCCGGGCTTGGTTATAATAGGGTGAGGAATATAATTTGGTTATTTATATTTATTAAAGGTGTTGAACTATAAAATGTGATATCTTACTTGTCTTAAATCTGTTTGACTCGTGGATTTTGCACTGGACTCGTATTAAGGAGTACAACATTTTGATATAACTTGTTGATAGTTTTAGTGAAATATAAATTTATGATTGGGTAACAGTTATTGAATTCAATGACGTTGTTCTAAATAATAATGTTGTTAAATAAATTATACCTTATGGTGATATATATATATATATGGCCAAATAAAACAAAATTCTGTTAAACTAAACTGAATTAAATTATCATGAACATCTATTGAGTAGAAAAGTACCCATTTTTTGCTTGCCAAGTAAAAACAATTTGTTAAATTAATTTGTATAAGGATTAATAAATATCGGATAAATGTTGAGTTAACTATTGATATGTTAATTTATTGAGTGCCAAAAGCTTGGTAGCCTTGCCATGTTGAATATAACATTGACATATGTTAAAAGTTGAACCCTTTTGATATATGAAACAAATGATAGCTTGTTTCAATACCATAGTGGTCGCTATGCCACTTTCCGAGTTTGAAAGTTAATTAATTATTTTAATTAAGGATGTTTTAAAGCTAATTAATTATTTTGATTAAGGATGTTTTAAAATAATAAATTATTTATTATTAATGTTTAACTAATTAATTATTTATTAATGCGTTTAAGTTAACTAATTATTTTGTTAATGATATTTTAGGTCAACTAAATTATTTAATTAATGGTATTTAAACTTAATGATGTTTAAAGGTTAATTAGCTGATTTTAATAATATTATTTGAGTTAATAAAGTGATTTATTAAAGGTGTTCAATAAATTGAGTTATATAAGGAATTTTACTTAATAAAAAGGGATTTATTAAAGGAGATCTATAAATGATATTTTGTAAAGGAGATTCATAAATGATATTTTGAAAGTGAGATTTATAAATGGTAATTTATAATAAAAGAATGGATGTGTAGGTGATATTTCAATAATAATGAAGATTTGTGTTAAATATATAAGATTTATAAAAATGAGTTTTGGATTTACAAAAAGGGTTTTATAAAGGAGTTTTTTCTAAACAAAGAGTTTTATTTTTGGAAAAGAGTATAAATAGAAAGGGATTTTATGAATAAATTCTAGAGATTTATAAAGAAGTTTTAAATTTATTAGGTAAGTTATAATTGGATTTTTAAATATGAAATGGGCTTATATAAAAGGAATTTTGTAAAAGAAACGAGATTTGATTTTGATAAGCAATCCTTCTTAATTATGGCGGTATGGAAACATCTTTCTTACTTAACACCAAGGATAGTGATTTGGTTTATAGAAATCAATGCTTAAATGATATTTGTTTTTGGCTATTTTAAATATGTATTTAGAAAAGAGGAAAACTTCCTTATGTTTATTAATATATTTATGTCATTGAGATGAGTATATGGATGCATTTTCTGGGTATTTAAAGTATAATGGTTTATGAATATACTTATACGGAGATAAGTATATGAATGTTTTTCCACAATATAAGGGATTTGTGAATACTATCTTTGTGAAGGTATTTTGAATCAAATAATTGAAAAGATATTTGATAAAGGAAAAATTAATTAATAGAGGCTTAGGTAATCCCATATGGAGTTAAACCTATGTTAGATTGCTTGTTCAATAGTTAAATAACCGACTAACAAATCTTGGCCAAAATATAACTTTGGAAACTAGGAGAAACATGAATTATATGGCCCAATCATCTTCGATGATGCTTTATTGTACGTATAAATCTTGTTTTGTTCTCCTGGGGAAAATGATATGGAAATTCGTCTGCTTAAACAATTAGGAGGTGATCTCCACTATTATGTATTGTCTATTTATTTCAAAAAGAACTGCGGTTGAGTTTACCAGAATCTATTGATTGTCGATTCAAAGAGACCAGGATTGGTTATATTATCTGAAAGCCACTTTGAACTGGCATATGCGTGCGAATTAAAGATATCTCAAAGATAGTGTGATCGAAGATGGAGTTCATTGAAGTGCATTGGCTACTGGCTACTAATACTGAGGGTTATACCAAACTGGATGTAGTAGAAATAATGCTTTCCTGAAAACCTTGAATGGACGAATGTTGGCATTGCATTGTGCATGGAAGGCAGTGTTAGAATTCCAAGCGGGATTTGCTGATAGAGGAAAAAGGTAAACGTGACCTTACAAGCCTCACAACTCGGTAATGACTAAAACATGGGATACGCAATAGAGCTATCTGATTTACTACCATTAGAGCAACTATTACTCGATCTAGAATCAGTATTTATGGATTTGGCATGCGTACGCATAGGAAAAGTGGGGCTAGGGCAGGTGCACATTGTTTTTGTTGCCTTTGTACCCGGGGAATGATGTAATCTAGTATGCCATGTTAAGGGGCAGCCGGCTCTACGTCGGCAATAGGTTCCTGTGTGGTCCTTGGTACATTTTTCTAGAGGTCTAATGTGGCAGATTGTACCTCAGTAGCCCTATCATTGATGGAAATCTAATCTCTAATACATGCCTTTATAGATTTAGTTTTATATCTTTTATGCCGAAGTGTAACTAATGTAACCATTTCGGCGATGATTATTTATTTTAAACCCTAGACATTATTATAATATCACTGGGTTTTAAAATAAAAATGATTTGGTCATCTTAAGGTCAAAACACGTCCATGTTTATATGTGACGTGGTTTTACGAGATACCTTTATTTGCTGAAAGTTTTTTATAACATTAAGTAATTCATTTGATTATGTTTCTCAAGTTGATTTTACCAAACTAATTCGTGCATTGTTTTCTTAAAATGCTCGGGTCAACTCAAGCATATTTTTTAGATTTAGTTAGACACTTTGGAGCTTTGGGGGATGAGCTAGATCCCCCAAGGTTTATTACCGTATTTTATCTTCTAGTGTTTTTTCCTATCTGTATTTATTAGCAGTTTTAAGGACAATTTGTTGTAACTTTCTAGGCTAATGATAGGTTAGTTTTGCTCTGATGATAGTATGTATATTAAAGTTCCTTTTCTTTTTGTAAAGTCCTCGTGTATATTATATATATATATATTACTCATCACGTTAAGAGATTCTGTTCTGTCTTTTCTTTCTTTCGCCCTAATAATCTGTCTTTTCGACACTTTGCTATTCGACGCGTGAATTCCGTGGATGTATTAATGTCGAATTTCGAGGATCGAAAAGACAGGTCATTACACCTAGAGTTTCATCTTTTCTAATGATTATTACTTTTCAAATAGAACCTTTCAAACACTATAAATAAATATTGTTTTTGAACTTTTGAACCAACTAATCAAACTAACCTTATTAGTCCTACTTTATGTACTTTCAATTTTATGAGATTTCAAAAGAATTCAAAACAACCCTATTATTTCCTAAAAGTTGCACATCCAAATCATGTAATCATAGAATAAAACAAGTCAAAGTCGAATGTATTCTATTTAGTGAAGTCAACTTGGAGATCTTTAGAAAAGGTGTCAAAATCATGTTCAGTTGTTCAGGCAATCTTTTAAAAATATGTTTCCTAGGGTGAAGTGTGGGTAGTTTAGTGAAATTCCAAAAGAGTAGAGGATGGGAAGTCCAAATTAGTATAAAAAATGTTGGTGCAATCTTTTATTTACTTATTTTCCTTAGCTTACTTATATAACTAGTTTATGTAAGACTATTCATATTATACTTTATGCACTTTCAATAGGTTTTATAAAACTGTAACAAAGTTTATGAATACTTACGAGTAATATATATCACTCTATAGCCACTTTAGTTGAAGGTCAATCCACTATATGACCACCACTATTCATAAGATCTAATTATGCATATTGGTCAACTAGAATGAGAAAATATGCAACCAAATAGTTATGAAATTCGGAATGCTACAAAAGTACATTACAATATACCCACTGCTAATTATACCACATAGTCTAATACACAGAAGATGGATGACACTAATTATGCTAAAGCTATGAATATTTTATTTTTCTCATTAGAAAAAAAATGAGTTTAATATAGTAAGTATTTGTAAGACTGCATATGATACATGGTGTACACCATAAGTTACCCGTGAAGCAACAAATCAAGTAAAGTAAAATTTCAATGTTGAAAAATCAATTTCAGAACTTTAAAATAAAGTGAAATGATTATTATTGATATGTACTCTAGATTTCAAGATATTACTCATGCTCTTATGGTTATAGGTGAATGTTTTTTCAGATTTTGATATAGTCCCAAAAAATTCTAACTCTTTGATGGATGAATAGGAATGGAATATTTTAGCTTAAGGTTTTAGCTATTGAAGAATCTAATGATCTTTCAACCCTAAAATCTAATGATTTTATTGATAATCTAATATCCTACAAAGTTAACTTGTAGGCTGAGAAAGATCAAGCTCAAGAAAGTAAGACAATTGCTTTTCAAGCCAAAGATGAATCAGACATGGATGAAGACGAGTTCGTTTTTCCCACAAAAAGATTTTGAAAAAATAATACTTAGAAAGAATAAAAGATTTGGTAATAATAATAATCCAACTTCTTCATTTAAATGTTAGGAATGCAACAAGATGGGCAATATGAAGAAAGATTGTCCAAATCTCCGAAAAGGAAAAAGTGGCATCAAAAAATGAAAAATCATTCAAGGAAAAGAAGCAAGCCTTTCTGTAACTTGCAATTATTAGGATCTTCCTCGTTAGAAAGTGAAAGCGGTATAGAACAAGAAAATGTGTGCTTTATGGCTTCAAACAATGATATACCCGATAATAAAAAGGAGAGATGGATACTTAATAGTGGTGCTCAAAGCTTATGATGGAAACAAATAGATGCTCGCAAATATTACTAATACGGATGGAGGCACTGTCACCTTTGGGGACAACTCCAAAGGATACGTCTCTAGAAAAGGCAATGTTAGTAATGATGGTATATCTAAATCTCCTCTTATTACTAATATCCTGCTAGTTAAAAATTTAAAACATAATTTGTTAAGCATAAGCTAACTTTTTGGTAAAGGTTTTTCAATTTATTTTGAAAAATATATATGCAACATTCTTGATCAAAATAAAAGTTAACTTTTGGAGGCAATATAAAAAGAAATATTTATGAATACGAAATCTAACTACAATATTGATATATGTTTATTGGAAAATGAGGCTTTAACATAAACGGTTTTGTCATATAATATATATATATATATATATATATATATATATATATATATATATTTATATATGTTCATAAACTTTCAAAACATGACTTCATAAAAGGTTTGGCTAAAATGAGTTTAAAGTTAATAATCTATGTGATGCATGCCAAATAGGAAAACTCACTAAAGCTACTTTTAAATCCAAAAGGTTGATTTCTGCTTAATAACCACTAGAGTTACTTCACTTAGACCTACTTGGCCCAACCAAATTGAGGCCACTAAATCATAATAAATATGTTTTGGTTAAAGAAGATGTCTTTTCTAATACACTTAGACCATTTTTTTAAACATAAAAGTGATACTTTGAAATTTTTATTTGCAAAAAGAACTCAAATTTGAAATTTTTGAGAATTAGAAACATTTGAAGTGGTCATGATAGTGAATTTGATAATTTGCTTTTCAATGAGTTTTATAATAAAATAGGCATTGGTCATAATTTTTCCTTCCCTAGAACCTCGCAACAAAATGGAGTTGTAGAAAGGGAAAATAAGACCATGCAAGAATGTGCAAGAATTCTATTAAGTGGTAGCCAATTACCTAAGAATATTTGAGCTAAAGCCGTGGCTATCGCTTGTTATGTTCTTAATCATGACTAAGCACCACTGATATGAAATTTTTAATGGAATAAAACAAAATGTTTTTCACTTTAGAACTTTGGGCTCTAAATGTTTCGTACTAGAAACAAAAGATCAATTAGGTAGGTTTGATCCAAAAGCCAATAAAGGTACCTTTGTTAGATATTCAAAGAGAAGTAAAGCTTATAGAATTTTTAACAAAAGAACTAATATCATCGAAGAAACATTATATGTAACTTTTGGTGAGAGTTTCACAATTAATAATGATGATTACAAAAATGATTTGATAAAAAAACCATCTTCTTTTGAAAATCTCTCACAAGAGGATACAAACATCAATAATACTTTAAAATCAACACTACATACTTTAAAAGATCGTCCTATTGATAATATTATTGGTGAAGTAAATACTAGAGTTAAAACTAGAGATCAATTAAATCAAATGGGTCACTGTGCATATATTTTAAATTATAGAACCAAAGAATTATAAAAAAAGCTTAAAATGTTGATTTTTGGATTATTGCAATACTAGAAGAATTAAATCAATTTAAATGGAATGACATTTGGGAATTAGTTCGAAGACGAAGTGATCAAATCGTTATTGGAAATGGGTTTTGAAAAATAAAGTTAATGAAAATAGTGGTATAATTAGAAATAAATATTGATTAATAACACAAGGGCATAATCAAGAAGAAGGAATAGATTTTTCCATTGTAACTCCTTTAGAAGCAGTCAATTTTTTACACGCATTTGCATGTCATTATGGTTTTAAACTATTTGAAATAGGTGTTAAAAATATTTTTTAGATGGTTTTATGAAGACAATATTTATGTAAACAACCCTCACTATTTGTGCATAAAAAATTTCTAAATCATGTTTGTAAACTTAGAAAGCTTTTTATGGACTCTATCAAGCACCATTTGCTTGGTATGAACGATTAAAGCGTTATTTTTTAAACTTTGGTTATGATATTAGCAAAGTTGATACGAACCTTTTATTAAAAATGAAAATAATGATATTTTAATTTTCCAAATTTATGTAGATGATTTAATATTTGGTTCAACTAACGAAAATCTATGCAATGGGTTTTCTAACCTCATAACAAATGAATTTGAAATGTATTATATGGGTAACTTACTTATTTTCTAGGTTTACAAATTAAACAACTTAAAGATGTTATATTTATTCACAAATAAAAATATGTAATGATTTACTCAAAAGATTTGGAATGGAAAATACTTCCAGTAAACCTACACCAATGAGTACAAGTCTTTACTTGGAGAAAGATGAAAATGGTAAAGATATGGATCAAGCACTATATAGATGTATGATAGGGTCTTTACTTTATTTAATGGCTAGTCGACCCGCTATAATGATGAGTGTTTACTTTTGCGCTAGATTTCAAGCAAATCCAAAAGAATCATACTTGCGAGCCATGAAATGGATTTTTAACCAACACTAGTGACTAGTGACTTTTTTATCCGAATGGTTATCATTTTGGATTATTGTCTTATAGCGTGATTTTGAAGGATGCAAAATGGATCGAAAAAATTAGGTACTTATCATTTTATAGGGCAATCTCTAGTTTATGTAACAATCCGAAAATTAACCCATAATAATTAATTCATTAATTAATTTGATATTAAAATAACTTTATGGAATTATCAGAATTAAGCCACGAAGTTATACCATTGTGTCCATGGTAATTTTTTGGTCAATTTTCATATATAGAACGTTAGAATCCAAGTTAATACGAGCTAAGAACGAAAGAATCAACGTGTAACGACACGATTCTTCGACGCATGAAAATCGACATTAATACGTCCATTGTATCAACTGCCGAACAATTAAATACTGGAAAACCGAACCATTAGGGTTAAAGAAGAAAAGGTAGAAGAAAAAAGAAAGAAGAAGCAACAGAACGATATCAAAATCTCACAATCACAGCGGAACAACATATAATAGATAAATGAATAATCTTTAAATAAAAAGAACTGTACATTTTATAAATTACATCATCAGAGTCAACATACAACACAACACAACTGGACAATTATATGAACTTGACCTTACAAGTGGATACACAGCGGAAAAGATAATATCATATACAAGTGATACGTTTCCCCATCCAGCTCGCCTCTTGAGCTCCATAGCACCTCCTGAATTCCAGAATGACCTGATAACCTGACTCTAGACTGCCCATGTGGAAATTAATAGGCATCCAGAGTTTAGGAAGGGAACAATAAACTCCAGGTCAGTCATGGGACTAGTATGAGAACTTAAAACAGTTTATCTTAAAAAAATAGACAAAGAAATATTTTTAAAATAGATCCATAATGCTTTTAGAAAATGAAACTACCATAAGGCCTCCCGCACACACACACAAAATGCAAACGCAGAATCCGTGGAGATTTCTCCTTATGATAGTCAAACGTGCTTGACATGCAAATTTCTTTGATATTATTATTATAAGTGCACAGTGGAAAACCTTTCGAAAGTATAATATAAATCTTAGCCAACATAGACATTCCGAACTATGCCTACTATAGCTACCATCTAAACAGTGGTGACCGCCATAAGTAAATGGCAGGTTCTACAACTAACACCGTACAAGGTGCGTATTGGAGTTTGGATTTCCAACAAATGGTCAGGCCAATGAACTTCCCATTGCCACATGGGTACGCCTCTGGAGAGACGCCTCGAGAACCTAACCGGATCTCTGCCAACACAACGTCGGATTACCTCTGCAAAAGTAGGTAACTACTGACATGAGTATGTCATCCCCCGGTTGTAAACAACCTTTATCCGAGGATCCTCAACCAACAACAATCACAAAGTCATATATATATTTGCGACATCCTCATAAGTTAAGTATATGGGCTCCATACCATGATACCACTTCTATCCAGAAGGAAATGCACATACCCTAAGGGGCGCTACTCCCTATAACCTTGCTGCATCTTTCCTGTTTTGACCATTACCGAGGTGTGAGGTCCGACGAAGTCTTGTCCACAAAGCTACGCTTTTCACAAAAGCTATGCTTTGATCAACAAATGATCAGCAGCACTTCGTATGCCACATTACCAAATTGGTAATGTATCACTAGTAACCATCAACTACATAACCTCTGAGCTCGTACGTCTCAGAGAAGAGTGTTAAGCTAAGAGAATAAATTCTCCGCCACTAACAGAAATGTATTTGATAGAAACCAGCTTTACATCTCAAATTGTAACGTCAGACACACATCCATACAAGTCTTCCGGGATCGAACAGAACCGAAGGCACTTCCAAAGAAGCCCTTGCAATCCGGATATTCGCTAATCACGACCGGACTTCCCTTATGGGTGATAAAATCTCTATATCGGAGATCAGCCGATGTAGAGACATTCGACGGTAATCCTTCCGTTTTCGAAATTATCCGGTCTTTAACACCGGTCTTCAAATGCTATCCATTACGACGTATCACTATTCGGAATGGGATTCATGACCCAAAGGTCCTCTCCCGGCTAAACCGAATAACGAGCGCTTATTTTTAAAATAAGTGTAGCATTCAAATTCAAGCAAATCACAACAAATACCCATTTAAAGGTAAATATTGATAGTCAATTATTTAACTATCAATAGATATGCACAACATCACCCGATTCCAAATAATTTCCCAAATTATCTATTTTCCAAAAATATCTTTACAAGATATACTTTTCCACATTTCAACCATTTGAAAACAAATTTCAAATCACTTTTCACCTTTACAACTTTTGAAAACAAATTCAAATCATTTTCCTTACGCGGAAACACTTCCAAAATATATCGGGAAAACACTTTGAAATAAAACTATTTTTCTTTAAACACTTTACTTAAAATATTAGTTATAAAAAAATTATACCAATATTACATATAACTTAAGTCCAAACTTATTTTCAAATAAAATTAGTAGATAGAGTATAACTATTTAAATAACTATTTTCTAAAACAATTATTGATTTAAATCTTAGAAACAATCATTTCTATATTCACTTAATAAATCTTTACTTAAAGGATTTAAAACAACTTAAAAATTTAATTTCTCCAAAGTATCCTTTTCAAAACCAATTCTAGAATTTTATATATTTGTGTGTGTGTGTGTATGTATTTTCAAAGCTATTCAGAAATTTTATTCGGCTTTCCAGGGAGAATACACTTTCATTTCAAAATGGTTCATTTAAACCAATTAAATAAATCCTTAGCGTTTACTTCAAATTTACGTTCCAAATCCGTTAATTTATTTCTACGCTTCAAAAATAAATCAATGTTTATTTTTAAACAAATTTTCCTTTCCTTTATAAATTCCATGGTGAATTTAAATTTCCAAATATGCATTGATATATGATTTTGAAATCGATTTCAAATATTCACTTTCAATTTATCTTTAAAAGATATAAATCTCAAAACATTTCACTTCATATTGGAAAACATGTCCATGCTTATTTAATAATAAGTAATTCACAAATCTATTTATTTTCAACATTTGGAAAATATTCGATATACTTAAATTACAATTAAGTATATAATTTATTCTTTTAGGAAAACATTCTCTTAAACACATTTATTTGAGTCAAAACGAATGTTGCGTAAAACATCGTTACGACAACCCAAAATCACTAGTATAGGGATTCGAAATTAAGATAGATATATAAATCCCAATACTATATAAAACATTTCCTTTCGAAAATCATTTACTATAACAACAGTGTTATAGTCCATCATTTCCTTATTTCTCGAAAACGTCTATTTCAACAATGAATGTTGAAATCTATGGTTTCGATACTTAATACATTTTAAAACATCTTTAAAACTCCTTTATAATTTCATCACTTTGATTTATAAAAATCCAGTTTTTTTCAAATCTTATATATAAAGCTTTTATAATAAATTCAAAAATCACCATTTAAATTATTTTATAAAAAAGAATCAACTTCATATTTCCAAAAATCACCTTTCAACTATATTTCTCAAAACATCAAAAAATTTAATATAAACTTTCAACCTGAATTTTCAAAAATCAAATATTTATTTATTTCCGGGAGCTAACGATACCAAAATTATATTCGGCTAAATTTTAGCCTTCAAGGATTTCAATCACAAAAATAATCACACATGGATTATAAATAAAATCAACACACAACATTGAAACAAATTCAATTATTTGAGGAATCCAGTTGGATCCCTCCAACATGTTTCCCTGCATCCACAGATGTTAGTACAATACCAATCCTGTTTCAAGACGGGATATGGGATACATGGGCTTTATTAAATATTATCCGCTATTATGCGGCGCAATAGGGTCTCATCCGCGATAAAATGCGGGAAATCAACTCCAAGTACATATATAATACCAATTCCACTTCAAGGTGGAATATCGCGGTATATGTGTTTAATATAATAACCTCCGCTTAATATACGGCATATAGGGTCTATTTCAATACAACAAATAGCAAGCATCATGCAATCACAAAATTAAGAAATTTTAAATCTAACTATTTAAAATTTAAATCGAAACTAATTCGATTGAGTGAGAAGTTCTCACCTTGCTTCCAATTACAGTTGCAGTGTTTCGTTCTGAATAAAATTAAACGACCGTTTAATTTTACCTAAAATTCACACTAGCTTCAATCAACTCCAATCCAGCTCCATTGTGTAGTGCTCGATAATACGAACTCAACGCGAGTCGTTTCGTGAATTTCCGACCTCGTATCAAAAATTACGTAGTTTTAAATATTATACGAATTTTAATAATTCAATTTACATATTTTAATTTATTTTCAAACCCTACTTTACAACATGATCGTTCGATTCAAGTCCATGCAGATCTGGCCGCGTGTGCTTTTCTTCTCCCCGCATCGTTCCCAGGTGAAAATCGCGAACGAGAACCCATCGGCCGCAATCCTTTCATGTATTTTTGCGGCATCTTCGATCGTCAAGAGGCCATCATACCACCGCCAAACGAAACACACGACCGCCTCTACCATCAGCCAAGAGCAGTCGTGCCTTTGCCTAGGAAATCGCGCTAGAACGTGCGATGTTCAAAGCCGCCTAGTCGCCGATACAACCCATGAAACTTGATCATCGCCGTATGGAATTGAAGGTCTCGACTAGCTCTATCTTTTTCTAGTTGAAAGTTTCTCGAATTAATGCGTGGATTAGAAGAGATTAAGGAGAGAAGAATTGAACGATTTCAGCCATTAAAGAGTAGAGTGGCGGCTGAAGAATTGGGTTAGGGTTTTAGTGAAAATTGTGAATTATGGTGGCCTTTTATAGAAAATTGCAAAACACCCAAAAAATTTCCAAACTCCAAACGAAGTGTGCCGCTTGGCGTTTATAATGTTTTACCCCTATTCCGAACGTAATGGAATATATATCGGGAGCCAATTCGATCGTATTTGGAAGATAGGTTTTCAAATTGACTATTTAAGTTTAAAAATTCACTTAAACTGATTACAGAGCGTTTTTGCTTGCCCTGGACAAACCGTAAATCCGATTGACACGAAATTTGAAATTTTACAATAATTTAACATTACGGATCCAATGAAACTAGTTTCGTCGAAATCCGAGACTGTTTGAAAAATGACTATTTTTACTCATTAATTAAATAATAAAATATTCAATTTCCACAAATTAACTTTTAATTAAATTTTAAAAGTTCCATAACATCATTCTAACTCCAATATGATTTAATACAACTTTATAAATCAATTTTTAACCACATTAAACCCAATTTCCAATTATTTCTGTAATTTGAAATATTAAATTACCGATTTAATTATCCAATTAAATCTAAATATTCGAAATATAATTTATTCATCTTATAAAATTTACTTTTAAACTTTTAAAATAAATCAAATATATGAATTTCAAATGACAGAAATTCTAGGTCGTTACAAACTTCCCCCTTAAAAGAATTTCGTCCTTGAAATTGCCAAGTAAGAAAAAGTTACAAATCCATTAACTTTTCGAAACCATTTGTTCAAATGAAATTTCAAATTCATTTAAACATTTTAACTTTTCCAATAACTTTACTAACTTTTCAAATCACACTTAGTTATCTTTTCAAAACCAACTATATCGTTTAACTTTTCACTCCGAAATCAAAGTTATAGTTTTCAAAATTTTCCAATTTTCTCAAAAATATTCTAACGCCTTAAATTTTCGAAAAATTTCGCCAGCGTCTCCTTTGCGCGGCTAGCTTGGTACGACTACAAAAATGGCACCACGGCCCCCAGATTTCAAAAAGAAAAGAAAAAGCCAAGTGGCTGGACAAGAAAATCATCAAATTTCATACTGAAATTCAAATACATACCTTTTGTCGAGCAATTCAATCGTTTTATCTTCGAAATCAAAATACCAATTTCCTTTAATCCACCTGTATATCCTGCTAACCATAATATCCATTTTCATTCAATCTCAAATTATCAATTTCATTTGAATTCAATTTACAATTTCAATTCTATTTGTATTCAATTTACCTTCTGAATATTGAATTTTATCAATTATTTTTCATTCACAACTGATTCATCATGCTATTTTAAATTAGTTTCTTTTACTAATTCATTACAAGTTCTAACTCATTTCATCTCGCACAATTCAAATTGGTTTTCGATATTCAGCTTTCAATTTCAGTTTTTATTCTTTTGTTCGTTCCCAAACACAATTCAATTCACTATTTCGGTTTATAACCACTTATATTTAAACCGGATTTCAAATTCCATATGGATTTAATTTACCCTTCATTTATAAATGTTGAATTCAATTCATTTCAAACCATATTAAATTTGTCATTTCTTCAATTAGTTTTACTTACTAATTTTATTTTTAATACTTAGCTTCATTTGATCCAACTTGACAAATTTTCAATTTACTTGCAATTTCAAGATGAATTTCAACATTTAGTTTCCAATTTCATTTATTCGCAATCGTAAATTCATTCATTCATAGAAGCCCTTGCAATCCGGATATTCACTAATCACGACCGGGCTTTCCATCACAAAGGGTGATAAAATCTCTATATCGGAGATCAGCCGATGTAGAGACACTCGACGGTAATCCTTCCGTTTTTGAAATTATCCGGTCTTCAACACCGGTCTTCAAATGCTATCCATTACGACGTATCACCATTCGAAATGGGATTCATGACCCAAAGGTCCTCTCCCGGCTAAACCGAATAACGAGCGCTTATTTTTAAAATAAGTGTAGCATTCAAATTCAAGCAAATCGCAACAAATACCCATTTAAAGGTAAATATTGATAGTCGGTTATTTAACTATCAATAGATATGCACAACATCACCCGATTCCAAATAATTTCCCAAATTATTTATTTTCCAAAAATATCTTTACAAGATATATTTTTTCACACTTCAACCATTTGAAAACAAATTTCAAATCACTTTTCACCTTTACAACTTTTGAAAACAAATTTCAAATCATTTTCCTTACGTGGAAACACTTCCAAATATTTATTCATTTTCACCGGAAATCTGCCAAGTTCAAATACTTTAAAATAATTTATAACACTTATCAAAAATATATCGGGAAAACACTTTGAAATAAAACTATTTTTCTTTAAACACTTTACTTAAAATATTAGTTATAAAAATATTATACCAATATTACATATAACTTAAGTCCAAACTAATTTTCAAATAAAATTAGTAGATAGAGTATAACTATTTAATAACTATTTTCTAAAACAATTATTGATTTAAATCTTGGAAATAATCATTTCTATATCAACTTAATAAATCTTTACTTAAAGGATTTAAAACAACTTAAAAAGTTAATTTCTCCAAAGTATCCTTTTCAAAACCAATTCTAGATATGTGTGTGTGTGTATTTTCAAAGCTATTCGGAAATTTTATTCGGCTTTCCAGGGAGAATACACTTTCATTTCAAAATGGTTCATTTAAACCAATTAAATAAATCCTTACCGATTTACTTCAAATTTACGTTCCAAATCCGTAAATTTATTTCTACGCTTTAAAAATAAATCAATGTTTATTTTAAAACAAATTTCCCTTTCCTTTATAAATTCCGTGGTGAATTTAAATTTCCAAATATCCATTGATATATGATTTTCAAATCGATTTCAAATATTCACTTTCAATTTATCTTTAAAAGATATAAATCTCAAAACATTTCACTTCATATTGGAAAACATTTTCATACTTATTTAATAGTAAGTAATTCACAAATTTATTTATTTTCAACATTTGGAAAATATTCAATATACTTAAATTACAATTAAGTATATAATTTATTCTTTAATTCTCTTAAACACATTTATTTGGGTCAAAACGAATGTTGCGTAAAACATCGTTACGACAACCCAAATCACTAGTATGGGATTCGAAATTAAGATAGATATATAAATCCCAATACTATATAAAACATTTCCTTTCGAAAATCATTTACTATAACAACAGTGTTATAGTCCACCATTTTCTTAGTTCTCGAAAACGACTATTTCAACAATGAATGTTGAAATCTATGGTTTCAATACTTAATACATTTTAAAACATCTTTAAAACTCCTTTATAATTTCATCACTTTGATTTATAAAAATCCAATTTTTTTTAAATCTTATATATAAAGCATTTATAAAAAATTCAAAAATCACCATTTAAATTATTTTATAAAAAAGAATCAACTTCATATTTCCAAAAATCACCTTTCAACTATATTTCTCAAAACATCAAAAATTTAATATAAACTTTCAACCTGAATTTTCAAAAATCAAATATTTATTTAATTCCGGTATCTAACGATACCAAAATTATATTCGGCTAAACTTTAGCCTTCAACGATTTCAATCAAAAAAATAATCACACATAGATTATAAATAAAATCAACACACAACATTGAAACAAATTCAATTATTTGAGGAATCCAGTTGGATCCCTCCAACCTGTTTCTCTGCATCCACAGATGTTAGCACAATACCAATCCCGTTTCAAGACGGGATATCGCGGTACATGGGTTTTATAAAATATTATCCGCTATTATGCGGCGCAATAGGGTCTCATCCGCTATAAAATGCGGAAAATCAACCCCAAGTACATATATAATACCAATTCCTCTTCAAGGTGGAATATCGCAGTATATGTGTTTAATATAATAACCTCCGCTTAATATACACCGCATAGGGTCTATTTCAATACAACAAATAGCAACCATCATTCAATCACAAAATCAAGAAATTTTAAATCTAACTATTTAAAATTTAAATCGAAACTAATTCGATTGGGTGAGAAGTTCTCACCTTGCTTCCAATTACAGTTGCAGTGTTTCGTTCCGAATAAAATTAAACGACCGTTTAATTTTATCCAAAATTCACACTAGCTTCAATCAACTTCAATCCAGCTCCATCGCGTAGTGCTCGACAATACGAACTCAACGCAAGTCGTTTCGTGAATTTCCGACCTCGTATCAAAAAGTTACGTAGTTTTAAATATTATAAGAATTTTAATAAATCAATTTATATATCTTAATTTATTTTCAAACCCTACTTTACAACATGACCGTTCGATTCAAGGCTACGCAGATCTGGCCACATGCGCTTTTCTTCTCCCCGCATCGTTCCCAGGTGAAAATCGCAAACGAGAACCCATCGTCCGCCCTCCTTTCATGAATTTTTGCGGCCTCTTCGATCGTCAAGAGGCCATCATACCACCGCCAAATGAAACGTCACGACCGCCTCAACCATCGGCCAAGAGCACGTCAAGCTTGATCGTGCCTTTGCCTAGGAAATCGTGCTCGAACGTGCGACGTTCAAAGCCACCTGGTCGTCGATATAACCCATGAAACTTGATCATCACCGTATGGAATCGAAGGTCTCGACTAGCTCTATCTTTTTCTAGTTGAAAGTTTCTCGAATTAATGCGTGGATTAGAAGAGATTAAGGAGAGAAGAATCGAACGATTTCGGCCATTAAAGAGTAGAGTGGCGGCTGAAGAATAGGGTTAGGGTTCCAAACTCCAAACAAAGCATGCCACCTGGCATTTATAATGTTTTACACCTATTTCGAACGCAGTGGAATATATATCAGGAGCCTATTCGATCGTATTTGGAAGATAGTTTTCAAATTGACTATTTAAATTTAAAAATTCACTTAAACCGATTTCAGTGCGTTTAGCTTGCCTCGGACAAACCGTAAATCCGATTGACATGAAATTTGAAATCTTACAATAATTTAACATCACGGATCTAATGAAACTAGTTTCGTCGAAATCCGAGACTGTCTGAAAAATGACTATTTTTACTCGTCAATTAAATATTAAAATATTCAATTTCCACAAATTAACTTTTAATTGAATTTTAAAAGTTCCATAACATCATTCTAACTCCAATATGATTTAATATAACTTTACAAATCAATTTTTAATCACATCAAACCCAATTTCCAATTATTTCTGTAATTTCAAATATTAAATTACCGATTTAATTATCCAATTAAATCTAAATATTCGAAATATAATTTATTCATCTTATAAAATTTACTTTTAAACATTTAAAATAAATTAAATATATGAATTTCAAATGATAGAAATTTTGGGTCATCACACAACGAAACAAAAAAAATAAGTAAACAGTATATATAGGTCGATCGCCCGATCGACCCGCCTTGCCTTTTAGCAAGCAAAGGACGTTCGTTCATTCGAACTGAATCGGCAACGATTGAACACGTATTTTGTATCGTTTTAACTAATTTGGTCCCTCCGTTTCTGCGTCTGACGGCCTCTATTCAGCCTATGGCATGGTTGCATCCTATTCAATCTCCAAATCCAACAGTCCGAGATCCACTTCTACACCTATAAATAGACCCCTTGACCTATCCCGTTTTCTCATTCTCGGTTTTCTCCACTTGGGTCTACCTTTCTAGGAAGGACCCTAAAAGGAATAATTTTTTCAAAGGAGAAAATCATTATAAATTAAATTATTTTACAACTCCTAGTGGATTCGGGCAGACCAAAGGAAGAGCTTAAGACTGGATGTGAGTGATTGTAGTTATTTTATGATTTCTTTAAGTAATTTAAAATAATAGGGTTTCCAATAGTTGTAGTTTTACTACGATTTTTAGAATAGCCTTTTTAGTAGTTTATTTATAGTTTTTAGAATTATTTTCATTTTTTTTCATTTCATCCATTCTTTTCTGTAATTTTAATTCGATTCTGTTAATTGTAGCTTTTTCGTTTATTTACTGTTTATTTACAATATTTTAGTTTATTTAGTGTTATTTATACATCTTCTTTTTGCGCTTTGGACTTTCTTCAGTTTTCTTTTATTCCACCTTCTTCGCGTATGGATTAGAATAGATTAACGTGAATATGGATTAAATTGTAAGAAAACTGAAATAACAGAATATAAAATGTAAATTTCAAAGACTGTAATATAAATAGAATTGGACTGGAATTACACCTAACTATGACGTTAATTGGACTGAATTAAAAAGATTGACCTAGTTATAACTTAGATTTATGACTAAAAAGAGTAAAAGATGAAAGAAGCTTATTTTCACACTTAGACCTTGGGTTAAGTAATAAGCATGATTGTAACGTAGGTTATAATAAGAAAAAGAACAGAATAAGGTTTATTTTAAGACTTAGGAGAAATTAATAAGCACAGATAGCAGAGAAAAATGTAAAGGCTTATTTAAATAGTTTACCTAAGTTAATAAGCAAAGATGAAAGCATGACATGTACCAAATAGCATTCCCTATTAGACAAAACGGTGAGCCTAGAGCATGCTAACGTTAAGAATGGTAGTAATTTGTCAAATAGAAATCCAAATAACGGAGGATTTGGATAAGGGGCGCAACTAGATATTACTTGGATAAAGGGCCAGTACCAACAACATTTCCCTTATAGATTCTATGGAAACATGGTGATCTTACGTTACTCTGAAGCTGGATGAGGTGAACGCTTATGCTGGAGTTGTATGTAATAAGAAGACTCAATAGGTGGAGCAAAAGGTAGCATGCGCATGGTGGCAGTTACGCATGCGACTTCCATTCGGGTGCTTAGCAATAGCTATGAGTTCCAAGCGCTTAGTGTGGGTTTCTTCCGTAGACACCGTTGCCTTCTGTGTATGGGGCTATATATGTCGTTTGGTCTATAGTAACATTCTATGTAGGGAGTTACATATAATGTTTGATCCATAGTAAATAAATGCCTTCTGTGTAGGGAGCTATATATGTCGTTTGGTCCACAGTAACATTCTGTGTAAGGAGTTATATATAGTGTCTGGTCCATAGCAAATAAATGCCTTCTGTGTAGGGAGCTATATATGTCATCTGGCCTATAGCAATATTTTATGTAGAGAGTTATATAGAAGCTGGTCCGTAGAAAGATACTATGGAGTAGCAGGTCGATCAAATGGGTAGAATTAAGGCTACATCCTAATTACAGGATTATGAATTCAACCTAATCAAAGCAGAAATCAAGGATAAGTGCAAGTAATCAAAGTCAACCTATCTTATAAATTGAGCAATATTTAATCGTACTTATTTTTAGTTTATCTCTTTTCTATTTCCTTTATTATTCTTATTTATGCTAGAACTATTATAGAGTCTATTACTTTTATCATGCTTAAAGACTTTAGTAATTACTATCATTCACCAGACTTTTAGTCTGACCCACTCCTCTAATTTCCCTATTTCCCCCACAGGCAATCAAGGGAGAAGCCGGTAGATTGCTATTGCTTGGCGTTTTCTTAGAGGAGTTCTCTACTATGTATTTCTTTTATTTCAGCTTTAGTTCTTTTTGTGTACTGGCTTATTATGAGGAATATTATATACTCTGATTTTAAGACTATGAATTTTTATTTCATAAGGGATGATGGTTTTGAGATATGGATGTTGTATTTGATATTTGACTTATTTATAAAGTAATTATGAATCTTTGTTTTAATTAAATTATTATTTTATTTTCCGCTATTTTTATCTATATTTTGTTTTGTGAATCTTAGTCTCCGTTAGTTTTAGTTGTACCTACAACGCACCACACCTATTAATGTATCCTTTTGGATATCTTAAGGGGTGTTTCACTTGGTATTGGAGCCTAAAGTTACAGGATTCCTAAAAATTTATTTTTGAAAGTAAAGTATTTTCGAAATAACTTGTTTTAAAAATATTTTTCAAGAAAGAACTTTCAGAAATAAAATTTTTTGTATAAAAAGAAATTTTTATAAAAACCCCCTCATAAGTTTAGTTCAATCTCCCTTGAATCTTTCCTAAACTATCATTTTCTTTTCGTAGAATAGCTGATGCCTCGAACCTTCCCGAGGACATTTTAATCGCAGCCTGGTTTCGTAGGTACTTACAAGCCACGACTCCAGAGGTGCATAGCCCAATGCCCCATCCTGCACCAGCGGGTGGGAATCCCATCAACCCACCCGCCGTCACTAATTTCTCTAAGCTTTGTAAAGATTTTGCAAGTTTGCGCTGGAAGACTTTTTCTCACAAGGAGACTTCTGTGGAGGCGAGAGCATGGCTTAGGGACACATAGAGGAATTTTTGTCATTTGGGATCAGATGATCAACAACGAGTTCAGCTAATCACTTGGCAGCTAAAGGAGGAGGCATCTTATTGGTAGGAGCTGATCGAGTGGAAGGGTAGAAATGTTACTTGGGATTGATTCCGGGAGCTATTCTATAGGAAGTTCCTATCTCAGGCGGAAGAGAGTGTTCAGTTGGAGAGTTTTATCAATTTGAAGTAAGGGAGTTTGTCTGTTAAGGAATACATTAATCAATTCAATGAGCTGTCATGGTTTAGTATGGATTTGGTGAATACACAACACAAGAAAGCTATGAAGTTTGCAAAGGAATTGAATCAACCCCTTCAGGTATTATTGCTGACTCATGTACCGATGGGAGCTACTTATGAGTCTGTGGTCGAGATGGCACTGATGTTGGGTACAGTCAAGGAAGGAGAGTCTAAAGAGGTGGTTAAGTTAGAAGGATCAAAGAAGTGGTGGGAAAAGAATAATAAGAAGAAGAAAGGTGATGGTCCTCAAAAGCAGATTAAGAAAGGAATAAAGGGACATAGTTATGGAAAGGTTGGACATATGGCCAAGGATTGTTGGAAGGAGAAGATGAAGGGTAAGTGCTATGCTTACGGACAGCCCGGTCATATGAGTAGGATTTTTCCTCAGGGAACGAATGCACCGGTTGCGCAAATTTAGACGTTGGATGTAGCACCTTCCAGTAGCGTTCCAGATAGAGGTAGGACAGTCACGGTTGAAGGTTTGATTTATATATCTGATTTTCCCATTCAGACATTATTTGATTCTAGAGCATCATATTCTTTTATCTCTAGTTCTCTAGTAGATTGTTTGCACTTGAATATATCATTAGTAGTAGACCCCATTATTGTTTCGAACCCCATAGGAGGATTAGCACACTTATCTATGGTTTGTAGGGGTTTGAAAATCTTTATCCTAGGCGTAGAATTTGATTGTGACGCCTATGTTTTAGGATTCTCGAGGTATGGGATGATCTTAGGATGGATTGACTATCCATATACGAAACTACCTTAGACTGCGAGAGGAGAGTCGTTAGACTTGAGACTTTTAATGGTAGGATTCTAGAGGTATCCTGCGACCCACAAGGTTCGGTCATGTTGAGTTTTCTCTATTCCCTCGATTTATAGTCATCAGAGTTGCATTTGGTTCTTGCCGTCGGAGATTTTGTAGACGTCTTTGAGGAGGTTAGGGACTGCCCCCTGAGAGAGAGATTGACTTTTAGGATTTATTTGACCGAGAATGCCAAGCTAGTAGAATTACCTGTGAGGCACATGGCACCTTGGGAGAGGAAAGAATTCAACAAGAGGATTCGTGAGCTTTTGGAGAAGGGATTCATAAGAAGAAGCATATCAGAGTGGGGAGCGCCAATTGTCTTCGCCACTAAGGCAGATGGTTCTCTCCGACTTTGTGTAGATTATAAGGAATAAATAAGATCACCAAGAAGAACCGATGTCCACTCCTTAGGATTGATGATCTTTTTGACTAGTTGGTAGGTTCTACAATTTTCTTTAAACTTTATCTAGCAACGAGATTCCATCAGCTTAGAGTCACTGATGACATCATAGATAAAACTTCCTTTAGGACACCGGACGGATTCTTCGAGTGATTGGTTATGCCTTTTGGGCTAACCAATACTCCAGCCTATTTCATTGATTTGATGAGCCGCGTCGTTAGGGATTTTATAAATAAGTTTGTGGTGTGTTCGTGGATGATATCTTCGTATATTTCTAGAATATGAAGGAGCATGCTGTCCATTTGGAAGAAGTTCTTGAAACACTTCGTAATTATCATTTGAGAGCTAAGTTTTCAAAGTGCCATTTTTGGAGAGAAGAAGTTCGGTTCTTAGGGAACATAGTCACGAAGGAAGGTTTGGCTATTGACCCCGCCAAGGTCATTGCAGTGCAAGGTTGGAAGGCCCTTAAGAACGTTACCGAGGTTAGAAGCTTCCTAGGATTGGCTGGCTACTATAGTAAATTCATTAGAGACTTTGCTAAGATTTCGACGCCACTCACGCGCCTTACTAAGAAGAATAAAGCTTTCATGTTAGACGTGGATTGTAAGGATTCCTTCTAAAGCTTATGTGAGCTCTTACTAGTGTACAAGTGTTAGTTTTACCCGAATGGAGCTAAGCCTTTCACTGTATAGGCTAATGCATGCAGAACGGGTCTAGGAGCGATGTTGATGCAAGAAGGGAGGGTGGCGTGTAATGGTAGTAGGTAGTTGAGGACGCTAGAGAAGAACTACCCTACCTACGATTTGGAATTTGTTGCCATAGTTTTTACACTTAAGTCTTGGAGTCACTATTTGCTTAGAGAGAGGTTCGAACTTTTTACCGATCACAAGTCATTAAAGTACCTATTCTCGTAGAAGGACTTGAACTTGAGGCAACAAAGGTGGATGGAGATTTTAGCTTCGTATGATTTTGAGATAGCTTATACCCCTGGCAAGGGTAATATGGTTGCAGATGCATTAACTAGAAAGAAAGCAACTCTTAGTCCTTTGTTCATAGAGTGAAGAAGCTTGGAGTTTATTTCTACTTTTGATTTTAAACCCTACACGGACATTACTCCCAGATTACCTATAAACATTAGAGATGAAGCCTATCCTTATGGATTAGATTGGCTCAAGGTAACAGGAGGATTCGGTGCTCATGGACATTATGGATAGGATTAGCCGAGGAGAGGTCTCGAGACATCTCCAACGTTATTCCATTGATAGAAGAGGGTGGCTTATGCGAGATGGGAGGCTTTGTGTTCCATGCGCCAGTGACTTATTGAGAGCGGTTTTGGAAAAGATGCACTTCCTGTATGACTATTCATCTGGGTGGTGACAAAATGTATTGGGATATGAAGAGGATGTTCTGTTGGGGTGGCATGAAGAAGGAAGTAGCGAAATTCATAGCTAAGTGTCTCATATGCCAAAGAGTAAAAGCAGAGCCGTACATGCCCGATGGATTACTTCAGCCCTTAGATGTGCCGGAGTGGAAGTAGGACAGTATTTCTATGGGTTCATTGATGGTTTTCCCTTTCTAGGAAAGGGAAAACTAGCATTTGGGTGACTGTTGATGGTTTTCCCTTTCTAAGTAAGCGTACGACTTCATATTTGGCATCCTTGTATATTCAAGAGATAGTCTGTCCGCACAAAGTTCCTTCTAGTATTGTTATTATCTCAGTTTCACTAGTGAGTTTTGGGGAAGCTTCTAGAAGGCGATAGGGATGCAACTTAGGTTGAGTACGGCATATCACCATCAGAATGATGGCTAAATGGATAGGGTAAATAGGGTGCTTGAGAATTTGCTTCGGATGTGCATTTTGGACTTTGGTGGTACTTGGGAGGAGCATCTTCCATTAGTTGAGTTCGCATATAATAATAGTTACCAAACAAGTATAGGAATGACACCATTTGAGGCTTTATATTGGAGACTCTGCAAGTCCCCATCATGTTGGGTAGAGTCTACGGAGAAGTTATTATTTGGACCAGATATGGTTAGGAAGACTTCTGGGAGGGTGGATTTGATTTGGAAAAGGATGAAGATGGCTCAAGAAAGACAGAAGTCGTATGCGGACAAGCAGAGGAGAGACTTAGAGTTTGAAGTTGGGGACTTAGTTTTTATCAAATTATCTCCGCTTAGGAAGGTGGTAAGATTCTGATCTAATGGACAGTTAGCCCTTAGATTTGTTGGACCATTTCCTATCACAGAGAGAGTTGGGAAGATGGCTTACCGAGTGAAGCTACCTGAGAGGCTCATAGCCGTGCATGACGTTTTTCATGTTTCGCACTTGCAAAAATGCATACATGACTCGACGGAGGTTGTAGAGCCTAGTCAGTTAGAGGAGGTGGATGTAGAAAGGAAAGCTTCTGTTCGCGTATGCCAAGGAAGATTTTTGGAAGAGACATCAAACGACTAAGGAATAAGGAGGTTCCGCTGGTGAAGGTGCATCGTTTTAACTGATCAGGTCCCTCCGCTTTTGCATCTGATGGCCCCTATTCAGCCTATGATGTGGTTGTATCCGATTCAGTCTCCAAATCCAATGGTCTGAGATCCACTTCTATACCAATAAATAGACCCCAGACCTGTCACCTTTTCTCATTCTAGGTTTTCTTCACTTGGGTTCACCTTTCTAGGAAAGATGCTAAATGGAATAATTCTTCCAAAGGAGAAAATCGAAATAGATTAAATCATTTTACAATTCTAAGTGGATCCGGGAAGACCAAAGGAAGAGCTTAGCGCGAAGGTGAGTGATTGTAATTATTTTAAGATTTCTTTAAGAATAATAGGGTTTCCAATAGTTGTAGTTTTACTATGATTTTTGGAATAGCCTTTTTAGTAATCTATTTACAGTTTTTAGAATTATTTTCAGTCTATTCCCTTTCAGCTATTCTTTTCTGTAATTTTAATTCAATTCTATTAATTATAGTTTTCCGTTTATTTACAGTTTATTTACAGTATTTTAGTTTATTTACTGTTATTTATACATCTTCTTTCCATGCTTTGGACTTTCTTCCATTTTCTTTTATTCCTCTTTCTTCTTCGCGTATGGATTAGAATAGGATTAACGCGAATACAGATTAAATTGTAAGCAAATTGAAATAATAGAATATAAGATATAAATTTCAATATAAATCGAATTGGACTGAAATTACGCCTAATTATGACGTTAATTGGACTGAATTAAAAAGATTGGCCCATTTAAACTTACAGTTATGTCTGAAAAGAGTAAAAGATGAAAGAAGCTTATTTTCACACTTAGACCTTAGGTTAAGTAATAAGCATGATATAACATAAGTTATAATAAGAAGAAGAAAATAGAATAAGGCTTATTTTAAGACTTAGGAGAAATAAATAAGCATGAATAGCAGAGAAAAATGTAAAGGTTTATTTAAATAGTTTACCTAAGTTAATAAGTAAATATGAAAGTATGACCTATACCAAATAGCATTTCCTATTAGACAAATCGGTGAACCTAGGGCATGTCTATGCTAAGAATTTTAGTAATTGGTCAAATAGAAATCCAAATCATGTGTGGTTTGGATAAGGGGCGCAACTAGATATTATTTGGATGAAGGGCCAGTACCAACAGCATTTTCCCAATAGATTCTATGGACACACGGTGATCTCACGTTAGTCTGAAGTGGGATGAGGGAGGTAATAAGAAGACCCAATAGGTGAAGCAAAAGGTAGAATGCACATGGTGGCATTTACACGTCCGGCTTCCATTCGGGTGCTCCGTTATAGCTATGAGTTCCAAGCGTTTAGCATGGGTGTCTTTCGTAGGCACCATTGCCTTCTATGTAGGGAGCTACATTTGTCATCTAGTGCACAGTAATATTCTATGTAGGGAGTTATATATAGTGTCCAATCCATTATAAATAAATGCCTTCTGTGTAGGGAGCCATATATGTCATCTGGTCCACAGTAGCATTCTATGTAGGGAGTTATATATAGTGTCTGGTCCATAGTAAATAAATGCCTTCTGTGTAGGGAGCTATATATGTCGTCTGGTCCACAACAATATTTTGTGTAGAGAGTTATATAGCAGCTGGTCCGTAGACAGTTACTATAGAGTAGGAGGTCGATCAAAATGGGTAGAATTAGGGTTACATCCTAATTACAGGATTAGGAATTCAGCCTAATCAAAGCAGAAATCAAGGACAACTGCAAGCAATCAAAGTTAGCATATCTTATAAATTAAGCAATATTTAATCGTGCTTATTTTCAATTTATCCCTTTTTTATTTCCTTTATTATCCTTATTTATGCCAGAACTGTTGTAGAGTCTATTACTTTTATCTTGCTTAAAGACTCTTGCAATTACTATCACTCACCATACTTTTAATCTGACCCACTCCTCAATTTTCCCATTCCCCCCATAGGCAATCACGGGAGAGTCAGTAGATTATTGTTGTTCGACGGTTTCTTGGAGGAATTGTCTGCTATGTATTTCTTTTATTTCATCTTTAGTTCTTTTTCTGTATCGGCTTATTATGAGGGATATTATGTACTCTGATTTTAAGACTAAGAATTTTTATTTCATAAGACATGATGGGTTTTGAGATATGGATGTTGTAGTTGGTATTTGACTTATTTTTGAAGTAAAGATGAAGCTTTGTTTTAATTAAGTTATTATTTTAGTTTCCACTGTTCTCATCTATATTTCATCATGTGAGTCTTAGTCTCTGTTAGTTTTAGTTATATCTACAACGCAACACGCCTTTTAATGTGTCCTTTTAGGTATATTAAGGGGTGTGGAGTGTTTCATTCGTGGTTTAGTAAGAAACAAAATTGTTTATCACTTTTGATGTGTGAAGTAGAATACATATCTACTGCTTTGGCATATGTTCAAGTCATATACATGCAACACAACAAGAATTTGGTATAAAACTATCTAAATCACCCATTTTCTCTGTTATCTAAAAATCGTATTAATCATCTAGTACAAAACATATAGATATTAGGCATCATTTTCAAGGATATGATGTAGAAAAAAGCATCGTATAACTAGATTTTCTAAATTCAAATAATCAAATTGCTGATATTTTAAAAAAAGCCTTTATGTGAAAATATTTTTTAAAAGACTAAGAAGATACTTAGGAATTTGTTCATTAAAAAATTCTAGTTAAATTTTTAAAATTTTGATATAATTTTTTTAAAGATAAAGAATTTCAGTCATTAATTTTTTTAATAAAATCAAACGGTTGACAAAATAAATCGAACGTATCATATAAAATCAAATGCTTCATAATACAACTAGACGTCTGATTGTCTATAGGCTCTTTAGCTTTTATGAAAATTTAGACTGTAACAACCCAAAATTTTCGACCTCGAGAATTTGACACTAATACGTTCACGGTAGAAGTGCCGAGCAATCGAACGTCGGAAATTTCAGAATATTAGAGAAAAGAAGAAGGTAGAAGAAGAACTGAAAACAACAGCATCTCACATTCGCAGCGGATTAAATATAATATCAAATAATAACATTTATACAAAGAAAGCTGTGATTGTCAATTTTATAACAATACATCAAAGTACAATCATTATACATAAACTGGACAGTTGTCCAGCTAATCCCAGACTACTATCAATACAACTCTATACGGTCTCTAATACACAGCGGATTATACTCCATACGTTCCTGCCATCCAGCTCGTCTCTTGAGCTCCAGAATGTCCTAACCTGAAAATCTGTAATACTCGGTCTGACCCGAGCATTACAATAAAGTAACACGCGGGTCTGGCTGGAAACCCGCGTGAGTAAACCCTTAACATTTGAAATACTAAGTCATAAACATATTTGAAACCCCAGGGTAACTTGCACCTCACTACGAGTTCTTAACTTGATAAAACCAACACTTATTTCACAAATGAATCCCTAAGTATCACTGTATAGTTTCAATGGTCCAGTTTACTTAAGTTATTCCATTCCAACCTATTGATTGCACATATCAAATCTATAAAGAATTATTGTAGATTACAAACCGAAGTGGCTTCGGGTATTTACTGATACCCGACCCCGATCTCTTCGAATCAAATGTTATTCTCTAAGCCAAATGTTTAAATTTAAACAATATAATCTATATTTAGGATTTCACATTCACACAACAATTCATCTCAGATAGATAACCTGCAATATCACAGTTCAACCAAAGTATCTCATGTCACCAAGCATCACAAATCACATATCAGAGATATCAAATAATCTAATCATTCAATATATCTAATCACCTATAAGAAAGATAAATTAATTATACCATTTCTAATTAATTTAATAACTTTTAAATCCTACTTACCTAACATTAATTAATTTCAAACCGTTAATTAATTAATCATCCTTTAATTATCCATCTAAATTAATTATCCATAATTACTTTCATTAAGTAATTATCCCTCATCCACCATTTTCTCATTAAAGCTGAAAGCGCTCACATCAACTTCCTCACCCGTAGCAGTAGTAATGGTCACCATCGCCTCCGTTATGATAGCCTCCTGCTCTTGGTTTTGTACTTGGGTTGCAAGGGGCATGGTCGGTGCTGCTTTTATAACTGAATGGAGATAAGATAAAATATTAGATATTTCCTTTGATAGTATTCCAGACTTCGAATGAGTTCGAGAAGTGTTCAGAACACCTTCCTCAGGTTAGCTTGCAGCGGGAGCCGGGGTTCCTCCGGATGCGTGCTTGTAGGCTAGAGATAGCTATGGCTAATCCGGATCGTAGGTCAGCACGGGTAGAGGATCAACTGCAGGAGTGGATTCAAGCTGGGTTGGCACAGGGATCTCATAGCTTGTATCACGATGCTCAACACCAGAGCCCTCTCCGACCTCCAAGTGTTGAGTGGCGAGCTTCTCCTTTTAAAATATGATGGTGGCGTCATGAAGAACTCTCCTCTCCTCCTCATTAAACACTCGATATTCTAATTCAAACTCATCACTGGATTCAGTACGATGCTCTGCTTTCTCATCAGCCAAAAAACGATGCTAGGTGTTATGTAGGTGAATTGGGTAATCATTGAGCTAGCTCAAGTCTCGATATCTCAGGACGTTGGCGTTATAAGTGATTAATAGACCTTCCATATCGCCTTCGAGCCAAGCTTCCGCTGCCCCAACTTCGATTTTATTCCTTGCCTCGGCCTCCTGAGCCTTCAACTTCGCCGCATCCCTCTCGTTCCGAGCCTCCATTTGAATGCAAGCATCCTGGGCAATTTTGTTAGCCTTATCTCTCTCCTTAATGGCTTCCTCGTATTTAGCTTTAAGCTCAGCCGGCTCTTGGAGTGCCATATCTTTTTCTGCGGTGATTGTGGTGCTCATATGTCCCATATCATCCACCAATTTTAAGTGCTCTTGTTGCATATGTTCCATTTTCTTGTTAGCCTCGTCGACTTGTTTCAAGGCCTCTGTCTCAGCATGCCACAAATTATCATTCTCTCCAGTAAGAACTATGACAATCTGATCCTTCTGGGTGATGGTTTCTTGAAGCTCTTTAATTTTCTTGGTCCACTCGAATGCTACAGCTAAGGCCTTCTCCGCGGTTTTCTTCCACTCTTGGTAGTGACCAAAAGCTTGGTAGACATGATGGTGAGCAATTTTTTCTTCTCTGTCCGGCAGCAACATCAAATTTAAAGGGAAATGGAAGCCGTTGAAGTATATATTCGAAAATACTCTTTTTAGTTGGGCTATCCTAGTGGCTCCCTCACCCGTCAATTTTATAACCACCAAAGTAGCTGAATAGAGGTGTCCGCCCTAGTCGTATGGCGATGTTCGTTGGGTCATGGAATTGTCGGAGGCGTCGGTCGGTATGAAGTCGCAACAGTTTGTGTCCCCGAACTGGGAGGTGGCAACGAAACCGTAGGTAGAGGAGAGCGTGATCGGGAGCGGCATCTATCTTTCCTCTCTCTTTCTTTTTCTCATTCCCTCTCCCTTTCCCGGGCTCTCTCTATATCATAATAATCCCTCTCTTAACTAGAGTGGCAACATTCATAGTCAGAATCACTCCTACGAGATTCCCTATAAGAACTGGAAGATTCACGTGCAGCGCGGAGACTACAAGCGTAGACGGTTTCTTTGACATTGGATCTGCAAAACTAGAAGAAATGCAAAGTTAGTTATCTTCAGAGATTGGACAACTCGTGAATATTGAGTGTGTGATGTCTTGAATTGTATGCATGGATGTGTTAACTCCCCGACCAACCGGTTGTATCGGTCATACTCGAAGGAGTTGGCTTGCCTAAATCTAAAGCGGTTTGAAACCCTTCCAATCCGGTAACTTGTTGGAGCGACACATAGTCCGGGATTGGAATATTTGCAAGTCCTTCGAAGGAGCTCTCCATGTGTGAGGAAGGGGGCTTCGAAATTATAGCACCAGCAGCTGGCAGAGACACAACCATGGATTTCCGTCTCGTAGATTTGCTAAGTTTATGAGCAACTGCCTTGCCTTTTCTTATCCTTTCTGAACGTCGAGGACTATCTGAAGGCCCAGCTACGGGTTCGTCTTCGGTAGGCGTATCCTCTTCGCCACCCTGCTCAGCGATTACAATTCTGGACGCTCTTCGTCTAACTTGTCTTGTTGGAGCTGCCTTGAGAGATCCTTCAAGACCTATGCTCTGATCTCCGTCAATCAGCCCAATGGCCCTTAGATTTTATCTGTAAGCACCGCTTCGATCTCTCTAAACTCGCTCGACACCTTCTGAAAGATCCTAATGATCTCCCTAAATTGAACATCTTCGGGTCGTGGAGTCAAGGCTGTAAAAAGGAAAAAACATTAGGCTCAGTATCAGGGGAGATTGATCGATTAGTCACCAAAGGAGTTAAAGCACTTACGTTTAGCTAGCCACTGTCTAGCAAAACCCGACGGGCATCGGACGTAGAACCATTCAGTCTTGAAGTAGCTAAGTTTGGTCCAAGTCCCAATCACAATCTGGCAGTTCCTGACTCCCTCTGAGAATGTGAAAGAGGGATTATCTCCCTGACTCTTACATTGAACAAGAATCTGACTTCCTCTAGAGTCAGGGGCCAGAAAAGGTGCTCCATGAAGACAATGAATAAGCTGTTCCATAAAGCATACCCGTTTGGATGCAACTGTGAAGGGGCATTCCCTAAGTAAGATAACACTTCTCAGATCTATTGATTGAATGGAGGAAGTGTCCCACGTGTATATATGAGAATCCGTTAAAAGCGGTGTACCCATCTAGAGGAGTGTGTGGCCTATCATTTGGCCTTGGTATCAGGACGTCATTCATCGATAGTCCGTGTCTTAGAAAAATTCTCCCCAACATGTCTTTGGAAATATTAGATGGAACAGAATCTTGTGCATTCCCAATGAAGGCTACTGCTGGTAGCTCGTCTGAAGCGGGACTTCTAACTTCAGCCGCGATGGCCGGCACCTCTATTATGGGAATAGGCGGACTTTGAGCCTCCTGTTATTGCGAACTCCCAGGTTCCATAGCAAATCAACTCAGCAAAAATCATCGTTAGATGAAAATAATCCCATGTTTTCCCTAGTGTGGAGTGCATGAAAATATTGTGCGATGCAATGTTGTATGTTATTTAAGAAAATTCCATGAAGGTTAGCAAAGTGTTTGAACGACGAGACTTCAGAATCCAATCGAAGTGACCATCATTGCTAATCGTCACGACCATACCATCCAGCCTTTGGAGATCAATCCAAGTGAGATTCAATAAATATTGTCGAGTTACAATTTCATCGACGAGCTTCGAAAGGCGGTCAAATATTAAGTGAAATGGTTAAGTCCAATTACGCAAGGCAGAAGCTCGTCGGAGTCAGATGTTTGAATATGCAAAGGGTTTCATCTCCATCAAGTTCAAATTTAGATCGATCTTTGTGTGAACAACTCGAATCAATGAGAGGAAGAAGCAGTTCGTGTTGGTCACCTGTGCATCAATTCATGTCGATAAAAAAAACCCAAGTTCGTATCGATCACGTTATAGAGTTTCGTATCGAACACTTTTGCATCACTTTGTATCGACCCAAACGTTGGAAAATGATCGATACGAAACAACATGAATCCAGAAGCGATATGAATCCCCTCCTCGAAACCCTCGATTGCCGATCGATATGAATCATCCTTAGCAGAATGATACAAACATGCGTTACACCCTCTTCTCTCATCGATGCGAGTTCAAAACCAGGCAACCCTTCCACGAACTCCTTCGTATCCCTCTACCTTTCTTCTTCCCTAAACTGCTCAAACACCATTGTAGTTTTCCTCAACCTTGCTTCGGCCATCCACGACCACCGCATCACCAAAATCAGTCACAAATGCATATCAAATGGCATAAGAATTCGAGTCCCATTGTTCTAAGTCAATTTTTATAGCTTAATTACCTAATTAGAGCAAGTGATTCTAGGAATTAATGGGTTGATTGGTTCGAAGATGAGGGTTTTCTTTTCTCAAATAGTTGAGCGATACGGAAACAGAAACCAAGGGCTAGATTCAATTCGAAAGCAAAAGCAACGTGGGTTTTTTTAGCTAGAAGCCACACGAAAGCAAGTTAAAGTGAGCAAGTAACTAGAAAAAATTCTAAGTGCCTGATATTTATACCTAGGGAAATGACATTTGTCTCCTAGTAAGGTGACCGGTTAAAGCCAGTTCTATTCCAGTCAATACGAAGAAGAAGAACCCTTCGTAACCATTCAATATCACTTCAAAGTAGAGCTATGCAAAACCGTTTGTATCCAATGACTAGTTGAGGCAGTTTTAGAATTTTTATTATGGAAAGTAACTCATATCCATCACACGACCGAGACAAAACAAATGCATTTTGAGTCTTTCGCATCCGCTAACCTATCGATTTGAAATGAGAGGCGGAAAATTATTTGAGCCACTCGAATCGATTCAGAACGTATCGATACGAAGTGTTTTATTTGTATCCAATTAGTGCAACAGTCATTCGTATCCATTGGCTCCCATCGATATGAATACCACTATCAAGTCTTGATTGGCCTGTTCAACTCCATCGATACGATGTATATCAGAGAATCATTAACTCGTATCAATCATCATCGATATGAAGGATATTTTACAACTTTTCACATCAATGCATGAGAGCATCGATATGAGGAGGTACTCCAAAACAACCATTAGGCGTTGTTACAACTCAAATCTCACATCGATTCAGGAGAGGATTGATACAGAATTCAGTACAAGGAAACCGACAACGGCTCGTGAACGTATTTATGGGAATTGAATGCTCACTAGAAACAATCACAACGATGAACAATCAAAATTTATGGGAATTGAATGCTCACTAGAAATAATCGCAACGATGAACAACAGATTCTAGCATTCAACATTCTATTACAACAGTGCGCGGTACAATCATTGGCAGACGCCAATTCGGTATTTATATTATAGAGAACCAATCAGAAGTTACATCTCTTGACAAAAAAACGAGTGTACATCAAATCAGATGGAATATTTTAGACGAAAGTGGCAACTTTTCAAAGCACATCACGTTCACTCATGACGTACTTTGGGAGGCAAATGTTATCCTGCCTTTTTGGCAAGGCCATGAAACCAAGAATTTGACTGAAAACCAAGGATAGTTCATCTCGAAGATCGATCCTACACAGGTTCATTATGGATACTAATTGATTTTTGTCCGAGTGTGGATCAAGCTAGAAATGATATAGTATGACAAGCAAAGCTATGAAAGCCAACGTCTTGAATTTCAAGTCAATCAGAATTCGTACGCTCAAGTTACGGATCGATGAAGTTTCATGGGAGGCAAGTGTAGCTCATACCCAAATAGTTCATATCCATCACCTTTCAATAGAAATGTTTGCATCCATCAAGGCCCTTCACTTTGTACCCATCCATTTTGTAACTATAGCCAAGCCACAATCTCATTCGTATCCATGGAGAGAGCATCGAGTTCATATTCATCCTTTACCATCCCTTAGACCATTAAGCACTTAACCTTCCATCTAGGAAGTTCCCTTCATATCAATTCAGGGTTTTGTCCCAGGTCATGTTCATCGGAGAGAGGCATCCAGATTCATAATGATCATCACTTGATTTATACGAATAGAGAAACTGGCTATCGATACGAAAAGGAGCATGGGCATCAATACGAGATCAAGTGAGTCACAATCGACACTAAGAGGTTGAGCCTATGGTGACACAAAGAGAATATAAATGATCGACACGACTAGAAGCACGTTCAAGAGCAAGACTCGGTCACTCGACATAAAAGGAGGATCGATCCTAAAAGATATTGCCAGGTCACCTGGTCAACACGTGCATGCTACCGATACGAATTGAAGCGACATGAATGGAAGCGATATGAACACGCTTGCACATTGAAAATCCAAACTTGCATCGATCATATCTCACAATCTACAAATCCAAATGCCACCAAATTTTCATAGAAACTTTTTTGCCACATCAAAAAGGTACCTGATCGATCCAAGCCTGAAAGGACCAATTATTGATCGATAAGAACTCAATTCGTATCGCTCTTAAATCGAGTCGAAATCACCTGAACTCGATCCCATAGGTCCAACCATGTGAGAGAAGGTGTCCTTCGAGATCTGGGAAAGATATTTATTGCCTATGCTTATAAATAGTGACATTAGACCTACAGAAAATGGACTTTTTTGCCTCTCTACACCGATACTCTGCCAAAATTGCTATTGTACTTCGATTATTCAGTTGTAAATCTTTTGTAACCGGCAAGTTTACTGTTGTAAATCTTTTGTAACCAGCAAGTTGTAATCAATAAACATCAATCATTCCATAGTGGACGTAGGCTATACGTCGAACCACTCTAAATTCGTGTGTTTCAGCACTTTTTCTTGTCTGTTAATTTGTGTGTTCATTAGATCTACCTCATTTTACATTTACTTTCTTCATTTTATCTCTTCAAACACATCCGAAGAGTGTTGTGCCTAATTTTGACACAATCAATAGGCCCATTAAAGATCCAAAATGGAAATTTCTTTTGAGATTCATCAATTTTTCCATTGTGGGCTGGCCCGGTTCCTACAAGAATTTCTTATAAACCCTTATTTTGAGTGATTTTGTAAAATGTTATTTAGATGAAATAATATTAACCTTAAGTAATACTCTTAAGTACATAACCTTATAGAATAAAACTAACTCAACTTCACTTACAATTAGTCGTATATTGTGCAACAAAGTTCGATTACTCTTTATCGATGCATCATTATGTATCACACGGAAGAGTGACTTTTGAGATTGGATCTTTATTCATTTTTAGGTATGTTTAGAACATTTTCCAATATACTCATTCATTCGATCGAATTGAATCATTTATACGCATGTTATTTTATTTACTTCTATTTTATACTCTATAGTTTTTCATAGACATACTACCTATGTATCAAATACAGATGTCCATGTCGGTGATAACTCATCGGTGAATATGAAGAAATACGTGGAACCATTTTAGTATTAATAGACTTATGATAGCATACATCTATATGTATCAATCCAAAGAGTTCATCGACACTTATGATTCTTCCACTAATTGGATGCATAACTCTTTAGATGTTGGGATATAATTAACCAGTGTCATATGATTCATAATCACATAACAAAAATTATTTCTCAAACCACCACTTATTCTACAATTACAAAATAATTATGAATAATTTTAGATATTTTTGTACTTTCAATGCATCACTTTTATTATGAAAACAAAGACCACATTACAGTTTTATTTCATAACAAATATTCATAATATTCACAATGAACGATAACTATGTCTACATTTTAGCCAACACTAAAAAATAGCCATTATTTCATAAATAATCTTCGCTTGTTTTACGAAAAAAATTTCGTAATTTTATGCAATTGGTAAGTGCTGTATGGAATGCTACCACTATTTCTGCCATTACCATAATAGCGCACTAAATTTGAAGGTTCGTCATTCACTTAATATAGTTTATTTATTTCATATACTATAATTAGTTTACAAAGAGAGTTCTTTGACCAATTATTTGAAACTCAAAGAGATAAATCTTATATAAAACAATTTTCAACACAAAATTACATTTCGAAATAGAAATCACATTTCTTATTCCAATGTTAAGTATGATATCATATTATTAATATTCTCATTTTCGATGTTTCTTTATAAAGAAGAAATGATTATTCACTCTCTTCATCCCAACGGTACCTTAAGTCACATCTACTCTTGTACATTCATTATTTTTTCTAAATATCAAACCATTCAAAAGAAAACATTTATTACAATATTACAACGAACTATTTATATAGTGCATTCAATGATCCTTAACTTTTAAGGACATCAAATATGTTGTGTTTTACGTAAACTGATCAAACTGACATTTCAACGATCCAGTTCTTAGATTTATATTGTAGTTTTTCTCTTGTGTTATATTTAACACATTACGATCCTTTTGTGATCAATCAAATTGAATATTTGATCTCGCACTAAGGTTTATTTGGTTTTACGAATGAACTAATTTCATCAAAATATTGTGCATTACAAACATCGACTGTTCACCATATAACACTTATATGCGATTAATATGGATCAAATATCCATAATCTTGTATTGCGTTTAGTGTTCGAAACTCATATAATGTAATACATGGTCTCAACCAAATAAATGCATAAATGATCAAACTATGAGTGTATTTTGTAGTTGTAAAATCAGGCACTTGCATGGGGGTTGAAACACTAACAAGTAGTAAGTTTTATTGGTGAGTATATGTTATATTTCTAATTTTCAATCTTCAATTCGTTTGTATATCTTAATTGATAAACATTTTATCAATCTTGGTAAATGCACAAATTTATCAATGTAGATTATTATAACATTATATAGCATATGTTCTTACAACATTAGAAATGTAAAAGTCATCATTTCACTTTTCTAATAAGGTTCCCATTAGTGTTTTATGTTTCACCAAACCCTAAGCGAAACACCGAAGCCTTTTGACTTCACTAGTGGGTGTTAGGACTCATCCATTTTGGACTTCTGACCTTGAGTTTGCTCGATAAGTCATAGCTCCACGAACGATGGATAACTTCTTATCGGTTGTATCACATACAACTCCTAACCCATGCTTTGTTGCCTAATCTCATTTCGCACTTGAGTTTGCTCAACAAATCGAAAGAGATTATTCACTCGTACCTATCATATCGCGACGGCCAAAGTATATTATATGTACCTGGAGTTTGCTCAACAAATGAGTATAGTTATCTTACCTTGTCCATTCAATATACTAATAATACCACACATAACATCCCTAGCTTAAGTTTTCTCAACAACTAAGGAGTATGCAAGTAATATATATATATATATATATATATATATATATATATAGCAGAGGACGACGTTATATTGAAGATTCATAATCTTTAATATATTATATTGATTAATACCGAGATATAGAATAATGTATTTTTTATGAAATACCCTCGTGATTCAAGTGTCGGATACATCAGAAATCACGGTATACGTACATATACATATCTATTTATCCTTTAAGTCTGTTTGGATTTCTTTAATGTTCGTTTATAAATTCATATCATGTAGGTTTTATTAATATGTAACTTTTATATTTCATATCACTTATAAATAATCTTATGTATAATATTATATTAATTAAATCATATTTAACTAATTTTTAATCAGTTAACTCTTTAATTAATTTTAAATTAATATTCCAGTACAACTTTTATATTGGACATATCTACTGTAACCTTTATAGAGTATACTACAACTTTATAGTGTAACACATATATCTTATATATGTGTATTTTTATTTAATTAATTAACCTTTGATTAATTTTTTAATTAAACAATTTTAATTAAATTATATTAAGTTCAAAAATTTATCTTATATACATACATGTATACTTATGTTATCTTAAACATTTTAAAATAACATAACATATATCAATATATAATACATGCATATAAATATTAAGTAACTAACTAATTTAATAAATTTATTTATTAATAAATTTTAAAATTTTAAATTAATATTTAAATAATTTCAAACGTTTTGAACTTTTCATTACATTTGCAAACATTTTGAAAATTTATGTCTTATTATAACCTTTTATAATAAACATGTCTTTATTTTAATTTTAACTTTTAAATTTAAAATCTTGTCTTAATTTTTAAAATCTATTTTTGTAAATTAGCCCAAAACCCAATTCAAGTTGGACCTTTTCTATTAGGGGCAACCTTTTGGGTCACTTCACCTTTCCGACCAGGTAGATAACCGATAAGACAGGGTACTTGATTACCCAATTCCAATCTTAGACATCACCTTCCTAGACACCGTACTAAGTGCACAAGTTTAATTCGTTAGCCCCAACATGACTAATTTGGACTGCAAAAGCTATTGGTCTCTGATACCATTATTGAAACTGGACCACCCCGTAGCAAAAGATATTGGTGAATTTCAAAAAAAATTACCCTATTAGACCTATGAAGTCTAATTCAATTAGAACATTTTTAAATTTAGTTTAAATAAAATCATGTATTTTATTTAAATTGATAAATTGTAGGTTGAGATTTATTTGATTTTAGTTTTACTTAAGATATAAATATGTATATATACACACATGTATCATATACATACGTGCGTACATGTGTGTGTAAATAGTAATCTTTGCAAGGTATAACATGCTCGTATATAAATGTTGGAATTTACATTGCAACGGGAACATTAGCTCATTTCATATGTATTGTATATTGTGAAGTATGTGCATGTGCATGTGCATGTGCATATATTTATAAACTCCACAAAATTACACACACACACACACACAGATATATATATATATATATACATATGTATAAAAGTAAGTATATATATAATATATTCCATTATTAAAATATTGTAGAAAAATATATTTATGTAAACTACATGTTATGTTATATGTAATAATTGAGATATGTATGTATGTATGCATAACAAAATAATATTTTAAATATGAATTAAAATAAACTATTTATTTAATTTTATATGTATACATATGTGCATAGCTAATCGATATAATTATTAATAGTAAATTAGTTTATAATATAATATATATATATACATAAATATAAATATGAGTATAAATATAAATAAGTATATATAAAAAAAATAAAAAAATTCAGTTCGAAAATATCATAGATTTAAAGTGAATATGATTTAATATTTTATTGTATATATCATGAATTAAGAAGTAGTATCGAACCTCAATTAATTAGTATAAAATTATTATATAAAAAATCAAATTTTCAATTTCCAGGAAATCTAGGATCGTATTTTACATTTCAAGAAATATTTCATAATTTTAGGGATTAAAACTATATTTATAGCTAATTAATTAATATGCGACCGAGGTTAAAATAGTTTTTAAAAATATAAAATAAAGTTGAAAAGTTTTGAAAAATATAAAATAAGCATCTAACATCACGAATTAATTTTTAAAATTATAATATTGGATTTTCAAAATCTAGTTGTTTATACAAATTTATTAAACCAGATATTAATAATGATAATAAATATATATATTAATAATGTAAAAAATTATTTTTTACACTTATAATTCATATATACATAAAAATGTATAAGAAAAATTTTAGATCAAATTTATATAGTAGATATAAACATATATGGAGTACTAATACACAAATTAATATTTATATGAATATGAATAGAAACATTAAATTTATGCACATAACCAATCTTATTGTGATAACAATATTACATATAACAATCTCACCTAACTAATGCAATATTAATGATATGCAAATATATACATGCATATATGATCAACAGATTATAAATCATGATCATCTATTTAATATCTATGTAAATAAATGTTACCTACTACAGATGCCCTCGAGTCCATGTTGAAATAGTGAATTCTCTTTCTCCAATTGTTCCTTGATCCGTCAGATTGCTAGTTTGAAATCAGTGACCTTCCACTATCGAATAGTTTTGTTTTAGCTTGAATTTAATTTGAGAACTTGGGGGAAAATGGAGCTTTGTTTCAGTAGAAATAGGAAGATAACGTCGACCATAATTTAGAAGATGGAGACGGCTCAAAATCTCTTATTTATATTAGGGTTAGAGTGGCTACTTATAATGTTTAAGAGAAAGAAAAGCGGATCATATTTTTCCTTTTTCTTTCCTAATTTACTCCATCTATTTTAAACCCTAATTACCTTTATTTTTTGTTGTCCCTATCATATAATTGCAGCAAAAGATCTCTTCCAAATCTATGGATTAATATCACATATAAGCCCAAACAAATATGGTAATTAAATCTAATTTAATTTCTTATCAATTTCTCATATTGATTGACATATTTATAACTATTATAAATATATATGCACGATATTTGTTTCTCAAATCATATTCAAATTTCATAATTAATATTTCATAAATATTAATTGATTTATAACAATTATAAACTAATTAAATCATTCGGTTTAAAGAGAATTCATCATTTCAGTTGTGTGACTCTTGGGTGTAAATTTGGTTAGCGATTAACATTGAACTACTCAAATGTTAACGTTCATACGTCACTTAGCAAGTGGTATGACATTATGACCAAATTTATCACTTACTCAATTTTGAAAAAAAATCCAATTTTAGTTTAATAAGCATTACTCGGTTGCGACATTTACTTACACCAATTGTCTTCATCAGAACTTTATCACTATGGACTTATGGAACTTGGTAATGGTCAAAATTTCATATCGTCCACATTCAACTCTATAGTTAAAACACAAAGTCCTTAATTTAATAATGACAATTATTATTAACCAAAATGCTCTGGTCAAAGACTTTAACTTTGAGTTGACTTGAGTTGAAGGTGATAATAGCCCCATATAACCGAGGAGATGAATCCTCTCTTAAATAGTGCTTCACTTTCAAAACTTTCACCTGATCCAACTATAGTCACTCAATCGAATGTCATACCATGATTTGACTATAACCAAAGCAGAGCTTTCGTATTAAAGATCCACAGTATTCTCAATCGAAAGAAATATGTAAATCAGTCACATCAATATTTTTTGTTTAACCTTAGTTATATTAACCAACAGAAAATATCGAGTGAGTCATTCCATAGTTATCCAATAATTATCTGTACATAACCTCTAGGTGCCCTAGCAGTCATGAGTAATACACTGCCCAACATTTGAAGAGCATACGTATTCTAGTATCAACAGATACATCGATATCCATTCTCGATGAATCTTGACTAGAAACATTTAAAATAACATATTTGTTTTCATTGTGATAAATTACACATGGCTACAACACTTTGTAACTGTTATCACAAAATGTACTGTTTATGGATTTCCTATGAGTGAACTTTTAGTTTAATTAATTAATACAACACATCAAGTATATATTAGAAAGAAACACATTTTATTTCAAACAAGATTGGTCAACGAGTTAGATATATGTAACAAATTACATAATTGCCCCTCAGACATACTCATTACTCTATTATATATATGTTTATGTTTATATGTATTAAAATATAAATTAAATAAACTATAAAGTTTATGAATTTATATAAAGATTTTATTTGAACAAAATTTTGAAATGTTTTAAATAAATTTGACTTCATATGCCCTATATAAATCTAATAAAGGTAGAAAATTTGAAATTCACCTATAACTTCTGCTATGGGCTAGCTGATTTCCAACACATTAGCTAAAGATACATATTTTTTCACTCATATTCGGGGATGTAAATCTAAATTGCAATTTCTCATGTTTGAACGAATTATGGACAAGATAAAACATTATATATGCATAAACATATGAAGGTGAGATATTGGTTCCTTTCTTATATTTTCATGGGTCTCCTTTTATTTGTTGAGGACTACTAACTCAAGTGTTAAGTGGTAAGACGCTCTAGAATAAAGTTTCGAGGTCTTGTGTCTGAATCCCTAAGTATTAAAATGGGTACTATACTTGAATAGTATTACTCATATTCCAAAAAAATCCCCTTTTTATTTAATACACTTAACTATAGATAAAAAAAAGTTAATTATCATCCATAGAAAATTTTAAGACAATACAAATCAACTTATTCATAATTATAGCTCAATTCGAGTCATGGAAATTTATTTTAACCACTAATTTATAATATAATTGGTACTTCATGTTATTATTTGTTGTTAAAAGCTACCCTTCTAAAAACAACTAGAGTTAATAATATTTATGCCTTACTCACGTATCTTTGGCAACCATAGTTTCATTTCAACCAAAAAGCATCTTAAGCTCATAACAACAAAAATAGTCCAAAACCTTATTAAATACTTTAATTTTCAATTACTGAAGAACTTAATTCTACACCCAAAATAAATTATCTATCAAATGTAACACGGATTTACTCTTATCAACATTTCATCCAACATTTTCCAACTTTTTGAAACTATAAATTATTAGTAGTTAATACTAGTAAAAAAAGATCAGCGGCTGTTTTGATCTACACCATGGTGAGTTCATAGCGAAGCGGTAGCAATTTTTACATATGACATATTGGAGCGCCGAAGTAAAAATTAACTCAGCGATTGAGGAAAAGGTGGTTCATTATTCGAATTTCTAAAATTTTCTAGGGACTCAACTTTTATGTTCGACGTATCTTCAATACGATGGATGTACAAAATTATGACAGTAGTACTGGAGCTTCTCCTCCATCATTCCAAGCTAAAACAACTGTCCTCATCCGTCTCAAAAATTCTAATGGCTTCTTCATCACACCCTCTGTCTCAAAAAGGGAAATTGACGGATAACAAAACTACCAAATTTATTGATGTGTGTGTTATCCCACCTTTTGGCAAGGCCGTGACACCAAGGACTTGACTAGAAACTAAAGACAATCCGTCTCGAAGATCGGTTATAAGCAGGTCCACGATGGATACTGAAAATTTTGGTCCGAGTCCGGATCGAGCTATAATTAACATGGTACGACAAACAAAATTATGAAAGGCAACATTTTAAATTTCAGGTTAATCGGAGTTTGTATGATCAAGTTATAGATCGATCAAGTTTCATGAGAAGCATGTTTACTTCGTATCCATCCAGTTTGTATCTCACTTTGCAACCATCCCCTTCGTATCCATCAACCATTATCATCGATTCTAATCCATCTGGTCCACTGCTGCCACTTTATATCGATCCACTCCCATCAGTTTCATACCTATCACTCAACCATCGATACGAAACCAGCAGCCATCGATCGATACGAAGGAAGTAACATACAGGCATCGATACGAAGGCATGTCCAGGCATCGATACGAAGGCTCATGCTAATATTGATACGAAGGAAGCAGCTCTGGATAAATACGAAGAAGGCATAGTTAAACAAAAGAAGCGGTCCACTAGCATGAAAAACGGATCTCCACGTAAATGTCGCTCCACGTCATCAGTAAAAGATCGATCGATACGAAAGTATCGATACGCACTCTTCAGCCTCCTACAAAACCAATCTTTGATCAATCATAGCTCAAAATCTACAAGTCCAAATGCTATGAAATTTACAAAGAAGCTTGCTTACTACCTTAAGAATGTCTCTGATCAATCGTAGCCCAAATGGATGAAATCTTGATCGACACAAAAATGGTTGGGATTGATCCAAATCGATCCCAAATTGTAACAGCCCGCAAATCCGTACCCCTTGAATCAACACTATTCTATCCTGGTTAACTCAAGTTGCACAGAAATACGAACCATTTAGGGTTAAGAAGAAGAGATAGATGAAGAAGAAACTAAACCATATCAGAATCTCACAGTCGCAGCGGAATAAAATATAATAGTAAATATAGAACTTTACACAAAATGAAATCTATTACTGTTTATACATATCACATCATCACAAATCAGAGTATCTCATACATCAAATTACCAATCAGACATATCCTACAATCACAGCAGCGGACTATACATATATATATATAGATAATACGTCTCGGGCTCCAGCTCCTCTCCTGCTCCAAAGCATCCTGTCCTGTACAAATAATACTCGGTCTGACCCGAGCATTATAATGAAATAACACCCGAGTCAGTCTGGAATACCAGCTGATACTAAATATGCATCCAAATTGATTTTTAAAGTTTCAAAAATCCTTTGAAAAAAAAACAAAAGCATCTCGTAAGACCACGCCACAAATAAACATGTCGGGTTTTTACCTTACGATAGCTAAAACACTTTTTATAGAAATCCTCTGATATTATAATAGGGTCTATTTACAAATACTTATAAAATAGCCGAAATTGTTACATCTATTAAATTCCATCTACTAGCCACCGAAGTGGGTAATACAAACAAAACTCGTACAAGGCTCGTAGGGAAAATGAATTTCCAACAATGACTAGGCACTGGGGTACCACCTGTCACAGTACGGGGCCTAGATCACCGTACCGAGGACTACTCCCTTCATCCCCTGCAACACAAGGCCGGAACCATTCCTTACTGAACAGTCCCGAACAAGATAAACCCCGTGGTTAGCGCGACCAACCACCCACTAAGCCGAGAATATATAAGGGACATCTAGACAGGGGAAATATCTTGTCCTGCTTGGGCATGACCCACCTAACCTTGCTGCATATCCCCTGATTTTCAGTCATTCCCATTTGATGAGGCTTGAGGCTAAGCGTTACCTTTTTGAACGTTTTCACTTTGAATGCCCATCGTCCACCTGACGATGTTTCGCAAGCATTCGTCCATACAAGTCCGTCCCGGGTTCGAACAGAACCGAAGGCACTACTCCTACTACATCCATTTTGGAAATATCCTCAGGATTAGTAGCGACTAGCCCTTGCACTTCACTGCTCCATCTTCGACTCCGAACACGTTTTATTGCACGAAAACGTACAAATCGGATCGAAGTGGTTTTCGAGAAATAAATCTCGATCCCGGTCTCTTCGAAACGATCACGCATTGTCCAATATTGATAGTCGGTGATTCAACTATCAATTAATATTCATAAACATCCATATGCATCCATCACACAATAAATAATTCCCAAATTATTTATTTACCTCAAATATCTTTAAAAGATATGTTACCCAATTTTCAAATCTCATTTGAAAACATTCCCCAAATTCCTCCTTTACAAGGTAAATCCTTTACCATATATTCCCATTGGAAATAACCAAGTTCAAAACATTTAGATTCAAAATAATTAAAAACAGTTTATACTGAAATATACTTTAATATGCAAATTTACTTCTAGTTATTTACTCAAACTAAAATTTTCAAAATATTTAAAGTAAAACTACTTTATAAGATATAACTTGATTTAAAGTATGGGTTTAGTTAATCTATATTCTAAAAATAAGGTTGTAAAAGATGAATACTTAATTTAATATAACTTAGGTCAAAACTAGCTTTGATACAAATCCATTTGTTCAAATAATTATTAAGGTATTTATAAAATTTACTATTGCTAATATACTTATAATTACTTTAAAATAATAATTCCCAAAACACTCTTTTAAACAAACTTAATTTTTTTTTTTAAAAAAATTTTCTTTTTATAAAGTCAGTTTAACTCGAACTTGGTTCTTCCCAGGGAATCTCATATCCTCTTAAACATCACAGAAATCCTTCTCACGATTTCTGTCTATTTATTCAATTTAGTTTTATGGTTTAATAACATAAATTTACTTTCACATTTGTCAATTTATAACATTTCTCTTTGTTTACCTTTACAAATTTTCAATTTCCATTTTTAAATAGATTTCAGATTTTAATTCTTTTAAATCCATTATTTAACAATACCTTTTATTTCTCAAAAATTCAATTTATCCATCTACAATTAATTATGGATTTATAATTTACTCAGCATTATTCCAATTGAATTTTATTTCAGTTTTCCATCCAATAGAACCAAATTTTTATATTCTTTTAAAATTCCTTTTTTAATACTTTTCTTAGCTTCCTTTGAAACTCAATTCAATTCCTTTATAATAAAACTCCAAATTTCTTATAATTAATATTCTGGATTGGTAATTTATACCACAATATCACAATACCAGTTAATTCCAAAATTATCATCCACAATATATAAACAGGCATCATCATCGATTATAAAAATAATACTACATTGTGAGGAATCCAGTTGGATCCCTCCAACCTGTTTTCCCTGCATCCACAAATATTAGCACAACCAAATATATATCAATTCAATTTGATAATAATTAACATATTCAGCTAAACATCCAAACAAACAATCAATACTAGCTGTCTACTTTACTAGTATCCAGATGTGAGTGAGAATAACTCACCTTGAGTTTCGGCGAGCGTTCGAAATTCAAATTAAACCGGACGGTGTCCGATTTAACCCAAATTTCTACTTGCCCGGAATGACTCCGGATCTGTACCATCACGTAGTGCTCGACTCTGCGATTCCAACGCTTCCAGTTTCGTCCGAATCTGAGTACGTATGAGTTCGTTATGATTTTACAAAGTTTGAATTGAATTTTAAAACAAATTTTCTTTTCTTTCCATTTTTTTTTTTTACCAAATAAACACGGCGGGCTTCTTCCCTACTCCTTCAACACGCATGTTCCAGAAGAGAACAAACCCAACTCACGCCGCTAGGGTTAGCCGCCACCACCTCTATACTCGACCGGAGTTCGATCGCCACCCACCAAACGATGCTCCTTCCTCGTCTCAACGCTCGGCCCTAAGCACATGGAGCTCGGTCCACTCTGGACTTCGAAAAGCATGCCCATTCGTACGCCCTACGCGGCCTCCAATCACCTCCAATCGACGACGATACTTCGAATCACTCGTTGGATCTGAGCATCTCTCTACCCTCTACGATATTCTAGTTGAGAGTTTTTGAAATAGAAGCGTGGATAAGGAGAGATCGAGAGGGGAAGACGAACACGCTTCAGCCGTTGAATGAATTAGAACGGTGGCGGTTGAGGGAATAGATTCGGGTTTGCAAATATATAACGTTATATAATATAAATTAATATTATTTTAATAATATTCGTCTCAATTTAACAACGTAAGCAAACTAACTCCAATCCTCACGTTCCGATAGGCGATTCTAGGGTTTTTTTGCATTCCGGACATAATGGAACAGGTTTCGTGAGCTAATTCGGTCGTATGAACGAGTTACGGAATTAAACGCTCAATTTGAAATTAAATCGATTAAACCGATTTTTATGCGTTCCGAGCTGCCGGAGTCAAACGACAACTCCGATTGCTACGAAAATTGAAATCCGGTAATAATTAACTATTACGGATCCAATGAAACTGGTTTCGTCGAATTCCGAGACTGTGCCTCGGAAGGCTATTTTAACTCGTCTATTAAATTAAGCAATTTTTTTCGAATTTATCGGAACCACTCAAAATTTCCACTTTTAAAATTTTATTAACTTAACAATAATTCATATAACATTTATAAACACATTAAAAATCATTTTGGCTCATTCCGGACCAAAATCTGATTAATTGCATTTTTAATAATATTAAATTCATTTTAAATTAATATAAAATTCCAAATAATAACTTATCAACTTTTAAATTCTTCCAAAAATCCAATAATATCAATTATGTCCAATTGAACTTAAAAACACATTTAAACATCATTTTTATATCAATTCACATCCAATTTCCCAAATTATCTAAATCCAATATTCAATTATTATTATTCAATTTTCAATTGAATTTCCACATTAAAAATTATAACTTGTTATTTCAAATTTAACCCAATTCTTTTAGTTCAAAATCAAACTTAAACCCGTAGTAAACATTTAAAATGAATTAAATGTTCACAAATCCCGTACTCAAAATTCTGGGATGTTACATTCCTCCCCCCTTATAAAAATTTCGTCCCCGAAATTTGTATAAGGTAGAACATACTTTCAAACCCATTTACTTACCCTATTTGTTTAGTTAAAAGCTTATATACACTTCACAAAATCCTCTTGCTCGATTCCCAAACCTATTTTCTTTATTAACTCAAAAGCTTAAATTTTTTACTTGTAACTTCCCAAGTTATTTAACTTTTTCCCAAAACCCCAAAAATTTTCTAACTCCCAAAATTTACGGAAAATTTTGGCAGAGTCTCCCCTGTACGGAGGAGCTTCTGCGACATCGCAGGATACACAAATATATATACATCGGCCCACACGGCCGGAAACCAAAATATAACACAATATATATATTATTTCCCAATTATATTTGCATAGGCGTACCTTTTTTTTTAGCAAATTTTTAATAGCAAGCAGCTAATATAATGCATATACGCACTCCAACTCTCTCAAATGCCTCCCGCACCTGTGCTATACTCAACAAACTCATCAGTTATCAAAATATGAGCAATTTAACATCATTTCCAATATAAAGGTAAGCCAACATAACTATTTACATTCCAAACAACACTTTGCATAATTTCCTAAGTAAGTCCATATTTTATAACATGCACAAGGTTCATTTTCCCATGCTAACTCCAAGTTATTTCATACAAAGGATTTACATACGCTTTTTGCTATGTTCCATTCATATTTATTTTAACCAATTCACATTTATTTCAATATGATTAACATATGCTTCACTAATAGAAATCTATTCCAATTCAATTCTAAATGGATTTACAAACCAACTTTATTTCCAATGTTGAAACATTTCCATTTCTTTTATGATTCATTTCTTATTAATATGCAAACATCACTTATCCAAAAGTCAATTCATTCCAATTGATTTAAAAACCCATTCCATTTGCTATTTTAAATCAATCACTTGCATTCTTTTACAAACTCTTTTAATTAGATTCCAATTCAGTTCAATTTATTTTAAACATCAATTTTCAATTGTTTGTTAACCAATTCAATTTCGAATACCAGCCAACTTCATTCCATTCAGGCAAAATAATTTGTCACATTAAGTTTATAACCATTAAAATTAATTCTACTTAGATTCATATTTTCACAAGCCAAGTATTTTTATTCCATTTCAATTTTTAATTCTATTTCTTATTCACACTTCAAAATCATCATTTAAGTTCAAATTAATAACTTCCCATTCTATTTTATTTACAGCCCAACATTCATGCTTTATCTCAATTATTGAATTATACCTCAAATCTTATATTTCCAATTCATTATCTAATAGATTTATATGAATATCATTCCACTTACAATTCAATTTTTAAATAAACATTGGAGAAGTTATTAATTTAAAATCCATTATTTAACCATACCCCTTTCTATCTTCTTATATCAATTTTTATTTCCATTTGATTCTCAATCAATCAATTCCAATCTATTTATAAATTTGAATGCTCTTTGTTTATTTATTCAATCCATTAACAAATTTATTTTATTAACAAAGAGTCCATTTAAATTATTTCACTTATTTGAATTTTACTTACAATTCAAAACCTTCATCATTATAGCTAATTCCATTATACATTCATACTTCCAATATTTATTACCACAATTTAAACCCCAATCCAAAATCAGGATTTTTTTTATTTACCTTCAAATTTTGACTGACTATCAAAATCTATCCATTACAATACAAATTCCATTAATTTGTAACTTAATTCAGTCAATAACCTAATCCATATTAGTTTCCAATCCACTTTCTTAATTCACTCTGAATTCATTTATAATATCACCATTTTCCAATCATTTCATTTAGCAAATTTAGATTTCTACCTTTCCTTTTTACTCCTTTTAAATATAATCTAAATTTCTTTCAATATTATTTATTACTCAACTGAAATTCAATTACAATTTCATTATCATAGCAAATTTCATCTTCCCAATACATAAGTCCAAGACTTATTTGCCAACATAAGAATATCCACATTTATGTTCTCACTTTACATTTAATTTATGGACAAAATTTAAATTTGCCACACCATTAAACTCTTTTCATTAATGAATTTCAATTTTACTTACATTCAAAAATTTAGATTGCTTACTCAAATCTGTTTTCCAATTTATAATCTCAAATTTAAATTATATCACTTAACAACTTAAGGATATGATCTTCATTATGCAATTATAAACAATTTTACATTTCACCTTTATATCCAATTTACTTTAATTCCAATTCATCTAGATTTAATTAAATTTCAAATTCTCAAATTTTAAATTTTCCATTTCATTTAGATTCACTTCCATCTCAATTTCACAATTTTAATTCTCTAAATACAAGTTCAAAACTTGTTTACCTAGTGAAATTCATTCACTTCATTATATCTCACTTTACCTTATCTCAATCCACATTCATTTGAGATTAAATTTGGATCTTCCGTACCATTCCTCTATTTCCATCTGTGATTATAATTTCATTTTATTTATATAAGTTCACCAACTTATTTACTTTAAAAGCCTATATAGCTCATTTTACTCATTTACATTTTGTAATCACAAATTCCAAATTCCATTTGCATATGTATATACATCTGAATTCTTAAGGATACAAATTTCCTTAATTTAATTCTTTGCAAATTTTAAATCCACACTTCCAGATTATAAGTATAGCACTTAATAGCTCATGGGTAGAACTCATTTCTCAATGACTCACAATTTCAAAGTCAACTTACATTTTTAACTTAATTCAAATCATTTTTATTTTAAGTCCAATTTATTTACTTATCCAAGTTAATTTCAAATTTCAATTCACCTCAACATATTTTATTCACTTCAATATATTTTATTCACTTTCAATTTCTCAAATTAAATTTTAATTCCAAGATTTAAGATTTTCATTTCTTCCTTCTTATTAAATATTACTTTACATAATAAGTTTAATAGTTAATTCATTTCACTTATCCAAGTTAAATTCAAATTTTCATACACTTTAATACATTTCATTTACTTAAGTTAAATTTAATTTCTAGATTAAAATTTCTCATTTCCTTCTTATTAGCATTACCTTCACTTAAGAAATTCAATAGTTGATTCATTTCAACTTTACACATTATTTAATTAGAACTTTCCCAGAATTCAATTTACCCGGTTTTATCTCAAAACCATTTTGAAATATATCAAATATATATATACCCATTTGGTATATCAAATCAAATCTCCATGTTTTCCAAACCAATTTGGTTGTACCCAAAACAATTTGTTCATATCCCAAAACAATTTCCCATTTTAAAATGTCCAAAACAACTGTTATACCCAACAAATCCAAACAATACCATAACCAATTACTAGGGAAGCAATCCATCACTTTAGAAACTCGAAAATGAATTCTAATGATGTGGCCAGCATCATCAGGATTATTTTCCAGCGACTGAAGTGAGTTCAATGCTTTCTTACTTCCCCAAATTCATTTCAAAACAGTTTTCCATTCAAAAATCCTTCCCAAAACAATATTCCATTATTGCCTTCAAATACATTGGAAAACATTTCAAACCTTCCCAGGATTTTAAATTTCCCAAACCATTGATTTCATTACATTTAAAATCTTTTCCAAAACTTCCGGAATATAAATTCTGGTTTAGTTTTAAATTTAGTTATTTTCTTTACAAAATTTATACTCACAGGATTTATTTGGTTGTAACCATTTCAAGTTTAAGATTAAATGTTGGATTCTTATTTGCACCATATTTAATTAATTCTATTTGGTTATAAACCATTTTAATTTTAAGATTAACTTTAGATTCTTATTTGATTAAGATATTAACAACCAAACAATCAAATATATATAATAATTTCAGAAAATTATTTCTTTTATATCAAAATATGATTTTGGGTAAAATTATTTCATTTACCCACCTTTAAAAACAATTCTATGTCGGTTTATCTTGTTCAAGAGTTTAGAAACCCCTATCGATACGGTTGTACTTCCCGTACCGACCAGAATTCATAAACACTCAACCGATAAGTCAACACAGCATAAAAACAATTTTTATATGCACTAACAAGTACGCTCTCATATCTATTATTACTCTCAACTCATTATAGAGTACTATTGACTCTGTTTAATGAGTAATTACCCCACCAAAGCCTAGGTTGTCGCCAACCTAAGCTCTGATACCAAGTGTAACAGCCCGCAAATCCGTACCCCTTGAATCAACACTATTCTATCCTGGTTAACTCAAGTTGCATAGAAATACGAACCATTTAGGGTTAAGAAGAAGAGATAGATGAAGAAGAAACTAAACCATATCAGAATCTCACAGTCGCAGCGGAATAAAATATAATAGTAAATATAGAACTTTACACAAAATGAAATCTATTACTGTTTATACGTATCACATCATCACAAATCAGAGTATCTCATACATCAAATTACCAATCAGACATATCCTACAATCACAGCAGCGGACTATACATATATATATATAATACATCTCGGGCTCCAGCTCCTCTCCTGCTCCAAAGCATCCTGTCCTGTACAAATAATACTCGGTCTGACCCAAGCATTATAATGAAATAACACCCGAGTCAGTCTGGAATACCAGCTGATACTAAATATGCATTCAAATTGATTTTTAAAGTTTCAAAAATCCTTTGGAAAAAAAACAAAAGCATCTCGTAAGACCACGCCACAAATAAACATGTCGGGTTTTTACCTTACGATAGCTAAAACACTTTTTATAGAAATCCTCTGATATTATAATAGGGTCTATTTACAAATACTTATAAAATAGCCGAAATTGTTACATCTATTAAATTCCAGCTACTAGCCACCGAAGTGGGTAATACAAACAAAACTCGTACAAGGCTCGTAGGGAAAATGGATTTCCAACAATGACTAGGCACTGGGGTACCACCTGTCACAGTACGGGGCCTAGATCACCGTACCGAGGACTACTCCCTTCATCCCCTGCAACACAAGGCCGGAACCATTCCTTACTGAACAGTCCCGAACAAGATAAACCCCGTGGTTGGCGCGACCAACCACCCACTAAGCCGAGAATATATAAGGGACATCTAGACAGGGGAAATATCTTGTCCTGCTTGGGCATGACCCACCTAACCTTGCTGCATATCCCCTGATTTTCAGTCATTCCCATTTGATGAGGCTTGAGGCTAAGCGTTACCTTTTTGAACGTTTTCACTTTGAATGCCCATCGTCCACCTGACGATGTTTCGCAAGCATTCGTCCATACAAGTCCGTCCCGGGTTCGAACGGAACCGAAGGCACTACTCCTACTACATCCATTTTGGAAATATCCTTAGTATTAGTAGCGACTAGCCCTTGCACTTCACTGCTCCATCTTCGACTCCGAACACGTTTTATCGCACGAAAACATACAAATCGGATCGAAGTGGTTTTCGAGAAATAAATCTCGATCCCGGTCTCTTCGAAACGATCACGCATTGTCCAATATTGATAGTCGGTGATTTAACTATCAATTAATATTCATAAACATCCATATGCATCCATCACACAATAAATAATTCCCAAATTATTTATTTACCTCAAATATCTTTAAAAGATATGTTACCCAATTTTCAAATCTCATTTGAAAACATTCCCCAAAATTCCTCCTTTACAAGGTAAATCCTTTACCATATATTCCCATTGGAAATAACCAAGTTCAAAACATTTAGATTTAAAATAATTAAAAACAGTTTATACTGAAATATACTTTAATATGCAAATTTACTTCTAGTTATTTACTCAAACTAAAATTTTCAAAATATTTAAAGTAAAACTACTTTATAAGATATAACTTGATTTAAAGTATGGGTTTAGTTAATCTATATTCTAAAAATAAGGTTGTAAAAGATGAATACTTAATTTAATATAACTTAGGTCAAAACTAGCTTTGATACAAATCCATTTGTTCAAATAATTATTAAGGTATTTATAAAATGTACTATTGCTAATATACTTATAATTACTTTAAAATAATAATTCCCAAAACACTCTTTTAAACAAACTTAAATTTTTTTTTTTTAAATTTTCTTTTTATAAAGTCAGTTTAACTCGAACTTGGTTCTTCCCAGGGAATCTCATATCCTCTTAAACATCACAGAAATCCTTCTCACGATTTCTGTCTATTTATTCAATTTAGTTTTATGGTTTAGTAACATAAATTTACTTTCACATTTGTCAATTTATAACATTTCTCTTTGTTTACCTTTACAAATTTTCAATTTCCATTTTTAAATAGATTTCAGATTTTAATTCTTTTAAATCCATTATTTAACAATACCTTTTATTTCTCAAAAATTCAATTTATCCATCTACAATTAATTATGGATTTATAATTTACTCAGCATTATTCCAATTGAATTTTATTTCAGTTTTCCATCCAATAGAACCAAATTTTTATATTCTTTTAAAATTCCTTTTTTAATACTTTTCTTAGCTTCCTTTGAAACTCAATTCAATTCCTTTATAATAAAACTCCAAATTTCTTATAATTAATATTCTGGATTGGTAATTTATACCACAATATCACAATACCAGTTAATTCCAAAATTATCATCCACAATATATAAACAGGCATCATCATCGATTATAAAAATAATACTACATTGTGAGGAATCCAGTTGGATCCCTCCAACCTGTTTTCCCTGCATCCACAAATATTAGCACAACCAAATATATATCAATTCAATTTGATAATAATTAACATATTCAGCTAAACATCCAAACAAACAATCAATACTAGCTGTCTACTTTACTAGTATCCAGATGTGAGTGAGAATAACTCACCTTGAGTTTCGGCGAGCGTTCGAAATTCAAATTAAACCGGACGGTGTCCGATTTAACCCAAATTTCTACTTGCCCGGAATGACTCCGGATCTGTACCATCACGTAGTGCTCGACTCTGCGATTCCAACGCTTCCAGTTTCGTCCGAATCTGAGTACGTATGAGTTCGTTATGATTTTACAAAGTTTGAATTGAATTTTAAAACAAATTTTCTTTTCTTTCCATTTTTTTTTTACCAAATAAACACGGCGGGCTTCTTCCCTACTCCTTCAACACGCATGTTCCAGAAGAGAACAAACCCAACTCACGCCGCTAGGGTTAGCCGCCACCACCTCTATACTCGACCGGAGTTCGATCGCCACCCACCAAACGATGCTCCTTCCTCGTCTCAACGCTCGGCCCTAAGCACATGGAGCTCGGTCCACTCTGGACTTCGAAAAGCATGCCCATTCGTACGCCCTACGCGGCCTCCAATCACCTCCAATCGACGACGATACTTCGAATCACTCGTTGGATCTGAGCATCTCTCTACCCTCTACGATATTCTAGTTGAGAGTTTTTGAAATAGAAGCATGGATAAGGAGAGATCGAGAGGGGAAGACGAACACGCTTCAGCCGTTGAATGAATTAGAATGGCGGCGGCTGAGGGAATAGATTCGGGTTTGCAAATATATAACGTTATATAATATAAATTAATATTATTTTAATAATATTCGTCTCAATTTAACAACGTAAGCAAACTAACTCCAATCCTCACGTTCCGATAGGCGATTCTAGGGTTTTTCTGCATTCCGGACACAATGGAACAGGTTTCGTGAGCTAATTCGGTCGTATGAACGAGTTACGGAATTAAACGCTCAATTTGAAATTAAATCGATTAAACCGATTTTGATGCGTTCCGAGCTGCCGGAGTCAAACGACAACTCCGATTGCTACGAAAATTGAAATCCGGTAATAATTAACTATTACGGATCCAATGAAACTGGTTTCGTCGAATTCCGAGACTGTGCCTCGGAAGGCTATTTTAACTCGTCTATTAAATTAAGCAATTTTTTTCGAATTTATCGAAACCACTCAAAATTTCCACTTTTAAAATTTTATTAACTTAACAATAATTCATATAACATTTATAAACACATTAAAAATCATTTTGGCTCATTCCGGACCAAAATCTGATTAATTGCATTTTTAATAATATTAAATTCATTTTAAATTAATATAAAATTCCAAATAATAACTTATCAACTTTTAAATTCTTCCAAAAATCCAATAATATCAATTATGTCCAATTGAACTTAAAAACACATTTAAACATCATTTTTATATCAATTCACATCCAATTTCTCAAATTATCTAAATCCAATATTCAATTATTATTATTCAATTTTCAATTGAATTTCCACATTAAAAATTATAACTTGTTATTTCAAATTTAACCCAATTCTTTTAGTTCAAAATCAAACTTAAACCCGTAGTAAACATTTAAAATGAATTAAATGTTCACAAATCCCGTACTCAAAATTCTGGGATATTACACAAATGACCCCTGATCGATCTGGTGGGCCCCACCCATGTGTGAGGAGTATTCCGAATTCAAGGGTAGATATTTCATACATACACCTATAAATTGCACCTATACGCCTATAGAAAAAGGTCTTTTGGACTCTGCTATGTCGTTACTTTGCCACAACTCCATTGTATGTTAGAGTGTTGTACTTTTGTAATCAGTTGTCAATCATCAATAAACAGCAAAAAATTCAAAGTGGACGTAGGCTACAATGCCGAACCACTATAATTTCTTGTCTTTTTCTATTGCTGCATGCTTTAATTGGTGTTGTTGTTAGATTAGCCTCTTTTTCCATTTAATTTCTTCATTTTAATCTCTTCAATCACATTCGAAGAGTGTTGTGTCTAATTTTGGTACAAACACTTTGGTGCTTTCACTGAGAAAACTCTGTTTTTCTCCGATTCATTAGATCTACGGCCATAGTTGGATTACTAAAATCTAAGGAGGAGATCCAGATTTGTCTTCTTGTGGTTCCATCCATTCTACTTAGATTACTCAAGATCTAGGAAAGAGCTACATCAACCATAGTGCATCGGTACTGTTTCAAATGATGCAGATCTAGAAGGAAGGGATAGGCAAAGTCCCACGCAGATGACTACCGCTGGCCAGACATTAGCTAGAGCTTCAGATCCACAAGATCCTGTGGTTAGAGAGGAGTTCCAGACCCTTATGCAAGAGCTTACTCAGAGCCATCAAGAGCTCACTCACCAGATCCATGCCAACAGGGAGTTTGCAAACCATGTAAACAAGGAAAGGTAAAGGAGATCTAAGAGAGATCATGTTTCACATTCCTTGACTGAAAGCTCGGCTTCATCTGACATCAAACACAGATCTACACACCGTCGACTAGATGAAAACTATGTAAAAGACTTTGGGCATTAGCGTGCTGTGAATCTCGGACAAGCCGGGGTTGTTCCTTCTATAGGGCACCAAGCTAGACCCTCCCCCCGAGGAGGGGCGCTTCCTTATCACACCATCCATGACCATGCAGCTACTGCTGCTACAGATCTGGAAGCTGAGAACCAGAACCTGCCAGATCCAACCCTTCGTCAACACATCCATGCTCATGAACCCTACGTTCTTGAAGATCAGGAGCTGAGAAGACGAGGAATGGACCGTCGACAGTGCTTGGACCGTCCCCGTAGCATGGAACATGACCATGTCGTGTCTCCGACATCCAGATGCATGACATTCGAACCCTGATCCACCAGATGATCCGAGAAAGTCAAGTTCTTACCAATAACGATTGGGGAATCTCTTGAAGTCATATTCCATTCACCAACGACATCCTTTATGCTAAGCCACCTCGTCGATTCAGGATACCTACCTTGCCCACGTACGAAGGAAGTTTGGATCCTAACCAGCATACATTAAAGTATGAATGACTCATGGACGCTGCTCGGGCTGATGATGCAGTCAAGTGTAAGAGTTTCCCTATCTCTTTGGGAGGGATTACAACCATGTAATTCACTCGTCTACCACCCAGATCCATTTCAAGTTTCGATCAGTTGGCTGCAAAGTTTGTCAAATAGTTCTGTAAGCATGTTACAAGGCCAAAGGATATCAATACCTTGTCCAGTGTTACCCAAGCTCTAGAAGAGACTCTTAGATGTTATCCAGAAAGGTTTCATGTTTCCTGTGGTAACGTCAGCAACCCCAATGATAATTCAATATTGATGGCATTGACTAAAGGGATCGATCTTGTTTTCAAATTTGGCAATTAGTTGGTTGGGAAACCCCCCACTTCATTGGATCATTTCTACGCTAAGGCAAGTCAATTTTTGGGTAGAGAAGACGCTAGACGATCTAGGAAGCAAGACGATGTGAGGCCCAATGTTGAAGGCATTCAGAGTAATGTTGCTGTGAAATAGACCGGAGAGAGTTTTGGCAAGATACAATCGAATATTCAGAACAAACAAGGTCAATTGAAGGATAACGAGGGTTAGGGAAAAAAAAGAGACCCAAATCATGGACCTAGACCCAGAGCTCTCATGTTCAACCGATATACTCCTTTAAACACATCGCTAGAAACTGTTTACCTTCAGACTTGTAGTACCGAACAGTATGAAAAGCCAGCTTCGAAACCATCATCTGAGAAACAATTTCAGATCGGAAACTTCTGTAGATTCCATGATTGTTACAACCATAACATGAATGAGTGCCGTCATTTACATGACATCATTGAGAAGTTGATTAGAGAAAGAAAGTTGGAACAGTTTGTGTGGACTCTGTGGGATGGAGGTGTGGGCCCATCTAACCCGAAATAAGGTCAAGGCTAAGCTAGGCCCAAAAAACCCATGCGTACTGGCGGGAGGTTGGTAATAAACATTATGAGTGGTGGTCCTCATCCGGTTGATCGAAGCTGGAAGGAAATGGAGTCATATGCCAGTTAGATTAGGCGTGTGGACTTTGAGTGTTGTAGTAAAGTTGACGATGGGTCCCTGACGAACAACAGAGAACGATGATAGACGACAACATTTTCAGGAACCGAGATGCTGACAGAGTCAAGGCCCTCACTATAAATCCGTTGGTTTTATCAGCTAAGAAAGGTCCCACTTGGATGAAGAGGATCTTGGTCGACAGCGGAAGCTCTGTGAACATTCCTTTTAAGCGATCTTACAACCAAATGAGAATGGAGGCAAAAGATCTAAAATCGTGTCAGTCACGTATACACGGTTTTAACAGAAGGGAAACTATACCAGCTTGGATGGTGGAGTTGCCAATTGAGTTGAGTATTGGAGACCGTTGAAGAGTCTAGATGTTGAATTTTGTTGTGTTAGACATTCATTCCCCCTACAATGCTTTCTTAGGCCGATGCCCCTCACAGAATTCAACACAGCAATTGCCATATAGTGATTACCTATGAAGTTCCCCTCCAATAATGGGGTTGGTGCAATATATGGTGATCTGGCAGCTGGATGCGTCTGTTATGTTACTAAGCTACGAGATGAGAAACGTAAGGAGAAAGGCAAGGGCATGGAGGAATCTCTCTACGTACGTTTTTCAAAGAATTGACAGCTAACGCCTAGGCCTAGGCCTAGGCACCACAACTAGTTCCTTAAAGATCTTGATCCCGAGACAATAGTGATGAAGAGGAGGTCAAAGATAATCAGGTTTCCCTAACAGAATTGACGATCGATGTTCCAGTTCACAACAATGAACAATTCCATAATGATAAAGGTCGGATCTCAACATAGCCACCAGATGAGACAGGAATTAGTTGATTTTCTCCGGGCAAACCTTGATGTGTTTACTTGGACTCATTCTGACATGTATGGGATCTCGTCGGATGTCGCGGGCCATGTATTAAATATTGACCCACGGCATGTCCCAGTCAAACAAAAAAGGGGCGGTACCCTTGAGGAAGAAGTGAACTCAAGTCGAATGGGTTTATTTACGATGCATTATACCCGGAGTGGGTATCAAATCCATTGCTTGTCAGGAATCGAATGGGAAATAGCGAACATGTGTGGACTACTCAGATTTAAAAAAACCATGCCCTAAAGACAGTTTTCCACTTCCCAAAATTGATCAACTTGTGGATTCAATATCCGGATACGAGCTCCTATCTTTCATGGATGCGTATTCTAGCTATAATCAAATCCCAATGCACCTTCCCGATCAGGAGCTTACTAGCTTCGTCGCTGATTTGGGATACTGTTGTTACAAAGTAATGCCATTCAGATTTAAGAATGCTGGAGCAACTTATCAAATGCTCGTGAATCGAATGTTCGCTAACAAGATCGGGAAGACCATGGAGGTGTATGTGGACAATATGCTCATGAAGTCGCGACTATCCATCAACCATGTTAGAGATTTGGAAACAATGTTCAACATACTTCGACAATACAGAATGAAGCTCAATTCCTCGAGCGTTGACAACGAATCCAAGAAACTTTCTCGATGCAAGTACAAAGCCTCAATGGGAAGGTGACAACCTTAAGCAGATTTATTTCCAAATCCAAGACAAGTGCATCCCTTTCTTTGATCTGATCAAAAAAGGAAAGCGGAACTTCGAATGGACAGTGGAGTGTGAAGGCGCATTCCAAGCACTAGTTCAACATTTGGCGACACCTCCCATTTTGTTGAAGTCTGTTGATCATGAGAGATTATACATCTATCTGGCAATTTCAAAAACGTGATCAATGCAACGGTAATTCTAGAAGAGGATCGGATCCAACGACCGATTTATTATATCAGTAAAAGGTTGATAGGGGAAGAAGGAAACTACCCAAAGTTGGAAAAGATGGCTTATTGTCTCGGCATAGCCTCGAGAAAGCTCCGTCCATATTTCTAGGCTCACTCAATCATAGTCTACATCGACCAGCTGTTACAATAGATCCTTACATGACCTAAGATGTCTGGTAGATTGCTCAAGTGGAAAGTCGAGTTGAGTCAGTTTGACATTGCTTATAAACCAAGGTGAGCCATTTAAGGACAAGCTCTGACGGACTTCATAGCTGAGTTTATGATACCGGAGGACTTGTTTGAAACCAGTGAATCTCCCAAACATATATGAAAGCTATACACTGACGGCGCATCAAACGACCATTGAGCAGGTGCTGAAGTGGTACTCAAAACCCCAAAAGGTCGGTCATATGCTACGCTTTAACATTTGACTTTCGCACAACAAATAATGAGGCCGAGTACGAAGCTTTACTAGTTGGACTTAGACTCGCCAAAGACTTGGGAATTATTGTGGTAGAGATTCGTTGTGATTCACAATTGGTCGTATGCTAGATTCGAGGAGAGTATCAAGAAAGAGATAGGAGATTAGCCACATACCTCACTCGGGTTCAGGAAACGTTGAATCATTTCGACTTTTATGCTATCCATTGTATACCCCGAGAGCAAAATCAGAAAGCTGATTCTTTGGCAAAACTGGCCAGCACTGGTGAAGCGCAACAAAAGGGACTCGTCCCCGTTGGGACACTTACCACTTCGAGTATCGATCAATTAGAGATAGACTATGTGCACAAGGCAACCCCCGAAAAGGAGTCGTGGATAACTCCGTTCAAAAACTATCTTGAGCGTGGAGCTTTACCCAAGCATAGAAGCGAGAAAAGACAGATTCTTCGAAAAGCCTTATGATTTATTATCCAGAATGGAGTCCTATACAGAAGAGGGTATTCTGTTCCTTTGCTCTGGGGTATTGCCTACAATGAAATCGAACGAGTGTTACACGACGTGCACGAGGGAGAGTGTGGCAACCACACCGGGGGCAAGCCCTTGCAAAAAAGATACTCAAATATGGATACTATTCGCCAACCGTGAATTGAGATGCATCAGATTATACCAAGAAATGTGATAGGTGCCCAGAAGCATGCCAAAATTCCAAGAGGCCCACCTACAAAAATCACGCATATGGTCAGTTCATGGGCGTTTGCCACATGAGGCAGATATAATAGGGTCTTAGCCTTTAGCCAAGGGTGGCAGAAAGTACGCCATCGTTGCAGTCGATTACTTTACTAAATGGGTGGAAGCTGATCCCCTTGCTACTATCGCGATGAAGAAAATAATCAACTTTGTTGCATACAATATCATATGTCGTTTTGACGTCCCACACACAATTGTAACTGATAACGGGACCCAATTCGATAGTATCAAATTCAAAGATTCCTATCAACGCTACCGCATCCAGAAGAAGTTCTCAGTAGTAGCTCACCCTCAAGTAAGTGGACAAGTCGAAGCTGCCAACAAAGTTATCAAGTCCATTATGAAGAAACGACCGGAGAAGGCCAGAGGCAAGTGGTCGATGAGCTTCCCGTGGCCTTATGGGCATTTTGAACAACCCACAAGTCCATGACCGGCCATACTCCGTTTGCACTTTCATATGGCTCTAAAGCCATTATTCCAGTTGAACTAGAAGTACCTTCTCACCATGTGACCTATTATGATCCAAATACAAATGCCATATTACTTGCAGAATCTCTCGATTTGCTGGATGAGAAGCATGAAGAGGCTGATTTGAGGGCAGCTGCACGCTACAGTTGAATTGCCCAATTATACTGCGCTAAGGTCAAGCCCATAACCTTCGAAGTTGGCGATCTCATACTCAAGGGAATTTATCTAATCCCCTCACACATGAAACTGACATGGAAAGGACTGTACGTCATCGAGCGGAGACTTGGAGATGGCACATTCAAATTATCAACTCAAACTATCAACTGTTGACGGTCTCACTTTACCAAGGGCATGGAACAGAGAGAGTCTTTGTCGTTATTACACATAACTGGCTTTTATTCATTTTGTCTCCTTTTAATTTAAAATTTGTTTATGCATTTTTTGAATTTGAATTTGTAAAAGGCAACTGACTTTGCTGTACTTTCTTATTCCAGTAATAAGATGTAGACTCATCAAGCCATAGTGGCGATCATTGACATGCATCGTGCGACCGTCATGATGTACGAAGAGCAAAGTCCCATCCCACGGTGGGACTCATTCAAATAGGGAGTGATCATGATCCGATCAGTCGCTTACTAAGTGAAACCCCAAGATAGGGGGCAAACAGCTATAAAGAAAAGAAGGATTGAAACACGATAATCCTCTAACGAACTCCAGCTCCTGGAGTGCAAGCTGGGGTACAAAATCCAAATACAAACTCGAAGAGGATGGATCCGTCCATCAGCGACTTCGGTTGCCAAATTAAGGTGGATGTGTTCCGACCGTCCTCAACCTTGATCAACTCCTTGTTTCCAGAGTGCAAACAAGATCTCAATGCCTAAACAGGTGTGATTGACCATCTGTCAACTAACTCTGGTCTCGAGAGCATGGACTGGAGTACAAATACCAAATGGGTATGATTGACCACCCAGCAACTAATTCCAGATTCTTGGAGTGCGAACTGGAGTATAAAATTTAAACGGGTATGATTGACCACCCACCGACTAACTCCGGTCCCGAGAGAGCAGACTAGAGTATAACCACCAAATAGGTGTGATTGACCACCCATCAACTAATTAGTCCCATTCTCAAGAGCACGGACTGAAGTATAAACATTAAATGGGTGCGATCGACCACCCATAAAACAACTTATGTCCCTAGAGTGCGGACGTAATCCAAAATATTAAATGGGTGTGACTGACCATCCATCGTCTAACTCTAGCCCCGAGAGCATGGATTGGAGTATGAACACCAAATGGGTGTGATTGACTGCCCGTAAATTAACTCATTTCCTCGGAGTGCAGATATGATTCCAACCGTTAAACGGGTGTGACTGACCACCCGTAAAATAACTTATGTCCCAGAGTGTGGATATAATTTTGAATACCAAACAGGTGTGAGTGACCTCCCGTAAATTAACTTATGTCCCCAGAGTACGGATATAATTCCAAGCATTATGCAGGCATGACCGACCGTCGGCATACAAATTCAATCCCCAGAGTGCGCATGCAAATACTAGCAGATGAGCGAGAGTGATCCGGCCACTCAAATTCATTTCACTTTAACTTTGTTCCGACTTAGTTAAATTAAAATTAGCAAAGGAGGAAGACAACTGCCGACCAACTACTTCAATTTATCCCCAAGACTGGGGCATAACTCAAGTACCAGCTGCTGACCGAGACAGAAAACGTTGGGACTTGACTCGATGTCTGGTTATGACCTAAAGCCATAACTTTGGGACTTAACGACCAGACTCAAGTTCAACTTAGAGATCAAAGCCTTATAAGTACATTGAATGGAAACATGAATGCTCAAATACTTAAACAAAGAACACAGAGTTATGCTAGAAAAAAATGAAGTTTTATTTCCACTATTCTTTGAAAAAGATAAGTAGAAAAACTTATTCAAAGAATTCCTATAAGCAGGGGCAGAACTCGCATCTATGCACGGCGTACGAAAAGAAAACAAGAATCCTATTCTAGCTATCTACAAAAAGAAAAGGCAAAAGTGCAAGCCTACACTTTTGATTTTTTTATCCTTCTTGCTCTTCTTTGGCGTAGACCCGCTTGTACTGCCACTGATCCTCTCTTCGAGCCTTTACCTCCCCGACCCGCACTAGCTGATTTGTCTTCGGCCGAGGGAACTATAATTGTCTCCTCCTCAAAACTCGCATGGACCGAAGTGTCCTCTGTGTGTGGAGACGGCGATGTTAGAAGACGGAGAAGCGCTCGTATCACCGACTTTACCACCCAGAGAAATGATAAGTTTGGGAGCCGGGAAAAGACCCGCCATGCCACCAACCCTACGAGCCTGCACGGCTTGCTCCATCTCAGTCTTAATCTCTTCCATTATTTGCTCAGCCCGATCTGTGTGAACACTTATCGAAATGCTACTAGTGGGGCCCGAGGAGCCTATAATGTTCACATCTTCATCTATGACGAAAGGAATTTTGATGTTCGCATCGCTATGATGACCGAGGAGTGCTTCCAGCATTTGTTCGTCGAGCACGCAGCTGCTTTCATGCAACTCCCCAGCCGATGTAGCAACCATTGTAGTTGTGGCCTCCGTCATTATAGCCTCCTACTCATGATGCATTTCTTGGGATGCAGGAGACTGATGCAGAATCTAGAGCTGAATAAAGATAGGAGAAAATATTAGTGACGTCTTCTGATAGTGCTTCTGCATTTGGATAAATGGCAGAAGTGTTCATAATGCCTTCCTCGGGTTGACTCATGTGTTGAGCTGATGTGCCTTCAGAGCCGCATTTATTTATCGGAGATAGGTGCAGCTTATCAAGGTCGTATCCCGAAACAGCTGGAAGATCAATAAAAGAAGCAGGCATAGATTGAGAGACTTGGAGCACTTCGGGGCCTGCTTCATGCTGTTCAACTCTAGATCCTTAGCAGCAAGCTTTTCCTTTTCAAGAGCAACAATAGTGTCATGGAGGACTTTCAGCTCATCTCCGACAAGTATTTGGTTTTCAGTTCGAATTCATCGATGGTTGTAGTGTTACAAGTTACCTTCTTGTCCTCTACCAGATGGCTCCAAGCCTTGTACAATTGAAAAGGGCAGTCTTCATCGAGCTAAGTTAGATTGTGGTTTCTTAAAATATTGACATTATATATGACTAGGAGATCTTCGAATTCATTCCCCATCCTGGCCTCCACCACTTTAATTTCACTCTCAATTCTGGCCTTGGCTTCCTGAGCCTTTAAGTTTGTCGCATCCCTTTCATCCTTGAGTATCACTTCCTGTTCGCATGCCTGCAAGGAAAATTTGTTGGCCTCATCCTTCTCCTTGATGGCCTCGGAAAATTTCGCCTTTAGCTCGTTCAGGTCTTTCAACGCAGCGTCTCTCTCAACTATGGCAGTAGTAATCCAGTGGCCCATCTCTTCCACCAAGACCATATGTGTCTATCGCATTCGTTCCATGGACTGTTTTGCCTCATCAACTCTCTTATCGGCCTCCATCTTCAACTTCCTTGAAGATTCGGCTTCGTTATTGAGCATTTCTATTATCCTCCCTTTCTGAGAAAGGTCGGCCTCCATTTTCTCAATTTTTTTGGCCTGCTCGAAAGCTACCGCCGAAGCCTTTTCTGCAGTTTTTCACCCACTCCTGGTACTGATTGTAGACATCATGCATGTAGTCCTGTACTAGTTTTCTACGTCGTTGGGAATCCGTTTCAAGTTCAGAGGGAAGTGGAAGCCATCAAAACAGATATGTGGAAAGTCTTTCCTTAACTTAGCGATCTGAATGGATCCCTCTCCAGTGGGTTCTATAGCGGCCGGTTCTATAACGATGGGAGCTTCCGCCTTAGTCCTACGGTGTTGTTCGCTAGGCTTTGAAGTATGAGGAGGCACTATTTGGTGGTTACTCCCAGAGGGTTTTCTGTCGGAGCCGGAGGATTTCGCTGAACCTTTAGGTGGAGGCGATCGCGGCCAGGAGTGACGCCTATATTGATGTGGCCTTTCCCTCTCCCTTTCATAACGCTTACACTCCTGGCTAGAGTGATGGCCACGGTCGTAATCTCTTTCAGATTCGTGCCTATAAGATTAAAAGTAGGAGCTGGATGCATGGCATTTAGAACGAAGACTGCTAAGCATCGACCTCTGTCCCATCATACTCTCTGTAAAATGAAAAGAGAAGCAGAATTAGTTATCTCCTGAAACAAGAAAACATGTGATTAAAAGTTGTGTGATGCCGTGAAATGTGTGTACGCATGCACAAACCTCCCAACCAACCGATTGCGATGGCCTTGCTTGTAGGGGTGGCTCCCTTACAACCAAAGCACTTAAACTTGCATCGGCTTGCGATGGGGAGTGAAGTCCCTTTAATCCAAAATATTGAAATGAAGCCAAGTCATACGAAATAGGGATATCCGCCAATCCTTTCAAAGAACTCTCCGTTTGCGAAGGAGAAGCCTCTCGACTTATATCAATTGTAGCAGGTAAAGATACCACAACAGTTTTACACCTTTAGGATTGGTAGGCGAGAGTCTTGCCTTTTCTTTTCGACTCGGATGATCGAATACTCTACGAAGGTGAAATTGCGGGCACACCCATGGCCGGCATGCTCTCGTCATCACCTTGTTCAATGATTACAACCCCAGGAGCACTCTGAATTCCCCCAACCGAGGGTAAAATTGGAGCTTTCCTTCTTACTTGCCTCACTGGAGTCATCGGTAAGGACACATCGATTTCTTTAAGCTCGGCCTATACCGATTGGAGAATCCTTACTATCTCCTTAAATTTTGTTCCTTTAGGCTGTGAAATCGAAGTTGCAAAAGAAGTGAAGTATTAGCATCAACTTATACTACCCGGTTAATTGATAAAGAAGTTGGGGAACTTACGTCTAACTAACCATCGTCTGGTGAATCCTGGTGGACACCGAACGAAGAACCACTTGGTTTCAAAGTAGCTTAATTTACTTCAAGCATCTGCCACTAACTAGTAGTTTCTGATTGCTTCTAAAAAGGTGAACGAAGGGTTTCGCCATGACTTTTGACATTAAATATATATCTTATTTCCTCGACAATCGGGGCCGAAAAAGATGCTCCATGAAGATAATATACAAGCAATTGAGTAGAGCGTATCTGTTTGGATGCAATTGAGAAGGCTCAATCTTCAAAAAGAACAGCACATCTCGGACAAATTGATTGAACGGGGGCAACGTTTCTTCTACGCACATGAACCTATTGCAAGCAGTATACTCTTCTAGGAGATTGTGGGCTCTGTCTTACGGCCCCAACAACAAAACATATTCTAGAGATAGACCATGTCCGAGCCATTCTGCCTAGCATATCTTCAAAGATTTTAGAACATATTGAATCCTTCGGATTTAGAACCAACACGACATCTGGCAATTCATCCGAAGCAGGACTTATTACATCTGCTGCGATTTATGGCATTTCCATAATAGGAAGTGGAGAACTTCGAACTTCCTACTGCCCTAAGCTTCCAAGATCATAGCTATTGAAATCGGTATAAATCATTATTAGATGGCAATAAACCCGTGTTCCCTCCGGTGTAAAGTGAGTGATCATGTTGTGTAGTGCAGTGCTACATAATGCTTCAAATTTCTATAAGTTTGAAAGATGGCAAAACGAGAAGACTTCGACACTACACCAAAAAAGACTTTTGGTAGCGTTGAAAAAACGCTACCATAACTTATGGTAGCGTTTTAGAGAACGCTGCTATACGACATGCAACTAAAAGTCTAAAACTTTTTGTTGCGTTGTAGTAAACGCTACCAAAAGTCACTTTTAAATGCAACTACAGGTCTTTTCCGTAGGATTTAAAAAACGCTACCAAAAGTCACTTTTAAATGCAGCTGTAGGTTTTTTCTGTAGGGTTAAAAAAACGCTACCATAAGTCACTATATATTTTTTATTATTAGTTTACATTTGTTTCTGTAGCATTTCTGAAACGCTACTAAAAGTTATTGGTTGTTTGGTAGCATATTTTAAATGCTACTATTTACGGCTGATGGTTTATACCATTTCCAGCAATCGCTTATATACTCTTCATATTAAAACGAACGTTCAATCGAATAATTTTCATATATTCAAACAAACAATTAAATCACATAATTAGCATATACGAACAATCAATCATATGATCATCATATTAAAATAATATCCATAATTAATTCGATAGTAGTTTTTCAACAAAATAAGTCACATACTACAAGCATTCACAGACAAATTTCCACAAATGGTACTAACAAAATACGACAACATATATAACAATTAAATTCATGTTCGTTGCTTGATTACCAATAGTTCTTTGTTGTCGACAGTCTTCGCTTCGAAATAGCTAATTACCTGCAAACGAGTTTAACAATCAACAATAGACTGTCAGCAAATACGAACCATAGACTGTCAGCAAATATGATACTTTCTAACGTTTAATAAAAACTTAAATGTTGTGATACAATTTTTTTTTTAATACCCGAATAAACAGAACTAAAACTTAATGTTGAGATATGATGTACTGAAAAATAATACTTACTGGAACTTGATTCTCCAATGACATATGCTGCTGGCCAAGCTATCGTAGTACCAAAGGCATCTTCCATGTACGTACACTCAGATGTAGGTCGCCATAGCAATGCGTCATTAACTCTCACAAAGTTTACCCAAACTTTTACCGCATCTTTTCCCAGCGGAACACAATGAACCATCGTTGTTGGATCAGTTGAAGCGATAGTTCCTTCAGCCACTACTTGTCCCGTTCCACCCACATCAATCAGCTTACATCTATTATTTGATACCAGATTTGCACCCTGTTGGATAAGCAAATAAATAAATAATCATCAAATATGTCGTAATCATCAAATAAATAAGCAAAAGGATTAACCGTTTGAAAAAAAGAATTAACATGTTATCATTGCAATCACAGCTAACTATTAATCAAATAATCATCAAATATCACATTTCTATGTTGTATGTTGCAGTATTTTATAATGGGAAGAGCACGAGTGCCATAATAATTGCTAACAATGCAGATGATTTCAATGGCGCAATAATAACTTAATTAGCATAGGACTGCAAGAAATTGATTATGCAGTTGTAATAATCAAACCGACTGTTATCTCCAGACCACACAACCTTTTATCTCCACATCACTGCAACAATACTTCCTCCCCACAACATTGCCACAACATCAACAATTTCAGCACCGCTTTTTCTGCCATCGGTCCACTTGCTTGCCAAACAACTGTCACATCTCTCAACACACTTCACCATACTTCACAATTTACTGCCATCCCCTTTCTTTCTGCTCAATCACTTCACCAAACTCCAATCACTATTTCACTGTTTAGATTTCACTGTCTCCGTTTAAACTTACTGCATTTCACTGTTTGCATCAACTTCTGCATATCCATAACTTGCCTCCTCTACATTTAACAACCAACCTAATACAACATCACTGCCATATTTATTCTCCACCACAAACATACACTGTCATTGCCACTACCCTTACAGTTCAAAACTGCCTCACCCTTTTACCATATAACACATACAACCATCCCCATCACAAATCACCCTTCACACTGTCACACATACAAACCAAAACTCCTACCCCCTCCACACTGCCTTATCACATATACACCACTATCACAAAACCACCACACTTCTGCCTGCCATCTTTAACATTACATCCCCACTGAACAAAACCATTCATACATATCAATTCTGCCCCTCCTCTATTTCCTGCATTTGACTGTGTTCAAAATTCCTGTGTCACTGTCTACTTCCTTCCTTTGCCACATCACACAAACACCACACAGTACTATCAACATTCATCCACCTGAAACCATCTACAACACTGAAACAGTACAAACTACCACTAAACCCACTGCCTGACAACCCTTTTTCCAATATACAAATCACCATTTTCACTATACTTCACTGTTCATCAACCCATTCATTACAACTCCATTACATCACCGGTCTAAACTGCTTCATACCTGTCTTCACTGCTTCATAACTAGTAGCCAAACCACCTTCCTTCTCATCAGAACTTCCACCTAACCATCAACAGCATTGCCATTACATTCCTTAATCGTCATCCAACAACCCAGTCAAACTCCTGATACAACTACAACCACATCTCAACCACCAACATTGTGTCTGCTATACTTCATCTTCACCATCAAAACTTCAAACAACACCGTTACAGAAATTCTCCATCCATACTTAACCATCATAACCAACTGCATATTCCACCAATAACCACATCACAACTACTCATCACATTACTTCAATCCTCTGCCTGAAAACTTTAACAGCAGCAAGCAAACATTACACACAACCAACCATTCAAGTTGCAGCTATACATCTCCACCTTCAACAGCCTTCTGCAACCATAACAACCCCCGCTGCAAATATTAAACGTGCCTACAACATCCATATCACTTACATACATACCTGAACTACCCTCCTCACTTCAACATTCATCTTCCGCCATATGTTGCTACTGCAATCATTCCACCTTGTCGACCACTATCCTTATCCATCAAAGCACTCATAACAATCACCACCACAAACTAACTAATATGCAACCGCAAGAGAATGTGTTGATTTATATATACATTTCTTTACAAGTGCTGTTGTATACAATAGCAGCAGCACATGGCTGCTCCATAGTGCAGGGGCAATGCCACCTTTACTGCATAGTGGAGTGTACGTTTAGAGTGCTTTCATGTCAGGCTAAAACAAACAAATAGTTACCTGAGGAGTTACTTTAGCCTTGCAAGGAGAAGTCGAAATGTTTGCTCTAGCCTTGCAAGAATAAGTCGAAACACTTGTTTTTTCAGCTACAACTTTTGATTTCGGCCACGCTATTTTCCTACCGATGGCATCTTCAATGCATGACATATCAACAGTGGGTCGCCACAAAAAAGCATCTCCTTTTTTGGCATAGTCTACTGAAACCACAACGGCTAACGGACCAAGTGGAATACCATTCACGATGAATTTTGAATCACTGGAGCATAATCTTCCTTCGGCGACCAAAACTTCACCCTCGTTCCAATCATAAATCTTGCACTTGTTGTTTGTGCTACTAGCTTTACTCTAAAAAGAACAATATATTTAATGTTAAAAAATACGTAGAGAACTACAAATAGTTACCATAAATTGTAAACTTTACCACAATGTCTTCCTCCATGTATCCTCGTAGCGCAACAACACAATTAGCAGGCCATGCTACTAACTTATTCTCGGCTTCTCCTAATAGTGACAAACTAGGTGAAGGCCTCCATAAATAAGCATCTGCTTTCTTTACATGATCTATAGCGATTTTCATAGCATTTGGTCCAATACGAATGCCGTCGACAACCTCATTTGGATCGGTGGACACAACTCTCCCTTCGGCAACAATTTCATCCATGCCAACCCAATTCAACAACTCACACATGTTGTCCTTGTTCTACAATTATTCAACCAAAAATTATCTTGGGATTAAAAACTAAACTCCAAACGATGTTATATAAATAGAGAATAATACAAGTGTTTCTACCATTTCAGACGTGCTCCCCACTTTCGAACATTCTTTACCCTACCAAAGCAAAAATAGCAGTAGTAGTTAAATGTCAAAAATAGTTGAATTGGATGATGCTTGAATTTTTAACTTTAATTTTGGATATCTATGAATGATGTAGACTGACATTAATACAAGTGATGACAACAAGAACAAAACTCACTCATATAAAGGTAACTAATAAATCAACCAAAAATGAAGAGGTTTAATACATATCTTTGCTTTTGCAATTCCAGTTAAATCATATAGAAAGACTATCATCTTCACTTGTTAGCATGTGAAATAAATGTAATTAGCATGAAGTTTACCTGCTTATTCATTAGCATGTGCACCATACTCTCCAATTCCGAAATTCTTTTTTGACAATTAGTTATTTGATTATCTCTAGAATGTGCCAAAGTTAACTTAGTTTCGGTGTATCCCCTTCCTAGTGCTCTTAATCGTCCTGGTTTATCTTGTCCCAATACTTGTGCAATTGCATCTTCTTTGACATTACTTATCGAGCTGGAATGTTTATCATTATTTTTTTTTTTAATCTCCTCCTACATAAATTAATATAAATGTAGGTAATGCACGACGGTAAAAATTTCAGTGTTTAATTACTAACAAAATCAAATATTCTTACAATAACAGTTGCAACTTCCATGTTCACCGGTTCACCATTTTTTTTAGTGCGAGATTTGATCCAAATATCAGCTCTAGATATGGATGATGAATCTTGACTCTGTTTTTTCTACATTTAGAAAGACAGTTAAAAAAATTAATCAATAGTTAATTAACTAGATAGGTAAATAATGTTACAGTTAATTAACTAACCACATCGTCGGTCAATCTAGCCATTCCTCTACGTCCAGTCGCATGCGGTAATTGTTTTTGCCTAATGGTTCTAAATTTCTCACTTCGTGCCTGAAAGAAAATAAATAACTACATGAGTAAAGTATTCATTTTAAATAAAACAACAAACCGTTTCCTCATCAATCGAAATGTGTACTATACTATGCGCAAAATCTAGTAAAGTGAAGTTAACATAATTAAAAGATCGGCCAAACCCATAACACAGTAGTCTCCCCAAAAAAGCAAGTAAGTCATACCATGAAATGACCGTGTATATCCAAAGCATTTAACATAATTACAACACTATAGCCAACAGATAGCATAGCCCTGAAGTGAACTCATACTCCGTGTTTGTATGAAATATTATGCTGAACATCGACATGAATAACATAATGAACTATGCTGCTTTAAGGATGAGACGCAGCTTGGTAAAAAAAACAGACAAAAATATAAATAAGAACTGCAGACATAAATAAATAAGAACTGCAGACATAACAATACAAACAAGTACATTGCTAGGTGTAAGCAAATAGTTAATTAAACTATGTAACCCCAGACATAAATAATCATTTATAGGTCTGTGGGTACAATCATTTGGACATAAAAGGATTAAGTTATCAACTTGTCCAGATTTTTAAGTAAATTAAGGTGGCCGGTGGCTGTATGATATGGATTTATATCAGTTTCTGGCCTTACAGTTTCTATAAAATAGTATATAATAGCATTATTCTGTAAAGCTCAATATGCAAATGAAACAACCAATCATGAACAATTACCTACCTCTACCCATTTTTCCGTTAACTTTGGAGAACACACAGCACTATTTCCTGGATTTCAAGTGAGGATAAATAAGCAATAAAATGGTATAGCTCAGTGCAATGCCCCTTTATTGCTTCAGGGATATTAGATTTTTTTAGTGGAATGTATATAGAATGTACCAATTTCTTTCAATTTATTTAATTATTTCAAAATTTGGTAAGCCAAGTCAAAAATAGAATACATGTTAAATGTCACAAATACTGTTTGCAAAGCGGATGGAAGATGTACTTGAACATGCTTTTGAAGGAAAACTATCAAATAATGGAAGTTACCTTAAACTCCAAACTTGTTTTCGCTTTTACAAACTTTTTCCACTCTTTCACGTCTTTTACGTTGTACGGTTTCAAACCAAGCCTTTCCTCTTCGGTTGTTGCATTTAATATTTTTCGAACCAATTTGCTTTTTGATGCTCTCCAAATAGTTCCCATTTGTTGAAATATGGATTTTTTTTGCCATTCCTTCACTTTAAATCTAGCCTATAAATAAATAAAAAATTGTCATTTCATATTATAATGGTTTTAAAAAGACAATTTGTTCGGTAGATTATTTTTGTACACAAATCGATTGTTATATCACAAAAATAGTAATTTTTCCATACCTCAATTGATCCCCACAAGACACTTTTTAATTCATCACTTAGAAGCCTCCAATCATCAAGCATAACCGGAACATGCTCCCGTACAAGCGGTCCAAGATAAGAAGATAAGTGTACTGAGCCTTCTCCTATTGGTATGACGGCCTCATTGAATTCAACTTCAATTCGATTCTCAATACTTAACGGGAGTCTTTTCACTTTTGTTGGACCTCTACCACGTTTTTTTACATTTATATTTGCGGTTTCAACTTCACGTGGTCTTTCGATTTCCGTCTCGGCATCAACGTTTTTTTCACAAGCTGTTTCATCTTCTACATGCAATTCATTTTCTTCACGGGACATTTCAATTTCTTCGTGCATTTCATTTACTTCACAAGGCATTTGTATTGTCTTGTGCCCTAATTCTTGTTCCTTGTCTACATTACAAGCTTCACCGGTTGGCTCACTATATTTGATCTTTGGCTTATACTTCCGCGATTTCTCATTCTTCAATTGATGACGAGTACGTACACAGCTTGTATACATAACCTTTTTCTGTGACAACACAACAAACATGCACATTATGGTTCAATTATGATTATGGAATGATAAATGTGATGATGTAAGGGAAGTGGAGTGTTTGCATGTGCACAGAGTAACTGCAGTGGCCAGATAACTGCAGTGGTCAAGCAAACTTGTGGCCAGGTAACTGCAGTGGCCAGTTGATGTAACTGCAGTGGCTTTCAATCTGACCAAAATCATGTTTAGTTCAATTGATGTAACTGCAGCGGCCAGTTGATGTAACTGTATCTGCAGTAACTGCAGTGGCCAGGTAACATGTTCCTAGCTAGAAGTAATACAAGTATGGCGTTTAACTACTTAAACTTTATAAAACAACAATACTTGCATATGGTTTATATCCACTACCATAGCTACATTTACTAAATTCTAACCTATTTACAGGAACATTTTTAAATTTTCCTATTCACTTGGAGCCGTCTAAAACTTGCCATTGAAACTACATTTAGGCACTTGAGACCCTTCTGTTTCTAGTTTTGTTGGATGCTACTCATGGTTTAGCTGAATATTGATGGTAGTACTATACGGAATGTTACTTCATTGATTTGGATATACTTAACTATCCTAAATTGCATACTGGATTTTTAGATAAAGTTGTTTTTTCACAAAAAGAGCATATGCCACAGTATATCTCAGTGGATGAAACCAGATAGTCTCTTTTTTGTTGATCACTTTTGTCACAAAAAATTTGCTTTCCATTTTGAGGTACATTTTTGTACCAATATTGTTGTAATGTCTTTTGATTTTTTTCCATCCCTTGTTGATAATTAATTTTCATGGTTCTTTTTTAACTACAATTAATTTAACATCTCAGTACCATATTGTAACAGTTGAATAAGTAAAACAATACAGATATGAATTAAGAAATAAAATATCTTCCCTTACACGTGAAACAAAAATGGATTTAATTTTTTTACATGCATATAACTGGATAAAGTAATATGCATATTTTACGACATTCGCACACATATACATGCATTACAGACATGTATGCATTTTATCACTTATTTTTTTATAGTTGTGGAGAAAACATTTATGTAGGTAAAAAAGTGCAACTACTATAATTAGGTTGTAATGGTCTAGCTCTCATTTGGTTTTCGTAGAAGATAAATTCATAATTAAGTGGTTACAAATGAAGTCCAAACTACACAAAAATATTATTTACTGACTATGTTTTATGTTCTTTTGGTTGCATGTACTATGTTTGCTTTGTATTATACATTTGATCATTGTGTGTTCTTTTACATTTTCAGGTTTACATATAATTGATTATTAAACACTTGTATGGATACCACTAATTGTTAACTTAGTTTGGAACAGTTGTTTGCTATAGTTTTATAATACTCTTTTTCGTAATATTTGATGTATGATCAGTGCACTAAATTTCTTGCAGGAATTCTACTTGGTGCATACGCTTTGAACAGTTAATTTTATAGATCATATTTTTACTATTTGTATTTTAATAATAGATGATACCAATATGAAAAAATATGTATCATAGATCTGCTACATGCTTCAGATTGTATTTACACCCACATTCTTAGTTACAACTCCTACCAGAGGTAAATATCATTAACAAACATAGAGATGCAGCTGAAAGAAAACCCACTTTCGGTTTCATATTGGGGGAAAAAAGAGGAAGAAAAGATGATAGCTGAAAGTGAGTTAGCTGCAGTTATATAGCCATGTATGTGTACAAAATATGCTCTTATATTCCAATGAGTCGGAATGGCCTACTTAATTGCCTGGCTGTCTCTGTTTGTGTTCTTTTTTTGTGGCCCTGAGGTACAATATTTTAGTATAGCTAAATGGTAAGCTGGGCAGTATCCAATATTTATTTACTAATATTTATTTACTAATATCCATTACAACAATATTTTCCAAGAAAAATAAAGCAAGAAATTCGATCAATGCCACATCCAATTCAACAAAAACAAAAATATTTTCCAAGAAACTGCTTACCCCTTTATTTTTAACAGAAGTGCAGCCCTTCATGATGAAGACTCGGTACGTCTTCAAGTATGTAGATCTCTACGATAGTCAATAACTCAATACCTGTATACATGAAATATTAATTGGTTATCAAACATATTAATTATATTTGACTAATTTAGACACAAATAATAATTACATTTACCTTAATTGCAACATCATCTCTTACAAAACAATCATTGATCTTATTAGCAAACAACGGAAAAACAAACAAAATTGACATATCCATGTACTCAAAAAAAATCCATAATCCACAATACTTAAACTACTCAAGAATGCCTTCACAGTCTTCCCTAACATAGCTAACATCTTCAACATCCATATTGGATACGTCACAATCTTCCACAACATTGGTAGCATCTTCTACATAATCATCTGTCTCTAAATCATGAAAACCTCTTGGTGGTGCTTTCATTACAACGTACCAATTCGAAAAATCATTTTCTCTTGAATAAAATACTTGTTTAGCTTGAGATGCAAGGATATATGGATCTTTTAAAAATGATGCTTGATTTTGATGTAAATTGACAAGAGTGAAACCATCTTCATCAACTTTTACTCCATTTCCAATATGTGCCCAACGACACTTAAAAACGGGAATATAAAACACATGATAATCTAATAAAATTATATCAGTCAACATTCCATAATAAGTGACCACATCAACTACTTGAGAAATATCTTTCGCACTTGCTCTACACATAGTGGTCGCATCATAAATTACTCCACTATTTTGAGTTTCTCTCCCAACATCTTTTATGTGAAATCGTTGTCCATTGATGATATATCCTTTGTAAGACAAAGCATCATTCTTTGGACCATATGCAATCCACTTTAGCATTTCATTGTGATCATTGGAGTTCATAGATATCTGTAAAAAGTTTAATTTACAACATATATTTTTAAATGATATTTTTAAGCAAATGAAGGTATAATTAAAAAAATCATTTAACCTTTTGTTAACATATAGTTAAAATTCTAGGAGCATTACCGTTCTCCACGGTGTTATCAAACCAAGCCTTTTGTTTCCTCCGTGAGTCTGACATAGGCAAATACCTTCTATGACCCATGTAGACATTCTTTCGACTATAATTCAACCAACGATGATGAGTATTAACACCGCACAATGGACAAGCTTTTTCTCCCTTCACACAACACCCGGCAAGATTTCCATAAGCTGGAAAATCATTTATTGTCCATAGCAAGATTGCTTTCATTTTAAACAACGTTTTACTAAATGCATCATAAGCATCAACTCCATTACTCCACAAATAATGCAAATCTTCAATCAAAGGCGCCAAATATACATCAATATCGTTCCCGGGCTGTTTTGGACCTGGAATAAGCAATGTCAACAAAATATTTTCCTTCCTCATACACAACATGGGTGAGAGATTGTATGTCACAAGCATCACCGGCCAACAACTATATTTTGAACTCAACATAGAAAATGGATTGAATCCATCTGTAACAAGACCAAGTCTAAGATTGCGTGGATCAGCTGAAAAAGATTTCCATCGTTCGTCCACCATATTCCATGCCATAGAATCCATAGGATGACGCATCTTTCCATCATTGCTTCTATTATTGAAATGCCATCTTAAATCTTCAGCCATCTTCTGAGATCTAAACATCCTTCTAAATCTTGGAATTATTGGAAAATATCTCAACACTTTAACTGGAACACCTTGTATAATCTCCTTGGTATCTTGATTTATCTTCCATCTTGAAGAACCACATTTTGGACAAGTATTTAAATCTTTGTATTCTTTTCTGAAAAGGCAACAGTCATTCTCACAAGCATGTATCTTTTCAAAACCCATATCAAAAACTTTAAGAAATTTCTTTACTTCATATAAAGTTTTAGGAAGTACGTTATCTTTCGGCAAAAACAATTGTTGCACATTTAGAAGCTTGTCAAACCCAGTATCAGACAAACCAGTCTCACATTTAAGATTATACAAGACGGTGATGGCAGACAATTTTGTATGAGTTGTACAACCAGGATACAGTGGAGTTTCCGCATCTTCGAAATTCTTAAGTAACTCTTCTTCTCTTCCTTGGGAATCAACATTATCCTTATCATCAGCAAAAAAATCATGATTCATAAAATCTTCATCTTCATAATGAATCATCTTGAATAAGTCATATGCGTCAAAAGACTTTGTTTTTTTATCCACATTTATTTGCTCGCCGTGGCTATACCATGTACTTCTCTTATATATGGGATCCATTCCTTTTATAATTAAATGCTCAACGATGATGTGGTCATCCTGACGACTAAGATTTCGACAACTTGTGCATGGGCACAAAATTTTCTCCACATTTCTCAAATTTCTCCTTGCCACATGCACAAAATTCAAAGCTCCTTGTCGGTACTCTGTACTAGTCCTATGAAAAAAATTAGACACGTAAAAAAATTGAGTTTTAATATTGACATATATGTGTTGATTCTAAAAATACACTTTAAGTCAAGTTTATATAGCCACCTGTTTAAATACACCCAATCCTTTTCCATCGGCTATACCATGTACCTGTTAAAGTCAAGTATCACAAAGAATCTCTGATACAATACATCATATATAGCTTTATATTTATGGTATTCCATAAAGTCAGGATAAGATAGCCTTGCTATAATTCTACTCTACTTTTACCACTACACACGACATCATCCGTTCTTAATGTAAGTTGGAATCTATCAATCTACTTGTTGCAAAAGAAAACATAAAAACGTAGGCCTAACAAACAGACAGACAGACAAACACGGAAGCAAGCAACAGTTGGAATTGTAGCAGGTGGGAGTTGGATATCCCAACCTGTACTCTTCTAGCAACTGTACCCTTTGATGGCTACTTTCACAATCAATTCTTTCTTCCTCTATTATTGTTTCATACTTTGAAGGTTGAACTTATTTTTCAAGGTCAATACTGTACCATCTATGAAATTTCTCACATTCCAACTATTCCTTTTGAAAGCTTCCTCATAAAGACATGGATGGAATCTCGTTTTTTTTTAATTGTTGAAGGGCCTATGCTTTTTAATTAATTCTGGTTTGATTTGATATGTGCCACATGCTGTCCTTATTTTCTTGCATATTCTCCTCTTAAGTCATTGAATTTAGATTGTAAGCATTTTACCAGTTTAGCCTGGTAACACTAAACATTTTCATGAGTTGCAGGCAAGGTTCAGTGAAACTATTTTTAACCCTAATACTGGAAATCCAAATCTAAGATCTGAATTTAGAAAGAACAAATTAAGTACACAAACTTGGATCTCATGAATATATATCTTTCATTTCTTTGTACGTATTTAGAAGAAGAATACAACAATTGAATAGAAATGTGAATAAAGCACCATCCAGTTGCTTGTAGTGACATGCATCAACTTTAAGTGAGAACTGATTTTGCCACGTTTAATTAATTTCCTCATCAACTATCTCCAGCTAAAAAAAAACCTTAAAATAACCATAACTGTTGTTAACATTTTTAATTATGACATCCACATGCCATTATCAATATGAAAGCTCATCATATATCTACACATTATAGATATGCTTTTTGACATTCTAATACACCAAAGTAAACAGCATTTTGGAGAAACAAAATGCATCATTATTCTGGTGAAAGGAAAGAAAAAGTGTACTGAATGTAAATAAGAAAAGAATGTAATAGTCGTATCAAAAAATGTGAAAAATTTGTTAGTCAAAACTGTTCTAATCAGTCACCCCCTCCATTTACCCCTGCGCTCCATCTCCAGTCAAGCACAAACAAACTTCCTCGACAAACTACACCAACATCAGTCGTCCACTTAATAGCTTAATGTATTAGTGAAATCGATTTGTTCGTGCTTTGATGTGGAAAAATCATTATATCAGTAAAGTGAAAATACAGTATTGGTATTATATCAGTAAAGCTAAAGAACGAACGATTCAATGCGTCAAAATCAAAAATTAATTTACGTACCTTAACTACGGATGTAAATCTGAATCAATTGCTCAACGTCGACCATTCCACTAACCCAAGAACGCGATGGAATCGAACCCGATACCTCGATCTAAAGCGCGACGGAAACAACCCAAAAAGGAACGAACGATGGCAGAGAACGGGATGAATTAGGTTGAATACATTGGGAGGAGACGAAAGCCAAAATGCGGGAGAAAAAATAATCTGTGAATTTAGTAGAATACCTAGGAGACGAAAGTAATGGAGGGGAAAAAATTTGAAGGGGAGGGAAAATTTGGGGAAAGAGGGAAAAGGTGAATAAACGTGACAAGGGTTTGGCTATTCGCGAGTATAGGCGGTAAATTCTGTTCACGTTACAGTAAAACAAAAATAAGGGAAAAAAAGGTTTAAAATAATATTGGTTGCATTCACACCATAAACGCTACCAATAAATGCAACTAAAGACATGTTTTCTTGTAGTGCGAGATTCTTCCAGAGTGACCGTCATCGTTGACCGTCTCAACCATGTCATTCTAACTTCAAAGAACGATCCATATTAAAGTTCATTATGTTTGCCAAATTACAGTTCCATCGACGAGCTTCGAAGGATAGTCAAATATGCAGTTTAATGGTCAAGTCCAGTTATGCAAGGCTAAAGCTTGTCGGAATCAAGTGTTCGAATATGCAAAAATTCGCATCCATTGACGTTTAAACTTGTATCATTCCGCAAGAGCCCGGCTTAGTATCAATCACCAACCATGGCTTCGTATCGATCACACGGCCATGGCTTCATATCGATCGCTCTGGACCAATACGAACTCCCATAATTTCAAATCGATACGAAGCTGCTTCCTTCATCCATCATTTCAAGATTGATACGAACTTCCTCATTTCGGATCGATACAAAGGTGCTTCCTCCATCCACTATGATACAAGTAACTCCATCGTCCCAATCAACCGTTCTTCTTCTTCCCTAAACTGCCAAAACACCATTACTACATCCTCGACCTCACTCCAACCATATCCCGACATCTTCAACGCCAGAATCAGCCACGACCTTGGATGAAATGGCATCGAGCTTTAAGTCTTATCATTTATAGTGGATTTAGTTGGTTAATTACCTAAGTTTAAAGGAATTGGGTCAAAGGATTAGCGGGTTAATTGTTTGGAGATGAAGACTTTGCAACTTTTTCTCTATTCAGATCAATATGAAGCGGATATGAACGCAAGGGCAAATGGAAAAACTTATCTAAGTAAAAATGGTTTTTATATGCCTTCGTAACCAATAGAAAAACGATTCATATCCTAGTGGTAGAATTCGATGGAAACGGTCAAAAGTGCTATCGATACGAAAGACATTGAGCAAGCATACCTGGAACGATCATTTCCATCGATACGAAGGCATAGCTTCATATCCATCAACTCAAAGCGATCCAGAAATTAGCACTTCTTGTCCATCAATGATCATTCACCCATTTCATATCCATCGATGCGAAGCCCATCGATATGAAAGTCACTACACGATCTTATTTGAGCCACTCGACTCCATTCGATATGAAACATCTATTTCGTATCCATCTGCTCAAAGACCTAAGAACTTGTATCCATCGATACGAAGCATCCCTCGGGACTATCTATTTCATATCGATAATCATCTATACGAAACTTACACTCTAACATCTCAAATCGATCCAGTAGAGGATCAATACGAAGGAGTAAATGAAAACAACCATCGATCGTAGTTGCAACTCGAATTTTACATCAGTCCAGGAGAGGATCGATATGAAACTTGATCAAAAGAACTTGACAACGACCCTTGAATGTGCAAACGTGAACATGAGTCAGGTTAATGTAAGTGCATGTATGACGAACTAACATTAGATTTTCAAAATTAACAGAAATTGAATGCTTACCTGGTTACAATCAGAACAGTAAACAATAAATCGCTAACACTCAACTTTTAGTTACAACAAAACACTGCACGATCATTGGCAGTCAACAATTCAACATTTACTTTGCTGGAAATAAATCAAAAGTTACGTCTCTTGATATAAAACAACAATTATTCGACGAATCAGATAGAACTTTTTCAGAATAAAGAATGCAGCTTTTCAAAGCACATCATGTTCACACAGGACGTATTTTGGAGGGCAAATGTTATCCCACCTATTGGCATGGCTATACACCAAGGACTTGACTAAAAACTAAAGACAATCCGTCTTGAAGATCGGTTATACACAGGTCTACTATGGATACTGGAAATTTTAGTCTAAATCTGGATCGAGCTACAATTAGCATGGCATGACAAACAAAACTATGAATGGAAACATTCCAATTTCAGGTCAATCGGAGTTCGTACACTTAAGTTACGGATCGATCAAGTTTTATAAGAAGCGCGTTTACTTCGTATCTATCCGGTTCGTATCCATCACTTTGCAACCATCCCCTTCGTATCCATCAACCAATAACATCGATCCTAATACATCTGGTCAACTACTGCCCACTTTGTATTGATCCCCTCCCATATATTCGTATCGATCCCCTAGGCATCAATACGAAACCAGCAGCCATCGATTGATATGAAGGAAGTAACATACATGCATCGATACGAAGGCGTGTCCAGGCATCGACACGAAGGCTCATGCTAATATCGATATGAAGGGAACAACTTTAGATCGATACGAAGAAGTTATGATCAAACAAAATAAGCGGTTCACTAGCATGAAAAACGGATCTCCTTGCAACTATCGCTCCATGTCATTGGTACAAGATCGATCGATACAAAAGTATCGATATGCACCCTTCAGCCTACTACAAAACCAATCTTGGATTGACCATAACTCAAAATCTACAAGTCCAAATGCTATGAAATTTTCACAGAAGCTTTCTTACTCCCTCAAGAATGTCTCTGATCGCTTGCAGCCCAAATGGATGAAATCTTGACCGATATGAAAATGATTGGGATCGATCCAAATCGATCCTAAATGACCTCTGATCGATTTGGTGGGCCTATCCACATGTGAGAAGAGTATTCCGAGTTCAGGGGCAGATATTTCAAACCTACACCTATAAATAGCACTCATACGCCTAAAGAAAAAGGAATTTTGGACACTGCAACGCCGTTACTCTGCCACAACTCCATTGTAACTTGAGTGTTAGAGTGTCGTATTTTTGTAATCAGTTGTCAATCATCAATAAACAACAAAACATTCAAAGTGGACATAGGCTACAACGTTGAACCACTATAATTTCTGGACTTTTTCTATTTTTGCATGCTTTTATTGGTGTGATGTTAGATTAGCCTCATTTTACATTTAATTTCTTCATTTTAATCTCTTCAATCACATCCGAAGATTGTTGTGCCAATTTTGGTATAAACATTTTAAGGGGATTGATATGAAGGCTCGGGCTAATAATCGATTCGAAGGTAGCAACTTTGGATCGATGCGAAGAAGGCATGGTAAAACAAAAGAAGCGGTCCACTAGCATGAAAAACGGATCTCCACATACTTGTCGCTCCATGCTATCCCGCTTTTTGGCAAAGCCACGATACCAAAAGATCGATCAGAAATGGAGACAGTTCGTCTTAGAGACCGGTCATACTTTGTTTCGCTATGGATATCGCTGAATTTTGTCCAAGTCCAGATTGAGCTACAGTTGATAGGACATGGCAAGATAAATCATAGAAGTCCGCATCTCAAATTTCGAGGCAATCCGAGTTCGTATGCTCAAGTTATCGCCAACGGAAAGTGGAGGAGACGACCTCAGTTCGAGTCGATCAGAAGGAGTATAGGTTCGAATCCATGAGAGAGCCTCACAATCGAATCGATAAACCATGCATTGGTTCGAACCCATCCTCCCAGAGCATTGCCTCGAATCCATGAAGAGCTCCTTTGCTTCGACTCCATCGGACAAGCCCTTCCTTCGAATCCATCCCAATGGCCTTCATTCGAATCCCTCAAGGAGAGATGCCTCGAATCCATGGGACTACCCCATCTCGCTTACATCAAAGCATATGAGTTCGTACCCATCAGATGGCCTCGCTTCGAATCCATCAAGGAGGAAACATTCGAATCCATGCAGTTAGTTCACTTCGAATCCATTGTTGAAGCGCATGATCGAATCCATCGTCTTCCCCCAGCTTCGACTCCACGAATGCTGCCTCGAATCCACTAAGTCAAGACGGCTGAAGCTATGGATTCGACCCTATGGATTCGACCCTAAGGAATCGATTCGAACCAGGCTTGTTGACCGAAAACGCAATCTTGAATCGATCATAACTTGAGATCTACATGTCCAAATGCTATGAAATTTTCACAGGAGTTTGCATATACATAGAAGAATGTCCACGCCAATTTTCATCACGATTGGACACTTTTTTGATCGATTCAAACCAAGGGTCGAATCGATCCCAAAGTGGGCCCGGATCTCCAGAATTCGGCAATGTGGGCCCCCCACACGTGCCAGAAGTGGTCTCCCCAAATTTTAGGCAAAATATCAGCCTCCAACACCTATAAATAGAGCCCCTGGTCATTCAGAAAGGGGATCGGAGAATTGTAGAGAAAAAGCACGTCTAAACGCTGCCAGATCTGCTTCAGAGCACCACCGCTGCCTTTGATTTCGAATTTCGGCTTACTACTTGCTGTACTTTGACATTAAAAAGTTGTATTCTCCGAATATCAAGCAATAAAGTAACAAAACTTCATAGTGGACGTAGGCAAAACGCCGAACCACTTTAAATCATTGTCTCTTGTGCAATTTACTTCCTTCTATTTGGAGTTTTTGTTAGATAATCCACGTTTTAATTTACTTTCTTCATTTATTATCTCTTCAAAAACTTCCGACGAGTGTTGTGCCCAATTTTGACACAAACACTCCACGTCATCGGTACAAGAACGATCGATACGAAAGTATCAATACGCACCCTTTAGCCTAATGCAAAACCAATCTTGGATCGATCATAACTCAAAATCTACAGGTCCAAATGCTATAAAATTTTCACAGGAGCTTGCTTATTACCTCAATAATGTCTCTGATGATCGTGGCCCAAATGGACAAAATCTTGATCGATATGAAAATGGTTGGGATCGATCCAAATCAATTCCAAATGACCCCTGATCGATCTGGTAGGCCCACCCAAATGTGAGAAGGAGTATTCCGAATTCAGAGGCAGATATTTTACACCTACACCTATAAATAGCACCCACGCGCCTACAGAAAAAGGACCTTTGAACTCTGCTACATCGTTACTCTGCCACAACTCCATCGTAACTTGAGTGCTAGAGTGTTGTATTATTATAATCAGTTGTCAATCATCAATAAACATCAAAACATTCAAAGGGACATATGCTATAACACTGACCCACTATAATTTACTGTCTTTTTCTATTTCTGCATGCTTTTATTGGTGTGATTATTCGATTAGCCTCGTTTTCCATTTAATTTCTTCATTCTCTTCAATCACATCCAAAGAGTGTTGTACCCAATTTTGGTACAAGTGGTGCGTCTCTTATTGCGTTAGATAAAAGAAAAAAATAAAAAGGTGTTTTCATAGAAGTTGTCCAAATCTACATGCAAGATGACTATGGATTGAATTGCGAGCATTCGGTTCTGCTACATAAATGGGTTAACCATCTCCATTTGTGCAAAAATTATCAGAAGTTGATGATGGTGGAGGGGTTGGAATGAGATTCACAAAGGCAGATAATCAAAGGTGATGAGGAATTCTGGAAAAGAGTGACAGAACAAGATAATATATTCCTAAAGCATTTTGGGGAATCATCACCTTACGGTTGGGAGATGATTGACTTTTTACTTCATGGTTACCTGTTTATTCGATGGTAAAGTTGAATTCATACTTCCTCCGTATCTCAGTTACTAATTCGCCAAATTCCAGGTCGGTCTGATGAACGAAGTGAGCACGAAGATATTATAGCTGCTCTTTATTTGGCCGACACATCTGATTTTCACGAAGTATCATTCAGTTCAGATCCAACATTACAATCCCAGCGTCAACGTTCTCTTCTCCACCACCGTCTCAATCGTGTCTCCTGCTCCAGCCTCGGCTCTCGCTCCACTTCCTACATCCAACTACGGTGGAAAGAAGCTATGAGAGACTGTATAATTCTTAGCACTAAACTAGGTTCTGCTGCTTACTTTTTGAGTGCTCCAGACAAACTGGATTTGGCTACATCATTGCTACAGTTCGGTATTGAGTCATTGTTGAAAGTGTCTGCATTATTATCATGGAAAATAGGTAAAGCCCGTGATATTTTTTATATTATGTGTTTGAATTCGTAGTGGATTTCTGAATTCGTTTTTGAATTTCTAGTATTTTAAATATCTGATATTAAATATAATTACTAAACATAATTTTTGTCAATGAACGCTCTAATAGCCGCTTCAGAATTTTCGTCCATTTAATATTTTTGATCTGTAAATTGGATAATTCCTTCGCTGCTCCTTTCATTTCGCCTCCTTTTATTTTCCACCTTTCTTCTCAATTTCATCGACGTCTACTTGTTACTCTTTCTCCCTTCTCCCATTTTTACGTTTGGCTGACTGATAACTTTTTTCCTTGTATTTTTTTCTAGAATGAGTCATTGCAAGTTAAACAAAGGTCGAAGCTGTTGGGCTGCATGGATTTGGTGGATTTTGATCCTCGTTCCTTATTTAACCGTAGATCTATTCTGATTTAGGCTAAGATGAATTCATAAATCCATTGTAGTTTGATATATTGATTATTGTTATTCCTTAATCTTCAACAAAAAGATAATAAATATATTAGGAGATCTTTAAGGAATAATAGTGAATCTCATTTGGAAAGAAGATAATGGTATGTACTCTGTAACAGGATCGTTTCCTAGTTGGATGCGTCACTTCGTAAGTCTCCTAATTAATAAAAATTATGGGGTCTTGTACGACAATCCCTTATTATTAATTGAAATAAACAAAACATCTCTACCTAATATTTTATGTGCATTAGGTACCTACGCATCCATTTCTTTCATAAGTGGTTGTTATTCTCACATTCTTATTTAATATCTGCACTTGGTTGTCAATTTATAAAATGCAATAACTTTTCTAGAAGCATCAGATTAACAAATCATTTTCACCGTTAAATCACAAATTTTAAAGATATTATAGATATGTAAAAATTAAAATTTAGAAACTCATTTTTTTCAAATTTGAATTTTAAAAAATTCATTATTACAAATGCAATATTTTACTGTATTTTAAAATGCAGTTAAAAACTACGTTAATATACAGTAGCTTTTAACTGCATTTTATAAAACACAGTTAAAAATTGAGTAAAAATGCAGTAGCTTTTAACTGAATTTATAAAATGCGGTTAAAAACTACAACGTATTAATGCAATTTTTAACTGCATTTTCTAAAATGCAGTTTTTAACTGCACTAAAATGTTATAACTTTTAACTGCATTTTATAATTTCTGTTAAAACCTACAGCATATTAATGAAATTTTTAACTACGTTTCTTAAATGCAGTTAAAAATTTCATTTAATGCAGCAGTTTTTTAACTGCGTTTATGTAATGCAGTTAAAAATTACAAGATATTATAATGCAACAGTTTTTAACTACATTTCTAAAATGCAGTTAAAAACTATTATGTAAAATTATGCATTTTACCTAAAATATCGAATGGATATCATTAGAAAGTTTATTAAATTTGTGATTTAATAGTGAAAACGATTCTTAAATTAGATTACTCTACGAAAAGTTACCACATTTTAAAGATTGAAAATAGTGTATTGGTGAATATCCGATGTGATGTTAGAGAAGCAAAGACCTAATTTATACAATTAGTGACAAAGGGACCTGTTTTATAATTCAATTACGAAACATGGACCTGAGATTAATATTCCAAAAAAATTATTATGTTGCTGTTTTAGGAGGAAATCGCATTTGCCTGATTTATGCTTTTGGCTCCAGGTTTTCCTTTGTTATTATTGCGTTCGAATCTAATCCCAAGCAGAGGTACAACTTCACTTATAATAATTTTGTTCCATCTTTTATTAATTTACAAATTAACTCAAAACCCAATCAAAAAATTACCATCTTTGGCAGTTGATCCAACCCATACAAGCTTATTATCACAATGATCTTGCACAATACATAAGTTGAACTAGTATGATTGGACGAAACAACTATAAATTGTTTTTCAGTAAGCAGACAATTTTTTGCTACCAATATCCAAAAGAAATAAATGGTTTGTCAACACAACAAAATTTTAATAATCCTTGGAGAAGTTGCAATCACAAAAAAAGTTGGAATACCATCGCATATTCTCAAGTGTACTAATCAACTCAAACTGATAAATTGAACTAATCAAATTGTATTTCATATTGGTGTTTCTTCGATTCTTCAGGTAGAGAGATTCTATTTCTTCACAATTGTTTTCATGTCTTCTCACAGAATAGAACTTACCTAGGATGCATCCGCTAGGACCAAATTAAATGCTAATTATACAATCGTACAATAGTTGTCTCTATTTTATATGATGATTTAATTTTTGTGTTTTTTGCCTTAGTTTGCGAATTTTATATTTATTTTTGGCCATTTTTTTACTATTGGTTTGTCATGTTATCCTACTTTATAATATTGCCTCAACTAAATGTGTATCTTATACTGCACCAAGTTTTATACATGAGCATCGTAATATTTTTAGAGGGATGACCAGATGCATTGTGATCTAAATCATTATATGTTTTGTACACTTCCCTGGGTGCGTGAAAAAGAACCGAAGATGACTTGATGATGAGAGGGATGGAAATTGTTGTTTTATTTAGGTCTTGTTAAGTAGTAACATTACCAAGGTGTTACGAAACTGTTTGCAAAGATTGTTAACAGTAACGTTACAAAGGCGCAACCAAAGGTGTTACAAAACTATTTGCAAAGATCGTTAATAGTAATGTTACAAATGTCTTATGAAACTGTTATGATTATGTTTCAAAATTGCAAATATAACAAAACTATCACAACTACGCTGTAATAACTCGTACGAATAGAATTGCGCAGTAAATAGATCATAAAGTAGATAAAATACCGAGTAGATTGTCCGAGTCCAGTGAAAAATATTTCCTTGAAACAATATTGCTCCATCTACGTCGTTTATGGATATCGAGCAATTGTTTTCCAAGATGAAACAGACATGTCTCTGGGATGTTGCGCAACAACCACAAAGAAATGACGAACTCAAGAAGATGTAATCTTAAGAACACTATTTTGTAGGAGGGGAAGAAGTGTAGACAAAACTTAGTGAATTTTCTATTTTCCTTCTACCTATATATAGGCGCGGAGAGGTGCACCTATTCGGTAATAGGTGCTTGATCGAACGGTTGCGATAGTTGAAAAGGTTGCTGCCCTTTATCAGGCGGTGCTACCATTTGAGTTTGAATGAAAACAATAAAAAAATTCGGTCTAAACAGCCAAGCCAAGCCAACTTCCAACTACAAAGTGCTAAGAGCCTCTAATATGACTCAAACTCCCATTCGCCTGTGCCGCGGATGCAGGTGCTGGTGCTGGTTCGGGCGCGCCCGTGCCGGTTGGTGCGTTGCACCACCCGTCATGGTTGTGTATCTCTTTGTCGTATAGGAATTATAATAGGATCCACGTCTTAGTATATAAACACAAATTGTTTAATTTTTTCTAGGATGTGGGACTTCTATTTCCTAAGGCATTAATGCCTTCACATTTTCCAATGCTCATTCATTTCTGACAATTCCCCACATGAATGGGTAATTTCTTAATTTTCTTAAATTTTGTGAAACATTTATCATATTGGTTAAAGTAGCACATTCGCCTAGAATTTTCCTATTGTTTATCCTTTTGAATTACAAGGGAACTAGTGTCTAAGGCTGTCTTTGAACTGTAAGCCTTTCGTGTAATCTAAAAATAGACAACACGCAATAAGTATTTATAATCTACCTTGGTTCTCTGTTTGTGTTCATTTTTTCCGCGAACACCAGCTTGGTCTCATGAGTGCTTTGGAGAATTTGGCCTTATAATTCTTCCTTATAATTCTCCCTAAAGTGATGCCTTTGCACTCATGTAGGTGATTCTATAACAGGTAGTTTCAAAATACTCTGCTCGGTTCTTAATATTACTAAGCATAGACATCATTAAAGTATCAAAATTATCTTGTTCTCCGATGAGTAGTGCACTGGCTTATCAGGGGAATGGTTTAAATATTTACAGTGCTATCAAGTTTATCTAAACTTAGTTGTCCCATTGAACCTAGATCTTGGGATCTCCAGTCAGCTAGGTGGGGTTTCCATTTGAAGAAACTTTTTAGTTTATGGACCTTAACCTTATTCCCATCGATAACATATTAACCTTCTCTCTATGTAAATATTTTGTTAGTGGATCTGTAATGTTATCATTTGATCCTACATAACCAATTATGATAACCCCATCGTAGAGAAGTTGTCTAACGGTTTTATGTCTACGACGAATATGTCTAGACTTGCCATTGTAAAGCTTACTATTAGCCTTTCCTATAGCTGATTGGCTATCACAATATATGCTTATTGGAGGTACAGTTTTTCCCAATTCAGAATACCTTCTAAAAAACATCGAAGCCAATTCGCTTCTTCTGCAGCTTTGTCTAAGGCAATAAATTCTGATTCCATGGTTGATTTTGTTACACAAGTTTGTTTAGAGGATCTCCAAGATATTTCCCCACTATCTAAGATAAACACATATCCACCAGTGGACTTTGCATCTAATGAACTAGTTATCCATTTTGCACCCTTCTATTACAGATGGGTACCTATCATAATATAGTCCATGACTTTGTGTATACTTTAGGTATCCCAGTTCTCAAATTATAGCTTTCCAATTATTTTTCATGAGTTGCTAGTATATCTGCTGAGTTTACTTACAGCAGTTAACCCGCCTTTTGGCAAGGCCGTGGACAGACGAGTTTAATTTAATCAACTACTGGTTTGCTGAGGCTGAAATACGATAGGTTTGAGTCAGCTGGATGGATAGACGATCATTTGTGGATGATATATATGGTTGTAAAGCCAGGGTTTGGCATAATATGGTTCGGTCTAGAAGTTAGGGGTCGTTCGGCATGAAGGCTCGGCATTTGTAGACCGGCATTTTTGGTTCAGTCAAAGGTGATACATTATATATGGGTCGGGGTGGATGATGTGGGTCGGTGTGGAAGCATGGCTCGGCCGAGGAGTGGGGGCCAATGGGTCGTTCGGCATTGGTGGTTCGGCGTAGGCTGTTCGGCCTGGGGGTTTGGAAAATGTGGTTCAGTCTTGGTAGCACGGATCGGCGTGGGGTTGTGGGTCGGTCTGGATAATGGTGTGGTTCGGCATGGTGTTGTGGGTCGATATGCTCAAGAAGTATTAGAGTGTGGATGTTGCTCGGTATTGTGGTAAGGCCATGTCGCTCGGCATTGTGGTTTCGGCCAGGGTTGCTTGACATTGAGGTGCGCCGTTATGGCCCAGCATTGAGGTGCGCTGTTGTGGCTCGGCATTATGGTGAGGTCAAAGCGGCTCGGCATATGTTGGTCGGCCTCCTGTTTCGGTCATAGTACTGAGCCTGGATCGGTAATGGCCTTGATGAGCCCGGAGTACTCAGGAGGCCCAACTTCTTGGATTTTTCTATAAATACAGCATGTGGGGTTCCAGAAGAGGGATCTTCTTTCGGATCTTTGGCTTCCTGTTTCTAAGGCTATGACTACTTTGCCATTTTGGTAACTGTAATTAATTCTAACATCAATAAAAAAAGAAATTTCTGGAGTGGACGTAGGCCGGAGTCAGCCGAACCACTATAAAATCTGTTATTCTTTACTTTTTTCATTTTAATTTTCACTATTCTTCATATTTTATACTCTCTACAAATACTTTATCTGTGAGCTGTAATTGTGATTTGGTGCTTTCGCTTGGATATGGGTGTTAGTGACCAATTTTGGCGCTAACATTTTTGGTGCTTTCACTAAGAGGGCAAGCACTCAAGCATTTTGAAGCAAGGAACTTGGATTTTAGGAGGCAATGGCTAGGCCATCAACAAGGAAGCAGGTGATAAAAAGAAGCAATCAGGAGGGAAGTCAATAAGCTTTCTCTAGAGCTAGAGCAGGTCAAGCATCCATCTATGTCACCAGAGATGAGATGGAAGCGATGATGAAAAGGCAAGAGGAGATGATGCAGAACCTCCTTAGACAGTTTGGACAGGCAGGGACAGCCGGAGTTGTTGGAGTTCAGATCCATGGAGCTGTAACAGAAGGACCCAACAGGCAATCAAACGAAGTAGCTTAACAAGGAGCAGCCCCTAATTAGCACACAACTGCTAATCTGGATGGATCCAGGCTAGGGGCATACCACCTGGCAATGGTGGACCGATCCCTAGAGGAACTCTAGGCGATACCACATAACGAGACGCTGGCAGGAATATGAGAGCACGTGATGAAGAGTACGTATCGAAATTCCCTTAGGAACTTGGGGGGAAACCCTTGACGAACAACGCTGTATTGGCTGAGATTATCAGGCGAACAATGCGCGAAGGTTTAACCAATAGAGATCTGGAAGGAGTAAACAGAAGTCCATCTACCCATGAAATCAGAATGGCCCGGAATCCACAGGAGTTCAAGCTACCCACTCTGGAAGTGTACAATGGCAAGGCTGATCCTACTAATCGCTAGATGAGACACATAAGACATATGGAAGTGCTGGGGGAATCGGAGGAAGTGATGGCCCGATGTTTCCCACTGTACTTGACGGATATAGCTGCTATGTGGTTCAGACAGTTGGAGGAGGGATCTATCAGGACATGGACGGAATTGGTAGACATGTTTTTGAACGTAATGATGCTAACATCGATAAGACAAAGGACAGAGGAATCGCTAGAACTTTATTAACTCGGTTCAAAGCTGTAGCTGCTTCGGTGGATCGGCTGGATACATCGATGGTTTTGATGGCAGCAGTGTCAAAAGTCAGAGAGAATTCAAATTCCAACGTGTCATTGATCCGGGACCCACTAATGGATCTCGGAGAATTCTTTCACGAAGATGAGAGATTTCTTCGGCAGGAAGATGCATGTTCATATATGAAATTAAAGGAGGTGAATGGGGCTGAGAATGGAGGGCCATCCAACGGAAGCTCGGATAAAAATAATGGTAAAGGAAAAAGGAAATGGATGGCAACAGTAGCACTTTGAAGAGGCTGTGGAGGGAGTCAAAGTTTTCTTCTTACACAGATCTAACTGAGACTCTAGAAAGGATTTACTTGGATACTCGATGGCACCTCCAGTATCAAAGACCTACAAGGAAGGAACCTTCTGAGTATGAATGAGCATCGAGAAAGCATTGCCTATTCCATGGGCTAGATGGGCATAACACAAACGATTGTAGGCATTTAAAAGATATCGTGAAAGAGCATGTAAGGAATGGTCACCAACAGCGGTACATAAGGAATCGAGCTGTAGCAGTGGAACATGAGCGGCCACCGCCTACCTCGAACGAAGGTGGCACTGGATCTGGTGGCCGCCGGCTCGTTATCAATGAATGGTTTGATGGTTCTGAATAAGTAATAGAACTCAGAGTAATGTGGCTAGGTCACTTACATACGTATGGGATCGAGGATGATTCCTAGGCGTGCTCTGAGATGACGGAAAACCATACTGCTTGGGTCTATGAACTCCTGTTTCCTTTCTATTTTTCTATAAATTCCGGTTTCTTCCTTGGTACTTTGGACATTTAATTCCATTTGTTTTACAAACTTTCGCGTTGTTAGCTGAATTTTGTAATGGTTGGATTTATATCAATGTAACAAATGGTACAGGTTTCGCGATCAAGGTCCCGACCGGAGAGACGTGGCGGTAATCGCAAGTTACGAGTCCCTTCGCCGGAGAGTGATAGAATGGACTCAAACACAATAGAAAAAATCCTTGGCCGGAGAGCCAAGGCCGGAGAATATAAAATGTCCTTGACCGAAGAGTTGAGGCTGGAGAATATAAAAAGTCCTTGACCGGTAAGTTGAGGCCGCAGAATATAAAAGTCCTTGGCTGGAGAGTCGAGGCCGGAGAATATAAAAAATCCTTGACCAGAGAGTCGAGGCCGAAGAATATAAAAGTCCTTAGCTGGAGAATATAAAAATCCTTGACTGGAGAGTCGAGGCCGGACAATATATTAGCCCTTGACCAGAGAGCCGAGGCCGGAGAATATAAAAGTCCTTGGCCAAAGAGCTGAGGCTAGAGAACATAAGAAGCCCTCGGCCGGAGAGCCGAGGCAGGAAAATATAAGAAGTCCTTGACCGAAGAGTCAAGGCCAGAGAACGTACAAGCCCTCGACCAGAGAGTCGAGGTTGGAATGGGATAATGCGACCCGAAGAGGTCTACGGATTCAAAATTAAACCCGAAGAGGTCAGGGATTCGGATTTCAACTTAGGATATATGGACCCGGTGAGGTCCCGGATTTGGAAAAGGGCTCGGAGCTGTCCCAAATTTGGATATCGACCTAGGAAGGTCATAGATTCGGATATTGGTTATGGATGGATTAAAAGTCGGCTGACGGGTTCGGATGGCAATGCAATTGGATCAAGGTTTGGTCTTTGGATTCGGAATCAGATATCAGATTTGAGGCTATTCAAAACACACATTCCAATAGCAAGGCATGTTTTGGGAGGCAAATGTTAACCCGCATTTTGGCAAGGCCGTGGACAGACGGGTTTAACTTAATCAACTACTCGTTTACTGAGGCTGGAATACGATGGGTTTGAGTCAACTATATGGATAGACGATCATTCGCGGATGATAGATATGGTTGCAAAGCCGGGGTTCGGCGTAATATGGTTCGGTCTAGAAGTTAAGGGTCGTTCGGCATGAAGGCTTGGCATGAATGGCTCGACATTTGTGGATTACCATTTCTGGTTCGGTCAGAGGTGATACAGTGTATATGGGTCGTTGTGGATGATGTGGGTCGGCGTGGAAGCATGGCTCGATCGAGGAAAGGGGGCCATGCATGGGTCGATCGGCATTGGTGGTTCGATGTAGGTCATTCGGCCTGAGGGTTTGGAAAAGGGGGATTTCACTAGAAGGACAAACTTTGCATTCCAGTTAGTTTCTAGGACACACATTCAAAGAAATCAATTTCAAGGCCAAAATCAACAGAATAATTATTTTTTAGGACAAAGTCAGCACTCCAATTACTTTCAAGGACATAATTTCATAGACTTTTAGGCCTTACAAACTAATTATTTTTCATTTTGTCCTTAGAAATAATTATTTCAGTTGTGTGTCCTAGAAACTAATTGCACTTGCTAAAGAGACCCTTGTGGCTAATTTCCACTTTGGAAAATGTGGTTCAGTCTTGGTAGCACGGATCGATGTGGGGTTGTGGGTCGGTCTGGATGATGGTGTGGTTCGGCTTGGTGTTGTGGGTCGACATGCTCGAGAAGTATTAGAGTGTGGATGTCGCTCGACATTGTGGTGAGACCATGTCGCTCGGCATTGTGGTGAGACCATGTCGCTCGGCATTGTGGTTTGATCAGGGTCGCACGACAATGAGGTGCACCATTATGTCCCGGCATTGAGGTGCGCCGTTGTTCCTTGGCATTGTGGTAAGGTCAAAGCGGCTAGGCATATATTGGTCGGCCTACCTGGTTCGGTCATAGTACTGAGCCTGGATCGGCAATGGCCTTGATGGGCCTAGAGTACTCAGGTTGCCCAATTTCCTGGATTTGTCTATAAATACAACATATGGGGTTCCAAAAGGGGGATCTTCTTTCAGCTCTCTGGCTTTCTATTTTCTAAGGCTAGGACTACTCTGCCATTTTGGTAACTGTAATTGATTCTAACATCAATAAAGAAAGAAATTTCTGGTGTGGATGTAGGCCAGAGTCAGCTAAACCACTACAAAATCTGTTGTTCTTTACTGTTTTCATTTTAATTTTCACCGTTCTTCATATTTTACACCTCTACATACACATTATCTATGAGTTGTGACTGTGATTTGGTGCTTTCGCTTGGATTTGGGTGTTAGTGACCAATTTTGGTGCTAACAATAGCATATGCTATATGAGGCCTAGTGCAGTTTATTACATACATAATGCTGCCTAGTATACGAGAGTACTCAAGTTGGTAAATACTATCACCGCTATTTTTAACCCAGTTTTGGTTCAAATCTATCGGTGATTTTGCTGATATTATATTATGTTGTTTAAACTTTTTAAGTATTTTCCCAATGTAGTGTGATTGGGACAACACATATCCATGGTTGGTTTTATGTATTTTTACACCAAGTATCACATCAGCGATTCCAAATCTTTCATGTCAAATCTAGCGAAGAGCATATCTTTTATAGATTTTATTGTCTCCTTGTTGCTTCCAAATATTAGTAAATCATCTACATATAGACATACAATGACATATCCCATATTTGTATGTTTAGAATAGACACATTTGTCACATTCATTTATATGAAATCCATTTAGCATCATATTTTCATCAATTTTTTCATGTCATTGTTTAGGCGCTTGTTTAAGCCGATACAGTGATTAGGGCTGGGTATTTCATTTTTCCGCTTTTCCGTCAAATTCCTTCCGACTATTTCCGAAATCTTCGTTTTCCGCTTTCTTCTAAAAAAATAATTTCGGAAGGAATTCCTTTCGATTAATAACGGAAAAGGACGGAAATTTATCACAATTTCCACGGTATTCCTTTCCTTTCGAAATAACGTCTATTGGGCCTCACCCGCAAGCCCAGTATCTTTTCTCTAGCTAAATGCACTCACGTCGTCAGCTTCAGAGTCAGGCCGAAATTCCCAAAAAGAAAAACTCTAACCCTAATTCCACCTTTTCTTCCTTCAACATACTACTAGCCTTAATTTTGTCGCTTAAGTTTGCTGTTAACCCACTCTACAGGTACATAACCAATTCAATTTCAGTTCTTTAGTTTTTTTTTTCCTTTTTCGTTTGTATCCAAATTCAAAGGATTTAACTGCACGTTTCTTTTTTAGCCTAGAATCTGAACCATCTTGAGGCTACTATCAGATAAGATTAAAATTTTGAGGCTACTACCATCTGTGGATAGTCAAACAAGCAATTCCCTAACATAATTCAGTGCAATTCCCTAGCAAACTTCATATCTACATTTTCATGGTGATTCATAATAACCGAGGTGGAAAATTTCTACTCAAATCGCATAAAAATAGCTCGATTCTTCTTTCGGTTTCTAGATATTTACAACTTAAGCTTCATTCGGAATTGATGAGGTACTGAGAAGAAACAACTAACTTTCGACTTTTGCTAGATCTAAAAGCAACAGAATGTCCCTTTTGCTAAGTAAATTAGTCGAGCCTTACAATATAGTGATGCATCTACTTCCATATTGATTCTATTGTATGCTATATTGTATGAAATCAGTCGGAGAATCAGATAATTCCCAAATTTCTAGATATTTACTAACTTTCATGATTTTCAGCATATACAGAGGATATAAATGTTTCAATATCCCCTTTGTTTTGTAACAAAACTGTAAACTATCGTTGTAGAAATTTGAAAACCATCCCAGTATTATTTATTTGTATACACTAGAATTCTACATTTATGAAAAAACTCTGCATTATTTAAAAAATATCAGTTCTCCTTCCAATATCTACCAAAAATCGGTAGATTGACTCTACTTAATTTTGTCCCCAAAAGAGCTACCACTGTACATTTATGATCTTTAACCAATTTATTAATGTCCAACGATCTCACAGGGCCATTCGGCTCTTTGACATTCCATTTCAGTAGTCGTTGATTTTTAGGTAATCTATCGCTCCTAATTAAATTTGGAGTGATCAATTCAAAATTCTCACTGTCGTTTTTGTGTTTGCCCTTTTTAGCATCCCTGAAAGCTTAACACTGCTCACTTTTATCTACCAATGTGTTAACGGGTGGTTACTTTGGAAAAGAAGGGAGATAACATGAGTTGAAGATTCCAAATTAAGAGTTGCTCCATCCTCTATAGGATTAACTGTAGTTTCAAATGATATGACCCTTGGTTCCTGCAAGACAATAGAATTATCATAAATATGGGTAATTTCGATTATTACCTTGTAAATTAAAATAAGAAATGACGGGGGATGATAAATTTTTTCCTCTACTTGATGATAAATTGAGTATGCATGTTTTTCTTTTGTTCATCCTATTATTGTTGTGAATGTAGCATCTGTAGATGTGAATGATGCAACATGCATTAAGTAAATTTTTGTTTCTTCTGATACTACACATGGCTGTTAAAACAGAAAATTTAACTGCACGTTTCTTTTTTCTTTTTAAATGAATTCGACTGAAATGGAAACAGGAATTAAAGATTTTGTTACTCAATGGCTAACTTCTTCAATTAGTTATATGCACCTTCTTCAATTAGTTACCAAAGTCAGTTAACTTGTATGTACATTCACTTTTAAATGTCCTTTCCTGCTTCAAGTCAATATTATATACATCGTTGAGTTATTAATTATATAACTTTTCTGATCTGCCTTTTAACATAAACATTTTGTTGATACATGGTTTAACTTTGTGTTGTACTGTATACAAACAACTTATCTGATATCCTCTTTTGCTCCTTGTCATAGGTAGATACAGTTGCACAATTTGGTGTAATCTTTCTTCCTTTTGCATTGGGACTTGAGTTCTCTATAGCAAAGGTAAATGCCAAGTTTTTATTACTATGATTTTATCAACACCACTATGGTTATGGATATTACAAATTACTACTTTGCTAGCTGCTTACTTACTTTAAATATATTGACTCTGTTTCCACATCTTCGAATTGTTCCTCTGTTTCTACAGCAAAGGTTTGGTACAAAAAATGTAAAAACTGCACAAAAAAAAATTATTACTCTGTTTCTACAGCAAAGGTTAAACCATTTTTGAGAATAATTGTTATTTTAAATTACCATTGGAAAATAGAATGTTTTTTCAGATGTATTAGGCAAATTCAAGGAAAATTAGATCCAAATATTACTTGGCACAAATATTGTTTGGTACAAAAAATGAAACAACTACAAAAGAGGTTCGTAGGAAAACGAAATCATGACATTGGCAATGAAACATTTAAAATAATGTAAGGCTGTAATATGAAAATGCATGTGTTGTTCTAACACGGGCTATTATGATGTGATTGGCACTAAAAAAGGCCAGTGCAAACAGAAGGTTCTTTTCGTCGTGTTTATAAGTATCAGTGAGGCGCATGGCCTGCTAGAGATAACAAACCCGTTTAAATATCTGATATATTTATGGATACCAAACCTGTGTATACATATATCCGGTTAGTATATGTATAAAAACACATGGTTCCTTCTACACAAGTTAATGAAATACAGACTGTCAAGCAATGCATCAAATACATCAACAAATTATCAGCAAAACCTTTCGTATAATATATTTCATGCACATAACCTTGCTCTATCATCATCAACAAATTATTAGTGAATTGATTTGATTTGCACTCTAATATTTTTAAGTTGTGTATGTATATCTTCTAACATCTTCTATTTTCATATAGGTTTCTTATGGACTCTAATGGATCAAGTGCGGCGAATGAGTTAGGACAAACACAATCTGATTCACAAAGTTGGATCGAGATTCATCATAGGAAACCTTTAAGGCAACCTAGGTCGATAGTATGGGATTACATGACAAAGATTGTCAGAAAGAAAGACGATGGAGAAATGGAGACGATTGTATTATGCAAATATTGCAAAATGGAGTGCCCAGCTGAGTCGAAGTAAGGGACAACTGGTTTATGGTGTCATCTTTTCTATTTATGTCCAGAATCTCCTATATATAAGAAAAAAGACATAGACAAGGGTCAACCTCAAGATGGATTGGGTGGAGCTTTGGTTCCACATTCTTTTAGTCAAAATAGATGTATGTTAGCACTAGAAAAATTCATTATTAAAAATGAGATATCATTTAGGATGGTAGAAAGCGAAGGGTTTAAAGAATTATTTGCTGAACTTCAACCCAGATTCATTGTACCTGATAGGAAGAAATGTGCCTTGGCTATTTGGGATTTATTTACAATAGAAAAGACTAAATTAAGAAGTGTGATAGGAGATCAAAGAGTTAATATTACCACCGATACATGTACTTCAGTTCAAAATATTAATTACATGGTAATTAATGCACATTTTATGGATAACGATTGGAAATTACACAAAAGAATTATAGCTTTTACAAAAATCAATAGTCATAAAGGTGATGAAATTGGAAAAGTATTAGATAATTGTTTGAATGAATGGGGAATGGATAAAAATTTTACCATCACCGTTGACAATGCTAGTGCTAATGATACTGCAATTGGTTATATAAAGAGAAGATTAGTGTAACGATCCCGAATTTAATTAATGTTAAATTGATAATTAAATTTACTTTTGATTTAAAATTGTGAAATTAAATGATAAATTGATTCGAGTTTTTCCAAATTCAAATAAATTATGTTATTTATATAGTTTCTTTTATAAATTATTTTAAATTTAGTATTGAGATATTTTTAAAACAATATTAATATAGAGATATTTGAATTCAATCTTATGAAATGGATTTTTGTTTTAAGTTGTGTGAATATAACAAAAATTTTGAAATAAATATTTAAGTTAAATATAAAAGCAAACATGCAAAATATAAATGCAAAACATATTTAACAAATTCTAACAGCAAATTAAATATAGAGCTACATCCAAACTATAAAGCATAAAGTAAGCAAGACAAATAAAATATGCAAATATGAAGACAGCAGAAATGTATACAAGTGTGAAACTAAAACAAGAAAGAGAAAATGGAACAAAGAAATACAACACCCTGGACATGCTTTTTCTTTTATACACTATCTCCAATGTTGTACAGCCGAGCTATAGAGAAGGAAATAAAATATGTTCAAGTTTGTACAAGATAATTAATGCAATATCTTTAGCATACAAATGCATCACTTCAGCTGCCAAAAGAACCTGCAATTCAGTTGATAAAAAAAACTCTGGTTTCATATACTCTGTACAAAATGTGGTGTCCCTTGTACCAGAAGAAATGCAAAGCCTGCCTGTTTTATATATATGTATATCACCATTTCGTTCACCATTCAAAACTAAGTAAAACCTGAGACAAAGAAAATTCAAGTTTAAATGCATGTTCAGGAAACCTGAAAAACCAAAAGTGAAAGCCTCTGTTAAAATAAAAAAGAAAAAGAAACAAAAGCTGCAAGATCAAAGTGAAATGTAAGATCTGAAAGCAAGATTTGTTTCCAGTTTTCAAGTATCAAATTCCAGGCTTAAAACAAAAATAAAATGCTTCTTTGTTCCCTGTTCTTTGTCTCTGCTTCTTCCCATCAAGGTGAGTAACTTCACCTTTAAATCTCTTAGTATAATTTTGGTTCATATCATTGTTGTGTTCCATCTTGTAGTGTGAAGTATATTTGGATATTTATATTGTTGAACCGCTGAAGTATGATGAATACATGTTTGCACAACCTGTAGAAGATCTCTGCTTAAAAGAAGAAAAAAAATTTCAAACTCAGGTTACCATTCAAAAACAAAAAAATCATTTCCTCCTGATCCAAGAAGAATCTGGATTTATAATTTAAGTAAAACTTGATTGTTTTACCTTAAGCTTTAATTTAAAATTATATCTAAGTTAAAACAACTAGTTAATGTTTCTGGAAATTTAAAGTACAGAGTCAAACTTAAATTTAGTCGAATTTCAAACTTGTTGATTCACAAATTTAGTTATATAGATTGAATTCGTATACCAAAATATGATTTTTAAGGCATAAACTATAATTTTTAGAGTTGGAAATTAAGAGCAGTTTGAGCTTGTTTACATTTCGTTTAATCATCAATTTCTGGTGATCCATTGGTTCGTGGTGGCCGAGTTTCTTCGTGGTGATAGAGGAGGCTATGGGGGTGATGGGAAAAGTGGTCGGAGGTGGCCACGGCCACTGTGGTGACGGCAGTGAGAAGTTTATTTCTGGAAACTTAATTTTGTCATGGGTTACTGTTTCGCCTCGTTCGTCGTTGGTGGGCGACCGAGTTCGCCGTGGTTTGGGGGAAAGGTGATGGAGACGTCGACGAAGCTACGGCCGAAGTTTGGTGGCGAACGGTGGTCGGAGCATGGAGCTGTCCGCGTTGGCAGGTATAGGTGGAGTTCCTATTTTGTTTCCAGGCATCGATTATGGCACTCAATTTTGATTTGGGAAGAACTATGTCTGCTGGGCGGCTTGAATTGATTTGGGAAATCACCGATGATGCGTGGGTAGCTGCGGCGTTGATCGGAGTTGGCTGTGAAGGTCGTGCACGTGTACGTGCATATGTGTGCATCTGGTTGAAGGGTTGGGGAAGAAGAAGGTATAGGAGCTTGGGAAAACTCGAGTTAATCGAGCGTGTAACTCGACGCAGGGGGATGGAGGTGTCGAAGCAATGGAAGTAGGAGTTGGGTTAGGCTTTAAGCTGTCGCTGTTTTTTTTTTTTTTTGGGTTTTGTTTTTTTTTTCTCGGGTCATTCGAGTTGTGGCTCGAAGTGGAAGGGGAGATGGCTCGAAGTGGAAGGGGAGATGTCTCAGGCTTTGTAAACCTGGAAGCAAATCTGTTTTAAACAAATTCTAATGAAGCTTTAAATTGTAAACTAAATTTAACAAAGCTTAAATCCAGATTTAAATTTTAATTTAAGTTTATTTTTGGATTCAAATTTGAATGGAAGTCAAATAAATTGTTTTAAACTTGAAAATTGCAAGTTAAAATGTAATGTGATTTAAAAGCTTAAAATTTAAGTAAATTAGTTCAAAGGCTTTTCTTATATAGGTTTCCTATGTAAATAATAAATATTCTTTACATTTATTTTAAGGTTTATAAATCAATATTTAGATTGGTTAATGTTTAAATATATGTTCATTTTGAATCCTAAATTCAAAATGGAATTTAAATTTAGAAGTGTAATGTTTAAAATTACACTTAAATGATTCATGAAATCATTAATAATGAAATGAATCATCTTAGAGATAATTAAGGTAATAAAATGATTTAAAAGATAAGAATGATTTATTTAATTTATAAACAAATAATTTGGATTTAAATTATAATTAGAAATGATTAATAATGAAATAAATCTAAGGAATTTCTTAAGGAAGTGATTAAGAAATATTATTAGTTAATAAAGATAATTATTAGGGATTTTGATTAAAGTGATCAATGTTAATAATAAATTGGATTAATTAATTTAGATAATCAATTATAAATTATTTAAATATAATTACTTAATGAAAGTCATTAAAGATTAATCACTTATTGTAGCTAAATTTGGATATTTTAATTAATTAAAGTTAATTAATTTAGTTTAATTAATTTAAGAAAATCATTAGATAAATTGGTAACAAATGATTTGGAATTAATAAATCGGAATTGGATGATTAATTCATAAGTAAATAAATTTAATTGGAAATAGATTGAGTTGATTAGGATTTAACAATTGATTAATCCTGCTTATAAATGATTATTATATGTTTGACCTTAATTATAGATGATCATATTATATGTGATGTCTTGAATTGGTTGTCCTATTTGATCTGTGATGATTGAATGATGTTGCACTATTGTGTTAAACCCCTGGACCACACCATACACACACAATATGGATTTCACGAGGAAATCAGTTAAGTCGCAGATATTTGAAATAGTTTTGAATTTGAATTTTTAAATTCAAATATTTTGGTAATGGAATCGGAATAAATGTGAAAAGCTTTTTGAATGGAATTTCAAGTTTATTTTAATTTACTTGATTAAATTTTGGAATTTAAATAATTTGATTTAAATTTATATTCAAGATTTGAAATTGAATTCTATGATTTGAAATTAGGGATTAAAGACGTTATACCAGTTATATATGAGTTAAACCATTTTAAATGTATTGATTTTGAGAATTAGAATTTTAATTCAAGAACTTTAACTCGTGTAAATTAATTGGATTTTTCTGAAACGAAAACTGTTTGTTTTCAATTAATAAAAGCTTTCACTTAAGAAATGAACTTCCAATTTGAGTTAAAATGATCTCTAATTTGAAATGAAGATAATTTCCAAGTTATGAAAACGATTTGAAAGCTATAAGTTAAATTTTTAATTTAAAGATTTAATGGGTTGATCCTATAGAAATGAAATTGTTTTAGAAATCTATGAGTTGATCTTTGTGAGATAAATCTTTTTGTTTAAAGATTTGAAATGGTAATTTGTTTAACCATTTAAAGAAAATTTTGGGTTTTAAGTTGTGACTTAATTGAAATCCCAATATCCATATGTTTTTGAACTATTTCGCTCACTATTCGGTTTAGCCGGGAGAGGACCTTTGTGTCATATATCCCATTCCGAATATTGATACGTCATTATGGATAGCATTTGAAGACTGGTGATGAAGACCGGATATTCACAAGAACGAAAGGATAACTCGTCGATTGTCTCTGCACTGAGTCGTGCCGGTATAGAGATTTCCTATGTGATGGGAAGTCCGATCGGGATTGTGAATACCCGGATTGCAAGGGCTTCGTAAGAAGTGCCTTCGGTTCTGTTCGAGCCCAGAACAGACTTGTATGGATTGTGTGTCTGACATTACATTTTGAGATATAAAGCAGATTTCTTTCAAATACATTTCTGTTGGTGGTGGAGAATTTATTCTTTTAGCTTAACACCCTTCTCTGAGACGTACGAGCTCAGAGGTTATGTAGTTGAAGGTTATCAGCGATATATTCCCAATTTGGTAATGCGACATGCTAAGTGTTGCTGTGTAATGATCATTGTTTGATCATTTGTGATATGATCATTTGTTTGATCATTTATCTTTGTGATCATTACTTTGATCATTTGTTGACCCAAAGCGTGGCTTTGTACCAAAGCATAGCTTTGTGGACGAGACTTCGTCGAGCCTCACACCCCGGAATGGTCAAAACAGGAAAGATGCAGCAAGGTTATTAGGGGGTAGCGCCCCTTTAGGGTATGTTCATTTCCTTCTGGAAAGGGGTGGTATCATGGTATGGAGCCCAGATACTTACTCATGTGGAAAACACTCTATTTATTATGGTGTGATGTTAGTTATCGAGCGCTCGGATAAAGGTCCTAAAGGACCGGGAGGTGGCATACTCGTGTCCGTAGTTACCCAGTTAGGGGTAACCCGGCCTTGTGTTGGCAGAGATCCGGTTAGGTTCTCGGGGACGTCCTTCCAGAGGCGTTCTCATGTGGCAATGGGAAGTTCCTTGGCCTGACCATTTGTTGGAAATCCAAAGAAACAATACGAGCCTTGTACGGTTTTAGTTGTATTACCTGCCATGGAATGTGGCGGTAACCTGCTATTGAACATAGTAGCTATAGTAGGCATAAGTGCGGAATGCCTATGCTGCCTAAGATTTATATTCTACTTTCGAAATGCTTTTCTGCACCGTGCACTTATAATAATAATATCAAAGAAATTTTCTGTGTATTAAGCATGTTTGACTATCATAAGAAGAAATCTCCTCCAAGTCTGCGTTTGCATTGTGTGTGTGGTGGGAGGTCTTATGGTAGTTTCATTTTCAAAAAGCATTGCGAATTTATTTTAAAATTCTCTTGTTGATTGTTTTAAAAGATAAACTGTTTTTGTTGCTCACACCAGTCCCGTGACTGATCCGGAGTTTATTGTTCCTTTCCTAAACTCTGGGTGCTCACTAATTTTCACACGAGCAGTCTAGAGTTTGGTTTTTCAGATAGTTAGGTGCAGTGGATTATCTGGAGTTAGTTCAGTCTTTGGTTCGCACCAGTCTTGCCTAGCTTGGTGCATTGTTATGGGGAGTTCGAGCTATTGCTGGATTGGTTCTTGGAGATGGAGTTCAGATTTGGAGTTCTTCGTTGAAGCTATCTTAGAGTTATTTGATCCGCTACTAGTGTTATCTATTTTTCTTTCCGCTGCTATTTTATTGTATCTCTGATAGTATTGATATTCATTGTATCCTCCGTTGTATCAGATATTGTGTCAATGTTGTATATCAATGTATTATTCTTTTTTTCCGCTGTGTTGTTTACTTAATGTTGTTATCAGCTCCGGCGAATTGGATTTGAACGGTCGAATCTATGGCATTCGAATACGATTTGAAGTATGGATGTCGATTTTCGAGCGGGCAAAATTCGTCTCGTTACATGTGGTATCAGAGCTAAGGTTGAACTTTAGCTCAGGAGTATAACATATTAAGTAGCTCATTAGAGATAGGGTGAAGTAAACCCTAGAATGAGTAATCCCTAAGGTATCCGTTCGTACGCCTCAGTAAATTCTCTTACTATCCACCGATAGTAAGTATGAGTGCAAGAAGAGAACGAGATAGGGGACAGGGAAATATCACTATAAATGGTCAATACCCTGTAACAGTGGAAACAAACTTTCTTATCAATTTCCTTTGATTCGTTCCAAATTCTTTTGATTGATTCGTGACAACTCCAGAAAGAAGTTCGGTGCGGTGATGCCCTATGAATCGTTGTAGAAGATCTTACTTCGTATCTTCATCGATTTCTTTTCAGTTTTAGATGTAAACTTTTATGAATTAGAAATTGGAAATTTTGAATAAATTAGAAATTTTGAATAAATTGGAAATTTTAAATTAAGTTAACTTGATTAATAGAATATGAAGAATGATTAGAATTGATCGATAAAATGATTTTGTTTAAAACCAAAATTGAAATTCTATCGTAATTTCTTGTATCTATTGTTAATATTCTGATTTGGTAAGCCAAATGCAGAATTGGTATCCAGTTTGATCTGAAAGGATATTTCTCTATCTTTCATTTATCTTCGTTATCTCTCTCTGGCGAATTTCGAGGACGAAATTCCTTTTAAGGGGGGAAGTCTGTAATGATCCCGAATTTAATTAATGTTAAATTGATAATTAAATTTACTTTTGATTTAAAATTGTGAAATTAAATGATAAATTGATTCGAGTTTTTCCAAATTCGAATAAATTATGTTATTTATGTAGTTTCTTTTATAAATTATTTTAAATTTAGTATTGAGATATTTTTAAAACAATATTAATATAGAGATATTTGAATTCAATCTTATGAAATGGATTTTTGTTTTAAGTTGTGTGAATATAACAAAATTTTTGAAATAAATATTTAAGTTAAATATAAAAGCAAACATGCAAAATATAAATGCAAAACATATTTAACAAATTCTAACAGCAAATTAAATATAGAGCTACATCCAAACTATAAAGCATAAAGTAAGCAAGACAAATAAAATATGCAAATATGAAGACAGCAGAAATGTATACAAGTGTGAAACCAAAACAAGAAAGAGAAAATGGAACAAAGAAATACAACACCCTGGACATGCTTTTTCTTTTATACACTATCTCCAATGTTGTACAGCCGAGCTATAGAGAAGGAAATAAAATATGTTCAAGTTTGTACAAGATAATTAATGCAATATCTTTAGCATACAAATGCATCACTTCAGCTGCCAAAAGAACCTGCAATTCAGTTGATAAAAAAAAAACTCTGGTTTCATATACTCTGTACAAAATGTGGTGTCCCTTGTACCAGAAGAAATGCAAAGCCTGCCTGTTTTATATATATGTATATCACCATTTCGTTCACCATTCAAAACTAAGTAAAACCTGAGACAAAGCAAATTCAAGTTTAAATGCAAGTTCAGGAAACCTGAAAAACCAAAAGTGAAAGCCTCTGTTAAAATAAAAAAGAAAAAGAAACAAAAGCTGCAAGATCAAAGTGAAATGTAAGATCTGAAAGCAAGATTTGTTTCCAGTTTTCAAGTATCAAATTCCAGGCTTAAAACAAAAATAAAATGCTTCTTTGTTCCCTGTTCTTTGTCTCTGCTTCTTCCCATCAAGGTGAGTAACTTCACCTTTAAATCTCTTAGTATAATTTTGGTTCATATCATTGTTGTGTTCCATCTTATAGTGTGAAGTATATTTGGATATTTATATTGTTGAACCGCTGAAGTATGATGAATACATGTTTGCACAACCTGTAGAAGATCTCTGCTTAAAAGAAAAAAAAATTTCAAACTCAGGTTACCATTCAAAAACAAAAAAATCATTTCCTCCTGATCCAAGAAGAATCTGGATTTATAATTTAAGTAAAACTTGATTGTTTTACCTTAAGCTTTAATTTAAAATTATATCTAAGTTAAAACAACTAGTTAATGTTTCTGGAAATTTAAAGTACAGAGTCAAACTTAAATTTAGTCGAATTTCAAACTTGTTGATTCACAAATTTAGTTATATAGATTGAATTCGTATACCAAAATATGATTTTTAAGGCATAAATTATAATTGTTAGAGTTGGAAATTAAGAGTAGTTCGAGCTTGTTTACATTTCGTTTAATCATCAATTTCTGGTGATCCATTGGTTCGTGGTGGCCGAGTTTCTTCGTGGTGATAGAGGAGGCTATGGGGGTGATGGGAAAATTGGTCGGAGGTGGCCACGGCCACTGTGGTGACGGTAGTGAGAAGTTTATTTCTGGAAACTTAATTTTGTCATGGGTTACTGTTTCGCCTCCTTCGTCGTTGGTGGGCAACCGAGTTCGCCATGGTTTGGGGGAAAGGTGATGGAGACGTCGACGAAGCTGCGGCCGAAGTTTGGTGGCGAACGGTGGTCGGAGCGTGGAGCTATCCGCGTTGGCAGGTATAGGTGGAGTTCCTATTTTGTTTCCAGGCATCGATTATGGCACTCGATTTTGATTTGGGAAGAACTATGTCTGCTGGGCGGCTTGAATTGATTTGGGCAATCACCGATGATGCGTGGGTAGCTGCGGCGTTGACCGGAGTTGGCTGTGAAGGTCGTGCACGTGTACGTGCATATGTGTGCATCTGGTTGAAGGGTTGGGGAAGAAGAAGGTATAGGTGCTTGGGAAAACTCGAGTTAATCGAGCGCGTAACTCGACGCAGGGGGATGGAGGTGTCAAAGAAATGGAAGTAGGAGTTGGGTTAGGCTTTAAGCTGTCGCTGTTTTTTTTTTTTTTTGGGTTTTGTTTTTTTTTTCTCGGGTCATTCGAGTTGTGGCTCGAAGTGGAAGGGGAGATGGCTCGAAGTGGAAGGGGAGATGTCTCAGGCTTTGTAAACCTGGAAGCAAATCTGTTTTAAACAAATTCTAATGAAGCTTTAAATTGTAAACTAAATTTAACAAAGCTTAAATCCAGATTTAAATTTTAATTTAAGTTTATTTTTGGATTCAAATTTGAATGGAAGTCAAATAAATTGTTTTAAACTTGAAAATTGCAAGTTAAAATGTAATGTGATTTAAAAGCTTAAAATTTAAGTAAATTAATTCAAAGGCTTTTCTTATATAGGTTTCCTATGTAAATAATAAATATTCTTTACATTTATTTTAAGGTTTATAAATCAATATTTAGATTGGTTAATGTTTAAATATATGTTCATTTTGAATCCTAAATTCAAAATGGAATTTAAATTCAAATTTAAAAGTGTAATGTTTAAAATTACACTTAAATGATTCATGAAATCATTAATAATGAAATGAATCATCTTAGAGATAATTAAGGTAATAAAATGATTTAAAAGATAAGAATGATTTATTTAATTTATAAACAAATAATTTGGATTTAAATTATAATTAGAAATGATTAATAATGAAATAAATCTAAGGAATTTCTTAAGGAAGTGATTAAGAAATATTATTAGTTAATAAAGATAATTATTAGGGATTTTGATTAAAGTGATCAATGTTAATAATAAATTGGATTAATTAATTTAGATAATCAATTATAAATTATTTAAATATAATTACTTAATGAAAGTCATTAAAGATTAATCACTTATTGTAATTAAATTTGGATATTTTAATTAATTAAAGTTAATTAATTTAGTTTAATTAATTTAAGAAAATCATTAGATAAATTGGTAACAAATGATTTGGAATTAATAAATCAGAATTGGATGATTAATTCATAAGTAAATAAATTTAATTGGAAATAGATTGAGTTGATTAGGATTTAACAATTGATTAATCCTGCTTATAAATGATTATTATATGTTTGACCTTAATTATAGATGATCGTATTATATGTGATGTCTTGAATTGGTTGTCCTATTTGATCTGTGATGATTGAATGATGTTGCACTATTGTGTTAAACCCCTGGACCACACCATACACACACAATATGGATTTCACGAGGAAATCAGTTAAGTCGCAGATATTTGAAATAGTTTTGAATTTGAATTTTTAAATTCAAATATTTTGGTAATGGAATCAGAATAAATGTGAAAAGCTTTTTGAATGGAATTTCAAGTTTATTTTAATTTACTTGATTAAATTTTGGAATTTAAATAATTTGATTTAAATTTATATTCAAGATTTTGAAATTGAATTCTATGATTTGAAATTAGGGATTAAAGACGTTACACCAGTTATATATGAGTTAAACCATTTTAAATATATTAATTTTGAGAATTAGAATTTGAATTCAAGAACTTTAACTCGTGTAAATTAATTGGATTTTTCTGAAACGAAAACTGTTTGTTTTCAATTAATAAAAGCTTTCACTTAAGAAATGAACTTCCAATTTGAGTTAAAATGATCTCTAATTTGAAATGAAGATAATTTCCAAGTTATGAAAACGATTTGAAAGCTATAAGTTAAATCTTTAATTTAAAGATTTAATGGGTTGATCCTATAGAAATGAAATTGTTTTAGAAATCTATGAATTGATCTTTGTGAGATAAATCTTTTTGTTTAAAGATTTGAAATGGTAATTTGTTTAACCATTTAAAGAAAATTTTGGGTTTTAAGTTGTGACTTAATTGAAATCCCAATATCCATATGTTTTTGAACTATTTCGCTCACTATTCGGTTTAGCCGGGAGAGGACCTTTGTGTCATATATCCCATTCCGAATATTGATACATCATTATGGATAGTATTTGAAGACCGGTGATGAAGACCGGATATTCACAAGAACGAAAGGATAACTCGTCGATTGTCTCTGCGCTGAGTCACGCCGGTATAGAGATTTCCTAAGTGATGGGAAGTTCGATCGGGATTGTGAATACCCGGATTGCAAGGGCTTCGTAAGAAGTGCCTTCGGTTCTGTTCGAGCCCAGAACAGACTAGTATGGATTGTGTGTCTGACATTACATTTTGAGATATAAAGCAGATTTCTTTCAAATACATTTCTGTTGGTGGCGGAGAATTTATTCTTTTAGCTTAACACCCTTCTCTGAGACGTACGAGCTCAGAGGTTATGTATTTGAAGGTTATCAGCGATATATTCCCAATTTGGTAATGTGACATGCTAAGTGTTGCTGTGTAATGATCATTGTTTGATCATTTGTGATATGATCATTTGTTTGATCATTTATCTTTGTGATCATTACTTTGATCATTTGTTGACCCAAAGCGTGGCTTTGTACCAAAGCGTAGCTTTGTGGACGAGACTTCGTCGAGCCTCACACCCCGGAATGGTCAAAACAGGAAAGATGCAGCAAGGTTATTAGGGGGTAACGCCCCTTTAGGGTATGTTCATTTCCTTCTGGAAAGGGGTGGTATCATGGTATGGAGCCCAGATACTTACTCATGTGGAAAACACTCTATTTATTATGGTGTGATGTTGGTTATCGAGCGCTCGGATAAAGGTCCTAAAGGACCGGGAGGTGGCATACTCGTGTCAGTAGTTACCCAGTTAGGGGTAAACCGGCCTTGTGTTGGCAGAGATCCGGTTAGGTTCTCGGGGACGTCCTTCCAGAGGCGTTCTCATGTGGCAATGGGAAGTTCCTTGGCCTGACCATTTGTTGGAAATCCAAAGAAACAATACGAGCCTTGTACGGTTTTAGTTGTATTACCTGCTATGGAATGTGGCGGTAACCTGCTATTGAACATAGTAGCTATAGTAGGCATAAGTGCGGAATGCCTATGCTGGCTAAGATTTATATTCTACTTTCGAAATGCTTTTCTGCACCGTGCACTTATAATAATAATATCAAATAAATTTTCTGCGTATTAAGCATGTTTGACTATCATAAGAAGAAATCTCCTCCAAGTCTGCGTTTGCATTGTGTGTGTGGTGGGAGGTCTTATGGTAGTTTCATTTTCAAAAAGCATTGCGAATTTATTTTAAAATTCTCTTGTTGATTGTTTTAAAAGATAAACTGTTTTTGTTGCTCACACCAGTCCCATGACTGATCCGGAGTTTATTGTTCCTTTCCTAAACTTTAGGTGCTCACTAATTTCCACACGAGCAGTCTAAAGTTTGGTTTTTCAGATAGTTAGGTCCAGTGGATTATCTGGAGTTAGTTTAGTCTTTGGTTCGCACCAGTCTTGCCTAGCTTGGTGCATTGTTATGGGGAGTTTGAGCTATTGCTGGATTGGTTCTTGGAGATGGAGTTCAGCTTTATAGTTCTTCGTTGAAGACTATCTTAGAGTTATTTGATCCGCTGCTAGTGTTATCTATTTTTCTTTCCGCTGCTATTTTATTGTATCTCTGATAGTATTGATATTCATTGTATCCTCTGTTGTATCAGATATTGTATCAATGCTGTATATCAATGTATTATTCTTTTATTCCGCTGTGTTGTTTACTTAATGTTGTTATAAGCTCCGGCGAATCAGATTTGAACGGTCGAATCTACGGCATTCGAATACGATTTGAAGTATGGATGCCGATTTTCGAGCGGGCAAAATTCATTTCGTTACAATTAGAATATTTTAATTCTTTATTGCTTAATGGGAAATATTTACATTTGAGATGTGTTTGTCATGTCTTAAACTTGATAGTTAAGGATGGACTAAAATTTTATTGTGAAGCCGTCGAAGCCATTAGAAATTTAGTCAAGTACATTCACTCATCTCCTTCTAGATTAGACAAATTTAGATATTACTCCAACTTGATGAAAAAAGATAAAATGGCTATCATTCCACTTGATTGTCCTATAAGATGGAGTGCAACATTTAAAATGCTTGATGTTGCTTACAAGTTTAGAAAAGTGTTTGATAGGATGTGTATAGAAGATGAATCGATTAAAGCTTACTTTAATGAGATGGTTAAAGATAAGAAGAAAAATTTAGTAAAATGAACGGGACCTCCGAGACAAGAGGATTGGGAAAGGGGTCGTATTTTAATTGAATTTTTGAATGTATTTAATGAAACTACAATGAAGCTTAGTGCAAGTAAGAATGTCACTTCTTCTTTAATTTTTGATGAGGTTATATTGATTCAAGAAGCGATCGAACAAGCTAGTGATAATATTCATGATTCTAATTTGCAAAGCGTGGCAAAATTGATGAAGGTTAAGTTTGACAAATATTGGGGAAACATCGAAGTAATTAATAAAGTCATTTTCATAGCGCATATTTTGGATCCCAGGTATAAATTCCAATCTTTGAAGATCAGTTTTCTTGATATAGGTTGGAGTGATGGTAAAATAAATGAGTTTCTCAATGTTATAAAACATGCTTTAAATGAGTTATATGATGAATATAGGAAGAGCATGAACATACCCATAATCGGATCTAATTTGGTGGTAAGAATTGAAGAGGTCGATGAACAAATTGATGATAACATTAGAAGTAAAAAGTTAAAAAGACTTCAACAAACAAGAAGAGAAGAACAATCGCTTGAGATAACTAATGAGGTTGATCGATATTTAAATGATCCATTTGAAAATCTTACGAGTAGAGATTTTAATTTGTTAGATTGGTGGAAAGGCAACCTAACAAAATATCCAATACTTTCCAAAATAGCTAAAGATATTCTAGCATTTCCTAGTTCAACCGTTGCAAGCGAAAGTGCATTTAGTCTTGGTCGAAGAGTCATTAATCCTTATAGGGCTTCATTGGCTCCTAGAATGGTTGAAGCATTAGTATGTCTTAGTGATTGGTTGAAAGCGGAGAACTTTAATTTTCATCAAGTGCAGGTTGAAGAAGACATTGAATTATTCATGGATACAGAGACAATATGTGAAGGTAAATAATTTTCAGTTGGTGTTGATATGTTAATAGCAAGAATATGTTAACATGATTCAACTACGTGGAAGAAAACTCTTGCTTGAGTTTTTAATTTCTATCACAATTTACATTATTGTTTATGAGTAAGATGACAAAGTGTATAAGTAGTTTCTTCTTTATCTTTACAAAATTAATGCTAGGATGTAAATGCTAATTAATATTTTGTATAGGGACTTCTTCTTTATCCTTGGGAGCATCGTCGTCATCGCAACAAAATGAAGCAGAATGAAGATTGCTTTCATTTATTGTCTCTCATATATCCCAAATAAGGTAATATAATCTATCATGCATATTGTGGTATAAATATTGTGTTTTAGTACATTTTTTTTGGGTAGGTTGGCTGAAATACGTTATTTTGATCTGTACTGTTAGGTTTTATGTGTTAATAAGTGGATTCTTTATCTGGCATACTATAAGTAATTCACATTTTAAAACCACCCATCTTTTGTATTTCTGGGATTAATATGCCTATCCGAAAAAGGATATAAATTGATAGTTATATATAAGACGGAATAAGGTATATTTGCTCAATGTTTCTATTCCATTTGCCCAAAATTTGTTTATATATGATGCTTCGGCATGATGCTACATCACCTTCAATTACTTGTATTCTGTACAAACTTGGACACGATATTACTTCAGTTTCGTATGTGATATATTCTTGCATTATATTCTGCTAGTAGGCTAACATTTTACTTCAAAGACTAGTATTTTTTCCCCTCTAGTTTCCATATATTTATGCAATATACCACCTTTCAAAACTCTGCCATTTTAGTTTGATTAAAATAACATCCAGAATGTTGCCACAATTAAAATACATAAGCTTACTTTAAACTTGAATTGATTGCCACTTCCAGAATGTTGGGGAGAGCACTGCCAACTCAAATACAATCAAAACCAAGAGTCATGGTGAAAAGCTCGAGAAAGAAGCATAATTAGTTTTAAGTGCAGTGCTTGAAATTTTCTGTCTGTTTTAAGTGCAGTGCTTGAATTTATTTTGCAGTTGTATTTCATTTCAAATTGTGAGCTTTGTTTTCTATCTGTACTTGATTAATTTGTTACTACCAGCACTCAGTAAACAGTCTGCAAAAATCATAGGTTTGTTGCACCTCATTGCCTTTGAAAAATTATTTTCTGCATATTTATCATGTCTCTGTTTTTTTACTTTCCAAAAAATTGAATGAAACTTTTATAACGCAACCTGCTTCATTATCTAATATGGATTGCACAGGTTCTGACTTTTATTTGTGATGCAATATCCGCAGTATTACTGTCATAATGGTTTTTAACATTCATCTACCATGTAATATTTTACACTCATCTTCCACAACCATCCTCCCACAGCCTGCATGGTATTTACTGTTAGTTTTCTTTACCGGAAAAGGTGGAATTTCCATCTTCTATCCCGCTTTTTCCAATTCCCGTGATTACCGATTATAGGAATTCCAGAGTTCACGAAACGGAAACTGAAACAAATATCATCTTTCCATCAGCACTCGGAAGAAACGGAAAAATCCTCGGTTGGTACGGAAATTTTCCAAACCCACCCCTAACAGTGATTTTCTTAATCTACAAACCTTACTTTCATTTTCAGTTTTTAGGAAACCTTTCAGGTTGTTTCATGTACATTTCTTCTTCCCATTCACCATTTAAAAATGTTGTCTTTACATCCATTTGATGTATTTCTAAGTGCGGATGTGATTGCTATTAGCATTCTTATTGATGTTATTCTAGTTACTGAAGAGTAAGTATCAAAATATTTCTAGTCTTCTTTTTATCTGAAACCTTGAACCACGAATCGAGCTTTATACTTGTCTATTGAACCATCAGGTTTCAATTTCTTTTTAAATACCCATTTATTATCCAAGGTCTTGCATCCTTGAGCTAAATCAACCAATTCTCATGTATGGTTTATCATAATGGATTCGATTTCATTATTAATGGCCTCCTTCTAATAAGGGGAATCAATGGAGGACATTGCTTGTTTGTATGTTAATGGATCGTCTTCTAACACAAATGTGTAGAAGTCTGGTCCAAAGGTTTTTGAGGTCCTTGATCATTTGCTTCTCCTTGGTTCCTCCACTTGTTGATCAGCACTATTTTGCTGATCATTATAAGCATTTTGTTCAGTATCCTCAAGAGAATTAGAGATTTCGGTTTTCTTTGGTCTCTTTTGAGTAGATTTTTCAGTACCCTGTTTTATAGGGTATAAATGTTCGAAAAATCTAGCATTTCTCGACTCAGTGATGGTATCTATGCAAATATCATCAACTTTGGATTTGTGTACCAAAAACCGATAAGCGGCATTATTTTGTGCGTATCCAATGAATGCACAATCAATTGTTTTTGGCCCAATTTTGACTTTCTTTGGTTTAGGTACCCCCACTTTCGCAAGACACCCCCACACTTTTAAGTATTTGTAGGATGGTGGTCTATTTTTTCAAAGTTCGTGCGGAGATTTAGATTTTATCTTTCGTTATTTTATTAAAAATATATTTTGCAAAAAGAATAGCTTCCCCTAGAAGTTATCTGGCAAGCCAAAACTAATTAGCAAGACATTCATCATTTCTTTAAGAGTTCTACTTTTCCATTCGACTATACTATTGGATTGAGGTGAATATAGGGCTATAGTTTGATGTATAATACCATATTCGGCAGAATTCGTCAAAGTGAAATTCATATTCTCCTTCTTTATCACTTTTTAAAGCTTTTATTTTCTTGTTGAATTGATTTTCAACTTTTGCTTTATACTATTTGAAAATGTCGAATGCTTCATCCTTGCTTCTAAGGAGATACATGTAACAGTACATTGTAAAATCATCAATAAAGGTAATGAAATACCTTTTTCCACCTCTAATTTGACCCATTTTTAAGTCACATACATCTGTATGTATTAGATCTAGAAGCTCAGATTCTCGTTCAACATGGTGAAATGAGGTTCTTGTCAATTTTACTTCTGCACAGCCTTGATTTATAGTTGGAACCTATTTTGCAATTTGGTATAAAATCTAGATTAATCAATTTTTGCAAGGTATCAAAATTTACATCACCTAATCTAGAATGCCATATGTTAGAAGAGCCAACAACATAGGCAGAAGATTCAACTTTATTAATATCATTGTTTGGTACAATAGTGATTACATTTGCTTTAAAAAGACCATCAAAAACATATCCTCTTCTTACGTACACTCCATTCTTGAACAATCCAAACTTTTCGTACACAAAGGCGAGTTTGATGCCATGCTTGCTAAGCAGCGATCTGGGAATCAGGTTCTTCTGGATCTTTGGAACATGAAGAACATCTACCAAATTTAGTTCTTTCCCAGAAGTCATTTTCAGTACAATCTTTCCCTTGCCTTCGACTTTTGATGAAGATGAATTACCTATAAAAAGTTGTTCATCCTCAGTTGCAGTTTTGTAGGTTGTAAACATCCACTTATTTGCACAAATGTGTCATGTGGCTCTTATGTCTACAAACCATTCCTTTAAGTCACCAACAAGGTTGCACTCGAACATTACTGCACATAAGTCCATATCAGACACGTCTTCTGAGATGTCAGCCATGTTTGCTTATGATTTCTTTTCCTTGGGTGCATGACATTTGATGGCTTGTGTCCTTTCTGTCCATAATTATGGCATGAACCCTGAAATTTCTTAGATTTATTTAGAGCATGCTCACATTTCCTTTTGTTGGGTTTCTCTGACTCAACTACATTTGCCTTGGCAATCATGGTATGCAAAATCTTCTTCTCAGATTTTCTGCTACAATCCTCAACCGGACTACAAGTTCCTCTATTGTCATCTCCTTATGATTGTGCTTAAAGTAGTTTTTGAAATCTTTCCATGAGTGAGGAAGCTTTTCAATTACAGCGGCAACCTAAAAGGATTCGCTTAGAGTCATTCCTTCATCGTGCAGTTAGTGAATGATGGCTTGTAACTCTTGAATCTGGTTGATAACGGTCTTCGCATCAATAATTTTGATGTCAAAGAATTTCCCTGCTATGAATTTCTTTATGCCCGCATCTTCGATTTTGTACTTTTTCTCTAATGTCGTCCAGCGCTATTATGAAATTCGGGCAGTACAGTATACATTGTATAAGTTGTTGTCAAGCCCATTTAATATGTAGTTCTTTCAAGTAAAGTCAGAACTCTTTCAGACATTCAAGGCTTCAACTTTTGTTGCATTAGGTTCCAATTCTTCGACTATGGGAGCATCTTCTATAAGAAACTTTGCAGGCCCAAAGTCGTCAAGTAAAATAGCATCTTTTGCTACCAGCATTAGAAGTCTATCCCTGTGAAAGTTTTTCCGGCCATTCTCCATGAGACAGCTCCATCGTTGGAATCATAGTTGTAGACCGAGCAGTAATCACAATCAATGTTGGTGTAGAATGTTGATTTCATGAGACATTGTCTTCTACAAAAACAGCCAACAATAAATCGATATTGTTTCAAGATTATTAAGCAGTAACATTACAAAGGTGTTACGAAACTGTTTGAAAGATTGTCAACAGTAACGTTACAAAGGCGTAATCAAAGGTATTATGAAACTGTTTGCAAGGATTGTTAACAATAACATTACAAAGGTGTTAAACTGTTACAATTATGTTGCAAAATTGCAACAACAAGAAAGCTATCACAACTATGTCGCAAAAACTGTTACGAATAGAATTATGCGGTAAACAGATTATACAGTAGATATAATACCGAATAGATTGTCCGAGTCTAGTTTGAATTTGTTGGAAAGGTTGTGACCCTTTACCAGGAGGTTTGACCATTTGAATTTTAATGTACAAAATAAAAACTGTTCGGTCTGAATAGCCAAGCCAAGACAATTGCCAACTGCAAAGTGCTAAGTACTTCTAATATGCCTCAAACGTCCATTCGCCCGTAGGTGCGGGTTCGGGCGTGGGCGTACGGTATGGTGCGTTGCGCCACCCGTCGTGGTTGTGTCTGCCATGGTTGTGTCTCTCTTAGTCTCATAGGAATTATAATAGTATTCACATCTTAGTATATAAACATAAATTTTTTATTTTATTTTAAGATGTGAGACTATTCATTTTCTAAGCCACTAATGCCTTTACATTTTCCAATGCTCATTCATTTTTAACTGGTCTCGGTTTTACTTTGAAGGCAATGGATCGGGACAAACTTATTACTCATTTGGATTAACTTAAATAAGTCTTTTTTGGCTTTTCGAAAATCAAAATGAATTAGTTTTGGCTTTCAAAAAGCAAAAAAAAACAACTTATATAAGTTGATCCAAATGAGTTGGATATGCATTGTAAGGCATTCTAACCTAGTTTTTTTTTACGTCAACCTGCCCAAATGGCGACGGATAAATTAGATAAAAGTTAAAAAAATTTAAAATTTAGATTCTAATTTAATTAATCTAATTAATTATATGTATCTAATGCGAATCAAATTTATTTAAATAAACGAAGGAGTTTTGTTTAATTTAGGAAAAAGAACTTTTTGTTTCTCTTTCTTACAACTTTCTTAATTAAATAGAGGTATACTTTGCTTTATTTAAGGTGGGTTCGTGGATAAGCTGTTGACTGGAAAAAGCGGTAGGTTTTTTATGTTGATACGCCGGACTTAGAAATTAATTCAGTGGCTGCGTAAAAATTAAGTCAACGGTCGGGGAAGAGATGATTCAACGATTTGATCGTACAGTTTTTTCGAAACTTAACTTTTATCGAACGTAAAAGTCATATAATTAAATGTAGTTATTAATATTAAATATAATTATTTAAAAAATACATAATAATTTTTATTTAACAATTTTTACAGTACATTATTTTTTGTATCATACCAAATCTCTAATCAACTTCTAATCAAAAATTTGTCTGTGAATGGTCTACCGATTAATTTCAAATTCAATTTGTCCACGAACATAGAATTTTTAATTTTCTTTTTTCATTTTCATCAAAATTAAATTGTGTATCATGTCTATAATTAATTTTATGTTTGTTCATATCATTAATCATCTATTCATTCAGTCACTTTTTCCTTCATACGATTATCACACCTAAATGTGAGTATTTTCTATGTATTCATGCCCCATTTGAATTTTAAATTTAATTATTATAAAATTAATCAATTAAAAAAGGAAGGAAAGAAAGGTTTTTCTTTTTAAACAAAATGAATTTTTCTCTAACCAATGAAAAGTTTGTAAAAGAAAGAGAAATAAAAGATCCTTTTGCAAGTAAAATAACACTTCTCATTTATTTTAGTTGAATTTCATTCCCTAAATACTTTAACTTTAGAATAATTTAGTAAGGTAATATATTCAAATTAAAATATGATTTTATTAAAAAGGTAGATTGGATCTGTAGTAGATAAGTAAAGTTATAATTGATTTGAAATAAGTTGTTTTTTATTCAGTAATTATGACTTTGGAAGCTAAGAGAGCTGTCCAGAAATTACGTGGTAGTGCATAGACAAAAGTATGTAGGCATCCGAGGCATATGGATCGGATGTTCAATCCCTTTGCTCTTAGCAACTTTTGGCATATGGACTTTGCACGCATAAAAATTGATTAAAGACCTGGCAATTTCATTTTTACGATTTTGATAATGAATTTGTTTATTTTATTGTGCTCCGAGTATAATTTTATCACTTAATAATGGTTTTGCAGTTGCATTCTTCATTTTATGGCTATTTAAGTGGACAGGCTTTGCATCTCTTGACGTTATTGTGGATCTCTGAGTTCTAAATGGCATAAGCGCTCAAGATTTTGCAGGATCCTTTTGGTTCTCTTATGATTTCTGGAAAGATTGATGGTTGGAATCCTTCCAGGTCCATGCTTTTTATTCACATATAATATGTGGTAGGATAGCTTCAAAGGCACCATGTTAATTTCGTATTATTGATTTGTATGGAACTTCTCATAGGTCTAGTGCTAGTTTGGTCCAAACTCGATTTGAATCCGTTTTGTTAATACGAGAGCCAATTTAGCTTTGACTTAGACTTAGTTACAATTTGGTTTTTGTTCGATTTGATCATTAATTTTCTAGTATCAGAACTTGGATGTATGTTAGCTGGTTATCATTTTGTATGTTCGCATATAGATGTTTTTGCACATTTTTATTGTGAACTTGGTTTCATCGTTGCTCAATCTGCATATTTCATTGTTTATGCAAGATTTTCATTAATATAAATGGAGTTTAAAGTGTGATTTATAGTAACGTTTTCCAAAAAAATCTCGACTGGCCAAACTTGGATATTAAATTTGAAATACTAAGCAAACTTAGATATTTATTATTATAACAGCATTCCGATTTGGTTTTTAAGTTACAAACAAAACTCCATTCGTTGACAGACCTAATTGCACATGTTGTCAGTATGTTAAAAAGCTAGTGTAAGTTTCATTAGTTGCTAAGATAGACTACATATTTTCTACAATGGTATTTGCCTTCCATACCTTGGCCAATGAAAAGAAAGATATAAATCTAATTTTCTACTGTTTTATCTTTTGTTCAATTTAAGGTTGGGAAGTATTAACATGTGCACTAAGAATATATGTTAAGATTTTTAAATTACCCAAATAATCCTCTTGAATTCCACCTATTAATTTATGGTGTAAGAATAATATATGTATGTATATAAAACAAATTCCTTTGTCTTTTAGTAAATAAGTATTATTCTTAACCTATGCCATTAAAATAGACATTAACAGCACCCGTTAAGGTTTTTTATGAATTTTTATACTTTTTTGTTTTTCCAATTTGTTCTAAAAAAATATCATAAATTTCAATTTTATTTTAGATCGAATCAATTAGAGTTTCTAGCATTTTTAGTATTGGATATTTCACTTATTTTTATTAATAAACGGTAAATAATGGTATGGAAGTTTTCCTAGTTTCATGATTGATTATTTAGTTTTGATAAGGCTTAAGAGTCTAGTACAGTTCTTGAATAATTAATTTTTCTAAGGATTAAGAGTATAGTTCGTTTAGTACTTAAGATACTTTTGCATACTAATTTGCAACTTCTACGATTTCCTGTAAATATAAATTTTCACGAAAAACTTTGGCAGACATTGTTGTTAAATTTTGCAAAGCACAAAAAGCTTCAACAATCAAACAAACAAAATTCACTCTCTTGTTTCGAAAATATTGCATTAAAGTTGCCCATTGTTAAACCATAATTTTTTAATGGTAACTTCGTAAATGAAATCATTTTATTTTATCTTTGTTTGATCGTGCAATTGACATCTAAATTTAACAATAAAATAACAAGCACCAAAATCAGAAGCATAAAAAAGTTGGTTTGAAAGAAATGCAAAACTATAAGCAACAAATATTTTTCGCAAATATTTGAAAAGTGAACAAAAAATGAACAATAATATTCAATAAATATTTACATATTTACTAAGTATTTCGAAAACGATAAACATATTTTTGCAAATATTCACCGAATGTGCATTCGTTTTGCAAATATTTGTAGAAGCCCAATGTTTTACAAAAACAATTTTAGTTTAAAGTGAAAATACTTCCTAAAAAAATTCAAATATTCCTCGAATACTAGAAAAAAGCTAAAAATATTTATAATTATATCTCACCTATGTTTTGATCGGTTTTGAAAAGCTATGTATTTCAAGTGTTATCATAGCCCTTGCTTGAAAGTATTTTTCACATCGGTTATTGTTTGTTATAAAACTAGTGAAAACCGATGCAGTATAATTCTGATGGTAATTCTTAACACATCAAATTGGAGCGTTTTGATGAGTTATAACTTTTTTCAATTATACCCACACTAATTATATTGTAGAATTAATATTCACAAAATTAGAGAATAAATTTAAGAATGTATATATGTGATTTTGGTTTAATGGAGAACTTTCAAAACCGGTGTATATTAAACTTTCAAGTATGTGTTGACCGGTTATAACAACACTTCATGTAAACAAAACAAACATCTACGATCAATGATGGTCAAAACCGATACTCTCAAAACCTCTTATAACCAGTAACACAAACCTCCCAAACGGAGCACTAATACATAAGAATAGATCAAGGATTATGTCGAATATATAATTGATTAAATTTCAATACTATATTTATTTTATAATCAAAAGAATATTATAAGTACTCAAAAATAACAAAAAGTGTTCTATATTTAATACAATTTATTTAAATTTCAAAAATATCATTTTAGAACTAATTTAAAACAAAATATATCGTTTTTAATATTTAGCATCCGAAAATAATAATATATATAGTCATTATAACTATTTAAAATTCAAAATATATAAATTTATATTGTAGAATTAATCTTCACAAAATTAGAGAATAAATATAAGGATATATATGTAATTTTATTTTAATGGAAAATTGTTAAAACCGGTGTATATTAAACTTTCAAGTATGTGTTGATTGATTATACAACACTCCATGCAAACAAAACAAACTGCTACGATCAATGACGGTCAAAACTGGTACTTTCATAACCTCTCCTAACCGGTGCTACAAAACTCGCAAACGGAGCCTTAATACATAAGAACTAGTGTAAACCCGTGCTTCGCACATGGGTTGAAGAATTTATTTAAAATTAAAGACTAAAGATAGCTTCAAAAAATAGGTTAGTTCTTTATGTATGAAGCATTGAGCAATAAAAACTGATATTGTTGGTATTTACTAAAGTTTTCATAAAAGCAACACATCATGAACTTTATCAGTTGTTTAACTTGAAAAGAATTTATATTTAGCCATAATCCTCTAAACTTCTCAAATGGATTTTATATACGTGTGTCTACATATGTGTCTGTGTACGCATGTGTACCTTTGTCTTAATAATTATTTTAAAAAGCTCATAAATAAATACCATAGCGCATAAGATTCTAAAAGTCCAAAATAAACTGTATATATTGTCCATTGATAAATAAATACACCGAGATATCTTATTGTTAACCTCAGAAAATTTAAACATCTTGTTGTTTTTGCAAAATTTGTATGCTATTTGATCTCCCATTTCCATGTAGTATTCAATGAGATAACAATCCAAATTAAACCTAAAGTACAGCTTTCATATACCTACACTTTCGAATATTATATGTAATCATTACGATTGAGTAATTAATAAATACCATGTTACAGGTAGAAGCAAAAGAACTGCCCATCATCTACTACTAATGTAGATGTACATTCAATAGTCAAATTTAAATAGCTCACTAAACATTGGATAACATAAGTACATAAGGTGATTGAATCAAAATCAACCTATCATAGACATATGTTAATAAAATGTAACAATAAGACTTCTAATTCAAATGTTTGGTGATCATGCAAATAAATAGTTTAATAGGAAATAATTGTGAGATCAACTATCCAATAGTAAGACACATAGGAAGAAACTTGATGTATCACTTTATTAGAAACTACAAACGTAAAAGGTGTTAATACTAAAGGAACTAAAACAAAAGTATTCAAGTAATAGTAAGAGCAATAGTATTTGTCTAAAAAATATCTAACTTTTTTTGAAAGATGAGATATCAAAACTATGTAAATATGGCATATAATGTTAAATTTGGATGGTTCAAATATTTGTTAAAGAGGAAAGAAATTGATTAATTGATTCATTCAAATTAATTAATTTGGCTGGTATATGAAAGGATATTTTGAAGGAAACTAATTAATTAGTCAATCAATTAATTAGTCAATATATTTGCTATACGAAGAAATAAACGATTAAGCATGGAGAATAAATCAATCAAAGGAAAGATATGGAAACCAATATTACGCCATCTATTTGTACTAAAATCAAATCATGCAATTTGGAAAGATATTTGGGTAATCAAGAAATTGATTTTCTTAATCTCCAAGCAACCCGTCTTTATCAAGTCTATTTAAATGAAGGAATTTCATCTTCATATGCAAGCAAGTGTGTGAGAGTATCCACCATTATTCTTCTCTCTCTTTTGTACTATTTTCTTTAGTGAAATAAAAGAAGTTGTTGGGTTTCCATGGACGTAGGATATTCATATCCGAACCACGTCAAATCTTCTATGTCTCTTGTTTCTGTTATTATTTCTATGAGACTGCATAATTTTTTTAAATGTCATTGGTATCTAAATAGGCAGTACTAGATCCTGATCAAATAATTTGCTTCCGCTCAAATTAAAACAAAATTTCACTACAGTTTGGTATAAGAGCTAGTGTTATTGTTACTGTTTTGATATTAATGGCTACTTCTAGTAAGTCTGTTGGTAGATCTGGTGTCAATTATGGAGTAACATGTTTTGACGGAAAAGGAGATTTTGGTACTTGGAAGATGAAGATGGAGGCTGTATTAAAGAAGGAGAAGACTTATAACGTTGTTTCTGCGCCTGAGAAATTAAAAGGTATTGATGCGGCTAATTTGGAAGAGATGGAAGATGAAGCTCTCACGATAATTCAGTTGAGCCTTTCAGATGAAGTTCTTAGAGAATTCTCTCAGAAGAAGACACCGAAGGAACTATGGGACGCATTATCGGTGCATATCAAGAAAAGTCTCTACTAATCGGATTGTTCTTCAGCAACAACTCTATTCGTTCAAGATGAAGGCTGGAGCTGATCTCTTGGAGCATGTAGATGCTTTGACGACTTTGATTATTTACCTGAAGGCATCAGAAGTTGATATTACCGATGAGGCTCAAATTGTGATCCTCTTATGTTCCTTGCCTAAGGAGTATACTACTTTTGTTAATTCCATGATTATGGCCGCAGTAAAATTAGCCTGTCTAATGTAAAGGTTGGTCTTCATAATGAAGTATTAAGAGGTAGATTGGCGAGCACTAGTTTGGATGGTGATACTGAAGGCTTAACTGTTCAGAGAGGTAGAGGCCAAAGCAGGTCGAAGAAAGGTGGAGGATGGAATTCTTCACGGTCTTAGTCTAGGGGGCCTAAGAATTTGACTTGCCATTATTGTAAGAAAACAGGGCACTTCATAGCACAATGTCCCAAGCTTGAAGGTAGAAGAAAACATCCAAAGCAAGCCTCAGCTTCTACAGCAAAGAAATCAGATACAAAAAGTGACACCAATGTATTTACAGCTTCTGGCTCTTCTAGAAAGAGCAACTTATGGCTGATTGATTCTGGCGCATCCTATCATATGGCACCTGATAGGAACTGCTTTTCCACTTACCATGAAATTGATAGAGGAGAAGTTCTGATGGGTAATGATGCTTCTGGCCGTATGGTGGGTATTGGTAGCATGATGATTAGGATGTTTGATGGTGTTATTCGAACGATCACCGATGTTAGACATGTACCTGATTTTAGGAGAAGCTTGACCTCTGTTGGGCATTGAGTAGACTTGGCTTGAAGATTGTAGTGGAAGGAGAGAAAATAAAGATATCGAAGGGTTCCATGATTATTATGAGAGGTGTGGGGGGGGAATCTTTATCTATTAAAGGGCACTACTGTAATTGGTGAATCGGCTTCTGCTACATCGGTTGATTCAGATTTTTCCAGATTATGACACTTACGGATGAGTCACATCGGTGAGCGCGGCATGGATGAGTTGAGAAAACGAGGATTGATTGATGGAGTTCATCATTCAAAACTTGGTTTTTGTGAAGAGTGTGTTCCTGGAAAGCAGACGAAGATTTCTTTTGGTATAGGAGAGCATAAAGCAAAAGTTGTCTTGGAGTATGTTCATACAGATGTCTGGGGTCCCTCTCCTTGTCAGTCTTTAGGTGGAACCAGATATTTTATTTCATTTATAGATGATTTCTCTCGTAAAGTATGGGTATATTTCTTCAATCAAAGAGTGAAACCTTTGCCAAGTTTCAAAAGTGGAAATCTATGGTTGAGAAGCAATCAGGGAAAAAATTGAAAGTTCTCCGTTCAGATAATGTCAGTGAATTTGTATCACAGGAATTCATCGATTATTGTGAGTCTGAAGGCATTAAGAGGCATTACACTACACCAGGCGACCCCTTGTCTAATGGAGTTGCAGAAAGGATGAATCGGACATTATTGGAGAGAACAAGATGCCTCGGACTGACTGCTAAATTGAAGAAGGGATTTTGGGTTGAAGCTTTATCTATGGCGGCTTTCCTCATCAACCGCACACCTTCTACCGCTATAGTTTTGAAGATCCCTGAAGAATAATGGAAATGAGAGCCTGTTAGCTATTCATTTCTCAGAGTGTTTGGTTTCCCAGCTTATGTGCATGCGAGCAAAGGGAAGCTGGAACCTAAAGCGCGCAAGTGTATTTTTCTAGGTTATAGGAAAGCAGTGAAGGGATATAGGTTGTGGTGTCCTATTAGAAAGAAGATCGTTATGAGCAGGCATGTGACTTTTGATGAGAAGGCTATGTTGAAGGTGAAGCCTTCCTTATCGGATGACAATGAGAGGACATGTGAAGAATACCAGACACAAAGCAAGTCATCTGTTGATTCTTTCCATAGACGTTAAATGATGTTTCTAATGACACCGTGGTTGATGAGGGTAATATCGATGTTAGTACAGATGATCAAACTCAAGGTGGAGCTCATTCAGAACCTAGGCCTATTAGACAAAGAAGAAAGCCTAAGTGGCTTGATGAGTTTGTTGGATTGAGCATCGAAGATATTTTCGATGATATGGAAACATATGCTTTGAATGTTGTCCATGATGAGCCATGTGATTATAGAGAAGCTATCGCATCAGTTAACAGTTCTAGTTGGTTAGTTGCTATGGAGGAGGAGATTGAATCATTGCAGACAAATCATACTTGGGATTTGGTGCCTCTTCCCACCGACAAGAGAGCTATTGGATGCAAGTGTATCTACAGAGTGAAAGACGGTGACAATGGTAATATCAGATACAAGGCAAGATTAGTCGCAAAGGGGTATGTTCAAAAGAAAGGACTAGAGTATCATGATATCTTTCCTCCAGTGGTTAGGAATACTTCTATTCGTATTTTTTTGGCATTAGTTGCTCTTATGATATGGAATTAGAGCAATTAGATGTCAAAACTGCATTCTTGCATGGTGATCTGGATGAGGAGTTTATTTAAAGCAGCCGGAAAGGTTCAATTGATAGTAACAGACCAAACTATGTTTGCAAACTCAATAAATCTCTACATGGGCTGAAGCAGTCTCCTAGAGTATGGTATAAGAGATTTGATAAGTTTATACTTTCATGGGGATACTCCAAAAGTTTCAAAGACCAATGTGTTTATTTCAGGAGATGTGATGGTGATATGATTTATTTGTTGTTATATGTTAATGATATGCTGATTGCATCTCGGAGTATGGTCAGAATTAAGGAGTTGAAAGCGGAGCTCGGTAGAGAGTTTGACATGAAGGATTTGGAAAAGGCACGTAGAATATTGGGTATGGAGATAAGCAGAGATAGGAAGCAGAGAGAGTTAAGGCTCACTCAAGCGCTGTACATTGAGAAGGTCCTCACTCGATTTGGAATGGAGAAAGCTAAACCGGTTGGCACTCCATTAGGCTCTCATTTGAAGTTGTCAAAAGACTTATCTCCCTCATCGGAAGAATGTAAGAGGTATATGGCTAACATACCTTATTCTAGTGCTGTTGGTAGTCCTATGTATGCGATGGTATGCACAAGACCAGATTTGGCCCATGCAGTGGGTGTTGTGAGTCGATATATGTCTAACCCAGGCAAAGAACATTGGCAAGCTGTGAAGTGGATTCTTAGATATCTTCGAGGCACTTCTACGGTGGGCTTGTTATATGATGGAGAGGACGGTGACATCTTTCTTAGAGGATACTGTGATTCTGATTATGCTGGGGATAGAGATCCTAGGAAGTCAGTGTCGAGATATGTTTTTACACTTGCCATAGGCTCAATTTCATTGAGATCAAAGCTACAATCTATCGTAGCTTTATCGATAACCGAAGCAGAGCTGATATCGATTGTGGAAGCAACAAAGGAAGGATTATACTTACTTCAGTTGTTTATGATCTTTCAATGGTGCAGTAGACAGCAGATGTAACGACCCATAATTTTTGATTATTAAAATATTAATTAAATAATATTTTATAATTTTATATTGAAATAAAACTAAAAAAAAATTGATGTTACAAGGAGAAGAATAACTATAATGTAATGTTAGTAATGTTAATATAAGGTAATTGCTAACTATTTTAATATAATTTCCAATTAATTGAAGTGGCTTTAAGGTTATAATTAGTTATAACTAAAAATAAGGAAATACATTGAACGTTGAAATTATATATAATCAATTAGAATTGGCTAATATTGAATATGAAATCAGTAGTGTTGTCTGAACGCTACTGATAAATATTTAAAGTAATTTCAAACTAATTGAAATACATTGTAGGTTGACATGGTTATGATTGTAAATAATGAAATAAATTAAATGATGTAGATGGTGAACTTGTATGTAATTAATTGAAATAGGTTAATATTGAATATAAAACCTTTTTGGGTAAGCAAATTATAACCCTTGGTTGTAAAGAATAAGATAAGGGGTATGAATTATTATTATAAACGATTGTATTAACTATTTTCTCATTAATTTATCGTTTTAATATTGAATGGGTAATTAATTGAATTAAGGCAATTGAATGTTGGGTTTAATGTTGGAATTGCATGTTAGTGATTAAAATAATTGTAACGTTATTTGATGATAAGTTGAAATAAGGAAATGAATTAAATGTTATATAAAAGGGGAAATTAAATGAAATTAATGGAAAATTGAGTATAATCAGGATTGTGTAAGTAGTCATAACATTTGTTGTTAATAATAATCTTGTAAATGCGATTAAGTAAGTAAAAGGTAACATTTTTCATTCATCACCTATTTATTTAATCCATTGAAATTAAATTGAAAATCAATTGCAATTAATCTAATTACCTACTACAGTTAATATGAACTAAAGTGATAAATATAGAAGATTGATGTAATGAAATGGTAAACCAACGTTAAGCAGATATATAATATGATAATTGATTGAATAATAAGATTAAAAAAAACAAAATAAGTATATGTTGGAATTTAAATTAATTAATGAATTTATTGCCGTTAATTTGACTTGGAATCTTCTAATAAAAGGGAAAGAGAATTTATTTGAAATTAATGGCGTTTAATGAAAGAAATGTTCGTTTGTTATAATCCGTTATAAGTGTAATTTTGAAATTAATTATAATTATGTCGATTTGGGATCTTTCAATTTTAAAAAAAAAGAAACATTAATATTAATTTTTGGATTTAACGAAAGAAACATACATTATTGTAAAATAATAAAAAGAACATTTTAATGAAAATAAAACGAACATTTTCATTTTGAAGGTAAAAATAATTCTATATAAAGAAGAAGAAAATGAATTTTAAAACAATATTTTACAGTCATTAAGTATACATTTGAGGCTGTATATAAGTGATTTTAACACTAATCTTGATGTTTAAATTTAATTGACTTTTTAGGTTGTGCAATTCCCCTATGAGAAAAACATTATTTTGAAAGAAAAAAAAACTTGAATTTGAGTTCTAGATCATCTTTTATTTTTTTTGTAACGTTACAGTGGTTATTGTATTCAAATTTATTTACTATATGTTAATTATGTGTAAACGAGTGTGAAAAAGGGTATATTCAGTGATAATATATTTAATTGAGTGGATCATGCAATTAACTAGATCCTAAGTGGTCCCTTCATTTCCTTATTATTCATTACACCTGCCACAATTTCCACATTTGGTTTTATTGCAATTCTTTGATGTAATTGAAACGTGAATTTATATCCTTTCTTATTCTTCCATTTTGTTTATTTATTTCCCAAAGCATCTACTTAGATCATACAGTTTTGTTTTATTTGTCCCTTCCATACATATTTCATTTGTCACTTCTCTTTCTTCTTTTGTTTTATATCATATATCATTCTTTCCCCAAGAAATTTCTTATTTTTCAAACATCAGACCTCTATTTGTTTCCCTCAAAGTCTCAATGTCAACATAGCTTTATACCTCTACTTAATTGCTGCCAATTCATTTTACTGAAGCTATGTTTAGAAAAAGAAAAGAATAAAAAAGTGTGAGCATCCATTTCTTCCTTAACCATATCCGTACCTTTCCTCATCGCCTTGCCTTCTTTTGCAAGAAGCCTTCAAAAAAATTGAACAATGAGAATTAGCCTTAATGGTTTTGGCTTTCCACTTCTTGCCTTTGTTTTGGGTACATCAAATTTGAAAACGTGAATTATTAAAGTTTCTTATTTTAAGAATTAAATATGTATGTATTTTTATTTTATTTTATATCCTTATAACCTGAATATCTTCCTCATACGAGCTTTGATACATGCGTAGTTTCTTCCCTTGGACTCGTATTGGAATTCCTAATAACATAAAATAGGTTTGGCTGAGTTTGGAGACTATTGGAAAATGCATCTTTGTTTGGATTTTTGCGTTCTAAATATCAAAGGCAAGTGTTTTGACCCACTCACGAATACTAGATTATCTTATGCTAGTTAAATTAAATTTATAATATGATTAGAAATTTATTAATTGCTTTTGGTATTATTAGATTGTCATTTAAGTTAAATTTGAATTTATATTGAATTGAATTTGCCATTTACTTAATAATGAATATAAATTGCAAGTTATACACCTGATAATGATAATCAATTGATTGTTGTGATTTATTGGCTGATTTGGATGTTGGATTGTGATGGATGTTATTGGTTGTCATTTTGGATGATTGGATGTTTATTTATGTATATATCTTTGTTACCACTATGGATTGAAATGGTAACTCGAGCGGTTTCCATTGATTTGGAAATTTTGATTTGGATACTGGTTGAAATGACGTATAACCGTGTAATTTCTTTAATTTGGATTATTTATTAGAATTGAATTATTTGAAAATTTTAAGTTTTAAATTTAAAATTCGGATCTATTTTAATTAAAATGATTAAGATTGGTATTTTTGAATCGTTTGAAATCCTTTAAATAATTAAATCCACATTGTACACTTGATAGGAGATGAAATTTCTGTTATACATCTCTGAATCCCTTATAGTAATATTTCTATTCTACTTATTTTGATTTGACTTACATAAGATCTTTTAGTCCTGACTCGAGTGCTTTGTCTTTTTATTACGCTCGGGTCAGTCTGAGCTTTTTTAATGTATTGAAGACCATTATATTTTGGAGGATGAAGACGGAGACGAGTCTACTATTTATTATTAATTATTCCACTACATCATGTGTTCCGTTGCATTATTTATTTATTTCTACTGTATGTATAACTCTGATTTGTATTGTAAAGGTGTAATCAAATGTTATTTGTAAAACAGCTTCATGAACTGTTTATTTGATTTTTATATTTTGTCATTCCACTGTGAGATTCTATGTTTTATCTTTCCTTCTTTTCTATTATTTTCTTATTTACCCCATTGACAGTCTTACCTTTTGAATGACTTTAGTTGACATGTGTGGTTTATTGTCGATTTAAATCGTCCAAAAGGGTGGGATGTTACAGTTGGTATCAAAGCTAGGTTTAGACATACCTTAGCCTGTTGGGGTTAACTCATTAGAGATAGGGTAGTAATGCCCTAGAATGAGTTGTCTAAGTGTATATATGAGAGCGTGTATTTGTTAGTTTTGTAAAAGTGTTTTATATAAGTTTTGAAATGAATTTTTTTTCCTAATATTATATGATATGCAGAGGATTAAATTTTTATAACTAATATAGTTATTTGTAATGTGTTTGATTTATGAAATGGTAATATTTAGTTATTATCATTTATTGTTGATTAGTTGCGTTTTATCAGTTTAAAAGCATTGGCTAATTATTGTTGTTGTGAATTTTGTTGTTTTTTACCGTAGTTCAACTATTGAAAAATGAAATATTTGGATATTTTGGATAATCAAAACCTTCTGAATTAGTATGAATTTAATGTGAATTGATTATAAATAAAACCATGACTTGTAAGTTGTTATGAAATAAATGGATGTTATAATAAATTGTTATAAATAAAGTTGTGATAACTTTAAACCTGAAATTAAAAGGAATTATGTTTTTATAATTTGGTTATAAACTTAAGAAAATTCCTTATGAAATGATCTGGTAATAAATGTAATATTAAATGAGAAATATTACATGTGGAATGAATGTAATTTGAATTGAAGAGAAATATAAGCAATATTATGAGAATGAATAAATTAATGTTATATGTTAAATGGAGAAATTATGTGAAACAAATATTAAAGTATGAAATGATACTTTCATTAATCAATGAGATTAATAATGAATTTAGTTGAAGTATAATTGTGATGAATCAAATTGAAATAAATATGTAAGTTGTGCGTATATTATTTTATTCGCATAATTAATTTGATCCCAATTTGAGTGCGTAAGTTTGAGGTGAATTACACCATTTCGCATTAGAATTTTTCATTCGATTCTTGATGGTGAATATTGATATGGATTTTTGGTCTGATTCTAGAGTTCTCTATCATAGTATATGGCTATGCAAGGAGAATGATGGTTTCTAGTCAAGAAACCATATCGAAGTCCGCATTAGGGAAGTTGAATGGACAATGCTAGTTCGAAAGCGAACTTGTGTGATCGAGCGAACGATCGAATGTAATGTTGCGAAATGATGACATGTGTACATCTTATGTTCTAATATTATTGATATGCTTTGACATTGAAATTGAAAGTTGTTGGGTTGGATATCTTTGTAATTTAAATTGGGATTTTATTTTATGAAAAACTACTATTAATTTAAAACCATTTTTCAAACTACTTTCTTTTATTTTCCTTATACAAACTATTTTCTTTAATTTTTCTTATACAAACTATTTTACAAACTATTTTATTTTCAAACTATTTTACAAACTATTTTATTTACAAACTATTTTCCACAACCATTTTATATACCAAACTATTTTACAAAATGATTGTATATAAAAAAAAGAACTATTCTAAATTCAAAACCTTTTGCAAAGCAAATTCCATATGGATCTTCATGCAGCGTAATTGATTTGCAAATTTTTTTATTCTTTCATAATACAGACTTTATATAAGTATAAGGTGATTTTTAAAAATGTTGATTTTGGAAGGTTTTTGGTCTGAAGAGATAAATCTTATATATAACGGAATTTATATAAGAATGATTTGATATATTTGAGACTATTGACTTTGAAAAATACTCTATCTGAAAATGAAATCTTATGTATGATGGAATTTATATAAGTGCGATATTTGAAGCTATGATTCTGAATGGTGACTATATATGGTATGATATATTTTGAAATAAATGATATGGGAAGTACCTTCCATCGGACCCCTTTGGTGGGTCAATTGTTGGATCCCTTTGGTGGGTCATTTATCGGATCCCTTTGGTGGGTCATTATCGGATCCCTCTGGTGGGTCATTATCGGATCCCTTTGGTGGGTCATTATCGGATCCCTTTGGTGGTTCATTATCGGATCCCTTTTGTGGGTCACTTATTATATTCATTTGATATTATTGGATAGCGTAAATCGAGGGGTGAGATGCCTACAACTACAATTGATTCCGCTGGGATAGCGGCATAACCATTGCGTAACTGCAATCCATGGGGGAACGTACTTTCCATATCTATTTTCAATGATTTTAAGTATTTTCATTGGGTGTTGAAACAGGTCTGCTATGGAGAATTCTAGCCATGCGTCTGATCAACGCATGGCCAGAGTCTGCAAGAACAAGGATAAACCTATTAAAACATTGAGTTATAAAAGTATTTTGATAAAGTATTATATAAAAGATATTTTGGTCATTTTTCCTTTCAAAATACTTTAAAATGTATAAATATTGTTTATTTATGTACAATATGGTTTAGTAGTAAATTATTAGTGTTCTAAATATTGTCAGAAGTTATTAATTAAATAAAACATTTTAAAATTAATGATTATTGATTTATTAATGATGTTTAAAAGTATTTTGAGACTTAAAACTAATAAAATTTAAACATAATGGATTTAAGGTTTTCAATAGCTTCTTTTTAAATATAAGTAATGATGTAAGTAATTGTTTTCAAATAATTTACATATATTTAAAAAGATGTTATTTAAAATTACTGAAATGGTATTAATAAATGAAGCAAGAAAATTTATAGAATTTTTTTTTAAAGTATTAAAACATTAAAGATGATTAATTTGAAAACGAAGTTTTCAAATGAATTTTTTTTTTTTGTAAATTTTTTTATAAGTTTCTTTGAATGTATAATTTGAAGATATATTATATAAATGGAAAAAATGATTTGCGAAGTTTTAAATATACTTGGAAAATAAATTAGAATCTCAATTTTGGAAGTATGGTTTTAAATAATTACTTGATTTCGAAGTACTAGTAGTAAATTTATAGGTTTAGTTACTATTAGAATTTTGTATTAAACCATGATAAATGTTTTTCCCATGATTTGAATATTCATTTTAAACCAAGTGTGTAAAATTAATCATGAATCTATGAAAATTTATACTTTTATTTAGATATTTAGTGCAAGATTTGAGTATGCTATTAGTTTCACTTTAATAATCTAGAGTTTATACTTATTTTGGAATATTGAGTCTAATAAATAATCAGATTTAAGGAACTTTATTTTTAAAATCTTATCATAATGTTTTAATATAAATTTTTGATACAAATTTCTAACATTGTTTATACTTTGGGAAAGTCCTTGCATAATGTTATAAAGATGTTTTAAATTTATCTTATATTCCTACTAAGTGAATGAGGTTAAATGTTTTAATTGAATTTTTAGATATATTGAAGTATTTCTTTTCTCTTCAAGGGCGAACACCAAAAACTTAAATTTTTATTCTATAACTAAATTAAGGTATGAAATTAAGTAAGGCTGTAGAAGCTTAAGTAATATTTTGTGAAATGATTCATTAATGGCTTAAATCTTTAATGGAAAACAAATTATGTAAGTGATCGGCCTTTATATAAATAATAATTAAATAAATAAATAAGAATGGAATTTTATGAATAAAATATATAAGAAATTGGAAATTTGTAACTTGTAAATCAAAAGATATAAAAATTTAGAATATGTAATCATTGAATATTTTGTTAACTAACATGAATAAAATAAACTTGTATAACACTCAATCACATTCTTAAAACACATATATTTACCCAAAATGTTTAATAAGTTGAAATGTTAATAGAATATGTAATAGAATATTTTACAGGTAAAACTTAAGTAAGGGAAGCGTTCAATGAAATTATTTCTAAATAAGAATTTTAATGAACAAGAAATGTTATGTATGTAAGTTAATATTGTGAAATAATTTATATATGTACATGTAAGAAAAAGAAAAGGACGTTATATGAGAAAAAAAAGAATAGTAATGATGTTAAAAAAGAAACCAATTGAATAAACTTAAATATTGTGTTGAAATTATTGGTTATTTTGGCTTTTGAGATGATAGGAAACGACCCATAATTTTCGATTATTAAAATATTAATTAAATAATATTTTATAATTTTATATTGAAATAAAACTAAAAAAAAATTGATGTTACAAGGAGAAGAATAACTAGAATGTAATGTTAGTAATGTTAATATAAGGTAATTGCTAACTATTTTAATCTAATTTCCAATTAATTGAAGTGACTTTAAGGTTATAATTAGTTATAACTAAAAATAAGGAAATACATTGAACGTTGAAATTATATGTAATCAACTAGAATTGGCTAATATTGAATATGAAATCAGTGGTGTTGTATGAACGCTACTGATAAATATTTAAAGTAATTTCAAACTAATTGAAATACATTGTAGGTTGACTTGGTTATGATTGCAAATAATGAAATAAATTAAATAATGTAGATGGTGAACTTGTATGTAATTAATTGAAATAGGTTAATATTGAATATAAAACCTTTTTGGGTAAGCAAATTATAACCCTTGGTTGTAAAGTATAAGATAAGGGGTATGAATTATTATTATAAACGATTGTATTAACTATTTTCTCATTAATTTATCGTTTTAATATTGAATGGGTAATCAATTGAATTAAGGCAATTGAATGTTGGGTTTAATGTTGGAATTGCAAGTTAGTGATTAAAATAATTGTAACGTTATTTGATGATAAGTTGAAATAAGGAAATGAATTAAATGTTATATAAAAGGGGAAATTATATGAAATTAATGGAAAATTGAGTATAATCAGGATTGTGTAAGTAGTCATAACATTTGTTGTTAATAATAATCTTGTAAATGCGATTAAGTAAGTAAAAGGTAACATTTTTCATTCGTCACCTATTTATTTAATCCATTGAAATTAAATTGAAAATCAATTACAGTTAATCTAATTACCTACTACAGTTAATATGAACTAAAGTGATAAATATAGAAGATTGAGGTAATGAAATGGTAAACCAACGTTAAGCATATATATAATATGATAATTGATTGAATAATAAGATTAAAAAAAAACAAAATAAGTATATGTTGGAATTTAAATTAATTAATGAATTTATTGCCGTTAATTTGACTTGGAATCTTCTAATAAAAGGGAAAGAGAATTTATTTGAAATTAATGGCGTTTAATGAAAGAAATGTACGTTTGTTATAATCCGTTATAAGTGTAATTTTGAAATTAATTACAATTATGTTGATTTGGGATCTTTCAATTTTAAAAAAAAAAGAAACATTAATATTAATTTTTGGATTTAACGAAAAAAACATACATTATTATAAAAAAATAAAAAGAACATTTTAATGAAAATAAAACGAACATTTTCATTTTGAAGGTAAAGATAATTCTACATAAAGAAGAAAAAAATGAATTTTAAAACAATATTTTATAGTCATTAAGTATACATTTGAGGCTGTATATAAGTGATTTTAACACTAATCTTGAAGTTTAAATTTAATTGACTTTTTAGGTTGTGCAATTCCCCTATGAGAAAAACATTATTTTGAAAGAGAAAAAAAAATTGAATTTGAGTTCTAGATCATCTTTTATTTTTTTGTAACGTTACACTGGTTATTGTATTCAAATTTATTTACTATATGTTAATTATGTGTAAACGAGTGTGAAAAAGGGTATATTCAGTGATAATATATTTAATTGAGTGGATCATGCAATTAACTAGATCCTAAGTGGTCCCTTCATTTCCTTATTATTCATTACACCTGCCACCATTTCCACATTTGGTTTTATTGCAATTCTTTGATGTAATTGAAACGTGAATTTATATCCTTTCTTATTCTTCCGTTTTGTTTATTTATTTCCCAAAGCATCTACTTAGATCATACAGTTTTGTTTTATTTGTCCCTTCCATACATATTTCATTTGTCACTTCCCTTTTTTTCTTTTGTTTTATATCATATATCATTCTTTCCCCTAGAAATTTCTTATTTTTCAAACATCAGACCTCTATTTGTTTCCCTCAAAGTCTCAATGTCAACATAGCTTTATACCTCTACTTAATTGCTGCCAATTCATTTTACTGAAGCTATGTTTAGAAAAAGAAAAGAATAAAAAAGTGTGAGTATCCATTTCTTCCTTAACCACATCCGTACCTTTCCTCATCGCCTTGCCTTCTTTTGCAAGAAGCCTTCAAAAAAATTGAACAATGAGAATTAGCCTTAATGGTTTTGGCTTTCCACTTCTTGCCTTTGTTTTGGGTACATCAAATTTGAAAACGTGAGTTATTAAAGTTTCTTATTTTAAGAATTAAATATGTATGTATTTTTATTTTATTTTATATCCTTATAACCTGAATATCTTCCTCATACGAGCTTTGATACATGCGTAGTTTCTTCCCTTGGACTCGTATTGGAATTCCTAATAACATAAAATAGGTTTGGCTGAGTTTGGAGACATTGGAAAAGGCATCTTTGTTTGGATTTTTGCGTTCTAAATATCAAAGACGAGTGTTTTGACCCACTCACGAATACTAGATTATCTTATGCTAGTTAAATTAAATTTATAATGTGATTAGAAATTTATTAATTGCTTTTGGTATTATTAGATTGTCATTTAAGTTAAATTTGAATTTATATTGAATTGAATTTGCCATTTATTTAATAATGAATATAAATTGCAAGTTATACACCTGATAATGATAATCAATTGATTGTTGTGATTTATTGGCTGATTTGGATGTTGGATTGTGATGGATGTTATTGGTTGTCATTTTGGATGATTGGATGTTTATTTATGTATATATCTTTGTTACCACTATGGATTGAAATGATAACTCGAGCGGTTTCCATTGATTTGGAAATTTTGATTTGGATACTGGTTGAAATGACGTATAACCGTGTAATTTCTTTAATTTGGATTATTTATTAGAATTGAATTATTTGAAAGATTTAAGTTTTAAATTTAAAATTCGGATCTATTTTAATTAAAATGATTAAGATTGGTATTTTTGAATCGTTTGAAATCCTTTAAATAATTAAATCCACATTGTACACTTGATAGGAGATGAAATTCCTGTTATACATCTCTGAATCCATTATAGTAATATTTCTATTCTACTTATTTTGATTTGACTTACATAAGATCTTTTAGTCCTGACTCGAGTGTTTTGTCTTTTTATTACGCTCGGGTCAGTCTGGGCTTTTTTAGTGTATTGAAGACCATTATATTTTGGAGGATGAAGACGTAGACGAGTCTACTATTTATTATTAATTATTCCACTACATCATGTGTTCTGCTGCATTATTTATTTATTTCTACTGTATGTATAACTCTGATTTGTATTGTAAAGGTGTAATCAAATGTTATTTGTAAAACAGCTTCATGAACTGTTTATTTGATTTTTATATTTTGTCATTCCGCTGTGAGATTCTGTGTTTTATCTTTCCTTCTTTTCTATTATTTTCTTATTTACCCAATTAACGGTCTTACCTTTTGAATGACTTTAGTTGACATGTGTGGTTTATTGTCGATTTAAATCGTCCAAAAGGGTGGGATGTTACAGCAGAGCTATTTTCAGACAGTCAGAGTGCGATTCATCTTGTAGAAAATCAAGTTTATGGTTCACGGACGAAGCACATTGATGTTAGAGGCTTCTTTTTTATGCTTGAGGAAGAACGAAGCAAGATTAAATTGTTGAAGGCGATTATTTTGGATAATCCTTCAGATATGATGACTAAGTCACTTCCAAAGGACAAGTTTGAGCATTTGCTTAAACTTGATTAGTTTGATACCTGTTACTTGAGCGCCATGGGGCGCTAGACCCAACAACTGCTATGTTGATTGCTTGATGATAAAGTGATGAACAGAGATTGTTATGTTTGAATCAAGGTGGAGTGTTAAATTTGGATGATTCAAATATTTTTTAAAGAGGAGAGAAATTGATTAATTGATTCATTCAAATCAATTAATTTGGCTGGTATATGGAAGGTTGAAGGAAACTAATTGATTAGTTAATCAATTAATTGGTCAATATATTTGCTATATGAAGAAATAAATGATTAGTCATGGAGAATAAATCAATCAAAGGACAGATATGGAAACCAAGATTACGCCATCTATTTGTACTAAAATCAAATCATGCAATTTGGAAAGATATTTAGGTAATCAGGAAATTGATTTTCTTAATCTCCAAGCAACCCTTCATTATCAAGTCTATTTAAATGATGGAATTTCATCTTCATATGCAAGCAAGTGTGTGAGAGTATCCACCATTATTCTTCCCTCTCTTTTGTACTCTTTTCTTTAATGAAATAAAAGAAGTTGTTGGGTCTCCATGGACGTAGGATATTCATATTCGAACCACGTTAAATCTTCTGTGTCTCTTATTTCTGTTGTTATTTCTGTGAGACTACATAATTTTTTAAAGTATCATTGGTATTTAAATAGGCAATACTATATCCTGATCAAATAATTCGCTTCAGCTCAAATTAAAACAAAATTTCACTACATATAAGACCATGATTTTATAATAACAATGGGACTAAAAACACACTCCCAAATTAATAGTAAAATAAGACGACATATATCATCTTACCAATCATTTTACCAATAATGACACAATTTGATATCTTGAACATCCACTGGGTTCGCAACATAAATCTTATATAAAATGAAAGATGAAAGAAGCAGTGAGGTTACTATAGCTAGCTTTCACACCAAATCTAGATTGTTGAACTTCAACATTTTATCTCCACGGTATCTCAGGTGTGCTCAAATTTTACGGATCAATAAACTTTTATGTTCATATTCCTTCACATTATGGATTGTACATTACTATATAAGGCAAATCAAACACTATTGATGCAAAATAAAATAAAATGCATGAATTCTCCTATAAAATAATAAATACCAAATTTAATGTAAGTAAGAAGCCACCATTAATTTATTATTGAATTACGTGCTAAAACTATGAATTTATGATTATACTACCTAAGGTGTAGAAGGAATACTCCCCTTAGATATAACAACTCGACTAAGTATTTACTCCAACTTTTGAACATTTAAGTCATTAAAACATTTGATGATAAGCTAAAGCAACTATAAACATGACAATGATAAGTTCTTTATGTAATAAATAACGCATGACAAATTGTTTTTTTGATATTTATGCATATAAGCATAACCTTAAAATAATAATATGGCCTCTATCTTTAAAATTTAAAAGTTCATATATTAGACCATGTTAATTTTCATAGAACAACAAATAATAATGCGGGCCCATCTTATTACCTTTCTTAAGAATACATCATACATTCATAAATACATATCCTAAATCTTTTATATTGTTCTAGGTAATTTAAAAGTAAAACATATGAACCGGTAGAACAGCAGATATCAGACTAGTAACAGAGTTTTAAGTTACTAATTTCTATTAGTCGATACTTAGATATACCTAACAAACATAAATGATAGAAAGATATATAGGTTGTTGGATTTAGCATTCTTAGTTAGTTTATAAGGTCAACTTCCATGATCTTCCCTTGGTTTGGTTGGTTAACTATCACCTTGATTTTGATAAGAGATTGTTAAAAAAAACTTGTTACTTAAAGCAAATACGTGAGATCTCTAATAAGTGTATGATGCATGAATTTAGATATTTGGTTTCAGGCTGGCTAATGAAAATTACATGCTACCTACAAAAAAAATTACAAAATGCAATTTAAGTTGTATCCTCTTACTTGTACCTATAGAACATGGAACAGGTTACTTGAAAGGGATATTATTAGAAATCAGTTCAAATGATTTCAAAATAGTATTGGCAATGCAAACAAAATGATAATGTATATAATATAATGACAAACCATGTAAGCATCACACCTTTGATCCAATATCAATTGTCCACTAGTACTTAAGGAAGATATTTAATCATCTACATAACTTGATTTCATTGAGATTTTTCTTTAAATCCACTTAGTTATCACATACTGCCAACTCTACTTATCCAACGCAATAACTTATGAATATTGTAAGATATCATTCATTATATGTAACAAAGAGAATAAATAACTTATTCACATTCGGTTATACTGGTTATAAGATTGGTACTTATGAAAAACAAAGAAAAATTATTAAGATATACTTAGAATGTATTACTAAGATATTATGATATATTTAGAATATATGGTTAAGATATTATGATACATTTAGAATATATGATTAGATATTATGATTGGTATGTGATAAGGGATATATCTTCGGAAGATTTCCTGCTGTTTTCGCAATATACGATTAGATGTTATGAGTGGTATGTGATAAGGATATCTTTGGAAGATTTCCTGTTGTTTCCGCAATTTTAGAGTTACCATAAAATAAAATGTTGGGTATGTATTATAAATAGGGATGCTGGTGATTAATAATAAATCAAGCTGAGTCTTACCAATTCTTCATGGTATCAGAGCCAAAGAACGATTTTTTTCTTGAAGAATAATTTGCCATGCCTAGTGTTGAAGATTTACTGGCTCCTCCACCGCCTAAAATTGAACCCAATTCCCCTTATTATCTCAGATCACAAGATAGACCAAGAGACTTCATTACACCCACTCGACTCAAGGCCGATAATTATGACGACTGGGTGGCTGATATTCAGACAGCATTAGAAGCCTGACACAAGTTTGAATTTCTTGATGGCAGTATCATTGCACCAGCGCCTCCCTAGTGGTAAGAATTGGATCACCATGAACCTTTAATCTCTTGTTCTTGTTGTTCCTCGTGCTTGGCTGGCAGATTACATGAGGAGCGACGAGCACATGCCAAATTACACGATTTTTTGATGGACCTTTGTTCTGAATTTTATGGTCCTTTGCGCACACATATCCTCTCTCAAGATCCTCTTCCTAATCTTGATCGAGCTTATCAATTAGTGTCACAAGAAGAACGTGTTCGTCAATCGAAGTAGGAAGTTGAGCAAAAGCCTTCTAAAGCAGTTGGTTTCACTGTACATACAGGGGCTGGTCGGGGCCGAGGAACCTCTAATAGACCAACGTGTTCTCAGTGCAAGAAGCAGGGCCATGAGGCCTCAAGTTGCTGGGCGAAATCCGTTTGCAGCCAATGCAAGAAAACAGGCCATGAGGTTAGCCGGTGTTACGAGCTTCATGGATACCCCGATGGTTGGTTTAATAGCAGACGAGGCAGCTCCGTTGGGCAAGGTAGTGGCAAGTACGCGCTAATGCGGCTACTGGTAGCAGCTCCTCTGGTGAGAAATGCGGATTACGGATCTTAAGGCTAGGATTAACACTAAAGGGGGATGAATAGTGTTAATAAAGAATTACTAAATCTTTTTCGATTTATGTTAATTTAGACACCTATGTATGCAATATACAAACACAAATATGATCATAGAAACAAAAACAGATGCAGAAATAAAATAAAAGCAGTAAAGGAAAGAACACACCGGATTTTATGCTGGTTCGGAGTTACCCTACATCCAGTCCCGCAACACAAGTATGGATTTCCTTTCAAAAGCAATTGTACAATTACACCCTCGGTTTCAAAGCTACGAGGTACACCCTCCAGAATTTCGATCCTCTGGGTAGAGATACTTGATTTCCGGGCCACAAGTTTACCCAATTGATTTACCAAGGCTACAATCACACCTTTTCTTTCTTGATTGATTTTCAAGGCTATAATCACACCCTTCTCGCTTAATAGATTACAAAGAAGTCTATAACTCTGAATAGCACTGAGAATCTTGTAGAAAGAGTGATAGAGAATCAAACTAGAAGTAATCGAGTTCGATTCAATGTTGATTTCGGCAGAGTAATGATAAGAATATGTATTAAGAAAAGTGAAAGAAGAAGAGGAGTGAAAAACCATAAAATCTGATATAAAATTCGTTGAAACTAACTCATATTTATAGAAGAACAACAGCCATGTCCATTCGTGAAGAGTTATGGCGAATAAACACTTTTTTTGAAATTTAAATTTTGAACTTAACTGGCACCATGTCGACATGGGGTATATAGGCATGTCGACATCCCAAAGCATTTTTTGATGTTTTGATTTTCTTTGAAAATAACCTTTATCTTATATTAAAACTAATTTAAACTTTATAAATATACTTGAATATAGTTAAAATTCATAAGTAAATATAGAGAATAATATATATCGAATTTAACTTTAATTTTATATTTTAAATCTAAGTATAAATATTTAAAAGTTAAATATATTATATTAAAAGATAGTTTAAAATCAGGAGTAATTTGACTTTGAAATTAAAGATAATTTTGAGGCTAAAATTATTTAAAATCAGGATAGAGGGTTTTGAAGCTTTTAAAAGGAAAGTTTTGAAAACAAGATATAATTTTGAAAAATCATTTTGAATAAAAAGTTAGCGGATACAAAACAACGTTCCACTAGATTTTTCGTAGGTTCCATCCTACTTAGGGTTCCATCCCTTTAATAGGCTTGAAGTGGATTCCATTCCATGAATAAATTGGATTTCAAGATGCCAGTGCTTTTCTATGAGTTTTAAAAAATTCCTAATAATAAAAAATACTTAACTTTGAAATCTTGAACTATTGATAATCTTGATACTCATAAGTCTTCTATCTTGATATCTTGAATCTCTATACTATACAGTCTTCTTTCTTAATACCTACATGGTTAAATCATGCATATACATATATATCTAAACTTATAATGTTAATATTTATATTTTATAATTTATTCTAAGGTTGTTGTCATCAAAACCATCATCTTACGGACTAACAATCTCCCCCTTTTTGATGATGACAACCTTTGTTTATAAAATTTTACTTCTATCCTAATAACTCCCCCTAAAACTAATAACTCCCCCTTAATCTATGCCTAACTACCCTATTTTATATTTCTCCCCTTTTGTCATCAACAAAAAAATTCACTCCCCCTCATTCTTCAGTACCTGCATTGATAAACTATACAACGGAATATATAGATTAAGAAATAATTATACTTATGAACATGATAACTAATCAAAGTCTATATACATTTCAATGTATATATATGTTTTATACAACAAATTGCAAACCAATATCAAGAAATCAATCCACACAGAGTATCAATCCGAACCAAATCAATTCAAACAAATCAATCAAAGCAAAAAATAAAAATCAAACGTTACGTGTGTAACGTTTCGATTTTTCGTTGCCGAAAAACCGAATAGTTATGGGTTTAAGAAAAAGAAAAGAAGAAAGATAGAAAAAAGTAGAAGATAGAGATAAGAAGAAAATGGAATAGAAAATTTTAAAAATAGAAGAAAAAGAGAATAGAGAACATAGAGGACGGAACAGAAAACAGAACAACATCAGAATCTCACAATTCGCAGCGGAACAACATATAATAATAAATGAATAATCTTTAAACAAAGAACTATATCAGTTATTACATTTTATACATTACATTACATCATATCATCAGAGTGTACAACAACAACAAAAAATAGTGCAGCGGAAAAAGAAATACTATATAAGTAATACGCCATGCCATCCATCTTGCCTCCAGCAACTCCAGAATATCCTGATAAACCTTAACTCTTGACTGCCCGTGTGGAAATTGGTGGGCACCCAGAGTTTAGGAAGGAAAACAATAAACTCCAAGTCAGTCATGTGACTGGTGTGAGAACTCAAAACAGTTTATTTATCTTTAAAATCAAAATAGAGGAATATTTTTAAATTCAATTCGCAATGCTTTTAAAAATGAGACTACCATAAGGCCTCCCGCACACACACACATGCAAACGCAGAATCGGAGGAGATTTCTCCTTATGATAGTCAAAGATGCTTGATACGCATTAAAATAACATTTGATATTATTACTAGTGCATAGTGTAGGAAAAATTCATTTCGAAAGTAGAATATAAATCTTAGCCAACATACGACCATTATCGTATGCCTACTATAACTACCATCCAAACAGTGTTGCGACACCATAAGTGAATGACAGGTTCTACAACTAATACCGTACAAGTTTCGTATTGTTTCTTTGGATTTCCAACAAACGGTCAGGCCAAGGAACTTCCCATTGCCACATGAGAATGCCTCTGGAAAGACATCCCCGAGAACCAAACCGGAACTCTGCCAACACAAGGCCGGGTTACCCCTAACTGGGTAACTACTGACACGAGCACGCCATTCCCCGATCGTAAATGACCTTTCTCACGGGATCCCGAAAACCAACAACCACAAAGTAATAAATTCGTAGTAACCACATAGGTTAAATATCTGGGCTCCATACCATGATACCACCTCTATCCAGAAGGAAATGTACATACCCTAAAGGGTGCTACCCCTCATAACCTTGCCGCATCTTTCCTGTTTTGACCATTTCCGGGGTGTGAGGTTCGACGAAGTCACGTCCACAAAAACATACTTTATACAAAAGCCATGCTTTGGGTCAACAAATGATCAACACAATGATCACCAAGATAGACGATCAAATAAACGATCCTATCACAATAATCAACACAATGATCATTTCAGCAACACTCAGCATGTCACATTACCAAATTGGGAATATATCGCTGATAACTTCAACTATATAACCTCTGAGCTCGTACGTCTCAGAGAAGGGTGTTAAGCTAAAAGAATAAATTCTCCGCCACCAACAGAAATATATTTGAAAGAAATCGGCTTTATATCTCAACTTGTAATGTCAGACATACAATCCATACAAGTCTGTTCCGGGCTCGAACAAAACCGAAGGCACTTACAAAGAAGTCCTTGCAATCCGGATATTCACAATCCTGATCGGATTCACCATCACATATGGAGAACTCTATACCGTAGCTACTCGGTGCAGAGTAAATCGACAGGTCATCCTATCGCTCTCGCAAATACCGGGTCTTCAACACCGATCTTCAATGCAATTATAACGACGTATCACATATTCGGAATGGGTTATACGACCCCATGGTCCTTTCCCGGTTAACCCGAATAGTGAGCGCTTATTCAAAAATATAAGTGTAGCATTCACATTCAAACAAATCACATCAATTACCCATTCAAAGGGAAATATTGATAGTCGGTTATTGAACTATCACTGGATATGCACACATCACCGGTTTCCAAATAATTTTCCAAATTATTTATTTTCCAAAATATCTTTACAAGATATATTATTTCAACACTTCAAAAATAAATCAATATTTATTTTTAAACAAATTCTCCTTTCCTTTATAAATTCAATAGTGAATTTATAATTCCAAGATATCAATGAATATTCGATTTTCAATTTATCTTCAAAAAGATGAATTCTAAATATCACTTCATATTGGAAACAATTCCATACTTATTTAATAAGTAATTCACAAATTTTATTTATTTTCAACACTTGGAAAATATTCAATATACTTAAATCGAAATTAAGTATATATTTCATTCTTTAAGGAAATCATTCTCATAAACATATTTATTTGGGCCAAAACGAATGTTGCGTAAAACATCGTTACGACGTCCCAAATTCACTAGTATAGGGATTCGAAATTAAAATAGATATATAAATCCCAATACTATACAAATCATTTCCTTTCGGAAATCATTTACTATAACAACAGTGTTATAGTCCATCATCTCCTTTTATTTCTCGAAAACGTCTATTTCAACAATAAATGTTGAAATCTATGGTTTCGAATCTCAACACAATTAAAACTTCGTTAGATCGTTTTAATTCAATTTAAACATCTCATTCAAAACATTTCCTTTAACATATTATTCACTATTTAAAAACGTGAATATTCTTCATTAACAATTTCATCCTTTTATTCATTTTAATTCAAAGGATTATTCACGGTCAAAAATGTGAATATAACTCCATAAATAAGTTATAACCATTTACTTATCAAAATAAGTCTTTTGCGAATTTACAAAACAACGTTTATAAATTCCATTTCTATTTATTTCATAACTACTTCCTTTATAAATCTCCTTTATTAACCTATTCGATTTATAACTCAATTATAAACCAAAAGTTCACATTATAAGTTAAATGCTTATAAAACGATTATTTTACAAAATCGTTCTTTTAAACTTCATAGTTATAAATCTTATAACTTTTGAGATTCAATTATTCATCCAAATATATTCTTTAATAACTTCACAAAATTTATAAATCTTACTATTTATAAATTTCATTTATAACTTCACCATTAATAATTTTATAAATTCCATTCATTTACAAAATTTATTTTCACTTCATTCAAACACTTATAAAAACTCGTTTTATAATGTCAATATTTCAATTTATAAATATCCATTTATAGATCTCTTAATATAAATCAATTTATATTATTCTTTAAAACGACTTTAATCTCCTTTATTATTTCACCATTTTTGATTTATAAAATAATTAAATTTTATAAATCCTATATTTAAACTTTTCACAAAAATTCTAAAATATCTCGATTAAACTATTTTATAAACTCAATAGCATCATATTCTCAAAAATCAGTTTTTAACTATATTTCTCAAAAATCATAATTTTTATAACATTAAAAATTATAACGTTTATTTATTTAAAATGGATCAATTCCAAAATTATTTTATAAAACGTATACTTTCTAAAATCACTTTAAAATCATTTTAAAATCCCAAAATCTGGGTCCAATGATGCTACACACCAAATAGTCAATCACGACTACAACGATATCATATATCAATATGAAAATCCATCAAATATCAAAATATCTGAAATCAAATAAAAACTGTTGAGGAATCCAGTTGGATCCCTCCAACCTGTTTTCCTGCATTCAAAAACATTAGCACAATACCAATTTCGCTCCAGTACGAAATTATCGTGGTATATGTTCTTATTAAATATTATCCGCTTAATAACGGCGCAATAGGGTCTCATCCGCTAAACAAATAAATGCGGGAAATCAACAACTGCAATATATACATATGCCAATATATATATATTGATATTATATATAATACCAATTTCACTGTTTATGAAATATTCGCGGTATATGTTTTTAATAAATAACATCCGCTTACTAACGGCGTATAATGTCTATGTTAACAATCAATAGATATCAATCAACATTCAAACATGCATTCAAATATTTTAAATCTAACTATTTAAAATAAAATCGAAACTGATTCGATTGAGTGAGAAATTCTCACCTTGGTTTTAATTTCCGTTTTAGCGATTTATTTCGAATAAACGTTTAATTTTACCCAAAATTCTCACTAACTCCAAACGACTCCAAACCAACTCCATCGCGTAGTGCTCGTCCATACGATTCCAACGCAACTGGTTTCGCGCGTTTTCGACCTCGTATGAAAAAGTTATGAATTTTTAAAGATTCACGAATTTATATTAACAAATCACAACATAACTTAACTAATTTTTAAACCTAGCTCAATCCAGGCCTTAGGATCTTGCATCTGCTCATCTCCACCGTGCATTCCCTTCTCCCTCTCACGTTTCTTCCTACAGGAAGATGGCCGCACACTCAAACCCATCCTTAGCCAACTAGGGTTTCAATTTACTCCATCAATACTCAACTAAACCTCATCAAACCACTGCCATGTCGAAGCCCTTCGCGAGAGCTACCTCCACCACCAACCACCTGAAGCTCGGCCTGCTCTAGACCCCTCGAGTTGCGTGCGTGACCTGCTATGAACGGCCCCACTTTGCTCCCCATCCGATGCTCCAAACTCCATCATCACCGTATGGATCTCTAGCTCTCTTCATGCTCTTCGACTTCCGTGTTGAACACTTCGCGTGAATGTCAACGGATTGTGAATGATTGAGGGAAGAAAGGGATTAAATTCTAGCCATTCATACTAAAGTGGCGGCTGTGCATATTTAGATTAGGGTTTTTCTTTTCTTTTTTGTTTTTTTTAAGAATGGTGGGCTATTTATAAGGAACCGACAAAACACTATTCATCCCGGAAATTCCGAACTCCGATTTACGCGCCGTAACCAGCGTTTCTAGGGTTTACCCCGCGTTCCGGACATAATGGAATAGGTTTCGGAAGCTATTTCGGACATCTGTGCAAGTTATGGCTATAAACGCTCAATTTGAATTAAACCGATTTAAACGATTTTCTAGGCGTTTTAATTTGTACCGGACAAACGGTAAATCCAATTGACTTGAAATTTGAAACCTTACAATAATATCACATTACGGATCCGATGAAACTGGTTTCGTCGAAATCCGAGACTTTTTGAAAAATGGCTATTTTGACTCGCCAAATTTAAATTAAAAATAATTCGATGCGTTTCGAGCTGCCACGATCAAACGATAGCTCCGATTGACACGAAATTTGAAATCCGGTAATAACTAACTATTACGGATCCAATGGAACTAGTTTCGTTCAATTCTGAGACTGTTCAAAAATTGGCTATTTTCACTAGTCGATTTTAATATTAAAATATTCAATTTTCACAAATTAACTTTTAATTCGATTTTAAAAGTTCTAAAATATCATTCTAACTTCAATATGATAAAATAAAATTTTACAAATCGTTTTCAATCATATTTATCTCTATTTTCAATTATTTCCATAATTTCACATATTAAATTATCGATTAAATTATTCAATTAAATCCAAAAATTCAAATAAAAATTTATTTGACTTATAAATTCACTTATTAATATTTAAAATTAATTAAATATTCAAATTTTAATTAATAAAAATTCTGGGTCGTTACAATCTTCCCCACTTAAAAGAATTTCGTCCTCGAAATTACTAAGTAAGAAAGGTTACAGAATTTATTAATTTTCAAAAATTCATAATTAAACTTCTTACAACATTTTACTAAGTTTTCAAATCATACTTAGTTATCTTTTCAAAAACAACTACTATCGTTTAACTTTCAATTCCAAAATCAAAGTTAAAGTTTTCAAAAAAATTCCAATTTTCTTAAATTTTTTCTAACGCCTTAAATTTTCGGAAAAATTCGCCATAGTCTCCTTTGCGCGGCTCGATCCGAAAAAAAAATGATAGTATATATATCACAAATATACATCTCATCAAGTAATGAGGCATCCCGAAGGGAAAAAAGTGTAAAAGTACGGTATGTAATCCGAGATATGTACCTTATATTTTATTAGCGAGCATATACGGCTAATATAGCGCAAAAGCGAGCTCCAAATGCGAAGAAAACACGATCCGCACCTACTAATCACTCAACAAACAACATGAGAACATGCATATATGTACATAGTATCAACATACATCATATAGCAACATAATTACTATATATGCCAACATAGCAAATGAAACAAACAACGAATGCATACATCAACCAACTAACATCCATAACCAAATCAATATTCATTTATATTCTCGTTAATATTCAATGAATTGGGTTTTCAATTTAAATCACATTTGATTCATTAATAGTGGATGTTCTTACTAACATTCATTCTCAATTAGTTTATATTCACTAATTCATATTCAAGTTGGTCCACTTCCAATCAAATTCAATTCTATTCAAATTTATTTACTTCTAATTTGAATTCAATTACTTTAGCTTTCAATTTCATTAACACTTAATGAATTATATACAATCAACTAACAATCATACAACAATCAATGTATATCAATTACAACCAAATTACTTTGCTTACAATTGGTTTAATTAAATTGATCTTCATTCAACTATTCAACTTCCAATAACATTAGATTTTAATGAATTAACACTTAAATTCATATTTCATATCAACTATTTACATTTAATTGATTATCATTCAATCTATTTATTCAATTCAATTATAAAAGTTGAATTTCATTTGCATAACTTTAGTTCATTTTTATTACAACTCATATTCATAAATATATTCATATAGTTTCACTTCTTATATATATAAGTTTATTTCACAATTGTAAATCACTTTAATTATAATTCAATTCTTTATAATTCATTTTACTTATACAATTATTCTTTTATTTAGATTATTCAAACAACTAAACAATCAACTTATATACACTTTAATAATTCTGAAAAATTATTCCTTTATATATAAAATATAATCAAGGTAAAATTATTTCATTTACCCAATTTAAAACAATATTATGTCGGTTTATCTTGTTTAAGAGTTTAGAAACTCCTATCTACGATAGTTAGCTAGACTACATCGACTGGAGTCTATAAACAATCAACCGATAAGTCAACACAATATAAAACAATTTATATTCACTAACAGATACGCTCTCATAGCTATTATTAAACTCAAATTCATTCTAGAGTACTACTGACTCTATCTCTAATGAATAATACCCAACAAAACCATGGTTGTCGCTTAACCATATGCTCTGATACCAAATGTAACGTTTCGATTTTTCGTTGCCGAAAAACCTAATAGTTATGGGTTTAAGAAAAAGAAAAGAAGAAAGATAGAAAAAGGTAGAAGATAGAGATAAGAAGAAAATAGAATAGAAAATTTTAAAAATAGAAGAAAAAGAGAATAGAGAACATAGAGGACGGAACAGAAAACAGAACAACATCAGAATCTCACAATTCGCAGCGGAACAACATATAATAATAAATGAATAATCTTTAAACAAAGAACTATATCAGTTATTACATTTTATACATTACATCATATCATCAGAGTGTACAACAACAACAAATAGTGCAGTGGAAAAAGAAATACTATATAAGTAATACGCCATGCCATCCATCTTGCCTCCAGCAACTCCAGAATATCCTGATAAACCTTAACTCTTGACTGCCCGTGTGGAAATTGGTGGGCACCCAGAGTTTAGGAAGGAAAACAATAAACTCCAAGTCAGTCATGTGACTGGTGTGAGAACTCAAAACAGTTTATTTATCTTTAAAATCAAAATAGAGGAATATTTTTAAATTCAATTCGCAATGCTTTTAAAAATGAGACTACCATAAGGCCTCCCGCACACACACGCATGCAAACGCAGAATCGGAGGAGATTTCTCCTTATGATAGTCAAAGATGCTTGATACGCATTAAAATAACATTTGATATTATTACTAGTGCATAGTGTATGAAAAATTCATTTCGAAAGTAGAATATAAATCTTAGCCAACATACGACCATTATCGTATGCCTACTATAACTACCATCCAAACAGTGTTGCGACACCATAAGTGAATGACAGGTTCTACAACTAATACCGTACAAGTTTCGTATTGTTTCTTTGGATTTCCAACAAATGGTCAGGCCAAGGAACTTCCCATTGCCACATGAGAATGCCTCTGGAAAGACATCCCCGAGAACCAAACCGGAACTCTGCCAACACAAGGCCGGGTTACCCCTAACTGGGTAACTACTGACACGAGCACGCCATTCCCCGATCGTAAACGACCTTTCTCACGGGATCCCGAAAACCAACAACCACAAAGTAATAAATTCGTAGTAACCACATAGGTTAAATATCTGGGCTCCATACCATGATACCACCTCTATCCAGAAGGAAATGTACATACCCTAAAGGGTGCTACCCCTCATAACCTTGCCGCATCTTTCCTGTTTTGACCATTTCCGGGGTGTGAGGTTCGACGAAGTCACGTCCACAAAAACATACTTTATACAAAAGCCATGCTTTGGGTCAACAAATGATCAACACAATGATCACCAAGATAGACGATCAAATAAACGATCCTATCACAATAATCAACACAATGATCATTTCAGCAACACTCAGCATGTCACATTACCAAATTGGGAATATATCGCTGATAACTTCAACTATATAACCTCTGAGCTCGTACGTCTCAGAGAAGGGTGTTAAGCTAAAAGAATAAATTCTCCGCCACCAACAGAAATATATTTGAAAGAAATCGGCTTTATATCTCAACTTGTAATGTCAGACATACAATCCATACAAGTATGTTCCGGGCTCGAACAAAACCGAAGGCACTTACAAAGAAGTCCTTGCAATCCGGATATTCACAATCCTGATCGGATTCACCATCACATATGGAGAAATCTACACCGTAGCTACTCGGTGCAGAGTAAATCGACAGGTCATCCTATCGCTCTCGCAAATACCGGGTCTTCAACACCGATCTTCAATGCAATTATAACGACGTATCACATATTCGGAATGGGTTATACGACCCCATGGTCCTTTCCCGGTTAACCCGAATAGTGAGCGCTTATTCAAAAATATAAGTGTAGCATTCACATTCAAACAAATCACATCAATTACCCATTCAAAGGGAAATATTGATAGTCGGTTATTGAACTATCACTGGATATGCACACATCACCGGTTTCCAAATAATTTTCCAAATTATTTATTTTCCAAAATATCTTTACAAGATATATTATTTCAACACTTCAAAAATAAATCAATATTTATTTTTAAACAAATTCTCCTTTCCTTTATAAATTCAATAGTGAATTTATAATTCCAAGATATCAATGAATATTCGATTTTCAATTTATCTTCAAAAAGATGAATTCTAAATATCACTTCATATTGGAAACAATTCCATACTTATTTAATAAGTAATTCACAAATTTTATTTATTTTCAACACTTGGAAAATATTCAATATACTTAAATCGAAATTAAGTATATATTTCATTCTTTAAGAAAATCATTCTCATAAACATATTTATTTGGGCCAAAACGAATGTTGCGTAAAACATCGTTACGACGTCCCAAATTCACTAGTATAGGGATTCGAAATTAAAATAGATATATAAATCCCAATACTATACAAAACATTTCCTTTCGGAAATCATTTACTATAACAACAGTGTTATAGTCCATCATCTCCTTTTATTTCTCGAAAACGTCTATTTCAACAATAAATGTTGAAATCTATGGTTTCGAATCTCAACACAATTAAAACTTCGTTAGATCGTTTTAATTCAATTTAAACATCTCATTCAAAACATTTCCTTTAACATATTATTCACTATTTAAAAACGTGAATATTCTTCATTAACAATTTCATCCTTTTATTCATTTTAATTCAAAGGATTATTCACGGTCAAAAATGTGAATATAACTCCATAAATAAGTTATAACCATTTACTTATCAAAATAAGTCTTTTGCGAATTTACAAAACAACGTTTATAAATTCCATTTCTATTTATTTCATAACTACTTCCTTTATAAATCTCCTTTATTAACCTATTCGATTTATAACTCAATTATAAACCAAAAGTTCACATTATAAGTTAAATGCTTATAAAACGATTATTTTACAAAATCGTTCTTTTAAACTTCATAGTTATAAATCTTATAACTTTTAAGATTCAATTATTCATCCAAATATATTCTTTAATAACTTCACAAAATTTATAAATCTTACTATTTATAAATTTCATTTATAACTTCACCATTTATAATTTTATAAATTCCATTCATTTACAAAATTTATTTTCACTTCATTCAAACACTTATAAAAACTCGTTTTATAATGTCAATATTTCAATTTATAAATATCCATTTATAGATCTCTTAATATAAATCAATTTATATTATTCTTTAAAACGACTTTAATCTCCTTTATTATTTCACCATTTTTGATTTATAAAATAATTAAATTTTATAAATCCTATATTTAAACTTTTCACAAAAATTCTAAAATATCTCGATTAAACTATTTTATAAACTCAATAGCATCATATTCTCAAAAATCAGTTTTTAAATATATTTCTCAAAAATCATAATTTTTATAACATTAAAAATTGTAACGTTTATTTATTTAAAATGGATCAATTCCAAAATTATTTTATAAAACGTATACTTTCTAAAATCACTTTAAAATCATTTTAAAATCCCAAAATCTGGGTCCAATGATGCTACACACCAAATAGTCAATCACGACTACAACGATATCATATATCAATATGAAAATCCATCAAATATCAAAATATCTGAAATCAAATAAAAACTGTTGAGGAATCCAGTTGGATCCCTCCAACCTGTTTTCCTGCATCCAAAAACATTAGCACAATACCAATTTCGCTCCAGTATGAAATTATCGCGGTATATGTTCTTATTAAATATTATCCGCTTAATAACGGCGCAATAGGGTCTCATCCGCTAAACAAATAAATGCGGGAAATCAACAACTGCAATATATACATATGCCAATATATATATATTGATATTATATATAATACCAATTTCACTGTTTATGAAATATTCGCGGTATATGTTTTTAATAAATAACATCCGCTTACTAACGGCGTATAATGTCTATGTTAACAATCAATAGATATCAATCAACATTCAAACATGCATTCAAATATTTTAAATCTAACTATTTAAAATAAAATCGAAACTGATTCGATTGAGTGAGAAATTCTCACCTTGGTTTTAATTTCCGTTTTGGCGATTTATTTCGAATAAAATTAAACGGACGTTTAATTTTACCCAAAATTCTCACTAACTCCAAACGACTCCAAACCAACTCCATCGCGTAGTGCTCGTCCATATGATTCCAACGCAACTAGTTTCGCGCGTTTTCAACCTCGTATGAAAAAGTTATGAATTTTTAAAGATTCACGAATTTATATTAACAAATCACAACATAACTTAACTAATTTTTAAACCTAGCTCAATCCAGGCCTTAGGATCTTGCATCTGCTCATCTCCACCGTGCATTCCCTTCTCCCTCTCACGTTTCTTCCTACAGGAAGATGGCCGCACACTCAAACCCCTCCTTAGCCAACTAGGGTTTCAATTTACTCCATCAATACTCAACTAAACCTCATCAAACCACTGCCATGTCGAAGCCCTTCGCGAGAGCTACCTCCACCACCAACCACCTGAAGCTCGGCCTGCTCTAGACCCCTCGAGTTGCGTGCGTGACCTGCTATGAACGGCCCCACTTTGCTCCCCATCCGATGCTCCAAACTCCATCATCACCGTATGGATCTCTAGCTCTCTTCATGCTCTTCGACTTCCGTGTTGAACACTTCGCGTGAATGTCAACGGATTGTGAATGATTGAGGGAAGAAAGGGATTAAATTCTGGCCATTCATACTAAAGTGGCGGCTGTGCATATTTAGATTAGGGTTTTTCTTTTCTTTTTTGTTTTTTTTAAGAATGGTGGGCTATTTATAAGGAACCGACGAAACACTATTCATCTCGGAAATTCCGAACTCCGATTTACGCGCCGTAACCAGCGTTTCTAGGGTTTACCCCGCGTTCCGGACACAATGGAACAGGTTTCGGAAGCTAATTCAGACATCTGTGCAAGTTATGGCTATAAACGCTCAATTTGAATTAAACCGATTTAAACGATTTTTTAGGCGTTTTAATTTGTACCGGACAAACGGTAAATCCAATTGACTTGAAATTTGAAACCTTACAATAATATCACATTACGGATCCGATGAAACTGGTTTCGTCGAAATCCGAGACTTTTTGAAAAATGGCTATTTTGACTCGCCAAATTTAAATTAAAAATAATTCGATGCGTTTCGAGCTGCCACGATCAAACGATAGCTCCGATTGACACGAAATTTGAAATCCGGTAATAACTAACTATTACGGATCCAATGGAACTGGTTTCGTTCAATTCTGAGACTGTTCAAAAATTGGCTATTTTCACTAGTCGATTTTAATATTAAAATATTCAATTTTCACAAATTAACTTTTAATTCGATTTTAAAAGTTCTAAAATATCATTCTAACTTCAATATGATAAAATAAAATTTTACAAATCGTTTTCAATCATATTTATCTCTATTTTCAATTATTTCCATAATTTCACATATTAAATTATCGATTAAATTATTCAATTAAATCCAAAAATTCAAATAAAAATTTATTTGACTTATAAATTCAATTATTAATATTTAAAATTAATTAAATATTCAAATTTTAATTAATAAAAATTCTGGGTCGTTACAACGTGGAACTTCCACCCATCCTTCTTCTCCAAAGATTGGGTCTGCCTTAATAGCATCCCAATTATCATTGTCATTGGTGAGAGAGACAGGAGGATGTGCTTTGTTATCATCCTTGTGCGGGGAGGAGAGCATCCATCGTATCGTACCGAAATGCCTTTCTTGTTCCTTGATCATCTGCATTTGACTCAATTCTAAGTGACGCTAGTTTCGTAGAATAAACGAGAGAATATTCTTGAACGAATTAAGAGTTTCTTCAAGATTTTCGGATAGATTGTGAATAGGATTAGCCATAGTTAAATTTATGAAAGAAATAAAGGATATAGATGATAATAAATGAATTTCAGTGAAGAATTCTGGAAGAAACAGGTATTTATAGGTGTAGAAATTCGTTTGAAATGAATAGACATTTGGTAGTTATTCAAATTTCAAATTCAAAATCAATTGTCATTTCTGCCAGTACATGTCAACATGTTCATATAGGGGATGTCGACATGAGTTAGTGAAAAATTATGACTAATTTGATTTTGTGAATAATTGTGTGTATATATATATTTATATACTATACTAACATTTATTCTAGAGATAAGTTAAGATAAATAACAGAAAGAAAATTTCATTTCATTGCATGCTACAATAATACAACAGTTAAGCACACAACAAACTACATGAATATTCGAAATAAAGCAAACTAAAACAAACACAACAAGATATGAAAAGATAAGACTAGTTAGAGGATGATGAAGATGAAGATAGTCTAAGTTTCTTGCGGACTTTGGAAATGAACTTGTTCATCTTGGATGAAATTTTGTCTAACTTCTTACTAACGGAACTTTTAAGAATCCATTGATTCTCAACAATCATTTTTTGGGTTTTGAGAAGGGTTTTGGTGGATAGATTAGGAGGATAGTCAATGCTTTCCAAAGAGGTTTCACCTTCTTCTTCTTCAATTTCCATTTCATCCCCTTCTTCTTCTTCCTCTTCTTCCATTTCCTCATGAGCAAAACGCTCTTCTTTTTCGGCAAGGGTCTCATAAGGTTGAAAAACAAAAGGAATTTTCATAAGAGAAATGTTTGAAAACTTTTCTAGAAACAAATTCTTCGCCTTTGAAATCCACTCCAAAATAATTAAAAATCCGAGTGAGATAAATTCCATGGTATAAGATATTCTCACCCATTTCAAGATTTTTAGGATGAAGTTCATCCAAAATAACTTGCGCTCAATTTATGTCATAATTTCTGAAAATAGAAAAAAGAGCTTCGCAAACTTTTAAAGTAGGATTGTTAAAATTCCCCGATCTTGGGGTCAAAGTATGTTGCAAAAGAAGATTGACAATTCTTGCATTTGGTCGAAAGTTTCGATTTTTGAATTCAAAATTATCAATCCCTTCGAAAATGTGATGAAATGTCTCACGATCATTTTCATCGATTTTAAAATTAGAAAGATCCATTCCCGTACACTTGTAATTGAGAATGGTACCCAAAAGATCACAATTCAAAACAATTCTAGTGCCTTTGACACTACTCCAAATTTCATCCTCGTTTCCATGATAAAATCCACGGTTTAAATTAGCATAGAAAATTTTGACAAGATTTGGATAGCAAACAAAATCATTTTGAGAAGCATCAATAAGACTAAGAACTCCATTGTTTGCAAAAAGAGAATCAAGTTCATAAGAAGAAAAATCTTGAAAAATAGCAAATTTTCCAGGATGGACTTTAGCATAGATAGCATAATTGATGTATGCTTTTATTTCCTCTGGATCATTGAATAATTGCTCTTTGATTTTTTTGGAAATTCTCATGATGGAGGGGTTGCTTGAAGAAACCATTAAAGTTGAGAGTAGAGAGTTTGAAGTTATGAAGAGAGAGTTTGAATTTGAAAATGAGAGTGAAAAGTTATGATAAAAGATAGCGATTAAAAAGATTCTCAAAGGACATATTCTCTGGTCAAAAAGTAGTTTTTCAGAGAATTGAATGAAGTGAAAAGGTGGAGGGAAATTCAAACATTTGAATTCAAATTTTGAAATTCAAATTCAGGTACCCATGTCGACATCATGGTAGGGACCATGTCGACATGTGCCTTTGAATTTTCATGAATTGATTTTTCCTAAGTTCTCTAATATATATAAATATTATTATTATTATTGCCTATATATATCTGAAATATTATTAAACTTCAAGTATATTTCAGAAAATGTTATTATACTATTAAAAAATAATAAAAATAATAATAAAATAATGAAATAATAATAAAACATAAATTTTAAAATTCAAACAACACACCAATTCAAAACCAATCAATCAAACAATCAAGCAACTAATTCTAAGCAAGCAATTTCAACCAATTGTATTGTAAACGTGTACCTTTTTCTGAGTCCATTTCTTTGAATTCGTCTGAGTCATGAACAGCTGTGAAACACAAATTCGAATTATCTATTTTCTGACCATCATCACTTGATGACGAGTCTGAGTCATCTAGAGTAGCAGTAAATGCACGCTTCCGTTTCTTTACTGGATCATTGTTCATAGGAGAATTTTGCCTATCTGGATACGGACAGTCTCTTTTGAAATGACTTGGTTTATCACAGTTGTAACATTTGTCATTATTTGGCACTACATTCTGATTTCCAAAATTCTTATAGTTGTTTCTCTTGAGATTATTCATCTTTCTGTATTTTAGAAATTTCCTAAAATTTCTGGTCATAAAGTTTATCTCTTCATCATTATCGCTGTTTGAGTCTGATCCATCGGTTAATGTATTGAATGCCACTGATTTCTTTTCAGATGCTTTACTTTCTCTTCTCCTGATCATTTGAACTTCATACGACATTAGATTTCCAATTAATTCTTCTATCTTTAAAGTACTGATGTCATTTGCCTCTTCGATCGCAAGTGTCTTTTGATCCCATTCTGGAGTTAGAGAATTTAAAAAAATTCTGACTTGATCTTCTTCAGAAAATTCTTTCCCAAAGATATTAGAGAATGCACAATATCCTGAAATCCACTATACATATCTGAAATAGACTCATTAGGATTCATTTTAAATAATTGAAACTGATTTGTGAGCATGTAAATTTTGGTTTGTTTAACTTTGCTTGTTCCTTCATGAGTAACTTGCAAAGTTTTCCAGATTTCATATGCAGACTTACAAACTGACACTCTATTGAATTCATTTCTATCTAGTGAACAAAACAGAATATTCATTGCCTTAGAATTATTTTGTGCAATAGTATTTTGCTCAGTAGTCCACTGTGCAAAATTAGTTGTGGGTTCAGAATATTTAGTTTGTATGATATTCCAAGTGTCTAATCCTATAGATTGTAAATATATTTTCATCTTACATGCTCAATATGCATAGTTACTGCCATTAAAAAGTGGTGGTCTGACAGTAGACTGACCCTCTACAAATGAACTAGTGACAGGGATACTAATGTTAGTAACAGTACCAGTGTTGGTAGCCATTTTGAAAAATTTTCAAAAAACAGATTATGAAACTTTGAAAACCTTGCTCTGATACCAATTGTGAGAAATGCGGATTACGGATCTTAAGGCTAGGATTAACAATAGAAAGGGGGTGAATAGTGTTAATAAAGAATTACTAAATCTTTTTCGATTTATGTTAATTTAGACACCTATGTATGCAATATACATACACAGATATGATCACAAAAACAAACACGGATATAGAAATAAAATAAAAGCAGTAAACGAAAGAACACACCAGATTTTATACTGGTTCGGAGTTACCCTACATCCAGTCCCGCAACACAATTACGGATTTCATTTCAAAAACAATTATACAATTACACCCTCGGTTTCAAGGCTACGAGGTACACCCTCCAGAATTTCGATCCTCTGGGTAAGATACTTGATTTCCGGGCCATAAGTTTACCCAATTGATTTACCAAGACTACAATCACACCTTTTCTTTCTTGATTGATTTTCAAGGCTACAATCACAACTTTTCTCGCTTAATAGATTACAAAGAAGTCTATAACTCTGAATAGCACTGAGAATCTTGTAGAGAGAGTGATAGAGAATCAAACTAGAAGTAATCGAGTTCGATTCAATGTTGATTTCGGCAGAGTAATGATAAGAATATGTATTAAGAAATGTGGAAGAATAAGAGGAGTGAAAAACCAGAAAATCTAATATAAAATTCGTTGAAACTAACCCCTATTTATAGAAGAACGACAGCCATGTCCATTCGTGAAGAGTTATGGCGAATAGACACTTCTTTTGAAATTTAAATTTTGAACTTAACTGACACCATGTCGACATGGGGTATATAGGCATATCAACATCCCAATGCATTTTTTGATGTTTTGATTTTCTTTGAAAATAACTTTTATCTTATATTTAAACTTTATAAATATGCTTGAATATAGTTAAAATTAATAAGTAAATATAAAGAATAATATATATAGAATTTAACTCTAATTTTATATTTTAAATCTAAGTATAAATATTTAAAAGTTAAATATATTATATTAAAAGATAGTTTAAAATCAGGAGTAATTTGACTTTGAAACTAAAGATAATTTTGAGGTTAAAATTATTTAAAATCAGGATAGAGGGTTTTGAATCTTTTAAAAGGAAAGTTTTGAAAACATTTTTAAAACAGGATATAATTTTGAAAAATCATTTTGAATAAAAAGTTAGCGGATACAAAACAATGTTCCACTAGATTTTTCGTAGGTTCCATCCTACTTAGGGTTCCATCCCTTTAACAGGCTCGAAGTGGATTCCATTCCACGAATAAATTGGATTTTAAGATGCCAGTGCTTTTCTATGAGTTTTAACAAAATTCTTAATAATAAAAAATACTTAACTTTGAACTCTTGATAATCTTGATACTCATGAGTCTTCTATCTTGATATCTTGAATCTCTATACTGTACAGTCTTCTTTTTTAGTACCTGCATGGTTAAATTCTACATATACATATATATCTAAACTTATAATGTTAATATTTATATTTTATAATCTATTCTAAGGTTGTTGTCATCAAAATCATCATCTTACGAACTAGCACCTCTATCGCATCCAATTCGTCGACGGTGTCAGCCTTGGGTCAATTGTTCACGAATGAGCAGGGGAAAGCTATTTCGGGCGTGATTGGTAATAGTAAAATTCCCGAAAATCGATTGAATGGTAAGTTTGATGATACTTCATGGATTATCGATACCGGTGCGACCCATCATGTTATAGGGCAACGTTCATGGTTATTTGACACACAAAATCTTGAGTGTTCTGTTGGTTTGCCCAATGGTGAAAAAGTGGTTGCTACTTTGGTGTGATCCGTATGTGTGACGGACAAAATTACTCTCACCATAGTACTTTATGTTCCAAACTTGATTGAAATTTAATTTCTGTTTCTAAACTTAATGATGATTCACGAACTATTTTCCAATTTGATTCTCATACTTGTGATATACAGAACAAACAAAGGAGCTGATTGGAACGGGAGTTAGGAGAGATGGACTGTACTACTTTAGCAAACCGGAATTTGTGTCAACAGTTGAAGCAACATCAAATTTGGAGATGTGGCATCGTTGGCTCGGACATCCTTCCGAAAAAGTAGTTAAGTTAATTCCTCACGTCAAAAATAATAAAGATAGTTTAGATAAAGGGTGTGAAGCATGTATGCGTGCTAAACATCCTGGAGACAAGTTTTCTTTCAGTGACAATAAATCTTCTAGAATTTTTGAGAAAATACATTGTGATTTGTGGGGTCCGTATCGACACGTTTCGTCATGTGGGACCCGTTATTTTTTGACAATAGTTGATGATTTTTCGAGAGCAGTTTTGATTTATTTGTTGGTTGAAAAATTAGAGGTGTTTCAAATGTTTATGTCCTTTGTTGCTATGGTCGATAGGCAATTTTCTCAAACAATTAAGGTCGTTCGAAATGATAATGGAACTTAGTTTAATTGTTTGATTGATTATTTTAATGCAACTGGAATTTTGTTTCAAACTTCGTGTGTGGGTACTCCACAACAACATGGGAGAGTTGAAAGGAAACATAAACATATTTTGAATGTGGGTAGGGCATTATTTATTTTTGGGGTGAATGTGTTCTTGCTGCCGCTCATTTAATTAATCGTACACCCACTTCCATGTTACAAAATAAAACATCTTTTGAGATACTTTTTGGTAAACCATTCTCTTTTGGTGCTATTTGAACCTTTGGGTGCTTGTGCTTTGCCCATAATCAAAAGACTAAGGGAGATAAATTTGCAAGTCGGAGTCGAAAGTGTATTTTTTTGGGTTACCCGTTCGGTAAGAAGGGGTGTAAATTATTTGATCTTGATACAAAGGAATTTTTCGTGTCTAGAGATGTGAAATTTGTAGAGGAGGTACTCCCGTTTGGGTGTTTGGAAGATGTCAATATAATATCTAGTGAGAATAATGATCATGATATTCATGAAGATTTTGCTGAAATAATATGAAGATGAGGATGTTGACCTTTTGATTAATGATAATGGATCTACTGGGTCTATGCATGGTTCTGCTTCGGATCAGTCTACCAGTCCATAGGAAATGGGTCGTGGTGTTCGGGAAAAGTTCCCAAATGTTCTGTATCGAGATTTTGTGACACATACGGTTTTTGCTAATGGTCCATCTTCTGATTCTCCTCCTTCCAATCACTCCTTAGGTACTCCTTATCCTCTAGCACATTACATAAATTGTGACAATTTTTCTATAAATTATCGTTCTCCACCTTCCAATCACTCCTCAGCCATAATTAAGGGTAAGGACCCTAAATTATTTAAAGAAGCAATGAAATCCAATGAGTGGCGTTGTTCCATGAAGGATGAGATACGAGGTCTAGAAGACAACGTCAAGGCTCAATTTGATTTTCTTCACTCCAAGTTGGGCATTTTTAAATCTCGTGCTCCAACTTGAGGGGTGTATTGAGATATGTTTAGAATATATGATTAAGATATTATGATACATTTAGAATATATGATTAAGATATTATGATACATTTAGAATATATGATTAGATGTTATGAGTGGTATGTGATAAGGGATATATCTTCGGAAGATTTCCTGCTGCTTCCGCAATATATGATATGGTGTTATGAGTGGTATGTGATAAGGGATATATCTTCGAAAGATTTCCTGCTGTTTCCGCAATTTTAGAGTTACCATAAGATAGAGTCTTGGGTATGTATTATAAATAGGGATGCTGGTGATTAATAATAATTCAAGCTGAGTTTTACCAATTCTTCAAAAATGAAATGTAGAAAAGGAACAAATGAACTACCATCAGAATTTTTTTTTACACTTTTAATTTTAACTGGTTTATCCAATATGATGAATTTTTTAGTTACTTTAGGAAAGTTAAAAAGCATTGGCATTTCACTTAGGGATATAAATCAAAGCATGGGCGATGCATTTTCTCAACAATATTGAGGCTTTATGGTTCATGATATTGTAAGTATGCGTTTTCAAGTTTAAATTTGTATCAATCATTATTGTAACAAAAATCAAAGGCATGTCTTCTTACAAACACAAAGTGCCAACTTAGAGGAGAATACAAAGACAATCTTTAGGGTATACAATTCGCAAATCTGTATCTCTTTCTGAATGTAGAATAAAAACAACATATACATTGTGAATTACATATTAAGTAAATAATAGTTATCTATAGATTCTACTATTTAAATCCATGGAGGAAATTATTCATCTAGGACATTTTATTATTAAATTCATTTTCAAATACCTTAACTATAAAATGTTACCCATAGTTTAACAAAGTAATTAAGCTTGAAGATGTGTATTTTACTAAGCCCGTCAATTGATACCTGAAAAATCCTAAATCCATCAGAATCCATATCCGAATAGCGGAATACTATCCGATATTAGGAAAAAAATGAAAATGTATGCGTATATGAAAGCATCCGCATTAGAAAATTATTCGTTCGTTTTTTTTTATGATTATAGTATATATTTATATTTTTATCACAATAAAAGATATGTATTTATTATTTTATTAAGTTAATAGTTTATATTTGTGTGCATTTAATGTATATTGACTACTCAAAACTATTTGTTATGAACATATTCGTTTCTTTTTCATACTTTTATAACTAATAGGATTGAAAAAACATTATGTTAAACAAAATTTCCTATATATATATATATAGTGTGTGTGTGTGTGTATTGATTTATTGATCATTAGCAGATATGATAATTATCTAATATCCATCCAAATCTATGGATGAAGATATCTGATATTTAAAAATTATTTCGGATGCAGATATGGATATGGCAACATTTACATATAAAAGTATCCATTGACAGACCTATATTTAACTATTATCTTAAACTAATTAAGGTTAGGAAGATTAAGGAATCCATATGATAATAAATCAAAAGCTTAAATTAATTAAGGATCCAAATAACAATAAAAATTCATATAGTTGGCTTGGGTGCATCATATTTCTATATGTTTGAAAAATCTACGTTTTGAAAGATGGCTAAATGATAAAACATGAGACTTAAGAATAAAAAAATTAATTTTGTGTATCGAGGTACAAAAGAATAAGAAGTGCTAAATTCAAATAACTGGAGTTGGAAATAAATAAAAAATAATACTTACAAAAGCATGTTGTTCCAAAAAAAATACATGACGTAGAAGAGAAGTGCTAGAATTTATTGGCTGCCTGGAAAGTGAAGGCCCAGTGGCCGCCTAGAGAAGAAGCTCACTAAGTTGTCCAACACAGTCTAGCGAAGAATAATTATGAGTTCATATTCAATTATTCAAATATAATATCAGTTGTTCATATTTATGGTTTGGTTATAGTAAAACAAAGTCCACAACTCATTCAAAATTAGTAGAAAGTCGTACCATTATAATGCAGATTTTTACTAAGATGTCCACAAAAAAGATTTTGACTAAGATGAAATTTCTATTTAATTATAATAATAAAATCGTTGTAAGAGAGATATATTCCTAAAGGAGTTTGCTTTGGTATCAGCTGGTTAGGAGAGATTTTATAACCCGACAGAAAATAAAAATTAATATATGCTTAAACATGCATATTTATTATGAAAGTGAGTGAAAATTAATTTTTTCCACGATATAAACCGGTAAGTTCCCTTCATGCTTCATCTATCATGATTGCTAGGTAATACAACAAGCATGTTCATGGCATAGATGGTATAATGGAAATTTATGGGAGGAAAAAGCATGTATTATTTTTTTGTACCGTGCTAGATATTGGTCACTGAAAATTCTAGACCAAACCAACTTGAACTTAATATAATGATAATAAGGGTTTGCAAAATGTTACCTAAACACACATTTTCGTATGATGGCAAAGTGATTATACATGCAATGAAGAATAACTTACCAGATTACGAAGAAATTATATCCAGGTATGACATAGCAATGAGTTGCATGATAACTCTTTTTGATGGAATCTTCTGTTTGGGCAATGGGTCGCTCTTAATAACTCATCATTTACCACTATTTTTGTAAGTTCCATAACAACCGCTAATAAAAGTTATTGGCCATTTTCTAGAACAAACTATTGTCATTATATTTAATCCAGGCAAGTAAATATTTGTGTATATAACAACCACAATTATATAAGAATAAACCAAGGCACAATAGACCACATGCATAATTACAATTACTAAGGATGGAAAAAATAATGATCATATTTTACAAATATTACCATATATTATTTGAAATTAGATTTCCACCTAACCTTTAGTGGATTTGGAATGTAAAAAAGATAATCAAACAGAACAACACAAATTTGTAACCTACTCGAAAACTAATTCAAAGTTATACAATTAGGGTACTTATCATAATAGTTTAGTAAACAATCCTCTTCTTAGCTTTCAGATGTGAAGGATAAAATTAGGAAGTAGCGTTGATGTGTAATAAATTATGGTACGATAATGATGTCCATGGTTAAACTGGATGTAGTACCGCTCTACTTGTTCATGTACTAAAAGTGTTGCTGATATCATCCCCAAAAGGAAAAATAAAAGGGATGAGTTAGTTTGAAGTTCATGAATGTCTTGAAGAATGAGTTATGCACATTAGATCAAATTAATGTCTAAACGTTGAAATTTCAGTAGACAGTTGAAGCAACTTACTGCATATTATTGGGTTGATCAATCCAAACAACAAATTAAAATATGTGGAATATTACAATTCAAAAATATGTACTAAGCACTGTATATACCCATAAGTCAAATATAATTATAGGATCCTAATAAACATCGTAATATTGTTTTCATAATACTTGAAAACTTAATCAACTCCCATTTGTGAAATCATAATTCTAAAAAGAACTAGAATAAACATAGCAGTAACTCATTAGTTCAAAAGGCATGAAATTTCATGTAATTATAACTCTATGTTAAACATATACTACTTTTTGACACATGATACTCATTTCCTTCCACTACATAAAAAGAACAAAAATATTGCTAAATGGACTAAAAATATAATAATATGTTAAAAACTACACTGAAACATATCATAGTGTATTCCAAGTTTAACCAACTTGGGGTTGCACAAGTATGACAAACCCTCGATTTCAAAATGGGGGTACTCCAATTCCGTCTAATAAAAAAAATTCAAATCAGTTATTGCAATTGATATATCTGTCAAGAAGTAAATAGCATACGATACTTGAATTACCAACCAATGGATTAGATCACAATTAAAATAACGAAATGAAGAATCCTTGCGTCCGTAGTTTATCTGGAGGACAGTTTCGAATTGTTGGATGATTGCGTCAACGGCAGAGCATAATACAATCGACCAAGATAAACACCAGATCGCTGCGCAGATGCAGCCAGAGGTAGGAAGTACATGTTATGGAAATAGTAGCGCTTTGCGGAAGCTTTTATCAACGGATCTTTATTACCGAAATCACAAAGAGATAACTTGGATAGAAAATAAGACGAAATTGAAATCAAAATGCAATAACACAAGATATTTCACCCAACTACCCACTTTATTGATTCATCAAAATTTTGTTTACAATTAATTGAACAAAGCTGAAATAAACAAAATACCATTGAATCAATAACCAAACCGAGAAGGGAGCAAATATCTATATGGCTAAAATTGTTGGAGAAGAAGAATAAAGATGGAGAAGAGAAAATTAGCAAACAGATTTTCCACCACACTTGTACACTCTCTTCTAGTCTCTATTTAGATAGTCAATTACTTAATGCCTAAGTTAACATTAGATGGCAAAAAACAATTTGATTATCCAATTAAAGAGAGAAATAAATATACTCAAATATGCCTATTAATTAGGGAAAACAAAATCTTCTCTTTCTTTCTTTTGCATATTTAGTTCCCTCTATTTGTGAATTTGTATCACCAAACACTCCATCTTGATGCAAAATCACATATCTTCAATATATCAAGCATGCCATATGGAGATCTATCACAAATCATCATATCTCAACCACACTAAATTACAAACCTCAACCACCGCCCGCAAGTGATGCATCTCCCACACGAGGTGCACCATACAAATCAAGTCTCAAAAAACGTTTGTAATGCCACAAAGATCTTCATCATGTCTGTGTGGATTCTGCAATTCGACACCCGTCTATCACTCGATCTGAGCTCATTACCTGATACGTTCGTTATTACCAATTGGACTTCTTCAGTGGTAAGTGCCAGAGATCAGGTAATGTATATTCCCGTTTGGGCATACTTTACGCATATTCCATCTATTTTGCAGCCATTGATGTGCTTGAATCGGTTAGCATGCTCTATTGGCAAATTGAAATGTTTTGACACTAATACGGTAACTCGTGAGGGATTAGTTCATGCCAAGGCACTGATTGAAGTAACCCCTAATAAGCCGCCTCCACCTTCGATTAGAGTCTAGCTCGTTGTTGGCCATGTAACGGAAGTTCATGTTAGATATGGCTGGCACCTGACATTTGTTTTGCTTGTCAGTCTTTTGACCACCTTACCAACTCTTGCAAGATCCCGGAATCGTCCATGGAGGCTCTTCCTCCACCCAAGATTTTTCTCCCTCGTCATGCTGTTTGAAAGTAGGTTCCTAAGATTAGGAACTGTGCTTCCGTGACTAAGGACCAGTCTGGTAGCCCTTCGGACGTTGCGCCTATTACTGATGTTGCCTCTGTTCCACCTATATCACTGTCTCATCATGCCTTCCCTTCTATTGAAGGTGTTGTTTCCCTTATGATCTCTCCTTCTGATGCTACTATTATTCAGTGGAATTCTTCCGATAAAGCGTGGATACACAAGGTCGTCGGAGGTGAGATATGACCCTGTTCGTACGGATTTACATGGGTTTGTTAGTGAATTTAAAGATGAATCCAGGCATCTTCATTACTCTATTGATAGGGAAGGTTTTGTGCTTTTAGTTGATGGGGACCTTGGTGTTAAAAATAGAGCTATTCCAGATGATGATAGTTAGAATAGGAAATTTGTCTATTGTATGGATTACTCTAGTTATGCACTGAATCTTGCATCCCTTTTCGCTGGTTTTCTACATGTGACAGTCCTGACTCTTTGGTCGAAGGTAGTGGTTCTTCCTATTTTGAGGAGGACTAGCTTTAGGTCATTTATAGTTGCTTAGACATCTTTTGCCTAACTCTTGTTTTGTATTTTCCTTTTACTAGTAGTTGAGGCATGCTGTCCTGCTCCTGTATTAACTTTTGATTTGGTAATAAAGTGAACGGCCTACTATAAAATCAATCACCCTTGAAAAAAATGAGTCGCGCAAATACTTAGTTATATTATTGTGTTGAAATCAGGCATGGTTAGTTTGAATTTTTTTCTAAGCTGCAACACCTAATTTTTTTTAGTTTGAATTTTTATTTTTAATTAATAAAGAATGAATTTTTATAAGAAGTTTATTTGTTAGATACTATTTCTAAATGATATTAAGATTTGGTAATATCTATAAAGAGACATTTTGAAGTTGTAAATAAAGTTTATTCGTTAGATCCTATTTTTAAACGACATTAAAATTTGATAATATTTATAGAGGTGCATATTGAATTTGTAAAGAAAGTTTATTTGTTAGATTCTATTTTTAAAAATATTATATTATATGATTTAGCAATATTTGTAGATGGACATTTTGAATTTGTAAAGCAATTTTATCTGTTAGATTTCATTTTTAATTGTATTAAGATATACTAATATCTCTAGAAGGGCATTTCGAATAGTTCATATTTATTCCAAAAAATTATGGTACCAAAGATACTGCAATTATTATTAAAAGATTTGGTAATATCTATAACAAAGCATTTTGAATTTGTAAATAATGTTTATTTGTTAAATTTTATTTTTAAGCAATGTTAAGATTTAGTAATATTTGTAAACGTGTGCTTTGAATTTGTAAAGGAAGTATATTTGTTATATTCTATTTTTAACTAATATTATGACTAGCTAATATCTTTAGAAGGACGTTTTTGGTAGCTCACGCCGACACTCTAAAAGTGTGACACCAAATGTATTACACGTATTATTAAAAAAAAGGTATTATATTATGATTTGGTAAAAGGAGCTTTGCACGACAAGTCCTTGTTTTTAATTAAAATGAACAAAACACTCTTACGCAATAATCTATGTAAATTAGATCCCCGTGCATGCATTTTTTTCATTTGTGGCAGTTATTTTCACACTTTTATTTAAAATCTGCACCTTATCAATTATCAATATTTAAAATATAATGACATTTTCTACAAATATTGGTTAACAAACCGTTTTCACTGTTAAATCACAAATTTTATTATCTTTTCAATGATAAGTAATATAGACATGTAAAAATCAAAATTTCAAAAATCTTTTGTTCCAACTCGAGTATTTGAAATTTTGAAACACAATTATATTTTCTAGTTATACCACTTGAAAAAAATAACAATTGATGCAATAAAAACATCTTGCAGACGCAATTATGGTTGCATCCAGGACCTGTATTTTAGTGATGCAGTTATAACTGCATTACTAGCATTTTAATGGTGTAGTTTTTAAATGCAGTTTTTAACCGCAATTTTTAACTGCATTAATTAAATGCAATTAAAAAATGCATTTAAATACACTTATTTAAATGCGGTTTTTAATTGTATTTTGGTAATGCAGTTAAAAACTGCATTTAAAATTTACTTAAAAATAATTAAACCAAGCTAAAACAACTAGAAATACAATGTACACAAACCTCAAAACAAATTCCATTTTCATAAACTTTCATCATCACCGTTCTTACCCTGTTCAAAATACCTCTTTTCACATTCTAAAATAAAATATAACTAAAGAACATGCATGAAAAGTTTTTTTCCATGATAGTTATTTTTTTGGCAAATGATCACTACATGGAACCCGTAGTGTTGAATCACTAGTTTTGATTCATGACAAATCAGTTCAGAGGCCAAGAAAAGAATTTACATTCATACATAACAAAAACAAAGACAATAGAGGATCAAGACTACACCTCTATGCTTAAAGTAACTATTATTTCTGTTGAGTCTTAGTTATATGTTAAAATCAATCCTCAAGTTTTCAACGTTTTCAATTTTTCATTAAAATGAAAATTCACTATGCAAAATATGCACAGCCAGTCGACTGACTGGTTATGCCAGTCAACTGACTGTGCATATGCACAGTCGTGAACTCTTTTAAATTTTAAAACGTACATGGTTTTTAAAATTTCAAATACCAGTCGACTGACCACAATCTCCAGTCGACTGAACCGGCTTCAACTGCAAAATTTCTGAATAGACTCTTCTTCCATGAAGAGCTGTAAACCATCAAAAGTTGTCTCTCTTGGCTGAAACTCTTCACCAAGGGTTGTAGTTTTCTGATAATTATATATAGGAGTTCTCTCTTCTTCAAAACTTACCAACTTTCTAATTCTAACTCTTTATTTCTCTCTTGTTATTATTCTAAGTGCTCTCATACTTTCAATTGCTTTCAAATTTTTGAGTCATACTCTATATACGTTGATTATTAGCAATATTCTTCCTTCTCAAATCTTCACATACTACTTATATACTTGAGGAATTGATTATAGGAAGTTTGTAATCTTAATTGACAAATCAGTGTTATCTAGAACACACTTAGTCAACTACTTTCATAGTTTGTTAAAGACCTGTTCTGCTGCTCAGGCAAGGGAAAGTCCTCTTCTGCCGCTGAGGCAAAAATCCTGTTCTGCTGCTCAGGTGTCTGTTCCGCTGCTCAGACCTATTCCTCCGGGTTAAGTGAGGGTATTGTTAGTTAAAGCCAGAAGTTAGTCTGGGACTGGATGTAGGACGGTGCTACGAACCAGTATAAAATATCTGGTGTCATTTTACTATACTGCTTTTATATTTCGCACTATTTACTATCTATACCCTGCATTACTGTTTATCCATATTATACGGTCCAATATACTTTCATTTGGTATCAGAGCCAGGCATCTTATAACCGACAAAGTTATCTGATATCTTATTAATATGGAAAATAACACCAGCACTACCACTAACACGTCACTAACACTAGTTTTATTGAAGGTCAATCCACTGCACCTCCTTTCTTTAATGGTTTAAACTATAATTACTGGTCTACTCGTATGAGAATTTACATGCAATCTAATAGTTTTGAATCATGAAATATCACTCAAAATGAATATACTCTTCCTACTGAAGAATATTCCACTTGGTCAAACACACAAAAATTAGATGCTACTGCCAATGCTAAAGCTATGAACATGTTATTTTGTGCATTAGATAGAAATGAATTTAATCGTGTTAGCATGTGTCAAACTGCTTATGAAATATGGAGAACACTTAAAATTACTCATGAAGGAACTAACAAGGTCAAACAAAGCAAAATCTCCATGCTCAAAAATCAGTTTCAAAACTTTAGAATGAAACAAGATGAATCCATCAATGATATGTATTCTAGATTTCAAGATATTTATCACTCACTATTAGGATTAGGAGAGAAGTACACTGATTTTGATATTGTATCAAAAATCCTAAACTCTTTAATGGATGAATGGGAAAGAAAAGTCTTAGCTATTGAACAAGCAAATGATCTCTCTACCATAAAACCAGAAGAGTTGATAGGAAATCTAATGTCCTATGAAGTAAATTTGCAGGCAAAACGAGTACAAGCACAAGACAAAAAGAACATAGCTTTTCCTACTGAAGAAGAAAAAGATGAAGATTTGAATGAAGAAGATTTAGCATTTATTGCTAAAAATTTCAAAAAATTCTTGAAATTTCGAAAAACTAACAAAAATAATGGAAAAATGAACTTTCCAATCAAACCATCATCTTCAGTTCTAGAATGTTATAATTGTCATAAGAAAGGTCACATTCAGAAGGAACGCCCAGAATTAAAGAAAAAATATGTCAAGGGAAGAAAAGACAAGAAAAAGAAAGCATTCTCAGTAACTTCGGATGACTCAGATACTTCTTCATCAGAAAACAGTAGTGACAGTGAAAACGAGCAAGCTAATGTCTGCTTCATGGCTACTAAAAATGAGGTTAGTAATTTTACTTTTGATGACATGATTGAGATAAATTCAGAACTAGTGATACTTTGAAAAATCTCAAAAGAAAATATAAAGAATCTCGTGAACTTCAGAACAAAACAGAATTCGAAAGAGATATGCTTAAAGATGGGAAAAAAATACTAGAGGAAGAACTTGAGAAATTACAAGAATCATACTCTAATATCAATTCTCAACTCACTCTTTTGAGTCAAGAAATTGAAACTCAAAAAGAAAAGAATGACGCTCTTGTTTCTGAAAATCGTGAACTAAAAACAAAAGTAAAATTGATAGAATTGGATAATACTAGTCTTAAAACTAAGTTAGAAAGCATTACTAAAAATGTTTCAAACTTTAACAAAGGAAGAGAAACTTTATCAAAAATTATTGGTAGCTCTCAATCTATCTTAAGTAAGAAAGGATTAGGATATGTTAAGAAAACAACTGCTCCATCTAGAAAGAAAATTAGGAGAAATGTTGATCGTACTAAAATACACACAAGAAATCTTTTCTCAAAAAGTATAAAAATATGGGTTCCTAAAACAAACAACAATTTAATTAGGAAGAAATATATAAACACTTTTTTTGAAACTGTTCATAAAAATAAGGATTACATTTTTAAATGGGATACTAAACCCTCTTGGGTTTGGTTTCCTAAGATTCAACTCTTAGGACCCTATAAAAAAGTGGGTACCAATATTATCGTTTATTTTTTGCAGGTCCCACTCAAGAAAAGAGGAAAATGGATACTCGATAGTGGTTGCTCAAAACACATGACAGGAGACAAAAATATGTTATCAAACATTATTTACTCAGATGGAGGCTCTGTCACATTTGGAGACAACTCCAAAGGATACATCATCGGCAAAGGCAATGTGGGCAACAATGGTATTTCAAAATTACCTCTTATTTCAAATGTTTTACTCGTCAAAAATTTAAAACATAACTTACTTAGCATCAGCCAATTGTGTGACAAAGGATTCAAAATCCCTTTTTCTAAAAACAAATGTAGTATTTTTGATCAAAATCAAAATCTTATTTTTGAAGGGTATAGAGACAGAAATATCTATGTTTTAAATATGAAAATAAATCATAATTCAGAAATGTGTTTAATAGCCAAAGAAAATGATCCTTAGTTATGGCACAAACGTTTTTGTCATATTAATTTTCAAGCTATAAATAAGCTTTCTAAAAATGATTTAGTAAAAGGTCTACCAAAAATGAATTTTAAAATAGAAAATATTTGTGATGCTTGCCAATTAGGAAAATTAACAAAATCATCTTTTAAATATAAAAAGTTATTTCAACTTTACAACCACTTGAATTACTACATATGGATTTATTTGGACCAACACAAGTACAATCCATCAATCACAGTAGATATGTGTTTGTGATTGTTGATGATTTTTCTAGATATACTTGGACTATTTTTATGAAAAATAAAAGTGATACCTTTGATAATTTTAAAACTTTTGCCAAAAGAATTCAGAACTTTAAAAATTTAAAAATAAAAAATATATGAAGTGATCATGGAGGTGAATTCGAAAATGAAGCCTTTGAACATTTCTATAAGAAAAAAGGAATATTCCATAATTTTTCATTTCCTAGAACTCCACAACAAAATGGATTTGTAGAACGTAAAAATAGAACCTTACAAGAATGTGCAAGGACTTTGTTAAATGGAAGTACGTTACCAAAACATTTTTGGGCTGAAGCAGTTGCAACAGCTTGTTATGTTTTGAATCGTGTTTCTAATCGACCACTAACTAAGAATACTCCTTATGAACTTCTTAATGGACGAAAACCAAATATTTCCTATTTTAAAGTTTTCGGTTCAAATGTTTTATGTTAAACACAAAAGATCAGCTTGGTAAATTTGATCCAAAATCCGATGAAGGAATCTTTTTAGGATATTCAGATCGTAGCAAAGCTTATCGAATTTATAATAAAAGAACAAATATCATTGAAGAAAGTCTTCATGTATCTTTTGATGAAAATTTTAAACCAACTCCAAGTATAATAGATGATGAAGATTTCCCTGATAATACCACAAATACAGAAACTACAACTTTTGAAATTAATGAAAACATTGCTCACAATAACAATGAATTAATATCTCCACCTAGAGTATTAAGAGATCATCCTTCTATTAATGTTATTGGAGAACTAAATTCATCTGTTAGGACAAGAAGTCAATTAAATCAAATGGGTCATATAGCTTTTCTTTCTCATATTGAACCTAAAAACATTAAAGAAGCATCTTCTGATGAAAGCTGGTTAATCTCTATGCAAGAAGAACTAAACCAATTCGAAAGAAATGACGTTTGGGATTTAGTTTCACGACCTAGTGATCAATCAGTTATTGGTACAAAATGGGTTTTCAAAAATAAAGCAGATGAACAAGGAAATGTTACTAGAAATAAAACTAGATTAGTTGCTCAAGGTTATAATCAAGAGGAAGGAATTGACTATGAAGAAACGTTTGCTCCAGTCGCTAGACTAGAAGCAATACGAATCTTACTAGCTTTTGCATGTTTTCATAATTTTAAATTATATCAAATGGATGTCAAAAGTGCTTTTTAAATGGTTTTATAAAAGAAAATGTTTATGTTGAACAACCTCCTTTATTCATACACGAAAAATTTCCTGACCATGTCTATAAACTCAAAAAGGCTTTATACGGTTTGAAACAAGCACCCCGTGCTTGGTACGATCGTCTTAAAGATTATTTATTGAATTCTGGTTTTGAAATTGGAAAGGTTGATCAAACTCTTTTCATTAAAAGAAATAAGCATGATATTTTAATTATCCAAATACATGTTGATGATATAAATTTTGGCTCTACAAATGAGAAACTGTGTCAAGAGTTTTCTAACACAATAACCAATGAATTTGAGATGTCTCATATAGGCGAGTTAAATTATTTTCTTGGTTTACAAATAAAACAACTAGAAAATGGTATTTTTATTAATCAAGAAAAATATTGTAACAATCTAATTAATCGCTTTGGTATGGAAAATACTTCTACCAAACCAACTCCTATGAGCACAACCATACATCTTGATAAAGATGAAAATGGCAAAAGTATTGACCAAAAATTATATCGAAGTATGATTGGATCGTTACTATATTTAACAGCCAGTAGACCTGACATAATGACGAGTGTCTGTTTATGTGCAAGATTTCAAGCAGATCCCAAAGAATCACATTTACGAGCAGTAAAACGCATACTACGATATCTTAATAAAACCAAGAACTTTGGACTATTCTATCCAAAGGAATGTCCTTTTGATTTAGTATCCTATAGTGATGCTGATTTTGGAGGAAGCTGGACAGATAGAAAAAGTACAAGTGGGACTTGTCACTTCATTGGACGGTCTCTTGTATCTTGGTTTAGTAAGAAACAAAGTTGTGTTTCATTATCGACTTGTGAAGCAGAATATATTTTTGCAGCTCTGGCATGTGCTCAAGTCATTTACATGCAACAAACACTACAAGATTTTGGTTTTAATTTAAACAAATCAACAATTTATTGTGATAACATTAGTGCTATTAATTTATCTAAAAATCCCGTTAATCACTCACGAACAAAACACATTGACATTCGTCATCATTTTCTTCGTGATAATATTGAAAAGGATTTAATAAATCTAGAATTTGTTTCCTCTGATAAACAATTGGCAGATATATTTACAAAACCTTTAAATAAAAATACTTTCATTCATTTAAGAAGAGAACTTGGTATTCTTTCATTTAAAAATTTATAAAATTATATATATATATATATATATATATATACTTATATATTTGTGACCTCTAATAACTCAATCTTAAAACAAAATATATAAATCAAATTGTTATCAAAATAAAAATAAAATTTTTATGACTACTAGTAAGATTTGAACTCATAACCTCTCCTATATGTTCACAAACTTTTACCATTTAAGCTATGAGTGTTTCTTATCTCACCTGGAAGTTTGGTTTTATTTGTTCTATTTTTTTCAAAAATAATATAACATAGCCACCGGGATTTGAACTCATGACTTCCAGATGATAGTTCAATAGATTACCAGCTGAGCTATACATGTTTTTCTGCTAAACCACATGCTTGCGATCACTTTAAGCCGTTTATTTTTAAATTAATTTTCATCCACTATTCTAATCTCTGGTTATTAATCAATAGTTGCTTATAACCATTCAATATAAGCTCAATTGCAACTATATAAATCACACTCTTCACCTTTCATATTCAATTGCAAATTAATTCAAACAAGCTTTTCAAATTCAAGCTTCTCAGCAATGGCATCTTAAAACTCTTATGATTCATCAAACTCAAAACTATCCTTTGCTACTCCAACTTCCTCTAGTAGCTATAACTCATCCAGCAATTCTACACCATCATTACCAACTCCGACCCATGTTCATGAACCGGGAAGAAATCACATCGGATTTTCACCTAAACCAAAGAAGTCTAGAAGATCTTTGTTCCTTTCACCAAAAACTAAAGAGAAAATTGATGAAATACATCATTATCAACAGGAGCAAGTTAGTCTACAAAGAGAAATGTTCTATGAACAACGAATGAATTCAAATTGCCTTGGTCTTATTGAATCAATCGCTCTTAAATTTTGTGGAAAATAGGCTAAGCATGATGTTGTTCAACCTTCATCATCCCATCAACCAAGCTCTTCTAGATGGAACAAATGGGAACAAACTTCACCTCAACATCAGGCATCTCCAAATTCATGGGAACGCCAAAATTATTGGTCGCCTTTACAACCTTATGTTGAGAATACAAAAGTTGAACCACAAGAATCATCTCCTAAGACCCCTAAATAATAATCGATTCTTGTGTATCATTGTTCCTAAATACTTGTATTTCGAATTTGAATTTGTTTCTTTAATAAATTTTCATTTTTTAAGCCTTACAGCATTATTTACTCCCAGTCAGTCGACTGGAAATTTAAGTCAGTCGACTGATGTCAAGGTCTCCAAACTCTCGGGAAACCATTCAGACCTAAATAATCAGTCGACTGACTAAGCAAAACTTTTAAATTTTTACGTGTACCAGTTGACTGGTTTATTTTTTCCAGTCGACTGGCTGTACGAGTTACCCTTTATCTTCCTCATTTACTTACCTTTTCCCCTTTTTTACTTTACTCTTCTCAGTTTTTTTAACCCAAAATTTTCCGCCCTCAAACCCTAGAAACCCAATTCCACTCAATTTTCGAATCAAAAATCGTTCAAATGGCTCCTCCAAAACGTCAAAGGCAAGGCTCTTCATCCATCGATCCTACCGACGCTCAAATTGCTCAATGGTTGTACAATGACGTGGTAGTTACAAGATGGCACAAGATGAAAAATTCAAGGATATTTGTGGGTTCATTCATGGTTTACAGCGACTTCGCGGCTTATGGATTACAAGAACTCATGCGTAGATCCGGATTGGAGTCTCTACTTAATTTGAATTCAAATTCTCACAGGATCAATCACCTAATGGTAAAATTATTCTATGCCAATTTAAATCTACCTCATCAACGTCCATCAAACACAAATGATTGTGTTTGGAGTTTAGTATGTGGAAAACAAGTATTTTTTTCTTTAGATCGAATGACACACATTCTTCAAACTCCTAATCATGGAATTCCACTTGATGATGTCGAATGTAATATTCGACAAAGGGATCGAATTAGCCATATGTTCATGGGAGATTACATGACGGAACTGAAATATAGTCTCCTTCGTCCAAAAGCGAGAGTTGTTCACAAAGCTCTCACGAGGAGTATATTATCAGGAACTGGGTCATATGAACTAATCTACCCAGAAAACTTCAAAGCTCTATATGCGGTTTGGGGAGGAATTCAGGTAAACTGGCTACGAAGAATATTGGACGAGTTTCTCACTTTCAACAATGGTAATATGAGAATAATTTATTTCGGAAAGTATATCATGCGATTGCTTTTAAATGTGGGTACTCCTCAACCGGAATCCGAAACTTCTTCCGTTGGAGTTATCAATATTTGCACATTAAGCCTCATGAAACTACCATCAGCTCCACCAACTTTTACCTCCTTTGAAGAATGGCATCCACACCAACATCAACATTCATCAGGCGGGCCGGTTATTCGAGAACGTACTTCTCATCCCGAAGAAGACGAAGAAATTCGTCTTGCAACTTCAGCCAGTTTACGAGAATCCGTTGAAATTCTTTCTAAGAATCAACAAATATTAGGATCTCGCTTGAAGAAAGTGGATAAAAAATTGGACAAAGTAAAAGGATTCTTCTCTATTCTTTGGGATGCAATTTCATGTTCCACTTCCACAACTGCCTCTTCCATAGCTCATGGTAAACGACCAGAATCAAGGTTTACATGGTCAACTTCTGAAGAGCATACTAGTAGTGATACTAGTGGCACAGGCAGTGGTGCTCATGGAACTTCTAGGTCTGGAAAAGAACCTGCACCAGAGGAAGATTTCGATTGACGTCTTGATGAGTAGGTTTTGTGATGAGTAAATAGGGTATGCATTATCTATCTTAAGTTTTTAATTCGAACATATTTAAATCTTGTCTTAAAACTCGTAATTTATTTAAATATCGAGACTTGTACTAAATAGTCTCGCTTTTTATATTTTTCTCTTTACATTTATATATTATGCTGTGTCTCCTTTTTTTGTCGATGACAAGGGGGAGAAAAGTATGTGCACTAACATATTTGATGCAGGAAAAAGATATCATATATTCAGGGGGAGAAAAAATAAATTGTATCTGAAAAAATATACAGGTTGTCATTAATCAAAAAGGGGGAGAATGTTGAATCACTAGTTTTGATTCATGACAAATCAGTTCAGAGGCCAAGAAAAGAATTTACATTCATACATAACAAAAAGAAAGACAATAGAGGATCAAGGCTACAGCTCTATGCTTAAAGTAACTATTATTTCTGTTGAGTCTTAGTTATATGTTAAAATCAATCCTCAAGTTTTCAACGTTTTCAATTTTTCTTTAAAAAGAAAATTCACTGTGCAAAATATGCACAGCCAGTCGACTGACTGGTTATGCCAGTCGACTGATTGTGCATATGCACAGCCGTGAACTCTTTTAAATTTTAAAACGTACATGGTTTTTAAAATTTTAAATACCAGTCGACTGACCACAATCTCCAGTCGACGAACCGGCTTCGAGTGCAAAATTTCTGAATAGACATCTTCTTCCATGAAGAGCTGCAAACCATCAAAAGTTCTCTCTTGGCTGAAACTCTTCACCAACGGTTGTAGTTTTCTAATAATTATATATAGGAGTTCTCTCTTCTTCAAAAATTACCAATTTTCTAATTCTAACTCTCTATTTCTCTCTTGTGATTATTCTAAGTGCTCTCATACTTTCAATTGCTTTGAATTTTTGAGTCATACTCTATATACTTTTATTCTTAGCAATATTCTTCCTTCTCAAATCTTCACATACTACTTATATACTTGAGGAATTGATTATAGGAAGTTTGTAATCTTAATTGACAAATCAGTGTTATTAATAACACGCTTAGTCAACTACTTTCATGGTTTGTTAAAGACCTGTTCTGCTGCTCAGGCAAGGGAAAGTCCTCTTCTGCTGCTGAGGCAAAAATCATGTTCTGCTGCTCAGGTGTCTGTTCCGCTGCTCAGACCTATTCTTCCGGGTTAAGTGAGGGTATTGTTAGTTAAAGTCAGAAGTTAGTATGAGACTGGACGTAGGACGATGCTCCGAACCAGCATAAAATATCTGGTGTCATTTTACTATACTGCTTTTATATTTCGCACTATTTACTATCTATACTCTGCATTACCGTTTATCCATATTATACGGTCCAATATACTTTCACGTAGACACTTTGAAATCCATACTTTCACCTTTTAATTCTTAATTTTTTAATAAATAAAAAGTAATAAAATGAACGGTGGAGATTTGTTTGGTCTGTGTGAACCATACAAAACAGGACAAGTGGATTTGAACCCTTTTTCTTAGTACTTTATTCAACATGTTCAGTATAATTATTTAAAACGAACGTTATGGCACGCGCTTCGTGCTTGATGATAGTATGTACTTCGCTTGATGGTATGTACATTATTCAACATGCTCAGGATAATTATTTAAAACGAATGTTATGGCACGTGCTTCGCGCTTGATGATGGTATGTAATTTGCGTATGAATCGTTCTTCTATAATTTATATGTGATTAACACATTTATGAGAAAATGATTTGAAAAAATATTTAGACATGTTTTTACGTTACAATCATGTGTAAGTTAATTAAAATTTTTATTTATAAGTTGCAATTTTTAATTTTTTGTTATGAATTTTATCTATATTATTAATTAATAAACAAAAAATTTGAAAATGATGTTTATTTGTTTAAATGAAGTTTATTTATTAGATTTTATTTTTAAGCGTAGAATGACATTTTGAATTTGTAAAGAAATATAACTGTTATATCCTATTGTTAATGGATGTCAAGATTTATTAATATCTGTAGGAAGACATAGCTGATAGTTCATGCTGATCTAAAAAACGTGACACAAAAGGTATTACAATTATTATCAAAAATGTGTTGAATTATCCCGAAGACTCTTTTATTATCTGATGATGCAATGGTGGCATTTGACCTACTCTCATTTTAATAAACACGCAAGCCTATAACTATATTCATCGAAACAGTCATGTTTTACCGATTTTTTATGATTGCGCTTCAATTTCATCTACGGCTATTTTTTGGCCAACCATTGAGTAAAGAAGAACAAAGTCGTAAGCCATGACGTACAATACCAATAATTCAAGGCCGTGGAAAGAACGTGTCCACGCACACAACTTACAATACGCAACCACCAAATTTAGATGGTGCACCTAACCTTATCTGCATGCGTACCCTGCCACAGAATAATGGGTGCAACGATGGGTGTTAACTTGCTCACGCCCACAGAAATAAATATCCCAGCGAATAGCATATTTCCAAGTGTACAGATCGAAACCGTCCGCATCTACCACCGCTTTAGGATATCCGTCCATTCAGTTTTCTAGATCTATAAAGAAGATCGCTTTGCCCTTCTCTTTTTTATTCCGCCTCTCCTCTTTCTTATCTTTTGTTCGCCTTTCTTCTTCTATTTCATTTTTTTATTTGGTTGACGAAAATTATATTTTATTTTTCTTCTGTTTTTTCTGTTTGGTTTACCAGGATTACTAGGTTGTAAGTCAAGCAAAGATCAAAAGCTGTACGGCGTCGTGGATTAGGAAGATCTCGATACTTCTTCCTTCAGTTACGGCGTTGAATTCTGATTTGATCTTTGATAAACTCGTAGATCTGTTGTAGTTGGATCGACTGATGATGTTATTCCTTGAAATATGCAATAAAATAATAAATATAGATATTATCAAGGAATGATAGAAGAAATTTCATCGAGGAAGAAGACGATGGTATGTATTTTGTATTTAGACCTTTGCCTTGTTGGGCGCGCTCGCCTGGCAGGTCGCATGATTAATAAAAATATATTTGGTTGGTGTCTTTGGGAGGAAATCGCATGGGGATAATTTATGATTTCAGCCCCAGGTTTTCCTCCCTTATAATCGCATTCCTCTCTCTTTGTTTTGTGTTTCATAGCATGATTTTCATCATCCACGGCATTCAATTTAATAAACGCTCATCAGTCGCTGATGCTAAGCAAAGGTACACCTCCGTTTATAATAACTTTTGCCAGTCTTCTATTGTTTCCGAAATAGCTTGATGAACTGCAAATACTAAAATTAGAAAATGATCGATTTTGAAGACCGTCTCTTCCCAACATGCTGTAGTTATCTTTCTTTTAATAATTTACGGTTATTCAAATAACTGCTTTCAATCCATGCCGTTCTAAAGTTATTTACATAAAAGCTAACCGTGATGTATGGATCATTAAAAACATTGTTTTGAACGGAGAAATTGTTCATGGATTCAGTTCTACGGCTTAAGATATGCACAATTACAATTATAAAGAAAAAATTATTACAATAAGAAACAAATTGCTGTGGCCTCCATTGAATTGTACTTGATCTTGGCATGGTTTAGAATCATCAAAAAGCCATGACGTCCTTGAATTAAAGTAGTCACATCATATAAATTTGGTATTCTTCCTGCTACTCAATTATTTTCCGTTTCTGGATTTGGTTTTTTTACACTCAAACATAAAATTGAACATAGAGTAGAATGACATGGCAGGCAGCTATCATTTTGATATGATCTTGTATTAAGAAATTGTCTGAACTGTTTCATTTCTTAATCCATTACAAATCGGAGTTTCTATCTCTTCTACCTCAAGTTTCTGGCGATATAATTGTTTTAAAAAAGTTCTAGTTTTTACGTGTGGTGAATTTTATGTGATTGAAATATGTATTTTCAGTTGAGCATTTATACAGTTGGCATGGATGTCCATTTAGCTTTTGTGGTGATTTCACGTATGTACATTAACTGTTTTAAGAGATATGATAAGTTGTAAATGGGAAGTGTTTGTGAAGAAAACCGAAGATGGTGCGATGGGTTCAAGTTCTGCTGAAGTTGCATTACGGGGGTCACATTTGGTAGAGTTGTTGATGGGTGGGATGCTTTTTAAAGTTGGTAATGGCTTCTGCGTTCGAGTATCTGAAGCTTTTAATTTTACGACTGAAGGCATATCTTTAAGTTTCGCATTCCAGTTGAGAACGTATGTGGCGTCTGGCTTTTCTACTTGAATGCCTTCCATTGTATTCGATATAATACATTCTGAACACGGAGGCTCGGCATCGTGATGAAAAAGTGTAGCAGTTCACAACAAACAGTGGTCGTTGCTGATGGATTTGAAATTATAAAGAAACATATTTATGCACCATCATAATTTTGTTTGATTGTTTCTGAGCAGTCCTATTTTATTGCAGTGGCAAAAATTACTCAGGGTTGGCCTCTAGCTCTAGTAAGCTCGATTATGTCATTTTGTTTGTTTTTAGCTTTTATGTCTGGTGTCACAAAGTTTATTTTCCTAGGTTATTCGGATGTTATATTTCCTTGTTTTTCCTTTTCGGTTATTGCTAGGTTACAAAAAGGTTATTTTTCTAGGTTGCGAAGTGATATACGACGTGACAGGTAGTCGTATTGTGATGGCTTCTCCTTTTCGGTTACAAAGTTTATTTTCATAGGTTATTCAATGTTGTATTTTGCTGTTAATCCGTCCTTTTTTTTTCTTACCTTCTCATTTTAGGTCTAGTCGGAATACAACTATGAAGGTGCACCAAACCTTTATAGATATCCTTTCTTTGCTTTCAGGTGTATGCTATAAGATGCAAGCATGGGCATTGTATCTGTTGGCGATATGCTTGTCCTTGAATTTTCCTACATCTGAAAATATTCTTCTACGATGCAAAGTAGATTTTGTAAGTTGGCTATGCTCTTTTGGCTTTATTGGCGGTGAACGGTTTTCTCAATGTGTGGCAGGTATGACCAGCGACTCTTTTGGATGGGTCCGTACATTTTGCCTAGTGGTATGGCGATGCTTACCCTATAGTAGTATATGTAAACATTTACAGTTAATTCTCGCTACTTTTGCTGGTGTCATCATGGTATGTTCGTGTTTTTGAGTAAAACTATTTTATAGGATTTTGGACCATAGGTCTCTATTTTCAAAATCTATGCATATAAAGTCCCCAGCAATAAACAACTCGTGTAAATTTGGTTTGTGGTGTTATTTTTTAACAAATCGTTCCTTGGTTCAGCGTTGTAAGTAGGGGCAAAAGCGGTAGCTAATAACTAAAAAAGGAATCTAATTTTCATTATTTATTATTTTTTCGGAGTTCCATCATCTTTTAAATAGTTTCAAATAGAAGAATTTGACCGTCATTCTTTGTATTTGAATAGTTTCGTTCAAATGGGTAGTAGTTGTCAAAATTGGCTACTGTTTTGGGGATGCATAAGTGCACCTCCAAATTAGTACAAGGGTCTTTGAGCTCTAAATTGGTATGAGCGCTCTGGATTTCAAAGAGGTTTCTGTATTCTCTTGTGATCTTGAGAGGTTGGTGGTTCGAATCCATCAAGATCCCGCTTGTTGCGGTATGCACCGTTATTCATTTGCCTGTGATCCCAAGATGTTTGTTATTGGGAGAACTAATTTTTTGTGTTTTTGGTCCTCGTTTTTCTTTATTCCTTTTAAACTTTTTTCAACATGGAGGACGAGTTGTAATAAACTTCGTTTTTTGAACATGTTGGATGCACTGATCAGTTTGGTGTCTGAATATCGGTTTGGGAGTTACGTCTATGATCAGTTGATGTGCGCTTAAATGAAGTGGTTGAGAGAAAAAATGGAGTCAAGATTTAGGATGCTTGCGTTCATCATTTGTAACGATGGGTTATTGTTTCCAGTGGATTTGGTTCTAAATTTACAGAGCTCTTCACCCATGAATTTCTTGTATTCTGAATTGTACGTTTTATACAGATGAATGGTGGATCTTGGCGTCATAATTATTCTATAGAGGGTGCTGTATTACGTATCTTATTACGTATCTTGCACAACAATTTTTATTTTAGTTGAAAAGATAGTCAAATAATTGAAATTTTATACAAAATAGGGGTTACAGATTTTTCACTATTAATCCAGAGGGGTAAAATATTTTGAAATTTTTGAAGGGAAGTCTTCTATTAAATTGCCACAATCAATTTTTTTCAAAGACGCACTTTCAGTTGAAAATAACATTCTAATTAATTTCAGTTTAGGAAAAGTTTTCTACTAAATGGTCGTAGTAAATAAAATTTGATCAGTGGTTCATGCACCTTGAAAGCCACAGTATTAAATAAGAATTTCAATAAACGATCATTATAATGTAAAATTGCATTTTGACGTTATCTTTAACTTCTCTGTTAATCTCGAAGTTTGGCTTTTTTTATCCCACTCTACCTTTGTTGTCCTTATTTTTTATGAACAACTACAATAATCGCACAACGCCGGAAAAACGGACCGTTAGTTGTATAATATCAACTGTAAAAAATGTTGTGCATTTTGAATGAATTTTATAAAGTGGTCAGCGTTTATAAAAGTAGTAGACTTTTTGAAAAACTAGTATATACTTCTTTATAGATTTATGAATGAGAAACAACAAATCTGTCGAATTAAAGAATGAATTTTAAGTTAAAATATGTGTAAAAATAAAATAACAGACTTTGAAAAACATTGTGCATTTTCAAGATGCTAGGCTGAGTGCAAGTAGCGTACAGAAAATGAATTATGACGCATGCCACTGATGCGTATGTGCATTACAAAATTCTTAGTTAGTAAAGGTACACAAAAACAATGTAGATTTTTTATTTTATCATAAAGCCAAATATTTTCTTTTATAGTTTATGATTCACGATTGAACTACAGGTTATTTATCTATATTAAAAACATATTTTAATGTCATCTGCATTTGGTTGCAGATACCACCACCATTCAGGCATGCAAAATCTTGTTCTCTTCTTCTTTCTTCTTTTGCCGTTATTTTTCTTCTTCCCCGTAGTGTTACAATCCAGCTGCTACTGAATAATATCGTTTACAGCTATCGATTTAAAATGGCTTTTGATATTTAATCTCGAGTAAAAAAGGTTGAAGTTATACGAATTATTAGAAGCAAAATCATATTTTAATGTTAAATCATATGCATAATACCATACAAGAACTGCTGTTATGTCTACTGTGGACAAGATTTGTTGCTGCTGCATCTTTTTTATATGAATTCATTTGGATCAACAACATTGTTACAACTAAAAAATCTATAAAAAAAGGGTTGGATTTTAGTTGTAAGAGTAATAAAAAAATGTCAATTTTATCCAAAACAGATTTCAGTCCTACGATTTCGAAGATTCGGGTCCATGTGCATAAAAACAAACCCTTCTCTTTGATCAGAAACATTCAGTTAACCAATAGAACCGGCCTAAAATTATTATTCTTTTTTACTTCGAACGATGAATATTTAATAAAAATTGCACAAATAATGAGAATATAATAAAGATAAACGAGTTAGAAAATAAAAGGAATAAAGATATATTTTCTTATGAGAATTGGATTCAGGGTATCGTACAACATTAAAATTTCCAGCTAAGAATATATACTGATTTTACGGTTGTGATTCAAACCCACGATTATATAGAAACTTTCAGCTAAAAATATATCTATTTAATGAACAGGCTTTCATGGTTGTTCCACTGTGGTTTTGCAGCAGCGTAGCCGCGAAACAGAGTCTGCAATGGGTAGTAGTGAGGTCTACGATGCTGATATTTGAATTAAGAATTTTAGTTAGTTGTCATAGTATATGTACAATATATATAGAAAATATTTCTAAAAATTTAAATTGATATTTTGTAATCGGTTATTTGAACTGGACCAACTGTATGGTGTTATGTAGGCTAACTAAGAGAAATTATATAAAGTAAATAATCCCCACCTTGAGGAGTGGGGTAAGGCTAATAACAAATAGAAACCAAAAAATGGACGCACTGTATGTGAACTCCACTGCAAAATTTTAAGAAACAACTACCAATGTGTTCTAACTGAACTGATCAAGAATATTGCGAATTGCAAAGATATCAGATCATACATGATTATGCCTTCCTTTGAAGGACAACCTATATGCAATGTGAGGTAGATTAATTTTTACATAATCCATTTTTCTTCCCTTTTTAGAAGGTGTCTGGTTGTAACAATTGTTACATAAATCATAGTCTTTCAGTCTCTTAAAAAAAAGGTAAGATATCAGTATAACAAGAACACAAATTGAATATATAACATTTGAAAATCCAAATTCTTACACTTTGGACTTAAAACTGGATCCCTTGATTAGAAGCATGCCACATCTATCGCACAGAATGCCTGTGTAAAACTCTCTACATCTAAGCGGGACCTTGGGAAAAAAGGCATCAAAGAACGAAGTGTCCCGTCTTCTCTATTATTTGAAGTATTATGGTGAATCGGTGATTCAGAAGAAATCCAAGTCTCATTTAAGGTATTTTTTATCATTATGCATTGCAAGTGTAGATGAAGGATTTGCTGGAGCATACCCACAACTTTGCTCCAAAACATAGGGTTCATGTACGGTAACAGTATTTTTTCCACAAACATCAGAACTACCAAACTATGTACCTTTACAGTTGTCTGGATAATTTTTTGCAGTTGCAACGAGTAATTCTTCAAGCATAGACAATGGTTTAGCTGCATTTGCAGTCTGTCTAGGATCGCTTGGATTTTTAACCGAATAACCAATTTCATTGGTTATCTGAGTAGGCAAATCCATGGTTTTGATGCATAAGGAGCATTAAGATCCAGTGGATTACTTGGAACAACATTTGTAAACGGTGTGCTTGATTATGAATCACAAACGGGGTCAGCTTGATTTATGACTTTAGAGAGTTGATCAACAAGGTTAGATGGTGCATGCAAGAAAGTCATAGCTTTCTTCACATCCTTATGAATATTATCCAGCACGCTTTTAAATTGCTCAGATTTTATCACTTCAGAAGCAGGTGAATATGATATAGCTTTATCTGCAACATTTAACAGATCCAAGAGCGCTGTCATGAGTGGATTCGTAACAGGTTCTGATTGTACTTTGGTGACAGGTGCAGTTTCACGCTGTGAAGATTCAGCAGATGATGTGTCCAGCTTTGACTTCAACTCAACAGTCATTCGAAGAGGGTTCAAGCACTGATTGATAACTAGGGGTGAGTAATATTTGGTTGGAACCGAATTAACCAACCAAACTAGTTCATTTCGATTGGTTTAGTTCGGTTATGAAATTATATCGGTTTGAAATCGGTTTGTAAAATAATTTTATTTTTGGTTATCGGTTTAACCGAATTAACCGAACTTACCGAACTTTTATTATATTATCCAAATTCAGGCATTATAATATTCTTAACAATTGGTTTAGAAATTAAAAAACAAAACTTATCTATTAAAAATATGTTAATTTTTCTTATAAACTTAAATAAACACTCAAAATAGTTTATATGAACATAAATTTATGTTTTCCATTGGCTAAATCAATCGTTTGAATACTAACATATGGTAAATTCTCTTACTTGATTTCATAGCTCGGTTAAATCGGTTACCGACCGGATTAACCGAAATTAATTCGGTTCGGTTTAGTTTTACTTTTTTTCGATTCCAATTTGGTTTGATATTTTTTAGTTCAAAACCGACCGAACTGACCGAACGCTCACCCCTACAGATAACAACATCGAAAAGTTCATCGTCATTGTCTAATGCGACAATGTCCCCATCTACATCAATACATGTCAGTATAAGGTCGGTATCATGGCTGAACTTGAAAAGTGAGCAAAATTTTTGCTCTAAGTTTGGTCATGTTGTGATCCATGAGCTTTAGATGGAAGTGAGCTTCGTCTAAGTGTATCTCCATATTTAACCTAAAATGTCAGGAAAAGAAAAGGTGAAAATGCAATATAGGTGTGCATGCAACTGAGAGAGTATTAATAACATGATACATAATGAGGTATAATACATAGCATAATACCAATAGAGTACTAACAGATAGTTTCCTAAAGCATTACGGCGGTAATAGTTAGGACAAAGTTCGGAGATAATAAAGTCACAAGTCAAAGTTAATCTCTTCTTATATAAAGTAGATTGCACACTAAAGAGACTGGTGGATATTTGATGAGGCATCTCATCAAACTGTGCACACCAGACATACTATGATTACAGTACTTCATAGGTAACAATGAACTGTGGACTCTATAGAATTAAGTTTCTATACGTATTTCTAAAATGACCATCCAAAACAAGCTATGTAGGGAAATAGTGTCTACAAAATACGTAAATTAAAAGTGAAGAACCTTGTACAAATTGTTACTAGGTTAGTATCATAAATTGTTGTTGGGATCCCTCCTTAATTGGAGAGTTTGTAGAAAATTCTAGACGTTTCTAGAGAAATCTGGAATTTTCTAGAATGTTCCGGAGAACTCTAGAGAAGTGTAGAACTCTCTAGAAGCTTGTGGAAGAGTGTGCAACCCTCTGGAATATTCTAGAGATGTGTGGAACCTTCTGGAACCTTACGGAAGAGTATGGAAGAATAAAGAAGGGAATGGAAGAGTGTAGAGATTCGTAGAGAGTGTGGAGCATTCTAGAGAATCAATCTCTACCGTCGGATGCAAGTAATCTCCACCATTCATTATGAAGGTTGAGTAGTATAAATAGGAGAAGGAGCCCTATTACTAGCCATCCAAGAATTCAAGGAAGAAGCCACTTTTTAGAGTGAGAAAAAATTTGAGAGTTAGAGAGATCCTCTTTGAGAGAAAAGAGTGATAGCTTGAGAAGTCTTTATCCTCAAGCTTGAGTGAGCCACCAAATGTGAGTTATTTTTGTAATCATATTATTGTAATCCTACTATTCTTTTGTATAGTGGAAGAATCTCCATATTGGAGAATTATAAACTCTTGTGTTTCCATTGCTACTTTTAATTTTAAAGTGCCTATCTTAACTTCACGAAGCGGGGAAGACCGAGATTTCCCCAACAGTGGTATCAGAGCCAGGTTCATCCGTAGCCGTAATCAAGCTCGTGTAAGTTCAAGATGGAGGATGTTCTCACTCATGATGGAGACATGTTCAAGCTCACGGCTAACAACTACTCCTATTGGAAGCCAATGATGGAGGACCACTTGTATTGTAAGGATTTGCATGAGCCCATCATCTACAAAAATAAGGTGGAAGGAAAGAGTGATGCTCGGTGGGAACTGTTGAACCGTAAGGCTGTTGCTATGATCCGTAAGTACATCGACAAAACTCTTCGAGCATGTTTCTACTTATACCAATGCCTATGAATTATGGACAAAGCTTGAGTCCATGATTCAGAAGAAAACGCCTCGCAACAAGACCAATTTAGTTCGACGGTTGGTGAAATTGGAGTATAAGGATGGTCATAGTATGATTGAGAACTTGAATAACTTCAAGGGGCTCGTAAATCAACTAACAAAAATTGATATGAAGATTGATGATGAGCTACAAGCACTTCTACTCCTTAGTTCCTTACCGAAAAGTTGGGACACACTTGTTGTCTAACTCAGCTCCGGAAGGAAAGTTAACTATGGATACCGTCAGTGACAGCCTTCTTGGTGAAGAAGCAAGGAGAATGGAACGAGATGAGTCTATCCATCTCGAAGCTAATGTTGTTGAGAATCAGGGTAGGAATGAAACCCGTGGACGTAGTAAGAGCCGAAATCCCCATCAATCTCGAGATAGATCCAAGTCACGCTCGAAGATTGCATGCTATTACTGTGGAAGGATGGGTCACAAGAAAATCGAATGTCGAAGCTTCAAAAGAGACCAAAAGGCCGGTAATGTTAAGCCTGACCAAATAAGCCTAACGAAGATGCAAGAAGAAAAGAAGAAAAGAGTACTACTGTCATAGTATTAAAGGAAGATCTGCTATATCTCGTTGGTGAAAGTAACATTCTAAACATTGCTTGTGAAGAGAGTTCTTGGATTGTTGATTCTGGTGCTTCCTTCCATGTTACTCCACATGAAAACTTCTCATCCTACCAAAGAGGTGACTTTGGCACGGTGCAAATGGGAAATCAAGATAGAAGCAAGATTGTTGGAATATGAGACATCACTCTGACGACAAGCACCGGGTGCAAGCTTGTTTTGAAAGATGTGAGGCATGTCCTTACCATGCGCCTCAGTCTTATCTCCGCTGGAAAGCTAGATGATGACGGTCTAATGAATTACTTTGGTGAAGGGAAGTGGAAGCTCACCAAAGGAAGTTTGACAATAGCTCGAGGAAAGAAGGTATGATCATTGTATGTAATGCAAGCTAAGCTATGCAAAGGAGAAGTAAACATCTCTACTGATGATATGGACACATGGCGTAAACGACTTGGGCACATTAGTGAGAAAGGTCTTCACATACTCGCTCAGAAACAACTCCTCCCTGACGTGAAAGGTAAACCACTTCATTCTTGTGCTCATTGTTTAGCTGGAAAACAACATAGGGTTGCTTTCCAAAGATCTTCTCCGCCCACAAGAAGAAAGAACATTCTAGACCTCGTGCACACTGATGTATTTTCGATGTCTGAGAGATCCATTGGTGGTGCTCTATATTTTGTCACCTTCATTGATGATCATTCAAGGAAAGTATGGTTGCACCTGTTAAAATCAAAGGATCAAGTGCTTGATGCCTTCAAAGAATTCCATGCTCTGGTGGAGCGTGAGACTAGACGGAAGATCAAGTGTGTACAATCAGATAACGGAGGTGAGTATAGAGGTCCTTTTGAAGACTATTGCAAGAAATATGGCATATGGCTAGAGAAGACTCCACCCAAGACACCACAATTGAATGGGCTAGCTGAGAGAATGAACCGAACCATTGAAGAAAGAGTTCGTTGTGTGCTCTCTCATGCTAAGTTACCCAAATCATTCTGGGGAGAAGCTATAATGGCTGTGGCCAACATTGTCAACTTCACACCATCAGTTCCTTTGGATGGGGCCATTCCTGAGGAAGTTTGGACGGGCAAGAGGGCTTTATATAATCATCTCAAGGTGTTCGGGTGCAGGGCATTTGTTCACATCCACAAAGATGAGAGAGCTAAGCTTGATGCAAAGACAAATGAGTGTATTTATCTTCGTTCACCTAAGGATGAATTTGGGTACCGGTTGTGGGACCCAATTAACAAGAGGGTTATTCGCAGTAGAGACGTTGTATTCTTCAAAGACCAAACAATTGAAGACATCAAGAATTCAGAGAGGCCAAGATTGAGAAGCAGTAAGAACATTGAACCTACTCTGGCTCGACATGAACATAACAACACACAAGAAAGTAGTGAAGCTGAAGATCATGAAATTCATGATGAACCAGTTCAGGAAGAACCTCAATCTAGCACTCCAATCGCGCCAGAGCCAAAACGATACTCAAGGGACAAAAGACCATCCACCCGATACAACACAAAGGAGTACGTTACGCTCACTGATGAGGGGTAGCCTCAAAGCTATAAAGAAGCAATAAGTGATTGTCATAAAGAAGAGTGGAGAATAGCCATGCAAGAAGAAATGCAATCCTTGCATGAGAATAACACATATGAACTAGTGGAGCTACCAAAAGGGAGAAGAGCTTTGAAGAATAAGTGGGTGTATAGAATCAAGACCGAAGAGAACTGTTCAAAGCCTCGCTATAAGGCTCGATTAGTCGTCAAAGGATTTGGACAAGAAAAAGGTACTGACTTTGAAGAGATATTCTCTCCCGTGGTAAAGATGTCATCAATCCGATTTGTGCTTAGCCTAGCAGCCGTGCAAGATTTGGAGATTGAACAACTAGATGTCAAGACGGCGTTTCTACATGGTGACCTAGAGGAAGAGATCTACATGGAACAGACTGAGGGATTCAAAGTTCCAGGCAAAAAAGATCTAGTGTGCCGCTCACAAAGAGTCTATATGGACTTAAGCAAGCACCAAGACAATGATACAAGAAGTTCGACGCATTCATGGCAAAGCATATTGATACAAGATATCACTGGATCCGAGAAGTCCTCGAGGAAAAGCAAATAAATCTTGACAAGATTCACACAGATGAGAACTGATCTGACATGATGACCAAGGTAGTACCAACAAAGAAGTTTGAAGACTGCTGTCAAGGTGCCGGCGTACTACTACCCCCCAATTAAGTCGGGAGGGGGAGAATTGTTGGGATCCCTCCTTAATTGGAGAGTTTCTAGAAAATTCTAGACGTTTCTAGAGAAATTTGGAATTTTCTAGAATGTTCCGGAGAACTCTAGAGAAGTGTAGAACTCTCTAGAAGCTTGTGGAAGAGTGTGGAACCCTCTGAAATATTCTAGAGATGTGTGGAACCTTCTGGAACCTTACGGAAGAGTATGGAAGAATAAAGAAGGGAATGGAAGAGTGTAGAGATTCCTAGAGAGTGTGGAGCATTCTAGAGAATCAATCTCTACCGTCGGATGCAAGTAATCTCCACCATTCATTATGGAGGTTGAGTAGTATAAATAGGAGAAGGAGCCCTATTACTAGCCATCCAAGAATCCAAGGAAGAAGCCACTTATTAGAGTGAGAAAAAACTTGAGAGTTAGAGAGATCCTCTTTGAGAGAAAAGAGTGATAGCTTGAGAAGTCTTTATCCTCAAGCTTGAGTGAGCCACCAAGTTTGAGTTACTTTTGTAATCATATTATTGTAGTCCTACTATTCTTTTGTATAGTGGAAGAATCTCCATATTGAAGAATTTTAAACTCTTGTGTTTCCATTGCTACTTTTAATCTTAAAGTGCCTATCTTAACTTCACGAAGCGGGGAAGACCGAGATTTCCCCAACAATTGTGTGCAAGTAAATGAATATGCGTGAACAATAACTACATCATATAAATGATTGCCATCACAAGTGCAAGAAAAAATTATTATCTAAACTAGCATGTACACACTCATGGACAAGAGGAACAAAAGATAAAAGCACAAGATTTTGATGTACTGGAATAGCAGCACCAAGCAATAATACCTAACACCACCTTGACGCACAATGGTGTAACAATATCTAACAGAGAAATGTCATGAAAAAGAAGAAAAACAAAATCGCTTCAAGCCTTTTGTTCCAAAATTGAATCCCACGTTCAATTTTTTTATATATTTGATTTAACTAGAATCAAAAGTTTAATCACAAATCAGTTCAAACTCAAAATTTATTGAACTCACTTAATGCTTCAAATTTCAGTAGGTTCAATTTATGTGAATTTAACTATTAAACTTAGTCATAGGATGTGTTTAATTTAGATGAACTGAATTAAATATGAAATAATAAAACTAATAAATCATTCTTTTTTCATTCAAGTAAATTTATCAAATATTGAATAGTATTAAAAATTTACCTAAATTTGTACGATTACAGCGTTGGAGGATGCAAATGGTAACATCAACCAAGTCCAGCGATGAATCAAATGAGCCTAGAGGCTCTATGGATAGAAAGAGGGGAGGAAGAGGGGAGGATAATGGTGTTGCATGGGGAGGGCGACGTTGTTGTTTAATGAAAACCCTACCTTGATGGTATATCACAACAACAAAAAATCTAGAGAGTTCGTTTGAGCGAGTTTGAAAGAATTTAGAGGGCAGTTTAATCATTTACTTTGTGGTCCCTTCTACAATTTTCTTGTTTACAATTTGGCAATATTTTTTGTCATAGAAGCATTTTCATATTTTAAAGTTTTCTCAACTTAATACTTTTACAGCTAACTGCCCATTAGATCGAATTTGGTAGTTCGTTATAATCAAAATATGCCAAATGACTATGTAAATAAAATGATAAAAGAAGAAAAAAATGTTACAAACTAAACACATTTCTATCTATTCTACTAATAAAGAAAATTCAATACATGATCACGGTGTCCTTTTGAAACTCTCGAAATGCCTTTATATTTTCCACGTCGGCATGCGTACCTCCCATCTGCATTCTCAACTCACAAAACCTAATTCTATTCCTCTCTAAATCTACAGCCAATCCTAGATCCAAATCCTCTAAACCCCTATTCCGTTCATCATCTTCATCCAATTCATAAAAACTAAGCAACCTTCCCCAAACTCGATTTCTCCGACATACGAATCAAAAATGGCAGCATCATCAGGGACATAACATTCATGATAGGCGACTGGATGAACCGCAAGAGGAAGCTTAGGCGTGTTATCACCTTTTGCTTTTTCTACAAGGTATGATTCTACATAGTATATTTATTTTGATCAATATGTTTACATGTTTCGTTCACCATCACTTTTGGACAACGTTGTTCACTGTTTTTTTTCGACTGATTTGGTTCATGAACGTCGAACATAATTTTTCCACTCTGATTTATGACTCCTAGTTAAATTTGGTCACGAACTCATACAACTTTGGTCATCCTTACTCATTAGTTTTGCTCATGTCTGGTTTACTTTGTGATTCATGAGATAAATTTGGTTATAAATCCATCCAACTTCTGACAACTTAGCAGATGATTTTCTACATGCTTCATGACTGATGAAATAATAGTCGTTACAAACAAATCTACCGAATACTTTTAAAAACATAATTTTATTTTTGTATATTGATTATGCAAATATTTTCAGTACACTCTTCATTTATTTCCACTACAGTTTTCAACACTCTTCATTTATTTCCACTACAGTTTTCAACACTCTCATTTGTTTCTGCTACAGCCTTCATTCATTTTTTCCAAAAAATTTGCTTAACTTTTTGATTGGTATCTCAACAATATTTGACTGCTTTGTGACAATTTTGATTTGATAACTTTAAACATCGATTAAACTTCCCATTGCCGTGTTATTCAAGAATGTTATTTACGCGTTTGAACTGGATTTTACATAATGATGAACACAATTTTTTGGATAAAGTTCAAATACGATTTTATTATTTAAACATGTTTTGTTAAAGCTTGTAGTCAATAACAGTGCAATTATGCTCCCTGTTGATTTTGAGTTAGTAACTGAGAAATACAAATTTTTACCAATCAATGCATGGAGAACACTAATTAATGGTTCTGATAGTTTTATTCATAAAGTTTTTACTTAAGCATAATTAAAATTTGTATAGTATTTAGATTTATACAAACGATCCTTCGCTTCTTTCTTTTGATATTGATTTTGATTGCAGATAAATTCATGAATGGAGGAGAAAAAATTATCAAGTAATTATCTCTTTTATGAAGGTAAGAAGCAGATAATCTATAAATTTATGATAATCGCTAAATTTGATTTTATTTCTATTTGTTTGAATTTTATTACAATATTCCATGTGAGGAGATTATTAACAACCATTTTCATTAATAATTTGTGTGCATGTCCATGGTAAGTTACATAGCAAACTAAGTTATATGCATGTTAACTTAACTAACTATTTAATGGCTTAATTTTTTTTTAATTTTTTTTTAACAAGAAAGGAGAAAAACAGTTAGTAACAGAATAAGCAGGCATGTTGGTTTCATTCCTAACGTTGATAATGTTAGGAGCTGAGTTGATGATGTTTTGATGACAACAACCTTATATAGTTATTATACTTTACTTTATAAAATATATACTAACATTTCCATATATATATATGTATGTATGTATGTATGTATATAGGAAGTATATGCAGGTATCATCGAAGACTGATCAGTATAAAGATTCAAGCATCAAGATGAAGATTAGAGATTCAAGATTCAAGACTCTAGAGAATCAAGATTTCAAGATCTCAAGATAAGTGTCTAGTATTTTGTTAAAACTTCATAATAGCACTCTCATCTTTCTTTCAATTTTCTTTTGGGATGGAACCCAATTTCTATCGAAACCAGTGGCTTACAAACCCACGACAAGTAGCTTACAAACCTACGACAAGTGGCTTACAAACCCACGAAAATCAAAATCATTTAAACTACTTTGTACAAGTTCTCGAGTCCTATGGAGGAGCTCTGTAGGAAGGTTCTTGCAATTTCAGTTTGAATAGATTTTTCAAAATGTTTTTAAATCTGTTTTCAAAATGTTTTAGCTTTCAAAATCATGTTTTCAAAAATATTTTCAAACTTTGTTTTAGCCTTGAAATATTCCTCTATTCTGAATTTAAAAACTTCTGTTTTTAAAACATCAAAACTTATTCTGATTTTAAATATTACTTATATAATTGACGGTCTATATCAATTATATATATATATTTAAAATAATGTTTTATATTCTTCTCTATCTCAAAATATTGTTTAAACACTTTACTTTGCTTCAGAGAAGTTTCAACTTGTTTTAAATTCAAATGTCTTTACAAAACAACATTTCTATAATTTTGAACTAAGGGATGTCGACATAAGGGGATACCCCATGTCGACATAGTGACAGTTGGATTCAAAATTCAATTTTCAAAAGAAGTGTCCATTCGTTCGAAAACCTTTCGCCAATGGTTATGACTGTTGTGCATCTATATAAAGGCTTCCAAAACGAATTTTTTTTAACAACTACTTTCTTATTTTCTTCACTCTTTCTTCTCCACCATTGCATATCCATAAAACTTCATATTTTCAAGATCGTGCCATCATTCTGCCAAATTCTCAATAGGAAATCATTTAGATACTCTCTCTATTTGATTCTCCATCATTCTACTAAAGATCAAAGTGTTATTCAGAGTTATAGGATTAATTTGTATTCAAAAAGTCCATAGAGTCTATCCTTTCAAAAGGATTGTTATTAAGAAGTATTAGGGTGATCTTGTGTCCCGTAAATCAAGAGAGTTGACCTCAGACTCGGAGATAGGAGGGTTCCTCAAGGCCTAAGAAATTGAGGGTTGTAATTTGGATATTGGCTTATAAAAATCTGTACAAGGATATTGCCTTGGTGCAGGACTGGATGTAGGAGGATTCCGAACCAGTATAAAATCCGGTGTGTTCTTTCCTTTTACTTGCTTTACTTTACTATTTGCATTTGTTATATGTTCTGTGATCATTCTATGTTAGAATTCTGTTTAGATCTGTGTTGAAAGTTTTAATTTAGTCATATAGTTCATATATTCTTTAAAACACTATTCACCCCCCCTCTAGTGTTATTTCTGCCTTAAGATCCTTAATCCGCATTCCTAACAGATAAGGTACAATGTACATATTTAATCATATGTACTTATTTTCTAGATAAGGTACATGATGCTATATTTAACTGCAATCTAAGCTTCGATTGATGCTTTGAGTTATTGTTATATAAAACTTAGTTTGAGATTAACAAATTAAAAAACGTGTTATAAAAGAAACCTACGAGCATAAGTGCACGAGTTGATATGTGATAAAGTTAAGGATATGCCTTAGGCTTAATTATGTAATTTGTTATATTAACCAATCTTGTTTGAAATAAAAGTTGTTTTCTTTCAATTATAATAATAATTTAATGTGTTATATGAATTAATCAATTTAATTAAAAATATATTTAATAGAAAACCCATAAATGATATATTTTGTGATAGTAGTTACAAAATATTGTAATTATGAGTGATTTATTTTAATAAAATAAACATATCATTTTAAATATTTCTAATCAAGATGTATCGAGATAGGATATCAATACATTAATTGAGCTTAGAGTACATAACGCTTTTCAAATGTTGGACAATATATTACTCATGATTGTTGGGACATCAAGAGGTTACGTATGAATAGTTATTAGATAACAATGGAATGACCTACTCAATAGTTTTCTATTGGTTAATATAAATAAAGTCAAATAGAAAATATCGATGTGACTAATTTACACAGTTCTCTTGACTTAACATTGTGAGGATAGACAATTATAACTGTCCAAGCTGACGAAAGTACTTAGGTTTTATAACTCTAAAATTACTTTGTATTTTGGAGTAACCGTTTGTTCTGTCTTTTTTGGATATTTTATTTTGTCATTCCGCTTGTGAGATTTTGGTATAATGTTCTTTCTTGTTTCGTTTCTTTTTTATTTTATTTAGCCTAACTATTGGTCTTTCCGGTACTTGGGTGTTCAACATACAAATATCATGGATGTATTAGTGTCAACATTCGAGGTTTGAAATGTCAGCTCGTTATTTTGGTATCAAAATGAAGGTTTAGCAAACACCTTGGCTTTGGTTGGGCATGACTCGGTAGAGATAGGGTAAATGACACTCTAGAATGAGTTGAGTGTATTATATATATACGAAAGCATATTCGTATTTTTTCTATAAACCTATCCCTTTATAGTATATCCTTGGGAATTAGTCTTTCTTTGAAATAACTCTATCCTTTGGTATCCTAAAGATATTTTACTATGTTCATGTAGTAAAAACTATGAGTACTAGAGATGCTATTGCTAGAGGAGGAGGTAGTGGTTGAAGTGGAAGCAGTAGTTTTGTTACTAATAGTGGGACTTGGGCCTAAGTAATGTCGCTCCTATCGAGGAAGAAGGGTGAATGTTGTGGAAGAGGTCATGCAAGTTTTCGGCCATAGATGAACTTTGCTTCGCTATGCCGTGACTTTGAGAGGTTGGACAATAAGGGGTTCAACGACATTGAGACTATCATCAAGGTTTAGACGTCTTATTTTCTTTAATAGGATATTCAGAGACATGAGTTGCACGCATTATATAGCACGTTTGACCGCTAAACGCCTCAGTTTCATTGACCCTGATATAATTGCAGTGTTGTAGATTCAGAGGCGAACTTTATTTTCTCATTCCCGCTTGTGCCATCTAATTTTCATCTCTTTTGTTTTCAGCGCCAAAATGAACTAAAAAGTTAAAATGAAAATTTGTCTAATTCCAAATCCTCGTCTCAAATCTCTATGTCACTATCAAAAATAAACCAGATTATTCAAAATCATAATGGATTCAAAATTGAATCAGAATATGTGTTGCACACAACCATCGATAGGTTTAGGTATGCAATTCTTTTCCTTTCCCTAATCCGATTTAGGTATTCAATCCATTTTGTCGAAGAGGTGCTTCAGAAGAATGGACATGGAGGTGATGACATGTAAGGTGCTCGATGGTCAGGGGCTTAGATTCTGGACAACACAGTGGGACTAGGTGGCCCGTTGTCTCGAAGAGGTTCGATGAATTTTTGGTTGAAGGCAGGCTTTTAAAGGACAATTTTGGGACACGTATAGGTCAGTTTTCTTATTTCCCTTCAAAAACATTTTTTCATTGAGTATTTGGAGTAGTTAGCAAAAAGGTTCAATATCGTCCTTGAATTCCAATCCTTGCCTGGTCATTGAAATTTCACTACTCAGGTGAGGTGACATGCTCTTTGGCTTAAGTATAATTTTCGAACAAAGCATTTCTTTTCCGGGTTAAGTTAAAAAAACATAATTTAACTCACAGAATTTAGTGGGAAATTACAGAAAATGAATTTTTCGTAAAATATAATGTTAATGGTTGTTATTATTGATTTTTGAAGCATTGCTTTTATAACAGGCATCAATAAGTTATGCCATTTTTTTCTTGGCTTTGCATGAAATTAGTAACACGCATTGATGAATATGAATGAATCCTTGTGCTGAGCAAGAGGAATAGTATATGCATGCCTTGTACATATGAAACTCTATACGATAGTAGTCAATGATCGTAACTGAATTATGCTAAAATACAATTCTATGTAGAAGAAGGGTTCTATATATCATTGTCACACAAGTAATATGTTTTCAGTAGCAAAATTAAGGTCTTCTACAATGGACTTCGCCTATTACTTGTTATAAATAACATCCAAGACCAGGAAACTTATATAGATAACGTATACCTAGACCTTAGATATATTCATAAATATAATGTCCAGTACTTTGTAACTTGTAATGCAACCTGTTCAATCATTTATTGAAATCTGATATGCGGACTTAACCTTAAATTGAAAAAATAACTGTCCTCATATACAATAAAGCCCAAAGTTTGGATGCTTAAGGCATACTTTCTCAGGAGTGTTTGATTTATCCATAAAAAATAATATATGAATACTATTATTCTACTTCTTTTATAGGCATGGCAGAGTCAAAGGAGTTTGTAGAAGAGCAATTTGTAGCGATGGCATGAAGATGAGGCAGAGAACCTGATTTTGGTGTAATAAAAGAAGAAAGCAAGAGTTCTAGAAGAAATGACTGATCATAATTTTGACTATCATCATTGTATATTCTTCGACATGTAACTATATATTAAAACAAAAATAATTTTCATAGGACACATAATATGTGAAACATGAAAATGGTTTATTTCTCATTTTTTAATACCTTATATTTCAAGTGTGACAAGAATGGTGATGGTACCTTATCAGCGGATGAAGTGAAACAGGATTCATTAGTCATTATCTACCTATCCTTCTTGTTATTAAGCGCCTCAGCCAACAAGGTTGGAAGTTGAAGGGAATGCAGCAACATATGCATCACTCGTAACGGAAGAGCTTGATTCAGATCATAAAGGTCACATTGAGGTATTCCAAAAAAAACTGTCTTATGACACTTGTTAATCACCGCAAAAATAAAATGAAATATCCACTAACCTAAGGTATGATTCTATATGGTATATTTATTTTGATCGATATGTTTACATGTTTCGTTCACCATCACTTTTTGACAACGTTGTTCACTGTTTTTTTCAACTGATTTAGTTCATGAACGTTGAACATAATTTTTCCACTCCGATTTATGACTCTGAGTTAAATTTGGTCATAAAACCTGTACAACTTTGGTCATCCTTACTCATTAGTTTTGCTCATGTCTGATTTAATTTGTGATTCATGAGTTAAATTTGGTTGTAAATCCATCCAACTTCTGACAACTTAGCAGATGATTTTCTACATGCTTCATAACTCATGAAATAATAGTCGTTACAAACAAATATACCGAATACTTTTAATAACATAATTTTATTTTTGTATATTGATTATGCAAATATTTTCAGTACACTCTTCATTTATTTCCACTACAGTTTTCAACACTCTTTATTTATTTCCACTACAGTTTTCAACACTCTCATTTATTTCTATTACAGCCTTCATTCATTTTTCCAAAAAATTTGCTTAATTTTTTGATTGGTATCTCAACAATATTTGACTGTTTTGTGACAATTTTGATTTGATTACTTTAAACATCGATTAAACTTCCCATTGCCGTGTTATTCAAGAATGTTATTTACGCGTTTGAACTGGATTTTACATAATGATGAACACAATTTTTTGGATAAAGTTCAAATACGATTTTATTATTTAAACATGTTTTGTTAAAGCTTGTAGTCAATAACAGTGCGATTAGGCTCCCTGTTGATTTTGATTTAGTAACTGAGAAATACAAATTTTTACCAATCAATGCATGGAGAACACTAATTAATGGCTCTGATGGTTTTATTCATAAAGTTTTTACTTAAGCATAATTAAAATTTGTACAGTATATAGATTTATACAAATGATCCCTCGCTTCTTTCTTTTGATATTGATTTTGGTTGTAGATAAATTCATGAATGGAGGAGAAAAAATTATCAAGTAATTATCTCTTTTATGAAGGTAAGATGCAGATAATCTATAAACTTATGATAACTGCTAAATTTGATTTTCTTTCTATTTGTTTGAATTTTATTACAATATTCCATGTGAGGAGATTATTAACAACCATTTTCACTAATAATTTGTGTGCGTGTCCATGGTAAGTTACACAGCAAACTAAGTTATATGCATATTAACTTAACTAACAATTTAATGGCTTAATTTTATTTTTTATTTTTGTTTTTAACGGGAAAGGAGAAAAATAATTAGTAGCAGAATAAGCAGGCATGTTGGTTTCATTCCTAGCGTTGATAAGGTACAATGTACATATTTAATCATATGTGCTTATTTTCTAGATAAGGCACATGATGCTATATTTAACTGCAATCTAAGCTTCTATTGATGCTTTGAGTTATTGTTATATATAAACTTAGTTTGAGATTAACAAATTAAAAAACATGTTATAAAAGCAACCTACGAGCATAAGTGCGCGAGGTGATATGTGATAAAGTTAAGGATATGCCTTAGGCTTAATTATGTAATTTGTTATGTTAACCAATCTTGTTTGAAATAAAAGTTGTTTTCTTTCAATTATATACTTGATTTAATGTGTTATATGAATTAATCAATTTAATTAAAAATATATTTAATAGAAAACCCATAAATGATATATTTTGTGATAGTAGTTACTAAATGTTGTAATTATGAGTGATTTATTTTAATAAAATAAACATATCATTTTAAATATTTCTAATCAAGATGTATCGAGATAGGATATTAATACATTAATTGAGCTTAGAGTACATAACGCTTTTCAAATGTTGGACAATATATTACTCATGATTGTTGGGACACCAAGAGGTTACGTACGAATAATTATTAGATACCAATGGAATGACCTACTCAATAGTTTTTTATTGGTTAATATAAATAAAGTCAAATAGAAAATATCGATGTGACTAATTTACACAGTTCTCTTGACTTAACATTGTGAGAATAGACAATTATTACTGTCCAGGCTGACGAAAGTACTTAGGTTTTGTAACTCTAAAATTACTTTGTATTTTGGAGTAACCATTTGTTCTGTCATTTTTGGATATTGTATTTTATCATTCCGCTTGTGAGATTTTGGTATAATGTTCTTTCTTGTTCTGTTTCTTTTTTTTATTTTATTTAGCCTAACCATTTGTCTTTTCGGTACTTGGGTGTTCAACATACAAATATCATGGATGTTTTGGTGTCAACATTCGAGGTTTGAAATGTCAGCTTGTTATTTTGGTATCAAAGTGAAGGTTTAGCAAACACCTTGGCTTTGGTTGGGCATGACTCAGTAGAGATAGGGCAAATGACACTCTAGAATGAGTTGAGTGTATTATATATATATATGAAAGCGTATTCGTATGTTTTCTATAAACCTATCCCTTTATAGTATATCCTTAGGAATTAGTCTTTCTCTGAAATAACTCTATCCTTAGGTATCCTAAAGATATTTTGCTATGTTCATGTAGTAAAATCTATGAGTACTAGAGATGCTATTGCTAGAGGAGGAGGTAGTGGTTGAAGTGGAAGGAGTAGTATTGTTACTAATGGTGGGACTTGTACCCTAAGTAATGTCGCTCCTATTGAGGAAGAAGGGTGAATGTCGTGGAAGAGGTCAAGCAGGTTTTCGGCCATAGATGAACTTTGCTTCGCTATGCCATGCTTTGAGAGGTTGGACAATAAGGGGTTCAACGACATTGAGACTATCATCAAGGTTTAGATGTCTTATTTTCTATAATAGGATATTCGGAGACATGTAGTTGCACGCATTATATAGCAGCGTTTGACCGCTAAATGCCTCAGTTTCATTGACCCTGATATAATTGCAGTGTTGTAGATTCAGAGGCGAGCTTTATTTTCTCATTCCCACTTGTGCCATCTAATTTTCGTCTCTTTTGTTTTCAGCGCCAAAACAAAATAAAAAATTAAATGAAAATTGTCTAATTCCAAATCCTCATCTCAAATCTCTATGTCACTATCAAAAATAAACCAGATTATTATAAATCATAATGGATCAGAATATGTGTTGCACACCACCATCGATAGGTTTAGGTATCCAGTTCTTTTCCTTTCCCTAATCCGATTTAGTTATTCAATCCATTTTGTCGAAGAGGTGCTTCAGAAGAATGGACATGGAGGTGATGACATGTAAGGTGCTCGATGGTCAGGGGCTTAGATTTCTGGACAAGACAGTGGGACTAGGTGACCCGTTGTCTTGAAGAGGTTTGATGAATTTTTGGTTTAAGGCAGGCTTTTAAAGGACAATTTTGGGACACGTATAGGTCAGTTTTCTTATTTCCCTTCAAAAACATTTTTTCATTGAGTATTTGGAGTAGTTAGCAAAAAGGTTCAATATCGTCCTCGAATTTCAAAAATCAATTATAACAGGCATCAATAAGTTATGCCATTTTTTTCTTGGCTTTGCATGAAATTAGTAATACGCATTGATGAATATGAATGAATCCTTGTGTTGAGCAAGAGGAATAGTATATGCTTGCCTTGTCCATATGAAACTCTATACAATAGTAGTCAATGATCGTAACTGAAGTATGCTAAAATACAATTCTATGTAGGAGAAGGGTTCTATATATCATTATCACACAAGTAATATGTTTTCCGTAACAAAATTAAGGTCTTCTACAATGGACTTCGTCTATTACTTGTTATTAATAACATCCAAGACCAGCAAACTTATATAGATAAAGTATACCTAGACCTTAGATATATTCAAAAATATAATGTCCAGTACTTTGTAACTTGTAAATCAACCTGTTCAATCATTTATTGAAATCTGATATGCGGCCTTAACCTTAAATTGAAAAAATAACTGTCCTCATATACACTAAAGCCCAAAGTGTGGATGTTTAAGTCATACTTTCTTAGGAGTGTTTGATTTATCCGTAAAAAATAATACATGAATACTATTATTCTACTTCTTTTATAGGCATGGCAGAGTCAAAGGAGTTTGTAGAAGAGCAATTTGTAGCAATGGCACGAAGACGTGGCAGAGAACCTGATTTTGGCGTAATAAAAGAAGAAAGCAAGAGTTTTGGAAGAAATGACTGATCATAATTTTGACAATCATCATTATATATTCTCCGACATGTAAAATATATATTAAAACAAATATAATTTTCATAGGACATAGAATGTGACGCCCCACCTCTATGCTCATAATAACAAAGGTTATAAGGAATAACGTCTGCTATTGCGAAGAATAAGTCTTGATGGACGCGACCATTCATAAGTTATGCCTTAGACGAGTATTGATTACATCGATCGGAGCTGTGTTAATTACTCCCAAAGATATATATTTAATCCAAATCTAAAACGAAACTACAGTGGCTAAGGAAAAATCCAAAATAACTCATAATAACAACAAAACTGATAGTATAATCACACCAGAACTGAAATATCAAATATATATAGCGGAAGAAAAGTCTGGAATGCATGCTACAACAACCGATGGTTCACAAGAACCAAATGTACAAATACATCATAGCATACATGAGATGAGAACTAATAAACCAAAGGAACTCCTCGAAGGCTAGACAAAAGATGATGCGAAATCCCAAAAGCTTAAGCTGCGACAGAATTAGAGATAGCGACTATCCTGAAATAACTCAGTCTGACCCGAGTATTATTTAAAAATAATAATAAATGGATCAGTCTAATTTATTCTTAGAAGTGTGTGCATCATAAACAACATCGAGCAAAATAATAATAATCTCGAATGAGACTATTTAACATAGTTAAATGAAGAAATCACATCAAACTCCATCAAAATCAACTTTCAAATTCACAATTGAATTCAAAACAGCAATTCACAAAATCTAGAAATCAAAAATAGATAACTAGAAAATCAACATAAAAGTGGATCGATCCCAGCAGATGGCGAGTTTTAGCTACGCCACACGTGCATCTCAAATGGCCGAAGCCTACCAAGTACTATAAATTTTGGGTGCCCAACAAATGACCCGAAGGTCCAACAAATGACCCGAAGGTCTAGTACTGGTAATTGACCCGAAGGTCCAACAAATGATCCGAAGGTCCAACAACGTGGCTCGAAAGCCCAACAAAATCATCAAAATCATCAAACAGCAAATATTTCAATTAACGAGTCAGGAATTAACCGAAATAGTAAAAGTATGGTTTCATATTCCGCACTTTTGCTAAATCGTTTAAATCTCTGCATCGTTTCCTTGAAAGTGCAAAATTGTGTATTTTATATAAATAACATTTTACGTTCTCAAATGGACAAGTCCGGAATTAAGCGAATCAGTAAAAGTAAGGGTTCATAGTCCTTAATTTTGTTGAAGCGTTTAAATCGATTCCTCATTCTTTTGAAAGCGTAAACTGTAAAATTTTGAAAATAATTTTTTTATTTTTAAAACGATTTTAAAAACACGTGATCAAAACAACAACAACTACAGCAATTTCGACGAGGAAATTGCGTATCACAAAACGCCGTAAAAACGGACACCAAAATAGCGTTGCGGGATAACCGCTTAAAATTCAATTTAAATTAACGGTTACTGACGTTAAAATAACAGTAATTTTTTTTATCCGTCAAAAATGTCATCAAAACAACATTTTTCAAAATATGATACGGGAGTAAAAATCCCGTTATAAAAATAACGGTAATAAAATTCGTTTCAAAACGAAACTCCGGTTCAAAACAAATTTTTACATCAGACTACTCTGTTGCTGCAATTATGCAAAATATTGGATAGCTTGGCAATAATATTCCAATTTATGTTATCACGACAAATATACACTAAGTCAATGTAACTTTAAGTGGCCATTTCACATTTTATTGAATGCATTTATAACCCTGTGAACAAAATTTCAAGCAAATCTGGCCACGTAATTAACACTGTTCAAAATCACTAAACGTTTGCTTATATACCAAAGTGAAATGCAACAGAGAAAAGATCAAATGAACTACACGTGTGTGCTTAGAAAAACTATTAAACAGATCAATATGGCCTCTCCCTTATATAAACGCCTGCATGTAAACATGATTTAAATACATGTATAAACACGTATTGAGGCCTAGTACACACGCATGCATTGAAACAAGGTTCTGGGCATATTTCACACTACAAAGAGACACACACCCATTATGTTACATGCACACACGTGTATGAGGATCTGACCCATGAAATATACACCCATGGACTAACTAAATACAACAGTCTCCAAGCACAATATGATATATACAACAATGCACGCATGATACTTTCGGGCAACAATATATACTAGGCAACAATACACGCATGATAAAAAATCAATCACGCAAATATGTATCACGAAACATATTTTTCTTCTTTTCAAAATTTTGAATCACGAACAAAGGTTTCTAACTAAGTTAACTTTTACCGTGGACCAAAGTATTTATGCGCAAGGCTAAGTTATTTACATAGGAATTCTATAAAACAATTTTTCACACAAAATAAATTTTTAATCCAGGACTCAACTTTTTGGTATGCTTCAGCCTGTGCACGAAAATAAATAGAAAGAAAAACTGGGCAAAGTTATATAGGCGCATAATGAAGCTTTCATATACTACTAGCATTCACGTGAATGGATTTTAGGCTGAATCAAAATTTAGTGATTGCATTAATGTCCAGGACCATATTACTTTGTAAAAATTTTCATGAGCATAACACGAGGTATGTTAAAAATGAATGCAAAATTTGGCAACAACTTTCCACGCCAAAAAAAAAAATGAAATCCAGAATAAATTTACAAATGTGAGTCTTTGAACTCACCAATGTTTTGCTTCCAAATTAACTAATAGCAAGGAACCCCATAAACAAGAATGAACTGCCATTTGTGACTTGCAGAGCTTCTTGGAAATTTTTAAAACGAAAAGTGAGAGATGTAGTTTTTTTTCTTCAAAATCGTATACAAGTCAATGAAGAAAATGCTCTGGCTACCACTTTGTACATATGCATTTAATGCAAACGTGCACTAGAGGGGAGGAAGTACACGGCAGTATAAAGTGATGATGGCTGCAAGTCTAAATGTTTGCTTTACAAAATTATGTTGTGACAGTTCCAGTTTCTTTTTATTTTTGTATAAAACTTTTATACGTGCGTGAAGGCACATTGCCAAACAAAATGATAAGAGCAATTGTTTAAAAAATTTCTTTAATGATAGAGTGATTCCCAGGCCAAAGTGATGATTAGAATGAATAATGCAAAGTGTTTTGCTTGTAAAACTGTGACAACACAAACAATGTTTCAACTGACTTGGCAATAGATTTTTTTAAAAACTTAAAATTTCTATTTAAAATATTTTCTCCAACAGTAATCCAAAAATCACGGTCGTTACAGATTTTTAAAATATTTATTACGACGGTAATAAAATCACGATCGTTACAGACTCCCCCCTTATAATAATTGCATCCCCGTAATTTTCATACTAGAAGCTGTCAATAACACAAATAATTTATCACAACAAAGATTAAAATGAAAAGATAAATAAGAATTCTCACCCGCACCCGAAGAGGAGAGAAAATCCGGATAAGAACGCTCGATGAATTCTCTGGTTTTCCAGGTGCAATCCTTGGGTTTGCGGACCATTGAATCTTCACGAGCGGAACTTCTTTGTTCCGAAGGCGTTTCACCTCCGTAGCTAGCACACGAATATGATTTTGCACAATAGACAAGTCGGGTGAGATCTCAAGATCTTGTAGAAAATGAGGATCAATAATAGAATCTGAATCTCGAAGGCATCGACGAAGCTTTGATACATGAAATACGTCATGAATTCTCGAAAACTGAATAGGTAGCGATACACGATAAGCAACAGGGCCAATACGTTCCGTAACAGAAAACGGTCCAATATAACGAGAAGCCAATTTCCCGGAGCTGCTAAAACGCAACACACCCTTCATCGGGGAAACACGAATGAATACAAGATCGCCAACAGAAAATTCCAAAGGCTTCCTACGATGATCGGCAGAAGATTTCTGCCTATTCCGAGCCTCCTTCATTCTCTATCTAATAATGTCAATCCTCTCCGAAGAATCACGAATATAATCGGGGCCGAGCACTAACTTTTCCGCCGATTCTAACCAACAAGATGGTGATCGACACGGTGTTTCGTAAAGAGCTTCGAAAGAAGCCATACCGATACTGGATTGAAATTTTTTGTTATAAGAAAATTCAACAAAAGATAAGCGGTCTTCCCAACTACCACCAAAATCAAGAATGCAAGCTCGAAGGAGATCCTCTAAAACTTGATTCACCCTTTCAGTCTGAACGTCAGATTGTGGATGATAAGCTGTACTGATATTGAGCTTAGTGCCCAAACCTTTCTGAAGGCTCTGCCAGAAACTACTAGTAAAAAGCGGATCTCTGTCACTAACAATGGAACTAGGCACACCGTGAAGTCGAACGACTTCTTTAATAAACAGCTTAGCCAACAAAGGAGCAGTCTGATTGGACTTGATATGAATAAAATGGGCTGATTTTGTCAATCTGTCAATAATCACCCAAATACTATTATGGACCGACCTCGAACGAGGTAGACCATCAATGAAGTCCATGGAAGTCTGATATCATTTCCATATTAGAATCTCAAGAGGCTGCAAAAGACCACTAGGACACTGGTGTTCTGCTTTAACAAGTTGACAAGTCATGCATGCAATGACTTACATAACTTGCAACATCACGCTTCATACCCTCCCAATAGTATAAGCGTTTCATATCAACATACATCTTACTACTACCCGGATGGATAGTATACTTAGAACGATGACAGTCCTCAAGAATGTCATTTCTAAGATCAGGAACATCAGGCACGATCAACTTCCCTTCTTCCGAATACAACCATGAACATTAATATCGAAATCCTTTAGATCGTCACTTCGGGATTCCGATTCACAACTCTGAATAAGATAAGCAATATGAGGATCTTATTTCTGGGCATCGGCAACACGATCTAACAGACTAGGGTGAGCTTCCATGCAAAATAAAAGCACGGGAGAATCAGAAACTGAAGGACGGTCTCTAATATCACAAAGAGATAAAACTTTCAAAATATTCCACTCTGCTAGCATCATGGAAACAACAACCTACTGCTTGCGACTAAGCGCATCGGCAACTCTATTACCCTTACCAGGGGTATACTGAATATCGAAATCATATGAAGCAAGAAATTCGAGCCAACGCTGTTGCCTCATATTAAGCTCTTTCCGAGTAAATAAATACTTCAGAGATTTGTGATCAGTGAAGAGAATAAAACGCTCGTCCAATAAATAATGTCACCAAATCTTTAGAGCAAAGACTATGGCGGCTAACTCCAAATCATGGGTAGCATAATGAATCTCGTTAGGCTTTAGTTGTCTAGAAGCATAGGCAACTACTCTATCCTTTTGCATGAGAACAGCACCGAGCCCAAAACCACTGGCATCAGTATAAACAACAAGAACATGATTCCCTTTGGGAACCACTAAGGAGCATGAGTAAGGAGATCTTTTAGCTTCAAGAAAGAATTCTCACACTTATCCGACCAAATAGGAGGAACAACTTTTCTCATGAGAGTGGTAAGCGGTAAAGCAATACGAGAAAAGTCCTTAATAAACCGACAATAATAACCCGCCAATTCAAGAAAACTATGGATCTCAGTAACAGTCTCGGGCCTCTTCCAATTCTGAATAGATACGATCTTGGAAGGATCGACAGAAATACCATCGAAAGAAACAATATGACCGAGAAACATCACCATGTTCTCCCGAAAGTGACACTTGGAGAATTTGGCATAAAGCTAACGCCAACGAAGAGTGCTCAAAACAATCTTCAAATGCGGAATATGATCGGCTTCAGCTTTGGAATAAATAAGAATATCATCAATGAAAACCAAGACGAACTTATCGAGATAATCCCGGAATATCCGATTCATAAGATCAACAAAATACGCTGGAGTGTTCGTCAAACCGAACGGCATAACAAGCCATTCGTAAGAACCATAATGAGTACAAAATGCTGTAAGAGGAATGCTATCTTCCGCTACTCGTAACTGATAAAAACCGGTAGCAAGATCGAGTTGGGAGAAGAGCTTAGCGCCACTTAATTTATCAAACATGTCATTCGATCCTAGGCAATGGATACCTATTTTTGATAGTGAGCTCGTTAAGCTTGCAATAATCAATGCAAAGCTTAAGAGTACCATCTGGCTTCTTAACGAAGACAACGGCGGCGCCCCAAGGAGATGAGCTAGAGCGAATAAAATGCTTGGCTTCCAACTTAGATAATTATTGCTTGAGTTCCTCATTTTCCTTAGCAGACATCCTCGTGGGAGGACGACTGACAGGATGAGCACCAGAGATAAGACCAATACGGAACTCTATTGCCCTCTTCGGCGGCAATCTCGAAATAGACTCAAAAACATCAGAAAAATCGCAAACAACCGGAATATTATCTATGTCATCCTCCGATTCGAAGGAAGAAATGAAAGCATTTGAAGTATGATCCATGCTTCGAAATATAATAGATAACTGCTCGCTAGCATCGGGATGCTTAAGATATAAAGTTCTTTTGGGATATAGAATTTGAGCTTCATAACAGACGAGCCAATCCATACACAATATCATACCAAAATCAAGATGCTCCGTAACATGTAGATTCGCATGAAAGGAAAAACCACAAAGAATAATCTCAACATCAACACACAACAAACCAAGAGTAGCAGATCCACCGATAGGATTACAATCCTCAAAGGGTTGCAAAGAGTAATAACATCCAAATGAATAATACCAACAAGCTCCTTCGACACGAGTGAATGTGATGCATCCGTATCGAAAAGAACTCTAATAGAACGGCCATGAAATAAAATAAAACCTTCCAAAACAGAAGGAGTAATACCTTTGGGCTGAGAAGAATCACCAGAAGCTTTAGCAACATTAAGCTTCCCAGATTTGAGACCCTTAGGAGTAGCAGGACAATCAAAATTCCAATGGCCTTCTTTCTTGCAATAACGACAAATGCAAGGCTTAGGACAGCTACGAAGAAGATGATACAAAGAACCACAATTATAGCATGCCCTCTGAACAGAAGGTGCACTACTAGGCTGAGAACTAGAGGTATCTTGCTTCTTCTTCTTCTGGATGGAAGAATTAGGTTTACGAAATGGAAACCTCTTCTTGTTGGGGTTCTTATAAATCTCAACCTCATCACAACTATCACGTTCCTTCTCAACAGCTTCAAGACAAAGAGCCGAATCAACTAGCTCCTCAGAAGAGAGCTTAAGCTGAAGAAAAAGAACTTTCTTCAAATACTTCTTCAAACCATCAACAAAACAAAGATTCTTCTTACGCAGAGTGTTAATGAACTCAACTCCATATTTGGATAAGGCCTCAAAAGATGCAACATAATCAGAAACAGAGGACTTTCCTTGCTTCAACTCAAGGAAACTACGAGCAAGATTAGCCTTTTCTGATTCAGGAACGAACTTAAGTTCGAAACGTTCCTTAAACTGAATCCAAGAGAGAGAGCGGACTCATCAACTTCCGCAATAAAAAGCTCATACCAATCAAGCGCATGCTCTTGCAACATACTAGATGCCACGAGAACGCGATGATGATCCGAAAGATCCATCCGAGAAAATATGCGCTCACAAGTGCGCAACCAAGTCTGAACCTCCATAACACTTTCCGATCCCTTGAAAGGCTTGCCTCCAAGGTGGGAATAGTCACTACACATGCGGGCGAAGACAGACTTTTGATTAGGAGCTGCGGGAGTAGCAATAGGAGGCTGAGTACCCCGAAATAGCTCCATAAACTGATCAGTTGACATATAGACTCCGTCCGGATGAGAACCACTAGACGGGCCTGCAGAAGAACGCTTTCCACTACCTCTTCTAGCCATAGGCTGAGATACAAGAGAAGGTAAGGATTAGTTAAAACAATACGCAATTGATAAGAAATTTAACAAAGGGAACACCAAGGAATATGAGATTTATTTCTAGACATACTCCACATGTTAAAGTGGAAGGAATAGATTAGAAAAGCACGAATAAACCCTCGAATAGTTGTAATGCATGTTCCATTCTGTTCTGTGTTTATTATAATTTGTTCTGAATTTCAGCTCTGATACCAAGCTGTGACGCCCCACCTCTATGATCACAATAACAAAGGTTATTATAAGGAATAACGTTCGCTATTGCGAAGAATAATACTTGATAGAAGCGATCATCCGTAAGTTATGCCTGAGACGAGTATTGATTACATCGATAGGAGTTGTGTTAATTACTCCCAAAGATATATATTCAATCCAAATCTAAAACGAAACTATAGTGGCTAAGGAAAAATCCAGAATAACTCATAATAACAACAACACTGATAGTATAATCACAGCAGTATAGAAATATCAGATATATATAGCGGAAGACAAGTCTGGAATACATGCTACAACAACCGATGGTTCACAAGAACCAAATGTACATATACAAATACATCATAACATACATGAGATGAGAACTAATAAACCAAAGGAACTCCTCGAAGGCTAGACAAAAGATGATGCGAAATCCCAAAAGCTTAAGCTGCGACAGAATCAGAGATAGCGACTATCCTGAAATAACTCGGTCTGACCCGAGTATTATTTAAAAGAAAATAGTAAACGGATCAGTCTAATTTATTCTTAGAAGTGAGTGCATCATAAACAACATCGAGCAAAATAATAATAATCTCGAATGAGACTATTCAACATAAGAAATCAACATAGTTAAATGAAGAAATCACATCAAACTCCATCAAAATCAATTTTCAAATTCACAATTGAATTCAAAACAGCAATTCACAAAATCTAGAAATCAAAAATAGATAACTAGAAAATCAACATAAAAGTGGATCGATCCCAACAGATGGCAGTTTTAGCTACGCCGCACGTGCATCTCAAATGGCCGAAGCCTACCAAGTACTATAAAATTTTGGTGCCCAACAAATGACCCGAAGGTCCAACAATTGACCCGAAGGTCCAACAAATGAATCGAAGGTCTAGTACTGGTAATTGACCCGAAGGTCCAACAAATGACCCGAAGGTCCAACAAAGTGGCTCGAAAGCCCAACAAAATCATCAAAATCATCAAACAGCAAATATTTCAATTAACGAGTCGGGAATTGACCGAAATAGTAAAAGTATGGTTCCATACTCCACACTTTTGCTAAATCGTTTAAATCTCTTCATCGTTTCCTTGAAAGTGCAAAATTGTGTATTTTATATAAATAACATTTTACGTTCTCAAACGGACAAGTCCGGAATTAAGCGAATCAGTAAAAGTATAGTCCTCAATTTTGCTGAAGCGTTTAAATCGATTCCTCATTCTTTTGAAAGCGTAACTGTAAAATTTTGAAAACAATTTTTTATTTTTAAAACGATTTTTAAAACACATGATCAAAACAGCAACAACTATAGCAATTTCGACGAGGAAATTGCGTATCACAAAATACCGTAAAAACGGACACCAAAACAGCGTTGCGGGATAACCGCTTAAAATTCACTTTAAATTAACTGTTACTGACGTTAAAATAACAGTATTTTTTTTATTCGTCAAAAATGTCGTCAAAACAACACATTTCAAAATATGATACCGGAGTAAAAATCCCGTTATAAAAATAACGGTAATAAAATTCGTTTCAAAATGAAACTCCGGTTGAAAACAAATTTTTACATCAGACTACTCTGTTGCTACAAATTACGAATATTAGATAGCTTGGCAATAATATTCCAATCGATGTTATCACGGCAAATATGCACTAAGTCAATGTAACTCTAAGTGGCCATTTCACATTTTATTGAATGCATTTATAACCCTGTGAACAAAATTTCAAGCAGATCTGGCCACATAATTAACACTGTTCAAAATCACTAAATGTTTTCATATACCAAAGTGAAATGCAACAGAGAAAAGATCAAGTGAACTACACGTGTGTGCTTAGAAAAACTATTAAACAAATCAATATGGCCTCTCCCTTATATAAACGCCTGCATGTAAACACGATTTAAATACATGTATAAACACGTATTGAGGCCTAGTACACACGCATGCATTAAAACAAGGTTCTGGGCATATTTCACACTACAAAGAGACACGCACCCATTATGTTACATGCACACACGTGTATGAGGATCTGACCCATGAAATATACACCCATGCACTAACTAAATACAACAGTCTCCAGGCACAATATGATATATACAACAATGCACGCATGATACTTCTGAGCAACAATATATACTAGGCAACAATGCGCGCATGATAAAAAATCAATCACGCAAATATGTATCACGAAACATATTTTTCTTATTTTCAAAATTTTGAATAACGAACAAAGGTTTCTAACTAAGTTAACTTTTACTGTGGACCAAAGTATTTACGCGCAAGGCTAAGTTATTTACACAGGAATTCTATAAAACAATTTTTTCACACAAAATAAATTTTTAATCCAGGGCTCAACTTTTTGGTATTCTTCAGTCTGTGCATGAAAATAAATAGAAAGAAAAACTGGGCAAAGTTATATAGGCGCATAATGAAGCTTTCATATACTACTAGCATTCACGTGAATGGATTTTAGGCTGAATCAAAATTTAGTGAATGCATTAATATCCAGGACCATATTACTTTGCAAAAAATTTCATGAGCATAACACGAGGTATGTTAAAAATGAACGCAAAATTTGGCAACAACTTTCCACGCAAAAAAATAAAATAAAAATGAAATCCAGAATAAATTTAGAAATGTGAGTCTTTGAACTCACCAAAGTTTTGCTTCCAGATTAACTAACAACAAGAAACCCCATAAACAAGAACGAACCGCCATTTGTGACTTGCAAAGCTTCTTAGAAATTTTTAAACGAAAAGTGAGAGATGTAGGTTTCTTTTTTTTCTTCAAAATCGTATACAAGTCAATGAAGAAAATGCTCTGGCTACCACTTTGTACATATGCATTTAATGCAAACGTGCATTAGAGGGGAGGAAGTACGCAGTAGTATAAAGTGATGATGGCTGCAAGTATAAATGTTTTCTTTACAAAATTATGTTGTGACAGTTCCAGTTTCTTTTTATTTTCGTATAAAACTTTTATACTGCATGAAGGCACATTGCCAAACAAAATGATAAGAGCAATTGTTTAAAAATTTGCTTTAATGATAGAGTGATTCCCAGGCCAAAGTGATGATTAGAATGAATAATGCAAAGTGTTTTGCTTGTAAAACTGTGACAGCACAAACAATGTTTCAACTGACTTCGCAACAATTTTTTTTTAAAAAAAATTTAAAATTTCTGTTTAAAATATTTTCTCCGACAGTAATCGAAAAATCACGGTCGTTACAGATTTTTAAAATGTTTATTACGACGGTGATAAAATCACGGTCGTTACAGAGAATATGTGAAACATGAAAATGGTTTATTTCTCATTTTTTAATACCTTATATTTCAAGTGTGATAAGAATGGTGATGGTATGTTATCAGCGGATGAAGCGAAACAGGATTCATTAGTCATTATCTACCTATCCTTCTTGTTATTAAGCGCCTCAGCCAACAAGGTTGGAAGTTGAAGGGAATGCAGCAACATATGCATCACTCGTAACAGAAGAGCTTGATTCAGATCATAAAGGTTACATTGAGGTATTCCCAAAAAAAACTGTCTTATGACACTTGTTAATCACCGCAAAAATAAAGTGAAATATCCACTAACCTTCCCTAAGTCAATGTTAGGCCAAAAATACTATTTTAACTCGATTTGCATCGCTTATCAGGGTTCTGTGGTGGAATTTTATTTTATTTTAATTTGAGCGGAAGCGGTTATTTGTTCAGGATCTAGTATTGTCTATTTAGATACCAATGACACTTAAAAAGAATTATGCAGATTCACAGAAAAATAACAGAAATAAGAGACAAGAAGATTTAACGTGGTTCGGATATGAATATCCTACGTCCACGGAGACCCAACAACTTTTTATTTCACTAGAGAAGAGAGTACAAAAGAGAGAGGAAAGAAATAATGGTAGATACTACACTTGCTTGTTCATATGAAGATAAAGTTCCTTCATTTATATAGACTTGATAATGAAGGGTTGCTTGGAGATTAAGCAAATCAATTCCCTGATTACGCAGATATCTTTCCAATTTGCGTGATTTGATTTTAGTATAAATAGATGGCGTAATCTTCGTTTCCATATCTTTCCTTTATTCTCCATGCCTAATAATTTATTTCTTCATATAGCAGACTAATTAATTGATTTACTAATTAATTAGTTTCCTTAAAATATCCTTCCATATATCAGCTAAATTAATTGATTTGATTGAATCAATTAATTAATTTCTTTCCATTTTAATGAATATTTGAATCATCCAAATTCAACACTCCACCTTGATTCAAATATAACAATATCTCTTCATCACCTTATCATCAAATAATCAACATATAAGTTGTTGGGTCTAGCTCCCCATGGCGCTCAAGTAACAGGTATCAAACTGATCAAGTTTGAGCAATGCTCAAACTTGTCCTTAGGAGGTGACTTTGTCATCATATCTGAAGGATTATCCAAAGTACTCACCTTCAACAATTTGATCTTTCTTCGTTCTTCCTCAAGCATAAGAAAGAAACCTCTAACATCAATGTGCTTCGTCCGTGAACTATAAGCTTGATTTTCTACAAGATGAATCGCACTCTGACTGTCTGAAAATAGCTCTACTGTCCGCCGCGCCATTGAAAGATCATCCAACAACTGAAGTAAGTATAATCCTTCTTTTGTTGCTTCCACAATCGATATCAACTCTGCTTCGGTAGTCGATAAAGGTACGATAGATTGCAGCTTTGATCTCCATGAAATCGAGCCTATGCCAAGTGTAAAAACATAGCCCGACACTGACTTCCTAGCATCTCTATCCCCAGCGTAATCAGAATCACAGTATCCTCTAAGAAAGATGTCACCATCCACTCCACCATATAACAAGCCCACCGAAGAAGTGCCTCGAAGATATCTAAGAATCCACTTCACAGCTTGCCAATGCTCTTTGCCTGGGTTAGACATATATCAACTCACAACACCCACTGCATGGGCCAAATCTGGTCTTGTGCACACCATCGCATACATAAGACTACCAACAGCACTAGAATAAGTTATATCAGCCATATACCTTTTGTCTTCTTCCGATGAGGGAGATAAATCTTTTGACAACTTAAAATGAGAGCCTAATGGAGTGCCAACCGGTTTAGCTTTCTCCATTCCAAATCGAGCGAGGACCTTCTCGATGTACCGAGCTTGAGTGAGCCTTAACTCTCTCCGCTTCCTATCCCTGCTTATCTCCATACCCAATATTCTTTGTGCCTTTCCCAAATCCTTCATGTCAAACTCTCTACTGAGCTCCGATTTCAACTCCTTAATTCTGACCATACTCCGAGATGCAATCAGTATATCATCAACATATACCAACAAATAAATCATATCACCATCACATCTCCTGAAATAAACACACTGGTCTTTGAAACTTCTGGAGTATCCCTGTGAAAGCATAAACTTATCAAACCTCTTATACCATAGTCTAGGAGACTGCTTCAGTCCATATAGAGATTTATTGAGTTTGCAAACATAGTCTGGCCTGCTACTGTCAATGAACCTTTCCGGCTACTTTAAATAAATCTCCTCATCCAGATCACCATGCAAGAATGCAGTTTTGACATCTAGTTTCTCTAATTCCATATCATAATGAGCAACCAATGCCAAAAGAATACGAATAGAAGTATGCCTAACCACTGGAGCAAAGATATCATGATACTCTACCCCTTTCTTCTGAACATACCCCTTTGCGACTAACCTTGCCTTGTATCTGAGATTACCATTTTCGCCGTCTTTCACTCTATAGATCCACTTGCATCCAATAGCTCTCTTGTCGGTGGGAAGAGGCACCAAATCCCAAGTATGATTTCTCTGCAATGATTCAATCTCCTCCTCCATAACAACTAACCAACTGGAACTGTTAACTGATGCGATAGCTTCTCTATAATCACATGGATCATCATGGACAACATTCAAAGCATATGTTGCCATATCATCGAAGTTAATATCTTCGATGCTCAATCCAACAAACTCATCAAGCCACTTAGGCTTTCTTCTTTGTCTGACAGGCCTAGGTTCCGAATGAGCTCCACCTTGAGTTTTATCCTCTGTACCAACATCGATATTATCCTCATCGACCACGGTGTCATCGGAAACACCATTTGAACGTCTATGGAAAGAATCAACAGATGACTTGCTTTGTGTCTGGTATTCTTCACATGTCATCTCATTGTCATCCGATGAGGAAGGCTCCACCTTCAACATAGCCTTCTCATCAAAAGTCACATGCCTTCTCATGACGGTCTTCTTGCTAATAGGACACCACAACCTATATCCCTTCACTCCTCTCCTATAACTTAGAAAAATACACTTGCGAGCTCTAGGTTCCAGCTTCCCTTTGCTCTCATGCACATAAGCTGGGCAACCAAACACTTTGAGAAATGAATAGCCGACAGACTCTCCTTTCCATACTTCTTCAGGAATCTTCATATCTATGGCAGTGGAAGGTGTGCGGTTGATGAGGAAAGCCGCCATAGATAAAGCTTCAGCCCAAAATCCCTTCTTCAATTTAGCAATCAGTTTAAGGCATCTTTTTCTCTCCAATAATGTCCGATTCATCCTTTCTGCAACTCCATTAGACTGGGGGTCGCCTGGTGTGGTGTAATGCCTCTTAATGCCTTCAGACTCACAGTAATCGATGAATTCCTGTGATACAAATTCACCGCCATTATCTGAACGGAGAACTTTCAATTTCTTCCCTGACTGCTTCTCAACCATAGATTTCCACTTCCGAAACTTGGCAAAGGTTTCACTCTTTGACTGAAGAAAGTATACCCATACTTTACGAGAGAAATCATCTATAAATGAAACAAAATATCTGGCTCCACCTAAAGACGGACAAGGGGAGCGACCCCAGACATCTGTATGAACGTACTCCAAGACAGCTTTTGCTTTATGCTCTCCTGTACCAAAAGAAATCTTCGTCTGCTTTCCAAGAACACACCCTTCACAAAAACCAAGTTTTGAATGATGAACTCCATCAATCAATCCTCTTTTTCTCAACTCATCCATGCTGCGCTCACCGACATGACCCATCCGTAAGTGCCATAATCTGGAAGAATCCGAATCAACAGATGTAACAGAAGCTGATTCACCAATTACAGTAGTGCCCTTTAATAGATAAAGATTTCCTGCCCTCACACCTCTCATAACAATCATGAAACCCTTCGATATCTTCATTTTCTCTCCTTCCACTACAATCTTCAAGCCAAGTCTACTTAACGCCCCAACAGAAATCAAGCTCCTCCTCAAATCAGGTACATGTCTAACATCAGTGATCGTACGAATAACACCATCAAACATCCTAATCATCACGCTACCAACACCCACCATACGGCAAGAAGCATCATTACCCATTAGAACTTCTCCTCCATCAATTTCACGGTAAGTGGAAAAGCAGTTCCTATCAGGTGTCATATGATAGGATGCGCCAGAATCAATCAGCCATAAGTTGCTCTTCCCAGAAGAGCCAGAAACTGTAAATACATCGGTGTCACTTTCTGTATCTGATTTCTCTGCTATAGAAGCTGAGGCTTGCTTTGGATCTATTCGTCTACCTTCAAGCTTGGGACATTGTTCTACGAAGTGCCCTGGTTTCTTGCAATAATGGCAAGTCAAATTCTTAGGCCCCCTAGACTGAGACCGTGAATAATTCCGTCCTCCACCTTTCTTTGACCTGCTTTGGCCTCTATCTCTCTGAACAGTTAAGCCTTCAGTATCACTATCCAAGCTAGTGCTCGCCAATCTACCTCTTAATACTTCATTATGAAGACCAGCCTTTACATCAGACAGGCTAATTTTACTGCGGCCATAAATCATGGAATTAACAAAAGCAGTATACTCCTTAGGCAAGGAATATAAGAGGATCACAGCTTGAGCCTCATCAGTAATATCAACTTCCGCCGCCTTCAGGTTCATAATCAAAGTCGTCAAAGCATCTACATGCTCCATGAGATCAACTCTAGGCTTCATCTTGAACGAATAAAGTTGTTGCTGAAGAATAATCCGATTAGTGAGAGACTTGTCTTGATATGCATCCGATAATGCATCCCATAGTTCTTTCGCCGTCTTCTTTTGAGAGAATTCTCTAAGAACTTCATCTGAAAGGCTCAACTGAATTGTTGTAAGAGCTTCATCTTCCATCTCTTCCAAATCAGCTGCATCAATATCTTTCAATTTCTCGGGCACAGAAACAACCTTGTAAGTCTTCTCCTTCTTCAATACAGCCTCCATCTTCATCTTCCAAGTACCAAAATCTCCTTTTCCGTCAAAACGTGTTACTCCATAATTGACACCAGATCTGCCAACAGACTTACTAGAAGTAGCCATTAATATCCAAACAGGAACAATAACACTAGCTCTGATACCAAACTGTAGTGAAATTTTATTTTATTTTAATTTGAGCGGAAGCGGTTATTTGTTCAGGACCTAGTATTGCCTATTTAGATACCAATGAAACTTAAAAAGAATTATGCAGATTCACAGAAAAATAACAGAAATAAGAGACAAGAAGATTTAACATGGTTTGGATATGAATATCCTACGTCCACGGAGACCCAACAACTTTTTATTTCACTAGAGAAGAGAGTACAAAAGAGAGAGGAAAGAATAATGGTAGATACTACACTTGCTTGTTCATATGAAGATAAAGTTCCTTCATTTATATAGACTTGATAATGAAGGGTTGCTTGGAGATTAAGCAAATCAATTCTCTGATTACGCAGATATCTTTTCAATTTGCGTGATTTGATTTTAGTATAAATAGATGGCGTAATCTTCATTTCCATATCTTTCCTTTATTCTCCATGCCTAATAATTTATTTCTTCATATAGCAGACTAATTAATTGATTTACTAATTAATTAGTTTCCTTAAAATATCCTTCCATATATCAGCTAAATTAATTGATTTGATTGAATCAATTAATTAATTTCTTTCCCTTTTAATGAATATTTGAATCATCCAAATTCAACAGGTTCACCTATAAACAGTCTCTTGTTTAGTTATTTGCATTCCGCTGCAAATTAACATTTACCATCGTGAACTACTGTGCAGCCCTGTTTGTAAAGAACTATTAGCGTTCTCTGGTCATCAAGCTAGAAACTCATGGTTATGAATATAAAATTACTTAACAAACACTACTGATTCTCATTACAAATGAGAAGAAACCGACTACTGTTATAACGTTGAGATTGTTAAAGAGATGACCAATTCGCTCATTACCTAGAGACCAACTTAATTTTTGTTTTACATGCAATTTGTGGTATAGTGGTCAAGGGTGAAGGAAAGTAAATTGATTCCCTTAACTGTTTACAATTTGCTACAAGTGGTTTACCTTTTTAGTTTGACCCCTTTGAAACCATTTATTTAGTAAGAGCTTATATGAACTATTCTTGCTTCATATTTTGCAAACCAATGTTGTAAAAGGTACACGATGATGCAAATGTGAACCGTGCTAATCTGACCCAACCCAATGTTGCAAAAGGCACATCATGATGTGGCACAGTGATATCGTCGTTTTCTTTAATGACATACATGGTGCAAATGATGTGTGTGGCATAAGAAACACCTTTTATGTTTTTGACTACTTTTTCATGATTTTATTTGAAATCTAAATGATATAAAAATGGAACTTGTAAGATAATTGCTTTTAACTAGTTTTTGCCTTTGCATAACAAGGAACAAATTCTAACGATAATAATGAGGAAAACATTTGTTAATTGGTTATGTGTATAGTGATTTGGTTAATGTGTACCCGATTCTCATACCTTGATTTATGATATCTTTTTAATATATATATATTTTTAATTTTTTCTTTAAGAATAACTTTTGTACTTGAAATTCGCTGTTCATATCATTGAATTTGATGAATTTTTTGTAAAATTACGTAGAATTTTTATTGGGTATCATTTATTAAAAGAAATATAATTTTGATATTTGTTTTGTTTCAATTGTCTGTAACATACAATATAATTATTTTTTACTAAAGGCGTAGTATCTCTAAAAGCACACCATACGCTGCTCCATGCTCCATTACTTTAGGGAAAATTTATGCATTTACCTCGTGTGTTGTACGTTGTAAGTAACTATGACCCACGGTACAAGCTTCACCACACTTAGGTAGTTGCGATATTCCATTCTTAAATCACTTTTTATTGAATTATTTCTTTTAACACGGTATGGTTTTTCAAATATCACTTGGCTATTCGTTGTTTGATATTTCATTTCATGAATCTGATAAAAACTTTGGATACCGCAGATTAATTTTGATATCCAATTTCTTATATGCCGTTGCTTCTTTTTACTATATTTTTTCTCTATTTAATCCCTCTTTTTATCTTTTGGACCACATGCTTTTCTATTTTTTTATTTTTCTTTCCAAGATTTATACAAAGAACTTAATTTTCCCCCCATAATTTCTTCTACCTTTAAGGTTTTTTTTGGTTTACACTTCAAATATTATTTTATGTTGACACATACAATTATTTAATAATTAAAAAACAAGACCATGGTCATGAATATACTTAAAATGATGCTATATCTGAATTTTGTCAATATATGATCTGGTCATGAGCTGATATGAAATCGATTACCGATTTGTCGAGCTTTATGCCTTCCAAATCCATTTAGTTTGGGCCGGTAATTTGGATTTTTTTATAGTGGCTAGTAAACTCTATCTGTTCACTAGTATGCCCAAGTGGTTTAAGAATGAATTAGCCTAGTTACCGACTTTTTCACTCGTAATCAACATAAGTATACATTTAAAAACATTATGATGCCAAACAGAAGATACGTATGTTTGGCATCTTGGACAATGAGATATGCTGGAATTTTTTGTTTTTTATTTTGTTATTTCACTAGGACATTTGTCTTACACACACAACTTGAAAACTTTATCATTAATAATAGGCATTGAAGGGCGATAATTATCACGTAAAGAGGGAGGGGTTGAGGGACCACCATGGAACCTATCATTTCCATGGGTTAACTTTTCAAATGGCTGTGACTATGACAGTAAAATCACAGTGTAATAGTCATCACCATAGTAAAAAAAAATTAAACTACTTAATATACCAAATCTCAACATAATGACATGTTTTCAAAAGGGTCAGGCTCTAGAAAGAGGTACAAGATCTATAATTATTTACTTATCCAAGTTCAGTATTGATTTACCCAACCAAATATAATGTGTACTAAAAAATATTGTATTTGCAGAGTCTAAGAATTTTCAGAAGTGGAAGGCTGTAGAAAGGCTACTGAGTACTGTATTTTGTGTATTATTATTTTTTCCTTCTACTTTTAGCTTCATGGTTGGTGTGTGATTTGGTGTGACAATTGCCTTAAGGCTATGTATCTTAGATCTTCGTAATTTCATCATATTTTGTAACATCAGTTAAACTGAAAGTAATAAATTTTTCGCTACACCTCCCTTAGTAGTTTAGCAGTGTGTGCCTTGCGACACATCAGATGGGTGCAATCTTGTAACAGACTGACGTTTCTTAGTAAGTTAAATTTAGTGAAACATGTTTCTAATTTATAGATGGAAACTTACAATAAGGGTCGCCAAGATAAAGTAGATGTTTTTTTTATAATGAAAAATGTTAACTCTATGCGTATTTTGATTGTGCGTTCTATCAAATGTGTCAAAAGATGATTATTATCTTTTCCACTGTTGCAAGTTAAAGTTTGAATTACTTATACACCCATGCACACTATGTTTTCAATAGTTCATACTCTGATATTTTACTATTAATAGTTTTATATGAAGAGGATGTGATTGTGTTTTAACTGAATTTCATATATTACTTGATGAAAGTATTGAAGTAATATATTATTAATACTATAAAATTTAAGGAATATAACTAGAAATATTTAATAAACTAGGAATAATATTAATAAGTTTTATTTATTTTAAATAATTAAAAATTATTAATTTGAAAAAATTAGTAAATGCAATGTAATATTTTTTAATTTTTTTTGGAAGTTATAAAAATGTCTTTATTAGGGCATGTTTTTACATCGTTTTCAATTTTGACTTTTTTTTAAAGCTGCATTTCCTCGTTACCACTGCCATACCCGCTCCTATCATGGGCTTTTTAGATGCACACCCTGGACAGCATTGTATATTTTATCTGTTATACGTCTAGTATACCAAAACATAAAATAATTAATTATAAACTCATCTCACAAGCTTATTAATCAGATTTCCACTACTCCGGAAGTCTGTATTTGCTAAATTAAGCAATATGTCGTAATTAAATTACAATCACAATTTAAAAATTATAGTAATAATAACTATAACGATAGATCAAACGTTATACTATTTAAAAAAAATAGTACAACGTAGAAATGAAAATGATATATATAAATAAATATATAAATCAATTTTAAACCTAACCGGTTTGAAGAAGGAAATTCCGTCTGAGGCTTGTCGTAATAATTTCCTTAAGACTTTATTTAAAGTCTCCCAAGATACAACAAACGTAATCTGCACGAGATTGTAATGAGTATGTCAACTCTGTGATATATTGTATAGAGCAGTAGAAAAGAAGAAGCAGAAGAAATTAGAATTGGAATAGAACGAGAATGTGATCAGGATTCACTCCTATTTATAATTTCGTCCACATTCCTTCAAACAATCACGTTCGCGTGACGGGTCGCACCCGATGCCTTTTGAACCGCTACTGTTCGTTAACGAGTCGCACCCGCCTGCTCCTCGCATCCGTTCGCGTCTCACTGCTTCTGTTCGCCTGCGCTTCTTCAGTCGGGTCGCACCCACTCGCGTCTAACGGTTCGCACCCGTTCATCAAAAACCCACGCCCGCTTCACAAATTGCACCTGTTCGTATAGCCTGCAACCGTCAGAAAACCTGGTCCAGTTTTGCAGTAAAAATAGAATCATATTAGATCTGAAACCCAAACCCGGCTCGGTTCGGTCGGTCGGACAAACGGCGGTGTGCGCACGTGTGGTGGTGATGCATGATCTCCCTCCACACAACGAAGCATACATTTGGATGCCCCTGAGCCCCAACCCCTTCAGTGCAAAGCTATAAAAATACTAGAATAGCTTTGCAATTTTGGCGATGTGAGACTTATGTATATTTTCATTCAATAGAAATTCCAACAGTATCTTGATCACGACTAGATTCAAAATGTAGTTATGTATATAGTACTTGGGTTTATCTATTGTAGTTATGTGTTAGCTGGTCTTCTTCTACGTGTTTCATCTCCCTATTGTTTTACACCTCTTAAGTTGTATGTTAATGTATTGCAACAATGCATTGAGTTGGGCTTAAAACAAGATGTTTGTTAAATATTGTCCAGAATCATATATTCTTCCAACTTTAATCCTCCTTTTTAGTACCAATTAATTTGTTCTTCCAATTGTAATCCCTCTTCAGTACCGACTCCCATGCTCTTGTCTTTCTGTCTTTAAATTGTTTTGATCACTGCTTTACGTCTCACTACATATAATTTCTTAGTTCTCTTAAAGTTGTAGCCATTTTTCTTTGCTAATGCTGTCAAAAAATAAATATTGAAGACTTTTTACCAAGAATTTGTTGGTGAATTCCCTACATATTCAACATCTCCATCTGCACTATTTTCTTAAATCACGCAGTTAAAATTATTTCCTACATCATTACATGTTTAACCCAGCTAGTTACCAAAAAGAATTTGAACTTGTTCAAAGTCTCTGCTCCATCAGCTATCTACGAAACCTCCCAATTCTCTCATAGTATCTCAGAGTCTTAGGACCCCCATGTTGTACATTTGAGCATAAATCAAATTAGAAGCAGCCAATTACCCTCCGGAGTAAATGTTTCTTTTATTATACCTTATCATAAACACATCTTTTATGCACGTTTTGATGTGCAACAACTATTTATATCTAGTTTTAGCTTAGCAAACTGTGGAGGTTCTTGACAATGTCAAAGTTACTAATATAGTAATATTTATGTCTAATCTATTGTTGTTTGAAAAGTTATCTTTTGTAACAATGTTAACTTGAAACTTGCTCAACAATTTGACTTAAAAATCATGTTTTACTTTGGTTTCAGGTACTACTATGGTACCTATCAGCTGGACAGAAATGCAATGTCCATTGACCGGCCAAATTGAACAGAGAAAAGTTGCGAAAGTTTATTAGATGCCTTATTTACGTAACAAAACGCTTCAACTTCTGCTAACAAGGTAGATTATGTTCTTGGTCGGTTTCATTGTTTGCATGAAACTTTACTCATCCTTATTACTTGCATATGTTAGGAAGAAGGTAAAAGTAGCCATAAATAGCCAAGTTAAGCATCCACTATAAGAATAATGATGCTTTTCAAGGTAACATATCTACCTGCCAATACTGTTATACGTCTAGTATACCAAAACAGAAACTAATCAATAATAAATTTGTCTCACAAGTTTATAACTCATATTTCCACTACTCTACAATTCTGTATTAGTTATTTTAACACTAAGTATGTTGTAATTAATTACAACAACAAAGTAACAACTATAACAATAATAATTATAGTGCTAAATCAAATGTTATACTATTTAAAGAAATAGTACAAATAGAAAGAAAACGATATATATATATATACATATATACATATATGCATACATATATATATATATGTATGTATGTATAAGTCAACTAGAAATCTGACCAGTTGAAGAAAGAAATCTTGTCTGAGGCTTGTCGTAACAATTTCCTTAAGACTTTATTCAAAGTCTTTCAAGGTACAACAAACGTGATCTGCTCGAGATTGTGATGTGTATGATCTTCTGTGTGATATGCAAAAGCGCATGAATTGTAGATATTAAGAAATGAAGAGGAAGAAGAGAAAATTTGGAATTGATTGAGTGAGGAAAGTGATCATGTTTCCTCCTTATTTATAGCCGAATTCTCAATGGCTACACCCGTTGATAAAAGTAGCATCCCTTCATTTGCAACGCCAAAAAGTGTTAGTAATCGCAACAGTCGCGCCTCTTCGTTTGTAATGGGAAGAAACTGTTGCGGTTCGCAACAGTCGCGTCCAATCCAGTAGTCGTTTCTTTTGAATTTAAACGGTAGAAAACCATTCACTTCCGTACAGCAAAAATATAACACAGTCCACTCTTATTGGACCCGCAACCGACCCGGCCCAGTTCGGTCGGTCGGACGGGCGAGCGGCGGCGCGCGCGTGTTAGTCCATGGCCATGTAGGTCCTCCCCCTCGCACAAAATTACCCGACCCTAAGGGCCAATATAGGGATTGAGAATACACTATATAAACAAGAATAAAGACTTATTTTTGGCGATGTGGGACGTATCTCATTCATCAATTTTAGAGAATTCTAACAACTCCCCACATGAATGACGATATATGTCTCCCCCACACAAAGTGTAATATCACACAGTTTATATCAAAATAATGCTATATCGAGGATGAGTAGATATTTCACTTTGAACTTTTCCTAGTTAAAACTTACTGGATATACTTGACTAATCAGTAATTATTTCATCTTGAACCGTCAGCTGTTATTGTATAACTAAACAATAAGCTTTACAAAGCATTATTTCCCTTCACATCCAATCTCTTGGTTGTGTTCATTTTGGTCCTGAATAATTTTTGGTTCTGCGAATGTTTTTAGAGAATAAAAGCCTTTAATGTTCTCATAGAGCCGACTCAGCTCACACTAACATAGGTGATCGCAACCATTAAAAGTATCCTACATATACTCCACTTGTTATTTTCAAGATATGACCATCATTAAAAAATATAATTTTAACCTTTAAATACTTCTATAGGCATGCATTTATATTGTGCACCATATGAATGTAGTTGGACTATGTCCAAGCAAATGCATCACGTCTTGAGCTACTTAGAACCGGTTTGCCTATTGATCCTAGTCCGTGAGATCTCCAGTCGCTAGGATAAGTTTCTGTATAAGATAACTCTTGATGGTTTAGGCTTTTAAACTCATTCCCCTCGATGCGCAGTCAATTTTCTCTCTTGATAAACCTTTCGTAAATGGAACCGCTATGTTATCATTTGTTCTCACGTAATCTATGGAAATAGTCCCATTTGAGAGTAACTGCCTAACTGTGTTATGGCGTCGACGAATATGTCGTGACTTTCCATTATACACAAAGTTGTGCGCTCTACTTAGCGCAGCTTGGTTATCACAGTATATGCATATGGCCGGTACATATTTAGGCCAAAATGGAATATCTTCTAAAAAATGTCGAAGCCATTTTGCTTCTTCGTCTGCTTTATCTAAAGCGATGAACTCCGATTCCATAGTGGATCATGCTATGCATGTTTGTTTAGTAGATTTACATGATATTGCTGCCCCTGTTAAGGTAAATACATAGCCACTTGTTGATTTTGATTCCTTTGAATCAGCAATCCAATTTGCATCACTATATCCTTCTAAGACCGTAGGATATTTTTCATAATGTAAGGAATAATTTGTGGTATTTTTGAAACATTCAAGCACTCTCATTAGTGCTTTACAGTGTTCCTTTCCTGGATTGCTTGTATACATGCTCAGTTGACTTACTACATAAGCTATATCTGGTCTTGTGCAATTCATGAGATACATGAGACATCCTATTACACGAGAGTATTCCAGTTGCATTACACTCTCACCAGTATTTTTATGCAGTATTTCTGATGGATTAAAAGGTGTTCTTACTCCTTTAATTCCAAAATTTTGAAATTTTTCAATCACTTTGTGTATATAGTGTGACTGAGATAATTCAATTCCATTAGGTGTTCTTATTATTTTGATTCCCAAAATAACGTCTGCAACTCCTAAGTCTTTCATATCGAAATTGCTAATTAACTTCTTCTTTATGGTCTCCATTACCTGAATATTTGGACCAAATATTAATATATCGTCTACATATAAACAAATCATCACATATGATTGTCTAATTTGTTTATAATAAACACACTTATCGCATTCATTTATACGAAAACCATTTCTCATCATGAAACTATCAAATTTTGCGTGCCATTGTTTTGGAGCTTATTTTAGTTCGTATAATGATTTTACTAATCTACAGACTTTGTTTTCATTTCCTTTGGAAACAAAACCTTCAGGTTGCTCCATGTAGATCTCCTCATCGAGATCTCCATTTAAGAATGCTGTCTTTACATCCATTTGATGAATTTCAAGATTATAGATCGATGCAATTGCTATTAGCATTCTCATAGAGGTTATTCGTGTTACCGACGAATATGTATCAGAGAAGTCTACTCCTTTTTGACGATATCCTTTGGCTACTAATCTGGCTTTATACTTGTCGATAGAGTAATCTACTTTCATTTTCTTCTTGAAAATCCATTTACAGCCAGTAGGTTTAATTCTAGGTGGAATATCAACAATTTTTCAAGTTTTATTACTTAGAATTGAATCAATTTCACTTTGAATTTCTTCTTTCCAACATGAAGATTCAGAAGATGACATTGCTTCCTTGTACGTTTGAGGTTCTTATTCTAACACGTATGCGAAAAAATTCAAATCAAATGTCTTGAAAGTCCTAGCCCTTACGCTTCTTCTTGGTTCAACTTCCTCAATCTCGTGATGAGTTTCATCTTCATGTGAATTACTTGATTCTTCTCCTATCCTTTTAGAGACATTATTTCCTTCATTCCTTTTGTGCGGAAACATGTCTTCAAAGAATGAGGCATCTCTAGATTTCATGATTGTATTTACATGAATATCAGCTATATCAGACTTGAAAACCAAAAATCTGCAGGCACTGCTATTTTGGGCTGGCCCTAAGTAGTAACAATCTACCGTTTTTGGTTCAAGTTTGACTTTCTTGGGAGGCGGAACTGGAACTTTTGCCAAGCAACCGCACACTTTGAGATATTTAAAACTTGTTTTGTGTCCTTTCCATAACTCCTATGGAATTGTTCCTTTTTTATTGTGAGGGACTTTGTTTAATATGTGATTAGACATATTTAAGGCTTCCCCCCACAAATTCGTCAGTAGACCAGAGGTAAAAGCATGTCATTAATCTTGTCTTTTAACGTTCTGTTCTTTCTCTCGGCTACACCATTTTGTTATGGTGAATATGCAGCTGTTGTTTGATGAATTATACCATTTTCGACACAGAACTGTTCAGATGGTGATTCATATTCTCCACCTCGATCAGATCTCAATATCTTGATCTTTTTATTTAACTGATTTTCTACCTCGGCCTTGTACTTTATAAATGATGTAATTGCTTCATCTTTGCTATTCAAAAGATATACATAGCAATATCATGTATAGTCATCAATAAAAGTGATAAAGTACTTTTTTCCACTTCTTGTAGGTAATGATTTAAAATCACATAAATCTATATGAACCAAACCTAGTGGTACGGTGCTTCTATCAACAGATTGAAATGGTATTTTAACCATTTTAGCTTTTACACATGTCTCACATTTGTAGTTCTTATCTACTTGGAATTTTGGAATTAATCCCAAGTTTGATAATGTTTTCATTTTTTGAAAATTTATGTGTCCCTATCTATCATGTCATAATAAAATTTCGTGCCCAAGCAAGCAAGAAACTTCAATTTTATTAATAGCACAATCAGAATACATAGTTTTATTGCCGATAACGGCTACATTTTCCTTAAATAGGCCATTACATAAATATCCCCTTCCGATATATATTCCAGCTTTGGACAGAACCATCTTGTCTGACTCGAACACTATTTTAAATCCTTTCTTCGATAGTACTACACCAGAGATGAGATTTTTGCGTATGTCTAGAACGTGAAGCACACCATTCTACTTGACAGTTTTCCCGAAGTAAACTTGAGGATTACTATGCCACTGCCTTCGATCATGGATACTGTAGAATTACCCATGTAGAGTTTTTCTTCGTGATCGAATTTCTGGTATGTAGAAAATATGGATTTGTCAAGGCAGATATGACGAGTAGCGCCTGTGTCTACCCACCATTGGCTAGGATTCTGAACCAAATTGCATTCATATACAACTACCGAGAAGTTGGAGTCGTCTACTTCCATGTTGTCTTTATATTTGCCTCTGTGCTGCGTTCTTTTTTGTGTCTGCAATCTTTAGCAGCATGTCCAACCTTTCCACAAACCCAACACTCGTCATTAAACTTTTTGGTTGGTTTGTTGTCTGTAGCTTTCCTTTTCTTTTGAAAATTCTTTTTTTTTTTGGTCTTTGACCCTTTAGCCACAAATGCCTCCTCGTTTGGTTTTGTAACTCCACAATTATCTGCCTCAATTTTTAGTCGGACCATGAGATCCTGTAAAGAGATTTCTTTCTTCTTATGCTTTAGATAGTTGCGGTAAACTCTCCATGACGGCGGCAGTTTTCCCGTGATGGCTTCAACCAAAAACGATTCTCCAACCTTATGACCTTCTGCTTCGAGTTCATGAATAATGAAGTGACCCACTTATTTTCACCTATACTTTAGTGATTTTTTTTGAGTTTTTTTAAAACAAGTGATCACTTCTTTTAATTAATTCTCCCAAGATCCAGAATCTACCAATATAAAAATATTAGTATTAAATCTAGTCATATCATTTATATATATGAAGATATATAAATGTTTCTTTGCCTATTAGAGTATTTAAAAACAACAAAGAAGTTTAATCACACAATATTTCCCATAGTTGAAAGGTTTTGTATCACATAGCTTTTTCTACATTTTAATTTTTTTTAACTCAAAATTAACTAATACCGGATTCAGATGCTACCACTTATTATTTTCTTGTTTTTATTTCCCAGATTGTTCTATAAACCAGATAATTAATTCATGGATTTATAACCCATGTATTTGATCTTTGGGATTTAGGAATTGAAACATGTGGATTTTAGATTGATAAAGGGTATTAAAACAATTCATGCATGTTAGTCTAGCCCGGATTCTGAATTCAATCACAAACAATTTATGTCAAGTAAAATGCACATATTCTTGTTTATAAAGAATGTCAATATCATATAAGTAATAAGGTTGTAAATTAGTTTAAAGGTCAAGCAGAGGAAAACAATACAATTGAACAAAGTGCGAACTCAAGCCAACATACCAAATGAAGGCTTAGCATAGACATGAAGACAATATGATCAAGGCAATGTCAAAAATTAGATCAATGCAGAACTTTCAGATGAACTCATGATGAAGACCACTAATGAACTCGAAGTAAAGAACAAATGACAGTGACCAATATGCAGTGGAGTAATGAACATGCTCAATACACAAACAAGACCACTTGATACTGCAGACTACAACATGCTTGACTAAAACCAAATGCAACCAGGCTTTGGGTCAAGTATATAAGCAACAGGGTTTGGTTCAATATGATTGCAGTGAAGACTACAAGCACTATGCATATACATCAACTCACTACACAATGCAATACAAGTTTCCACTGGGAAATCAGATGTTCAGGTAGGATTAGCAGGCTAAGACTTCAAGCTTATGGATGGACTTATATCAATTATAAGACATGGTCAAGCCTTACTGGTTAGCCAAGACCATGTTCAACCCATCCACTTAACAATTTTAGCACATACTTTTTCAAAATCAACTTCAACTTTATCATTAAAATTAATCAAACATTGCCAGGGAAAATATGTCCACATATCAGATTGCATGGCATAATTTCCTTCATCATAATCCACTAGAAAACATCAGAATCAGTTGCTTAAATCAGTAACTCATAAACACATATAATACTTAAGTTTTTACATATTCTTTTCAAGTGAACACAACAAGCATCAATTCTGAGAAAATACATAAGACATAAGAGAGTTTGCCTAGCTTATTTATTACAATGAAACGACTGCTTTTCTAAAGTAATTTAAAATCAACAAGATCTTCCAACATCCATGCAAGCAAGCTACTCATGCATCTTTCCCTACAGCAACACTTTGAGCTACCTCGATGAAAATGAGACACCCCAAATATTGCAAAGGCAACAAATAGGGTCAGCAAATATATTCTGGTGTGAGTGAAATCATGAATTAAAATAACTTGTAATTACCAAAGATTGTACAGAGAATTTATAAGCTTGATGCTTATTCATGTTCAAACTATAATATGAGTGTTTGTGTGTGTGTGTGTGTGTGTGTGTGTGTGTGTGTGTGTGTGTGTGTATGTAAGCTATTTATATCATACATACACCCAAGCATTCATCCATCCATACCCTTCTGTAATACATACATATACTCCTATGGATTTAACTTCCCCAAATTCCATAGTTTAGTTTCCCAATCCCATTTATCTTTTTAATTGGTCTTAACTCTTGCCATTGAACACCATGTGTGCATTGCAAAGGGGCTCAGTTCTGTTAACCCTTTACATAGAGGCCTACAAGACTTAAGCAAGTCATGCACATACCCATCATCCACCTGATGATGAATAGATCAAGGCACTACTCCTAAATTATCTTATAATCTAAAGACCATGCTCATTTATTTTCAGGAGAATTTTATTAACACTTGACATGCTTTATATTCTTCTCTTTCTTACATAAATCAAAAAGTATGAGACTCACTCAGGGATTTTAGCCAGACATACCAAGCATTCATGCAAAATACTACATCTCATCTTAAGGTCATTTTATTCAATCATATTTTCTGAAACCTGCATAAATATTTATTTCCAGAAATATTCTCATGGCTTACATAAATCCGGTGAAGTTATCTAAAACATTTTTTTATTTTACTGTGAACATAGGGTATGGTTTTTGAGAAAAACCCATAAAACATATTAACTTATGATTGGAACAAATCAACATATATACATGATATTGCATTGTTCATATCATTTTTAAAATGAATTAGACATAAGCATGAATCTCTTTATTCACACTGCCTACTTCATTTTTCCTTGATACCCCACTTCTCAGTAAAAAACATTTAGCTCATCTCTATAAAAAAAGAAACTGAATTATGAGCTACAGAAATTCATTTCTCTGATCAGGGTATTTGTTTTTTTTTTTCCAAAGCATTAATTAAAACAATCTAAACAAATCAAAACAGATCAAAACACCAACCAAGGATTCAACCAAAATACCAACCATGATCAATATTTATTTATTCAGAGAATAAAAATCAAACAGAAAAACATGATATGGTTTATAAAAGTAATATGGCTGCCCTTAACTTGGGTCTTAATGCTTTAAATCTCATAATATGATTAATCACTCATCTCCCTTCTTCTTCTCCCCGAGAATGCTTAAACCTGAAGACAGTGTGAGTTTTCTCTTCTATTTTTTTTAAAAAAATATCTTTCTGTTTTTCACCCCGAGTAAACTGCTGCTATCCTTTTATCTTTAAAACATTTAGCTAGGGTATAGTGGAGAGAAAAACCTATTTTATCCTTACACAAATAAGAGAATTTTGTATATATGTTTATGGCTAATTATGCCATTTTCTTTGTGATTCCATTTCAGGTAAAACAGTTGCTTTTCCTCTTTTCTGTGTACATGCTATTTGCATGTTTCATATGCACATTATTTTCATGTGACTTATTAACATCTTGTATATTTTTTTTTAAATAAGTCTGAAATATTCACACATATATATCTTTTTACTAATTTAATTCCTTACTAATATTTCAACCCATTTGTTGTCTTTTCATTTTAAAAAAAATGTATTTACACATATATAATATTAAAATGGTTTCATATTTTTTTTCATAAGAGTTTATTTTATCATTCTACACCCCTCTGGCTACTTATATACAATATGTATAAGATATGTGAATTTAAAATTCATTCATACTTAGTTACTTTCTTTTCATTTTTTATTTGTTGGAAAACAATTATCCTCTTACTTATTTATTTTCACTCATCTTTGATATTATTTTTTTCAAAATCTCAATAATTTGGGTCTTCACAAATAATGATTTGCAGTTCATGCAGTTGAGCAGTCACCGGTTTGGAGTCAACCATCTTGTAGTCCATGAATTTGTCTACCATGAATTTCTTAAGATTGATATTCCGCGTCTTGTACTTCGTGGCAAGTGCATTGCAGAGTGTTTTTGCTGTCTTTAGAGGCTGATATACTTTGTATAGCACCTTGTCGAGTCAATTCAGAATATAGTTTCTGCATAGGAAATCAGAATGCTTCCACATATCAACATCTGATTTCTTGCCTGGTGCAGCAATCGGTTCCTCCTCCTCGAGATACCGTTGCAGACCGAGTATGGTGAGATAAAATAGCATTTGATTTTGCCATGTTATAAAGTCATCACCATCTCCTTTGAACGGATCAGACCTGTTGTGTGTAGTAGCCTTTGTTGATAGTTCAACTATTGCCATCTCTGTTTTAGCGAAAACAGTAGAGTCTTAAGATGTTATACGTCTAGTATAACAAAACAGAGACTAATCAATAATAAACTTGTCTCACAAGTTTATAACTCAGATTTTCACTATTCTGGAATTCTGTATTAGTTATTTTAACACTAAGTATGTTGTAATTAATTACAACAATAAAGTAACAAGTATAACAATAATAACTATAGTGCTAAATCAAACGTTATACTATTTAAAGAAATAGTACAACGTAGAAAGAAAACGATATTTATATATATATAAATATATAAGTCAACTAGAGATCTAACCAGTTGAAGAAATAAATTACGTCTGAGACTTGTCGTAACAGTTTCCTTAAGACTTTATTCAAAGTCTTCCAAGATACTACAGACGTGATCTGCTCAAGATTGTGATGTGTATGACCTTCTGTGTGACATGCAAAAGCGCACAGATTGTAGATATTAAGAAATGAAGAGGAAGAAGAGAAAATTCGGAATTCATTAAGTGAGAAAAGTGATCAGGTTTCCTCCTTATTTATAGTCGAATTCTCAATGGCTACACCCGTTGAGAAAAGTAACATTCCTTCATTTGCAATGCCAAAAAAGTTACTATTCGCAACAGTCGCGCGCCTTCGTTTTGCAACAGCCGAAAAATGTTGCTGTTCGCAACAGTCGCGCCTCTTCGTTTTGCAACGGGCAGAAACTGTTGCGGTTCGCAACAGTCGCGTCCAATCTAGTAGTCGCTTCTTTTGAATTTAAACGGTAGAAAACCGTTCACTTCTGTATAGCATAAATATAACACGGTCCACTCTTATTGGACCCGACCCGACCCGACCTGGCCCGGTTCGGTCGGTCGGACGGGCGGCGCCGCGCGTGTGTTAGTCCATGACTACATAAGTCCTCTCCCTCACACAAATTACGTGACCCTAAGGGCCAAGGGATTGAGAATACACTATATAAACAAGAATAATGACTTATTTTTGACGATGTGTGACATATCTCATTCACCAATTTTAGAGAATTCTAACAAATACAAAGGATGTTAATGATAAATGGAGTGGAGATTGAAATATTGTATATTTGCGTTATTATACTTTTTGACATCACAGTATAAAATTAAAAAAATATCATAGTAGTCATCGACACTATACTTTGTAAGTCATATAACGGCATGATGATATGTGATATACATTGTATATTAAAACGTTTGAACAAACAAAGCTTTTTTTCCGCTTTTTCCCCTGTTTGCTTCAAAGATTCTTGCAAATGCACAAATACAGAATCATAATGCATTTTCTCAAATAAAAATGAGACTTTGGGTCCTTAATTGTATTGAAGCCACTTATGTGGGCCTCAATACTGCATAATTGTGTCCTAGGTAGTAGCATCATTATTTTGGGAATGTTGTAGCAAGATAAATGGAATTCACTGTTGTATAATGTAAAACTAAAGCTGATATAAACTTGTAGCTCTGAAATGTAATTAGTTTGACAAACTGTAGAATGAAATTGAAATATTATTTTTTTACACCTGGTGGTATTGTGGTAATATTATGGAGAAAAACTATTTGCACTCCTGGTTTTGGAATTATACATGAATAAATTTGTAAAAAGAAACAAGGAGTAAAATAACTTTTTCTTTGCTAAATAAATTGTGCATGTGCATCGAAGTTTTTAAGTCAAGTGCCCATCCACATAATGCTTTTTTCACTTACAAGCTTGATTCACATCACAGTGATAGTTGGGATTCATACACAGCTGTTCATCAGGTGGTCAAATTTGTCGATATGGTGTATGCTAATGTTTGTCAATGTATTTGTGTTTCCATCAGTAGTGGCGTAGTCATTGTTTAGTAATTATAATGTGTATTTGTGCAGCCATATTTTCTAACAAGTGAGGTCAGTGAACTTACGTTTAAAGATTTGACTAGGATGACATAGCACAAAATAAACTCAACTCTGTTTGGAATTTTGGTTAAAGCCAAGACACAGAAGATGGTACATGGTTCTCAGATAAAAAGTGACATCGACATTAATAAAATAAAAGTAGGAGAAGGTTAATCTGATGATTTGATTACTTGAGTTGTTATCCCAAGTAATAAACAGCTGCAGAGAAATACAGACTTTGTTGAAGAGAGAGAGGCCACTTCATGAACTGTCATCCTTGGTGTAGTTCCTCTTAAAAGTTACTTGCTACTTATGTGTTGATGCTATCAAATTCTTTTCTAAACTGTAAAAGCCAGTAAATGATTATGAATGATTTGCAGGCAGTTTGAAGAGGGAGGCTACGAAGGAGAAGAAAATAGAGGCTGTCTTTGTGGATCCAACTGCAGATGTGATCCATGCACTTGTAAATGGGTGCCCATGTATCTACTCATGTGGTAGTACTAGTTAGTGTGCTGCTGCATTAAATAAACAAGGTATTGTGTGCTTATTTGACCTTCTTCCGATAATTGTGTACTTGCATTTCTCTTTCGTTAATGTACCTGAGAATGTGTCCTCTGGCTGCCCTCTACAGCAGTATTAACAAATTCATGATCTCTTTTCATGGCAACATAACAAATTTATCGAACCTGAAGTCAAATAAAATAATATTTCAAGTTGCATCTAATAAGTATCGGCGGTAGGCTGCACCCCATTAATACTGGCAGTAGGCTGCACCTCATAGTCACTGCTTGCTCCTGTGCAGTAGGCTGCACCTCCTGAGATGTTATGTCTATGCTTGTTTATATAGTGGTTGCTTACAGGTTAGTTTTAAGACAATCCATTTCATCCAGGTAGCAATGTCAAGTATACAATATCAAAGCAGCTATCTTTTTGCTCAACCATCGAACACGAATAATAATATAGTTTGAATAAATTAACTAAATTATATGAAAATTAAATACGTTTATAAAAATTAACTAAGTATTATAAAAATTAACATGTTTATTATAATAATAATAAACTATAGTTTGATAAAATAAACTAAGTTTATAATAATAATAATAATAATAATAATAATAATAATAATAAATTAACTAAGTCAACTAAGTTTTATAATTAATAATAGCAGCAGCAATAACAACAACAATTACTAAAATTAAGTTTATAAAAATTAACTAAGTTAGCTAAATTTTATAAAAAAGTCAATAAGTTTATAAAAATCAATTAAGTTTATAATAATAATAATAATAATAAACTAAGTTTACAATCACCACAAAAAAATTATTATTCGTTGCACCAAATTGTAGCGTTTGAAAACCATGTGCATCCATTATTTATTCAATAAAAAAAGCAAAGTTAATACATAAACGCTGCCGGCTTTCACCGCTGAAAAATGATAAGGTGGGCATATTTTTCTCTTTCCCGCTCCTAAATAAACTCAATTATTGTTTCTTTTCTCCTGCACGTTCCAAAACGTAAAACCACTATGTTCGGGAAGAACTCAAAATCCCAGGATTTCCTAAAGTCTAAACCCAAAATTCACCAAAATTTATTTTTCTTGCTTCATAATATTTTTTACAACTCCTCCCTGAGCTTCCTTCTACGACAACCTTCACCACCTCCACAATCATAAACCGTCATGAGACTAGCACTCATCTTTCCCTAAATTTGAAGTGTAAAGGATCATAAAGTAGAGGATGCAACCACAAGTGGGATGCTTAGATTGTTTCAATAATATTTTTTATTAAAAGTTATGGATTAGGGTTTCAATAATACTCGAAAGGAAACCTATTGAGTATGTAGGCGCGAGGTATGTTATTGCCTTATATCAAAGTTTGGTTTTTATAATAGAACTATTCTAGGATTTGTTTATTTTTCCCCAATTTAGTTGAATATCGTATACATGAGAACCTTCATGTTAACATAGTGGTTAGGCTTTTTCCATAATAGAATAAGGTGGATTATTTTTAGGCAAGCATAATTTTTGTGTATTGTTAATGTGTAATAAGCTGGAAGATCTATAAATGTTTATTGAGATAAATATATGTGTTGTCGGATCTTATTTTTTCTTTTTGGTTGAATTTATTGCATATTTTACTAGTAGCACAACAATTTCCTGTTGAAGTCCCTTTTTAAAAGACTGCTATTATTCACCTCAATTCAATGGACTACTATTTTCTATGCACATGAAATCCAAAATGAAATAGTATTTTAAGATAACATATTTCAAATAAATACTGTATATAAATCAACTAATATGGTTCAAACAGAACCCTCGTTTTGAGAAACATTGTAGTAAAAGAATCAGTGGCCAGCGATAAAGCGGAAAAGGACCGTTTAGAAAATTTATCACCTACGGGAGTTGGATTTGACAACGTAATAATAGCCAAAATAGATGTGGATGCAGTGCCACGATGCAATAATAAAGTTTCTTGTGCTGATATTCTTCCCATGGCTGCAAGAGTTGTCGTATCATAGGTAATTAATTGTCATTATATATTTTCATTTTTTTGTAATATGATCAAAAAATTAAACAAGAGAAGAAATGAAAATTATGGTAATTAATGTAGGCTGAGGCCTAATTATAATATGGAACTAGGGAGATTAGATGGACTGAGCTCATATGCTTCCAGTGTATAAGGAAATCTATCTCAGCCATCTTTCAATTTGAATCAACTTAATTCCAATTTTGCGAAAAATGGGTTGACTTAGACCGCCATGACCACACTAGCGGGTAATCTCATTAATCACATATTAAGGTTACATTATTTGTAAGTGCAACTATGTTAAAATATTTAATGCACATTGATATGCACACATGCACAAAAAATTAGCTAGCTTTCAAACACAATTTCTACATGTATTGATTATCATCAGATAAGTTGAATGATTGGATAGGACTAATAAACTGTTCATACTTTGATTCCATGAAAACATAATATTCATTTAAAAGATGAAAGACAGAACGCATTATTTATGGTTATTACTTATTCTTATTCATATATAAGCTTCCCTTTATTTTACCAAGTCATCAATCCGTACAAAGCAAACACTTGATATACGATTAGAAGTTTGTGGTTGTCATTATATAACAAAAGACATTCTCTTTTAAAACTTTTCAATGCTTAATAGGATTGCCTGCTGTAATGAGTAAGAAGGCAAAAAAGCACTTACAGGTTTCAACTATTGGATACTGATATATTCTTCTTCTTCTTTCTTTTTTTTCCACTGTGCACACACTTGGCTTCTCACACTGCAATCGATTTTTGAGCAGAGGAAGCTAGTGGCTGCATTAAGTATGAAATGAAGGATGGAGAGTATCAGCAGTATTAGGTTGTCATAAGTTGTAGCAAACACCGGAGAAGTGCCGATCATGTGCAGCATCAGTATATGAGGCATGACGCTGCAAACTAAATTGTGCATTGAGAGCACATTTTGATGCAAGCAGCAAGGCATTTAAAGGCGGTGGCTATACACTGGACTGAGAGACAGGAGCATAAGATAGTACATTGACAGCAGATCAAGGTGCCACATCAGTTTGTGAATGAGCAACAGCTTAGATAGGAAGAGCATCAGATGAAGCAAATGAGGATATTGAAGCAGCATTATGCTTGGGATGAATGGTTTAATTCACATAGTTTGCATTATGGCCGTCCACATCTTGTAGAACTTTGTAAGCTCGACAGAAATAGTAATTTTCGAATCTCACATTGTTGAATGCACCTTCATGGAGCATTCATCCAGTGTGTTGTAGGTATGTATTGGTTTTCAGTGTCACGTTCACTTTTGTACTAATGCAATTATGTTTTAGATACTTATGGAGCATTCAATTGTGTTTCTTTTCTTCTTTTGCATATGATGCAGTAAAGTAGAGATTCGCAACTTGATCATTCAAGCACCATCAGATTCTCCTTAGACCAATGGGATTGTTCCGGGTTTATTTCTTCCTTTCATTGTTATTACTGAAACCATATATTGTACAATTTTGTTTCAATCGCCTAAATTTGCTTATGCTTCAGCTATGCAATCTTTTTCAACCACAAGCTGATATTTTTTCCATTCCTGATTGTATATTTTCAACAAGGATTATTAACTGTTAGCCTGTTATGTTCTAGTTAAAATTGAAAATTTGAAACTAATGTTAGTAACAGTATATATAAAGTAATAAGGTGATGTATTCGAAGATCAAATCCATCAAAGTCTGTATAATATTGAATTCTAGAACAATTTTCTTTCAATCCACGGTCATGTTAGAAATATAGTACTCCTCAAGTTTCTTAGTTCCAACTAAATATAATATCTTTACTCAGCGAACTTTCTCCCTTGATCTTTATGGACATATACATCGTATTTCGAAATCTTCAAATCAAAATGAAGAGTTCCTCTTTAAGGTTTTAGTAACCATGAATTGTATCATAGGATCTCTAAGCTCCAAAAGAGCCTCAACTTTTGCAACCATGGACCAAATTTATAAGTTTGAGATAATTTATAAAAATTACCTAAGTTAATAAAGTTTAAGTTTGAGGTAATTTATAAGTTTACGTTAATTAAATATAAGTTATAAGTTGTGACATTTTAAGTTTTAGCAATTAAGATAATTAATAAGTTTAAGTTAACATAAAATAAGTTATAAATAAGTTAACCGAGCTTTATAAAAATTTAACTAATTTTTATAAAAATTATCCAAAATTTTAAAAATTAAACAAGTTTTGTATAATTTAACTACTCTTTGTAAAAATTAAATAAATTTATACAAATTAATTAAGTTTTATTAGAATTTAACTAAGTTAATAAGTTTTTAAAAATTAAATAAGTTTATTATAAAAATTAACCAAGTTTTACAAAAATTTAACTAAGTTAATTAAATTTTATAAAAATTATTTAAATTTAATAAAAGTTTACTAAGGATGTTTGATATACTTTAAATATGCAAAACAGTTTTATAATCATCCGTTGATTGTTAAACTTGTCTACAGGTAATTAAAGGCCAACTGCAGCAAAGAATTGTGGGTAATCAAATAATGAACATGACTTTAATTGTTATGTATACTATAACATTTTGTTAGTACTTGTTGTATAAACTTGTTTATGAATGATTATGGATTTTATGTGAATTTGCTCATTTTGTCGAAAAACTATTATCGAAATGGTTATGGATATTATATTTGATTATGTGATTAACATGTTTTTTCAATTGTTTGAATATGATGATTTTGTGATTGATTGATTGATTGCTGGCTTGAATACGACGATTATGTGATTGATTGCTGATTTTAATAAGATTATTAAGTGGGTAATGGTTGGAAATGGTACAAGCCATTAACAGGAAATGGTAGCATGTAAGGTATGCTACAAAACAGTTAATAACTTTTAGCAGCATTTTAAAAGTGCTACGGAATTAAATATAAACAGCCACGATACAACCTTCCTACGACGGTAAAACGCTCTCAAAAACTTTTAGTAGCATTTTGGTAAACACTACGGTATGACATGCTACTAAAGTTTGAAACTTTTTGTAGCAATTCTAAAACCCTACGGTAGGTCATGTTTTGGTAGCGTTTTTTACAACGCTACAAAAAGTTTCAAACTTTCGGCTGCATGTCGTATCACAGCGTTTACCTAAATGCTACTAAAAGTTTTGCTAGCGTTTTTACAACGCTATGAAAGACCTTTTCTGGTGTAGTGTTACATGATGCGATAAAGCATTATTTGGCATCGTGACATCTGATTGATTCTATTATGGATTGGTGGGGTTCGCTCACTGTAGATGTCCAGGAGAGCAACTTCTCTTAGGCCCAATTCAAGGAAGAGTTTTTCAGATGAAGTTTGTTTTGAAGGACAGAAAGACTTTTGTTTAAGAGCTTCCTAGGTCTGAAGCATGGGACAATGTCAGTTGCTGAGTATGAGCATAGATTTAATGCATTATCTCGGTTCGGGCTTGGGTTGGTAGATACACCTCCGAAGAAGAACGAGATCATTGCTGGTATGCATCCAAAGTTTTAGAGAAACATGACAAATCATATCCAGGGATTGTTTGTGAATCTGATAGGTATGGATTTAAGGTTCGAGAGTTCACCTCCAAGGTTGTCTTGATCTGCACCAACTGGGAACAACAAGCGTAAGTTTCAGCTGTCGAAGGATGGTTCCAATTTGTCTTGTTATAAATGCGGCCGGAAATTTTGTTTTAGTTTAGAAATTATAAGTACTATAGTGAATTAGAGAAACCAGGCTATTTTGTTTTAGTTCAAAATTTTTCTCTTCATCTTCTCTATTTCCTTCATCTTTCAACTAAACTTCTCAAACCTGGAAACAAACAACTACAAATCAAAGCATCACAAATCTGAAAACAAAACCAGACAAAAGAAAGAAAAGCAAAGATTTCAAACCTGAAACAACAAAACAAAATCAAAACCTGAAAGCAATCAAGCAAAACAAATATAAGAATTCATATTCAAACTGAGGCAATCAAAAGCAAGCAAAAGATCAAGTAAAGATCAAAGCAACTCAAATATTAAGAGGATCCAAACCAAATCTAGGATCAGATCAAAGTACAACATTCAAAGATCAAAGTCTTCAAATTCATTTCCAGTTCTCTGTCTTTCATTTTCCAGGCTTCACGGGTTTTTGTTCTTTTGATCTAGGTGCGAAAACTACACTTTTAAATCTGGTTAAAATCTTGATCTACTGTGACAATCTTGGAAGTGTGGAAGTAAAATATGTCTGTATGTATGTGTGTGTGTATATATATATATATGTGAATGGTGTGCATGCCTGTATATGTATATATATGGCTCTGTTTAGTGTAACATGTCTACAAATTCGAGAAAAAAATTCATATCTTCTTATTTAAACTAATTCAAGTTATGATTCCTGAAAAGAAAATGTTTATAACAATGTAAAGTCATTTTTAGAAATAGATTCAAGTAAAAATAATTAGTTGTTACTTTGAAATATAAAATTATAGTGGAAACTTTTAGATCAGGAAAAATCGATGATTTTAATTTAATGATTTGACTTCATAATCTGATTTGTATTGGCAAATAATGAATTTAGATATAGAAATCATGATTTTTAGCATTGTGAATTAGGAGAATTCTCGAGATGATCAAATTTTGGGTTTTTATCAAATTCCGATGATCGGTGGAAATGTGGGTCTCGTGATCATGCCTGGAGGTGGCTCGTGAGTCAGGGTTCAAGGGGAAAATGTGTGGAGGATTTTTAGGCAGCGGCGGGCGGCGTATCGACGTCGAACTAGGGTTTAGTGACCTGTTTGGTATAATTAAGAAACCAATAGAATAAATTTGTAAATTGTATGTAGATCATTTTATGACTGTTTGATCCAAACTGAATACACGATTTCGAGGTAATTTCCACCAGCACGAGTTGAGATTTTTTACTCGATTCTTTATGGCAAGCACTTGATACGGATTTTTGATATAATTCCAAAGTTCTCTATCACAGCATATGCCTATGCAAGTAGAACGCAATGATTCTAATCAAGGAACTAGATCAGAGTCCGTCCTAGAGTGGTTGCATGAGCGATACTAGTTCGGAAGTAAAATTGTATGATCGAGAGAGCAGTCGGATTTGATATTTCATATTGATGGTATATGTACATCATATGGGCTTAAACATGATTATACGCTTTTGATATTTCAAATGAAAATTACATGGTTGGATATATTTGTAAGTGAGATGCAGGTATATAGAAGCAACGGCTAATTTGGTGCTTTTGCTTTCATGTGTTGAGTTTGTTTGCTGGACAAATAGATACGTATTTATATTGTTGTTTGGTTTGATAATTTTATACTCCAGATATGGGAGGCCGGTTGGCTTTTGTTTTCTATTGTCGGTTTGGGCCCGTAGCGGTTAGTTTTTACGATTGAGCCGTGTAAAGGAAGTGCTACCGAAATTTTCCGTAATTGTAAAAGACATAGAAAATTTGATAACCTATTTGAACTAATTGATTTTGAAAAGTTTAAGGGTTTGGAGGTATTTTTCTTAACTTTGGAATTTTGGGGGCGAATTCTTTTAAGGGATAACAACCCCGGATTTTTTTCCATTGAATTTAATTGTTTAAGTAATTTTAGATATTTGAATAATTGGTTTTTAAGGTTTTGAAACTTGAATTCAAATATAAGGATTGTTTAAAAATATTTGATTGTGAATTTATATTTGAACAGCGTTTCAAATAGCTGGATTTTAAATTTGATATTAATTACTTTGATCCAATAGTCCTATTTAACTCCTTTTAAATTATAAATAATTACGGTGAATTCATTTTGTAAATCTATTTGCAATAATAAAAGGTTCAAGTAAATAATAAGAATTTTTATTTTACGACTCGATTTTTATTGATATATTTTTAATTTAATTTATTTAATTTTTCCATAATTTTTAATTTGGAAAATATTGAAATTATTCCTCTGATGATTTATCGACAAACTGTAATGTTTTTGTGATTTTACAGAACTCAATAACCAGTGTATATTATTATTATTGTTTTGAAATTGGGTCGCTGTTCTGAGAATTATCCTAATTTTGTTTTATCATTAGGATTTATACTCAAATGGAAATGCTGGAAGTCGCATTATATATTATATCACCACTTAAACTTATCAGCACACATCTTCCACTTATCCTCTCCTCAATGTTCCATTTCATACAGAAAAAGATAAAAAAAAAGCAAGCTTCACCATTTCAAAAATTCATATCTAAGGAAATACTCAACAAAAAAATGTAGATATTAGATCTTTAAGTTGTATATGGCGAGATCTACAAGATGGTATGCATTTGATTGTTTGTGTTTTTTGTTTAGAGTGCTTGACTTGTTCAAGCAGTAAATTGATGATCTAGGGTTTTAGATTCATGAAGATTTTGGCAATGATTTTGAAAATGGAGTATAAATTTGGGTTTAGGAGATTGAAGGGTACCCCGTAGCAGTTTTGGTGAAGCTCGGCTAGAGGAGAGGGAGTCGCGACCTGCTATGTCATGTGGGATTAGGGGCTTCAACGCGTTTCATTGGGGAGTGTCGATTCGAAGGTGATGGGGTGGATGGTGTTGCTCGCGCAAAGAGAAAGAGTTCAGTCTTGGTCTCGGGTGATTTAATGCGAGAACGAGGGTGAACAAGGTGGAGAACGATCGGTCATGGTTGGATTTGGCTTCTGGAGTTGGAACAGAAATTAGAAAGAGGAAGATAGGTTTAAAATTTAATTATGGGTAATTAAGTTAATAAAATGTAATTAGCGTATTTAAATTAAATTTAAAAATCGATAACTTATCATTTGAATAACTTTTGCATACGAAGTCCAATCGAGATGAAATTTTTTACGTTGCGCTCAAAATGGTGAAGGCTACGCAATGGAATTGGTGTGGTTGATTTTGGAGCAAGTGGAAAATTGGACTAAAATTGGTTGTCGTTTGATTTTAGTTCACAAACCAAAATGCTTCGATGCCAACTGGAATTTCGATGAGTATAACTAACCACTTTGGATAAATTATTATGTATAGTAGGTTAAATTTTAATGTTTACATTTGGTTGAAATTATTAGCTGATTGGTTAAATTATCCGCTTTGAAAAGCAATTAGTATTTAAAATTGAAATACAGGAAAATTCGTAGGGAAATCCAGAATTCTCAAATTTTTTAATATCTATTTCTACTTACATTCCTATTGATTCTATTTCGGTTATAACTCTGTTATTTAAATTGTCAATTGTTGAATCTTGATTGTTTTGCGCTATTGGATATGATATTATTCTATGTTGAAAATTTAACCCCTATAGTGATAAAAATCAATAACAATATTAGTTAAGTGATTGGTGGCTATTGGCCTCATTTTAGTATTTTGGATATGCCATTAATTGTCGTTTGGCTTGAAATTGGTTTTTGACTCAGAGAATGATTTTAAATATGATTTTTGGGTTTCTTTGAATATTTTATTTAAAGAGACTTTTAACTTCTATTTAACTCCAACCCCTTCTTATTAGTCTTTTCTAAGTCATTTACAATGTTTTAAAGTAGTTTAAATATTGTTTAATAATGTTTTAAAAGTTGTTTATTTATACTTAATGTTGATTAAAAGTTATATGTCAATATTTTAATATAGTGAAAAGTTATTTATTTAAATAAATAATACCGTGTGAAGATAAATTATTAATTATTTTATTTAAAATGTTTTGTGGCTAATAATTATTATTTAAATAATAATGATTCGGAAATTTATAATTATTATTTATATAGTAATGATTTGGGAATTAATAATTATTACTTATATAATAATGTTTTGGAAATAAATAATTAATATTTATTAATAAAGTTTTGGAAGTTAATTATTATTTATTATAATAATGTTTGAAGATTAAATGTTATTTTTTTATCAATAATGTTTCAAATTTTTAACTATTATGTTTATGACGTTTTGAAGTTAATAATTATTATTTATTAGTAATTTTTTGCTGTTAATAATAATTATTATATAATAATGTTTTGCTGTAAATTAATTTATCTGATTAATTGCATTTATAAATAACAAATTGATTTCTAAAAGGAATCTAATTTAGTAAAAGTGATTTATTGAAGGTTTTATAAATGAAAATGGGGTTTGGATTTGTAAGAATTTTTAAAAGACTTTATAAAGGATTTTTATAAAGGGGTTTTAGAAGGGATTTTATAAAGGATCTTTATAAAGGAGTTTTATAAAAGAATAAAGTTTTATAAATTGTTTTAGGGGTTTGTAAAAGAGTTTTATAAATGATTTCAGAGATTTATAAAAGGAGTTTATAAAAATGATTTTTGAGTTGTACAAAAGGGAATTTATAAAAGAAGATGGGATTTGATTTCTATAAGCGATCTTTTGATAATTATGTTGGTGTGAAACATCTTTTCATACGTAACGCCAAGCAGGAAATCTTTTTCAGTTTTTGTGAATAAACTTGTACCGTCAAGATAATTATATAAATACATTTTCTAAGTAGTGAAACTATAGTGTTTTTGTGAATATTCTTACACTATTGAGATAAGCACACAAGTATTCTTCCAAGGATTAAAAGGAGCAAAAAGGATATGTGGGTATATCTTTGTAAAAGTATTTTGATATAAGTATTTACGAGGTGGTTTTAATTAATGGAAGGATTAATTGAAGAAGTTTATGGTTGCTTATATGCTTAACCAATGTTAGTTCTCCCTACGGATTAAATCTCTGATGTGATTGTTGTATTATTTGATAGTTAAATAACCAATTATCAAACTTAGCCAATTTTAAAATGTTGTTGTCGGTTCGAGGAAATCGAGATTACCAGCTGTTCCACCTATTTATGCACAACTAAGTAGTGATTAGTTTGGCATATTTATGTTTTAACGTACTAGTAATTACCATGCTAACATTATATATGCACAATCAGATGATATCTATTATAAAGAATGCCCATAAAATTAGTGAAGGTGAACATAATTTGAATATGTTATAGCCCATGCATGCTGCTGAATATAAGTTGAAAATCTTTTGGTTTTCATGTTTTATTTTACTAAACTGGTAACTTAAGTGCATATTTTCTACTAAGAAAGGAATTACTTGTATTTTATATCATGGTGGATGAAGACATGTTCCCTTAATCTGTATGTTATCTATACAATACCATCAAGAATTCTTGATTTTATCTTTTTATCCATATTCAAAGTCTTTGATATCGACCCTACCTTCCTTATTTCATGAGTTAATATTGTATTGTACCCGATATTTATTTTCGACTGATTAATAGTTAAGAGTTAATAGTGTTCACCAATAACATAATTAGTAAATATTGCCCTGCATTAAAAAAATTATTGTACACCATGCTGATTTGTTAATACTTTTCATCTATAACAATCAAACGGTTTGCCTACTTGGTGATAATTTTCAATTCTTGCATACTCCATATTGGGTAGAAACACAAATTTCTATTTATATACTTGGTGAAGAGTCAATAGTGTTGGTTATGATATATTACTATTATTGATTGCCCAAAATAACCTTACATTATTTCTATTTATATACTTTACGACAAAGTTTATAGATGGCATTCAAATTCTCAAAAAAAAGAATATTAAGAATTATACTTTAAGATTCTAAAAAAGGTCAAATTTGAATATGAAAGCATTATATTAAGTTGATATGTTAAAAAAAATCAACTATGAGCTATACAATATTCCAAAAGAAATGTATATTTAAATAGTTATAGGTTTTAAAAATAATAATTCTGTTGTGCTTAAAATGTCATAATGATCTCAGAAATAAAATGAAAAGGTAAAATATAATAAATAAACGACAATAGTGTTACCCCAATTAATTATAGTAAATGGAAAAATATTATATTGTTTCCACTAATCCTTAAATAACCGCTATGATACTTATTCTTATCCAAAACGGTTTTTCTTTTTATTAAAAATAATTAATGATGTCATCTTTGCACTTGTTTATGTTTTGTCATTAGTGGTTTTGCATAATTAGCTCATTATGATGCTAAACTTGGCATGCGCTTGCGTGAAATAAATGCACATGTCCTGATTCATGTTTGTATTGAAGTGTCATGGGAAAATGTCAATTTTAAAGGTCCATCTACTTGAATTTCAGCGAGGTTCTAAAAAAGGATAGGTTGTTATGCATTTATAAGTTTATTATTATCTCGATTAATTTTTCTAGATAAATGGATTATTCCTTTTTTTTTTAACGGAAATAAATATATATATATATACCAAAAAGGAGAAAAAAAAGCCTTTCTCCGGAGGCTCACAAAAGAAGGCCAGACATACGAAAGAAAAATGCCTCCCAAATCACAGACAACTGAAACTAGACGAGAAATAACACAAAAAAGATAAAATAAAAACTCTACAGCCAGACAGAAGCCAGACAAACCGAAAAGAGGCAAATGAAGCAACAGCCTACACAACCAGCTACCCTGCTACACCCAAAAAGTGTAGGCCAGACCATCAAGAAATATACCAACCACCGCCATACTGAAGAAGACCGAAAAGAGGACCAAAACCCAAACCGAACAACAGCGAAACCCTAGGCTCCCAAGTGACAACAACAGTCGAGCTCCGGCAAGGTCACCGCCCAAAGATGGTGTCACTTAGCACAACAAGCGCCACGCTGGCAAAAAAATGGAATATCAGATGGAGTCCCCAAGGGCCGACCACAACCAAAGCCAACGAAGCAGACGAAGCCAACAAAGCCAAAGCCAACCCAAAAATAAAACTGTCAGACAATATACAGCGAAGACACCTGTACCTGAAATACTAGCAAGCCCATCAAACCAAAAAACCGGGGGGGGGGGGGGGGAGGAGTGAGGGGAACGAGAGTGCTGAAAGCAGGCCAACGCCCCACAAAGAGGGTTCAACCAACTCGGTTCTCACGGAACTAAAAGCACACGAGATAGAAAGAAGACCCACAAGGCGCCGAATACGGGAGCCCGTGAGTCCCCTGAATGGTCTTCCTTGGAAAGCAAGGGATACGTCATTCCGTACTTGCCGAATAATGGTCGGGGGGTCCATAGGAGAGCTCTCAAAGATTGCCTTATTCCGCGCGCACCAAATGTGCCAGCAGATAAGACAGGGAATCAAGCGGAATAAGATCGAGCGAAGAGATTTCCCAGAGTTCCCAGCCCACCAGGTTGTTTGAAGATCAGAGGCAGATCTGGCAATACCTCGAACACCAACTAGGTTTCCGAAGTAATTCCAGCAAGATCTGGCTGAGAAACTGCCGAAGAACAAATGGTTCAAATATTCCGTTTCCCCGTTGCCACAGCAACTGCAGCGGGAAACAAGAGGGATACCTAACGATTTGAGATTCTCGTCTAGTGGCAGCCCATCATGAAGGATACGCCACATCAGAAGAGAGACCTTGGGGGGAGTACGAGAATCCCAAATGAAGGAAAACAAAGGCCGGGAGGGGCCTGGAATTCTAACCGATGACCAAGCTCTCATAATGGAAAACGATGCGCCATCCCAGCCCGTAAGTCCTCCATGAGAATCAGAGAAAGACTTCACTGATTGCATGTGCTTTCAGGTCTCACTGGCATAGGATGGGGAGCCCGAAAAATCAGAACCCGCCAGCCTATGGTACTTGGTTTAAGGAAGGCCGCCCATAAAGAGTCGTTAGTACCAAACCTGTACCACAACTTACAGGCAAAAGTAGCACAAAGATCCTTAGGATTACGAAGCCCCAATCCACCCTCGATTTTGGGACGACAGATCGTGTCCCACGAAACCGAGTGGTGACGACGGGCGTCATCCTTGTTGCCCAAAAAAAAAGACGAGACCAAAGACCGATACGACCGGAAGAAAGAGGAGTTGGGGGTCATAGCCGCAAAGACATGAGTTCCCATCGAATATAAAACAGACTTAATGAGAACCAACCTGCCGGCTGGGAAAGGAGAGCCGCATTCCAACGAATGATCTTACCCCTCACCTTGTCAGTCAATGGATCGAAGAAAGCGTTAAGCTTCCTACCACGGTAAAGAACAATTCCCAGGTAAGGTAAAGGAAGGGACTGTAACAACCCGATATTTTCGTCAATTTTCAAATTGAAGTTTTTAAAATTTAAATTACAAATGGTTATAAAGTTTGAGGGGCTTTGATTTTTTTTTTTAAATAGTGGTTCATTTGTTTTGGTTTCGGTCCAAACTTTGGTTTTCACTAGTTTGTTGATAAATGTTCGATCTCTGTAGTGTTTACTTGGTTTTCCATAGCGTACCTGTGAATTAAGAACAATGCTATCAGAAAGTGTGAATAATTTTTATAACAATCAAATTGCACTTACTATTAAACGAACAAGATAAACCCTTCACTAAATTATTTATTAAATATAAACCAGCCCAACCAAACTGCCTCTCCCATTTCAGCCCAAAGTATTAAATTATAAAACTTAATCAAATCGCAACTCATTTCTCAGCCCAGCCCACAATCCCCTTTTTTAATTCATTTATCTTATTCGTTCGTTTGCTAACCTAAAACCACCGAAACAAAAATTATGGCGGCCTCTCTCTCACTCGTTTGTCCAAATTTAGGGCTTCGGTTGATAGCTTCGTTCGTCTTCGCTCGAATTCTGGCCGGCTTCCCCTAAATTCGTCGACAAGGTGAGTAAATCTCTTTACTCACATCTAGTTCCTTCTTAGTATGGTGCCTCTGCAATTCAATTTTTGCTTCGATGTTGTTTTATCTCGGCCAGTGATTGAATTTGTTTCTTATTACTTGTTCTTAACTGTCATTGATTTAAATGACATTGATGGGAGTTGCGATTCCTAGATGCTATTTCAATTGCTTTTCTGACAGTTTTAAAACTTACTTTGGTATAAAAAAGTAATTGTCTTTGACTTTGTTGCATTTGAATTACTTGACTAAAACTATCCTCGGCTTTGCAAATGCTGTGCGTATTGATTTCGGCCATTATGCGTTTGTGTTACTTGGGGTGTTGACTTGAGTCTTCTGCATATTGAATTTTTGTTTGATTGACTATGGTTTTAAATTCCTCGTTTGTTTCCAGTGGAACCGTTGCAACCGGGCTTCAGCCACTTGTCCCTTGGTTCGTTTTTTTTACTGATGTACACGGCTCGTATGTTTTGGGTGAACTCGTTCACTTTGCTTGCATTTTGTCGAGTTTATGTGATTGGTGATGCCTGATTGTACCCTGTATGCATGAGTTTCATTTGGTTGCATTTTTTTTGCCACACTGAGTCTAATTGCTCGAGTCTGTTTCTTGTAGTATTGGGCACATTTAGGTTGTGTTCATAAAAATCCATTGATGTTGCCTCTGTTTATTATATATATGAGCTGTTGTCAAATTTCAGTGCATACCATATGGAGTTGTATTTATCCAGCAGTGTAGCTTCATGTAAATGATGCATGTTGAACTGTTATCGATTTTTCCTTTTGTCTTTAACAAGTGCTACTGCTGTATTACCATACATGTATATTCATGTATCATTTGGGTCTGCACTTGCATATCTATTTAAACTTGCTATACACATGCATATATGTGCTCAGTGTGGCTTGGTATCAATGATTTTAGGTTGCTTTGAGCATTTATGTCATACTGTAAATTGTAGTAATAAGTGCATTTCATGTGTACTTCATACTTGAACTTGATGGTTGGACCTAGTTGTCCTATCTGCAGTGCAATGACCACTGTTGCCTTGAGTAGTTGTAGTCTGCATCACTGGTCTTTGCAGTCTAGTTTCCATAGCTTGATGCACATATCTGTCTGCACTTGTCTTGTTGAACTGTAACTTTGCATTTGTATCAACTTGAATATGTTGCATTTGTTGATTCATCATTGTTGCACTGTAGCTTTTGTAGTGACCATTGATGCTGTATTTCTGTGTATATGTACAGTTTCATTGTTGCAGTGATATTTTTGAATTTTTGGTCGAGACTTGTATTGCTTGATGTATACTGTATTGTATCTTGCACTTGTTTACCAGCAAGTGTCACTGCTTATTTCCATTAGCACATGGGTTTTGAATTGTAGCAGTGACCCTGTCCACCGTTGCATTTTGCTTCACCTGATTCTTTTGAAGTTGTAGCCCTGATTTTCATTTAGATGTTACTAGAATTTGTTGCAGTGCCTTGCTGTTTTGACTTATCTGGGCACTGTTTGGTTCACGTTGCATTCACTTGCACACTAGTTCAGCATATAGTTCCTTGTATCAAATTATAAACATGTACACTTCTCTGGGCATCCTTGTTTGCCCATGACCTTTGTGTCCATTTCTTGGTTCAACTGTCTATGCTATGTTGAACTGAACCTGATATGTTGCCTTTATACATTTCCCTTTTGTTTCATATTTATGGTTTGGGCTCGTGAAATTCTTATGTTGATGTTCATGCGTGTGCACACTCTTTTACCTTTTTGTGCATGGGACATTCCTTTTTCCTGCACATATGCAGATGTATATTTGGGTTATGATACATGCACTTGAGTTGAATCCGGTATTCGGGTTTGACCTTGTGTTCGTTTGTGAACTTTCATTGTGTACACTTGGGTTCGCATTTATGTCGTCCAAACTTGACCTCTGCAGTTTTTGATTGCTGTCGGTATTCAATGGGTACATCATCACTGTAGTGGCACGGCAGTGCACGCAAGCGTGAACTGCAGCCACACGGTATTCATTGGGTACATCGACACTATAGTGGCAAGGCAGTGCACGCAAGCGTGAACTGCAGCCACACGGTATGGTTTTGTGATATTCTATTTGTTATGACTTATGAATCTCTTTGCGTATTCCATATTCTGTAGTGGCGAGGCAGTGCACGCGTGCGTGTACTGCAGCCCTACATGAATTAATATTTTAATTGATATTTCAATGATTTGAACTGTTATGTTTATTTCAATTCAATATTTCTGAATTGCATTCTGACTTGGTTTAATTACTGTCGTCTATTCATTATTTGATTATTATTGCTTCTGTGCACTAATAACTGAGTTTGAATTAGACTGACCCGAGTATTATTTTCTTTGAATTTAATACTCGGGTCAGACCGAGTATTTCAGGTTGTAGATATTCTGCTTTGGGTTGCTGCTAGAGCTATGAAGTTCTTTCATATCTTTTGGAGTAGTCGTCGTCATTTGTAGTCGTCTGTAAAATTGTATAGGAAAATATGTATTCATGTATATTATATACGTTAATGTACTTGTATATGTAATTTCCTTAGTCGACTGTTGTAGTTGTATCATATGTACCGTGTCAAATGTATTGTAACTGACATCAGTTATTATATATATATATGAGACTTTCTGTTTCATCTGTGTTCCGCATCTATATTATCTGTGTTGATATTTTATATTTACTGTCCTAAACTATTATGAACCATCGTAGTTCGTTTTATACTGGAATTGGGGTATTTCGATGGGAGAAAAAGAATATATATCACTCCTATCGAGATAACCAATACTAGTGTAAGGCCAACTATTGATGGCCGCTCCTCAACAGCCTTATTCTCCGTGCTAGTTGACAGCACTACACCGTAGTGTTCTTGGCTAGCGTGGGTATAGAGGTGGGGCGTCGCAGCTTGGTATCAGAGCCTGGGGTTTAGAACAAATATAAAACATAACTTAGATAGTACATATGTTACAACTATTTGTCGACGTTTAATCTCTCGTATTTGCATATGATTGTCTTTGATTGTTAGGTATGAATTCCTAACGCTTATTCATATGCATTTGATTTTGATTCTTGTGTTTTCGGCTTTGATTTGATTTAGCCGATGATTGATTTTGTTCGAATCTCAGCGATTCTGAACTTGATATTTTATGTTTTCCTCGGCTTGATTTCCATTCGACTTCGGTCACTTTGTTTTTGAGAAATTTCTAATTTCTTGATTTCCAAGACTCTGACTTTGTTTGCCGTTGAATTCTTTGTTGATGATGTTGAAGTCATTTATGCATTTATGCTCATTTTGCTTCGTTATCCCATTTGTTAATCGATTCTTCTTTTCCGATTAGATGATATCTCCTTTGTCGACTTTGAAAACTTCTATTTCTGGAATTTTTGGATATTCCTACTTTGATGGATTTAGAATCGAATTCTTTGGATTTTATTCACGTCTTCGAAGGTGAATTTTAGTGAATTGATTTGGTTTCCAAATTTAATCGATTCTTGTTAATTTCCCGATTTATTGCTATCATTTATTAGCAACTTTGATAACATTTTCTTCGGGATTTTCGTGAACATACTTTTGGATGGATACAGTATCGATTTCTTTGGATTCTATTCACGTCTTCGTATGTGAATTCTTGTGGTTGATTGTTTCTGCAATCATTTTTGTGATTTGTCACTTTAAAATAATAATAATATATAAACGTTTTAATACTAGTAGTAATTATCAAAACTCTTTTATCAAAATGTTTTCAACTCTATTTTTAATAACAAAGCTCTTTTCTTAAACCGTTTTCCAATCTATTAGTATATACAAACCTTTACCTCACTCGGATGAGAAATCTAATTAAACGACTTAGTAAAACAAGTGGTATGAAACGCTTGCGTTCACTTCGTCGGTTAATTCTTGGACTTGTTCGATTGAACCTCTTGTGACAATTTTACTAGTGAAGATTTACAGTTTGTTCGTAAATATTTAAGTTAAGCAAGTGGTTATGGGACATGAAGCTAAACTTCTATATTTACTAGCTTAGTGTAATTGACACTTCTCGTTGATCTTGATGATCGCTTTATGAATTAGACTAGCAATTGCGCGATGTCTCTTTCATTGCGAGGTTAGACTAGACACCACTTGTGTGATTCCATTCACACATACCTTTCTGCTTTTTGGTTAGTCTTGACCTCAATCTGTGTGATTCCATTCACACATGCTTAGTGTAATTGACACCCCTCGTTGATCATGATGATCGTTCTGATGGTCAGACTAGACACCACTTGTGTGGTTCCATTCACACATACCTTTCTGCTTTTTGGTTAGTCTTGACCTCAATCTGTGTGATTCCATTCACACATGCGGGGTAGCTCCCCATGGTCTTCGGACCGTCATGTGATAGGCCTCTTTCCCTTTTTCTGTGATTTCTAGATTCCTTATGTTGATTTCTGGAAATTTTATGCTTCACCTATTCTTGTGCATTGGTGAATTCATATGTTATTAATTTGTCATGAGTACAAATTTAGGGTATGTTACCTCTTTGGATCTTTGAGAAGATTCTTGTGATATTGATTATCTCTTATCGGTTGATCTCCTGTTGATCATTATTTGCATACTTATAGTCGTATGTCAGTATGGATATTTCATATTTATGCCATACCCCTCATCGGTTGATCTCCTGTTGATCATTATTTACATACTTATAGTAGTATGTCATTATGGATATTTTGTGTTATGCCATATCTTTTATTCTATGTCATACTCTGTTCGAGTTTTTATACTCCGTTCGAGTTTTTATACTCCGTTCGAGTTTTTATACTCTGTTCGAGTTTTTATACTCCGTTCGAGTTTTCATACTCCGTTCGAGTTCTCATACTCTTATCTTGTGATTTCTGGATTTCTTGTGTAAATTTCTAGAATTTGTGCTTCACCAACTTTCGTGATTTCTATTGATAAGTTTTATCAATTCTTGTGCATTGGTGAATTCGTGTGTTATTGACTTGTTATGAATACAAGTTTAGGGTATGATATCCCTTTCTATCTTTGAGAAGATTCTTGTGACACTTTTGATGAACGAAAATTCATTGGTATTATATTTTGATTCCAATTATTTCGATGAAATTTTGACGTATGTCGAAGTTGCTACTGACATTGCTATTTTAATCACGTGTTTTAAAAAATTTGTTATTCTTCAAAATATTTCAAAATATAAATCAAAATTGTTTTCAAAATTTTTACGATTTGCGCTTTCAAAAGAATGAGGAAGCGAATTAAACGTTTCAGAAAAAAATCGAGGACTATGACCCCTTTCTTTTACTGATTCGCTTAATTCCGGACTTGTCCGTTTGAGAACGTAAAATGTTATTTATTTAAAATACACAATTTTGCACTTTCAAGGAAACGATGAAGTGAATTAAATGATTTAGTAAAACTCGTGGTTATGGGTCATGTGCGTTTGCTATTTCGGTTAATTTCGGACTCGTTAATTGAAAATTTGTGATTTCTGATTATCGCTTGTGATAATCAGATAATTGAGATTTAATTATCGTTTGTGATAATTAAACATTTGCGATTTGAGATTTGATTATCAATTGTGATAATTAAATATTTATGATTTCTGATTATAGTTTTTGATAATCAGATATTTATTGTTTCTAATTATCGTTTGTGATAATTAGATATTTGTGGTTTAATTATCGTTTGTGATAATTAAACATTTGCGATTTGAGATTTGATTATCAATTGTGATAATTAAATATTTGTGATTTAAGATTGATTTTCGATTTTGATAATCGAATACTTGTTGATTTGATTATCGTTTTTGATAATCGAATATTTGTGATTAGAGATTTCTGAATTATCTATTGATAATTAGATTTTGTTGATAATTTGTGAATTTCTTTTATGAAATTAAAAGATTTCTTTGGCGTTTATATTGTACTACGTCGGTGTACCGACTCAATTTTCTGCTATTCATGATGTTTTCCACGTCTTCCAATTACGGAAATGCCTTAGGGATTTCCAATTTCTATTCTTGAGCAATCTTATATTCACATCATTGCTTCGGGGGTGTAGCACCTTCGAAATATAGATGTTTCTCTTGTTGAGATTCTCAATGGTTCTCAAATTCTATGGATTTCTCTTAGGAATCCAAAGAATTCATCGAGCAAACATGTTCAGGCTTTCTCTTTCATGCTCTATATGGTGAACTTTCTATTTCTAACTTCTTTATCGTATGATGATGTTCTTTATGGTTGTTACCATTTGTCCATTTGTTCCTTAAGATTGCGAGGACGCAATTTCTTTAAGGAGGGTAGTCTGTAACAACCCGATATTTTCGTCAATTTTCAAATTGAAGTTTTTAAAATTTAAATTACAAATGGTTATAAAGTTTGAGGGGATTTGATTTTTTTTTTTTAAATAGTGGTTCATTTGTTTTGGTTTCGGTCCAAACTTTGGTTTTCAGTAGTTTGTTGATAAACGTTCGATCTCTGTAGTGTTTACTTGGTTTTCCATAGCGTACCTGTGAATTAAGAACAATGCTATCAGAAAGTGTGAATAATTTTTATAACAATCAAATTGCACTTACTATTAAACGAACAAGCTAAACCCTTCACTAAATTATTTATTAAATATAAACCAGCCCAACCAAACTGCCTCTCCCATTTCAGCCCAAAGTATTAAATTATAAAACTTAATCAAATCGCAATTCATTTCTCAGCCCAGCCCACAATCCCCCTTTTTAATTCATTTATCTTATTCGTTCGTTTGCTAACCTAAAACCACCGAAACAAAAATTATGGCGGCCTCTCTCTCACTCGTTTGCCCAAATTTAGGGCTTCGGTTGATAGCTTCGTTCGTCTTCGCTCGAATTCTGGCCGGCTTCCCCTAAATTCGTCGACAAGGTGAGTAAATCTCTTTACTCACATCTAGTTCCTTCTTAGTATGGTGCCTCTGCAGTTCAATTTTTGCTTCGATGTTGTTTTATCTCGGTCAGTGATTGAATTTGTTTCTTATTACTTGTTCTTAACTGTCATTGATTTAAATGACATTGATGGGAGTTGCGATTCCTAGATGCTATTTCAATTGCTTTTCTGACAGTTTTAAAACTTACTTTGGTATAAAAAAGTAATTGTCTTTGACTTTGTTGCATTTGAATTACTTGACTAAAACTATCCTCGGCTTTGCAAATGCTGTGCGTATTGATTTCGGCCATTATGCGTTTGTGTTACTTGGGGTGTTGACTTGAGTCTTCTGCATATTGAATTTTTGTTTGATTGACTATGGTTTTAAATTCCTCGTTTGTTTCCAGTGGAACCGTTGCAACCTGGCTTCAGCCACTTGTCCCTTGGTTCGTTTTTTTTACTGATGTACACGGCTCGTATGTTTTGGGTGAACTCGTTCACTTTGCTTGCATTTTGTCGAGTTTATGTGATTGGTGATGCCTGATTGTACCCTGTATGCATGAGTTTCATTTGGTTGCATTTTTTTGCCACACTGAGTCTAATTGCTCGAGTCTGTTTCTTGTAGTATTGGGCACATTTAGGTTGTGTTCATAAAAATCCATTGATGTTGCCTCTGTTTATTATATATATGAGCTGTTGTCAAATTTCAGTGCATACCATATGGAGTTGTATTTATCCAGCAGTGTAGCTTCATGTAAATGATGCATGTTGAACTGTTATCGATTTTTCCTTTTGTCTTTAACAAGTGCTACTGCTGTATTACCATACATGTATATTCATGTATCATTTGGGTCTGCACTTGCATATCTATTTAAACTTGCTATACACATGCATATATGTGCTCAGTGTGGCTTGGTATCAATGATTTCAGGTTGCTTTGAGCATTTATGTCATACTGTAAATTGTAGTAATAAGTGCATTTCATGTGTACTTTATACTTGAACTTGATGGTTGGACCTAGTTGTCCTATCTGCAGTGCAATGACCACTGTTGCCTTGAGTAGTTGTAGTCTGCATCACTGGTCTTTGCAGTCTAGTTTCCATAGCTTGATGCACATATCTGTCTGCACTTGTCTTGTTGAACTGTAACTTTGCATTTGTATCAACTTGAATATGTTGCATTTGTTGATTCATCATTGTTGCACTGTAGCTTTTGTAGTGACCATTGATGCTGTATTTCTGTGTATATGTACAGTTTCATTGTTGCAGTGATATTTTTGAATTTTTGGTCGAGACTTGTATTGCTTGATGTATACTGTATTGTATCTTGCACTTGTTTACCAGCAAGTGTCACTGCTTATTTCCATTAGCACATGGGTTTTGAATTGTAGCAGTGACCCTGTCCACCGTTGCATTTTGCTTCACCTGATTCTTTTGAAGTTGTAGCCCTGATTTTCATTTAGATGTTACTAGAATTTGTTGCAGTGCCTTGCTGTTTTGACTTATCTGGGCACTGTTTGGTTCACGTTGCATTCACTTGCACACTAGTTCAGCATATAGTTCCTTGTATCAAATTATAAACATGTACACTTCTCTGGGCATCCTTGTTTGCCCATGACCTTTGTGTCCATTTCTTGGTTCAACTGTCTATGCTATGTTGAACTGAACCTGATATGTTGCCTTTATACATTTCCCTTTTGTTTCATATTTATGGTTTGGGCTCGTGAAATTCTTATGTTGATGTTCATGCGTGTGCACACTCTTTTACCTTTTTGTGCATGGGACATTCCTTTTTCCTGCACATATGCAGATGTATATTTGGGTTATGATACATGCACTTGAGTTGAATCCGGTATTCGGGTTTGACCTTGTGTTCGTTTGTGAACTTTCATTGTGTACACTTGGGTTCGCATTTATGTCGTCCAAACTTGACCTCTGCAGTTTTTGATTGCTGTCGGTATTCAATGGGTACATCATCACTGTAGTGGCACGGCAGTGCACGCAAGCGTGAACTGCAGCCACACGGTATTCATTGGGACATCGACACTATAGTGGTAAGGCAGTGCACGCAAGCGTGAACTGCAGCCACACGGTATGGTTTTGTGATATTCTATTTGTTATGACTTATGAATCTCTTTGCGTATTCCATATTCTGTAGTGGCGAGGCAGTGCACGCGTGCGTGTACTGCAGCCCTACATGAATTAATATTTTAATTGATATTTCAATGATTTGAACTGTTATGTTTATTTCAATTCAATATTTCTGAATTGCATTCTGACTTGGTTTAATTACTGTCGTCTATTCATTATTTGATTATTATTGCTTCTGTGCACTAATAACTGAGTTTGAATTAGACTGACCCGAGTATTATTTTCTTTGAATTTAATACTCGGGTCAGACCGAGTATTTCAGGTTGTAGATATTCTGCTTTGGGTTGCTGCTAAAGCTATGAAGTTCTTTCATATCTTTTGGAGTAGTCGTCGTCATTTGTAGTCGTCTGTAAAATTGTATAGGAAAATATGTATTCATGTATATTATATACGTTAATGTACTTGTATATGTAATTTCCTTAGTCGACTGTTGTAGTTGTATCATATGTACCGTGTCAAATGTATTGTAACTGACATCAGTTATTATATATATATATATATATATGAGACTTTCTGTTTCATCTGTGTTCCGCATCTATATTATCTGTGTTGATATTTTATATTTACTGTCCTAAACTATTATGAACCATCGTAGTTCGTTTTATACTGGAATTGGGGTATTTCGATGGGAGAAAAAGAATATATATCACTCCTATCGAGATAACCAATACTAGTGTAAGGCCAACTATTGATGGCCGCTCCTCAACAGCCTTATTCTCCGTGCTAGTTGACAGCACTACACCGTAGTGTTCTTGGCTAGCGTGGGTATAGAGGTGGGGCGTCACAGGGACGCTTCCTTGAACCCGGAGAAGGTCTCAATCCAGGAAGATCGAGAGGAGGAACAGTCCTTCGCACAGACGAAGCAACTTTTGGAAGGGTTAACGAGCTGTCCCGAGGACCTCTCGTACAGATGGATGAAACGAAGAAGCCGACGGATAGAGGTACGACTGCCATTTGAGAAAATGACAATGTCATCAGCAAATGATAAGGAAGAGATAAGGGGACAACCCCTTGGGATCCCAAAGCGCTGGATCTGACCGTAAATCGTTAAGGTCTGAAGACCGCGAATGAAAGCTTCCGCTGCGATCACAAAGAGCGAGGGCGAAAGCAGGTCTCCTTGACGCAAACCCCTCCCCGCCCTGAAATACCCATTAGCTGAACCATTTATGAGCACAGAGAACCAGCAGTTGGAGATCAGCCTCCATACCAAGTCAATGAGGGTTTTCGGAAAATCGAAAGTCCTCAAGACCTTGATGACGAAAAATCAGGACATACGATCGTAGGCCTTGGCCATATCCAATTTGAAGACAATATTAGATCCCCTAACTTTCCTATCAAGCTGGGAGATCAGCTCCTGAGCCAAAAGGACGTTATCATAAATTAAGCGCCCTTTAACAAATCCCGCTTGAGATGGAGAGATAATACGTTGAAGGAAAGTTAGGGGATCTAATGTCCTATTTCATAATTGATTATTCATTCTATTTCGTATATAAACAATTTAGAATATTAATCTCGGACCCCTATTTCATAGTTGAATTATAAATTGGATCCTTCAATCATTAATTCTATATAAATAGGTCTCTGCTTCTCTAACATCACACCCGACAATTGCCAACTCATTTATTTTCAATATTTAAAATGTGATAACTTTTTATAGATTAATCTGATTTAAGAATAGTTTTCACCATTAAATCATAAATTTAATAATTTTTTTAATGATATCTATTATTGATATCTAAAAATAAAATTTTAAGACACATAATTTTACATTACAGTTTTTAACTACATTTTAGCAATGCAGTTAAAAACTGCATTTTAATGGTTAGAAACTGCTGCATTTTAATGTAGTTTTTAGTTGGGTTTAGGAAATGTAGTTAAAATCTGTATTAATATGTTGTAGCTTTTAACTGCATTTATAAAATGCAGTTAAAACCCAATTAAAAACTACTGCATTTTAGTATTGCATTTTAAAATGCACCGAGGAAATGCAGATAAAAACTGCATTAATATGTTGCGGTATAAATTGCAGTTAAAAACTGCTACATATTTATGCAGTTTTAACTGCATTTTAAAATGCAGTGAAATACTATCATTAGATATCAATAATACCTATCATTTCAAATTGCCGTGATGTATATTCTAAAATGCGTATTAATGAATTTTCTAAAATTCGAATTTGAAAAAAAAGAGTTCTGAAATTTTAGTTTTTACATATCTATAACACATATCGTTAGAAAAATAGTAAAATTTGTGATTTAACAGTGAAAACGGTTTGTTAATCTGATACTTCTAGAAAAAAATTATTGTGTTTTAAAGATTAATAACTAATGTGGTGTGGATTTTAAATAAGAGTGTGAGAACAACTATTGATGAAAGAAATGGATGGACAGGCACTTAACGTACATAAATCAATAGGTATGGGAGTTTTGTTTATTTTAATTAATGATAGGGACTTATTGTATAGGCCACATGTCGGTGGTGCATAGGAATTGGCTTACGAGCACAACTAAACTCCTTCGTAAGCTACTGAATAATGGGTTGTCTAATTTATGCTAAGCTTTAAATGCTATATGTAAGTGGAATTTCTCTCCCACTTTACCCATTTTTGTAACTTCATCATCGGTTATTAAAAAATTTATGCATACAAAGGTAAAACTAAAATATTTTTAACTAAGAAGTCTAATGCTTTATCACATTATAATAATTGAAGATGCATAGAATTTTCACTTAACAATGCAATATTTTTTTGAAAAAATTCGGCAGTTGCATGCGATCCACACGTATGTCAACTTACAAATTAAAGAAGATAACTATATTATGTATTTGTAATGCTTTTACCTATTTTCATTTTTTTCAAAATAGGAACACCTGATCGGTTATAAAGACGACGGTTATTACTAATGTTATGTATAAATACAATTATGTTTTCCATAAGAATTCCTATTTTCTGAAAGATTTCCCTTATTAATGCCAATTGTGTAAATATCCACAATTAATTTAAAATGCAATTCCCAAATGGCAAAGAGCATGACATGCATTCAATATGCACAATTAGAATCCATATTGTTTTCCATTTTTGACAACAATCGATGTTTTCCACTATTTTCATTCTTAACCATTTTTTTGTTATGCTCCATCTCCGAGGTCTCTTATTTATGCCCATGATATGATATTTCAGTTCTGCTATCAAGTTTGGGTTAGTCCCATTCTTGCATGTTTTCCTTGTATCTCATTCTCTTTCATGCATTTTCAAAAGAAGGGGATGTGTGCGTAGAGAAAATATGTGATAGTTGTTCTGATTGTTCATTGTAATAGTTGCATTGTTCTACTAAATTTCCTGAGAATTGGTAGGTTCATGTAACCATTTATTTTACCCTAAATAAATTTGTACTATTCAGATTTAATGATTTACTAACATATTTATATTTCCTGAAAGGTTACGTACATGCACTGTTAGGTGAAATTTTCTTACAGATCCTTAGAATTTGGGAGCTAATGATTTACTAAATGTGCACGTTACGTAACAAGTACAACGGGTTCATACTATCATTAATAAAAGGTTCCAAATAGGACTTTACTTGCATTTTCTATTTATTACTACTACAAATATACTTTGTTCTAACTTTAATGTTCTATTTATGCCTCAGTAGAGTTCCAATAGTGTAAGCATATACAAGTGGCAATGATACTAATTAAGGTGGAAATGCAAAGAAAAAGGCAAGGAAACAATATCAGGGAGAAATGATAAAGGCTGCAGGTTAGTCCAGTGAACAATGATGTTAAAAATTCAGTTCAAATCTGTAAAATCTGCAGTTATGAAGCTCTATTCCTATCTGTTATCCACACAGAAACCCTAATCTATAAATTATAGCAAAATCAATTTAGGCAAAAAACTCTAACCCTAATTTTGTACTTGGATTAACAGGAAAAAGAATAGTTGAAATGTAATTCGTACCGTTTAGTACTTCGGTTGCAAGTTGAATATGTGTATTTAAGTCCATCACAGTCGCTGTTCTTTTAAAACAGATTTGCTCCCCCTACGGCCCAGCGGGTTGGCGAGCAACCGTTTCCCAAGATGAAACAGAACAGGAGCCTGCAAGGTTGCGCTGACGATGCAGGCGACGACGAACTCAAGAGAGTTGCTTATTTCAGAATAGAATATGCAAAGAGAAGGATAGGAAAGAAAACAGAACGATCTGATTTCGGTTCTGCATGCCTTTAAATAGGGTTGGGTGGTTGTCTGTTCGGGAAGAGACGCGGCTGTTTGAATGGCTGTGACCGTTGGAAAGGTTGCGACCCTTTAACCAACGGATGCAACCGTTTCTGACTGCAAAAAACGGTATAATTCGGATCAAAAAATTAGCCATTTTAGCGCAGCCCAAGTAGCAAACGAAGGCCCATTTAATCATCAGACCCCAAGAGCCTCAAGGCCCAAGGCCCAATCTTTGACCATATAATATTAAATATGTAGGATTTTTCATGCCTACATTGCCTCTTCCCTTTCATTACCTCATTCTTTCTATCTCCTCATTCTCTTTTAATATAGCTTATTAAGCTTTAGTATATATAGTGAAATTTGGATGTGTATTTCCCGATGTGGGACATTGTTCCCTCCTTAGCCACTTATTCATTTTCTAACAATCCCCCGCTTGAATGAGTGGTTATCTATTCTGTTCTGAAATATTGCGAAACATTTATCATATCGGTAAAAGTAGCATAGAAGCCTTGAACTTTTCCTAGTGTTTTATCATTATAACTTACTGGCGAATCAGTGGACTAGATTGTCTTTGAACTGTAAGCCTTTTGTGTAAGCTTTATAAAGATAACACATGATAAGTGTTTTTAACTCCTTGGTTCTCTGTTTGTGTTCGTTTTAGCCATGAACATCTGTTTGGTCTCATGAGTACTTAAGAGAATCAGGCCTCGTTAATTCTCGTTGAAGCGGCGCCTTCGCACTCACATAGGTGATTCTATAAAGAGTATTCCGCAATACTCCACTTGGTTCATTATAGCTCCAAGTATAGACATCATTAAAAGCTGAGCTTATCCTTTTCTCCGGCGGCATGTGCACTGACTTATCTTAGGAATGTCTAAATGTTTGATTTTTCCAGTGCTTCTAAGTTTTAACCTTAACTTAGTTGTCCCTTTGAACCTAAATCTTGGGATCTCCAGTCAATTAGGTTGGGTTTCCGTTGAGGAAAACTTTTTAGTCAATAGGCCTTAAGCCCATCCTTAACGATAAGGTTTGAACTCTCTCTCTAGGCAAGCCTTTTGTTAGTGGATCCGCAATGTTATCTTTCGACCTTACATAGTCTATAGTGATAACTCCATTAGATAGTAGTTGTCTCACGATTTTATGTCTACGACGAATATGTCTAGACTTACCATTGTATATTATACTGTTAGCTCTTCCGATAGCTGACTGACTATCACAATGTATACAGATTGGTGGAACAGGTTTATTCCAATTCGGAATATCTTCTAGAAAACTTCTAAGCCAATCTGCTTCTTCAGCGGCTTTGTCTAAAGCAATGAATTCTGACTCCATTGTTGACCTTGCTATACACGCTTGTTTAGAATACTTCCATGATATAGCTCCATTTCCTAGGGTAAATACATATCCACTTATGGATTTGGTGTCATTTGAACCAGTTATCCAATTTGCATCACTATATCCTTCTACCACGGAAGGATATTTAGTGTAATGCAAGCTGTAGTTCTGAGTATATTTTAAAAATCCTTACCCTTATTATTGTTTTCCAATGATTTTTACCAGGATTGCTTGTATACCTACTTAGCTTACTTACAGCATATGCAATATCTGGTCTAGTACAATTCATTACATACATTATACTTCCCAGTATTCGAGAGTATTCAAGTTGGTAGATTCCATCACCAGTATTTTTAACCCAATTTTGGTTCATATCAACTGGCGATTTAGCAACAGCTATATTATGTTGTTTGAAATTTTCAAGTATTTTGGCCACATAGTGTGATTGAGATAGTACATAACCTTCTGACGTCTTTAAAATTTTAACGCCCAAAATCACATCAGCCAATCCTAGATCTTTTATATCAAATCTAGATGACAACATATCCTTTGTTGATTTGATTATGGCATTATTATTGCCTAGTATCAATAAGTCATCAACATATAGGCAAACTACGACATATCCCATATCTACATTCTTCATATAGACACATTTATCTGATTCATTTATTTTGAATCCATTTGTCATCATAGTTTCATCAAATTTTTCATGCCATTGTTTTGGCGCTTGTTTGGGACCATAAAGTGATTTTACTAACTTACACACTTTATTCTCATTTCCTGGGCTTAGGAACCCTTCAGGTTGCTGCATGTATATTTCTTCCTCTAACTCACCATTCAGAAATGCAGTTTTTACATCCATTTGATGTATTTCTAAATTTAGTATAAAAGCAATAGCAATAAGCATCCTAATGGATGTTATTCTAGTTACTGGTGAGTATGTATCAAAGTAATCTAGATCTTCCTTTTGTCTAAATCCTTTGACTAACAGTCGGGCTTTATATTTATCTATTGAGCCATCAGCTTTAAGTTTTTTCTTAAAGATCCATTTATACCCTAATGGTTTCGATCCTTTAGGAAGATCTATTAGTTCCCATGTGTGGTTTTGTAAAATGGATTCAATTTCGCTATTGACAGCTTCTTTCCAATAAGGAGCATTAGGTGATGACATTGCTTTTTTATATGTTAGAGGTTCATTTTCTACCATATATGCATAGAACTCAGGCCCAAAGGTTTTTGATATCCTTTGTCGTTTGCTCCTTCTTGGTTCCTCTAACTCTTGATCATTTTCATGATCAACACGATGTTCAAGAGTTTCTTCTTCTCTTGATCTCTTTTGGATACTAGTACCATTGGATTATTTTAGTGGAAATACGTTTTCAAAGAATCTTGCTTTTCGAGATTCGATTGTGGTGTTTTCATGAATGTCATCAATTTCAGTTTTATGCACCAAGAATCGATATGCACTACTATTATGAGCATATCCAATAAATATGCAATCTATAGTTTTGGGTCCAATTTTGACCTTTCTAGGCTTAGGTATTTCTACCTTTGCTAAGCACCCCCACACTTTTAAGTATTTGTAAGATGGAGGTCTGTTTTTCCATAGTTCATGTGGTGACTTAAAGGTCTTTTTGCGGGGTACTTTGTTCAGTATATGATTAGCTGAAAGTATCGCTTTACCCCAAAAATTGTCTGGTAATCCAGAACTAATAAGTAGAGCATTCATCATTTCCTTCAGGGTACGATTCTTACGTTCTGCTATTCCGTTCGATTGAGGAGAATACGGTGCTGTTGTTTGATGGATTATACCATTTTGAGCGCAAAATTCCTCAAATGGAAATTCGTATTCTCCACCTCTATCACTTCGCAAGGGTTTTATCTTTTTGTTTAGTTGATTTTCAACTTCTGCCTTATATTGTTTAAACGTTTCAAAGCCCTCATCCTTGCTTCTTAGTAGGTACACATAACAGTACCTAGTGCAATCATCGATAAAGGTAATAAAATACCTTTTACCTCCTCTGGTTTGACACATCTTTAGATCACATACATCAGTATGTATTAAATCTAACGGCTCGGTATTCCTTTCAACATGATGAAAGGAAGTTCTAGTTAACTTTACTTCAGCACATGTTTCACATTTAAAGTTGTGATATATAGTAAACTTAGGTATAAAATCTAAGTTACCATTTTTCGCAAAGTATCAAAATTCACATGGCATAGTCTAGCATGCCATATATTAAATGACTCAGCGATATAAGCAGAAGAATCCATTTTATTCATATCTTTTGGCACAACAGTCATTACATTCATCTTGAATAGACCATCACTCGCATACTCTTTACTCGCATACACTCCATTTTTAGACAATACAAAATTATCAGAAACAAAGACCAACTTGAAACCATTCTTGCTCAGCAATGATCCCGAAACTAAGTTCTTACGAATGTCTGGTACATGCAGAACATCATTCAAAGTGAGTTCTTTCCCAGAAGTCATTTTCAGAACCACTTTTCCTTTTCCTTCAACCTTCGACGTGGAGGAGTTTCCCATGAAGAGTTGCTCTTCTTGTGTCGCAGGCTTGTAGTTGGAAAACATCCATTTGTTGGCGCAAATGTGTTTTGTAGCACCAGTGTCCACAAACCATTCCTTCGTGTTGCCAACTAAGTTGCATTCTGAGATCATGGCTGACAAGTTCATTTTTGAAACTCCATCCGAAAGCCTATCATGCTTCGTAACATTGGCTTGGTCTTTCTGCTTCTTTGGTCCTCGACACTCACTTGCCTTATGGCCTTTCTTCCCGCAATTATGAAAGTTCCCTTTGAACTTCTTAGCCTTCTTTGCATTTGGATTATTTTATCTCTTTCTTTTGTTGTTCTTGTCGGTCTCAGCAACATTTGCTTTTGCCACCATGGTGTTGGTTGACTTCTTTTCAGATTTTCTTTTATCCTCTTCAATTCTGAGTCGAACAACAAGATCTTCCATAGTCATTTCTTTCCGTTTGTGCTTCAGATAGTTCTTGAAGTCCTTCCATGGTGGAGGAAACTTCTCGATAGCAGCAGCAACTTGAAACGATTCGCTTAACTCCATCTTCTCGTCATGAATCTCATGGATGATAACCTGAAGTTCCTGAATCTGGCTGACTACTGTTTTGGTGTCGACCATCTTAAAGTCTAGGAATTTGCCGACTATGAACTTCTTCATCCCGGCGTCTTCCGTATTGTACTTTTTCTCAAGGGACAACCAAAGAGTCTTTGCAGTTTGGACAGTGCAGTACACATTGTACAGACTATTCTCCAAACCGTTGAGAATATAATTCTTGCAAATGAAGTCAAAACCCTTCCAGGCTGTGAGGGCCTCGACCTTGGTGGCGTCGGGCTCGAGTTCATCTACTTGTGGAGGGTCCTCTGTTAGGTATTTGGCCAGACCTAATGTAGTCAAGTAGAAGAGCATCTTCTGTTGCCAACTCTTAAAATCCTGGCAATTAAATTTTTCCGGCCTCTCTCCATGTGAGAATGTACAGGCTGTGTGACAAGTTGTCCTGTCGGAGCGGAGGGCAATGGCTGCTTTGTTGTCGAAGTGTTACTGTCTTGAGCCATCGTCTGAAATGATATGACTTCAATTAGTACACAGAACAGAATCAAACAAAGCACAAATCTATTTTAAGAATGTTATCCACACAGAAACCCTAATCTATAAATCAGGGCAAAATCAATTTGGGCAAAAAACCCTAACCCTAATTTTGTAATTGGGTTAACAGGAAAAAGAATAGTTGAAATGTAATTAGTACCGTTTAGTACTTTGGTTGCAAGTTGAATATTTGTATCCGAGTCCAGCACAGTCGCTGTTCCCTTAAAACAGATTTGCTCCCCCTACGGCGCAGCGGGTTGGCGTGCAACTATTTCCCAAGGTGAAACGGAACGGGAGCCTGCAAGGTTGCGCCGGCGATGCAGGCGACGACGGACTCAAGAGAGTTGCTTATTTCAGAACAGAATATGTAGAGAGAAGGATAGGAAAAAAACAGAATGATCTGATTTCGGTTCTGCATGCCTTTAAATAGGGTTGGGGAGTTGCCTGTTCGGGAAGAGGCGCGGCTGTTTGAATGGCTGTGACCGTTGGAAAGGTTGCGATCCTTTAACCAACGGATGCAATCGTTTCTGGCAGCAAAAAAGGGTATAATTCGGATCAAAAAATTAGCCGTTTTAGCGCAGCCCAGGTAGCAAACGAAGGCCCAATTAATCATCAGACCCCAAGAGGCCCAAGGCCCAATCTTTGACCATATAATATTAAATATGTAGGATTTTTCATGCCTACATTGCCTCTTCCCTTTCATTGCCTCATTATTTCTATCTCCTCATTCTCTTTTGATATAGCTTATTAAGCTTTAGTATATATAGTGAAATTTGGATGTGTATTTCCCGATGTGGGACATTGTTCCCTCCTTAGCCACTTATTCATTTTCTAACAATCCCACACATAATGAGTGGTTATCTATTCTGTTCTGAAATATTGCGAAACATTTATCATATCGGTAAAAGTAGCACAGAAGCCTTGAACTTTTCCTAGTGTTTTATCATTATAACTTACTGGCGAATCGATGGACTAGATTGTCTTTGAACTGTAAGCCTTTTGTGTAAGCTTTATAAAGATAACACATGATAAGTGTTTTAGTTCCTTGGTTCTCTGTTTGTGTTCGTTTTAGCCTTGAACACCAGCTTGGTCTCATGAGTACTTAAGGGAATCAGGCCTCGTTAATTCTCGTTGAAGCGGCGCCTTCGCACTCACGTAGGTGATTCTATAAAGAGTATTCCGCAATACTCCACTTGGTTCTTTATAGCTCCAAGTATAGACATCATTAAAAGCCGAGCTTATCCTTTTCTCCGGCGGCATGTGCACTGACTTATCTTAGGAATGTCTAAATGTTTGATTTTTCCAGTGCTTCTAAGTTTTAACCTTAACTTAGTTGTCCCTTTGAACCTAAATCTTGGGATCTCCAGTCAATTAGGTTGGGTTTCCGTTGAGGAAAACTTTTTAGTCAATAGGCCTTAAGCCCATTCCTATCGATAAGGTTTGAACTCTCTCTCTAGGCAAGCCTTTCGTTAGTGGATCCGCAATGTTATTTTTCGACCTTACATAGTCTATAGTGACAACTCCATTAGAGAGTAGTTGTCTCACGGTTTTATGTCTACGACGAATATGTCTAGACTTACCATTGTATAGTGTACTGTTAGCTCTTCCAATAGCTGACTGACTATCACAATGTATACAGATTGGTGGAACAGGTTTATTCCAATTCGGAATATCTTCTAGAAAACTTCTAAGCCAATCTGCTTCTTCAGCGGCTTTGTCTAAAGCAATGAATTCTGACTCCATTGTTGACCTTGATATACACGTTTGTTTAGAAGACTTCCATGATATAGCTCCATTTCCTAGGGTAAATACATATCCACTTGTGGATTTGGTGTCATTTGAACCAGTTATCCAATTTGCATCACTATATCCTTCTACTACGGGAGGATATTTAGTGTAATGCAAGCTGTAGTTCTGAGTATATTTTAAATATCCTAGAACCCTTATTACTGCTTTCCAATGATTTTTACCAGGATTGCTTGTATACCTGCTTAGCTTACTTACAACATATGCAATATCTGGTCTAGTACAATTCATTACATACATTATACGTCCCAGTATTCGAGAGTATTCAAGTTGGTAGATTCCATCACCAGTATTTTTAACCCAATTTTGGTTCATATCAACTGGCGATTTAGCAACAGCTAAATTATGTTGTTTGAACTTTTCAAGTATTTTGGCCACATAGTGTGATTGAGATAGTACATAACCTTCTGACGTCTTAAAATTTTAACGCCTAAAATCACATCAGCCAATCCTAGATCTTTCATATCAAATCTAGATGACAACATATCCTTTGTTGATTTGATTATGGCATTATTATTTCCTAGTATCAATAAGTCATCAACATATAGGCAAACTATGACATATCCCATATCTACATTCTTCATATAGACACATTTATCTAATTCATTTATTTTGAATCCATTTGTCATCGTAGTTTCATCAAATTTTTCATGCCATTGTTTTGGCGCTTGTGTGAGACCATAAAGTGATTTTACTAACTTACACACTTTATTCTCATTTCCTGGGCTTAGGAACCCTTCAGGTTACTGCATGTATATTTCTTCCTCTAACTCACCATTTAGAAATGCAGTTTTTACATCCATTTGATGTATTTCTAAATTTAGTATAGAAGCAATAGCAATAAGCATCCTAATGGATGTTATTCTAGTTACTGGTGAGTAAGTATCAAAGTAATCTAGATCTTCCTTTTGTCTAAATCCTTTGACTACCAGTCGGGCTTTATATTTATCTATTGAGCCATCAGCTTTAAGTTTTTTCTTAAAGATCCATTTATACTCTAATGGTTTCGATCCTTTAGGAAGATCTACAAATTCCCATGTGTGGTTTTGTAAAATGGATTCAATTTCGCTATTGGCAGCTTCTTTCCAATAAGGAGCATCAGGTGATGACATTGCTTGTTTATATGTTAGAGGTTCATTTTCTGCCATGTATGCATAGAACTCAGGCCCAAAGGTTTTTGATATCCTTTGTCGTTTGCTCCTTCTTGGTTCCTCTAACTCTTGATCATTTTCATGATCAACACGATGTTCAAGAGTTTCTTCTTCTCTTGATCTCTTTTGGATACTAGTACCATTGGATTCTTTTAGTGGAAATACGCTTTCAAAGAATCTTGCATTTCGAGATTCGATTATGGTGTTTTCATGAATGTCATCAATTTCAGATTTATGCACCAAGAATCGATATGCACTACTATTATGAGCATATCCAATAAATAAGCAATCTATAGTTTTGGGTCCAATTTTGACCTTTTTAGGCTTAGGTATTTCTACCTTTGCTAAGCACCCCCACACTTTTAAGTATTTGTAAGATGGAGGTCTGTTTTTCCACAGTTCATGTGGTGACTTAAAGGTCTTTTTGCGAGGTATTTTGTTCAGTATATGATTAGCTGAAAGTATTGCTTCACCCCAGAAATTGTCTGGTAATCCATAACTAATAAGTAGAGCATTCATCATTTCCTTCAGGGTACGATTCTTACGTTCTGCTATTCCATTGGATTGAGGAGAACACGGTGCTGATGTTTTATGGAACATACCATTTTCAGCGCAAAATTTCTCAAATGGAAATTCGTATTCTCCACCTCTATCACTTCGCAAGGATTTTATCTTTTTGTTTAGTTGATTTTCAACTTCTGCCTTATATTGTTTAAACGTTTCAAAGCCCTCATCCTTGCTTCTTAGTAGGTACACATAACAGTACCTAGTGCAATCATCGATAAAGGTAATAAAATACCTTTTACCTCCTCTGGTTTGACACATCTTTAGATCACATACATCAGTATGTATTAAATCTAACGGCTCGGTATTCCTTTCAACATGATGAAAGGAAGTTCTAGTTAACTTTGCTTCAGCACATATTTCACATTTATAGTTGTGATCTATAGTAAACTTAGGTATAAAATCTAAGTTAACCATTTTTCGCAAAGTATCGAAATTCACATGGCCTAGTCTAGCATGCCATATATTAAATGACTCAGCGATATAAACAGAAGAATCCATATTATTCATATCTTTTGGTACAACAGTCATTACATTCATCTTGAATAGACCATCACTCACATACCCTTTACCCACATACACTCCATTTTTAGACAATACAAAATTATCAAAAACAAAGACCAACTTGAAACCATTCTTGCTCAACAATGATCCCGAAACTAAGTTCTTACGAATGTCTGGTACATGCAGAACATCATTCAAAGTGAGTTCTTTTCCAGAAGTCATTTTGAGAACCACTTTTCCTTTTCCTTCAACCTTCGACGTGGAGGAGTTTCCCACGAAGAGTTGCTCTTCTTGTGTCGCAGGCTTGTAGTTGGAAAACCTCCACTTGTTGGCGCAAATGTGTTTTGTGGCGCCAGTGTCCATAAACCATTCCTTCGTGTTGCCAACTAAGTTGCATTCTGAGATCAGGGCTGACAAGTTCTGAAACTCCATCCGAAAGCCTATCATGCTCCGTAACATTGGCTTGGTGGTCTTTCTGCTTCTTTGGTCCTCGGCACTCACTTGCCTTATGGCCTTTCTTCCAGCAATTATGGCAGTTCCCTTTGAACTTCTTAGCCTTCTTTGCATTTGGATTATTTTCTCTCTTTCTTTTGTTGTTCTTGTCGGTATCAACAACATTTGCTTTTGCCACCATGGTGTTGGTTGACTTCTTTTCAGATTTTCTGTCATCCTCTTCAATTCTGAGTCGAACAACAAGATCTTCCATAGTCATTTCTTTCCGTTTGTGCTTCAGATAGTTCTTGAAGTCCTTCCATGATGGAGGCAATTCTAAATAGCAGCAGCAACTTGAAACGTTTCGCTTAACTCCATCTTCTCATCATGAATCTCATGGATGATAACCTGAAGTTCCTGAATCTGGCTGACTACTGTTTTGGTGTCGACCATCTTGAAGTCTAGGAATTTGCCGACTATGAACTTCTTCATCCCGGCGTCTTCCATTTTGTACTCTTTCTCGAGGGACAACCAAAGAGTCTTTGCAGTTTGGATAGTGTAGTACACATTGTACAGACTATTCTCCAAACCGTTGAGAATATAATTCTTACAAATGAAGTCGGAACCCTTCCAAGCGGTGAGGGCCTCGATCTTGGTGGCATCGGGCTCGAGTTCATCTACTTGTGGAGGGTCCTCTGTTGGGTATTTGGCCGGACCTAATGTAGTCAAGTAGAAGAGCATCTTCTATTGCCAGCGCTTAAAATCCTAGCCATTGAATTTTTTCGGCCTCTCTCCATGTGAGAATGGTACAGGCTGTGTGACAAGTGGTCCTGTCGGAGCGGAGGGCAATGGCTGCTTTGTTGTCGAAGTGTTACTGTCTTGAGCCATCGTCTGAAACGATATGACTTCAATTAGTAAACAGAACAGAATCAAACAAAGCACAAATCTGTTTTAAGAATGTTATCCACACAGAAACCCTAATCTATAAATTAGGGCAACATCAATTTGGGCAAAAATCCCTAACCCTAATTTTGTAATTGGGTTAACAGGAAAAAGAATAGTTGAAATGTATTTCGTACCGTTTAGTACTTTTGTTGCAAGTTGAATATTTGTATCCGAGTCCAGCACGGTCGTTGTTCCCTTAAAACAGATTTGCTCCCCCTACGGGGCAGCGGGTTGGCGAGCAACTGTTTCCCAAGGTGAAACGGAACGGGAGCCTACAAGGTTGCGCCGACGTCGCAGGCGACGACGAACTCAAGAGATTTGCTTATTTCAGAACAGAATATGTAGAGAGAAGGATAGAAAAAAACAGAATAATCTGATTTCGGTTCTGCATGCCTTTAAATAGGGTTGGGAGTTGCCTATTCGGGAAGAGGCGCGGCTGTTTGAATGGCTGTGACCGTTGGAAAGGTTGCGACCCTTTAACCAATGGATGCAATCGTTTCTGGCAGCAAAAAATGGTATAATTCGGATCAAAAAATTAGTCGTTTTAGCGCAGCCCAGGTAGCAAACGAAGGCCCATTTAATCATCAGATCCCTAGAGCCCCAAGGCCCAATCTTTGACCATATAATATTAAATATGTAGGATTTTTCATACCTACATTGCCTCTTCCCTTTCATTGCCTCATTCTTTCTATCTCCTCATTCTCTTTTGATATAGCTTATTAAGCTTTAGTATATATGGTGAAATTTGGATGTGTATTTCCCGATGTGGGACATTGTTCCCTCCTTAGCCACTCATTCATTTTCTAACAATCCCCACTTGAATGAGTGGTTGTCTATTCTGTTCTGAAATATTGCGAAACATTTATCATATCGGTAAAAGTAGCACAGAAGCCTTGAACTTTTCCTAGTGTTTTATCATTATAACTTACTGGCGAATCAGTGGACTAGATTGTCTTTGAAATGTAAGCCTTTTGTGTAAGCTTTATAAAGATAACACATGATAAGTGTTTTTAACTCCTTGATTCTCTGTTTGTGTTCGTTTTAGCCATGAACACCTTCTGGGTCTCATGAGTACTTAAGGGAATCAGGCCTCGTTAATTCTCCTTGAAGCGGCGCCTTCGCACTCACGTAGGTGATTCTATAAAGAGTATTCCGCAATACTCCACTTGGTTCTTTATAGCTCCAAGTATAGACATCATTAAAAGCTGAACTTATCCTTTTCTCCGGCGGCATGTGCACTGACTTATCTTAGGAATGTCTAAATGTTTGATTTTTCCAGTGCTTCTAAGTTTTAACCTTAACTTAGTTGTCCCTTTGAACCTAAATCTTGGGATCTCCAGTCAATTAGGTTGGGTTTCCGTTGAGGAAAACTTTTTAGTCAATAGGCCTTAAGCCCATTCCTATCGATAAGGTTTGAACTCTCTCTCTAGGCAAGCCTTTCGTTAGTGGATCCGCAATGTTATTTTTCGACCTTACATAGTCTATAGTGACAACTCCATTAGAGAGTAGTTGTCTCACGGTTTTATGTCTACGACGAATATGTCTAGACTTACCATTGTATAGTGTACTGTTAGCTCTTCCAATAGCTGACTGACTTTCACAATGTATACAAATTGGTGGAACAGGTTTATTCCAATTCGGAATATCTTCTAGAAAACTTCTAAGCCAATCTGCTTCTTCAGCGGCTTTGTCTAAAGCAAGGAATTCTGACTCCATTGTTGACCTTGCTATACACGTTTGTTTAGAAGACATCCATGATATAGCTCCATTTCCTAGGGTAAATACATATCCACTTGTGGATTTGGTGTCATTTGAACCAGTTATCCAATTTGCATCACTATATCCTTCTACCACGGAAGGATATTTAGTGTAATGCAAGCTGTAGTTCTGAGTATATTTTAAATATCCTAGAACCCTTATTATTGCTTTCCAATGATTTTTACCAGGATTTCTTGTATACCTACTTATCTTACTTACAGCATATGCAATATCTGGTCTAGTACAATTCATTACATACATTATACTTCCCAATATTCGAGAGTATTCAAGCTGGTAGATTCCATCACCAGTATTTTTAACCCAATTTTGGTTCATATCAACTGGCGATTTAGCAACAGTTATATTATGTTGTTTGAACTTTTCAGGTATTTTGGCCACATAGTGTGATTGAGATAGTACATAACCTTCTGACGTCTTTAAAATTTTAACGCCCAAAATCACATCAGCCAATCCTAGATCTTTCATATCAAATCTAGATGACAACATATCCTTTGTTGATTTGATTATGGCATTATTATTACCTAGTATCAATAAGTCATCAGCATATAGGCAAACTATGACATATCCCATATCTACATTCTTCATATAGACACATTTATCTGATTCATTTATTTCAAATCCATTTGTCATCATAGTTTCATCAAATTTTTCATGCCATTGTTTTGGCGCTTGTTTGAGACCATAAAGTGATTTTACTAACTTACACGCTTTATTCTCATTTCCTGGGCTTAGGAACCCTTCAGGTTACTGCATGTATATTTCTTCCACTAACTCACCATTCAGAAATGCAGTTTTTACATCCAATTGATGTATTTCTAAATTTCGTATAGAAGCAATAGCAATAAGCATCCTAATGGATGTTATTCTAGTTACTGGTGACTAAGTATCAAAGTAATCTAGATCTTTCTTTTGTCTAAATCCTTTGACTACCAGTCGGGCTTTATATTTATCTATTGAGCCATCAGCTTTAAATTTTTTCTTAAAGATCCATTTATACCCTAATGGTTTCGATCCTTTAGGAAGATCTACTAGTTCCCATGTGTGGTTTTGTAAAATGGATTCAATTTCGCTATTGACAGCTTCTTTTCGATAAGGAGCATCAGGTGATGACATTGCTTGTTTATATGTTAGAGGTTCATTTTCTGCCATATATGCATAGAACTCAGGCCCAAAGGTTTTTGATATCCTTTGTCGATTGCTCATTCTTGGTTCCTCTAACTCTTGGTAATTTTCATGATCAACACGCTGTTCAAGAGTTTATTCTTCTCTTGATCTCTTTTGGATACTAGTACCATTGGATTCTTTTAGTGGAAATACGTTTTCAAAGAATCTTGCATTTCGAGATTCGATTATGTTGTTTTCATGAATGTCATCAATTTCATATTTATGCACCAAGAATCGATATGCACTACTATTATGAGCATATTCAATAAATATGCAATCTATAGTTTTGGGTCCAATTTTGACCTTTTTAGGCTTAGGTATTTCTACCTTTGCTAAGCACCCCCACACTTTTAAGTATTTGTAAGATGGAGGTCTATTTTTCCACAGTTCATGTGGTGACTTAAAGGTCTTTTTGCGAGGTACTTTGTTCAGTATATGATTAGCTGAAAGTATCGCTTTAGCCCAGAAATTGTCTGGTAATCCAGAACAAATAAGTAGAGCATTCATCATTTGCTTCAGGGTACGATTCTTACGTTCTGCTATTCCATTGGAGTGAGGAGAATACGGTGCCGTTGTTTGATGGATTATACCATTTTGAGCGCAAAATTCCTCAAATGGAAATTCATATTCTCCACCTCTATCACTTCGCAAGGCTTTTATCTTTTTGTTTGGTTGATTTTCAACTTCTGCCATATATTGTTTAAACGTTTCAAAGGCCTCATCCTTGCTTCTTAGTAGGTACACATAACAGTACCTAGTGCAATCATCGATAAAGGTAATAAAATACTTTTTACCTCCTCTGGTTTGACACATCTTTAGATCACATACATCAGTATGTATTAAATCTAACGGCTCGGTATTCCTTTCTACATGATGAAAGGAAGTTCTAGTTAACTTTGCTTCAGCACATGTTTCACATTTATAGTTGTGATCTATAGTAAACTTAGGTATAAAATCTAAGTTAACCATTTTTGGCAAAGTATCAAAATTCACATGGCCTAGTCTAGCATGCCATATATTAAATGACTCAGCGATATAAACAGAAGAATCCATATTATTCATATCTTTTGGTACAACAGTCATTACATTCATCTTGAATAGACCATCACTCACATACCCTTTACCCACATACACTCCATTTTTAGACAATACAAAATTATCAAAAACAAAGACCAACTTGAAACCATTCTTGCTCAGCAATGATCCCGAAACTAAGTTCTTACGAATGTCTGGTACATGCAGAACATCATTCAAAGTGAGTTCTTTTCCAGAAGTCATTTTGAGAACCACTTTTCCTTTTCCTTCAACCTTCGACGTGGAGGAGTTTCCCACGAAGAGTTGCTCTTCTTGTGTCGCAGGCTTGTAGTTGGAAAACCTCCACTTGTTGGCGCAAATGTGTTTTGTGGCGCCAGTGTCCACAAACCATTCCTTCGTGTTGCCAACTAAGTTGCATTCTGAGATCACGGCTGACAAGTTCATTTCGAAACTCCATCCGAAAGCCTATCATGCTCCGTAACATTGGCTTGGTCTTTCTGCTTCTTTGGTCCTCGGCACTCGCTTGCCTTATGGCCTTTCTTCTCGCAATTATGGCAGTTCCCTTTGAACTTCTTAGCCTTCTTTGAATTTGGATTATTTTCTCTCTTTCTTATGTTGTTCTTTTCGGTCTCAACAACATTTGCTTTTGCCACCATGGTGTTGGTTGACTTCTTTTCAGATTTTCTGTTATCCTCTTCAATTCTGAGTCGAACAACAAGATCTTCCATAGTCATTTCTTTCCGTTTGTGCTTCAGATAGTTCTTGAAGTCCTTCCATGATGGAGGCAACTTCTCGATAGCAGCAGCAACTTGAAATGATTCGCTTAACTCCATCTTCTCATCATGAATCTCATGGATGATAACCTGAAGTTTCTGAATCTGGCTGACTACTGTTTTGGTGTCGACCATCTTGAAGTCTAGGAATTTGCCGATTATGAACTTCTTCATCCCGGCGTCTTCCGTTTTGTACTTTTTCTCGAGGGACAACCAAAGAGTCTTTGCAGTTTGGACAGTGCAGTACAAATTGTACAGACTATTCTCCAAACCGTTGAGAATATAATTCTTGCAAATGAAGTCAGAACCCTTCCAAGCTGTGAGGGCCTCGACCTTGGTGGCGTCGTGCTCAAGTTCATCTACTTGTGGAGGGTCCTCTGCTAGGTATTTGGCCAGACCTAATGTAGTCAAGTAGAAGAGCATCTTCTGTTGCCAGCGCTTAAAATCCTGGCCATTGAATTTTTCCGGCCTCTCTCCATGTGAGAATGGTATAGGCTGTGTGACAAGTGGTCCTGTCGGAGCGGAGGGCAATGGCTGCTTTGTTGTCGAAGTGTTACTGTCTTGAGCCATCATCTAAAATGATATGACTTCAATTAGTACACAGAATAGAATTAAACAAAGCACAAATCTATTTTAAGAATGTTATGCACACAGAAACCCTAATCTATAAATTAGGGCAAAATCAATTTGGGCAAAAACCCTAACCCTAATTTTGTAATTGGGTTAACAGGAAAAAGAATAGTTGAAATGTAATTCGTACCATTTAGTACTTGGGTTGTAAGTTGAATATTTGCATCCGAGTCCAGCACAGTCGTTGTTCCCTTAAAATAGATTTGCTCCCCCTACGGCGCAGCGGGTTGGCGAGCAACTGTTTCCCAAGGTGAAACGGAACGGGAGCCTACTCGGGAAACAGAATGATCTGATTTTGGTTCTGCATGTCTTTAAATAGGGTTGGGGAGTTGCCTGTTCGGGAAGAGGCGCGACTGTTTGAATGGCTATGACCGTTGGAAAGGTTGCGACCCTTTAACCAACGGATGCAACCGTTTCTGGCAGCAAAAAAGGTATAATTCGGATCAAAAAATTAGCCGTTTTAGCACATCCCAGGTAGCGAACGAAGACCCATTTAATCATCAGACCCCAAGAGCCCCAAGAACCAAGACCCAATCTTTGACCATATAATATTAAATATGTAAGATTTTTCATGCCTACATTGCCTCTTCCCTTTCATTGCCTCATTCTTTCTATCTCCTCATTCTCTTTTGATATAGCTTATTAAGCTTCGGTATATATAGTGAAATTTGGATGTGTATTTTCCGATGTGGGACATTGTTCCCTCCTTAGCCACTTATTCATTTTCTAACACTATCCAAATCTAAAGTTTTAAAAACTATTGTTATCGGTACCTTTAACATGCTACAACTTTAAAGGATTTAATCATTACTTTTTGAAATAAACCTATAATTTTTTATTTGTTCATATTTCTTAGTATGTTGGACACGGTTGCTGCATGAGAGGTATGAGAATGAACTTAAACCGCCTACTTGTACGTTTGTTTACTGAAATTTGTTCTATACTTGAAATTTTTGTATGAGGCGATGGAACTTATGATTGATGGTCTCCTCATGTAATATTAGTTATATAGTTTCTCATAAAGCTTATATAGAAAAGAAAAGGAAAAAAATAGATTTTCTGAATTAAGCACATGCAATTTTGTTTTTTAATTACAATGATGCATTTTATATTCTGGTTTTCACCATGCAATTACAATATTCTGGTTTTAGGTTTCCGTTTTGACCTTGGTTTCGCTCACTTGAAAATTTTAGACTCGCTTAATTTTGTACATTTCGGAAGTTCCAGTGCTGATTTGTTTTTTATTAGCAAAGTCCATCAATATATTAAGATTAAAATTAACTAAACTGTGCTGAATCAAACATTAAATAAGCCATAACAAAAAATTCCTAAAAGAACAAACAATATCCTAAACTTGAACCCAGCCAAATTAAAGTATAATAGAATAAATCCAAATTAGTACCAGCTCCACTAAACCTCAAACTTGACTACCATCCCAGCTGACTCATGCCAAATAAAACCTTAATTCTATTATTTTTCCCCTAACATTAAATCATTTTCCAGCATTCAATTTCATTACCCACAAATATACTACAAGATATGTAGATAAATACCAGTTAGAATACCATGCATTATGCTGAACTACATAGAAATGTGCTATTGACCGAACTGGCAGAAAGCCTAGCAGGTTAAAATGTACAGTTACAATGACAAATAAACATTGGAAGGTAATTTTTTATGAATAAATATATGTATATTTAAGATGCATATATGTAAGGAAAATAAATATCTATATATTTAAGAGTCAATACAATGCATGCTTGTCTTTGAAATGAAAATGATACAAAATATACACATGAGCCTGACAGCCTCTTATATGTTATCAAAGCTATAAATCAAAGACTTACATATTTTTCAGCGGTGCAAGGAAGCACCCCTCCTGTTTTTTTACTTGTGTGCGCCACTTTCCATGCCTTTGCTCGTGTAATTTTACATTCGGGATTATCAGTTTCCTACATGAATAAATGTAAATATATTAAACAATTATACAATATAATCGCGATTAGTTGTGAAAGATTTACTACGTACCAATTCTTCATATAGTCTAGTATAAGATTTTCTTCCCAATGTATGATTTATGGTGTTCTTTCTTTTATTATCCGCAGTCGTCTTGCATTGTTTTTTCTTCTTATCAGCATACTCAATGTCGATGAACCCCTCCTACTGAACTTTATCAATTTTTTCGAGTTGGTTATCAATCGCAAGACGCCTAGGCAATAACTCTCCTTCTTTTGTTTTAAGATATAGCTTTCTCAATTTCGCTTTTGCTGTTCTGAAGTACTGTGAAAACGCCTTCTCTAAAATAGGTCGAGCTAAATCGGGGTTTATATTCAAATCAAACTCCTTCTATAGAAAGGTAAAATTAATGTTCTAATTATGATTTTGTACTTCAAATATGCACACAAAAAATCATTCTTGTAAAAATTGTAAATTCAAATACCATAAGTGATTTCCATAAATTATCCCTGAAAAACCAATCAACTTTCCTCCAATCATCATAGCTAATGGGAATATGCCTTCGAATTAGAGTGCCACAACGGGAACTCCACTTTATTGCATCGTCGCCTTTAGCACCATCCATCTTAGCAATTATCGAGTACTTTTTATTTGGTGGGGGGGAGGAACTTCTTCTTCTCTGCTTTCTGTATGTCTACTGCAACTAGCCGACATACTGCCAAAATATAATGCAAGAGATATAACAACCTATCTACAAAATATAATTCCATAAAATTATATAAAAAACTATATACATTTTAAAACTGCCACTTAAAACTCACATATTTCCAAAAGTCTACCTTACTTGAGACTGTTCATATTCATTAATTTTGAATTTTTACATCTCAATTCATATGAATGGAAAACTTAACGCATTTTAAAAGCTCACACATACTTGCATACTTGCATGTCACCTGCATTTGCATTGAAATATACTATCTCTGCTGCATTTAGAAGGATGGTTTTATATGTCATGTGAAGATTTAATGAATGATAACAAATGAGTATACAGGGAAGAGAGAAATGCCTTTATATTTTAAATTTGTTGAAATTTATGATCTATGGCAAAGGAAAGACCTCATCAATAATAGAATAATACTGCAGTTGCTTTGCATACAGTGAATAATATTATGCGTTTAAAAAAGTATGAAGACCGAAAAATATAGAAACTGAAGAAATTAGCAATAATAGACAACAAGGACTTGTAGGAGAATGCTAGCAAAACATGCTGATCATAGGAGCAAAACAAGCGAGGACACCCAAAATACTTGACCAAAGCAACGAAGGCAACATGATAAATGTCAAATAATGACTGAGAATACTAATAATGTTACAAACAAGCAACTACTACTTCAATCAAGCTCATCTATTTGGATTCAATACATTTCAACAATGTTGTTAAGTTAGATTGCTCCTTTAAAACTGACTGGAAGTTTGTTGGCATCTCGTAATCATCCACGCTATCAGTCAAGTGTTTAGGTGAACGTCGTACATGGACCAATCAGGATTTTGTATGTCTGGTATGTAAAAAACTTGACTTGCTTCTGATGCAAGAATGGCAGGCTCATCATACTCTCCATCGCTGCTTTTAAGTTTTTTTAGATTCACCATCAACAAATTAGAGTCCGGACAAATCTTACAACCATGCATTTTATCAGCAGTATTGACCCACTCTCAATAGAATACTACATGTGAAAATTCATAATAATCAACTTCAATGATTTCCTTGATAATACCATACCAAGTGGTTTCATCTTCTGTAGGATTCAAATCTTTCGCACTTGCAACAAATGTTGTTATTACATCCATACAAACACCGCTATCTTGCGTTGAAAGCGTGTCATCATAGCGCTATGGAGAAAATACATAACAATTTATTCTATACCTAAGATGAGTTTTGGCTTCCCATGCTGGTCCACTAACGTAATACCATAACAATGAATCCATGCATTTTTCTTCCATTAACTATTAAAATAATTTAATTAAGTTAAAAATGTTAATTTGATTATCGAATCATGATCTTTGTGGAATTTAACAAACCTTCTTGTACAACCAATCAATGAATTCAGTTTTCACTACTACTTCCGTCCTTGCATGGAGCTTCTTTCTACTTTGTTGAGCATCTTCTAACGACGATCGGTATTCGCTACAAACCAATATATGGTGGCGTCAGTAAATATTAAAGTTACATCTTATAGCGTGTAGAAAAAAATGCAAACCTATAATAACCATCTCGGTCTGGAATTTCCATCCTAAAAAGTATCCACCTTCGAATTTGAGTACGTTGTATGCCGGATAATTTGATAGTTTTACCCTCAATGATGGAACGTTCATAAATGTCATCTCCGTTCTCATCTAAAAATGGTGCTTGTTTAGAGCTATGATTACCAGTACGTGGATTTGGCATATATTCCATGGCATATGTTGGGCGAATTCTCACCCAGAAGATCTCTAGACCAAGAAGTCATAGTTCTGCACGAGCTCGCAACCTCCACCTCGTCCGACAAACACAAGACTTAATATAAACCTAGAAGTCCATCCTCATTCGGCCCCATGATCTCATTCGGCCCCTTCCATTCGGCATGTCACATCCGGTAGCCGGACCAGCCATACCGGTCCACATTGCTCCACCGAACCAAACCATCGCCCCACTACCGAACTAACTCCCAAACAAGCACCGAACCAACTAGCCACCGGTCCACGTTCACACGTATCACCGGTCCATACCTACCACCGGTCCAAGCTCAATGCCGAATGAAGCTCCGCCGAACCAGATGGTTGCCAGTCCAGATTGCTTCAGCCCGGGCCCACCAGCAGCTGTATACCTCCAAGACCCCTGTCCCCTAGCTCATTCTATAAATAGAGGGGCAGGGGTACAACAATGGCGGACAAGTTTGAGAGCTCAAGCAAGGAAGGAACTTTCAAACTGCTTTCATACGCTTGTATACAAAGCATTGTACTTGTAACCTGAAAGAAAGAAGATAATAACATATAAAGTGGACGTAGGCACATTCTGGCTGAACCACTATAAATCTGTGTGTCTTTACATTTCAGCCCCTACTTCTTTTATATTTACATACTCATCTAAAATCATATAAAATCACATATAATCAACTAAATAATACGACTTGGAGGTGTTTGTCTATTTTTTGTGCAAACATTTTTGGTGCTTTCACTGAGAATTGAACTCAGGCTTCATCTCCTCCCACTCAACCTTCTTCCTAACAACATCACTCGTTGCTTAGAAATCATGCCTTCCAAACAGAGAAGGGATGTTAATAAAGGAAAGAACATCGCAACTAGCAGCCTTCCAGATCCAACAATCACAGATCAGCCCACTTCAACAGCAGTGCCGGATGAAAATCAGGAAAATCCAACTGGTCCCGCAACGGAACAACCAATCACTAGGGTAGATCTGGACAGGGTTGTGGCTGAAGTAACTAACCGCTTCACATCCCAACAAGAAACCTTGGTGGATCAACTCATGTCACGTTTAAGGGATGCTGAAGAGTCCAACCGCAACACTGAATCATGGGGTGAATCCCAATCCGGAGGATCCCGGAGGCAACAAAGGTCTTCACTCTTCGAAGAAGCTATCAACAGGAACAACAATGATAGGGGCCGCGCCCGGACTCAGCCCGAATTCCGACTCGAGGAAGCCCTTGGAACCGAACCCAGCGGGGGAGGCACCAGGCGAGGGTCGGATGTAGCTGAGCCAGTCATGCCACCTAATCATAGAAACCCCGCTGAACGGAGCCGAGCTAGAACCCAGCCCGAAGTTGGCCCCATGGATGTGCTCGAAACAGAACCCCGCAGGGGAAGATCAAGGCAGGGGGCAACTGTAGCTGGTCCTAGCGTGCATCCAAGCAGCCAAAGACAACCACTGGATAATGCTAGAAGTGATAGACTGTACCATCCCTACAGGTCATCTGGACGAGATAGATCCCGCAGGGAAGAACCAAGCTCATTCTTGTCCGCTCCAAGTTCTGACGAACGAATGGCACAATTATTCAGAGAATGTGTACAACGGGAGCAAAGGGACCGAGGAATAGGCGCTAGGGTCACCAGCCCCTTTACCCGAAATATCGAAACTGCCATTACTCAAAACCCCGCTGAACGGAGCCGAGCTAGAACCCAGCCCGAAGTTGGCCCCATGGATGTGCTCGAAACAGAACCCCGCAGGGGAAGATCAAGGCAGGGGGCAACTGTAGCTGGTCCTAGCGTGCATCCAAGCAGCCAAAGACAACCACTGGATAATGCTAGAAGTGATAGACTGTACCATCCCTACAGGTCATCTGGACGAGATAGATCCCGCAGGGAAGAACCAAGCTCATTCTTGTCCGCTCCAAGTTCTGACGAACGAATGGCACAATTATTCAGAGAATGTGTACAACGGGAGCAAAGGGACCGAGGAATAGGCGCTAGGGTCACCAGCCCCTTTACCCGAAATATCGAAACTGCCATTACTCCCCGGGAATGGAAAATGCCAACCATGGAGCCTTACAAAGGAACTTCCGACCCCATCGTACATTTACAGAGATACACCCAGCATATGCTCATGAGTGGAGCAACAGAAGGAGTATTATGCAAATGCTTTCCGCTATTCCTAGCAGATCTAGCTACCTCCTGGTTCTGCCATCTACCTCAGGGATCCATCAGCTCATGGGTGATGTTGAAAGAAAGGTTTATTAGCCAGTTCCGCATCCATGTGGAACAACCCAAGGATGCTTATTCTCTATCCAATGTCAAACAGAAATCCGGAGAGACGCTGCAACAATATCTAACGCGGTTCAACGCCGCAGCGGCAGCAGTTCAAGATGCCGATGAAAAACTCACTCTAATGGCCCTCTGTAGTGGTGTACATCCAGACACCAAGTTTGCCAGAAGGTTAACTAAGGAAAAACCAACTACCTTGCCTGATTTCTTCCATGAAGCTGGAAAGTATATGAGACTTGAAAACGCTGCTACAGAAAGGCAATCAGGACAACAAGGTAAGACAGTTCAGGACAAGGTTCCCGCTGCAGCTAAGGACGCTCGAAGAAATGAATCTAGAGACAATGCTGGGGGCAGAAAGGTTGAAAAGCGCCAATATCGACCAGGGCCAAGATTTGACTCCTACACTCCTTTGAATGAAACAATCGAAAACATCTACCTAGCCACTCAGGGCGAACTCGGATACAAGCGCCCCCCGCACAAGAAAGAATCTGATAACGCACTCAAGTCCGGAAAGTTCTGTCGCTTCCACGAATCCCACGGACATGACACCAATGAATGCCACCATCTTCGGGACTTGATCGAAGAACACATTAGAAGAAGAAGACTGGAACGTTATGTGAAAGGTCAGAACAGGACTCCAACTCCTGCCAATGAGAACTCAAAGCAACCCCTCCCAGAAGTAGGCGGAGGGAATCGCAACAATCACAACACCAGTGGCTCTAGTCAAGAAAAGATAGTGGTCCTTACCATCTCAGGAGGACCACACATCGCCGACAGAAGTTGGGCAGAGATGGAAAGGTACGGCGAGTCGCTTAGAAATGCCGAAGGATATGTTAACTCCATTACGGAGGAACGCCACCCGAAACGAAAAGAAAACGATGACATTGTATTCAGTAGGCGTGATTTGGAAGGAAGACAGTACCCACATATGGATCCCATGGTCATCTCTGCCTGGTTCGGTCCAGCTAAAGTTTTTCGGATTCTAATAGACACGGGAAGCTCCGTAAATATCCTGTTCAAACATGCTTTCGACAAAATGAAGTTATCAATGAAGGATGTATCCCCCTGTGACAAACCACTGCACGGTTTCACTGGAGATGCAAAAATGCCCCTCGGGCAACTTGACCTCTTCGTCGAAATAGGAAGTCATCCCCGCTCCGTTGTGCGAAAACAAACGTTCGTACTAATAGAAAACCACTCGGCTTACAACGCCTTCTTAGGAAGACCAGCCTTGTCTGACTTCCAGATTGTATTAGCCCCCTGGTGCCTGAAAATGAAATTTCCAACAGACAACGGAGTAGGAGAAGTAGAAGGAGATCAAGATGCTGCCCGAGACTGCTACGTAACTGAACTTCGCAATAACCGCAGAAAGAATAAAGGAAAAGATGCAGAGACTACTCTCTGCATGAAAAGCTTGGAGGCATAGCAACTAAAGAAAGCCCCTCCTCTTCGATATGCAAGCGATCCCTTCAACGAACTAGACCCCAGGGGTAAAGAGGAGGAGGCTACCGCCGAGCCTGCAGAGGCTATGGAATTCGTATCGGTAGATAAGCATGATTCAAGTAGACTATTAAAAATCGGATCTCAGCTGAAAACGGAATTGAAGGATCAACTCATTGACTTTCTCCGCCACAACTTAGATGTATTTGCGTGGACCCATGCCGATATGACAGGAATCTCCCCAGACATAGCATGCCACATGTTGAACATCGATCCCACCAAGGTACCAGTAAAGCAGAAAAAGAGGAGCATGGGGGCAGAGCGATCAGCAGCCCTTGATGAGGAAGTAAAAAATCTACTTGCTAATGGCTTCATACGGGAAGCCATCTACCCAGAATGGATCGCTAACCCAGTGCTAGTAAAAAAGGCCAATGGAAAGTGGCGAACATGTATTGACTTCTCCAATCTGAATGACGCTTGCCCGAAAGACTGCTTCCCACTTCCCCGAATTGACCAACTCGTAGACAGCACAGCTGGGCACGAACTCCTATCTTTTATGGATGCATACTCCGGATATAACCAGATCCCCATGCACGCCCCCGATCAGGACCACACTAGCTTCATCACCGACCGCGGATTATATTGTTACAAAGTCATGCCTTTTGGACTCAAAAATGCTGGAGCTACCTATCAACGCCTCGTCAACAAAATGTTCGCAGAATTGATAGGACGAACTATGGAGGTATATGTGGATGACATGTTGGTAAAGTCCAGGAAAGCCAACGACCATGTAAGCCATCTGGACGGTACGTTTCAGGTACTTCGCCGATATGGAATGAAGCTGAATCCTCTAAAGTGCTCCTTCGGAGTATCATCGGGAAAATTCTTAGGATTCATCGTCCACGCCAGAGGAATCGAAGCAAACCCTGAACAAATCCGGGCTTTAAAAGAAATAAGGATACCTTCCACTCGAAAAGAAATGCAGAGCCTAAGCGGAAAGGTGGCCGCCCTAAGCAGATTCATTTCCAAGGCAACTGACAAGTGTGTCCCTTTCTTCGAAGCACTCAAGAAAGACAAAGGGAGGTTCGAGTGGACCGACGAATGCTTAAAAGCCTTCCTCAACCTAATCGAACACCTTCAGAGACCACCAGTACTCTCAACTCCAAATGAAGGTGAAGTGTTATACCTATACCTCGCTGTATCATCTCATGCTCTAAGCGCCGCCTTGGTAAGAGAAGAAGACCGCACACAACGCCCGGTTTACTTTGTAAGTAAGAGATTTACAGGGGCAGAAGCCAGATATCCTAAACTTGAGAAATTAGCATATTGTTTATTGATCGCGTCACGAAAACTGCGACACTACTTCCAGTCTCACTCCATCAGGGTTCTAACCGATCAACCACTAAGACAAGTGCTCCATCGTCCTGACACTTCTGGGCGACTCCTCAAATGGTGCATCGAACTAAGTCAGTATGATATCACCTACCATCCCCGCACCGCTATCAAAGGACAAGCCATGGCTGATTTCATTGCCGAATTCACTACCAACGAAGGCAAGGAACAATCCGAAGTAGCAAAAAACATCAAGTGGAACCTCTTTGTAGACGGAGCATCAAACGAACAAGGCTCGGGGGCAGGTATTGTGATCATCACCCCCAGGGGAAGAAAGTTGTACTATGCACTAAGATTGGAGTTCACGGCCACTAACAACGATGCTGAATATGAAGCAGTAATAGCGGGATTGGAACTGGCCCTAGAAATTGGAATCAATTCCTTATGTATTCATAGTGATTCTCAGCTTATCGTAAACCAGGTACTAGGAGAATTTCAGACTCGAGGAGAACGACTCACAGCATACCTAAAGAAAACCAGACTGCTGCTCGATCGATTGGACCATTATCTAATCAAACACATTCCTCGAGAAGAAAACCAAGAGGCAGATGAACTTGCAAAGCAAGCTAGTATGAAGAACAGCACCATTTCCGGAGCACTAGCAATCTCAAGGCAGCTAGCCCCGAGTTTCGAACAAGCGAATCTGATAACTGCAATCGAAGAAGGAACCTGGATGACTCCTATCCGGAAATATTTGCAAGATGGCATACTACCCGACAGGCGTGACGAAGCCAAGAAGATCTTGAGGAAAGTTCCCCACTACACAATACAAGAAGGCATCCTCTACCGGCGTGGCTTCTCTAGCCCCTTATTAAGATGCGTCGCCGGAAGGGAAGCCAAGGAGATATTAACAAACATCCATCAGGGAGGATGCGGAGATCACACTGGAGGACAAACTTTGGCAAGAAAGATACTCCGATATGGATATTACTGGCCCACACTAAACAAAGATGCCCTAGACTTCGTTAAGAAATGCGACAGATGTCAGAAGTTCGCCAAGATTCCTCGACTGCCCACAAACGAAATTACTCAAATGACTAGCCCTTGGCCCTTTGCTGTATGGGGAATTGACTTAATTGGCGAACTGCCAACGGGCCGAGGCGGAGCCAAATATGCTATAGTGGCAGTCGATTATTTCACCAAATGGGTGGAAGCGGAACCTTTAAATAAAATATCTTCAGCAAAAGTTATCAACTTCTTGATCAAAAACATTCTGTGCAGGTATGGAGTCCCACTCAAGATCGTATCTGACAACGGACTCCAGTTTGACAGCGAAGAATTTGCCGACTGGTGCCAAGAACATGGAATTCATAAAAGCTTCTCATCAGTAGCTTACCCTCAGGCAAACGGACAAGTTGAAGCTGTCAACAAAATTCTCAAAACCCTAATCAAGAAGAAACTTGAAAAGTCAAAAGGCGCTTGGGTGGACGAACTTCCTACGGCCTTATGGGCATACCGCACATCTTTCAGAACATCAACGGGACATACTCCTTTCTCTTTGGCATATGGATCGGAGGCAATGCTCCCAGTTGAGACTATTGTGCCTTCCCACCGTAGGATCCACTACAACCCAGAAGAAAACGAAGAACTCCTCCTCATGTCTTTGGATCTGATCGAGGAAAGGAGAAACGATGCAGCACTCAAAGCAGCAGCTCACAAACAAAAAGTGGCAGCACAATACAATTCCAAAGTCAAGCATCGCAGCTTACAAGAAGGAGATCTTGTCCTCAGGTGAATCTTTCCGCGCCCCGGGGCACTGGACCCCATCTGGGACGGACCATATGTAATTCATAAAGATCTCCACAACGGAGCTTACATTTTGTCAACAGTGGACGGAGAGGTGTTCCAGAGGGCATGGAACATCCGACACCTCCGTCGATGCTTTTCTTAACTTGTACTGCCCATATGAAGTGAATTAACAAAGAGAATCAGTGGACGTAGGCATTTCCGTGCCGAACCACTTTAAAAAATCTTGTCTCTTTTTAACTTGTTCCTTTATGTCTTGGCTGCTCGTTAAGTTTTATCCCTTTCTGTTGAACAAAATCCTATGGCATCTCCACTCAAGACGCACCACGGCCTCATCTGGACTAGGCCTAACAGGTACGCTACGATTCTATGCACTCGCCAATGAGACACTTTTGCTCCAGCATCCCTCTGCTGCGGGTTAACTCATTGCGCGCCTGCCCTCAAAGCCAACTGTAATGAGCCGATTATAAGTCATCATAAAGGCCGACTATAGCCGATGGCAGCTCATTACGGCGTTCGGCTCGCCGGCAACTGTGAACCTACTTTAAGCCCCAACATAAGGTGTGGCCAGCCAGGGGTAGTTCACGGCCAACGGCACCCACGCTAGCCGGCCACGGTAAATCGAATAATACCCACGATTACGGACCATAATGGTTCGGGTAGTTACCGTGCGCGATCTCGGCTCCGATGTGTCTTAAGTGCGGCTGTGGTAAAAAAGAAAACTCCCCGCGGAGGCGTAAGATGGGTGACAAATGTCTCCAAGACCCACAGCTAGGGAAAGTGACTACAAAACCCGTTTGCCACGAACTTAAGCACATCGACAGCCTTCCGTGACTGGAAGTTTTACTTTTACTATATTTCCATTCCATTTAAATATTTTTCTCTTATCCTGTATAACAAACTCTAAAGTACAGGAAACCGAATAGGAAGCGTTCACTCATGAGGCTCTAAGCCTGCGTACTGGGTGGCAGGGCGCTCAGCTATACCCGTGAACAGTTACACAAGACACTCAAAGCTACCGCCTGCGAATAAAACATAAAGGGCGGTACTCTCTTCTCTTGTACATAAATGCGTAACTATAGCTTATTCATACACTGACATTGCAAAACGTGAAATTATATTTCAAGCAAAAACTTAACATCAAACACAACTAGAATCACAGGCATATACATAATTATACTTCTCACACGGCACATAAAGATAGCAACAACATTTAAACATGACAAAATCAGCTTATATTATAAGATCACACGAAGTTATTCTTTGCAAATAATTTTATTACAGTTGCATATCAAAGACTAACATAAACAATGATAAAAAAGAAACAAAAAGATGGCAGATGCATCCACACTCCATCACCAACTCCCCCAGTCTACTTAGCCGCAGGATCAGAGCCCCCGGCATGCGGATCAGAAGTCCCGCCTGTCCAATTCGGAAGAGGAATTCATTAAACGAACAACCAAGTTATGGAAACACGGGAAGAAAAGAAAGGGAAGAAGAATAACTCACCAACATCCGCCGCTTGATCCTCATCATCCAACTGCACGCCCGCTTCCTCTGCAGCAAGCAGCCGCATCCCCTCTTTCACCGCCGCTTGCTCCTCCTTTGAGAACTGAGCAGTAACCGCATTCAAGTTGAAAGCCTCTCCGCCTTCCTTACCCGCGTTCACCCTGGCCTCCTCTAAAGCCTGGAGATACACCTTGGCCATGACCCGAGGGTAATCGTCCATCCAAGACAAGCCGCCCTCCTTCCAAGTGTGGAAGTACATATCCTGCAGCATCTCATCCATCATCCCCTCGTTTTCCTCAAACTCCCTCACCCGGGCCTCGGAAGCTTGCAACTTGGCGACGGCGACGTCCCTCTCTGATTGGTATCTCAAGCAGTCAGCCTGGAGTAACCTCCTCATTTCCTCCTCCTTCAACTTGAGGGACCTCCTCATCTCCTCCATCTCCTCCTTCAACTCGGCCTGAGCCATCTCCGCAGCCTCGAGCCTCCCTGACAACTCCTCTACCCGCTCGAGATCCGCATTTCGAACCTCATCCACCGTTGCGATAGCTATGTTAATCCGTTCCCTGCAAGCGACCTCCATCTTCCGTAATTCCGCCCTACTGGCCTTCTCCATGGTCTCTTTCAGCCGCTTGGAGGCTTCCTCATGCTGGGAAATCTGGATGGCTTGGTCGGCGAGCTGCTTGGCCTGATCGGCAACCTTTAACCTCAACCGAATGTTAGCACTCCCGATCTCTTCCCCGGCCTTGACCAACTTAGCATGATGCTCCATTAACTTCTTGGTCTCTGCGGCCACCCGGTCGATATTAGCCTTGGCCTCATCCCCCATGGTGACTACCCGTGTAGTAAGTAAATCAAGATCTAAAGATTTGGCCTCGTCCAACACTCTTACCATGGGGTTGCGGGGAAGGAGGTGCTCGCCCGTGGTCTCATCGAATGAAATGTCCCGAAAGCTTGGGTCTAAATCAGGATGACCGGCAAAAGGGTCACGAGGCACGGGGCGAGGCACATCGGGATGCCTTATACGAATGACAGTAGGACTCTTGGAAGGAGGAGGAGGGGGGCCGGGCTCCGTGCTCTCCTCCGTAGTATCACGAGGAGGCTGAGTAGGAGGCTGCGAACCAGGGGACGACTCAAATAAGGAACGGCTCGGCTTCCTTTTCTGAATGCCCTCTTCGATGACCCCAAGAAGAGGGCGGTAACTGACTACATCCCCAGTGCGATCAGTAGAAGGTTTCGCGAAAGCTCTCCTCGACTTAAATTGTTCAAGGCGGTGTCGAACATCCGACGTTTTAACTGCCTGGCCTGCCCCTGGAATAAAGAACAAGTGTTATGAACATACAATAATCCACAGTTCAAAAAATATGCTAAGTTAAAAAGAAAGAAAAGTGGGAAGACACATCTATTATACAAACCCGGCGGAGGAGTGGGATACTGCAATAAGTCCTGGATCTCACCCCAGGACGGAAGTGAACCGTAAAAAATTTCTAAGTCCCTATCGAAAATGGAATCGGCAGAAGACAAAAGCTCACCTTGCATCGCCGGAATCACCCTAGCTGAGGAACCCTTAGAGGATGGGTCAGTGCCAGCCACAGCTTTGCCGGTTTCCTTTGCCTTCTCCGTTCCCTTCTCCGTTTCCGACTCTCCCTCCGACTCCCCGAAGGCCCGACGGAGAGCCTCATCCAGTTCGAGGTCTTGTTCAGAGGTTAGAGCGGCAACACCACTACCACCTTGACCGTCGCCATCTCCTCCACCCTCCGACCCTTCTCCAACTTCGCCTCCTTCCTCCTCTTCTACACCTTCCTCCTCCGGGACAGTCGGGCAAGTACTTGGAGAAGGGCCATCAGACTTCTTCAGTTTCTTCCCCCCGACCACGGGACGCTCTGCGAAAGGCTCCCTCTTACCGCTCTTTACCGTAGCCCCCTCCTTAGCTTTAGCAGCCCTCTCCTCGGCCGTATCCCTTTGCTTAACCACGGACTGGTGCGGTAAGATCAAATTATACTCCAAGAGGGTTGCGTTCCTGATCAAGAAAGAGGCCGACCGGTCCCGTGCCGGAATAGCCTTTAGTTCAGCAGCCATTCGCACTAAGGAATCGTCCTCCACGACTGCAATACCACCTGTCGCTAGCCAGAAATAGAAGCATGTCAGAAAAAACACTACAGTCAAAACACATGAAAAATATAAATGAAATCAATCTTACAGCCGGAAGTGAAAAGGCGGAAAGAAACAGCATCGTTCTTGACGAAGAACCACTCTTTCTTGAACATAGTAAACTTGGAATACAAGTCCAGGACTGGTTTGAAGGGCACGGCCGCTTCCAGGCTAATATACGGAGACCCCTTCTTATAGCCTCTCAGGTTGTACAAATATCGAATTTCCCGGTTAGAAGGAGGACGCCCGTACCTCCTCTGGAAGATAACAAAGAGGCTCACCAGGATGGCGTAAGAGTTAGGCTGAAGCTGGAAGGGAGCCACCTTCAAATATGTGGTGAAGCTTACTATCCAAGCATTGACAGGGGGGATAGCACCGCACATACAATGGTATCTGCTAAAAGCAAAGTAGCCCTCGGGAGGATTATATGGCATCACTCCATCTCCCGGCAGCAGCATAAGAGCCCTATCTATCCCGAAGGAACGGGATATGACGTCAAGTTGCTCCTCCTTTAGGGAGCTAGGAAAGCAATCAGGGGGAGAGATCAAAAGTTCCTGTGGACCATATCCGTCCACTAGAGACCTCGGAATGGGTCGGTGTTGCCCGGATCCTGGTTGGACTGGGGGCAAGGAAGAAGAAGGCTCTCCTGTGCCTCTAGACTTCTTTCTGTCTGATCGTGTTTCCGCTTTGCGAGACATTTTCTGCAGCACAAGAAAGACTTGAGATTAGAATAAGAAGTATAGAAACACAAACAAGCAAGTATATAAGGCAAGCGTGTAAAAAAGTCTAAGATTCCGCTCAAGGTTCAAGTATGAAGTCTCATTCGGCACTAGAGCCATAAGACTCATTCGGCACTAGAGTCATAAGTCTCATTCGGCACTAAAGTCATAAGTCTCATTCTGCACTAGAGTCATGAGTCCATTCGGCACTGAAAGCACATCCGGCATACATATCATTCGGCATTTAGGCCCAAGTCTCGTTCGGTACGACAATACCCTTCGTGTGCATTCGGCAATTGAGTTCATCCGGTAATAACAAACCATTCGGCAAAAGGATACATACCTGGTTCGGTATAAGCTTGGTTCGGCAGAAGGTTCGCTCGACTAAGAATTGATTCGGTTCTCTTTGGTTCGGTAAGGGAAAACCAAGGGGGGTACGGCCTCTATATATAGGCGAACTCAGGGCCGCCGAACCAACTGGTTCGGTCTACCGGATAAGAATAAACATACCGAACCAACAAAATGCCGAATGAAACCAAAAGCCGGATGTGCACGACCGGACCAACACAAAACCGAATGAACTCTCTCTCTACCAACAACAACCAGGGACTAAGGGCATGCCGGGCGCCTCACTCAGATAAGTACCGAACTTTAGAACTAACTAATAAAATAAGGATTATGGTAGCGATGAATAAGTCGTGAAACTCTCACTAACATGGATTAATCGTTTACACGTGTACGCGACCACGAATGGTCCATAGGCACGCTCTGAATGGTTATTAACCCTATCGTCGTGGGGATTTACACTTTGACACGCCTTTTTAAACTCATAGGTGAAACGGATATTTGATTCTAATAGTTACGAAATGGCTAAGCTACTTACACATGTACGGGATCGCGAACGATCCCTAGGCATGCTCTGAGCTGGCGATAAACCGTCTTGACAAACAATCCAGGGACCCACTCTGACATAAACCTGGCACCGATGATACTAAGCCCCCTCGGGGCTCACTCTCTCGTCCCGAACGGCACAGTTCACTTCATCTCAAATATTTCGATCATGAACGATCGTTATTTGGAATCACACTAAAACTGTAAATTCCTTTGCAGGACATCAACGGAATACGAACGTCCAATCCCTGGCATTATACAGCTAGTCTTCCAACCACAGGGAAAACAAAGCGCGACACATGCAAGCACGTGCCCCACTTTGGGGGGCAAATGTTGGGCGAATTCTCACCCAGAAGATCTCTAGACCAAGAAGTCATAGTTCTGCACGAGCTCGCAACCTCCACCTCGTCCGACAATCACAAGACTTAATATAAACCTAGAAGTCCATCCTCATTCGGCCCCATGATCTCATTCGGCCCCTTCCATTCGGCATGTCACATCCGGTAGCCGGACCAGCCATACCGGTCCACATTGCTCCACCGAACCAAACCATCGCCCCACTACCGAACTAACTCCCAAACAAGCACCGAACCAACTAGCCACCGGTCCACGTTCACACGTATCACCGGTCCATACCTACCACCGGTCCAAGCTCAATGCCGAATGAAGCTCCGCCGAACCAGATGGTTGCCAGTCCAGATTGCTTCAGCCCGGGCCCACCAGCAGCTGTATACCTCCAAGACCCCTGTCCCCTAGCTCATTCTATAAATAGAGGGGCAGGGGTACAACAATGGCGGACAAGTTTGAGAGCTCAAGCAAGGAAGGAACTTTCAAACTGCTTTCATACGCTTGTATACAAAGCATTGTACTTGTAACCTGAAAGAAAGAAGATAATAACATATAAAGTGGACGTAGGTACATTCTGGCTGAACCACTATAAATCTGTGTGTCTTTACATTTCAGCCCCTACTTCTTTTATATTTACATACTCATCTAAAATCATATAAAATCACATATAATCAACTAAATAATACGACTTGGAGGTGTTTGTCCATTTTTTGTGCAAACAGCATATTTAACGAATTCTGAAACAAGATATGCTTCAGAAATTGATCCCTCCACGTAGCGTTTATTGCTTGGTATGTCTTTGCATTCCTTCATATCTCTAATATAAAAATACATCATTTACGTCACTATTGAAAAAGAATCATGTGATAATTATATTTTAAAAAATGCCGCACCTTTCAAATGGATACATCCATGTATAACTAACTAGTCCACATAGTAGTGCCTGATCAGCTAAATGCACCATTAGATGTATGCTTGTGTCAAAAAATTGAGAGTGAAAATAATGCACCAACACGCATAATGCCTCGGCAATAATATCTTTGGCAGCTTGGACATGCTCTCGAATTAAAACCTTCGAACAAATAATATTGAAGTACAAGCATACTTGTAATATCGCACGTCTTAAGTCACGACACTTTGGATAAGCATGTTGAACCATGATAGGCAAAAAATACTGGATAATAACATGATAGTCATATGACTTTCTAATATTCAAACTGGGTGGTTGAATATTTACTAAGTTGCTTAACTTAGTCCCAAAGCATGATGGAAGTTTTGCATCTTTTAGAACTTGACAACATCGCATCCTGTATGTTTTATCAAATGCAAATTTGGAAGACTGTTTGTATCTATCAAATAGCAAGTTAATGAAATGCTCCGATACATTCTTCTCAGTGTGCATCACGTCAATAATATGTCGCACTCTATGACTACTCCAATACTCTAAGCCAAAAAGAATCGACTTCTTATACCATGCTGGTCTTTCATCATCGCCATTTTCGTTTACAAAATGTTCATAGTCAAGGTTGATATCATCTACTATGTGTTTTTTGTTTTTTGTTATTTTATCGGGTACGTATTTGATATGAGCAAGCTTTTCTAAAAGAGTTGATCCCGTCAATCGTGTTGGAGGTTCCTTATCCTCTATATTCTTATACCATCCATGTTTCAATGCCTTGTATGGATGACCATTCTTTAAAATTCTTCTATACTTCATATAAACAATCTTATTTCCAATACGTTCTGATTCAGTCTCCACAGCACAAACACAACATGCTTTGTAACCATGTGTTACACAACCAGATAAATTTCCAAATGCAGGTAGATCATGAATTCCCCATAATAGCATTGCTCTCAAAGTGAAATGCTCTTTCTTATCCATGTCAAATGCAGGCACTCCCTCCGTCCATAGCTGCTTCAATTCATCGACAAGGGGTTCCAAATACACATCAATATCTTTACTAGGTGCTCTTGGTCCAGGAATTAACAAGCATAACATTTGAAACTCCGACTTTATACATAATGAAGGGGGTAAGTTATAAGGAACCGTATACATAGGCCAGCAACTATAATTACTTGATTGTGTTGCACTAGGGTTAAACCCGTCAGTAGCAATACCAAGCCAAACATTTCGCCCATTTTTACCAAACTCTAGCCACTTGTTCTTCAACGATCTCCATTCGGCGAGTCAATAGGATGACGCATGGAATTCCAGCAAGGTTTTGCTTCACCATGCCATAACATCTTTCGAGCTATCCATGGTAAAGTATACAACCTTGTTAATCTCGGAGTTATTGGAAAATATTTCAAAACTTTTCGAGGTTGTTTTGTCATTTTTACCACTTCCCCTTGATTTTTAACTTTAAATTTCGACATATGACAACATGGACATTCCAACGCATCATTGTATTCCTTCCAAAACAATATACAATCGTTTTCACAAGAATGTATACACTCTACTTTCATTCCCAAATCCTTTAACATTTGTTTCATTGTCGAGTACTTCTTCGGTATTGTATTTTCCTTGGAAGCCACCGCTTCAATCGTATCAACAACTCAGTCATACTGTTTCCTGACCAATTAAAATCTTTTTTAAATAGTGAAGATCTATAATGAAACTTAATGTTGTAAGACCATCTTCACAAGAAGGGTATAATTTTTCATTTACTTTTCTTTTGTATTCCTGATACTTTTTCCAATGGTTACCATCACCGATACCTTCAACGCTACCATATACTCTATACGCATCATCAACAAGGTCTTCAAGCGCATCTCCTACATGGTTCTGTTCTTGAAATTGATTAGCGTTGTAAGCCTCATAGGTATTATCCGCCCATCTCGACCCTCGAAAATCGACACAAAATACCCCACAGTATGATATGCCGACGATCAAGTGCCGGAAAAGACAGATTGTTGAGGAAAAAGAAAGAAGGTAGAAGAAAGAAGGAACTAAACAATATCAGAATCTCACAGTCGCAGTAGAATAAAATATAATAGTAAATAATATATCTTTACACAAAATGAAACTATATCTATTTTATACATCATATCATCAGAGTATCTCATACAAACAACATTTACCAGTCAGACAATTCCATACAATCACAGCAGCGGATATATATGTAAGTACAGATAATACATCTCGGACTCCAGCTCCTCTCCTGCTCCATAGCATCCTGTCCTGAACATATAATACTCGGTCTGACCCGAGCATTATAATGAAATAACACCCGAGTCAGTCTGAAATACCAGCTGATAATAATGCACCCAAATTGATTATTAAAGTTTCAAAAATCCTTTTAAAACAAAAGCATCCCTTAAGACCACGCCACAAATAAACATGTCGGGTTTTGCCTTACGATAGCTAAAACGCTTTTTTTTATAGAAATCCTCTGATATTATAATAGGGTCTATATACAAATACTTATAAAATAGTCGAAATTGTTACATGATTAAATTCCAACTACTAGCCATAGAGTGGGTAATACAAACAAAACTCGTAAAGGGCTCGTAGGGAGAATGGATTTTCAACTAATGACCAGGCACTGGGGTACCACCTGTCACAGTACCTGGTATAGATCAGCGTACCGAGGACCATGCCCGAACCACCACATCATTGTCGCTTCACTCGCCATGGAAAAACCATTCGTCATATGTTGGATCCATACCATGAATGATCAAGTGTTTTTCTACTAATTTAAAAGCCAACTTTTTTGAATTCCTACATTTTATACAAGGACAGCTGCATAGTCCAAAGTCTAGTGGTGAATGACTCTTCGCGAATTCCATAAAATATCGAACTCCTTGTATATATTCATTGGTATTCCTATGCCGAATTCTAGTCCACTCTCTCGATGTAGGCTTTGATATTAGCAAGAAAATTTATTTGTTCCTACAATTTTATGAAAATACAACATTAATACGTAAACGAAGCATTAAACAACATGCTAATATAAATAAAACAATACATGAACAACTCAAGGTTTAGGTTGTCTTGGATATCTTTATCAAATTAATAGTCAATATTTCAGAAAATAAAAAGAGTAATAACAATAAAAATAATTGTAGGCTTCAATATTGTTTATAGACTAAGGTACTCCACCAATAATCACTCAGATAAACACTTCTGCCAACATCCCCTTTAAATTGCTGCTCCACTATATTGCACAGACGTCACCATACCCCTCTCAATCATCATAACACTGACCACCTACTGCTGCTCCTCCAATCTTCACTGTTACAACACACTTCCCACTACATTCAATTTCAACTGCAGCAAACTGCACTCTACCTCACTGACAACCACCCATATTTCATACGAACCAACAACCAGACTTCCCCCCACAACCCAGAGCCTCACCATTGCTCTTCACTATACTTTGTTGCCATAACTCACATTACATACCACAAATTACAACATACCACCATTCTACATTCATTTCTCTTCACAGTCTTCACCACCGTAACTCCAATTCCAACAGCCTGCTCACCACCATAACTCACTTCACATTTTCATTTGAAAACTTCCCACAACCATTGAATATCCATCCTCTGCAAACATCAAATACGGCATCTTCCTACAATCAACAACGTGACTAACTGCAAATCAGTTGCCGCAAAAATCAGTGACAAAAAAAATTATTTACCGGGATGTCAACATTGCTATCAGTAACCAGTCGAACTCGAGCTCCACCTTCAAAAATGTCATCAAACTGTGCAGAACCATCCCCTCTGCTCAACAACTAGTTCAACCCTTGACTTTAATCTCCATTCCTTGCTGCACTACTACTAACAAACCGCTCTGCCATCAACAAACACTCCCCCCACACTTCAACACTCAATAGACATCCATAAATGACCACTCAACAGACACTACTTAACCCCCCAAAGCCCCTCCTTGCAAACAAACAATCCTCCCCAAACACAACTAAGGTCATTCAAAATCAAAATATTTAAAAGAAACATCAATCCGATCTAAATAATAACATACTCAAAGCTTGAAAATATACCTCTAAATTGAAAACCCCTAAATTATTCAGATCTAAGTCAAGCCACTTGATTAAAGGTTATAGAAAAATCAAATAAGCAATTGGAATGAGAACCCAAAGAAATTAAACATAACTGGAGAAGAAACATGGCTGGCAACAAATCGAAGCTAAACTATTTACGTTCGGCCTCGCTTGAAGATGCTTAGGTTTTTGCAGCGAAAGAAGGTCTTTTCTTTCTAAAAACTTCAACTTCAGAAACCCTTAAAATTGAAAATGCTTTCAGACCGTTCTTACTGAAATTTATCAGATGATCAATAGAAAGGCCCTTGCTACCCAAGAAGCAGTCAGTAGTGTACCCTCACCTCTCAAAAGGATGACTATTAACGTTGTAGAAAATGTTGGTACCAAAAGAACTTGTGGTTCTACCTAGTGCTTTTTTTCCCTCATTCTGAGTTTGTTTAGATTACAATGAAGTTATGATATTAAATATGTCAACGCATTGCAGGAAGCATTTATACTCATTTCAACTTAAACCCCAATAAAATCTCAAAAGTCTATATTGAGTTCAACAACTTAACTGTATTATATTTAGTCATATATACTACTACATATAAAAATACTTGCCAATTAACAAACATGTATATGTATAAAATAAAATATTTCCAGAATGTGCATATGTCCACTGCCAATATATTGTATTTAATTGCAAAAAAATAGGATTTGTTCTAAACATAAAAAAGAATGGTATAAATAAACATAAAAAGGAATTGTTTTGAAAACTCAGTAGTATATTCATCCATGATTCAGTACCTAAATTTACAAATAATTGTTAATAAAAAGTATTTTGTAATGACATAGTATTAAAAAGAACTATAAAGATAAAACTAAAACTAGTATTTCATTATTTTTAAATATTTTTAATCGCTCTTTAAAGCATGGAGATCAATTAAAACATGGAATAAGTTTTATTTTGAAGTCAAAATATACAGACTAGATTAAGTCAATAAAATTTTAAAAAAAGGGACAACTATCTCAAACTTAAATTTGGAAAAATCTATTATCCTAAGTTCCTAACTAAACTAAAAGTGTTTCCAGAAACCTCAAAATGCCACCAATAAAAGATGAATGAATTTGAAACTGGAAATAAAACAATAACCACTACCTCGTTCCATGACATATAAATTTTGCTTATGTTGGTTTGGGGGGAAGGGTGGGGAGCTAAGACACATGAATGACTATAGAGCCTGATATTGAAATATCACCACACAATAAAAGTGCTACAAAAATATCACATATTGAATTGAATTCGATAGGTTATGATTCAGACTCTCATGTATACAATACTAATGGGTGTGATGATCTCTAATTAATCACTTTATAATACATGCACCACTAATCTAATAGTACATGTATCCAACAACATAGAGATATTATCTAACAAAATAGAGTCAACATAAACATATCAATGGTGTACAAAAATTGACCATCCAACATTACACAGAGCGCTTAGGAGAACAAGAGCACCAAGCATTAAATTAATTGCAATCGAGTAGAGAAAGTAAAAGCTGCCATCCATAAATAAAATGAGAAGAACCAAATGTATGCAAAAGCTTTAAACTTACGGCGATAGGCGGATTTGGCGGAACCAAAGGAGATGGGCGGATTTGGCGAAAGAGATGGGCGGATTTGGCGAAAGAGATGGAAGGAGGCTTTGAACTTACGGCGATAGGCGGGCGACTCACAACGAAGGAAGGCTACGACGGCTTTAACCTAATTAGATTTAAGGAAGAAAGATAGAAGCGTGACAAACATCTAAAGCAAGGATTGGAACATAAATGACGACTCTGCCTAATGTCTTCTAGTTATTTATGAAAAGCCCAAATTTTGTCACGGAAATAACCGTGATAATACAATGTAACAATAATAACCGTTACAAATTTCCAACAACAATAACTGTGACAAAATGAAACGAAAAAAGTGTGATAAAATGGCCTGTTTGGTGTAGTGCATATTGTATATAAAGTTTTGTTACTTTCCAAGTTGCCTTGTGCCTAGGAATTATTGGTATAAGTAGTCAGATATATGATATGATATATTTTGTTCATTTCTGTGCATATATGTTACTATATTTATATAATAGGTATGTGTATGTTATGTTTTAATAAGTAAGTTATTTTCTTACATATAATATGTTTAAATTGTATATATATTTATATAGCACGTTAAGTTATTTATTTGATTGATGATATATAGGTAAGTTATATCTTGCCTGAGTTTTGTTTTTATAGTATATATATAAGAATGTAATGGTCACAGTTCATATATTTGTATATATATATATATATATTTTGTTTGGCTATAGTTGATATACTTGGTTTGAATTGAGTAAGTTTAGTTTTTATATATATCATATATACAGTTGTACAGTATTGTATATTATATTATATGAATTTATAGTTCGAGTTATATATATATATTCTATTATATCGAGTTAATTTGATTTATTCTCATCAATTTATATCTATCAGCTTGTTCGTCGAATTCCTGCCAATCTAGCTTTACTTTCAAATTCGTGCTTGGATTCGTAACTCATCTCAATTTCATTCATCTCTAGCCTCGAAAAGTGAGTTTTATCACTCTAGACATATGTACTTATATTATTGTGAAATGATGACCAGTGAATCTGTATAAATTGATATGTTATTCATACATGCCTGTGATATATTTATATGATGTTAAAAACCGTTATATACCTGTTACATCATCTGTTATGATATTATATGTTGTACTGTTATTTTATTTCTGTTAATCGCCACTTCAAGTTCCCTATCACTATGGGTTGAAATGATACATACCCGAACGGACATTAGAATAAGGAAAAATCGTTATAAGCTGAAATGATAGGCTTGAACGATTTTTATTGTATTTGTTTTACTTGGGATTACGGGTTTGAAATGATAGACTTGGATTTTTCTTTTTAAATTACATATTGAAATGATACATATCTGTATCACTTCACCAAGGTTAGAAAATATTATACAGGCACATGGTTATATTTTTAAATAATATTTTCCAAAAATTTATTAAGTATTTAAATGTTTTCTGAATTTTTTTAAGTATTTTAAAATTATAAATATATGAAATTTAACTTAAATTTTATTTATGTCTTTAAAATATAAAGGTGTATTGTTTTCTATAAGTTAAAAATTTTATAAGTTAATAAATGGTTTTGAATGGAATTTAAAGAATTTTATTTATGATAAATAACTTAATAATTAAATTGGGTTAAAATGGAATGTAAATTTTTACCTAGTAATTGTAATACATTTTATTGTATGAAATGGGTATATTTTTAAAATAAACAATTATGTTTAAATGGGTAAATGCATATTAAAGTATGACTTAACACGATAATTGGAAATTTGATTTTAAATGAAAATTTTAAGTCAAGTAAATAAATGAAAATTTAGCTTTATTTGTGAAATGGGGATCTTTAAAATGAAGTGTTAAGTTATTTGTTGAAATAAAAGTTAAGTAAAATAATGCGTTTTTGACTTAATAAATGAATTATAGTTTAATTTGGATATTTATTTATAAAAGTTTATTTTATTGAATCATAAGTTAAATGATATCCAAATAAATATTTTTTGAAGCGAAAAATGTGTTTTTATAAGTTAAAAATGGTAAAAAATTAAAGTTTTAACGTTCGGTCCCAAGCAATCTTTAAGTTACTTGTACCTTTATATTACAGTTCACTTGAGTTGTTTTACATTGTATAAGTATATATGTCCTGACTCGAGTGTTTTGTGTTTTGTTTTACGCTCGGGTCAGACTGAGTGATACAGCATTCGAGACTCACCTTCGGAGTTGGAGCTTTGCTTGAAGATCCAGCTATCTATTCGCTTATAGTTATCCAATTGATTCCAGTGATGTATTCAGCTTTGCACTTGATTTTCATATTGTTACATCTGTTGTATCCTGTTAACTCGGTGTATATTTATATAGTAGCTTCATGAACTACTATTTCTTTGTTTCCACCGCATTATATTACTCTGTGTCTGTGATCTATGATCTATTTATTTACTGTATATTCTGAGTTTTGCCAAAATTATTTTACAATTCGGTAAATCGAACAATTCAAATCTGACATGTGCGGATGCGAATGGTTGAAAATATCGGGTCGTTACATTTGGTATCAGAGCTTTGGCTCTAGGAAAACTTAGCATATATGGTAAATTTATTTACAAAATCACTTTCATTCGAGTGTGAATCTCTTCCTTTTTGACTCGATCCCTTTAAAATTTTGAAACGTTCCCTGCGGTTCCAAAATTCATTCTTGTCCCCACCATTGGTCTTCTTTTGATTCTGAAGTATCCCATAACTCCACTTCAAATGATCTTATAATTTGTAAAAGGGGTGAAACTCCTTTACAAATAGCATCAATTCACCGGAGATTTATATATCCTCGGTTTAGATGCTAATATCTCTTGTTACTCCGAATTCTATCTTTTGAGATCGAATGTAGATTTGCCTCAGAATTCCACATCGATCTTATTCTTGAAGTCATGGTTGACCCGATTACGGTTGCTGCGATTTATACAAGCTTATCCATTTCCCTTATTCTGTTACTTAATCATCTTGTTTTTGTTTCCAACTTATCTTCAAATCATTCTTGAAGTGTATTTGTAAACTAATATTTAAAATGTTTTATTAGATATTGTGTTGTTTGAGTTGTTGATGTTGATTTGGGTTTTCGATCTATTCGTCTGATCAACGCTATAGATAGGATCTCCAAAACACTTGAACAGAGCAAACTAACACAATATTATTTTCAAATTTAGTAAATGAAATAAATTTTTGCATAATTATATTATATATGTGTATAACTTTCTGAATTTTGATAATTAATTTAATTGATTGTTAAGAAATAATATTTGATATATATATATCTTGTAACCATTGGCTTTTGTTACATATATAAATAATTGAACTATAATACATAATCATAAATTAATTTGGAAATTTAAATGAATTTAAAACCAAGACTTTGGGATTTAACTTTCGATGATTTCAAACTTTGGTGTAAGTTTTAAAAGATATATTATTTAAAGTATTTTTCGAATAGGAATCGTTTTCAAAGATTTTTAAAGTTTCAAATCAGCGCTCTTTACTTTGTCGCTGGAAAATAATTTCGGTGATGAATGCAGCATCATCGACATTCATTTTCGAGTTTCGAAGTGAAGAGACCATTATGTAGCTTTGCTACACTTTTGCTTTGAAGAATTAAATTTATTTGAATTCCTGAATTTCTGGAATATGACTTGGTTTATACATATATTGATATATGATTTAAAACTTGATTTGATATATTGTGTATATATATTTATTTATCTCTGAATAGTTTGAAAGTTAATCGAAAATTTAGTTCTTAAATTTTATCCTAAAGGACGATTTCAACTATAAGATAAAGCCAAATATTTAAGCTTGAATAATTGATTTTGGAAAATTTTATTTGTATAATACCCAATTCCATTCTAATACAACTTACCTTAATCATTCAGAAGTTGGATATGTAATTGGATTTTATCCAAGAAAATGGTGTTAAAAAGGAATTTATAATAAACTTGAGTAGTTATAATAAGTGTTAATATATTTAATATATGTGATTTGATATATTAAGTAGAATAAATATAATAATAATTTGGAATAAAGAAAAATTAATTTAATACATGACTATGCAAATTTATTATTTTAGGAACGATTAATTAAAGATAATTGGATAATAAGATAATCAATTTAGAAATAGTTAAGATTGATTTAACTTAAATGAAATCAAATGGATTAAAATCAATTATTGAATATTTATTAATTTAAATTGGAATTTTTATATGGTTTTAAAATAAATTGTTTTATTCTGTTTTTCCAATCCATTTTCTTTTTGGTTCTTCTATTCTCCTACATTCTTTCTTTTCGGGGACGAAAAGTTTTGAGTGGGGGAGAGTGTAACAACCTGTAAATTTAAGTGGTGTTTTCTATTTAATTAATTGAATTTTGTGAAAATTTTAAATAATAATATTTTGAAATAAAAATTTAATATTTGAATACGTCCGTTTAAACATAGAAATGGTAAATTTTCAATCAATAATATGGAAGTTTATTTTCTTGTGTAATTTTATTTCAATCGGTTAATAACAGTTGAATTTAAAAGTGTTCCGAAACCTAAATAGGTCAACATGAGAAAATTTGTTTAAAATGCTCTAAATAAGTCTGCGTGATTCGTTTTGCAAATTTCAGACGTTTCTAGCTCCATTTGGATTTTTCCGTACGGAATAGCAACGTATATCAGTGTCTTTATCGACTTTTGATGGAATTGTCGTACCACTAATACATGTATACTATTTTGATCGTCTCATTGTGCTGATCTCTATGATATATTTATTTCTGTATTTTGAGGTCCGGTACATGACGAAAGCAATAAAGTGTTCGTTATAATGGTACCTTTAATTGGGACTTTTAACTTCCCCATCCTTTTAGAATCTTTACCGTGCAGCTCAAGCAAATAATCAATTGCATTAATCAGCTTCTCAGCTGAAATCAAGGGAATAGATCGTTACCATTCCTTTATTATATCTATATATATTTGGATGGTTTCGTTCAGATTTACCTTTACATTTTCTTGCGTTGCACTATTTATTATTCTAATTCTAACCCATATTTATGAACCTTTCCACGGTTCGTTTCCCTACTTGTAGAACAATATTTGTTTTAATATAAAAACACTTTATATATTCTGTTGTACCAAAAGATGCCCTCTTCCTCCTCTGTTATTTTGTTTTTTTCTTCTTCTTCCTTCAGCTACCGTAGCTCACGCAAATTTCCAAACCTTCCAAGTCTTCTTCTCCTTGCCGATATTGCCCAGATCCGAGCGCCCACTTCCGTAACCTGCCACCGCAGCTTCGGCCTAACATCCTCATCAACCACCATCGGCTCACCCACACACGCAACCTTCTTCCTCTCCGTGTCAGTCGTGCCCTTCTCACTAGCAGACCCACTCGCCGACTATCTTGTCTTCCGCCATCAGCTACGGTGATCGATCTCTCGCTCCATCGCCCTAGCCTCTCCTTCTTACGGAAGTGCCTTTCTTTTTCTTTTTTTTTCGATTTACTGGGTATGGCAATTTTATATAGCATATAGCTTTGTTTATATAATTTGTGTCTAGATGTTAGTTATATTTTTTTGACAACTTATATTAGCTTGTACGAAGGTTTATATTATTTTTTTGTTATGTAAGTGTGTGTGTGTGTAAAAGCAGTCTGTTTCTAAAAGTATATAAGCGTGTTTAAATGTAAATTTCAAAAGTGTTATTGCGATATCCCGGAATTTTTGGCAATATAAATTTAATAATCTGTGTTAAAAATTAAATTGATTTGATAATTATTCTTAATAAGATTTGAATTGATTTAATAATCCAAATTAAATAAATATTTAATTAGTAGATATTATCTTTTAAAGCTAATAAACTGGTTTTTATTTATAATGTAAATAGATAAATCTTGTTTTTAAATTCTAATATTTTTGGTAATTTGGAAATTTGATTTTATTTAATATTAAACTTTTCAAAAGCTATTTAATAAATAATTATATGGTTTTCATTTGTTAAGTTTAAATTGTTTAAATTGATTTTAGCATAAGTTTAAATAAATAAAAAGTTTGTTTTAAATATAGGTTGATGATATAAGTAATTTATTCATAAAGAGATAATTTCTTTTATAAATTATTTTAATTTGATAAATGAGTTATTTTTAAATAATAATAATGTTACATGTAAATCTTGACTTTAAGTGGGATATTATTTTCAAATTGATTTTGAAATTAAATTAAATTTATATTTGGATTTCAAAGGAGATGATATACATCCTAATATATATTTTGGATTTTAAATGTATGACAAAAATGATTTTTGTATAAATATAGTTGTTTATTCTATTCCTTTTAATAAAAGAATTCTTATTTATATATATTTGAATAAATATATAGTTATTAGGAAATTAATTAATAAAAAGCTTTATTCATTTATAAATTCATTTTGCATGTTAAATCACAAATGTAAGATTATAAATCATCTAAGCACTTGTGTTAGCCAAATAATTAAGGAGCATTACAAGTGTCATATTGTATTTTTATTTTTCTTTGCTTTTTAATAAATCATAAATTTAGTTTATAAACGCTTGCCTTCTTCCTTTCCTTTTTCTTTCTCTCATTTTTATTTCTAAAGAAAGGAAAAAAAATTCAGCTGAAACATTTCACTCTAGAACAATCCTCATTTCAAAATACAAATCAGTAATCACTCCTCATAAAACAAATCATTCTTCAAAACTTAAAATCCCTGTAATCATGTTTGCAAAGCCATTTATCAACCTGTTCACATGCAAATCAAAATCTAAAGCTTGTGCATCATTTTATCTTCAACCTGAGATGATTAAGCCCGCATTCATCATTTTCAATCTGAGATGAAGTCATCTCTGCATGCAATTTATAAAACAAAGGCATTCAACAACTCAAGTTTTTAAAGCAAGTTTTCAAAAGATCTTCAAAAAGCTGTTTCAAATCAAACAAAGGATGCTCTGTCTTCTGTTAAAAGGTGAGTAACTTTACTTTTAAAATTTAAGTAGGTAAATTTGGTTGCATGCTAGTTAATTTTGAAATGAATGCATGTATGTATATATATGATATGCTGTGTATAAATGGATGCACGCTTGGAAATGATGATTATCTCTCTTTTAATATTTTGGTAAATAAACACTGGACTTAAAACCAGTTTTGAAAATCTATGGATATGTTTATATATTGGTGATAATGTTTTGAAAGGAAAAAATATGGTTTATATAATGTTTATACATGAGAATGTATGTATATATATATATATATATGCCTGTTCAAAACTGAGTGTATAAAATTTGTTCTCTGTTTATATATACAGGCTTCTAAATTTAAAAAACAAAATTCATATCTCTCTAGACATTTGGTGACAGGCTAAAATGTATGAACACAAAATGTTTGTAAGGGTATAAACTAAATTTTAAAAATAGATTCATTTATATATATGAACTGTTATTTTGTAAATGTATGAATTTACAGGTCCGATCAATTTATAAGCAAAAATAAATTGTCTGGAATTAATGAATCAATCATATAACCTGATTCTAATTTGTAATTCATGAATTTAGAGATATAAATTGTGATTTTTAGATTGGAAAATGGATAAGGTATTGTGGAGTGATGGTTTTCGACATTTTTGTCGAATTCTGATGATCAGTGTCGAAATGCGTGGCGAGACTTGGACTGGAGGTGGTTGGTGGATTGATGATCACGAGAAAAATGGAGGCGGGTTTTTCTGGTGATCATAGTTGAGGGGCGAAGGTAAAATAGGGTTCCCGATTGTTTTAGGATGATGGTGTTTGCAAGGCGTTCGCGATGGCCATGGGTGATCGGAGTCGATCGCGTGATGAGGGTTAGAAGCCTGGCGACGTGATGAAGGTCTGGTGTGGTCGGCGATGGAAGACGTGGTCGTGGTCGTGATCGTCGGCGATAGTTGATTTTTCCGATGGGTTCTTTCTTCCTTTGTTTGATCGATTGGCAATTTTTCGATCTGGCCTTTGATTTCAAATTCCGGGTTGTCGCGCGGTTGATCGTTGTCTTGGGTGATGCTTTGGGACCAGAGGCGATGATCGGAGTTGGCTGTGGTTGTCGTGCACGTGCACGACGCACTTTTGGGTACCTGGAGGTGTTCGTTTGGGGACGAAGCTGGAATCTTGGGTTGATACTCGAGAATATTGCATGTTATCTCGAGTTTTTGGTGGGAAGTGAGGAACTCGGGTGATGTCTTGGGATTTTGATCTGTTGGCTCGATTAAATATTTGGTTACAGGTTTTAAAAGAAAATCTGATCTGTTTCTAAAATTTTAAAATAAAATTTAAAATGAAAAGCAAAGTTTTAAACTAATTTTTTAAACCTAAGTTTAAATTTGGATTTAAGTTAGTTTGAATCTTAGTTTTGAAATAATTTAAGTTTTTGAAATTTAAATGGTTTTAACACTTTTAGTGTTTAAAGTGTATTTGGTTTGAATTTAAAAAAATGAAGTTTTAAATTGTAAAGTAAAGTTTAAATCCAGATTCAAATCAAAATTTGCATCTTAGTTTTGAGATAAAAGAACATTTTAAAAATTTAAAGTATTTTAAACAACTTTGGATGTTAAAGTATATTTAAATTGATTTGAATATAAAATAAATTTGGTTTTAAATTCTTTTAAACTTCTTTTATAAAATGAGTATTTCCTTAACATGAGAATCTAAAAGGTTTTTAGATTTATGTTTAAACTTTGTTAAAGTTAAAATTGTATTCATTTTAAATCTTAAATTTAAAATGAAATTTAAAGTAAATTTGAAAGCAAATTGTTTTTTATGCTTTGATTAAGTAAGAAATGTTTTATCTTAATGATTAAGTAAGTTTATTTTACTAAAGACATTTTTTAATAGCGAAATATTGCTACATAGCAAATAGTTTAACGGATCCTTAGAGGATGGGCGGTCCCAAGCAATCTTTAAGTTACTTGTACCTTTATATTACAGTTCACTTGAGTTGGTTTACATTGTATAAGTATATATGTCCTGACTCGTGTGTTTTGTGTTTTGTTTTACGCTCGGGTCAGACTGAGTGATACAACATTCGAGACTCACCTTCGGAGTTGGAGCTTTGCTTGAAGATCCAGCTATCTATTTGCTTCCAGTTATCCAGTTGATTCTAGTGAAGTATTCAGTTTTACACTTGATTTTCATATTGTTACATCTGTTGTATCTTGTTAACTCGGTGTATATTTATATAGTAGCTTCATGAACTACTATTTTTTTGTTTCCGCTGCATTATATTACTCTGTGTCTGTGATCTGTGATTTATTTATTTACTGTATATTCTGAGTTTTTCCAAATTTATTTTAAAATTCGGTATTTTGAACAACTCAAGTCCGACATGTGTGGATGCGAATGGTTGAAAATATCGGGTCATTACAACCAACATATTATTTTTACATACAAATTCATTTAAATTTTTTTAACATGGAAACAATTGCCAATACCGAGTGTACATTATCATGTTATTCAATATAACAACTTATTTAAAATAATCCATGGACATAGAACGGGTTCGCACTCATATTAATCAGTTGGACATCATGTGTTAGGATGATTATTATATTCAAACTGCGCATGTGGTAGTTTTCTAATTAAACATTTTAAACTAATTAAACATAAGTTTTGAGATTTCAATCGGAACACTGATATTCGATCGTTCTGTTTCGATTTCAGTAAGAGTCGAAATGAAACCAAACAGAAATTTTGGTTCAATAGTAAATATATTAAAATTCAAATTTTACAGAACAAACTCAAAACAGAATTAATTTGAATTTCAAATATGTTAGTATTCAAAATTTGAATTTTTAACTTAGAAAACATATGAAATCGCAAAATGTAAAAATGGTGTGACAAAAAAGGTTAACGATGAAGTAATGGAAAAACGTTTTTCTAATGTTGTAATATTTATAGTTAATTAATATTTCTTTTATACCTTATTTTTCAATAAAAAATTAAAGTACACATTTTGTTTCAATACATCAAAAGAAATATGTGTAATTTCTCAAAACATAAACTGAAATTTTTAATTTTATGAATAAAATAAAATTTCCTAAAATGTGAGATAATGCACTACTAATGTGACAACACGCATCCCTTGACACATCGGTCCAAAGCCTAGGATGAATTTTGGACTTGCGTTGGTGCTAAGAAATACAAGCTATCGGGATTTATGACATAACATAGACTAAAAATAAACACATCCAACAGTACAACAAAAACAACATTTCACAACTACTAAAAACAGTTATAACACGTCTATTACAACGGATGGACATCCGTCATGATACCCGGAGTTGTAATAGAACCATAGTTTTTTATAGCGGTCTTCGGCAGTTGTAAAATAATTTTTTACAACTTCCTATCATAGCTGTAAAAAAGTCTTTTACAGGTTTTTTACAACTATTAGTGGCAGTTCTAAAAGACTTTTTTACAACTGCCAAGTAAAAGACCTTTTTACAACTACGATTGGCTATTGTGGCAAAAAAATGCAAAATAAAAACAATAATTGCTAAACATATTTTTCCAGCGCAGCAAGAAACATATAAAAATATATAATTTACAAATTATGTGCAAGTGTACTATAGCATCTTAATAAAACAACCTCCAATCGGTAGTGAACACATGGTATACATATCATAGTCTTAATCACCACTTACAATTTATATTATGAGCTGAGCTGAGTGTTTAACACTGAAGTTTTTTTAAAACTGCACAACACTCACAGAAGGTTAGACAGATAAGTATGAATGGGAAGAAGATGTGAACCTGTCCGATATTTGATAAGCAACCAGCACACCATCGTCAGGTTCAAGGACGCAATCCACAACCTCTGATGCAACAATCCGCAGTTCCAAGACCGCAACCAGATCTAAAGTATCCCATAAATTTTAATAATTTAATCGCGAATCCCATAGTGGAAAATCTACACATAAAAGCTCCAACGTCAGTTTATCGGCAAAAAATCTATACGCCAACTCAGATCCATCATTTCTGACGCGGTGCTATCAAAGAAACCACCATCAAACCCACCATCAGCAAACAATCCAAAATCAAAATTAAAATCATCGTTGATCCCCCAAATCTTCGCTTCTAAGTACTAAACTGCAGTTTCATCACCAACGTTAACATCGGAGATTTCAATCATCAGTGAATATATGGTAAATGAAAAGGAAAATTTTAGGTATTATCTAGGAAAAGGGGAACGGGGCAATGTCAAAGAGAAGGGATGTTAGCCGGCTTCTTATCGGGTTTGGGTTCGGAGGAAGAACGTTTGGAGATTAGTGGAGATTGAAGTTATCGGGGGAGAGGAGAGAGAAGCTGTGATTATACTCAAAAATTTAGATTTGGGGTGCAAAAATTTGGTTTTGGAGTAAAAGGAAAATTTGTATGCCTTCAACACTGTAAATTAGGTCTAACGTAGGGCTATCAATAAGTACATGAAAAATTCAAAATTCGCATACCATATTTGAAATATGAAAAATTATCCGATATCCAAAAAACGTATATAAATACGGATATGGTCACATCCGTGTTCGATAATTGTCCATTTGGTTTTAATTAAAATTATAGTTAATTTTTCGTGTATTTTAGTAGATAAAATGATTGTCGTTTACTATTTTATATAAGTAAAAAAATTAATATGCGTTCAAAGATCAATAATTGCTGCTTAAAATTATTTTCCTTAGCATATTTATTTTTTTTATTTTTTTAGTACTAAAATTGATTTATAATGAATCAGCATTTTCTATTTATCTGTTTAGATTTATTTCTATTATTATTTAATATCAAAATTTAAAATTTAATTATTATTATTTGATTATTATTAAATTAATTATTATTTGATATAAAAAATTATTATTAATTATTAATTACTAGTATTTAATAGCGAATTAATTATAAATCATAAATTATTAATTAAATATTTAATACTTATTGATTGATCATTGATTAATTTATTATTATTTATTAATTATTAATTAATTATTAAATACTAATTATTAATAAGAATTATTTCATATTTCAAATTAATTATTAATTTTTATTATTTGATAGTAGGTTTTAATTATTATATATTAATTTTTAATTATTATTATTTAAGTATTTTTTTTTAATATTATATTTTTTATTGATTATTTTTTTTGGCAAGGCCAGCCTGTTTTATAGTGGACTGTCCACTTTTTATTACGAACGTAATAAAAACTTGAAATGTAGGAGTAAGGTAAAAGCACCTTAACTACTACGAAAAAGGAAAATACAACATAGGATTGTGACTGACATGCCACAGCTACTCAAAAATTACACCTAGACAAGGTCACCACAGGAGAGGAAGAAGCACCAACGTCCACCAACACCTGGGAAGATACCGCAGGGACATTCCCTAAAAGACCAACAAATGGGCGGAATAGGATAGCAAGACAAGGATCATAAACCATAGAATCAGAAGTGTATATAAAGGAACGATCTCAGGTAGAATCAAATAGCATGACAAAATTCGACCTCGCATACTGACCGTCCAAATCAAGAACTAAGGAATCACCAAAAGGTCTGTAATGAAGGCATCTAAGGTCCAGATGATCATCAGAAACAAATCTGAAAAAAGGAATCATCCAAGGGGTTAAATCGCATATCTGATTTGAGATTAACCCAACACCGCTCGGACTCAACCCAAACAATAGGCAAACTCTGAGGAACAGAGTCAGGAGCAGCAATAGGAATAGTTGAAACATCAAAAGGGACCACAGAGGCAGAAGGGGAGGCATGCCTATCAATAGAGCACGGAGGCGGACCCGGAGCAGATAAAGGAACTGCTGGAGGAGGGGAAAACTGAAAGACAGAGGAAGAAATCTTAGGGACCCATTTCCTGAGCGGGGGGGGGGGGGAGGGGGGGGGAGGTAGAGGGATCTTAGGAGCAGCCGCAGAGACTACAGAATGCGTGCAAGCGATAGCCAGGTGGCCAAAGGAGTGACAGGAGGTACAAATTTCTGAAACCCAACCGTAGCGAACACGGACTTCCACAAACATGCCTAACAGCTAGCTGAACAGGAATAGAGGAAGGTAGAGGCTTATTTGGGGAAATCTCAATTAGATCCTTAGCATACACCTATTTTTCACGCGCAACTGTATTAGAGTCAAAATATTTCAATTTTCCTACGTTACAAGCTAGCCAATTCAAACCAAGTAAATGTTGAAGAGCAGAGGGAATTTGTGAAAAGAAAACCTAAACGAGGATAGAAAGAACTTGTTCACGAGCACTAGCAACTGTTGGAGACCAAGGAGTAATAATAAAAGGTTTTCCATCAAAAAAAGAAGGCTCGGCTTCAAGAACTAGACGGCGTTCCTCGGCGGAGGAAAACTTAAGAAAATACGTGGAGTCAACCAGTTTAACACGTAATTCACCACGAAGCTTCCAAGCCCAACAATAAACTGTGGACGCTTCATGAAGGCGATGATTTGGATCCAAAAAGAAACCAACCAAATATTCTGACCAATAGTTAATACCGGCTTGCATTACAATTGGAGGAGGGATCATCATTCCATTTTCCTCAACGATATCAAATTCAATCGATTTGGAATCTCCCGCATTACGGGGCAGAGAAGTGAAAAGTGAAGACCACGATTTGGAGCAAGCCAGGGAAGGAGCAGCAGGACAAAGATTATGAATTGATCGACATGGCTGCTCCACAACATTGGGAATACCAACAGAGGCAGGATCAAAATTCACAGTGGCATTAACACAAAACCAGGGGAGCATCGTTCAAAGCCAGAAAAATCAGCAATTTCTTTTCGTATATCACATCTAGACAGACCAACCTCTGCACCAACATCGACGGAGCATTTGAGCACAACGGTCGAATCACGCACATCATATTCAGAACTAGAATTTCCCAAATTACATTTCGGTTTCTCAAAAATACTCGACAAATCACCACAATTATTAAGAGAAAAGGACTGCATACCGGCCATAGTCGAAGGCATTACTCTAAAATCAGATTGACTGGCGGCACTAGGCTTGGAAGACGTAACCGCTGGAATCGAGCTAGGGCAAACTGCAGCAGCATGGATCGTAGGATTGATAGCGTGAAGAGGTGGAAATTCAAAGTCAGAAAGGAGGTGAGGCATAGGGAGCAAGGGCACAGACGGGAGGTCGTTAAAGACGCGACCAGATCTGGTAGAAGAGGGAGAAGGGGGGAGCGAAACTGACGGGGGTTGAGGAGGAGAAACTGGCATGGAAGGGGAAGGCACAGAGGAGAGGAGGGGACGAACTCGAAGTGAAGTCAACGGGGAGAAAAACTAGACACACGAGAAAAGGTTGCCATTAACACACGAGTAAACTCTGATGCACGAGAAAAGGTTGATTATTAATTATTATTATTATTTAATATTAATTATTAACTTTTAATTATTAGATATTATTATCTATTAATAATTAATATTTATAAATTATTAACTAATAAATAATTATTTGTTAAATAATTATTAAATATTAATTACGAATTAATTATTAATAGGAATTTTTCATATTTCAAATTATTTATTAATTATTATTATTTAATAGTAGTTATTAATCATTACATATTAGTTTTTAATTATCATTATTTTTTAAGTATTTTTTATTAAAATATTATTTAATAATTATTGAAAGATTATTTGTTATTATTTTTTTATGAATTATCAAAAGTTAATCCAAATATTAAATATTACTTCTTAATTATTAATTATCAAAATTAATTATTCCTTAATAAAAATTAGTTCTTATTTATTAATTATTTAATAATAATAATTATTTATTATTTATTAATTACCATATTAATTATAGTAATTATTAATATTAATTTTCTCATTTTTTCAAAATCAATTATTAATTATTATTATTTTAATTATTGATTATTAGTTAGTTAATAATTACTATTAAGTATTATTATTTAATTTTAATTATTAATGTATTATTACAATGGGAAAACGAAAAAGTTGTAATAAGATATAATACTCTTTCAGAATTCACAGAGGAATTGAACAAAATATAAATATAAAAAACAGGAAAATAGGCGCAAGGATGAAGTTGCAAAAAAATTTAGTCTCGGAGACAACAAGTTTGTGTTTTAGTCTGAAGGACATTTGTTAGTGTAAACAGAAAATGATAGTTACAACTATCATTCTATGATTTACACTAAAAAGTGTCCTTCAGCCTAAAAAGCAAACTTCTTGTCCCTATAACTAAAATTTTCTCCAACTTTTTCCTTGAACCTAAAATCCCCTATAGAAAATATCCATCTCAGAAAATATCTCAAAACACAATTTTAGAAAAACAATACGTAGCCAAATACAAAGTATGTAGAAATACCACTTAAAGTCTCATAAAAGAAATACTAGGTACTAATAAATAGGCAGTTACATGGAGAGTAAATAAAGGATAAGGAACTCCTATGATGAGCTCACCTCTCCACGTACTGAAATCGGGTCAAATAACCTGCTGCCCTGTCCTCTTGTGGTGGGGAAAGAAAATATAAAGGGTGGGTCAGACAAAATCCTGGTGAATGAGTACATGTTTAACATATGGTGATCATGTTCGGTTAACTTTAATTCTGCCCTGTGTGACCTAAGGTGTCCTACAAGTGTTCATGCGTTCCTAGGGCCATTACTTATGGATTTTTATCCAACACACACTTACACAACAACTTGTGCCAGCTACTACAAGGATTGACTACCTACTAGAGCTACTCGATATGGGAACACCGCTGCTAGAGCTACTCGATATGGGAACACCACTACTAGAGATACTCATTATAGAAACACCGCTATTGGAGCTACATGGAAATAAATTTTCCATAACTACGACTATGTGTAACCCAAATGTGCATCGAGGGGGAACCCGTAATGCAGACTCTCTAGTGTATCTCATCGTCTGCATCCATGTCCGCCTCTCATTCGTTGTATACTCCTCTTATTGCACGTGTTAGGATCCATTAATAGCATAGTATCATATCGCGTCAGAATAATGAATACGAAAGAATCCCATTGCGTTGGGCCTACACACTTCATCAGTGATCAGTCGATGCTACACATCCACCACAGAACCTCTTTTCAGTGTCATTTGCGATAGAATCGCCCCCATTGTGTAACCTGCATTTACGCAACCCCGCAACGTCCTAGTGTCACATCATAGGGAACTAGCTTCTCTACTATTCATAACATTCACACATATGTATACAATACACTTATATATACAATTAACAATTTATAATCTAACTTGGGCCTTAGGTCAAGGTTTAGATTATGCATTCAACCTTCAACCGAACGACTGCTACAGTCTATCATTCGATCGCTTGCGACTTATGTAGTGAACCCTAAGCATCAATTTACAGTAACCAGTCTTTGCAATTATTCCATACTTTTTATTGGTTTCAAATTCATAGATTATACAAGATTAATTATAGTTTAATTCAGGGCAACCAATTTTTAGGGTTTCAATTCAATAACAGAGGGGTCAAAATGAGATTAGTCAATTTATACCAATTTCAGTTTCTAGTTCTATTTTAGATTTAACAATTAGGGTTTACCATTTATAGTCTAATTGCTAACATCCTAGATCAGATAGAATAGGTTAAAATTAACTATAAATAATTAGCTTATTAAGCTTGCACCCACTCATCTCGGATCCAAGCTCTAACTTTACGCTCTGTCAGAGAATCGTCGCCCATTAGCTTGCCTCTACCTTGATCTGATTTATTGGTGCTCTCTTACTTTGATTTTAATTTATTTTTGAAAAATGTTTATAAGTGGAGAGAAGGAAATTTTGGCAGAGTTCTGGTATGCAATTAACTTTCTAACCGAATTAGGGTTAGCTTAGTGTTAATTTATAAGTATTAGAGATTGATTTCGAGTGTTGGATTTACCAAAGAGAATCTTTATGCTCATCTCAACCGCGCATCAAAAACTTAGCAACAAAGAAAAATCATTCGTTCAATGGTCTCCGTCCGATCATACACTTCATTTCCATAAAATACACGTCAACGGTCAACCACAAAGATAGACCATGGACCGCTTCCTATCGACTGGCAGACCCTAGGGTGTCGACCGGTGACACTAGTTTTACAAGGAAAGATTTTATTTTCAATTTTTTTTGGTTTTTAAAATTTTAAACGTTCATAACTTCTTTGTAGTAACTCCAATTTCAAACTATTATATATGAAAGTTGCCTAGAAATCGCTACGAATGCAATGGTGCAAGTTTCGTAAATAAATTAAGGCATTTGTGGAAATTTCTTTTCAGCCCTTATGATATTTAAATTTAATTTTCCTATTAAATTTTTTGCTAGACTTTTGAGCTATTATATTCTTCCCTCCTAAAAGGATTTTATCCTTGGAATCTCAAAGGACGAAAAAATATAACTTGTATACACAACAAATAATAGCTACAACCATCTACACATCCATCATCCACTGACAATCATTGTCCTTAATAATTCTTTTAAACACTATATGTATATGCAAGCGCGAAATGCACGTGAACCTATACTAATGCAAAATGTAGGCGTTCTCTTGATTTATCAACCTCATGTCATGTAGGCGCTCATGCCATGAATCTAAAATGTATGCAACACTCTGAAAACTTGGCTCGTTAAATCCAAAGCTAAGGTGACTTCCAGACTCACGTTAGTGCCAAGAAATACAAACTATCACGTTTCTATAACATTATAGAGACTAAAAATAAATAGATATGATCTAAGACATACTACGATTTCAGAACTCACAGCATAATGGAACAAAATATAAATATAGAAAATGTCCATCTCAAAAAATATTCCAAAACACGGTCTTAGAAAAAACTTTATGTAGTTTAATACATAGTACATAGAAATACCGCTCAAAATCTGATAAAAAAATACTAAGTACCGATAAATAGATATTTACATGGAGAGTAAATAAAGGATAAGCAACTCCTGTGATGAACTTGCCTCTCCACGTACTGAAATCGGGTCAAATCACCTGCTGCCCTGTCTTACTGTGGTAGGGAAAGAAAGGAAAAAGGGTGTGTCAAACAAAAGTATGGTGAATGAGTACATTTTAATATATGGTGATCAAGTGTGCTTAACTTTAATTTTCTGTATGTGACTTAGGGTGTCGTACAAGTGTTCGTTCATTCGAAGGGTCCATTACTTAAGGGTTTTTATCTAACACATGCCTACACTACAACTTGTGTAGGTGACTACAAGGGTCGAACTATGAATTGAACCTCAATAACTAACGATCGACCACTGCTCCTAGAGCAACTCAATATGGAAACACGACTACTAGGGCTACTCAACGTGGAAACACTGCTACTAGAGTTACTCAATATGGAAAGACCGCTACTAGAGCCTTTCGAATGGATTCGTTCTATATGTATAGGTTATACATCCAAAGCTACTAGCAATCCTTGGGTAATATATGGTGAATGTCGGAAATCGAATGTAGAAATGAACTCCTAATGCATCCGCTCCAAGAACAATTGCATGTTTCCTACTCAAGGCATCGGCCACTACATTGTCCTTGCCCGAGGTATATGAGATATCAAAATCGTGTGATGCCAAAAACTTCATCCACTTCCACTTCCTTAAATTCAAATCCTCCCAGGGGAACAAATACTTTAGAGATTTGTGATCTGTATATAGCTCAAGCCGCTCTCTTAAAAGATAATGTCTCCATGACTTGAGCGTAAAGACTATGGTCGCTGACTGAAGGTCATGGTTCGGTAGTTTCTCTCGGAGGCCTTCAACTGTCGACTAGTATAGCTTACCACCCTTACTTCTTGCATCAAGACTACGCCTATCCCAATATCACATGTGTTGGTATATACTGTGAATGTCTTCGCACCAATGTGTTATACCAAAATAGTTGTACTAGTTAACACCTCCTTTAACTTAATCAAAGCATTCTCACACTTCGCGTCCCATGAGAAGACTAAATTCTTCTTGGTAAGGTAGGTCGGAGGGGCAGAGATTTTCATGAAGTCGTTAATAAACTTCTGATAGTAGCCTACCAAACCAAGGAAACTCCTTACTTTCTTGGCGTTCTTCGACACATGCCATTCTCGAACTGCTACAACTTTACTGGGATCAACTGCCAACCTAATTTTAAGACAACATGTCCCTAAAGGCGTACCTCCACTCGCCAAAAGTAGCACTTTGAAAAATTCACCATCAATTTATGCTCATGGAGTGTATTGAGCACTTCTTCTAAATGCAACAAGTGCTCCTCGTCGCTCTTCGAATAGTCTAAAATTTCACCTACAAATACCACGATGAACTTATTAGGCAACCCTTTGAAAACTTGGCTTATCATATCAACATAGTAAGCGGGTGCATAGGCCAGTTCGAAGGGCATGACTAACCACATATAAAGTCTGTCGGATGTATGAAAGGCAGTCTTTTGGATACTATCCACAACTATACGCAATTAGTGGAATCTGGTGGCCAAATCAAGCTGTGAGAACACCCTTGCTCCAACCAACTTATCAAAGAGATTGTCTATACGGGGCAATATATATCGATTCTTCTTTGTCGGTTTGTTCAACTCCCTATAGTCAAGCAAAGTCTAAGAGAACCATCTGTCTTTGTGGCAAAGATGACCGGTGCTCCCCACTCTAAAATGATCCTCATAATGAAGCCTTTCACCAACAACTCGCTTACTTGCCTGTTCAATTCACATCTCTCCTTTGAAGCCACGTGCCTTAAGGGTAAGGCAATAGGTTTGGCATTCTCTACAAGGTAAATTCAGAAATCGATATTTCTCGGGGGCGAGAGACGGATAACCTTGGGAAAGACATCTGGGTAATCTCCAACTACAGGCACTGAATCTAGCTCGTCATGTTATAGGTCTAAAGAATATAAGTGCCTCAGCATAAGTGACCATCGAGGATCGTAAAGTTATGTCCACTACATATGCTCAACCTAACAACCTTTCCATCGCATTTTAATATAACCCATACACCGTCATCCAATCCATGCCAAATATCAACCTAAACCTAGATCTAAGACAAAAGCATCGTAATCGAAATCAACCCCCAAAATAAATAATTTCAGGTTTGAAACAACTACAGGTCCGTATCTATACTAATGTCTAGGTTTAACTTATCTACAAATCAACTATCTAGGTCAAAGATTGTTGGAACTGGGTCAGCCCGCAATGGAGTAAAAGGTTAAATTAAAAAAAAATACCGTTTTGGACTTTAATGGGCCTATGAAGTCTAAAATCATTTAAAACTTTTCTAACTTTCTTTTAAACAAAATCAATATTTTTATTTCATAAATAAAGTTTTACTTTAATTTAATGTGTAGACAAAATAGAGTATATCAAATACACTCCTATATACATATATATGTGTGTGACTATTACTTATTAAATTCAATTTAAAGAAGGAAACTTTTCATTTCTTCTCTTAAGTTATTCAATTAATAAGGGGAAATATGATTTTAATTGGAGAAAGAAAAATTTTCATTTCTTTCCCTTTATTTAAATTGATTGTTGATTAATTAAATGACATTAATGATCAATTTAAATATGGCATGAAATGTAAGTATATCCAAAAATATTCATAGAGAATATTGTGCAATGCGACACATAGGAAGTGTGCATAGTCAGTGATTACCATTATATATATGTTTTGCTGTCCAATTTTTTTTATAATAAAAAAACATGTATTATATATATATAAACATACATACACACACACACACACACACATATATATATATATATTATTGTTTACACGAAATTTGATTTTGATTGTTTGACATGTTTTAAAATAAAGCAAACAAAAACTAGTTTTAATTAATAGATCGTTCAAAACCAAAATTTTAATTTTCATAAAAATCCATTTTGTAAAACTTGAATTAAGAACATATGCATATATGTATATATATTCATAAACACACACACACACACACACACATGCACATATATGTATACAATAATTGAATAGAAAAATTAAATTCAAAATAAAGTGTAACATATGTAGTTAATTAATTTGTCGTTAAAAATACATATACATATAGTTAAAATAATTATAATAGATCTAATTGGTAACCTAAAATAAAGGTTTTATGATTAAATAGGGAAGTTCGTATGTAAATCTTAGACTAAATTAACCATTATTCTAACGTAGATAATGACCAAAGTTGTTCCATAGTAACTTGTAATAGTATATCCAATTCCCAAAATTGTAATATAAAATTAAACCGGTCAATCAAAACAATTTTCAAAACAAAACATTTTTCAAACGATAATTTATAAAGCAAAAAAGAATTTGGCAACTAAGGCACATATAAATTCATGGTAATAAGATTCAAATCTGAACTAAACATACAAAATGAACAAAAGGGAAAATGGGGTAATGATTCTAATAATATTAACAATAATTAATATAAATAAATAAAGAATGAAAGACATGTGTTAGCACCAAAATTGGTCACTAACACCCTTAGAAAGCTTTTGTAGAGAGATTAATGAAGAAAGTAAATTAAAACAGAGAATAGAGTGTAAACTTAAATGCAGAGAACAAGAACACCAAATTTATAGTGGTTCGGCGTAACTGCCTACATCCACTTTGAAGTTGATTTCCATTGATTTCCTTGATGGGTGATTACAGATACAATCTGTTTTTAGTTATTAGAATACAATTGCAAAGTAAAAGAAATAAGTCTGGAATGAGTCTTGAAAATGGCAGAGTCTCCCCAGTGTTCTCAAAATCTCCTCTTTTTTCTGTGCCCCTGCCCCTCTATTTATAGAAAAAGGTGGGTTGGACTTCCCTGGTGGGCCAGGTAGCTGAATAGCTTGGTCCAAATAGGACAAACCCTGTACGCCGAACCGAGCAGGCCGAACGGTCGAGTACCGATCCATTCTCTTTATGCCGAACGACACATTTGTTGTGGGGAAGAGTAGGCCGAGCAGTGATCGGACTGGGCGTGCTGGGGAGAATGCCGAACGTTCCTTGATTGTCGAACCATCTTTGATTGTCGAACGTCTCGGGAAGCCGAATGAGAATGCCGAGTCTTCATGGATACCGTCGCTCCTTGAAACCGAACGGTATAATGCCGAGCGGCCTGGGTGCCGAACGAGGCGCTTGATGTTCGAACGTAATCTTGACCGAACGATCCTTTGGCCGAATGATGCTTTTGGCCGAACAAGGCCCTTGGCCGAATGAGGCCTTTGGCCGAACACTTCTGAATGACGTTTGCAAAGAGATGCCGGACGAACCAGTTGGGCCGAGCAGTAGGTATGCCGAGCGTTATGGTGCCGAACCACTTAAAGGACGAGCGAGTTTTCTGTCCGGATGATCGCTTTGGCCGAACGATATCTTATGCCGAAGGCTCCATCTTGGACCGAACGATAGGGGAGGCCGAGTACTAAGTTGCCCAGCCAATTCCTTGGGAAACACTTGCCCCCCAAAGTGTATCGCGTGACCGAACGTGATACGCTTTGTATTACATATCCTTCATGCTTCGCTCCGAACCTTGGATCATCACTCTTGGGGGTTGTATAATTCTCCTGTGCCGGACGTATTGTAAAATGCCGAACGGTCCAGTTGAAGCCGGACACTCCTTGTGTGCCGAACGAGATGCAGGGGCTGGACCGAACGGTGTGGCTTTGACCGGTTTCAACGGGAATAGCCTCTTCGTCTTCTTCCTCTTTTCTATAAAGTCCAGCGCTCTCCTCCGTCTCCTCTATTCACATTTTATCACCGCCGCCTTGTACTTGCTGAATTTTCCAGTTAACAAACTCCGGTGATCCATCAATCCTTTCCAGGTCTTCATCCCACTAACTAGTTATCGATTCTAATTCCTTCCCATAACTTAAAACGGTTTTGATGCTCGAGTTCCGTAATCGATAGTGTGAATCGAGCCTAGGTTTAGATATCCCAAGGGTCTTCAGTGTTAAATGATGAGGGTGGAAGGAGGTGTGAATAGAGACGAACCTTCTAGGAAGCCGTTGGGAGATGTGTTAGGGTTCGACATAATTCCCTCGTGCCGGCGGAGACGGGAGGAAGAAAGGGTGAAGGAGGAGCAGGAGGTCTTCGGGACGCCGAATGGTATGTCCTTGTACGACTTGCCAAACGGTCGGTCCTCATTGCTCGGTCGATGATGGTGGAAAAGAGGGAAGGATTTCAGGGTGGATTGCCGAACGTTGGAGCTCGGTATAATTCTGGTTCGGTGTGACTCGTCACATGCTGGACGGTAGGAGGGAAGGTTTGAGGAGTGGGCATGAGTTAGCGAAGAGGATGTTGGGGGTTGTTTCGGCCGAATGGGATTTTGGCCGAACAATACCCTGCCGAGCGCTAACTGGTTCGAACTGCAGTTAGGCCGAACGTGAGTTTTAGGCCGGTCGATAACTTCGCCAAGCGACAGCTTATTCGAACAAACGTAAAGGCCGAACAACACATAAGTGTCAAACTAAAACATGCCGAATGCTATCCAGGCCGGCCAGTATTTAACCGGTCGACATCTTGGCCGAGCGATCATGAATACCGATCCATACCCTATCGACCGAACATGATTTAAGCCGAATGAACATAGATGCCGACCGTACTCTATTGGCCGGACCTAACTTAAACCGATCAAACAATTGCCTTGCCTAATTTCATAACTAAACAAGGGCAGGAACTCGAGCATACTTGTATATCGAACTAATTTGGACAAATAACCTTCCCAACAGATATAAACCTAAACTTAATTCGATGTAACCGGATAACTTCCTTTAACATTTTCTGAACCTGAAACTGTAATCGCCATAAGGAAGGCTTTTGGAGACGGTCAGCGATGATGGTCTTTGAAGGCGATGATTTTAAGCTTAGTTTTATATCAGTAACCTTGCGACTTCCAAATTTTCAATGCTTATACACAATTGAGTGCACTAGTTCACACACCACGTGGGGGGATTATTCGTGTTGTTAATTCTGACATCGATCATTTTTCAAGTATAGTTCACACAGGTGTTTTGTTAGATCCGCTATTTATTGAAGATGTCTAAAAGATCCAGCTCCGCCACTATCTCAGACAGGCTCGGGCCATCTTCCAAACAAGTGGGCGTAGACACTTCTAATCCGTCGACCTCCCCCGCTCATGATTTTGCTCCTGATACCCTGGAGTCAAAGATTCTCTTGGATAATCCGATCGATTCACAGGCTTCGAAGATTAATGAAGCCGCACTCCGACGAATATGTTCGATTCACGGAATCCCTTTCGCCGACGTGTTGGTTCCGTCGGGCCGTGATCATACACGCCTTGCCCCAATCGGATACACCGCCCGCAGTAAGTTTATGTGCTGGGTGGGCAGTGTGCCTCCGTTCAATTTGTTTCTTCGGGATGTGTTGCAATACATAGACGTCGCCCCGTCGCAGCTGCACCCAAACGATCATGCGTTCATTTATGGGACCTCCCTCCTTTTTATGGTTGTCTTCTCCAGGCCTCCTACTCCCGGTGACATCAGATATATTTACATGATCAAGAAGTGGAGAGATAGCCCCTCCTTCGTGTTCCTCGAGCTGCACCGCAAGTGCCAAATTCTAACCGGAGCGTGGAGCAAGTTTTTCCTGTACAAACAGGAATGGTTCTACGTGCGCTGCCCTCCCGGTTTCGCGAGGAGATGGGTTGAAGGAAGTAAGTCTTCTTTTTAGAGCGATGCTCATATTTCGGTTGAGGCGATGCTTTTTTTGACTCTTGTTTCATTTTTTCAGATATCAATCCACGTCCCGAGGGCTGCGGCTATTTAGAGGCTGTTGAGGCTATTAGAGCTCTTCCCGCCGAGGAGCGAGACATCTGAACCCTCATTTCAAATGAGTCACTGTCAAGGTTCGGGCTGTTAGCAGAAGGTCGTCGGGTCAGCCTTCCTGAGGGCGTCTCCATCCCCAAGCCCGCATCCGGTAAAGGGAAGAAGTTGGCTGAATCGTCGTCACGCTACACCCCCGGTGCACAGGAGGAGGGGGAAATCAGAGAGGGCGAAGCACCTGAAACACAAGGTGAGAATGCGGGTCCTACACGGGATCCGCTGGTCGAAGTACACGATATCGAAACATCATCTTCCCCTTCGAAGGGGAGAAAGACGTTGACATATAAGGTTAGAAGGGAGAAGGTTGGCGGAAATTCCAAAGTTATGCTCATTCCGGCAGAGAAGCAGGCTTCTTCACGGCATGTTGAAAGTTCGCTGAAGGGCCTCTCGAACCTCTCCATTCTGGAAGTTCTGCTCAACTATGATTTTGGCGATCCGGAGGCATTCAAGTTCCATTCGCCCCTCAGAGGCGATGTGGGCGTTCCGATCCAAAGTCAGGGAGAGAAAACCCCTGTTAGCAAGGCTACTGGTCCGGGGGGAAACACTAGGACACACACGAACATTTGCTCCTCAATTCGCACTTAAATTTATGTTGTCACATCTCTCCTTGCTAACTCGTTGTTATTTGAATTTTGTGCAGGTGACATGGGACGCTCGTACGGATTCGATCGTCTCCGTGGTTCTTCTATTTTTTATCCGTCCGGACGGGACTCGGGTCCCAAGAGACGTCTAGATAGAGATGGTGATGGTGGTGGGGACCGTCATTCTCGGGACTCATCATCTCATAAGAAACCGTATTACCAGCCCAAGCATCACCGACACCCCCTTCTCATTCGGGGCAAAGCAAGGATCAGCCTGGTTACAAGGGGTCATAGTCTGATATCCCCCGAGTTCAACACTCTGATTCTTCTTCCACTCGACAGTCCCGAGATTCTCATAAAAGGGGCGAACTTGCAAAGCCGTCTCCTCGTGCTCCTGCATCGGATCCCACAGTATCAGAGAGACCGAGCGAGCTCAAGGCCACATTTTCCAAGATTTTCTTCGATGGGTTGAAGTTCCTTCCGAAGATTCGTCCTATACCCGGAGATGTTAAGCAGAACGCCATTGCCTGTACCAACGACGTCTATGTTCAACATGACGCGTTCATTCACCTAGCTGAGAAACTTTCCGAAGTCTCTGTGGAGCGCCAGCAAGAAATAAACCATTTGAAACTTGAGGCTACCCACGATAAAAACATCATTAAGGCCCAAGACGAAGAAATCGCCACTTATAAATCTGAACTTGAGGCCGCCCATCGGAGTGCCAGGGATACTGCCGAGGCCGTCACTCGCTTGGAATCAAATCATAAGAAAGAGCTTGACAAGGCGGTTCAACGATGTAGGGCTTTGGCCTTGGAAAAGGACTCCGTTCAAAAGGAGAGGGATATGCTCAGCACTTGGGTCAAGGAACTTGAAGAGCTTCCCCGTATAGGGAGAGAGGAGAGAGCGGCTGCCCAAGAAGAGTCGCAGCGATACTGTGACGAGATTGTCGGCACCCGACTTTTAAAAGAACAACTTGAGGGCAAGCTTTTCAGGGTTGAGATGTTAAAGAGTGAGGCCCGTGAAGAGGGCAAGAAGACGGCGTTGATGGACATCGATTCCCATCTTGAGGCAGCCAGGGAGGAAGGTAGAGAAGAGTTCAAAACCACGTTCGACCCTCTCATTGCCGAATTCAACGCCCGCGTGCTTATGCACCATGACTTAACTTTTTTGGACAATGGCTATCTTGAATCGTTGCTCGAGGCGTGGGAAACCTTAATTCAGATCAGGAAGGCCGAGCGTGGTGTCGAGGAGGTTGACGAGGAGGATTTGGTGAAAGAATTTCTGAAGGGACATGAGCCTTCGGACCTATCAGCGGCCAAGGCCTTTTATTGCAAAGGCTATCCCTCTAGAAAAGGGAAAGAAGTAGTCGCTGGTCCATCCGGGGTCAAGTCTCCTGTTCACGTGCCTTCCCAACCGGCCAGTCGGCCGATACTCGATCCCTCCGAACAGCACATTGGCTATGATCCGAAAGCCCCCGGCCTAGGCGTTCATGTTTTGTCTCCCATCCCGGAGGGCAAAACTCCTTTGACGGCAGAGAGTTTGCCATGGCCTGGTAGATAACCTTCCACTTTGAGATTTTGAAAGTCGTCATTCTTTGTGAAGTACTATTGCATTCTAGTGCTTATCTTTTCTAATTTTATGCAAGTCGTTCCGACCCCGATCCCACTCCGAGGAGCGATGTCGCCAAGGAGGTGGAAAAGTTCGGTGGGGTTGCTCATGCTGGTGAGGTTCCTGGGCCAGATGCTCAAGTGATCGGGACGCTTGACGAAGGCAAGTCCGATTCCTCCTCTGGGAGTTATGAAATAGAAGTCACAGGCGCCTCTGAGCATACATCTGAATTGAGCATGAAGGAGCGGCTCGAAAACGAGAAAAGAGATACAGCCAAGGTCAAGGTTGAGCCGCGTGAGGTGGACCTGGACGATCCCTTGAATAAGCCATTGAAGGTCATCCTTCCTGGCAGGTCCAAGCCCTCGGACGTTCTCCCTACTTCTTCAGTTGTTACTCCTCTATCAAGGAAAGGTTCCAAGGGTAAACACTCTGGGGAGAGTCGTCCGGGAAGAAGTTGAAGAAGCACAAGAAATGACTATTGTCCTCGTTCAACGAGAGTCAATATAAGTCGTGTAATAATTTTTTTTTTGGTAATTTTTGTAGATAGACTATTAACTCCGAATTATGGAGTACTTGTAGCAGAAGACCTTTCTTGAATAGAGTTTAATTTCCTTTTCCATCTTTTCAGAAGATTCTTATTATTCAGTTTTCCTTGTGATCGTGATTCAAATCCATGCTGTTGTGCGTACCATGGACTTCTTGGTTTGTCTTCACATGGCCCGTTGATTCTCTGAGAGTTATTTGTTTTCCTCCCATGCTTCGAGCACTTAGAATTATTATTTTTAATCTGCACAACGGGAAATTGGAATATTCCAGTCTGCATTCTAGGGACTTGGAGAATTTTTACCGTTTATACTCGAGTCCACGCTCCGGGGACTTCGAGTACTCTAGTCCGCATTTTGGGGACTTAGAGTATTCCAGTCCGCACTCCGGGGACTTGGAGATTTTTATTCGTTTATAGTCGAGTCCGCGCTCCGGGGACTTAGTGTACTCTAGTCCGCACTCCAGGGACTTGGAGATTTTTACTCGTTTATACTCGAGTACGCGCTCCGGGGACTTAGAGTACTCTGATCCGCACTCTGGGGACTTGGAGATTTTTACTCGTTTATACTCGAGCCCGCTCTCTGGGGACTTAGAGTACTCCAGTCCACACTCCGGGGACTTGGAGATTTTTATTCGTTTATACTCGAGTCCACGCTCCGGGGACGTAGAGTACTCCAGTCCGCACTCCGGGGACTTGGAGATTTTTATTCGTTTATACTCGAGTCCACGCTCTGGGGACTTAGAGTAATCCAGCCCGCACTCCGGGGACTTGGAGATTTTTATTCGTTTATACTCGAGTCCACGCTTCGGGGACTTAGAGTACTCTAGTCCGCACTCCGGGGACTTGGAGATTTTTATTCGTTTATACTCGAGTCCACGCTCCGGGGACTTAGAGTACTCCAGCCCGCACTACGGGGACTTGGAGATTTTTATTCGTTTATACTCGAGTCCGCGCTCCGGGGACTTAGAGTACTCCAGTCTGCACTCCGGGGACTTGGATATTTTTACTCGTTTATACTCGAGTCCGCGCTCCGGGGACTTAGAGTACTCCAGTCCGCATTTCGGGGACTTGGAGATTTTTATTTGTTTATACTCGAGTCCATGCTCCGGGGACTTAGAGTACTCCAGTCCGCACTCCGGGGACTTGGAGATTTTTATTCGTTTATACTCGAGTCCACGCACCGGGGACTTAGAGTACTTCAGTCCGCACTCCGGGGACTTGGGGATTTTTATTCGTTTATACTCGAGTCCACGCTCCGGGGACTTAGAGTACTCCAGTCCACGCTCCGGGGACTTGGAGATTTTTATTCATTTATACTCGAGTCCGCGCTCCGGGGACTTAGAGTACTCCAGTCCGCACTCCGGGGACTTGGAGATTTTTACTCGTTTATACTCGAGTCCGCGCTCTGGGGACTTAGAGTACTCCAGTCCGCATTCCGGGGACTTGGAGATTTTTATTCGTTTATACTCGAGTCCACGCTCCGGGGACTTAGAGTACTCCAGTCCGCACTCTGGGGACTTGGAGATTTTTATTTGTTTATACTCGAGTCCACGCTCCGGGGACTTAGAGTGCTCCAGTCCGCACTCTGGGGACTTGGAGATTTTTATTCGTTTATACTCGAGTCCACGCTCCAGGGACTTAGAGTACACTAGTCCGTACTCCGAGACTTGGAGATTTTTTTTCGTTTATACTCGAGTCCACGCTCCGAGGACTTAGAGTACTCCAGCCCGCACACCGGGGACTTAGAGATTTTTATTCGTTTATACTCGAGTCCACGCTCTGGGGACTTAGAGTACTCCAGTCCGCACTCCGGGGACTTGGAGATTCTTATTCGTTTATTGCATTCGTACGCCAGGCAGAATAATATAATTTTAATCGCTTGCCACAGGACTATTTTACTCAGAAACATTAATCATTCATTAAAAAGATGGCTTCAAGACTTTATTAATGAGAGCAAGCTAAATTGTCTTATTACATGCCAGGAACTAGAAATGAAAACGTACTGGAAATAAATGCAACTACGGTATGAAGGAAATAGACTAAGTGTAATAACGTCGCAAGTGCTCGTTGTTCCATGCTCGGGGGAGTGTCACTCCATCGACGGTCGCTAGCTTGAAAGTTCCTTCTTCAAGCCTCCGTTCGATGACGTACGGACCTTCCCATGCGGGGTTCATATGAGATGGGGCTGGAAAAACTCGTTTCAAAACGAGGTCTCCTACGTCAAAGATTCTCGGTTGGACTTTTTCGTTATAATATCTGGCGACCCGATATCTGTATGAGGCCGCTCTCAAACCAGCTTCTTCGCATTTTTCATCAATAAAGTCCAATGATTCCAATAAGAGATCCCGGTTCGACGCAGGGTCGTAGTGAGTTACCCGATGAGATGGAACTTCAAGTTCCACGGGTATGACAGCTTCCGTGCCATATGCCAATGCGAATGGAGTGTGGCCAGTCGCGGTCTTGTGGGTAGTTGTATAGGCCCAAAGCGCCGTCGGGAGCTCATCTACCCACTTGCCTCTAGCCTTTTCCAAATGCTTTTTCAATATGGACTTGATTATTTTATTTGCGGCTTCTACCTGTCCATTCGCCTTCGGGTGAGCGACTGCTGCAAACCTTTTCTCAATGCCATACTTTTGACAAAATTATTTGAACTCCTTGCTTTCGAATTGAGTTCCATTGTATGTTATAATGGTTTGTGGAAGGCCAAAACGGCATATGATATTTCGTACAACGAAATTAATGACTTTCTTGGTTGTGATCGTGGCCAAGGGTTCCGCCTCTGCCCACTTGGTGAAGTAATCGACCGCTACTATTGCGTATTTCGCGCCTCCTTTGGCTATGGGTAAAGAGCCGATTAGGTCAATCCACCACATTACAAATGGCTAGGGACTAACCATTTGTGTGAGTTCCGTTGGTGGTGCTCTAGAAATTTTTGCGTATAGCTGGCATTTGTCACACTTTCTCACATAGTCTGCAGCGTCCAGATTCATGGTTGGCCAATAGTATCCATAGCGAAGGATCTTCTTTGCTAATGTCTGCCCCCCAGTATGGTCGCCGCACTCTCCTTCGTGGACTTCCTTTAATACTCGTTTTATCTCATCATAGGCCACACACCGGAGTAAGGGGGTCGAGAATCCCCTCCGATACATTATCCCATCCTGTATTACATAACGTGAAGCTTTACGGAGGACTTGGCGTCTTTCGCTTCTCTTTTCAGGAAAATCCCCTAGTAGTAGGTACTGCTTGATTGGGGTCAACCACGATTCCTTCTCAAATTCGATTTCTAACACGAAATCTATCTCTATCACGTCTATACTCAGAGCATTGAGGGTCTCAACAGGGAAGAATCCTATTTGCTGTGCATCGCCAGTGCTCGCAAATTTTGCCAACGAATCGGCTTCTCTGTTTCGTTCGTGTGGGACGTGTGAGATGTCGTAGTATTCCAGACGTGCCAGCAGCTCTTGAACCCGAGCAAGGTAAGAAGCGAGTCTCTGTCCCTTCGCTTGATAGTCTCCTCGCACCTGATATACTACCAGCTGCGAGTCACAGAAGATTTCGAGTGACTTCACTCCCAGTTCGATAACAAGTCTCAAGCCAGCAATCAATGCTTCATATTCGGCTTCGTTATTTGTTGCTGAAAACTTGAACTTCAAAGCGTAGCAGATTGATCGGTCTTCAGGAGTTACGAGGATTATACCTGCTCCCGAGCAACAGTCGTTAGATGCCCCATTGGTGTACATCTTCCATCGAACAGGGGTATGGTTCTGTGATTACTCGGTTCATCTAGCACAGTGAATTCAGCAATGAAGTCGGCTAGTGCTTGTCCTTGTATGGCCCTCCACGGCAAATAGGTAATATCGAACCGACTTAACTCAATATACCATTTCAGCATCCTTCCGGAAGTTTCCGGTCGTTGGAGTACCTGTCGCAAGGGTTGGTCAGTGTAGACACCGATTGAGTGTGCCTGAAACTAGGGGCGAAACTTGCATGATGCGATCACCAAGCAATAGGCTAGTTTTTCAATCTTTGAATAATTTCTTTCCGCCCCTGTCAAGCGCTTACTGACATAGTAAACTGGCTTCTGAATCCGGTCTTCCTCGCACACCAAGGCTGTACTGATAGCGTGCTGGGATACCGCCAAGTACACATACAACGTTTCGTGGTCTATCGGCTTGGACAGTACGGGGGGACTTTCTAAGTGCCTTACCAGAGCCCGGAATGCTTCCTCGCAATCGGATGTCCATTCGAAGTTTCTCTTTCCTTTCTTTATAATGTCGAAGAAGGAGATACACTTGTCTGTAGCCCTGGATATGAATCGACTTAGCGCAGCCACTTTTCCATTCAGGCTTTGCACCTGCTTTATGGTTCTGGGTACTTGTATATCTTGGATAGTCTGGATCTTCTCTGGGTCAGCCTCGATTCCCCGGGCATTCACAATGAATCCCAGAAACTTTCCTGATGCTACGCCAAATGAACACTTCAACGGATTGATCTTCATTCCATAATGCCTGAGTATGTCAAACATCTCCGTTAGGTCTCGGACGTGGTCGTTCGACTACCGTGACTTCACTAGCATGTCATCCACATAGGCTTCCATTGTTTTACCAATCTGGTTTTTGAACATTCGATTCACCAGGCGTTGATAAGTCGCGTTCTTCAATCCGAATGGCATTACTACATAGCAATACAATCCCACGTTTGTGACAAAGCTGGTGTGTTCTTGGTCCGGGATGTGCATCGGAATTTGATTGTAACCAGAGTACGCGTCCATAAATGATAGTAAGTCATGTCCGGCAGTTGAGTCGACGAGTTGGTCAATCCTTGGCAGCAGGAAACTATCCTTCGGGCAAGCCTTGTTTAAGTCGGAGTAATCAACACAAGTCCTCCATTTTCCATTCGCTTTCTTTACTAACACCGGGTTAGATACCCATTCAGGGTAGAGGGCGTCGCAGACGAACCCGTTGGTTTTGAGTTTGTCCACCTCCTCTTTGAGAGCCGCGGACCTCTCCGGGTCCATGCCTCTCCTTTTTTGTTTCACAGGAACATGTCTTGGGTCTATGTTCAACATATGACTCGCGATTGCAGGAGAAATTCCGTACATATTAGAATGCGTCCAAGCAAAAACATCAAGGTTCGCTCGAAGGAAGTCAGTAAGATTCTCAGCTGCCATGTGGTCGAGCTGTGATCCTATTTTAAGAACTCGTGATGGGTCGATGCGGCTAACTGAGATGTCGATGGTTAGTTCAGCCGGTTCCGCATTTGTTTCCCTGGGCTACCCATCATCATTTCTCGGATCTATGTCTCTATGGATCCGAGAATGCCGCCCAAGCTAGGGCTCGGGCACTAGTTGTCAATCGTCGGAACCTTGGATGCGAACAGGGCTGTCCGCAACCTTTCCTTTCTCCCTACGCTATGCCTCCCTGAGCTCAGCTACAAAGCATGCACGGCCGGTTGTTTGGTCACCGTGTACCACTCCAACCCCCCTGTCTGTTGGAAATTTTAACGTCAAACACCAAGGAGCCAAAGCTGCCCTAAATTCCGCCAGGGCTGGACGGCCCAGGAATACATTGTACGGGGAATCAACGTCCAGTACTATGAACGGTAGGATTCGCACCCTTCTGCGTTCATCTTGTCCCAGTTCAACTGGTAACTCCACATATCCCATTGCATCAGTTGCTGCGCCATTAAAGCCATGGATTCTAGCCTTGGATGGTTTCAAATCCTTGGTGCCAGCTTCATTTGATCGTATGCCTTCTGGAAGATGATGTTAACGGAACTTCCGCAATCGATTAGAATTATCTTTACGAATGCCGGCCCGATGGTCGTAGATATGACCATTGGGTCAATGGTAGGAGCCTCTACCTTATCTGCATCTCTGTTCCTGAATACGATATCGTCATTCATCGTGCGCTGCTGCTTTGCAGGAGTCCCATCTTCCACGTTCGAACAACACTCGTACTCCGCATGTCTTAAGGAGTTAGCATATTTCTCCATCTCCTGCCAATTCTTGTCTGTAGGGTGTGGTCCGCCAGCAATCGTTTTAATAACCAATCTACTCACAGTCCGAGTAGGTTGTTCCGGTTGGTGTGGGGCTAGGCCGCGTCCAGGGTATGATGTTTCTTGCCTGACATCCTGTGGGTCTTTGACAAATTCCTGTAGCTTCTTCTGTCTAATTAGTTTTTCTATGGCGTCATGGAGGTGTCTGTACTCCTCTGTGTTGTGCCCATAAGACTCGTGAAAACGGCAATACTTCCCGGTCCACTTCTGTTCTTTTTTCGATTCCTTTGGACGTGGCTTTCTGTACTGGAAAGTGTTTCAAGTTTATAGAAAGATGTTCTCAAGAGATGCGTTCAACGAGGTGTATTCATTGTATGTTGGGATTCTTGATTTCCATTTCCCTGTCTCTTTTTTCTTTTCGGGGTTTCCACCTCCGGATCCTTTAGACTGCCCGGGCTTGTTCTTGATGTCAACTTGAGTTTTTCCAGGGTTATTTCTGGTTTGCTCCACGACGGCGTTAATTTTCGCAGACTCTTGAATGGGCCCTAATGCCTTGTCTCGCCTTGTCCATCGAGCTTCCTCCCTTCTTATGAACTGATGAGCTTTCGAATAAAAACGTTCCAGCGTAGCTGGGGGCTTCCCCACCAACCAATCTCCAAATTCAGAATTTGGATCCACTCCACGCATTACTGCCATCAAAATCGCGTGGTCGTTAGGATTGCTCACATCGGTAGCAGCAACATGAAACCTTTGCAGGTATGCTTTCAATGACTCTCCTGGAGTTTGAGTTACACTTGATAAGGACATCACGTCCTTTGGATGAGTGGTGTGTATCCTGAATTGTTCTACGAATTTCATTGCTAATTCATCGAACCTAGATGTAGATCGTGGCGGGAGTCGAGTGAACCACATGGTGGCAATTCCGGACAAGGTGATTGGGAAACACCTACACTTGGTTGTGTCATTAGCTCTTGCGGAATCCATCATCCATCTGTACCTCATCACATGTTGCCTGGGGTCAGTCTTCCCTTCGTAGGCGGGAATGGCGGGCATGCTGAACTTTCTTGGGTATTCGTCCTATAGAATGGTATCCGTGAAAGAAGTATGACTCTTAGACACTCCCCAATCTTCATTAGTCAGACCTTGGTTTTCTTTCATCAACTGCCTGACCATAGCCGTCAAATCTGGGGTTTGTATGGAAGATGGGGGGTTGGGTTCCGTTCCACGGGACCACGCAGGTTGATATCCCGTCCGATTTGGGTCTTGGTCTCTAGTAGATCGATCAGTAGCACCTGCATGTGCATCTTCATCCTTACGGCCTCTACGCCTAGGAGGTTCATCGGCAGAAGTCGAGCTATCATCTTCAGAGTAAGGGACAGGGCTTCCTCCAGCATTCTGATGTTGCTGCTGAGTAAGCTGAGTCATGAGGTCAGCGTTGGCTTGCATTTGCTCAGCAAGTTGCTTTCTACTTTCCTTAAGTTCTCTCATCAGGTCATTGAATTCTGCTCGGGAAACAACTTCTGCTTGGTTTTGGTGGAAGGGCCCTGCACCCCGAATCGCTTGCTGATTGCTAGTTCCCAGTTGTTGCACACTAGCGGTTTCGTGGGCATCTACATTTTGAGAGGCTGATCTAGTTCGTGGTCTTCCCATAGTAGAGTTATTGGTTGTGACTCTGAGTAGAATCAACAGATGTCTTATAGATGATTATGGATCTCCTTCGGGGGATTTATGCAATCCAGTACCTGCAAAGTAGATCCTAATAGCCTGAGAATTCAAATTTTCAGTGAAAGCACCAAAATGTTAGCACCAAAATTGGTCACTAACACCCTTAGAAAGATATTGTAGAGAGATTAATGAAGAAAGTAAATTAAAATAGAGAATAGAGTGTAAATTTAAGTGCAGAGAACAAGAGCACCAAATTTATAGTGGTTCGGCGTAACTGCCAACATCCACTTTGAAGTTGATTTCCATTGATTTCCTTGATGGGTGATTACAGATACAATCCATTTTTAGTTATTAGAATACAATTGCAAAGTAAAAGAAATAAGTCTGGAATGAGTCTTGAAAATGGCAGAGTCTCCTCAGTGTTCTCTAAAATCTCCCATTTTTTCTGTGCCCTTGCCCCTCTATTTATAGACAAAGGTGGGTTGGACTTCCCTGGTGGGCCTGGTAGCCGAATAACTTGGTCCAAATAGGACAAACCCTGTACGCCGAATCGAGCAGGCCGAACGGTCGAGTACCGATCCATTCTCTTTATGCCGAACGACACGTTTGTTGTGGGGAAAAGTAGGCCGAGCAGTGATCGGACCGGGCGTGCTAGGGAGAATGCCGAACGGTCCTTGATTGCATAACCATCCTTGATTGCCGAACGTCTCGGGAAGCCGAATGAGAATGCCGAGTCTTCATCGATACAGGTCGCTCCTTGAAACCGAACGGTATAATGCCGAGCGGCCTTGGTGCCGAACGAGGCGCTTGATGTTCGAACGCAATCTTGACCGAACGAGCCTTTGGCCGAACGATGCTTTTGGCCGAACAAGGCCCTTGGCCAAGCGAGGCCTTTGGCCGAACAAGGCCCTTGGCCGAGCACTTCTGAATGACGTTTGCAAAGAGATGTCGGACGAGCCAGTTGGGCCAAGCAATCGGTATGCCGAGCGTTATGGTGCCGAAACACTTAAAGGCCGAGCGAGTTTTCTGTCCGGACGATCTCTTTGGCCGAACGATATCTTATGCCGAATGCTCCATCTTGGACCGAACGATAGGGGAGGCCGAGTACTAAGTTGCCCGGCCAGTTCCTTGGGAAACAACATGTGCAGATCTGTGTTTAAATAAATAATAGACATACTTTTAGTTGTGATAATAGGGTTTTGATTCACATGTTTAAAATTAATCAATTAAGCACAAAAGGAACCATTCATATCCCGACATACGAAAGATGAAACATATAAATAAATAAATCATAGAATCACCTTAAGATGTTGTTTAGAAATTGCACCTTAAATGATAATATCTCCTCTTCAATATCCACATCCTATCCTTGCAAGAGATGGATGAACCACTTTTGTTTTTTTTTGTTTGATGTTTTTTTATTTGGAGTTGAAAGATTTTGGAAGTTTTGTTTTTCGCCGTGATAAGTTAAGAGGCGAGAAAGAAAAATAATGAATGAGAAAGAATGAGTTATCTATAGAGAATGAATTAGAGACTATGTTTTATTTGAAAGAATGAAACTTCTCACATTCTTCAATTTAAACTTCACCAATTAATTCCATTGATTGTCTCTCTCTCCACTCCTCTCTCTCTCTCTCTCTTTACATGATATGGCTAAAAAATACATGCCATCAAATGATATAAAATTTCCATAAATCATTTTATGCAATTATCTTTTATTTAAATTACATCGATATAGTATATCAATGCGTGCAAATATTACTTTTATAAATCCATTCAAATAATTACAAACAACTTTCAAACATCAAATAAATTAAATAATAATTAATATTTCTTGAATATGGAATCATATTCCAACTTCTCCAATCGGTTTTCTCAAAACCAATAGGTTTGGTCCCTCAGTAAACAGGTATACTATTATATTTCAATACTACTATGTCAATGAACTCTCTTTAATGCTGATAAACTACCTTTACCATGTGAAACAATTCAGATTATATCTCTCTACTTCTAGTGAGCTTTAAGTTCTATTATGAACCATATCGTGACTTTATTATCATATAACAATGTTATGGGATTCTCAGCATTTGAATCAACCTCCGCTCAGTTATAAATTTATGCATTTATACTTATATATATATATTGCTTTTATTGCAGTGTTATTCAAGGCGATGTACTTAGCATTTTCATCGAATTAACCATGGTCTTTCATTTGGAACATTTCTAACTTAAAAGATTCTTAACTTGAATTTATTATTTACATATTGTACTCAATATCATTTATGAAAATTTAAGTCCAAACACTCTTTCATAGGGAGTTTATTATTTCTGTAAACAATTCTCTATTATTTCATTAATACACGAGAATACCTCAAACAACCATTTAGTGATATCAATTTGGATTTGATATTTTCTTTATGTATCAAATTCTTGAACAAATTACTATATCATAGACAACATTACATGTATGATATTACATATTGCCAAAAGACAAGCAATCATTTTACATGTTCCATATTAACATTTTAATATGGTGTCATTGCATATCATTTGGAACATTCCCAATATCTTTTATACTTATTATAAATGACGTCAGTTACAAATCCAATGTCAAGAATTAAAACAACTTGAGCTGATTTCAACATAAGTACATTGTAAAAAATTAGTGACAGGCTGTTTATTTATAGTTTGGAAATATCAATGTACCTTTTAGTGCTTTCTTATGAACACATGCTTCCTATGCATTTTGACTGATAATCAGACTATTTGATATTTCTATCAAAAAAATTGTTCAATTTTGATGCTTTCCTGAATGATACTTTCATATTCATTTTCAGATCATATCTGCAAACTCACACACTCAATATCACTCCTGTTGACTTCGAGACACTTTTGTTATTATGTGTAAACAGTTTACTCTAAATCATTATTTCGAATTTTCAATTTCAACATATACATACCAAAACATAAAGTCATACTATGCAATAATTTTATAAGTAAAAAATCCAAACCTCCTTAAACACATCGAATGGTGAGTCTATTACATTAATTTCAACAATTTAAATTTTACGATATTATTCTTATCAATATGGATCACCATATTCCAACTGCAATTTTTTTTTTCTCTTAAAGAAACATTTACGGCCAATGGATCATATCTCTGCGGGTATAACTATCAAAATCATATTTTGATAACATACTTAGAATCTATTTCATATATGTGCATCATACCATTTTGTAGAGTCTGTACTCTTAATGGTTTAATTGACAACAAAGGACTATCAATTCTCAACATTGACAAGAAAATTATAGTTTCTCGTCGATGTGGGAGAATAATTATTAGGCACTCTAATTTTATGTGTTTTTTAGGTTGGGTTAATGTCACTTCATCCCACGTAGTTGGTTTTATATTTGGATCGTATGCCAATCTATTTTAAATCCAATAATTTATCATAAATTATATAACAACCCAGAATTTTTCCGCCTTGATTTATGAATATTTAACAAATTTTGAAATATTCGATTAATAGGTTTATAAATTAAAAATAATATGAATCTTTTAAATAATAAAAAAGTAATGGTAAAATAGATTTGTAACGACCCAAGATTTTGCCACTTTGAAATAGGCTATTTAAATATATTTTATATAATCAATAAATGGATTTTTATTAGCAAATAAACTTATTTTAATTATCTAATAATGACGATAAAATAGTTTTCAAATTTTTTTTACCAATATAGATAGTTCAAATAAAAATAGAAAATGTGACTGAAGAACGTTTTTCGAAATATTGACTTTTCGACACCCGAAAGTCATCGAAAAACATTATGCGCACTTGTGTACATGTACACACATATTCACTCATGTCATATGACGAAGTAAGATTAAATTAAGATTTTAAAGTAGGATTAATTTAATTAAGTAATGATGTGACATTAATTAATGAAGTATGGTGCAAATAATGGTGAATAATGATCTAGGACCTAAGGAAGTACAAAATCCATCACCTAATATCCCTAGGATTGATGTGCACACTTGTGTATATGTACACACATATTCACTCATGTCATATGATGAAGTAAGATTAAATTAAGATCTTAAAGTAGGATTAGTTTAATTAAGTAACGATGTGACACTAATTAATGAAGTATGGTGCAAACAATGGTGAATAATGATCTAGGACCTAAGGAAGTACAAAATCCATCACCTAATCCACCTCATTATCATATTTGCTACTTTACATCCTCCTTCTTCATTTCCTAATCTTCATATCTCCATTCATCCGTCCATGGATTCTTAGCTAAATTCCTAAGTTAAAATTTTGTGCATACACTTCTAAAATCAAGTTTAAACCTTCCTACTTCACTTCGAATATCACTCCTCTCCAAAACAAGCTCCATCATCCCCAAACTAACCTAGGAGAAGCCCAATACTATCCAAGGTCGAGCCAAACTTGTCCCTTCAAGGCCACACAAAGTCATATTTTCAAGTTAGGACGGTTTGCTAGAAGTATATTCAAGTTCGATGGAAGTTAGGCTTAGTTTCGGTTCACTTGGTGAGTAAAGTTTATGTATTTGGAACTCAAGTTACTAACTTTTAAAGTTGTAAAATTTATGAGTTAAAATGTTGCTTAAGTATGTATTAGTGTTATATGTTATGTACGCATGCATACATGTTGATTTGGTGTGTTGCATATACCGAAGTTTGAGTATGCGATAAAATTTTACCTTGAATAATGGAAAAGTTAGTTAGTATTGTGAAGTAATACTTTGTTTATGATGGTGCTATAATGTTATGATGTGATATTATGATGGAATGTTGTATGTTGGTTAATGACACAAAGGTGTCGATTCCATAACCATAAGCAACGTAGAAATCCGCTTTTTATTGAAAGTATGATTTTTGTTTTCAAAGTGAAAAGTTTTTAAGTTTAAATCTTTGCTTTTGGTCTCAAAATTTGATTTTCATGTATTAAAATAGACAAGAGTTAAAAGTTAAAGTTTTAAAAGTTAGAAAACCAAAATTTCAAGTTTAGAAATTACGGGTCCGTATAGCAATAGTCGTTATACGCGCAGTTCGCAAAAACCGAACTACTTCCAAATCCGAAACTTGTTTCCACCTAGAAACTTTCTAGAAATTATTTTCTAACTTTATTAAGTTTAAAAATGTGAAATAAAGTTTTGAAGTTAAATTGCTTAAAAACCAAGTTTTGAAATTAAGGGTCCGTATAGCGATGGTCGCTATACGCGCAGTTCATAAAATCTAACTATTTTTCTAATCTATCCTTGTTTCAACTTGATACTTTCTAGTAAATATTTTCTAACTTTAATTAAATAATTAGAGACTAATTATTCAATTATTTATTTATTTAATTATTATTTAATTAATTAATTAAAAAAGGTAATTAATTAATTAAAAAAGGTAATTTATTTAATTGGTTATTTAATTAAAGTTAATTATTATTTAATTTATAATTAAGGATTAATAAATTATTTATTTATTTATTTAAGATAATTTTTAATTGATTGTTATTTATAAAAGGGGTTTTCATTTAATTAATCTTTAATTAAAGTTAATTATGTTTTAATAAAGTTTAGTTACCCTTAAGTAGAGTTAATTACTATTTAACAAAGATTTGATTCTCATTTACAAAGGTATTAAATTATTTAAAATCCCTTTGAGTTTAAGCGATCGGTTTTGTTTTAAACTATTTTCTTTTCGAGTTTTTTTAGATCAAGGGATTTCTGTATCGCTTACCCTTAAGTAACTCCATATGATTAGAAAAACTAAATGACATCCATTAGAAGACAAAACACCATTCTGCTATTACAATTAACTTGGACATTTACTTAAGTTGATTGATTATTATGTGTCGAACCCTTTATATACCTGTCGTTATGTGATGCCATGTTAAACTGGATAAGTAAAACCAAATTAAAAGCATCATTTTGGTCGCTAAGCCTCCGTTTGATTTTGTAAAGATAAATAATTTATTTTCTTTTTGAAATGGTTGCAAAGTTATTGCATTTTGAAGAAGATATTTAAAGAATGATTTGACAAATGGTTTTACTAAAAATATTTTAACTAATGCGAATGGTTTTCCATGCGATAAAAAGAAGTTTTTATAAAAAAAATTATAAAGGAATTTGGAAATTTATAAAAGCCTTTGGGTAAATGGATTTGAGTTTTTAAGCAAAGAAGATTCCATAATGAAGGAGATTTATAAAATGGATTCGTTTAAAGGAAGCTAAATTGATTTAAGGTTATCTATGAAGCTGTTAAACAAGAAAGGTTAATAAAGAAGTTTTATAAACGATTTTGGTGTATTTATAAAAGAAATTTTAGAAAAAGATTTGGAAACTTCGTAAAGGGGGTCAACGGTTTGAATATTTATAAAAAAAATTATATAAAAAGTTTGGATATTTGTCAAAGAAATTTATATAAAAGATTTCGAATAATTTATGAAAGGGTTTTATCGAATTTAGAAGTTTGGAAAGTTTTGAAATGGATTCAGATTTCAAGTAAAAGAGATTTCATGAATGAAATGGATTTGGTTAAATTTATTTACCCAAAGAAGTATAAGAAGAATTTAAGATCTGGGTTTCTCTACACTAACCTTTCACAAATGGTGGAATGGAACATCCGTTCCACACTTAACACCGAGGGAATAGTGTTTAGGGTTGCTCTTACCTCCAATTTAGAAATATGTTTGTTTAATCCTTTTTAACAAGATTTGGAAGTAAGAAGTTATTCCCAAATGTTTTGTGAATATACTTATGTTAGAGAGATAAGTATATGAATATTTTAGACAAATATTTTGAAAAAAGATTTATTAAATAAAAATTTGTTTTGAGGCTTAGTGGTTGCTATGGATAAATAAATATCAGATTGAATAGGTTGTTCTTTGTTATTTGATAGTATAATCGACTTTCAAATCTGGACCGTTTTGACTCATGAGATATGTCGGGTATATTCGAGCTCCCCGGTAAGGACTCGATTGTTTACTGCATACTTTCGAAAGAACTGGAATTAAGTTGGCTGGAAGTTATCGCTCAGTTTTGGAGATACCGGTCCTCGGATTTATCCGAACCACTCCAAACTAATAACGAACGATGTTAAATCATATTCAAGTATCCCGTAGAGTTATGCTATTCTTCCTAAGGGTGATTCCAAATGGAAGATTGTAATGTAGAATGTTTGTTCGATCCCGAAACAACTTGCATGGATGAATGCTGGCATTGTATCTCTGGTTCGAGGATATTATTAGCATTCCAAGATGGTCTCCTAAGAGGAAGAAGGTAAAGACGTGACCTCATGAGCCTCATAAAAAAGGAAATTGCAAAAACAGGGTATGCAACAGAGCTATGTGGTCAGTTACCATTAGGAGCTACCGTCCCATTCTAGATTGTCCATATTCGAATTGTTTTACGTGCAAACACCGTGGTAGTATAAGGCCTAGGTGTCAAAAAGGGATAGGGTAATCTGGCTCGTCATGTTAGATGGGCAGCCGGTTTTGTGTAGCAGGAGTATAAAATATTCTTGTCAGACTTCGATGTATTTTCTTAGGGTGTACCATCGGAAGCTAGTCCCTTATCTTGCCATAGTGTGGAATCCAATCTCCATACGTTCCTTTGTGGTTTTGATTATAGAGTCTAGTATGTTGGAATTTAATTTGGTAATAATTTAAGCTATTTTGATATTTATTTGAAACCATAGACATTATTATAATGTCACTGGATTTTTATATACAATATTTTGGTTATTGTATGGTAAAAACCCATCCGTGTTTATATGCGACATGGTCTTACGAGATTCCTTTAATTTAAAGGTTTTTATAAAGTTAAAGACTTACGCTTTACTCACACCGGACCCATGTCTGGCCCGGAGTTTATTTTCTTTTCTTAAACTCTTTAGGGCTCAAATTTGTATGGGCAGCCAAGTAGATCTGGTTTTTCCACAGATTCATTTAGAGGAGCTTGGAGGAGCTTGGAGTAGGTGGCTTCATCGGTAGCTTTCTTCCATTGTATTATATGTATATGGTATCCGTTAGGTAGGGATAGGCTATTATAACTATCCTAGGATAGAATTGTATTAGTATGACTCTGATCTAACATTTTTGAAATGACTTTTGTAATATATTATATTGAGTAATATATATTATTCCGTTGCATTGTGAGATTCTGTGTTGTTTAGTTTTCTTCTCTTCTATCTTTTCTTACTTTCACCCCTAATGACCCATCTTTCAAATGATTAAATGATCGGCACACGAATACCGAGGATGTATTAAGTGTCGTCTTTGGTAGTAATAAAGATGGATCATTACAAATTCCTTCTCAGAGAAGTTGGTATCTTTGAAACAACAGTTGTTTCTCAATGTAATTGAATAGGTATTGATAAACACTATGAATTGCTTTATATATAAAACTGATTTGATTTTAGCTTATAATACCTATGTTTAAAACAAAAATTGGTCATCCAATGATAGTCGTTCCTAAACGCCTTATTAGGGCAATTCAACAATATTCCTCATGAACAATTATTACGTATAGTTTTTTGACTCGCACAATATGCCAACTTTTTGGCCTAGGATATGTTGGGTTTCTTATAAAACCTTATCTTGTATGATTTTGTAAACCATTTTTTAGATTAAATAAGTTTTGTCCTTTTTGTACTATTCTTAAGTACACGACCTTATAGAAAGAAGTAGACTCAACTTCACTCATAATTAATCCTACTTTGTCCAACAAAGTTCTATTTCTCCTTATCTACATCTTTATGCATTTTATGGAGAAGTGACCTTTGAGTTTGAATCTATATTCATATTAGATAAATACAGAACTCTTTTCAATATACTAACATATTCGATAAATCAAATCATTTATGTCGCATGTTATATTGTTTTCTTATGTTTTAGATTTTATGGGCTTATCATAGACTTACACATGTGTATCAAATACACATGTCCAAATCTGCGATAAATTGTCGGTGAATATGGCAAAACATGTAGAACCATCTTGGTATTAATAGACTTACGATTGCATACATCAATATGTATTAATTTAGAAAGTTCATCAACTCTTATGATGCTTCCACCAAATAGGTATATAACCTTTATATGATTCACAATCATATAATAAAAATTATTTCTCAAAACTATGGCTTAGTCTATAATTTCAAAATAATTGTTAACAAATGTAGATAAATCTATAATTCCCATTGCATCACTTTTTTTATGAAAATAAATACCCATTATAGTTTTATTCATATTGTTAACATTGGAATATGACTATGTCTACTTTTCAATTGGCATCGAAAAATAGCCATTATTTCATAAATAAAATTCTGTATGTTTTACGATGCAAAACAATTTTATAACTTGGCGTAATCAGTAAGTGTTATATGGCATGATATCACTATTTACGCCGTTACTAATAGCGTATTCAATTCGTAGGTCCATTATTCACTTAATATAGATAATTTATTTCATATACTATAACTAGTTTGCAATGGAGAGTTCTTGATCAAATATCTTGAACTCGAAGAAATAAATCTCATATAAAACAATTTTCTATATGAAAATATATTTCAAAATAGAAATCATATTTCTTATTCCAAAGTTAAGTATCACTCATTATTATTACAATTCTCATCTTCGATGTTCCTTTATGAAGCAGAAGTGACCATTCACTCTCTTCATCAAACTGTATCTTAAATCATATTTATTCTTGTACTTTCGTTTTTCTTTCTAAATGGTCGAGCCATTCAAAAGAAAATATTTACTACAATATCATAAGGAACTCTTTATAAAAACGCACTCGATCATCCTTAACATTTAACAACATCGTATATAATGCATTTTGCATAAACTGATCAAAATGACATTTCAGTTATCAAGTTCTTGGATTTGTCTTATAGTTTTGGACTAGTGTTACATTTAACAAAATGCGATCAATATTTTAATCAATCAAACTGAATACTCGATCTCATAGTACGGTTTAGTTATTTTGTTCAAATGAACTAATTTCATTGAAGTATCATACATTACGAACCATGACCGTTCACCATATAACGCTTATGTGTGATACAATATGGATCAAATATCCATAATCTTTCATTGCTTTTGAGTTTGGAACTTGTGGAATGCAATACACAGTCTCGACCAAGTAAACTCATGAGCGACCAAATTATGAATGTACTACGTAGTTATAAAATTAGGCGCTTGCATGGATGTCGAAAATTTCACATGCAATAAGCATTTATTAGTAAATATATTTTATATTTCTATTTGTTAATCTTCAATTCAGTTCAATTGTATATCTTAATTGATAAACGTTTTATCAATCATATTAAATGCACAAATGTATCATTGTAGATTACTATAACATTATATAACATATGTTCTTACAAAATTAGAAAGGTTAACTGTTATCATTTCATTTTTCTAATAAGGCTCCCACTAGTCTTTTCTATTTTATCAAACCCTAAGCAAAACATGAAAGTCTTTTGGCTTCGCTGGTGGGTGTTAAGACTCGTATGCCTTATGACTCTGACCTCAGGGAAAGCTCGACAAACTGTATGTCCGTATATGATGGATAACTCCTTATCGGTTGTATTACATCCAACTCCTGATCTATGGTTCCTTGTCCTAATCCCGCCTTTACCTTGAGGAAAGCTCAACAAGTAAAGTGGGACAATTAACTCGTACCTATCATTTCATGTTTGCCTAAGTATAATGCATATATCTTGAGGAAAGCTAAATAAATACATGTGGTTATCTTACCCTATCTATTCGATATATTAGTAGTATTACACAAAAAATCCCTGGGTTGAGAAAATCTCAAAAACTAAAGAGTATGAAAGTAATCTATTAATATATAAATGACAAAGGACAACTTTATATTAAAGATTTATAATCTTCCATATATTAAATTGAGTGATATCGACTTATAGAATAATGTATTTTCTAATGAAATACCATCGTGATTCAAGTGTCGGGCACATTTGAAATCACGGTATACGTACTATACATATGTATTTTATTCATTAAGTCTATTTATGGTTTCTTTATGTTCCATCTTTAATTTTTACACTCATATTACATAAATTTCATTATTATATATAACTTTTAATTAACTTATACAATAATCTTATGCATAACATTATATTAAATGAATCCTATTTAATTAATTTAATATTTAGTTAATTTCAATTAGTCAACTCTTTAATTAAGTTTATATTAGTATTCCAATATAACTTTTATATTGGACATGTCTACTATAACCTTTATAGTATATACTACAACCTTTATAGCATATACTATAACCTTTATAGTATAACACATCTATCTTATGTATGTGTATGTTTATTTAGTTAATTAACATTTAAATTATTTATTTAGTTAATCAATTTTAACCAAATTACATTGATTTCTAAAATTTATCTTGTGTACATACATATGTACTTATATTATCTTAAACACTTTAAAATAACATAACATATATCAGTATATATATAATACATGCATATAAGTATTAATTAGTTAACTTATTTAATTAATTTAGTTTATTAGCCTAATTAATAAAAAATTAATTTCAAAATTAGTGTTTAAACATTTTCAAATATTTTGAGAATATCATTATCTTTTCAAACATTTTGAAGACTTATGTTATATTATAACTTTTATAATAAATATGTTTTTATTTTAAATTTAAATTTAAAATCATTTATTTTAATTTTCAAACAATTTTGAAAATTAGCTCAAGGCCTAATTCAAATTGGGCATTTTCTATTAGGGGCAACCTTTGGGCTTACTTCACCTTTCAGGGCCGTGTGGATAATCTGGTAGGACAGGTACTTAATTACCCAATTTTAACCCTAGACATTAATATTCTAGACACCATACTAAGTAGGCAATCTTAATTAGTTATCTCTGACATGACTAATGTATAGGCTATTGAACGTTGATACCATTGGTGGAACTGACCAGCCCACAGCGGAGTTAAAAGGTAAATTTCAAAAAAAAAAATACCATTTTGGATCTTTAATGGACCTATGAAGTCTAAATTCGTTTAGAACTTTTCTAAGTTTCTTTTAAACAAAATCCATATTTTATCTTATTTCATAAATAAATTTTTACCTTAATTTTATGTGTATATAAATTAAAGTATATCAAATACACTCTTATATACATATTTGTGTATGACTGTTACTTATTAAATTTAATCTAAAGAAGGAAACTTTTCATTTCTTCTCTTAATTTATTCAATTAACGAGGGGGCATATGATTTTAATTGGTGAGAGAAAACTTTTTAATTTTTTCCCCTTAATTAAATTGACTGATTAATTAGTTAAATGACATTAATAATCAATTTAAATATGGCATGAAATGTAAGTATATCCAAATATATTCATAGTGAAAATTGTGCAATTGCAACATATAGGAAGTGCGCATAGTCAATGATTGCTTTTATATGTATATGCCTTTGTTATCCACTTTTTATAAATAAAACAACATTTATATTATATATATATCTCTGTGTGTGTGTGTAAGAATTGTAACGACCCAAAATTTTAATCATTTGAATTTGGAATATTCAATCGATTTTAAATATTGAAAAGTTGATTTATTAGTTAAATAACTTGAATTTCAAATATAATGATTTATTTGATAATTAAATTGTTGAATTTAATATTTCGAATTGTTTAAATAATTGAATCTTGGGTTTTAGTTTGGACAAAAATGATTTCCAAGCTTATTTAAATTCTGTTAGATAAGAATGCTAATAATAAACTTTAAATGTAGACTTAAAAGTGGTTAGTTTAGTTTTTAAAATAATTCATTTTAATTAGCATATAAAAATAGCCTTTCGGGGCACTGTCTTGGATTTGGACGAAACCAGTTTTATTGGATCCATAATAATGAATTTTTTATGCCGATGAAATTCATAGTGATTCGACGTATCGTTTGGACATGCAAGATAACACGTATAAATTAATTTAAGAAATTAATATAATAATTGGGTTTGCTTACGGTCAAATTTGGACTCAAAATTAGTTCCATTGTATTCGAAATAGGGGTATAACATATAGAACGCCAAACGACACGTCCCATTTGGAGTTTGAAATTTTCGGATGTTTTATAACTCGATATTTTATTTGAAAAATATATGAGTGTGTGTATATATACACATTATATTATGATTACTATACCCGCTCATACCTACCATGCTTTGTACCATTTAACCCATACTTCACCATACCACCCTCCCCTTTATAAATTAATTCAAACCAGAAAATGGGAGGTTGGCCAAAAAAAATTCAAAATTTTCAAATCAACATTATGGCCTCAACCTATGGCCGAGAATCATCAGAGCCATCAACGGCATTTTCAAGTAAAGTGGTTAACTGTAAAGTTGTTCGCGACATCAAGCTTGGCTTAACCAATGGTTGGATCGTCGCGGACCGGAGCGGATCATCATAGATTTGGGTTTGATGGCATGGTTGTGGGTTTCGGTTTTTGGGATTTTTGGCGAATTGGTGGCTCAATTGGCAAGGGAACCTGAAGGGAAGTTATTGGGGAGGTCAAGGGCTACATGTTGGAAATTTTTGGTGGTCAATGATGGTAGGAAGTCGCCAAAAGTGGCCTCCTGTAACAATCCGCATATTTTACGATTATATATTTAAATGTTTTATTTGAATATAACATCGTTAGTTGAATTTAAAGTCTGAAATGTGACTTTTTGTAAATAGTCAAATCTGAACTTGAGACCACTTCCATTGAGTATAAAACGACGTTCAAAACTTGTCTAAGTATAAACATCTATATGTTGGAGTTGATTAGGATTTTGGTATTTTCATTTGGGCTTTGGGTTGGATTCCAGCCCATTAACCCAATAAGCTAACCCACACTATTCTACCTAATAGCTCCCACTCTACTCCTCTTCATTCATTCGTTCAATTTTCTAAATTCCTAACACTCAAGCCCTAGGGAAATAGGTGGGAAGTGGAAACTAAATTCCTAAGCCCTAGTTCTCTTAGGAAATTCAAATTCAAGTTCTAAAATCGAGGAGAAGCTTAGGTAAGCATCCTCTTCATCTTCTCCATCTCAATCCCTCTTCAATTCTTGGTTTTTCCTATAACCTAACTTAAGAAAAACTTTGCATTTGATAATATATTGAAGATTCTAGAGGTGTAGTGAAGAGAAATTGGCTTTGCTTTGTTTTAGAGCTTCTCATTCGTTGTTTTTAAGTTTAAAGGTGAGTTCTTGAACTCACATCCATGTCTATAGCTTTCATTGTTGTTAGGTATGAATTCCTAACATCTATTTCAGGTTCAATTACTTTTGATTTGAATTGGTTTGGTGAATTTTCCAATTTTGGTTTTGAAGTCAAAATTTATGAAAATCCTACTATGGATGTTTGGACATGTTTTTTGGGTGTATCGAAGAGCCTATAGGGTTGGGTTGTCTCTTGGCATAAATCCCTAGCATCTATCGCTCGTTCGATCGCTTTCGAGTTTATTTGGCCATCAATGGTCTAAGCAATTTTTGCCCAGCACAGGCAACCGGACGTCTGGTTGAAAAATCTAGACGTTCTAGTTGGGACTCCTGAGAAAAAAAAAGAAACGAAAAATAATAATAAATGGCAGAGCCCATGACCAGACATCTGGTTAAACCAACCAGACGTCTGGGAGGATTTAGGAAATAAAAAGAAAAAGGAGAAGAAAAAAATTCCAGAACCCAGGGTCAGACGTCTGGTTCTATTGAATTTTGCATATTTTGCCTGTTTTTGAATGGATTTCCAACTTTTATTGATCTTTGACGATCCGAATTGTTATTGTCAATCAATACCGACTTTGATGATTTCTTCCTGCATTTTTGGTGTTTCCATTTGATACCGATTTTCATGGTTTTAATTCACGTCATCGAATGTGGATTTTTGGTGATAGATTGTTTTTACAATCATTTCTGTGATTTGTCACTTTAAAATATAAAGGTTTTTATACTAGCAGTAAATACTAAAACTCTTTCACAAAAAACAATTTTAACACTATTTTTAATACAAAACTCGTTTTAAAATCGTTTTTCAATCTATTAGTATATACAAACCTTTACCTCATTTATATGAAAAATCCAATTAAAGGACTTAGCAAAACAAGTGGTATAAAACGCTTGCGTTTACTTCGTCGGTTAATTCCTGGACTTGTTCGATTTAAAGCTTGTGACAATTTTCGAGTGGAAATCTATAATCTGCTCGTAAATATTTAAGTTTAGCCAGTGGTTATGGGACATGAAGCCTAACTCATTTATTTACGAGCTTAGTTTAATTAGACTAATGATGTGTGATGTCTCTTTGTCCGCGTGGGGGACTAAACCCCGTTTCGGTGGAGCTTTGGCTCAATTTGGTGGGGTAGCGACCCATGGTCTTCGGGCTATTTCGGGGGAGCTACGGCACAAATTTTATGGGTTAACAACCATAGAATAGCGCCCTGTTTGTGATACACGCGTTGGTGAGATTTAATGCTCCCATTTGTGATAGGCCACCCCCTTTGTGTTTTCTGGATTCTAATTATTGATTTCTAGAATCGTATTTCACCAATTTTTTTGTGATTTACATTGATATTTTTTGTCAATATTTGAGGTTTGGTGAATAAGCTAAAGAATATGATATTCTTTTTGGGTGTTTGAGAAAATTTGAGATATTGTATGATTTTCATTGTTATCAAATATATTTGTCACAATATGGTATTATTGATATCATATATTTTTGTCATATCCCTTGTCCTATCTCATCTTATATGATATTTATAGCTAAACTGATCTGTTTACTATTTTTCTTCTTAAATAATACTCGGGTCAGACCGAGGTGTTTCAGGTGCTTCCACTTGACTTCTTAGCAGGGGCTATCTTCTGACATTTGGCTAACTACTTTAGCTTAGTAGTTTTTGTTTATATACATTCGAAATAGCGACTCCTTGATGTATACTTATTCTTTTGTCGAGCACTTATACATATACTTTTGTGATGTAGTGGATCTTGTATGACCACAACTTTGATGTTTACTTCTATGTGTTATATTCATATTTGTTTCTGCCTTAGAGATATGAATATCTATGACTGATTTTGTGTTGTGCTTATTTTACACTGATTCTGAAGGCCACTTAGCCACTGTATAGTAGATTTGAGTTTGGAATGGATATGCCGGATTTCATCTTGAAATGAAATGCATGACATACTATCTGACATATCGGTCCTCGCTAAAATCAATTATATAGTTGGTCTCCCCTCAACCGCCTTATTCTTTGTACTAATTGATGGCATTACCCAACAGTGTCCTTGTTTAGTGTGAGTATAGAGGTGGGGTGTCACTCAGTCATTCATGGGGACCGTGCATGTGGGTTTTGGTGCATTTGCGGGTGCTAGGCAGAGCTAAGGATGGCCGTAGGAGCGTAGAAGGTGGGTAGCCTCACTGAGGTGGTACAGTGGTCGACCATGGCCGGAGGCGATGAAGGCAAAAAAAAAGAAGGAGGCGGCGGTGGAGGTGTGCACGTGTGTGCACTGTGCATGTACAGGGTGATATATTAATTCAGGGAAGAAAGGTAGGGGCTTTTTGGTAAATAATTTGTAATTTAAGTTATTAAGGAGTATAAAATATCGATAACTTATAAATTTAATAACTTTTGCATACGAGATCCAATCGAGGCACAGATTTTTGCATTGCCCTCGTAACGACGTTAGTTTCGCGATAGACCTGGTTTGGACAAATTGGGAGACTGTTGAAATTTCGGCTAAAATAGGATGTCGTTTAATTTTAGTTCCAAACCGGAGCGCCTCAGCGATAGTAGAAAATTTCGGTGAGTTAAACTCACATTTTTTTGTTAACAAGTATGATATATAGTTGATAAAAATAATTGATTTTGTGTTTTTGGATGGTTTACAATTTTTTATTAGTTGGTTTGGATATATTCCCATCCTTAGAACGGATAAGACCCTATTATGTTCTCATGTAAGGACGGATGATCCTTTGTATACGAATTCCGTCTCGAAGCGGTTGATTTAAATTTTATTATTATATAACGTTTGTGATGCAGAGGAAACATATCGAAGGGATCAAACAGGATTCCTTACCAATGTTGATTTTATATACATATACATATATACACACACACACACATATACATACATACATATATATGTGATATACATGAGCTGTGATGTAGAGGGACGGGTTAGAGGGATCCAACGGGATTCTTCGTTATTGTTGAATTGATTTCAATAATATTCCAGTCGTATGAATTATTGGATAATAAACCTAATTTTTGGAAATATTGTTATGACATCGTTATATGTTTAAAACTAGAACCCAGCAATGATAGAAAATCAACATTGATATTGGTTAAGCATTTGGCAGCTATTGGCCTCAAATTAGTATTTTAAAAATACTATAAATTGCCATTTGAGTTGGAATTGGTTTTGAAACGAGAAATGTTTTTTTTAATCGAAAATTTTGGTTTCAGAAATATATTATTTTAAAGATTATCTATTTATATTAATATATTGCTTTAATGTTTATCAATTTATATTAATATCGTTTTAAAGATTATCTACTAATATTAATATTTTGTTTAAAAGATTATGTATTTATATTTATTATTGTTTTAAAGTATTTAATTATATTATTATTGTTTTAAAGTTATTTAATTATATTAGTATTATCTTAAAGGTTATTTGCTTATAGTTAATATTGTTTAAAGTATTTATCAAAATGTTAATATCTTAGAACAAGTAATTATTTAAGAATAATCATGGTTTGAAATTAATAATAAAGATTTATTAATAAGGTTATAAAAATAAATTATTACTATTTATAATAAAGGTAAAGATTAATTATTATTGTTTTTGAAATGATTAATTATTATTTTAAGACGTTTTAAGATTTACATTTTTTATTCACGGTGTTTGATTTCAATAATTATTTTCAAATAATACTTCTCAGAAGTAAATGATCTTTATTTGTTTGTAAATTTGTTCGAGACTCATAAATAGAGTTTATAAAGGGACTTGGATTGTATGAGAGAAGTTTATAAAATGTTTTGGAGACATAAGGGAAGATTATTTACAAGGTGAAAGAGTTTTATAAATGGGTATATATTTATAAACGAACTTATGAAATGGGTTTATAGATTTATAAAAGAGGTTTTATAAATGATTTTAGAGATTTATAAAGGATTTATAAATGTAGCGACGCGCCATTCCGTATCCTTTGAGTTGACAATAAACCACACATGTCCAACCCAATTCTATGGAAGGGCGAATAACTAGGGGTGAAGAAGAAAAAGGGATAGAAAAAACAGAAACAATAACATAGAATCTCACAATCGCAACGGAACAATATAAAATGTATAATAACATATCTTTGTACAAAAAGAACTATAACTGTTATTATATATACCATCATCAGTGTATAACAATTAACAAATCAATCTGGACAGTTATAATAACTATTCCTCACTAGTGTTGAATATATAGCCTACACACACAGCGGAATATAATCAAGTACGTAGAATACGCATAAGAATCCTCCAGCTCGTCTCTTGAGCTCCATAGCATCCTGACCTAGATCTGTAATACTCGGTCTGACCCGAGCATTATAATAAAAATAACACCCAAGTCAGTCTGGAAAACCAGCGTGAGAAAACACATTCAATTTGAATTATTACCGTTATCAAAATCTTTAGAAACAAAGGATCTCGTAAGACCACGCCACACATAAATATGACGGGATTTTACCTTACGATAACAAAAACATTTTATATTAAAATCATCTGATAATATAATAGTGTCTATAGAAAAATAAACTATAAAATAGCTGAAATGCTTGCATCTCACATTTCAACATAGTTGGGCACACCTAAAACCGTACAAGCACATAGTGGATATTGGATTACATACAATGACAGGGCTACTGGGGAACCGCCTGCCATAGTACACCTCTAGAAATTTTTACCGAGATCGAACCTATCGATTCCAGCCAACACAAGACCAGCCTACCCCTTACTGGTTAGTACCGAATATGATCACCGCCAATGTGCCTTGAAACACATACAAAGGAAAGTGATCATAAATGTCCACTCTAGATGAGTGATGATTATACCCTAATGGGAGCGACGCATATAGCCTTGCTGCATCTCCCCTGTTTTAGTCAATTCAGGCGGATGAGGCTTGAGGCTACGTATTACCTTAAGAATAGCGTTCATTCTTGGAATGCTAACACTGCCTTCCAAGCAACGATGCAATGATAGCATTCATCCATACAAGTTGTTCTGGGTTTGAACAAACCGAATCTGCTTCAAGATCACCAACTCAATTATCTTTGAGATATCACAATTCGTAACGCACAAATCAGATCAAAGTGGTTTTTGGATAATTAAATTCAATCCCGGTCTCTTCGAAATAACCAACGAATTTTGGCCATATTTGATAGTCGGTTATTTAATTATCAAATAACATCCATAAGCAGTCATTAGGCCCAATCTATAAATCTTTCAAAATATTTATTTTAAACTATTTTTACAAAGATATATATTCAAATCTCTTCCAATATATTCAATAATTGAAAATAGTTTCAAGTACTTATATCCATAATAGGATATTTTCGAACCATATCAATACTTAGAAATATTTTCAAATTCCATTTTCTAGCTCATTACTTAGAAAATATTTCTGTATAAATCATTCCGTAGTCAAAATATTTCCAAAACCTTTCATTCAAATACTTAATATAATATTCATAAGTAAATTTCCCAAAAACATTTCAAATATCAACACTTAGGAAATATTTCATACTTATCTCATAAATCTCTGGAATTATTATTAATTCCCTTTACAATTTCCAAAAATTATCGATTATACTTGTTTATAATACAAGTAACAATTTTTAACTTCTTTTATGAATTCAGACTCATTTTTCAAAGTTCTAGTATTTCAAAATTTCGGAAATTTCCTTAAGTTTCTAGAATTCCATTATAAGATTTCTCTTATAAAACCTCATTTGTTAAACAAAAACTCGATTTACAGATCTCGAGAGTATCTACAAATAAATTTCAATCACTTCAAAACTCTCTTTCTATAAATATATAGTAAGTATTTTTAAAGAATAAAAATTTATTTCATAACTATTTAAGTAATTATTTAAACTATCAACAGAATTTTACATAAACATCGATAACTCATTTCCAATTCATTTTTAAGTAATACTAATCGATATTACGAATCTTATTATAAAAATTAAAATTTATTTCAACTAATATTAGATATTTGAAAAATCTACTCCCTCAAATATTTCAATACTAAAACAACTTTAACTATTTAGTTTAATAAATAAAAATATCATTTTAAAACAAACTTAATTTCTCGACAAAAATCTATTTTTAAAATCCAATATTACCAATATCAATATATAAATCCCTCTCGATTCATATCCCATAGATTACGTTTCAATTTCATAATCATTCTCACATTTAAAAAATAGAATCCACTATTATTTACCAAAAATCGATTTCCATATCTCGATGTAAATTCACATATGGATTTATATTTCCAATTTATCAACTAAAAATCATTTCTCCTTATTTGTAAAATGAGTTTATAAGTTTATAAACTCATTTGGGTTTCACTTGTTTATAAAAATAATCTCATTTATAAAATTTCATTTATAAATCCATTCTTTATAAATCCCATTTATTTTTCAAATCTATTTTAAATGTCGATTTCAACTCCTTTTCCACAAATCCAGAAATATCACTTCAAAATTCATTTTTAAAAATCCCTTACATAAATGCTTTTTAAAATCTCTAATTTAAACATTTTACGAACAGTTGAGTACAAATCCAAAATTGAATCATTGTTTTATCCAAATCAATTTCCTTTAAATAATCCAAATTTCGATATAGATATTTTTATATCCAAAATCTCCTTTTAATTCCATCAAATTCAAAAATAATATTTATGCTATTTAAAATACCAAAATTAAGGCCAGTGCTACTATAGCATCCAATAAATCAAATCATAACATAATCTATAATAGATTATCCATACACATCATACATCACTATATATGAAATTAAAAACTACAACCTTGAGGAATCCAGTTGGATCCCTCCAACTTATTTCCCTACAAACACAGATGTTATATAACATAAAATAATAATCCCACTTAGAGGCGGAATATCGCAATAATACAGGGTCATCCGCTATAATGCAGGGCATGTAGTGTCTCATCCGCTCCAATCGACGGGAAATATACCCAACTACTAATATATATACTACGAGATATACAATAATATGACATCCAACTGGTAATTATTATCAATACATACAATCAAACAATAAATAATTTAACACTTAGAAATAAATTCAGTTATCCAAAGTGAGTGAGATTTACCCACCTTGATTTTTTTTCTTCCGAAATTGCCAGTCGTTCCAAATTAATTCTATTTCGTAGATTTCGCGGTTACAAATCCCGCATGACTGATTCCGTTCAATTGAACGTCATATCACAAAGATATGCTATTTATGAGATAACGATTTAAATAATAAAAATATAATTTTCTTAATGACATTTATTTACATTAATTGTCGTAATTATTAAAAACAAACCCTAATCCCTCCATCTCCATTTCAAAATCGCGTTCCAGCTAATCGACTTCACTCCCGCTTCCATGCAAAACCACGCTGCGCCTCCATCTCCACGTCAATGACCACCACTGATCTCACCAAAGACGCTAGCTCCGCAACTACCCTCCCATACCCCGTGACGCCCTGCGATGTCGTCCACTGCCGTGAAATCGGCCACAAGCTGCACACGTTCGGAGGGAATTTTCGACCGCCTCCGACCTTAAAACTCCATCACCACCGATTGAACGCCATCCCCTCATCGGGTTGAACCACATTCTAGTTTGCATCTCCACCCAAAAACCCTCTACCTCCTTGATCAATCCTAGCTGTACGATCCTAGGTCTAGTTGAAGAGAAGTGAAAGAGCAGCAGGCTTGAATTTGTTGATTTTTAATTGAAGGAGGTTGCTCTCTTTTTTTTTAATTTTTTAATCTGAACGAACAGGTTGTTTATAAAAGGAAGAGAACGGTATAGGGGAACAAGAATGTGGCCAGATAAAGAATATGTTTGTGGGCAGTAGTACTAAGATGTTGGGTAAAGGTTTATATATATATGTATGTATGTATATGTATGTAATTTAAATTGTCCGCCGGTGCGGCGCAGTGGAAAGAAGACTTGGGTTCTGGTAAAAAAACTCAGGTTTGGTTCCTACCATGCGCTTCCTTATCCTATATAAATTTACTCGGGGGCATGAGGGCTTGGATCAGCGGGCGGCTTTACTGTGCCCTCCTCCGGAGTTTACCGGCCTGCAGGGTTCTCCTACGTTTTCAAATATATATATATATATAGTTTAAATTAGAAAATATCTGGCTATAAATTACGGACTCCAATCGAGGCATGCCACCAAGAATTTCTAATGCTATACCCATATTCCGAACCCAATGGAACTAGTCTCGGGACCTAATTCGATCATATAAAGAAGATAGCTTTCTGAACCCAATTATAATATTCCGATATTGATTTCAACGCGTTTCTATCCCATATGACCAAACGGTGCATCTAAACGCTACGTAATTTGAAATCTAATAATAATACACTATTATGGATCTAATGGAACTGGTTTCGCCGAATTTCAAGACTGTGCCTTAGATCGCTATTCTTACGCGTCGATTAAATCGACGATTTCAAAAATTGACGAAATTACTTGAAATTTTAGTTTTAAAAACTTTCCATCTCAATTATAATTCAAATAGAATTTATATCAACATTAGAAATCATTTTGATTCATATTCAACTAAAATTTCATTTATTCACCATTTCCGTATTACGATAAATCCCTATATTTGAAACTAAAATTCATTCAATAATTTCAACCAAAATCTTCATATTCAAAAATCAATTTATATTCCATATCAATATTAAAAACCACTTAAATATTCAAAATCAAATGATGGAAAATCCATGTCGTTACATTCCTTCCTCCTCAAAAGAAATTCGTCCTCGAAATTGCTAAAGTAGTCAAAATGCTCCAAACCATTAACTTTTCAAAACCCACTTAGTTAAAACTTGACATTTCACTTTTCTAAGTCCTTTAGCTCCATACAAAACATTTATTTTCCATTTCTAAACTAAAATCCCATATTTCAATTACAATACGAAATCAAATTTCGGTTTGCAAAAATTTTCCAAAAATTTTCAAAACTTTTCTAACACCCTAAATTTTCGAATTTATCTGGCAGAGTCTACCTTGGACGGAGAGCCTTTTGCAATATCACAAATATGATAAGAAGATATACATCGGCTCTTTTGGTCGAAAAATGCAATACATACATACATACATATATATATATATATATATATATATATATCAATATTTTTATTTTTCCCACGCTAAATTCCTAAGCGTATCTTATTTTAGTGTTATTAAGTGAGCTCTCTCAATTTATATGCAATCGCACAACCAAAATATAGCCAAATGGTCTTCTTGTACCTGTACTTACTCAATTAAACACGTAAGTCCCAAAAATATGAAATTTTGTAACATTTCAAGCATTTCCCTAGTTAAAAGCAATATTTGCATAAAACAACATGTCCTATATGTATTTTAAAGCAATAAAAGGGTTCCAACATTAATTTAGTTACCATCAATCGATTTATATACCATTTCATTCATATTGAATGATTCACAAACAAATTTACTTGCATCCAAATCATATTTACACACAATATATTCATATCCATTCCAAATTGATTTTAAATCAATTTATTCACTTTCCATTAATTCACAAAATTTTGCTTTCTTCCATTTATGTCTAATGACAGTTTAATCCATGTTATTCGGTGATATTCAGTTAATAAAATAACCATTCCAGTTTATAGTTATTTTAAATTGATTCCAAATCAATTTATCAACTTTTAATTACTTTACATTCAATTTATTCACAAAATCTTGTGTTCTCAATTTTATATTCAACGAAAAACCAATCCATGCTAATTTATTTATGAATCATCTCAAAACTGGTTACTTAAGTTGAATTTCATTCTTATCAACAATATTCCCACCCATATTCAACTTAAACTGAATCCATTTATAATCCATGTTATCACCATTTCTGTAACGCCCCACTTCTATACTCTCACTAACTAAGGACATTACTGGGTAATGATGTCGATTAGCGTGAAGAATAAGGCTATTGAGGAGTGACCAACTGTATAATTGCTTTGAACGAGTACCAACATGTAGGATAGTATATCACGCATTTCATTTCAAGAGGAAATCTAACATATTCAATACAAACTAAAAGCTACAACATAGTTGGCTAAATGCCCTTCAGAAAAAATATAAATAATCATAACAAAAAAATCAGACACAGATATTTATATCACTAAGGCGGAAACAGATATGAATATAATACATAGAAGTGAACATCATAGTAGTGGTCATACAAGATCCACTACATCACAAAAGAATATGTACATGTACTACACAAAAGAATATGAATACATCAAATAGTCTCTATCTCGTATACCTGAAAGATAAAATTACTAAACTAAAGTAGTTAGCCAAAAGTCGGAAGATAGTCCCTGCTAAGAAGTCAAGTGGAAGCATCTGAAACACCTTAGTCTGACCCAAGTATTATTTAAAAAGAAAAATAATAAATGAATCGGTCTATCTATGATTATCATGAAAGATGAGACAGGATAAGAGATATGACAAATATATATGATAACAATAAAGAAACATATAATATCTCATGTCTTCTCAAACCCCCAAAAAGAATATCATAATCTTTAATTTTATTCACCAAATCACAAATACTGATAAAGCTTATCAATGAAAATCAAAAAAATTAGTGAAACACAAATTCCAGAAATCAATAATTAGAAATCTAGAAAGCAAAAAAGGGGGAGGCTTATCACAAACGGGAGCATGAAAACTCACCAACACGTGTATCACAAACAGTACGCTATCCCATGGGTCACTAATCCATAGAAATGAGCCAAAGCTCCACAGAACAGGGTGTAGTCCCCTCTTGCGGACAAATGAGTCGAAGCTTCACAAACGGTCAAAAGACCATGGGTTGCTACCCCACCAAATTGAGCCGAAGCTCCATAAAACGGGGTACAGTCCCCCACATGGATAAGGTGACACTGCACATCGTAAGTCTAAATCACGAAATGATCATCATTGATCAACAAGTGTAAATTACACTAAGCTAGTAAATAAATGAGTTTAGCTTCATGTCCCATAACCACTGGCTTAACTTAAATATTTACGAACAAATTGTAGATTACCACTCGAAAATTGTCACAAGATTTCAATCGAACAAGTCCAAGAATTAACCAACAAAGTAAACACAAGCGTTTCGTACCACTTGTTTTGTTAAGTCGTTTAATTGGATTTCTCATACGAATGAGGTAAAGGTTTGTATATACTAGTAGATTGGAAAACAGTTTAAAAATTGAGCTTTGTATTAAAAGTAGTGTTGAAATCATTTTTGTGAAAGAATTTTAGTATTTACTACTAGTATAAAACTTTTGTATTTAAAGGTGACAAATCGCAGAAATGATTGTAAAAACAATCTATCACAAAAATCCACTTTTCAATGATGTGAATTAAAATCATGGAAATCGATATCAATTCCATTGAATGGAAACACCAAAAATCTAGAAAAGAGATCATTAAAGTTGATATTGAATGACAATAACTATTTGGATAATCAAAAATAGATATATCGAAAATCCACACAAAAAAAGTCAAATATCAAAATTTAAAAGCCATAGACGTCTGTGGGAAATCCACAGACGTCTATCCTATGTTTTGGGAAATTGTAACCCAGAGGTCACAGACGTTTGTGGATAATCCACATACGTCTGTCGCCTTTAGCGAGACAGAATTTGCAAAGCCTTTAAATAGGTAAATCTACACAACTTTACGGATTCGAAAGCAATTGATTGAGCAATTGCGACTAAGGATTTATGCCAAGCGACAACCCAGCTCTAAAGGCTCTTCAATTCACCCAAAACAACATGTCAAAACACCCATACTAGGGTTTTCATAAATTTTGACTTCAAAATACCCAAATTAGAAAAATTCACCAAACTAATTCAATTCAAAAGCAATTGAATAAAAAATAGATGTTAGGAATTCATACCTAATAATAATCAAAGCTATAGCTATAGATGTGAGTTCAAGAACTCGCCTTTAAAATTAAAAATAGAAAAGACAAGCTCCAAAACAAGCTTAGATCGATTCCTCCTCAACTACATCTCTGGAATCTCCAATCTAGTATCACATGCAAAGATTTCCTACATTAGGTTATTGGAATTTCTGAAAATTGGAGAGTGATTGAGATGGAAAAGATGAAGAGGATGCTTAACTAAGCTTCTTTTTGATTTATAACTTGGTTTGAATTCCTAAGGAAAGCTAGGGCTTGCGAATTTTAATTTCCTTTCTTTTCCCTCATTTCCATTATCTTGAGAGTGTTAGGAAATTGTGAATGAAATGAAGGAATGGGAGAGGAGTTAGGGTATTTGGTAGAAGGGTTTGGGTTATCTTGTTGGGTTAATGGCTAGAAACAACCCAAAGCCAAAATGAAAATACCAAAATCCTAATCAACTCCAAACACAACAATGTTTATACTTAAAAAAGTTATAAACATCGATTGAACTTAATGAAAGTGGTCTCGAGTCCGAATTCGACTGTTTACAAAAAGTCACATTTCGGACTTTAATTCAACTAGCAATACTATATTTAAATAAAACATTTAAATATATAATTGTAAAATATGCGAGTTGTTACAGACACCCATCCTTAAAGAAATTACGTCCTCACAATACTTCAGAAGGAAATTAGGAGTAACACCATTCTATGACATAACAACACAAAAAAAGAAGATTAAAATGAGAAGTTCACCTTAAGAAGCACGAGAGAGTAAATCCGGATGTGTTCGCTCGATGAATTCTCTGGATTCCCAAGAACAATCCTTAGTATTTACAGACTATTGAACTTTCCAAGTGATATGTCTTTGTTACGAAAGCGTTTAACCTCCGTAGCAATGATGCGAGTAGGATGTTGCTCATTTTTTAAATTAGGTGAAACCTTAATTTCTTCAATAACACTAGGCTCAAGAATAGAATCAGAATTTCTAAGGCATTTCCATAGCTGAGGAACATGAAATACGTCATGAATAGCAAAAATTGAGCAGGTAACGAAAGATGATAAGCCATGGAACCAATGCGTACGGTGATGGGAAACGGGCCAATATATCGAGGTGCTAATTCTCCCGATCGACTGAAATGCACTATACCCTTCATAGGTGAAACACGAATGAATACCAAATCTCCTATAGAAAATTCCAAATTCCTTCTTCGGTTATCGGCATAGGATCTTTGTTTACCCTGAGCTTCTTTCATCCTATGACAAATAAGGTTAATTTTTTTTGTGGCATCATGAATAAAATCTGGACCTAAAACCAGTTTCTCACCGATTCCAAGCCAACACGAAGGAGATCGGCATGGCCATCCGTAGAGTGCCTAGAAAGTTGCCATACTAATACTAGATTGGAAGCTTTTATGGTAAGAAAACTCAACAATAGAAATGTGATCTTCCCTACTTCCCCTAAAATCAAGAACACATGCACGAAGGAGATCTTCAAGAATTTGATTCACACGCTCGATTTGTCCATTGGACTAAGGATGATAAGCGATGCTAAAATTAAGCTTAGTTCCCAAAGTTTTTTGAAGACCTTTCCAAAATCCACTAGTAAATAATAGATCACGATCGCTAACGATAGAAGTAGGAATTCCATGTAATTTAACATTTTCTTTAACATAGAGTTTAGCCAAAAGAGGTACGGTCCGGTTGGACCAAACAGGAAGAAAATGGGTGGATTTTGTAAGTCTATCTACAATCACCTATACATTGTCATGACCTGAACGAGAATGGGGAAGACCGTCGATAAAGTCCATGGAAACTTGATCCTACTTCCAAAAGGAAATGTCTGGAGGTTGTAATAACCCACCGAGCCTCTGATGCTCGGCCTTTACAAGATGGCAAGTCATGCAACGCTGAATAAAGTTAGCAATATTAGATTTTATTCCATCCCAATAATGTAGTCATTTCATGTCCGCGTACGTTTTACTACTACCATGATGAATTGTAAACTTAGAACGATGTCAATCTTCTAAAATGTTTTTACGGAGATCACTAATATTTGGCACACTAAGTCTACCAAATTTTTGAACGCCTCCACGAACATCGATTTCAAAGTCTTTCAAACCATCAATATTATTGTTATCTCTACAACTTTGGCTAAGATGATCCAATTCGAAGTAATGCTTTTGGGCTTCAAGGATGTGGTCTAAAAGAGAAGGATGAGCCTCATGGCTACATAAAACAAGAGATGAACATGAATCAGATTCACGATCTCGAATCTCACAAGTGGATAAAGTCTCGAGATCATTTCGTTCAGGTATCATCATGAAAACAACCACTTGTTGCTTACGACTAAGGGCATCAACAACACAATTTCCCATTCCAGGAGTATAAAGAATATCAAGATCATAAGATGCAGGGAATTCGAGCTAACATTGTTGCCGCAAATTAAGTTCCTTTTAAGAGAATAAACAATATAAATATTTATAATTAGTGTAGAGAACAAATATCACTCCCAAAAGATAATGACGCCAAATTCTGAGAGCGAAAACAATAGCCGCGAGCTCTAAATAATAAGTGGCATATCTAGTCTCGGCAGGCTTTAACTGCTAGAAGCATAAGCAGTAACATGTTCCCTTTGCATGAGAATGGCTCCCAAATCAATATGATTAGGATCGGTATAAGCAATCTAGTCTTGGTTCACTTTGGGAATCACAAGAATAAGAGCATCGAAAATGAGTTCTTTTAATTTCTGAAAAGAAGCTTCACATTTGTTTGACCAAATGTACTTGACTCCCTTCTTTGTAAAACTAGTAAGAGGTAAGGAAATTTTAGAAAAGTCTTTTATGAATCGACGGTAATAGCCCGCCAATCCAAGAAAACTATAAATTTCCGTTACACTCTCCGGTCTCTTCCAGTTTTGAATCCCTCAATCTTTGAAGGATCCATGGAAATTTCGGATTCAGAAATAATATGTCCTAAAAATTTCACACGAGATTGCCAAAACTAGCACTTAGTAAATTTTGCTTTCAGTTGATTGCTCCTAAGAGTTTCCAACACAATTCGAAGATGTTTTTCATATTTTTCCTCGGTTTTAGAATGAACAAGAATATCATCGATAAAGATAATAACAAATCGATCAAGGAAGTCTTCGAAAACTCGATTCATAAGGTCAACAAAATAACCTAGAGCATTCGTTAAACCAAATGGCATAACAAGCCATTCATAAGATCTGTAAGAGTACAGAATGATGTCAAAGGAATACTATCCTTTGCAATTCGAAGCTGATGGAAATCGATTGCTAAGTCTAACTAAGAAAAGACTCTAGCACTGCAAAGTTGATCGAATAGATCATCAATCCGAGGTTAGGCATATTTATTCTTAATGGTAAGATCATTAAGATTGTGGTAGTCAACACAAAGTCTGAGTGTACTATCAGATTTCTTTACAAAGATAGCTGAAGCTCCCCAAGGAGTGGAACTAGATCGAATAAACTATTTTGCTTTCAATACGGATAATTGTTTACGCATCTCCATATTTTTCTTATTGGACATACGATAAGGAGGACGAGTGATAGGTAGAGCTCCAAGGATTAGATTAATTCTGAACTCAATTTCTCGCTTAGGTGGTAATCCTAAAACAGGCTCAAAGATATCGAAAAATTCATGAACAATGTGAATAAGGGAAATGACATCTTCCTCATCATCATTGTCATCATCATATCGATTTAGAGAATATAAGGATGCCACCAAATTGGAATCAAAATCATTAAGAACGATAGAAATCCGCTTAACAGATTGGGGATGTTGAAGATGGATAGTCCTCTCGGGACATCGGATGTGGGCTTCATAACGATTAAGCCAATCCATTCCCAAAATCATTCTGAAACCTAAATAACACATAACATGCAAATCGGCACAGAAAGCGTAATCACATAATATAATCTCAACATCCTTACTAAATAAACCGAGTGTTGTGGATCCACTACCTGAGCTCGCAATTTTCAGTGAGGTCATCAAGCCCATAACATTTAAAGATAAAGTATCCACAAGTTCTTTTGATATAAAAGAATGAGATGCACCTATATCAAAAAGAATTTGAATAGGATGACCATGAAATATAATAGTGCCATCAAGGATAGAATGAGAAATACCTTGACTAAGAGAAAGGTTACTAGGAGCTTGCACAACATTTAGCTTTCCTTCTTTCTTGTTTTGAAGTTTGGGACATGAAGATATAGGATGACCCGAACTTTTGCAATAGCGACAAGTAAGGGACCTTGGACACTTATTGGTATAGTGGTCCTTAGAACCACAATTGTAGCATTCGCCACGACCAGGGGTAGGTGTCTTTGCTACCGAAGTTGCTTGCTTCCTTTTCTTGTTAGGATTAGGGCCTATGAACTTATTATCGGGATGCCTCTTCTTGTTGTTGTTGAAGTTATTCTTGGCACCCCCACCATCAACATCACTTTCTTTATTGGCCTCTTCAAGTCGAAGAGCGATATATACAAGCTGATCGAAAGGCACTTCTAGTTTCAGAAGTAAAGCCTTTTTAAGATTCTTATTCAGACCATAGATAAATCTTTAATTTTTCTTTAATGGGGTATTAATATACTCGACCCCATATTTAGAGAGGGATTCAAAAATGCGACATAATCCGTCGTAGAAGATTCACCCTGAACAAGATCAATGAAACATCGAGCTAAAGATACCTTTTCTGCTTCAAGTACAAATTTTAACTCGAACCTTTCTCAGAATTGCTCCCAAGCAAGATCCACTTCAATGATTTCTAAATTTAAAAGCTCGTACTAATCTAATGATCTCTACTGGAGCATGCTAGAAGGTAATTGGACTTGATGTAAATCCAAAAGATTCGTGCGAGAAAAGATGTGATCGCATGTTCTAAGCCAAGCTTGGACTTCTATTGTAACGACCCGGAAATTTCGATCCCGGAAATTCCAGATAGTTAGTGAAAAGAAGAAAGAGAAAGAAGAAGAAACAGAAAACTCAAACTCAGAATCTCACATTCGCAACGGATAAAATATAATATCACATAAATAATAGTTTACAAAGAAAATATGTACCATTTCACTTATATTTTTATACATCAGAGTTACAACATATATACAAACAGTGGACATATACAATCAACATGTCCCAGATATGCAACAATATATCACAGCGTAAATACTCCAAACGTTCTTGCCATCCAGCTCGACTCCTGAGCTCCAAAACGTCCTTACCTGAAAATATGTAATACTCGGTCCGACCTGAGCATTACATCAAAGTAACACCCGAGTCAGGCTGGAAACCAGCGTGAGTAAACCCATCTAGCATGAATTACAAAAGCATACAACATATATATAACCCGGGTACTTATATCAATTTACAACTTCACGAGATGTTATAGACATCACACACATCAATTCTAAGTGCTAAAGCTTAGATTAAATGATCCAGTTCACATAAATCATTCCATTACACCCTATTGATTCCACATATCAAGATTATATAAAATCGAAGTGGTTTCGGGTATTAACTAATACCCGACTCCAGTCTCTTCGAATTCAATAACATCTTATCCCAAATTATTCAAGTGAAACATAACTTCAAACTTTAAATACAGGATGTTACTTCCATAGTGATTTATTTCGATAGATAACTACCATATTATTATTCAATCCAATCATACCACAAAACACTTCAGATCAGGAATATCAAATAATCTGTAGCATTAAATATTATTCAGTAACTCATCGGTAAGATTAATTAGCCACACCGTTTCTAATTAATTTAAATAAATTAAATTAACTTCCACAATTACTGCACATCCTGGCACTTAATCATTAATAAATTTCAATACAATTATTTATTCTTTATCTATCCACCTCAATCAATCTTCTTTAATTAATTATTCTAAACTAATTATCCTTGGTTAATTATTCCTTAATTACATTTAAGTAATTAACTCTCAATTAATTACTCAAATTGATTAACCTCTATTTGTCCATATTAATTACATTAATTCTTAATTAATTACTCAAATTTATTTTTCTATAATCACTTATATTGATTAATTATCCATAAATTAATCATACTCATGAGCTCCCAAATTAATTACATTAATTAATCTTTTAATTATTCTTAACTATTTACACTGTTTAAACGTTTAATAAATCTCATTTAAACAACTAACTATTCTTCAATTAATAATATCGATAAATTAATCCTCTAATTACTTACCTTAATTTATTAATTACCTTAAATAATATTTAAATTAATTGCACAACAAAATAATTCTTAAATTTCATACTGCAATCTTACTTTGAACAACACGCTATTTGAGATCTTCTTGATTTGTTTAGTTATACCATAATCCTACTATCCTTTAAAATTCCTCATTCAATTTATTTGAATCAACTAGAGATTCAATCAAATGACTCGCAAAAGAATATATTTTTTTCAAATTCAACCAATTTTCTTAACCACAAAATAATAAAAATAAATAATTAAATCATGTTGGATAATGCTTGAAACTTGTTTTCAAAGATTTGATTTTCCCTGGAACTTGTAAAATTTAGGATGTTTCCCTGCCTTAAAACCTGGTACAACAATTACTCGCATAAAAGTATACTCGGTAGCTAAATAACCCGAGTCCAATGCTCAAAACATCGGGCACAACACGAGTCAAACCCAAAATTTCCCTATTCCTTCTTCTTCCCTACTCCCCGCTTTATTCAAACTTCTATTTCTTCTTGAGTTCTGAAATTATAGAATAACAAAGCTTACACGACACGAAAACAACTCGGGCAACATAGTAAAATCTTCGAATTCGACTTCGAGTTCGAACTAGCACCACAAAATACAGAAAACAACCAGATCAGACACACACGCGAGATGATGCACGTGCACAATCGCCGACCACGTTCTGACACCTCCGGCCTATCCTCAACAAGTCACTCATCGTCACGTCAATCCTTTCCAGCCATCGACTCGATACCCCAAAGCCCAAATCAAAATCGAGCCTTCCTGCAGAACTTTGAAAACCAAACCCATTGAAAATCTGCCTCGACGAGGTGATTCTGGCCACCGGAACCACCAAGACTTCACCAGTGCCTTCATTTACGACCCCAGTATCTCTTCCTCAATCCACGTGTAGCTTAATGCGCTGTAGAAACCACCGCGACAAATTTTCAATCCTCGACATATCTAGGGTTTAAAACCCAATTTGCTTATCACCGACTCTACCGCGATTGTGAACACTTAACCCCATTTTTCCCAACTTCAATGATCGCCTAACTACCTCCAGTCAAAGCCTCGTCCTCAAAAACTACTTCAATCGTTGGAGCTTACTTGAAAACTAAAAACTGGTCATTCCCAAATTGCTAACCCAATACCCATCTAAAATTCATAATTTTAGTTTTAAAATTCGAGTTTTCTCGTGTTGATTTAAGCTACATGTTTGATTCATAAAACAATTTGTTTGATTTTAACATTTTTGCTAAAATCTTACTGTATTTACAAAGTTACAGAATATCTGCAAATTAAAAATACTTAAACAAGTTTAAAACTTGAATTATGATTTCTCAAACTCATATTGTTTTTAAATTCTAAGTTTAATAGTAATTTTGGGTAAGAAGTTTGAAATTTTTTTCCTGAAATGTTAAACTCTTTATATTCTTTTTTTTTGAAACAGAGAAGAGCATGCACTATAATCTTGCACAGATCAAAATCAATCACCCATATCCAGAGATCCCTACTTATACATGCATGTGCATAACACAAATACAATACACAATCACATGCATAGAATTTAGATCCATTTTAAGTTTTTAAAGAAAAGGGTTGCTCATAAGTAAAAAAAATTCAAACAGGTTTAAGCATTTAAAAGTGTAGAAGATTACTCACCTGCATATGCCTAGAACAGAGAACCTCTAATTTTGATAACAACTTTTGGACCTTAAAAATTGAGTTGCTGGAAAAAAATGTTTTCTTTGATTAAAAATCTTGCATGCTTGCTTCTGAAATCTGAAAACTGAGTGGTTGTAGTTTGCTTATCAACTGAAATGCTTGCTTTCCCAAAACAGAATTAAAGTTGCTCATTTATCTCAGGTTGTAAAAACAGGCTAACGCTTTGATTTATATCAAACTGGAGTTGCTGAGATGTTGAAAATGAATTGCAGGCTTGTTTATATAAGTGTTTTGAGGATCTACAGGTTTTGATTAACAGATTTTGGATCTGAAAAATGAATTCAGGATGTTGAATTTAAATTTTTGGTTTTGAGGAGTGAATTATAGATTTTGTAAAAAGGGTTTGAGTTTTGTTTGAGAAATTTACAGGCTGAAATTTTATTTTCTCTTAGCTTTTGAAAAGGAAAGGATAAAAAAAGAAATTGGAAGGAAGAAACAGTGGTTATATAGGTGAATTTGTAATTTAGAAAAACTAAAAATAATATGACACTTGCTTTAAAAATCCCACACTTGTCATATACCTTTGTTAATTAATTAACACATGTTTAAACAAACTTCCAAAGTTTTTCACTTGTCCTACAAGTATTTATTATTTTTTTCATTAAATATTAATAAAGGCTTTTATACTCACTTTATTATTTCATAAGTGCTTACCTATGTTTATATATGAATTACTTAAAGAAAATGTTATAAAACCAATTATATAAAATTAAAAGCTTATTCATAAAATTTAAATCTAAATATCTTATTTGTAATTAATAATCCTATTTAAAAAATTTATTCATCTATACTTAAAAACAACCCATTATCATTATTGTTTGAACATAACAATTTTTTATCAATTTAAAATAATTTAAAAATGAAGATTATCATATTAAATTTGGTTTGAAATTCCGGAAAATCACATCTATAACGCTTTTGGAACCTTTGAATGGCTTTCCATCCAAATTGGTGTAATTACTGCACAAGCGTGCAAACTCAGATTTAGGATGAGTAGGCTCAGGAATGGAATCGGCAGCTTAGGCATTTGTTACAAGATCCAAAAGCTGTTGAGCAGACATGAATATGCTATCATGAGGAGGACCACTGACTAGTGCTAGGACGGCTTGCTCTAACCAATTTTCTTCTTAAACAAAAAGAAAGAAGGGGAAAAATGTTACTCTTGGAATGAATTCAAATGACCTTGATAGATAAAACAAGGCATCATTAAATAAGATAGGACATGGCGAATCCTAAGACTCGAATTAAATCCTAGGGCTATTCAATAGCGTGAAGAATAAGGCTGTTGAACAGCGACCAACTGTATAATTGCGTTGAGCAAGTACCGATATGTCAGATAGTATATCACACATTTCATTTCAAGAGGAAATCTGACATGTTCGAAACAAACTCAAAGCTACTACACAGTGGCTAAATGTTCTTCGGAAACAATATAAAATAATCATAACATAAAATCAGGCACAGATATTCATATCACTAAGGCTGAAACATATACGAATATAATACATAGACGTGAACGTCATAGTAGTGGTCATATAAGATCCACTACATCACAAAGGAATAGGTACATGTACTACACAAAAGAATGTGAATACATCAAAGAGTCTTCATCTCGTATACATAAAAGATAAAACTACTAAGCTAAAGTAGTTAGCCAAAAATCAGAAGATAGTCCCCGCTAAGAAGTCAAGTGGAAGCACCTGAAATACCTCGGTCTGACAAAGTATTATTCAAGAAGAAAAATAATAAACGGATCAGTCTACCTATAATTATCATGAAAGATGAGATAGGATAAGAGATATGACAAATATAAATGATAACAATAAAAATCATACAATATCTCAAGTTTTCTCAAACCCCCAAAAAGAATATCATATTCTTTAATTTTATTCACCAAATCATAAATATTGATAAAGCATATCAATGAAAATCACAAAATTTGGGGAAGCACAAATTACAAAAATCAATAATTAGAAATCTATAAAGCACAAAAAGGGGAGGCCTATCACAAACGGGAGCATGAAAACTCACCAATACATGTATCATAAACAGGACGATATCCCAAGGGTCGCTAACCCATAAAAATAAGCCGAAGCTCCACAGAACAAGGTGTGGTCCCCCTGGCAAACAAATGAGTCGAAGCTCCACAAACGGTCAAAAGACCATGGGTTGCTACCCCACAAAATTGTGCCGAAGCTACATAGAACGGGGTGCAGTCCCCCGCGCGGATAAAGAGACATTGCACATCGCAAGCCTAAATCACAAAATGATCATCATTGATCAATAAGTGTAAATTACATTAGCCTAGTAAAAAAATGAGTTCAGCTTCATGTCCCATAATCGATGGCTTAACCTAATTATTTACGAACAAATTGTAGATTCCCACTCGAATATTGTCACAATATTTCAATCGAAAAAGTCCATGAATTAATCAACAAAGTAAACGCTAGCGTTTCATACCACTTGTTTTGCTAAGTTGTTTAATTGGATTTCTCGTACGAATGAGGTAAAGGTTTGCATATACTAGTAGATTGGAAAAGAGTTTTAAAATCGAGCTTTGTATTAAAAGTAGTATTGAAATCATTTTTGTAAAACAGTTTTAGTATTTACTACTAGTATAAAACCTTTGTATTTAAAGGTGACAAATCACAGAAATGATTGTAAAAACAATCTATCACAAAAAAATCGACATTTCAATGACGTGAATCAAAACCATGGAAATCGATATCAACTCCACCGAATGAAAACACCAAAAATCCAGAAAAGAGATCATCGAAGTTGATATTGAATGACAATAACTATTTGGATAATAAAAATAGATATATCGGAAATCCATATAAAAATAAGCTAAATTTTAGAATTTTACAGCTACAGACATCTGTGGGAAATCCACAGACGCAAGTCTCCTATTTCGAGAAATTGTAACCCTAAGGTCACAGATGTCTGTGGATAATCCACAAGCGTCTGTCTCCTGTATCAGGAAAGAATTTGCAAAGCCCTTAAATGGAAAAATCTACACAACTTCTCGGATTCGGAAGCGATCGAATGAACAACTGCGACTAGGGATTTATGCCAAAAGACAACCCAACCCTAAAGGCTCTTCAATTCACCCAAAACAACATGTCTAAACATCCATACTAGGGTTTTCATAAATTTTGACATCAAAATACCAAAATTAGGGAACTACACCAAATCAATTCAATTCAAAAGCAATTGAATGAGAAATAGATGTTAAGAATCCATACCTAACAACAATCAAATCTATAGACATAGATGTGAGTTCAAGAACTCACCTGTAAAATTAAAAATAGGAAAGACATGCTCCAAAACAAGCTAAGATCAATTCCTCCTCAACTACACCTCTAGAATCTTCAATCTAGTATCACATGCAAAGATTTCCTAGATTGGATTATAAGAATTTCTAAAAATTGGAGGGAAATTGAGATGGAGAAGATGAAGAGGATGCTTACCTAAGCTTCTCTATGATTTATAACTTGAATTTGAATTCCTAAGAAAAGCTAGGGCTTAGGAATTCTGATTTCCCTTCTTTTCCCCCATTTTTCCTTTAGCTTGAGAGTGTTAGGAAATTGTGAATGGAATGAAGGAAGAGGAGAGGAGTTACGGTATTTGATAGATGGGTTTGGGTTATCTTGTCGGGTTAATGGGCTAGAACACAACCCAAAGCTCAAATCAAAATACCAAATCCTAATCAACTCCAAACACAACAATGTTTATACTTAAACAAGCTGTAAATGTCGATTTGAACTCAATGAAAGTGGTCTCGAGTCCGGATTCGACTGTTTACAAAAAGCCACATTTCAGACTTAATTCAAGTATCGATGCTATATTTAAATTAAACATTCGAATATATAAATGTAAAATATGTGGGTTGTTACAATTTCAATCCATTTCTATTTTATTAGACAACATTTCAAAAAATACCTAATTCGCTTACATTTAAGTCGAATTCCATTTATAACTCAAGTTCTTCATTCAAATTCAATCCATAATTCATTTTACTAAACCAAGTTAAGTTCCTTTTCTATATTCAATTAACTAATTAATTTGTCTAATTAGCTCACCTTTATTTTATAATTCAAAATCTAATTTTTATTTCAAAAACCACTTCTATTGGGTCGACTTGAGTTCAACTTTATTTTATTATATAAATTTGGGTTTCCATTCCTTCACCAAAAATATCAAACCATCTCTATTCAGTTTTTTTATTCCACTTTTCCAATTTATAAGTTACACGGCTTATTTTTCACATTTTCATCAATTCTATACTTGAGTTGATTCCATTCAAAATTTATAACTTATAGTTATATAATCATTTTGCAACTCAAATTTTATATTCAATTCCATTCGATATCATTTCTAATCCAATCCAATTTTATTTAACTTAGCTTAAGTTGAATTCAGTTCATACAATTCATTTTAACTTACTTAAGTTAAAATCCAATTCCAGAATTCCATTTTTTACACTTCTTTCCTTAGTTATATCATTCTCAACTTATAAGTTCAAAAAACTATTTCCGGATATTTTTATAAAACATTTAAATAAGGATTCTAGAATTCAAACACCTAATTTCATTTCAAATCATTTTAAAATCATATATATATATATAAACCAAATCACACTTTTTAAATATAAACCAAACCTGGCTTTTACCTAAAACAAATTCCCTTTGGAATTCCCAAATCAACCTTTGTTTCCAAACAAAAATCATTATATCAAATTACTACGATAGGAATCCATCACTTAGAAACTCGAAAATGAAGACTGATGATGCGCCCGTCATCACCAGAATTATTTTCCAGCGACTGTAGTGAGTTCAGTGCTTTATCACTTTCAAAATCCATTTAAAAACTTTTTCTAGTCAAATACTTTTCAACAATAATATTACCATTATTTATTTCAAAACACTTGGAAAACATTTTCGAATTTTGCGGGATTTAAATTTCCAAATTCTGGTTTTATTCAAATTTTTGTTTTAACTCATTTGTATAATTCATACTTATACTTTTTATGTGACGCCCTACCCCGAGACCCACATTAACAAAGAGAATTACTTAGTAATTCTGTTTACTAATGCAGAGAATAGGGATGGTTAAGGGTGTCTATCATAGTCTTGCATTAGGTAAGATCTATGTATGTCGGTATTTGTACTTTTTTCCATTTCATCTCAAGTATTCAACATACTTAATTCCTATGTAATACACTACTTTAGTGGCTACAGGATTGATTCAGAAACAAAGTATAATAACTACAACAAGCGAAAGTCACAGAATAGCAACGTAGATAATATACATACACATACATCAAATATCATATAAAATATCACAAGTGGTATTCAATCACTATACATATACATACATCCCCTAAAAAAGAATGTACATCTTAAGGTTCCCAAACAAAAGGCTACTACACAAAAACTATGCCATATCCAAGGTCGATGATGGAGTCCAAAAGGTAAAGTAAGATAACTTTTTACCCTAAAAATGATTCATTAGATTTAATCTCTTATTGTGATGCTAACTATGCTGGTTGCAAATCTGACCGAAAAAGTACAAGTGGACATGTCACTTTTTGGGGCATTCTCTGATTTCATGGTTTAGTAAAAAGCAAAATACTATTTCGATATCAACAACCGAAGCAGAATATATCTCTGCTGCTTTAGCTTGCTCTCAAGTCATTTATATGCAACAAACCTTAAAAGGTTTTGAATTAACAATTTCAAAATCACCAATTTATTGTGATAATGCTGGTGCAATAAATTTATCTAAAAATCCTACTCATCATGCTAAGACTAAACTGATATCAGACATCATTTTCTTGGAGATAATATAAGTAAAGAGATTATTTCTCTTGAATCTATCAACTTCAAGAATCAAATTGCTGATATTTTAACCAAACCCTTAAATCAATCTATATTTACTAAATTAAGAAGAGAACTAGGCATTTGTTCAGTAACTGAGTTATAAAATATAGACATACAAACACTTAAGCAAAGGTATAAAAGAAAAACCCAAAATTTTTCATAGGTATGTCGACATACCTCTATCACCCATGTCGACATACAAAGGCAAATTTTGAAAATTTGATTTTCCCTCGAAAATAATTAAGTAGTTACACAAACCTATGTATTTCGAAATTTTCTTTCTTTTCACTTCTCTTTCTCTATATTAAACTTCTGAAAAATAAAATTAATGGCCTCCTCCACAAAATCAAACCAAAATGACACAATTTCTTTTCCTTCTCCTCATTCTGGCCCATTTCAACGTACTACACTGGCACGTGTAATAAAGATTGAGGAATCTTTGAAGGATGCCACACAAATATTGACTGAACTTCAAGTTGTGCAAATAAAGATGGAAAACGAACAAGAAAAGCAAGGCAAAATTCTTCGGAGTTTGCAAAAATTCCAAATGGATAATCATGAAAATCCTATTGTGATTGAAGAAGATTCTCCCAACATTCAAGTTCATATCCCTTTAGAGCACGGCGAAGAAGAAGAAGAAGAGGAAGAAGAAGAAGATGAAGAAGCACCTATGGAAGAAGACGACAAGGTGGTCTGCGTAGGCGAAGTGTGTTTTAACAAAGATGGAAATTTGGTTGAACAACAAGGAAACTTTTGTTTTCATTATCCAAATTGTTCAATTCACAAATCTCCAATTATCAAAAACTCTCATTAGAAGCATAATTCTATAATTTATGTACTTAAATATATTTATGTGTATATAATCCATATAAATATGTAAATATAACATTGTATATAATAATTTCTGTTTCGCTTATTATATTTCCTTATTACTATTTAATTTAGATAGTATTAGATTACGGGAGAGTTATATATGTATGTATTAGATTAGTTTTTTGTTAATGACAAAAGGGGAGAATTATAAAATAGATTAATTAGAGTACTAGGCTTAGATTAATAGAGTGTGATTAGTTTTAGGGGGAGTTATAGTAAAGGTGAAGTATATTTTATAAACATAGGTTGTCATCATCAAAAGAGGGAGATTTTTAGTCCTTGAAAAGGATGGTTTTGATGACAACAACCTTAGGACTTATTATAGAATATAAATACTAACATTGTAGTGTAGATATATATGTATAAGCAGGATATAAACATGCAGGTACCAAGAATGAAGACTGTACAATATAGAGATACAAGGCTGATGAATTTAAAGATCGAAGATATCAAGATTGAAGACTCATGAGTATCAAGATATCAAGAGTTCAAGATTTCAAAGTATAAGATAAGTATTGAGTTTAGAATTATTTAAAACTTCTTAAAATCACTTACATCATTATTCAAAATTTATCCGTGTAATGGAATCCACTACGAGCCTGTTAAAGGGATGGAATCCACGACAATATCTAGTGGAACATATAGTGGTCATATTTTGAAATCCACTAATTTTATGAAAATGCTTCTCAAAAATATATCTCATATTTAAAAATGTTTTTCAAAATCTTCTTTTCAAAAAGATATCTCTCTTGTTTGACATACTTTAGCCTAAAAATTATCATTATCATTTTTAATATTTTGATTTCAAAATTGCCCTTGATTTTAAACTATCTTTTTTTTAATATTTAGCTTTTAAATATTTATATACTCGGATTTTAAATCACTTTATAGATTAAGATTATATATTTAAAATTACTTTCTAAAATCTTTTATATGTTTAAACTATATTCAAGTATATTTATAAAAGTTTAGAAATTGTTTCGAAAAATTATAGAAACCGATTTTAATAAGAAAATCAAAATCACCATTTTTGCCCAGAGCATGTCAACATACTCCTCCCCCATGTCGACATGGTGCCCGTTAATATTCAAAATTCGAATTTTCAAAAGAAGTGTCTATTCGTCGTATCCTTTCACGAATAGGTATGGTTGTTGATCTTCTATAAATACCAGTAGTTCTAAACGTATTTTCAATCAGATTTTACTTATATTCTCTCCTCTTCATCTTCTACATTTATTCTAAAGAATCCTAAAACTATACTCTGCCGAAATACCAAGTGAATCAAACTTGAATATCTCTTCTTTGATTTTCTGCCACTCTCTCTATAAGATCTCAGTGCTATTCAAAGTTGTAGGATTATTTGTAAATCAAACTATTGAGTAAAAGGTGCGGTTGAGCCTTGAAATCAATTGGGTGTGATTGTTGCCTCGGGAAATTGATTAAATGATCTTGTGGCCTGGTAAATCAAGAGACTTTGCTCCGGACTCGAATACAGGAGGGTGTACCTCGTGGCCTTGAAATCGAGGGTGTAATCTGGAAGATTATTTTGAAAAGAAATCCATGCAATTGTGCATGACTAGATGTAGGGTAACTTCGAACCAGTATAAAATCCCGGTGTGTTCTTTCCTTTACTGTTTTACTTATTATATGCATATGTGCCTGATTCTGTGATCATATATGTGTCTGTGTATTGTATTAGTTGGTGATTATATTACATAAGTTTGAAAAAGATTTATTAAATCCACAAAACACTATTCACCCCCCTCTAGTGTTATTCTAGCCTTAAGATATCCGCATTTCTAACATTTGGTATCAGAGCAAGGTTTTCAAAGTTTTCATAACCTGAATTTTGAAAAATTAAAAAAATGGCTATTTTTGGGAATTTTGTTAAACCTATTTCAAATCTGTTCAAATCATTATTGTCTCATAAGTTTGCATATAGTTACTATATAAAATCAAATTTTCTACCAAGTTTGTATTTGTGCAGGAAGAAAAATGTTATATGGCCCTTGAAGAATCAACTCTCAATGGACAAATTGTACAAATCAAGAAGAATAAGTGGATAATTGATAGTGGATGTTCAAGACACATGACTGGTAATCCGGATATGCTGAATGATATTATCTAAAAAGATGGAGAATTGGTTAATTTTGGAGACAACTCAAAAGGATATGTAGTTGGCATTGGCAATGTTGGTAACTCTAAAACTCCTACTATTTCTAATGTTTTATTAGTTAAAAATAGGAAACACAATCTATTTAGTATTAGTCAACTTTGCGATAAAGGATACAAAATTAAATTTGAAAAAGATAAGTGTCACATCGAAGATAATAATTTAAATATTATATTTGAAGGAATTAGAAAGAAAAATATTTATGATCTTATTATGAAAATCTCAAATGATAATCTATGTCTTTTGCTAATACAAGTGACCTTTGGGTTTGGCATAAAAGATTTGGACATTTGAATTTTAGACTCTTATCTAAAATTTCTAAACTTGATCTAAAAAGAGGTCTCCCTAGAATGAATTTTAAAATAGATAGTATATGTGATGCTTGTCAATTAGGAAAATTTAGGAAGAGTTCTTTCAAATTAAAAGATATGATCTCGACTTCAAAACCTCTTGAGTTACTTCATTTAGATTTATTTGGTCCATCTCCAATTCAATCAATAAATTACAATAAATATGTCTTTGTAATTGTAGATGATTATTCTAGGTTTACATGGACAATTTTTATGAAACATAAAAATGATACTTTTGATTCATTTAAAACTTTTACAAAAAGACTTCAAAACCAACTCTTTTTAAAAATTATAACTATATGTAGTGATCACGGTGGAGAATTTGAAAACGAAAATTTTGAGAGATTCTGCAATAAAAAAGGAATAACTCATAATTTCTCTTTTCCAAGAACTCCACAATCAAACGGAGTGGTAGAACAAAAAAATAGGACGATTCAAGAGTGTGCTAGAATAATGCTTTCAGATAGTAATTTACCAAAACATTTTTGGGCTGAAGCAGTCGCTAAAGCTTACTACATTTTGAATAGAATATTAATTACACCACTAACTAATAAAATACCCTATGAACTTCTTTACGTGAAGAAACCAAAGGTATCTTATTTTAGAATCTTTGGAAGTAAATGTTTTATTCTAAATACAAAAGATAATTCAGATAAATTAGATCAAAAATCTGGCAAAGGAATCTTTATTGGATATTCTAATAGAAGTAAAGCATACAGCGTTTTCAATTTAAAAACTAATACCATTGAAGAAACAATGCATGTTTCGTTTGATGAAAATTTCAAAGATGTTGAACAAATTAATGATGAGGAAGATTTTGCTACACTAAATAATGAATCAACTGAAATAGATAATGAACTCATTCATCCAAATAAAAAGGTTAAGCTTTTAAAAGATCATCCTATAGAAAATATACTAGGAAATATTGAATCTATTGGTAGAACTAGAAATCAACTAAATAACATGAGTAATGTAGCTTTCATATCATCTATTGAACCTAAAAATCCAAAAAAACATCATTTGATGATTCATGGATTTTGGCTGTGCAAGAAGAACTGAATCAATTCATCAAAAGTGATGTTTTGGAATTTGTTCCTAGACCAGAGGATAAAACTATAATATGAACTAAATGGGTTTATAAAAATAAAATGAATGAACTAGGTGAGGTCATTAGAAATAAAGCTTGATTAGTCGCACAAGGTTATTGTCAAGAAGAAGGAATAAATTTTGATGAAACCTTTGCACCTATAGCAAGATTAGAAGCAATTAAAATTCTACTTGCTTTCGCAAATTATAATAATTTCAAATTATTTCAAATGGATGTTAAAAGTGCTTTTCTAAATGGATTTGTTAAAGAGGAAGTTTATGTTGAACAACCCCCACTCTTTGAAGATGAAAATTTTCCAAACCATGTTTTCAAACTTAAGAAAGCTCTGTATGGTCTGAAATAAGCTCCTAGTGTTAGTCCGTGAGATGATGGTTTTGATGACAACAACCTTAGAATAGATTAAAAAATATAAATACTAACATTATAAGTTTAGATATATGTATATGCAGGATTTAACCATGCAGGTACTAAGAATGAAGACTGTAAAGTATAGAGATTCAAGATATCAAGATAAAATATCAAGATAGAAGACTCATGAGTATCAAGATTATCAAGAGTTCAAGATTTCAAGGATAAGTATTTTTCATTATTATTAGGAATTTTTGTTAAAACTCGTAGAGAAGCACTGGCATCTTAAAATCCAATTTATTCGTGGAACGGAATCCACTTCGAGCCCGTTAAAGGGATGGAACCCTAAGTAGGATGGAACCTACGAAAAATCTAGTGGAACATTGTTTTGTATCCGCTAACTTTTATTAAAAATGATTTTTCAAAATTATATCCTGTTTTCAAAATGTTTTCAAAACTTTTCTTTTAAAAGATTCAAAACCCTCGATCCTGATTTTAAATAATTTTAGCTTCAAAAACATAAGTCAAATTACTCCGGATTTTAAACTATCTTTTAAAATAATACATTTAACTTTTAAATATTTATACTTAGATTTAAATATAAAATTATAGTTAAAATCTATATATATTATTGTTTATATTTACTTATGAATTTTAACTATAGTCAAGTATATTTATAAAGTTTAAAATAGTTTTTATATAAGATAAAGGTTATTTTCAAAGAAAATCAAAAACACCAAAAAATCCTTTGGGATGTCGACATGCCTAGCATGACCATGTCGACATGGTGACAGTTTGATTCAAAAATTCAAATTTCAAAAGAAGTATCTATTAGCCATAACTCTTCATGAATGGTCATGGCTGTTGTTCTTCTATAAATAGGGGTCAATTTCAACGAATTTTTAATCATAATTTTCTGGTTTTCACTCCTCTTCTTCTTCCTCATTTCTTAATAAATATTATTATCATTACTCTGCCGAAATCAACATTGAATCATACTCGATTACTTCTAGCTTGATTCTCTATCACTATCTCTACAAGATTCTCAGTGCTATTCAGAGTTATAGACTTCTTTTAATCTATTAAGCGAGAAAAGGTGTGATTGTAGCCTTGGAAATCAATGAAAAGGGAAAAGGTGTGATTGTAGCCTTGGTAAATCAATTGGGTAAACTAGCGGCCCGGAAATCAAGTATCTGTCCAGAGGATCGAAATTCTAGAGGGTGTACCTCGTAGCCTTGAAACCGAGGGTGTAAATGTACAATTGCTTATGAAAGGAAATCTGTACTTGTGTTGCGGGACTGGATGTAGGGTAACTCCAAACCAGTATAAAATCCAGTGTGTTCTTTCCTTTAATGCTTTTATTTTATTTCTGCATCTACGATCATATCTGTGTCTGTATATTGCATACTTTTGTGTCTAAATTTACATAAATTAAAAAGATTTAGTGATTCTTGATTAACACTATTCACCCCCCCCCCTCTAGTGTTAATCTTAGCCTTAAGATCTGTAATCCGCATTTCTCACAATTGGTATCAGAGCAAGGTTTTCAAAGTTTCATAATCTGATTTTTGAAAAGTTTTCAAAATGGCTACCAACAGTGGTACTGTTATTAACACTAGTATCCCTGTCACTAGTTCATTTGTAGAGGGTCAGTCTACTGTCAGACCACCATTTTTTAATGGCAGTAACTATGCATACTGGGCATGTAGGATGAAAATATACTTACAATCTATAGGATTAGACACTTGGAATATTACACTAACTGAATATTCTAAACCCACAATTGATTTTACACAATGGACTGCTGAGCAAAAGACTGTTACACAAAATAATTCTAAGGCAATGAAAATTCTGTTTTGTTCACTATATAGAAATGAATTCAATAGAGTGTCAGTTTGTAAGTCTGCATATGAAATCTAGAAAACTTTGCAAGTTACCCACGAAGGAACAAGCAAAGTTAAACAGACCAAAATTCCCATGCTCACAAATCAGTTTCAATTATTTAAAATGAATGCTAATGAGTCTATTTCAGATATATATAGTAGATTTCAGGATATTGTGCATTCTCTAATATCTTTGGGAAAGGAATTTTCTGAAGAAGATCAAGTCAGAATTTTTTTAAATTCTCTAACTCCAGAATGGGATCAAAAGACACTTGTGATCGAAGAGGCAAATGACATCAGTATTTTGAAGATAGAAGAATTAATTGGAAATCTAATGTCCTATGAAGTTCAAATGATCGGGAGAAGAGAAAGTAAAGCATCTGAAAAGAAATCAATGGCATTCAATGCATTGACCGATGGATCAGACTCAAACAACGATAATGATGAAGAGATAGCCTTTATGACCAGAAATTTTAGGAGATTCTTGAAATACAGAAAGATGAATAATCTTAAGAGAAACAACTATAAGAATTCTGGAAATCAGAATATAATGCCAAATTATGACAAGTGTTACAACTGTGATAAACCAGACCACTTCAAAAGAGACTGTCCGTATCCAGAAAGGCAGAATCCTCCTATGAACAATGAACCAGCAAAGAAACGGAAGCATGCATTTACTGCTACTCTAGATGTCTCAGACTCGTCCTCTAGTGATGATGATCACAAGACGGATAATTCGGATTTGTGTTACAAAGCTGTTCATGACTCCGACGAGTTCAGAGAAAAGGACTCAGAAAAAGGTACACGTTTACAATAAAATTGGTTGAAATTGCTTGCTTAAGATTAGTTGCTTGATTGTTTGATTGATTAATTTTGAATTGGTGTGTTGTTTGAATTTTAAAATTTATTTTCTATTTCTTATTATTTTTATTACTATTTTTATTATTTTTAATACTTTCTGAAATATATTATAAGTATAATAATATTTCAGAAATATATAATAGACATTAATAATAATAATATATATTAGAGATCTTAGGAAAAATCAATTCATGAAAATTCAAAAGCATATGTCGACATGGTCCCTACCATGATGTCGACATGGTTACCTGAATTTGAATTTCAAAATTTGAATTCAAATGTTTGAATTTCCCTCCACCTTTTCACTTCATTCAATTCTCTGAAAAAATACCTTTTGACCAGAGAATATGTCCTTTAAGAATCTATTTATTCACTATTTTTTATCATACCTTTTCACTTTCATTTTCAAATTCAAACTCTCTCTTCATAACTTCAAGCTCTCTACTCTCTACTCTAATGGCTTCTTCAAGCAACCCCTCAACCATGAGAATTTCCAAAAAAATCAAAGAGCAATTATTCAATGATCCGGAGGCAATTAAAGCATACATCAATTATGCTAACTATGCCAAAGTCCATCCCGGATAAATTTGCTATTTTTCAAGATTTTTCTTCTTATGAAATTGATTCTCTTTTTGCAAACAATGGTGTTCTTAGTCTTATTGATGCTTCTCAAAATGATTTTGTTTGCTATCCCAATCTTATCAAAATTTTCTATGCGAATTTAAATCGCGGATTTTATGTTGGAAATGAAGATGAAATTTGGAGTAGTGTCAAAGGCACACAAATTGTTTTGAATTGTGATCTTTTGGGTACTATTCTCAATTGCTAGAGTTCGGGAATGGATCTTTCTAACTTTAAAATCGATGAACATGATCGTGAGACATTTCATCACATTTTTGAAAGAGATGATGATTTTGATTTTAAAAATAGAAATTTTCGACCAAAAGCAAGAATTGTTAATCTTCTTTTGCAACATACTTTGACCCCAAGATCGGGAAATTTTAACAATCCTACTTCAAAAGTTTGCAAAGCTCTTTTTGCTATTTTCGAAAACTATGACATAAATTGGGCGCAAGTTATTTTGGATGAACTTTGCCCTAAGAATCTTGAATTAGGTGAGAATACTTTATACCATGGAATTTATCTCACTCGGATTTTTAACTATTTTGGAGAGGATTTCAAAGGCGAAGAATTTGTTTCTGGAAAAATTTTCAATCATTCCAACATTTCGCTTACGAAAATTCCATTTGTTTTTCAACCTTATGAGACACTTACCGAAAAGGAAGAGCATTTGGCTCATGAGGAAATGGAAGAAGAGGAAGTTGAAGAAGAAGAAGAAGGGGATGAAATGGAAATTGAAGAATAAGAAGAAGGTGAAACGTCTTTGGAAAGCATTGAATATCCTTCCAATCCATCCAACAAAACCCTTCTCAAAAACCAAAAGATAATTGTAGAGAATCAACGGATTCTAAAACAATCCGTTAGTAAAAGTTGGATAACATTTCTTCGAAGATGAACAAGTTCTTTTCCAAAGTCAGCAAGAAACTTGGACTATCTTCATCATCATCATCCTTTAACTAGTTTTATCTTTTCGTATCTTGTTGTATTTGTTTTAGTTTGCTTTATTTCGAATGTTCATGTAGTTTGTTGTGTGCTTAATCATTGTATTATCGTAGTATGCAATGAAATGAAATTTCCTTTCTCTTATCTACCTTATCTTATCTCTAGAATAAATGTTAGCATATTATATATATATATATATATATATATATATATACACACACACACAATTATTCACAAAATCAAATTAGTCATAACATTTCACTAACCCATGTTGACATTCCCTATGTGACCATGTCGACGTGTACTGGTCAGAAATGGCAATTGAATTTGAATTTGAAATTTGAATAACTACCACTTGTCTATTCAATTCAAACGAATTTCTACACTTATATGTACCTGTTTCTTCCAGAATTCTTCACTGAAATTTATTTCTTATCATCTATATCCTCCATTTCTTTTACAAATTCAACTATGGCTAATCCTATTCACAATTTATCCTAAAATCTTGAAGAAACTCTTAATTCATTCAAGAATATTCTCTAATTTATTCTACGAAACCAGCGTCATTTAGAATTAAGTCAAATGTAGATGATAAAGGAACAAGAAAGGCACTTCGATGCGATACGATGGATGATCTCCTCCCTGCACAAGGATGATAACGAAGCACATCCTCCTGTCCCTCTCACCAATGATAATGATAATTGGGATGCTATTAAGGCAGACCCAATCTTTGGAGAAGAAGGATGGGTGGAAGTTCCACGTAACGTTTGATTTTTTATTTACTTTGTTTGATTTGTTTGAGTTGATTTGGTTTGAATTGATACTTTGTGCGGATTGATTTCTTATTGATTTGAAGATTGGTGTGTAAAACATATATATATACATTGAAATCTATATAATCTTGATTAACACTATTCACCACCCCCTCTAGTGTTAATCTTAGCCTTAAGATCCGTAATCCGCATTTCTCACACCTAGAGCATGGTATGACAGACTAAGATCTTTTTTATTACAATCAAATTTTGAAATTGGTAAAGTATATAATAATCTTTTCATTAAAATAAATAAAAATGATATCCAACTAGTACAAACTTATGTGGATGATATTATTTTTGGATCAACTAATCATGAAATGAATAAAGAATTTTCTGAAATAATGACAAAAGAGTTTGAGATGATTCATATGAGTGAACTTACTTTCTTCTTATGTTTATAAATAAAATATTAAATAACGGTATTTTTATTAGTTAAGAAAAATATGCTAAGGATCTAGTTAGTAAATTTGGTATGACTACTGCGAGTGGAAAACCCACTTCTATGGCAACCAGTGAAGATTTAAATAAAGAAGATCTTTCAAAAGATGTAAATGAAAAATTATATAGGGGAATGATTGGATCACTACTATATATCACTACGAGTAGACCTGATATCATGCATAGTATTTGTCTCTGTGCAAGATATCAATCTCAACCCAAAGAGACTCACTTAAAAGCTGTGAAACGTATCATAAGATATGTCAAGCATACTTTTTAGTATGCTTTATTTTACCCTAAAAATGATACACTAGATTTAATCTCTTATTGTGATGCTGACTACGCTGGTTTCAAATCTGATCGAAAAAGTACAAGTGGAACATGTCACTTTTGGGGCATTCTATGATTTCATGGTTTAGTAAAAAGCAAAATATTGTTTCTTATCAACAACTGAAGCAGAATATATCTCTGCTACTTTGGCTTGCTCTCAAGTCATTTATATGCAACAAACCTTAAAAGATTTTAGATTAACAATTTCAAAATCACCAATTTGTTGTGATAATACTGGTGCAATAAATTTATCTAAAAATACTACTCATCATGCTAGGACTGAACATATTGATATCAAACATCAATTTCTCAAAGATAATATAAGTAAAGAGATTATTTCTCTTGAATTTATCAACTCCGAGAATCAAATTGCTGATATTTTGAGCAAACCCTTAAATCAATCCATATTTACTAAATTAAGAAGAGAACTAGGCATTTGTTCCATAACTAAGTTATAGAATATAGATATACTAACACTTAAACAAAGATATAAAAGAAAAACCCAAAAAATTTCAAAGGTATGTCGACATACCTCTATCACCTATGTCGACATGCAACGGCAAATTTTGAAAATTTGATTTTTCCTCTAAAAATAATTTGGTAGTTATATAAACCTTTGTATTTCGAATTTTTCTACCTTCTCACTTCTCTTTCTCTATATTAAACTTCTGAAAAATAAAATTAGTGGCCTCCTTCACAAAATCAAACCAAAATGACACAATTTTTTTTCCTTCTCCTTATTCTGGTCTATTTCAACGCACTACACTGGCACGTGTAATAAAGATAAGGAATCTTTGAAGGATGCCATACAAATGTTGACTGAACTTTAAGTTGTGCAAATAAAGATGGCAGACAAGAAAAGCAAGGCAAAATTCTTCGGAATTTGCAAAAATTCCAAATGGATAATCATGAAAATCCTATTGCGATTGAATAAGATTCTCCAAACATTCAAGTGCATAACCCTTAGAGCATAGCGAAGAAGAAGATGATGAAGAAGCACCTATGGAAGAAGACGACAAGGTGGTCTGCGTAGGCGAAGTGTGTTTTGACAAAGATGGAAATTTGTTGAACAACAAGGAAACTTTTGTTTTCATTATCCAAATTGTTCAATTCACAAATCTCCAATTATCAAAAACTTTCATTAGAAGTATAATTCTACAATTTATGTACTTAAATATATTTGTGTGTCTATAGTCCATATAAATATGTAAATATAACATGGTATATAATACTTTCTATTTCGCTTATTATACTTCCTTATTACTATTTAGTTTAGATAGTACAAGATTGAGGGGGAGTTATAAATATAAGTATTAGATTAGTTTTTTGTTGATGACAAAGGGGGAGAATTATAAAATATAGTAGTTAGAGTAGTTAGGTTTATATTAAGAGAGAGTGATTAGTTTTAGGGGGAGTTATTAGTTTTAGGGGGAGTTATAGTAAAGGTGAAGTATATTTTATAAACATAGGTTGTCATCATCAAAAAGGAGGAGATTGTTAGTCCTTGAGAAGGATGATTTTGATGACAACAACCTTAGGACTTATTAAAAAATATAAATACTAACATTGTAGTTTAGATATATAGGTGTATGCAGGATATAAACATGCATGTATCAAGAATAAAGACTGTACAGTATAGAGATACAAGACTGATGAATTTAAAGATCGAAGATATCAAGATTAAAGACTCATGAGTATCAAGATATCAAGAGTTCAAGATTTCAAAGTACAAGATAAGTATTGAGTCTAGAATTGTGTTAAAACTTCTTGAAAGCACTTACATCTTTATTCAAAATTTATCCGTGGAATGGAATCCACTTCGAGCCTGTTAAAGGGATGGAGCCCTAGTGGGATGGAACCCACGACAATATCTAGTGGAACATATATTGGTTTTATTTTGATATCCACTAATTTTATGAAAATGCTTTTCAAAAATATATCTTACATTTTAAAATATTTTTCAAAACCTTCTTTTCAAAAAGACATCTATCCTGTTTGAAATACTTTAGCCTCAAAAAATTATCTTTATCATTTTTAATATTTTGATTTCAAAATTGTCCTTGATTTTAAACTATCTCTTGTTTTAATATTTTTCTTTTTAATATTTATATACTTAGATTTAAAATCACTTTATAGATTAAGATTATATGTTAAAAATTACTTTCTAAACTCTTTTATATGTTTAAATTATATTCAAGTATATTTATAAAAGTTTAGAAATTGTTTTGAAAAATTATAGAAACCAATTTTAATAAGAAAATCAAAATCACCATTTTTGCCTAGAGCATGTCGACATACTCCTACCCCCCATGTCGACACGGCGTCCGTTAATATTCAAAATTCAAATTTTCAAAACAAGCGTCTATTCATCGTATCATTTCACGAATAGATATGGCTATTGATCTTCTATAAAAACAAGTAGTTCTAAACGAATTTTCAATCAGAATTCACCTATTTTCTCTCCTATTTATCTTCCACATTTATTCTAAAGGATCCCAAAACTATACTTTGTCGAAATACCAAGTGAATCGAACTTGAATACTCTTGTTTGATTCTTTGCCACTCTCTCCATAAGATTTCAGTGCTATTCAAAGTTATAGGATTATTTGTAAATCAAACTGTTGCATAAAAGGTGCGGTTGAGCCTTGAAATCAATTGGGTGTGATTGTTGCCTCGAAAATCGATTAGGTGATCTTGTGGCCTGGAAAATCCAGGGAGTTTTCCCCGGACTTGAATACTGGAGGGTGTACCTCGTGGCCTTGAAATCAAGGGTGTAATCTGGAAGATTATTTTGAAAAGAAATCCGTACAATTGTGCGGGACTTGATGTAGGGTAACTTCAAACCAGTATAAAATCCTGATGTGTTGTTTCCTTTACTGCTTATTATTTGCATCTGTGTCTGATTCTGTGATCATATCTGTGTCTGTGTATTGCATTTGTTGGTGATTAAATTACATAAGTTTGAAAAAGATTTATTAAATCCACAAAACACTATTCACCCTCCTCTAGTGTTATTCTAGCCTTAAGATCCGTAATTCGCATTTCTAACAGCAACAAAATCTCAAAATAGTGAAATCATATAAAACTCATAAAACTCAAAAAATCTCAGAAAACCCGGATTGGCCCGATCCCCGATTAAAAATCCGAAGCATTGCTGCACGTGCTAAACTCTTATCTAGCGCTATTTATAATTTAGGTACCTAAATCATGGACCCAATGGTCATACTCGTGGTGACCGAAGTCACATAACTCGTGGTGCTCGAAGTCACATACTCAGATGACCTGAAGGTCTATAGCACTAGCATACTCATGGATATGTCACAAAGTCTCGAAAAGGAACCCGAAAAGTGTTAACGTGCGTCCCATGCCACACGCTCGTACTAAACGGTTTACTAATCGATAGTTAACTCCATATCATAAAAATAAAATCTCAAATCTCAGAAATATCAGAATACTCATATATCTTGCCTCATCTCATCGGCAACTGAAAATAAATCTCGTAGTGGTTTCTCATAAAACATAATTCCCGAAAAGGGGAATCTCATCTCAAGACTCGCCTTGTCTCATCAGCGAGTAAAACAACATATAAAAGTGGTTCTCATCGATTATTACTCATATAATAGGAGATCTCGAACCTCTTTTCCAAATATTGGCTAAATCGGATAATTCCTATAATAGGAATTATAAATCTCAATAATCAGCTTAAAAAAATATTCTCAAGAGATTTCGATCGTACAAGTCCGAAATTAACCGAAAATGTAAACTCACGTGTCCCATACCATGTGTTTTAATAAATCATTTAATTCGCTTTCTCATACGTCCAAAAAGTATAAAAATAAAATATATTATTTATAAAATAATTTTCTAGGGAAATCGGGATTTAAAAATTATTTTCTACAATCATTTTGGAAGTAATTTAGTGAATTTCTCCTTATTATAGGAAATAAATAATTTTAAAATTATTTGAAATAATTTAATAATAATTTGAAAATATTTCATAATAATGATTTCAAAAAACAAAATTATTTAGAAATTTTATTAAAATTTATTTGGAAGAATTAGTGCTTGAAATCGAAGAAAAACAATGAAATCACCACAAATCGATATTCGAATTTAATTCGAATTTAAACCAATTTTTAAAATTCCAAATTCTTCCAAATCTTGGCTAATCCATTGATGGATGTCATAACCCATAAGCATTATCAAAATCATCTCAAAATTTGCATCAAAACAAGTGACAAAACTATAGCAATTCAAAGGCAATGCTATGGAACAAGCTGCAAAAGGAACATGAATAATCGACCACAACTTCACGTACTGGGCCAACTAGGGGGTCGATCCAGTCTAAAGGCTAGGTCTACCATCTGGTGTACCTCTAGGTCAACCTGGTGGTTGCTGGGTTAACCTCCAGGTCATCCCAGGCTACAGACAATTTCCTGCATATTTTCTTGCTTCGAATTCAAGTTCCAACAACAAATTAGCATAGAAAATGATCAAGTTTTGTAGCAAAAATTGACATGCAAAGAGTTTAACAACTAAACTACAATCCATAATAAGATCCGGCAGCATTTCGACTGAAAATCAAAGAGAAATGGCCACTCAAAGTGGCAATCAGAAACAAGAAACAGCAAAAAGCAACAACAAAGAATATGAACATATATGGAAGCTTTTATAGAGCAGATTTCTTAGCAATAGCACTAGTTTTAGTTAGAAATTGTGAAGTTGTACTCACCTTAGCAAGTTAGCAAGATTTTGAGCGATTTCAAGAGGAAGATGATGGCTTTTGGTGGAGAAACGACCTTCAGCAACCTGTAGAAGCTTGAGAAGAGACATGCAAAAGAAATAAAGCAGGTTACAGACAAAATTCATATCAAGCTCATAGATTTGAATGGGATTTTTGTAGTATTGGTTGTGATTACCTTTCTCTTTTCTTGTTTTGGTGATTTATGCTTTGAATTAGCAGCAATTTAGAGTGGAAATTGAATTTACAGGGAGGCTGCCATTTATTTTCTTTTGTTGTTTTTATTGTATGTTCTTAGTTTGAGAAAGAAGAAGAACAACTACGTACAGCACAAAATTTCTCACCATAAAACTCTAAAGAATGGGCTCCAGATCCCATTCGTAACCCTACTAAGCCCAAAGTGCAAAATACTTGGTGAAAAATAACGAAGGAATGTATACATTTACCTATTTTATTACTATATTCACATATTTCAACGTTTATATGCTAAATAAAATGTATACATCCAATTGTATTTAAATAAAATAGTTATGGTGATAAAATAAAATTATTTTAATAATAAAAAATAAATTTAATAATAAAACCCAATATTTAACAATTTACACAATTTTAGTGCAAATATACCATTTTTAACACAACAAACTAAATAAAAATTATTTTCTTGCCAAATAAGTTGCAATAAATCATTATAAATTTACTGAGTCATTAAAAAAATTACTTCCAACCAATATTTCGTCTTTTATTTTAATAAAATACCTAATTTTTACATATTTCTCCTTTTATATTCAATAAAAGGCTATATTGGCAATAATTACCAATATTATTACATTGACTCAATTAAAATCCAATAATTGATTATTTTCACTCCATCCTCTCAAAATAAGGTTTTTAAACTTTATTTCCATTTATTTATTTCTATTTCAACAATTATACGTTGAAATATATCCTTTGACTAATTTATTAACTCAAATTACCAAAGATTCCAATATTTCCAATTTATTACTCAAAACTCCATTCAATTATTTTCCAAGATCAATCCTTAACTTCAAACACATTGTTTATTTGAAATAAACAATTTAAAACAAATTTATCCTCTCTATTTCATTTCATTATCAACATTAAATTATAACTGTCATTGTAATTTAATCTCATAGGTAATCACTAATACCAGGGTTGTTACATTTTAATTGGTTACATATGACCATTCCAATTTATAATCTTGTTTTGATTATAATAATAACAACCAAACACATCCATATACTATAATAATTTCAAAAAATTATTTCTTTTATATCAAAATAAAATTTGGGTAAAATTATTTTATTTACCCACTTTAAAACAATACTATGTTGATTTAACTTGTTAAGAGTTTAGGAACCCCTATCGATACAGTTGTCTAGAACGTACCGATCAGAATTCATAAACACTCAAGCGATAAGTCAACATAATATAAACAATTTATATTCACTAACAAATACGCACTCATATCTATAATACGCTCAGACTCATTCTAGGGTACTACTGAACCTATCTCTAATGAGCAATCCCCACCAAATCCAAGGTATTCACTCAACCTAAGCTTTGATATCAAATGTAGTGACCCGCCAATCCTTACCCTTTGAATTGACAATAAACCACACTTGTCCAACCCAAATTATACAAAAGGGAGAATAACTAGGGGTGGAGAAGAAAAAGGGATAGAAGAAAACAGAAACAATAATATAGGATCTCACAATCGCAGCGGAACAATATATAATATATAATAACATATCTTTATACAAAAAGAACTATAACTGTTATTGTACATACCATCATCAGAGTACAACAATCAACAAATCACTTTGGACAGTTATAATAACTAGTCCTCACAAGTGCTAAATATATAGCGTACACACAAAGTGGAATATAATCAAGTATGTGGAATACGCCTGAGAATCCTCCAGCTCGTCTCCTGAGCTCCATAGCATCCTAACCTGGTCTGCAATACTCCGTCTGACCCAAGCGTTATATTAAATTAACACTAGAATCAGTCTGAAAAACCAGCGTGAGAAAACATACTCAATTTGAATTATTACTGTTATCAAAATCCTTTGAAACAAAGGTATCTTGTAAGACCACGCCACATATAAATACGACGAGTTTTTACCTTACGATAACCAATTTTTTTTACATCATAATCATCTGATATTATAATAGTGTCTATAGAAAATAAACTATGAAATAGCTGAAATGCTTGCATCTCACGTTTCAACATAGTAGGGCACATTTAAAACCACACAGGCTCATAGTGGATATTGGATTCCATACAACGACAGGGCTAATGGGGTACCGCCTGCCACAATACACCTCTAGAAAACTATATCGAGATCGAACCTATCAATCCCTACCAACACGAGATCGGCATACCTCTTACTGGATAGTACCGAATATGATCACCACAATGAGTCCTGAAACATATACAAATGAAAGCGATGATAAATATCCACTCTTGATGAGTGATGATCATGCCCTAATAGGAGCGACCCACATAGCCTTGCTGCACCTTCCCTGTTTTAGTCATTCTCGGTTAATGAGGCTTGACGCTATGTATAACCTTAAGAATAGCATTCATTCTTGGAATGTTAACACTGCCTTCTAGGCAATGATGCAATGATAGCATACATCCATACAAGTTGTTCTGGGTCTAAACAAACTGAATCTCCTTCAAGATCACATCTCCATTTTCTTCGAGATATCATAATTCGTAATACATAAATCTGATCCCGGTCTCTTCGAAACGACCAACGAATTTTGGCCAGATTTAATAGTCGGTTATTTGGTTAATTAACTATCATCCATAAGCAGTCACTAGGCCAATTTATAAATCTTTCAAAATATTTATTTTAAAATATTTTTACAAAGATATATATTCAAATATCTTCCAATATATTCAATAATTGAAAACAATTTAAAATACTTATATCCATAATAGGATATTTTCGAACCATATCAATACTTAGAAATATTTTCAAATTCCATTTTATAACTCATCACTTAGAATATATTTCTATATAAATCATTCCATAGTTAAAATATTTCCAAAACCTTTCATTCCAATACTTAGGAAAATATTCATAAGTAAATTTCCTAAAAATATTTCAAATATCAACACTTAGGAAATATTTCGTACTTATCTCATAAATCTCTGGAATTCTTATTAATTCCCTTTAAAATTTGCAAAAATTATCGGTTATACTTGTTTATAATCCAACTAACAATTTTTAACTTCTTTTATGAATTCAGATTCATTTTTTGAAGTTCTCGTATTTCAACATTTCGGAAATTTCCTTAAGTTTCCAGAATTCCATTATAATATTTCTCTTATTAAACCTCATCTGTTGAATAAAAACTCGGTTTACAGATCTCGAGGTTACCTACAAATAAATTTCAATCACTTATTTAAAATATCAACACATTTATACATAAACATCGATAGCTCATCTCCAATTCATTTTTAAGTAATACTAATCAATTTTACAAAGCTTATTACACAAATTAGTATTTATTTCAATTAATATTAGATATTTGAAAAATCCACTTCCTGAAATATTTCAATACTAAAACACCTTTAACTATATATTTTAATAAATAAAAATATCATTTTAAAACAAACTTAATTTCTCGACAAAAATATATTTTTAAAATCCAATATTACTAATTTCCATTTATAAATCCCTCTCGATTCATATCCCATCGATCATGTTTTAATTTCAAAACCATTCTCACGTTTCAAAAATAGAATCCATTATTTTTTTTCAAAAGCCGATTTCCATATCTCGATACAAATTCACACTTTGAATTTATATTCCCAATTTATCAACCGATAATCATTTTTCCTTATTTATTAACATCGTTTATAAGTTTATAAACTCATTTGGGTTTCACTTGTTTATAAAAATAATCTCATTTATAAAATTTCATTTATGAATCCATTCCTTTATAAATCCCATTTATTTTTCAAATCTATTTTAAATATTGATTTCAACTCTTTTTCCATAAATCCAGAAATATCACTTAAAAATCCATTATATAAATTCCCTTATATAATACTTCTTAAAATATCTAATTAAAACATTTTACGAACGATTGAGTACAATTCCAAAATCAAATCATTGTTTTATCCAAATCAATTTCCTTTAAATAATCCAAATTTTGATTTAAATATTTTACATCCAAAATCTCCTTTTAATTCCTTCAAATTCAAAATTAATATTTATGGCATTTAAAATGCCAAAATTAAGGCCAGTGCTACTATAGCATCCAATAAATCAAATTATAACATAATCTATAACAGATTATCCACATACATCATATATCAATATATATGAAATTAAAAACAACAATCTTGAGGAATCCAGTTGGATCTCTCCAATCTGTTTTCCTACAACCACAGATGTTATATAACATAAAATAATAATCCCGCTTCAAGGCAGAATATTACAATAATATAGGGTCATCCGCTATTATGCGGGGTGCATGGTATCTCATCCACTCCAATCGGCGGGAAATATACCCAACTACTATTAGATATACTACTATACTAATATATATACTGCTATATATATAGTAATAATATGACATCCAACTGATAATTATTTATCAATCCATCCAACCAAACAATAAATAATTTTAATACTTTAAAATAAAACTAGTTATCCAAAGTAAGTGAGATTTACTCACCTTGATTTTTTTTCGAAATTGCTAATCGTTTCAAATTAATTCTATTTCGTAGATTCTGCAGCTATGAATCCAACATGACCGATTCCGTTCGATTGAACCTCATTTAACAAAGATATGCTATTTATAAGATAACGATTTAAATAATAAAAATATAATTTCCTTAATGACATTGATTTTCATTAATTACCGTAACTATTAAAAACAAACCCAAATCCCTCCATCTCCATTTCAAAATCGAGTTCCAGGTAATCGACTTCACTCCCGCTTCTACGCAAAACCACGTCGCACCTCCATCTCCACGTTGTTGACCACCACCGAAGCTCACCGAAGACGCCGGCTCCACCTCTACCCTCCAGCACCCCACGGTGCCCTACGACGTCATCCGTTGCCGTAAAATCGCCATAAACTACACACGTTCGGAGGGAATTTTTGACCGCCTCCGACCTTAAAACACCATCACCGTCGATTAAACACCATCCCCTCATCGAGACGAACCACTTTCTAGTTTGCATCTCCACCCGAAAACCTCTCTAGCTCCTTGATCAATCCAAACCGTATGATCCTAGGTCTAGTTGAAGAGAAGTGAAAAAGAAGTAGACTTGAATTCGTTGATTTTTAATTGAAGGAGGTTCCTCTCTTATTTTTTACTTTTTAATCTGAACGAACAGGTTGTTTATAGAAGGAAGAGAACGGTATAGGGGAATAAGAATGCGGCAAGACAGAGAAAATGTTTGTGGGTAGTAGTACGAAGATGTTGGGTAAAGGTTTATGTGTGTGTGTGTGTGTTATTTAAATTCGATCATATGGAGAAGATAGCTTTTTGAACCCAATTATAATATTAAGTTTTCACTATTGATTTCAACGCGTTTCTATCCAGTATAACCAATCCGTGCATCTAATCGCTACAAAATTTGAAATTCGATAATAATACACTATTATGGATCCAATGGAACTTGTGTCGTCGAATTCCAAAACTCTCGGATTGTTATTTTTATGCGTCGATTAAATCGACGATTTCAAAAATTGACGAAATCACTTGAAATTTTAGTTTTAAAAACTTACCGTCTCAATTCTGATTCAAATATAATTTATATCAACATTAGAAATCATTTTGGTTCAAATTCAACTTAAATTTCAATTATTCACTGTTTCCGTATTACGATAAATCGATCTATTTGAAATTTAAATTCATTTTATAATTTCAACCAATATCTTCATATTCAAATCAATTTATATTCCAAATCAATATTTAAAACCATTTAAATTTTCAAAATCAAACGACGAAAAATCAAGGACTTTAAAATAAACGAGTTTTAAAAATGTACAAACGGATTTATAGGTGATTGAAATTTATAAAAGGGATTATCAATGATTCTCAGAGATTGTGAAATGGTTTATAAATGATTTTAGAGAATTATAAGGAGTTCTATAAATGATTTTTGAATCGAATAAAAAGAAAATCTTTCTCAATCTTGTGGATATACTTATACCATTGAGACAAGTATATAGATATTTTCTAAGTATTGAAAATATAGGGATTTGCGGAAATACCTTTGTAAAAGTATTTTTATACAAGTAGTTTACAAAGTGATTTTAATGAATGAAAGATTTATCAATGGAGGCTAGTGACTGATTATATGCTTAACTAATGTTGGTTTTCCCTATGGAATAAATTCCTGGTTGAATGTTTGTTACTCGAAAGTTATATAACCGACTATGGAAATTTGATCCAGACGTAACTTTGAAAATATCAAGGAGAAAAACGTGAGTTATGTGGCATAGTCATCTCCGATGATGTTGTATTGTGCGTATAAACCTCATTTCGTTCTTCTAGGACAATGGTAAGGAAATCCGTCCATTAACAGTTAGGAGGTGATCTCTGATCTTATCTTGACTATTATTTCCTAATGGGCAGGGGTTGAGCTTACCGAGAATTATCGAAAAGTTGTTTCGAAGAGACCGGGATCGGGTATGTTATTCGAAAACCACTTTGATCTGACGAGTGTGTTTCGAAGTGAAGACGTCTTGAAGATGATGGAACTGGAGACGGAGCTCTCAACTGTTTCATTCTGTCCCAGAACGAACTTGTATGGATGAATATTGGTATTGCATCATTGCTTGGAGGGCAGTATTAGCATTCCAATTGGGAAGTGCTATATAAAAATTAAAATGAAGCTTCAAGTGTCATCAACCGGGAATGACTAAAATAGGGGAGATGCAACTAGGCTAGGTGGTTCGCTCCCATGAGGGCAAGGCCTTCATATTTGGAATCCCTACTAATAACTTATGTATGTTTCGGTACCGTTGTCGAATACCACCAAGGGGTGATCTTATTCGGTACTATCTAGTAAAGGGTAGGCGAGTCTTGTGTTGGTGGGGGTCGATAGGTTCGATCTCTGTATTATTTGTCTAGGGACGGTACCCCAGTAGCCCAGTCACTGTATGGAATCCATTCTCCAATAAGCATTGTATGGACATAGTTATGCCTAACTATGCTGAGACTTGAGATGCAAGCATTTCAGCTATATTCATATTTTACTTTGACCCTTAGACATTATTATAATATTAATGGATTTTCTATAGAAAATGGTTTGGTTATCGTAAGGTAAATCCTCGTTTGTGTTTATATGTGGCATAGCCTTATGAGATACCTTTAATTTCAAAGGTTTTTTTACAACTTTAAAATTCAATTTGGTGTGTTTTCTCACGCTGGTTTTCCAGATTGACTTGGGTGTTATTTTATTATAATGCTCGGGTATGACCGAGCATATTTGTATATTTTAGTTGGATGCTTTGGAGCTTCAGGAGACGAGTTGGAGGTCCAGAGACGTATTTACGTATATGTTTTTCATTGTATTCGTTGTTGTATTTATCGGCAATTGTAAGGACAGACTGTTATAACTTTCCGGACTAAAATAGGTTTGTATACACTGATTGATGCATGTATATAAATATATTTTTGTTTATTTTGTGTAAAGATTTGATGCATATTACAGATTATTCGTTCCGCTGTGAGATTCTATGTTGTTTAGTTTTCTTCTTATCTTCTTCCTCCTTTCTTTTTCCTCCAACAATCGGGTTTTCTGGCATCGATTGCTCAACATGCAATACAGTGAACATATTAGTGTTGATTTTCGAGGAACGAAAATCCCAGTCATTATATTTGGTATAAGAGCTGAAGGTTAAGTAGGAACCTTGGCTTTGATGGGATAACTCATTAGCGAAAGGGTCAGTAGCACCCTAAAATGAGTTTGAGTGTGTATGTGTGCGTGTATAAGCACGTATTTGTTAGTGATATAAAAATTATTTTATATTGTATTGATTGGTCAGTAAGTGGCTTATGAATTCTGGTCGATACAAGTAATTAACGTTATTGAAGGGATCTCTAAACACTTGAACAGAACAATCCGACATGGTATTGTTTTGAAATTGGGTGAATCTAATAATTTTACCATGGTTAAATTTCATATGTAAAGGAAAAAAATTTAGAAATTAAGTAGCATATGTGGTGTGCTTGGTTTTTAGAGAATGATAATATTTGATTATTATCGTCTATTGTTTGTTGTTTGTGATCGAATAAAAGTTGATATTATAATGTAAGCAAGATAAACAATTAAGAAATAATTTTATATAACCAAGGTGAAATTATATAAATATGGTTAATAAAGCGGTTTATAAATTAAAAAGGATTTAAAAGTTTAAAAATTAAGAATTTAAAACCCATGGGTTTTGGAAATGGTTTTTCAAAGTTTTGGGAAAATAATAATATTATTTGGAAAATATTTTTGAATAGAAATATTTTTAACGGAATTTTAAAGAGATAGAAAGCACTGAACTCACTTCCGTCATTGAAAAATAATTTCAATGATGACTACAGCATCATTGACATTCATTTTTGGGTTTTCAAGAGAGGAATTGCTACCATTGGATATTTGTTTTGGTAAAACTAGTTTTGATTCAAAAGTATGATTTGAAATACAAAGAAATTATTTATAGCATTGTTTCGAAATAATTTGAAGCAAGGACAGAATCTGTAAACTTTGGAAATTTTCATTAAGTATTTTATGAAAATAGAAGAAAAATAGGTTTTGTACCTTGAAAATTTTGAGAATTAGTAACTAAAACAAAGTTAAAAATTGTTGAATATGAATGTTAAGAAAAGTAAATTTGAAATTGAACTTCGAAATGAAATTTAACTTAAGACAAGTTAAACAAGATGAATTTTTAAAAGGAATTTGACCTAAGTAAGGTTAAAAGAAATAATTTTGGCAAATGAAATTAATTTAGATTTGAAATGGATATGGACTTAAGTTGTCAAGTGGTAGCAAACATAAGAAATGTTGTATAAAATGTTTAAAAACTTGAGTAAAATTTTATGAAATGATTCACAAATGAATTTAGTATGGAGTGAAATGTTGTTAGACATAAAATTTGATGGAGTAATTCTAAATGATATTAGTATTGAAAGGAAATTCTAAGTAATAAAATGAATGAGGATAAAATGAATAAGAATAAAGTGAATGTGAATAAAAGGAATTTGATTTAAATTGAATGCAGACCAAATGAATGTAAAAGGAATTGAATGTAAATAAATTAAATGGGAGTAAATGGAAACAAATAAGTAAGTTGCATGATTATTGTTTTATTCGCATAACTGTTTAATCCAGATTCAAGTACTTGATTTCGAGATGATTTACATCGGTCCGAGTTGGGTTTTTCACTCGATTCTCGATGGCAAACACTAGATATGGATTTTTGGTTGATTCTGAAATTCTCTATCATAGTATATTTCTATGCAAGGAGAATGACGTTTTCCAATCAAGGAACCAGATCTGAGTCCGTACTAGAGTGGTCGTGTGAACTATACTAGTTCGGAAGTGAAATTGTGTGATCCAGCAAGGATCAGATTTGATATTGCGTATGGAAGATGCATGTACATCGTATTGGTTTTAGTAAAGAAAATGTTGACCATTGGAAATTGCAGAATAATATGATTATGAACTATATGATTGGATATCACTCGTAAATAAGATACAGGTATAAAGGTAAGAGCTAGTTTAATATCTTTGATTTTAGAAGTAAAAACTTGATTGCTTGGCTAAAAGGTACATGTTTATATTGTTGTTTGATTTGATATGTTATGACTGAGTAACTTGGCTTTTGTTTTCTTTTGCTAATTTGGGTCTATAGTGAAAAGTTGTAGTTGTTCCGATCAAGCCGCGTGAAGGAGACGCTGCTGAAATTTTCTCGACAATTTAAGAGTTAGAAAATTTTTGAAGAAAATTTTAATGACTAAAATTTGATTTTTAGTTATAACCTGGAATGATTGAATGGGATGATATTAGTCGGAATCTACGAATTAATTTGGAAACTAATTAAAGGTAATAACAAGTTTCAACAAACTGATTTTTGGAAAACTTAAATTGTTAAGAGAATTTAGTAATCTATTTCAACTAATGGGTTTCGAAAAGTTAGTGGTTTAGGGCATTTTTCTTACCTTAGCAATTTCATGGACGAAATTCTTTTAAAAGGCAAGAATGTAACGACCCAGAATTTTAGTCGTTCGAATTTGGAATATTTAATTGATTTTAAATATTGAAAAGTTGATTTTATAAGTTAAATAACTTGAATTTCAAATATAGTGATTTATTTGATAATTAAATTATTGAATTTAATATTTCGAATTGTTTAAAAAATTGAATCTTAGGTTTCAGTTTGGATAAAAATGATTTCCTTATTTAAATTCTATTGGATAAGAATGGTAATGTTAAATTTTTAATGTAGATTTAAAGTGGTTAGTTTGGTTTTTAAAATAATTCGTTCTAATTAGTGTATAAAAATAGCTTTCCAGGGCACGGTCTTGGATTTGGATGAAACTAGTTTCATTGGATCCGTAATAATGAATTATTTTATGTCGATGAAATTTGTAGTGATTAGACGTTTCGTTTGGACGTGCAAGATCGAAACGTGTATAAATTAATTTCAGCAACTAATATAATAACTTGAAAAGCTATCTTCTGCATACGACCGAATTTGTACTCAGAAACTAATTCCATTGCATTCGAAATAAGGGTATAACATACAGAAAGCCATATGGCACGTCTCATTTTTAGTTCTAGATTTTCAGGCGTTTTATAACTCGGTATTTTAAATTGAAAAATATATGTACGTATACATACATATATATATATAATTTTATGATTACCATACCCTCCCATACCTACCATGCTTTGCACCATTCAACCCATACTTCACCATACCACCATCCCTTTTATAAATTAGTTCAAACCGGAAAATGGAAGGTTGGCCAGAAAAATTCAAAATTTTCAAATCAAAATTATAGCCTTGTCCTATGGCCAAGAATCATTGGAGTCATCAATGAAATTTTCTATCAAAATCATCAACTGTAAAGTTGTTCGCGACATCAAGCTCGACTCAATCAGCAGTTGGATCTTTGCGGATCGGAGCGGGACATTTGTAGATTTGGGTTTGATGGCAGGGTAGTGGGTTTCGATTTTTTGGATTTTTTGGCGAATTGTTGGCTTGATTGGCGAGGGAACCTGAAGGGAAGTTGTAGTGGAGGTAGAGGGCTACATGCTGGCAAATTTTGGTGGTTAATGGTGGCCGGAGGTGGTTGAAAATGACCTCCATTCGTGGGGACCTTATGTGTGGGTTTTGGGGAATTTGAGGGTGCTAGGCTGAGCTAAGGGAAGTCGCGTGGGTGGCCGGAAGAGCGGCGAAGGTGGGGGCCTCGCTGGGGTAGTGTTGTGGCCAACCATGGTCGAAGGCAGTGGAGGTAAACAAATTGGAGGAGGCGGTAGTTGTGGTGTGCACGTGCGTGCACTGTGCATGTACAGGGTGATATATTGATCTGGGGAAGAAGGGTAGGGGCATTTTTCTAAATAGTTTGTAATTTAAGTTATTATGGAGTATAAAATATCGATAACTTGTAAATTTAATAACTTTTGCATAAGAGATCCAACCAAGGCGTGGATTTTTGCGTTGCGCTCGTAATGACGAAAGCTTCGCGATGGAACTAGTTTGGATGAATTTGGAGATTGTTGAAATTTAGACTAAAATAGGACGTCGTTCGATCTTAATTCCAAACCGGAATGCCTCAGTGACGATAGAAAATTTCAGTGAGTAAAACTCGCCTTTTTGGTTAACTAGTATGATATATAGTTGATAAAAAATGTTGACTGTATGTTTTTGGATGGTTTACTATTTTATATTAGTTGGTTTGGATATATTCCCGCCCCTAGAACAGATGAGACCCTATTACGTTCTCATGCAAAAGCGGATGACCCTTTGTATACGAATCCCGCCTCGAAGTAGTTGATTTATATTTTATGGTTATATAACATCTTTGATGTAGGGGAAGTAGGTCAGAGGGATCCAACAGCATTCCGAACCAATGTTGATTTTATTTACATATATGCGTGTGTGTGTGTATGTCGATATATATGAGCTGTGATGCAGGGTGATAGGTTGGATAGATCCAATGGGATTCCTTGTTATTGTTGAATTGATTTGAATAATATGACTGTCGTATGAATTATTGGATAATAAATCTGATTTTTTGAAATATTAGTTATGACATCGTTACATGTTAAAAACTGAAACCCAGTAGTGATAGAAAATCAATATCGATATTGGTTGAGCATTTGGTAGCTATTGGCCTCAAATTTGTATTTTAAAAATACATAAATTGCCATTTGAGTTGGAATTGGTTTTGAGACAGGAGATGATTTTTTTTAATCTGAAAATTTGGTTTTAAAAATATATTGTTTTAAAGATTATCTATTTATATTAATATATTGTTTTAAAGTTATCTATTTATATTAATAATGTTTTAAAGATTTTTCTTCTTATATTAATATTTTGTTCAAAAGATTGTGTATTTACATTAATATACTGTTTTAAAGAAATATAAGGATTTATTAATAAGTTTCTTAAATAAATTATTACTATTTATAATGAGGGTAAAGATTAATTATTATTTTTGAAATGAATATTTATTATTTTAAGATGTTTTAAGATTTACAATCATTATTTATTTATTCATAATGTTTAATTTTAATGATTATTTTCATATAATACTGTTTAGAAGTAAATGATCTTTATTTGTTTATAAATGTGTTCGAGACATATAAATAGAGTTTATAAACGAACTTCAATTGTATGAGAGAAGTTTATAAAATGGAATGGAAATGTAAGGTAAGATTATTTACAAGGCGAAAGAGCTTTATAAATGGTTAGATATTTATCAACGGACTTAAGAAATGGGTTAATAGATTTATAAAAGTAGTTTTATAAATGGTTTTAATAGATTTATAAAGGATTTATAAATGATTTTTAGAAATGTACAAAAAGGATTAATAAGTGACTGAAATTTATAAAAGGGATTATAGATGATTCTCAAAGATTGTGAAATGGTTTATAAATGGTTTTAGAGAATTATAAGGAGTTTTATAAATGATTTTTGAATCGAATAAAAAGAAAATCTTTATCAATCTTGTGGATATACTTATACCGCTGAGATAAGTATATAGATATTTTTAAGTATTGAAAATATAGGGATTTGTGGATATATCTTTGTTAAAGTGTTTTTTATACAAGTAGTTTACAAAGTGATTTTAATAAATGAAAGATTTATTATAGGAGGCTAGTGACTGTTTATATGCTTTACCAATGTTGGTGTTTCCCTATGGAATAAATTCCTGATTAAATGTTTATCATTCGATAGTTAAATAACCAACTATCAAAATTGGATCCAAACATAACTTTGGAAATATCTAAGAGAAACACGTGAGTTATGTGGCACGGTCATCTCCGATGATGTTGTACTGTGTGTATAAACCTCGTTTCGTTCGCCTAGTACAATGGTAGGAAATCTATCCACTAATGGTTAGGAGGTGACCTCCAATCTTATCTTGACTCTTTATTTCCTAATATACCGGGGTTGAGTTTACCGGGAGTTATCGAAAAGTTGTTTCAAAGAGACCGAGATGGGGTATGTTATCAGAAACCACTTCGATCCAAGAATGTGTTTCGAAGTGAAGACATCTTGAAGATGGTGGAATTAAAGACGGAGCTCTCAAACGTTTCATTCAGTCCCATAATGAACTTATATGGATGAATGTTGTTATTGCCTTGTTGCCTGGTGGGAAGTATTAGCGTTCCAAGTGGGAACTGCTATATAAAAGGTAAAATGTACCCTCAAGCCTCATCAACCGGGAGTGACTAAAACAGGGAAGATGCAGCAAGGCTAGATAGGTCGCTCCCATGAGGGTAAGGTCATCCCTATCTAGAGTCCCTATTTATAACTTATGTGTGTTTCGGTACCATTACCGATTACAAACGAAGGGTGATCTTATTCGGTACTATTCAGTAAAAGGTAGGCCGATCTTATGTTGGCAAGGGTCGATAGGTTCGACATTGGTGTTATTTTTCAAGAGATGCACCATGACAGGCAGTACCCAACTAGCCCAGTCATTATGTGGAATCAATTCTCCAATAAGCGTCGTACGAACTTAGTTTTGCCCAACTATGCTGAAACGTGAGATGCAAGAATTTCAGCTATATTCATGTTTTAATTTGACCCCTAGAAATTATTATAACATCAATGGATTTTCTATAGAAAATGGTTTGGTTATCGTAAGGTAAAAACCCATCCGCGTTTATGTGCTACGCGGTCTTACGAGATACCTATAATCTTGAAGGTTTTTTTACAACTTTAAAATCCAGTTTTAGTGTGTTTTCTCGCGCTGGTTTTGAAGACTAACTCGAATGTTATTTTATTATAATGCATGGATCAGACCGATTATACTTACAGATTTTAGTTGGAAGCTTTGGAGCTTCAGGAGAAGAGTTGGAGGTCCAGAAACGTATTCACGTATATGGCTATTTTTCCATTGTATTCATTGTTGTATTTATCAGCAATTGTAGGGACAGGCAGTTATAACTATCAGGGCTGAAATAGGTTGGTATACTCTGATTGATGCCTGTACATACATATATTACAGTTTGTTTTGGGTAAAGATTTGATGTATGTTATAGATTATTCGTTTCGCTGTGAGATTCTGTGTTGTTTAGTTTTCTTCTTATCTTCTTCCTTCTTTCTTTTTCCCATAACAACCGTGTTTTCCGACAATAGATTGGTTGGCACGCAATACAGTGAATGTATTAGTGTCGATTTTCGAGGGTCGAAAATTTGGATCGTTGCGTGAATGCACAAACACACACACTCACACACACACACACACATATTCTTGTTTACACTAAGTTGATTATAGTTGTCTGCCATGTTTAAAATAAAGCAAACAATTTAAAAAGGTATTATTACTAACACTTCGGTTTTGGATACTAGGGGGCAAATTTATGAGCAATCCATATGAAATTAAATTGCTATAAGTGGTATACATCATAATAATAAAACATATATTTTTACCTATTTTTCCCTTAGTTAAGACATACATTTACTCTCTCCCCTTTTCCCTCCTTTTTCAAAAAGGAAATAATGGTGAGAACAAAATATTCATCACGATCTTCACAAACAAATCCAAACTTTGCTGAGAAGCTAATGGAAATGTAATTTCTTATCATAATTTATTATGCATTTTTTTAACTACGATAAAGGTTAGGGTTTAAAATTAGTGTTGAATGCTTTTATGAGTAAGAATTAAACGACTTTTTCACTTTTGTAATTCCATCTGGCAATGAGCTTGAAATCTCCATTATTTGGTTAATTATTTTTTATTAAGGGTCAATGGTGATAAACGAAAAATGAGGGTAAATATAAAATGGTATTTAAGTCAATTTGATTATAATTTTATGAGGAGGCTAGTTTAATAAGTACGCCTCATAGTAAAATTATTTAATAAAAATAGCCCTCTCATTTCCAAAACTGGAGTGTCAATAACAATACCCATATAAAACAAGTTTTAATTAACGGATAGTTTAAAACCAAAAATGTAATTTTGATAAAATTGCATTTTGTAAACTATAAATTAAGAATATGTGCATATATGTATATTCATAAACACACACAGATATATATACGTATACATACACACTCATATATATATATATACACATACACACATATATATATACATGCACATATATGTATATAATAACTGAATTAAAGTATCAAAATTCAAAACAAAGTGTAACATACGTATTCAATTAATTTGTAGTTTAAAATACATATACATACAGTCAAAATAATAATCTTATATCTCAGTGTTAACTTAAAATAAAAGTTTTATGATTAAATAGGAAAGTAGATATGAAAATCTGGGATGAATTAACCATTATTCTAATGTAAATAATGACTATTTGTTCCATAATAACTTGTAATAGTATATCAATTCCCAAAGTTAAAACATAAAATTAAATCAATTAATCAAAAGAATTTTAAAACAAAGTATTATTCAAACAATAATTTCTAAAACTAAATAGAATTAGACAGCTAAGGCATATATAAATTCATGGTAATAAGATTCAAATCTGAACTAAACATACAATATGAAGGAAAAGCAAAAGGGGTAATGGATCAAAAAAAATTAGCAATAATTAACAGAAATATATAAAGGTTGAAATACATGTGCAGATCTGAGCTGAAACAATAATGGACATGCTTGTAATTAGATAAAAGGGTTTTGGTTCACATGTTTAAAATTAATTAATTAAGCACATAATGAACCATTCATATCCAACCATATGAAAGATGAAACATATAAATAAATAAATCAGAGAATCACCTTAAGATGTTGCATACAAATCACGCCTTAAATGATGAAATTTCCTTATATCCATGCAAGATATGGATGAACCAATTTTGTTTTGTTTTATTGAGTTTTTTACTTGAAGTTGAAATATTTTGGAAATTTTATTTTGTTTTCTGCCATGAAATTTTTTGGAGGAGAGAAAGGAAACAATGAATGAGAAAGAGTGAGATTTTTGTAGAGAATGAATTAGAGAATATGTTTTTTTGAAAGAAGGAATACTTTCTCATTCTTTAATTAAAATTTCCATAATTAGTTCACATTAATGATCGCTCTCTTCCCTCCTCTCTCTCTCCGATGGTATGGCTAAAATTACATGCCATCAAATGACATAAAATTTTAGTAAAACATATCATACAATTATCTTTTATTTAAATTACATCGATATCGTATATAAATGCACACAAATATAACTTTATAAATGCATTCAAATAATTACAAAAAACTTCCAAACATCAAATAAATTAAATAATAATTAATATTTCTTTAATATTAATTAATTTAACCAATTTACAACATTTTCTATATAAATTAAATCATGTGGTTTTTTGGAGAATTCATCATTACGATTGTGTGAAAGGTGTAAATTCAATCAACGGTTAATATCGAACAATTTGAATATCAACGTGTGTAACATTTTTATTGAATATATCGCTTACAAAGCTTTTGGTAAATTCCAATTTTACTTATTATAAGTGGTACCCAGTAGTGACAATTATTTACACCAATTTTCTTTGTCAAAGCTATATCACATTTGGACTTATGGAATTTGGTAATGGTCAAAATTACAGTATCATTCTTATTCAAATTTAAAGTCCAAACACAAAGTCCTTAGATTCAATAATAATTATTATTATTAACCAAAATGTTCTGCCTAAAGACTTTGACTTTGAGTTGACTTCAATTGACCGTGACACTAAACTCATATAAACCGAGGAGTCGAATTCTCTTTTGAATAGTGTTTCACTTACAATGCTTACACTCGACCCAACTATAGTTGTTTGACGGATGTTGTGTTATGATTTAACTATAATCAAAGTGGAGCTCCCACATTGAAAATCAGCAATATTCTCAAGTCGAATAAACGATGTAAATTTGTCACATCAATATTTTCTGTTTGACCTTAGCTATATTAACCAATAGAAAACTATCGAGTGAGTCATTCCATAGTTATATCAGCCCAGATTTTCCATCATTTGATTTTGAATATTTAAATGGTTTTAGATGTTGGATTTGGAATATAAGTTGATTTTTGAATATGAAGATTTTGGTTGAAATTATAGAATGAATTTAAATTTCAAATATAGCGATTTATCATAATACGAAAATGGTGAATAATTGAAACGTGAGTTGAATATGAATTGAAATGATTTCTAATGCTGATATAAATTCCGTTTGAATTATAATTGAGTTAGTTATTTTTTTAAACTGGAAATTCAAGTGATTTCGTTAATTTTTGAAATCATCGATTTAATCGACGTGTTAAATTAGCGATCCGGGGTACAGTCTTAGAATTTGATGAAACTAGTTCTATTAGACTGTAATAGTGTATTATTATCGAATTTCAAATTTCATAATGTTTGGAGTTACTGTTTGTTCGTATGAGATAGAAACGCGTTGAAATTAATATCGGAAATTTAATATAATAATTGGGTTCAAAAAGCTATCTTCTGCATACGATCAAATTAGGTCTCGAGACTTGTTCAATTGCGTTCGAAATAGGGGTATAACATTGGAAATGCCAGGCGGCACATCTCAATTGGGATCCGTAATTTTACAACGAGATATTTTGAAATTTTAAATAATATATTTTTAAACAATTTAACTACACAGCCTCCTTACCCCCAGAAAATAACCCACCCTACTTATTCTTGACCGTACCCATCTTCCTTTTAAAAACGCTTTATCCCTCCTTTATTCACAGTAGGTAAAATTCAATAAAAAAGAGGGGGCTGGAAAACTAATCCTTCAATAAAAAAGAGGGGGCTGGAAAACTAATCCACTAAAATTAGTTAAAACTTGGATCTTGGGCTTGAATTGAATAACTCGTCATTTTAGTATGTATGTTAGATGGTGCGGCTGCTGTAGGGGAGTTTGGCAGTTCCAAGATGTGGAGAATTGTCTACGATTAGAATTCTAGGGGATTGTTGTTGATGCGAGGTGATTTGGATGATGGAATCGGGTTTGAGGTCGAAGTCGACACCCGTATGCGGAGTATAGTGGAGGGCAACACTGAAATGAAGGAATGCGACACCCAGTCAGTCGCGATAAAAGGCTCTAGGCCACAATCTGAAATGGCCATGCGGGTGTGGGTTCCTGGATATGAGTAGATGGAGATTTCGGAAAGGAAGAGATTGGTGAAATCGAACTTGCGTTCGATGGAGCAGAGGAGGAACTAGGGGAGGTCGAAGTTGCTGCTATGGTGAGGGACGGTTTTATGAGGAAGCGAGAGATTTAATTGGGGAAGGAGATGAATTAAACTAATTAGGGTAATTAAAATGTTAATTTTGTAATCAGTAAATTTAATTAAAATTACATAAATTGATAACTATAATGTTAATAACTCTCGCATATAAGGTCCGATTAAGACGAAACGAGTTGAGTGGCGATCGTATCGACGAGTGTTGCACAACAAAATTGGTTTGGGATTTTCAGAGTCGGTTGGAATTTTAGATTATCGACATAATTCAAAATCTAGATGTTTGGCAAATTAAAAAATCAAGGTGGGCAAATATCACTCATTTTGGATTACTGGTTTTAATAGAAAATGTTAATTATTTATTGGTTAATTTGATGGATTGATAATCATTTATTAGTTGGATGTCGTATTATTATATATATAGTAGTATATGTTAGTAGTTGGATATACATTTCCAGTCGATTGGACCAGATGAGACATTATACGCCCCCACATAATAGCGGATAACCATTTTTATTACGATATTTCACCTCGAAGCGGAATTATTATTTTATGATATATAGCATTTGTGGTTGCAGGGAAATAGGTTGGAGGGATCCAACTAGATTCCTCAAAAATATTGATTTTAATTTCATATATAGTGATATATGATGTGCGTGAAAAATCTGATATAGATTATGTTGTGATTTGAATTATTGGATGTTATAATAGCACTGGCCTTAATTTTTGTATTTTAAAATACCATAAATACTTTTTTGAATTTGAAGGAATTAAAAGGAGATTTTGGATATAAAAAAAATATTTATATCAAAATTTGGATTAGTTTAAAGGAAATTGATTTGGACAAAACAATGATTTGATTTTGGGTTTGTACTTGACTATTCATAAAATGCTTTAGTTAGAAATTTAAAAATAATTTATATATAAGGGATTTATAACAATGGGTTTTTAAGTGATTTATGGAAAAGGAATTGAAATCGAGATCTAAAATAAATTTGAAAAATAAATGGAATTTATAAAGAAATGGATTCATAAATGAAATTTTATAAATGAGATTGTTTTTATAAACAAGTGAAATCCAAATGAGTTTATAAACTTATAAACGATGTTTAAAAATAAAGTGAAATAATTTTCATTTGATAAATTGGAAGTATAAATTCGCAGTGAGAATTTATAATGAGATATAGAAATCGGTTTAGAACGAAATAGTGGGTTCTATTTTTGAATGGGGAAATGGTTATGAAATTGGAGACACAAGTCGATTTGTGATAAATTGAGAGAGATTTATAAATACTAAAATGGTTATATTGGATTTCAAAAATAGATTTTTATCAAGGAGTTTAGTTACATTTTTGGAATGGGAATTTTATTTATTAAACTATATGGTTTAAAAACTGTTTTAGTATTGAAAATATTTTGGAAAGTTGGTTATTCAAATATTTGATATTAGTTGAAATGAATTATAATTTTTATAATAAGTTTGGTAAATCGATTAGTACTATTTATAAAGGGATTGGAAATTGGTATCGTCTTTTTAAAAATGTTTTTGGATATTTTAAATGATTACTTAAACGTGTTTTGAAAATAGAACTATTATTCTATAAAAATACTTATTATTTCATATATGGAATTTAAAGGCAAGTGATTGGAATGTGTTTATAAATACTCTCGAGATTTGTAAGCCAAGTTATTTAAGGGAGGTGGTTTTGTAAGTGGAATTTTATAATGGAATTCTAGAAACTTAAGAAATTTCCAAAATGCTTTGGATACGGGAACTTCGGAATGAATCTGAATTCATAAAACAAGTTATAAATTGTTAGTTGGGAATATAGATAAGTATAACTGGTTTTTGGAAATTGCAAAAAGGAATTTATTAGTTATTCTAGAGATTTATGAGATAAGTCATGAAATATTTCCTAAGATTGATACTAAAAGGATTTTGAAGAATATGTTTATAAATATTTTCTTACGTATTGAAAAGAGGGTTTTGGAAAATATTTTAAGAGTGAAATGAATTATACAGAAATATTTTTCTACATGTTATAAATTGAATTCGGAATATTTCTAAGCGTTGAAATGGTTTAAAAATATCCTTTTACGGATAAGTACTTGAAATTATTTTCAAATATTAGAATGCTGGAAGAGAGTTGAAGATATATCTTTATAAAGATATTTTGAAATGAATGTTTTGAAAGATTTATATTTCGCCAATTTCATTAATCATTTCGAAGAGACCGAGATCGGATCTGATTGGTGATAAGTTCACGCATGATAGGGGGTTCTCGCTTTGTGTTTGGTGGCGAGCATGACACTCTTACCCATACATGTCCCTAAGTGGTTGGTTTTCTAGGTGCTTACAGTCGAGAGGCTGGCCGTAAAATCAGATGTGAGGTACTAGTGTATGCCACGACAGATTTTAGCCGCTGTCAATGGTTGAAAAACCTAGACCGCTACATGTGGTATCAGAGCTTAGATTGAGCGAACACTTTGGATTGGGTGGGGATTACTCATTAGAGATAGGGTCAGTAGTACCCTAGAATGAGTCTGGGTGTATTATAGATATACGCACGTATTTGTTCGTGAATATAAATTGCTTTATATTGTGTTGACTTATCGGTTGAGCGTTTATGAATTTCGGTCGGTACAGTCTGGACAACTGTATCGACAGAGGTTTCTAAACTCCGAACAAGTTAAATCGCCATATTATTGTTTTAAAGTAGGTAAATGAAAAAAAATTACCCAAATTATATTTTGATATAAAAGAAATAATTTTCTGAAATTATTATAGTATATCGATGTGTTTGGTTTAATTATTATAATCAAAACAAGATTATAAATTGGAATTGTCATATATAACCAAATTAAAAGGTATAAGTATGAATTATACAAATGAGTTAAAACTAAAATTTGATTCAAACTAGAATTTGGAAATTTAAATCCTGGAAATTTCAGAAATGTTTTCCAAGTGTTTAAAAATAAATAATGGTAATATTATTGTGGAATTGTATTTGAATAGAAAATGTTTTTAAATTGATTTTGAAAGTGATAAAGCACTAAACTCACTACAGTCGCGGGAAAATAATTCTGGTGATGACGGCCGCATCATCTGTCTTCGTTTTCGAGTTTCTAAGTGAGGGATTGCTAACGTGGTAATTTGATATGAGGATTTTTATTTGGAAATAAAGGTTATTTTGGGAATTTCGAAGGGAATTTGTTTTGGATAAAAAGCAGGTTTGGTTTAAATTAAAAAGTATGATTTGGTATACATATATACATATATATATATATATATATGATTTCAAAATGATTTGAAATGAAACCGGGTGATTGAATTCTGAAATCCTTTTAAATGTTGTAGAAAAATATGAGGAAATAAGTTTTTGAACTTATAAGTTGAGAATGATATTAATAAGGATAGAAAGTGTGAAGATTGAATTTTGGAATTGAATTTTGGAATTGAATTTTGATGTAAGTAAGTTATATTGAACTGTATGAATTGAAATTTAACTTAAGCTAAGTTAAATAAAATTGAATTGGATTAGAAATGATATCGAATGGAATTGAATATAAAATTTGAGTTGTGAGATAATTATATCACTATAGGTTATAAATTTCTGGATGGAATTAACTCAAGTATAGAATTGATGATAAAGGTGAAGAATAAGTTGTGTAACTTATAAATTGGAAATATGGAATAAAAAACCAAAATAGAGATGGTTTGATAATTGCGTAAAGGAATGGAAATCTAAATTTGTATTATAAAATGAGGTTGAATTCAAATCGACCCAATAGAAGTGATTTTTGAAATAAAAATCAGATTTTTAATTATGAGATGGAAGTGAACTAATTAGATAAATTAATTAGTTAATTGAATATAGAAATGAGACTCAACTTGGCTAAGTAAAATGAATTGTGGATTGAAATTGGATGCGGAACTTGAGTTATAAATGGAATTCGACTTATGTGTAGCAAGTTAAATATATCTTGAAATGTTGTCGAATAAAATAGAAATGGTTTGAAATGGTGGTGACTTAAGTTATAGATGAATTCAATTTAGTTGTAAACTGAATATGGTTGGGAATATTGTCGATAAGAATGGAATTCAACTTAAGTAGCTAATTCATGAGATGATTCATAAATAAATTGGCATGGATTGGATTGTTGTTGAATATAAAATAGAGTGAACAAGATTTGTGAATGAATTGAATGTGAATCAATAGAGCTTGATAAATTGACTTGGAATCAATTTAAATTAGTTGTAAACTAGAATGGTTATTTTATTAAATGAATACCATCGAATTTGCATGGAAAAATTATCGTTTGAAGTAAACGGGAGAAAACAATATTTTGTGATTCAATGGAAAGTGAATAAATTGATTTAGAACCAATTTGAAATGGATATGGATATAATGTGTGCAAATATGTATTTAATGCAAATAAATTTCTTGTGGATTATTAGCATCGAATGAAAGGTATAAAAATAAATTAAAAGTGGATAATTTCATGCTAGAATCTTGCAATTGCTTATAAATGCACAAAGGACATGTTTGGTTTATGCAAATGGCATGTTTAACCAGTTGAATAAATGGAATGTTGTTAAATTTCACATTTTTGGTACTTATGGGTTTTATTTGAGTAAGTACATGTACATAGAGCTGTTTGGCTTGATTTTGATAACGCAATTGCATATAAATTAAGCGAACTCGCTTAATAACGCAAAAATAAGATACACTTACGAATTTAGTGCATGAAAAATAAAAATATTAATATATATTGCATTTTTCAGTCATGAGAGCCGATGTATATCTTTTTATCATATTTGTCATATTGCAAAAGGCTCTCCATACAAGGGAGAATCTGCTAAAAAATTTCGAATAGGGTGTCAGAAATTTTTTGAAATTTTATGGAAAATTTTTATTAACTAAAATAAAATTTTGATTTTTAAATTGTATTTGAAATAAAGGTTTTTGAATTAGAAATGAAAGCTAATTGTTTTGGATGAAACTAAAAGGTTTAAAAGTGAAAATCAAGTTTAACTAAGTGGGTTTTGAAAAGTTAATGAGTTTGGAGCATTTCTTTTACCTTGGCAAATTTCGGGGACGAAATTCTTTTAAGGGAGGACGAATGTAACGATTCGGATTTTCCGTCGTTTGATTTTCAATATTCAAATGGTTTTAAATATTGGATTCGGAATATAAGTTGATTTTTGAATGTGAAGATTTTGGTTGAAATTATAGAATGAATATAAATTTCAAATATAGCGATTTATCGTAATACGGAAATGGTTAATAATTGAAATGCGAGTTGAATATGAATCGAAACAATTTCTAATATTGATATAAATTATATTCGAATTAGAATTGAATTAGTAAATTTTTAAAACTGGAAATTCAAGTGATTTCGTTAATTTTTTAAATCGTCGATTAATCGATGCGTTAAATTAGCGATCCGGGGCATAGTCTCAAAATTCGAGGAAAACAGTTCCAATGGATCCGTAATAGTGTATTATTATCGAATTTCAAATTTTGTAACGTTTAGAGTTACCATTTGATTGTACGGGACAGAAATGCATTTAAATTGATATCAGAAATTTAATATATTAATTGGGTTCAAAATGCTATCTTCTGCATACAATCAAATTAGGTCTCGAGACTTATTCCATTGTATTCGGGATAGGGGTATAACATTAGGAACGCCAGACGGCACGTCTCGATTGGGATCCGTAATTTTACAGCGAGATATTTTGAAATTTTAAATAATACATTTTTAATCAATTTAACTACACAACCATCCTACCCCTGAAAACAAGCCACCCTACCTATTCTTGACCGTACCCACCTTCCTTTTAAAAACACTTTCTCCCTCCTTGGATTCACAGCAGATAAAATTTAATAAAAAACGGGGGGAGGGGGAGAGGTTGGAAAACCAATCAACTAAAATTAGTCAAAACTTGGATCTTGGGCTTGAATTGAATAGCTCATCACTTTAGTATGTTTGTTGGATGGTGCGGCTGCTGTAGGGTAGTTTGGCAATTCCAAGACATGGAGGAGTTGTCTATGGTTATCATTCTAGGGGATTGCCGTTGATGTGAGGCGATTCGGATGACAAAATCGGGTTTAGGGTCGAAGTCGGCACCCGTATGTGGAGTATGGTGGAGGGCGACACTGAAATGGAGGAATGCGACACCCTATCAGTCGTGATAAAAGGCTTTAGGTCGGGATATGAAATAGCCATGCAGGTGTGGGTTTGTGGATACGAGTAGATGGAGATTTCGAAAAGGAAGAGATTGTGAAGTTGGAATTGCGTTTGGTGGAGCGAAGAAGGAACTAAGGGAGGTCAAAGTTGCTACTACGGTGGGGGACGATTTTAGGAGGAAGCAATTTAATTGGGGAAACGAGTTGAGTTGTGATCATATCAATGAGTGGGCACAACAAAACCGGTTTGGGATTTTTTAGAGTTAGCTGGAATTTTAGATTATCGATTTAATTCAAAATCTGGATGTTTGGCAAATTAAAAAATCAAAGTGAGTAAAGCTCACACATTTTGGATTACTGGTTTTAATAGAAAATTTTAAAAATTATTTATTGGTTGATTGGAATAATTTATTAGTCGGATGTCATATTATTATATATAGTTGTATATGTTAGTAGTTGGATATATATTTCTCGCCGATTGGACCGGATGAGACACTATGCCCCCCGCATAATAGCGAATGACCCTTTTTATTGCGACATTCCGCCTCGAAGCAGAATTATTATTTTATGATATATAACATCTGTGGTTGTGGAAAACAGGTTGGAGGGATCCAACTGGATTCCTCAAAAATGTAGATTTTACTTTCATACATAGTGATATATGATGTGTGTGAAAAATCTGATATAGATTACATTGTGATTTGAGTTATTGGATGCTATAATAGCACTGACCTTAATTTTGGTATTTTAAAATACCATAAATACTATTTCTGAATTTGAAGGAATTAAAAGGAGATTTTGGATATAAAAAAAAATATTTATATCGAAATTTTGTTTAGCTTAAAGAAAATAGATTTGGATAAAACAATGATTTGATTTTGGGTTTATACTTAACTCTTCGTAAAATGTTTTAATTATAAATTTAAAAATAATTTATATATAAAGAATTTTTAACAATGGGCTTTGAGGTGGCATTTCTGGATTTATGGAAAAGGAGTTGAAATCGATATTTAAAATAGATTTGAAAAATAAATGGAATTCATAAAGAAATGGATTCATAAATGAAATTTTATAAATGAGATTATTTTTATAAATAAGTGAAACCCAAATGAGTTGTAAACTTATAAATGACGTTTACAAATAAAGTGAAATGATTTTGATTTGATAAATTGGAAATATAAATTCGCAGTGAGAATTTATAATGAGATATAGAAATCGGTTCGGTGGATTCTACTTTTGAATTTGGAAATTGTAACGACTCGGTTTTTCCATCGTTTGATTTTGAATATTTAAATGGTTTTAAATGTTGAATTTGGAATATGAATTGATTTTGAATATGAAGATTTTGGTTGTAATTGTAGAATGAAATAAATTTCAAATATAGCGATTTATCATAATACAGAAATGGTGAATAATTGAAATTGAGTAGAATATGAATCGAAATGATTTCTATTGTTGATATAAATTCTATTTGAATTAGAATCGAGTTGGTAAGTTCTTAAAATTGAAATTTCAACTCATTACATTAAATTTTGAAATCGTCGATTTAATCGATGCGTTAAAATAGCGATCTGGGGCATAGTCTCGAAATTCGACGAAACCAGTGTCACTGGATCCGTAATAGTTTTTATTATCGAATTTCAAATTTTGTGGCGCATGGATTTACTATTTTGGTGTGTGAGCTGAAAACGCATAGAATTAATTTAATTAAAACAATCGATTTAAAAAGCTATCTTCTGCATATAATCGAATTGGGCTCGAGACTAATTCCATTAGGCTCGAAATAGTGGTATAACATTATAAATGCCAGGCAGTATACCACGATAGGGGTTCAGGATTTCAAGGTACGTACACGAGATATTTTTTAATATAAAAATATAAATTTTAAATCAACAGCCACCCAAATCACGTACAATCGCCGACATATGCCTAACCCAAATCCGCCTTCTCCACCAGTTTAAAGTTGTGTGCTTCTTCCACTTCTTTCAAAATCGAACAAGTTCGTAAAAAGAAAAAGAAAAAATTCACACGATGGAATCGTGAACGAGCATCGAGCGGTGGTATTGGGTTCACAAACGTCATTCGTGCATAGGCGAAGAGCCTAGTGGATGCGCGGGGAGGCTTTGGGGACTCGCGATGGTTGGCAGTAGATGGAGCGACGATGATGGACGATGAGTTGGGTTTGATTTGAAGCTTGGCCGAGGCCATTGGATGGCATGGATCTCGCGTGGAAGTGTGGCAGGGGTTTGGGGGAGACGATCGTGCACTATAGCCGAAGGAGGTTTTGGTGGCGAAGTATGATGGATGTGATGTGGAGGCTGAGATGTCGCGTTTTGTGTGGGTGTTTCTGGTATGACGTGTGGAGTATGGTATAGAAAGGGAGGCGATGGGAAGTCCAAGGTGGTGATGATGGGGTAGTTCAACAACTATAGAGGGAGGATTGACAAGTTGAAGTGGTGGCATGGTGAACTAGATACGGTAAAAGCTGGAGGGAAGACGTGATTAGGTTTCATAATTACGGGATTAATGTTAATGAAGGTAATTAGCACTAACGATGGAATGAAATTAAGTTAGTTCATTTAGTAATTCTTGAATGTTTAATAACGCATAACCTTCTCATACGAGGTTCGATCGAAACGAATCAAGTGGCAACGGATTTGTATCGACGAGTGCTATGCAAAAAAAATCATTTGGAAATTTTTGGAGTCAACTGGAATTTTAGATTAAGTTGAACCTAGTTCAATTTAATTTAAAATTCGAGATGGTTTGCAAATTAAACTTCAAGGCGATAAATCTCACTTATTTGGATTGCTAGTTTTAATTTAAAAAAGTTAAAATTATTTATTGGTTGATTGGATAAATTGATTATAATTTATCGGTTGGATGTTATATTATTATAATAGTGTGTGTGTGTTAGTAGTTGGTTATATTCCCCGCCGATTGGAGCGGATGAGACAGTATGCGCCTCACATAATAGCCGATGACCCTATATTACTGCGATATCCTACCTTGAAGCGGGATTGGTATTTTATATTATATAACATCTGTGGATGTAGGAAAACATGTTGGAAGGATGCAACTGGATTCCTCAAAAATATATTGATTGTTTCATATATAGAGTTATATGATGTGATTGAATAATCTGCTATGGATTGTGTGATGCTATATATTAGATGCTATAGTAGCACTAGCCCTAATTTTGGTATTTCAAATACCATAGATAATATTTTTGAATATTAAAAAGAAATTCAAAGGTGATTTTTGGAAATAAAAAAAATATTTTTATGGAAATTGGAATATTGAACAATAAATGGGTTTGGATTAAATGAAAGATTTGATTTGGAATTCACTTAACTATTTTGTAAAGTGGTTCCGATAAATATTTTTGAAATTAATTTATACAAGGAATTTGGAACAACAGATTTTAATAATATGTCGTAAATTATAAATGGAAGCTGAAATCGAGTTTTGAATAGATTTAGAATTATAATTGGATTAACTGAGAAATATGTATCCAAATGGAATTTTAAATAGAAATTGATTTATAAATGGATTTTAGTAATATAAATTGAGTTTACTAAATTATAAACAATGTTTATAAATAAAGTGGAATGATTATCATTTGATAAATTCGGAATATAAATTCATAGTGTGAATATAAAATGAAATATGGAAATCGATTTGGTAAGAAATAGTGGTATTTTTTGGGAATTTGGAAATAGTTGTGAAATTGGAAATGTAAATTGATTTGTGATAAATCGACAGAGATTTATAAGTATAAAATCGGCTATGTTGAATTTTGAAAATAGTTTTTCCAAGTAGTAAGTATTGTTTTGAGAAAAGGGTTTTTATTTATCAAACTATGTAGTTTAAAAACTATTATTTAGATTAAAATATTTCGAAAAGTTAGTTATTCAAATATTTAAAATCCACTGAAATGAATTCTAAGTTTTCTAAACAAGCTTTTTATATCGATTAGTATTATTTGTAAATGAACTGAAAATTTATTATATTCTTAAAAATAATTATTTTATAAATATAGAGTTTTGGAAATTGGTTGAAGTTATTTATAAATACTCTAGAGATTTGTAAATCGGGTTTTATTTGATGAATGAAATTTTATGCGAGAAATCTTATAATGGAATTCTGGAGACTTAAGAAAGTTTCCAAAATGTTAGATATGGGAGCTATGGAAATGAATCTAAATTCATAAAAGTAGTTATAAACGGTTACTTGAGATTATAAATAAGTGTAATCGATTTTTGGGAAATTGTAGATGGAATCAATAAAATTTCGAACATTTATGAGATAAGTGATGAAAATGTGTCGAAGTATGGATGTTAGAAATGATTTGGAAAATAGACTTATAATATTTTCTAAGTATGGAAATAAAGGTTTTGAAAATGTCGTAACGGTGAAATGATTTATATGGAAATATTTTTCAAAGTAATGAATTACGAATTAAATTCGGTAATATTTCTAAATGTTGAAATGGTTTAAAAATGTCCTGTTATGGATAAGTATTTGGAATTGTTTTCAAATGTGGGAATGTTGGAAGAGAGTTGAATGTATATCTTTGTAAAGATATTTTGAAATGAATGTTTAGAAAGATTTATAAAACTGGGTCTAGTGACTACTTAAGTGTGTAATTTGATAGTCAAATAACCGACTATCAAATTTGGCCAATTTCGTTAATTGTTTCGAAGAGACCAGGATCAGAATTTAATTATCCGAGAACTACTTTGATCCGATTTGAGTTTTACGAATATTTATATGTAAAGATAGTGAACACGGTAATTTTGGATATTCGGTTTGTTCAGAGCCAGAATAACTTGTATGGATGAATGCTATCATTGCATTGTTGCCAGAAAGGCAGTGTTAGCATTCCAAATGTGAATGCTATTCTAAAGGTAAAACATATCCTCAAGACTCATCAACCGGGAATTACTAAAACAGGGGAGATGCATCAGGGCTAAGTGGGTCGTACCCAAGTAGGATATGTTATCACTTTTCTAGATATCTTCGGATGTATTAAAACTATGGATATGGTTGTGCATGGAAAAGAGAGAGCTCGATAGGGTGGGAACACCCAGGGTGATGACATATTTGGATCCAGTAAGGTGTAGGCCGGTCCTGTGTTGGCAGGGATCATTAGGTACGATCTCCGTACATTTTTCTAAAGGTATACTATGGCATGCGGTACCCTAGTAGCATAATCATTGTATGGAATCCAATATCCACCATGAGCCTGTGCGGTTTTAGTTGTATACCACATATGCTAAAATGTGAGACGCAAGCATTTCAGCTATTTTATAGTGTATTTTCTATATACATTATTATAGTACCAGAAGATTTTGATATAAAAGGTTTTGGTTATCGTAAAGTAATAACTCGTCGTATTTATGTGTAGCGGGGTCTTACGAGATACTTTTGTTTTCAAAAGGATTTTTAAAAGTAATTAAATTCAAATTGAGTGTGTTTTTCTCACGCTGGTTTTCCAGCCGACTCGAGTGTATTTTATTATGATACTCGGGTCAGACCGAGTATTACAAATTTAGGTTAGGATGTTATGGAGCTCAGGAGACGAGTTGGAGGATTCTCTGGCGTATTATACATACTGGGTTATTTCCACTGTATGAGTCATGCTATATATTCGATATTTGTGAGGACAAGTTATTATAACTGCCTAGATTGATTGTTAATTGTTGCACTCTGATGATGCTATATATATTAACAGCTATAGATTCTTTTGTATAAAAATCTGATATTATCTATTATATATTGTTCCGCTTCGATTTGTGAGATTCTATGTGTTGTTTCTGCTTCTTCTACCTCTTTTTCTTCTTCACCCCTAAAGATTCATATTTCCGTTTTATTTGAGTCGGACACATGTGATTTATTGTCGACTCAAAGGATACGGAGATACGGGTCTTTACAAAAATGGTTATGAAATTGAAGACGCAAGTCGATTTGTGATAAATCGAGAGAGATTTATAAATGCTAAAATAATTATATTGTATTTCAAAAATAGATTTTTATCGAGAAGTTAAGTTTCGTTTTTAGAAAGGGGTTTTTATTTATTAAACTATATAGTTTAAAAACTGTTTTAGTATTGAAAATATTTTGAAAAGTTGGTTATTCAAATATTTGATATTAGTTGAAATGAGTTATAATTTTTATAATAAGCTTGGTAAATCAATTAGTATTATTTATAAAAGGATTGGAAATTGGTATAGCTATTTGTTTAAAAGTGTTTTGGATATTTTAAATGATTACTTCAACGTGTTTTGAAAATAGAACTATATATCTTTAAAAATACTTATTATTTTATTTACAGAATTTAAAGGCAAGTGATTGGAATGTGTTTATAAATACTCTCAAGATTTGTAAACCAAGTTATTTAATGGAGGTGGTTTTGTAAGAGGAATTTTATAATGGAATTCTGAAAACTTAAGAAATTTCCAAAATGTTTTAGATACAAGAACTTTGAAAATGAATCTGGATTCATAAAAGAAATTATAAATTGTTAGTTGGGATTATAAATAAGTATAATTGGTTTTTGAAAATTACAAAAAGGAATTTATTAGTAATTTCAGAGATTTATGAGATAAGTTATGAAATATTTCCTAAGTTTGATATTAAAAGGATTTTGGAGATTATGATTAAAAATGTTTTCCTAAGCATTGAAAAGAGGGTTTTGGAAAATATTTTAAGTGTGAAATGAATTATATATAAATATTTTTCTAAATGTTATAAATTGAATTCGGAAATATTTCTAAGTGTTGAAATGTTTATAAATATCCTATTATGGATAAGTATTTGAAATAATTTTCAAATATTGGAATGTTGTAAGAGAGTTATATATATATATATATATATATATATATATATATATCGTTGTAAAGATATTTTGAAATGAATATTTTGAAAGATTTATAAAACTGAGCCTAGTGACTGCTTATGTTGTGATTTGATAGTTAAATAACCGACTATCAAATCCAGCCAATTTCGTTAATCGTTTCAAAGAGACTAGGATCGGATTTAATTATCCGAAAACCACTTCAATCAGATTTGTGCATTACGAATTGTGAAATCTCGAAGATAACGGAGATGGCGATCTTGAAGGAGATTCAGTTTGTTTAGACCCAGAACAAATTGCATCGTTGCTTGGAAGGCAGTGTTTGCATTTCAAGTATTAATGCTATTCTTAAAGTAAAATGTAGCCTCAAGCCTCATCTACCAGGAATGACTAAAACAGAAGAGATGCAGCAAGGCTATATGGGTCGCTCTCATTAGGGTATAGCCATCACTCATCTAGAGTGGACATCTATTATCACTTTCATTTGTATGAGTTTCGGGGCCATTGATGGTGACGATACTCCGTACTATCCAGTAAGGGGTAGAACGGTCTTTTGTTGGCAGGGATCGTTAGGTTCTATCTCGATACATTTTCCTAGAACTGTGACGAGCGGTACCTCAGTAGCCCTGTCATTGTATGGAATCCAATATCCACTACGAGCCTATACGGTTTTAGATGTGCCAACTTTTCTAAAATGTGAGATGCAAGCATTTCAGCTATTTTATAGTTTATTTTCTATAGTCACTGTTATAATATCAGATGATTTTGATATAAAATGTTTGGTTATCGTAAGGTAAAACCCGTCGTATTTATGTCTGGTATGGTCTTACGGGATACCTTTGTTTTCAAAGGATTTTGATAACAGTAATAATTCAAATTGAGTGTGTTTTCTCACGCTGTTTTTCCAGACTGACTCGGGTATTAGTTTATTATAATGCTCGGGTCGGTCGAGTATTGCAGATCCAGGTTAGGATGCTATGGAGCTTAGGAGATGAGCTGGAGGATTTAAGGCTTATTACACGTACTTGGTTATTTCCACTATGTGCTATGCTGTTTATTCAGTATATGTAAGGACAAGTTATTATAACTGTCCAGATTGATTGTTGACTATTGTACTATGATGATTGTATTTATATTACAATTACATTTTCTTTGTATAAAGATCAGTTATTGTATATTATATTTTGTTCCGATGTGATTGTGGGATTCTATTTTGTTGTTTCTATATCTTCTTTTATCCTCTTCTTTCTTATAGTTATTTGTTTTTTCGTACAATTTGTATTGGATAAGCGTGATTTAATATTAGCTCAAAGGGTACAGAATGGTGGGTCGCTGCAATAGTTATCTAATAACTATTAGTATGTAATCCCTAGGTGCCCCCAGTAGTCATGAGTAATACACTGCCCAATATTTAGAGAGCATTACGTACTCCAGTCTTAACGAATGTATCGATATCCAGTCTCAATACATTTTGACTAGGAATAATTAAAATGATATATTAATTTTTATTGTGATAAATTACTCATGGTTACAACACTTTGTAACTACTATCACAAAGCATACCATTTATGGATTTTCTATCAAATATACTTTTAATTTAATTAATTAATATAACCCATTATATTAAATGTATAATAGAAATATAACACTTTTTATTTAAAAAAAGATTGGTTATTGAGTAAGATATATGTGACAAATTATATAACTGCCCCTAGGATATACCCCTAACTCTATCAAGTTCTTCAGAGGTGCTGGACACCCCTGCTTCATATGCCTAAGATGATTGCAATCATAACACTTGACCTTCGAACCCCCTGATCTACACTCCTTTGTGAAATGTCACTTTTAGCCACACTTCCTACAATGCATATCATGTTTCTTGATCTTTCCTTTGGGTCTAAATCCTACATAGCGTTGTTTCTGCTGCTGCACTGTAACGACCTAACTTTTTGACCCTTGAATGTCAACATTAAATACATCCATGGTATTCATGTGCTGAGCACCCAAGTACTGAAAAGACAGAAAGTTGGGTTAAAATAAAAAATAAATAGAAAGAAAGAACAAACATCAAAATCTCATAGCGGAGTGATAATTTATAATATCAAACGAACAATACATAGGGTTACTATAAACACAGAATTTTTAAAGTTACAAAACCTATGTACTATCATCAGCCTGGACAGTTATAACTACATGTCCTCACAACGTTAGTATATGCACATAGCTAATATGGAACTATAGAAAATAGAAATAGATAGATAATGGAAGACTTCGGCTCATCTACTGAACTTTGAAGCATCCAAGATAAAACCTATTACTTAGCCTGCTTGAAAGAGTACGCGAAGAATTTAGGAAAGACAAAAACTAAGCGTTAGACATATTGAAGGAACTAGGCCAGCCCGCAGCAGCAGAAATGAGTGAATTTCAAAAAAATTAGCCATCTTGGATCTTTAATGGGCCTATGAAGTCTAAATATCTTAGAACTTTTCTAAGTTTTTTTAAATAAAATCAATATTTTATTTTATTTCATAAATAAAGTTTCTAAATTAATGTAAATATAAATTAGAGTATATCACATATACTCTTATATAAATAATATTTGTGTGTAAATGTTACATATTAAATTTATTTAGAGAAGGAAACTTTACATTTCCTTTCTCTTAACTTATTCATTAATGATGGGGTATAAATTTATTTAGAGAAGAAAAATTTTCATTTTCTTCCTCTTAACTTATTCAATTAATGATGGGGCAAAATTTATTTAGAGAAGGAAACTTTTCATTGCCTTCTTCTTAACTTATCCAATTAATGATGGGACATAAATTTATTTAGATGAAGAGAGAAAATTTTCATTTCTCTCTCTTAATTAAATTGTTTGATTAATGAATGTCATTAATTAGCAATATGTATATGGCATGAATGTAAGTATAAACAAATATATTATAGTGTAAATTCTGCAAGTGCAACATATTACAATCAGTTAATGACAAGGTGTAGACGTATAAACAAAATTAAATGAATGGCTAATCACATATAGAAAAATGGGAAATAAATAAAGGGTAATAAGAACGATTGAATCCATTTCATAAACTTAATTAATGCAGCATATAAATGACAATTAATAGGCAATTATCTTTACACATATGTCATCAAATGACATAATATTTCCATAAATCATGTCATCAAATGACATAAAATTTCCATAAATCATTTCATGCAATTACCTTTAAATAACGTCGATATCGTATATCAACGCGCGTAAATATAACTTTTAAAAATGCATTAAAATAATTACAAAATACTTCCAAACATCAAATAAAATATAATTAATATTTCTCAAATATCAATTAACTTAATCAGTTTACAACATTTATAAAGTAATCAAATCATATGGTTTTTCAGAGAATTCATCATTACGGTCGTGCGACTTAAATGTGTAAATTCATTCAGCAATTCATATTAAACTTTTCGAATATTAACGTTCACATGTCACTTAGCAGGTGCTGTGACATTTTGGCCGAAATTATCACTTGCACATTTTTTGGTAAAAATCCAATTTTACTTATTATAAGCGGTACCTAATAGTGACAATTATGTATACCAGTTCTCTTCGTCAAAACTATGTCACTTTGGATTTATCGAATTTGGTAATGGTCGAAATTCCAATATCATCCATACTCAACTTTATAGTCCAAACACAAAGCCCTTTGTTCAATAATAACAATTATTATTAACCTAAATGCTTTAGCCAGAGACTTTGACTTTGAGTTGACTTCAGTTGACCATGATACTAACCTCATAAAACTGAGGAGATGAAACCTCTTTTGAATAGTATTTCACTTCCAATGCTTCCACTCGACCAAACTTTGTTCGACAGGCGCCGTGCCTCGATTTAACTATAATCAAAGCAGAGCTTCCACATTGAAGATTAACAATATTCTCAAGTTGTGAGAATAGTGTAAATTAGTCACATCGATATGCTCTGCTTGACCTTAGTTATATTAACCAATAGAAAACTATCGAGCGATTCATTCCATGATTATCCAATAACTATCAGTATGTAACCCCTTGGTACTCCTAATGGTCATGAGTAATACACTGCCCAACATTTTGAGAGCGTTATATACTTTAGTCTCAACGGATACATCGAATCTAGTCTCTATGTATCTTGACTAGGAATGTTTAAAATGGTATATTCGTTTCATTGTGATAAATTACTCACAGTTACAACACTTTGTAACTACTATCACAAAACATACCATTTATGGGCTTTCTATTAAATATAATTTTAATTAAATTGATTAATTAATATAACCACATTATATCAAGTATATACTAGAAAGAAAATACCTTCATTTCAAACAAGATTGGTCAACGAGTTAGATATATGTAACAAATACATAATTGCCCCTAGGGCATACCCTTAACTCTATTAATCTCGCATTTGCACTTGGGGTCAATTATAGAATCTTATTCCAACTTCTCTAATCGGTTTTCTCATAACCAATTAGGTCGGTCTGTTTATGAATGAGTATGCTATTATGTTTTAATTATTTACTCTGTTAATCAACTCTCTCCTACGGTGATAAACTGTTTTATCGTGTGGAACAATTAGAAGTATGTCTCTTGACTTTAAGCGAGCTCTAAATTTTGCGAAGAGATATATTGTGATATCATTATCATATAATAATATTATGAGATTCTCAACATTTGGAATTGGCTCAGTTATAAATTTATGCACTTATATATCAATATACATTGTCTCTATTGTAGCGCTATTCAAGGCGATGTACTTAGCCTTTTTCATTGAATCGGCCATGATCTTTCATTTGGAACGTTTCCAAACTAAATATTCTTATTTTTAATTTACTATTGACATACTATACTCAATATCACTTGTGAAGTTTGAGTCCAAAAACTCCTTCATAAGGAGTTTTTGTTTCTGTAAACAATTCTCTAGTATTTCATAAATACATGAGAACACTTCAAACAACCATTTAGCGATATCAATTTGGATTTGATATTTGCTTCATGTATGAAATATATAAACAAATCACGATATCGTAGACAAGATAACCTGTATGATAATTCCTATTGCCAGTGCATAAGGAACTCATCTCATATAATTCCGTATTAAATAATTTAATAAGGTGTCTTTGCATATCAATTTGAGACATTCCCAATATCTTTTATACTCTCCGTAAAAGACATCATTTACAATCCAAAGTCGAGTGTTAAAAAAATTAAGGTTGATTTTAGCACAAGTACATCCTTAAAATCAACAACGTGTTGTTCACTTATTTTAGAAATATCAATGTAACTTTTAACGTTCTTTCTTATGAACTCTGGCTTCCTCTGCATTTTGATTAATAATCAAACTTTTGATATTTCTGTCTAAGTATTTGTTCGATTTTAATACTTGTAAAATGATACTTTCTATCATTTCTTGAATTATATCCAAAGAATCACAAACTCAACATCGCAGCCACTGACTTTGAGACATTTTTTGGTTATTATTTGTAAACATTTTACTCTAGATCGTTATTTAGAATTTTCTATTTCAATACATATGTACCAAACATAAAGTCATACTAAGTGGTCATTTTGTGAGTAAATATGAATTAACTTGAGCATGTTGAATACCGAATTCATTACGCAAATTTCAACAATTGAAATTTATGATATTAATCTTATCAACATTGCATATTTAATTCCAACTGCATTAGTTTTGCTCATAAAGACACAATTGTGGCCGATGGATCAGGTCCCTTCGGTTACGACTACTAAAATCATATTTTGATAGCGTACCAAGAATTCTTTTAGATTTGCGCATCATGCCATAAAGTCAACACCCTTAATGGTTCAATTAAACAACCGAGGATTATATATTTTGGATATTGATAAGAAACTCATATTTTCTTTTCAATGTGCAAGAATATTTATTAGACGCTCTAATGCATTAGGTTAATTAATTTCATCTCATCTACTCAGTCCTATCTATAGGTATAACGAACGCGGATTCTCAACCCTCAAAAATCGGCATAAATACATTCACTGTATAACATGTTAAATAATCGAATGCCGGAAAACTCGATAGTTAGGTTAAGGAAAAGAAAAGGTAGGAGAAAAAGAAACAACAACACAGAATCTCACAACCGCAGTGGAGCAATATATAATAGATAACAACATGTCATATAATAAAAGAAACTATAGCTGTTATATATACATAACATCACCAGAGTACAACAAATCAACAATTCAATATTGGACAGTTGTAGTAACTTGTCCTCGCTAGTGCTAACCATACAGCTTAACACACAGCGGAATATAACCAAGTACATGGAATACGTCTCTGTCATCCAGCCCGTCTTATGAGCTCCACGGCATTCTAACATGAACATGTAATACTCGGTCTGACCCAAACATTATAATAAAATAACACCAGGGCCAGTCTAGAAAACCAGCGTGAGAAAACATACTCAATTTGAACTCATTAGAGTTATCTGTGATGCCCCGCCTCTATGCTCACAATAACAAAGAGTATTAAAAGAAATATTGTCTGTTATTACGAAGAATAAGACTGGATAGGAGCGGCCTTCCGTACTTAGACCTTACACTAGAATTGGTTACCTCGATAGGAGTGGTATATATTTTTATTTTTCATCTCTTATTTATTTACTCCCATTGACTACCCAATTCCAGTATAAAACGAACTACGATGGTTCATAATAGTTTAGGACAATATATATAATAATAACACAGATCAGCTAAATGCTAAACACATATAATAAAAAGTCTCATGTATATATATAACTGATGTCAGTTACAATACATGTGATACAATACATATGATACAACTATAACTGTCGACTCTGGAAGTTACATATACAAGTACATTATTGTGAATAATGTACATGAATACATATCTTCCTATACTATGACAATGACTACACCAATGATATAAAGAGACTTCATAGCTCAAGCAGCAACCCAAAGCAAGATATCTACAACCTGTAATAACTCGGTCTGACCCGAGTATTAAATTCAAAGGAAAATAATACACGGGTCGGTCTAATTCAAACTCAGTTATTAATGCAAAGAAGCAATAATAATAAATAACAATTAGACGACAGTCAAAATAATCTCACCTATCCAATCCTTTAATAAGGAAGTCGGATAACGATAAATATAACACATAACAGTGTTAAACAACAAATCAGCAAATTCCAATTTTTCAACAAAGATAAATGAAAGTATTATCAATGAAGATAATTTAGAAAACATAAGAATTGCCTAAACAACAATTAACAACAAAATCTAATTATTAAATAAATAATTAGAAACTCATAATCTAATTATTAAATAGATAATTAGAAAACAACAAAATGATCAATCAAACCAAATCATAATACAACTTCAAAATATTGAATTGGACAAAACAATTCAAGTAATTGAAACATCGCTTAAAAACATCAATTCCGGTAGGGCTGCAGCACACGCACGCGTGTACTGCCTCGCCACTACAGCATGAAATACATAAAAGATCAACGCATCAAAAGCAAAAGAAATACGAATAAAATCAATACGGTGTGGTTGCAGTACACGCTCGCGCGCACTGCCTCGCCACTACAGTGACGATGTCATCACAACTCCAAATATTAATAGCAAATCGAAACTGCAGAGGTCAAGTCACGGCTATCATGACTCAACACAACTGCAAACAAAAACTGCATCCACCTCATGAATACAAGGGTAACTGCACAAAAACTGATGCAACACAGCAAATCCAAAAATGCAAACTGCACTAATCCATACAACATGAAGTGGGCAGCTTAGTAACTAACAGGTGATACACGGCTGTGGGCAAAATAGTGCAGCAGTTCAAAATGGCAAGCCACAGAGGCGAGCAAGTGCACCAAGCCGACAGCAAGCATATAAATATACAGTGGAACCAAAAAGCAAAAGTATATCAATGGTTTAATGTCCAGAGGCAATGCAAACACAGCATAGCAGTATGGACAGTGAATGCAACTTATTACAACAAGTTACGGTATGGATCAACATGAAATGGAGTTTGTATGCCAAAAGGTCAGAGGCAATGCAAACACAAGTATAGATTAATGCAACTGTCTCGAACAAATAACCAAGTCAAGTGGATAACCAATGCAACAACTCTGGTCAGTGAGCACTTTATGTATGCAGACCAGATTAGAGTGATAACAATTACAAGCTCAACCAAGACTACATGATGAACAAATATGCAAGTGAAGATAACAAGTGCGCAAACATTTACACACATGAGCTAATGAACACTACATGCATGTAGGAGATCAAAGTATGCAAGCTCGACTAACAGGCTCAGCCTCTTCATCAAGCAACAACCAGACTACAACTATAACATGAAACCAAAGCAAACTCAGGTGGACAGTACGACCAAGTATGGAAGTGACTCGAAACAGAGAGTACGATATGAACCAGCATGGTACACTGCAAGTACAACAGCAGTATCAAAATGATCAAGACCAATACCACTGACTCCATCGAACAGATCAAAAGACCACAGGACTCAAGACAGTGCACATCATACCAATATAAATGAAGTGGAGTTGATACAGAGTCAACTAAATGAAACTGGAAAATGCAAACAACAAATGTATAGACACAGCATACACATTCAAGCGCATCAAAGATCAACATCAAAAGTCGACACGTAGATACATGAGGATGCAAGTAGACAGTAACATATGATCAACGGGATGCATGCAAATACACAGTGGAAAAGATGAATGCAGACATACACCTATATACATACATGAATGTATGTACACACATGATGCAATGCAACAACATACCAAATGAAACAATCAACCTGGCTGCACAATGAAAATCAGTGCAACACAAAGTCAAGAACAGCAGCTACAACTCAAATGCAAATTCCACAAATCCAAGACCAGAAAAACAAAACTGCAAATACCCAAGTACAACAAGCACTTCACAAAGTCAGAGACCATAATCAAGCAACAACATGTACAAGTCAGTGAACAAAGTCAAGTCAAAGCCGAAGACAACGAAAACAAACTCGACGCCTTGGCAACCGAAATCGAGATCGTGGGGTTACGGATGACACTAATATCGTCAAACCCAAAGTCGAAACAGTGATGACAAAAAAAACGACCCATCCAAAATCAACATCGAAATGAAAACAAACAGCCGAAATGAAGTCAAACAACAATAAAAAGAACACAAATTAGGAATTCGAATGTTAAGAAAATCAGCGGTTTAAATTAGATGTGAGTGAACAAAATCACTCACCTTAGTTTGAAGCAAAGACGAATAGTTCAGAGATGAAGCCGGCATCACGAAGTCGATCGAAGAAACCCTAGCAGCCGCAAGCATCTCAGAGACGAGCAAGAAAGAAAATCACGAGGCCGCCATTTTTGTTCTTTTCGTTACTTAGGGTTTTTCGAACGAATGAAAGGAGAGGGGGATCGGGTATCAACCTTTGTTAATTAACACAGTACCAATTAAACATGGGCCCAAATTATTTTAAAGCCCGCTTAAGCCATAACAAATTTCAAAAGAATTTCAACCCAATGAAATAACCCAATATTAACTAGCAAGTAATTTTAATCGTTTACTGACGATTATATATGGGTGCAAAACCCCGGGTTGTTACAGACTCCCCTCCTTATAAAAATTGCGTCCCCGCAATTTTCATAATTAAAGTTGTCAATAACCATTATTCTTCTAACATAAACTGGTTAAGCTAGAAAAATAAGGGTCAAGAACACAAACGCCAAAGAAATCTTTTAATTTCATAAAAGAAATTCACAAATTCTCAACAAAATCTAATTATCAAATAGACAATCAGAAAACAACAAAACTGAATAATTACAATTATCAGCAATATTCAATTATCAAATAGATAATTAGAATACAGAAATCACAAAACAGCAATATCTAATTATCGATACGATAATTAGAAAAGAGCAAAATCTAATTATCTACAAAGATAATTAGAAAACACAAATCACAAATCACAAAACCGCAATTATCTAGTTATCAACCAGATAATTGGAAAACACGAACTTCATAATCAGCAAACTCTAACTATCAACAGAGATAGATAGAAAACAGCAATTCAATATAATCAACATAATCTAGAATCAATTAGAGACTAGAAAATATTATAACAGGCAAAAATTAGCAATTATCTAATTATCAAAAACAATAATCAGAAATCTCAAATCAACAAATATCCAATTATCAAAAACGATAATCAGAAATCTCAAATCAACAAATATCTAATTATCGAAAACAATAATCAGAAATCTCAAATCAACAAATATCTAATTATCAAAAACGATAATCAGAAATCTCAAATCTACAAATATCTAATTATCAACAAAGATAATTAAAACTCATATCAAAAAATATCCAATTATCAAAAACGATAATCAGAACCAACAAATATCTAATTATCAAAAACGATAATCAGAATCAACAAATATCTAATTATCAACAAAGATAATTAGAACTCATATCAACAAATATCCAATTATCAAAAACGATAATCAGAACCAAAACATATCTAATTATCAAAAATGATAATCAGAATCAACAAATATCTAATTATCAACAAAGATAATTAGAACTCATATCAACAAATATCCAATTATCAAAAACGATAATCAGAACCAACAAATATCTAATTATCAAAAACGATAATTAGAATCAACAAATATCTAATTATCAACAAACATAATTAGAACTCATATCAACAAATATCCAATTATCAAAAACGATAATCAGAACCAACAAATATCTAATTGTCAAAATCGATAATCAGAATCAACAAATATCTAATTATCAACAAAGATAATTATAACTCATATCAACAAATATCCAATTACCTGCAGATAATTGGAAATAATAAATATCTAGAATCAATTAAGATAACTAGAAAATCAACATAAAAGGTGGATCGATCCCATCAGATGGCGATTTTAGCTACGCCGCACGTGCATCAACAAATGGCCGAAGCCTACCAAGTACTATATTTTTGGCGCCCAACAAATGACTCGGAGGTCCAATAAATGACCCAAAGGTCCAACAAACGACCCGAAGGTCTAGTACTGGTATTGACTCGAAGGTCCAACATATGACCCGAAGGTCCAACATAGTGGCTCGAAAGCACATGAAAATCATCAAAATCATCAAAACAGCAAATATTTCAATTAACGAGTCCGGAATTAACCAAAATAGCAAACGCACATATCCCATACCACGAGTTTTACTAAATCGTTTAAATCTCTTCATCGTTTCCTTGAAAGTGCAAAATCGTGTATTTTAAATAAATAACATTTTACGTTCTTAAACCGACAAGTCTAGAACTAAGCGAATCAGTAAAAGTAAGGGTTCATGGTCCTCGATTTTGCTGAAATGTTTAAATCGCTTCCTCATTCTTTTGAAAGCGCAAACTGTAGAAATTTTTGAAAACAATTTTATTTTAAAACGATTTTTAAAATACGTGATTAAAACAGCAACATCTGTAGCAAATTCGATAAGGAAATTGCACTTCTCAAAACACCGTAAAAATGGATCTCAAAATCAACATTGCGGGATAACCGCTTGAAAATCCACTTTAAATTGACGGTTACTTAAGGCAAAGCGACAGTAATTTTTATACGTCAAAATCTCATCAAAATAATTCGCATCAAAATATAATACCATAAAATTTTCATTTATCAAAAATGTCAACAAAACACCATGCTTAAAAAATTTAGCACCGGTGTAAAAATCCTGTTATAAAAATAACGGCAACAAAATACGTTTAAAACCAAACATCGGTTCAACGTAAAATTAATGCAGTAACATGCAACCCAAATTTGCATGTATAATACAAATGAACAAAGAAATCACTCGAATATATCTTCAATGAAGATAATTCAAAACAGCAAAAATCTCAACAAATTCACATAACTGCAATCGCTTCGAATCCTCAAATCGGATTCGAAATTTTCAAAGAAAACAAAAATAAACACATCGATGTAACACATAATGAAATTTATTTCATTTTATATTTTGATTCTTAAATCAAAAAGGTTATCAGCTGTACTCAGCGAAGACAGTCTCACTGTTTCCGCTGCGCACTCTGATAAACAAAACACAAATTACTGAATTACCAAAACACAAATTCACTTTTATTTTTAAATAAAGCTATTTAAAAATTCCATCATAATTTCAAAACTTTAGTTTTGACTCATAACACAACTAAAAACATCGACAAATAGTTGTAACACATGTCCTATCTAAGTTATGTTTTATATTATGTCCATAAACCCCAAGCTCTGATACCAACTGTGATGCCCCACCTCTATGCTCAGAATAACAAAGAGTATTAAAAGAAATACTGTCTGTTATTACGAAGAATAAGGCTGGATAGGAGCGGCCATTCGTAGTTAGGCCTTACACTAGAATTGGTTACCTCGATAGGAGTGGTATATATTTTTATTTTTCATCTCTTATTTATTTACTCCCATCGACCTACCCAATTCCAGTCTAAAATGAACTACGATGGTTCATAATAGTTTAGGACAATATATATAATAATAACACAGATCAGCTAAATGCGAAACATAGATAATAAAAAGTCTCATGTATATATATAACTGATGTCAGTTACAATACATGTGATACAATACATATGATACAACTATAACTGTCGACTCTAGAAGTTACATATACAAGTACATTATCGTGAATAATATACATGAATACATATCTTCCTATACTATGACAATGACTACACCAATGATATAAAGAGACTTCATAGCTCAAGCAGCAACCCAAAGCAAGATATCTACAACCTGTAATAACTAGGTCTGACCCGAGTATTAAATTCAAAGGAAAATAATACACGGGTCGGTCTAATTCAAACTCAATTATTAATGCACGGAAGCAATAATAATAAAAACAATTAGACGACAGTCAAAATAATCTCACCTATCCAATCCTTTAATAAGGAAGTCGGATAACGGTAAATATAACACATAACAGTGTTAAACAACAAATCAGCAAATTCCAATTTTTCAACAAAGATAAATGAAAGTATTATCAATGAAGATAATTTAGAAAACATAAGAATTGCCTAAACGGCAATTAACAACAAAATCTAATTATTAAATAAATAATTAGAAACTCATAATCTAATTATCAAATAGATAATTAGACAACAACAAAATGATCAATCAAACCAAATCATAATACAACTTCAAAATATTGAATTGGACAAAACAATTCAAGTAATTGAAACATCACTTAAAAACATCAATTCTGGTAGGGCTGCAGCACACGCACGCGTGTACTGCCTCGCCACTACAGCATGAAATACACAAAAGATCAACGCATCGAAAGCAAAAGAAATACCAATAAAATCAATACGGTGTGGCTGTAGTGCACGCTCGCGTGCACTGCCTCGCCACTACAGTGATGATGTCATCACAACTCCAAATATTAACTGCAAATCGAAACTGCAGAGGTCAAGTCACGGCTATCATGACTCAACACAACTTCAAACAAAAACTGCAGCCACCTCATGAATACAAGGGTAATTGCACAAAAACTGATGCAACACAGCAAATCCAAAAATGCAAACTGCACTAATCCATACAACATGAAGTGGGCAGCTTAATAACTAACAGGTGATACGGCTGTGGGCAAAATAGTGCAGCAGTTCAAAATGGCAAGCCACAGAGGCGGGCAAGTGCACCAAGCCGACAGCAAGCATATAAATATACAGTGGAACCAAAAAGCAAAAGTATATCAATGGTTTGATGTCCAGAGGCAATGCAAACACAACATAGCAGTATGGACAGTGAATGCAACTTATTACAGCAAGTTACGGTATGGATCAACATGAAATGGAGTTTGTATGCCAAAAGGTCAGAGGCAATGCAAACACAAGTATAGATTAATGCAACTGTCTCGAACAAATAACCAAGTCAAGTGGATAACCAATGCAACAAATCTGGTCAGTGAGCACTTTATGTATGCAGACCAGATTAGAGTGATAACAATTACAAGCTCAACCAAGACTACATGATGAATATATATGCAAGTGAAGGTTACAAGTGCGCAAACGTTTACACACATGAGCTAATGAACACTACAGCCATGTAGGAGATCAAAGTATGCAAGCTCGACTAACAGGCTCAGCCTCTTCATCAAGCAACAACCAGACTACAACTATAACATGAAACCAAAGCAAACTCAGGTGGACAGTACGACCAAGTATGGAAGTGACTCAAAACAGAGAGTATGATATGAACCAGCATGGTACACAGCAAGTGCAACAGCAGTATCAAAATGATCAAGACCAATACCACTGACTCCATCGAACAGATCAAAAGACCACAGGACTCAAGGCATTGCCCACCATACCAATATACATGAAGTGGAGTTGAAACAGAGTCAACTAAATGAAACTGGAAAATGCAAACAACAAATGTATAGACACAGCATACACATTCAAGCGCATCAAAGATCAACATCAAAAGTCGACATGTAGATACATGAGGATGCAAGTAGACAGTAACATATGATCAATGGGATGCATACATAGTGGAAAAAGTGAATGCAGACATACACCTATATACATACATGAATGTATGTACACACATGATGCAATGCAACAACATACCAAATGAAACAATCAACCTGGCTACACAATGAAAATCCGTGCAACCCAAAGTCAAGAACAGCAGCTACAACTCAAATGCAAATTCCACAAATCCAAGACCAGAAAAACAAAACTGCAAATACCCAAGTATAGCAAGCACTTCACAAAGTCAGAGACCATAATCAAGCAACAACATGTATAGGTCAGTGAACAAAGTCAAGTCAAAGCCGAAGACAACGAAAACAAACTCGACGCCTTGGCAACCGAAATCGAGATCGTGGGGTTACGAATGACACTAACATCGTCAAACCCAAAGTCGAAACAGTGATGACAAAAAAAACGACCCATTCAAAATCAACATCGAAACGAAAACAAACAGCCGAAACGAAGTCAAACAACAATCAAAAGAATACAAATTAGGAATTCGAATGTTATGAAAATCAGCGGTTTAAATTAGATGTGAGTGAATAAAATCACTCACTTTAGTTTGAAGCAAAGACGAACAGTTCAGAGATAAAGCCGGCATCACGAAGTCGATCGAAGAAACCCTAGCAGCCGCAAGCATCTCAGAGACGAGCAAGAAAGAAATTCACGAGGCCGCCATTTTTGTTCTTTTTGTTACTTAGGGTTTTTCGAACGAATGAAAGGAGAGGGGGATCGGGTATCAACCTTTGTTAATTAACACAGCACCAATTAAACATAGGCCCAAATTATTTTAAAGCCCGCTTAACCCATAACAAATTTCAAAAGAATTTCAACCCAATGAAATCACCCAATATTAACTAGCAAGTAATTTTAATCGTTTACTGACGATTATATATGGGTGCAAAACCCCGGGTTGTTACAGACTACCCTCCTTATAAAAATTGCGTCCCCACAATTTTCATAATTAAAGTTGTCAATAACCATTATTCTTCTAACATAAACTGGTTAAGCTAGAAAAATAAGGGTCAAGAACACAAACGCCAAAGAAATCTTTTAATTTCATAAAAGAAATTCACAAATTCTCAACAAAATCTAATTATCAAATAGACAATCAGAAAACAACAAAACTGAATAATTACAATTATCAGCAATATTCAATTATCAATTAGATAATTGGAATACAGAAATCACAAAACAACAATACCTAATTATCGATATGATAATTAGAAAACAGCAAAATCTAATTATCTACAAAGATAATTAGAAAACACAAATCACAAAACCGCAATTATCTAGTTATCAACCAGATAATTGGAAAACACGAACTTCATAATCAGCAAACTCTAACTATCAACAGAGATAGATAGAAAACAGCAATTCAATATAATCAACATAATCTAGAATCAATTAGAGACTAGAAAATCTTATAACGAGCAAATATTAAAAATTATCTAATTATCAAAAACGATAATCAGAAATCTCAAATCAACAAATATCCAATTATCAAAAACGATAATCAGAAATCTCAAATCAACAAATATCTAATTATCAAAAACGATAATCAGAAATCTCAAATCAAAAAATATCTAATTATCAAAAACGATAATCAAAAATCTCAAATCAACAAATATCTAGTTATCAACAAAGATAATTAGAACTCATATCAACAAATATCCAATTATCAAAAACGATAATCAGAACCAACAAATATCTAATTATCAAAAACGATAATCAAAATCAACAAATATCTAATTATCAACAAAGATAATTAGAACTCATATCAACAAATATCCAATTATCAAAAACGATAATTAGAACTCATTTTGGAATGTCCCTCGGATTCGAAATTCATTCTTGTCTCTTTCTATTTACATTCGTTTGATTCTGGAGTATCCCATAACTCCACTGAATGTTTTGTAAAAGGGGTGAAAACTCCTTTATAATCGGCATTGATTCACCGAAGATTTCTGTATCCACGGTTTACAATGCTGCTATATCTTGATATGCTGAATTCTATCTCTGGCGATCGAATGTCGATTTGTTTTGGAATTCCGCATCGATTATATTCCTAAGGTCACAATTGACCTGATTAAGGTCGCCGCGATTTGTAGAAGTATATCCATCTTCTATTTTGTAATTTAATTATCTCATCTTCGATCGAGTCTACCTTCGAATCAGGATTCTATTGATTGGAGTTCCTCTAATTTAAATCTCTATCTATATTTTGAAATCCATTCTTGAATCACCCTTTGAAAAATCGGGTATGTTGTATTTTTGAAATTGTTTATACCGAAATTATTATTTTGATAACTATGATTTTATTCTATATATAAAAGTAAAAATGTTTTAGATACCCATATATAAAACAAATAAGAAATGTTATTCTACATATAAAATTTTGAAAGGATTTAAAATTTTGGAAATTTATAAGAAATAGATTTATATAAAAATGATTTATAACTGAAGGGTTAAATTTGAAATTCGAGAATTGAATTTCGGTAGTTTGAAATTGGTTTTAAGATTTTGGAAAATATATAAAAATAATACGATTTAAAAGTATTTTTCGAATAAGAAATGTTTCAAATGAGTTCAAATGAATTCCAATAATTTTGAAGAAATTTCAAAGAAGTTTTCAAGAAAATAGAAGTCCACAACTCACTTATGTCGCTGGAAAATAATTTCGGTGATGAGTGCACGCATCATCGACATTGATTTTCGAGTTTCAGAGTGGGGGAGAGGCCTCTTTAATAGCTTCGCTATGCGAGTGATTTTGTAAAACCGTTTTGATTTGAAATTCCAAAGTGTAATTTGATATTTTCGAAAGATATATGTATATATTTGAAACAATTTAAAGTGAGACCGGTGTTCAGTCCTCGAGTTTCAGATTTGATTTAGTATAATCCTATCTATTGAAATTGATTTATGTTGATTTTCAACTCTTGAATTTGGAAATTTGATTTCCCTAACTATTTTGAATGTTCGAACACTTCCAAATTGAGATTAAATTTTCAAAGCTAAGAAATTTTGAAGAGTATAAAATGTTTGATAAAGAATGTAAATTTAGTTTTGAAATGTTTTGAAAAAGAAAATAGTTTTGAATAATGGTTTTCAGAAAGGTAAATTTAATATTTCAAACATAAATAGATAGTTTAAAAGTTTTAAAGGGATAATTATAAATTTGGAAACCATTTTGAGTATAATTGATTTTGAGAAAATATTTGGTTTTGAAATTAAATTGAAATTAAAAACCAGTACTTATATGGTGATTTTTGAAATGAATTTGTTTGACTTGAATTATTTTAATTTGGAAACTGGGATAATTTTCTAAACCTATTATTTTGGGAACTTTGAAATTTAGATATTTAATTTGGAAGAAAATTTGGTGAAATCATATATGATTTTGAAACTGAATTGATATTGAAATGATTTGAAATTGAGAACCTTATATTATTAAGCATTTGATTTGGGAGTGGTCGAACTTATATAAAATGGATTTGTATAAGTATGAAGTTGATTTGAAATCTATTGATTTGAAAGGTACTCAATTTGGAAAGAGAATTTTATATAATCGAAGTCTATATAAGTATGATTTGATATACTATTGATTTAGAAAGTATTCGATTTGAAAAAAAGAATCCTATATATAATGGACTTTATATAAGTATGATATTTGAAGGTATTTGAAAAGGTACTATATGACATATATTTTCGAAGCAATGATATGGAAAGTGCCTTCTGCTTGATGTCCGCTTTATGGCCACATTGTGGATTCATTCTATCGATATTATTCTCTCTGATTTTTGGTTTTCCAGATGTGATACTCGAGTATTCCCACCATGGCATAACCCATGGTTTTTTTCTCTCGTGACTGCATAGTGAAATTGCCTGGCTGAGTCTGGCCTAGGGGTACGGATTGTTTCCTGGGGGATCCAGACGTAACCATTGTGTATCCTGCAATCTATGTAGGTCGCGATTAGTAGCGAAACTGCCTGGCTGAGATGGCCTAGGGGTACGGATTGTTTCCTGGGGGACCCAGGCGTAACCATTGTGTATCCTGCACTCTACTAGTCATCATGACGTAACTCGCAGGGCTGAGAAAGCTTACGGATACGGATTGTTTCCTGGGGGATCCAGGCGTAACCATTGTGTATCTGCGAACCATGGTTTGGACAAAGGTTTTGGTTTGGTTGTTTTGTATGGATTGTGTAACAACCCGCCGCCCTGACCGCCTCTAGTCGGTAATTAAACCAACTCGAAACGTTCAAAATGACGGATTGTTGTTCAGTTTATAAAGTTTAAACAGAATCAGCCACAGAATCACAGAATAATCATAATATTATTCATAAATGAATTTTTCTTACATACATATATCAGAGTTTGTACAATGCATTAAATTTTATACAGCGGAACAATTTATTTACTATTAAGTATAAGAAAAATTTTCTAGAAAAACTTTAGTGGAGTGCTTTCCCCTCTCTCTAACTTCGCTCCCTGAAAATCTTCAAGCTGTAAAAATACTCGGTCTGACCCGAGCGTTTATTGCAAACACAAAAACACTCGAGTCAGGATTAATCTTTATTCAAGTAATTAAATTTGTAATGAACTGAATAAATTGGTAACAGAGATGACGAATCACATGAATAAATTTAAATCTATTATGGATTTTTCACATTAACAACTTCAATTAAATTATTATTATTTTTTTGAAATCTATCAATCCTGTGTGGCTGCAGTGCACACATATATTTGTACACATGTGCACTACCTCGCCAACACGTGTGCACCAATCAAAAAGCACAGCTATCAAATCAAAACAAGGTCAAACCCAAGTTTCAAAACTGGGTTCAACTCAAGGCCAATGCACAGATAAAAGAGTCAAGAAGGCATCAGACAAGCAATACAAGTAACAAATGTCAAAGCAGGCTATCAAAGGCAGAGACTCAGAAATACCAAAGACATGAAGCAACAAAAGATTCACAAATACCACTCGAAGTTTACAGAGTGCAGACCAAAATGAGCACAACTCATTAAGCTCATAACAACAAAGAAATAGACCATACGAAATGCATCAGTGAATCAACATATATGAGCAAGTGAACTAGTCAACATGCATATATCTCAAAAACAAAGGGACTGCACTGTTTCAAATGAGACAATAATTTCAAACTCAAGTGAACAGTATAGCAAAACATATGTTCAACAAAGATCAAGCTACAAAAGCATATGGTGGTGCAGACTACAGATGGGTGCAAACAAAATAAACCAAATGCAACAAGATGGAATGCAACTACAAAGGTTCAAGGCTGAGACAAACCCAATGCACTCGGTTCATTTCATATTTTTTTTTGATCTTTTAACTAAACAGAGACCTATATATGGGTACATAGATATGCATATCAGTATTAACATACATATACACCTACAGTCACCTCTCAACAAAAATGTAAGGTATACTACTCAACAAATTTTCAAGCATCATCACATGCAAACCAGAGATTCAAACAAATTCAAGTTTTTTTTTTTAAAATGGGTTTACTCACATTGTTAAAAGGAAGGCAGTTCTATTTCTAAATCTGGGATCTTGCTTGATTACTTAATCTTTCCCTTCAATTTTCTGTTTATATTGTTACAGGCATATTCTTTTTAGAATTTATAACTTAAATTCATTTGAATGGGAAGATACAAATTTTCCTATTTAGTTTGAGTCTGCAATTTAAAACAGAGAGGAGCAAAAACATGATACAGGTGAACAATGCAAACTAAATGAAACAAGACACAGTACTCAAATGCAAGTGCACAACTAGACCCAGTCCAACAGACTCAAGAGAATGCAACAACATGTCAACAGAAATGACATAGCAACAAGGCAGACCCCATACTCAGGTGGACAACATATCAAAATTTTGGAAATACAAAGTATTCAAATGAACACAGTAAGCTACATGATGATCAAACAAAGGGATGCAGACCAATATGTTCATGAAATGAAACACTCAATGGTGAAGCAATTCGAATGAACACAGCATGTACAAGTTACAAAAACTCAAGTGAAGCAAGTACAGTGTGACAGTGAATGGGAAAATGTGTGAACATAGCAACTGCCACAAGTAATGCAACAGTGACCAACTTAAATGACAGCAATGCACAAATGCAAAGTGGAGTAAATGTCAACATGAAATGATCAAGGGTCAAAATAGAGACAAAGTCATGAGACTCAACATGTACATGTACTGATCAGTGAACCCAAAGCTAACAGAGCCAACACAAAATGACAACAGCAGAAGTGATCAAAGCAAAGCACAAGTGTGCAGCATCAAGTAGGACATACGAGCACACAGCAAAGCATGGACAAAGTTCCAAGTAAGAAATTACTAACAAGCATCTTTTTCAACAGTTTAAAAACAAATTCAAATAGCATCTGTTCTTATCAATTTAAAAACAAAATTTATAGCATCTGTTTTCATCAGTTAAAAAGCAAATTCAAGTAGCATCTGTTCTTAACAGTTTTTAAAAACAAAATTTATAGTATCAGTTTTCAACAGTTAAAAAAAACAATCACAAATAGCCTCTGTTCTTATTAGTTTGAAAAACAAATATCAACTAGCATTTGTTCTTATAAATTTAAAAACAAATATTGGATAGAATCTGTTCTCAACAGTTTAAAACAAAAATTCAAATAGCAATTGTTCTTATCAGTAAAAAAAACAAATTCAGATAGCATCTGTTCTCATCGATTTAAAATTAAAATCAATAGCATCTGTTCTTAACAGTTTATATCAAATATCAAATAGCATTTGTTCTCAACAGTTTAAATTAAATTGACCGAGAGCAAAGAGCAAATGATAGCAAACAACCAACAACCAACATGCAGTGACAAATCTGCTCATATCAGTTTAAACAAAAAAAATTCGAGCAATTGATAACGAATAACCCCCCAAAACATAGCATGCAACCAAGCAACCAAGCAACCAATTCAAACAAATTTTAAAACTTGAATCAAAACCAATCGTGAGCAAAGAACTCACCTTTCACCGAATTGAAATGGAGCAACGCAAATTAGAACGAGGCCGGCGCCTTTGATTTGAAAAGCCCCAATTTTGTTGAACGAACGAGGTAGGCCGCCATTAATTTTTTTTTCTTTCGTTTGATTACTGAAGGGTTTCGATTGAATGGGGTATCAAATAAAAAGGGAAAGGGAACGTGTTTTTGCAGAGGGAATGCGTGATGGAAGGCGTGGGTTTAGGCATAGATTATGGCGTGAATTTTGGGATAGGGTTGCTGGTGAAAAATATCGTATCTTGGCTAGTGATCTTGTAATATATTTTTTTCTTATTTTATTTTATTTATTATTATATTTTTTTTCATTTTTATATATATTATCGTTTTCTCTTTCTTTTTTTTCAATTTAAATTCAATTAGTTTTGTTTATTTTCTTTGCTTTGCAAAAACGATGTTGTTAAAATTTCCACTAGTTGTATTTATTTATTTCATTATTGACAAAAAATTTATTCTATTTTATTTTAGTTAAAGAAAAATGTTATTTATAACTAAACATCGATTTATAAATTTACATAAATAATAATTCTCAAAATCCAAATTATTATTCCTAGTCATTCGTTCAAATTTTAAATACCAATTCAATATTCAATTTCAAAGCTAAATTCAAATTCTATTCAACTTTTCACTAGATTAAATCCTAAAATTTAATCGCCAATTTATGCTGATAATTTGAAATTCAAGTCAAATCATCATTTAAATATTTAAAATAATTTAAATATTCACAAATTAAATTGTTTAAAATTCAGGATCGTTACAATCTCCCCTACTTAAAAGAATTTCGTCCCGAAATTATAAGTTAGGAAAAACGATTGCTAAAATCTCACCGATATTTATACTCTACACAATTTTACCAAGTTTCAAACTCGCAAATAAATATAGGATTCATTCCATTTATTTTATCTCCCTAGTTTTGTTCATCAATTTCAATAATCAAGACACAAAAGTCTTTTACCAAATTTTTGACTTACAAAACTCAGATTTTTAAACTTGAAATTCTTTCATGCTAAATATTTGCATATTACATCTTTTCCAAAGCTGTGTGCTTTCAAAATATTTTAAAAATATTCTTCCTTAGTTCATTAGGTTAGAATTATGTAATTCTAATTTCAGATTATTGATTTTCTATTCAAAGTTTGAAAATACTTGATAACTCGAAGTTTAACAAGTCCATCGTCGTTCTTACAGACATTAGGCATACGCTGGCCAGGCGCAAGACTAAAAATCTCCAAGTACTAAATATACTTGCTTCAACTCCCAGTGAAAATACTTTTTTTTTAAATTCTTTTAAAAATGGATATGGAAAGCACATTCCCCCATGGATCACAGTTTACCCGGCGGTTACGCTACTATCCCAGTAGAATTGCTTGTAACCTTAGATTTCTCATCTCTCTTGAATTTCGCCATGGTTGTCACCTTAGATCGCGGTCCACACGGCGGTTACGCTACTATCTCAGTAGAATCGCTCGTGGCCGTAGGCATCACGCCCCTCGAATTACGCTTCGGTTTCTAGATCGCAGTTTACACGGCGGTTGCGCCACTATCCCAGTGGAATCGCTTGTAACTGTAGGCATCACGCCCCACGAATTACGCCAGCATCAATTCACATAATCCCAAACACGATGATCCATCGTGGGGGATATCAATCTGTCCCAATGGACATTCCACTAATGGAATTCTACGTAGCTACGATTTCCAATGGACACTCCACCGAGTTCCAATCACCTTCACAAATAATAAATGGAAGGTACATTTCCATATCCTCAGTTTTTAGAAAACATATGTCATATACATATAGTACTTCATTTCACATTTCATACATATCATACCTATGTAAACCTACACAGGATTTTCATAATAATGACTTTCCAAACTGATAGTTTTCGAATTATTATATTCACATATATAAGTTACGAAAACTCAATTCACATTCATAACAAATAGAGGATTCCAAAATTTTTCCATCACGTTTAAAATTTTCCTCTAAATCGATTTGAAAATTTAAGGTTATCTCAAACCTAATTCACATTCATAATCCAATTTATTATCGACTTCACATTCGATTTGGATTTCACGTTACATCGTCAATTCTCAACACATAATTGATGTCTATCGATATATAACCTCTAAGCTCGTACGTCTCAGAGAAGGATGTTAAGCTAAAAGAATAAATTCTCCGCCACCACAGATATATATTTAATAGAGATCAATTGATATGTCATCAATTCACAATGCTAGACATACAATCCCAATCGACTATCCAAAATTCAAAGTTCAACTTATATTGTTTTTGGTGTCAAAGTTAAACTCAATTTAACTCAAGATTCAATCTTTTTTGAAAAATTTCCAAGTTGAACTAATCGTTCACATTTCTCAAAAATAATATCTTTACAAGATATATAATTTTCACACTTAGCCATTTGAAACAAATTTCAAATATTCATTTTCAATTTATCTTTAAAAGATAAATTTTCAAACCTTTCATTTCATATTGGAAAACATTTCCATACTTATTAAATAATAAGTAATTCACAAGTTCATTTATTTTCAACACTTGGAAAATATTCAATATACTTGAATCAAAATTAAGTATATATTCCATTCTTTAAGGAAATCATTCTTTTAAACACATTTATTTGAGTTAAAACGAATGTTGCGTAAAACATCGTTACGACAACTCAAAAATCACTAGTATAGGGATTCGAATTTAAGATAGATATATAAATCCCAATACTATAAACAACATTTCCTTCCGGAAAACATTTACTATAACAATAGTGCTATAGTCCATCATTTCCTTATTTCTCGAAAACGCCTATTTCAACAATGAATGTTGAAATCCATGTATTCGATGCTTAATGCATTTTAAAACATCTTTAAAACCATTAACTTTTTCAATTTCAACTTCAACTTAATTCATAGTTTGAATTCCTCATACTTTTCATAATATTAGTTTTAAACCAATTTCAAATATTCAATATTAAGTTTTTCACTTAATTAAATTTCCCACACGTTTAAATTCAAATTCATCACTGAATCTATTAAACCTATTATGGATTATCATGTTGACAACTTCAAATCTGAAATTTAAATCTCATTTGAACTTTGCATCTGCCTTCTATTTCAAAAATAATCAACTAATTCTTTAGTAAGTCATTCATCAACTTGGTTCCATTAAATTTATATTTCCACATTAACCTCATTTCATAATATCACTTCCCTAAAACATATCCGTTTTAGTTAATAATATATTCACTGTCCAAAATCGTGAATATACTTATTTATTCAATTCAGTGTTTCTACACTTTTATTTAAATGATTATCCACTGTCCAAAATCGTGGATAAAATTCCCAACCAACATTTACTATCACAATATTTAACTTAAAGGATAATTCGTTGTCCAAAATCACGAATATATCTCCTTTAATAACTTCTATTTTTCATTTATCAAATTCAATTGGTTTCGAATTTATAAACAATCTTTACAAATTCCATTTCTATTTATAAACTTCGATTTATAAATCTTCTTTATTAATTTAATTCAATCTATATAACTCAATTATATAACAAAAGTCCATTTATAAGTTAAATACTTATAATCCATTTATTTACCAAATTGTTCTTCACAACATTTGAAATCAATTTTTCAAAAGAATTCAGAATCAAATTTCTCAAGTTGTAGTTCAATAATCCGCTTGGTTATAACCAAATTAACATACCATTTTATTTCACAATTATTATTTTGGAGAGATTCAAAATATTTGCTTTAAACCAATTCATTAATTCACTTCACTTATATTTTATTTTTCATAAATCTCAATAATTCGATAATGAGTTTCCGAACGATCGAAACTATCGAAATCCTAAATTTAGAGAGGGGAATTTTCAAAATAATTCTAACTTTCAAAATACCTTTCATTTTAAAGAAAACAATTTCATACTTCTTTAGATTTGAAAACATTTTTCTTTAAAGTGGTTCTAGTAACTATTCATATTAAACATCATAAACTGAGCTTTGAGTAAACCAAAGCTCTGATACCACTTTTGTAACGACCCGCCGCCCTGACCGCCTCTAGTCGGTAATTAAACCAACTCGAAACGTTCAAAATGATGGATTGTTGTTCAGTTTATAAAGTTTAAACAGAATCAGCCACAGAATCACAGAATAATCATAATATTATTCATAAATGAATTTTTCTTACATACATATATCAGAGTTTGTACAATGCATTAAATTTTATACAGCAGAACAATTTATTTACTATTAAGTACAAGAAAAATTTTCTAGAAAAACTTTAGTGGAGTGCTATCCCCTCTCTCTAACTTCGCTCCCTGAAAATCTTCAAGCTGTAAAAATACTCGGTCTGACCCGAGCGTTTATTGCAAACACAAAAACACTCGAGTCAGGATTAATCTTTATTCAAGTAATTAAATTTGTAATGAACTGAATAAATTGGTAACAGAGATGACGAATCACATGAATAAATTTAAATCTATTATGGATTTTTCACATTAACAACTTCAATTAAATTATTATTATTATTTTGAAATCTATCAATCCTGTGTGGCTGCAGTGCACACATATATTTGTACACATGTGCACTGCCTCGCCAACACGTGTGCACCAATCAAAAAGCACAGCTATCAAATCAAAACAAGGTCAAACCCAAGTTTCAAAACTGGGTTCAACTCAAGGCCAATGCACAGATAAAAGAGTCAAGAAGGCATCAGACAAGCAATACAAGTAACAAATGTCAAAGCAGGCTATCAAAGGCAGAGACTCAGAAATGCCAAAGACATGAAGCAACAAAAGATTCACAAATACCACTCGAAGTTTACAGAGTGCAGACCAAAATGAGCACAACTCATTAAGCTCATAACAACAAAGAAATAGACCATACGAAATGCATCAGTGAATCAACATATATGAGCAAGTGAACTAGTCAACATGCATATATCTCAAAAACAAAGGGACTGCACTGTTTCAAATGAGACAATAATTTCAAACTCAAGTGAACAGTATAGCAAAACATATGTTCAACAAAGATCAAGCTACAAAAGCATATGGTGGTGCAGACTACAGATGGGTGCAAACAAAATAAACCAAATGCAACAAGATGGAATGCAACTACAAAGGTTCAAGGCTGAGACAAACCCAATGCACTCAGTTCATTTCATATATTTTTTTGATCTGTTAACTAAACAGAGACCTATATATGGGTACATAGATATGCATATCAGTATTAACATACATATACACCTACAGTCACCTCTCAACAAAAATGTAAGGTATACTACTCAACAAATTTTCAAGCATCATCACATGCAAACCAGAGATTCAAACAAATTCAAGTTTTTTTTTTTAAATGGGTTTACTCACATTGTTAACAGGAAGGCAGGTTCTATTTCTAAATCTGGGATCTTGCTTGATTACTTAATCTTTCCCTTCAATTTTCTGTTTATATTGTTACAGGCATATTCTTTTTAGAATTTATAACTTAAATTCATTTGAATGGGAAGATACAAATTTTCCTATTTAGTTTGAGTCTGCAATTTAAAACAGAGAGGAGCAAAAACATGATACAGGTGAACAATGCAAACTAAATGAAACAAGACACAGTACTCAAATGCAAGTGCACAACTAGACCCAAGTCCAACAGACTCAAGAGAATGCAACAACATGTCAACAGAAATGACATAGCAACAAGGCAGACCCCATACTCAGGTGGACAACATATCAAAATTTTGGAAATACAAAGTATTCAAATGAACACAGTAAGCTACATGATGATCAAACAAAGGGATGCAGACCAATATGTTCATGAAATGAAACACTCAATGGTGAAGCAATTCGAATGAACACAGCATGTACAAGTTACAAAAACTCAAGTGAAGCAAGTACAGTGTGACAGTGAATGGGAAAATGTGTGAACATAGCAACTGCCACAAGTAATGCAACAGTGACCAACTTAAATGACAGCAATGCACAAATGCAAAGTGGAGTAAATGTCAACATGAAATGATCAAGGGTCAAAATAGAGACAAAGTCATGAGACTCAACATGTACATGTACTGATCAGTGAACCCAAAGCTAACAGAGCCAACACAAAATGACAACAGCAGAAGTGATCAAAGCAAAGCACAAGTGTGCAGCATCAAGTAGGACATACGAGCACACAGCAAAGCATGGACAAAGTTCCAAGTAAGAAATTACTAACAAGCATCTTTTTCAACAGTTTAAAAACAAATTCAAATAGCATCTGTTCTTATCAATTTAAAAACAAAATTTATAGCATCTGTTTTCATCAGTTAAAAAGCAAATTCAAGTAGCATCTGTTCTTAACAGTTTTTAAAAACAAAATTTATAGTATCAGTTTTCAACAGTTAAAAAAAACAATCACAAATAGCCTCTGTTCTTATTAGTTTGAAAAACAAATATCAACTAGCATTTGTTCTTATAAATTTAAAAACAAATATTGGATAGAATCTGTTCTCAACAGTTTAAAACAAAAATTCAAATAGCAATTGTTCTTATCAGTAAAAAAAAACAAATTCAGATAGCATCTGTTCTCATCAATTTAAAATTAAAATCAATAGCATCTGTTCTTAACAGTTTATATCAAATATCAAATAGCATTTGTTCTCAACAGTTTAAATTAAATTGACCGAGAGCAAAGAGCAAATGATAGCAAACAACCAACAACTAACATGCAGTGACAAATCTGCTCATATCAGTTTAAATCCAAAAAAAATTCGAGCAATTGATAACGAATAACCCCCCAAAACATAGCATGCAACCAAGCAACCAATTCAAACAAATTTTAAAACTTGAATCAAAACCAATCGTGAGCAAAGAACTCACCTTTCACCGAATTGAAATGGAGCAACGCAAATTAGAACGAGGCCGGCGCCTTTGATTTGAAAAGCCCCAATTTTGTTGAACGAACGAGGTAGGCCGCCATTAATTTTTTTTCTTTCGTTTGATTACTGAAGGGTTTCGATCGAATGGGGTATCGAATAAAAAGGGAAAGGGAACGTGTTTTTGCAGAGGGAATGCGTGATGGAAGGCGTGGGTTTAGGCATAGATTATGGCGTGAATTTTGGGATAGGGTTGCTGGTGAAAAATATCGTATCTTGGCTAGAGATCTTGTAATATATTTTTTTCTTATTTTATTTATTATTATATTTTTTTCATTTTTATATATATTATCTTTTTCTCTTTCTTTTTTTTTCAATTTAAATTCAATTAGTTTTGTTTATTTTCTTTGCTTTGCAAAAACGATGTTGTTAAAATTTCCACTAGTTGTATTTATTTATTTCGTTATTGACAAAATTTTTATTCTATTTTATTTTAGTTAAAGAAAAATGTTATTTATAACTAAACATCGATTTATAAATTTACATAAATAATAATTCTCAAAATCCAAATTATTATTCCTAGTCATTCGTTCAAATTTTAAATACCAATTCAATATTCAATTTCAAAGCTAAATTCAAATTCTATTCAACTTTTCACTAGATTAAATCCTAAAATTTAATCGCCAATTTATGCTGATAATTTGAAATTCAAGTCAAATCATCATTTAAATATTTAAAATAATTTAAATATTCACAAATTAAATTGTTTAAAATTCAGGATCGTTACAATCTCCCTTACTTAAAAGAATTTCGTCCCGAAATTATAAGTTAGGAAAAACGATTGCTAAAATCTCACCGATATTTATACCCTACACAATTTTACCAAGTTTCAAACTCGCAAATAAATATAGGATTCATTCCATTTATTTTATCTCCCTAGTTTTGTTCATCAATTTCAATAATCAAGACACAAAAGTCTTTTACCAAATTTTTGACTTACAAAACTCAGATTTTTAAACTTGAAATTCTTTCATGCTAAATATTTGCATATTACATCTTTTCCAAAGCTGTGTGCTTTCAAGATATTTTAAAAATCTTCTTCCTTAGTTCATTAGGTTAGAATTATGTAATTCTAATTTCAGATTATTGATTTTCTATTCAAAGTTTGAAAATACTTGATAACTCGAAGTTTAACAAGTCCATCGTCGTTCTTACAGACATTAGGCATACGTTGGCCAGGTGCAAGACTAAAAATCTCCAAGTACTAAATATACTTGCTTCAACTCCCAGTGAAAATACTTTTTTTAAAATTCTTTTAAAAATGGATATGGAAAGCACATTCCCCCATGGATCACAGTTTACCCGGCGGTTACGCTACTATCCCAGTAGAATCGCTTGTAACCTTAGATTTCTCATCTCTCTTGAATTTCGCCATGGTTGTCACCTTAGATCGCGGTCCACACGGCGGTTACGCTACTATCTCAGTAGAATCGCTCGTGGCCGTAGGCATCACGCCCCTCGAATTACGCTTCGGTTTCTAGATCGCAGTTTACACGGCGGTTGCGCCACTATCCCAGTGGAATCGCTTGTAACTGTAGGCATCACGCCCCACGAATTACGCCAGCATCAATTCACATAATCCCAAACACGATGATCCATCGTGGGGGATATCAATCAGTCCCAATGGACATTCCACTAATGGAATTCTACGTAGCTACGATTTCCAATGGACACTCCACCGAGTTCCAATCACCTTCACAAATAATAAATGGAAGGTACATTTCCATATCCTCAGTTTTTAGAAAACATATGTCATATACATATAGTACTTCATTTCACATTTCATACATATCATACCTATGTAAACCTACACAGGATTTTCATAATAATGACTTTCCAAACTGATAGTTTTCGAATTATTATATTCACATATATAAGTTACGAAAACTCAATTCACATTCATAACAAATAGAGGATTCCAAAATTTTTCCATCACGTTTAAAATTTTCCTCTAAATCGATTTGAAAATTTAAGGTTATCTCAAACCTAATTCACATTCATAATCCAATTTATTATCGACTTCACATTCGATTTGGATTTCACGTTACATCGTCAATTCTCAACACATAATTGATGTCTATCGATATATAACCTCTAAGCTCGTACGTCTCAGAGAAGGATGTTAAGCTAAAAGAATAAATTCTCCGCCACCACAGATATATATTTAATAGAGATCAATTGATATGTCATCAATTCACAATGCTAGACATACAATCCCAATCGACTATCCAAAATTCAAAGTTCAACTTATATTGTTTTTGGTGTCAAAGTTAAACTCAATTTAACTCAAGATTCAATCTTTTTTGAAAAATTTCCAAGTTGAACTAATCGTTCACATTTCTCAAAAATAATATCTTTACAAGATATATAATTTTCACACTTAGCCATTTGAAACAAATTTCAAATATTCATTTTCAATTTATCTTTAAAAGATAAATTTTCAAACCTTTCATTTCATATTGGAAAACATTTCCATACTTATTAAATAATAAGTAATTCACAAGTTCATTTATTTTCAACACTTGGAAAATATTCAATATACTTGAATCAAAATTAAGTATATATTCCATTCTTTAAGGAAATCATTCTTTTAAACACATTTATTTGAGTTAAAACGAATGTTGCGTAAAACATCGTTACGACAACTCAAAAATCACTAGTATAGGGATTCGAATTTAAGATAGATATATAAATCCCAATACTATAAACAACATTTCCTTCCGGAAAACATTTACTATAACAATAGTGCTATAGTCCATCATTTCCTTATTTCTCGAAAACGCCTATTTCAACAATGAATGTTGAAATCCATGTATTCGATGCTTAATGCATTTTAAAACATCTTTAAAACCATTAACTTTTTCAATTTCAACTTCAACTTAATTCATAGTTTGAATTCCTCATACTTTTCATAATATTAGTTTTAAACCAATTTCAAATATTCAATATTAAGTTTTTCACTTAATTAAATTTCCCACACGTTTAAATTCAAATTCATCACTGAATCTATTAAACCTATTATGGATTATCATGTTGACAACTTCAAATCTGAAATTTAAATCTCATTTGAACTTTGCATCTGCCTTCTATTTCAAAAATAATCAACTAATTCTTTAGTAAGTCATTCATCAACTTGGTTCCATTAAATTTATATTTCCACATTAACCTCATTTCATAATATCACTTCCCTAAAACATATCCGTTTTAGTTAATAATATATTCACTGTCCAAAATCGTGAATATACTTATTTATTCAATTCAGTGTTTCTACACTTTTATTTAAATGATTATCCACTGTCCAAAATCGTGGATAAAATTCCCAACCAACATTTACTATCACAATATTTAACTTAAAGGATAATTCGTTGTCCAAAATCACGAATATATCTCCTTTAATAACTTCTATTTTTCATTTATCAAATTCAATTGGTTTCGAATTTATAAACAATCTTTACAAATTCCATTTCTATTTATAAACTTCGATTTATAAATCTTCTTTATTAATTTAATTCAATCTATATAACTCAATTATATAACAAAAGTCCATTTATAAGTTAAATACTTATAATCCATTTATTTACCAAATTGTTCTTCACAACATTTGAAATCAATTTTTCAAAAGAATTCAGAATCAAATTTCTCAAGTTGTAGTTCAATAATCCGCTTGGTTATAACCAAATTAACATACCATTTTATTTCACAATTATTATTTTGGAGAGATTCAAAATATTTGCTTTAAACCAATTCATTAATTCACTTCACTTATATTTTATTTTTCATAAATCTCAATAATTCGATAATGAGTTTCCGAACGATCGAAACTATCGAAATCCTAAATTTAGAGAGGGGAATTTTCAAAATAATTCTAACTTTCAAAATACCTTTCATTTTAAAGAAAACAATTTCATACTTCTTTAGATTTGAAAACATTTTTCTTTAAAGTGGTTCTAGTAACTATTCATATTAAACATCATAAACTGAGCTTTGAGTAAACCAAAGCTCTGATACCACTTTTGTAACGACCCGCCGCCCTGACCGCCTCTAGTCGGTAATTAAACCAACTCGAAACGTTCAAAATGATGGATTGTTGTTCAGTTTATAAAGTTTAAACAGAATCAGCCACAGAATCACAGAATAATCATAATATTATTCATAAATGAATTTTTCTTACATACATATATCAGAGTTTGTACAATGCATTAAATTTTATACAGCAGAACAATTTATTTACTATTAAGTACAAGAAAAATTTTCTAGAAAAACTTTAGTGGAGTGCTATCCCCTCTCTCTAACTTCGCTCCCTGAAAATCTTCAAGCTGTAAAAATACTCGGTCTGACCCGAGCGTTTATTGCAAACACAAAAACACTCGAGTCAGGATTAATCTTTATTCAAGTAATTAAATTTGTAATGAACTGAATAAATTGGTAACAGAGATGACGAATCACATGAATAAATTTAAATCTATTATGGATTTTTCACATTAACAACTTCAATTAAATTATTATTATTATTTTGAAATCTATCAATCCTGTGTGGCTGCAGTGCACACATATATTTGTACACATGTGCACTGCCTCGCCAACACGTGTGCACCAATCAAAAAGCACAGCTATCAAATCAAAACAAGGTCAAACCCAAGTTTCAAAACTGGGTTCAACTCAAGGCCAATGCACAGATAAAAGAGTCAAGAAGGCATCAGACAAGCAATACAAGTAACAAATGTCAAAGCAGGCTATCAAAGGCAGAGACTCAGAAATGCCAAAGACATGAAGCAACAAAAGATTCACAAATACCACTCGAAGTTTACAGAGTGCAGACCAAAATGAGCACAACTCATTAAGCTCATAACAACAAAGAAATAGACCATACGAAATGCATCAGTGAATCAACATATATGAGCAAGTGAACTAGTCAACATGCATATATCTCAAAAACAAAGGGACTGCACTGTTTCAAATGAGACAATAATTTCAAACTCAAGTGAACAGTATAGCAAAACATATGTTCAACAAAGATCAAGCTACAAAAGCATATGGTGGTGCAGACTACAGATGGGTGCAAACAAAATAAACCAAATGCAACAAGATGGAATGCAACTACAAAGGTTCAAGGCTGAGACAAACCCAATGCACTCAGTTCATTTCATATATTTTTTTGATCTGTTAACTAAACAGAGACCTATATATGGGTACATAGATATGCATATCAGTATTAACATACATATACACCTACAGTCACCTCTCAACAAAAATGTAAGGTATACTACTCAACAAATTTTCAAGCATCATCACATGCAAACCAGAGATTCAAACAAATTCAAGTTTTTTTTTTAAATGGGTTTACTCACATTGTTAACAGGAAGGCAGGTTCTATTTCTAAATCTGGGATCTTGCTTGATTACTTAATCTTTCCCTTCAATTTTCTGTTTATATTGTTACAGGCATATTCTTTTTAGAATTTATAACTTAAATTCATTTGAATGGGAAGATACAAATTTTCCTATTTAGTTTGAGTCTGCAATTTAAAACAGAGAGGAGCAAAAACATGATACAGGTGAACAATGCAAACTAAATGAAACAAGACACAGTACTCAAATGCAAGTGCACAACTAGACCCAAGTCCAACAGACTCAAGAGAATGCAACAACATGTCAACAGAAATGACATAGCAACAAGGCAGACCCCATACTCAGGTGGACAACATATCAAAATTTTGGAAATACAAAGTATTCAAATGAACACAGTAAGCTACATGATGATCAAACAAAGGGATGCAGACCAATATGTTCATGAAATGAAACACTCAATGGTGAAGCAATTCGAATGAACACAGCATGTACAAGTTACAAAAACTCAAGTGAAGCAAGTACAGTGTGACAGTGAATGGGAAAATGTGTGAACATAGCAACTGCCACAAGTAATGCAACAGTGACCAACTTAAATGACAGCAATGCACAAATGCAAAGTGGAGTAAATGTCAACATGAAATGATCAAGGGTCAAAATAGAGACAAAGTCATGAGACTCAACATGTACATGTACTGATCAGTGAACCCAAAGCTAACAGAGCCAACACAAAATGACAACAGCAGAAGTGATCAAAGCAAAGCACAAGTGTGCAGCATCAAGTAGGACATACGAGCACACAGCAAAGCATGGACAAAGTTCCAAGTAAGAAATTACTAACAAGCATCTTTTTCAACAGTTTAAAAACAAATTCAAATAGCATCTGTTCTTATCAATTTAAAAACAAAATTTATAGCATCTGTTTTCATCAGTTAAAAAGCAAATTCAAGTAGCATCTGTTCTTAACAGTTTTTAAAAACAAAATTTATAGTATCAGTTTTCAACAGTTAAAAAAAACAATCACAAATAGCCTCTGTTCTTATTAGTTTGAAAAACAAATATCAACTAGCATTTGTTCTTATAAATTTAAAAACAAATATTGGATAGAATCTGTTCTCAACAGTTTAAAACAAAAATTCAAATAGCAATTGTTCTTATCAGTAAAAAAAAACAAATTCAGATAGCATCTGTTCTCATCAATTTAAAATTAAAATCAATAGCATCTGTTCTTAACAGTTTATATCAAATATCAAATAGCATTTGTTCTCAACAGTTTAAATTAAATTGACCGAGAGCAAAGAGCAAATGATAGCAAACAACCAACAACTAACATGCAGTGACAAATCTGCTCATATCAGTTTAAATCCAAAAAAAATTCGAGCAATTGATAACGAATAACCCCCCAAAACATAGCATGCAACCAAGCAACCAATTCAAACAAATTTTAAAACTTGAATCAAAACCAATCGTGAGCAAAGAACTCACCTTTCACCGAATTGAAATGGAGCAACGCAAATTAGAACGAGGCCGGCGCCTTTGATTTGAAAAGCCCCAATTTTGTTGAACGAACGAGGTAGGCCGCCATTAATTTTTTTTCTTTCGTTTGATTACTGAAGGGTTTCGATCGAATGGGGTATCGAATAAAAAGGGAAAGGGAACGTGTTTTTGCAGAGGGAATGCGTGATGGAAGGCGTGGGTTTAGGCATAGATTATGGCGTGAATTTTGGGATAGGGTTGCTGGTGAAAAATATCGTATCTTGGCTAGAGATCTTGTAATATATTTTTTTCTTATTTTATTTTATTTATTATTATATTTTTTTCATTTTTATATATATTATCTTTTTCTCTTTCTTTTTTTTTCAATTTAAATTCAATTAGTTTTGTTTATTTTCTTTGCTTTGCAAAAACGATGTTGTTAAAATTTCCACTAGTTGTATTTATTTATTTCGTTATTGACAAAATTTTTATTCTATTTTATTTTAGTTAAAGAAAAATGTTATTTATAACTAAACATCGATTTATAAATTTACATAAATAATAATTCTCAAAATCCAAATTATTATTCCTAGTCATTCGTTCAAATTTTAAATACCAATTCAATATTCAATTTCAAAGCTAAATTCAAATTCTATTCAACTTTTCACTAGATTAAATCCTAAAATTTAATCGCCAATTTATGCTGATAATTTGAAATTCAAGTCAAATCATCATTTAAATATTTAAAATAATTTAAATATTCACAAATTAAATTGTTTAAAATTCAGGATCGTTACAATCTCCCTTACTTAAAAGAATTTCGTCCCGAAATTATAAGTTAGGAAAAACGATTGCTAAAATCTCACCGATATTTATACCCTACACAATTTTACCAAGTTTCAAACTCGCAAATAAATATAGGATTCATTCCATTTATTTTATCTCCCTAGTTTTGTTCATCAATTTCAATAATCAAGACACAAAAGTCTTTTACCAAATTTTTGACTTACAAAACTCAGATTTTTAAACTTGAAATTCTTTCATGCTAAATATTTGCATATTACATCTTTTCCAAAGCTGTGTGCTTTCAAGATATTTTAAAAATCTTCTTCCTTAGTTCATTAGGTTAGAATTATGTAATTCTAATTTCAGATTATTGATTTTCTATTCAAAGTTTGAAAATACTTGATAACTCGAAGTTTAACAAGTCCATCGTCGTTCTTACAGACATTAGGCATACGTTGGCCAGGTGCAAGACTAAAAATCTCCAAGTACTAAATATACTTGCTTCAACTCCCAGTGAAAATACTTTTTTTAAAATTCTTTTAAAAATGGATATGGAAAGCACATTCCCCCATGGATCACAGTTTACCCGGCGGTTACGCTACTATCCCAGTAGAATCGCTTGTAACCTTAGATTTCTCATCTCTCTTGAATTTCGCCATGGTTGTCACCTTAGATCGCGGTCCACACGGCGGTTACGCTACTATCTCAGTAGAATCGCTCGTGGCCGTAGGCATCACGCCCCTCGAATTACGCTTCGGTTTCTAGATCGCAGTTTACACGGCGGTTGCGCCACTATCCCAGTGGAATCGCTTGTAACTGTAGGCATCACGCCCCACGAATTACGCCAGCATCAATTCACATAATCCCAAACACGATGATCCATCGTGGGGGATATCAATCAGTCCCAATGGACATTCCACTAATGGAATTCTACGTAGCTACGATTTCCAATGGACACTCCACCGAGTTCCAATCACCTTCACAAATAATAAATGGAAGGTACATTTCCATATCCTCAGTTTTTAGAAAACATATGTCATATACATATAGTACTTCATTTCACATTTCATACATATCATACCTATGTAAACCTACACAGGATTTTCATAATAATGACTTTCCAAACTGATAGTTTTCGAATTATTATATTCACATATATAAGTTACGAAAACTCAATTCACATTCATAACAAATAGAGGATTCCAAAATTTTTCCATCACGTTTAAAATTTTCCTCTAAATCGATTTGAAAATTTAAGGTTATCTCAAACCTAATTCACATTCATAATCCAATTTATTATCGACTTCACATTCGATTTGGATTTCACGTTACATCGTCAATTCTCAACACATAATTGATGTCTATCGATATATAACCTCTAAGCTCGTACGTCTCAGAGAAGGATGTTAAGCTAAAAGAATAAATTCTCCGCCACCACAGATATATATTTAATAGAGATCAATTGATATGTCATCAATTCACAATGCTAGACATACAATCCCAATCGACTATCCAAAATTCAAAGTTCAACTTATATTGTTTTTGGTGTCAAAGTTAAACTCAATTTAACTCAAGATTCAATCTTTTTTGAAAAATTTCCAAGTTGAACTAATCGTTCACATTTCTCAAAAATAATATCTTTACAAGATATATAATTTTCACACTTAGCCATTTGAAACAAATTTCAAATATTCATTTTCAATTTATCTTTAAAAGATAAATTTTCAAACCTTTCATTTCATATTGGAAAACATTTCCATACTTATTAAATAATAAGTAATTCACAAGTTCATTTATTTTCAACACTTGGAAAATATTCAATATACTTGAATCAAAATTAAGTATATATTCCATTCTTTAAGGAAATCATTCTTTTAAACACATTTATTTGAGTTAAAACGAATGTTGCGTAAAACATCGTTACGACAACTCAAAAATCACTAGTATAGGGATTCGAATTTAAGATAGATATATAAATCCCAATACTATAAACAACATTTCCTTCCGGAAAACATTTACTATAACAATAGTGCTATAGTCCATCATTTCCTTATTTCTCGAAAACGCCTATTTCAACAATGAATGTTGAAATCCATGTATTCGATGCTTAATGCATTTTAAAACATCTTTAAAACCATTAACTTTTTCAATTTCAACTTCAACTTAATTCATAGTTTGAATTCCTCATACTTTTCATAATATTAGTTTTAAACCAATTTCAAATATTCAATATTAAGTTTTTCACTTAATTAAATTTCCCACACGTTTAAATTCAAATTCATCACTGAATCTATTAAACCTATTATGGATTATCATGTTGACAACTTCAAATCTGAAATTTAAATCTCATTTGAACTTTGCATCTGCCTTCTATTTCAAAAATAATCAACTAATTCTTTAGTAAGTCATTCATCAACTTGGTTCCATTAAATTTATATTTCCACATTAACCTCATTTCATAATATCACTTCCCTAAAACATATCCGTTTTAGTTAATAATATATTCACTGTCCAAAATCGTGAATATACTTATTTATTCAATTCAGTGTTTCTACACTTTTATTTAAATGATTATCCACTGTCCAAAATCGTGGATAAAATTCCCAACCAACATTTACCATCACAATATTTAACTTAAAGGATAATTCGTTGTCCAAAATCACGAATATATCTCCTTTAATAACTTCTATTTTTCATTTATCAAATTCAATTGGTTTCGAATTTATAAACAATCTTTACAAATTCCATTTCTATTTATAAACTTCGATTTATAAATCTTCTTTATTAATTTAATTCAATCTATATAACTCAATTATATAACAAAAGTCCATTTATAAGTTAAATACTTATAATCCATTTATTTACCAAATTGTTCTTCACAACATTTGAAATCAATTTTTCAAAAGAATTCAGAATCAAATTTCTCAAGTTGTAGTTCAATAATCCGCTTGGTTATAACCAAATTAACATACCATTTTATTTCACAATTATTATTTTGGAGAGATTCAAAATATTTGCTTTAAACCAATTCATTAATTCACTTCACTTATATTTTATTTTTCATAAATCTCAATAATTCGATAATGAGTTTCCGAACGATCGAAACTATCGAAATCCTAAATTTAGAGAGGGGAATTTTCAAAATAATTCTAACTTTCAAAATACCTTTCATTTTAAAGAAAACAATTTCATACTTCTTTAGATTTGAAAACATTTTTCTTTAAAGTGGTTCTAGTAACTATTCATATTAAACATCATAAACTGAGCTTTGAGTAAACCAAAGCTCTGATACCACTTTTGTAACGACCCGCCGCCCTGACCGCCTCTAGTCGGTAATTAAACCAACTCGAAACGTTCAAAATGATGGATTGTTGTTCAGTTTATAAAGTTTAAACAGAATCAGCCACAGAATCACAGAATAATCATAATATTATTCATAAATGAATTTTTCTTACATACATATATCAGAGTTTGTACAATGCATTAAATTTTATACAGCAGAACAATTTATTTACTATTAAGTACAAGAAAAATTTTCTAGAAAAACTTTAGTGGAGTGCTATCCCCTCTCTCTAACTTCGCTCCCTGAAAATCTTCAAGCTGTAAAAATACTCGGTCTGACCCGAGCGTTTATTGCAAACACAAAAACACTCGAGTCAGGATTAATCTTTATTCAAGTAATTAAATTTGTAATGAACTGAATAAATTGGTAACAGAGATGACGAATCACATGAATAAATTTAAATCTATTATGGATTTTTCACATTAACAACTTCAATTAAATTATTATTATTATTTTGAAATCTATCAATCCTGTGTGGCTGCAGTGCACACATATATTTGTACACATGTGCACTGCCTCGCCAACACGTGTGCACCAATCAAAAAGCACAGCTATCAAATCAAAACAAGGTCAAACCCAAGTTTCAAAACTGGGTTCAACTCAAGGCCAATGCACAGATAAAAGAGTCAAGAAGGCATCAGACAAGCAATACAAGTAACAAATGTCAAAGCAGGCTATCAAAGGCAGAGACTCAGAAATGCCAAAGACATGAAGCAACAAAAGATTCACAAATACCACTCGAAGTTTACAGAGTGCAGACCAAAATGAGCACAACTCATTAAGCTCATAACAACAAAGAAATAGACCATACGAAATGCATCAGTGAATCAACATATATGAGCAAGTGAACTAGTCAACATGCATATATCTCAAAAACAAAGGGACTGCACTGTTTCAAATGAGACAATAATTTCAAACTCAAGTGAACAGTATAGCAAAACATATGTTCAACAAAGATCAAGCTACAAAAGCATATGGTGGTGCAGACTACAGATGGGTGCAAACAAAATAAACCAAATGCAACAAGATGGAATGCAACTACAAAGGTTCAAGGCTGAGACAAACCCAATGCACTCAGTTCATTTCATATATTTTTTTGATCTGTTAACTAAACAGAGACCTATATATGGGTACATAGATATGCATATCAGTATTAACATACATATACACCTACAGTCACCTCTCAACAAAAATGTAAGGTATACTACTCAACAAATTTTCAAGCATCATCACATGCAAACCAGAGATTCAAACAAATTCAAGTTTTTTTTTTTAAATGGGTTTACTCACATTGTTAACAGGAAGGCAGGTTCTATTTCTAAATCTGGGATCTTGCTTGATTACTTAATCTTTCCCTTCAATTTTCTGTTTATATTGTTACAGGCATATTCTTTTTAGAATTTATAACTTAAATTCATTTGAATGGGAAGATACAAATTTTCCTATTTAGTTTGAGTCTGCAATTTAAAACAGAGAGGAGCAAAAACATGATACAGGTGAACAATGCAAACTAAATGAAACAAGACACAGTACTCAAATGCAAGTGCACAACTAGACCCAAGTCCAACAGACTCAAGAGAATGCAACAACATGTCAACAGAAATGACATAGCAACAAGGCAGACCCCATACTCAGGTGGACAACATATCAAAATTTTGGAAATACAAAGTATTCAAATGAACACAGTAAGCTACATGATGATCAAACAAAGGGATGCAGACCAATATGTTCATGAAATGAAACACTCAATGGTGAAGCAATTCGAATGAACACAGCATGTACAAGTTACAAAAACTCAAGTGAAGCAAGTACAGTGTGACAGTGAATGGGAAAATGTGTGAACATAGCAACTGCCACAAGTAATGCAACAGTGACCAACTTAAATGACAGCAATGCACAAATGCAAAGTGGAGTAAATGTCAACATGAAATGATCAAGGGTCAAAATAGAGACAAAGTCATGAGACTCAACATGTACATGTACTGATCAGTGAACCCAAAGCTAACAGAGCCAACACAAAATGACAACAGCAGAAGTGATCAAAGCAAAGCACAAGTGTGCAGCATCAAGTAGGACATACGAGCACACAGCAAAGCATGGACAAAGTTCCAAGTAAGAAATTACTAACAAGCATCTTTTTCAACAGTTTAAAAACAAATTCAAATAGCATCTGTTCTTATCAATTTAAAAACAAAATTTATAGCATCTGTTTTCATCAGTTAAAAAGCAAATTCAAGTAGCATCTGTTCTTAACAGTTTTTAAAAACAAAATTTATAGTATCAGTTTTCAACAGTTAAAAAAAACAATCACAAATAGCCTCTGTTCTTATTAGTTTGAAAAACAAATATCAACTAGCATTTGTTCTTATAAATTTAAAAACAAATATTGGATAGAATCTGTTCTCAACAGTTTAAAACAAAAATTCAAATAGCAATTGTTCTTATCAGTAAAAAAAAACAAATTCAGATAGCATCTGTTCTCATCAATTTAAAATTAAAATCAATAGCATCTGTTCTTAACAGTTTATATCAAATATCAAATAGCATTTGTTCTCAACAGTTTAAATTAAATTGACCGAGAGCAAAGAGCAAATGATAGCAAACAACCAACAACTAACATGCAGTGACAAATCTGCTCATATCAGTTTAAATCCAAAAAAAATTCGAGCAATTGATAACGAATAACCCCCCAAAACATAGCATGCAACCAAGCAACCAATTCAAACAAATTTTAAAACTTGAATCAAAACCAATCGTGAGCAAAGAACTCACCTTTCACCGAATTGAAATGGAGCAACGCAAATTAGAACGAGGCCGGCGCCTTTGATTTGAAAAGCCCCAATTTTGTTGAACGAACGAGGTAGGCCGCCATTAATTTTTTTTTCTTTCGTTTGATTACTGAAGGGTTTCGATCGAATGGGGTATCGAATAAAAAGGGAAAGGGAACGTGTTTTTGCAGAGGGAATGCGTGATGGAAGGCGTGGGTTTAGGCATAGATTATGGCGTGAATTTTGGGATAGGGTTGCTGGTGAAAAATATCGTATCTTGGCTAGAGATCTTGTAATATATTTTTTTCTTATTTTATTTTATTTATTATTATATTTTTTTCATTTTTATATATATTATCTTTTTCTCTTTCTTTTTTTTTCAATTTAAATTCAATTAGTTTTGTTTATTTTCTTTGCTTTGCAAAAACGATGTTGTTAAAATTTCCACTAGTTGTATTTATTTATTTCGTTATTGACAAAATTTTTATTCTATTTTATTTTAGTTAAAGAAAAATGTTATTTATAACTAAACATCGATTTATAAATTTACATAAATAATAATTCTCAAAATCCAAATTATTATTCCTAGTCATTCGTTCAAATTTTAAATACCAATTCAATATTCAATTTCAAAGCTAAATTCAAATTCTATTCAACTTTTCACTAGATTAAATCCTAAAATTTAATCGCCAATTTATGCTGATAATTTGAAATTCAAGTCAAATCATCATTTAAATATTTAAAATAATTTAAATATTCACAAATTAAATTGTTTAAAATTCAGGATCGTTACAATCTCCCCTACTTAAAAGAATTTCGTCCCGAAATTATAAGTTAGGAAAAACGATTGCTAAAATCTCACCGATATTTATACCCTACACAATTTTACCAAGTTTCAAACTCGCAAATAAATATAGGATTCATTCCATTTATTTTATCTCCCTAGTTTTGTTCATCAATTTCAATAATCAAGACACAAAAGTCTTTTACCAAATTTTTGACTTACAAAACTCAGATTTTTAAACTTGAAATTCTTTCATGCTAAATATTTGCATATTACATCTTTTCCAAAGCTGTGTGCTTTCAAGATATTTTAAAAATCTTCTTCCTTAGTTCATTAGGTTAGAATTATGTAATTCTAATTTCAGATTATTGATTTTCTATTCAAAGTTTGAAAATACTTGATAACTCGAAGTTTAACAAGTCCATCGTCGTTCTTACAGACATTAGGCATACGTTGGCCAGGCGCAAGACTAAAAATCTCCAAGTACTAAATATACTTGCTTCAACTCCCAGTGAAAATACTTTTTTTAAAATTCTTTTAAAAATGGATATGGAAAGCACATTCCCCCATGGATCACAGTTTACCCGGCGGTTACGCTACTATCCCAGTAGAATCGCTTGTAACCTTAGATTTCTCATCTCTCTTGAATTTCGCCATGGTTGTCACCTTAGATCGCGGTCCACACGGCGGTTACGCTACTATCTCAGTAGAATCGCTCGTGGCCGTAGGCATCACGCCCCTCGAATTACGCTTCGGTTTCTAGATCGCAGTTTACACGGCGGTTGCGCCACTATCCCAGTGGAATCGCTTGTAACTGTAGGCATCACGCCCCACGAATTACGCCAGCATCAATTCACATAATCCCAAACACGATGATCCATCGTGGGGGATATCAATCAGTCCCAATGGACATTCCACTAATGGAATTCTACGTAGCTACGATTTCCAATGGACACTCCACCGAGTTCCAATCACCTTCACAAATAATAAATGGAAGGTACATTTCCATATCCTCAGTTTTTAGAAAACATATGTCATATACATATAGTACTTCATTTCACATTTCATACATATCATACCTATGTAAACCTACACAGGATTTTCATAATAATGACTTTCCAAACTGATAGTTTTCGAATTATTATATTCACATATATAAGTTACGAAAACTCAATTCACATTCATAACAAATAGAGGATTCCAAAATTTTTCCATCACGTTTAAAATTTTCCTCTAAATCGATTTGAAAATGTAAGGTTATCTCAAACCTAATTCACATTCATAATCCAATTTATTATCGACTTCACATTCGATTTGGATTTCACGTTACATCGTCAATTCTCAACACATAATTGATGTCTATCGATATATAACCTCTAAGCTCGTACGTCTCAGAGAAGGATGTTAAGCTAAAAGAATAAATTCTCCGCCACCACAGATATATATTTAATAGAGATCAATTGATATGTCATCAATTCACAATGCTAGACATACAATCCCAATCGACTATCCAAAATTCAAAGTTCAACTTATATTGTTTTTGGTGTCAAAGTTAAACTCAATTTAACTCAAGATTCAATCTTTTTTGAAAAATTTCCAAGTTGAACTAATCGTTCACATTTCTCAAAAATAATATCTTTACAAGATATATAATTTTCACACTTAGCCATTTGAAACAAATTTCAAATATTCATTTTCAATTTATCTTTAAAAGATAAATTTTCAAACCTTTCATTTCATATTGGAAAACATTTCCATACTTATTAAATAATAAGTAATTCACAAGTTCATTTATTTTCAACACTTGGAAAATATTCAATATACTTGAATCAAAATTAAGTATATATTCCATTCTTTAAGGAAATCATTCTTTTAAACACATTTATTTGAGTTAAAACGAATGTTGCGTAAAACATCGTTACGACAACTCAAAAATCACTAGTATAGGGATTCGAATTTAAGATAGATATATAAATCCCAATACTATAAACAACATTTCCTTCCGGAAAACATTTACTATAACAATAGTGCTATAGTCCATCATTTCCTTATTTCTCGAAAACGCCTATTTCAACAATGAATGTTGAAATCCATGTATTCGATGCTTAATGCATTTTAAAACATCTTTAAAACCATTAACTTTTTCAATTTCAACTTCAACTTAATTCATAGTTTGAATTCCTCATACTTTTCATAATATTAGTTTTAAACCAATTTCAAATATTCAATATTAAGTTTTTCACTTAATTAAATTTCCCACACGTTTAAATTCAAATTCATCACTGAATCTATTAAACCTATTATGGATTATCATGTTGACAACTTCAAATCTGAAATTTAAATCTCATTTGAACTTTGCATCTGCCTTCTATTTCAAAAATAATCAACTAATTCTTTAGTAAGTCATTCATCAACTTGGTTCCATTAAATTTATATTTCCACATTAACCTCATTTCATAATATCACTTACCTAAAACATATCCGTTTTAGTTAATAATATATTCACTGTCCAAAATCGTGAATATACTTATTTATTCAATTCAGTGTTTCTACACTTTTATTTAAATGATTATCCACTGTCCAAAATCGTGGATAAAATTCCCAACCAACATTTACTATCACAATATTTAACTTAAAGGATAATTCGTTGTCCAAAATCACGAATATATCTCCTTTAATAACTTCTATTTTTCATTTATCAAATTCAATTGGTTTCGAATTTATAAACAATCTTTACAAATTACATTTCTATTTATAAACTTCGATTTATAAATCTTCTTTATTAATTTAATTCAATCTATATAACTCAATTATATAACAAAAGTCCATTTATAAGTTAAATACTTATAATCCATTTATTTACCAAATTGTTCTTCACAACATTTGAAATCAATTTTTCAAAAGAATTCAGAATCAAATTTCTCAAGTTGTAGTTCAATAATCCGCTTGGTTATAACCAAATTAACATACCATTTTATTTCACAATTATTATTTTGGAGAGATTCAAAATATTTGCTTTAAACCAATTCATTAATTCACTTCACTTATATTTTATTTTTCATAAATCTCAATAATTCGATAATGAGTTTCCGAACGATCGAAACTATCGAAATCCTAAATTTAGAGAGGGGAATTTTCAAAATAATTCTAACTTTCAAAATACCTTTCATTTTAAAGAAAATAATTTCATACTTCTTTAGATTTGAAAACATTTTTCTTTAAAGTGGTTCTAGTAACTATTCATATTAAACATCATAAACTGAGCTTTGAGTAAACCAAAGCTCTGATACCACTTTTGTAACGACCCGCCGCCCTGACCGCCTCTAGTCGGTAATTAAACCAACTCGAAACGTTCAAAATGATGGATTGTTGTTCAGTTTATAAAGTTTAAACAGAATCAGCCACAGAATCACAGAATAATCATAATATTATTCATAAATGAATTTTTCTTACATACATATATCAGAGTTTGTACAATGCATTAAATTTTATACAGCAGAACAATTTATTTACTATTAAGTACAAGAAAAATTTTCTAGAAAAACTTTAGTGGAGTGCTTTCCCCTCTCTCTAACTTCGCTCCCTGAAAATCTTCAAGCTGTAAAAATATTCGGTCTGACCCGAGCGTTTATTGCAAACACAAAAACACTCGAGTCAGGATTAATCTTTATTCAAGTAATTAAATTTGTAATGAACTGAATAAATTGGTAACAGAGATGACGAATCACATGAATAAATTTAAATCTATTATGGATTTTTCACATTAACAACTTCAATTAAATTATTATTATTTTTTTGAAATCTATCAATCCTGTGTGGCTGCAGTGCACACATATATTTGTACACATGTGCACTGCCTCGCCAACACGTGTGCACCAATCAAAAAGCACAGCTACCAAATCAAAACAAGGTCAAACCCAAGTTTCAAAACTGGGTTCAACTCAAGGCCAATGCACAGATAAAAGAGTCAAGAAGGCATCAGACAAGCAATACAAGTAACAAATGTCAAAGCAGGCTATCAAAGGCAGAGACTCAGAAATGCCAAAGACATGAAGCAACAAAAGATTCACAAATACCACTCGAAGTTTACAGAGTGCAGACCAAAATGAGCACAACTCATTAAGCTCATAACAACAAAGAAATAGACCATACGAAATGCATCAGTGAATCAACATATATGAGCAAGTGAACTAGTCAACATGCATATATCTCAAAAACAAAGGGACTGCACTGTTTCAAATGAGACAATAATTTCAAACTCAAGTGAACAATATAGCAAAACATATGTTCAACAAAGATCAAGCTACAAAAGCATATGGTGGTGCAGACTACAGATGGGTGCAAACAAAATAAACCAAATGCAACAAGATGGAATGCAACTACAAAGGTTCAAGGCTGAGACAAACCCAATGCACTCAGTTCATTTCATATATTTTTTTGATCTGTTAACTAAACAGAGACCTATATATGGGTACATAGATATGCATATCAGTATTAACATACATATACACCTACAGTCACCTCTCAACAAAAGTGTAAGGTATACTACTCAACAAATTTTCAAGCATCATTACATGCAAACCAGAGATTCAAACAAATTCAAGTTTTTTTTTTAAAATGGGTTTACTCACATTGTTAACAGGAAGGCAGGTTCTATTTCTAAATCTGGGATCTTGCTTGATTACTTAATCTTTCCCTTCAATTTTCTGTTTATATTGTTACAGGCATATTCTTTTTAGAATTTATAACTTAAATTCATTTGAATGGGAAGATACAAATTTTCCTATTTAGTTTGAGTCTGCAATTTAAAACAGAGAGGAGCAAAAACATGATACAGGTGAACAATGCAAACTAAATGAAACAAGACACAGTACTCAAATGCAAGTGCACAACTAGACCCAAGTCCAACAGACTCAAGAGAATGCAACAACATGTCAACAGAAATGACATAGCAACAAGGCAGACCCCATACTCAGGTGGACAACATATCAAAATTTTGGAAATACAAAGTATTCAAATGAACACAGTAAGCTACATGATGATCAAACAAAGGGATGCAGACCAATATGTTCATGAAATGAAACACTCAATGGTGAAGCAATTCGAATGAACACAGCATGTACAAGTTACAAAAACTCAAGTGAAGCAAGTACAGTGTGACAGTGAATGGGAAAATGTGTGAACATAGCAACTGCCACAAGTAATGCAACAGTGACCAACTTAAATGACAGCAATGCACAAATGCAAAGTGGAGTAAATGTCAACATGAAATGATCAAGGGTCAAAATAGAGACAAAGTCATGAGACTCAACATGTACATGTACTGATCAGTGAACCCAAAGCTAACAGAGCCAACACAAAATGACAACAGCAGAAGTGATCAAAGCAAAGCACAAGTGTGCAGCATCAAGTAGGACATACGAGCACACAGCAAAGCATGGACAAAGTTCCAAGTAAGAAATTACTAACAAGCATCTTTTTCAACAGTATAAAAACAAATTCAAATAGCATCTGTTCTTATCAATTTAAAAACAAAATTTATAGCATCTGTTTTCATCAGTTAAAAAGCAAATTCAAGTAGCATCTGTTCTTAACAGTTTTTAAAAACAAAATTTATAGTATCAGTTTTCAACAGTTAAAAAAAACAATCACAAATAGCCTCTGTTCTTATTAGTTTGAAAAACAAATATCAACTAGCATTTGTTCTTATAAATTTAAAAACAAATATTGGGTAGAATCTGTTCTCAACAGTTTAAAACAAAAATTCAAATAGCAATTGTTCTTATCAGTAAAAAAAACAAATTCAGATAGCATCTGTTCTCATCAATTTAAAATTAAAATCAATAGCATCTGTTCTTAACAGTTTATATCAAATATCAAATAGCATTTGTTCTCAACAGTTTAAATTAAATTGACCGAGAGCAAAGAGCAAATGATGGCAAACAACCAACAACCAACATGCAGTGAAAAATCTGCTCATATCAGTTTAAATCCAAAAAAAATTCGAGCAATTGATAACGAATAACCCCCCAAAACATAGCATGCAACCAAGCAACCAATTCAAACAAATTTTAAAACTTGAATCAAAACCAATCGTGAGCAAAGAACTCACCTTTCACCGAATTGAAATGGAGCAACGCAAATTAGAACGAGGCCGGCGCCTTTGATTTGAAAAGCCCCAATTTTGTTGAACGAACGAGGTAGGCCGCCATTAATTTTTTTTTCTTTCGTTTGATTACTGAAGGGTTTCGATTGAATGGGGTATCGAATAAAAAGGGAAAGGGAACGTGTTTTTGCAGAGGGAATGCGTGATGGAAGGCGTGGGTTTAGGCATAGATTATGGCGTGAATTTTGGGATAGGGTTGCTGGTGAAAAATATCGTATCTTGGCTAGAGATCTTGTAATATATTTTTTTCTTATTTTATTTTATTTATTATTATATTTTTTTTCATTTTTATATATATTATCTTTTTCTCTTTCTTTTTTTTTCAATTTAAATTCAATTAGTTTTGTTTATTTTCTTTGCTTTGCAAAAACGATGTTGTTAAAATTTCCACTAGTTGTATTTATTTATTTCGTTATTGACAAAAATTTTATTCTATTTTATTTTAGTTAAAGAAAAATGTTATTTATAACTAAACATCAATTTATAAATTTACATAAATAATAATTCTCAAAATCCAAATTATTATTCCTAGTCATTCGTTCAAATTTTAAATACCAATTCAATATTCGATTTCAAAGCTAAATTCAAATTCTATTCAACTTTTCACTAGATTAAATCCTAAAATTTAATCGCCAATTTATGCTGATAATTTGAAATTCAAGTCAAATCATCATTTAAATATTTAAAATAATTTAAATATTCACAAATTAAATTGTTTAAAATTCAGGATCGTTACAGATTGTACTTTCCATATCTGTTTTAAAGGTTTTTCAAGTATTTTCACTGGGTGTTGAAACAAGTCTACTAAGTACTTGAAGAATTCTAGCTTTGCGCCTGATCAATGCATGGCCAGAGTCTGCAAGAACGAGGATAAACTTGTTGAAACATGGAGTTATAAAAATATTTCTAAAAGAAAGATTTATTTCGATATAAAGGTATTTTTCAACAAAGAAATTTTGTGTTAATATTTGAAATTGAAACTCTTATGGTTTGAAATTTACGATTCGTGCCCAATTCTATTCTTTAAATCTACCTTATCTTCTCAGCTTTAGTTGTTCACCTTGATTCTGTTTTTCTGAATCTACCTTCTTTCCTTTTTGAATATAATCTTTAAATGTTGCTTATTTATATACTACATTGTTTAATAGAAAATTTTAGTGTTATAAATATATTTGAAGTTATTAATTAAATAAAACATATTTAAAGTGAATGATTTATTAACAATGTTTGAAAAGTATGTAAAGACAAATTTATAAATTTATGAATTATGGATTTAATGTTTTCAATAGCTTCTTTGTAAATATAACTAATGATGCAAATAATTGTTTTCAAATAGCTTTCATATATGTATAAAGGTGTTAGTTAAACATATTAAATTCCAATGAGTTTTGAAAATTTTAAAGTATTAAAGATAACTGAATCGCAAATGAAGTTTTCAAATGAATATTTCAAGTAAAATTTATAGAGTTTTAAATTAATTATTTGCCCTTGACTTTCAATCTACCTTTATTTCTGGTTGTTCTATTCTCCTGCCTCCTTCCTTTTTGGGGACAAAAGTTTTGAGTGGGGGAGAGTGCAACAACCCATAAAATTTTATTAATTTTTAATTGGTTTTATAACGTATTTAATTTAGACTTTGAGAAATTTTAATAATAATATTTTGAAATAAAGTTTTAATATTTGGTTTACGTATAATTAAATATAGAAAATGGTAAATTTTCAATTAATTATATGAAGGTTTATTTATTATATAATTCTATTAAATTCAAATCAGTTAATAATTGGTGAAAATAAATTTATTTTCAAGTCCTGAATATTTTTACATAGAAAAATTCTAAACCATCTTCTGACTGAGATGTCGTTTTTCGTTTTCTCAAATTTGGACTTATATAGCTCCGTCGATCTTATTTTCTGCGTTTTTACTGCATTTTTTTTGCTAGTGAAAATTCGAATTTTTATAATTCAATCGTACCACCAATATTTGTATACCATTTTGATCGTCTCGTTGTACTGATCACTACGGTATATTTATTTCTGTATTTTGAGATCCGATACGCGACGGAAACAATAAAAACATGCGTCATCGGTGCTGAAATTTGTGACTTGGATTTATCTACTTTTCAAATTTGAAACCGTACAACTCATACCATATTAAATTTCTTTTAAAGGTTTTAGCTAAATCTATGGATGAGCGTTGCCACACCTTTCCACCTTATATTTAATTCTCTGCCGTTTCAATTTGCATTCTATCCGTTCACATTTCATTTATTCCTTTTCTACCATATATTCCATTATCTCTTTCTGCTATTTGCTAATTGCTATTTGCTCATTCACGCGATCATTTAATTGAAATCAAAATTTCAACCCTTACTTCTCTTTTCTTTTCAAATTTGAAACGTACTATTAAATCAAACCATTAATTGCTTTTATTTTTTCCCTTAAATCAACGTACAGCTCACATAATTATAAATCGCATTAAATTTTCTGATGAACCACACCATGACCGTTTATATTACATTCATTTAGAATATATTCATTTGTTTGAAATCTTTCCCTTTCTCACTCATCTCAGTTGGGAATAAAATAAATTTCAGCGGAAACCACGTTTCAATGCTTTTAACTCTTTATTAGTTTTGATAAAATTTTCTGTCCTTTTTGAAACGAAAACGTATAGGGATATACGTTTCTCATTTATTAATTTCTAAATCGTCCTATTGTCCTTTTCATGTATGTTATATTTATTTATATTTTAACATTTTCTATTTATTTCACTCATCTCCCTACACGTTTCTATTTATTTGCTGATTTGTTGCATATTTTCGTTTTGGAAAAATGCGGTCCATTCCTATTTATTTCATTTCTCACATTTATTTCATCCTTTACTGAAATTCGACCGTTGCCACGTCATACCGTTTTGGAAGTATGAATGAACAAAACATGCATACGTTTTATATTCATTTAATTGGAACGGTCACTTTAATTTTTGCCTTTAAAATTCCATTTTCTTCACTGCAGCTGGAAATTTATAAAACATTCAAAAAAATTTGAAAGCTCGCCTTAAATTGTGCAAAGCATTTTCCCCTGCATTTATAACATTGGGTTATGCCAGCTGTTACTTTTTTTCCATCAATTCAAAATTATTATTTGTCATTTCATTTTTGGGTCTCTTCATTCTCCTTTATCAACTTCCATATATTTATTTCCCTAGTCACTTTAAAACGTTTTATTATAATAATTAAAATATAGCCGTTTCATTTTAAAGCTTTTCATACGTTTTATATATGTCAAAAAAAGATGTGAATGGATATTTACCTGAGGCCCACACCATTTTGAATTATACGTTTTTTTTTTTATTCATTAATTCTTTTACGGCTCATTTTATTTCACCTTTATAAGCTTTTTTTTTGGTAAAGCAAGGATCTACTGTCACTTTCTTCTCCTTAATTTTTCTTTCTCCACCCTCTCTCTTCTTTCACACTCTTACACGCAGTCGTATCTCACATTGTCACCCATTTTGCCGTGCAGAAAACTTTTAACATATATATATGATATCTTGAAAGGTAATACAACTTGTGCATTTGTCTCATTAAGTATTGTGGTTTTTTTGTGCGTAAGTTATTGTTTTATTTTATTATATATATATAAGCCTAAGTATTGTTTCTAAAAACTTTAGATATTTGCATGGGTACATATTTTCATATTGGGTTGGTTGTATAGATATACTAGTATACATTTCAGAGCTTAATAGGTTTGTATTAGTTATAATATATATATATATATATATATATATATATATATATATATATTATTTTTATTTTACTTTCATCTATTGTCATGTGTTGTTTAAAATATAATATGTATACAAGTTAGGTATAACGGCTGCTGTGAATATGTGTAACAATATATGTATAACATTTTTTAAACATGTATATAGCAGCCCATTTAAAGGATTGTTTGTACACACTTTATTGTACATATAAAATGTAGGTTTGCATGTCAATATTGGTAAGCATAAGCATCCTTTCTCCATTTTTCTACTAGCATTGTGTTAGCATATTTTTTTTGGTAAAAAATAACAATAATAATAATAACAATAATAATAATGATTAGTGTATTATTTGTCAAGGAAGTCTGCATTTGGTTAAACTATTAGATTTCTTTAAACTTACATTATTTACTGTTATGTATATCTTTGGATGTTAATTTGGTTATGTACATTTAGTTTCAGATATTGATGTTTCAAATATAACGTATATACTATAAGATAGAGTGAATTTGGTTTTGATTTTTTTTATATGTTTGATTTCAATAAATATATTTAATTTAAGACTTATATAAAATGTATATATGCGTTAATTTGAATTTTGGGTTTAAGGAGGATAATAATATAAAAATACGTCTCGTCTAAATTTTTATCGAGCTAATTTGACTCATTCCCATCGATTTCTTTTACCAGCTTTGATCGTCGATTTGTGCCAATCTTACTTTGCTTTGAGATTCATGCTTGGGTTTCGTAACTCAACTTCATTGTCTATCTCTCTAACCTCGAAAGGTGAGCAATTACTCACGATTAACGTTCTTTTACTTATTAAATTTGATTTCAATTGAAACGACAATTGAAATATGAGGCTGTAGTTATTTAAATTGTTATATATGCTATTATCTATAACTGTTCACTTATGGGATATGACACCATATCCTATTGTTTATATTTATTTTGATGATATATGCCTATTATTATTATTATTTTCATATCTTCTATCACTCTGCAAGTTCCCTGTTAGTATAGAAATCATTATGGATTGAAATGATACATACCCGAACGGACTTTAGAATAGGGGAAAATCGTTATGGGTTGAAATAATAAACCCAAGCGATTTTCATTTAATTGAATTTGGGATTACGGGTTGAAATGATATCCACCCGTATATATTTAGTGTACGGGTTGAAATGATAAATATCCTTAGCACTTGACTATATGATAGGAAATATATACAGACACCGTTGGTCCATATAAATATTTCGAAAATAAATTTCTACAGTTGAAAAGAAATATATAGGATTTAATAAATATTCGTTCTTAAAATATTATATATATAAATGGAAATTTTATATATAGATTTAATAATAATATTATTGAGATTGATTTAATCCATATAATATGTTTGAGTATTATTTAAGATTTATAATTCAAAATTTATCGTTGTAAAAAGTTGAATAATTAAGATTGGGAGATAAATTTGGGTTTATTAAAAATGGTATTTAAATAAGGATTTATTTAATTAAATCGATTTGAAATTATTGAATGGAAGATTTAAAGGTATGATTTTGTAACTGGATTTTTGATTTAAGTGATTTAATGAATATTTCACATTTAATAAAATTAAAGAAAATATTGAGTAAAATGTAATTTAAGGTTACTTAAATGATATTGAATCTAATAAGGGAGTATTTCAAGACTAAATATAATGAGGTTAAACCGAGATCTATATGAAACTGTTATATAGAACATTTAAATATTAAAGCCTTGAACTATATTGGAATTTAAATGGTTTATGTTGAGATTCGGATATGTATTTGAAATTAACGTAGTTGAATTTGCTATTTAGCAACTAAATTGAATTAAAGTGAAATTTAGGTTGAACCAAATTTGAATTTATTATTTAGAAAACTAAATTAAATAAAAATTTAGTTGAAACGTTGAATACTTAAAGTTTTGAAATATATTGAAATATAAAGGGGTATTTTTGTGATTACAAATCCGAATTTGAGATCGATAAATTGAAGTGTTTATTTTAGGAATTGAGTTGAATTTAAATTGATAAATTGAGATTGAATTTAATTTAAATGGGAAGGTCGGGTTGATGTTGAAACGATTTGTTAAGTTGAGGGAATTGAAAATACTTTATTGTATAAATTATTTAATATATATAAATACTATTTTGGGAAATATAGAGATATTTGAAGCGAAATGATATTTGGTTTTGAAGTATAAATTAAGCTGAAATGACCATGGTATTATAGTGTATATTTCTACCTTGTAGATAGTTCCATGGACCCTTAGAGGATGGGTATCCCAAACATCCTTTAAGTTATTTGTATGTCGGTTGATATTTCACTTGAGTTGGATTTATTGATATATGAATGTTAATCCTGACTCGAGTGTTTTGAGTTTTGCTTTGCCTCGGGTCAGACTGAGTGATACGGCATTAGAGACTCACCTTTGGAGTTTGGAGTTTCATTTGGAGATTCAACTGTCGATTCAGATTCCAGCCTTTCCAGTTGATTGGTTCAGAGAAGCCATCTGTTGCATTGGAGATTTCACTGCATTTGAACTATTCGGTTGTATTTTATTTCTAACTCTGATGTATATAGTAGCTTCATAAACTACTATTCTTTATCTATTCCGCTGCATTATATTACTCTGTGATCTGCGATTGATTTATTTGTTGTATATTTCAAGTTTTGCCAAATTTTAATTAACAATTCGGTATTTTGAATTATTCAAGTCAGATATGTATGGTTTTATTGCCGATTTGAATGGTCCAAAATAGCGGGTCGTTACAGTTGGTATCGGAGCTTTGGCTCTAGGCAAAACTTAGCATATATGGTAAATTTATGTACAGAATCACTTTCGTTCGACTTGAATCTCTTCCTTTCTGACTCGATTTCCTTTGAATTTTGGAATGTCCCTCGGTTTCGAAATTCATTCTTGCCTCTTTCTATTTATATTCGTTTGATTCTGGAGTATACCATAACTCCACTGAATGTTTTGTAAAGGGGGTGAAAACTCCTTTACAATCAGCATTGATTCACCGAAGATTTCTGTATCCTCGGTTTACGATACTGCTATATCTTGATATGCTGAATTCTATCTCTGGCGATCGAATGTCGATTTGTTTTGAAATTCCGCATCGATTATATTCCTAAGGTCACGGTTGACCTGGTTAAGGTCGCTGCGATTTGTAGAAGTATATCCATCTTCTATTTTGTAATTTAATTATCTCATCTTCGATCGAGTCTACCTTCGAATCAGGATTCTATTGATCGGAGTTCCTCTAATTTAAATCTCTATCTTTGTTTTGAAATCCATTCTTGAATCACCCTTTGAAAGATCGGGTATGTTGTATTTTTGAAATTGTTTATACCGAAATTATTATTTTGATAACTATGATTTTATTCTATATATAAAGTAAAAATGTTTTCGATAAGGATTATATACCTATATATAAAACAAATAAGAAATGTTATTCTATATATAAAATTTTGAAAGGATTTAAAATTTTGAAAATTTATAAGAAATTGATTCGTATAAAAATGATTTATAACTGAAGGGTTAAATTTGAAATTCGAGAATTGAATTTCGGTAGTTTGAAATTGGTTTTAAGATTTTGGAAAATATATAAAAATAATGCGATTTAAAAGTATTTTTCGAATAAGAAATGTTTCAAATGAGTTCAAATGAATTCCAATAATTTTGAAGAAATTTCAAAGAAGTTTTCAAGAAAATAGAAGTCCAAAACTCACTTATGTCGCTGGAAAATAATTTCGGTGATGAGTGCACGCATCATCGACATTGATTTTCGAGTTTCAGAGTGGGGGGGAGGCCTCTTTAATAGCTTCGCTATGCGAGTGATTTTGTAAAACCGTTTTGATTTCAAATTCCGAAGTATAATTTGATATTTTCGAAAGATATATGTATATATTTGAAACAATTTAAAGTGAGACCGGTGTTCAGTCCTCGAGTTTCAGATTTGATTTAGTATAATCCTATCTATTGAAATTGATTTATTGATTTATGTTGATTTTCAACTCTTGAATTTGGAAATTTGATTTCCCTAACTATTTTGAATGTTCGAACACTTCCGAATCGAGATTAAATTTTCAAAGCTAAGAAATTTCGAAGAGTATAAAATGTTTGATAAAGAATATAAATTTAGTTTTGAAATGTTTTGAAAAAGAAAATAGTTTTGAATAATGATTTTCAGAAAGGTAAATTGGATATTTCAAATAGAAATAGATAGTTTAAAAGTTTTAAAGGGATAATTATAAATTTGGAATTTTTTTTGAGTATAATTGATTTTGAGAAAATATTTGGTTTTGAAATTAAATTGAAATTAAAAACCAGTACTTATATGGTGATTTTGGAAATGAATTTGTTTGACTTGAATTATTTTAATTTGGAAACTGGGATAATTTTCTAAACCTATTATTTTGGGAACTTCGAAATTTATATATTTAATTTGGAAGAAAATTTGGTGAAATCATATATGATTTTGAAACTGAATTGATATTGAAATGATTTGAAATTGAGAACCTTATATTATTAAGCACTTGATTTGGGAGTGGTCGAACTTATATAAAATGGATTTGTATAAGTATAAAGTTGATTTGAAATCTATTGATTTGAAAGGTACTCAATTTGGAAAGAGAATTTTATATAATCGAAGTCTATATAAGTATGATTTGATATACTATTGATTTGGAAAGTATTCGATTTGAAAAAAAGAATCCTATATATAATGGACTTTATATAAGTATGATATTTGAAGGTATTTGAAAAGGTACTATATGACATATATTTTCGAAGCAATGATATGGAAAGTGCCTTCTGCTTGATGTCCGCTTTGTGGCCACATTGTGGATTCATTCTATCGATATTATTCTCTCTGATTTTTGGTTTTCCGGATGTGATACTAGAGTGTTCCCATCGTGGCGTAACCCATGGTTTTTTTCTCTCGCGACTGCATAGCGAAATTGCCTGGCCGAGTCTGGCTTAGGGGTACGGATTGTTTTCTAGGGGATCCAGGCGTAACCATTGTGTATCCTGCAATCTGTGTAGGTCGCGGTTAGTAGCAAAACTGCCTATCTGAGATGGCCTAGGGGTACGGATTGTTTCCTGGGGGACCCAGGCGTAACCATTGTGTATCCTGCACTCTACTAGTCATCATGGCGTAACTCGCAGGGCTGAGAAAGCTTACGGATATGGATTGTTTCCTGGGGGATCCAGGCGTAACCATTGTGTATCTGCGAACCATGGTTGGACAAAGGTTTTGGTTTGGTTGTTTTGTTTGGATTGTACTTTCCATATCTGTTTTAAAGGTTTTTCAAGTATTTTCACTGGGTGTTGAAACAAGTCTACTAAGTACTTGAAGAATTCTAGCTTTGCGCCTGATAAATGCAAGGCCAGAGTTTGCAAGAACGAGGATAAACTTGTTGAAACATCGAGTTATAAAAATATTTCTGAAAGAAAGATTTATTTCGATATAAAGGTATTTTTCAACAAAGAAATTTTGTGTTAATATTTGAAATTGAAACTCTTATGGTTTGAAATTTACGATTCCTTCCCAATTCTATTCTTTAAATCTACCTTATCTTCTCAGCTTTAGTTGTTCACCTTGATTCTATTTTTCCGAATCTACCTTCTTTCCTTTTTGAATATAATCTTTTAAATATTGCTTATTTATATACTACATTGTTTAATAGAAAATTTTAGTGTTATAAATATTTTTGAAGTTATTAATTAAATAAAACATATTTAAAGTGAATGATTTATTAATAATGTTTGAAAAGTATCTAAAGACAAATTTATAAATTTATGAATTATGGATTTAATGTTTTCAATAGCTTCTTTGTAAATATAACTAATGATGCAAATAATTGTTTTCAAATAGCTTTCATATATGTATAAAGGTGTTAGTTAAACATATTAAATTCCAATGAGTTTTGAAAATTTTAAAGTATTAAAGATAACTGAATTGCAAATGAAGTTTTCAAATGAATATTTCAAGTAAAATTTGTAGAGTTTTAAATTAATTATTTATCCTTGACTTTCAATCTACCTTTACTTCTGGTTGTTCTATTCTCCTACCTCCTTCCTTTTCGAAGACGAAAAGTTTTGAGTGGGGGGGAGAGTGCAACGACCCATTAAATTTTATTAATTTTTAATTGGTTTTATAATGTATTTAATTTGGACTTTGAGAAATTTTAATAATAATATTTTGAAATAAAGTTTTAATATTTGGTTTACGTATAATTAAATATAGCAAATGGTAAATTTTCAATTAATTATATGAAGGTTTATTTATTATATAATTCTATTAAATTCAAATCAGTTAATAATTGGTGAAAATAAATTTATTTTCAAGACCTGAATATTTTTACATAGAAAAATTCTAAATCATCTTCTGACTGAGATGTCGTTTTTCGTTTTTCCAAATTTGGACTTCTATAGCTCCGTCGATCTTATTTTCTGCATGCATTTTTTCTGCTAGTGAAAATTCAAATTTTTATAATTCAATCGTACCACCAATATATGTATACCATTTTGATCGTCTCGTTGTACTGATCACTGCGGTATATTTATTTCTGTATTTTGAGATCCGATACGTGACGGAAACAATAAAAACGTGCGTCATCAGTGCTGAAATTTGTGACTTGGATTTATCTACTTTTCAAATTTGAAACCGTACAACTCATACCATATTAAATTTCTTTTAAAGGTTTTAGCTAAATCTATGGGCGAGCGTTGCCACACCTTTCCACCTTATATTTAATTCTCTGCCGTTTCAATTTGCATTCTATCCGTTCACATTTCATTTATTCCTTTTCTACCATATATTCCATTATCTCTTTCTGCTATTTGCTAATTGCTATTTGCTCATTCACGCGATCATTTAATTGAAATCAAAATTTCAACCCTTACTACTCTTTTCTTTTCAAATTTGAAACGTGCTATTAAATCAAGCCATTAATTTCTTTTATTTTTTTCCCTTAAATCAACGTACAGCTCACACAATTATAAATCGCATTAAATTTTCTGATGAACCACACCATGACCGTTTATATTACATTCATTTGGAATATATTCATTTGTTTGAAATCTTTCCCTTTCTCTCTCATCTCAGTTGGGAATAAAATAAATTTCAGCGGAAACCACGTTTCAATGCTTTTAACTCTTTATAACTTTTGATAAAATTTTCTGTCCTTTTTGAAACTAAAACGTATAGGGATATACGTTTCTCATTTATTAATTTCTAAATCGTCCTGTTGTCCTTTTCATGTATGTTATATTTATTTATATTTTAACATTTTCTATTTATTTCACTCATCTCCCTACATGTTTCTATTTATTTGTTGATTTGTTGCATATGTTTCGTTTTGGAAAAATGCGGTCCATTCCTATTTATTTCATTTCTCACATTTATTTCATCTTTTTACTGAAATTCGACCGTTGCCACGTCATACCATTTTGGAAGTATGAATGTACAAAACATGCATACGTTTTATATTCATTTAATTGGAATGGTCACTTTAATTTTTGCCTTTAAAATTCCATTTTCTTCACTACAGCTGGAAAGTTATAAAACATTCAAAAAAATTTGTAAGCTCACCTTAAATTGTGCAAAGCATTTTCCTCTGCCTTTATAACTTTGGGTTATGCCAGCTGTTACTTTTTTTCCATCAATTCAAAATTATTATTTGTCATTTCATTTTTGGGTCTCTTCATTCTCCTTTATCAACTTCCATATATTTATTTCCCTAGTCACTTTAAAACGTTTTATAATAATAATTAATATATAGTCGTTTCATTTTAAAGCTTTTCATACGTTTTATATATGTCAAAAAAAGATGTGAATGGATATTTACCTGAGGCCCACACCATTTTGAATTATACGGTTTTTTTTGTATTCAATAATTCTTTTACGGCTCATTTTTTTCCACCTTTATAAGCTTTTTTTTTTGTAAAGCAAGGATCTACTGTCACTTTCTTCTCCTCAATTTTTCTTTCTCCACCCTTTCTCTTCTTTCACAGTCTTACACGCAGCCGTATCTCACCTTGTCACCCATTGTTTCTAAAAACTTTAGATATTTGCATGGGTACATATTTTCATATTGGGTTGGTTGTATAGATATGCCAGTATACATTTCAGAGCTTTATAGGTATGTATTAGTTATAATATATATATATATATATATATATATATATATTATTTTACCTTCATCTATTGTCAGGTGTTGTTTAAAATATAATATGTATACAAGTTAGGTATAATGGCTGCTGTGAATATGTGTAACAATATATATATAACATTTTTTAAACATGTATATAGCAGCCCATATAAAGGATCGTTTGTACACACTTTATTGTACATATAAAATGTAGGTTTGCATGTCAATATTGGTAAGCATAAGCATCCTTTCTCCATTTTTCTACTAGCATTGTGTTAGCATATATATTTTTTTGGTAAAAAATAATAATAATGATGATGATGATGATTACAGTATATTATTTGTAAAGGAAGTCTGCATTTGGTTAAACTATTAGATTTCTTTAAACTTAGATTATTTACTGTTATGTATATCTTTGGATGTTAATTTGGTTATGTATATTTAGTTTCAGATATTGATGTTTCAAATATAACGTATATACTATAAGATAGAGTGAATTTGATTTTGATTTTTTTTATATGTTTGATTTCAATAAATATATTTAATTTAAGACTTATATAAAATGTATATATACTTTAATTTGAATTTTGGGTTTAAGGAGGATAATTATATAAAAATACATCTCGCCTAAATTTTTATTGAGCTAATTTGACCCGTTCCCATCGATTTCTTTTACCAGCTTTGATCATCGATTCGTGCCAATCTTACTTTGCTTTGAGATTCATGCTTGGGTTTCGTAACTCAACTTCATTGTCTATCTCTCTAACCTCGAAAGGTGAGCAATTATTCACGATTAACGTTCTTTTATTTATTAAATTTGATTTCAATTGAAACGACAATTGAAATATGAGGCTGTAGTTATTTAAATTGTTATATATGCTATTATCTATAACTGTTCACTTATGGGATATGACACCATATCCTATTATTTATATTTATTTTGATGATATATGCCTGTTGTTATTATTATTTTCATATCTTTTATCAATCCGCAAGTTCCCTGTTAGTATAGAAATTATTATGGGTTGAAATGATACATACCTGAACGGACTTTAGAATAGGGGGAAATCGTTATGGGTTGAAATGATAAACCCAAGCGATTTTCATTTAATTGAATTTGGGATTACGGGTTGAATGATATCACCCGTATATATTTAGTGTACGGGTTGAAATGATAAATATCCTTAGCACTTGACTATATGATAGGAAATATATACAGACACCGTTGGTCCATATAAATATTTTGAAAATAAATTTCTACAGTTGAAAAGAAATATATGGGATTTAATAAATATTCGTTCTTAAAATATTATATATATATATATATAAATGGAAATTTTATATATAGATTTAATAATATTATTATTGAGATTGATTTAATCCATATAATATGTTTGAGTATTATTTAAGATTTATAATTCAAAATTTATCGTTGTACAAAGTTGAATAATTAAGATTGGGAGATAAATTTGGGTTTATTAAAAATGGTATTTAAATAAGGATTTATTTAATTAAATCGATTTGAAATTATTGAATGGAAAATTTAAAGGTATGATTTTGTAACTGGATTTTGATTTAAGTGATTTAATAACTATTTCACGTTTAATAAAATGAAAGAAAATATTGAGTAAAATGTAATTTAAGGTTACTTAAATGATATTGAATCTAATAAGGGAGTATTTCAAGACTAAATAATAATGAGGTTAAATCGAGATCTATATGAAACTGTTATATTGAACATTTAAATATTAAAGCCTTGAACTATATTGGAATTTAAATGGTTTATGTTGACATTCGGATCTGTATTTGAAATCAACGTAGTTGAATTTGTTATTTAGCAACTAAATTGAATTAAAGTGAAATTTAGGTTGAACCAAATTTGAATTTATTATTTAGAAAACTAAATTGAATAAAAATTTAGTTGAAACGTTGAATACTTAAAGTTTTGAAATATATTGAAATATAAAGGGGTATTTTTGTGATTACAAATCCGAATTTGAGATCGATAAATTGAAGTGTTTATTTTAGGAATTGAGTTGAATTTAAATTGATAAATTGAGATTGAATTTAATTTAAATGGGAAGGTCGGGTTGATGTTGAAACGATTTGTTAAGTTGAGGGAATTGAAAATACTTTATTGTATAAATTATTTAATATATATAAATACTATTTTGGGAAATCTAGAGATATTTGAAGCGAAATGATATTTGGTTTTGAAGTATAAATTAAGCTGAAATGACCACGGTGTTATAGTGTATATTTCTACCTTGTAGAAGTTCCATGGACCCTTAGAGGATGGCTATCCCTAACATCCTTTAGGTTATTTGTATGTCAATTGATATTTCACTTGAGTTGGATTTATTGATATAAGAATGTTAATCCTGACTCGAGTGTTTTGAGTTTTGCTTTACGCTCGGGTCAGACTGAGTGATACAGCATTAGAGACTCACCTTTGGAGTTCGGAGTTTCATTTGGAGATCCAACTATCGATTCAGATTCCAACCTTTCCAGTTGATTGGTTCAGAGAAGTCATCTGTTGCATTGGAGACTTCACTGCATTTGAACTATTCGGTTGTATTTTATTTCTAACTCTGATGTATATAGTAGCTTCATAAACTACTATTCTTTATCTATTCCGCTGCATTATATTACTCTGTGATCTGTGATTGATTTATTTATTGTATATTTCAAATTTTGCCAAATTTTAATTAACAATTCGGTATTTTGAATTATTCAAGTTGGATATGTATGGTTTTATTGTTGATTTGAATGGTCCAAAATAGCGGGTCGTTACAATATGGGTGCAAAATCCCAGGTTGTTACATTATCAAAATCCTTTGAAAAACAATGGTATTTCGTAAGACCACGCCACACATAAACATGACGGGTTTTTACCTTATGATAACCAAAACACTTATATATCAAAATCATCTGATATTATAATAGTGTCTAGATACAAATATTTATTCAAATAGCCGAAATTGTTACATTAATTAAATTCCAGCATACTAGGCTCTACTACTAAAACAGCAAAGGCACATATTGAAGAATGGGTTCCATATAAATGACTAGGCGCTGGGGTACCACCTATCACACTGCACATCTAGAAAAATATACCGAGGACCATGCTGGGATACCCTGCAACACAAGATCCAGACTATCCCTAACCTAGATAGTACCAAATATGCTATCACCCCGGGTGTTCCCACCCTTACCGAGTTCTTCCCCGCATCGTAGTAATAATATCCGAGGGTATCTAGAAAGGTGATAAACACACCCTAATTGGGTGCGACCCACTTAGCCTTGCTGCATCCCCCCTGATTTTCAATCATTTTCGGTTGATGAGGCTAGAGGCTACGATTACCTTTTTGAGGAACTTACACTTGGAATGCCCATCGTCCTTCAAAGGTAATACGCTGATAGCATTCATCCATACAAGTTTGTTCTGGGTATGAACCAAACCGAAAGCATTATTCCCACTACATCCATCTTAGAATCATCCTCAGGATTAGCAGCGATTAGCCCTTGCACTTCACTACTCCATCTTCGATTCCATGCTCTTGTCCTCACTTCGAAAACGTACTCGTTGGGTGGTTTTCGGATAACTTATCTGATCCCGGTCTCTTCGAAACAACATTCGATATTTCTAGTTCACTCAACCCCAGTTCTTTAGGAAATAAGCAGATGAAAATAAGAACGGAGATCACCTCCTAACCATTAGTGGATGGATTTCCTTATCATCATCTAGAAGAACGAAACAAGCTTATATGTACAAATATAGCACCTTTCGATGGTAATTATACCATATAATTTCCGTGTTTCTCCTAGATATTCCTAAAGTTGTGTTTTAGGTCCAGATTTGACAGTTTGTTATTTAACTATCAAATAACAATCATCGAGCCAAAGAGTTCATTTTCCACTGAAAACACAAAGTCTCATTTAATTTAATTTTAATAAATTAAATCTCTTTATCAAAAGGTATGTACTTATCTTATAGGAGTAAAAACGTTCACTAACCATTCTTTTCAAAATATTTGAAAAACCCTTTAAAATAATTATGGAATGCACTACGTGGTATCCACCATGGATTCACAACTCAATGATTACGTCTCTATCCCAAAAAAATCCAAAATTTACAGCAGGCAGTCACTGCCTCCGATTCCGCCATGAAAGTATACCGTCACTTTCCAAAAAGTTTATTTAATAATTTTCTTAAAATAACACTTACAAAATTTCTATTTAAATTTTCCTAGTTTAATTAGGAAAATATCCCTCTATAAAAGTTATTATATAAAATAATATTAATATTGAATAATTTATCTCTTTAAAATATTAATATTGGTTAATTCTTAAATAATAATTAACTTAATATCAACTCATTATAAACTAACTTAATTAACAATTAAATATGCTTTAAACAACTTAAAATAATTACAAAACTTTGAAACAATAATTATTCTGATTTAGTAATAAGATTATAGTCAATTTACAAGACTTGTTTATAAAACTTATAATTCATTTTGATAATTTAAAAATATATAACAAACTAACTTTCTGAAATATTTTTAAACACTTTTAAATTACCTAGTTTAATAATTTAAAATCCTCTTTTTAAATCAAACTTAACTTCTCGATAAAATATATTTTCAATTCCAATATATCCAGTCCAATATTTATAAATCCTTCTCGATTTATCACCAATTTGACTTACGTCCCAATTTCGTAAATCCCCTTTTTCACATTTCTAGAAGTAAATCTATCATTTATTTTTAAACCGATTTACCCATTTCATTATAAATCCTCACTGTGGATTTATAACTTCAATTTATCAACTGATAATCGCTTCACTTTATTTATAAACACCGTTTATAAATCTCACCGCTTTTTATTCTAGTTTATAATGGTTTCACATCACTTAAATCCATTATAATTTGATTTTTAAATTAAATTCCATTTATAAATCAATTTGTCAACAATCCAAACTATATTCTAAACCCAATCCAATCTCGATTATATTTCCATTTGTAATTAGGAAATCTTATTTAAGATCTGGTACAGTCAATTTCACATTTATTTCCAAATGCACTTATTTAAAATCTTGATTTAAAAAAGACTTTTATATTTATAACAAGTATCACTAAGGAATTATTATATAAAATCCTTTATATACATTATTCCAAATCCCTATTTACAATATTCTGAAATAGTTAAGTACTAATTTAGAGTCAAACTATTTATTTTTTTCCAAATTCAATTATTTTAGTTAATCCAAATGCGCTACAAATATTTCGCTTCCAAATTTCTTTTAATTTCTTTGCAAATTAAAAACATATATTTATGGTATTTTTGAAAGTACCAAAATTTAGACCAGTATTACCATAGCATCAAATAAATTCAAATCCAATTATAATCTATCACAGATTATACAGCATATCACATATCACTGAATATGAAAATAAATTCAACATTTTTGAGGAATCAAGTTGGATCCCTCCAACCTATTTCCCTACAACCACAGATATTAGCAGAATATAAAAATACCAATCCCACTTCGAGGGGGATATCGCGGTATATAGGGTCTCCACTATTATGCGGGGCGCATAGGGTCTCATCCGCTCTAATAAGCAGGAGATATCAATCCAACTACTAATATATACTACTATATATATATTATTACATCCAAACTGATAATAATAATTATCAAATCATCTGATCAACCAATAATTAATTTTAACAAATTAAAATTAACTAGTAATCCAAAAATGAGTGAGATTAACTCATATTTATTTTCTGTGGCTCTCGCGTTCCGATTCCGACTAAATTTCCACGCGTTTGAATTTAGCTAAAAAATTTAAAAGCTCTAAATGCACCCAAATCAATTTCGTGACGTCCCTATCGACGATATGAGTCTAACGCAACAAACTACGTACGATTTGGACCTAGTATGGATGAGATATAATATTCTCAAATCTTCCCTTTTTTATAATTTAAATAGCTATAAAGTTAAAAAGGAAATTATCCTCACCTAAGAAAACAGAAAAACAACCATCCCAACCACGAACGTACAGGCCCACCATGCTCTTTTTTAATCTAATCGACCCAAAGTCGATCGAACGAAGAATGACCCAGTTCCTTCTCTCCCCCTTCCCTCTTCTTCAACTCGCCTATGCACGTAAGTACTCCTAACCCACCGTGTGCATGCCCCTACTAACACTGAGATCCAAACCTGTAAACAAAAATCTAACTCCATCATTCGCTTCCTCGTGACAAACTCGTCCACTCAATCATCATGTCCCTGAGCTCGGCTTCACCCGTGAATCGCGACATGCCAATCGCCTCGTCCACCCATCAGGTCACACCCCACCATTCTCGACCGCACCTCTTCAAACTCGGCACCCAAGTGCCAAATCCCTAAACAAACACGAATCCGAGCTCCATATTACAAATCGCTCATCGCACATCTCCTAAAAGCTAACCTTAGCTCGTGCCAAGCTCTCGACATTAAAGTCAATCACCACCAAATGATGTCGCACCCTCCCCCTCCCCCAAATGTATATCAAAATGAAGCTTGTGCAAAAACGAGAATTTAGGAACAAAAATTAAATTTCTTAGTTGAGTAAAACATTAGAAATAATTTTTCTAAGTTTGCATTCACTTTTCTTTCCACTGGCTCGTTCGCGTGTGCTTTAAAAAGGAGGAGGGAAATGTGTTTCACACGGCAAGTAGGTAGTAGGGTGGCTAGGAAAAGAAAGAAAGGAAATTTTGATGGAAATATGGTCAAATCAATCGAATATATATTATTTCAAATCTCTAAACGTCTCATTTTACGCAACTCAAAATTTAGAACCCCTATCGAAGCGTGCTGCTAGACGTTCATAATGTTATACCCCTATTCCAAACGTAATGGAAAAGGCTTCAAGTCATAATTCAGTCGTATGGAGAAGATAGCTTTTTCAACCCAATTATTATACTGAATTTTCGATATTAAATTCAATGCGTTTATATTCCGTACGACCAAACGACTACTCCAAACACTACGAAATTTGAAATCCGATAATAACACACTATTATGGATCCAATGGAGCTGTTTACGTTGAAATTCGAGGTTGTGCCTCAGAAGGCTATTTTTTACTCGTCAATTTAAACGAGATATTTTTAAAGTTGAACAAATCACTTTTAAATTCAATATAAAAGCTATATTACCTTCATTCTTATTAATATAATTTAATAGGCCTTTAAGTTATTTTTATCAAGCTTAGAACTCAAGATTCAATTATTATACTAATTCCAATTTTTAAATTATCCAGTAAATTATTTTATTTGAAATTCAAGTTAAAAATTAACTTTTAAATATTTAAAATCAATTAAATATTCCGATTTCAAATAGTCAAAATTCTGGGTCGTTACAATAGATCGTATCCAACTCCATTTTACTACCAGTAATTCCTCAAAAAAAAAATTCACAATGCAGTTGGTATGTCTTGAAATAACAATTGTTTCTTAGTGCAACAGAATAGGTATTCATAAACGTTTTATGAATTTCTATATTTATAAAAGTGATTTGGTTTTAATTCACAAAACTTATGTTCAAAATATAAATATGCCATCCAGCAATAGTCTTCCAAAAACACTTTTGAGGAGATTCATACAAGATCCCTTACGAACAATTATTACGTGCAGTTTTTCGACTCGCACAACCTGCCAACTCCTTTGCCTAGGATATGTTGGGGTTTCTTATAACCCTCATCTAGTGTGTTTTTGTAAACTATTATTGAGATGAAATAATGTTAACCTTATGTACTACTCTTAAGTACATGACCTTATAGAAAGAAACTAACTCAACTTCACTCACAATTAATCACACATGTCCAAAAAAGTTCGATTGCTCCTTACCGCTGCATCATATGTATCACATGGAGGAGTGACTATTGAGATTGAATCTTTGTTCATTTTTAGGTACGTTCGAAACTTTTTCCAATATATTCACTTATTCAATCAAATCAAATCATTTCTATTACATATTATTTTATTTACTTTCGTTTTATACTCTACGAGTTTACTATAGACAAACTAGATGTGTATCAAATACACATGTCCATGTTGGTTATAAATCATTGGTGAATATGGTGAAGTACATGAAACCATATTGGTATTAATAGACTTACGATTGCATACATCTATATATCAACCCGAAAAGTTCGTCTACTCTTATGATGCTCTCACTAAATGGTGTTGTAACGACCCGGAATTTCACTACTTTGATTTATGAATAGTTAATTAATTTTAAATATTCAATATATAGGTTTGATAATAAAAATAAAACTAATAAATAATTTTGGTGAAATAGTTTTCAAATTTGGTTTACCAAAATATTTAGTTCGAAGAAAAATCAAAAATGTGACCCGAAATCGTTTTTCGAATTTTCGACTTTTCGTCGAGTAAAAATTATCGAAAACATTGTGAACTCTTTAACATAAGTATATAAATTTGTAAATAAGTTAGTATGTGTGTGTGTGTGTTAGTGTATGTGTATATGTGTATTTTTATTTATGTATACAAAGTTTAAAATAAAAATAAAAATGAAAGAAAATTATCACATCAAGGAGACATAAAGTACATTAAGTACTAAAACATGTTTTGCCATGTTGGAGCATAATGTAAAGAGAGGGAAAATATGTAAATTTCATGTGGAATCATGTAGGGAAGGGAGGAATCAATGGTGGTGACATGGCAACAAGTTATGGAGGGTAAAAGTACTAGGGAATTTTAGTAAATTCACTAATTTCATTTCACATAAAAGCTTTTTCTCATATTTTCATTTTCGTTTCTATTCTTCTTTTTCAAAACCTCCATTTTATTTCTCAAGCCTTCCATAGTTTTCATATTTGTAAAAAATTCAAGATACTTTACTTTTTCATTTGTAAATTCCATAAATCAATGTTTTAAAACCTCCTCTTTTAAAAACAAGTCCTCAACTCCACTTACGAAGCATGGCCAAACCCCTTTCATGCTTAGGCCGAATTCATATTGACCCCTAGGGTCCTAAAATTTCTTTTTTTTAGTGAAGAAAGTCAAAGATCTAGAATTGTTGCAAGTGTTAGCGAAGTTCGGTGAAGTTCGGTTTTCAAATTCAAGTTCTTGTAAGTTTTCAAAGACTATGGTGAGTAAAACTCCTTAACTTTGGAAAGAACGCAACTTTATATGTTGTAATATTGAATGTTGTTTTATTGTTGTATATTCATATTGATTTGGTAAATCATAGTTTTATTTGGTTGATTTTGATTATGCTTTGTTATATGCTTGTGTGGTTTGGATGTAACGGGAACTTGAAAATGCAAGTGTAAACTAGTTGTTAAGTTAGTAAAGTAAACTTGTTAGTTGTTGTAAACTAAATAAGTTAGTTATAAGTAAACAAAACTAGTGTAAGGTTAGTAAACCAAAGGTTAGTAAACTAATAAGTTGGTAAGCTAAACTAGTTGTTAAGTAGAAGCTAACTTGAGAAGTTAAGTTAGTAAAGGAAACTAATTTGTTAATTGGTAAGTAAAACTAATTAGTGAAGAGTTAGTAAACTAGCAAGCGTAGACTAGTAAGTAAAACTAATTAGCGAAGAGCTGTAAAAAAATTAGTGAGTGAGATTAGTAAAGGAAGTTGGTAAGTGAAATTACAGGTCTATATCGATAGTCGCTATAAATGCAATTTCGATTAAAAATATAATTTTTGAAAAAAAAATGGTTTTTAAACTTAAAATATTTTTGTAGTTGTTTTATAAACTTAATAATAAAATTTTAGAAGTTAATTAAGTTTTTAATTATTAATTTTAAATTAATTAAGTTTTCAATAATTTATAATTTATTCAAGTACTAAACAAGGTTTGTTAAATTAAATTAACTAAAGATTAGTTTCTAATTAATTATCTTTTTTAGATAAGATTAATTTTAATTAATTATTAATTAAGTTAATAAATTTTGAAATTAATTATAATTTAAGTAAACGATTTATTTTTAATTAGTTATTAATTAAATAAAGGGTTTAATTATTAATTAATTACTAATCAAGTTAGTTTAATTTAATGATTTATTTAAAACTTAATTATGATTTAATTATTTTAAATAAATAATTAATTTATTATTTATGTTTTAATTAATTTATTATTTAATTAATTAATTAAGATTAATTAATATTTAATTATTAATGAAGGTTTAAATTATTACTTAATAATTAATAAAGGATTAATTAAGGGTTTTATTTATAAATAATTTATTTATTAGAGGTTTAATTAATTATTAATTTACAATTAATTTTAAATTTAATAAAGATTAATTTTGACTTAATAAGAGTTTATCTTGTAAATTAATTGTTTTAAAGGGTTTTTAAAATCCTTTATTTCCAAGAATCAAATTGTTTGAATGGTACTTCTTTTTTAGAAATGTTTTTGAACTCAAGGAATTCATATGTTGATACTATTAAGTAGATAAATGCTTGTGAATGAGCTATGATGTGCTTATTTGATTGTGTGGACATTTTATAGCAGCATAAATCCCCATTCTGCTATAATGTAATTGATTTGATTATTATGGACATATATTAGCAGAATAAATCTCCATTCTATTATAAATTGGTTGTTTGATTGTATGGACATATATGTTAGCAGAAAAACCTCCATTCGGATATAAGTTAATTGTTTGATTTTTTGGATATCTATTTAGCAGGATAATTACCATCATGTTATTATGTTATTTGGACACGTATATGCCAGTTAGTTTGTATTGACATGTTATTCCTTGATTTGGATATGAATTGCATTTGCATATATGTTGATTTATGTAAATAAATGGTTAAATTACTTGCAAGAAAAATTGATGTTAAATGGTAAATTAAATTACTACCATTGGGATTGCTAAGCTCATTTTGAAACAATAAAGTATGGTGTCGAATTAACTTCAATTTTTTAATCAATTTTAGGGTTTAAGTTTTATAAATGATTTTCCAAGTTATATTATTATTTTATAAAGGTATTTACAAATGATAATTTGTTTATAAAAATGGTTTTACTAAGTAAAAAGGTTTATTTAAAGTGATTTAAAAGGACGAGTTGCAAATGATATTTTGTAAATGACTTTTCTTAAAGAAGATTTATCAAAGGAGTTTTAAATAGGAAATGTTTTATAAATGATTTAGAGGTTTGTAAAGAGGTTTCGTAAATTGACTTGTAGACTTATAAAAGTGTTTTATAAGTTGATTTTGGAAATTTATAAAGGTATTTAAATGTGAAGTGAGCTTTTAAAAGGGAACTTTTATACAGGATAAGTGGATCGGTTTATAGTAAGTAATGTTTTCAAAATGTAATTTAAAATGAGGAAATCTTCCAAATGTTTAGATAATATACTTATACCCCTAAGATAAGTATAAATCTTTTAAAGTATAAAAGGGATGTAAGGGGTTTGGGAAAAGTGTTTTGAAAAAATCTTTTGATCGAATGTTTATAAAGTGATTTTAATTAATTAAAGATTAATGATGAAGGCCTAGTGGATCCCATATGGCATAAAATCAATGTTGAATAATTGTTTATTTGATAGTTAAATAACTGACTATCAAATCTGGACCTAAACGTAACTTTGAAAATATTTAGGAGAAACACATGAGTTACATGGCACAATCATCCCCAATGATGTTGTACTGTACGTATAAATCTCAATTCATTCTTCTAGGATAAACGATAGGGAAATCCGTCCACAAACGGTTAGCAGGTGAACTCCACTCTTATCTTTGTCTATTTATTTCTTAAAAAACCAGGGTTGAGTTTACTAGGAACTATCGAAAGTTGTTTCGAAGAGACCTGGATCGAATAAGTTCAATCCAACTCAAGCATTTTCAATTGAAGACATCTTAAAGAATATGGAATCGAAGATGGAGCATTGAAGTGCAAAGGTTACTTGCTACTAGTCATATAGGTGATTCCAAAATGGATGTAGTAGAAGTAGTGCCTTCGGTTTGTCCTGATCTTGGACAACATGTATGGATGAATGCTGGCACTGTATTACTGCCTCGAAGGCATGTTAGCATTCCTAGTGGGATTTCCATTCAAAAGGTAAGTGTAGCCTTAAGCCTCATCAATCGGCAATGACTAAAATCAAGGAAGATGCAGCAAGGCTAAGCGGGTCGCTCCTATTAGGGTGTATCATCACCTTTCTGGGTACATCTACATTTTTATGGAACTATGCTAAGTGGTTCTTTTCTACCAGGAGCAACCTTTGGGCTCACTTTACCTTTCAGGTCAGGCAGGTAACCAGGTGGGGCAGGGTACTTAATTACCCAATTTCAATCCTAGATATCACCTTTCTAGACACCGTACTAAGTGCGCAAGCTAATTAGTTAGCCCTAAAATGACTAATTTAGACCACATAGGCTATTGAGCTCTGATACCATTAAAGGAACTAGGCTAGCCCATAGCGGAAAAAATGGATGAATTTCAAAAAAATTAGCCATCTTGAATCTTTAATGAGTCTATGAAGTCTAAATAAACTTACAACTTTTCTAAGTTTCTTTTACATAAAATCAATATTTTATTTAATTCTAAATAAGGTTTCACAGTAATTTAATGTGAATATAAACTAGAGTATATCACATATACTCTTATATGATATTTGTGTATGAAAGTTACATATAAATTTATTTAGAGAAGAAAACTTTTCATTTCCTTTCTCTTTACTTATTCAATTAACAATGAGGCATAAATTTATTTAAAGAAGGAAACTTTTCGTTTCCTTCCTCTTAACTTATTCATTTAATGACGATGCATAAATTTATTTAGAGAAGGAAACTTTTCATTTTCGTCTTCTTAACTTATTCAATTAATGACGGTGCATATATTTATTTAAATGAAGAGAGAAAACTTCCATTTCTCTCTCTCTTTAATTAAATGATTGATCATATGAATGTCATTAATTAGGAACATGTATATGGCATGAATGTAAGTATATATAAATATATTACAATGCAAATTTTTAGGTGCAACATATTACGATCAGTTGATGACAAGATGTAGACATAAAAAAATTTAAATGGATGGCTAATCACATAAAGAAAAATGGAAAATAATAGCAAGCACCATTGTCCAAGTGGTTAGGTGATTCGGCTTTGGTATGAGAGATCACAAGTTTGAAACTTGCGTAGCGTGATCCGAACGTTTATTGACATATGATATGTTGTCCCAGTGATATGTTACATATAAAGTACCACTTCAAAAAAAATAGGAAATAAATTAAGTGTAACAACCCGCATATTTATCAATTGTATATTTAAATATTTTATTTAAATATTTTATCATTCGTCAGATTTTGGTCCGAAAAGCTACTTTTTGCAAACAGTCGAATTGGGACTCGAGACCACCCCCATTGAGTTCAAAATGACGTTTGCGACCTTTTTGAGTATAAACTTCGATATGTTTGGAGATAGTAGAATTTTGACCTTTTTCACTTAGGGCTTTGGTTTGGGCTGAACCCATCTTACTAACTCAGTCCCAACCCACTCCAACTCTTCATTACTTCATTTCTAATTCCTAACTCTTCAAGCTTTCAACAATGGTGGAAGAGAAAAAGAATTAGGAAATCCTAAGCCCTAGTTTACATTAGCAAATCCATCTTCTAGCTCCAAACTCAAGAGAACCCATTGGTAAGCAACTCCTTCTTCTCCAACTCATTCTCTCTATGATTTCAGAAAATTCCTAAACCTAATTTAGGAAATGTTTCTCTTTTAAGCTTAGATTGAAGCTTCTTGAGTTGTTATTGAAGAGGAATTGATCTTAGCTTGTTTTTAAAGCTTCTCCTTCATTGATTTGGGTTCAAAGATGAGATTTTTAATCTCACATCTAAGTCTATGAATTATCTTCGATTGTTAGGTATGAATTCCTAACACTTATTCGTGTGTATTTACTTTTGGTTTGGATTGATTTGGTGAATATTCCAATTTTTAGTGTTTTGAGTTCAATTAGTTAAAAATCCTAACTTTGATGTTTGAACATGTTTTTGGTGATGCATCGAGGAGCATATAGGGCCGGGTAGTCGATTGGCATAAACCCTTAGCGCCGATGCTCGTGCGATTGCAAATTGATCGAGATTTGCACCTCATTTGAAATAGGGCATGGGAGTGCCAGCAACAGGTTCGGCCGACCGAGCCCCTGGGCCGGCCGACCGACCTGTAGAACGGGCACTTCCTGCCTCTGTTTGGAAGTGCAGGCTACAAGGCTCGGTCGACCGAGCTCAGGGTCCGGTCGACCGACCTGCTACCCCGTGCACTTCTGTTTTTGGTTCGGTCAACCGACTCAGGGAGTCCGGTCGACCGACCTGCTGCTATTTGCCAATTATGCCTATTTTGCCTAGTTGTCTGAATTTCCAACTCTAATCGATTTGTGTTATTTCCCTATTTGTTGTTATCATTTGTTATTGACTTTGATGACTTATTTTCTTCGGGAATTCTTGGAATATCCATTTCGATGGATTCGGTATCGATTTCTTTGGATTTTATTCACGTTTCCGAATGTGAATCTTAGTGATTGATTGTTCCTACAATCTTCTTTGTGATTTGTCACTTTAAAAATATAAAGGTTTTCTATACTAGTAGTAAATATCAAAACTCTTTCTTCAAATGATTTCAACACTATTTTAGTACAAAGCTCGTTTCTTAAACCGTTTTCCAATCTATTAGTATATACAAACCTTTACCTCACTCGTATGAGAAATCTAATTAAACGACTTAGTAAAAGAGTGGTATGAAACGCTTGCGTTTACTTCGTCGGTTAATTCTTGGACTTGTTCGATTGAAACTCTTGTGACAATTTTCTAGTGGAGATCTACAATTTGTACGTAAATATTTAAGTTAAGCTAGTGGTTATGGGACATGAAGCTAAGCTCATATATTTACTAGCTTACTGTAATCGACACTTCTCTTTGATCGTGACGATCATTTTATGTTTTAGACTAGCATTGAGCAATGTCTTAGAGATTTTGGTTCATCGGATGTCTCGCTGTACGACGTCGTTGTTCCCTTTGATTGTGTTTTGGTTCATTGGATGTCTCACTGTACGACGTCGTTGTTCCCTTTGATTGTGTTTTGGTTCATCGGATGTCTCGCTGTACGACGTCGTTGTTCCCTTTGATTGTGATTTGGTTCATCGAATGTCTCGCTGTACGACGTCGTTGTTCCCTTTGATTGTGTTTTGGTTCATCGGATGTCACGCTGTACGACGTCGTTGTTCCCTTTGATTGTGATTTCTGGATTTCGTGTGTTGAATTCTGGAATTTATGTTTCACCAACTTTTACGATTGGCATTGATATATATGTCATTTATTGTGGCTTGGTGAATGAAATTAGGAGTATGACATTCCTTTTTATCTTTGAGAAGATCTTTGCGATATTGATTAATCTCTTATTGATTTTTCAATTACTTATTTATCACAGCTTGGCATTGTGATTATTATACGTTTTGTCATATTTCTTATTCTATATCATTTCATCTGATATTTATAGCTAGAGTGATCCGTTTATTATTTTCTTCTTAAATAATACTCGGGTCAGACTGAGATATTGCAGGTGCTTCCTCATGGCTTCCTATCTAGAACCATCTTCTGACTTTTGGCTAACTACTTAGATTAGTAGTTTTTGTTGTATACATTTGAGATACAGACTCTATGATGTATACTTATTCTTTTGTCCAGCACTTGTATCTTGTAACAACCCTAGTTTTAGCCATTTATTTTATTTTAATTATTTAATTTTTAAAGATATTTTATATAATTTGTGTTTAAAAATATATAGTTTAATTAATTAATTTGGAAATATATTTTATAAAATTTGTTGTGTCAATAAAAATTTAATAATATCTGTGAAAATTTAATCTAAGATTGAACAGTTAAATTCGCGGTTGACAGACGCGTCAATTATAGGGTATAAAGCAACGTTATAAAACGTGTGTTTTAAAAATGCTATTTTTATGAAAAATTTTGCTGTTTTAGACTGCGTCTGCTTAACGTAGGGTAAAAATAATATTTTCAAATTTTTCTGAAGAAAAATATTGGTCCGTGATTTTAAGACGGACGTTATTTCATTTTAAAGGACCATTTGTTAATATCTTTGCATAAGTTTTTTTTTATCAAGCCTACCTAAAATTTTACCGTTTGTATTTAACAATAATCAAACTAAATCTAAGGGAAGACTTTAGCCAAGTGAATCACAACTTTAAAAAAAAAAAAAAAAAAAAAAAATATAAAACGTTCAAGCATTTAGTGTTCTTTCACCCTGGCTGTCTCATTTGCAACTTGTACACATTCTCTTCTCAACTGGAACGTGCAAATCATCTGCCCCTATCTCATTCATGGCCAAACAAATCGTAAACATACGTATACAAATGAATTAAAGAAATTCATGGAATTGATACTCGGAATTTAATATACACTTGGGAATAAAAACTGAAATATGTATCAAACCCCTCCTTTACTTCAGCCTTTAGTTATCAGAGCATCTCGCAAGCCTTAAATCCAGAAGTAACGTGTATATAAAGTTTGTTTTCACATCTGCTCATCTGTTATCAATCTATAATCACGCATCTATATTTATAACTGATGAGTAGGTCACGCGAATCATCCATTTGTCTCTGCCTTTTACAGATTTCGCATAACTGATCAAACTTTATAAATGGAAAATTTATTCTTTTGCAAAACTGAAAAGAATAAATCATGCCACATCCCTTGATCACTGACCCGATTCATTTAAATAGGCCAGAGATCTTCACCACCCTTCAAAGCATTTGCAAACTTTTCTCTGCATCTAAACCTCTTCACCTCCTTCTTTCGTTCAGAGCTTCGGACCAGGTAATGTCTTCTCCTCCCTTTCAGTGTTTCCCCAGTTTTCCTTCCTTTTATACCTTGCTCGGCCAGCCCCACCTTAAACTTTATGAGTCCATATCTCTATGTTTGAACATAAGTAGAAGATGGGGTAGGATAGGATTTGGATATGGTTGTTTAGTAGTATGTTTGGGTAAGGAACAGAGAGTTTGCTTTGGAAAATTTTTTTTTAAAAGAAGAAATTTTGCAGAGGAATAAATTATGACTTTGGAGAAAAATCTTATGTAAACCAATTGAAGATAAGAATATAGAAAATAGGATTGCTAAACCTGGAAAATAAATTCGAATGGGATTGGGTAAAGTAGTGTTGAAATTTGTTCATAAGTATTAGGCTACATGTTGTAATTTAGGGGTAGCTGTACATGTGTATCACTGTGTGCATGGTTAGGCTGATCTGAGATCTTGTGCTAGCTGAACTAAACATTTATAAATGATCCCATTTCCTGACCTGAGTTGACTGAGCATGAAGTACTGAAGTGGTAAGATACCTCTCTGAACATACCTTTAAGTTGAAGCCTGAGCACACATATATCAGAAGCATACAATTAGTTATAGACCGAGCCTAGCCTATAGATTTCACCACTGAACTGATTGTTTTAGTGAAGAGTTGAGTTTGCTTGATGCTAATAAATAGAAGTAGCGGTTATGAGAAACTAGATAATATGGGTTCTGTCTGTTTGAATTATAAAGACTGGAGTGGGTGATGATAGGAATAGAAGGGAAGTTTAAAAATTTGAAGTTGAATAGCTTGGTCTGAGAAGTGGTAGAGAAGGCATACGTGAGTTTTTCAGTTTGCATTGGTATCATTAAAGTAAGTCTGCCTTTATACAAAATCTTGAGTAGCTGTGCATGTCAAGTATCATGGTGCATCATAGTGTACATGCAACACAGGCCCTTCTTTTTCGAAAGCTATAATAAGTGCACAGCTAAGGCTTATATATTTGTTTCAGTTGATAAGTTGATAGAAATAGAAGTAGTGGCAAGTTTCAGTGTTGAGGTAGGTGAGGAGTGATTTTTCAGAAAGCAAGTTGTGTGGAAAATTTTACCCGAAGCATGCGCATATTTGTCTCGAAGCAGAGACACATGTGACTCGAAGCCTTGAATAATTTTTCTCGAAGTAAAGCAAGTGTGGCTCGGGTAGTTAGATAAGGCCTCTGAAATGCTTCAGTTTTAGCCTGGGAAGTTTGAATCTAAGAAAATCAATCTGTAAAGTAATGTTTTAAAACTAAGCCTAAAATTTAAGATTTGAAACTGAATACTAGAAATGGAGTCTAAATGATATAATTAGGCAACAAACTTTTCAGAACACATACCTGCAGTAATAGATGAAGATAGACTTGGGGTTAGGCATATTGGTTTCAGTCTGGAAAGTTAAATATCAGATGGGTTAAGATATAATGTAAAGCTAAGTTAAACAAAAATAGAAGTGGATAGGAATAGGCTGGGAATTTCATAGATATCTTTTGCACAGAGTATGATATGATGAATGATAACAGAAGAAGGGGGGGCGTGCATATGTGCACGTCTGTACATGTTTTGCAGCGACTGATGGGAAACTAGGTAAGGATGAGATAGGAACTGATTTGTTTGAAGATGGATCTGAGAAAGTTGGAATAAAGGTTGGGAATATTAGTACAGGATTTTGGCTGCATATAGTGTTTTGGCGTGAGTCGAAAAATGCGTGCACGTGTACATGTGTATATATGTCCCGACATATAATAGGAAACCCACCATTTTGCCTTAGTTCGTCCTTAGGAATTTTGTTATAGATTTTAGTTTTAGCCCGGTTCACATTTTGGGTACACTTTGGTCATATTACGCGGTGGAGTGGTCGAGCAAGCCAAACTGATTCTCGTTCTATTTTTAATTTTTCTTTGACCGTAAATTCTAAAGTCGCGTATTCTATATTTACTTTTGTCCTAGATTTGAATCTAGGCGACATCCGAGAAATCTGATAGTTACCCTTTGTCGTTCTTGTCCGGTGAATTGCCGTTTTGAAATTCAAATTGTCTGCAGTTCTCAGGTGAGTATTTCTCACCAGACATATGTACATATATTTTGTGAATTATCGCAAGTGTATGTGTAAAAATTTTATTTAAATATTATCTGTCTGTAGTATAACGTAGAATGATGAATCCCATTTAAATTGACACCTCATCAGTTATTATCTGTTGTATTATTTCTGCAGTTATATTATATTATTGTTTATTTACTGCTTAAATCACCACTGCAAGTTCCCTGTAAAATTTAGATTGTTGTGGGCTGAAATGATAGGCCTAAATGATGATTACTGTGCTATTATTATGTTAACTGTTTAACTGTTAACTTGGGATTGCGGGTTTGAAATGATAGAACCCGGGGTTTGTAAATTACGGATTGAAATGATATAAATCCGTATCACTTGACCTAGGCTAGAAAACTATATACAGGCCCGTGGTCCTTATAATATTTTCTGAAATATTTAAAATTATTTTGGAAGTTAAATATTTGATTTAATATCTTTAAAGGATTTTTATTTGATTTTGAATGAGTTATAAATGTTAATAAATATATAAATAAATATTTGAATACAATTTTGGAATATAACTTATTTTGGAAATTCTGGATTTTTGAAAGGATAAGATTTCAGTTAAGAAATATATATATAAGTTATATTTGGAAATATTTACTAAAGCATTTAAATGCTGTCTTTTGAAATTGGACTAGTTTTACCCGTAACTTTAGGTGGCATTTCCTAAGTGCTATAGAATCTGGAATTTGATTGTTTGAAATTTAAGGAATTTGATAAATTATATTTATGTTTAAGTTTTGGAGACCTTTAAGATATGAGATTTATAACTGGATTTTTCTTAATAAATCTAAGATGAACATTCTAGTGTTAAGTAAATTTTGAAATTATTTAATGGCATAACTTTGGAGTTTTATCTATGGAATTTATGGGAATATTCAAGACGAAATAATAAACACTAATTTGTTGAAAGAAAAAAATATCCAACCTTAGTTTTGAATATTAATACTCCAATTGGATATATATATAGGAATTGAAATGGTCTTGGGAACATGAAGTGATATTTAAATTATGGTTTAAAATAAAGAAATATATTTGTAAAGCTATGTAAATTATCTTCTTTACAAAGTAACCATAAAGTTAAACCATTTATATCCAAACCATTTGTGTTTTGGGAGTTATGTTTTTTTTAAAGAAAAATTTCCAATATATTATGGTTTAAAGGTATAATTCAAATATTTGGTTTCCAGATATTATAAATTTTAAGCAGTATGGTTTTGGAAAAGAATTATATTTGAATATAACGATATCATGTTGTTTTGGGTTTTAAATGATATCGTATTTATAGTTTTGAAATGGAAAAGTTATACTGGTTTTAAAGTATAAATTGTTTTTAAATGACCACGGGTTATAATAACGATGGGTTGGCAAAGAGACCGGGATCGGATATGGACATACTCTCTGTCGATACCGAAAACCACTTTGACCAACCGTGTACGCGGTGGAGATTCCAGAATGAAGTAGGTCGGTGGTGGCGTTTCCTGTAAGGTAAATACGTGGACCCGACTCCCGTGAGTTGGCATAAGGTGGCTAAAACAGGAGCAATTCCAGGCCAATGAGGTCATTCCTCTGATCGGACGCTCCTCTTCGATATTATACTATGATTTTGGATTGATTCGGTGGCCACCTCTATATTTTGATTTTGGGGAGTTAGTCCGAGGTGGGCGGTAACTGCGGCTACGCGTTTCCACCAGCCTGGATAGCAATTGGTATATCTACCCTGGCATTGCCTAGTTGTGCCGTGTCATCTACCATACCGAGCCTTGTACGAGTTTAGATTTCTCCCGTAGCCCGTGTGGTATCCTCTAGTTGCTTCCCGATCAGGAGGAGCTATGATATTGGATGGACTACTGGGACTATTACGTGTTAAGGTGGAAAATGTAAAGCCTTAATGCTATTTAAAAGTATGTTTATTTTATAAATAGACACTATTATAATAGCGCAATATACTACATAGTAAATAGTTTGACGGATCCTTAGAGGATGGGCGGTCCCAAGCATCCTTTAAGTTACTTGCTCTATATTACAGTACACTTGAATTAGCTTACATTATATAAGTATGTATGTCCTGACTCGAGTGTTATGTTTTATTTTTCGCTCGGGTCAGCCTGAGTTGCAGCTTCAATTTCTTCTCCGTAGCTAGGACACTCAGTAGATCATTCGCGCTGCTGGAAGTTGTTTCAGCCTTTATCTTTTCTGGAATTCAAGACTTTGAAGACTCTATCTCTATTTATGTCTTAAATTTTGTATTGAGGATTATAGACAATGTAAGTTCTGTTTTGTTGAAGTTATATCAGTGGCTTCATGAACCACTAAATTTTTAATTTCCGCTGCGAGATTCTGATATCTGTGTATGTGATTCTGTGATCTATTTATTGTATATTCTGAGTTTTGCCAAATTTATTCTACAACGCAGTATTTTGAACAATTCAAGTCCGACAATGTGCGGATGCGAATGGTTGAAAATATTGGGTCGTTACATTTGGTATCAGAGCTTTGGCTCTAGGCAAAACTTAGAATGTATGGTAAATCTGATTTATAGAATCACCTTCATTTGAGATTGAATCTCTTCCTTTTCGAATTTGGAACATTCCCTATGATTCCAAAGTTCATTCGTGTCCCTCACTTTTCGTCTTCTTTAGATTCTGGAGTGTCCCATAACTCCACTTCGGATAATCTTTATAGTGAATTGGCACTCTCGCCATTGTTGTAATCAAGGGGTGAAACTCCTTTACAATTAGCATTGATTCACCGGAGATTTATATTTATCCTCGGTTTATATGCTAGTATCTTTGTTTATTCTGAACTCTATCTTTTCGGATCAAGTGTAGATTTACTCAACCACACCGATCTGACTCTTCAAAGTCACGGATGACCAGATCAAGATTGTCCGCGATTATGTAAACTCACCCAGTTCCTTATTTTGATATTAAATCATCAGTCCTTCTGATTTCCATTCATCTTGAATTCTATTTGATTTGAGTTCATAAAAATTTGAATTTCTATCCTTGTTTTGAAAAGATTTATTTTTGAAAATAACATCTAATATTATATATAAGTATGATTTTCAGAATTTTATAACTATGTGTATAGAGACAATAGTTTTGTTTTTATTTATGGTTTTGTAAACCATGGGTTTTGTCTAAAATAAATAATTAAATATAAACAAATGGTTATAAGTTAATTTAGAAACAGAAATGAATTTAAAAACAAGAACTTGAGAATTTAATTTCTGATAGCTCAAACCTTGGGTTTAAAATTTTTGAAAATGGGGTATATTATTTAAAGTATTTTCGAATAGAAATTTGTTTCCAAAGAATTTTTAAAATCTAGTGCTTTTCTCTTCGTCACTGGAAAATAATTTCGGTGATGACTGCAGCACCATCGACATTCATTTTCGAGTTTCGAAGTGGAAAGACCATTCTGTAGTCTGGCTACAGTGTTACCTTGAGATTTTAATTGATTTGAATTTCTTAAGTATGATTTAATATATATAGATACATAATATAAAATTTATTTGACATATTATGTATATATGTTTATCTATCTCTAAATGGTTTGAAAGAAATCAGAAATTTAATTCTTAAAATTTTATCTTAAGAAATTTCAATAAAAGGAAAATAAAATTTTGAATAAGAAATTCCAACTGGAAATGATTGAATTTGGAAGTTTTAGTTGTATAAAACTCAATTTCATTTCAATATAACTTACCTTGACTTTCAAAAGTTAAAATGAATTTGGATAATATACAATATAAAAAGGATTTTTATATTTGCTATAATAAATAGACATGTCTTGAAAATGGATAATTATGATTTAAATAGTTAAGACATCACTGAATTTTGATAAATTGAGAATTGGTTTTCCATTGGAAATATCCAGTGTAACTTTTGAAAGAATATCTTATTAGGTATTTTAAATAGTAGGTTATTAGTTAAATTAAGAGTTAAATACAATAATAAACTGATTAGGAATGCTGTCACATCTACTGTAGCATATTATAAGAGCTGCTGTTCTAAAAATAAAATGTTTTGGAAAATTATAATTGAGTAAATAAAGATTATTTTTAAAGTGTTATGATTTTGGTAGTATGATTTCCAAATGATAATATCTATAGATTTTAAATGACTTCCACTCAAAGGTATTATGATTTCAGAGTTATTATCTTATTTTGTTTAAAACTATCTTCGAGTATCCTTGGGTTCCCTATCTGCTACGGTTTGGGAAGGCTATTGCTTATACCAATCTATTTAGAAATCTTTCTACAATCTTTGGAATCTTTGTTACTCATCAGGACCTAAGCAACCTAGGCTGACAGTCAAGCTGAAAGGGGTAAACCGATTCTAGAAAATCTTCTTCGTGCTTTAAATCCGGAACCATCCGTTTAAAGTACTTGTTATCTAGCTTATCTTCCTTTGTTCTCTTCCTTCGTTCCTTTTCGAGGACGAAAAGTTCTTAAGTGGGGGAGAGTGTAACAACCCTAGTTTTAGCCATTTATTTTATTTTAATTATTTAATTTTTAAAGATATTTTATATAATTTGTGTTTAAAAATATATAGTTTAATTAATTAATTTGGAAATATATTTTATAAAATTTGTTGTGTCAATAAAAATTTAATAATATCTGTGAAAATTTAATCTAAGATTGAACAGTTAAATTCGCGGTTGACAGACGCGTCAATTATAGGGTATAAAGCAACGTTATAAAACGTGTGTTTTAAAAATGCTATTTTTATGAAAATTTTTGCTGTTTTAGACTGCGTCTGCTTAACGTAGGGTAAAAATAATATTTTCAAATTTTTCTGAAGAAAAATATTGGTCCGTGATTTTAAGACGGACGTTATTTCATTTTAAAGGACCATTTGTTAATATCTTTGCATAAGTTTTTTTTTATCAAGCCTACCTAAAATTTTACCGTTTGTATTTAACAATAATCAAACTAAATCTAAGGGAAGACTTTAGCCAAGTGAATCACAACTTTAAAAAAAAATAAAAAAAATAAAACGTTCAAGCATTTAGTGTTCTTTCACCCTGGCTGTCTCATTTGCAACTTGTACACATTCTCTTCTCAACTGGAACGTGCAAATCATCTGCCCCTATCTCATTCATGGCCAAACAAATCGTAAACATACGTATACAAATGAATTAAAGAAATTCATGGAATTGATACTCGGAATTTAATATACACTTGGGAATAAAAACTGAAATATGTATCAAACCCCTCCTTTACTTCAGCCTTTAGTTATCAGAGCATCTCGCAAGCCTTAAATCCAGAAGTAACGTGTATATAAAGTTTGTTTTCACATCTGCTCATCTGTTATCAATCTATAATCACGCATCTATATTTATAACTGATGAGTAGGTCACGCGAATCATCCATTTGTCTCTGCCTTTTACAGATTTCGCATAACTGATCAAACTTTATAAATGGAAAATTTATTCTTTTGCAAAACTGAAAAGAATAAATCATGCCACATCCCTTGATCACTGACCCGATTCATTTAAATAGGCCAGAGATCTTCACCACCCTTCAAAGCATTTGCAAACTTTTCTCTGCATCTAAACCTCTTCACCTCCTTCTTTCGTTCAGAGCTTCGGACCAGGTAATGTCTTCTCCTCCCTTTCAGTGTTTCCCCAGTTTTCCTTCCTTTTATACCTTGCTCGGCCAGCCCCACCTTAAACTTTATGAGTCCATATCTCTATGTTTGAACATAAGTAGAAGATGGGGTAGGATAGGATTTGGATATGGTTGTTTAGTAGTATGTTTGGGTAAGGAACAGAGAGTTTGCTTTGGAAAATTTTTTTTTAAAAGAAGAAATTTTGCAGAGGAATAAATTATGACTTTGGAGAAAAATCTTATGTAAACCAATTGAAGATAAGAATATAGAAAATAGGATTGCTAAACCTGGAAAATAAATTCGAATGGGACTGGGTAAAGTAGTGTTGAAATTTGTTCATAAGTATTAGGCTACATGTTGTAATTTAGGGGTAGCTGTACATGTGTATCACTGTGTGCATGGTTAGGCTGATCTGAGATCTTGTGCTAGCTGAACTAAACATTTATAAATGATCCCATTTCCTGACCTGAGTTGACTGAGCATGAAGTACTGAAGTGGTAAGATACCTCTCTGAACATACCTTTAAGTTGAAGCCTGAGCACACATATATCAGAAGCATACAATTAGTTATAGACCGAGCCTAGCCTATAGATTTCACCACTGAACTGATTGTTTTAGTGAAGAGTTGAGTTTGCTTGATGCTAATAAATAGAAGTAGCGGTTATGAGAAACTAGATAATATGGGTTCTGTCTGTTTGAATTATAAAGACTGGAGTGGGTGATGATAGGAATAGAAGGGAAGTTTAAAAATTTGAAGTTGAATAGCTTGGTCTGAGAAGTGGTAGAGAAGGCATACGTGAGTTTTTCAGTTTGCATTGGTATCATTAAAGTAAGTCTGCCTTTATACAAAATCTTGAGTAGCTGTGCATGTCAAGTATCATGGTGCATCATAGTGTACATGCAACACAGGCCCTTCTTTTTCGAAAGCTATAATAAGTGCACAGCTAAGGCTTATATATTTGTTTCAGTTGATAAGTTGATAGAAATAGAAGTAGTGGCAAGTTTCAGTGTTGAGGTAGGTGAGGAGTGATTTTTCAGAAAGCAAGTTGTGTGGAAAATTTTACCCGAAGCATGCGCATATTTGTCTCGAAGCAGAGACACATGTGACTCGAAGCCTTGAATAATTTTTCTCGAAGTAAAGCAAGTGTGGCTCGGGTAGTTAGATAAGGCCTCTGAAATGCTTCAGTTTTAGCCTGGGAAGTTTGAATCTAAGAAAATCAATCTGTAAAGTAATGTTTTAAAACTAAGCCTAAAATTTAAGATTTGAAACTGAATACTAGAAATGGAGTCTAAATGATATAATTAGGCAACAAACTTTTCAGAACACATACCTGCAGTAATAGATGAAGATAGACTTGGGGTTAGGCATATTGGTTTCAGTCTGGAAAGTTAAATATCAGATGGGTTAAGATATAATGTAAAGCTAAGTTAAACAAAAATAGAAGTGGATAGGAATAGGCTGGGAATTTCATAGATATCTTTTGCACAGAGTATGATATGATGAATGATAACAGAAGAAGGGGGGGCGTGCATATGTGCACGTCTGTACATGTTTTGCAGCGACTGATGGGAAACTAGGTAAGGATGAGATAGGAACTGATTTGTTTGAAGATGGATCTGAGAAAGTTGGAATAAAGGTTGGGAATATTAGTACAGGATTTTGGCTGCATATAGTGTTTTGGCGTGAGTCGAAAAATGCGTGCACGTGTACATGTGTATATATGTCCCGACATATAATAGGAAACCCACCATTTTGCCTTAGTTCGTCCTTAGGAATTTTGTTATAGATTTTAGTTTTAGCCCGGTTCACATTTTGGGTACACTTTGGTCATATTACGCGGTGGAGTGGTCGAGCAAGCCAAACTGATTCTCGTTCTATTTTTAATTTTTCTTTGACCGTAAATTCTAAAGTCGCGTATTCTATATTTACTTTTGTCCTAGATTTGAATCTAGGCGACATCCGAGAAATCTGATAGTTACCCTTTGTCGTTCTTGTACGGTGAATTGCCGTTTTGAAATTCAAATTGTCTGCAGTTCTCAGGTGAGTATTTCTCACCAGACATATGTACATATATTTTGTGAATTATCGCAAGTGTATGTGTAAAAATTTTATTTAAATATTATCTGTCTGTAGTATAACGTAGAATGATGAATCCCATTTAAATTGACACCTCATCAGTTATTATCTGTTGTATTATTTCTGCAGTTATATTATATTATTGTTTATTTACTGCTTAAATCACCACTGCAAGTTCCCTGTAAAATTTAGATTGTTGTGGGCTGAAATGATAGGCCTAAATGATGATTACTGTGCTATTATTATGTTAACTGTTTAACTGTTAACTTGGGATTGCGGGTTTGAAATGATAGAACCCGGGGTTTGTAAATTACGGATTGAAATGATATAAATCCGTATCACTTGACCTAGGCTAGAAAACTATATACAGGCCCGTGGTCCTTATAATATTTTCTGAAATATTTAAAATTATTTTGGAAGTTAAATATTTGATTTAATATCTTTAAAGGATTTTTATTTGATTTTGAATGAGTTATAAATGTTAATAAATATATAAATAAATATTTGAATAAAATTTTGGAATATAACTTATTTTGGAAATTCTGGATTTTTGAAAGGATAAGATTTCAGTTAAGAAATATATATATAAGTTATATTTGGAAATATTTACTAAAGCATTTAAATGCTGTCTTTTGAAATTGGACTAGTTTTACCCGTAACTTTAGGTGGCATTTCCTAAGTGCTATAGAATCTGGAATTTGATTGTTTGAAATTTAAGGAATTTGATAAATTATATTTATGTTTAAGTTTTGGAGACCTTTAAGATATGAGATTTATAACTGGATTTTTCTTAATAAATCTAAGATGAACATTCTAGTGTTAAGTAAATTTTGAAATTATTTAATGGCATAACTTTGGAGTTTTATCTATGGAATTTATGGGAATATTCAAGACGAAATAATAAACACTAATTTGTTGAAAGAAAAAAATATCCAACCTTAGTTTTGAATATTAATACTCCAATTGGATATATATATAGGAATTGAAATGGTCTTGGGAACATGAAGTGATATTTAAATTATGGTTTAAAATAAAGAAATATATTTGTAAAGCTATGTAAATTATCTTCTTTACAAAGTAACCATAAAGTTAAACCATTTATATCCAAACCATTTGTGTTTTGGGAGTTATGTTTTTTTTAAAGAAAAATTTCCAATATATTATGGTTTAAAGGTATAATTCAAATATTTGGTTTCCAGATATTATAAATTTTAAGCAGTATGGTTTTGGAAAAGAATTATATTTGAATATAACGATATCATGTTGTTTTGGGTTTTAAATGATATCGTATTTATAGTTTTGAAATGGAAAAGTTATACTGGTTTTAAAGTATAAATTGTTTTTAAATGACCACGGGTTATAATAACGATGGGTTGGCAAAGAGACCGGGATCGGATATGGACATACTCTCTGTCGATACCGAAAACCACTTTGACCAACCGTGTACGCGGTGGAGATTCCAGAATGAAGTAGGTCGGTGGTGGCGTTTCCTGTAAGGTAAATACGTGGACCCGACTCCCGTGAGTTGGCATAAGGTGGCTAAAACAGGAGCAATTCCAGGCCAATGAGGTCATTCCTCTGATCGGACGCTCCTCTTCGATATTATACTATGATTTTGGATTGATTCGGTGGCCACCTCTATATTTTGATTTTGGGGAGTTAGTCCGAGGTGGGCGGTAACTGCGGCTACGCGTTTCCACCAGCCTGGATAGCAATTGGTATATCTACCCTGGCATTGCCTAGTTGTGCCGTGTCATCTACCATACCGAGCCTTGTACGAGTTTAGATTTCTCCCGTAGCCCGTGTGGTATCCTCTAGTTGCTTCCCGATCAGGAGGAGCTATGATATTGGATGGACTACTGGGACTATTACGTGTTAAGGTGGAAAATGTAAAGCCTTAATGCTATTTAAAAGTATGTTTATTTTATAAATAGACACTATTATAATAGCGCAATATACTACATAGTAAATAGTTTGACGGATCCTTAGAGGATGGGCGGTCCCAAGCATCCTTTAAGTTACTTGCTCTATATTACAGTACACTTGAATTAGCTTACATTATATAAGTATGTATGTCCTGACTCGAGTGTTATGTTTTATTTTTCGCTCGGGTCAGCCTGAGTTGCAGCTTCAATTTCTTCTCCGTAGCTAGGACACTCAGTAGATCATTCGCGCTGCTGGAAGTTGTTTCAGCCTTTATCTTTTCTGGAATTCAAGACTTTGAAGACTCTATCTCTATTTATGTCTTAAATTTTGTATTGAGGATTATAGACAATGTAAGTTCTGTTTTGTTGAAGTTATATCAGTGGCTTCATGAACCACTAAATTTTTAATTTCCGCTGCGAGATTCTGATATCTGTGTATGTGATTCTGTGATCTATTTATTGTATATTCTGAGTTTTGCCAAATTTATTCTACAACGCAGTATTTTGAACAATTCAAGTCCGACAATGTGCGGATGCGAATGGTTGAAAATATTGGGTCGTTACATATCTATTCTTTTTTATATTGTGGATCTTGTTTGACCACTACTCTGATGTACACTTTCATGTGTTATATTCATATCTATTTCCGCCTTTGTGATATGAATTATCTGTGACTGATTTGTGTTATGTTTATTTCTATATTTGTTTCCGAAGACCTTTATAGCCACTGTGTAGTAGCTTTGAGTTTGTGTCGGTATGTCGGATTTCCTCTTGAGATGAAAAGTTATATTTTTATTTGGCATATCGGTACTCGTACAAAGCAATTATACATATGGTCGCTCCTCAACAGCCTTATTCTCCGTGCTAGTTGACAGCATTACACCGTAGTGTTCTTGGCTAGCGTGGGTATAGAGGTGGGGCGTCACAGCTTGGTATCAGAGCGAAACTTCGGAACAATGTAGAATAATTTAACAAGGATCATCGTCCTAAGTCTTTCTTAGGAGTCGTGCTTTAGGATTTTATTCGAGTCTTCGTACCGATTCATCCTATTTTCTTAATGTTTCCTTGTTTTATCATCATGATTGTTGATATTCATTCTAAGAATAACTTTTTCTTCTTCTTTTTTTTTCTTAAAGAAAAGAAATGGTTGGTTCTGGCAATCCTAGCGCTGGTCAATCCAGTAGTCCTTCTCTGGATAGCGCATTCATGTCTGCCCAACAACTTTTGGATCTTGTAAAGAATCAAGAGTTTATCTATGCTTTGAGTAAGAACCCCGAAATGGTTCTACCTTTGAAACTTGAAGTTTCTTTCAATCGGCTTGTGGATGTTAGTCTTCTTCATGGAGAGGTTGGTAAAGGAAGTGTTTGTGATATCGGGACTTCCAAGAAGAGGCATATTAAGTTCAAGAGCCTTAATCCCAATAAGAGAGTGAAGCAAACTACTTTTGTAGCAAAGACTCCAATCCCTAATCGTGGAGGATGCTACAATTGTAATTCTAAGGAACACTATGCGAATATGTTTCCAAAACCCCATTCTTGTCGCTATTGCAAGAAACCGGGTCATCTTTTATCTGCATGTCCCAAACTTTTGAACAAGGACATGAGAAAGCTAAATATTGTGCAAACCCCTTGCAACGCTTCTTTTGGTCATGGTATTTTTCACTCAATCCTTGATGGCATTGTTTTATTTCGTGATCTTCTTATTTGAGTTCTTTTTGATATGAGTTCCATCTCACTATTTTATATCAAAAGAACTTGTTGATTCTTTTTCTTTGAAAATATTTTGGGCTTGAAGACTTCTTTAAGGATTTTGAATCCGGATGGGTCCGCAACAATCAATTTGTTTTTTATTGACGTCGAAATTATTTTATGAGATTTTTCTTTCCGAGCCGATATTTTTACTTAGGCTTCGGAATTGATTTTTTTTTGAAAGGATTGGCTTAATCATTGTGAAGCCCATATCCTATTTTTCGAGTGGACTATTCATCTTCGACATTTTCTATCTGTTAAGCAGATTTCTATTTTTTTCTTGAGATTCCAATTTCAAATTTTTGAAGGCATCATTTTATTCTTTAAGCCCTCGAGATGTGAAAAGTGTTGTTTCTCTCATTCATGCAGTCTGAGAAATTTTCCGGTATTTTTGAATTTGTCTTAGGACTGTCACCTAAGCAATCTTTTGAGTAGTGTTAAGGTCTTTTCAGCTCGACCTTGCCATCGGTTTTCATTTGCTACGAGTTGCGGAAGTTAGCATTCCGCTTACCGTATTCCGCACTCGTTATGATTCTTATGAATGACTTATTATGTCATTCGATTCGTCTAGCTTATTTCATCCATTTTATTAATCTAGTATTCTATGAATATTTCAATGAGACCATTCTTTTATTTATTGATTTTGGATGAAAATAGTAATTTAAAAATTTTGCAAATCTTTTCCATAAGATTTATTTATAAGTAAAATTGGATTTTGTTCTCGAAATGAGCGAAGAATATTCTTAAAAGTTTTTAAGAAACATGTTTATTATCTAGAAGACGATTTTGTGATTTTATTGCCCGTTGAGTGCTTTAAGAATTTTGGTCGATGCGCTTGATCAACGTTATCGATAGGAATTTCCTAAACGCTTTGATGAGACAATAAAACACAGTAAAGTTCACTTCAAATAAGTAAAATTTTCTAAAAAGATGATTACATAAGTTAATTGTAACTTTGAAAGTTTTAGTTTTTGGGGAAAGAGGATTGTTTAGACAAACTCTTCCTTTCGATACTCTTACTCTTGTGATTCCTGAAGGGGAACCAAGACTTTGTTATTTGTACCGACACTAGTCGTATTGGTTTGGATGTCGTTCTCTTGCAAAGGAGAACGTGCTATCATTTGTGCTTCTAAATCATTATAGCTTATCGAGACTAGATATGCCACTCATGATCTAGTGCTCGCGGCTATTGTTTTTACTTTTGAAATTTGGCATCATCGTATTTGGATGAGAAATTTGTTCTCCATCTCGATCATAAATCTTTGAAATATTTATTTCTCATAAGGAACTTAATCTGCGTCAACCTCGTTGGCTCGAGATTCCTTGTATCTTATGATCGTTTTACCAAGTTCATCGGGCATTTTGACGTACTTCGTTTTATTGAGTTTCATCTCACCTCTTTTATGGACTAGCGTCCGATGTTCTTTTATGGTGTTCGGTTCATCGGATGTATTTTTATTATACTACATCGGTGTTCCGTCTTATTTGATTCATTGGATGTACCGTTTGTACTACATCAATGTCTTTGTTATTTGATTCATTGGATGTACCGTTTGTACTACATCAATGTCTTTGCTATTTGATTCATTGGATGTACCGTTTGTACTACATCAATGTCTTTGCTATTTGATTCATTGGATGTACTGTTTGTACTACATCAATGTCTTTGCTATTTGATTCATTGGATGTACCGTTTGTACTACATCAATGCCTTTGTTATTTGACTCATTGGATGTACCGTTTGTACTACATCAATGTCTTTGCTATTTGATTCATTGGATGTACCGTTTGTACTACATCAATGTCTTTGCTATTTGATTCATTGGATGTACCGTTGTACTGCATCAATGTCTTTGATATTTGATTCATTAGATGTACCGTTTGTACTACATCAATGTCTTTGCTTTTGGATTCATTGGACGTACCGTTTTTGTACTACGTCGGTGTTCCGAAACTATTCGGGCTTTGGTTCATTGGGCGTACCGTTTTTGTACTACGCTGATGTCCCAAATTATTCGAGTTTCTAGTTTCTCGGGCGTACGGTTATTATACTACGTCGTTGCACCAGCTCAATTTTCTGCTATTCTTGACGTTCTCCACGTCTTTTATCTACGGAAATGCTTTTATGTTTCCGGTTTTTATTCTTGAGCCCGGTGATATTGTAGAAATTGAAGTTTCACCAGATTTGATTTTTGAGAAACATTCCATTCGCATCATTGCTTCGGAGGTTGAGCGCTTTCGGAATAAAGATATTCTTCTTGTGAGAGTTCAATGGTTCCCAAATCCTAAGGATTGCTCTTGGGAATCCAAAGAGTTCATCAAGCGATCCCGTTCGTGCTAACTCTTTCGTGCTCTTTATGGTGAACTTCCTATTTCAAATTTTCTTTTGTGTTGATATGCTTCTATGGTTGTTACTTCTTATTTTCTTCTTAAGTATTACGAGGATGCAATTTCTTTAAGGAGGGGAGTCTGTAACAACCCGCATATTTATCAATTGTATATTTAAATATTTTATCATTCGTCGGATTTTGGTCTGAAAAGCTACTTTTTGCAAACAGTCGAATTGGGACTCGAGACCACCCCCATTGAGTTCAAAATGACGTTTGCGACCTTTTTGAGTATAAACTTCGATATGTTTGGAGATAGTAGAATTTTGACCTTTTTCACTTAGGGCTTTGGTTTGGGCTGAACCCATCTTACTAACTCAGTCCCAACCCACTCCAACTCTTCATTACTTCATTTCTAATTCCTAACTCTTCAAGCTTTCAACAATGGTGGAAGAGAAAAAGAATTAGGAAATCCTAAGCCCTAGTTTACATTAGCAAATCCATCTTCTAGCTCCAAACTCAAGAGAACCCATTGGTAAGCAACTCCTTCTTCTCCAACTCATTCTCTCTTTGATTTCAGAAAATTCCTAAACCTAATTTAGGAAATGTTTCTCTTTTAAGCTTAGATTGAAGCTTCTTGAGTTGTTATTGAAGAGGAATTGATCTTAGATTGTTTTTAAAGCTTCTCCTTCATTGATTTGGGTTCAAAGGTGAGATTTTTAATCTCACATCTAAGTCTATGAATTATCTTCGATTGTTAGGTATGAATTCCTAACACTTATTCGTGTGTATTTACTTTTGGTTTGGATTGATTTGGTGAATATTCCAATTTTTAGTGTTTTGAGTTCAATTGGTTAAAAATCCTAACTTTGATGTTTGAACATGTTTTTGGTGATGCATCGAGGAGCATATAGGGCCGGGTAGTCGATTGGCATAAACCCTTAGCGCCGATGCTCGTGCGATTGCAAATTGATCGAGATTTGCACCTCATTTGAAATAGGGCATGGGAGTGCCAGCAACAGGTTCGACCGACCGAGCCCCTGGGCCGGCCAACCGACCTGTAGAACGGGCACTTCCTGCCTCTGTTTGGAAGTGCATGCTACAGGGCTCGGTCGACCGAGCTCAGGGTCCGGTCGACCGACCTGCTACCCCGTGCACTTCTGTTTTTGGTTCGGTCAACCGACTCAGGGAGTCCGGTCGACCGACCTGCTGCTATTTGCCAACTATGCCTATTTTGCCTAGTTGTCTGAATTTCCAACTCTAATCGATTTGTGTTATTTCCCTATTTGTTGTTATCATTTGTTATTGACTTTGATGATTTATTTTCTTCGGGAATTCTTGGAATATCCATTTCGATGGATTCGGTATCGATTTCTTTGGATTTTATTCACGTTTTCGAATGTGAATCTTAGTGATTGATTGTTCCTACAATCTTCTTTGTGATTTGTCACTTTAAAAATATAAAGGTTTTCTATACTAGTAGTAAATATCAAAACTCTTTCTTCAAATGATTTCAACACTATTTTAGTACAAAGCTCGTTTCTTAAACCGTTTTCCAATCTATTAGTATATACAAACCTTTACCTCACTCGTATGAGATATCTAATTAAACGACTTAGTAAAACGAGTGGTATGAAACGCTTGCGTTTACTTCGTCGGTTAATTCTTGGACTTGTTCGATTGAAACTCTTGTGACAATTTTCTAGTGGAGATCTACAATTTGTACGTAAATATTTAAGTTAAGCTAGTGGTTATGGGACATGAAGCTAAGCTCATATATTTACTAGCTTACTGTAATCGACACTTCTCTTTGATCGTGACGATCATTTTATGTTTTAGACTAGCATTGAGCAATGTCTTAGAGATTTTGGTTCATCGGATGTCTCGTTGTACGACGTCGTTGTTCCCTTTGATTGTGTTTTGGTTCATCGAATGTCTCGCTGTACGACGTCGTTGTTCCTTTTGATTGTGATTTGGTTCATCGGATGTCTTGCTGTACGACGTCGTTGTTCCCTTTGATTGTGTTTTGGTTCATCGGATGTCTCGCTGTACGACGTCGTTGTTCCCTTTGATTGTGATTTGGTTCATCGGATGTCTCGCTGTACGACGTCGTTGTTCCCTTTGATTGTGTTTTGGTTCATCAGTGTCTCGCTGTACGACGTCGTTGTTCCCTTTGATTGTGTTTTGGTTCATCGGATGTCACGCTGTACGACGTCGTTGTTCCCTTTGATTGTGATTTCTGGATTTCGTGTGTTGAATTCTGGAATTTATGTTTCACCAACTTTTACGATTGGCATTGATATATATGTCATTTATTGTGGCTTGGTGAATGAAATTAGGAGTATGACATTCCTTTTTATCTTTGAGAAGATCTTTGCGATATTGATTAATCTCTTATTGATTTTTCAATTACTTATTTATCACAGCTTGGCATTGTGATTATTATACGTTTTGTCATATTTCTTATTCTATATCATTTCATCTGATATTTATAGCTAGACTGATCCGTTTATTATTTTCTTCTTAAATAATACTTGGGTCAGACTGAGATATTGCAGGTGCTTCCTCATGGCTTCCTATCTGGAACCATCTTCTGACTTTTGGCTAACTACTTAGATTAGTAGTTTTTGTTGTATACATTTGAGATACAGACTCTATGATGTATACTTATTCTTTTGTCTAGCACTTGTATCTATTCTTTTTGATATTGTGGATCTTGTTTGACCACTACTCTGATGTACACTTTTATGTGTTATATTCATATCTATTTCCGCCTTTGTGATATGAATTATCTGTGACTGATTTGTGTTATGTTTATTTCTATATTTGTTTCTGAAGACCTTTATAGCCACTGTGTAGTAGCTTTGAGTTTGTGTCGGTATGTCGGATTTCCTCTTGAGATGAGAAGTTATATTTTTATCTGGCATATCGGTACTCGCACAAAGCAATTATACAGATGGTCGCTCCTCAACAGCCTTATTCTCCGTGCTAGTTGACAGCATTACACCGTAGTGTTCTTGGCTAGCGTGGGTATAGAGGTGGGGCGTCACATTAAGGGTAATACGAATGGTTAATTCAGTTTCGCATTTCCTAAACTTAATTAATGTAGCATATAAATGACAATTAATAGGCATCATAATATAAGGGTATAAAAAGTCAAAAATAAATGTATGTATATATAATTGCCTCATTTTAAATTGTTTTTTTTTTGGAAAGAAATCTAACTCACACTTTGACAATATGTAATACACATAATAAATTTTATATATACAAACATACATATATAATTAATTATGTGTATACAAGATTAAAATAAGTTTTTCTAATTGACACAAATTAGAGATTTATACCAATCAATTTTAAAATAGTCATATTGTCAAAACATTAATTGTGTGTATGTAAGATTCAACAAAATATCTCTAATTAATACAAATATTAAACTTATAGTGATTAAATTAAAATTTAGATTTAGTATGAAAACATCTTCCTTTTTTATTTTTTTAAAACAATACAAACACAAAATACATACATGTAAACTTTCAAATCTAAAATTACATTTTTTAATATGATTTAAAACATGAATCTTCAATAAAACACAGTAATATTCTTACACAATTTTTTAATTTAATTTGTTAAAGTGAAATCCAATCAAAACAATATGAACATACAAAGTTTTATGTCTAAAGGATTATACTTTGAATTAAATGTTTATAGTATAGACTATAATAAAACATTGTATTCGAACATATACAAATTTTATTTTTAATTTAACAAAATAAGAACCCAATTGATAAATTGAACATATAAAAAATTTGATCTAAAAAATAGACTTTAGATTAAATTTTTATAAGATAGTTCCAAAAAAAATTGTATTTAAACATATACAAATATTAGTTTTGATTAATTAAAATGAAACACCAATCGATTCATTCAACAACAATTCAAGCTACATAAATAATTTTCAAATTAAATGAGGTAATGATATGTACATACAAATTATGATAGTTAAATTTCTCTTTCAACAAACATTACATCAAATATCATTATTTATTAAAGAAAAACATACGTTATTACCTAAGGCCTTGAAGCACATCTTGAAAATGGACTGTGACAACCCACCTCCTCGGCTCTTAGAAATCGACGCTAATACATCCTCGGTATTCACGTGCCATAAATCCAAGCGCCGTAGAGGCAGATTATCATGGGGTGAAAGAAAATAAAGATAAAAGATAGAATAATAACAGAATCTCACATTGTATTTAACAAGTGGAAATCATAAAGGTAGTACATATAATCGCTCTCATAGTGAGATATCAGAGTCATGATAAGTACTAACCCAACTGGGATAGTTATAACGGCCTATCCCTACAAGTGCTGGTAGAAACATATGTATAATACAAACATACGGAAAGTGGTGGTAATAACAAAAAGATCTAAATTGCTTCAGGCTTCAGGCTTCATGCTCCAAATACTCCAAAATGCTCCTAATCAGCTAACTACTAGGCTACCTGGAGAAAATTAGGGCACCTAGAGTTTAAGGGAAAAGATAGTAAACTCCGGGTCAGTCATGAGACTGGTGTGAGAAACTCAAAGTACACATTTTGAAACCAAAAGTATATCATAAGACCACTCTGCACATAATCATGGAATAGGTTTTTACCTTATGATAACTAAAACATTTACTACGTAAAATAATTGGTTATTATTTTTAATGACATCCTTTGAAAAACACATTTCAAGTAAATATATTCAAATAGCCAAAATTGTTACATTAGTTAAATTTGACGGCCTAATAGGTTTACAATCAAGTCCGAAGGTACTTATTGGAGAATGGATTTCCATACAATGACAAGGGACTACCTTCCGTATAGTACATCTCTAGAGGAACGTATCGAGGATACACAAACAATCTTCCACATCTGGCAAGATTGGTCTATCCCTATTTGGAACTCATACATGGCCTGGATAGAATCGAGTATGACATCACCCCGGTCGTAACTGGTCTATCCGGGATCCCATAGCATACACTACATACTCGGCATATAAAGAGTAATCTAGAAAGGTGATGACCTTGACCAGGTCGCTAACACCTTCTCAAGCAGTTTCATCAGCCCTAACAAGGTCGCTAACACCTCCTCAAGCAGTTTCCCCTTAGAAGACAAGCTCGTTAACACCTCTCTAGTTAGTTTCGTCGGCCATGGCAAGATCGCTAATACCTTACTAAGTAGTTTCACCGTAAATGACAAGGTCTCTAACACCTCTCTAAACATTTTCACCCCAAATGACAAGGTTGCTGATGCCTCCTCAAGTATTTTCTTCAATCTCTAATCAAATCTATGAATGTATCGACTTTCAAGTCAATGAAAATGAGTCATCGTCTCTCAAGCATCTATCGCCATAACATCCGAACATCCTAAGATAATACAACTCTAAAGTGTTAATTACTGTCACTCAAGTAATCATAATAATTTAACTAACTGTCCCATGCCAGATAGAAAATTCAAGTATTTAATAAAAGCTAGTAATTTCCACTTGAACTCTATTTAATGAATTATAATAATAAGAGAGAGAATTGTAGAAAAGTCCTATACCAATCCGACGGTGCAATCGTTTGTCAAAATTCCTTGTTTCATAGAAAAACGCAAAATCATAATAAAATCTCAAATGCATAATAAACAATATAAAAGAGTTTTAAATATATTTTATATACACAAAGATATAATTTCCCAAAATCACTTTTTAAATTCTTAAATGCATTTTAAGGAAAAGTAGCTTATTTACAAAGGTTTTTATAAATAATAACATCTTTTACAATCGTTTAAACCTCTTTTATAACTAAATCACTTGATACTGAAATTATTACTTTCATAACAGCTTTTAGAAAATAATATTATATTTTATCGTTTGCCTCTAGAACATCTCTAAATTTTATAATATACTTATAATAGTAAATTTTTAAAAGATTTTTTGAATAAATATTACTTATCTTAAAAAGCTTTACATGTAAATTTTTGTATAATAGATAAGTTAAGAATATAATATCATTTAACTATAATTTATAAATTAAATTCCAATAAGGATCAAAATAAATAAAATCCTATTTTTGAAATTCTTTAACAACATTTAAACAATTCAAATAATAAACTCATCGAAAATTCAATATATAGAGCCAACATCACTTTAAAATATAATTCCATAGGGAATTATTTAGCGACCCGAGTTGCTTTACGACAACTTCGATCACGCAAACAATGTATGTACTTCTATATAAGTTAGAAGAATTTAATTGGGAAATGAACAGATCTCCATTTGAAAATTAGACTCTTCCAATCCACATACAATCCAAATACCACCAAATAAATAAATCCAATCTATATCATTCGATGAATTAGATAATCACAACATGCAACCAATTGAATCCATAGCATGAAAATTTCAATAATCTCACTCAGTCACTAACAATAATTTAAGCAATCCATAAACCAAACAATTTATTTATTTAAATATCAATTTAAACTAAGAATCTTTTCAAACGTCAAAGCTATTAGATATAGTTGTGTGAGATGATATATCTCACTTCGTATAATTGTTCATCGGGCTTTGCAAAAGTTCAGCTAGCTCCAAAACCTTAGCTCCGCCTAACGTCTTCGAAACTGTCGAGCACTGCACCTCTGCTTATCGTTTGAAGTCGACCACGCATCGCCTCCTTTTTCTCTAGCACGAAGCTCAGGTCGGCCACCTTTTGGTCGTGCATCTTCCTTCCATAGTCGTTGACGTCACGACTAGCGCTAGGCCGCATGCTCCACGTGTGCCGCTTCTCCTCGTCGTCGGCTAGGCTATAAGCTTCCATCCCCACCTTGCCCTGTACGAATGCGTCTCTCTTTCCTTCCTTTGATTTCAATTCCGCAATTTGGATTAGGATAATTAGGGCTAGAGTATTAGGTGGTTTGAGAATTAAAGGGAAAATGGGTTTTGCTTTGTTCTGAAAAGTGATAAGGGAAAAAGGTAGTGTATTATTAGTTAACTTAACTCTTCTCCCCTTGTTCCTATTTTTCCCTTCATTTTATTTATAAATTTTCAGTTCAAAACTTAAATTTCCATCAAAATCCTTTTTAATTTACATACTAATGTATTTTAATGTTTTATCAGATTTAAAAATAAACTCTTGCTCAATCAGAGATTAATCAATATTATACTCCACAAAATATTTTGACAATTTATACAAATTATTTAAATTCAACGATTATTCATATTCATAAATTGTTAATTTTGTCAATATTGAGTTGAACTCTATTTCCAATTTATTTTAATTATATAAAATTTATTTGTAATACAAAATTTACTATGAATATTTTATTCGAGTTCAAAAAGATCTTCTTAAAATAACTTACTAATTAATTCCATTTCTTAAAACCAATTCTATTATTAAGTAGACTCCAATTAAATAAAATCTTATTTCCAAAATACTAATTATCAAAAATCGAATTCAAATACTTTTACTATAATTAAATTTGTCCAATATTACGACTTTGAAAACAGGTTTATTACAGACCTCCCCCCCTATGAAAATCGTGTCCTCGTAATTTCTTATAGGAGACGTCACTCACACACTAGCATTAACTAAATTCGTAATCTACACTCAAGTTGAAATTCGTACATTCCTCTTAGTGGTTAACGTTAGAATAACTTATCGTATGTTATATATTTAAATAGGTTTATTTATTAACTTTTATTTCTTTGCATACGAAATTTATTGAAAAAATTTCTAAATGTTAGAATTTTTCAAAAAATTTCAGTAGAGTCTCCTTTATACGGATTGTCGTTTGCAATTTCGCAATATATATAATATACATTCACTATACTGTCGGAAACATAATATATATTGATATTCCTAACACTTATGTATTTTAATCCGAAAGCGTACCTTTATTTTAGCATTTTAAGCAAGTTTTCTTATTATTAAGTGAGCAAAAATAAGCTAATGTTGTCAGTTTTATCCAACTACACTCCAAATGTACCTATCTTAACTCAAATTAAACATTTTTCACGTATACAACAAAGTATGATAAGTATGCTTTTACACAACGAAATAAAAACATGACATTAATGTTTAGGCCAATTTCGACTACCTTTTAAGAGTCAAAACACAAAATCAAGTCATGCTTTCTAAAAGAAAATTATTATATAGTGTGTTTGCTTTCCAAAACATCTTTCGGATTGCAAAAATATAAAATACAACTCGAGTTATGATAATTTTTCTATAAGTGCAAAATTATGAAATGAAATAAACGTGCAGGTCTGATTTATAAATGCACGTTTTTAGCATGGTAAATATCAAAATTTTGCTAAACACTTAAATAAAATTTGTAGCATATATTTCAAGCTTTTGGAATGGGCAAGATCATCAAAATCGGATAGCTAATAAATTCAGCCCAGTTTTGCATCATTAGCTTTTTGGGACAGCGACTTACGTCTTTTTTACTTCACGCTTTAATATTGGTAAACTTCAAAATTTTGAGAACCGATGAACATAAAAGTTGTTCTCTGTTAAATATCTTTCAATAAAAAAATCATCAAAATCAAATAGCAAAATAAGAATTCATGATAAATGGATGTAGTATGACATGGTAATGCAATTGTAACTCAAATGTACACGTGAACTATCAAATGAAGTCAGGCACGTGTGCAAACCAGATAAGACAAGCTTGCACACAGATAAGTCAAGGCATGTACATGCACGAACAAGTGCACAAAGAAACAACAAGGCCATTCAAAGGGTCAACCAAGGGAAAACTGTAACACGGGGTCAAGAAAACATGTGCGTGGCTATAGGAATGCAACTCAAATATGAACTAGGCAGCAAAACAAAGGCTACTACACATATCATAAAACAAGTACAAAGCACATTTTCTTTTCTTTGTGGATGCTTATGATATGATAATGATGCATACAATTTCAAAATGTACACTATTGGGTGCTTAAGCATTTAAATACTGAGATGCTTTGTCCTCAACACAAGAAAAATACCAAGCATGGCATTGTGTAATACTTGATTTAAGTTGCATAGGATCAACCTAAATAGTGTGCTAAACTGCTAGTGACTCAAAATTTACCAAGTTGCAGTTAGCAGATAATAAAATTTAAACTATTAATAATACTCTTTTGATAATGGTAATATATTTTTAATTTGGATAAAAATAACGGAAGTCGACAAGGTCTATTGGTATGGGTGAGTTATCATAAAGAATGAAAATATAAACCAATACCATATCCATAACTTTGACGGTGTGGTACGTAACGAAAGTCTGAGTAAATGTTAGACTAACTAAGTTGCTTTATCATAATACGCAAACATAAAGAAAGGGATTCCTACAATCAAGCAGTTATTATAAATGAAACATGCATTATCATGACAAGTATATTAATAGTCATGTAACCTTTTGTTGGATTAGTTTACTTAATTACTTTCTGAATGAATAAAGTATGAATTTTACAGCAATTTCGCTTAAATGCACTTAGCTTCATTATTTTCAAATGACAACTCAATTATCATCTACTTAATCATTGATTAGCATGGTTTCAATCAACAGTATTTGTACCTAGCTGTTTCAAGCTACTTCAAAGGCAATAATAAAAAAATAAAATAAGTTGCATCAAAAATCACAATTGTACTAGTATAAGTTAACTGTTCCTCAAATATAGACTTTATCCAGACCATATTTTCTGCGGGATGATCTTAAATGAAGAAGAGAAGAAAGAAACTTCCAAAGTAAGCAACTATTCTTATCAACTCAATTGATCCAAAAAGATATCAATTGAATTTAAGTTTGCTGAACTTTTGAAATCCAATTCTAAAAGCTCCATTAAACACAATCCTAGCTTTTGTTCTCCAATAAAAGAAGAATTACTACAAAAAAAGACCCTATTACAACTGTATTTTTACAACTGGCAAAAAATGCCAGTTGTAATAAAGGTTTATTACAACTCTTTTTTTTAGAAAGTTGTAATAAACTTATTTTCAACAACTCGTTTATATTGTCAGTTGTAATAGATGTCTATTACAATATTTTTTTTGCCAGTTGTAATAGATACATATTTTTAACAACTTTTATTTTTTGCCTGTTGTAATAAATGCCTATTACAACTGTTTCGTTTGCCAGTTGTAATAGGTGCGTATTTTTAACAATTCTTTTTTTATCAGTTGTAATAGATGCATATTCCAACCTTTTCATTTGCCTGTTGTAATATTTAATTAATAATTATAATTAAATAATAATAATTAATAACTAATAATTAGCAATTTGTAAAATTGTTAATAATTGACAATTACTATTAAACAATGGTAATTAATTACCACTATAAAATATATAATAATGATTAATGAATAAATTGAAATATTAAATAATTTGAAGTAATAAATTAATTAGTAATAATTAATGAATAAATTAATAAATCAATAATAAATAGTTAATAATTCCTATTAAATAATAATAGTGAATAGTAAAAAAAAATTAAAGGTTAATAGCGAATAATTAATAAGTAATATTTAATAATTTAAAAGTAATATTTGATAATTGAAACGTAAGATTTAATATTTAATAATTATAATCAATAATTGTATTTAATATTTAGTAACTATGAGTATTAATTTTATTTAATATTTAATATTCAATTCAGTTGGATATAAATTCAAACAAAAAATTCAAATGCAGATATAAATTCAAACTGTTAATACAAAATCCAATACAAATTCATTCATCCAAGTTGACTTAATGGTCGTTATGAACGTTTAGTCGATATGAAGAGATATTTGAATAAGGAATATTATAAGTAGGGTTGTCAATGAGTACTCGAAAAATCCAAACACTGTCCGCATCCATATTTAAAAAATTAAAAAAAAATTCTGAAATTTGAAAAACTAATATGAATATGTATATAATGGTATCCACATTCGATAATTATCCATTCGGTTTTTGTAGAGATAGCAATTGATATTATGTATATTTTAGTACATCAAACGATTGATATTTACTATTTTATGCAGGAAATAACTCACATAATGTATGTATAAATGAATACTCGTTGTATAAAACTATTTTTTATCATCATATTTTTTATTTATTGATTTTTTATAAGCATTAGTCCTAAAATGGTTTTATATTGATCGAAATTATTTATTTATTTTTTAAAATTTATTAATTATGGATGGAACGGATAAATATTCGTCCGTATCTAAAAATTAAGCAGATAAAGATGTTTGATGTTTGAAAATAATTTTGAATACGGATGTAGATATGATATCATCCATATCCGAAAGTACCCGCTGACGATGTACAAGCCTTTGTTAGTCATTTAATTTAATAAATTACCTTTTGCTTTGCTGATGGACAATGAGTCCAAAAGGAAAAAGGGAAAAAATTTTGTATTGCGTCAATATTTTTTGAAAATTTCATCTTCCCTCCACAATATTTTCTGAAAATTTCATCTTCCCTCCACACGCATGCTTTTCTAAATGAATAAATATAAGTTCAGCGATCCCCTAAATCAACTCACAGCACCTAGCTCAAAAAAATAAAAAAACCTTAGCCCACAAGATATTGCATCGCCGCCAAGCCTTCGTCCCCCCGTTGCCGCCTGGCCTCCATACTCACGTTGGCGCCTCGCCTTCGTCCTCCCGTTGCCACCTTGCCTCCGTCCTCCCGTTGTCGCCTTGCCTTGCCTCCATCCTGGAGCCGTCTCGCCTTCATTGTGCCTCATCCTGTAGTGGAAAGTCGCCATGACCGTCTGATCTTCCGACGAGTCTGAACTCAAGCCGTGCCAAGATTTAAAGGTCGATGGTTCTGTATAGCCGCCGCTGCTCGGATTCAAATTTTGCTGTTCTATACAGCGAAGGGAAGGTGATGTATACAGTTTTTTACAAAGTAAAACCTATAATTACGTTTTGAATTTCTTCATTGCTATCCTTTAACTTCGATTACTTCCTTCATTCTGGGTTACTAATTGTGATAACTTTCCCCTTTTACATCATTTAACAATTCCTCAAATCTGGGTTAGTGATTGTGAATATTAATGCCTGATTTTTGTATAGATTACGATTATTTATAATATTTTGGATGACCAGTCGAGTAGATTCACATCCCAAGGAGAATTGTACTCTGATTGTTGATAATATTTGTCTCATAGGTGGTTTTTTATGTATAAGAGCTTAGTGGATGTGATGACATAATTAGGTATCTTTTTCATACATCATATGCATGTGTGCGTGCTTGTATACACATGGTAAGATGAAGTTAGACCAACGCTAAAATTGGGAATATAGTATGAGAACATGACTTAATTAATCTGGTATTAGTGCTCTTGGTTAGGAATGTGGTCTCGGTGCAATGTTGAGAGTTCTGTTCTTCCAACTATATATTTCTTTGGATTACTTGGAAGTATGTCACGGGTTTGCTACATGCTTAGTAATTGTGGATGTTTTGCAGTAGATATTATTCTTACAATAATAATTTAAAGCCCTATCACATCTTTAGTTTGAACCATTATTGATTGATATTTTCGGACTTAGAATAACATTATTTTATGTAGACACTTGAAATAGCAATATGAATTTTTTTTAAACTTATATACTTAAAAAAGCAACAGTAATTGAGTATGAAATGGTGAAGATTACTGAACAGTAATAACGCATCTGTTTCTTTGTATCAATCTCAACCACATCAGTAGAGCATTTGCAACCATCAGATGACATCAACGGTCTACATAATATCTCAGTTTTCACTTGGATTGCTGTTGTGTCTTACTGGGCCTTCCAGCCCATTTATGTTTTCATATAAAACAGAGTTGTATTTACTTTGTAAGGTGCGAAATATAATCTTGTGTAGAATTTATGCAAAATAAATCATAGTATTGAAAATTTCCAATATGGTATCAGAGCAATCTGCCTAACGGCCACATCATCTTGCTCAAAAAAAAAAAAAAAAAAAATTCTTTTTCCTAAAAAAAAAAAGGAGGAAAAAGAATTTTGGATTGTATTGTCTCCTCTCAGAAAGTTGTCATCATCGAGGAGGCTCACCTTCTCGATATCCGCGCAGAATCTTGATCTTATCAGTATCATCCTACCCACTGTGCCGTCTAAGAAGGAGATCAGATCCAAGAATCTTCATCTCTCCCTCTGGTTGCATCATATTTCTTTTTTTTTTTCTGCCAAGTCACTACAGAGACCACTGTTGGTTATGTGCATTACTGATTTGCAATAAAACAGTAATACACATCACATTTGTATCCACTGTATTGTGGGCCTGCATTACTCCAAGGTTTGCTTCTTGATCAAGAAATCGAGCAAATCAGGGTTCTTGATTCATTATGGCCAACGAAGAAGATGAAGTCACATCAGCTACCACTGGCAACAAACTCAAGGAACCCGAATGCACCCTGATCAGACCCAAAAATCAAACTGTAAGTACATCACTAGATGAAGATAATTACATTATATGGAAATATCAAGTTGAAATAGCATTAAGAGGGTATGATCTGCAAGACTATGTCAAGGGAACCAAGGTGATACCACCCATCAACATAACAGATGAAAAAGGTAACACTGTTAGCAACCCAGATTACATTTTGTATCAAAAACAAGATAATCTGCTTGCATCATGGCTTCTCTCATCAGTTAGCCAAAGCCTCTTATCACAACTTGTTGGATGTTACACCTCATATGAGATATGGTCATCTATTGAGAGAATTTTTAACTCGCAATCAGCTGCAAGAATCATGCACTATAGAAGAGAATTGCAGAATATAAGGAAAAATGATACAAGCATGAGGGAATATCTTGCCAAGATTAAAAATCTTTGTGATAAATTAAAGGCAGTTGGTCATGAAATTTCTAACAGTGAACAGATTCTCATCATCACTAATGGCCTAGATCAAGATTACGAATCCTTAGTGACTTTCATTGCCACACAACAAATCCTGCCTGACCTGAATTATGTGCACTCAGCCCTCCTTGCTCATGAAGGGAGAGTTGAACAAAGAAAACACATGCAAGAAGATTATTCTGCAAATTATGTTTCTAACACGAAGAACAAAAGTCAAAGGAACAACCAAAACTCAAGAGGGGGCAGCCCTCAAAGAGGCAGAGGCAGGGGAAGATTCCCAAATAACAATAGAGTCAAATGCCAAATTTGTGAAAAATTCGGTCATATGGCAAACAAATGTTATTTTAGATTCAAGGAAGACTACAATGCAACTCAACAAAGTCAGTCTAGCAGACAATCAACAGCAAATATGGCACAAACCAGCAATCAAGCAAGGAATAATTCAGACAACTCAGGGGATGGCGATGACAAGACTGATGACATCAATACAGCTGAGTGGTTCCCAGACTCAGGAGCCACAAATCATATCACTAACAGCTTGCAAAATCTCAATTTGGGGAACAAAAGCTACACAGGTAAAAATTCTGTTTTAATGGGTAACGGTGAAACTGCAAATATATCCCACATAGGGGCAGGCACTATAAAAGGCACAAGACTGCTATATCTTAATAATTTACTGAGAGTGCCAAGTATCAAAAAGAATTTGATTAGTGTCTCTCAATTTGCTAGGGAAAACAATGTATATTTCGAGTTTCACCCCAAATTTTGTCTTGTTAGAGACTTGCTAAGCAAAAATATATTGTTACAGGGTAAACTGGAACAGGGCCTATACAAGTTCTGCAGTATGAGAAACAAAAACATCTGTAATAGTGTTGTAAAGTGCAATAGTGCTAGCTTGAATCATAATATACATGATGATATTTTTTCCTGGCATTGCAAACTAGGGCATCCTAGTTATGATGTAGTTAAGCAAGTGTTGAATAATAATAAAATCTCTTTTTCATCCTTAAATAATTTATCTGTATGCACACACTGTCAACTTGGTAAAAGTCACAAACTATCTTTTCAAAATTCTGAAACAATCTATGAGAGACCACTAGAGCTCATTGCAGCAGACTTGTGGGGACCATCACCACACAATTCAACCAAAGGAGACAGGTATTATCTTTCCCTTATTGATGCGCATACAAGATATGCATGGATTTATTTTTTAAAGACCAAATCTGACACATGTGGAGCTATGAAACATTTCATTACTTGTGTTGAAAAACAATTCAATAGTTGTGTAAAAATTGTACAATCAGATGGTGGGGGGGAATTCAAACCCTTAAGAGATTTTTTTGATGAAAAAGGAATCATACACAGAATAACTTGCCCCCACACATCAGAGCAAAATGGCCTAATAGAGAGAAAACACAGGCATGTGGTTGAAACTGGTCTAACACTCTTGTCACAAGCAGGCATGCCAATGAAATATTGGAGAGAAGCTTTTGCCACAGCAGTTTACCTTATCAATAGAATGCCAACAAGAGTGTTAAATCATATTTGTCCTTTTGAGAAGTTATTTGGCATTAAACCAAATTATAAATTTTTAAGGACTTTTGGTTGCTTGTGTTTTCCCTATCTCCGACCATATAATAAACACAAACTGAGCCTAAGATCTAGTCAATGTACCTTTTTAGGATATGCACATAATCAAAAAGGGTACATATGTCTAGATGAGCAAGGCAAAGTTTATATTTCTAGACATGTTGTTTTTAATGAACATGTTTTTCCTTTTGCAGGGAAGGTGAAACACAATCAAGGAACTGACAGGTCATATACCAGATATATCAGAGTGGTTTAACACAGAGGTTCAAACTCAAACAGACACAACAGCAAATGAGCTTCATAATCATTCCAGTCAGACTACTACAAACAAGTCACAGCTTATAGAACAACATCAAATAGACAAGCAGCAAGATCAAGACCATGAACAGCATGAAGTAAGTGCTCAACAAAGTCACAACAATGACAACATACCAAGTGAAACCAATGATACTAATACTGAAGAGCAACTGGCACCACAGTCTACCACTACTCAACATCCCATGATTACTAGATCAAAAAAGGGGATTTTTAAACCAAAAATATACAATACTCAACTTGATGAGACAGAACCAACATCATATGATTCAGCAGTTAGAAACATGAAATGGAAAAGAGCTATGGATGAAGAATACAATGCTCTAATCAGAAATCAAACATGGACTTTAGTTGACCTACCAAAGCATAAAAATGTGGTGGGAAGCAAATGGACATACAAAATCAAAAGAGATGCTAATGGCAATGTTCTAAAGTATAAAGCCAGACTTGTAGCAAAGGGATATACTCAACAATTTGGTTTTGACTTCAATGAGACTTTCTCTCCAGTTATTAAACCAACAACCATCAGAATTATGTTGACCATTGCACTACACAGACAATGGAAGATAAGACAACTGGATGTGCACAATGCATTTTTAAATGGGGACTTGGTGGAGGAAGTATATATGCAACAGCCTAAAGGTTATAGCAATGAAGCCAACAGCAGTAAAGTATGCAAGTTACACAAGGCAATTTATGGTTTAAAACAAGCATCAAGAGCTTGGTATGAGAAACTGAAGGGCATACTGGTCATGTTAGGATTTACTGCAACAAAGTCTGACAACTCCCTCTACACTAGAAGAAAAAGGGAAAATAACATCTTCATACTAGTTTATGTTGATGATATTCTTATCACAAGTGATAATCAACATGAGATTGAACATGTTATAAATTACTTGAACAGACAGTTCGCCATAAAAGACATGGGTGATGCAACCTACTTTCTGGGCATAAGAATTCAAAGACAAGCAGATTCTAGCATCATCTTATCACAGAAACAGTACATGCTAGACATACTAATGAGAGCTAACATGAATAAGGCAAAGGTACTTCCCACTCCCATGACCAGCAATCTTCAATTAAGAAAGAACAAAGGCGAACACATCGAAAATGCCAGTCAATACAGGAGCATAGTAGGGGCTCTTCAATATGCTACTATAACTAGACCCGACATCAGTTTTAGTGTCAATAAGGTGTGTCAATACATGCAAGCCCCAACAAGTGAACATTGGCGTGCGGTTAAACGTATTTTACGGTATATAAAAGGGACGATTGAATATGGGCTAAAATTATTACCTTGCAGAAATTTAAGTTTAGAGGCTTACAGTGATTCCGATTGGGCTAACGATTTGGATGACAGAAAATCCATCACTGGGCACTGTGTATTTCTCGGTAAGAATCTTATCTCATGGAGCACCAAAAAGCAAGCCACTGTTTCGAGATCAAGCATGGAGGCTGAATACCGAGCCATCGCAAGCACGACAGCTGAGATTATATGGATCGGCACCTTGCTCAAGGAATTAGGGCTCGATCTCAATCAGAAGCCAATAATTTGGGTTGATAACATGAGCGCCATATCTTTATCTATGAATCCCATTCAGCACTCGAGAACGAAGCACTTGGAGGTCGATCTTCACTTTGTTCGTGAGCAAACAGGAAATGGAAAACTACATATTCAACATATTCCCTCTCTTTATCAACGCGCAGATATCTTAACTAAAGCAATTTCTTCAAAAAATTTCAATCGCTTTAGAGAAGATCTCAGAGTTTTCCCAGCCGTCATTGAAGAGAAGAAGGAGTAAAACCCTAGTTTTGTTTGAGGGCGGATAATAACGCATCTGTTTCTTTGTATCAATCTCAACCACATCAGTAGAGCATTTGCAACCATCAAATGACATCAACGGTCTACATAATATCTCAGTTTTCACTTGGATTGCTGTTGTGTCTTACTGGGCCTTCCAGCCCATTTATGTTTTCATATAAAACAGAGTTGTATTTACTTTGTAAGGTGCGAAATATAATCTTGTGTAGAATTTATGCAAAATAAATCATAGTATTGAAAATTTCCAATAAACAGTCCCAAAATACCATGCTTGATATTTGGATATGGTTTTAAGACTTAAAAACTAACTCAAATGTTTCACTTATGTTGCAGCACAAACTTTCGCATGGGGAGGGGAAGATATTTGTTTCGAGGGCAGCAACAGAACCTTGTTTCAAAGGCGTTTTGGGGGTTGTAGCAAAACCATGGTAGGGTTGACAACGGTTTGAGAGGGTGGTGTTGGTATCGGGTTTGGAAGCGATTGCAAGGTGTGGACGAGATTGATAAGTGGAGGAGACGAGAATGTGGTTGATCGGATCTGTGCAGTGAGGCTTAGAAAGATGAAATTCAGATGGTGCTAAAAATTGGATGGGTTCAGGTTTGATTCAGTTGCAGTGATGTTGGGGTCTCAGAACTGAATGGCAGCTTTGATTGGCTATGGTGATGGTGGAGGAGATGTTGCGATGAAGTTGTTGACTGAGGGGTATGGACAACTTCAGGTGGTGGGTTGTAAGCATTGTGGTACCGTAGTCTTCTTCTTGATGTACATATATAGCATTGTTTTTTCTATGTTGGTTGATACTTAGTCTTGATCTTGTTGGAATGAAAACTATTGGTTTTATTTTGGATTGTCTTTCCTCTTAATTTTTGTTATGAGCATATATATATATATATATATATATATATATATATTATGAGTATGTTGTTTCAATTTTGCTGCTTTTGTGCTTGCACAACTAATTAACGCACTTTGTATTATGTTTATTTGCGAGTGATAGCTAAAACAAAAATGCTAGATTTTTAAAAAAAATTTGTAGATAAATATATTACAACTGCCAAAATCAATTGCAATAAACTTTACCACAATTGTTAAAAGCAGTTGCATATACTTTAATACAACTGCCAAAAGTAGTGGCGATAGACTTTCCTAAAACTGTCAAACGTAGTAGTAAAAAAGCTTTTTACAACCGCTCTCAATAGTTGAAAATATCTCCTACACTATTACAATTTCAGATATAACGACTGGCAGATGTCCATTGTATAGGTCCATTACAACTATTTTTGGCAGTCGTGAAAGCGTATATTGTTGTAGTGATGAGGAAAAAAACTTTTAAACAATATCCATATCAGTTATCCCATCAATTTTAACAAAGCAGCATATATAACTCTTAAAATTAAAAGACCATGAATCAAATCGCCTAAAGGGGTTTGCTCATAACCAAAATCCAAACAAAATCCATAAGTTAAAATCAAAACTTGACAAATAAAATTACTTCAATAGGAAAAAGATTTCTGGCATAAAACATCTTAGGAATTTCAAGAACAATCATTACAGAAGCTTTATCTCCACCAAACTTTGCACATATATTTAAAACTTTAAATACAACTCATTAAAATTATTAATTTTAAAAGGGCTCAAATCTCTTCTTCTTTCGAAAATTCATTTTTAATTCTAAGTACTACTATTATATAAAAGAAAATTCTTTGGTTCAAATCTTAAACAAATATCTCTTAATGGATAGAAATTTGTAAATAAATTTATACAAAATATGTACAACATTGCTACGCTACAAGCTTTTAGTGGTTCGTCTCCATTAGTTGGCTGCAATATTGACTATTTAGAATTTTATGTTAATACTGCCTCGCCATTATCTCAACTTCACGCAAAATTTATGGCTGCAAACATTGTTTGAAAATATTCAAATTTGGACAACGCTATTTTCATTTTCTAAATCAACATCTTACTTTATAAAACAATATAAACTTATAAGAATTCATTACTCATGACATTTCTAAAATATTATGTCGGTTCTGACTTGTTTAAGCGTTTAGAAATCCTTATCGACACGTTAGTTACTCGAATTGAACCGAATTTATAAACCACTCAACGGATTAATTGACACATAATAACCCATTAATATTTTTTAATCACTTTAGAAATAATATTTATACTTTCTTAAATCATTTGCTTGCTTATATAAAATATTAACTTATGATGTTACCAATTTATATACATCCATTACCAACCATTTGCATTCAAAATACCATTTGCATTCAAAATAATACACCACGCCTTATTCAAGTGTTCACAACAGCAAGCAACCATTCAAATTTATTATATCTTATTGTATTTATTAAGTTTATTTTCCAGTTACAAATTTAATTATGTATATATAACTTATCATTCTATATATTATAACTATTAATTGCTTAAATATTTTTACTATTCCCCGGTGGTTCTATTTTAGAGAAACCAACAGCTGGCTTTTATTAATAATTGGGTTTATCCAAATTCGAATGGGTTTATAAATTCTTTGAATGATAGCTTTTATTCAATTCAACATTTTAAATTAAGTATAAACAAAAACAAACATTGATGCAAATTACATGCATTTAATCAAACAAATAATCACCCTCAGTGTAAAGCTATCTTCTAGCTTCCGCTGTGCAATTCTAATCACTAACAGATCAAGACATAACAATTCAATTCTAAGTCATTTAAGGTCTCATTTATGCTATCTATTAAATCTCACTCTTTACAGAAGCGAGTTCCAAATTTATCATATTAATAATTTGCAAAGTACTTCAATTTTTTTTTTTAAAATACATCTAGATGATTATTCCCAAATTTATATTTTTATCCTAAATAGGATTAAATTTTAAGTTACCCTGCACACCCAAGGGACGGGACCATAAGTCTCGGTAAGTTTAGATCTCGACTTTATGTCAATTATACTCTGAACACGGCTTTGATACCAAGCTGTAACAACCCCACCGCTATACCCATACTATTAAAGAACGTTACAAGTAATGTTGTCTAATAATATGGAGAATACGACTGGTCAAGGGCAATCGAATGCAAATATATCTTTATACTAACACTGACATGTCTTTATTACCTTTTGAGGATATGAACTGAATTTTTTTGATGTGTAATGTCATGACTTTATTTCAGCGTTCGAAAATTGACACCCGTACTTCACTTGTACTCGAATGTTACAGATTCAACCGTTGAAATCCGATTCGTGTTGGAGCTTATAACACATTAAGTACAACAACACAGCAGAAGAGTATCAATATATATATCATTGATACATAACAGTTGATTACAACAATGATACAATTGAGATATCAGAGATACAAAAATAACAGCAGAAGAAAGTCTTCGACAAAGGAACGCCAACATTAACTTCAATAGAGAGAGAAAGAGAGCTTGAGAATCCAATAGAATGCATCTTCATTGCCAAAGCTCCAAGAATTCCAATCCAAAATCTCGAACCACCACTACGATGAACTAAGAAACCTTGATCCAAATGCGATTGCCAAAATCCAAAGACTTCCAAGATATCGAATCTACATCTACTAGCTGATTTTATGAAAATCTAACTCTAGGCTGTCTGTGTGGAAAATTGTGGCCACCCAGAATTTATATAGGGAACAATAAACTCCAAGTCAGTCATGGGCTGGTGTGAGCAAACAAAAACAGTTTATCTTTATCTAAAGCAAAGAAAAAAGAATTTAAAAGAAATTCGCAATGCTTTTTGAAAAATGAAACTACCATAAGGCCTCCCCGCACACACACAATGCAAGCGCACAATTATAGGAGATTTCTCCTTATGATAGTCAAACATGCTTGATACACAAAATCCTTTTGATATTATTATTAGTGCATAGTGTGGAAAACATTTCGAAAGTATATTATTAATCTTAGCCAGCATAGGTACTATTATACTATGCCTACTATAGTTACCATTTAAGAATGGCAGGTTCTACAACTACAATCGTAAAGGGCTCATATTGGTGATTGGATTTCCAATAAATGGTTAGGCTAAGGAACTTCCTGGGACACATGGGTACGTCTCTGGAGGGACGCCTCGAGAACTTAACCAGCTCTCTGCGAACATAAGGTCTGGTTACCTCTGTAACTAGGTAACTACTGACACGAGTATGCCATCCCTCGGTTGTAACCAACCTTTATTCGAGCGCTCGACACCAACAACCACAAAGCAATAAATTTGCAGTAACCACATAGGCCAAATATCTGGGCTGTATACCATGATACCACCTCTATCCAGAAGGAAATGGACATACTCTCAGGAGGTGCTACCCCCAAATAACCTTTCCGCATCTTTCTTGTTTTGACCATTCTGGTTTTTGAGGTCCGATGAGGTCACGTCCACAAAGCTACGCTTTTCACAAAAGCCATGCTTCGATCAACACATGGTCAGCAGCACTTCATATGCCATTTTACCAAATTGGAAATGTATCACTAGTAACCATCAACTACATAACCTCTGAGCTTGTACGTCTCAGAGGAGGGTGTTAAGCTAAAAGAATAAATTCTCCACCACAAAACAGAAATGTATTTGATATAAATCAGTTGTACTTCTCAAAGTGTAATGTCAGACACACATCCATACAAGTCTGTTTCAGGTTCGAATAGGACCGAAGGCACTTTAAAGAAGCCCTTGCAATTCGGGTATCCCAATCCCGATCGGACTCCTCATCACATATGGAGATCTCTATACTGGCGCGACTCAGTGCATAGACATTCGACGGGTAACCCTTTCATTCTCGAAAATACCCAGTCTTCACCACCGGTCTTCAAATGCTATCCATTACGTCGTATCACTATTCAAAATGGGTTACATGACATAAATTCCTCTCCCGGCTAAACCAAATAGTGAGCGCTTAATTTAAAAAGCACATGGATATTGGGATCTTAGTTAAGTCACAACACATTACCCAAAACCTTTCTTTCAAATGGTTTAAACAAATTAACATTTTAGATCATTTAAACAAAAAGATTCACTTCAAAAAGTTCACCAATCTTTTACAAAGATTCATTTATAGCTTTCAAAACTATTAACAATTCAAATTCACACATTTGAAATCCTTTCAACAAAAACTGGAAATCTTTCCGTTATATGAAAGCCATTTCATTTGAATACAAATACTTTTCATTTCGAAAAAATCCGATCAAATATGCACAAGTTATATCCTTTAAAGTATAAACTTGGGTTAAAAATAAACGCCCAAAATAATGCTTTTAAAATGGTTTAAAACCCATATAAATACATTATATAACTTGTTAAACCATAATTCAAATCTTAAATTCAAATTCAAATCAAACTATTTAAATTTCAAATCTTTATCAAGTTATTCAAAATAACTTTTATCTTTAAAACTCCTTTTCAAAACTTTTAATATTTAATCCAATTCCATTCCCAAAACCAATTTCCTCGTGCAGTCCATATAGTGTGTGTATGGTGTAGTCCAGGGGTTTTACACAATAGTGCAAAATCATCAATCATTACAGAATCAAGCACATCAATATCGATAAGTGGTATAATCTTATAACGCTTTTCTTCATTTACAGATTCACACATAAATAATAAAAATTCATCACAGATAAATAAATTACATTTATCACAAATAAATAAATTACATTCATCACAACTCAAATCAAAACAGAGCATCACACATTAGGGATATCAAACAATTCAACATTCAGTAGAATCCAAACATCCATAAGTAAGATCAATTAATTATCCAATTAATTTAAATCAAATTAATTACTTATGAATAAACTACTAATCCTAGTTAATCAAAATTAAATAATTACAAATTAATTAATTAACCTTTAATTATTAAATAATCAATCTTAATTAATAAATCAATTAACCTTTAATCATTAAATAATTAATCTTTAATTATATGATTATCCTTTAATTAATTATCCTTAATTAGTTACATTAATTAATTTACACTTAATTAATAATCATTAATTAATAAATCACCTTGATTAATTGTCATTTAATTAATCACTTTAATTAATTAGCCTTTAATAAATTATCCTCAAATTAAATTAGCTTAATTAATTGCCATTTAATTAATTATCATTAATTAATTACAATAAGTGATTATCCTAATCACTTATACTAATCAATCACAAATTAATTACTTTGAGTAATTATCCTTTAATTACTTGATTAATCAATTTAAATCACTAATTAATTACTTTTAATTAAGTAACTATCTTTAAGTAATTAAATACCTTTAATTACTTACATAAATTAATCTTGATTAATTAATTTTCCTTTAATCATTCCTGTTAATTAATTAATCTTTAAATTAATTAATTATCTCTAAATTAATTACCTTGATTAATCACATAATTTAATTGTTATTAACACCTCAATAATGATCCTTTAATTAAGTCCTTGATTAATCAAGATAAATTCTTATCTTAACCGATCATTTTATTCTAACATTTAAATCTCATTAAATAAAATAAAGAGTTCATTTAAAATAAAGAATATATAAACATTAAAACACTTTAAACTTAATTAATTAAAATAAATCATTTTAGAATCTTTATTTAATCTTAAACTTAAATAAGGTATTTATTTTCTTAAAAACTAAATAAAATTTACTTTATAGCTTTAAAACATAATTATATTTTAAAACCTGGATCATTTTAAAGTCTGGTTAGTTACCCAAAAAAAACAAACCCGAGACAATTAAATAAAAAACCAAGCCATCATCGAGTCAAATCCGTGTCCCCCCCTCGAGTCACTTCCTTTTCTTCTACTTTTTTTTCTTCTGTTTTTAATTTAAATCTTTAAAATCTGTTAACATATTCACGCACCAACCGATGTTTTCTTCGAGCTAACACCACGATTTCACGAGCACGACTTCGATTTCAACATTTTCTTCTCCAACCAACCATCATCAGTAACCATCACCCAGATATAGCATGCACAGGTGCACGTGCACGGCCAAACTGGCCATCTCCGACCAAGTCTTTGATCGTCGACAAGCCATTGACGATCCCTACTATTGCTCCGACCACCCAACTCCCTTTAACAATGAAAAATTCGAATTTTTGCTAACCGATGCATATCTGGAGCCATTCTCGAACGAAACAACCACCTCGCTTCGATGCTACCTTGTGCCAGAACCCTCGCTACTCCACCGCAAACCTCCACCCGAGTCCCCGGCACTTGTTCCCCTGGGTGCGGTCGACCAAAAATCCTCGATGACATTGCAATTTCCCCGAGAAACCTATCAGCCAAAAACGATTGTCGAACCCTAGATCAATGTGGTGTCGCCGCCACGACAATGTAAAAATTCATTTAGTATTTTTCGCAGCCTCACCAACCTCTCCACTACCTTCATCCTTAATTACGGCCATTAGCATTCTACCGATCAACCGGAATTGACCAAAGTTTAAATTTCGTTCAACTCGAGCGATCTCTATGATTACTCACTTAACAATCATGATTCCACCGCTAAAATTCATCATTTTAGAAAACATTTTGGATGATATACTTGAAACAAGAAAACATGATTTTTGAATTTCAACATAGTTCCAAAAATTTCACAGTTTATTTATATTTCCAGACAATTTCAAATTAATTCTTCTTAGCAATATTTTTAGGACCTAAATCTTGATCTTACAAAATTAATTAATTTAGACATCAAAGCCTATAGATGATTATATGACGATATTATGATTCTTTTTTTTAAAACAGGTTTAAAACCTGTAAATGTTGAACAGAGGCTTATCTGCATATTTTCCAGACATGTACACAAAGTATACATATATGCAGGTACATTTACACAATTATACAAGCCTATTTCACTTCATAACTTCAAAGATTTCCACATGCTACCCAGATATAACAGACTTAAGAATTTAAAAAGGGTAGTTTGCTCACCTGTGTGTAAAAGCAGAAAGGTTTTCTTTTTGAACTAGAAGTTATTTTTGATGTTGAACTTTGAAGTTGAGATGAATCTGCTAGCTTGCATTGATTCTGAACTTGATATATTCGAATTGAATCTACTCTGATCTTTGAATACTTAGCTTTGGTTGTTTCAGACTTCTGATTTTTTTAAAAAAAAAAGTTGTTTTCTGCTACCAGGTTTTGAAAACCGAAAGTGGTCTTTGTTGAATCCATGCTTTGCTTTCTGATTGCACTTGAAAACAGGTTGAAGTTTGGATAAGATTTGAATCAACTTGTATGCTTCATATTTGAGTTAAACCTTTACTTTGGTTTGATCTTGAAAATGGAAATCATTTGAACCTGATCTGTTTATTTTGATTTGATCTCTTTTGTTTGTTATCTCAGGTTTGTAGTTTGATTTTTTTGTTTCTTTGAAAATGAATGCTAAAGTTTTTTGAGAAACCTGGTTTCTTCTCAAATATACTTTTATATAAAATTCAAATTAAAAGGGAAATTTTTTTTGACACTTGTTACTTTCTTGTTTTATTTTGTTAACACTTGATATATGCATTTATTTTTCTACTTACACTTGTTAATTGTATTTAGAAATCCTTACACTTGTTAAATACAAGTATATTTATGTTTAACTCCTTATTTATATTAATTTATGAATTATGGTTTAAACCCTTGCTTTATTTTTAATTTACAAATTATGTTTTACATTTTTAATTTATAAATATACAAATATATTCCTTCATTTTAAAAGAAAATGTGTCTTAAATCTTTTTATCAAATTCATATTCAACTTAGCTATTATATTTATATCTTACAAATGTTTATCTTATTAGTTTTCCAAAAGATATATATACATTAATAAATAACATGTATATATATATATATATATATATACATACATTAGAGTTTAACCCTTTAAATATCTTTTTAAAATTATTATATTTTAATTCAAAATATGACTTTCTTAATACATATACCTATAAATATATATTATAATTCGAAAACAAATTTTATTAATTTTAAAATGTAGAGTTTCCAAATCCAACATGTTATTCAAAACATTTATTTTTAAATTTCAAATTCAAAAATTAATATATAATCAATTTGTATTTACAAATTAATAAACAAACAATTTTTTTACTTAATTTGGAAAATTCAAATTAATTCACAATTTAATTTCAAAAATTAAATTAATTACCAATTTAAATTTGATTTGAAAACAGAAATGTTAAAGATTCCCCCTTAAGAAAATTTCGACTCTGAAATTTGCTAGATAGGGAGATAACAAAGAACAGATGGAAACACAAAGATAAAGAAACAGTTTTCCAAATCAAACTGAATATCCATTCTGCATTTAACTCACCAAATCAGCATATTACCAATAATTACTCATTCAATATTTCATGAACTACTCGGGTCATCCAGCCTACGAAATAACCAGGGGTACTAGTTAGTTCGAAGGATAACTAACCATTCGTCGAATATATCTGGACCCAAAGAATAGACAATGGATACTCTATTCAGGTTAGAATATCCCGAAATATACACCAACTTGTCCCTCTTCAAACTTGGATTTACACAAGAAATCATAACAAAACTTTCCAAAGTTTGGTTTTAATCGAAATCGTTTTATCGATACAAATTAATCTATCTTCGTATTTTGTTAATCATTTTATTTCAATTTAAAATTTCAAATTCGTTTTAAGGTTATAAACAAAAGGCTGATAGAGAAACTGATAATCAGAATACGAAATAGGAACTTATCTACACGATTTATAGGGCTAGCACCACATCGAAGCTTCTTCTTGTAGCTGCCATGAAGCCATCAAAGAATTAAAGTCGGATAATGGTCAAAGAGATTGATAGAGAAAGGATTGTTTCCTTGTTGTTGTAGGGTATCGACCATTTGTAGTCGTACTCCCATATCCCGTCCTCTCCTTGCACTCATACTTACTATTAGTGGATGGTAAGAGAATTTACTGAGGCATTCGGACGGATATCTTAGGGATATACTCATTCTAGGGTGTTTACCCTATTTCTAATGAGTCACCTAATGTGTTATACTCTTGAGCTAAAGTTCAACCTTCAGCTCTGATACCAAAATGTCACGACCTTATTTCAGTGCTTGAAAATCGACACTCGTACTTCACTTATACTCGAATGTCGCAGATACAACCGTTGAAATCCGATTCATACCAGCGCTTATAACACATTAAGTACAACAACAGAGCGGAATAGTATCAATATATATATATATATATATATATATATATATATATATATCATTGATACATAACAGTTGATTACAACAATGATACAATTGAGATATCAGAGATACAAAAATAACAGTGGAAGAAATCCTTCGACAAAGGAACACCAAGATTAACTTCAATAGAAAGAGAGAGAGCTTGAGAATCCAATAGAATGCATCTTCACTGCCAAAGCTCCAAGAACTCCAATCCAAAAGCTCGAACCACCACTACGATGAACTAAGCAACCTTGATACAAATGCGATTGCCAAAATCCAAAGATTTCCAAAATATCGAATCTACATCTACTAGCTGATTATCTGAAAATCTAACTCTATGCCCCCCGTGTGGAAAATTTTAGACACCCAGAGTTTGGATATGGAACAATAAACTCCAGGTCAGTCATGTAACTGGTGTGAGCAAACAAAAACAGTTTATATTTATCAAAAGCAAAACAATATAATTTAAAAGAAATTCGTAATGCTTTTTAGAAAATGAAACTACCATAAGGCCTCCCCGCACATACATAATGCAAGCGCACAATTGGAGGAGATTTCTCCTTATCATAGTCAAACATGCTTGATACGCAAAATCCTTTTGATATTATTATTAGTGCATAGCGTGGAAAACATTTCGAAAATATAATATTAATCTTAACCAGCATAGGTACCATTATACCGTGCCTACTATAGTTACCATTTAAGAATGGCAGGTTCTACAACTGCAATCGTAAAGGACTCGTATTGGTGATTGGATCTCCAACAAATGGTCAGGCTAAGGAACTTCCTGGGCCACATGGGTACGCCTCTGGAGGGACGTCCCGAGAACTTAACCAGCTCTCTGCCAACATAAGGCCGGGTTACCACTGTAACTAGGTAACTACTGACATGAGTATGCCATCCCCCGGTCGTAACCAACCTTTATCTGAGCGCTCGACACCAACAACCACAAAGTAATAAATTTGCAGTAACCACATAGGTTAAGTATCAGGGCTCCATACCATGATACCACCTCTATCCAGAAGGAAATGGACATACCCTCAAGGGGCGCTACCTCCAAATAACCTTGCCGCATCTTTCCTGTTTTGACCATTTCGGTTTATGAGGTCCGACGAGGTCACGTCCACAAAGCTACGCTTTTCACAAAAGCCATGCTTCGATCAACACATGATCAGCAGCATTTTGTATGCCATATTACCAAATTAGGAATGTATCACTAGTAACCATCAACTACATAACCTCTGAGCTCGTACGTCTCAGAGAAGGGTGTTAAGCTAAGAGAATAAATTCTCTGCCACCAAACAGAAATCTATTTGATAGAAACCAGTTTTACATCTCAAAGTGTAATGTCAGACACACATCCATACAAGTCTGTTTCAGGTTTGAACAGAACCGAAGGCACTTCAAAGAAGCCCTTGCAATCCGAGTATTTCCAATCCCGATCAGACTCCCCATCATATATGGAGATCTCTATACCGACACGACTCAGTGTAGAGACATTCGACGGGTAACCCTTTCATTCACGAAAACACCCGGTCTTCACCACCGGTCTTCAAATGTTATCCATTACGTCGTATCACTATTCGGAATAGGTTATATGACATAAAGTTCTCTCTCGGCTAAATCAAATAATGAGCGCTTAATTTAAAAATCATATGGATACTGAGATCTTAGTTAAGTCACAACACATTTCTCAAAACCTTTCTTTCAAATGATTTAAACAAATTACCATTTCAAATCTTTTAAACAAAAGATTCACTTCACAAAGTTCACCAATCTTTTACGAAGATTCATTTATAGCTTTCAAAACTCTTAACAATTCAAATTCACACATTTAAAAATCCTTTCAACAAAAACTGAAAATCTTTCTATTATATGAAAATCGTTATCATTTGAAAACAAATACTTTTCGTTTCGGAAAAATCCAATCAAATATGCACAAGTTATATTCTTTAAAGTACAAACTTGGGTTAAATATAAATCCCAAAATAATGCTTTTATAATGGTTTAAAACCCATATAAATACATATATAACTTGTTAAACCATAATTCAAATCTTGAATTCAAATTCAAATCAAACTATTTAAATTTCAAAACTTTATCAACTAATTTAAAGTAACTTTTATCTTTAAAACTCCTTTTCAAAACTTTTCATATTTAACCCAATTCCATTTCCAATCCATTTGGATTCAAAATTCAACTTTTAAAACCATTTCATTAAATTCAAATATCTGTGACTTAACCGATTTCCTCGTGCAATCCATATTTATGTGTGTATGGTGTAGTCCAGGGGTTTTACACAATAGTGAAAATCATCAATCATCATAGAATCAAGCATGTCAATATCGATAAACGGTATAATCTTATAACGCTTATCTTCATTCACAGATTCACAGATAAATAATATAAATTCATCACAGATAAATAAATTACGTTTATCGCAGATAAATAAATTACATTCACCACAGCTCAAATCAAAATAGAGCATCACACATCAGGGATATCAAACAATTCAACATTCAATAGAATCCAAACATCCATAAGTAAGATCAATTAATTATCTGATTAATTACTTATGAATAAACCACTAATCTTGGTTAATTAACACTAATTAATTACAAATTAATTAATTAACCTTCAATTATTAAATAATCAATCTTAATTAATAAATCAATTAACCTTTAATCATTAAATAATTAACCTTTTAATTATATAATTATCCTTTAATTATTTATCCTTAATTATGTATATTTATTAATCTACGCTTAATTAATAATCATTAATTAATAAATCACCTTGATTAATTATCCTTTAATTAATCACTTTAATTAATTAGCCTTTAATTAATTAATTATCCTCAAATTAAATTACCTTAATTAATTGTCATTTAATTAATTATACTTAACTAATTATAATAAGTGATTATCCTAATCACTTATATTAATCAATCACAAATTAATTACTTTGAGTAATTATCCTTTTGTTACTTGATTAATCAATTTAAATCATTAATTAATTACTTTTAATTAAGTTATTATCTTTAAGTAATTAAATACCTTTAATTACTTACATAAATTAATCTTGATCAATTAATTTTCCTTTAATCATCCCATTAATTAATTAATCTTTAAATTAATTAATTATCTCCGAATTAATTACCTTGATTAATCACATAATTTAATTGTTATTAACAACTCAATAATAATTAAGTCTTTGATTTGATTAATCAAGATAAATTCTTATCTTAACCGATCATTTTATTCCAACATTTAAATCTCATTAAATAAAATAAAGAGTTCGTTTAAAATAAAGAATATATATAAACATTAAAACACTTTAAACTTAATTAATTAAAATAAATCATTTTAAAATCTTTATTTAATATTAAACTTAAATAAGGTATTTATTTTCTTAAAAACTAAATAAAATTTACTTTATAACTTTAAAACATAATTGTATTTTAAAACCTGGATTATTTTAAAGTCTGGTTAGGTACCAAAAAAAACAAACCCAAACCTGAGCCATCATCGAGTCAAATCTGTGTTTCCCCCCGAGTCACTTCCTTTCTTCTGCTTTTCTTTCTTTTTCTGTCTTTAATTTAAATCTTTAAAATCCGTTAACATATTCACGCACCAATCCGATGTTTTCTTCGAGCCAACACCACGATTTCACGAGCATGACTTCGAGTTCAACATCTTCTTCTCCAACCAACCATCATCGGTAACCATCACCTAGATATAGGCATGCACAAGTGCACGTGCACGGCCAAACTGGCCATCTCCGACCAAGTCTCCGATCGCCGACAAGCCATTGACGATCCCTACTATTGCTCCAACTACCGAACTCCCTTTAACAACGACGAATTCGAATTTTTGCTAATCTGGAACCATTCTCGAATGAAAGAACCACCTCACTTCGACGCCACCTTATGCCAGAATCCCCGCTACTCCACCGCGACCTTCACCCGAGTCCCCAGCACCTGTTCTTACGATCGACCAAAAACTCTCGACGACGTTGCAATTTCCCCGAGAACCCTATCAGCCAAAAATGATTGTCGAACCCTAGATCGACATGGTGTCGCCGCCACGACAATGTAAAAATTCATCTAGTATTTTTCGCAGCCTCGGCAACCTCTCCACTACCTTCATCCTTAATTACGACCACTGGCATTCCGTCGATCAACCGGAATTGACCAAAGTTCAAATTTCGTTCAACTCGAGTGTTCTCTATGATAACTCACTTAAAAAATCATGATTCCACCGCTAAAATTCATCATTTTAGAAAATGTTTTGGATGATATACTTGAAACAAGAAAACATGATTTTTGAGTTTCAACATAGTTCCAAAATTTTCGCTGTTTATTTTTATTTCTAGACAATTTCAAATTAATTCTTCTCAGCGATATTTTTAGGACCTAAATCTTGATCTTACAAAATTAATTTATTTAGACATCAAAGCCTATAGATGAGTATAGGAGGAGATTATGATTTTTTTTTTAAACAGGTTTAAAACCTGTAAATGTTGAACAGAGGCTTATCTGCATATTTTCCAAACATGTACACAAAGTATACATATATGCAGGCACATTTACACAATTATACAAACCTATTTCACTTCATAACTTCAAAGATTTCCACACACTACCCAGATATAACAGACTTAAGAATTTAAAAAGGGTAGTTTGCTCACATGTGTGTAGAAGCGGAGAGGTTTTCTTTTAAACTGGAAGTTATTTTTGATGCTGAACTTTGAAGTTGAGATGAATCTGCTAGCTTGCATTGATTATGAACTTGATATATTCGAATTGAATCTACTTTGATCTTTGAATATTTGGCTTTGGTTGTTTCAGACTTTTGATTTTTTTTTTAAAATTGTTTTCTGCTACCAGGTTTTGAAAACTGAAAGTGGTCTTTGTTGAATCCATGCTTTGCTTCCAAATTCACTTGAAAACAGGTTGAAGTTTTGATAAGATTTGAATCAACTTGTATGCTTCATATTTGAGTTAAACATTTACTTTAGTTTGCTCTTGAAACTGGAAATCAATTTGAAACTGGTCTGTTTATTTTCATTTGATCTCTTTTGTTTGTTGTCACAGGTTTGTAGTTTGATTTTTTTGTTTCTTTGAAAATGAATGCTAAAGTTTTTTTGAGAAGCATGGTTTCTTCTCATATATACTTTTATATAAAATTCAAATTAAAAAGGAAATTTTTTTTGACACTTGTTACTTTCTTGTTTTATTTGGTTAACACTTGTTATGTGCATTTATTTTTCTTCTTACACTTGTTAATTGTATTTAAAAATCCTTACACTTGTTAAATACAAGTATATTTATGTTTAACTCCTTAGTTATATTAATTTATGAATTATGGTTTAAACCCTTGCTTTATTTTTAATTTACAAATTATGTTTTACATTTTTAATGTATAAATATACAACTATATTCCTTCATTTTAAAAGAAAATGTGTCTTAAATCTTTTTATCAAATTCATATTCAACTTAGCTATTATATTTGTATCTTACAAATGTTTATTTTATTAGTTTTCCAAAAGATATATATACGTTAGTAAATAACATGTGTGTATGTATACACACACACACACACATTAGAGTTTAACCCTTTAAATTTCTTTTTAAAATTATTATGTTTTAATTCAAAAAATAACTTCCTTAATATATATACCTATAAATATATATTATAATTAGAAAACAGATTTTATTAATTTTAAAATATAGAGTTTTCAAATCCAATATGTTATTCAAAACATTTATTTTTAAATTTCAAATTCAAAAATTTATATATAGTTAATTTATATTTACAAATTAATAAACAAACAAATGTTTCACTTAATTTGGAAAAATTCAAATTAATTCACAATTTAATTTCAAAAATTAAATTAATTACCAATTTTAATTTGATTTAAAAACAGGAATGTTACACGTACAATATTAGTACAAAATAATAAACGCACCAATTAAAAATATTAAAAATATAATATAATATAATATAAATAAATCATAATCAGAATCACAAAGGGATAATATACATCATATACATAATAGAACGCGATTCTACAAAATATCAGTACTAAAACCCACGTAATATATACATCACATCCAAAAGTACCGTATTAGGTACAAAATGACTGCTAGATATTATACATGACATAAACTCAAATATGTCACTATACACAAGTATGTAGTAAACAAAAATGGTCAAAGTAGTCTACTTCTATACTAGCCCAAAATTCATAGGTCAACGAGCCCCGGTACATATAGGGCCTCGGCCTGACCCGAGTATAGTAAAATAAACGAGTTAGACTATATCTAATAAAAAGGTAAGATATTGATATAATAGATATATGACTTAACAGTAAATAAACCATGATAAAAATATGCCAAAACAAATGATCATAATGAGGCATACCAATCAAAATCACCATTTCATAAATCCATTTATGACTTAACTATAAAATAAGTCATCTCAAAATATGCCTAAAACCAATTACATATCAAAACCACACCATCCTTTCATAAATTAATATCAAGTCTCCAATAGACTGTCATAAAAAATATGGTGATAACAATTCGAAATTCTCTAGAGCCAAAAGATACTAAATATCCATCCAAAATTCTCCAGAGCCAAAAGATACTAAATATCCATCTAAAAATCTCTAAGGAAACAACCATCACTATTAAACAATCATAATCTCAGATTCAAAAAAGATTATGATAGCTTTGACAAGGCCGCTAACACCTCCTCAAGCAGTTTCGTTGGCCCTAACAAGATCGCTAACACTCCTCAACCGGTTTCGCCCCAAATGACAAGGTCGCTTACGCCTCTCTAAGCAGTTTTCGTCGGCCATGGCAAGGTCGCTAACACCTCATTATGCAGGTTCACCCTGAATGAAAAGGTTAACACCTCACTATGCAGTTTCACCCTGAATGAAAAGGTCGCTAACACCTCTCTAAGCAGTTTCGCCCAAAATGACAAGGTCGCTAATGCCTCCTCAAGTAGTTTCATCAAGCGCTACTCAAATCTAAGGATGTATCGACTCTCGGGTCGATGAAAAATGAGTTATCGTCTCTTAATGATCTATCGACCTAAAATCCGAACACTCTAAGATGATACAACTCTAAAGTGTTAATAACTTCCACTCAGGTAATCAAAGGAATTTAATTAACCGTCCCATATCAGAGAGTAAATTCAAGTATTTATCAAAAGCTGGTAATTTCCACTCGAATTCTATTTAGCAAATTATAAAAATAAGCGAGAGAGTTGCATGAAAATTTCAATACCAATCCAACAGTTCAATCGTTTATTAAAATTCCTTATTTTATAGAAAAGCACTTCATAATAAATAATATAAAAGAGTTTTAAATAAATTTTATATATACAAAGATATAATTTCCCAAAATCACTTTTTAAATCCTTAAATTCATTTTAAGGAAGAATTGTTTATTTACAAAGGCTTTTATAAAATAATAATAGATTTTATGATCATTTAAACCTCTTTTATAACTAAATCACTTGAGAATGAAATTATTACTTTCATAACAACTTTTAAAAAACAATACTATATTTTATATTTCGCCTCTAAAACATCTCCAAATTTTATAATATGCTTATAAAAGTAGATTTTTAAAAGGCATATGAATAAATATTACTTATCTTAAAATGCTTTGTATATAAATTTTTGAAATAAGTTAAGAATATAATATAATTTAACTATATTTTATAAATTATATTCCAATAAGGATCAAAATAGATAAAATCTTATTTTTGAAGTTCTTTTAAACATTTAAACAATTCAAACAATAAACCCATCGAAAATTCAACATATAGAGCCAACATCGCTCTAAATATAATTCCATAATATAGAATTATTTAACGACCTAGTTGCATTCCGATAACTTCGGTCACTCAAACAATGTTTGTACTTTTATATGAGTTAGAAGAATTTAATTTACAAACAAAAGGAACTCCGTTTGCAGATTAGACTCTTTCAATCCACATACAATCCATATATCACCAAACAAATAGATCTAATTGATACATTCAACGAATTAGATAATCGCAACATGCAACCAATTGAATCTATAACATGAAAAGTTCTATCATTTCATTCAATCACTACCAATAATTTTGCAATCCATAAACCAAACAATCTATTTATTTAGATATCAATTTAAACCAATAATCATTCAAACATAAAAGCTATTGGATATACTTGAGTGAGATGATTATCTCACCTTGTATAATTGTTTGTAAAGCTACAAAAGTTCAGCTCACTCCAAAACCCTAGGTCTGTCCGATGTCTTCAAAACTGCCAAGCACGGTGCCTCCGCCTATCGCCTAAAGTCGGTCATGCGTCGTTGCCTCTGTCTCCAACATGAAGCTTGGGTAGGCCACATTTTGATTGCGCGTCTTCCTCCCTTAGTCACTGATGTATCGATTGGCGTTAGGTCGCATGCTCCACGCGCGTCACTTCTCCTTATCGTCGACCAGGCTTTGAGCTTCTATCCCTACCTTGCCCTATACTAACGCGTCTCTCTTTCCTTTCTTCGATTTTAGTTCTGCGATTTTGGATTAGAAGAATTAGGGCTAAGGTATTAGGTGGTTTGAGAATAAAAGCGGAAAAGGATTTTGCTTTGTTCTAAAAAGTGATAAGGGAAATAGGGAAAGTATTATTAGTTGACTTAATTCTTTTCCCCATGTTCCTATTTTGCCCTTCATTTTATTTATAAATTTTCATTTCAAAACTTAAATTCCATCAAAATTCTTCTCGATTTATATACCAATATATTTTAATGTTTTTTCAAATTTAAAATAAACTCTTATTCAATCAAAGATTAATCAATATTATACTCCACAAAATATTTTCACAGTTTTTACAAATTATTTAAATTCAATGATTATTCGTTTTGTCAATATTGCATTGAACTTCATTTTCAATTCATTTTAATCATATAAAAATTATTTGTAATATAAAAGTAATACATTTTTCTACTATGAATATTTTATTCGTGTTCAAAAATATCTTCTTAAAATAACTTACTAATTAGTTCAATTTGTTAAAACCAATCCTATTATAAAATAGTATCCAATGAAATAAAATCTTATTTTCAAAATACTAATTATCAAATACTAGATTGAATACTTTACTATAATCAAATTAATCCAATATGGCTTCAAAAACAAGGTTGTTATAAGATTCATTTCCAAAGCCAGTGATAAATACATTCCTTTCTTTGACGTGATAAGTAGGGGAAGAGGAAATTTGCATGGACACAAGAGTGTATAGACGCATTCCAGGTTCCGGTGGATCACTTAGAGAGACCCATATTCCATCGAAGTCGTTGGAGGATGAGGACCTGTTTATTTATCCGGCAATGTCAGTGCACAATTTGAGCATCGCACTTGAACGTAAGGAGTCCCGAATCCAGAGGCCAGGTACTACATCAGTAAGCAATTAACATGAGTAGAAAGAAACTGTCCATAGCTAAGAAATATCACATACTGCCTTTTGATTGCTTCGAGAAAGCTCCGCCTTACTTTCAGACTCATTTAATCAAAGTTCTGACCGACTAGCTTTTAAGACAGATCATGCAACGACCTGAGACTTCTACAAGACTGTTGAAATGGAACATTAAATTAGGCCAGTATGACATAACCTATCACCCTCACGGAGCATCTACAGTTAAGCTTTGGTGGATTTCATTGCTAATACATTGCATGAGATGACACTCCTAAGAGCAGTGAAGAGCGGAATGTTGGATGGAAAATGTACACGGATGGTGCATCCAACGAAAATTGTTCTGGTGCTAGAGTCATATTGTCGACTCTCGAGGAACATTTGATTTGTTACACTCTGTAACTCGACTTTCCTGTAATGAACAATGAAGCGGAATATGAGGCTTAGATTGTAGGACTCAAGATCGCCAAGGAGTTGGGCGTTAAAACTTTGTGTATCTTTTGTGATTCCCAACTAGTGGTATGCCATTGTGTCCAGTGATAAAAGAGTTTTAGGAAAAAGGAGAGAGGCTAACTGCTTGTCTCAACCGAGCCCTTGAGCTATTTGGTGATATTGAATTACACCATAACACATATTACCAGAGAGGAAAATGTGAAGGCCGACTCATTGGTTAAGTTTTCCAGTTATAGAGATGAGTAACTCATGGGCTTAGTTTTGGTGGAAGTGTTATCGGCTTCGAGCATCGACCAAATGATGTCGATTGGATCGTGAAGGCTGAATGTGAGAAGGAGTTATGGACGACTCTAATAAAGAGTTATCTGTAGAGAGGATTCCTTGCCAGAAAAAGCAAGCAATATCAACTCCTTCATAAAGCTTCAAGATTCATCATGCAAGAGGGAGTACTTTGCAGGAAGGGATTTTTAGTTCCTATGCTTCTGTGTGTTGTCAACGATGATGCCAAGTAAGTTCTAAGAGAAGTATATGAAGGGGCCTGCGGTGACCCCACCTGGAGGGCAAACCCTAACGAAGAAGATCCTTTTTATGGTTATATTTCTGGCCTACTTCCAACCAAGACGTAGTTAATTAAATCAGAAAGTTTAACGAGTGCCAGAGATTCACTAAGATTCCAAGAGCCTCACCAATGAATATCACTCAAATGGTCGGTCCTTGGTCATTTGTAGTTTGGCGAATCAATGTCATTGGTGTGCCACCAATGCCTAAAGGTAGCGCAAAATACATCATTATCGCTATTGATTACTTCACCAAATGGGCTAAGGCAGAGCCATTACCCACAATCATTACAAAGAAAGTAATCAACTTCGTGGTCAGAAACATCATTTGTCATTTTGGAGTTTCACAATTGATTATTTTCAATAACCCAATGTGACAGCATCGAATTCAAGGATTTCTGCTTCAAACACCGCATCGAGAAAAGATTTGCAGTGGTGGCACATCCTCAGGCGAATGGACAGAAGATTATCAAGTCCATTTTTAAGAAGCAATTGGATAAGGCCAAGTCCAAGTGGGTTGGTGAACTTCCATTAGCACTTTGGGCTAATCGAACTACCCACAAGTCTGTGATTGGCTACTCCCCATTCGCCCTGGCTTACGAATCAAAGGCTATGATCCTAGTTGAACTCGAAGTACCTTCTCATCAAGTGACTCATTATGACCAATGGATGAATGAGGAACTCCTATTGGAGTCTCTCGATATGATTGATAAGATGCACAATGAAGTAGACTTGAGGGCAGCTACCCATCGAAGCCGAGTCGCCTGATACTACAACCCTAAGTTCAAGACTCGGACCTTTAAAATTAGTGACCTTATTTTCAAACGAATCTTCCCATGTCCTAGGAACTTGGACCTGAGTTGGGAAGGTCCGTATGCAACTAAGCAAAAGCTTGGAGATGAAACGTTCAAGCTAGCAACTGTGGATGGGATCTCACTCTCGTGGGCATGGAATAATGAGCATTTACAATGTTATTTCACTTGAATGTAAATTTGTACATATTTAGTCAAAGCTACATAACCAGATAGAATTTGTCATTTCTAGCATGTATAAAAGAAATAACTTCTAGATCTCATAAATCCGTCCATGCTTGACTTTACATTACGAACAGTGTTATATTTGAATGGACCTGCATGTGCAAAGTGCAGGTGTGCATGTACGCAGAGGTAGGTGCTAACTAAGCTTCCACAGTCCATGATCGGATGCACAAAGCTCAACCACACTTAGCATCCAGAGATAGATACCCAACAACTCTTCTAACCTATGACTTAAGAGAGGAGTATAAACATTCAAAGGATGAATTAAATAGTTTGCCTCCATAACTCATGTCCAAAGTTTGGAAGGGCATCCACACCTTTCCCGGAGTAGGCAAGATGAAAGATTTGTGCCTAGAGATAGGCAGGATCTCTTACAAACTTTGATCGATGCCTGGAGCTAGGTATAATCGAAATTAAACATCCTAGATAGGGGTATCCAAACCACTATCTTAAGTGGTCAACTCTAACCAATTCCCAAAGTTTGGCGTGGTCAAAGCATGCATCTGGGAGAAGGGTGTCTAAAATTCCATCTAGAAATGAATCATTTCGGTTGACGACTGGAGTTAGGTGCAATCACACTTGAAACGTCCTCAAAAGGGATGTTTAAGTCATTTTCCAAAGCGAACAAAATTCAACCAAGTTCAGGAGTTAAACATGGTTGTGTGTGGGCATATGCAGATAGACACCCTGATGATCGTCCCTTACTTGTCTAAACAATGAAATTGACTAATTACTTAGTCCAATGATAACGATGAGAAGTAGATCGCAAACATGTTGAATAAAAGCGCATTTCTCAAATACTTAAGACAAATTCACACAAGACTTGAGTAAAATAAAAAATCTTTATTCTTCATAGTCAAAATAAGACTTGGAAGAAAGGTATAAGTGTTATTAGCATCTAAACTGAAAGTAAAAGCAAGGGCTAAACCCACACAAAACCGGCCTGAAAACAAAAGGCAAAGCAGGTTTTGCAACTATACAACTAAAAGCCTAAAGGAGATAAATGATCACTTTTGGATTTCTTCCTTTTCTTCTCTTCGGTGGAAGATGGCACGTTGGACCCCTCTGGTTTCTTTCTTGATCTCCCTCCACTTCCTTTGCCCATCGAAGGCAAGCTATGCAACGAGGTGGCAGATGCACCTCGAGTGCTTTTGGCTATAGGTAGCATGACCGGAATGAAAATGGCCTTACCAGGAAATTCGATAGATAGAGGATGAGGGATGAAGTCAATAGGCTCTTGCTTAATCTCTGTAGTGGACTTGAGCTGTTGTTCAAGAAGCTCACTCATTAAAAGCCCTTGAGCGAGACCAATCGACCCGATGATATGAACATCATCATCGATATGCGTACCCTGGAGGTTACTAAGCCCTTCTTCTTGCAAAGCATGAATCGTTTGCGCTCCAGGGCCCGGAGTGTCATCAACTGGAATGCTCGGGTTCATCTTGAAAATAGTCATGACCGTTGAATCGGTCATTGTCGCTTGTTGTTCTAGTTTGGAGCTCCCTTTGGGAGACGAGAAATCACAGGCTAACCTGAAATTTGTGAAAGATGATAGGAGAGATTATCGACATCGACCGGTGTCATATGCGCCTTCTCAAATATGGGTAAGGTCAATGATATCCTTCAAGCCAGATTGAACCCTGTATGGACAGGTGTACCATCTGAGTTCCCTCCTTGAATGGGAGATAACATACTTGTTTTCTGCATTTTCGACGCATCTGGATTGTATGGACTGATAGACAAAGCAATAGATGTAGCTGGAGGCCCTAAAGTGAGGCTTGTAGTGATAACTTAAGGAGTAGCGTCGGAGCCTTCGGCTTGATTTTTCTGAACTGTAGTAGCCAACTCCGGGTGTAAGATAAGCTCACTAGCTCTAAGCACCTCAATTTCTGATGGACTTAAAATCTCACTTTCAAGCTCTTTAGATTCACTTCACCTCCTTTTGAATGTTGTTACTCTTCTTGCACAATCTGCTCCTATGCCAACGTGAGAGCTCGGGGATAGCCTTTGCTAAGCCACACCAAATCTTTGAACTTGAGTACATTGGCGTTGTAATAGGTGATGAGTGGTTCAAACCCGTCTTTGACCCGCCTCTTCCAAGCTGCCACCAACTCATCCACTTTTTTAGGCTTGTCCAACGCATCATCTCTCTACTTATGAGCATCAAGCAGTTCCTCACACTATCCTTGGGATGTTTGAACGGCCTCGTCCTTCTCTTTCTTCTCCTTTTCAAGTTGTGTCTTCAGCCCCTTCACCTCGTCAACCAGCTCAAAATTCCTATTATGAATAGATCTGACTTGGCTTAAATGATCTTTTCTTTCTTACTCAACCGCCACATTTAAGTCCTTGACTTTTAAATTGGCATCCTCATTTACTTTCTTTAGCTCAACAACCTCCTCGTCAAGATAATTGATGGTCTCGTCATTCTGACTTGTAAATCTCGCAGCCTCATCTCCATACTCTTGGCATATTCGGAGATCTACTCAGCCAACCTCCTCCAAATGTAATACTGATCACACATGTTGCCCACATATGCCACCGTCTGGTCTTTTACCCCAGAGGAATATCCTTCAAATAGGGAACAAACCTACAGCCTTTAAAACAAATTTTTGGGAATCGAGGTTGTAATTCATCTATCTAATGGTTGGAAGGGACCCGCTACTCTGCTTCAACAACAGGCTATTTAGTAGGTTACTCAATAAGCATTTTACCAACTCTATGTCAAGAGGAATTGAAAGAGGCATGCTTTGATGGTTAATCAGAATGTTGGGAAGTATGAGACGACGCTATTTGTTTGGCAGAAAGAAAAGCACGAGAGGGGTCATCATGGGGAATGTTGTCATGACGGCTGGAGTGCCTTTTCGAACCCATAGACGAGGCCGACCTTGATCTAGATCAATGTCTGGACGATGAGTTGTATGACTTGTAATCCTTCTTCCGGCCTCCTTAATCATGACTTGAATGGCCAGAACCTGCAGAATAATGGCTGGACTTATCGGGGCATGCATTCGGTTTACGCCTTGGTTGATAAGCCATCTGATTCTCGAGATCCTCATATGGACCATATTATTCCAATGAATCTGCAATGAAATGAAGATGAATCAGCCTTGATAAGATAAGCGATCGGTGCAAGACGAATGAAGTGCTGTGCATGTGTGTATGCGAACGAGTATCCTAGTGTCCCCTCAACAGATCACGTGTTAGAATTTTGCCGATAGAGGTAATTTCTCCTGCTTTAGTTGAAGGTGCATCTTCTTGGAAATGCATGGGGGACCCAACATCCTTGATGCTCAGATTAGCAATGCTAAAATAGTCCATTACATTTGAGATCGACCCAAAGTTTGCATAAGGATCCTTCGAAGGCTGTACAGGAGAATCAAATGTAGTTGTGGCTGGCGGAGGCGTAGTAGGAGTCTGCCTTTAGTATGGTTAAACTTGTGACTTCATATTTGAAGAGGTTGTTGGTCGTTATCGCCCTCATCATCATTATTACAACAAGCTCCATCACCCTCACCTTCCTCAAAGTGTTCTCTTGCACCTTCAGTCTCGATTACTGGACTTTGAACCGAGGGCACCGGTGAATGGTCTCTGTTATTTCCAAACAAAGAATTGTCCTCATCGTTATCGATGGCTTTAGGAGCGATGTCGACACTACGATCTTCGTCCAACAAGTTATATGCTTGTAGATTCTCATCACCAAGTAGTGTCTTAGCCTCTCATTTTGCCTTTGGAATTTCGTGAAGCCATCGGAGAGTCTCTGCTAGAGTAGCATTGCTGGGCCTACGTAGTACATCTGCAAAAAACAACAAGGACATTCAACGATAGCAGATGTGAATGAGTCGAATTATGCTGCACACCTCCCTTTCTTAGGTCGTTTTCAATAGAATGGCTCGGTTTGGGAAAAAGGTAAGGACTAACCTTCGGCTTGAGATTGGGATAGCGTAAGGAAGGTAGCACAGCTGAGTGAGTGATATAGTCTAAGGATGAGATTGACAATGGACATGGACTTATATGAAAATGATGGGAATGGGACCCATATGCAGACAACCATCACTGTGCAAATCCAATGGGACAACGAACTAAAAAGTAGACAGCGAACAAAAAAGAATTCATCCTTGAAATTGCTCGGTTATTCCAGGTCTCGACCATGATTTGACAATCCCTGGATGGCTCTAAGAAAATGAGGGAAGGATTTCCCTTGCAATGCTTAAAGCTGAATAAGTATATAATCTCTTGATTACCGAAAACCTGGTTGAAACGGTAAGCGAAGATGATAAACATGTTATGAAGGAATGCGTAGCTGTTTAGATGGAGCTGAGCTAGAGCCAGCCCCATAAAGTGTAAGACTCGTTGGATAAACTTATTGAACAATGGGAAACATCCTGCCAAGAACATGTATTTTTTGCTTGATGTGTACCCGTTTGGAGGATGGTGTGCCCTTTGGTGGAACGTAGGAACTAGCATGTCCTTAAACAAGATACTTTGTTTCTCGTGGATCCTCTTAAGTGATCCCTCCTCGATTAAGATGATACAGAATCTACTGGATCATCTAATATAACGACATCATCAAGTGTGTTAGGGGTAACTTTGACTTCTGGGCCTTTTATAGGTTCTATTGGAACTTCCAGAGTAAGTTATTCTACTTGTAGATTTTCAGGATGAGATATAGGCTACGTCGGAGTTTGTGCAGATGGAACCATGGTTGAGATTGACTCAGTATCTGATTTGGTGATCTTGAAGCCGATGACCTGCAGCTTGAGCGGAGAGACGCTAGGAACGTCTATGACCCATAAATATCAAAAATCGATATACAAATTATACCAGAAGGATTAAAAGACTGCCCCGTGTTATAGTTAAAGCCCCATGTGGTGTAGATTGTAGTATTATACAGTGTTGTGCATCGTCAGTTTCCGATATTATACAATAGTTCATTTAAAAATATGGATGTTATCTGAAGTGACCGTCATCACTGGCCGTCCCAAGAGGCTTTACGTCATCGTTCATACATTCATTATGTATTGGAGCTTGGGAGATTGTGTTTGGGAAAGCCCAAATGTGTTAGCATTATAAAGCTCTAAAGTGAGTAGAGAACCAAAAAACCACCAAGGGTTGGATCGGCACCAATCAATACCCTTGGATGGATTTTGGCTAAGTCTTGCACTATCCCCCCCGATCCATAGCATAGCCACCGACGTGAAGCTCAACAACGTCCATCCATCTCCACCGCCTACTTAAGATTGTTTAAGCTTGAAGAAGAGGCGTGGTTAAATTCTGGGCTTCGAATCTATGAAATTACTTGGTTGCAAAATGGATCGGGTCCAATCCTAGTGGATCTTTCGATAACGAGTAGAAGGTGGAGGTGGCAGTTGCTCTGGTGTCAAGCAGCAGCAGTTCAACGTTGGTAGTAAAATACTTTAATGGTATAAGAGAGCTTCAATTCGAATGGCAAGCTAAAATGAGGAAGAGAGAAGAGTTGGGTTGGGTATATAATGTGATGTCCCACCTTTATACCCACGCTAGCCAAGAACACTACGGAGTAATGTTGTCGACTAACACAGAGAATAAGGCTGTTGAGGAGTGACCATCTGTATAATTGCTTTGTGCGAGTACCGATATGCCAGATAAAAATATAACTTTTCATCTCAAGAGGAAATCCGACATACCGACACAAACTCAAAGCTACTACACAGTGGCTATAAAGGTCTTCGGAAACAAATATAGAAAAAAAACATAACACAAATCAGTCACAGATAATTCACACAAAGGCGGAAATAGATATGAATATAACACATGAAAGTGTACATCAGAGTAGTGGTCAAACAAGATCCACAATATAAAAAAGAATAGATACAAGTGCTAGACAAAAGAATAAGTATACATCATAGAGTCTGTATCTCAAATGTGTACAACAAAAACTACTAATCTAAGTAGTTAGCCAAAAGTCAGATGATGGTCCGATAAGGAGTCAAGCAGAAGCACCTATAAAATCTCAGTCTGACCCTAGTATTATTTAAGAAGAAAATAATAAACGGATCAGTCTAGCTATAATTATCAGATAAAAATGAGATATAAGAAGAGATATAATAGAAGGACGTATGATAACCAAAGATGTCATACTACGACAAGTATACATTAGAAAGTCCACAAAAGTCATACAATATCTCAAAGAATCTCATAGCATCAAAAAGAATGTCATATTCTTTATTTAATTCACCACACCATAATAAATGACATACATATCAATGCCAATTGAAAAAGGTGGTGAAACACAAATTCCAGAAATCATCAAATAGAAATCCAGAAATCACAATAAAAAGGATTTGCCAAGACATTGATGTAGTGCAAACGGTACATCCAATGAATCTAAAAGCAAAGACATTGATGTAGTACAAACGGTACATCCAATGAATCTAAAAGCAGAGACATTGATGTAGTACAAACGATACATCCAATGAATCAAAAAGCCGAGATGGATGTATCAAAAAGCCGAGACATCGATGTAGTACAAACGGTACATCCAATGAATCGAAAAGCAAAGACATCGATGTAGTACAAACGGTGCATCCAAAGAATCAAAAAGCCGAGACATCGATGTAGTACAAACGGTACATCCAATGAATCGAAAAGAAAAGACATTGATGTTGTACAAACGGTGCATCCAATGAATCAAAACATATTAAAAGTACATGGGTTGCCAGCCCACGAAGAAATGAGACGAAGCTCAATAAAATGAGGTACAGTCATCCACGTGGACAAAGAGACATCGCACAATTGCTAGTCTAAATCACAAAAATAATCATCATGATCATCAAGAAGTGTCAATTACAGTAAGCTAGTAAATATATAAGCTTAGCTTCATGTCCCATAACCACTAGCTTAACTTAAATATTTACGAACAAATTGTAGATCTCCACTAGAAAATTGTCACAAGAGTTTCAACCGAACAAGTCCAAGAATTAACCGACGAAGTAAACGCAAGCGTTTCATACCACTTGTTTTACTAAGCCGTTTAATTAGATTTCTCATACGAGTGGGGTAAAGGTTTGTATATACTAGTAGATTGGAAACTGGTTTTATAAACGAGTTTGGTATTGAAAATAGAGTTGAAATCATTTTGAGAAAGAGTTTTGATATTAACTACTAGTATAGAAAACCTTTATATTTTAAAGTGACAAATCATGGAATTGATTGTAGAAACAATCAATCATAAAAATTCACATTTGAAGACGTGAATCAAATCCAAAAAAATCGATATCAAATCCATCAAAATGGATGTTTCCAAAAATCACGATGAAAAGTCATCAAAGTCCATAATAAATGATAACAACAAAAAGGGAATCAACACGAATCGATTAAAGTTGGAAATATACTCAAAAATAGCCAAAATAGGCAAATTAAACAGTTCCAGACGTCTGGAGGTCCAATCCAGGCATCTGAAAACAAATCAGACGTCTGGTTTAGAATCCAGACGTCTGGATTTGTTCTCTGGGAATAATCTAGAGAACACCCAGATGTTTGAAACTTCAAGACATACGTCTGAGACCTAACCAGACGTCTGATCCTAAATTTCAAACGTCTGGAATTAGTCTCTGCCTTTTTTTTATATCCTGCGTGGCTATATTTTTCCTCTCCAGGTCCAAACCAGACGTCTGGACTTGGTCACCAGACGTCTGGTCACCTGGTCTGGGCAACAATTTGCCTAGGCCAAAGTGGCCAAAATGTATCGGGAGCGATCGGACGAGCAACGACGACTAAGAATTTATACATAGCGACAACCCGGCCTTAACGGCTCCTCAATGCATCACCAAAAACTTGTTCAAACATCAAAGATTGGATTTTTAAAGATTTGACTACAAAACACCAAAAATTGAAATATTCACAAAATCAATCCAAACCAAAAGCAAAGGAACAGAAATAAGTGTTAAGAATTCATACCTAACAACAAAGATAGATATAGACATAGATGTGAGATAAAAATCTCACATTTGATCCCAAATCGATGAAGGAGAAGCTTTAAAAACAAGCTAAGATCAATTCCTCTTCAATAAAAACTCAAGAAGCTTCAATCTAAGCTTAAAAGAGAAACATTTCCTAAATTAGGTTTAGGAATTTTCTGAAATCAAAGAGAGAATGAGTTGGAGAAGATGAAGAGAAGGCTTACCAATGGGTTCTCTTGAATTTAGAGCTAGAAATTGATTTGTAAATGGAAACTAGGGCTTGGAGTTTTAATTTCCACTCTCTTCCACCATTGTTGCTAAAGCTTGAAGGGTTAGGAATTAGAAATGAAATGAAGATAAGTGGGGGTGGAGCTAGGGCTCAGCTGGGGTTAATGGGCTGAAACCCAACCAAAGGCCCTAAGTGAAAAGTAGCAAAATTCTACTATCTCCAAACATATCGAAGTTTATACTCAAAAAGGTCGCAAACGTCATTTTGAACTCAATGGGGGTGGTCTCGAGTCCCAATTCGACTGTTTGCAAAAGGTAGCTTTTCGGACTAAAATCCGACGAATGATAAAATATTTAAATATAAAATCGACAAATATGCGGGTTGTTACATATAACCTTCGAACCTAGAAAATAGGCATTTAACTTGCGTTTTCTAAAGGATTGGATCCTCATGGGTCGGTACCGAATGATCTTAATAAGTGATTATGACTTGTATGTGCATGCATGTGTTGTATGTATGCTTATGGAATTCCACCCAGTACATGCATGTATATATGTATGCACGTGTGTACTCCACATTTAACTATCAGAATCGAAGGAAAATAGATTCAAAACTGTAAATCCAAAAAAGGAACTAGTTCGGAATTACTAAGCTCAGAATGAAGGATCATGAGAGCACACTCCCGTTTTATAATGCCCGACAATAGTATAGCATCGTAATTAAAGACACGATACTACATCGAAATTGTTCGAAGAAGAAGAAAAACTATCCAAAGCGTGGATTAGATTCTGATATGGCAATCCCGACTTATCTTAATTCAATGCACATCGTGTTGGAAACATGATGAACTTTGAGAGGCAAGTGTTATAAGCCTTTTGATCAAGCAGTATCTTGACGGACTTGACAATTGAACTTGAAAGCTGTCAAGGCAAGAGGCTCGGAGAAATAGCCGTAGAGACTAGAAACCAGGTACAACAGAGACCACGAGGTAGAACTTAGACCATCTCAAAAATACTAAAACAAGATCCATCCAAGTAATGGATCAATACTGATCCATTCCCATGGATCGATACCGACCCATAAAACTTCCCCCCAATCGCCCAAATTTCCTCCTATTCACCTTGATGCTAGAAATATGTTCCAAGTTCGATTGGATCGATTACACACGGTTCTTTATCGATCTCCTTGAGCAAGTGAAATCAGCAACTACATTCCTCCATTGATCCATCACTTGGACTCAGGAACAAGCTTACAATAGTACAAACAAGTTGGAAGTCATGAAGCTGACGACAAGTCGCTTCATCTCAAAGTAACAAGAATGATCAGTATGAAGATATTATGGATCAGTACCGATCCATGCCTATGGATTGGTATCGATCCATCAACATTGCTGATCTGGCCACATTTTCTCAAGGACAACTGCTGCTAGGTTTAGCTTGAGTATCACTTGCATTATCTGTAGCATTTGACCAATTTTTAAGTTTGATATTTCGATTTTTATTATGTATTGATATTTTTATGTGTGGTGATGTTACAAAAGTTGATATTGAAGTATTTGAAGTTTATGTCATTTAATATAAAATGTATACGTTTGATATTATGTGTTGAAAATCAATTATATATGCTACTGTAAAGTTGAATATGACATGAAATTGACTGTGTAAAATTGGGAATGTGTTACAAAATGTCAATTTTCTAGTGGTTATAATCATTGGCAGATTGTTATGCCAGTTAGAAACTGTAGAAATTGATCTCGTCCAACGCTGTTGAAGCCATAATTTTAAAGGAAATAATCGTTACGAATTGTAAAATTTGCCACATTTATAACAGTTGCAATATTCACGGTCCATAACAGTTAAATCCGTTATAAATCATGTACGAAAAAATGCCCATGCATCTTATTGACATGGATATTTTCGTTACAAAATTAATTTGTAATGATTATAAGCTTTGGGAACGTCCAACTCTGGTGTTGTGCTGGAGAAGTAGAGGTGATTGATGGACATGTTCGACAGAAATATGAAGCACTAAAAAAACAATGGACGTTCTAGCAAAGTTGTGCAATAAAACTTGGATGGGATAGGAGTAAGAGAATCGTTATATAGTACTAATGAACGGTGAGTCGATCGTGCTAAGGAGTTTGACACTTTTATGATATTTTTATCTCGAAGTGTAAAAGAAGACTAGTAGAGATATGAGATACTTATAAAAAAATATTTCATATTTCATATGCTACCGAATTTGCTGCATTCTTGCTCACTCCTACGTCAAATGAAGAATCATATCAATCTCCTTTGTGTCCGCGGGTCATCCAACCATCTATCGATTAAACTTGGATATTTGATACAGTATACAATAATCAAAAATATGTTCGAGTCCAACCTATCCAAGTTTTTTCTATCTTGTCTCCTACACCTGTGTTGGATCTTGTCTCAACTTCTAGTACCAAAATTCATACTAGGGAGGCAGAAGACGTTGGTACGATACCTTTAAAAAGATGAATAATCTTATTAATGTGACATATGAACGTCAAATGAAAAAATATCAGTCAGAAACAGAAAGCCCAACCATCACTACAAGCATAAATTCAACGATTAGTAAAAACAGTGCAGATTCCACCGGATCATCTTCATCGTACATCGCTTGCTAATTGTGTGAAGACGATCAGACAAATTGACGTTGCCAAACCATTGACAATTATGATTGAAATGGAGGAAAGAGAGCTGTTTACTGTTTTGAACGATGAAATTACGCGAAACTAGTTGAAAGTTGAGATAGAACAAATGAGGTACAATATTAAATACCAATAATGTTTAATCAACAAATCTGCCTCTAATCAGTAAAATCGGTAGTTTTTTTTTTTGATGCAAACGGGTGTGTAGCGTGGAGCTACACAGCCGATTATAATGATATTAATATATAAGTAGTCCGACCAACAAGCCTGGTCGATAGCCAAACAGCATAGTTCGAGTTTAGTTTTAACATCACTGATTTTAGTACAAAAAATAACTTCCCAGCAATAACTCCACTGTCAAAAAACTTCAACTACTACTAAACAAGGTTCAGAGACTGACGGAGAAAGGTTAAGACTTAGTTGTCTCCTGGCGATGTCGATGAAGCGCTGCCTTCCGCCTCTTCAGAAGAGGACTGAACTGCAGGGAGACGGAACCTGAAAGGTGCTAAGGAAGAAGAATGACCTGTCCAATAAGCGAAAATGTAAGCAATTCTGCAACAAAGGCTAAAAAGGGTGCTGGTTGGCTTGTTGAATAAAAAAGCGTTTCTTTCTTTCCAGATGACCCAACTGAAAATGGCTAGAAGGGAATCAAGGAGTCGATTCGGTTCACCATACTGCCAACTGAAAATCGGTAGTTTTTATATTTATTTTTAACACCTATGTACCAATTTATTTTTCAATTTATCATTTATTTTAATTTTGTAGTTTTCGCATTGATTTATAATTTCAAATTAACTATTAAAATTTACTAAAAACAAATTAAACCAAGTTAAAACAATTAAAATTAAGACACCGTTCACGGTCTTTTTTTACGCTGTTCCCGTTCTTGACGCGTCGGACGTATCAAAAAGGAAGTATTGAAACTCACTGAAAACTAATTAAACCAAGTTAAAACAATTAAAACTATGGCACCGTTCGCAGTCTTTTTTTATGTCGTTTCTGCTCTTGATGAGTCCGATGCGTTCGACGCGTTAATAACGGGAATTGGTCCGACACTTCCGACGCATCGAGAATAAAAATGGGATAACAGTCATGTTCAGTTGAATGAAAAAATTGGTCTAGTTGCTATATAAATCAACGCAATCAATAAAATTTAAACTTTTATAACATTATAAAATTAATAACTTTTGCGAATGACGTCCGTTTGAGACGCGCTTTTTTACGTTGCAATCGTATTAAAGCGATCTACGTTATAGAGTTAGTTTGAACCGAATTAGAGCAATTTATAATTTTTCAATTTATTTATTTATTTATGCAAATTATTGACACATATTGTTTATCATAAAACAAATAATAAATTTTAAATTAATTGAAGTAAAAACCACACCTTAAATGTCTCGTCTCATGTCCCGTTCGTAGGCGCAAATGCATTATCCGTTTATCAATCTTTCTTGTTCAAATAATCAGTTTCTGTTCGTTCGTGGTAAATGTACCATAATTAAAATAATGATGCCGTTCGTCTCTTTTCGGAATACCTGTTTTGATTGCCTTTTCACATCTTGAAACAAAATCTAACATGCATGGTAAATTTTTGTGTATGATAGTTATTTTTCTTACTACTTTACTCAAGCGGTAGGTTCATGATAATTATTTTAAAAAATATTTTCCAGTCAACCAGTCTATGCCAGAAAACAAAATCAAAGACGTAAGTGGTGACGTTCTATTGCAATAATTCAAGGCCAAGGTAAGAACGTGTCCACGCACACAACTCATTACAACGTACAACCACCAAAATTTAGGTGGCGCACCTAACCTCACCTCTTTACGTACCCTGCCACACAATAATGGGTGCAACGATGGGTGTTTTAACTTGCTCACGTCCACAGAAATAATCATATAAATAGTTATTTGCTATCCCCAGCCAATAGAATGTTTCCAAGTGTACAGATCGAAACCGTCCGCATCTACCACCGCTTTAGGATATCCGTCCATTCAGTTTTTCAGATCTATAAAGAAGATGCGTTGCCCTAATCTTCCCCATTCCGCCTCTCTTCTATCCCATCCGCTCGTTGTTTTTGGCTGTTTTTTTCTTCTTCTTCTAATTTTTATATTTGGAAAACAAATTGCTTTTTAACATTTTTTCTGTTTGTTCTATTTGGTTTACCAGGATTAGTAGGTCGCAAGTCGACCAAGGATTAAAGCTGTCCGGTGTCATGGATTTGGAAGATCTCGATCATCCTTCCTTATTTTACGGTGAATGAATTCTGATTTGGGCTTTGATAAACTCGTAGATCTGTTGTAGCTAGATGGACGATGATATCATTCCTTCAAATCTGCAATAAAATAATAGATATAAACAAATGGATTATCAAGGAATAATGGAGGAAATTTCGTCGATCAAGAAGACGATGGTATGTATTTTGTATTAGACCTTTGCCTTGTTGGGCGCGCTCACCTGGCAGGTCGCATGATTAATAAAAATATATTTTGTTGGTGTTTTTGGGAGGAAATCGCATGGGGATATTTTATGATTTCAGCCCCAGGTTTTCCTCCCTTATTATTGCGTTCGTATCTCTTTGTTTTGTGTTTCATAGCATTATTATCTTCATCTAATGCATCCAATTCAACAAGCGCCCTTCAGTCTTTAATTCTAAACAAAGGTACATCTCCGTTTATAACAATTTTTGCCAGTCTTTTACTATTTACAAAATAGCTTCGTGAAGTACAAATGCTCAAATTTGACGTGATAGATTTTGAAGACTTTCACTTTTCAATATGCTGTAGTTGCCTTTCTTTCAATAATTTCAGGTTATTCAAATTTTTGCTTTTCAATCCACGTTGATAAAAAATTCTTAACATAACAGCTAACAGTCATACATGGATCTTTCAAAAATAACTTTGAGGAGACATTGTTCACGAATTCAGTAATTGCATAATTGCAATTATAAGGAAAAGCCTGTTACATTAAGAAACAAATGGCTGTGGCCGCTATAGAATCGTACCTAGTCTTGGCATGGCTTAGAATTAATCTCTAAGCCATAGCTTCCCCAAATTAAAGTAGTTAGATTATATAAATTTGGTATTCTTCCTACTACTATCGGGTCCTAATTATTTTCCGTTTCTGGATTCAGGATTTTAAAACGTATAACCGAACAATGAGTTAAATGACAATGTCACAGGCAGCTATCAATATGATGTAACACTATTTTAAAAACTTTGTCCGTACTGCTTCGTTTCATAATAGATTACAAATTGAACTTACTTTCTGTTCTACCTCGAGTTTCTGACAATTGAATTGTTCTAATGAAGTATTAGTTTATATGTGGTGAATTTCATGCAATGCAAATTTGTGTTCTCAGTTCAGTATATGTTCAAATGGCATGGATATTCATTTAGCTCTTGTGCTAATTTCGTGTATGTACATTAACTGTTTAAAGGGACGACAAATTGTAAAGATATGTAGATAGTGGTATATTTCTTACGTTGGCACTATGAAGAAAATGGTTACAGTGTTAAAAGTGCTGCAGAAGTTGCACGGCGGGGAAGTCGCATTCCACAGTTGTTGCTGGGTGGGATGCTTTTTCAAGTCATTGGGTAGAGAGTTTCTAGTATGAAGCTGTTAATTTTAGGATTGAAGTTATATGTAGCTCTGTCTTGTTCACATTCCAGTTGATGGCATTTGTGGCGCCCTGCTTTCCTGCTAGATTCCTCCTATTGAATTCTATATATGACATTAGGAACAGCGATGGATCAAGTGCAGTGGTTCACCAGAAACAGTGGCTGTTGATGGTCATTGCTAATGGATTTGAATTTATGAAGAAACATATATTTATGTGCTACCATTATTTTGTTTGATTGGTTCAGAGCTGTCTTATTTTTTTGGAGTGGCAAAGATTACCCAGGGTTGGTTTTCTAGCTGGAATGTTCTAAGTTCAATTGTGTCATTTCCTTCTATTTAGCTTTCATGTTTCAAGTTTTTGGTAGTTGTATTATGATAGCTCTTTTCCTTTTGGTTCCAAAATATTCAAAATTATATTTAGTGGTGTCGTTCTTTTTTGTTTACCTTGCAGCGTTTTAAGTCAGGTAGATATACAACTATGAAGGATCATCAAAACTTGAAAGATCTACTTGCTTTGCTTAAGCTTGTCCTACAAAATGCAAGCAGGGGCAGGGTCGTTGTTAGCTATTTTGGCGTCCATAAATTTTCTTGAATCCAAAAACTTCCTTCTTGGATGCATGCTATATTTTGTGATTAAACTCGGTACATGTTATTTTGGCATCGATGGATGTAGACAGTTTTCTGATCGCTTGGGAGGTAAATATTGATTCTGAACAGGGAATTCTACTTCCATTATACTGATTGCTGTATTCCCAACCCAACGGCTATTTTGGATAGTTCCATACATGCCTTAAATAGTGTGGCCATTTTCACCCCTTAGTTACAATTTTAGTTTTCTACATCAAACTTTTCATGTGCTTGCGTTTCAAATGAAATGATTCGAAAGCAAGATAATATTTTTATTGTTACCTATTTGTGGGGCAAGTGAGTGCTTGCTTAGTCTGGTAGTTTAGTTAATCTCATTTATGAGGATGCAGTAGTTGAAATTGGCAACTGTTTAACGGACACGTAAGTGCTCTTTCGAAACTGGTCGAAGGGTCTTTGAGCTCTAAATTGGTATGAGCGCTTAGGAGTTCAAAGAGATTTCTGTGTTCTCTTTGATTTTCTTGAGAGGTTGGTGGTTCGAATCCATCAGGATCCGGCTCCTTGTTAAACGCTGTCCGTTTAAAATATAATAATAATGAAATTTACGTAGGTATACGGTCAATTTTACTGATCTTAAATTACGGTGTACGTTTACAATTTATTATCAATTTTTTTATTGTTGTAATACGGTGGTCATTTTAGAACAGAAAGAAGTAGAAAAGAAATTCTTAAAAGGGGGATTTAGAAAATATTTTTTTAAATCTCTTTTTTATGAATTTCAAGTTTAAACAAGAGTTTTGAGTTTTAAATAGAGTGATGTGTCTTCGATTATCACTTTCTTGCTTCATTGTATTAGACTGTTTTTGAACATGCTGGACGAGGAGTTGTGATGAAGTTCGCCTTTGAAATACATGGTGGATGCACTGAAATCTTAACTTTGGAGCTGCGTTTGATTAGTGGATGTGCAATCAAAATTGAAGTGGTGGAGCTCGTCAATGGCGTCAAGCTTTAGGGATTCTGCGTTCATCATATGTATGGTTTAGTTGTTTTCCAGTGAATTTTGGAATAACTTTACACAACTCTTCAGGTGTCAATATCTTTTGCCTTATAGCAAATATTAAAACAAATCGGTTACACGCATCAATTATTCAAGCGATAAGGAAGCGAAAATTATTCGAGCGAGTGGTGAAATTGTTCCGGAGTATGAAGTCGATCATGGTGAAGTTTTTTTTTCCTTTTGAGTATAATGATGATCTTGAAGCTTGCTTTGAAGTATGGTCAATGTAAGAACTGCTCTTACTAAAGTTAATTGAAGAATTGCTTGTATTCTACATTGGTTGATTATATTTCAACACAAATAATTACTTAGCAGCCCATTAAAATAAATTAAATTTACAGACTAAAATAATTTTAAAAAGCTGTATACTTCCTTTCTTATCAATTTAGTTTCTTACTGTTTAAATCGTCGCTTTTCCGAAACTCTCGTTTTTTAATTAGCGAAGAAAAATTTTAATTTTTCATTATTAAGTTATTTTGTGTTTACAGATTTTTTTTTAATCGTAGTCTTGAAGAAAATACGAATCGAGTTTATAAATCAATGAAGAAAAAAATTCAAATTTTCACTACTGAGTTTTTTTTTGGGTTTACAGATTTTACTAAGTAAAAATTCAATTTCTCACTAAGTTTCTAAATGTGCTAAAAAAATTCTAACCTTAATTTCTAAATCAGTGAAAAAAAATTCAATTTTTCACGTTTTGCGTCATAGGAATGGTTGTTTTGAAAATGGTAGGGAGTTATAAGTTTATTTTTTCAAATTTACAGACTTTTTTAATTTTTGGAGGCTACTAAGTAAATGCTCGGGTTTAAACAGAATTTGCCTTCTACCGTATTCAATTTTATCCCCCGATGGATGAACGCTATTTTGAATTGTCATATGTATTGCTTTGGAAGATGCTATGTTACATTTTACTCTAAATTTTTATTTTAGTTAACATACAGTCAAATGATGGCTTTTTCATATAAAAAAATATAGATTACTCATTTTCACTCTTGATTCAAAGGGAAAAAAATCCTTACAATTTTTTTGGTGCTGCCATTAAATTGTCAATCAAAATTTTCTTTTCTCTAAAGTCTTGCACTTTCTATTGAGGATGTGATTGATCGGATTCGGTTGATTCGATTGCTCTTATGATTTGATCATTTGAAAATAACTTCTAATTTATTTCAGTTTAGAAAAAGTTATTCTGCAAAGCAATATTTGTATAAAATTTCATGAGTGACTCATGCACACTGAAAACCATGATCTTAAAGTCAAGAATTTCAATGATCGATCCAGAGCCGATTATAATGTCAGTATCTGTTGTCCTTATTTTCGGTAAATAATAGGATATATTAAATACAACTAATTATCTTATCATTGAATCATGATTTATATAAATTTGACATAATAACTTCGATATTCATAATGCAAAACTAATTGTAGATTGAACGCATGTCACGTAATTGGTAATTCATAAATTAATGAAATGATTCGATTACTATAAGATTACAAGTCGTTAAACGCAAATTTTATTTGATTTAACTAGAATCAAAAGTCCAACCATGAGTTAATTCAGACTGAAATTTTATTTGATTTAACTAGAATCAAAAGTCTAATCATGAGTTAATTCAGACTCGAAATTTATTGAACTCAGGTTTCAAACTTCAGAACTTCAAGTTAGTTCAATTTAGCGAATATAATTGACCTCAATCGTTGTAGCCTTGTGCAGAGTTCAATTCAGATGAACTGAGTTAAATATGAAACCGATAAAACTTGCAAGGTCATGTCTAATAGCGTCACTTTATTTGCCTTTTTCTGCCATGTTCTTGAAAAACGTCACGTCCCATTACTTTTTTTACATCCCGATTTAACCCTAAAATACCTCCGTATAAAAAATCACGCTCTACACGAGTGTGATTTCTATTTTATTCACGCATGAGTTTGTGATGATAAACAAGCTTGGTGCGAGCGAGATCGTTATGTTAGCCACGTTTTTGCGGTGTATGTTTGTGTTTACCATACTATACATACGGTTTATTAGAATTTTTTACAATTCTACCTCCTTATAAAAACTCAATAGGGAAAACTGGAAATAGAAAAGTCAAAAATTTAGCGGGGGATGAAAGGTAAACCAAGACGTATTAATAGAAGCACCCAACTTGTAAATCATTCTGTTTAATTTTTTTTCATTCGAGTAAGTTTATTTTATTAGGCATCAAGCAGTATTAAAAATGTACCTAAACTTTTTGCTGTTGCAGCTTCAGAGGATGGCAACGTTAACCGAGGAACTGGGTCTGGTGAGGAATCAGATGAGGCTAGAGGCTTTATGGAAAGGGGCAGGAGATGACAAATCCGTTGCGTGGGTGGGGGGGACGTTTTTCGATTTGAAGAAGCCCTATTTTATCGATCTATGGCAACTAAAGTGATAGATGGGGAAAAATGAATCTACCGAATATAAAAGTAGCCCTATTTTATGGTTACGGTATATTTTCCATTATCTTACCATTATTTATTAATCATTTAACGTTTTTAAATGAAATCGGTATACCAGTTTCATCGGTATGATAGTGGTAAATTTACCATCTAAATCGTTTAATTCTCTTCCTCATACGCTCGAAGAGTGCAAAACCGTATGTTCTATATATAAAATAATTTGTGTGAAAAAACAAGCTTTTAAAACAATTTTCGAAATCGTTTCTGAAAATACCTTTGAAATTCTCTTATTATAGAGAGTATATAATTTTAATAGCTTTGAAATAATTTATATATAATACACGATTTTGCACTCGAGGAAGAGATTAAACGATTTAGTAAATGCACGTATCCCCATGCTGTGACGCCCCACCCCGAGTCTAATGAGTATTACTGGATAATACTGTCTGCTAATGCTGAGAATATGACTAGTTAGAAGCGACAATCTATAGCTTTGTTTTAAATATCTATTAAACACGTCGATTTAGTGCTTTAATTTTTTTTTTTTCCTTTCTCAAGTAGATCGCCATAATCAAAAAAATGCTTAATACAAAATTATAGTGGCTAACGGATCTATCAGAATAAAACATAACAATAATATGTACAACACATTACAAAACAACAGTTAAACACACACACACACACACATATATATATATACATATACATAGATACATTCCAGTACAATATAAAATGATAAATCAAAAGTGATACAAGGACCACACAATATACAACGAGTCAAAATAATAGATACATATCAGAGTCATACAAAACGAGTACAAAACTACACAAAAGGAGATAAGTAGAATATCCAAGGTGGAAGCAGCATAGCAAAGTCCTATAGCAGGTAACTAACCTGAAACAACTCGGGTCTGATCACCCGAGTATATAAAAATACACGGGTAAGTCTAGGTTAAACAACTGATTAATAAATGATAGGAGTAGAGTATATGGGTAAAAGGTAATAATTCTTCTCGAAAGAGAAGAATAACACTAAGTCTAAGTCATTAAGGTTTCTAGGCAGAGATAAGTTCTACACAATATCCAATATCCACAGGTGTGGCTCATACACTACAATAAACTGGACATTACAGCGTTTATAAAACGCTATAGAAGGTTTTAACAGCGATTTTAACTACGTTGTGTAACGACATGCAGTTATAAGTCAGGAAAATAGCATAGCAATAGAGTAAACGCTGTAAAAAGTCATTTTTAATAGCGTTTTTTGGTTGTTATTAATGCATTTTACAGCTTTTATGCTGAAGTGCTAAAACCTTTTCATAGCGTTTAAATTCTGCTGTTAACCATATTTAACGACGTTAATCTCTTGCTGTCAAATTTATTCATAGCGTTTAATTTATTGCTATGAGTGATCTTTTTACTACGTTTACCATTGTTAAGAACCCTTTTATGACAATTTAAAAATGTTGTTGTAGTGTACCATAACATTTTTAAAACGCTGTTGAAGTGTACACAACATTTTACAAATGCAATCGTTTACTGTTTTTGGGTTTTCCCTTTCAGCAGTTCTATTTCTATACACATCAATCATAATTTATATATTAACGCACTTAAAATCAACATGTACATTTCATAATCAACATAATATATTAACCACACATTTCATAATCAAAACACATGATACTCTTACATCAAAACATATATAATACGTTCATAATATTCATAAACATTGTAAAACAAGTAGTAGCTAGTGACCAAAAGTAGTCTTACAAAAAGCATACAAACCAAAATGTAGTTCTAGCGTCAAAAATAAATTTGAATCTATAACATGCTGCGGCACTTTTTTGTATCAAAAATACCTGTTTACCTATAAAATAAAAGTTTAAAAATTAGCAAAAATAAACAATTAATACAATAAACACAATATGAAACATAGCTAATGCAAGCAACAGTAACATGAAACAAATGAAAAGTGATGATACTGTTTATATGATATTATTTAATATATTTATAATTTATTTTATAAGAATTCATGTATAATTTTGTATTGTTTGCGTATATATAATTTTATGATACGTTTATATTCTCTTGTTTTATGAGTTTATCCATTATTATTATTACCACCGCCACTATTACTTGTATGTTGAGTGTGTGTGCAATTTACGAATATAATTTGCGTGTATATACTTATATAATTCGTATATTTTTGTGTGTGCAATTTATTTATTACATATATAATTCGTATTAATGCATATACTTATTATATATTTTTATTATATTATTTGTTATATTAATTCATATATAATTTATATTAATTAGTACGTAAAATTCTATAATAACTTTTCAAGCTTTGGTTAAGTTTATCAAGATATTATTATTACTCGTACTACTATTACTATTACTATTTACTATTGCTATTTATAGTATGTGTGTCTGGTATACAATTTAATATAGTTTATATGATTTACATATAAATATGTAGTTTATATTTATTCGTATGCTCATTTATTATATATATATATTATAATTATTATATATTAATTCATATATAATTCATTTCTATAATAAGCTAACATGCTAAGATATTATGATTATTATTCATTCGTACTTCACATGGTATAATTCACACACAGCATAATTAATTCATACATAATTTAATATATCTAATTGATATAATATATACTTGTGTAATTTACAAAGATATAATCTGTGTAATATAATTTGTAACAGTATATAATTACATACATAAACTTAACTGTTTTTCATAGTTAATTTTCATAAACTTAGTTAAATTATTATAATACTTAGTTAACATAGCTAATTTTGTAAAACTTAGTTAATTTTGTAGAACTTAGTTAAATTTTATAAAAAATAACTAAATCCGTTAATTTTTATAAACTTAGTTATTTTTTAGAAAAAATTACTTAACTTTTAAAAGTTAATTCTTATAAACTTGTTTCTTTAAAAAAATTTAGTCAATTTTTGTAATTTTTTTGAACTTTGGCCAATTTTTATAAATTTAGTTAACCTGGTTTAAATTTAAAAAAGCTTGGTTAATTTTTATAAATTTCTTAACGAATCAATAAAACTATGTGGAAATGTCAAGAATTACAACAGGCTTAGGTTAACCCAGGCTAGTTGTTAATTTTGATTTTTTATAAAAAAAATTATAACAAGATTAAAAATTAATATTTATAGGCAGTTCATAATAGAGTTTCAATGAACTCACCTAAACTATATAGTAAAAGGTCTGAGCGGAAAATAATGACTCATTACATGCCAACTTATAGAGAAACAACAAGGTGAACTAAAGCTACAACAAGCACCTATGTCAACTGGATATACAGATCGATTTGCAATAGGAAAAGATAACTTTAGACTTTCAGAGGAAAACTTTCATAACAAAGTGCCTAACTCTCAACACGTGAAAGGACCTGGACATGAAGGCTCGGAGCAGGACATGAAGACTGTTGAAGATGTAAATGAGTACTCTGAAGAGTTATGGGAAGCAGATGAATATTTGGGTGAATCCTACCAACAATTTATAGAAAATGGTGTTGCACATATGGAAGAAGTTCCAAAGGCAACGAGAAATATGGAGTTCTCCTCTTTGATAAGTGACAACCCTGCATATCTTCAAAAATGAAGTAAAAACCTCCTAAATCCACCACAGCTTCACCTAGAAGACGAATTAGGAGTTCTGCGAACTTCACCTGAAATTAACGGTCGGGACTTTAAGGGGTTTGAATGCATGTAGGCATTCACATTTCTCAATTCCCTCATACTTTTCTATGAGTTTGATGGAAGAGTGCTAGCTTTAAAATGATTTGAATTGGGTGTCAGCTTTGCTTTAAGGACTAGTTGAAGCTTATCTTAATTTGTAAATCAGCTTTTGAAAGTTCTGTCTTTTTTTAACATTTTCTTTTTTATTCTTGTTTATTTAGGCATTTGTAACTGAATTAATTTATCTTTAGTCTTGGTGCTACTAGGCTATTGTTTGTTGGAATATCACTTTTAAATTGACATAGACACACCACTTGCACTGAAAAGAAAACAATATGTGCATACATCTTAGTAATGATCTAATGTTACTAAATGCATGATAATTTAAAAGGTAATTTTAACACTTAGCCAGTAATTATAATTGAGTATAAATCAATAAGAATGCACATCAAATGATATGTATGTCTGTATATGAGGTTCCTCAGTTACGAACTTACTATACCTCTTCATATGCCTCAAAGTTGTAAGGCACGATTACAAGTTCTGAACATCAATCTTTAGCATCTATGACTACCGACTGAGATATTGCATTGCTGAAACAACTAAGAGAAGACTAATCAAAACTAAACGGGGATCCTGACATAAAATATAGAATGTTTCTAGCATCAAGAATAAGCATACATGTAGCTTTAATAGTGTTGTATCTTAAACATAAAATGAAGTAAAACTTAAATGGAGAGGAAAAGGTTATTATATAACAGCGTACTTACTGTTTTATGTCCATAATAAGCCCGATAATACTGCGCTATATTGTAAAATGCATGCTAGTGAACTTATTTTTAATGTATATAACTATAAAATATATTTTAATTCTTAGCATATACACAAGGATACAACCAATGCTAGTAAATACAGCATTAAACAGCAAAGCAAGTAACAAAAAAGCTAGAAATATAAAAGCAACAATTAGTCAGCACTAACTAGATCAAATATTATATAAAGAAGAGAAGTAGAAATGAGGAATCTTAAACCAAGTAGCAGAAGAGAATCCAACATCAGCAACTTGGCTCCAAAAAATTTTGCAAGAGCTTTTGCTAAAAATTTTTGCAAGAGCTTTTGCTAAAGTCTACTGATAGATTTTAGATCCTGCATAACCATAACGTTATGTCTATAGACCAAGCCGAGAAAACAAATTGTTAAGTAAAAATTGAGATACAACTCAAGGAATATACCTGCACGATCAGATCGAAGTATGTGCTGACTTAGAGAAGAAATTTCTTGGGATATTTTCATTTTTGCACTCCGACGTACATATGCACAGGATAAAAGAGCCTTCTTTGTAATCTCACTGAGTAAAATTGCATAATTAAAATTTTAAGTTTATATCCATAAAATATTCGCAGTCGCACTAAAACAATGCTAGTGATCAAATGTTGATTTATATCACCATTCGTTCACAGCAAAAATAGAGATGTGGTAGAACTAACAAAGAGTCATGACACATCAAATATTCCCCAAAAAATAGCAAGTGAATAACAATATGAAAAAGCAACTGTAAATAGTAAGATTAAGCCAACACTGGTCATATCGTATGATGAGTCTACTCTTTTGAAACCGATGTAGGTTGACCATTTATGTGAAAAACAAAGCATGCTTAGTATGTTGCTAAGGAGAACCTGAGCAAAAATTTAATCTATGCTGTTACAGGTCGAATGAAGCACTTTAAGGTCAATGTTCCAAAAAGTACAGCACATGAATAAAGTGATAATGCTATGAAATGAAGAAAGTGGAAGCCATTAGAGAGAGAACAATTTTATTCATTCAAAGATTAGTAATCCATTTACATTACATTAGCACATTTATATAAGTGCCTAGGAGCTTGGGATAGAATTAATCCCACGATGTGCGACTAAATACAAAACAGTATATAACATATTCACTATTTATATTTACATATATTATAACACTCCCCCTTGAATATGCGTCTTCAAAATCTTGAATCCTCTGATAACTTGAAATTGTCCCTTTTGTAACGTATATGATGATTGCTCCCCCTCATTGTTATCTTGCTTGCATTTATCGATTCAGTCGATATAGATATTGTCTGTTGCCTCATTAAAAACCTCTATAAGAAAAACCCAATGGGAAAAACCTTGAAAGAGGAAAAAAGTGCAACTTGTGAAATCATAAATATCATACTAAAAATGATATTCCTTCTAAGAGTTTGATACTTCGGGATCAAAATAATGCCTCATTAAAACCTTACTAAGAAAAACCCAATGGGAAAAATCTTAGTGAAGGAAAAAGAGTACAATGACGTATTTTATTTTCTTATTTCTTTAAATGAAGCTTGATACTTCTAGATCAAACTAATGCCTCGTTAAAACCTTACTAAGAAAAACCCTACGAGAAAAATCTTAGTGAAGGAAAAAGAGTACAATACAGTATGAGATATTTCAATAATTTACAGAATCAAATAGAGTTTGATACTTCTGAATTAATATAATACTTCATTTAAAACCTTACAAAGGAAAACCCAGTAGGAAAAGCCTTAGTCAAGGATAAAAATACAATTTAACTTAAATAACATATTTGAGATGTTATTTCTTGAAAAGACGTTTGATTCTTTTAGATCAAGAGAATGCCTCGTTAAAACCTTAATAAGAAAAACCCAGTGGGAAAAATCTTAAATAAAGGAAAATAGTACATTGTAACTTATTTTCAAATGTTACTGGGGAGTTGATACTTCTGGATCAAGATAATGCCTCATTAAAACCTTACTAATAAAAACCCAGTGGGAAAAATCTTAGTTAAGAAAAAAGAGTGCATTATAAAATACTTATGGATGCTCCCCCTGATTTAAAGTTTCCTCTGAATTCGTATTCGTCTTTCCATAACTTAAATTGGTTATAGATACTTCTGGATCCATAAATATGTTTCTCATTAATAATACAATTTATTAACAGTATACTTCGATACAATCAAATTTTCTAAGATTGTTTCTTCAAATATGGTTTGCATTTTATGCATTTGTATGCTACTTTTATGAAAAACACTTCATGTGCTTTCATTTTTGTGCTTCAAATTAGTTTTGCGCATTGCAACTATACATCTTTCATGAATATTAAAAATTTCATTACAACATTACTAGAAAGCAGGAAGTAATCTACTCATCTTGATGTATCAAGATTTTCATTATAATAATACTTAGAAGAAATTTGTAATCTACACTTCATGTCTTTTTTCATTCTTTATAACTACAAAAGTTATATATATTCTTCAGAAATTTGTATGCTTTAATAAGTATTTGCATATCGCAACTACCACTTCAATGAATATTAAGAGTTTCATTACAACGATACTTAAAAATAGGAAGTAATCTACTCATCATGAATTATATCAAAATTTTCATTACAGCAATACTTAAAAGTGAAAGTGTACGTGTAGTACTAAGGATCGTGTAATATGGTATATAAATGCGGAAACTGATAATAGCAGTAAAATAAAAATTAAAGTAAGCACACCAGGAATTTTTATACTGGTTCGAACTTCCCGTTCTACGTCCAGTCCCAGAATACCCTCTGGATTTAAACTAAACCCCTCACTTAACCCGGAGGAATACGTATATCACACCTGAGCAGCCGAACAGGAATTTTTCCGCCTCAACAGCCGAAGAGGACTTCAACTGAATACAAATACTTTGTTGACGAGTGTGTTCTGAATAACATGGATTGTCTTTTGATAGTACAATTTCCTATAATCAAATCCTCAAGAATATGTAGTGTATGTGAAGATTTAGAAGGAAGATAATCACGTAGAATCGAAGTTTATGATTTAAATCAAGGATTCTAGTGATATTAAATAAGAATGAATGCTTTTATTTGCAGAAATAAATAGAGAATAGATTTCAGAATTATAAACAAGAATCAGTGATTGTAGAAGTGATTTGAACATGTTTATATAGTTGTAGAATAGTTACAATTTTTCATGAAGAGTTTCAATCAAAAGTTGTGTCCGTATCTCTTGAATTGAGGGACGTATCTCTTCATGAAACAGTCGCAACTCTTCAGAAAACTAGCCGTTTGTATGCAGGTCGGTCGACCGGAGAAACTGGCCGGTCAGCTGAGTTTGAAATCGTGTATAAAAACAGAGAGTACATGTGCACTGACTACAGGGTCGGTCGACCGAAGATACTGGTCGGTCAGCCGACCTATTGTTAAACAAAAATAGTAGTAGCTCATTTGGTTAGAGTACTTGCCTTCCAAATTAGTGACCCGGGTTCGATCCCTGCTCCATGCATTTTTTGTAAACTTGATTTTGATTAAAATATGCATGCAAGTTTATTTGAATGTGAATGATGATTCTTGAGGAATGATTTTAACAATATTCTAAGACTCAATATAATAAAATATTAATACTAATCTCTGGATTGTAGTCTTGTCTCCTTTGTAGTGCACAATTTACTTTTATTCTCTTTTTGTCGCCTTTGTATAATATTCTCTTTGTAGTTCGTCTTATAATCTCTGAAGCTTGTGTCATGAATCAAAACCCATGAATCAACAAAAAGTAGGTTGAAACCTACTTTCCTTGTTCTTTGCATTCTTTATAACAGTGAAAGTTATTTATTCTTCAGAAATTTGTATACTTTCATTATTTAATATGATTTTAAACCACATTTATACCTTAAGGGTATATAAAGCATTTCAAGTACTTTCGGTACTTTGCGACTACATGTCCATATTTCTATACTATTAAAGGATTCATGATGGCCAGTCATGTTTTCCCATAATTCAAGATTCTTAATCTATTTATAAATATAAGCGCTTTATTATTTACAAATTTATCATCGATGATTATTTATTGTCAGTTCTAGACATGATTTATTGAGATCTTTTTAATTATGTTTTAGGTACCTAAACCACTTCTGGATAATTTGACAATCATGTCATTGGTCTCTTCAAGAGCACCCTTAAGTGTTTCTTCAAGAACACCCACCTCCATTATTTGGCATCTTTATTACTTACTCCAAAACTATTTTGAACTGACTTTTGAACCATATCTCAGATGTGGTTTACAAATTTTGATCCTTCAGGGATTCAAATATATATTGGAGAAAGTCTACTAGGGATAATATTGATAATATTTTTCATCATTGTATATTTTAATAAATATTTAACACTGGTGATCAAAATGAACTTGTATCCCTTTTATCCTCCCCCTTAATGATGACAATTGTCACATTAAATAATAATCCTCTTTGGATTCTCATCTTAATCCACTGTCACATTGCTGCTAGCAAATACATTATGTGTATATCAGTTATAGGAGGATAATCATTTTATTAGTTGGTAAGATGCATTCAATTGATATTGCTTAGTAGAGTTTGTTCTCATTCATTGATCTAGTCAATTGGAGGAATTTACTTATTGTATAGATCATTTGATCACATACACAACTTCAGGTCATTCAACGTTTATGTTGATTGAATTTTAAATCACTAAATAATATATATACATGATCTATAAGATGAGCTCATAATAAACTTCAGGTTGTTAGCTGAATATTTACATATATGAATGTATATGTGCGTCCACGTATTACATATATATTATAAATTCTCATATATATTTTCTTATTTGAATTAGTGATTTTTTTTAATATTTTAGAACAAACTATTACAAGGATCCAAGACATTTGGTTTGGAACCATATTGAACTTCTGGTTCGAACAACTTCAAGTTGTTAAGTTTTGTTCCTCAATTATATCTCAAGTATAAGTTTTGAACATTAATTATATTACTTATCAAAGAATAATTTATAATTGCATATAGACATTTCTACACATCTCTTTTGAGAGTTCTAAAAAATATTACAACAAAAATAATAATAAGAGCATCTTCTGGATACTTGGAATATTACAGATACAGATCTCCTTAAGACCATATGTATAGCTTGCATGAAAATTATGATATGAAATATAGACCATCCCTTCAGGAGAATATTTAAAAATATATCTTCAAGAATTGATTATATGTGCAATATTTCTTATGAAATAATAACTAGGAACATGACCTTTATGATATAATTAGACATATGAACATAGAACAATATATTCTAGAGATAATCTTAAACCTTTTGGATCTAATCTATACTAAATTAGGATCCTTCATAATCATATTTATGTACACTTCTTTGGTTTAATAAAATTACCAAACATATAAATAAATCTCTTCTAGATATATGTTATCATTTTCAAATTTATAAATCACTTCTAGAGATATATTAGTATCACCACTTCTGGAGTGAACTTTCTCTTATATATATATATATATATATATATATATATATATATATATATGCACTATTTGAATGCCATATCAATATACAATATTTATTTTGTATAAATTACATAATTACTACTTTTACAGTAGTCCATGCTGGAGATTTTTGTTGTAATTGCTTTTAAAATGGCGTATCAAACTTTAAATACAGTGACAAAATTAGATTCGTCAACTGAAAGTAAGATGCAAGAGATAAAACCATTACCTCTGGAGTGTAACATTGGTATACAATATCATTTTTTTTGGACAAATTATTGTTATTACTCAAAAAAAAATTATATCATTATTCCTTCGAGGAACATAGTATTTCCTTTTAAGGAATTGCAATGTAACAAAAATAAAATTCCTGTAACATTTCTTTTGGGATGTTAGATTTTGCAATATAAATATAAATAAATCTCTAAAACATCTTTTCAAGAGATTAATACACACACACATCCAATGATGTTTGAAATATCATATAACATAATACATTTAGGATATTTGGTTGATATAGTGTAAATGTTAAGATATAAGGTAAGGTATAACTCATTTGGAGATTTTTGTATTATCTTGAATGCAGCATCATTTTCTCATATGGTTATTTATTAATTTTCTTTAACTTCTTTAGGAAGTACAACCTTATCATTTTACATAATTTCAATAGAGCTTCAGACTTCTAATTCATGAACTTCAAGTTCATTAATTTGTTATGAACTTCAGGTTCTCAAATTTTGTGTAAACTTCTCCCGTTTTTTTGTACCATATTGTTACAAAATAAAAGTCTATTCTTATTTCAAGACTTGTACATTTCGATAAAAAGATACTGACAAGAATTCGAGCTTGTAAAGTTTATCAGAAAATCTTTTCATAATTCAAGACTTCAGGTCTTGGACTTTGAGTTATACAACTTCTGGTTGGAAAAAAATCTTTGCAAAACTTCAGGTTGTTGTTCAAACTTATTTCTTTCATTATATCGAGCATTGTTTGCCAAAATGAATGCACCATATAATAAACCATATGTATATTCTTATTCCAAAACATAAAAATACAACATCATTTGATTTACTGTAGCCAGTGCATTTATGGTGATATGGTAATTTAATTTATTACCATGACGACAACATTTAATGCCTTTGTGATTAAAAAAATGAATGCAATTTAACATTATTGTGGCATAAAATATAAAATATTATCACAACGAATTGATTTCTTTACAAACAAATAAATCAATCTAACTAACTTTAGTTAGCAAAATTTAATCTCAAAGCTAAGTTTAATATACTCAATAATAAAATTAAATGAATACCATAAGAGAAACTTTATTTCTTAATAGTCAAAATTTCTAAAATAACTAAATAACTCTTATATATATGTATATACATACGTACATATATATATATATATATATATATATATATATATATCCTTTTTTTTATAATTCAAGTTTCTGCTCTTTTATTGAAACTTCTAGTTCTTTATGATAAGAAACCTTGAAATTTAATAATTTATGGAAACTCAAGCTTTTAGCATTATAGGAACTGCAGGTTCTCAACTTTTATTTCAAATGCTAGAAATTAAGTTTACCGTATATGTTTTCATTAACGTTTCCATTCACTTCAGGTGTACTAAATCAATATTAATATTGGATCTAAACTAACATGATCTTTTAAATATGCATTATTCTTGTATATGTTTCTCTAAGAAATAATAAAATATTTCTTCTAGAAATATAAACAATATATATCAAAATAATTCCAAAATCAAAATCCAAATCAAAGAGTTTTCAAAATGAAAACTTCACTTATCAAACATATATTACTTAGATCTATATCACAAACCAAAATGTAATCTTTATTTGAATCAACAACAGAAATTGTCAAATTCAAAACTTGCTTTCCAAAATAATGAACTCAAAAAAAGCATGCAATAATAAGCAAGTTTGAAATCAATTCAAATCCAAATTCAAAAAATCACAACATTTTATTTTTTAAAAATGTACAAATCTCAAAGGTAAATTATTTGGGTGCGATTTTGAGATCTAAAATATAATAAGATCAGAAAAATAAGAACAAAAAAGTCGAATCTATTGTAGGATGAGATCTGAAATATAAAGACAAAAATACATGTATAGTGGAATAAGATCTATAAATTTAGAACTATGACAAAATAAGATCTTGAAAAGATAAGATATATTAAAACTTAAATCCAAATCTGAAAAATTAGAGAATAGATATACAATTGTGAAACAAGAATACTTAAATCTAGATCTAAATTAATCGCAAAATAAATCTAGAAAAGCATATCTAGAAAATTTCAAACCTTATTTCACTGGTTGAATAAGAGGAAGAGATAGATCTGATTTCAGTAACTGAATAAGAGAAAGAGATGTACCTACATGAAAAAAAATGGATCTAATCTTCTGGATTAGAATATCCAATACATTCGAGAAAAAGATCATGCTGATAACGTGCTATGAAATGAAGAAAGTGGAAGCCATTAGAGAGAGAACAATTTTATTCATTCAGAGATTAGTAATCCATTTCCATTACATTAGCGCCTTTATATAAATGCCTAGGAGCTTGTGATAGAACTAATCCCACGATGTGGGACTAAATACAAAACAGTATATAGCATATTCACTATTTATATTTACATATATTATAACAGATAAACAAATAAACAACATTATAGAAAACCAAGGCAAACTGATGTAACACCTTTCTTGTAGCGTTAGCACCTATTCGGTCAAAATATTCTTTACTAATGTAAAATTAAGGGTACCATTCCAGGTTTGGTTCTGCGTAAATTTTGTATTGGGACCCAAGGAGGAAAATGTTATAAAATGAACGTCATGGATGAAAAATTGCCGTCAGTATGACATCTAATATTCAATCATCGCTTATTGAAGGAAATATACATCACCAATCTTCCTTCCCACCAAACATATAATTAGCAAAGGAAGTTGGGAGTGGGAAAAAATGTACATTGCTATTCCTTTGCTTTCTTTACTTCCTTAAACAAATGTGATGACCCGCAAATCCGTACTCCTTGAATATACACTAATCTCCATAGATTAACTCAAGATGAACAGAAATACGAATTATCAATGTTTTAAGAAAAAGAAAGAGCTAGAAGAAGAGATAAGAAGATAGAAAAATAGAGAGGAAAGAAAATAAATAAATAGGAACAGAAAACAACAGAACAATAACAGAATCTCACAATTCGCGGCGGAACAACATATAATAGATAAATGAATAATCTTTAAACAAAGAACTATATCAGTTATTACATTACATCACATTTCATTTCATTACATCAGAGTGTACAACAACAAACATCAAGCAGTGCAGTGGAAAAGAAATACTATATACTAGTAATACGTCATGCCATCCAGCTTGCCTCCAGCGACTCCAGAATATCCAGAATATCCTGATAAACCTAACTCTTAACTGCCCGTGTGGAAATTGGTGGGCACCCATAGTTTAGGAAGGAAAACAATAAACTCCGAGTCAGTCATGTGACTGGTGTGAGAACTCAAAACAGTTTATTTATCTTTAAAATCAAAATAGAGGAATATTTTTAAAGTCAATTCGCAATGCTTTTAAAAATGAGACTACCATAAGGCCTCCCGCACACACACACAATGCAAACGCAGAATCGGAGGAGATTTCTCCTTATGATAGTCAAAGATGCTTGATACGCATTTAAAAGAACACTTGATATTATTACTAGTGTATAGTGTAAGAAAAATTCATTTCGAAAGTAGAATAAAAATCTTAGCCAACATACGACCATTATCGTATGCCTACTATAGCTACCATCCAAACAGTGGTGACCACCATAAGTGAATGGCAGGTTCTACAACTAATACCGTAAAAGGTTTCGTATTGGGAGTTGGATTTCCAACGAATGTCAGGCCAAGGAACTTCCCATTGCCACATGAGAATGCCTCTGGATGGACATCCCCGAGAACCAAACCAGATCTCTACCAACACAAGGCCGGGTTACCCCTAACTGAGTAACAACTGACCGAATATGCCATCCCCCGGTCCTTTGGGACCTTTCACCGAGCGCTCGCAATCAATTCACACAATCATAAAGTGTTTTCAACATGAGTAAGCATCTGGGCTCATTACCATTATACCACCCTTTTCCAGAAGGAAATGCACACATCCTAAAGGGCGCTACCCCTCATAACCTTGCTGCATCTTTCCTGTTTTGACCATTTCCGAGGTGTGAGGCTCGACGAAGTCACGTCCACAAAAACATACTTTATACAAAAGCCATGCTTTGGGTCAATAAATGATCATAGAGATGATCACCAAGATAGACGATCAAACAAATGATCCTATCCCAAATAATCAGCACAATGATCATTTCACAGCAACACTCAGCATGTCACATTACCAAATTGGGAATATATCGCTGATAACATTCAACTACATAACCTCTAAGAGTGTTAAGCTAAAAGAATAAATTCTCCGCCACCAACAGAAATATATTTGAAAGAAATCAGCTTTATCTCTCAAATTGTAATGTCAGACATACAATCCATACAAGTCTGTTCCGGGATCGAACAGAACCGAAGGCACTTACAAAGAAGTCCTTGCAATCCGGGTATTCACAATCCCGATCGAATTTCCCATCACTTAGGGAATCTCTATACCAGGAGCTACCCAGTGCAGAGACAATCGATAGGTCATCCTATCGCTTTCGCAAATATCCGGTCTTCAACACCGGTCATCAATGCCTTCCATTACGTCGTATCACTATTCGGGATGGGTAATCCGAATAACGAGCGCAATAATTTAAAAACAAGTGTAGCATTCAAATTCAACAAATCCCAACAAATACCTTTCAAAGGTAAATATTGATAGTCGGTTATTGAACTATCAATGGATATGCACAACATCACCAGATTCCAAATGATTTTCCAAATTATTTATTTTCCAAAAATATCTTTACAAGATATATAATTTCAATACCTCAAAAATAAATCAATATTTATTTTTAAAAGAATTCCACTTCCTTTTATAAATTCCATAGTGAATTTATATTCCAAAATATCTATGAATATACGACTTCAATTATTCACTTCTATTTATCTTCAAAAAGATAAATTCTCAAAATATTCACTTTATATTGGAAAACATTTCCATACTTATTTAATAAGTAATTCACAAATCCTTTTAATTTCAACTCTTGGAAAATATTCAATATACTTAAATCGAAATTAAGCATATATTTCATTCTTTAAGGAAATCATTCTCTTAACCATATTTATTTGGGCCAAAACGAATGTTGCGTAAAACATCGTTACGACAACCCAAAATCACTAGTATAGGGATTCGAAATTAAAATAGATATATAAATCCCAATACTATACAAAACATTTCCTTTCGGAAAGCATTTACTATAACAACAGTGTTATAGTCCACAATTTCCTTCTATTTCTCGAAAACGTCTATTTCAACAATGAATGTTGAAATCTATGGTTTCGAATCTCAACATATTTTAAAACATCGTTAGATCGTTTTAATTCTATTTAAAACATTACATCCAAAACAATTTTTTTAACATATTATTCACTATTCAAAAACGTGAATGCACTACGTTAATCAATTTCATCCTTTCTATACATTTTATTTTAAAGGATTATTCACAGTCAAAAACGTGAATATAACCCCATTAATAGTTTCAACAATTTACTTATCAAAATAAGTCGTTTGCGAATTTATAAAACAACGTTTATAAATTCCTTTATTAACCTACTCAATTCATAACTCAATTATAAACCAAAGATCTATATTTTAAGTTAAACACTTATAATTTATTTGTTTTCACAATCGTTCCTTTAAACTTCATAATTATCAATCTTATAACTTATAAGATTCAATTATTTATCCAAATATATTCTTTAATAACTTCACAAAATTTATAAATCTTACTATTTATAAATTTCATTTATAACTTCACCGTTTATAATTCTAGAAACTTCATTTATTTATGAAATTCATTCACTTCATTCAAACACTTATAAAAACTCGTTTTATAATCTCAATATTTCAATTTATAAATATACATTTATAAGTCTCTTATATAAATCAATTTATATTATTATTTCAAAACGGCTTTAAAGTCTTTTATAATTTTACCATTTTGATTTATAAAATAATCAAATTTTATAAATCCTATTTGTAAACTTTTTACAATAAATCCAAAAATCCCAATTTAACTATTTTATAAAATCATTAGCCTCATATTTTCAAAAATCAATCTTTAACCATATTTCTCAAAGATCATAGTTTTTATAACATTAAAATTTATACGTTTACTTATTTAAAATGGATCAATTCCAAAAATATTTTATAAATGTATACTTTCAAAAATCACTTTAAAATCATTTTAAAATCCCAAAATTTGGTTCAATGATGCTACACACCAAATAGCCAATCACGACAACAACGATATCATATATCGATATGATAATCCATCAAATATCAAAATATCTGAATTCAAATAAATACTATTGAGGAATCCAGTTGGATCCCTCCAACCTGTTTTCCTGCATCCACAAATATTAGCACAATACTAATTCCACTCCAGTACGAAATTATCGCGGTATATGGGATTTAAAATATTATCCGCTTAATAGACGGCGCAATAAGGTCTCATCCGCTATACAAATGCGGGAAATCAATAACTGCAATATATACATATGCCAATATATATATATTGCTATTATATATAATACCAATTTCACTGTTTATGAAATATTCGCGGTATATGTTTTTAATAAATAACATCCGCTTACTAACGGCGCATAATGTCTATTTTAACAATCAATAGATAACAATCATCATTCAAACATGCATTCAAATATTTTAAATCTAACTATTTAAAATAAAATCGAAACCAATTCGATTGAGTGAGAAGTTCTCACCTTGATTTCAATTCCGTTTTAGCGATTTATTTCGAATAAAATTAAACGGACGTTTAATTTTACCCAAAATTCTCACTAACTTCAAACGACTCCAATCCAATTTTATCGCGTAGTGCTCGTCCATACGATTCCAACGCAACTGGTTTCGCGCGGTTTCGACCTCGTATGAAAAAGATATGCATTTATGAAGATTCACGAATTTATATACATAAATTTACAACCTTTTATTTTAATTTATAAACCTTAGTTTAATCACAACCTTTGATTTCAATCCCCTGCAATCTAAGCCGTGCGCACCTTCTCCCTTACTCACGCGTTTCACGTTTCCAGGTTGCCGAACTAAACCCAACATCACGAACTAGGGTTTCAATTTTCGACCACCTCGACGCACATGAACACGATCAAACACCTCCAGGTTGTAGCCCATAGCCGACTCCATACTCGGCTCGAATAACAAGGAGCTCGGCCCCCCTACATGCGCGCGAACCGAGAACACACGGCCACGAACGCGACCATCTACCTCCCTCCACGTTGCTCCGATGATTATCATCGCCGTATGGATCTGAAGCTCTCGGGATGCTCTTCATCTTTCATGTTGGAAGTTTCTCGAATCGTTGCACGGATTTGAAGAGATTGAGGAGAGAAAATGGAATAATTTCGGTCTTCGAATATTAGGGTGGCGGCTGCGTTTAGATTAGGGATTTTTATTTTTATTTTTTTTATTTTTGTGACAGTGGGCTATTTATAGGAAAATCGATCGACGCTATTCATTCCGGAAATTCCAAACTCCGATTTACGCACCGTAACCAGCGTTTCTAGGGTTTACCCCGCGTTCCGGACACAATGGAACAGGTTTCGAAAGCTAATTCGGTCATCTGTGCGAGTTATGACTATAAACGTTCAATTTGAATTAAACCGATTTAAACGATTTTCTAGGCGTTTTAATTTGTACCGGACAAACGGTAAATCCAATTGACACGAAATTTGAAACCTTACAATAATATCACATTATGGATCCGATGAAACTGGTTTCGTCGAAATTCGAGACTTTTTAAAAAATGGCTATTTTAACTCGCCAAATTAATATTAAAAACAATTCGATGCTTTTCGAGCTGCCACGATCAAACGATAACTCCGATTGACACGAAAATTGAAATCCGGTAATAACTAACTATTACGGATCCAATGGAACTAGTTTCGTTCAATTCTGAGACTGTTCAAAAATTGACTATTTTCACTAGTCGATTTAATATTAAAATATTCAATTTTCACAAATAAACTTTTAATTCGATTTTAAAAGTTCTAAAATATCATTCTAACTCAAATATGATATAATAAAATTTTACAAATCATTTTCAATCATATTTAACTCAATTTTCAATTATTTCCGTAATTTAACGTATTAAATTATTGATTTAATTATTCAATTAAATCCAATTATTCGAATTAAAATTATTCGACTTATAAATTCACTTATTAATATTTAAAATTAATTAAATATTCAAATTTAAATTACTAAAAATCCTGGGTCGTTACAATCTTCCCCCCTTAAAAGAATTTCGTCCTCGAAATTATTAAGTAAGAAAAGTTACAGAATTTATTAACTTTCCCAAAATCCATAGTTAAATTTCTTATAATAACTTACTAAGTTTTCAAATCATACTTAGTTATCTTTTCAAAAACAACTACTATTGTTTAACTTTCAATTCCAAATCAAAGTTAAAGTTTCCAAAATTTTCCAATTTTCTCAAATTTTTTCTAACGCCTTAAATTTTCGGAAAAATTCGCCATAGTCTCCTTTGCGCGGCTCGATCCGAAAAAAAAAAGACAGTATATATATCACAAATATACATCTCATCAAGTAATGAGGCATCCCGAAGGGAAAATTTTGTAAAAGTACGATATGTAATCCGAGATATGTACCTTATATTTTATTAGCAAGCATATACGGCTAATATAGCACGAAAGCGAGCTCCAAATGCGAAGCAAACGCGATCCGCACCTACTAAACACTCAACAAACAACATGAGAATCATGCATATAGACAATAGTATCAATATACAACATATAGCAACATAATAACTATATATGCCAACATAGCAATTGAAACAAAAGCAATATATTCAACCATCAACCAACTAGCATTCATTTTCAATTAGTTTATATTCACTAATTCATATTCAAGTTGGTTCACTTCCAAATCAAATTCAATTCTACTTAAGATTCACTTAATTTCCAATTGAATTTCCAATTACTTTAGCTTCCAATTTCATTAATACTTAATGAATTATATACAATCAACTAACAATCAAATATCAACCAATGTATATTTATTACAACCAATTTCCTTTGCTTATATTCATTCAATTTAGTTTCAACACCATCACTTTCAATTGGTTTAATTAAATTGATTTTCATTCAATTTTTCAACTTCTAATAACATTAGATTTTAATGAATTACACTTACATTCATTACTTCCTATCAATTATTCACATTTAATTGATTAATATTCAATCCATTCATTCAATTTGGTTTAACACCTTTACTTTCAATTTCATTAGATTTTAATGAATTAACACTTATATTCATTATTTCATATCAGCTAAATTCACATTCAGTTGATTTACATTCAATTCATTAATTCAATTCAATTTCTAAAGTTGAATTTCATTTACGTAACTTAAGTTCATATCTATCATTTAACTTTATTAATTTACTTTGATACTAATATCAACTTCATTCAACATCTCTTAAGTTATACTTCCATTTTACAAACATCACTTGTTTTTACTTAACTTAAATTCACTTATAAATCAATTCATTTTTATTTTCAACTCATATTCATAAATATATTCATATAGTTTCACTCCTTATATATATATATATAAGTTTATTTCACAATTGTAAATCACTTTAATTATAATTCAATTCTCATAATTCTTTTGCTTATACAATTATTCTTCAATTTAGATTATTCAAACAACTAAACAATCTACTTATATACACTTTAATAATTCTGAAAAATTATTCCTTCATATACAAAATATAATCAAGGTAAAATTATTTTATTTACCCAATTTAAAACAATATTGTGTCGAATTGTTCTATACAAATGTTTATAAACCCCTTCGGCATAGTTGTACAGACCGTGCTGACGAAGGTTCATATGCCACTCAATAAACCAATCAACACAATATAAAACAATTTTATATATTCACTAACAAATACGCTCTCATAGCTATTATTACTCTCAACTCAATCTAGAGTACTACTGACTCTATCTCTAATGAGTAATACCCGACAGAACCATGGTTGTCGCTTAACCATATGCTCTGATACCACCTGTGAAGGACCTCATTTCCGCCAGCAGCGACCGGTAGGCTTTTCAACCATCCCAGCTCCACCGTGGCTCACAGTGATACCCCAAACTTGCTTTTACGGCCACCCTTTCGAATGTCACGGCTTCGCCTAACCAACCCCGTAAAGAGGACGTGTGGGGGTAAGAGTCTCCCGTTCGCCACCAAACCGCGAAGCGAGAAACCCCCATCACATATCACCTAGCATAAGCAAGACTGGTGTGAGAACTCAAAACAGTTTATTTATCTTTAAAATCAAAATAGAGGAATATTTTTAAAGTCAATTCGCAATGCTTTTAAAAATGAGACTACCATAAGGCCTCCCGCACACACACACAATGCAAACGCAGAATCGGAGGAGATTTCTCCTTATGATAGTCAAAGATGCTTGATACGCATTTAAAAGAACACTTGATATTATTATTAGTGTATAGTGTAAGAAAAATTCATTTCGAAAGTAGAATATAAATCTTAGCCAACATACGACCATTATCGTATGCCTACTATAGCCACCATCCAAACAGTGGTGACCACCATAAGTGAATGGCAGGTTCTACAACTAATACCGTACAAGGTTTCGTATTGGGAATTGGATTTCCAACGAATGATCAGGCCAAGGAACTTCCCATTGCCACATGAGAATGCCTCTGGAAGGACATCCCCGAGAACCAAACCGGATCTCTACCAACACAAGGCCGGGTTACCCCTAACTGAGTAACAACTGACCGAATATGCCATCCCCTGGTCCTTTGGGACCTTTCACCGAGCGCTCGCAATCAATTCACACAATCATAAAGTGTTTTCAACATGAGTAAGCATCTGGGCTCCATACCATGATACCACCCTTTTCCAGAAGGAAATGCACACATCCTAAAGGGCGCTACCCCTCATAACCTTGCTGCATCTTTCCTGTTTTGACCATTCCCGAGGTGTGAGGCTCGACGAAGTCACGTCCACAAAAACATACTTTATACAAAAGCCATGCTTTGGGTCAACAAATGATCATAGAGATGATCACCAAGATAGACGATCAAACAAATGATCCTATCCCAAATAATCAACACAATGATCATTTCACAGCAACATTCAGCGTGTCACATTACCAAATTGGGAATATATCGCTGATAACATTCAACTACATAACCTCTAAGGGTGTTAAGCTAAAAGAATAAATTCTCCGCCACCAACAGAAATATATTTGAAAGAAATCAGCTTTATCTCTCAAATTGTAATGTCAGACATACAATCCATACAAGTCTGTTCCGGGATCGAACAGAACCGAAGGCACTTACAAAGAAGTCCTTGCAATCCGGGTATTCACAATCCCGATCGAATTTCCCATCACTTAGGGAATCTCTATACCAGGAGCTACCCAGTGCAGAGACAACCGATAGGTCATCCTATCGCTTTCGCAAATATCCGGTCTTCAACACCGGTCATCAATGCTATCCATTACGTCGTATCACTATTCGAGATGGGTAATCCGAATAACGAGCGCAATAATTTAAAAACAAGTGTAGCATTCAAATTCAACAAATCCCAACAAATACCTTTCAAAGGTAAATATTGATAGTCGGTTATTGAACTATCAATGGATATGCACAACATTACCAGATTCCAAATAATTTTTCAAATTATTTATTTTCCAAAAATATCTTTACAAGATATATAATTTCAATACCTCAAAAATAAATCAATATTTATTTTTAAAAGAATTCCACTTCCTTTTATAAATTCCATAGTGAATTTATATTCCAAAATATCTATGAATATACGACTTCAATTATTCACTTCTATTTATCTTCAAAAAGATAAATTCTCAAAATATTCACTTTATATTGGAAAACATTTCCATACTTATTTAATAAGTAATTCACAAATCTTTTTAATTTCAACTCTTGGAAAATATTCAATATACTTAAATCGAAATTAAGCATATATTTCATTCTTTAAGGAAATCATTCTCTTAACCATATTTATTTGGGCCAAAACGAATGTTGCGTAAAACATCGTTACGACAACCCAAAATCACTAGTATAGGGATTCGAAATTAAAATAGATATATAAATCCCAATACTATACAAAACATTTCCTTTCGGAAAGCATTTACTATAACAACAGTGTTATAGTCCACAATTTCCTTCTATTTCTCGAAAACGTCTATTTCAACAATGAATGTTGAAATCTATGGTTTCGAATCTCAACATATTTTAAAACATCGTTAGATCGTTTTAATTCTATTTAAAACATTACATCCAAAACAATTTCTTTAACATATTATTCACTATTCAAAAACGTGAATGCACTACGTTAATCAATTTCATCCTTTCTATACATTTTATTTTAAAGGATTATTCACAGTCAAAAACGTGAATATAACCCCATTAATAGGTTTCAACAATTTACTTATCAAAATAAGTCGTTTGCGAATTTATAAAACAACGTTTATAAATTCCTTTATTAACCTACTCAATTCATAACTCAATTATAAACCAAAGATCTATATTTTAAGTTAAACACTTATAATTTATTTGTTTTCACAATCGTTCCTTTAAACTTCATAATTATCAATCTTATAACTTATAAGATTCAATTATTTATCCAAATATATTCTTTAATAACTTCACAAAATTTATAAATCTTACTATTTATAAATTTCATTTATAACTTCACCGTTTATAATTCTAGAAACTTCATTTATTTATGAAATTCATTCACTTCATTCAAACACTTATAAAAACTCGTTTTATAATCTCAATATTTCAATTTATAAATATTCAGTTATAAGTCTCTTATACAAATCAATTTATATTATTATTTCAAAACGGCTTTAAAGTCTTTTATAATTTCACCATTTTGATTTATAAAATAATCAAATTTTATAAATCCTATTTGTAAACTTTTTACAATAAATCCAAAAGTCCCAATTTAACTATTTTATAAAATCATTAGCCTCATATTTTCAAAAATCAATCTTTAACCATATTTCTCAAAGATCATAGTTTTTATAACATTAAAATTTATACGTTTACTTATTTAAAATGGATTAATTCCAAAAATATTTTATAAACGTATACTTTCAAAAATCACTTTAAAATCATTTTAAAATCCCAAAATTTGGTTCAATGATGCTACACACCAAATAGCCAATCACGACAACAACGATATCATATATCGATATGATAATCTATCAAATATCAAAATATCTGAATTCAAATAAATGCTGTTGAGGAATCCAGTTGGATCCCTCCAACCTGTTTTCCTGCATCCACAAACATTAGCACAATACCAATTCCGCTCCAGTACGAAATTATCGCGGTATATGGGATTTAAAATATTATCCGCTTAATAGACGGCGCAATAGGGTCTCATCCGCTATACAAATGCGGGAAATCAATAACTGCAATATATACATATGCCAATATATATATATTGCTATTATATATAATACCAATTTCACTATTTATGAAATATTCGCGGTATATGTTTTTAATAAATAACATCCGCTTACTAACGGCGCATAATGTCTATTTTAACAATCAATAGATAACAATCATCATTCAAACATGCATTCAAATATTTTAAATCTAACTATTTAAAATAAAATCGAAACCGATTCGATTGAGTGAGAAGTTCTCACCTTGATTTCAATTCCGTTTTAGCGATTTATTTCGAATAAAATTAAACGGACGTTTAATTTTACCCAAAATTCCCACTAACTCCAAACGACTCCAATCCAATTTCATCGCGTAGTGCTCGTCCATACGATTCCAACGCAACTGGTTTCGCGCGATTTCAACCTCGTATGAAAAAGATATGCATTTATGAAGATTCACGAATTTATATACATAAATTTACAACCTTTTATTTTAATTTATAAACCTTAGTTTAATCACAACCTTTGATTTCAATCCCCTGCAATCTAAGCCGTGCGCACCTTCTCCCTTACTCACGCGTTTCACGTTTCCAGGTTGCCGAACTAAACCCAACATCACGAACTAGGGTTTCAATTGTCGACCACCTCGACGCACATGAACACGATCAAACACCTGCAGGTTGTAGCCCATAGCCGACTCCATACTCGGCTCGAATAACAAGGAGCTCGGCCCCCCTACATGCGCGCGAACCGAGAACACACGGCCACGAACGCGATCATCTACCTCCCTCCACGTTGCTCCGATGATTATCATCGCCGTATGGATCTGAAGCTCTCGGGATGCTCTTCATCTTTCATGTTGGAAGTTTCTCGAATCGTTGCACGGATTTGAAGAGATTGAGGAGAGAAAATGGAACAATTTCGGTCTTCGAATATTAAGGTGGCGGCTGCCTTTAGATTAGGGTTTATTTTTTTTTCTTTTTTTATTTTTGTGATAGTGGGCTATTTATAGGAAAATCGATCGACACTATTCATTCCGGAAATTCCGAACTCCGATTTACGCGCCGTAACCAGCGTTTCTAGGGTTTACCCCGCGTTCCGGACACAATGAAACAGGTTTCGAAAGCTAATTCGGTCATCTGTGCGAGTTATGGCTATAAACGTTCAATTTGAATTAAACCGATTTAAACGATTTTCTAGGCGTTTTAATTTGTACCGGACAAACGGTAAATCCAATTGACACGAAATTTGAAACCTTACAATAATATCACATTACGGATCCGATGAAACTGGTTTCGTCGAAATCCGAGACTTTTTGAAAAATGGCTATTTTAACTCGCCAAATTAATATTAAAAACAATTCGATGCGTTTCGAGCTGCCACGATCAAACGATAACTCTGATTGACACGAAAATTAAAATCCGGTAATAACTAACTATTACGGATCCAATGGAACTAGTTTCGTTCAATTCCGAGACTGTTCAAAAATTGACTATTTTCACTAGTCGATTTAATATTAAAATATTCAATTTTCAGAAATAAACTTTTAATTCGATTTTAAAAGTTCTAAAATATCATTCTAACTCAAATATGATATAATAAAATTTTACAAATCATTTTCAATCATATTTAACTCAATTTTCAATTATTTCCATAATTTAACGTATTAAATTATTGATTTAATTATTCAATTAAATCCAATTATTCGAATTAAAATTATTCGACTTATAAATTCACTTATTAATATTTAAAATTAGTTAAATATTCAAATTTAAATTACTAAAAATCCTGGGTCGTTACAACAAAACCATAAATTCTACCTATCATGAACAGCTCCTAAACTAAAAGAATATGTAAGAATTATAACAAATAAACTGACCACCGATATTTGATTGATGAAATATACAAAAAAAATTGTATTGACAATGTGTACAAATATTCACGTTTCTATGCTTTATACTATAACTCATAATAGAATCAAGTGATAAAGTCATACAAATCATGGTTTCTGTGATTTTTGATACTATTGGTAAGGACATCTGTTATATTCTAGGTTGTGTTGTTTCACATTTAGCTTATCCATTACACACGTTTGCAAAGTATGGGTAGGAGAATACTCACCATATTATGTGCATTGTAGTATAATTTAAAACATATAACTTTTTAATAAGTCATAAAAATTCATATTCTGTTAACTTAATAATTAAAACTCAAAATCAAAAATGTAAAATAACACTATAATTTTAAAATACCTTAAAACAGAAAAATGCCTCCTCCAAGTTCTCCTAAAGTGATGAACAAGAAGAGCCTAAGAGTTTAATCCTTCACAAATCAAATAAGAAATTCACTTTATGTGCTTACGAAAAAGCAAATAAAAGTAGTTGAACGATGTCAAAAGAATTTATTTATGGTTTAGAATACCTGAGCAACAAGCATTTGGCTATTTCATATCATGCATCCCCATCCAACATCGCTACTTAACTTCGAATTAACTAGTTTGAAAACCTAGAATGAAAATGCAATGTACATATAAATTGCATGGTACAACAAACTAGTGAACGTTTCTTATTTCCTTTTTTTGGCAGGATAACAAATAAGCTCACGAGGTATCTCCAAACATACCCTATGAATAACATTAATTCTTCATAGCCTCGTGTTACATGTGATATGAAGTATCTAGTATGCTCATTCAATCTCCTTAGCCTTCAAGATGCAAAAATCCATTGAACACTTAAGCAATTAGATGGGCATGCTACGGATCTCAGATTCTCCAAAATAACAACCTTTTCTATATGATGTCAAATCCTTGGAACTTCATTCTTAATAATCATTTATGAGTATTCCAAAAGTGTTTAGACATTTAACAAGGAAGAGGGTGTTAATAATGGAACGGGTGTTTGGAAAAAGTCCAAGAGACTTATTACTATGGTCAACAACAAGCAATGATAATAAAATAGAATACAAAATAATGACCGTCTTGAGGCAAGAACTCGTCTTCTTGATTTGGTAATGATGCACTTCAACCATTACAAACTATCTTCGAAAATCACACCTACTACACCACTGTGGTGCCTATTTTAGTAAATAAAAGCATGCACATGGATATTGAAGAAGGTAGCAACTAAAATTACCAATAGCATTATAACATGCTGACACAAGGACAAATACAATAATTTCTGGTAGATATAACAAAATGCACACATGCTTAGTTATAATATTTTAGAAGAAAGGAAACTCAGCTATCAAATCTATCCAAAACCTTGTTATTTTGTAACGTGTAAAAAACATAAATTGTTGAAACGTTGTTTTTAAGCAAAATGTTAGTTCTCATTGGTGAATCATTCCAGACCCTCATCTGTTAATGAATGGTAGGCACTGCTTTCACCTCATTATAACAAGCAAGGGTTAAGGTTTAAATTTGAAGATCAGGACTACTAAATCATCAAATAAATAATTCCCTTGGTAGATACGAAAATCAAACCTTGTTAAATAATCCCAGAGACTATTCAACAAAATGACATCTTGTGAACTAGATTTGCTAATAGAGAATGTACTAAAGCAGATTTAATGATGCCAGGTATACTAATATTGCACCTAAATTAAACTCTAATTTCGAGTATTCCTTCAAATCATTGCACTCGTTCATAGCATCTCAAGAATAAGTAATATAACTGTGCACTAATTAGTGTTTCTTCTTAAGTTATAAACATGAAAAAACCTTAAATTTCTACAAGCTATGAAATGTTATATACATTTTTTCCCAAGAACCAACAAGGTTAGTCTTATCTTGGGAAAAATATAACAACGGTGTCATAATTATTCCATCTATTAATTAACTACTTTTAGATAGTTCAATTAGAATTATCATTCGCTGTTATTGGAATTGTATTATTCATTTGTTTTTACTCATGGCACAATGACCAGTGCTGCAGTTTTCCTTCGATACTAACATAGATATCAAATGTATAAATGCAAAGTTTTGTTTCTGTTCTTTCTAACTCAAAACTAAAGTATCACAAAAGGATCATACAACCATCGTAATATAATTTATCCTAAAATAAAACTAGTAATTATTTTGATAGTATTTGATGAACAATATTAGGTGGGTATATTGGAATAGGATTATTTAGAGGTATGTGATCCTGTCTGCATTTTGCAACTTTTTCGAGTAAAGCTGGTTGATTCGTAATTGAAAATACAAATAAAATAAAAGAGAAAGGTCAATTGTTTTTCATAGGTCTACAATTAGGTACCATATAAATCCAATCTCTATGCGAAAACAAAAATAATTATTTCGATCTTGTTTGCTAAATGCTGTCTAAAATAACCTATTTTTGATTTCCTTGCAAAATAATTTTGGGTAATCTCCAACATGCAATAAAATAAGAACAAAATCAAAATTTTCAACATTTCTTCTTTGGAATTTTTGTATTTCATGAAATCAAAAGATTGTTACCTCGCTAAAACGAATGGAAAAAAATCCGTTATCACTCTTCCACTGACGAGCTGCAGGCGATTCTCTTCCACTGACAATTGCAAGGACGATGAGGATGAAGATGCTGATTCTCTTCCACTGACGATTGCAAACGACGAGGATGAAAACGCCGATTCTCTTCCACTGACGAGCTATAGGCGACGAGAATTAGGTTGGAGGAAGATTCTATGATTGAAATTTTAAGTTTTGTTTGGATTAAAATTTTGGGGAAATTTTTTATTCCTAAGGATTGAATAGTTGGAAATGAAAGGAGGGAAAGAAAAATGTTCGTGCTAAATCTCACAGCGTTAGGGTTAGGAAATTTAGAAAGTTAGCGCCGAAATAATTCATTCTTAGCGCCACAATCAGAAACGCTATTTGCACCAGCTAAGAAAGTAAACTTTTCTTGTAGTGATATATTCGACCTAATCCAATAGCCAATATAATAGCTAAGTTAAACGACAACATCAATTATCCACAAATATACGCCTTATCTCATCGACATAGCAATAGCCAATATAGTGGCTTTCATTAACTATAACTCCTAAATAGGAGATTACGAATCTCACTATAACTCCTAAATAGGAGATTACGAATCTCAAAAAGGCTAAGGAATGGCAACTATGAATCACACCATATAGAACTCGACTAAGAGTTCAAAACTCCAAATGTAGTCACCATATAATCAACGCGATAGCACTCAGGCTATATAAATAATCCAACAAAGGCAATTATTGTGATTTGAATGGTTTGTTTCCAAGTGTGGCACTGACTAGTAGTTAGTAAACCGTTAAGTGAGAACGTGTGGTATGAGACGCACTATTAACACATTTCGAGTTCTTATCTGAGAGTTTGTGACATATTCACGATGTATTGCAAGTACTTAGGCTTTTGGGTCCCATGTGTACATATATAGCTGTTGGACTAACCATGAGCTGTTGGGTCCTAAAAGAGGCCGGGGGGTCTCTTGTACACTGTACTTGGCAGGTTGTTAGGCCATAGAATGGGCTGTTGGATCCTTTCTACATTTACAACTACTGGGCTATTATTGGTCTACTGGGTCCTATTCCTTATATTGCTGTTTTTCTGGATTTCTCCATGTTGACACGTGCGTTTACTAAATCGTTTAATTCTATTCCTCATGCGCTCGAAGAGTGAAAAAATGTATGGTTTTATATATATAAACTTTGTTTTAAGGAAAAATACTTTAGAATGCGATTTCATATAAAGTATAACATATGAATATTTCTAATTATAAAGAGATTTTCAAAATCGATGATTTTTGAATATTTTTCGAAATCGATTTAAAACCCAATTTTTTCCAAAGTTTATTTTCCTATATATAAAATCACATTTTTGCACCCTTCGAGCATATGAGGAAGAGAATTAAACGATTTAGTTATTGGTAACGTTTCTTCAAAACTAGCGGTAACGGTAATTTTACCCGTTAATTTATTATACACGTAAATTCATGTAATATGCTTTGTTGCAAGCATTTTGGAACTAAATAAATGATTAAATTTATTTCAGTAAACAGGTAAAATAATGTTAAGTACACTTCTTTTCTTTCTCATTTATGTATTTTATTAAGTGACATAATAAACTGTATAATAAAGCAGTGTAATAATGTAAAAACATATCAACTTACCGACTTTTCTAGAAAAACGATGATTTTTCATTACCAGTGTAATGGTTACTAGATTATCGATATACCAGTCTTTTTTTATAAAGCCTATCAGTAATGACAATGATAACCAATTTTTGCTTATCAGTAGAAACGATACGGTAACGATATGTGCGAAATGGTAACGATAACCATTACCATATCAGTCATAACAGCCACTGCCCATTGGACCGATCTTGGTAGTTCGTCATGATCAAAATATGACAAATAACTATTTAATTAAATAAAACAATAAAAGAAAAAATAAATTACAAACAAACACGTCATAATAACACAAAAAAGCAAAAATGTCAAATAACACAAAACAACTACGCTTAAAGTCAGGGTGAGTGTTAAAGTTGTCAAATGAATCGGAATTCGAAAAAAAAAACACCCAACATTTTTATGTTAATTCAAACCTGTAGCTGTAAGTGATTTAATTAAACTAAAAAATAATAATAGAATTTACCATATATATTGATTATGACGTTTAATTTCTTCAAAAAAAAATACAAATTTGTAATTAGAATATCTGTATCTATCGTTTTCTATTTTTTCCTCTAATAAACAATGTTGAAATATTTTCTAAATACAAAATCTAATTTGAATATTAAATCAATTATAAATCTATTATAACATTAAATTGTTTGATAGAATATTATTTTGTAAGCGGACAAAATAGAGTTAAAAAATATCATAAGACGGTATAAATTAGTGACACACTAGTTTCCATCGTGTAGGATCAACACAATACAAGTACAATACTTCTCTAAGCAACGTCAACTAGGAACTATGCAAGTTCCAAATACAACACACATGACATCTGTACTGTTCTATCCCATATCGAATAATTGCATAGTATAACCCAACCTAGAGCAAGACACGAACATATTTCAAAGCTATTCAAGTGCATTGGTTGTGGGGCAAAAGGGTTTGAAGAAGAAAAAATCACTTTATTTAATTTTGCAATAAATCTTTATTTTGTGTTTATATGAATAATAAATAACATAATCACCCCTAGCACACGCCATTAACTCTATTAAAACTAATAAACCACAAGACCAAAAAAAACTATGCCAGAAATCGTCCTATAAAAAATTGAGCTGAACAAGACTCATCAGCAGACATCATGGATCTTGAACAGGTGATAATCGTCCAACGACATCATATCACCGTAAATATTCCTGTAAAAATTGAATCGAACAAGGCTCATCAACATACATCATGGATTTTGAATAGGTGATAGTCATCCAACGACATCATGTTAGTTCCAGCAATTCAAATCAAATTATCCCGCCTAACCAAAATGGTAATCTACATGATGTCGTTCACTTATAAAAGGAAGGGAACGTTGTAGCAGAATGGGGATTGAAAAAGACTTAGTCAGAGAATTTATTTCATTAAAGTATCAAATTAATTTAGAAGTGTAGAATTATGTGCTTGTACTACAAAAGGATGAAAGAGAAAGGTTTGATCTGTAGGCGTATGATTCCTTAACATCTGTGTAGGATCGAATTAACCCTAGAGGGGGGGGGGGTCAATTAATTTTCTTAAGGATGAATAAAAATTCCAGCACAGATAATAACAAAGTAAATGCAGAAATAAAAATGACAAACAAGTTTACACAGATTCGGCAAAACCCGTCTGCTGCTGACCCTGTAAACTCGCAACCCTTGCTAACCTGATCGTTCTAACCCTAAGCTTAAAACCTTGCCACAACTCAACCACCAAGTTGCGAATTCTCGAACTACGCCTTGTATTCTTACATAGTTACAAATTAGAGTTTTATAAAATTAAAAATAAAACTACAATAAAAATAAAATTGAAACCCTAAATTACAGGCATTAATATAAGTTAGCCCAAAAGGAAGAATAAACAAATAAACCTATTTTGAAGATGTGATCCAGTAGAAACAAAAGTGATTCTCCTCTTGTATTTAATTAGGTCGTTCTTCCTTCATCTCTCCGTTCTACGGAAAAATTACTCTTCTTAGTGAAGCCGTCGATTCCAATTGATCGATTGAAGAGATTTATTCACCTTGATTGCTTCGTCAGTCGATTTCCTTGCTTGACTCCTCTCGGTCACTTCGTTGTTGTGTTTGTTGAAACCTCGTTTACGACGTTTCATACTTATGATAGTTTGACTACGACAACTATATACGTTGATTTTCTAAACTAACTTGTTTTTGCAGGAAAATCTACAAGACCGGATTCAAATGAACTTCATACTTCATATATGCTGTATTGAGTCTTGTTTAGAATTAAAATGATGTTAAAATCTCTCCTTTAGATATATATGTTGACATGTACACATACACACATGCACAGAGCATATTTGAATTTTCAGCTCAAATTCAGAATCTGAATTGACCGTTTCAGACGTCTGAATCTGTAATCAAATTTATTTTTTCAGGCAATATTTAGACGTCCGAATTGGAATTTTCAGACGTCCGAATCAGGTCAAAAATGACCTATTTTCTTTTTGGTTTGCACGTTAACAATTTTAGAAGTCTGAATTCTAATTTTCAAACGTCTGAATTCCTACAACAGCTATATTTTTGAATAGACATTTCTCTTCCATAAAGAGATACGACTTTTTATCGAAAGGTATGTCCATATACTTTCATGATAACTATTCACGGACAATTGCATCTTTTTATACTATATATAAACATGTTAGAAATCGTCAGTTTTATTCACTAAATCCAATCTAACTCTTTCTATTCTTAATCTACTTTGATTCTAGCACTCTAGTGCATTCAAGTTCATACAAAATCATTCATTTACTTCCATATTCTTCACACACACACACACACACACACACACACACACACACATATATCAAAAGGAGAAGATTATAGGAAGGTTGTACTATCAATAGACAAATCCGTGTTATCAAGAACACACTGTGTCAAATACTCTTTGTATAAGTTGAAGTCCTGTTCTGCTGTTCAGTCAAGTGAAGTCCTCTTCGGCTGCTGAGGCATCGAAATCATGTTCTGTTGTTCAGGTGTTGTAAACTTGTTCCTCTGGTTTAAGTGATGATTGTTGTTAGTGAAATTCCAAAAGGAGTCTGGGACTGGACGTATAACGGGAAGTTCGAACCAGTATAAAATTCCTGGCGTGCTTGTTTTATTTTACTTATTTTTTATTGCTACAGTATCTTAGTTATTTCCACACTAGTTTAGTATAATTCCATATTGCACGATCCACACTGTCTTTTCATTTGGTATCAGAGTTTGGCATCTTATAACCGTTACACAGTTATCTGATATCTCACTAATATGAAAAACAACACTAGCACTACCACTAACATTGTCACAAACACTAGTTTTATTGAAGGTCAATATACTGCACGACCTCCTCTATTCAATGTCATGAATTACAACTATTGGGCAACACGAATGCGTATTTATATGCAAGCCCGTAGTTTTGATGCATGGAATGTTACACAAGCAGAATATACTGCACCTACTACTGGATATACTACATGGATAGCTGCATAAAAACAAGATGCTTCTACTAATGCTAAAGCAATGAATATGTTGTTTTGTGCATTAGATAAAAATGAATTTAACCGAGTTAGCATATATAACACTGCATATGAAATATGGAGAACACTAAAAGTCACTCATGAAGGTATTAACAAGGTTAAACAAAGTAAAATATCTATGCTTAAGAACCAATTTAAAATTTTTAGGATGAAGCAAGATGAAACTATAAATGATATATACTCCAGATTTCAAGATATTAATTATTCTTTACTAGGACTAGGAGAAATATACTCCGATTTTGATATTGTTTCAAAAATCCTTAATTCTTTAACGGATGAATGGGAAAGAAAAGTCTTAGTTATTGAAGAAGCTAATGATCTCTCTACCATGAAACTAGAAGAGTTAATAGGAAATCTAATGTCCTACGAAGTGAATTTGCAGGCTAAAAGAGTACAAGCACAAGACAAAAAGAATATGGAATTTCATGCTGAAAAAGAAGAATCAGACTTGGATGAAGAAGACTTAGCATTCATTTCTAAAAACATTAAAAAGTTTTTGAAGTACAGAAAAGGAAATTGAAACAACGGGGAAAGAAACTTCAACAATAATATAAATAAGCCATCTTCATCTGTACTAGAATGCTTTAACTGCCACAAGAAGGGGCACATGCAAAAAGTTTGTCCAGAACAAAAGAAAACATATCACAATAAAAAACAAAAGGACAAGTTTAAAAGAAAAGCAATTTCAGTAACATGGGATGATTCAGGTTCTTCTTTTACAAAAGCAACAGTGACAGTGAAAATGAACAAGCAAATGTTTGTTTTATGGCTACAGAGAATGAGGTAAATGATCTTACTTTTGATGATATGATTGAAATTAATTCAGAACTTCTTGATACCTTAAAAAGTATCAAAAGAAAATATAAAGAGGCTCTAGAAAATCAGAGAAAAGCAGAATTCGAGAGAGATATGCTTAACGATGAAAAGAAAATATTAGAAGAAGAACATGGAAAACTTTAAGATACCTTCTCTAATGATAACTCTCAACTTACTTTATTGAGTCAAGAAACCGAGACTCAAAAAGAAAAGAATGATTCTCTTATCTCTGAAAATCATGAGCTAAAAACTAAAATCAAAATGATAGAATTAGATAATACTTGTCTTAAAACTAAGTTAGATAATATTACCAGAAATGTTTCTAACTTTAATAAAGGTCGAGAAACTTTGTCCAATATTCTTGAAAATTCTCAATCCACTTCTAATAAAAAGGGACTAGGATATTCTAAGCAATCAAAGGCTCCATCTAAAAAGGAAACTAGGAAAAATATTTCTAATCCTACTACTCATCCAAAAAGGAACAATAACTCAAAAACCATAAAAATATGGGTTCCTAAAACAAACAATAGTTTGATTAGGAATAAATATATAAATACCTTTTTGGAAACTGTTTATAAAAATAAAAATTATATTTTTAAGGGGGACACTGAACCCACTTGGGTTTGGTTTCCTAAGACCTAACTCTTAGGACCCCATCAAAAAGTGGGTACCAATGTCATTTTTTTTGTAGGACCCACTTAAAAAGAGAGGAAAATGGATACTCGACAGCGGTTGCTCAAAACATATGACTGGAGACAAAAATATGCTATCAAACATTACTTACTCTAATGGAGGCTCTGTCACCTTTGGAGACAATTCCAAAGGATATATCATCGGAAAAGGAGACGTCAGCAATGTCGGTACATCTAATTTACTTCTTATTTCCAATATTTTACTAGTAAAAAATTTAAAACACAATCTTTTAAGTATCAGCCAGTTATGTGACAAAGGATTCAAAATCTCTTTTTCTGAAGATAAATGTAGCATTTTGGATAAAAATCAAAATCTTATATTTGAAGGAAATAGAGACAGAAATATCTATATTCTGAATATGAAAATCAATCACAATTCAGATATGTGTTTAATAGATGAAGAAAATGATCCTTTTCTATGGCAGAAAAGATTCTGTCATATTAACTTCAAAACTATAAATAAGATTTCTAAAAATAATTTAGTCAGAGGTTTACCAAAAATGAATTTCAAAGTCAATCATATTTGTGATGCATGTCAATTAGGAAAATTAGCCAAATCATCTTTTAAATCTAAGAAATTTATTTCTACATTACAACCACTTGAATTACTACACATGGATCTATTTGGGCCAACCCAAGTTCAATCCTTAAACCACAATAGATATGTGTTTGTGATAGTAGATGATTTTTCTGGATATACTTGGACCATTTTTATGAAAAATAAAAGTGATACGTTTGAGCATTTTAAAATTTCTGTCAAACAAATTCAAAATTTAAAAGGTTTAAAAATAAAGAACATAAGAAGTGATCATGGAGAAGAATTTGAAAATGAAGATTTTGTAAAAAGAAAGGATTTTTTCATAATTTTTCGTTTCTTGGAACCCTACAACAAATTGGAGTTGTAGAATGTAAAAGCAGAACTTTACAAGAATGTGCAAGAACTTTGTTAATGAAAGCACTCTTCCAAAATAATTTTGGGCAGAAGCTGTTGCAACTGCTTGTTATGTTTTGAATCGTGTGTCTATTCGACCTCTCACGAAAACACTTCTTATGAACTTTTTACTAGAAGAAAACCAAAGATATCTTATTTCAAAGTTTTTGGTTCAAAATATTTTATATTAAATACCAAAGATCGGCTTGGAAAATTCGATGCGAAATCCGAAGAAGGAATCTTTTTAGGATATTCAAATTGTAGCAAAGCTTATCGAGTATTTAATAAAAGATCAAATACCGTTGAAGAAATTTTGCACATATCTTTCGATGAAAATATTCCACAAAAACCAAGTATAGAAGATGATGAAGATTTTTCGAATAGCATCACAAATACGGAAACTACAAATCTTGAAAATGATGAAAACATTGTTTATAATAATAATGATGAATTAAGATCTCCACAAAAATATTACGGAATCATCCCATTCAAAATATTATTGGAGAAATTAATTCAAACGTACGAACTAGAAGTCAACTGAATCAAATGGGCCTCGTAGCATTCCTTTCCAATATTGAACCAAAGAATCCCAAAGAAGCTTCCACAGACGACTACTGGACAATTGCAATGCAAGAAGAGCTAAATCAGTTTGAACACAATGAAGTTTGGGAATTAGTTCCTAGACCAAGTGACCAAACTGTTATTGGAACGAAATGGGTCTACAAGAACAAAGCAGATGAACAAGGCAACATTACCAGGAATAAAGCAAGATTAGTTGCATAAGGATACAATCAAGAAGAAGGAATTGACTACGAAGTAACATTTGCTCCAGTTGCAAGACTAGAAGCAACACAGATCTTAATGGTCTATGCATGTTTTCACAATTTCCAACTTTATCAAATGGACGTTAAAAGTGCTTTTCTGAATGGTTATATAAAAGAAAATGTGTATGTTGAACATCCTCCCTTATTTATTCACGAGAAATTTCCAAATCATGTCTACCAACTTAAGAAAGCTCTATATGGTTTAAAACAAGCACCACGTGCTTGTATGATCGACTAAAGACATATCTAATTTCTTCAGGATTTCAAATTGGAAAAGTTGATCAAACATTTTTTATTAAACATTCGAAAAAGGATATTTTAATAGTTCAAATTTATGTTGATGATATCATTTTAGGTTCTACCAATGACATGTTGTGTCAGGACTTCGCCGAAATAATGACCAAGGAATTTTGAAATGTCTCACATGGGAGAACTAACATATTTTCTTAGTTTACAAATTAAACAACTTCAAAATGGCATTTTCATTAATCAAGAAAAATATTGTGATAATTTAATTAAATGATTCAGAATGGAAAATACTTCTGCCAAACCAACTACAATGAGTACAACAACACATCTTGAAAAAGATGAAAGTGGCAAAAGTGTTGACCAAAAATTATACCGAAGTATGATTGGATCATTACTATATTTAACGACAAGTCGACCTGACATAATGATGAGTGTTTATTTGTGTGCTAGATTTCAGGCCAACCCAAAGGAATCACATTTAAGAGTCGTGAAACACATATTACGTTATCTCACTAACACCAAGAATTTTGGTCTATTCTATCCAAAAGAATGTCCATTCGAGTTAATTTCATATGGTGAGATGATTTCGGTGGATCTCGAACATGAAAAAGCACAAGTGGTACGTGCCATTTTATTGAAAAATCACTCGTATCTTAGTTTAGTAAGAAACAAAACCGCGTTTCTCTCTCTAAATGTGAAGCAGAATATATTTCTGCTGCTTTGGCTTGTGCTCAAGTAATCTATATGCAACAATCACTTAGAGATTTTAAAATAAACCTAACAAATTCAACTATATTGTGACAATTCTAGTACTATTAACTTGTCTAAAAATCCTGTCAATCATTCACGAACAAAACATATTGACATTCGTCATCATTTTCTTTGTGATAATTTTGAAAAATGAACAATAAATTTGGATTTTGTTTCTTCTGAAAATCAGTTGGCTGTTATTTTTACAAAACCTCTTTTAGAAAATATTTTTATCAAACTCAGACGAGAGCTTGGTATTGTCTCACTTAAAAATTTATGATATCTTTCTCTGAGATATTGTTGTCTCTACTTATCTTTACACATAAAAACTTTTACCTCTTAAGTATCTAAAACTAACTTTCATTTACAACCTCTTGTTTTGTTTGTTTTTAAATATGTGTATATTATTGTTAATATCATCTCAGCCACCATTTTTTTAACTAACATTCTATTTTTGATCTTTTCACTTTCTTTTATAAACTAATTCCGTACTTCTTATTACCAAAAGCTTATTACTATGGGTTTCAATATGATTTTTCTCCTCCTCACCATGGCTTCAAACAACAACTCTAACAACTCACCCTCATCATATTCTACATCTTTCTAGAAATATTGGCAACTCCAACACCACGTGAACCGGCTAGACCTCATTCTTCATACGAACCATCTGGTTATACTCCAGAAAAGAAGAAATCTCGACGATTTCTTTTCTTCGGTTCTCCATCAACCAAAGAAAAAATAGCCGAGATTCGTCATTACCAGAAAGAATAGTTGGATTTGCAATGAGAGATGTATACGAACAGAAAATTAATGCCAAACGACTTAGTTTTGATTGAACAAGTAGCTTTAAAATTCTGTGGTACATCTCCAAAGAAAGATGTGGTTCAACCTTCAACTTTGAATCCATGGGAACCTAGTCCACAGCGTCCTCCGGTTTCTCCAAACTCTTGGAAACATCAACCCTATTGGTCTCCATTGCAACGATACATGGAGATAACCAAGATTGAACCGGAAGATTGCAAAACTCCAGGTGATTCGAACTGATGATTTCATTTATCTATTTTTGTTTTTTGAATGATCATAATTGTATGCTATATTTCATTCAAATATTAATATAATCATTTTATTTTCTTCAATTTTTTTTATGATCAGAATTGTGTTTTGATACACATTTCAGAAGTCTGAAATGGATATTTCAGACATTTGAATATCGAAGAAGAAGAAATTTTTCTTCAGATTCAGATGTCTGAATCTCCAAAACCAGACGTCTGAATATAGCCTAAATTGAACTAATTTCTTTCAGACTCGATTTTAATCAATTTAGACGTTTGAATTGGATATTTCAGACGTCTGAAATCTGCTGACTTTTCAAAATTGAATTGCTTTTGCACGTTTTTCAATGTAACTACCCCTTTATTCAACCCCTACCTTTCTTTTATCTTCATTCTTCATCTTCTTTTTCAGTCTTTCCCTATTAAAAATCAAATCTGTCTTCCTCATATTCACTAATGGCTTCAAAACAAAAAAGATCAAGGCCATCTACTTCATCATCTACCCCAAACATTGATCAGTGGCTATGGAATGAGCAAGCAAGACAACATTTTATACAAATGAGTAGATCTAACTTCTTTCCGGGTGCTTTCATAAAATTTGAAGAGTACGACGCTTATCGGATTCAACAAGTTGTAAGAGCAAATAGGTTAGAATCTCTTATCTCTTTTGCTGCAAATAATACCAAAATCAATCATCTTTTGGTTAAATTATTCTATGCTAATATGAATTTGGATCATCATACTCCATACAATCGCAACGATTGTATTTGGACATTAGATTGTGGAGTAAAAATTTATGTACCAATTGCTAGACTTGGTGATATTCTTCAATGTCCATCAACTGGGACTGATTTGGATGAAATTGATGTCTCTCTAAACTTGGATGATAGAGACGAGGTCTCACATCAATTTTTGAATGATGACATTACTAGACTTACTTCCATTCAACTCTGTCCACAAGCTCGTATCCTCTATAGAGCTTTGATTCGATCCGTTATTCCACAGACATGGAGTTATAAAGTTGTTAACAAAAGAAACTTCCAAACCCTTTATGCTATCTATTCCAGTCAACCCATCAATTGAGATCAAGTTATTTTGAAAGAATACATAGATGTTAATCGTTAAAGGCGCTATATGACCTTTCATTATGGTGGTTATATAATGAAAATTCTCTAAAATTTTAACATTCCTTTTCCTGGTTCCGAATTCACAGCGATCAAAGAGCTTGGGTCAAAGACATTAGGTCTTATGGGTTTGCCAAAACGACCGGGAAGTTTGGCATATATTTCATTTCAAGAATGGGTTGCCAACCGTGATCAAAACCAACCCCAACCTCGTCAACATGTTCCACATGCTCAACCTATTGCTCCTCCCATAAAAGAAGTAGACAATGATGATATAGTGATTCTTTCTCCCGACTCTAGCTCAAGGAATGCTTTGGTCACTCTTTCCCAAAACCAAGCAAAGCTTAGAAGCCGAATGGTCAATCTTGAAAAGAAAAATGAAAAACGTTTCAATTCCATTCGTGGCTTTCCCAAAAAAATTTGGGAATGTATTGGTTGCTCCACCTCATCATCTACCGAAGCTTTCAACCCCACTCCATTTCAATGGTCATCAAGCTCGGGGAACAATAATGGTGAAGATGAAGATGATGATGATAATGATGTAGGAAGTGATTCAAGCCCTATATTTTAAATTCCTTTGATATTAATCGGTTTGTTTTGAACTATTTCGTTGTTTTTTATTTCTGTTTCTGTCATAAAATCCTTTATCATCTACTGGTATTGTAGTATGTTTTGAACACTCCACTTTGCTTTATCATATGATTCATATTTTCCTTTTTGCGATGTCAAAGGGGGAGAAGGTGTTGGAATTGTCTATTTATTCTAACTTGCCTTTTTTTGATAGGGGGAGTTCTTAAATAAGGGGAGTATACATACATACATACACACACACAGATATATATATATATATATATATATATATATTTCTTGTATTATATAGTTGTCATCGTCAAAAAGGGGGAGAATGTTGAAACCTCATCTACGACGTTTCATACTTATGATATTTTGACTACGACAACTATATACGTTAATTTTCTATACTAACTTGTTTTTGCAGAAATATCTACAAGACCGGATTCAAATGAACTTCATACTACATATATGTTGTATTAAGTCGTTGTTTAGAATTAAAATGATGTTAAAATCTCTCATTTGGATATATTTGTCGACACGTGCACATACACACATGCTAGAGCATATTTGAATTTTTAGGTCAAATTCAGACGTCTGAATTGGAATTTTCAGACGTCTGAATCAGGTCAAAACGACCTATTTTCTTCCTGGTTTGCACGTTAACAATTTCAGAAGTCTGAATTCTAATTTTCAGACGTCTGAATTCCTACAACGACTATATTTTTAAATAGACATTTCTCTTCCATAAAGAGATACAACTTTTTATCAAAAGATATGTCCATATAATTTCATGATAACTATCCACGGACAATTGCATCTTTTTATACTATATATAAACATGTTAGAATCATCAGTTTTATTCACAGAAATCAAACTAACTCTTTCTATTCTTAATCTACTTTGATTCTAACACTCTAGTGCATTCAAGTTCATATAAAATCATTCATTTACTTCCATATTCTTCACAAACACACACATATATATATATCAAAAGGAGAAGATTATAGAAAGGTTGTACTATCAAGAGACAAATCTGTATTATCAAGAACACATTGTGTCAAATACTCTTTGTATAAGTTGAAGGCCTGTTCTGCTGTTCAGGCAAGTGAAGTCCTCTTCGGCTGTTGGGGCATCGAAGTCCTATTCTGTTGTTCAGGTGTTGTAAACCTGTTCCTCCGGGTTAAGTGAGGATTGTTGTTAGTGAAATTCCAGAAGGAGTCTGGGACTGGACGTAGAACGGGAAGTTCGAACCAATATAAAAATTCCTAGTGTGCTTGTTTTATTTTACTTATTTTTTTATTGCTATAGTATCTTAGTTACTTCCGCACTAGTTTAGTATAATTACATATTGCACGATCCACACTGTCTTTTCAGAGTTTGGATGATGTAAAATTGGTACGCGATTTTTCCCCCTTTCAATTTGTAGCGTTCTCGACATATACTTCTACCGATGATAATGTTGGGTTTATATAGGGATTGATTTCGTATATTCCTTATATATTAGTTTATTTTGAATCCTTCAATTGCTTTTCTCGGCCATGGATTTTTGATCGAATGCCTTAGTATTTTTTGACCCGTTCATTAATATTTGATCCAACGATTTATGGGTTGATGACTGGTTCACCCTTTGAATATATTTTGATCTATGTTGACCTTCGATCAAATATACTGGTATATATTCTCATATACATTGGCTCTGTTTGAACAACTTTCGATTTCGAGTTTGACTTTTTTATTTTGGCATGAAATTCTGTAGACTTAATTTCATTTTGAATTTCTTTTGTTAATGTTGATCCACTGCTTTTAGTTGATACACTAGGTGCACATATATGTATACATATATTTGCATATATGTACATGTCAATTTTATAGTATAGGGTGTGTGCGTGGAGAGCTTGCTACCGTGTTCCTTTACTTTGATTGTTGCTTAAACTTGAGCGCATTGAAGTCTTGTTTCACCCTAGTCTTATGTACCAAACTGTTTTTAGGGTCCTTTTGCTTGTTTAAATTCTTTTTGCGACACTGCTTGTTATGTTAGGACTTGTATTGCCTTGTACCCGTGTATTTAGATTCACTGCCTATTCCTCTCTTTGCTGATTCACCTTTGTTTGTATGCTTGAATTGGTTTAGCTGTGCATTGTGCTGTGTTTGCAACACTTCAATCTTGTGCATGTGTTCTGAGTGATGAGTTGATCATATACGACCTGGTTGCGATACTTTGATTGTTTTGCTGCCTTGTATACTATGAACTTCTGAATCCTTGTCTTGTTTTACTAGACCCTTTGAACATTTTCTCGGTGCACTCTATGTCTGGTTTTGTTGTACCTACTTTTGGCTTGTACATGTTCATGTGTTTCTGAGTGATGTGTGTGCATGTTTAATCTCGACTTGCATGTTATGCAGTTTATTGCTTTAAACATACGTATTTATGCATATCGAACCATTTTGTATCCACATTGCCTGACTCTCTTTTGTCCATTTCTGACTATGTTCACTATAATTATGCACTCACTTTATTTTGCTTTGATATATGCACTGGCCTAGCTTTTGGTTTAGCTGTTTGCCTTGAACTGTCATGTATACTTGACTCTTATGCGATGTTTTGATGCATGTTGAAATGCTGGGTCTTTTTTTATACATAATTCTTGTCCCTTTATTTTTGTTTGCAAGCTTGTATATTTTGCTTCTTCATTTCAGTTTGTTGCACCCTAGGTTCTCGACCCTATGTACACTGCTTAGTAGACACTGTGCACACTTGCGTTGTGTTGAGCCTTCGAGCTTGACCTCGCATGTGTCCTTGAAACTTAAATGATGCTCGGTCTTGTGATATTAACAGTGATACACTATGCATGTCATAAGCTTTTTGTGCACATTTATTTTTGGTCCCTGTCCAAAAAAATGAAAGGAAACGAACCCATGAACTGAGGCAATATCAATATTCGATTATAATTTTATTTTTTCAATTTCATTTTTGTTTCTATTTTCGTTTTACCGCGTTGTTGTTTATTTGATAGGTATAGTGGATGACTAGACATAGGTTGGAGCAAGAAGATATCATAAACAAATTTGAGTGCAAGTGAATGAGAGTAAAAAATGTTGTATATGAGAGTGTGAAATAGTCAATGGTGAAAGTTGTATTGTATTTGAAAATGTAAATATAGCGGAATCCAAAAGTGTGCCATATGAAATTGAAATAAAGTAAAATATTTGTTTGAATAAAATTTGAAATTTTGAATATTTATTTCATTCTGTGAAATTGCAATCATACTATAATACACACATTTAACAATTACATATATATATATATATATATATGTTTATTATCATAAAAAAATCATTAACGGTTATATTCTACAATCTAATATAGGTAAATTTCTATGTCTTTAATTTTCTACAGTTTATTTCCTCTCTTCGTCGACTTGCTAAAAAATATAGATAAAATTCACTTAGGAATTTTAACAAATAATTATCACGCCACTTCTTAATTGTATAAACATATAACAATATAGTTACTTCAAACTGGTGTTGGAGATGAAAAATTTAACATTTTAATGCTAGAAAAAGGGTCAACCTCTTAGCAAAAATTTCAGTCGCAAACCTAACCAGCCATATCCTTACAACAAATTCCTCTTAAAATCTTACAAACTCTCACATCCCTCTAGTTGCCGAGGTGGCACATTAACTACGGAAGCAAAATCAAAACATGAAGGTGGCATAATAGCCATGGAAGCAAAACCAAAACGTATTTAGTCAAAAATATCAAGGGACCTACATTTCCACCTACCACACATGATAACCATATCGTTGGTGTTGATGCCAAAAATGGAAAAACACCCAAAAAGTTGTAGAAATATTGAGACATGACAAAAAACATATGCAAAAAGTAAAGAGACACAAGTATTTTTATAGTGGTTCGGTAATTTTTAGCCTACATCCACTTTATATTTTATTTATTAGAGGTGCGAGAGTCACCAGTACAAAGTATTTACTAATACAAGTCCTAAAATAGCAAATGTTAGCTTCCTAAATGACTTCAACGGAAGAGAGGTAAAATGGGAAGGTGAAGAACCAAGAAGTCCTCTTCCAGTAGTCATAGGTTTTGTACCTATAGAGGAAATTGCCAATTGAGTCAGAAGCCCATGAAGTCCAATGTCCAGACGCAAGCCTGACGGTGTTGGAGGGAACATATGGCCCTATAGCCAAAATCAACCTCTCGGTACCGAGAGGTACCTTTCGGTACTACTCTGGCAATAACTTAACTTTCCCATTTGCTTTGCTCTTCTATATTCAACTTGATGCATTTCAAACTATTTTCCATAGTGGTTGAGTTGATCCTGATGATTCCTTTGATAACACTTGTATTATCTTGCTTTCTTTGCTTGCTTCTCATAAATCCTTAGAGTTGCTCGCCTTTTCTCCAAGGGAAGTACTTCGCAACGATTGCTAGAGGTTGTGCATCAAGTACAAGGAGTTCGAGGGGTGCTAAGTGAAAGAAATACCTCTCGGGACCGAGAGGTGCCTCTTGGCACCGAGTAGTTCACTTAGCCCCATTTTGTTTGAACTTGTCGGAATCCATCTTCTTATCCTTTTGAGCATATTTCCAATTTCTTAAGTCATTTCGTCCTTGTATGGACCTCTTGATTCTAGTTGAAATCTGCTTTCGTTAAAAACTGTTAACACTTGCCCCTCAAAGTACGCTTCATGAACATATGTCTACTTTGCTTAAGAACAAGTTCCAACAGTAGTCGACTTCTGGCAGTCAAGCTTTCCAACTATCGATCGATCCAAGTTGTGGTGAATCATCCAGTTCCTTGGAATTCTCTTGGAAATTAAAGATTGTTCCGGACCTGTTATAACTAAGCGCTAATAGTCCTTGCTTAAGCATCAACCACGAATCATGATCAGCCTGTCTTTATCCAGAGGTGTCATATTATACATCAAAATAATCTCGTGTTCACCTGGGATTTTTCTATTTTACTCTGATTAAAAGACTGTTAAATCCTTGCTCGGGGTTGGATAATCTATCAAATGTTGGTTAAGTTTGGAGGATATAGGTTGTTTAAGAAGAGACAATATCAGATCATTTATCATTCAAAATAGGGTTTGATCTGATCTCTCCAGACCGTTCAATAATCCAATCTAGGGTTCGATCTCTCTAGATCGTTTGACATCCAATCTAGGATTCGATTTCTCTAGATTCTTGCTGAACCCAATCCTCTCGCTCTCCAGCGAGAGGACTCAACGACATGTCCATCTGCCCACTCTCAGATGAGGGGACTTGCTTTTAATTTCTTCGGATCCTTACTGAGTCTAATCCGCTTGCTCTTCGATGAGGGGACTCAACGATAGATAAGTCCATCCAATTACTCTCTAGTAAGAGGACCTAAATTCCTACAATCACTGCCCCGTCTCTCCACGCTAGACTACCATGATCAATATCAATCATCAGGTTCAAGTGGATTTCAAAAATCAAATATTCAAATCAAAGCAAGAAAGCAAACATCCTAAATATTCATATCAAACATCCGACTCAGAGCGTGCCTGGAAACAAATTGAGGTCTCATACATGTGTAGGCAGTCTGAGGTTATTATCATCGTAAATATTCAGAAATGGAAAGCAAAGTGTGGGAAAAGAAGCTGTCTTATGTCCATCCCAGTCATAGGATTACCTCCCTTGACCTAGATCCCTGGTCATGTCTTGAAGCATTTGCTATAGATGGTGGCTGCTCCGGCTTCACCATCATGGTTCGGTTCCTTACGTACTGTTGTAGCTGGTTGCTTCAAACCAATTCTTCTTTCAAATCGTGAAGGGTTTACACTCGTCCGTTTCATGTCCGTTTAGCTCATAGAACAAGAAAAACTTTCCAGACCTTCTCTCTTAATCCATGGGTTCCCTCTTAGCTTGCCTTTGATAGGGGATCTTCCCCAGTCTCTACGTATATCCTCTTCGACGCTTTTAGTTAGGCAAGTGTAAAAAGAGAACTTTGGTTCCCTCCTCTTTTGTTTTGGTCCTTCGAAGTCGTTATCAACTTTATGCTTCCACTTATCTTTTCCATATCCTACTCCAAATTACTCCATTATCCACAACACTAATTTAAGCATTATCAGCTTCGACATCCTCTTGGTGCAAATATCTCTCACCTTCATGGTAAAATTCCATGAGATCCATCGGTGGATCCTTTTCCAATGCAATTTTGAAGTCGATCTTGCTTGCGACTCAAGGAACTGCTGTCATTCGGATTATCGATGGGTCTGGTTTGTCAAATGTGACATTTTCCATGTTGAATTTTGTCAGATAGCTTCTTAAGGTCTCGCCAACTCTTTGCTTTACGCTCGATAGTGTCATCACATTCTTTGGTCGAGAAATATGAATCCTGAACTGTCTCAAGAACCTATTCACCAACTCGGTCCACATGCATATGGACCCATTCTCCAGCTTTCTGAACCACATCACTACTAAATTTGACAGATATAACTGGAAGCACCATCCCATCACGTCCTCAAAAAGGCCTAACACCTTCATATGCCGGATGATGAACTTTTGGATCTGTCTTCCTATCATACATTTTCAACTAAGGAAGTTTGAAATCGAGAGGATTCCTCACTTTCTGGATGTTAGGGGTAAGTGGATTCCTATTTACGTCCTTTATACTCAGGTTCAGTGGTCCACCTCTCACTATCCTTCCGACCAACTCAGTTATTCAGTTGTTGCCATCAAATGAAGATCTTCGATCAATAACTATATTTTGCCCCCCGCACTTATAGGGGAACTCTAACACATACTCCTCCGGTTGTGCGCTTGCATTCTAATCCATACTTCTTGCTTCATTCTTGTAACGACCCTGACTCGACCTTCAAAAATCGGCACCGAATACGACACTCGTATTCCAATGCCGCAGTTCCAAATGTCGAATCTGGTTCGCCGGAGCTTATAACACAATTAAGTATAACAACACAGCGGAAGAAAAGAAATGAATATCATTGATATACAACATTTGATACAACAATGATACAATATGAATCAATATCATAGATACAAGATAACAAAGCTACAGCGGAAAAACAATATGATATAGCAGCAGAACCCAATTTACTCCAAACAGCAACAGCAACTCTAACTCCAAAGCACCCAACCAAAAATAGCTTGGACCACCATCACGTTGCACCAAGCCAAGCAAGGCTCGTCCGGTGAATCCAAAGAGTCCAATATCCAGGATCTCTGAAGAATACCAAAGAGAAAACTGAAAGCTACCGAATTGATATCTACTATCTACTATCTGAAAAATCCAACTCTAGACTGCTCGTGTGGAAAATAGTGGGCACCCAGAGTTTAGGAAAGGAACAATAAACTCCGGGTCTGTCGTGGGACTGGTATGAGCAAACGAAAACAATTTTACCTTTTGAAACAAACTAAAGAATTTAAATTTGAAATCCGCAATGCTTTTTGGAAAATGAAACTACCATAAGGCCTCCCGCCACACACACAATGCAACGCAGACTTGGAGGAGATTTCTCCTTATGATAGTCAAACATGCTTGATACGCGAAAACTATTTGATATTATTATTAATGCCTAGTGGAAAACATTTCGAAAGTATAATATTAATCTTAGCCAGCATAGGTACAATTATATTATGCCCCCTATAGCTACCTCCTGAGGAGGCAGGTTATACAATTGCAATCGTAAAGGGATCGTATTGTTTCTTTAGATTTCCAACAAATGGTCAGGCTAAGGAACTTCCTATTGCCACATGGGTACGCCTCTGGATGGACGCCCCGAGAACCTAACCGGATCTCTGCCAACACAAGGCCGGGTTACCTCTGTAACTAGGTAACTACTGACACGAGTATGCCATCTTCCGGTCGTAACCAACCTTTATCCTGGGATTCACCAACAACCACAAAGTAATAAATTTTCAGCAACCACATAGGTTAAGTATCTGGGCTCCATACCATGATACCACCTCTATCCAGAAGGAAATGAACATACCCTCAGGGGGCGCTACCCCTAAATAACCTTGCTGCATTCTTCCTGTTTCGACCATTCCAGGTTGTGAAGTTCGACGAAGTTTCATCCACAAAGCTACGTTTTTCACAAAAGCCATGTTTTGATCAACAAATGAATAGCAGCACTTCGTATGCCACATTACCAAATTGGGAATGTATCACTAGTAAGCATCAACTACATAACCTCTGAGCTCGTATGTCTTAGAGAAGGGTGTTAAACTAAGAGGATAAATCTCCGCCACCAAACAAAAATGTATTTGATAGAAACCGGTTTAAAATCTCAAGGTGTAACATCAGACACACAATCCATACAAGTCTGCCCCGGGTTCGAACAGAACCGAAGGCACTTCCATAGAAGTCCTTGCAAATTCGAATAATTTCTAATCACGTCCGGACTTCCCATCACAATGGGTGCTCTAATCTCTATACCGGGGATCAGCCGATGCAGAGACATTCGACAAGAAACCCTTTCGTTTTTGAAAATATCTGGTCTTCACCACCGGTCTTCAAATGCTATCCATAACGTTGTATCACTATTCGAAATGGGTTATATGACACAAAGGTCCTCTCCCGGCTAAACCGAATAGTGAGCGCAATATTTAGAAACATATGGATATGGGATCTCAGTTAAGTCACAACTTATTACCCAAAACTTTTCATTCAAATGGTTAAACAAATTACCATTTACAAATATTTTAAACAAAAAGATTCATTTCTAAAACTTACAATGGCTTAAACCATTTCCACATTTAAATCGTTTAAAGAAAAGATTCACTTTTAAGACCCCTTTCAAATTAAACAAGGTTCATCAATCACATTAATTAATTATTATTTAATCAATCAAAGACCAATCATGTATCTTAATACATTTCCAAATCAAGACAATTTTATTTTCAACCCTTGCATTATTAATCTATATATTTTGAAAACTTGTTTTTGAAATTTGATCAATCTATATTTGAAACCCTTTAATATTTGTTTAATAACCCATTATAATTTTTTTAGACCAAGCCCAAACTTAAATAAACTGATTATTTTATACTTGGATCAATCCAAAGGTTGTTTAACCCTTTTAAGATTTGTTTAGTCAAAGTTTTTAAATTGTTAATCATAAACTAAAGGTATTCGAGCAAATCTTGTTTAACCTGAGCCCAACATAGGAAAACTCGAGCACAACTTCGGGTTTTCACATGATACAACTTTCTTCGAGCATTTTCCTAATTTCCCCGAGTCAAACCCGCGTGCATCACCGTCTTCCCAAACATCAACATTTCCAGCGCCCCCAAATATGCATGGTGCACGTGCACCGCCGACCAAAGCCATTCCGACGATCGCCTCGATCACCCACACATCCCCGTTGATCACACAAATCCTCACGACCAACCAGATCGAAGAACACAAACGCGAGTCGAAAACGAACACTTTGTTCCAAATTTTGGAACCAACCCAACCAGAAAACCCATCATCACCGATGATCTAGCCCACGATCATCCACGCCGCTTCGTTCACAAACTCATCGAAGACCCCCGCACCCTCCTATCTTGGTCCGATCACCTCCAGTATCACCTTGATAACACATGAATTCAAGTAATATCATCGACCAAACCAGAAGTTAAACCCTACTTCATGGTGAAACATTTGCCATGGGGAATTATAAATTCTCCGGTTAATTTTCTGATGATTCCCACAACACCATCCTCCTTCACCAGCAATCACGTCATCAATTTCGTCCTTGATCAACGGAATTTGACCAAAACGAGTTTCTAGTTCAACTCGCTATTCCTCATCATTTATAAACTTAAAAATTATAATTTCTTCACCTAAAATCATTATTTTGTACTATGAACACAATTACATAATCAGATTGTAAAACTGAAATACTCAAATTTTCTGATCTAAGATGATTTTACTGTAAATAAATATTTTACACAATATTAACTTAATATTTTTCCCTGAAATTATTTTTAAATCCATTATCATATAATAACAAACAACTTTCATTTAGTTATCAAAGTATAATATTCATTGGATTGGGAAGATACTAATTTTTTTCTACGGAGATTGACTCTACAACTTTAAATAGAGGAGAACATATGCATGAACATTACTCAAATACACACATGCATATAGAATTTTATAAAAGTAAAACATTATCCCCTATTTTAATTCAAGAATCCATCACAACATCTAGACATAAAAGTGTATTCAGATCTAGTTTACTCACTTGAGAAATGACAAAGCAGAGAGGAACAAAGAACAGGTTTTGATCTTGCTTTAAATTCTGCAGTTTTTTACTTTTCTTTGATCTGCATTTTATTTGTTTGAGTAGGTAGTTGATCTTGCATGCTTTGAGTTTCCTGCAACTTCATTCCTTTTTTTTCTTTCTTTTTTTCCAGATTTGTTTCTTGAATCCATCCCTAGAGAGTCAAATGCAGACATCATTTCCAGATTTTAAATTCACATGCTTTTTCTTTGATAAATTCTCAGATTGAAGATAATGTTGCAAGCCTAACTTTTGATCTAGTTTTGATAAAAAAAAATTTTGATGTGAGTTTTGTTTATGTTTTGATCTGAGAATTTTAACTTGAATTTGGAACAACCACAAAAAAATGTCTTCAGGTTTTCAAATGTTTGCAAGAAAATGGCCTGATTTCTTTTTCTTTTGTATTTTATTTACATTTTAATTTAAGAGAAAATAAATCTAAAATGCCACTTGTTCATTATGTTTACATTTGTTAGTTTCCTATATTTGTCTTTCAACACTTGTTACCATATAGTTATTTTTATGTTTTTTAACCTTGTTTAAAAATTAATTTACAACTTTGTTAACATTTTATGTTGAAAGAAACATATTTTTGCCACTTGTTGTTTTGTATTAACACTTGTTAGTTTACCATTTTCTTTAATTTAAACTTGTTGATTGTTTAAGTTAATATTTTTACAAATGTCATTTGTTACTTAAATTATGTTTAAGTCCTTTAGTTTAAAAATTTAGTTTAAACCCTATTTTATTTAAATTTATGAAACATATTTACCTATTTTGTTTTCTTTACATTCATATATTCTTATAAATGAATAAATAATCAAATACCTTTTTATAAATATATTATTATATTCCATTTATCATCTAGTTCTTTTAAAGTTCAAATTAAATTATTATTTATAACAAATGATTTGAAAAATTATTCATTACAAATAAATATTTATATGTTAGTTAATTTAATTTTTATTGAATTCAAATTCAAATATCAAATTATAATCTATTTATAAAATATTCACTTTTGAATTCCAAATCATTAATCTTTATTTATTTTAAAGATAAAAAACATTTTTTTCTTATTAATGAATCAAGTTATCAATCTTTTTATATATATATATTTATTCAAATCTCCAAATAAGTGCAAAATTAAATTTGTAATTAAAATATTATTCAAAATATTTATTTTAGAATTTCCAATTAATTTTTTTATTTAAAATCATATTTACATTCATTTTCATAAATAAACAAATAAATATTTATTATTATTTTTTGGAAAACACCAGTTTAAATCATAATTAAATTCCAAAAATTAAATTTATTTCCAATTTCAATTTGATTTAAAAACGAGAATGTTACAGATTCCTCTCCTTAGAAAATTTCATCCTCGAAATTTGAAAAGGAGACAATCAAGAACAGATGAAAGGCCGAGAAATTTCCGATAAAATTGAATATATATTCTGCATTTGGCTTACCAAATCAGAATATCAATAATAGATACAAGAATGAATCAAGATACTGGGTCACCAGATCTACGAGTATACGGGGGTATTGATTAGTTCTAAGGATAACTAACCCCTCGTAGAATATATCTAGGACCCAACAGAATAAACAGATATATGGATGCAATCCAAATCTTTTAGTTTAAATAACGAAAATATATCTATCAACCATAACAACCAAAGCAAACCATTCACCCAAACAAACAATTCTGACCCTTCTGGAGTTTGTGTCCCATGCAAAATCAAAGCTTCTTCCTGGAACTGCCAGGAATCATCAAATAATTGAAAAGACGAATCAAAGGAGATTGATAGAGAAAGTTGTTTCCACTGTTGTAGGGTACTGACCATTTGTGGTGGTACTTCCCTGTCCCCTATCTCATCCTCTTCTTGTATTCATACTTACTATCAGTGGATAGTAAGAGAATTTACTGAGGCATTCGAACGGATATCTTAGGGATATACTCATTCTAGGGTATACTTCACCCTATCTCTATTGAGTTACCTAATGTGTTATACTCCTGAGCTAAAATTTCAACCTTCAGCTCTGATACCAAATGTAACGACCCTGACTCGACCTTCAAAAATCGACACCTAATACGACACTCGTATTCCAATGCCGCAGATCCAAACGTCGAATCTGGTTCGCCGGAGCTTATAGCACAATTAAGTATAACAACACAGCGGAAGAAAAGAAATGAATATCATTGATATTCAACATTTGATACAACAATGATACAATATGAATCAATATCAGAGATACAAGATAACAAAGCTATAGCGGAAAAACAATATGATATAGCAGCAGAACCCAATTTACTCCAAACAGCAACAGCAACTCTAACTCCAAAGCACCCAACCAGAAATAGCTCGGACCACCATCACGTTGCACCAAGCCAAGCAAGTCTCGTCCGGTGAATCCAAAGAGTCCAATATCCAGGATCTCTGAAGAATACCAAAGAGAAAACTGAAAGCTACCGAATCGATATCTACTATCTACTATCTGAAAAATCCAACTCTAGACTGCCCGTGTGGAAAATAGTGGGCACCCACAGTTTAGGAAAAGAACAATAAACTCCGGGTCAGTCGTGGGACTGGTATGAGCAAACGAAAATAGTTTTACCTTTTAAAACAAACTAAAGAATTTAAATTTGAAATCCGCAATGCTTTTTGGAAAATGAAACTACCATAAGGCCTCCCGCCACACACACAATGCAACGCAGACTTGGAGGAGATTTCTCCTTATGATAGTCAAACATGCTTGATACGCGAAAACTATTTGATATTATTATTAGTGCATAGTGGAAAACATTTCAAAAGTATAATATTAAACTTAGCCAGCATAGGTACTATTATATTATGCCCGCTATAGCTACCTCCTGAGGAGGCAGGTTATACAATTGCAATCGTAAAGGGATCGTATTGTTTCTTTAGATTTCCAACAAATGGTCAGGCTAAGGAACTTCCTATTGCCACATGGGTACGCCTCTGGATCGACGCCCCGAGAACCTAACCGGATCTCTGCCAACACAAGGCCGGGTTACCTCTGTAACTAGGTAACTACTGACACGAGTATGCCATCTTCCGGTCGTAACCGACCTTTATCCCAGGATTCACCAACAACCACAAAGTAATAAATTTGCAGCAACCACATAGGTTAAGTATCTGGGCTCCATACCATGATACCACCTCTATCCAGAAGGAAATGAACATACCCTCAGGAGGCACTACCCCTAAAAACCTTGCTACATTCTTCCTGTTTCGACCATTCCAGGTTGTGTAGTTCGACGAAGTTTCGTCCACAAATCTACGCTTTTCACAAAAGCCATGCTTTGATCAACAAATGAATAGCAGCACTTCGTATGCCACATTACCAAATTGGGAATGTATCACTAGTAACCATCAACTACATAACCTCTGAGCTCGCACGTCTCAGAGAAGGGTGTTAAACTAAGAGAATAAATCTCTGCCACCAAACAGAAATGTATTTGATAGAAACCGATTTTACATATCAAGGTGTAACATCAGACACACAATCCATACAAGTCTGCTCCGGGTTCGAACAGAACCGAAGGCACTTCCAAAGAAGTCCTAGCAAATCTGGATAATTTCTAATCACGCCCGGACTTCCCATCACAATGGGTGCTCTAATCTCAATATCGGGAATCAGCCGATGCAGAGACATTCGACAAGAAACCCTTTCGTTTTTGAAAATATCCGATCTTCACCATCGGTCTTCAAATGCTATCCATAACGTTGTATCACTATTCGGAATGGGTTATATGACACAAAGGTCCTCTCCCGGCTAAACCAAATAGTGAGCGCATTATTTAGAAACATATGTATATGGGATCTCAGTTAAGTCACAACTTATTACCCAAAACTTTTCATTCAAATGGTTAAACAAATTACCATTTACAAATATTTTAAACAAAAAGATTCATTTCTAAAACTTACAATGGATTAAACCATTTTCACATTTTAATCGTTTAAAGAAAAGATTCACTTTTAAGACCCCTTTCAAATTAAACAAGGTTCACCAATCTTTTAAACAAAGATTCATTCATAGCTTTTCAAAACAATTCCATTTTCAAGTTGGATTAACTCATCCGGTCTTTAAATTAAAGACCCATTTTGTAACTTTCAAAACGGTTCCCGATTCAATCTTTCATGTATAAAAGATACACCATTTAAAATCTTCTTCAATTTCAAATTAGGGTTCAACTATCTTTTACAAAATTCAATTATAGCTTTCAAAGCCATTCCATTTCAAATTTGAAATCATAATTTTGGAAAATCTTTCCTTATATAAAAGCTATTATTATTCGAAAACCACTTGTCCCGCTTCGGAAAACTCGATTATATTTGCATGAGTTAAGGCCTTTAAATATGAACTTGGATTAAATTCAAATTCTCAAAGCAATGCTTTTAAAATGATTTAAAATCCATATAAACATATTTATAACTTGTATAACATTTTTACGTCATAAATACCAGATGCAGAATTCAATTTCAGATATTAAATTCAGTTTAATCAAAATTTTCAAATTTCAAATCTTTATTAAGTTATTCAAAATAACTTGCATTCTTAAAACACCTTTTCAAAAGTTTTTCCACTTTAAACCCAATCCATTTCCAAAACCATTTGAATTTAAAGTTCAGATTCAAAATATTTAAAAATATATGACTTAACCGATTTCCACGTGGAATCCATATTTGTGTGTGTATAGTGTAGTCTAGGGGCTTTACACAATAGTGCATAACATCAATCATCACAGATACAAACAAAGAAATATCGATAAGCGGTATAATCTACAACGCTTATCCTTATTCACAGATAAAGTACATTTATCAATTGCAAATATTCAACATTTATGATTCGATGTAGGTTTCGGATAACCAACTGGAATCCGACTCCCTATCGCATCGAAATTTAAATGACGTTTTAGGGGTCAAGAGGTTTTTCATATTCATTCAACAGTATATTCATCATAGATAAAACAGCTCAGCACAAAGCAGTACATAGCATCACATCACATATCAATATATCAATCCATCGCATAGCATTCAATAGCAATCAAACATCTACAACTAAGATGAGTAAATTGTGTGGTTTTAAATTTATTACCTAAATAATTACTTTCATTAGAAATCTTTAATCAATGATTAAATTCATTAACCACAATTTATTTAGTCTTAATCACCTTCATTAATTAAATCTTTTCTTAATTAATTATCTAAATTAATTAACCCTCAATTGTAATTAATTAAATATTAATTACTTTTACTAATAAACCCCTAATTGTTAATTAAATCTTAATTAAAATTAATTGTTATTAATTAATTAGTTAGTAGGTTTATTCCTTAATTAATTTCAATAATAAATTACTCCTTAATAAATAACGATTTCTTAATCACTTTAAGTTAATTAACCTTTAATTATCTTCTCTTAATTACTTTCACTAAGTAATTACTATTTTTATTAAATCATTCATTAATTACTCGATTAATTAACTTGAATTACTAATTAATTTACTCTAATTACCTACATTAAGTAATTTACCTCAAATAATAATTCTCCTTTAACAAATGTATTAACTTAAACTTTGAGAGTTAATTAACCATTTAAAAAACATCCTTAATAAATAAATCAAATTAACTATCTTAAATTAATTATCTTAATTAGTTATAATCATTAGTTAATCACACTAATTAATTATTATTTAATCAATCAAAGACCAATCATGTATCTTAATACATTTCCAAATCAAGACAATTTTATTTTCAACCCTTGCATTTATAATCTATATATTTTGTAACTTGTTTTTGGAATTTGATCAATCTTTATTTGAAACCCTTTAATATTTGTTTAATAACCCATTATAAATTTTTTTAGACCAAGCCCAAACTTAAATAAACCGATTATTTTATACTTGGATCAATCCAAAGGTTGTTTAACCTTTTTAAGATTTGTTTAGTCGAAGTTTTTAAACTGTTAATCATAAACTAAAGGTATTCGAGCAAATCTTGTTTAACCCGAGCCCAACACAGGAAAACTCGAGCACAACTTCGGGTTTTCACACGACACAACTTTCTTCGAGCATTTTCGTAATTTCCCCGAGTCAAACCTGCGTGCATCATCGTCTTCCCAACATCAACATTTCCAGCACCCCCAAATATGCACGGTGCACGTGCACCGCCGACCAAAGCCATGCCGACCATCGCCTCGATCACCCACACATCCCCGTTGGTTACCCAAATCCTCACGACCAACCAGATCGAAGAACACAAACGCGAATCGAAAACGAACACTTTGTTCCAAATTCTGGAACTAACCCGACCAGAAAACCCATCATCACCGATGATCTAGCCCACGATCATCCACGCCGCTTCGTCCACAAACTCATCGACGACCCCCGCACCCTCCTATCTTGGTCCGATCACCTCCAGTATCACCTTGATAATGCATGAATTCAAGTAACATCATCGACCAAACCAGAAGTTTAAACCCTACTTCATGGTGAAACGTTTGCCACGGGGAATTATAAATTCTCCGATTAATTTTCTGATGATTCCCACAACACCACCCTCCTTCACCGGCAATCACGTCATCAGTTTCGTCCTTGATCAACAAAATTTGACCAAAACGAGTTTCCAGTTCAACTCGCTATTCCTCATCATTTATAAACTTAAAAGTTATAATTTCTTCACCTAAAATCATTATTTTGTACTACGAACACAATTACATAATCAGATTGTAAAACTGAAATACTCAAATTTTCTGATCTAAGATGATTTTACTGTAAATAAATATTTTACACAATATTAACTTAATATTTTTCCCTGAAATTATTTTTAAATCCATTATCATATAATAACAAACAACTTTCATTTAGATATCAATGTGTAATATTGATTGGATTGGGAAGATACTAATTTTTTTCTACCGAGTTTGACTCTACAACTTTAAACAGAGGAGAACATATGCATGAACATTACTCAGATACACACATGCATATCAATTTTATAAAAGTAAAACATTATCCCCTATTTTAATTCAAGAATCCATCACAAGGTCTAGACATAAAAGTGTATTCAGATCTAGTTTACTCACTTGAGAAATGACAAAGCAGAGAGGAACAAAGAACAGGTTTTGATCTTGCTTTAAATTCTGCAGTTTTTTCCTTTTCTTCGATCTGCATTTTATTTGTTTGAGTAGGTAGTTGATCTTACATGCTTTGAGTTGCCTGCAACTTCATTCCTTTTTTTTTCTTTCTTTCTTTCCAGATTTGTTTCTTGAATCCATCCCTAGAGAGTCAAATGCAGACATCATTTCCAGATTTTAAACTCGCATGCTTTTGCTTTGATAAATTCTCAGATTGAAGATAATGTTGCAAGCCTAACTTTTGATCTAGTTTTGATAAAATTTGTTTTTTGATCTGAGTTTTGTTTATGTTTTGATCTGAGAACTTTAACTTGAATTTGGAACAGCCACAAAAAAATGTCTTCAGGTTTTCAAATGTTTGCAAGAAAATGGCCTGATTTCTTTTTCTTTTGTATTTTATTTACATTTTAATTTAAGAGAAAATAAATTTAAAATGCCACTTGTTCATTATGTTTACATTTGTTAGTTTCCTATATTTGTCTTTCAACACTTGTTACCATATAGTTATTTTTATGTTTTTTTAACCTTGTTTAAAAATTAATTTACAACTTTGTTAACATTTTATGTTGAAAGAAACAAAATTTTGCCACTTGTTGTTTTGTATTAACACTTGTTAGTTTACCATTTTCTTTAATTTACACTTGTTGACTGTTCAAGTTAATATTTTTACAAACGTCATTTGTTACTTAAATTATGTTTAAGTCCTTTAGTTTAGAAAATTAGTTTAAACCTTATTTTATTTAAATTTATGAAACATATTTACCTATTTTGTTTTCTTTACATTCATATATTCTTATATATATACATATATACAAATCTAATTTTTTTACATCTTAAATTCAAATTCAAAATTTGATATAAAATCAATTTATACTTATAAATGAATAAATAATCAAATACCTTTTTATAAATATATTATTATATTCCATTTATCATCTATTTCTTTTAAAGTTCAAATTAAATTCTTATTTATAACAAATGATTTGAAAAATTATTCATTACAAATAAATATTTATATGTTAGTTAATATAATTTTTATTGAATTCAAATTCAAATCTCAAATTATAATCTATTTATAAAATATTCACTTTTGAATTCCAAATCATTAATCTTTATTTATTTTAAAGATAAAAAACATTTTTTTCTTATTAATGAATCAAGTTATCAATCTTTATATATATATATTTATTCAAATCTCCAAATTAATTCAAAATTAATTTTGTAATTAAAATATTATTCAAAATATTTATTTCAGAATTTCCAATTAAAAATTCTATTTAAACTCATATTTACATTCATTTTCATAAATAAACAAACAAATATTTATTAAATTTTTGGAAAACACCAGTTTAAATCATAATTAAATTCCAAAAATTAAATTTATTTCCAATTTCAATTTGATTTAAAAACGGGAATGTTACAATTCTGCCTCCGGTTCTTGCAGAGAAACTCCGGTACATACTCCTCTAGTTGCTGTGTGTTTGCATTTTGACTTGCATTCCTGGCTCCAATTACTTTCTCTCCTGGTGTTCCAACTCATTCCAAGCTTGAACTGGCATTACCCCCCAAAGCGAATTCCTCTTGATAATGAGAGGATTGATGTTAGTACCGAGTGGTCCTGATCATGAGGGCATTGTTCTAGTTTGCTTTGCTCTAACTCCTAGTGCTCTTACATTAGCTCCTAGTCTTTGGTTCTGAATTCCAATAGCTCCAGCTAGTCCTAACCTTTGGAAAAATCCATTTAGCATTTCTTATTGTCTAGCTATTATTTCATCTTGCATTTCTTTCATATTCTTTCCATCTTCTCTCTGATCACGTAGATAGAATAATTAAAATTTGAGGACGCCTCATGGCTGCCTCCATGCACTAGTTGACTCCATCCAATCTTAGATCATGTGATAGGCCTCCTCATCTTCTTCAAACTTCGAATCCAAGCTTTAGTTTGTAAAATCTAGTTTTTTCTCTGTGAAAGAACCAAAACGTTGATTTCAGAAATGGCATAACACCCAAAAACATGTAGAAATATTGAGATCTAGCAAAAAATATGTGTAGAAAATAAAAGAGACACGAGAATTTTTGTAATGGTTTGACGGTCTCTGGCCTATGTCCACTTTATATTTTATTTTTTAGAGGTTTGAGAGTCACCAATACAAGGAATTTACCGATCTAAGTCCTAGAACAACAAATAGTAGCTTCTTAGATGACATTAATAGAGGAGAGGTAAAAGATGGATAAGAAGAAGAATAAAAAATTCCTCTTCTAGTAGCCATATGGTTTGTATTTATAGAGAAAATCGTAATTGAGTTAGTATCCCAGAAACGAAGTTTCGGACGCAAGCCTGAAGGTGTAGGAGAGAGCACGTGTCCCTATGGCCAAAATTAACCTCTCGGTACCGATAGCTTTTCTTTAGCGATGACTTAACTTTTCCACTTTCTTTGTTCTTCTATCTTTAACTTGATGTATTCCGATATATTTTCCATATAAGTTAAGTTGATCTCGACGATTCCTCTGATAACACTTGCATTATTCTACTTTTTTGATTCATTTTCATAAATCCTTAGAGTTGCATGCCTTTTCACGAAGGGAAGTACTTAACAAGGATTGCTAAAGGTTGTGCATCAAGTACAAGGAGTTCGGAGGTGCTAAGTGGAAGAAATACCTCTCGGGACCAATAAGTACCTCTCGCCACCGAGTGGTTCACTTAGCCCCATTTTGCTTGAAACTTGTTGGATTCCATCTTCTGATCCTTCTGAGCATATTTCCAAGTCCTTGATTCATTTCATCCTCATATTGACCTTCTAATTCAAGTTGAAATCTACTTTGGTTAAAAAGTTGGTTAATGTTTAGGCTTGAAAATCGTGGTCCAAGACCATTCTCAAAGTCACTCTTGCTCTCAAAGCATATGCATGGTTCTCCACTAAAAATCATAAACAAGTAAGTTAATGGGCCGACAGGCAAGCTTAATGACAATATCAATAACGAGAACAGTGCGATTAAATTTAAGAGTGGGTAGAAAACCCACGTTGATAGGTTAAAGCCAGTCCAAATATAAATCAAAGGATCCCTTCAACATCCCTATATTGGTTGAGAAGCACATGGAACATGATGCCACATGAGGGGAAGACAAAGTATATTGGCTTCAAAGAGAGGTTCAGCTAGAGCCATGGGTGAAGATAATGAAATAAGGTCTCTTAAACTAGAAGTAGAGCAGCTTGTCAAAATGTATAAGCAAACAAGAGGCAGATTTAGGGGAGAAAAGATTAAATCACCACTTTGTGAAGTGAACATAAATTAAGACTTCTCCAACAACTTTAGAGCTCTAGCTATAAATAAATATGATGGCTCTGGAAACCCAGATGATCATCTCAGCACTTTTTAATACCACATAGACATTCTCAAAATCAAGTGGTTAACACAATGCAAACTCTTTTTAGTATACTTGATAGGCTACCATATGGACATTCTCAAAATTAGGAGGTTAAGCCGATGCAAACTCATTCCGGTATGCTTGACCGGCGTAGCAAGGTGGTTTAGGAGATACAAGTATGGAGATATCTAATCATGATCTCAATTGTTCACATACTCCTTTCAGAAATCAACATAGGAACGGAAGCTTCACCGAACCCCAACACGTTCTCCAATGTAAGACAAAGGAAAATTGAAACTCTTACGGTTTCATCAACCGATTCAAGTCCAAATGCTATGACATGGAGTAATTAGTAAAGAAGCACTACTAATGGTTGTAGGCACATTACAGTATTAGGAAAGACACAATGTTCTAAATATAAAAACATAAGAAATTAATGTAAAATCATGAGTGCATTTTATGAAGTGCTCGTGACCATATCCAAATCGAAGAAGCTGAAATATATGAGAGTTGTTATGTTGGAACTGGGTCGGCCCACAATGGAAGATATGGGTGAATTTCAAAATATTTACCCTGTTGGATCTTTATTGGGCCTATGAAGTCTAATTCATTTAGAACATTTCTAAATTTAGTTTAAATAAAATTATGTATTTTATTTAAATTTATAAATTGTAGTTTGAAATTTATTTGATTTTGGTTTTATTTAATATATATATATATATATATATACATGTATCATATACAACATAGAGACATAGATACATACATACATACATACATACATATATATATATATCACTGTGTGTGCACATGTGTAACATGGTAATCTGTGCAACGTATAACATGCCCATAATATAGATGCTGGAATTTACATCGCAACGAACACATTAGCTCATTTTATATGTATTATACATTGTCAAATATATGCATGTACATATATTTATAAATTCCAAATAATTTTATATGTATGTATGTATGTATACATATAAAAGTAAATATATATAAATATGTTTCATTATTAAAATATTGTAGAAAAATATATTAATGTAAACTACATGTTATATTATAAGTAACAATTAATATATATACATATATGTATGTATGTATAACAGAATAATATTTTTAACATCGATTAAAATAAACTATTTATTTGATTGTATATGTATATATATATATATATGCATAGCTGGTCAGTATAATAATCAATAGTAAATTAATTTATAATATGATATATATACACATAAATATAAATATAAATACGAGTAAAAATATAAATATGTATATCTATATATAAAAAAATCATTTTTTTTCAATTCGACAATATCGTAGATTTAAAGTTAATATGATTTAATAATTTATTATGCATATATCAAGAATTAATATTAGTTTTGGCCCTTAATTAATTAATATGAAATAATTATACGATAAAAAGTGAAAATTTTCAATTTCCAAAATATAGGATCATATTTTAGGTGTCATGAAAAATTTCCATAATTTTAGAAACTAAAATAATATTTTTAATTAATTAATTAATGTGCGACCGAAATAAAAATAACTTTAAAAAATATAAAATAAAGTTGAAAATTCTAAATTTTTTTCTATGAGCATCTAACATCACGAGTTAATTTTAATAATATGTGAATTTTCAAAACCTATTTTTATTTATAAAAATTTAATAAATCAAATAATTGATAACAAATGTATATAATATTAATAAAAATTATATTCGGCATTTATAATTTATAATAAACATAAAAATGCAATAGAAATTTTTTAGATCAACATTATATAGTAGATATAAATATATGTTCTTTAATACAAATTTTACATGAATACTAATACACAAATATATATACATATATGTATGTATGTATGTATAAAATAATATAATATTAAACTAAATATTTTAATTTTCATATAATATCAGATTGCAAAAGTATATTATGAATATAAGCATTAAATATTATACACATATCAAATCTCCATTGCGACAATAACATTACAGACAAAAATCTCACCTAACTAATAACATAACAATAACATGTTCATATATATAGGGGTACATGATTAAAAAATTATAAAACATGATAATTTATTCAATATCTATATAAATTGACGTTTCCTACTACAGATGCCCATAGTTCCATGTTCCTTGATCCATCAGATTGCTAATCTGGAATCAACGACCTTCTACCATTGAATAGTTTTGTTTTAACTTGAATTTGATTTGAGAATTTTAGAGATAACTGGAGCTTTATTTCAGTAGCAATAGGAAGGTAATGGAGGCCATAATTTAGAAGATGGAGGCGGCTTAAAATCTATTTTTTAGGTTAGGGTTAGAGTGTCCTTTTTTAATGTTTGAGAGAGAGAAAAGAGTATCATGTGTTTCCTTTTTCTTTCCTAATTTCCTCCATCTATTTTAAACCCTAATTGCCTCCACTTTTGGTCATCCCTATCAAATAATTGCAGTCAAAAATCTCTTCCAAATCTATGAATGAATACCGCATTTAATCCGAAACAAATACAAAAATTAAATCTAATCTAATTTCTTATCAATATCTCATATTGATTGACATATTTATTTGTATTATAAATATATATACACAATATTTGTTTCTCAAACCATATTCAAATTTCAAAATTATTATTTCATAAATATTACTTAATTTGTAGAAATTATAAAATAATTGAATCATTGAATCTAAAGAGAATTCACCATTTCGGTTGTGTGACTCTTGGGTGTAAATCCAATCAGCAATTAACATCGAACTATTCGAATGATAACATTCACACATCACTTAGCAGTTGGTGTGACATTATGGCCAAATATTTTGCTTACTTAGTTTCTGTAAAATCCAATTTTAGTTTAATAAGCATTACCAGGTTGCGACATTTATTTACACCAATTCTCTTCGTCTAAACTAAATCACTTTGGACTTATGAAATGTGGTAATGGTCAAAATTCTAATATCATCCACATTCAATTCTATAGTCCAAACACAAAGTCCTTGTTTAATAATAACAATTATTATTAACCGAAATGCTTTGGCTAGAGACTTTGACTTTGAGTTGACTTGAGTTGACCGTAATACTAATCCCATATAACTAAGAAGACGAATCCTCCCTTGAATAATGCTTTACTTCAAATCCTTCCACTCGACCCAACTATAGTCACTTTATGACGCCTTGCAATGATTTGACTATAATAAAAGCGAAGCTTTCATATTGAAGATCCACAATATTCACAAGTCGAGAGAACTGTGTAAATCAGTCACATCAATATTTTCTGTTTGACCTTAGTTATATTAACTAGCAAAATCGAGTGAGTCGTTCCATAGTTATCCAATAACCATCAATGCGTAATCGCTAGGTTCCTCCAGTAGTCATGAATAATGCATTGTCCATTTGAAGAAGGTTACTTACTCTAGCCTCATCGGATACATCGATATCTAATCTTGATGCATCTTGACTAGGAACATTTAAAATGGTATATTTGTTTTCATTGTGATAAATTACTCACAGTTACACCACTTTGTAACTATTATCATAAAATGTACCATTTATGGATTTTCTATTAAATATACTTTGGATTAAACCGATTAAGTAGAAATTAGCCACAAGGGCCTCTTTAGCAAGTGTAATTAGTTTCTAGGACACACAACTGAAATAATTACTTTTAAGGACAAAATGCAAAATAATTAGTTTCTAAGGCCTAAAAACCCATGAAATTATGTCCTTGAAAGTAATAGGACTGCTAAATTTGTCCTTAAAACTAATTGGACTGCAAAGTTTGTCCTTCTAGTGAAATGCCCCATTAATTAATATAACACATTATATCAAGTATATAAATAAAAGAAAACACCTTTTATTTCGTACAAGATTGGTCAACGAGTTAGATATATGTAACAAATTATATAATTGCCCATAGAGCATAACCCTAACTCTATTAATATCCCACTTACACTTGGGGTCAACTATGGAATCTCATACCAACTTTTCTAATTGGTTTTCTTAAAACCAATTGGGTCAGTCTCTTAGTAATGGGTATACTATTACGTTTTAAAAATATACTCAGTCGTAACTCTCTTCGACGTTGATAAACTACCTTTATCATGTGGAACAAGTTGGAGTATGTCTCTTGACTTTCAGTAAGCAATTAGTTTTGTTATGAACTATATAGTGACATTGTCATCATACAACAATGTTGTGGGAATCTTCACATTTGGAATCACCCTCGACTCATTTACAAATTTGTGCATTTATGATATATATACACACACACATTCACACACAGACACATTGTTTTTATTATGGCGCTATTTAAGTGAATGAATCAACCATAATCTCTTCTATTTGGAACATTTCCAACTTAAAGATTCTTAGTTTGAATTTATTATTGAAATGTTATACTCGATATCATTTATGAAGTTTGAGTCCAAAAACTCCTTCATAAGGAGTTCGTTGTTTCTGTAAATGGTTCTCTAGTATTTCACAAGTACACGAGAATGCTCCAAACTACCATGACTGATATCAATTAGAATTTGATATTTGCTTCATGTATCAAATATATAAACAAATCACCATATTATAGACAACATAACATGTTTGGTAATTCATATTGCCAATGCATATGGAATTAATCTTACATATTCTATATTAAACATTTTAATAAGGTGTCCTTGCATATCGTTTGGGACATTTCCAACATATTTTATACTTACTTTAAAAGACATCATTTATTAATCCAGTGTCGAGTATTAGAACGAAAGCCGATTTTAACACACGTACACCGTTAACAATCAGCAGTGTGCTATTTACTTATGGTTTAGAAATATCCATGTGCCTTTTTTAACTTTTTTATTATGAGCACAAGCTTCCTTGGCATTTTGATTGACCATCAAACTATTTGATATTCATACCAAAACATTTGTTCAATTTTGATGCTTGTCGAATGACACTTTTGTATCTATTCTTGGATCATGTCCAAAAACTCACAAACTCAATGCTCTCCCACTGACTTCGAGATACTTTGGTTATGATGTGTAAATAGTTTACTCCAAATCATTATTTAGAACTTTATGTTTCGACACATATGTTTCGATACATAAAGTGGTACTATGTGATATTTTTTTGAGTAAAATCCATACCAACTTGAGCACATCGAATGGTGAATCTATTACGTTATTTTAAACATTTGAAATTTACGGAATTATAATTATCAATGTGGCTCACTACATTCCAATTACATTCGTCTTTCTTTTAGAGACAAATATGCGGCCAAAGGGATCGTGTCCTTTCAGATAAAACTATCAAAATCATACTTCGATAAAGTCTTGTAATCTATTTCAGATTTGCGCTTCGTACCATATCATAGAGTTAATACTCTTAATGGTTTAATTGACCACCGAGGATTATCTATTCTCGATATTGATAAGAAACTCGTTGTCTCTTTTGAATGTGCAAGAATATTTTTTGACATTCTAAGTGTAATGACCTGTAAATTTCGATAATTAAACTGGTTAATTTAATAAGATTTTTGTAATTAAATTTAAGAAGAAAAAAAAGAAAAAAAAACCTTTATAATTTATAATGAAGTGAGTGTTTAAAATGAAAATAAAAGGGATATAGTAACGGTTGTAAGTTACTATTTAATTTGTCTTAATGTGGTTATAACTGTTACATTTGGGTATTAAATTGAATATATGCAAATAAACGTATTGTAATGGAGTGAATTCAACATTATATAAGCAATTCAACATTATATAAGCAATTCTGATAATTAGTGGAAATAATAAACTTGAGTGTAATATAAAGTTAGTGACAACATTTATGCAAGTCACCTTTTTATTTAGGCTGCTAAATTCAGAGTAGGAAGTCAATTACATTTAAATGTAGGTAAATGTTCATTAATGTGAGATAGGACTGTAACTGTAATGTGTGAATGTAAATGAAATGACATAAATGGAAATTTATATTTTATTCATAAGATGAAATAAAGGAATGAAACCAAGTTGAATAAATTGATTTAGGTTTTATTCATGATAAATGTATATATTTGGGAAATTCAATACAATTGAAAATAACAAGTTATTACAAAAGAAAGATGAAAATTGGAATATATATTTTTGTAAGGAAAAATAAACAAATAATAACTAGGTTTATAGAGTGATAACAGATTTAATAAAAGTGTAGAATTGAAGCATGGTAGTTATTGGAAAGTAATTAATTGAAATTTAGATGAATTGAGATTTTTTTGTATTAGTATATAAACCAATTTTAATATTACCCATAAGAGGATAAGTTAATAGTTGATTCAATAACATGATTGAGAAATCAAATATATGGATTTATTGGGAATTTAAAACTTATACTTTTTTTTGATAAATACAGCGTTTTACATGCAATAAATTTTTCTACTTTTATTACATATTATATATATATATATATATATATATATATATGTTCTTATTATTATTATTTTCTTATATCCACCTCTATTTTATCTATCTATTTTTATTTTGTCTAGACAGTCATGTTTATTTATTGGATTGTTGCTTGTTTATATCTTTTATTTATGGCTTGGAAGAAACTAAAAGGGTATGCGTTATATTGTCTTAATTGCTTGCCTTTTTAATTGCCTGCTCTTTATTTCTTTTAGCTGTTCATTTTCTTTTGGCCGTGTATTGTACTTGCTGTTCAGGTACAAAGCTAATCATTCTCATCTCTCATGCAATTCTAGAAAGAAAAATTAATACATCAAGTTATTCGTTTATACCCTCTTTCTTTCTTACCTTAGTCATCCACCTCATTCATAACTGTGTATTTCTTTTTGCCATTCAAATAAAAAGATTTATTTCCCACTTCTCATTTTTATTTGCCTAGTCTCTGTATTATTTTCCTATGTCTATCTCTTGACATTTATTTCTTTATTTATTTGTCTAGACCTTATTTTATCTATTAAATATTTCTTATGTGTATCTTTTATTTAATAGCTTGAGAAAAAAAAAATTCAATTATACATACGTTACTTTGTTTTAAATTACGCATACGCTAAATTGTTTATTTCTTACCTTTTTATTTACCTATCCATTTAATTACCATACTTTAGTTTTGTATTACTCTTCCTAATCACTCCAAATCTTCTCCTTATCTCATCCCTTTTTCATTTGCATATAAGATTAAATATATATGTTTCTTTTACCTTAACTCATGACCTTTTCATTTCTTGCCTCTTTATTTCTTGCCATTCTTGTAGCCATTCATTTTCCATTTTTCTTTTTTTGTCCTTTTCTAAATTTAGCTCGCCCAAGATTTTATTTATAAGAAAACTCTAAAATGCATATTTTGGTTATAAATTAACGTTCATCGGAATCTAAATCTTTTTTTTAATTCTAGTTTTCAAATCTTTTAGTTTAATTGAATAAATTCACAACAACTTTTATTTCACTTTTGTTCTTTAAAATAGATTGTATACCTTTTAAAAATAAAATAATTTATACCGTTACTTATATACACTTTTCTGGGTAAATGATAAATGAATGAATAAAAACCCAGTGTAAACAAAACATATCTTAATAAGTAATAAATTTCAAGATTCATAAAGAAACTGTTTAAGTATGCATTTAAAGGGCACGTTATCTTATGAAGTAAATAATGTATATAAGAAAACGTATAAGAATTTAGGCGTCATTTTGAGCGTAAAATTTTGAGTTAGTTATTGCGTCTATAGTGCGCATTCCAAATGTGTATACCGTAACTAAAAATGGTTAAATAAATCTTACATTTTTGAGTAAGAGGGAAGCATATCCGTTTCAATTTTCCTTTAACCGTGACTAGCCATTTACCTTTTTAGGGACATCCATTTTCTCTTTTGCTGCAACTATTTTATTTGGTATAAAATCTTTGATTTTTCTAACATTCATATCCTTAATTTGTGCGTTCCTTATTTTATCTATCAGTTAAACTTTCATCTTTTAAACTAAATCATCAATGCAAATTTCTTGTCACGTAAGCATTATTATTATTTTTTCCTATCAGCTTACCTCCCTTAACTTAATTTTGAAAGATTGCGAAGTAAAACTATTCCTGTATTAATTAAATATATCAAACTTCATTTTCTATGTAGTAGAACCAAATTTCAGTTAAATTTGCTTTATATTTGCAACTAAATGTAATTTAACCTACATGGCAGAAAATGATAAAAACAATGCAATAACTTTAGATATCACATGCATAGACTGCTAATTTATTTTAGAAAGAAACGGATACCGTATATTACATATCTATTTTATCCTATCTAAAACTATTGGGAACGTTCGAAATTTCCTCTTCAGTCAAAGCAAATATGTTTGATGTTTCTTCCTATAATCATGCAAACCCTTTTGGAAATACTCGATCAGCAAAAAAAAAATGAAAGAAATTAATTTAAATTTTATTTCCCCTTTTATCTCAAACATCACGCATATTCAGAGGAATGACAGCACCCTTTCGATTCATGTTCACGTACTGTTCAAAAAAAAAAAAATCTTTTTCCATTCCTTTATCAAATCAATGTACGTTACTTTTGGATATGTGGTCCAAGATACTACAGCAAAAATTAACTATTTGATTTAAATATTCTTTGCCTTATAAACGCAATAATTCAACATCACATATCAAAGCAAAAAAAATTTTGCTTCCCTTTTTGTTCCCATTTGATTTGCACACGTTACTTTTCCTTGCGTGCAATGCTTCTGCCTATAAATACAAACCTCATATCACATTTCCTCACCTCAAAATTTTCTGCATCTCCATTTGCTTCTTTCTTTTTCATGAGCAGGGAAATCAGGTATGGTTTAATTCATTTTTTTCCTTCCTTTTTCTTTTTGTTTGTTATATTTTGTCGTCCACTTCATGCTCATCTACACCCTACCCTCCTCTCTCCATCTAGTGAAGTGGCCAAGTCAATATTTGATTCCATTCGTTCAGTTTATTTTGAAATTTTGTGTTAAATTTTACTTAGTTTTGATATTGAATTTATTTGTTTCCTTTTCAAGAATAAAAAAAAATCTGGTCGCGGCCTTTACCACTATTTGATCGTGCTTCTGTGCATTCTCTTTTCAAAGTGTTACCATCATTCTTGAATCAAAATCTTCGATGGTAATAAGGTGAGTATTCCTCACCAGACAAACATACTTGTATATTTGTATATTAATCACAAGTGTAATTGTAAACTTATTTTATTTAATTTTATCTACCTGTGATATTAACTTATGATGTTAAACCCCATTTTTTAGTTGACACATCATCAGTTGTATTATCTATTGTTATATTTTGCAGTTATATTATTTATTATTATTTACTGTTTGAATCACACTGCAAGTTCCCTGTAGAATAGAAATCGTTACAGGCTCAAATGATAGGCCTGAATGATAATTATTTATTCATTTATTTAATTATTTAATTATTTATTATTTAACTTGGGATTACGGGTTTGAAATGATAGAATCAGGGTTTTCTTTGTAAATTGCGGATCGAAATGATATATATCCGTATCACTTGACCTAGGCTAGAAAACTACATACAGACCGGTGGTTTATATAATATTTTTGTGAAATGTTTTAAATGGAAAATTTATAATATTCTGGTTTAAAATGTATTTAAATGATTTTTATAAAATTTATAATGATTTTTGAATGAGTCGAAATGTTAAATAAATGAATGTTTAAGTAAAATTTTGAAATATAACTTATTTTCGGAAATTTTGAATTTTTGTTAAAAGTGAGATTTTAGTTAAGTAAAATAATTGATAATAAGTTATATTTTGGGAATTTAAAACTTAATTGTTAATTTAATAATTTAATTAAAGAAATGGGAATTTAATACTTGGATTTAAATAAGAGATTCATAATAAAATTTGATTTTTGTATGAAAATTTACTTATAAATTCATAAAAACATGAGTATTGAAATTATGACTTCATAATGTGAAAATATATGATTTGTAAGTTAAATATGATTTAAATAAAAATTTACTTAGTTATGAAATTATAGTTAAACGTTGAAATTTTAAATATAAAGGATATTACAGCATTTGTGAATGTCGTAGTTAAATTTAAATGAACTTAAAGGCTAATTTGAACTAAAAGCTATTATAGCACTTTGTAAGTTATATAATTGATAAAGATAACTAAAGTTTAGTTGGAAATAAAGAAATCTATTACAGCACTTAAATGCTATCTTTTGCAAATGAACTGTTTTAACCTATAACTTTAGGTAGCATTTTATAAGTGCTATGGAAACTGAATTTTTGATTGTTTTATTAAAATTTAATGGAAATAATCTTTGGGAAAAAGGCTTAAATTGTGGAATTAATTATGTAAATAAATAAAAATAAGGAATTGACTTTAAATGGTTTTAAATGGAAGATTTTAACTTTTAAACGTGAGTTGAGAGGCAATCAATTCCTGAATAAATTAAATAGATGTAAATGGTATATTATATTAAATAAAATGAGTGATGTTTAAATAAATGATGTTCGAGATGATATTATGATATTGAAAGGTATTTGAAATTTATTTTGATTTTTAAAGTATAAATACCATTTTTAAAAAGGTTGTAACCACGGGTTATAATAACACTTGGTTGTTAAAGAGACCGGGATTGGATATCTGGCATACTCACTGTCGATACCGAAAACCACTTTGACAACCGTGTACGCGGTGGAGATTCCAGAATGAAGTAGGATGGTGGTGACGTTTTCTTTGAGGTAAATATGTGGACCCGACTCCCGTGAGTTGGCATAAGGTGGCTAAAACAGGAGCGATTCTCGGATTAATGAGGTAGCACCTCTGATCGGACGCACTTCTTCGTATGCCGTTCTATTACTTTTGTGATTGTTTTGGTGCGCATCTTTGATTTGGGAGTGTTGTTCGAGGTGGGCGGAAGCTGCGCGCTGCGCGTTTCCATCGGTCCGGATAGCAATTGGTATATCTACCCTGGCATTGCCTAGTTGTGCCCTGTCACCTACCATAGCGAGCCTTGTACGAGTTTGATTTGTGTTGTACCTATGGAGTATCTTCTCGTAGTCTGCAGATTAGGAGATATGCAGGTACTGTATAGACTACTGGCACTATTTATGTGTTAAGGTGGAAAATGTAAAGCCTTAACGCTATTTAAAAGTAAGTTTATTTTACGAATAGACACTATTATAATAGCGAGGTATTACTACATAGTAAATAGTTTAACGGATCCTTAGAGGACGGGCGGTCCCAAGCATCCTTTAAGTTACTTGCTCTATATTACAGTACACTTGAATTAGCTTACATTATATAAGTATGTATGTCCTAACTCGAGTGTTTATGTTTTATTTTACGCTCGGGTCAGCCTGAGTTGCAGTTCAGTTTTCATCCCGGAGCTAGGATTTCTGTAGATCACTTTCAAGCTGCTGGCAAACTTCCTTTCCAGTTCTTTATCTAAAATTTTGAAATCAAGACTAGTGGACATTTGGATTGTTCTACTGATGATTTAAAACTATATTTGGATTAAAGACTATGTAATTTTTATTTGATTGAGACTATTTATAGTGGCTTCATGAACCACTAAGTATATTTAAATTCCGTGCGAGTATTCTGATTCTGTGTCTGTGATTCTGTGATTAATTATTTACTGTATATTTTAAGATTTGCCAAATTTTATTTACAACGCGGTATTTTGAACAATGCAAGTCCGACATGTGCGGATGCGAATGGTTGAAAATATCGGGTCGTTACACTAATCCATTGTGTTCATTCAGGTTTGGTCAATATCATTTCATCCTTCACAATCAGCTTCATCTTCGGATCGCGTTCAAATCCATTTCACTACCACTAACTTCTTAAAGAAATTCCTTCACTATGAAGTTGGTATTTCTTAAAATAACAGTTGTTTTTAAATGCAGCGGAATAGTTATTCATATATATTTTATGACCTTATATATAAAATCGATTTGGTTTTAGTTTACAAAAATTATGTTCAAAACATAAATATGTCATCCAATGATAGCCTTTTCCAAATTTCTTTTTGGGAGATTTACACAAGATTCCTCATGAACCATTATTACGTGTAGTCTTTCGATTTGCACATCCTACCAGCTACTTAGCCTGAGATATGTTGAAGTTTCTTATAAACCCTTATCATGTGTGATTCTATAAACTTTTATTTAGATGGAATAATATTAATCTTATGCACTACTTAAGTACATGACTTATAGAAAGAAACTAACTCAGCTTCACCCATAATTGATCATACACTGTCCAACAAAGTTCGATTACTCCTTATTGATGCATCATTTTGCATCACATGAAGGAGTGACTTTTGAGAATGAACTTTTATTTATTTGTAGATACATTCGAAACTCTTTCCAATATACTTACTCATTCGATCAAATCAAACCATATACATCACATATTATTTTATTTACTTTAGTTTTATACTGTATGAGTTTACCATAGACATAATACATATCTATCAAATACACGTCCATGTCGGTGATAACTCATCAATGAATGCGACAAAGTACATGGAACCATTTTGGTATTAATTGACGTACGATTACATACATACATTTATATATATATATGTATGTATGTATCAATTCGAAGATTTCATCAACTCTTATAATGCTCCCACTGAATGGATGCATAGCCCTTAATTGTTTGAGATATAATTAACCAGTATCATATATGATTCTTAATCATGTAATAAATTATTTCTCAAAACTACGAATTAGTATACAATGAATAGTTGTAAATAATTTTAGATACTTCTGTATTTTCTAATGCATTACTTTTATTGTGAAAACAAATACCACATTATAGTTTTATTTCATGACAATATACATAATATTCATATTGAGATCTAGCTATGTTAATTTTCAGTCGACACACAAAAATAATCATTATTTCATAAATAATGTTCGGTACGTTTTATGAAATAATTTTCGTATTTGATGCAAAAATAAGTGCTATATGGCATACTCCCATTATTGTCACCATTAGTATAGTAGCGTACTAAATTTGAAGGTCCATCAATCGGTTAATATAGATTTGTTTATTTCATATACTACAACTTGTTTACCATAGTGAGTTCTATGATCAAATGTCTTGTACTCAAAGAAACAAATCTCATAGAAAATAATTTTCTATATGTAAATACATTTTGGAATAGAAATTATATTTCTTATTCCAAAAGTAAGCATCAACTATTATTACAATTCTCATTTTTGATTTTTCTTTATGAAGCAGATGTGACTATTCACTCTCTTCATCCCAATTATACCTTAAATCACATCTACACTTGTACATTTGTCATTCTTTCTAAATGGTTAAACCATTCAAAAGAAAACCCTTACTACAATATCATAACGAACTCTTTACAAAAGCGCATTCGATTATCCTTAACATTTAAGGAAATCAGATGCATCACGTTTTACGTAAACCGATCAAATCGACATTTCAACGATCGAGTTCTTAGATTTATACTGTAACTTTAGCCTTATGTTAAATTTGACACAATGTGAACTTTTATGTAATCAATCAAATTGCTGGATCTTATAGTACTGTTTATTGACTTATTTCGAATGAACTAATTTAATCGATGCATCGTACGTTACGAACTGTGATTGTGCTCCAAATAGCACTTATATGCAATAGTATATGGATCAAATATCCATTGTCTTTTATTTCTTTTAGAGTTTGAAACTCATAAAATGCATTAAAGGATCTTAACGAAAATAAACATGTAAGTGACCATATCACAAACGTATTAAGTAGTTGTAAAATTAGGTACTTTCATAGGTATAGTAAACATTAACATGCAATAGGCATTTAACAGTGAGTGTATGTTATATTTCTATTTGTTAATCTTCAATTCATTTGTATATCTTAATTAACAAACATTTTATCAATCTTATTAAATGTATAAATTTACCAATGTTGATTATTATAATATTATACACTATATGTTCTTACAATATTAGAAAGGTAAATGTTATCATTTCATTTTTCCAATAAGGCCCTTTGTAATATCCCCTACTTGGAGGCCCAAAACTAGCGGCTACAGATGCTGTAGTAATCCATAGTTATTAATCCTCGGTGGCCAAATATGGTAACGTTAGATACAATGATATAACAGAAACACATGGATATGGAAAATATTAAAATCAACAAACAACTTTCTCATTCCATTCCAAAACATTTCAAATTCATTACATAATCCTAATACGAGAACCACGTTCATAGAAAATGTACTTATTACAACATTTGCCAAGAGCGACATATGAAGACGCCCCCTTGAATTATCAAAGTATATATAGGCAATTTGACTTTATATCAAAACAAAATAGTGAAATCAAAACAAAAAATAACTCTAGATAGATATCAGGCCTCCTGCATGTTTCCGAAGCTTATTCGTCTAAAAAGGTACCTAAAAACCTCAACTCTCGAACTACTCAAAACCAATTGAGTGACGAGAGTTTAAGGGGAAACATAAACTTTGGGTCGGACATAAAGCGTGGTTCCATCTCAAACCATTTAGATATCTAGTTAGGCTATGCTTCTTAGCGGAACGGTTTTCCCTCACCAGTATCCTAAAAACTTTATAAAACCATACACTGTGCTCCTACATCCATGATGGTTAAAACTATTCAAAATAATATGACGATATGCAAAACAAGTAAATCAATTCTGGATTACCTATCTCCATTCATTTTGACTATGTGTCTTGGTAATAGTTTCTAGGGTTACTATTAACCTAATAGTTTTCATAGACTGACTAATAACCTGTTCAATGTTAATGGACTCCCTGTACAGTTTCATAGTTTTCATAGGCTTACTATTAACTTGTTTAAATTTATGGACTTACTGTCTTACTTCATAGATTTCATGGGATCACTAAGAACCTATTGGCCCTTGCCAATAACATCATTATTTCATGGGTTCTTCCTGAACCTATTGGTAATTCTAGTAACTTCTCTCTTATCCTAGTTTTCATGGGTTGACTAGGAACCTATTGGCATCTGTCAATAACTTAATCCAGATATAGTTTTCATGGATTCACTGTAAACCTGTTGGCCCCTGACAATAACTCAATCTAATCATAGTTTTCATGGGTTTACTATGAACCTATTGGCACCTTTCCATAACTTTTCCTAAATGTAATTTTCATGAGTTTACTATAAACCTGTCTATTTGACAACTTCAATATTTAGGCATCCTATATTCTAGTCTATCGTACCTCCTGGATGCAATTCAACTCATTCAGGAGTTAATTCAATTTATATTCACCACTGGATCAACCTAGTTGGTTATTCTGCCCTACCCCAAAATGTAGTTATGGATCCATTAAAATGTGATATATACATATATGAAGAAGCAAGCATAATAAGTTGGTTAATCCGTTTAACCTATTGATTAAGGAAAACTTCTTAAAAAACTCCATACTTAAAATCATTTCCAAAACTCTTATTTATGCCATGGTCTTCCTTTAAAATGAGACTAGGTTATTTGTTTTGAAATCTAAGGCTTTCGAAACCTTAAAACATTACTTTCTAGACCCCTGGATAACCTCCTTCGAAAGCATGGAAAACTTTTTTCAAAAAATTACATATAAACCTTTTGAAGCTCTTCAAATCATCTCTTTAAAAACCAAAATATAGCTTTATAAAGTATGAAATAATCCTTAGAAACATAGCTTCGAAACCAATGAAAGTACCCATTTCGAAACCATTGGGGTTACTCAAAAATAGCTTTTTAGGTCAAAGTGAATATATATATATATATATATGTATGTATGTATGTATGTATGTATATATAGACACACACACACACACATGAAACTAACCCTTTCGAAAATTTTAATATTTGTTTGGGGAAAGTTTGATGGTGTTGGAACCATCCTTTCGAAAGCTTCAAAACATTTAAGTAAAACATTGAAGGCTGGCATTAATACCCCGTTCGAAGCCATTGACTTCGAAACCCTTGAACCCTTTCAAAAGCATTTATGAAGTGGCTTAGTACATCTTTAAAACAAAAGGTTCCATTAAAAAGCATTGGTGACTTCAATACACTTAAAAGGAAAACGAAGGACAGTAGGGCTTTGACTAGGTCGGAACGACCAATTTCAAAAAGCATTGTTTTATAAACAAGGGACTCATTCGAAAGCTTATACTTAAAAATGAAAGATGGTAACCTTCTTCGAAATCTATTTAAAAAACCCTTTCGATAGCATATGTTTTGACTCCTTCGAAAGCTTTAGTATAACAAAGGCAGGCGCTAATCAATTAAAAGCAAAGTAAAGGTTTGGTTCCCCATCAGAAGCTATGTTTCGACACCATGCCTTCCACCTTCCTCCAATCCACAACGTATCCACATTGATACCTTGTGTATTAGTTTCGCCTTTGTGGGGTTTCGACTTGATTGAAGGCGAAAGCCATGAGTCGAAAGATGCTTCTAATAGAGGAGGAACCCACTTTTTTGGATAAAAGTTGATTAATGCCAATTAAAGCAAATACTTTCTAACTAACCTGCATAGTGTAAACATGTGATTGGTTGCCTCAACTTTTCATATTCTTTGCAAAATAACTGCCACATAATTTCAGATCTAAACCAAGATTAATTTAACAAATAAGCCCTTCCATTAAGCAAAACAATTAAATCATTTAGGTCCTACTTTCAAAATAATTTAATTTTCATAGTAAATCACTTGGAAAAAATCCCTAGAAATTATAGAAATTCATCTTTAATATATTATCCGACATATCTAAATTTCAGACCCAAATTCTCGATATAATTTTTGAAATAAATTTCTAAACCAAATTAATCATATTTCCTATAACGACCCATAAAATTTTAATAATTTTATTTGTTTATTAATATATTTAATTGAAATTTTGTGAAATTTTAAACGATAAAATTTTGAAATATAAATTTGATAATTGGGATACGTCTAATTAAACATAGCAACTGGTAAATTTACATCAGAAAATATGGAAGTTTATTTCATTGTGTAATTTTATTTCAATTTATATCAGTTAATATTTGATGATAATAAAATGTTTTCCAAAGCTGAATTTTTTTGTATAGAAAAATTGTAAATCATCTTCTGAGCAAGACGTCATTTTTCGTTTTTCCAAATTCGAACTTCTTTAGCTCCGTCGATCTTATTTTTCTGCATTTTAAACTGTTAAATGATTAAATAAACTGTTAAACTTATATTGATTTCTATATTTACATGTGTATTAAAGTTAACAATGATTTCAAAATATATATACGTGTATATATATATATATATACGTATATAGATTATAAATGATTTGTTGGGTTCACGTATATTAAGTTATATTGGTTTTTTTTATAATTTTGATTTTTTTTACATAGCAGTATATTAGTTTATACCTAGGTTTATACATTAGTTTATATGCATAAGTGTATATATATATAAATATATATTGTCATGGGTATTGTTTTGAAATATAGTATATATATATATATATATATATATATATATATATATATATCTTCCATATCAAGTTGATCTGATTCATTGACATAAATTCCTGGTTATCAGCTTTGTCGTCAAATTCGCATTCAATCTTGCCTTGTTTTGAGATTTCATGCCTGGATTTCATAACTCAATTTCATTGCCTATCTCGCTAATTCTCGAAAGGTGAGCAATCACTCACGATTAATGTTCTTTTATTTATTAAATTTGATTTAAATTGAAATGACAATTGAAATATGCTGCTGTTAGTTATTTACACGGTTATATATATGCTATTATCTGTATCAGTTCACCTATGATATCTGACACCATTATCTATTATTTATATTGATGATATATGCCTGTTATATTATTATATATATTATCACTCAACAAGTTCTTTATTAATATAGAATTCCCTATGGGTTGAAATGATACATACCCGAACGACCTGTAGAATAGGAGAAAATTGTTATGGGATGAAATGATTAACCCAAGCGATTTTCATTTGAATTGAATTTGGAATTATGAGTTGAAATGATATATATACCCGTATATTTTTAAATTGCGGACTGAAATGAATAAATATCCATATCACTTGACCATACGATAGATAATTATATACAAATACAGTTGGTCTATATAAAAATATTTTGAAAATGGTTTCTATGGTTTTGGAAAGAAATATATGGTTTTATATAAATATTGATTTCAAATATTATATAAATGTTATTTTATATATAGTTAATTCAACTGGTTTAATATAATTTTTTTTATTAATAAAGTTTGATTTTTTCTAAAATATAATATGATTAAGTATTTATTCAAATTATATTTTAATATAGAGTTTATAATGATTTAATAAATTAAGGTTGAGAAGACAGATTTTAAATTGATTTGAAATTGTATTTAATTAAGAAATATATTTAATTTCGATTTGGAACTTATTGAATTTGAGATTTTTTAAAGGATATAGTTTTATAACTTGAGTTTGGTTAAGGTGATTTAAATGAATATTTCAAGTTTAAATAAGCTAAAGGAAATATTTAGTTTATTTGTAATTTGGGGTTTTATTAAAATAATATTGAATTTATTAAGTGAATATTCAAAACTAAATAATAATAAAGTTAAATTAAGATATATATGAAATTAACAAATTTAGTTTTGGGATCGTGAAATATTTGAAGCTTTGGAATATATCGAAATTTAAATGGTTTATTTTGGTTCAAATCTATATTTGAAATCGATATAATGGTTTATTGAAAACAAAATTGAATTGAAATTGATGATTTGAGATTTGACTAAATTTGAAATTTGGGATTGGTGTTGATTTGGAATTGATTTGTGAAATTTGAGAAAGCTATTTTATTATATAAAGTATTTTAAAAAAAATTATATTTAAAACTATTTACATATGTTACTATATAAATTTATTTCATATAAACTACTTTAATATAAATTATTTTTAATATAAACTATTTTAAATTATAACTATTTTTACATAAACTATTTTAAATTATAAACTATTTATTATATATACTATTATTTATATTTAAACAGTTAAGTGAGAAGTGTTATGATTCCAAAGCATTATGATTTCTAAATTTTTGATTTCCAAAATATTATGATTTCCAAAGTGTTTGATTAAGAAAGTATTTTAACTTTGAAGTACCGAGGTTTTGTAAATGGACATATTTGAGTTGGATATATTTAAATGGAAATAATATCATATTTGGTTTTGAAATGAAAGTGATATCGTATTGATATGGTTTTGAAATGACAATGATATCTTGGTTGAAATATAAACTATTTTGAAAGTTTATAAAATGACCAATGAGTGTAATAATTACGTAGTTATTAAAGTGTCCGGAATCGGTTAGGGACATACTCTCTGTCTAAACCGAAACCACTTTAATAACTATTATACGCGGAGTGTGATCCAGAATGAAGTGGTTGGAATGATGACGTTGCTGGATTTGAAGAAAGAGAACGATAATGGATAGCATTGACACTTGTGTCAAATTGGAAATGACTTAAACAGGAGCTGTGCCAGGCCAATGAGGTTAGCCACCTCTAAGCGAACACACTTCTTCATAAATTACTCATTACTTGTTTTTGATTGGTGCGCACCCTTGAATTGGGAGTGTTGTTTCGTGGTGTTGTGATCGTTGCGGCGATGCGTTCTCACCAGTCCGGATCAGGCAAACGGTAGTTTCACTATCTTAGGTATTGCCTCATGTGCCTTGTCATACTTGTATCCCTATGCACGACCACTACGATTTATTTTGTGCTATACCTATGAAGTACTCCCTGATATGCCACTAGTTTATGGTGGAATTTACAGCGCTGTATAGACTATGACGCTTTTATAAAATGTGTTAAAGGGGATAATGGTAACACCTTAACACTATTTTAATACTTTATATTACTAATAGGCATTATATACTTAGCGTACATATAAATGTTTAACGGATCCTTAGAGGACGGTTATCCTAACATCTTTTGAGTTATTTGTATTTCCAGTTGTTATTTCACTTGAGTTGGATTTATTGATATAAGAATGTTAATCCTGACTCGAGTGTTTTGTGTTTTGTTTTACGCTCGGGTCAGACTGAGTGTATCAGTTTTTGAGACTCGCCTTTAGAGTTAGAGCTTCGTTTGGAGATCCAGCTATCTATCTAGCTTTCAGATATTCAGTCGATTCCAGTGATGTATTCTGATTCTTGTATTTGACTATTGTATTCAAGACTTCTGTTGTAACTTATTTAACTCTGTTATATATATATATATATATATATATATTATCTTCATGAACTACTATTCTTTTGTTTCCGCTACACTATTGTTATATTACTCTGTGTCTGTGATTCTGTGATTATTTATTTACCGTATATGCTGAGTTTTGCCAAGTATAAACTTACAATCTGGTATTTTGAGCAAATCAATTCCGGCATATTTGGATGCGAATGGTTGAAAATATCAGGTCGTCATATTTGGTATCAGAGCTTTGGCTCTAGGCAAAACTTAGCATATATAGTAAATGTAGTTACATAATCACTTTCGTTCGTGCTTGAATCTCTCCTTCTTTGACTCGGTTTCTTTTGAATTTTGGAACTCCCCTATTCGTTCTGAAGTCCACTCTTGTCTTTGCTATCCAAATTCTTCTTGATTCTGGAGTATCCCATAACTCCACTTCGAATGATCTCTATAATAACTCGGCGGTCTCGCCAATCTTCAAATGATTTGTAAAGGGGTGAAACTCCTTTACAATTGGCATTGATTTACCGGAGATTTCTGTATCCTCGGTTTACAATGCTATCTATCTCCTGCTATGCCTAAATTCTATCCCTTGAGATCTGATGCCGATTTTGTCTCGGAATTCTGCATCGGTTTCATTCTTGAAGTCACGGTTGACCCGGTTGAGGTCGTCCGCGATTTATATAAACTTATCCATCTTCCTATTTCGTTATTTAATCACCTTATCTTTGTTTCGAACTATCTTCGCATCAAAATTCTCTTTGATTCGAGTCCATCAAATTTGAATCTCTATCCTTGCTTTGAAATCCATTCTTGTATCGTGGAGCGAGGAAGTGTATTTGTGAATTAAAATTAAAAATGATTTATATATATCGTGTTGTTTGAGTTGTTGATGTTGATTTGGGTTTTCGATCGATTCGTCTAATCAACACTATCGATAGGTTTGCAAAAAAACTTGAACAAAGCAAACTGACACAATATTGTTTTCAAATTGGTAAATTTATAAAGTTTATATGATTATATTATATATATAAGTATGAATTTTCTGCTACTAAAGTGTTAATAAATTGATTGTCTGAAATGATAATATTTGATCTTCATTTATTGTTATGTAAACTATTGATTTTTCCAACAAATAAATAAAATGCAAATTATAAAACATGGTTTACAAATTGATTTAGAATTTGAAATGAATTTAAATTAGAATTTAAGAATTTAATTTCCGATGATTTCAAACTTTGATTTGAGAGTTTAAAGTGTATAGTATTTAAAATATTTTTAAATAAAAATCATTTCAAAGAATTTAAAATGTTAAAATCAGTACTCTTCTCTTTTGTCGCTGGAAAATAATTTCGGTGATGGTGGCCGCATCATCGACATTCATTTTCGAGTTTCAAAGTGCAGAGACCATTCTGTAGCTTTGCTACGGTTTTATTTTGGAAATAAAATTGATTTGAATTTCTTAAATATGACTTGAGTTGTAATATAGGTATATATATTTATAGATTTGATTTGACTTATATATATATATTTGTATGTTTTATGTCTAAATGGTTTGAAGTGAATCGGAAATTTAATTCTTAAATTTTATGTTGAGGATAATTTCAATTATAAAATGAAGTCAAAATTTTGAATAAATATTTAAACTTGAAATAATTGAATTGGAAATTTTTTACTTGTATAATATCCAGTTACATTCCAATATAACTTATCTAAATCATTCAGAAGTTGAATATACAATTGAATAATTTATAATGTAAAATTGTGATTAATGATTTTATAAATAAAAATTTGAGTGGTTATAATAAATTTTATACACTTAAAATTTTAATAATAAAAATGTTAATAGCGATATATGGAATAATAAGTTGATTGAATAGTAAATCAGATAAATTAAACAAAATTTGGTTTGAAAGAAATCTTTTATATCAAACATTAATAAATGAGAAATTAAATCAATTTAATGGAAACCTTGAATTAAAACCCAATTGTTGAATATAAATTTATTTAAATTGAAATTTATATGGTTTGAATTAATTGTTTTTTTTTCAATCTATTTTCTTTCTGGTTGTTTCTATTATCCTACCCCGTTCCTTTTCGCAGACGAAAAGTTTTGAGTAGGGGAGAATGTGACGACCCGTAAAATTTTAATAATTGTATTTGTTTTATTAATATATTTAATTGAAATTTTGTGAAATTTTAAACAATAAAATTTTGAAATATAAATTTGATATTGGAATACGTCTAATTAAACATAGCAACTGATAAATTTACATCAGAAAATATGGAAGTTTATTTTATTGTGTAATTCTATTTCAATTTATATTAGTTGATATTTGATGATAATAATGTTTTCCAAAGCTGAATATTTTTGTATAGAAAAATTGTAAATCATCTTTTGAGCAAGACGTCATTTTTCGTTTTTTCAAATTCGGACTTCTTTAGCTCCGTCGATGTTATTTTTCTGCATTTTTGCTGCAGTTTCCGCTAGTAGAAAATTCGAATTTTTATAATTCAATCATACCACCGATATATGTATACCGTTTTAATCGTCTCGTCATGCTGATATCCACAGTATATTCATTAGGTAATTCAGTGTCCGGTACGTAGCAAAAAATCCATAAACGGTTAGGCGTATCGGTACCATTTTGAACTCTTTTGTTTTTCCTTTCCATTTTCCAACGTGTAATTCAAACAGCCATTAGCATTTATGATTCTACAATACAACTAGAAACAGTTGTCGCCCATCACTTCAACTTATTAATTATCAGTGCGTCATTTTGGGTCTCTTCATTCTTTACTGGCTTTTTTCTTTTCTCTGCTGTTTTTTATTTCTTACCTTTCGTTTCTGTACAGTTCTTGAAAGCATAAATATATAATAGTTGTTGCTTCTCCTTCTGTTTGAAACTCCCTCACCTATGCTCTGGAACAAACCCAAACCTTGTTTGAAGATTTTTTTATATAATATTTATACAATACAAAACCTTTTTTTACAAAAGGTGTAGAATTTTTGTTCGCCTTCTTCAAATTGCTCTCCACCTACCTCTTGCTCATGACCGATCCACTCACTTCTTTCCCCCACGTCAACCACCTCTGCTTGCTCAAAGATCGCGCAACATTCCTCCAACATCACCGCAACTATGTCCTCTCCTCTGACGATCGCATCCGCCGAGTGCCACGAAAGCCACGCATCATCCGTTGCCGCCTGAGCCGATGTGCTTCCCTTCCCCCAACCCATGCCATACCACCTTCGAGCCCATCACTGTCAACCTCACCATGTCAGCCATCTCATCTCGGACTGCTTGCACACATCCCAAACTGCTCGCAAGCCTTCCCCATCGACTTCAACCTAAATCAGCTTGTGTTGATTCACGGGTATATATTCATTGAGTAAGTTTATATATATTCTAGTATTTGAGTGTGCAGAGAAATATTTTTGCATGAATATAGTTGCAAATAGTGCATTTTATAGGTAGTCTGCATATATATTTTTCCTATAGTATGTATATTTGTTAGCAAACTCGGTTTTTCAGGATATTTTATTTTGAGTGTATTATATTACACTGTTTAAGGTAAATAAGTAACATATTCTAAGTTATATAAGCTTATATATATAGCTTGACCGAGTCATGATTTGTTTTATATATACACATATTGTTTCATAGTATACAAATTCTGTTCGAATATATATATGGCTGATATACTATTTTATGTTCTAGTATAAGGGTATATATGCCGCATTCTATAAAGTTATAAAATATATAAGTGTATACTGTTGCATATCTAAAGTTGTTGTATATTATAAAGTGTGAAAATTTTCTAAGTTCATATATATTTTCCAACTTTTATTTTGGTTGGCATATTGCTGATCCTAGAGTATATAACGGTTTAAGTGTTGTTCAGGTGGCGTGCACATACATTTTATTTGGGTCTGCATATATATTTTATGTTGTGTATGGGTTATTACTCGAGACAGTATACTACTACATGCATGAATTATTCATATACATGAATATTTGATTCTTTCTTTTAAAATGTATATAGATTTAAATATTAACTTTATAAAAATAAGCCCGTAAATATATAGTTTATATACATATTTTAAACTGTTAAACTTATATTGATTTCTATATTTGTATGTCTTTTAAATTTAACAAAGATTTTAATATATATATATATATGTATATGTATATGTATATGTGCATATATATGTATATAGCTTGTAAATGATTTGTTGGGTTCACGTATATTAAGTTATATTGGTTTTTTTTTTGTAATTTTAATTTTTTTTACTATAGCAGTATATTAATATACCTAGGTTTATACATTAGTTTATATGCATAAGTATATATATATATATATATATATATATATATTGTCATGGGCATTTTTTTTGAAATATAGTGTGTATATATATATATTCCACATCAAGTTGATCTGATTCATTAACATAAATTCCTGGTTATCAGCTTTGTTGTCAAATTCGCGTTCAATCTTGCCTTGTTTTGGGATTTCGTGACTGGATTTCGTAACTCAATATCATTGCCTATCTCGCTAATCCTCGAAAGGTGAGCAATCACTCACGATTAATGTTCTTTTATATATTAAATTTGATTTAAATTGAAACGACAATTGAAATATGCCGCTGTTAGTTATTTACACGGTTATATATATGCTATTACCTGTATCACTTCACCTATGACATCTGACACCATTATCCGTTATTTATATTGATGATATATGCCTGTTATATTATTATATATGTTGTCACTCTGCAAGTTCCCTGTTAGTATAGAATTCCCTATGGGTTGAAGTGATACATAACCGAACGACCTGTAGAATAGGAGAAAATCATTATGGGTTGAAATGATTAACCCAACCGATTTTCATTTGAGTTGAATTTGGGATTACGGGTTGAAATGATATATATACCCGTATATATTTAAATTGCGGATCGAAATGAGTAAATATCCGTATCACTTGACCATAGGATAGATAATTATATACAAACACCGTTGGTTTATATAAAAATATTTTGAAAATGATTTCTATGGTTTTGGAAACAAATATATGGTTTTATATAAATGTTGATTTCAGATATTATACAAACGTTATTTTATATATAGTTAAATTCTTGATTTTAAACTATATATAAATTGGTTTAATATAAAATAAGTTTATTAATAAAGTTTGATTTTGTTTTTAAAATATAATATGATTAAGTATTTATTTAAATTATATTTTAATATAGAGTTTATAATGATTTAATAAATTAAGGTTGAGAAGATAGATTTGAAATTGTATTTAATTAAAAAATATATTTAATTAGTAATCGATTGGGAACTTATTAAATTTGAGACTTTTTAAAGGATATAATTTTATAGCTTTGATTTTGGTTAAGGTGATTTAAATGAATATTTCAAGTTTAAATAAGTTAAAGGAAATATTTAGTTTATTTGTAATCTGGGGTTTTATTTAAATGATATTGAATTTATTAAGTGAATATTCAAAACTAAATAATAATAAAGTTAAATTAAGATATAAATGAAATAATCAAATTTAGTTTTGAGATCGTGAAATATTTAAAGCTTTGGAATATATCGAAATTTAAATGATTTATTTTGGTTCGAATCTATATTCGAAATCGATATAATGGTTTATTGAAAATTGAATTGAATTGAAATTGATGATTTGAGATTTGACTAAATTTGAAATTTGGGATTGGTGTTGATTTGGAATTGATTTGTGAAATTTGAGAAAGCTATTTTATTATATGAAGTTTTTTTAAAAATTATATTTAAAACTATTTACATATATTACTTTATAAATTTATTTCATATAAACTACTTTAATATAAATTATTTTTAATATAAACTATTTTAAATTATAACTATTTTCATATAAACTATTTTAAATTATGAACTATTTATTATATATATACTATTATTTATATTTAAACAGTTAAGTGAGAAGTGTTATTATTTCAAAGCATTATGATTTCTAAATTTTTGAGATCCAAAGTATTATGATTTCCAAAGTGTTTGATTTAGAAAGTGTTATAACTTCAAAGTACTGAGATTTTGTAAATGGACATATTTAAGATGGATATATTTAAATGGAAATAATATCGTATTTGGTTTTGAAATGAAACTGATATCGTATTGATATGGTTTTGAAATGAAAATGATATTTTGGTTGAAATATAAACTATTTTGAAAGTTTACAAAATGACCAATCGGTGTAATAATTATGTAGTTATTGAAGAGCCCGGGATCGGTTAGGGACATACTCTCTGTCTAAACCGAAAACCACTTTAATAATTATTATACGCGGAATGTAATCCATAATGAAGTGGTTGGACTGATGACGTTGCTGGATTTGAAGAAAGTGAACGATAATGGATAGCCTTGACACTTGTGTCAAATTGAAAATGACTTAAACAGGAGCCGTGTGGGCCAATGAGGTTAGCCACCTCTAAGCGAACACACTTCTTCACAAGCTACTCATTACTTTTTTTGATGGTGCGCACCCTTTAATTGGGAGTGTTGTTTCATGGTGTTGCGATCGTTGCGGCGATGCGTTCTCATCAGTCCGGATCAGGCAAATGGTAGTTTCACTACCTTGGGTATTGCCTCGTGTGCCTTGCCATACTCGTATCCCTATGCGCGACCACTACGATTTGTTTTGTCTTATACCTATGGAGTACTCCCTGATATCCCACTAGTTTACGGTGGAGTTTACAGTGCTGCATAGACTATGACGCTTTTATAAAATGTGTTATGGGGGATAATGGTAATGCCTTAACACCATTTTGATACTTTATATTACTGATAGGCATTATCTATTTAGCGTACATATAAATATTTAACGGATCCTTAGAGGATGGTTATCCCAACATCTTTTGAGTTATTTGTATTTCCAATTGTTATTTCACTTGAGTTGGATTTATTGATATAAAAATGTTAATCCTGACTTGAGTGTTTTGTGTTTTACTTTTCGCTCGGGTCAGACTGAGTGTACCAGTTTTTTGAGACTCACCTTCGGAGTTGGAGCTTCGCTTGGAGATCCATCTATCTATCCATCTTTCAGATATTCAGTTGATTCCAGTGATGTATTCTGATTCTTGTATTTGACTATCGTATTCAAGACTTCTGTTGTAACTTATTTAACTCTGTTATATATATATATAGTAGCTTCATGTACTACCATTCTTTTGTTTCCGCTGCACTATTGTCATATTACTCTGTGTCTGTGATTCTGTGATTATTTATTCACTGTATGTGCTGAGTTTTTCCAAATATAAACTTACAACCTGGTATTTTGAGCAATTCAATTCCGGCATGTTTGGATGCGAATTGTTGAAAATATCAGGTCGTTACATTTCCTTTTAAAATTCATAATAAATCCTCCGTAACTTCGAAAATTATGAAAATTAAAACCCAACTCCAAAATCATGTTTTACATATCATAAAATTTTCCCATGACATTCGAAATCATTTACAATTGGTTTTACCCCTAAAAATGAATAAATCCATATATATACAATTTGATTTAAATCAAATATGTTATAAATCCAAGCATATCATCATCCAAATCATCATGAAAATGGATTAATCTTAAATCCATAAACAAATGATCATCAGAACAAAATAGAGATGATATAGATTATTATTCATCTTGATTAGGATAAGGAGATGGGATTGAGATAAAAATTTGTTACCCCTTGCTTTAATCCCTTAGCTTTAGATTTAGTTTCTCCTCTTTTCTCCTAGTAATGACCGACTCTAAGATTTAATTTTCTTACATTTTTAAGTTTTTTTAAAATGAGAAATGAACGTGAATGGGTGGTAGAGCCACGGATATATATATATATATAAGGGTTATGGTCTTGCAACTATTTCCCAATATACCCTTGCGTATATTAATTTGCTTATAAACCTTCTTATGCCTATTATTTAATTAAGCACGGACCTTAGTTTTATTTTCATATCTCAATCATCTTATCACTCTTAGGGTTATGGCCGTGACAATCGAGTTAAAGGGGAGGGGCTGCTGTGACCACGCGAGAGAGAGTGGGCGAGGGTTTTGAATTGGTTGATTTGGCTTTGGTAGTGTGTGCAGCGATGGATAGGGAGAGTCACGACAGTAACGAAGTTTGGCTGTGTCGATATGATGGTCACGATAGGAATGAAGCTTTGAGGCTTAAATTGACTATTTAGGTAATTGTAAAAAGGATTTATGTTTAGATTAAGTATTATATAAAATCATACGCAAATAAAATTTGAAATATGTTTGTATGAGATTGAAATTGAACAAACAAGACGTGATGGGATCGTATCTTTGGATATGGCATCTAGAATTAATTTGGAGTCGATCAAAGTCAGCTGGAATTTTAGATTAAATTGAACGTTGTTCGATTTAATTTAAAATTCGAATATTCGGCAAATAAAAATCAAGATGAGTAAATCTGACTGATTTTCGATTGCTAGTTTAATTTAAAGAAAAATATTTATTAATTGATTGGATGAATTGACGATTATCATTATCAATTGGTTGTTTATTATATCTATAGTAGTGTATATACTAGTAGTTGGACATATTTCCCGCCTATTGGAGCGAATAAGACTGCATGCGCCCCACATAATAGCGGATGACCCTATATTGCCACGATATCCTACCTCATAGCGGGATTGGTATTTTATGTTATTTAACATCTAGGGATGCAGGAAAACAGGTTGGAGGGATCTAACTGGATTCCTCATATATATATATATTGATTATTTTCATATATAGTAATATATTATGGAATTGAATAATCTGTTATAGATTGTTGTGTGATTTGAATGTTTGGATGCTATAGTAGCACCGACCTGAATTATGGTATTTTAAATACCACAAATATTATTTTTGATTTTGAAGAATTCAAAAGGAGATTTTAAAAATACAATATCCATATCGAAGTTTTGGTTTATTTTAAAAATAAATTGAATTGGATAAAACAAATTATTGATTTTGGATTGTATTTAACCATTCGTAAAAATATTTTAAATAGAGATTTTGAATAATTTATATAGAGGACTTTTAAACAATGGATTTTTAAATCTCGTTTCTGGAAAATATGAAAAGGAGTTGAAATCGATATTTTAAATAGATTTGTGAAATAAATGGAACTGGTTAAGAAATGGATTTATGAAATGAATTTTTTTAAACGGGATTAGTTTTTAAACAAGTGAAATTCAAAAGAGTTATAAAATTTATAAATGATGTGTATAAATAAGGGAAAATGACAGCAGTAGCTAAATTGGGAATTTAAAATTCATAGGGTGAAATTATATTAGAATATAGAAACAGAGCTGAGGATAGTGGAGATTATTTTTGAAAATGTGGAAATGGTTAGAAGAATCGGAATGAAATCGACGGATTGTGAATTGAGAGAAATTTATAAATTAATTAGTTATTGAGATTTTGTAAATATATTTTTAGTTTTAAGAAGTTAAGTTGTCTTAAAAGGGAAGTTTTGTTTATTAAACTAAGTAATTTTGAACTAGTAGAATTGAAGTACATCGAAAAGTGAATTTATCAAATATTTAATAAATATTTTTATAAATTCTAACTTTTAAAATCAGCTTTGAAAATCGATTTGTTTATCTAAAAATGAGTTATTAATATTATAAAAAATGTGTTACGATATTTTAAATAATTTCTTGAACATGTTTTAAATATAAATAATTATTCTTTAAGTACTTATTATATATATAATTTTGTAACGATTTAAATTTATTTATAAATCCTCTCAAGGTTTGGAAAAGGGGTTTATTCAGTAGATGGGGTTTACAAGAGAAATTCTCAACATGGAATTTCGGGAAATGTAAGGAAAATTTTCGAAGCATTTAAATAAAAGTGAACTTCGAAAAATGAATTATGATTCATAAAAAAAGTTAGAAATCGATATTTGGAATTATATAAAAGTGTTTTGACTTTGAAAATACTAAAGGAACCCCGAAACTTATAGAATTTGTTATATATGAATTAAGGAATTTACATTATAAATTGTGAAGGATTTTAGGAAAAGAGAAATAAATTAAACTTTTCAAAGTGTTGTGAAGTAAGAGGTTTAGAAAAATATATTTTTAAATATTTTTCTAAGTGTAGAAATAAGATTTGGTTTGAAAAATCCTAATATGAATACAAGTTTTTGAGTTGTCTCAAATATTGAAATATTGGAGGGGGTTTGAATATATATCTTATAAAGATATTTTGAAAAATGGATTTCGAAAAAATAATAATATTGGCCTAGTGACTGCTTACGGATGTAATTTGATAGGTAAATAACCAACAATTAAATCTGGCCAAAATTCATTGATCATTTCTAAGAGACCAGGATCATATTTAATTATTCGAAAGCCGCTTCGATCCGAATTGGGCATTACGAATGAGTATCTTGAAGATAGTGAAGACGGTGATTCTGTTTGTCCAGACCAAAGATAACTTGTATGAACGAATGCTATCAGAACATCGTCATTGGAGGACAATGAGCATTCTAAGTGGGATTGTCCTTGAAAGCTAAACGTTAACCTCAAGCCTCGTCAATCGGAATGGCTAAAACAGGGAAGATGCAACAAGGCTAAATGTGTCGCACCCAATTAGGGTATGTTATCACCTTTCTAGATACCCTCGAAAATATATTATAAATTATGGATATGGTTGTGCATGGAAAAGTGAGTGATTGATTTAAGCGTGGTAACACCCGGGTTGATAACATATTCGGTACTATCCATGTTAGGGGGTAGGCAGGTCTTGTATTAGCAGGGGATCCCGACGAGGTACTCGGTACATTTTTCTAGAGGTGTACTGTGATGGGCGGTACCCCAGTAGCCTAGTCATTATATGAAATCCATTCTCCAATAAGCGCCGTATGGTTTTGATTTTGCCCAACTATGATGAAATGTGAGATGCAAGCATTTCATCTATTTTCTATTTACTTTCTATAGACACTATTATAATATCAGATGATTTTGATATCAAATGTTTTGGTTATCGTAAGGGAAAAACCCATCGTGTTTATGTGTGACGCTGTCTTACGAGATACCTTTGTTTTTAAAAGGATTTGGATGACTTTAATAATTTAACTTGAGTGTGTTTTCTCACGCTAGTTTTCCAAACTGACTCGCGTGTTATTTTATTATAATGTTCGGGTAAGGTCGAGTATTACAAATTTAGGGTAGGATGCTATGGATCTCAAGAGAAGAGCTGGATGATAGAGACGTATCCCCATAATTGATTTATACCCCACTGTGTGTGTTATACTAAATGTTCAGTATTTGTGAGGACAAGTTATTTATAACTATCCAGATTGATCGATTGATGATTGATTAATTATTGTACTCTGATAACTGTATATATATTAACAGTTACAGTTCTTTTATACAGATATGTTAGTGTATGATATATTATTCCGCTGCGTTTGTGAGATTCTGTATTGTTGTTTCTGCTTTTTCTATCTTTTCTTCTTTACCCATAGCAATCGGTATTTCTGGCATTTGACTATCAGGCATGTTATACAATGAACGTATTGATGTCGATTTTCAAGGGTGGAAAATCCTGGGTCGCTACACTTGGTAGCAGAGCTAAAGGTTAAGCGAGAACCTTGGCTTTGGTGAGGATTACTTCTTAGAGATAGAGTCCATTGTGCTCTAGAATGAGTTTGAGTGTATTAATGGAAATTGATGCATATTTGTTAGTAAATATAAATTGTTTTATATTGTATTGATTTATCTGTTGAGTGGCATAAAAATTCTGGTCGAGTAGTGAGATGCCACTAAATCGATAGGAGTTTCTAAACACTCGAACTAGGTAAACCGACACAGTATTATTTTGAAGCAGGTAAATGAAATAATTTACCCAAATTAAATTTCGATATAAAAGGAATAGTTTTCTGAAAAATTATTATTGTATATCGATATGTTTGGTTGTTATTATATAATCAAAACAAGATTATAAAATTGGAAATGGCTTATATAACCAAAAATACATTGTATAAATATGAATTATACAAATGGGATAAAAACTAAAAATGAATTCAAACCAGAATTGGAAAATTAAATCCCGGAGATTTTTGGAAATATTTTCTAAAGTGTTTGGAAATGAATAATAGTAATATTATTTTGGAGATATTTTGAATAGAAAATGTTTTAATGGATTTTGGAAGTAATAAAAAACTAAACTCACTTCAGTCGCTGGAAAATATATCTAGTGACGATGGCCGCATCATCGGTATTTATTTTTGAGTTTCTAAGTGACGGACTGCTGCCGTAGTAATTTAATATGAGGATATTTGTTTGGAAACAAAGATTGTTTGAAGGAAATTGTTTTGGATAAAATCCGGCTGATTTTGAAATTCCGAAGAAATGGTTTTTAAAAAAGAGTTTTATATATATATATATATATATATATATATGATTTCAAAGTGATTTTAAAGAAATGCTGGGTATTTGAATTCTGGAATCCTTATTTAAATGTTTTAGAAATAACAGGAAATATGTTTTAGACTTATAAGTTAAGAACGATATAAATAAAAAAGGAAATTATGAATTTCAATATGAAATTACTAAGCTAATTCAAGTAAGTAAATGAATTGGGTAGTAAGAAAATGGTATGGATTAAAGTTTAACTTAATCTAAGTTAAATAAAAATTGGATTGGACTGAGACCATACTGAATTAAATTAAATATGTAAATGTGAATTATAAAGTGACTATATAACTATATGTTATAAAATTTTGATTGGAATAAAAATTTAAGTGGAAATTGTTGAAATTGTGAATAAACAAAATTGAATAGCTACTTGAATTAATGGAATAAATACATATACAAGTTATAAAGTAATGTATAGTCTCGAGTTAAAAATAAAATGTGAATATACTCGAGTGTAAAATTGATGGAAATGTGAAAAATAAGTTGTGTAACTCATTAAATTGGAAAAATGGAATAGAAAACCAAAATAAAAATGGTTTAATATTTTGGTGAAGAAATAAAAATCCAATTTTAATTATAAGATGAATTGGAACTCAAATAAATTAAGTAAAGTGATTTTTCGAATAAAAATCGGACATTGAATTATAAATTGGAAGTGACCTAATTGGATAGATTAATTAGTTAATTGAACATGGGAATGGAACTTAACTTGGTTAAGTAAATTGATTTGCGGATGAGAATTGAAATTGAATATGGAACTTGAGTTATAAATGAAAATTCGACTTAAATATAAGCGAATTAAATATATTTTTGAAACGTTGTCGAATAAATAAGAAGTGGATTGAAACGATGATGACTTAAGTTATAAATAAATTCAATGCAAGTATAAATAAATTGAATATGGTCGCGATATCATTTAAATGAAGTCAAGAATGAATTTGAGTATGGAATTAAAATTTGGAGTGGATTAAGTGAATAAACTAATTTAATAAATTAGTAAATGGAATGGAATTTGATTGAATAAGAACCAATCTAAAATTTGAATTGGAATTTGATTGCAAGGGAATAAACTTAAGTTATAGAGTTGAATTAATTGGAAATAAATGAATCAACTTAAGTTAATAATTTTGGATGGGAGCTTGGCTCAAATTAATTGTGAAAATGGTTATTTAATAAATTAACATGGAATAATTCCGAACTAAATAAAATGGATTTGAATATAATGAATGTGGGTAAGAATGGAATGTGAATAAATTGATTGAGAATCAATTTGAAATGGAATAGAATTGAATATAAATTGATCTGGAATCAATTTAAAATGGTTGTTTGACGTAAATGGAAGTAGATAAAATTCAATAAATTAATAAAAAGTGGATAAATTGATTTCTAAATCAATTTGGAATGGATGTGGGTTTATTTGATATAAAATGAATTGAACACAAATAATTTGGTTGTAAATCATTCGAATTGAATGAAATGATGTATGGATCGATTGGAAGTAATTAAATTAGTACCGGAACCATATAATTGCTTATAAATATATGTTAACATGTTTGGTTATGAAATATTGTGTTTAACTAGTGAAAAAAGTGAAATGTTATTGAATTTGATGTTTGGTACTTATGTGGTTTAAATTGAGTATGTACAGGTACCCAAAGGCTATTGGAGTAGAGTTGGGTTGTGTAATTGCATATAAAATAAGCCGTTGGATTAAAAACGCTAAATAAAGGTACGTTTTCGAATTAAATATCGCAAAGTATAAATATTGATATATATTGTGATTTCCTATCATGTGGGTCGATATATAGATTTTTATCTCTCCTATCATATTGCAAAAGGCTCTTCGACAAGGGAGTCTCTGCCAAATTTTTTTGGAAATTTAGGGTGTTAGAAATTTTTTGAAAATATTTGAAATTTTTTGAAATTTCTTGTTAACTATAAAGTTGATTTTTGAATTTGAAACTGAAATAAAGGGTTTGAATTAGAAATGGAAACTCATTAATGAATGTGAGTTCAAAAGGTTGGAAGAGTGGAACGTCGAGTTTTAACTGAGTGGCTTTGGATAAGTTAACGGGTTTGGATCATTTTTCCTACCTTAGCAATTTCGAGGACGAAATTCTTTTAGGTGGGGAGGAATGTGACAATTCGGATTTTTCGTCATTCGATTTTGAATATTTAAATGGTTTAAACATTGGATTTGGAATTGTAATTTAGTTAGTAAGATTTTAAAACTGAATTTTCAAGCGATTTTGATAGTTTTGGAAATCAATCAACGTGTTAAAATAGCGATACGGGACATAGTCTCGAAATTCGACGAAACCAGTTCCATTGGATCTGTAATTGTGTATTATTATCAGATTTCAAATTTCGTAACGTTTGGAGTTACCGTTTGGTCGTACGAAATAGAAATGCTAGAATTAACTTAATCAAATTTAATTTAAATAGTCGGTTTAAAAAGCTATCTTCTACATACGATCAAATTAGGCTTTGAAACATGTTCTATTGCGTTCGGAATAAGGGTAAAACAATGGGAACGCCAAACGACACGCCTTAATAAGGGATCAAGAATTCACAGTAGATAATACGAGATATTTTCAATATTTAAATATATTAAATCACGTCAAAGGTCAATCTCCATCAGCTGACCTAAAAACGTGCACGAGACGCTTGCCTCTAGTTTAAATCACGTATCTTATCCTTTCTTCCTTTATCATTTTGTCAGAATTCAAACCAGATGAAAACCGAAATCGTTATTGCCTTCCTCTTTCAAAATCGAAACCCGGTTCGATAAAAATAATTTTATAACGCACGCTCGCACTTACGATAGAGGCGCGATCTAATTTCGAGAGGGCATTGGGGAAGAAGGCGATGGCCTGGAGCTTGAGGCATGATCGAGCATATAGCGCTAGGGTTTGAGAAGTCGCATGAGACCGCGAGCGACTGGGAGGAGCAGGCGTTTCATGGAAATTAGGGTTTGATTCTCGTCATTGGTTGAAGATCCTTGGCCGCGATAATTGAGTTGAAGGGGAGGTGCTGATGTGAGCACGTGAGAGAATGTGGTCGAGGGTTTGGAATTGGTCGTTTTGGCTTTGGTAGTGCACACAGTGATGGATGGGGAGAGTCACGGCAGTAACGAAGTTTGGCAGTGTTTATTTGATGGTCATGATAGGAAGGAAGCTTTAAGGATATTAATTGCTTATTAAGATATTTAAAAAAAAACAATTCTGTTTAGATTAAGTTTTATTTAAAATCATATGCTAATAAAATTTGTAACGTGTTCGTACGAGATTGAAATTGAACACACAAGAAGTGATGGGATCGTATTGATGTATACGACATCTGGAATTAATTTGGAATCGATCAAAGTCAGTTGGAATTTTAGATTAAATCGAATGTTGTTCGATTTAATTTAAAATCAAAATATTCGGCAAATAAAAATCAAGATGAGTAAATCTCACTCATTTTGGATTGCTAGTTTTATTTAAAATGTTGAAAATTATTTATTGACTGATTCGATGAATTAACGATTATTATCGGTTGGATGTTTGTTTTATATAGTGTGTGTCTATATATGTATTAGTAGTTGGACATATTTCCCGCCTTTGGAGAGGATGAGACTCTATGCGCCTTGCATAATAGCGGATGACCCTATATTGCCGCGATATCCTGCCTCGAAGCGGGATTGGTATTTTATGTTATTTAACATATGTAGATGCAGGAAAATGGTTGGAGGGATCCAACTGGATTCCTCAAATATATATATTGATTGTTTTTCATATATAGTAATGTATGATGGAATTGAATAATCTGTGTAGATTGTTGTGTGATACGAATTTGGATGCTATAATAGCACTGACCTAAATTTTGGTACTTTAAATACAATAAATATTATTTTTTATTTGAAGAATTTATAAGGAGATTTTGAAAATACAATATTTATATCAAAGTTTTGGTATATTTTAAGAAGAACTTGATTTAGATAAAACAAATAATTGATTTTGGATTTTATTTAACCGTTCATAAAAATATTTTGAATAGGGATTTTAAATAATTTATATAGACGATTTTTAAACAAGGGATTTTCAAATCACGTTTCTGGAAAATATGAAAAGGAGTTGAAATCGATATTCTAAATAGATTTGTGAAATAAATGGAACTGATTAAGAAATGGATTTACAAAATGAGAATTTTTAAATGAATTTGTTTATAAAAAAGTGAAACTCAAAGGAGTTATAAAATTTATAAATGATGTTTATAAATAAGGGAAAATGATAGCAGTTGCTAATTGGGAATTTAAAACTCATAGGGTGAAACTATATTAAAATATGGAAACAGGGCCGAGAATAGTGGATACTATTTTTGAAATGTGGAAATGGTTAGGAGAATCGAAATGAAATTGATGGATTATGAATTGAGAGGAGTTTATAAATTAATTGGTTATTGAGATTTTGAAAATTTATTTTTATTTTTAAGAAGTTAAGTTGTCTTAAAAGGGAAGTTTTATTTATCAAACTAAGTAATTTTGAACTAGTCGAATTGAAGTATATCAAAAAGTGAATTTATCAAATATTTAATAATTATTTTAATAAATTCTAATTTTTAAAATCAGCTTTGAGAATCAATTTTTTTATCTAAAAATGAGTTATTAATGTTATAAAAAAAGTGTTACAATATTTTAAATAATTTCTTGAACATGTTTTAAAAATAAATAATTATTCTTTAAATACTTATTATATACAGTTTTGTAATGATTTAAATTTATTTATAAATCTTCTCGAGGTTTGGAAATGGGGTTTATTCAGTAGATGGGATTTACAAGAGAAATTCTCAACATGGAATTTGAGGAAATGTAAGGAAAATTTCCGAAGCATTTAAATAAAAGTGAACTACGAAAAATGAATTAAGATTCATAAAAGAAGTTAGAAATAGATATTTGAAATTTTTGATAATTTTTTTGGCTTCGAAAATACTAAAGGATATTAATTAAGGAACCCCGAAACTTATAAAATTCGTTATAAGCAAGTTAAAGAACTTACAATGTTAATTGTGAAGGATTTTGAGAACAGAGAAATGAATGGAACTTTTCTAAGTGTTGATAAGTAAGGGTTTAGAAAAATATTTTTTTAAATATTTTTCTTAGTGTTGAAAAAAGAGATGGTTTGAAATATCCTGATATGGATATAAGTATTTGAGTTGTCTCAAATATTGAAATATTGGAGGGGATTTGAATATAAATCTTATGAAGATATTTTGAAAACTAAATTTTGGAAAAATTATTATATGGGCCTAGTTACAGCGTATGGATGTTATTCGATAGTTAAACAACCAACTATCAAATCTGGCCAAATTTCGTTGATCGTTTCGAAGAGACTAGGATCGGATTTAATTATTCGAAGACCACTTCGATCCGATTTGAGCATTAAAAATGTGTATCGTGAAGATAGTGAAGATGATGTTTCAGTTTGTCCTGACCCTAGACAACTTGTATGGACGAATGCTATCAAAACATCGTCATCGGAGGATGATGAGCATTCTAAGTGGAATTGTCCTTGAAAGGTAAACGTTAGCCTCAAGCCTCATCAATTGAGAATGACTGAAAAAGGGGACATGCAGCAAGGCTAAGTAGGTCGCACCCAATTAGGGTATGTCATCACCTTTCTAGATACCCTCTAAGATATATTATAAATTATGGATGTGGTTGTGCATGGAAAAGTGAGCGTTCGATTTAAGGGTGGGAACACCCGAGGTGATAACATATTCGGCACTATCCAGGTCAGGGGTAGGCCATTCTTGAGTTGGCAGGGGATCCCGGTGAGGTCCTTGGTACATTTTTCTAGAGGTGTACTGTGATGGGAAGTACCCCAATAGCCCATTAATTATATGGAATCCATTCTCCCATAAGCGCCGTACGGTTTTGATTGTGCCCAACTATGCTGAAATGTGAGATGCAAGCATTTCGGTTATTTTCTGTTTACTTTCTATAGACACTATTATAATATTAGATGATTTTGATATCAATGTTTTAGTTATCGTAATGGAAAAACACATCGTGTTTACGTGTGACGCGGTCTTGCGAGATACCTTTGTTTTTCCAAGGATTTTGATAACTTTAATAATTCAACTTGAGTGTGTTTTCTCACGCTGCTTTTCCAGAATGACTCAGGTTTTATTTTATTATAATGCTCAGGTCAGACCAAGTATTACAGATTTAGTGTAGGATGCTATGGAACTCAAGGGACGAGCATGATGATAGTGACGTATCCCCGTACTTGATTTATATCCTGCTACATGTGTTATACTAAATGTTCAGTATTTGTGAGGACAAGTTATTTACAACTGTGCAGATTGATTGGTTGACTGTTGTACTTTGATAATTGTATATATATTGACAGTTACAGTTCTTTTGTACAAAGATATGTTATTATATATTATATATTATTTCACTACATTGGTGAGATTCTGTGTTGTTGTTTCTACTTCTTCTATCTTTTCTTCTTCGCCGCTAGCAATCGGTATTTCTGGCACTTGAATATTCGACATGTTATGCATCGAACGCATTGATGTCGATTTTCGAGGGTCGAAAATCCTAGGTCGGTGCACTCTTTCTACTCGAACCTGACTTAACTCTTCTCCCATTTCCATGCCACTTAACAAAGCATAGCTTCTCCGGCCAGAATTCTCCAATGAGAATATGATTTGGTCATGACTGTCAGAGTGTCTTTGTGATATCTCCCCATCCTATCAAAATATCCTAGCCTTTTATTTTCTCAACCAATCCACACCCCAAATGATTTCAAAACCTACGAAATCGAAAACATACAGACTGCATGCAAACTTATGACCTAACAAATCGAGTTCTAACTGGTCACATCCATCCTTAGAGTTGCATACCCTCCTATTGGATTCACAATCTTAAGGAAGTAACAAGGTATGTGGGCTTTAAACATAACCTATCAACCAAATTCTGAGATATAAATGAATGTGATGCACGATATCAAATAGTATCCTAACTGGTATACTTTGAATCAAAAACGTACCTTCCATCACAGTCTTCCTTTTTTAGCTGCAGTTAGCCTAGCAGATGACGGTCCAACAGCAAAAACCTTTCCCTTGTCCGCCCTGACTGGTTCTAGACACTTGTTCTTATAATGCCCAACTTGGTCATAGTTAAAGCATTTGACATTCTTCTTTTCTGCAACCTTCTTCCCCTTGCCTGACCGGCACTCATGAGCATAATGACCCTTCTTGTCACACTTGAAACATACTAAATCAACATTTTACTTCTTGGCTACATCTCCCTTCTGGGCTCCATTCTTCTTAAAGAACTTCCTCTTCTTTCTCTGAGAACCCTGGATTTCAACCGACTGCTCTCTAGCGCAAACAACAAGCATCTCCTCATGACCAATTTCCATATTTACCACTGTATTACTAGAATCATGAAGGTGTGGCAGGGTCGCCCTTGAAATCTCCGACCCCAGTCTCCTAATGAACCTTTCATTCCTTCAGATGACGGTGTCTATAGTAATATATCCATAATGGGACAACTCATCAAACTTAGGGCATACTCAACAATCGACATCCTCCCTACTCTAGATCCAAAAACTTCCTCAGCAGCATTGATTTAGCAACCTCAGACATAAACCTCAGTTCAAATCTCCTTCGAAAATCAGCCCAAGTCAATTCCTCCTCTGGAACTCCTACAGTAACACCATTTCACCAATGAAGTGCTGACCCTTGCAACTACCTAGAGGCTAGTATCCGCTTCTTCTCATCATCTAAACCCAGATCAACAAATATTCTCTCGTAATGTAACAACCAATTCTTTACCTCAATGACATTCTCTTCCTTACGAATAGCTTCCCACCAAGACTTATGTAATCTCTGCTTAGCTTAGACTAATTAATCACAACTGGAGCCATATGATTAGCTCCTCCAACATTACCAGTAACACCAGTAGCAACTCGTGCTTGCATCATATTGACGAAGAACAGATACACCACCCCCATATCCACCGGTGGATTTCCAGCACTCACATTGGCATCTGCATTTTGGTTAGCATTAGCCTGTCAACCCAGGTTCCTCAAGGCGGGTCGAGCATTTCCATCGATTGTGGTGCTTCCTCCACCGAGATTTCCTCTTCCATTTCGTGCTTTCGTATGTTCTTTCTTGTAAATTTGCATTCGAGCCTTAGTAAGATACAAAAGAATGGTCTAAGAGAGAGAGAGGAATACAAACTTATATATAGATACACACACACATATATATCAAATACAAGCACGTTACTATAGCGTTAACCCAAACCTCGATCTTATTTTTTTATTTATTGGATTATGTTTTGAAAATTATTTTAGGTTCAAATTTCCTTTAAGTTTCACAAACCTACGCTCTGATACCAACTTGTAACACCCCCTACTTGGAGGCCCAAAACTAACGGCTACGGATGCTGTAGCCATCCATAGATATTAATCCTTGGCCCAAATAGGGTAATGCTAGATCCATTGATATAACAGAGACACATGGATATGAAATTTTTTAGAAATCAACGAACAAATTTCTCATTCCACTCCAAAACATTTCAAATTCATTACATAATCCCAATACGAGAACCACGGTTAGAGAAAATATACTTATTACAACATATGCCAAGAGAGACGTATGAAGATGTCCACTTGGAATATTAGATTATATATAAGCAATCAAACAACTTTGCGTTTACATCGAAACAACACAGCGGAATCAAAACAAAATAGAACTCTAGATAGCTATCATGTCTCCTGCACGTTTCCGGAAGCTTATTCGTCTAAAGAGGTACCTGAAAACCTCAACTTTCAAACTACTCAAAATCAATCGAGTACCCAAGAGTTTAAGGGGAAAATATAAACTTTGAGTCAGACATAAAGCCTGATATGAATAAGAATCTATCATCTCAAACCATGAGAATATCTAGTGGGAGCATGCCGCTTAGCAGATCAGGTTTTACCCTCACTAATATCCTAAAAACTTTATAAAACCATACACCGTGTTCCTGCCCACAATGGTTAAAAATATTCAAAATAATATGTAAAATAAGTAAATCAATTCTGGATTACCCATCCCTATTCATTTTGACTATCTTTCTCTTTTATAATTTCTAGGGTTACTTTTAACCTAATAGTTTCTAGGATTACCCATCCCTATTCATTCAGGAATTAATTCAATTTATATTCACTACTGTGTCAACCTAGCTGGTTATTCTGCCATTCCCTAAAATAAAGTTATAGGTCCATTACAATGTGCATATATACATATATAAAGAAGCAAACATAATAACTTGGTTAATCCCTTTAACCTATTGATCAAGGAAAACTTCTTCAAAAACTCCATACTGAAAATCATTTCCAAAACTCTTTATTTATGGCATATTCTTCCTTTAAAATGAGATTGGGTTATTTTTTTTGGCTTTTGAAACCTTAAAACATTACTTTCAAAACCTCTGGATAACCTCCTTCGAAAGCATAGAAAACTTCTTTTCAAAACATCACATATAAACTTTTCGAAGCTCTTTAAATAATCTCTTTCGAAACTGAAATATACCTTCAAAAGTATCAAAATAATCCTTAGAAACATAGCTTCGAAACCAATGAAAGTACCCCTTTCGAAACCATTGGGTTAACTCAAAAACATCTTTTTGGGTCACAGTGAATATATACGAAAATATCCCTTTCGAAACCTTTAATCTTTGTTTAGGGAAAGTTTGATGGAGTCGGCACCATCCTTTCGAAAGCTTCAAAACATTTAAGTAAAATATTGACGGTTAGCATCAATACCACCTTTTGAAGCCATTGCCTTTGAAACCCTTGAGCCCTTTCGAAATCATTTAAGAAGTGCCTTAGTACATCTTTAAAACAAAAGCTTCCCTTCGAAAGCTTTGATGACTTCAATACACTCGAAAGGCAAAAGAACGGCAGTAGGGCTTTTACTAGGTCGGGATCATCAATTTCGGAAGCATTGTTTTATAAACAAGGGACTTATTCTAAAGCTTATACTTAAAAATGAAAGATTTCAACCTTCTTTGAAAGCTATTAAAAAAACTCCTTTCGATAGTATATGTTTCGACTCCTTCGAAAGCTTTAGCAAAACAGAGGCAGAAGCTAATCATTTAATACCAAAGAAAAAGTTCCGTTCCCCATCGAAAGCTATGTTTCGACACCATGCCTTCCTCCTTCCTCCAATCCACTATGTACCCATGTTGATACCTTGTGTATTGGGTTCGCCTTTATGGGGTTTCGACTGATTGAAGGCGGAAGCTATGATTCGAAAGGTGCTTCTAATAGAGGTGGAACCCACTTTTTTGGGTAAAAGCTGATTAATGCCAATTAAAGCAAATACTTTCTAACTAAACTGCCTATGTGTAAACATGTGATTGGTTGCCTCAAAATTTTAAATTCTTTACAAAAATAACCGCCGTATAATTTCAAATCTAAACCAAGATTAATTTGACAAATAAGCCCTTCCATTAAGCAAAACAATTAAATTATTTAAGTCCTCTCTTCAAAATAATTTAATTCCCATAGTAAATCACTTAGAAAAATCTCCAAAAATTACAGAAATTCACTTTTAATATGTTACCTAACATATCTAAATTTTAGATCCAAATTTTCAATATAATTTTTGAAATAAATTTCTAAACCTAATTAACCATACTTTCCTTTCAAAATTCATAATAATTCTCCATAACTTCGAAAATTATGAAAATTAAAACCCAACTCCAAAATCATGTTTTACATATCATAAAATTTTCCCAAGACACTCGAAATCATTTACAATTGGTTTTACCTTAAAAAACGAATAAATCCATATATGAACAATTTGATTTAAATCAAACATGCCATAAATCCAAACATATCATCGTCCAAATCATCAAGAAAATGGATTTAATCTTAAATCCAAAAACAAATTATCATAGAAATAAAATAGAGAAGATATAGATTATTATTCACCTTGACTAGAATAAGGAGATTGGATTGAGATTAAAATTTATTCCCCTTGCTTTAATTCCTTAGCTTTAGATTTAGTTTCTCCTCTTTTCTCCTAGTAATGGCCGGCTCTAAGCTCTTATTTTTTCATATTTTTAATTTTTGAGAAAATGAGAAATGAACGTGAATGGGTGGCAGAGCCATGGATATATAAGGGTTATGGTGGTGTGGATATTTCCCAATATACCCTTGTGTTAATTAATTTGCTTATAAATCATTCTTAAGCCCATTTATTTAATTAAGCTCGACCCTTTGTTTTATTTTCAAATCTCAATCCCTTATCACTCTAATTATTTACATTATTTTATTTTATTTAACTAATAAATCTCCTGAACACTGCTATCAAAAATTAAGGGTGTTACAAGCTACCCTCCTTAAAGAATTTCGTCCTCGAAATTCAGTAAAAACTAAATAATAAATACAGTAATCATCTGTAACGACTCCTAACAAGCATACTAGTCTAAGATGCCATGGGATGGTACTTCGTGCGACAATTGCAATTTATTGACATTGTGTATGTTATATATATATGTGTGTGTGTGTGTGTGTGTGTGTGTATGAAATGGGAATGAATTCATTAACATATTGTATATGTAAACCTTTCTTCGGTCTACAAATTTGTCTTAATTTTGTGTGTACCAGGTGTAAACTATCCACAGTTTTGTCAAGCTTATGAACGCATTAATTCCATTTGATTCATTTATTGTACTTAGCATATAAGCTTAAGGCTTATTGTCACTTCCTTGAAATATTGCTGTATGATTGTAATTTAAATAATTTGGTGTATAGATGGAAATTATGGTTAAGTATAATGTTTAATAGTTTTTAAGTGTCAAAAAGTGTTCAAACATCAATTAAATTGCTTCCTACAATAATGACTAAAATAGGGAAAGTGATGGTCAAAAATACACTGCGGTATTACACATCATTACCCAAGACATTTTTTAAAATATGAAGCAGGAATAGTTTTAACACTTTTTTCTGCTTAATATATCCGTTTTCCAATTTTTGGATGATTTATAAATAATTTTATTTATTCTAAATCTGAAAATGGTAAGGTATTTATATTTATGAATTTTTGGCTTAGGTCCTTAAAATCAAACTTAATACACGAAAATCTTCCCTAAAAAAAGATTGTAAATTAGGTCTCGAGAATTAAGTTACTGAATAATTGCATACATTTATGCAATTATATCCAAAAATTGCATAAATATTTATAATTGTTCAGTGAATAATTGCGGAAGTTTTCGCACTTTTTTTGGTGAATAATTGCAGAAATTTTCGCTTTTTTTAAAAAAATTGCGGAAAACCCTGCAATTTTTTGGTGGATAATTGCATAAATTTCCATAATTTTTCAGCGAATAATTGCGGAAATGTCTACAATTATTGGATATAATTGCATAAATTCTACAATTATTCACTAAATATTTGCATAAATGTATGCAATTATTCAGTAACTTAATTCTACGGACCTAACTAACATAATTTTTTTTGGGCAAGAATGTTTGTTGTATTTTGAAACTTAATAGGGACTTTAGTCAAACTATCCCATTATATTTTCATATATTTGTTGTGAGATATCTGCTTTTAAGGACAATGCAAGATCATAGTCTACGCAATTCCATCTTTGGAGGACTTGACTAATCTTTGCTCATATTACATGACAAAAAATTATGAACATAAAAATTAGTTCGATAATAGATCCTTATGGGTAGGTATCTAAATATATTAGGGCTTATATTATTTTATTCTTACGTTCTACACAAAGACAATTAGCATGAAGCAGCTTCATTTGTTGCTATATTTCCTTTCTCTTTGTCATCTTTTAGCTGAAGCATATCAAAATGTTGTTTAAATGCCATATTATATAACCTATATGTCTCTTTGCGACAACTAATGTTAACACAATAATAGACTGGGTAATTTGAGTAGCCAAATGTTGTTATTTAAAATTTGCTTCCAAGTTTTATTATTGTTCTTATGATTGTTGGATTAGTATGTTGATGATGCTATGGTAATTTGCGAGTTAATACAAATAATAGTTAGGACTTCTGTATTATTTTAATCAATTATGTGAAACATCTCAATAATTCGTTCTGTCCATGCTAGAGTATTACCATAAATTTGATGTAATTTGGTTTTCCTCATTGACATTATCTGAGCAATAATTTTGATCATCGCAAAAATAATACATAAAAAGGAATAACTGAAGATTAATTACAGTATTGAAATATTGCACCAAGAAAAGGAAAGTAATTAATATCCAATTCGAAAATAAATAGATATAGGAACCATTAAATAATTGTAATGAAGTAATGAAAATACTGTACTTATTAAAAACGGTAGTATAGACGTCATGCGCTGGTCCATACGGGCATGCGTATATACTCGTATACATAAATTTAAATCCAAATATAACTATAAATAAATAAATATATATATAGGCAAAATAATTTTATTTCAGTTCTAAATATATAGATTTAAATTTAATATGATTTTAATATTTTATTATGCATATATCATGAATTGACTATTAGTTTTGGCACTTAAATAATTAATATAAAATAATTATATAGCAAAAATTCAAAATTTCAAATTCTAGAAAATCTACGATCATATTTTGGTATCGCGAAAAATTTCCATGACTTTAGGAATTAAAATAATATTTTAAGTTAATTAATTAATGTGTGGTCGAACTAAAAATAATTTTAGAAAATATAAAATAAAGTTGAAAAATTCTAAATTTTCTCTATGTGCATCTGACATCATGAATTAATTTTAAAATATAAAACTAAATTTTTGAAACCTTTCTTAATTTTGATTTTTTTTATTAAATCAAATATTCATTAAATATTGATAATTAATATATAATATTAATAAAAATTATATTCAGCATTTATAATTTATAATAAACATAAACATGTGTCAAATTTTTTTTACGTCAATACTATATAGTAAATATAAATATATGCTTTAATACAAATTATACGTGAATACTAATACACAAATACACACACACACATACATATATAAACTAATATAATTTTAAACTAAAAATTTGTTTTTCATATAATATAAGATCGTAAAAGTATATTATGAATATAAACATTAACTATTATACACATATCCAATCTACACTGTGACAACAACATTACATACAAAAATCTCACCTAACTAATTAATAACAATAATATGTTCATATATGTTATCCCGCCTTTTGGAAAGGTCGTGACACCAAGCAATTAACTAGAAACCAAAGATAGTTCGTCCCGGAGATCGGTTATACACAAGTTCACTATGGATACCGGTAAATTTTTCCCAAGTTCGGTTTGAGCTACAATTGTTATGACACGACAAGCACGGCTATAAAAGCCAACTTTTCAAATTTCAAGTCAATCGGAGATCGTGTGCTCAAGATATAGATCGATCAAGAATCATGAAGAAAGCCTCGATTCCTATCCATCAAAGGTAGTTCTTCTTCGTATCCATCATTCTCAATCCTATCGTATCCATCAACACTTAACGTTTCGTATCGATTCCATTGACACGTGCTTTGTATCGATCTCCCTTCTACACAGTTCGTATTGATTGGCCAACGATCGATATGAAACACACCACTAAAATAATTGATACGAAGAATGCATACAATGATCGGTATGAAATAGCCTCTAAATCATCGATGCAAAAAACATAGTTCGTATCGATATGAAGCGGCTACAAATGATCGATAAGAAAGGATCCAATGAGCATTGGTACAGTGGAGTCCTTTGGTCATCGAAACGAAGTGGATTTAATCATCGATATGAAATAAAGCGTTCCAGGTCGATACGAACAAAGAACGTTCAAATAAAGGAAATAATCATTCAGCATGAAAAGTGGATCCATCTTGAAGTATAGTGCCACGTCAACCTGATCAATATATATGGTATAGATACGAAGCGATCGATACGAATGGGATCGATACGAACTCGACAGCCTTTTTCAAATACAAACTTGGATCAATCATAACTCAAAATCTACAAGTCCAAATGTTATCAAATTTTCACAAGAGCTTGCATACCAACTCTACTTGGTCTATGATCGATCTTAGTCCAAATGGAGTCGTTATTGATCGAAACAAATTGTATATGTATCGATCAAGGATCTATCCCAAATGTCCAGGGATCGATCTAGTGGGCCCACCTACATAAGAGAAGGGGTCTCCCGAGATCTGAGCCAGATATTTTCAGCATACACCTATAAATAGCAGTCCTAGGCCTTCGAAAAGGGAGTTTTGGCTTCTCAACACAGATACTCTGCCGAAATCACTATTATACTTCAGTTGTACTATTGTAACCTCCTGTAATCAACAAATAAAATTAAATAAACATCAATAATTTCATACTAGACGTAGGCAATATGCCGAGCCACTCTAAATTTGTGTGTTTTCTGCATTTTTTCTTATCTTTTAATTGGTGTGTTTGTTAGATCTGCCTTATAATACATTTGCTTTCTTCATTTTATCTCTTCAAACACATCTAAAGAGTGTTCTGCCCAATTTCAATACAAACACTTTGGTGCTTTCACTGAGAAAACCCATTTTTTTCCTGCTCATTGGATCTACTGTCGATATTGGATTGCAAGGTTCTAAGGAGACGATCTAGATCTCAAGCCTAGAAGTTCTTCCATCCCATTTAGATTTGCGCCAAGTCTAGGAGAGAACTTCGCTATTCACCATGATCGCTACTAGGACTACCTCAACCGCTGCAGAATCAGAAGGACGGGATAGGCAGAACCCCACACAACTTCCCTCTATAGGCCAGAATGCCACTGGACCTTCAGATCCACTAGGCCCTATCACCAGGGAGGAGTTCCAGCTACTGGTGCAAGAGATGAATAGAAGCCGCCGGCAGCTTATCCAACCGCTCCGCGCTAACGCGGAGTTAACCAATCAGTCGAACCGTGAAAGACGAAGGAAATCCAGAAGCGATCAGGCTTCCTACTCATCTATTGAAAGTTCTACTTCTTCTGATTACGATCATAGATCCATGCGTCCACGGCTGAATGGAAGCTGCACATGGGCTACTGGGGATCAGCGCACTTTGAATCTTAGGCAAGCGAGAGTTGGTCCGTCAACCAACCACTAGACCGGACCGTCCTCCCGAGGAGGAACGGTTCCTTATCACACTGTTGACAACCCCGCTGTTGCTATCAATTTGGAAGCTGACACTCGGAACTGAACGGATTCGAACCATCGCCAACATGATTATACTCCCGAGCCTTATGTTCCGGAAGACCTAGAGCTAAGGAGGCGAGGTATGGACCATCGACCATGCTCGACCCATCCTCGCATTATGGAACCTAACCATACCTTGGCCCAGCATGTCCAGATGCTAGACATCCCGATAATGATCCGCCAGATGATCCGTGAAAGCCAAGGCCTCACCAATGACGATTGGGGAATCTCTCGGAGTCATACCCCTTTCACTAATGACATCCTTTACGCTAAACCGCCTCGGTGATTCAGAATACCAACTCTACCTGTTTATGAAGTAGGCTCTAACCCTAACCAGCACATTTTAAAGTATGAATGGTCGATGAATTCTGCATGGGCTGATGATGCGTTCAAATTCCGAAGTTTCCAGATCTCCTTAGGGGGCATCACGACTATGTGGTTTACTCGCCTACCACCCCGATCTAATTCATGTTTCAACCAGTTGGCAATGATGTTTGTCGAGCAGTTTCGCAGGCATGTCACAAGACCCAAAGATGTTAATACCTTGTCCAATGTCACTCAAGCTCCCGGAGATACGCTCAGACGCTACCTGGAGAGGGTCCACGCTACATGCGATGAGAATAGTAACCCTATTGATAATTTCATTCTGATGGCACTGACTAAGGGAATCGATCCAGATTTCGAATTTGGCAGCTGGTTGGCCGAAAAACCCCCTACGTCATTGGACCATTTCTATTCCAAGGCATCTTAGTTCCTGAGAAGAGTGAATGCGAAACAGTCTAGGAAAAAGGATGACGCAGGGCCCAGTGTGGAATGAATCCAAAGCGATGTCGCTGTGAAAAAATCGAGGAGAGTTTCGAAAAGGTGTAGTTAAGTATACAGAATAAGCAGAATCCGTAGAAAGGCAATGGAAATCAGGGTAGGAAGCGGGATCAGAATCGAGGACGCGATGTTGATCTCCCATGTTTGACACCTATACTCCTTTAAATACATCTCTGGAAAATGTGTACTTGCAAACTTGCATTACTGTCCAATATAAAAAACCGGCTTCGAAGCAATCGTCAGAGGAACAGATTCAAACTGGAAATTTTTATAGGTTTCATGATAGTTATGGACACAACGTGATGTGTGTCGTCATCTACAGGATATTATCGAGAAGTTCGTCCAAGAAATAAAGTTGGATCAGTTCGTTCGGGCGCCGTAGGCTGGAGATGCGGGCCCATCAAATCAAAAACAAATACCAAATCTGGTTAGACCGGAGGAACCTGCACGTACCGATGGGAGGTTAGTGATTAACACTGTTAGTGGCGGTCCTTATTCCACGGATTGGTGTTGGAGGGAAATGGAGTCGTATGCCAGCTCTATTAGGCATGCGAGCTTCGAATGTTGCAGTAACTTGTAAGACGAGGCTCCAGCCAAACAACAGAAAACGTTGATAGATGACATCGTATTCCAGGATAGGGATGCTGATAGAGTCAAAGCCGTTACCATTAATCCAGTAGTCATTTCAACTCAGATAGGTCCTGCTTGGATGAAGAATATTTTAATGGACAGTGAAGTTCAATGAACATACTCTTTAAGCGAGTCGATGATCAAATGAAGATGGAGGCGAAAGATTTGAAGCCTTGTCAATCTCGTATTCATGGATCCAATGGAAGTGCAACTATACCCACTGGGATGGTGGAGCTACCAGTGGAGTTGGGAGTTGGAGAGCACCGGAGAGTCCGAATATTGCAGTTCATTGTATTGGATATTGACTCAACGTACAACACTTTCTTGGGACGACCGGCCCTAGTTGAGTTCAGTGCTGCTATAGCCCCCTGGTGTCTAACTTTGAAATGCCCTGCCTATAATGGAGTCGGAGTCGTTCAGGGAGACCAGGCTGCTAGACGGGCCTGCTATGTTGCTGAGCTACGGATGGCGTAGTGAAAGGAGAAGGTAAAGGGCGTAGAGGAATCTCTCTACGTCTACTGTGTGGATAATTGGTAGTTAACTCCTGGGCCAAGGCCCGAGCACCACAACCGGTTCCCAAGAGATCTTGACCCAAGAGACTCCGACATGTGTAGGATCTCATCGGACATCGCGAGCCACACATTGAATATTGACCAGCGGCATGTCCCGAACAAGTAAAAAGGGCGTGGTATGGATCCAAAGAGATCTGCCGCCTAAAAGGAAGAGTTAGATAAACTCAGGTCGAACGGGTTTATTCGAGATGCGTTATATCCAGAATGGGTGTCCAACCCTGTACTTATCAAGAAACCTAATGGGAAATGAAGAACTCGCGTTGACTACTCAAACTTGAATAAAGCATGCCCTAAAGACAGTTTTCCACTTCCGTGAATTGATCGGCTTGTAGACTCAACGGCCAGACATGAACTCTTATCCTTCATGGAGGCATATTCTGGCTACAATCAGATACCGATGCACCTGCCATATCAGGAGCATACCTACTTTGCCACCGATCTGAGACTCTATTGTTATAAAGTGACGTTGTTCGGGCTGAAGAACGCGGAGGAAACCTATTGGAGATTCGTCAACCGAATGTTTGCTAATCAGATCGGGAAAACCATGGAGGTATATGTGGACAACATTTGTGTGTATTCCCGATTCTCTACCAATCATATCGAAGACCTGAAAATGATGTTCAACGTCCTTCAAGACTACAGAATGTAACTCAACTAGTTGAAGTGTCACTTTGGGGTCGCGTTTGGAAAGTTCTTCGGATTCATTGTTAATGCTCCAGGAATCGAAGTCAGTCCCAAGAAAATCTGGACAATAGAAATCTTGAGATTCTAAGGACTATAAAGCAAGTTCAAAGCCTTAATGGAAAGGTTGCAGAGCTGAGAATGTTCATTTCAAAATCCATCGATATTTGTGTTTCCTTCTTCGATCTAATCAGAAAAGGGAAACAAAACTTTGAATGGACTACAGAGTGTGAGGGCGCATTCCGAGCACTGATTCCACGCCTATTAACACTACTCATTCTATCAAAACCTATTAATCATGAGATATTACATCTACATGGTGGTGTCAGAAAACGCAATCAGTGTTGCTTTAATTTAGAAGGAGAATCGGATAAAATGGCCAGTCTATTACGTTAGCAAACGACTAACCAGAGCAGAGATAAATTATCCAAAGTTAGAGAATTTAGCTTACTATCTTGTCATTGCCTCGAGGAAGCTCCACCCATATTTTCAGGCTCATCCTATCACTGTCTACACCGACCAGTCGTTATGACAGGTCGTTACGTGGCTTGAGACGTCTTATAGGTTACTCAAATGGAATATCGAGTTGAACCAGTTCGACATCGCTTACACACCAACGTAAACTATTAAGGACAAGTCCTAGAAAACTTCATCGCCGAATTCGCTACGTTGGAGGACTTGCCCAAAACTAGTGAATCTCCCAAATATGTCTGGAAGCTACATACTGATGGTGCATCAAATGACCGTTGTTCAGGCGCTGGACTTGTGCTCGAAACTCCTGAAGGCTGATCTATATGCTATGCTTTGAAGTTCGATTTCTGTGCGACTAACCACGAGGCCGAATACGAAGCCTTGCTCATCAAGGGGCTAGCTCTTGCTAAGAAAGTACTCTGATATGGTTATTATTTGCCGACTCTAAATCACGACACATCAGATTATGCTAGGAAATGTGACAGATGTCAGAAACATGCACAGATTCCAAGTGCCCCACCTACCGAAATAACTTAGATGATCAGTCCATGGCCGTTCGCAATATGGGGCATTGATATTATTGGGTCTCTACCTCTAACTAAAGGTGGTGTGAAGTACGCCATCGTTGCAGTAAATTACTTTACCAAATGGGCGGAAGCCAAGCCCCTTGCTACTATCACAACGAAAAAAGTGATCAACTTTGTTGTACGCAATATTATCTGTCGATTTGGTCTTCCACATACCATCATCACTGATAATGGAGCCCAATTCGATAGTGTTGAGTTTAAGAATTTCTATCAGCGATTCCATATCCAGAAGGAGTTCTCTGTAGTTGCACAACCTCAAGCGAATGGACAGGTCAAAGCTGTTAATAAAGTTATAAAGTCCATCCTGAAGAAAAGATTGAAAAAGGATGGGGGCAAATGGGTCGATGAACTTCCTATGGCCCAATGGGCATATCGAACAACCCACAAGTCCTACCGGCCGCACTCAATTTTCACTTTTCTACGGGTCAAAAGCCGTCGTTCTAGTTGAATTGGAAATACCTTCTCATCGTGTCACTAATTATGATCCGAAGATAAATGCTATATTGCTTGCCGAATCTCTGGACTTACTAGATGAGAAACGTGAAGAGGCTGATCTAAGGGCAGCCATGCACCGAAGTCGAGTCGGCTGATTATACAATGCTAAAGTCTGCCCCGAACTTTTGAACTTGGCGATCTCATTCTCAAGAGAATTTACCCAGCCCCTTCACATGAAACCAATGTGGGAGGGACCATATGTTATTGAACGAAGACTCGGAGAAGATACATTTAAATTGTCAACCATTGATGGTCTCACTTTTCCAAAAGCTTGGAATAGCGAGAGTCTTTGTTGCTACTACACATAACAGGCTTTATTTATTCATTCAGTCTGCTTTTCATTTGCAATTTGTTCATGCATTTCGAAATTTGAACTTGTGATAAGCAACTGACTTTGCCATACTTTCTTATTTCAGCAATAAAATGCCATCTTTACGAGCCAGAGCAGTGATTCTTAAAATACGTCCTATGACCATCACAATGCATGGAGAGCTAGATTCCATCCTATGGTGGGACTTGTTCAAATAAGGAGTGACTGTGATACAACCGGTCACTCGTTAAGTGAAATCTAAACTAGGGGGCAAGCCATCACACTGAAGAAAAAAAAAGGATTGATACACAACAATCCTCCAACTAACTCCGGCTCGCAGAGTGCGAGCTGGAGTATAAAATTACAAATGTGGGATCGAAGAAGGTGGGACCATCCACCTAATGACTTCGCCCATTTTTAATACAAGTCTAAGGAGGATGGATCAGTCTGTCTAATGACCTCACTCGTTAAATCAGAGTGGATGTGACCCGACTGTCCACAATCCTGTTGAATCTATCGTTCCTAGAGTGCGAACGAAATCCTAAAACTCAAAACAGATGTGATCAACCGTATGTTGACCAACTCCAGATTCCTAGAGTGTGAACTGGAGTATAAACATCAAAATAGGTGTAACTGACCACCCATCAACTGACTCTAAGTCCTTAGAGCGTGGGATGGAGTATAAACACAAACCGGGTGTGAACCGATCACCCGTGAGACAACTCTGAGTCCCTGGAGTGCGGATCAGAGTATAAACACAAATTGGGTGTGATTAATCACCCACAAATCAATCTAAGTTCCCTGAGTGTGGATGAAATTCTAAATATCAAATGGGTGTGATTGGCCCCCGCAAAATAACTTAAGTCCCCGAAGCATGATCATATCTTTAAACATCAAATGGGCATGACCGACCGTCGACACACAAGTGAAATCCCTAGAGTGTGGATGCAATTACCAATAGGGGAGTGAGTGTGATCCGACCACTCGAACTCGTCTCATTTCAACTTCGTTCGGACTAAGTCAAGCTCAATTAATTAAGGCGGAAAGCGACTACCGATCGACCACTTCAATTTATCCTAGGGATTGAGGGAAAAACTCAAGTACCAGCTACTGATCGAAACAATGCAATATTGAGACTCAAATTAACATTCGGTAATGACCCGAAGCCATAACTTCGGGACTTAACAACCAAACTCTGGTCCGATTCAGAGACTAAATCCTCACAAGTACATTGAATGGAAATTCGAGTGCTAAAACACTTAAGCAAATAAACACAAAATTATGTTGAAAACAAAATGGAATTTCATTTCAACTATTCTTTGCAAGAGAAGGATAAGTATAAAAATTATTCCAAGAATCCCCAGAAGCAGGGGCCGAACCCGCATCTATAAAAGGCCTATAGGAAGAAAAAAGAAATTCCTATCTATCTACCAAAAAGGGAGCACGAAGACATGTCTACTCCCTTGATTTCTTCTTCTTCCTCGGCATTGAATCACCAGAGCTACAACTCGGATGCCTCTTCGAGCCTTTGCCTTTTGACGGTTGGTCTCCAACCGAAGGAATTATGGTAATCACTTCCTCGAAACTCGAATTAGAATACTTTCTGAATACGGAGTTGTAGGAATAAGAACACTCTTGATGTGGGAGGACGATAGAGGCATGCCAGTGTCGACAACTGCACCACCGGGAGAAATCATTCACAGAGGAGCTGGGTCGGGACCCGCCATACCACCTCCAATCCCACTGGCCTATGCGGCTGCTTCCATCTCGGCAGTAATCTGTGCCATTATCTCTTCCTCATGAATTGCTGGAGTGCCCATAGGGATGCTACTAGTTGGGCCCGAAGAGGTGGATATCAATGCGCCTTAGCCCATAACGAATGGTTGGTCGGTAAGTGGGTCACTTTGATGGCCAAGAAGTTCTTCCATCATTTGTTCGTCCAAATAAAAGCGCTCCCTTGCGCTTCCTCAGTTGGTGCAGCGGTCGTTGTTGTGGTTGCTTCCATCATAAGGGCCTCTTGCTCATGATGCAGCTCTTGGGTTGTAGGTGACACGGCTGGTGCAACTCATATCACTGAATAAAGATAAGAGAAAAGGTATTAGTGACTACTTCAAACAACGCTCCCGACTTTGACTAAATACGAGAAGTTTTTAGAATACCTTCTTCAGATTGGCTCGTAGGTGGAGCTGAAGCAGTTTCAGGGACATGCACGCGAGCTGGAGAAAGTTGTTTGATCAGGATTATAAGCAAGCACAAATAGAGGATCAACTGCAGGAGTAGATTCGTGCTGGGTTGGCGTAGAAATTTTAGAGCTCGTATCATGATGCTCAATGCTAGAACCCTCTCTATCCTCCAGATGTTGAGTGAAGAGTCTCTCTTTTTCAAATACGAAAGTGGCATCGTGGAGAACTCTTCTCTGGTCCTCAGTCAGCACCTAGTTCTCCAATTCGAACTCATCATGGATTCAGTATGATGCTCTTCGTTTTCATCTTCAACCAAGTGGCATCAAGCATTATACAGATGCGATGGGTTATCTTTGAGCCAGCTCAGATTTTGATGCTTTAGAACATTAAAATTATATGTGATAAGGAGATCCTCAATGTCGCCCTCCAGCCTGGCCTTTGCCGATCTGGCCTCAATCTCAACCCTAGCCTCGGTTTCCTACACCTTTTGTGTAGCCGCATCCCGCTCACTCCTAAGTTCCACAGCTTGATCACATGCCTCTTAGGTAGCCTTATTAGTGTCGTACTTTTCTTTGACGACCTCAGCTTACTTCGCCTTATGTTCATTGAGCTCCTTGAGTGCATTATCTCTCTCGGCTATGACGGTGGCATTTCTATGGCCCATATCATCGACCAAAGTTAGGTGTTATTGCCACATCTTCTCCAACTTCTTGTTCGCCTCATCGCCTTTCTTCAAGGGCTCTCTTTCTAAGTTCCTCAGAGTGTTGTTCTCAGTAGTGAGCATTTGCACTATACGGTCCTTCTGAGCGAGATCGGTTCCAAGTTTTTCTATTGTCTTCGCCTGCTCGAAGGCCACCGTCGATGCTTTCTCTGCTATCTTCATCCATTCCCGATACTGTCCATAAACATCATATATATAGTCATGCATCATTTGTTCTACCTTATTTGGAATTCATTTTAAATGTGGAGGGAATATGAAGCCGTTGAAGCAGACATTCGAAAAATCTTTTTTCAATATAGCGATTCTAATCGCTCCTTCCCCGGTGGGTTCTGTAACGACTTGTTCAGTGGTAACGGGGGTCTTAGTTTCCGTCCTCTGATGTTGTTCGTCAGGTCTTGAAGTTTGAGAAGGTGGTACTTGACGTGAAGATTCTAAGGGTCGTTTGCCAGAACTAGAAGGTTGTGATGGACCTCTAGGTAGGGGAGAGCACGACTAGAAACGGTGCTTATACTACCTCTCCCTCTCCCTATCCCTTTCCCTCTCATAGCGCTCCCTCTCTTGACTGGAGCATACATGATCGCGTTCTCTATCTGCCTCACGTCAGTGAGACTCAAAATATGAGCCAAATGAATGGCGCAAAAAACGAAGCCTACCAAGATAGATCCCTGCCTCTACATTATATTTGTAAATGAAAAGAGAAACAGTGTTGGCAATCTCCAGGAATGAATGGCTTGTGATTAGAAATTGTATGGTGCCGTGGAGTTTGTGAATGCATGTGCAAACCCCCCAACCAACCAGTTGTAATAGTCATGCTCGGAGGAGTTGGCTCTCCTATGTTTAAGACACTTTAAAGCCCCTCTAATCCGGTATCTTGGTGCAAAGCCAAGTCATCCGGAATGGGGATGTCTGCCAATCCCACAAAGGAGCTCTCCATCTATGAAGGAGGAATCTCTTAACTAGTAGCAAGCAAAGAGGCTATGACGGTTTTTCACCTACAGATTTTTCGAGCAGTAGACTTGCCTCTTCTCTTCCGCTCTAAAGATCGAAGACTTTGCGAAGGCCCAACTACGGGCTCATTTCCAACATACATATTCTCATCACCGCCTTGTTCAGCAATTACTATCCTGGAAGCTCTCCTTCAAGCTTGCCTCACCGGGGCCATCCTAAGAACTCCTATGAGTCCAATGCTTTGATCTATGTCAATTAGCCTAACGACAACCAGATTCTCGTCCATAAGGACTTCATCGATCTCTTTGTATTCGGCAGGCACCTTTTAAAGAACTCTTACTATCATCTCAAATTGAGCACCTTCGGGTCGCAGAATTGAAGTTGTAAAAGAAAGAAAATGTTAGACTCGACATCAAATGTTGTTATCCAATTGATCAACAAGGAGGCTAGGGAACTTACATCTTGCTAACCACCGTCTAGCGAACCTCGATGGACACCAAATGTAGAACCATTCTGTCTTGAAATAGCTTAGCTTGCTCCAAGCCCCGACCACGATCTAACTGTTCCTAATTGCCTCTAAGAAAGTGAAGGAAGGATTATCTCCTCGACTCTTTATGTTAAACAAATATATGACTTCCTCTAGAGTTAGGGGTCGAAAAAGGTGTTCCATGAAGATGAAAAAAAGAATGTTGAGCAAGGCATACCATTCGGGTGCAATTGGGATTGAGCGATCCTCAAGAAAAGTATAACTTCTCGGATGAATTGATTAAATGGAGGAAGTGTCTAGGCTACACACATAAATCTATTACAGACTGTGTACCCTTTCGGGGGAGTGTGAGCTCTATCCTCTGGCCCTGGTAATAAGACATTATTTATCAACTGCCCATGCCTTAGGCAAATCCTGCCTAGCATATCTTTAGAAAAATTGGAAGGAACGGAATCTTGTGGGTATGTAATAAAGACCGCTCTTGGTAATTCATCCGGAGCAGGGCTAATAGCATCAGCCGCAATAATTGGCATTTCAAATGCGGGAAAGGGTGGACTTTGGACATCCTGTGATTGCGAACTTTCGGGTTCCATAGCTATTGAAATCAGTAAAAAACATTGTTAGACGATAATAAACCTGTGTTCCCCCAGTGTGAAGTGTGTGGATGTGTTGTGAAGTGCTACATAATACTTAGAATTCTATAGGATTTGAAAGATGTTCGAACGACAAAACTTCGAAATTCAACCGGAGTGACCGTCATCGCTGACCGTCACAACCGTGCCATTCAGACTTCGAAGATCGATCCAAGTTAATGTTCGTCAAATTTTGTCAAGTTACAGTTCCATCAACGAGCTTCGAAAGGTAGTCAAATATGCAATGAAACAATCAAGTCCAATTATGCAAGGCAGAAACTCGTCGGAGTCAAATATTCGAGTGACCAAAATTTCGTATCCAACAAGATGCAAATTCGGATCAATCATCGGGAGTCTCGTTCGTATCAATCATAGAGGAAAAGAGGCTTCGTATCAATCACCTTAAAGCCAGTTCGTATCGATTTGAATCCTGCGTCTTCGTATTGACAGGTAGAGTCGATGCTTCGTATCGATCGCGCGATTAGATTTTGTACCGATCACTCTGGATCGATGTGAACTCCAACCATCACCCATCAATATGAAGCCACTCCATCCCTCTATATGAAACTCTCTCAATATCCATCGATACGAACTTTAATTATTTTCAGAATGATATGAAGCATACTTCCTCGATCGATACGAATGGTCCCTCCTTATCCATCTACCCTCCTTCTCTAAACGACGTTGAAGCCATTCTAACCCTCTTCGACCCATCTCCGGTCTGTTCATCACCAGAATCAGCCGTGAATATAAATGGATTAGCAATTAAAATCGAGTCTCGTCATTTCTAGTGTGAAGTTATTAATCAATTACCTAATTTAACGGTTTGGTCGAGGGATTAAATAGCCGTGTTAATTTGGGGATGAAGGCCGTTTTCTTTCCTCGGTTTTTCAATCGACACGAAAGCAAACAAAAAATGAAAATAAGTGAAAAAAATTTCTAAGTACAAAAGGATTTATATGGCTGGAAGACTAGGCGTATGACGATTTGTCTCCCAGTGCGGAATGACCGGTTGAAGCGGTCTATAATATAACCGATGCGAAGAGGCCTCTCCGTACCCTTCCACCAAATCAATATGAAATAGCCAATTTGTATCCCGTGGCTGATTGAAACAGTTTTAACATCATCGGTACGAAGCTTCCACTACGCCATACATGGCCTATTGCAAGAAAAATATAAGATGTTGCTAGCTACAATGTAACGATAGCTATGCTGATTTTTGCCTATTACAACTTAGCTTCAGGATGTTAATATAGATATCAACACTATGTTGCAGTAGCTATAGACTTATAAAAATATTATAAAAAATGAGTGCGGGCTGATAACGCTTTCAAAAAAGCCATATCCCCAATTTATTTTCTTGGCCGCCAATTCCTAAAATTATTTTCCTTTTCCCTCCTCCTCCTGCTCAAATTATTTCCTCAAATCCTCCATCGCAAAACCACCCCTTATGCGCCTCCGTCCATAACTTGTCATGCCCATTGAATAGCGCGACCCTGAGAGTAGCCCAATAAGCCAATCGATTTATCGTTTCACAAATTCCCCTTCCTCTTTGGGTCCTTTTCCACTGGGTGCTCATCAGCGAGCCTTTCTACCCCATTTCCTTAAAATCCTAATTTCATGTCGCTGGCTTTCCAACTTCGTCGCCTTATCCCTTTCACCTGTTGCTCTGTCGATTTCTAATTTACATTTCTACTTCGCTCCTGGCCATTCAATAGGTCATCGATCTTAAACAATTATAGAGGAGGGTGAATTGACGATGGCATTACGTTCGGGCCGAACGACATTTTGTTTTGAGGATGTACTTATAACCACTGGTCAATTCCTATTAATTTTCCACACATCCTACTCCTACTCCTGAGAAATTAGTGGATGCTTATGTGCAATTCGATGCTCAGGTTTTCGGGAGGTTTGATTTTATTGTTTTCATTGTCAATTTGTACCAAGGGAACACAGTTGAAGTCTCTGTTTTATTTCATTTTTGAAGTGTTGTTTAATAGTTAATGGATAAAATTGGATGTTGGTTGTCGTTGCAAAACGATGGTCTATTTCACGGTTTTTAGAATGAACATGTATATGCTGGGAAAATTATTTTCATGGGAAATTTGATGCTTGGGAAATGGGATTGTGCAAATATCTCAATTTTGTTTCAGGTGCTTCCAGTTCTAAAATGCTGTAATTTTTGTCTAAAGTCTGAAGTCATCTACTAGAATATACACCTTGTCTCCAAGTTTCCAGGGACCTAGAGGCATGACAGTAATTAAGTTGGAATTCTCAATAATATTTGTCTATGTATCCAAAGCATCTTTGGTGGATTTTATTTTTCTTTCCTTATTACTGTTGTGTTTAGATCGCCAATCGATATGTGAGCCCTATGTCTACTGTGAAATTGTGAGAGTATTTTGAACCATAGGCTGTCAAATGCGGAACCATACAATGATATGAGTCATGTTTCCCTTCATCATTTAAGACATTTTTGGAGTAGCAAATTGACATAATGATGTTGATGACACCATCGAGAGACTATGGGTCTAGGATATTTTATAGTACTGTTCAAGATAAATGAAACTAAATTAGAATTAATTTGCTATCAATTGGGTAGGGGGAATTTCCAGTGGAGAGGTGAAATGTTACTTGATTAGCTAACAGTCTTCCTAATTTTCTAAATTGAATAGGTATTATGTGGGATCGTTTTAATAGACCAATTGCAAGCTCACCAGGTGCTTGGATTGATGTAGTCGAGCGCATCAGCGATGACAATAACAAAAGTTTACAGTGAGTAGCAATAGCTTGAACATTCTGCTATCCTCCTTTAATTCAGATATACAGACAACGGCTATACTTTCATACAAAATGTGATATGTATTTTTAGTTACAGCGTAAGTTGCAAGTGAATATGGTTTAACAGTTCTTAAATGCATTGTTATTCTATTCACCTTTAAGAAGGAAGAAAGATTATATCTTTGGTTATTTTGTCTTGTAACCGGACCTCAAAAACTACCAGATGTCTCAATTTGGGATCCTATAACTACCGAGGATTTGCCTCAGCAGATCCATATTGTACTCCACTTGCTATTGAAGCTTTGAAAAAATACTCGGCCAGTACATGCAGCGTTCGTGTTGATGGAGGTATAGTATACAAGTTTTTTTAAATCATTATATTGGACTTAAACCAAATAATTGATTTGTGAAAACAAATCAATTATTTCAATCGGTTGATTCAATGTAGGCACCACTAAACTTCACACTGAGTTGAAGGAGGTTATTGCACGATTTGTTGGAAAGCCAGCAACAATTCTTTCTAGCATGGATTATGTTACTAAATCTTCCATTATCCCTGCTTTCATAGGCATGGCAGTATATACATATAGGAAAATTCAAACTCTGAATTTTCACCCTCTGCTAAATGTTTATTTAAATTTTTGTATGATCATGTGTAGGGAGGATTGATTATTAGTGATTCACTGAACCATAACTCGATTGTCAATGCTGCTCGATGATCCGGTGCATCATTCTGAGTTTTTCAACACAAGAGTAAGTTTTTTTGTTATTATACAAAAACCTGATGATGATTGTATTTGCTTCTCTTTCTTCTTTATTCTTATGTTGGTTTTGTAGTTTTACTTGCCTTGTTCAAAAGTAATTTACTGCTATTTTAAATCAAAAAATCATAGCTATTATTTGCTGTAACTCCTGTTATACGCTTGTTTCATATTTTTAAATGAGTCATATGACTGATCCTTGTATTTGTTGAAACTGTACTGTGATTTTAAATAGTTTGAACAATAAACTTGGGTATTTTTCAGAATATTGACACAAATTTTGTAGTATTATTGTCGTGAATTAGATAAGTTTAAGCAACCAATGTTAGTTAATCATGTCATCTGAATAATAAGTAAATCGAGCTATTATTCACATACCAAGAAAAATTAAATTTTATTTTTATTTGAAGCAATATAGATATTGTGCTGTAAAATATGGTAGCAAAGATAAACAAGAAGGTCCAAAATGAATTTGATGCAAAGGTGAACCAAAAAGTTCGGGAGAACTTGACATGGGTGCTTAAGAAATTAGGCGAAGCAAACCCTGACATGCAAATTGATGTTGGGGATCTTTGTGCGATCGTATGCAGTGATGGCACTGGAGGCACTAGAGGCATTGATGGCACTGGAGGCTCGCAAATATGGATGTACTGTCACTACGCCATAGATGGCCTTCTGCAACATTTTTGCATGGTGTTGCAAGGTAAAATATTGCGATAGCTATACAATTTTGGTCCAACTGCAACGTTGAATTTTTGGTGTTGCCTTAGCCATAAAAATGTGTTGCTCTAGCCTGACAAGTGTAATTGATGCAACAATTTTTTATAGTGTTGCTATAGTAGACCTTTGCATATCTTTCGCACCGATCCACGCCAATCTACCAAGGCAAATCCTACGTTGGAGAACGTGACACCTCATCAATCCGAATAACACTCCTTGATCTTTTAGAGCAGCGAAGAAAAAAGTCCCCGCAAATAATTTTTTATTTTCATTCTTCTCTGTCTTATTACAAAGGTTCAAGCGAACATTCTTAATTTGGGGTTCAGCGATTTCAGTTCGATTAGGTCTTCGATTTGGGGGTTCAAGCTTTGTTCAGCAATTTCGCTTCGATTTGGGGGTTCAAGCATTGTTCACATCACTTTAGGGCTTCGATTTCGTTTTTGAGGTATAACACTCTCTCCCATCACTTTAGGGTTTCGATTTAAACTACTTATAAATTCTTAATTCGTCCTGAATTAACAATTCGACTTGTCTAGGTTTCCTTTTGTTGGACACACACACAAATTTTATCTTTTTATGTTAAAATACTCATATTCATAATTGTAGTGATGGACAGCGAAAACATTTGGATAGAACTTCTAAAGTTTAGTGAAGGATATCTTAGCGGGATAAGAGCCTTTATACAAAATGGTTTTTCTAAATTGGCCGTAGGCGATGAAATGACGTGCCCATGCAAGAATTGTAAAAATAGCAAGTGGCGTCGTCCAGATATAATTTATGATCATCTCATCTGCAATGGTCCATCTCCATTGTATGTGAAATGGATTTGTGTGGTTTCTCACCCAAATTTTGGAAGGAGTGATGAAGATATAGACTGTGATGCTGGTGATTTTGGAGATAATCTAGGTGAAATGTTGCACCGTACTCGCGGAAATATGCAGAACTGTGAAATGAGAATTCTGATGCACCAAATGCCGATGCTAAAAGATTTTATCACCTTGTCGAAGATGGAATGCAGCCATTATATCCTGGCTGTTCAAAATTTTCGAGATTAAGTTTTATCATCAGGCTTTATTCCTTAAAATGTGCACATGGAATTACAGAGTCTGCAGTTGGGGATATACTAGAGTTGATGAGAGAGGCTTTTCCACAGGCCCACATACCTTTATCTTTTAGAGCCGTGAAGAAAATCATTAAAGATTTAGGTCTTGATTACAAAAAAATACACGCATGTCCAAATGATTGCATGCTCTATTGGGCAGAAAATGAAGATAAAGATGTCTGTAACTCTTGTGGTATTTTGAGGTGGGAAGAGGAAAAGAAAGGCACCCGTGATAATGATCCAGAGAAGTTGATTCACAAAGTCTCGGCAAAGGTAATGCGTTACTTTCTGCTAAAACCAAGGCTGCAAAGGCTATTTATATGCAAGGAGTATTCACAACTTATGAGATGACATTCTGTGGGCCGAAAAAAAGACGGAAAACTTAGACATCCAGCTGATAGCGAGACTTGGAAGGCAATGGATGCTATGTATCCTGATTTTTCATCAGAAAATAGAAATACCAGATTGGGTGTAGCCTCTGATGGATTCAATCCTTTTCGTACAATGAGTACAACTTACAGTACATGGCCAATTGTATTAGTTAACTACAACCTTCCACCTTGGTTGTGCATGAAGCCCAAAAATCTAATTCTTTCAACACTCATCTACGGTCCAGAGTCTCCAAAGAATAAAATTGATGTATATATGCATCCTCTAATTGAAGAGTTGAAAGAATTATGGGATCTAGGCATAGAAACTTATGATGCCTTTACTGATCAAAAATTCATGTTACGTGCAAGTGTGTTGTGGACCATTAGCGATTTTCTGGGGTATGCAATGTTATCCGGTTGGAGCACAAATGGTAAATTGGGTTGTCCTATATGCCATTATGAGATTTCTTCAATGTACTTGAAACATAGTAAAAAAAAATGTGCTACATGAATCATAGAAAATTTCTGGATCCGAAACACAAGTGGAGATTTGATAAGAGGAGGTTCAATGGTGAAGTTGAAATAGGACAGATTCCGGAAAATTTATCAGGAACAGACATTGAAGAACTTTTGCGTGAATTTGAAAATAATTTTGGGAAGAAAAAGGATTCCCCTTTCAAAAAAAAAGTCAATATTTGTCAATTTACCATATTGGAGCCACAATTTATTGCGACATAACCTTGATGTTATGCATATAGAGAAAAACATATGCGACAACATACTCGGTACTTTGCTAAATATTAGTGGCAAGTCAAAAGACCATTTGAATGCTCGTTTTGATTTACAGGAAATGGGCATCAGGAAGGTCCTGCATCCCGTTTTATCAAATGACGGCGAACACTTTGAGATTAGGGCTGCCATATTTGACATGACGAATAAAGAAAAAGAAATATTTTGCTCAGTACTGGAGAATGTTAAATTGCCATACGGTTGTGCAGCCAATATCAGTCGGTATGTTCACACGAAGGAAAGGAAAATCTCAGGGTACAAGACCCATGATGCTCATTTTCTACTTCACTACTTGTTGCAATTTGCTGTGAAAAAAACACTGAAGCCTGAGGTTGCATTGCCTCTGATAAGATTTGGTGCATTCTTAAGAGGTCTTTGGGGCAAAGTAATTGATTTGAAAGATGTGAAGAGGAAACAACAAGAAATTAACGAAATTCTTTGCCAATTTGAGATGATATTTCCACCGGCTTTCTTTGACATAACGGTTCACTTGTGCAAGGAAGTTGAATACGGTGGACCTGTGCATGTTCGATGTATGTTTCCGATTGAGCGTTATCTAGCTAAACTCAAATCTTATGTGCGCAACAGATCTAAACCGGAGGGTTCCATCGCCGAAGGTTACTTGGCAAAAGAATGCTTGACATTCTGCTTAAGATTCTTAAGCGGTGGTGATGCAGTACCTAAATTTGAAAGTTGTCCACAAAATATTGAATATGCTATTGGTACAAGAAGAAATAAAGACAGAAAATCTATTCATCTAAAAGAATCTGAGTGGATGGCATGTCATCGGTACATTCTATTCAATTATGGTAACGAGGAAATAGATAATTTAAAAGAGTAAGTTTTTATGTTCTAATTTTATTCTAGCAAGTGCTAAAGAATTAGAATATTTCTTTATTGATATTAATACCATATAATTATTATAGGGAACATCGAGCTTTAATTGATGGTCATGCAATATCGAGAAGATATAAAAGAGAGAGAGCACATACTGAAGAATTCTGGAAATGGCTGAAGGATGAGGTTGGGAAAAAAGAGGACATTTCGAAAGAGCTAGAAGTGCTTGCAATGGGCCCTAATCGGACAACTAGGAAATTTAGTGGATATGTTATTAATGGATACAGATTCCATACAAAATATAGAGATGCTAAGTGTAAAACACAGAATAGTGGTGTATTCTTGACTCCTTGACCACTAGCTTTGCAAGTTCAAAAGATCAAAATCCATTAGTTGGTAATGTTAGTTACTACGGAGCAATTGAAGAAATACTAGAAATTGATTATTGGGGAGAAATTTCAATGGTTTTATTTAAGTGTTACTGGTACCAAGAAGAGAAAGATTTGTATGGGATGACTCGAGTTAATTTTAATAGATTGTGCCAGAAATCTGATACGTATGTTATGGCTTCACAAGTACAACAAGTATTTTATGTACAAGATCCAACTGATATGGCACTTTATAATGTTGTCAAGAAATTGCCGAGAGACTGGTGTGAAGTCGAAAATGAAAATGGAAATGAAGATGATCCAGTTTTACATGATATTCAATGTGGTAATGGAATAGGAAATCAAGTTAGTGATGTTAGGTGGTATAGAGATGACGTCCCGGCAACACAAATCCTCATTCCGCCTAGCATAGAGGAAACTTCCTCTTGATTTCTATGTAGCAATATCAAGTGACTTCTATTTATGTATTGGTTCTTAATTAAGGGACGACTTCTGTATCTGTTGATTTCCATAATTAATTTACTACTTTTTAATTACTTGACTGCTTGTAAGTTATTCTGATTTTAAGTGTTCCCTTGTTGTTTCTAGTGCTTTATATACTTGCATACACATATGTACTTAATATACCTGCCCATTTTATTATTTCATATCTTGCTTCCAATGTAAACTCAACATTCTGTATCCATTTTGCATAGGATGGGGGAACTCATGCAGCTCACATTTCATCACAAGGGTGCATTTCAGAAGGCACAATATGTTGGTGGAACCGATACTGTGGTAAAGAGGGTTTATCCTGACTACTTCTCGTACACAGTGCTCATGGAGTTTGTGAAGGATGACCTTCAATACACCGAAATAGGAGGAATTTATATGAGAAATGGTGAGAAGGGTGGGTGGAAGTTAGTGACGAATGATGCGGACCTCCCCGAATTAGTCAAAGGAGTTAACAGTGGTGGCAACTTGGATTTTTATATCGACAACGCTGTCGATACTGCAATTGAGCCACTGAAGCGAATGCAGCCGCATGTAATCTTGCGGCCAAGGCAGAATCTGGTTACAGGTATATATAAATGGATAGATAATATCATTTACAGATTGTGATATTTTGATATAGAAAAAAATTATTATGATATTTTGATTATAACATTTAAAGATTATGATTATAACATCATTGTATTGTTGCAGCTACAAAACCAGTGAAACGACAGTACGTGACGGCTCATCAACTACAACAGAACCAAAAAAACAAGAAGTTAGCTGAAGTCAACAGTCCTCGGAAGTCAGCACGGCTGAGTAGCAATGCAACTGTGAATCTAAAGTTAGGTGAGGTGAACAGTCCTCGGCAGTCGACACGGCTGAATAATCCAGAACCCAACGATGCAACCGTGAATCTAAAGTCAGCTGAGGTGAAAAGTACTCGGAAGTCGGCACGGCTGAATGATCCAGAACCCAGCAATGCAACCGAGAATCTAAAGTTAGCTGAGATGAGGAGTCCTCGGAAGTCGACACGGCTGAATAATCCAGAACCCAACAATGCAACCGTGAATCTAAAGTTAGCTGATCAGGTAAATCCTCAGAAGATGACACAGAAAAAAAACCAAAAATCAGCGATTCAACAGTGAATCTGAACTCATCAAGTGTTAAGAGGAAGTTGGAATCACGTTTACCAACATCGGAAGAAGAAGATATGGATGAAAATGGTATGCAGGTTTGAAGAATTCTTATTATGATGATCTTATTGTAATTTGAATATTTTGTACCACTCTTGCAGCATACTTACTATGATGTTCCTATTTATTATATACTTGCAGGATGTTCATCTACCACCTCCACCACCTCCAAATGAGTATTCTACACCTCCACTATCTCTAAAAGATTATGAAGTACAGAGAGCTGCTAAGTTGATGATGAACCTAAAAGATTATGAAGTACATAGAGCTGTTAATGTGATGAGGAACAATGAAGTTCTTGCTTCTCTAGGTGTGCCTGAAATTTCAGCTGAACTGAGAAATGCAAACCAAAAAAAAGATAAAGGAAAAGAAAAGATGCAAGAGCATGTGGATAGTGATCAGGAATATAATCCGGACCATGAGGAGCATAGTGAAGATGATACTTCACAAAGTCCAAGAAAGGTGTGTGATAGCTACATATCTTATTTTTTCTGCTTATGAAGATAATAACTATAAAATCCAATCTTATTTCCTACTTATATATACAATTTAGAGAACTAAAAAAGTTGAGAATCCCAAGCCTGTTAGTGGACCACAAACTCGTTCAGCTAGTGGTATCGCAAAGGAAAAGGAAAAGTTAAGAAGCACAAGCCCAAGCCTGTTAGTAAGTTCAACTGAGAAGGATGTTGAAGGAAAAGGAACAATGGCTGATTATTTGGCTCTGCGGGAATGACAAAAGAAAAATGCTGCAAAAGCCTGTGCAAGTGGTATGGAAAATAAGCATGTTGCGGAGAATATCTTGCCAGACATTGAAAATGAAGAAGTTGAAGCAGGTACTGAATTGATGTGATAATAATATTTAATATTACAGTAGGATTAATATTTTAAGTACCGAATTTACATTATGATTTATGTTATTATTTGATGAGACTTTTCATTTTAATTAAAGGTGAAGTTCCTAAAAGACTCAGAGGTCACACAAAGATGTTTAATGTTCATACAAGGGCGAATGACAAAAGAGTTGTAATTATGATGAACCAGTGGTTCCAACCTATTTCAAATGATGACAAAGTAATATCTGAATTGAGAAACTTTTTAGGAACATTGAAAAGGTCTGTGCCACTTACGTATAAATCTTGGTGGATGTTCCTGAAAAGTTGAAGAAATCTTTATGGGATTATGTTAAGGTAATCTATTATTAACTATAATGTTGCTGAATTTTACTTTAATAAATAATATTGATCTATTAACTATAATGTAGCTGAATTTTGATTTATTTATTCTTTTTTATCGTTGATTTATATTTAAGCAACGGTATATTATACCGAATGAATGTGAAAACTGGGTGTTGAAGTCTACTCGTGACTGTTGGAGGGGGTACAAGAGTCGCATAAAAACAGCTCATTATAAAGCTTATAAGACTGATGAGGAGATGCAAGATAACAAGCCGGACAACATCCCAGTGGAGGATTTTAAAGTGCTCTTGAGGTATTGGGTAGATGATGAGATTCGGGTATACATACATATTATTTATTTCGCAAGATAAACGAGTACTTTTTTTTGTGAGATAAACGAGTATTTTGTTTTTTGTGTATTTTTTAGCAAAAAGCCCTGAAAAATTCTGATAGTCGTAAGTCGTATCAAGGCACACACACCGCTGGTCCAAAGTCGTTCACCCAGCTTCGTCATAAGATGGTATGTGATACTTTACATTTTTGACTGAAGAGAGTGTATGCTAAACTATCTATTGAACTTGTATCATGAGACACCATCTGATGCAGCACTTTTTCTTAAAAGTCGTAAGAGAACAGATGGACGTGAGTACGTGTCTAATCCTCAAGTAATGAACTACAAACCTGTAAGTAATAATTCTGTTTTGTAATAATTTTGTTCTGTTTTACACATGCTGCACATTGTTCATGTCTTGCTCATGTGCATGCATGCTCATATCCTTGAAACCGTCCTTAAAACACTTGTTGAACTCGAGTTTCGCAAACGTACTAATGGCATAGATGTTTGCTTTGGAAATCGTAATTGAGTATATTGCGAGATTAAGAATTTTGATCCCTCAGTCATTTTTTTCCTTTTCTAGTCGAATGAAGAGGACTTGCTTTTGCGTTTGGCTAGAAATGACACAAAAACTGGAAACGAAGAAATGAATTTGGTTAAAGGGATTACTGACTTGGTTTATATAAAATATATGTCTATAGTAATACACATATGTGCATAAATAAAATGAATTGCCGTTTGAAGCCTCAGAATCCAGATGACGAAGCCGTAGCTGGCTGTCGACGGAATTGTTTTCCAGTTTTTACTAGTATATATGTTACAAATTGTTTTCTAATTACATGCACATAAACAAATTGTTTTCCAAAATGTGGCTTTCTCTGCATTTGCTGTACACAATCCATATGTAAGGATTTGCTGCATTCTCTACATTTACTGTAGGGTAATTTTGATGTGGCTTTATTTTATAGGACTTAGTTCAAAAGGCAATGGCCGGTGGAGAAGGAGGAAATACTATTGAAACGGTAATTTCGAATGGAAAATCACAGGGTCATCCTTTGCTTATAGGGAGGCGTACAAAGTTGCAAAACAATCAATCGAGGCTCTAACAAATGCTTACGTACATGACTTAAGGCAAAGACTTGTCGAAGAAATGGAAGCACAGCTAGAATCCAAGGTAAATCAGAAGGTACAAGAGAATTTGGCTAGGGTGCTTAAGAAATTAGGGGATGTCAACCCGGAGATGAACATCAATGTAGTGGATCTAACTTCCACAATCATGTCCAGTGAGACTGATAATCTGACTGGAGGCACCAGCTCTTAAGTCTCATTTATGAATTGTTATGTGGATATCTTGGGGTAGCTTTGTAGTATTTTGGGGTAACTGGATATTTTGGGGTAACTGACATGAATTGTGATGTGTACTGCTGTATGAATTGTTATCTGTACTGTGTATTATGTTGTGTATTATGCAAGTGTTTTATGTGATATTGTACTGTGTATTATGCAAGTGTTCTATGTGATATTGTAATGTTCTATGTGCTCTTAGTGTCTCTTCAGTATAGTGTTGCAGTAGCTTCAGAATAATGTTGTAGTAGCTTCAGAATAGTGTTGCAGTAGTTTCATAATAGTGTTGCCACCGGGTTATAAATATTTCTTAAAATAATGTTGCAATAGTCATTCAAGGTGTTGCCACAGGGATGGACCCAGTTGGGTCGTGGGCCCCACATTGTTGCCCCCACAAGATGTGGGCCCCACAACTTCAGAAAGTTAATATCTATAGCAACATTTTTGGAATGATGCTACAGATACTCATGGGTGTTGCCATAGACCCAAATAGAGTTCTATTGCAACAATAATACTTATGTTGCGTTAGATAGTCAAAATATTGCCTTTGAGGTCTAAGGCAACGGAAAAAATTGCATCACCCTAAAAGTGTTGCCATAGACCTATGGCAACATTTTTCGGGCCTGAGCCAACATTTTTTTATGTTGTAGAAGGCCATTTATGGCGTAGTGTGTTAATAAGTAGAATTTAGTATGTACTGGCTGTAACTATGAACACACTGGCTATGTTTTTAAGTATGTTTGTTATTTTGTACTTGACTAAGTAAAACTTGTGTTGCTGGTTATTCTGAAATGAAAAGTTCTTTGTTGCAGCGTAATGTTGCCATTAGATATGATATAATGTTGTAGTATAATGTTGCCATAGATATGATATAATGTTGCAGTAGTATAATGTGGGGCCCACTTTTTAGTAAATTTGGTACCTGTGGCAACAACAGAACCGATGTTGCCCTAGGGCCGCAAAGATGTTGCCTTTGACTCTACGGCAACGCGGCAAAATGCATCACCGAGAAAGTGTTGCCTTTGTCCATTTTTAGCCTAAAACCATATTTTTTGGCACTTCCTACATCACTTCTTGGTGTTGCAGTATGAATCTATAGCGTCGTGTTCCTTTGTATCCATCCATAACCTATATGAGATGAAGCAATTCGTATCCATCAAGAAATCGATACGAAACACAAAGCAAAGACTTATTTGAGCCATTTAGACCCATTAGAGATTCATCGATACGAAATGACAACTTCGTATCCATTACTTTGAATCCCACATAAATTTGTATCCATCGATACAAAATATTTTAAAAGGCCAACTAATTCGTATCGATCACCATCGATACAAGGATAATTTTCCAACTTCTCAAATCGATCCAGGAGAGGATCGATACGAAGGAATACACTAAAACAATCATCAAGCGTTGTTGCAACTCGAATTTCACATAGATCCTGGAGAGGATCGATACAAAACTCAATTTTAACCAAAAAAACTTGACCACGACTCATAAACAACAAAGGTTGTCGGGAGTCAAGTTAACATACAATTATGTGTGATGAATTAACATTTAATTTTTGAAGTTCGCATGAATTGAATGCTCACCTGATGACAATTACAACCATGAACAACAATTTGCCAACACTCGATGCCCAGCTACAACAATGCACTGTTAAATCATTGGCAGTTAACAATCCAATATTTATATTGTCGTGAATCAATCAAAGGTTACATCTTTTGACGAAAAGACAACGATTACTCAACGGATCAGTCAGAATTTTTCAGATTAAAGATTGCAACTTTTCAAAGCATGTAATGTTCACACAAAACGTACTTTGGGGCAAAGGTTTACTATGGATACTGGTAAATTGTGTCCAAGTTTCAATGGAGCTACAATTGATATGACAAACAAGCTGGCTGTGAAAGCCAACGTTTCAAATGTCAAGTCAATCGGAGTTCGTATACTCGAGATATGGATCGATCGAGAATCATGAAGAAAGCCTCGATTCATATCCATCAAAGGCAGTTCTTCTTCGTATCCATTATTCTCAATCCCATCGTATCCATCAACACTTAACGCTTCATATCAATTCCATTCACATGTACTTCGTATCGATCTCCACTCTACACAGTTCGTATCGATTGGCCAACAATCGATACGAAACATCCAACTAAAATAATCTATATGAAGAATGCATACAATGATCGATACGAAATAACCTCCAAAACATGTGTACGAAAACATAAGTTCGCATCGATATGAAGGGCTACAAACGATCGATACTAAAAGATGCAATGAGCATCGATATGAAGGAGTCCTTTGGTCGATACGAAGCATTTTCAATCATCGATACGAAATGAAGCATTCCAGGTCGATACGAACAAAGCATGTTCAAATGAAGGAAATAATCATTCGGCATGAAAAGTGGATCGATCCTGAAGTATAGCGCCACGTTACCCTGATCGATACGTATGGTATTGATACGAAGCGGTCGATACGAATGGAATCGATACGAACTCGACAGTCTTTTTCAAATACAAACTTGAATCGATCATAACTCAAAATCTACAAGTCCAAATGCTACCAAATTTTCACAGGAGCTAGCGTACCACCTCTACTTGGTCTCTGGTCGATCTCAGCCCAAAAGGAGTCATTTTTGATCGATACGAATTGTATACGTATCGATCATGGATCGATCCCAAATGTCCAGGGATCGATCTGGTAGGCGCACCCACGTGAGAGAAGGGGTCTTCCAAGATCTGAGCCAGATATTTTCAGCCTACACCTATAAATAACAATCCGAGGCCTTCAGAAAAGAGACTTTTGGCTTCTCTACGCTGATACTCTACCGAAATCACTGTTATACATCAGTTGGAATGTTGTAATCTCATGTAATCATCAAGTCAAATTAAATAAACATCAATCATTTCATAGTGGACGCAGGCAATACGCCGAACCACTCCAAATTTATGTGTTTTCTGCATTTTTTCTTATCTATAGATTGGTGTGTTTGTTAGATCTGCCATATTTTACACTTACTTTCTTCATTGTATTTCTTCAAACACATCCGAAAAGTGTTGTGCCCAATTTTGGTACAAACAATACATACATAGGTACAAGATTAATAAATTATAAAACATGATAATCTATTTAATATCTATATAAATAAATGTTACTTACTACAGATGCCCTCATTTCCACGTTGAAATAGTGATATCTCTTTCTCTAATTGTTCGTTGATCCGTCAGATTGCTAGTTTGGAATCAGCGACCTTCCACTCTCGAATAATTTTGTTTTAACCTGAATTTGGTTTGAGAATTTTGGGGATAAATGGAGTTTTTTCTGGCAGAAATAGGAAGTAATGGTCGCTATAGTTCAAAAATTGGAGGCGGCTCAAAATCTATCTTTTAAGTTAGGGTTAGAGAGTCCTTTTATAATGTTTGAGAGAGAGAAAAGAGGATCAAATCTTTACTTTTTCTTTCCTAGTTTCCTCCATCTATTTTAAATCCTAATTGCCTCCATTTTTGGCCATCCCTATCATATAATTTCAGCCAAATATCTCTTCAAAATCTATGGACTAATACCCCACTTAAGCCCAAACAAATATGGTAATTAAATCTAATTTAATTTCTTATCAATATCTCATATTGATTTACATATTTGTAATTATATATACACAATATTTGTTTCTCAAATCATATTCAAATTTCATAATTAATATTTCATAAATACTAATTAATTTAATTAATTTATAATAATTACAAATTAATTAAATCATTAGGTCTAAAGAGAATTCATCATTTCAGTTGTGTGACTCTTGGGTGTAAATTCATCGATGATTAACTTCGAACTATTCAAATGTTAACGTTCCCACATTACTTAGCAGGTGGTGTGACATTATGGTCAAATTTATTGCTTACTCGGTTTCGGTAGTTCAATAAGCGTTACCTAGTTGTGACATTTATTTACACCAATTCTCTTCGTCAAAAGTATATCACTTTAGACTTACGAAATTTGGTAATGGTCAAAATTCTTATATCATCCACATTCAACTCTATAATTGAAACATAAAGTCTTTGGTTTAATAATAATAATTAGTATTAACCAAAATGCTCTGACTAGAGACTTTAACTTTGAGTTGACTTGATTTGACCGTGATACTAAACCCATATAACTGAGAAGACGAATCCTCTCTTGATTAGTGCTTCACTTTCAATACTTCCACTCGATCCAACTATAGTCACTTGAAGGACACCATGCCATGATTTGATTATAATGAAAGAAGATCTTTCATATTGAAGATTCACAGCATTCTCAAGTCTAGAGAAGTGTGCCAATCAGTCACATCCATATTTTCTGTTTGACCTTATTTATATTAACCAATATAAAACTATCAAGTGATTCGTTCCATAGTTATCTAATGACTATCAGTTCATAACCTCTAGGTGTCCACTGTTCAACATTTGGAGAGCGTTACATACTCTAGTCTCAACGGATATATCGATATCCAGGCTTGATGCATTTTGACTACGAAAATTTAAAATGGTATATTTATTTTCATTGTGGTAATCTATTCACGATTACAACACTTTGTAACTATTATCACAAAATATACCATTTATGGATTTTCTATTAAATATACTTTTAATTAAATCAATTAATATAACACATTATATCAAGTACATAATAGAAAGAAAACACATTCTGTTTCGAACAAGATTGGTTAATGTGTTAGATATATGTAACAAATTACATAATTGCCCCTAGGGCATACCCTTAACTCTATCGTGCTAGTGTTATAAAACGGGCGCCTAACTCAAACGATAGGAAATGGGGAAGATATTTATCATCAGTCAGTCAAGGGACAAAGAGAGTTCAACTTTACTGCTCATACTCTACTCATACATTGCGCATGACATATTTATTATAACCAAATCTGAACTAGTCTACAACTTTCCTTACAAGGAAAAGAAGCCTAAGAAGAATTCATGTGAGGCATACTATTGTTTCTATAGGGTAAATGGACACTACATGCCGCTTGAAGAATGAAGCAGTGAGGCTAGTTCGGAAGTGTTACTAGGGAAATTTTCAGCAAGCACCCACCTTAGCACCTGTGTCAAACCAGTTCGTCGGACTCTCATGCCAACCAAGCAGAAAATACTAACATCTTGATTGGGTGCATTAATGGAGGACCTTATATTACGAGACCGATTGAGGCTACAATCAGAGCTAAAACTTCGAAAATTACAAATGCCAAAATAGAAATAGCAGGTATTCTTTCTCTTAGAGAAAGGATCAGACATGATCAAGAAAGGTGTAAAATAAAAGAGTTTCAGAGTTATGGTATTGAATCTCATATTGCGAGAAATCCATGAATTTCCGAGGGCAAACGCCCGAGCAAAAATGAACTGCGCCGAGGAATAAAAAAGAAAGGTGATATCAAATCGGTCTATTTTAGACGTCTCGCCTCGAAGAATCGAACAGCCTCCCTAATGTTTATACTGGACTTGCCCAATTGATCGGGGTCACATTATTTATTATATATATAAAATATAAATCTAATTGGATCTAATCTTTGTGCTCAAGTCCAACCCAGAACTGATCTTCCGATTTAACAACGTAACAACGATCCCACTCGAACTAGCAGGCCTTTTGGTTTCTATTGGAACTACAGTATTATACACTTCATTCCACACAACTTTCCCAATCATAGATCTTATGAAGGTCTGCCATGTAGAGATAGGCATAATTATTTTAGCAAGAGACCAGCTTATAAAATACTACACTCCACGAAGAATATGAAGCATTAGAGAGTAACAATTACTGACTAGAGAAATTTATCTTGGAACTATCAATCCTAGTAATAAAACCGTTTCTACTTATATTGTTTTTTTTCCTTCTTTATGCAAATATGTTAACAAATCAACAAACTACAGTGAGCTAGATAATGAACTTTCACATAAAAAGCCAACCCCCATTAACACCGAACAAGCTAAACCCTGACTACAGTGTTAATTCGATCTAAAAAAGAAAATACCTTCACATGATATGACACTACAAATAAGATTTAGTCAATGCATGGTATCTTGATGGTCGTACTCAGATTTCAGGCAGTTCATCTTTTTCACATCTTGAAAACGACGAAGTGAACCCTGGATTAGGAATGAGGTTAGTGAAATAGAAACCTATAGACTTGGTAGAAAATAACCACATAGACCACAATGACCCAACTAAGGTGGAAAAGATAGGGAAGAACTTGGATATGAAAGTTTGTTCAAATTGGTCAATTTCTTAAAAAAAAACGTTAGATGTATTTGCATGGATGCACTTAGATATATGGTAAGAATTGAACCTTATATAATTCGCCATGCAATCAACATTAAACTAGACGTACATTAAGTACATTAAAATAGATCCCTTGATCAAGAGCACTACAACGCTCTATAGCAAGAAATAAAAAGTATAAAAAGAAAAGTCCCTTGATTATAGAAATATACTATCCAAAATGGATAACCAACCCGGTGCTGGTTAAGAAGCCAAATAAAATGTGAAGGGCTTGCATAGATTTCAACAGACCAGAATAAAGCATGTCTAAAATATAGTTTCCCGTTACCTAGAATAGATTAGCTATTAAATGCAACAAGTGGCCATGATCTAGTTACTTTCACAGATGCATACTCACGTTATAATCAAATTGTCTTGCTTGAACCTTAGCAAGAACATACAAGCTTCATCACAGACAAAGGAGTATATTGCTACAAAGTAATGCCTTTTGGGTTGAAGAATGCAAGAGCTACCTATCAAAGGTTGGTAATTAAATAAAATGTTTTCCGAACATATTGGAAGAAATATATAGGTATTATGTGGATGAAATTATGATCAAATGTCGTCGGCCGCCGGAAGGCGTCGGAAGCCATCGATCGCCGTCGGAAAAAGCCGTCGGAAAAGACTGCGTCGGGGAGCAGTACTTTCGACGGCTTCCGACGGACGGCGCCGTATATTATTCAGACGAACTTCGACGGTTTCCGACGGATTCCGGCACACGCCGGAATCCGTCGGAAATAACGAGTTACAGATCGACTCAAAGCGCCGGAAGCCGTCGGAAATTTTGACCGATAAGCCGTCGGGAGCCGTCGGAAATCTGCAAATTTTTTTTTACATTCGCTGCAAATATAGCCTTCCAACCACATTTCTCTTCCAAATACTCTGATATCAATATTTCAAAACCCAATATACAATAATCCAATCAAAGATCCAAACCTAAACTACAACATATTTAACAAACGCACAAATAAATAAAAATACAATCAAAATAAGATAAAAAACATACATGTCCATTCCAACATTAACAATAACTGTTCCACCATATTGTTAATACATAAATTTATCAATATTCTCATGCATATGTCCTAATAAAACTAGAAAACCAAGTGTATCATACATAATTATACAAATCAATAATTACCCGCACCGTCTATCAAATCATTCTACACAAACAAAACATACCTGAACGACGAACAAGCAAGCAATGAGTTAATCTCCTCCAGATCCAGAGCCAGCCGACGAAGGGAAGCGGCCACCAAACTGCTGCATGTACTCTAACAACTGTACGGTCTGCAAGGCCTGTTGGCGGTTCTGCTCCTCCAATTGGGACACTCTAGTCCGCAATTCTTCTATACTTGCTAAATCGCTCTGTGGTCTGCTCCGCCGTCCCCTACTATGACTACTGGACTGCAATAATTGAAAAATAAATAAAATCCAAGTTTATTGTTTTGAAAAGGTAAAAATATCATATTTTAAGTATTTTAATAAAAAGTAAATTATTTACCGCTAAATTGCCAAATCCGTATCGTCGACCATGCTCAGCAGGAGTCATAACGGACTCAAAAATAACGTCCTCCTCATCGGTCGTCAGCTGTTCTCGACCTGTACCAACAAGGAGTTTCTGCCGCTGCTCCATAAACATCTCCTGCATTAACAAATTAATAATATCATATCTTATTTCATCATAATTTAACAATTAAAACAATTACTAATAGTGAATAAAATGAAATATGCTTACATGGCTTTTGCTGGATTTATCGTCCTGCCATGTGTACGAAACAGTCCCGTCTGGATTAACATGCTCGACAACATGCGTACGGGTGAACACGTCCATATAGCTGACAGGACCCTGTGCCTCGGCTTCCTGAATTTGATTGTTACATACAATTATTATACATTTAGAATCATATAGCCTAAACTATTTACATTTATTATTCAGTAAATTTACCAACTCCTGCCGATACTGCTGAAACGACTTCGATCCTTCGCGATGAGTGACGGGATTCTTATTTCTATTTGCAGAGTTTCTATCCGACTTTGCCTGTACATTCAAAATTTGATACATTATTTTTCAATCACATCAAATTAATAATTCAAAAAAAAAAATAGTATACTTGCCTTCGCCTCGTCCGTCTCCCAGTAGCTCAACCAAGCTTGCCACACGCTCTCTCCCATCCACTTTGGTTTCTTACCAGATTTCTTAATCTCAGAGATCGTGTCCCTGTAGTTCTTGCGCATCTTCCTCATCTAGTATGCTCGTGCCAGCATCATATCGTCTGTCTGGATGTCTATCTCAGCCTGTTTGAAAAAAGGATTACACTTTAAACGATAAACAATAGAAAAACGACAAAAACGAATTAAAAATGGAAAACAGAAAAATTATACATACTAGAACATCCTGCCATATGCACTCTATGATGTGAGGAGGGATGGAATCCCACTTCGGCCAGCACGCACTCATCCTGCTGCGATATGCTGCTCTAGAGACGTCCAGCACAACCTTAGAGGGAAGTAGGTCGAACCCCCTGTTTTTAAGTACGATATAGATAAGTACATACGTATATCATAGAAAAAATAAGATGCTGAATAAAATTTAATTCTAATTACCCTTCTGCTCTAGGGACCAAAGATACAACAGCACGCTGTGGCTCTTGCGATGGGCCACTGCCATCGCCTCCTGAAGATCGGGAAGAGCTCCTACCTCTATACGACATACTGATAAACCTGTGACATATACACATCATTATATAAGAGTATAAAAATATGATAATGAAATATATTTCATATGAAAATGACATCAACGGTACAAATTGCAGCTTAATTAATGACTGAAATGGATATAGAAATGGAAGTGTGTTATACCTGATTCATAATACATCAAGAATTCAACATGCAATAGTAAACGGATTTGGTTTCATAGTTACATCAATTTAATAATACATCAAGAATTCAACATGCAAACAATAGTAAATGGATTTGGTTTCATAGTTACATCAATTTCATAATACAACAAGAATTTAGCACGGTTACATCAATTGCAAAAAAACAGATTCAGATTTGTATCAGTCATCATCGTCTTCTGATTCAGATTCGGTCTCCTTTTCGATGATATTTTCCTCTGCACTGCCAAACGCTTCTACCAAAACATTTGATTCATTGATCAAGGGACCAAAATCTGTATGATCGTCTGTAATTATTATTTCGTTATTTTGCTCAAGATCTGCCTGATAAGCTTGTTCGTCGGGAATATTCTTCCCATCGAATGTGAATCTGGCATTTGTTTTAAAAACTGCATACCAATCTGCTTTATCTCTTTTTAGAGACGGATAAGGAGCGTAATAAACTTGCAATGCTTGTTTGGCTAGTACAAAAGGATCATACTTGTGATAGTGCGATGTATGCTTTATTTCGATAAGATTATAATTCTTGTGCACATTAATTCCAGAACCTGGAACATTGCTAAACCAATTGCATCTAAATAGAAACACCTCCTCCGCGGGTCGTGAGAAATATGTCAGTTGCAAAATTTGTGTCAGAACGCCATAAAAATCATTTAAATGATTTTCTGGATCGTCACTACCTTTAACAAATACACCAATATTATTTGTTAATTTTTCTGCACCGTATTCTTTGGTGTTAAATTTATATCCGTTGACGAAATATATTGGATATGTCTTGGCCACTCTTTTTGGTCCCATCGCAAGATGTTTCAACCCTTCGTCAACAACACAATTTCTCGGCTCATAAACGTAATTTGAAAACCAACCGGAAAATTCTTTACTGAGATCTCCGTTCGGATGTTCACGTTCATAAACACTGTTTATATAAACAAATTGTTACATTAGGTTATACACGCGCATGCATATAAGAAAAGAATAAGACACAAATTATTATTTCAGATTACCTAATAAACGGTGCAACCTCGGCACAATTTAGAAGAATATAAGTGTGTGCTACATGAAGAACTCTATCGTCTAGCCATATTTCTACACATTTTCCAGAAGGCCGACCATGTTGTCTAAAAATAGATAACATTGCTTGAGTGGATTCTTGTTCGTCGCCTTCGTCATTACGAGGAACACTTTCAAATGAAATATTCACATGGTCACTGAAATAGTGAGAGAAAAAGAACGAAGCTTCTTCTTCGATGTAAGATTTACATATCGAACCTTCAACCCGTGCTTTTTGCCTCACTTTTTTCTTCAGGTGATTCAAATATCTACGCAACATTAATTTATATTAACTTCATCTTTCAAATGCAATTAAATTACATTATAACATATATATTACATACCTTTCAAATGGATGCATCCATCCGTATTGGACAGGACCTCGAAGTCGTGCTTCAGATGGGAGATGAACAGGTAAATGTTCCATCACATTAAAAAAACCAGGCGGAAATAATTTTTTAATTTTTTAACGTACGTAACAATTAAAAATATATGTAATTTTTTTTCATTGGTCAGACATCCTACTTCCCATTACAAACACAGTAAGCATTTACATTTCGTATATTACTTCGTCTCAAACGATTCAATAAAATTTCGGCAGCATTTCCCTTTTGTTCCCTGCATTGTACATAAATGCGTGTACGCAAGAAACAAAAAAGAAAAGTTAGGGCGAAATTTTATGAACCGTTTGAGACGAAGTAGTATACAAAATGTAAATTCTTACTGTGTTCATAACTTGTCCAATACAGGGACAAATCCGACAAACATTGTACCAGATGAATATAAATGGTCGTTTTTCCGAAAAAACGACTATTTATACAACGATCATGTACAACACTCGTCAGACGGGGCCAAAAACTCTCCAAGGGACATTTGTCGGTTAACATGCGCGCATTTTACTCAAAAATACAGTTTTACTCACTGTTCACATTTATAAAAATATATAAAAATTTAACACAGTTATTCGACGTATTACGCATCAAAAAAGATGGTTTAACAATTTTGTCTTTTTTTTAATACACACAATTATAATTTAGAGTAATGCATTTTTTTGTTTCATAAGTAAATACGTGCACAATATAATACTCCTAGTTCATTCAATCATTTTATCGTATGCCAAATAACGTATACAATCGTTGAATCAGGACATACATAACAATTTACATATACATGAACAACCACAAAGTATATGTGTTTTTCACAATTTCACGATAAAAGATGAAATATGTATGTCATGTGATGCTATAAACCATTATTATGCTAATGCAAACAATTGCAATCGCTAATTCGCCCTAATTTATCAATTTATGCAAATCTAAAATTAGGGTAAAAACTGAAATTTTCAGAAAAATAAGAGATTATACCTGAGATTGAGAGAAAGAGGTGTTGAATCAGCAGCGTGGAAGGAGAAAAAATCACGAAATTGGCGAATGGAGGTGGAAAATGTGAATTTGGGGGTTTTTGGTGAGATTGGGGGAAGCTGGAAAATGAGGAAGAAAGGCTCGGCCAGCTGCAGGTATTCACGAATTTCCGACGGCTTCCGACGGCCGCCGACGGCCCGTCGAAAGCCGTCGGAAATTCGCCGTCGGAAGCCGTCGCCCCCAGCCGTCGCTATTTCGCTTTTTTCTAGTAGTGTCTATAGCAAGAAATAAAAAGTATAAAAAGAAAAGTCCCTTGATTATAGAAGTATACTATCCAAAATGGATAACCAACCCGGTGCTGGTTAAGAAGCCAAATGAAATGTGAAGGGCTTGCATAGATTTCAGCAGACCAGAATAAAGCATGTCTAAAACATAGTTTCCCGTTACCTAGAATAGATTAGCTATTAAATGCAACAAGTGGCCATGATCTAGTTACTTTCACAGATGCATACTCAGGTTATAATCAAATTGCCTTGCTTGAACCTTAGCAAGAACATACAATCTTCATCACAGACAAAGGAGTATATTGCTACAAAGTAATGCCTTTTGGGTTGAAGAATGCAAGAGCTACCTATCAAAGGTTGGTAATTAAATAAAATGTTTTCCGAACATATTGGAAGAAATATATAGGTATTATGTGGATGAAATTATGATCAAATGCTAAAAGGCCCGTATTCATGCGTAGGGTGTGGAAGAAACCTTTGTAAATCCGAGAAGGTTCAACATGAATCTCAACTCGCTTAAATGCACATTTTTCATAAAATTTGAGAAATTTTTAGGATACATTATGCAAGAGGGATTAAAACCAATCCTGAAAAGATAGAAACAATTGCTAAAATGGAAACTCCAAAAAAACTGATATGATGTGCCTAAATGGGAAGGTAGTTGTAGCATATTTATCTCTAAAGTAACAGATAAGTGCATCCTATTCCTTAAGCAAATAAAGAAGGGAAGTAATTTCGAATGGAAAGAAGCATGCAACATTCGAAGCATTAAAGATCATTTGGCAACTCCTCATCTCCAAACCAATGATAAGAGAGGATTTATGTGTATACTTAGATATAATAGACCAGGTTATTAGTGCAGCAATAGTCAGGGAAGATGAATGGGTACAATGGTCAGTATACTACACCAACAACTACCTATATGATGCGGAGCTAAACTGTACCCTAATATACACACTAGCATATTACCTTCTGTTAGTGTCTAGTGAACTAAAACAGTATTTCCAAGCTCATGGCATCAAAGCGTTGACCGACTAACCTCTGAAGCAGATACTGCATAAGCCCAAGACGTCTGGACGATGACTCAAATGGTCAATGGAGTTCAGCTAATATGATATTGATTGTTAATAATATTTACTACATAAATATACTAACATACTGATATAAAAATGAGAGAGAAAAGCATGCTTTGCTCGTCAAAATGACTTTTTTCATTTTCTTTACTATCAGGAATGCATATATACATACAAACTCCAGAACTAAGTAGCTAAAAACAAGGACATGACTTAACAGATTTCCTAAACAACTACCACTACTGCATGATTAATTTCCACGATCCTACAAACCCGACACCAGTAGCTGACTACTTCAAACTACTTATTATTAATATATCAACAAAATAAAAGGCCCAACGATAACTATTATGAAACCCAACATTACTTGGTTTAAGATTAAATAAAGCCCAACATTCTCCCCCTTAATCTTAAACCTGTCTGACCAAATTCTTAACACCCAGTAGCTTACACATCTTCTCGAATTTTATTGTTGACAAGGCCTTCGTCAGAATGTCTGCACGTTGCTCTTCACTACTGACGTGATTAAGTACAATCTCCCCACGCTCCACGCATTCCCGGATGAAATGGTATCGAACATCTATATGTTTGCTTCTGCCATGGAAAACAGGATTCTTGGCAAGGTCCATGGTTGATCTATTTTCAATATAGAGTGTTACTGGCCCAACGTCTTTCTCTGTGATTTGATTCAGCACATTACGCAACCAAATGCCTTGGCATGCTGCAGTAGTGGCGGCCATGAACTCTGCCTCACAAGACGATAGCGCAACACATCGCTGTTTCTGAGAAACCCATGTGATCACAGATTCATTCAAGTAGAAAACCAAGCCTCCAGTGCTTCGTCTGTCATCCAAATACCCAGCTAGATCGCTTTCCGAAAAACCATTCAAGATGTTGTTTCCTCCTTCTTTTGAGTATATCATTCCAAACTGGATCGTGCCCTTTACATACCTCATGATTCTTTTAACAGCATTAAGATGAAGCTTTGTTGGTTGCTCCATATACCTACTAACAATGCCCACAGCATATGCAATGTCTACTCGAGTGTGGACCAGATATCGTAGCCCGCCAACCATGCTTTTAAACTTCGTTGCATCCACTGCTTCCCCACCTTCATCTTTGTTGATCTGTTCCTTAGGTTCCATTGGATACTTAGTAGGATTACACTCTGCCATCCCCGCTTTTTTAATAATCTTCTTTGCATACCCGGCCTGTTTAATTTCAATGTACCCCTTGCCCTGCTCCATTTCTATTCCTAGGTAGTAGCTCAACTTGCCCAAATCGCTCATCTCGAACGTGTGACTCATTTGTTGCTTAAAAACCTCAATCATGGCTATACTCGAACCTGTAACAAGAATGTCTTTTACATACATGGCTATGATCAAGTATTCTTCTCCCACCTTTCTCATGTAAACTTCATGCTCGTATGGACAACGAGTAAATCCAAGATTCTCAAGACACGAGTTGAGTTTGGCATTGCAAGCACGTGGTGCTTGGCGTAGGCCGTATAAAGCTTTCGACAATTTGTAAACCATATTTTCCTACCTGCAATTTCAAAACCTTCAGGTTGACTGACATAAACATCCTCCTTTATTTCTCCGTTGAGAAAGGCTGTTTTCACGTCAAGGTGATGAACCTCCTAATTGTTTTTAGCCGATAATGCCAATAATAAACGCACAGTCTCAAGACGGGTGACAGGTGCGAATATTTCGTCAAAGTCGATGCCATATTCCTGAGCATAACCCTTTGCAACGAGACGTGCCTTGTGTTTTGTAATTCTTCCATTCACATCCTTTTTCAGTTTGAATATCCACCTTAAGCCTATAACCTTCTGTCCAGGTGGTAATGATGTCAGATTCCATGTGTTGTTTTCTTCTATAGAGTTGATCTCTCGTCTCATAGCCTACTTCCAGTTGCTATCCTGTATGGCCTGTCTGTAATTAGCCGGTTCTTCAACCCCCATGAGGTACAATTCCTCGTCCAGTTCCACCACTTCAGATTCGTCGTACACTTCACTCCACAGCCTGGTTTTCTTGGTTCTGCACTGTCATCATAATTGTCGGGATTTAACCTCGATATGGATGACTGAGACGACGAAGTTGAACTCATTGTGGTTTTGCCGTCATCATTGTTCCCGTCTAAGTTGCCAGAGTTGACCTGGTTGTCTTCATCAGTCATATGCGCATCCAGAATTGAGAACAAGGACTGCACTTCGCTATCTGATCCTTGTTGATTCCATGCCAAGGTTTAGTTTCCTCAAAAAACGCATCTCTGCTCACAAGAATTCGATCATTCTCTGGATCATAAAGGTGATATGCCTTTGTTCCAGGCTCCTTCCCAAGGTTGACAACTTGTTTACTTCGATCATCTAGCTTTTGAGTTTGATTACTTGGAACCTTCATATGCGCCTTACACCCAAAAATATGCACATGGCTGACATTTGGTTTTCTTTCAAACCATGCTTCGTATGGAGTTTGACCTGTCAAGGCTCGTGTTGGAGCCTATTCAGCAAATATACTGAGTGTCTCACAGCTTCCCCCCACAGTTTTGTTGGCAGCTGCATCTCTTTTAGACAACTTCTCGCCATCTCTACAACGGTTCTGTTTCGACGCTCCACCATGCCGTTTTGCTGAGGCATATATGGAGCAGTATAGTGCCTTTGAATCCCAGCATTTTCACAATATGATTTGAATTCGTTAGATGTGAATTCACCTCCCCTGTCCGACCTGAAAATTTTCACCCTCCTTTCTGGCCCTATTTCAACTAAAGCTCGAAAATTCTTAAAGGCATTGAGTGCCTCGTCTTTTTTTTAAAGAAGTAAACCCACATGAGTCTGCTGAAATCGTCAACCAATAAGAAAAAATATTTTTTACCTGATGCAGTCTCCGGGGAAATTGGTCCGCATAGATCACCATGAATTAGTTCGAGTGTCTTCGTTGATTTGTAATCCGTCTGCTTAGGAAACTGCTTCCTGGTTTGCTTGGACATCAGACACCCATCACACACATTCTTTGGTTGAACTATCTTAGGCAGTCCAGTCGCCATTCTTGCTTTAGACATCATTGTCATGGCTCGATAGTTGACATGTCCAAGTCGTGCATTCCACAGTCTTGACACTTTTTCTGTCTTTGATAGCAAACACGCTTGCCGGTTGGATTTGATGATAAGCTTGTATAATCTGTTCGATGAGCGTTTTACTTTTATAAGAAGTCTTTCTTCTTTATCATATACCCACAGAAAATCTCCCTTAATCACGACTCTGTTTCCCCCTTCAGACATTTTCCCAAGGCTGATAATGTTGTTACGCATATTTGGGATGTAGTAAACTTCATGTAGAGCTCGTTCTTCGCCATGTTTGCACATAAGCATCACGGTACCCTTTCCTTCGATTTTTACAGTTGAACCATCACCAAAACGTACCTGCCCAGTTACTCCTTCGTCTAGTGTTGAAAACTTAGCCTTGAAACCTGTCATATGGTTACTTGCACCATTTTCGAGATACCATAAATTAGATTCACTTACTTTGTCTTCACCTTCTGACAGCAGTGCAGGTACCACTCTGTTTTCATCAACCAGCATCAGACTTGACTTGTTCTTCTCATATTTTGCTAGTAATAATGCTGGTTCATCGTCTTCCACTTGGGCTATGTTAGCTTCCTGTCTTTGCTCTCTGCTACGTTTTGGCTTTCGACAATCAGATGCAAAATGTCCATAGATGTCACAGTTATAGCATCTTACCTTGATCTTGTCCCGACTTCCACGGCCCTTGAAGCTAGATGTACTATCCACACCTCCTCTGTTTGACTTTCTTAGCCATTCTTCACGTGTAAGCAACAATTTTCCTTCACGTTTTGTCCACTCTTCTTCTGTGAGCATCAGTTGATTCTCCTTTTGTTCTACCTTTTCTTTTAATCTCTCTTCATGTGCTTTGAGAGATCCCACTGCTTCTTCCAGAGACATGGTCTCCAGATTGCCAAACTGCTCTATGGCGGATTTGATCTGTAAAAATCTCGTGGGGACTGCACGTAGTAGTTTTTTCGCAACATAAGATTCCTTCATTCCTTCTCCCAAAGACCGAATATTCGTCACAAGTCCGTTCAGCCTCATGTAGAAATCATCAACTATTTCGTTGTCCTTCATGCTCATCGATTCAAACTCAGACTTGAGTGTTTGAATCCTTGCCGTTTTCATTCGTTCGGCTCCTTGACACAGAGTCTTTATGGCCTCCTAGGCTTCTTTTGCTGTCTTTTTCTCTGCTAGAGACAGTAGAATATCTTTATGTATTCCTGATATATCATGGCCATGGCAACTTTGTCTAACTTCTCTTCCACCTGTGCTTTTGGATCGCTTGACTCCACTGCACTCCAGACCCCTTGAGCCTGCATAAACACTTTCATTTTTAGTGCCCATGCAGTGTAGTTACTCCTGGCCATCATTGGGTAACTCAAACCGATTGACTCTCCTTTCATTTTCTCCATTTCTGGTGTCTTTGACATTCACAGAGAACTTCCCGCTCTGATACCAAGTGATTATTAATAATATTTACCATATAAATATACTAACATACTGATATAAAACTGAGAGAGAAAGGCATGTTTTGCTCGTCAAAATGACTTTTTTTGTTTTCTTTACTATCAGGAATGCATATATACATACAGACTCCAGAACAAAGTAGCTAAAAACAAGGACATGATTTAACAGATTTCCTAAACAACTACCACTACTGCACGATTAATTTCCACGATCCTACAAACCCGACACCAGTAGCTGACTAGTTCAAACTACTTATTATTAATACATCAACAAAATAAAAGGCCCAACGATAACTATTATGAAACCCAACATTACTTAATATGGTTTAAGATTAAATAAAGCCCAACAGATATCTCTCGTTGTCTAAGAAATGCAATCAAAGGGCAAGCCATACTTGATTCCATAGTGAAATGCACTAAACAAATTGATTATCAATTTGAAGAGTCAAAGGGAACCTCTAAATAATGAAAGTTGTATGTAGACGTTGAATTAAATGAAGGCTAGTTTCAAGACCAAAAATAACATGGCTAATTATGAAGAACTGATTGCTGGATTGAAAATGACGTAAGTAATGAAGGTATCATATATTAAAATTTATAGTGATTCTCAATTAGTTTTAAACCAGGTACATAGAAGCAAACACGTTAAGGAGCTAATGCTATGCAAGTATATGAAATTATCCAAATAGATATTGTGGGCATTTTAACCAATTTATTGTCAAGAAAATCCTCAATGAAGCAAACTCGTCTGTAAATTCCTTAGCCAAGTTAACCATAGCAAAAGCTGTGCAAGACATGAAAAAGACTACCACCAAGATACTTGGCCGAACCTAGCATAACACAACCAAAACAAATTCTTGTTCTAACACACACCCAACGAGCTTGAACTCACCACAATGAAACAACTCATATAGTGGATAATCAATCTACATTGTCTTAGCATGAAGATGTAGCAGAAACCTGAATGGCTCTATTTAAGCAGCTTTTGATCAATGGTACTTTACGAGGAGATAAGAATGTCATTCGCGAGATAAGATATCGACTCCATTCTTTTCTTTCATTGATTGAATATTATAAAAAGGAAATCTTAACTTCATATCTCAAACGCAACATCAAAGAAGAAGAAGCACAAACATAGAGGGAAGTTCATAAGTGATACTATAAGGAAATCACACTCCAAAAGACTTAAGTTTCCAAAAAAAATTCTAAGGAAAGGTTAACTATTAGGAAACAGTGCATAAATATGCACCAGATTTTGTCCTCGGGTGATGTTAGTATCCCAAAATTGCCATCGCATAAACTTGCCCCAATGTCCAACACAAGACCCATTGATATCTAGGGAACCTAACTGGGCCATTCTCAATGTCAAAAGAAAAGGCAAGAAATGCACTAGTACTTTACTAAGCGAGTCAAGGCAGAACCACTCGCAACCATCACTTCGAAGCATGTAGTAAACTTTATGGTAAGGAACATCATAACCGGATTTGATCGGATTTGGAATTTCACTCAAAATTATATCGAAAAGTGGGATGTAGTTCGCATTTCCCAATTTTGTGAATGAAATGGGATAATCGAGAACTTCTCTTTAGAAGCACATCCTTAAGCTAATGGTTAGGTGGAAGCAGCAAATGAAACAATTAAGAAACAATTCAAGAAAAGACTAACTAAACCAAAAGAAGTTGGACAGAAGAACAACCTATGGTGTTATGGGCATATCGAACTTTAACTCAACCCCCAATAAAGCACACTCCATTTCTTTATCGTATGGTTACAAAATGATGCTCTCAGTAGAGGTGGAGATTCCATCATCTAAGAGTTTATCATATGTGGTGGAACAAAATCGTCAATTAAAGGAAGCTATCCTCGACTTGACCAACTAAAGAAAGGATAAGGCCGCATTTCAAGCTACAAAATTATTTGCTCGAATAGCGGCAAACATTTTCAAGGAATTTTATGGAACTATAGATAGCAAATGTTGTATATAGTTATTTATTAGAGGAAATTAGTTTAAAGGAAAAAGTTTAGTAAAATTCAATTTTAACGGACGTTAAAATTAAACTTCCGTCTCAAGGACAAGCGTCAAAATTTGTCGATCGTTTCTGCTTTTTTAGTTTCATTTCTTCTGCAAACAAAATTTCTTCTTCATCGAACAATGACAACCCAAAACGAAATCAATTTTCTTTCTCAAACTGATTTACAAGCGTAATCGACTTCAGAATCTAAGTCGATGAACGTAAATCAAAATATTTCAATAAATCCTGAACAAATAAACGATGAACCTACGATTTCAAAAAGTAGGGCTTCGAATGCTACGCGTACAACAGTAAAGAGAAGGCGAAAAACTAATTCATCCATGGCTATTGATTCGAATGATATTCACGCAGATACAAAGAGGACGAAAAAAATCTAGGGCATGCAAAACTATGAATGAAGACGACACGAAGAAACAACAACTTAGTGATGAAATCGCCAGCAGAAAAAGAAAGGCAAAGGTATAACAGCTGATTTATTTTTTAAATAAAAGATAATTTTACAATGATAGTTCAATTATCATTTGATTTTTTTATTGAATGATAGATCAATACATCATTTGATTTGTTGCATGTATAATATTGAAATATAAGATGATGAATGAACATAGCATTCAGTTTTTGACAGATGATAGACAACAATAAGATGAATAGTTACAGAATGATAGAAAAATATAACATTGAAAAAATTTATAGACAAACATAACATGATAGAATGATAGTTGAATATATCACTTTATTTACTGTAGGTGTAATGATGCAATGATATATGAAAATAGCATTTCAATATTTGATAGACGGTAGAAAATAATTAGATGGATATTTATTTGATGATAGTTCTATATATCATTTGATTTGTATGCGCCATATTGAAAGATGAGATGATAGATGAACATAGCATTCAGTCTTTGACAGATGATAGACAACAATAAGATGAATATTTATAGAATGATAGAAAAATAAAGCATTAAAAAAATGATGGACAACATGATAGAATGATAGTTGAATATATCATTTTATTTACTGTATTTGTTATGATGGTATAATAAATGATAATTATTGAATGATAGTTCAATATATCATTTGATTTACCATATTGATAGTTACTGAATGATAGTTCAATATATCATTTGGTATGCATCATATTGAAAAATGAGATGATAGATGAACATAGCATTCAGTTTTTGATGGTTGATAGACAACAACATGATGAACAGTTACAGAATGATAGACAAATATAGCATCAAAAAAAATGATAGACAAACATAGCATTCAATCTTTTGACTTTAGAAGCATATATTGAAAAAGAGAAATGATAGACAAATATAGCATTTGAAAAAAGAATGATAGATGCATATAGCACTAGTAAATTATGCTTTCATAGTTGAAAAAATTGATAGATAAAAATAAGAAAGCATTTAAAAAATGATACATGAAAATAACATTATAGTTTGTTAAATACGGAATTATTCATTCATAGTTTTTTGTACAGGGATCAAAAGGTAAAACATTGAAGAAAGAAAAAACAATCGAAGGAAAAAAACCAATGAAAGTATCTCAGAAAATTTTTTTGTATAGATGTAGCTTACTTCCAATGATAAAAAAATTTAGGAAAATTAAGGAAAAAGGAGGTTATCTTGTAGATCAATTAAATTATTTAAAACAAACACCCTTCGAAAAATTCATGCTAGTGTTTTTCAAAGAAATTTTATCCATAGCTGCTTTTACAAAATCATCAACAACCTTAGATGATATCATAGAAACATTTTCTATCAATGACAAAGCTTTTAAAGTGGAGAATATTTTTTAAAAATCAAACCTGAAGATGTTTCAATTCTCTTTAGCTTACATTTATCTAGAACAAATATTTTTCCATTACCTAAAATGAGTTTACAAATCCTTCCAAACAATTGTAAAGATTTTGTACTGAGAAATTTTGGAACAGTAGAGCACATCACAAAGGATCTTAAAATTTCAAAGATAAATAATGTGCTGGCGGAAACACAATAATATCAACATGAAAATGATTTTCCAAAACTGCTTATTATTCTTGCAATGATAACCTTATTCTTTCCTGATCAAAACAAAATGAACTTAATATCTTGGCCAGTTTCAATTCATCATTCATTGATTAGAGCTTTGACGGCTTTCAAAACAAAGCCGAGAAACATGCCGGGTTGTTTCATGCTCCCAATTGTAAGTACAACATTCTAACTTTATGTTCATGCATCTATCTCTATAAATTAAATTATACACATTATATGTTTTAACAAGTAATATTTTATTTGTTGTTTTTTCTATGTGAGCATGTGAATTTGATATCTCCATTAGCAACATACTGTTCTACCTTACCTAAATTTGGGAGGTGGAATATTGCAAGCTTGAAAAAGGCCATCTCAAGAGAAGCATTGATGAACATGGACAATAGAAAAGTATTATTTATCACACTAGTATAAGAAATATATAATGATAGATAAATACATCATAACATAGTGTATATCAACAGTTTCCATTTTGTTATTATACAATCATAATTTAAATGATTGTTACATATATCAGTTCTGCACAAATACAATTTTCTGTAGGTGCTACTAAAGAATGATAGTCAGATATAACATCACATGAAAAATGACAATTATATATAAAATTAGTTCATCCATTGTATGTTACCTCATTCATTACTATTTATGTTATTACACAGATTTTTGTTGAAATAAGAAATCTGACTGAAGATGAAAAAGCACTTCTTCAACAAACAAGCCAACAAAAATTTGTCCAGCTGGATACCAATGAGAACATTGGGATGCACAAATTGAAAATTTGAAAGAGACATCAATAAAGCAAGTTGAGTCAATGCAGTAGTGCATTGAAGATTTGGAAAATAAATTGAAGAAAAGTGAAAAAGAATTAGAAAAGGAAAAACAGAAAAGAATACAAGCAAAAGGCACTGTCATACGGTTGAGAGAAGAAATCACGATGTTGAGATCAAAAGCAAAAGTAGAAATAGAACCACCATCATTTGATCTCAATATAACTCGGGAAATTAAAAAGACGCAACAAGAGAAAGAACAACAGGATCAAAAGAAACCTTCAGAGGCAACAGAAAAATCACCAGCAGTGCATGAAAAAACACAGAAGAAACCAAGCTCTTTAGTTTTGAGGGTTAAAAAGCTCCAACGAAGGAATAAAATTTATTCTGATTGCCAATATGAAATTGTTCACAGAAAAACAAAGAAAAATGTGGATAATGAAAACCAAAAGAAGCAACTTGAAACCAAGGAAGGTCAGAAAGAAAATACAAATGAACAGAAACAAGAAGAACAAAATGAAGAATCAGATTATGAACACGAATCTGAAACTGAAACAGATGAACAAGTCACAACGATTGAAAATGAAGAAATTATTGATGTTGATAGGTACTCGCAATCAAGTAAAACCTACAAGAGTAAAGATATCACAAATAGCAGTATTCTACAAATATTGAATGAAAAACAACAAAAAAATCTACTTTCTTCAAATTTAACGAAAATGAGAAGTAAGAATTCTGATATTTTTTTCTTTCATTATATTTGTAATTAAATAAAATTGAAGAAAAATCAACTTGTCAATTATTGATTTTCAATTACAGCACTGTAGCATATGAAAAAGATGAAGGACGTAAAGGAGGAATCACAATAGTGAAATCTATGCTGGAAGCCGTTCTGTTTGAGGGGGTTACAGACGGACAGGTATGCATCAAATTAAAATTATGATAGTAAAAAACTATATATAAGTATATAAAATGAAAGAAAGATAGCTAAACCTAGCATTCAACTTTTCAAAATGCATATGAGTGAATTGAATGAGAGAGTGACAGCTAAAAGCAGCATTAGTATTTTTAAAATGCAGATAACTGTATAGGATGGGAGAATGATTGATAAAACTAGCATTCATAGTTTTTTAAGTGCATATAAGTATATAGGATGAGAGAATTATAGTTAAAACTAGCATTCAAAGTTTCAAACTGCATATAAATGTATTGAATGAAAGAATGCGAGTTAAAAATAACATTGATATTTGTAAATAGCATATAAATATATATGATGTCCAAGATGACTGATTAAACGATCATTTGCATTTTTCAGTGCATACAATGCAGTAAACATGTAAATGAAAGTGAATACTAGCATCAATATTCCTGGTCCAAAAAAAATTAATTATCCCATGAAACTTACAACCTACGTTGTTTGGTTTAACAGCTTATTGATTGGTTTTATTACAATTAAGAGATGTATGAACACAGTTACTGCTTCACACAATGATGATGGTAAGTATAAGCTTTTCAATATAAATGTTAAAAAATAATATGAAGTATTCTAATACATATGAATGTGCATAATGCTTTAGTACATGACCAGCATACCGTGATCAAAGACATAGTTATACCAAAAATAGATGTCATCGTTAAAGATGAATTTACAGAGAAAATTTTCTTCCCTCTACGTTACGCAAACCATTGGAGCTTGTTGATTCTAAACTATGAAACAATGCAGTGGAGTCATTATGATTCAACAAAATCAAAAACTAGATCAACAAGGACTTCAAACCCCAGCTATAACCAAGCCATCATTCTTGTAAGAAAGGTATAATTTTGAAATCACTCTAACATTAATATACAACACTAATTTTTCTTCTTGTAGAAAGACAAAATTTAATTGATGTTCAAGACGAAATGGGTAGAATTAGGAATACTGAACAAAGAATTTCACAAACCTAAAGTGCTGCAGCCAAAAAGCCCACCACAGGATTCAGATTCGTAAGTAACTAATTTCATTTCTTCTCTTGTTTAAACTATCATTTCTATTTTTAAATTGGAGAAGAATGCATTAAATATGCAAAATGATAATTAAAACTAGCCTTGTTAATTGACAGTTCATTGATCTGCATTCATTGAACAAAAAGATTATGTATAAGCTGCACATTCCACATGCAACAATGATGTCTCTATGAATGCATTGATTAATATTGTGATCAAAATATAAAGCTATATTTTAGAATTCTATAGTAAAAATTGCAATATTATTTTAGCATTAGGTTTTACTGTAATATTAACTAATATTTCTATATTTAAAACAGACTTGATTGTGCGTTCTTTGCCATGGTAAACATGAAAAAACTGGACAAGGATGAGATACTAGAAAAATATCCAAAGGAAATGCTTGGAAACTTAAGAGCTGTAGTGGTATATAGCATACTCAATGATCGACAATACAGTTGGTTAGTGGAGAAACTCTGCAAAGATTCTACATAAAAATAGCTGTTACATTTTAACTTCTTAGAACTTTGGATATATTTGAACTGAACCACATGTGCTAATTAAACTGAGATGGAGTTTGATATGGAGTCCAAGATAGAATCTGAGATGGAGTCTGAGATGAAGTCTTATATGTTTTCCAATGATTGTATTTTGTTCTCAGTGTATAAACTGCTCAGATGAATTTGAACTTCTTGATTTGGATTTGATTTGATTATAGTTGTCTGTTTTCAATGCATGAACTACAATGCATAAACTATGGATATATTCAAGTGTCATTTTTATGTGTTTATAATGCTTTTACTGTATTTCTGATGTACCAAATAATGTTTTATACTGAAATGCTAGATAGAACTAGCATTATGCGAAAATACATTTCTCAGTGATTGAACAGTGATCAATAATGTGTGAATTTATCCATATAGAATTTTTATATGATTTCCAATGTTTGAACTCCGTTTCAAGTGTGATGACTATTGTTTACACTTTAATGCTAGTTATAACTAGCATTTAACTGAAATGATACGCAGATATAGGCAGTTATGGAGATGGTAGGTGCTGGGGTAGAAAGATGGAGATGGTGGTTTTATTGTAAGTTAGGAAGGCAGAGTCAGTGGGTTGTTGTATGGTGATAATGGAAGCGTTGCTGTATAAAGAAAATGGTGGAGATGCCAGCAATTTAGCGGTGGTAGTTTGAGTGTGGGATGTATAGCAACAGCAAAGTAAAGATGTAGATTAAAATGAAGTAGCAATCAATAGTGGTAGTTTAAGTAGTAAAGGGTAGTATGATGTTGGGGTGGTGATGAAGTATGTAGGGTAGAGGAAGTGCTTGGTATGCGGATGACTGGTATGCGCATTTGTGACTGAAGTAAGGAGATTAGTTTACACAGTAAGTAAAGTAGTTGTTGAAGACACTGTTTGTTGTGTAGCAGTGTATGTTGTTTTCTGTTATTTTCTGAAACAGAGAGATGCAATCTGCATAATGAAGATATCCCATTTACAAATTGGTGTTAATTCTTTTTTCTAACTGATGTTTCTAACAATAAGAGAAGATATTCCATTGCAGTACAGAAGAAATATGGGAGCAGATGTTCCCCCATATCATATAAACAGTACATTATCATACGGGCAAATCATTACAAAACCACTTAAGTAATCTAATCAACTAATCATATAAACAGTATATCATCATCATCAAATCCTTCGTTCTTGCTCAAAAGCTTACTCAGTTCTATACAATGACAGATGATGGGTTTCAATGACAGAGAGATGCATACTGATTATAATGAAATGCTGGTTACAACTGGCATTCGATTGAAATGATAAGTACATATGACATTGAATAGAAATATTAATACCGAAATGCAGAGGAACGAAAGATATTAGAAATTAAAAGAAAATAACCAAAACATTTCGTATTTTATTTTCTAATGATTTCACAAAGTCTGACTTCGTTTTTCTATAAGCTTTAGCAGCTGTACACTTAAAAACTTCTCAATTACACTAACAAAACACATAAATTTTCTTGAATTTTTGAAGAACGAAGACAATTACTTTTGTTGTGGCCAACTTCATTACACTGACTACATCTGTTTCTTTTACTTTGAGAATATCCAAATCCACCATGCCTCTTTGTAGATGGTCTTCCAGCACCACGAATTCTTTAGGAGGCCTAATCAAAACATCATTTTCAGCAGCAGTTCGCTTATCAAAATCTGGAATTGGATTGATAGCATTAGCAAACGAAGATTTGAAAGCATTAACAGTAAAATAGTCCTCCACAAAATCATAAACTGATAATCTACACTTGTTAATGCACTTAATTGCATGGGCACATGGAAAACTAGTAAATCTCCATTGGTTACAACTGCATAAACGTTTTTTAAGATCAACAACCTATGACTTAAGAGATTTAACTTCAAACACAAATTCCGAAGACTTAAAAACATCCCAACCAAAGCCATCATCTACTAACTTTAACAAACGTTCCTCCATAACAGGATAAAGATATGTTGTCCACAGACAACATTCCTCTCTTCGCCTCGCCATTTGCTCCATAACTTTCACTCGAATACCATCCAAACAAGAAGTTGTAGGCATAACTTTATCTTCCAAAATCCACGAGTTGAAACTTTCTGCAACATTTGAAGAATATTCACCATAACGCTTTCTTTGAAAAAAAAAGTCTGCCCAATGGTCAAAAGGTTTGTCTCTTAAAAAAAATTCTGCAGATGTACCCCTAATATCTTTAAATTTAGAAAGATATTGCTCAAAATCATACACGTTAAAGCTCTAACACAAAGTTTGAACAACTCCACAATAGACGAATCACCTTTAGCCGCCTTGACAACAGTACCAATATTCTGTTCCATGTGAAGTAAACAATAGCTATGATATGAAGAAGGAAATATTTTGCAAACACCTAAAATGAGATCCCATTGACGATCAGACATAAAAACTAAAGACCGATCTTCATTAAGCATTCCTTTCAGATGGGATAAAAACCAAGACCAATTAGATTCATTTTCATGTGAAACAATACCCATAGCAAGAGGAAAGAAACCTACAAAATAAATAATTAACGAAAGCTTGGTAATAAGAAACATGAATTATATTAAACATCAAAACCAGTATTAAATGTTAATAATTCCTATTACACACAATTAAAGTAGATTCAAAATGATATATGAATATAGCATATGTTATTTTAAAGTCTTTTAGTTATTGCTGCATAAAATTTTAGTTCTTGTTTTTGTAAACATTTATACCATAAACATTTCTAGTGTAACCATGTAAATCATTGAATAAAATAAAGCCAACAATTCTTGTGTAAACATGGCTGCATTATAATTTGTACAACTTTGAACAATGATAGTTTAATATATCATTACTAGAAAAACAAATAAGTAAATAAAACAAAACTAAAATGAAACTCATACCTTGATTACCATTTGTAGAAGTAGCAGCTAACAGAACACCCGGTCTTGCCTTCAAAGTAGCCACGTCCAAAAATATTAATGGCCGACAGTGTTTAAATCCAAGTAGACAAGCACCAAAACCAATACAAACTCTCTCAAACTGATCGGTTGAACCATTAACTTCCATGGCCACATAACTACTAGGATTATATTTTTGCAACGCCTCTAAATACCAATGTAAATCATTATATGACATAGCATCATCCCCATATGTTTCTTTCAAAGCCAATTGTTTTCCAATATAAGCATAATAATATGAAAGATTAAAATTATACTCTCTTCGAAATTCCTTCATAATATCTTTTGGCTTTTTCATAGGAGCATCTCGAATTTGATCAACAATCAAATATTTAACAAATCTACTTTAAATATTAACTTTATTAACATCTCTTAGACCGGCTCCGCATGAATGATCAAAATTGTAAGTTCTAATAAAAAACCAAGAGAGTAGACCAGGATCTGAAGAAGCATTAAGATAAAACTTACAACCATCCTTCAACCAAGAGCAATTAACCGAAATTCTATCTGGAGAATTTCTTACAAAAATCAAATCATAACCATTTTTTATTTGATATGCCATTAAAAACTCCCGAAAATCCTCGGCTGCATTAAAACAAAAACCAGGAAAATCCACAATAGTTTTTTTGAGAACCTTTCTTCAACATATCTTTCAAATAATAAGAATAATCAGCATGTGAATCACTATTTGAACCAGAATTACTACCAATTGAAGTGCTTTGAACACTTGCATTGCCTAAACCACAGCCAGCAATATCAGCTTCCTTAACACTAACATTTTCCTTAACATTAAACTTAAAATATTGACTCTTCTTGAAAATTAGAAAACACACAATACTAATCAAATCTGAGTCAGTATCAATGATTATATTCTTATTCTCAAGAACATAAGATATCTCAATAGAAAATGGACTAAGATGTGGCCAAACTTCACAGCTTTCAGTCTTAACACCAAACAAAGAAGAGCCCGTGGTGAGTCGAGTAGAATAACAATTCTCATTATGCTAAAAAATAACTAGCAATCTATTTGCTTCATCACTGTAGAAATCAGTACTGCAAAAGAAATTAAAAAACCAATTAACAAACTTACTTAACGTTATGAATACAGCAACAACAAAAAATATTAAATTAACATAGAATAACAAATCGAAATCAAATTAAGAGCTAAATGAAAGAAATATAAATTAATTAAAATTAGATGATAAATAAACATAGCACAATCAAACTAAAACAAACTATGAAAACAATAGCAAAGAATACTATATAAATATAGCATAACGCAAAAAACTACATATGAAATTCACTAGAAAGATAGATAAACAGTAAAATTGTAAAATTTTACACTATACCGAAGAAACAGAATGATACACAATAAAATCTTACGTTGCCATTGAAACAAATCCAAAATAGGAACTGAAATCTGGAAGAAGACAAACTATGCAACCTAGAAACACAATAATATACTTAATAATCAAATGATATTTTATCAGAGAAAGATAAAAAAAATATCGAAACAAATAAAAGCAATATACCTAAATGTAAGGAAATTGTTTGATGAAGATCCAGAGCACAATGAAGATCGACGATAAAGAAACACGACGAAGATCGATGACAATTGAGAAGATCGAATACAAAACGCGTCCTTGAATCGAGAAGATCGATGAACTAAGATTAGTAATGTCAAAATGAAGGTGGAGAAGAAATCAAGACGAAAATTTAAATTTTACATAAGTGTGTCCTTAGAATAAAAAAATAAAGCCCGCGTCCTTCAGATGAAAAAAAATCATCCGCGTCAGCCCAAAAAGAGAAGTAAAAACTTCCTCCAGCCCATTTTCCTATATTTATTATATGTAAAATAAAGAATTATGGAGAGTTAATTAGATAAAATAAAAAATGATAAAAGCAAAGAACACACAGGATTTATAGTGGTTCTGTTAAAGATTACCTATATCTGCTGTGAATTTATCATCCATTTCCTTATTGATCTCAAGTGCAATGAAGAAACAAAAGTAAAATAAAAAATGAAAATCATAGCTTTAAAAATTCTGTTTGGTAATTGTAGAGATCTCAAATCGTCCACCATTACTGCTTATCCACGGTGCATTTACAGGAAAGAGGTTTGAAGAAATCGATCTGGTATTCCATATAGAATAAGCACTTTCTATGTTTGACTTGTTATGTTCGACGATAATTGGTTCTTTAACAAGTTGGTCTTTAACAAGTTGGTTAGGAAGATGGACAACCAGATCATTTTTCTTGCTCGATAGTAGATGCTACATAACCATTTTCCTTCTTCAATAGTTGATAAGTATCCACTATTTTTGCCGTTCGTTAAGTTGATAACCACCGAACCATTTTCTATTGATTTCCACCAAACCATTTTCTGCTGAACTTTCCCTTCACTTAGCAGTATCAACCATTCTTTCATAAATACAAAGTGTGCTTTACTCATCTAGAGTCATCTATCTCTTTATGCCATCTTTTTTTCAAATTTCGAACAACTACTTGTTAGTTTTATCCTTTCAGTAGGTCACCAACCGATAATTTGTTGTGAATTCTTACACATATCGAAAGATTTACTAGCATCCTTCCATATCTAAGAGTATAGTGTCTGAAGGCAGTGGCATCATTATTGTCGTAAAGCATAAGATTTAACGATGACCCGAAATAATTAGGAAAGAGTTTGGTCAGTATTAATTCTATTCAGTCAATTCCCATTTAGTCAATTTCTATCTAGTACTTGACAAAATCGTTAACCATATATACACCAGATTCGACATAAAATCACTTATTTCCTTTGCTAATTTGAAAACTATTCGTCCACCCTTGCCATTGTCGCACCGGATTCAAGCAGTCTCTTTGCAAACTCTAACCAAATCCTTTCAATTTTTATTAGGGAACATTTTAACTCCTTAATACACATCGCAAGGCTTTAATTTTTCCATCGATTTCATGTTGCAATTCATATAACATTTGACCGATTGTCTAGGGTCGATGATGTTGAAACTAGGTTTTTCTTAATGATTTTTACCATGTTAGTTTAATTTTAATACATTCCTAGGATGTAATGTAGTTGCGATGATGTTTGGAATTGTTATTGGTTTTGTTTGAAAGTTGGCGAGTGTGAATAGGTTATGAGCATGACTGAACCATACCAAGGTACTAGTCATGTAATGCAGGGGCTTAGGGCTACTGTGCTTAGACAAAATGCATATGTAGCAATATAATGCCAGTATATATTTTAAACACAATTTTTTCAAGTTCTTTTAAAGAAAAAATGGGTCAATTTGGTTGTAATAATATGGTGTTAGAAACATGACTTTGTCTTCCCCATTCCTTGGGTCCAATTCATTGAAAGGATCGCTTGTCAACCCGAGCAATGGCCACTTTTGTGATTGCTATGCATTTGGGTTTTTAATACGAAGAGTCCTCTATGCATTCTTTCCCTACCCGATGGCATGTTTTCTCAAAGTTCCACCGCATAGCATTCACTTAGGACTTCTTGATCTCCTTCAACAATTCCTACTTCATTGGCTATTAGAAATTTTATCTTTAAGCACCAGTGGGTCAGTACTACTATAAAGTCAGAAAAGATAGACCATCCTAAGAATACATTGTAGGCATAGAAACCGTCCACCAAAATGAAGATTTGCTTCCCAAAGGTTAATCTACGATGATAACCTCGCTCAAAGAACAAGTTAAGTCCCGCTAGGGGAATTTTTCCTTCTCTAGTGAAACTATGAAATAGTTTGTTGCAAGGGGTAACATCCTTTATGATAATCCAATTTCATCAAATCTATTTTACACATGATTTTAACCGAACTTCCGCTGTCTATTAGCATCTAATGCACATCTACTGGATCAATCATAGTTGAGATCGCCATTGGATCAATGTTGGGATATTGGTTCCTATGTAAATACCCTTTTAGTGCATGTAGTCTTACTGTTATCCTACAAGGGGATTTAACATCTCGTTCCTCATCCATAGCATACACAAGCTCCTCATCATTCTTTAGCGATTTAGGATAACTTCCCATATCAACCTAACTTTTATCAGCTATATGCAGTCCTACGGTTAGTGTACAAACCATAATCCTTCCATTATTTTCAACTGCGGTGTCGGTACCTTCCCCACCATTGCCCTGTGGTGATTGTCTCGGTGGTTGATATACGCGGATTGGGGGCACTATTCGGGTCCTTAATATATCTTTACAACTGTTTTTCCTAATATATTCCTCAATAATGTCACACAGGTGATAACACGCGTTCATGTTATGTCCATGCATATCATGGAAGTAATAATTCTTTCCAGAATTCAAGTCCCCTTTCATTTATTTCTTTGTTGGAGGTCTTGTGTTTCTACTCCACTTGTGCGACCGTATAGATTTTTTGTTTGTATCATTTAGAACCATATAAACATCAAATCTAGGCCCTAGCTTCCATCTCTTGCGCTTTACCTTCTTTCCACCAAGTTCATTCTGGTTGTTGCCTTTCTTCTTATCTTTTATATTTTCAGAGAAATTATTTCCACCTCCTTTTGCCGTTGCATTGACAATAGATGATTCTTCGATTTGGTTTGTCCACTAGGATGTATTTCGTAAGCCACATCCTCTAATATCATATACTTCGTAGCTTCATAGCAGAACTTTTGAAGATTGGTTAGTTTCTCATTAGTTAATTTCAGTTAAAAGTGTTGGAACTGGACCAGCCCACAGTGAAAGAAATTGATGAATTTCAAAAAAAATTACCATTTTAGATCATTATTGAGTCTATGAAGTCAATTCATTTAGAACATTTCTAAATTTCTTTTAAATAATATCATTATTTTATTTAAATTTATAATATTATTTTATTTTAACATTATGTTATTATTATATTATAAATACATGTATATCATACACTCACACACACTTATTTCTATATGTGTATGTATGTGCGCGCATGTGCAACATATTAATCCGTGTAAGGTTTGACATGCCTGTATACAAAGGCTGGGATTTACGCCGCAACATACATGTTAGCCTCTGTAGTATTCTATGCGCTATCTAAATGAACATATCTATATGCATCAATACCATATATATATATATATATATAATTATGCACATGTAAAATTTAATCATATATGTACATATATGTAGAAATAATAATTATGATAATTTATATAAAATATGTTTGTACAAATATTTATTTATACTAAATTACAAAATCATATAATAACTAATATAAAATAATTCAAAAATAATTTTTTTTCCCGTTGCAAAACCAAAATTATAGTAGAGAAAAAATAATTTTATTTTTATAATTATTTAAGGATATATAAATACTTATTTGTATAGATATATATATATATATATATATATATATAAATATATAAATTAAATTTTTATAAAATCAGTGCAAGCTTATTAGGGGGGTGGCATTAGAAAAAATTAAATTTATTTAATTATTTATAAAATAATTTTAAATAAACAACCGTAAATTAAATTTAATAAATAATTTAAATATATATAAATAATAAATTTTATAAAATTAGTTCATGCATATGGGAAGCTCAAGACATTAGAAAAAAACTATTTTTTTACTAATTTTAAATAAACAATTATGAAATAAATTTAAAAACCTATTTAAATAATTACTAAAATTATTGAAAAATCATTTTTGAAATCTGAAAATTATGTAATATTATTATATAAAATTTAATACTTAATTTCATATTATATTTTATGCGTGTGCATGTGTGTGTTATTTATTTGTACGAGCGCTACGACATGTGTTTCATGCGTGATGATGGCCGCGCTTCGCCTATGAATTGCTTTTCAACAATTTTTATATGTTTGACACTTTCAAGAGAAAATTAATTGTACAAATGTTTAGCTATATTTTTACGTTGAAATCATGTCAAATAGTTTGAATTTTCTCCAAGTTGTAGCATCTAATTTTCTACTAGTTTGAATTTTATTTCTGTTATTAATTAATGAAGAATGAATTTACAAAGGAAATAAATTTGTTAGCTCTTATATTAAGTGATATTAAGATTTGAAAATATTTATAGAGTGTCTTTTGAATTTGTAAAGAAAGTTTATTGTTATATCCAATATTTTACTGATATTATGATTTGGAAATATCTGTAGAGGAGTGTTTTGTAAAGGAATTTTTTTATTAGATCTTATTTTTAAGTGATAATAGGATTTGATAATATCTATAAAGGGTAATTTTTAGCAGTTCAAGCGGATACCAAAAAAGCGTTACACCAAAGGTATTACAATTATTATTACGAGAGTTACGGCACGCGCTTCGCGCATGATGATGACATGTGATTCACGTATGAATTGTATTTCTACGGATTATATGCCTAGTAATTCAAGAAAAAATGGTTTGCACAAATATTTAGCCATGTTTTTACGTTTAAACAATGTGTATTTAATTTAAATTTTTATTTCTATGTTATAATATCTAATTTTTTGTTAGTTTGAATTTTATTTATTTTATTAATTAACAAACAATGAATTTGTAGTTAATTAAAAAATGTTTATATGTTAGATCCTATTTTTTTAAATGTAGAGGGACATTTTGAATTTGTAAAGAAGTTTAATTGTTAAATACTATTTTTAAGGGACATTATAATTTGATAATACCTATAGAGGGGCAAAATTAACTATTAGATCCTATTTCTAAGAAATGTTAAGATTTGCTAATATCTATAGAAGGGCATTTTTGTCAGTTCACGCTGACACCAATAAAGTATGACACCAAAGGTATTAAAACTATCAATAATGAAAGATAATCAATTTCTAGTTAAATAAATATGTATATTAATATTTAGATATTATATATATACATTAAAGTAGAGTTTTCCATGCCGTCAAATTATTATTATGTAAAAACAAAATTTGAAATGTTTATTATATGATTTTATTCTTTAGGATATAACTAATTAATTTATTAATTATATATAACATTATTTACTATAAAAATATTTTTTTGTTTGGCCATGAACTTTAATACCAGCAAAAACACAAAAATATTTTTATATAACTATATATAAATGCACCAATATATATTCAACCATCCAATATGTGATAAAGCATCGATATACTAGATTCATCACATATCGATCTAAACATCATATGATATTGATTTATATTTGTATATCAGAAACATGCCTATACCAGGGCATATTGAATATATGTTGAAATGAAGATACCAGCTCCTTTGAATCCTATTCCAATCTTACCTTCGAATTATTGACCACCGTCTATCAAATTTCTTTTAGTTTATTCGATTTGAGCTTGAAAATTAGAGGAGAGGAGGGGTTATTTTCGGCCATAAAAGAGAAGGGTGGAGGCTACAAAAGTTCAATTTAGAACGAGGATTATGATCTATTTATAAATGAGAGGATAAAGAGATAAAATAGGATCATGATCCCTTTTTTCCTTTTACTTAATCTCTACTTATTTTAAAATATCAAAGCCCACCTCCATTGCCATCGTATGGCTGCCCTTTCCTAATCTCATCTTGGCCGAAATCTCCATGCCCCATACTGGCTTTAAACCCACTTTAAGCCTAAACAATATTTAGTGCATTTAAGTCCAATTTAAACGCGTATCGATATCTTATGCCGATTAATATATTTACAACTATTATAAATATATTATTAATATTGTTTAACATATCAAATAATTTTTACATTATAATATTAATTATTATAATTAATTTACAACAACTACAAATTAGTTAAATCATATGGTCAAAGGATTACACATCGTTTCACTTGTGTGACTCTTTAGATGTAAATTTAGTCAACGATTAATATCGAACAATTCGAATATTAACGTTCACACGTCACTTAGCAGGAGATGCGACATTTTGGCTGCTTATATGGTTTTGGTAAAATTAAAATTTTTAGTGTTAAGGGTTGCCTGGTTGTGATATTTTTAACATTAATTCTCTTCATTAAAACCATATCACTTTGGATGGACGACCCGCAAATCCGTACCCTTTGAATCGACAATAATCCACACATGTCCGACCCAAAAAGCACAGACTGACGGAAAGTCAAGAGAAAGAAAAGAAGAGAGAAGAAGAGAAGAGAAGAAAGAGAGAAGATAGAACCAAACAGAACAATACAGAATCTCACATCACAACGGAAAATATATAATATCATATCAATGATCTTTACAAAACAGAAACTGTATATATATACACCTCAATCAGAGTTCAACAATCAATCAACAGTAATAATAACCTATCCTCACAAATGCTGATCATAACAACAACTTAGCAATGCAGTGGATAAATCAATAATCAAAACAGATAGGCGTATACAAAATGAAGATCTCCAGCTCGCCTGCTGAAGCTCCAAAAGTATCAAATCTGAACCTGTAAATATACACGGTCTGACTTGAGCATTGAAAGGGAAGAACTCCCGGATCAGTCTGGTAAACCAGCGTGAGAAACACACTCAACTGAATTTATTAAATTACCAAAACTTTTCCTTTATCAAAACAAAAGTATCTCGTAAGACAAGTCCACACATAAACACGGACATGTTTTTACCTTATGATAACTAAAACATATCATATCAAATCCTCTTATAATATAGTAGTGTCTACTATATACAAATAATATTAATTATAGCCGAAATTCTTACATTGATTAAATTCCAGCATATAGCCCAATTGGGTAATACAATCAAAATGGCAAACACGTAGTGGGGTTTGGATTTCCATACAAATGACCGGGTGAAGGGACTACCTTCCGGCAGTACATCTCTAGAAGAATGTACCGAGGACCATCACAAAGGATCCTCTACCAACACAAGACCGGCCCACCTCTATAACTAGATGGTATCGAATATATCATCCTCAGGTCATTACTGACCTTTACCGAGGGCCCTCTAGCATACAAACCACAATAATCAGATACACGACATCATAGCGTGTAAAGATATATCTAGAAGAGGATGATCATACCCTAACGGGAGCGACCCACTTAGTCCCGCTGCATCTAACCCTGTTTTTGTCATTTTCGGTTGATGTGGCTAGAGGTAACGATTACCTTTCACAAAGCATAATCACATCACTTAGAATGCCACACAACCATTTATGTTGACTACTAATTGCCTTCCACAAAATACAAGCCTTAAGCTCATACGTCTCAAGAGGGTGTTAAGCTCAGAGAAGTTTCTTCTCCGCCACCACTGATGTACGTTTGTAAAAACCAATGTTCGTAATCTTTATAAATGCAATGTCAGAAAAACATCCATACAAGTTGTCCAGAAACACGACAAACCGAAGGTACTTTCCTACCACATCCTGTCGGGAAATCCCTAGGATTAATAGCAGACAATCCTCGCATTGGATATTTCATAATGAAGAGACCACTGCGACTGGATGTATATTGGGACTTTGACCCCAAACATCAACAAGCAGTCAACAATTATGAGAATCCGAAATAACAATATCATCACAAGCAACCTGCACAATCGTCGCATATACGTTGGTCCGAAGTGGTTTTCAGATAAACCAATCCCGATCTCTTCGCACCATCAATGCAAAAGCGTTTCTCAACCTCATACAACAACTAAGTCTTATAGACTTATCACATCTCCAACTTTTGACTTACTATCCTTCGGGCCAAGAAGGAAGCTCGATAGATTGGAGTAATACTCCGCACTATACGAAACAACATCCTCAACACAAACGATAATCAAGCCTACAAAGAAGGCTACGTACTAAATGTACGACTAAATAGTTCCTACATCAAGTTGAGGGACTGAAATTTGGCAAAGCTTGATAGTTGGTTATTTAACTATCAAAGCAAACAAACAAAATCTAGGGTGCTACTGTCCCTATCTATACTAAGTACACATCATAGCTTAGGAATTTACAAAATCTAAGCTCTGATACCAAATGTAACGATCCGCAAATCCGTGCCTTTTGAATCGACAATAATCCACACATGTCCGACCCAAAAAGCACAGACCAACGAAAAGTCAGGAGAAAGAAAAGAAGAGAGAAGAAGAGAAGAGAAGAAAGAGAGAAGATAGAACCAAACAAAACAATACAGAATCTCACATCGCAGCGGAAAATATATAATATCATAACAATGATCTTTACAAAACAGAAACTGTTTATATATACACATCAATCAGAGTCAACAATCAATCAACAGTTATCAGCCTGAACAGTTATAATAACCTGTCCACATAATTGCCGATAATATACAACAACAAACAAAGCACAACGGATAATCAAGCAAATATGGATGTACAAAAATGAAGATCTCCAGCTCTCCTGCTGAAGCTCTAAAAGCACCAAAGCATAACTTGTAAATATACTCGGTCTGACCCGAGCATTGAAAGGGAAGAATGCCCGGATCAGTCTGGTAATCGGTGTGATAAACACACTCAACTAATTTTATTAAATTACCAAACTTTTCCTTAGTTTTCAAAACAAGAGTATCTCGTAATACAAGTCCACACATAAACACGGACATGTTTTTACCCTACGATAACTAAAACATATCATATCAAATCCTCATATATTGTAGTAGTGTCTACTATATACAAATAATATCAATCATAGCCGAAATTGTTACATTGATTAAATTCCAGCATATATCCCAATTGGGTAATACAATCAAAATGGCAAACACGTAGTGGGTTTTGGATTTCTATACAAATGACCAGGTGAAGGGACTACCTTCCGGCAGTACATCTCTAGAAGAATGTACCGAGAAAACATCACAAAGTTTCTCTACCAACACAAGACCGGCCCATCTCTATAACTAGATGGTACCGAATATGTCATCCTCCGGTCATTACCGACCTTTACCGAGGGCCCTCTAGCATACAAACCACAATAATCAGATACACGACGTCATTGCATGCAAAGATATATCTAGAAGAAGATGATCATATCCTACTCGGGAATGAACCACTTAGCCTTGCTGCATCTAACCCTATTTTGGTCATTTTCGGTTGATGAGACTAGAGGTAACGATTATCTTTCACAAAACACAATCACATCACTTTGAATGCCACATGGCCATTTTCGTTGGCTACTAATTGTCTTCCATAAAAATACAACCCTTAAGCTCATACGTCTCAAGAAGGGTGTTAAGCTAAGAGAAGTTGCTTTCTCGGCCACCACTGATGTACGTTTGTAAAAACCAATGTAGGTAATCTATAGAAATGCAATGTCAGACAAACATCCATACAAGTTATCCAGGAACAGGACAAACCGAAGGTACTTTCCTACCACATCCTGTCGGGAAATCCCTAGGATTAGTAGCGAATAGCACTCGCATTGGATATTTTATAATGAAGAGACCATGCTACTGGATGTATATTGAGATTTTAACCCCAAACGATCATCAAGCAGTCCCCCACAATGAAAATCCAAAAATCAATATCACCACAATTAACCTGCACAATCGTCGCATATACATTGGTCCGAAGTGGTTTTTAGATAAACCAATCCCGGTCTCTTCGCACCAACAATGCAAAAGTGTTTCTCAACCTCACACAACAACTAAGTCTCATAGACTTATCACATCTCCAACTTTTGACTTACTATCCTTCGGGCCAAGAAGGAAGCTCGATAGATTGGAGTAATACTCTGCACTATACGAAACAACATCCTCAACACAAACAATAATCAAGCCTACATAGAAGGCCACGTACTAAGTGTACGATTAAATAATTCCTACATCAAGTTGAGGAACTAAAATTTGGCAAAGTTTGATAGTTGGTGATTTAACTATCAAAGCAAACAAACAAATATTTAGCACCATATACAATCACTAGGCCTTTTTAATTAATCTTTTGTTAATTAAATTACTTGCCAAATGTTCACTTTTAAATTATCTTTAAAAGATATAATCACAAAAAATTTCACTTCATGTTGGAAAACATTTCCATACTTATTTAATAATAAGTAATTCACAAATCAATTTATTTTCAACACTTAGAAAATATTGCATATACTTAAATCACGATTAGGAATATATTTTATTCTTCAAGGAAAACATTCTCTTTAACGTATTTATTTGGGTCAAAACGAATGTTGCGTAAAACATCGTTACGACAACCCAAAATCAATAGTATAGGGATTCAAAAATAAGATAGATATATAAATCCCAATACTATACAGAAATATTTCCTTTTAGAAATCACTTACTATAACAACAGTGTTATAGTCCATCAATTCCTTATACTTTTCGAAAACGTCTATCTCAACAATGCATGTTGAAATCTATGTTTCCGATACTTAACACATTTTAAAACAACTTCAAACCATTTAACTCCATTTTAAAATATCACTTTCCAAAACATTTCTTTAATATATTATTCACTGTCCAAAATCGTGAATATAAATCATTTACCAAATTTAATACTATTTCAACATTTAATTTAAAGGATAATTCACTGTCAAAAATTGTGAATAAAATCCCTTTAAATAAACTTCTATATTTAACTTATCAAAATCAATTGACTTCTGAATTATCAAACAATGTTTATAAATTCCATTCATATTTTATAAAAACTTCAAGTTATAAATTCCTTTTATTCACCAATTCCATTTACATCTCATTTATGTGCCAAAATCCGAATTTTGAGTCAATTACTTATAAATCTCTTATTTCACAAATTCATTCATTTTATAACTTCGCAATTCGTAAATCTCGTTCACTTATAAAATCCATTTATAACTTCATTTTAACATTTATAAAACTCGTTTTACAATTCCAATATTTTAATTTATAAAAATATCAATTTTATAAATCTTTTATATAAACCATTTATAATAAATCAAAAATCACAATTTATACTATTTCACAAATTAGTTAACTTCCTATTTCAAAAATCATATTCTTATTATATTTCTCAAAAATCATAATTTTCATAACACAAAAATTATAACTTTTATTTATTTAAAATAAATCAATTCCTTTAACACTTCCAAATTCAACAAAACGTATATTTTAAAAATCTCTTGAAAATCCTTTTAAATTTGGAAATCATCATATAAACATTTTTAAATTATCAAAAATAGACCCAATGCTGCAACGACACCAAATACATCAACCACGGCGTCCAAACATCATATATCATATGATAATAGAATATAACACAATATCTGTAAGTAAACCAATACTGGTGAGGAATCCAGTTGGATCCCTCCAACCTGTCACCTGCAACAAATATACATATTAGAAATATGTGTACAGTGTCCGCTTTAAGCAGACGCACGTACAAAGGGTCATCCGCTCATACACGAGAACGTATAGGGTCATCTGCTCCACTAGGCAGGAAGATATCCAAATACCAATCAATATATCATATATCATCCAAACTAACATCAATCATCATATAATAAATTATTTCTCACTTATATAAAATATCAGTGAGTCAGAAAGAGTGAGTTGTACTCACATTGTTGTAGTCGTCACGATAGCAATTTATTCCTATTAAAATTAAACAAGCATTTAATTTCAACCAAAATTTTCACTTGCTCCAATCAACTCCAAACTAGGTCCATCACATAGTGATCGTCCATATGAACCCAATGCAATTCGTTTCGTGCAAAACGGACCTCGTTTGAAAAAGTTATGCCATTTTAAAGTTTATACGATTTTAATATATAAATTTACAACCTTTATATTTTTAAAACCCTACATCATCTCTGCCGTTCGATCTAGCTTGATAAAATATCGACCACCCATGTTTTCTTCCCATCATCTTCGTGCTCCACGCTATCTTGTACGCGAATGAAACCCACCAACCACCGTTCCATCATTAATTTTCGCGACACTATCGTCGACAAATACGACGATCAAATGATGTCGTTCAACTCGCCTAGCCAAGCTCTACCATCGGCCAAACCCATGTAAAACTCGATCGCGATTTAGCCTTGGAAAATGTACGTGTATGTGCGATGTTCAAGCACCATTTTCTGTTGATCTAGTTCGTATTTTTCGATCATGACTGTTGGTTTCAAAGATCTCGCAATGATCTACAACATTGTAGTTGAATGTTTTTCGAATCGATTTGTGGATTGGAAGATAATAGAGGAGAAAGAAGGAGAAATTCTGGCCATTAACAGCAAAATGGCGGCTAGACCTAAGTCATTAGGGTTTAGTGTAGAATGAAGAAAATCAAGGGCTTTCATAGAAAATATTCGTGCACTATTCATCCGAAAAATTTCCAAACTCGAAACGAAGCGTGCCGCCTGACGTTTATGATATTTTACCTCCATTTCGAATATAATGGACCATATATCGAGAGCCAATTCATTCGTATTCGAAAGATAGGTTTTCAAATCGAATTATTTAAATTTGAATTTCACTTAAATAGTTTTCTACGCGTTTTAGCTTGCCCCGGACAAACCGTAAATCCGATTGACATGAAATTTGAAATCTTACAACAATTTAAAATTACAGATCCGATGACACTAGTTTCGTCGGAATCCGAGACTGTTTGAAAAAAAGCTATTTTTGCTTGTTAATTAAATATTAAAATATTCAATTTTTGCAAATTAACTTTTAATTCGATTTTAAAAGTTCTCAAACATCATTATAATTCAAATAAGATTTAATTCAACTTTATAAATCACTTTCATTCACATTAAATCAAAATTTCACTTATTTCTAAAATTTCAAATATTAAATTAACAATTTAATTATCCAATTAAATCGAGATATTCGAAATATAAGTTATTCAGTTTATAAAATTTACTTAGGAATATTTAAAATTAATTAAATATACAAATTTCAAATGACAGAAATTCTGGGTCGTTACATTCTCCCCCACTTAAAAGAATTTCGTCATCGAAATTACCAAGTAGGAAAAAAACCATAAAATCCATTAACTTCAAAACAATTCATTCAATTTAGATTTACCAAAATCATTTAAATGTTTAACTTACCCAAAATCATTAGTTAAACTTCTTCCAAAAACTTTACTAAGTTTTCAAATCGTACTTAGTTATCTTTTCAAAACTAACTCATACCGTTTAACTTTCAACTTAAAATCAAAATTTAGTTTTCATAAAATTTTTCAATTTTCCCAAAAATTTTCTAACGCCTTAAATTTTCAAAAAAATTCGCCAACGTCTCCTTTGCACGTTCGATCTGGAAAAAAATAGCATTATACATATATACATACATATATATATATCACAAATATACATCTCATCATCGAGGATGAGGCATCCCGAAGGGAAAAAAGTGTAAAAGTACGATATGTAATCTGAGATATGTACCTTATATATTATTAGCTAGCATATACAGCTAATATAGCGCGAAAGCGAGCTCCAAATGCAAAGCAAGCGCCATCTGCACCTACTAAACACTCAATAAACAAATGAGAAACATGTATATATGAAAGTAATATCAATATACAACATATACCAACAACTATATATGTCAATATAGCAAATGCAACCAAACAACAAATCCAACCATCAAACAACTATCATCCAACTAACATCCAACAAAACATATATATCCAATAAATCCATAACCAAATCAATATTCTTTCAATTCTCATTAATATTCATTGAATTGGTTTTCAATTTAATCACATTTGATTCATTAACATTGGATTTTACTAACATTCAATTATTCATTTTCAATTAGTTTACATTCACTAATTTACATTCAAGTTTGTTCACTAACAATTCAAATCAAATTCAATCCTATTTAAATTCACTTCCTATACATTTGGATTCAATTATTTAGCTTTCAATTTCATTCATTTAACTCCATATGAATTTATATACAATCAATTAACATCCATCTAACAAACAATGCATAACCAACATTTACCAAATTAGTTTACTTTACATTCATTCAATTTGGTTCAACACTTCTAATTTCACATTGGTTTAACATTCAATTGACTTTCATTCCATTCTTAACAACAACATTTTCTAATCCATGTTTATTCCCTAATTCACTTTTACAATTAAAGTTGAATTTCATAATATAACTCAAGTTCACATTCATCACTTTACTTTATTAATTCACATTATTAATTTACTTCGATACCCAAAATCAACTTCATTCAACATCACTTAAGCTATGTTTTATTTCAACTCACTTGCATTTACTTTCACCATACAATTTTAGTTCATTTCTAATTTAATTCAAATTCTATTTTATTTAACTTTTATTTAAGTCAAATTTCATTACTATTCAAAATCATATGTTTATTATGCTAACTCACATTTGTTTCAACTTTACTAAGCTAAAATTTTATTTCATATTATAAATCCAAAAATCGTTTCACTTATATTTATCAATTCCAACTTGGATTTTAAATCAAATTTGTTCATCAAAACAAAATTTCAATTTCAGTTTACTATTGGTAGCAAATCCATCACACAAAAACTCGAAAATGGTATTGATGATGATGCAGTCATCACCCTTATTATTTTCCAGCAACAGTGGTGAATTCAGTGCTTTATATTCTTTTAAAAAATTCTTTTATTTATAAATCTTTCACTTATATAATTTCACTTATATAATTTCACTTATTTTCTAATAATAATATAACCTCTTTAACTTTGAAAAACAACTTCCAAAATAAACGGGAGTCAAATTTTCAAATCCTTAGTTGAAATCCATTTTTATTTATAACTAATATTTATAAATATATTCATATAGTTTCATTTCTTATATATAATATTATTTCACAATTGTAAATCATATTAATTATAATTCCTTACTTATAATTCATTCACTTATATAATTTCGTTCTTTTACAATTGTTGTTTTTATTTAGATTATTCAAACAACTTTTATTAACTTTTATATATTTACATTTTCAAACAACCAAACAATTCATTTATTTACACTTTAATAATTTTTGAAAATCATTTCTTTACATATAAAATAATTAAGGTAAAATTTTTTCATTTACCCAATTTAAAATGATACTATGTCGACTTGCCTCGTTTAAGTGTTTAGAAATCTCTATCGATAATATGGCATCCCACATACCGACCAAAATTCACAAACAGCTCAACGGATAAGAAAACACAATATAAAACATTTTATATTCACTAACAAATACACGCACATATAGCCCAATTGGGTAATACAATCAAAATGGCAAACACGTAGTGGGTTTGGATTTTCATACAAATGACCAGGTGAAGGGACTACCTTCCGGCAGTACATCTTTAGAAGAATGTACCAAGGACCATCACAAAGGATCCTCTACCAACACAAGACCGGCCCACCTCTATAATAGAAGGTACTGAATATATCATCCTCGGTCGTTACCGACCTTCACCGAGGGCCCTCTAGTATACAAACCACAATAATCAGATACACGACATCATAACGTGTAAAGATATATCTAGAAGAGGATGATCATACCCTAATCGGAGCAACCCACTTAGCCCAGCTGCATCTAACCCTGTTTTGGTCATTTCCGGTTGATGAGGCTAGAGGTAACTATTACCTTTCACAAAGCACAATCACATCACTTAGAATTCCACACGGCCATATTCGTTGACTACAAATTGCCTTCCACAAAAATACAATCCTTTAGCTCATACGTCTCAAGGAGGGTGTTAAGCTAAGAGAAGTTGCCTTCTCCGCCACCACTGATGTACGTTTGTAAAAACCAATGTTCGTAATATTTAGAAATGCAATGTCAGACAAACATCCATACAAGTTGTCAAGGAACAGGACAAACCGAAGGTACTTTCCTACCACATCCTGTCGGAAAATCCCTAGGATTAGTAGCGAATAATCCTCGCATTGGATATTTCATAATGAAGGGACCACTGCTACTAGATGTATATTGGGATTAAAACCCCAAACGATCAACAAGCAGTCCCCCATTATGAAAATCCGGAATAAAAATATCATTACAAGCAACCTGCACAATCGTCGCATATACGTTGGTCCGAAGTGATTTTCAGATAAACCGATCCTGGTCTCTTCGCACCAACAACGCAAAAGCGTTTTTCAACCTCACGCAACAACTAAGTCTCATAGACTTATCACATCTTCAACTTTAAACTTGCTATCCTTCGGGCCAAGAAGGAAGCTCGATAGATTGGAGTAATACTCCGCACTATACGAAACAACATCCTCAACATAAACGATAATCAAGCCTACACAGAAGGCTACGTACTAAGTGTACGACTAAATAGTTCCCACATCAAGTTGAGGAACTAAAATTTGGAAAAGTTTGATAGTTGATTGTTTAACTATCAAAGCAAACAAACAAATATTTAGCACCATATACAATCACTAGGCCTTTTTAATTAATCTTTTGTTAATTAAATTACTTGCCAAATGTTCACTTTAAATTATCTTTAAAATATATAATCACAAAACATTTCAATTCGTATTGGAAAAAAATTCCATACTTATTTAAAAATAAGTAATTTACAAATCAATTTATTTTCAACACTTAGAAAATATTGCATATACTTAAATCACGATTGAGTATATATTTTATTCTTTAAGGAAAATATTCTCTTTAACGTATTTATTTGGGTCAAAACGAATGTTGCGTAAACCATCATTACGACAACCCAAAATCAATAGTATAGGGATTCAAAAATAAGATAGATATATAAATCCCAATACTATACAAAAATATTTCCTTTCGAAAATCATTTACTACAACAACAGTGTTATAGTCCATCATTTCCTTATACTTTTCAAAAACGTCTATTTCAACACTAATGTTGAAATCTATGGTTCCGATACTTAACACATTTTAAAACAACTTCAAACCATATAACTCCATTTTAAAATATCACTTTCCAAAACATTTCTTTAATATATTATTCACTGTTCAAAATCGTGAATACAAATCGTTTACCAAATTTAATATTATTTCAACATTTAATTTAAAGGATAATTCACTGTCAAAAATTGTGAATAAAATTCCTTTAAATAAACTTCTGTATTTAACTTATCAAAATCAATTGACTTCGGAATTATAAAACAATGTTTATAAATTCCATTCATATTTTATAAAAACTTCAAGTTATAAATTCCTTTTATTCACCAATTCCATTTACATCTCATTTATGTGCCAAAATCCGAGTTTTGAGTCAGTTACGTATAAATCTCTTATTTCACAAATTCATTCATTTTATAACTTCGCAATTCGCAAATCTCGTTCACTTGTAAAATCAATTTATAACTTCATTTTAACATTTATAAAACTCATTTTATAATTCTATTATTTTAATTTATAAAAATATCAATTTTATAAATCTTTTATATAAACCATTTATTGTAAATCAAAAATCTCAATTTATATTATTTCACAAAATAGTTAACTTCCTATTTCAAAAATCGTATTCTTATTATACTTCTCAAAAATCATAATTTTTATAACACAAAAATTATAACTTTTATTTAAAATAAATCAATTCCTTTAACACTTCTAAATTCAACAAAATGTATATTTTCAAAGTCAATTGAAAATCCTTTTAAATTTGAGAATCATCATTTAAACATTTTCAAATTATCAAAAATAGGCCCAATGCTGCAACAGCACCAAATACATCAATCACGGCGTCCAAAGATCATATATCATATGATAACAGAATATATCACAATATCTGTGAATAAACCAATACTGGTGAGGAATCCAGTTGGATCCCTCCAACCTGTCACCTACAACAAATATACATACTAGAAATATGTGTACAATGTCCGCTTCAAGGCAAACGCGCCTACAAAGGGTCATCCGCTCATACATAGGAACGTATAGGGTCATCTGCTCTACTAGGCAGGAATATATCCAAATACCAATTAATATATCATATATCATCCAAACAATCATCAATCATCATATAATAAATTATTTCTCACTTATATAAAATATCAGTGAGTCAGAAAGAGTGAGTTGTACCAGATGTAACGGTCTAGGCTTTTCAACCATCGACAGCGGCCAATCTAGACTGGTAGGCTTTTCAACGATCCCAGCCCCGCCGTGGCATACAATGTTACCCTACCCTTGCTTTTACGGTCAGCCTTTTGACTGTCATGCCTTACGACCGACCTTGCTTATCTTTGTGAAACGTAATGGGGGGTTCTCTCTTTTTGTTTAGTGGCGAGCAGGAGACTCTTACCCCTACACGTCCTCTACGAAGGGCTGGTTGTACTCACATTGCATGTAGTCGTCGCGATAGCGATTAATTCCGATTAAAATTAAACAAGCGTTTAATTTCAACCAAAATTTTTATTTGCTCCAATCAAATCCAAACCAGCTCCATCGCGTAGTGTTCGTCCATATGAACCCAATGCAATTCGTTTCGTGCAAAACGGACCTCGTATGAAAAAGTTACAGCATTTTAAAGTTTATACGATTTTAATATATATAAATTTACAACCTTTATATTTTTAAAACCCTACATTATCTCTGTCGTTCGATCTAGCTTAATGAAATCTCAGCCACCCGTGTTTTCTTCCTATCATCTTTGTGCTCCAGGCTATCTCGTACGCGAATGAAACCCACCAGCCGCCGTTCCTTCATCAATTTTCGCGACACCATCGTCGAAAAATACGACAATCAAATGATGTCGTTCAACTTGCCTAGTCAAGCTCTACCATCGACCAAACCCATGTGAAACTCGGTCGCGATTTAACCTTGGAAAACGTATGTGTACGTGCGATGTTCAAGCACCATTTGCCATTGATCCAGTTCGTATTTTTCGATCATGACCGTTGGTTTCAAAGATCTCGCAATGATCTACAACATTGTAGTGAATGTTTTTCGAATCGATTTGTGGATTGGAAGATAATAGAGGAGAAAGAAGGCGAAATTCTGGTCATTAACAGCAAAGTGGCGGCTAGACCTAAGTTATTAGGGTTAGTGTAGAATGAAGAAAATCAAGGGCTTTTATAGAAAATATTCGTGCATTATTCATCCGGAAAATTTCCGAACTTGAAACGAAGCGTGCCGCCTGGTATTTATAATGTTTTACCCCCATTCCGAACACAATGGAATATATATCAGGGGTCAATTCGATCGTATTTGAAAGATAGGTTTTCAAATCGAAATATTTAAATTTAAAATTCACTTAAACAATTTTCTATGCGTTTTAGCTTGCCCCGGACAAACCGTAAATCCGATTGACATGAAAGTTGAAACCTTACAACAATTTAAAATTACAGATCTGATGACACTAGTTTCATCGAAATCCGAGACTGTTTGAAAAATGGCTATTTTACTCGTTAATTAAATATTAAAATATTCAATTTTTACAAATTAACTTTTAATTCGATTTCAAAAGTTCTCAAACATCATTATAATTCAAATAAGATTTAATTCAACTTTATAAATCACTTTCATTCACAATAAATCAAAATTTCACTTATTTCTGAAATTTCAAATATTAAATTAACAATTTAATTATCCAATTAAATCGAGATATTCGAAATATAAGTTATTCAGTTTATAAAATTTACTTAGGAATATTTAAAATTAATTAAATATACAAATTTCAAATGACAGAAATTATGGGTCGTTACATTGGACTTATGAAATTTGATAATGATCAAAATTCCCGTGTCATCCATATTTAACTATGTTGTCTAAATATAACGTCTTTGGTTCAATAATAAAAATTATTATTAATCGAAATGCTCTGGCCAGAGACTTTGACTTTGAGTTGCTTCAGTTGACCGTTATACTAACCTCATATAACTGAGGAGACGAATCCTCTCTTAAATAGTGTTTCACTTCCAACGCTTCCACTCGATCTAACTATAGTCGTTCAATGGACGCCATGCCATGATTAAACTATAATCAAAGTGGCACATTGAAGATTAACGGTATTCTCTAGTCCACAGAACCGTGTAATTTTGTCACATCAATATTTTCCATTTGGCCTTTGTTATATTAGCCGACAAAAACTATCAAGTGAGTTGTCCGTAACTATTCAATAACTATTAGTACATAACCTTTTGGTTACTCCAGTAGACATGCGTAATAAACTGTCTCGCAGTTGTAGAGCATTATATACTCTAATCTCAATGGATGTATTGATATCCAGTCTCAATACACATTGACTAGGAATATTTAAAACGATATGTTTATTTGTTATGATAAATCACTCATGGTTACAATTCATTATAATTATTATAACAAAACATATCATTTATTGATTTTCTATAAAATATACTTCTAAATTGATTAATTAATTAATACAACATATTAAATTAAGTATATAATTGAAAGAAAATACCTTTTATTTTGAACAAAACTGGTTATCGACTTAGATATATGTAATAAATTACATAATTGTCCCTAGGGAATACTCTCAACTCTATCAAGAAGTTCGTATTGAGGTGCGCCCCACTGTATAAAGCCATTAGAACTAGCTTTTCATCCACATTTTGCATGCTCACTGCTAAAGCATTAAAACGAGTCTTTTATCGTCATAGGGACTGATCACCCTTTTGCTTGACATCCAAAAGTGCGCACGCATCCTTTGGCTATTCCTTTTGCACGCGGAATTGACTAATGAACTTCTCATGTAACCTTGCCTGCAAATTTGTCGGTCCTGGTAGTTAGCAACAAAACCACATAATTACTAGATCCGTCAAGAGTAAAGGAAAATAATTACATAATACTTCCTTTGTAGATTTATCATCAGCATGTGCTGAGTATAGGTTGTAGATGCATTATAGGAAAAACAGTCCCTTGTAAGGTTCAATAGCCAAAATTTGGAAAATCTTGGTGCTCTTAGCGGCCTCTACCTCAAATGTAAATGGAATGCTAACTGGGCTCCAATGCTAGGTTCTTCATGTTCCTGTCAAATGTACTCCCTAATAATTTGGTCCATACTATCTTTGAATTTAAGGGACCTTCTTTCCAGGGGTTAATTGACTATCACTGGGCATGGTCTTCAATTTTTCCCCATCATGGGGATCACCCCTTTCGTTTGTCTATGTGTCGATAAGAACATAGCTCTCGAGCATGGTCTTATCTCTTGAACCGCTCGCACTGGTCCCTATGTCCTTCATTAGTAACGATTTCAATGCTGATAGGAATATTTTGATGAGAATGTAAACTGTTAGCTACAGCCGGACCTCATTCGGTATTGGTATAATTCGGTCTGATATTGAAGCATTCCTCAGGTCGAGCTTCGAGCTGAATTCTTGAATGCTCTACCTTTCCTCCAACTTCCCTTCACCTAACTCTTCACTATCACGATCGGATTCGCTATAAAATGCAACCTCCTTTACTTTCTTGTTCCTTAGATTGGGATCTTTCTTGTTTCTAAGTGTTTCTACAACCGACTTGCCATGCTCCAAGCATGCAAAGAGTTGGTTCACCATTGCTTTGTATTGGGCAGGAAACCGATCATTTAGTTCAATAATGACTATCCTAGTTGCCTTTGGAAACATGTTGGCTAGCTAAGGGTTCTTGCTATATGTTCTCCTTGATCAGTTGTTGACAGGTTAGTTGCATTGGTGTTCCCAAACCCCCCACTGGTAGCATCATCTCTAGTTCTTGACTTAGGAGGCCCATTAAGAAGTTTGTCCCAATGAAAGAACCAAAAATGTTTTCTAGGAAAACACTTCTAAGAAATTTTGCAGAACTACACGTGTTCTATGGTTTTTGATTATACGTAAGATAAAATTTTACGGACATCTAATCAGACATGGATAGTGCAAAATAAATACTAAAGAAAACAAAGAACACACATGATTTATAATGGTCTGGCTAAAGATTGCCTACATACACCGTGAATTTATCATGTATTTCCTTATAGATCTCTGGTATAATGCAGAAATACTTAATAAAATGATCTATTGATCGAAAGAAGATTAAGTTTTCACTTTAAAAATTCGGTTTTTTTATTTGTAGAGCTCTTAAACTTGTCCGCCATTACTTTTTATCTATGGGGTATTTATAGGTATGAAGTTGTTAAGAAATCAGTCTGTTATTCCTTATAGAATAGGTAATTTCATTGTTTGACTTCTTATGTTCGACAATAATTTTTTCGGTAACAATTTGGTTCAGCATAAGGACAACCAAACCGTTTTTCTTATTCAGTAATTGATGCTAGCGAATTGTTCTCCTTGTTACTTATTGATAAGCATGGAATCGTTTTAGCTGTTTGGTTGATGGTAGCTACTGAACTGTATCCCATTGATCACCTTTAGACTATTTTGTGTTGAACCGTTCCCTTTCACATAGAAAAATTTAGTTTCTTCTTTTGATTTTCTTTGAGTTAACTTTTGATCCTATTGTCTCTTTGCTTTGCCCCTTCCAATACCGTGATAGTGATGGGAACCAAATTGTGTATATATTTATATATATTTTAAAATGGTTATTCATAAATTATGATTTTAATAAGCCAATATTACTTGGTGTATTTGTTATGTTTATTGCAGGTTCTTTATTATTGAACAGTGAAAAGATTACTAAGGAATTGATTCAAAATTTCAATTCAACTTCAAAGATCTATATAAAAGAAGTCAACTTCACACACACACACACACATATATATATATACACACAGATGCTAACGTAGCTCAATTAGTTTTGTAAATGTGCATTCACTGAGAGGTCACCAGTTCAAATCCCGCTTAGCGCATATTTTTAAAACCAAGTAAATTCTAATAATTCTAAACCTTTTTCTACTGGATGTAGATATATAAGAAGGATCCAAAGAAAGGCCAAGTCTAATAATTCGAGAAAATTCCTAATAAGTCTAAATCTGGATTCGAAAGAACTCTATAAATCCCCCACGTAGCAACAATTGAAGACATCTTTGCGTATACTTTAGCTTTTCATTTAAGATGCCATTAGGACGTCAATTTAGGTTTTTCTTTTCTTTTCATATTTTCTCTTTAGTTTATTCTTATATAATCAAATTTTTATTTCAATAATAGTTTTCTTTCGGTTCTCTATTACATCCGTTTTTGTTTTTCATTTCGATCTTGTTTGTGATCTGTTGGTTTGCTAAGAGACCGACAAATCCTTTGATGTTTAATTAATCTTCCATTAATCAAGCAGTCAATCATCGCTGCCCAAATTCCCTATATTTGCCACTTTACAATTTTATTTCATTGAGTTGTTTAGTTATTTCTTTTGATTATTTCTCTGCAATTTTATTTTTTCTTCAATTTTAGTAGTTTTCTAGTTTAAATTAATCAGATCGAATCTCTCAGTTTTGTCTAACTTCCCTAGAATTAAACTAAACATTATCAATTAATAAATGGATTCGACCCGTATTTGCATAAATATTATAATGGACGTCGTGCACTTGTGGTAAAATAAAATGCCATTTTTGTTTACATGAAAAATCGTCGAACAAGTTTTTTGCGTCGTTGCCAGGAAGTTCAATTAATGTCTGGTGTTATTTAATATTCAATTCATGTTTGTTTTTAGTTTTTATTTCATTATTTATTTCCTTTTTTTCTATAAAAAATAATAATCGATAAATTTATTTTATTTCTATTATTTCAACAATCACATATTTATTTCTTACTTGCAATCTTTTGAAAGAAAAATTTCTCTTCCTTTTACATCTTTAATAATTGTTGTAATATCTTTAGTGTCACTCTTTTTTGGTGTCAGTGTGAACTATTAAAAATACCCTTCTATAGATATTATCAAAATCTCATTATCACTTAAAGACACGATCTAACAAATAAGCTTACATTACTCATTCAAAATACCCCTCTACAAAAATTATTAAATCCAATCTTAATCACCTAAAAATAGATTCTAACAAATAAACTTTCTTCATTAATTAAAAATGTTCCTCTATAAATATTATCAAGTCATATCACATCTAACAAATTAATTTTCTTTAAAATTCATACTTTATTAATTGTTAATAATAATAAAAAAAAAACCGGCTTAACCAAAGGTCAGGGCGACATAGTCTCCCTGTCCCCAAAGTTTTTGTCAAGTACTAGTGGTCCAGTGGTTTACGACATGAGGTGAGTTGCTGCATCTTGTTGTGGTGGCACAGGTTCGATTCCCAGCGGCCACAAGTATGAGACATAAGTGCACGGCCACTTTAAAACCGGCTTAACCAAAGGTCAGGGCGACATAGTCTCCCTGTCCCCAAAGTTTTGTCCGCGGGCTTGGTGCGGTGGTGGGGTGATACGCCTCCCAAGTGGGAGGTCTCAGGTTCGAGTCCCACCTTGTGTGGGAGGAGAAATGCCTTTCACATGGGAGGTTGTATCACTTTCGCGCCTCATGCACCAAGTCAACCGAAAGGTCTGGCTAGCCTGGAATAGTGGTTGTGGCGGGCCTTCCATCTATTCCCTAGGTTTACTGATCAGGAACCGCATGTCGGTAGTGATTGACCAGGTTTTCCCTAGTTTCAAAAAAAAAAAAAAAAAAAAAATAATAATAAAAAAAATGAAACAAACAAAAGATTAAATATCGCAACTTAAAAATAAAAATAAAAACTAAAACTAACTACACCCTAGTTCAATGGAATAATATGACTAAACATTTACAATTTTCAGAAAAATAATTCCCATGCAAAGCGCGTAGTGTAACGCTTTTATAAAAAAAATATCTTTTTTCCTTCCTTTCTTTTCTCACCCTCTCCTTTCATCAACATCCCACTTCCTCCATCTCCGCATATTCAAGTTCAACTAAAATCCCACTCTCGACAACGTCGGTGCACCTCATTCATCGTGCCACACATCACTCATCACAAACCTGACCTCCACAAATGCCAACTACATCTCCACTCTTCCATCTTATCACCTTTTCGCCCTTCACCAAACCAACATCCGCCTCCACCACCAGCCCTTCACATCGCCACTCGTCTACACCCAGCGTCACAATAATCACTGCACGCAAATCCAAACCGACGCAACGTCAACTCATACAAGCCTGATCACTACAAAAAACATTGTCAATAGCGACGGTTAACAGCCGTGGACGTCCATCGCTAACCAACAGAAAATACCGTCACTTACAGTTTAGCGAAGGCTTTAGCGACGAAGTAGCCGATGACTATGGCGACGGCTAGCCGTCGGTAACCGATGGATATGTGTCAGCTTATATAACCATAACGCTTAAACCATTAAGGTGTCGCTAGCCATCGCTTACCTAGAATCTGTAAGTCATCGCCAGCCGTCGCTAGCCTTAGCAAGCCTGAAACACAAATTTTGGTTTTCAGCTTATTTATCGACCATCCAACCGCACAACCACATTTATATCTCTAACCACATCATATTCAACACATACAAACCAATTCCAATTAACATAATATCATATATATCACACATAACCAAATTTATATCAAAAAATCACCATACACATCAATATTTCAACAAACAAAACAGCGATACCTACAAATCCACTTGTCCATCAACCAAAAAAAATGTCGAACATCCATATATCCATCAATCATCCACAACCAACACAAGTATCAAATCCATCAAGTATATAAAAAACAATATATGCCAAATATCCATCAATCATCCATCAAAAAAAATAAAAAAAAGTCAAATACGTATTCATCATCCCCATCTTCACCTCCTGACTTGGAAATGGCCGTACTTAGCAAATAATGATACCATTTGTTCTTCTAGCATAACTCTCAGTCCAATCGCATGCCAATGCTGTAACTCTACTACCTGAGCTCTCAGTTCTGCAATCTCCTCCTACACCTGTGATTTCCTGTAGCTAGCCTGGGAATTCCACGCCTATAAACTAGTAAATAGCTAATTATAAACAATTTATCCGCAATATTAAATAAAATTTATAAATTAGTTAATGAAGTAGTTGAACTCAATAAACAATATTTACCTCCTGATTGTCGAAGTTGTAGCATCTGTTCCACGTCGGCTTGTCCATCATGGAATCAAAAATCCTATCCTCCTCCTCCAGGGTCAATTCCTGCAGTCCAGTCTCCTTGAGCATGCGAACTTGCTCGATGTCAAACTTCTCCTACAGTTAGAAATGAAATCTTGTTAAAGTAAATATTTATTTTATAATTTATGTAATTTCAAATAAAAGAAAAAAATTAAATTATATTTACCATGATAGCTTTAGTTTTGTCATCCGTCCACGTAAATAACACTGAGCCATCGTCGTTTGTGTGCTCGATGGTGCGAGTGCGAGTAAAGGCCTCCAAATATGTGGGCTCGCGGTGCTTCTCCTTCGCTTGAAATCTTATATAATTAAACAATGTTATAAGTTTTTTATGATCGCAATTTATACTTATGAGTTCCTTTCAGTATTGTTGGGAGAACTTTAATCCGCCGTGGTGTGTGACAGGATTTCTATTCCTATTCGTCGATTTTCGAGCAGAAATTGCCTTATATGATCGATTAATTAATGCAATTTTTATACAAACTTAAAACAGATTATAATAAAAATATAAAATTAGAAAACTTACTTTGAAGGCGTCAGTCTCCTAAAAGCCAGAAAATCTGCCTAAACACACTCACTTATCCACTTAGGTTTTTTATTCTATTGTTTTACTCCTGAGAGGATGTCCTTGTGATTCTTTCTCATCTTCCTGTCCCAATGAATCCTGAAAAGATCTCGATCTTTGTCCTCCACAAACACTATAGTCCACACATGGAAATTAAAATAAATTATAGATAGTATATTAATTTCCAAAGATCATATATGTTATTTTCAAATGAATTATATATTTATAATTACAAACAAATTAGCATATATAACATCCTTGATATGTAATGGGATATCATCGTAATTCAGCCAATATTTAGACATCCAACCTATATATGCCTTCTTGGCAATCTGTAGGATGTAATCGGAAGACTGTTGCTCAAATCCCTTGTACGAATTTTGATATAGACATTTAATAATTTCAAACAATATACATGTACCAAATATTGATGACGCTGTAATAAATTTGATGCTTACCCTGATTTCTTAGGGATCATAGGCGCCTTGGGCGTAAATTGGGTGCCACGCCGCTGGCACCCTCGCCAGCAAACAAGAAGCAGAATGTCGAGATCTCCTATGAGACATAATAACTGCCACAAACATATTATTTTTTAATGAAATTTTATTATTAGAAAACATGTATTATATATAATCACATAGAACTTCCAAGAAAACTATAAAAATAGAACAAGATCTCCTAAATTCATAGAATTTATAAAACACAATGACACATAGCTCACAACACAATCATTTTCATTAATAACAACGGAAAATCAAAATATAAATTATACAACAAGCCATACAAATATCCATCATATATACATTACATCATTATTAATTAATAATCAATCTTCTTAGTCTTCTGATTCAGACTCGGTCTTGTACTTTATATCTTTCCCACTGTACTCTCAAATGCTTATATTGGAATATTAAATTCATCATTCAAAGGCCTTAAATCGATATGCTCATCATTTATTACTATTTCATTATTCAACTCAAAATCTGCTTGATAAATTGCTTCGTTCGGAGTATTATTTCCATCAAACATAAACCTTGCCTTTGTTTTAAGAATAGGTAACCAATCCGCTCTATCTCTTTTCAAGGATGGATACAGAGCATAATAAACTTGTAATGCTTGTTTGTCTAATACGAAAGGACCATACTTACAGTAAAGCGAGTTATGCTTTATTTCAATAAGCTTATAATCTTTGTGCACATTGATTCCAGAACCAGGAACATTGCTAAATTAATCGCATTTAAAGAAAATACTTTTTTTATGAGTCGTATAAAATATGTCAACTCCAAAACTTATGATAAGATGCCATAAAAAATTTTAGTTGGTCTTGTGGATCATTACTACCTTTGATAAATACAACACTGTTATAGATTAATTTTTTAGCACCATATTCTTTGGTGTTAATTTTAAATCCATTGATGAAGAATATCAGATAAGTCATGACATTTCTTTTTGGTCCTAGTGCAAGATGTTTCAATCCTTCATGACTCACACAATTATTGGATCATAAACGTAGTTCAAAAACCATTAAGAAAAATCTTTACCAACGTCGCCACATGGATATTGTGATTCATAAATACTGCAAACTCAAATGTCAATAATTTTGAATATGTAAATATAATTGACATATGTATAAATTACGAAATTCATATATCGAAAATTATTATTTAATACTACCTGACAAATGGTGCAACTTTAGCACAATTGGGAAGAATATATGTGCATGCAGCATTATAATCCCAATGGTCTAACCATAATTCCACACATTTTACAATGCTTTAAATGATTGCATTTATTACAATAGCAACAAATATCTACGTTATGTCCATGATTAGATTTAACGAATCTAATAAATTCATGTACACCATTCCAAAAATGTTCCTTCACTAAACCTTTCATACCAGTTCGCTCTTCATACATCCAATCACGGTCGAGAAAATAATTGAACATTTTTCCTAATTTAAAAATATATCTTAGAAATTTCGACAGCATTTCACTTCTTTGTCTTGTATGGATCACTTTGCATCCAAGAGGTGTGTTTTTGTTGTGTTTTCTAAAATAAATTAAAGTCTTTTGGGACTAAAGGCTTTAATGTGCTGTTGGTGTACTTGTTAAGTCATTATTTTTTCAAACCGATTTTAATTTTTTGAAATAAACATTATTTTTTTTCTTAATTTTTTCAAATCAATTTTAAAATCGATAGCACTTCACTTCTTTTCATGTACGCGTCGATTTTCATCCTAGAGGTGTGTTTTTGTTGTGTTTTATAAAATAAATTAAAACCTTTTGGAACTAAAGGCTTTAATTTGCTGTTGTTGTATTTGTTAAAACATTATTTCTTCAAATCGATTTTAATTTTTTAAATAAATATTATTTTATTCAAATAAACATTAATTTTTCTTAATTTTTTCAAATTGATTTTAAAATCGACAGCACTTCACTTGTTTGCCTTATACACATCGCTTTGCATCCAAGGGATATGTTTTTTGTGTTTTCTAAAATAAATTAAAGTCGTTTGGGACTAAAGACTTTAAATTGTTGTTGTTTTATTTGTTGAAACATTATATTTTTTCAAACCGATTTTGATTTTTTCAAATAAAAATTATTTTATCTTAACTTTTAAATCGATTTTAATGCACTATTTGTTTCAAAATAAATTTATTACATAAAACTACTTCCCAAAATATACAAATTACTTTTTTAACAACTACGAAATAAATTATGAACCCTATTTTATAATTCATTCAACTTTTAAAAAAATTATTAACCAAAATTTAAATTTTTAAACATACTTTATAATTCATCTAACTACTTAAACTTTTAATTTAACTATTTTTTAGACTAAAATTTGAAGTTTATTTTATGATTACCACTAATACTTATAATTAACACGCACTAATAAATTAGCATAAACAAATTATGTTTAACCTTAATATATATATATATATATATATATATATTAAAAATATTCACTATTCAACTATACATATTAGCGCTAAACTTAATTTAAACTATAACTAACAATCATTTACACCAATCAACATACACTGTAACATTACAAAATTTCAATGCTTTAATTCGTGAATATTTAAATAATTTTAAATATTCAAATAATGGTTTTTATAATTAAAACAAAACTATTTTAACAATAAATAATGATAGTGAAATAGTTTTCAAAATCTTTTTACATAAACAGTTAGTTCAAAACAAAATAGAAAATGTGATCGGAATTTGTTTTTTGAAAAATTGACTTTTCGGTGTCCAAAATATTGTCGGAAAATACTATGCACATTTGAGTAACACACATTCATATTTATAAATGAGTTATGCTTTTTTTGATAAAAAATTATACATATAATAACTTAAATAATCATAATAATGATGATATGACTTATTATGTAAGTATTTAATAATAAAAAGGAAAATCATCACATCTTAGGCAGACATAAGCACAAATCAAGTACAGTAGGGTACAAGGCATGTTGGCATATAGGAATACATGGAAATTTCGAAATTTTAAAGGGAGGGACAAGAAAAACGAGGTGGAAAAATTTGGGTGGAAGTCTTGTGCTTGGGGTATACTTGTAATTTGATTTATGTCCATGTATATATACTTATTTCCTCATTTCTTTTCTTATTTTATCCACTTCATTTTCTTTTTCAAAATTCTCACCATGTCTTCACTTATTTTTTCCACGGCTTCTTAGTTTTCCAAATGCACAAAAATTACTTCTTTCCATTCTTTTCCCTTCAAAACACTTGAACTAGCTCCTAAACCACTTTTACTCTCCCTTATCATCACTCAGCTTCAAAATAATACCGCAGACCCAACTCTAAACTCTTGAACAAGCCTCCCTTGCATATGGTCGTGAGTTATTAAGGCCCCCAAGGTTCTAAAAGTTGTATTTTCTAGAAGGAAGCTAGATTTGTTTGCTGATTGACATGTTGTGGCAGTTTGATTCGATTTTGAGCTAGTTTCGGCGAGTAAAAAATCTCGCCTTTTTAAACCCAAAGTTATAGCTTTAATATTTCTAATTTCAATAAATTTTGATTGCTTATTATATATGTTTAGTAATATGTTGGTTGGTCGTTTGACTTATGCTTCAAAAAGTTGTCGCATTGGAAGTAGTAAGCTATGAGAAAGTTAGTAGTAAAAGTTAGCTCGTAACAAGTAATGTTAGTTATAGATGTCAAATACATAGTAAGACAAGCTATCCACCTTTGTTTGAAATGCATGTAACTTATATGTATGCTTTTGTTATCCTATGAAATGCTTGGATGAAATGAAAATTTCATAAGCCTGTGTATCGAAGTGCCCGTATACCGACTATCGCTACATCGGTATTTTCGAAAAATATCACCTTATCAAAACTTTTCGGATTATTTCTCGAGCTTGGGTTTGTTTATAAATTAAAACTGTTTTCAATTTATGATGTTTTCAAAAATAATTAATTATTTTAATAATGATTATTTTATTTAATTAATTATTTAATTAATAAGGATTAAGGTTAATTAATCAATAATGATGTGTTTTGACTTTAACTAATTACTTAGTTGACGATGTTTTAAATTTAATTAATTATTTTATTTAATGATGTTTAAGACTAATTAATCTTTCGATAATGAAGGAATAAAGTTAATCTATCATTTAACTAATGATGTTTTTAAATTAATCAATCCTTTTAAATTAATGACTTTTAAAGGTTAATAGTCTGTTTAACCTTAGTTAATCTTTTCTTAAATAAAGTTTTAAAATTAAGTAATCACTTTTAAATAATGATATTTAATTATTAATTAATTAATTAAATTAATTATATTTAAATATTATTAACTAATTTAATTAATGATAATTTAAAGGTGATTTACCCTTTTTAATTTAAGGATATTGAAGTTAATTTATCAACTTAATTAATGAAGATTCAAAGTGGATTTATCAAAGTAACAAAGATGTATTGTCTTTAAAGTAATGATAATTAATTAATTAATTATTAATTTAATTAATTAATTATTTTTTCTGTTTAATTGAATTAATAAGGTTTAAAGGTGATTTTTCCTTTTTATTATTTAAAGACATTTGAAGTTCAAAGTTGATTAATCAATGTAATAAGAACAATTTAAGTTATTAAATCCTTTTTCATGATGTTTTGGAGTTTAGCTAACTCTTTTAAACAAAGTAAGCTAATACTTGTTATATGAAACCCGGTTTTTTAAAAGAAAAAAAAGATTGATTCTTTTATGGAAATGAATTAATTTTTCATAAAGCATATCACTCATATGGAAACGATTTATTTGTGTACTTAACACTAAATATTGAAGAAGTAAACTTGCTACTATTCCAAAAATTAACAATAACCATGAGACATGACTTTGAGTTAACACTACCTTGACTTGTCTGGTATTATTGTTAACCAAGAAATAATACAATTTTGAATTCGACGTGTGGTGATAATTATACAAGACTTAATTTCCATATACGATCATTTTATATCCTTGATAGTTGTTTCCACAGTTATCGGTTATTTCAGCTTCTTTATTATCGTCGTTCCAAGTTGATTTATTGCTCCGTTGAGCATTGATATCCTTTATCAGAAGATTAAACCAAAGCACGAGAGGTGACCAAGATATGTAGGGTTTCTCCCATCAGGATACTTTCACATCTCATCTAAATTTGATTCAATAATGTTATTAGATGTGAAATATTCGGATTCTCAGTAAGGTTTGGCAGAGTCCGGCTTGAAGAGTTCCGAGAAGTGTAACAAAGTAAATGAGCTTCTCAGAATTATATTACTAAAGGTATACTTCAAGAAGGGTAAACCTTCCTAGTCATATGTTGGAGATTTTACTTTCCTTATTTGGTTCGAACCTTTGAATTTATTTTCTTAATTTAATCGGGAAGAGTCAACCACTCTTCACGATGTTTAATTATTTATCCATTCTTCATGTTTGGATTTTAATTCATGTGAGGGTAAACCCATTCCATGTTCAGCGGAGTGGTCTCATATGTTTTATTACATACCTTCGTTTAAAGTTTTACTCATACTAGACAAATCATCTGACCCGAGTTGTTTGCTTCCATGAACTCTTGCGTATTCATTTTATTTGAGTAGTCCGAGAGTAGCAGGTCTTTGTTGGGCTCTTTGAAGACGACGTCCTAGCAGGAAGCTTTTCATCTTCTTATTCTACTGTACTATGTAGTTTGTGTAAGTGTATTTTGTTTAAGCATTTGTAAAGGTGGGACGTTATTACTGCCTAACCTGATTTGTAATACTTTTGTGTAACTCTGATAACTCTCTGTCAAGGACTAACCTGATGTGCTATTTCTGTTATGTTTATTTAGCAGTTTCGTTATGAGGTTTTCTGTTCTGTTCTATTTTTCCAACCCATCACGATTCATCTTTCCAATGCTTGGGCAATGATACATGAACACCGAGGATGTGTTAAGTGTCGTTCTTAGGGGTCAGAAAGGTGGGTCGTTACATACACATTAGTTAACAATTATAAATTAATTTTTGAATTTTATTTAAATTAAACTATAATCAGCAATTTCAAACTATTTCAAAACCATAATCTAGTAATACACTATTATCACCAATTAACACATAGTAATCAACAATTTTAACACCATAATCGCATCAATTACCTAAATCCAAACTTGGGTTTAGGAAATTACCTAAATTAAGGTGGAATTGGATAGCTTGGTGATTCCGATGGCTAGCGGAGGCCTTGAGGTGATCTCGACAGCGGTCGAGGTGGAGCGGCAACACGAGGTAGGGTTTTATTTTTTCCACTTTGTAAAATGAGGGTAGTCGAGCAAAATGAGAAAACGATCGCGTGTTTTTTTTCTATATGCTCGACATGCAGTCAACTAACGACGACATGCTAACTTTGTTTACTTTTTTTTAATTGTTTGTTATTTTCAACGCTTTTTAAAAAATCTTTAAAAATAGCAATTAAATTCCTAAAAAATAAACAAGATATTTTAGCACAACCATTCAATGTAACGACTATTCTGATTGGTTAAATTGGTATTTTTGTTGACATGTCTTCGCATAATTCGAATATTTAACATTATTGGAAATCCAAATCTCACGATCATTCTATGCGGCTTTTAGTCGATTCATTAAGAAACTTCAATAAAGTTGGTTTTGTGTAACATTTTTACGGATTAAAATATTTTTTACGTATTTGGGTGATTAATTATGAATTTTAACAGTATTTAGCATTAAAAAATTATACAAAATAAAATAATCGTCGAAAAATAAAATTTATTAGATCATATATCGATCTAAAGTATATTTGATCTATTTGTAGATGATGATGAAAAAATAAACAATTTCAAACGGTGTCGTACTTGAGTTTTAAATTTATAGCCATTCGTCGACATTTAGACGAAAAGCGTTCCGTTCGAAGGCCAGACAATCTTGGATCAAGACTAAATTCGAAACATGTATGCTTGATAATGTTTTTATTCAATCAGTACGGTTGGATTATTTAAAAATTGGATGGAAAATAATTTAACCTCAAAACAGATCATTTCGTTACGAGTTATACAACACCTTATAAGTTTTATATGATTCCTAACGAAATGACCTGTTCTTCGAACGAATTGCTTTTTGTCCGTATATCGGCGAACGTTATGAATTTAAAATCAAGTTTGACAATGTGAATTTTTTTTCATCATCTTCTGAAAATAGGTCAAATGTTCCTTAGATCGTCATATGATCCAATAAATTTTATTTTCCAACGATATTTTATGTTATATAATTTTTTAATGCTAGCTATAGTTAAAAATTCATAATGAATTATCCAATGTTGTAAAAAATATTTTAATTCATAAAATTATAACACAAACCAACTTTGTCGAAGTTTTTTTACGAACCATAGTGAACTTGCAGTATTATAACGATATAAAACAACATCCATTCATCCAACATCAACAATCAATCATCCATCGCAATCGTCATCCAAATCAATCAATAAACATCAATAGATATTGAAAATCAATAACATGTATTTAAATGGTAATTTAAATTCAATGATAAATTAAATAACGATTTAATTCGAATAAATTCAAATTAACTGAGATGACTATTTAAATATATCAAACAACATTAAGTAAATTTTCAATCAGATCGTAAATTAAATTTAACAAACACAAGAAGTTTTAGAAGTTGTGAGTGGGTTAAAACACTCACCTTTGAATTTAAATCGAATTTAAATCCAATTTAAACCCAATATTCAAAAAGTCTCTGAATTCGTCCAAACAAGCATCAAAATGTCCGGAATTTCGACACGATCCCCATGCAAGAAACCGCACGTAAATCGAACCTCGTACAAGATTAGAGCGATTGGAATTCAGAACGAAACTAAAATGAAATTAAAAAAACAACATCACATGCTGACACGTCACTACCTCATCCAATTACGCTCTCAGGTCCTCAAAATCACGCATGCAAGAGTTCAACTATCACCCTCGTTCGTTCGTCATCGACGCCACCTACAATCGTCGGACCTCGCCAGAACACCTCCGCACGACTGTCTCCACGTGCGCTTCCCTCCACGACCACCGATCGCTTGAGCACCGGTCACAGATCTCAGCAGCCGCCAGGAAAACAAAAACCTAGGCGAATTTCTACGCTCAATCCAACCATCCGATCACCCTCCAACCAGCATGGATGTACTCCAACCAGTGAACTTGCAGTATTATAACGATATAAAATACAACATCCATTCATCTAACATCAACAATCAATCATCCATCATAATCATCATCCAAGTCAATCAATAAACATCAATAGATAATTGAAAATCAATAACAGGTATTTAACTGGCGATTTAAATTCAATAATAAATTAAATAATGATTTAATTCAAATAAATTCAAAGTAACTGAGACGATTATTTGAATATACCAAATAGCCTTAAATAAATTTTCAATCACATCATAAAATAAATTTAACAAACACAAGAAGTTTTAGAAGTAGTGAGTGGGTTAAAACACTCAACTTTGAATTTGAATCAAATTTCAATCCAATTTAAACCCAAAATTCAAACAGTCTTTAAATTCATCCAAACAAGCGTCAAAACGTCCGGATTTCGATATGATCCCAACACAAGAAACCACGCGTAAAGCAGACCTCGTACGTAAAAGTTACCAATGTTAGAGCGATTGAATTCAAAATGAAACAAAAATGAAATTAAAAAAAAAACATCACCAACTGACACGTCACTGCCTCATCCAATCACGCTCTTAGGTCCCAAATCACGCATGCGAGAATTCAACCGTCACCCTCGTTCGTTCGTCGCCGACGCCCCCTGCCATCGCCGGACCTCGCCAGAACACCTCCGCAAGACCGCCTCCACGTGCGCTTCCCTCCACGACCTCCGATCGCTCGAGCACCGGTCACAAATCTCAGTAGCTGCCATGAAAACAAAACCCTAGGAAAATTTCTACGCTCGACCCAACCGTCTAATCACCCTCCAACTAGCATGGATGCACTTCTCTCGGTCCTCTCTACAAAGCTTACCTTCGATTTGTCGATCAGACAAAGATGATCTCAATGCGATGGGTGTACGAGATTTATTCCTTGAATCCCGATTACACGGAAATCCAAATCAAAAAAGAAACAGCAAAATTGACTTGCGCTCTTCGAGAGCTTCAAATTGATATACAATTCGATAGGGTTTGAGGAGTTTGAATTTTTGATTTTGTTTTGGAATTGAATTTGAGGGATTGGGAATTGGAATTTGTTTCTGCCATTGGAATGAGGGCCATAGAGAATTGTACGTAGAGGAATAAGAAATAATTAGGGTCTATAACCTGGTATTTATAGGCAGATCAGAAAAAAAGAATGGATGGACCAGATTGATTTGGATTGGAAGGATAAATGACCCGAAAAGCCCGTTTTGCCTCCGGAACGAAAATGGGTCAACCCATATCAAGTAAATATTTTCAGATGTTTTAAACTCAATGGAAAAGGGTTTAAGTCCTAGTTCCATCGTACGAAGAAGTTATTTTTAAATCAGCTTATTTCAAATTGATTTCAATTGATTTCTAGGCGTTTCAAGCCCGTACAATCAAACGGCAAGTCTGATCACTACGAAACTTGAAATTCTACAATAATTCACTATTACGGATCTGATGTAACTAGTTTCATCAAAATCGAAGTCAATGGCCAAAATGGCTATGTTTCACGTTAGTTAAATAAATTAATATTAAATTAATTAAATCGCTTTTAAATTCAATGTTTATAAACCAACAAATTTCATCATTTTTATTCACTTATGCATTTGCAACGAATTAATATAAGTTTATATGACAATTCAATGTTGGTTATTACACTAGTTACAGTGTTCAATTCCACTGTAATTAAATCCAATTTATTATGACTTATTTCAATAAATTGCTTTAATTTGATTTCAACCTTTATATTGAACTAATTATAAATCCAATAACATAGTTAACATTTTTTTTACATTTCGCTACGTTAATATACTCCAATTTTCATGTTTTATTTGTATTAACTACTATATTTCCATTTTATTAAATTTTGGGCAATTTCACACAATAATTATAATTAAAGTCTCAATTAATTTGTTTACCTTGGTTTCATTCTCTTATTAAATCAATTATTACCTTACATACATAGTTAATATTGATATATATTTTATCACATTAATATTTTACCATTTCATCTTACTTTTAATTAACGTAATCTTTAATTATATTTAATTGTAATAAATTCACTTATTAAAATTTTCAAATTCCGTTAAATTTAAGTAAACTTGATTTCTATCCTTTTTTATTCGACTCAAAGGTCATATTATGATAAAATTTTCATTGTTACATTGTATTGAATCAACATTTTACCATTTAGTTTAACCTACATTAACTGCACTAATTAAATGAATTAATTGCAATTGATTTCCAATTAAATTAAACAGACCAAATAATTAAATAGGTAACATATATTAATTATTACGATTAACTTTTCATCACACTTATAAGTTCATTATTAACAAGCAAATGTTACAATTACGTAACTAACACCGATTTCACTCAATTCCCTTAATTATATTATTTCATAAATTCAATATCACATTTGTTTTCCTCTATTCAATTTATAACCAAATTATAGCATTTACATTATTTCATTTATTGGAATTTCATTAAACTAGTTAAAAATTGACTTAAATTAACTTTATTACATTTCCTTTTTATTATTATTTAGTACAAAAAATCTTATTAAATTTACTATTTTAATTGTCAAAAATTACGGGTTGTTACATAAATTGTTTAAAAGATTATTTGGACTAAACTTGATTAAGATTTTAATATAGAGTAAAACTAGTTTTGGCTTGTTAGGAGGCCTAGTAAAAAAGGCTAGGCCCAAAATAAAATGAAGTAGAAACAGTGGAAAAATAAGTTTAAAAAATAAAATAAAAATGAATGTTGGATAAATAACAAGAAAATAACGGAGTATTAAAGATCATTATAGCACTGAAATTCGGAGTAACATCAACAAAAAGGCAAGTTCGACCAGTTAAATCAATTTGGATGATGATTTAACTTGGTAAGTGTTCACTTTCCTTTCATTTTTATTTAAATTTGTTTGTGCATAACTTTGAAAAATATTTAGACATCATAAAATTACAATGAAAATTAGTATAATGAACCCTCATCGAATGATTATCCAAGTTTTTTTTAAAGAAAGCTACTTTAGGGAAATAACTATAGTCGGAATTTTAAAGATAATCAAAATTACCAATTTCATCCGAATTTTAAAATTTTTGATTATGCGTCTAATTCATATCAAAGTAATTTTAAACACAAAAATATATTTTTTATCAAAATCAATAAGGGTGTGAAAATCATTTTGAAATAATTTTGATAGCAGAAGTGACTTTGGTTACGGTACAAAAAGTTTTCAAAGTAGACAAAATTTTCAAAATAATCCAAGTCAAAATTTGGAAAATGCCAAAATTTCAATTTCTCATCCAACTTCAACAAGTTTGATAACAAACCTAATTCTCATCATTAAAATAATTTTTATTATCAAACTGGTTTCCGTTATCAAAATGATTTTTCAGCATCAATATAATTTTTATGAAAATGAAAACGAAAATCATGTGGAAATAATTTTGATCGTTGGGATGATTTGGATCACAACTTTGAGAATAATTTATATAATAAAAACCATTAAAAAGTTTTCAATTAGAAGATTGGGAATATTATGAGAAATGTTACGCAGAACTCTTATTCAAAACTTGTCACGATTTCTATGAGAAAAGAAAGAAAACCATCATATTTAATGAATCAAAAAATAATTTTCTCAAAACCAATACTGGTACGAAAATCATCTTGAAAATAACTTTCAATATGAACAATATTTTCAAAATTATCCAAGTCAAAATTTCAAAAATAACCAAAATGACGATTTTTCTTCCAAGTTTATCGATTTTTGTTACGAACTCTATTCTCAGTATCAAAATAATCACTATCAAACGAATTTTCATCCTCAAAAGGATTCTCTACGATATAATTTCACAAATATGAAAACAAAATTCAATTTAGAAATAATTTTGATCATAAAAATACCTTGGATTATAATTTGAAAATAGCTCTAATCAAGAAAATAATATCAAAATTGTTAAAACTAAAATCATGTATGTGATTTTTACGAAGAACAAAGAAAATTGAACGAAAAGTATAATGAACACATAAACTTACTTGAAATTCTCTTGAAACAATACAAAAAAATGAAATCCAATTATTCAATAGATCAAAAGATAATCCAAATTTTACTTACATCGACAATTTGCTAATAACAACTTCTGAATTGAAAATGATGACCTCGATGAAATTGTTCAAAATTCATGAATTGAATTGAATTTCAATTCTCTTCACTACAAAAATCCAACAAATTTTGGACATCTTAGAACCTTCGACGGCCATCGGAAAAATCCACTACAAAAAAATATGTCGCTAAATAGAATTTTTTACGGCTTCCGACACAGCCCGTCGTGGAATTTCCGACAGTTGCAGACGACCATCCGACAGCCGTCGGAAGACACGTGGACGATCATGGTAGGTACTAAAATCCATCGACAGCCGTCAGAATTTAGCCGTCCCAAGCCATCGGAAACCGTCGAATTTTTTGGGTCTGTAGGCTGTCGGGAGCCGTTAGAAGCCATCAGAATTCCTGATGCTGTTTTTCAGTATTTCTACTACGTTTTCGCCTTCCATCCAAAATTCATAAATACAATATATTCCACCCATGAAGCATATACCCAATTCAAGTATTCAATATGAAATCAAACAATAAAAATATAATCGAATTACATAAAAAAAATCAAGCATAATTCATATAAAATCAAACCAAACTTTCCTACCATAATTTACATACATCTCACTGTACAATATACATCAATCCTTCGTCAACTCCTCACCGTCAACTCCCAAATGTCAAAATTACTACCACCAAATGTATCAACGAGCAATACACACAACATTTCAAATTCAACTCCACCAACTCAATGTGTCATCAAACAACATACGCAACATTTCAAATCCAACTCCACCCATTCAATGTATCATCAAAATTTACTAAACCATAACGTAATACAAAAACAAAACATACATATCACTCCGGTCAAACACCTCTAGAACCTCCCGAACCAGCTGAGGATGGAAAGCGACCACCATACTACTACGTGTACTCAACAATACGGTGGTCCAGCAGCTGTGTCATCTCAATGGTCTGGCGACAATTTTGCTTTTCCAACTGCGTCACCCTAGCTCACAACTCTTCGATCTCTGATAGGTCGATCTTAGCTCTGGCCGTCTGGATGGCTCTCCTCTCTCTGCTGGTCTGCAATACTTATTTAATTTAGTCTACAATCTTACTATCAAAGTTATAACATAATGTGTTAATTGTTATATTTATAAATTTATTACTGAAACTAAAGCGACGTGATGTTCTTTAAAACTAAAAGATTATTAAATTGTTATATCTTAATATATTATTCATTACCACTTGATTGCCAAAGCCGTAGCGCCCGTTCCACGACGGTGGATCCATGACTGACTCAAAAATAATGTTTTCCTCATCTGTCATCATCTACTCTCGACCGGTATCCTCGTGGAGTTTCTGGCATTGTTCCATAAACCTTGCTTGCATGAACAAATAAAAATGCAGTTAAAATTAATAGCATGATATCTTAATTCATTATACTTTAATAATCAAAACAATTACTAATAGTAATAAACTAAAATATGCTTACATGGCACTTTCTCGATTTATTGCCGTGTCATGTATATGAAACCGTCCCGTCTGGATTTGCATGCTCAACGGCATGAGTACGAGTAAATACATTCATATACGACACGGGACCCTGCACCTCAGCTTCCTAAAATTCATTATTATGTACTGTTATTGTATATTTAAAATTATACAACACAATAACTATTTACAATTCACATTTAATAAATTTACCAACTCCTGGAGATATTGTTGAAACGACTTTTACCCTCCTCGATGAGCGACGATATTTTTGTTCCTATTTGCAGAGTTTTTTCCAACTCCGCCTCTACATTTAAATTTAATACATTATTTACTTACCAATTATTTTTTGATATTTACGTATCAATCAAATAATTAATAAAAGTTTAGTACACTTACCTTCGTCTCGTCACTATCCCAATGTACCAACCACCCTTCCCACACCCCCATCCCCATCCAACTTGGTTTCTGCCCTTTATGCTTCACTGCCGGCGTGGACTCCCCGCAGTTCTTCCTCATCTTCTACATCCAGTAATGTCGTACCAACTGCAGGTCATCTGTTTGTATGTCCACTGCCGCATGCATTTCATGATAAACAAGCGACCAAAAATTAAACAATACAAGATGAACAATAAATATGCGACAAAAAAATTAAGAATGGAAAATATAAGATTATATTTACAATGCAATCCTGCCATATACACTCCAGGAGGTTGGGAGGGATATTATCCCACTTCAGCCAACAGGTCGCCATCCTACTTTTGCACGAATCTCTCAAAATTGATAGGACTACAGCTGACGGCTGCCCCTGCGTTAAATATGATACAGATTAGTATATCGTACATAAGATATTTAAGATGCTGAAAAAAGTTTAATACTTACCTCTTCGCTCTAAGCACTAGAGACACAGTGGGTCATTGTGGCAGTTACGATGGACATGCTAGACAACCGGATGTACTCCATCCTAAAAGCATTTCAAGGTAGGAGAATCACTTATAGTCCACAACAAAGAAGCAAACATACGAATTTTTTTCCTTTGAAACGTCATATATTTCTACTCCTTCGTTCCACGGTTTTTTTAACTCCTCAATCAATGGTTAAAAATAAACATCGATTCCTTGCGTCCGATCGTCAGGGCCAGGAACGACAACAGTAAAAAAACATATATTGTGTTTTCATACGCATCCACGGAGGTAAATTATAAGGGGTGATGACAATGGGCCAAGATGAATATTTAGCACCAAATTGAGAAAATGGTGAAAACCCATCCGTACATAATCCAAGTCTAACATTACAATTATCTGCCGCGAAATTGGGATAAGTTTTGTCGAAATGCTTCCATACTTCTCCATCGGCTGGTTGTGTCAACGTACCATCTTCCTCTACTCACACACTATGACATCTCATATGAGATGCAGTTACAAAAGATGCATATAATCTTTGAAGCCTAGGAGTGATGGGCTAATAATGCATACGTTTGTACAGAACTTCCTTTTCCTTCTTTTTTCTTGGTTTTTATCTTTCCTCATTACATATTCTACACTTTCTAAAAGTGATGTCCTCTTTCCAAAACAACATGTAGCCATTTAAACATATATCTATTTTATGGTAAGGTAAAACAAAACCCGACATAAGCTTTTTAACTTCATAGTGATTTTCGCACATTAAATTATCAAGCAGCATATGTCCTTTTGCAGCTTGTACAACGGCTGTAAATCTGACTTCGGTGATGTTGTATTTTAACTTCATCGCAATGTATTCTACGGTTACTGATAGCTGGGTGCTGCTTTTAAAACCATCCCAAAGAGATTTTTTACTAGCATCCAATAAATAATAATAATAAATTGCTTCAATTTTTGGTTTTTTAACAATTTTTATCATCATCGTCAACTTCAACCATAGGGAATATTGATTGTACTGCATCTTCAACCATATTTTAGACGATTCATCATTACAAATTCACTACCAGCAATCTCTAATTCAGACTGGGCAGAAGTATGTGCTACAACTTCTCCTTGACAATCCCAAACATAGTACTTTGGCACGAAACCATTTTTGCACAAATGCACTTTCGTAATATCCGGTAACAAATATTTCAGATGTTTACACCTACTACACATACAATGATTTCTACATCATTTTCATTATTAATTAAAGCAAATTCAGCAAATACATTTATACCATTATAAAAAATCTTTTTTTATTAAGCCTCTCATTCCCCTTCTTTGATACATCCATCTTCTCCGATGAACAAAATAATCGATCATTTTTCCTATTTGAAAAAATATGTCACAAATTCAAAAATAAATATTGGTTATTTTAGAATTCACATTTTGTTTTTCAATATATCGATACAAAAACTCATACGCGTCAATTTTACCCCACTTAAAAATACAATATAGAAATGTTGGTTTATGGTTATCTTTTATTCCAGTCAGTCATCCTACTTCCCATTACAAATATAGTAAGCACTTACATTTCAAACATATTTCTTTTAAATGATTCAACTAAATTTCGGCAGCACTTCCAGTTTGTTTCTTGCATTATACACAAATACGTGTACGCAGAAAACAAAAAAGAAAAGTAACATCGAAATTTTGTGAACCGTTTGAAATGAAATAATGTACGAAATATAATTGTTTACTGTGTTTATAACTTGTCCAGTATAGGGAAAAATTCAACAAGTATTGTACCAGATGAATATAAATGGTCATTTTGTGATAAAAACGAATATTTATATAACGATCATGTCAGCACCCTTCAGACGAGGCCGAAAACTCTCTAAGGGACGTAAAAAAAGTAGTTTATACAAACGAATGTTTACCAATTTTATATATTTTCAAATTATTAGTTTACCTCATTATTGTGCGTATTTTATCGAATAAGGCTGCTTTAATACTGTTGTCATTTTTCAATACAGTCAATTTTTTTAGACTCGTGCATTCATTATTGTTATACAAGTCAAGATTTTATACAACTCATGCCTTATTCCAATTAACACAAAACAATGGTAGAAACAACACATGTACAATGGTTCACACATACACACACAATCATAAATTATACATTCTCTTTCAAACTTCACGATAACATATGAAATAGATACACCATGTGATACTATAAACCATCATTAGGATATTGAAAACAATTACAATCACTAATTGGACCTAATTTATCAACTTATACAAATCTAGATTTAGGGTAAAAATTTGATTTTTTACGAAAATAAGATATTATACGTGAGATTGAAAGCAATGTAGTGTGATTAGGCAGCCGTGGAGGATCCGGAAGCTTGAAATTGGTGATTGGAAGCTTGTATTGGGGATTTGGTTGTTTTTTTCAATTTTTTTCGTGCTGCATAATGAGGAACAAGAGGCTCGGTTGGAGCCTGTAAATCATGAATTTCTGGCAGCCGTCAACGGCCCATCGGAAGCCGTCGAAAATGAACCGTCGAAAGGTGTCGCTATGCTCTTTCGGTATTTCAGCTTTTTCAAGTAGTGTTTAAAGAAAATGATTGAAGTTTAAATTTCGATCTCACTTTGCCTAACATGGACAAGCTAGAAACAACTATTTTTAAGGTTGAAGATTATTGAATAGTAAAATTGTTAATGATATAGTTAAAGAAAATGAGTTAGTAAACACAAAAATTTTGGATTGTTCGAGAATGAGTTGCACATAAAGTTGAGTTAAATTTAAACCACCAATCTAATTTCAAAAAAATTTATTTTTAAGAAATCAACATTAATGAAAAACATTAAACTTTTGTTGCTGAAAATCTATACAATAATATTAAGGCTGCGTTTCTTTTTTTCTGCTTAATTCGGAATGCTGAATGCTTGCTGAATGATGAATGCTGGAATATTTGTTTTGGCTTCTGCAACATTTTTATTAAAAACTTATGAAATAGAAAATTCTTCTTAACTCAAACACAATACATGATAAACTACTGATGAAAAGTAAAAAAAATACATCCATCATAATCCAAAAATAAAAGCATACATGACAAATTTTCCCCCATTATTAATTGATTACAAGCAATAGGAAATTTGATCACGGATGTTATCCATGAACACTTGTGATTACGTTGAAAATAGATCACTGTGATTTAGTGAAACTTGTGGTGGTTCTGTATTGTCGATTGTGCTAGATGTTTAATTAGTATCGTTCTCATCCTCCTCACCTTGTTCAACTTGCTCAAATAACTCATAATGAAGAGAAACACGACGTAAAACTTTATGTATTATCATACATGCAATTACTATATCTCTTTACACAGAAAATTTATACGAAGGCATTTTATCTTGAATGGGAAACCTCCTTTTTAAAACACCAAAGCTTCTCTCAATAACATTTTTTAGTTTTGCATGAGCATGGTCAAATCGTTCTTTACTAGTTGTAGCATTATTACCTCTGTAGGTTTTCAACAATAGCGGGTGTCGTGATATGGAAATAAGAAGTCTCTAGTGTTAATATATGCCGCATCACAAAGGTAATACATACCTACATTAGCATAATGCAAAGTTAATAATAGTTTTCATTCACGATGTTAGTTACTTATCATAAAATACTTACTTGGAGGTGGTATAGGAAAATTAGTTGTAGGATCACGCAATGTTTCACTGAAGACCCTTGAGTCATGCGCTATTCCTTCCCAACTAGTCATCACATAAATAAATTTCATGTTATAGTCTCATATGGCCAATACGTTTTGATAACAATTTCCTTGACCTCGTCTACTGGATGGTACTTGCTCATCGATTGGAATGTTTGCATCTATTAATGTACCATCTAATGCTCCAACTGCAACGCCTCTTCTCTTAGATCAATATGTGATCAAATATTTTCAATAGGTTTAGTAAAATATGGAGAAACAATCATTTCTCACGCAAAATTCATCATCGCGTTCAATACTTCATGAAAATATTTATGAAGTGTTTTGCCTAGAGTGTTGAAATTTGTACCTTATTATGCGAATTCGGTTATTATGACTTATAGTGGATAAAAACATTGTTATTCTTTCTTCGACGTCAAGGTGTTTGCTATTAGAAAGCCAATTCTACTGTCGAAAGTAATGACATAGTTTTTTAAAAGATTGTTTATCCATTTGAAATTCGTCATATATCACAATGGAAGGTCCCTCCAACAACTCCTTCTGTATTGTTTTCCCAAGAAAGACGAGGTCAAAACTTTTTTCGCATTATTCTATGGTTTTTTATTTTAATTAATATTAAGAGAGTGAGTCATCTAACCAATAACCAAAGCTTCATTATCATTCTGAAAAAAATATAACAATCCATCATAATTATGCGTACATGTAAGTGCAAGTTGAAATAAAAGTACCAAATTAGTACGGATAGCGGTACAATAAAATATTGTCTTGGCATAAAGTTTATTATTGAAAACAAATGATGGACAACTACTGATATAGAACATATTAAAAACTCTACTTTCTCTTCAATAGCACGTTCACCATGAAAGCAATTTTTAGTTCTGGGTTGTCACAAAACAATACTTTTGCTTGTCTATATTCATTTGGTGATATCATACCCAAACTTTTCATTTCTCTAAGAGAAACTATAATATCGGTTTAAGAAGGTCCTTTACAAGCATTTTCTTCATCAAATTGCTGCTTCAAGGTGCCAACTAATCCCTCCATTTGATTTTCTAGTGTTTCACCATCTGAACTTTTTTGATGTTTTTTACTTGATCGATGAGGTGTTGCTTTCGACTGTCTAGTGCAATTAATATCTACTTCACAGGTGGTATTACCAATATCTCGGCAACTCTTATCCCCTTAAAGTTGTCGTCATTCATACTCACATTCAACCCAACCTTTTCTGCATTTATATCCTCTTCGGTCCCAAAATGATCACCCTCATTTTCATTACCATTTGTAGGACATGGGATTGACGATGATGACAACCAAGCATATGAATCTTTAGCTAGCATTTTTTCAAACATGTCTTTCATTAGATCTGGATATTTGAGAGAAATGTTTCGAAACTTCGCCGCTTTTGGATTTTGTTGTTCATGTTAAACATTTACGGTTATAATAGTTGTATAATTAGAATGTATGACTTTATATACTGCAAATCATTAGAATATACTAGTACAATTGGTTAGCTTGCTTGAATAATGTCTTTCCATTTTTCAGGCGGCAAGTGTACGGAGTTGGTGGTTGCATAAAAGTCATGTCCAGAGAGTCCAATAACTTTTACTCATGCATCGTAATCTTTTCGTAAATAGTCATAACGATCTTTGAATATTTTGTGGGCAAAATTCACTTTTCATTTTTCATTAAACTCCGTCTCCAATCTTATATACGAATCTTTCATAACAGACATTCCTTTGTATCCTTGACGCTCTACTTCCCTAAAGCACAACTTAAGGAAGTCTTTTTTCATTTCAGGATTCTCTGTGAAAGCGGCTCTATCTTCTCAATTCTCATTAGCTTCATCTTTTTCATAGCTTTTTGAATTTTTTCTTCTCTTTGATGCTATAATCGTTGACTAATACATACATTAATATTTTTCATTGTATAGAAATAATTTTGATCTTTTTTCCATCGATGCTAAAGCTATTTACCATCTAAAAGTTTTGGTTCAAGTTACACACTTGTATATTCAAATTCCAAAATATGTAATATGCAAACAAAAACATTTATAGCTGCACATAGTTATTGTGCAAATTTATGGCCAGGAACACTACAGTTTAAAATATTGTTATCTGTTTTTGCTGAAAAGTAGATTTAAAAACAAATAGTATACTGCTAGCTACCGTCATGGAATAGAGATTGAGCTGAATAGTAATACTAACATGTGAAAACATGTTGGTGATGAAGAATGGAAAGAGCAGATGGAATTTGTAAAAATCTGAAATTAATCCAACGATTAATTGTAGCTGGATATGTTGATTTTTTCTTTTAGTTGGAAAGTTTAAACGTTCAGCAATTTTTTGGAAAGCAAACGAAGCCTAAAATCGAGTTCTCTTTGTTGCGTTCCCCTTCATTCTCCACTTCTTTATTCTTTTTACTCCACGTGTACGACTGTTGTTTCACATTTTCTTCTGTATTACCTGTCCTCTCCTTTAACGTGTAAAAAAAGGCCTTTCTTCTCCCATTCTGCATACGTTAATTCCTTCCTTTTGCATTTCATAAATCCGACCAAAGCACTAATTGAAGGGGAAAAAATCCCTTTTAATTGGTTACAGTCATTTTTCACATATTCTCCTCATTGGCTTTCTTCCCTGAGAATCTCAATCCAGACTGCACAATAATATTACAGGTTTGTTAATCCTGCACCCAACCCTATCTTACAAGTTACAAATTAATTTATCCGATTATGATCTTGATTTTAGCCCGTTTCTTGCAGTTGATGATCTTTTATTGTTACGAAGTTAATTTTATCAAGTCTTTGATTTCTTCTTTTTGATCCCTAATTTATTCCAGTTGTGATACCTATTTTTATTTGAGTAAAGGTTTAGGGAATCAAGATTGCCGATAAGAAGCAAGGTTGGGAATTCAAAACACATAGTTAGAACTGCATCACTTAACTTTGTCGACTTCGATTCCAACCTAAAGATGCTTTAACTTCACTACGAAAACTAAGTGCCTCCACTATCATCACTTTTAACTTCGTTTTCTCCTACGAGGAAGCCGTGGTTAGTCTCAGCATTTTTTTTGTGGTGAACATATTAAAACATTAAGTCCTGAGTTTCAATCGCTGTTGAAGAATGGTAGGGTCTTTCTTGTGTGATTGAGCTCTAGTTACTGTCATGGTAGCATCAGATTTATGGTGTTAAAATGCAAGAAATACAGAGAAGAAGAAGAAGAGGTGGTGACCAAAACACTTGAGAAATGAGATGAAATCAAGAAATACAGAAGCAGGTAAAGAAATAAATGGCCGCGGAAGAATAATGCACGAGCAAGAATAGATAAAAGGACAAATTTTCATAAAAGACCAATTTTCAAAACAATTTGCAGATATAGGCTAGTTTTGAAACTAATTGCAGAAATAGGTTTGTTTTGGCCAGCTCAGCGATGAGCTGGCCAAAGTTAAAAAAATAATATAACGGGCGCATTTCTGAAATGCGCCCCTTTGTATTTGCACTGGCGCATCTGCAAAATGCGCCAGTGCAAATCTCTGCACAAAACAGAAAGCAAATACTAATGTATCCAACTCACTTTTTTTGTTTAAAACAAAGCAGTCTACTCCAAACTCCAATTCCGAACCTTCCTTCCATTCAGCTCAAAAATTGATCAATATCTATTTAAATCTCCAAAATATACAAGGATTACTAGTCGGATTATTTCTATCAGCTACTTGGCATCAATTTGAAGGTAAAAACTCAAACCCTAGCTTAATTTTTGGGTATTTTCATATTCTAACTTTCACATGTCCATCCTTTCATTATTATGCTTTATTATGTCATTAGTATTTGTGTAGTAATTGATTGTTCTAAAATTAATAATGTTTTCTTTTTTAGAAATATGTCGGATTTCATCCCAATAATTTGCTACTTTGATGGAAAATTGGCTATAAAAGAAAACAATACACCGGTATATGTTGGTGGTAAACAAAAAGGGTCGAAGGTTAAAATTTTTTGCTCCTATCATGAACTAAAAGAAATGGTGTATAGGGTGACAAAAATTAATTCACAAGAATATGATGTAAAACTAGTAAGCAAGTGGGTTACTGATTCTGGATCTTCTGCTATCGACGTAAATGATGATGAAAATGTCGATGCTATCTTTTCCGTTAATATGAAAGTGATCGAATTATTTGTAATAAAAGAGGAGTTGAGACATTTTGAAGATGCAAATACCACTAATTTGAACCAATATTCTACTCAAATTCTTGGTACTATTCCGAGTTATCCTTATCAGAGCATTCCAAGTCCAGTATTCCCTACTTGTGTGAATACAAAGTAAGTAATTTGTTAAAGTATTTACGTTCTAGTAGTTGAAATTAGCGTTTTGATCTCATACTATTTTTTTCACAGTTCTACGATGCATCCGGGTGGTTCAAGCTCTAGATTGGCAAATGATCAATTTTTACACTCCGTTCCTACAAATGTTAGAGAGGTTAACAATGATGATGGAGGTCGTAGTTCACCGCATATAAATAGTATGCAAATTGCTTCAATGGATAATGATATGTCATGGATGGATAATATGGAAGTTAACAATGAAGCGCTAGAGTTTGAAATTAATCATGAGAAAGAAAATGAAATTAACGAAGCATCTTTGGTGGAAGAAGAAGATGACGATGATAACGATAAACATATGGAATTTGAGATGCCTTTGACAGATGATTTATGTACTGCGAAAATTATGGCGGCTTCATTAATTGAAAATGTAACTCCTATTAGAGATGTTTTTACCTCAGAATGTGTTGATTCTGGTTTTCAAGTGGGAATGCAATTTCAAACAAAGGAAATACTTATTCAGCAGTTAAGTGAGTGGTCCATCAAGAATTCTGTTTCTTTTAAACCCATAAAATCCCGCAAAACAGAGTACACCGCGATTTGTAGTGTTGATAAAAATTGCCATTGGAGACTGCATGCAATTGTCCCTAAAAAATCATTGATGGGGTGGTGGGAAATTAGAAAATATGATGGCAATCATACTTTTGTTAATCCGATTATTAATTCAAATCATAAACAAGCTACAAGCAGGTTTATTGCTAATAAAATACTTCCATTTGTGAAATCGGATTTGAATACAACTCCTTCTGCGATTCAAGTGCTAATGGCTGAAACTTTTTTTATCAAAATCAGCTACTTCAAGGCATATAGAGCATTGCGTAAAGCACTGGAGAGAGTTTTCGGAGATTGGGAAACATCGTATGCTGAGTTACCACAATATTTAGCTACCATTAAAAAACATAATCCGGGAACAATTTTCAAAGTTGATGTCAAAAGAATCACCAATGATAAAGTTCTTTTTAAGAGTGCATTTTGGGCATTTGGTGCATCTATTGATGGTTTTGCGCATTGTCGACCGTTGCTTTGCATTGTTGGCACTCATCTATACGGTAAATATCAAGGTACGTTGCTAGTCGCGACTGGGGTAGATGCAAATGATGGTATATTTCCATTAGCATATGCAATCGTAGACTCTGAATCAAAAGATAGTTGGGATTGGTTTCTTAGATGCATGTACTACCATATACATAGTGTTCGCAATAGGTGTTTAACCTTTATATCCGATCGAATGAAAGGTATTCCGAGAGCATTAGATAATTGGCCACAAGAACACCATCACCGTTTTTGTGCTAGACATCTCAAAGCTAACTTTCAAGTTGCTGGATTTAGTCAAAAAAATTTAGTAGACTTGTTTTATTCATGTGCTAGTGCTACAGATGATTTGCAGTACAAAGAGTTAAGGGGACACTTGAAAACTATTGCTCCAGATGCACATGCTTGGATTGAAATAAGTTTACGAGGTGCGGAGGAAAATTGGGCTCTATGCAAGGATAATGGTGGAAGATTTATGATGATGACAACAAATGTGTCCGAAAGTTTTAATGGAGTTCTAAGAGGCGCTCGTGCTTTGCCAGTTAAGTCGTTAGTAGCAAGAACGTTTTATCGTTTAAACGACTATTTCATGAAACGTCGTTCCGATGCCAAGGGATTTGAAACGCAAATGAGTCCAAAAGTCGAAACTCTTTTAGCCAAAAGAGAAAAACAAGCAAGATCTTGCTCTATTGTTAGATTCAATCAAACCGAATGGAAAGTGAATGATCAATTTGGAAAAGCGTTTACAGTGACATTACAGGATAATATATGTAGTTGCACTTACAACATACCTTTATTGCAAAAGTTGCCATGTTTGCATGTGATGGCCGCTTGTGCTCGAACCATTGGAGGAGCGAATAGATCATATTACGATTTTTGTTCAAAGTGATTTTCAGTAGAAAATTATAAAGCAAGTTACTCTCCAAGTTTTCATCCAATTCCAGATAGTAGATATTGGGATGCATATCACGGTTCGACCATATTGCCACCGCCTACAAAAAGAAAGACGGGACGTCCACGGTCGACAAGAATCAAAGGCATGATGGATAAAATGGGAGGAAGTAAACAAAATACTTGTAGTAAATGTGGTCAAAAGGGACATAAAAGATCAACTTGTCCGTCAAAATAATTTGCATATGTTGTAGTGTATGATTTGAACGTGTTGTAGCGAATGATTTGAATGTTGTTTGGTTTGGATGTTAATCTTCAGTTTGTATGTTGTTTGGTTTGGATGTTAATCTTCAGTTTGTATGTTGTTTGTATGTTGTTTGATTATGTCAAATTGTGCAATGTTAATTTTCACTTCGTAATATGAATGTGTGCAACAGAATCGAATGGACGAAATTTATAAAGCAGCTCTTTGTTGACAACAGAATTGTATGGGCGCATTGTGCAGTTGCGCCCATAAAAATTTGTGTGGGCGCATTTGATAAATGCGCCTCGTGTTTATACAAAGGGGCAAATACAAAGGGGCGCATTTCAGAAATGCGCTCCGTTGTATTTTTTTTTTTAACTTTGGCCAGCTCATCGCTGAGCTGGCCAAAACAAGCCTATTTCTGCAATTAGTTTCAAAACTAGCCTATATCTGCAAATTGTTTTGAAAATTGGTCTCTTATGAAAATTTGTCCTAGATAAAATAAAAATGATCTTTTATTAACTTTTCTCATAGGGTTCCGTATTTATACGGCTTGCATCACTGACTTATTCAACCTAGCCGTTGCCATTACAACTCATAGCCAACTAATCAAAAAATAAAAACAAGGAATTATAACTTAGCTTAGCTGTGCACTCACACGTACACGGTGTTCACTCTCTTTCTTCTAACCATTCTTTGTTATTTTTCCTTCAAGTGATTGCTTCCTCAAGGTCCCATAACTTCATTGAGTCTTCAGAAGCTTGTACTTCGAATTCAGAAGAGCTGCAGGATGATTAGTTATGTGTTCGACAGCTTATACTAGATGTTTGATGAAATGCCATAGTGTAACAACTCCCCCCATGAAAGAGGGACCTTGTCTCGAGGTTCAAAGTGGAAAATTTTCAAATTGTAACCCAGTAGTCTTCCCAAGTCACTTCTGTTTCAGGCTTATTCTTCCATTTTATCAGTGCTTAAACGATAGGTTTGTTGTCTCGATGTATCAATCTTCGATCAAGAATTCTTTTAGGCTCATCGACAATTCTTTCTCTGAATGATGGAAGGCTTTGTTAAAAAATCATTTTTGCGCCCAGTTTCTTTTTCAATTAGCTGATATGGAAAACAAGATGAATTTGACCACCTACAAGCAGTTCTAATTGGTATGCAACTTCTCCAATCTTCTTTATTATTTTAAATGGTCCAAAGTATATTGAAGAAAGTTTGTTTGTTTTAGTTGTACTGAACAAAATTTGTCTATAATTTATAATAAACCTAGTCATTCACAGAAAAATGTCTCTCTGTCCTATTTCTGTTGGCAAATTTTTGCATTCTTTCTTGTACCAATTGTAGAGTATCTTTTAGGAATTGCAATGTTATATCTCTAGAAAATAAATGTTGTTCCACTTGCTTTGCTTTTGCAGTGTGAGGAACATAGGACAGAAGTGATGGTGGTTGCTTCACGTAGACAACTTCATATGGTGTCAACTTTGTAGGTTCTTTCCAAGAAGTGTTGAACCAGTATTCTGCCAGTGTTAGCCAATTAGTCCGTTCACTAGGCTTCTGTGATATAAAACAACGCAGGTATGTCTGTAGAATTTTGTTTGTAACCTCAGTTTGACCATCTACTTGAGGATAGTAGGCTGAGCTGAATTTAAGTGTGCAACCTTGAAGAGAAAATAATTCTTGCCAAAAATTACTTAAAAGTATTGTATCCCTGTTACTTACAATTGTTTTTGGCATTCCATAGAGCTTAAAAATTCCATCAAAAAATACCTTTGCTACCTGCTTTGTTGTGTATGGATGTTGCAGCGAAAAGAAGTGTGCATATTTTGATAATCTATCAACCACTACATAGATTACTGTAGCATTGTTACTTTTAGGCAAGTGGGTAATAAAATCCATTGATAAATCAGTCCATATATTATCTCGGATGGGTAGTGGTTGTAAGAGGCCAGGTTAAACAACATTTTTTGATTTTGATTTTTGACAAGTATCACATTGCTTAGCATAATCCTTTATTGGTTTTTTTAATATGCTTCCAGAATATTTTTTCTTTATATGCTTGAGAGTCTTCTTTACCCCTGCATCGCCACCTAAAGGAGATGAGTGAAATTCAAAGAGGATGGAATTTATCAAAGGGGTTTGTGAATGATCAAATAGGATTCTACCCTTGTAGAATATTAAATCATCAAGTATTTGGTATTTGTTGGAGGGTAGGCTGCCACTTAAAATCTTCTCTTTCTTTAATATGAAGAAGGGAGTTTGGTGTATTTGTCTTCTCAATTGAGTTATCCAGTCAGGTTGTACTGCTGACAAAACATTCAAATCCATTTTTTCATGAATTCTTGAAAGACTATGTGCAATGATATTTCTCGACCTTGCTTATATTCAACTTGGTAGTCATATCCATGAGGCTTTGCTTACCACTTGCCTTGCCAGTAGTCAAATTATGAGATAATAGATGTGGTAAACTTTGATGGTCAGTTCGTCTAATAAATTTTCTTCCCAATAAATACCGAGACCATTTTTTGGTTGTAAGAATTAAAGCTAATAGTTCTTTCTCATATGTGGATAAATTTAAGTTTCTTCCTTGTAGTGGTTGACTGATATATGCAATTGGTTTACCACTTTGGAGAAGGACAACACACTTTCTCAAGCCCCAAGCATCACATTCAATCATAAAATCTTTGGTAAAATCTGGCATTGCTAAAACAGGTGGGCTAATCAAGCAAGATTTCAATTTATAAAATGCATCAGTAGCCTCTTGAGTCCTCAAAAATGAATTCTTTTTTAGCATTGATGTTAATGTTTTCGCCATCAATCCATAATCTTTGATAAATTTTCTGTAATAGCCTGCAAGTCCTAGGAATCCTTCGAGTTCTTTGATATTATGGGGTTGTGGACACTCCATCATTGCTTTTGTTTTTCCTTTGTCCATAGAAATACCCTTTTCTGCAATAATATGGCCCAAGTATTTGATTTGGTCTTTAGCAAAAAAACATTTAGATAAATTGATAATTAATCTATTGTCTTGTAGAGTCTGTAATGTAATTTTCAGATGGTTTAGATGATCTGCCCAGCACCTACTATATATTAAAATATCATCAAAGAAGACAAGAATAAAATTTCTTAAATATTTTTAAAAAATGTTGTTAAGAAGAGATTGAAAGGTAGATGGAGCATTTGTTAAACCAAATGGCATTACTAAAAAATCATACTGACCATCATGTATTTGAAGTGCAGTTTTACGAATATCGGTCACGTTTATTCGAATTTGAAGGTAACCAGATTTTAAATCTAATTTTGGAAAAAAATTAGAGCCATAAAGTTCATTTAGTAAATCATCTATTAAGGGGATTGGAAATTTTCTTTTAATTGTTTGTCTATTTAATGCTCTGTAATCGACACATAATCTCCAGGAGCCATCTTTTTTTTAACCATCACACGTGGTGCTGAAAAGGAGCTTGAACTAAGTCTAATAATGCCAGAGTTAAGCATATCAATGATTAATTTATCTAGTTCATTTTTTATATGATGTGAATACCCATAGGGTTTTAAATAGATTGGCTTTGATATATCTAACAGTGAAATTTGATGATCACACTCACGTGCAGGAGGCAGTGAATTATGTGTAAAGGTTATAGTAGGGAATTTATCAAATAAATGTTGAATATCTGGCTGAATTTGTGACAAAGTGGGTGTTTGTACAAGTGCAGAAAAAAGCATGAAATGCAAATGGGCTGATATAAATTCCTTTGTGGCATTTTTATCATTCAAAGTTTGAAAATCAGAGGGAAGTAAGCCTTGCCATTTATATTCTTCACCATTATAAGAAAATCTGTCTTGTAATTTTTTGAAATTAAAACGTACTAAATCAAGTTCTCTCAGCCATTGAGTACCCAATACAGTATCACATCCTTCCATATGTAAGATTAATAAATCTATGAATATTTATAACCTTGACAAGATAATAAAACTTGAGAGCAAATGTCATTACCTTGGAGCTTTTGACCATTAGCCACTTGAACCTCATAAGCTGCAGCTTGTATTCTCTTTAATTTTAACTTGTGAGCTAACTTGCTATCAATAAAATTATGAGTGGATACCGAGTCAATTAATAATATAAAATTTTTATTGTTAATACTACCTTTAACTTTGATAGTATGTAGAGTGGAAATTCCTAAGAGTGCGTTAATAGAAATTGATAGCAAGTATTATCGGTGTTTAAATCATTATCTGGCACAGCTAATTGTAGATGATCATTGTTGGCATCATCAGTTTCTGAATCAGTGTTTAACTCAATAATACCTTATAAGATATAAATTTATTTAGTTTTACATTTATGGCGATAGTGATATTTCTCATTATAACCAAAATAGAGATTATATCTTTTTTTGTCTAAAATTTCTGATGGGGTAGAGTTTTTATTTTCCCTTGCTTGGAAGAAGAGTTGTCTTGATTACTTGCAAAAGAGTTTTTAAAATTGGCAGAACCCTTGAAATTATTTTGTTTAGTAATTTTATTGGTTCAAAGCCATTTCGTTTCAAAAAGATTTACAAGAGAAACTGCAGTATCAAAACTTGAAGGATTATTAGCAATAACATCATATTTTATTTCTTCTTTTAAACCCCCTAATTTTTTTTGTAAAAGGTGAGTAGGCCATACTTGTTCAATCACGCCTTCAAGTTGTTCAAATTGATTTGCATAATGCATGACTGATGTTGTCTATTGTAAAGAAGAAAAAGTATCGTATGGTCTTTCTAATTCATTAGGAGTAAAACATATTTGAATTGCCTTGTAAAAAACTGGCCAGTGATCATAATCTTGAACTGTGTGTGAATATCTATAGAACCACTGCAGTGCTTCTTTTCTGAGGTGATAGGAGCAGACATGTACCACTTTTTGCACGTCAATTTTATTGTATTTGAAGAAATTTTTGACTTTCCTTAATCAATCAATAACCCTATCTTCTCTAGAAAAAAAAGGGGAAGTCAGTCTTTATATTTAGCATGGATAAATCTCTTGTTGGAGTAAGTGGCATATCAGAGTTTCTCGATGGAGAATTCTGATCATTGTGATTATTTTCTGGTCTAGCAAGTATAGGTGGTCTATTGTTGGGAGGAACATAAATATTTGATCTTGCTGGAGAAGAAGAAGTGGGCATAGAAGCAGGTCAGTGATCCAAATTTCTGTGATTCTTAATGTCATGAATCGCGAAAAAAAAATTGCTGTCATTTCCTGTATTTTATCCATCTTCTCATTATTTTCTTGATAGGCTTTGAGTAGTAAGTGACAAGTCTTGAGTTGTTTGTTCTAACCTTTTCAATGATAGAGTAATCCTATTATTAATCAAACATTGTTTCTGCCAAATTTCAGGTAGTGTATCATCAATGGCAGACTCAATCGAGGAAGAAGCTTTGGATCAAAGGAGACACTTGGTTGGTGAGGGTCTATATCACCTTCGGGAGGCTCTGATACCAAGATGATAAGGTCCTTTTCCTTGTGTGATTGAGCTCTGGTTATTGACATGGTAGCATCGGATATATGGTGTTCAACTACAAGAAATACAGATAAGAAGAAGAAGAGGCGGTGGCCAAAACAGTTGAGAAATGAGATAAATTCAAGAAATACAAAAGTAGGTAAAGAAATAAAAGGCAGCTGAAGAATAATGCACGAGCAAGAACAGATAAAATAAAATGATCTTTTATTAACTTTTCTCATATGGTATGTACACAAGATCTGACCCTATTTATACGGTTTTCATCACTAACTTATTCAACCTAGCCGTTGGCATTACAACTCATAGCTAACTAATCAAAAAATAAAAATAAGAAATTATAACTTGACTTGGTTGTGCACGTGCACATGTGCATAGTGTGCACCCTCTTTCTTCTAACCATCCTTTGTTATTTTTCCTTCAATTGATTGTTTCCTCAGAATCTTATATCTTCATTGAGTCTTCAGAAGCTTGTACTTTGAATCCAGAAGAGCTGCAGGATGATTTGCTATGTGTTCGACAGCTTACACTAGATGTTTGATGAAATGCCGTGATGTAACAAAGAATGTCCATATTAATGCCACATGCTATTGAAAGGAAATAAATAGGCTAGTTTGGAAAACCAGCCTCTTTTTAAAATTTGTCCATATTAATATTTTCGAAGCGCAAGTAGCAGTTTGGACTATGAAGAACGAAAGCGTTATTGAGGGTGAAGAGAGGAATGGAAAATTAAAAGGAAATCCTCAGGAAATTCTGTTCTTTTCTTGTCCTTGATGGTAAATTTATTATATTGTTTGGATGTGATTCTGTCAGTTATTTCAAACGATGTCATGTGGTTCCATGTGTTGACCATATGTTGAGTAGTGATTGGACCACAAGTCCATAACTAAGAATAAAACCTAATATCTGGTATGGTATTTGTTGGGCTCCATTGATTCCAACCTTCATCGCTGCACACACATACATATATATGCTTTTTGAGCATAGATTCAAACATCATGTTGAACCTTTGAAAGAATAAACATTTGCAATGTTCTCACTGTTATAAATCTTCTCCTATAAATTTTTAGGTTTTCCTTCTATTTTATTATGCTACTATAGTTTAATAAATATATTTCTTGTAATAAGTAACTTTTGGAAAATGTTTTCAAAGATTTCAAGTATTCTAGATAGTCTAAAGTTAGTACCTGAGATAGTCTAATAAAATAGATAGTCTAACGTTATCTATATTGTACCAATATATTAAAACTGATAGCCTTAGTGAGCATTAATTTAGGCCTTTTTCACTTTTCATTAATTAAAAGCAAGAAATTCAATATCTTTACGGTAATATTTTTTTTTACTTTTAATAAGAAGTATTGTTTTCACAGCCTAGCTATTTTAATGAGAAGGCTTAAAGTATTATATTTTTAGTCTTTTTTTTGCTGAATTAGCTTCATCAATTAGTTTGATTTAAATATTTTAATCAAATTCTTTATGAAAATAATTTTTACAACTAGCTTATTTGTTTATATTTTTCATCCGCATAAGAAGTTAATAAAGGGTAAAATATTAACTTCAAGTCTCTATTTGTTGTTTTAACTATAAAACGGATCTCTGTCAATCTTTTTTGTAAATTAGGTTCCTAATACTTTAACGTCACACCGGAACCAAACTCAACATTCGCTAACTAATTTAATTCCAATATTTAGAATATGATAACTTTTGTACATTAACCGGATTTAAGAATCGTTTTCATTATTAAACCATAAATTTAATCAGCTTTCTGATGATATCAATTGTTGATAGCTAAAAATAATTTTTTAAATCATAATTTTATATAACAGGTTTAGCTGTATTTATGTAACGTAGTTATTTTATGTCACCGTGTATTGCATTTTTATAACAATATTATTATGGATGATCAATACCTTTATACTGTAGTTTTAACTCCATTATGATGATGCATTTTTTTTATCTTTCAGGCTTTTAGCCTATATGAAATGAATTTGTTTTTGAAATATGCAATTACGATTGCTTTGAATATTGTAGCTACATTTATGTAATGTAGTAATAATTTTGATTGTATTTGATAATTTATTCAAACTTAATGCAGTTGTAATTTAGTTGCATTAAGAAAACGCAATTATAATTTATAAGCATTTTTTGAATTAATTCAACTACATTTGAATTTTTTATTTTTAACTATGTTTATGTGATGTTTATGTGATGTAGTAATAATTCTGACCGTATTTGATAATTTAATTTGGTATTAAAGCATTATGTTACAATCGTTCAAAAGCTTCATTTCAAAAATTCAATGGCATCTGTTCCATCGTGTGTGGCGTCTTCCTTATTCCATCCATTCTCTGTCTAATCCCCCACTCCACCTCGAATCGCTTCCTCCGTCCATCCCTACTCCCCATCGCTTCCCTCTTCTAACCATGCCACAAAAGAAAAGGCCCAAGCCTGTTCAATCACCTTTGCCCCAAATCCTCCCTCCGGTTATTGACCGCTCTGTTTCGCTGATTAGATCTAGGCGATCCTTCGGCGTCGCATCTGCTGGCGGATCATCACCAGTTACCTCCGAACTTGTTCCTGTTGGCGAAACTGATGTGATTCCTGGTGTGACTTCGGAGTACTCTCTTTCATCCTTGCTTTAAGACATTGTCGTTGTTCCACGGCTCTCTGACTTGTGTTGTTGTGCCTCTGGTAAGCACAGTTTGTCATCTTTACTTACCTCGGCAGCACCTGTTCCCTGTTGGTCTGAAAATGAGGTTGGAATAATTAGTGATAGTGCCGTGGATATTGATGGGTTGGACTCCGATGTTGATGTGACTGTTGTTGAGCATGCTAGTGCCATGAATATTGATGCGGTTGATCGAAACAATGGAGGCTCTGATGTTGTTCCAGTACCCGTATCTTTGTGCACACTTCCAATTTGTGATAATGCTGTAGTGAGCACCGATATTCCTGCAACCTCTATTTTGGTTTCTCCCTGGCATCGGCTGCCAACGGATCTGGAAATGTTTCTGATTTGCCTTTAGAATATGATTTGAATGTAGAGTTGCATCTGGAAAAAGAATTGTTGCTTGCTGAACTGCCTCCCGATATGTGCATACCACCTGCTTATCGAAATGCCCAATCTGAAGCTTTTCAGTCCAGTAATTCTCATTTATCCTCTGTTGCTGCTAAACTTGTGGAAGTTTTTCCAAAATGGTCTTCCCTCTACAAAGCCTTACCCAGAAACGCAAGTTCTTTCTCTCCTAAGACATTTGATACGGCTGTTACTGATGGTGCCAATGTTTCGCCGATTGAGGTCGTCCAATAGGGTGTTAACTATTGGTCTGATTTTTTGGTTTGATTTTTCCTAGATTATTTCGTTCCATATAGGGAGGTACGTGACCATTGTAAATGTAAATGGAATTTGAATGGTAAGTCTTCATGTCCAGTTTTTCAACATTGTTCTATTTCAAATTCTCTAACAAAAATGACAAGTTGAGAGCACTTGAGCCCAGTCCACCTATCATTGAGGGGAAGCCGTTTATTATTACTCCATGGAGCCTTACTGTTGACAAAGCTTGGGAGTAGGTGCTTTCTATTTCTATTTGGGCTGCTTTTACACATATTCCGTCTACCCTTCAGCCTCTGTTAGGTTTGAAATGGCTTGCCAGTCTCATCGGTGACCTCAATTGTTTTAATTCTAATACCGTAACATCCCGTCATTTTGGACCATTCAAATCGACAATAAAAGCACACATGTCAGACATGAATAATTCAAAACAACAGATTGTTATTAAAATTTGGGGCAAATAAAATCAATCACAGAATCACAGACACAAAATATCAGAATAACTCGCAGCGCAATAAAATAAACATAGGAGCTCATGAAGCTTTTAGATACATAGTCTCAAACTAATACATAATACCCAAGTCTGAAAACAAATACAACGGAAAGTTAGATACATAAGTTCTCCACTACAAAAGCAAAAACTGAGTGGAAATAACTGGAATGGAAATATCAAATAGTCAGCTAAACCTCTGACGGATCTCTAGCTCCAAAAGGATGAAACCGAAGCTGTGAAACTCACTCTGAACCGAGCGTAAAACAAAATACAAAACACTCGAGTCAAGACATACATACTTATAAAATGTAAATCAACTCAAGTGAACTGCAAAAGAAATGCATCAGTAACTTAAAGGATGCTCGGGATCGTCCATCCTTTAAGGATCCTTTAAACTATCTATTATGTAGTAATATACACTATTATAATAATGTCTAAAGTAAAGTAAACTATTAAAATAGCGTTAAGGCGTTAAATTTTCCTCTTAACACATTTTATACATCCCATAGTCTATATAGTACCGTAATCCCACCCGTACTGGACGCCATCAGAGGACACTCGATAGGTATGGTACAAAACAAACTCGTAGAAGGTGCGCTAGGGTAGGTGACACGGCACAACTAGGTAATGCCAGGATATATATATCAATTACACTTCCGAACTGTTGGGCATAGCCGCAACTACCGTCCAACTCGATCCACACTTTCGAATCAAAGGTGCGCACCAAATCAGTCACAATGTAATATAATGGCTAACGATGAAGTATGTCCGATCGGAGGAGCTACCTCACTTGGCCCGTCAACTGCTCCTGTTTTAGCCACCTTATGCTAACTTACGGGAGTTTGGTCCATGTAAATATACTTTTAGGATCATCGCCACCATCTTACTTCATTGTGGAATTTCCACCGCATATACAGTTGTTAAAGTGGTTTTCGGTATCGATAGAGAGTATGCCCATATCCGATCTCGGTCTCTTTAACAACCAATCGTTATTATAACCCGTGGTTATATAAATTTCAAATGGTTTATATTTCATATCAAACATTTTCCTTTCAAACCATATAAATTCCATATCATTATGCTTTTTTAAAATAATATTCATTTTTCTTAAGTCGTAACACTTACAAACTCATTTAGTTATAACCCCTTAGAACATAAAATTTTAAAGATCATAGCACTTTAAAAATGTAACCTTTAGAACCATAGCATTTGGAATTATAACCCTTTAGGAAATTTTGTAGCATTCTGGAAATGTCATCTTTAAGAAAACGTAGCAGTACAAAAAAGCTACTGTAAGAATTCGCAGTAGTGCAAAATTGTTAGTGTAAGAATTCGCAATGGTGCAGAGTTGTTATTGCAAGAATCCGCAGCAACGCAGAATTGTTAGAGTAAGAAATCACAGCAGTTTTGAATTGTTACCATAAGAAATCGCAACAATTTTGAATTGTTACTGTTATACTTCCTACTACAACAGTTTATGTAATCAAATAGTACATATATTTGCATTTTTTATCATAGTCATTATATCATTCCTACTATGTTACTCTAATTTTCGCTATTTGTACATTAAGAAACCACACCTTTAGTTAAATAACTTTGTTATTATAATGTCAAATTTTAAAGCTAAAATCCTTATGTTAAGTTAAAAGTACGTTATTAACTTACACTTTATTTTCTTTTCAGTAAATAACATTTATCATTTTTATTTCCCAAGTTATATCGTTTACATTAGTTAAAACTTACATGTCAAATGTACGTTTTAACTTACATTTTTTTTCCACAAAAAAAACATTTATCATCTTAATCACTATTGCATGAATTAAAACTTACAATTTATAGGTTAGAATAAAATAGCATTATTAAGTCAAATCGGATTATTAAATTTCAATTTACCTTCATAATGTAAATTAGATTCCAAAATTTACATTTCCAACTATTTATTTCTTATAAAAAAAATTAACATCTATAAACCAATTTACAAAAATCATTACATTAAATTTTAGTTGATATTCACATTAAAAGATAAAAAATACTTAATAATTTTTAGGAAAATCATTTTAAATCAACCACGGAGTCTGTATAAATTCTCTACCATAGGGTCAAGTAAATACGAACATATATCATTTCAATCCGTAACTTATTAATTTTTCGGGTTTTATATCATTTCAAACCCGCAATCCCAAGTCAAATAAAATTGCTCAGGCCTATCATTTCAGCCCATAACAATTTTCCTTAATCTAAAGATCGTTCGGGTATGTATCATTTCAACCCATAGTGAAGGAACTTGCAGTGTGAGAATAGAATATGAAACAAACAGAATAATAAATAGCATATCATGGCATATGATCACAACGGGTTTAATATCACATGAAATAATATAATAAAATCATATGAAATAACCTAATATAAACATAGGTGAAATTCTCAAATTGCATATACAAATCCATACAATTCAATTATCGTCAATTTATTAAAATATAAGTATGTTGTCAAGAGTGATTATTCATCTTCTTTGGTTAGAGAAGTGATTCCAAACACAACACAATGACTACAACAAGCACGACAATTACGGAAAAGCTTGAGTGTGAGGAGAATCCAAATCCATAGCTTTGAAAAATAAAATAAATTTTATATGTAAACAAATAATTCGCATAGAAAATAAAAGTAGAAAATTGTATATTTGTAAACATATGAAAGGGCTTGTCACATAGGTTAGGTATAGGGTTTGTTTGGGTTCGGTCTAGGCTAGATTTGGGTGGGCTTTGGTTCGGCTAGGGTTAGGGTTTGGGTTCGGTCTTGGCTAGGGTTAGGGTTTGTTGTGGAGAAGGTGGTCACGGCCAAGGCAAAGCAAAGGGAAGGGTGAGGTGATGGTTCGGCTATTAGGTTTGTGGTGGGAAGAAGAGGAGCGGAGGCCGAAATTTGTTGTAGAGGAAGGGAAAAAGGAAGGAGGAGAAGAGGTTTTTGGTTAGGGTTTGTGGTTAGAGGAAGAGGAGATAGGCGTGGCTAAAAATTTTGAGGGGGGGAGGAGGAAATTTGTAGAGGCAAAGCAAAAAAATTTAGAGAAGAAGAAGATGAAGAGGAAGAAGAAGACTTACATAAATTCTATGGAGGTACAAATGAAGAATAAGGAGTCTAGAAAACCCTAGGATATTATATAGGCTTCTCATCTAACAAAAGGGTTTTCTAGCCCAATGGTATAAGCCTAACCCAATCAAAATAAAGATAAGATAAATGTTAAAGGAAAATAGCTGCGTGTAATACGCCAAAAAGTTGTAAATTAAAAACCAAAATTTTACAAAATGAAAAAAAAAGAAAATGTTTGAATTAAACCCATCTTCATAAAAAAAGAGTAAAAGTTCAAAATTCAAATTTTCACAGAAAATCAAACTTTGACCAAAGTTTACCAAAATTTGAAATTTAAGAAAAATCTTTATTTTATTAAATTTGGAAGAACATTTCACGTCAAATCCCAAAATTTTACATTAGATTTCCAAATTTATCAATTTTAAGATAATTATATTCAACATTTCAACGAATTTTCATTGAAAATATTTCAGAAATTTTGCGGGTTGTTACATTCTCCCCCACTCAAAACTTTTCGTCCTAAAAAAAGGAGACCAGAAAACAAAGAAGGATAAGGTAGGATAACGAATAGTAGCTGAAACAAACAAATCCGGATTCGAAGCATGAATGCCTTCTTCCATTTTCCAAGTACAATCCCGATCATCAGTGCTCCATTGCACTTTGACTAGGTTGATAGATTTTCTTCGAAGCTGCTTCGTACCTCTATCGATAATACGAAGTGGCTTCCTCTCGATGTTAAGATTTGGCTCAACATCTAAACTCTCGAGAGTAGAAGGCTGGACAATCAAAGACGGATCATAAAGATACTGAAGACGATGCAAAACATGGAACACAATATGCACTCCAGAAAGCTTCTTAGGCAAATCCAAACGATAAGCTAAGGAACCAATTCTCTCTAAGATGCGAAAATGACCAATAAACCTAGGAGCGAGCTTCCCTCTCCGACCAAAATGAATCACATTTCTTAATGGAGAGACCTTAAGGAAAACCTGATCACCAACAGAAAATGCCAGACTCCTCCTACGCCTATCAGCATACTTCTTTTTTCTATCCTGAGCAATCATCATCTTTTTTCCAATCTCCTCAAGCTTCTCAGATGCTTCAGAATCATATTCGGACCAAGAACCAAACGATTACTGGATTCAATCCAGCAAGATGGAGATTTGGAAGGGCGTCCATAAAGAGTAGCAAATGGAGACATTGCGATAATAGCCTGAATTCAAAAAAAAAGGGATAAAATAGATAAATGTTTAAGACAACCTTAAATAGATATTTGAGATTATACCTGATAACTATTGTTATAGGTGAATTCAACAAGATGAAGATGATCTTCCCAAGATCCTCCATAATCAAGGACACAAGCACGAAGAAGATCTTCTAGAATCTGATTCACTCTTTCCGTTTGACCGTCGGTCTGCGATGGTAAGTAGTGCTCAGATTCAGACGAGTACCTCAAGATTCCTGAAAAGATTTCCAAAACTGACTAGTAAAGATGGGGTCTCTATGACAAACAATACTGACCGGAACACCATGAAGACGAACAATCTCTCTCATATAAACTCAGCCAAACTAGAAGCAGAACGGTTAGATCTAACCGGAATGAAATGAGATGACTTGGTCAATCTATCCACAATAACCCAAGTATTCTCATTACCTCTCCTAGTCCTCGGTAATCCATCAACAAAATCCATAGAAACTTGTTCCCATTTCCAATTGGGAATCTCAAGGGGTTGCAATAATCCAACAGCCTTTTGAAGATCAGCCTTCACCTGTTGACAAGTCGCACATCTACTAACAAAAAGGAAGATACACACTTCATATCCCTCCACCAATACAGCTTCTTCATATAATGGTACATCTTCGTCACACCTGGATGAGTAGAAAGTCTGGACCGATGATTTTCCCGAAGTAATTCTTTCCCCAATCCATCAACATTCGGGACACAAATCCGATTATTAATCCTCAAAATCCCTCCAACATCGATCTGAGCTCCACTTCCATCTTGGCTGCTACCACCAACTATGTTATGAACATTCTCCTTAATAAGCCTAATTATCCTATCCTCATCCTGCTTAGCAACAATACGTTCCATAAGAGGAGACGAAACAACAAGCTGACACAATATCGTCTTCTTTCGACTCAAAGCATCGGCTACAACATTAGCTTTTCCAAGGGTATAGTTGATGTCGAAGTCATAAGAAGCTAGAAACTCAAGCCATCTAACATGCCTCAAATTCAAGTCCTTCTGGGTGAAAAAATATTTCAAAGACTTATGATCCATGTGACGACCCGAAATTTTTGATATCTGAAAAATGGAATATTTAATTGATTTTAAATATTTGGAAGTTGGTTTAACTTGAATTTCATATATCACTACTTATTTTTTCAATTTAATTATTGACTTTAATTATTGAAAATTGGGAAAATTTGTTGAATCTGGAATTACAGGCTTGTTAAAAATAAATTGATAGTTTATAAAATTTATAATAGTGATACTACAGATAACATATGTGTTAAAATTGAATTTGAAAGTAATTTGTTCAGTTTTGAAAATATATCGTTTAAATTGATATTTAAAAATAGTCTTCCGTGGCACAGCCTCGGAATTCGACGAAACAAGTTCCATTGGATCCGTATTAGTGTATTTTTATCGGATTTCAATTTTCGCAGTGTTTGGAGTTGCCGTATGGTCGTACGATAGATAAACGCGCTGAAACTATATCGAAATTTCAATGTAATGGCGGGTTCAAAAAGTTATCTTCTCCATACGATCGAGTTAGGACTCGAAACCTTTTCCAGTGCGTTCGGAATAGGGGTTTAACATTATAAATACGTAGCGACACGCCTCGATAGGAGTTCGGAATTTCGGATTGCATATATCAAGTCGATTTAAAATTTGAATTTAAACTTTGATATAATTTATAAACTAAATAATGTTTTTACAATTCTCTACACGTGTTCCCCTGCTATTTTAGATCGCGTATATGTGTTTTCTTCGTCTTCCAAAATATGTAATCGGTCTTAGAAAAAAAAACTTAAGAAAAAGAAAATCAGATCGAAGAAGAAATGGCCGAGCATTTTTAAACCGTCTTCCCCTCTTTCAATTTTTTCCCCATTTGAACTCATACCTAACCAGGCCTCCCTCTCTCGGAATTCTGAGCCGAAATCAATTCGTACCAGAGAAAAAAGATGGGGGAAATCCCGAGCCTATCTCCTCACATGGCCGCTCCCCTAAGATCATTCGATATCTTCCCAAGTCAAGCGTGATAACCTTTTCGTGTTCGAAATCAAGCTCGAGGGTTCAGGCAAGTTCCTCGCCGCGACATGGATGTTCGAGTAGGCTGGGTCGCAAGCTTATGAGCTCGAGTTCGAGCTCGAAATGCGTGAGCATGGCAAGTGTTCCCGAGCGCGCGCGAGTATTTGGTGGAGACAGTTCTAGGGGAAAGCACTCGATTAGGGTTTTGGACGGGGCTAGGCAACTCAGAGGGAAGGCAGGCACTCGCGTTGGTTTGGGACTCGAGTGTTTGTTTGAGGCTGTGACGATGGCCTGCAGTGAGGTATATCTTCTGATTTATCTTTATCAATTTAAGTTTTTATGTAAACAAGTATATATACAGAATGGAAGAAAAAAATATATACATATGAGGAGAAAAAAGAAGAAGAATATAATAGTAAGATATAAAAATGGATTTTCATTTACAGTTAGCATATATATAGTAAGTAAACAGAAAATAAATCTTGACGGTAAGATAAAAGTTTTTAATTTTAAGTCAGCATATATATATATATGTGTGTGTGTGTGTGTGTGTGTGTGTGTGTGTGTGTGTATTTACTGAAGGAAATATAAATAAATAAATATACACACACACACACATGTAAATATACAAATTATATTTTTTATATAGATAAGCTTGAAAAGGAAAAACATAGAAACTTAAAAAAGGTTGAAGGTTTATATGAAATTAGATTTTGAAATCTATAAATTATTTTTATAAGTATACATGTAGTTTCAAAAGAGAATAAAAATACATATATACCTATTTTCATTCACTAGTTTAATTTTAAAATAATGGAGATTAATTTGTCTAATAAAACCAATTTATTTAGTTACTAAAATATATATTTTTTTTAAAAAGAAGAAAAATTATTAGTTAAAATAAATTTATTTAAATGGCAACCAATTGTCCGATTATTCGAAATATTAATAAATTGTATAATGTTTGTACAAGGTCAAAAGTCGAGGAAACTAAGGCAATATTGAAGTGGATTGCAAATAAAAGCAAAGGTGAGTTAATCTCACTCATCTCGGATTTCTGGTTAATTTAAATAGTTAATTTAAATTATTAGTTGATGGATTGGATAGACTGGATGTGATAGTATATATATATTAATATATATAGTATATATATTTGGAGTGATTGATTTCTCGCATTATATAGCGGATGAGACCCTATGCGCCACATAATAGCGGATGATATTATATTAATTGCATATACCATGATATTCCACCTCGAAGTGGAATTGGTATTTTATATTGTGCTAACATCTGTGGATGCAGGGAAATAGATTGGAAGGATCCAACTGGATTCCTCAAGATAGTTAGATTTATTTAAATATTCTGTGTTATGATTTATTGGATGTTATGATTTATTAGATAAATCTGCGATAAATTATGCTGGTAATTTGAAATAATGGATGCAATGGTTTGATTGAATATATTTGGGTATACCGAGTTACCAAAAATATATAGATTGGATTTTGGTAAAGAAAATAAAAGGAGAGCGATTTTGTAAGTAAAATAATTTTGGAGAATTGGGATAATTAAAGAATGAATTGGGGAAAAGATAAAAGTTGATTTTAAATTCAAATAAATAATTCCGGTATGGAAAAGGATATATATGGATAAATGAGAATAAATGAATTTTAAACTTAAGTGATATTATTCAAGGGAATAAAGAATTTATTTTAAATTCAAGGTTTAAATTTTGTTTAGAAAGATAAAGAAGAGATTTGGAAAAGAATGAAATTGGTATTCAGTTTAAATAAGATTTTAGATTATAATAAAGAAATTAAATCTGAAATTTATGAGTTTGAAATAAATTTGGATAAGTAAAGGGATTTATTTTAATGGAGTAAAATTTGGAAATCAATCTGGAATTTGATTTTGTTGTTAAAACCGTGTTTTGAAAGAAGGATGAGACTATGGAATTTATAAACTGGGTTTTTAAAGTGAAATGGATATCAGTGGATATTTGAAAGTATAAATTCACGGTACGAATTTATAAAAGAATGCAGATTTGTTTTAAAAACAAACAGTGGTATTTTTTTTAAAAGGTATGGAAATTGGAAGTGTATTTCCCTGGAAAGCCAAGTATATTTTAAAAGGAGACTTTTTATAAGTAAAAGACTTTAAAATTTTGTTTTAAAGAAATGTTTTAGAATATTTATTATTTTTAAATGTTTTAAAATTTTAAAGTAAATATTTTTCAAATTTATTTTAGTAGTAAGTATTTAAAGGTTAATTGGCATTATGTTTTAAAAAGACAATTATTAATATTTATATTTTATAAAATAGTTTTATTTTAAAAGATAGTTTGGTTAAAGTTATATTTAAAACTTGTATAGAATTTTGTAACTCTTATTTTAAATTTAGTATGGCTTAATTTTTATTTTAAAAATTAGTCTTATATTTTATAAAGTAGCTTTATTTTAAATATTTTTTCGAATAAAGTGTTTAAGTTGTTTTTAATTTAAATGTTTTAAAGTATATTTTAAAACAAAGTGTTTTAAATTGTTTTAAAATCTAAAGTATTGGTACTTGGTGAATTCAGTGGAAATAGAAAACATTTGGGAAATTTATTCCGTGAGGAAAGGATGGTTTGAAATCGTTTTCAAAGGGTTGAAAAGTGGAAATATTTCTTGCAAAGATATTTTGCGGCAAATAAATAATTTAGGATAAATTATTATGGCTGATGATTGTTTGTGAATGTTATTTGATAGTTAAATAACCGACTATCAATATTGACCAAATGCGCTGATCGTTTCGAAGAGACCGGGATCGGGATTAATTTTCCAAAAACCATTTCGATCCGGTTTGAACGTTTTCGTGAGGAAGACAAGAGCTGGGAGCCGAAGATAGAGCAGTGAAGTGCAAGGGATAGTCACTACTAATCCTGAGGGTGATTCCAAAATGGATGTAGTAGGAGTAGTGCCTTTGGTTCTGTTCGAACCCGGGACGGACTTGTAAGGATGAATGCTTTCAGTACATCGTCAGGAGGACGATGACCATTCTAAGAAATGTGTTCTAAAATGGTAACGCTTAGCCCGAGCCTCATCAACCTGGAATGACTGAAAATCAGGGGTTATGCCGCAAGCCTAAGTGGGTCGCGCCCATTAAGGTAAGGTCATCCCTATCTAGATGTCCCTTTTTATTTCGGCTGTGTGGTGCGGTTGCTGATCCCAACCGTGGCGTGATCTTACTCGGGATCATCCAGTAAGGGGTAGTCTCGGTCTTGTGTTGCAGGGGATCGGGAAGGATCCTCGGTACGCTAATCTAAACCAGGTACTATGATGGTGGTGCCCCAGTGCCTAGTTATTAGTTGGAAACTCATTCTCCCTACGTGCCTTTACAATTTTGTTTGTATACCTATTAGCTGGAATTTAATAAATGTAACAATTTCAGCTATTTGAATAAGTATCTGTATATAGACACTGTTATAATATCAAAATATTTTGATAAGAAGTGTATTGGCTATCGTAAGGTAAAAAACCGACATGTTTACTTATGGCGTGGTCTTACGAGATGCTTTTGATTTTCGAAGGATTTTGAAACTTTGATAATCCAATTGAGCGTGTTTTCTAATGATGGTTTTCCAGACTGACTCGGGTGTTATTTAACTATAATGCTCGGGTCAGACCGATTATTATAGAGTACAGATTTTGGATGGACTGTTGTGGATCTCAGGAGACGAGCTAGATGGCGAGATGTATCCGACGTATTTGACGTATATTCCGTTGTGTATTCAGTTTTGGAAGGATGAGTTATTATAACTTTCATGAATTATGTTGTTGATTGTATTGTACTCTAAAGATGTATGTATAAAACAGATATATTTTTCTTTTGTGTAAAGATCTGTTATTACCTATTATATTTTATTCCGCTGCGATGGTAAGATTCTGTGTTATTTATTTTCTCTTCTTCTATCTCCTTCTTCTTTAACTCCTATGGTTCGATTTTTCGGGCGTCAAAAAATAGGGCCGTTACATTTTAGTATCAGAGCTGAAGATTAGCGAGAACCTTGGCTCTGGTGGGGATTACTCAATAGAAATAGAGTCCGTAAATAATCTATAATGAGTTTGAGTGTATTAATAGCACGAGAGCGTATTTGTTAGTGAATATAAAAATTGTTTTTATATTGTGTTGGCTTATTGATTGAGTGTTTATAGATTCTGGTCGATATGTGGGACGCTATGTTATCAATAGGAATTTCTAAACTCTTAAACAAGATAAAACGACACAGTATGGTTTTAAAAATAGGGTAAATGAAATAATTTTACCCAAATTATTTTTGTATATAAAAGTAATAATTTTTTGTAAATTATTACAGTTTTATATGGTTGCTTGGTTATTAGGAAGTGATAATATTAAAATTGATATATGTGAACTGAAATAAGAAATCGAGATTATAACCAAAGTTAAGGAAATAAGTTCAGATAATAGAATGGAATTTGTAAATGTGAATTATAAATGTGATTTATAATAGAATAAAATTCCAGAGGAGTATTTGAATATGAATTAAAAGAATTCGGAATTGAAATTTTGAAAATTGAATTCCTTTGAGTTTGTAGATGGTTTTCAAAGGTTTTGGAGAAATAATAGTGATATTATTTCGGACATATTTTTGAATTGGATTTGAAATCTGGTGAGATTTGAAATTTAAAAATATTTGAGGGGTTTTAAAGAGATAAAGCATTGAACTCTTTTCGGTCGTTGGAAAAAAACTTCGGTAATGACTGTAGCATCGTCGATGTTCATTTTCGAGTTTTAGAAAGGGGGATTGTTACCCGAATGATTTAATTTGGTGTTGTTTGCAAAAACCGGATTGGTTTTAAAAATTCAAGAAATAATTGGATATGCAATTTGAATTATGGATTTCAAAAATGATTTTTAAAAATATTGAAGTTTTGGGTTAGTACAACCGTTTTTATTTTAAAATACAAAGGAATATTTTGGTTTGGATATAATTGATTTCAAAAATGATTTTGAAATGTTGAATAGTTGATTAAAAAGAGACTTTAGAATCTTATTGAAAATGCAATTGGAAAATAAATAAGGTGGAAAAACTTATAGAAGTAAAAATTCGAATTCAAATGGAATGTAACCGAATCTAGTAAATAAAAGTAAAAATTTATTTTATTGGAAGTAAATTTGTGGGAGAACAAATTTATTTAAATTTGCAAGTAATAGAACTAGAATTAAAGTTGAATAATGGAATCAATTTAAATTGTGTTAGGTAAATTAAAATTATAGAATTTGTTCGAGAAAACTAAAAGAAGTAAAAGTTTAGAAATAAACTTTTTATTGAAATTTGTTTAATAAGATTCAACTTGAAAAGGGTCAAATAAAGATAAGTTTGACTAGCGAATAAAGTTAGAAAGATAAACAAATTAAAGCCAATTGGTAAATGGAAGGGAAATAAAATCGTGAATAGACAAATGAATTTACATTTGTAAGTAAATAGGATTTAAACTATGGGAATTAATTTGAATCATATGAAATGGAAGTTAGTCAAGATTTGGCTATATAAAATAAAGGACTGAAATAAAATTGGTGAGTAAACTAACTAATTCAAGTGAGTAAGCAAATGAATTGGAATTGTAAAATGGGATGTCATTTAACTTAAAATGTGTAAAGTAAAATGAAGTCATAGAATTCATTCAAAGTGAACTAAAATTATAAAAGTTTGGAAATAAGAAATTGTTTAAGATTTAAAATAAATTAGTAAGTGGAACTAATTTAAATAATGATATGAACCAGCTGTGAATGGAAGATAGTTGATAAAATTCAATATTCAAAGTTTGAAGATGAATTGAATTCAAGTAGAATTGGAAATGAAAATATGGAATGAGAATTTGGAAATAGTATCGAGATTTGAGATAAATGTAAATTGAATTCATATGGATTTGGAGATCTAGTTTAAAAATAAATGGATATTAAGGCTAAAGTGGTAGAGTAATAATATAAGAGTATATAGAATGCTTATATTAAAACTTAAGAAATGAATGGTGGAATTCTTGAGTAAGTTTGGCATTGGGAATATACTAAGTAATTTTGGAATGGAGATTAAGTGAAGTTGTGAAATGGGATAATTGTGGATAAGTGAATAGAAATCTAAATAATGTGAATAAAAGAGAAATGATATAGTTAATAATCAATGGATATAAATACGAAAGATGTATGTATATTATTTATTTGCATAGTGATTTGATTCAGATTCGAGCATAGAATTTCGTGGTAGTTATACCGATATGAATTGGGATTTTTCACTCGATTTTCGACGGCGAATCTGAGTTTGGATTTTTGATTGATTCTGCAAATTCTCTATCATAGTTTGTGGCTATGCAAGGAGGATGACGGTTTTTGATCAAGAAACCAGATCTGAGTCCGCACTAGGAAGTCGGGTGGACGATACTAGTTCGGAAATGAAATTGTGTGGTCGAGTGAGCGATCGAATTTGATATTGCATACGGATGTTATATGTACATCGTACGGGCTTGAATGAAATAGATGAAACTTTTGAAAAGAAACGTATAAAATGATTTTGGGATTCCGTGATTAGATGTTACGGCTAAGTAGGATACAGGTGTTTTAAAGGCAAAGGGATAATTGGGATTTTTGATTTTGAAGATAAATTGTAAATTTTCTCTGTAAAGGTATGTATTTAAATTTCTGTAGGAAATTTGATAATTTTCTTGTCTAGCCACTTGGCCTTTTGTTTTCTTTTGAGTTTTGGGGCCCGTAGAGGCATTTTGTAGTTGTACCAAGCTAGCCGCGCAAAGGAGACATTTGCGAATTTTTACGAAAATTTTGAGAGTTAGAAAAATTTTGAGAAAATTTTGATAATTTAAAATTTGGTTTTAAATTTAAATTTGAATGGTTGGGTAAGTGACATTGGTTGGAAACTGTGGAGGGTTTCGGGGAAATTAGTAGAACTGATAGTGGGTATTTGATAAAAATATTTGTGTAGGCAAGTTGTTAAAACTGATTGATTTTGGGAAAATAGAAATCGAAATATGAATCATTCTTCTTAACAAGTAATTTCATGGACGAAATTCTTTTAAGGGGGGAGGAATGTGATGACCCCAAATTTTTGATATTTGAAAATTGGAATATTTAATTGATTTTATGCGACGACCCAACTTTCTACCACCAGAAAATCGCATCATCTTTAAGAAAGAAAGGGATAGAAAAGAGAAAAGATAGAGAAGAAGAAAGAAACAACATCAGAATCTAAACAGCGGAACGAATAAATTATATTAATCATATAATACTTTACATAGTTTACAATCATTATCAGAGATACACAGCATAATCAACTCATACTAGACAGTTATAGACACCTGTCTAGTTATACAACTCAAAGACAAACAACTCAGAGAACACACAGCGGAATACTCTATAGCTATACGCAGAAGCCTCCTGGTCCATTTGCTCCTCCTGAATTCGTCAAGCCAACCTAAAATCCTAACCTGAATTCCCTTGGCTACTCGTAAAAATTTGAGTACCCAAGAGTTTAAGAAAAACAGAATAAACTCCGGGTCAGACATGGGTCTGATGTGAGTAAACGGTTAAAGTTGCTTAACTTTAAAAACCTTTTAAAAGGAAAGGTATCACGTAAGACTTCCCACACATAAACATGGAAAAGTTTTTACCTTATGCTAACCAAAACATTTGATAGGAAATCCGATGATATTATAATAGTGTCTAGGGTTTTCAAATAAATAAGAAATAGCCGAAATTGTTACATTATTAAATTCCAGCTACTAGCCACAAAAGTGGGTAATACAATCAAAACCGTTGTCACTTATTGGATTTTGGATTCCATACAATGGCAGGGCTACTGGGGTACCGCCCGTCACAGTACGTGGCCTAGATCACCATACCGAGGATTACTCCCAATCCCCTGCAATACAAAGCCTGACCCATTCCTTACTGAACAGTTCCAAATAAGACAACCCCGACGGTTGTAGCTATTCAACCGTCCACACAGCCGAAATAAAAGGGACCTCTAGACAGGGGTAAATCTTACTCTCCAGTGGGTGCGACCCACGAAGCCTTGCTGCACCTTCCCTATTTTAGCCATTCCCCGTTGATGAGACTTGAGGTTACTATTACCTTTATAGGACATATCACTTAGAATGCTCATCCTGACGATGTTCTGAAAGCATTCAATACATACAAGTTCGTTCCGGCTTCGAACGAAACCGAAGGCATTATCTCGTTACACTCATTTTGGAATCACCCTCAGAGTCAACGACAATAACCCTTGCACTCTGAATCACCATCTCAATCTATAAGGACTAATTCCGTTAACTCATTACGGAATCACCCACAGAGTTATACTAACGTAAAGCCCTTACACCTCGAGTCTTCACAAAGCTCCATTTTGATTCACGACCTAACGTTATTTGGAATCGATGTGGTTTTCGGATATCCAAATATGGAAACCCGATCCCGGTCTCATCGAAATCCAAAGCGTGTCTTTTAAGTTCAAGTTGTTTTAAAGGTTTAAAACAATTCAATACAGTATCTATATACATACAGATAGATAACTCACAAATCACAATTGATAATCAACATTATCAAATAATAGGAAATCCACATTATCAATATCATAATAGATAAATCCATATATCAACATTCCAATTGATAACCTATATATTCATCATAATGCAACCAAGTATTCATATCACACAACCATACTTATCTCATTACTGAGATCACAAAGCATTCAAGACAATCAATGTCATCCGTTCATACATAAGCAATGATTCACTCATACCACAATATAATTAATTTAAAATGAATTAAATTAACTATCTCTAATCTTTAATTAATTTAAAGTGAATTAAATTAATTACTTCATCTCTTAATTAATTTAAAATTAATTAAATTAATTACTTCATCACAATAAAACATTAATTAAACCAATTAATTAATCATCATTCTAATTAATCAACCTTGATTAATTATCTCTTAATCAAGTAATTAATCCTTAATTATTTTCATTAATCATATCAATTAATGAACCTTAATTAATTAATCATGCTTAGATTAATTGCTTTAATTTAATCAACTTAAATACAGTAATTAAATATTCTTAATTACTTCTTAATTACTTTTAATTACTTTATGAATTCATTGATTTATTACACCAAGTAATAAACCTTTAATTACTTTAACAAGTAATTTACCCATTTAAAATTACTTTCCAATCAGTAATTTACCTAACTCAATTACCTCTGTAATTTATCAATTACTTATCTTAAGTAATTAATCTTATCAAAACTTTATTAAGTAAACATACTTAACCATTTATCAAGTGACCATATTTAATTAATTAACAAATTAATTAACCTACTTGATTTCACTCATCTCATAAAACAACATTGAGTAATCCATCCCTAATTACTCATTAACCCAAATTAATCTTCAATTAACAGATTAATTATCTACAAATATTTATTAATAAACCTTAATTATTAATCAATTCTTTAATCAAAAGTAATTAATTACTAATTACTTTTATAATTAAATAATTAAACTTAATTAACTAATTAATCAACTCTTAATCATTAATTAATAAAACTTAATTATTAATTAACAACCTTAATTACAAATTAATTAATCTATAAATAAAATTAATTAATTCTTAATTATAATTAATTAACCTTAAATAAAAATAGTTAATTAATTCTTAATTAACTAGCGTTATAAATTAATAATCCTTTAGTTATTAATTAAAAGAACCCAATTAAACTTAAATAAACCTTTATTAAATAATTACTATTTTAATTAACTATTAATTACTTAGTTAATAAGTAATTACAATTTAATTAAACATTAGACATTAATTAAATCATCATCTTAATTAATAGTTAATTAAATAAATAATTATACTTAATTAATTAATTAATTAACCCCTTTTTAAAATAATAATTAAATGAAGGAATTAACTTAAAATTCTTTAATTAATCAACTGGTTACAAATTATTAATACTTAATTAATTATTTTAAGATAAAACATTATCTTGAATAAATCTTGAAATCTTTATCTTAACTTAATTCATAAATTAAATTAAGATATAAAATAATCATTAATTACTTTCCCTCAATTATTAATTAACAAATACTAAATTCAAATAAATTGCTAAAACTTCAATTGTTAATTAATAAATCATTTATAAATTTCCTATTTTAATTTCCAAAGTAAATTTTGAAAATAACATTAAAAATTTAAAACATTCATACAAAATTCTTTTATAAAAACAAATAAATTTAAAGGATAAATTTAAATTTAACTTAAACAATTTAAGGTTAAGCTTACTTATTTTAAATTTCAAATTTTGTTAAGTATTTCCATTTTGATTCAACCTATATTCATGAATCTAAGGAAACAAAACACATCTTCTTTTCTTCTTATTTTTTTACAAATTTGATTTTAAAATTTTAAAAACTGTTTCAATTTTAAACTAAAACTGTTAACACATAACAGTTACACCCTGCAACAAAATAACTCCTGAAACCACGCAAGAAATTCTCGAGCTATCTCCCTTACTACCCGAGACCTACTTTGAGAAAACATGGTAACTCCAACAACCCAAAACCAAAACCCATCTCACTGACACAACACCTCCAACGTGCACCTGCACCGGTGCCGGAGCCACCCTTGGCCAACGTTGACTTCGCCGACAAGTCATTCTACCTCCCTACAAACCTCCACGACCAACCAAACTCCAACATCTACTCCTAATAAAAATCGAGCATCCCTGGGTATACAGAACCCCAAACCCATCATCAGCAAATCCCAATTCGAATCGCCTCCGATCAATTATAGCTTCCAGAACTCTGGCCATAGCTCGATGATCCACCATGCTTTCTTCACCAGAAATTCCATCAAGCTTGATGCAGTTTTGAAGACACCATGGTTCGATTTACAGTAGAATTCAAAAACTAGGTTTAAAATCAATTTTAGCAAATTCAAAACTTCTCAGTGATTTAAAAATTCATTAACCATTTTTACAACAATCACTGATACCTCATCTAGCTCGATCAACAAATTCAAGCCACCCAGATACACAAATCTACAGAATTGGGCAAAAATTCAATTTCCAGTAAAGTCCCAAATTCCCACTTAATACAGATTTTAAAAATTGTGGATTTCTTTTTAAAATTCATAATTTTTAATGACAATCCAGATTATAAAGTTATTTTATCAAATTTTATCATTTTATTTCACACATTGGTGACTAAGTATCATTGCTATATTGGTTTACCAGAAACTTCAAACATTAAGACTCTGTTCATCTTTAAATCCTAATTCATACTTAAACTAATTTACCTTGTTTAAATTTTAAGACTAACATTTGTTAAAATATAATAACTTGAAATTTCTGATTATATCTTAATCTACAGTAAGGTGAAACATGAATATATCATGCACATATTCAATCCTTACACAATTTTACAAATACACAGACATAAATTCATATTCACTACAAACATCATTATAAACTCCTAGCAACAGCTAATTAACTAATTAAGTTTAGTAAAAATGTTTACTCACCTTATTAAGGAATGCAGTGGTTTGCAAATGAACTGGAAATTTCAAAAGATTTAGAATTTGAAGATGATTCCCCCCTACAAACAGAAAGCTTCAGGTAATACTTTGAATACTTGCTAGCTTATCTATTTGCTTCAGATTCCCTCTTTAAAACTTGCATGCATATGAAAATTTGGTGCAGACATTCAAAATGCAGAATCTGGGTTGAAAGTTGCATCAAGTTTTTGAAAACATTTTGCAGATTCTTGAATTTTTTTGAAGATTTTTGGTTTACAGGTTTTGGATGTTTAATTTGAGCATGAAATTTCTAGATTTTTTTGTTGAGGAAGATTTGAAGATTTTCTGGTTTTGGGAAGTGAAGATTTCAGGGAAAAGTTTCTGGTTTCTCTTAGAATTGAACAAAAATGTTTAAAGAAAAGAAAGTGAAGAGATAGGATGATTATATAGGATAAATTTCAGATTTTAATAAAAAGAAAAGAAAATACAAATATTATGACACTTGTCTTTTGTTTACACAAATGGTTTCATACTTGTTATCATATTGTTTTAAAACTTAACAGATGTCAAATAAAGTTTGTTTTTAATTTTAAAGAAATTTAAAAGCATTTTTTTTAATTAATTTCCAAATTATCAAATCATGTTTTCTTAATTTGAAAATTGCTTTTCTATTAAATATCTAATAACAAATACACTTATACATTCATAAATGTATACTTAATTTATAAAATACAACCTTTTAAAAAGAAATGTAACTAAATATAATTTAAATAAAATTATACAACATTTCAAACTTATTTTAAATACTATTTTAAAAAGCCCTTTGTATTTATTCTTTATTAAATAAACACAAATCAAATTTGTTTAGATAAACTTCTATAAAAGAAAAATAAAACAAAATCTTATTTCTAATTAAAATATTATCTATGTAATTTAAAACCAAACTATGTATTATTCTATTAAATTTGTATGTATATTCTTGAATTCAAATTTATTCATTTTCAAAGTCAAATCTAAAATAAATTTAAATCAATATAAACAACTATTTTAAAATAAGCTCACTATTATTTACAAGTAATATATCCTATTTTGAAATCAATTTAAAATACCCAGATTTAAATATACAGATATAAATGCATTTTAAACACACTTATAAATTTTAAAAACAATAAATCTATTTAGAATTTATTTACACAATAAATTAATTAATCTTAATATAAAACCAATTTATAACCAAAATTAAAACATTACTTGGTTAAATATTTTTGAAAATAACAGTTTTATCAATTCAAATAATTTAAATTAAGAGATTATCAACATTTTAAACTCTTGGAAATTCCGGGATATTACAATCCTCCCCCCTTAACAGAATTTCGTCCTCGAAATTTGAAACAAAGATAATCCACAGTTTCACTTTATCTCAACCAATTCAAACATACATAACAACCATACACTATCAATCAAACAAACAATTTCATCCAACCAATCAATTCAATCAAATAAGCAATGCTAGCTATCCGGACACAGATTCCGGATAAACTTCCTAAAATTATCTAGAGTTTCCCCAGTACAGTCATAGGGATACTCGCTCTACTAAACCCAACTAGCTATACTTATAAGCTACTGAGTTCCTACTCAGCTAGATCTATAATTTATACAAGATACCAGACCAAGAATAAGTCTGATCAACAACTAAAAAAACTTTACAGAACTACTGGTCTCCAATTTCGGATTCCAAATTCTTCTGTTACTTAACCTCAAAACTTTACCTGATGATCCGGGTGCCTACAGATCCTACCCGATCAGCTCAACCTTCGCCGATGCTTCTACAAACAAACTGGATCAACTCACAAACTGATCCTCACAAGATCAATCCAAAATCAAACCAAACTTTACTATCAACAGAAGAAAACAACTTCTCCCATCTGGAAAAGACAGAACAGAATCACTCGCCGACTTGCCTCAAATTCTGAAAAATAAATTCAGAAGAAAACTCTCTAATCCAAAATACTGCAACATCCAGTTGCTTCTACTGAAGAACAACAGCCACCTTGCTTCCGCTGCACAACTCTGATCTGGAGCAGTTGAAAATGCCGTCGAATGAACACAAGCACCGACCAAACATCATATCACGGAAATAAGGTTCAACAGAAGTTCCAAGAAATACAGAGCTGCTTCACCAAGCCACCAATCTAGGAGACAACCTTCTACCCAACTGAATCACTTGTATTACTCCTGACATCAAGTCGATTCAGAACTCAATCTCCAATGCGGGAAATCTCTAACTCTCCTGAAGATATATCTAGAAAAATCTCCAGCAATCACATAACCCTCACATTCTCTAGAGATGCTAAAAATCCAAGCAAGAGACTATCTAAGATAATCTTCCAAACCATCGCAAGTCACTTTTGCGATCAACCAATCCAACATCCAAGATACTGTCCTTTCTCCACCAATCAAAACAGTTTATCCTCTACCAACTAATCCATCGAAGAAACAGATCCTCACTGCTGCTTCTGAATTCCATTTTCAGGAAATGCTAAACCAAAAAGATCTTCCTGCAAAAACACAGAACACTCCCGAGCTGCACCGCTAAGACAGATGCCAAAGACTTCTTATCCAAATCTCTTTGAGAATCTCGGACTTCCAACTAAACACAAACATCCCGCTGAACTCAGCCATAACACCGAAGCAAACACACTTCCTTAAACTTGTTCCGAAAGAAAACATCTCCGGAGACTTCCATAGTCACTGCATCTCATCACGCAGCTACTACTTCCTGAGATCGCCAAGATATCATCACTTGCTTCTGCCTAATCAACAGATCCAAACTCTCAAAAATCCGCTCACACGAGCGCGATCAAACTTACACTTCAAAGATGAACTCCGAACCTTAACAGGTTTCCTTCAGAGATCAATGAAATCCTTATACCAAACTACAAAGATTACTCGAGATGGTATTAGGTCTACAGTCTCGACAAATACACTTCCAACCTCAAACATTCAAACTCCAACCAATGGTAGTCGTGTTACACACACTACTACCCCATCTACCTTTATAACTTATATCGAAAAACCCGAACAGGTAATCCAACAGATAGGTAGAAATATATATATATATATATAGTTATATAAAAATTACAAGTTCGCTCTCTCAAGAAAGACACCACTACAGAGCCTAGGTATTCACTCAAACTAATGCTCTGATACCAACTGCGAAGACCCGACTTTCTACCACCAGAAAATCGCATCATCTTTAAGAAAGAAAGGGATAGAAAAGAGAAAAGATAGAGAAGAAGAAAGAAACAACATCAGAATCTAAACAGCGGAACGAATAAATTATATTAATCACATAATACTTTACATAGTTTACAATCATTATCAGAGATACACAGCATAATCAACTCATACTAGACAGTTATAGACACCTGTCTAGTTATACAACTCAAAGACAAACAACTCAGAGAACACACAGTGGAATACTCTATAGCTATACGCAGAAGCCTCCTGCTCTATTTGCTCCTCCTGAATTCGTCAAGCCAACCTAAAATCCTAACCTGAATTCCCTTGGCTACTCGTAAAAATTTGAGTACCCAAGAGTTTAAGAAAAACAGAATAAACTCCGGGTCAGACATGGGTCTGGTGTGAGTAAACAGTTAAAGTTGCTTAACTTTAAAAACCTTTTAAAAGGAAAGGTATCACGTAAGACTTCCCACACATAAACATGGAAAAGTTTTTACCTTACGCTAACCAAAATATTTGATAGGAAATCCGATGATATTATAATAGTGTCTAGGGTTTTCAAATAAATAAGAAATAGCCGAAATTGTTACATTATTAAATTCCAGCTACTAGCCACAAAAGTGGGTAATACAATCAAAATCGTTGGCACTTATTGGATTTTGGATTCTATACAATGGCAGGGCTACTGGGGTACCGTCCGTCACAGTACGTGGCCTTGATCACCGTACCGAGGATTACTCCCAATCCCCTGCAATACAAAGCCGGACCCGTTCCTTACTGAACAGTCCCAAATAAGACAACCCCGACGGTTGTAGCTATTCAACCGTCCACACAGCCGAAATAAAAGGGACCTCTAGACAGGGGTAAATCTTACTCTCCAGTGGGTGCGACCCACGAAGCCTTGCTGCACCTCCCCTGTTTTAGCCATTCCCGGTTGATGAGGCTTGAGGTTACGATTACCTTTATAGGACATATCACTTAGAATGCTCATCGTCCACCTGACGATGTTCTGAAAGCATTCAATCCATACAAGTTCGTTCCGGGTTCGAATGAAACCGAAGGCATTATCTCGTTACACTCATTTTGGAATCACCCTCAGAGTCAACGACAATAACCCTTGCACTCTGAATCACCATCTCGAATCTGTAAGGACTAATTCCGTCAACTCGTTACGGAATCATCCACAAAGTTATACTAACGTATAGCCCTTACACCTCGAGTCTTCACAAAGCTCCATTTTGATTCACGACCTAACGTTATTTGGAATCGATGTGGTTTTCGGATATCCAAATATGGAAACCCGATCCCGGTCTCACCGAAATCCAAAGCGTGTCTTTTAAGTTCAAGTTGTTTTAAAGGTTTAAAATAATTCAATACAGTATCTATATACATACAGATAGATAACTCACAAATCACAATTGATTATCAACATTATCAAATAATAGGAAATCCACATTATCAATATCATAATAGATAAATCCATATATCAACATTCCAATTGATAACCTATATATTCATCATAATGCAACCAAGCATTCATATCACACAACCATACTTATCTCATTACTGAGATCACAAAGCATTCAAGACAATCAATGTCATCCGTTCATACATAAGCAATGATTCACTCATACCACAATATAATTAATTTAAAATGAATTAAATTAACTATCTCTAATCTTTAATTAATTTAAAGTGAATTAAATTAATTACTTCATCTCTTAATTAATTTAAAATTAATTAAATTAATTACTTCATCTCTTAATTAATTTAAAATTAATTAAATTAATTACTTCATCACAATAAAACATTAATTAAACCAATTAATTAATCATCATTCTAATTAATCAACCTTGATTAATTATCTCTTAATCAAGTAATTAATCCTTAATTATTTTCATTAATCATATCAATTAATGAACCTTAATTAATTAATCATGCTTAGATTAATTGCTTTAATTTAATCAACTTAAATACAGTAATTAAATATTCTTAATTACTTCTTAATTACTTTTAATTACTTTATAAATTCATTGATTTATTACACCAAGTGATAAACCTTTAATTACTTTAACAAGTAATTTACCCATTTAAAATTACTTTCCAATCAGTAATTTACCTAACTCAATTACCTCTGTAATTTATCAATTACTTATCTTAAGTAATTAATCTTATCAAAACTTTATTAAGTAAACATACTTAACCATTTATCAAGCGACCATATTTAATTAATTAACAAATTAATTAACCTACTTGATTTCACTCATCTCATAAAACAACATTGAGTAATCCATCCCTAATTACTCATTAACCCATACTAATCTTCAATTAACAGATTAATTATCTACAAATATTTATTAATAAACCTTAATTATTAATCAATTCTTTAATCAAAAGTAATTAATTACTAATTACTTTTATAATTAATTAATTAAACTTAATTAACTAATTAATCAACTCTTAATCATTAATTAATAAAACTTAATTATTAATTAACAACCTTAATTACAAATTAATTAATCCATAAATAAAATTAATTAATTCTTAATTATAATTAATTAACCTTAAATAAAAATAGTTAATTAATTCTTAATTAACTAGAATTATAAATTAATAATCCTTTAGTTATTAATTAAGAAAACCCAATTAAACTTAAATAACCCTTTATTAAATAATTACTATTTTAATTAACTCTTAATTACTTAGTTAATAAGTAATTACAATTTAATTAAACATTAGACATTAATTAAATCATCATCTTAATTAATAGTTAATTAAATAAATAATTATACTTAATTAATTACTTAATTAACCCCTTTTTAAAATAATAATTAAATAAAGGAATTAACTTAAAATTCTTTAATTAATCAACTAATTACAAATTATTAATACTTAATTAATTATTTTAAGATAAAACATTATCTTGAATAAATCTTGAAATCTTTATCTTAACTTAATTCATAAATTAAATTAAGATATAAAATAATCATTAATTACTTTCCCTCAATTATTAATTAACAAATACTAAATTCAAATAAATTGCTAAAACTTCAATTGTTAATTAATAAATCATTTATAAATTTCCTATTTTAATTTCCAATGTAAGTTTTGAAAATAACATTAAAAATTTAAAACATTCATACAAAATTCTTTTATAAAAACAAATAAATTTAAAGGATAAATTTAAATTCAACTTAAACAATTTAAGGTTTAAGCTTACTTATTTTAAATTTCAAATTTTGTTAAGTATTTCCATTTTGATTCAACCTATATTCATGAATCTAAGGAAACAAAACACGTCTTCTTTTCTTCTTATTTTTTTACAAATTTGATTTTAAAATTTTAAAAACTGTTTCAATTTTAAACTAAAAGTGTTAACACATAACAGTTACACCCTGCAACAAAATAACTCCTGAAACCACACAAGAAATTCCCGAGCTATCTCCCTTACTACCTGAGACCTACTTCGAGAAAGCATGGTAACTCCAACAACCCAAAACCAAAACCCATCTCACTGACACAACAGCTCCAACGTGCACCTGCACCGGTGCCGGAGCCACCCCTGGCCAACGTTGACTTCGTCGACAAGTCATTCTACCCCCCTACAAACCTCCACGACCAACCAAACTCTAACATCTACCCCTAATCAAAATCGAGCATCCCTGGGTATACAGAACCCCAAACCCATCATCAGTAAATCCCAATTCGAATCGCCTCCGATTAACTATAGCTTCCAGAACTCTGGCCATAGCTCGATGATCCACCATGCTTTCTTCACCAGAAATTCCATTAAGCTCGATGCAGTTTTGAAGACACCGTGGTTCGATTTACAGTAGAATTCAAAAACTAGGTTTAAAATCAATTTTAGCAAATTCAAAACTTCTCAGTGATTTAAAAATTCATTAACCATTTTTACAACAATCACTGATACCTCATCTAGCTCCATCAACAAATTCAAGCCACCCAGATACACAAATCTACAGAATTGGGCAAAAATCCAATTTCCAGTAAAGTCCCAAATTCCCACTTAATACAGATTTTAAAAATTTTGGATTTCTTTTTAAAATTCATAATTTTTAATGACAATCCAGATTATAAAGTTATTTTATCAAATTTTATCATTTTATTTCACACATTGGTGACTAAGTATCATTGCTATATTGGTTTACCAGAAACTTCAAACATTAAGACTCTGTTCATCTTTAAATCCTAATTCATACTTAAACTAATTTACCTTGTTTAAATTTTAAGACTAAACATTTGTTAAAATATAATAACTTGAAATTTCTGATTATATCTTAATCTACAGTAAGGTGAAACATGAATATATCATGCACGTATTCAATGCTTACACAATTTTACAAATACACAGACATAAATTCATATTCACTACAAACATCATTATAAACTCCTAGCAACAGCTAATTAACTAATTAAGTTTAGTAAAAATGTTTACTCACCTTATTAAGGAATGCAGTGGTTTGCAAATGAACTGGAAATTTCAAAAGATTTAGAATTTGAAGATGATTCCCCCCTAGAAACAGAAAGCTTCAGGTAATACTTTGAATACTTGCTAGCTTATCTATTTGCTTCAGATTCCCTCTTTAAAACTTGCATGCATATGAAAATTTGGTGCAGACATTCAAAATGCAGAATCTGGGTTGAAAGTTGCATCAAGTTTTCGAAAACATTTTGCAGATTCTTGAATTTTTTTGAAGATTTTTGGTTTACAGGTTTTGGATGTTTAATTTGAGCATGAAATTTCCAGATTTTTTTGTTGAGGAAGATTTGAATATTTTCTGGTTTTGGGAAGTGAAGATTTCAGGGAAAAGTTTCTGGTTTCTCTTAGAATTGAACAAAAATGTTTAAAGAAAAGAAAATGAAGAGATATGATGATTATATAGGATAAATTTCAGATTTTAATAAAAAGAAAAGAAAATACAAATATTATGACACTTGTCTTTTGTTTATACAAATGGTTTTACACTTGTTATCATATTGTTTTAAAACTTAACACATGTCAAATAAAGTTTGTTTTTAATTTTAAAGAAATTTAAAAGCATTTTTTTTAATTAATTTCCAAATTATCAAATCATGTTTTCTTAATTTGAAAATTGCTTTTCTATTATATATCTAATAACAAATACACTTATACATTCATAAATGTATACTTAATTTATAAAATACAATCTTTTAAAAAGAAATGTAACTAAATATAATTTAAATAAAATTATACAACATTTCAAACTTATTTTAAATACTATTTTAAAAAGCCCTTTGTATTTATTCTTTATTAAATAAACACAAATCAAATTTGTTTAGATAAACTTCTGTAAAAGAAAAATAAAACAAAATCTTATTTCTAATTAAAATATTATCTATGTAATTTAAAACCAAACTATATATTATTCTATTAAATTTTTATGTATATTCTTGAATTCAAAGTTATTCATTTTCAAAGTCAAATTAAAAAGTCAAATATAAAATAAATTTAAATCAATATAAACAACTATTTTAAAATAAGCTCACTATTATTTACAAGTAATATATCCTTTTTTGAAATCAATTTAAAATACGCAGATTTAAATATACATATATAAATGCATTTTAAACACACTTATAAATTTTAAAAACAGTAAATCTATTTAGAATTTATTTACACAATAAATTTATTAATCTTAATATAAAACCAATTTATAACCAAAATTAAAACATTACTTGGTTAAATATTTTTGAAAATAACAGTTTTATCAATTCAAATAATTTAAATTAAGAGATTATCAACATTTTAAACTCCTGGAAATTCCGGGATATTACATTTTAAATATTTGAAAGTTGGTTTAACTTGAATTTCAAATATCACTACTTATTTTGGCAATTAAATTATTGAATTTAATTATTGAAAATTGGAAAAATTTGTTGAATCTGAAATTGCAGGCTTGTTAAAAATAAATTGAAAGTTTATAAATTTTATAATAGTTATACTAGAGACAACAGATGTGTTAAAATTGAATTTGAAAGTAATTTGTTCTGTTTTAAAAATATATCGTTTAAATTGATATTTAAAAATAGCCTTCCGAGGCACAGTCTCGGAATTCGACGAAACAAGTTCCATTTGATCCATAATAATGTACTGTTATCGGATTCCAATTTTCATAGTGTTTGGAGTTGTCGTGTGGTCGTACGATAGATAAACGCGCTGAAACTAAATCGAAATTTCAATGTAATGACGGGGTTCGAACAACTATCTTCTCCATACGATCGAGTTAGGACTCAAAACTTTTTCTAGTGCGTTCGGAATAGGGGTTAACATTATAAATGCCTAGCAACACGCCTCGATAGGAGTTCGGAATTTCAGATTGCATATATCAAGTCGTTTTAAAATTTGAATTTAAAATTTGATATATTTTATAAACTGAATAATGTTTTTACAATTCTCTACATGTGTTCACCTGATAAACACGTGTTCCCCTGCTATTTTAAATCGCGTACATGTGTTTTCTTCGTCTTCCAAAATATGTAATCGGTCTTAGAAAATAAAATAAAAAGAAAACTTAAGAAAAAGAAAATCAGATCGAAGAAGAAATGGCCGAGCATTTTTAAACCATCTTCCCCTCTTTCAATTTTTTTCCCCATTCGAACTCATACCTAATCAGGCCTCCTTCTCTCGAAATTCTGAGCAGAAATCAATTCATACCAGAGAAAAAAATGGGGGAAATCGCAAGCCTATCTCCTCTCATGGCCGCTCCCCTAAGATCATTCGATATCTTCCCAAGTCGAGCGTGATAACCTTTTCGTGTTCGAAATCAAACTCGAGGTTTCAGGCAAGTGCTTCATCGCGAGATGGATGTTCGAGTAGGCCGGGTCGCAAGCTTATGAGCTCGAGTTCGAGCTCGAAATGCGTGAGCATGGCAAGTGCTCCCGAGCGCGCGCGAGTATTTGGTGGAGATAGTTCTAGGGAAAAGCTCTCGATTAGGGTTTTGGACAGGGCTAGGCGACTCAGAGGGAAGGTAGGCACTCGCGTTGGTTTGGGACTCGAGTGTTTGTTTGAGGCTGTGACGATGGCCTGCAATGAGGTATATCTTCTGATTTATCTTTATCAATTTAAATTTTTATGTAAACAAGTATATATACAGAATGGAAGAAAAAATATATATACATAGTGCAGAAAAAAGAAGAAGAATATAATAGTAAGATATAAAAATGGATTTTCATTTACAGTTAGCATATATATAGTAAGTAATCAGAAAATAAATTCTGACGGTAAGATAGAAGTTTTTAATTTTAAGTCAACATATATATATATATATATATATCCGTGTGTGTATATTTGTAGTAGGAAATATATATATATATATATATATATATGTAGATATGCAAATTATATTTTTTTTTTATATAAGCTTGAAAGAGAAAAATATAGGAACTTAAAAAATAATTTTGAAAGTTTATATGAAATTAGATTTTTGAAATCTATAAATTATTTTTATAAGTATACATGTAGTTTAAAAAGAGAATAAAAATACATATATACCTATTTTCATTCACTAGTTTAATTTTAAAATAATGGAGATTATTTTGTCTAATAAAACTTATTTATTTTAGTTACTAAAAGATTTTTTTAAAAAAAGATGAAGAATTATTAGTTTAATTAATTTTATTTAAATGGCAACCAATTGTCCGATTATTTGAAATACTAATAAATTGTATAATATTTATACAAGGTCAAAAATCGAGGAAACCAAGGCAATATTGAAGTGGATTGCAAATAAAAGCAAATGTGAGTTAATCTCACTCATCTCGGATTTCTGGTTAATTTAAATAGTTAATTTAAATTATTGGTTGATGGATTGGGTAGACTGGATGTGATAGTATATATATAGTAGTATATATAGTATATATATTTGGAGTGATTGATTTCCCACATTATATAGCAGATGAGACCCTATGCGCCGCATAATAGCAGATGATATTATATTAATCGCATATACCGCGATATTCCACCTCGAAATGGAATTGGTATTTTATATTGTGCCAACATCTGTGGATGCAGGGAAACAGGTTGGAGGGATCCAACTGAATTCATCAAAATAGTTAGATTTGTTTAAATATTCTGTGTTATGATTTATTGGATGTTATGATTTATTGGATAAATCTATGATAAACTACATTGGTAATTTGAAATAATGGATGCCATGGTTTGATTGATTATATTTGGGTATACTGAGTTACCAAAATATATAGATTGGATTTTGGAAAAGAAAATAAAACGAGAGCAAATTTGTAAGTAAAATAATTTTGGAGAATTAGGATAATTAAAGAATGAATTGGGAAAAAGGTAAAAGTTGATTTTAAATTCAAATAAATAATTCCGGTATGGAAATGGAGATATATGGATAAATGAAAATAAATGAATTTTAAACTTAAGTGATACTATTCAAGGGAATAAAGAATTTATTTTAAATTCATGGTTTAAAATTTGTTTAGAAAGATAAAGAAGAGATTTGGAAAAGAATGAAATTGGTATTCAGTTTAAATAAGATTTTAGATTATAATAAAGAAATTAAATCTGAAATTTATGGGTTTGAAATAAATTTGGATAAGTAAAGGAATTTATTTTAATGGAGAAAATTTGAAAATCAATTTGGAAATTGATTTTGTTTTTGAAACTGTGTTTTGAAAGAAGGATGAGACCATGGAATTTATAAACCGGGTTTATAAAGTGAAATGGATATATCAGTAGATATTTGGAAGTATAAATTCACGATAGGAATTTATAAAGGAATATGGATTTGTTTTAAAAATAAATAGAGGTTTATTTTAAAAAAAAAGGTATGGAAATCGGAAGTGTATTTCCTTGGAAAGCCAAGTATATTTTAAAAGGAGACTTTTTTTAAGTTAAAAACTTTAAAATTTGTTTTTAAGGAAATGTTTTAGAATATTTATTATTTTTAAATGCTTTAAAATTTTAAACTAAATATTTTTCAAATTTATTTTAGTAGCAATATTTAAAGGTTAATTGGTATTATGTTTTGAAAAGATAATTATTACTATTTATATTTTATAAAATAGTTTTATTTTAAAAGATAGTTTGGTTAAAGTTATATTTAAAAACTTGTATAGAATTTTGTAACTCATATTTTAAATTTAGTTTGGCTTAATTTTTATTTTAAAAATTAGTCTTATATTTTATAAAGTATTTTTATTTTAAATATTTTTTCGAATAAATGTTTAAGTAGTTTTTAATTTAAATGTTTTAAAGTATATTTTAAAACAAAATGTTATAAATTGTTTTAAAATCTAAAGTATTGGTACTTGGTGATTTCAGTGGAAATAGAAAATATTTGTGAAATTTATTCCGTGAGGAAAGAATGGTTTGAAACTGTTTTCAAAGGGTTGAAAAGTGGAAATATATCTTGCGAAGATATTTTGAGGTAAATAAATAATTTGGGAGAAATTATTATGGATTGATGATTGTTTATGAATGTTTTTTGATAGTTAAATAACCGTCTATCAATATTGGCCAAATGCGCTGATCGTTTCGAAGAGACCGGGATCGGGATTAATTTCCCAAAAACCACTTCGATCCGGTTTGAACATTTTCGTGAGAAAGACAAGAGCTGGGAGTTGAAGATGGAGCAGTGAAGTGCAAGGGCTAGTCGCAATTAATCCTGAGGGTGATTCTAAAATGGATGTAGTAGGAGTAGTGCCTTCGGTTCCGTTCGAATCCGGGACGGACTTGTATGGATAAATGCTTTCAGTACATCATCAGGAGGATGATGAGCATTCTAAGAGACGTGTTTTAAAAAGGTAACGCTTAGCCTCGAGCCTCATCAACCGAGAATGACTTAAAATCAGGGGTTATGCAGCAAGGCTAAGTGGGTCGTGCCCATTAGGGTAAGGTCATCCCTGTCTAGATATCCCTTTTTATTTCGGCTGTGTGGTGCGGTTGCTGATCCCAACCGTGGGGTGATCTTACTCGGGATTATCCAGTAAGGGGTAGTCCCGGTCTTGTGTTGCAGGGGATCGAAAGGGATCCTCGGTACGCTGATCTAGACCAGGTACCGTGACAGGCGGTACCCCAGTGCCTAGTCATTAGTTGGAAACCCATTCTCACTACGTGCCTTTACGGTTTTGTTTGTATACCTATTAGCTGGAATTTAATGAATGTAACAATTTCAGCTATTTGAATAAGTATTTGTATATAGACACTATTATAATATCAAAGGATTTTGATAAGAAATATTTTGGCTATCGTAAGGTAAAAACCCGACACGTTTATTTGTGGCGTGGTCTTACGAGATGCCTTTGATTTTCAAAGGATTTTGAAACTTTAATAATCCAATTGAGCCTGTTTTCTCATGCTGGTTTTCCAGCCGGACTCGGGTGTCATTTAACTATAATGCTCGGATCAGACCGAGTATTATAGTGTACAGATTTTGGATGGACTGCTGTGGAGCTCAAGATACGAGCTGGATGGCGAGACGTATCCGACGTATTTGATGTATATTCCGCTGTGTATTCAGTTTTGGAAGGATGAGATATTATACCTGTCCTGAATTGTGTTGTTGATTGTATTATACTCTAAAGATGTATGTATAAAACAGATATATTTTTCTTTTGTGTAAAGATCTGTTATTACCTATTACATTTTATTCCGCTGCGATGGTAAGATTCTGTGTTATTTGTTTTCTCTTCTTCTATCTCCTTCTTCTTTTACTCCAATGGATCGATTTTTCGGGCGTCGAAAAATCGAGACGTTACAATCCATAAAGAGCTCAAACTTAGTTCCCAATAGATGATGTCTCCAAAGCTTCAAAGAAAAAACTACGGTGAGCAATTCCAAATCATAGGCTGCATAATTGGCTTCATGAGTCTTCAACTGACGATTGACATAAGCGATAACCTTCCCCTCCTACATCGGAATGGCTCCCAAACCTTCACGACTGGCATCAGTGTATACCGTTAATCCCTCATTTTCATTTAGAACCGTTAGAACTGGTGCGGAAGTAAGTTTGCGCTTCAACTCACTGAATGCACCTTCACACTTATCATTCCATTTAAACTTAGCATTCTTATGAGTTAGAACGATGAGAGGTGTTGCAATCCAAGCAAAATTTTCAACGAATTTTCGATAACCAGCAAGGCTCAAAAAACTACGGATGTCAGATGGAGTCCTAGGAGTTTCCCAATTCTAAAATAGAATAGGGAGAATAAGAACTGAGAAAGGGATAGAATAATTAATGTATAAAGGAAAGAAGAGAAAATAGACTTACATTGATCGCAGCGATCTTAACTGGATCAACAAAATCTCCATTACCAGAAACAATATGTCCAAGAAATCGGACTTCATCTTTCCAGAAGTGGCATTTCGAGAATTTGGCTTTCAACTGATGACTTCTGAGATTCCCCAGAACAAAGCTCAAAAGAGATTCATGCTCCTCCTCTGACTTAGAGAAAATAAGGATATCATCGACGAAGACTAGAACAAAATTATTAAGAACATCGTGGAAAACCCAGTTCATAAGGTCGACAAAGAAAGCTGGGGCATTAGTTAAACCAAAAGGCATAACTAACCGTTCAAAAAACCATACTCAGAATGGAAAGCGGTATTAGGAATACTTTCCTCGGCAATTCTAAGCTGGTGGAAACCGGTGGAAAAATCAGGTTGAGAGAATACATTTGCTCCATAAAGCTGATCGAACATATCATTAATGCGCGTTGGATATCTATTTTCATAATGAACTTGTTCGGCTCTCTTTAATCAACACACATCCTCAAAGAACCATCAGACTTAGTGACAAAGACCACTACTGCTCCCCATTTGGAATGATTGTGCCTGATCAAACCTTTGGAGAACAAGTCTTCGATTTGCTTCCTCAACTCAACATTCTCACGAGGTGCCATTCTTCTGGGAGGAAGAACTACAGGTCGAGCTCCAGAAAAGAGATCAATACGGAATTTGATTTCCCATTTGAGAGGTAAAGAAGTTACTTCATCAAATAAGTCGGAATAGAGTTTGACCACCGGAGTAGAATCAAGTTCATTAGGGGAAGAATCAAGAGAATAGATAAAACTATCTGCATAATCTTGAGGCATACGACACTGAATCATCAACAAGAGAAACAGTCTGGGTTTTACAATAGATAATAGCTTCATGATTCTTCAGCCAATCTCCTCCAAACAACATGTCGAAAGCATCGAAACCAAGAACATAGAAATCACCAGAAAAGCGATGGCGGAAAAGAAGAGTTTCACATTGTTACAAATCCTACTAAGGTTTGCGGGACCACCAATAGGACTAGTAACACACAAAGGTTCGGTTGCAAACTCAGGTGAAAGGATATGCTCAAACTTATCATAAAGATCCACAGAAATGAAACTATGTGAAGCTCCAATGTCAAATAAAACACGAACAGGAAGATTAAACAAGGTAAGGGTGCTTTGTAGCGTACCTTGTATATCACTAGGAGCAGATGGAGCAGATGAAGTAACTATAAAGATACCAGATGGCTTGCCCTTCTGTTGAGTAGGACAATCCTGCTTGAAGTGGCCAGGCTGCAAGAAAATATAGCAAAGATCACGCCTAGCCATCTGAGCTGGTGGAACAGCAGCTTCGGCTAAAGTAGGACAACTATTGGCATAGTGCCTCTTCTGGTCACACTTGAAGCAAGTGATGTAAGAAAGGTCAATAGGCTGCCTCAGGGGAGAAGAAGATCCTAAATCTGGATTCTTAAACTAATTCTTCTTCTAACGATGGAAATTAGACTTCCTCTTCTTAGAGTTGCTAGAAGAAGGCTGAAATGAAGGTGCACGAGCAACAGATGATTCCTTAGAAGTGGGGTTCTCATATCTAATGGCCATATCCATCAATCCAGTAAAAGGGCTATGCACATGAGAAATCAGGCGACCATAAAACTCTGGGAGAGCTCCAGCTATAAACTTCTCATTCTTCTTAAGAGGGGTATCAATCAAGCTAGGACCAAATTTTGAAAGTCGTCAAGCTTCCGCTCATACTCAGAAAATGACATATCCCCTTACTTAAGATCCATAAACTCCCTGTACAGCTGAGAATTCCCAGCTTTTGGCATCCACTTTGTCACAAAAGCCTCCCTAAAACAAGATATCCAAACTTAAGAAAGATTCCAAAGGGATAGCCTAAACCAAATTCAAAGGACTAACTCAAGACAATACCTAAATCGTTCCCAAGAAATATCTGCCTCAATAGTGTTAGCTGGAACAGACTCCCACCAATCCAGGGCAGCCTCCTTCAACTGCCAAGCTGCTAACTGGCGCTTCTGAGCGTCGGTGATATCCAAACCGTCAAAAATACTTTCCAACTCCTCAGCCATTGCTGAGCCTCAATGATGGTCTCTGATCCCGTAAACTTAGTACCACCTAGCTGAGTGAACTCCCCACATAGAATGGTAAACCTAATGGGTGCAACTGGTGGTCGAACTAGGACGACACCACAACCCTGACCTCTGGCATTCCTACGATCATCCTGAAATTCAAGAATGGATTTTTTTAGGCTCAGGAAAGAGAAGAAAACAAAAGACAAGATTCAACTAAAATGGAACTTCTAATCAAAGAATTCTATTAAACAAGGTGGATTCAAAAAGAAAGAAATTCAAAGAAAAAGACATCTTTATATCCAAAATAATCCTTGAAAATCATTTGAAAAACCATTTTATATTTGAAAATATGTTCTCTCGCAAAGAATGATTCTAAGATTGATTTTACTCATTCTAGGGTATTTCTACCCTATCTCTAATGAGTTTTGCCCTATAGGCTAAGGTTTGCCTAGAACCTGGCTTTAATACCAACTGTAACATCCTGCCATTTTGGACCATTCAAATTGACAATAAAATCACACATGTCGGACTTGAATAATTCAAAACAATAGATTGTTAATAAAATTTGGGGCAAATAAAATCAATCACGGATACAGAATATCAGAATAACTCGCAGCGGAATAAAATAAACATAGGAGTTCATGAAGCTCTTAGATACATAGTCTCAAATAATACATAATACCCAAGTCTAAAAACAAATACAATGGAAATTTCGACACATAAATTCTCTACTACAAAAGCAAAAGCCGAGTGGAAATAACTGGAATGGAAACATCAGGTAGACAGCTAAATTCCGGCTGATCTCTAGCTCCAAAAGGATGAAACCAAAGCTGTGAAACTCAGGCTGGCCCGAGCGTAAAGCAAAACACAAAACACTCAAGTCGGGACATACATACTTATAAAATGTAAATCAACACAAGTGAATTGCAAAAGAAATGCATTAGTAACTTAAAGTATGCTTTGGATCGTCCATCCTTCAAGGATCCGTTAAACTTTCTACTATTAGTAATATACGCTATTATAATAATGTTTAAAGTAAAGTAAACTATTAAAATAGTGTTAAGGCATTACATTTTCCCCTTTAACACATTTTATATATTCCCATATTCTATACAGTACCGTAATCTCGTCCGTACTGGACGCCGTCAGAAGAACTCTATAGGTATGGTACAAAACAAAATCGTAGAAGACGCGCTAGGGTAGGTGACGTGGCACAACTAGGAAATGCCAGGGTAGATATACCAATTACACTTCTAAACTGTTGGTAACCCATAGCCGCAACTACAACCCAACTCGATCCACACTACCGAATCAAAGTTGCGCACCAAATCAATCACAATGCAATAGAATGGACAACAATGAAGTGTGTCCGATTAAAGGAGCTACCTCACTTGGCCCGTCATTACTCCTGTTTTAGCCACCTTATGCTAACTCATGGGAGTTAGGTCCACGAAAATATACCTATAGGATCGTCGCCACCATCCTACTTCATTCTGGAATCTCCACCGCGTACACAGCTGCGAAAGTGGTTTTTGGTATCGACAGAGAGTATGTCCATATCTGATCCCGGTCTTTTTAGCTACCAATCATTATTATAACTCGTGGTTATATAAATTTCAAATGGTTTATATTTCATATCAAACATTTTCCTTTCAAACCATATAAATTCCATATCATTATTCATTTTTAAACTAATATTCATTTTTCCAAAGTCGTAATACGTCCAAATTCATTTAATTATAAACCCTTGGAACATAAAATTTTAGAGATCATAGCACTTTAAAAATGTAACCTTCCATAACTTTTGGAACTATAACCCTTCAAAAAAATTGTATCGTCCTGGAAATGTCACCTTTAAGAAAACATAGCAGTACAGAAATGCTACTGTAACGATTCACAGCAATGCAAAATTGTTACTGTAAGAATTCGCAACGGTGGAGAATTGTTACTGTAAGAATCCGCAGCAGTGCAGAATTGTTACAGTAAGAAACCGTAGCAGTTTTGAATTATTACCGAAAGAAATTGCAGCAGTTTTGAATTGTTATTATAATACTTCCTACTACAATAGTTTATGTAATCAAATAGTACATATGTTTGTAGTTTTTATCATAGTCTTTATATTATTCCTATTATATTGCTCTAATTTTAGCTTTTTGTACATTAAGAAACCACACTACTATAATGTCAAATTTTAAAGCCAAAATCCTTATGTTAATTTAAAAGTACGTAATTAACTTACAGTTTATTTTCTTTTTCATAAATAACATTTATCATTTTTATTACCCAAGTTATACCATTTACATTAGTTAAAACTTACATGTCAAATGTACGTTTTAAATTATATTTTTATCCACAAAAAAACATTTATTATCTTAGTCACTATTACATGAATTAAAATTTATAATTTATAGGTTATAATAAAATACCATTATGAAGTCAAATCGGATTATTAAATTTCAATTTACCTTACCGTAAATTAGATTCCAAAATTTACATTTTCAACTATTTATTTCTTATAAAAAATTTAACACCGATAAACCAATTTACAGAAATCATTATATTAAATTTTAGTTGAGACTCACATAAAAAAATCCCAAATACTTAATAATTTTTAGGAAAATCATTTTAAATCAACCACGGAGTTTTATAAAATTCTCCACCCTAGGGTCAAGTAAATACGAACATATATCATTTCAATCCGCAATTTTGTTAATTTTACTAGTTTTATATAATTTCAAACCCGTAATCCCAAGTCAAATAAAATTGCTTAGGCCTATCATTTGAGCCCATAACAATTTTCCTTAATCTAAAGATCGTTCGGGTATGTAACATTTCAACCCATAGTGAAGGAACTTGCAGTGTGGGAATAGAACATGAAATAAACAGAACAATAAATAACATATCATGGCATATGATCACAACAGGTTTAATATCATGTGAAATAACATAATAAAATCATATGAAATAACCTAATATAAACATAAGTGAAATTCTCAACTTGCATATACAAATCCATACAATTCAATTATCGTCAATTCACCAAAATATAAGTATGTTGTCAAGAGTGATTACTCATCTTCTTTAGTTAGAGAAGTGATTCCAAACACAACACAACGACTACAACAAGCACGACAATTACGGACAAGCTTAAGTGGGAGGAGAATGCAAATCCAAAGCTTTGAAAAATAAAATAAATTTTATATGTAAACAAATAAATTGCATAGAAAATAAAAGTAGAAAATTGTATATTTGTAAACATATAAAAGGGATTGTCAAAGGGGCACATAGGTTTGATCTAGGGTTTGTTTGGGTTCGGTCTAGGCTAGATTTGGATAGGGTTTGGTTCGGCTAGGGTCAGGGTTTGGGTTCGGTTTAGGCTACGGTTAGGGTTTGGTTGTGGAAAAGGTGGTCACGGCTAAGGCAAAGCAAGGGAAGGGTGAGGTGATGGTTCAGCTATAAGGTTTGTGGTGGGAAGAAGTGGAGTGGAGGCCGAAATTTGTTGAAGAGGAAGGGTAAAAGGAAGGAGGAGAAGTGGTTTTTGGCTAGGGATTGTGGTTGGAGGAAGAGGAGATAGGTATGGCTGAAAATTTTGAGGAGAGGAGGAGGAAATTTGTAGAGGCAAAGCAAAAAATTTTAGAGAAGAGGAAGATGAGGAGGAAGAAGAAGACTTACATAAATTCTGCGAAGGCACAAATGAAGAATGAGGAGTCTAGAAAACCCTAGGATATTATATAGGCTTCGCATCTAACTAAAGGGTTTTCTAGCCCAATGGTATAAGCCCAACCCAATCAAAATAAAGATAAGATAAACGTTAAAGGAAAAATAACTACGTGTAATACGCCAAAAGTCGTAAATTAGAAATAATTTTTTTTTTCAAAATGAGAAACAAATAAAATCTTAGAATTAAATCCATCTTCATAAAAAAAGAGTAAAAGTTCAAAATTTAAAATTTCCACAGAATGTTAAACTTTGACCAAAGTTGACCAACATTTGAAATTTAAGAAAAATCTTTATTTTATTAAATTTGGAAAAACATTTCACATCAAATCCCAAAATTTTACATTAAATTTCCAAATTTATCGATTTTAAAATAAATATATTCAACATTTCAATGAATTTTCATTTAAAATATTTCAGAAATTTTGTGGGTTGTTACAAATACTAAAGCCTGCAAATCTTTACACCATGCTAGAGCTTTGATTGAGATCAAGCCTTCAAAACCTTTGCCGTCGTCGCTAACTGTGAGACTTGCTGATGGCCATGATGTGATATTTGGTGTTCAGTACAAATGGAAACCCTGAAATTTGCTCATCTTGTTAATCCTTTGGTCATTCGCCAGATGTGTGTTCGATCAGCCCTAATTCCTAGCCTCCTCCGCCTAAGCTACCGCTTCCTCAGCTAGTTTTGAAGTGGGTTCCTAAGATTACCATTCCATCCCAACCTTCCTTTGTTCCATCCTCTTCCCTCCTATTGAAACTCTTGCTAAGGCACATGTGTCCCCAGATATTATATCTACTACAATGGCTTCTCCTGATTTGGATTCTATTTCGTGGTTCCTAGAAGAGCGTACTTGGGTTCATTATAATTCAGAAATGAGATATGATCCGGTTCTGAATAGCTTTTATTTGTATGTGGGCGAAGAAGGGGAATCTAGAAGGTTATTTTATCGTGTAGATGGTGAAGGCCTATCACTTCACACTCGAGGTAATTTTGCTCTTCGCAATTGACTATTATTCTTGGACTCATCTTGGGATCGGAATTATCTTTACTCTACCATGTCATAGTCATTAATGCCTTCTCTTGCTATGCTGTTTTGTCTAGTTCTTCATATTATTGGTCCTTCGACCAACGTTGTGGTCAGTTCCATCTCTGAGAGATAGCTGTCCTTATTGCTTAATTGATTAGACTTGTCTGTTTAGTGCATGTTTTCCTTTTATTATCTTAGCTGATCTGGAGCCTGTTCCGATCACTAGTTCTTTTAAATGCCTTGGTTAATAAATATGGACGGCATACGTTAAATGTCTATTGGCTTTGCCAAAAAGAAATAAAGCAGTTATATATTAACTGCATTAGAAGATTTTAACTACACTTATCTGATGCAATAATAATTTCGACTATATTTCATAAATTTTTTAATCTTAATGTAGTTAAAATTTAGTTGCATTACAAAAATGCAGTTATAATTTAACAATTTTGAAGTATATACGGTTGCATTTGAATATTTCAACTATATATATGTGATGTAGTAATAATTTTGGCTATATTGGATGGTTTATTCAAGCTTAATGCAGTTATAATTTGAACGTATGTAGTAAAAATAGTTATTATTTTACTGTATTTTCTAAATTATGTAATTATGTTGCATTTGAATATTTTAACTGCATTTATGTGATGCAATACTAATTTTAGCTGTCTTTTATAATTTTATTCAATCGTAATGATAATGATTTTACTGCATTATGAAAAATAATTTTAACTACACACCAAGTATGCATATTTCTTATTTTGAACATTCTAATTTGAATGATACAATTATAGTTGCATTTTGAATAATGCAGTCATAAGTACGTTATTTATATGAAAAACCTATATTTTTTCACAAAAATCAACGTTCATATATTTACGTATGCATAACACATATAATGTAAACGGTCATAAATTTTGTGATTTAATGGTGAAAGCGGTTTGTCAATCTGATATTTTTAGAAAATGATATTGCATTTTTAATATTTGAAATCTATGTAGGTGTGAAATATTAAAATGGGTGTAAGAACAGAGGTTACCAATAAAGGATGTCAATGGACAGGTACATAAATTATCGAAGAAAGGTATTTTGTTTATTGACATGAAGTTAACTTTTTAACTAAACATTATCATTGAACGCCTTATAGTCAAATTGTGATACTTAATTCACAATGTGTTCATTTCAGTGTTCCCATAAATTACTATCTACCCAACACATGTAGTAAAAATGTAAATTACTTATAAACTGTTTAAACACAAAACAACAAACAAAAATAATAATCAATGCTCATAAACTGTCTCCAAAACCCGGTGTCGTAGGTTCAAATCCTACAGAGCATGATTCCATTTATTTTATTTTGAATCATAATAGAAAAACATAACAAAACACCATTGATTAGCATTTTTTTCTCGATTAACCTCCTGCAAAGAGGAGGTCAATCGAGAATTAGTCATATATTTTATTTCTGTTACATTATTAGATCTGTTACATTATTAGAATAGAATTCTATTTAGTCATATTATTCTATTTATTTATTAAATATATTATTAATATTAATTTGCATATTAATTGTATATATTTTTATTAGTTATATTATGTTATGGATAGAATTATGAACTAGAATATATAATATATAGTTTATATCCATGAACAATTTGTGTCAATGGATTAGTTCGATCCAAAACTTGAGATAAAGGGTGTTGCCCAAAAAAGGATTCATAAGTGGTTTTTAATGAAGTTGAAGTTACCAAATTTGGAGGAGTCAGTATCAATTTATGTCGGACTGCTCCACATATAGTTCCTCGAATTGAATTTTCTAAACGAACAAGAACCAATCTGAATTGATCTTGTAACAGATCCGCTACAGAACGAATACGTTTATTTTTTAAGTGATTCATATCGTCAAATGTGCCCATTCCAAATTTAATTCGGTAAAACAGTACTTATCATGGAATTGATCAACAACATTGCCAAAGCTCATGGAGGCGTATCCGTATTTGGTTAAGTAGGTGAATGTACTCGTGAAGGAAATGATCTTCAAGTATGATTTAACTAATAAATGAGGGATAAATGAACATCATTAATCCTTATATTAATCAACTCACTATCAACTGATTTTTATATATTACTAATATATCACAAATACATATACACTCTCATATATATATATATATATATAATACTCAACTCATGCTATGGTATTCCATTACCCCATCTAATATTGAGATATACCTAACCAAAGCCAAAGTTCTTGCTTAACCTTCAGCTTTGGTACCAGATGTAACGAAAGGCCCTTTCAACCCTGGAATGTCGACACCTATACATCGACGATTTCACGTGCTGAACACGCAAGCACTGGATAGACAAAAGATTCGGGTAAAGAAAAAGAAGAAAAAAGGAATAAGTAAGAAGAGAACAAAAACATCAGAATTTCACAAGCGGATGATAAAATAAAATTATCAAAAGATGATACACAATACTACTCTAATATACATAGCATTTTATAGTTACTAACCAACATACTATCATCTTCCTTCACAATATAACAGCATGTCCTTACAACTGTCGATATAAATACATAAAGTAATGCATCGAAAATAAGAATACTACGGTAGTTAAACATCTAGCTCCTCTCCAAGCGCCCAATGATCATCAATGAAAACATATCGTTCTCAGACTACTGGAAAGGGCACCCATGGAAATAAAGGAAAAATAAAACCACGAGTCAGAAAAAAGTCCAGTGTAAGAAACTCAAGAAATATATGTGACATATAACAACACTCTTTGAGACTGTCCTAAGAGTTATACCCTCAAAAGAGCCAAACCTTCTAATAAAACATATTGCCATATAACAGAGAACGTCCAGGGTAAACAATATAAATTTGAAAATAGTAGTGATGCCTACATTAATCACACCATAACAATATAGAAGTATAATCAAAACAACTAAGGTGAGTTCGCATATAGATTTTTCATGGAAACCTCCCCAAAAAAACTCACAAGTAAATCAAGACCAATCTCCATGAAAAGGTTTAGAAATTACCTTTCAAATGTCGTAAATCTCTAGATAAAATATACCATAAGGAAAACACAACCGGCCCATGCTCGAACATATGAACCAATTATCATCAACCCCACTGCACAACATATCAATAAGCATACTCTAGATATTGGAGTTGATATACTTCCATGGGTTAGCTAAACCTAGGATTGTGCTGTCTACTTTGTCTTTATTCATATACCGATGGTGAAGTCATATTAAACATCTCAACATATGAGCCACAACTTGAATAGATCATGAATCCCTAAATGGATTCAAACATCTCAAACAGATAATGAACCTCTACATGGGTTTAAGTATCTCGAATAGATCTCGAATCTCCACATAGATTCCAACATCTCAAACAGGTCCACTTTCAAGAGACAAAAAACGTATCTCAGTTTTGAAGTAGTTTTCGACAAGTAAAACACTTATCGATCTAGGTCTCTTCAAGACAAAATCGATAAATCGGTTAATTTAACTCTTATTTTTTAGAAATAAACAAATAATTACAAGGGTGGAGATCATCTCCTATCCGAATGGATTTCCTTACTCTTGTCCTAGAAGAGCAAGATGAGTTTATACGTAGATTATGTCGTCATTGAGTGAATAACCATTCCATATAACTCATGTGTTTCTTATAGACATTTCCTAATTTAATTTGGTCAAATTCAACAACAATGAAACGGTCGCATATGGAAACTAATCTCGTATACTTACCACATTTCCAACCTTCTCGACTTCCGCTATCTCTCGGTCGAAAGTGAATCCCAGTAGGTTAGAGCACTATTGCCTCTATACCCTACTCGTATCATCATTCTTAACTCTCGCAGATAGAAACAAGTCTACTTTTTTAGCGTTAATGCGATGTACACGACTAATTACTTTCCATAAACAAGTAAACGCACAAAGCATGATTAACGCACACAAAGCACGATCAAGTTACGTAAACAACTTTTGATCCCCTTTTCAATTAATTAATCTTTCATTAATTAAGACCACTTTTTTGGTCAAACTTTTTTTGTCTAAAATACCTCTTTCATTTATTAAACACCTTATTTAATTAAACTCCCTTTATTAATAAAACTTCCTTATTTGAATAAACTCCTTTAATAATTAAAACCCCTTATTTAATTAAACTCCCTTTATTAAGAAAAATTATTATTAATTAAAAATTAACATAATTAATTAAACTTCTTATTAATTAGAACTTATCTTATTTAATTAAACTTCTTATTAATTAAAACTTAACTTATTTAATTGAACTTCTTATTAATTAAAACTTATCTTGTTTAGTTAAAATTCTTATGTTTTAAAATTATGTCATTACCACTTCTTATTAATTAAAACTTATCTACTTGTATATAGATTTAATTTCCCTTTTAAAATGTATGTACTTTAATTCTACTATTCATGTATTTTACTATTCATGTATTTTATAATTCATGTATTTTACTATGCATTTGTACTATTTTCTATACTTCAAAAGTATTCATATACTTATCTCAAATGGTATAATTATATTCATAAATTATTAACAAGATTTAATTAATTTAAAATATAATCAAAAAGGTTAAAAAGAAATGTTACTCAAACATTATTAATATAAACTCTTTCTCTTTTATATTTTAAACACATACTTTTCTATCTTTTAATAAAAGATTCCATATATTTTATTATCTTTAAACTTACATTATTAAAGATCTAAGTATATTTATAATCATTTAAAATTGTTTTTCCACTATAAAAAAATTTAATTCAAGGGTTTAAAAACAAATGTTACTAAAACATTGTCTGACAACTCTGTTGTTAATTACCTAATTAATTAAGTTTAATAATATGGATAATTAATTTTAAATTATGGTTTGTGAAATTTAATTACGAAATTAAATCTAGTTTTTGAGAATAATTGATTTGATTTGCTTAAGGAATAAGTTTCATTTCATAAAGAGGATTTCAGTTTAAATTTAAAATATTATTAAATCAATTATTTAAATTTGGCATTTAGGGTAAAATGTTAATATTGAGAATTATTATTTAAAATGAGAATTTCCAAATAATAGTTTATCTTTTTTGTTAAAAATAATGAGAATATCTTTTTATTTCCAAAAATTATATTAAAATTTTCAAGATGTTTCAATATTAATAGAAATGGAAATTTTAACTTGTTGATTGGTTCGAAAATTTGAGAAATCAAAATAGGTTAAGTAAAACATTGTTTAAGGATAATAAGTAAAAGAAAAGAAATAAACACCATTTCTTTTACTGGATTCACACTACATCCATTGGTTCATATACATGATGTTCGCAAGGATAAATGAAACTCACATTTATTTTTCTTTCTCTCATAGTTCTAAAATATGAAAATAAGCCCTCTTCTCTTCGCAAAACCCTAGAACCCATAATCCCCAAAATCTAGATGAAAATCAACGGTGTTTTAGCTAACTCTTGTAGAAACCAAAAGAAGGTAATCTCCTCCACCTATTGCTGCATCTTTTAGTGATTTTAATTTAGAATTTCTTGTTCTAAGACCCTATTTTGATTGCAATTTATAAAATCAACTTAGGTCTTGTGTTGAGAGGTGTTAGCTAGGAGAATCTAGGATTATATCATCAATTCAAGTTCATAAAGTAAATTTACCTCACATTACTGTATCTAAATAGAATACATGTTGCTGTTTGTTTATTTGGATGAACCTACGATTGATTTGATCTCATTTACTGCAATGTTTTCAGCCTCGGTTTCATTTTTCATGTTTGCTAAAAGTTATGGTTATATATAATTAGTAAACATGTTGATCTAATTGATGTTATGATATCTTGAATCACTTGAAATGCTAGAATATACCCCTCTAATCAACCGCACAAACCACTAGAGCAAAACCATCACCACCAAAGACCAGCCGAGGGTCGTTCAAGAGCTGAAATAGCTCCAAGATTCGACACCACTAGTGACCCGGTGGTGTGTACACCCGGAGCTATTTTAGCTCCAGGCAAAGCCCCAGTTATCCCATTTGTTGCCCGTTTATCGCCTTTTATTGTTGATTATTTCATGTGCTATGTATATTCTATTGCTACATTTTTGGCACTCATTGTAACTCATTTGCTAAATTATAAAATATGTTTAGGTGATGATACAGAACTTGAATTTATGAATCAATTTATTATTATATTCTTGTGATGAGCTTGGATTTAGTTGTGGTGAATTCTCTCGTGTTCCATGGAATTTGAATGACTTTGATTCAAAGGTTTAGAATATTATAAACTTATATACATATATTATATAAAAGGGAGTTTAATTATGTTTACAAATATCAAACTTGTTTTAAAATTAATCTAATTCCTTTTATAAGTGATTTTAACAAATAGTTATATATATATATATATATATCAAGTATTTCTAGTATACATGATTTTGGATTTGGAAATATGATCTTGAAATTATAAACTTAATTAATTTCTAAAATATGTGAATATACATACATACACATACACATACATATACATATACATATACATATACATATACATATACATATACATATACATATACATATCAAAAGGGGTTTAGAACAGTAATAAGCATGGTTTTATAAAAGAAATTGACTTATATATACGGGTTTTCGAACATGATTTATTAACTAAATATCTTGTATGAGATCTTAAGACAATTATGGTTAAATTTTAGAATAAATAAGTTTTATGGAACATTTTTATCAAATAGTGAATATCTATATAATGTTAAAAAATAAATGAATTTATGGAAAATTATATATTTTTCCCTAAACTATAAACTTATAAAATAAATATTTTGAGAGCCTTGGTTCTATAAAGTGAGGAGTGCTAAAAATCGACTTAGTCTTATGGATTGGTTTAAATGCTCTCAAATAATGCTTTATCGAATATTAAACAACTAACCGAATAGACTTTTTGAGTGGTACTTACTAGCCTATCAGCAAATACTTGAATTTCACCGAGTAGTATGGGATGCTTTGATTAAATTCTTGTAATTAGCTTTAGGAAGTATTCAACACTTTAGGGGTTTATTCTCTTTTACTGTTCTGTCGGGGGCTAATAGATCCTTAAGAGAACATAGTTGAGGTTTTCCAGTTGGATCCGTAACGAGTGGACTTACTAGCTTATAGTAAATACTTGAATGTCACCAAGCAGTATGACGTTTTGGTTAAGTCCTAGTGGTTACAGAAAATGATAGAGTTTTTCATTTTAAAGTATATTTTCTTTTAGTGTTCGGTGTGTTGTCGATAGAGAGAGGTATGCTCATGGATTTCTTTACGATCATCTTGATCAATATGAGTTATAAATACATATAGGTAAATATATAATAACAATAATGAATAATCTAAATAATTCGTCTCATGGTTGCTATGACTGTCCTGATCGGTATTGACGATCCTTAAGATCAATTGTGTTTCTATTTCGTAGTGTGGACGATCTTTAGTATTAGATCGTTATGGATGTTACCATAGTTGTTTTTTTTTTGCTATGGTATGAGTATAATCATTATGATAGGTATAGATGATCATTATAATTGGCGTGGATTAGGATTATCTTGTATTTTGGAAATTGGACTCTGTAACTATTCTGTGTTCATGCGTTAATTATTCTATGGGTTGTGGATTAAATATTTTTGTGTCTTATAATGGACTTTAAGTTATATAGTTTCATTGATTTGTTCATATATATATATATTAGGCCTTTGTATTTGATATAATTATATATATATATATATTAGTGTTATATCTTGTTCTCACTCTTTTAAACATATAGAGATAATCTGACCCCCTTTATTTTATATTACAAGGGTCAGGCCGAGGCTTTTCTGGTTACATGACAGGATTTAGATGGTTATGCTAGCAAGAAGATAAACCATTTTGACTTTTAGTTTATCTCAATTAGGATTTTTTGTTTGTTATGAATTGTATATTCGAGTTAGAGATTTGTATTGGATGTATATTATATGAGTCTAGTGTTATATTTGGTAGACTCTTAGTTTGTATATGTATATGATTTTTATTATTCCGCTGTGACTATTTTTTATAGGATATACTATTCTGATTCTGAGAGACCGGTGTGTTTATTACCTTGAACCGAGACTGTACCATAAATTTTATTCCAGAAATTTTGTAAAGTGGTAAGTTGATGTGTTAGTGTTAGTTTAAAGATATATTTTGATTTGGTTGCTCTTAACAACTGTATTCTTCGTATTATTGGAAGACATTATTTATAGCGTTTTCTAATAATATGATGTAGCAGTGACGTCGTTAGAGTTGGTATCAGAGCGGAGTCGGAACATCATAGAATATAATATCACAGATCTAAGGCCTAGGTGACTTAAAGTCCTATCCCCCGGGGTATGTGGTTGATAGTTATATTAATTATCTATATAGGGAAATGAATATAAAATGATTATGAGAATAATCATTTGGGTCGTATTTGTGAAAATTTAAATCACTTTTACAAATTTCTATCATGAAATGATTTTAGAAGTTTAGTGTTATATAGTAGTGTTCTGATCCGTTAGTGATCAAAGTGGAACAGTGAAAGTCGATTGACTGTTTTCGCTGAGCACAGTAATTAGTAGTCTTTTTATGTTTGACTGGATGATGTATGCATGGATGGTTAGTTATATTATTAGATTGCTATTAAAGATTTTCCTTTGTTTGGGAATATAGAGAGTTATAAATTTTGGAATTTGTTTTGTGTTAAATTGCACGTTGAGTGTTTTATGAATTCTGGTCGAGATGTGGGACGCCACGGTGTCGATAGGGATTTCTAAACGCTTTGACGAGACAGTTAGACATAGTAATTTTGAATTATAATATTAAATATTATTTATAATTGTGATTGGGTTATAAATAATATTTAAGTAGGAAATAAAGTGCTAAATAAATTGAGTGTTATTTTGGAAAAAGGGATAAACGTTTTGAAAAATATAATTATATCCATATGAAATAAATTTTGGAAGTAAAAAGATATTTTGTGAAAAGTTTATGTACATGTACATACAATTGTGATTAAAATTATGTATTTTGGACATAAATAATTTTTTGAATAGAATTATTTTGAGTTATATTGTTATTTGGAAAGAAAATATTAATTTGAGTTTTGATAATAACATTTTGAAAACGATTTGACATTGAATATTATTTTTTGTGAAAATAAAATCTTTTATGCAAAGATATTTTGGACAATAAATTCAGCATAAAATTTGTTTATATGTGTTTAATTTTTTTTGGTGGTTTAGAAAATTATAATGAAACTATGAAAATGCATTATATGTACCGTTTTAAATAACGTATGCAGCCATCGAGCATTAGTAATGGCAAAGATCAGTGGCGAGGAAATGTTGACTTTGCGGACAACATCACAGCCATTTGACAAAGCGATTCGCTATAAATTGATGGCGAGGCAATGTTATTATATTATTTTATATAGTAAAATATGTTAACAAAAATGTTTTAAACTTTGGAATTGGTTTATAATAAAATTTAAATGAAAATTAATTGAAAAGTTTTGAAAAGAGAATAACTAAAAATCTGCTTCCATTTATGAATTTGACTTTCAAATTCTTTGATTGAACAACACTAAGATAATTCTAATTCATACTTCAACGAATTGGTTGGAAAATTTTAAGAGTTCCTTGAAAATTTAAACGGTAGAGTATTTTATCTATCTTTGAGCATTAGATAAATATGAGGTAAAACTTTTGGTTCTTTTGTGAATTGATGGAATAATTAATTATAAAAGAATTAGACTAGAATAATTTCTTTAGTTATTAAAGTTCCAAATTGAATGAATTTATGTTAAATAGAATAATCTTTTTTGAATGAGAGTTTTAAGGTTATGAAAAACGATCTTTTACATTTTTGGAATTTTTTGGTTTTGAGTTGATAATTTTAAATTTTGTTAATTGATAAACTCTTTGGAAATTGCAAATAGTAGTAAAGGTTTAAGTAAAAGATAAATTTTAATGTAAAATGGTTTTCTTTTATTTTAAACTTTGGTTTAGTAAAGATAAGATTAAAGATTTCTTGAGATTGTTAATGTAATAAAAATTTTCTAAAGAGAAATTAATAATAAATAAACAATTTCAATGTTGTAACCTTAGAATCTACAATCCCCAAATTCTAGTTGAAAATCAAAAGACTTTTAGAAAATTCTTGTGGAAGCCAAAAGAAAGTAATCTCCTCCATCCATTACTGCATCTTTTGGTGATTTTAGTTTAGGATTTCCTATTCTAAGACTTTATTTTGGTTGCAATTTCTAAAATCAAATTAGGTCTTGTACCGAGAGGTGTTCGCTAAGGAGAATCCGGGATTAGATCATAAATTCAAGTTTATAAAGGTGAGCTTACCTCATACTACTGTCTCTAAACAGAATGCATGTTGCTGTTTGTTTTTTTGGATGAACCTATGATTGATTTGATCTCATTTATTGCGATGTTTTCAATCTCAATTTCACTTTGCTTTTTGCTAAAAGTTATGGTTATACATAATTAGTAAACATGATGATCTAACTGATGTTATGATGCCTTGAATCACTTGCAATGCAAGGATATACACCTCTAATCAATCACACAAAACATTGTTGTGAATCTGTCATCACTAAAGGCCGACCGACAATCGTCCTAAAGCTGAAATAGCTTTAGGATTCAACACCTATGCACCTGGAGCTATTTCAACTCCAGGTGAAGTCTCGATTCACCCGTTTATCGCCTTTTTATTATTAATCATTTCACACGCTTTATGTGTTCTATTGCTACAATTTTTGGCACTCATTACAACTCATTTTCTAAATTATAAAATATGTTTAGGAGATGATATAGAACTTGAAATCTATGGATCAATTCACTGTTATATTCTTGTGTTGACCTTGGATTTAGTTGTGGTGAATTCTCTTGTGTTTTATGGACTTTGAATCACTTTGATTCAAAGGTTTGGAATATTATAAGCTTATATCTATCTATTATATAAAAGAGAGTTTATTTATGTTTACAAATATCAAACTTGTTTCTAAATTAATCTAATTCCTTTCATAAATGGTTTTTAACAAATAATTATAATTATATATATATTTAAGTATTTCTAGTATATATGGTTATGGATTTGGAAATATGATTTCAAAAATATAAACTTGATTTATTTCTAAATAGTGTGTGTGTGTGTATCCTCACGTGTGTGTGTCAAAGGCATTTGGAAGAGTAAGAAATATGGTTTTTAAAATAAATGGACTTATATATATGGGTTTTGGAACATGTTGTTTGAGATTTTGAGACAACTATGGACATATATAAGTGCAATTTTAGAATAATTCGGTTTCATGGAATATGTTTATCATATAGTGAATATCTATATAAAGTTAAACAATAAATGAATTTATAGAAAATTATATATTGTTTTCTAAATTATAAACTCTTATAAGGTAAATATTTTGAGGGCGTTAGTTATAAAAATTGAGGTGTGCTAATAATCAACCTAGTGTTATCAATTGGTTTAAATGTTCTTGAATAACGCTTCATCGGATATTGTACAACTTATTAAATATAATTTATGAGTGGTACTTACTAGCCCATTAGCAAATGCTTGAATTTCACCAAGTAGTATGGGATGCTTTGGTTAAATTCTTGTAATTGCGTTTAGAAAATATTTAGCACTTTAGGGTTATATTCTCTTTTGGTGTTCGGCATAGGGCCAATAAATCCTTAAGAGAATATATTTTAGGTTTTCCAGTGGTATCCATAGCGAGTGACATTTATAGCTTCTACTAAATACTTGAATTTAAGTCAGCGGTATGGGACGTTTTGATTAAGTTCTAGTGATTACTGAAAGTGATAATATTTAGCACTTTAGAGTATAATCCCTTTTGGTGTACGACCAAGGGCCGATAGATCCTTAAGAGGTATACTCATGGATTTTTTTACAATCATCTTGATTGGTATGAGTTATATTTACATGTAGGTAAATATATAATAATAATGAATAACCTTGAGAATTCGAGTCATGGTTGTTACGATCGTCTTGATCGGTATGAATGATCCTTGAGATCGATTGTGATTCTGTTTCACGGTATGGATGATTTTTGGTATTAGGCCGGTATGGATGATACCATAATTGTTTATCTATTTGCTATGGTATGAGTACAATCATTGTGATTGGTATGGACAATCATTATGATCGGTGTGGATTAGGATTATCTTGGATTTCGGAAATTGGGTTCTATGAGTATACCATGTTTTTACATAACAAGTTGACCTTAAGATGGTTGTGCTAGCAAGGAGATTAACCATTTTTAACTTTTACTTTATCTCATTTGGGATTTTGTGATTGTTATAAAGTGCATATTTGAGTTAGAAATTTGTACTGGATGTATATCATGTGAGTCTTGTGTTATATTTGATAGACTCTCAATTTGTATATGTATATGATGTTTATCATTCCTTAGTGATCTGTGACTATTGTTTAAAAATTATACTGTTATTATTTTGAGAAACCAGTGGGTTTATAACTTTGAACTGAGAGCATACATGTCAAATATTCCAAAGATTTAGTAAAGTGGTAAGCATGACATGTCAGTATTAGTTAAAAGATATATTCATATTTGATCGCCCTTAATAAGCTGTATTCTCCGTATTATTTGAAGACATTATGTATAACATTCTCTATTCATACGGGTATCGCAGTAAGATCTATACACATTGTTTACTACAAATCCAAAACATTTCATATTTTACACATTTATCTTTAAAAATCTCTTTTATAGAAAAATTACAATTATAAGGGTTTAGGACAAGTGTTACTCAAGCATTGTCATGATAACCCAAAACTGTTCACTTATAATTGTCTTTAAAATATATATTATTAAATATCTAATTATATTTCTAGGTATAATTAATAAGGGTTAAAAACAAATGTTATTAAAACATTATTTACTGTAACCCAAAAGCATTTACTTATAGTAATCTTTAAAGTATTCATTATTAAAGGTCAAAGCTTATTCACACTTATTTATTAAGGTGATACACTTTTAATTTAACTCCTTAAAACTATTTATTTTAACTGAAGTTTTAAAATCCAAACCTTCTTTTATTACTTTTGTAAAAGACTTAACATACTTTTGCCATCTTATATATTTACTAAAATCCTTTTTAGAATGATGTTTATATTTATATGTATAATAATTTATCTATAAGCTAACATAATTAATAAAATTCTAAAACAATTTAAGAGATGTTACATAATACAAGCCTTTTAATACATTAATAAAACTTTAACTAATTTTCTAAAAGTTATATATATTTATAATACTTTAAAACTACTTTAAAAATACTAATATTATGGTTTAAAACATTTATATTAAATATTACTTTAAAATATTTATTTTATAATTTATTCAAAAACCATACAAAGTCTGTTTATAATTTTAAACCCATTACTTTAAAAATTCATAAATAATTATTAAAAATATATAATTAAAATTTGATATTTTTTAGTAGTAAGTACACTTATAGTACTTATTATGAATACAAAGAAGCCCCTAGGATGTCTTTCAAAGTTCAGTTTAATGCCAAACACAAGGCATTTTCAAAGTGCATCCACAACAACCTTTTAGAGTCTAATTTTCACAACTTCCATTCACAATTTTTATAACTTTCCAAACTAATTCCTCTATGTCAAACACAAAAAATTAATGTGAAAAACTAAATATATTATATAACAATATATTCTCATTTTACTCAATTTAACATATGTTAAATACAAGGGATTTCAAAGTGTGTTTATAGCGACTATTTCGCTTCAACCATTACAACACACTTCAATTTTTCACACAACAATATCAAACATGTAAACTACAAGTCATGGCCACTTTACTTGTTTTGGAGGGTTATAAGAGAGATTTTACTACGTATAATATTGTCACTTTCTTTCCAAAGCAAGGAGGGGTCCAAAAGTAATAACTTGCATTGTTCTCTATTTTACAATTTATATTTCAACAAACAAACATTATATACACATATAACAAATTAAATAGTGAGTAAACTTGCATAATTACAAACCAGATCAAATCGGACATAATCTCACTGCGAGTGCAAGTGAAGACCGCCTCTCGATTAGACCTATGTAAGATACAAAGTTTACAAGATTATGAGTTATATAATTTAATTAATATTATAATTTACTAATTATTTACCTTAATTAGCCACAAAGCCTTCTTCCCCAATTCATGCACAGCTTGTACATGCATAACCCATAGGCGTAAACTTCTCTCCTTAATTTCTCCTCCTTTACTCAACGAATCAATGCACCATCACTTCCATCAAAATCCTCTTTGCAAGCTCTATGCGATGTACCCATCCACATGAAGCTTGGATCCACTACGGCAAAAGTAACCAGCTCGCATCTTACACTGTAGCCAATTGTCGCACTTCATTATCCAATGTTGCACTGTCCTAAAATGCTCTCATCCACTCGTCTTCGCGTGAGAAGCTCAATGCCACACTCCATTTAACCTAAATCCTCTTGTGTCACCACCAAATCACAAAACTAATCCTCGAGCGAACACGTCGACTTTGGCCAAGCATCGCTGCATGCCTAGTGATACATACGGGTTTAAAGTCCACACTTATACGAGTCAAAAAGATCTAACATCGTTGACTTTCACGGACCATAGCTCCTGATTACACTAAATGAAAGAGGTAGCTTCTTTATTTCTTAAGTTTATATAAGAAGGAGGGAGAGTGAAAAGTGAGAGAGACGAAGTGTTGTGGTATGGTTTTTTATATAATAAATATATTATATTCATATTTCTCAAATAAATCGCAATATGTTTCGAGCTTGCACGACCGCACAGTGCTTCCATCACCATGAGACTTGTCGGTGTGCATTCTCAAAGTTCAGTTTAATGCCAAACACAAGGCATTTTCAAAGTGCATCCACAACAACCTTTTAGATCCTAATTTTCACAACTTCCATTCACAATTTTTATAACTTTCCAAACTAATTCCTCTATGTCAAACACAAAAAATTAATGCGAAAAACTAAATATATTATATAACAATATATTCTCATTTTACTCAATTTAACATATGTTAAATACAAGGGATTTCGAACTATTGACTTTAATAAAAAAATTTAAAAATAATTTTTCCTTCATTAGTTATTATTTAAAAGGGTTAACAAGGTTATTGAATCAATTTAGTCACATTAAATCCAAGATTCAAATATTTAAATAATTCAGATATTTAAATAAAAAGTGTCCAAAATTCCGGGTTATTACACTTCCTCTCTTGATGGTTTTCTTTGAAATTAAAGTTCGGATATGGTGTATTCAGATTGGAAGTTGCCCTTGAGGAGCTAACCACCATGAATTCTTAACAAAAGTTTACCGGTAATGAGGATTTATTATTCTTATTACAAACTAAAGTATAATTTAATAAATAATAATAATAAGATTTTTTGAGAAGACTATATTGTTTTTGAGTAAAGAAACATACAACTGTTATTATGGAGTTTATGAAAAAATATTACTATTTATGTAATAAAAATAAGAAATACTTTGAGAATAATAAAAATAAAGATATATTTTCCAAAAGCATTTTGAGTAAATTATTACTGTTTTTAAGATAAATAAAAATAAAATGATTTTTTAGAATTTTCTTAGAATATTAATATTTTTGAGTTAAATTGTAATACAGTGGCTATGAAAGATAATGATATGATTTAAAAAATACGTTTACACCAAAAGTTGGGACAAATTCCCAAATATTAATAGTAGAGGATAAAATAAAGAAAATAAATTGAACATGAGGAAAATAAGAATACACAACAATATAATGGTTCGGCTAAACTGAGGCCTATGTTCAATCAAACATTGTTAAGTTTCTGCTGAGTTTTTATAAGGTCGTTCTTATGGATTAGTGATGATCGGTGGAATTACATAGAAAATGCGAAAATTCATTAACAAGCTAAAAAAGATCCCTTAAATTATGCCCCTTCTCTATTTATAGCTTCAAGTCGATGAAAATCTCTCACCCACGTTATTGCTCATGTTCCCCATGTCCTAAGAAGTAGCTCTCAAGCGATCGTGGCTAGGGCATCAACATTTAGGGATCGGTACCGATCCATGGTCAAGGATCGATATCGATTAAAGAGTTTGCTCTATCTTCGTTTCCTTCCTATGGACGTTTGGTTGGTCTCTCATCTTCAATATCTTGATTGCATTGCCACAAACTCGAACTTGAGTGAATTCATTAGTTCGAAGGTTAAGCAGAAGCACTTGGCACTACCGAGAAATGCACTTTTAGTGGCATTAAATAGTAGCGTTTGAACATGAAATGGTGCTATTTCACATGATCTAGTATAATTGCAGCGTTTTACTTTTAAATACATGTTAATATTCATGAGCGGACTGATTTTTCGCATTCTCACGTATTTTCACCTCATTTTGTTTTCTATCCAAAGACAAAATAAAACACTAAACCAAATTATTAATTTCCAACTCCACTCAATTTGGCATGTTCTCTTGGAATCTCAATCTCGCCTCGTTTCCTTCATTTGCAGCATAATCAGCATTGAATCTCCTTATTTGTAAACATTTTATTTACTTCTCAACTTATTTGAACCCTAAATCTTCTCAAACTTAATTTTATTTTCGTGTTTGTTGCAGTTTTATGTAGAATTAGACTCCTCCTGAAAGTCATATCATAAGGCTAGCAGGGTTTATTGTTTGTAATAAAAAAGCTGGGATTATGTGTTGATTGTGGGAAAACTTTCAGGTTTGCTGTTATATCAATTGGTTGATATTGTGTTGTTTTTTAGATCTTAGTGATGAATATTAATTTTTTTTTCCAGTTTCATGCACTCAACTGTTGGATTCCACCAAAATGTGCTAGAATTCCTCTTTATTATGCACTTGGTTTGGGGCTATGTGTTGATTTTGGGAAGATTCCTCATTAGATTCCACCAAAGTCTTTCGGTCTATAGCACCACACATATTAAAATACTAAAGTTGAACCAAGAACTTTATTTCTGGCATATTTATTTGATTATTTTCATAAGATTGTCCTGTAATAAGACGGTTGAAAGCACAAATTATGAATCTGGATAATGTAGCAACTAACTTGAATGGTAGAAGAATGTAGTATGATTAGAAACTTTAGAGAAATTGTTCTAACTAGAATTAATAATAATATTTGAAATATATTTTGTATTTTTGTGACAAACTGATTGTAATTAAAGTTGTTCAGAATGCGAAGAATTATATACAGCCATGTAATTATTTTCCTCAACACTCGTAAGCTATTACTGGGTCTACACTCTTTTACACAACTTATATTGCTCAATTTTACCACTTTCATATAGTAATTGGTTTTCAAGATAAGAATGAAAAAGTGCTAGAGATACATAACGGAGTTAAAATCTTACAATAGAATAAAAAGATAAAATGCAAGAGATATAATATGATGCCAATGTAATGTGATCGAACCCAATTGCTTTAGTTGCTTCTAACAAACTTAAATATTAAGCACTGATAAAAAGTATATGGAATGTTAAAGGAAGGAATTGAATCTGAATTATTATAACATTAGTTGGATTGGATGTTAGAAAATATTTCTCGTCTATACAATGTAATATACATTCAAAAATAGATGTTGTGGCAGCATCACTATGAATATCATTTCAGTATATGTTAATCTGAACTAAGTCCCCATGAACTTCAAGATGATTTGGTAATTTTTATATGTTAGTTATCATGTGGTTGCTAATATATTAATGTGACGATAAAGATTTACCAACATGATGATCAAGTTTATCTCAATTTTAGACTTTCCTAAAAAGTTTAAAATATTTTTCTCCTTGTAAATTGCTTGATGACTTGGTTGATTTGAAACCAAGTAGTACTTCTTCTTCGCCTAGAATCCTTGGTTCTCAGGGGCAAGGAATGCTCGGTAGTCGATAATAGAACCAGAGGTATACTTTACTATATTGATTATACAACAACTGAACTTCTAATTGACATTTTGTTTGCTTTCAAATAAAATTTTATATTTTTGATGCTGATAATAGGTGAGCAGTCTTGGTCTGTACAAATGGAACTCAATATTGTTTATTCACGCATTTTGGTATGGAAAGTCTGTTCGTATGATATGTTGATGCTTTGTATGTTAATTTACTAACGAATGTCAATGTATCTTAGTCGGCATATGAGCACTTTGCTTCGATGAAGTCTTTCTTGTAACTTTATGTGTGTGTATCTATGTGTGTTCACATATGAATACCAAAGGTGACATATCAACTCTGTTTTTCTTACAAGGATGGTGTTTTCCATTGTATACAAAAGTGAATGTATATAGATCATTATATGAATTAACTCTACGAATTTTTGGTTGTCCTGTGTACGTTCACCATACAGGTGATGATAAGTTGGAGGCTAGAGCATACAAATGGCATACTAATGGGATACACCGATGGTATCAAAGGGTATCGAATTTGGAACCCTGTTGATCGGAAGATTGTTCTTTTCAAACATTTTACTTTTGATGAGTCTGCTATGTTCAATGCAAATGAGAAGCTACCTACCACATCAGAAGATTTTGATATGCTTAAGGAGATGGAAGAAGTTCTCGTGTTCCAGCCAAGAAGTAGAGTTGTTGATGCTGTCAAGGAAAACATAGTTGATGAAACATCACATGATAGTCCACGGGTACCTTCTAGTAGTGCTGGTGATGTGCATGAATCTAGAGGAAATTCTTTTCAAGGTGGAGCTGAAAGTAGTTTAGGCGAAGCAGTACCTACCCGGGTCAGTCGTAGGACTATTAGGCCTCCCGATAGGTATGGCGATTGGCAATTTGCAAACCTTAGCCTTGGTGATCAGTTTGGTTATGCCTTACATATGGCTCAGGAGGAGCTGCTTGACCTTGATGAAGTTTTGAAGTCATGTGACAGTCGGAAGTGGATGTGTGCTATGGAAGAGGATTTGGAGTCATTGAAGAAGAACAAGACTTAAGATTTGGTATCACCTCCTCAAGGAAGCTAAGCCATTGGTTGCAAATGGGCGTTTAAGGTGAAAGATAATGGAAGATACAAGGCTAGACTAGTTGCTAAATGGTTTTCACAAAGAAAGGGATTGAAGTATGATGAGATATTCTCTCAAGTAGTGAGACATACGTCCATCTGCATTTTGCTGCTATCATCGCAGCTCATGACTTGGAGCTGGAGCAACTAGACGTGAAAACCGCTTTCTTGCACCGAGACTTGGATAAGACATCTACATGTACCAACCGGAAGGATTTGTTGTAGATGAGAAGGAAAATTTGGTTTGAAAATTGAAGAAGTCTTTGTACAGACTTAACCAGTTGCCTAGATAATGGTACAAGAGGTTTGACTCTTTTATGCTTTCACTTGGTTTTGATCGTAGCATCAAAGAAACTTGTGTGTACTTCAAGAATTTAAAAATGATAGATGGGTGTACCTAATCTTGTATGTGGATGATATGTTGATTTCTTCCAAGTATAAGGCTAAAATCGATAGCTAAGAGTGGAAACTAAAAGCAGAATTCAAAATGAAGGACCTTAGAGAAGCAAATAAAATCTTGGGTATGGAAATCCAAAGAGATTGAAAGCTAGGACATTTGAGCCTCACTCAAAAGGAGTATATTCGAAAGGTGCTCGCCCGGTTTAGCATGGAAGGGGCAAAGGCAATCAGCACACCCATGCCTTTGCACATACAGATTTCTAGTAAAGGCTCTCCGATCTCATAAAAGGACAAGGCTTATATGTTAAAGGTCCCATATGCAAGTGCAGTTGGTAGCTTGATGTATGACATGGTCTACACTAGGCCTGACATTGCACAAACTGTTGAATTGGTGAGTAGGTTCATGGCAAATCCAGGAAATACACATTGGGAAGTAGTGAAGTGTATCTTCAGATACCTTAGATTACCTCTAAAAAATGGACAGCTTGGTTGGATTTTATGATTCTGACTATACCGGTGATAGAGATCGAAGAAAGTCAACCCTTGGATATGTGTTCACCATTGGTGGGATGACGATCCGTTGAAAAGCGAGGTTGCAGACGATTGTGGCTTTGTCTACTAAAGAGGCAGAGCACATAGGTACGGTTGAAGCAGCTAAGGAAGCGCTTTACTTGAGGCGATTGTTGTGTGATTTAGGCTTCACATACAAAGGAGTGAATGTGGATTGTGACAATCAAAGTGCAATTCACTTAGCTGAAAATCTGGCATTCAGCTCGAGGATGAAGCAAATTGAGATGAGAGAGTCGTTCTTTATCTCAATGAGTGAAGAGAAGCTAGTTCCTCTTTAGAAAGTTCACACAAAGGAGAATGCATCATACATGTTTACCAAGTCATTACCTGCTACTAAGCTCGAACATTGCTCGGATTTGATTCGCTTAATGGAGTACTAGGTGCTACAAGGTGGCACGTGGGGAGAATTGAGATGGTTCATGGACACGTTTGTTTTCATGGTGGAGATTGATAGATTCTACACGAACTGGGCACTTCAAATACTTTGTTGACATGCGGTGACCTTGCCGGAGTTCATTGATAGACTGCAATGGGTGATGGAATCCATGAATATCATTGGGTAAGTATCCATTGCTTGGAGCATAAAGGTGTAGATGAAGTTGGAAGGCTTGTTTGGAATTTGGTATCGAGTTAGAGAAGCTCATGGAGGAGGAAGCCAAAGCCCTAGGAGCAGGAGCTGGAGACCGAACCAGCAAAGTGGTTCGGTAGAGGGAGATGATTTGCAAGACCAAATTAGTGGTCCGGTGTTGCTTGGATTTGCCACTCTAGAGTTTTGGAGCGATGGTAACTTCATTCGGTGATTGAAGAAGATTGAACGAGAAACTTCGTTCGGTAAAGAAGAGAAGTGGAGCGGCATTGATTTGGAGCGGTGAGGGAAGACCGAACCAAATTTGTCATTCGATGATCTGTTGATGCCGAACGAAATATTTCGTTCGGTATTTGTCGAACCAAATAGGTGAAGCAGAAAACCGATCCAGATTTCTCCTTCTACAATCGGGAGATGCCAGTCCAGAATTGAAGTGTACTATGCTGAACCAAGTGCCAAGTGCCATATGCTGAACCAAACCCCAAGGATGCTATTAGCAGCTACCTTTCCTCATATCTTCACTCTATAAATAGTGAAGCTTCTAGACAACAATGACACCCGAAATTGGGAGCTAATTTTAGCCAATTTCAGAGCCATCCTAGAGAGCTGAAACTCTGTAGAATTTTGACTGTATAGTCAATTCCTCTTATATAGCCTCCAAAAGTGAATCAATCTTGTAACTCTAATCTTTCAATGATTAATAAAATCTCCTCTCCTCAAGTGGACGTACACTGCCTCGCGGTAGTGGAACCACTATAAATATTGGTGTTATTTATTTTTCTGCATTGCATAGATCTGTGACTGTCTGTTCTGGTATTTATCTCTATTTGTATCATATCACTACAATCACAATCAAATTTTTTTTCTGCTGCATTGGGTTTTTTATTCCCTTAGACTGATCATCTGAAGAGATTTTCCCCAACACTTGAAAATTTGGAATTTGGATTTGACAATTTATATCATTCATATGACTAAGCCAGAGTCAGATGAGAATCATATTATTATTCGCTAATACAGTTCAATTCACATTTTTTCAAATGTATAGTTGGCAAGTCTTAAGTCCAGTTGAGGTTGTTGGACATGATGTTGCTGTGGATGAATTGCTTACAGTTCAAAATAAACATTACGAGCAACCAACAATTTTTAGAAGCAAAAAGTGTTAAGGAAATGGAACTATTGTAGTGGCGACACCTGATATGCGAGATGTATTGTGCCATGTGTCTGTGAGACCAAGAAATAGCAAGGTATACCTTATTTTCCAGTTATTTCGGGCATTTTATGTTGAAATTTATGAATTGGAAAACTGGTCTCTTGTTGTAGGATTGTTATGCCATTTGAATTCCTGACAATTTATTTTGGCCAAATTTTTTAAATATTTAAATAAGATTTTTTCTTTCGTTACTAGTTTCGCAAAGTAACTAAAATAAGAAAAACAAATCCTGAAAATATAGATATTGACAGTTTAGATGATCCAATGATGTTTTCTTTTCTATTAATAATAATTAAAATAATCTAAATAAATTAACTAAGTATTATAAAAGTTAACTACGTTTATAAAAATTAACAAGTTTATAATAATAATAATAATAATAATAATAATAATAATAATAATAATAATAATAATAACAACATGCATTGGTCACTTAGAGACTTGGAAAACTGTGGATTTCATATTGTAGAAGTTAGAGTGGTTCCAGTACAAGTGTCAAAGTGCTTAGGTTATCGAAAGTTAGTGGACATGCTTTTGTTTATAAAAGGGAAGGAGATTATGGTAATGTAATTGATGTGTCAAGGGCAGATTATTTGAAGTTCTGTCATAAGATATTGGCATTTCAGTACCTGAAGAAAAGGGTGGAAATTTGCGAGGATGTTGGGAGCTGGACTTTGCGGTATGAGTTAATTTTATAATCGATTGAATATGAATGAGAACCAACAATTGTCAAAATTGTTTTTTGGACGTCCTATTAAATACTACTCTTTTGAGAAATCTGGATACCTAAGGTAAAGACTCCTAAAGATAGTAGCAGCAGCAACATGTAAGTAGATGCACATGAAAATGGACATAATACACCTAAGAAAACTGTAGTAGATATTGGGAATTATGACATAGAAAATAATAATTCAAGTCAAGGTGCAATAGAACATGACAAAGGACACGGGGAAAACACAGGGATGGAGACAGATAATATTACACAAAATTCTCAAGAGTACACAACAGAAATTGAGGCCCATAAACAATCAGAAAATCAGATAGGTTTGTAGAATGTTAATTCAAAGAATGTTCACAGTCTCAATTATCTTATGTCATTCGGTCAAAAGCTAGTTTATGATTGATGATTTATGAAGGGACGATGGTACAGGTAACAAAGTTTTGATACAACATTAACAAAAAAATATACATATTAGTTACTTTTGGTTTAAGTTGTGATCTAATTTAACTTAGCTATAAGAGAGCGTGCGACAGGTCTTGGAGACTGAGTCGAGAAGTTGCTGTTTTGGAAAGTGGAACAACATTGCTAACGGTGTATGAATATTGTAAGATAAGGATTGATGTTGCTAACTAAAGAGAATTAAAGGAGTAGTTCATTGGTATACCAATCCAACAAATTAAATAAAAAAAAAGCAAGTATGGATAATCTTAATATCCGTGTAGGCTTAGCATAGGTACAACAATCCATAAAGGCAAGCAACAGAATATGGACATAGCAGCTAAAAATGAAAGGGATAGACTTATTATTATTCATAAAAGGGGTGATGCAATAAATTGTAAACAGCAAAGCACGGCAACAGTAAGTCCAGATTATTTGAATCTTTGAAAAGTTATTTCTGGTATTTTATATTTCTTTATGAATAGTGGTGGTTTTTACGTTATGATGGTGCAATGTTAAAGCGATATTTATGGGTAGTATTGAATTATGCTTTTACATTGGCTATTATGAACGTGATATGCGCACACACACATATTAAACTTGTCATTTTCTAAGGTTGAATGGTTGTTACATGAACTAGTAGATATTAACTTATTGAATGATCTATGTAATTCAAAATTTAAGATTATTTAATCGGATCTTTTTTTACAATAATTTCCTTAATGACTTGAAATAAAATATATCTAATAGATGTGTTAGTTGTTTGTGATAAAAGATAAAGACTTTATACAAACTTATAAATTAACCGATCTTTATAAAAATTTAACTAACTTTTGTAAAAACTAACCAATTTTTTAAACTTAACTAAATTTTATATAATTTAAATAAGTTTTAAAAAAATTTGTACAAATTAATTGATTTTTATAAGTATTTAACTAATTTAATTAAGTTTTATAAAGATTGAATAAGTTTGTTATAAAAATTAATCTAGTTTTCTCAAAATTTAACTCAACAAAGTTTTATAAAAATTATTTAAATTTAATAAAAGCTTAACTAAGGATGTTTGATGTATCTTAAATATGCAAAGCACTTTCATAATCATTTTTTGATTGTGGAACTTGTCTATAGGTAATTAGCTTTTTTGGAGTAAAGACCAGTCGTAGCAAAGAATTATGGGTAATCAAGTAATGATCGTGGCTCCGATTGTTATGTATATCATAACATTTTATTAGTACTAGTTGTGTATATTTGTTTGTAAATGGTTATGTATTTTATGTCAATTTTCTTATTTCGTCGAAAAACTATTACCGAAATGTTTATGAATGTCATATTTGATTATGTAACATAACATGTTTTTTCAATCTTTTGAATATGATGATTATGTGATTGATTGTTAGTTTGAATATGACAATAATGTGATTGACTGTTGGTTTTTATATGACTATTTTGCTAGTGATTGTTGGAAATGGTACGAGCCATTAACAGGAAACGGTAGCGTGTAAAGTATGCTGTAAAACGGTTAATAACTTTTTGTTGCGTTTTAGAAACGCTACAAAAATAAATGTAAACAGCTCCAATACGACTTTCATTAGCGTTGAAAAAACGCTCCAAAACTTTTAGTAGCATTTCAGTAAACACTACGATACGATGCGCTACTAAAAGTTTGCAACTTTTTGTATCGTTTCTAAAATCCTACGATAGGTAAAGTTCGGGTAGCGTTTTCTAGAACGCTACAAAAAATTTCAAACTTTTAGTTGCGTGCCTTATCGCAGCATTTATCGAAATACTACTAAAAGTTTTGCCAGCGTTTTCAACGCTACGAAAGGCCTTTTCTGGTGTAGTGTGGTACATCCGCCAATCATTTTGGTCGATAATAGTAGCCATTTATTAACTTGTAATTGCTCTACATTTGCATGGCATTGGGCGAATGATGATTTGGAGGATCTTTCATGGATCGGTATCAATCCCTGATCAGGGATGGCACTGATCCATGACTTTTTTTATACCATGGATCTTTGAGTTTGGTACTCATTTCAGGAAATTCATAGGCTATTGTTGAAAATTCTTTGTTACCTTAGGACTTCATCTTTGGATTTTGTTTGATACCTGAGCTTGGCAGTTATTGTTTTGGATTTTTCATTGGATAAACACCTGTCTAACTAATTAATTCATCCTGGGTAACATTTTCCTCCTCCCAAAGTATATCTTGTTTTCAAAAGATATGCTTTGGAACGAGACAAACTAAAGATTCTACATCATTCGTTTCAATCTTTACTTCGAATAGACATTGCGTTACCTATGAACCATTGTCATGAAGTGTAGGATCTTTTATCAATCGTTATGTCTCTTCGAGCAGTTTTGAACTTGTTACTTCCATGTAGGATAAAAACTAAAGCACATTCTTTAGGTTCATCATTCCAAGTTCAAAAATCTTTCAACGATCTCCTTCTTCAGAAACTATAGGTTCGACCTTATTCCCTTGGAACTTGAGTTGCCTAGCATCCTACATGCGTGCGTATGTACAAAAACAATTATTTCTTAGACATTCATATGCATATATGTACACATGTATAGGGTTCGGTATCGACCCTCATGCTAGGGACCGGTAATGATCCATGATGCTAAAACATAGGCACTTTATGCGCCTGGGTTTGAGGATCGGTCCTTATATAGTTTTGAACCTATACTTTCTTACTTTCACTTCATTTGTTTCATGATTCTTTACTTCCAAGCCTCTTGATTCACCATTTCCATAGTTTCAGCCTCCATTCAATTCCATCCTTGGGTCACCACTGTCACCGTTGACATTGATCTTTGCTTCTCCTAACCGCTAACATCGCCAGAATCACTGATTTGTGGTGTTAATTAAGCATGCCAAACCACACAAGCATTGAGGAATTTGAACAACTTTGAGCTTTGAACACTGACTTCTTTTAGAATTGGTTAACTTAGGTAGGACGCACCACCAACTAGTCAAGCTTACTGCCGATTCTCCTCTTAATCATGCTCAACCAAAAAGGAAAAGAATTTCTTCCCTTTATGGATCGATGTTGATCCCGGACTTAGGGAATCTCCATAGAAATTTGAGTGTCTTAGAGATTTTTTTGCAAAAAACATGAAGGAAGCTCGAGTTTTGGCCTAATTTTCTCGAAGCATGACTCGAGTTCAGATCACGGGTGTTTCAGCTTGGGTCGGTATCATTTTTACTTAAAGCAAGCTTGATTTTATCTGGTTGACCTAATTTTGGTGAAAATTTCTTAAATAATCCCAATTTTTTTTAATTGAATTATATAATTAAATTTGGTTGGGCCATTTTTGACGGCGCATAGTCCATTAGGACGGTTTGCGATGGCGGTCACTTCGAAAATGAGCTGCTTGATCTTTGAATCAAATGGTAAATTTGAATTGCACAATGTTTATGCACACATATAGCAATTCCAAATGCATGCAATGCATAATTCCAGACGCGCATACTACACATGATTGTCCCTCGTCGATGTACGGGATCCGATTGATCAATACACATCTATATCTATCGGGTTTGGTACATCGGCTATATAGGGCTCATTTTCCAGCTTGAAGACTTTTGGTTTTAATATGCCTGACATCTCTTACATGAAGCTTCGATAGTTATGGATCGAAGACGCTCCTCATGTCTATACGCTATAGCCACACGTCAATCAACATCAGTATACGAGATAGAATCTAGTTTCACCGCCTTACCTACTGTAAGAGAGGCTCCTCAATCAACCGGTCACCATCGGTACAACCCTTAGAAATCATCTCTTTTATGCCGACCGAAGGGCCTGAAGTTGGGGCTGCCCCTGATGTTTATATTAACGATGCCATTATTTTGGATGACCCCGAGGATTCTCCATCTTTGAAGGTTGACGAATCATCCCTTAGGAGGATATATGAAAAGCATGGTATCCCATATGAGGATGTGTTGGTTCCATCACGCCATCAACAAGTGCATCTCCTACCTATATGATATACAACTTGCAACCGATATATATGTATGGCTGGTTGCGTTCCACCATTTAACCACTTCGCTCATACAATCTTGCAATTCATAAACTAGCTCTGGCTTAATTACATCCCAATAGTTATGCTTTCTTGAGTAGCATGTATATTATCTTCATTCACCATATGAACCATGAGCCTAACACTTAGGAAATTTGCTATCTTTATAGCTTCAAATATTGGAAAAGATCTCCTTCACTCACCTTCTTAGAACATTCTAGGGATTGTCGCATAGTCATAGACCTCTGGAACAAGCTAAGCTACTTCAAGGGTGAATTTTTCTCTGTTCGCTACCTATCCGGCTTTGCTCCAAGGTGGCCTAGACATAAGTCTAATTTTCCTATTTTCTTTGTTGATGCGTATGTTATGGCTTCAGCTATTCACATCGTCATTCCTTACATTCACTGATAAGTCAAGAAGACCTAGTGGGGCGTCTTTGGCGAGCACTCTTGTGGCTCTTTACCAAGTCATACTTGAAGAAAGGGAGATGAGAATACTTTTAATAGATGAAAATTTACATGCCTAAACTTGTTAGGGGACGGTCATAGTGTTGGTCATATTCCAAAGGTCAGGGATGATGATGATTATTCTTCGTCGGAACATAAGACGATGACCAAGAGATGCGCTCGGTTTTAAGCCCCGTTATGAATCCTCAAACGAGTTTAAGGGTTAAACACATCGAAGAAAAGTGTGAACATGTTAAAGAAGGAAAGAGACATGGTGGAGACAACAACGATGTCGATATTGGCCGTGAGTCCTCAAGTAACAAGAGTGATGATGATGCTCAAAAGTTTCTTATTACTTGGTGGCCCAAAATAAATATTGTCTCGTCTCGGACATCCATACAACCTCCACCAACTACCACGGTAGAGGAGACCCTCATCCTACCTTTCGGGGATATCTATGGGTCTACGGGAAGCATTCTAGATGATTTCGGGTCATTTTGACTTGAAAATATTAGCATCGGGGATATCGGTTTCCCTATCTGTCTTCTTGATGAAGTCCTTGCTACTCGTGAAGAGGAAATAACTCCTATTAGCATGCTCCAAGTCCTTGGTCCGTGGGGGGCACCGGGACTCGTCCACACTTAGATGATACATTAGTTTGATTTGCTTGCACCACATTTCTATCTTTCTAATGCCAAAACATTCAAGATTTATTTACATATTCGATGGATCGTTGAGGTATGTGTGATACTATTCAAAGCTAAGGGAGTAAATATAGGAGACATGGATTGTTTGGCCTCTCTTTTGGTTCTTCTTATGATTTCGATCTAGGGAGGTGCTTGGGCAAAGACATAGGATCAAGAAAGAATTTATAAATCTTGTGAATCATCTCTGTGACAGAGGTCTTGTTTTTCCTTTTCCATATAGAATGAATCTGTATTCTACGAAATCCGATCGTGTACCATCTGTCAAGGTATTGATCGCTCCAGTTTTAGCTCCCTCGTCGACACAATCACCAATATCTCCTCACGTTCCACGATGCTCTGAGCAGTCATCTAGGCTGGCTGCTCCTGATATCTCTCACTTAAGAGCTGACAAGAGGCCAATTCTACTAGCTGTCACTACTATAGAAGCAGAACTTGTTTTGAATCCTCAACTTGATGTTGTGAAGCATATGTTTCTAAAAAATTCGTTGATGATGTCCTCTTTGTTCCTCAACTGAAAGATATCCCTCCAAAGGTCAGGATAGATGTCGTGGCCTACATGTATGATGTATATGACCAGTACTTCAAATGGAAAAGATTAGCCAAGGTTATCTCTGAAGTGCTTACAAAAGAAAAGTGGAGCTCGATGCGGTGATGTAGATGCAAGAACAGGATAAGCACATCATTCTCACTTTGAAAAGAAAGTTGAAGAGCTCAACGCATCATTGGCTGGAGCCAAGAAGTAGGTGGAGGATCCGACTAAGTTAGTTAAGGAAGAGTGTCAGAATCAACAAAAGCAAATTGAAGCTGCTCATTACAGGAGCTGCACTCGGTCACTAGAGAATGAGCAGCTTCAAAGGGAAGTAGAGGAGTGGAAAAAGATGCTAGAAAGTGAGAAGAAGGAAAAGACAATGCCCTTATACAAGTCCAGGGCTACTACGAGGAGTTATTAGGCGCTCATTAAGCGAGAGATGATGTAGAAGCCTAGGTGAAGGATATCAAGAGGTAGGTTGAAGCTGTGAAGAGATGCGTTAAGATGAGCTTGGAAATAGGGATGGAGTTTCCTCGATGTGGTCAACAAATAATAGGCAACCTTTTCCAATTTTGGATAATTTCTCTCTGCCCCCATCAGCCGTTTGCTAATATAGTATACTGTCCTTTGGATTTTATTTTCTTCTCGTACAAGGGCAACACTCAAAGCTTCAACCGATACTGCCAGATAAACAAAAATTCCTCTCCTTTCAAAGGTTTTGACAAGATAGGTAGTCTTTCCAAATGGTCGACCAAGGCTTAGAAATCATCCTTGCATTCTTGCATCCAGGAAAAATTACTTTTCCTTACTTTGAGGACAATGAAGAACGATATACGTTTGTCTATAGCCCTTGGGATGAATCGGCTTAGCGTTGCTACCTTCCTATTCAAAATCGGTACCTCCATTATCATCTTTAAGGTATAACATTCCTCAAGGCTTCGATCTTCTGTAGATTAGCCTCAATTCCCCTTGAGTCCACAATAAAACCAAGAACTTCCTTGACGCGACCTGAACAAGCACTTAAGTGGGTTGAGCTTTATCCCGTATTTTCGAAGCATGCCAAACATTTTTACCACTAAATGGTTGTCAAAAGCTGTGACTTTACCAGCATATCGTCTACGTAGACTTTCACTAAACATCCAATATGATAGCTGAACGTTGAATTCACAAATATTTGATAGGTAGCCCTAGCGTTCTTTAGACCAAATGGCTTGACAAGGTATAATACAGTCCTCAGGCAGTTCTGAAACTGGTATGTTCCTGGTCTAGAATATGCATTGGAATATGATTGTAGCTGTAGTGAGCGTCCATTAGTTACAGTAATTCATGGTCGGTGGTTGGATCCATCGATTGGTCGATCTTTGGTAGTAGGAAACTGTCATTTGGGCATGCTTTATTCAGATTTGAATAGTCGATGCACGTCCTCCATTTCCCATTAGACTTCTTTACCAGGACTGGATTGGATTCCCACTTCAGGTATAGAGCATCGCTGATGAAACCATTGTCTTTTAGCTTATCCACTTCCTCCTTCATCATACCAGATCGCTCTAGACCAAGATTACGTTGCTTTTCATATAAAGACATTTGAGATTCACATTTAATGCATGGCATGCTATCTCTGGCGATATTCCACACATGTTAGAATGCGTTCAGGAAATCACATCCATGTTTTCCTGAAGAAACCCATCAATTTCTTCTTCGTCTTCATGCCAATTTATTACCCAATTTTCAGGACTCAAGCAGGATCGTCCAAACTGATGGGGTGCATACTGTTAGCTCAATCGTGGCCGCCCTTGCATCCTCCGACTCTTTCCTCAGATCTATAGCTTTGTGGAATCTGCTATGCCACCCGAGCCAAGGCTTAGGTTGCAATTGTTATGCATCCATCAACTTGATGCAAAGAGCCTTCTTACATCGTTTCCCTTCATACATTGCTTTGCATCCCTCGGCTAAGCGACATAGCATTCTCATCCAAGGTTCTGATCACCTTGAATGACCCTTATTCCATTTTCAATAAGAAATTACATTATTAGACACCATAGAGCTTGGGCCACCTAGAAGCTAGCTAGGGCTGAACGACCCACAAAGTCATTATAAGAAGAAAAAAATATCCATCACAGCGAAGATCACTACCCCCACTCTCTTGTAGTTACCATTTCATAAAACTACCAGCAAGTCTACGCATTCTACGGGCTCTGTATCCTCTCCCATAAATCCCTAAATTCGGGATTTCCATGGCATCAACTCTTGTCGGTCTATCATCATTTGATCACAAGTCTCTTAAATAGAATGTTTACAGAACTCTCACAATCAACAAACACTTTTTTTAATGTTGCTAGCCCAATCATGGCCGTTATCCCCAAGGGATCAAGCTTAGGCGCTTCAATCCTATCTGCATCACGACTTCTAAATCCTATATCACCCTTCATGATTCTTAATTGCTTCACTGAGCTCCATCCTTGACGGCAATGCAGCTCACCTGTACCATATGTTTCAAAGAACTCTTGTATCTTTCCATCTCATTCCAACTCTTCTTAACTAGATGAGGTCCACCGGTTATTGTGTTTATAAAATGTCTCCTTTTAGGCTGCCTAGGCTCAACACCACTAGGCCCAGCTTGGCTCCGTTAGAGCTGTTGCCCCTGTGGTTGAGCATTCCGTTGCCCACCATCCTATGGGGCTTTGATATATTGCCGAAGCTTCTTCTTTCGGATCAAGTCCTCAATCATGTCATGAAAATGCCAACATTCATTCATGTTATGACCACAGGTCTTGTGGAAGCGACAAAACTTCCCAGACCTTTTACCCTTTCAGTCAGATCTCTCAGAGTTAGCTTCTAATACTTCTCAGTGCCCTGCATTGCAAGGAATATATTTTGAACTTAATTGTTCAACGGTGTATAATTTTCATATTTTAGACATTTCTTGAATAAGGTTTTCTACCATATGTTACCTTAATTATTTCTTTTCTAGTTGTTAACTTTATTGCCCAGATTTATAGCTACATGCCAGGAACCTTCATTTGACTGCTTTACATCCACATCACTCTAGATTACTTCAGTCGATTGGCCACCATCGGCCTTCGTGGCAGTCGTACTTGCCTCCTCCAAGCGAAAGAATTAAGTCACCTTTCTGTAAAAAAAATCCATAGTCGGTGGGGTTTCATTTTCAACCATCTCGCAAAGTTAGCATTTGGATGTATCTCCCTGTTCAAACCCATCAACACTATGTCTTCCTGAGTTACTCACTTCTATCACTATTGTGTTAAACCCGCTCAAAAATTTATTCAATGAATCCCTTGTACTCTGGAAGCGATTCGATAACGACATCACATCCTTTGGATGAGTAGCGTGCAGGCAAATTATTCGATAAACCTCTTTGCCAACCGATTGAATGAAGATATAGATCTCGATGAAAGCCGGATAAACCTCATCGTCACCACACCTTCAAGGAAAATAGAAAAACATCGATACCTTATGGAATCCAATGCATTGACCGTGTCCATATGCCATTCATATTTCAGCAAGTGTTGCCTTAGAACCGTTGTTCCATTATATGACAGCGTCATCGGCATTGTGAACCTTTGAGGACACTCCTCATGAAATATCGCATCGGTGAATGGGTTTCTACTCAGGAAAGAGACTCACTCATCATAATTCTATGCTGGCTTTCGTTCACCAATTTTTTCATTGTATCTACTAATGACCCTCGCTATATCTAATCTACTGGATGGCGATAATTATGGTTTGCCCTAAGCATTTGGCCCTACAAATGATCTCGGTTGGTCCCATGGTATCTAGATTCCCTTGTCCCTAGGAGAACTATTCGTTCAGTTGATCTGCTTCTATGATTTCTACACGGTGGGTCAGTAGCAGCCATTTGGACTTCCACGTTCTGCCCATTAGCAACACGACCATTTCCACCATCAACATTATCGTCCAAAACAAGACTATTACCCGCATCAACATCATGTTGATAGGGTTCGGTATCGAATCTTGGGGACAGATGAGTACCAATCCATTCACTTATATTTAAACCTTGCTCTATTTTGCCTGTTGAGGCTGCATTTCCTTTCTATTCATTTTATGTTTTCCTTCTCTTTTTTTGACCAAGTGATGAAGAACCGTCCTCTGCTGAATCAAAAGGCAATAAATTTCTCATGTTCCTTCCGCAACTATGTGCTAATTAGTTCAACATTTCAAGACATTCCCTTGTCTGCATTCTCAACTTATCCTGATTTTCATGCGCCTTATCATTTATCTCTTTCATTATCCTGTCTATCTCAACCCACATTATCATATTTGAGGGATTTTGAACTTCAGCAGTATTTGTTGAGCAACTTCTTTGACATGTTGAGAACAAGCATTCTCATCATTGTTAGTAGGCTTAGAGGTGATGGATTTCTCCTTTCGTAGGGCTATAACTCTAGTCAAACATATGATAGATTCTATCGAAATATGAATAGACATGGATTACAATAACGATGGATCTAACAGTGGACTAGAATAATACAAAAGTTGAAAATAAATATAAATAATATGAGATTGAAATGCTCTTAGTGAAAGCACCAAAATGTTTACGACAAAAGTTGGCACAAACATCCAAAGATTGATGATAGAGAAAAAACGAAGAAAATAAATTAAAAACAAGGAAAATAAGAGCACACAACAATTATAATGGTTTGGCTAAGCAAAAGCCTACGTCTACTCAAACTTTATCCAAGTTTCTGCTAAGTTTTTATAAGGTTGTTCTTATGGATAGATGATCAATGGAATTATAGAGACAACGTAGAAATTCTTTACCAAGCTAAAAAAGATCCTTCAAACTATGCCACTCATCCTCTATTTATAATTGTAAATCGATGGAAAATCTCCCACCCACATTCTTGGCTATGTTTCCCATGTTCCGAAGGAGCCGCTCTTAAGGGATTGTGGCCAGGTCATCAACATTTAGGGATCAATACCGATTCAAGAGTTTGCTCTATGGATTTTCGCTTCCTTTCTATGGACATTCAGTTGGTTTGTATCTTCATCCTCAATATCTTGATTGCATTGCTACGGACTTGAGCTAAGTGAATTTCTTGGTTCAGAGGATGGGCAAAATCACTTGATTTATCCATCGATCATTTGGTCTAGAATAGTAGATGAACCATTTCATATATCATTGACTAACTTGTAATTGCTCCATATTTGTATGGCATGAGAAGAGTGATGATTTGGAGGAGCTTTCATGGGTTTGTACCAATCCTTGATCAGGGAACGACATCGATCCATGACTTTTGATGTACCATAGATCTTTGACTTTGGTACTCATTTTAGGAGATTTGCAGGCTATTATTGAAGATTTTTTGCTACCATAGGATTTCGTTCCTCGGTTTCTCTTGACACTTGAGCATGGCATTTATCGTTCAGGATATTTGCTTCGGTAAATACTCATTTGACTGATTGATTTGTTGAATATGGCTTGGTCACAAGACTGGGTAACAAAATATTATTATATTAGCGTAAAGTAATGGTATTATCTTTTTTGAAAATAATTGGATGTAAATTACTATTTTCAATTGACTAATGATGAATTTATACATTTAAAGTAATATTTTGGAAACGAAGAATTTTTGAAGTATATTATCGTTTGGAGAAAATATTATTGTTTTAGATAATATGGATAAACGTATTTTTTACAGCAAACACCAATAAGACGATTTTATACTTATATGGAAATTATAGGTGTAAATACATTTGGATTTTTGTGACCTATGCGATTAATTGTTGGTTGAAATTATCATGTTTGTTGTATGAAGATGGAATTGCATTAGGAGGGGTTATGCGATGTTTTACCATTATTAATATGCAGACATTGTGTTGTTAAATATGATTTTGTTTTGTTGATGACAATGATATTTTTGTTACTAGTATGTATTAGTTAGTACATATTTGTGAGTTTGATGTTGTGTTACCGATATGGAGCAGTTAGTGCCTATTTGGTACATTTATGCTATTGATGTTGTGTTACCAATGATGAGTGATACGTACACATATAAGTATATTTGTTGTTAATTCATTGGAAGTTTGTGGTCGACATTAGGTTTTGTTAAGTTTATGTGATGTTTTATGGTTGTATGTTGCCATTGTTACTATTACCCCATATTTATAGAGATCAATTGTAGTGGAATAGTAGAATGTGATTTCTTCTACTTATATTGGTTTAATGAATGTTAGTGCTTATGTTGCGTTATGTGTTAACAAGTATTTGATGCAAGAGAATAGCAAGAAATAGAATTATGTTGGCCTAATCCTTAAGGGTACGTAAGAAGTCACTCCCTTTGCAATAGTCATCAGATCCCTTAGATTGGGCTGGGATGTGTAGGATTAGACGCAATCCAAACATAGTTAATCACCTTTTCCTTTTTATTATCCTACAACAACCCAGAATTAAGATGTAATTAATTAAAATTATTAATGGTACGTTAATTAATTAAAGTAGGTTTTTAAATATTAAATGAGCTAATTTTGTAATTGATTTAATAAATAGGGATTAAAATGTAAATATGTGGTAATTAAATTAAAATAAGTTATAGTACAAATATAATATTTATAAAATTATATATGGAATAAATAATTTTGGTTTGAGTGAGAAATAATTTTAAAGTGGAAATTTGAATTAATTTGGGTCAATGACATGAATTTTAGTTAAATGGACAAAATTGAATACTTTTGATAAATGATTAAAATAAAATGAATACTTGGGAAATAAATTCTATAAAATTGTATAATGTTATGTTATTACTTACGTAATGTAAATATAATTTTTATTTGGGCGTTAATGATGATTTGAGTTGAATGGAAAAATAGTCGGTAGAAGGAAAGAAAGAAAGAAGCGAATATTTATTTTAATATGTATATAACCAAGCAATGTAGCCAAAATCCTAATTTTGTGATTTCTAGATTATTCTGTATCCAAAGACTTCATTCCCAACCCTAAGAATAATATCTCATATCTCACTTTGGTTCATGTACTTTATTTTTATCATTTTCAGTAAATGCTTAAAACTTAATTTCCTCTTCTAAAATGAAATAAAATCACATAAATTCCTAAATCAGCAAAATAAGCTTCTCAATACTACACAATCACTAGATAAGAAGCAATCGAAGCTTTGACCATTATTTCTTTGGATTAAAATTGATTCATAAGGGGCAGCAGTCGAAGACAAAAAAGAAGAGATGTACAGGCTACTTTAAGTGAGTGATCTAACTCATAAAACTATGCCAATCTTGATTCTTAAATGAGTATATTGTTGTTTTGTATGTGCATCGAATTGGAGGAGAAAACGGGAACTGTAAAGGGCCACAAATCCGTACCCCTTTAAGTCGTCAATATTTCACATCGGCTCAGCTCAAATTGGAAAAAAATACGAATCTTTATGGAAAGAAGAAGAAAGATAGAAGAAGAAGAAAATAGAAACAACAACATCAGAGTCTCGCAATCGCAGCGGAACAAAATATAATATATAACAACAGAACTAAATACAAGGAATCTGTAACTGTTATATACTTACAACCATCAGAGTACAATAATCAATACATCAATCTGGACAGTTTAATAACTTGTCGATACCTGACGGAATAATAATCAAGTATGAAAGTACGCCTTGCCAGCGAGCTCGTCTCTTGAGCTCCATAACATCCTATCCTGAATCTGTGATACTCGGTCCGACCCGAGCATTATAATAAAATAACACTCAAGTCAGTCTGGAAAAAACCAGCGTGAGAAAACACATTCAATTTGAATTAGTAGAGTTATCAAAATCCTTTGAAAAGCAAAGGTATCTCGTAAGACCATGTCATACATAAACACGACGGGTTTTTACCTTACGATAACCAAAACAATTCTTATCAATGCCGTCTGATATTATAATAGTGTCTATAGAGAGTAAATAGAAAATAGATATGCTTGCATCTCGCATTCTAGCATAGTTGGGCATAATCAAAACCGTATGGCGCTTATTGGAGAATGGATTCCATCGAATGACTAGGCCACTGGGGTACCGTCCACCATAGTGCACCTCTAGAACAATATACGGAGGACCACGCTAGGATCCCCTGCTACACAAGACCGGTCTATCCTTAACCTGGATAGACCGAATATGTTATCGTCCAGGGTGTTCCTACCCTTACCATCGAGCGCTCCTATTATGCACAACCATATACATAAATTATAGGTTTCCGAGGACATCTAGAAAGGTGATCACATAACCTACTTGGGTGCAACCCACTTAGCCATGCCGCGTCTTCCCGTTTAGTCATTCCCGGTTGATGAGGTTCGAGGCTAAGCGTTACCTTTCAAGAACAAATATTACTTAGAATGCTCATCGTCCTCCAATGATGATGTTCTGATAGTTTTTATCCATACAAGTTCTCCTGGGTCTGGAAAAATCGAATCACAGTCTTCATCATCTTCATAGTATTCATTCGTAATGTTCAAACCGAATCAAAGTGGTTTATGGATAATTAAATCTGATCCCGGTCTAGCGAAATTGGCCAATTATTGATAGTCGGTTATTTAACCATCAATTAAACATCCATAAGCAATCATCTGGCCTTATTATAATTTTTTCCCAAAATATTTACTTTCAAAATGTCTTTAAAAGATATATCAATTCCTTCCCATCAATTGAAAACAATATTTCAAATACTTAAATCTGTAAAAGCATACTTCTAACATCTCAACGCTTAGAAATATTTCCAAATTTCTATTTTCTATACTTAGGAAAATATTATAAGTCTTATTTTTCCAAAATCCTTTCAATATTAACGTTTCAAAGAATTATTCCGCAACTTATTCCAAAAATCTCAAGAATCACAAATACATTTCTCCTCCTCAAAATCATATCCTTTTATAAGCCCCTGTTTCGAATCTCGAGAGAAATTATAAAATAAAATTTTCAATTACTTTAAAATTCTATTTATATATAGTACATATTTAAAATATTAATAATTTATTTTTAAAACATGTTCAAGTAATTATTAAAATATTGAAACCCTTTTATAACATTAAAAACTCATCTTCAGTTAAACAAATAAATTTCCAAAGCTGATTTTAAAAGTTATAATTTACTAAAATAAATAATTAATATTTGAAACCTACTTACCAAAGTATTTCAATTCTGCTAGTTTAAAATATTATATTTTTAGAAAATAAATTTTCCTTTTAAACACAAACTAAACCTCCTAGGATTTAAAATATATTTTTAAAACCTCAATAACCAACCCAACTTATAAATTCCTCTCGATTTCCATCACATCACTTCCATCCCGATTTTCTTAACCATTTTCACTTTACAAAATAGCATCTACTTTTTTCTTATCCTATTTCCATATTTTAATATAAATTCACCCTACGAATTTTATTTTCCAATATATCCACCGATATCACTTAACTTATTTATAACATCATTTATAAACCTTTATACTCCTTTGAGACTTACTTGCTTTATAAAAACAATCTTGTTTATAAAATTCCATTTATAAATCCATTACCTTAATAATTCCGTCTATAATTTCAAATTCTATATCTAATATTGACTTCTATTCTTTTTATATTTCTGAGGTATCTCTAATAATTCTCTTATATGATTTATTTTTTAAAATCAAAATTTAAAAGTCATACTAGTTAAGTATAACCCAAAATCAATTATAATTTTTAATATAATTCAATTTCTTTTAAATAAACCCAATTCCAATATAAAAATTTTATATCAAAAATTCCCTTTAATTCCTTCCAAAAAATATATTTATGGTATTTAAAATATTAACATTCAGGCCAGTGCTACAATAACATCCAATAAATTCAATCACTGCAATAATCTATATTAGATTATTCTACGCAATCCATATATCACAATATATGAAATTAAATTTAACATTTGAGGAATCCAGTTGGATCCCTCCAAACTGTTTTCTTGCATCCACAGATGTTAATAAAATATAAATAATGTCAATCCCACTTAGAGGGGGATATTGCGGTATCCGCTATTATGCGAGGCACATAGGGTCTCATTCGCTATAATGTACGGGAATATCACTCCAAACACTAATATATATACTACTATTATATCATTCAACCAGACAATAATTTATAAATCCAACAAGCATCCAAAATTTAATTTCAACTATTTAAATTTTAAATTTTGGTAATCCAAATGAGTGAGAATTTTTCTCACCTTTGTTTTTAATTACAATCCATTCCAATTTAAACTTCACTACGCAGACCTCACAGCTAAACATAAATACAACTTCGTCCATTGATTTTGGCCCCCGTGTACATAAATAATAAAATTTATTAACATGCATATCAATAAAAATTTAATTATCACTTATCCTTAATTAACTTAAAAAAATGACTATCAGACTCTTCCCACCTCCATAACGTCGGAGATCATCAGTCAAAGTCCACCGAAGCCGTCAGCTTCCCCTTCTTATCCCTGCTTTCTCCTATCTGCCATTGCCTCGCCCACGACTGCACCACATACTCACTCCTCTCTGGCTAACACTGTCATGCGCATGCCTTTTCCAGTCGCGACGAAACTCCTAAAGCCTGCGGCTATTCTCCGACCTCATGAACAACAACACATCTTCCATTTTCCCTAATCCATTGCCAGCTTCCCGAAAATCGGACCCTAGTCCCTACGTCGCGGCACAACTATCGAGCCTCCCACAACTTCGATCGAACCTGAGCCCTAGTCTCTTCGCGAGCCTACGACTCCATCCCATCGCGAACACCACACATCCACCACTACTCCGCCACAGCCACGCGGCTCGCTAAACTCTCGCTCCGCCCCTTGCCCGACCCCATAGGCTCGCACGCCACCGGTTCTCTAACCTGAGGTGATTTATTTATTTATATTATTATTTTTTGAACTGGAAATCTCGATTGAAAGAAGGAGAGGCACGCGCGTCTATTCTTTGTTCGATTTCGGTTTTGAAATTGAGGGAAAGACTGATCGCGAGATTTGTTCATTTTTTCCAAGCTGCATCGTACGAATTTGATTCTTTTTGAAAGGAGAGAAGTGCCACACGATTTAAAAGGAGGAAGGGGATGGAGGATAAGAAGTTGGTGTGTTTGAATGAGAAGAGACTGATTTAATTTTGACCTGATTTATAAATATCTATATTGTTTAATTATAAAATATCTCGTTTTAGCAACTTAAAATTTTGATCTTCTATCGAGGCATGCCGCTAGGCATTTGTAATGTTATACCCCTATTTCGAACGAGTGGAAAAGATTTCGTGTTTGAACGTATAGAGAAGATAGCTTTTAGGATCCAATTATTATATTAAATTCCGATATAAATTTCAATGCGTTTATATCCCATACGATCAAACGATAATTGCAAACACTACGAAATTTAAAATCCGATAATAATACACTATTTCGAATCCAATAGAATCGATTTCGTCGAATTTCGAGACTGTGCTTTGGATGGCTATTTTTAAATGTCAATTTAAACAAGCTATTTTAAAATTGAACATATCACTTTTAAATTCAATTTTAAAACTTTTATTATCTTCATTATTATTAATATAAATTTTATGAGCCTTTAAATTATTTTTGTCGAGCTTAAAACTCAAGATACAATAAGTTAACCAATATTCAATTATTGAATTCAATAATTAAATTATCCAATAAATCGCTCTATTTAAATTCTGTATTTATTTTATAAATAAACCCACATTTTCATATTCAAAATCAATCTATAATTTAAATTCAATATTTAAGACCATTTAAATATTCCAAATCAAACGTTGAAAAATCTGGGTCGTTACATTCCTTCTCCTTAAAAGAATTTCATCGACGAAATTGCTAAAGCAAAAGAATGCTCCAAACCCATTAACTTATCCAAAAACCCACTTAGTGAAAACTCGATATTTCACTTTTTAAATCTTTTTGTTCCACCCCGAAGCAATTATTTTTCAATTTTAATTCCAAATCCTTTGTCTCAATTTCAATTCGCAATCAATTTGTCGTTAATAAAAAATTACCAAAATTTTTAATTTTTTTCTAACACCTTAAATTTTCGAAATTTTTGGCAAAGTCTCTACTGTGTGAAAAGCCTTTTCCAAAATGAGAAGAGGGATAAATTTATATACATCGACCCGCACAGTCATAAAACAATATATATATATGTATATATATATATATGTCAATATTTAAATTTTACCATATTTAGTCTGAAAACGTACCATATTTTAGCCTTTTTAAGCGTTATAAAGATAGCGGCTTATTTTATATGCAACTACACGACCAAAATCTAGCCAAATAGCCCCCGGGTACCCGTACTTACTCAATCCAAACACGTAAGTACCAAAACATGAAAATTCAATACACACTACAACAAAAATACCTTTTCACAACCGCCAAAAATAATTGTAATAGGTCTATTACAACGGGCGGTCTCTTAATATCGATTGTTGTAATAGAGTTGGAGATTTTTATAACTGTCATCGAAAGTTGCAGGAGCAGTTGTAAAAAACCTTTTTACAGATTCTTTTGACAGTTGTGGTAATGTCTATCATAACTGTTGCATTAACAGTTGTTATAGGTCTGCTTTTGGCAGTTGTAAAAAACTTTTTTGCAACTGCTTTTGGCAGTTGTGAAAGGCCCTTTTGCAACTGCTTTTGATAGTTGTAAAAGATCTTTTTACAACTGGTTTTGGTAGTTGTAAGAGACTTTTTTACAATTGTTTCTATCCATGGTTAAAATAGACACAAAATTTAATAAAAAAATCTAAACCTAATTTGCAATTAAAGTAACAATAGATAAGCATAAAATATGTACATAAAAATTCACATTATTCTTCTCTACAAACTAATCTATCAAACAAACCAACTTGGTTATCTACAAAATGAAAAATGATCATACACTATAAGAAATTATCATGTCTTGGTTATCCATAGATGGTTAGTAAATATGTTATATATCTCATATCAGTCAATCATGATGGTCAATAAATATGTTATAAATCTTCACATCTTTGTTGTCCATAGATGATTCCTGCAAGCGTCCATAATTTTACCTTTTAACCCATTTACTTAGGCCTGGTATCTGCATTGTAAAAAATGCGCATTAAATAGTATATAAAGTAATGTGTCATATCATTACGAGATAACTTCTAAAAGAAATCATTTCTATTAGTAAAACGAACAAAAACAGTAGGTCAAGGAAACATGTTTCTTTGCTTTTTTCATCTGTCTTTATTTTCGTTTTGATCTTGTACATAACATCTTCAAGCTACAATTTTGAGGTACTGATAGTTTACTACAGAATCTAACTATGCTTAATGATGTTATATGATTATACATATCTTAACTAAATTTGAATGGACAAATGGTTTCTTTTTGTATTCAGTAAAGTTGTAGAAAGCGATAGGATGTGTCGTAGGCGACTAACCTCAACTCCATTAGGGCCTATTCGGTTTGTGGGAGATGAAAGTTGTACATGTTCTGCAAATTCATTAGGGACAACTTCCTACAATACATAAATATTATTCAAATATAAATGTATATTAATAATCAAAAGTAGGATGTTTGCCTATTTCATTATCTACGATTTACTTTTCTCTTCTTCTTTAAAAAAAAGTTGGATAGAAATGCCATTCATAAAACATCCCATATCCGTGGTAAACTTTTGGAGATAGGGACGGATAGTTAAATATGGACACTGGGTATGGAGGAGCATTATTAAAATCAAAGACGAAATAAAGCCTATAATGTGCAATTTTAGTCCATAAACTGAAAGGCAAGCTGAACAAGCTATGTGAATACAAAATCAAAAATCAAACATAGAATTTTTTTTGAGCATACACACTAGGATACAAAAAATACATAAATTACAGGAAAAAATGTGTACATAGCCAATTTCCATCCACAGAGTCGTACAACTAGTAAATGTGAATCCTAAGAATAAAAAGTAATCCACTACCGAAATAATAGCGATTGACCTATTATTTTGTTTGAACTGCTGGTTGTGCAATCAGTATAGTTAAGATGTGGACTGGATTTTGAAATATAAGCCAAAGGAATCCTTTTTCTTGAGCACTGTTATAGTGTATCCAGTTTAATCATCTTTAGCTCAGATGTGGTGTTTTTTCCCACCTCTGAATCTCAAAGAAGTGATCTATATTTTTTATAAAATGCAAATTTAGTGCTTACATATAAGAAGTTGAAGTAATTATGAATTCCAGTTAATCACATAGAATTATTACATATCGACTTGAAGTGGAAATGGTAGAGAAACAATTTCAAAATCAGAGCAGATATGTGTATATTGGTCATATTACTCAAAGATAAGTACTTCCTAGTTCTCACTTTGCCATCAATGGGTAATTTGTTTACTTCTTGTAATCTATCTTATTATTGTTTTTTTAAAGAACAATTTCACCACATGTCTCAATTTTTAACTTTAAAATTGCATTTGCATGTGACAAATGCATCAAAAATAGTTTATACAATTGCTACTACTGACATAACTATGCTTGTAAGAAATGTTTACTTGCTGTAATTTAATGATTCCGGATGCATAAAATAACGAAGACATGAGAAGCCGCTCGTAACTGTTCGTCCAATGACTTCAACAAAAAAACCGAGATCCAAGAGTGTCATAGAAATCATATAGTAAAGCTCTTAGACTTAACAAGCCATCTATACTTGTAATTGTTATTTCAGTATAACATGCTAAATAGTTAAATAGATCAAGGGAAAAGTGTAGCAAACATACTATGGAAAAAGTATTCTTATTGAATGAGCGTTTACATATACTAGTGATTAAATAAGGTGCGCTTTTATGCTGCATAGAATACCCCAAATTTAAGCAGGCCATCGTATCTACATGATCAACAATTTTGTCTAATTCTCTGTCAGTAGACTTCAACCTACAAACTATAAAGTGACATCAAAAAACAATTAAAAGGGCAGACAGTTTTGTTTAGGCATGTTTGCAACTTGAACACATCAGACCCAGAGTATTAGATATAAAAAATGCAACCTTTATTTAAAAAAATGCACAGTAGGAACAATGACTTCACGCACATATTATATACGAAGAAGAATGGTTAAAGCAATCAAAACTCATAGGAAGCAAGTGTGTTTCCAACCATGATATACAAGTAGGGACATTCAACAATTGTAGGTAAAATGAACAAGCAAGAAATATCTAACCAAGATAAATTCTAGCCGAGATAACCACTCAACCTCGATTGATTTACAAAATTGCTAAAATAAATAGTATCTTTTTCCATTATGAAATCAAGACATCAAAATACCTCAAATATTACTATTTACAATTTAGTTATAGTTACTGCATAAACTTTTTTCTTTGTATTAAAACTTTTAAGTTGGTTATTTTACATCAAATCTTCGTACACACTTGTTCTTCTTCTTTTAAAACAAAAGCAAGAAGGAGAAAAACTCTTCAGATAAGAAAAACGTCAGGAGGTGGATATGTTACCTAGACCAGAGACATAGTCATATTTCCATTCTGCACACCATCAATGACACTTTCAACTGCTTGGAAAGGCTGAACCTCCACAATCCTCTATGGTATGATCTTCCCATCCTCAACCTTAGCAACAACCTTAAAATGCACCGTCTCCTTCTTGGGCTTTGTCTTCCATAAAGGATGGTTCGACCAATTCATGCCCATTTTAGTTATCTTTTTTCTTGACCTTGAAGCCCATTTTCAAATATCTATGTGCAGACACCACTTAATAGCTGTACAACATTATCGGGGCAAGCGTCATCTTTCCACGTACAACAGAGACTACCTCTACTAAGCAAGCATCAATACCAGATCTGCTTAGGCTTCTCAAGCATTGGCATCTCCAGTCCTTCGGTGGCAGTCTTCACTCATTGTTGTGCCCATAAGGTCAGATCTACAGGCGGGACGTATATTATCAACAATCGAGGATGAGAAATACACTGATTGATAGCAAAGTAGATCTACAATGCGACAACTTAGGCAACTTCAAATGCTCATCATCTTCCACATCAACTAGCATCAGTCCAAGCAAATAGCAATGGCTTAAAAATCGAACTGTAGCAGTGATAAATGTCAAGCGGCGGTGACGTTTTTCTACGGTGACACTCTATCCAGGTGCATGTTCGATTTGCAAGTAAAAGTGGTTGTAGCATTGAATTTTTTGGTGGTTGAAGTTGGAGGGAAAATCGATTTTTTGGTAACTGAGAATGATGCCTTAGTTTGTGAGTTTGGGATTTGGAATTTAGGGTAGGAGCAAGACTAAATTTGTTAGGCGGTAAGGAAGAGTTTGAAGGAGGCATGAGTGAGGGAGAATTTGATAATTAGATTGCCGCCTAAATTTTAGATTAGCGCCAATTTTTCACATTTTCCCCCGCCAATTTTTCACAGTTTTCCCTGTTTAAATTTCAGCTTTGGAGTCCATTTTTATATTATGTTTATGTAACGAATCGATTTTAACGGGATCCAAAGGTCGGCATTCTTACGTCCACTGTATCAAATGTCGCATAATCGAATGCCGGAAAACCGAATTGTTAGGATTAAAAAGAAGAGGTAGAAGAAAAAGATAGAAGAAGTAAAAAAACAGAACGGAAACAGTAACAGAATCTCACAGTTGCAGCGGAACAACATATAATAGATAAATGAATATCTTTAAATCAAAGAACTGTGCATTTTATACATTACATCATCAGAGTGTACAACAACAATATATAGCACAACAAAACAATGGACAATTGTACAAACATGTCCCTACAAGCGAGTTTACAGCGGAAAGATAATATCATATACAAGTAATACGTCTCGCCATCCAGCTCGCCACTTGAGCTCCATAGCACTTCTGAATCTAGAATGACCTGATAACCTGACTCTAGACTGCCCGTGTGTAAAATTATGGACACCCAGAGTTTAGGAAGAGAACAATAAACTCCAGGTCAGTCATGAGACTGGTGTGAGAACTAAAGCAGTTATTTATTTTTAAAACAACAACAACAATAGAAGTGGAAAAATATCCGCAATGCTTTTGGAAAATGAAACTTCCATAAGGCCTCCCCACACACACACAATGCAAACACAGAATTGGAGGAGATTTCTCCTTATGATAGTCAAAGATGCTTACTACGCAAAACAAATCATTTTTTTGATATTATTATTAGTGCATAGTGATGAAAACATTTCGAAAGTAGAATATAAATCTTAGCCAACATATGACATTATCGTATGCCTACTATAGCTACCATGTTCAATACCAGATTACCGCCGTATTCCATGGCAGGTTATACAACTAAAACCGTACAAGGTTCGTATTGTTTCTTTGGATTTCCAACAAATGGTCAGGCTAAGGAACTTCCTACTGCCACATGGGATCGCCTCTGGAGGGACGTCCCGAGAACTTAACCAGCTCTCTGCCAACACAAGGCCGGGTTACCTCTGTAACTAGTTAACTACTACATGAATATGCCACCCCCTGGTCCTTTGGGACCTTTATCCGAGGGCCCTCGATCACCAAGCAACAACTACACAGAAAATGAGATTGGAGCAACCACATAGGTTAAGCATGAAGGCTCCATACCTGACACCACCCTTTTCCAGAAGGAAATGACATACCCTAAAGGGAGCGACCCTCATAACCTTGCCGCATATTCCGGTTTCGACCATTTCCGGGTGTGAGGTCTGACGAAGTCTTGTCCACAAAGCTACGTTTTTTTCACAAAGCCACGCTTTGATCAGCAAATGATCAATAAATAATCATCACACAGCAACACTCATCATGCCCCATTACCAATTTGGGAATATATCGCTGATAACCATCAACTACAGAACCTCTGAGCTCGTACGTCTCAGAGAAGGGTGTTAAGCTAAGAGAATAAATTCTCCGACACCAAAAGAAATGTATTTGAAAGAAATCTGCTTTATATCTCAAAATGTAATGTCAGACACGTAACCATACAAGTCTGTTCCGGGCTCGAACAGAACCGAAGACACTTCAAAAGAAGCCCTTGCAATCCGGGTATTCACAAACCCGATCGAATTTCCCATCACAAAGGAAATCTCCATATCGTAGCTAACGGTGCAGAGACAATCGATAGGTCATCCTATCGTTTTCACAAATACCCGGTCTTCAACACCGGTCTTCAATGCTATCCATACGTCGTATCACTATTCGGAATAGGTAATCCGAATAACGAGCGCAATAATTTAAAATAAGTGTAGCATTCAATTTCAACCAATTCACAACGAATAGCCATTTAAGGGTCAATATTGATAGTCGGTTATTTAACTATCAATCAATATTCACAACATAACCCGATTTCAAATAATTTCCTAAATTATTCATTTCCAAAATATCTTTACAAGATATATTTTTCCACACTTCAACCATTTGAAAACAAATTTCAAATCAATTTTCACCTTTACAACTTTCATTTCAAAACGGTTCATTTAAACCAATCAAATAAATCCTTACCTTTATTAGATTCACATTCCAAATTCGTAAATTTATTTCCATACTTCAAAAATAAATCAATGTTTATTTTTAGAACAAATTTCCCTTATAAATTTCCATTGTGAATTTACATTTCCAAATATTCACTTTTTATACGATTTTTTTCAAATCGAATTCAATTATTCACTTTCAATTTTATCTTTAAAAGATATAATATCAAAACATTCACTTCATCTTGGAAAATATTTCCATACTTATTTAATAATAAGTAATTCCCAAATCTATTTATTTTCAACATTTGGAAAATATCCAATATACTTAGATCACAATAAAGTATATATTTCATTCTTTAAGGAAAACATTCTCTTAAACACATTTATTTGGGTCAAAACGAATGTTACGTAAAACATCGTTACGACAACCCAAAATCACTAGTATAGGGATTCGAAATTAAGATAGATATATTAACCCTAATACTATACAAAACTTTTCCTTTCGGAAATCATTTACTGTAACAACAGTGTTATAGTCCACCATTTCCTTCTATTTCTCGAAAACGTCTATTTCAACAATGAATGTTGAAATCTATAGTTTCGATACTTAAGACATTTTAAAACATTTTTGAATCGTTTTGATTCTATTTAAAATATCACTTTCCCAAAATATTTCTTTAATATATTATTCACTGTCCAAAATCGTGAATATACTTCATTAACCAAATTCAATTTCCATATAGTTTATTTAAAGGATTATCTACTGTCCCAAAATCGTGGATATATCTCCTTTAATAAGCTATAATAGTGAAACTTATCAAAATAAGTCGACTTCGGATTTATAAAACAACGTTTATAAATTCCATTTATACTTTATAATAACTTCAACTTATAAAATCACTTTATTTACTAATTCTATCCATATCCCATCTACACGCCAAAATCCAATTTATAAGTTAATTACTTATAAAAATTTTGTTTTACAAAATCTATTCATTTTATAACTTCACAATTTATAAATCTATAGATTTCATCCACTTATGAAATCCATTTATACTTCAATTTAACACTTATAAAAACTCGTTTTATAATTCCAACATTTTTAATTTATAAATATCAATTTCATAATCTTTTATATAAATCATTTATAATAATTCAAAAATCCCAGTTCAAACCATTTTATAAATTAATCAACTACTTATTTCAGAAAATCACATTTCGGTTATATTTCACAAAAATCATAATTTCTATAATATAAAAATTACAACGTTTATCTATTTAAAATGAATCAATTTCAAAATTAAATTTTATTATGAATTTTCAACTTAATTTTCCAAAAATCAAATTTTATTTATTTTCGGCATCCAACGATAGCAAAAATATATTCGGCTAAATTTTAGCCTTTAACGATTTCAATCACAATGATAATCACGCAGATTATAAATAGATCAACACACAACATTGAAATAAATTCAATCATTTGAGGAATCCAGTTGGATCCCTTCAACTTGTTTCCCTGCATCCAAAGATGTTAGCACAATACCAATTCCGCTTCGAGACGGAATATCGCGGTATATGGGATTTATAAAATACTATCCGCTATTATGCGGCGCAATAGGGTCTCATCCGCTATATTATGCGGGAAATCAACTCCAAATACATATATAATACCAATTCCATACAAGTTGGAATTATCGCGGTATATGGGTTTAATAAATAACATCCGCTTAATATACGGCGTATAGGGTCTATTTCAATACAACAGATAATAACTATCATCCAATCACACAATCAAGCAATTTTAAACCTAACTATTTAAAATTTAAATCGAAACAATTCGATTGAATGAGAAGTTCTCGCCTTGAGTTTCCGATAACAGTTGTAGCGTTTTATTTCGAATAAAATTAAACGTGCGTTTAATTTTACCCGAAATTTTCACTAGCTCCAAATGACTCCAATCCATTTCCATTGCGTAGTGCTCGTCAAAATGAAGCCAACACAATTCGTTTCTTAATTTTTCGACCACGTATGACAAAGTTATCCACTTTTAAACATTGTACAATTTATAATATAAAACAATTTACATTTCCTTTTTATATTTTTATGACCTTTCAATCCAGGCCGTTGTTTTCCTTTCTCCAGATCTGGGCCCTCCCACGTTACTTCTCCATCTTCGTTCCAGGTTAGTGAAAACGCACGTACACTAGAACCCATCTTGCCGCCCAAAACCCTAATAGCCGCGACCACCACGTCGACTTCTGCATCGATCAACTAGCGCCAAACGAACGGCCACACTCTACTCTACCTTCGGCTAAGAGCAAGTGAAGCTCGGCCTCATCAAAACGGGGAAAATCGTGCTCAAATGCGGGGGTTTCAATCCCAAATTGCCGCTGATCCATGAAGTTATTTTAGATCGTGACCGTTGAATTTGTAGAAATCAATTCCCTGTACAAGTCTCTAGTTGAAGATTTCTCGAATTGATGTGTGGATTTTAAGAAAATGGAGGAAGAAGATGATGACATTTCGGCCATTGATGTATATAGAGGTGGCCTGAAGCTTTAGAAACCCTAGGCTCGTTTTATTTTTGCAAAAATGAATTATAACGTCCTTATATAGAAAATTGACGAAAACACTATTCACCCAAAATTTTCCGAACTCCAAACGAAGCGTGTCAGCTGGCTTTTCTATCGTTTACCCCGCGTTCCGAACACAATGGAACATGTTTCGTAGGCTAATTCGATCATCTGTGCGAGTTACAGAAATAAACGATCAAATTTAAATTAAATCGATTTAAACTAATTTCTGTGCGTTTTGGCTTGCCCCGGACAAACCGTAAACCTGATTGACACGAAATTTGAAATCTTACAATAATATAACATTGCGAATCCAATGAAACTGGTTTTGTCCAAATCCGAGACTATTTGAAAAATGGCTATTTTAACTCATCAATTAAATATTAAAATATTCAATTTTCACAAATTAACTTTAAATTCAATTTTAAAAGTTCTATAACATCATTCTAACTCCAGTATGATTTATTAAAATTTTACAAATCAATTTTAGTCATATTAAACCCAATTCTCAATTATTTCTGTATTTTTAAATATTAAATTATCGATTTAATTATCCAATTAAATCTAGATATTCGAAATAAAACTTCATTCGACTTACAAATTTTACTTGTTAATATTTAAAAATCAATTAAATATACGAATTTTAATTGACAGAAGTTCTGCTTCATTACAAACTTCCCCCTTAAAAGAATTTCGTCCTCGAAATTACCAAGTAAGAAAAAGTCTAGAAATCCATTAACTTTTCAAAAATCCATAGCTAAACTTCTTATAATAATTTTACTAAGTTTTCAAATCATACTTAATTATCCTTTCAAAACCAACTATATCGTTTAACCTTTAACTTCAAATCAAAACTTTAGTTATCAAAAGTTTTTCAATTTTCCCAAAAATATTCTAAAGCCTTAAATTTTTGGAAAAATTCGCCATAGTCTCCTTTGCGCGAGTCGATCCGAAAAAAATGACAATATATCACAAATATACATCTCATCAAGTAATGAGGCATCCCGTAGGGAAAAAAGTGTAAAAGTACGATATGTAATCCGAGATATGTACCTTATATATTATTAGCGGGCATATACGACTAATATAGCGCGAAAGCGAGCTCCAAATGCGAAGCAAGCGCAATCTGCACCTACTAAACACTCAACAAACCGTGAGAAACATGCATATATGAAAGTAATATCAATATACGACATATATGACTACAACTACATATGCCAATATAGTAAATGCAACAAAAGCAATAAATGCAACCACCAAACAACTATCATCCAACAAATCCATATCAAATCAATATACATTCACTTCTCATTATTATTCAATGAATTGGTTTTTCATTTAATCATATTTGATTCATTAACATTGGATGTTTTTACTAACATTCACTTATTCATATTCAATTAGTTTACATTCACTAATTTATATTCAAGTTAGTTTACTTTCAATTCAAATTCAATTACATAGCTTTCCATTTATCAATTCAATTTCATTAATACTTAATGAATTATATACAATCAACTAACAATCATATAACAACCAAATCATAACCATCATAACCAAATTATTAAATTTACATTCTATTTGGTTTAACACTTTTTAACTCCAATTGGTTGATATTAAATTGACTTCCATTCAATTATTCATTTTCTCAACTTCATTAGCTTCTAATGAATTCACACTTACATTCATTATCCCATATCAATTCTTTACATTCAATTGATTAATATTCCATCCATTTATCAATTCAATTGCTAATTCCTTTAACAATATAAGGTTAATTTCATTTATATAACTCGAGTTCATATTCATCACTTCTCTTGATTAATTTACTTCGATACCAAAATCAACTTTATTCAACTTCGCTTAAGTTATATTCCATTTAAACATCATTTGTTTAACTTAACTTAAAATTCCACTTATAAATCCAATTCAGATTCCAATTCTAACGTAAATTCTATTTAACTTTTACCAAAACTAAATTTATTAACTCATATTATAAGTTCAAAACTTATTTCACTTATATTCATCAATTTCAATAACTTATCTAATCCAAATCAATTTATTTAACTTTCCTTTAGTTAAATTTCAAATCACATGTCTTTGATGACAACTCAAATTTATTTTAACTTGGTTTTTAATTTCAAATTTGTTTATCACAATCAAACTTCAATTCCCAATTTACTATGGTAGCAAATCTATCATATAGAGACTCGAAAATGATACTGATGATGCTGCAGTCATCACCCTTATTATTTTCCAGTAACAGTAGTGAATTCAGTGCTTAATATTCTCTCAAAAATTTTCCTTTATTTATAAATTATATTTACAAATCTTTTACTTATATAATTTCACTATTTCACTTTTAATTTTGAAAAATAACTTCCAAACTAAACAGGATTCAAAATTTTCAAATTCATAGTCCAAATTCATTTTTATATTTACAACTCATATTAATAAATATATTCATATAGTTTCACCTTTATATACAAGATTATTTCACAATTGTAAATCATATTGATTATAATTCCACACTTATAATTCATTTGCTTATATAATTTCATTCTTTTACAACTATTTTCTTATTTAAATTATTCAAACATCCTTTACTAACTTGTATATATTCTTACATTTTCAACAACCAAACAATCATATATATACACTTTAAAAATTTCTGGAAAATTATTCGTTTATATATAAAATATAATCAAGGTAAAATTATTTCATTTACCCTATTTTAAAATGATATCGTGTCAAATTGTTCTGTACAAGTGTTTAGAGATCCCTATCAACAACGTTAATTACTCGTGTTGACCAGAATCCATATACCACTCAACAAACCAATCATCATAATATAAAACAATTTGTATTCACTAACAATGCGCGCTCTTATCTATTATTACACTCAAACTCATTCTAGAGTACTACTGACTCTATCTCTAATGAGTAATTCCCAACAGAGCCATGGTTGTTGCTTAACCATATGCTCTGATACCACATGTAACGAATCGATTTTATCGAGATCCGAAGGTCGGCATTCTTACGTCCATTGTATCAAATGCCACATAATCGAATGCCGAAAAACCGAATTGTTAGGGTTAAAAAGAAGAGGTAGAAGAAATAGATAGAAGAAGTAAGAAAACAGAACAGAAACAATAACAGAATCTCACAGTCGCAGCGGAACAACATATAATAGATAAATGAATATCTTTAAATCAAAGAACTGTACATTTTATACATTACATCATCAGAGTGTACAACAACAATATACAATACAACGAAACAATGGACAGTTGTACAAACATGTTCCTACAAGCGAGTTTTACAGCGGAAAGATAATATCATATACAAGTAATACATCTCGCCATCCAGCTCGCCACTTGAGCTCTGTAGCACTTCTGAATCCAAAATGACCTGATAACCTGACTCTAGAAGGCCCGTGTGGAAAATTATGGGCACCCAGAGTTTAGGAAGAGAACAATAAACTCCAGGTCAGTCATGGGACTGGTGTGAGAACTAAAGCAGTTATTTATTTTTAAAACAACAACAACAATAGAAGTGGAAAAATATCTGCAATGCTTTTGGAAAATGAAGCTACCATAAGGCCTCCCCGCACACACACAACGTAAACGCAGAATTAGAGGAGATTTCTCCTTATGTTAGTCATAGATGCTTACTACGCAAAACAAATCATTTTTTTTGATATTATTATTTGTGCATAGTGATGAAAACATTTTGAAAGTAGAATATAAATCTTAGCCAACGTACGACAATTATCGTATGCCTACTATAGTTATCATATTCAATAGCAGGTTACCGCCACATTCCTTGGCAGGTTATACAACTAAAACCGTACAAGGTTCGTATTGTTTCTTTGGATTTCCAACAAATGGTCAGGCTAAGGAACTTCCTACTGCCACTTGGGATCGCCTCTGGCGGGACGTCCCGAGAACTTAACCAGCTCTCTGCCAACACAAGGCCGGATTACCTCTGTAACTAGGTAACTACTACACGAATATGCCACCCCCGGTCCTTTGGGACCTTTATCCGAGGGCCCTCGATCACCAAGCAACAACCACACAGAAAAATGAGATTGGAGCAACCACATAGGTTAAGCATCAGGGCTCCATACCTGACACCATCCTTTTCCAGAAGGAAATGATATACCCTAAAGGGAGCGACCCTCATAACCTTGCCGCATATTCCTGTTTCGACCATTTCCGGGGTGTGAGGTCTGACGAAGTCTCATCCACAAAGCTACGTTTTTTTCACAAAGCCATGCTTTGATCAACAAATGATCAATAAATAATCATCACACAGCAACATTCATCATGCCACATTACCAAATTGGGAATATATCGCTGATAACCTGCAACTACAAAACCTCTGAGCTCGTACGTCTCAGAGAAGGGTGTTAAGCTAAGAGAATAAATTCTCCGACACCAACAGAAATGTATTTGAAAGAAATCTTTTTTATATCTCAAAATGTGCAGACAGGTAACCATACAAGTCTGTTCCGGGCTCGAACAGAACCGAAGGCACTTCCAAAGAAGCCCTTGCAATCCGGGTATTCACAATCCCGATCGAATTTACCATCACAAAGGAAATCTCCATACCGTAGCTAACGGTTCAGAGACAATCGATAGGTCATCCTATCGTTTTCACAAATACCCGGTCTTCAACACCTGTCTTCAATGCTATCCATTACGTCGTATCACTATTCAGAATGGGTAATCCGAATAACGAGCGCAATAATTTAAAAATAAGTGTAGCATTCAATTTCAACCAATTCACAACGAATAGCCATTTAAGGGTCAATATTGGTAGTCGGTTATTTAACTATCAATCAATATTCACAACATAACCCGATTTCAAATAATTTCCCAAATTATTTATTTCCAAAATATCTTTACAAGATATATTTTTCCACACTTCAACCATTTGAAAACAAATTTCAAATCAATTTTCACCTTTACAACTTTCATTTCAAAATGGTTCATTTAAACCAATCAAATAAATCCTTACCGATTTATTAGATTCACATTCAAAATTCGTAATTTTATTTCCACACTTCAAAAATAAATCAATGTTTATTTTTAAAACAAATTTCCCTTATAATTTCCATTGTGAATTTAGATTTCCAAATATTCACTTTTTATACGATTTTTTTCAAATGATTTCAATTATTCACTTTCAATTTTATCTTTAAAAGATATAATCTCAAAACATTCACTTCATATTGAAAAACATTTCCATACTTATTTAAAAATAAGTAATTCCCAAATCTATTTATTTTCAACATTTGGAAAATATTCAATATGCTTAGATCACAATTAAGTATATATTTTAATTCTTTAAGGAAAACATTCTCTTAAACACATTTATTTGGGTTAAAACGAATGTTACGTAAAATATCGTTACGACAACCCAAAATCACTAGTATAGGAATCCGAAATTAAGATAGATATATAAACCCCAATACTATACAAAACTTTTCTTTTCGGAAATCATTTATTGTAACAACAGTGTTATAGTCCACAATTTCCTTCTATTTCTCAAATACGTCTATTTCAACAATGAATGTTGAAATCTATGGTTTCGATACTTAATACATTTTAAAACATTTTTGAATCATTTTAATTCTATTTAAAATATCACTTTCCCAAAATATTTCTTTAATATATTATTCACTGTCCAAAATCGTGAATATACTTCATTAACCAAATTCAATTTCTACATATTTTATTTAAAGGGTTATCCACTGTCCCAAAATCGTGGATATATCTCCTTTAATAAGCTATAAAAATTAAACTTATCAAAATAAGTCGATTTCGGATTTATAAAACAACGTTTATAAATTCCATTTATACTTTATAACAACTTCAACTTATAAAATCACTTTATTTACAAATTCTATCCATATCCCATTTACACACCAAAATCCAATTTATAAGTTAATTACTTATAAATCTTTTATTTTACAAAATCTATTCATTTTATAAATTCACTATTTATAAATCTATAGATTTCATCCACTTATGAAATCCATTTATACTTCAATATAACACTTAAAAAAATTCGCTTTATAATTCCAATATTTTTAATTTATAATTATCAATTTTATAATCTTTTATATAAATCATTTATAATAATTCAAAAATCCCAATTCAAACCATTTTATAAATTAATCAACTACTTGTTTCAAAAAAAAATCACATTCCGGTTATATTTCACAAAAATCATAATTTCTATAATATAAAAATTACAACGTTTATTTATTTAAAATGAATCGATTCCAAAATTAAATTTTATAATGAATTTTCAACTTAATTTTCCAAAAATCAAATTTTATTTATTTTCGGCATCCAACGATACCAAAAATATATTCGGCTATTTTAGCCTTTAACGATTTCAATCACAAAGATAATCACGCGGATTATAAATAGATCAACACACAACATTGAAATAAATTCAATCATGTGAGGAATCCAGTTGGATCCCTCCAACCTGTTTCCCTGCATCCAAAGATGTTAGCACAATACCAATTCCGCTTTGAGACGGAATATCGCGATATATGGGATTTATAAAATACTATCCGCTATTATGCTGCACAATAGGGTCTCATCCGCTATATAATGCAGGAAATCAACCCCAAATACATATATAATACCAATTCCATACAAGTTGGAATTATCGCGGTATATGGGTTTAATAAATAACATCCGCTTAATATACGGCGTATAGGGTCTATTTCAATACAACGGATAATATCTATCATCCAATCACACAATCAAGAAATTTTAAACCTAACTATTTAAAATTTAAATCGAAACAATTCGATTGAGTGAGAAGTTCTCACCTTGAGTTTCCGATAACAGTTGTAGCGTTTTATTTCGAATAAAATTAAACGTGCGTTTAATTTTACCCAAAATTTTTACTTGCTCCAAACGACTCCAATCTAGTTCCATTGCGTAGTGCTCGTCAAAACGAAACCAACGGAATTCGTTTCGTAAATTTTCGACCTCGTATGACAAAGTTATACACTTTTAAACATTGTACAATTTATAATATAAAACAATTTACATTTCCTTTTTATATTTTTATGACCTTTAAATCCAGGCCGTTTTTTTCCTTTCTCCAGATCTGGGCCCTCCCACGTTACTTCTCCATCTTCGTTCCAGGTTGGTGAAAATGCACGTACACTAGAACCCATCTTGCCGCCCAAAACCCTAATAGCCATGGCCACCACGTCGACTTCTGCATCGATCAACTAGCGCCAAACGAACGACCACACTCTACTCTACCTTCGGCTAAGAGCAAGTGAAGCTCGGCCTCATCAAAACGTGGAAAATCGTGCTCGAATGCGTGGGTTTCGATCCCAAATTGCCGCTGATCGTGAAGTTATTTTAGATCGTGACCGTTGAATTTATAGAAATCAATGTCATCTACAAGTCTCTAGTTGAAGATTTCTCGAATTGACGTGTGGATTTTACGAAAATGGAGGAAGAAGATGATAACATTTCGGCCATTGATGTATATGGAGGCGGCCTGAAGCTTTAGAAACCCTAGGCTCGTTTTATTTTTGCAAAAATGAATTATAACGTCCTTATATAGAAAATTGACGAAAACACTACTCACCCAAAATTTTCCGAACTCCAAACGAAGCATGCTGGCTGGCGTTTTTAGGGTTTACCCTGAGTTCCGAACACAATGGAACATGTTTCAAAGGCTAATTCGATCATCTATTTGAGCTACGGAAATAAACGATCAAATTTAAATTAAATCGATTTAAACTAATTTCTATGCGTTTTGGCTTGTCCCGGACAAACCGTAAACCCGATTGACACGAAATTTGAAATCTTACAATAATATAACATTAGGGATCCAATGAAACCAGTTTCGTTGAAATCCAAGACTATTTGAAAAATGGCTATTTTAACTCGTCAATTAAATATTAAAATATTCAATTTTCACAAATTAAATTTAAATTCAATTTTAAAAGTTCTATAACATCATTCTAACTCCAGTATGATTTATTAAAATTTTACAAATCAATTTTAGTCATATTAAACCCAATTCCAATTATTTCTGTATTTTTAAATATTAAATTATCAATTTAATTATCCAATTAAATCTAGATATTCGAAATAAAATTTCATTCGACTTACAAATTTTACTTGTTAATATTTAAAAATCAATTAAATATACGAATTTTAATTGACACAAGTTCTGGGTCGTTACAGTTTACCACAACTGCCTATAGCAGTTGTAAAAGGTTCATTTACAACTGACAATTGCAGTTATAAAAAACCTTTTGCAACCTCTAAAAGCAATAGTGAAAGACATTTTTACAATAGTGATAGGTAGTTGTAAAAAATTATTTTTGGCACTTTTAGACCTATTACATTTGTTACAACTATTTCTGGCAGTTGCGATAGACCTACTACAACTGCTTTTGGCAAATGTAAAAGGGTGGTTTTGTTGTTGTATAATTAAATATTAATTTTTAATTATTAATATTTATTATTACTTCTTAATTATTAACGTCAATTAATATTTATTAAATTCTAAATCTTATTCATTATTTATTATTGTTTATTAATTATTAGATGGTAATTAGTAATAGTAATCATTTCATTTTTCATATTAATTATTGGCTATTATTATTTAATATTAATTATTATTTATTATTAATTTTTTATCAGTTACTTAATTATTAAGCATTATGTATATGTTATCGATTATTAATTATTAAACATTTGATAGTACTTTTTAAAAACTAAATACTATTTATTAATTATTAATTATTAAGTATTAATTATTTAATAGTAATTATTAATTATTAATATAAATTATTATTAATATTTTAAGGTTATTACTAAATATTCTTATTTATTAATTATTTAATAATACTTATTATTTATTATTTATTAATTGTTAATTACTGAATAGTGATTACTGATATTAATTATTCATTATTTCAAATTAATTATTAATTATTGATTTTTAAATTTTACCGTTACTATTTAATTTTTATTTAGTTAATTATTATTATTACAAAAAAATTTATTATTAATAATTAGTTACTATTATTCGATAGAATTATTATTTATAAATTATCAATTAAATAGTTAGTATATAACTATTAGTTATAATTACGTCATATTTCAAATTATTCTTATTTAATAGTATTTATTTTTTCTTATTAATTTTCTTATTAATTACTAGTTATTATTATTGATTAATATATTTTTAATATCAATTATTAAATATCAATTATTAATGTTATTTTTTATTTCTTAATTATTAATTACTAGTGTTAATTATTAATTATCAAAAATTAATTCTAATTTATTAATTATTAGTTATTATATTAATTATTAATTATATTTAATAGTAATTATTAATATTAATTATTTCATATTTCAAATTAATTATTATTATTTAATAGTAATCAATATTTATTATTGATTATTTATTATTATATTTCAAATATCGATTATTAATTATTAATGTTGATAATTAATTATTAAAAATTAATTCTAATTGATTAACTATTATTTATTTAATAATTATTAATTATTATATTAATTATTAATTATATTAAATATTAATTATTATTATTGTTAATTACTTCATATTTTAAATTAATTATTATTATATAATAGTAATTATTATTTATTATTAATTTTCTAATTAATTATTAATTATTAAGTATTAATATTTAATTATAATTATTAACTAATTATTACAACCGGTAAACAAAAAGTTGTAATATACACCGATTACCACCGAAAAAAGAGTTGTTAAAAATATGCATTTATTACAACTAGCAAAAAAGGTTGTAATAGGCATCTATTACAACTGATAAAAAAGAAGAGTTGTAAAAAATAGGCATATATTATAAATAGCAAAAAAATGTTGTAACAGGGATCTATTACAACTAATAGAAAAGAAGAGTTGTTAAAAATAGACATCTATTACAACTGGCAAAAAAGAAAGGTTGTAATAGGCATCTATTACAACTGGCAGAAAAGAAGAGTTGTTGAAAGTAAGTTTTTTACAACTTTCTGAAGAAAAAAAGTTGTAAAAAACCTCTATTACAACTGACAAATTGTGACAGTTGTAATAGGGTCGTTTTGTTGTAGTGACATTTTAGTTATTAAACAATTTAAACACATAATTTTCACAAGCAATGCATGTTAAACATATACTTATAGGCAATCATGAGGTACTAACACCGATTTAATTACTTTCAGTCAATCTACGTACCATTTCATTCAATTTAAATGGTTTACAACTCACTTTTCACGCATTCATTCTATTTTTATATCAAATAACTCATATCCCATTCCAAATTGATTTAAAAATCAATTTATTTCTCTTCTATTAATTCATAGAATTTAATTTACTTCTGCTTACGTCGAACAACAACTTTCTATCAAATTTGGCGCTATTCATTTAATAAAATAATCATTTAAGCTTTAAATAGATTTCAAATCAATTTTTACTTAATTCTATTTTATTTTAGCTTTGTTCAAAATCAATTCACTCTCATTTCATTCCTAACCACTTTTACTACTTACAAATCCATTTTAATTAGCTCGAAAACATTTCATACTAATTTATTAAACAACAATTTCATATATATTTAAGCCAAGCTTCCATTTAAAATATTAACTCAAGTTAATTTGTTTACTTCAAATATTTCAACTCCTTAACTTAAGTTTATTTTTCTAGTAAACAATTTCCAATTCAAAATATCGATTTGATTTTTATTCGATTAATTTTCATTCCATTTACTAATTAGTTTAATTAGTTCATTCATCCAATCCATTTCAATTTTAATTCCGAACTCAATTTGTTAAAATAATATCCAAGGCCATATTTAATTCATTCATATTCAAATTTGAATTTATTTGCAACTCAAACCATTTTTTTTCAATTTAATTCCATTTATTCAACACTTTTCCAGTTATATTTAATTCACTTACAATCTAAGTCGGATTTTATTTATAACTTAAGTTTCATTTCCACTTTATAATTCAGTATCTAATTTTTATTTCAAAAATCACTTCAACCAATTTACTTAAGTTTAAAATTTATTTTATAATTCAAGTCTGGATTTTTATTTCATTTTCAAAATATCAAACTCTTTTTATTTTGGCTTATCGATTCCAATTTTCAATTTCATAAGTCACACAAATTATTTTTCATATTTCCATCAATTCTATACTCAAGTACATTCTTATTTTATTTTTAACTCGAGACTATACCTTTATTTATAGCCTGAATATATTTTATTTCAATTCATTTCAATTTTTTTTTCTTTATAAGCTATTGAAGTTTATTTATTCCATTCAAAATCATCTATACTCAATTCAATTTTATTTCAATTCAATCCAAATTCAACCCAATTTTATTTAGCTTAAGTTAAATTTAAATTCGTTTAGATTAATTTAACTCACTTAAGTTAAACCTTATGTATTATAATCACTTCATTTATTGATTTACTTTAACTTGCTTAAGTTAAATCTCAATTTGATTAGTGCACCACTTCATTCAATGCAACCCACTCAATTAATTTTTTATTCAACTGAAGTTGAATTCCATTCAATTTTATATCTCAGTCCCGATTGATATCATTTCCAATACGAATTTATTTAACCTAGCTCAAGTTAAATTTCATCCAATTTGACTTACTCAAATTATAATTTATTCCAAAATTAACTTTCCATATTTTTCTTTCTTATCTAGAATCATTTTCAATTTATAAGTTTACAACTTATTTCCCAATGATATCCAAATTATTTAAATTAGAATTCCAGAATTCAAACACCTGGTATTTTAAATTACTTTGAAATCAATTATATACGTATACATAACCTTCGTTTCAATAAACCATTCCATTGGAATTTTAAAAATTCACTTGGTTCCATTCCAAAACAATTCTCCTTCGGAATTTTCAAAACAAACTTGTTTTTCCTCAAAACAATCCAAAAACAATGACCACGATGGCAATCCATCACTTAGAAACTCAAAAATGAACACCAATGATGTCGCGACCATCATCGGAATTATTTTCCAGCGACTGAAGTGATTTCAATGCTATAACATCTTCAAAATCCATTTAAAACCAATTTTCTGTTCAAAATCCTTCGAAAATAATATTACTATTATTCGTTTCAAACACTTTGGAAAATATTTCCAAAAATTTCCAGAATTTGAATCTCCAAATTCTGGCTTGAATTCATTTTTAGTTTTATTCATTTGTATAATCCATTCTTATACCATTTTAAATTTTGGTTTGTGACAACCCATTTCCAATTTTATGATATTGTTTTGATTATATAGTAATAACCAAACACACTACTATAATAATTTTCATAAAATTATTCTATTTTATATCAAAATATAATTTGGCTAAATTTTTTTATTCACCCGCTTCAAAACCATACTGTATCAATTTATCGCGTTCAAGTGTTTAGAAACTCCTATCGATTTAGTGGCGTCCCACTGCTCGAACAGAAATTTATATACCACTCAATAGATAAATTAACACAATATAAAACCATTTTATATTCACTAACAAATACGAGCTCATATCTATTATTGCACTCAACTCATTCTAGGGTGCTACTGGCCTTATCTCTAATGAGTAAATCCCCACCAGAGTCAAGGTTCTCGCTTAACCTTCAGCTCTGATACCAAATGTAAAGGCCCACAAATCCGTACCCCTTTGAGTTGTCAATATTTCACATCAGCTCAACTCAAATTGGACGGAAATACGAATCTTTAGGGTAAGAAGAAGAAAGATAGAAAAAGAGAATATAAACAACAACATCAAAGTCTCACAATTGCAGCGGAACAAAATATAATATATAACAACAGAATTTAAATACAAGGAATATGTAGCTGTTATATACTTACAACCACCAGAGTACAAAAATCAATACATCAATCTGGAAAGTTTAATAACTTGTCCTTACACAGCGGAATAATAATCAAGTACGGAAGTACGCCTTGCCATCCAGCTCGTCTCTTGAGCTCAATAGCATCCTATCATGAATATGTAATACTCGGTCTGACCCGAATATTATAATAAAATAACACCTGAGTCAGTCTGGAAGAAACCAGCATGAGAAAACACACTCAATTTGAATTATTATAGTTATCAAAATCCTTCGAGAAACAAAGGTATCTCGTAAGACCGCGTCACACATAAACACGATGAGTTTTTTACCTTACGATAACCAAAACAATTCTTATCAAAATTGTCTGTAGAAAGTAAACAGGAAATAGCCGAAATGCTTGCATCTCATATTCCAGCATAGTTGGGCACAATCAAAACCGTACGGTGCTTATTGGAGAATGGATTTCATCGAATGACTGGGCCATTGGGGTACCGCCTACTACAATACACCTCTAGAACAATGTACCAAGGACCACGTAGGATCCCCTACTACACAAGACCAGTCTACCCCTAACCTAGATAGACCAAATATGTTATCACCCTGGGTGTTCTCACCCTTACCATCGAGCGCTCCTTCCATGCACAACTATATCCATAAATAATAGGTTTTCGAGGACATTTAAAAAGGTGATAACATACCATACTTGGGTGTGACCTACTTAGCCATGCTGCATCTTCTCTGTTTTAGTCATTACCGATTGATGAGGTTCGAGGCCAAGTGTTACCTTTCAAGAACAAATATTACTTAGAATGCTCATCGTCCTCCAATGATGACGTTCTGATAGCATTTGCCCTTACAAGTTGTCCTAGGTCTGGACAAACCGAATCACCGTCTTCATCATCTTCACCGTACTCACTCGTAACATTCAAACCGGATCGAAGTGGTTTTTAGATAATTAAATCTGATCCCGGTCTCTTCGAAATGATTAGCGAAATTGACTAATTACTGATAGTCAGTTATTCAACCATCAATTAAACATCCTTAAGCTATCATCTGGCCTTATTACAAATATTATAAGTCTTGTTTTTCCAAAATCCTTTCAATATTAACGTTTCAAAGAATTATTCCGTAACTTATTCCAAAAATCTTAGGAATCACAAATAAATTTCTCCTCCTTAAAATCATATCCTTTTATAATCCCCTGCTTCGAATCTCGAGAGAAATTATAAAATAAAATTTTCAATTACTTTAAAACTCTATTTATATATAATATGTATTTAAAAGATTAATAATTTATTTTTAAAACATGTTCAAGTAATTATTAAAATATCAAAAACCATTTTATAACATTAAAAAATCATCTTTTGTTAAACAAATAGATTTTCAAAGCCAACTTTAAAAGTTAGAATCTACTAAAATAAATACTTAATATTTGAAATCTACTTACCGAAGTATTTCAGTTCTACTAGCTTAAAATATTATAATTTTAGAAAGTAAATTTTCCTTTTAAACACAAACTTAACTTCCTAGGATTTAAAATGTATTTTTAAAACCCCAATAATCAACCCAACTTATAAATTCCTCTCAATTTCCATCACATCACTTCCATCCTTATTTTCTTAACCATTTCCACTTTACAAAATAGTATCTACTATTTTCTTACCATATTTCCATATTTTAATATAAATTCACCCTATGAATTTTATTTTCCAATATGTCAACTGATATCGCTAAACTTATTTATAACACCGTTTATAAACCTTTATACTCCATTGAGTCTTACTTGCTTTGTAAAAACAATCTTGTTTATAAGATTCCATCTATAAATCCATTACCTTAATAATTCCATCTATAATTACAAATATATTTTTAACATCGACTTTAGCTCTTTTCATATTTTCGGGGTATCATTATTGATTCTCTTATATAATTTATTTTTTAAAATTTCCATTTAAAAGTCATACTAGTTAAGTATAACCAAAAATCAATTATAACTTTTTCTCTAATTCAACTTCTTTTATATAAACACAATTCCAATATATGTACTTTTATATCAAAAATTCCCTTTGATTTCTTCCATTTAAAAAAAATTATTTACGGTATTTAAAATATTAACATTCAGGCTAGTGCTACAATAGCATCCAATAAATTCAATCACTACAATAATTTATGTTAGATTATTCTACACAATCCATATATCACAAAATATGGAAATAGATTTAACATTTGAGAAATCCACTTGGATCCCTCCAACCTCTTTTCCTGCATCCACATATGTTAATACAATATAAATAATACTAACCCACTTCGTGGGGGATACCGCGGTATACAGGATCATCTGCTATTATGCCGAGCATATAGGGTCTCATCCGCTATAATGTACAAGAATATCACTCCAAATTCTAATATATATACTAGTATACATATCATATCATTCAACAGACAATAATTTAGAAATCCAACAAGCATCCAAAACTTAATTCAACTATTTAAATTTTGGTAATCTAATGAGTGAGAATTTTTCTCACCTTTATTTTTAATTGCACTCCTTTCTAATCTAAATTTCACGATGTAGACCTCATAGCTACTACCCAAATACGAATTCTTCGATTGATTTTGGGCCTCATATACATAAATTATAAAATTTATTAACATGTGTATCCATATAGCATAATATTCAAAAATTTAATTATCAATTATCCTTAATTAACTTAAAAAAATATACCTATCAGATTCTTCTCACCCCCATCACGTCGGAGATCATTAGTCAAAGTCCACCGAAGCCACCAGCTTCCCTTTCTTCTCACTACTTCCTCCTATCTACCATTGCCTCGCCCACGACCACCACAAACTCACTCCTTTCTGGCCAATGCTGTGTCACGCACGCCTTTTCCAGTCACGATGAAGCCCCTAAGGCTTGCGGCTATTCTTCGACCTCACGAACAACAACATGTCTTCCATTTTCCCAAACCCATTACCAACTTCCCAAAATTTGGACCCAAGTCCCTGCATCGCGACACTACTATCGAGCCTCCCCACAACTACGATTGTACCCAAGCCCTAGTCTCTTCCTAAGCTACAGACTCCATCCCATCGCGAATGCCACCTATCCACCACTACTTCGCCATGGCCACACGCCTCGCTAAACTCTTGCTTCGCCCCTAGCCCGACAACCATAGGCTCGTGCGCCACCGGTTCTTTAACATGAGATGATTTAATTATTTATATATTTTTTGAATTGGAATTCTCGATTGAAAGAAGGAGAGGCACGTGCGTCTATTCTTTGTTCGATTCGGTTTTGACATTGAAGGAAAAAATGAACGCGAGATTTATTCATTTTTTTCAGCTGCGTCGAACAAATTTGATTTCGTTTGAAAGGAGAGAAATGCCACATAATTTAAAAGGATGGAGGGGATGGAGGATAAAAAGTTAGCGTGTTTGGTTAAATAAGAGACTGATTTGATTTTGACCTGATTTATATATTTATATATATAGTTTAATTATAAAATATCTCGTATTAGCAACTTAAAATTTTGATCTCCTACCGAAGCATGCCGCTAGGCATTTATAATGTTATACCCCTATTTCGAATGCAATGGAAAAGTTTTCAAGTCCTAATACGATCGTATAGAGAAGATAGCTTTTTGGACCTAATTATTATATTAAATTCTGATATAAATTTCAACGCGTTTATATCATGTACGATCAAACAATAACTTCAAATACTATAAATTTAAAATCCGATAATAATACACTATTACGGATCCAATGGAACTGGTTTCGTTGAATTCCGAGACTATGCCCCGGATGGCTATTTTTAAAATTGAACATATCACTTTTAATTTCAATTTTAAAACTTATATTATCTTCATTATTATTAATATAAATTTTACGAGCCTTTAAATTATTTTTATCGAGCTTAAAACTCAAGATACAATAATTTAACCAATATTCAATTATCAAATTCAATAATTAAATTATCCAATAAATCACTCTATTTAAATTCTGAATTTATTTTATAAACAAACCTAAATTTTCATATTCAAAATCAATCTGTAATTCAAATTCAATATTTAAGACCATTTAAATATTCCAAATCAAACGGCGAAAAATCCGGGTCATTGCAGGAACAGGATGGAGAACAGGAAGCCAGAATTTGACCAAAGATCAAATTAGAGATTCAAGTGTGTACAACATCGGTGGACACTAGTCAACCGCTTACTATTCAATCACTAACAGTCGATCAGTGGTGCATCCCATGCACTATATACGTGTGTTATTAAAAAAATATAAATATAAATAAATAAATTACATGTGCATTGAAAATAAAAATGAGAAATTGTATAATATGAGTATGTGATTTTATGAGACAAGTTTTTATGAAAATTTAGTAGTTAGATATATTTAAGTTATTAATCTATTAGCTGGAAATCAATATTTGATTTTAAATAACTATTCAAAAGTTTACATAAATTCAAAAAATAATAATAAATGCTTTCCAAATAATATGTAAAAAGTCTTAAAAGTATATTTTTATGATTTATTAGTTTAAATGAGAGATTTGATAAGTGTATCCAAAATATTCAAGAGAAAGAAAATCTTGTTGAACTTTATTATTATATCATTTCTAAATTAAATTGGGATTATAAGCATGATTTCTACATTTTCATATTTCTCATCTCTATTGATTTTGGACAATATGAATGATTTACCATTAGATATTGATTAGACTAGTTATTTTTTATGTGATTTCATATGAGACGGCATACTTCTATGCGGTTTCATGATATTTAATTCTGTGTTATGAGAAATCTAAATAAATAGAGTTATAATACCGTCTAGTATAGGATTATCAGTAATATTTCTTCGATTTTCTTTGGATTCATTATGTAGAATAATATTGTGGAGATTCTAGACTATGAAGAATTTGAGTAAATGGATTAGTAGTACCATTCGGTATGGGACATTTGATAATACTTTTCACATTACTCCTACAACTCATAATATAGAATGTTATGGGAATTGAGTGCAGTTTATGAGCTGAGAATAAATGATTGAGTATTAGGAAGTTATATGAGACGCCGTTGTGATATTTATTCAGTTATTTATTGTAAGTAAATGTCATTCATGTAATAGGATCGGTGATACTTGTGTAATACTTATGGGAGGTGATGCTCATAGTGTTGAGCAAGCTCATGGATTTTAGTTGGGTGAATACCTATATATGTTGATACTATATGTTTTAAGTTAGAGTAATGTACTCTTGGTTATATATTGATACTCCTTATCTATCATGATGTACTCTTGGTTATTGAGTTGGAGAAAATAAGTTGGCTAGCATCCATTTTAGTGGCCTAGGTCCTTCCCAAATCCATGACACATAATAGTATTCACTGCAGGGTGGTTAACCCTAGCACCATATGGCACCTAGGCCAATATTCTGTTACCATAGGGGACGTAATCTGGTCATGATTAGAGTCTTCATATTGACGAGTACATTGGTGGATATTGTCACAGTTACCGTAGAGGTAACAAAAAACTATAGGAGTGAATCTAGGTTGATAACCCATGTGCTTCTAGAGTAGGCAAATGACCATTAGTTCCCCTTTTGGTTCTAGCAGAGTGATACATAGGCATATACTATTGATGAATCTTACCTAAGTATGGATATGGGTTGTAACCCACATATTGAGACATGACTCTGCTTCGGACTTCGTGTCTGTCGTATAGTCAATTTCAATCACCATTTATTTTTATACGAAGAGACGAGATTATACTTGTGATAGGTGTCCAGAGTATAATGGATTCTTATATCAATTTTATATATGATTTTACTGATAGGCGACTTATTTTATATTGATTAATTATGTGATTTTAATGTTTGAGATTAAGGGATATACTTGGGCATTGTTGTGTGCTAGCTTGACTATACTTGATGAAATTTCATGTATTGCGGATTTCTTGATTTTGATGATTATTTTGATTTGGATGATTCACCAATTTGACATGGATTATGTGATTTGTTGATTAGATGGCTCTATATATGGATGATGACATATTTATGCATGGTTTGTGATTCTCAACATTTTGTGATACTTTGGGGATTGTTTATGATGTTATAAGTATAAAACATGCATACATTATGATTTATATATGTATCGTTACTTACATTTAGATATAATCCGACCTGTGTTTTATTTATATAATACTTGGATCAGTCCGTGACATTTTAGGTACAGGGACGAAGAGAATAGCTTGTGTTTTGCTGGGCATAGTGGAGACTAGTTACATGGTATTGTAATGTATCATTTTATAAACACGGCTTCATTGTATGTATGAATACATGATGTACGGAGTATACTTTGTATTTTATTGAGATGGTGTACTTCTGAGATGATATGTACTCACACTGTTCTCTTATGTATTTCGTAGCAATACCGACTCAGTGTCCTCTATCACTTATCATATATTGTGTATTGTTCTATCTTAGAGACACACAAATTTATTGCTTTGTGTCGATACCGTGTATGTAAAGGTGAGTTATTTATTCGATTTTGAAATAAATACCAGGGTTTTCCCAATGGAATATCCATGTGTATACCCCATATAGCCTCATTCTTCTATTATCTGAAAATATTACTTAGTAATACTCTTGGATATTATAGGTATGTAGGTAGGGTGTTTCATATCCCATTATTTGTAAAGTTTGCATGTGGAAGCAAGGACATGAAAAGAGGTCTAGATGCAGGCTAGACCTACAGGTTGTTTACAAGGTATATTTCTTCTATACGATAGTAGTGTTGCCTATCAATTTAATAATTACCGATGTACATGAAGATGTAGATGTTTATTGTGATGAATTTGATTTTGTATGATATTCACATGATTATATATATATATTATTGTTTAAATTATATATATAATGTTGTTTAAATTACATTGTGAGGTTTTTCCCTTTTGCTCATACTTTTAGATTTTTAATTATATAGCCAACGACCCACTGTTTTCTACATCCGAGATTAGCACGCAAGCGTATTTTGGTAATGTTTATCACCAAATTAGATTGTAATAAAGTTGGGTGTTACAGATACCTCCCATATGGAGGAGGATAGTGTTTTGATATCCTTATAATTGCTAGGGCACTTTTCCCTCCTCCTATGCATGAACTCATTTTTAATATAATATGGTAGAGTCCATTTAATCCCGCTTAGCTTGTAAAAAGATATGCATGTTGATATCTAGGAAAATTCATTAGTGAATTTAACGAAATGTATTCACTTCTAGTATAATTAGACCTTGAGCTACGTATAGCTATTTGTAACAATCATAAAAGTCCAATAACTCTTTTTTCACTTCCACTGAATGGGCGCTCTACCATTAATATTTTGAGATACTATTCATGAATACCATATGATTCACAGTAGTATGATTAAAGAAGAAAGTCTAAAAGATATGGCTTGATCAATGATTCCAAAAATAATTGTTAAATATTTTAGGTGCTTTTGCATTTTCTGTACGTAACACATCACAACTATTATAAACGCAAATACCATCATCAATATAACAAAAGTATTTGTTTTATAATTCATAATATCATATTAAAAAAAATCTGCATCTATTTGCAATCAAAATTGAAAATGGATGTTGTTTCATAAATAATATTTGGTATGCATGAAAGTAGTTTTTCAAAACTTGATGCAACCATTAGCAATTTTTATATGGTATGCTAAACTATTTCCATTGTTCCAATACCAACATTTGAAATACGAAGCCACATTTAACCTTTTACTATTAGCTATTTATTTCTTCTACTATAACTAATTTATAGTCAAGAGTTTCATATCAAGTGTCTCAAACCCAAGAAATAGATCCTATAGAGAAAATAAAAAACACATTTGGGATAGAAGTCTTATTTTTTGTTCCTTGCTATGCATCTACAAATATTTTACACTATTCCATTTGTGATGTCTCTTCAAGAAGCACATGTGGCCGTTCATTTTCTTTTCAACCCAACTATGTTTACATCACTTCCACTTTCAAACTTCTACATTCCTTTTAAATGGTCAACCGTTCAGAAAGAAAGACCCCATAATACAAGATTGAATCGTATTTTCATAACAATTTTTTATTCAGTTTTTCTTAACAGGCAAGGAGATCGAATAACCATCACTTAAGTAAATAGATCAAAGTTAATATTACAGTGATCACATTCTTAGGTCTACCTATTTTCTTGGATTAGTATTGTTCCTAACATAATAAGATCCTCATTGATCAAATTGAACAAGTGATCTCACACAATGGTTTACTTTCTCATTTGGAATGACATAATTTCATTGAAATTCTGCATATTATGAACATGACTATTCACCATACAACTTTTATATACGATTGAATGGATCGAATATCAATACACTTGTATTTTTTTTAGAGTTTAAAACTTAGTGACAACAATATGCAACCAAGAGCAAATCCTCATTCAAACAACTAAGACTCAAAATATTTAATGGCCGCATTATTCAGCTCTTGCATGAGTAAGTGAGAACATGTCAAAAGATTAATTTATTGATAAATATTTAATTTAAGTTGTTTAGTATAACTTAATCGATAGACATTTTTATCATTATATTGGTTATGTTAGTTTATTAAAATAGATTGTGATAATTGCATGTGTTTTTATACTTATCAGAATAGGTTATTATAATTTTGTAATAAGGCCCTAATTAGATTTACATCTCTTAAAAATGGTAAATGAGATGCATGCCATATATTCCTCTAGTGAGTGCTATAGCGCAGTTATCATCTTACTACATCTTTAGTGTGCTCAACAAATAGTAATCCTCATAAATGTAAAATAATACGTTATTAGTTATATGTCGTATATCATCCTAACCATTTGTTCTTTACTCCTAATCATTTATATGACCTAGAGCACACTCAACAATTCATAAAGTACATTAGATGCTCATGGCCATCATTTCATGTTTGCCTAAGTAAACTTTTATAATCCATGAGGGTGTTCAACAAAGTTTGAAAAATCTAACCAATCTAAGGATAATATAAACATCACTATAAATATTTTATAGCTTGAGGTCACTCAAAAATGGTCAGTTTTTATAGTATTTTATTATATTGTAAATGATAGATAACAATGTTATTTTAGATCCATAATCCCAAAATAATAATGGTGAGTATTATCATCTACAAGGAATAACAATTATTTACAACGATCAACGAAATCCTCTGTCATTACACACAGATATATGTACACATACATATTGAAATTTATTACCCATACATACACATATGTATGTGTGTGTAAACATACACATACATACAATTCTATACATATGTATTTATTTCTTATAACCATAATGGTTTTATTTCGATTTTAACGTTTAAAATTATGTTATTTTATTTTATATACACTGTATAAGATTCTCTTATTTAATTATAACATTATGATATAATATTAAATCTTATATTTATGCATATATATGTTATTATTAATTAACAATTAATTAATAATACAACTTTATTACAACATTTAATGAATTATAACATTTATAACTCATATTATAGTTTAAAATTATATTGATTTTATTTTTTTATAACTTTATAATTTTAAATTCAAAAAATTCAAATTTATTTATTTATAACTTTTATAATTTTTTAAAACAGTTTTAGATTTTCGTTATTTATAACCCTTATGAATACAAATTTAAATAATTTTAAATTTTATTCATAATCTTTATAAATTTAAATTTTAGTTTAAAATAATTTTAAATTTATTTATTTATGACTTTTGTGAATACAAATTTAATTTTTTGAAAATTTATTTATGACCTTTATGAATTTAAAAATTCAAACCAATTTTATTTTCAAATTTTATATATTGTTCATAATAAGCTAATGTAGGCATTGATAACATTGTTGGATCAGGTAGGCCTGTCAATGGATACTTTTTGATGCAAATAGTACAATGTCTACATCCGCATCATTTTTGTATACCATATATCTGCATCCAATTGGATAGTGATGGATATCGAATAATCATCCTATAAGCTAATGACGAATAAACCAAGAAAGATAAGTTAAAATATTTTGTTAAAATAAATCTTCTGCCAATCTCATTGATTATAATAGTAAGCAAAATCAATAGTATGATGATGATAAATAGTTCTGAGAAGTTAATATACATTTAATGCATACAATGTAAACTATAAGTTAATAGAATAATAAATACATATCTTTCATTACGCCAAAATACACATAAAATAAACTACCGTCTTGACAAAAACCAAAGGATAGTTTTCGATTATTGTAATGACCCAGAATTTCAGTCATTTGAAATTTGTATATTTAATTAATTTTAAATATTCACAGGTGAATCTTATAAGCTCAATAACTTATATTTCAAATATCGCGATTTAATTGGATAATTAAATTGTTAATTTAATATTTGAAATTGTGTAAATAACTGGAATTTTTATTTAATGTGAATAAAAATGATTTATAAAGTTGAATTAATTCATATTTAAATTAGAATGATGTTTGAGAACTTTTAAAATTGAATTAAAAGTTAATTTTCAGAAATCGAACATGTTAATATTTAATTAACGTGTGAAAATAGTCATTTTTCATACAGTATCGAATTTCAACGAAACTAGTCTTCGATCCATAATGTTATATTATTGTAAGATTTCAAATTTTGTGTTAATTTGATTTACGGTTTGTCCAAGGCAAGCTAAAACGCGTAGAAATCTGTTTAAGTGAATTTTAAATTTAAACAGTCGATTCGAAAACCTATCTTCCAAATACGATTGAATTGGCTCTCAATATATATTCCATTGTGTTCGGAATAGAGGTAAAATATTATAAACGTCATGCGACACGCTTCGTTTCGAGTTCGGAAAAATTTCGAGTGAATAGTGCGCGTAAATTTTCTATATGAGGCCAAACTTTCTTTTATTTTTCAAAACCCTAAGCTAAACTAGGGCAAGCCGCCACCTCCAATTCAATGGCCGAAATTTGCTTATTTTCTTCCCTCGATCTCTTCAAATCTATGCAATTATACGAAAAACTTTCTAAACGAAAATCGAAGAGGGCGATGAGATCTACATTCTCAACGACTATGATCATAAACAACGAAGTGGATCATTGGCAAGTCATGTTCGAACGACCAACGTTTATACACGATTTTTTATGCGAATATAGGGTTGAGTGCCATGTGGTTATGGCCGATGGTGCGGCGTGCTGCGAGCTACCGTTTGGTGGTCGGCGATGGACCTCAAGTCGAGCATGGAAGGTGCGGCCATCAGTTGATCGTCGGCATGGTTGGGTTCTCGTGCTCACATTTTTCACTGGGAAGAAGAAATAAAACTTGCGGCCCGATGTGATCAAGTGAAATCTAACGGTCGAGATGCAATCTTGGTTTAAAAGTAAAAAAAAAAGAAAATTGTAAATTAATATATATTAAATTCGTATAATGTTTAAAACGTGATAACTTTGTCATACAATGTCCGTTTCACACGAAAGAATTACGATGGGTTCATATTGACGAGCGCTATATTATGGAGCTAGATTGGGATTTATTTGAGCTAATGAAAATTTTGGATGAAATTAAACGCTTGTTTAATTTTAATCGAAATAAATCGCTATCGCGACGACTACAAGCAACGTGAGTATAACTCACTCTTTCTGACTCACTGGTATTTTTATATAAGTGAGAATAAATATTATTTATGATTATTTATGATTATTTGGATGATATATGATATATCATCTATATATTGATTGGTATTTGGATATATTCTTGCCTATTGGAGCAGATGACCCTATACGTTTCCATGTATGAGCGGATGATCCTTTGTACGCGTGTCTGCCTTGAAGCGGACATTGTACATATATTTTTAATATGTATATTTGTTGCAGGTGATAGGCTGGAGGGATCGAACTGGATACCTCACCTATATTGATTTATTTACAAATATTGTGATATATACTGTTATCATATAATATATGATGTTTTGGATGTCGTGGTTGATGTATTTGGTGCTGTTGCAGCATTGGGCCTATTTTTGGTAATTTAAAAGTGTTAAAGTGATGATTTCCAAATTTAAATGGATTTTAAAGTGATTTTGAAAATATAAGTTTTGTAGAATTTTTAATTGTTAAGAAAATGAATTTATTTTAAAATAAATGTCAAAATTTTTATGTTATAAAAATTATGATTTTTGGGAAATATAATTGAAATGTGATTTTTGAAAATAGAGATGGCTATTTTGTAAAATAGTTTAAATGGAGATTTTTGTAGTTATTATAAACGGTTTAATACAAGATTTATAAAATTAAATTTTTATAAATCAAAAGAGGTGAAATTGTAAAGGAGTTTGGTAAATGTTAATAATGAAGTTATAAATGGATTTTATAAGTGAACAAGATTTATAATTTGTGAAGTTATAAAATGAATATTTTTTTGGAAATAAATGATTTATAAGCAATTAACTTAAAAATTGGATTTTTGAAGGTAAATGAGATGTAAATAGAATTTGTTAATTAAGCGATTTTATAAGTTGAAGTTCTTATAAAATAGTAAATGGAATTTGATTTTATAAATGAATTTTTTTATAAAATATAAATATGAATTTATAAACATTGTTTTATAAATCCGAAATCAATTGAATTTGACAAGTCAAATATAGAAGTTTATTAAAGGAATTTCATCCACGATTTTGGACAGTGGATTATCCTTTAATAAATATATAGAAGTAATAAATTGGGTAAAGAGAATTTATATTCACGATTTTGGATAGTGAATAATATTTGAATTAAATAAATGTTTTGGAAAGTGCTATTTTAAATGAAATAAAATGATTTAAATATGTTTTAAAATGTGTTAAGTATCGAATACCTAGATTTCAGCATTTATTGTTGAAATAGACGTTTTCAAGAAATAAGGAAATGATGGGCTATAACACCATTGTTATAGTAAATGATTTTCGAAAGGAAATGTTTTATATAGTGTATGGGATTTATATATCTATCTTATTTTCGAATCCCTGTACTAGTGATTTTGGGTTGTCGTAACGATGTTTTACGCAACGTTCGTTTTGACCCAGATGAATATGTTTCAGAGAATCTTTTCCTTTAAGAATGAAATACATACTTAATCTTGTTTTAAGCATATGTAATATTTTCTAAGTGTTGAAAATAAATAGAATTGTGAATTACTTATTATTAAATAAGTATATGGAAATATTTTCCAATGTTGAAATGGTTTGAAATATATCTTTTTAAAGATAATTTGAACTGAATATTTGGAAAATGATTTAATTAATAAAAGATTAATTAGAAGGGCCTAGTGATTGTTATAGTGCTGATTATTTGTTTGTTTGCTTTGATAGTTAAATAACCGACTATCAAATTTGGCCAAATTTTAGTTCCTCGACCTAATGTGGGAACTATTTACTCGTACACTTAGTACGTAGCCTTCTGTGTAGGCTTGATAATCGTTCGTGTTGAGGACGATGATTCGTGTAGTGCGGAGTATTACTCCAATCTATCGAGCTTCCTTCTTGGCCCGAAAGATAGCAAGTTGAAAGTTGGAGACGTGATAAGTCTATGAGGCTTAGTTTTTGTGTGAGATTGAGAAACGCTTTTGCATTGTTGGTGCAAAGAGACCGGGATCGATTTATCCGAAAACCACTTCGGACCAACGTATATGCAAAGATTGTGCAGGTTGCTTATTGATGATATTGATATTCTGGATTTTCATATTGGGGGACTGCTTGTTGATCGTTTGGGGTTAAAATTCCAATTTACATCCAGTAGCAGTGGTCTTTTCATTATGAAATATCCAATGTGAGGACTATTCGCTACTAATCCTAGGGATTTCCCGGCAGAATGTGGTAGGAAAGTACCTTCGGTTTGTCATGTTCCTGGACAACTTGTATGGATTTTTGTCCACGTTGCATTTCTAAAGATTACGTACACTGGGTTTTACAAACATACTCAGTGGTGGCGGAGAAGGCAACTTCTCTTAGCTTAACACCCTCCTTGAGACGTATGAGCTTAAGGGTTGTATTTTTTATGGAAGGCAATTAATAGTCAACGAAAATGTCCATGTGGCATTCAAAGTGATGTGATTGTGATTTGTGAAAGGTAAATCTTTACCTCAGGCCTCATCAACTGGAAATGACCAAAACAGGGTTAGATGCAGCAGGGCTAAGTGGTTCATTTCCAAGTAGGATATGATCATCCTCTTCTAGATATATCTTTACACGCTATGACGTCATGTATCTGATTTTTTATGGTTTGTATGCTAGAGGGCTATGGGTAAAGGTCGGTAACGACCATAGGATGACATATTCGGTATCATCTAGTTATAGAGGTAGGCCGGTCTTGTGTTGGTAGAGGGCAGATGTTTTATGCCTCGGGACATCCATCTAGAGGTGTACCTCTTCAAAAGGTAGTCCCTTCACATGGTCATTTGTATGGAAATCCAAACTCCACTACGTACTTGCCATTTTATTTATAGAGCCTAGTATGCTGGAATTTAATAATGGTAACAATTTCGGCTATTTTGAATATTATTTGTATACTAGACACTAGTATAATATAAGATGAATTTGATATGAAATGTTTTAGTTATCATAAGGTAAAAACATGTCCGTGTTTATGTGTAGACTTGTCTTATGAGATACTTTTGTTTTGATAAAGGAAAAGTTTGGTAATTTAATAAATTTAGTTAAATGTGTTTCTCACGCTAGTTTACCAAACTGATCCAGGCGTTCTTCCCTTTCAATGCTCGAGTCAGACCGATTATATTTACAAGTTTAGGTTGGTGCTTTTAGAGCTTCAACAGGTGAGCTGGAGATCTTCATTTTGTATACACGTATATGTTTTGCTTGATTATCCACTGTATTTAGTTGTTGTATATGGTCGGCATTTCTGAGGACAAGTTATTATAACTGTCCAGGCTGATGACTATTGATTGATTGTTGAACTTTGACTGATGTATATATATACTATTTCTGTTTTGTAAAGATCACTGATATGATATTATATGTTTGCCGCTGCGATGTGAGATTCTGTATTGTTCTGTTTGGTTCTATCTTCTCTCTTTGTTCTCTTCTCTTCTTCTCTTTCTCCTGACTTTCTGTCAGTCTGTACTTTTTGGGTCGGACATGTGTGGTTTATTGTCGATTCAAAGGGTACAAATTTGCATTACAAATATAGATGTCTTTATATGTGCATCTGTACCCTTTCTTGGATATTTATCCACTTAGATAAGAATACGGGTGATAGATTTTTCAGGTATCCATTGATAATCTTAGGATTCAGTATACCAAATATTAGAGCAAAAGGGAAAATTTTGAAAAAATTCCACTTAACGCATTATTAACTAAATCCTATATAGTATTATTATGAATAATGTTATTAATATTGAATCATATTTAATGTTTTATTGGATGAATTTGATTTGAATTTTAAGTTTTATTATCATTAACTTGAATAATAATTATTCAAATATAAGATGAACTAAAATAATTTTATTGTTAATCTGTATGAAATTTATTTGAGATTATATATATAAATATAATAATAATCTTACTATTGATTTGAAAAACATTTATTCCAGTCTAATATTCAACGAAACATCATTAACTTGGATGATAATTATTTAAATGTAATAGGGAATTAGTCTAAAGAAAAATATGAGAACAATTTTAGTCTAAAGGACACAATTTTAAAGTTTAGTTTGAAGGATAACACGATGACACCTTCATATAGCATTACACATATCCGATGATATACTAATGTAGCATTACATATATATATGTAATGAGACCTTTCTAAAAGTAAATAGTGCATTCGCACTGTTGGGAACCATATTTAGAAATTTCTATATATGCACCTGCACATATAGAAATTCTAATGCATCTATGTTTTTGTTCGAGCACATGTCATGTTATGCTTAAAATTATTTCATTCATTAACAGGTAGCCCTTCCAAAGATGAATAATGCACTTGCACTACTGAGAACCATAAGTTATTGACATAAGGTTAAAATTATTGGGAAGAGAATATCAATATAAGACAAGAGTTATTCCATCGAACATTTGATATCGCAATTAGTTTTATTTTGAAAACGCAATTGGATGTATGAATTTATTTCATCTCACTTTCATATTTGCTCACTCCTACTTTAGCAGAATCGATCCAATGCTCTATGAATATTGTATAGTAACAACCCATAATTTTATCATTTTAATTTGGAATATTTAATTAATTTTAAATATTCAAATATATTTTATGCGATTTAATAATTGTTTTAAAATCTAGTTAGATAGTTAATTATGTTTTATGTGATAAATAATTAAGGAGATTTTGTTTTGAAAAAAAGGTTTACAAAAATATATTATCTGAAAAAATTATCGACAATATGACTGAAAAACGTTTATCGATAACTAGCATTTTAACCATATAAAGTTGCGCACAATTTTTTTAACATACACTTATTTCTCCATTTAAGGATGAATATGTAATAAAATTATTTATTTTATTTTTGAAAATAAAAATGTCTTTATGAGATCATCAATGATGTCATCATTTTTAAATAATTTATTTTTGAATTTATAGATTAAGTGATTTAATAATTGTTTTAAAATCAAATAAGTCCCTTTGAATTATTAAATAATAGTAGAAATGCCCTTTTTAAATTTTGTTTACATTTGAATGTAACTTAATTAATAAGTGGAAATGTGATCGGGAATCGGCTTTTAGATTTTCAACGGTTTAACGAACAAAAGTTGTCCAAAGGATTGAAATGTTGTTTATATGTCTTGTGCATATATATGACATTCACATAAATGCTTCAATGAATATAAATAGATACCAAATACATACATATACATATTTATACACACACACATAGATATATACACACACACACACACACACACACACAAAAGCACAAAATATCATGATATATATAACATATATCCACATATAAGAAAACTACACATCAAACATCACCTCCTTACACACCTACACACCACGCACTTAGGGTATGATGAGAAGAGAACAAGGGGGGTAGCCGTGTGCATGGAGAGGGTATGGGTGGGGATAGAATGGTCTTTGTATCATAAGATATTTGTTTACATATGTTTTCCTGTAAATATAAGGCATACCTTCTCATTTTATTCACACCTCCATTCCATTTCCTAAGCTTCTTCTTCCTCTTTATTAATGGATTCCTTATCCTCATAAATTATTCCATAGTCGTAGGGAAGCTCTGTTGAAAATACACTTTTAAATATAAAAAGATACCGCCTTAGTTTGAAATTAAAGTGAGTGATCACCTACTTTTCTTTCTCCTTACTTGGCCGAACTCATCAAGAGCCGCCACCAATTCTCCACCCTCTATAGTAAAAATCCGAGCACACCCGAGGGTCACAGGGCAGGATTCATAAGCTTCGATGCAGTGATAGTGAAGCTATAGTCAATTTTAGTACATCTAAGACAAATGAATGTGAGAATTACTCTGCTAGTTTATTTTATTAAACTATATGACGATGTGATATATTTTTCCATGCTTTTTTTCTATAGTTGATCATAATATTTTGGATGCGATATATGTTTGCTTAGTTATAGAAATAATTCATGAAAACACACGTCGAATTTACATATAGAAAACATTTATGAATTATAAAAGTGCCACAGCATAGTAAACCTCTTTAAACATGAATAAAAAAAACGGTTGAAATGGTTTAAAAATGTTTTATAAATAGTAAGATTATTTTTGGGCAAAATTTTGAAAAGATATGAAAAATAAGTTGGAATTGATTGCATTGCGTAATGGTAGTTCGCGATTTCATGTCGTAAAATTAAATTACTGTGTAGAGTGGAATATAGCTCGGAATTATACGAAATAGTTTTTTTTCAGACTCTTATAACTATAATCTCCAAAGGAAAGATAAAATTTAAGATTTCACTTAGTTAAATTTGAGATATGTCCAAATCAAGTTTTTAAAATCATCGCATTTTGGCAGTTATCAAAATATGGATACTAACTCTTAAAAATAGATATTTTTAAATCTTTAAAATATTAGATAAATTCTAAAAATATGTTAAATATTTTAAAGAGTTTTAAATGGAAAAATTGGACATATAAATGGTTCAAAATGGGAGTTTTGATACGAATCCCTTAAAAGCACTATTCACTGGTAATTTAACAAAGAAATTTGAAAATTACTGACATAAGATTTAAACTGATGTATTCTTTCAAAATCTTTTTGAAATGTTTTTCAAATGATAAATCAAATACTTTTAAAAGTTTAGAATCAATTAAATAACTTGACCACCTAATGGGTGAAAGAGAGGTAGTCTCTAGGCTGGAGTTTAGGAAACCACTTGTCTGCTCCCCCTAGTTATCCGGACCGGCAAGACGAGGCAAGATGAAGGAGATAGTTATTTTGATTACTCAGACCACATTTTCGTTAGGTAAATGAAAATAGATTTGGAGTTTTTCTGAAACAAGATTTAAGATATAATATTGATGGCAAAGGAAACATTCTAATTAAACTCTATACTAAATACTAAGGAGGGAACCCATACTATAAGTATGAATTTAAAAGATGATTTCACCATTATTCGACGAATAGTAAAGGTTGAACGTGGAAATTAGTATTAATTATAGTTAATCTAAAATATATGAATCCTATTTACTAAGCACTAATTGGTTTGGCTATATAGTAAACGATGTCTTAAATAACATTGTTTTTGACCCATTAAAGATATGTTTTGGAAAAGTGAAATTTTCATTAAAATTGGAATTATACTGGTAATAGAATATGGAAATATTTTTTCCTATATAATTAAAGAGAAATGGTTTGGTATTTCTAGAGATAAAAAGTGGTTTTAGTTTACTAAAGGATTTGATAAAAGAGGTTTTATAATCCCGTATACGCTGAAAAAGAAAATAGTTTAAAGACATATATCTTTAAGAAGATATTTTTTTCGGATAAATGGTATTGATTAATTGAATAGTAATCATCCACATACTAGACATCTTTTATCGATAATTGTTTCGAAGAAACCAGGATCCAATTTGGGCGATTCCTATCTGAAAAACACTTCAAACCAATATACACATTCAAAAGTGAAGACATTTTGAAGATAATGATTTCTTCATAATGTAAGGCTGCTTGCCACTAACCTTGGTGGTGATTCCCATATCAAATATATGGTGGCATTGGTACCTTCATTTTGAAATCTTCAATGCAAGGACTGTTCGCTACTAATCCTAGGGGTGATTCCAAAGCAGGATGTAATAGAAGTACCTTCGTTTGCCCTATTCCTGGACAACTTCTATGGACGAGTATCTGACATCACATTTCTAAGAAAATGAACATTGGTTTTTATAAATGTACATCTGTTTGATGGTGTAGGAGGTAACCCCTCTTTTATTTAACACCCTTCCCTAAGGCGTAAGAACTCAAGGATTCTACTTTTGTGAAAACGATTAGTTTGTCATAGGAATGGCAATGTTGCATTCAAAATGCGATTTGTCATGAGAAAGGTAAAACATTACCTCAAGCTTCACACATTCGTAATGGAAAAAATATGAATGATGCACCAGGACTAAATGGGTCGCACTGATTAAGATATAATCATCACCTTTCTAGATTTTCCACTGTGTATTGGGTTTGTTGTGTATGTTATGGCTGTAGATAGGTCAACAATGACTGGGGTGATGGGATATTGGGTACTATCTATGGTAGAGGTAAGCAGATTCTGAGTTGGTAGAGGGCAGCAAGGCTATGCCTTGGTACATTCCTCTAGAGATGTACTGTAAGAATGTAGTCCCTTACCTTGTCATTATTGGAGATCCATTGTCCAATACATGCCTTTATGGTTTTGGTTGTAGAACCTAGTATGCTAGAATTTAAATAATGTTACAATTTTGAATAAGATTAATATGTATTTGTAATTTGTATACACTATTATAAAATTACTAGATTTTACGTAGTACTGTTTTGTTTGTCATAAGGTAAAAACCTATCCATGTTTATGCGCGGCATGGTCTTATGGGATACCTGTGTTTTCTAAAATATTTATGTTTTGAGTTTTCTCACACCAGTCCTATAATTGACCCGAAGTTTATTTCTTTCCCTTAAACTCTGGGTGCCCTATTTTTTCGGGTAACCAAGTAGTTCAGGTCTAGTGTGGAACATTTAGGAGGTGCTTGAAGCAAGAGCTGGAGTTTCCTTTATAGATGGCAATCCATTTCCATTGCATTTGTTAATTGTTTCATTGAACATTAGTAGGGGTAGAGATTTATAATTGTCCAGGTTGAGATAGGATAGAATCAGATGTATGTGTCTAAAATTTCCACTGTAATGATATATACTAAAATAATATTTGTTATTCCATTTATGTTAGATTATGTTCTATCTTTATTTTTCTTTTTACCATTAACGATCGATTTTTCCACCACTTGTATATACGGCACGTGAATACAGTGGATGTATTGATGTTGATTTTCGTAGGTCAAAAATCACATTCGTCACACTTGGTATTAGAGCTTAGGTTGAGTAAACATCTGAGCCTGGTAGGGGTAAAGTCTTATTAGAGATAGGTTTAGTAACAATCTAAGATGAGTAACTCATTTGAGATAGGGTAAGTAAAACCCTAGAAAGAGTTGAGAATATTATATATGAGCATGTATTTGTTAATATTATATAAAATGGTTTTTATATTAAAAATTGGTAAATGAAATAATTTTACCTAGGGCTATATTTTTAATATAAAGAATATCTTTTAGAAGAGATAGTAATTTATGCTGTTAAGTTATAAATTGGATAATGTTTATAAAATAAGGATTTTAGAACATTAATATAAAAGGTTTTTGGAAAAGAGTTCAAAAGGTTTTCGGAAAATATAAAAGGAAAAGTCTAAGTTAGAAAAACTATCTTTTATAATTGGTTGAACAAGGGTGTCGATTTGTTTTGTGGTATAATCTTCTAAGTATTGATAGAATATTGGTTTGGGGAAGCAGTATCACTTAATAAATTATTCTTTTTATCATTGTGTAATCAAAACAGATTTATGTTAGGATAAACCTAAATTAATTATCAGTAAATAGCTGGTTAAAATATTAATAATCTAACACTAGATTGGGTTAGGATAATTAAAACGCTTAGTATCTGTCTTTAAGTATTTGTTTTTTATTATTTTTAGAAGCCTTCTAGTTAAGACTCCATTGCATATGATGCGTGGATGGACGAAATGTCGAATGAAGAGGATAATAGTAGTGATGATAATAACATCATTTGAGGGATCGGTGAGAATGATAATGTTGTTTAGGAAGAAAAATCGCCAGTTTCAGGCATCGATTGAATGATATGGAAGAGTTAAAGGAAGAGTTCGAGAATCCTTGGAAGGAGGAAGGTCGTGTCTAGAGAAGTTGGCTGAGGAAGATATTTTACCAGAAGTTCTTGCTAGATTAGGTCATGTTCCATGGGTCCCTCATGGAAAAAATTGGCAACCACTAGGCTTGAATTTAGTTCATTAGAATGAGGAGAGGAATGAAGCAGACTACAAGCTAGAAAGTGAAAATGAAGATGATATGAGGAAAATTATGGTATACGAGTTTGGGAATTTAGATGGACCATCGGCATCGGAATCGGAAGGATAGTCAGGTATTATGATGAGATTTGAAGATTAATTGATAGCTTTCTAATATAGCATATTAAGTAGTAATGTATGGTGGGTTAAGTATGTTTGTAATATGGTGTGTATTTCCGGTATGTATAATACCTAGTATGGTTTGGACAACTTATGTAAGATAAGGATGACTAATGTAAGATATTAAGATTTATATAATATAAATATGGACATTTTTTATGACATCTCTCATTTGTCGTTACATAAATCACTTAAGAAAATTTATAATAATTCTTGATAAAGAAAATAAAATTTAAAAGGAAAGTTTTCTTTGTAAGATAAAACTGTATATTTATGAAATATCTAAGAACATAAACCAAAATTTTGCAGAATATTTCCATAAAATTTTTAGAAAGGATAAAGAGTATTGCATCGTACACGGATTAATTCATCTTACAATTTGGCCTAAGATTCGGATATTGGACTTTGATGTCCGAAAAGAATTTATCAGTCGATGATCAATGGAAAAATTGATGAGGATTTGTATTCAGATATTTATGTTTTCTATCATGGTTATGAACTATGCAAATAAAATAAAAGTTTTTGATTCTGATAAGAGTACGCGCTAGAGGATCGAGGGATCAATACTAGCTCAGAAATAAGTTTGTGGATTCAAATAGAAGATTGAATCAGATATTACGAATAATTTGGGTATATCATATGAAATTGAGTCTAAATATAATATTTTGGGTAAACTCTTTTGGGTTTTGGGTTGTGATGAAATTTCGAAGATGAAATTCTTTTAAGTGGGGAAGGATGTAACGACTTGTAATTTTATCACTTTGATTTGAAATATTTAATAATTTTAAATATTAGAATATAGGTTTATTAAACATAAATAATCATGTTTTATGTGATAAATTAAAATGGTGATTTTTTTTAAAAAAAGTACGTTTACAAAAATATATATTTTGGAAAAAATTATCAATATTATGACCGAAAATCGTTTTATCGATAGAAAACTTTTTCAACCATCAAAATTTGCGCTCGATTTTTTACATACATTTATTTTGCCATTTAAGCAATAATATGTAATAAAATTATTTATTTTATATTTTGAAATAAAATGTCTTTATGACATCATCAACGATGTCATCGTTTTCAAATAATTGATTTTTGAATTTAAATTGTGTTTATGTGATTTAATAATTATTTAAAAATCAAATGAGTCTCTTTTAATTATTAAATAATAATATAAATGTCGTTTTTAAATTTTGTTTATATTTATATGCAATTTAATTTATAAGTGAAAATGCGACCGGGAATCAGCTTTCGGATTTTCTGTGGTTTAACAAACAGAAGTTGTTGAAACGATCGCAACGTTGTTTATATGTCTTGTGCACATACACAAATTTTACATACATGCACCAACAAATAGGCACACACATATATATATACATACACCCATGTATATACAGCATGAAATATCATGATATTTATAACATATACTCATATATAAGAAAACTACACATCAAACATCACCTCCTTACACACCTACTCACCTAGGGTATGATGAGAAGAGGACACAGGGTGGCCGTGTGCATGGAAGGGATATGGGTGGGGGTAGAATGGTTTTTGTACCATAAGATATTTGTTTAAGCCTATAAATACAAGGCATATGTTCTCATTTTGTTCATACCTCCATTCCATTTTCTTACCTTCTTCTTCCTCTTCGTTAATGGCTTTTGTGTCCTCGTAAATTATTCCACAGTTGTAGCGAAGCTCTATTGAATATACACTATCAAATATAGAAAGATACCACCTTAGTTTAAAATTAACATGACCTATCACCTTCTCTTCTTTCTTCTTGCTCGATCGAACTCATCAAGAGCAACCACCACTTCTCTACCCTCTCTAATACAAGGCCAAGCACACCCAAGGGTCCCAGGGCAGGATTCATAAGCTTTGGTGCAGTGATAACGGAGCTATAGTTAATTTTAGTACATCTAGAGACAAATGAATGTGAGAATTACTCCACTAGTTTATTTTATTGAACTATATGATGATATGATATGTTTTTCCATGCTTCTTTTCTATGGTAGATCATCATGTTTTGGATGTGATAATATGTCCGCTTGATTGTAGAAATAATTCATGAAAAATACAAGTCAAATTTACAAAAAGAAAATCTTTCTCTTATGAATTATAATAGTATTACGACATAGTTCAACATCTTTATGCAGGATCGATTTCACCCTAGAGGGGGGTGAATAGGGTGATGCTATTAATTATAAAAATTGTTGCGGAAGTTTATAAAATATTTTCAACACAGATATATCGGAATAGCAGCAAAGATAATAGCAGAGTAATAAATTCAGAAATAGAACGACGCAGAATTTACCTAGCTTCGGCAAAACCCTGCCTACGTGTTGCCCCCAAGGTTTCTACTAGAAACTAAGCAGTCAGACGCTTACACACGTAAATTCGCGACACCCACTATCGACAAGCCTTAACTCTACGCTCAAAACCCTACCACGACTCAGCCATTGAGTTGCGAATTCTCGAACTACACCACCGTAGTTCGTCCCCTAGTCACACGACTAGAAATTACAATTTTAAAAGAGAAATTAAAAGCACTTTTAAACAATGAAAGAAATAAATCCTAATTTAAATATAACAGCCCAAATAAATTATATAAGTCGACCCATAAATGTGAATGCCCTTTATACTATCTCGTTTATTTCTTTGGCCCGTCCTTCTTCCTTGTGAAAAATATTAGTTTCTTCGTTGCTCGTTCGTTTCTAAAAAATTAGGGCTTTTTGAAGGCATTTATATCCATTCGTGTGTGTGTGTTCGTATATAAATGTACGTTTGTTTGAGCTTTGCCTTTATTTGCTTGATGTTTACATGCTGTCTGGTTAGCTTGTCTTTGGTCGAGACTGTGTTTGTCCCTGTAGCATACTCACTGATTTATCCTGATGCATTGATTTGAAACTGCTGCATGACTTCGTTGTTCAATTTTAGCCTTGACCGCTTTGGCTCTTCCTTGATGCTAACCTTTGGCATGATTGTTCTGTAGCATACTCGACTTTGGCATTGCTTTGAACTGTGCTGTGCATTTGTAGTTGAATTGAGTACATTTGTGTTGTGTTCATTGTGTAGCATACTCGACCTGATGCTTACATATCATGACTGCACTGTTCACTGTATTATATAGGTTGTTGCACCATGTTGTTTGCTGTGGATATTGTGTTCATGTATTCTTCTGTTTAGTATTGGTGCACTTGGTTTGCATACAGTTTTCACTGTGCAGCCTTGCTCATTGATCATTTGATCCACTGTTGCATTTGTTTTGGTTGCTGCATTTCAACTTGAACTTCATCTTGATTTTTGGAATTGCACCTGCATTGAATGTCAATTCATGTACTCTTGTTGTCATGTATGTGAAGCAGTGTTTCTTTTCTGGTTTGAAGCATGACTTGATTCACAGTTTGAATTCAAGTGTACAACCGAATTTTTGGTCGAGACTGTGTTGTATGGGCTGTATTTGAATCCTTATGCTCGACAGTTTTGATTAATATTTTGTAGTGCACCTGATTTGAATCCAGCTTGGAGCTCGGGTTTGACCTTGTGCTGATATCGCGACTTTATTTGTGTTTTACTTGAGTTAAACCCGACTTTTTATTTGGGTTTGATCTGTGCTCACCTGTCCCTGTAATTTTATCAAGGGCGTATATCGGTGTGCACGGCCTTGTGGCATGTACAGTGATACACTGTGCATGTCACAAGCTGTTCGTGTATGATGAATTCAAATTTAAATGATGACGAACAACCCAAATAACTGAGGCAAATATTATTTTCAAAATCCACATTTTATTTTATACTGCAAAAATATTTCCTTTTCAATTTTACTGCGTCAATATTTATTTTTGCAGATTGCTCAGATGCTGGATTCGAACTGGAATAAAGTTGCAGATAAAGTACGAGTGAATGGACGATATGTAGTGAGGTGTAATTGTAAATGATAAATTGTGATGTAATCGAATTTGTATTGTATTTGTATATATATAGTAAGAGCTTGAATTTGTACTTTCCAAAAATTGTAACAAATATTTGTTTGAATAAAATATCCGTTTCAATTCAAATTCTGTGCTATTTATTTTATTCAGCAAATATATATTAATTATGTGAAAAATAAAATAGTACATTAACAAATACATTTAAATGAATATATATATGTTTATTATCATCAAGCAAAAACCATATACTCGCATACTTAACACTTTAAATGTGAATAAAAAACGGTTTGAAATGGTTTATAAATGTTTTATAAACAGGAAAATTCATTACGGTAAATTTTTGAAAAGATATGAAAAATAAGTGAAAATTGAGTGCGTCACGTAACAACAGTTCGCGATGTCGCGCCTAAAAGTTAATTTACTGTGCAGAGTGGAATATAGCTCAGAATTATTCGAAATAAGAATTTTTCGGACTCGTATAAATATAGTTTCTAAGAAGGGATAAAAATCAAGATTTCATTTAGTATAATTTGAGATATGTTGTAACGACCTGCCTTTTTCGACATTTTAATCAGACACACACGCCGGACTCAAACCATTTAAAGGGCAAATTATTATGGATAAATAAGAAAAAGAGAAAGAAATAAAACATATACAGAATCTCGCAGTGGAATGACAAAATATAATAATCGAATAACAGTTCATGAAGCTGTTTTAAAAATACATTTGATTATTCTTTACAACATAAACATCCGAGTTACATAAAAAGGAATAAATAAATAAATGCAGCGGAACAACATGATGCAGCAGAATATAACAAAAAATACTCGTTCAAATCTTCTTCTTTGTCCATTAGAAATAAGGTCTTCAACCCTGAAATGCTCAGGCTGACCCAAGGGAATTGAGAAGGCAAAACACTCGAGTTAAAACTAAAAGATTTTATGTAAATTAAATCAACGGTAAAATATGAGTGTGATGACGTCAGAAATGTTTACGGGTTTTGAGATCTCCTATCCACTTTCTAAGTTGAGTGCAGTAACTTAAGAGATGTTCGGGATTCCCATCTCCTAAGGATCCGTTAAGCTATCTACTATGTAGTACAATACGCTATTATAATATGTCTACGGTAAAGTAAAAGTATTAAAATAGCGTTAAGGCGTTATCCCCCTTAACACATTTCATATATGCTCATAGTATATACAATACCGTAAGCTCCTCCATGAGGTTTACTCAGAGGGCACCCCTTAAGTATGGTACAAAACCAACTCATAGAAGGCGCTCTAGGGCATGTGAACATGGCACTCGAGGCAAATGCCGGGGTAGATACACCAATTGCAGGTCAAGACTGGAGGTACCGCATATCAGCTACTACCGTCCACCTTAGAACATACTCCCAAATCAAATCAAAGGATGACCACTAAATCAATCACAAAGCAACAGATATGGTATCGAAGAAATGTGCCCGATCAGGAGTAATGACCACCCTTGGCCCAGCATGGCTCTTGTTTTTGCCACATCTAAGCTGACTTACGGGAGTCAGGGTCATGTCATTCCTCATACAGAAATCGTTCACCAAACATTCCTACTTCATTTCTGGAATCTCTATCATGTACACAGTTGTTAAAGAGGTTTTCGGTATTGTCAGAGAGTATGACAATATCTGATGTCGGTCCCTTTAACAACCAAACACTTATTTTATACCGGATGGTTCTTTACATTTCAAAAGTCAATTCATACTTAATATCAAAATATTATATTCGATTCCAAACCATATCACTTTTGAAATCATAATTACTTTCAAAACCATATACACTTCAAAAATCATATTCTCTCCCAAATCATATTTACTTTCAAATCATATTCACTTTTTAAGTTCACATTCACTTTGAAATTGTCGATAAGTTCTGTTAGTTAATTCTTTATTTCAAAATCATCTTATTCACTCGAATATGTCATTTCACAACAAGGGTATCAATTTCAAATTCCAACTTAAGTTTTATCATCATCAAGGATTTAAATATAAATACTTCAACTTTACACGGTCTGAAATTTTAGAAAATAGTTTAGGTAACTAGAAATAGTTTAGATAGTTTAAAATAGTCTAAATAGATTTAAAATAGATTAAATAGTAAATATAGTTTAAATTGAATTGAATTTGATTTAATTAGACTCAAATTGATTTAAAATAGTTTTAACTGATTTTATTAGGTTTTAAAATGTTTTAAATAGAATAATTATAGATTAAATTGACTAAAATTATATTAAGTAGATTTTAAATAGATAAAATAAATTTAAAATAGATTAAATAGATTTAAATTATATTAAATAGGTTTAAAATAGATTAAATAAATTTAATTAGTTTAAAATAGGTAAAATAGATTAACTTGTATTAAATAGGTTATAATAGACTAAAATAAATTAAGATAGTTTAAACTGATAAAATAGATTAAATTAGTTTAAAATAGATTTCAAATTATAACCAAACAAATTGAATAACTCAATTACGATAAATTCATTTATATTTGACACTTCAACTTTGAAATTTCAATTTAATCCTCTGAACAATTCATTAAATAAATTCCCACTTTCAGCATTTACTCTTGGATTAACAAAATAATTTAGTTTATAGAAATCAATTCTATTTCAAACTGTTAGTTACTTAATTCAAAATTTCAAAGATTAAAAATTATTTAATTTAACCAATCCGGTGTCCATATATAATTTCTTACCCTAGGGTCAAGTGATATGGATATTTATCATTTCAATCCGCAAATTTAAAATTTTACTGTTATATATTATTTTCAAACCGTAATCTTGAATTAAATAAAATCCATAAATCGCTCGGGTCTATCATTTCAACCCATAATGATTTTTCCTTAATTTATAGATCGTTCGGGTATGTACCATTTCAATCCATATGGAACTTGCAATATTACAACAATATAAAATATAACATCTAGTCATCCAATATCAAAAATCAAACATTCATCACAATTATCATCCATATCAATAAATAAACATCAATAGATATGATAATCAATAACAAGTATTAAATTGACAATTTAATTCAATATTGAATTAAATGATGATTAAGTGCAAAAAAGTCAAATTTAATTAGAATGACATTTTAAACATACCAAACATCAATAATTAAATTCCAAATCACATCATAAATTTAATTTAACTAACATAAGATAATTTAGTAATTGTGAGTGGGTTAAAACACTCACTTTTGATTTTAAATCGAATTAAAATCCAATATAGGGCCCAAAATCAAACGGTCTCAGAATTCGACCAAATTAGTGCCAAAGTGTCTGAAATTCCAATATGATCCGAACGGATCAAACCGTGCATGAAATAGAGCTCGCACGTAAAAGTTATTAACATTAAAACGTCATACGATTTAAATTAAAAATAAGTAAAATAATAATAAATAACACACGTCATCACCTTCCAATACTCAGGAACCCTAACGTCAAGACTCGTTCAAACCTGTATCATTCACCACCACCAAATTGATCGACGCACGCTCACGATCAGCCACCGCGACCGCCACTGTCCACCTCAGGTGCCACGCCACCTTCCACCTCAGGTGCCACGCCACCTTCCTAAGCCTCACGTTCTTCACCCTCTCCATGACCGATGCTCCAAAACCAGCAGCCACCGTTTAAATGCCTAACCCTAGGTGAATTTTAGATGATGATCAAACCACCCAACGACCAAACGAACAGCAGTGATCAGTTTTCTCGCCAATCTCCACGCAACGGTAACCTTGATTCAATGATCCGACGAAGATCATCAAACACCAATGAATATGTGAGATTAAATCGCACAATTCCAGCCACAAAGAAACCCAAATCAAAAAAGTAACCGTAGATTTGACTTGCGCTGGTCGAGAGCTTCAAATTGATATGTAATTCGATATAATTTGAGGAGTTTAAATTTTCGATTGAAAATTGATTTGAAATTGAATCGGGAATTTGTTTGTCTGCCATTGAGAAGGAGAAGTGGACAGCTAAAATTATACGCACAGACAAATGGAATAAGAAATAGTTAGGGTTTATAACGAGCTATATATAGGCAGATCCGTAATAGAAACGAATGGACAAGATTGATTTAAAAGTTGAACGATAGATGACCCGAAAAGCCCGTTCTATCTCCGAAATGAAAATGGGCCATCCCAGATATCAAAATAGATGTTTTGGATAGTTTTAAACTCAATGGAATAGATTTCAAGTCCTAGTTCTATCGTATGAAGAAGTTATCTTAAAAATCAGCTTATTTCAAATTGATTTCAGTTAAATTGATTTCTATTCGTTTCGAGTCCGTACGGTCAAACGACAAGTCCGATTGCTATGAAACTTGAAATCCTACAATAATTCACCGTTATGGATCCGACAAAACTGGTTTCGTCGAAATCTAAGACAGTGGCCAAAATGGCTATTTTCACGTTAATTGAATAAATTAATAATTAATTAATTAAATCACTTTTTAATTTCAAACTTTATAACTAACAATTTTCATCATTTTTTGATTACTTGGACATTTATAGTAATTTAAAACAAGTTTACATATAATTTTTGTGTTTATGATTTTCCAAAATACGGTGTTTAGTTTCAACTGCAATTAATCTAATTAATTCCCATAAATTGATTAAATTTGATCTCAATTATTTTATTCAATCCATTATTGAAAGTGCGGTGTGTATACAATTATATGTGCTAATATAGTATACACGGATCGTGTAATATGGATTACAATACAAATGCGGAAATAGATGATAATAGCATAGTAAATAAAAAAATAGAAAAATCACACCAGAGATTTTTATACTGGTTCGGAGCACCGTCCTACGTCCAGTCCCAGACTTCTATCTGGATTTTCACTATTAACTTCCTCGCTTCACCCGGAGGAACAGGTTTACAACACCCGAACAGCCGAACGGGATTTCACGCCTCTAATACACTGAGGACTTCAACACTTGCCTCTTACAACAAAGAGGACTTCAACAAAAGAACAAATATAATTGTTGTTGACAATTTGTGCTCTTGAAAACACGGATTTGTCACTAGCAGTACACCCTTCCTATAATCTTATCCTCAAAGTATGCAATATGATGTTTTGAAAAGATTAAGGAAAGTATATTATTGAATCAAAGGATATGAAATAGTTTCAAAGATTCAATAAATAATTTAGAGCTTTTATAATGCAGAATTAAGATCAGAGATTAGATTAAAATAATATATGAAAATCGTTATAATTTAATCAACGAATTGGATGAGTTTATATAGATAAGAATGGTTGTAACTCTTTGCTATTAAGAGATATGATCTTTGGTGAAAGGTTAAGAGATGCAACCTTTGGAGAAGAGAAGTGTCTTTTGGAAAAATTGCTTTCTGTTCAAAAACGGTCGACAGGTTAAAAAGTGACCAGTAGACAGGAATTTAAAATATATATACGTTATGTGCATGTGTGCACGTTCATTGTGCATTTTACACAGAAACGGTCGACCGTACGATTATTAACCGGTCGACCGGTTCCTGTTAATTTGTACAATGAATGTTCAATGCTTTTAAAAACGTATATATATATATCGATTATATTGAGGTGCATGATTATTTGAGGATAGATTTTAACAAGTTTATCACTATTACAATATCAAATAATCAACCTATAATCTATAGTAACATATGTAGCTCTAATGACCTTGTTTTGTTGATCGCCTTATTTGTCAGAAATCAAAACTTTCATAAAACTTGTGACTCAACATTCTCCCCCTTTTTGATTGATGACAATATATATCTGCAAATCTGAATCTCCCCCTGAGTACGTGATCTCTTTCTCGTTGAATTCTTATAAATGTATGTTCCTGCAAGCAATTGTTAGCCTTTTCTCCCCCTTTGTCATCGACAAAAAGGAGTAACAGATACTAGAATGAAAAATAAATCATTAACACATCAAAAACATAACAGAGTTTACTACAGAACATAATGTCAAATGAAAATCATAAATAACGACACTATTTAGTACAAGTGTCGATGAATGTTTTTAAAGAGCTAAAACATAATAAAATCTAGGATGAGGCAGATCGTATCTCCTCTTCATCATCATCATCATCTTCATCATCATCATCTTCTTCTTCCTCATCATTGTGCCCTCTAGATGATTCACCATGTCCATGACCACTCATTCCTGTAGACTCGTCAGATGATGTCCAGGTGAAAACTGGAGCAGCAGGACGTTTTCCTGGGTCTTGTGCTTGAACAGAGGTGGATGTGGAACATGATATAGCATCCCATAGCATACCAAAGAATGACTTGACCTTATTGAAGCGCTTATCAATTTTAGAGTCCATGCGCTTGAGACGTGATTCAAGCAAAAATTGGTTACGAGCGATTGTTTCAAGTGATTCTTTTGTTGATGACTTTGATTTTAAAAGTTTTACTTCATCGGAACGAGGACGAGATGAAGTTGCTCGTTGTTTCCTTGGTCCTCTTTGTTGCCATTCTTCGAAAGGCATAATCTCAAGATAAGGTGGAGGAAGCTTCATTCGCTTGATGGTGATGGAATCAATGCATTTTGGTTTTGAGGTTGCAGATTCAGGAGGATTGACCCCACAAGCTAACAAAAGTCTCATGATATATTCATTGTAAAAGAAATGAGGCCGGGTTGAGTTATTTACCTTGAGAATTTCATCAAAAAGCATGTGAACCCAACTGATTTGGATTTCACCATAGATAGCATAGAGTGCCTTGAAGTTTTCTTTGTACACTGCATCATAATTTCCAAGTCTAGGAAAAAGAGAATGCATCAAGACCCGATGAATAACCTGGCTGTCGGGCGAAGTCCAATAGACTTAGTGCCATCACTATCGTCTTCTATGAACTGATGACTAGTATTATTTCGAGTGAAGACTTCGCAGAAGTTAGATGAAAACTCTTCGCCTCGATTTGGTATACCAAGTATAGAGGCAATTCTAGCATGAGTAAGAAAAATTTGCTTCCCACAGACCATAGACCAGATGACGCCATTTGGATTGGCTTGAAAACGAGCACATAAACAAACACTCATTATTATATCTGGACGACTAGCTGTAAGATAAAGAAGAGAACCAATCATGCTTCGATACAATTTCTGGTCAACATTCTTACCACTTTCATCTTTGTCAAGATGTGTAGTTGTACTCATAGGAGTTGGTTTACCAGATGTATTTTCTAATCCGAAGCGTTTGATAAGGTTTTCACAGTATTTTTCTTGATTAATAAAAATGCCGTTTGGAAGTTGCTTTATTTGAAGTCCAAGAAAATAAGATAGTTCTCCCATATGAGACATTTCGAATTCTTTGGTCATAATATTTGCAAATTCTTTGCAAAGTTTATCGTTTGTTGAACCAAAGATGATATCGTCTACATATATCTGGATAACTAGAATATCTTTTCGAGAATGTTTAATAAACAAGGTTTGATCGACTTTGCCTATTTGAAATCCTGAGCTAATAAGATAGCTACGTAGTCGTTCATACCAAGCACGAGGTGCTTGTTTTAAACCATACAGAGCTTTCTTAAGTTTGAACACATGGTCAGGATATTTTTCATGTACGAATAGAGGAGGTTGTTCGACATAGACATTCTCTTTGATAAATCCATTGAGAAAAGCACTTTTGACATCCATCTGATAAAGTTTGAAATTATGGTGACAAGCAAAAGATAATAGGATTCTAATAGCTTCTAGTCGAGCAACCGGTGCAAAAGTTTCTTCATAATCGATACCTTCTTCCTGATTATATCCTTGTGCTACTAATCTTGCTTTATTTTTGGTGATATTGCCTTGTTCGTCAGCCTTATTTTTATAGACCCATTTAGTACCAATTACTGACTGATCAGTTGGTCTTGGAACAAGTTCCCAAACGTCATTGCGCTCAAACTGATTTAGTTCTTCCTGCATGGCAATGATCCAGTAATCATCTGTAGCAGCTTCTTTTGGATTCTTAGGTTCGATATTTGAGAGAAAAGCGACATGACCCATTTGATTGAGTTGACTTCTTGTTCTGACATGTGATGTTATTTCACCGATTATATTTTGAGGCGGATGGTCTCTTAATATTCTTGGTGGTGATTGTAACTCACATATTTGAGGAATATTCTCAATAACTATTTCCGAGTCAGAATCAATATTTATGATGATTTGATTGTCAGTGACTATTGATTCGTCATCATCTGATATAGTGTGAGGGTGCTGATAGATTTCATCAAAAGAGACATGAAGTGATTCTTCAATAGTTTTGGTTCGTTTATTAAATATCCGATAGGCCTTACTTCGTTCCGAATAACCAACAAATATTCCTTCATCGGCCTTTGGATCGAATTTGCCAAACTGGTCTTTTGTATTTAAAATAAAGCACTTCGAACCAAAAACTTTGAAGTATGAGATTTTAGGCTTCCTTTTGTTAAATAATTCATAAGGAGTATTCTTGGTAAGAGGTCTTATGGATACACGATTTAAAACATAACAGGCAGTTGCCACAGCTTCTGCCCAAAAATGTTTTGGTAAGGTGGTTCCATTCAATAATGTTCTTGCACATTCTTGTAAAGTTCGGTTTTTCCGTTCTACAACTCCGTTCTGTTGTGGAGTTCTGGGAAACGAAAAATTATGATATATACCTTTCTTTGTACAAAATTGTTCAAATTCATTATTTTCAAACTCTCCGCCATGATCACTTCTTATATTTTTAACTTTAATCCCTTTTGATTTTTGAATTCTTTTGACGAAAGATTTGAAATGATCGAAAGTATCACTTTTATTTTTTAAGAAGATTGTCCATGTATAACGAGAGAAATCATCAACAATTACAAGCACATATTGATTGTGATTTATTGATTGAACTCTAGTAGGTCCAAATAAATCCATGTGTAGTAACTCAAGTGGTTGTAATGTTGATATGACTTTCTTGGATTTAAAAGATGATTTGATCAATTTTCCTAATTGACATGCATCACAAATGTTGTTAACTTTAAAACTCATTTTGGGTAGTCCTCTAACTAGATTGTTTTTGGCTAGCTTGTCAATAGTTCTGAAGTTTATATGACAGAAGCGTTTGTGCCATAGCCATGGATCATTGTCATTAGCCACAAGACACATATCTGAATTATGATTAATGTTCATATTCAAAATATATATATTTCTGTCTCTATAACCTTCGAAAACCAAATTATGGTCTTTATCTAAAATACTACACTTATTATTTGAAAATGAAATAATAAAACCCTTGTCACATAACTGACTAATACTTAGCAAATTGTGTTTCAAATTTCTAACTAGCATGACATTAGTAATAAGAGGTAAGTTAGATGTACCGCAATTGCTCACATCGCCTTTGCCGATGATATAGCCTTTTGAATTGTCTCCAAAAGTGACGGAGCCACCATCTGAATATGTAATATTTGTTAATAAACTCTTGTCTCCTGTCATGTGCTTTGAGCAACCACTGTCCAATATCCACTTTCCTCTTTTCTTAAGTGGGACCTGCAAAAAATAGAATTAAGTCCATGGTACCCACTTTTTATAGGGTCCTAAGAGTTAGGTCTTAGGAGTCCAAACCCATTTGGGTCCGGTATCCCCTTTATATATATAATTGTTATTAAAATGCACAGTATTCATGAATTGCTGAATGTATTTGTTCCTAATCAAATTATTATTTGTTTTAGGAACCCATATTTTGATAGTCTTGACATTTTTCTTTTGAAATTTCACAACTGGTTTTGGTTTGGAATATAATAAACTAAGATTTTTCTTAGCTTCAGTTTTTTGTACTTTCTTTTTCCTTTTATTTCCAAGATGTTTCTTGGTTTCTTGTTTGTTATATCCCAATCCTTGTTTGTCTGAAATAGATTGTGAACTTTCAATGATTTTTGTCAAGTTTTCTCGACCTTTGTTAAAGTTAGAAACATTTTGAGTAATGTCATCAAACTTTGTTTGTAAGCTAGCTTTTTCTAGGCCTAGAATTTTGACTTTTGCTTTAAGCTCATGATTTTCAGTAGTGAGAGCATTATTTTTTATCTTTTTGAGTTTCTATTTCTTGACTCAAAAGAGATATTTGAGAATCAACATTAGATGATGATTCTTGAATATTTTCAAGTTCCTCTTCTAATATTTTCTTCTCATCTTTTAACATATCTTGTTCAAGCTCTGCTCTACTTAAATCTGCTTTGACTACTTTTAATTGTCGTTTTATGTCTTTATATTTGACTATCAATTCAGCATTAATATCAAGTAATTCATCAAATGTAGGAATTTGTACCTCATCTTCTGTTGCCATAAAACAAACATTAGCTTGTTCATTCTCTGAATCACTTTCACTTTCTGATGAAGATGACTCTGAATCATCCCATGTTACCGAGAAAGCTCGTTTCTTAGATTTGTCCTTTTTATATTTGAATTTGTCATTTTCTGACTTCTTCTTTTGTTCTGGACAATCTTTCTGCATGTGTCCCTTTTTGTGGCAGTTGAAACATTCTATAGCAGATGAAGATGGTTTATTTGATCCAGGTTTCCTTTTATTGTAACGACTGGCTTTTCGATATTTTAAGAATTTTTTGAATCCTTTCGCAATGAATGTCAAATCTTCGTCTTCAGAATCTGATTCATTTTCATCTTTCTCAACATGAAATGCTACATTTTTATTTTCTTCCTTCTGTTCTTTTCTAGCCTGCAAATTTGCTTCATAGGACATTAAATTTCCTATCAATTCATCTGGCTTCATGACGGAAAGGTCATTAGCTTCTTCGATTGCTAATACTTTTCCTTCCCATTCACTAGTCAGAGAATGTAGGACTGTTGAAACAACATCGAAATCAGAATACTTTTGTCCTAAGCCAATAAGTGCATGGTGAATAGTTTGAAACCGTGAATACATGTCATTGATTGTCTCATTTGGTTTCATTTTGAAATTTTGAAATTGGCTTTTCAGCATGGCTATTTTGGCTTGTTTAACTTTGTTAGTACCTTCATGAGTGATTTTTAGTGTTTGCCAAATTTGATATGCAGTAGTGCAGATACTAACACGGTTATATTCATTTTGGTCTAATGCACAGAACAACATATTTATTGCTCTTGCATTTACAGCTGCTGCCGTTTTCTCAGCTGCAGTCCATTTTGAATAATCAGTTGTTGGATTCACTATTTCTCTTTGAGTGGCATTCCAAGCATCATAGTTATTTGATTGCATAAAGAATGACATACGTGTTGCCCAATAACTATAGTTAAGACCATTGAAAAATGGAGGTCTTTGTGTCGATTGACCCTCCGTGTAAGTGGTGTTTTGAGTGCTAGTACTTACGTTATTTGCCATATTACTATAATATATCAAATAACTGTGTTACGGTTATATGATGACCGTGCTCTGATACCAAATGAAAGTGCGGTGTGTATACAATTATATGTGCTAATATAGTATACACGGATCGTGTAATATGGATTACAATACAAATGCGGAAATAGATGATAATAGCATAGTAAATAAAAAAATAGAAAAATCACACCAGAGATTTTTATACTGGTTCGGAGCACCGTCCTACGTCCAGTCCCAGACTTCTATCTGGATTTTCACTATTAACTTCCTCGCTTCACCCGGAGGAACATGTTTACAACACCCGAACAGCCGAACGGGATTTCACGCCTCTAATACACTGAGGACTTCAACACTTGCCTCTTACAACACAGAGGAATTCAACAAAAGAACAAATATAATTGTTGTTGACAATTTGTGCTCTTGAAAACACGGATTTGTCACTAGCAGTACACCCTTCCTATAATCTTATCCTCAAAGTATGCAATATGATGTTTTGAAAAGATTAAGGAAAGTATATTATTGAATCAAAGGATATGAAATAGTTTCAAAGATTCAATAAATAATTTAGAGCTTTTATAATGCAGAATTAAGATCAGAGATTAGATTAAAATAATATATGAAAATCGTTATAATTTAATCAACGAATTAGATGAGTTTATATAGATAAGAATGGTTGTAACTCTTTGCTATTAAGAGATATGATCTTTGGTGAAAGGTTAAGAGATGCAACCTTTGGAGAAGAGAAGTGTCTTTTGGAAAAATTGCTTTCTGTTCAAAAATGGTCGACAGGTTAAAAAGTGACCAGTAAACAGGAATTTAAAATATATATACGTTATGTGCATGTGTGCACGTTCATTGTGCATTTTACACAGAAACGGTCGACCGTACGATTATTAACCGGTCGACCGGTTCCTGTTAATTTGTACAATGAATGTTCAATGCTTTTAAAACGTATATATATCGATTATATTGAGGTGCATGATTATTTGAGGATAGATTTTAACAAGTTTATCACTATTACAATATCAAATAATCAACCTATAATCTATAGTAACATATGTAGCTCTAATGACCTTGTTTTGTTGATCGCCTTATTTGTCAGAAATCAAAACTTTCATAAAACTTGTGACTCAACAATTATTAGTCTAATAATATAGTTAACATTTGTTGATAACTTATTTCACTAATATGCTACCATTTCCATCTTTTATCTGTATCAGCTGCTATATTTCAATTTTGTTGATGTGACGAACCGGGATTTTGGCAATATTATTTTAATATGTATTTAATCTAATTAAATAAAATACAAGCTTATCATTTTATAAATGAATAAGATTTTTGCCTTTACCATCTATTTATATATATATATATATATATTGTGAAGGAAACTACGATTTGCGAATTTAAAATAAAACTAATCTTATCAATATTAAATATAAGTATAAAAACATATTAATATAATAAAGTGCTTGATGGTTTAAGCTTAAAAATAGAAATAAAAATAAAAATTAAGGATTTATGATTAAAAAAATAAGTATATAAGTGGATTTGTGTGTATGCAATACAAGATGAACTTAACAATTTTAAGTTAAACACAAGGGTATAAAATAAAGTTAGGCAAGGAAATGTATGTTGCTGTGAATTTAGAAATGCAAGGCTAAAGTAAAATAAAATAAAAAAAAAAATCTATATATTCATACAAAAATCAAAGGGGATAATTATGTTGACTTATAGGGAAACATGGCATTAAATACCATCATCTCCAGCACAAAAACAAATCACTTCATTTTAGAAAAAAAATCTTGTTGACCAAAGAAATAAACTATACCAGATAAAGCCTATCTTGTACAAACCTGTCTTCTTTATATATATGCAATGTTTTTCGTTCAACATAGCAAACCAGGAAATAGTAAGCACTTCCATTTTTTTTTTACAAACTTAAACATCATTTTGACAATACAACAATCATGCAAGAAGATTTAAAAAGGAAGGTCAAAACTGCAGCCTGCATAACAGATTTGCTCTCTATTCAAACGTAGTTTAAGTGAGTAAACACAAATTTTTAAAGATTTAAGTATAACTTAATAACTGTACAGGTGATTCATTGATAATATTGTGTTGTATATATGTTTTTTTGTTTTGAATATAGTTCTGTGTTTATATATATAGGTTGTTTTTGTGAAAATCTGAATATACTGGTCTTCTCTGTTCATTGTTACAGAGTTGAATATTTAATCAAATTTAAAAATATTATCATCCAACCTTCTATAGGCTTAAAGCATCAACAAAGCAAGTTTGCTTAAATTTAAATTATGGCCTAAGAATTTGTTTAAAGCTTGAAAGTGAAAATTTACTCTGTAAATTCAGTTTTACAGTACAGGGGCAATCATATGATAAATTCGAACATTTTAAAATATTAATTCGATTTTGTAACTTGAATCAACAGCCCAAGATAGGATTTTTAAAACTAAATTGATGATTTTTAGTGGTGTAAATTAGAAGCAGTTCATAGATGAACTGTAAATGCTCTTTGATCAATCTGTGATAATCGAAGAATCTTTGAATGGTGAAATTTTGCTTGAAGCTTGCTTGGTCATCAATGGAGTTAGGAAAAATGTTAAATAATTTTTCTATTGCAATCAATGATTGATCGAGGCAAAACTAGGGTTTATGTTCGAGTTTGTAGTGGTTTGGAAACGAGGTGATCTCGTCACCTCTGATTGACCGAGTTGAATGAAACTTTTGGGAAATGAAGTGTAGGGGGTTGACGTGGTGAGGCCGGAATTGTATTGCCTCTGGTGGTTGACGTGGGTGAGGCGATGCGATTTTGTTTAGTAGGTTGGAGTTACAGGTTCGAACGAAGGGGTGAATCATGATTTGGATGTTGCGGCAGCGAGTTGGCCTGTGATTTCAGTTGCTGAGATCATATGCGACTTGCTGGTGGTGGCGAAGTTCGCCAGAGCGGCGGCGACTTGCCATGCACGTGCACGGCAACGTTTGGGTATTTGGAAATGTTGGTTTGTGGCGACTCGATGGGGGTCTCGCGTGTTTTTGATCTTGGCTCGAGTTTGCGTGTATTCGCCTGGGAGTTTAATTCAACTGTTATTGAAATTATATTCACCTGATGTTGAAATTTAAAAGCTTAAGCTAAAAAAAATAAGATGAAGAAGAGGGAATCTCAGGGAAGATGGAAAAGAAACTCGAGTTTCAACTCGAGTAAAACCTGGGAATATTCTTGGGTTAGAATTTCAACTTGCAGTCCGATATATGAAGTTCCAGCTAATCATTTCGGCAAGTTTAAGTGTTTATGACTCAATTAATGTCTGATAATTTAAGTAAAGGATTTATTTTAAAAGTTTAATTATTTGAGAGAATACTTAAGAATGTTTTAAATCTTAATTAATATTCTAATTAAATAAATAATGTAAGATAAGTGTTTTGAAATTTAATTAACATTAAAGCTTTTTAAGTTAGAAATAATTTGATTTCAAATTTATTAAGGAAGATTTTTAAATGATAAGTAAGAAGGTAATTTAGATAAATGATTTTCGTTAATGAATCAATTGTTTTGGAAAGTAATTAAGAATGGTTTATTAATAGTCGTAATTAACTAAGTAATTAGAGATTTATCAATTGGTAATTAAAGATTGGTTAATTAATAATTAAATGTCTAATAAATTTGTAAATAAGAATTGTTAATTATATAATTAACATTAATTAATTAATAATAAGGAGTTAATGAAATGAATAATCAAGAGTAAGTTAATTTGAAATTAAGTTTTAATAATAATTAAAGGTTATAAATTAATGATCAAGGCTTTATTAATTACGCAATTAAGTTATAATCAAGGTAATTAGTTAAGTAATTAAGGATTAATTAAGTTACAGTTAAGCACTTAATTAATTAAATAATTAAAGATTAATTTATTGGTTATTTAAAATAACTTAATTAATAATGATTAATGTAAGATATATTACTTGGAGAAGTAATTAAATAATTTTTAATAGTAAATGAAGATCATTAACTTGGGATTATTAAATATTAATTAATGTAATTTGTTTTAGTAATTAATTAGATTAATTAATTAAAGATAATCATTGTAAGAACCGTTTAAGTATAATTCTTTAATCTAGTACTTAGTGAAGTAATTAGTGATGATAATTACAGGATGTAATAAATTATAGATTGGAAATAGTTTTGGCTGAAATGGTTAAGAATAATTAATCTATATGATCAAATAAAATTAAGTTACTTAATGTAATTAAAATTAATCAAGTAGGATTCATTAAGATGAATGATTGTTGAATAATATGGCGTGCTTTATATTAGATGATATCTATAGTAAGTGAAGTGTGATGCTATGTGATAAAATATGTTGGGATCAACATCGACATCCTGTATTTTCATTTTAAATAATTGGGATAAGATGACATTGGACTCGAAGAGTCCTGAGTCGGGTATTAGTAAGTACCCGGAACCACTTCGATTCTATATAAATTGATATGTGAAATAGATAGGCTAGAATGAAATGATTTAAGTGCATTGGACTATTTAAATCTAAAATTTTGGTATTTAGAAAGTTAATGTATGAAATAAGAGATGTCTATAACAAATTTTGAATTTGTAAATTGAGACGAGTTACTCTCGGGTTTTAAGTAAGCCTTTGTACTAGTACTTTTTGTTAGATGGGTTTACTCACGCTGGTTTCCAGCCTGATCCGGGTGTTACTTTGATGTAATGCTCGGGTCAGACCGAGTATTACAGATTTTCAGGTACGGACGTTCTGGAGCTCATGAGGCGAGCTGAATGACAAGAACGCATAGAGTATTTCCGCTGTATTATATTATTGTATATCTGAGACATGTTGATTTGTATATGTCCAGTGTTTTTGTATATGTGTAACTCTGATGTATTAACATGTAATTGACAGGTATAGTATTCTTTTGTGAACTGTTATTATTTATTATAATATTTTATCCGCTGCGAATGTGAGATGTTAATATTTCTGTTCTTCTTCTTCTTCTATCTCTTTCTTCTTTTTCATAACTATCTGAAATTTTCGGGTTCGAAAATTTCGGGTTGTTACAGTTGGTATCAGAGCTGAAAGGTTAAGCGAGAACCTTGGCTTTGTTGGGATTACTCATTAAGGATAGGGTCAATGGTACCTTAGAATGAGTTGATTATATATATATATATATATATATATATATATATATATATATATATATATGAGAGCGTACTTGTTATTTGCTTATATAAAGATTTTAAATGATTTTATATAAGAATATATTTTGATATATAAGGCAATATTTCTTTCTAACAAATATTAAGGTCAACGGAATATTAAATTACTGGAATTGAATAGGAATTTAAGTTGTACATATATATATATATATATATATATATATATATATCCAAGTAGGAATTGAATAGAATGTACCATTCTTATAAGGAACATTTGACTTAAATTTGGTTTCCAATCAAATTAAGTGGTAATAAAAATACTGGGATGTTTGTTTTGTAATAATGATAAAGAAAAAATAAAATATTTTAAGGAAGTAAACTTTTACATAAAGTATAACTTGGTAAGCAAATTAATATAAGAGTAAAAATTGAATTCTTCTAATTAAGTCTAATTTATGGGTTAGGAAGCCCCTCTAGAATTCAGTCTTTGAGAGAAATGACTAAAAGGGAAGGGTGGAAGGGTCGACGCAGAGAGCAAAGAACAGCTTCACGTAAGAATCGAGTAGAGGAAATTCAAGAGTATGAGAAACATGTTAAGGAAAAGGCTGAACCAGGACCTTATAATAATGTCACCTGCTACAGATGTTTCAACAAAGGACATCACGCAGCCAAGTGCAGTAAAACAAGGGAGGAATTGAAGGGTTCATTCCAACGGTTTCGCTCTGAGATCTTGTGTTTTAAGTGTCATAAGAAAGGACATTTTCTAAATCATTGCCCTGAAGTGAGAAAGACGAAGCGTAAACCAGTTGAACCGGTCAATGAGTCGACTATCTGCTATCATTGTAAGAAGACAGGACACATTGCTAGGAATTGTTCCGAGAGGCAGAAGAGGAGTAAGGTTGTGGAACGTACTGTTGGAGGAGTGAGGTTATCCAGATTGATGACAGGGTAGAAACATTTTGTGGTAAATGTTATAAGTGGGGACACCCTGTTGAGAAGTGTATGTTCGGACTTTGCCCTTTGGAACGAAGTCCATAAGAAGGATTCTTGTAGGAGTATTAGGGCTCTGTTTTTTCCAAACCTCTAGGTAATAGGAAGGCATCTAGATTTATGACTTCTGTAAGACTCTTATTTTGGATAAATGTATGTAATGTATGAACTACTAGTATGTAGTGAATTAATGTATGGAATCATTTTGGACTTAAGACTTAAATGTTTAAGATAAACTTCAAAGGTTGGGTTTTAAATTTAAGTTTGGTGATAAATTGAATTTCAAAGATTTAGTCGTTTAAAGGGATTTGAAATATTGTTTGAATTTTGAAATAAGTTTAAAATGGATTTTGGATCCACGATTAAACGGTTTAAAGATATAAGTTAATTTGATTTAAAGGATTAAATCAACCTTTAAAATTTAACTCGAATTTATAATTCGAGATGGTTTAAAGTTGAGATCTAAATTGCCTTGGTTCAAAATGAATTTATCTAAATTAATTTGATTTGAAGATGGATAAGTATAAAATTCAAATGGAAAATTTGAATTGAATTAATTTGAAATAAAATCAAAGATTTAATGAGTTCAAATTCAAATGGGAATTGAGGCTAATTTATAAAAATTGAAATAATTTGAAATTGAAGTGGATTCAATTTGAAATTAGTCTAAATTAAATTGGATAATTTGGAATTGTAGTTAAAATGAAAATGTTTAAAATTAAGTGGAATTTGATTTGAATTTGGAATGAAATTGAGGTTAATTCAACTTGAATTTGGGTTAAACCAATTTCAGTGGAAATTGAAGTTATTTAAATTGGAATTGAGTCAATTTAAATGGAAGTGGAAATTTAATTTGAATGGATGGGGAAGTGAACAGTTTGACATTGATTTCTTCCAAGGATGTTGTGGGAGAGGGAGATTCGTCCTCTGCGGAGGAGAACTAGCTGTGCTATTTTTTATATAGTAGTTGTGACGTAGCTGTCACACTCCTGTGCTGTACTAGTTGTTTTTTGTCTTTCCCAAACTAGTAGCTAAGGTGTCTCTACCTTACTCCTGTACTTCAATTTTATTACTTTCGTAATAAAAGTGGTCGGTCCACTATAAAACCGTCGGCCTTGCCAAAATATATACAACCTTTCTTTTCAAAGCCAAATTATTTATATTTGTTTACAATTATTTTTGGAACTATTTAACAAAATTTTCAATTGTTCTATAAACTAATTACTATTTTTCAACTATTTTACAAATTAATTACTATTTTACAACTATTTTGCAATTATCTAAAATTTCAATAACTATTTAACTATATTCCAACTATTTTATAATTATTTAAATATTTTATAGCTATTTTACAAACTATTAATTGTTTTTAACTACTTATCTATTTTTAAAATTTTCAAGCTATTTTCTAAATATAAACTGGTCGGAGTTCAAACTGTTATTGATTAAATACCCAACTGAGATGAGAATTAAAGTGATAATCCAAATGGGAATTAAGGCAAATGTGATTAAGTGAATAAAGTTCAATGTGAGGATGAATAGAAAGGAAATTGATTTAGTTAATAATCATTGAAGTTAAATACGTAGAATGTACGTATATTATTCTATTCGTATAGTGATTTGATGCAGATTCGAGCATAGAATTTCAAGATAGTTATATCAATCCGAGTAGGGATTTTTCACTCGATTTTCGACGGCGAACCCGGATATGGATTGTTGATTTGTTCTGGATATTCTCTATCATAGTTATGGCTATGCAAGGAGAATTACGGTTTCTGATCAAGAAACCAGATCTGAGTCCGCACTAGGAAGTCGGGTGGACGATACTAGTTCGGAAGTGAAATTGTATGATCGAGTGAGCGATCAGATTGGTATAGCGTACGAATGATAAGTGTACATCGTACAGTTTTGAATGAAATTGGTATTGGAAAGAGTAATCAAAATTGAATATTTGATTTTGAATAAACAAAGTTATATATCCTTGTTATATAAGATAAATCTTCCCTTGTTGAATCTATTACCAGAAGGAAAGGATTTTGAAAGTGTTTGAAGTATAAAAGGAGTTTTATACAAGATTGAAACGATCCAAAGTTTTAAATTTTTTATATATCTGAATATATATATATATATATATATATATATAAAGGATCTTATGAGGATTTTGGAAAAAGGTTTTGGGAACCTTTGGATTTGGAAAGGCTTTTGATTTTTGGATAAAATTAATATTGAAATTTGGAAAGCCTAGTTTGAGAATTATAGATTTTGGGATAATCGATTTTGTGTAAAGGAGCTTTGTATGAGATCATACTAGGCGTATGATTTGAAAGATACTATATGTGTATAGTATAAAGTGTTTTGATGATGGCTCTGGGGAAAAAGGCGCTCCATGGAAATGAACTTCTCACGAGTACCACCGGGTGGTGCTGCCTTGAGCCCCAAGGGGGGGTTCTAAAGTTGATCCTGTGAGGAGGCCGGACAAAACTAGTTCTTGAGGATTATGAGTAGTGTGTACCATAGCGAAAGTCGTGTGTGCCGCTGAGAGCCAACAGCCTACGTTTGATTTTATATCGGTAAACCGCAACCTATGGTAACATAGCGAAAGTCATGTGTGATGCTGAGAGCCAACAGTCTACGCTTGATTTTACATCGGTAGACTGCGACCTATGTAGGAGTGGAAAAGTTTCATTTTGACAGCGAAAATTGAGGGCCGCTGATGCCTACAGTTACATGGACTTTTGCTGCGATGGCAACGTAACCCTGGAATGTTACCGCGATCTGTTGTGGGTTTCATGGCGTAATCGAGGGGCGCGGAGTGCCTACAGTTACATGGACTTTTGCTCTGATGGCAACGTAACCCAGGATGTAACTGCAACCATGGACGGGGGTGATGATTTCCAGAGCATTCTCACCAATGATATATCCTCTAATTTCAGAAAATGTTTTCTATATTTCCAATACAACTATTTTTCAAAATATTTTCACTGGATGTTGGAAACGGGTTTGCCAAGCACTTATAGATTTTCAGTCGTATGCCTGATCAACGTATGACCAAATTTCCGTGAGAACAAGGATGGACTTGTTAAAACATCGAGTTATAAAAGTATTATATAAAAAAACTATTTTAGTAAAATTATATAGATTTTCAAAATAATTTAAAAATGACCAAAGAAAATTTATCTGATTTTAAGCGTTTTAATAATTCTGGCTTCGTTCCTTTTCGAGGACGAAAAGATTCAAAGGGGGGAGGAATGTGACGACCCGGGATTTTGGCAATATTATTTTAATATGTATTTAATCTAATTAAATAAAATACAAGCTTATCATTTTATAAATGAATAAGATTTTTGCCTTTACCATCTATTTATATGTATATTGTGAAGGAAACTACGATTTGCGAATTTAAAATAAAACTAATCTTATCAATATTAAATATAAGTATTAAAAACATATTAATATAATAAAGTGTTTGATGGTTTAAGCTTAAAATTAGAAATAAAAATAAAAATTAAGGATTTATGATAAAAAAAATAAGTACATAAGTGGGTTTGTGTGTATGCAACATAAGATGAACTTAACAATTTTAAGTTAAACACATGGGTATAAAATAAAGTCAGGCAAGGAAATATATGTTGCTGTGAATTTAGAAATGCAAGGCTAAAGTGAAATAAAATAAAAAAATCTATATATACATACAAAAATCAAAGGGGATAATTATGTTGACTTATAGGGAAACATGGCATTAAATACCATCATCTCCAACACAAAAACAAATCACTTCATTTCAGAAAAAAAATCTTGTTGACCAAAGAAATAAACTATACCAGATAAAGCCTATCCTGTACAAACCTGTCTTCTTTATATATATGCAATTTTTTTTCGTTCAACATAGCAAACCAGGAAATAGTAAGCACTTCCATTCTTTTACAAACTTAAACATCATTTTGACAATACAATAATCATGCAAGAAGATTTAAAAAGGAAGGTCAAAACTGTAGCCTTTATAACAGATTTGCTCTCTGTTCAAACATAGTTCAAGTGAGTAAGCACAAATTTTTAAAGATTTAAGTATAACTTAAAAACTGTACAGGTGATTCATTGATAATATTGTGTTGTATAATTTATTTTGTTTTGAATATAGTTCTGTATTTATATATATAGGTTGTTTTTGTGAAAATCTGAATATACTGGTCTTCTCTGTTCATTGTTACAGAGTTGAATATTTAATCAAATTTCAAAATATTACCGTCCAATCTTTGTTAGGCTTAAAGCATCAACAAAGCAAGTTTGCTTAAATTTGAATTATGACCTAAGAATTTGTTTAAAGCTTGAAAGTGAAGAATTTACTCTGTAAATTCAGTTTTACAGTATAAGGGCAATCATATGATAAATTTGAACATTTTAAAATATTAATTCGATTTTGTAACTTGAATCAACAGCCCAAGATAGGATTTTTAAAACCAAATTGATGATTTAGTGGTGTATAGAAGCAGTTCATAGATGAACTGGAAATGCTCTTTGATCAATCCCTGATAATCGAAGAACCTTTGAATGTTGAAATTTTGCTTGAAGCTGCTTGGTCATCAATGGAGATAGGAAAAATGTTAAATAATTTTTCTATTGCAATCAATGATTAATCGAGGCAAAAATAGGGTTTATGTTCGAGTTTGTAATGGTCTGGAAACGAGGTGATCTCATCACCTCTGATTGACCGAGTTGAACGAAACTCTGGGGAAATGAAGTATAGGGGGTTGAAGTGGTGAGGCTGGAATTGTATCGCCTCTGGTGGTCGACCGGGGTGAGGCGATGCGATTTTGTTTAGTAGGTTTGAGTTACAGGTTCGAACGAAGGGGCGAATCATGATTTGGATGTTGCGGCAGCGAGTTGGCCTGTGATTTCGGTTGTTGAGATCATACGCGACTTGCTGGTGGTGGCGAAGTTCGCCAGAGCGGCGACGACGTGTCGTGCACGTGCACGGCAACGTTTGGGTATTTGGAAAGGTTGGTTCGTGGCGACTCGATGGGGGTCTCGCGTGTTTTTGATCTTGGCTCGAGTTTGCGTGTGTTCGCCTGTGAGTTTAATTCAACTGTTATTGAAGTTATATTCACCTGATGTTGAAATTTAAAAGCTTAAGCTAAAAAAAATAAGATGAAGAAGAGGGAATCTCAGGGAAGACGGGAAAGAAACTCGAGTTTCAACTTGAGTAAAACCTGGGAATATTCTCGGGTTTGAATTTCAACTTGCAGTCCGATATAAGTGAAGTTCCAGCTAATCATTTCAGCAAGTTTAAGTGTTTATGACTCAATTAATGTCTGATAATTTAAGTAAAGGATTTAAAAAGTTTAATTATTTAAGAGAATACTTAAGAATGTTTTAAATCTTAATTAATATTCTAATTAAGTAAATAGTGTAAGATAAGTGTTTTGAAATTTAATTAACATTAAAGCTTTTTGAGTTAGAAATAATTTGATTTCAATAAGGAAGATTTTTAAATGATAAGAAGGAAATTTAGATAAATTATTTTCGTTAATGAATCAATTGTTTTGGAAAGTAATTAAGAATGGTTTATTAATTGTCGTAATTAACTAAGTAATTAGAGATTTATCAATTGGTAATTAAAGATTGGTTAATTAATAATTAAATGTCTAATAAATTTGTAAATAAGAATTGTTAATTAGATAATTAACATTAATTAATTAATAATAAGGAGTTAATGAAATGAATAATCAAGAGTAAGTTAATTTGAAATTAAGTTTTAATAATAATTAAAGGTTATTAATTAATGATCAAAGCTTTATTAATTACGCAATTAAGTTATAATCAAGGTAATTAGTTAAGTAATTAAGGATTAATTAAGTTATAGTTAAGCACTTAATTAATTAAATAATTAAAGATTAATTTATTGGTTATTTAAGATAACTTAATTAATAATGATTAATGTAAGATATATTACTTGGAGAAGTAGTTAAAGAATTGTTAATAGTAAATGAAGATCATTAACTTGAGATTATTACATATTAATTAATGTAATTTTTTAGTAATTAATTAGATTAATTAATTAAAGATAATCATTGTAAGAATCGTTTAAGTATAATTACTTACTGTAGTACTTAGTGAAGTAATTAGTGATGATAATTACAGGATGTAATAAATTGTAGATTGGAAATAGTTTTGGCTGAAATGGTTAAGAATAATTAATCTATGTGATCAATTAAAGTTAAATTACTTAATGTAATTAAAATTAATCAAGAAGGATTCATTAAGAAGAATGATTATTGAATAATATGGCGTGCTTTATATTAGATGATATCTATAGTAAGTGATGTGTGATGCTATGTGATAAAATATGTTGGGATCAACAGCGACATCCTGTATTTAAAGTTGAATTATTTTTTCATTTTAAATAATTGGGATAAGATGACATTGGATTCGAAGAGACCGGAGTCGGGTATTAGTAAGTACCCGAAACCACTTCGATTCTTTATAAATTGATATGTGAAACAAATAGGCTGGAATGAAATGATTTAAGTGCATTGGACTATTTAAATCTAAAATTTTTGTATTTAGAAAGTTAATATGTGAAATAAGCGATGTCTATAACAAATTTTGAATTTGTAAATTGAGACGAATTACCCCCGGGTTTTAAGAAGCTTTTGTACTGGTACTTTTTGTTAGATGGGTTTACTCACGCTGGTTTCCAGCCTGACCCCGGTGTTACTTTGATGTAATGCTCGGGTCAGACCGAGTATTACAGATTTTCAGGTACGGACGTTCTGGAGCTCATGAGGCGTGCTGAATGGCAAGAACGCATAGAGTATTTCTGTTGTATTATATTATTGTATATCTGAGACATGTTGATTTGTATATGTCCAGTGTTTGAGTATATGTGTAACTTTGATGTATTAACATGTAATTGACAGATATAGTATTCTTTTGTAAATTGTTATTATTTATTATTATATTTTATCCGCTGCGAATGTGAGATGTTAATGTTTCTGTTCTTCTTCTTCCTCTATCTCTTTCTTCTTTTTCATAACTATCTGAAATTTTCGGGTTCAAAATTTCGGGTCGTTAAAGTTGAATTTTTGTCACTTATCACATTAGTTAATTTAAAATCATGATTTATTTGGTTATCTTGATTTCACTCTTTTAGTTCATTAATTATTGCATTGTAAATAAAATTAAAATTTCTACACCTTTTATTACGTTCACACTTTGCAGTTATTGTCTTACTCACATCAGTGTAACATTTATTGACATTTATTTGTAACTGATTAATTAAATTTGTAATAGATGGCAATTGTCACCTTTCTACATTTAATAACATTTGTAAGTTTATTATTTACAAACAGTTGTTATAACAACCCTCATTACACTAATTATATTCAATTTCCATTTATTACACATTATTTCGTTTAATTGAGCAACTTTTAAATTATCACTTTCTCCTTTAATCCAATTATCCATTAATACATTCATTACTATCATTTATTTAAAATCTATATCAATTATAACTCTTTAATCCTTTTAGTTAATTGTAATTACATTTCAAGCATTTATCAGTTACCTTAAGTTAATACTATTTCACTTTATTTTAGTCATATTTTTTTTATTAATTCACAAATTTTATTCCTTCCAACATTAAATTACATAACTTTATTAAATCAACAATTTTTAATTATCGAAAATTATGGATCATTACATATATCCAAATCCAGTTTTTGAAATCATCGCGTTTTGGCAGTTCGTAAGATATGAATTTCAACTTTTAAAACTAGGTATTTTTTAATCTCTAAAAATATGAGATAAATTCTAAAAATATGTTAAAATATTTTAAAAGAGTATTAAATGGAAAATTTGGACATATAAATGGTTTAAAATGGGATTTGTGATACGAAACCATTTAAAGCACTGTTCACGGGCAATTTAACAAAGAAATTTGGAAATTTCTTACAAAAGATTTAAACTGGGGTTTTATTTCTAAATCTTTTTGAAATGTTTTTCAAATGATTAGTCAAATACTTTTAAAAGTTTAGAGTCAACCAAATAACTTGACCGCCTTGTGAGTGACAGAGTGGTAGTCTCTAGGCTGGAGTTTGGGAAACCGGTTGCCTACTCCCTCTAGCTATTTGGACTGGCCTGACGGAGGGGATAATTAATTTGATTTACTCGGACCGTATTTTCTTAAGATAAAAAAAAGTGATTTGGACTTTTTTAAAAGTTAAACAAGATTTAAAACATAATTTTGAGGGTAAAGGAAACATTCTAGTAAAATTTTATATTAAATTCCAAGGAGAGAACTCATACTATCCGTGTGAATTTAAAACGTGATTTCACCATTATTCGACAAATAGTACAGGTTGAATATGGAAATTAGTGTTAGGTATAATTAATCTAAAATATATGAATCCTTTTTACTCAGCACCAATTGATTTGCATATACAGTAAAAAAATGTCTTGAATAATATTATTTTTGACTCATTAAAGATATGTTTTGAGAATGTGAAATTTTCATTAAAAGTAGAGTTGTACTACTAATAGAATATGGAAATGTTTTTCCCAAGTAATTTAAGGGAAATGATTTTGTTATAGAGATAAAAAGTGCTTTTAATTAACTAAAGGATTTGATAAAAGAGGTTTAATAATCCCGTATATGCTGAAAAAGAAAATGATTTAAAGACATATATCTTTAAGATGATATTTTACTTAGATAAAAAATATTGATTACTTGAATAATAATCACCCACATACTGGACATCTTTTATCGATAATTGCTTTGGAAGAACCAGGGTCGAATTTGGGTGATTCTTATCCGAAAACCTCTTCGAACCAATATATGCATTCGACGGTGAAAACATGTTGAAGGTATTGATTTTGAAGATGGAAATATTCAAAATGTAGGGCTGCTTTCCACTAACCTCGAGGGTGATTCCCATATCATATATACGGCGGCGGCGGTATCTTCATTTTGAAATCTTCAATGCAAGGATTGTTCGCTATTAATCCTAAGGGTGATTTCCAAACATGATGTTGTAGGAGTACCTTTGGTTTGTCCTGTTCCTGGACAAACTGTATGGATGGGTGCCTAACATTACATTTCAAAGAACATGAACATTGGTTTTTTACAAACATACAACTGTTTGTTGGATTAGGATGTAACTCCTCTTATAATTAACACCCTTCCTTGAGGCGTATGAACTCGGGGATTGTGCTTTTGTGAAAACTAATCATTGTGCCATCGAAAATGGCAATGTGGCATTTAGTGGGATTTGACATGAGAAAGGTAAAATGTTACCCCAAGCCTCACACACGGGTAATGGAGAAAATAGAGTAGATGCAATAGAGCTAAGTGGATCGCACCGATTATAATATGATCATCACCTATCTAGATTTTCCTCTATATTTCGGGTTCGTTGTGTATGCTGTGGCCACAGATAGGTTGGGAACGATCGGGGTGATGGAATATTCGGTACAATCTATGGAAGAGGTAGGCCAGTTCTGTGTTGGTAGAGGGCAGCGGGGCTGTGACTTGGTACATTCATTTAGAGATATACTGTCAGAAGGTAGTCCCTTACCTAATCATTGTTGGAAATCCATTCTCCAATACGTGCCTTTACGGTTTTGATTGTAGAAACTAATATGTTAGATTTTAATTAATGTAACAATTTTGAATAAGATTAATATGTATTTGTAATCTAGACACTATTATAATATTATTGGATTTCATGTAGTACTATTTTGTTTGTCATAAGGTAAAAAGCCATCCGTGTTTATGTGCCACGTGCTCTAATGAGATACCCTTTGTTTTCAAAAATAGCTGTATTTTGAGTTTTCTCACACCAGTCCGATGACTGACCCGGAGTTTATTTCTTTCCCTTAAGCTCTGGTCCCCTATTATTCTGGATAGCCAAGTAATTCAGGTCTAGCTTTGAACATTTTGGAGGAGTTTGGAGCAGGAGTTGGAGTTTCCTCTGTAGATGATTATCCATTTCCATTTCTATTGTACTTGTTTACTATTTGTATTCATCATTAGTATGGGAAAAGAATTATAACTGTCCAGGCTAGGATTAGGATAGACTCTGATGTTGTACTTAAAATTTCCTCTGTAAAGATATAAACTGAAATAATATATATTATTCCATTCGTGTTAAATTCTACTCTGTCTCTTTTTTCTTTTTACCCTTAGCAATCGGTTTTTTCGGTACTTGGATATTTTTCACGTAAATACCATGGATGTGTTGGTGTCGATTTTCAAGGATCCAAAATCTCATTTGTCACACTTGGTATCAGAGCTTAGATTGAGCGAACACTTAAGCCTAGTAGGGTAAAGTCTCATCAGAGGTAGAGTTAGTAACACTCTAGGATTAGCAACTCATTATAGATAGGATAAGTAACACCGTAGTAAGAGTTGAGAATATTATACATGAGCACATATTTGTTCATGTTATATAAAAATGTTTTTATTTTAAAAATTGGTCAATGAAATAATTTTACCTAGGGCTATATCTTGAATATAAGAATATCTTTTCGAAGAGATAGTTATTTATGTTGTTAAGTTATAAATTGGATAATGTTTATAAAATATGGATTAAGGTTTTTGGAAAAGAGTTTTCAAAAGATTTCTGAAAAAATAAAAGTTTTGGATGTAGATATATCATGGGAAGAGATCATAGTTAGAAAACTACTTTTGGTAATTGGTTGAACAAGGGCCTCGATTTGTTTTTTGACATTCCAAATAATATTCTAAGTATTGATAGAATATTGGTTTGGGGAAGCAGTATCAAGTGCACAGTAAATTATTCTCTTTATCATTGTGCAGTAAATTCAAATTTAATTTAGGATAAACCTAAATTAGTAATCAGTAAATAGTTTTATAAAATATTAATAATCTGACACTAGATTGGGATAGGATAACTGAAACGCTTAGTATCCGTCTCTAAGTATTTGTTTTTTATATTTTTAGAAGCCTTCTAGTTACGGAGGAAGTCATTCGGGGGGAATCCTCAAGGGCCAACAAGGGTGAAAAAGTTGATCTGATAATTCTTTCTAGTGACGAAGAGGAACCTGTAAGATGGCCGCCTAGCAACGGTTGACCATATATAGAGAAAGAGCTTGATCAGTATATTCGTCTAGGTAAGGATGGTTATACTATGGCAGAGGTGCTTAGACTACCAGAGACTCTGGGCTTGTTATGATATTCAGTGATGAAAAAATAGCTAAGGAATCAGACGATGTAGAAATAGTCAAGATGTTTGAACCCATGGAGTTTCACTAGGAATCCTCAAACGGAATATGGATAACAGATCCAGAAAGTTCGAAAACAAAACAAGATGAGGAGGTAATTCGCGAAGAAGAAGTGGCTATAAAGGAAGAATCCAAACTAGAAGAGGATCTAAATACAGCAATATATAGTCAAGACTCTGCTACATATGATGCATGGATGGACGAAATGTTAAATGAAGTAGACAAGAGTAGTAATGATAGTAACATCATTTGGGGGATGGGTGAGAACGATAATAAGAAGAACAATTGCCGGTTTCAAGTATCGATTGGGATGTATTGTAAGAATTTGAGGAAGAGTTTGAGAATCCTTAGGAGGACAAGGGTCAAGATCTAGAGGAGTTAGCTGAGGGAGATGTTTTACCAGTAGTTTTGGTTGGATTAGGTCATGTTCCATGGGTCCCTCAAGGAAAACATTGGTAACCAATGGGATGGAATTTTGTTCATCTGAATGAGAATGGGAATGAAATAGACGACGAGCTGGAAAGTGAAGCTAAAGATGATATGGGGGAAATTGTGGTATGAGTTTGAGAGTTTAAATGGACCATCAGCATCGGAATCAGAAGGATAGTCGGGTATTATGATGAGATTTGAAGATTACTTAGAATTTTAAGTAGTAGTGTATGGTGGCTTAAGGATGTTTGTAATATGGTTGTGTATTTCTAGTTTGTGTAATACCTAAGTATGGTTTGGATGACTTATTTAAGATAAGTGACATATGTAAAATATTAAGACTTGTATAATACAAATATGATCATTTATTATGACTTCTCTCATTTGTAGCTACATAAATCACTTAAGAAAGATTATAAGAATCCTTGATAAAGAAAATAAAATTTAAAAGGAGAGTTTTCTTTACAAGATAAAACTATATCTTTATGAAATATTTGAGAACATGAACCAATATTTTGCAAAATATTTTCGTAATTTTTTTAGAAAGAATAAAGAGCACTACGTCGTACACAGATTAATTCATCGCACGATTTGGCCCATGATTCGAATATAGGACTTTGATGTCCAAAAAGAATTTATCACTCGACGCTTGATGGTGAAAACCAATGAAAGTTTGTAGTCGGATACTTATGTTTTCTATCACAGTTGAGCGCTATGCAAATAAAATAAAAGTTTTTAAGCCTGATTCGAGTCCACACTAGAGGATCAAGAATCAATACTAGTTCGAAAATAAAGTTGTGGATTCGAATAGAAGATTGAATCAAATATTACGAATAATCCAGGTATATCAATGGAACTAGATTTAAAGATACCGGTAAACTCTTTTGGGTTTTGGGTTTTGGTGAAACTTCGAGGACAAAATTCTTCTACGTGGGGAGAACGTAATGATCCATAATTTTTTCGCTTTGATTTGGAATATTTAGTTAATTTTAAATATTTGAATATAGGTTTATTAAACAACAACAATCATGTTTTATGTGATAAATAATAACAGTGATTTTTTTTGGGAAAAAACATTTACAAAACATATTATTCTTTGAAAAAATATCGATAATATGACCGTAAATCAATTTATCGATAAACATCTTTTTAACTGTCAAAAGTCACGCATGATTTTTTTTACATGTACTTATTTATCCATTTAAGCAAGAATATGTAATAGAATTATCTATTTTATTTTTAGAAATAAAATGTCTTTATAACATCATCAATGATGTCATCATTTTTCAATAATTGATTTTTGAATTTAAATTGAGTTTAAGTGATTTAACAATTGTTTTAAAATCAAATGAGACCCTTTTATCTATTAAATAATAATAGGAATGTAAGTTAAGTTTTTTTACATTTATATGTAATTTAATTAATAGGTGAAAATGTAACCAGAAATCTGCTTTCAGATTTTCAATGGTTTAACAAATAGAAGTAGTTCAAATTATCACGACGTTGTTTATGACTTATGCACGTATATAACATTCACATACGTGTACCAACAAATAGATATACACATATATACATATGAAATACATACATACACCTATATATATATATATATATATATATATATATATATACAAGCATAAAATATCAAACTATGCATATAAGCAAACTATGCATCAAACATCACCTCCTTGTACACCTGCACACCTAAGGTATGATGAGAAGAGGACAAGGGGGTATGTGTGGGGGTGGAATGGTATTTGTACCATAAGACATAGATGGTCATTAATGGATTTCATGTCCTCATAAATTATTCCGTAGTCATAGCGAAGTTCTGTTGAAAATACACTTCCAAATATAGAAAGATACGGCCTTAGTTTGGAATTAAAGTGAGCGATCACCTTCTCTTCTTTCTCCTTGCTTGGCCGAACTCATCAAGAGCCACCAGTACATCTCCACCCTCTCTAGCATAGGGCCAAGCACACCCAAAGGTACCAGGGCAGGATTCATAAGCTTTGGTGTAGTAACAGCGAAGCTATAGTCAGTTTTAGTACATCTAGAGACAAATGAATGTGAGAATTACTCCACTAGTTTACTTTATTGAACTATATGATGTTAATATATTTTTTTCCATGCTTATTTTCTATGGATGATCATCATGTTTTGGATGCGATAGTATGTCTGCTTGGTTGTAGAAATAATTTATGAAAAATACGCATTGAATTTACACAAAGAAAACACTTTTCTTATGAATTATAAAAGTGTTACGGCATAGTTAAACATCTTTAAAAATGAATAAAAATGGTTTAAAATGGCTTATAAATTTTTTATAAACGTTAAAACTCATTATGGTAGAGTTTTAAAACAATATGAAAAATGAGTCAAAATTGAGCGTGTCGCGCAACAGCAGTTCGCAATTTCTAGCCTTAAAAGTTAAATTACTATGTAGAGTGGAATATAGCTCGGAATTATTCGAAATAAGAATTTTTGGACTCTTATAACTATAATTTCCAAAGTAAGAAGAAAATCAAGATTTCATTTAGTAAAATTTGATATATGTCCAAATCAATTTTTTAAAATCATCGCGTTTTGGCAGTTCGTAACATATGTATTTCAAGTCTTAAAAATAGACATTTTTAAATCTTTAAAAATATGAGATAAATTCTAAAATTATGTTAAAATATTTTAAAATAGTTTTAAATGGAAAAATTGGATATATAAAAGGTTTAAAATGGGATTTGTGATACGAAATCCTTAAAAGCACTATTCACCGTAATTTAACAAAGAAATTTGGAAAATTCCAACATAAGATTTAAACTACAGTTTTCTTCCCGAAGCCTTTTGAAATGTTTTTAAAATGATAAATCAGATAATTTTAAAAGTTTAGAGTCGAACAAATAATTTGACCATCTAATGGGTTACAAAAGGTAGTCTCTAGGCAGGAGTTTGGATAATCCGTTGCCTGCTACCCTTAGCTATCTGGACTGGCCCGACGGAGGGGATAATTAATTTGGTTTACTTGGACCACAATTTCTTAAGATAAATGAAAAGATATTTGGAGTTTTTCAAAAGTTAAACAAGATTTAAAATAGAATTTTGATCGTAAAGGAAATGTTCTAGTTAAACTTTATATTAAATTCCAAGGAGGCAACCCATGTTATCCATGTGAATTTAAAAGGTGATTTCACCATTATTCGATGAACATATAGATAGAATATGGAAATTAATAATGAGTATAATTAATCTAAAAATCTATGAATCCTTTTTACTAAGTCCTAATTAGTTTTGGTATACAGTAAACGATGTCGTAAATAACATCATTTTTGACCCATTAAATATGTGTTTTGGAAATGTGAAAGTTTCATTAAGATTGGAATTATATTAATAATAGAATATGTAAATATTCTTCCTAAGCAATTAAAGAGAAATGATTTGGTATTTCCTGAGATAAGAAGTGGTTATAGTTAACCAAAGGATTTGATAAAAGAGGTTTAATAATCATGTATATGCTAAAAAAGAAAATGGTTTGACATATATCTTTAAGAAGATATTTTACATGGATAAAAGATATTGATTAATCGAATAATAATCATCCACATACTGGGCATCTTTTGTCGATTATTGGATCGAAGGAACCGAGGACGGATTTGGATGACTCCTATCCGAAAACCATTTCGAACCAATGTACGCATTCGATAGTGAAGACATGTTGAAGATAATGGTTTTGAAAATGGAGATCTTTACAATGTAGGGATGCTTCCCACTAACCTTGAGGGTGATTCCCATATCATATATATAGTGGCGGTGGTACCTTCATTTTGAAATCTTCAATGCAATGACTATTCGCTACTAATCCTAAGGGTGATTCCCAAATAGAATGTAGTAGGAGTACCTTCAGTTTGTCTTGTTCCTAGATAGCTTGTATGGACGAGTTTTTGACGTTGCATTTCTAAGAACATGAACATTGGCTTTTACAAACGTACATCTGTTTGGCGGTGTAGGAGTTAACCCCTCTTATACTTAACACCCTTCACTGTGGCATATGAACTTGGGGGGTTGTACATTGTGAAAACCAATTACCGTGTCGCAAAAATGGAAATGTGGCATTCAAAGTGGGATTTGCCATGAGAAAGATAAAACATTACCTGAAGCCTCATACATCGGTAATGGAAAAATAAGGTAGATGCAGCAGGGCTAAGTGCGTCGCTCCCATTAGGATATGATCATCACATTTCTAGATTTTCCTTTATATTTTGGGTTTGTTATGTATGATATGGCCACGGATAGGTCGGGAAAAACCATGGTGATGGGATATTCAGTATTGTCTATGGTAGAGGTAGGCCGGTTCTTTGTTGGTAGAGGGCAGTGGAGTTGTGCCTCGGTACATTCCTCTAGAGATGTATTGTCGAAAGGTAGTCCCTTACCTTATCATCGGTTGAAATCTTTTCTCCAATACATGCCTTTACAGTTTTGATTGTAGAACATAATATGTTGGAATTTAATTAATGTAACAATTTCGGCTAAGATTTATATATATTTGTAATCTAGACACTATTATAATATCATTGGATCTTACGTAGTAATGCTTTGGTTATCGTAAGTTAAAAACCAATTCGTGTTTATGTGCGACGTGACCTTATGAGATAACCTTTGTTTTCAAACACAACCATTTTCTGAGTTTTCTCACATTGGTTCCATGACTGACCCGTAGTATATTTCTTTCTCTTAAACTCTGGGTGCCCTATTTTTCCAGGCAACCAAGTAGTTTAGGTCCAGTTGGAACATTTTGGAGGAGCATAAAGCTAGAGTTGGAGTTTCCTCTGTAGATGGTTATCCATTTCCATTCCCAGTGCATTTGTTTATTTTTTTGTATTCATCATTAGTAGAGGCAGAGATTTATAACTATCCAGGCTGAGATTAGAATAGACTCTGACGTATATATACCAAATTTCCGCTATAAACATATGTACTGAAATAATATATATTATTCCATTCGTGTTAGATTATAATCTATCTTTATTTTATTTTTTTACCCTAAACGGTCTGCACTTGTATATTCGGCACGTGAATACCGTGGATGTATCAGTGTTGATTTTCGAGGGTTTAAAATCACTTTCGTTGCACTTAGTATCAGAGCTTAGGTTGAGCGAACACCTGAGTCTGGTAGGGGTAAAGTCTCATTAGAGATAGGGTTAGTAACACCTTAGGATGAGCAACTCATTAGAGATAGGGTAAGTGACATCCTAGAAAGAGTTGAGAATATTATATATGAGCACGTATTTGTTAATATTATATAAAAATGATTTTTATTTTAAAAATTGGTAAATGAAGCAATTTTACCTAGGGCTATATCTTGAATATTTAAAGTAACGATAAATTAATAAATATAACCATTATATTAATTAATTTATAATAATAATTTAAACTTTTTTAAATTATTTCAGTATTTTTAATCGAAATCTGAGAGTTATGGTTGTGTACTCCTAGATATATACTAAGCCCTTAGTAATATAAACAATTTAAATGTTAAAGTTTGCATGGAATTTGTTGAAGTATGGTAGTGGACATGAGTTCAGTTGCTTACAAATTATCAATGTGAAATCCAATTACTTATTTTGAATGTGACACCCTTAAGGAAAGACATATTGTATACATTTTAACTTCGTCATCCTTATATCACTTAGATAACTAAATCTTGATCAATGGTCAAATTTTAATGATATCTGTATTTAATTATGAAGTCAAAAATTAAACTTCATGGTTTAATCCAATAACAATTATTGGTTAAGCGGTTTTCTTTGGCCAAAGACTTCGACTTTAGGTTGACAACCAATTACAGCGATACCTACCTTCTATTTGAAGGAGATGAATTCGCTCATGAACAATGTTTCACTTCAAGTGGTTCTATTCATATCTATGATCTTAACATGATCAATGTTGTCCTGTGATTAACCATAACCAAATTACAGTTTAGACACTCAAGATTCATAGAATTCTTAAGTCAAAAGACTACCGTGCATCACCATATGGGATCATCTGTTTGACTTTAACTAATAGAAGACAATAGTTAAGTTGTTCTGTAATTATTCCAAACAACTACACATACAAAACCACTTGGTATCCCCAACGACCATGAGTAATTCATCATCCATCATACCAAGATGTTGCATACACTAGTCTCAATAGATATATAGATACCACATTCTCGATACATCTGACAAGGAACATTTAAGGACAGGTATTTATTTTCTATGATTCAATACCACGGTTACAAACACATTTGTAACTATAATGGATTAATAGTTTTCCTAAGGAGTTTCTACTTATATATATTTAATGTATTTAAAATGTTATTTACATCTTAATACGTACAATAGAAAATAAAACCAAAATGTTACTTTATTTTAAACAAGATTCACTATTAAAGTTAAGTTATATAGTCAAATTGCATAATTGCCCCTAGCGCTCACTTTTAACTTTGTCAATGAGACTTTAGGAGAAAGTGATATATATGTAGTAGTGTCTTAGTGAAAATGTTTGAGCATTTATGAATATTTACATCCAAATGTGCTTATACGTTCCCATTGCTCACCAAAGATGCCCCTCTCCTCTTTGGTAAAAGTAGGAAGAGGAGTTTAAGAAAGAGCAAAAGAGAAAAATTAATGTAAATAATTTATGTTTAAAAAACAAAAAGAAATCAAAATAGAAAGGAAGGTATACTAACTGCTTGAAAATAAAGCATGGAACTTAACGTGCTTTGTATAGAAAAATATTGTCCAAACCAGAGATGAGTTTTATGAGGAGTCATTTAGAAAATATTTATTAGCTTGAACATGGTAGAACTGTGCATAGCTAGTGGCAAAATTCTCCCGCTGTGAGAAAAGGAAGTGAAACATGAAAAGTAAGGTGGGGAGTCCACATGATCAGCATACAAGATGTAGAAGCATATTGTTAAATAGCAAGAGATATGTGCAATTAGATAGGGATTATTCCTAAATCATTGATAGCACCCCCCTTCCCCAAGTATGGAACTCGAGGGAAAATAGAACCACAACAGATATGCTTAGAAGTTGAAGTAGTATAGCTTTCCCATGGAAGGTGAATACGGTCTGAATTGGAAGGGATGCCTACGTATACCCAGTAACGCAAAAAAAAATTAGCATATCAAGGATTTGATCATTAAAGAAAAAGACGAACACAATATCTATATAAGAAATACCTAGCCTACACGAAGTACATAGGGAAGCATCAGAAGACATGACTAATTCAAGCAAACAAAATATGACAAGTTCAGAATGTGTAGGTTTTCTTAAAGGTCGTCACTATCATTCTACTTATTTTCAAAAAATTCATTCATTTATTAATATGTACATGCTACTCCCTAAGAACATTTTGATTCGCAGGCAAGGTACGTCAATAAACAAGTGAAAAAATAAAATAAAAAATACAAGAATTTGATCAAACACACGGCGAGCGCTGTAAAAAAAAGAAAAAGAAAGGTAAAATTCTATATGCAAGTAAAAAGAGAAGAAAACTATGTAGTTAAATCAACAAGAAGCATACTTATAGATTTCAGAATGAGTTTGATGAAGACAATCGCAGAAAAAACAAGGAGCAAGAACCTCTTGGGAAAGTATGAGTAGCAGAAAACAAAAGAGCGAAAAAAAGAATGGAAGGAGTGTTTATATAAAGAAATGGAATAGATCTCGATCATAGAAGTCTAATGGTACACAAAAAGGGAGCTATTGGAGAATAATGATGTCAAACGGAATTCTCGAAATATAAAATGGTATTATCCAACATGAAAATACACGAGAACCAATCTGAGCATAACACATATACAAGCATTTAATGCAAAGATGGCTGACAATATCACTGAAAAGCTAAGCGAAGATTTCCAAATCTACTGCGATATACATCAGCACAAACTTAGAGGTAACTGTTACACCAGTTTTCTTACCAAAATATTTTACAAGTGGACAAAATAGATTGCAAAGAACAATGCACAGAACTTCACAGCTTAGGATGGTATTAGTTAAAGGCGCACATAGTCTTCATTGTGTAGGGTTAACACAATACGGCTATGATACATCCCTAAGCTATACCATCGAGGAATTGAGCAAATTCCAAATAGTGCACAAGGTAACTCGAATCTTGTACTATGCTACCATACAATAAATAGCTACTACTCAACCATCAGCATAGTACAACACTTAACTACGCGGTATAACTCAGCCAAGCGCAAAGGACGAATGCAATCCCAAGCGATAAGCCATGAGACCAAAGGAGAAATGGTGCCAGAAATCATTTCATCAAAACTTAGCTGAACAAGACTCATTAACCCACGAAATGGATCTTGAACAAGTGGTTAATGACATCGTCTCGATTTGAGCAATTCAAAACCAAAACATCCACCTAAACAAAAATGGTGATCTGTTGAAAACAATTCAAGACGAGCCTGATGGAAGACACGTGGTAATATCTAACGTAGACGATTGAGTACGAGAATGATATCATCAACTCATATGATGTCATTAACCTATAGATGAAAAAGAATAGTGTGCTAGAAGGGGAATCGAAAAAGATTTAGTTAGATGATTTATTTTATTAAAACATCAAAAGAAATATCAGAATTATTATAGGATTATGTGCTTAAACAATAAAACAATAAAAGAGAATGATTGATTTGACACGTGATTCTTTCCTTAGCATTTGAACTAGGTGAATTTCTAAGCTTTTAATTTTCTAATTTACTTATTTCTCTTAGTTGATTTGTTAAAAAATTAGATAAACTCCATTTAAGCATTTTTGAAAATAGTTAATTTGCTACTTCTTAATTATATAAGCATTCAACAAAACAATTACTTCTAACATAAACAATTTAATAAACAATATCCTACTAGCTACTAATTATATAAATACACAACGATATATAAGCACACAATGATATGTTCTATAAATTGTGGTGGCAAGATGAAAAATCTCACTGACTACAACTGGATATAAAAAATTGAATACCAAATCGAAGGAAAAAGTATATTTTGATAATTAAATTAATCAGTCTACTCAGTTAAGATGTACAAATTAGATATGCAATATTAAACTAGTATTATATTATATTTGAATAAAAATATCTTCTTGCTTATACCATAGAGACTTTTTGTTTCCTTGAAATTGAGTAATCAATTATTGTTCAAACTGAAAAAGAAAACCAAAGGCTTTATCTAATGCAATTTATGCTCTCACTTAAATCGCTTATATATATAATCTCTACTAATACAATTTAATTTATTTAACCCAAATTAGAAATGAGCTAATGAAGTTTTTTCAAACACAAGTATAAAATAGGAATATTGTCGATAAGATGCAGAATGAAAAAAGTGAAAGACGGATGTAGATTGGAAACATTAGAAAGCAAAGATGTCAGATGCAATTTTTGTGATCTAAAAAAGGTGAAATTATTAGAATGAAACAACACTTCATTGTGGTTCGTAGATATGCAAAATCTTGTAAAACTGTTGATGGAATCGTGGTTTTATGATTTAACAATGACAACTATATCTCTGTATATTTCTAGTATACGATATTGTGTAGGTATAAGAAGATCTTGAATCAAAGAATCAAGGAGAAAGCAATGCGGATCATCTACGTTTCAAAAGCTATTGAAATACGGATCGTCAAGTTAAATGTATATATATGGTTTTAAATACACTTTTAAAATCTCCTTTGTAGTTCATATGCACACATCCACACACCTGCATACAAATGTTTTCAAGTATCAAAGAGTTAAACAAGTTGTTACAAACTATTTTTACTAAAAAAAACCTGTTTTGAGCATCTCTGCAAATGGTTATGGTTGTTTTCAAACAATTACAACTATTCAATGCTACTTTTTGATATCTATATATAGAGATCAACTTTTGAAATCATTACCAACTTTCTTTCTAACCTTTTGATCTCTCTCTCTCTCTTGACCTTTATTTCCTTGAGAATTCTCGAATTCTATTCCACTCAATCATATTCTTCACTCAAGAATCATTTGCTAAACTTCCATAATCATAAAGCACGCATCTTGAATCATCAAGAAGATTATATGAAGAGTTGTATGTTCAGTCAAACTCTGTGTTGTGAGAACACAAGCTTGTCAAGTCATAAATTCTACTGTATTACATGTTCCTCCAGGCAAAGTAAGGGTATTTGATGAAAGGAAATTCCAAAGGGGAGTTTTGAGAATGGACGTAGGATGGGAGATCCGAATCAGTATAAAAATCCTGGTGTGGTTGCTCTTACTTACTTTACTTTACAATACTTTGTTTGTTAGTACCGCTTAGCTTAGATTATATACATGAATATACATATAAGCCATATTATACAAGAGCAGTGTGCACTTCCATTTGTTATCAGAACTTGGTCATTTCAAATTATCGTAACAAAGTGTTTGAATAATCATTATAATTTGGCAAGCACTTTTATAGTGGGTCGGTCAACTGCATGTCGTTCCCCATTCATTGGATCTAACTATGCTTACTAGTCTATACGTATGTGAATCTTTACGGGAGCCAACGGTATTGAAATCTGGCAAGCCACTCAAACTAAGTATGAAGCTTCTGCTATAGAATTGAGTGCTTGGACAGATGCTCAAAAGACTGCAACAACCAACAATGTTAAAGCAATGGATGCCTTGTTCTGTTCACTTGATAAAAATAAGTTTTCAAGAGTTACGCTTTGCGAAATTGCATATGATATCTGGTGTACACTACAAGCCACTCATGAAGGCACGAATAAAGTAAAACAAACCAAAATATCTGTTTTATAGAATTAGTTCTCATCATTCAAAATGAAAGCAAATGAGACTATCATAGACATGTATGCTAGATTTCAAAATATTCAACACGATCTCATGGCACTAGAAGTTACTTTTACAGAGTTTGATCTAGTCACATGCATTTTAAACTTTTTAACTATTGAATGGGAAAGAAAAGTTTTAGCTACCAAAAAAGCTAACTTTCTCAACTCAAAGTTGAAGACTTAATAAAAATATTGATGTCGTACGAAGCTAATTTGGAGGCAAGAAAAGAGAAAAATCAAGAGAAAAAGAGTATAGCTTTCCAAGACAATGATGATGATTTGGATTTGCATGATGATGAAATTGTATTCGTTGCCAAAAGTTATAACAAACTTAAGAAGTTAAGAAGTCTACAAAGGCATAAAACGGTGGCAATTCGACAAACTCATCTAACCCGACATCAATCAAGTGCTATGGGTGTGACAAATTTGGCTGTATGAAGAAAGACAGTCAATAACTAAACAACAAGAAGAAGAAAAACAAGTTCAACGGTTCAAGAAAAAGTGAAAGACATTCCAAGTTATATGGGATGATTCAGACTCATCTTCTTCGGATAGTGACAGCGATAATGATTCAGAACAAACAAACATCTGTTTATGAAAACGGTAGAGGCTGGTCCTAAACTCTCTTATAACTAAATTTTGCAAATAAGCATAGAATTAGATGACAAACTTAGAGATCTAAAGAAATTATATAAAGAAGATATAGGTAAGTTAAATAGAGTTGAGCTAGAAATTGGTTTATTATAAGACAAGAGAAGTATTCTAGAGAAGGAACAAGAAATTTCAAAAAAATCTTATGAAAATCTATCTTCTCAAAATGCTGCTCTAACTGATGAAATTAAAGTTAGCAAAACTTAGAGCGATAAGCTTAACAAAGAGAATTGTGAATTAAAATATGGTCTAGACTTAGGTAGAAGTGAAAATTTTGAACTAAAGCAAAAGTTGGAACAAATTACTAATAATGTTCTGATATTTAATAAAGGAAACTAGAATTCAAAATATTTAATTATAATTTCAAAATCATCTGGCAACAAAAATGGACTTGGTTTCAAAGCTAAACAAAGTCACGTGAAACATAGTACTTTGTATACTGAGTTCAAGAAGTCTAAATGTGACAACCTGCCTTTTCGACTCTCAAAATCGACATTAATAAATCCATGGTATTCACATGTCGAGTATTTGAGTGTTGGAAAGACAAATTGTTGGGGTGAAAGAAAAGAAAAGATAGAACAAAATCTCAAATCGTGATGAGTAATATATAATATCTTAATGATCATCACGAAAGAAAATTTTTAATATTCATACAATAATCAGATTCTAACACATCATCAACCTGGACAGTTATAACAATCTGTCCTAACAAATGTTGATAAACACAAAACAAGAAATGCAGTGTAAATATAAACACATCAGGTCATGGAAGCATCCTGCTTGTCTCTTGAAGCTTCAAGCGTCCATCGCTAAATCTAGAAAAGGTACTATGGTCTGACCCAAGTATTATAAGAAAATAACTGTTGGATCAGTATGGTAAACCAGCGTGAGAAACTCAAATAATATGGATTGTTATATTTGCAAAACTCTTTCAAAAATAAAGAGATATCGTGAGACCATGCCGCACATAAACACAAACGGGTTTTTACCTTATGATAACCAAACCATTTTATAGGAAATCATATGATATTATAATAATGTATATGATTTAAAATAAATAAAGAATCATAACCATAATGGTTGCATTAATTACATTCAACAACATATTTAGTACACAACTAAGTCCATAAAGGCACATGCTAGAAAATGGATTCCATGTAATGACAAGGCTATTAGGGTAACGTTTGTCGTAGTACACCTCTAGAAAAATGTACCAAGGGCCTCACATTGACCCTTGCCAACATAAAACCGACATACCCTTCCTAGATAGTACCAAATATATCATCACCTTGGTTGCAGAATGCAACTGTACTGTGCCTCTAGCATACATAAATTCATAAATATCGATCTTGATCAAGTGATGACCATATCCTAATGGTAGCAAACCACATAGCCCTGCCACATGTCCCATGTTTTAATCATTAAAGATGTGAGGCTTGATGCTACGTTTTATCTTTTTAGCAAATCTCACTTGGAATGCTAACACTGTCCTTCAGGCAGCAATACAATGTCAGCATTCATCCATACAAGTTGTCCAATATATGAACAAACTGAAGCAACTACTTATACTATATCCTCACGACGAGTAGCAAGTAGCCTTTGAACTTCAAAGAACTCCGTCTTGGATTCCATCATTTTCAAGAAGTCCTAATTCGAAAGCATATATCGGTTCAAAGTTGTTTTCAGATAACTCATGCTTATTTGATCTCGATCTCTCCAAACTAACAAAATGATAGGTTCTAGTTGACTCAATCTTGGTTCTTTCAAAATAAGCAAACGATATAAGAATCCTAAGGAGATCTTGAATATACGCCCTTAAAGCGAGAGATGTTTCACCAAAATGAGTTATCCCAAGGGAATCTCAAACCGCATGAAATCGCAAAGTTTTCATATACTTCCTAAGTCAAAATAGGTTAAGTTATTGATAGTGGACAAACCACTATCTGGTGTAAGTATATAGTATATAGTTTGCATATGGAAAATCGAATGTCGTATACTTATCACCACTTTTCGATTTCAACCCCGTACTATCCCCTGATTAACAATGAAGTCGGACAAGTTAGAGAACTACTCTTGCTTCGACGCACACTCTAAAATTCTCATAGATAGAAACGGGCATTCATACCTCAAAATTTAATGTCAAGCATAAGATGAAGTTCCTTCCATATATTTAATGTATTATGACCTATTTATATAAATCAACCCTCTTATACTTATCACACTTCCGAAATTTCGACTTCTCTATCCCTCGCTGTTTAACGGCAAATTTTCTACTGGATTAGAAAACTGCCGAAAAAATTATAATTAAAAATAATCGCAAGCGCATGGCGTACAATTTTATCACGTTGCGAGTATGGGTCGAACCACTAGAAATTGTATTGATTTAAAATTCTACTCAATCAAATTAAATCAAACTTGAGGTTCTTTTTAAGCTAAAAAATTATAAAACTAGCTAGAACAAGTGAATGAAAATATGAGATTAGAAAATAATTTAGAGACAAATTCATTATCATATTTTTACATAAATCAACACAAAAATAATATATGATATCTCTATTTTAATCTTAAGTAGAATTAGTGATGTGTTTATTATAAGCATGATTTATTTATGTTATTAATTAACATAACTTAAACCATCAAAGTATAATACAACAACCAAAACCACTTATCAAATGTAATGAAAATAAGTCAAAGCAAAAGCTATAAGTATGATCTATTTACTATTGTATTTAGTAACATAGATCATCAAATTTTGCTTCTACCTTAATTCACAATCAAAAATCAATTAGTAAAATGATGATGTAAATTGTGTTTATGTTTGAATAAGAAAGCCTATTTGTGAATACAACATAGGCTATCAAATTCACTTTGTAAACTTACATCAAAATCAAACTCTTCATGAAGCATAAAAGATATCATAACTCACATAATATGTTGAATTTACTTAATTTCAAAGAGTTTCATTACCCCTAAATTGAAGGGGTTTAGTTACTCATTTATGTTATCATTTCAACACTTGTAAATTTCAACATAGAAAAATAAGCAAAGTAAGAGCTAATTAAAATAAAAAGAGAATTAATCTACTTGCATAAAATAAATCAACACTACTAATATGAAATAAAAGAGAGCATATAAATGAAAATAAGCATAAAAGAACATGTAAGCATGAAATAAAGGCAAGCAGAAAAAGAAGAGGCTTAGAAAGCCATTTTATTCCTCATTTCATTTTAGGCTACAACTTGCATTCTAATATGGTAAGTGATTTAAGATTCATTACACTAACATAAGAGGGCTATTTATACATGCATAAACCTTAACCTATATTTTATGGGGCTTTTCATATATCCTTTAGAAAGTGTGGCCACCAAGTTATCATTAGAATGAATTAATCCACCATTAAGTATGCATGTAATTTTAACCTCCACTAACTTATGCATTAGCTTTAAATTATATATTAAGGTAAGTGGATAGGTGGGGTCCTCCATGATGCATGAGTTGATTTATTTCCATCGTCGTTTGTCTTCTTTGCTTGTTCATGCATGAATACATAAAAGCCTCAGCATATTTCCATCCAAACTTCTACAAATAAAAGTAAAATGTACAAGTGTATATTCCCAAAATTAATATATGCATAAAATTACCATTTTACCCCCAAGTTGATGCATGAATGATGAATTGAAAGCATTTTTGAAATTTGGTTTTAAACATGTAAAAATACCCAATTATGACATTTATTTAAATAAAAATGGATTAAATATAGATGTCAAAATATGCACATTTACGTGCACATCAAATACCCTCACACTTATCTTTCTATTCAACCACAGATAAAGAAGAACTAAGATAAATTCATTTTTATAAGAAACACGATTGCATTGAGGGTATGCAACAAGCGTTAAACCTCTAGATGTCCCTATTAGGACGAGTGTTGTCTCGTGAGGGTTTTCAGTGGATACTACCGACAAAGTCCAAATGCAACATGAAATTTTTTTACATGTAAGATTATTTACAATGAGATGAATGTAAGTTTTTTAAAATATTTACAAATGAAGAATTTACTTTTAAATTGTCATGAATAAGTTAAACATAAGTTTTGGTCATTATCAAGAAATTTAAGTCCTTTTACTTATCAAAATTTCCAACAAAAATTAAGTTATCATCACAATTAGACTCTAGTTTGGCTAGTTGTTTATCATCACAATTAGACTCTAGTTTGGCTATTTATAACGACTCATAAATTTTGATTAATAAATTTGTTAGTTTAATTTAAATTTTACACTTAAGTTTAGGAAGAAATAAAAATCTTGGAAGTTATGATGAAGCAAATGTTAGAAATTTAAATATAGCAATTGAAATTTAGATTTACAAACTCAAAATGTAAGTGCAATCAATTGAAATTATGAAATTTGTCATACTTGGTTATAAGTTTAATAAAAGAAACAAATGGAATATAGAATTAACTAATGAAATGTATAATCAGAAGTATAATTGAAATGCTACTAATTTAATATAATAAGAAGGTAAGTAATATATGATTGTAAACTTTAGTAAATGAATCAATGTGCAAAGAAATTGAATTAAACATGACTATTAATAAATGAAATTATGTAATAATTGATAAACGATGGCATTCATGAATGAAATAAGATTTGTAAGTAATAAAGGGATAATTAAAATAAACATCTAAACCAATGAATAAAAGAAAAAGGTTGTAAGAAGTAAAAAGTAAAGTAAAGGATAGAATATAAGTGAATGCAATCAGTAAATTATGGAAATAAATGCCAGCATTGAATTGTAATAAATGTAATTAAATGTTACATTTGTGTGAAATGTTAAGACAATGGTTAGGAGTTGTTAAAAGGGATATATTAAAGTAATGAATGAGAAAAACGAATCAATTAATATATGTATTTATTTCTTTAGTATGTTGCATAAGATTTGGAAATCAAATTGCAATTAAAGGAAATTAGGCAGTACGATATTTGGAAATAAAGTTAAGAGTACAACTATTATAAATTACCTAATTTATTTGTCAATGAATTTATTTGAAATAAAGTTCAAATTATGTTAATTAATTAATATGTAGAGAATGTAAAGAAACTAATAGAATGAAAATTTTAGTGTTGAAAATTTTATAGAATGTAAAGTATTTAGAAACCTTAATTAATGTGTTAAATGGATAGAAGTACACATTTAAAAACTTAATATTCATTCAAATTAAATGTAAATAGGCGTATATTAACGTAATAAAATAAAATTAGCATTGAATATGGAATACCCATTACCTGGAAAAATTGTAAAGTTGTAATTGATTTGAAATCTGTAAAAGGGAATAAATTCAAAGTTGCAATTAATTGATGGAATAATAAGGGATAAACTGTAATTTGATAATTCAATGTGAATTATATCCATAAAATGTCAATTTATTTGGTTTAATAATTAAAATGTGAATCAATTGGAATTAAATGAGCCTTAATGTTATATTAATAAGAATTAACGCAATAACTAAATCAGTGCACACCCTATTAATTGAAACAGATGGTAAAGTTAGGATTGATTGAAATTAGTAAATTGGGCAAGGAATTCAAAATTATGTTAACTGATGAAAAATACGTAATAAATAGTAAATTTATAAAATCAATGTCCGTAAGTGGTTATAATATTTATAGTTGATAATAAACGTTACTTGGTGATTATTAATATAATAACGGAAGGCATAAATGTAATAATGGAATAATGGGAATTGTAAATTTACGAATAGTGTATGTAATAAATAAATAGAAAACGTGAAATTTTTCATAAGTAATAAATTGGGAAAGGAAGGGAATTAAGGTAAATTTATATATTGGTTTAAAACGTTAATTTATGTGGGTAATTAATACTATTTCACATTTTGAAAACACAGCCTTTAATACCAAGAAAGATAAATAGGGGTATATATTGTATTGGAATATAAGACAAAAAGGTAACTAAGTTATAGATTAATAATAGACTTAATAAAAGAGTTGAATTGAACCAATCAATTTATTTGGAAACTAATTAACGTGTAAATGAATTTATTATAAATGAAATTAATTTATCACGCTAATTGAAACGAAAATGAAATTTGAATATATTAGTGGAATAAAATGTGAGACAAGTGTTAACTATGGCATAGAGTAATAATAGACTCAATTAAGGGATTAGAATTGAATCTAATCATTTTAGTTGGAATTTATTAAAATTAATTTGGATTCAATTTATAACAAAGAGATTATTTTGAGTAAACGAAATAAAAACTATAATTGGAGAAATTAACACTGTAATTGATAGAGTTATCAACTTTTAAATTACATCTAAACTTTTTTCAATTTTTGTAAATGATTAAGAAATATAAAAGTGATAAAATTTTCAATTATAAGATTGAAATTTAAAGATTGGATTTAATTAATTAATTTACTTATTTATTTATTAATGGAAAAATAGCCATTTTGGCAACTGACTCAGATTTCGACGAAACAAGTTTCATCGGATCCGTAACGGTGAATTATTGTAGGGTTCCAAGTTTCGTAGCGATCGGACTTGTCGTTTGATCGTACGGACTCGAAACGCCTTGAAATTTATGCAATTTAAATCAGTTGAAATCAATTTGAAAATTTTGAATTTAGCATAACTTCTTCTTACGATGGAATTTGAATGTGAAACTTTTTCCATCGCGTTTAGAATATTTTTAAACATATATTTTGATATAGGGTTGATACTTTTCCGTTTCAGAATCGAAACGGGCTTTTTGGGTTAATTATCGTTCAAAACCCAAATCCAACCTAGCCCATTCTTTCTATTCTGTTTGCCTATATATATGTGGTTATAAACCCTAGGTCATTGCTTATTCCTCATTCTGAATGTATGCTCTTCCTCATTCCACTGCAAACCCTAATCTTCCCAATCAAATTTCAAACTAAAAAAAAATTGTGGATCTGCAGCAACTTCTGGTCGCGCTTCGAGTTTCAAAGGCAAAAACGCTGCATCTACTTCGGGTTAGGAAGAAAGTTACTCGGGTCGCTCCGGGTCGTTTTGGCAAAAACTCCAAGCAAGCACCGAGGAATTGAGGCGGTGGACCGAAGTTGAACCCGAAGTCGACTCAGGACCAGAATTTTCCAATCTTCTAATCTTCCTAACTTTTTCATACGAGCTCGGATTCATGCGCGAGTTGTTTTGCTGGGATCGTATTAGAATTACGGACGTTTTGGCGCTAGTTTGCATAGATTCCGAGACTGATCAAATTATGGGTTTAAATTCAATTTAAATTCAAAAGGTGAGTGTTTTAACCCACTCACAATTTCTAAAATTTCTTATGTTTGTTAAATTGATTTATGGTGTGTTTAGAGATTTATTTATAGCTGTTTAGTATATATTTCATCATTATCTCAATTAATTTGCATTCATATAATTTACTTGTTATTTAATTCATTTTTTCATATAAACTGCCAGTTAAAATTTTAGTTAAATTTATTATTGCATATAAACTGCTAGTTAAATTTATTTATTATTGCATATAAACTACAGTTAAACAGTTATTTAATTTATTATTTAAAATTAACCGTCAGTAATTAACTATTATTTATTGATGTGATTGTTTGAATTGGATGATAAATTGTTAAATGTTTGATGATTGATATGATGGATGAATGGATGATGTATTTATATTGTATAAATTGAAAGTTATTATGCATTTTCATTTCATTCAAGATTGCGGTTTGAAATGATATACAACCACATTTTTTATTTTTAAATTGCATATTTAAATAATAAATATCCGTATCACTTGACCATAGGATAGAAAATTATATACAGGCACCGCGGTATATATATAAAATTATTTTTGAAATGATTTTCTATGGTTTTGGTAAGAATACGGTTTAATAAATATTAAATTTTGATATATATATAGTAAAAATTCTTGAATTTAGCTATGTATAAATTTGTTTCGAATTTTAAAATAAGCTAAATAATGAACTTGATTTCGTTTATATAATATGGTTAAGAATATATTTGAAATTCTATTGTATATAGAGTTTAAAATAACTCAAATAAAAGTAAGGTTGAAAATAAATGTGATACGATTTGAATTAATGTATCTAAGAAATTTCCTCGAAAAATTTGTTTGAAATGTAAATAAATTAAGATTTAAAGGGTATGATCTTATAACTTGATTTTTGAGTAGAGGATTTAAACGAATATAAAATTTATTTAAAGAATATTATCAAGTTAATTTAATTAAAAGAATATCCTGTTATTGAAGTTTTAGTGTTTTACTTGAATAATATTTGTTTAGTAAGTAAATATTTCAAATTTAAATAATAGGAATTGGATTTGATATATATTAAATTTTCAAAGAATCCAATTTGAAATAGTGGAATATTTAAAGATTGAAATATATGAACTATAAAGTTTTGAAATATAGAATATTTAAGCTTTGAAATATATGGGAATTAAAATGGTTTATTTGGAGGTTCAAATTGATATTGGGAATTTATTGTGAAATTTTAAAAAGCTGTTTATTTTATAAAGTAATATAGTATTTGAACCATTAAGTATTAAAAGTTATGTTTCAAAGCTTGGTTTCAAGGTATATATATTTGAAAATATTATGATTTTGGGAAAGGGATATTTATAAAATAAAATGATATCATATTGATTTGGGTTTTAAAATTATAAATGATATTGTATTTATATGGTTTGAAAGAGATATTATATTCTAGTTTTAAAGTATAAATTATTTTGAAATAACCGCGGTGTTATAATAACGACTGGTTGTTGAAGAGACCGGGATCGAAAGTTGTCATACTCTCTGCCAACCCCGAAAACCACTTTAACAACCGTCTACGGGGTGGAGATTCCAGAATGAAGTAGGATGGCGACGGCGTTTCCTTTGAGGTAAATACGTAGACCCAGCTCCCATGAGTTGGCATATGGCTAAAACAGGAGCGATCGATGGGTTAATTGAGGTAGCACCTTTGATCGGACACATCCCTTCGATATTCTACTCTGACTTTGGTTTATTCGGTGGCCACTTTTGATTTATTTGATTTGGGGGTGTGGCTCGAGGTGGACGGTAGCTGCGGCTATGCGTTACCACCGACCCGGAAGCGTAATTGGTATATCTACCCTGACATTGCATAGTTGTGCCGTGTCACCTACCCTAGCGCGCCTTATAAGATTTTTGCTTTGTACCATACCTATGAAGTGCCCTCTGACGACATCCAGTACGGGGGAGATTACGGTACTGTATAGACTATGGGAATATATTTGTGTTAAGGGCTATATGGGTAACCCCTTAACGCTATTTAAAAGTAAGTTTATTTTACACTTAGACACTATTATAATAGCGAAATATACTACATAGTAAATAGTTTAACGGATCCTTAGGAGATGTAAATCCCAGCATCTCTTAAGTTACCGCACTCGTATTTATTCCTGTTGATCTAATTTACCTAAGATCTTTTAGTTCTGACTCGAGTGTTTTGTCTTTTCAATTCGCTCGGGTCAGTCCGAGCGTTTCAGGATCAAAGACTTTAGCTCTGGAGGACGAAGACGGAGATTTCTATTGTTATTATTTATTATATTCCACTACACTCATATTGTTCCGCTGCATTGGTATATGGTATGTGTAACTCTGATGTATGTTGTATAAGTATAATCGAATATTTTAAAACAGCTTTATAAACTGTATATTTGATTATTATATTTTATCCTTCCGCTCTGAGATTCTGTTTTGTTTTATTATCTTTCTCGTTTTTTTCTTATTTACCCCATAACAATCCGCCCTTCCGAGCGGTTTGAATTGGCACGTGTGTCGATTTAAAGCGTGCGAAAAGGCGGGATGTTACACTAGTTGTTTAAGTTGATAATATAATGCAACTTTGAAACGGATCATTAGTTGATTATCAAAGTTTTTTTAAAGTGATATTTTCATTTCTTTTAAATAACAAGTCAAATCAAATAAGTGAAAATAGTACTTGGATTTCAATTGCTTTCTCTTTCTTTATTTGAAAATTTTATTGATATTAACAATATTTACATATGCCTAACTCAGAAAACTGAGGCCAAACATATGACCCATGCACTGCCTTTCGGGCTTACGTGGGGGGAATACAGTGCATGGCGAGCATACACACAAGTATGTACACATATCGGTTGCAGGCGTTATTAATAAAATAATTTTTATACACAAACACCTAACTCAGATAAATTAAAGCCAAATATATCGATCAAGCACCGATTTTCGGACTTATGTGTGAAGGGAACAAAGCATGGCGAGTGTACACACTTGCGTGTTAGCACATGACTTTAGGTGTTAATAATATATATATATATATATATATATATATATATTATACATATATATATATATATATTTCAAAAAAAATTATGCGACGAGAGAGTTTTACGATGTCATTTTACCACTTAACATAGAAATTTAAAATGTCATCGCCTTTACTTTAAATCCACCACTTATTAAACAAAAATTTCAATTAGGATATACCTCATAATTATCACCTATGAATCTTCCTATATACTAGTTAAACTATCGTTACTTGTAATCAAACTTTATTTTTATTTTTGTTGAGACTGATAAATTTCAAAGATTTCAATTTAATAACCAAAACTTGTACTTATCCTATGGTGTTTCTTTAAAAATAAATAAAAATGCTCAAAAGAAAATTTGTTTCGAGATTTTTTTTTTATAGAAAATTTGAGTTTTGGAAAGAAAATGCACAAAATAAACCATGAAAAATCAATAAATGAAGACAAGACTCCCCCTATACCCTAAATTTTGATTGTGTCCCCACTGTCAATGCACGATATAATGAGTGTAACAAGGAAAAATATATACATATTCACAAAAGAGGGTTAACATTTCTTACTAGACATAGCATGACTAATGAAGAATCATGAACTCCTCTTGATTATTTAGCAATTCCAAGAAAGGTTTTAAACGATGACCATTGACTTTGAAAATCGATTCATCCAAGGGATCTTTTTTATTTCTATAGCAAGTGTGGAAAAATAGTTCGTATCACAAATGTTTGGTCCATCTCTATTTTAGTTTTCTTGGGAATAAGTGAAGTCTAGATTCATATAAAAGAACTTTTGGTTAGGCAAAAATGTTTTTCTTAGGATAGACTTGTCATGAAAAACTTTTGTTCTTTCTTTGAATTTTTTTTATTTCCATACACATCAGTCCTAAGTTCTTCTAGTTCGTTGAGTTGTAGTTTTCGGTTTTTGCCAGCTTTCTCGAGATCAAAGTTTAAGTTCTTCACTGCCCACAACGCTTTGTGTTCGATTTCAACTGTAAATGGCAAGCTTTCTTGTAAACTAAACGAAATGGGGACATTCCAAGGTTAGTTTTAAAAGTGGTACGGTAAGCCCAAAGTGCATCAGTCAATTTCTAAGACCAACCTTTTCGATTTTTATTAACGGTTTTCTCCAAGATTTTTTTAATTTGTCGATTTGAAACTTCATCTTGGCCATAAGTTTGAGGATGATACGGAGTGGATAACTTGTGTGTTATCGACTATTTCTTCATTAAAGTATCAAAAGAACGATTGCAAAAATGGGTTCCATTATCACTTATTATTGTGTGAGGTATGCCGAACCACGAAAAGCTTTTTCTTTAAGGAATTTTTGAACAATTCTATGGTTGATTGTTTTACACAGAACGGCTTCGACCTATTTGGAGACATAATCGATAGTAAGAAGTATGTACAAATTTCTAAAAGAATTGGGAAAAGGTCCCATAAAGTCAATACCCCAAACATCAAATATTTCAATCGTAAGAATGGGGTTTAAGGGCATCATATTTCATCAGGAAATTTTCCTAGCATTTGGCATCGCAAGTTTTACAATATCCGAATGAGTCTTTGAAAAGAGTAGGCCAGTAAAGCCATATTGAAGTACTTTTTCAGCAGTTTTTCAAGGACCAAAATGTCAACAACATCCTTGGTCGTGACAAAACGAAAGAACGCTTTTGATTTCGAAATCCGGGATGCAACATAGCAAGGTTGGTCGAAATAGTATTTAAACAAGTATGGATCCTCCCAATAGAAGTACTTGACTTGGGAAAGAAATTACAGTTATCTTGTTTCGACCAAAATGAAGGGATTTCCTTAGTGACAAGATACTTCACTATGTCGGCATACCACGAATCGATAGAAACAAAAGGAGTTGTTTACCAAAAAGTTTTCATTGATTGGTAAAGGCGATGGTGCATTAGGAAGACGAGACAACTGATCGGCTATGACAATGTCGGATCCTTTTTTGTCCTTGATTGTAAGATCGAATTTTTGTAGTAAAAGGATCCAAAGAATTAAGTGATATTTAGCATTCTTTTTAGCAAAGAGATATCGATGAGTAGAGTGGTCTGTGTAAACAGTATTATATGAGCCTATCAGATATTTTTTGAATTTTTCAGGTGCGAAAACTGCTACTAGAAGCTCTTTTTCAATGGTTGCGTAATTAAGTTGAGCATCGTTCAGAGTCATACTTGCGTAGTAGATAACGTAAAGGATTTTTTTGTTGTGTTGTCCTAAGACAGCACCAACTCCAAAGTTCAAAATGCCACACATTATTTCAAATGGAAGATCCCAATTCGGTAAGCAAATTACAGGAGCAGAAACAAGTTCGTTTTTGAGACATTCAAAAGCCGAAACACAATCAGAATTAAAGTCGAATGGAACGTCTTTTCCAATAAGAGTCATAAGAGTTTGAGCAATCTTACTGAAGTCTTTCATAAAGCGTCGATAAAATCCTGCGTGTCCAAGGAAAGAGTGAATGTCTTTAACAGTTTTGGGAATGCACGGATTGGCAATGATATCGATTTTTGCTTTACCTACCTCAATGCTTCATTTGAAATGACATGTCCAAGGACTATGCCTTGAGTGACCATAAAGTGACATTTTTCCCAATTTAGAGTTAAGTATTTATCCTTTGCATCGTTTAAGAACCAGTTCAAGATGGTGTAAACACTCAGAAAAAAGTTTCCAAAGATAGAAAAATCGTCCATAAACATTTCAAGAAAATGTTCAATCATATTGGAAAAGATGGTGACCATGCATCTTTGAAAAGTAGCAGAAGCATTGCAAAGGCCAAAAGGCATATGTTGACGCACAAAAGTGCCAAAGGGACACGTGAAAGTTGTCTTCTCTTGATCTTTGGGAGCGATTGGAATTTGGTCATGGCCAGAAAACCATCAAGAAAGCTATATAATTCGTGCCTGGCCAAACGTTCAAACATTTGGTCGATAAAAGGATGAGGGAAGTGATCCTTACATGTTGCAGCATTTATTTTTTGATAATCAATGCAAACACGCCAACCCATTTAAATACGAGTTGGAATAAATTTGTTAGAACCGTTCTTGATAATGATAAGTTCATATTTTTTTGGTACAACATGAATTGAGCTAACCCGCAAACTATCAGAGATTGGGTATATGATACCATTGTCAAGAAGTTTAAGAATCTTTTTATGCACCATATCTTTCATTTTGGGATTTAGCCTACGTTATGCATCTCGAGTAGGTTTGGCTTCATCAATTAAATGAATCCGGTGTTGAACAAGAGTGAGACTAATTCCCTTTATGTCGGTGATCGACCATCCAATTGCTTCCTTCGAATGGATTGAAAGTAAAGAAATTTCTTGATCAAAAGAGAGAGTTGCAGAAATTATGACGGGAATGTTTCGTTATCACCTAATATGCATACTTAAGGTGATCAGGAAGGGGTTTAAGGTCCAACCTCGCGGGTTGCTCGATCAAAGAATTAGGTTGACATTCGGACTCATCTGGAAGCGATTCAAAGAGGAGGGTGTAGTCAATCTCATTGGGAATTGTGTGAGACAATCTTTCACACTCGGCCACGCATTCGTCGTTAAGGTCAATCATGTCCTTTTTGAAGTTTTCATAAATTGCACTAACTACCAACGTTTGGTCATGTGTTTCATTCGATTTGTTTTCAAGATTGAAAAGGTTGAGATCAAAAGTCATGTTTCCAAAAGAAATTTTCATCGAGCCGTTGCGACAATTGATTAAGGCATTTGACGTGGCTAAGAATGGTCGGCTAAATATCAAAGGATTTTAACTCGTATGATTGGTCGCAGGTTGTGTTTCGAGAACGATAAAATCAACGGGGAATATGAATTGCCCTACTCTAATGAGAACGTCCTCAATTTCCCCCATGGGATTCTTAATGGAATGATCAGCGAATTAAAGTGTGACATTTGTTGGTTTGAGCTAACCTAAGCCTAATTATTCATACATAGAGTGTGGAGTCAAATTGACACTAGCGCCTAAGTCTATCAAGCATTTGTTAATCGTCCTGTCTCCAATTGCACACAAGATCGATGGGAAACGAGGATCTTTGTATTTAACGAGAATGGATTGGACAAGGCTCTTTGTACCAAAATTAGCACAACACTCTTCGGAAGTGTTTAAAGAGATAGAATAAAGAAAATGAATGTACAAAGAGGATTATCTAACAAACACTCCAAACAATAATCATAAAAACAACAGAGAAACACAAGATTTAGAGTGGTTCGGCGTATAGCCTACGTCCACTATGAAATGATTGACTTATATTAACTTTTGCCTGCTGGTTACAACTAATTACAACAGTAAAACTCGAATAAAACAGTAATTCCAATAGAGTTTGGACGTATAAGACCCAAAAGTCCTTTTTTCGTAGGTCCTGGTCTGCTATTTATAGGTGTAGGTTGCAAATATCTCGCTCAGATCTCGAAAGACCTCTTCTCTCATGTGGGCGGACCCACACGATTGATCCCATGCCACTTGCACTAGATCCATGTTTGATATAAATGAACTTCGTATCGATCAGTACTTCATCTAATCGAGTCGAGATCGATCATGAACATTCTGTAGGTTGTATGCAGGCTCCTACGAAAATTCGGTGGCAATTGGACTTGTAGATTTTGAGTTAAAATCGATGCAAGTTTGGATTTTTAGATGGCTGTTGAGTTCACATCGATCCTTCTTCGCATCGCTCTGTTCATATTGCTCTGAGCACGCCCCTGCTAGTTGACGTGGCACCAACTTTTTAGATCGCTCCACCCTTCACGTTGAACGATAGTCTTTCCTATGTATATGCCTCGTTCGTATTGACCTGACTTGGCCTTGTTCGTATCGCACGGTTGTGTTTCACTTTTTCGAGACGGACCGTCCTTGGTTTTCAGTTAATTTCTTGGCGTCACGGCCTAGCCAAAAGGCGGGATAACATTTGTCCCCCTCCAAAGTACATCTTGTGAGAACATGACACGCTTTGAAACGTCGCAACCTTCATTCTGAACATTTCTATCTGACTTGTTGTAACGACCCGTCATTCTCGACACTCGAAATTCGACACAAATACGCCACTGTATAATTTGTCAGTTATCGAGTGCCGAAAAAGACAGATTGCTGAGGAAAGAAAGAAGGAGGTAGAAGAAGAGAAAACAAAACAACATCAGAATCTCACAATCGCAGCGGAATAAAATATAATAGATAATAATTGATCTTTACACAAAAAGAATCTATATCTGTTTTATACATTACATCATCAGGATACGTCACGGTCAAAACAATAACTGGACAGTTATCTTAAATTGTCCTTACAAAGCTGACTATATAGCTTATATAGCAAAGCGGAATATACTTCAAATACGCGTGATACGTCACCATCCAACTCGTCTCTTGAGCTCTACAGCATCCTATCCTATACTTGTAATACTCGGTCTGATCCGAGCATTATAATAAAATAACACGCGAGTCAGTCTGGAAAACCAGTGTGAGAAAAATATGCTCAATTTAATTATTAAAGTTTTCAAAATCCTTTGAAAATCAAAGGTATCTCATAAGACCACGCCACAAATAAACTTGTTGTGTTTTTACCTTACGATAACCAAAACATTTCTTATAAAATCCTCTGATATTATAATTGTTCTAAATACAAATACTAATTCAAATAGCTGAAATTGTTACATTATTAAATTCCAGCAATACTAGCCACAAAGTGGGTTCTACGAACAAAACTGTAAAGGCACGTAGGGAGAATGGATTTCCAACTAAAAACTAGGCACTGGGGTACCACATGTCACGGTACCTGATCTAGATCAACATACCAAGGACCCTCCATTCCTCTGCAACACAAGAACGGACTATCCCTTACTGAATAACCCGAGTAAGATCATCCCACGGTTGGGATCAGCAACCGCACACACAACCGAATAAAAATGGACCTCTAGATAGGGATGACCTTACCCTAATTGGGTGCTACCCACTTATCCTTGCTGCATATCCCCTTATTTTCAGTCATTCCCGATTGATGAGGTTCGAGGCTCAGCGTTACCTTTTTAGAGCATTTTCACTTAGAATGCTCACCGTCCCCCTGACGATGTTCTAAAAGCATTCATCCATACAAGTCCGTTCCGAGTTCGAACGAAACAGAAGGCACTACTCCTACTACATCCATTTTGGAATCACTCTCAGGATTAGTAACGATTAGCCCTTCCGCTTTATTATTCCATCTTCGACCCTAAGATCTTGTCTTCATCACGAAAACGTACTCGTTGAATTGAAGTGGTTTTCCGATCTCAAATCCGATCCCGGTCTCATCAAAACAACATTCGATATTTCCCGGTAAACTCAACCATGGTTCTTTAGGAATACTCGGAATAGAATAAGATTGAAGTTCACCTCCTAATCATTAGTGGATAGATTCCCTTATAAACGTCCTAGAAGATCGAACAAGTTTATATATACAGTATAGCACCTCGAATGGTAACTGTACCATATAATTCTCATACCTCTTCTAGATATTCCAAAGTTATATTTGTGTCCAGATTTGATATTCGGTTATTTAACTATCAATTCAACAATCAATTCAACCATATTATTTTATTTCCACTAGAAAACTTCAAGTCTTATAAAAATTAGATTTAATAAATTTAAATCACTTTACTCAAAATTTTATAATATATTTTAAATAAAACTACTTAAAACACTTTATTCAAAATGATAGTTATTAATATCTTTAAAATTTCCAGATACAACCTAAGCCAAAACTACTTTTAAAATAAAGCTAATCTATAAAATATAACTATTTAATAACTTCTTTTTAATCATAATACCAATTTAATCTTTTTAAAATCATTACTACTATAACTAACTAAATAATTATTTACTTTAAAAAATTTAAAACAATTTAAGAAAATAATTTCTCCAAAACACTCTTTTTAAAATCAACTTTAAAACTTTAATTTATACTTAAAAGCTACCTTGAAACATACTTGGCTTTTCGAGAAATACACTTCCATATCAATATAACTCGTATAATCCTTTATAAGTCCTGCACGATTTATCCCAATTTAATTTACGTCCCATTCCCGTAAATTCTTTCAATACTTAAAAATAAAATCACCTTTATTTTTAAAACACATTTTTTTTATCTCCTTATAATCACTTTCAAAAATATATACTTAAATTATTTAAAATAAGGCTACTAAATTACTTAAATAAAAATAATACTTAAGAAATTCTATAAGATTTTCCAAGTAAACTTAAACCAAAATTTTCCTTTAAGATAAAGGTATTATATCAAATATTTATGTTAAAATTTCCTTTTAAAAAATCATAATACTAATCTACCTTTGAAATAATTAACTATCATAATTAACTTAAATAAATATTTACTTTTTCACTTAAAAATAATTAAAATAATAAATTTCCCGAAACATTCTTAAAAACATTTTAAAACGTCTAGTTTATACTTTGAAATCATTTCTTTAAAAATATACTTAGTTTTCTAGGAAAATATATATTTCTAACTTTTAAAAATAAAATCCCCTTTTATTTTTAAAATGAATTACAATTTTTATTATAAATTCCCACCGGAATCTATGGTTCTAAATTTATCCACTGATAAGTATTCCACTTCATTTATAACCCAGTTTGCAAATTTCCAATCCTCATTTCCTTTTAAAAGCATAGTTTCCCATTTAAAAGCACAGTTTCCCAAAGCACTTAATCAATTTTAAAATGATATCCTGGTTTAAATTCCATTTTAAATTTATTACTCGATTTATTCAAATGCCAATTAATTATTTACTAAAAATATTCTTTTCATTTTCTTTAAAAACCCAATTTATTCTATTCTATATTTTAAAATACCAATTTATTTATTCATTCAAACCATAGCATCGAATAATTTAAAATTCCAATTCAATTCTATTACAGAATATCAAATAACACATCACTGATTATGGAAATAATATTAATATTCTGAGGAATCCAGTTGGATCTCTCCAACCTATTTCCTGCATCCATAGATGTTAGCACAATATAAAATATCAATTCCACTTCAAGATGGAATATCGCGGTATAAAGAGTCATCCGCTATTATGCGGGGTGCATAGGGTCTCATCCGCTATATAATATGGGAAATCAATCACTCCAATATATATACTACTACCACTATATATAATATCACATTCAAACAATCAATCAACAATTTAAATTCTAACCATTCAAATTAACTGGAATCCCAGACGTGAGTGAGATAAACTCGCCTTGTTCGTCGAGCGTTCCAGTTTTAAATTAAATCGACTGCCTTCGATTTAATCTAAAATCAACATGAGCTCTAATCGTTCCCAGATCTGAACTACAGCGTAGAGCTCCTCACTATGGTTCAGGCGCCGCAAATTTCGTCAAATACTAATCATGCATGCAAAAGTTATGGATTTTTAATCATTGAATATAATTTATATAACAATTTCTTTTTTTATATATATACACAAATACCATTAGGGCCGTTGACCAAGAAACGAGCAAATCCAAGTCGCACTATCTCTAATACATCTTTGTCCCCAGCTAATCGAACACGAACCCAACAACGCACCAAAAGATGATGGCCGCCCCCTCCCCCCCAAACGACGACCGGACTCAGATCCAAACCATCAACACGCGCGACCAGACACGCTCCACCCATAGTACAAACTCCAACGAGCTCGGCGGCTTCCTCTTGTTTAAAATCGCAAACAACCGCAAACCCTAATGGGTCGATTACGGCACCAAAATCGCGAGCAAGCCCATCATAACTGTATAGATGTTGAGATCTAGTCACACTCTTCAAATGCTTAGTTAGGAGCTTTGGATGTTACCGCCTGGATCAAGAGAATTTTGATGCGGAAGATGATAGATTTCCGGCCATTCATTTCTATGGCGGCGGCGGCGTAAAAACTAGGGTTTTATTTTACTGTGAAGCTAATATATATATATATATGTATGTATGTATGTATGTATGTATGTATGTATGTATGTATGTATATGTATGTATTTATATATTAATTTAATAATATTCTCACAAATTACCTGATTTTCCAAACGAACTCCAAATTAGACATGCCGCCTGGCGTTTATAAGGTTTTACCTGTATTTCGAACACAATGGAACGTGTTCCGAAGCTTAATTAAATCATATGTGGAAGATAACTTTTTAAATCGATTTAAAATATTAAATTTTCGATTTTAATTTCAACATGTTTTTCACCCATACGAACGAAAGGTAACTACCAATACTACGAAATTTGGAATCCGATAATAATTAACTATTACGGATCCAATTGAACTAGTTTCGTCGAATTCCAAGACTGTGTCCTGGAAGGCTATTTTAACTCGTCGATTAAATCAAGCGATTTCAAAATTGTCGAAATCATTTAAATTTCAATTTTAAAGCTTTACTACCTTAATTATAAATCATATAAAATTTATATTCACACTAGAAATCATTCTGATTCATTTTAAATCAAAATCTGATTATTTGCATTATAACTATATAATAAATTCCATTATTAAATTAATATAAATATTCCAATTTTAACTTATCGACTTTGGATTCCAACCAAAGATCCAATATTATAATTCAAATCCAACCTAGACTTTAAATAAATTTTAGAAACCATTTCCATATCTATATACACCTAGATTCATAAATTATCCCAATTTTAAATATTAAATTATTATTATCCCAACCCAATTAAATTGTCATATTTGAAATTATAACTAATTTTATGGATTTAAACAAAATCTTCGTATTTGGAATTGATTATCAATCCACATTCAACATTTAAATGAATTAAATGTCTAAAAGCTAACGACCAAAATTCCGGGCCGTTACATTCTTTCCCCCTTATGAAAATTTCGTCCCCGAAATTTGCTAGGGTAGGAAAATGCTCCTAATCTCACTAACTTTCCCAAAATCCATTTTATTAAAATTTACATTCACTTCTCAAAACCCTTTAGTTTAATCCAAAACTATTAGCTTCATTCTAACTCAAAAACTTTGATTTCTAACATCGTTCCAAAAATCACTTTTTCTAGTTATCCAAAATTTTCAAAAAAAAATTTCTAACTCCCCAAATTTTCGAATTTTTTTGACAGCGTCTCCTTTGTATGGAGAGCCTTTTACAATATCACAAATATGATAAATATATATACATCGACCCACGCGGTCGAAAAACAGAATATATCACAATATATTATTATTTCTTAACTTATTTGCGTAGGCGTACCTTACGTTAGCGTTTATAAGCAAGCGGCTAATTTATTATGCATTTATACGCTCCAAACTATATCCGATTGCCTCCGGTAACTGTACTTACTCAAACAAGCACATAAGTTTCAACAATATGAAATTTTAACAAAAATTTATTTACCTACTAGCCTAACACATCAATTGCATAGCCCAAATAATAAACTTCATAATCCTACATGTTAACCATATATTGTAAGCAATCACAAGATTCAACACTATTTTAATTTCCTCTACAAATCCATTTTTCATTTTATCTTACTTGAAACGATTCACCACCAAGTCACTATATTCAATTCACCTTTGCACCAACTAATCTCATATCCATATCAAATTGATTAGTCACTATATTCAATTCACCTTTGCACCAACTAATCTCATATCCATATCCAATTGATTTATAAGCCTTACTTACATAATTTCACTTTTTACCAATTTCCAAATTCGTATATTTGCATCACATTTATGATTCACCTCTATATATGCAATCCCACTTAATTAAATTTCAATCCATTCCAGTTGATTCAAAAGCCAATTTTACCCACTTCTTTTAATTCATTTTCTTTCGTTTACAACAAAATGATTCATTTCTTATGCAAATTTGCCGTTATTCATGCAAATAATAATTAATTAAGCTTATAACCCTTTGAAATTAATTCCAATGCAAATTTATATTAATTTCATTCCATTCTGAATTATTCACAACCCAACGTTCTCACTTCCATCACATTATTAATTTAAATTCTTTCACTTGCATTCAAATATCCAACAAGTTTATTCAAAACCATTTTTCAACTTACTTAAGTTATTACCACTCCATAATAATTCATTTCTTCTTGCATCAGTTCTATTTCCATTTTAATTTGATTCTCAACCCAATCAAATTTATCAACTTTTATTCAATTCTTATTAAAGTTATCCACCACTTTGTTTGCTAATTTATTTATAAACCATTTAACATAATTACTTCTAAGGTTTATTGTCATCATCCATATCACTGCTTTAATTATAACCAACTTAAAACTTAACTTCATTTCTAAATTCTATTCCAAATTCATATTTCAAATTATCTTCAATTCATGTTTAATTTATTTACCCTTACATTAAATTCATTTCTTGTTATCGATTACTTAATCATTAAATTTTGGGTATGATTTTCACTTTCCTAGCTTAATAAGTTATATAAACTTATCTATTTACAATTTTTTTAGTTTCCACTTAAGTTTATTCCCATTAAATATTTAAATCATATAGTTACATAAATATTTCACCATTTATTTTTATATTCAACTTACTCAAGTCCAATTCACTCTCTATTTACAATTCAAAATTTTACTTTCCCAATTGTTTTACCTTATTACGAAACCATCTTCATCCTGTTTTATTATTTTATCTCTCAATTTATAAGTCCTAAAACTTATTTACTTAAAATCTTATATTGCTCACTTGAGTCTATTTACATCTTATATCCATAATTCTGGATTATTTATTTCATTTAAAGGCTAAAGTGTATTCATTCCATTCAATAATAGTAGCTTATACAATTATCCTACCTTTCCACATAATATCCAATTCAATTCAAATCCAGGTTGAATTTTATTCAAATTATCTTAAGTTAAATTCCAATATATCTTGTCCACTTTGATTTACTCAAGTTAAAAATTTAACTCTAGGATTAAATTTTCAATTTCCTTTCTTAACTATATCAACCTTACTTTAAAAATTTAATATCGATTTCTTTTTGACTGTTCACATCATTTAAATAGAATTCCCATAATTCAATTGCCCGTTTTTATTTCAAACTATATTGAAATCATAAGTAACACATATCCTCTTGATATATCAATCAAACCTTCAGATTTCCAAAACAACTTGGTTTCACCCAACAATTTCCCTTTTTGAAATTTCTAAAACAACTTGTTTATCAACAAGTCCAAACAAAAATTTATACCAAACCACCCAGTAGTAATCCATCACTTAGAAACTCGAAAATGAATGCTGATGATTGGTTATCATCACCAGGATTATGTTCCAGTGATTGAAGTGAGTTCATTGCTCTTTACTCCTAAAAATTCATTTTAAAACAATTTTTATTCAAAAGTATTTCCCAAAATAATACTCCTTTATTTCCTTTAAACACTTTGGAAAACATTTCAAAAATTCTCACGACTAAAATCCTAAACTTTTTGTTCAAATTCATTTAAAAACATTTTCCAAAATTCCTGGGATCTAAATTTTGGTTTAAATCAAATTTTGGTTATGTTCCACTATATTATTTCATACTTTCATAATTCTATTTGGTTATAGATATATATAACCGTTTCAAATATTTATTTCTTATTTGATTATAATATTAACAACCAAACATCCAAATATATATAATAATTTCAGAAAATTATTTCTTCTATATCAAAATATAATTTTGGGTAAAATTATTTCGCTTACCCACTTTAAAAACAATACTATTTCAGTTTATCTTGTTTAAGTTTAGAAACCCCTATCGATACAGTTGTACTTCCCGTACCAACTGGAATTCATAAACACTCAATCGATAGGTCAACACAGTATAAAAACAGTTTTTTATATTCACTAATAAATACACGCTCATAGCTATTAATATACTCAACTCATTCTAGAGTACTGTTGACTCTATCTTTAATGAGTAATTTCCCCACCAAAGCCTAGGTTACCATCAACCTAAGCACTGATACTACTGTAACGACCCATCCACTCGACCTTTGAAATTCGGCACAAATATGCCACTGTATAATATGCCGACTATCGAGTTCCAAAAAGACAGATTACCGAGGAAAGAAAGAAGGAGGTAGAAGAAGGGAAAACAAAGCAACATTAGAATCTCACAATCGCAGTGGAATAAAATACAATAGATAATAACTGATCTTTACACAAAAAGAATCTATATCTGTTTTATACATTACATCATTAGAATGCATCGTAATCAAAAAAGTTACTGGACAGTTATCTTTACTTGTCCTTACAATGCTGACTATATAGCTTATACAGCACAGCAGAATATAGTTCAAATACGTGTGATACGTCTCGTATTCCAAATCATCTGCTGAGATCCATAGCATCTTACCCTGTACTTATAATACTCGGTCTGATCCAAGCATTATAATAAAATAACACCCAAGTCAGTCTGGAAAACCAGCGTGAGAAAAATACACTCAATTCAATTATTAAAGTTTTCAAAATCCTTTAAAAATCAAAGGTATCTCGTAAGACCATGCCACAAATAAACATGTCAGGTTTTTACGTTACGGTAACCAAAACATTTCTTATAAAATCCTCTGATATTATAATAGTGTCTGAGTACAAATACTTGTTCAAATAGCCGAAATTGTTACATTATTAAATTCCAGCAATCCTAGCCACAAAGTGGGTTCTACAAACAAAACCGTAAAGGCACGTAGGGAGAATGGATTTCCAACTAATGACTAGGCACTGGGGTACCACCTGTCACGATACCTGGTCAAGATCAGCATATCGAGGACCCTTCCGTTCCTCTGTAACACAAGACCAGACTACCCCTTACTGGATAGCCTGAGTAAGATCACCCCATGGTTGGGATCAGCAACCGCCCACACGGCCGAATAAAAAGGGACCTCAGGACAGGGATGACTTTACCCTAATTGGGTACTGCCCACTTAGCCTTGCTGCATATCCCCTAATTTTCAGTCTTCCTAGGTTCGAGGCTCAACGTTACCTTTTTAGATCATTTTCACTTAGAATGCTCACCGTTCTCCTGACGATGTTCTGAAAGCATTCATCTATATAAGTCCATTCTGGGTCCGAACGGAACCGAAGGCACTACTCCTACTACATCCATTTTGGAATCACCCTTAGGATTAGTAGCGATTAACCCTTGCACTTCACAGTTCCATCTTCGACTATAAGCTCTTATCTTAATCATGAAAATGTACTCGTTGGATGCAAGTGGTTTTCGGATCTCAAATCCGATCCCGGTCTCTTCGAAACAACATTCGATATTTCCCGGTAAACTCAACCCTGATTCTTTAGGAATACTCAGACGAGAATAAGATCGGAGTTCACCTCCTAACCGTTAGTGGACGAATTTCCTTATAAACGTCCTAGAAGATCGAATGATTTTATACATACAGTATAGCACCTCGAACGGTAACTGTACCATATAATTTTCAGACCTCTTCTAGATATTCCAAAGTTATATTTGTGTCCAGATTTGATAGTCGTTCATTAAACTATCAAATAAACAATCAATTCAATCAAATTATTTTGTTTCCACTAGAAACTTCAAGTCTTATAAAAATTAGATTTAATAAATTTAAATCACTTTACCCAAAATTTTATATACTTAAAATATTTTATATAAAACTACTTAAAACGCTTTATTCAAAATGATAGTTATGAAAATTTTTAAAATTTCCAGATACAACTTAAGCCAAAACTACTTTTAAAATAAAGCTACTCTATAGAATATAACCATTTAATAATTTCTTTTTAATCATAATACCAATTTAATCTTTTTAAAATCATTACTACTATAACTAACTAAGTAAATATTTACTTTAAAAAATTTAAAACAATTTAAGAAAATAATTTCTCCAAAACATTCTTTTTAAAATCAACTTTAAAACTTCAATTTATACTTAAAAACTACTTTGAAACGTACTTGGCTTTTCGGAAAATACACTTCCATTTCAATATAACTCATATAATCCTTTATAAATCCTGCCCGATTCATCCCAGTTTAATTTGTCCCAATCCCGTAAATTCTTTCAATACTTAAAAATAAAATCACCTTTATTTTTAAAACATATTTTTTATCTCCTTATAATCACATTCAAAAATATATACTTAAATTATTTAAAATAAGGCTATTAAAATTACTTAATACTTAAGAAATTCTATAAGAGTTGCCAAGTAAACTTAAACCAAAATTTCCCGTAAAGATAAAGTTATTATATCAAATATTTTTAAGTTAAAATTTCCTTTTAAAAAATCATAATACTAATCTACCTTTAAAATAATTAACTACCATAGTTAACTTAAATTAATATTTACTTTTCACTTAAAAATAATTAAATAATAAATTTCCTGAAACATTCTTAAAAACATTTTAAAACTTCTAGTTTATACTTTGAAATCATTTCTTAAAAATATACTTAGTTTTCCAGGAAAATATATTTCCAACTTTTAAAAATAAAATCACCTTTTATTTTTGATATGAACTTCAATTTTTCTTACAAATTCCCACCGGACTCTATACTTTCAAATTTATCCACTGATAAATATTCCACTTCATCTATACTCCAGTTTGCAAATTTCCATTCCTCATTTCCTTTCAAAAACACAGTTTCCCAAAACACTTAATCAATTTCAAACTGATATCCTGGTTTAAATTCCCTTTTAAATTTATTACTCGATTTATTCAAATTCCCAATAATTATTTACCTAAAAATATTCTTTTTATTTCCTTTAAAACCCCAATTTATCCTATTCTATATTTTAAAATACCAAATTATTTATTCATCAAAACCATAGCATCGAATGACTTAAAATTCCAATTCAATTCTATTACAGAATATCAAATAACATATCACTGATTATGGAAATAATATTAATATTCTGAGGAATGCAATTGGAACACTCCAACCCGTTTCCCTGCATTCACAGTTGTTAGCATAATATAAAACACCAGTTCCACTTCTAGATGGAATATCGCGGTATAAAGGGTCATCCGCTATTATACGGGGCGCATAAGATCTCATCCGCTATATAATACGAGAAATCAATCACTCCAATATATTTATACTACTACTACTATATATAATATCACGTTTAAAAAAACAATCAATAATTTAAACTCTAACTATTTAAATTAACTGGAATCCCGGATGTGAGTAAGATTAACTGACCTTGTTCGTCGAGCGTTCCAATTATAAATTAAATTGACTGCCTTCGATTTAATCTAAAATCTCCGTGAGCTCCAATCATTCCCAGATCTGAACTGCAGTGTAAAGCTCTTCGTTGTGGTTCTGACGCCACCAATTTCGTCAAATTCTGATCATGCATGCAAAAGTTATGGATTTTTAATCGTTGAATATAATTTATATAACAATTTCTTTTCTTTTCTTTTTATATATATGTGTATATATATACACACACAAATACCATCAGGGCCATTGACTAAGAAAAGAGCAAATCCAGGCCGCACTATCTCTAATACATCTTTGTCCCCAGCTAAACGAACACGAACCCAACAACGCGCCAAAAGATGATCGCCAGCCCCCCTTCCCCCCAAACGACGATCGGACTCAGATCCAAACCATCAACACGCACGGCCAGACACGCTCCACCCACCGTCCAAACTCCAACGAGCTCGGCGGCTTCCCCTTCTTGAAAATCGCAAACAACCGCAAACCCTATGTCACGACCCGACTTTCCACTCCCGGAAAACTGCGTCATGAATTAAGAAAGAAAGGGATAGAAAAGAGAATAGAAAGAAGAGAAGAAAGAACAACATCAGAATCTTACACAACGGAACGAAATAATTATGTTAATAACATAAATATTACATAGTTTACAACAATATCAGAGTACACAGATATACAACACATACTAGACAGTTATAAACACCTGTCTAGTTATACAACTCAACACAACAACTTCAGAGAACACACAGCGGAAAACTAGATATATCTACACGCGGAAGCCTCCTGCTCCATTGCTCCTCCATAATTCGTCAAAGCTAATTCTGAATCCTAACCTGAATTCCCTTGACTACTCATAAAAATTTGAGTACCCAGGAGTTTATGAAAACAAAAATAAACTCCGGGTCAGACATGGGTCTGGTGTGAGTAACAGGTTAAGGTTGCTTAACTTTTAAAACCTTTTGAAAAGAAAGGTATCACGTAAGACTTCCCACACATAAACATGGAAAAGTTTTTACCTTACGCTAACCAAAACATTTGATAGGAAATCCGATGATATTATAATAGTGTCTAGGGTTTTTAAATAAATAAGAAATAGCCGAAATTGTTACATCTATTAAATTCCAGCTACTAGCCACAAAAGTGGGTAATACAATCAAAACCGTTGGCACTTATTGGATTTTGGATTCCATACAATGGCAGGGCTACTGGGGTACCGCCCGCCACAGTACGTGGCCTAGATCAGCGTACCGAGGATCACTCCCGACCCCCTGCAACACAAAGCCGGACTCATTCCTTACTAAATAGTTCCGAACAAGACAACCCCGTGGTTGTAGCAAGCAACCACCCACACAGCCGAATATAAAGGGACTTCTAGACAGGGATCAATCTTGCTCTCCAGTGGGTGCGACCCACGAAGCATTGCTGCACCTACCCTGTTTTAGCCATTCCCGGTTGATGAGGCTTGAGGCTACGATTACCTTTATAGGACATATCACTTAGAATGCTCATCGTTCACCTGACGATGTGCTGAAAGCATTCAATCCATACAAGTTCGTTCCGGGTTCGAACGAAACCGAAGGCATTATCTCGTTACACTCATTTTGGAATCACCCTCAGAGTTAACGACAATAACCCTTGCACTCTAAACCACCATCTCGAATCTATAAGAACTAATTTCGTCAACTCATCACGGAATCACCCACAGAGTTATACTGACGTATAGCCCTTACACCTCGAGTCTTCACTCGCTTCACTTGGATTCACGACCTAACGTTATTTGGAATCGATGTGGTTTTCGGATATCCAAATATGGAAACCCGATCCCGGTCTCATCGAAAACCAAAGCGTGTCTTTTAGGGTCCAGGTTGTTTTAAAGTTTTAAAACAATTCAATTACAGTATCTATGTACACACAGATAGATAATTCATAAGTCATAACTGATAATCAACATTATCACATAACAGGTAATTCACATCACCAATATCAAAAAGATATACCATATATCACAATAGATAACCTATGTCATCATCACAATACAATCAAACATCCATACCACACGATAATATTTATCTCATTACTGAAATTTCAAAACATCCAAGTCAATCAATGACATCCATTCATCCATAAGCAATGATTTACTCATCATCCTATAATTAATTTTAAATGAATTAAATTAACTATCTCTATTGCAAATTAATTTAAAATGAATTAAATTAATTACTCCATCTTTAATTAATTTAAAATAAATTAAATTAATTTCTTCATCAATACAAATCTTGCTTACTCAATCATTTAATTGATTACAAACAATTTATCAATCATAAATTACTTTAATTAATCACTCTTGATTAATTACCCTTAATTACATTCATGTTATTATCCTCAATTAATTTCACACAAATTAATTATCCTCACTAAACAGTAATTAACCTTTAATTACATCAATTAATTAATCATAATTATTTACATTAATCTTTAATTAATTACATTAATTAATTACCTCTAATTACTTATTATTGATTAATTAATCTTAATTAATCAAATTTAATTACATCATTAATTAAATAATTAATGATCTTTAATTATTCCTTAAATTAATTACTCAAAGTAATTAACTAATTTAATTACTATATTAAACCAAATTAATTATCCTTAATTTTATTTCTTAATTAATCCCTTGATTAATTACTAAATAATTAATCCAAATTACTCATTCTTAAACATCTCCTTAATTACAATCTGCAATTACTTAACTAAGTAATTTCCAAGACTTTAATTACATAAGTAATTATTTATAAAACTCAAGTGTTTATAATTAATTAAACTTAATTAATTAAAATAAACAATCACATTAAATTAATTATATTAAATAATTAATTTCTTAATTACTTTACTAAGTAATTATACTCAAACCATTTACATTTGATTATTATTAAATTAATTAATCTAATTATAAAAATTAACTACATCAATTAATTGTTAAATAATCATGGTTAATGACCTTCATTACCCATTCTCTAATTATTTTATAAAGTAATTAACTTAAATTAATTACCAATTAAATTATCTTTAATCATTTATTAATTAAAGTTAATTATTAAATTAATTAGCCTTGATTAAAACTTAATCACATAATTAATATTCATTTATCATTAATTAATAACTTAATTAATGATCTTAATTCCAAATTTAATTAATTAATTAATAAATCTTAATTACCTTGTTAATTAAATTCTAAAACATAATTCTTAATCAAATTTTCAAAATAAACATAACTTAATTATGTTTTAAAACAATTTAATTTAAAACAAAGTACTTATGAAATTACTTTTAAATTTCAATTTAAATTCAAGTTTAAAACTTATCAAAGTTTTAAATAATTTAAAACTTTTTAACTTGCAAATCAAACAAATGCTATGGAAATTTTTAAAGTTAATGTCATTTCAAAACTTCCAATAATTTAAATTTCCATTTTAATTTGAAACTTCAAATTTAACCCTTCTTTTAAATTTATACCTGAAATTCAAATTAAACTTTTGAATTCCCAGATTTTAAAATTAACTTCAACTCTATTCATATTTTTATAGTCTTATTATTTAAAAGTTTAAACTTTCTTATCAACATGATATTGTTAAATAAAGTAAATCTTTTAAACTTAAGTTTCTGTTTAAAAACTGAAATTTTAAATTCAAATGAGAAATTAAACTTGCGTTTAAATTTGAACTTAAATTTTACTCAAAACCATAACTGCAGATTTAAAAAGATTTAAACCTAGATTTGCAGGAAACAGAAAACAGGTTTCAATTCAAACCTGGAATTTAAATTCAAAGTAATTCAAACTTGAATTAAATTTTAAACCTAAACTTTATTTAAAACCTATAACTACAGATTTTTAAATTTGAAACCCCAGATTTTAAAAGTTTAAAACCCAAAAAAAAAAATTAAAAAAAAAACAAAACACAGTTTACTGTGTAAACTGTAACTACAGGTCAACCCAAGAAACATCAATTCCTACTTCGGGTTTCCTACAGCCTTGCTTCGAGTTTCTCATTGACCTGCTTCGAGTCATTTCCCATTTTTACTCCGAGTAAACTCAAACTTCCCTGAAAATACTCTCAAACCCACAGTTTTTCCAGAAAACATGTCGCCGTGCATATGCACGGCGATCACCACCCCTTGGCGATCATCAGTGATGATCCAACAACTACCCGACACCCATCACTACTCTAACATCAACCCAGAGCAACAGAAATCAAAGAATTCCAAATAATTCCCAAATTTTAAAACCTGGAATTTTTTTTTTACAGGTTTCAACACCAAAACCTGTCATAGGCCGTAGTTCACCACCCCGACCATCTGAAAGTCCATCTCTACGGCAATGAAACCATCCATACACCTACTACATATTCTCCAAAAACCAGAATACTCGATCCATCCATCACTACTTACTAACCCAAACTTTAACCCCCTGTTCAAACTAGGGTTCAAACTAAAAACTGCCCAACTGCAATCAATCTTGTAATTATAATACTCATCTCAGATTTTTCTATGGATCTATGTTTCTTACTTAGTAACTCACAAGAATTTCAGAATTTTCCAATTCAAAAATCAATGGAATTTGCACAGATTTTATTCCTAGTTCAATACAAAACTGCTGCTGAATCTTTCCTCTAAAAATTCTAATTCTTGATTCAAAAATCAAGTTATGGTAAGTACTTTATTTATGAATCTGAGGCATGATATCAATATGGTTGAGTTTAATTAAAAATACATCATGCAAAGTTTACTTGTGATAACAGGGTCAATACTGTTTATATCCATTTTTCTTTTACATTAGCTTAAAACTTTAAAAGTTAACTAAATATAATTTATAACCTTACTTATAAATCTAATCATACCAGAAGTTTAAGTTAAAAGATAAAGTTTTAATAAAAACTTCCTAGGAAATCAAGAAAACAGATCATGTAAACAAACAACAGTATACTCACTTTACATTCCACTTAACACAGCAATACTTATATATATATATATATATATATCAAACAATTTAGCATGCAACTCTATTTTAAAATTTGAAGTTAAAAGTTACTCACTTGTTAATGCAGAGCTCAGTTGTCTTTTTTTTTTTTTGAAACTCTGCAGAAAAGAATGCAGACTGGATCCTTGCTTCATGTTGAATTAGTATGCAGACTTTTAAAAATGTAGGTGTACTTCCTCTGATTTTCAAAACTGAGTTGAACTCCTGATGAAATGCCCATGATCACAGCCTAATCACTTGCATGTAGGAAATAGATGATGCTGAGTTGATCATTGGTGGAGTATGCAGGTACTCTGATTTGAGATTTGCAGATGAAGGATTTTTGAGAATGCAGATTTGAATATGAGTTTGGGATATGCAGATTTGTTGTTGAATTTTATATGCATTTGTGAATGCAGATTTTTAGATATGCAGGTGAATTTGATGAGGAGTTTGTATATGCAGAATTTTGATTGTGGATTGTTATATGCAGATTTCTTTGGATTTGAGAAAATGCAAATGCAATATGGAAATGAAGATGTAAGTTTAAACTAAATGTATTTCAGATTTATGAAATAAAAGAAAGATTAAAACTAATTTTAACACTTGTCTATTATTTCAACACTTGTCAAATGAATGTATAAGAATTTAACACATGTTATCTTTAAAAGTAGTTAATACTAATTACAAATGTATGTTATATTAGCTTAAATTAAATTTGTTAGTTTATATTTAACATATGTATAAATTTACAAATGGAAATAAAAACAAATCATGTAAATAAATGAACTTATACATATCAAAAATTAAGACAATCAAACAATATAAAATTTTATACTTTTTAAATTTAAATTCAACTAAATTCAAAATCAAATATTTTTCAAATCAAGTTATACATATAAATTCAATTTGAAATAAACATTACAAATCTTATTCAAAATTCATTTAGAAAGATAATACAATACAATATTGTTTTTATAAATTTCTTATTATTAAATTAAAATCATTTTTCAAGAAATTATATTTTTATTAAATAAATTATCTATTTTATTACACCATAAAACATTTTATTGAATTTATTCTAAATTTAAAACAATACCAATTTATTTAAAATATGAACCATATATTTATATTGTAAATAGAAATCCATTTATATCATTTAAAAGATAAAATAACCAATTTAAATAATTATTGAAGAAGATTATTAAATTTATCTGAATAATTATTATCAAAATATCAATATCATTTTAATTTTAACTACAGATTATTAAATTGATATTGTTAAAAATTCCGGGATGTTACAATCCTTCCCCCTTAAAAGAATTTCGTCCTCGAAATTTAAAACAAAGGTAATTTAATAATCTTATTGAATTTTAAATTTTTAAACACAAGCATATATCAAACATATGCTAACAACCAAAAACAACCAATTCAATCAATCAAACAAATCTAATTATCCAAACAAAATCTGGATAAAATTCTATCGAGTTTCCCCAGGTGTATATATATATATCCACCGGGATACTCGCTCTAGAGAATCCAAACAAACAATACTATGAAGCTGCAAAGCTCCTATACAACTATATCTATAACACTAGACAAGATATCAGACTACAAACGAGTCTGACTCAACAACCAAAACTCAGAACTGCTGGTTCCACAACCAGAGACAGATCATACATGTACAACCTCAGAGATACGTGAAACTCATCAAATTCCAGTTATCCAAACTGGCAATCCAATCCTGTAGATCAATCACTTATTCTCCAAGATCACATAAAAGATCCAAACACTTCAGAGCTAACTCCTCAGACTTACCCAAATTATAGCTCACTTAAAATCAGAGAAAACTTATCCCAAATTAAATCTCCAACAACTTATCCAAAATTAAATCTCCAACCATAGAGTCCAAATCCCTCCGACTCTTATCCACAAAATCTCTTCAGACAATCCTGGCTACCTATAGCCTACCAATCAGCTCAACCTTCGCTGATGCCTCTAGAAACAAACTAGACCAACAACTTCAACAAAATGATCTCCTCAAGATCAATCAAAACCAAGAACTCAAACTCAACTCCTCAACATCAGACGACAACAACTCACTTCTCCTGATCAGAAAAAGATAGGCAGATACACTCCCCAACTGCTTCCGCTGCTCAACTCTGATCCGAAGTGGAAGAAAAATGCTGAAGAAGAACACAAGCACTAACTGGACAACACACCCCAGAGATATGATTCAACAAATTCATAAGAAAAATTCAGAAGTTCCTTTAAACTCCAAGCTGCTACACCAACTCAATCTCCTTGAACCATCCTTCTATAAGCTGAATTACCGGTACCACTCCTAGAATTCCAGACGATAAGAAAGCTCAATCTCCAGATGGGAACCAAACTCTGACTTCCTAAAGACATCCAGAAAACTCAGATAACCCAAGAGAACACTCCAACAATCGCAAGTCACTTTTGCGATCCACCCAAACCAAATCCAAGTAAAATTGTTCTCCCTTAACCAAATAGAACAGCTTAAACTTAACTAGCCAACCCATCGAAGAAACGGGTTCACTCAACTGTTTCTGAACTCCACTTCAGAAAACTGCTAAACCAAAAGATCTCTAGCCAACACCGAGAACACCCCAAACTACACTGCTGCCACAGATGCCAAAGAATTCCCAAAACCAAGCTCTCCGAGAAACTCGGACTTCAAAGCAAACAGAACTCTAGCTGACCACAGTCACAACACTGAAGCAGACTCACCTCCTTAACTTGTTCCAAAGAAATCATCTTCGGGAACATCCATAGTCACTACATCTCATCACGCAGCTACTACTCCTTAAGGTAACAAAATACCATCACCCACTTCTGCCAACCAACAGATCCAACTACTACTCATCCAACTTCAGAAATAAACTCCGAACCTTAACAGGTTTCCTTTAGAGATCAATAAAGTTATTCATCACTACAGAATTCACTCGAGACGGTATTAGGTCTACAGTCTCGACAAAACACCTTCAACCTCAAACATTCAAACTCCAACCAATGGTAGTCATGTCACACACTACTACCCCATCTACCTTTATAACTTATATTGGAAAACCTGAACAGGTAACCCAACAGATAGGTAGAAATAAATATATATATATAAATATACATTAAAAATTACAAGTACGCTCTCTCAAGAAAGACACCACTACAGAGCCTAGGTATTCACTCAACCTGGCTCTGATACCAACTGTCACGACTCGACTTTCCACTCCCGGAAAACGTCGTCATGAATTAAGAAAGAAAGGGATAGAAAAGAGAATAGAAAGAAGAGAAGAAAGAACAACATCAGAATCTTACACAACGGAACGAAATAATTATGTTAATAACATAAATATTACATAGTTTACAACAATATCAGAGTACACAGATATACAGCACATACTAGACAGTTATAAACACCTGTCTAGTTATACAACTCAATACAACAACTTCAGAGAACACACACGGAAAACTAGATATATCTACACGCGGAAGCCTCCTGCTCCATTGCTCCTCCATAATTCGTCAAAGCTAATCCTGAATCCTAACCTGAATTCCCTTGATTACTCATAAAAATTTGAGTACCCAAGAGTTTATGAAAACAAAAATAAACTCCGGGTCAGACATGGGTCTGGTGTGAGTAACAGGTTAAGGTTGCTTAACTTTTAAAACCTTTTGAAAAGAAAGGTATCACGTAAGACTTCCCACACATAAACATGGAAAAGTTTTTACCTTACGCTAACCAAAACATTTGATAGGAAATCCGATGATATTATAATAGTGTCTAGGGTTTTCAAATAAATAAGAAATAGCTGAAATTGTTACATCTATTAAATTCCAGCTACTAGCCACAAAAGTGGGTAATACAATCAAAACCGTTGGCACTTATTGGATTTTGGATTCCATACAATGGCAGGGCTACTGGGGTACCGCCCGTCACAGTACGTGGCCTAGATCAGCGTACCGAGGATCACTCCCGACCCCCTGCAACACAAAGCCGGACCCATTCCTTACTAAATAGTTCCGAACAAGACAACCCCGTGGTTGTAGCTAGCAACCACCCACACAGCCGAATATAAAGGGACTTCTAGACAGGGATCAATCTTGCTCTCCAGTGGGTGCGACCCACGAAGCATTGCTGCACCTACCCTGTTTTAGCCATTCCCGGTTGATGAGGCTTGAGGCTACGATTACCTTTATAGGACATATCACTTAGAATGCTCATCGTTCACCTGACGATGTGCTGAAAGCATTCAATCCATACAAGTTCGTTCCGGGTTCGAACGAAACCGAAGGCATTATCTCGTTACACTCATTTTGGAATCACCCTCAGAGTTAACGACAATAACCCTTGCACTCTAAACCACCATCTCGAATCTATAAGAACTAATTTCGTCAACTCATTACGGAATCACCCACAGAGTTATACTGACGTATAGCCCTTACACCTCGAGTCTTCACTCGCTTCACTTGGATTCACGACCTAACGTTATTTGGAATCGATGTGGTTTTCGGATATCCAAATATGGAAACCCGATCCCGGTCTCATCGAAAACCAAAGCGTGTCTTTTAGGGTCCAAGTTATTTTAAAGTTTTAAAACAATTCAATTACAGTATCTATGTACACACAGATAGATAATTCATAAGTCATAACTGATAATCAACATTATCACATAACAGGTAATTCACATCACCAATATCAAAAAGATATACCATATATCACAATAGATAACCTATGTCATCATCACAATACAATCAAACATCCATACCACACGATAATATTTATCTCATTACTGAAATTTCAAAACATCCAAGTCAATCAATGACATCCATTCATCCATAAGCAATGATTTACTCATCATCCTATAATTAATTTTAAATGAATTAAATTAACTATCTCTATTGCAAATTAATTTAAAATGAATTAAATTAATTACTCCATCTTTAATTAATTTAAAATAAATTAAATTAATTTCTTCATCAATACAAATCTTGCTTACTCAATCATTTAATTGATTACAAACAATTTATCAATCATAAATTACTTTAATTAATCACTCTTGATTAATTACCCTTAATTACATTCATGTAATTATCCTCAATTAATTTCACACAAATTAATTATCCTCACTAAACAGTAATTAACCTTTAATTACTTCAATTAATTAATCATAATTATTTACATTAATCTTTAATTAATTACATTAATTAATTACCTCTAATTACTTATTATTGATTAATTAATCTTAATTAATCAAATTTAATTACATCATTAATTAAATAATTAATGAACTTTAATTATTCCTTAAATTAATTACTCAAAGTAATTAACTAATTTGATTACTATATTAAACCAAATTAATTATCCTTAATTTTATTTCTTAATTAATCCCTTGATTAATTACTAAATAATTAATCCAAATTACTCATTCTTAAACATCTCCTTAATTACAATCTGCAATTACTTAACTAAGTAATTTCCAAGACTTTAATTACATAAGTAATTATTTATAAAACTCAAGGTTTATAATTAATTAAACTTAATTAATTAAAATAAACAATCACATTAAATTAATTATATTAAATAATTAATTTCTTAATCACTTTACTAAGTAATTATACTCAAACCATTTACATTTGATTATTATTAAATTAATTAATCTAATTATAAAAATTAACTACATCAATTAATTATTAAATAATCATGGTTAATGACCTTCATTACCCATTCCCTAATTATTTTATAAAGTAATTAACTTGAATTAATTACCAATTAAATTATCTTTAATCATTTATTAATTAAAGTTAATTATTAAATTAATTAGCCTTGATTAAAACTTAATCACATAATTAATATTCATTTATCATTAATTAATAACTTAATTAATGATCTTAATTCCAAATTTAATTAATTAATTAATAAATCTTAATTACCTTGTTAATTAAATTCTAAAACATAATTCTTAATCAAATTTTCAAAATAAACATAACTTATTTATGTTTTAAAACAATTTAATTTAAAACAAAGTACTTATGAAATTACTTTTAAATTTCAATTTAAATTCAAGTTTAAAACTTATCAAAGTTTTAAATAATTTAAAACTTTTTAAGTTGCAAATCAAACAAATGCTATGGAAATTTTTAAACTTAAAGTCATTTCAAAACTTCCAATAATTTAAATTTCCATTTTAATTTGAAACTTCAAATTTAACCCTTCTTTTAAATTTAAACCTGAAATTCAAATTAAACTTTTGAATTCCCAGATTTTAAAATTAACTTCAACTCTATTCATATTTTTATAATCTTATTATTTAAAAGTTTAAACTTTCTTATCAACATGATATAGTTAAATAAAGTAAATCTTTTAAACTTAAGTTTCTGTTTAAAAACTGAAATTTTAAATTCAAATGAGAAATTAAACTTGCATTTAAATTTGAACTTAAATTTTACTCAAAACCATAACTGCAGATTTAAAAAGATTTAAACCTAGATTTGCAGGAAACAGAAAACAGGTTTCAATTCAAACCTGGAATTTAAATTCAAAGTAATTCAAACTTGAATTAAATTTTAAACCTAAACTTTATTTAAAACCTATAACTACAGATTTTTAAATTTGAAACCCCAGATTTTAAAAGTTTAAAACCCAAAATTTTTTTTAAAAAAAAACAAAACACAGTTTACTGTGTAAACTGTAACTACAAGTCAACCCGAGAAACATCAATTCCTACTTCGGGTTTCCTACAGCCTTGCTTTGAGTTTCTCATTGACCTGCTTCGAGTCATTTCCCATTTTTACTCCGAGCAAACTCAAACTTCCCTGAAAACACTCCCAAACCCACAGTTTTGCCAGAAAACATGTCGCCGTGCATATGCACGGCGATCACCACCCCTTGGCGATCATCAGTGATGATCCAACAACTACCCGACACCCATCACTACTCTAACATCAAGCCAGAGCAACAGAAATCAAAGAATTCCAAATAATCCCCAAATTTTAAAACCTGGAAATTTTTTTTTACAGGTTTCAACGCCAAAACCTGTCATCGGCCGTAGTTCACCACCCCGACCATCTGAAAGTCCATCTCTACGGCAATGAAACCATCCATACACCTACTACATATTCTCCAAAAACCAGAATACTCGATCCATCCATCACTACTTACTAACCCAAACTTTAACCCCCTGTTCAAACTAGGGTTCAAACCAAAAACTGCCCAACTGCAATCAATCTTGTAATTATAATACTCATCTCAGATTTTTCTATGGATCTATGTTTCTTACTTAGTAACTCACAAGAATTTCAGAATTTTCCAATTCAAAAATCAATGGAATTTGCACAGATTTTATTCCTAGTTCAATACAAAACTGCTACTGAATCTTTCCTCTAAAAATTCTAATTCTTGATTCAAAAATCAAGTTATGGTAAGTACTTTATTTATGAATCTGAGGCATGATATCAATATGGTTGAGTTTAAATAAAAATACATCATGCAAAGTTTACCTGTGTTAACAGGGTCAATACTGTTTATATCCATTTTTCTTTTACATTAGCTTAAAACTTTAAAAGTTAACTAAATATAATTTATAACCTTACTTATAAATCTGATCATACCAGAAGTTTAAGTTAAAAGATAAAGTTTTAATAAAAACTTCCTAGGAAATCAAGAAAACAGATCATGTAAACAAACAACAGTATACTCACTTTACATTCCACTTAACACAGCAATACTTATATATATATCAAACAATTTAGCATGCAACTCTATTTTAAAATTTAAAGTTAAAAGCTACTCATTTGTTAATGCAGAGCTCAGTTGTCTTTTTTTTCGAAACTCTGCAGAAAAGAATGCAGACTGGATCCTTGCTTCATGTTGAATTAATATGCAGACTTTTAAAAATGTAGGTGTACTTCCTCTAATTTTCAAAACTGAGTTGAACTCCTGATGAAATGCCCATGATCACAGCCTAATCACTTGCATGTAGGAAATAGATGATGCTGAGTTGATCATTGGTGGAGTATGCAGGTTCTCTGATTTGAGATTTGCAGATGAAGGATTTTTGAGAATGCAGATTTGAATATGAGTTTGGGATATGCAGATTTGTTGTTGAATTTTTTATGCATTTGTGAATGCAGATTTTTAGATATGCAGGTGAATTTGATGAGGAGTTTGTATATGCAGAATTTTGATTGTGGATTGTTATATGCAGATTTCTTTGGATTTGAGAAAATGCAAATGCAATATGGAAATGAAGATGTAAGTTTAAACTAAATGTATTTCAGATTTATGAAATAAAAGAAAAATTAAAACTAATTCTAACACTTGTCTATTATTTCAACACTTGTCAAATGAATGTATAAGAATTTAACACATGTTATCTTTAAAAGTAGTTAATACTAATTACAAATGTATGTTATATTAGCTTAAATTAAATTTGTTAGTTTATATTTAACATATGTATAAATTTACAAATGGAAATAAAAACAAATCATGTAAATAAATGAACTTATACATATCAAAAATTAAGACAATATAAAATTTTATACTTTTTAAATTTAAATTCAACAAAATTCAAAATCAAATATTTTTCAAATCAAGTTATACATATAAATTCAATTTGAAATAAACATTACAAATCTTATTCAAAATTCATTTAGAAAGATAATACAATACAATATTGTTTTTATAAATTTCTTATTATTAAATTAAAATCATTTTTCAAGAAATTATATTTTTATTAAATAAAATATCTATTTTATTAAACCATAAAACATTTTATTGAATTTATTCTAAATTTAAAACAATACCAATTTATTTAAAATATGAACCATATATTTATGTTGTAAATAGAAATCCATTTATATCATTTAAAAGATAAAATAACCAATTTAAATAATTATTGAAGAAGATTATTAAATTTATCTGAATAATTATTATCAGAATATCATTTTAATTTTAACTACAGATTATTAAATTGATATTGTTAAAAATTCTGGGATGTTACACCCTAAGTGGGTCGGCTACGGACCAAAATCGCGAGCTAGCCCATCATAACAGTATAGATGTTGAGATCTCGTCACACTCTTCAAATGCTTTGTTAGGAGCTTTGGATATTACTGCCTGGATCAAGAGAATTTTGATGTGGAAGAGACAGATTTTTGACCATTCATTTCTATGGTGGCGGCAACGTATAAACTAGGATTATATTTTACTATGAAGCTAATATATATATATATATATATTAATTTAATAATATTCTCACAAATTACCTGATTTTTCGAACGAACTCCAAATTAGACATGCCGCCCGGCGTTTATAAGGTTCTACCCGTAGAATACAATGGAACGTGTTTCGGAGCCCAATTCAATCATATCTAGAAGATAGCTTTTAAATCGATTTAAAATGTTAAATTTTCGATTCTAATTTCAACTGGTTTCTCACCCGTACGAACAAACGGTAACTACTAACGCTATGAAATTTGAAATCCAATAATACTTAACTATTATGGATTCAATGGAACTGGTTTCGTTGAATTCCGAGACTGTGTCCCGGAAGGTTGTTTTAACTCGTCGATTAAATCGAGCGATTTCAAAATCGTCGAAATCATTTAAAATTTCAATTTTTAAGATTTACTAATGTAATTACAAGTCATATAGAATTTATATTCACATTAGAAATCATTTTGATTCATCTTAAATCGAAATCTGATTATTTGCATTATCACTATATCATAAATTCCGTTATTAAATTAATATAAATATTCTAATTTTAAGTTATCGACTTTGGATTCCATCCAAAGATCCAATATTATAATTAAAACCCAACCTAGACTTTAAATAAATTTTAGAAACCATTTTCATATCTATATACACCTAGATTCACAAATTATCCTAATTTTAAATATTATATTATTATTATCCCAACCCAATTAAATTGTCATATGTGAAATTATAACTAATTTTATTGATTTAAACAAAATCTTCATATTTGGAATCAATTATCAATCCACATTCAACATTTAAATCAATTAAATTTCCAAAAGCTAACGACCAAAATTCTGGGTCGTTACACTTGTTGAGCGGTTGTTGTCTTCTTGCCGAAAGACATAACCTTCGACTGTCCTTTAATAGTATGAATTGCCGACTGCCAATTGTTATACTGTGCACTGTTGTGACTAAGTATTGAACAATAACAACTGTTGTTTGTTGTTATTATTGTCATCAGGTGAGCATTCACTTCCCATGGATTTTAAATATTGAATGTTAGTCCGTCATACATGCACGTATGTTAACCTGACTCCTGCCAGCGTTCGTACGCTCACGAGTCATTGTCAGTTCTCTCTTATCGAATTCTGTATTGATCCTCCCCTGAATCGATGTGAAATTCTAACTATAACAATGCTTGACGGTTGTTTTAGTGTATTCCTTCATATCGATCCTCTTTTGGGGATCGATTTCGAAATTTGAAAAAATTGTCTTTGTGTCGATAGGTATTGATACGAGTTTTTCGATTTGACTATTATTCTTTATGTGTCTCTCATAGATGAATACAAGTACCAGTGGACCATAGACTAATGGATACGAAGTTGTCATTTCGCATCGATGGATCTAAGTAGCTTCAACGGGCCTTTGCTGTGTTTCTCGTATCGATGGCTATCGATACGAACATGTTGGTCTCTTCAGGAAGCTTCGTCTCGATTGAACTGAGTAGGGAAAATGCGACTTCGTTGTACTCTTCGGATTGATTGGATTCGCACTGATGGAAACGAAATAGATGTTTCGTATCGATGGAGTCACGCGGTTCTAGTGCAATGCTGCTGTTCTTTTTGTATCAATGCATGGATGGATCCGATCCAGTTGGATACAAAGATCCACTTTTGTATCGAGGATACTGAAGACCGTTTCTACCGGTTTTTAATACGGGGATGAAACGTTCTTTTTCTTGGTTTTGCATCCATATAAATTCATTGTGGACTTAGCCGAATTTTCACTTGCTCTAATTTCTACACTTCACTTTCATATCGATCAAAAACTTTGAGGAAGAGAAACTGCCTTCGCTCCCAAATTATTCAACCAGCTAATCTTTCGAATTAATTACTTTAATTAGGTAATTGATCAATAAATTCACATTAAAATGATAAGACTCGAGTACTAATGCCAAACCATCCAAAGTCGTGGCCAATTCCGGTGACGCCGTTACGGAGTTGGGTTGGAGTAAGATTGAGGAAGGAGCAATGGCATTTGTTCCGTTTGGAGAAGAAGTATGGAGGATAAGAAGGACGCATCCGGGTCGATCGTGTATGAAAAACAGGTCCGACTCGATCTGGGCGTAATGGATTCTCGTATCGAATGAAGGAACTGTTTCGTATCGATAGTTGGTGGACATTCGCAATGATCGGTTGGTGATTGGAATTCGTATCGATCTGAAGTGATCGATACGAAATCATGGGTCTGACGATCGATATGAAGTAGTGGGTTTTTCATCGATACGAAACAATCTTCGGCAGATCGATACAAATCATTATTCCACAATCGATACGAATTTTTGTTTCCCCTGATCGATATGAACCATGCTCCTGGTGATCGATGCAAATGAAGCATCTTATGATCAATCCGAGTCTTAACCTTGATGGATACGAAATTTTTCCACATTCGAACATTTGACTCCGACGAGCTTCTGCCTTACATAATAGGATTTAATCGTTTCACTGCATAATTGACTTCCCTTCGAAGCTCGTCGATGGAATTGTAACTTGAAAAAACTTAACAAACTTTAACTTTATTCGGTCTCTAAGGTCGAAATGGCACGGTTGTGATGGTCAGCGATGGTGGCCACCCCAGTTCAATTTAAAGTCTTGTCGTTTGAACATTCCTTAAATTCTGTAGAACTCCGTAAGTATTACGTAGCACTGCACAACATATTCATGCACTTCACACTGGGGAACACATGGGTTTGTTATCATATAACGATGGTTTTTGGTGAGTTGATTAGTTATGGAATTTATAATTTCTCAACAACAGAAAACTCAAAGCTCATCGTCTCCGATAATAGAGGTGTCGGCCATTGCAGCCAAAGTAATAGGTCCAGCTCCGGATGAGCTGCTAGAGGTATTTTTATTGCGAACCCACAAGATTCTATGACGTACAATGTCTCTGAAGATATGATGGGGCGGATATACCTAAGGCACAGTTTGCCATTGGACGATGTCTTATTACCGGGATCGAATGATAGACCACATGCTCTCCCAGAAGGGTTCGCTGCCTTTAATAGACATTCGTGCACAACGGGGACACTTCCCCCATTCAACCAGTACATTCGAGAGGTGCTAGCTTTCTTTGGAATCACCCCATTATAGTTACATCCAAATGGATATGCACTGCTAAACAGTTTGTTCATCGTTTTCATGAAACATCTCTTTCGACCCCTAACTCCGAAAGAAGTCGGATATTTATTTAACGTCAAGAGTTGGGAGGACAATCCTTCATTCACATTTTCGGAAGCAGTTAGGAACTGTCAGGTGGTGACGGCGTCTTGGACCAAGCTCAGCTATTTCAAGACGGAGTGGTTCAATATCCGATGTCCTCCATGGTTTTCCAGCTGGTGGTTAGTTAGACATAAGTAACACAATTTCTCCAGTAGTTTACGAGTTTGTTGTAACCGATGCCAAGCCTAATATTCTCTTTCCTTTACAGCCACAATCCCACGACCTGAAGGCGCTCATTTTAGAGAGATAGTACGGATTTTTCAGGAAGTGCCGAGCGAAATGAGGGATATGGACTTGGTGCAAACAGATAGAAACTTGAGGATTGTCGGGCTAATCGATCGAAAGCAAAGCATAAGACTGGAGGGAACACTTAGGGCAGCTCCAACGAGGCAGGTGAAGCATAAAGTGCTAGGGTTTGTAATAGCTGAGGAGGGCGACGAAGGATATACACCCACTGACGATGAACCCGTAGCCGGACTTTCTGGTAGTTTTCAGGGTTTAGAGGGTAGGAGAAAAGGCAAGGCAGTAGCGCACAAGTGTCATAAATCTTTGAGATGGAAATCCGTAGTCATGTCCATGCCAGTATTCGGTCTTAGAATTTCGTAAGCTCCTCCCTCGCAAGTAGAGAATCCTTTCAAAGGACTTGTCGATATTTCGATTCCGGACTATGTGTCACTTCAACACGACACCGGATTACAAGGGCTTCAAAGTGCTCTAGATTTAAGAGAGTCTCTTCTCACAAGTTTGGCCGACATTTCTGGTTGGTCGGCGGGTTGCATACACATATACACTTCGCGACACTACACAATTTCCAGTCTTAAGCTGTTCATTTCTAGAGATCACTAACTCTATTTTTCTTTTACTTTCCAGATACAATGACTAAGCGAGATTCTACGCTTGGAAATATCCATTTGGCCCGCCAATCATCGAGCTCGTATTATAAGTCCTACCGGTGGGAGGCAAAAAGAGACTAGGATCGCGTTATTTTAGCCAAGAACGCTATGAGAGGGAGAGGGATAGAGATAGGGAGTACAGACATCGATCATGATCACGCTCTCCACCTCCTCGGGTCCCAACACAACCCTTTGGTCACGAAAAAAAACCGTTAGAACCTCCACATCAAAAACCATCTTCTCAAGCCCCTAGCTCTGATTCACAATGCCATAGAACTAAGGTTGAAACTCCCCCTATCACTGAACAAGCCATTGCCGAGCCCATTGGGAAATGGGCAATCAAAATTGCCAAGTTGAGAAAAGATTTTTTGAACATTTTCTTCGACGGTTTTATCTTCCCTCCTCACTCAAAAAAATTCCAACTGAGGCCAAAAAAACGATGCATGACTACATTCATGACATTTATACCCAATACAAGGAGTGGATGAAAGCCACGGATAAAGCATCGGTGGTGGCTATTGAGCGAGTGAAAATAATCGAAAAGTTAGAGACCAGCCTCTCTCAGAAGGACCCTATTATTCAAGTGCACAATAATGAAGCCGAATCTTCTCGGCAATCTGAAATTAAGGCAACCAAGAAAGCTGATGAGGCAACTCAATCTCTGGAAATAATGCGTCAAACGCATTTCATTTTGGTAAAGGAGATGGGCCGTCGAAACACCACAGTTATAGCTAAAAGGGATGCTGCTCTGAAATAACTCAACGAGCTCAAAGCCAAATTTTCTGAAATCATTAAAGAAAAAGATGATGCGAGTAAAGTATCCCAAGAGGCATTCGAACAAGCTGTGGTGCTATGGGGTGAAAGGGATGCGACAGCACTTAGAATTCGAGAATTTGAGGCCAAGATTGAGGACGAAGTTAAAATGGCAGAAGCCAGGTTGGAGGTTGACATTGAAGATCTTCTAATCACGTATAATGCTAACATCTTGAAACATAGAAACCTGACCTGGCTTGACAATTATCCAACACATTTGTACAACGCTTGGGGCGATTAGTAGAAGATGAAAAGGCGGCCCATCAAGCTGAATCAATTGATGACTTCGAGCTTGAGAACCGGGTGTCGAGCGAAGATGAACGGAAAATTCTCCATGATATGATGATTTCATATGAAAAGGAGAAACTTGACACTCAGTACTCGGAGGTTGGAGAAGGTTCTGGCATCGAGCACCATGATATAAGTTTTGAAACTCCTGGGCCAACACAGCCTGAATCCACATCTGCGGTTCATCCTCGATCCGTTCCTGCTTATAATCCGGATCAACTGCAGTTGTCTCCAGCCCAAGAGCAAGTGTCTGAAGATGCTTCGCAAGCCACGAGTCAAACTGAGGAAGGTATTCCGAACATTTCTTATGCTTGTTAAAACCGGAAGCGTAACTTGAAGTAATTACTAACAGTTTTGGCTTCGTCTTTGTATAGTGATTGGGACCACATCTGTCGTACCTCCTGCAACTCCAGAGCCGCACCAAGAGCAGGAGGCTATCATAATAGAGGCGACCACAACGACGGCTACAGCACCTGCGGATGGGGAGCAAGGGAGCACACTTACTTTTGATGAACAGATAATGGAGGAACTCCTCGGTCATCACAGTGATCCCTTTGCTGACTTGCCTTTTATTATGGATGGAGTAGTACCTGTGAGCAGCTCCTCAGGCCCAGACGCTAGGGCTTCCAATGATGCACACATAACTCGTGAAGAGGAAATAACAGCTAAAATTAACATCGAGATGGAAGCAGCTGCACAGGTTAGTAGTTTTGAAGGTGGAATGGCAGGCCCTGGTCCAACCCCATTATGAATGATTTCTTCGGGAGGAATGGACGTTGACACAAGTGTATCACCTTCGCCTGCTAACATTGATCATATTCCTCCGACTCCGCCTTCTGGAAGCATTCCTATTCACTTGAGTTCGTAGGAGGAAGTTGACGTAATGCCCCCAGCTAAAGATCGGCCGCCGAAAAGCAAAGGTTCAAAGAGAAAGCAAAGCGGCGAATCCAGCTGGTCAACGCCGAAGCAGAAACCGAGAAAAAAGAAAGAATAGACATGCCTCTTCGTCCCATTTTTGGTAGATAGATAGGAATGTACTTTTTCTTTCTTTTTGTAGGTCGTGTATAGATGTGGGTTCGGCTCTACTAGTAGGATTTTTTTGGAAATTTTTTGTGTTTGTTCTTCTTTTTCAAAGAATAGTAATAGAATTCCATTTTGTCTTCAACGCTGTTTGTTTTCATTTGCTTAAGTGTTTCAGCGCTTAAACCTCAATTCATTGTACTTATGAAATTTTAGTCTCTGAATCTAGCCTGGGTTTTGTCGCTAAGTTTCGGGGCCACTGCTTCAAGTCATGGTCGAGTGCTAAGTTGGAATCCAATATTGCACTGTCTTAATCAGTGATCGGTACTTAACTTCTGCCCCCAGATTCGGGGATACACTGGAAAAATCAGTCAGCGATCGTTGTTTACCTTTAACACATCGATCTTAATCTTTGTGGAATGAAACAAAAGCATGGCAATCAAGCCACATTGGCTCACCAATTAATGATCGTATCCACACTCTGGGGATTACACTTGTTCGTCAACGGTCGATTATGCCTACTTAAGTTTTAGTGACATGTCCACACTCCAGGGACTTAAAGTATCGATGTCCTGTGTTCCACTTCGTATCGATAGGAAGTGTTGTTTCGTATCGATGGCTAGTGGACTTTCGTATCGATTGACTGATATGAAATCTAGGGTATGATGATCGATACAAAAGCGCCGCTGATGATTGATACAAATTAAGGGAGTTTGTATCGATGTGAAATGATGCTCTACGACCGATGCAAAGCATGCTTGAGACTAGACCGATACGAAACGGGCTACCGTGCAACTGCTGATGGATTCGAACAAAGCCGATGCAAAAGAGGTTGATCGATGGATACGAACAAGTTTATTACCTTGGCTTGCATCGACCATATCTTGAGCATATGAACCTGGATTAACTTGAAATTTGGAATGTTGGCTTTCATAGCTTTGTTTATCATGTCATATCAATTGTAGCTCGATTCGGAATCGGACAAGATTTACCAATATCCATAGCAAGCCCGCGTATAACTGATCTTCGGGACGGACTATCCTTGGTTTCCAGTTAATTTGTTGGTGTCACGGCCTTGCGAAAAGGCAGGATAACAAAGACCTTACTCAATCTGGCTGCTAAGGAGACTTTTTTAGGCACTTGAGATTGTCGCTTTTGGGTACACAAGTCCTTAAGAAATTTAGTGTAAGTTGGGACTTGCTGAACGACATCAAGAAGCGGGATGTTAACTTTCACTTGTTAAAAATTTCCAACATCTTTTCCATTAGGTCCGAGTGTTTCTTTGGTCGAAGACGATGTGGAAATGGAACACGGTACTCAGTAGGCAGGTTTACTTAAGTAGAAGAAGAATTTTGATTGGCATTTGATTCGATGTTTGAATCCACGTTCTGTTCAGATCCATTTGTTGTTTTAGAAGTATCGAGAGGAGTTTCCAGTAAATCGTTTGAATTAACGACTTGATTATCGATTTGTTTACCAGAACATAGAGTTGTGATAGCATTCAATTGGGTTACGTTGCTATCTTGAACAACATGTGCTTGATTCGAATTAGTGTTTTGATTTCTGGGATTTGGAACAGGCTGGCGTAGGAATGTGCCTCGTTCACGTTCACTTACAGACGTGGCTAGTTGACTCATTTGCATTTCAAGTTTTGCAATAGATTGGCTCGTGTTTTTCAAATATAAGGTCAATAAATTTTGCAAATTATTGTTTGGTTGGAGGCTTTGGGTAGTTTCTTTAGCCAACGTTTAAAGATTTTTTTCAAGTGAACTTAAACATTTATCGTCTAGGGGAGAGGGAGCAAAATTTGGTTGAAAGTTTGATTGTTGAGACGAACCTGCAAAGTTTTGTTCAAAATGATAGGGCTGAAAGGGAGGATTAGAAGCATCATTCGAAAATGCTTGAAAATTGGGACGAACCAAACTTGTGTTGGAATTGTTTTGGTTCCAAAAAAAGTTTGGATGGTTTCGCCAACCAGGATTATTTGTTGGAGAAAATGGGCATTTCTTAACTTTATTAAAAGTATTGAGTTGTTCAATAGAATTAGGGCACTGGTCGGTTATATGATAAAGATCGCTGTATTTATAACACATAGATTGGGAAGCTTGGTTCATTTGGTTTGATGAGAAAACGTTATCGAATTTATTAATCATTGCGTCGATTTTAGCTTCCAAAGCCAAAAATGATCCTATCGAGTGTGGGCTCGATCATGAGTAAATCGATTTTTCAGTAGAACGTTCCCATTGGAAAGATTTTTCAGCTAGATTTTTAAGAAATTGTCAAGCACCATCGTGATGTTGGGCAAGAAAGTTGCCTCAGCACATGATTCATGCATGGTTCATGAGTTGTTTTCAGGTCCATCGTATAAGATTTGGTAAAGGGTCCATTTTTCGAAGTTAATGTGTAGACATTTTATCAAGTACTCTTTAATCTTTCAAAATATTTTCTGAATGGTTCTCCCCTGAATTAAAGAACATTGACGATTTCATTTTGGATTTTAGTTGTTTTTTCCAAGGAGTAAAACTTTTTTAAGAAAACTTTCGCAAATTCTTTCCAAGTTTTAATCGAGTTAAATGTTAAGTTGTACAACCATTTTTTAGCATAATTCGTAAGAGCAAATGGAATTAATTAGAGTTTGCTTCCGTCATCAAAAAGTTGTTGGAGTTTCATAGTTGCGCAATCCTTTTCAAATTTAATCGAGAAAATGTATGGGTCAACATGCTCAAAATTGCTAAATTTTGGAAGTGTGGCAATATGGTTTGAATAAATTTCAAAGTGGTTACCCATTAGGGCGGGTAGCATGATACGAAAAGCAATAGAAACTCTATCCGGAAATATTTTATCCATAAGAGTTCGAGGGGCATTCTCGTTCGCCATTGTAGGAGGATCATCTGTTCGGGTTAAGCGATTCATTCTTGCGTTACGAGTCCAAGTGTTTGTTGTTGTGTCACGAGTCCAAGTACTCATGCACAAGAAAAAGTCGAGAAGAGAAAGAAGTTAGAATCGAGTTTAGAGAATGAAACAAAGTTTAGAAAATGAAGTCAGAATTTTTTTTTATATTTTTTATAAAGGAGGATAAGTATTTACCAAAAGAAAATTATTTTTCAAAAGAGAAAGTTGATTTTTGTTTTATTTTTTTGGCTTTTCAATTTTTTTATATATTTTTTTTGTTTTTTTGAAAAGATTGTATATATATACATATATTTTTTGAAAAACTAAGTCAATTTTTTTTTTTTTTTGGATTTTTGATTTTGGTTGAAAATTTTCAAAGGAGAAGATTTAAGGATTTTTTTGGATTAAAAAAAAACTAAATCAAGTTAAATTAATAATTTTTTTAGTTTTGCTTTTAAAAAAATATGCATGAACTAATGCAGCTAAATGAATGCAAGGAATTAATTACAACTTCTTTGTCCTTATTAGGTCCTAACCGAAAATTATATAATCGCCCTTTGTCTTAATCCAACAAAATATTTCTTAGCCAGGTAACAGACAGGAGTTATCGGTGCACCACAAATCATTGCAACCAAAGTCTTAAGTACCTTCAAAGAAACAATCAGCATAATATTTACAAACCATCGTAATATTTATAACTGATTATTGTTTTGCCGTAGCCTAGACACCAAGAAATAAAATTATTCAAAGAAGACAACTGTCAGGATACAACTAAGCTCTAGGTGAGCTTACGCCTCCCTTAAGTCCAATGTCTAGCTGTTATTATTAGTTAAAAATCTATGATGAAATGCAATTTATGGGTCTGAACGGGTGATGAAATCTCATACCTTATGTGGATTTGGGTGTTGCCTTTAGAAAATAAAAATAAGATGAGATGAATGCAAAATAGAAATTAAACATGAATTAACGATGCAAAGGATAAGGGCACGATATCCGAACGCGCAGAATTATTAGCAAATTATTTTAAAGCGATAATTTTTTTTAAGCAAGCGAGCGGAGCAGTTTGGCAAGCAATTTTTCCTTTTAAGTTTCTGCTTTAGCAACTTGAAAATTTGATCAACATTTGAAAATTGAAAATTAAAGAAAATTGAAAACAAAGCAAATCCTTTTCTTTTTTTAAGTAGGATGGAACTAAAAACAAACTAAACAAAAGAAAATAAGTTGAAAGAAAGAAAAAATTCACTCAAGCCTTCAAGCTAACCCGGCCCAACTAAAAAAAATATGAAACACTTTACAAATGCTCAATCAAAGAAAGAAATAACACGACGTAGAGCACCAAATTTCGCAAATCGAAAACTTTTCTCTTTATTTTTGTTATGGGATTCGGTTCGCGACTCTATGCGGGTTGAGATTGGGTTTTGTGTTTTGGTAAATGTAGATTCCTAGCGATAATTAGTTGCCAAGTGGTCACGACATTGGGGGTTATAATATTCTATTGCGGTGGATTAGCTTAGGGGATTTGAGGAAGGCGATGGAGTCGCTAATGGGTCCAAATTGAGGAGAGATGATTAAAAGGAGTATGATGGTTTTAAAGTTCGGGGGAGGATTGTGATGTAGTGGTGTTTTGAGGATGTATTGCAGTGGGGGAGTTTGTGTGTGACAGTGGGGTTGTATCGTGACGATTGTTGATGTTTTCGATGTGATGGTTTTTTTGTTGTTTTTGAGGTTGATCTACGTACCTTTTGAGTCAACACTGAATTACGTGTCCAATTCAAATTGAACAGATATACGAATCATTATGGGTGAAGAAGAAAACAAAGAAAAAACAGAAACAACAACATAGAATCTCACAATCACAGCGGAACAACATATAATATATAATAATAGATTTTATACAAAATAATTTGTCACTGTTAATATATATACAATCATCAGAGTACATCAATCAACAATCAATATGGACAGTTATAATAACTTGTCCTCACCAGTGTTGACTATAGAGTCTAAACATACAGCCGAATAAAATCAAATACGTGAGATATGCTCGAGTCTCCTCCATCTCGTCTCCTTAGCTCCATAACATTCTAACATGAATATGTAATGCTCGGTCTGACCCAAGAATTATAATAAAATAACACTCAAGTCAATCTGGAAAACTAGCATGAGAAACACACTCAATTTTAATTATTATTATTATCAAAATACTTTGAAAAACGAAGGTATCTCAAAAAACCACGTCATACATAAACACGACGTGTTTTTACCTTACAATAACCAAAACATTTTATATCAAAATAATATGATATTATAATAGTGTCTATAGAAAGTAAATTAGAAAATAGCTGAAATGCCTGCATCTCACGTTTCAACATAGCTGGTATATAATCAAAACCGTACGACGCTTATTAGAGAATGGATTCTATAATATGACCATGTAAGGAGATACTTTCGATGAGTGCATATCTAAACCAATGCACCCAGTCAAACAAGGACATCTTGTACCCTGCCACACAGGACTGGCCTAGCACATGACTACTAGTACCGAATATGTTATTACCCCGGGTGTTCTCACCCTTACCGAGCCCTCTCTTTCCATGCACAACCATTTCCATAATTATAATATACATGTGGGTATCTAAAAAGGTGATAACATACCCTACTTGGCTGCGACCCACTTAGCCCTGCTGCATGCCCTGTTTCGTTCATTTCCTGGTTGATGAGGCTTGAACTACGTTTACCTTTAGAATAGCATTCATACTTGGAATTCTAACACTGCCTTCCCGGCAATAATGTAATGATAGCATTCATCCATACAAGTTATTCTGGGTCTGGAAAAAACCGAATCTCCAAATCACTGCCTCCATTAGCTTCGAGATATCATAATTCGTAAGCACAAATTAGATCAAAGTGGTTTCCGGATAACTAAATCTGATCTCAATCTCTTCGAAACGATCAATGAATTTGGTCAGGTTTATATAGTGGGTTATTTAACTATCAAATTACACTTATAAGAAATCACTAGGCCTTATCTTATACATCTTCAAAACATTCATTCAAAGTATCTATCAAAGATATGTGTGTGTGTGTATTCAAAGCTCTATCAGTATTTCAATATTTGAAAACAATTTCACATACTCATCCGTAACAGGCTAATTTATTCACCATTTCAACACTTAGAAATATTTCCGAATTCAAATTATACTTTAATACTTAGGAAATACTTATAAGTATAATTTCCTAAAATCATTTATTTCCAATACTTAGGAAAAATTCCATTAATTCCTACTTGTCAAAACCTTTTTCAATTTGTTTGAAAATTCCTTAACTCCCTTATAACGAATTCATAAGTTCCGGAATTCATTGATTAATTTCCTTTAAAATTTTCAAAATCGGTTATACTTGCCTATAATTCTGAATCTTCACTTCTAACTTCTTTCTTGAATTCTAATTCATTTTTCAAAGTTCTCTTATTTCAACAAATTCGGAAATTTCCACAAGTTTCCAAAACTCCACTATACGATTTCTCTTATAAAATCATATCCGTTAAATAAACTCCGTTTACAAATCTCGAGAGGATTTATAAATAAATTTCAATCATTTCAAACTATAAATATAATAAGTATTTTAAAAGAATAATAATTCATTTTTAAAATATGTTTTAAGTAATTATTAAAAAATATTGAAACACTTTAATAAACATAAATAACCCATTTCCAAATCAATTTAAACAAACTAAATGATTTGCAATGTTTATTAGAAAAAAATTGGAATCTATTCCAATTAATATTTGAAAATTTTGCTTTCCGAAGTATTGTATTACTAAAGCAGCTTTAGATTATATAGTTTAAATAAATAAAATTTCTCTTTTTAAAAAAACCTTAACTTCTCGATAAAAATATATTTTTAAATCCCAATAACCAATTTCAATTGATAAATCCATCTTGAATCATAACACATCAATTTCTTTTCGATTCCCTAACCATTCTCACTTTTCAAAATAGAATCCATTATATTTTTCAAAAACCCATTTCCATATCTTAATAAAAATTCCAATTTATCGACTGATATCATTGCCCAGCCAAATCACGTCTTGATATGACAAAGTGACACATTTTAAAGAATTTTATTTTAATACAGTAATTTAACTAATTTTATAATTAAATCTAATTACAGGAATATATAAACTAATTACCTCTTAATGATAAAACCCTCATCGTCTCTCCTCTGTTCAAAGCGCAAGCTTCCAGGCACGACTGCGACAACCCAGGCTCGAACGAGCCGCCACCGCAACCTCCCAAAGCCATTGACCATTGACGTTAATTTCATCAACGGTGCCAGACTTTCCCTCAGGCGCGCCACCCTTTAGTTCCTCCACCTGCGATACCATCATGTGCGTACGCGTCGCCCACACACGAACGCGATCTGCTCGTTGCCCACCACCTCGAGCATCAATTCATTGATTTATTTCCTTCCCCTTTTTTTTATATATCGATTTCTTTATCTTTGAAGGAAGGAAGGCCGTTATGTCGAATTGAAAAGCAAGAGAAAAGAGAAGCTCGCGATTTATATTTTTGAATTGCTTCGTGATTTCGTTTGGGATTTTTCTTCCGATGGGTTCGTTGAAGAGGAAGGAGGGAGAGAGCGGATGTATGTAAATTTAAACGAAAAGAGGGTGGCGTTATAGAGGGTAGGGTGGCTTGTTCTTTCGTAGACTAGGTCGGCTAAGATTGACGTTGATTTGATTTATAAATTTTTACATTCAAATTATCTCGTTTACGTACCTCACAATTACGAATCCCTATTGAGGCGTGCCACTTGGCTTTCATAATGTTGTATCCCAATATCGAACCCAATGGAACAAGTTTTGGAACGTAATTCAATCGTATGTGGAAGATAACTTTTTAAACCCATTTATTTAATTAAATTTTCAATATTAATTCCAACGCGTTTTTATCTCGTACGACCAAATGGTAACTCCAAACACTATGAAATTTGATATCCGATAATAATACCCTATTATGGATCCAACGGAACTAGTTTCGTCAAATTTGGAGATTATGCCCCGGATCGCTATTTTAATGCGTCGACAAAATCGACGATTTCAAAAATTTGTGAAATCACTTGAAATTTCAGTTTTAAAAACTTATTAACTCAATTCTAATCCAAATATAATTTATATCAAAATTAGGAATCAATTCGATTCGTATTCAACTCCAACTAAATTATTTAAACGATTTTCAATTATTAATTCAACAGTTTAATTTATTCAATAAATCGCTATATTTGGAACTTTAATCTTATTCCACCTATTCAATCGATAACCTCATATTAAACTTCTAATTACATTTAAAATTCAACATTTAAAATAAATTAAATGTTCAAAAATCAACGACTAAAAATCTGGGTCGTTACATTCCTCCATCTTAAAAGAATTTCGTCCCCGAAATTGCTAAGGCTAGACGAATGATCCAAACCCATTACTTTTTCAAAAACCCACTTTATTAAGACCCGACATTCCACTTTCCTATGTTTCTAAACCTACATTCACTTACTAGTTTCAAACATTCATCCAACCTTAATTTCTTAGTTAAAGTTGAAAATCAATTTCTAGTGAACCAAAAAAAATTCAAAATTTGTCTAACACCCTAAATTTTCAAAAAATTTTGGCAAAGTCTCCCTTATACAGAGAGCCTTTTGCAATATGATAAAAATATATACATTGACCCACACGGTCGGAGACACAATATATATCAATATTTATATCATTGCGGTATTTAATCCGAAAACATACATTTATTTAGCGTTTTTAAGCGTTATTCAACAAGCGAGTTTACTTCATATGCAATTTCTCAACCCAAATCTAGCCCAATAGTCTCCTTGTACCTGTACTTAACGATTTAAACACCTAAGTACCAAAAATATGAAATTTAACAACATTTCCTTCATTTAAATAGTTAAACACATACTTTGCATAACCAAGCATGTTAAACATATATTTATAAGCAATTATAACGTTACGATACTAATTTAATTACTGTCAATCGATCCATAAATTATTTCATTCAATTCGAATGATTTGCAACCAAATTTACTTGCATTCACTCCATAATTACATACATCATATTTATATCCATTCCAAATTGGTTCTAACCCACTTTATTCACTTTCCATTGATTCATAGAATTTTATTTACTCCCGTTTACGTTAACGACACTTCATTTTATACCAATTTACTTAATAAACCATTCCATAATTTATTTGAGCCAAGCTTCCATCCAAAAACATTAAATTAAGTTAACTCGTTTTATTTCCAATTAATTCAATCATATAGCTTAAGTTTATTTCCCTTTGAAACAAATTACATTTCATTTTAAATTGATTGTTATTCAATTTATTATCGTCGATTGATTCGCATTTCCAGTTGCTTGGCATATCTCAATTTTCCTTATATTACTCGAGGATCATCTTATAAAACTAATATTAAGGTTTATTATAACCTTTTGTACCACACATATATTCATTTTCACTTCAAAACTTAACCCGAATTCATTTAAAAAAATATCCTAAAGTCATATTCAATTTATTTACACTTCTGAATTTATTTATAACTTAAGCCATTTGCTATTTCAACCATTTCTATTTTATTCGACACATTTCAAAATATGTTTATTTCTCTTATGTTGAATTCAAATTTTATTTATAACTCAAGTTCCACATTCATTCTCAATTTCAATCCACAATCCATTTATTTATCTAATTAGTTCACTTCTATTTTTTAATTCAATATCTGATTTTTATTTCAAAAATCACTTCAATTTGTTTGACTTGTGTTAAAATTCATTTTATAATTTTTTTATTTCTTCACCAAAATATCAAAACAATTTTAATTTTGTTTTTTCTATTCCACTTTTTAATTTTATAAGTAACACAACTTAAATTTCACATTTCCATCAAATCTACTCTCGAGTATATTCACATTTTATTTTTAACTCAAGATTATACATCACTTTATAGCTTAAATATATAGTTATTCCATTATTTCCAATTTTGTAGGATATTCAAATTTATTTATTCACGATTACAAATTTTCACTTAAATTTTTATTCCAGTCAAATTTTGTAACTTATAGTTATATAGTCACTTTATAATTCAAACTCTACATTCAATTCCATTTGATATCATTTCTAATTCCAATTCAATTTTTATTTAATTGAAGTTAAATTCCAATTCATACAATTTATTTTAATTTACTTGAGTTAAATTTCAATTCCAAAATCTCGATTCACACTTTATTTAGATGAAATTCCAGAGTTTAAACACCCAATTTTATTTTAAATCATTTTAAAAATCAATATATATACATAAATATTCCCTTTTGTATATCGAACTTTAACTTTGGAGTTTTTATAACAAACCTGCTTTTACCAACCAAATTCCCTTTGGAATTTTAAATCAAACCCGCTTTTCCAAAAACAATCTTGAAACAACGATCCCGGAAGCAATCCGTCACTTAGAAACTCGAAAATGAAGATGATGATGCAACTGTCATCATTAGAATTATTTTCCAGCGAATGAAGTGAGCTCAGTGCTTTTATCACCTCCAAAATCCATTTAAAACATTTTCTATTCAAAATTCTCTCAAAAATAATGCTATTTTATTTTCACAACACTTCAGAAAATATTTCCAAACTTTCCAGGATTTAAATTTCCAATTCTGGTTTGAATCTAATTTCAATTATCACTCATTTGTATAATCTTTATCCATACAATTTTAATTTGGTTATATATAATCATTTAAATTTTATAATCTTATTTTCATTATAATAATATTAACCAAACTCACCAAATATTCTGTAATAATTTTTGAAAATTATTTCTTTTATATTAAAATATAATTTGGGTAAAATTATTTCATTTACCTACTTCAAAACCATACCGTGTCAGTTTACCATGTTCAAGTGTTTAGAAACTCCAATCGATTTAGTGGCGTCCCACTAATCGACAAGAGTTAATATGCCACTAACAGATAAATCTACACAATATAAAAAAAATTATATTTATTAATAAATACGCGCTCATGTCTATTATACACTCAAACTCATTTTAGGGTACTACTGACCCTATCTCTAATGAGTAATCCCCACCAAAGCCAAGGTTCTCGCTAGACCTTCAGCTCTGATACCAAGTGTAATGACCTGTATCTCTGTACCCTTTGAGTGAATACTAAATCACACGTGTTCAACTCAAATTGAATAGATATACGAATCATTATGGGTGAAGAACAAAAGATAGAAGAAACATAAACAACAACGCAGAATCTCACAATCGTAGCAGAATAACATATAATATATAATAACAGATTTTATACAAAAGAATTTATAGCTATTAATTTATACAATCATCAGAGTACATTAATCAACAATCAATCTAGACAGTTATAATAACTTTTCCTCACCACTGCTGACTATACATTTTATATACACAGGGGAATAAAATCATATACATAAGATACGCCTGAGTCTCCTCCAGCTCGGCTCCCCGGCTCCCCGGCTCTATAGCACTCTAACCTGAATTCGTAATACTCGATCTGACTCGAGCATTATAATAAAATAACACTCGAGTCAGTATGGAAAACCATCATGAGAAAACACACTCAAATTGAATTATTACTGTTATCAAAATCCTTTGGAAAACAAAGGTATCTCGTAAAATCACGTCACATATAAACACGATGGGTTTTTACCTTATGATAACCAAAACATTTTATATCAAAATCATCTGATATTATAATAGTGTTTATAGAAAGTAAATTAGAAAATAGCTGAATTGCTCACATCTCATGTTTTAGCATAGTTGGTATACAATCAAAACCGTACCGTGCTTATTGGAGAATGAATTTCATACTATGACCATGTAAGGAACTACCTTCCGATGAGTGCATCTCTAGACCAATGCATCAAGGCCTAACAAGAACATCTTGTACACTGCCACACAGGACTGGCCTAGCACTTGACTATCAGTACCGAATATGTTATCACCCCGGGTGTTCCCACCCTTATCGAGCGCTCCCTTTCCATGAACAACCATTTCCATAATTATAATATACAAGAGGGTATCTAGAAAAGTGATAACATACCCTACATGGGTGCGACCACTTAGCCTTGTTGCATGCCCTAATTTCGGTCATTTCCTGTTTGATGCGGCTTGAGGCTATGTTTACCTTTAGAATAACATTCATACTTGGAATGCTAACACTGCCTTCCAGACGACAATGCAATGATAGCATTCATCTGTACCAGTTGTTCTAGGTCTAAAAAAACGAATCTCCAAATCTCTGCCTCCATTAGCTTCGAGATGTTACAATTCGTCACGCACAAACCGGATTGAAGTGGTTTTCGGACAATTAAATCTAATCCCGGTCCCTTAGAACGATCAACGAATTTGACCATATTTTTATAGTTGGTTATTTAACTACCAAATTATAGTCATAAGCAGTCATTAGGCCTTATCTTACACATCTTCAAAACATTCATTCAAAATATCTTTCAAAGATATGTATATATATTCAAAGCTCTTCCAGTATTTCAATATTTGGAAACAATTTCAAATACTTATCTGTAACGGGTTATTTTATTCATCATTTCAACACATAGAAATATTTATGAATTCAAATTATACTTCAATACTTAGGAAATATTTATGAGTATAATTTCCCAAAATAATTTATTTCCAAAACTTAGGAAATATTCCATTTATTCCTATTCCTCAAAATCTTTTTCAATTTATTTGAAAAATTCCTTAACTCACTTATAAGAAATTCATAAGTTCTACAATTCATTAATTAATTTCCTCTAATATTTTCAAAATCGATTACACTTGTCTATAATTCCAAATCTCCATTTCTAACTTCTTTTCTGAATTCTAATTCAATTTTAAAAGTTCTCTTATTTCAACAAATTTGGGAATTTCCATAAGTTTCCAAAATTCCACTATACGATTTCTCTTATAAAATTATATCCGTCAAATAAACTCCGTTTACAAATCTCGAGAGGATTTATAAATAGATTTCAATTATTTCAAATTATAAATATAATAGTATTTTATAGAATGATAATTTATTTTTAAAATATGTTTTATACTTAAAATATTAAAACGCGTTAATAAATATCAATGACCCATTTCCAAATCAATTTAAACAAACTGATCGATTTGCAAAGCTTATTATAAAAAAATTGGAATTTATTCAAATTAATATTAAATATTTGAAAAATCCGCCTTCCGAAGTATTTTATTACTAAAGCAGCTTTAAATTACATAGTATGAATAAATGAAATTTCTCTTTTTAAAACAACTTAACTTCTCGATAAAAATATATTTTTAAATCCCAATAACCAATTTCAATTTATAAATTCCTCTCGATTCATAACACAAAGGTTTCTTTTCGACTTCCTAACTACTGTCACTTTTCGAAATAGAATCCATTATATTTTTCGAAAACCCATTTCCATATCACGATATAAATACCAATTTATCGACTGATATCATTTTCCCTTATTTATAAACTTCATTTATAAGTTTGTAGATTCACTTGGATTTTTATTATTCATAAAAATAATCTCATTTATAAAATTTCATTTTATAAATCCATTTCTTTATAAATTCCATTTACTTTACAAATCTATTTTAAATATTGATTTTTAACTTCTTTCCATATTCTTTTCAGAAATATCATTTTAAATCCATTTTAAAAAATCCTTTATATAATTTATTTTAAAATCTATATTTAAAATATTTTATGAATAGTTAAGTACAACCTGTTATCAATTATTTATTTTATCCGAATCCTTTTCTTTTATAATAATTCAAATTCCGATAAAAATATTTTTATCTTCAAAATATTCTTTTTAATTCCTTCAAATTCAAAAATAATATTTTATGGTATCTAAAATATCAAAATTTAGGCCAGTGCTACCATAGCATCCAATAATTCATATCACAACAATCTATAACAGATTATTCAATTCCATCAGATATTACTATATATAAAAACAGTCAAATTATATTTGAGCAATACAATTAGATCTCTCCAACCTGTTTCCGTGCATCCACAGATGTTAGATAATATAAAAATACCAATCCAACTTCGAGAGGGATATCATGGTAATATAAGATTATCCGCTATTATGTGGGGCGCATAGGATCTCATCCGCTCCAACGGCGGGAATATATCCAACTACTAATATATACACTACTATATATATAACATCCAAACTGATAATAATTTATAAATTCAACCAGCATCCAATAATTAATTTTAATTATTATCAATTAAATCCAGCAATCCAAAAAAAGTGATATTTACTCACCTTGATTGTATTTGCAATCCGTTCCAATTTTAAATATAACCCATTGCGTAATGTTTGACTCTACGTTCCACCGTGACTTGTTACCTAAATTTTGGACCTTGCACGAATAATTTACGAATCTTTTAAGCTAACAAATTTTATACCTAACCAATTATATATTTATTTAAAATTAATTAAAACTAATCACTTTGTACTTCTTCTTCAACGCTAATCCCTTTCGTGGAAATGAACTCGTGCACCTACGGGACATCGAAACCTTATCTCTGCATTGCCCAGCTAAATCAGTCCTCGTATGACAACGTTACACATTTTTAAGCATTTGATTTTAATACATTAATTTAACTAATTTTACAATTAAATCTAATTGCAGGAATAACTAAACTAATTACCTTTTATGATAAAACCTTCATCGTCTTTCCTCTGTTCAAAGCACAAGCTTCCAAGCGCGACCGCGACAACCCAGGCTCGAACAAGCCGCCACCGCAACCTCCCAAAACCATCAACCACTGACATCGACTTCATCAACGGTGCTGCAAATTTCCCCCAGCCGCGCCACCCTACAGTGCTTCCGCATGCGGTACCATCACGCGCGTACGTGCATGTCGCCCACACGCGAGCGCGATCTGCTCGCGACCCACCACCTCAAGCATCGATTCATTTATTTATTTCCTTCCCCTTTTTTTTATATATATATTTCATTATCTCTGAAGGAAGAAAGGCCATGATGTCGAATTGAATAGTAGGAGAAAATGGAACTCGCGATTCATATTTTTGAATTGCTTCATGATTTTGTCTAGGTTTTTTTCTTCTGATGGATTCATTTTTGAAGAGGAAGGAGAGAGAGAGCAGATGTATAGGATTTTAAACGAAAAGAGGGTGGCGTTACAGAGGGTAGGGTGGCTTGTTCAATCCTAGACTAGGTTGGCTAAGATTGACCTTGATTTGATTTATAAATTTTTATATCTTGTTTACGTACCACGCAATTACGAACCCTACTGAGGTGTGCCGTCCGACACTCATAATGTTATATCCCTGTTTCAAACCTAATGGAACAACTTTCGAAACCTAATTCGATCGTATGTGGAAGATATCTTTTTAACCCAATTATTATATTAATTTTCAATATTAATTCCAGCGCGTTTCTATCTCGTACGACCAAACGGTAACTCCAAACGCTACAAAATTTGAAATCCTATAATAATACACTATTACGGATCCAATGGAACCAGTTTCGTCAAATTCTGAGATTGTGCCATGCATTGCTATTTTAACGCGTCGATAAAATCGACAATTTCAAAATTTTGTGAAATCACTTGAATCAGTTTTAAAAGGTTATTAACTAAATTCTAATTCAAATAGAATTTATATCAACTTTAGGAATCATTTCGATTCCTATTCAACTCCACTTCAATTATTTAAACGATTTTCAATTATTAAATCAACAATTTAATTTATTCAATAAATCGCTACATTTGGAACTTAATCTTATTCCATCTATTCGATCGATAACTTCATATTAAACTTATATTTACATTTCAAATTCAACATTCAAAATAAATTAAATGTTCCAAAATCAACGACTAAAAATCCGGGTCGTTATGAGTATGCACAACATGTTGATGGCTTATGTTGAGAAGTTGGTGGCAAAAGGAATGTTGATGGCGACAGAGCTATTGTTATTTGATGTACAGGACCAGGCTTGGGCACGTAGTAGTATGGAGTTTTGATGTGATTTCTGATGTAGGGTGATGTGCAGTAAGGCCGGTCAGAGGCAATAAGGTGGATGTGGAGTGATTGTAGATAGGGGATGTGGTAGGCAGATAGGAGAGGGTGAAGTGAAGTGTAGGACAGGCAGGTGGTGATGATGGCTTCAGTGCTTTAGTTGTGGAATGGAGAGAATTTTATGGCAGTGATATGTATGATTTGGATGTGTGCACAGTTATGGTCAGGGATGGTAGCAGTTATGGAAGATGGAAGAACTGTGGTAATGGTTGCTGTCAGTTGATGGGTTTGCTGGAGATGGTGTTTTGGATGGTAGTTGGTTGAAGCAGTCGTATGCTCTGTGATGTATATATGTGAGGTGGTGATTATAGTAATAGCAGTGCACAGATATGCACAGTTAAGTTGTTGAATAGCAGAAGGGTGGTTGAAGTGGGTTAGGAGATGATTATGAATGATGATTTCACGGATGGTGATGGAGTGTCTACAGGCAAATGGTGGGTATAGTAGTAATTGGTTTTGAAGTTGGAACAGTGGGGTGGCAGAGACGCAATGTTATTGATGAGTGTGCTGGTGAGTGTGTATGTTGCTCAGTTGAAGTGGAATGTTGGTTGTTTTGTATGGAGCAGTGATATGATGTATGCACTGATGTGCACTGGCGTGTTAGGCAGAAGGGTATTGGGAAGGATGTATGTTGATGATGTTCGAGTTTGCGGTGGTGAAGGCATTTAAGAATGGTCCTGTATGGCCAGAGAGTGGCACGGTAAATGGCCAGAGAGTGGTGAAGGCAGTTAAGAAGTGTTTGGTTAGTGATGATGAAAGGCAGTTGAAGCAAACGAAGGATGGTCAGGCAAGCTATATGTAAGCAAGCAGCAGTGTTAGGACAGTGGAGAGGCTGACTAAATGTAATGGATATGCACAGTTTTGCAGTGTAATGGAGGAAATGTGTGCACAATGCACAGTGAACGTAAAAATTGTACAAAAATAATAATGAAAATTGTAAAGAAAATGAAAAATTATAACGAAAATGAGATGAAAATTGTAAATGAAAATAAAATAAAATATTTATGTTTTGTTTTGAAATAGTGTATGTTTTTTCTATAGAAATGCAAATAGAAAAACAACAAGCACCCAACCAAAATGCAAGAAAAAAGCAAACAAAAACACACAACGCGATTTTTTTTTCAAATACACTCAACACACAAAATAAAAACACAATAAAATCAAACAAAAATAATTTGAAGAATAGAAATCAAATCAAATTAGTTTCCCAGCAACGGCGCCAAAAACTTATTTAACGGCAAATTTTCTACCGGATTAGAAAACCGTCAGAAAAATTATAATCAACAATAACCGCAAGCGCACAACGTACAATTTTAGTACATGGCGAGTATGGATCGATGGGGTCGATGAGTTAATTTATTCCCATCTTCATTTGCCTTCTTCTTTTGTGCATGCGTGAATACATGAAAGCCTCTTCATATTTTCATCCAAATTTCTACATATAAAAATAAAATGTGCAAGTGAATATTCTCAAAATTAATATATACACAAAATTACCATTTTACCCCCAAGTTGACGCATGAATGATGACTTGAAAGCATTTTTGAAATTTGGCTTTAAACATGTAAAATACCCAATTATGATTATTTAAATAAAAATAGATTAAATATGGATGTCAAAATATGCACATTTACCTGCACATCACTTGTCCAGAATCCAAGTCAGGTAAGTCAGGGCATTGGTTACTCCCAGCATTGCCTAGACACTTCGATTCTAGATCTCACAGAAAGCGGAAAGTCTACTCATTGGTTTAGTGCTAAATATATGATGACTTACTTTCCATAAACGTCAACTTTCTTGCATAAAATAAATCTTTTTAAAACAAATCTGAAAACCAACTCCATAAACTTATTTCCAGTTTTGATTTCAAACTAGTTATTGGAAACATCCAAACTCATTTATTTAAACTAATGCTCTATTTCAAAAGACAAGATCCTTGCTTTATATAAAGTAAACAACTTTTTTAATATTGACTAAGTGTTATAAGTCAATCATCTTTTCTAATTTCCCAAAACCATTTACTATAACAAGAATGTTATAGTTCATAATCTCTTTTCTTTTTCTCAAAAACATTTATTACAACAATAGTATTGTAATCCATGCTTTCTACCTCCTTCAAAATTACTTTTTAAACAGTTGAAACATAGTTTGAAACTTTTATTTTAAAAACATCCCCTTAAAGATGGTTTCTTTTTAAACAAAAACTTTACTTTTTATACAAAGCAGCCTCCTTTATAAAATTAGAACCTCATGTTTAAATAACTTAAAAAATATATTTAAATCTTCAATCTTCTTTTTAAATACTTATATTACTTTTATAAAACATATTAAAAAAGAATTTACAAAATATCTAAAGTAGATAACCTTTTATACTTTACTAAACACATAGGTTTTCAAACTGCATTCATAACAACTGTCACTACATGAATCATAACTTTTAAAACTTGTTTTGTAAATCAAATAGCTTTTAAACTATATTTTCTTTCTAATTTTAAACCACTCCGTATCTTCGCAAAAAGGTTTGAAAACAAGAGTCAAGTTCGGAAAACATTTCAAAACATTTAGAAAATGAAGTAGTAGTCCGTTAAAAAGAAAGCATAGGATTTTAATGTCCGAAAACCAACAACAAGTAGGTCGACCATTACTAAGTAACATTCACTTTCCATATCACAAGCATTTACAAGACCAAGAATACATGTAAATAATAATCACATGGCGAAGAATCCTTTAGGATCATTCTACAAAATTTTCATTCTTCGAAGTGCTTTCATAGCGACCTATTTGCTACGAAGATACTTCGACTTTCTTTTGCTTTAGTCCCATACAAAACAATGGTTATTACTGCCATCTGCTTTCAAGCGGGAATCAAATCTAAATAAGCAATATACACAAGTATAAACAACATAAACATTAACTTATATTTTATAGATATCTGTCAATTTTTAAAGCTATTTTAAAGTGAGATATCTCGCTTTAATCAAAGCTTAAACCAAACCAAAAGCTACAACTTCCTCCTACCATCATCCCGAAGCTAGAGTTTCCACTTTTCCTCCACCTTATTGCATCAAAGCCTCAACTTCCTTTGCTTTGCTCATGGCCAAGGCCGCACCCTACAAACATGCTCACAGCCTTGATCAAGAATGGAAAGATGAGCTCCAAATTTTCGATCTTTGAGGATGTAGTAGTGGTTGTCATGTTATTTTAAGGATATGGAAGGAGAAGGAATGAGGTTGTTTTGAAGTGGCTTTGAGTTATGCACTAAGGAGCGAGACTTGGAAAAGAAGATGAAGAAAATTAAAGTGAAGATGAAAAATGGAAATGAACAAAGATGGAAAAATGAAGTGGAAGATGCTCCATTTATAGAATTTGCAAAAATGGAAAAAGACTTCTAATACCCGTTAGCCAAATTACCAAATTACCCCTCTAACATGGCTTCTTTCATACAATTTCTCTTGTGGCAACTTATGCACTACGTTCGTTCCACATGGCCTTATATTTCTCTCATGATGATATGTACTTCTTAGTATTTTATTCTTTTAAAATAAGGAGGAAAATCCACTCTTTTACTTTATTAACTTTTAATTTCATTTTAAAAGCAGTTGAGGATTCTTAAGTTTAATAATCTCTTTTTGTACTTTTCAACATTTTATTATATGTATAAGTATGTGTACAAATATAAGTGTATGTGCACAATAACGTTTCAACAACTTTCGTTCGATGAAAAGTCAAAAATCCTAAAAACGATTGTCAATCACATTTTCAATTTTTCTCCGAACTCTTTATTTTTTTTTTAAAATTTCAAAACAAGTTTACTATCATTATTAAACAACAAAAATGAGTTATTTAGGCTTATAAAATCAATTATTTTAAATATTTACAACTAATTAAGTATTCTCAATCAAAATGATAAAATACCGGGTCGTTACACTCTTCTTCCCTTGAAGGAATTTCAACCCCTTTCATCTCAAACAAACAACCTAGAAACAAGCCATACTAATAATTTTTCTCAAAACTTTAAAAGACTAATAAACGATTTGTCTAGCTTTACAACCTTCTCATCACACAAGAATGATAGACGATCTTCAAAGCATACCTCATGCTCAACAGCCTTAGGTTATTACTCAATCGATTATTCGCACTACCTTATGACAAATTAAAGAGTCGTCTACCCAACCACCCATAAAAGATTAAAGGAAAATATACTTAAGCACGTACGATGTGCTTGAATCATCCATACACAATATTCGATCGCTTGTTCGGACACATAAATCTCTCATCCAAACTAGTATAGATCACTTAACTTCACTATTGTAGAACCTTGATCTGGTTCCATGATCTGATACTTACGTTTTCCTTAAATAGTTCTAAACTATGATAAAAAACACACACATCATCCTAAGAATCAATCTTAAGTACTCGCATACAAGAATCGAGTGAAAATGCGTAGTTCGGACTACACCCAAAAATATGATGCCCGAACTTTGGATCAAGAACTGTTATGTGAATAAAATGATCCAAGTCCAACTTACACTTTTTATCACTTTAGGATAACTCAGCTTATTTACTTATCCTATATCGATTATTTTTACTTTCCAAAATTATTTATGAAAACATTTCATAAAATATTACTTAATTTTTAAACTCATATCATCCCCTACTACATCTAAGAGTATAAACAATATCTAATTTAGTCTTTTATTTCTTTTTTTCTTAAATTGAAATGCAGACCCAAAATAATTCTAGGTCTTAAAACTAAGTCGACCTCCTTGACATCTTTACCCATCTGGTCTGGTAAGTAGCTAAGAAGAGTAGGATGCTGATATCCAAATTTAGTCTAAGAGTCTAATTTTCTTTAGAAACTTTTAATGTAAAGTTGTTTATTAGCCGAACTCAAATAGTTTATAAAACTTTGATGTGAAAAGAAGAGACTTGGTTTTAATAAAACAAAGTTTATTAAAATCTTGTTACTAAATTTAACCTATTTAAACTTGTGTTAAATTGTTTCTTCTCTAACCAAGAGTGATATAAATCCATTCTAAAAAAATTCATTTATCAATGAATTCTTTTATCAAAATACCTTTTAAATTTTAATTCATTTTCTTTAAGGAAACTTAAGAACTAAATACGGTTTTATTTCAGAACCCTTTGAAATGATATCATGTACTTTAATCCATAGAAAGTTACATACAGACCAAATAACGCCAAAATGTAACCAAGGAACTGTGTCCTATCAAATAGTATGATACATCCTCTTACCAAGAAGGGTAATACTTAAGAGCAGTACTTACCATCCAAACACACCTCTTGGCCATTTTTAGTCACTTTCAAGCCACTCGAACTGGTTAACATAAAAATGCTTCCTATTTTTCAAATCCCATTTTGAGACAATGCTATATATATTTCTCATATATATAAAATAGCTTTAGCACTTTATTTACCGAAACCTATTTTAGGTCCATTCGGATTCGAACTCATTTCGATCGTACAATCAAAAATATAATAATGTACTAAGTGCACTATAACATCTACTAAGCAAACATCCGATCGTCAGTTAGAAATTTATTCAGATTACCATAAAACTAATCGAGACTCGTTTCCCAAACTATCCAAAGAAAAAGTACCTTACTTAAAAGAATTGTTTGAAATATTCATACTCACACATACTATCAAGCGATACTATATTACCCTTTTTCAAAAAATCATTTGAAATCTTTTTCAAAGATACTAGGGTTTAAATTCTCAAAAATCTATTTTATTTTATAAGGTACATCTTATAAAATATTATATAAAATTACCATTATATAATACCTCCTTTATTATAGTAACCCTTTTAACAAAGTAAACTTGTTAAACCTACATTATATACGAACACCTTATAGTCAAATCGTGAAAATGAATTCACAAGGTGTTCGTATTTAATTCAACCAAACAATAAATGATCATAAACTGACTGAGCATGAAAAATCAATCAACAAATGATGATAAATAAATATCATCATTCCTTAATAAGCAATCATAACAAAAATACTATATCTATATTATTTTTTGAAAAATTATTCTTTTATATATAAGATATAAAATCTAGATAAAATTATTTCATCAACCCATTTCAACACAGTATAAACATTTTTATGGCACTAACAAATACGTGTTCTCATATATAAACACTTAAACTCATTCTAGGGTATCACTTACCCTATCTTAATGAGTTTACCCCTATAAAGCCAAGGTTTTTTCTTAACCTTTAGCTATGATACCGCTATAACCACCGGCTTTTTGACCCTTAAAATTTGACACTAATACATCCACGGTATTCATGTACCGAGCATTTAAGTGTCGGAAACATGGATCGATAGAGTGAAAAAAAGACAGAACAGAATATCACATCATAACGAGTAATATATAATATCCAAATGATCTTTACAAAAGTAAACTATAATATTTATACAACAATCAGAGTATAAGCTATTATCACCCTGAACAGTTATAACAACATGCCCTCACAAATGCTGATAAAAAAACACAGCAGAAATATAAATACGTCAAGCCTGGTGGCATCCAACTCGTCTCTTGAAGCTCCAAGCATCCGTCGCTAAATCTAAAAAAAGTACTAGGGTTTTACCCAAATATTATAAAAAAATAACACCTAAATCAGTTTGGTAAACCAGCATGAGAAACTCAAATCATATGGATTGTTATATTTATAAAACCATTTCAAAAATAAACATGTCTCGTAAGACCATGCCGCACATAAACACATATGGGTTTTACCTTACGGTAACCAAACCATTTTATAGGAATTTCAATTATATTGTAATAATGTCTAGGGTTTAAATAAAGAATCATAGCTAGAATGGTTACATTAATTACATTCAACAACATATTTAGTATACAATTAAGTCCATAAAGGCACATATTGAAAAATGGATTCTACACAATGACAAGGCTACTGGGGTATTGCCTGCCATAATACACCTCAGGGAAAATATACCAAGGGCTTCACATGGACCCCGACCAACATAGAACCGGCTTAGCCCTTCCTGGATAGTATCTAATATGTCACTACCTCGATTGCTGCATACAATCGTACCAGGCCCCAAGCATACATAAACTCATAAATATCGATCTAGATTGGGTAATAACCATGTACTAATGGTAGCAATCACATAGTCCTGTCGCATATCCCCTGTTTTAAAAATTACCGGATGTGAGGCTTAAGGCTACGTTTTACCTTTTTAGCAAATCCCATTTGGAATGCTAACACTGCCCTCTAGGCAATAATGCAATGCTAGCATTTATCTATACATGTTGTCCTGAATATAAACAAACATGAAGGCACTACTTCTACTACATTACCAGGATTAGTAGCAAGTAGCCCTTGCACTTCAAAAAACTATTCCTTTGATTCCATCATTTCCAAGGTATCCTAATTCCAACACTTATGCCGGTTCGAAGTGGTTTTTAGATAACTCATGTTTATCCGATCTCGGTCTCTCCGAAACGACAAATGATAGGATTTGGTTAATTCAATCCTGGTTCTTTTAAAAGTAAGCAGATGATATAAGAGTCCCAAGGAGATCTCAAATGCATGCCCTTAAAGCGAGAGATGCTTCACGAAATGAGTTCTTCCAAGGGAATCTCAAATCGTATGAAATCATGAAGCATTCATATTCTTCCTAAGTCAAAATAGGTCAAGTTATCGATAATGGACAAACCACTATCTAGTGTAAGTATATAGTTTGCATATGGAAAATCGAACATCATATACTCACCACTTTTCGATTTTAACCATGTACTATCCCTCGATTAATAATGAAGTCGGACAAGTTAGAGAACTACCCTTGCCTCAACGTACATTCTTAAATTACCACACATAGAAACGAGCTTCCATACATCAAAATTTAGTGTCGGGTATAAGATGAAGCACCTTCCATATATTTAATATATCATGATATGTTTATATAAATTAACCTCTCATACTAATCACACTTCCGACATTTCAGCTTCTCTATCTCTCGTCCAGAATCGAAGCCAGGTAAGTCAGGGCACTGGCTGCTGCTAGCATTGCCTAGACACTCTGGTTATAGATCTCACAAAGGGAGAAAAGTCTACTCATTGATTTAGTGCTAAATATAAGATTACTTGCTTTCCATAAACATGTCAACATTTAGCACTACATATCATATTTGTTTTATGTTACTTAATGGCACCGATAAAGAATCCCTTGCATAAAAAAATCTTTTTAAAACAAATCTGAAAATTAACTCCATAAACTTATTTCTAGTCCTTGATTTCAAACTAGTTACTGGAAACATTTTCTGAACTCATTTATTTAAACCAAAGCCTGATTTCAAAAGACAAGATCCTTACTTTATATAAGGTAAACAACTTATTAATAATAACCAAGTGTTATAAATCAAACTTCTTATCCAGTTTCCAAAAACCATTTGCTATAACAAGAATGTTATAGTCCATAATCTCTTCCCCTTTTTTCAAAAACATTTATTACGACAATAACGTTGTAATTCATGCTTTCTTCCTCTTTTAAAATTACTTTTGAAACTCTTTAAAACATAGTTTGAAACTTGTATTTTAAAAACATCCTCTTAAAGATGGTCACTTTTTAAACAAAAATTGACTTTTGAAACAAAATAGCTTCCTTTATAAAATTTAAACCTCTTGTTTAAATAACTTAAAAGTATGTTTAAATCTTCATATTTATACTACTTTTATAAAATATAATTGAAAAGAATTTTCCAAATATCAAATGTAGATAACCTTTTATACTTTACTAAACACAAAGTTTTCCAAGCTACATCTATAGCGACTATCGCTATATGGACCATAACTTTTAAAACTTGTATTGTAAATTAAGTAGCTTTTACATCATATTTTATTTCAATATTTTAAATCACTTCATATCTTTGCCAAAAGGTTTGAAAACAAGAGTCAGCTTCGAAAACCATTTCAAAACACTTTAGGAAACAAAGTAGTAAAACATTACAAAGAAAGCACGGGATTTCAATGTCGCAAAACCAACAACAAGTAGGCCGACTATAACTATGCAACATGCACTTTACATATACACAAAAATTTGCATAACCAAGAATGCATGTAAATAATAATCAAAAAGAAAGGAATCCTTTAAGATCCCTCTAGAAAATCTCCATTCTTCGAAGTGCTTCTACAACGACCTATTTGCTATGAAGATACTTCGACTTCCTTTTGCTTTAGTCTCCTACAAAAAGCAATATACACAACTTTAAACAACATAAACAAAAACTTATATTTTACAAATATTTGTCAATTTTTAAAGCTATTTTAAAGTGAGATATCTCACTTTAATCAAGCATAAACCGAACCAAAAGCTATAACTTTCTCCTGTCATCATCCTGAAGCCAAAGCTTCCACTTTTCCTTCTCCTCCTAGCATGCAAAGCCACCCACTTCCTTACTTTGCTCATGGCCAAGGCCTCCCCCTATACACATACTGACGGCCTTGATGAAGAATGGGGAGATGAGCTCCAAATTTTCGATCTTTCAGGATGTGGTGGTGGTTGCTATGTTATTTTAAGGCTATGGAAGAAGTTTGACAAGGAAAGAAGTTATTTTGAAGTGGCTTTGAGTTATGAACTGAGGAGGGAGACATATAAAAGAAGATGAAGAAAATTAAAGCGAAGATGAAAAATGAAAATGAAACAATGATGGAATAATGAAGTGGAAGGTGCTCCTTTTATAGAATTTGCAAAAATGAAAAGGACTTTACATGCCTATCAGCCAAATTACCAAATTACCTGTCTAAAATGACTTCTTTCATACACTTTCTCATGTGCCAGTTCATCCACCACTCCCCTTCACATGGCCTTGCACTTCTATCATGATAACATGTACTTCTTAGTACTTTATTCTTTTTAAAATAAGGAGAAAAGTTCTTTTTTTTTTTACTTTATTAACTTTGAATTTCATTATAAAAGTACTTAAGGATTCTTAAGTTTTATTAATCTCTTTTTATACTTTTCAACACCTTATTATATGTATAGGTATGTGTACAAATATAAGTGTGTGCGCAACAACATTTCAATAACTTTCGTTTGATGAAAAGTCGAAAATCCAAAAATCGATTATCGGTCACATTTTCAGTTTTTCTCCGAACTATTTATTTTTGTAAATAAAATTTCAAAAAAAAGTTTGCTATCATTACTAAATAATAAAAATGAATTATTTGGTCTTGTAAAATCAATTATTGTAAATATTTAAAATTAATTAAATATTCTCAATCAAAGCGATAAAATTGCAGGTCATTACACCAAAGATAGTATTAAATCCAGTCATTCCAATTCAAAAATATTAAAATTTTCAATTCGTAAAACTAATAATAAATTGACTGGATAGATATATATAGATGATTATCTAGTAAACGTTGTTTATAATGGTAATTATATTTCTAAAGGTTCCAAACCTTCTTGGTATGACTACCTTCTTCTACTAACACGTAGATCCCTGTAATTTCATAATATTAACACTAATTTGATTATAAATATCAAATTTAAAAGTTTTAATACAAATTTATCTAAATAATCTTGTAAAAATATTTGTCTAAAACTATGGTTAACTCATATTCATGTTCTAAAAATTTTTGGAAAATTTATAAATCTTCCATAAATAGAAAGATGAGAGAAGTTTATATGTTATAAATTTATCTTCCAACAAACATGGTTTTCTATATTATTAGATTTAGTTAAAATCTTAAGTGTGTATATAGATATATATAAACCATAATATGGTTTTCAAACAACAACACAAAACTATGATTTTTCAAGTAAACAAAACTTTTAAAAGGTAATGTCAACTTTAAATAATACATCATCGTACATCAATATATATATATATATATATATATATATATATATAATTCATGCCTTTTCACTCTCATTCTTCACTTTACTCTTTCAACCTTTAAACCTTAGGACTTCAAAAGCTTTCAAAAATGAATCCATGGTTTCAAAACAGAAACTTTAGAAACTCCTCGTTTCAAAGAAAAACCGCAAAGAGAAAAAGATCCAACTTTAACATCTAACCCTTCTCATTCTGAATTTGCCTCTGATAAGCAAATTTTACTTTGGTTAAATGGCAGCAAAAATACTTTGAAACATTTCAATGAATTGAATGACAAATGGGTTTTCCAAGAAACCTTCTATAAGATGTCGGATTTTGAAGTCTTCAGGATTGAAGCACTCGCTCGGGAACATGAATTTCTTTCTTTAATTGACGCTAATCAAAACGTGTAAATATTTATTTTTTTTTAGTAAGAATGTTCTATGAAAATATGTGTAGAAGTTTGATAAATCTGAAAATGAAGACGGATTGCTTTGGAGTAAAGTTCTCGGTGCTGAAATTAAGTTGTCTATAGAGGATTTGGGATCTTAGGTTGTTCTAGTTTCACATATCAATTAGAAGATATTGACCATGATGAATTTGCTTATAACTCTACTTGTTATCTTTTTCGAATGGAACAAACCGTAAATACTTCCGTTAATTTATATCACCAAGCTAGGATTCTCAACAAAATGATTATTCATATAATCTTACCATGAACCGATAGCTATGAAAAGATGTATGATAATAATTGCAAGATTTTCTATGCTATCTGCTCCAATAAAAAATTGGATTCGGCCAAGATCATTTACAATGAGATCAAGAGTTTTCATGCACGATCTAGACACATGATGTTATTTACGTCATACTTAACTAAGATTTTCATTCAATATGGCATTAATATTGAAAGCATGCAAGATTTCATTTTGCCTAAAGTGATCGACCAAAAATTCATCTCCCTTGTGAAGCTACCCTTGAAAATGGAGCCTCTTGTACCACACAATGCTTACCTATCTCGTTTGGTTCAACAAGACTTAGCTCAATCTTCTTCACAAGCCTCACCATCCGTGCAACAAGTTACTCAACAAGAAATTTCCAAAGAGGTGGAGTTCTAATAATGATAAGAAATTTATATTTGTTGAGCCTTCCAAGAATATCTCCACCAACACCGCCATTCTCAAGAATCAAGATATCCTCTATAAGAAACAAAAGAATATGGAGAAGACGATGCTTGGGTTTTTGGAAAAAATATGGAACAAACACTCCTCATGTTCTCGACCATCTTCCTCCTACAATTTGGAGCCAGAAAACTAGATATGCATCATGGTTTGGTAATCTTACAACTTGTGGTTTGGCGATGAACTTTTTTTTGTGATAGTTTGTGTTTCATAATAAACTTGTCGTTGGTTTTGTAATAACTTAAATTCATATGTTGGTGTTTTGTGTTGTCTTGATAATCATGTTGTTGTTGTGGTTGGATGTCGGTTGTTTGTATTTTGGACAATATATTGTCGTAGTACTTGTTGTTGTTGTGAATTTATATTGTGTTGTTGTTGTATTGAAATTGTAGTTTGTTTCATATGTCAATTTCTATATTGTGTGCTCTTGTTTATATATTCTGTTTGTGGCGTCTCATGCTCACGTGCTTATGTCATTTGTTAAGTATACCTTTTCATGCGTTCATGTGTGTATTGGTTTGGATTTCTATGTCGTGTGTGCGCATCCCCTATATTATATATTTTTTAAATCTTGCCTCCATTGTGTTCCCACCTTTTTGTTGATGCCAAAGGGGGAGAGAATATTGACATGGGAAGATATATATATATATATATATATATATATATATATATATATATATATATATCTTAAAATCATATAGTTGTCATCATCGAAAAAGGGAAGATTGTTAAAACCCTTGTTTTATGTTTTAATGATGACAACTATATCTCTGTATATTTCTAGTATATGATATTATGCAGGTATAAGAAGATCTTGAATTAGAGAATCAAGGAGAAAGCAATGCGGATGACCTACATTTCAAAAGCTATTGAAATATAGATCGTCAAGTCAAATGTATGTATTTAATCTTAGATACACTTGTAAATCTCTTTAGCAGTTCATATGCACACATGCACACACCTGTATACAAATGTTTTCAAGTATCAAAGAGTTGAACAGGGTGTTACAAACTGTTTTTATAGAAATCTTTTTTTTACATAGTTTAGTCGACTGAAAATATTTTCAGTCGACTAAACACCCATATTTTATTATATATACTGTTTCAAATTTTACCGCGCAATTCAATGTTCTTATTCAGTAGACTGACTTTTTATACTCAGTCGACTAATCACCATGCAATTGTTATTTTCTTAAAAGTCCCCTCGAATAGCTGCGAATGTTCGTGAGCACCTCTACGAATGGTAATAGTTGTTTTCGAACAATTACAACTATTCAATGCAGCTCTTTGATATCTATTATAGAGATCAACTTTTGAAATCATTATCAACTTTCCTTCTAACTGTATGATCTCCGTCTTAACCTCTATTCTCTTAAGCATTCTCAAATTCTATTGCACTCAAATCATGTTCTTTACTCAAGAATCATTTACTATACTTCCATAATCATGAAGCACGCATCTCAAATCATCAAGAAGATTATAGAAAGAGTTGTACATTTAGTCAGAATCTGTGTTATGAGAATACAAGCTTGTTAAGTCAGAAACTTTGTTGTATTGTTTGTTCCTTTGAACGAAGTGAGGACATTTGGTGAAAGGAAATTCAGGGCTAGATGTAGGACGGAATATCTAAACTAATATAAAATTCCTAGTGTAATTGCTCTTATTTACTTCAGTTTACAAATACTCTGCTTGCTAGTATTGCTTAACTTAGATTATATACGTGAACGTACATATAAGCCATATTATACAAAGATCCGTGTGCACTCTCAAATGGCCCTGAGAACATCGCAAGGGAAATTAGACATTATACAGTTCAAGAAAAATTAAGAAAAAAAGTCATACCTAGGTTTCCAGTGCGATTTTGATGTGAAGGTAAATGATGAAAATGCAATTGGTGAATTTGATCATTGCGCAAATACATGAAAGATTTCATAAAACATTGCTATCTAATTATTAATTATAACAAAATTAAATTAACTCTGGATATCAATCCACTTACGTAAAATACACAACAATTTATGTTTTATACTCAACATCTAATCAAATTGTCGTCAAAAACGTCATCAATATTTAACTCTAATCAATATCTATCTTTAATCCAAAGGTGTTCACAAGCGCTCCCTTAGTCAATATTTATGCCAACATATCAATGTGTACAAAAAAGTTTGAGCACATGCCACATGGTTGCAGATTAATTAGAACCAACGATTAATATTTCAAAAAATGTAGAGGGAATATTTTAAAATTTACTGTTAAAATATTTATAATTTTGATAGAAAATTTAATATTTACAAAAATAGTTCATACTTAAATTTTTACCTTTAGATGCAGCCTCATTGGAGCATACACAGATTTTGACGTGTTCGAACCGAACACTACATTGAAAAATACTATATATAACCTCTTAGCATCTGTAAAAGTTTAACTATGTGGTTCAACCAAACACTGTTCTGAAAAGTTCTATACTACTATCAACCTCGTTTATATTTGGAGGAAACATGGTGACTCCATCCCTAAAATTATATATCCTACATTTGATCATACTTTTCACGCTATAACCAGCAAATAAAATATGACAGCAACCATCAAAACTGAACTCAAACAAAATAAGAGCAAAAATTTGATGGCTAAAAGCAATGCCAAAATAATGGACCCAAACACTCTTGCCAAAGAAATGGAGAAGAAAGCTACAACAAGACCAATGGCGGCATAAATGTTTTAAACAAGCACTACATAGAACAAGCATATAGAGCCACCATGACCAAGTTTCCTTGAACAGTTCCCAATCTCAATTCTGTAAGATGTATTCATTTCCTCAAGTGACCTACTGTATGTTCCAGACAAAATTTCTATGTATACAGAGCACAACATGATTAAATTAAAATTCTCAACGGATGATAATATTCACATAGACAAAGGTAACATCATTCTTCTCTCCCTTCTTTTCGCTAGCTTTCTCTTTCTAGACACTGTAAGGCAAGCATTGACTAGAATCCCGAGAAGTAAAATAAATGCAGAAAGCTTGAAATATTTATAGTAAAGCGCCGCACAAGAAGATAACATGAGAAGGCAGAACAATAGTCCAAATGAAAGAGCCACGACTACATCATACCTGTAATAACAGCAGATTGAGAAGAAGAAAAACAAATGTAATTTGTAAATAGACTGAAGGTCCATATAGAAATATCAGACCACTTACCTTCAAGAAAAGAAAAAGAAAAAGAAAAAACATGATCAAATGGATTTAATTATTATGAGCTGATATGTTGTGGATGAGAAGATACTGTAAATGTTTATGTTAATGATAAACGAATATGTAAAACATGATCCAATAAACTACTGTGGGTATTTTGGAACGGGTTCCATTTTTCAAACAATGGATTCAATCACTGCACTTTCAAATTTCAATTGCAAAATAAATTAATCACAAAAACTGGCGCCATACGAAGTAAAAACTGGTCAAAAGCGCAAATATTTTCCAAAAGAAAATAAAAAAGGAGAGAGAGAAAAAGGATTGTTACTAATGATTGTTTTGAATCGGCACTTGGCATGTGAAACTTCATTTTATTTCATAGTTTACACATGAGTTTTAAGAAGTGCATATATGTTACTAATGATTGTTTTGAAGAAAAAGGTTTAAAAGCTTGATTGCAAAATCATATTGTGTCCCTATGAATCAAAATAAATGTAAACAATTCAAGGGGTATTTGTGTAATTAATTAATCTTAGCATACGTCCAATCAGCATATGTTAACATTTACTTTTCCACAATATTAATGCAATCCGGAAAACCCCATATGTAAAATGCATATTGTGAAAGTGCAAACGTCATGCACTTTTCAAAGGAAATACATAAACTACGAAATAAAAATGCAAATTGCTAAAGAAAATGTAGTAAATAGGCACATTTTGCAAAAGTGGATACATAATGCAGTTTTGATAACTACATACCAACTACTACATAGAAGTGCAAATTTTGTGTGCATTACAAAATTAACTGAAATAAATAAATTTTAAATATTTAGCAATAAAAGTATGCAAAATAAACACATTATAAATGCAAGCATCGCACATTTATCAAAAATATACACTGTGAAATGTAAGTGCAAACTGCATATACTTTACAATAATAATAATTCCACAAAATGAAAAACCTATATATTTGGCAACACAAATTATAAAATAGATGCATTCTATGAAAGTGTAAACAGTACACTTTGTCAAAAATCTACAGACTACAAAATAGAAGTGCTAATTAACTTCATAGAGTTACGGATGCAATTAAAATTAACATATTATATCCAATAAACATGCAAATTTCAATCTTTACCATTAAACATGTACAAACAGGCATAGTTCATAAAAGTTTAAGTAGTATGGATTTTTCTATAGTTTAAAAGAGGGGGGAAAATGGGTTATTGGCAACTTTGAAATATTGAAGGGAAAAATGATGCAGCAATTGCTTTTCTTTCAGGAAAGAACAACAAAGTACTGATTGATCTACACGCTGGATAACCAATTCTAACGGGCTTGTTGATAGAAGAGAAAAAAATTGCATGGAAACGACACTTTTTCTTGTACACAGAATTTGGCGTGTAAGACTTGGTTAAAAGCTTTGATAGTAGGCAAATTTTGACAATTATGAAATGTAATAAGACTTGTCGCTCAAATAAAAATATACAATGCATACAGTTTTAAAGTACACAAAAATTAACGATGTGCTTTACATGAGGAAGGATTGTGAAACAAAAGAGATAGGTGGTGCTCTGTACCTATTACATTCAATTTGTTAAAAGTCATATAAGATCGCCTATATTTAATGAACCACACAAAATGGTACCAAACATGATAACTTGCATATTTACAGCATTTGGTAAGCGTGTCTACGCTATTACAACGCCTTCATCTCTTTATTTTTCACATCATGCGATAAAAATGTGGGGAAAAAATTCATATGCAAAACCGATGCTTAATGATACATTCTATGTTGTTAGAGCCGTCATCTGTGTCAATAAGACGATGGTTAACTATAGAGGTCTCTCGCATCTTAGAATAATAGTTCAAATATGCCTAGTCATTTGGATGCCTCCTGAGTGCACATAGATGCTAGGTGCTAAGGAGCACTCTTGAATGTGTTTAAACATGTGATATTTATATGTTTGTGTTCACTTCATTTTCATTGAACATGTTTACATTCTGTCAAATACATCAACTATTGTTGGTCATGTTATATAGTTATCATACTATTAAGAATTACATAATTACGTCATGAAATTATCAAAATATATGAGTAAATTTATCAAGCTAATGTGAAGCTTCCCATAGGATCCATCCTGGGTCTATTTGGGCTCTACGGACATCCTAGGCATCTATTGACCATCCAGCATAGCTTAAGACACCACTTTTTCGCTTAGCACAAACAAGGGACTTAAAGCAATGAGTCAAAATTTAATATATTATCTATTGCCCAATGACAGGTGATAAACATGGGAATGCATGATTGTCTTATATAATTTACACAGTTCAATTGATTGTGTATGTGCGTATGTATGTATATATGTACATATGAGGATGGATCCACAACCCCCTCAATTTTAGCCGCCCCCTTTTAATTTAATTAATAGTATGAAATAGCAAGAGAAAAAGCAACAAATATTCAAATGAAAATTAGTGGCTAAAAATAGAAGGCTAGGGGGGAGGGTTGAATTTAAGGGGCTAAACACATACATACATATACATGTCTGTACACACACTCACATACACACACACACACACATATATAGTTAGGATCAAAGTCTCCTTTATTTAACCTTCAATCTTAACCTCCTAATTTCATCAACAAATTTGTATTTTAATATTCTTTGTTTCTCTCTCTTAACACAACACACTATTAATTAAAATATACACTAGTGGTTAGGGAGCTGAGTTTGGAAGCAAAATAAAATGGGGATACTGACTAGCTTCTCTTTGTGTAAGTGTGTGTCTATATATGTATGTATATAACACTGGATTAAAGAATCGTAAGTTGAAAATAGTTGCAAAAAGAAAGAATTGCCCACAATTTAACATTGAAAACTAAGCAACACATAACTTTGTGAGCGAGGAGACAAGGTTGTTGTTTCATTTTGCATTTTGCTTAAAATAAAATGAAAAAAACTAAGAATAATATGTAGGATAACATTTCTTACATATTGCTTATAAGAAGAGTCCAACTTAGGAGACTCGGGTTACGATCTCATCATATTAGTAAAAATACCGAGCTAATCAACCTTTAGGCGAGTATTTTAGTACACGTATTAGATCTTACAAAAATTACTGGACAAGAGCATGTGCATGCATGCACATATGTTTACTTAATTATGCATAACGACTAAGATGGAATCAAATAGCCTAAATGGAGTCTTAGTCATCTTTTGTTAAGCTACATAAATTTAACGTTTTCCTCTTGAAAAAAATGATTGAACGTGAGCAACATGACAACTAAAATATCATTTTATTGTTAGTTTATTTTTGATTCAATAGTTTTCATCTACGTTCGAGTCCAAAAACAGTCTTCTAGCAATGCGAGGGAAAGACTGCACACATTATCGACCTTCTCAGAGTCCGCTACTGTGCGGAATCCTCATGCACTGGGTTCCACCTTTATCTTTAATAGTTTTCAGCCATTGACATCTAAAACCATGTTCAAGGATGTTAAATTAAACATAAAAGATTTGTAAATGTGAGAATAAGAGACATTGTTGAGAAGCAAGAACATTAGGTGATGCTTGGTTTATAAAAGGGAAGAGACGATACAAACTACAATAAAATAGCAGGGACTGTTTCCATTAGTTGATAATTAGGTAGTTGAGGGTGAGAATTTCTGCTCTCTAAGTGTGGAGATGTTATGAAAGCATATCTAAGATGCTGGGCCAAAGTTTTGAAAGAGACTAGATGCTGAAGCAAGGAGCTTGTCACATAAGGCATAACTCAAGGCATCCAACCTCTACTAGGAGCTCAAGGACCAGTAGTTGGATCATTGATGGCATTCATGGAGGAGGAAGTGAAGTGGTTGTTATGCAAAGAACAACGGACTTAAGAACGGCGGGGGGGAAATCACATTTAGTGGACAAGCAAAACGTGTACACTTAGGTAGACTTAGAAAGATAAGTATTGTAAAAAGGAAATTGTTTGACACACACCGTCCGTCAGCCACCTTGCAGTTATCCAAAAAGAGAATACTTTCAGAAGTAACTCTCTTAACCCATTTAAGTCGAAGTGCAACATATCGGAAACCAATACCTCATATTATACTTATTGGATAAACATGAAACGGCTTATGGCAAGACTATCCTAGCACCTGTGAATAACATTCGAGTCCAAGCAAAGTAAGAATGAACACTCAACACTTGAAAAATCTTTAGCCACATGGAGAAACTAGAGACCCAAATGGATAAATACTCTAGTAATCTCTTGAACGTCGAGAGGGATAAAATCAACACTAAAGTATGAACCGAACTATTATTGAAGCACAACCGTGTTAATAGTCTTTACAGGCTTAACCATTTAGGTGTTCTCCAACGTTATAATTATATATAACTATATTATCATCATTGCATCTGTGTGAATAGATTAACTGATACCTTTTAGGGTTACGAGTTTCATCGGCTACAAATAAGGATATGTTGCTCCATATTGCAATATTTTCGAAATAGAAATATAATAAGTTAGCAAACAAAAACTTAGTACCTACATTCTATAAGAAAACCATCATTATTACATCTACCTTCCTCGTCGCAATGAAGTCGGTCATCTTTCTATTGTTTATGGTAGGAAATTTGATACCCAAATAGCTTTCATCACCTCACTAGTTAAACTCTAAGCTCTTACTTCCTACTGGTTATAGCAATCGTTTGGCGCTTCAATTTCGAATTCATAATTATCTCATGAGAGAACATTCATTAACAAACTACACTGGCTGAACTAATTTATTTTGATCGTTTTAGTGTGATTGTAAAGCTAAATCGAATTATAATTGGCCCGTATAACAATTATTTTCGATTATTGATTTTATCGAATTAACTGAACTTTCGTCATATTCTTAAATTTTATAATGACTAATAATTTTTTAGATTAATTTGGGAATCAAAATTATATGTATATGCATACGTATGCATGTGTATGTGTATTGTGTATAAAAATCATAAAAACATAAGAATACTAAACTGAACTTTTTTAACCATAACTCATATTTAATAAGTACGTTAAATGTTCTAACATGAAATATGTTTTTTTATAAGTTTGGTTATATTGCAACTAACCAAACCTGCAAAACTTGATTAAATCCTTTAGGTTTTAGTTTGATTTATTATCATTAAATAACTAAACCAACCAAACGTCCACTCATAATATCTCCTAGTCGCTTGAGCTTAACAATGTTTGAGATTATTTTGTATAAGGGATAATGTTACAAAAGATAGTGAAGTTCACGTTGTTCTTTCTTTTTCGGTGTTTTCATGTAAAATCCATAAATATTTACTGTAGGCATTTTATCATATGTTTGCAAATTGATAAGAGTTGGTTTGAACTTTCTAGCCATATTCTATCTACAAAAACTTATTCTTTACTATTCACATCTTTGACCCTTCATTTTTTGAAAATTTATTTCCTCGATACGCTCATTCCACATGGCCCATCATTGCTTGAAGGTAGTTTATTTTAATAATAAAATTGATACTTAATTTAAGTAGAGCACTTATTTTGATATCTTGGTGGATCGAACCCAAGACTCTAAAAATACAATCTAGATATCTTACCACATGAGCCGATGGTCCTTGTTTTGTTTGAAGGTAGTCTTCATTTTCGCTCATTGAAAATATTTACTTATTTGATGTCTAAAGTTGTCAATGATTGATTTTAGATGTCAATGGCATCATCCATGACATGACTACTCCATGGGTCTCACATTTAAAAATCGTGAATATGAGAGAACTGAAGAATTAAGTGATACGTCTAAGCATTTGAAAATAAACGGTAAATAAACATTGAAGACCAAGTGCATCGGCTTGAATGACGCATTTGATAACATATTTTGTTATCATGGAGAAACCTTTTGTACTTAACGCTGTATATCTAAATGGCGCAAGGATGTCAAAGGTTTTATATATATATATATATATATATATATATATATATATATATATAGACACACGCGCGCGCGCGCGCACATGAGAAAACCTTTATTAAAAGTGGTCAAGCAAAATAAATCATTTTGATCAAAATCAAGAGGTTAGACCTTATTGTGATTCAAATGGATTCGAACCTAAACTTAGGTTTGAAAAGGCTCAAGCTTCAAGGCCTCAACAGCAAAAACCACCACCAAGAAAAAATGGACCCACTCCAACGAAGATGGATTCCCACCAATGAAGATACAAACTTCTTCCTTTGCTCTATAAATGAGAATCGACCTATGTCCAAGTTGCATATTCCATTTCTAAACAGTTATGGCACCTCCTAGAGTCCGCACCCTAGCAGGAACCTAAGAGATCAATCACAAGACGAAGAGTATCACTCGAAAAATTTAGTTCATCGTAGATATACCTTGGATTTGAAAAACTACGTCAAATGAAAGAACATGTTGCTAGATACCATCAAACATCCATTCTTCGAATGCATTCTTAAAGCCAACATGCCTTTAAAAGTTTCAAATTTTCGAATTCCCTCCTTACTTGTGTGAACTCGATCAGCCACCTTAATGCATAGAGGACTGAACAGTGGTGCATTCATATCCCGATGTCATTTTTCATGAAGCCTTCCTAAATCTCAATTGTAGTAGTTGAAAATCTTGTGCAGAGGTCTTTCACTAACCCTGACCTTACAAGGTATGAAAATTATTACCCAAATCCATCCATTCATTCGATGAAGTGTCATTAGTCTCTATCCAAAAGACCATTGATAAACAGTCCCAAGAGACTACCTAAACATTTCTTCTTGGTTAAGCAAAATAATAAGGAACACCAATCGAGTTCCTAAAGAGATTCCATGAAGAGATTATATATAACTTACAAGAATCATTCACAATTGAAGCACTAAGCACAAAATAATTCTCAACATTTAAGCATAAACGTAATGCTTACCGCTTAGCTGCATGTGGATGATGCCAAACATTCGTTGAAGTCAAGGAACTCAAGTAGATGAAGTTGGAAGAAGGGAAGCATGTGAAAGGATAGATTGAAATCAAAGACATCTCCTCCAGCGAAGAAATAAACAGTGGATTCAACCAGCTATTCTTAAGTCGAGAAACGCTATGAAGTGTCTCTTAGATGTGAGATGGTTAAAAAATAAAAATATTCAAAATGGTTCATGTGTCTTAGGATTTGAGTAATATTGTGACAGCAACATGTTATTAAAAATATATTGTAAAGTCCCAAATGAGGTAATAGTATACTGATCGCACCAACTACATGATTGTGCACTCACACATATCAAGGTTCCATTAGTTAGTCTGGGAAATGAGTCAAACTAAGTGTTTAATTGTGCCCTTGTGAGCCTCGAGATTCTCTATATTATAGACTTTAAAGATGCTCCTAAGCTCCAAATAGGTACAAAAGGAATCAAGATTTATACCCTCTAGCACTTCTGTTTTCTCTTGGTTATCAATCTGAAATAAGTAAATGTCTAAATTCCAAAAAGGGCAATAGAACGGGTCCTCCATAGAGCAGGTCCGTTTACACAAATTGAAGAAGGATGTCAATATTATTAAGATGTGACCATGTCCACGTCGTAGCTTGAGATTTGATGAAGTCCTCATGAAAGTTCACATAACCTCTAAAGATTTAATACTCATCTACGGTATTCTATAATGATGGTGGTTGTGGGAATGCCATTGTTGCGATATGAACTAGTGAGTATGAAGCTATTACGTAGACTAGTTTCCCATAACTTAACAAGCTGATAGATTCAGTAAAAATATTGCTTGAAATGGTCAGATGTTATTGATCAAAGGATCAACAAAAATAGAAGCAATTACCCGGTCTCTTAAAGCCAATAGCTTACCTTGACCACAAAGTAGTTTGTTCATGCTCAGAAAGCACAAGACATGCACTTTGAGCTTTTTTTGCAACTTGCACCTAGACACATACTTATTTTGTGCAGAACTGCAATGTTATTTTGCTTATGCCAATTTGTTATTTTAATTATGGTTATCAAAGTTTATATTATTTATGCTGAATTTGTATAATTATTTCTCCAAGCGGTTCAAGACTACAAATCTAAACTTACATTACACAAAATAAATAATAATCTAAACTAGCAATTAATAAATTTTTGAACCACTATAAACTCTAGAATTTTATTGCAACGGATTAGTAACATTCCAAGCGAAAAAATAAAATCCTAAAAAATTATTAAAAGCGAAAATAAATGAGAAAATATGCCATGTCGTTCCTTCAATCAATTTCAGCTCCAGATCTAAGCTTTTGAACAAAATCTAAATAGTTCGATGACAAAAATGAGTGAGTTTGTCATAATCATAACATTCATAGGTGACAGGAAAGAGATTTTAAAAGTCAAGGACAAAATAAATAAGAGAATGAAAATGGATACTAAGAAAACTAAAGAAGAAAGTGTTAATATAATCAAATTATTATAAGGTACAACTAAGCGCATCATAAGCTTCTTTCCAAAAAAAAAAAAAACCATGCATTGGTGTGCCTTATTGACACCCAAGAGTTAGAAGGTAAAAAAATGCAAAGGTCTAAGCATGACTTGTTCTTTTTTGAGTCTAAGTGCGCTTAAGCGCGTGCTGTGATAACTACGGTTGCCGGTTGGCCACACCAAACACCTGCCCTATTTGAAAAATGTACCTAATATCCATAAAAATAATAGAAATCACAACAATGACATCGATAGCAACAAACTGATTCGCTCCTTGATTGACTTAATAAACATGAATAGTAGTGGACTGCCTCCTCGTGTTGCACATCCATGAAAGCAAGTCCCGAACACAAGGATAAAACACATCCCTGGCTTGGAGAAAACCAAAACAAACATCTCTACAACATGGATCTTGGGAAGGCACCCCACTTACGTTGAAGCCTTAAGGGGAGATTTTAGGGGTAATAAATAGATTTCTAATATACAAGGCCACGCTACACTCGGGCCTGGCCCATGACATAGGCGAGCAATACATTTGCCTATGGCAACGCTTCACGCAGGGGCAACAAACCAGAAAAAAATCGATTTTCGTATTCTCTACTGCAAAACGCGAATCTGCAATCCACACTGAATTCCGTTCAACTGACAAATCAGCTTCCCCTCATGCCCTCAATCCTCAAGTCCGTCATCGCTGCCTCGTCTTGGTGTCCATCGCTGGTCCGTCGTCAATTGTGTCAGGCCGATTTGTCTCTTGCCCTAATTTCCAAATCCTAATTCTAAATTATGTGAGTTTATGTTTATCAATTATCAGTTTATGGGGTATTGATTGTTTGTTGATTGAATACCGATTTTGATAGCTTTGTTAGTTTCTGAAATATGAATAACAATGAAAGTCGCAAACAATTGATTATTAATTTAAAGTAATTCTTTAGGATTTAGTTTACTGTAATCCTTTAAGCAGAAACAATTGATCGAGACTAAATTTGTTAATTTACTGATATAACAAATTGAAAACAATTGATCGTCCATTGGATTATATTTATATGTTAGTTTATTGTTTTTTTCTAGATCCTATACTAAGTTAACTTAAGAGAAATCAAATACTCTAATCCCTAAATTAATTTTTTGATTTGTCATTTTACTAATTTGTGTATAATTGCATAAGAATTGGTTGTTAAATGTTAACTAAACTTTATTTGGGTACAATCCAAATTTTCGAAAAATATTTTTATCGAGTACGATCCAAATTACAAAAGTAGAGGCTAAAAAAAATTCGGGTGCAAAGCACCCGAACGTGTGCCGCAGCGCAGGGCCCCCTCGTTCAAGTTAGCTACTTAATAATTTATCTTATGTTATTTGATTTGATGTTAATTGCTAATTAGTTAGTTAACAATTGATTGTTTAAAAAAAATTCTTTCAAAATAATTGATGAAACTTTTATTCAAAACATTTGAATTATTGTGTTATGCAATTAAAACGTAAATAATACACAATTGAAATTTGCTTTATTAATATTGTGTTATATCACAATTTGAGATAGGAATCGAAGATAAAATTTTGAATATCAAAATAGAAAAAAAAAAGCAACGGAGAGATGAAGAAACAAAGTCATTAGTTGGCTCAATATCAAATTTATTTCAAGCAAGAAATAAAAAAATTCAGATTTCAAGTCAAATTGAAGAAACCAATTGGGAGGATGATGAGAATATAAATATTAATATTGACAATAATGAAGAGCCTATAAATGAAAATGTTGATGTAGAAATTGATAATCAATATATTGTAGAAGTTATAGAAATTGATAATCAATATATTGTAGAAGTTATGGAAGATGAACATAATGAAGATGTTGGCAATTCTTTTGATGAAGACGGTAATGATGCAACCACAATTGATCTTGGAATAAACGTTGATGCTAATTATGATCCAGGATTATGGGAAATAATTAATGATACCAAAAGAATTATGTTAATTCAACATGGTCCAATTAAGATTTTAAAAGAAAATGATGCATTTCCAAAAAGCAAGATTGATGTTAGACATTTTTCCTCTAAACATTACATTGGCGGCTATCCACGTAGAGAAGAGCATGAAAAAAATGGCTTATATATACAAATGAATGTGATAAATTTTATTGTTTTTACTGTAAACTTTTCAAGCATGCACAAAAGGTATCTCAATTGGCCGGTGAAGGATGCAATGATTGGCATAATTTGTCTAAAAAGCTAAGAGAACATGAAAGTAATCCATCGTACAATGCAAATCTTATAAAATGGGTTGATTTGCACAAGGAACTTCAACAAAAGAAAACAAGTGATAAAGCAATGGAAGCTCAAATTGACTAAGAGAGACAACGTTGGAAAAAAGTACTTGTGCGTATAATTAGCGTTGTCAAAACACTTTCTAAAAATAACTTGTCATTTCGTGAATCAAATGAGAAGATTTATGAAAAATAATGGGCTTTTCTGTCAACTTATAGAATTTGTGGCCGAATTTGATCCAATTATGGAAGACCATCTTAGACGTGTGGTAAACAACGAAATAAATCATCATTACGTTAGCCATAAAATTCAAAATGAAGTGACAAGTTTGTTGGCCAACAAGATCAAAATAACAATGCTTGAAAAAATAAGGAAAGCAAAATATTTCTCCATCATCCTTGATTGCACTTCGGATTTAAGTCATAAGGAGCAAATGTCCATTATTATAAGATATGTGAATGTTGATGATGCAAGTGATATCAATGTGGAAGAATACTTTTTTGGATTCATCACCATCGACGATACATCCGGACTTGGACTTTTTAAAGAACTTGAAAATGTTTTGAATAATCTTAAACTTGATATTGATGATGTGAGAGGACAAGGGTACGATAATGGTTCGAATATGAAAGGTAAATTATTAACTTTAATATAATACTCTTAAACTTGATTTTAAACTATTGACTATTATGTCAACTAATTTTATTGAATTTGTAATAGGTAAACATCGAGGATGCAAAAAAGACTACTTGATGTGAATCCTAAAGCTTTTTACATTTCATGTGGATGTCATAGTCTAAATCTTACATTATGTGATATAGCGAAATCACGTATGAAAGCTAGAAACTTTTTTGCGTATGTGCAAAAGATTTATACTTTGTTTTCCGGCTCAACTCATCGATGGGAAATACTCCGTAGTCATGTGAAAGGTTTGACTTCAAAACCATTATTTGCAACCCGTTGGGAAAGTCATATTGAAAGTGTTAAAGCAATAAGATTTCAATCATCGGAACTAAAAGATGTTTTGATTGATATTGCAAATAACTCTAAAGATGACGTTGTGATAATAGAGGCAAAATGATTGTGCCAAAATGCTTTGAAAAATTTTGAGTTTCTAATTAGCTTGTGTATTTGGTATACGATATTAGACTATTAATCGAGTAAGTAAAATATTTCAACGAGAGAAAATGCATATTGAAGATGCAATCTCCGAAATTAAAGAGCTAGTAACTTTTTTGAAAAACTTAGAGAAGATGGATTTGAACCCATGATGGAGGCTAAAAAAATTGCAAATGATGTTGGCATTGATCCTAAATTTTTTTGAAAAGAGAATTGTGCGTTGAAAAAAGCAACTGATGAAGACATCGTAGAGAATTATGATAGACAATCTTCAGAGGAAATTTTTAAAGTTGCTTATTTTCTACATATAATGGATCAAGCTTTAACTTCGCTTAAAGATCGATTTGAGCAATTTAAACATTATGAAGGAATTTTTGGCGTTTTGCTAAATTTGAAATTCAAAAATGTTGATGATGACAAATTGAAGGACTGTTGCATGAATCTGGAAGATTTTTTGACACATGCGGAAGAGAAAGATATTTGTGGTAATGAGTTGTTTTATGAGCTTCAACAATTAAAAGGAATTCTACCATCGGAAATTACTACATCAATTGGTATTCTTAATTTCTTGAGGTTTTATCGAGATGTAAGTGGATTTCTCAATGTTTGGGTTGCCTATCGAAACTTATTTGACTATTCCAGTTACGATTGCTTCGACGGAAAGAAGCTTTTCAAAATTGAAATTAATTAAAACATATCTGCGAACTACCATGTCGCAATAAAGATTAAGTGGACTATCTATGATTTCAATTGAAAATGAGTACTTGGATATGCTTAACTATGAAGAGATAATAGATGAGTTTGTCTTAAAAAATGCAAGAAAAAGTTACTTCCGTTAATGTCTATTTATGTATTTTCATATCAAGTTGACACTTAGTTTTTTTTATGTGATCTAAATGATTTGTCTAGTATTTTGTAATCAATATTAACTTTCTATCATAAAGTTTGCATTTTTTTTCATACATTAAGTGTATTGTTGTTTATTAAATTTTGGGGCAACAAAAAACATAATTTTTTTTATCGGCCTAGGGCATTGAATGTGTTTGGGCCGGCCCTGGGTACATTTACACATACTTCAAAGGATAAGTAAAGTTTGAAAAGGAACTCCGTTAACACACACCATGGGGCACCCTGCACAATATTTATAAGTGCACATTTTTATATAACTCGGCTAACACATCAAAGTCGGAGTGGATGCTTATGGAACTCAATAGCTCAAATGATACATGCTTGCAAGGTAAACATAGACTAACCAAAGATGAAATTATCCTCCCATCGAAAAATAGCACTAAGGCCTAAGCAAAGTAGAAACACTCAGCAACCAACTAATTATTTTTTGTCAACTGAGGAGATTGGAAGGCCTGTGAGGATGAGTAATGAGAAGACCTTTGAAGTGATGAAAGCACTTGGATAGGACAAATTCATGCAGAAGTATGAATCAGACTACCAAGGTATACATAACCCAACTCTCTTCAATGCTAGTGGCATACTATTTGAGTATTGTAATACTCATTGCACATTATTTGAATCTTGTAATACTCATTGCATATTATTTGAGTCTTGCAAAGGCACCACAACTCACTTTTTCAAATATCTAGCAACACAAAGTATAAATATATTGAAATTTGAAATATCCACTTCGTATGAAGAATGAATTAAAGGTGTTTGAAAAAAGCAATTTCTTTTTCTTGCTTTTTTTTCTGATGAATAACAGTTCATTTGAAATAACATTGCCTAATGGCTTCTCTTATATGAATTATGAATCACGAATTGATAGCTCGAGTGTTAGATACTGGTCCTCATAAATTTAACGACATTTTCATGAACGGGCATCCTAGATTTAAAATACGTACTTAGTTAATGTAAATGTACTGACTGTGGCATTTCAAAGTTCGAAAACGAGTTTCCAAATTAGCGGTATCGTTAAATCATGAACATGTCTAACAACGCAAAAAATTAAAGAAGACGGTGAAAGGTTAAATTACCTGGAAGTAATTTGGGGTTTGGGGGAAAAGGAATGGATGATAGGCCATTTCTGATGAGATCGGATCTGATATTCTCTCAGCTGCTCCACCAACTTTGATCGGGTTATCATCGGAGCGGATCCACTTCTTACCCGCTTCCGATCCGCCTCCGATATCCAACAAGCCTGTCTTTAATTTATCAAAACCAGGAAGTTTAAAATCTTTGCTGTTAATTAGAATATTCTTGGACGAGTATTATTTGATTCATCTCCTATTTAATTTTAGATATTTTCCACCTAAATTTTCTCATAATACCCCAGCTTTTCCCTTTTATATGTCCACCTTGTTACAAATATATGATAAATTTTATTTGGACCTACGACAATAATGACAGTGCGTGTTTAATGTACCTACCATGCACTTGACCAACGAAATTTATAAGCATACATCGTAGTTGCCCTACGAGGTAAGCCTTTATACCACGTAAGCTCTTTACGTGATGGTCGAAAACGTTTAAAAAAAAAGTATGAGATGGATATTTAAATGAGGGCATTGTGGTCAAATTTAATTTTAAAATTCAGGAAATTATTCCGAAGGACAAAATTTCACAGCTTTTTTGCCTCAAGTACAGACCTTCAATATTTTATCCTGAAGGACAACTTTCTGTAGGTATCAGTTTTTAGTTATTGATAGCAGTTTTTAGGTATCAGTTTGTAGTTATCGGTAGGAGTTTTTAGGTATCAGTTTTAGTTCGGTAGCAGTTTTGTTGTCCTTATGAATAATTTTGGAAAATGTTTGTTCTTATGAATAATTTTTAGAAGAATGTTTGTCCTTGTGGTAAAAGTATTACGGTCGTGTCCTTGAGGCAAAAAATATACAAATTTTTGTCCTTTAAATTAATTCTCCCTTTAAAATTTTCATAGTGGGCTACTTAGCATTTTCTTGTGGTTAAATAGAATTTGCCTAGAAATATAAAGTTTATTTTACCTTTATAAATATGATCCTTAAAACTAACAACTAATTATATTTCTAAATAAAATCAATAATGATTATGTTTTCAAAATTGATATGTTTATTCTCATTTAAAATTAACATGGTTTTGGTGTTGTCGATAATTTTTTATTGTTTCTTTTTTTTAGTTCGTGAATTTTTGTTCTACTCGTTCGTACGAAAGCATAAAATTGCATATTGCATTTGCTTTGTGTAAAAACATAGTGTTTAGCTAATTCGATTTAGTAGGAATGGAAGATTTAGTAGGAATGAAAGCTTAGAAGCAATAACAATCTAGTGCAATGTGCACTAGGAAATGATATGAATACACCGTAATGGAACTTGAAAAGCGTAAAACCATGCACTAAGAAATAATGTAAACCATTTTTATACCAAATGTGCTGTAATATTGCACCGCATGGACTAGATGTGGATTGCATAACAATAATGTTTCTATTTTATTCTTAAAATTAGAAATAAGGGTAAACATGGGGTGAAATGAGGTGCTAAAAGTAATATATGGAGTGTGGTTTCTATATAGAAAATAATGGGGTAATAATTGAAATTTATGAAGTGTTAATAGATTTAACATATCTTTTATTTTAAATAACTTCGTTCGTTGTGTTTGTCTGGCCCATTGTATGATTGTATGTACTTTTTTATCATATCATATTTATTCAAAAGGACGAGGGGTTTGGTGCCTTTGTTACCCAATGGATATGAAATTACCAATACCCTTACCACATATTATTGAGCAAGTCATGGTCATATTTGTTTAAAATGAAAATACACGATTAATTCTACAATTAATTCTCTGTGTATGTTATCATGCTCGGTTTGCTCTTTAAAGAGCTATGATAAAGGGACTCTAATATTTGATATGATGGGGACAAATTTTGGCTACCCCCGCTATAGTCAAGAGTTTACATTAAGTTTGACGATTCACCAAGCCCGAATTCGACAGTTCTCCCTCACTTAACCGCTTCCTCTCCCTCATCTAATTTTGGAGTCCCTTTATCAATCTACTTATACAGTCAAAGTTGTGTCGATATAGCTCGGTATTACCTATATGTTTGATTATCGAATGCTATTAACAACGAATGATTGCAAATTGCCGAACTATCCATGAACGCGAATTCATGCCACTTTTTTCCCTTTGTTTCCCCCTTTATGAACAACAACCCTACCCTTTGTTTCCCCCTTTATGAACAACAACCCTACCCTTTGTAGAAAGTGGTTTCTAAACAACATAGCGTCAGCCCAAAATAAGGTGATTGGAGTTAAATGTGATGTAATTAGAATTAATCTTTAATTATATAATAAGTAGATAATTTGACGTGAAGAGGATTCAATGACAATCAAAATTTTCATAATTTAGAAGTAGAATCTGAATCTTTGCATAAACGAACTCAATAGCAAATAGATTTTATTAGTCTCGATTCGAAAAAAAATTAACATTAAACAAACGATGTGCCTGCCGATGGGATCACATGTAGAAAAGTTTTCATATACATAGAAACATGTGTGTGCATATATAAAGAAAATTCAATGATACTCCTCCTTTTTAGTACTCTTATCATATTTTGAGCCACATCATTCAAATGCTATGAAACAATGTGAATATGCTCACCATCATACACGAGATCGTTTCTACAAAATTTGAGCTCATTTCAATACATCAAGTATAATAAAATGATGCTTAAAGTTAATATAGCTAATATCAATCTATAATTTTGAAGAGTTTACTGTAGATTTTTTTTGTCTCGGTAACTGCTTAAGCGCGCGATCATGCATGCATGCACACGTAAACATACATATAAATATACATTCAAACATACAAAAAAAGAAGCATGGTTATTAGCAAAAATAGAGAGAAACATATCCACTGAAAATCTCTCTTCTAGATCCGCTAACTCCAACAAAAAGCAGGAGAGGATGAGGATACCACTTCCATATACATACATACATACACATTTTTTTAAAGTAAAGTGAATGGTTTTGTTATGATATTAAATATATTACAATAAATTCGGTCCAACCCATATTTGCCAAGTACCTACATATACTAACAAAAATTCACTCTTTGTTTCCATTCTCATTTCTAGGAAGTTTTATGTCCAAACTAAATCTATGGAGGTTCGTACATTCTTCATTGAATCCGACCCTCTTCCATCCATTCCCATCACTCCATTGAGTCTTCACTTCCCTGCCATCATCGGAAAAGAATTGATGCTTTTATTCTTTTTACTACAATTTGTAAGTCTCCCATAAATTCCATACACTAGTTGTCAATGCATTCTTGAGCAACCATTTCCATACCTATAGCATAAGTCCATGTCTCAAGTGAGGATTCTCTCTCACAAACTTTTGTTCACTTGATGACTATCTCTGCACTTTTGTTTACCGATTTTCCACATATTGTTGTTGTATTGACATCCAAAAAAATAAATGTTCATGTGTTTCACTTTCCACACTAGCTGGTTTGTCTTTTGTAAACATTTTGAAAGTTTATCTCTTGTTAGTAGTTTGGATACTACCTTGTGCTTTTGTAAATACTGTTAGATCCCGCTTTTATAGTTTCAATAAGACAATTATACATCCATACACACACAATCATTATATAAGCAGGAATAAATATAAAGAGATATGACGATCAGTATCACAATCGAGCTAAAATTGAAGAAAACAAATAGAGTTTGTCAATTATTTTTGTTATTTTTGATTTCTTATAAAATCTTTGATTTGATGATTACACAACATATATAAATATGTTTCAAAAACTATCTTTGATATAGAACTATTTTATAATAAATATTTATTCAAAGAAAATAGTCAAAATAAGAAAAATATGCTATTTTAAAGAAAATGAACAAATTAGTTAATATTCAAACGTTTGGATATTTTGTCACAGAAGTCTGTGTGCTTCCAAATAAAAAAGAACATTTTAGTTCATATTTAGATGTATAGATTTTTTATAACAGATGTCTATATTGCCACTCAAAGATCTGATACAAAAATTCCAAATGCCTGGATCACTTGTTTTTTGTTCATATACTCTGTAATTTTTTACGCTTACTTAGACATTTGAGCACTTTTACCCAGGCATTTGAACTTGATGAATAGAAGAAAATCTTCTATAAATTCAAAATTTGAAGAGTCGTCTTCTTTCCTAAAAGTTGCTATTCTTGAAATGGTTGCAACTATTGATTTAGAAGTTTTCAAATCCATAATTGAGTTGAGATTTCACATTTTAATTAACTAATTCTTTCTATCTTTCTAATTTATACACACTTGTGAATTACAAATATTCTCAACAATTTACTTCCTACAATTACACGTTCAAATCATCATCTCAAGGAGATTATAGGAAGGTTATGCTTAATAGACTTATATGTGTTATTTAGAACATAATCAGTCAAGAAACTTACTACCACTCATAGTCGAAGTCTCATTGTACCGCTCAAGCAAAAGTATTGAAATCCAGTTTGGCTACTCAGACAAGTATATTGAAATCATGTTATGCTGCTCGGATGCCTATTCCTTCGGATAAAGTGATGGTGTTGTTTATATCCAGAAAGAGCCGGTGATTGGATGTAGAATGGAAAGTTCAAACTAGTATAAAAATATCTGGTGCACTTTACTTTATAATTCTTTAATTCTGCTGCTATTATATACAAGTTTTAATTTAGTAGATATAATCATATTACTTGACATGTATAGACTTTCAAATGTTATTTAGGATTATTTGCTTTACTTTGTATATAATTCATCCCGTCTAGTTTATTTCCATCTCTATCTTGTTGCTTCCCACATAGAATTTATAAAGCTTCTGCTATTCCATGCCCAAATATCTTATTCTCTATCATAGTATAATGGTAGGTATTCAATTTCATTCTTTTGTTTACATGTTAACATTCTATTTTCCATTAATTATAATAGTGTCTACTTTGGATCCCGCTCTCCAAATGTTGAGAAAGTATCTCATCCCAATATCTTTACTAAAGATTGTCCTTTAGTCAAGGGGTTGATCCATAAATTAGTTATAACACCCCATAGTTTGGAGTGTCATAATATGCGATTGATTAATAATAAGATTGATTAAATAATAACTAAAGCATAATCATCGGAACAAGTTTGGTCATAAAAGAATCAAAATGGATAAGAGAGAATGTTATAACAAAGGGATTAAGGAATTAACAAAATTAAGCTATAAAGGGATTTTAGCCCCGGCCCAAAATATTAACTCTTATACCTTTAAAACACATCATTCTCCTCATTCTTTAACTTCTATAAAAATAAAAGAAACAAATCTAGCTACCATTGAAAGGAGAGGAAGGGGGAAACTAGGCAAAGAGAATATTCAAGTTGCCTTTTGAAAGAGGAAAGAATTTTAAACAAGCTAATTACTTTCATGAGTAATATTAACCCTATATTTGTATCCCAGTCAATTTTGATTTGGATGTTATGTGCATTTACTATTTGAAATAATGTTAAACATGTCTTGATGATAACGGGTTAATCGTATACAAGTTGGTTGATAAATGATGTAGTTTATGACACGTTTAAGAGTAAAATATGAACTAATCACCTCCAAATGAATTGAAATTTTGGTATAATGTTGTAGCATTAAACCACAGATGAAAGTGGATGGTTTTGGCTGTAAATTGAAATTTAATATTTTGATCTAAAACTTTTAGAAAAGTCAGAAGGTTAATAAAAGTGCTTTAGATTATTATTTTTGAATTTTGGAAATTTTATCATGATTTTTTGAATCGATATGAATTAAATGGTAAGGAAAAAATAGTCATAATTAACAAAATAATTAAGGAAATAGATTAATTGAGGAACAATTAAGGAATTAAATTATGGCTAGTTGTTGAGATTTCTGCTATAGTGTAAAAGTAACTAATAAGCAAATGAAATGATAAAGACTTAATCAAAAAGTAGTTAAATTATTAAGGAAAATATTATTTTTCTACTTAATTGCTGATTTGTCATCTTAGATATGCGATTGCAATCTTAAAAGCTTGATAGCTTAGCCCTTCGATGTTAGAAATTCGATAACTTAGTTATTTGATAGCTTAGATATTTGATAGCTAGAGGCTCGATTGCTTAGATATGCGTTAGTTTACATCTTCGATAACATTATTTTAGAACTCTGATAGCCTACATCTTTGATGGCTACATCTTCAGTAGCCTTGTTAGAAGTTTTATAGCCTACATCTTCGATAGTTTCATCTTTGATAGCCTTATTTTAGAAGTTTGATTATCTATATCTTCGATAGCTACGTCTTCGATAGCAGCATCTTCGATAGCTTACATCTCCAATAACTTAAATATAAGACAACTTAGATCTTCAATAGCTAGAATTTTGATTGCTTAAATATGCGACAGCTTAGATGCAGCGACCCTGAGTTCAAATACTTCATTTTCGAATATCAAAACATTTTTAAATAGAGTTAAGTGTTATAAATGAGATTTTATAACCTTGTTAGACATCATTTAATTAATTGATAATGATAAGAAACTTGTTTTTGAAATTTGTTTACAAAAATATATTCTTAAAAAAACCGATAATATAACTGAAAATTGGTTTATTGATAAACAGCTTTTCGATTAATATAAATTGTTTGAACTCTTATGCACTTGTCTAATGATCAAATGAACATATTAGCAACTAATTAACAAATTCTCCTCTTCAAAAAGCTTGGAATGTTCTAGAAGGTTTCATATGGATAAGAGATATCATCATGAGGGGGGTATAATGGTAATTAGCATAAAGGAGAAGTGATGTAAAGGAGAAGTGATGTAAGTGAAAAGTTATGGGAGGTGAAGCTTCCATGGCATAATGGGGGGTGAATACAAGCTTAGACAATACCATGCATGTGCCTATATAAGGACAGCCATACCTTAGAGTTATAACCACAAATTCACAAAGCTTAAACTAAGAAATCAATGGCTTCTTCTTCTTCTTCCTCTCTTATGTTCTAAAGAAAAATTATTGCAAATCAATCCAAATTAATTCAAATTCGGAGTGAAGCCTTGGGGGGATATTATAACACCTTTTATTAAGTTAGAACTTAAAGAAATGAAACCATGCTCATCCCCTGCCTATATGCCATGCACAATTATGGGAGTTTGGAGGCCAAAGAGCAAGTGCAAAGCAAAGGAAAGGAGAAGGAATGGGGTTGCAAAGGTGTGGTTAGGCTCGAATGCTTGGATCTTTATTGTTTGTTGGATTAGAGGTTAGTTCACACCTTACCTTGAATGGAAAATAATATACATACATACATACATACATATACATATACATATATGTGTAATATTTTGATTGTGTTTAAATTGTTTAATTGTTGTTGACATATGTTAAAGCATTTGTTTGAATTCTTACTTTAAAAGTAAGTGACATATGTGATCCATGTATATGAACTTGAATGAACATGGAATGGACTTTTATGACATATGGCTAGACCTTGAACAAAGCACATAGGTTATAGATGGACTTTGGTTTAGATTGGACATGGATTTGGAAGTGCACTTAAAGCGATAGCCGTCATAGAAGCAGTTTGGAATTACCTGGTTTTCGGAGATTGCTATGGAACTTTATAAAGATCCTTAAGGGTTTCTCACCATATTTATAATGTCTTATATGTATTTGTGGCCGTTAAAAGCTTGGATAGGAAAAAGTTAAGTAACATCTTGATAAGTGGTCAAAACATCACTTATGCAAAACTACCCCGTCTAGCCTTTATTTTAGACTTTAGAAGGTTAAAAAAGATATTTAAATATTTTATTTCATTTCTTTTACAAGTTTTTACATACTCATATTAGAGTGTTTCAAAAGTGGTTGAGACATTTATAAATTTTTGAGAGAATTAGCTGTGAATTTTTAAAGAAGGGATATTTTATCAAAATATATAGAAACATGTTATTTTCATGTTTTAAGGAAAATTGTAAAGTTGTTAATTTCAAGTAATATTTTGGATAAAAGTTTTAAAACCTATTACGAGTATTTTTAAGTATTTTAAAAATATACACAAATGCTTTGGAAAAGGGGTTAGAATTGCTAAATGGCCAAATGGTTAATTGTTTAATTACTTGTTTGAAGAGTAATTAACCATGCTTAACACTAAAAACTGATGAAGTAAGGCTTACCTATTTATGAGAGTTAAGATTGATGTCGAGTAGGGACAAAGCAATATAGCTCTAACCTATAGATTTCCCTCTTGCCCGAGGAATAGTAAGTCAGAAAATGTCGAAAACATGTTAATCGTGCTGATTTCTTACTTATTTATGGAAATAATTAATACTATATTTAACACCAAAAGCCGATGAGGTAGACTTATCAATTTTTGAGATTTAAGAATGAAGTGTCAAGGTAAGGCTTTGATGCAATCAGTGCTCTAACTTACATGGCTTCACTCTTGGATGATAAATAATTAAGTTGGAATGTCGGAAACAAGTTAAGCATATGAATCATGATTTGTACAAGCGATTGTTTTTGACTAAATAATTGATTAGTTGATTATTGAACTTGACCAAATATGACTTAAAATTATCAAAAGGTTTCACAATTTCATATCAATGAGAACCCTTAGGAAGGAGCATTGGTACGAAACATCTTCAGCTTTTGCTTACTTTTGAAAGAACCGGAATTGAGTTAACTGGAAATTCATCGAATTAGTTCTGAAGAGATCGGGATTGGTAAGTGTTTTACTTATCGAATACCACTTCAAAACTAGTATATGGGTTCTATGTTTTGGAAGTGGTTGTGAAGTGGAATTTTATAGATTTGAACTATTTATCCCTAAGGTTAAGTCCAATGGAGAGGTCAGCGTTAACATTTCAAACGATTCTATCACGTGGGACTGTCTATCTTGAGGATTACTCGAAGAGAGAGGACAACATTAGCATTCGTTGGAAGACTTATGCATGAATCTATAGGGAGATTCGAGATCTATTCGAGATGCTCGAATCTATATTGGGACTCATGATCTGTTCGAGATATGGAAATCCATTTAGGGATTCGTGTTCTGATCGAGTTATGAAGACTCGAGTGAGAGATGTCGAACGTAGTCTAGACATTGGAAATGACCAAAACCAGAGATAAAATGCATAGCTAAAGGGAACGTAGCATTTTAGCAATCCCAAGGGTGTAGGCAACTCCCATCTAGTATTACTTACTAGCATGCATGAGGAATCGATGCATTCTAAACCACAATTGTCTAGGCATGGGCCAGTTACGTATTTCCTATAGTACAACCCTAGATATGTGCGTTACTGGAAGGATATCTCTGGTCCTTGTGTGGGAGTTTGGATTCGGCTAGATCCGAGGAGACCTCCAAGGAAAATCCATTACGCAAACTTTCCTTTGCTGTATTGATTGTATACCTATAGTTATTGTGGCATTCACATAGTAGCTATTCAATATGATTTATGTGCTACACTCTCGACATTATCCATCATATCACTACATGTTAAACTTAGTTGATGATTGGTTTCTTTATGGGGAAACCGTTATGGGAATCATTATGGTCTTAATAGTTACTGTTACTAGTCATATATGTCTTGAGTTCTCATGCTAGTTTACCAGATTGATCCAGATTTTATTTTCTTACAATGCTCGGGCCAGTCCCGTGTATGTTTCCAGATTTAGCTATGGATACTTTGGAGCTTATGGAGAAGAGCTAGGTAATTACCTTCCATAGTATTCTTATTTCCGCTGAAATTCTATATTTTATATATCAGCATTGTGAGGACATGTAGTTATAACTGTTCGGGCGGATGATAGTACTTAGGTTTTAGTAACTTTGATATTTTTGTATTCGAAGTAACCCTTTGTATTGTTCCTTTGATATTTTACATAATCGTTCTGTTGTGAGATTCTGATGTTGTGTTCTCTCTTTCTTGTTCTATTTGTTTTTCTTTTATTTTAACGCAACTTTTTGTCTTTTCGACACTAGGGTGCTCAAGATAAAAATACCGTATTTAGTGTCAACGTTCGAGGATCGAAATTCCGGATTGTTACATTTGGTATTATAGCTTAAGGTTGAGCGAACACCTTGGGTTTGGTTGGGTATATCTTATTAGATAGGATAAGTGATATCCTAGAATGAGTTGAGTGTTTTATACATATAAGAGTGTATTTATATTTGAAAACTAGATTTTTTTCAATTTTTCCTTAGGAATATCTCTTTCTTAGAATCCTTTCTTTGAAATAACTCTATCCTTTCATGTCCTAAAGAAGTTTTGCTTTGATTAGGTTATAAGAACTATGAGTACTAGAGCTGCCAATGCTAAAGGTGGTTGGAGTAGTACAGTCATGAATGGGGGAATCGAGCACCAAGGAATGTTGCTCCAGTTAAGGAACCAAGAATGAATGTCGTAGAGGAGATCGTGTAGGTCAGGCCTTAAATGAGTTTTGCTTCGCTTTGCCATGATTATAAGAGGCTGTGGAGTATGTGGTTTGGTGGTACGAAGACGATCATAGAAGTCTAGACTTGTATCAAATTGTGTCATCGGATATTTGGAGATATAAAGCTAGATAACACAATAAAGCGTAGGTCGATGTCACGATATTTGACGGATGTAGCCATGGATCGGTAGAGTTCTACCATTGTAGATGTCCAAGAGAACGGCTTCTCTTGGGCCCATTTAAAGATGAGTTTGAGATTGAAGTTTGTTCCAGAATCCGGAAAGATTTTGTTGTTTAGGAGCTTCTTAGATCTAAAGCAGGAGGCAATGACTGTGGCAGAGTAAGAGAATTGGTTCATTACTTTGTCTTGGTTCGAATTATGATTAGTTGGTGCGCCACCAAAGAAGAACGAGATGTTCATTACGGGTATGCACCTTGAGTTCCAATGGGATATGACTAATCACATCATGGGATCTTTTGTTGGTTTGGTGAATATGGCTTTGATGTTTGAGAGCTTGGCTCCAAAACCGTCTATTTCTACAGCAGTTGGGGATAATAAGTGAAAGTTTTAGCCACCAAGAGATATTTTTAAGGCTGTTTGCCGTAAGTGTAGGTAGAAGTGACACTTTGCTTGAAGTTGTAAATTGGGAAAAGAAGGGCGGGTGGCTAAAGCGCAGATGGTGAAAGCACCGATTGAGAAGTTTTCGAAGCTTGAGACATAGTTTGCACCAAAAGGCTGCGATGATTCCCATTAGCTTGGCCATTTTGTTAGAGATTGTCCTATGCTCAAGAGTGGGGGAGAAACTTAAGGTTTTTTCTATTTCAGCAACTTAGAAGGGGAAGTAGATTCTTAAGGGTATATCATCTGTTTATGTTTTACCTATTCATGTTTGGTTTGATATTAGTACTTCTCATAGTTTAATATCTTGTAACCTTAATTGTTTAGTCATACTTGGCATGTTAGGAATAATGGGTATTATTTTTTATTGATTTGTGCTCAACAATTTTATGATTAGTTTTACTCTTTTACATCATGGGATGAGCAGATAGTAATTGTCGGTACATTGAAATGAACATCTTATAAATTAAGTTTCATGGTTTAACTAAAAAGCGTTCGGTGATAATGTTGGGTTAGGAGTTAAAATTTAGTAAAGGATATTTACTATCAATCAAAAAGGAAAGGTCTAATATTTTAGAAATAAATATTTGTGAAAAGATTACATAAGAAAGTGATTTTATATAAGTATAGTTTGTAAAATGTGGTTTATAAAAGAAAAGGACTTAAACAAAGAATTTGAGAACTTAAATTCCAGTTTCTTCGAAAATATTTTTCAAGATTTTAGCGAAAATAATAATAGTATTATTTGGAAGTAAAAATTTGGGAAATTGGTTTAAGAGATTGAGATCATGATATTTAGTATTATTATACGAAGTATTTAATACCACTTTGGAATGATTTTGGGTAAGTACCAACTGAATGGTTTAGATGTACTCATTTTTTTTGCTTGAAAATAATTTCGGTGACGACTACAACATCATCGGCATTCACTTTTGGGTTTCTAAGTATAGGATGCTACAAAGTTGTTTTGGTAGAATGGATTTTGATTTAAATCCTGAAAGTATGATCTGATATATAAAAGTTATATGTATATAATTTCAAAATGGTTTGAAATGAAAACTGGGTGTTTAGTTCTAAAGTTCTCTTGTCAAGTTATTTCATGGACACGTGTAGCCCGTGCATTAGGAAAGTATGGTATATGCATCATGATATGATATGATATGTTATTTGGTAGTTTTCATTTGTTAAAATGAAATTGAATTTTTCGACGATTTTAGATAGTTGGGAATTTTCGAATCATTATAGAACTTGTAACTAAACGTTTTGGAAAATATAAAGTTGAGTTTATATAACACTTGAATTGAGAAGGTAGTAAGTTAAAATGAATTCAAATTGTTGATTATCCTTGTTAAGTAAAACAAATTTTATGTTTTGTATATGCTCTTAGGATGGAATGGAGTATTATACGAGTATGAACTAAGTTATAAAAGGTGTATAAACTTGAATTTTTGTTTTACGAAATAATTCATAAATGGTTTCAATATTGAATGACATATTATTTAGGTAAATGAATATGATTAAAAAGAAGTTGGTATAGTCAAGAAACCAATATGATAAATGCATAAGTTGTACGTAGATTGTTTTATTCGCATGACTATTTTTGATCCAGTATTTGAGTACATTTTTCGGGGTGGTTTACACCAGTCTAAATAAGGATTTTTCACTCGATTCTTAATAGTGAACACTTGATATGGATTTGTCATACCATCCCGATATTTACTATCATAGTATATATCTATGCAAGAAGTATGGAGGTTTCTATTCAAAGAACCAAATCAAAATCTTCACTAAAGAGGTCAAGTGATCTATATTAGTTTGGAAGTGAAATCTATGTAAACGAGCAAGTGATCGGATCAGATATTGCGTACGGATTGTTCATATGCATCATATGGGATTTTGTACATCTGTATGCTAAGTTTGTTGGCTTATGAAGAGTTTGGGGAATGACTCTTCGATTTATTATAAGGTAATCATCTAAGTACCTAGGCTATTGAGTGTAAGGTATGCTTAGTAGGTTGTTTATAGTCCTTGGACGATGGACAATTTTTCGAACCAAAGCAAACCATGAGCATTAGTTGCTATTTTTGTGAATGCTATTTCAGTATTTGTGTGCTTATTCCTTTTTTAAGTTTAGAAGTGCCATGGGGAAAGGATGCTCGAAATGGTACAAATAAGACAAAGGATGGTTGAAGGAGTTCTACCCAAAGTGCTTGTAGACTAGGGGTTCCTTCTTACCATAGTACGTATATCTTTTGTGGTGTACTCACCACTTAAGGCAGAGTCACCAAGTATGCATTTTGGTTTGCTATTTTGCTTCTACATAGTTTCATCGGTACTCTATATATGCATTTTTTTCATCTGTCTCCTTTGATCATCGTTCTTAATTGCATTTCGATGATGAAATATTCTAAGTGGGGGAGAATGTGGTCACCCTGAAATTTGAACGCTTCATCTTCGAAAATCGAAACATTTTGAAATATAGTTAAGAATTATAAATTGGATTTTATAACCTTGTTAGGCATCATTGATTAATGGATAGTGATAAGAAACTAATTTTTGAAATTTGTTTACAAATTTATATTCTTCGAAGAAAGTTGATAATGTGATTGAAAATCTGTTTAACGGTAAACAACTTTTCTATCGATATTAGTTGTTTGAACTTTTATGCATTTGTCTAACGATCAAATGAACAATTAGCAATTAATTAACACACTCTCCTCTTCATTAAGCTTGAAATGTTCTAGAAGCTTCCATATGGATAAGAGATATTATCATAAGAGGGGTATAATGGTAATTAGCATTAAGGAGAAGTTATGGGAGGTGAAGCTTCCATGACATTGTAGGGGGTGAATGAAGGCTTAAGAAACACCATTCTTGTGCCTATATAAAGGGAGGCATACCTTAGAGTTATAATCACAAATTCACAAAGCTTAAAGTAAGAAACCAATGACTTCTTCCTCCTCTATTGTGTTCTAAAGAAAATTTATTGTAAATCAAATCCAAATCAACTTAAATTTGGAGTGAAGCCTTGGGGGGATATTATAATACCTTTCACCAAGTTAGAACTTGTGGAAATGAATCCATTCTCATCCCACACCAATAGGCCACGAGCAATTATGGGAGTTTGGAGGCCAAAGAGAAAGTGCAAAGCAAAGGACATAAGGAGGAAGGTGGTTGCAAATGTGTGGTTAAGCTTGGGTGCTTGGATCTTGGTTATTTATCGGATTAAAGGTGAGTTAATACCTCACTTTGAATGAAAAATATAACATACATACATATATACCTACATATATATACACACATACACATATATGTTGTATTTTGATTGCGTTTAAATTATTGAACTGTTGTTGACATATGTTAAAACATTGGTTTGGATTTATGTGATCCATGTATATGAACTTGAATGGATTGTATGACATATGACTAGACCTTGAACAAAGTACATAGATTATAGATGGTGTGACGGCCCGCCCTTCTTATTTCGGAAGACGAGTCGTAATAAAGAAAGAAATAGGTAGAAAAGAGAATAGACAGAAAGAAAAAACTAAACAAACCACACATCTCACAGCGAAAAGGATAATATATATTACAAAATATATAACATAGTCACTAATACAATTCAACGGAGTCATAATTATACATACATCATATTAAGACAGTCGTAACGACTTGACCGTTCATTATAAGCCAAAATACAGTCATAGATACCAATACAGCGGAATATAGATTTAGCTAGATACGTTGAAGTCACCTGCTCCAACTCCTTCTCCAAAATATGTCAAGGGGAAACCTGTAATCACTTGGCTCCTCATAAAAATTTAAGTACCCAAGAGTTTAGGGAAAAACAGAAAATAAACTCTGGGTCAGACATAGGTCTGGTGTGCGTAAAACGGTTAAATTATTTAAATTGAAAACCATTTGGAAACAAGGGTATATCGTTGAATATGCAAGTACATGATTTTTGTTTGATGATAATATATATATATACATTTAAATGTATTTGATAATGTACTATTTTATTTTTCACTTAATTAAATAAATATTTGCTGAATAAAATAAATAACACAGAATTTAAATTCAAATGGATATTTTATTCAAACAAATATTTTATTACAATTTTGAATAGTACAAAGTTGAGCTCTCACTATGTATACACAATTCCAGTTACAACACAAATTCGATTACATTACGAGTTTCAATTTGCACCTCACTACATATCATTGCATATCACTCGTATTTTATCTTCAATTCTATTCCAAATTGAATCCAACATCTAAGCAATCTGCAAAATAAACACTAACGCGGTAAAATTGAAAAGAAAATATTTTCGCAGTGTAAAACAAATGTGTATTTTTGAAAATATTATTTGCCTCGGCTATTTGCGTTGTTCGTCATCATTTAAATTTGAGTTCATTATACACGAACAACTTGTGACATGCATAGTGTATCACTCTACATGCCACATGGCCTTACACACCGATGTACACTTGATAAAATTACAGGGACATGTGAGCACAAGGTCAAACCCAAATCAAAAGCTGGGTTCAACTCAAGTGAAATAAATATTAAGTCACGATATCAGCACAAGGTCAAACCCAAGCTATAAGTTGGATTCAATGCAGGTGCAACCCAAATGTATAAATTCAATAAAATGGTCAAGACAACTAAAACAATTCGACCAGTCCAAAATCAAAAATGAACAAGTACAAAAAGTGGTGAACAACAATAAAGGAGGCAGACAAGCTACATGACGACCAACATCAATGTGCATGAACAAAATGCAACAGTTAATGATGAAGCACCTCAAGCCAGCATATCATATATACAATAAGCTGTAGATGGTACACAAGTGAATGGCAACAACAAGTGATGCATCAGTGTAACAGTGGCTCAACAACTCAATATGCAAACAAATGCAATGCATCACTGAGATATGAGTACAAGATAATGCACCAGATAAAGCCGTAAATGAAATAGCGACTTGAATGAATAGTGGACAGAGCTCAAGGCTACAACCCAGTACATATGCACCAAGCACAGTGCAAAGTGGTGAATGCAAATACAGCATACCAAGTGGAACTACAAATGACTCAAACCAGCACCTAAAAAAGGCCACACAAGAACCCAAACTAAAATGGCACCGGATATAACATGCACCAGTGAAACAAAAATAAAGCAGTTCAATATCCAAGCAGAATACAATGAAGCATATACATATGTACTTGATGCAACAAGAAAATATGCAAACAAAGCATGCACTTTCAACTAAATCAACACCATCAGGGATGGAACACAAATGCCAAACCAGACTCATTATCGAACTGAACATGCCAAGTTAAATGTCAAAGTCAAAACCAGAGAGTAACACATTATCAAATAGTTAAGAAGCCGAAGTCATAGAAAAAAGAATGGAACACAAATTCAAAGAAGTCAAGTTTAAATGCCAGAAGTAAATATTATATCAACCGGCCGAAGTCAACAAGCACAGAGGAAAAAACCAAGGCAAGTTCGAACAAATCCATATCAAAGTAAGATGATAACATGAATGATCAAGTCAATTTTCATCTCAAAGTCCAGCAAATTCAAAGTCGTGATGACCAAGAAAAATTGAAAAATCCAAAATTGAAGCCATGAGAATCAAGCAACAAATTATATGAATTTGAACAAGTCAGAAACAACACAAACATCCATGCAAAATCGAGTGGCCGAGCTTAAAATTATCAGACGACTTCGTATAAAATATACGAAGAAAATTTAGGAAAATAAACCCTATTTAAACCCATAATCATCATCGGAATGGAAATCATTTGAGTTCAAGAAAAATAGAGAAGCAACTAATCATTAAAAATCGAATCAAGTCGAGCATAAATATATTGGAAAAGCAAAAATCACATACCATCTTAAACATTCAAGCTTGACAATTTTGATGAAGCCAAAAGCAAATCAAAGAGACAAACGATCGACAAAAGCAAGGATCGGGAAATGTCTACTCGATCGAACAATTAAGTCGGCGTCTTCAAAGTCTCTAGAACCCTAATTTTTGTTTAAAGAGGAAATGAACAAGCAACGAACGAGCAGCCATTTTCAAAGATTGAAGTACAAGAAGCCGGGCCGAAGAAATTAAGAGATAAAGAGGACACTCTGTTATTATATTTGTTTTTGGGCTGGCTATAATTTATTAATTTGGGCTTTAGTTTTATAAATTAGGGTTTTGTTTTTAAATTTTTTTAAATTTATATTTTTCATTTAAAACATTGCAAATTCTTGTCGTGTAACTAGAGGACGAACTACGATGGTGTAGTTCGAGAATTCGCAACTCCATGGCTGAGTTGTGGTAGGGTTTTGAGCGCAGAGTTCGATTAGTCAATGATGGGTATCGCAAATTTACATGTGCAAGCGTCTGACTACATAATTTCTAGTAGAAACCTTGATGGCAGCACGTAGGCAGGGTTTTGCCAATGCTGGGTAAATTTGTGTGTTCTATTTTCTGCTTTTTATATTCTGTCATTATGTATGCTGCTATTGTTCTGCTGTGATCAGTGCTTCAATTATTTTATATAAACTTTCGCAATAATTTTTATAATTAATAGTATCACCCTATTCACCCCCTCTATGGTGAAATCGATCCTACAAGTGGTATTAGAGCTAGGAACAAAAGCCATTTTTGTTTTAAAATTTCGATTTTTCAAATACCAACTTTTACTATACAAATTTGAATTTTTAAAATGGCTTCTTTTAATAATAATTTTTCTAAGGGTCGGTCCAATATTATTCCTCCTATTTTGATGAAACGGATTTTTTGAATTGGAAATTAAAAATGGAATTTTATTTAAAATCTGTTAATTTTAAGTGTTGGGATGTTATTGAAAATGGATGTGATATTATAGATGAGAAAAATAATGCTCTTTCTATACATATACTATATTCTCATATTAATTAAGATAATTTTAACTTTATCTCTTATTGTGAAAATGCATAGGAAATTTGGAATACTTTGATGCAATGTATGGTGCAAAAGTCAACGACAATTAAAAATTCTCCACAATTGACTCAGTTAAAGAAACGTGCTTAACAGGATTGGCAAAAGGCAGTAGTGATGAAGATGAATAGCCGATGAGATAAGTGATTTTCCATTCAATGATGTAGTTCTCATGTGCTAAAAATTAACTGAAAATAATAAAGCTCTTGAGTTTAAGAATAATAGGTTGGAAAGGGAATAAACTAAACTTCATCAAAAAAATAATGATTTGGAAAATGAACTTAAAAATATCAAGAAAATGAAAATTCTAATTGCAAGAGGTGTTTGAATCATGAAAAATAATTTGCCCATCTTCATGAAAACTTTCAAAAGTTAGAAAATGAAAATTTAATTCGAGAGAAAAACAAAACTGAGTTGATTAGTCAAAATAATATTTTGCAGAAAGAGTTGGATAGTTTTAAAAAGTCGAAAAGTTCTAAAAGTGCGATTTTTGAGAAGAAATTAAACGAGATCGACGAAAATTTCAAAACCCTTGAAAAAGAAAACATGATTTTAAGTAAACCAGAAATTATTAGATTAAATCATGTGTTTGAAAAGAAGACTGAAAAAATCAAGGATTTTGAAAAAAATAAATTTAAAATTTTTTAACTCTTTGAAAGTGAAATGATAGAAATTGAGAATAAAATTAGAGAGCTTAAAAATGAAAATATGGACTTGAAAACGAAAAAATTTGAAAAGAGAGAAAGTGCCATTAGTTGTTGTTCAAAGCTAATAAATGAAAATAAACTTTTAAAACCCAAAGTTAATAAACTTGAGTTGGTTACTTAAAAAAATTTCACTAGAGATAAATCATTTAATATACTCTTAGAAAATCAACTCTTCGAGAATAAAAGGAATGCATTTGGATTTGCAAAAGTGACAAAGTATGAACAAACAACTAATAATAGTGTTAAAAGGAAAAGTGTGATACCCAAACATGTGAAAACCATTCCAATTTGGGTTCCAAAAGGCACGAATATAAAATCCCTTAAAGTCAAACAAATATGGGTGTCAAAAGGAACAAATAAAAATAGTTTTGGGTCTCCACAAACTTAGTTTTCAAAATCATTTGCCACTAACAACCATGGACCTGTAAAAACAAATAGGTCACAAAAATCTTCTCTCGTGTAGGTGTGGTGGCAGGCTAAGGAACAACAACAGTGTTATCTAGATTATGGCTGTTTTAGGTACACAACGGGTGACAAATCAAAGTTCCTTTGCATAGTATAAAGGTGGCTAAATCACAATGGGCAACAACGAAAAATTATCGTAAAGGTAAAATAGGTAATGGTATATTTATCTTGAACGATTTATTAAATGTGGAAATCTGCAACATAATCTAATCAGCCAGTTATATGATAATAAAATAAATGTTGATTTTGATTTATTCTTAATTGATATGCTCTTACTTGACTTGTTCTTATTTTTGGTTTTGATTTGTGCAAAATGTTGACCAATCGCCTTTTCATTTTTGAACTGCTTCATATAGATTTGTTTGGATTAATGGTGGTATTTTATTGGTTGATGATTACTCATGATACACATGGATATATTTGCTGCTTTTGAATCTGACACTATGGTCACTGTTTGCAAATTTGCAAGATTTCATTTCAAATCAAAAGAATTTCATTGTAAAAATTATTTCAAGGTATTTGTTGCAACATAATGGTCTGGTCTATAATATTCAGCTAATGATAATCTTGAGTCAAAAGAAAATTCAGATGCAGATTTCACTGGTAATCTATTTGATAGAAAAAATACTAATGGAACATGTTTTATGTAGAAACATTCATTACCTGCATCACATTTTCAAAGAAAAATCTGCATATTTCTCATTTCAACTAATTTTCAAATAGCAGACATTTTTCTTATAAAACCCCTTTCAGAAAATCATTTTTTGTTGACCTTGTTTCAAATTACTCATTTTAGAAAATTTGATTTTATAATTATTTCTGGATTTGATCTTAAATGACTAATATGACTCCCTACTGATTATTTAAAAGATAAGTAGTGATTGAAAAAGTGATGAGTGTTGGTATTAATCATATATTATAACTTGAAACAGCATATTAAATAAATTTCTTTAGAAATTTAAACAAGAGTTATAAAAACTTTTTGTTGGTAAAAAAATCCATGACCATCTCTAATTCTATCTTATTTCTATCGACCATCACTCATCAAAATCCAATATAGTGTGTCAATATGTGGTATTTTAAACGGAAAATTACGCGCTTTCATTTTTTTATATTTTTAACAATAAAAACATTCAAAGTATTCACTCTCATTTAAAAGTCTTCACGGTTATGCATGGGTGAATTACTTGGAATTTTTTATTATGCCCTTCCATGCTTATTTAAAAGTCCTCATGGTTATGCATGTGTGGAACGCATATTAAAATTGATCGATTAAATTGACAAGTTGATTCTTATCCCATTTAAATTCCTCACGGTTATGCGTGGTTAGAAGATACTTGAATTCATTTTTTAATAAAAATTTGGAATACTACTAATCTCATTTAAAAGTCCTAACGGTTATGCATGGTTAGTTGATATTCAAATTTCTGAAATAAATATACCACAAATGGATACAACTATATGGTTTTATATGATGACATTATTCCCATCACTCTGAAGTGGAATATGCGTCAAACAGAGTATTTATGATTTTTGTTTGATTTTGTATTGAAATTTAATATTTATATCCGATTGAGTTTTAATGTTGTACTAATGTCTATCACTTTATCTCTATTTCTCTAACACTATTACTCTTTTGCTGATAATAAAAGAGGGGAGAGAAGTTAAGATTTTGGCAAATAAAGGTCAAATCTTTTGCTTCGTATTTTCCATTTGCATCAAGATCCATTTGCATATTTATTTTCATGCATATATGAAAGAGGAGCTTTACTGTAGTGAGGAAGCATTCAAATAGGGGGAGCAAATAGAATGATCAAATACATTTAATAAATTCAAAATCTTAAATATATGTTTATTATCATCAAAAGAGGGAGATTGTTGAATATGCAAGTATATGATTTTTGTTTGATGATAATAAACATATATATATGTTCATTTAAATGTATTTTTTAATGTACTATTTTATTTTTCATATAATTAAGTAAATATTTTCTAAATAAAATAAAGAATACATAATTTAAATTCAAACGAATATTTTATTCAAATAAATATTTTATTCAAATAAATATTTTATTACAATTTTGAATAGTATAAAGTTGAGCTCTCACTGTATATGCACAATTCCAATTACAATACAAATTTGATTACATTACAACTTTCAATTTACATTTGCACCTCATTACATATCACTACATATCATTCGTATTTGATCTTCAACTCTATTGCAGATTGAATCCAGCATCTGAGCAATCTGCAAAATAAACACTACCACGGTAAAACTGAAAAAAAAAATACAGTGTAAAACAAATGTGTATTTTTGAAAATATTATTTGCCTCAGTTATTTGGGTTGTTCGTCATTGTTTAAATTTGAATTCATCATATATGAACAACTTGTGACATGCACACTGTATCACTGTACATACCACAAGGCCTGCACACCGATATACACTTGATAAAATCACAGGGACATGTGAGCACAAGGTCAAACCCAAATCAAAAGCCAGGTTCAACTCAAGTGAAATAAATATTAAGTCACGATATCAGCATAAGGTCAAACCAAGCTATAAGCTGGATTCAAGGAAGGTGCAATCCAAATGTACAAGTTCAATAAAATGGTCAAGACAACTAAAACAATTCAACTCGTCCAAAATCAAAAATGAACAAGTACAAAAAGTGGTGAACAATAATAATGGAGGCAGACAAGCTACATAAAGACCAACATCAATGTACATAAACACAATGCAACAGTCAATGGTAAAGCAACTCGAGCCAGCATATCATATATACACAAGCTCCAGATGCTACACAAGTGAATTGCAACAAACAATGATGCATCAGTGAAACATGGCTCAACAACTCAATACGCAAACAAATGCAATGCATCACTGAGACAAGAGTACAAGATAATGCACCAAATGAAGCCGTAAATGAAACAACGACTTGAATGAATAGTGGACAGCACAAGGCTACAACCCAGTACATATGCATACACATGTGCACAGTGCAAAGTGGTGAATGCAAATATAACATACCAAGTGGAACTGCACATGACTCAAACCAGCACCTAAAAAAGGCCACACAAGCAACCAGACTAAAGTGGCACTAGATACAACATGCACCAGTGAAATAAAAATGAAGCAGTTCAATATCCAAGTAGAATACAATGAAGCATATACATATGTACTCGACGCAACCAGAAAACATGCAATCAAAGCATGAAGGTTCAATTAAATCAACATCATCAGGGATGGAACAAAAATGCCAAACCAGACTCACTATCGAACTGAACATGCCAAGTTAAATGTCAAAGTCAAAACCAGAGAGTAACACTTTATCAAAAAGTTAAGAAGCCGAAGTCATAAAAAACGAATGGAACACAAGTTCAAACAAGTCAAGTTTAAATGCCGGAATTAAAAATTATATCAACTGGCCGAAGTCAACAAGCATAGAGAAAAATAACCAAGGAAAATTCGAACAAATCCATATCAAAGGCAGATGATAACATGAATGATCAAGTCAATTTTCATCTCAAAGTCCAGCAAATTCAAAGCCGTGATGACCAAAAAAAATTGAACAAGCCAAAATCAAAGCCGTGAGAATCAAGCAACAAATTATTTGAATTTGAACAAGTCAGAAACATCACAAACATCCATGCAAAATCGAGTGGCCAAGCTTAAATTTTCAGACGAATTCGTAAAAAATATACGAACGAAATTTAGCGAAATAAACCATATTTAAACCATAATCATCATTGGCTTGGAAATCATTTGAGTTCAAGAAAAACAGAGGAGCAATTAATCATTAAAACTCGAATCAAGTCGAGCATAAGTATATTGGAAAAGAAAAAATCATATACCATCTTAAACATTCAAGCTCGATAATTTTGAAGAAGCCGAAAGCAAATCAAAGAGACAAACGATCGACAAAAGCAAGGAGCGGGAAACATCTACTTGATCGAACAACTAAGTCGGCGTCTTCAAAATCTCCAGAACCCTACTTTTTTTAAAGGAAACGAACGAGCAATGAACGAGCAGCCATTTTCAAAGATCGAAGTACGAGGAGTCGGGCCGAAGAAATTAAGAGATAAAGGGGACACTCTTTTATTATATTTTATTTTTGGGCCGGCTATAATTTATTAATTTGGACTTTAGTTTTATAAATTAGGGTTTTGTTTTTAAAATTTTCATTTAAAACGTTGTAAATTCTAGTCGTGTGACTAGGGGACGAACTACGATGGTGTATTTTGAGAATTCGCAAATCGGTGGCTGAGTTGTGGTAGGGTTTTGAGTGTAGAGTTAGTTTAGTCGATAGCGTATGTCATGAGTTTGCGTGTGTAAGTGTCAGACTACTTAGTTTCTTGTAGAAACCTTGGAGGCAGCACATAGGTAGGGTTTTGCCGAAGATTGGTAAATCCGCGTGTATTATTTTCTGGTTTTTATATTCTGTCATTATCTATGCCTCTGTGATCAGTGCTGCAATTATTTTATGTAAACTTCCGCAATAATTTTTATAATTGATAGTATTACCATATTCATCCCTTCTCTATGGTGAAATCGATCCTATAGGTATCTCGTAAGACTCGCCGCACATAAACACGGACGGGTTTTTCCCTTACAATAACCAAAACACTTTCATAGGAAATCCAGTGATATTATAATAATGTTTAGATTTTTCAAATAAATTATTCAAATACCTAAAATTGTTACATTAATTAAATTCCATCATAATAGGTATACAATTAAGACCGAAGGCACTTATCGAGAATGGGTTCCATACAATGACTGAGCCATTGGGGTACCGCCTTCACGGTGCATCTCTAGAAAAATAACACCGAGGACTACGCCGGGATCCCCTGCTACACAAGACCGGACTGCCCCTAACCTGGATTGTCCGAGTAAGATTACCCCACGGTTGGGATCAGCAACCGCACCAAACATACAAAGTAAAATGGGACTCTAGAAGGGATAACCTTACCCTACTTGAGGTGCGACACACTTAGCCTTGCTGCGTTTCCCCTATTTTATTCACTCTTGGTTGATGAGGCTTGAGGCTACGATTACCTTTTAAGTACACATTCACTTGGAATGCTCATCGTCCGCTAATGACGATGTTCTGATAGCATTCGTCCATGCAAATCTGTTTCGGGTCTGAACGGAACCGAAGGCACCATTTCCACTACACCCATTTTTGAATCTCCCTCAGAGTTAGTGACAAATAGTCGTTATATTCTGAATCTTCATTCCAAATCTTCCCCAGAATCTTTCCGACCTAATCGCTTATTTTGGATTGATATGGTTTTCGGATAATACTGATATCCAATCCCGGTCTCATCGAATCCAAATGAAAGATTTTATAAGGCCAAGTAGTTTTTAAAAGACAACTTAAATTCGGAATACCACTATGTCAAATGGAAATTTAATCACATATGTTTATCTCCAATTAAACATCTCAACGTTTCATTTGCACCGTTCAATTCATTAAGGTATGTTATGTTAGAGGCACAGAACAACTTGAAATGAATACTCAAGAGAAAGCAAGTCAAATTACATATCACAAACTATTTTAACTATTTATAGCCAATATTAACCAATAAAAAATCATCATCTAGTTATTTTAAAAACAAAAATAATTATTTTCCTAATCCTACTTACTTATAATTTAAATTAATTACAAAACTGTTTATTCTTAATTCACTTAAAGTTATAAGTCCATTAATAATTATCTTATATAAATTAACCTTAAGATTTTAAATTTAAAGTTTAAATTGTTTACTTACTTTAATTATTAAAATTAACTAAATTTTGTATTACCAAACCTTAACTAAGTCAAATAGGCATAAACGTTTTGGTGGTAGGATAAAATACAAGTTCCCATATATTTTTTGAATTTAGATGAAAGTAAAATAAATGTTAAAAATAAAAACACTTGATAATACTTTTATTATTTTTTAATTTATTTTAAACAAGGACTAGCCAGTTCGGCCCAACATAAAAAAACAACTTCTTCTCTTTATTCCCACTGTTTCCTTCCTTCTTCATCTTTTTTTTTAAACCTGCACGCATACCTCGCCGTGCATGTGCACACATTGGCAACCACTCACCATCCATCGCTGACCATCTCCCACATCACCTTCGACCTTCGCAATCCACTGGCCACCCCAATTTTCCACGGCAACCCCTAGTTCGAATACTTGAACTCCATCCAAATAAGCTGGAGCCTTCATCCCCACATCGACCACCTTGCCTAACCATCTCCGACCACCAGCCCTTACAAAATTCCACCAGTAGCGTCACCACATAGTCCTCTTCCTTTCCCCCATACCATAATCCTGAAAACCCTCCACGTCGCCATCATTCATCGACAACCGAACACGACTAAAACTTACCCTTTAACCCTACATCGCCTCTGTCTGACCACCCACCCATCAATAAAATACTCCACCATTTTTTGCGAGTTTCCCCTCCTTCTAGTTTCCCTCTAACCCAAACCCGACCCTCAAAAATGAGCGTCTCGCCGAAATCTGACCAGAAATAAAAATTCATTCATCACACTTCCTCTCACTATTTACTCGACTAAAAATGTCCAAACTACCTCCAAAATTCCTCATTTAAGAGACAGTCATCTTCATATAATCAAATTAGTAAATTATGATTCTTATATTTTCTTCCATTTTGAGTTTTCTTACTATAAAGACACCCTTCATCCTCTATGCTTAATAATGTTCAATGGAATCATATTTAAAACAAAGTATATTCGAAAATGAGTAGTTTTTCTTTTCAAACTGTAGCCTAAATCTTACTAGGTTGTGAGATAGGGATTTTAGAAGCCGAGTATAACATTTTTTTCAACCTACAGAGCAGAGCATAGGAGTGATATGCAGGTTTATGGGTTTTATAATCGTACATCAGGTTATACATCCATCCATCCATCCATACATACATACATACATACATACATACATACATACATACATACATACATACATACAACATAGACACTTCTTACAAATGAACAACTTAAAAAATTAGAAGCCTTTTCATTTACATCTATAAGTATATAGCTAAACTCGATTTTGTAAGTAAGAAGAAAGGATTGTTTTACTTACAGGCTTTTAAAAAAAGAAGATGCTGTTTGCTTTTGTTTTTGCTCTACTGTCACCCTTGTTTTTTTTGTACAGAGTTTAATGGTAGCTTGTATTGTTATTTTTTTTCTTTGAACTCGGACTAATATTTATAGAGAAAAGGAGGGATAAGTTTTGTACAGGGCTGAAGGCTTATCTCAATGTACAGGCTTTCATTTCTTTTCTTTTCATTTCATTTTCTTTGATTTTGATTTTTTTTGAAAACTAACCTGATATAAACTAAGTGATTTGATAAATGAGAGGGGGATTTGATTTATTATATGCTTGAAATGATGTGTATTAATTGCTATGTTCCTTTATGTGTTTACATATACATCATAGAATATGCATATATACCTTTTATATATAACATAGCTTTATTTTACCATATGGACATATTTTTACCTTATACAAACATATATATTCACATTCCTAAGCCATGTGTTATTTATATAGGTTTTACTTATATCCTATAACTACATACAAATATAATTAGCCACTTATACGTATTTATTCCTATTTTTATATATTTTTAATTTAAATTTCATATCAAAGTTATTCACACATACACACACACACACACACACACATATATATATATATAATTATATCCTATAATAGAAAAGTGGAATGTTTATTTAAATATTTTTGAGAGATTAAGATTTTTAGTTTTTTAATTTATAGCTTCACGAATACACACACACATATAGATATCTATAAAAATAAGAATTTATTATTTGATTGATAAAAATTTATATTATCAATAACTAAATCAGTAAATTATTCAAACAATGAGTGTTAAAAACTCGAGTCGTCACAGATGGACTTTGGTTTAGATTAGACTCGGATTCGCAAGTGCACTTATAGCGATAGTCGCTATAGATGCAGTTTGGTATTTTCTTGTTTTTGATGATTGTTATGGAATTTTGTAAAGAGATCCTTAGGGGTTTATCACCATATTTATAATTTTTTATGTGCATATTTATGGCTATTAAAATATTGGATAGTATCATGCGAGACAATCTATCTTTAGGATTACTCTGAGAGAGAAGACAACATTAGTATTCATCGAAAGACTTATGCTAGAATCTATATGGAGATTCAAGATCTGTTCGAGATGCTCAAATGCATGTAGCGACTCATGATCTGTTCAGATATGGGAATCTATTGGGAATTCTTTTTCTGTTCGAGTGATGAAGACTCAAGTGGGAGACGCTGAACGTAGCCTCGACATCAAAAATGACTAAAACTAGAGATATAATGCATAGCCAAAGGGCACGTAGTATTTTAACAATCCCAAAGGTGTAGGCGACTCTTATCTAATATTACTTACTGACATGAATAGGGAAACTATACATTTGGAACCACGATTATTTAGGCGTAGGACAGTTATGCATTTCCTATAGTACATTCCCTTGAGATGAACATTGCTCGGAAGAATATCTCCGATCCTTGTGTAAGAGTTTGGATTCAGCTAGATCTATAGAGATCTCCAAGGAAAATCCATTATGTGAATACGCCTTTATGGCATTAATTGTATAACTGTTATTGTTGTGGTGTTTACACATCAGCTATTCGATATGATTTATGTGTTGCACTCTAGAAATTATCTATCATATATGTTAAACTTAATGAACTGTTGGTTTCTTTGTGGGGAAAACCGTTACGGTAATCTATATGGTCAGTAGCCACTGTTACTTATCACATATATCTTGAGTTCTCACACTAGTTTACCAGAATGATCCGGGTGTTATTTTCTTATAATGGTTGGGTCAGCCTCGTGTATGTTTCCTAATTTACCTACGTATGCTTTAGAGCTTATAGAGAAGAGTTAGATGATTACCTTCCATAGTATTCTTATTTCCGCTGCATTTCTGTATTGTATATACTAGCATTGTGAGGATAGGCAGTTATAACTATCCAAACTGATGATCGTACTTAGGTTTTATTTACTCTAATATTTTTGTGTCAAAGTAACCCTTTATATTGTTCCCGTTGTGAGATTCTGATATTGTGTTCTCTCTTTCTTGTTCTTTTTCTTTTTTTCTTACTTTAACCTTTTATTTTTCTGACACTTAGGTGCTCGGCACACGAATACTATGGATGTATTTAGTGTCGACGTACGAGGTTCAAAAATTCGGGTTTTTACATTAGACTTTTGATAGCAGAAGTTCGATAGCTTAAATATGCAATAATTTAAATCTTCGATGGTTGGAAGCTCGACAACTCAGATATGTGATAGCTTAGATCTTCGATAACTACAAGATCGACGGCTTAAATATGCGATAGCGTGTATCTTTGATAGCTTGATCTTAGAAGCTCGATAGATAGACATATGAAAGTGTATTTTTAGATGCTTGATAATTGGATACATGGTAGCTTAAGAAGATTCCATATGTGCAGTTGAATTATATTGTGGAAATCTAAGAGTGCAAAACAATAAAATTTATTATAAAATGCTAAATCTCAACATTATTTTGGAATGATGGCATAATGCCAGTTATAAAATCTTCCATTTTGAGACTAGAAAAGGAGCGCGATGCTAATGTCATCACAATATTTATTTTCAAATGAAAAAAGGAGATCGGTATTTTTCTCTCATTATACTAAGTAAACGAAACATCTAAATATTTTCCATTACATAAATTACCAAAATGCATTTTTCATAATCTCATTCTTGCCTACGCAGGGGTAAAATACAATAAACAGAAATAGTAGTGTTGTTCTTGATATATGAAGATTGCGATATGAACACTTAACCACTTATATACCTTGGTTTACAACATCGGAATACCAAAATAACTTTTATTAGCTATAAGTCTAAGACCTCAAACTTTGCCTACTCAAACGAGTACCCCAAGTTTATGGGAAATAATAAAAACATGGGTCAAGCGTAATGCCTGGTCTGAGTAAAAATTTACTCTAAGACTACATGTAGTGGGACCATACCATTACTGTATGGAATGAGTTTTCCAACCACTATTTCATCGTAGCAATTACATCACATTGTGTAAATAATCATCACAACATAAGCCGCATATTTTTCAGTTATAAGTACTCCTTATACTTAACATTTAATTATAACCCATGTCATATGTGCACATTCAACCTTTACAATTTGAGTATACCATATACTTATCATCAAGTCTTTATGAACAATGTCATCCATCCAATAATCACATTCACAAAAATCGCCTAGAATTTTATTTTGGCGTTGATCTCAAAATTATCATCGACTTATTATGGTGACTATCTCCCTGTGCCCATCTATCACTAAATTATCTTCTCTTGAACAACGTCACTAATGAAATAACCACTCATTCCACTATAAGAGCCACTTTGACTAGAGTCACCCTAAGCCTCCTGGGAGGTTGAATGTAAAAACCCTGAAACATCCTAACAAGCATCCTCACTAAGCATTAGTGGCCCCTCCTGGTCAAAAACTTTTGGTTCATGTTGTTGGTTCATTTATTAAATTACATCCATTTAGATGTTTGGCACCTTGTCATAAGATTATACGGAAGTTAATTTTTCTAAATTGAATCCTATAGACTTCCTAGTCTTGGCGCTCTGCCATACACCATTGAATTTTAGAATTCATTAGGCATGACTCCCTGCCATTGAAAAACTCCATGAGTTGGTATATTTCACGATCTTTGGTTCAATCCATTTCTTTCATTCATTAGTTGTGTACCCTACACCTTCTTAAAACATTTTTTATCTTTAATGATGCTACCATTATTTCTTAGCTTCCCTTAGCTTATTTCATTCTTCTATCTTAAATAAGTTTCTCATTAAATTTATTTTAATTTATCTCAAATTCATCCTTATGAAATTTAAGTTGTCATTTCTTTTAGAAATCAGCTTTCAAAATGCCACTAAGTATTCTCTTATTTTACTCGAGCATTTTTGGTACCTATGGTTGTAGCATGCCTAGTTCAAAGGCCGCCACACGTCAAAGCTACCATGACCCAAAGCTATCGCAAAACAAAGCTACCGCTACCCAGAGCTATCACATAGAAAAACTATTGCAACCTAATACTATCGTGAGTCAATTTTTATAAAGTTATCACATGTTAACCCTATCGCAAGCCAAAACTATAGCATCACGAAGCTATCACATATGCACCTTGGTCTATCGCATCCTGAAGCCATCGAAGGTTGAGTCCTATAAGCTAACAAATGTCGATCCTTAAAAGCTACCAGGTGTTGAGTTTTCTAGCTATCGCATGTTAAGTTTTTTAGAGCTATCCTAAGTTAAAGATCTGTAAGATATCACACGTTGAACTTATTTTTTATCGCATGTTGAATTTATATAAGCTTTCGCATGTCAAAGGTTTATTATGGCTATCAAAAGTCGATCTATCACATGCCTTAATTCCTAAAGCTATTAAATGTTAAAGAAACAAAGCTATCGCATGTTATAGTGTTAAATCTGTAATTAAGTGGAAAATGATAGTTTTCCTTAAAAAGTAACAACTTTTAACCAAGACTGTACACATGTCATTTATTCAGTGGTTACTTTCATCTTCTTATAGTATTCTCTAGTTATTGCCATAAAATAAGCCCCATTTAATTATTGTCTCCTTAATTACATTATTAATTAAGGTATAATTTTCCTTTACCGATTAATTCATATCAATTCAGAACTTAATGGAAAAATTCCTAAAAACCACCAAAATTCTAGAACAACCTTTTCTACATTTGATATGATTTAGGAACAATAAGTTTAATTTTGTTATCTTTAAATATTAATGTATACCAAAATTAGCTATTTTCCACTTAGAAAATTCGAAATGAATTATTGCTTCATCCAAAAGTTATGAATTTGAAACCCATCTTTATTTTAGTATTGCAAACATCATATTTAAATTTATGGAATTTAGATAAGACTAAGTCATGATTTACCCTAAAACATGATAAAATTCTATCCAATTAAATTATTAAACATATAAAATTTCATTCTAATAATTACAACATGTTTAGCAACATTTAAACGTCCAAACAACATCAAATTGGAACCCAAACGGGTTTGGAAGGATTTAGAGAAGCTTTTACTCGCCTATATTAGAAAAGCTTAACTAAAATTTTCTTCTTTTCCTTTAAAATTTGAAAGATCCTTTCTTTGATTTGACTTCCCCTTTATTTCCTAAGAAATGGCGGTCGGTTGAAGGTTTTAATGGAGTTTTGTTTCGTTTTGAAATGAGGAGAATATGAAGAAAAAGGTGGATATGGTTAAGGACTTAATATTAATGATTCTGGCTTGGGCTAAAACCCCTCTTGCCTAATCTTATGAACCTTTTTCCATAGATACAAGATTCCCTTCATTCAAATTCAAAATTTGTTTATCCCTATCATTTATGCCCGAATTTAATTTTACTAATCACTCTTGATTCATTCAATTAATATTTTAAGTGTTCCACACTCAACTAATCAAGTTTCCCTCAAGTGATTTCCTCAATTAAGTTATATTAGTTATCATTTATTAATTTTTTAGTAATTACTTTCTCATATTATGACACTCCAAAATATGAGGTGTTACAGTCTTCCCACCTTATAGGAATTTTTCCCTCGAAAGTCAACCGAGGAAGAATAATAATTACACTAACACCCTGATAGTGTAAAGGTCATCATTACATAAGTACACATAGGTACAAAAGTTACATCAGTATCCTACTAATGTAAATCATCAATCATTAAACATAATTCATTATTTTAACTACTAACACAGGATTATATTATAACATAAATACACTAGCGCCATTACTAGTACATACAACAGACAAACAAAGCACATTACTACATACATGAATGTCTAAAATAACTAGGGACAGATATTCCTAATCCTATCCTCTACCTCCTAGGTATAATCATTTTTACTACTACTCTACTAGACGTGGAAAAGTCAAATAACTTTACTCCTTGACTCTTCATATCATGACCTACTATCTCTTCGATCGTCTAACATGAGTCATACTGATTCTATAGATAAATCCTCTATCGCCCTTGTTTCCACTATCATACTAGGGTCGTGCACACATTTCTTAAATGCGATGTACGAAATACATTATGCACACCCATCAAACTACTAAGTAACTCGACTTGACATGTGAGTTTACCAATCTTCTCTAACCTTGGAAACAGATCTATATATCTAAGAGCCAATTTCCCCACCTTCCCAAAGCCATAACTCCTCACATCAGTGAAACTTTCATGAACGCATGATCATCCACTGCGAACTTCAGTTCCTTTCTTCTCGTTTCAGCACTATTCTTCTGCCTTGATTGCACAACCTTCATTCTAATTTGAATCAAATCTTTCTTCTCAATAGCATCTCTTACAAAGTCTGGTCAAAACATGACTTTATCTCTTGTGTAAACCAACAAGTAGGTGACTTACAGGTCTACCAAATGCAAATGATCTTCCCAAGATACCTCGAAGTCTAATATGCATGCCCTTAACAAATATTTAATACATTGTTCACCCTTTTTGTTTGACCGTCTATTTGCCGATGATAAGCCATGCTAAGTTCAACTCTATAGCCAATGCACTATGTAAATTTCTTCAAAACTCAGTGGCAAATAATGGTTCTCTATCACTAAGAATATTACTTGGAACTCCATGTAGTCTGACAATATTCTTTATGTATAGCTTTGCTAAGCTAGCTGTCATCCTTGTCGACTTTACTAGAATAAGATGGGTGCCCTTAGAATCCCACTTTCAAGTTGGTACTTCCAAAGGTTAAAGTAAACCACTTGGTTTATAACGTTCAACTTTCACTTGTTGATAAGTGATACACCTCTTCACGCATTCTCTTATATCTCTCTTTATCCCTTTCCAAAAGAAGATATGCTTCAGTTGTGGTACATCTTTGTCCCATCAGGATGAATCCTAAACTTAGATTGGTGACTTTCTTTAATGACTTCCTTTCGAAGATTTCCTGTATTCGGAACACATAGTCTTCCTTTCTTCCTAAGTCATCCCTTTGAATCTGTCTCGAATCCTTTCAGATCTTCCATACCCACGCCCATATTCAATTACCTAATTCTTTCGGCTATCAATGGGTTCTCACTTTGTTTATGGTAATTTTATTCACAAGTATTGGACAAACATCCAAACTGCTAATGGACCTAGATCTCGATTTGATCCTACGTCCATCCTATAATAAACTCCATAAGATGCTAAAGTATCTAACGTCTTCCATTCCCCAATCATGGTTAATACTATATTTTGTTGCTTTCTACTTAACGCATCTACAACCTTGTTTCCTTTTCCCAACGTATACTCAATACCAAAGTTGTTTGCCGCCAAGAAATCCAACCATCTATGTTACCTCATACTCAACTTCTTCCAAGAGAATAAATATATAATAGACTTATGATCCATATATAACTTGAACAGTTCTCAAAAAATGTAATGTCTCCAAATCTTCAACGCGAAGATCACAGTTGCCAACTCTAAATTATGAGTCAGATGTCGAACTTTATGAGGCCTCAACTAACCAGAAGCATAAGCTATCACTTTGAACTTTTTTGCATTAGTACAGCTCCCAAACAGTTCCACAAGCATCGGTATATACCACCAATACCTAGTTCCCTTTAAGTACGATCAACCTAGGAGCATTTGTCAATAACTTCTTCAATTTCTGAAACAAATCCTTACATTTATCAGTCTATATGAACTTCTCGTTCTTTTTGGTCAACTTAGTCAAAGATACTGCTATATGCGAGAAATCCTTAATGAATCTGCTATAATAGCCAATCGATCCTAAGAAACCCTCTCGTCTCTTCTAATTCTTAATGGTCTCTGTTTCCGATGGATCTACTGCTAACCCATTTTCCAAAATAAAATGACTAAGAATTTAAACATCTAGTTTCCAAATGTGGCATTTCAAAAAAAAAAATCCTTTAACCTGGGTTGTCTCATAACCTCCAATACCAATCTAAGATGGACTTCATGGTCTCTCTTATTCTTAGAGTGGACCAAAATATCATCAATGAAGACCAACATAAATCTATCCAACTAATCGCGTAAGAATCGGTTCATAAGATCTAGAAAGAACATTGGGGTGTTAGTCGGTCCAAAAGGCTTGACAACCACTCATATGGACCGTATCTAGTTCTAAAAACGGTCAAAAGAACACTATCCTCAGCTACCTTCGGTTAATGGAATCCCATTGCCAAGTCTAAATGTGAGAATACTCTAGCTTCATTCAACTGATCAAACAAGTCATTTATCCTAGTTAATGAATAACAAATTTTCACCGTCAACTCATCCAACTTCCTATAGCCGATACATGTTTGGAGTGATCCATCTAACTTCTTCATGAATATAGGGGATGCTCCCCATGATGAACTATTCAGACCAATAAAACTCCTATGCCCAAGTTCCCCTAGTTATTTCCTTAATTCTTCCATTTTCGTGAATGCCATTTTCGTAGGTGGTCTACTAATAGGATGTGCCCCCAACATCAAGTCTATTAGTAATTCAATAGCTCTTCTAGGTGGCAATCCCAATACTAGTTCAAAAATGTCCACAAATTCTCATATGACCAGTACTCTACTGATATGGTTTTCTTGGTCTTCCATTGCACACAACAGTAGCCTAGACCTCTCCTTTATCATGTCCAATATTACCATGATCCTTTCTCCACCTCTTGGATTTTGTAAAGCGGTAACTCTATCGAAACAATAGATCTTAGCATAGCACTAACCAACACATGCCCAAAACTGCCTCATACCCCGTGAGGTTAAATACATATGGATTGCAAATAAACAAATGTCCACATAAAGAAAACTCAAGGTCGGCACACCTTGACCCAAGATGGCATACTCACCAATCAGATTAACCACACCCAAGGATGTAACCGATCCAGTATCTAATTCTAACCTATCAACCAAGTCTTTTAAACCAAAAGAGCACGTAGCACTACCATCAAATAGAAATCCAACTGATATACCAAAAATTGAAATCATGCCGCAACACCCTTCTCTTTCTCTTTTGTGATTAGTTTTGTTAGAGGTCCCTCTAAAGCATACACCTTTGCCTACCTCAATTCTGCACAATCCTTTTTCTTATGGTTAGGTTTATTGCAGTTAATGCACTTGGCCCTATCGCTTTTCTCTAGCTGGGTACATTAAGTAGAGTAGCTCCCCTTATGCCTATGGTTAATATAGGTAATATCTACCCCATTTGGCTTCTAAGCTCCTCTCTCAAGATCTTCCTCCTTTCTAATTCTTATTACCCTTTTGATATGGGTTGAATCTATACTTTAGGCCTCCATTAGGTCTAACATCAACCTTCCTCTCCTCTTGAAACAAGCAATCATATAGCCTCGTCATTTCAATAACCATTTCAAAAGGAGACGTCAAGTGTGCCACCACCTTATGAATCATCCCCTTCCTTAAGTAAATTTCTTATTTTTCTTTAATGGAATGTTAATATGTTCCCTTCCATACTTTGACAAAGTGTTAAAGTGTTGAATATATTTTGCCAAAATCAACTCTCCTAGCTTCAAATCCAAGAACTCCTTACAAAAGCACTTTTGTATGCTTTGGGGATAAGTTAAGCCTCGACTCACTCCTTAAACTATTTCCAGGTTATCTCATCTTCTGGTACTTCAGGAGTCATAGCTTCCCACCACTCTAAAGCATCTTCTTGAAGTTGAAAAAAAGCCAACCTCCTTTTCTGAGCATTATCATAACCCAAGTCCCCGACGATGTGCTCAGGCACCTTCAACCAATTCAGCACCTTTAAAGCGGAATCCTTCCTCGTAAACACCTTTGCATCATCTTGGAAAGGTCTACTCCTCTAGCTACTATCAGCTTTTACGCAACAACTTCAACTAGTTATTGCCTCATCATTTCCACCGTAAGTTGGTGAAAAATGGGATTCATATCCATTCTTGAAAGAGCCGAGGCAGGCATTTGAGTACTAGATTCAGCATGAATTTTTGGGGTTGCCTCCCTTTCTTGAATGTTACATACTAGCGGTTCCTCTACTGGCATTTTTATATATATGTAAAAATGTTTATTTTTTCTCTCATAGTTATTCATTTTTTATTAAAATTAATGTCATATTAGGGTATTTATACATGTTTTTACCACATTCTAAAAGTGTTTTCAAATCATCATTCACTTATCTATATTTGGGCAAAACGGTCATTTTGTGTGGTCATTTATTTTGAGAAAATTTATTTGCATAGTATAATTTTATTTTATAGGAAATTGAGTGCAAATTAGAAGATGTTTCATAGACATATGCATGCACAAGTAGTGGAAGCCAAAATAATGAAGAAATGAAGGAATTAGATCAACATGGAGTACCCCTTAACCACTTGCTAATGGACCACATTTAAAAGTAAAAGCACGTGTTATTGGAGGATTAATTAAACATTTATGATGACTTGAAAGCCACACAAAATCAAGGGAATTTTTGGTAGCTCCCTGAAAGAAATTATGGTTTTAGAACATGTATAAGTACCTCTTACGTTTCTTTTAATGAATCTTCTTCTTTGATGCATAGAGTTGTAATCAAAAACTAGAACTAAAAGCTTCTCTTTAATGGCTTTTTAGTCTTGTTCGTTTTTTATGTAACTTTCTTTTATACTCTTTTCTTTATACTATCTTATGCTCTCATTTATTTCATGCAAGTAGCTTAGTTTCTTTTTATGCAAATTAGTTGGCTCTTGTTCTCTTTACTCAATTTTCCTTTCCGTTATGTTTATGTTGAAATTAATGTATGTTAATATGTATTCAAATAGGAGAAGCTAAACTCGCTCAGCTTAGGGATAATGAAGCTCTTATTAATATATAAAATTAGCATACTAATTTCATTTATGATCTCTTGTTTTTTGCTTAATGGAAATTTTGATGTTAAAGGAATTTTGTTGTTTATTAGTGAATTTGATAGGTTGTGTTGTTCATAACAATAATTAAACATAAACATAAGTTACCCTTTCGTCTAAATATGATTTTGGTGATGAAAGTGAAAATAGAATCAAAATTTGATGCTCTATGTTACCAATTCATAGTAAATAGATCATGCTTAAAATTTGTTTTATTTTTAATTTCGTGCTTCATTAGATTAGACAAGTGGATTTAGAGGGTGAATTAAAATTTGTTGGTTTAAATTGTATTAGTATCACAATTAGGCCATACTTTTAATAAATACATCAACTAATTCACAAGTGATTTAAAAAAGAGATCATAAATTTATTTTGTGTTGATTTGTGTAATGATCATGGAAATGTATTTGCCTCTAAATTGCCTTCTAACCTCATAGTTTTAAATTCCATTTTCTCTTGTTTTTAAAAATTTTTAGTTAACGCAATTTCAAACATTTGGGATAATTTAATTGAGTTATTTAAAATATTTTTCTTTCCTTGTGGGATCGACCCATACTCTCATACATACTACAATTGTACGTCATGCGTTTGCAGATTTTATAACGATATAATTCAATGGTTTTCTAATCGATAGAAAGTCCATGCTAAACTAATTTTTGGCACTGCTCTACTCTAGTTGCTAAATAATTCCGCTGCTCTGCTTGCTTGCTTAAAAAATCTATGCTTTAAAATAATTTTCTAATAATTTTACATGATTTGGTATATTGTTCATATCTTCTTTTTTATTTTAATTGCATTATTGGATGCTTGCATTTATAAAAAAATTCATTTGTAATTGCACTGTTAATGCACGTTTAATTTCAGTTTTGCATCATTTCATCTTGTTTTATTTTCTAAGGGCAATACCCAACTTCACATAAGATGGGGATTTCATCTTCTTTTTCTTAGCCTACAAATTGCATTTCATCGAAGAAAATTGAATAAATAATAAAGATTAGATATTGGACTTAAGGGTGTCACGGGCTCATTTAAGGCAAAATTGTATTTTGACAAGTTGATTTCTTTTGAAAAACTATTTCTTGGTGTCTAAAGCCACAGTAGAGAAAAATTCATTTATAATTACTATAGTGATTCTTAAGATATTATAATGATTGTTCCTTTAAAAGTACCTAAACCTTCAACAGCATTGCAACGATGATTCATGGTGCACTGATAACCCCTGTCCGTTACCTGACTAAGAAATATTCTGTTGGAGTAAGTCAAGTGTGATTATACAATTTTGGGTTAGGAGTCTAAGGACAGAAATTTTTTGCTTAAGTCATTTCATTCATTTTTTTGCATTAGTTTCACGGATATAAAAAATCCCAAAAAATTCCTTTTGTAAAATAAAAAACAATTTTCTTGCATTTTCTTTTAAAAAATAGAAAATAAACACAATTTTTCTCAGTAAAAAATAAAAAACAAAACATTTTTTAGTTAAAAAAAGTTCACTCCATTCTTGCTCTCTTATCCTTGTTTTTCACCTCGATATTTTCTTACTATTGCATGAGTGTTTGGACTCATGGCATGTCAACAAACTATTTAAATCAAACAAACAATCTTCCTAGAATGGCTTGAACTCTCATGGACATAATTTTTTCGGATCGAGTTTCTGTCCCTTCTTGCATCACTTTACCCGCTCCAACGGGTAATCACTTTGAAATTCATTCAAGTCACATTAACACATTTTCAAAATTTGGAAATTTTTAACATGATAATCCTTGTATCTTTTAACTAAATTTGAACGAGTTTATGCAACTATAAAACTTCAACAATTATGTAGCGATGGAATAAAACTTAGGTTATTTCCATTCGCACTTACCGATTATGCCGAGAAGTTATTGTATAGCTTGCCTTTGAATTTGATTAAAACTTGGGACGAATTCGTGAAGGTTATTTTAAAGAAATTTTACCCCTTGGAAAAAACAACCTAAATTCAAAAATGAAATTGTAAATTTTCATCAATTTAGGGGTGAATCTTTTGGAAAATACTTTGAAAGATTTAAGAAAATTTAAATAAAATATCCACATCTCAATTTTGAAAAATGGACTCTTTGTCAAATTTTATACAACGGACTTGAAAATAACTCTCGAATAATGATTTAATCAATGTGCCAAGGAAATTTTCTAGAACAACATCATGATGCTGCTTGGCAATTTATTGAAAACTTAGTTGAAAAATCAACTCAATGGGATAATCCAATGAGAAATCAATCTACTCAAGATTGAATGCACATTCGATAGGATCATCGTTAACTTTGGAAGCGAAAATCAATGCGATGATTAACAAATTTGATAGTGTTCTTTCATCTAATCAAATGAACCAAGCTTCACAAATCTCATCCTATAAATGTCGTGATCCAAATCACATTGTCAATTAATGTCCTCACTCACTCGTTAGAACAAACCAACACTTTTAACAAAGTTAGAAACGTCTCATTCTCTCCAACGTATAATCCCAATTGGAGAAATCACCCGAGCTTCGCTTAGAACCAAATCAAACACGAATTTGGTTCGATCATCTTTTCAAGCATTTCTGAACAGTGATTCGATTCCTCCTTTTTAATCAAATCAATTTCAACAAAACTTTGCGCCACCTTCTCAGAACCAAACGCAATAGTCTTTTGTTCTCGAAAATGACAAATGAATGACATCCCTTGAATAATGTTAACTTTGGCAAAAGCGACCACTCAAAATCTTCAGTTGAATAACAATTTGCGAAATTTGTTAACTTCTTATATGCAAAACACGAGTCAAGCGATCGCTAAACTCGAAATGCAAGAGCTAGTTAGCCACTTCTGTGAGTGAACGGGAAAACATTCCCGAGTCAACCAACTCCAAATCCTAAATAAAAACACAAGCTCAAACCAAGCTCGTATCTTCAAGGTAGCAATTTTAATCAAATGAATGCTATCAACACTTTGTGATCTGGTGAGAAAACCGACAACCAAATTATCAATCCTAATGACTTAACAAAAATTCTTCCAAATCTCCAATACCCTCATCTGAGTCCAATCCCAACATTGAATCCAATTCTAAATCTCATCCTTCACTGTGACGACCCGAAAATCCATACCCTTTATGTCGACAATAAATCACATATGTCTAACCCAAAGTAAACAGAAATTCAGATCATCAAGAGTAAAATAAAGAAAATAAAAGAATAGAATTCACTCGAATGGAATATCATATAATATTGAACAAATATCTTTACAGTAGAAAACCTTTGAAATACATATATCAGAGTCTAACCTATTTTTGCTTGGACAGTTACAAACATCTGTCCTTACAAATGTTGAAAATCATCAATCAATGCAGAATAAGCAAAGCGGGTAATAGAATACGTCCATGCGTAGATGAATATCTCTAGCTCTCTTTTTGAAACTCCAACCCCATTCAAATAAATCTGAAACTACTCAGATCTGGCCCGAGTATTGAAAATACCCACATCAGGCTTGATAAACCAGCGTGAGAAAAACTCAATAATAAATGATAGTGTTATATATCAGCCCTTGAATAAAATCCTTTGAAAAGAGTATCTCATAAGACCACGCCCACATATAAACACGGATGGGTTTTTACCTTATGATAACTAAAACTCTTTATTACGTAAAATTAAGGGATACTATTTTTAATGACATTCTTGAAATTTTTTTCCAAATAAACCTATTAATCTTAGCCGAAATTGTTACCATTATTAAATTTTAGCATACTGGGCTCTACAAACAAAACCGTAAGTTCTTATTGAAGATTGGATTTCCATACAAATTACCGAGTGAAGGGTCCGATCAGTACACATCCAGATGGATGTCCCGAGGACCACAGAACATATGCTCCCCTGCCAACACAAGACTAGTCTACCTCTACACTTAGATAGTACCGAATATGTCATCCCTCGATCGTTACCGACCTTTATCCGAGCACTCGATTTCCATACACCACATTAATTAGTACTCGGGATCCATAACAAGTAAAATTATATCCAGAAGAGGATGATCATACTTTAGTGGTTGCGAATCACTAAGCCTTGCCCATCTAACCCTGTTTCGATCATTTCCTGGTTGATGAGGCTTGAGGTTACGATTAACTTTACACATAGTACATATTTTTCCACTTTGAATTCCACATTTTCATTCTATAGTCACATGACTGATTTCTACAAATGTATAACTTCATGAGCTCAAATGTCTCGGGAAAGGGTGTTAAGTTAAGAGAATGTGTCTTCTCTCCCACTGACAGATATATATGTGTGTATATATATATATATATATATATATATATATATTATGTAGAGACCACTGATTGTGATTTAAAATGCAAGGTCAGACACTCGTCCTACATGTTGTCCAGGTACATGACAAACCGAAGGCACTATCCTACCACATCATAAGATTGGTAGCGAATAGTCCTGTTTCTGAGATTTTTCGTAACAAAGAGACCACCACTACTATACGTATTTCAGGAGTTATCCCTAATCAAATCAACAAGCAGTTCTTTGTTACTATTCATCTCAATATATTAAGCTTTTGATCTTTTACTTCAAATACATAGATTGGTCCAAAGTGGTGTTCGGATAGGAGTCACCCAAATCCGAAGCTGGTTCCTTCAAAATTCCATTATCGATAAACATTGAATATGAGTATACAGGATTTATTAAGACTCTTTTCTATTTAATCCTCTCGATTAGTTACAAAAATCCATTTTTAATCTTAGAGTAATTTTAAGTTAGTTCACTTTCTCTTAGGAAAATATTTCTAATTTTCTTACTTAACATTCGCTCCAAATTTCTTCAACTTTTAAGCGGGTTAAAACAATGTTATTTAAGACATCAAAATCAATCTTAGAAAACATTATTGAGTAAATAGAATCATGGGAATCATTCAAAATTTTCTCAGTATTAATTTCTGTATTTAACAAGTGCTATGGGTAGAATAGTAGGAAAGTATGGTATATGCATCATGATATGATATGATATGTTATTTGGTAGTTTTCATTTGTTAAAATGAAATTGAATTTTTCGACGATTTTAGATAGTTGGGAATTTTCGAATCATTATAGAACTTGTAACTAAACGTTTTGGAAAATATAAAGTTGAGTTTATATAACACTTGAATTGAGAAGGTAGTAAGTTAAAATGAATTCAAATTGTTGATTATCCTTGTTAAGTAAAACAAATTTTATGTTTTGTATATGCTCTTAGGATGGAATGGAGTATTATACGAGTATGAACTAAGTTATAAAAGGTGTATAAACTTGAATTTTTGTTTTACGAAATAATTCATAAATGGTTTCAATATTGAATGACATATTATTTAGGTAAATGAATATGATTAAAAAGAAGTTGGTATAGTCAAGAAACCAATATGATAAATGCATAAGTTGTACGTAGATTGTTTTATTCGCATGACTATTTTTGATCCAGTATTTGAGTACATTTTTCGGGGTGGTTTACACCAGTCTAAATAAGGATTTTTCACTCGATTCTTAATAGTGAACACTTGATATGGATTTGTCATACCATCCCGATATTTACTATCATAGTATATATCTATGCAAGAAGTATGGAGGTTTCTATTCAAAGAACCAAATCAAAATCTTCACTAAAGAGGTCAAGTGATCTATATTAGTTTGGAAGTGAAATCTATGTAAACGAGCAAGTGATCGGATCAGATATTGCGTACGGATTGTTCATATGCATCATATGGGATTTTGTACATCTGTATGCTAAGTTTGTTGGCTTATGAAGAGTTTGGGGAATGACTCTTCGATTTATTATAAGGTAATCATCTAAGTACCTAGGCTATTGAGTGTAAGGTATGCTTAGTAGGTTGTTTATAGTCCTTGGACGATGGACAATTTTTCGAACCAAAGCAAACCATGAGCATTAGTTGCTATTTTTGTGAATGCTATTTCAGTATTTGTGTGCTTATTCCTTTTTTAAGTTTAGAAGTGCCATGGGGAAAGGATGCTCGAAATGGTACAAATAAGACAAAGGATGGTTGAAGGAGTTCTACCCAAAGTGCTTGTAGACTAGGGGTTCCTTCTTACCATAGTACGTATATCTTTTGTGGTGTACTCACCACTTAAGGCAGAGTCACCAAGTATGCATTTTGGTTTGCTATTTTGCTTCTACATAGTTTCATCGGTACTCTATATATGCATTTTTTTCATCTGTCTCCTTTGATCATCGTTCTTAATTGCATTTCGATGATGAAATATTCTAAGTGGGGGAGAATGTGGTCACCCTGAAATTTGAACGCTTCATCTTCGAAAATCGAAACATTTTGAAATATAGTTAAGAATTATAAATTGGATTTTATAACCTTGTTAGGCATCATTGATTAATGGATAGTGATAAGAAACTAATTTTTGAAATTTGTTTACAAATTTATATTCTTCGAAGAAAGTCGATAATGTGATTGAAAATCTGTTTAACGGTAAACAACTTTTCTATCGATATTAGTTGTTTGAACTTTTATGCATTTGTCTAACGATCAAATGAACAATTAGCAATTAATTAACACACTCTCCTCTTCATTAAGCTTGAAATGTTCTAGAAGCTTCCATATGGATAAGAGATATTATCATAAGAGGGGTATAATGGTAATTAGCATTAAGGAGAAGTTATGGGAGGTGAAGCTTCCATGACATTGTAGGGGGTGAATGAAGGCTTAAGAAACACCATTCTTGTGCCTATATAAAGGGAGGCATACCTTAGAGTTATAATCACAAATTCACAAAGCTTAAAGTAAGAAACCAATGACTTCTTCCTCCTCTATTGTGTTCTAAAGAAAATTTATTGTAAATCAAATCCAAATCAACTTAAATTTGGAGTGAAGCCTTGGGGGGATATTATAATACCTTTCACCAAGTTAGAACTTGTGGAAATGAATCCATTCTCATCCCACACCAATAGGCCACGAGCAATTATGGGAGTTTGGAGGCCAAAGAGAAAGTGCAAAGCAAAGGACATAAGGAGGAAGGTGGTTGCAAATGTGTGGTTAAGCTTGGGTGCTTGGATCTTGGTTATTTATCGGATTAAAGGTGAGTTAATACCTCACTTTGAATGAAAAATATAACATACATACATATATACCTACATATATATACACACATACACATATATGTTGTATTTTGATTGCGTTTAAATTATTGAACTGTTGTTGACATATGTTAAAACATTGGTTTGGATTTATGTGATCCATGTATATGAACTTGAATGGATTGTATGACATATGACTAGACCTTGAACAAAGTACATAGATTATAGATGGTGTGACGGCCCGCCCTTCTTATTTCGGAAGACGAGTCGTAATAAAGAAAGAAATAGGTAGAAAAGAGAATAGACAGAAAGAAAAAACTAAACAAACCACACATCTCACAGCGAAAAGGATAATATATATTACAAAATATATAACATAGTCACTAATACAATTCAACGGAGTCATAATTATACATACATCATATTAAGACAGTCGTAACGACTTGACCGTTCATTATAAGCCAAAATACAGTCATAGATACCAATACAGCGGAATATAGATTTAGCTAGATACGTTGAAGTCACCTGCTCCAACTCCTTCTCCAAAATATGTCAAGGGGAAACCTGTAATCACTTGGCTCCTCATAAAAATTTAAGTACCCAAGAGTTTAGGGAAAAACAGAAAATAAACTCTGGGTCAGACATAGGTCTGGTGTGCGTAAAACGGTTAAATTATTTAAATTGAAAACCATTTGGAAACAAGGGTATATCGTTGAATATGCAAGTACATGATTTTTGTTTGATGATAATATATATATATACATTTAAATGTATTTGATAATGTACTATTTTATTTTTCACTTAATTAAATAAATATTTGCTGAATAAAATAAATAACACAGAATTTAAATTCAAATGGATATTTTATTCAAACAAATATTTTATTACAATTTTGAATAGTACAAAGTTGAGCTCTCACTATGTATACACAATTCCAGTTACAACACAAATTCGATTACATTACGAGTTTCAATTTGCACCTCACTACATATCATTGCATATCACTCGTATTTTATCTTCAATTCTATTCCAAATTGAATCCAACATCTAAGCAATCTGCAAAATAAACACTAACGCGGTAAAATTGAAAAGAAAATATTTTCGCAGTGTAAAACAAATGTGTATTTTTGAAAATATTATTTGCCTCGGCTATTTGCGTTGTTCGTCATCATTTAAATTTGAATTCATTATACACGAACAACTTGTGACATGCATAGTGTATCACTCTACATGCCACATGGCCTTACACACCGATGTACACTTGATAAAATTACAGGGACATGTGAGCACAAGGTCAAACCCAAATCAAAAGCTGGGTTCAACTCAAGTGAAATAAATATTAAGTCACGATATCAGCACAAGGTCAAACCCAAGCTATAAGTTGGATTCAATGCAGGTGCAACCCAAATGTATAAATTCAATAAAATGGTCAAGACAACTAAAACAATTCGACCAGTCCAAAATCAAAAATGAACAAGTACAAAAAGTGGTGAACAACAATAAAGGAGGCAGACAAGCTACATGACGACCAACATCAATGTGCATGAACAAAATGCAACAGTTAATGATGAAGCACCTCAAGCCAGCATATCATATATACAATAAGCTGTAGATGGTACACAAGTGAATGGCAACAACAAGTGATGCATCAGTGTAACAGTGGCTCAACAACTCAATATGCAAACAAATGCAATGCATCACTGAGATATGAGTACAAGATAATGCACCAGATAAAGCCGTAAATGAAATAGCGACTTGAATGAATAGTGGACAGAGCTCAAGGCTACAACCCAGTACATATGCACCAAGCACAGTGCAAAGTGGTGAATGCAAATACAGCATACCAAGTGGAACTACAAATGACTCAAACCAGCACCTAAAAAAGGCCACACAAGAACCCAAACTAAAATGGCACCGGATATAACATGCACCAGTGAAACAAAAATAAAGCAGTTCAATATCCAAGCAGAATACAATGAAGCATATACATATGTACTTGATGCAACAAGAAAATATGCAAACAAAGCATGCACTTTCAACTAAATCAACACCATCAGGGATGGAACACAAATGCCAAACCAGACTCATTATCGAACTGAACATGCCAAGTTAAATGTCAAAGTCAAAACCAGAGAGTAACACATTATCAAATAGTTAAGAAGCCGAAGTCATAGAAAAAAGAATGGAACACAAATTCAAAGAAGTCAAGTTTAAATGCCAGAAGTAAATATTATATCAACCGGCCGAAGTCAACAAGCACAGAGGAAAAAACCAAGGCAAGTTCGAACAAATCCATATCAAAGTAAGATGATAACATGAATGATCAAGTCAATTTTCATCTCAAAGTCCAGCAAATTCAAAGTCGTGATGACCAAGAAAAATTGAAAAATCCAAAATTGAAGCCATGAGAATCAAGCAACAAATTATATGAATTTGAACAAGTCAGAAACAACACAAACATCCATGCAAAATCGAGTGGCCGAGCTTAAAATTATCAGACGACTTCGTATAAAATATACGAAGAAAATTTAGGAAAATAAACCCTATTTAAACCCATAATCATCATCGGAATGGAAATCATTTGAGTTCAAGAAAAATAGAGAAGCAACTAATCATTAAAAATCGAATCAAGTCGAGCATAAATATATTGGAAAAGCAAAAATCACATACCATCTTAAACATTCAAGCTTGACAATTTTGATGAAGCCAAAAGCAAATCAAAGAGACAAACGATCGACAAAAGCAAGGATCGGGAAATGTCTACTCGATCGAACAATTAAGTCGGCGTCTTCAAAGTCTCTAGAACCCTAATTTTTGTTTAAAGAGGAAATGAACAAGCAACGAACGAGCAGCCATTTTCAAAGATTGAAGTACAAGAAGCCGGGCCGAAGAAATTAAGAGATAAAGAGGACACTCTGTTATTATATTTGTTTTTGGGCTGGCTATAATTTATTAATTTGGGCTTTAGTTTTATAAATTAGGGTTTTGTTTTTAAATTTTTTTAAATTTATATTTTTCATTTAAAACATTGCAAATTCTTGTCGTGTAACTAGAGGACGAACTACGATGGTGTAGTTCGAGAATTCGCAACTCCATGGCTGAGTTGTGGTAGGGTTTTGAGCGCAGAGTTCGATTAGTCAATGATGGGTATCGCAAATTTACATGTGCAAGCGTCTGACTACATAATTTCTAGTAGAAACCTTGATGGCAGCACGTAGGCAGGGTTTTGCCAATGCTGGGTAAATTTGTGTGTTCTATTTTCTGCTTTTTATATTCTGTCATTATGTATGCTGCTATTGTTCTGCTGTGATCAGTGCTTCAATTATTTTATATAAACTTTCGCAATAATTTTTATAATTAATAGTATCACCCTATTCACCCCCTCTATGGTGAAATCGATCCTACAAGTGGTATTAGAGCTAGGAACAAAAGCCATTTTTGTTTTAAAATTTCGATTTTTCAAATACCAACTTTTACTATACAAATTTGAATTTTTAAAATGGCTTCTTTTAATAATAATTTTTCTAAGGGTCGGTCCAATATTATTCCTCCTATTTTGATGAAACGGATTTTTTGAATTGGAAATTAAAAATGGAATTTTATTTAAAATCTGTTAATTTTAAGTGTTGGGATGTTATTGAAAATGGATGTGATATTATAGATGAGAAAAATAATGCTCTTTCTATACATATACTATATTCTCATATTAATTAAGATAATTTTAACTTTATCTCTTATTGTGAAAATGCATAGGAAATTTGGAATACTTTGATGCAATGTATGGTGCAAAAGTCAACGACAATTAAAAATTCTCCACAATTGACTCGGTTAAAGAAACGTGCTTAACAGGATTGGCAAAAGGCAGTAGTGATGAAGATGAATAGCCGATGAGATAAGTGATTTTCCATTCAATGATGTAGTTCTCATGTGCTAAAAATTAACTGAAAATAATAAAGCTCTTGAGTTTAAGAATAATAGGTTGGAAAGGGAATAAACTAAACTTCATCAAAAAAATAATGATTTGGAAAATGAACTTAAAAATATCAAGAAAATGAAAATTCTAATTGCAAGAGGTGTTTGAATCATGAAAAATAATTTGCCCATCTTCATGAAAACTTTCAAAAGTTAGAAAATGAAAATTTAATTCGAGAGAAAAACAAAACTGAGTTGATTAGTCAAAATAATATTTTGCAGAAAGAGTTGGATAGTTTTAAAAAGTCAAAAAGTTCTAAAAGTGCGATTTTTGAGAAGAAATTAAACGAGATCGACGAAAATTTCAAAACCCTTGAAAAAGAAAACATGATTTTAAGTAAACCAGAAATTATTAGATTAAATCATGTGTTTGAAAAGAAGACTGAAAAAATCAAGGATTTTGAAAAAAATAAATTTAAAATTTTTTAACTCTTTGAAAGTGAAATGATAGAAATTGAGAATAAAATTAGAGAGCTTAAAAATGAAAATATGGACTTGAAAACGAAAAAATTTGAAAAGAGAGAAAGTGCCATTAGTTGTTGTTCAAAGCTAATAAATGAAAATAAACTTTTAAAACCCAAAGTTAATAAACTTGAGTTGGTTACTTAAAAAAATTTCACTAGAGATAAATCATTTAATATACTCTTAGAAAATCAACTCTTCGAGAATAAAAGGAATGCATTTGGATTTGCAAAAGTGACAAAGTATGAACAAACAACTAATAATAGTGTTAAAAGGAAAAGTGTGATACCCAAACATGTGAAAACCATTCCAATTTGGGTTCCAAAAGGCACGAATATAAAATCCCTTAAAGTCAAACAAATATGGGTGTCAAAAGGAACAAATAAAAATAGTTTTGGGTCTCCACAAACTTAGTTTTCAAAATCATTTGCCACTAACAACCATGGACCTGTAAAAACAAATAGGTCACAAAAATCTTCTCTCGTGTAGGTGTGGTGGCAGGCTAAGGAACAACAACAGTGTTATCTAGATTATGGCTGTTTTAGGTACACAACGGGTGACAAATCAAAGTTCCTTTGCATAGTATAAAGGTGGCTAAATCACAATGGGCAACAACGAAAAATTATCGTAAAGGTAAAATAGGTAATGGTATATTTATCTTGAACGATTTATTAAATGTGGAAATCTGCAACATAATCTAATCAGCCAGTTATATGATAATAAAATAAATGTTGATTTTGATTTATTCTTAATTGATATGCTCTTACTTGACTTGTTCTTATTTTTGGTTTTGATTTGTGCAAAATGTTGACCAATCGCCTTTTCATTTTTGAACTGCTTCATATAGATTTGTTTGGATTAATGGTGGTATTTTATTGGTTGATGATTACTCATGATACACATGGATATATTTGCTGCTTTTGAATCTGACACTATGGTCACTGTTTGCAAATTTGCAAGATTTCATTTCAAATCAAAAGAATTTCATTGTAAAAATTATTTCAAGGTATTTGTTGCAACATAATGGTCTGGTCTATAATATTCAGCTAATGATAATCTTGAGTCAAAAGAAAATTCAGATGCAGATTTCACTGGTAATCTATTTGATAGAAAAAATACTAATGGAACATGTTTTATGTAGAAACATTCATTACCTGCATCACATTTTCAAAGAAAAATCTGCATATTTCTCATTTCAACTAATTTTCAAATAGCAGACATTTTTCTTATAAAACCCCTTTCAGAAAATCATTTTTTGTTGACCTTGTTTCAAATTACTCATTTTAGAAAATTTGATTTTATAATTATTTCTGGATTTGATCTTAAATGACTAATATGACTCCCTACTGATTATTTAAAAGATAAGTAGTGATTGAAAAAGTGATGAGTGTTGGTATTAATCATATATTATAACTTGAAACAGCATATTAAATAAATTTCTTTAGAAATTTAAACAAGAGTTATAAAAACTTTTTGTTGGTAAAAAAATCCATGACCATCTCTAATTCTATCTTATTTCTATCGACCATCACTCATCAAAATCCAATATAGTGTGTCAATATGTGGTATTTTAAACGGAAAATTACGCGCTTTCATTTTTTTATATTTTTAACAATAAAAACATTCAAAGTATTCACTCTCATTTAAAAGTCTTCACGGTTATGCATGGGTGAATTACTTGGAATTTTTTATTATGCCCTTCCATGCTTATTTAAAAGTCCTCATGGTTATGCATGTGTGGAACGCATATTAAAATTGATCGATTAAATTGACAAGTTGATTCTTATCCCATTTAAATTCCTCACGGTTATGCGTGGTTAGAAGATACTTGAATTCATTTTTTAATAAAAATTTGGAATACTACTAATCTCATTTAAAAGTCCTAACGGTTATGCATGGTTAGTTGATATTCAAATTTCTGAAATAAATATACCACAAATGGATACAACTATATGGTTTTATATGATGACATTATTCCCATCACTCTGAAGTGGAATATGCGTCAAACAGAGTATTTATGATTTTTGTTTGATTTTGTATTGAAATTTAATATTTATATCCGATTGAGTTTTAATGTTGTACTAATGTCTATCACTTTATCTCTATTTCTCTAACACTATTACTCTTTTGCTGATAATAAAAGAGGGGAGAGAAGTTAAGATTTTGGCAAATAAAGGTCAAATCTTTTGCTTCGTATTTTCCATTTGCATCAAGATCCATTTGCATATTTATTTTCATGCATATATGAAAGAGGAGCTTTACTGTAGTGAGGAAGCATTCAAATAGGGGGAGCAAATAGAATGATCAAATACATTTAATAAATTCAAAATCTTAAATATATGTTTATTATCATCAAAAGAGGGAGATTGTTGAATATGCAAGTATATGATTTTTGTTTGATGATAATAAACATATATATATGTTCATTTAAATGTATTTTTTAATGTACTATTTTATTTTTCATATAATTAAGTAAATATTTTCTAAATAAAATAAAGAATACATAATTTAAATTCAAACGAATATTTTATTCAAATAAATATTTTATTCAAATAAATATTTTATTACAATTTTGAATAGTATAAAGTTGAGCTCTCACTGTATATGCACAATTCCAATTACAATACAAATTTGATTACATTACAACTTTCAATTTACATTTGCACCTCATTACATATCACTACATATCATTCGTATTTGATCTTCAACTCTATTGCAGATTGAATCCAGCATCTGAGCAATCTGCAAAATAAACACTACCACGGTAAAACTGAAAAAAAAAATACAGTGTAAAACAAATGTGTATTTTTGAAAATATTATTTGCCTCAGTTATTTGGGTTGTTCGTCATTGTTTAAATTTGAATTCATCATATATGAACAACTTGTGACATGCACACTGTATCACTGTACATACCACAAGGCCTGCACACCGATATACACTTGATAAAATCACAGGGACATGTGAGCACAAGGTCAAACCCAAATCAAAAGCCAGGTTCAACTCAAGTGAAATAAATATTAAGTCACGATATCAGCATAAGGTCAAACCAAGCTATAAGCTGGATTCAAGGAAGGTGCAATCCAAATGTACAAGTTCAATAAAATGGTCAAGACAACTAAAACAATTCAACTCGTCCAAAATCAAAAATGAACAAGTACAAAAAGTGGTGAACAATAATAATGGAGGCAGACAAGCTACATAAAGACCAACATCAATGTACATAAACACAATGCAACAGTCAATGGTAAAGCAACTCGAGCCAGCATATCATATATACACAAGCTCCAGATGCTACACAAGTGAATTGCAACAAACAATGATGCATCAGTGAAACATGGCTCAACAACTCAATACGCAAACAAATGCAATGCATCACTGAGACAAGAGTACAAGATAATGCACCAAATGAAGCCGTAAATGAAACAACGACTTGAATGAATAGTGGACAGCACAAGGCTACAACCCAGTACATATGCATACACATGTGCACAGTGCAAAGTGGTGAATGCAAATATAACATACCAAGTGGAACTGCACATGACTCAAACCAGCACCTAAAAAAGGCCACACAAGCAACCAGACTAAAGTGGCACTAGATACAACATGCACCAGTGAAATAAAAATGAAGCAGTTCAATATCCAAGTAGAATACAATGAAGCATATACATATGTACTCGACGCAACCAGAAAACATGCAATCAAAGCATGAAGGTTCAATTAAATCAACATCATCAGGGATGGAACAAAAATGCCAAACCAGACTCACTATCGAACTGAACATGCCAAGTTAAATGTCAAAGTCAAAACCAGAGAGTAACACTTTATCAAAAAGTTAAGAAGCCGAAGTCATAAAAAACGAATGGAACACAAGTTCAAACAAGTCAAGTTTAAATGCCGGAATTAAAAATTATATCAACTGGCCGAAGTCAACAAGCATAGAGAAAAATAACCAAGGAAAATTCGAACAAATCCATATCAAAGGCAGATGATAACATGAATGATCAAGTCAATTTTCATCTCAAAGTCCAGCAAATTCAAAGCCGTGATGACCAAAAAAAATTGAACAAGCCAAAATCAAAGCCGTGAGAATCAAGCAACAAATTATTTGAATTTGAACAAGTCAGAAACATCACAAACATCCATGCAAAATCGAGTGGCCAAGCTTAAATTTTCAGACGAATTCGTAAAAAATATACGAACGAAATTTAGCGAAATAAACCATATTTAAACCATAATCATCATTGGCTTGGAAATCATTTGAGTTCAAGAAAAACAGAGGAGCAATTAATCATTAAAACTCGAATCAAGTCGAGCATAAGTATATTGGAAAAGAAAAAATCATATACCATCTTAAACATTCAAGCTCGATAATTTTGAAGAAGCCGAAAGCAAATCAAAGAGACAAACGATCGACAAAAGCAAGGAGCGGGAAACATCTACTTGATCGAACAACTAAGTCGGCGTCTTCAAAATCTCCAGAACCCTACTTTTTTTAAAGGAAACGAACGAGCAATGAACGAGCAGCCATTTTCAAAGATCGAAGTACGAGGAGTCGGGCCGAAGAAATTAAGAGATAAAGGGGACACTCTTTTATTATATTTTATTTTTGGGCCGGCTATAATTTATTAATTTGGACTTTAGTTTTATAAATTAGGGTTTTGTTTTTAAAATTTTCATTTAAAACGTTGTAAATTCTAGTCGTGTGACTAGGGGACGAACTACGATGGTGTATTTTGAGAATTCGCAAATCGGTGGCTGAGTTGTGGTAGGGTTTTGAGTGTAGAGTTAGTTTAGTCGATAGCGTATGTCATGAGTTTGCGTGTGTAAGTGTCAGACTACTTAGTTTCTTGTAGAAACCTTGGAGGCAGCACATAGGTAGGGTTTTGCCGAAGATTGGTAAATCCGCGTGTATTATTTTCTGGTTTTTATATTCTGTCATTATCTATGCCTCTGTGATCAGTGCTGCAATTATTTTATGTAAACTTCCGCAATAATTTTTATAATTGATAGTATTACCATATTCATCCCTTCTCTATGGTGAAATCGATCCTATAGGTATCTCGTAAGACTCGCCGCACATAAACACGGACGGGTTTTTCCCTTACAATAACCAAAACACTTTCATAGGAAATCCAGTGATATTATAATAATGTTTAGATTTTTCAAATAAATTATTCAAATACCTAAAATTGTTACATTAATTAAATTCCATCATAATAGGTATACAATTAAGACCGAAGGCACTTATCGAGAATGGGTTCCATACAATGACTGAGCCATTGGGGTACCGCCTTCACGGTGCATCTCTAGAAAAATAACACCGAGGACTACGCCGGGATCCCCTGCTACACAAGACCGGACTGCCCCTAACCTGGATTGTCCGAGTAAGATTACCCCACGGTTGGGATCAGCAACCGCACCAAACATACAAAGTAAAATGGGACTCTAGAAGGGATAACCTTACCCTACTTGAGGTGCGACACACTTAGCCTTGCTGCGTTTCCCCTATTTTATTCACTCTTGGTTGATGAGGCTTGAGGCTACGATTACCTTTTAAGTACACATTCACTTGGAATGCTCATCGTCCGCTAATGACGATGTTCTGATAGCATTCGTCCATGCAAATCTGTTTCGGGTCTGAACGGAACCGAAGGCACCATTTCCACTACACCCATTTTTGAATCTCCCTCAGAGTTAGTGACAAATAGTCGTTATATTCTGAATCTTCATTCCAAATCTTCCCCAGAATCTTTCCGACCTAATCGCTTATTTTGGATTGATATGGTTTTCGGATAATACTGATATCCAATCCCGGTCTCATCGAATCCAAATGAAAGATTTTATAAGGCCAAGTAGTTTTTAAAAGACAACTTAAATTCGGAATACCACTATGTCAAATGGAAATTTAATCACATATGTTTATCTCCAATTAAACATCTCAACGTTTCATTTGCACCGTTCAATTCATTAAGGTATGTTATGTTAGAGGCACAGAACAACTTGAAATGAATACTCAAGAGAAAGCAAGTCAAATTACATATCACAAACTATTTTAACTATTTATAGCCAATATTAACCAATAAAAAATCATCATCTAGTTATTTTAAAAACAAAAATAATTATTTTCCTAATCCTACTTACTTATAATTTAAATTAATTACAAAACTGTTTATTCTTAATTCACTTAAAGTTATAAGTCCATTAATAATTATCTTATATAAATTAACCTTAAGATTTTAAATTTAAAGTTTAAATTGTTTACTTACTTTAATTATTAAAATTAACTAAATTTTGTATTACCAAACCTTAACTAAGTCAAATAGGCATAAACGTTTTGGTGGTAGGATAAAATACAAGTTCCCATATATTTTTTGAATTTAGATGAAAGTAAAATAAATGTTAAAAATAAAAACACTTGATAATACTTTTATTATTTTTTAATTTATTTTAAACAAGGACTAGCCAGTTCGGCCCAACATAAAAAAACAACTTCTTCTCTTTATTCCCACTGTTTCCTTCCTTCTTCATCTTTTTTTTTAAACCTGCACGCATACCTCGCCGTGCATGTGCACACATTGGCAACCACTCACCATCCATCGCTGACCATCTCCCACATCACCTTCGACCTTCGCAATCCACTGGCCACCCCAATTTTCCACGGCAACCCCTAGTTCGAATACTTGAACTCCATCCAAATAAGCTGGAGCCTTCATCCCCACATCGACCACCTTGCCTAACCATCTCCGACCACCAGCCCTTACAAAATTCCACCAGTAGCGTCACCACATAGTCCTCTTCCTTTCCCCCATACCATAATCCTGAAAACCCTCCACGTCGCCATCATTCATCGACAACCGAACACGACTAAAACTTACCCTTTAACCCTACATCGCCTCTGTCTGACCACCCACCCATCAATAAAATACTCCACCATTTTTTGCGAGTTTCCCCTCCTTCTAGTTTCCCTCTAACCCAAACCCGACCCTCAAAAATGAGCGTCTCGCCGAAATCTGACCAGAAATAAAAATTCATTCATCACACTTCCTCTCACTATTTACTCGACTAAAAATGTCCAAACTACCTCCAAAATTCCTCATTTAAGAGACAGTCATCTTCATATAATCAAATTAGTAAATTATGATTCTTATATTTTCTTCCATTTTGAGTTTTCTTACTATAAAGACACCCTTCATCCTCTATGCTTAATAATGTTCAATGGAATCATATTTAAAACAAAGTATATTCGAAAATGAGTAGTTTTTCTTTTCAAACTGTAGCCTAAATCTTACTAGGTTGTGAGATAGGGATTTTAGAAGCCGAGTATAACATTTTTTTCAACCTACAGAGCAGAGCATAGGAGTGATATGCAGGTTTATGGGTTTTATAATCGTACATCAGGTTATACATCCATCCATCCATCCATCCATACATACATACATACATACATACATACATACATACATACATACATACATACATACATACATACATACATACATACATACATACATACAACATAGACACTTCTTACAAATGAACAACTTAAAAAATTAGAAGCCTTTTCATTTACATCTATAAGTATATAGCTAAACTCGATTTTGTAAGTAAGAAGAAAGGATTGTTTTACTTACAGGCTTTTAAAAAAAGAAGATGCTGTTTGCTTTTGTTTTTGCTCTACTGTCACCCTTGTTTTTTTTGTACAGAGTTTAATGGTAGCTTGTATTGTTATTTTTTTTCTTTGAACTCGGACTAATATTTATAGAGAAAAGGAGGGATAAGTTTTGTACAGGGCTGAAGGCTTATCTCAATGTACAGGCTTTCATTTCTTTTCTTTTCATTTCATTTTCTTTGATTTTGATTTTTTTTGAAAACTAACCTGATATAAACTAAGTGATTTGATAAATGAGAGGGGGATTTGATTTATTATATGCTTGAAATGATGTGTATTAATTGCTATGTTCCTTTATGTGTTTACATATACATCATAGAATATGCATATATACCTTTTATATATAACATAGCTTTATTTTACCATATGGACATATTTTTACCTTATACAAACATATATATTCACATTCCTAAGCCATGTGTTATTTATATAGGTTTTACTTATATCCTATAACTACATACAAATATAATTAGCCACTTATACGTATTTATTCCTATTTTTATATATTTTTAATTTAAATTTCATATCAAAGTTATTCACACACACACACACACACACACACACACATATATATATAATTATATCCTATAATAGAAAAGTGGAATGTTTATTTAAATATTTTTGAGAGATTAAGATTTTTAGTTTTTTAATTTATAGCTTCACGAATACACACACACATATAGATATCTATAAAAATAAGAATTTATTATTTGATTGATAAAAATTTATATTATCAATAACTAAATCAGTAAATTATTCAAACAATGAGTGTTAAAAACTCGAGTCGTCACAGATGGACTTTGGTTTAGATTAGACTCGGATTCGCAAGTGCACTTATAGCGATAGTCGCTATAGATGCAGTTTGGTATTTTCTTGTTTTTGATGATTGTTATGGAATTTTGTAAAGAGATCCTTAGGGGTTTATCACCATATTTATAATTTTTTATGTGCATATTTATGGCTATTAAAATATTGGATAGTATCATGCGAGACAATCTATCTTTAGGATTACTCTGAGAGAGAAGACAACATTAGTATTCATCGAAAGACTTATGCTAGAATCTATATGGAGATTCAAGATCTGTTCGAGATGCTCAAATGCATGTAGCGACTCATGATCTGTTCAGATATGGGAATCTATTGGGAATTCTTTTTCTGTTCGAGTGATGAAGACTCAAGTGGGAGACGCTGAACGTAGCCTCGACATCAAAAATGACTAAAACTAGAGATATAATGCATAGCCAAAGGGCACGTAGTATTTTAACAATCCTAAAGGTGTAGGCGACTCTTATCTAATATTACTTACTGACATGAATAGGGAAACTATACATTTGGAACCACGATTATTTAGGCGTAGGACAGTTATGCATTTCCTATAGTACATTCCCTTGAGATGAACATTGCTCGGAAGAATATCTCCGATCCTTGTGTAAGAGTTTGGATTCAGCTAGATCTATAGAGATCTCCAAGGAAAATCCATTATGTGAATACGCCTTTATGGCATTAATTGTATAACTGTTATTGTTGTGGTGTTTACACATCAGCTATTCGATATGATTTATGTGTTGCACTCTAGAAATTATCTATCATATATGTTAAACTTAATGAACTGTTGGTTTCTTTGTGGGGAAAACCGTTACGGTAATCTATATGGTCAGTAGCCACTGTTACTTATCACATATATCTTGAGTTCTCACACTAGTTTACCAGAATGATCCGGGTGTTATTTTCTTATAATGGTTGGGTCAGCCTCGTGTATGTTTCCTAATTTACCTACGTATGCTTTAGAGCTTATAGAGAAGAGTTAGATGATTACCTTCCATAGTATTCTTATTTCCGCTGCATTTCTGTATTGTATATACTAGCATTGTGAGGATAGGCAGTTATAACTATCCAAACTGATGATCGTACTTAGGTTTTATTTACTCTAATATTTTTGTGTCAAAGTAACCCTTTATATTGTTCCCGTTGTGAGATTCTGATATTGTGTTCTCTCTTTCTTGTTCTTTTTCTTTTTTTCTTACTTTAACCTTTTATTTTTCTGACACTTAGGTGCTCGGCACACGAATACTATGGATGTATTTAGTGTCGACGTACGAGGTTCAAAAATTCGGGTTTTTACATTAGACTTTTGATAGCAGAAGTTCGATAGCTTAAATATGCAATAATTTAAATCTTCGATGGTTGGAAGCTCGACAACTCAGATATGTGATAGCTTAGATCTTCGATAACTACAAGATCGACGGCTTAAATATGCGATAGCGTGTATCTTTGATAGCTTGATCTTAGAAGCTCGATAGCTAGACATATGAAAGTGTATTTTTAGATGCTTGATAATTGGATACATGGTAGCTTAAGAAGATTCCATATGTGCAGTTGAATTATATTGTGGAAATCTAAGAGTGCAAAACAATAAAATTTATTATAAAATGCTAAATCTCAACATTATTTTGGAATGATGGCATAATGCCAGTTATAAAATCTTCCATTTTGAGACTAGAAAAGGAGCGCGATGCTAATGTCATCACAATATTTATTTTCAAATGAAAAAAGGAGATCGGTATTTTTCTCTCATTATACTAAGTAAACGAAACATCTAAATATTTTCCATTACATAAATTACCAAAATGCATTTTTCATAATCTCATTCTTGCCTACGCAGGGGTAAAATACAATAAACAGAAATAGTAGTGTTGTTCTTGATATATGAAGATTGCGATATGAACACTTAACCACTTATATACCTTGGTTTACAACATCGGAATACCAAAATAACTTTTATTAGCTATAAGTCTAAGACCTCAAACTTTGCCTACTCAAACGAGTACCCCAAGTTTATGGGAAATAATAAAAACATGGGTCAAGCGTAATGCCTGGTCTGAGTAAAAATTTACTCTAAGACTACATGTAGTGGGACCATACCATTACTGTATGGAATGAGTTTTCCAACCACTATTTCATCGTAGCAATTACATCACATTGTGTAAATAATCATCACAACATAAGCCGCATATTTTTCAGTTATAAGTACTCCTTATACTTAACATTTAATTATAACCCATGTCATATGTGCACATTCAACCTTTACAATTTGAGTATACCATATACTTATCATCAAGTCTTTATGAACAATGTCATCCATCCAATAATCACATTCACAAAAATCGCCTAGAATTTTATTTTGGCGTTGATCTCAAAATTATCATCGACTTATTATGGTGACTATCTCCCTGTGCCCATCTATCACTAAATTATCTTCTCTTGAACAACGTCACTAATGAAATAACCACTCATTCCACTATAAGAGCCACTTTGACTAGAGTCACCCTAAGCCTCCTGGGAGGTTGAATGTAAAAACCCTGAAACATCCTAACAAGCATCCTCACTAAGCATTAGTGGCCCCTCCTGGTCAAAAACTTTTGGTTCATGTTGTTGGTTCATTTATTAAATTACATCCATTTAGATGTTTGGCACCTTGTCATAAGATTATACGGAAGTTAATTTTTCTAAATTGAATCCTATAGACTTCCTAGTCTTGGCGCTCTGCCATACACCATTGAATTTTAGAATTCATTAGGCATGACTCCCTGCCATTGAAAAACTCCATGAGTTGGTATATTTCACGATCTTTGGTTCAATCCATTTCTTTCATTCATTAGTTGTGTACCCTACACCTTCTTAAAACATTTTTTATCTTTAATGATGCTACCATTATTTCTTAGCTTCCCTTAGCTTATTTCATTCTTCTATCTTAAATAAGTTTCTCATTAAATTTATTTTAATTTATCTCAAATTCATCCTTATGAAATTTAAGTTGTCATTTCTTTTAGAAATCAGCTTTCAAAATGCCACTAAGTATTCTCTTATTTTACTCGAGCATTTTTGGTACCTATGGTTGTAGCATGCCTAGTTCAAAGGCCGCCACACGTCAAAGCTACCATGACCCAAAGCTATCGCAAAACAAAGCTACCGCTACCCAGAGCTATCACATAGAAAAACTATTGCAACCTAATACTATCGTGAGTCAATTTTTATAAAGTTATCACATGTTAACCCTATCGCAAGCCAAAACTATAGCATCACGAAGCTATCACATATGCACCTTGGTCTATCGCATCCTGAAGCCATCGAAGGTTGAGTCCTATAAGCTAACAAATGTCGATCCTTAAAAGCTACTAGGTGTTGAGTTTTCTAGCTATCGCATGTTAAGTTTTTTAGAGCTATCCTAAGTTAAAGATCTGTAAGATATCACACGTTGAACTTATTTTTTATCGCATGTTGAATTTATATAAGCTTTCGCATGTCAAAGGTTTATTATGGCTATCAAAAGTCGATCTATCACATGCCTTAATTCCTAAAGCTATTAAATGTTAAAGAAACAAAGCTATCGCATGTTATAGTGTTAAATCTGTAATTAAGTGGAAAATGATAGTTTTCCTTAAAAAGTAACAACTTTTAACCAAGACTGTACACATGTCATTTATTCAGTGGTTACTTTCATCTTCTTATAGTATTCTCTAGTTATTGCCATAAAATAAGCCCCATTTAATTATTGTCTCCTTAATTACATTATTAATTAAGGTATAATTTTCCTTTACCGATTAATTCATATCAATTCAGAACTTAATGGAAAAATTCCTAAAAACCACCAAAATTCTAGAACAACCTTTTCTACATTTGATATGATTTAGGAACAATAAGTTTAATTTTGTTATCTTTAAATATTAATGTATACCAAAATTAGCTATTTTCCACTTAGAAAATTCGAAATGAATTATTGCTTCATCCAAAAGTTATGAATTTGAAACCCATCTTTATTTTAGTATTGCAAACATCATATTTAAATTTATGGAATTTAGATAAGACTAAGTCATGATTTACCCTAAAACATGATAAAATTCTATCCAATTAAATTATTAAACATATAAAATTTCATTCTAATAATTACAACATGTTTAGCAACATTTAAACGTCCAAACAACATCAAATTGGAACCCAAACGGGTTTGGAAGGATTTAGAGAAGCTTTTACTCGCCTATATTAGAAAAGCTTAACTAAAATTTTCTTCTTTTCCTTTAAAATTTGAAAGATCCTTTCTTTGATTTGACTTCCCCTTTATTTCCTAAGAAATGGCGGTCGGTTGAAGGTTTTAATGGAGTTTTGTTTCGTTTTGAAATGAGGAGAATATGAAGAAAAAGGTGGATATGGTTAAGGACTTAATATTAATGATTCTGGCTTGGGCTAAAACCCCTCTTGCCTAATCTTATGAACCTTTTTCCATAGATACAAGATTCCCTTCATTCAAATTCAAAATTTGTTTATCCCTATCATTTATGCCCGAATTTAATTTTACTAATCACTCTTGATTCATTCAATTAATATTTTAAGTGTTCCACACTCAACTAATCAAGTTTCCCTCAAGTGATTTCCTCAATTAAGTTATATTAGTTATCATTTATTAATTTTTTAGTAATTACTTTCTCATATTATGACACTCCAAAATATGAGGTGTTACAGTCTTCCCACCTTATAGGAATTTTTCCCTCGAAAGTCAACCGAGGAAGAATAATAATTACACTAACACCCTGATAGTGTAAAGGTCATCATTACATAAGTACACATAGGTACAAAAGTTACATCAGTATCCTACTAATGTAAATCATCAATCATTAAACATAATTCATTATTTTAACTACTAACACAGGATTATATTATAACATAAATACACTAGCGCCATTACTAGTACATACAACAGACAAACAAAGCACATTACTACATACATGAATGTCTAAAATAACTAGGGACAGATATTCCTAATCCTATCCTCTACCTCCTAGGTATAATCATTTTTACTACTACTCTACTAGACGTGGAAAAGTCAAATAACTTTACTCCTTGACTCTTCATATCATGACCTACTATCTCTTCGATCGTCTAACATGAGTCATACTGATTCTATAGATAAATCCTCTATCGCCCTTGTTTCCACTATCATACTAGGGTCGTGCACACATTTCTTAAATGCGATGTACGAAATACATTATGCACACCCATCAAACTACTAAGTAACTCGACTTGACATGTGAGTTTACCAATCTTCTCTAACCTTGGAAACAGATCTATATATCTAAGAGCCAATTTCCCCACCTTCCCAAAGCCATAACTCCTCACATCAGTGAAACTTTCATGAACGCATGATCATCCACTGCGAACTTCAGTTCCTTTCTTCTCGTTTCAGCACTATTCTTCTGCCTTGATTGCACAACCTTCATTCTAATTTGAATCAAATCTTTCTTCTCAATAGCATCTCTTACAAAGTCTGGTCAAAACATGACTTTATCTCTTGTGTAAACCAACAAGTAGGTGACTTACAGGTCTACCAAATGCAAATGATCTTCCCAAGATACCTCGAAGTCTAATATGCATGCCCTTAACAAATATTTAATACATTGTTCACCCTTTTTGTTTGACCGTCTATTTGCCGATGATAAGCCATGCTAAGTTCAACTCTATAGCCAATGCACTATGTAAATTTCTTCAAAACTCAGTGGCAAATAATGGTTCTCTATCACTAAGAATATTACTTGGAACTCCATGTAGTCTGACAATATTCTTTATGTATAGCTTTGCTAAGCTAGCTGTCATCCTTGTCGACTTTACTAGAATAAGATGGGTGCCCTTAGAATCCCACTTTCAAGTTGGTACTTCCAAAGGTTAAAGTAAACCACTTGGTTTATAACGTTCAACTTTCACTTGTTGATAAGTGATACACCTCTTCACGCATTCTCTTATATCTCTCTTTATCCCTTTCCAAAAGAAGATATGCTTCAGTTGTGGTACATCTTTGTCCCATCAGGATGAATCCTAAACTTAGATTGGTGACTTTCTTTAATGACTTCCTTTCGAAGATTTCCTGTATTCGGAACACATAGTCTTCCTTTCTTCCTAAGTCATCCCTTTGAATCTGTCTCGAATCCTTTCAGATCTTCCATACCCACGCCCATATTCAATTACCTAATTCTTTCGGCTATCAATGGGTTCTCACTTTGTTTATGGTAATTTTATTCACAAGTATTGGACAAACATCCAAACTGCTAATGGACCTAGATCTCGATTTGATCCTACGTCCATCCTATAATAAACTCCATAAGATGCTAAAGTATCTAACGTCTTCCATTCCCCAATCATGGTTAATACTATATTTTGTTGCTTTCTACTTAACGCATCTACAACCTTGTTTCCTTTTCCCAACGTATACTCAATACCAAAGTTGTTTGCCGCCAAGAAATCCAACCATCTATGTTACCTCATACTCAACTTCTTCCAAGAGAATAAATATATAATAGACTTATGATCCATATATAACTTGAACAGTTCTCAAAAAATGTAATGTCTCCAAATCTTCAACGCGAAGATCACAGTTGCCAACTCTAAATTATGAGTCAGATGTCGAACTTTATGAGGCCTCAACTAACCAGAAGCATAAGCTATCACTTTGAACTTTTTTGCATTAGTACAGCTCCCAAACAGTTCCACAAGCATCGGTATATACCACCAATACCTAGTTCCCTTTAAGTACGATCAACCTAGGAGCATTTGTCAATAACTTCTTCAATTTCTGAAACAAATCCTTACATTTATCAGTCTATATGAACTTCTCGTTCTTTTTGGTCAACTTAGTCAAAGATACTGCTATATGCGAGAAATCCTTAATGAATCTGCTATAATAGCCAATCGATCCTAAGAAACCCTCTCGTCTCTTCTAATTCTTAATGGTCTCTGTTTCCGATGGATCTACTGCTAACCCATTTTCCAAAATAAAATGACTAAGAATTTAAACATCTAGTTTCCAAATGTGGCATTTCAAAAAAAAAAATCCTTTAACCTGGGTTGTCTCATAACCTCCAATACCAATCTAAGATGGACTTCATGGTCTCTCTTATTCTTAGAGTGGACCAAAATATCATCAATGAAGACCAACATAAATCTATCCAACTAATCGCGTAAGAATCGGTTCATAAGATCTAGAAAGAACATTGGGGTGTTAGTCGGTCCAAAAGGCTTGACAACCACTCATATGGACCGTATCTAGTTCTAAAAACGGTCAAAAGAACACTATCCTCAGCTACCTTCGGTTAATGGAATCCCATTGCCAAGTCTAAATGTGAGAATACTCTAGCTTCATTCAACTGATCAAACAAGTCATTTATCCTAGTTAATGAATAACAAATTTTCACCGTCAACTCATCCAACTTCCTATAGCCGATACATGTTTGGAGTGATCCATCTAACTTCTTCATGAATATAGGGGATGCTCCCCATGATGAACTATTCAGACCAATAAAACTCCTATGCCCAAGTTCCCCTAGTTATTTCCTTAATTCTTCCATTTTCGTGAATGCCATTTTCGTAGGTGGTCTACTAATAGGATGTGCCCCCAACATCAAGTCTATTAGTAATTCAATAGCTCTTCTAGGTGGCAATCCCAATACTAGTTCAAAAATGTCCACAAATTCTCATATGACCAGTACTCTACTGATATGGTTTTCTTGGTCTTCCATTGCACACAACAGTAGCCTAGACCTCTCCTTTATCATGTCCAATATTACCATGATCCTTTCTCCACCTCTTGGATTTTGTAAAGCGGTAACTCTATCGAAACAATAGATCTTAGCATAGCACTAACCAATACATGCCCAAAACTGCCTCATACCCCGTGAGGTTAAATACATATGGATTGCAAATAAACAAATGTCCACATAAAGAAAACTCAAGGTCGGCACACCTTGACCCAAGATGGCATACTCACCAATCAGATTAACCACACCCAAGGATGTAACCGATCCAGTATCTAATTCTAACCTATCAACCAAGTCTTTTAAACCAAAAGAGCACGTAGCACTACCATCAAATAGAAATCCAACTGATATACCAAAAATTGAAATCATGCCGCAACACCCTTCTCTTTCTCTTTTGTGATTAGTTTTGTTAGAGGTCCCTCTAAAGCATACACCTTTGCCTACCTCAATTCTGCACAATCCTTTTTCTTATGGTTAGGTTTATTGCAGTTAATGCACTTGGCCCTATCGCTTTTCTCTAGCTGGGTACATTAAGTAGAGTAGCTCCCCTTATGCCTATGGTTAATATAGGTAATATCTACCCCATTTGGCTTCTAAGCTCCTCTCTCAAGATCTTCCTCCTTTCTAATTCTTATTACCCTTTTGATATGGGTTGAATCTATACTTTAGGCCTCCATTAGGTCTAACATCAACCTTCCTCTCCTCTTGAAACAAGCAATCATATAGCCTCGTCATTTCAATAACCATTTCAAAAGGAGACGTCAAGTGTGCCACCACCTTATGAATCATCCCCTTCCTTAAGTAAATTTCTTATTTTTCTTTAATGGAATGTTAATATGTTCCCTTCCATACTTTGACAAAGTGTTAAAGTGTTGAATATATTTTGCCAAAATCAACTCTCCTAGCTTCAAATCCAAGAACTCCTTACAAAAGCACTTTTGTATGCTTTGGGGATAAGTTAAGCCTCGACTCACTCCTTAAACTATTTCCAGGTTATCTCATCTTCTGGTACTTCAGGAGTCATAGCTTCCCACCACTCTAAAGCATCTTCTTGAAGTTGAAAAAAAGCCAACCTCCTTTTCTGAGCATTATCATAACCCAAGTCCCCGACGATGTGCTCAGGCACCTTCAACCAATTCAGCACCTTTAAAGCGGAATCCTTCCTCGTAAACACCTTTGCATCATCTTGGAAAGGTCTACTCCTCTAGCTACTATCAGCTTTTACGCAACAACTTCAACTAGTTATTGCCTCATCATTTCCACCGTAAGTTGGTGAAAAATGGGATTCATATCCATTCTTGAAAGAGCCGAGGCAGGCATTTGAGTACTAGATTCAGCATGAATTTTTGGGGTTGCCTCCCTTTCTTGAATGTTACATACTAGCGGTTCCTCTACTGGCATTTTTATATATATGTAAAAATGTTTATTTTTTCTCTCATAGTTATTCATTTTTTATTAAAATTAATGTCATATTAGGGTATTTATACATGTTTTTACCACATTCTAAAAGTGTTTTCAAATCATCATTCACTTATCTATATTTGGGCAAAACGGTCATTTTGTGTGGTCATTTATTTTGAGAAAATTTATTTGCATAGTATAATTTTATTTTATAGGAAATTGAGTGCAAATTAGAAGATGTTTCATAGACATATGCATGCACAAGTAGTGGAAGCCAAAATAATGAAGAAATGAAGGAATTAGATCAACATGGAGTACCCCTTAACCACTTGCTAATGGACCACATTTAAAAGTAAAAGCACGTGTTATTGGAGGATTAATTAAACATTTATGATGACTTGAAAGCCACACAAAATCAAGGGAATTTTTGGTAGCTCCCTGAAAGAAATTATGGTTTTAGAACATGTATAAGTACCTCTTACGTTTCTTTTAATGAATCTTCTTCTTTGATGCATAGAGTTGTAATCAAAAACTAGAACTAAAAGCTTCTCTTTAATGGCTTTTTAGTCTTGTTCGTTTTTTATGTAACTTTCTTTTATACTCTTTTCTTTATACTATCTTATGCTCTCATTTATTTCATGCAAGTAGCTTAGTTTCTTTTTATGCAAATTAGTTGGCTCTTGTTCTCTTTACTCAATTTTCCTTTCCGTTATGTTTATGTTGAAATTAATGTATGTTAATATGTATTCAAATAGGAGAAGCTAAACTCGCTCAGCTTAGGGATAATGAAGCTCTTATTAATATATAAAATTAGCATACTAATTTCATTTATGATCTCTTGTTTTTTGCTTAATGGAAATTTTGATGTTAAAGGAATTTTGTTGTTTATTAGTGAATTTGATAGGTTGTGTTGTTCATAACAATAATTAAACATAAACATAAGTTACCCTTTCGTCTAAATATGATTTTGGTGATGAAAGTGAAAATAGAATCAAAATTTGATGCTCTATGTTACCAATTCATAGTAAATAGATCATGCTTAAAATTTGTTTTATTTTTAATTTCGTGCTTCATTAGATTAGACAAGTGGATTTAGAGGGTGAATTAAAATTTGTTGGTTTAAATTGTATTAGTATCACAATTAGGCCATACTTTTAATAAATACATCAACTAATTCACAAGTGATTTAAAAAAGAGATCATAAATTTATTTTGTGTTGATTTGTGTAATGATCATGGAAATGTATTTGCCTCTAAATTGCCTTCTAACCTCATAGTTTTAAATTCCATTTTCTCTTGTTTTTAAAAAATTTTAGTTAACGCAATTTCAAACATTTGGGATAATTTAATTGAGTTATTTAAAATATTTTTCTTTCCTTGTGGGATCGACCCATACTCTCATACATACTACAATTGTACGTCATGCGTTTGCAGATTTTATAACGATATAATTCAATGGTTTTCTAATCGATAGAAAGTCCATGCTAAACTAATTTTTGGCACTGCTCTACTCTAGTTGCTAAATAATTCCGCTGCTCTGCTTGCTTGCTTAAAAAATCTATGCTTTAAAATAATTTTCTAATAATTTTACATGATTTGGTATATTGTTCATATCTTCTTTTTTATTTTAATTGCATTATTGGATGCTTGCATTTATAAAAAAATTCATTTGTAATTGCACTGTTAATGCACGTTTAATTTCAGTTTTGCATCATTTCATCTTGTTTTATTTTCTAAGGGCAATACCCAACTTCACATAAGATGGGGATTTCATCTTCTTTTTCTTAGCCTACAAATTGCATTTCATCGAAGAAAATTGAATAAATAATAAAGATTAGATATTGGACTTAAGGGTGTCACGGGCTCATTTAAGGCAAAATTGTATTTTGACAAGTTGATTTCTTTTGAAAAACTATTTCTTGGTGTCTAAAGCCACAGTAGAGAAAAAGTCATTTATAATTACTATAGTGATTCTTAAGATATTATAATGATTGTTCCTTTAAAAGTACCTAAACCTTCAACAGCATTGCAACGATGATTCATGGTGCACTGATAACCCCTGTCCGTTACCTGACTAAGAAATATTCTGTTGGAGTAAGTCAAGTGTGATTATACAATTTTGGGTTAGGAGTCTAAGGACAGAAATTTTTTGCTTAAGTCATTTCATTCATTTTTTTGCATTAGTTTCACGGATATAAAAAATCCCAAAAAATTCCTTTTGTAAAATAAAAAACAATTTTCTTGCATTTTCTTTTAAAAAATAGAAAATAAACACAATTTTTCTCAGTAAAAAATAAAAAACAAAACATTTTTTAGTTAAAAAAAGTTCACTCCATTCTTGCTCTCTTATCCTTGTTTTTCACCTCGATATTTTCTTACTATTGCATGAGTGTTTGGACTCATGGCATGTCAACAAACTATTTAAATCAAACAAACAATCTTCCTAGAATGGCTTGAACTCTCATGGACATAATTTTTTCGGATCGAGTTTCTGTCCCTTCTTGCATCACTTTACCCGCTCCAACGGGTAATCACTTTGAAATTCATTCAAGTCACATTAACACATTTTCAAAATTTGGAAATTTTTAACATGATAATCCTTGTATCTTTTAACTAAATTTGAACGAGTTTATGCAACTATAAAACTTCAACAATTATGTAGCGATGGAATAAAACTTAGGTTATTTCCATTCGCACTTACCGATTATGCCGAGAAGTTATTGTATAGCTTGCCTTTGAATTTGATTAAAACTTGGGACGAATTCGTGAAGGTTATTTTAAAGAAATTTTACCCCTTGGAAAAAACAACCTAAATTCAAAAATGAAATTGTAAATTTTCATCAATTTAGGGGTGAATCTTTTGGAAAATACTTTGAAAGATTTAAGAAAATTTAAATAAAATATCCACATCTCAATTTTGAAAAATGGACTCTTTGTCAAATTTTATACAACGGACTTGAAAATAACTCTCGAATAATGATTTAATCAATGTGCCAAGGAAATTTTCTAGAACAACATCATGATGCTGCTTGGCAATTTATTGAAAACTTAGTTGAAAAATCAACTCAATGGGATAATCCAATGAGAAATCAATCTACTCAAGATTGAATGCACATTCGATAGGATCATCGTTAACTTTGGAAGCGAAAATCAATGCGATGATTAACAAATTTGATAGTGTTCTTTCATCTAATCAAATGAACCAAGCTTCACAAATCTCATCCTATAAATGTCGTGATCCAAATCACATTGTCAATTAATGTCCTCACTCACTCGTTAGAACAAACCAACACTTTTAACAAAGTTAGAAACGTCTCATTCTCTCCAACGTATAATCCCAATTGGAGAAATCACCCGAGCTTCGCTTAGAACCAAATCAAACACGAATTTGGTTCGATCATCTTTTCAAGCATTTCTGAACAGTGATTCGATTCCTCCTTTTTAATCAAATCAATTTCAACAAAACTTTGCGCCACCTTCTCAGAACCAAACGCAATAGTCTTTTGTTCTCGAAAATGACAAATGAATGACATCCCTTGAATAATGTTAACTTTGGCAAAAGCGACCACTCAAAATCTTCAGTTGAATAACAATTTGCGAAATTTGTTAACTTCTTATATGCAAAACACGAGTCAAGCGATCGCTAAACTCGAAATGCAAGAGCTAGTTAGCCACTTCTGTGAGTGAACGGGAAAACATTCCCGAGTCAACCAACTCCAAATCCTAAATAAAAACACAAGCTCAAACCAAGCTCGTATCTTCAAGGTAGCAATTTTAATCAAATGAATGCTATCAACACTTTGTGATCTGGTGAGAAAACCGACAACCAAATTATCAATCCTAATGACTTAACAAAAATTCTTCCAAATCTCCAATACCCTCATCTGAGTCCAATCCCAACATTGAATCCAATTCTAAATCTCATCCTTCACTGTGACGACCCGAAAATCCATACCCTTTATGTCGACAATAAATCACATATGTCTAACCCAAAGTAAACAGAAATTCAGATCATCAAGAGTAAAATAAAGAAAATAAAAGAATAGAATTCACTCGAATGGAATATCATATAATATTGAACAAATATCTTTACAGTAGAAAACCTTTGAAATACATATATCAGAGTCTAACCTATTTTTGCTTGGACAGTTACAAACATCTGTCCTTACAAATGTTGAAAATCATCAATCAATGCAGAATAAGCAAAGCGGGTAATAGAATACGTCCATGCGTAGATGAATATCTCTAGCTCTCTTTTTGAAACTCCAACCCCATTCAAATAAATCTGAAACTACTCAGATCTGGCCCGAGTATTGAAAATACCCACATCAGGCTTGATAAACCAGCGTGAGAAAAACTCAATAATAAATGATAGTGTTATATATCAGCCCTTGAATAAAATCCTTTGAAAAGAGTATCTCATAAGACCACGCCCACATATAAACACGGATGGGTTTTTACCTTATGATAACTAAAACTCTTTATTACGTAAAATTAAGGGATACTATTTTTAATGACATTCTTGAAATTTTTTTCCAAATAAACCTATTAATCTTAGCCGAAATTGTTACCATTATTAAATTTTAGCATACTGGGCTCTACAAACAAAACCGTAAGTTCTTATTGAAGATTGGATTTCCATACAAATTACCGAGTGAAGGGTCCGATCAGTACACATCCAGATGGATGTCCCGAGGACCACAGAACATATGCTCCCCTGCCAACACAAGACTAGTCTACCTCTACACTTAGATAGTACCGAATATGTCATCCCTCGATCGTTACCGACCTTTATCCGAGCACTCGATTTCCATACACCACATTAATTAGTACTCGGGATCCATAACAAGTAAAATTATATCCAGAAGAGGATGATCATACTTTAGTGGTTGCGAATCACTAAGCCTTGCCCATCTAACCCTGTTTCGATCATTTCCTGGTTGATGAGGCTTGAGGTTACGATTAACTTTACACATAGTACATATTTTTCCACTTTGAATTCCACATTTTCATTCTATAGTCACATGACTGATTTCTACAAATGTATAACTTCATGAGCTCAAATGTCTCGGGAAAGGGTGTTAAGTTAAGAGAATGTGTCTTCTCTCCCACTGACAGATATATATGTGTATATATATATATATATATATATTATGTAGAGACCACTGATTGTGATTTAAAATGCAAGGTCAGACACTCGTCCTACATGTTGTCCAGGTACATGACAAACCGAAGGCACTATCCTACCACATCATAAGATTGGTAGCGAATAGTCCTGTTTCTGAGATTTTTCGTAACAAAGAGACCACCACTACTATACGTATTTCAGGAGTTATCCCTAATCAAATCAACAAGCAGTTCTTTGTTACTATTCATCTCAATATATTAAGCTTTTGATCTTTTACTTCAAATACATAGATTGGTCCAAAGTGGTGTTCGGATAGGAGTCACCCAAATCCGAAGCTGGTTCCTTCAAAATTCCATTATCGATAAACATTGAATATGAGTATACAGGATTTATTAAGACTCTTTTCTATTTAATCCTCTCGATTAGTTACAAAAATCCATTTTTAATCTTAGAGTAATTTTAAGTTAGTTCACTTTCTCTTAGGAAAATATTTCTAATTTTCTTACTTAACATTCGCTCCAAATTTCTTCAACTTTTAAGCGGGTTAAAACAATGTTATTTAAGACATCAAAATCAATCTTAGAAAACATTATTGAGTAAATAGAATCATGGGAATCATTCAAAATTTTCTCAGTATTAATTTCTGTATTTAACAAGTGCTATGGGTAGAATAGTAGTGAAATCACCTTTTAAATTCCACGAATAGGATGAGCTCCCTCTTCAGACTTTAATACCAAGTATAATAAGGTCATTTCTATGCAATCTAGGTTGTACTTTATTTACTTTGGAGGTTGACTCTTTTTATACTTAAATTGCTTAATTTGTAGAAAATACTAGTTCTCTTTTATTATGGAAAAGCTTAATATGATATTTTAGAGCATCCGGACTTTCACTTAGACCCGTTTCACCCCTTATCTATAAGATAAAGCGAAGGCCAAGTAAGTTTAGGGCACTGGTTGCTCCATTCATAACCTTAGTTGCACATCTTGTTTTATTGTTTAGTTCTCACAGGCGGGACAAATGTACTAGTCGTTTCCACATACTCAGTGATTAACTTTTATTTTAGAATCGATTATAAAGTTCCCAATTCATCATTAAAAACACTTAATTATCTTTGTAAAAATGATTTTAAAAGATTTTAAAAAGAATCGCTATGTTAAAATGTTTATTTCATATGTTACACGATACTGCTTTAAAAGGGTTGCAAATATTGTTTAAAGCTATTGACCAAATTGACTTTTCAATCATTTAAAATCCTATTTTTTCGACTTAGATCACTTTTGAAACATTTTAAAGGATTTTTTTAGATATTTTTCCATATTTATAAAATATTAAAATATCAATTTCTAACTTTAGTCACTTCACTGCAATAGTGTGATTTTTCTGAAAATTTGTTTTGGATATTTTCAAAATATACGAGGTGAAATCTTGATTTTCTTTCTTCACTTAAAAACTATGGATATAATAGCCTGGACGTTTCTTGTTTTGAAGAAATCAAAGCTATATTTCATTCTGTACATTCATTTAGACTTTCCGGTGTGAAATCGCCAACTACCGTTGCACGACGCGCCTAGTTTTAACTTGATTTTCAAAACTTGAAATAAATTCTCAAAATTGAACTTAATTACCAACAAAAACATTATAAATAATTTTAAATTAATATTTTCACCTATTAAAGTATTTAAAGTATATATTCACTATTCTCATATTATAATATTATTATATTCCTAATATTTTAATATTAAAATTTTAAAACCAATTTCTATTCACTTTCAATTCTAACTTCAAATTAAACTTACTTAAAATTTAGATTTCAAATCTAATTTCGATTCTAATTTAAATTCCAACCTTAATCTTAATTTCAGTTTTTTTTCAAATCGATTTCAATTTCACTATTCATCTCAATTTTGTTTTCAAAATCAATTTCACAATTTCAAATTTGATTTCAAATCCGATTTCGATTTCAAATTCAATTATACTTTAATTTCAATTTGAATTTCATTTCAATTCAAATTGAATTCCACTATTCAAATAGAGGCTTATAATTCCAACACATACCATATTAATAAAATTAGTCACATTTAACAAAGGGGATTACTTAATCATAAATTAGCATAATCACTTTCAATATTCATCAATAACATAACATCCATTCTCATAGCATATGGATATCAATAAGTGAGTATATTATCATAACTTAAATATTCAACCAACATATTCAAACATTCATTTCAGCCTAACATCCATATCATCAAATGGTGATAATCAATATAACATATAAACGGGATAATCATGATTATTATAACATAACAAAACTTTGATTTAAAAAGCAGCGAGAATTTCTCACCTTCATTTCCACTCCGTCAAACTTTTCTACGAACTAGCGTCTTTGCTTCCTTTTGAATTCGTTCCTCAACTTTCGAAAGCCGGATTATTTTTTTCTTTTTTCTTTTTTATATGAAAGGGTGTGTAGCTTGAAGAGGGGTGCGGTTAGGTATGGGTGTGTAGGGTGGTTTAGATGGAGGGTGTGGGGTGTAGGAGACGAGTACGATGATTAAAAGCTTGGGTGAGGTGATTGTCGAGAGTGTGGAAGTGAGTGGGGGGGTGCTTGGGGGTTCAGGTAAGGTGTTTGAGGCTTTGTCGTCGGTTTTTGGAGGTGGGTAGGTGGTTGGTCGAGGGGGTGGAGGTGATAAGGAGGGGGTACAGCTTATAGAGGTCGAGTTTGGATGTGTAGGAGCTTGGTTAAGGTGATGGGATGGTGGAGTAGAGTTTAATAGAGGAAGGAGAAAATGAAAAGGATGGAGAATGATGTTGTGGTGAGAAAGTGAAGATATGCAAGCTTATTTATACATGTAGTTTCTTGCCAAATGACTACAATGTCCTTCTCTACTTTTTTGACTTTTAGACCATACTTAAACACTTTTTCCAAGATGAGAAAGGATGTGGATTAATGAGAAGAGAAAGTTGGATATGATCTTAAGTCCTTAAGTAATGATTTTGCCTCTTTTTCTAAATTTGCAAAATGTTTAAATATTATTTTGCTTCGTTTCCATGCATGAAGATACTTGCATTAAAGATGATAAGATCCTTGGATTTTAAGTAGTAATATTGTTGTACCTTTTTATTAATTAAAAAATGCATAAAATCATTTTCTCTTTTTCCATATACGATAAGACTTTAGGCATTAATGAGAGAAGATGTGTTAAGATTTTTTTAGTAATGATTATGTTTAGAAATCTTATTTAATATGAAAAATAGTTAAATCATGTTACTTTTGAATTATTTGTTTACTTTAACTTTTCAAAGTTCATTTGCATTTACATGAAAATATAAAGTGTGCATAGTTTGTTATAGTTTGTAAAGATGAAATATATAGGTTATAAAGTGGAAGTGTTCATACAACATTGCGACAACTTGTTATAGTTGAAAACAACATTGTCATTGACAAATTTTACATTCAAAATTTGACTTTTTTTAACTATTCATTGATGTAACCAACTTAGAAATTGAACTTCCTACTACATTTAATAAATTTAAAAAGCCTATTTAGGTTAAAAGTCCATACTGTTAGGGTTACCAATTTATCGAATCACGGCATTGTATTGACAAAATGTAACAAAGTTAGAATATTTTTGAAAAATGATCATAAGTATATTTTCCAAACCTTTATCATACTTCTATTATCATTATTACGTGATTTCGATATAGTTTGATTTTTCAACTAAATATTTAAAATTACAGGAAATTATAGTGAAGGACAAAAATATTTAGCATTTTAGCCTCAAGGACAGACCTTCAGTATTTTAGCCTGAATGACAACTTTCATTATGTATTGATTTTTAGTTATTGATAGCATTTTTTAGGTATCAATTTGTAGTTATCAGTAGCAGTTTTTAGGTATCAGTTTTTAGTTCGGTAGCAGTTTTGGAAGAATGTTTGTCCTTATGAATAATTTTGAAAGAATGTTTATCCTTTTGAATAATTTTTAGGAAAATGTCTGCCCTTGTGATTAAAATATTGAGGTCGTGTTCTTGAGGATAAAATTATACGATTTTTTGTCCTTTAAATTAAATCCCTCTTAAAATTATTTATTAATTATTTATTTAAGCATTTATTCATTTTTAACAATACTTAACTTTGGTTGATTTGTGATAAAAATCCAAATTCTTTATTTTCCATTATTAATCATAAGATAAATAATTTCTCCTTGCGTGTTCAATGTTTACAACATATTTAATTGAATTCTAAACCTTTTTAAATTTAAGTTAAATAAAATATCTCATTTTCGAAGGAGCGAAATTACGGGTCGTTACTTCACCAACTCAAGTAGGCCAGGCTATTAAGTTGTATGCTCCATTTCCTATAGACTCGTGCTAAGAAACATTGAGAACAAATGGAAAAGGTATTAGAAATTTTTAAGCAAGTCAAGGTCAACATTCCTCTTTTATACATAATTCAACAGTCTCGCCTATGCCAAAATTTTGAAGGATTTGTTCACTCAAAAACGATTCACTCAAAAAAGTCTTTTTAGCGGTAGGTCTAAGTGAAGTCTTGCCTCAATCCATTCCTATGAAATAAATAGATCCTGGCTTTCCCACAATCTCTTGTATGATAGGAGACAAGAAAATCAACAATTGTTTGTTAGACTTGGATGCTAGCATAAACTTGCTCCCATATTCTGTTTACCAACAACTAGGTTTAAGTGAGCTTAAACCAACAACGGTCGCCCTTCAATTGGCATATTGTTCTATAAGGAAACCAACAGGAGAAATCGAGAATGTAGTCATTAAAGTAAGAGAATTCACATTTGCAGTTGATTTCATTATCCTAGAAATATAACATGTAAACAGTCTCAATAGCCAAATTCCTTTGATTTTAGAATGTCCTTTCTAAGCCACCTCGATGCGTTAATCAATTGTCAAAATGGTTCAATGAAAATTTCATTTGGTAACATGACCATAGATATCAACTTCTTCAATTTAGAAAATCAATCAAACGTACCATTTGACCAAACTTTGAAAGTTAGTGCTATTCACGATTTTTTTTTAAAATGAGACAGTTGACCTTAATAACGAACATAAGGTAGAATATCCACAACTGTTTCAAGACGTGCCAAACGAGATCGAACACACGCTTCCTTTCAAACCTCTCACAGTTATGTCTAAAACTCACCCGATTTCTTTGATTGTGCAACCTCCTACGTTAGAGCTCAAACCTCTTCCATGTCACCTTAAGTACGCACACTTAGGTGACCATGAAACATTTCCTTTCATAATTTCTTATAATCTTTCTTTTAACCTAGAAGCATCTCTTCTTTCAATTCTTTTGAAAAATAAAGACACGATTGGGTGGTCCATTACCAAGATTAAGGGAATCAGCCCAGCAATTGTTCAACATCACATTCATTTAATTAATGAGGAAAAACCCACTCGTGATTTGCAATGAAGACTTAAACCCAAAATGAAAGATGTGGTTCAAGAAGAAATTCTTAAGCTCCTTGATATTTATCCCATATCCGACAGCTCTTGGGTCAGTCCAACTCACATTGTGCCTAAAAAACCAAGACTTGCCATTATTATGAATGAAGCTAATGAACTCATTCCAACTCTTACTCAAATGGGTTGACGTGTTTGCATTGATTATCAAAAATTAAATGCTACAACACATAAAGATTGTTTTCCTTTTCCTTTCATCGACTAAATGCTTGAATGATTAGCTAGTCACGAATTCTATTATTTTCTTGATTGGTTATTCCGGTTATAACCAAATTCCAATCGCCCTAGAAGATCAAGAAAAAATGACTTGCACATGTCCTTTATCTTTGCTTATCGGCATATGCCATTCAGACTTTGTAATGCACCTACGACTTTCCAATGATGCATGGTTGGCTCCTTTTCTGACATGATCGAATGCTCTCTAGAAGTTTTTATGGACGATTTTATTATCTTTGGAGATTTTTTTTGAGAGCTTACATCGCCTCTAGTTGGTTCTAAATTGATGTGAACGGAAACATTTAACTTTGAATTGAGAAAAATGCCACTTTATGATCAAATAAGGCATAGTCCTCGAACTTGTCATTTCGAATAGATGAAGTAAAATTTTATGTTATTTCAAGTCTACCATTACCAAATCAGTTAAAGACATTTGATCATTTCTAGGACACACTGGCCTTTATCGACACCTTGTAAAAGACTTCAGCAAATTGCTCGACCTTTGATTACTCTTTTGGGAAAAGACATTTCTTTCGATTTCAATTCTGATTGTGTCTCTTCTTGAAAACGTCTTAAACATGAACTCATTTTTGCTCCCATCATTTGCTCGCCCAATTGGGATTTTCCTTTCGAAGTAATATGCGATGCTTCTAGCTTTGCAGTTAGTGTTGTCTTAGGACAGTGAATTAATAAAATCCTTCACGTCATCTACTACGCTAGTATGACTTTGAACGACGCTCAACTCAATTACACAACCATCGAAAGAGAGCTTTTAGCCATCATTTTTGCACTAGAAAAGTTCAGATCTTACTTGATAAGCTCATACATCACGGTTTATACTGACCATTTCACTCTCAGGTACCTTTTTACTGAAAAGGATGCTAAGTCTTGTTTGAATCGCCAGGTCCTTTTACTCCAAGAATTTGACCGTATGATCAAAGATATAAAAGGATCTGGCAATGTCATAGTCGATCACTTATCGCGTCTTCCAAACGCACTATGTTCTTTACCCATCAAAGAGAATTTTTCTCGACAAACAACTACTTTTAGTTTCCATCGATCCGTGGTTTGCTGATATAGTGAACTATTTAGTCACTAAGGAATATTTCTGTCCCAAGTGAAATATTTCTGTCCCAAGTGACGTGAACTATTTAGTCACCAACGAGAATTTACCTATCTCCTTTATTTTGATCTAAACAAGATAGAAATAAATTTTTGACCCAAGTGAAATATTTCTTTAGGATGATCCATAATTGTTTAAGTATTTTTGGACCAAATCATTCGACGATGCATCTTGGATAAAGAAATCAAGAGTATTCTTTCGTTCCGTCATGACCAAGCGTGTGGTGGACATTTCAGTCTTAAGAAAACTGTAGAATAGTTGCTCCAATGTGGCTTTCATTGGCCTACACTTTTCCAAAGACGCGTTCGAGTGTTGTAAAGCATGAGATCCTTGCCAAATGTTAGGAAAAATCTTTTGACGAAACATGATGCCTTTGACCTCATCTTTATGGTCGAAATCTTTGACGTTTGGGGAACTAAATTTATGGGGCCATTTCCTAACTCATTCGAAAATCTTTATATTCTTCTTGCCATCGATTATATTTCTAAATGTGTTGAAGCCATTCTGTGTAAAACAAATGACCATAAAGTTGTTGTGTAATTCATAAAAGGAAACATGTTTTCTAGGTTTGGCACCCCTTGCAAATTAATAAGTGATAACGGAACCCATTTTGTAATCAATCTTTCCGATCTTTAATAAAGAAATACTCGATAATCTATAAGCTATGCACTCCTTGTCATCCTCAAACTTATGGTCAAGATGAAGATTCAAATCGACAAATAAAACAAATCTTAAAAAATTATCAACAAAAATCGGAATGATTGGCCTAAAAAATTGATAGATGTTTTGGGATTACAGAACTACTTTTAAAACTAATTTTGGAATGTTGCCTTTTTGATTATATATGGTAAAGCGCGTCGCTTACCCTTCAAACTTGAACATAAAGCATCATAGGCAATAAAGAACATAAACTTTGATCTTGAAAAGGCTAGAAAAAATAGAAAATTGCAACCCAATGAATTAGAAGAGATTAGGAACGACACGTATGAAAACTCGAAATTTTATTAGGAAAAAACCAAAGTTTTTCACGACAAGTCAATAATAAGAAAAATGTTTTTTCTAAATCAAAATGTTCTTTTGTTTGACTCTCAACTTCATTTATTCCCTGAAAAATTAAATTCGAGATGGATCAGACCATACGTGGTACGTACTGTTTTTCCACACGGTGCCAAAGAAATAGAAAACCCTAAGGATGGATCGATTTTTAAAGTCAGTGGTCATCGTTTAAAGCCGTACTTGGATTTTTTATGTTCCGAGAGAAGGAGCTCATGATTCTTCATGAGACGTGCTAAATCAAGTGTGGGTGGAGTCTCATATCTATCTTGATTTTACATGCTTTGATTTTTGCATTTTTCTTTCTTTTGAAAAACTTAAAAAAATTGCATTTTAATTTTCTTAACTTTTTTAAAAATACATCACATTTGTTCTTGCACCTCCCAAAGTCTAAAGTTACCTTTACATCTCTATTCTTGCTTTCTACGTAAGCAAGTGTTCGTAAGAAACAAAAGTAAAGTGGGTGAAAAAATAAAATACATCTACCTCTATATCAAATTACAAGTACGTTATGTGTATGTGTATGTGTATGTATATATCCATATATATAGCATAACCCACCCTAAAGGAGTTAATTCTCTACTATCAAGTTTCTTCCAAGATTTCAACTTAGCTCAACTTTACTTAAGTGACATCTACCTAAGCCCTTATACCAATATGTAATATCACCCATTTCAAGACCAGAAAATGAACACCGATAATGCTGCAGTCATCATCAGAATTATCTTCAAGTGACCAAATGAGACTGGATTTCTCTCTCACAATAATAAGTAAACAGAGCATCTAAATATTTTACATTACATACTGTCAAATTACATTTTTCATATCCCATTCATTCCCCCAGTAGGTGAAAAATATAATAAACATAAATAATAATATTGTGCCTAGCATATGAAGATGCCAACATGAACAATTAACCGGCTGCATTCCCTACTTTTATAGCAACGGAACACAAAAATAACACTGATTTTCTACAAGCCTATTCCTTTTAAACGCTATGCAATTTAGGTTACTCAATGCTATGAAGTAAACAAATACCGTGTAAAGTAGGGGTGGGCATTTAACCGACTTAATCGTCTTAACCGACCACTACCGAACCGACTTAACCGCTAAAATCGGTTAACCGACATCATTGGTTAACCGACCGACCTTAACCGAATATTTTCGATTCGGTTAACAAAAATTAGGTCGGTCGGTTAACCGTTAACCGACCATTTCTTAAATGTAAGTGAACCAGTCCAAAATGCAACACAACTCACTATCCAATTTCTATTTTCTAATCCATTTTGTTTCGTGCCCAGCCCAGAGCCCACTACTCGATTTTATACCCACTACCAGTGCCCTAGTCTTGAGGACTCTCGCTCGCCTGCTAATTCATACTTCAGTTCGAAATAGAGAACACGAAGGAAAAAAAACCCTAGATCTATTCTAATTTGTCGCCTCCCAAATCCCTATCGATCGATCGCTCGCCGATTTGCCGCTTGGATTACTGTTGATCGTCGAGTGCTAGGCTGTTAGTCTTAAACGGCTTCAGGATTCAACTGTTCAAGTTCAAGGCGAGTCGACTGCTGCAAACAGACATGGCATCGAATCCATCAAGGACGACGAGAAAGAGAGAGCATGTGAGTATAAATTTTTAATATGCTAGATCGAGATTGCTAATTTGCTATTTTAGTTGCTACTTGCTAGTTAACTGCTGTTATTATTTTGTTGTCGAATTCGGCTAGTTCAATAATCCCCAAATGTCTAAATGATATATGTTATATTACACCTTTTATCAATAATTTATGCTGTAATTATTTATGCTGCAATTTATGCTGTAATTATTTATGCAGTAATTTATAAGAAGGAAGTTATTTATGTTGTAATTGAATAATTCATATCACTACTAATTGGGTGTTAGATCTTAATGTTCATATGTCCATTTAGTGTGGGTTAGTTCATATGTTGTAGTTTATTTTGTAGTTGTTTTTTTCCTTCTTCCATTGGGTGTTAGGTTCCTAAAAGTGAAATTCATATGGAAACCGAAGATATTGCCAATGGCAACAACAATATATTTATAGCAATTAAGATCTGTTGAAGTCCTTAAAATCTTCATAAACTTTTAAGCTAACGAGTCACTGACATATAAAATTTTAGGTTCTGTTGCATTTTCAAATCATCTGCCCAACTCTTTTAATATTACAAGTTAGGTGAACTACTCACTTGGTGGCTTACTAGCTGCAGTTATGGTCCTGGCTGCTGCTGTATTATGAATTATGTAATGTTATTTTATGTATTGGCATGAACTTAAGAAACATCTTCATTGATTTGATTCATGATGTATTAATATGAATTATGAGCATTGAGTATGAGTAGTACTAGTGAGACTTGAGTGTGGGTTAGTTGGTTACTGGTTAGTGCTAAAGCATTGAATTATGTAATATGCATGCAGTAATGTTATTGAAAATTTGACATGTTCCCAAGCTTCATGCTTTTTAACATACTTGCTCAATTAAGGGTTAACAGAAAGTGTTTTTATCATTTTAGTAAGATGTAAATGCATATATAAGATGCAAATACATTTTGCTATATTGTTAATTTTGTCCACTTCATACTTTTTTCTCCTTTCTACTACCCGAGTTACTATAAATTTATTGTAAAAGTGTGGTGGGTTTATTTAACTTGGGTACTATGTAGAGTTGTTAATTGTCCACCTTTCTTTCATGTACTGGTTAAAAATTTTCATTTTATGTTTCAGGCCGGCTCCTGGCTGCTGCAAGTGCCAGCGTGCATGGAGAAATTGGATTTCTGTTGTTGCAAACTGCATTTCTGTTGCTACGTGTTCTTGGCCTTCTGTTGCTGCAAGAATTGCATTTTGCCATTTATGTTGATGCTAGTTCTTGGCTTTCGTTTATGTTTGAATTCTGGCCTAAACTATTACTATTGCAGCATATGTTTGTATTATGTAATTTGAAGGATTATTATGTAATTTGTATTATGCAGTTCAGTGGAAACATGCTACACGCTTAATAATTTGTATTATGCTAGTTCTTGACTTACCTGCTACTGCTGTAATGTCTATTTAGTTGTACAAGACTAATAGTGTATGTTATTTTACGTTTTTTAACTGTCCAATAGGTTAACCAAGACAATTCGAATGGTTAATTGGCTAATTGGTTAACCGTTAAAACACAACGGTTAACCGTTCGAAAATAACGGTTAACCGCGGTTAAATATTTTCGTTCGATCGGTACTATTCACCTATTATTAACCGACCAACGGTTAACCGAACCGTTTGTATACAATGGTTAACCGAAAAAATTAACCGATCGGTTCGGTTAGCCGACCGTGCCCACCTACAGGACGCTATCAACCAAAAGGGCGGGAGGTAATTTATTTTGTGCGAGAATTAAAAAAAGGGTCACCTCCAAAAAAAACAACCTTCGTTCCCTTCATCACCTCCTCTAGAAAACCACTACTCCGTGAAATTCCTAAAACACAACACGCTTGAATCGCGAAACCCTATCCGCCTTCGTCAACAATCAGTCGCAAATTGATCCCTTTCTCTTGCACAGTAGATCCCAATCGTTAAACACAGCCACCAGTCATCAACTACCTACATAGAACCCTAAATCTGTGCCTCTGCAATTTGAATCTCAGCGAGAGGTACTACTCCAGTTGTCCTCTGTTATTTTGTTTGATTTTTCCTCTGTTAATTAGATTTCAGTTATGATTGTGGTAATGTATAGTAATGTTTTTTTCCTTCTTTTTTTCTACATCTTTAGGCAAAGATTTATATTATGCCTAATTAACTACTGCATTGTTCAGGTGACAACAAAGTTATGTTCACTTTTACTTACCAAGCATGACGCATCATCCATTTCTAAACTATATAATGATGTTTTATCAGGGCTGCGCCTGGACCTAGGTAAACATTAGAGGTGTTATTGCTACAATTAAAATAAATGTCTGGTAAAGTTACAAATTCATGAAGTAACCGAGAAGGGTTCCAGCCTTGGTACTTCTAAATTTTTCTGTGCATTTTTAAAGGTTGATACAAGCACTTGCTGGGCCCAAAATGTGTTAGTATTAGTGACTTTGATGAACCCTTATTTGCACGAGTATGGCAGTACTAAATGTTATCCCACTTTTTGGCAAAGCCGTGATACCAAAAGATCGATCGAAAACAAAAGACAGTTCGTCTCAAAGATTGGTTATACATTGCTTCGCTATGGATATCGATGAATTTTGTCCGAGATTCATGAGGCAATTTAGGGTTCACATTGCAAGACCTAAGAATGTGATGAGTTTGGCAATCTTAAAGCAGAAAGCTGGGGAGTCTTTGAAAAGTTTCCTGACACGATTTAATGCAGCAGCAACATCGGTGGATCGACCAGATCCATCCATGGTTATGATGACAGTTGTGTCCGGAATAGCTGATGGCATATAATTTAAAAATTCGTTGACTAAAGATCCGCCTACGGATCTAGGAGAATTCTATCACGAGGCAGAAAAGTTCTTGTGATTGGAAGATGCGAGTGCAGAAAGAGAAGAAGGAGTCGAACTTAATGTTTATGCTGTCAAAGATGGAAATCCATCTGAGAAAGGTACATAAACTAGCAAGGGGAAACGAAAGGCTGAGAATAGCTATAATAGATCAATGCGATCACGAAAGGAACCAAGGTTCACCACATATTCAGAGCTGAATGATAGTTTGGAACGAATCTATCAGGACCAGAGAACAGATTGCGTATCGTAGACCAATGTGAAGGGATCCAACTGCTAATGAGAGAAAATCAGATAAATATTGCTTATTCCATGAACTGAACGGACATAACACTAATGATTGCAGGCATATGAAGGATGAGGTGGAAGGGCATATCAGGAACGGTATGCTACTTCAATATGTGAGGAGGCGAGCTCCAGCGGTGGAGCCTGAGCGACCACCGTCTACATCAGCCAGAGGTGACCCTGAACCGGGACAACGTATGATTATCAATTAATTGATTGATTGAAATGACGATGAACAAGTCGTAAACCTCTCACTAACACGGTTAAATCATTTACACATGTAAGCGATCACGCATGATCCATAGGCATGCTCTGAATGACTACTAACTGCATCATGGTAAGAGTTTACGCTTTGACTCTTCTTCTTGCTTTTTGCTTTGATTTTGATTTGGACATTTGGATTTAGTTTGTTTGAACATTTCTGCTGTGGAATTCGTATGATCATTGCTTTGATATTTGCAATTCTATGAAAGGATTTACTTGTATGCCCGTTGGATCGCGAACGGTCCACGAGCACATCTTGTATGACGATGAACCGCCAAAGTCTTCGACTCAGAAACTCCCCCGAACAAACTGACATCGATAATACTAAGTCCTCCCCCGGGCACACATAATTCGCCTTAAACGACACACGACCTCGAACGGTCACAATCTGTCTCGAACGGCATACGATCGCGAACGATCACAATTCGCCTCGAACGGCACACGATCGCGAACGATCACAATTTGCCTCGAACGACACCCGACCGCGAACGGTCACGATTCACTTATTATGATATCCGACCTCGAACGGTCACAATCCGCCTTGAACGGCACTCGATCGCGTACGATCAACATTTGCCATGAACGACATCCGACCGCGAACGGTCCCATTTCATCTTTTGCCACGAACGGCATCCGACCGCGAACGGTCTCTTCCACGATTCGCCTTGAACGACACCCGACCGCGAACGGTCATGGTTTACTTACTATGATATCCGATCGCAAACAATCACATTTTTCCTCGTGCGACAATCAATCGCAATCGATCACAATTCGCCTCGAACGGCACCCGACCGCGAACGGTCGCAACTCACCTTATATGACATTCGATCTCGAACGATCACACTCTGTCTCAACGGCACCCGACCTCGAACGGTCACAGTTTACCGCGAACGGCATCCGACCGTGAACGGTCCCGTTTCTCCATCTGTCGCGAACGGCATCGACCGTGAACGGTCCCGATTCACCTCAAATGGCATACGATCCCGAACGATCGTCATCCGAGGTCATATGAAACTATCGAGTTCTTTGCAGGTTGTTGACTGGATATGAACATCCAACTTATAGCATTACAAAACACACCTTCCAACCGTAAGTCATGTTTTGGGGGGCAAATGTTATCCTGCTTTTTGACAAAGCCGTGATACCAAAACATCGATCGAAAACAAAAGACAGTTCGTCTCAAAGATTGGTTATACATTGTTTCACTATGGATATCGATGAATTTTGTCCGAGCCCGGATCAGGCTACAACTGATAGGACATGACAAGCAAGATCATAAAAGCCAGTGCTTCAAATTTCAGGTTAATCGGAGTTCGTATGAAGGAGATATGATCGATGCAAGGTAGGAAGAACATGCTGTTCGTATCCATTGGTGCGCAGGGGATGTTTCGTATCGATGCATTTCGTATCGATCAAAAGATGGTGTTTCGAATCGATAGTGTTCGTATCGATCAAAGGCAGTGCATAGTGGTGGACCTCGAATCGATACTGTTCGTATCGATCAGCATGAACACAACATCACTCGCGAAAATGCAATTCGTATCGATCATATCTCCCAAACCGCTGATCCAAATGCAACGAAATTTTCGCAGCAGCTTCCATACAAGTAAAGAATGCTCCTGCCAAGTTTCAGCTCGATTGGATCATTTTTTGATGGATACGAAATCACTTCGTATCTATCGCAGATCGAGTCGAAATTTGGTGGGGTCGGTCGCGTGTGTCCACTCACGTGCCAGAAAAAGTCTCCTGATGTTTGAGCGCTATCTTAGCCTCCTAAGCCTATAAATAGCACCCTGAAGCCGACAGAAAAGAGATTTTTTGGCCATTCGACATCCAAACTCTGCCGGATTCAATTCTACTCTTCATTACCGCTGTTGTAATCAAACTTTAGAGCTATTATCAACTGTAATCCGCTGTAATTGATTGAAATCATCAAGTGAATCAATGAAGTCATCAACTTCAGAGTGGACGTAGGCAAGATCGTCGAACCACTATAAATCCTGTGTTTCTGATTGTTATTGCTGAATTGTTATGCTTAATATTGCTTAGATCTGATATTTGTGTTGAATATTGTCGATTTGTGTTCATAAACGGATGCTTTCACGATATTGGGGTTTGTGACCATTTTTGGTGCACACACTAACCATACCGACTTTTCTTTTGAAGATGCATGTTGAAAGCACTTCATGGCATTGGGCTTCATGAAATTGTGCTTCCTAGTCAATGTTGACTCTTTCAAGATTTAATGTTGAAAATAATTTTTTTGTATATAAAACGATCAACTTTTGTGGCATACTGTGTAGTTGTTTCCTAATTAATTGACCCGTTTAACATGTCTGACCTTAGCCTACAGTTGTTTTCGTTAGTATTAATTTATATCCTTAAGTTTTATATCTTTTTTGTTTTCACAATGAGTGCTCTGAGCTTCTGCTTTAAACTGTATGTGCTAAACAGATCGCTGATATTGGCAGCCATTGTACGCTATCTTTCCATTCTGTCTGACCACTGCAGCTCCTAGTATATTGATTGCTCTAGTCGATTTCTAAAAGAAAATGAGAAAAAAATGACATAAATAGATTGAGGATGAGGAACATGAGTTTGGACAGCAATTTGTAGAAAATTGAAACAACTAACAAAACCACTTGAGCATTGGATGTTTTAAAACACGCACACCAATAATTTGGCATTTTAGAAGATATATTTACAATGTTACTGTTTACTGTTGTGGTTCTTCTAAATATTCCAACAAATTTTCATTTCCATAGCTTTACCCATGATTCCGTTTTTTATGATCATGAGAATTTAGTTACAAAGAAGCGACTAACAAGCTTCATTCAACAATGGTTTTTTACTGGAAATGAATATGGGAAAAACATTTGTATTCTACAGCGGTCCCTTTTAGTAAATAACATTATACAAACAACATTAGAATGCGTACACAGTCAAATACAAAATATGATAAGAGATGTATTTTTATTTTTCTGTCCTTATTGCTTACATCAATTCTGTGTTCGCCTATATATACATGATAAGAAGCTGAAATACAATTTGCATGTAATGTTAGGGGAAGAAGTTGAAATATAATTTGAACAAAACAAATCTAAATAATGAAAAATAGGATTTTGAAAAATATAATTTAGTTCAACCTACTATTTATACAATCATGCACAATATACATTTGTCTTCATAGAAATTTTTGTATGCTAGAATTGAACACACACACACTCTCTCTCTCTGATGTAAAAAGTCTTTGCTACATGATAAGAAGCTAAAATATAATTTGCATGTAATGTTACGGGAAGAAGCTGAAATATAATTTGAACAAAACAAATCTGAAAAATGAAAAATAGCGTTTTGAAAAATATAATTTGGTTCAACTTATTATTTATACAATCATGCAAAATATACATTTGTCTTCATAGAAATTTTTGTATTCCATCTCTCTCTCTCATGTAAAAGTCTTTCCTAATTAAGATTTTACAGTTACCACTTATACTCATACACACACACACAAAAGATAGGATATTGTGATCAACATTCTTGTTTGGGAAAAAAAAATAGTTTCACGTTCCTTTAACTAAAACAATTGTGGTGCAAATATTTGCTCTGCCAAGTACAAAAGGCAGTACCAACAAAATTGAACCAAAAAGGGATAAATTTGGAAACATTTCTTTTTAAAATAATAATTAAATTAGGAGATGAACCTGATTTCCACTATACTATAAGATATCACTTCTATATGCTACTAATAACCCTGAAATTGGTTGATGGTTCATCCAAATATCAGCTGGATATTGGAAAATATCCACGATAATTTACCGTTTAATAACATATGATTAACCGTGTTACGTTATTTAGTTGAAGCTAGGTTAGCATTTTACCTTTCTAAAATCTTGAAGCCCTTGATAGTCTTGAACCACGTTGATGCTTCTGGAGGTGCTTCTATGTACTCTTCAAGCAAATCAAATGAGATCTAAATTAATAACCACAATCAATCAAAAGTTGGTAATGATACAACTGGAGGTATTTAAAAGTAATAATCTTCTGTGAATAATATAAATTGCAGTATAATGTAAATTGAGATTGTAAGTAAAGGTAAGCTTTAGAATATCAGTACAAACAATCGAATATTTGCACTGCAAAATTTAGTAAAGCGCCTCTCCGGTAATTACTTGGGAAAAAGCAAAATACTATTGAGAAGCAAATTTTAAGGGGAAAAAACCGATAAATAAAATAAAAATAACCATAACATTTGATAGGGAGAATATTTTCACTTTTGGAATGCGTCATTTAAACCAAGTCATGAATATTTCTAACCTTGGTATAAAACCACTAATGGTCTAAAGATATTTAATGAAAATGTAGCGTTAATTGAACATAGAAAAAAATAAGTCAATTAAAACATGCTAATTATTTTCAATCATCATCAACGGTCCTAATTCAAATTTACAGGTGAATACCTATCTGTGATCAAGTTTTAAATTCGAAAAAAAAAATGATGATTGGACGTATATATACACCAATACTTCCAATTGATTACAGATTTGGTATAATCGACACTAATTCAAAGATTTATAATACGTCCACGGTATTACATGCCAAGAATTCGAACGTTGGAAAACCCGATTGTTACGGGAAAAGAAAGAAAAAAGAAGAAAAAAGATAAGAAAAAAACTAAACAACATAAAATCTAACAATGGAATGAATAAACTATAATATACCGTAAATCTTTACACAAAAGGAAAACTGTAATGTGTATATACAAACATAAATCAGAGTATACTAACCTATATCATTCTAGACAGTTATAACAACATATCCTCACAATTGCTGATAAACTTAAGCATGAATACAACGGAAAATAACCATCTATGTGAATCCGTCTTTGCCTCCAACTCGTCTCCCGAAGCTCCCAGCATCCAAACTATCTGTAATATGCTCGATCTGACCCGAGCATTATAACAAAATAACGTCCGAGTAAAACCAGCATGAAAAAAACACGTCCAACTAGATTTAAAGCTATAAGAGAATATTTGAAATCAAAAGGTATCTAGTAAGACCATGCCACATATAAACACGATGGTTTTTTACCTTACGATAACCAAAACACTTTTTATAGAAAATCCAGTGATATTACAATAGTGTCTAAGTACAAATACTTATTGAAATAGATGAAATTATTACATTAATTAAATTCCAGCATACTAGGCTTTACAATCAAAACCATAAAGGTACGTATTGGAGAATGAATTCCATATTATGACCAGGTAAGGAATTACCTCTCATGGATGCATCTCTATATCAATGCACCCGGATCTGACGAGAATATCTTGTATCTTACCACACAGAACTGGTCTACCACTTGACTAGTAGTACCAAAATGTCATCATCCTGGTCTTCCAACCTTAATCGAGATCTCTCATGCACGACCAAATCAATCAAAATAGGGTAATCTAGAAAGGTGATGACGTCCCCTAATGGGAGCAACACACTTAGCTTGCTGCATGCCCTGTTTTAGTCATTTCCAGATTTATCACGCTTGAGACTACGTTTACCTTTTTGAATAGCAATCCCACTTGGAATGCTCACACTGTCTTCCAAGCAAAAATGCAACGATAACATTCATCCATACAAATTGTTCTAGTCTTAACAAACTAATCTTTTTTAAAGATCACCGTCTTCATTATCCTTAAGAGTTTACAATTCGTAGCGCTCAAATCGGATCGAAGTGGTTTTCAAATAATTACATCCGATCCCGGTCTCTTCGAAACAATCAACGAATTTGGTCAGATTTGATAGTCAGTTATTTAACTATCAAACTATACGCATAAGCAGTAAACTAGGCCCGTATTGTAAATGATTCAAACATTTATTTCAAAATATCTTTACAAGGATATATATTTAAATCTCTCTCAATATTTCAATATTTTGGAAACAATTCCGAATACTTATATCCATAACAGGATATTTTCAAACCATATCAGTACTTAGACATATTTCCAAGTTCAATTTATAATCCATTACTTATAAAATATATCTATATAAATCCTTTCATAGTTAAAATATTTCCAAAACCTTCCACTCCAATACTTTGGAAAATATTACAATTTTATTTTTCCAAAACCAGTTCCAATATCAAGACTTAGGAAATTTTCATAGCTTATCCCAATTGTATTGGTATAATTACAAAACAAAAGAGGATTTCCCCTTCTACCTTTTAATAAAACATTTAAAAATTCATTTGCAAATTCTTAACCCATTACAGCTCACTTTATAAATTTTCGGAATCCATTTCCAATTCTTTTTACAATTTCAAAAAAAAAACTGATTATACTCATTCATAATCCCATCTAACAATCTATAACTTCTTTTATGAATTCAAAATCATTTTCGAAGTTTCTATATCTAACAATTTTGGAAATTCCTTAAGTTTCCAGAAATCCCATTATAAGATTTCTCTTATAAAGTCACGTCCGTTCAATAAAATCCGGTTTACAACCTCGAGGGTATTTATAAATAAATTCCAATTACTTACTTCTAAATTCTATGTAAAAGAATAAATATTTCAAGAAAATAATAATTTAAGTTCAAAACACGTTGTAATTATTGCAAATGTCAAAACCCTTTTAAAAAAACAATGATAACTCATCTCCAATTTATTTTTATATAAAACTAATCGGTTTACAAAGCTTATTATAAAAAATTTAAATTCATTTCCACTAATATTAAATATTTCGCAAAACCAGCTTCTCGAAATATTTTAATATAGATAACAGTTTTTAAACTACATAGTTTAATAAATAAAAATCCCTTTTTAAAACAAACACTACAAGAAAATGCTATATTGATAGCAAGTGAGGATGGCACGGGAGGTTACTTGCTATAGATAACTAGTTAATGGTTATATAGGGTAGTCTTTAATGCCATCAATAATAAGTTAACGCCATTGATAATAACGATTGATGAATTTTCGCGGTCCAAAATTTTATTTCCCTCCATCATTTTTCTATGCCGCCCAAATCACGTTTTCCCTTTTCACTTTCACTTCCTCTTCAGTTTCTCCTCGTCACTTCAATTCTTCGTTAACCTCAAGGCTCCGCACCCTTTTCCTCAAGGCTACTCGTCACTGCAATTCTTCGATTCCTCAAGGCTCCGCAACCCTCAAGTCTCCGAAACCCTCAAGTCTTCGCAACCCTCAAAGCTCGATTCCTCAACTTATTCACTGAAATCCTTTTAGGCAGCTGAAGTGCGTCTTCTAGGCTCGATTCCTCAAGTGATTCCTCAAGCGGTTCTTCAAGGAAGTTGAAGCAGTATTTCAACTTCGCGGTCCTCAAGCGGTTCTCGGTATTTCAACATCGCGAACTGGGTGCTGGTATGTTTTTTTTTGAACTTATGCATTTTATGATTTTTATAGATTATGTTGATATATTTATGATATACAATGATTATTTTGATTATTAAACTAATCCACAAATACTAAAACTATACTAATTTTCTAAAATTATTTTGATTATTTTTACCTGAGCCGAAATTTTTCACCATTACCATGGCGATATACTGATTCGATTTAGGAAACTCAGATCATGTGCTGGACAAATAAGTCAACATGTATAATCCAATCATTTATTTCTTTTTTGCTGTGTTGATCTTTATTTTCTTTTATCTATGCTTATGATGAACTGTAATATACTTCTCTGTTGATGTCACATTAATACTCATTAACTTTAACTATCATCATTGTCTTACCCTTAATCCTATTAACTAGAGTATAAGTTACTTGAACGTTTGGTTATTTAGTATCATATTATGGTATTTCTTTTCTATATGCGGCATAGAATAGATACTTGAACCTTAAATGGTTTGAAGATAATTTTCCAAATTGAAACTATATGGCCAGAACTTTCTGTTTTACAAGAATTACTTTTACTACAGCTTAATAACCCTTAATTTTATGGCCCCAAACAATTAAATGAAAACCGGTATACTGGTCTTAAAGAGTTCACTGTTTTATTGTGAATTTGAATATATTTTTAAATGCTCATTCGAAGATCTATGCAGGTTCCACTCGACTATTCACTTAAAGCATATCTGGAAGTTATTTTTCTAGATTCTAGGATGGAGATGATTGTCCAAGGTTCAATGGTGATTCCCTATCCCTTTAATATTTTTGTTTGTCATATGCTTTCTTATAAACATGCCTGTTATATTTTTCAGTTTAATTTCCTATGTATTTATTTTGCGTAGGTTAAAAGTCGACCGCTTGCAGAGTCTCTCAAAAGACTTCTGTAGTGAAAGGTACTATTATGGGTAAAGAGCTTCTACTGACACTTGGAAGAAGTCAGTTGGAGTGGGAACGCATAAATGGAGAAAATATTTTTGTATTAGCATGGCCGACTAATTGAGGTTTAACATTTATGTCATTAATTCATCATACATTTTGTTTTGTAGCATTGTCTCTTTTCGTTAATATTTGTAACCACACAGTTTTCTTCTATACGTAATGCTCACCTACTGAGCTTTTTTTTAAGTTGCAATTATGCTTCAGATGAGGATATTAGGTTGTCTTAGGAGAGCATACCCACTTGTCACATGATTGCATTGTCATGTTAATTGCAATTTAACATCGATGGTTATCGATAGGAATGAGTATTATTGGCATTTTCCTTTCTGTTATTATCAAAAAGAGCACATTTAAAAATTAGAATATGCCTTGTTTGGCATTGCTACCTCTACTTCCCCTCTACTTTCATTGACGTTCTTCTATGCTTAAACGGTAATATTTATAATCTCTTTACCTTTATACATAGCAATGTTTTCGTGAAAGTAAACATGAGACTTTAGTACTCTAAAGTTATCATCATCTCCATCACGGTTTTTGCTTGTCTTCGGGTTGCATTAACTTTATAAACATGATAGTCTAAACATAAAAGATAAATGAATGCATAACAAATCATGAGTGAGTGAGCATTATATCAGTAAACCCAATTATTTTGATCTTTTAATGTTGGATCCAGGCGGGATCTACCATGTTCCCGAACTACATACAATTGGACTTGGATTGGTTGGTATGGAATTGTCTGATGTGATCATATACTTTATCCTCATGTTCATTAAAGCAATTTCATGCCTCATTGACATTTTTCAGCACTTGAATTGATTTTATTGCTATTTGATGATGCACTTTAGACATACAGGCAAGGAGTGAAATTTTTTGCTCCTCCAGCCTTGAAATTATTGGTAAAACTGTTTCAGAATAAACTTTATGGTCATCAGGGCTAGATTTAAGCCATGAGGATATATTCAGTCATGTTCATGTAGCTGAAACATATGCATTTCAGATAGTCTGTCACATCTTAGAAAATTTTAAAATGTTTTATTAGTACTTTACGAAATTGAATGGACATGGTTTTCCCTCTCCCTTTAAGACTATGTAGCAAAGTAGTATGGAAACATTGTTCTACGACTTCAGGTGATTCAGCCTAATGCAGTAAACTATACTGGAGAATGTTCTAGACTGTAGATAACAGATGGGATTTGTATTCATAATGTCGTTAAGCTAATACATATTACTTGTAAAAATATTTGCTTTCTATGGCACTGTCCTCAATCATCGTCACTTGAAACTTTCTTGAATAAAGCACGCAAAATGGTTATAGGCTTACAAGTGGGTTGGGCGCATGGTACATAATACAAACGTAGGGCGCAGAGTTATAGGAATTGTTGATGTTTCAGATCTAATGGTATTACATTAAATTTCTATTTGTCTTTTCAATGTATTGTCTACCGACTAATTTGCTCTAATTTAGTATGAGAAACCTAATTGTATGTTTTTGAATATTCTTTGTTTGTTTAGGATGACGGGAACGGACATGTCTTGGTGCTCAATAGCAAACAAGGATTTCAAGATTGTGAATTATATGCAAAACTCGAAGAGTGGCTGGGAAACAAATTAGATGAATACTATGCTAAACGCTTTGATAGGTTTGAATTGGTATCTTTCTCATCTGCCTCGGATATTTTTCTTATTGCATGCATGGTGTTGTTTATATGAGTGTAAGCTAAAATGATTAATATATCCATCAATTGTTTGATATGTATTAGCTGTCTTCAGCCTACAACCTATAAGATACATATTTCCTAAATGTACCGAGATAAAGACCTGTTGAGAAGAGATGATACATTTTTCATTATATTTTTTACTTTAAAATTTAAGAAACCATTGAACGGTTTAATTATCACACAATGACATGTTAATGTAAATGTCAATGAAATTGGTTTTTTCCTTCATCAGTTGAGTAAAATTAATATAAATTCCATTAGATTTATTGGAACTTGTACAAAATTATTGTGGATGACTTCTATGCATTTGTTTACCTATCCATCTAATATTGTTCCAGGTTACGTATGTAGGGCCCTTTATGTTGGTTCGTTGTCTCGTTGTTGTCCAGCAAGAGGAGAGCGGTTCTCTTGTAGGTCGGTCATCCTTATTTTTTGATAGCTAAATAAAGCCACAGTTGCTAAATCTACTAGCAAAATCACTTGACCAAAAATATTATATATTCAATCTTCATGTTTTAACTAACAAAAAATGCTATAAAGCAGTATAAAAGTAAATAAAAAGCTTATGCATTCATTTTTAGAATTTGCAAACTGGGTAAAATGTGAAATAAAACTATATATGGTTTAAAAAGCATTGTATTAGGGAGTCTAAAGGATTCACCATGTAAATAATCATCCATTGATCACTTTTCATTGCATATTTTTTCTTAGTGTATTCTCTCATTAGTCATAATTAATTTCTCAGACACTAGAAGACCTTGGTTCATGCACATGGTATTTTTAAACTGTAGAGTAAAAATATTTTGGTATCCCTTGGTTCATGCATTTTGAATTTTGATATGTCATATGATGTACGTATGCACTGGAATTTTTTTTCATTGCAACAGCCTTGATCTAATATCTAGAATATGCTTATTTTATTTTTGCTAGAGAAAAAACATTATAGTTTAAAAGTAAAAAAGTTTATTGCCTAACCTAGACATAACATTCAATTAACTGGCTTCTTCCATAAAGTTGGATTCTGATAACCTGTTTACTAGGATGAACTTCCAAGTCTGCTTGATAGACTTGAAAATGAAATTGAATTAGTAAATATTTGACTGCATTATGATTTAGACCCAGTTCTTATCATGTGGGTAGTGTCATCGAAGCCGGGAATTCTATGTGTGGTCAAGTCTACCTGTAAAGATCGATAAATATTTATTGGTCTACTTGTAAATATTGACTCATATCTAACACTACTTTTTACTTACCATGAATGATGAATGACTCATTCTATGAGCATAATATACATCATATTGTGTTATACAGGTTACCTTTGTAATTATTGATATATACTCTATAAATTGTGTTAACTAGTAGTTTCATCTTTGCAATTATCAGATTCAGGTTTGTGCTGATATTAACTATTTATTCATATGTAAGCTTGTTTAAGAATGTTTCATAAAGATGCATATGTTCATAATCTATTTCATTAGAGTTCATGGCAATGCCCATCTTGTCACATTTGTGAGATTTGTTCCTTATGTACCAATGGAGTTATATACTTTTTATTTATTTTTAATGATGACACTAGTTCCTGTTATGTTTACAATTTTAATATCTAGGTTTGCCGTAGTGCTGGTGACCCTAGTATACTAATGTTTGCAGACACTGCGATAGAGCATATCAATGTTATTGTCAGACACCGCCGCACAAAGTAAAACATTATAATACAAATTTGACATTTCATTATGTATGTTGGTTATTCTCAACTTTTGTTTTCACTTAACAGAACATTGGTCATGGGACTTGTGTGTGCAAACATACAAGGTGTCATGGCTATGGCTCCACTGTCCCTGGCAATGGTCCAAAGTACTAACTAGGCAATGATTGAAGAATTGCACTGAACAAAATCGAACAAAACTGGGCAGAAAAAATGGAAGTCCTGAAGAAGAAAACCAATTTTGTAGAACGAAGTTTCATGATACTTATTTGCTTTCATAGGTATCAAATACGTGTTATGTGCATTCATGGGCAGAAGGGGATGCAAATATATGTTATTTGTTTTCATGAGCAGAAGGGACTGCAAATTCAGGTACATGTATTATTATTATTTGTTAGAATGTATAAGATTTACAACTTATTTGCTTTCATAGGTATACAAATACATGCTTTCATAGGTATGAAAATACATGTTTGTTACATGCAAAAACTTCCAGCAAATGCTATAGAATATGCTGAAATATTAACGAGTTTTCATGACCCGTGAATAAATCTTGAAAGCAGTGAGTGTTCAAATCTAACAGTACCATATCAACATATTTCCATGACTGCTGGTGATTGTCAGTATATCGTACGTATTCTTGGATTGTCATATATATTTTCATTTAAAAACGATGTCCATTTTTCATATAAAAAGAGAAGACTCAAAATCCACTAAATGTTTATAACAAACAAATTTAAACATTTTCATGGTAGGAACCAATATGTTTGTGTATCTCACTTTGTAAATAATTAATAATATAAGTTTTGGATAATTACTAAATTTAGCTACAGAGAATCACTGCTATTTTTTTTGAATTTATTACAGTAATTATTTAATACACATTGCATTTTAACTCTAGCTCATATACTTTACATGTATTACACATTGCATTGTATCCTTGACTTTGAGCAATCAGTCCATTTTTTATTAAAAAATTCATGTGTTTTGTTACTTCAGTAATTTCATACTGAAATTTTGAAGCATTTTTTATATTCAGTCGTTTCATAATCCAGATAAACTATAGCATAGCCTTCAAAATGCTTCAAAATTTCAGTTGAATCGTAGTCCAGATAACATTCATTTTTTTTTATAAAAAATGCTTCAAATACAAATTTCAGTTGAAGTAAACCGTGGTATACTGAGGGATGTGAGTGGATTGGCGATTGGGGTTGGTCGAGTATGTGATGAGAAGTAGGAGTTTGTATGGGACTTTGGAGAGGAGATCAACGGATGGGGACGGTTGGAGGAATGCAGGGGTTGGATGGTGGTTGAGGAGCAACAGTGTGTTAGAAAGGGGGTAAGGCAGTTGAATGGTCTGGTAGTAGTAGTAATGGGTTGTTTGATGGCTAGAGTTCGACTGGTGATAGACAGTGATTATGGAGCATGAAGGGTGTGCAAGTATGTTATGAATGGTATGATTTGCAAGTGGGCAGTAGCAAGTGGTGATGTAGATGGTGGCAAATACTTTTGGTTGAGGAAGTGTAGGAAGTGCAAGTTGTTAAGAAGTTGTTATCTTAGTGACTGGGGTCTGTATGGTTGCTGGTTTGGAGATGATGGATAGGGTATGGCATGTATGAGTTGATAGAGTAGAAATTGGTTGAAATATGAAGGTAGGGGATGTTGAATGGTAGGGGAAGATGTTGGTGGAGCACAGGTGATGAGGAAGGTTTGTGATAAGGCCGTGATAAGGCAGTGTATATGGTATTGACAGTTTTGAAGGTGTGGTTGATATAGGTGGATGATGGTGGTCAGTTGTGCATTGTGTTATGTGCACAAACAGTAATGTGCAAAGCAGTAATGTGGAACGCAGTAGTGTGGAAAGGGCTGTTATGTATGGTGGAGTGTTTTATGATCAGATGGTAATAGGTGATGACAGGCCACTGATGTGATGTTCGAAGGCAGGAAGTTGTATTGGTTGAAGGCAGTGGATGCGGAGTGACAGCAGCAGTAAATGATTAGGGGATAATGTGGTTTAAACAATATTCAAAACTCCACCCAACTTCTGACAAAAGATTCTCTGATTTAGTTCATTTTTATGTATCATATTAGGGTATAGATTGATCACAATAACAGGTTCATTAGGGGTTATGCTAGTTTCATTAACTTAGTCTTTGGCGATGCATCTTTTGTACTTATACATACTTGTATATATTGACTAACATATGTATGTTTGTGTTTCTTCTTCACAGGTGTTGTATGATGCTTTTGAGGTTGATACATGATGTCGCACTCTTTCTCCTTTAAATCGGTCATGCTTATCGACGGTCATTAAAATATTTTTAGTATGTATCGTTTTGGTATGCTACACTCAATTTGTGTACTTATGTTTAATTTTTATCACAAATATTTATGTTTAATTCTTCATGTATGAAATATTATGGATATATATATATATATATATTGTGATTTGGCTTATGACTTAATTTGTGTACTTATGTTAATGTGATGAATGTGGTTTTTTGAGTTATAATATATAAATAGAATTGAAAATTGTAAGCTTTGAATGTTATGGCAGCAAAAAATGTGCAATAGAATTTTTTTATAGCGTTATAACTATGCAATAAAAAAAAATTGTTCAGCTTTGTTATACTATAACATCATGTTAGTGCTATACAAAATATTTGTAAAGAGTAAATAGTTTTTATAGCAATAAGATGGTGCTATAATAGATAGTAATGAATTTTCTATAGCATTTCAATGTGTCATAAAAGGTTGACACGATGATTCCATAGTGCGTTCAAATGCTATAATAATATAGCATGTCGACATATTTATAGCAACTAAAATGCATCATAAAAAGTTCTATAGCACGTTTCATAATGCTATAGAAAAGCAGTTGCATCAATATGGCCTATTTTAGATGGCAAGAAAAATACGTTTTCCATTTCAAGTATGACACGCTATACTATCTACCGGACTTTTCACAACATGTTGATCTACGGCGATTATAGAATCGCTATAGAAAGTTTTTATAGCGGTTTTTACACGCTATAAAAAGTCCTTTTTGTTGTAGTGAAACTTGACTTTTTGATAAAAATATATTTTTAAATTCCAATATAACCAATTTTATATTTATAAATCTCTCTCAGTTGATCACAAATCGATTTACGTTTCCGATTTCATAACCTTTTTTCCAAATTCCAAAATAGAATCCACTATTTCTTTCTAAACCGATTTCCATATCTCATTTTAAATTCTCACTGTGAATTTATATTTCCAATTTTGTCAAACGATAATCATTTCACTTTATTTATAAATATTTTTTATAAATTTCATAAACTCATTTCCAGTTCATAGCAGGTTTATATTACTAAAATCCATTTATAACTCAATTCCGATTAAAATTCCATTTATAAATCTATTTCTTAAATAATCCAAACTATATTTCAAAACCATTCAAATCTCGATTTCAACTTTCATTTCGTATTTTAAGAATCTCATTTAAAAATCCATTGTTTAAAAATCCATTGTTTAAAAATCCTCAATTATAAATTCTCTATTTGAAACCATTTTATGAAATAGCTAAATAAATATCCAAAATCCAATCATTTATTTTATCCAAATCATTTTCTTTTTAAATAATCCTAAAATTCAATATAAATATTTCATTTTCAAAACCGCCTTTGAATTTCATTTTTAAATTCACAAATATTATCTATGGTATTTATAACAAAATTAAAGCCAGTGCTACTGTAACATCAAATAAGTCCAATCATATCATAATCTATCACAAATTATTCAAACACATCATATCACTATATATGAAATTAAAATAAAACATTTTTTAGGAATCCAGTTGGAACCCTCCAATTTGTCTCCCTGCAACCATAGATGTTATATAATCACAGAAATATAATCACCGCTTCGAGGCGGGATATCGCAATAAAAAGGATCATCCGCTATTATGCGGGTGGCATAGTGTCTCATTCGCTCCAATCGGTGGGAATATATCCAACTACTAATACATACTAATATATATAATATAACATCCAACTGATAATAATTTATCAATCCATCCAATCATGCGATAAATAATTTTTAACTATTTAAAATAAAACTAATTTTCCAGGATGAGTGAGATTTACTCACATTGATTTCAGTTTCTGATTCTGCGTTTTGGTTCTGACGTTCGAATTTAGCTGAAAATTCTGCAAGCTCTAATTTCAGTCAATCCGATTCCATGTTGAAGATTTCATCAATATGAATCCAATGCAACTTGTTTCGTTTGATTTGGACCTCGTATGACAACGTTACACGATTTATAAAATTACATGAATTAAAATAAAATTCAATTAATTTAAATACAAATTTTAAACTTATTTAACCTCAACATTCCAGCCCGGCCCACTATCTCTTCTTCCCTCCTTTAACAGAGTCTGCACGTGCTCGCGGCTACACGGGGCTAGGTTGGTCGAAACTCGAATTCGTCAACTCCGCTAAACTCCTCTTCGAAAACTACACCTCCCTGACCCCACTCCGCTGCGCCATGAACCCCCAGACAAAACGTGACCATGATACTTCGATCAGATGCCTCATAGTCATCACGGTCAACTCGCGATCGAACCCCACCAAAATTTGGTCGCCGACGCCCTCATCCACCCTGAACTCGAATCCAACCTTCAATTCCGACACCGATTTCTAAATCAAGCCTAAATTGCAACTCTAGTTTATAGCTTCAAAACCATGGCCACTCTCAAGACCTATCTGACGTGAACGTTTAAAAACAAACTTCCAGATTTATAGATGACTGTAACTTTTAATTTTATGTTTTTCAAAATCTTTTTTCTCTTTTCACCTTATGTTTGCGTTTTAAATAAAAAGAGGGAAGATGAAAGTCAACGTTTACGGGTGGCTTGTAGGGTGGCTGATATGAAAAGAAACGACTGTATAGTTAAATCTAAAATAATATATTATTTAAATTCGAAAATATCTAGATATAATTACGGACTCCAATCGAAGTGTGCTGTCAGGCATTTCTAATGTTACACCCTTATTCCGAACGCAATGGAACAAGTTTCGAGGCCTAATTCGATCGTACGGAGAAGATAGCTTTTTGAACCAAATTATTATATTAAATTTCGATATTAATATTAATGCATTTCTATCCTATATGACAAAACAGTGCATCGGATCGCTACGAAAATTGACTTCATTATTATGGACCAAACGACATAGGTTTTGTTGAAATCTGAGACCGTGCCCCCGAAGGCTATTTTCACTTGTTAATTAAAACGAGTTATTTTCAAAATTGAGTAAATCACCTTTAAATCCAATTTAAAAGTTTTTATTGTCTTCATTTTTTTACTAGGAATTTAAATAACCTTTGAAATTATTTTTATCCAGCTTAAAACTCAAAATTCCATTATTTAACCAATTTCAATTATTAAATTAACAATTAAATTATCCAATAAATCGCAATATTTGAAATTCAAGTTATTTATTTCATAAAATTATTTTGTCAATATTTAAAATCAATTAAATATTCCAATTTAAAATAACCAAAATTCTGGGTCATTACAAAATATGGATGTGAAGGCACTTTTTTAGTAGTTTGTAGAAAACTTAGTGCAACAGCAAGCCCGACAGCAAGTACCACGGTAAGCCCCAAATGCGCCAAAAGGCCCAATGTAAATTGTCAAGGAGGATTTTGCTAAGATGAATCAAGATTTTCGAACCTTGGGAGAAGAAATGCTTGATGGGATGAAATAGACATTGGAGGCTAGTGATTGATTGTGAATGTGTGATTGCATTTGTAGAGACTTAGGATTTATTTATGCCTAAAAGGTAAAGTTAGTATCGAGACAAGTAACAACCCTCCTTGAAACTGGCCTAATTTTGACCCAGTAAAAGCTCATAAAATCGTAGGCCCATTCCATGGCTATCGATTGGTTGGAAAAAATTAATAGAATGAAAAATATACAGAGCTATCTATCTATGCTGTCAAAATCTCACACCGGAACGGACAAAATATAATATTATAAATAAGTACCAATTTCATAAAGATCTAAATCTCATAAAATACAACATATCATCTCAAATATAAAATATTCAAAATAACAACATAATGTTTGGAAATGGGTACATCATGTGTTATAATGTGGAAGGGGTCGGAACAACAATGTCCAATGAATGAAAATCTCAAGTCTTACCATAATAGTATTTGGACAATATTATTTAGATAAATAATGTGTCTTATGCATCATATACTATATCTTACTTAAGATACCTCCAGCTGTAAGCCCAAAGGCTCTTCCAATCTAACTCTACAACTTACGCTTTTCTAATCCAACTCTAGAACTTACTTTCATCTGTAGGCCTGTCCCTTTCCAAACCCGTGCAACTATTGTCAATTGTATCCTCACAATGTGAAGGAAAGTATATGACCTACTTAATACCTCTTTAATGTGAACTAGGAAGACTCTGACCGTTTAATAACTATATCCAAGACAAATCCCCATCATTTAGTACCTAACCCAAAGCGAACACCTCTTTGGTACTCCTTAACTTACGCCGCATGAATCTCATCAGACCACTTAATACTTCTTTATGGGAAGAGGTGGACCCAACAATAACCACTTAATACCTCGACCCCAAAGTGGACCCCTCTCGAAATTTCCTACTACCGCACCTAACTGATAATCTCGAACATTTAATACTTCTTAAGTGGGAAGGAGGCGGACCCTACACTATCCAGTTAATACCCCCGACCCAAAAGCAAGTCCTACGTTTTATGTCCCGTTACCCAAACTATGATGTCTTACATTAGTCCGACTATTCGTAGGTGTTGGTAGTCAGATTCACTAGGAAGACTTACCCTATAGAATTGGGGCTTACCTTGCATTCACCGTGGGTACTTATTATAGGTGATGTATCACATCAGTCCCAAAGTCATACTACTAGTAGACAGATTAGATAGGCAGACTTATGTGTGCTTTTGACTAACCTCGCATCCCTATTACTTAGTCATAACTCCCTCTCCTTACATACTACCATATATACCTCACCGCCTTTCACATTAAGACCATATAAGGAGACTCCTTATTACTCCTTTAATTATGGATTAATTTCCATAATTATCGTTAACTTCCTTCTTTTGGATTCTAATGCTACTTACTAACCTATTTATTCTACGCGATTAATACGTTATCAATTATACATTAATGATAACATATTTATATGCTAATTATTAGTAAATAATATAGGTAAACTATATATTCTTAAGCATATGAAGATTTTCGCTTCATATATTAATCATTAAAATGTCAAAACTTCAAAATTTATACAAGTCTAACTCTATACAATAACTTACAAATTAGCTAATATCCTTAACCCAACAATAAACTTGTATTAATAAAATAGAATCAGATACCAAACTTAATTTATATTAATATAGTAGAATCAACATCTTTATTTCAAGGAATAAAACATACAAATTAAACCTTTTATATTCTATTCAACTTTTATACATGAAATTGAAGTGAAAAAGGAATTCATTATTTACGAAAATAGGCAGTGCAAACTGCGAATAAGAGAATTCTTATCTTACACACTATTTCCTAATCTATTTTCTTTTTAGAACTCTTTAACACATCAATAGAGAAAATTTGAAAGTAGAATAGAATATAAAATATTCAAATTGCAGTAATAAAACAATTCTACTATTCTAATGTAAAACAATTGAGATACAACAAACTTAAGGATTGCCATTTCGTTTAGGGGAATTTTGAGGTTTTAGTTTTAGGGTTTCTATGAACGAAATTATCCAAGGAATAAAATAAATCAAAACTTATATTATTCAAATACCCTAGCCGCCTTTAGCAAACTAGTTGACCGCTATTAGTCGACTGGTCTTGGTGAGGGGTTGACCGGTCCCCCTATATTTGGATAATATTAATAGTTGTGGTTTCTTTTTTTGTTTTGTACCTATTTTAACACATAACCTTTTCTCAAACGTTAAGTACCCCTTAATGTTACAAATATTTATTACCATATCAATTTATACGTTAACGTTATTTAAATTCAAATTTAAATTTATTAGAATTATTTTAAATTTGAAAATTTCAAACATCGATATCTTTCTGTTTGAGCTGTGATTACAAAACTATGTATATGAGAGTTGATCAGAAAATCACCACAAACGCGATGGTGTAACTTTCATGGCCAAATGCCGACATTTACAAAATTTATATTTTTAAGCTTATTATTATTTGATTAATTTCTAATTAATTTTTAAGGGTGTTATATTCTCCACATTTAAAAAGGATTTCATCCTCAAAATCCCTAAAGGATAGATAGTATAACGTGCGGTCAACATCCATGTTATACAACCAAGTTATCTACATAACCATCTACTTAGCCAAAAATGCAAACTATAGGTGAGCTCAGTCCTAGCTGAATGAAAGATTATGACATATAGGCATGTATGCAAGCATCCTAAATATGCATAAAATTCTACATGAGTGCAAAAATAAAAGTAAAAAGTGTGGCAACCATTGCCCACCATCCAATCTAGAAACCACGATGCAACTAAAAATCTAAATTTCAGGTAGAAAAAGTTTACCAGAGAATAGCATAGGACGAGTGGCCTTCATCTCTCTTTAGTTTTCCATGTGCTTTCCATTGGATTATCTCGCCATTATACTCGTAGTAGCCTAAATTATTTATTGTCGAGCTTCCTATTTTCGTTCTCCACTATGCGTGTGATGACATGGGGTGTTATCATCTCCATCACTACATATTAGGCTCTACTATAGCGACAGTGTCATGCAAACATTTCCTCAAGTGTGAAACATGAAAGATGTCATAAACTCCCATTAATTTGGCATCTCTACTCAATATGCAAGTTTCCCTATTCTTTACAAGATCGGGAATGGCCTGACAAACCTTTGCGCTAACTTCATAGATGTACCAAATCCTATAAACCTTTCTAAGAGGGGAAACCTTAAGGAACACCATGTCTACTGCCACAAACTCTGATTCTTTTCTTTGCGCAGCATAGGAATTCTGACGGTCTGTGCATCCTTCACTCGTCGTCTACACGTCATATCTTTTCCAAGGTCACGTGAATCAAGTTTGGTCTAAACAGAATTTTGCTGGTGGTTTCCCACCAATATCTAGGAGATTTTCATGGCCTCCTGTATAATGCTTTGAAGGGTACAATGCCAATCGTCACTTGATAACTATTATTGTATGCAAATTCTACTATGGGTAAATGCTGCTTCCAATGGTGTCTGAAATCCATGATGCAAGCTCTCAATAAATCCTCCAAAATCTCATTCACCTTTTTCATCTGTCCATCGGTCTTTAGTGATAAGTGATGCTAAGATTCACTATCATTCCTAAAGCTGATTACAAACTCCCTAAAATTCACTAGCGAAGAGGGATTCCAATCACTAACTATGCTAAGTAGAATTCCATGAAGTCGTACTACTTCTCTAATATAAATTTATGCTAGAGATGCTACGGTCCTATTACTCCTAACGAGAATAAAGTGGGCGCTTTTTGTGAGTCTATCCACCATAACCTAAATAGCTTCATTGCCTCCTTGACTCCTAGACAACCTATCTATAAACTTCATCGATATATGCTCCCATTTCCAAGTCGGCACCTCTAATGGCAATGACAATCCTCCAAGTTTCCTTGTTCCACCTTTATCTTTTGGTACTTCAAACGCTTAGAGACAAATTCTACTACCCTCTTCTTCATCCCCGACCAATAGAAAAGTCGCCCTCATAACCTTGGGCATTTTATCTACACTAGAGTGAATGGTCATCCAAAAATGGTGACACTCAGCTATAACTTCCTCTAGAACGTCCTCCACCATAGAAACACAAAGGCGTTCATCTCTTCTCGAGCATCCTCTTTCTGTCAATCGCTTACCTACTGACATGGGGAAAATGCTCTCATCTAGTAAATTTTCCTAAAATACCTACTATCATTGCATCTCTCTTCCACTCTTTCCCGATGCGGTTCCATCAATGCTGGGCTAACCTCCATTGCTGCCAAATTGCCTACGGTCGGTTTTATTGATGGATGGAAATTAAAATTCGAGAGGAATTCCAACTGCATCCACTCATATATAGGACCAAGAGTGGCATGCCTCTTGCAAAGGGCATCGACAGCAACATTCCCTTTTCCAAGGGTACACTGTATCTTAAAGTCGTATATGCTATAAATTCCATCCACCTCTTACATAAGATTCAATTCTTTTTGGAAAAATAGGTATTTAACGGATTTGTGGTCGGTAAATGACTCAAACCTTTTTCTCAGAAGATATTGCCTCCACATCTTCAAAGCAAGAAGATAGCTGCTAATTCCAAGTCATGAGTTGGGTACCTCTTCTCGTGGTCCCTTCAAATGGCTGGCTACTTGCTTAAGCTATCAGTCTACCTTCTTACATAAGAACGACTCCTAATCCCATACCACAAGCATCAGCGTAAACAGTGAAAGGCTTCATTCCGTTCGATAGTAAGCACTAGTGCACAAATCAACAATTCCTGCTTTTTAAATGCTTCCGTGCATTCTCATCCACACAAAACTAGATTTTTCTTGGTTAAGTGAGTTAGTGAGACTACAATCTTTGCAAAGTCCTTGATGAATTTCGTGTTGTAACCGACATCCTAAATGACTTCCGTGGCGTTCTTAGGAATTTTCATGCTCACCTTCACTTTTGGAGAACACTAGAATGTCATCCACAAACACTACGATGAATTTATTCAGCTGCCCCTAAAAGACTCTACTCTTTAAATCCACAGAGAATGCGGAGGCATTCATCAATCCAAAAGGCATCACTTCACATTCATATAGTCCCTCCAGAGTGTGGTCTTTTCTTGCTATCCTTAGATATCCTTAGCTAAAGAAATTCCTTGGCTAAGTCCAATTGGAAAACGATTTTGGCTCCAATAAGTTGATTGAATAAATCATCTATTCTAGGTAAAGGATACCTATTCTTCTTGGCCAACTTGTTGAGGTCCCTATAGTCAACGCATAGCCTTAAAGAGTCATCTACCTTAGTGGCGAAGACAACCAGTGCTCCCTATCTAGAAGTAGTTCGGTAAATAAATCCTTCCCGCAATAGCTTTGAAATCTGCTTGTCCAACTCTTGTCTTTCTTTAGGGACCATATGCCTTAATGTCAGAGCAACAGATCTAACATCTTTCTCCAAATCGATTATGAACTTCATTTCCCTTCGAGGCAGGAGACCCAAGATTTCTTCAAAAAAGTTAGGAAATTATCGAACTACGGGCATGGATGAGGGCTCATCTTGCGGTAGAATCAACGAATATAAATAGCTTAGCTCAATTGAATTTTGGGGTGGACAATAAACATCTATATCTTGCCCCTTACGACACCTTGACTATACAATCCTCCTATCATAATCTAACATGCCCAGTAGTAAGATAACTAGTCTGTATTCCTCAATAAAAAGAACATACACGTTGCATGTAAAATCGACATTACATATATCCACACCTAGATCTTTGCGAATCAAAGAAAGGTTTCGACCCCCTAATAGGATTTGATATGACTATTAGGTCGGTGACAACTTGGGTTTTTGGAGTCAAGGAGTTAACTATATTTCTGGCCATAAACAAATGTGATCCTCCCAACTCAAATATGATACGAATAGTATTTTTGGAGATAATAGTTGAACCTTCCGTTACATCTTTTCCTTGATCTCTAGGAGGAGGTCTACTCGAGATAGGTACAACCTTAATGGCATAAGCTTCCCCACTTTGTCCTTCCTTTGATAACTTTGGACACCGATTCTTGTAGTGTCCCTCCTCATGAGAATGGTAGCATCTCCTTTTAAACTCCTCTCTCATCAAGCATACCTTGTAGTCCTTAGCAACATGCCCTCTTTTGACATCAATGGCATGTTATGCTTCCATTCTTAATCTTCCCATTGGCTTTCTTATCCTTCCAAAATCCTCCCTTCTTATCTCCACCTTGATTTTTCACTGGTACCACCTTCTCCTTTTCCTCAGTACCAATAGTCTACAACATGGCCATTTCAACAATTACCTCATAAGTGGTGCCCGTGGGTGCTTAGATTAAAATTAGTTTTCTTCAGGCGTTTAACAAACTTCGCAGCCTTTTTCATAGGGCTGTTCAAACTCAATCCAAACTTAGCTAGCTTCATGAACTTACTAATATACTGTCTCCCTGCCTAAGTTGTACAAAATTCTCCTATAGCAAACTTACTTAAGCTTTGGACATGAATCGCGACTCTAAGCAAGTTCTGAATTCAGCCTAAATAAACCCTTCCTTAGCATTTTCCTTAATTACTATAGTCCTCCAATCTAAGGCCTTTTCTTTTAAATGTTATGCATGCATCCTTCTCTTGATATGGTCTTCCCATCCATGCTCTCGAAATAGACGCTCGTAGTCGTTAATCCATGCTTTCGTCTCCATGTAATCTTTAGTTCCCTGTATACACCTTTCCTCCCTTATTCAAGAAATCTTTACACAATTTTGGGAAAGTTTACTAGGCGAGGTGCCAGTTCAACAAGTGGAGTAGTGTATGCCACTGATGTAGCTAGTTAAGGAATGGGATCTTGCCCTACATGCCTCAGGTATTGCTTGAACCATTCAACTGTCCCACGAGTAGTGGGTATCTCTTGGGTAGAGGGGTTCCCAACCTCAAAGTAATGATTTTCAGCCATAATCGATTATTTATCGGTTTAGAGTTTAGTTATAACTTCCTAAGATAGTATTATTTGCTGAAATAAAGATTTTCCTAGTGTGTTTACATACATTCGAAAAGTATATACATATATAGTTGGGTTTTCAAAAATAACAAGTATGCATCCTTACGTATACCTAACCTCGTTGACTAGGTAACATAAGCTTTGATTTCAAATGTAACAACCCCCTCGAAATGGGTCTAATTTTTGATCCAATAAAAGCCTATCGAAACTTAGACCCATTTTAAGGTCGGGTGTTTGTTGGTAAAATTAATACAATAAACAACATATAAAGCTATATATGTATGCTATCACAAACTCATAGTGGGAAGGATAAAATATAATATTAGAAATAAGTACCCATTTCATAAAGATCCAAATCTCAGAAAATACAACATATCATCTCAAATATACGATATCACAATAACATTAATTCTGAAAATAGGTTCATCAAAATATATCAAAAACATAAATAGATAGATAACTACCATAAGACAACGCTTCTGCCTTCATCTTCCAAATCTGCATCGTCCCTCCTAACTATGTGTTCTAATGAAGAGACGGTCAGAACAAAATTGTCCGGTGAATGAAAATCTCAAGCCTTACCATAATAGTATTTGGACAGTATTATTTAGATAAGTAATATGTATTATTCATCCTATACTATGTCCTATATAAGATAAATCCAACTGTAAGCTCAAAGGATCTTCCAGTCCAAATCTACAACTTACGCTCTTCCAATCCAACTATATAATATACGCTCTTCCAGTTCAACCCTACGACTTACGCTCTTATAATCCAACTCTATAACTTACCTTCATCTATAGGCCAAAGACCCTTTAAATTCCCATGCAACTGTTGTCGGTTATGTCCTAACAATGTGAGAGAAAGTACCAGGCATGTCACAATCATTTAATACCTAACCCAAGGCAGACTCTTTTTGGTACTGCCTAACTGAAATTGCATGAAACCTCATCAGGCCACTTATACTTCTTTATGAGAAGAGGTGGAACTTACAATAACCACCTAATAACTCAACCCTAAAGTAGACCGCTCTTAAGATTCCCTGCTACCGCACCTAAATGATAATCTCGACTATTCAATACTTTCTAAGTAGGAAGGAGGCAGACTCTATGACAACCACTTAATACCCTCGACCTAGAAGCAGGTCCTATGTATTATGACCCATAAGCCAAACCGTGACGCTCCATATTGGTCCGACTATTCATAGGTGTTGATAACCAGATTAAATGGGCAACTTATCTTATAGAATTAAGACTAACCTCACATCCACCATAGGTACTTATTATAGGCGATGTCTCATATCAGTCCCAAAGCCATACTACTGGTAGCCAGATTAGTGGATAGACTTCTGTGTGCTTTTGACTAATCTTGCATCCCTATAACTTAATTATAATTCTACTATCCCAACATACTACCATATATACCTCACCACATTTCGCATTAAGGCCATATAAGGAAGACTCCTTGTTACACATTTAATTATGGATTAATTTTCATAATCATCATTAACTTCATTCATATGAATTTTAATGCTAATTACTTACCTATTATTCTACATGATTAATACATTATTAATTATACGTTAATAATAATAATATATTCATGTGCTAATATATTGATACGTAATATATGCAAACTATATATCCTTAAGCGTGCGAAGATTTCTGCTTCCTATACTAATCGTTAAAATGTCAAAACTTTCAAATTTACACAAGTCTATTTTCATACAATAACTTACAAATTAGTTGATATCCTTAGCCCAACAGTAGACTTGTATTAGTAAAATAGAATCAGATACCAAGCTTAATTTATATTAATACAGTAGAATTAGCGTCTCTTTTCAAGGAATAGAAACTTACAATTTGAACCCTTTATAATCTATTCAACTTTTACACACACGAACTTGAAGTGAAAAGGAATTTATATTTAAATTACGGAAATAGGCAGTGAAAACTACAAATAAGAGAATTCATACGTTACACACCATTTTCTAACCTATTTTCTCTTTATTATCCTTTAACACATCAATAAAGAAAAGATGGACGTGGAACATAATATGAAATATTCAAATTGCAATAGCAAAACAAATTCTACTATTTTAATATAAATAAAATAATTCACTCATAGGAATTTGCCTGGCTCCTTTTGGATTTGATTCACTTTTGCTCCTAGTTCTCTTTTAGATCTCTTCTTTCGAAACATATAGCAATTGAATTGTATATAAATTAGATTAAGAATCAGGGGTAGGGAAGAAATAGAATTAGAAATTGAATATTTAAATACATAAAATCCCTTGCTTGGATATCCTAAGTGATTCTGAATCATAGAGAAGAATAAGAATGACAAAGTTCCGTTAGCATTACAATAATTTATGAATAAAAGTGAGGGGCTAACCTCTTATTTAAAGTGGTTAGAAGGCACCAGAATCATCACATTTTTGTCGGTTTAAAATAATAAAATCTCGATCACTGACGCCTAAGAAAACCCTAATCGCCTTCACTACATCGATCTATCACTCACCATCAAGCAGTCGACCGGTCTTAGTGAGGGGTTGACTAGTCCCCTTATATTTGGATGGTATTAATTGTTGCAGTTTTTTTTATTTTATACTTATTTTTTCACTAACTTTAACCTTTTCTCAAACGTTAAGTACCCCTTAATGTTAGAAATATTTATTACCATATTAATTTATATGTTAACATTATTTAAATTCAAAATTTTTATTCACTTGAATTATTTTAAATTTTAAAACTTCAAACGTTAATAACTTTTCCGTTTGAGCTTCGATTACAAAACTTTATATGTGAAATTGATCAAAAAATTGCCACGAATGCAATAGTGTTACTTTCATGGCCAAATTCAAACATGTAAAAAATTTACATTTTTAACCTTATCATTAATTAATTAATTTCTTATTAATTTTCAAGGGGTATTACAAGAAAACTTAAAGGTTTAATTAGTAATCGGTAGGATACTACGAGGGCTAAGGTCCTAGGACAAGAAATAACATGGGAAGGGTCCGTTGAGATGCTTGAGGAGAATTCATTCCTAGATTAGAGATATCGATAATGTTTTGAGCATTTCTATAATTGGAACATGGAAGTATGACCATGCCAGAGTATTTGTAGAAGTCTAATGCTGCATCCAAGTATGAGGCCGATTTGATTAGAACCTCGAAGTAGAAGGTGGATATGTTTGTCTTAGGGTTGAGGCTGGAGCTGAGCAATAGGATGATGACTCATTTCGCACTTCTATTTAATGAAATGATATATAATAGGGGTATTATGAGCTTATATATACTGAGAAGAAGAATGTGAGGATGAAGGCTCAAAAAGATAAGAAAATGAAGTTCACCTCATATTAGAATGGTAAAATTGGTCAACAACAAAAAGGAAAGGCTCAAGAGGGTGAGCCCAAAAAGATGTCATTAAGGTTACTTGTTATAACTATTGATAGAAAGGGATTATGCATCTCAGTTCCTAAAAATGGCTAGGTGACTAAGATCAAGTTCTTTAATAGGGATAAACCTGTTTGAATCGGGCCAGCCTAAAGCAGGTTAAATGGGTGAATTTAAAAAAATTTCTTTTCTTTTTGTCTTAATTAAGTCTATGTAGCCTAAATGGATTTTAGATCCAATCTAAAAGTTTTATATAAAGTCTTCATTTTATTTGGTTCCGTTTAAGAAGATTTTGCTTACAAGTATATCAAAATACTTATTTGTGTGAACTGCACATACCATCGATAAAAGAGTACATAGTTAATGGGTACGTACATATGTGCCGGGATTTACACTGCAATGGACCCATTTCCCCTTTACATATGCCTTTGTCGTCCATGGTATTTGTTTATATGTATGTACGTATATATTTATGTAGATGTATATGTATATATGTATATTTGTGTATGTGTGTATAGATATATTTGTGGGTGTATTAAAATCACATTAGATAACTTTATGTAATTAAAAATATAAGATAAACATTAATAAATTTGGTTTCAATCAAAGATATTTTTGATATATAAAGTTACGTAACCATACAAGAATTTATTTATAAATTTGAAATAAATCAACATATGTATAAATCCATGTATATATGCAAAATTGCAATTTAACATTTGTGAACATTGTATTTATACTATATATATAATTGTAGTATAGGTTAAGTTTTAGTTTAGAAATGAAGCCAAAGTTTAGTTTTCTATTTATTTATAAATAATAAGTTTAGAAAAGGAAAATAAATATTTAGAACTTTAACAAAATTCCACTTATAAATTTGGACCAAATATTTCATTCTTATATGGACAACATTCAAAATGTTTGTATCCAGAAATAAACATATAGTTATAGAAATCAATCTTCAAGGAATAATAAATAATCTGCATAAAAATTTCATTTACAACTGTGATTGTAAGTTTTATAAAAAATATAAAACAGATCTAAATAAAAATTAACTTTCGAACTATATTTTTTTAATAACAAAATCACTAAAACAAAAGAAAAGGAATTGGCAAATCAGGCTAAATACTAAAACAAAAGAAAAGGGATTAGACGAATTAGGCATATGTAAATTCATTATAAGAAGAAATAGATCTAAACATTACATTGAAAAACATTAAATAAGCAAAGGCGATAAAGGATTCAAACAAATCAATTAGAGATAAACATATATAGTAAAGGAGTGAAGAATATATATGGATATGAAATAAATAGTACAATTTCCATATATTCATTTGAGATGGAAGAGGATATTGATTTATATATTACATAAGAATCAATTGAACATATGATAAATCTTACCAAATACAGGTATATGAATGATAAAACATATATAAATAAATTAATAGAAGAATCACCTTAGATGTTGCGTGTAAATCATACCTTGAGACGATGAATCAAAAGCTTTTAGACTCAAAGAACCGCCTTTTTTTGAAATTTTTAGGCAAAAGAGGCTACTAGAATTCGGCCATGGCATATAAGAATGAGGGAGAGGGAAATGGACAAAAAATGATTGAATAAATAGAACCCATAAAGTAGGAAATAAAAGAGAACTAAAGATACGGTTGATTCACCTTTCTTTAATTGTGTCTCAGCCCATTCATTTCAAATTCAAATAGATTCCTCCTTTCCCTTTGATTGTCGACCATAGGAAAGATGGTACGGGCCTTAAAAATTCCAAAATCCCATTATCATTAATCTCATTAAATCTAATTTAAATGTTGTACTGAAATTGTATCAATGCATGCATTTATAACTTTTATATACACACTTTTATCTTGTAGGATCTCATAAAATTTGTATTTTAGATGAAACTAATTTTAGCCTTACCTACCTACTCTTAAGTACAAGACCTTATAGAAAGTTGTCAAGTCAACTTCACTCATCATCAATCGTACTTTATCTAACGAAGTCTGACCTTACTGATACATCATTATGTATCATGGGGGGAGTGACTCTTGAGATTAAATATTATCTGTTCTTAGGTACTTTTGAAACAGTTTTCCTACATACTCACATATTCAATCAAATCGAATTTTCTTATTTCCTTTGCATGTTATATTTTTAAACTTATGTTTTATATTCAATGAACCTATTAGAAATATATTAGTTATGCATCAAATAACATGCTCAGTTTATGTTAATTCAACCATGAATTAAACGTAGTATGTGGAACTATTTTTTGTATTATTAGACTTTTTGACTTTATACGTCTTCATGTATCAATCGAAAGAGTTCACCAACTCTTATTTCACTCACACTAAACAGTGCTTTGTCCTTGATTCCAAAATAGTTATAACAAATTATAGATGCTTCTGTGTTATTTAGCTAATTCAACAAAACCATTATTCCAATAGATTTATCAAAACTTTCATAACAAATAAAACTATATTCACTTTCAATCAATACAAAAATTTAATTATCATCTCATAAATAATATTTGATAAATAATATTTGGTATATTTACAAAAAACTATTTTTCATATCATGATGCATCCACTGATAAGTATTTTATGCTTGCTTCCACTATCCTTAATTACTTTAAAAACATATGAAATATGAAGCTCCATTCAACTACTTGTCATGGGCTATTTGTTTCCTTCACTGTAATTAGTTTACAGGCGAGAGTTTTCGATCAAATATCTTAACTTCATTGAAATGAATTTTATAGAAAATAGTTTTTATGTGAAAAACACAATTGGACTTAAAAAATTACATTTCACATTCCATATTAAGTATCCACTAGCATTTTATACAATTGTTACTTCCAATATCACTTCATGAAGTAGGGTTGACCATCCACTCTCATCATCCTAGCTATACCTAAGTAACATCCACTCTTGTACAATCGTTATCCTTTTTTAAATTGTCAAACCGTTCATAGGGAGGTCCTTATCGTAGTCAATTGTATTGATTGCGTGAGTTCATATTGTGCTTTATTTGTTTATATCTAATGAACTAATAATGTTGAAATTTCGTACATTACAAATATGAGCATTCATCATATAATGTTTATATGTGATCGAATACAAATCAAATGTCTATATCCTTGTATTGCTTAAGGGTTCAAAACTCATGGAAACAATACAAAGTCTATGGAAAATAAACATTTAAGCGAGTAAGTTACTAATGTGTTTAGTAGTAGTTAGGCTGTTACATGGGTCTTAAAACGACAACATACGGATTTATGGTAAGTATATATTATATTTCTTTATCAACCTTTAATTAAGTCATTCGTATAGCTTAACCAATAAACATTTTATTAATTTTATTAGTTTCACAAATTTATTGATGTAGATTATTTTAAATTTATGTAGCAAATGTTCTTACATATTCGAAAAGTTAAATGTTACCATTTCATTTTTTTTAATAAGGCTCCTACTGGATTTTATGTTTTTAGAACCCAAAAAAACATAGAAATCTTTCAATTTCTCTAGCACACAATAGGAGTCACTTTCCTTGAGATTCTTACCTTGACTTTGCTCAACAAATCATAGGCCCATAAGCGATGAATAATACCTTATCGGTTGTATGATATTAAACTCCTAACTTGTGGTCTTTTCCCTAATATCAATCTTAACCTTGAGTGTGCTCAACAAATGGAAAGAGATTATTTAGTCATACTCACCCTATCATGGCTCATTTTTCCGTACCGATTTAAACCGACTTAAACCACATTGGTCATCCAAATCGCACGGAGAGACGGATAGTGAAAGAAAGAAAGAAGGTAGAAATAGAAAGAAGATAGAAGAAAAGGAGAACAATCAGAATCTCACAGCGGATCGAATAAACAATGATATAAATAAATCTTTACACAAAACCAAAACTGTTGCTTATATAACATATACAGATTTTACATCAAAGTTACAACACACTCGGACAGTTATTCAATCCCGTCCTTACAATAACGACCACATGACAAAAAACAGACTGAATATAAACATCTACAAGAATACGTCTCTTGATCCAACTCCTTCTCCTAAAGCTTCCACTTTTCTAGCTAAACTTGGAAATATGCTCGGTCTGACCCGAGCATATAGGAAAAACACGAAGCTCGGGTCAGTCTGATATACCAGCATGAGAAACACACTCAACTTGATTATTAAAGTTTAAAAATTCTTTGGAAATCAAAAGCATCTCGTAAGACCACGCCACAAATAAACATTTCGGGTTTTTACGTTACGATAGCCAAAACATTTCTCATAAAATCCTCTGATATTATAATAGTGTCTATATACAATTACTTATTCAAATAGCTGAAAATTTTACATTATTAAATTCCAGCATACTAGCCACAAAGCGGGTAATACAATCAAAACCGTAAAAGGCTTGTAGGGAGAATGGATTTCCAACGAATGACTAGGCACTGGGCTACCACCTATCACAGTACCCGGTCTAAATCAGCATACTTAGGATCCACCCTAAATCCCCTACAACATAAGATCGGACTACCCCTTACCAGATAGCCCGAGTAAGATCACCCCACGGTTGGGATCAGCAACCGCCCACACAACCGAGATAAAAAGGGACTTCTAGACAGGGATGAGCTCACTTTACTTGGGCGCTACCCACTTAGCCATGCTGCATGACCCTTGATTTTCAATCATTTTCGGTTGATGAACCTCAAGGCTAAGCATTACCTTTTTAGAACATATAACTTAAAATGCTCATCGTCCACCTGACGACGTTCTGAAAGCATTCGTCTATACAAGTCCGTTCTGGGTTGGAACGAAACCGAAGGCACTATTCCTACTACATCCATTTTGGAATCACCCTCAGGATTAGTAGCGAGTAGCCCTCGCACTTCACTACTCCATCTTCGACTCTAAGCTCTTGTCTTCATCACGAAAATATTCTCGTTGGATCGAAGTGGTTTTTGGATTACAAATCTGATCCCTGTCTCTTCGAAACAACATTCTCTATTTTCCAGTATACTCAACCCCGGTTCTTTAGGAAATACACCGATGAAATGCAAGATCGGAGTTCCCCTCCTAACCGTTAGTGGATAGGTCTCTTTATAATTCATCCTAGAGAACAAATGAGTTTATACGTACGGTATAACACCTCGAACGTTAACGATACCATATAATTCTCGAGTTTCCTCTAGATTTTTCCAAAGTTAGGTTTTTGTCTAATTTTGATAGTCGGTTTTTAACTGTCAAACAATCAATCGATACAACCAAGTTATTTCTCATTGCAACTATAAGCCTTGTTCACATTTAAAATCCAAATGGATTAAAAATTACTAAGAAAGCTTAGTTCATTATATATATATAACCACTTCCTCCCAAATCATTCGTATGAAATTTCCAAATATTATTTCCAAGTTTATTAAATAAAATACTCTTTATAAAGTTATTATAAACTATTACTTAAAACAACATTTATATTAAAAGGTTATATTGATGAAAATATACTTAAATACTAACTCATTCAAAATTAACATTCAAATTATTATTACAAAAATAGTTTTATACTTGGAAATAGTTTAAATAATACCTACTTATAAAAATTATACCTTTATGAAGATTTCCAAAAAATAATAATAAACTACTTTTGATATTTCAAAAATATTTATTAATTCTTCTAAAGTATTTCTAAAAGTAATATTTAATTTTTTTAAAACAAAACTAGTTTCAAAATCAATCCAAAACAAAATAAGCCTTATAGGTTTCAACGGTACTTACCAATTTACAGTTCACTGTTCACAGTCACAGATATTCAAATCAACCAGCTTTCGTAGATCGATTCACATTATATTCTCAAATATAATTAACAGGCAAATACAAATACATGCATGATTAACAGATCAGAGATTATCATTTCTAGTGACCAATTACACAGATAATATCAGATAGATGGCTTAAACTATCCACAGAAATTTAATTAACTATTCAGCGGAATAGTGTCTGTTTCCGCTGTCCAGATGTCACACAGTTTGAATAATCTACGATTAACACATCTATTCAGTTTGGGAACCTTAACGGATAGGCCGTATAAAGTTATACAATGGCATTCATTACCAAACGGTTATTAAAATCAATCTGAATAAGCTTATTAAATTTTACTTATTTAATTTCACAATCGATCGTATGACGGCGTAGCATCCGTCGATACGAACCATCCACCCAAAAACACTTTATATGTGAAATTAAATAATTATTATAAATATAAAATTTATCAAGAACTTAATTTAATTCAAGGTTTTATCATTTTTTTTCCTAATCCTTTGCTTAACTATATCCTAATTTTATTCAGACAAAACTCAAACATAATAATAAAGTTGATTTTTAAAACTTAATTAATTTACCATAAAATAGTTTATACTACCCTGAGTAAACAAATTTTATTCTTTTAAAATTCTTTATAATTTAAACTTTAACTAAACATTTAAAGATTAAAGGAAATCGGTTTAAAATAATTTCTTTGACTAGCTTGTTTGTTAGAACATTGGAAAGTTTAACTTTTGAAGATTATACTTTTACTTTGAACTTTGTTATAAACCAAATCCTTATTCCACAAATTTAACACTTAAATTATTAAGCGGGCCGAAGCCTAAACAAAGAAGCATAGACCCGCCTTCCTTCTTCCAAACACACGACTCCAGTTCCTCCTCCAGGAATACATGCAAAAATCGAACGACAACATCGACTCTTGAAATGACACACCCGCGAATCAATCGATAACATCACCGAGCCCATACGTCTCGCACCCCCACCGCATCGATGCACCATCGAACACCTGATCTCGCATAGAACAAACATGCATTGATAAGCATGCATATGTAGGCCAAATCTTCGACCATGTCACTGCCTGACACCTCCTTCCATCTCCACATCATTGCCAGTACCCGATTTGCCATTCGCCGATGCAAACTTCGCCCCCGATCGACAAATCAATCTCTAGTTCATCAATTTCAAACCACGAAACCACCCTATCATCACAAATCGATCCTCCTCGGCATCGATTGACCTCTTCCTCGCATGCACCCTATCTCTGATGAAAGCTCATCCATGCCACTTCCTCCTAGCCAATTACCTTAAACTCGGTCGCACCATCACGCCGCGAAACCATCGCGACTTCACCCAAAGCCAACACCAGTTTAAACCCTAATGTCAACTCTCTCTTACAATTCATGCCCAAAACCACGATTCCGCCATGGTCGGCACCTCCCCTAGGTCCATCAGCCCCTTCCAGTCCTGGCCAAACCACCCCATGGCGACGAGATCGCCAGAAATAAATTTTTGAATGGAAATCATGCATCCTTTAATTTCTCGTGCTATAGATCACTAAAAATTTCAATCTTACATCTAAAATTCATATTTTCACCCAAGAATCAAAGCTGCATGTATAAATCCTAGAATTAAAAACATTTATTTTTACAAAAAACTGGATTGTTTTACTGTAAATTGGAACCCTATTGGACTACAAAGCATAATGCGCTCACAAACTATTTTTAACATGAACTATACACAAAATTTAACACTTTACTAGTTTATAACATCCACAAACATAAACTAGATAAAGAAGGAAAGAATTTTGAATACTGGAATGAACCAAATTTTCACAGTTTAACAGATAACAGAACAAATTAAATTCCACGTTAAAAATCAAGGTTTCTCACCTTAAACATTTTAATTCTAGAAGCTTTAAAGTTGAAGTTTGAAATATTTAAACTGAAAAATTGAATTCTTGAAAATCTTGCTTTGAATTCTCCTGGTGGTTTGGATTAAACAGAGATCACCAGACTTGGCTACAGGGTGCCTTCTTTTCTCTTAGATTTGTTTGTTGTAGCTTGAAATTTGAATAGAGGCTATATATTTTTAAGTTACGGGTTTTAATTTTCCCAAAACAACTCAGATCTAAATGCTCATCTTTATATACATATATTTGCAGCCTACAGATGATAGCCTAAAATGATCTTTTTGAGGCTGAAATGATATTTGTTATGCTGAGAAAATTTTGAAAAGAAAACAGAAATAATTATATTAGATTTTATTCAGGTTGCTTATGCCAAATGTAAGTACATGTCTACTGATAAAATTTTCTTTTTTTTACTAACCCATAATTTTATACTTTGTTAAAACTTGTTTTGCTACTTGTTTATGTTAACTTGGTTTTTGTTATCCTGTTTTATTAATAGCTAAAGGTTTACAAATTTTCTTATTATTATATTCATAATATAAACCATACAATATCTAAGGTATATGTAATTATATTTAGGAAATTAGGCAGCCCAAATTATCTTTGGCAAAGCTGGTGTTACACTTATATATTTTAAAGAGATATAGTTAAGAAACCAGACAACTACATTAATATTTCTTGTTCAATATGTTTTATACTGGTATATACGTATTTTAAACAAAATGAAATAATATACCCAATATACATATGTTAATTTAAAACAAGTATTATAAAGTGATACTAAACTATTTTTAAGCCTTTATGTATATATGTAACCATATATTCACTTTTTAATTTAAAATATAGAAATATATTATTCCAAAATAAATCAAGCACTTCCTTCTTTATTAATTTATAATATAAAAATATATTACTTCAAAATAACTAAGTTCATTTATGCGTATATAGTTTCCTATTTATTCGAGTGATTATTATACACATCAATTTATCACATTTTTATCTATTAAATATTATAAACTTATCATTTCATATATACAACCTTTCTAACTTAATGTATATATATTATTAGTATATTACTTAAAATAACTAAGTTCGTTTATGCGTATATAGTTTCCTATTTATTCGAGTGATTATTATACACATCAATTTATAACATTTTTATCTATTAAATATTATAAACTTATCATTTCATATATATAACCTTTCTTACTTAATGTATATATATTATTATTATAGAAGTTTTCAACTCTTTTTATTTTATATAAACAACATTGTTTATATATATGCTAAAATCAAAATATCACTTTTGCTTCATTAAGAATTTTTATCCAACTTTATTACATATAAATTTATTATCCTATATGTAGAAATATTTGATTTACAGTAAATTTAAATTTCCTATTATATTTCAAATTTAGAATAAATATAAATATTTATCTTTGAAAACAAAAATACATATTTTTAAATCTAAAACAATATATACATTTTTTCTTTAAAACAAAATATACATTTAAGAAATTCTATTAAATTAAATTTGTAATTTGATATAGATTTGAAAGTTACACTAGTGTAGAAAATTGTTTAAAATCATAAATCATTTATTAATTGGAATATTAAAATATAATATTATTGTACAATATTCTTGAGTATTATAAACTAATATTCACAACTCAGGATGTCCAAAATCCCGGGTTGTTACACACCCTATCATGACGACATAAGTATAATGTACGTACCTTAAATTTTCTCAAGAAATACATATAGTTATCTTACCTCGTCCATTCAATACATTAATAATACTACACATAACATCTCCAGCTGAAGTTTGCTCAATAATATGAGAGTATTTAAGTAATTTATTAATGTATAAATGGTAGTGAAAAACATTTACATTAGACACTTATAAACTTTAATATATATTTATTAGGGTGATATCGATTTAGGAAATAATGTATTTCTTATAAAAAAACCCTTGTGATTCAGTATTAGACACATCTGAAATCACAATATACGTACGATACATATGTATTTATTCTTCAAATCTAATTTAGGTTTATTTCAAGTTTTAATTAATTTTATACATATCTATTTATATATAAGTATTAGTTTATTTGTAGTTTCAATAATTTAATTTACTTATATAACATATACATGTATCTTATTAATTAGATCTTATTTAATTAATTCTAATTTATTATTATTAATTAAATCATATTTAATCTATTTTGTTAAATATATAGCTAATATTTTAATTAATTGAATTTAAGTTTCAAACATTAAATTTACTTCATCCATCCTAAACAATTTAAAGATGAACACAGACTATAATATTCATAGTAATTATGTACATATATCATTATATATGCACAATATTTATTTATTAACTTTTAATTACTTTAATTAATCAAAACATTTTTAATTCTAATATGATATTAACTAAACTCAAAATTTATCATCATTTACCTTAAACAAATTAAGATGAATATACACATATCGTTATACATATTTTAATTTAATTAATAATTAGTTAATTATTTATTTGTTTATTTATATATTAATCCAATTAATTAAACAATTAAGATGAACAATTTGAAATTTAAGTCTTTACCTGTCAAAACCATTTTTGAAAAGTTTATAACATTTATAACATGTCATATTTCAGAATTAACTTTAAAATTCAAATATAATTTTAAATTTTAAAAAATATTTTGAAAAATTAACCCAAGACCCACAATTTGGGCCTTTATATTGGGGTTAACCTTTGGACTTGCTTGGCTAGCCAGTAGCCAAGCAGCGTAGAGTATTTGATTATCCAAAGTCAATCATTCGACACTACCTTTCTATACACTCTACTAAATGGGTTGGTTTTAATCAGTTAGCTCTAACATTGCTAATTTATACCACAGAGACTTTTTGGCCCTGATATCCTAGTTGGTACTAGGCTAGGCAGAAGTGGGTTAAATGGGATGAAGTTCAAATCCTTTCTTCCCATTTTAGTCTTAGTTAAGTGTATGAAGCCTAAATGGATTTTAAATCAAATATAAAAGTTTTAGATAAAATATTCAATTTATTTAATTTTGTTTAAGATTTTTTTTACAAGTATATAATATACTTTTTTGTGTGCTATGCATGCATGGTTAATAAAAGTGTATATATTTAACAGGTATGTATGTAGGTACTGGGATTTACACCACAACAGACTCATTCCCTTTATATATATGCACTTGTTGTCCATGATGTTGGTTTAAAATAAAGTATGTGTGTGTACTAAAATCACATTAGATAACTTTGTGTACTTAAAATCCAAAATTAACATTAATAAATTTGATTTCTATTAAAGAAAGATTTGACATATAAAGTTACATAATTATACAAGATTTTATTTGTAAATTTGACATAAAACAACATATTTATAATTCCATATATATATATATATATATATATATATATATATATATATGCGATATTACAATTTAACATCTTAGATTTGAAACAACGTATATTTTGAATGTTGTACTTATATTTTGCGTGTGTGTATGTGTGTGTATATGCATGCATGTATGTATAAGTCTGATTTAAATGTAAAAATATCTAGGATAACTTCTAATTTAGAAACGAAGCTATAGTTTAGGTTTTTTTATAAACATTACGTTTAGAAAAGGATACTGAATATTTAGAATTTTCACTAAAGTCCAACTAGACCAAAAATGTTATTCTCATATGAAATACATTCAAAAATTTTGTATCCAAAAATAAACTGTATGAAATCAATCTACAAAGAATAGTAAGTATTTAGCATAAAGAATTCATTTACAATTTTGAATGTAATTTTTATTAAATTATAAAATAGATTAAATATGTAATGGTCGGGGATTTTTGATTCTCAAAAATCGACATTTATACGTTCACTATATAAATTGTCGAACATTCAAGTGCCGAAAATACCAGGCCATTAGGGTAAAAGAAGAAAGAGGTAGAAGAAGAAAATAGAAAACAACATCAAAATCTCATAAGCGCAGCAGGACAATATATAATAGATAACAATCGATCTTTATAAAAAAAAACTGTGACTGTTTTTATATATTACATCATCATAGTACATACAAAACAATAGCATAATACTGGACAGTTATAATAACTTGTCCTCACAAAGCTGAATATACAGCATACCATACATAGCGGAATATAAGTTAGATACACGATGTAAGTCTCCGTCATCTTGGTCATCTCCTGAGCTCCATAGCATCATGTCTTGTATCTGTAATACTTGGTCTAACCCGAGCATTATAATAAAATAACACCAGAGTCTGTCTAGAAAATCAGCGTGAGAAAACACACTCAATTGAATTATTAATGTTTTAAAAAATCCTTTGACATAAACGGTATCTCGTAAGACCATGCCACAAATAAACATGTCGGGTTTTTACCTTACGATAACCAAAACATTTTATATCAAAATCATCAGATATTATAATAATGTGTGACGACCCGGGTTTTGATGGCGGTTAATTGGGTAATTAACTAATTTTTAATTATGGAAAATATTGATTTTTGTTAGTCGAACAAATACAATTCTAACAATTATATTATCTGGATATATGCATAAGTGATTTAAAAATGATATTAGATATTGTTTTATAAAATCTTTGGATACGATAACAATACACAAATAAATGTATGCATGTATGTTATATGAAATAGGTATGAACACAAGCATATATGTGCATGATAGTGGAAATACAAATGCAAGAATAAAAGGATAAGTGCATAACCATGTATATACACATACAAGAGAATATGTATGCATATCTATATGTCAATTCAGGTAGTAATACGTGTAAACATGGTAGAAGAAGCATCATCATGACTTGAATTAAATGCAAGCACACAACCTCGTAAATACATATCTTTTCCATCATACAACACATTGTATCAAGTCAAAACAAATCACAATCAAGCCATATAATTAAAATAAAAAAATAATAATAAAGAAGCTTGCTGTGTAAGCTGCAACCTATACTTCATATACCTCCTTACGGTTTCAATCTCTTGGATTCAAACTAAGTATCACAAAAGAGGTACCACCACCGTATTCCTCAACTTAAAGAAAATGAAACCACTATACTGAGGAAGATCAAAATAATAAGAGTATACAAAACTGGAATCTCAAACCAGATATTCATCAAGCAGTAAATGGTCAACCTGAAGCATTCAATTTTCAGATTTAAGCTATTCAAGTTTTGAACAATCTCAACAACTTTTCAACCCGCGTCAAATTCAAGATTAATTTCAAAGTTCCCAGTTTCAAAACAATTCAGGTTCAAAGCTTCAAAATGTTTTAAGCTCTGTGCATCAACAAAAGTGAGTAAATATATGTTTAAAAGCTTAAGTAGGGCTGAATCTGGGCATATGAATACCTGAATTAGACTTGTGCTTTACTTGTATACACACACACACACACACACACACACATATATATATATATATAAATGTTCAGAAATATGTGTATATCTGATCTGAGCCTGTTGATGTGTTTGTCCTTCTATGTTAATTTAGGTACAGAGCTTAACCAATTCTAAAATTTAAAACTTTTTATCTAATCATGTTTAGGTTTTGAGATCCAAACAACATATGACTGTTCAAACACAGATTAGAGTTTAAAATTTGTATTTAACAAAATAAGTTTGAAATCCTCTAGACTTAAGCTAAGACAGTGAAATATTTGAAAATGTTAAAAAATTAAACTATATATTTTGTAGATTCAAGCATGCAGGTTGAATCGACTTTGAAGAACTTGATTTTTAAAACAAATTTTGTAAATTTTCGTTTGGATTTAGGGTCGAATTTCTGCGATGATCAGAAAAGGGAAATCGAGCTAATTGCGGCGACCGAGTGGATTTTGGATGTCATGGTTATCGTCGAAGCTAGCTGAAGGATTGACGCATTCGAGAAAAATGGGAAATGATTTTATAGTTCACGGTGGCGGTGGCTAGGCGGTAGACTAGGGTTCGTTTTTAGTTTTTGATTGATGGGTTCTCGAGACGAATGCAACACCATGGAGTGACCGGAGTGGTTAGCAATAAGGGAATAACTGCTGGAGATGGAGACGATGAGTCAGTGAAGATGGCGAGGTCTAACGTGGTTGGGTTCATCGGCGGTGGGTTGTATTCCGATCGAGTAGTTTATGGCTTTGGAATCGATGGGCTCGATTTCGTTTTGGTTGCGTTTTCACCAAACTGGGTTATAGTAATGACTGGAGGAAGCGACGGCGTGATATTGGTGCCATCACGGTGGGTCAGATCGGAGGGAAGCCGTCGTGAACGTGCACAATGGACGCTTGCTTCTGGCGAAATTAAAGACTATGGGGTGTTCGGGTCATACTCGAGTTTGAGCGTGGGTTGACTCGAAGTAGTTAGGGTGGTGAGTGAGGCGGGATTTTATGAATCTTTACTCGAGGATTTCGTGTAAGATCTCGAGTTGTGCTGAGTGTTATCTGTTTTAATAGTAAAGGTAAATTTTTGAAATCCAGTCCAGGTTTTTTTTATAAAGACAAAAGTAAGTTTTAAAACTAATCAAGCCGAATAAATTTTGTATTGTAATTCAAAGGTGTTTTCAATTTAGAACATTAGATCAAAATTTTTAAGAAACTCAAACAAGTTTTAAATAAGAATGTTTCTAGTTACAAAGTCACATTCAAAGTAATTACAACAGTAATGTTTAAACTAAGTTTCAAAATTTTATCTTTAATGGTTAAGTTTAAAGGATATGACAATCAAGTTTCCAAACATAAATATTTGTAAAATTTAATTAAACAAGTTTGAAAAAAATGGGTTTGATCTCTTGGTAATCAATTAAAGATGATTAATCTATTAAGGGTTAATTACTCAGTGTAACAAAGTAAACGATTGATTTATCAAGGGATTAGAAAAGGGTTAGTTAATTATAAGTGTGATTAATTGAAGGATAATTAATCAATGGAATTGATTAAAAGATAATTAATTTAAGTAATTAATGAGAATGGGTGAAAGTTAATTAATTAATTAAGAGTTAATTACTTATTGTAATTAAAGTATAATTGATCAAGGATGATCAATTAAGATAGATAATTAAAAGAAGATTAATTAATTTGTTTGTAGTTAGTCAATGTTAAGTAAGGATAATCGAAATGATTAAAGATTAGTAATTAATTTAATTAGAGATTGGTTAAATAAATTTTGGAAGTGATCAATCTTGCCATGATTGATTGAATGTTGTAAATGCCTTGAATTGGTTGATATCTCTAATATGAAATGTTTGTGATATGATTAGATAGACGGTGATAATATAGTTATTTATCGATGATAAATTGTTGTGTATAAGTGACATTCTATTTAAAATTGAATTTTCATTTCACTTGAATAACTTGGGTTAAGATGACATTGGATTTCGAAGAGATCAGAGTCGGGTATTAGTAAATACCCGAAACCACTTCGATTCTTTATAGATTGATTTGTGACATCAATAGGCTGGGATGGAATGATCTAAGTGAATTGGACCATTTAATCTAAGTTTGGTACTTAGAAATTGATGTCTGAATAAGTGTTGTCTGTAGCAAATTGTGAATTTGTAAAATTGATATAAGTTACCTCGAGTTTTATATAAGTTGTATGCACTTGTATTCCATATTAGATGGGTTTACTCACGCTGGTTTCCAGCCTGACCCGGGTGTTACTTTGACGTAATGCACGGGTCAGACCGAGTATTATGAATTTTCAGGTAAGGACGTTCTGGAGCTCAGAAGGCGAGATGGATGACAGGAACGTATGGAGTGTTTCCGCTGTATTTTATTATTGTACATCTGAGACATGTTGATTGTGTATATCCAGTGTCTGTATATATTTGTAACTCTGATGTACTATAAATGTAATCGATAGAATAGTATTCTTTTGTAAACTGTTATTATTTGTTATTATATTTTATCCACTGCGAATGTGAGATGTTGGTGTTTCTGATCTTCTATTTCTTCTATCTCTTTCTTCTTTTTCCTAACTATCTGGAATTTTCGGGATTGAAAATTCCGGGTCATTACATTTGGTATCAGAGCTGAAGGTTAAGCGAGAACTTTGTCTCTGGTGGGGATTACTCATTAAATAGAGTCTGAAGTACTCTAGAATGAGTTGAGTGTATATATATATATATATATATGAGAGCCAATAGTCTACGTTTGATTTTATATCGGTAGACGGCGACCTATGGTAACATAGCGAAAGTCGTGTGTGCTGATGAGAGCCAACAGTCTACGTTTGATTTTATATCGATAGACTGCGACCTATGATAACATAGCGAAAGTCGTGTGTGCCGCTGAGAGCCAACAGTCTAGGTTTGATTTTATATCGGTAGACTGCGACCTATGTAGGAGTGGAGAAGTTTCATTTTGACAACGAAAATCGAGGGCGCTTATGCCTACAGTTACATGGACTTTTGCTGTGATGGCAATGTAACCCTGGAAGGTAACTGCGATCTGTTGTGGGTTCCATGGCGTAATCAAGAGGCGCGGAGTGCCTACAGTTATATGGACTTTTGTTGCGATCGCAACGTAACCCTGTAATGTAACTGCGACCATGAATGGGGGTGATGATTTCCAGAGCATTCTCACCAAAGATATATCCTCTATTTTCAAAAACCGTTTTCAATATTTTTAATAAAATTATTTTTCAAAGTATTTTCACTGGATGTGGGAAACGGGTCTACCAAGCACTTATAGATTTTCAATCGTACACCTGATCAACGTATGACCGAATTTCTATGAGAACAAGGATGGACTTGTCAAAACATTGAGCTATAAATTTTTTTTATAAAAACTATTTTAGTATTATTATATAGATTTTTAAAGTATTTTAAAATGATCAAAGAAAATTTATCTGATTTTAAGTATTTAATAAATTCTGACTTCGTTCCTTTTCGAGGACGAAAAGATTTTAAGGGGGGAGGAATGTGACGACCTGGGTTTTGATGGCGGTTAATTGGGTAATTGACTAATTTTTAATTATGGAAAATATTGATTTTTGTTAGTCGCACGAATATAATTCTAACAATTAGAATATCTAGATATATACATAAAGTGGTTTAAAAACGATATTAAATATTGTTTTATAAAATCTTTGGATACGATAACAATACACAAATAAATGTATGCATGTATGTTATATGAAATAGGTATGAACACAACCATATATATGCAGGATTGTGGAAATACAAATGCAAGAATAAAAGGATAAGTGCATAACCATGTATATACACATACAAGAGAATATGTATGCATATCTATATGTCAATTCAGGTAGTAATACGTGTAAACATGGTAGAAGAAGCATCATCATGACTTGAATTAAATGCAAGCACACAACCTCGTAAATACATATCTTTTCCATCATACAAAACATTGTATCAAGTCAAAACAAATCACAATCAAGCCATATAGTTGAAATAAAAAAAATAATAATAAAGAAGATTGCCGTGTAAGCTGCAATCTATACTTCAATACCTCCTCACTGTTTCAATCTCTTGGATTCAAACTAAGTATCACAAAAGAGGTACCACCACCGTATTCCTCAACTTAAATAAAACGAAACCACTATACTGAGGAAGATCAAAACAATAAGAGTATTCAAAACTGGAATCTCAAACCAGATATTCATCAAGCAATAAATGTTCAACCTGAAGCATTCAATTTTCAGATTTAAGCTATCCAAGTTTTCAGGAATCTCAACAACTTTTCAACCTTCATCAAAATAAAGATTAATTTCAAAGTTCCCAGTTTCAAAACAATTCAGGTTCAAAGCTTCAAACTGTTTTAAGCTCTGTGCATCAACACAGGTAAGTAAATATATGTTTAAAAGCTTAAGTAGGGCTGAATCTGGGCATATGAATACTTGAATTAGATTTGTGATTTACTTGTATTTATATACATATACACACACACACATATATACATACATACATACATACATACATACATATATATATATATATATATATATATATATATATATATATAAATCTCCGGAAATATGTGTATATCTGATCTGAGCCTATTGATGTGTTTGTCCTTCTTTGTTAATTTAGGTACAGAGCTTAAACAATTCTAAACTTTAATTTTTTTTATCTAATCATCTTTAGGTTTTAAGGTTCGAACAACATATGTTTGTTCAAACACAGATTAGAGATTAAAATTTGTATTCAACAAAATAAGTTTGAAAATCCTCTGGACTTAAGCTACGACAGTGAAATGTTTAAAAATGTTAAAAAATCAAACTATATATTTTGTAGATTCAAGCATGCAGATTGAATCGAATTTGAAGAACTTGATTTTTGAAGAAAAAAAATTCACAAATTTTCGTTTAGATTTGGGGTCGAATTTCTGCGATGATCAGAAAAGGGAAATCGAGCTAATTATGGCGATTGGGTGGATTTTGGATGTCGTGGTTTTCGTCGAAGCTAGCTGAAGGATTGACGCATTCGAGAAAAATGGGAAATGATTTTATAGTTCACGGTGGTGGTGGCTAGGCGGTAGAGTAGGGTTCGTTTTCAGTTTTTGATTGATGGGTTCTCGAGACGAATGCAACGCCATGGAGTGACCGGAGTGGTTCGCAACAAGGGAATAGCTCCTGGAGATGGAGACGATCAGTCGGTGAAGATGGCGAGGTCTAACGTGGTTGGGTTCATCGGCGGTGGATTGTATTCCGAACGAGTAGTTTCTGGCTTTGGAATCGATGGGCTCGATTTCGTTTTGGTTGCGTTTTTACCAAACTGGGTTGTAGTAAGGACTGGAGGAAGCGACAGCGTGATGTTGGTGCCATCACGGTGGGTCGGATCGGCGGGAAGCCGTCGTGCACGTGCACAGTGCACGCTTGCTTCTGGCGAAATGGAAGATAATAGGGTGTTAGGGTCATACTCGAGTTTGAGCGTGGGTTGACTCGGAGTAGTTGGGGTGGTGAGTGACGCGGGTTTTTGTGAATCTTTACTCGAGGATTTCGTGTAAGATCTCGAGTTGTGCTGAGTGTTATCTGTTTTAGTAGTAAAGGTAAAATTTTGAAATCCAGTCTATGTTTTTTTATAAAGACGAAAGTAAGTTTTAAAACTAGTCAATCCAAATAAATTTTGTATTGTAATTAAAAGATGTTTTCAATTTAAAACATTAGATCAAAAATTTTAAGAAACTCAAACAAGTTTTAAATAAGAATATTTCTAGTTATAAAGTCACATTCAAAGTAATTATAACAGTAATGTTTAAACTAAGTTTCAAAATTTTATCTTTAATGGTTAAGTTTAAAGGATATGACAATCAAGTTTTCAAAGATAAATATTTGTAAAATTTAATTAAACAAGTTTGAAAAAAGGGGTTTGATCTCATGGTAATCAATTAAAGATGATTAATCTATTAAGGGTTAATTACTTAGTGTAATAAAGTAAATGATTGATTTATCAAGGGATTAGAAAAGGGTTAGTTAATTATAAATGTGATTAATTGAAGGATAATTAATAATGGAATTGATTAAAAGATAATTAATTTGAGTAATTAATGAGAATGGGTGAAGGTTAATTAATTAATTAAGAGTTTGTTTGTAGTTAGTCAATGTTAAGTAAGGATAATCTAAAATGATTAAAGATTAGTAACTAATTTAATTAGAGATTTATTAAATAAATTTTGGAAGTGATCAATCTTGCTATGAATGATTGAATGTTGTAAATGCCTTAAATTGGTTGATATCTCTGATATGAAATGTTTGTGATATGATTAAATGGACCGTGATAATGTAGTTATTTATCAATGATAAATTGTTGTGTATAAGTGACATTCTATTTAAAATTGAATTTTCGTTTCACTTGAATAACTTGGGTTAAGATGACATTAGATTTCGAAGAGACCGGAGTAGGGTATTAGTAAATACTTGAAACCACTTCGATTCTTTATAGATTGATTTGTGACATCAATAGGCTGGGATGGAATGATCTAAGTGAATTGGACCATTTAATCTAAGTTTGGTACTTAGAAATTGATGTGTGAAATAAGTGTTGTCTATAGCAAATTGTGAATTTGTAAAATTGATATAAGTTACCCCGGGTTTTATATAAGTTGTATGCACTTGTATTCCATATTAGATTGGTTTACTAATGCTGGTTTCCAGCCTGACCCGGGTGTTACTTTGATGTAATGCTCGGGTCAGACCGAGTATTATGGATTTTCAGGTAAGGACGTTCTGGAGCTCAAGAGGTGAGCTGGATGACAGGAACGTATGGAGTGTTTCCGCTGTATTTTATTATTGTATATCTGAGACATGTTGATTGTGCATATCCAGTGCAGTGTCTGTATATATGTGTAACTCTGATGTACTATAAATGTAATCGACAAAATAGTATTCTTTTGTAAACTGTTATTATTTGTTATTATATTTTATCCGCTGCGAACGTGAGATGTTGGTGTTTCTGATCTTCTATTTCTTCTATCTCTTTCTTCTTTTTCCTAACTATCTGAAATTTTCGGGATCAAAAATTCCAGGTCGTTACATAATGTCTAAGTATAAATACTTATTCAAATAGCTGAAATGCTTGCATCTCACGTTCCAACATAGTTGGGCACAATCAAAACCGTATGATCGCTTATTGGAGATTGGTTTCCATTTAATGGCAGGGTTATTGGGGTACCGTCCATCACAGTGCCTGGTCTAGATCAGCGTACCGAGGATCACTACCAATCCCCTACAACCCAAGACCAGCCTACCCCTAACCAGAATAGACTAAATAAGATCACCCCACGGTTGGGATTAGCAACTGCCACACAGCCAAGATCAAGGGACTCTAGGCAGGGATGACCTTACCCTACTTGGGTGCTACCCACTTAGCCTTGCTGCACCCTCCTGTTTTAGCCGTTCCCAGTTGATGAGGTTTGAGGCTACGATTACCTTTTTAGCACACATTCACTTAGAATGCTCACCGTCCTCCAGTGACGATGGTCTGATAGCATTCGTCCATACAAGTTCATTCCCGGTCCCAACGGAACCGAAGGCACTACTACTATTACATCCATTTTGGAATTACCCTCAAGATTAGCAGTGATTAGTCCTTGCACTTCACTGCTCCATCTTCGAATCCAATCTCTTGTCTTCGTCATGAAAACATACTCGTTGGATCGAAGTGGTTTTCGGATCACAAATCCAATCTCGGTCTCTTTGAAAAAACGTTCGCTATTCCCGATTAACTCAACCCTGGTTCTCTAGAAAATAAACAGACGAAAATAAGGTCGGAGATCACCTCCTACCCGTTGGTAGATAGATTTCCTTATAAACTTCCTAGAAGAACGGACTAGTTTATACATACAGTATAGCACCTCGAATGGTAACTGTACCATATAATTCCCGTATTTCCATTAGATATTTCCAAAGTTATATTCGAGTCCAAATTTGATAGTCGGTTATTTAACTATCAAATAAATAATCATTCAACCAAACTTTTTATTTTCACTGAAAAACATCAAGTCTTATTAAATTTAGATTTTAAATAAATTAAATCATTTTATCCAAAAACATACACTTAAAACATTTAAATACAAAGCTACTTAAAATCTTTATTCAAAATAATACTTATGAAATTCTATAATAATTCTCCAAATAAAACTTTAGCCAAAAACTACTTTTAACAATAAAACTATTATATATGGTATAAATATTTAACAATCATCCTTTAAATCATAATACTAATTTAACGTTTAAAAATAATTAACTACTGAAATTAACTTAATTACTACTTACTCTAACACTTTTAAAACAATTAAATAACAAATTTTCCTAAAAACAATCATTTTAAAAACACCTTTAAAACTTCTAATTTATACTCAAAATCTTTCTTTGAAAACATACTTAGTTTTTCAGGAAAATACACATTCCACTCCAATCAGCACGTCTAATCATTTATAAATCTTTCTTGATTTATCTCCACTTTAATTTACGTCCCAATTCCATAAATTTACTTTCCCACATTTTTAAAAATAAACCATTATTTATTTTTAAAACAAATTCCCAACTCCTTATAAATTCTCATCGTGAATTTATAATTTCAAATTATCCACAGATAAATATCCCACTTTATTTATAAACCATGTTTATAAATCCCATAATCTCATTTCCCCTTATAATCACTTTTTCAAAACACTTAATCGATTTCCTTGAATTAAATTCCATTTTACAGTTTATTTCTTGATTTACTCAAGTTTATTCCAAAATCCACAAAATCAAAATTAACTCCCTTTTATAAAACCTTATCTAAATCTGAAACATTAATTTCATATTTTTCTTCTTCAAATTTCCTCTTTATTTTTCTCAAATCCATTTTAAACCTTAGATTTAAAAATAAATACCTTTATACTTAACCAAATCGCTTAAGCCCCATTATTAAATTCTTTTATTCAATTGTTTCAAAATAATTATCTTTCCATTTTTATAAATTATCAAGTAAAAAATTTAAAATCAAACTATTCATTTTTCCCAAATTCATTTCTTTTAAATTTATCCATCTTTACTATAAATTTCTTACTTTAAATTTTCCCTTTTTATTTCCCTTTAAAAATTCAATATTTATATTTTAAAAAAGCCACAATATATTAACATCAAATAAATTAATTTTTCCAACATAATATATCATAGATTATTCAAAATTTCATATATATCTGAAATGAAAATAAATTCAACATTTTTTAGGAATCCAGTTGGATCCCTCCAACTGTTTCCATGCATCCACAGATGTTAGCACGATATGAAAATACCGATCCCACTTCGAGGGAGATATCGTGGTAAATATGATCATTCGCTATTATGCGGGTGCATAGGGTCTCATCCACTATATAATGCGGGAATATCAATCACTCCAATATATATATATAAACTACTACTATATATAATATCACATCCAGACTGATAATAATTATCAATTTCAATCAATCAACCAATAATTAATTTTACTACTTAAAATTAATTGCAGAAATTCCAAATTGAGTGAAATTAACCCACCTTTGGTTCTATTTGCAACCCAATCCAAACCGGCTCGTCTCTCCACTATTTTAGACCTTGTATAAACATTATATGATTTGTTAGCATTTTAAATAATCGAACAAATTATTTTTAATAAATTTAATTAACAAATAATTTAATTTAAACTAATTTTCCTTTAAAAATCTTTTAGTAACTAAAATAATTAAATAAGTTAATTAAACAAGTAAATCACCATAATCTTTTAAAATAAACTAGTAAGAGAAAATACGTAAGTATATTTTTATATAGATATATTTATGCTTTTTCCTTCTTCTAAAATTAACAAAATAGTAGATACTTTGCTATAAAAAAAATTTGATAAACGGAATAAAAATCAACTAATTAAATTACAAGCTTCAAACTTAAGTAACACTGGATAAAAACGTTTAAAATCAAGTTACCTTAATACGAACCAGGAAATAAAAATTCATCAAGCTCCTGTTCTTACGCTTTGTACGAGATTTCAAACTCAATGCTCAACTCCACTACGCTGACGACCTCCATCACCAGCCATTACCCCTAGACGACCACTACACTCGGGTTTCCTGGCGCCACCTAGACCTCACGCGAACACCATCGACCTTCGACCCCGCCCAAGTCCATGCGTACACACGCACGTACGTGACCCCTCCCCAACAACGCTTACGCCTTGCAACTGCACTCAATTTCGCTCTACTCCATCATCGAACAGTGGACTAAGGCCTAAATCGTGATTCATAATCGCAACGACTTCCTTCCTCTCATGATTTCACAGTAGAGTCGCAATCAACTCGACCTAGAGATTCATTTTTTTAAATATCGTGAACTGATTGAAGAGGGAAAGAAGGGAAAGCGCGATTTTTAATTTAGGAAGAAGGAATAGGAGTCCATGATTGATTGTCGTTCTACCATTTTTCTTTCTTTTATTTTTTTTTATTTTTTTTGGAACCTCGGTTGTCTAAAAAAATGGAGAGGGAGATTGCGTGCTTTAAGCTGAGAATGGGGGGCAAGATAAGATGTTAATGTGCCCACAACAACTAGCTACAGTGACATTGAGGTGAAGGAATTTTTTTTTGATGTGCTATAAATTACAAAATCAATATATATATATATTATTTAAATTTTAATTGCCTCAAAATTTTCAACTTAAATTCTTGAACTCCTATCAAGACATGCCCCTAGACATTCATAATGTTATACCTCTATTCTGAATGCAAAGGAAAAGGTTTCCAGTCTTAACTCGATCGTATGGAGAAGATAGCTTTTTGGACCCATTTATTATATTGAATTTATGATGTAGATTTCTACGTGTTTACAAAACATATGACCACATGATAAGTCCAAATGCTATGAAATTTGAAATCCGATAATAATACACTATTACGGTGCAATGGAACTGGTTTCGTCGAATTCCGAGACTGTGCCTCATAAGGCTATTTTTAAGTATCAATTTAAACGATATATTTTCTAAACTGAACAAACCACTTTTAAATTCAATTTTAAAACTTCTATTATCTCCAGTAATTTTAATACAAATTTTACAAGCCTTTCAATTATTTTGAACCAGCTTGAAACTCCAAATTCACTATTTTATCCAATTTTCAATTATTAAATTAAATAATTAAATCATCAATTGAATAGTGATTTTTAAAATTCAAGTTAAATGCTAACTTTTAAATATTGAAAATAAATTAAATATTCCAATTTCAAATATCTAAAATTTCCGGTCTTTACATTCCTCCCCCCTTAAAGGTATTTCATCTCCGAAATTTCTAGGTAAGAAGAATGGTCCAATACCCGTTTACTATTTCCTAAAACCAAATAGTTTTTTACAACTCCCCAAAACAATCTTTTTATTAAAGACACACTATCACGCATACTAACTTCCCAAACTCATCCTTAGGTTCTAACTAATATTATCCCCTCAATACTTCCAATTATCATCTAAAACTAAAATTTAAATTATCAAAATTTTCTAACTCTTTAAATTTTCGAATTTTTTTGCCAGCGTCTCCTTTGTGCGGCTAGCTCGGAACAGCTACAAAATTGCCTCTACGGCCCCATATTTCAAAAGAAAACAAAAGCCAAGTGGCTAGGTCAGACATCAAATTTCATATGGTAATTTAAACACATACCTTTTTGTCGGGTAATTCAAATTTTATTTCTAAAATCGAAAACACCAAATTTCTTTTGCTTTTAAATACCTGTTTCCTACTTAGCAATAATATCCAATCACAAAATTCAAAATCATTTCATTCATTTCTTTTCAAAAAAATTAATATTTGCTTTGCTTGTCCCCATACGATGCACATATATCATTCGTACGCCATATCAAATCTGATCGCTCATTCGATCGCACAGTTTCACTTCAAACTAGTATCGTTCACCCGACTTCCTAGTGCGGACTCAGATCTGGTTTCTTAATCAAAAGCCGTCATTCTCCTTGCATAGCCATAAATTATGATAGAGAATTTCTAGAATCAATCAAAAATCCATATCTCGGGTTTGCCGTCGAAAATCGAGTGAAAAATCTCAACTCGGATTGATATAAATATCTCGAAATTCTATGCTCGATTCTGGATCGAATCATTATGCGAATAAAATAATATACATACATCCTACATATTTATCTCAATTGATTTTTAGCTATATCAAATCTCTTATTATTCACATTTATTTTGATATCCACACACCTATTCACAATTATCTCATTTCCACACTTTACTTAACTTTCATTCAAATATTAACTTAGAATATCTTCCTAATACCATTTTTTTTATTTAAGAATTTCGCTCTCAATTTTCTAAGTTTATTATAAATATTCCTTATGTTTATTTCCACTTTATCACTTTGATCTATATCCACTTTCATACAAATTAACGTTTCAATTCCATTTGATTTCAATTTGCCTTCCAATTCTTAATTTATTTCCAAATCAAATTTAATATTGAATTATATTAACCTTATCTCAAACCCATTCATAATTAACCATTTCTTTAAATTAGTTCCACTCACTAGTTTATTCATATCTCAATTAAATTTTGTTTCCAACCCTTATATTATTTAATCCATTCAAACTAATCCTTCATCTTCACTTTATTTAACATAATTCTAATTAAACATCATTCCAATTTTCAATTTCACCCATTTAGTTACAAATTAAATTAATTTGTTCATTCACAAATTTATTTCTAACTTAATAAATTTTATTTCAATGTCCATTTCATTTCACCTACTTAGACTTTTCCCCCAAAATTCACTTTTATTTAACTTGATTTAGTTACATTCCAATTTAACTCAAATTTTAAACTTCCATAAGTTTTCCAACTTATTTACATTCCATTCGCTAATCTCTTTAATTTAATTCATTTAATTGGTTTACTTTCCTAACTTATTTCGTTTTCACACTTATTTTAATATAACTCTTCTTCAAGCTAAATTTTTTTCTTACAAATCTCAAATTTTATAAGTTTTCAAACTCATTTATATTCCATAAACATTTTAAACCAACTCCAAGTCTTTAAACAATCACTTAAGTATTCCAAAATCATTTTTGAAATCAATTATATCCCAAAATCCTTTGGTATATCGAATTATTCCTTTGAATTTTAGAACCAAACCCTGTTTTGCAAGCAACACTAATTTAAAACATTCAGATAGCAATTCCTCCCTTGGAACTCGAAAATAAATATCACCGAAATTATTTTCCAGCGACCGAAGTGAGTTTAGTGCTTTTTATTCTTTTATAAACATTTCAAATATGTTTAAATTTCAAATCTCACTAGATTTCATATCCAACTCAAAAATATTTTTGAATAATATCACTATTATTCCTCCAAAACCTTTGAAAATCATTTTCAAACTCAAAGGGAATTAAATTTTCCCAATTTCAAATTTCAAATCCTTTCAATCTATATTCAAATATTACTTGTGAATTTTATCTCATTTCAATTATAAAACACATTTATAATTCACATTTAAAAATTCCATTTTGTTATATAATTATTTCTCTTAACCTTAAGTTATAATTTCACTTTTATTCAATTTCGACAACACAATAATAATAATTTAATATTATCATTCCCTTACAACCAAGCAACCATATATAATTATAATAATAACTTTTATATTATTTCTTTCATATATAAAAATAATTGGGGTAAAATTATTTCAATTACCATATTCAAACAACACTATGTCAAATTGTTCTATTCAAATGTTTAGAGATTCCTATCAATAACGTTAATTACTCATATTGACTAGAATTCATAAGCCACTCAACAAACCAACCAACACCATATAAAACACTTTTATATTCACTAACAAATACACGCTCATATCTATTAATACTCTCAAACTCATTCTAGGGCACTACCGACCCTATCTCTAATGAGTAATCCCTATCAGAGCCAAGATTCTCGCTTAACTTTCAGCTCTGATACCAAGTGCAATGGGCCAGGGATTTTCGATTCTCGAAAATTGACATTTATACGTTCATTATATAAACCGTCGAATATTCAAGTGCCAGAAATACCAGGCCATTGTGGTAAAAGAAGGAAGGGGAAGAAGAAGAAAATAGAAAACAACATCAGAATCTCACAAGTGCAGTGGGACAATATATAATAGCTAACAACCAATCTTTATGCAAAGAACTATGACTGTTTTTATATATTGCATCATCAGAATAAATACAAAACAATAGCATAATACTGGACAGTTATAATAACTTGTTCTCACAAAGCCGAATATAGAGCATACCATACACAACGGAATATAAGTCCAGTAAGTGATATACGTCTGCGTCATCCAACTCGTCTCCTAAGCTCCATAACATCCTGTTTTGTATATGTAATACTCGGTCTGACTCGAGCATTATAACAAAATAACACCCGAGTCAGTCTGGAGAACCAGCGTGAGAAAACACGCTCAATTGAATTTTAAAGTTTTCAAAAATCCTTTGAAATCAAAGGCATCTCGTAAGACTACGCCATAAATAAACATGCCCGGTTTTTACCTTTCGATAACCAAAACATTTTATATCAAAATCCTTTGATATTATAATAGGGTCTAAGTACATACTTATTCAAATAGCTGAAATGCTTGCATCTCACCTTCCAGCATAGTTGGGCACAATCAAAACCGTACGGGCGCTTATTGAAGATTGGGTTCCATATAAAAGCAGGGCTACTGGAGTACCGCATGTCATAGTATTTAGACTAGATCAGCGTACCGAGGACCACTTCAATCCCCTGCAACACAAGACTTGCCTACCTAACCTAGATAAACCAAATAAGATCACCCCACGGTTGGGATCAGCAACTGCCACATAGCCGAGATCAAGGGACTCTAGACAGGGATGAACTTACCCTACCTGGATGCTACCCACTTAGCCTTGCTACACCCCCTGTTTTAGCCATTCCCGGTTGATGAGACTTGAGGCTACGATTTCCTTTTTAGCACATATTCACTTAGAATGCTCACCGTCCTCCAATGACGATCGTCTGATAGCATTCGTCCATACAAGTCCGTTCCAGGTCTGAACGGAACCGAAGGCACTACTCCTACTACATCCATTTTGGAATTACCATCAGGATTAGCAACGATTAGCCCTTGCACTTCACTGCTTCATCTTCGACTTTAAGCTCTTGTCTTCATCATGAAAAAGTACTCGTTAGATCGAAGTGGTTTTTGGATCACAAATCTGATCCCAGTCTCTTTGAAACAACGTTCGCTATTCCCGCTAAACTCAACCCCAGTTCTCTAGGAAATAAATAGACGAAAATAATATTGGAGATCACCTCCTAACAATTGGTAGACAGATTTCCCTATAAAAGTCCTAGAAGTACGAACGAGTTTATACGTACAATATAGCACCTCGAACGGTAACTGTACCGTATAATTCCTGTTTTTCCTCTAGATATTTTCGAAGTTATATTCGGGTCCAGATTTGATAGTCGGTTATTCAACTATCAAATAAACAATCATTCAACCAAATATTTTATTTTCACTGAAAAAAATCAAGTCTTATTAAATTTAGATTTTAAATAAATTAAATCACTTTATCTAAAAACATACACTTAAAACATTTTAGTACAAAGATGCTTAATTTTTTTTTTCAAAATAATACTTATGAAATTCTATAATAATTCTCCAAGTAAAACTTTAGCCAAAAACTTCTTTTAACAATAAAAATATTATGTAAGGTATAAATATTTAACAATCATCCTTTAAATCATAATTCCAATTTAACTTTTAAAAATAATTAACTACTAAAATTAACTTAATTACTATTTACTTTAACACTTTTAAAACAATTAAATAATAAATTTTCCTAAAAACATTCTTTTTTAAAAACACCTTTAAAACTTCTAATTTATACATGAAATCATTCTTTGAAAATGTACTTAGCTTTTAAGGAAAATACACTTTCCACTCTAATCAGCATGTCCAATCATTTATAAATCTTTCTCGACTTATCTCCATTTTAATTTACGTCCCAATCCCGTAAATTTTCTTTCCACATTTTTAAAAATAAAACCACTATTTATTTTTAAAAAAAATTACCATCTCCTTATAAGTTCTCATCATGAATTTATAATTTCAAATTATCCACTGATAAATATTCCACTTTATTTATAAAACCAGTTTATAAATCCCATAATCTCATTTCCCCTTATAATCATTGTTTCAAAACACCTAATCGATTCGCAAATCGATTTCCTTGAATTAAATTCCATTTTAAAGTTTGTTTCTTGATTTACACAAGTTTATTCCAAAATCCACAAAATCCCAGATTCACTCCTTTATCATGATTTAAAACCCTATTTAAATCTGAAGCATTAATTTCATATTTCATATTTTTTTTTCAAATTTCCGCTTTATTTTTCTCAAATCCGTTTTAAACCTCGGATATAAAAATAAATACCTTTATACTTAACTAAATTACCTAATCCCTATTATTAAATCCTTTTATTTAATTATTTCAAAATCTCCACCTTTCATTTTTTGAGATTATCAAGTACAAAATTTAAAATCAAACTATTCATTTTTCCCAAATTCATTTCTTTTATATTTATCCATCTTTACTATAAATTTCTTACTTTAAACATGCTCTTTTTATTTCCCTTTAAAAATTCGTTATTTATATTTTTTAAATGCCATTATATATCCAACAATATATTAACATCAATAAATTAATTTTTCCAACATAATATATCATAGATTATTCAACATTTCATATATCTCTGAAATGAAAATAAATTCAACATTTTTAAGGAATTCAGTTGGATCCCTCCAACCAGTTTCCCTGCATTCACAGATGTTAGCACACTATGAAAATACCAATCCCACTTCGAGTGGGATATCTCGGTATATAGGATCATCCTTTATTATACGGCGCATACGATCTCATCCGCTATATAATGCAGGAATATCAATCACTCCAATATATATATATATATATATATATATATATATATATATATAATATCACATCCAGTCTGATAATAATTACCAATTTTAATCAATCAACCAATAATTAATTTTACTACTTAAAATTAATTGCAGAAATTCCAAGTTGAGTGAGATTAACTCACCTTTGATTCTATTTGCAACCCAATCCAAACCGGCTCATCTCTCCACGATTTTAGACCTTGTATAAACATTATATGGTTTATTAACATTTTAAATAATCGAACAAATCAATTCCCATTTAATAAATTTAATTAACTAATAATTTAATTTATACTAATTTTCCTTTAGAAATCTTTTAGTAACTAAAATAATTAAATAAGTTAATTAAACAAGTAAATCACCATAATCCATTATTTTAAAATAAACTAGTAAGCGAAAATAGGTATGTATATTTTTATATAGATATGTTTATATTTTTTTTCCTTTTCTGTAATTAACAAAATAGTAATTTACTTTACTGTAAATTTTCTGGTAAATGAAATAAAAATCAACATATTAAATTACAAGCTACAAACTTAAGTACCACTGAATTAAAACATTTAAAATCAAGTTACCTTAATATGAACCAGGAAATCAAAATCATCGAGCTCCTGTTCTTATGCTCTACGCGAGATTTCGTACTTGATGCTCAACTCCACTGCGTCGACGGCCTCCATCACCAGCCATAACCCCTAGACGACCACCGCACTCGAGTTTCTTGGCGCCACCTAGCCCTCACGCGAACACCATCGTCCTCCGACCCCGCCCAGGTCCACGCGTATGCACGCGCGTACGCAACCCATCCTCGACAAAGCTTGTGCCTTCAACTGCACTCGAGTTCGCTCTACTCCATCATCGAACAGTGGGCTGAGGCCCAAATCGTGATTCACAGTTGCAGCGACTTCTTTCCTCTCACGATTCTGCAGTCGAGTCGCGATCGACTTGATGAAGAGATTCTTTTTTTTAAATATCACGAACTGATTGAAGTGGGAAAGAGGGGAAAGCACGATTTTTAATTTGGGGAGAAGGAATAGGAGTTCGCGATTGGCTGTCGTTCGACCATTTTTATTCCTTTCATTTTCATTTTTTTATTTGTTTAGGAATCTTGGCTGTTTTAAAAAAATGTAGAGGGAGATTGCATGCTTTAAGCTGGGAATGGGGGACAAGATAAGATATTAACGTGCCTATAACAACTAGCTATAGTGACATTGAGGTGAAGGCAAAAAGTTATGACGTGCTATGAATTATCAAATAAATTTATATATATGTATTTTATTTAAGTTTTAATCGTCTCGAAATTTGCAACTCAAAATCTCGACCTCTTATCGAGACGTGCCGCTAGGCGTTCATAATATTATACCCTTATTTGGAATGCAAAGAAAAAGGTTTCGAGTCCTAATTCGATCGTATCGAGAAGATATCTTTTTGGACCAGGTTATTATATTGAATTTTCGATATAAATTTCAACGCGTTTACAAACCGTATGACTACACGATAACTCCAATGCTACGAAATTTGTAATCCGGTAATAATACATTATTACAGATCCAATGAAACTAGTTTCGTCGAATTCCAAGACCGTGCCTCGGAAGGCTATTTTTAAATATCAATTTAAACGGTATATTTTCAAAACTGAACAAACCACTTATAAATTCATTTTAAAACTTCTATTATCTCCAGTAATTTTAATAGAAATTTTACAAGCCTTCTAAATTATTTTTAACCAGCTTGAAACTGTAGATCACTATTTTATCCAATTTCCAATTATTAAATTAAATAATTAAATCATCCAATGAATAGTAATATTTTAAACTCATGTTAAAAGCTAACTTTCAAATATTTAAAATAAATTAAATATTCCAATTTCAAATACTCAAAATTCTGAGTCGTTACAAAATAAAATTAACTTTCAAACTTCCTTTATTTGTTTTTAATAACAAAATCATTAAAACAAAAGAAAACAAATTGGACGAATTAGGCACATGCAAATTCATTATAAGAACAAGTAGATTTAAACATTATAATGAAAATAGAAAATGAGAAATCCAAACAAATTAATTAAAGGTAAAGAGTATAGTAAAGGTGTGAACAACATATTTGGATCTAAAATAAGCAATACAATTGTCATATATTCAATTGAGATGAATGAGGATATTGATTCACATATTACAAAAGGATGAATTGAACACATGCTAAATCTTACAAAATCCAAGTATATGAATGATAAAACATATACAAATTAATTAATTAATTAAAAAATTACCTTGGACGTTGCCTGTAAATCACACCTTGAAACTATGAATCAAAACCTTCTAGACTCAACAAAATCAATCTCTAGAATTTGCAAGAATCAAGAGATGAGAACATCTTTTACTTGATTTTTGAAATTATGGGGCATGGGTGGCCATTAAAATTCGACCATGGCATAGGAGAAAGTAGGAAAGAGAAATAGACAAAAACTGATTGAATAAATGAAATCCTATAAAGGAGGCAATAAAATACAATTAAAGATAATGGTGATTCACCTTCTTTTAATTATGTCCTAGCCCATTCATTTCAAACTCAAATACACTCCTCCTTTATCTTTGATGATCGGTCATATCAAGGATGGTGCGGACATCAAAAATTCCAAATTCCCAGTAGCATTAATCCTATTTAAATCCAATTTAAATATTTTGCCGATATCATATATCGTTGCATGCGTTTATAACTTTTATATACACAATTTATTAGAAACTAATGGTATTCAAAAATTTCGAATAAAATTTTATTAATTAATATTCAAACATGCTAATTGACTTAATTTATTTAAATCTCACTTAGTGTTTATTATATTATAATCCAATTTAAATATTCCATTGACATCGTATATCGATATGCACATTTATAATTTTTACATACATATATTGTTAAATACTAATGACATTCAAACAATAAAATAAATTTAATAATTAATATTTTACAAATTATTATTAATTTACAACAATTATAAATTACGTTAATAGTGTGGTTCTTTCAGAGTATTCATCATTTTGGTTGTGCAACTCAAAAGTATAAATTACGTAAGCGATTAATATCGAACAATTCAAATATTAACATTCGCGTTTCGCCTTAGCTAGTGGTGTTACATTTTGGCAAAATTTATTTCTTACATATATTTTGATAAAATCCATTTTTACTTATTATAACTGATACCTGATAGGAATGATTATTTACACCATTTCACCTCGTCAAAACCATATCACATTACGACTTGTGGAATTTTGTTTTGGTAAAAATTACAACATTATCCACATTTAATTTTATACTTCAAAATATAAAATCCTTGATTCAATAATAGAAATTATAATTAATCATATTGCTCTGACCAGAGACTTTGACTTTGAGTTGACTATAGTTGACTGCGACACTAACCTCATATAATCGAGGAGACGAATTTTCTATCAAATAGTCTTTCACTTCCAATTCTTCAAGTCATACTCGACTATAGTCGTTCGATGGATGTCATGCTATGATTTAACTATAATTGAAGTGGAGTGTCCACATTGAAGTTTCACAGTATTCTCAAGTTGAAGGAACTGTGTAACATCGTTACTTCGAGATTCTTTATTTAACCTTAGTTATATTGACCACCAGAGAACTATCGAGTGAGTCATTCCATAGTTATACAATGAGTATCAATAAGTAACCCCATGGTGCCCCCAACAGCCATGAGTAATACACTGTCCAATATTTGAAGAGTGTTACACACTCTAGTCTCAATGGATGTATTGATATCCTGTCTTGAAACATCTTAAATAGGAATATTTAAAATAATATGTTATTTTAAATGCGAAAATTTTCTCATTATTACAACACATTATAATTACTATCACATAACTTATCATTTAAGGATTGTCTATTTAATATACTTCAAATTAGTTACTTACTTAATTATATCACAACATAAGAATAGAAAGAAGAGCACCTTTTATTTTGAACAAGATTGGTATCGAGTTAGATATATCTAAAAAATTACTTAATTGCCCTTAGAACATACCTATACCTCTATCAATCTCTCACTTGCACTTGGGGCCAATTATGGAATCTTATTCTAATTTCTTTAGTCGGTTTTTCAAAAACCAATCGAGCCAGTCCCTTAGCAAATGGATATCCTATAATGATTTTACTATAAATCTGTCAATCAACTTTCTCCGATGTTGATAATCCACATTTATCATGTAGAACCTTCCGAAGTATTTTTCTTGACTTCTAGTGAGCTTTATATTTTTTATGAACCATATCACAACATCGTTATGATACAATAATGACATAGTATTCTCAACACTTGTAATACCCCTAGCTCAGTTATAAATTTGTGCATTCATTCATACTTATTTTACTATAATGCTATTCAAGGCAATGTACTTAGCCTTGGTTGAATTAGTCACTACTAATTGTTTGGAATATTTCCAAGTAAAAGTTCATAACTTAAGTTTAAACATGAAATTAGGATTGACATAATATTCTCAATAACACTTATGAAGTTCTAGTCCGCACACTTTCTCATAAGGAATTCGTTATTCCCATAAATAATTCTTTAGCATTTTGTAAATACTCGAGAACATCCTGAAATTTCATTCAGTGATCTTGCTTCAGGTTTGATACCTTCTATATATGTCAAATACATAAGAGATGTGTGATATTATAGACAATATAGCGTGTACGATAATTCCTATTGCTGAAGCATATAAAATCTACCATACAACTCCATATTAAACAATTTAATACGATGCCTGTTTTTATCGATTTTGGGATATTCCCGGTTTTCTTTTTCACTAATGACAAAAGATGTCTTTTCAAAACCTATATCGAGAATTAAACAATCAAACTGAACTAATTTTAACACCAATACGTCATTAGTAATCATAAGTTTTTTGTTTATTTATAGGTTTAGAAAAATTCTAGTACCATTAACATTCTCTCTTATAGACATACACTTCCTCTGTATTTTGATTGAAAATCATACCATTTGATTTCTTTGTTAAAATACTTTCTTTGCTCTGATGCTAATCGAATAATGCTTTCGTATCACTCCTTGGATCATATCCAATAACTCATAAACTCAGAATGGCTTCCACTGACTTCAAGATATTTTGGTTATTAAGTGCAAGCAACACATTCTAAACCATTATTTAGAACTTTTACTTTATATACCAAAATTCAAATTCATGTTGAACGATAATTTTTTGAGCAAGATCTGAATTTAACTTAAGTACATTGAACGACTAATCTGTTACTTTAATTTCAACAACTGAAACTTACAATATTATTGTTTTCAAAATAGCTTACAATATTCCAACTACGTTGATACTTTTCTCAAAAACACTTTTACGGTCGATGGAACATATCCTTTTGGATACAACCATCAAAATCATATTTTGATAATGTACTCGGAATCCATTTCAGATCTGTGGATCACACCATAAGGTAAAGGCAATGATCTTAATGGTTTATTGACAACTGAGAAGATTCTTTTCTTGACATTGACAAGAAATCATAGTTCCTCTTTAATGTGCAAGAGAACTTTTTAGACATTCTAATTAGTTGTATCCATTTAGGATCAATCTAATTTCATTCCATCCTTTTTATTTGGTATTTCCTCTGGATTATATCCAAATACATTTTACTACCAATAACTTCTAAAAGAAATTCATTCATCGTGAAGCTCGTATTTCCTGAACCAAGAACGGAATAGCTATTCATAAAATGTCATGAATTGTCTATATGTGTGTACAAAACTGATTTAGTTTTTTAGTTAACTCAAGTTATCATAATATGAATTGGTCAATCTATTTTGATTGGTCCTGAATTCCTTCGGGGCGGTCCATGCAAGATTCCCCACGAACAAGCATTATGCGTTGTCTCTAGACTCACTCACGTGTTAACTTCTTGACTAGGATATGTAGGGGTTTCTTATAAACTTTTATCTATAGGATCTCATAAACTTTTTCTTAGATGAAAGTTATTCTAACCTTATGTACTTGGTCTTAAGTGCATGACCTTACATAAAGTTATCAACTCAACTTCACTCATCATCAATCGTACTTTGTCCAATGAAGTCTGATTGCTCCTTATTGATATATCATTATGCATCGTAGAGAGGAGTAACTCTGGAGGTTGAATCTTATTTGTTTTTAGGAACATTTGGAAATGTTTTCCCATATACTTGCCTATTCGATCAAATCAAATTTTCTTATTTCCTTTGCATGTTACATTTTGTATATCCATTTTATATTCAATGAACTTATCATAAATAGATTGCTTGTGCATTAAATACACATGCTCTTTTTATGTTAATTCAACTAAAAAATTAAGTGAAGTATGTGGAACTTTTCTTGTTATCATTAGACTTTTTGACTTCATACATTTTTATTTACCAATCAAAAGACTTCACTAACTTTTATGTCTCTCCCACTAAATGGTACTTTTGTCCTTAATTCCAAAATAATTGTAGCAAACTATAGATGCTTTTGTGTTATTTAGCTGATGCAATAAATATCATTATTCTAATTATTTTATTTCATAATGAATATTCAAAAGATTCATGACAAAACAAAATTGTATTCACTCTCAGTCGATACAAAAATTATTATCTCAAAATTATGTTTGGTATGTTCATAAAAACTATTTTTAGTATTTTGATGCATCCACTAATAAGAATTATATGGCATGTTCCAATTATTTTCGCAATTACTGTAACAACGCATAAAATGTGAAGCTCCATTCAACTACTTACCATGGGCTATTTATTTCCTTCACTGCAACCAGTTTACATGTAAGATTTTTCCATCAAATATCTTATGCTCTTAGAAATGACTTTTATGGGGAAAAAATTCTATATTAAAAACCACAAATGGAATAAATAATTACATTTTTATTCCATGTTATGTATCTGCTAACCTTTTGTACAATTATCTCTTCTGATATCACTTCATGAAGCGATGTCCACTATCCATTCTCTTCATCCCAATTGTGCCAAAGTACTATCCACTCTTGTACATTCGCTTTCATTTTCTATTTGATCGAACCATTCAAAGAGAAATCCTTATTGTAATCAATTGTATTGAATACATGATTTCACATTGTGCTTTGTCTGATTATTTCCAATGGACTATTTCCATTGAAAATTTGTATATTATGAACTGCGACCTTTCATCATATAACATTTGTATGTGATGAAATACAGATCAAATTTCTGTATTCTTATAGTGCTAAGGTTTCAAACTGATGGAAATAATACAAAGTCTTAGGCAAACAAAGACTAGAACAAAATCACTAAAACAAAAAGAAATGAACTGGATGAGTTATAAATGTAAATTCCTTATAAGAAAACATGAATCATTATATTGAAAAAAGAAAATGAGAAAAGGTATTGAAGAATCTAAGTAAATAATTTGGAGGTAAACATATATAATTAAGTGATGAAAAAATATATGGATCTAAAATAATATAATTATCGTATATTCAATTGAGATGGAAGAGGATACTGATTTACATATTACAAAAGAATCAATTGAACATGATAAATCTCAAAATCCAAAAATATGAATGATAAAACATATATAAATAAATTAATTGAAGAGTCACCTTGGATGTTTCTTGTAAATCACACCTTGAAATGACGAACCAAAAGCTCCTTGACTGAATAGAATCAATCTCTAGAATTTGCAAAAATCAAGATATGAAAATCACCTTTTGTTTTTTATTTTTGATATTTTAGGCATAGGAGGCCATTAAAATTTGGTTGTGGCATAGGAGAAAGAGGGAGAGAGCAATAGACAAAAGATGACTAAATAAAAGAAAACCCATGCAGAAAGCAATACAGATAATTAAAGATAGGGGCGTTTCACCTTCCTTTAATTATGTCTTAGTGCTTCATTTCAAATTCAAATTCAAATAGACTCCTCTTTTCCCTTTGATAGCCGGCTATAGCAAAAATGGTACGGGTCTCAGAATTCCAAAATCCCATCAGCGTTAATTCTATTTAAATCCAATTTAAATACTCTATCGATATCATTTATCACTTCATGCATTTATAACTTTTATATACGCACTTTATTAAAAACTAGTAGTATTCGAACAAATCAAAAAAAATTTAGTAATTGATATTTCAAAAATATTAATTAATTTAATTTATTTAAAACTTTGTGTTTATTTTATTGAAATCCAATTTAAATATTCCATCGACGTTGTATATCGATACGCACGTTTATAATTTTTATATATGTACATTATTTAATACTAATGACATTCAAAAAAAAAATTTAATTTAATAACTAATATTTCATAAGTATTAATTAATTAATTAGTTTACAATGATTATAAATTAATCAAATCTTTTAATTCGTTCGAAATATTCTTTATTTCGGTTGTACGACTCGAAGGTGTAATTCAGTCGGTGATTAGTATTAAACAATTCCAATATTAACGTTTAAACGTACCTTAGCTAGTGGTGTGGAATTTTGGTTAAATTTATTGCTTATACATCTTTTGGTAAAAATCTAATTTTACTTGTTATAAGAGGTACCTAACGGTAACAATTATTTAAAATAATTTTTTCATCAATATTATATCATATTAGAAATTTTGGAATTAGGCTTTGGTCAAAGTTCCAACATCGTCCACATTAACGTTGTCATTCCAAATAAAAAAAATCCTTGATTCAATAATGACAATTGTCATTAATCATATCGCCGTGGCTACAGACTTTGACTTTGAGTTGACTATGACACTGACCTCATATAACCAAAGAGAAGAATTTTCAATTGAATAGTGTTTCACTTGTAATGCTTTAACTCACACCCAACTATAGTTGTCCGATGGATGCCATGACATGATTTAACTATAATTAAAGTGGAGTGTTCACATTTGAGTTCCATAGTATTCTCAAGTCGAGGGAACTATATAACACCATTACTTTGATATTCTCTATTTGATCTTAATGGTATTTGCCAGCATAGATTTCCATAGTTATCAAACAAGTATTAATATGTCACCCCTTGGTGCCCCAAAAACCATGGATAATACATTGTCCAAAATTTGGATAGCATCACGCACTCTAGTCTCAATGGATGTTTCTGTATCTTTTCTCAAAACATCTTGACTAGGAATATTTAAAATAATATGCTATATTAAATCTGAAGATTTTCTCATGATTACAACACATTGTAATTACTATCATATAACATATTATTTAAGGATTTATTTATTGTAATTTAAATTAATTACTTAACTAATTACATCATAATATAACTAGTATATAATAGAAAGAAAATGCAACGATCCGCTAATTTATCAATTTGATAAATTATATTTATTTTTAAAATATTCAAATATAAGCTTTTGAAAACATATATTGTGATGTTTTGAAAAATAAAAATAATGGTAATAAGTATTTACGAAAATATTTCCTTTGGAAATATATCGATATAATGGCAGAAAATCGTTTTATCGATAAACAGCTCTATAATCATCAAACATCGCATACAGAGCTGGATAAATACACTTACTTTTATAATTAAACAAGAATATGAAACAAATTGATTTATTATTGGGAAATTAAAAGTATGTATGACATCCTCAATGATACCTTTATATTCAATAATTGATTTATGATTTTAAATTGAGATTCAATGATTTAATAATTTTTATAGTTATTCAAATAATTGTTTTTAAATGATAATAATTCATTTTAAATGGTTATAAAGTGATATTAAATTATTTTTAATGGTTTTATAAAGATAGATAATCAGTTTGAAAATATAAGGAAATTAATATTGCTTTATTGGTATAATAGCAATTTTTGAAAATAATTGCTAATATTGATTTATATGATTTTATAACTCAAATAAGATAATTTTATTTAATTAAAAATGATTATAAATTTATTTTCAAATTTTGTTTACAAATATATGTATATTAAAAAAAGTGAAAATGTGACCGGGAATCGGTTTTCCAATTTTCAACAGTTTAGCTAACGTAAGTTGTTCGAAAGTTGTTGCAATCTTATTTATATGTCATGTACACATATAAAACATACAAATGCATCTACTATCATATACATGAATACATATATAAATACATATAATGTATATACATTTATATATACATACGTTAAAAATATCTAAGATATTTTATGAAAACTTCACCCTTGAGATTTCATAAAGTCAACAATTAGGACATGTAGTGACTTGAGGTGATGGAGCATCTGGAGGAGGGGGCTAACATGTGAAATTTTAGAGGCGAAGTGGTGCACATGTCCGATGGAAGGAAGGTGAAGTGATGTAGGATATTTTGCCAAATTTTGGCTATAAATACATGCACACTTTCATTCACATTTTCACACAACTTTTCATCTTCTTCTTCCTCTTTTCTCAAGCTTTCTCTTTAATGGCCTCTTATCTTAGAAAAATTACAGAGAAAATTGTAGCAAATAATATTTAAATATATATAGTATATGTATATATACATAAACACCTCAAAAATCTATTCAATCTCCTCCTCCACCCTTTAGAAGCTTACGATCACCCCATCTCCACCTCAAAGTCGAGAGCACCACCACCTAAGGAGATTGGCAGAACGCTCCTACACCTTGGCTGAACACGTATAGGAATAAAGAAGGAGTTTAAAAGGCTCCAGAGCAAGTGAAATAAGAGGAAATGCTGCCGAAATCAATTCAGGAAGCCACAGAAAAGATTGGTGGAGTGGAGCCATAAGTAAGTACTCAATATTTATTAAATAATAAATAATCTCTGTAACTATTTTAAGTATGATAATATAGCCATTTCATCTCTTAATTATTGTATGAATGTTTGATAACTTGAGTGATATATGGTTGACTATATAGAAATTGATATGGTTGATAACTTGGTTGTGATAAATTATGAGAAATCATAATAAAGAAGGCTAAGAAATTAACCATGATTAATTAATGAAAAATAAATCCATGTGGATGTCTATATGAAGTTTATTTAGCCTCTTAATGGTTTTGAAAATATAAAAAGGTTGAAAATGAATATTATAATAATATAATATTGTGTAATGATTTAAAAGTGAAAAAGAGATTTAATATGGAAAATATTAGTTTAAATGTTTGAAAATGGTTTATAAATGTTTTATAAACATTAAAGTTCAAATTGGATAAGTTTTTTCAAATGATGAATTTGGATTCAAAAATAAGCGCGCGTCGCGTAATGGTTGTTTGCAATTTCATGCCGCAAAGTTAAATCCTCCTATAAGATGAAATCGGAGTCAGATTTCTTTAGAATAAGAATTTTCTAAACTCTTATAACTATAATTTTCAAACAAAAGAAGAAAATCGAGATTTTAGTAAATATATTTTGAAATATTAGCAAATCAAGTTTTCAAGAAAATCGCGCTTTGGTAGTTCAGTGGCCGAAGTCGCAAATGTCTTAAATAAATATTTTAAAATTGTTTAAAATTATGAAATAAATTCTAGAAATCAATATAAATAATTTAAAAGTGATTTGAGTTATAAAAAATAAATTTCTACATGATAAAAAAGGCACTTTTCGCAGCACTTTTTCGTAGCACTTTTCTATAACTTTTGAAATATAGTTTTAAACGCAACCATTCTTTTCCAAATCTTTTGAAAATGTTTTCAAATGTTAAATAAAGTATTTTAAGGTGGTTTGAAGGATTTATGGAATGGTTAAATGTTAAATGGTTAAGAGTCGATCAAATAACTTGACCTTCTTATGGGTGTTAGAGAGATAGTGGCTAGGCTTGAGTTTGGAAAACAAGTTTCCTGCTCTCTCTGGCTATCCGAATTGGTCGGATAGACGAGATAGTAAATTTGGTTTGCTCGGATCAAAATTTTCCAAAGTATAAAGACATAATTTTCCAAATTTAAATAACTTGGATTGCGTAGAAATGATTTGGAAATGTTTTTCTGAATAAAAGGTGAAACGATTTGGAATTATTCCAAGATTAAAAGGTTTTAAAATTAACCAAATAATTTTTTAAATGAGGCTTAATGATTCCATATACTCTGAGAAAACTAAAGGAATGATTCAATGAATATATCCCTAAGAGATATCTATGAACGAATAAAAAGATGAATTAAATTGATTGATGATTAATAATCACATATGAACTTAACATCTTTTTTTTACCGATGAATGATTCGAAGGAACTAGGGTCGGATTTTGGTAATTCCTATCCGAAAACCACTTCGAACCAATGTACACGTCCAGAAGTGGAGACTTGATGTGATAATGATTATTGAAGATCAGAGGTCTTTAGAATGTAGGGATTATTGTCATGAGTCCCGGGGTTTAACCCCACATTATATTTATATGGCAATGTGTCTACATTCAAAAATCTTTGTTGTATTGAAGACCGGAGATCTTCATAGTAGAAGGACCGCTTGCTGATATTCTCTATGTAGCTCCCAATATAGAGACATTTATTATACGACGCAGCAGATATACCAAAATGGATGAAATGATGAAAAGTTGAATCGATGGATTGAAAATACCCAAAATGCCCAAATCCGTTGATCTCGCGAGATACCGGATTCTAGCTATTTCCAACATGTTGATCGTGCATGATACCGTGTTACAAGATCTACGATTCTTCTACGTTGATCTCACGCACGAGATTTCGTGATTCGGCTTCAAATCCGTTGATTCGAGCGCACTCGAATAACCGAAAATGGAGAAAGGAGACAACGCTCAACTTCCAATTTTAAGAGGCACAAAGCACTCAAACAAAAGTTTATTCAAAATCAAAAACCTCTTTACAAGTGACACACACCCCTATTTATAGGGTTCAACTCACACGGCACACGACCTAACATAGGTCGTTAACGACCTAACAGACTCAAGTTACAATAGCATGACTTACGACCTAAAAACACATGGCTAACGACATACAGTAAACGACCTATAATAAATGAGTTACAACAAACAACATATACACACGAGTTACAACAATAATGACCTAACACCATCCGACAACATATCGACCTATGAATACAACACACACAACCTAAAGACTCAGCGACTCAAGAAATCCATGCGGCATAAGCTTCAGCGACATAAGAATTCTGCATCAGGTGAGCGACTCAAGATCTGGATGACATAACTCGAAAGCGACTTAACGACTTACGGTATAAGATGACAAAAGTCGTTAGGTCGTGAGTGACCTACTTCCATACGAGCGACTTAAGGAAAAGTGGTATAACTCGTTAACTCGCTGGTTGGTAAGTCGTTAGATCGCTACCTCCTCCTCTACTGCATATCTTGCATAAGTCGCTTGGTTGGCTTAGCTCGATAGGTCGTTCAAGCGACTCATGTTTCAGGAACGCACATGAATGACTTAAGAGATGCGAGTGACTTAAGGCACACGAGTCATAATCACTATGGTGCGCTGCATCATCCTCCCCTAGTTGAATAGAATTCGACCTCGAATTCACATTTTCCTCTTCTTCAAAACGCTTATCCCCATGATACGGAATCAAGTGCCTGACGTTAAAAAAATTGGCAGTATGGACGTGATCCGGCAACCTTAACTAATAAGCATTATCATTGATCTTCTTCAAGATTTCTACTGGACCAATCTTTCGAGCTTTCAGTTTGTTGTAAGTTCCAACTGGAAAACGATCTTTTGTCAATACAGCGTAAACAAAATCACCTTCTTTGGAGTCCACATTCCTTCGCTTCTTATCTGCCAGTTGCTTATATTTCTTATTTGACTTAACCAATCGTTTATGAACAATCCTGTGGCACTCCTGCAATTCATTCACGAAATCACAAGCTCGTTTAACATCCCCTTTTGAAATGGAACTATCGACAAATCCAAGGGTCCCTTCGGAATTGCCGAATATACCACTTGAAATGGACTGAATCCAGTACTTCGATTAACGACACGATTGTGTGCAAATTCTGCCTGACATAACTTCACATCCCAGCTCTTCAAATTATCTTTCACAAGACATCTCAACAAGTTTCCCAAAGATTTGTTCACCACTTCCGTTTGCCCATCAGTTTGTGGATGATAGACGCTACTAAAATTCAGCTTAGTTCCAACCATCTTCCACAGACTCAACCAAAAATGACTTAGAAAACGAGTATCCCGGTCAGAAACAATGGTCTCAGGTAGCCCATGTAGTCTATAAACCTCTTTAAAGAACAAATGGGGAATACTGACTGCATCAGTGGTCTTTTTACAGGCTATGAAATGTGCCATCTTCGAAAATCTATCCACCACAATATATATAGAATCATTCCCTCGTTGAGTTCTTGGCAAACCCAAAACAAAGTCCATGCTAATATCAACCTAAGGTCTAGTAGGTACGGGCAATGGCATATACAATCCTGCATTCGTAGCTGTCCCTTTGGAAACTTGACATATGTGACATCTCTCCATAAATCTTTCAACTTCTTTCCTCATAGAAGGCCAAAAATATGAATGAGAAATCAATTGCAAGGTGTGATCTCTTCCCACATGACCTTCTTCATGCAATTCTTTCACAATCTTCATTTGCAAACTGTCCTCTGGTATGCACAATCGATTTCCTTTGAAAAGAAAACCATCCACCAACACATACTCATCCGTCTTCCCTTTCTTGACTTCATCTACAATCTTCGCAAAGTAAGGATCCTTAACAAACAATTCTGGAAGTACATCAAACCCCGTTACTTCAACTCTCATCGTAGTCAACAAATGATTTATTCTACTCAATGCATCTGCCACGCGGTTTGTAACTCCCTACTTATGCTTTGCTACAAATGTAAACTGTTGCAAGTATGCGATCCATGAAGCATGCCTGGCTGCAACCTTATCATGTCCCTGCAAATGTTTCAAGGCTTCATGATCAGTATACAACACAAACTCTTTATGAAACAAATAGTGTCTCCAATGTTTTATGGCTTGGACAATAGCATAGAATTCCACGTCATAATTATTATATCTCATCTTTGCTCCCGAAAGCTTCTCACTGAAATAAGCGATTGGACGGCCCCTCTGATTCAACATCCCTCCAATTCCAACTTTGGATGCATCAGTATGTAATTCAAATAGCAACTGAAAATCCGACAAAACTAGAATTGGTGCTGTCGTCAAAAGTTCCTTGATTCGCTCAAAAGCAAATCCTGCTTCATTTGACCATGAAAACTGCTTGCCCTTCATACAATCAGTAACAGGTGCCATCACGCTACTGAAATGTGGAATAAACCTTCGGTAGAATGATGCTAAACCATGAAAACTTCTGACTTCAGTTATAGTCCTAGGCTGTGGTCAATTTTTGATTGCTTCAACTTTACTTTGATTATGCGTCATGAACATGCATTTCTTTGTTTCCGCATAAAATTTCTCCTGATAAAGTATCATCAACACTTCCCGCAAATGTAGTAGATGTTCTTCGGTGCTCCCAATGTATATCAATATATCATCAAAGTATACCACGACAAACTTTCCAATGAACGGTCGAAAGATCTGATTCATCACTCGCATAAAAGTACTAGGTGCATTCGAAAGACCAAATGGCATGACCGGCCATTCATACAACCCTTCCCGTGTCTTGAGTGTTGTCTTCCATTCATCACCTGGTCGAATTCGAATCTGATGGTACCCACTCTTCAGATCAATCTTCGAAAAGATAGCAGCTCCATTCAACTGATCTAACAAATCATCCAATCTAGGCATCAGAAATCTGTACCTCACTGTAATCTTGTTTAGTGCTCGACTATCTATACACATTCTCCAAGTTCCATCCTTCTTTGGCACTAACAAAGCTGGTACTACACAAGGACTTAAACTTTCTTGTACGCGCCCTTGTTCAAGTAACTCCTCCACTTGCCTTCTCAACTCTTCGTGCTCCTTTGGACTCATTCTATAGTGTGGTCTATGTGATAACACAGCTCCTGGAACAAAATGAATCTGATGTTGTATGTCTCTCAACGGTTGTAACTCTGTTGGCAATTCTTCAGGAAATACATCTTCAAACTCCTTTAACACTGGCTTAACTGCTTCAGGAATTTCAACCGCTTTACTACTTTCACGTCCAATTAACAGAAATACTTCAGGGTCATCCTCCACTTCCTTGACAAATTCCTTCAAAGATAACAGAGTCTTTAGTTCTTCAATCTCCTCCAACTTGCTTTCACTTTGTTGTCGCTGTTTAGGAACTAAAGTGATTTTGGTGCCCTCGAACATGAAACTATAGTAGTTAGTCCTCCCATCATTTTGCACAGCTCTATCGTATTGCCACGGTCTGCCAACAACAAATGACATACATCCATATCCACAACATCACACCAAATTTCATCTTTATACTTCTTTTCAATGGAAAAAGTTACACAAGCTCTTCGATTTACTTTCACTTCCCCACCTTTCCTCAACCAAGCTAACTTGTAGGGTTTGGGATGCTTGTCTGTCTTTAACGCCAACTTCTTTACAGCTTCTGTAGAGATGATGTTATCACAACTTTCTGCATCAATAACAAACTTGCAAATCCTTCCCAAGATAGTGCACGTTGACTGAAAAATATTACTCCTCAACCAACTAGTCTCCTCTTCCTGCTTTGGCGTCAAGCAAGATCTCCTCATCATTAAAGAATATCCTTCGTCTCCTGCCAATAATTCTTCTTCCTCCTCAACTTGTGGTGAATTGGAACATTCTAATTCTACATCCTCGTCCTCAACCTCAGCAACCATCACTCACTTCTTAGGCTTCGGACATTCATTGCTCTTATGACCAAACTCCTGACAGTTCTAACACTTGAAATTGTTGTTGACCTTGGTCTTAGCAACTTCATTGACAACCGGTTTACTAACAGCCTTGGAAACATTAGTATTGCTACTAGCCCCTTCACTTGATTGTTGGAATTTGTAAATACACCACCTCCCCTTCTACCTTGCTTCTACCAAGCTAGAGCCTTCTGGTGTGCTTCAGCAACGGATCTTGGATCAAACATATTCACCATATCTTGAATTTGTATTCTCAACCCTCCAACAAATCTAGCTGTCAACTGTTCCTCCGTCTCCATGATATCATTTCTAGCAATCAGTTGATAAAAATCATTTGCATAATCATTTACCAACTTCGTCCCTTGTCTCAAATTCTGTAAGCGCTGATACATAAGAGACTGATAATTATAAGGCGAAAAAGTAGCTTTCATCAACTTCTTCATCTTTTCCCATGAAACTATCTTCGACTTTCCCATTCTTTCCCGTGTAAGTTTAGTTTGTTGCCACCATGCCATAGCTCTTCCCCTCAATCGTGTAGCAACCAACTTAACTCTACGATGTTGGGTACTTCCTTGAGGTCAAAAATTTCCTCAACATTTGATAACCAATCCAAAAATTCTTTCGCTATCATTCCTTCTTTGAATTCTGGAATTTCTGTTTTCATCCCCGACTCCCATTTACGATCATCTTCTACATCCTGATAGTGACATCGTACTTGGTCTCGATCTCGATAATGAATACTACCTCTATCACCATCTTCATCATAATCAAATGTACTTCTGTATCGATCCCAACTATCAACATCTATACGATCATACATATCTCTTCTACTATGTCTTTCAACATCACGATATGGCTCATTTTCAAATCCACGTGGGGTTCTTCTCTCTTCACCTCGATACTCATGGTGCTCTCTTCTCATGGAACTGATGGTTCTCTTCTTTCTCGACAAGATTGCGGTGACACCCTCCTCGCTTCCGAAACCAACGACGAAACTCTATTTCCTCCATGGTTCGAGATTAGTGACCTTCTCCATTGACTTTGATTCATATCATTCATCAATTTCTCTAACTTTCCAATACCTTCATCGAACTTTTCATTGATACGTTGTTCCATTTGCTCGGCTTCTTGTCTTTGATACACATCTTCAACATTTTGAAATCGATTAGCACGTCTCGACGGCATGATTATCAAACAACAATCTCCAAACACACACGTCAACTAGCACAACTTTAACTTAAATCTGAACTTGACTTCACTCGGCTGCACTTAGCTCGGCTCGGCTTGTAACTCTCGGCCTTGATCCAAAACTTCAACTCGGCTCAAACTCCAACACTTCAAATCTTCTCCCAATAGGCTCGGCTTAGCTATGATTGGCTAAGTCTGGCTTTGATACCAAAATGACGCAGCGGATATACCAAAATGGATGAAACGATGAAAAGTTAAATCGATGGATTGAAAATACCGAAAATGCCCAAATCCGTTGATCTCGCGAGATACCGGATTCTAGCTATCTCCAACACGTTGATCGCGCACGATACCATGTTACAAGATCTACGATTCTTCTACGTTGATCTCGCGCACGAGATTCCATGAATCGGCTTCAAATCCGTTGTTTCGAGCGCACTCGAATAACCGAAAATGGAGAAAGGAGACAACGCTCAACTTCCAATTTTAAGAGGCACAAAGCATTCAAACAAAAGTTTATTCAAAATCAAAAACCTCTTTACAAGTGACACACACCCCTATTTATAGGGTTACAACTCACATGGCACACGACCTAACATAGGTCGTTAACGACCTAACAGATTCAAGTTACAACAGCATGACTTACGACCTAAAAACACACGGCTAACGACATACAGTAAATGACCTATAGTAAATGGGTTACAACAAACAACATATACACACGAGTTACAACAATGACGACCTAACACCATGCGATAACATATCGACCTATGAATACAACACACACGACCTAAAGACTCAGTGACTCAAAAAATCCATGCGGCATAAGCTTCAGCGACATAAGAATTCTGCATCAGGTGAGCGACTCAAGATCTGGACGACATAACTCGAAAGCGACTTAACGACTTGCGGTATAAGATGACAAAAGTCGTTAGGTCGTGAGCGACCTACTTCTAAATGAGCGACTTAAGGACAAGTGGTATAACTCGTTAACTCGCTGGTTGGAAACTCGTTAGATCGCTACCTCCTCCTCTACTGCATATCTTGCATAAGTCGCTTGGTTGGCTTAGCTTGCTAGGTCGTTCAGGCGACTCATGTTTCAGGAACACACATGAACGACTTAAGAGATGCGAGTGACTTAAGGCACATGAGTCATAATCACCATGGTGCGCTGCATCATTATAGCATTGGTCATTTCGTGTTTTGAAATCTTTGGATTACAAGGACTACTTGCTACTAATGGTAGTAGGAGGAGTGCATTTAGTTTCGTTCAGTCCCGGAACGAACTTGTCTGGACGAATATCTAATAGTGGATTTTTGATCATATTAATTTATCTCTATCAACGAATTATCTACTTGGTGGCGGAGAAGACAACTTCTCTTAGCTTAATACCTTTTCCTCATACGCATGAGCTCAAGAGTTATGCGTTGATTGAAATCAGTTGTGTGATTAAGAAATAGTAATGTGGTATTATAAGTTGAATGTATTTTGTGGAACAATAAAGTGTGGCTTTATTAATAACAAAGCATGGCTTTATTTAAATTAAGCGTAGCCTCACAAGCCTCACATCCCGAGGATGATACGGGTAATTATGTGGTCCGTAGGGTATATATTTCAGGCTATTGGTTGTATGAGTATGGAGGAGTCTAGTGGAATCTGAATCCTCAAGGCATTTATTTTGATATAGTGGCTTGCTTGTGAAAAGAAATAAGGCTACCGAATATTGGTAGGGTAACAAGTATAGTTCCAAGTGGCTTGCTTGACAAAAGTGATAAAGGCACGGCGAGAACTATGTTTCTATGCGTGGATCTAAGGAAAAGGCCACTAGTTCCCTTTCAAGTTGGAAATCCAATTCCGATATGAGCTTTACTGTTTTGGTTGTATTCCAAAAATAGGTATAATTCTTTGCAAACATTTCGGCTACTCTTTGGTGTCATATGTCCCGTCCAGGTATATTCCGTTGACCCAGTCCAGGTATTGATACTTTCATTTGTATATATTTAATTGAAAAGTGTTTTCAATCCAATGTCATTAAGAATAATATCAAATGCTTTGATATAATGTATATTGTTTATCATAAGATGAAAACCAGTTTATGTTTATGTGTAGGCATGGCCTTATAAGATACCCTCTTTCCAAAGATTTTGATTGACATCTGCATTTAAAATTTCGAGTATTTTACACTGGTTTATCAAGCCTGATCTGAGTATTTTTAATAATCGGGTCAGATTCGAGTAGTTTCAGGTTTAGTTGAAGACGCTTAGAGTTTCCAGAAGAGGGCCAGAAATCTTCATTTACGTATGGACGTATTCTATTATTCGCTGCATATACTGCATTTTTTGTTTGGTTGTCAGCATTCGTAAGGACATGGGTTTATAACTGTCTAGGCTGAATCCAGGTTAGACTCTGATATTGTATTCAAAATTTTCTGCTGTAAAAATTATATACTAAAATAATATACCATTCGTGTGAGATTTTGTTCTATATTTAGTTTTTCCCTAATAATTGGGCTTTTTGACGCTTGGATTTGTGGCATGAGGATGTACTAGTGTTGATTTTCAAGGGTCGAAAATTCCTGGTTCGTTACAGCACCTTTTATATTGAACAAGATTGGTTAACGAGTAAAATATATGAAACATATTACATAATTGCCCCAAGAGCATACCTCTAACTCTTTCAAAACCATACAATAAGAAGAAGAACTATTTAGATTTGAATTAAGTGAAAGTATATGCTTTGTAAGGGCCAATAGCTAGACCCTCTACTCGGGAAAAAGTGAAAGGTTTGGTATTTAAAGGTATGATTTTGATTTTCAGTATTTCATTTAGAGTTTTGTTTGATACTAATACTACACACTCTTTTATTTCTAAAATTTTACTTGATATATTGGGTTTAAACACAAATTATTTTGTTACATCTTTGTTTGTGGTTAATTTGATCAATGGGTATGCCACTCTTATGTTAAGATACATTAATGTACAGTTATTTGCGTGTTGAATTTTTTTCCTTCTTGCGATACGTATATATTTGATTTCGTAGGTTATGAGGTTATATTAGGTATGTACTGACTAGTATGTAATGACATCAGAACTTATTGTGTTGGTAGAGTTATTGCTTAATGACATCTTGGAGGATGTGAAAGTGTTATGGTAGCATTAAATGTGATGAAGGAATGGTCTACGGCTACGTTATCTGTGTTGGAAGTTTAGGAAGATGATGGTAATAGAGTACTTGTAGTTCAAGAATTTGTAGACATTTTCGAACCTATGATGGAATTACCATTGAGAAGAGCGATTGAATTCCAAATAGACTTGATACTAAGGGCACAACTTGTTATAGACCACCTAGTAGAATGCCGCTCTAGGCGATGGAGGAATTGAAGAATCAATCAATGAAACTAGGGCATAGAAATTTCATTGGACCATGTAGATCACTGTGGGGAGTATCAATAGGTTTGTAAAGAAATCAGATGGATCACTTCAAATATGTATTGATTACTGAAAACTGAATGAGTTGAGGTGAAGAATCAGTATCTATTTCACAAGATAGATGACTTGTTTGACCAGTTAAGTAGAGCTTGAATATTATCGCAGCAAGATTTAGTAATGGTTTTCCAGCAACTAAGAGTAGCATAGTGTTTCATTGGCCGTATTTTGAACTAGATATGGTTTTTATGAGTGGTTAGTCATGCTTTCGGGCTGATCAATCCCCTTGCATTCATTCTAGGTCTTATTAACTGAATCTTATGTGATCAGTTGGACAGATTTGTATTGGTCTTCATTGATGATATTTTCATATACTCTAAAAATGAGCAGGACCATGAAGTACATCATATGTTACCATTTGTGACATTGAGACAACGTAAATTGAAGGCGAAGTTTTTCGAGTGCCATTTCTAGAAATAAGATGTTAATTTCATTGGTGATCTTGTTTTAAAGAATAGACTAGTAGCGAATCCATCGAAGATAGAAACCATCAATGGTTGGAAGAGACCAATAGAAATTATAATGGTACGGATTTTCTTTCGATTAATTGATTATTCAATAGCTTGATTAAGTATTTCTCATGGATAGCATCACCCATGATCAAGTTTATTAGGAAGAATAAAAAGTTCGAGTGGACTAATAAGTGTGAAGGTCCCTTTCAGGAGTTAAAGAGGTATTGATGAATGCTCCTATTTTTATTGTGTTTAAAGGGAATCAGGATCTGGTTTTTTATACCGATATATGTAGAACCAAATTGGAATCAATTTTGATGAAAAGGTAAGAGTAATAGCTTATGCATCTTTGTAGCTAAGACCCCATGAAGTTTGCTATCAAACTCATGACTAGAGCTGATAGCGGTGACCTTTGCATTGAATATTTGAAGACATTATTTGTTTTGAGAATGGTTCGAGTTGTATATGGACCATAAGCCTCTTAAGTATTTATCATCTCAGATAGAGTTGAATGTGAGGCAATATAAATGGTTAGATCTCTTGGTAGCATATGATTTTAACATAAAGTATACGCCAAGAAAGGGAAACAAGGCTGTTAGTGCTTTGAGTTGGAGTAGTAGAATGAAATGTTAACCATGATTACAGAGTCAAAGGCCTTACAGGCATTAGATTCTTGTAGGGTACATTTTTGGCCGAATGCAGGATCAAGACAAGATAAGAGTGCATTAGCAAATTTATAAGTTCATCCAACACTTGCGGATGAAATCACTATAAGTGAAAAGGTGCGCCGTTATTAGCTAAGAGGATTGGGTGATTAGAGATAGGTGTGGGTGTAGAGGACCTAAAGGGATTTAAGATAGATTCAAAAGAAGACTTAGAAAGAAAGGAAGATCATGTATTGCAAATGTTGGAGATCCTGAAAAATCATAGATGAGAGTCATCAGTCTAAGTTTATGATCCATTCCAAAGGCCCGAAGATGTATTTAGATATGAAGCATGTCTTCATTTATAAAGGGATGAAAAGGGATGTTGGTGAATAGGTGAAAAAGTGTTTCACATATCAACAAGTAAAGACTAAGCATCAGAAGCCAAGTGGATTACTTCAACCCTTGGAGGTACTGACTTGGAAGTAGGATTAAATTACTATGGATTTTCTGATGGATTATCGAGTTCAAGAGTAAGAAATGATAGTATATGATTATTATTTGATAGACTAATTACAAGCATCGATTATATCCCAGTAAATATGACAAGTATGATAGCTAGTTTAGCGAAGCTATATGTGAAGAATGTGTGAGACTCTATGGGTTTTCGAGCAACGTCGTTAGTGATAGAGATCCATTTTTTACTAGTTAGTTCGAGAGAAGTTTGCATAGTACTTTTAGTGTAGAGTTAAGCTTAAGTACATCTTAGCTCCCACAGAGAGATGGTCAAACGGATAGATTAAATTGATTCTAGTGGATTTACTAAGAACATGTACCTTAGACTTTGAGGGGTCTTTAAAGATCATTTCCATTTGGTAGATTTTTCCTATAATAATTATCGGTCGAATATTGGGATGACACCATTTGAGGTGCTCTATGAGCGGCTGTATAAATCACTTATTTTTTGGTTTTGACATGGATGATAAACTCGTGTTAGGACCTGATAAGGGATGCTACTAGAAGAGAACTAATACCCATTAAAATGAAAGCCGCACAGTCGAGGTAAAAGAGCCATGCGGATAGGAGGCATATGGAAATTGAATTTGTAATAAGAGATCATGTAGTTGTGAAAGTTTCACTGATGCAAGGTGTTGTGCACTTTGGGAAGGTAGGGAAATTGGATCCTAACTTCAGTGATAAAGAAGATTGGTAAACTACATATCGAGTTGAGTTACCTACTAGTTTGGCGAATGTGCATAATATTTTTGACATTTCTCATTTAAGAAAATGTGTGCATAAACCCAGTATGATAGTGGAATAAAGAACAATCGAGGACTTATCTATCGGACCAGATTTGATGTATATTTAGAGATTGAAAGGGATAGCAGGTCGTGATACGAAAGTATTAAGGAATAAAGTTACTAGACTTGCTAATGTTAAGTGGGGTGATGTACAGTGTTGGTTTCCACACCCTGCTTTCTTTCTTGTCTTAGTGTAGTGGATTCTAATTGGAATTATCTATCGTTGCCCTCTTCAAAAATGGAAGTCGGGTTTGTTGCAGATGTTATGCATCTTGATGTCAGAAAATTCATCTTTTACCACTTATGAGAGAATTCATATCCTAATTAGTGTCTACGCCCCATGCTCTAAATAAATGCAGTAAAGATAATAAGAGACTAATAACTACGTGTAAATAAAGTATAAAAATGATTATACATAGGGGGTAGAGGATGGAATAAAATACACATCCTTGGTTATTTTAGACATGTATGTGTGAGTAGTATGCTTTGTTTTCCTATTACATGCACTAGTAGTGATATGAGTATATTTAATGTTTTAATTTATCTATGTATTGGCAATGATACTAATACATTGTGATTGATGATATATTATTTTACATTGGTAGGGAACTAGTGTAATCATTCTACTTACGTGTACATTTATACTGATGATGGTGTTTATTATCCCTCCGTATTTGATTTTCGAGGATGAAATTCTTACAAGAAGGAGAGACTGTAAGATCCCATATTTTGCAGTGCCATAATAAGGGATTAATTAACAATTAAAGTGATTAAATAACAACTAAAGTATAATTATAAGAATAATTTCAAAGATACAATAATCATTTGGATAAAGGGAAGTTTATAATAAAAGGGTTAAGGAACTAATAAGATTAAGCTAGAAAGGAATTTCAGCCCAAACCCAAACTGTTAAGCCTTATATCCCTAAAACATATCATTCTCTCATTTTTATAAAAAGAAAAAACAAAAGAAGAAATGCTGGGATGCAACTGTAAGAAGAGTAAGATGGAAAGAAGGAAAAGAGAAGATTCAAGTTATTTTCTAAAAAGAGAAAGGATAGGGGATAAGCTAATTGCCTTTTTATGTAATATGAACCCTCTTTTTGTATCCCGATCAGTTTTGATTCAAATCCTACTTTTTTTTATTATTTTAAACAATGTTAAACATGTCTTGATGATAGTAGATTACTCGTATACAAGTTTTTTTTAATAAATGTTGTAGTTTATGACACGCTTAAGAGTTAAACGTGAATTAATCACCACCAAATGAACTAAAATTTTGCTATAATGTTTATAAATTAAAATAGAAGTGGGCCTTAATTTTCATGATTAGAGTGAGAACTTAAAATATTTTGATTTTTCTAGATGAAAATGGGCAGAGTTAACTATAAATTAATACTTAAAGTTATTATAATTTAATATTTTGACCAATTTTTTACAATAGGTAAGGAAAAGTGTTTTAGAGTTTCCGCGAATCCTTGGAAATTTTTCTATGATTTTCAAATTGATATGAATTAATGGTAAGATGGAAAATAACCATAATTAGCAAAATAATTGAGGAATAATTAAGGGAGTACATCATGGCTAGTTACCGAGATTATTTTTAATTAAATTCAATGAATAAATGAACGACATATGTAAAAAATTAGTCAAACGGTATACTTTATTAAGGAAAATATTATTTTCTACTTAATTATTGGTTTTCCACATTAATATGTGATAGCTACCTTAAAAGCTCGATATCTTAGACCTTTGATAGCTAGAAGTTTGATTGCTTAGTCATGCGATAACTTATATCTTCGATAGCTCAAAACTAGATAGCATAAATATGTGATAGCTTATATCTTCAAAAATCTTGTTTTGGAAGTTCAATAGACTACATCTTCGATGGTTGCATCTTTAGTATCCTTATTTTAGAAGCTTGATAGCCTACATCTTTAATAGCTAAATCTTTGACAGTTATGTCTTCGATAGCCTACATATGCGATAGCTTAAATATGCGACAACTTAAATCTTTGATAGCCAGAAGCTTGATAGTTTAATTATGCAATAGATTATATCTTCAATAGCTAGAAGCTCAATAGCTTAAATCTGTGATAATTAAGACCTTCGATTGCTAGGAGCTCGATAGCTTAGAAATGCGATAGCTTAGATCTTCGATACTAGAAGCTTGACAATCTAGATATGTGATAGCTTATATCTTCGATAGCTTGAACTTAGAGACTCTAAGCTAGACATGTAAAATCACAGTCTTAGATGCTCAATAGCTACTCGGGCAACAACCTAAGCATTTTGGAAGCAAGATTCCCTGATGTGTAGTTGATTATTGTGGAAATTTAGAAGCGCAAAAGAGGAAAACTTATTATAAAATGTTATGATTCGACATTATTTTAGAATGAAGGTATGAGGCTTATATGGCAATCTAAAATGTAAAAACTCAATATTACTTTGGAATGATGGTGTAAGGCCTATGTGGCAACCTAAAATATTATAACTCAACATTATTTTGGAATGATGGTGTAATTCCTTTATGGAAACATAAAAGCTAAAACTTAATAAAATCGAGGATTATGGAGGCATGTATGGGAACCTATAATGTTGAAATATAACATTAATTAAGAAGATGGTGCAAGGCCTATGTTGCAACCAAATGTTTGAATGTAAGATTATTTAGGAGCTACGGTGTAAGGCCTATGTGGCTCCAAAATGTTAAAACACAAAATTAACTGAAAAAAAGGTGTAAGGCCTATGTGGCAGCCTAAATGTTAAAATAGGGATTTAATTAAGAGTGATAGTGTAAGATATGAGTGGCAACCTAGAGGAGAGGACTGTAAAAAAAAGTTCATGATGTGATGCTAAGTGCAGAGCATACTTATGGTTGAATATTACTCATATTTTATTATTCATGCTATGATATTATTCTATATGATATGATGAAATTGATGATGGCAAACTACTAAGGGCAAAGCCTATTGCGTTAGGTGGAGTGGTCTCACTATATGTTATATTCAGGGAAATGTATCAATCATGCTAGGCTTTATGTCTGATACTTATTTTATTGTTTTCTTCCTTATAAACTAATGGGTACTCATTTGAGTAAGCTAAGATTATGGAATTAACCAGGTAGCATTTTGGTGGACGAATAAAATTCTACAGACAAAAAAGAGGCTTAACAGATAATAAAGATTATCGTGAATTCCGATGTTGTAAAACCAGGTTATACAACTGGTCAAGTGTTCATGCTGGCATCCTCGTATGTCGGGCATGACACTATTATTTAAGTTTCTACTATATTTACCCTTGCATTTGCATGGCTAGAAAAATGAAAAATGCATGGAAAATTATTTGGGTACTCTGTTTACTCAATGATGTTGAAAAAAACTAATCCTATTTTATCATTGGAAAATAATTCTAGTGATGACTACAGCATTATCGGCGTTCATTTTAGAATCTCAAAATGGGGGATGTTAAACTATTTTTCTTACCTTTTTCAATTTGTCTATCTATTTGCTTAGCTAGATGCCTCTTTGCTTATAATAATTTCTATATTTTGTAGACGATTTATTATGAATTTGCTTAGTTTTAAAATTTCCATTTAAATATCTTGCAATTACCCATTTAGCATAAGGGTTTTAGCATGAATTATTTTTTATGCCTATTTTTATCTATATACGTTCTTTAATCCTTTTACATTCTTTAACCCATCTTCTCATTTTAAGTTTGGTCTACATAAGTTTTCTTAACTTAATTTGTGTAATCCCCTTTCCATTTTAAGTTAGCATATATTGAGTAAATTTTGTCCAATGAGCAATCTGAAAATTTTAAAGTCCATAACCAGAAACATTTTCTAAGATGTAATAATAGTGTGTACAAGTTCTATTCTACTTGCAAAAGTGGGTAGTTTGGAGCTTCATCCATATAATTTTTCTCTAATCTTTGATATGATGTCCCACATTCCTCATTATTTATAGTGTTCGAGGAAAAAAGAACTCCTGCATACTTAAATGGCAAGATTCCCTTCTTAACACCCAATATGTCCAATGCAACATCTTTACGTTGACCAAATTTGTTAAAGTAGCATTTTATTTTCATATCATTCAATTTTAACCTAGAAAATTTTCTCAAGTTATAAAAAACGATATGCTTTTAATAGGATTGGCTACTTAATCACTACCTTTGCATAAGTAATAAGGTCAACTGCATAAAAAAGATAACTTTCTAGAGGTTTAATTTATAGGTTGGTTTAATATACCCATGGTGGCATGCAAGCTCCATTTGAAGTGTGAAATACTCCATTGCGACTGCAAATAAGTATGATGAAAGAGGATCACCTTATCTCAGTTCCCTGTTGAAGTGTATTAACCCTACAGGTTGACTATTTTTCAGGATAGAGAATGTAGGTGCATTGAAACTTGGCACCAATTAAAGATATGAATCTTTCAGGAAACCCCACACTACTTAGCATGTACTATGAGATATCTATTTACTTTGTCATATAATTTGTGTAAGTCAAACTTAAGGCAAATATTATCTGCCCATTTTTATTGAAATCTCCAAATAATTCATGCTCCGGTAGTGAGTTTTTATATATGTGTCTCCCTTTAGTAAGTGCACTTTAACTTTCTGATTCTAGATCTAGTAGGATTAAATTCATTCTTTTACATAATGCCTTGTTTAAGATTTTATATATCAAATTACTACAAGCTATGGGCCTATATTCCTTCATTCTAGTTGGTTTTTGAACTTTAGGAATGAGTGTAATGAATATATGATTAATTTCATTTAGCAAATGACTCTCGCATGCGTATTAGTAGATATTTTTTAGGCCATCCCAATGCATTTTGAAGAATTTGGAACTCATGCCATTAGTCTTAGGGATATACTCATCATGCTGGAGAATTCTTTATCTCCCAAATCCCACTCAGTGATTTCCCAATCAGATTCGCACACCCTTCCTCATTAATCAGCTTTTGCACTTAATCATAGGTATATAGACTTCATCGTCCATTGTATAGTTTAGTGACGTATTGCATGGCTCCATATTATATTTCATTCTTATCATAAATTGGCAATCCATGTTCATTAACGCTCTTAGTTACTATTATCACTATAAATTTCACTAAACTGAGTCGAAGAGCTATGACTTCGTAGATACGTGCACAGCAGCTTGCTCATAGTTCTAGTGGCCAATGTCGAAATCAAAGAGAAAGGAAACAATGGAATATCACATCTACAATCAGAATCTAAGACATGAAGTCAAGAAGGCACTAACAAAGGGATGAGATACCACTCTCTGACAATGCCAAATATAGTACAAAATTACATACGGTCTAAGAGGCAAGGAAAATATACCTTTTCGTGAATCAACTAGCACTTCGAAGAGGTTATTCTATAGAGTCGAGGAGGGTTGATAAAGGAAATTATCAATATCTACAAGGTCACATTGTTGGAATTAATAAACATCGCATGCATCTTGTCATTGGTTTTGAAAGTTAACATTGTCAATATCTACAAGGTCACATTGTTGCAATTAATAAAGGACTTATGCAAAGCAATGTTGATAAAGGACATCGTCAATATCTACAAGGTCACATTGTTGCAATTAATAAACCTCGCATGCATCTTGTCACTAGTTTCGAAGGTTAACACTGAAGGAATAGAACAGACCACTTCGGCTATGGAAACATACATATATTCCTTAAACCTTGCTAACCATCACTCTTCGAAGAGACTAGTGCTAAATCCCATCGACATCAAAATTGTCGAAGACACATTCACATGACGAAGATGCTCCTGCATATCGAAGACATCCCTGCATACCACTGCTTCACAATGTCTCCATCCCAGACTCCTGTTATGCCGTTGAAATCCATACATTCGGAGTAAAAAGGAGCGGAGTGATGGTCGCATACCCCTATAAATGCGACCCCAGGGGCGCCATTTAAGAGGTTGAACTTTCTCTTCTCTCATTTCTTACATTGTAAACCCTAAATCAATTTGGGGATATTAGAGCATATTGTAATTTAAGAACATTGTACATATAGGATCTTGGATATTAAACAAGGACATAAAATGACATATGTGTAATCGATTCAAAACATGAGAATTGAACGTATTTGTTACTTCGCATATGTGAAATTTTGTTACTCCGTAGTTGGTATAGCATAATCGAATTCGACTCAAGGACTTCGAACTTGAATTAATGTTGCAGATACAACTTCGAACTTGTTTTAGGCTTGCATAAATGACTTTGATCATATTGACAATATCAAGTAACATGGCAAGAACCCTCTTCGAATCAGTGACTTCGATTGGCTTCTTCAAAGCTTCTATTTAGTCAGCCTAACTTCCTAATCGCTTTTGGCATGATTAAATTTTATTGCCAATATTTTGACGCTGGAAGGAGGGGTTGAACCTCTGACTTCATTAAAACCTTAAGTGGGACTACCTTGACTTGCATATCTAAGGCATAAAGTACTTTCCTTTACAAGCATATCCCAATTATAATTGACCAACCATAACCCCTAACATCATGTTGCCTAACCGAGTTAGGCGGTCTATACAGGGATCTTCTAAACCTTGGATAATTAGATCCACCTACCAAAACATTAGTAATCCGCAAGTCCACGAAGAATATGTTTTGAGAATGAAAGCCTTATAAATTGTAAATAAAAAGAAACAAGCAAATATTTATGATCCGAATAATTGGGATATCAACCCATTCCATATTGGCCTTACTTCAATTTTTGCTTTAGGGAGAGAGTACCCTAAGAAAGATAATTTGTTCCTAAAGATAAGAAGGGTCATTCTATTTCACGCCAAGGGGACTATATTCGATAAAGGGATCACAAATGATTTTGACACATTTGCTCAGAGGTGGCACAGAGTTATAGGTCAATCATTGGCTTCAAGCGAGATTCAAAAGACCTGAAAGAAAAAATTGATCATTGAAAGTGAAATGCACGCATAAGCAACAAAAGTGCTAGACATCAGACAAGAAGGCTTGCCTTCGAATCGAAACTTCCAAAGGATTGTAGCTTCATCACCTCTCTTGAGATTATTTACTTCTTAACCAAAGATAACCTTGATTATCGGCCTTCACAAAAGAAAAGAACCAAGTTTGAAAAGAATCCTGGGTGATCATATTGCCACTACTATCTTACAAGTGGGCATGATACCAATCAATGCAGTAGCCTAGATGGAATGGTTATCAATTTTATAAGACAAGGTAAGTTTGAAGACTTTATAAGAAAATATTGGACACGTTTAGCAATAATAGAAATTCTTTGAATAAGTGATTCTACATGGTTGAGGAGTAAGATTCTCTAATATAATGGAAAGCCTAAATCATTATCTAAGATGATAGTAAGGGGCTAAAGCCTTTGTCTTCATCTAACACAACCCCAGATAAAGCGTCTCCTAGAGGTAGGATGAATTAAGCCTTTGGTCCCGTCCAAAAGAACTTGGCTAAAGCACTGACAAAGCCTTCAATCCTGCCTATGTGGCATGGCCGAAATACAAGCCCTTAACCCCATTATCAAAGGCTTGGTTAAGGCACCTCCTAGAGGGAGGCCAGAATAATCCTTCGGCTTGTTTGAAATGTCCCGTCTAAATTTTTTGCAAGCCTTCAACCCTTGCTTACGTGCCTGGTTGGAGCTCCTCCTAGATGGAGCACGGAGTGAGCCATTAGTGCCATCATCAAAGGGATCACTAAAGCATCGAACCAGTCTTCAGTGCCTTCCATCAAAGACCTCACTGAAGCACCTCCTAGAGGGAGATAAGATAAGTCTTTAGTCCTACTTAAATGGCTAACCAAAAGCACTGGACAATTGACCAAAATCATCACCTCAGGTAGTGATAGGGATCTGACCCAAAATAGTGCAGCCAAATCTATCTAAATCAAAGCCAAATAGAGCTCTCAATTATATCAAAATATAAGCCAAGTAATGCTCTAAGTCTGTCTAACCTCTGGTAAGAAAAAGATCTTCAGAGATTCAATTTTCGTACACAGGTTTTTGGTCTACTATTTTTAACAGATATGGGTTTTTGGTCTTCTATTATTACCACAATATAGTTTCCTAGACCTTTATTATCATCAGATATAGATTTCTGGTTCTCTTCATTATGTCCAGAGCTGAGTTTTTGGTCCTTTTTATTGTTGAATATGAACTCTTAATTATTTTTCAAATTTATTACCAATTAATAAGAATCTCCATTATTAAGTATTTTCATTGAAATTATAAAAGCATCAATCTACAACAATCTCAGTAGACAATCCGAAAGTGAATTCAAAACTTAAAGTATGGAAACACGGAGTGCAAAGCATCATGCAATCTCAAGTCAAAACCAGAATTCAATTCGTTGTTACATATCTGAGGTAACATTTGTCTAGTCATGGATTATTTACAATTTGACACACTATTTATACAATTACAAGCTCAAAAGGAAGACAAAAGAAAGGAAATCTAATCAAAAGCAAGTTCCATTCATGGCCCGAGATTTTGGGCTGATTTGTTTAGATCCTTAGTGATTAAGGATCAGTAATATGAAGAAGAGATACATCCATAAGTTCCTTGAGCTTCTTTTCCCTTTTGCGGATATCATCTGCATTATCAATCGACTTAATCTGCTTTCTTAAGGTATTACGAAGAGTCTTATTAGTTCCTCGGAAAGTTTGTATCGTACTCGTTAGCCTTTTGATTTCTTGATTGAGATCATACTTCTCGCATTCGACCTTTTCAACCTTAACTTCATATTCCTTGACGTGTTGGGATATCTTTTCCTCCCACTTCTTGTTAAATAACCGCATTATTTAAAATTTGACTTGATTACCCCACTTAAAGATCGTTGTGTTATTCAAATCGGGAGAAGGGTTTAGTAAAGTAGAAAACACATGATTGGTCAAGGATGTGGATCTTGTTGTTCGTCTCAGAGTAGGAGAGAAAAGACTAGAATCACCCTCACTAACAATAAGCTCTAAATATTAGCATGATTCTTGGCTTTTTGTTAGCTCTAATTCAAGAATACTTATTTTCTGATGAAGCCTAGCTATCTCAATGTCAGCTTCGATGGGGAAGTTAGATCCAAATGCCATGTCCATTCTCTTTTTTAGCATCTAGAGCTCGTTCTTCATTTCTTTAAGTTCTTCCTCCATAAGGGGAGTCATTTCTTTGTAAGCACTAAAGGTTAATTTTAATAGGAAATAGTTCATATGCCACTCTCGTGCCTCGAGGTTGTTTGGGAATCATAAAGCAAAGTCATCTCGAGATGATTGTTTCTCCTCTATATATGCAAGCAGCCAATCTTTAACTTCAATAAGTCATGAGGTGTTTAAGCAGTCAGATTTACGCACTAACTACGCGTCCTAATAAAAATAAAGAAGAAAAAATCAATACATGAATGACAAATTCTTCCATTAATAACAAATGAAGTTTACAAATAATAACAGGAGTCAAGATTACATTGCAATTTCATTTCAGTAATGTTTAACTAATATTCAAAGTTTTGAAACCACGACCTTAGACTTTCTAAATGACCTAGCAGACAAAGTAAGTATAGAATCAAAAGAAGGCTTAATTCCACCCGGAATATAAATTGGAGGAAAACGATGATAATCCCATTCCTCGGTAAAAGGACTGTCATGACCACATATTAATTTTGTGTGGAAGGATCAGATTTCACTAGTTAGTTTCTCTTTCTCCTCACCCAGAAAGTCAAAATGGAAATTAGGGTAATGCATGTAAATTTTCTATAAATATCTAAGAAAATTATATCTTGCCAATTGTTGTGTTTCAAGAATCGAGGATTTCTCTAAATATTTTTTCTTCAATTTGACAAATTTACTTAGGAGATCCTTGGGAACCGGGCTGCTTGAAAGACCTTTATTATGTGCAATGTGATGAAATTAAGCTAAGAATAGGGAAACTGAAATGATAAAGCTCTTAAGAAAAATCAGTAGCTTACAACAATTATAGTCATTCTAGTTCATACAAAATAGATTTCTTATACATTTCGAAAATAAATCTCTTTGTATTATATTTAAGTTTTTCCGAGGGAAGAGAGTGTAAGGAAAGAGGAATGGGAGCGACACATGGAAGGTTCCAACATACCCCAGGATGAGGATCAGTCTTATATTCATCCAAATATCTAAGATGAAGACGTCTGAGCAAACCACCTCTGTTATCGCCCAAATATGAGAAATCGCTGATTAATCCCCCACAATAAACTTTGTACAAAAACCCCATTGGGGAATCTCTGTCGTCAATAAGCATCTAGAACAGGGTCATTAATCCGTGATTCTATTCTATAATATGGTTAGATGATGATTGGTTTTCTTCATTCGTGGAGTAATCTCCTTTTCTTTGAAATGTGTAAGCATGGATGCACTCTTAGTAGGCTTCTTGTATTTATTGTATAGCTCATTATAATCTTTCATTTGCTGGTTGAGCTCTATGTTTAGCAATCGATTTTTACATGTTTCTTTTCAAGTACAGTGTCATAACAATATTTTGATTTTCACCATAGCTAAGATAATTAATGTATTAACTAGAAATCACTTAATAGCCTAAGTCATTTATATAAAGATACCCATACCTGAGAAGTTCGGAAAGAAGTTAATGAGATTTTCCACTTATCATCGGGATTCTGACTTTGAGAATTGCTATATTTCTTGGAAGGATGCTCCTTTGAGGTGTCAGCAGTGTCAACGGCTACTGCATCTTAGGTAGTTATATCTGGATTAGCACCAACAGACTCACCTTGATTATCCGGTTGATCGGGTGGACCTATTTCATCACCTTCGCCATTATCACCATTGTCATCGTTATGACCATCATTATCATCATCTCATCTTTATCATCATCATCATCATCTCCTTCATCGTCGTCATCAAGGTTGTCATCATCATCTCCTTTCGATCAGACCTTGGCACTCTATCAATGGGAGTGTCATCAAATGGTAACAATTACACAACATCAGTTTCTTCCTCAATAGGAAATTATTCCTCAAGAGCCTTTTTATCCTTTTTCATTTTAAGAATAAACTTCCTTTTGCACCTTTTATTTAAGGCTGGAAGAGATGGGAATTCTAAGTTTGAACATTTGCAAATATAATTGACGTGGACTACATGCAGTGCCTCTTCGTAGCACTCTTCGTTGATTTTAGGAAGAGCAATATCGAGGAAGGTGATAACCTTCTACTTAGCATCATTGACGATGTTATTCAAACAATCCAGAAGCTTAGATTTTCTTTCTAATTGACCTTCGAGAAATTTATTTCTCTCGATTAGTTCAGAGATCGCCTATGACAGCCTGGTATGTTCAACTTCCAAGCCTCTCACTTTTCACTCCAACATCAACTTGGATTTCTTTTCCTCCACTAGAGAAGAAGCCGGTGTATCCTTTTTAACAATCGCTTTGTCCCTTTTTGCAGCGATATCTGTCGTCCCCTTTTAAAGAAAAGAAACATTTTCTTTAAGCTCAATTACTTCAATAGAAGGCTCTTGAGAAGCATTCCTAAGAAGGAAAATATGTTTTCCAACCTGAAATTTTATGACTCGATTAAGTTAAAATGAAATTCAAAATGTTGAAATTAGACAAGTAAATGAAGTAACATACCGATATGAGTTGTTTAAGAATAAGTAAAATGTGGTCGTTGGAGTAGGCCAAAGGCTATGGTAATACAAGGAAAGCAATAGAAGGGGACTAAATGGCCAATCAAGCCAGTTCTTCAAAATTCACCGTTTAAGACTAAGGCCAAGCCCTTGAGAGAAGAGGATCAGCTGGAGAAAGGATCGAACCAAGTTTGGTGCATATGCAATCAATAGATGTTGGGAAGAGTGGAAAAGAAACATTGAGAAGGGAATCAGAAGTCTAAACTTCTTGGGATGTCTCAACTTGAGTTTCTTTAAGCTTTTCTGGAGATTTACCTAAAGCAACCGCTCCAAGACTTGAGTCAATATTCACTTGCTCTATCTCATTCACGACGGTGGGGGTAAATTCACCTGTAAGTTTAGGTCTTTTTTACTTAAGGAGGAAGAAGAGCATCGTCAAGAACATCAGCAACTGTCCCTTCTTTTTCAAATGTTACGATAGCCTTGGAGATAGAATTCTTAAAGGAAATAAGTTCGACTGGTTGGGGGCACAAGTGGAGATGCATCATTTCCTTTTCTCTTTTTGGACACAGTAGTTTTGATTCTTGATTCTTTGGGAACAGCAATAAGAGAAGTTAAGCCCAAAATAAAGAATGGAAGTTAGTAAACTGATAACATCGATAATTTCCTTTTTAACTGTATTAAATATTACCATCAATATAAGGCTGCACTAACGACCCAACTCCCTGGTAGTTTTGTTTAACCTTGGGTGGCTCTCCTAAGATCTTATGGTGGTTCAAATTAATATAACGTTGAAGGAGCTTCAGCGGAGTTAGGAGTATAATCTTATTTCTCTTATATTCACATAAAAGAATTAGGAGTTTATGGTCTTTTGATCTTCAGAGTTTAGATCTTTTGGAGCAAGATCTGGGAAAGGAAAACTATTAGTAAATAATAGTAAACACATAATGATAGTCAAGTATAATAAGCATACTAGCAGTATAAAATTTTCCTCTGATCTTAGAGAAGTGTTTGACGAAGAGAAATTGAGTATCCCACACTCTTGCTTTATTAACGAATTCAGAGGATAAGTTTTTGGGTGAGGATGAACTCGATACTTGTGGTGGCCTGGCTATTTACCCACTTTAGCAGAACCATTTATGTAGTAAAGAATATCAGGACTAATAGATGGAAGCTAGATTCTCGAGAAAAGACCTCCAGGCAAGTTAAATATGTGTAAGCATTAGGTAGAAGCTAGATCAGCCCAATGTCAAGGTGCTCTAGATATCTTGTAAGGAAGTTCGGGAAAGGGAGATAACATGTATGCCAAATATGAATAGGAGCAAAAGAAAAATATCCTTATGGAGGATTACAGATATTGTTCGAAGAACTAGCATTGATGACCTCAATCGCAGTAATCCTAAATTAATCGAGAATGGAGTCAACGTCATCTTGAGAGGTAATGTATGGTGGGTTAGTAACATAACTTTCTTTTTTAACAATTGAAGGTGAAGGCTTGGGTTTTGCACAACTTTCTTGATAGACTTCTTAATAGGCTGCTTGCTCTCCATTGACCTTCCAAGGTGATATTATTCTTTATTTAAAGATTAATCATGGTAATATATCTGGAACATGTAAAGTTAAGAGTTTGGTTATGTAAATAAACTTTCACCCTTAAAAGAAGGCAAATAACAATTTTTAAATGAAAATTTAAAGAATTTCATAACCATAACCAATGTCGGAGGGGTAGGGACTCCACCTCAATAGACAATGATGACATGAGTCAAAAATACGGTAGCTAACCAATCTTATGGGATGATGAAAACTGAAATATCAAAATGTCGAAGTCATATAAAGCCCTACCACAGAATTAGAGGTAATTGTAAAAAATAGGGGAATCATTATTAATATATATATATATATATATGTATGTATGTATGTATGTATGTGTGTATGTGTGTATGTATAAGAAAGCGTCAAAGACAGATGACTTTGACCCTAATTAGCATCGAGTACGTTATTAGCATATTTAACTAAAGTAATCATCATCAATGACCAATAGACCTACAACTAAGAATAACTTCTCTTCGACATGGTCGAAGAGGTTTGAAATGACTTTAATCCTATTATGTTAACCAATGACTTCCGCGATAAGGTTCTTCTCACCTAAATGGGACTAAAGTTCAATATGGTCAATAATACAGGAATTTTGTTGTTATCGTGTTCAACTTAATCTTGAAGTATTGAAAATTTAGCAAGCAAAAACAACATTATGAGAAGAGATCGTCACGACTTCGAAAGACATATTACGATGATGAGAGTCAAAATTAATAGGAAAAAAGATAGAGTCAGGGTCGTTTACTCAACGAACAAACCTACAACATTCTAAACAGATGCTAAATAAAACTAAAATCTAATTATGTGACACGAAGACATTTATAACGGTTTGGTAGTTATTAAATTACACAGCCTATTTTAAAATCAATTTAAGATGAAGGAAACAACAAGACTAAAATCAATCAAAGCAGAAATGGGTATAGATCCGATATGTAGCCAAAAATAAAAAATCTTGAACCCCAAATCAGAATCATCGATTGACAAGTTCAAAGGATCAACAATCGAAATTGATAGTACAATTGAGATTAATTAAGCTAATACATTAATTAATGGCCGATTCGGGAATGATAAAAACCTACTCATGATTTTAACAAAGAAAATTGTGCTTATAAGTAAATAAAATAAGGAATCAAACCATACCTTTGATGATTGAAAGTAAAGAATCAGAATTTGGAAGCTGATTTTAAGAATTTAATTTTTACTTGAGTTCTTTTAATTGCAGGTGAAAAGAAGAATAAAGGAGAGATTCGGCTATTTATAGAGGAAAAGAGGATGATTAGATACCATTGATTTGTGTTAAACCTACGCCAGATTATGAAGTGGAGGACAAATAGGCGGGAACATGTCTCTGATGCTCTTGACTTGAAAAGTCAAGGTTACCTCTACAATAGGGGGAAATGCTATCATTATGAATTTCATTGAATTAGGTCGAAGACTTATGATGTCATAGACATGTGCATAGTAGCTTGCTCAAGTTCTAGTGGCTAGTGTCGAAGTTGAAGAGAAAGGAAAGAATAGAATATCACATCTACAATTAGTGTCGAAGACATGACGTCAATGAGGCACTCGCAAAGGGATGAGATACCACTCTCCGACAATGCCACATAAAGTACAAAACCACATACAGTCGAAAAGGCAGGGAAAGTTCACCTTTCCGCAAATCAACGGGCACTTAGAAGAGGTTATTCTATAGTGGCTGAGGAGGGTGTTCCTATGGCAACATCATAAGGTACCAAGCCACTTTGCACTTTATTGAGAGACCCCCTTGCACAGTAGATATGCACAAAACTTCGAGGAAGCCATGTACTTATGCAAAGCAATGCTAATAAAGGACATTATCCATATCTATAAATTCACATTGCCCCACTTAATAAATTTCACACGCAACTTCTCATTGGTTTCGAAGGTTAACGCTGAAGGAATAGAACGGACCACTTTCGTTATGGCATCATATAGATATTCCTTAAACCTTACTGACCATCACTCTTCAAGAGACTAGTGCTAAATCCCATCAAAGTCAATATTATTAAAGACACATTCACACGACGAAGATGCTCCCGCATATCAAAGACATCCCTACATACCGCTACTTGATGATGACTCTGCCCCGGACTCGTGTTAATGTCGCTGAAGTCTGCACATTCGGAGTCATGAGGAGTGGAGTAATGGTCGCACACCCATACAAATGCGACCCTAGGGGCGCCATTTGGGAGATCGAATTTTCTCTTTTCTCATTTCTTACATAGTAAACCCCAAATCGATTTAGGGAATTTTAGAGCCTATTGTAATTCCAAAACATTGTACAGATAGGATCTTGGATATTGAACAAGGACACAAAATGGCAAGTGTGTAATCAGCTCAAACCTAAGAACATAACATATTTGTGACTCCGCATATGTGAAGTTTTGTTACTCCGTAGTTGGTATAGCATAATCGACTTTGACTCAAGGACTTTGAACTTGAAAACTTTGCATATACGACTTCGAACTTGCTTTAGGCTTTCATATATGACTTTGACCATATCGACAATATCAAGTAACACAGCAAGAACCCTCTTTAAATCAATGACTTCGACCGGCTTCTTCAAAGCTTCTAGTTAGTCAGCCTATCATCCTAATCGCTTTTGGGGTTAGCAAATTTTATTGCTAGTAGTTACATTATCCATATTTCTTCTATATGACATTTCAGTATAAATTTTTAGAGCACTCATCCACTTATGTAGCCATTTCTCTTTTGCTTTTTTGCTTCAGTTCTACACCTATAATTGCAAAGCTCTCTTCAGTTTCCTTTGTGCTTCATAATAATTTTTGTTTAACTCTGCATTAAAGGGATCTTTTTTCAAAGTTTCGAGCAGTATTTCACATATTTTTTTTGCACGTGTTCAACATTTTATGCTTATGATATTCTATTTTTATTCCACGTCTTCAACTTCTTTATCTCCTAATAATCCATAATTGCTATAAACATGTAGTTTCCTTCATATGGTAGAATTATAGAAAATTATGCCACTGCATTATCATTATCACACATATGCTAATGATTTTCATATGTGTATAGTCGACTAATAGGTTTAGTATTTTCTTTTCCAAATTGAACATATAATGGACCGTAGTCACTTGTTGTGCTAGAAAAAATTATTTAGATCATCGAATGAATTAAGCATGTTAGGATTAACTAAAGCTCTGTCTAACTTACATGCAATGTTTTAACTTCTTAAATGAATTAAGCATGTTAGGATTAACTAAAGCTCTGTCTAACTTACATGCATATTTCAAACCTGTATGGAATGCTTCTAATAATCTGAGTCTATGGTGCACTCATTGAATTCATCCGTTTGAGATACTTTTAGAGAACGACTTTTTTTTCTATGTTTGTATTCAATACTACATTGAAATCGCCTATTACCTTCCATAGAATATGAATAGTATAAGATTGATTTTTTCTTTGTTGCCATTAAAATGTACTTATTAATGCCCAATTACTTGAATATATAGTGGTACAAAAATACCGAGTATGTTATTTTGTACTTCCAATGTGATTTTTGTTCATCTTGTTGCATTTTAGTAATTTTTCGTACTATGTATTCCATAGAATCACAGTTTTACCCTTAGAATCAGTGCTCGAACCTGGAAGTTATGGCTTCCCTTAGCTCTCATAGATGTGTTAACCAATATTGAGAGGATGGGGGTAGTTATGTCTACTGCTTCCACTTGCAAGCGGGGTTGAACCTACTCGTTCCAAGTTTTTGTAAGTTCCTTTGTTCTATTTGGGCTTTATAGGGAAAGAAGATCCTCATTAATTGTGAAGCCTTGGCCCCCAGCATGAATGAAAGTATTAATTGGCTTTCATGTTCTATTATGGGTGTTTTTTCTTGTGATACTTTGACTTCAATGCTTTGGGTGGTCTCAGTGCGAAGAGGAGCGGTGAGTGGCTCTAACATTATCTCGAGCATTCCCTCGTTGAGCATTACTAACTCTTATTTTAACACGAGGACTCTTTTTTGCTTGTTGGAGCGATATGTTATAACAATCTATAGTTACTTGTTGGCTACTGCAGATGCACCTTATTCCTCCCTTGGCCGAGAACTTTATTATTAGACGCTTATATGTCACAATTGCATCCAAGTCTACTAATATAGGTCTACCCATAAAGATACTGTATGCGGACAAGTAGTCCGCTACAACAAAATTTATTTGAATCTTGGCTACAAGAGGTTTTTGGCCGAAAGTGACCACGTGGGAGATTATCCTAAGTTTTACTATGCCAACGCCCATGAACTCATAGATGGGCAATGCACATGGCGTAAGACTGGAGGTAAGATGCCTCAGCTTGTCAGAAACTTCCTTGAACATCACATTGATCAAGCTGCCCTCCTCAATGAAGACTTGGTGCACCTTTGTACCAACGACGTTTACTAATATGACTATGGGGCTATGATAGAGGAAACCAACTCCTCACTTGTCCCCTATGATGAAAGAAAAGTCTGCTATCTCTTCTTTAACCCTAGGAGCCTTTGAGGTTGGAGGTTAGCTGAATATAATTGATTACTAGAGATGAGCTCTTTCCTATATTAGGCATGTGCCTCGCTATTGCTCCCAGCCATGTTTAGGCCATCACAAATTGACAGTATGAATGCAGCCACTTTATTGTCATATGTCAATTAAGGTTGGATAGGTAGATTTGATCAGGAATTTTTTTGCTCCACCTACTGCCACACATACTGCACCGACATGCCCCTATGAGTCAAACGCTCTATTTCATCATTAAGATGTGTGTACTCTTTGATGGACTGGTCATTGAACTGGTGGAACTCTCAATACTTCCCATTACCCATAGGATCCCCCCTCTATCAAAACAGGAGGGAGCGCACTATTGGAATGGAACATGATCTCTGGTGGCATGATAGGTTTTACCATGTCATGATTCGAAGTTTCAAAACTTTTTGTACATAGGCTTATAGCATGAACCGTCTTCCATATGCTTCTTGTTGTTTTTATGTTGACCATTCTTTTGACGATTGTCTATTCTTTAGCCAACCTTGTTATTCCACCCACTCTCATCATTATAATCAAATATATTATCCTCTTTCACCCTAGTTTTGTCATTCACCCTTTAAAGAAAATCGATCAAGGATGAAGCGGGTTGCTTCTACATTCCTTCCACATCCGAGAACGGTACCTCACACCTGAACATAGGGTGATTACCAAGCTATTCTTGCCTACTCCTGTATCCCTAGCATAGGTTGATCCTTTGTTGAAGTGGTTGATATAGGAGTACACAAAGTCGGACGAATCTTTTTTAATGTTGCCTAGCTCGCGCACTATCATGACTCTTTGTTTTAGTGCGAAGAAGCAATCTTTAAAGTTGGAGCTCAGTCAGGCCTATGAGTGGACACTATTAGCTTAGATACAAAGAAACGAGAATATATCCATCCTGATTAGGGTAGAGGAATGAAGAAGGCACTTGGCATGGTCGGCGAGCTAGCTAGAGTAAGTTGTCGAGCTAAAGGATGTAATGTGATCGGATGGGTTAGTGCTTCCATTGTACTTGTCCATGGAAGGCAAAGCATACCTCTAGTGGATGTATGTGCTTAAGGTTTCTTCAAAGAAAGGATACCCATTCTCTTTGTCTGAAAGACCCTTATTGCATGCATTCTTGGTTTAGATCTTGTGTATCTTTTGGTGTATGCAGCTATTTCTTCTTGGAGACCAGCTTTCGCATGCCGTGGATGTTGCTAGCCCATTTTTGGGAGAGAATCCTCCAATATGTATCTAGTGACAAGGATTTGTAATAGTGGCATGGTGAGGAGGAGAGGTGACATCTACTTGGTGCAGGGGACCTATTTCTAGCGATTGTTCTTATTGATCCACACATCGTTGCTCAACCCAGGAATGGGGCAAACTATACTAGCCCTGTTACCCCATTGGTGTTATGGCCATTTGAATTATCAGCTTCATTCTCATCTTGGGATGCATCGTGCGGATCTAAAAGAAATTTGCTGAGAATGCGAAATGAAGGAAAATGAGAGCTTTCAGGGAAGGGCCTTCTTTCTAGGTTTAAAATTTTGACTACAAATTTAGCCAACCACGGAATTATGACTAAGATATTTATTAGAAATTGCCTTGTAACACCTTGATTGAAAATCAAAAATAAGGAAGTAGAATACAAGGAGATGCAAAGTTTGAGTGGTTCAATCTATGTTGATCTACGTTCATTATGAGGAATTTCTTATTACTTAACTTATAATAGCTTGGATTACAAGAGGTAATAATAAGAAAGTAAAATGCTTGAGAGATTATGTTTTGAAACTCCATAAAAATGTATATCTTATTGTACTTATAGTTGGTGGAATCTATATTTAGTGGTTGAGATTATGCAATTGAGCCACAGAAATCACGATGCGTCATTGATTATATCGCTCGGCCTGATGCATGAAAACTGGAGTGCCAATTGGATTTTAGGGTGGAGATGATTACCAACTGGTCGACCATACTATGAGCATGCATTAGTCAGGGATAGGCGACATTGAATAAGTAATGGTTTTATAGAGGTGCTTCAGTGGAAGCAAAAGAAATGAAGTGGTTACTGTATATTAGTGCTTTTGTTAGATGAATAATGTCGTTTGTGTCAGTCTTTTAAAGAGATAGTGCAAGTGAATCTTCTTTTGGTAGGAGCAATTAGGCCTATGCCACCAAGGCCTGCCAAGACATGATAAGAAAACCTCAAAGGTATGGACTTTCAATGAAGAAAGCGAGTGGAGGAGCTCGCTGGAGAGTGGGTCGTTGGCCGGGCAACTCAACCTTCGAGTAGCATGTTTCATGTCAAGTCGCCACTAGTCGCCATTTTCCACTAATAACTATTAGGAGCCTTGCTTTGATTTATATGGAAGGACTGGCAGCTCAGGTTAGCTGTGGGCTAAGTGAAGTGAGCGAGCCAAACATATTGGCTTTTGGAAATACATGAGCCAAAGTACGGGTCGGTATATGGGATGATACAGTGTCTGTTTGAATCATGCCAATGGGTTAGGTTGTATAGGCCAGCCCATCCTATATGTGCAAAAAAACTGAACAACACCATACCACTCTACCAAGAGATTTTGACTTTGAGCTGACTATCGTTGACTGTAACATTAACCTCATATAACTGAGGAGATGAATTCTCTATTGAATAGTGTTTCACTTTCAATGATTCAACTCAGTCCAATTGTTAGTCACTCGTTGGTCATCCTGTCATGATTTAACTATAATTAAAGTGAAGTATTCACATTGATGCTCGATGGTATTTTAAGTCGAGATAGCAGTGTAATATCATCACTCCGAGATTCCTTGTTTAACCTAGTTGTTATTAGCCAACTAGATACTATTGGGTGAGTATTTCATTGCCATTCAATAACTGTCAGTATGTTACCTCTTATTGTCACCATCAGCCATGAGTAATACACCACCAACATTTAGAGAGTGTTACATACTCTGGTCTGAGCATTCTTTTTTTGAATATATCATTTAACACTGTGATAATTTTCTCATAATTACAACTCCTTGTAATTATTATCAAATAACATATCATTTAAGGATTTTAGTTTATATACTTTAAATTAATTACATAATTAATGATATCATAATATAACAAAGTATATAATAGAAACTAAACACCTTTATTGTGAACAAGATTAGTTATAGAGTTAGATATGTGTAACAAATTATGCAATTGCCCCTAGTTCTTATCCATAATTCTCTCAATCTCCTATTTGCATTTGGTGCTTATTACGGAATCCAATTCATTGTCCTTCATTCAGTTTTCTCAAAACAATTGAGCTAGTCCCCTAGTGAACCGATATGCTATACTGTCTTAACAATCTACTTTATCAATTAACTCTCTCTGACATTAATAAACTTCCTTTATCATGTGAATCATTTCGTAGTAAGTTTCTTGACTTCATATGAGCCTATATATTTTTACAATCTTTTATTTGATGTCTTTATCACGGCATTATCGCTGCATAATAATTTTATGAGATTCCTAAGATTTGGAATAACCTCTAGTTCAATTATAAATATGTGTTATATATATTAATGCGATGTTATTCAAGGCGATGTACTTGCCTTTTTGGTTGAATTAGCTACAACTTTGATCTTTGGAGCATTTATAAATATAAATCTCCTTAACATGAATTTAGTATTGACATACAATACTTGATATCACTGTAGGATCGATTTCACCCTAGAGGGGGGGGGGGGTGAATAGGGTGATAGTGTAAATTATAAAAATTAATCGCGGAAGCTTATCAATTAATTTCAATTCAGATCACAGAATAACAGCACGGATATCGCAGAATATAAATAACAGAATAAAACAGAACAACACAGAATTTACCCAGCTTCGGCAAAACCCTGCCTACGTGCTGCCCCCAAGGTTTCTACTAGAAATTAGATAGTCCCTCGCTTACACACGTAAACTCGCTATACCCGCTATTGACTAATCTAACTCTACGCTCAAAACCCTGCCACAACTCAACTACCGAGTTGCGAATTCTCAAGCTACGCCACGTAGCTTGTCCCCTAGTCACACGACTAGAATTTGAAACGGTTTTAAAAAATAAAATACAAAACAAAAACAAAATAAAAATAAAAAACCCTATTTTAAATTCTTATCCCTTTATGTAAACAAGGCCGGCCCTCTTTAGTAATTCAGCCCGTCTTCTTTCATTTCCTTTGTTCGTGAAAAATTGGAGATGGCGGCCGTTGTTTCTTCGTGCGTTCTTCTTCCTTTTAAAAATTAGGGCTTTCGAAGCTGCGCTATTTGCTTGCGTGTTGCCTTGCTCGATCAATTCTTCGTTGCTCACTGCTGCTTCGATGAGTTCGTTTTTTGCTTTGGTAAGAATTTATGCTTTTGTGCTTTTCGATTTTCGCATTCGAACTCATACATCTTGCCGATGATGTTGAATGGTTTATATAGGGTTCAATGCCCTTGAATTGCGTTCGTATAAACAAATTTGAATTTGTCAATTAATTTTGCTCGACCATTGATTTTCGTATGGATGATGGTGATTTTCTCTGACTTGTTCATAATCGTATATTTATTGTTGCTTGAATCCCACGGCATTGATTTAACATCGTGATGACCACGGCTTGATTTTTAACTTGGTCAATTACCTTTGCTACCTCGATTTTGACTGCGACTTCTGACTTTCAACTGGTCGTTGATCATCTTGACTTGGCTTGACACCTTGATTACCACTTGATGTTGAACTCGGTCTTCACTGATCATGTTTACTCCAGCCATTTGATTTGAACTTGTAAATTTTTGACTTTGTTTTTTAAAAAAAACTGTTACATGACTTTGTTGTGTAGTCTGCACATATTGATTCCATTCATGTTGCTGGACATTTGCCTGAGTCTTCATTGTGGTGTTGTGGTCATCTTGCTTTGCCTGGATTGTGTGCATTTGTGCACTTGTTGTCTTGTGTCTATGGCCACTGATTTATTGTGAAGCTTGGTTACTGGTTATCTTGTGGCTTTGTTCATCATTCTGTGGACTTGGGCCATTTTGATTTTTGACTTTTTCGACTTGTACCTTGGTCCTGAACATTGCTGTGTCCATATGGTATTCAGTACTGTGGCATTGCTGCATATTGATGCCTCTGTTTGCATTTGAGTTTGTAGCTTGGTGTCATATTTGCTGGACTTGTTGTTGGCATGTGCATTGTGTTTATTTGTGTCCACTGATGCTTCGAGTCTGCAACTTGTAGCTGGACTTGTTTCACTTTTTCTTTGATCTTTTGTTCATGCTGTTGCACTTGGTGTTTTGGTTTGAACTTGCAGTTAAGAACATTTGCATCTGGTTCTGTTTGCTTTGACTTCACTTGTTTGAGTCTGATATCTTGATTGATGCTGTACATATTGCTGTTATGCAGTAATCGAGTTTCACTTGCATTGCCGAGTTATTCTGATGCATCCTTCATGTATTCCCTTGATAATCATGTGCCACTGCATCACACCGTTGCAAGTGTTTCTGTTGAGCATGATTTGTCATCTCTGGTATTTCATGTTGGCCATGTTCTTCACTGTTTATATTGTTTGCATTGTTGCAGTTGGTCATTTTGTTCATCTGTATATTGCTGCAATCTTCATTTCCTTGTATTGTCTAGTACAGTTGATTTGGATTCATATGATGTTGAGCATTGGATTTTTGAAACTCTGTTGTTCTTGCTGTGTTATGTAGTTTGTATCTGCATTTTTCATTTGCCATGCTTTGGTCATTGAAGTATGTTGTCACTTGTTGACTGCATATTCATCATTTCATATTGAACTGTTTCTTGTCATGTTCACTTGTGTTGAATCCAGTTTCAAAACTCGGATTTGACCTTGTGCTCGTGTCGTATTTTTGAATTTATTGCACCTGAGTTGAACCTGTCCGTATATTTGGGTTTGACCTTGTGCTCACCTGTCCCTGTAGCATTATCAAGTGTATATATCGGCGTGCATGGCCTTGTGGCATATACAGTAATACACTGTGTATGTCACAAGTTGTTCGTGTATGATGAATTCAAATTTAAATTATGACGAACAATCCAAATAACTGAGGCAAATCATATTTTCAAAAAAAAATATATTTTATTTTTGAATTGCAAAAATATTTCTTTTTCAATTTTACTGCGTTGGTTTATATTTTTGCAGATTTCTCAGATGCTGGATTCAAACTGGAATGGAGTTGAAGATAAATACGAGTGTGAGTGATATGTAGTGAGGTGAACTGTAAATATGTAATGTGATGTAATTGTAATCAAAGTTGTATAGTTATAGTGAGAGCTTGAAATTGTACTATTCAAAGTTGTAATAAATATTTATTTGAATAAAATATTCGTTTGAATTCAAATTCCGTGTTATTTATTTTATTCAGCAAATATTTATTTAATCTGTGAAAAATAAAATAGTATATTATCAAATACATTTAAACGAATGTATATATGTTTATTATCATCAAACAAAAATCATATAAGCGCATATTCAACAATCTCCCCCTTTTGATGATAACAAACATATATCTAAGATTTTGAATATGTTAAATGTATTTGATCATAGATATATCCTAATTGCTCCCCCTATACAAATGCTTCCTCTCTACACAAAGCTCCCCCTACATATATGCATACAAATAAAAATATATAAATGAGCCTATATGCAAATGGAAAATTATTTGACCTTTGCTTGATTCTATTTGATAAAATCTTAACTTTTCTCTCCCCCTTTTGTTATCAGCAAAAGAATAATAGTGTTAGAGAAAATAGAGATAAAGTTATCGATATTAACCAACATTAAAACTCAATTGAATATAAATATTAAATTTCAATAAAAAGTCAAACAAAAATCATAAATATTTTGTTAGGCGCATATTCCACTTTTAGAATGATGGAAATGATGTCATCATATAAAACCATACAGTTGTGTCTATTTGTGGTATATTTATATCAGGAATTTGAATATCTACTAACCATGCATAACCGTTAGGACTTTTAAATGAGATTAGTAGCATTCCAATTTTATTTAAAAAAAAATGAATTCAAGTATCTTCTAACCACGCATAACCGTAAGGACTTTTAAATGGGATTAGAATCAACTTGTTTATTTTACAAATCAACTTTTGATATGCGTTCCATACATGCATAACCGCGAGGACTTTTAAATGAGCATGGAAGCACATAACAAATTCCAAGTAATTCACCCATGCATAACCGTGAGGACTTTTAAATGAGAGTGAATACTTTGGTATTTATTTATTATTATTATTAATTATTATTTTTTATTTTATTTTTTTTATTTTAAAAAAAATGTGAAAATGAAAAACGAACGATTCCTGTTTAAAGTACCACATATCGACAAACTATATAGAATTTTGATGAGTGATGGTCGTTAGAAATATGATAGATATAGAGATGGTCATGGAATTTTTACCAACAAACAGTTTTATAACTCTTGTTTAAATTTCTAAAGAAATTCATTAATTATACCGTCTCGAGTCATAATATTTGATCAACATTAACACTCATCACTTTTTCAATCACTATTTTTCTTTTCGATAAACATTAGGGAGTCAGATTAGTCAAAATAGTCATTTAAAATCAAATTCAAAAATAATTATGAAATTAATTTTTCAAAAATGACTAATCTGAACCTATGGCCAAAAATGATTTTCTCCAGGGGGTTTTATAAGAAAATTTTCTGCTATTTGAAAATTATTTGAAATGAAAAATATGCAGATATTTTCTTTGACAAACGATGCAGTTACTAAATGTCTTAACAAAAATCAAGCTTCACTAGTAATTTTTCTATCAACTAGATTACCAGTGTAATCTGCATCTGAATTTCTCTTTCACTCAAAAATTATCATCAATTGAATTTGATTGACCAAATATGAAGTGTGCACCAAAACTTTCAAATTCAATTTTAACAACAATTTAAATGACATTCTTTTGAATTTGAAATGAAGCCGTGTAAATAATCAGAAAACCGTGAATAAAGAGTTAGCCATATTATAACCAATTGTAATATCCAACAAAACACTATTTTTAATCCAAACTGATATATATGAAGTAATTCAAAGAATCTAGAGATTTTTATAGTGTTTTTGGCATAAGAATATAATTGACCAACTATGTTGAATAAGTCAGAGTCATCGTCTCAATATTGGCTGATTTTAATTCAGAATACGGTGCAGATTATCACATTTAATATATCGTTTAAAACATACCATTACCTGTTTTACCTTTACGATATTTTCCGTTGTTGTCCGTTGTGATTCTGTCACCTTTATACTAGGCTAAGGAACTTAGCTTTGTCGCCCGTTGCGTTTCTGGAACAGCCAAAATCCAGAGAACACTATTGTTGTTCCTTAGCCTGCCACCACACCTACACGATGAAAGATTTATGTGACCTATTTGTTTTTATAGGTCCATGATTGTTAGTGGCAGAAAATTTTGAAAAATAATTTTGTGTAGACCCAAAACTATTTATAATTGTTCCCTTTGGCACCCAAATTTGTTTAACTTTGAGAGATTTTATATTTGTGCCTTTTGGAACCCAAATCGGTATAGTTTTCACATGTTTGGGTCTATACCAACAATTATTGTGATTGTGTCCATATTTTCTACAAATCGTGCACATTGAATTTTCTTGATTAATCTTGTTTTCAACAATTTTCGAACTATTATATCCAAGTCCTTGTTTAACCGTATTAATAGTTTGCTTTCCTAATAGCATATTCAACGATTTTTCACTTTTTGAAAATTTATCTAAAGTCGTTGACAATTGTTGGACTTGTGATTTGAGAGATTCATTTTCGTTTAACAACTGTGTGTACTGTTTAATAGAATTCTCTCTCCTAGTATTTTCATTCTCCTTTAAAATCAGAATTTCATTTTCAAGCGATTTTATTTTAATTTCTGATTTTTTAATTTCTTCATCAAATGTTGGACACTTATCACACTTAAGGATCCTACTTTGATAGGTTTTAACTAATTGATCAAGTTGTTTATTACATTCTATCAAAGTATCTTTTTGAGATTCAAGTTTGCCCTAAGTCGTTCAAAACAACCGTTTACTTCATGAAAATATATAAGCAACTCAGAATGGGTAAGTTTTGATACCTCACTTGGCTCGTCATCGTCACTGTCAGTTGTATCACCTCGAAGACACAATTCTGCCTTTTCGCTTTCACTGCCAGTGCTTTGATCATTCTCGTATATTTCATCCCAAGTGGCTGCAAAACTTTTCTTTTTCTGTTTCTTTCCGTGGCTGGATTTAATTTGTGGACAATCGGCTTGATATGGCCGGGTTTGTTGCAATTATAACAAATAAACTTTTGTTCTTCCGAGTAGTCTAGTGCTTTGGCTATTCTGCTTTTTGCTTTTTGAATTCGAGCTGAATTTCCATGTTTTTGATTCCATTTTTTGAATTTCCTTATTAACAGCTCCAATTCTACTGCTCCATCATCTTCATCGTTATCATCATCACTTTTGGTTGTTCCTTTGAGAGCTATTGATTTCTTTTGAGTGTCACCTCCTTCACGCTCTTCTTTGAATTTCATTTCTAGCTCATAAGTGGTGAGATTTCCGATGAGTTCTTCAACTTTAAGTTGTTTTAAATCTTTCGATTCTTGTATGGCAGTTACTTTTGCTTCAAAGCTTCGTGGAAGGACTCAGAGGATTTTCCGGACTATTTCTAATTCGGTGTATGTTTTTCCGAGAGCTTTTGATTTGTATACGATATTGGAGAGTCGTCCGTACATCTCTTTGACATTTTCTTCCTTCGCCATTTTGAAGTTCTCGTATTCACTGCTTAGCATTGCAATGCAAGATTCTTTGACTTGAGATGTTCCTTCGTGAGTCACTTCTAGTATGTGCCATATTTCCTGCGCAGTTAGACAATGTGAGACACGATTAAATTCAAATTGATCCAATGAACAGATAATAGAATTCATAGCTTTGGCATTAGTATTTTGTAATTTATTTTCTAGTTCTGTCCATTGTTCCTTTGGTTTCTCTATTTCCTGATTATCTACAGTTATAGTTGGTATTCTATAACCTGTCTCAACAATATTCCAAGCATCAATGGTTTTCAGAAAAATTTGCATTCTATTTTTCCAATAAGCATATTCACCGTTGAACATTGGTGGTCTAACTATGGATTGACCTTCTGCAAAAGCATTATTAAAAGAAGCCATTTTAAAAATTCAAATTTTTAAAACAAAAACCAATTTTTTTTTGAAACACGAATTTTTAAAACAAAAAATTGATTTTTGAAACACGAATTTTTAAAACAAAAATTGGTTTTTGTAAAATCAAATTTTTAAAACAAAAATGGCTTTTGTTCCTAGCTCTGATACCACTTGTAGGATCGATTTCACCCTAGAGGGGGGGGTGAATAGGGTGATAGTGAAAATTATAAAAATTAATCGCGGAAGCTTATCAATTAATTTCAATTCAGATCACAGAATAGCAGCACAGATATCGCAGAATATAAATAACAGAATAAAACAGAACAACACAGAATTTACCCAGCTTCGGCAAAACCCTGCCTACGTGCTGCCCCCAAGGTTTCTACTAGAAATTAGATAGTCCCTCGCTTACACACGTAAACTCGCTATACCCGCTATTGACTAATCTAACTCTACGCTCAAAACCCTGCCACAACTCAACTACCGAGTTGCGAATTCTCAAGCTACGCCACGTAGCTTGTCCCCTAGTCACACGACTAGAATTTGAAACGGTTTTAAAAAATAAAATACAAAACAAAAACAAAATAAAAATAAAAAACCCTATTTTAAATTCTTATCCCTTTATGTAAACAAGGCCGGCCCTCTTTAGTAATTCAGCCCGTCTTCTTTCATTTCCTTTGTTCGTGAAAAATTGGAGATGGCGGCCGTTGTTTCTTCGTGCGTTCTTCTTCCTTTTAAAAATTAGGGCTTTCGAAGCTGCGCTATTTGCTTGTGTGTTGCCTTGCTCGATCAATTCTTCGTTGCTCACTGCTGCTTCGATGAGTTCGTTTTCTGATTTGGTAAGAATTTATGCTTTTGTGCTTTTCGATTTTCGTATTCGAACTCATACATCTTGCCGATGATGTTGAATGGTTTATATAGGGTTCAATGCCCTTGAATTGCGTTCGTATAAACTAATTTGAATTTGTCAATTAATTTTGCTCGACCATTAATTTTCGTATGGATGATGGTGATTTTCTCTGACTTGTTCATAATCGTATATTTATTGTTGCTTGAATCCCATGGCATTGATTTAACATCGTGATGACCACGGCTTGATTTTTAACTTGGTTAATTACCTTAGCTACCTCGATTTTGACTGCGACTTCTGACTTTCAACTGGTCGTTGATCATCTTGACTTGGCTTGACACCTTGATTACCACTTGATGTTGAACTCGGTCTTCACTGATCATGTTTACTCCAGCCATTTGATTTGAACTTGTAAATTTTTGACTTTGTTTTTTAAAAAAAATTGTTACATGACTTTGTTGTGTAGTCTGCACATATTGATTCCATTCATGTTGCTGGACATTTGCCCGAGTCTTCATTGTGGTGTTGTGGTCATCTTGCTTTGCCTGGATTGTGTGCATTTGTGCACTTGTTGTCTTGTGTCTATGGCCACTGATTTATTGTGAAGCTTGGTTACTGGTTATCTTGTGGCTTTGTTCATCATTCTGTGGACTTGGGCCATTTTGATTTTTGACTTTTTCGACTTGTACCTTGGTCCTGAACATTGCTGTGTCCATATGGTATTCAGTACTGTGGCATTGCTGCATATTGATGCCTATGTTTGCATTTGAGTTTGTAGCTTGGTGTCATATTTGCTGGACTTGTTGTTGGCATGTGCATTGTGTTTATTTGTGTCCACTGATGCTTCGAGTCTGCAACTTGTAGCTGGACTTGTTTCACTTTTTCTTTGATCTTTTGTTCATGCTGTTGCACTTGGTGTTTTGGTTTGAACTTGCAGTTAAGAACATTTGCATCTGGTTCTGTTTGCTTTGACTTCACTTGTTTGAGTCTGATATCTTGATTGATGCTGTACATATTGCTGTTATGCAGTAATCGAGTTTCACTTGCATTGCCGAGTTATTCTGATGCATCCTTCATGTATTCCCTTGATAATCATGTGCCACTGCATCACACTGTTGCAAGTGTTTCTGTTGAGCATGATTTGTCATCTCTGGTATTTCATGTTGGCCATGTTCTTCACTGTTTATATTGTTTGCATTGTTGCAGTTGGTCATTTTGTTCATCTGTATATTGCTGCAATCTTCATTTCCTTGTATTGTCCAGTACAGTTGATTCGGATTCATATGATGTTGAGCATTGGATTTTTGAAACTCTGTTGTTCTTGCTGTGTTATGTAGTTTGTATCTGCATTTTGCATTTGCCATGCTTTGGTCATTGAAGTATGTTGTCACTTGTTGACTGCATATTCATCATTTCATATTGAACTGTTTCTTGTCATGTTCACTTGTGTTGAATCCAGTTTCAAAACTCGGATTTGACCTTGTGCTCGTGTCGTATTTTTGAATTTATTGCACCTGAGTTGAACCTGTCCGTATATTTGGGTTTGACCTTGTGCTCACCTGTCCCTGTAGCATTATCAAGTGTATATATCGGCGTGCATGGCCTTGTGGCATATACAGTAATACACTGTGTATGTCACAAGTTGTTCGTGTATGATGAATTCAAATTTAAATTATGACGAACAACCCAAATAACTGAGGCAAATCATATTTTCAAAAAAAAATATATTTTATTTTTGAATTGCAAAAATATTTCTTTTTCAATTTTACTGCGTTAGTTTATATTTTTGCAGATTTCTCAGATGCTGGATTCAAACTGGAATGGAGTTGAAGATAAATACGAGTTTGAGTGATATGTAGTGAGGTGAACTGTAAATATGTAATGTGATGTAATTGTAATCAAAGTTGTATAGTTATAGTGAGAGCTTGAAATTGTACTATTCAAAGTTGTAATAAATATTTATTTGAATAAAATATTCGTTTGAATTCAAATTCTGTGTTATATATTTTATTCAGCAAATATTTATTTAATCTGTGAAAAATAAAATAGTATATTATCAAATACATTTAAACGAATGTATATATGTTTATTATCATCAAACAAAAATCATATAAGCGCATATTCAACAATCACTTGTTGTGGTAAATTTTCTATAGTCTCAGAACAGGATCAAAAATTGATTAGACTTCAAAATGATGAACATATAGCTCTAGAGACTTGGAGGTAGGCTTGGAATGGTGACTGCAGGAAGTTTGGAGTTGATTGCACTAACAAAAATAGAACAGTACCAACATGAAAAGTGGTCGATACTGATCATTTTTTTTGCATATTTGTAGCCTCTAGAATGATGGTCAATGGATGGTTGGCTATGGTAAATGGCCTGAAGCTCATGTATGAAGGAATACTTGAACGACCCTAAACACCTCAACAAATAAGGATAAGTATTGGACGTGTAAGAACTTCTTCGCAACAATCTGATTTCAAAGCCAAAAGTGCTTGGAGCTTGACGAATTAAAGCTAGAAGATAAGATATAAGGGAGACAAGTGATTTGCACAAAAAATCATATTGATACCGACATGATTCATGTCAATACCAATATGATTTTATGCTAATGGAAGATTTCATCCCCTACTACTTTCCTGGATCTGGAGCTTGACTTGATATTTCATGATCCAGTGACTTCATTGGACAATTTATCTATTGATAGAAGGCCAATATCAACTTGGAGATGACTTTTTTCTCAGGCTTTTACCCTTTAGGACTTATTTCTATCTTCTTCTTCTCCAAACCTTCTTAAATCCAAGCTTTATGAGGTTGTTGTCAGATTTGAATGGTAATCTTTGTATTCCGAAAAGAAAATGTAAGATAATAAAATTAATTGGACGTAGGCTAGATAGTTTTTCGAATCACCATAAGAATTGTGTTCATTCTTTTGTTTACTCCGATAAATCTGTATTATTGGTGCTTTCATTTAGTATCAGGGTGTTTCATGAACTTTTAGCATAATATTTTCAATGTTTTCACCGAGAAAGCACTAGGATTTGATAACTTAAAACCTGGATCTAAAGTTTGGAAGATATGAAGAGGCAACTACTAGGGCTATTACAAGACCAAGTCAACCAGAGCATGCAGCAATCTAGGAGGGGTGATCAAGTTCAAACCTATCTGTCTACGTGATCAGAGACAAGATGGAAAGGATGATGAAGAGATGCAAGATGGAATGATGGCTTGACAACAGGAATTGCTAGATGAAATTTTCAAAAGGATGGATCAATAGAAAATAGCTAGAGCAACTAGAATTCGGAACCAAAGGTTAGAAACCAATATAGAAACATCTGCAGTTAGAACAGAGCAAGCCAGTACTGAGTCCCCAAGGCCAGTTCATATTGGTATCAACTAGAGTCAAGTTATTACCGACATGAATTTACAATAGGACATAGTGGATCTGAACTTGAGCCGGCTGGCATGCTGAGGGTGGACGATGCTAGAGTCAGAAATGTAGATCAAAGTATGGATGCACAATAATAGAAGTTGAAACCAGAAAATCGACGTCGGAAGGTGCCGCATAACGCAGTTATGGATCAAAGATTTCCATAGACGATAGTACCCATGTGGTAATGGGAAGTTCCTTGGCCTGACCATTTGTTGGAAATCCAAGGAAACAATATGAACCCTGTACGGTTTTAGTTGTATAACCTGCCATGGAATGTGGCGGTAACCTGCTATTGAACATGGTAGCTATAGTAGGCATAAGTACGGAATGCCTATGCTGAGTAAGATTTATATCTTTACTTTCGAAAAATGTTTTCTACACTATGCACTAGTAATAATATCAAATGTTTCTTTTTACTGCGTATCAAGCATCTTTGACTATCATAAGGAGAAATCTCCTCCGATTCTGCGTTTGCATTGTGTGTGTGTGCGGGAGGCCTTATGGTAGTCTCATTTTTTAAAAAGCATTGTGAATCTATTTTTAAAATTATCCCGTACTTTGTTTTAAAGGTAAACTGTTTTAAGTTCTCACACCAGTCCCATGACTGACTCGGAGTTTATTGTTTTCCTTCCTAAACTCTGGGTGCCCACCAATTTCCACACGGGCAGTCTAGAGTTAGGTTATCAGGATATTCTGGAATTCAGAAGTTGCAGGAGGCAAGCTGGATGGCATGGCGTATTAGTAGTATATAGTATTTCTTTTCCGCTGTTTGTTGTTGTTTGTTGTTGTACACTCTGATGATGTAATGTAATGTAATATGATGTAATGTAATAACTGATATAGTTCTTTGTTTAAAGATTATTCATTTATCTATTATATGTTGTTCCGCTGCGATTGTGAGATTCTGATATTGTTCTGTTGTTTCTGTTCTGTTCTATCTTTTTCTTTCTTCTTCTATCTTCTACCTCTTATTTAACCTTAACGGTACGATTTTCGGCATTTGATTGCTCGGCAGTTGATACAGTGGACGTTTTGATGTCGGTTTTCGAGCGTCGAAAAGTCACGTCCGTCACATTTGGTATCAGTGCTTATGGTTAAGCGACAACCATGGCTCTGTTGGGAGTTACTCATTAGAGATAGAGTGAGCAGTACTCTATAATGAGTTTGAGTGTAATAGTAGATATGAGCGCGTATTTGTTAGTGAATGTAAAATGATTTTATATTGTGTTGATTGATTTATTGAGTGGCATATGAACCTTCGTCAGCACGGTCTGCACAACTGTGCCGAAGGAGTTTCTAAACACTTGAATAGCACAATTCGATACAATATTGTTTTCGAAAGGGATGAATGAAATAATTTCATCCAAATTATATTTTGATATAAAAAAAGGAAAAGAAATATTTTCTGAAATTATTATATAACTTGGATGTTTTGAATGATAACATTATAGTCAAATAAGATTATATAATCTGAAGTAGCTTATATAACCAAGGAAATCATTAGATTTGAAATTTTTGAAATTAAAATTAAAAGTGAGGAGTTAAAAATGAAATTTAACTTGGATTAAGATTAAAATGTGAAATTTAATTAATGACTGGAAGAAAAAAATGAATTCAGTTGTATTTAAACAAAGTTGAATTGATAAAATTGGAAGTTAAATGGAATTTACTTTGGAATTGGAATCTGAATTGGATTTATATATAAAATAAACAAATGATGGTTGAAATGAATATAACTTAAGTGAAGTTAAATGAAGTTGATTTTTGGTGTCAAAGTAAATTAACAAGTGAATTAATGAAATGAAGTCATTAAGAATTTGAACTTGAGTTATATGAATGAAATTCAACCTTAAATTGTTAAAGGAATTAGCAATTGAATTAATAAACGGATTGAATATTAATCAATCTAATATGAATAAATTGAATGTAAATCAATTAAATGTAAATAAATTGATATGGAATAATGATGTAGATGTTAATTCATTAAAAGCTAATTGAATGAATTGAATGTAAGTCAATTTGATATCAACCGATTGAATTAAGAGTGATGAACCAAATAGAATGTAAATTAAATAATTTGGTTATGTTGAATATACATTGGTTGTTATATGGATTCTAGTTGACTGTATATGAATTCATTAAGTGTTAATGAAATTGAATTAGCGAAATTGGAAGCTAATGTAATTGAATTCAAATTGGAAGAAAATGAATTTGAATAGAATTGAATTTGATTTGAAAATGAACAGACTTCAATGTAAATTAGTAAATGCAAACTAATTGAAATTGGATATGAACAAATGTTAGTAAAATCCAATGTTAATGAATCAATTGGAAAACCAATTCATTAAATGTTAATGAGAAGTAAATTTATATTGATTTGGTAGTTGCATTTGTTGCTTTTGTTGCATTTGCTATGTTGGCACATGTAGTTGCTATGTTGCTATATGATGTATATTGATGTTATTTTCATATATGCATGTTTCTCATGTTGTTGTTGAGTGTTTAGAAGGTGCGGATTGCGCTTGCTTCGCATTTGGAGCTCGCTTTCGTGCTATATTAGCCGTTATGCGCTCGCTAATAATAAATAAGGTACATATCTCGGATTACATATCGTACTTTTACACTTTTTTCCCTGCGGGATGCCTCATCACTTGATGAGATGTATATTTGTGATATATAAACTGTCATTTTTTACGGATCGAGCCGCGCAAAGGAGACTCTGGCGAATTTTTCCGAAAATTTAAGGCGTTAGAATATTTTTGAGAAAATTGGAAATTTTTTGAAAACTAAGTTTGGATTTGGAAACTTAGTAAAGATTTTGTAAGAAGTTTAACTATGAATTTTTGGAAAGTTAAACACTTAAGAGATTTGTAAAAAGCTAAATTGAATGGTTTGTTTTGGAAAGTTAATGGATTCTGTAACTTTTCTTACTTGGTAATTTCGAGGACGAAATTCTTTTAAGGGGGGAAGTATGTAACGACCTAGAATTTCTATTAATTAAAATTCGTATATTTAATTAATTTTAAATATTAATAAGTGGAATTTATAAGTCGAATAATTTTATTTCGAATAATTAGATTTAATTGGATAATTAAATTAATAATTTAATAGTTGAAATTACAGAAATAATTGAAAATCGAGTTTGATATGATTGAAAATGATTTGTAAAATTTTATTTAATCATATTGAAGTTATAGAGATGTTATAGAACTTTTAAAAATTTTAAAAGTTTAATTGTGAAAATTGAATATTCTAATATTTAATTATCGACTAAAAAATAGCCAATTTTCGAACAGTCTCAGAATTGGACGAAACTAGTTCCATTGGATCCTTAATAGTTTATTATTATCGGATTTCAATTTTCGTAGCAATCGGAGTTTTCGTTTGACCGTGGCAGCTCCAAATGCATCGAAATTGTTTTAATATTAATTTGACGAGTTAAAATAGCCATTTATCAAACAGTCTCGGATTTCGACGAAGCCAGTTTTATCGGATCCGTAATGTTATATTATTGTAAGGTTTCGAATTTCGTGTCAATCGGATTTACCGTTTGTCCGGGGCAAGCCAAAACGCATAGAAATTAGTTTAAATCGATTTAATTTAAATAGATCATTTATTGCCGTAACTCGCACAGATGATCGAATTAGCCTATGAAACATGTTCCATTATGTTTGGAACGCGGGGTAAACCTTAGAAACGCCAACCGGCACGCTTCGTTTGGAGTTCGGAAAATTTTCAATGAATAGTGTTTTGGCTATTTTTCTATAAGGACCTAACTATTTTCATTTGCATCCAAACTAAAAACCTAACCCTAGAAACAAAGCCAGCCGCCACTATCTATACCAATGGCCGAAAATTCATAACTTTCCCCTCCAAATTATCTTCCAATCCATACCCTTTTAGCTTTCGATTCCTAAAAGAAAGTAAAAGAGCTTCGCGGGCTCTACGTTGTGAACGGCTGTGATCGAAATCCATGCAGCCAATTGACGGCAAACTGGCCTCAAAGGGCACACGTTCGTGGGTTGAGATCTCGACATAGAGGAGGCCAAACTTCAAGTGTTGGTGGCCGAAGGTCGAGCTTGTTGGGGGCTTCGAAATGGAGGGTGCTGATCGACTTCACGATGCTCGAGTTGGTCGTGATAATTGATGGTTAAGGGCGGCTATGGGTTCCTAGGGGTGTCGTGCAAAACTGAAAGGAGATGAAAGGGGGGAGGGACGGCCCAGATCCAGGGGTTTTGAGATGGACGGCCACGATTAATTCAGGGATTTGAAAATAGAATTTAATTTGTAAATTCATATATATTTTAAACTTTAAAATAGCATAACTTTTTCATACAAGGTCGAAAATGCACGAAACAAGATGCGTTGGCTTCGTTTTGTCGAGCACTACGCGATGAAACTAGATTGGAATCGTTTGGAGCTAGTGAGTATTTCAGGTAAAATTAAACGCACGTTTAATTTTATTCGAAATAAAACGCGAAAACGGAATTGAAAGCAAGGTGAGAACTTCTCACTCAATCGAATTGTTTTGATTTAAATTTTAAATAGTTATATTCAAAATTCTTGAATGTATATTTGAATGATGATTGTTATCTATTGATTGTTAAAATAGACATTATACGCCGTTAGTAAGCGAAGGTTATTTATTAAAAACATATACCGCGAATATTTCACAGTACAATGAAATTGGTATTATTTATGTACTTGGAGTTGATTTTCCTGCATTATATAGCGGATGAGACCCTATTGCGCCGCCTATTAAGTGAATAATATTTTATAAATTCCATATACAGCGATAATTCCGTACTGGAACGGAATTGGTATTGTGCAAACATCTGTGGATGCAGGAAAACAGGTTGGAGGGATCCAACTGGATTCCTCAACTGTATTGATTTATTTACAGATATTGTGATATTTGTTGATTATCATATCGATATATGATATTTGGATGTCGTGATTGACTATTTGGTGCTGTTGCATCATCGGATCCATTTTTAAAGTTTAAAAATAACGATTTTGATTTTAAAAGGATTTTTAAATTGATTTTTCAAAGTATATGTTTTGTTAAATTTTTGAATTGATTCATTTTAAATAAGTAAAACGTTATAAATTTTTATGTTATAAAAAATTAAGATTTTTGTGAAATATAACCAAAAGGTGATTTTTAAAATAAATAGATTTATAAAATAGTTTAAATTTGGATTTTTGAATTTTTATAAACGACTTATATAAAAGATTTATAAATTGATATTTATAAATTAAAAATATTGGAATTATAAAACGAGTTTATTAAGTGTTAAAATGAAGTATAAAATGGATTTCATTGAAAATTATAGATGTATAAATTGTGAAGATTATAAAATGAATAGATGTTGTAAAATAAAAGAATTATAAGTAATTAACGTATAAACTGGATTTTGGGTATTTAAATGGGATATTAATAGAAATTGTTAATAAAGGAGATTTTATAAGTTGAAGTTGTTATAAAATATAAATGAATCTTATAAGTAACAGAAGTTTTAAAAAGAACGATTTTGTAAATAAATGGATTATAAGTGTTTAACTTACATGGACTTTTGGTATATAATTGAGTTATATAAATTGAATTGCATTTATAAAGGAGATTTATAAATCAAAGCTTATAAATAGAAATGGAATTTATAGACATTGTTTATAAATTCGAAATCAATGGAATTTGATAAATTGAATGATGAAATGGGTTAAGGAAGTATATTCACGATTTTGGACAATGAATATATTATTAAATAAAATGGATATGCTTGGGAAAATGAATATTATAAAATGAAGTTAATCGTTTTAACGATGTTTTAAAATGTATTAAACATCAAAAACACAGATTTCAACATTCATTGTTGAAATAGACGTTTTCGAGAAATAGAAGGAAATGGTGGACTATAACACTGTTGTTATAGTAAATGATTTCCGAAAGGAAATGTTTTATATAGTATTGGGATTTATATTTTTATCTAAATTTCGAATCCCTATACTAGTGATTTTGGGTCGTCGTAACGATGTTTTACGCAACATTCGTTTTGGCTCAAAGAAATGTGTTTAAGCGCACGTTTTCTTTAAAGAATGAAATATATACTAAATTTCGATTTAAGTATATTGAATATTTTCCAAGTGTTGAAAATAAATGGATTTGTGAATTACTTATTATTAAATAAGTATGGAAAAGTTTTCCAATATGAAGTGAATATTTTGAGATTTTATCTTTTAAAGATAAATTGAAAATGAATATTAGAAATCGATTTGGAAATCATATATTCATAGATATTTTGGAATTGTAAATCCACTATGGATTTTATAAAAGGAAGGGAAATTTGTTTAAAAATAAACGTTGATCTATTTTTGAAGTGTGGGAATAAACTTACGGATTTGGAACGTAAATATAAGTAAATCGGTATGGATTTATTTAATTGGTTTAAATGAACCATTTTGAAATGAAAGTATTTCCGCGTAAGGAAAATGATTGAAATTTGTTTTCAAAAGTGGTAAAGGTGAAAAGTGATTTGAAAATTTGTTTTCAAATGGTTGAAGTGTGGAAATGATATATCTAGTAAAGATATTTTGGAAAGTAAATAATTTGGGAAAATTATGAACACGCCTATTGATAGTTAAATAATCCGACTATCAATATTTACCTTTAAATAGGTATTTGTTGTGATTTGCTTGAATTTGAATGTCACACTTATTTTTGAATATGCGCTCACTATTCGGGTTAGCTGGAAAAGGATCTTGGGGTCATATAACCCATTTCGAATATGTGATACGTCGTTATGAATTGCATTTGATGACCGGTGTTGAAGACCGGATATTTGTGAAAATGGAAGGATTACCGTCGAATGTTTCTGCATTGGCTGATCGCCGATATAGAAATTTATTACCCTTTGTGATGGGAATTCCAGTCGTGATTAGTGAATATCCGGATTGCAAGGACTTCTTTGCAAGTGCCTTCGGTTCTGTTCGATCCCGGAACGGACTTGTATGGATGTGTGTCTGACGTTACAATTTGAGATGTAAAGCTAGTTTCTATCAAATATATTACCGTTGGTGGCAGAGAATTTATTCTCTTAGCTTAACACCCCTAGAGGTTATGTAGTTGATGGTTACTAGTGGTACATTCCCAAATTGGTAATGGGCATACAAAGTGTTGTTGAACATTTGTGAATTTAAGCACAGCTTTTGTATAAAGCGTGGCTTTGTGGACGAGACTCCGTCGGACCTCACACCACGGAAATGGTCAAAACAGGAAGAATGCAGCAAGGTTATTAGGGGGTAGCGCCCCTTTAGTGTATGTCATTCCTTTTGGATAGAGGTGATATCATGGTCTGGAGCCCAGATACTTAACCTATGTTGTTGCTGCAAATTTATTGCTTTGTGGTTGTTGGAAATCGAGAATCCTCGGATATAGATCGGTTACGATCGGGGAATGACATATTCGTGTCAGTAGTTACCCAGTTAGGGGTAACCCGGCCTTGTGTTGGTAGAGATCCGGTTAGGTTCTCGAGTCGTCTTTCCAGAGGCGTACCCATGTGGCTGTGGGAAGTTCCTTGGCCTGACCATTTATTGAAAATCCAAAGAAACAATACGAACCCTGTACGGTTTTAGTTGTATAACCTGCCATGGAATGTGGCGGTAACCTGCTATTGAACATGGTAGCTATAGTAGGCATAAGTGCGGAATGCCTATGCTGGCTAAGATTTATATCTTTACTTTCGAAAAATGTTTTCTACACTATGCACTAGTAATAATATCAAATGTTTCTTTTTAATGCGTATCAAGCATCTTTGACTATCATAAGGAGAAATCTCCTCCGATTCTGCGTTTGCATTGTGTGTGTGTGTGCGGGAGGCCTTATGGTACTCTCATTTTTTAAAAAGCATTGCGAATCTATTTTTAAAATTATCCTGTACTTTGTTTTAAAGATAAACTGTTTTAAGTTCTCACACCAGTCCCATGACTGACTCGGAGTTTATTATTTTCCTTCCTAAACTCTGGGTGCCCACCAATTTCCACACGGGCAGTCTAGAGTTAGGTTATCAGGATATTCTGGAATTCAGAAGTTGCAGGAGGCAAGCTGGATGGCATGGCGTATTAGTAGTATATAGTATTTCTTTTCCGTTGTTTGTTGTTTGTTGTTGTACACTCTGATGATGTAATGTAATGTAATATGATGTAATGTAATAACTGATATAGTTCTTTGTTTAAAGATTATTCATTTATCTATTATATTTTGTTCCGCTGCGATTGTGAGATTCTGATATTGTTCTGTTGTTTCTGTTCTGTTCTATCTTTTTCTTTCTTCTTCCATCTTCTACCTCTTCTTTAACCTTAACGGTACGATTTCCAGCATTCGATTGCTCGGCAGTTGATACAGTGGACATATTGATGTCGGTTTTCGAGCGTCGAAAAGTCGTGTCCGTCACAATCTTGAATCCTCTGATAACTAGAAATTGTCCGTTTCGAAACGTGTATGATGATTGCTCCCCCTCATTATTATCTTGCTTGCATTTATCCATTCAGTCGATATAGATATTGTCCGTTGCCTCATTAAAAACCTCTGTAAGGAAAACCCAATGGGAAAAACCTTGAAAGAGGAAAAGAGTGCAACTTGTGAAATTATAGATATCATACTAAAAATGATATTCCTTCTAAGAGTTTGATACTTCGGGATCAAAATAATGCCTCATTAAATCCTTACTGAGAAAAACCCAATGGGAAAAATCTCAGTGAAGGAAAAAAAAGAGTACAATGACATGTCTTATTTTCTCATTTCTTCAAATGAAGTTTGATACTTCTGGATCAAACTAATGCCTCGTTAAAACCTTACTAAGAAAAACCTCATGGGAAAAATCTTAGTTAAGGAAAAAGAGTACAATATAGTATAAGATATTTCAATAATTTACAGAATCAAATAGAGTTTGATACTTCTGGATCAATATAATACTTCATTAAAAACCTTACAAAGGAAAACCGATGGGAAAAACCTTAGTCAAGGATAAAAATACAATTTAACTTAAATAACATATTTGAGATGTTATTTCTTGAGAATTCATTTGATTCTTCTGGATCAAGACAATGCCTCGTTAAAACTTTACTAAGAAAAACCCAGCAGGAAAAATCTTAAATAAGGAAAAAGAGTACATTATAACTTATTTCAAATGTAACTAGGGAGTTGATACTTCTGGATCAAGATAATGCCTCATTAAAACCTCAATAATAAAAACCCAGTGGGAAAAATCTTAGTTAAGGAAAAAGAGTGCATTATAAAATACTTATAAATGCTCCTCCTGATTTAAAATTTTCCTCTGTATTCATATTCATCTTTCGGTAACTCAAATTGGTTATAGATACTTCTAGATCCATAAATTTGTATCTCATTAATAATACAATTTATTAATAGTTTCCTTCGATACAATCAAATTTTCTAAAAGATTGTTTCTTCCAAATATGGTTTTCATTTTATGCATTTTTCATGCTGCTTTTATGAAAAACACTTCATGTGCTTTCATTTTTGTGCTTCAAATTAGTTTTTCATATTGCAACTATACATGTTTGACGAATATTTAAAATTTCATTACAACATTACTAGAAAGCAGGAAGTAATCTACTCATCTTGAAGTATATCAAGATTTTCATTACAACAATACTTAGAAGAAGTTGTAATCTATGCTCCTTGTTCTTTTCATTCTTTATAACCACAAAAGTTGTTTATATTCTTCAGGAATTTGTATACTTTCATCATTAATATGATTTTAACCATATTTGTACCTTCGGGGTATATTAAGTGTTTCAAGCACTTTCGCTACTTTGCAGACTACATGTCCATGGAACATAACATGTTGTTGACACTATGTGTACTTTAATAATTTTAGTGTGCTTTTGCCACTTTATATATATGTTTCGAATTTTATTTTGTGGACTACGGGTCCATATTTCTTATTTAGGAGAATTTCATGATGGCCAATCATGTTTTTCTCTAATCCAGGATGTTTAATCCATTTATAAACATAAGCGCTTTATTATTTATAAATTTATAATCAATGATTGTCTATTGTCAGTTCTAGATATGATTTATTGCGATCTCTTTATTTATCATATTTTGGGTACCTAAACCACTTCCAGGGTTATTTGACAATCATGTCATGGATCTCTTTCAAAGCACCCTTAAGTGTTTCTTTAAAAATACACACTTCCTTTATTTGACATCTTTATTACTTACTCCAAAAGTATTTTGAACTGACTTTTGAACCATATTTCAGATGTGGTTTACATATTTTGATCCTTCAAGGATTCAAATCTATATTGGAGAAAGTCTACTAGTGATATTATTGATAATTTATTCAAGTTACTTAATATTGCATCATTGTATATTTTAACAAATATTTGACACTGATGATCAGTATCTCTTTATCCTCTCCCTCAATGTTAACAAACATTGTCACATTAAATAATCATCATTTTTGGATTCTCATTTTAATCCATTATCATATTGCTACTAGCAAATACACCATAAATACTAATAATAGAAGGATAATCCATTTATCAAATGATAAGATGCATTCAAGTGATATTTGTGAGCTTCTGGCTCATTTTTGAATATGGGATTCAATTATGCCAAATTTCGTGAAATATAATCCAGTTGAAATTGTACCAACTTTTTCTAAAATAAGCTTCTGGCTTTCAATTTTAGAAAAACGTAAAGATATTCTTTGACGTTTTCATTATAGTTCCAATATAGTAGCCATTCATTTATATATCCTCAAACCTCAACAAATTTCTTTTAAATTTTCTTGAGTATAATGTATTTTGATTTAAGATATGTGTACCATTTGGTAATACTATATGGGATCTTCTGGACCCTTCAATTATATTAGCAGATTTTCTATGGTTGAAATATTTATCTAAAATATTTTAAGATAGTTTCAGAGAAAAACTTCTGGTTTTTCAAAATCATATGAGCAGTTGCCCTATCTAGTAGGCATATATTATCACTCAAATGGCGTTCCATACCTTCTTGCAGAGAGGAAAAGTAACGGGTTTATAACGAAATGCAAGAACAATTCTGTTCGATTTGCCACTTTAACAGTCGGCTATACTTGCTGTTTCAAAGGAAATAAGAAATAGAACGTATGTAGATCATTTGAATACATACATGACTTTAGGTCATTCAACATTTCTTTTGATTGAATTTTAAATCACTAAATAATATCCATATATAATCTATATGATGAGCTCGTAACAAACTTCAGGTTGTTAGCTAAATATTTTCATATATGGAAATATACATGCGTTCACGTATTGCATATATATATATTATAAATTTGCATATTCTTTCTCTTTTGAATTAGTGATTTTTAGAACAAAATATTGCAAGGATTCAAACTATTAATTTCTATTTATAGATCAATGTCAATGTGAATCCGTCAAAACCGCATGATAATGTTCAAAACATATGATTGGAAACATATCGAACTTTTGGTTCGAACAAAATATACACATAACTTAAAGTTGCTGAGTTTTATTCCTTAATTATATCCCAAATATCAAATTTCTATGCATTTATTTGATTTAATAAATTTACTAAATATATAAACAAATCTCTTGTAGAGATATGTTATCATTTTCAAATTTATAAATCTCTTTTGGAGATATTTTAGTATCACCACTTCTGGAGTGAACTTATCTTTCTATATATATATATATATGCATTATTGGAATGCCATATCAATATACAATATTTCTTTTACATAATTATAACTTTTACAGTGGCGTAAAATATCCCTACTGGAGATTTTTATTGTGATTGCCTTTGAAATGACATATCAAACTTTAAATACAGTAACAAAATTTGATTCACCAAATGAAAGTGAGTTGCAAGAGATAAAACCACTATTTCTAGAGTGTAATATTGGCATACAATATCCTTTTTTTTGAAAAATTATTGTTATTGCTTCAAAAAATTTATATGGTTATTTCTTTAGTGAATATATTGTTTCCTTTTAAGGAATTGCAAAGTAACAAAAATAAAATTTCTATAACATCTCTTATGGGATGTTAAATTTTGCAATATAAATATAAATAAATCTCTAAAACATCTTTTCAAGAGATTAAACACACACATCCAATGATGTTTGATATATCATATAACATAATATCTTCAGGATATTTGGTTAATATAATATAAATATGAAGATATAAGGTAAGGTATAACTCATTTGGAGATTTCTGTAATCTCTTAAATGCAGCATTATTATCTCATATGATAATATATTATTTTTCTTTAACTTCTTCAAGAAGTACAACCTTATCATTTTACACAATTTCAATAGAGCTTCGGGCTTCTAATTCATGAACTTCAAGTTCACTAATTTATTATGAACTTCGAGTTCTCAAATTTTGTGTAAACTGCCTTTTTTTAGAAGCTTGTACATTTTGACAAATTAAAAAAAAATACTGACAAGAATTCGAGCTTGTAAAGTTTGTCAGAAAATCTTTTCATAATTCCAAACTTCAGGCCTTGGACTTTGAGTTATACAACTTCTATTAAAATAATTCCTTTAAGTTGTTGTTAAACCTATTTTTTCCATTACAACAGACATTACTTGTCAAAATAAATACATCAAATAGTAAATCATACGTCTAATCTTATTCCAAACACAAACATACAACGTCATTTAATTTACAATAATCAATGCATCTAATGCACTTATGACAATAAATGATTTAATTTATTACCATAACACTTGCAATTAATTCATTTGTGATAAAAATAACTACAATTAACCTTATGTGGTTTAGGATATAACTACTGTCATAGCAAAATAATTTCATTATAAATATATGAACTAATTGAACAAACAATACTCAAAGTAACACAATTTCATCTCAAATATAGGTTCAATATTACTCAATAATAAAATTAAAATGAATATCTTAAAGCAAAACTTTATTTCCCAATAATCAGAATTTCTAAATAAACAAAATTATCTCAGATCTATCCATATCATTCACAATCATAAATAACTATAAATCTCAGATCCAAATCATTATTATTTTCATAAGAAAATTAACTTCATAATTCTTTACCAAATATATCAAAACAAACATGTAAATCTTCAAATCAACACAAGTTATTTTAGAAATTTAGGAAATTAAGATTATTTCAGATCTATTATATTTGATCTATTATATTTTACTTTTGAAAGGTGATTGGATGCATGGAAGAAGGGAAAAAATTAGGAAATAAACTTCCTATTAGAATGCCTTATTTTTAATTAAAAAGAAAGAGAGTAGAAGAGTAGATATGTTTCTATATATTTATTTGGTTTAGTAAAAACACCAAATATATCAACAAATCTCTTCTGGAGAATTTTTTTTTTTACTTCTGGAGTGAACAGGTTTTTATACATTTATTTGATTTAGTAGTTAATACCATTGGCAAATATTTTTAGAACTTCATGTTCCAATTTTACTTTAAAAAAAAGTCTTTGTTTAGTACTTTAGATCCTAAATGGTACAACTTTATTTTCATTATCAAACTTCAGGTTTGATTGCAATTGAAATTTACTATGGTCTGAATTAGATTTTCTAATAATTCAAAGCTTCACATCTCAAATTTATATATTTGAGTTTTGATATATAATCCTTTTTTTTAGTTAGAACTTCTGGTTCTTTATTTTGAGGAAACTTGTAATTTACTGATTTATGAAAACTGCAGGTTATCAATTATTATTTCCTTTTCCCTTTTTTTTAAAGGAAACATTGGAAGATATTAAGCTATCATGTAAGCTTTTACTAATGTTTCCATTCACTTAATACGATCTTCTAGATACGTATTATATTTATATTTGTTTCTCTTAGAAACAATAAAATATTTCTTCTGGAAATATAAATCATATATCAAAATAATTTCCAAAGTCTTCATTCAAATCTAAATCAAATAAAAAGGTTTTCAAAATGAAAACCCCATTTACCAACCATGTTTGATTTCCCAAATCCATGTCCAAATTAAATACAATCAAATTCAAAAAAAATTCTTTAATCAACAATATCAAATTTTGTCAAGTTCAAACTTGCATTCCAAAATAAATGAACTAAAAAACATAAAAATAAGTATGATATTGAGATCTACAATATAATAAGATCATAAAAATAGAAAAAAAGAAAAAATTAGATCTGAAATATAATAACTAACAAAATAAGAATCAGATCTCAAAGTTTAGATCTATGTAGGATCTAAAATTATAAGACTAATATAATAAAATTTAAAAAAATAAGACAACATATTCAGATCTGAAGAAATAGATCTAGAATGGAATGAGATATAAAAAAATGATTTGGAAGGTTAAATCATCAGAAAAATGACTTACCATTATGAGACCAATAATTGCATCTGGAAAAGAATAGATATGATTTCATGAATTATCACAATTATAGATCTATAATTTTTTTAGAGATCGTGCTGATAACGTGTTATAAAATAAAGAAAATAGAAACCATTAGAGAGAGAAGCAGAAGACATATTATTTATTCCTGAGAATGTATTATCTATTTACATTACATTAGCACCTTTATATAGAGGCCTAGGAGCTTGGGGTAGAACTAATCCCACGATGTGGGACTAAATACAAAATAGTATATAGCATATTCACTATTTATATTTACATATATTATAACAATTAATTGATTATTTGTTATAATAAAGATTGTTTTTAAAGCACTCGCAAAGATTAAATTGAACTCATTTACATACCATTTTTGACTGTTTTAATTCATAAAGATATTAGTCTTTATCTTTCTTTACTAAATTGCCTAGAAACACCAGCTTGAGTCATGACCAACTCAATGTCCTTGGGATCCACTCCAGTCTCGTCCACTTCTTCATCATCCTGTGCTTCAGCAGATGATGGTTCGGCCTTGTTGGCTATCACACTGCTCAAATCTGGAGCTTTGAACTGCTCTGCTACTTGACTTTGTAGCTGCGAGCTTAGGTATTCAATTTTTGCTTCTTCGAATATCACGTATGTATCTGAATTCGAACTTTTGAATATTCTGGCTTTGATATCATGAATAGTATGTTTTTGCTTTTCTTCATGGTTACACGGCTGACACTGGTGATCGGCTTCATTCCAAGTTTGAGCATGGCTTTACGGCTCTTTTTCTGACTTCTGCTATGCTTTGATCTCCCACTTCCTTCACCTTCATGTCCTTTTATTTCTTCCTTATCCTTGTCGTCTTCATCGTCTTCTTCAACTACTGGCTACACAATTAAGCAAACATAAGTTAAGTAGATAGTACCAACCACATGAATATACAAAACAATTGTGTGATATACATACACATACCTACCTACATACGTTCCATATATTCAACATGTTATCGATAAGATAAAAGTTATCATTAGCAGTGCCAATGAGAACTCAACTTGTTTACCGCTGCTTCTAATAAACCTGAAGACTATTCAACCTTTTAACATTGTTTAATAGCAACCTCACACATGTTAGGAAAAAAAGAAAATGAACCTACCCACATGAATATAAGTAATTTCTAAAAGTCATCTAAAAATAAAGGCATTAGACAAACTAAATAATTCCGAGCGGATTAAAAGAACATTGGTTTTGAAATCTGGATTAAGCGTGATAGTCTAGAGAGCGGCACAAACAATTCAGTTAATCACCTGACACACATATATTTTTTAATCTGATTAGTATTAGAAAATTAAAATAATGCTTGCCACGAGTATGATAACTGATCAATACTGCAAGACTATCAAACATTTGACATTTTTGCCTATAAACTTTTAGTTAACTATATACATATGGTACACTTCGCTACTGTATATGCTATGCCAACCACTCTAACATGCCTTTTCAAGGTTTTCTTTAATCGTGTAGAAAATGGAATCGACAATATTGTAGCAAGGACATGATGAATATCAACTGACTAAACAGCAAGCACTGATGCACAAAGCAATTCACCGGATTGCACCAGACTACGGGAATATGCAGTTAAAACCCAAGCATGAGCAGCAGAAGCTGGTTGAGCACCATCGTGATTATGCGAAACTGCAAGATGCATTGCCCCATGGGTCAAATTAGCATGGGCATTCACCTTATCTTGTGTAGCTCTACTTCTGGCAAGTAAATGTGAAGGTCACACATCAATTTATCATGTTTACTGTAAAACATTGCTTGCTTAGTGGCATTTGACTTGAAAGGCTTTATGCTTATTTATCTGATGCGGCATACTAAAACTTCTCTTGAGTTACAAGCATGGAGAGCTACATGAACAACCTCCTGACAAGCTGTTACATTAACGGGCGTAGCAGAAGCATAACTAGCAAAATGTTCTTCGATTCTCCAAGCAGCGCAGGTATGTCTAATTCCTAAACTTTTTGTTCCAGTTTGCTAAAATAGTGAAAAATTAAATGGAAGCATCACAGGCTCTTATATTCTTATTAGGCTCATATTAGTGACCACTCACCATCTGACTTCTACATAACCGTTGGCTCTTGGGAATTTATCATTTGTTGATTGAAATGTTAAGCTATATATCGTTATGCATTACTAAGTATTATATTAAGACTTGAAGTCGGTAGAGATGGTATACTTAAGCAGTAAATTTTATTTACAAACTATTTCACTGCCTTTTACTTTTGAAAATTTATAGTTCTGTATTCGTTCAAGATATTTCATTATGAGTATATTTTGCTTTACATCCATAGATGTGGCCGGAGAAGTAATTAAACTGAGTTGTTAGAGCTGAAGGGATAAGATCCGGATATGGTGGACATCAGCCATGTTCAACGTGGCGTTGGAAGTGATGGGCCAACGGCGACGGGTAAGAGTTCTTAATTTAGGTAATGTGACCTTCCAATGCTTATCTAGTTAGTTTATATTTTATCGCAAGAGAATTTGACCTTATGTTTTGTACTATTACTAAACTCGATCCTGCAATTTTGTTGTACAAACATCTTGGTTTATAAGTATGAGATAATAGAGTTTAAGTTTGAGATAAATTTATAAGTTTAAGTTAATTAAAATATAAGTTATGACATTTTAAGTTTTAGCAATTGAAATAATTTATAACTTTAATAATAATAATAATAATAATAATAATAATAAATAATAGTTTGTATAAATTAACTAAGTTTATAAAAATTAAACACATTAGTAAAATTATGAATAAATTAACTAAGTTTATAAAAATTAAATACATTTATAAAAATTAACTAAGTTTATAATAATAATAATAATAAATTAATAAAATCAACTAAATTTTATAATTAATTAATAACAACAACAACAATAACTAAAACTATGTTTATAAAAATTAATTACGTTAATTAAGTTTTATAAAAAATAAATAAGTTTACAAAAATTAATTAAGAATTGTAGTAATAATAATAATTAATTAACTAAGTTTACATTAATAATAATAAATTAGCTAAGTTTATGAAAAATTTATAAGTTTGAGATAATTTATAAAAATTAACCAAATTAGTAAAGTTTAAGTTTGGATAATTTATAAGTTTAAGTTAATTAATATATAAGTCATGGCATTTAAGTTTTACCAATTGAGATGATTTATAAGTTTGAGTTAATATAAATAAAGTTATAAATAAGTTAACCGAGCTTTATAAAAATTTAACTAATTTTTATAAATTTTTAAAAAATTAACTAAGTTTTATATAATTTAATACGTTTTATAAAAATTAAATAAATTTATACAAATTTATTAAGTTTTATTAGAATTTAACTAAGTTAATAAGTTTTTAAAAATTAGATAAGTTTATTATCAAAATTAACCAAGTTTTATAAAATTTTAACTAAGGTTTATAAAAATTATTTAAATTGAATAAAAGTCTAACTAAGGATGTTTGATATACTCTAAACATGCAAAACAGTTTCATAATCATCTGCCGATTGTTAAACTTATCTACCGGTAATTAGCTTTTTAGGAGTAAAGACCTGCTGCGGTGAAGAATTGTGGGTAATCAAGCAATGAACATGACTTTAATTGTTATATATACTATAAAATTTTGTTAGTACTTATTGTGTAAACTTGTTTATAAATGGTTATGTATTTTATGTGAATTTTCTCAGTTTGTCGAAAAACTATTATTAAAATGGTTATGGATATTATATTTGATTATGTGATTAACATGTTTTTTTAATTGTTTGAATATGATAATTATGTGATTGAATGATTGATTATTAGTTTGAATACGATAATTATGTGATTGATTGCTAGCTGCAATAAGGCTATTATGTAAGCAATAGTTGGAAATGGTACAAGCCAATAACAGAAAATTGGAGCGTGTACGGTATGCTACAAAACTAATAAATTTTAGTAGCATTTTGAAAATGCTACGGAAATAAATATAAACAGCTATATACGACTTCCTTAGCGTGGAAAAAAATGCTGACATAATTTTTAGCAGCATTTTGGTAAACACTACGATACGACATGCTACTAAAAGTCCTCAACTTTTTGTGGCGTTTCTAAAATCGTACAATAGGTTTTGTTTTGGTAGCGTTTTCTATAACGCTACAAAAAGTGTTAGACTTTTAGTTGCATGTCGTATCGCGGTGTTTACTAAAGCCACAAAAGTTTTGGCAACGTTTTTTAAACACTGCGAAAGGTCTTTTTTGGTGTAGTGAAGATTGGTCAACAAGTTAGATATATATAACAAATTACATAATCGCCCTAATTCCATCACTACCACCTATTGATTCACCAAACTCTTGCTATCATCAATGTCTCATCAAGTGTTCACATTTTAGTTTTAAATTTTTTTACAGGAAACTCATGGATTTATGGACATGCTTCAAGAGCACTTCAATTCATCCTAGCCTAAACTTACAATCACTGCTTTGGAATATAACGTAAGACTAAAATATTAGTTCTTAATTTTATACTTATAAATGAGATAGTAGTTGTTCATGATATGGAATTAAAACCTTGCTAAAGACAGGTGTCATGACACTGGTCAAAATAGGCATGTTAGTGTGTTATTCTTTTACATTTTCTAGATATAATAGTAATATGTTATATTGGCACTTTCCCCATTTGCTTAAGTGGGTGTATAATTTTACATTTAAACATTATGCATGTGATCTTTTGGGATCATGCCGATTGTTATGATCTATGTTATTTTGTATTGTTTAGTTGCTTTCAAATTATTCTGATTTTACTTCAACTTACAAATAAGTTGTACAAAATATTTGAATGTATATACTCCTAAATCAAAATATGTACAGACTACAACACTTGAACTTTATTTACTCAAGGTGAAAATATGAATAATTTTATGCTACTTTTCCAAATTATAAGAAAAACAAAAAGTATGGAACACTTTCTCCTATTTCATTTGAGAAAGTGAAATTACCCTTGGTGCAAATGGAATGGACATTGGACAATTCTCTCTGACGGGTCAACAGAGACCAAACATGACTATTATTGTTATAAATTCTAGTGTAAATCGCATGTACGTGCATCTACAGAAATATTCCATCGGAAGGGTAATGGTGGTTGAGGTGGCAAATACAAAAATTTAATGTACTGTAAATGTAGATTGATTTTCAAAACCAAACAATTTTGCTTGAGTAGACGCTTAGTGTTAACAGAATTCAGCTTCCTTTCGTGGTATCACTCCTATTTTACTATTTTCTAAAAATAAATATATATAAGCTATACTCACTTTCATTATGACAAAATTAGAACCAAAAGCAGAAAAACATGGACGGAAAACTTATAGAGAAGATCATAAGCAACAGCAGCACCAGCTGGTTCAAAAATTGAAAATCGAATGATTAAACACATCTAATCTAATATAATAATACATATTTCTTAATATAGAGAAATCTGACATGTTGATCCTTGTCAAGGATAGGAACAATTTCGTTGAGATTGATGGAATTATCATCGAAACCATTGAAAAAATTATCTCCTTTTCCGTCTCCATATAATTTTGAGGAATCCAAAGCCAAAATCCCTATTTCGGATGAAGAATTGAAATCATTATAATTACCATCCATAGCTTCAGTGGCCACGCTCATCATCCTCCTTATTGGTAGTAAATTTTATTCATGCATCTGTAACAAATAAAAATAATATCGCCGTAATACTGATCGAATCGACACCTGCTCTTTTCTTCCTATGGATCAATTACTAATTAGATCAGATGGAGGCCCAAGATAAGAAAATAAATTGGGGAAACAAAAGGAGGAAAGGAAAAATGAAGAAGTTGCCTTGCTTTGGCTCGGTTGATTTATTTATTTTGGGAATTAAATGAGGAAACTGGAAGAGATAGAATCAATTGGTCTTGTAACCCTTTTTTTCCTTTTTTCTTACGAGTGTAACGGGTAACCGTATAAGGCAGACCAGTAAACTGAAAGTAGGAGCATTTTTGGAATTTAAAAAAGACATCGACTAAATTAGTTCAACGAATTTTCTTTATTAATAGTAGAGATTTATGTTTTTGCTAATACATATGGAAGATTGGTTACATGCTTATGGCATGGATGCTTCAGCAAGTAAATTTAAAGAGCGTTCGGACTCACTAAAAGCAACTGGCTACCCAAATTTCTTCTATTTAAATATTTTTTACCCTTTGTTAATTTTGGATAACAAGTGAAGAGTGAAATGACCTGAACATAGGTTAACGAAACCAAATCTTGATTTTTTTTTCCAGATTGAACGAGTTAACTGTACATCTGGCTGCTGTGGGAAATGCTTGAACGTTCACATAAAAAGAGGTATATGAAAATGTTTACATCTAGGATTGATAGTCACAGTTATGTACATTCAACTGTTCGCAAATGTAGGGATGATAATTTTGATGGTTGGTCTGTACTTGCAAAAATGTGATAAATAGGATTTAAAGAATGACAAGCATCAAGGCCGAATGTTATGAATTCCAAAAATTATTGATATACCTCGGTTGCAATAATTGGATTGTGCTCTATGTTCATCTGAATTTCTCATGCATGTAAATAAAAAGAAGAAACCCCTAGTAGCTTGCTCAATAGGGGTGAGAATTTAACCGATCGAACCGACTTAACCGACCGAACTGATCTTAATCGAACCGCTTTAACTGAAAAAATCAATTAACCGAACTTTAGGTTAACCAACCAATGTTAACCGACAAAAATTTATTCGGTTAACGGTTAACCTTGGTTATATATCGGCTAACCGTTATCCGGAACTATTTTTTGAATTATCGGGCATACCCAAGTCCAATTCTATTTGCAACCCGACCCAACGCTTTTTTTACTAACCCTAATCAATTCGTGCTTGCCCAATGCCAACCACTATTCACTCAGTACACAATTTGTTCCCAAAATCAGTTATCTTTTTTATTTCATTTTCCTTCTTCTCAATTGTGATAATCAAATCATCTTCCTCATAGATGAAATCCTCAATCGTCTTCCTCTTAAATCTCTGTTTAAATTTAAATCCACCTTAAAATATTATCTTTGTCTATTCAGGCTATCGCTTCCAAATGCATGGAAGAGAAGAATGATTGGTTAGCCACAAAGTGTATGCATGTGATCCATAATGGTCCATTTCTCAACACAAAGATGTACATTATGTTTTGGATAGGTTAGGCTTTAGACGGATGGACCTAAGCAGTGACTATTGTGTCAAATTTATATTTTACATCCATTTATACAATTGCAACCTAAGGGTCAACGCAACAATAAAATCTTGTGTCAAAGAAGATGCCGATCTAAGTGATTGTTGGGATCATATTCATTTGCTCCCTAATGTAGTTGATTCGATGCTCGCTTTTATCCAACAGATGGGTAGTTTTTCAATTTAATTCATTTCTTTTAGTTTTTTATATATGATAATAATAATGAATGTCTATTAACCATTAGGTTAGTTATCAATTTTAAATATTTTATACGTGGATTAGTGAATATTTTGGGGTAAGTACAAGTATTTTTACTGTTATATAATCAGATCAAGGCTAGATTTTCGTACGTGCTAGGATTCCTTTTGACTTGTTATTTTGTATGATTAAAGAGTTAAACATAGCAGGTAGCAAATAATTGTTCCTCTAGGTTATATATGACAAATTGACATTACAGGTCATAAAGGAAGTTTCATGCTTTTGAGATAACTCATGTTAACCAGTTGAATGTATTATTGGGTGATTAGTATTATTACAATCTAACCAAGCATATTTCCATCCAAAAAGCTGCTAAAAGATGAAATGGCAGTTGAGAAATAGAGGAAAATTTTGAACTTAATAATAGTTTTGTTATATGTACAAAAAGCACTTTTGAAGTCCTTATTGTTTTACTAAATTATTCAATAGGTAACAAAGCGAGACATGGATGATACATTTCAACTGCAATTCAAAAATTGTGTGATCAAAGAAAACGTTGCAAGTGTGATGTGTTCTTATAAAAAAGTTAATGGAAAACTAACATGTGCTGATCCTGATTTACTTGCTGGGACTATCAGAGGAGACTGGAAACTTAACCGGTATTTTACTTCTTCAATGTTTCATAGTTTCTTATCATTTATCACCAATAGATATATTATTATTTCTGTTATATTACCTTGTGGCAAAGAATTATCATATTAACTTCTGTAATGACTCTAATGTATGAAGCATATATAAGATAGCACTATACATATATCTGCAAATGATCAATATTTTTTATATATTGGTGTTCATTGTTCATTGTTATTTGTTTTCATTACCATCTAAATGGAAAGGTGAAGCTTTGTTTGAACAAATGAAGGCGGATGATCTACAGATCTGACTTTCAATATCAAAAGTTAGCATATGGATTACGTAGTGTAGTATAACAACTATTTAGTTAAATTATGAGATTTGCTAACATGAATCATCATTAGGCCATGACTGCAATGATTCATATGCACGGAAAAACCTCTAATTTTTTTCCAACCAGATCTATGAGATGGTGCTTAGAAATTATCAATGTCCTATAAGTTGTTAGATTAGCATTACCTTTTCTCATCAGTATATCGAATGCACTTTTGTTTCTTTCCTATCTTCTTCAAATTCCACATTCATGACTTAGGCTCCTCGCTTTGTTTGTATAAAACTCCATATATCTATATATGCACATCATATACATGTACATGCATTATTTCTTAACATTGTTTTGATGGACTTATCGTTTTTCCTTTGTTTTCTTTAGGCATCTCTTACCATATTATGCAATTATAAGTTGCTACGTATAACATAGATAGTTGGTTTAATAACAAGAATACTTTGGATATGCAATGTTCAATAGTAAAGTGACAGGTACATATTATAATAAAAGGTGGTGGACTTGCAACTTAGGTGTATAATCACTAGCCATCTATCTCTAGGCTGCAGTTGTGGATTCTTTTTACTTGTTATCTCTATCACCTTTCTTAATTTTCACACCATCTTATCACTTCTCTTCTGTGTACACAAAAGCTACATCATATCATCTACATGTTTACACATGCTTTTCTCATGTGAGCACAAATGGTCAGGAATGAAATAATTGCACTACACATGGAATTTTTTTTCTTGTACTAAGTCAGTAGGGACTTGTAGTCAGGTATCAATTTCTATGTTGTGTGACCTGTTTTGCTTGTTTTATAAAGGCAATCATATTATTTGAAATATGGAGTTTTGTGACTATCGTTAAATTACAGCAATATTCCTGGGTACTCTTCTTTTCTGTTTTTCTTTCCAATAATATGTGTATCGTTGTTTGAATTATTCTTGTGTATTTATAGTGTGCTTGCATATGTTATTCATGTGTATTTATTGAATAAAAATCTAAATATTTCTAGGAGATTGTTGGCTATAAATTTGAAACTTGATTTTTTACACTATTCCAATTTTTAATATTATTCATCTTCATCTTGTATTCAGGTTTAACTAAGCATTCAGGTTGTATATCAGTTGCTGGCAGTTGATGTTGCTGTCTTCGTTTTCATCTTATAAGTTTCTATCTTCATTTTCATCTTGGAAGTTGGCAGCTTTGTGGAGGCTTGGATCTGAGTCGGTTGAATTTGTAGTTTGTAGTCGTTGACGTGTATTAATGTAATGTAATTGAATTCCTGTTGTAGTGTTATCTCTAAGAACAATGAACTAGTATGAATAATGAACGATGAAGTATGAGCTAGTATGATGTTTGGAATTACTGTCAGTGTGAAGTATGAACTAGCATGAACCATTGTAATTACTGCTAGTATGAAGTATGAACTAGCATGAACAATGAAGCAAGTGTATCTTGTATTTCAGTTGAGTCAGTTGAAAATGCCGTGTATGTTAAATTTGTAAACCGATTAATTTGTTAATTTAAACGGTTAGCCAGTCATAGTAATAGGTTAACTGGTTAAAAAAATCGACGAACAGCGGTTAAGATTAATCGGTTCGATCGGTAGTGCATTACCATAATTAACCGAAATCGGTTAACTGAACCGATCATTCTTTTATGGTTAATTGAAAATTTTAACCAAATGACTCGGCTAACCGATCGTGTCCGCCCCTACCAGTCCTAACGGTGTTATTCCTAGATGTTGGGGACTTTGGTCTGTACAGACTGGACATCTCTATAGTGATTAAGTAGCATCGACCATTGAATATGGCATCATTTACCCCATTAATCGAGTTTCATAAAACCATAATGGCCGGCGACGTCTCTTTTGTCATGATTCAAGCAGTAGTTATAGTTGATGTGCAAGTGGAACCTAACACAAACATATTTTAGAAATAGCACATTTACTAATAACTGTAGCAAACTCGCTTTAATTATGTGATAATTATACTTAAAATAAAAATTAAAAAATTAAAAAAAATAACAATGGAGGTTTTGGGCATTCCATGCTTTCTTGAATACCACACCGTCTACCATGCTAAAAATGTAAGCTTTGTTACCTAATTATATGTTGATAACATATGGTCCTTCCCAAATCGGGTTAATTTCCCCAAGTCGAGGGAAGGTTTGCTTTTGGACCAGCTATCCTTCCTTAAGTGAGTGATGCTTGAAAACTTAGAGTTGTACTGCTTCTCTACCTTCTGCCTGTGTGCAACATCCTTTAAAGAAGCTTCATCCACTTTCCTTAGTCATATCTAGAGACATATTCAACAATTCCTTTTTCTCCTCAAAGTCATAATGGATTCGCATATGAGATGAGACTATAGTTTCGACATGAAGCATAGCCTCTAATTCATAGGTCAAGGTGAAAGGTGTATGCCCCGTTATAGTCTTGTATGAGGTGAAATATCCCTATAGTGCTAGCAGATGTTTATCCATACAAGCTCCCATATCCCTTTCTATATACTTTTTTTAGGGTCTTAAGAATTTTACCCACTACTTCCACTTGTCTATTAGCTTATGGGTATGCCACTATAGATAATCTTTTCTTGGTTCCATGCTACCAATAGAAGTCGACGACTCTTCATTATCAAATTGCAATCCATTGTCCAAGATAATATGAAGTGGAATTCCATACCTTCGTATGACATTCCTGATTAGAAAATTAATAACCTTGGTAGAGGACACCTTGGTGAGTGGTTCTCTTCTGCTTATTTGGTAAAGTAATCCAGTGCCACTATTGCATACGTTGTGTTACCCTAGCCAATGGAAGCTCTCCATTAGATCGATACCCAAAATGGTAAAAGGCCAAGGGCGGTCTTTGTGAGTTAGATCCGACAAAGATTATCTAGGGATCTTGCCAAACCCTTGACACTTATTGGCTTTTAGACATATTCCATAACATCATTGTTTAGAGTTAACCAAAATTGCATATATCGCAAGACCTTCTTCACTAGGGTTTCCCCTCATTGTGATCTCCACAGCTACCCTCATGCATATTGTCCAACACTTCTTAGGCTTTCTTTCCAACCACGATCCTCTACGGAGGATTTAAGAATCCTCTTCAGTATAATACACCCTCCTTATGGTAACATGGGAAGCCTTTTGTAGAACCTTCATTGCTTCATTTTAGTTCAATGGTAGAATTCCAATGGTTAGGTATTTGATGATAAGAATCATCCACATACCCTCTCTATCAACCATTGCAATAACGTTTGCCTCTTTAAAGCTAGGTATTGGCTATGTCACTACTAAGACCTATCCGAGTAGCAGATCATTCTTTGAGCTTACTAACTTCGCTAAGTCATCTACATCCCGACTTTCCGCTCGGGGGATATGTTCTATAATGTAATACTCCAGTTCATTGAGAAATGCCTTTGCCTTCTTCAAATAAGACGGCAACTATTCCCCTTTGTCTTTGGATTCCCCATGTACATGGTTCATAACTAATTGAGAGTCATTATGAGCACACAATGACCTAATTTCCAGCTCCATCATTATCTTCAGTCTAACTATCAATGCCTCATATTTTTTCTCATTATTTTTTGCCTTAAACCCTAGCCTTAGGGAATAATGTAGCTTTCATCCCTAAAGTGTGACTAGATCTACTCCGATGCTCGAGTCATGCTCGTTTGAAGCTCCATCTACAAACATTCACCATTTAAAAACTTCTTCCTCCCAAGCTTCTACTTAATCACCTCCAATAGTAAACTATGCTATAAAGTATGCCAAGGCTTGTCCTTAGTAATTTGGGGATGGTAAGTGATTTCATATCGACTTAGTTCAACAATTCATATTAGTAACCTTCCCAATGTGTCTAGTTGATGTAAGACTTGCCTCAGTGGCTAGTCTATTAGTACTCGGATTGGATGCAACTAAAAGAAATGTTGTTGCTTTCGATGTGCGATTTGTAAGTAGTAAGTCAATTTCTCAAACTTCGAATACTTAGACTCTAGCCCATTAAAGCACTTGCCGACGTAGTGAAATAGTCGATTCACCTTATCCTTTTCTCGCACTAACTCCACACTCAAGGATGGGCCAAAACTACTAGGTAGAGGTATAAATCATCCCCTTATATAGGTGTGGACATGACTTGTGGTTTCTGTAAATTCTCCATAAGGTTTATAAACGCGCTAGGTACTCATCTGTCTAAACAAACTTGCGTTTCACCTTCTTCAACGCCTCAAAGAATGGAACACATTTATCCATTGCCTTAGATATGAACTTTCTTAGTACTTCCACCTTTTCTTTCAAACTTTGCATTTCTTTCTGCGCCTCTGCGATTTTTATATCCTTCAAAGTTTGAATTTGCTCCAAGTTTACCTCTGTGCCTCTAGCATGCATAAACCCTAAACATTTTCCAAAAGAGACCGTGAGAAAATTTCAAGAGATTTAATTTCATACCATAATCCTAAAGCATTTGTAACATCTCATCTAGGTCATCAACATGATCTTTGGCTTTCCAATACTTTACTTCCATGTCATCTAGGTAAACCTCCATCGTCCATCCAATTAAGTTAGCAAACATCTTATTAACCAACCATTAGTATGTGGCTCCTGCATTAATCCGTCCAAAAGGCATGACTTTGTAGCAATATAGTCCTGGATCGGTGACAGATGGTCTTGGTCAGGGACATATATTGATGTTTGATTATATCCATAGCAAGTGTCTACAAAAGAGAGTAGCTCATGCCTCATTATTCCATCTACCAATTGGTTAATTCTTGGAAGTGCAGAGCAATCCTTAGAGCATGCATCATTCTAGTTTGAACAATCAATACATGTATGCCATTTCCCATTTAGCTTCATGAATAATAATACATTAGCTATCCACTTTCCGTAATGGGATTCCATGAAAAAATCCATTTGCAAGTGAAGTGTTTACTTCCATGTTCAGGACTACCGACCGGTCAGGACCTATACTCTTCTTCCACTTTACCAAAGGCACCCTTGGATCGATATTAATTGTATGGCATGTAATACTGGGTGAGATGTTGCATAGGTCGGCGTGGGACCTTGTAAACACATCTTGGTTATTCTGTAAGAAACCCACCGTTGTTCTTTTAGATCTAGTTCCAACTTGGATTTCATTTTCATTAGCCTATTTGGCTCATGTTAACCATCTTCACAAACTCTGTTTCCTCTATAAGGTCTGTTGTTGCCCCCTCTTCTCTATCCTTTAATCTTAGATTATTAGGAGGATCGTTGATGTACCAGAGTGGAAGTCCTTCTATTAATTGCTATGCGTTCAAATTTTTAATGCAGAGAGACATCTCTGCATTTTTTCCTTAGTCCATACACTTATACTCATGGGGATCTACAACATAGCACTACCTTGCAGCATCCTAATCAGCTCGACAATCCCAACTTTGTTAGCTATATGAAATTTCATTTTTACAATGGGCTAAGACTGCATGGAAGTCCAATAAAGCCGATGGTTCCAGGAAAGCATTATACACCGAGAAATCATCCACCAATAAGAAATTCTGCTTCCGTATTTTTTATTTGGGATGATCCCCAAGCTTAACAAATAAATCCAGCCTTCCTAGAGGAATTTTCCCTTTTTAAGCGAATTCTTGTACTTTTTTATTACAAGGGGTAACATCTTTCATAGATAATCCCATTTTATCAAAAGCATCTTGAATAGAATATTGACGGAGCTCCCGGTATCCACCAATACTCTATGAACCACCCTTGGGCAAGCATGGCTGAGATCACCATGGGTTAGTGTGCAGATAGTACTTTCCTTGTAAGTCCTAGTTACTAATGGCTATTTTAGCTTCTTCTCGATGAGGGGCCTTAGCATCGCGCTCCTCACCTATGGAAAACACCAAACCTTTACCATTTTTCAAATATGTGGCATACCTTTCCATTTTGGCTTATTCTTATCTACTACACGAGGGCCTCCCTCCAGTTGTGGTATTGATGAATAATCTCCTACTCCCACGATTGGCGTTGGTTCCTTCTACCTCTTCTCTAATGGTGGTCGTCTCGATGGTTGGAATATAGGGATTAAAGGATCATTATGGTTCTTAACATATCATTCTAATTTATTTTTCCTGGTGTATTCTTTAATAAGGTCATACAGGTGATGACACTCATTTGTATCATGTCTACGAGACCCATGGAAGCAACAATATTTGTCAGATTTTAGGTTATCTTCGATCTCCTTTTTTGAGCTATGGCCTCTTATACTTTAACTCTGCTTGGTTTGCAAGATAAATGCTCTTAAAACTAATGTATAGGTCCGTGTAAGTAATAAGCCTCGATCTAGGTCTAAACCTTTTCCATTCAACCTTCTTTACCATGTACCACCATGAACTCTATCTTCCTTCTTCCTTGTAAATTCGTTTACACTTCCTGGTACCGTGGCATTCACGCTGCTAGTTTTCTCTTCAAGTTTAGTTAGTATAGTAGATTGCCTTTTTAACGTCGCATCTTTTAGCCTCATATACTTTGTTGCCTCGTATAGGAAATCCTTTAATGTAGCAAGCTTCTCCTTTATCAATCTCTTAATAGACTTCATTCCAGGATGCACTCCACTACAAAAGGCCATCAAGGTTAGCCTTTCTTCCCTGTTCTAAACTCCCGTCAATGTGGCATTAAATCGGGTTAAGTACTGCGATAGCAACTCATCTTCATTTTGCTTTGCATCAAATAATGAGTATGCATCATTTTGGTTGTTTGGACGTGCAATTGACTAATGTACTTCTACTTTAGCATTACCCATGACTGAATTAAACCTTAGGGTAGACAACAAAACCACATGGTAGCTAAGTCTGCCAAGAATAGAGAAAAGCATTCTCACAAGACCTCCTCTATAGCTCTACTCATTAACATATGTTGAATGTACAATCATAGATGCACTATAGGGTTAGTCAATCCTTTGTATAGGTCTATAATGGACATATTGTAATCTCTAGGGTTCCTTGTGGTATCTATCTCTAGGGAGAAAGGGTTGCTAACCCAAGATCATATACCTTCCAAACACATTCTCCAATGATCATTGCCATCCAATCTTTTTTCTCAGATGATTGTAGATGACAGTTCAACCTTTCCCTTTTAGCGGAAAAGATTCTTTAATTCTTTTTATGATGACTTATCAATAGGGACGAGAAGTATTACCTATAGTTTCCCTCGATTCATCTTCCCTGTTTGGTTCAGTATCGAACCACAACTCATGCCCAGCTTTGGGCAAAACTCTAACTCATCGCATCTCTTCTACATACTCTCTCCTAGTCTTTTGATTTTATTGATCATATTCACCCCTAGAGTGTGGCAACCTTCGCCTTTTGGATCCCCTAAACTGAGAATGCCCCTGTGCTTCAGTGTATTGGCCAGCTGTTTACGCCTTCCATAAGATTCTATTGGGCATTGAAATTTTCATTAACATCCATCAAAACTCTGTTTAGGTCACCTTTAGTAAGAAAATTTACTAGCACTAGAGTGATAACTGAATGATCATACTGATTGGAAGTTGTCTGAATGGATGTGTCGGTGTTCCCTACATTACCTTTGGTAGCACTAGCCTTGTTCTTTGATCTTGGTGGACCCTTTAGTTCACCTCTTAGTAAAAGCACCAACACGTTTGCTTAAAATTTGGGTTGTTGTTCAAAGAGCTATAAATACGAGGCGTAAAATATAACTGTTATATTTGTAGTTTTTTTAGTTTCAAAGAGTAGATCAAAGATAGATTATGTAGAAAGTAAATTACGGTAAAGTAAAATACAATAAGATTTATAGTGTATCGGCTAGAATGTGCTTACATCCATTGTCCATTTCCATTATTTTCTTATAGACTAGTAGTATAATGCTAGAATAAAAAATATAATGATCTAATGTTACATAGAAAGTAAGATATAGATCCAAGGAAGTTTATTCGACTATGTCTGTTCGGTAGGTTTTAGCTATCTCAATTGTTTGATATTACTGTTCCAAGCTTGGATATTTATACGAATGAAGATATATGAAAGTTAGGTCGAAGGTCTCACCAAAATATGTGTTTTCCTTATTTGTTATGTTTAGTTTGGTCATATGTGCTCGATTGCATTTTTGGTTTGGTAGACTTTGGTTCGATAATAGGCTACTAAACATGAATTTCTGTTCGGTAGTCGACTGCGAACAAGAAACTTTCTGTTTAGTTGTCTAACATACCATTCCCTTAGCCCATGTAAAGATCATCTTTTTCTTTTAGTTTTTCTCATGCCTACTTTTGATCTTGTATTCTCTTACTGTAGCCTTTTGGCCAAGCGATGATACTATAATTACGGATATTCTAACATTTTCCATACTCCCATGTGCCTTTCCGCATTTGTCGTGCTGTTCGTGAAAATGCCCACTTCTACCAATCTCCCACTTGCACTTGCTGCCAATTGTGATGTATCTAACCATACACTCAATTAGTTCTCGTGGACTAAACTAAGAAAGAGGCCAATTGAGTGGATCTGTAATATTATTATTTTATATTTACTTTTAGTTATACATCTTTGTCACTGATAAACTATTTTATAATATTTCTTGATTTCTCACTAACTTGAGCACCATTATTATCATACTACAATATTGGATTCTCAATGGTGGAAACAATTCCTATCTTTTTGATAAATTTGTGCACATACACTACTTTCATTGCAACAATATTCAAGGCAATGTACTTGGTCTTCATAGTTAAAACTTCTACAACCTCTAATTTCAAACATAAAACCCCTTTATTAAGGATGAACATCAATTTAAGGTTGACTTACTATTTATTCCCAACATCTGAATTTTGAGTCTGAACACTCCTTCATAAGGAATTTGTTGTTTCCATAATGTATTCTCTAGTATTTCATAACACTTGAATACTCTTAACTACCTTTACTTTCTTTTTTATAAAAACACGATTCCTGTGCATTTTTACTGAAATCATACCATTTGATTTCTTTGTCAAAACACTTGCTCAACCTGTAGATACTTGTTTAAGATCATACAATGATCTTGAAAAGTCCATAAGCTATATTATTTCTCTCGCTAACATCGAATTAGTATGGTTATGGTGTGTAAGCAATCTCCTTTAAATCATTTTTTGAAAGTCCGCTTTAACATTCCTTTGTTGAAACTCATCATCATAGAATGCGATAATATATGTGTGTAATCTAAATATACCTGGTAATTAGTGAAAACACATTTCATCCAGATTAACCATTGAACTTGATGAAATAATTTCCTATCAACCTTACTTTACAAGTCCCTATGCTTCAAACTGCATCAGTCTTATTCTTAAAGACTGATTTGCGATCGATGGATAATATCCTATTGGACACATCTTCCATAATCAGATTATGCTTGTCAACTTAGAATCCATTTTGGATTTTAAAGCATAACTCCATGTGGCTGAAACTATACTCACCATTATTGTTGGCAATTGGGACGATTATCATTATGAACGATCCACTTTCTTACCATCTATGAGAAACTCATGATATGTCTTTGATGTGCAAGATTTGCTATTAGACATTCAAATAAGCTGTGTCTTTTAGGTTTGTTGAATCAGTATCATCTAAGTGATCAATTAACATATTGGAATATTAATTAGCATCCAATTTTGTCGTACTACCATTAGTTTCCATATAAATAAATTCCTCCGACAAGATGGTGACATTTCTTAAAACTATTTTTTTTTCTAAGTGCAAAGGAACAAATATGTAAAGGTTTTATGATATGCCTAAAAATTACACAAAACAGACTTACCTTTAAGTTCATAGGGATTACATTCTAAATATAAGTCAAGTAACCCATATCTTAAACTTATTTAAGATGAGGGTTTTTCCATATGTTATATGAAGACGTAAACTTAGATTTAGGAAAAACTGAATTAAACATACGTGATTATTCATAAGCGCATATCCTTTAAAAGAAGGATTTAACTCATCATTACTCAATCAAAATATAAATGTGTGTAATAGATTTTTGATCTATCCTTGCTAATACATCATGGTTTACTATAATGAGGAGTGGCTTTGATAATTAATCTTGTTTTCTTTTAGGCAACCTTGGAACTCATATCCAAGATACTCACCTCTTCGATCGAACCAAAGTATTCTAATTCCTTTGCATGTTATATTTTTTTTACTGCCATCTCATATTCTATGTACTTATCATAGACATCTAATTTATGTATCAAAACATAAATGTTCATATATGAGATAATTCGTGGTGAATTTAATGAAGTAATTACATCCACCTTCGGCATGTTTAGACACTAGACTACATACATCATTGTGTATCAACACAAGAGTTGGTTAACTCGTTTGTTTCTCTAATTAAATTAGTGCATTTCCACTATCCTTTGGCATACAATTCATAACTATCATATTATTCATAATCATATGATTGAAGAAAAGATACTCAAAGTTATGTCCTAGTCTATGATTCAAAAAATAATTGTTAGATATTTTAGATGCTTCTGATATTACTATGGCAAACACACGGCTATTGTTATGCGAACAAGTACTATCATTGAACTACCAAAACATATTTATTTATGATGTGTATTCATAATATTCTATGTAAAAAAAAGCGATATCCACTTTTCTCCGTAGCACAAAGACTATTATTATATTATAAATAATATTCTGCATACATAAAAGTAATTATTCATGATATAAATTCATTGATTAGTTAGCATTGTATGTACGTTACCACTATTTCTGCTGCTACAGTAGCAACATTTATAATACAAAGCTCCATTTACTCTCTTAACATGTACTATTTATTTTTTCTACTATAATTAATTACCGCTGAGAGTTTAGACCAAGTATCTAATAATCAATGAAATAAATCATGTAGAAGACGATCTTTTATAGGAAAATACATTAAGAATAGAAATCATATTTCTTATTTCTTATTAAGCATCCACTAATATTTTATACAATTTTGCCTCCGATGTCTCTTCATGAAGCACGAGAGACATTCACCCTCTCTTTATGTCAACTTGCGCATGTTACCTTTAAAGGAAACGGGCCAATCAGAAAGGAGAGAAACATGTTGATTTCAAAAAAATTCTTATTTTTGGATATATTGAGCATACAAAGTTTGAAGGTTTTATTAGATTCAATCTTTTTTTTCAATTAAAATATTATTTTATTTTTTAAAAATAGGTTTTATTTAATATATATTAGACATATTATTATAAGTATCAAATACACTCATATATGTAGAGTGCAGATGCAACATAACATAAGGTGCACATAGCTAATGTATACATATATAGATGTTAGGATTTGCATCTATAACGTATACATTCACTATGTATATGTGCAATGGTTGTCATAAAACATTTTAACTTATACGCAAATACATACATACATGCATACACACATATCAAAATTAACTTATGCATTAAATGAAATAAATAATTTAAAATATTCTAGTAGATTTAACTAAGTCAATAAAAAGATTCAAATTTAAAGGTCAGTGGTGTAAAGTTTTTTAGAAACCCTCCATGTAATTATTTATTTTAAACCACATTTAAGAGGCATGCTAATCTCGAACATCAATATTTGTGCAATAGGAAAATAGACACAGAGAAAAAGTTGGAAAAAAAATTAGTCTCGGGGACAACAAATTTGATTTTTAGTCTAAAGGACATTTTATATTGTGAACAGAAAATGATAGTTGCAACTATCATTCTATGATTTATACTAAAAATTGTCTTTCAGTCTAAAAATCAAACTACTTATCTCTGCAACTTTTTTCCTGAGATCAAAAACCTCTATTTGCAAATATAACTTCTATGCATGCATTTTAATACTTACTAACAACATCCAAAACATCAACTGAATTCGTTTTTCCTCTTTCATTTTTATTGAAAAGGAACACATACATCAGAAGACAAAACATACAAAGAAATCAAAAACAGAAAAGGAAAGCGAGAAACATCAGAAAGCCAATATTATCCTAAATTCGCCATTTAACCCTAGAATTGAAGATGCTATTAGTTCTAGTTTTATCAGTTAAACGCTTAAGGTTGCATCAAATGTTGGAACATAATTGTTCCATCGTTAAATCTTTGGAGTAGAATATTCTCTCATTTCTCTCCTGCCAAACATGAGAGACAAATGTCTTGAGAACTATAAGGAGCATAATCGATTCTTCATTTTTCCTCTTCGTATTAATAAATATCCATAGCCATTCCAATGTTAGTCTCAGTGAACCAGAAGGAGTATCCGCCAATGCTAAGAATTTTCAACCATATTCGTATGATTACTTCGCACTCAAAGAACATATGATTCCTTTTTTCAAGATGAGCATGGAACATGCTACAATTGGTGTTTGTATTCATTCCTCTTGCTAAAAGCTTATCTTGTGTTAAGAAAGAGTTATGAATAGTTTTCTATACCATGAAGTTGTGTTTTTCTGGGCTATATCTATTCCAAGTTCTCTTTTTCCATGGGCTGTTTGCTGGCGTTGTAATATCTATGATAGATCTATAAACCATACTAATGGAATGCGAACTATGTTTTGCTTCCCAATTAATTTCGTTGTTACTAGCAATGTAAGGTGCTTGAGCTATAGAATACAAAATTTGTCTAACTTCAGTGTTGCTTGAGTATGGCAGGATAATTCGATCATGTTGAATATAATTTCATGCATAAGCATGTTCTGGAATTCGTGTGTTCATTTTCTGATCATGGGTTAGGATGTTATTGAGAATGAGACCTCTCAAGGCCCATGGTGTATGCCAAAACAAGTGCATACTGGTTGGAATAATATTGTATATGTGGTAGAAGAGTTCCTAAGATTAAGTATGCTTCTAAATGGCCAACTAGCTATGTTAGTGACAATCATTGTCCAAAAGTTGTGTTTCTTTAGTTGATAGGTATGCATCCATGAAACCCAAAGAGAATCATGATCAGATAACAAGGAGTTGAGGTGGTTAGAAGCAGCAACAATGTTCCAAATCCTCAAGTTAATAATTCCAAGACCATATTTTGATATGGGTAGATTTATCTTTTTGAAGCATATAGGGATAGGTTTCTTAGAGAAACAATTTCCTGACTATAAAAAGTGATTTAATGCATTTTTTAACATTGCGTTAAGCTTCTTATGTAGGATGAAAATTCTGGAAAATATGACACCCTAGATGTAGTTATGGAGTTAACGATAGTTAACCTGACTGCCTCAGATAGTAGTTGAGTAGGAAATCTGCCAAGCTTATTTATTATTGCATCAAACATAGGGAGACACTAGTTTGTAATGATTCTTGACGTAGTTAATAGAATCCCTAAGTACATTATATTTGATGGAATGTATTCCAGGCTTGAAAGAGCAGTGATAATTTTTCTTTTAGCAAGTTCAAGGATGACGATCAAAATGTTTGATTTGTCATTGTTTATGGCGAATCCTGTTGTTTGTTCTAGTTTACTCAGGGCATCAATTTATGTAAGCAATCAAGTTTATGTCTAGTTAGTAAAAATAATCAGGTCATCTGCAAATAAGTTGTACGTGATGTGTGGTCTTTAGCATTTGGGGTGCAGACTAAGAGCTTTCAGTTGTACTTGTTTTGTTAATATGCTATTGAAAAATTCCATTGCAACTATGAGGAGATAAGAAGATGTTGGATCACCTTGCCTCAATCCATGTACAAAACTGGTGTAACAAGCCGCATATTTTACGATTGTATATAAATGTTGTATTTAAATATAGCATTGTTAGTCGGATTAAAGTCCGAAATGATACTTTTTATAAACAGTCGAATTAGAACTCGAGACCACTTCCATTGAGTTCAAAATGGCATTTGCGATCTTTTTGAGTATAAACATCAATATGTTTGGAGTTGAGTTGAATTTTGCTATTTTTCTATTGGGCTTTGGATTCGGGTTTCAACCCATTAACCCAACATAATACCCTAACTCCACCCCCTCTCCTCTTCATTCATTTTCATTTCCTAACACTCTCAAGCTAAAGTAAAAGTGGGGGAAAGAAAGGGGATTCAAAATTTCTAAACCCTAGCTTACTAGGAAATTCAAATTCAAGTTCTAAAAATCAAGGAGAAACATAAGTAAGTATCCTCTTCATCTTCTCCATCTCAATCTCTCTTCAATTTCAGAAATTTCTAAACCCTAACTTAAGAATTATTTGCTTATGAGCTTAGATTGGAGCTTCTTGAGTTGAAGTTGAAGAGTGGTTGATCTTGCCTTGTCTTAAAGCTTCTCATTTGTTGTTTTTGAGTTTAAAAGTGAGTATTTGAACTCATATCTACGTCTATAGCTTTCATTGTTATTAAGTATGAATTCCTAACATCTATTCATGTTCATTAGCTTTTGATTTGAATTGATTTGGTGAATTTTTCAATTTTGGTATTTTAAAGTCAAAATCTTTAAAGATCCTATCTTCGATGTTTGGATATGTTTTTGGTGGTGTATCGAAGAGCCTATAAGGTTGGGTTGTCGATTGGCATAAATCTCTAATATCCATCGCTCGTTCGATTGCTTCCGGTTTGGATTTTTGCCCTCTTTGGGTTAGGCTGATTTTTGCCTAGCAGGAAAATCTAGACGTCTGGTTTAAAAATCCAAACATCTGGAAGGGGTCCCTAGAAAAGACAAAAAAAATAACATACGCAGAAAAAAAATGGCAGAGCCAAAATCCAGACGTCTGGATGAAAATCCAAATGTTTGGAAGAGTTCCGGAATTAAAAAGAGAAAGGAGATAAAACATATATTTTTCTAGAACATAGGGCCAGACGTCTGGCTAAACCTACCAGATGTCTAGAACTGTGCAATTTTGCATATTTTGGCTGTTTTGGAGTGGATTTTCATTTTTTATCAATTTGTATTGATTCAATTAGTTATTGTCATTTATTATTGACTTTGATGACTTCATTTCTGATTTTTGGGAATATCCATTTGATGGATTTGATATCGATTTTTATGATCTTAATTCGCGTTGACGAATGTGGATTTTGGCGATAGATTGTTTTTACAATCATTTTTGTGATTTGTCACTTTAAAATACAAAGGTTTTTATACTAGTAGTAAATACTAAAAACTCTTTCACAAAAACGATTTCAACACTATTTTTAATACAAAGCTTGTTTTGGAAACCGTTTTCTAATCTATTAGTACATATAAACATTTACCTCGTTCGTATGAGAAATCTAATTCAATGACTTAGCAAAACAAGTGGTATGAAACGCTTTCATTTACTTCGTCGATTAATTCTTGGACTTGTTTGACTGAAATCGTGTGATAATTTTCGAGTGGAAATTTACAATCCGTTCATAAATATTTAAGTTAAGCCAGTGGTTATGGGACATGAAGCTAAACTCATTTATTTACTAGCTGAGTATAATTTACACTTATCGATCAATGATGATCATTTTGTGATTTAGACTAGTGATGTGCGATGTTTTTTTGTTTGTATGGGGAACTAAACCCCAGTTGTGGAGTTTCGGCTCAAAGTTGATAGTGTAGCAACCCATGGTCTTTGGGCCGTTTGTGGAGCCTCGGCTCAAAATTGATGGTTAGCGACCATGGAATGGCGTTCCGTTTGTGATGCATGTGTTGATGAGTTTTCATTCTTCCGTTTGTGACATGCCTCCACCCCTTTGTGTTCTCTGGATTTCTAATTATTGATTTCTAGAATTTGCGGTTCACCAATTTTTGAGATTGGCATTGATAAGTTTGTCAAATATTTGGGGTTTGGTGAATAAGCTAAAGAATATGACATTATTTTTAGTGTTTTAGAAAATTTGAGGTATTGTATGATTTTTGTTGTTATCTAATGTATACTTGTCACGGTATGGCATTATTGTTATCATACATTTTTCTTATATCTCTTATCCTATCTCATTTTATATGATATTTATAGCTAGACTGATCCGTTTATTATTTTCCTCTTAAATAATACTCGGGTCAGACCGAGGTATTTCGGGTGCTTCTGCTTGACTTCTTATCTGGGTCCGTCATCTGACTTTTAGCTAACTACTTAGCTTAGTAGTTTTTGCATTTATACATTCGAGATATAGACTCCTTGATGTATACATATTCTTTTATCTAGCACTTGTACCAATTCGTTTGTGATGTAGTGTAACTTATATGACCACTACTTTTATGTACACTTTTATATGTGATATTCATATCTGTTTCCTCCTTAGTGATATGAATATTTGCGACTGACTTATGTTATGCTTATTTTATATATATTTTCGAAGATAACTTAGCCATTGTGTAGTAGTTTTGAGATTGTAATTGATGTGTCAGATTTCTTTTTGAAATGAAATGTGTATAATACTATCTAACATATCAGTACTCGCACAAAGCAATTACACAGATGGTCACTCCTCAACAGCCTTATTCTTCGTGCTAGTTGATGGCATTACTCCGTAGTTTCCTTGGCTAGCGTGAGTATAGAGGTGGGGCATCACACTTGAAATAAATAGAATCCTTTCCATTAAGCATAAGAGTGTACCGGGAGTAGAAATATAGGTGCAGATCCACGCTATAAATGGTTTAGGGAATTTCATTTTTATTAGTACAGCGATAATGGAGTTCCATTGAAGGTTTTCAAAACCTTTCTGAATATCTAATTTCAACATACTTCTTGGATATATGTTCTTGTCATTATAACCTTTTAGAAGCTCATGTGTGATAAGGATATTATCAGGTATGTTTTTATAATTTGATAAGAAAGCCGTTTGGTTAGGAGAGATTACTCCAACTAATATTGGCTTCATTATGGTGGCCATAATCTTAGCGATGGTGTTGTAGATTAAGAAGTAGCAAGTGATGGGTCTAAAGTGGGTGATAGTGGTGGGATGATTGGTATTAGGGATCATAGCTAGGTTAGTTGAGTTAATTCCACTAAGCAGGGTGTTCATTTAAAAAAAGTGGTGTATAACTTTTAGATATGTAGATGAAATGATAGACTTACAACTCTTGAAAAAATGAGCACTGAAATCATTTGGACCTCCTAAACTTGTTGATTTTAGGCTAATACAACAGCATTTATTTCTTCCCTAGTTATTAACGTTGTGATAGCATGGCCTAATTTATTGATTACAGATCCTTTTAATAAAAATCCAGTTTCACATTTTCTTAAACGATACGTTTAAGTAATGATTATTTACACCAATTCTCTTCGTTAACACTATACCACATTAGAACTTATGAAATTTACTTTTTGCTAAAATTTCAATATCGTACACATTCAATTTGATTAGTCCATAAATAAAGTCTTTGATTCAATAATGATATTTAATAATAACTGTACTACTCCAACTAGAGATTTTCACTTTGAGTTGACTATAGTTGACCATGATACTGACTTCATATAATTGAGGAGAAGAATTCTCTATTGAAAGTGACTCGCTTCCAGTGCTTCAGATCAAGCCTAACTATATTCATTCGATGAATATCAAGCCATGATTTAACTATAATCAAAGTGGAGTGTCCACATTGAGTTCAACATTATTCTCAAGTTGAGAGAACAATATAATATCTTCACTTCGAGATTTCCTGTTTGACCCTGGTTATTATTAATCAACTGGAAACTCTTGAATGAGTCATTCCATGGTTATCCAATAACTATCAGTATGTAATCTCTTGGTGTCTCCAACAACCATGAGTGATATACTGTCCAATATTTGGAAAGTGTTGCATACTCTAGTCTCAATAGATGAATCAATATCCTTTATTAGAACATCTTGACTAGGAATGTTTAAAAAATATGTTATTTCTCAATGTGTTAAAATTCTCATGATCACAACAATTTTTGTTATTATTATATATATCATATTATTTAAGGATTTTCTATTTATATATGCTTTAAATTAATTGCTTAATTACTGATATCATAATATAATCAAATACCTTTACTAAGAACAAGATTGGTTATCGAGTTAGTAGATGTAATAAATTCATAGTTGCCCCTAGGCCATATCCCTAACTATATCAATCTCTCACGTGCACTTAAGATCAATTATGGAATCTTATTCCAGCTCCTTTTGATTATTTTTCTCAAAAACTAATCAGGCCAGCCCTCAGTGAATAGGTATGCTATATTTTTTAATTATCTAATATTTCAGTTAGCTCTCTTTAATAGATAAACTGGCTTTTTCATGTGAAACCCTTTAGAGCATATTTTTCAACTTCTAAAGAGATTTAGGTCCTTTTATGGATTATGTTATAGAATTGTCATCATATAACAATGTCATGGGATTCTCAACATTCGGAATCACCTATAGCTCAGTTATAAATTATGTATTTATTTATGCTTCTTTTATTGCAATGCTATTCAAGGAAACTTACTTAGCATTTTGGTTAAATAAGCCACTACTTATTATTTGAAACATTTTCGACTTAAAGTTCTTAACTTAGGATTGAACATGAATTAATGATTGACATACTTTACTCAATATCTCTAACAGTCCAAAAAAATTTAACAAATATTTTATTCTTTTATTTGTAAACTTTGGGGTTTTATTTTACAAAAAATTGAATTTTTAAATTTAATTATAAATAGTCACCCAAATTTTTATGAATATAAGCAAACTCTATAATTCTTATTTTGTTAAAATTTAAACATTTATTGGAATTTTAAATCTTTTAAATTCTCACTTCCAAATCTTTTAATTTAAGTGAATATTTTCGTAACAACATTTTTCTTCACTTTTGATTCTTTTAAAAATCAGTTATATACCTTTTAATTTAAGTAATTAATATTCTGTAAAAGAAATAAAATTTTATGTATATACATCAGTTCTTAGTAAATGATAAATGAATAAAAAGGATGTAAACAAATCTAATTTTTAAACGAGAAATAAATGTTTAATTAGTAGTGTATAAATAAGCAAATTAATTACACGTCTAATTTGTACGCTTATTTCCGTTTTGATTAATTTAGTAGGCATAAATGGTACGTATTTAATGAAATATTCTTTAAACGTTTATTTTACTAAATATAAGTAGCGAATAAATAAGAAATGTATAAATTTAAATATGTTACTTTTGCTATAAATTTGGACGTATGTTTTGATTAAATTATTGCGTATATAGTACACATTCTTAAATTCTTACCTTAGCTATAAATAAATCAATCAATCAATCAGTAGATGTGCATTTCTAAGTGGGAAATGAATAATTTCCCTAGCCATTCAATTTCATTTAAAAGCTTACCTTGAATTCACGTGTAAACTTTACACGCTTTCCTTTTGCTTAAATTGATTTAATTAGTATAAAATATTAATTTCCCTGCCATTCAAATTCATTTGTTGCATTGTCATTCATGTGCAACTTCCTACACTTGACTCTCTTATATATATGGAATAAAATCTTTCATTTTCTTCAGACGTTTCAAAAAAATTAAATTTTATTCCTTGCTATTTTCCTTTCACCTAAAATCACGCAATCCATATGTTAAATACAAGCACGTTCAAATTTCGATTCTTTCTTGCCTAAAATTTCGCATGCCATTATTTGCGCACTTTTCATTTTTCTTGCGTTCTACTCTACGCAAATTTCTTCTCATAAATACAAAACCACGCACCATATTCTCTTGCCACATCAGTGCCTTCATCCTTTCGTGCGTGAGCTTCTGCTACATCAGGTATGGCTGCCAATTTATCTTCTTCTTCCTATTTTATTTTCTTCTTTCTTTTGTATTCCTGTGTTTCCTTTTTCTGGCCACGAGTACTCCACTTTTTCACGCAAATGCTCGACCATCCATCACCTTGCACAACTCATCCACTTCACCGCCATCCACTCCAGCATGTAGCTCGTCCTGACCTTACCTCGCCTCCAAGTAGTGATGGCCGAGCCATGCAAGTGGTCGTGTCACTTAATTGAAAAAAAAGTATTTTTGTTCGTGCACCACCTTTGCCATTGTTCGTGCACCACCTTTGCCACATATTGCTCTGACAAACGTTAGAAAAGAAAAGAAAAGAAAAAATAAATAAAATAAGTGCATGCGCACCTGTACAAAATGATAGCACAACCTTTATGTCCAAAATATTCCACTGCTTGAATACTTGCACGTCCAGAATTTGGTCAGTGCCGAGCACGTGAGGTGTAGTTGGAGTTGTGTGGTGAAGTGGTCGAGCAATTTTGTCAAATCATCCTTTTATATAAATCTCGTTCCAGTTTGATTTATTGAAGTTTTGATATGATCGTATTGAATTCGTGTAAATTGTTTATTTATTTTGTTCAAGATCGGAATTGGGTTGTCGCATCCTCTGAAAATTGATCGTGCCTTCTGTACGCTTTCCGGTGTAGATATTTGTTATTTTGTATCAAAACTTCAACAGCGTAACGATGAGTATTCTCACCCGACAAACATACTCATAGATCTGTAAATTTATAACAAGTGTAATTGTAGAATGGTTATATTTTTATTTTTTCTTGCCCGTGATAAATTTTATGATGGTAAAAAGAACCCCTGTTATTAAATGGAAACATCATCAGTTATACTATATACTGTTATATTTATATTATTACTATTTATTTATTTACTATCATCAATGCAAGTTCCGTATAGAATAGAATCGTACGGGCTGAAACGATAGGCCTGAATGATAATTTATTTATTTACTTATTCAGTTATTTATTATTTATTTATTTAACTTGGGTTTGCGGGTTTGAAATGATAGAACCCAGATTTTTTTATAAATTATGGACTTAAATGCTATATTATTCGTACCACTTGACTTAGGGTAGAAAATATTATATAGACCCGTGGTTATATATATATATTTCTAGAAAAATCTAAGTAATTTAAATTTGTATATTTTTTTTTGATTTTAATTGACTAAAAATGATCTTTTAGTGATTTTATACAAGTTAAATATATATAACTAAATAAATGGTTGGTTGGAATTTGGAATATAAATTTTGTTTTGGAATTTGGTTTTTAAAGGAATGAAATTCAAGATAAGTAAATAAAATATAATAAATTTGACATAAATTGATTTTAAATGGATAAATAAGGTGTTATCTAAATTTTCTATGAATTAAATGATTAAAGACATGAATACTTAAAAATGGAATTGAAATATATCTTAATTAAAAATGGAAGTTTGGTTTATGATAAAAGGGTAAGTTAAAAAATAAAAATAAATTGAAATTAGTTAATGGAAATTAAACTTAATTATTAAGTAAATTTTGAATACAAAGAATAGAAAATTTTGTATTTGACTTTAATAAGTGAAGTCTTAAGAAGATGATATTTATTTGTGAAATTTACCTTATATAAATCATAAAATTTTAGGTAATTTAAATGACTATTTTAAAGTGGAAATATGATTTTATAAGTTAAATTGTTTAAATTAAAGTTTAATTATTGATAAATTTGTATTAAAGTCTGGAATTTAATTAACTTAAAATCTGTTGTAAGGGATACTACCGCACTTTGTAAGTGTCGTAGTTGATGCAAATGAACTAAATGCTAGAATTAATTAAGGGCTATCGCAGTACTTGGTAAGTACCGTGGTTGCAAAAATTTTTAAAACTAAACCTGAGTAAATAAAAGAGCTACAACATCACTTGTTAAGTATTGCAGTGGCTGAAAATGAGATTTTTGAATATTTGATTTGTAAATATAATAGCTTCACTTTTGAAAGTTAAAATGAAGTATTTGGATTTAAATATAAATTATTCTTGGAATTTATAACCATGGGTAAAAATAACGATTGGCTGGTAAAGAGACCGGGATCGGATATGGGCATACTCTTTGCCGATACCAAAACCACTTTGACAACCGTGTATGCGGTGGAGATTCTAGAATGAATAGGTTGGTGGTGATGCTCTATTGAGGTATGTACGTGGACCTGACTCCCGTGAGTTGGCATAAGGTGGCTAAAACAGGAGCGATTCTCGGGCCAAGGAGGTAGCACCTCTTATCGAACGCATTTCTTCGTATGCCATTCTATTACTTTGTATTGTTTGGTGCGCACCTTCGATTTTGGGAGTATTGTTCGAGGTGGGCGGTAGTAGCTGCTACGTGCTACCACCAGTTCGGATAGCAATTTGTATATCTACCCTGTCATTGCCTAGTTGTGCCGTGTCACCTACCCTAGCGCGCCTTGTACGAGTTTGGTTTTCTCCCTAACCCGTGTGCTATCCTCTGATGGCTTCCCGATCAGGAGGAACTATGATATTGGATGGACTACTGGGACTATTACGTGTTAAGGGCTATATGGATAACCCCTTAACGCTATTTTAAAGTAAGTTTATTTTAATATAGACACTGTTATAATAGCGAAATATTACTACATAGTAAATAGTTTAACGGAACCTTAAAGGATGGGCGGTCCCAAGCGTCCTTTAAGTTATTTGCCTTTATATTATAGTTCACTTGAATAAGCTTACACTGTATAAGTATGTATGTCCTGACTTGAGTGTTTGTGTTTATTTTCTTACGCTCGGGTCAGTCTGAGTATTAGTTCGGACTTCTTTCCTCAGAGCTAGAACCGCTGGAGATCACCTCATCGAGCTGCTGTCCCTTTTCTTTCAGCCTTTTATCTTAGCTTATGTAATCGAGACAAATAAATTTGGGATTTCCGTGGTTGTTTCAAACTGTATTTGGTTTTAAACTATGTAATTTTGTACTTATTTTGAGACTACGTGATAGTGGCTTCATGAACCACTAAGTTATTTTAATTCCGCTGCTAGTATTCTGGTTTCTATATCTGTGATTTGATTTCATTTGCTCTAAATTTTATTACAATCTATTGTTTTGAACTATTCAAGTTTGACACGTTTTAATTTATTGTCGGTTTTTAGGAAAACCATAGCCTGAGGAACAAAAACTCATTAGAGATAGAGTAGAAATACCCCAGAATGAGTGAAGTCAATCTTAGAATCCTTTCTTTGTGAGAGAGCGTATTTTTAAAGTTTAAAAGGATTTTCAAAGAAGTATTTTGATATAAAGCTTTACTGTTTTAAAATCGAATTTTCTCTGACTACTTCTTTCTCTTTCTCTATCTTATATAATTAGGTCCTTTGTTAAATGCATGTCTTGTTGAACTTTATATTATCTAATCTATCTTGACCTCTATATTTTCCTCTATCCTTAAATTCATTCTTGATTTCTCAAGATGAATCGAGGAAATGCCAGAGGTAGGGGACGAGGTACTGACCCAGCTCCTGCACCCGTTGCTCCGGTTAGGTTTACTAAGCTTTGCAAGGAATATACCGAGCTTAGTGGCACCAAGTTCATAGGTCTGAGAGCATAATTGAAGCTCAGCAGTGGTTGAGAGATTTGGAGAGAATTTTCTCCGGTCTTGAGATCATGAATGCCCAGCAGCATCAACTGGCAGTTTGGCAATTAAAGGGAGCAGCTTTGGGTTGGTGGCTATCCATTACAGCTCACACCGCTGAGGTTGACATCACTTGGGAACAATTTAGGTATCTTCTTCGGTTGGCCAAGTATGGTTCAGTTTCCTCCCTTTTGAAATCTGTCTTATATCTCTTATCGTGCTTTAGGGATGCTTTCCTCGTGAAATGGATGCCCGAAGCAGGGAAGTCTCAGCTGTATCGGGACTTCATGGATTTGAAGCAAGGTGATATGTCCTTTACTGAATATGAAAGGAAATCTAATAAGTTATTGCAATATGACCTTAATATGATAGACACTCCTCTAAAGAAAAAGGAGAAGTTTATTATCGTTGCACGCCCGGAGTATTATGATCGCCTCATTACCCACGTGCATGGTACGTTCACCGCTCTGATGGACATGGCTATCAGATATGAGAATCCTACCTCTAGGGCTCCTCCAACTGCCCAGTCTGCCCCATCTCAGTATTCTGGTAATTCCAAGAAGAGGAAGCCCCATTTTCAGCATCGACAGAAAATAAGAATAGGACTCCTGGTTTAGGATCGTCTTCGTCATCCCAGAGGCAGCCTGTGGATCTATCTGCCATTACTTGCTACCGATGCGACCAGAAAGGACACTACGCTAATAGTTGTCCTACCTTGGGTGCTGCGATTCTACCTCCCGCTCAGTTGGCTAGGAGAGACCTCTGCCACATTTGCCTTCAGCCGGGACACTTCAAGAGAGACTATCCTACTCAGAAGAAGGACAAGGCATCAGAGATTTTTGCTGTAACTTCGGCATCTTCTCCAACTCCTCCGCCAGCCCCTACACCTGCACCCACTCCTATTCCTAGCGATTCTCAAGGTACACTTCAGGGTTCTTTTACTTTTTTTAAATCTCCTGTTTGCATTCTATTCGACAACGGAGCTTCCCATAGCTTTATTTCATCGGATCTCTGTAATAAATTTGAGCATCTCCTTTCTCCCGAGTTTGCTTCTATGCCTTTATGTGTTTCAAACCCTATTGGGGGTCCTGAAAATCTTAGTAGAATTTGTAAGCGAGTGAAGCTTCTACATTTCGAGCACTGTTTCACTGGTGATTTTTATACCTTGGGTTTTGACACTTTCGATCTATTACTTAGGGGTGATTGGTTGGATAGGCATGATGCCTGGATCTCTTGCAGTTCTCGAACTGTTTTCTCAAGGATGATTTTGGTAATTCCTTAAAGATCCAATGTAGTTTACCCCAGGATTTCGCTGGTAGCTTCATTTATTCTCTTGATACTTTCCCTGGGGATTTCCATTTGACTCCTGTAGTCAAGCTATTTCCCGACATATTTGGTGAAGTCACTTCTTTACCTCCGAAGCGGGAAATTGATTTCTATATTGACCTCATTCCTAGAGCCCGACCTGTAGTTCTTCCACCCAGAAGAATAGTGCCCCGCGAGAAGGTTGAATTAAAGAAACAAATTGAAGACTTGTCCTCTAAAGGTCTGATCAGACCTAGCTTTTCAGAATGGGAAGCAGCCATAGTTTTCGTCACCAAGTCTGATGGTTCTCTCCGGATGTGTGTTGATTATATGGAGCTGAACAAGCTCATTATGAAAAACAGATATCTTATGCCCCGCATCAATGATATGTTTGATCAGCTCTATGGAGCTACTTTCTTCTCTCAACTAGATATGGCCACAGGTTTTCACCAACTCAGAGTTGCTGAGGAGAGCATTCTCAAAACTGCTTTCCGTACTAAGAATGGCTTGTTTGAATGGCTAGTTATGCCTTTTGGGTTGACTAACGCTCCTGCCTTCTTTGTCGATTTGATGAATCGTGTCTTTCGCGATGTGCTCAATAAGTTTATTCTAGTCTTTATTGATGACATCCTTGTCTTCTCCAAAACAAGAGATGAGCATGAGTCGCATTTGAAATATGTTTTAGAGACTCTCCAAAATCATCAATTAAAGGCTAAATTCTCGAAATGCCATTTCTGGGAAGAGGAAGTCCGATTCCTCGGACATATTGTCTCTAGTGAAGGAGTTTCCATTGATCCAGTCAAGATCGCTGAGATCAATGTAAGTCTTGCCCTTCTTTCTCTTCTAAACTTAATCACTCTATCTTTTCTAAAGTCCTTATTCTCCCAATTCTGTACAGGATTGGGAAGAACCTAAGACTCCAACTGATATTCGCAGTTTTTTAGGCCTTGCCGGTTACTATCGAAGGTTCATTGAGAACTTCGCTTAGATTTCTGCACCTCTCACTGCGCTGAATCGATAGAGTGCTAAGTTTATTTGGAGCGATAAGTGTAAAGCGGCATTCCAAGAGTTAAATAATATGCTTACTTCCGCACTAGTGCTTACAATTCCGAATGGAATGAGAGATTGACGGTATACACCGATGCTTGTCGAGAGGGTTTGAGAGCGGTATTGATGCAAGATGGGAGGGTGATTGCCTATGCTAGTCGTCAGTTGAAGACCCATGAGGCTAATTATGCTGCTCATGATTTAGAATTGCTGGCTGTTGTCTTTGCATTGAAGCTTTGGAGATATCATCTCTTGGGTGCTAAGTTTGACCTCTTCACCGATCATAAGTCTTTGTAGTATATCTTCACCCAAAAGGACTTAAATCAGCGTCAAGTTTGATGGGTTGAGTTTCTCGCTTCTTATGATCTTCACATTAATTATACCCTTAGGCAAGCTAATGTGGTGGCAGATGCTATAAGTAGGAAGAAGTCCGTGTTGTGCCAGCTTGTTGTTTCTTCTCCTCTTTTGGACCGTATCATGGCTAAGCAAGATGAGGATGAGATGCTTAGGCGTATAAAGGGAAGTGTTCGTAGTAGGGTTGGATGTAGTAGTCTTGATGGTAATAGAGCTCAGATTGATGATAAATGGATTTTGAGGATTAATAATAGGATTTGTGTCCCGAATGTTGATGGTTTGAGGCAGGAGTTACTCCGGGTTTGTTGCAGCCTCTTGAGATTCTCGATTGGAAGTGGGAGCAGGTTTCTATGGATTTCATCGATGGTTTACCGAGATCTAGGAGGGGAAATGAGAGCATCTGGGTTATTGTGGATAGACTGACCAAGTCCGCTCATTTTATTCCGGTCAAGTCTACCCGTACAGCTTCGAGCTTATCTGAGATTTATATGAGGGAAATAGTTCGCCTCCGTGGTGTTTCCCTTAGCATTGTTTACGATCGAGGCCCTATCTTTACTAGTCAGTTTTGGAAAGCTTTCCAAGAATCCTTAGGTACTCGTCTAAATCTGAGCACTGCTTACCACCCACAAACTGACGGTCAAACGGAAAGGGTGAATCATATTCTAGAGGATCTTCTTCGGGCTTGCATTTTGGATTACGGAGGATCTTGGAAAGATCATCTCCATCTTATGGAATTCACCTATAACAATAGTTATCAGTTATAATTCCAATCCTCTGTTCTTATCTTATCTTAATCCCCTATCTATCTCATTCTGTCTTTTTCAGGCTAATCTTAAGGTGTCCCCTTTTGCTGCTCTTTACGGGCAACCCTGTAGATCTCCATCCTGCTAGATAGAATACTGTAATCGTTTGGTTCTTGGTCCCGATATGAATTTAGAAGCTTCGGAGAAGCTCGAGGAGATTAAGAGGAGGTTAAGAACTGCTCAGGATAGGCAGAAGAAGTAGGCTGTTATCGTAGAAGGAGATTGGAGTTCGCCGTCGGTGATTTGGTTTTTCTTAAGGTCTCTCCCTTAAGAAACGTGGTTCAGTTTGGGCGTAGAGGGAAGCTTGCTCCTAGGTTCATTGGTCCATTCCGCATCTTGGAAAGGATTGGGTCTCTTGCTTATCGACTGGATTTGCCCGAGAAATTCGCTGGAGTACACAATGTATTCCATGTATCCCACCTTCATCGCTGTTTGCATGATCCATCTCTTATTATCCAGCCTTCTGCTCTTGATAGTTTGGATATCGAGCCTAATCTAACTATTGAAAGAAAGCCACTTCGCATCGTCGATCGAGGTACGAAACAGCTTAGAAGAAAATCTGTCCGCCTGGTCAATGTGCAGTGGAGCACTGATGAACGGGATTACACCTGGGAGACGGAGGAGAGCATACGTGCTTCGAATCCGGAATTATTTGTTTCAGGTACTTTGCTCTATTATCTTATCTTCCTTTTTTTGTGACACCCCACCTCTATACCCATGCTAGCCAAGAACACTACGGTGTAATGCTGTAAACTAGCACGAAGAATAAGGCTGTTGAAGAGCGACCATCCGTGTAATTGCTTTTGCGCGAGCACCGATATGCCAGATAGAATAACATGCATTTCATTTAAGGAGGAAATCCGACATACCGACACAAACTCAAAGCTACTACACAGTGGCTATAAAGGTCTTCGGAAACAAATATAGAAATAAACATAACACAAATCAGTCACAGATAATTCATATCACAAAAGCGGAAATAGATATGAATATAACACATGAAAGTGTACATCAGAGTAGTGGTCAGACAAGATCCACAATATCAAAAAGAATAGATACAAGTGCTAGACAAAAGAATAAGTATACATCATAGAGTATGTATCTCAAATGTATACAACAAAAACTACTAAACTAAAGTAGTTAGCCAAAAGTCAGAAGATGGTTCCAGATAGGAAGCCATGAGGAAGCACCTGTAATATCTCAGTCTGACCCGAGTATTATTCAAGAAGAAAATAATAAACGGATCAGTCTAGCTATAAATATCAGATGAAATGATATAGAATAAGAGATATGACTAAACGTATAATAATCACAATGCCAAGCTTTGATAAATAAATAATTGAAAAATCAATAAGAGATTAATCAATATCGCAAAGATCGTCTCAAAGATAAAAAGGAATGTCATACTCCTAATTTCATTCACCAAGCCACAATAAATGACATACATATCAATGCCAATCGTAAAAGTTGGTGAAACATAAATTCTAGAAATCAACACACGAAATCCAGAAATCACAATCAAGGGGACAACGACGTCGTACAGCATGACATCTGATGAACCAAATCACAATCAAAGGAAACAACGACGTCGTACAGCGTGACATCCGATGAACCAAATCACAACCAAAGGGAACAACGACGTCGTACAGCGTGACATCCGATGAACCAAATCAAAACCAAAGGGAACAACGACGTCGTACAGCGTGACATCCGATGAACCAAAACACAAGCAAAGGGAACAACGACGTCGTACAGCGTGACATCCGATGAACCAAATCACAATCAAAGGGAACAACGACGTCGTACAGCGTGACATCCGATGAACCAAATCAAAATCAAAGGGAACAACGACGTCGTACAGCGTGACATCCGATGAACCAAAACACAATCAAAGGGAACAACGACGTCGTACAGCGTGACATCCGATTAACCAAAACACAATCAAAGGGAACAACGACGTCGTACAGTGTTACATCCGATGAGCCAAATCACAATCAAAGGGAACAACGACGTCGTACAGCGTGACATCCGATGAACCAAATCACAATCAAAGGGAACAACGACGTCGTACAGCGTGACAGCCGATGAACCAAAACACAATCAAATGGAACAACAACGTCGTACAGCGTGACATCCGATGAACCAAATCAAAATTAAAGGGAACAACGACGTCGTACAGCGTGACATCCGATGAACCAAATCACAATCAAAGGGAACAACGACGTCGTACAACGTGACATCCGATGAACCAAATCAAAATCAAAGGGAACAACGACGTCGTACAGCGTGACATCCGATGAACCAAAACACAAGCAAAGGGAACAACGACGTCGTACAGCGTGACATCCGATGAACCAAATCACAATCAAAGGGAACAACGACGTCGTACAGCGTGACATCCGATGAACCAAATCAAAATCAAAGGGAACAACGACGTCGTACAGCGTGACATCCGATGAACCAAAACACAATCAAAGGGAACAACGACGTCGTACAGCGTGACATCCGATTAACCAAAACACAATCAAAGGGAACAACGACGTCGTACAGTGTTACATCCGATGAGCCAAATCACAATCAAAGGGAACAACGACGTCGTACAGCGTGACATCCGATGAACCAAATCACAATCAAAGGGAACAACGACGTCGTACAGCGTGACAGCCGATGAACCAAAACACAATCAAATGGAACAACAACGTCGTACAGCGTGACATCCGATGAACCAAATCAAAATTAAAGGGAACAACGACGTCGTACAGCGTGACATCCGATGAACCAAATCACAATCAAAGGGAACAACGACGTCGTACAACGTGACATCCGATGAACCAAATCAAAATCAAAGGGAACAACGACGTCGTACAACGTGACATCCGATGAACCAAATCACAATCAAAGGGAACAACGACGTCGTACAGCGTGACACCCGATGAACCAAATCACAATCAAAGGGAACAACGACGTCGTACAGCGTGACATCCGATGAACCAAATCAAAATCAAAGGGAACAACGATGTCGTACAGCGTGACATCCGATGAACCAAATCAGAATCAAAGGGAACAACGACGTTGTACAGCGTGACATCCGATGAACCAAATCAAAAAGACATTGCACAATGCTAGTCTAAAACATAAAATGATCGTCATGATCAAAGAGAAGTGTCAATTACAGTAAGCTAGTAAATATATGAGCTTAGCTTCATGTCCCATAACCACTAGCTTAACTTAAATATTTACGAACAAAATGTAAATCTCCACTAGAAAATTGTCACAAGAGATTCAATCGAATAAGTCCAAGAATTAACCAATGAAGTAAACGCAAGCGTTTCATACTACTCGTTTTACTAAGTCGTTTAATTAGATTTCTCATACGAGTGAGGTAAAGGCTTGTATATACTAATAGATTGGAAAATGGTTTAAGAAAACGAGCTTTGTAATAAAATAGTGTTGAAATCATTTGAAGAAAGGGTTTTGATATTTACTACTAGTATAAAAAACCTTTATATTTTTAAAGTGACAAATCACAAAGAAGATTGTAGGAACAATCAATCGCAGAAAGTCACATTCGAAGACGTGAATAAAATCCAAAGAAATCGATACTGAATCCATCAAAATGGATATTCCCATAAATCACGAAGAAAATGTCATCAAAGTCGATAATAAGTGATAATAACAAAAGGGAATCAACACGAATCGATTGAAGTTGGAATTCTCAAGCAAATAGGCAAATAGGCAAAACTTGCAAATAGGAGCAGGTCGGTCAACCGGACTCCCTGAGTCGGTTGGCTGAACCAAAAACAGAAGTGCACGGGGTAGCAGGTCGGTCGACCGGACCCTGAGCTCGGTCGACCGAGCCCTGTAGCCTGCACTTCCAAACAGAGGCAGGAAGTGCCCGTTCTACAGGTCGGTCAGCCGGCCCAGGGGCTCGGTCGTCCGAACCTGTTGCTGGCACTCCCTTGCCCTATTTCAAATGAGGTGCAAATCTCGATCAAATTGCAATCACATGAGCAACGGCGCTAAGGGTTTATGCCAATCGACTACGCGGCCCTATATGCTCCTCGATGCATCACCAAAAACATGTTCAAACATCAAAGTTAGGATTTTTAACGAATTGAATTCAAAACACCAAAAAGATGAATATTCACCAAATCAATCCAAACCAAAAGCAATTGCACATGAATAAGTGTTAGGAATTCATACCTAACAATCGAAGATAAATATAGACTAAGATGTGAGATAAAAATCTCACCTTTGAACCCAAATCAATGAAGAAGAAGCTTGAAAACAAAGGAGGATCAACCACTCTTCAATCCCAACTCAAGAAGCTTGATTCTAAGCTTAAAAGAGAAATATTTCCCAAATTAGGTTTAGGAAATTTCTAAAATCAAAGAGAGAATGAGTTGGAGAAGATGAAGAGAAAGCTTACCAATGGGTTCTCTTGAGTTTGGAGCTAGAAGATGGATTTGCTAAAGGAAACTAGGGCTTAGGATTTCCTAATTCTTTTTCTCTTCCCCCATTTTTGATGAAGCTTGAATGTATTAGGAAATTATGAAGGACTGAAGAGAAGAGGGTTGGAACTGAGTTAAGTGGTGTTAATGGGCTCAGCCCAAACCAAAGTCCTAAGTGAAAAAGTAGCAAAATTTCACTAACTCCAAACATATCAAAGTTTACACTTAAAAAGATCGCAAATGGTGTTTTGAACTCAATGGGAGGGGTCTCGAGTCCTAATTCGACTGTTTGCAAAAAGTAGCTTTTTGGACCAAAATCCGACGAATGATAAAATATTTAAATAAAATATTTAAATGTATAATCGATAAATATGCGGGTTGTTACAGTTTTCCTTCTTTCGTTCCTTTTCGAGGACGAAAAGTTCTGAGTGGAGGAGAGTGTAACAGCCTAAAATTTTTTAACAAATTTTTTATTCTTTTATTTGTAAACTTTGGGGTTTTATTTTACAAAAAATTAAATTTTTAAATTTGATTATAAATAGTCACCCAAATTTTTATGAATATAAGCAGACTCTATAATTCTTATTTTGGTTAAAGTTTAAACATTTATTGGAATTTTAAATCTTTCAAGTTCTAACTTTCAAATCTTTTAATTTAACTGAATATATTCGTAACAACTTTTTTCTTCACTTTTGATTCTTTTAAAAATTGGTTATATACCTTTTAATTTAAGTAATTAATATTCTGTAAAAGAAATAAATTTTACGTATATACTTTAGATCTTAGTAAATGATAAATGAATAAAAGGATGTAAACAAATCTTATTTTTAAATGAGATTTTTTTTTAATTAATAGTGTATAAATAAGCAAATTAATTACACGTCTAATTTGTACGCTTATTTCTGTTTTGATTAATTTAGTTGGCATAAATGGTACATATTTAATGAAATATACTTTAAATGTTTATTTTACTACATATAAGTAGCGAATAAATAAGAAATGTAAAAATTTAAATATGTTACTTTTGTTATAAATTTGGGCGTATGTTTTGATTAAATTATTGCGTATATAGTACACATTCTTAAATTCTTACCTTAGCTATAAATAAATCAATCAATCAGTAGACGTGCATTTCTAAGTGGGAAAGGAATAATTTCCCTAGCCATTCAATTTCGTTTAAAAGCTTGCCCTGAATTCACGTGTAAACTTTGCACACTTTCCTTTTGCTTAAATTGATTTAATTGGCATAAAATATTAATTTCCCTGCCGTTCAAATTCATTTGTTGCATTGTCATTCACGTGCAACTTTCTACACTTGATTCTCTTATATATATGGAATAAAATCTTCCATTTGCTTCTGAAGTTTCAAAAAATTTAAATTTTATTCCTTGCTATTTTCATTTCACCTAAAATCACGCAACCCATATGTTAAATACAAGCACACTCAAATTTCGATTCTTTCTTGCCTAAAATTTCGCATGCCATGATTTGCACACTTATCATTTTTCTTAGGTTCTAATCAACGCAAATTTCTTCTTATAAATACAAAACCACGCACCATATTCTCTTACCACATCAGTGCCTTCGTCCTTTCGTGCGTGAGCTTCTGCTACATCAGGTATGGCCGCCAGTTTATCTTATTCTTCCTATTTTATTTTCTTCTTTCTTTTGTATTCCTGTGTTTCCTTTTTCTGGCCACGAGTACTCCACTTTTTCACGCAAATGCTCGACCATCCATCACCTTGCACGACTCATCCACTTCACCGCCATCAACTCCAGCATGAAGCTCGTCCTGATCTTGCCTCACCTTCAGGCAGTGATGGCCAAGCCATACAAATGGCCATGTCACTTAATTGAAAAAAAAAAGTATTTTTGTTCGTGCACCACCTTTTCCATTGTTCGTGCACCACCTTTGCCACATATTGCTCTGACAAACGTTAGAAAAGAAAAGAAAAAATAAATAAATAAAATAAGTGCATGCGCACCTGTACAAAATGATAGCACAGCCTTTATGTCCAAAATATTCCACTGCTTGGATACTTGCATGTCCAGAAATTGGTCAGTGCCGAGCACGTGAGGTGTAGTTGGAGTTGTGTAGTGAAGTGGTCGAGCAATTTTGTCAAATCATCCTTTTACATAAATCTCGTTCCAGTTTGATTTATTGAAGTTTTGATATGATCGTATTGAATTCGCGTAAATTATTTATTTATTTTGTTCAAGATCGAAATTGGGTTGTCGCATCCTCTGAAAATTGATCATGCCTTCTGTACGCTTTCCCGTGTAGATATTCGTTATTTTTTGTCAAAACTCCAGCAACGAAAATGTGAGTATTCTCACCCGACAAACATACTTATAGATCTGTAAATTTATAACAAGTGTAATTTTAGAAGGGTTATATTTTTAGTTTTTCTTGCCCGTGATAAATTTTATGATGGTAAAAAAAACCCCTGTTATTAAATGGACACATCATCAGTTATATTATATATTGTTATATTTATACTGTTGCTGTTTATTTATTTACTGTCATCACTGCAAGTTCCCTATAGAATAGAATCGTATGGTCTGAAATGATAGGCCTGAACGATAATTTATTTATTTACTTATTCAGTTATTTATTACTTATTTATTTAACTTGGGGTTACGGGTTTGAAATGATAGAACCCGAATGTTTTTATAAATTACGGATTGAAATGATATATTATCCGTACCACTTGACTTAGGGTAGAAAATATTATACAGACCCGTGGTTATATATATATATTTCTGGAAAAATCTAAGTAATTTAAATTTGTATATTTTATTATTTTTTGATTTTAATTGAATAAAAATGATCTTTTAGTATTTTATGCAAGTTAAATATATATAACTAAATAAATGGTTAGTTGGAATTTGGAATATAAATTTATTTTAGAAATTGATTTTTAAAGGAATGAAATTCAAGATAAGTAAATAAAATATAATAAATTTGATATAAATTGAATTTAGATGGATAAATAAGGTGTTATCTAAATTTTCTATGAATTAAATGATTAAAGACATGAATACTTAAAAATGGAATCGAAATATATCTTAATTTAAAAATGGAAGTTTGGTTTATGATAAAAGGGTAAGTTAAAAAAAATAGAAATTAGTTAATGGAAATTAAACTTAATTATTAATTAAATTTTGAATACAAAGAATAGAAAATTTTGTATTTGACTTTAATAAGTGAAGTCTTAAGAAGATGATATTTATTTGTGAAATTTACCTTATACAAATCATAAAATTTTAGGTAATTTAAATGACTATTTTAAAGTGTAAATATGAATTTTATAAGTTAAATTGTTTAAATTAAAGTTTAATTATTGATAAATTGTATTAAAGTCTGGAATTTAATTAACTTAAAATCTGTTGTAAGGGATACTACCGCACTTTGTAAGTCCCGTAGTTGATGCAAATGAACTAAATGCTAGAATTAATTAAGGGCTATCGCAGTACTTGTTAAGTACCGTGATTGCAAAAAAATTTAAAACTAAACCTGAGTAAATAAAAGAGCTACAACATCACTTGTTAAGTATTGCAGTGGCTGAAAATGAGATTTTTGAATATTTGATTTGTAAATATAATAGCTTCACTTTTGAAAGTTAAAATGAAGTATTTGGATTTAAATATAAATTATTCTTGGAATTTATAACCATGGGTAAAAATAACGATTGGCTGGTAAAGAGACCGGGATCGGATATGGGCATACTCTTTGCCGATACCGAAAACCACTTTGACAACCGTGTACGCGGTGGAGATTCCAGAATGAATAGGTTGATGGTGACGTTCTATTGAGGTATGTACGTGGACCCGACTCCCGTGAGTTGGCATAAGGTGGCTAAAACAGGAGCGATTCTCGGGCCAAGGAGGTAGCACCTCTTATCGAACGCATTTCTTCGTATGCCATTCTATTACTTTGTATTGTTTGGTACGCACCTTCGATTTTGGGAGTGTTGTTCGAGGTGGGCGGTAGTAGCTGCTACGTGCTACCACCAGTTCGGATAGCAATTTGTATATCGACCCTGACATTGCCTAGTTGTGCCGTGTCACCTACCCTAGCGCACCTTGTACGAGTTTGGTTTTCTCCCTAACCCGTGTGCTATCTTCTGGTGGCTTCCCGATCAGGAGGAACTATGATATTGGATGGACTACTGGGACTATTACGTGTTAAGGGCTATATGGATAACCCCTTAACGCTATTTTAAAGTAAGTTTATTTTAATATAGACACTATTATAATAGCGAAATATTACTACATAGTAAATAGTTTAACGGATCCTTAAAGGATGGGCGGTCCCAAGCATCCTTTAAGTTATTTGCCTTTATATTATGGTTCACTTGAATTAGCTTACACTGTATAAGTATGTATGTCCTGACTCGAGTGTTTGTGTTTATTTTCTTACGCTCGGGTCAGTCTGAGTATTAGTTCGGACTTCTTTCCTTAGAGCTAGAACTGCTGGAGATCTCCTCATCGAGCTGCTGTCCCTTTTCTTTCAGCCTTTTATCTTAGCTTATGTAATCGCGACAAATAAATTTGGGATTTTCCTGGTTGTTTCAAACTGTATTTGGTTTTAAACTATGTAATTTTGTACTTATTTTGAGACTACGTGATAGTGGCTTCATGAACCACTAAGTTATTTTAATTCCGCTGCGAGTATTCTGGTTTCTATATCTGTGATTTGATTTCATTTGCTCCAAATTTTATTACAATTTATTGTTTTGAACTATTCAAGTTTGTCGGTTTTTAGGAAACATGGCCTAAGGAACAAAAAATCATTAGAGATAGGGTAGAAATACCCTAGAATGAGTGAAGTCAATCTTAAAATCCTTTCTGTGTGAGAGAGCGTATTTTTAAAGTATAAAAGGATTTTCAAAGAAGTATTTTGATATAAAGCTTTATTGTTTTAAAATCGAATTTTCTCTGACTACATCTTTCCCTTTCTCCATCTTATATAATTAGGTCCTTTGTTAAATGAATGTCTAGTTGAACTTTATCTTATCTAATCTATCTTGACCTTTATATTTTCCTCTATCCTTAAATTCATTCTTGATTTCTCAAGATGAATCGAGGAAATGCCAGAGGTAGGGGACGAGGTACTGACCCAGCTCCTGCACCCGTTGCTCCGGTTAGGTTTACTAAGCTTTGCAAGGAGTATACCGAGCTTAGTGGCACCAAGTTTATAGGATCTGAGAGCATAATTGAAGCTCAGCAGTGGTTGAGAGATTTGGAGAGAATTTTCTCCGGTCTTGAGATCATGAATGCCCAGCAGCATCAACTAGCAGTTTGGCAATTAAAGGGAGCAGCTTTGGGTTGGTGGCTATCCATTACAGCTCACACCGCTGAGGATGACATCACTTGGGAACAATTTAGGTATCTTCTTCGGTTGACCAAGTATGGTTCAGCTCACTTGGGAAAAATTTAGGTATTTGACTTTAACAAGTGAAGTCTTAAGAAGATGATATTTATTTATGAAATTTACCTTATATAAATCATAAAATTTTGGGTAATTTAAATGACCATCTTAAAGTGGAAATACGATTTTTATAAGTTAAATTGGTTTAAATTAAAGTTTAATTATTGATAAATTTATATTAAAGTCTGGAATTTAATAAACTTAAAATTTGTTGTAAGGGATATTACCGCACTTTGTAAGTGCCGTAGTTGATGCAAATGAACTAAAGGCTTGAATTAATTAAGGGCTATTGCAGTACATGGTAAGTACTGCGATTGCAAAAAAATTTAAAACTAAACCTGAGTAAATAAAAGAGCTACAGTAGCACTTGTTAAGTGTTGCAGTGGCTGAAAATGAGATTTTTGAATATTTGATTTGTAAATATAATAGCTTCACTTTTGAAAGTTAAAATGAAGTATTTGGATTTAAATATAAATTATTCTTGGAATTTATAACCATGGGTAAAAATAACGATTGGTTGGCAAAGATACCGGTATCGGATATGGGCATACTCTCTGCCGATACTTAAAACCACTTTGACAACAATGTACATGGTGGAGATTCCAGAATGAAGTAGGTTGGTGGTGACGTTCTATTGGGGTATGTATGTGGACCCGACTCCCGTGAGTTGGCATAAGGTGGCTAAAATAGGAGCGATTCTCAGGCCAAGGAGGTAGCACGTCTTATCGAACGAATTTCTTCGTATGCCATTCTATTACTTTGTGATTATTTGGTGCGCACCTTTGATTTTGGGAGTGTTGTTCGAGGTGGGCGGTAGTAGCTGCTACGTGCTACCACCAGTCCGGATAGCAATTGGTATATCTACCCTGGCATTGCCTAGTTGTGCTGTGTCACCTATCCTACCACGCCTTGTACGAGTTTGGTTTTCTCCCGTAGCTCGTGTGCTATCCTTTGGTGGCTTCCCGATTAGGAGGAACTATGATATTGGATGGACTACTGGGACTGTTACGTGTTAAGGGCTATATGGATAACCCCTTAACGCTATTTTAAAGTGAGTTTATTTTAATATAGACACTATTATAATAGCGAAATATTACTACATAGTAAATAGTTTAAAAGATCCTTAGAGGATGGGCAGTCCCAAGCATCCTTTAAGTTATTTGCCTTTGTATTACAGTTCACTTGAATTAGCTTACACTGTATAAGTATGTATGCCTTGACTCGAGTGTTTGTGTTTATTTTCTTACGCTCGGGTCAGCCTGAGTATTAGTTCGGACTTCTTTCCCCGGAGCTAGGACTGCTGGAGATCACCTCATCGGGCTGTTGTCCTTTTTCTTTCAGTCTTTTATCTTAGATTATGTAATCGAGACAAATAAATTTGGGATTTCTATGGTTGTTTCAAACTGTATTTGGTTTTAAACTATGTAATTTTGTACTTATTTTGAGACTATGTGATAGTGGCTCCATGAACCACTAAGTTATTTCAATTCCGCTGCGAGTATTTTGGTTTCTATGTCTGTGATTTGATTTCATTTGCTCTAAATTTTATTAGAATCTATTGTTTTGAATTATTCAAGTTTGACACGTTTTAATTTATTGTCGAATTTGAATGGTGCAAATTAGTGGATCATTACAATATCACTTATGAAGTTCGAGTCTGCCCACTTCCTCACAAAGAGTATGTTGTTTCAATAAGAAATTCTCTGGAATTTCGTCAATAATGGAGAACACTCTAAATTTTCATTTAGTGATCTTAATTTGGATTTGATACTTTCCCTATGTATCGAATCATAAGTGAAATGCGATACTACAGAGAATACAACATGTACACTGATTTCTATTGCCATTGCAAGAATAACCAATCTTGCATGCTCCATATTAAACATCTAATATGTTACCCATGTGTATCATTTTTGGACAATTCCAACATCATTTTATACTGATTATAAAAGATGTCAATTTTAAATCCAATATAGGGAATTAAACAACTAAACAAAAATGATTTTAACATGAGTATATCTTAACTATCATACGTTTGTTGTTTACATATAGTTTTAAAATATTTTAGTACCTTTATAGTCTTTCTTACAGACATACGGTTCCTTTGCATTTTGACTTAAATCCATGTTTGATTTTTCAACCCCATAAAATCAGAATCGCTCCCACTAACTTTGATACACTTTGGTTATTAAGCACAAACAACATTCTAAATCATTACTCAGAATTTTTATTTCAACGTACAAATGCCAAAAATTAAAAATCATGTCGAGCGATAATTTTGTGAGTAAAATCTGAATTCTAAGCTAGAAAAGATCAAGCTTTCAAATTTAAGAAGAGAGTAAAACTAGTTTTCTTAAACTAAGAAAGTAAAATCTGTTTCTAAATCCTTCCCAAGCATGTTTACATTTCAAATATTGGTGTACACGAATGCCTGAATGAGGATTAATATATTAGGATGATTGATCATTATTTTAATTATGGTTTAGAAATTAATTAAGGTGAATTAATTCATGTTTTAGGATAAAATATGGTCAAATCGCACCCAAATGCAATGAAATTTTAAATGATGTGCTTAATAAAGAAATAGAGATGGGTTTTGATTTCACAATTTTTGGAGTTAAAATGAATATTTTATAAATTTCCTAAGTTGGAAAAAATGGTTAATTTCATGTTAATTAATTAAAAAAATAATAAAATTAATTATTTTGATTTGATATTTTTATATGTGGTAAAATATGATAAAAATGTTTTTTTTTATAGAGAATTTGTGAGAATTATTCCATCAATTTCCATCTTGTATGAATTATTTAGTGAAGGAAAGGAGTTAGTTAATTAATTTAAATAATTAATTGAATTAATTATGGACGTTAAAATATTTTGGAAGAGAACTGAAAAGAATGAAACTGGTCGATAGGAATTCAACACCAAATGGTGTTAGGTATAAAGTAGTTACTTAAGTAAGTAGTAAATCAGTTTTCAATTAAATTACAAGATTGCTTTGGACCTTGTTGACCAAACAAAACATATAGCACGAAGGCTAAGTGAAGAAATATAATCACACGAAGGCCTTGACTAAAATAGCTTAGGAATGTTGAAAATGTAACAACACAAGAAGGAAAGAATAGATAAAAGAAAATCAGACTAGAAAACAGAATGGGTAGTTCACTAGGGGATGGCTCACGAAAGCTATTGACGAAATTGAGATAACAGTGCACGAAGACTAAAATAAAAGGAAAGAAAGAAAAAAAAAATTGATGGCTGCTCATGCACCTGAAAACTAAAATAAATATAGGACAACCCATACACATAAAAGCTAAATGGAAAGTGGGTCAGCATATGAAAGAAAATGAGGGGAAAAAAACAAAACAACCAACACACGAAAGCAGCAAATAAAAATAGGACACGAAGGATCCACACATGAAATATATACATAACACATGAAAGATAAAAGAAGGGAAATCTAACTATTCATAAAGGCCTTTCAATTCACGAAGGCAAGAAAGAAAAATAAAATAATAATTAATGATGGTTGCAACAGGGATAACGCGCAAAGGCTAAAAAGACATACGATGGCTCCTTTCAATAGCTCACGAAAGCTCATGCACCGAAAAACTTTCGATAAAAATTAAGCACGTGATGGCTCATTTCTTATGTAAGCAAATAATGAAATCAAATTACAAGCAATGGATACAGATTGATAACGCGCGATGACACAATAGAAATAGCATGCGATGGCTATATAGAAGATTACCCATGACCAATGTATGGAGTACAATACGATATAGCTTGGGAAATTATTAACCTACGATAACTATATAACTCTACTTTAAGATAGCATAAGGTAAATAACTCACGTTGACTATTGGATAGTCATTCCATAATAGCTAGGCTAAAATGTTTGAAGGCTATGGGATAGCCTATAGGTGATGAATAAGAATAACTCGCGAAAGCATGGGACGCTATATTTTTCTAAGTAAAATAACAGATACTTAGGGTTTCCAAGTGTTATCGAACTATTTTACAGGGATGAAATAAAGATAGTTTTTCTAAAATAAAATTGTGTTAACTTATTTTTGAAATGAAGAAAGCTTAGAGAAGCTAATAAATGATAAAGTGTCATTTAAATAAAGGATAAAAGAGTTTTGTCCAAAGAATGTGTAGGGCACACAATTAATGAATGAAAGAAAAAGGTTTGAATGATGATCATAAACATATACCTACTCATGGAGTTATTGGATGACAGAGTGCCTTGACTGATGGTCTAAAGTCCAATGGTATATGACAACAAGCCAGGGTAGGGTTCAACCTTAGAACATTATAAAACTCTATAGAGGAATTAAGGCAGAATGTCATGACAGAGACCCAAAACATCAGAGTGGTGTCATAAATAAATTGGCAACATGAACGATAGTGGTTTGTGGACTAAGAGGGGCAATTGACACCTAGTATGGATGCTTACTAGAATGTATTTAGAGTACTTACATTCAATCTCTTGGGAAAGTTTGTGGAATTCTAGTCAGTGTGGCTCCCATAAGGAAATGGGTTAAAAATTTCCACTAGGTGACACTGTTCAAGCAAAAGATAAATTAGTGATAGATAGGCCTAAGGAGGTAATCAATAAACAAGTTATTGATAACTTAAAAAGGAAACCCTAAAAAAAGATAAGGTAAATGCATGAATGAATAACTTGGTTCATGATCGAATGATTAGTGTTGGGTACACTCCTTAGTTGAATATATGCACATGGTTTCTTTCTATGATATATATATATATATATATATATATATATATATAGTTTGTTGTTTACATATTGATGTGTATGGATAATGATAAAGTGAGGTGGTCTCAGTATGGATGCTCAGGGTAAAGGTTTTTCTCATTCCAGGCTTTTTATCAGACCCGTATTTTTTTTATTTCAACTCACGAGTACTCATTCAAATACGTTGAGTTTATGGATTAGACAGGTATCTCTTTTGGAATGGCGAATAAAGATTCAAAGATGAAGCAGGAGGCTTGTTATTTAAATAAAAGTATTTAAAATTCGGCCATTTAAACCTTAATTTATAACTGGTTAGGTGTGGTGTTGGCATCTCCATATTTCAGACACACTACGTTGAATTTTCTTATTATATTTACCCCTACGTGGAATGATTGGGTTAAAATGATGTAATGGGTTTTGTAATTCAAATTGATGTAATGAAAAAGATATTTAGCTTCTTTGTTGAATTATGTTATGGATAAAAATATATTAAACTCACTTTGTCATTGGAAAATTATTCTAGTGATCAATGCAACATCACCGTCATCTATTTTCGGGTCTCAAAGCAGGGGATGTTACAACTAGGTATCAGAGCTTGGGTTAGGGAACATCCAAGTGAAACAGAACTAAGTATAAGTTAGATAAATAGGAAGCGAACAAATGGGAAAGGCTATACGCTATATATATAAACCACTTTTATTTTGATATAGATATATAGGTGGATATATCTACCCTTCTATGGTTGATCTCACTCTTTTTTACTTTTATTTCTTATGAACCCTTGCTACAGAAGGAAAGAATGGATCTATGCAACCAACATTTAACAATAGGAAGTGTGAGAAGGTACCCAAGTAGGGGAACTAAAAGTATGTAAACCATTGACCATGGGGTAGAGACGAACCTTGAAGTTTGCACTGAAACTTAAACTCAAGTACCTACCCCAACGGAGGGAGGAATGGATGTGAATCTTTGTTCCACCAATTTATGACGGAGATGATGAGGTAGTAGCTACCTGAAGATGTTAAGACAAGACAAGAGGTAGTAAGAGAAGTAGACTTTTTAAGATGAATAAAGATTTCAAGAGCTGTAAAGAAAAGGATTCCTAAGGAAAGAGACTACCTTGGAGGTGTTGAACTAGTTGAAAGTATGTGAATGTATTTCTAGATACTTGGGATATACTAATGCTCATAAGAGGAGGTTGGCATCTCGCTAACTTCAGAAGGATGCATGAGGCTGATAAGAGCCTATGATTTTTGAAGTCCTAGAAATGGAGATGGCCTGAGAGCAATTTAAGGAGCGATTCAAGGCTCAGTTTATCCCTGGATCCTAGAGAGAGATTTGTACAGGGAGTTTATTGAGCTAAAATAGGGAGAGATGACTTTAAAAGAGTACATTCAGTGTTTTACTGCTTTATTGAAGTATGAAAGAGAGCATATTAATAATCCGTTGATGAAAAATGAAAAGTTTGTTGAAGGTTTAAGGAAAGGGCCGAATCACAAGGTGATGGCGCATTTGTTGGCTCCGTTTGAAATGGTGGTGGAAATGCGAAGAAGGTATGATCACTTATTTTAAGAAGGAAAGAAGGCTGACGTTAAGCCCAAGGAAGTTTGCTTTAACTTCGAGCAGGAGGGGCACTACTCGACTAAATGTATCCAGTTGGAGAACAAAGATAGGGCAAGGTGCTTTATCCATAATAGGCCAAGTCATAAGAAGAGGGATTGGCCGGAGACAAAGCTGGCAAAGGTTTATGCTTTGGAAGGACCTTCATCTAGAATTACATCTTAGGAGAAAGGAAAGGGTGTTATACTCGAAGGTATGATTTCAATTTCCAATATATTAGTTAGAGTTTTATTTCATACGGGCGCCACTCACTCTTTTATATCAAAAGACTTGGTTATAGGTTAGGAATAGAAACTGCATATTTAGTGACATGCTTACATGTGTTTATCCGATTGGTGGGTATGCCACTCTTGGGTAAAGTTGCACAGACCATGAATTTGACTTTTGTAGACATTTGTTTGCTTATGACCCATATGTGTTTGACTCGTATGGTATGGGATAATTTTGGGTATAGGTTGGTTGGTGGGAAATGACTATAAGATCTATTGCGTGGATATAATTATTGCCTTATGGAATTCTAGAGGTAGATAAAGAATTATGATAACAATGGACGTAATAACGGAGAAGTTGGACTTGGTGTTATGTGCTGTAGATAATCAAGACGATTAGATCAGTAGGATGCGAGTTGCTTGAGAATTTACAATGTTTTTGAACCGATAATGGGGCTAATTGTCGAGAAGGATAATTGATTTCCAGGTAGATTTAATGCTCGAGGAGCAACCTGTTAGTAGACCGTCTAGCAGAATGTTGCTCAAGGGGATGGAAGAATTGAATGTTAGAACCTCAATTTGATTGTGACAACTATATAAGTCATTATTTTGTATCCTTGTGTACTAACCATTTATGTAGGAGATTTATTGAAGATTTGGATTCACAAAGCTATGAAGTTGTTATACATCTGTTTAGAGTATGTATATCATATTAGAATTATGTTAAAATATCTCTGATATGATATATACAATGACACATGCACAAAACTATGCAAATGATCATTTTAGGCTTAAAACAGCCGGTTGAGTGTTCCCATTCAGATGGCTGAATGCTGAAACAAATCATAAATTTTTATGAAGATTCAGCCGGCTGAATGGAGACATTCAGACGACTGAATTAGACCTAAATTAGCCTATTTTATTACTGCATCTAATTTAAATTTATTCAGATCTCTGAATTGTAAATTTCAGACAGTTGATTATCGATAACGACTATTTTTATGAAGGGATGCTTCTATTCAACAAAGAGAAACATCTTATAATTTAAGGATTGCATCCGTTCCTTTTCATTGCTCCTTTTCAACAATGATTGCAACTATTAAAACTATATAAGTAGAGTCTAGAATCCAATAAACATACTACAACAACTGATTTTCATTTCTTGATTTCTTAACTCTAATTCTCTATTTACCATTTACACTCAAAGTACATATAACCTATGATAATTGATCACTCTATCTTCCATATTCTTCAAGCACATTACACTATATATCATAAAGGAGAAGGTTGTAGGAAGATTGTACTTATTGACTTATCAATGCTATTTAAAGAGCATATTACAGTCAAATACTTATGTTTATTTGTAAAGAAGTCCTATTCGGTTGTTAGGAAGTAGACGCCATATTCGGTTGCTTAGGTGGGAGAAGTCATGTTCAGTTGCTTAGGCGATGTAAACCTATTCCTCCACGTTAAGTGAGGGTTGCTTGCTTAATTCCATAAGGAGTGTAGGACTGGACGTAGAACGGGAAGTTCAAACAAGTATAAATATCTCTAGTGTCATTTACTTTACTACTTTATTTATTTACTTACTTATTTTGTATTCCGCACAAGTAGTTTATAAACACATCCATATTACACGATCCTATAGCATACTCACTTTCATTGAAGAAGAAATTGGTGGAACTTGAGTATAAGAGTTTCATCAGGTCAAGCAGTTCACCGTGAGGAGCATCCACGGTATTCGTAAAGAAGTTTGATGGGTCTTTACGGATATGCATTGACTACTGAAAGCTGAACGAGTTGACCGTAAAGAATCGTTATCCTTTGTCCATGATAGATGTCTTATTTGACCAGTTAAGTGGAGCAAGAGCGTTCCTATGGCTAGATTGGCAATGGGGTTCCATCAACTTAGGGTAGCTAAAGAAGGTGTTCCATTGATAACATTTATAACTATATATGATTCATATGAATGGTTAGTGATGTCATTATTATTAACCAATGCACTTGCATTATTCGTTGATACTATGAACCAGATCTTCCATGATTAGTTGGATCGATTTGTGTTCGTCTTCATTTATGATATTCTGCTGTATTCTAAGATGGAAAGAGATCGTGAGGTCCATCCTAGAATGGTGGTGGAGAGTTGAGACAATAGAGATGGATGGAATTCGTGGTATTATATGATTTTCGAATAGAATGTACATCAGGAAAAGAGAGCAACGTTGCTAATGCTTTGAGCAAGAAGCAACAAAATGGAATTTTAACCATGATTGATGAATAGAAGACACTGGAGATGTTAGCCTCTTACAGAGTGCATTTTAGGCAGAATACTGGTTAAAGTAGGGATCCAGGTATGTTGGCAAGTTTGGATGTATATCCAACACTTATGGAGAAGATCACTACAAGGTAGAAAGGAAGACCCACTAATTGTCAAAAGAATTAGGCGATTAGTGAAGGCGGAAGACATTGAGAATCCAAAAGGATTTGAGATAGATTTGAAGGGATATATGACGACCGACCTACACCATCGACACCTGATATTCCAATATAGTGCGCTATAACGATGCCCGACCAATATAGAACGATAGTCAAGGTTGTAGTAAAGTAAATCAATCATCGCAGAACCTGTCGTATATCTCACAATGCATCGAATAAAATGTAATAATAAACATCTCAGATATGAAACTAGCAAGAAAGTGATAGCTGGATGAATCACAGGAATCAGAGTACTCAGATCCGTACAATATAGACCATAAGCTATATAGTTATACCAGATATTTAACTCATAAATAGTCTGTCTCTAGACAATAATGGCACTAGCAATCTCTATTGTGTTATGCAGCGGAATAGAAAATCATAATAAGTAAATGTAGTAATACGTGAGTATAACCTCCTACCCGTCCTCTGTCCAGATCTACATGCTCACTAGATCTGATATCCCTCATCCACTCATTTAAGAGTATCTAGAATAATAAGATGCAAACAATAAAATCCCGAGTCGGACAATAATCTAGTTGAGCAGTAGAAAATCTCAGAAAATCTCAAATACTATAAAGTCAATATAATAGGACAAATGGTATAGAAAATTATACCAGACATGTCCCTGCATCCATAAACTTAGCATATAACATAAGATATATGTTACTCTACATCGTGATCATCATAGTGTACCATACATCAAAGTATAAATGGGTATCTAAGTAATTACATCAATAACGTCAGCATCAAGTGACATCCCTAAGCTGATAAGCAACCAAAGCAAACATGGCATCCATCATCCATCTTGCGTTGGAAATTTGACTCATCTAAGCCATCACACTCATGGACTTGACTATCCATCATGATAGTCAACGTCCGAGTTTCACAGTACTCAAATGCATGCCACTCAATAGGCCAGGAACACTAACCATCATGTTAGTATGAGGTAAAAAACCGCTCATCTGACTGCAAGGAGCCATTTTGCTCCAGGAGCCATCATGCCCCAAGTGCATGCCTCGTTTACAAGTACTTTGGAAACCCTCAAGTATCAACAATCCATTTGCATATGTCATCCGTAGCAGAGCTCATTCTAGAACTGTCCCTACAACTCCCATCTGTAGTCGTCGTGGTTGGGAATATTCTCGATAGCCATTATCAGTCGTAGAATGTTATCGTTTTTTCCATAACCGTTCTCTAGCAGTTCTTTCAATCCGATGCATAGTACCCTACTCTACATATCAAAGTATAACTATCCATCATCAAAATCATCATTTCCCATAATAAACCATCACTATCAAATCATGGGTCATCGTCGTTGAAAATCATCATCGAACACTATGGTTCGGCACCGACCATGCCATTATCCCAAAGTAGAAGCACCTAGTGCTTAAAGTAGGTTTAAACGTGAAGGCTGAAGCACTTATTCTTAGGGCTCAAAGCAAGTAGATGTGTGATTTGAAGCTACCTCACAATCTCCACTGTTGATCCATAGTCACCGAGGCATAGAGCCCAATTCGTCACCGTTGATCCCACACTTCAACATGACATGCTCCATCCCTTGGACACACCTTCATTAAACCATCACCCATGAATGGTACACCATGGATTGGTATCGATTCATGACCACTAATCCATGCCTTAGTAAAATTTCTCCTCCTTTTGCTCCATCGGCGTATACCTCCAAGCAAGCTCTCGTGACTTGAAGCAAGTCTCGATCCATCCACTGGTTGACTCGGTGCCGAACCAACACTTTGGAATATCTCCCATCCTCTCACGCAATGCGTCAATAAATGCTAAAGAAGCATTCCCCTTTAACACTCAAAGCATTCCCCTCTAAAACTCAATCGATCCATCCCATGACATGAGCATGCCTTGATGCCACTTCCCATCGATCCATAGTATCCAAATCACCATCGATCCATCTTCAATTGGCCATGACTCGAGCAAACGAATTCCAAACGACTTGAAACTTAAAACATAACTTTAGGGGGTCCTTTTTGACCTACCCTATGGATCACATGCCATTTAGAAAATTTAACCTCTATGGGTCAACATTGATCTAAAGCTTGATCCTATAACTAAACCGACATTCGGTCGACGGTTTCAACTATTCAACCTGTTTGCACCAAAATTGGTCACAACACTCTTCGGAAGTTTTTGAAGAGATAATAATGAAGAGTATAAATTGAAAATGAGGATTATCTAATAAAAACTCCAAACAACAAAAAAGTAAATGCGCAGACAAGCGATTTAGAGTGGTTCGGCGTGTTGCCTACGTCCACTATAAAGTTTTTGCAACTTTATTGATTCTTTTTCAGTGATTACAAGCGAGTACAGCAAACAACAGAAAAATACAACTGCAAATTCGAATTCAACGGCAAAAAATATGATGTAGGTCTCGATCCGACAGAGTCTGGGCGCTTGAGAATCAAAAGATCCAGAGATCCTTCTTCTGTAGGCTCTGCGGCTCTATTTATAGGCGTAGGAGGCTGAGACTTCGCTCAAACTTCGGGAGATTCGCTCTGGCACGTGAGGGGGCCCACACGACCAATTCCAAAAAGTTTCGAGTCGATCTATGATCGATAGAAATCATTTCATATCGATCAAGATGATGTCCAATCGAGTTGAAATTTGGTGCGAAATGTTCCTTGTCTCGTGTGCAATCTCCTGTGAAAATTTCATGGTATTTGGATCGGTAGATTTTGAGATATAGTCGATACGAAATGATATTCTTCGCTAGGCTACTTTGTTCAAATTGATTGCTTCGAATCGATGGTGGCACGCGCCTTCGTGATGATGTGGAGCGCAATCTTCACCTCGATCCGGTCTTTACTCCGAGTTGACCGCATCGACTCCATATATCTCGCCTTGATCGTATCGAGGGATGACATGTCACCTTGGTTTGTTGATTTGAAGGACTCGAATAAGGTCTCAGTCATGGGTTCGAACAGCAGTCATTGATGGATACGAACTACTGATGGTCAATGGTTACGATCAAGCCTTTCCTTGATGGATACGAACCACGTAGCTTCTCAATGGATACGAAACCAATCGATGCGAACTGGAGCCTTTTGATGGATACGAAGTAAGGTGACTTGATGGATACGAGTGACAGCTGGCTGATGGATACGAAGAGAGGCTTCTATGATGGATACGAAGCAGCAATCGTTGCCATAGTTGATGGATGCGAAGTAGGCCATCTGCCGATGGATACAAAGTAGGGAGATGCCAATGGATTCAAATAAGGAGGAGCCGATGGATTCGAATGAGATCGAGTCGAACCGAGGCTTCCTGATGGATTCGAACTTGGTCGATACGAACTGAGGCACCTCGATGGATTCAAACTTGATCGATACGAACCGAGGCACTTCAATGGATACGAAATTGATCGATACGAACTGAGGCACTTCGATGGATACGAAGTCGTTGGAACCTAATCGATACGAACATGATCGATTCAAATCGGAGTTCGATGATGGATACAAAATCAACCATAGCGATGGATACGAAAGCTGGGTTGTTTCCTCTAGATTGAATCGATAATAACATGAGCTTATGAACTCGGATTGACTTGAAATTTGAAATGCTGGCCTTCATGGATTTCCTTGTCATGTCCTATCAATTGTAGCTCAATTTGGACTCGGACAAAATTTATTGATATCCATAGTGAACCTGTGTACGCTTGATATCCAGGAAGAGTGATCCTTGGTTTTCAATCACTTCCTTGGTATCACGGCCTTGCCAAAAGGCGGGATAACATTTTCTCCTCAAAATACGTCTTGTGGAAACATGACGTGCTTTGAAAAGCTGCAGTTTCTCTCTGAATAGTCATTGTATTTTTCGTTGAAAGCTGTACTCTGTATTGTTGTAACTGACTGCTATGTGATAGTGATTATCTGTTTGTCGCCGTAATCGTAATGAGATGAGCATTCGATCCCTGTGAATGTTGAAAATCGACTAATAGTCCGACATATATGCATATATGTTAGCTTGACTCTCGTTAACGTTGCGTGTTCATGAGTCGTTGTCAGTTTAGTTTGTTATCGGATTTCATATCGATTCTCTCCTGAACCGATTTGAAATTCGAGTTGAAACAACGCTTGATGGTTGTTTTTGACTATCCTCTTATATCGATCCTCTCCTGAATCGATGTAAAAAGTTGAAAAGTAGTTTTTCATATCGATGCGAGCCGAATTAATGGATACAAAATATTCATTTGTATCGATGATCACAAACTGCAGTTGACCCTGCTTCGCATCGATAATCTCCGATGGATACGAAATGATCATTCGTATCGATTGGTTTGTTGGATACGAAAACAACGTTCGTATCGATAGACCTGCACTGTTGTGAGTTGATGGTTGTAAAATAGACACTTTGAATCGATGGAGTTCGATGCTTTTAGTGCGGCCTTCGTTGTGTACTTCGAATCGATGGTCCGGTGGTAACTTCGTCTCGATGAGGACAAAGTCCGATGGATTCGAAAGGAGCATTCGCATCGATCCATTACTTGATCGGTTTTGATGAATTTGAGATCTGGACGAGTGAGAGCAAGATTGTGGATGAAGCATGGCCATGGAGTTGTGGTCCTTTGGAGAAGGAGGTGTGGAGGAATCACTTTACCTTTGTTTTATGTCGATCTAGAATAGGAAAGTTCGAATCGACCCAGAGTATTTGACTTTGTTTCGATGCCCGTATTGATTGAAAAGTTAAGTGGGACGAAGAGGTTCGCATCGATCGAAGATGGTTGGAGCTCGTTTCGATCTAGAATGATCGATGCGAGTACTTGGCTCGTATGATCGATACGAAGCGTATCGAGTCGAAACTGATCGATACGAAACACATCAATACGAACCTGAGCCTTTGTTATCGATCGATTCGAAATGTATCGAGTCGAATCTGATCGATACGAATGTATCGATTCGAACATGGTCGATACGAAAAATGATGCATCTCTGACTCGACATGAATTTGAACTGCGGCGACCGATTCCAAGTTGAAATTCAATGCACCTAGGGAACTTTTGCATACTCGAACACTTGACTCCGATGAGTTTAAGAAGAAAAAGTAGATAATTCTCCTTTGGTGCATTTTTGGCAGTTAGGAAGTTGCTTTTGATTTTCTTTCACAGGCCATGTATAGATACAGGCTCGGCCCCCTGCTGGTAGGAACTTTTTCTGAAATAACTTGTACATGAATCTTCACATACAGTTAGTTGAAATGACATTTAGTTTCTTTGCTTCAACTCTCATTTCTTTTGTGCTTAAGTATTTGCAGTATTTGGCTTTCAGTCCAGTGTACTTGTGGTGTTTCTACCTTCAAGTTGAGTCTGTTTTATTTGCCAAGTTTGAAAATCTTGATCACATGTCGTGATTGATGAGTGAGTTGAACTTTGGATATTGTATTGCTTGGTTAGTGATTAACACTTAAGCTTTTGCCCCCAGCTCCAGGGAACAACATTTGTATTTCGATGGTCGATTGCATCTTTTGCAAATCTTGAGCACATGTCCACACTCCGGGGACTTAGGATGATCTGTGATCGATAATCTGGTTCGCGCTCTGGAAATTTGAGAGTTATCGATGTTTGTAACAAAGTTCGCACTCTAGGAACTTTGACTTGGTTTTTGTACTCCAATTCACACTCTGGGAATTTGGAGTCGACATTTATATTTTGGTTCGCGCTCCAGGAACCTGGAATTGATGTTCATACTCCACTTCACACTCTGGGAATTTGGAGTTGACATTTGTATTTTTCGTTTCGCCCTCCGGGAACCTGGAATTGATGTTAATGCTCCAATTCACGCTCTGAGAAGTTGGAGTCAGCATGTACGTTTGGGTTCGCACTCCGGGAACGTGGAATTGATGTTTATCCTCCAATTCACGCTCTGGGAACTTGGAGTTAGCATTGATGTTTCGGTTCGCACTCCGGGAACCTGGAATTGATGTTTATACTCCAATTTGCGCTCTGGGAACTTGGAGTTAGCATTGATGTTTCGGTTCGCACTCCGGGAACCTGGAATTGACGTTTATACTCCGATTCGCGCTCTGGGAACTTAGAGTTAGCATTGATGTTTCGGTTCGCACTCCGGGAACCTGGAATTGATGTTTATACTTCGATTCGCGCTCTGGGAACTTGGAGTTAGCATTGATGTTTCCGTTCGCTCTCCGGGAACCTGGAATTGATGTTTATACTCCAATTCATGCTCTGGGAATTCGGAGTTAGCATTGATGTTTCGGTTCGCACTTCGGGAACCTGGAATTAATGTTTATACTCCAATTCGTGCTCTGGGAACTTGGAGTTAGTATTGATGTGTCGGTTTGCTCTCCGGGAACCTAGAATTGATGTTTATACTCCAATTCACGCTCTGGGAATTTGGAATTAGCCTGTATGTTTCGGTTCGCACTCCGGGAACCTGGGATTGATGTTTATACTCCAATTTACGCTCTGGGAATTTGGATTTTGGATTTGTATTTCGGTTCGTGCTCCGGGAAACTGGAATTGATGTTTATACTCCAATTCATGCTCTGGGAACTTGGAGTTAGCATTGATGTTTCGGTTTGCTCTCCGAGAACCTGGAATTGATGTTTATACTCCAATTCATGCCCTGGGAATTTGGAGTTAGCATTGATGTTTCGGTTCGCACTACGGGAACCTAGAATTAATGTTTATACTCCAATTCGCGCTCTGGGAACTTGGAGTTAGTATTGATGTGTCGATTCGCTCTCCGGGAACCTGGAATTGATGTTTATACTCCAATTCACGCTCTGGGAATTTGGAGTTAGCCTGTATGTTTCGGTTCGCACTCCAGGAACCTGGAATTGATGTTTATACTCCAATTCATGCTTTGGGAATTTGGAGTTAGGATTTGTATTTCGGCTCGCGCTCCGAGAACCTGGAATTGATGTTTATACTCTAATTCACGCTCTGGGAACTTGGAGTTAGCTGACAGATGGTCAGTCACACCTGTTTGGGCTTTTTAGGAATTCGTTCGCACTCTGGAACGATAGATTTATCGGGATCGTGGATGGTCGGATCACATCCACCCCTAGTTAACAAGCGAGGTCGTTAGATGGACGGGTCCATCCTCCTCAAACTTGGTTAGGGTACGGCCGAAGTCGTTAGGCGGACGGGTCCACCCTCTCCGGAACCACATTTATATGTTTATACTCCAACTCGCACTCTGGGAGTTTGGAGTTAGTGTTTATACTCCGGTTCGCACTTTGGAAAGTTAGAGTTGATGTTTATACTCCAATTCACGCTCTAGGAAAATGGAGTTAGGATTTATACTTCGGTTCGCACTCTGGGAACCTAGAGTTGATGTTTATACTCCAATTCGCACTCTAGGAAAGTGGAGTTAGGGTTTATACTCCGGTTCGCACTCTGATAACCTGGAGTTGATCTTTATACTCCAATTTGCACCCTTGGAATTTGGAGTTAGTTGTAGGACTGTCGTGTGTCGGTCTAGTTTAGCCTTTGATGTGATGGCTTGCCCCCGAGCTGAGGTTTCACTTAGTGAGTGGCCGGTCGTATCACAGTCACTCGCTATTTGAATAAATTCCATCGTGCGATAGAACTTAGCACTTCGTGCATCGTGATTGTTGAACGTCGCATTCGGTGAATTACAGTTCTAACTTGAAGAGATAGTAATTTATTGCTGGAACGGAAAAAACATGGCAAAGTTAGTGCCTTATTACAAATTCAAACTTCAGAATGCAAAGTATTCATAGACTGAATAAAGCATGTCATGTGTAACAGTGACGAAGATCCTCGTCGTTCCAAGCTCCTGGCAAAGTGGGGCCGCCACTGATGGCGTTTATCACTAATCTCCCGCGGGGACAGGTAGAGTCCTCTTGTCTCGGTCGATCGGGTTCATTATTTTGATTTGATGGGCCCGCTCCTTCAGGCTGCGACGCCCGCACAAACTGTTCCAGCTTCCTTTCTCTGATCAATTTTTCTATGAGATCTTGCAAGTGACGACATTCATTCGTATCGTGCCCGTAGATTTCATGAAACCTGCAAAGTTTTCCCGTCTGGCTTTGCCTCTCTGACGACGGTTTTGGAGCAGGTTTTTTGTATTGAATTGTATTACAGGTTTGTAAATACAAGTTCTCCAGTGATGTATTCAAAGGAGTGTAACTGTCAAACACAGGATTCTTGCGCTGTGGGCCACGATTCTGATCTCATTTTCTAGTTTGATTCACGTTCTCTCTTTGCTGAGTTTTTTTGTTTTGAAGGTTCAACTGAACTTTTCCAGAACTCTCACCGGACTGTTTGATCGCGACATTGCTTTGGATCCCTTTCGTGCTTGGCCCTGCATCAGTCTGCTTCCTAGAATGTTTCGCATCTTCCCTTCTTAGGAATTGAGCGGCCTTGGCGTGGAAATGGTCCAACGATGCAGGTGGTTTTCCAGCCAAACAGTTGCCAAACTCAGAATCGGGGTCAACCCCCTTAGTCAACACCATAAGGATGGAGTTATCGTTCGAATTGCAGATTTCCACACATGCAGCATGGAATCTCTCTAAGTAGTGTCTGAGCATCTCTCCAGGAGCTTGGGTGACGCTAGATAGAGTGTTGACATCTTTCGATCATGCGACGTGCATGCAGAATTGCTCAACAAATTTTGTGGCCAACTGGCCAAATGAAGGGATGGATCGAGGTGGCAGTCGAGTGAACCACATGGTAGCGATGGCCCCTAGGGAAATGGGAAAACTACGACACTTCACCGCATCATCATCTCTGGCAGCGTTCATTGACCATTCATATTTCAGAACATGTTGGTTGGGGTCGGAGTTTCCTTCGTACATGGGTAGCATCGGCATCCTGAATCGCCGAGGGGGTTCAGCAGTAAGTATATCGTCTGTAAAAGGAATGTGACTTCGGGAGATTCCCAGTCGTTGTTCGTGAGACCCTGGCTCTCACGGATCACCTGACGTATCATGGTCGAAAGATCCGGCATTTGTATGTTCTGTGCCGCTCGTGCCAGAGTGTAATTGTGTCCCATATTATGGGGTTGGACCGGATGCTGTCGACGGTCCACATCTTACCTTCTTGGCTCATAGTTTGCTGGGACGTATGGTTTAGGAGTACGTTCACGATGACGGCGGTCCCAGTTCGACTGATTTTGGGAATCGACTCCTGGTTCAACCGCGACGTTCGTGGCGCGGTATTCTGTAGTGTAACAAGGAGCATCACCCCCTCGGGAGGAGGGACCGATTTGAAAACTAGCCGATGGGCCAACTCTCAGTTGTCCAACGGTCATTGCCGGTTGATATCCAGCAGTTTGTATGTGACTCACTCCAGTCGGGGTCGCGGATATCGATGATGATAATCGAAAGAGGAAGAACTTTCACTGGAAGAGTGAGAAGTATGGTCTCTATTGGATCTCCGTCGCTTCTGACGAATCAGCTGGTTAGTCAGCTCGGCGTTAGGCATAGCCATTATGTTAATTATCGCCGACTTTAGGTCAGCTCTTGAAGTAGCAGCTGAAACTCTTGTCGGGTTACCGGACCTGATGGTTCCGAGTGTCTGGTAGCGTCTTGGTTAGAGGGAGGTAGTGGCGCAGGATTCTGTCTATCCTGGTCTTCTTGATTGACAGCGTTAGAGGTGGTCCTTATGCTAACCATCTTGAAGGTTGAATTCCTTTCTTAGACTTTATGAAAATCTGAATAGAGGGAAAGGAACTCGAATTAGTGATCTAGATCTCTCTCTTAGATTTATTCAATCCGGTATCGACGATAGATCCAATGAGCAGGAGAAAATATGGGTTTTCTCGGTGAAACCACCAAAGTGTTTGCATCAAAATTGGTCACAACACTCTTTGAAAGTTTTTGAAGAGATAATAATGAAGAGTATAAATTGAAAATGAGGATCATCTCACAAAAACTCCAAACAACAGAAAAGTAAATGCACAGACAAGCGATTTAGAGTGGTTCGGCGTGTTGCCTACGTCCACTATGAAGTTTTTGCAACTTTATTGATTCTCTTTCAGTGATTACAAGCGAGTACAACAAACTACAGCAAAATACAACTGCAAATTCGAATTCAACAGCAAAAAATATGATGTAGGTCTCGATCCGGCAGAGTCTGGGTGCTTGAGAATCAAAAGATCCAAAGATCCTTCTTCTATAGGCTCTGGGGTTCTATTTATAGGCGTAGGAGGCAGAGACTTCGCTCAAACTTTGGGAGATTCACTTTGGCACATGAGGGGGCCCACACGATCAATTCCAGAAAGTTACGAGTCGATCTGTGATCGGTACGAAATCATTTCGTATCGATCAAGATGATGTCCAATCGAGCTGAAATTTGGTGCGAACGTTTCTTGTCTCGTGTGCAATCTCATGTGAAAATTTCATGGTATTGGATCGGTAGATTTTAAGATATAGTCGATACAAAATGATGTTCTTCGCTACGCTGCTTTGTTTGAATCGATTACTTCGAATCGACGGTGGCACGCGCCTTCGTGATGACGTGGAGCGCAATCTTCATCTCGATCTGGTCTTTACTCCGAGTTGACCGCATCGACTCCATATATCTCGCCTTGATCATATCGAGGGATGACATGTCACCCAGGTTTGTTGATTTGAAGGTTTCGAATAAGGCCTCAGTCATGGGTTCGAACGACGGTCATTGATGGATACGAACTACTGATGGTCGATGGTTACGAACAAGCCTTTCCTTGATGGATACGAACCACGTAGCTTCTCAATGGATATGAAACCAATCGATGCGAACTGGAGCCTTTTGATGGATACGAAGTAAGGTGACCTGATGGATACGAACGGCAGTGGGCTAATGGATACGAAGAGAGGCTTCTATGATGGATACGAAGCAGCAACCATTGCCATAGTTGATGGATGCGAAGTAGGCCATATGCCGATGGATACGAAGTAGGGAGATGCCAATGGATTCAAATAAGGAGAAGCCGATGGACTCGATTGAGATCGAGTCGAACCGAGGCTTCCTGATGGATTCGAACTTGGTCGATACGAACTGAGGCACCTCGATGGATTTGAACTTGATCGATATGAACTGAGGCACTTCGATGGATACGAAGTTGATCGATACAAACTCAGGCGCTTCGATGGATACGAAGTCATTGGAACCTGATCGATACGAACATGATCGATTCGAACCAGGGTTTGATGATGGATATGAAATCAACCATAGCGATGGATACGAAAGTTGGGCCGTTTCGTCTAGATTGAATCGATCATAACATGAGCATATAAACTCGGATTGACTTGAAATTTAAAATGCTAGCCTTCATGGCTTTGCTTGTCATGTCCTATTAATTGTAGCTCAATCTGGACTCGGACAAAATTTATCGATATCCATAGTGAACCTGTGTAGGCTTGATATCCAGGAGGAGTGGTCCTTGGTTTTCAATCAGTTCCTTGTATCACGGCCTTGCCAAAAGGCGGGATGACACAACCAACATACATTCAAGCATACATTGCATAAAATATAACCTAGCAAACATATATTCATATACATCCATTTTATAACCTAAGTCTAAAGAAGAGAATCCATAAGAACAAGGAGATCCATAAGAACATGAATTTCACAAATATTTTCCAATTTGTTTGATTAAAGAGGGTTTAAAACATATTTTAGAGTTAACAAATCATTTTAAAACATTATTTTAAGATGTATAATGATTGATTAGTAAGTAAGGGTTCCTAACCACCCACCTAGAATACTAGTAATCCAAAGCAACCTAAGAGTGCGCTAAATCCAAGAATCAACACTAGCTCCAAGTGATCTCCAATAGAAAATCTCCAATACCAAGTGCTAATCTTGCTAATCTTCCTCTAATGAAAATTTGGCTAATTAAAGTTGGGCTTAGGGTAAGTTTTTAGGCTAGAGAACGTTAATGGTGATTTTCTCTCTATTTTTGGGAAGTGTGTAGATGCGGGGATGTCCCATTAGCCCCATCATGATGCTAATCCCGAAAAGAGCTTTGTGCCTAACCATTAACTCACTGATTGCCCAATAAGATGTTCAAAATCAAGTGAAGCTTCAAATAGCTATAATTCTTAGACAATAAGTGCATTTTTCTATTATGACCACTCTATGGAAAGAGAAACCATCACTACCCCAATTCGGCTCCTACCAAATGTTATAGGCTATATAAGATATTCAGGGTCAAAATTGTTCGATAATAATTCTAATGGTGGAAAATGTCTCTAGTAGTCATTTCCCTACGTTATAGAACCATACGGCCATGAATAAAAATAATATTAATATTCAACACCTTTAATAAGCAGAATATAGATCGTTATTTTCTTCCCTGCTTTAGGAATTTTGCCTACGAAATTCCAAACAAAATCAATAGTGTTATTCCACATGCCTAACAATCATATACAGGCACATGCAATCATCACACGTCAAACATGCATTAGCATGCATGATACTACACTAAGGTATACTTCATTATATCATATGTGAAAGTAAAATCAATATACTAAAAGTCTCGTGAAGTAAAGAGCTTCAAATAAGCTATCCTCATGCTCTCCTCGGTCTCCCAAGTGCGATCGCCTTCGCTTTTGCTCTACTAAACCTTCACCGTCTTCCTCTTAAGTTGCTTTACATCACATCCAATGATACAAATAGACCTACGAGGTCTCGAAGCCTTTGGTTCAATTTCGATATCATCTAGTTGATCTAGTACAACACTTACACCTGAGCCGTGCATAAATTTCCACAAGTGAGTAACGTGGAACAACTTGTGCACTCCTGCCATTCTTTGAGGTAAATCGACTTTGTAAGCAAGATTCTCAATCCTCTCTGGTATCGCAAAAGGACCTACAAATCTTGATGCCAATTTTCCTTTACTACCGAACTGAATTATATTCTTCAATGAAGTGAATTTGAAAAATACCATATTGTCGATGGAGAACTCTAGATCTCTAGGTCACTTATAAGCATAGCCTTCTGTCAGTCTTGAGCAGCTTTCATCCTTTTCCAAATGATCTCGATCTTCTCTAAGGTTTCTTTAATCATATCTGGCTCAAGTATCAGTTTTTTTCGTTTTCCATGAACATGAAGGAGCGTTGAAAGGTCGGCCATATAGTGCCTCGAATGATGCCATACTGAAGTTAAACAAATAATTGTTGTTCTATGAAAATTCAATGAGATGTAACCGATCATCCCATAAACCACCAAAGTCTAGTATACAAGCCTACAAGGGATCCTTTAATATATGATTCACTCCCTCGGTTTAAGAGTGCTAAGTCGTACCCAAATGTAGCTCTGTCCCCAATTCCTCTTGTAAACTCTTCCAAAACCCACTAGTGAAAACGGGTCTCGATCACTTACAATTCTCTTTAGTACACCATGGAACCGTACTATCCACTTCACATACAATTCAGCCGGTTTGACTGTCATTCTACATGACTTGATAGGTATAAATCTAGCACTCTTGGTCAATCGATTAACTATGACATAAATGATGTCGTAACTTGGTCGAGTTCTCGATAATCCATCGATGAAATCCATCGAAACTTGTTACCATTTCCACTGGGGAATTTCTAGCAGTTGCATTAAACCATCGGGTTTCTTTTGCTCCACCTAAACCAACCGCCGGTTCATACACTTCCATATGAATGTCCCGGCATCTTTTTTATCTCTTTCAATAATAGGTCTACCTTATATCATGGTTCATCTTATTACTGCAAGGATAGGTAGTCAATCTCGAATGATGGCACTCTCGTAGCACCTCATCCCTCAACCCATCGATATCAAAAACAATAATATCTTATCTTTACAGAGTCAACCATTTCGGTCAAGTCCTTACTGCCTCATCTTTTCAGACTCTACTTCATCTTCGATCTTACAAATAGTCTTAGCTAATCTTACATCACACCTATCTCATGCTGATCTGCTTAATTAGAGTAGGTCTAATAGTCAAGCATGTCAATATCTCTAGCTCTAGTTCGCATCTCAATCAGAAATCATAACCAGCAATATACTATATCTATGTCCACTCTAGAACATAGCTGCCAAGCTGTCATATCTCCTGCTTAATGCATTAATAAGTAAATTCCCTTTTCCCTATGTATATGCATTATCAAAGTCATAAGAGGCTAGAAACTCTAAACATCACTTCTGATGAAGGTTAAGATCTTTCTACGAAAGAGAAACTTCAATGATTTATGGTTGGTGAATAGCTCAAACCTCTCTCCCAAAAGATAGTGCCTCCAGATCATAGCGCAAACACAATTGCTGCTAACTCCAAATCATATTGGTATTTCTTCTCATGTGGCTTCAGTTGCAACTAGCATATGCAATAACTTTGGCTCTCTATGTCAATGCCATGCCCATCCAATACCGCAAGCATCAATGTATATTTTCATCTCTTCATCCTTCTTGTAATGATCAATAAGGGTGCATCGGTCATCTTTTTTTCAAACTCATGAATGCATGTTCATATCTCGCATCCTATGTGAAAGTTTGATTCTTTTTCATCAACCGAGTTATGGTGTGGCTACTTTGGGGAAGCCTGGATAAATCATTTGTAATATCTAGCTAACCCAAGAAACTTCTCACACCCATAGCATTTTTAGGTCTAGTCCAATCATGAACTGTTGTGATTTTTGCAGGAACCACGGCAGTACCCTGCTCAGAAACAACATGACCCAAGAATCTCACTTCCATCCTCCAGAAATGATACTTCAAAAGCTTTGCCTTTAGTCAGTGCTCTCTCAACACCTTAAGTACAATCCTCAAATGCGTCTTGTGTTCCTTCTCTGCTTATGAGGAGACAATAATTTCATCGACATACATAAGAACAAATTTATTTAGCCGACTCCTGAAAACAAGGTTCATGAGATCAAAGAAGTATTCTAGCAAGTTAGTTAGCTCGAATGACATGACCAACCACTCATAGAAACTTGATGCCATTTGAAACACTGTAATTGGTACACTCTACTTCGCTACTCTCACTTAGTATAATCCCATCGCAAGATTCAACTGAGAAAATACTCTAGCATCTTGAAACCGATCGAACAAGTCATCAATATATAGGAATAAATGTTCTTCCTCATCAGTTTATTCATCTCACGGTATTCAACATACAATCTAAGGATCCTCTTTTGTAGTGAATACTATATGCGATTTCTACTTAGAAATACTTCTATGGATGAACCTCGTCACAATTGGTTACTCACTTGCACCACGAGCTCCTACTGCTCTCTAGATGCTATCCTCCTCAAAGGGATCACTATCAAACTGGCATCTTTAATTAAATCAACATGGAACTCAATCTCTTTGTATGGCAGAAGTCCGGCCACCTCCTCAAATACATCTGAATACTCCCTAGCAATATGCACCAATGGTAGCTCATCGTGTGGGATATCGAGTGAATACAGAAAGCTGACCATCATGTCATTATATGGTAGGCAGCCTAGCACTACCATCCCCCATCATATACCCCTATCATCACTAATGACTTCTCATAATCCACCATCACTCTGTATCTATGAAGTCGGTCCGTACCCAAAATAATAATAAAAGTCGCAAAACTCAAAACAAATCAATCACAATCGAAATAACATCCATGACCCGAGAAGACAAAACCGCAAAAAACCATACGCAGGCTAGTGGAGCCTCCACCATGGTTTGTTACAATCAAAGGTCGGTCAATAATTTCGGGTTCCAATCCCAGTCTGTCTACTTGGTCAATAGATATGAATAAATGTGAAACCCTGGTGCCAAATAAAACATATATGAAAAAATCATAAATAGGAAGCATACCATGAATAATGATGCCTTTCCCCTTCCCTTCCATCGATGAAGCATCTAATGAAGTCAAAACGGCATTAATATCATATGCTTTCACCACTTGTTTTTATTTCAACAGCTCTAGATAGTCCTTCTATATGTGCTATGGCTTGTTGCATTTGTAGCATTTCCTTCCCTTGGCATTGTAATCTCTACTGTAATAACCCTTTTCACTGCAGTTTTAGCATACCACTGCCGCTTTGCACTTCTTCTAGCCAACCCTACCTTGAAATTACTTCCTCTTCTTATTATTACACTTCTTCTTACCTCCCTCGCTTAATTTTAGCTTTGGCTCTTTTAGGTATAGTAGTCTTCGGCTTCGGATAGAGACTCCTTCTCGACTATCATCTCAAAAGTCTTATCAATGTGACCCACAAGCCTCTCTCCCAAGTAATCATTCAAGCAACGATGAACTTCTCATTCTTCTTTAATGGAGTGTCTATGAAGGATATCCCATATTTCAACAAGGCATCGAACTTAGTAGTATACTTGGAGATAGATAAATCCTCTTGCTTCAGATCCACAAACTTATGGAACAAGATTTAGTTTTAAGCAATAGGAATAAATTTTCTTTGAATCTAGCTATGATCTGGTCCCATATGAATTGATCTTTGGGAATAGTGACCTCCACAGGAAGCTAATCGCCTTTTCATAGCATCATTCAGCTCTAAGTCATTGAAAATCCTTCTACACGTAACAAGCTAATCCCGTACTTCCATTGCTGACACTGTTCCTCGGAACGATTTGCCTCCTAAACAAGAAAAATCCTTGTTCAGCTTAGCAAAATCGGCTCTGGGCGTCTGCACTGGCGCACTGCCATCAATAGCAACATTAGGAGCCGCTAATTGAGCATTCTACAGCATGTTCCGCATCATAGTATTGAACGTCATCAGCAAGTCAAGACTAGCAGCTCCCGAGCAGGCTTTTTCTTCGACTCTAGAGATGGAGTTTGTAACAACCCGTCTTTCACTCAACCGAAAGACGAATCATTAATAAGAAAGAAAGGGATAGAAAAGAGAAAGAAAGGGAAGAAAGAAAGAAACAACATCAGAATCTCAACAGCGGGACGAATAAATTATATTAATCTCTGAAGATTTTACATAGTATCATATACATCAGAGATACATAGCTTATACATCACATACTAGATAGTTATAAATACCTGTCTAGTTATTACAACTCAAGTACAACACAGATAATAATACAGAGATCAACACAGCGGAACTCCTATATATCTACAAACGCTGAAGCCTTCTGCTCCATATCTCCTCCACAATTCGTCAAAGCTAACCTGAATCCCCTGGATACTCGTAAAAATTTGAGTATCCAAGAGTTTAATAAAATAGAAATAAACTCCGGGTCTGACATGGTCTGGTGTGAGTAAACGGGTTAAAGTTGCTTAACTTAAAAACCTTTGAAAACAAAGGTATCACGTAAGACTTCCCACAGATAAACATGGATAAGTTTTTACCTTACGCTAGCCAAAATTTTGATAGGAAATTCTATGATATTATAATAGTGTCTAGGGTTTTCAAATAAATAAGAAATAGCTGAAATTGTTACATTTATTAAATTCCAGCATACATAGGTATACAATCAAATCCGATGGCACTTATTGGAGATTGGATTTGCATACAATGGCAGGGCTACTGGGGTACCGTCCGTCACAGTACGTGGCCTAGATCACCGTACCGAGGATTACTACCAATCCCCTGCAACACAAAACCGGAACCATCCCTTACTGGATAGTCCCAACAAGACAACCCTGTAGTTGTTTCGAGCCAACTACCCACGCAGCCGAATAAAAAGGACTCTAGACAGGGGTAAATCTTGTCCTACTTGGGTGCTACCCACTTAGCCTTGCTGCACCTTCCCTGTTTTAGCCATTCCCGGTTTATGAGGCTTGAGGCTACGATTACCTTTAGAGAATACATCTCTTAGAATGCTCATCGTCCACCTGACGATGTTCTGAAAGCATTCAATCCATACTAGTTCGTTCCGAGTTCGAACGAAACCAAAGGCATTATCTCGTTACACTCATTTTGGAATCACCCTCAGAGTTAACGTTAATAGCCCTTGCACTTTAAATCTTCATCTCTATACAAAGCAATATCTCCATTAACTCATTTTGGAATCAACCTTAGAGCTAACGACCATAGCCTTTCCTCTGAATCTTCACTTGATTTGTCACGACTCATCGTTTAACTTGGATCGATGTGGTTTTTAGATAATCAAATTTGATACCCGATCCCGGTCTCATCGAAATCCATATCTTAAAGGCCAAGTTGTTGAAGATTTAAACAATTCAATACTTTGAATTCACACAACATTAATATAGATAAATATCACACATTTGTCACAGATATATCCAAACATCATATCACAGAATATCATAGACTATCATCCAACAAATATCTACCAAATCAGACATTCTACTTAAACAATCATCCATAAGCAACCATTATTAATCCATATTATAATTAATTTAATTAACTTAAATTAAAATAATTACTTAAGAATTAATTACCAAATCCTGCTTAATCAGCCATTAATTAATTGCAACCCATTTAATTAATTAATCATTCCTATAAATATCCATCTTAATTAATCACCCTTGATTAATTATTCTTTAAGTACTTAGCCTCAATTATTTTACACAAATTAATTATTCACAAACAATTACAGTAATTAACCTTTAATTACTTCATTAATTAATTAACTGTAATTAATTACACTTTAATTAATTACTTTCATTAACCAACCTTAATTAATCATAACAGTAATTAACTATTCTTAATTACTTTTAATTAACTTCTAATTAATTTTATTTACCCTTTGATTAATTACGCCAAGTAATTAACCCTTATTTACTTCTACCAAGTAATTATCCTTTAAATTACTTCCCACCAAGTAATTTCCCTTATATCAATTACATTCAATAATTATTAATTACTTACACTAAGTAATTATACTTATAAAATCTCATTAAGTAATTATACTTAATCAATTACCAAGTGACTATCTTTAATTAATTAACAAATTAATTAACTTAAATTGATCACATTCATCTCATTGATCTCAACTGAGTAATTCATCCCTTAATTACCCTTTAAACAAATTAATTAATCCTTAATTACAGATTAATTATTCTTTAACTATTAATGAATAAACCATAATTATTAATCTATATCCTTTAATACAAAGTAATCAATCCTTAATTACTTTTATAATTAATTAATTAACCTTAATTAACTAATTAATTATCTCTTAATTATTAATTAATAAAACTTAATTATTAATTAACAACCATAGTTACAAATTAATTAATCCATAGTTACCAATTAATCAATCCTTAAAGACAATTAATTAAACCTTAATAATAATTAATTGATTCTTAATTAACTTTAATTATAGATTAATAATCTCTTAATTGTTAATTAAGAAAGCCTAATTATTACTTAATAAAACTTTATTAAGTACTTCTTAATTACTAGTTTAATTGTCCCTTAATTACTTAATTAATTAATTTCTAATTACAAATTAATTAACCTCTAATTATTAGTTAATCAATCATAATTATTAGTTAATTAAATTAATTATTCATAATTAATTACTTAATTAATTCTTATCATTAATTAATTAAATAAATAAACTTAAATTTTCTTAATCAACTTAATTAATTTTAACTCATTAAAAATCTTAATTAACCTTAAGATAAAACATTATCTTTATTTATGATTAAACATTTGATCGTAGTAATTACTTTACTTAATTAAATCATTAATTAAGTTTTTAAAATAAAATAATCATTAATTACTTATTTCTAATTATTAATTAACAATCCTTAATTTACAAGTTAATAAATCACTTAAAACCCTTAACTGTTAATTAACTTATCCTTAATCATTAACTAATTTAATTAATTAATTACTCTTTAAGTATCTTATTAATGATCAAACTTTAATTAAGTTTAAGATAAAAACATTCCTTTATTAATTACCTAATTACATTTCAAATTAAGTATGAAATTACTTAAGGATTTAACTTAATGCATTTAAATTAAACAATTATACAACTTTAATTTATTCAAAACATTCATTTGAAAGAAATGGATTTCAAGTATTAGATTTAACTTGATTATTTAAAATTTTAAAAACTTGCTTTTATTCAAATTTAAAAACTGGTCTTTATAGACATTTTAAAACTTTGAAAATTGTTCTTTTTATTTTACTTCGGGTCTAACCCGAACATTACCCGAGAGCCACTTCCGGGTTCTCTCCTTTCCATTTTTTTAAAAACTTAGTTAAATTTTTAAGTTAAAACCCGGACTCGAAACTCACTCCATCCACTCGAGTATATACTCGAGTTACTACCCTCAATCACTCGAGCATAGCTTCGAGTCAGAACCTGCCCAAAAATCTAAACGCACCAAAACCTCTGTGCACCACACGCCATCCACGACGAGGCTCCGACCATCACCCACACTTCCCACATATCCACGATCGCCTGCATCGTCGATCCAAACACCCCAATCTCAGGCACAAGCTCACAAACGAAAACGTGCGACTCAGCAGAAATTGAACTAGGAACATTGCCAGAAATCATCTCGAATCTCACGTCTTCGATCATCGGAGTCGCGGCAACTCCGTCCCTAGCTTTGTCTGACAACCACGCCATCATCCCCAGAGTTACGTGCCACTCGATGCACCCGAGATGACGCCGTCCCCCAAATTCCGATCACAACCCAATTTAGGGTTTAAAACTGAATTGAGAAATTTCCAACGCCATGGTGGATTAACCACCTTCCTACCATTTTTGCCGATCACCTCAACACCCCGACTTCCTCCAGTAATGGCCCTAACCACCAGAAGCGCTCCGGCTTCCAAATCCCAAAAATCCATATTCTGGTCATCGATGCACTGCACTCTCAATACCATTTTAAATTTTTTGATTCTTTCCTTAAAAATCATATTTTCCAAGATTGATTCAAATTAAATACTTGAATCAGCAATTTAAGATGATTGATATTTAACATGTTTGAAATATTTACTGCTTTTTTTCAATTTTTCAGATGATATTCCCACTTTTCTTACTTAATGATATTTTCAAAACTTAGATTAGGATAAACAAACAAATCTTGTTTGAATTCAAAAATCTGACAGAGAGTTGATGATACAATTTTGAATTTTTGATCAAACATAAACTCTGAACTATAAACAGGGGTTAAATCAGGCAATCGAACATGCATGCTTAAACCAGATACATATATAAAAAAGTTATACTTAGATACGCATGCAACACTCTTCATCATAGAAATCCATATGCAACAAACATTTACCTACTTAACTATTAAATAAATGTTTACTCACAGATATGATGAGTAGAAGAGTACTAAGGTAACCAGCATGCACACTTAGATCAAATGCATATGCACAGAGATTTATTTATATATACACATAAGCAAAGCACTTTCAACATAGAAATTCACATGCAATAACTACATTTACTTAAACTTTTATGTAATTGTTTACTCACCTTATAAAGATGAACAGAGCTTTGAAAAACTGGAAGCTTTGAACTGCATCTGCTTTGCTTTTCATTTTTAAAAACTGGAAAGCTTGCCTTAAAAACTGAAATGCTTTGAAAAATTGAAAACCATGGCCTCTGGAAACTTGTAAGCTTTGATTTTTGCTTCAGGTTTACTTGCATGAACTCTTGAAAATGGTTACAGGCTTGAAGAATAATGGTTACAGTCTTTGTTTTGTTTACAGGGCTTGATGTTTTGAGGAGTGTTTATAGGCTTTGTATAAAAATGGTTACAAGGTAAAAACTTGCAGATTTGGTTTGAACTTGATTTCAGGATGAAGATTCTCGAGTTTGGAAAAGGTTAACAGCTTTGGCTTTGAATTTGTGAAAGGTTTTACACGGTTGTTGAAAAGAAACATTGCAGATTTGGTTTTGGTTTGAGGAGTGTTTCAAGTTTTGATACGGTGGATTGATTTTGATTTTTATCTTTGCAAATGTGAAAATAAACAAAGAAAATGGAAGAGAGGAAAGATATAGGCTTATATAAATTCATTTAGATTTGTTTTTTTTAAAATAAAGAAAATAAAATTGAATTATAACACTTGTTATTACAACCTTTGATTACCTTACACATGTATTTAACAAGCATATAAAATTAACGTTTGTAATTATTTACTTTTATTTTATTTTTAAATGATTTAAAAGCTTTTGAATCAAATTTCCTAATTGATAAACATATTTTAAATGCCCTTTCTAATTTATATAAATAAAACTTTTTAAAAGAAACAAAATATAACCAATTATAATTTAAATAAAATCATATATAATATACATTTAATCCATTTTTAAATGCTAATATAACTTTTGTATTTATTTACTATTAAATAAATACTTTCTAAATTTATATAAATAATCTCTTTAAGGAAAATAATATAAAAAAATCTTATTTAAATAAAAAATTATTCATACTTTTCATATCAAAGTATATTAAAATAATTATCCTTTAAAGATTCAAATTTAAATCCAGATTCAAATTCAAATCTTACTTTTAAAAATCCAATTTAAAAATCAACTCAAACATTTATATCCATAAATAAACACATTATTAAGTTTGCAATTGATTATTCTATTTTAAAAACAACTTAAATATATATACATATATATATATATATTTAAACAATACTTATTAAATTTGAAAATAATAAGTCTATTTAAAATCAAATTTATGAAATAACACAAATTAAATAATTATTCTTTCAATCTATATCTATATTTAAAAACATCATATTATTATTATTTGAAAATATCAAACTTTACCAATTCTAAATAATTAATTAAGAGATTATCACATTTTATATTCCTTGAAATTCTGGGATATCACTGAGTTCGTAATATCATTCCTTGTTTGATGACTCATCCTTCAATACAATAAGGATAGCTAGTCCCCATAAAAAGGAATTCTACTTAAGTAGTACTCATGTGTGCAGTGCGACTTATATATTATATACTACTATATAGATTTGAAAACCAAATTATATAACGAGCATGCACTCTCGTATATATACACACACACTCTCAATCCAGTCTAGGATAATAATTCCAACCCTATCCCTATTGGATCACGCCATCCTATAGATTAAACTACACAACGTAAGCTCTAATACCAAATGTGATGAATGCCCTACACCACCTAACCACCGGCACCTGATATATTTGTATAGTGCGCTGCAGTAGTGTCCAACCGATGTAGGATAATAGTCAAGGTTGTAGTAAAGTAAATCAATCATCACGGAACTTTTCGTATGTCTCACAATACATCAAATAAATTATAATAATAATTATCTCATATGTAGAATATGTGAGATAGTAATGACTAGATGAATCATGGGAATCATTGTACTCGAATCCATATAGCATACAACATAAGTGATAGAGTTATACATCAGATAATAACTCACAAATAGACTATCTCAATATAACAAAGGCACTAATAAGCTCCATAGTGATATATAGCAGAATAGCAAATCATAATAAGTAAATGTAATCATATGAGAGTATGACCTTCTTCTTGTCTTTTGTCCTTCTCCAGGTGCTCGTTATACCTTATATCCCTAATCTACTCGTTTAAGAGTATCCAGAGTAATAGGAAGCAAAGCATAAAATTTCGAGTCAAACAGCAATCCGATGTGAGCCGTAGAAAATCTTTAATACTATAAAGCCAATATAATAGAACAAATTGTATGAAAAACCATACTCGACCTGTCCCTACATCCACAAATTTAGCGTATAACATAAATTATATGTTACTCTACATCATGATCGGTGTACCATGCATCAAAGTACTAAGGGGTGTCTAATTATCTTCATCAATAACATATGTATCATGTGACATCCCTAAGGTAATAAGGAAGCGAAGAAAACATAGCATCCATCATCACATTCACTCATTCAGTATGTTGGATGTTTGATGACTTGCCTAATCTATCTTGCTCGTGGACTTGACTACCCATCATGATAGTCAACATCCCAGCTTCACGATACTCAAATCCATGCCGGTCAGTAGGCTAGGAACTAGATTAACCATCATGTTAGTCAAAGATAAACAAACCTCTCATCTAGAAACAAGGAGCCATCGTGCACAAGGATCCATCAAGCCCCAAGTGCATACACCGCTTTATGAGTACTTTTGAAACACTCGAGTATCAACAATCTCTTTGCACACGTCATCTATAACATAGCTCATTCTAAAACTCTCCTTACAACTCCCGTCTAAAGTCATTGCAGTTGGGATTATTCTCGATAGCCATTATTAGTCATAGGATGTTATCAATTTTTCTCATAACCCTCTACCAAAAGTTCATTCATTCCGACTCATAATCCCCTACTTTGCATCTTGAAGTATAGCAATCCATAATTGAAACCATCACTTCCCATAATTGAATCACACGTCGTCGTCATTGAAAAATATCATTGAACACTATGGTTCATTAGCGACCTTACCCTTAGTCCAAAGTAGAAGCACCTAAGGCTCAAAGTAGGTGCAAACATAAAGGCTCAAAGCACTTATTCCTGGGTATAGGAACTTAGGTGTGTGACTCTAAGCTGCCTCACAATCTCCATCGTCGATCCATAATAACCAAACCATAGAGCGCGATCCAACACTTAATACAACTAGCTATGCTCTATCCCTTGGCCATACCTTCATCGAATCATCGCCCTCGAATGATACCCTATGGATTGGTACCCATCCATATCCACCACTCATGCCTTGGAAAAATTTATTCTCCTTTTACTCCATTAGCCTATACCTCTAAGCAAGCTCTTGTGACTTGGAGCAATTCCCGATCCATTCACTCCTTAACTCAGTGTCAGATCAACACTTAAGAATTTCTCTCATCCTCTCATGCGATCCTTCAATAAATGCAAGAAACACGAAGTGTTCCTCTAAAAGACTCAAAATATTCCCATATAGGGCTCAAAATGGTCCATCCGATGACATGACCGTGCCTCGAAGCCACTTCCCATCGATCCATAAAATCCAAATCACCACTGATCCATCTTCAATCGACCATAACTCAAGTAAACGAACTTCAAACGACTTCAAACTTAAAATATAGCTTTTGGGGGTCCTTCTTGTCCTACCGTATGGACATGCCATTTGAATAATTTGACCTCTATAGGCCATCATTGATCTAAAGCTTTTCCTATAACTACATCGCCATTTGATTGACGTTTTCAACTATTCAACCAACATAAATTTAAGCATACATTACATACAATATATCCTGGTAAGCATATATTACACCCATTTCATAACCTAAATCTAAAGAAGAGAATTCATAAGAATAAGGAGATCCATAAGAACATGAATTTCACAAATATTTTCCAAATCGTTTGAAAATACATATGTGATTAAAGAGGTTTTAAAACATAGTTCAGAGTTTAAAAATCATTTTGAAACATTATTTTAAGGTGTATAATGATTAACTAGTAAATGAGAGGTCCTAACCACTCACTTAAAATCCAAGAAATCCAAAGCAACCTAAGAGTGCACGAAATCCAAGAATCTACAGCATCTTCAAGTGATCTCCAATAGAAAATCTCCAATATCAAGTGCTAATCTAGCTAATCTTCCTCTAATGACAAGTTTTGGCTAAGTAAAGTAGGTTTATGACAAATGTTTAGGTTAAAAATGTTAATGGTGGGTTTCTCTCTATTTTTGGAATGTGTGTAATGATGGAGATTAGTCTCATCATCCCCATCATGATGCTAACCCTGAAATGGGGTTTGGAGCTGATCATTAACTCATTAATTATGCAATATGTTGTTCAAAATCAAGTAAAACGTCAAACTGCCATAATTCTTAAATGGTAAGTTCGTTTTTCTATTATGACCAATCTAGTAAAAGAGAAACCACTGTCCGGATCTAACGAAAGTGGTTTCAGATCCCAATTCAGCTCGTATCAGAAGTAATAGGCCATACAAGATATTCAGGGTTAAAATTGTCTAATAAAAATTCTAATGACGAAAAATGTCTCTAGTAGTTATTTCCTAACGTTATAGAACCATATGACCCCAAATAAAAATAATACAAATATTCTAGATTCTCATATGCATAGAATATGGGTCATTACAAGATGGCTCAGAAAGGAAGGAAGACCTTCAATTTCAAGTACAGTAGATCTTTGAATGAAAGTATTGGATGAGAATCATCGATCAAAGTTTATTATTCATCCCAAAGGTACGAAGATGCATCGTAATATGAAAAGAGTCTTCTTTTGGGAAGGGATTAAGAGAGATATATGAGAATGTGCGAAAAAATTCTTCTTCTGTCAAGAAGTAAAGGCCGAGCACCAGAAGCTGAGTGGTCTAATTTAATCTTTGGAAGTATCGATGTGGAAGTGGGATTCTATATCCATGGATTTTACCGATGAACTATCTAGGTCGAGGATGGGAAATGATAGCGTTTGGGAGATAGTCGATACACTGATTAATAGTGCCCACTTTATCCCAGTGAAGTCGACAAGGACGACAGCTAGCTTAGCAAAGCTATATATGAAGAATGTAGTGAGATTACCTTAATACCGAGCATTACCATTTGTGATAGAGACCCATTATTTACTAGTGAGTTCTTGAGGAAGTTACAGAATGCATTAGGTATGGAGTTAAACTTGAGCATGACTTATCGTACACAGATCAATGACCAGATCGAGAAGGTGAACCATATACTTGAGCATTTGCTGAGAGCACGTGTCATCGAGTTTGAAGGATCTTGGGAAGATCATTTGCATTTAAGAGGGTTTGCCTATAATACTGGTTACCAGTTGAGTATCGGGATGGCACTATTTGTAGCATTGTACAGTAGACCATGTAAGTCACCTGTATGTTGGTTGGTATATGGTAAACTTGCATATCAAGTCAAGTTACTGATTAGTTTGGCAGGTATGCATAATGTTTCACGTATCACATTTGAGGAAATTTGTGCATAAACTAAGTTCGGTATTTAAACCGAGGACGATTGAAGACTTACCTATAGAACCAGATTTGATATGTGTAGGACAGCCGAAAGGAATAGTATGTGGTGATATGAAGGAGATAAGGAACAAAGCTATTAAACTTGTTCACATCCAGTGGAGTGAAGATAAAGAAAATTATACCTGGAAGGTAGTGGATAGGATTAAAAGTAACCATCCTGAGTTGTTTTAGATATTAATGTTTATAATAATGTGCTTTGTTGTCTATTGTATGAACTAGTAGGGTACTAGTATTTTCAAATGTATAATGATTAAGTATTAGTAGTTGCACTGATACATTTTGTTTGATGACTGATGGTTTACCTTAGTAGAGTACTAGTGTAATATTTTGTACATGTGTGTACTTATATAATGATGACCATACACTTTTTGGGAGTTAGTGTGAATATTGTTTCCTCATCGAAACTTCGTGGATGAAATTTCAAAAAAGGGGAGACTGTAACACCTAATATTTTGGAGGATCCATAATATGGGAAAATAATTTAAATTAAATTAAACTGGATTAATAATACAAAGAGATTATAAATTAAATTAATAAAGTGATTAATTGCATGAATTGCCTAAGGAAAATTTAGCTAATTAAGTATGGGTCACTTTAAAAGTTAATTAGATAGATCAAAGGCAATTAGAGCAATTTTGTATGGCATTGATTAATGAAAATATACAACTTAAATTTTAATGAAATATATTTGGTCAAGGGGAATAAGTTAGTAAGGCCCCAAACTACTACTTTGGCCATATCCCCTTATTCCATCTTCATTTCATTCATTCACAAAATAAAGCTCCTAAGAATTCTAAGCAACGCCGGCCATATACAAAGAAGAAGAGGATTTCAATTTAGAAAAGATCAAGCTTTAAATTTAAGAAGAGAAGAGACTAAAACAAGTTTTCTGAAGCTGGTTCACTAAAATCTTCTTTATCATGTTTAAATTTGGATTTTTGTTGTAAATGAATGCTTGAATGATGATTAATGTGTTTAGATAATCAAACATTATTTTAGTTATGGTTTAGAAATTAATTAAGGTGAATTGATTTATATTTTAGGGTATAACATGGTCAAATCATATCCAAATGCCACGAAATTTTTATAATATGTGCTTAATATGAATTTTCTAAGTTGGAGAAAAGTGTTAATTCCAGGTTAATTAATTATTAGAAATAATAAAATTAATTATTAAAAATAACGAAACTAATTATTTTGACTTAAAATTTTATACGACGTAAAATATGATAAAAATGTTTTTTTTGAGATTTTTTTGGATTTTTCCATCAATTTACCATTCTATATGAATTATTTAGTGAAGGAAAAGAATTAATTAATTAATGAAATATGCAAGTTAACATATTCTGAAAGGGAACCGAAAAGAATGAAATTGGTTAATAGGAATTCAACACCAAATAGTGTTAGGTATACAGTAATTATTTAAGTAAGTAATAATTTAATTTTCAATTTAATTATAAGATTACCATTGGACCCTTGTTGACCAAACAAAACATCACACATGAAGGGTAAGCAGAGAAATATAATCCCACGAAGGCCTGAACTAAATAGCCTATGAGGGTTGAAAACAAAATAGAACAATGAGAATAGATAAAAGAAAATGGGACTGGAAAACAGAATGGGTGGCTCATGTGGGGACAACTCAATTGAGCTACTAACAAAATTATGATAAGCAGTGTGCAAAGACCCGTAAATTTTAATGGTTTTAATAATGTAATTAATCTGAATATTTATGATATAATTGAGTTTGGAAATGAAAATTTGATATTTGGAACACGTCTATTTAAACATAGCAAATGGTAAATTTTCATCAGATAATATGAAAGTTTATTCTTTTGTGTAATTTTATTTAAATTTAAATCGGTTAATATTAGGTGATAATAAAAAAAATTCCAAATTTGAATATTTTTGTATAATAAATTTGTAAATCATATTCTGAGTGAGACATCATATTTTGTTTCATCAAATTTGAACCGCTATTGCTCCGTTTGTCTTAATTCCATTGGTTTAGCAGCATTTTCGGTATCGATTATCGACTTTTGACAGAATGATTGCACCACTAATATCTGTATACTATTTTGTTTATCTTATCATGCTGATCTCTATGGTATATTCATTTGCTTGTTTCGGTGTCCGTTACACAACGAAAACCGTGAAACGGATAGCCCTATCGGTTACAAAATTTGAACCTTTTGTTTTCCCTCTCCTTTCACTTGCTTCCGTGTGTGAAAACTGTCAACCATTAGCCTTTATTATTCCTCAAATTCATTTTCAGGTTTTTATTTTCCAACCGTCAATAAATTTTAGTCCGTTCCTTTTGCTTTTGGGTTTCTTCATTTTTGGGTTCCGTACTTTGGAAATATATATTAAGAATTACTTACAGCCTGTCGAGGGAAATGTTTAAATTAACGGTTCATTTTCATTTTCTTTATGTCTCCATTCTTTCATTTTGTTCATTTCATGTTTCTGAGCTTCCATTTTTAAAGCCTTCGACCTTCTCCATACCGACCGCTCCTCCTGTCGCCACTGCTCCGCAACCCACCATGCCTGGACCCCACCGCCTGCCCTAGCCTCCAACCCAAGCATCTCCATTCCACAGATCCACGCCCGTCCACTTTCCATCACCAGTAGGTCATGCACCTCCACGGCTTTATGTCTCCACCCAAGCTAACCTAGCAGCCAATGGCCACCTTCCCATTGCCAAACCGAAGCTCAGACTAGCCTCTTCTCCTCTTTCTTCTCCTCAACCGCATGTTCTATACAAGGTATACACACACATTAAAGTAATATTTGCTGTAACCTATTTGCTTTCTTATATACCTGCTCTAGTATTATATATACATTATAATATAGGTGTGTATATATATATATATATATATTTAAATGTATATTATATTCTGAAAGTAATCACAATATGTTGTATAATGAGTTGTAAACTATGTTTTCTAAATTTTTCTTGCATAGTAGCTTTATATGTAGTTCGGCTTCATATATGTTTTACATATCATAAGATTTTTTTTTAATATTTTTTGAAAGATAGTATATTTAATTCACTACACATTGATTTTAATATTGTATATATATAAGCTTGTAGTCGCATATATTCGTTCAACCTGAAGCAGGTTTTGTCCTCTATTGTTTATAATGTACTTATAATTTGAAGAAAGAGTATTTTATATACATATATTTTATTTTAAAGTTCAGCTCTATTATGCTCATTTATACATTTCCTATTACATTTTTGTAAGTTCTGTAAAACATAAATGTTTTGCCTGCTTGGCTCGCTTTTGACAAGTATGATCTGTCCATTTATATATAAGTTATATTATATTATATAAGTATGTATAAACTTATGTTATCATATATATATATATATATATATATATAATAGGCTTGTTTGTATATAAGCTTTTATTAGTTATATAGGACCTGTTGATTTATATATATTACAATAAAGTTGCCTGCGTTGCTTTATAATGAATATTGACTTCAAAATATATTATATGTTAGTTGATATATGTTAATATATATGTCTGTTGGGTTTAATGTATAAGTTTATAATAAATGTGTGTGTGTGTGTGTATTTATATAATCGGTTGTTACACATGTAAGTTATATCTATAGGTATATATATATATATATATATTATATGTATATGATATAATAAGGTAAATTTATACTGATTTTGTAATAAATATTGTTTAAAATATAATACGTATGATATATGTTATGTAGATGTTTATATATATATATATATATATATATATATATTTGTGTGTGTGTGTGTATTTCATGACAGTATTTTTTAATTTACTTATAGTAAAGTGAATGTATGTATATGTGATGTTTATGTGAAAATTATACACCTGTACAGTAAGTTTTTAATATGTTATTATATTTACTCAAACTTGTATTTATACTTTGATAGTTTATAATAGCTGTAATATATTATATATACTCGATCTGAATATATGCATTTTAATTTTATTATTAATTTTATATATACTATGATTTCTAATATATGAGGTTTTAAAATATAATATATAATTTGTGTTTATATGTGTTCTAAATTGATATTGATTTTTCTTTTTTTCAAATGATAATATATTTAAAGCTTGTCGTTATATATATATATATACACACATATATATATATATATATGTATCTCAAATTGAACTTCATAAATATTGATTTATATATATAAAGATTTATTTTGGTGTTGGTTTAAATATATATTATAGAAATCTTAATTTATATTTTGTTTCATCAATTCTAGTCCGTCGTGCCTACTTTCTTCATCGAATTTGTGCCAATCTTGCTTTGCTTTGGAATTTGTGCTTGGATTCGTAACTCGTCTCATTCTCGTTCATCTCTAGCCTCGAAAGGTGAGCAATCACTCATGATTAACGTTCTTATATTTATTGGTTTTGATTTCACTTGAAACGACAATTGAAATATGACGCTGTTAATTATTTTCCATATATATATGCCATTATCTGTATCTATTCACTGTGATACATGACACCATATCCTGTTGTTTATATTAAATTGGTCACTGATAATATATGTCTGTTGTTATATGCTATATTTGTATCATATATGTTCTCACTCTGCAAGTTCTCTATTAGTATAGATTTCCTTATGGGTTGAAATGATACATACCCGAATGATAATTTTAGAATAGGGGAAAATCGTTACGGGTTGAAATGATAAACCCAAGCGATTTTCATTGAATTGAATTTCGAGATTGCAGGTTGAAATGATATATACTCGTAGCGATTTATATTGCGGACTGAAATAATAAATATCCATATCACTTGACCATAGGATAGAAAATTATATACGGACACCGTTGGTCTATTTTGAAAAATGATTTTTGAATTTTAAAAGGAAATATATGGATTTTAATAATGTAAAGAATTTTTTTTTGAAAATTTAGATTTTTAAATTTATATGTTTTGGAAATTTTAATTTATAAGTTAGCTTTGAAAATATAAATTTTAAGATTTTTTATAGTTTATTATTTTAAAAATATATAAAATAAGATTTAATTTAATAATTAATTAGAATATAATATGTTTTAAATTATTTATTTAAATTTTATATTAATATTTTAAAATAGATTTATACTTAAATAGTAAAGGTTGAATAGATAAATTAATGTTGACTTGGAATCTAAATTAGTTAATAATTGAATTTAAGAAAGAATTGATTTAAACTTATTAGTTTTGAGATTTTGAAAGATATGATTTTAACTTGATTTGATAAAAAGTTATTTAATGAATATTCTCAATTTTGAATAAAATTGAGGTTGAATATTTAATAATTGATTTAAATTGAGGTTGAATTTTGAAATAAATTGTTATAAAAATGGTTAAGCGAATATTTTCCAATTTGAATAAAAATTAAAGTTAAATGTTGAAATATAAATGAAATTTATATTGTAAATGTTTGAATATTTAAACTTGAATCTTTGAATTTTAAATTGAAATGGTTAAACTGGAATTGATTTAAATTGGATTTTGAATTTAAGGTGATTTGAATTGACTTGCGAAATTGGAGGAACTAATTTTATTATATAAAGTATTTTATTATATATAAATTATTTTAATTTATAAAGTATTTTAATATATATATATATATACTATTCTCAACATCTAAACTGCTTAGGTGGAAAGTGTTATGATTTCAAAGTGTTATGGTTTAAAAGTGTTATGATTTCAAAGTGTTATGGTTCCAAATGTTATGGTTTTAAAGTGTTATGATTCCAAAGTGTTATGATTTTAAAAGTGTTATGATTTCGAAAGTGTTATAAATTTGAAAGTGTTACTATTCTAGAAATGAATATTATTTAAAGTAAAAAAAGATATCGAATTGATATGGTTTCGAAATGAATATCATATTTTGACATGAAGTATGAACTATTTGAAATGAAATGACCATGGTGTGAAATAAGCGTTTGGTTGTTAAAAAGACCGAGATTGGATATTGTCATACTCTCTGCCAATACCGAAAACCACTTTAACAACTGTGTCGTGATGGAGATTCCAAAATGAAGTAGGATGGTTTGGTGACGATTCTGTATGGTATTTACGTAGCCCTGACTACCGTGAATCATCTTGATGCGGCCAAAATAGGAGACACATCGGGCCAAGTGAGGTCATTCCTCCGACGGGCACATTTCTTCGATACCATTCTATTGCTTTTGTGATTAGATTTGGTGCATCTTTGAGTTGGAAGTGTGTCACTTGGTGGGCGGTAGTAGCTTCTATGCGTTACCACCAGTTCAGATATGAAAATGGTATGTCTACCCTGGCATTGCCTCGAATGCCTTGTCGCATACCCTATCGCGCCTTCTACGAGTTTGTTTGTGTCGTACCTATGGAGTGCTCCCTGTAGCCCACTAGCGAGTGGAGTTTACTGTATTTGTATAGACTATGACATTATATAAAATGTGTGAAGGGGGATATGGGTAACGCCTTAACGCTATTTTAATAGTTTGCTTTACTATAGACATACTATAATATCGTATAAATAGTTCCTCGGATCTTTAGAGGATGGTTATCCGAAACATCCTTTAAGTTACTTGTATTTCATTTGAAATTTCACTTGAGTTGAATTTATTTGTATAAGAATGTTAATCCTGACTCGAATGTTTTGTATTTTGCTTTACGCTCAGGTCAGACTGAGTGTCACAGCATTTAAGACTCACCTTTGGAGTTGGAGCTTCACTTGGAGATCCATCTGAATCTATTCAGCTTTCAGCTATCCATTGGTTTTGTTCAAACTTGTCGTCTGTTTGTATTCGAGACTACATTGTATTTGATATAATCTATTGTACTTTATTTCAAACTCTATTGTTTATATAGTAGCTTCATGAACTACTATTTATCTATTCCGTTGCTTATTATTATATTACTCCGTGTTTGTGATTCTGTGATCGATTTATTTAATGTATATGCTGAGTTTTGCCAAATATAAATTAACAATCTGATGTTTTGAGCAGTTCAAGTCCAACGTGTGCAGATACGAATGGTTTGAAATGCTAGGTCGTTACAGTTGGTATCAAAGCTCTGGTTTAGGTAAAACTTGGGATATAGAGTAAATTTAATTACAGAATCACATTTCGTTCGAGCTTAAATATCTTCCTCTTTGCTTCGAATTTCCTTTGAATTTTGGGGCTCTTCCTGTGTTCTAAAAATTCATACTTATCTTTCCCCATTCATGTTCCTTTGATATTGAAGCATCCCATAGCTTCATTCTTTTGGGAGACTCGTCCCATCTCCCATCGGCGGTTCCACCAAACTCTGTATGATTTGTAAAGGGGTAGACTCCTTTACAATAAGCATTGATTCACCGGAGATTCATGTATCCTCGGTTTAGATGCTGCTATCTCTTGCTATGCATGAATTCTGTTCTCTTGTGATCGGATATCGATTTGCCTCTGGATTTTGCATCAATTTTATTCTTGAAGTCATGGTTGATCTGGTTAAGGTCGCCCGCGATTTATATAAGTCCATCCATCTCTTCTTTTTTGTTATTTAATCATCTTATATTCGTTTCGAGCATATCTTCTAGTTAGAATTCTCTTGATTAGGGTTCCTATAAACTTGAAATCCCTATCCTTTTTCTAAAATTTATACTTGAATCATCAAGCGAGGGAGTGTATTTATAATTAATATAAAATATTTTATAGTGTATTGTTTGAGTTGTTAAGTTTGAATTTGATTTTCGATCAATTCGTCTGATCATCGCTATAGATAAGGATTCCAAAACACTTGAATATAGCAAACTAACATAATATTGTTTTCAAATTTGGTAAATGAAATTAAATTATATATATAAGTATAAAGTTATTGAAAATTTAAATAGTTTGGTTGTTAGAAAAGATAATATTTAATTTTCATTTGTTGTTTGTAAACCATTGACTATTGCCACATGATATAAATAAATGGAATTATAAAACATGGTTTATAAATTGATTTGAAATTTAAATGAATTTAAATTAAGAATTTGAGAATTCTATTTCCGGTATTTTCGGAAAAAATTGGTTTTCAAGGTTTTGGACATATTATTTGAAAGTATTTTCGAATGGAAATTTTTCAAAAGGATAATTTTAAAGGAATTAAGTTAGTACTCTCTTCGTTTGTCGCTGAAAAATAATTTAGGTGATGATTGCAGCATCATCGACATTCATTTTCGAGTCTCAAAGTGGAGAGGCCCCTTAGTGGCTTTGCTACACTTTGTTTTGGAAAAAAGTATTTGATTTAAAATTTCTTGTGTGTAATTTGACTTATAAAATATATATGTATGTAATTATTTCAAAATAGTTTGAAGTAAAACAAGAAATTTCAATCTTAAGTTTTATATTAAGAAATGGTTTCAATTATTGAAATAAAGTGGAATTTTTGAATAATTGGAATATATAAAATGTAGATGAAATTAAACCAACTTGAAATAGTGAATCTGAAAAAAACTCGTTTATATAACAATCAGTTGCATTCTAATATATATAACTTACCTAAAATATTCAAAAGTAAAATGTTAGGGTGGATATATAATTAAAGGTTATACAAGAGAAACTTAAGTAATAAATTGTTCAAACTAAAAGGCTTGCTTAATCGAAAGGTTGTAAATAAAAAGGTGAATTTGTATAGGGTTCAATTTTATTCGAAGACATTATATAACTTATCTAGAAAAGTTTAAATGTAATTAGAATGTAATTGAATAATATACAATATGATGTAAGTAATAATATGCCCAAAAATGATATTATGTTAAGGGATTTTTAAACAATAAATTGATAATAAATTGAAAAAAAGGGAGAATAAATTTGTTGAATAATATAGGGTTATAATGAATATTTAACACGTAATATATGTTGCAAAATATATATTAAGTGAAATAAGTTCAATAAATAAAGGAGAATGATAGTTAAGCAAATTCATAAGGACCCAAGAATAGTTGAAATTGAATTTTTAGTGGAATCAACTCAAATGAAGATAAATGGATTTAATAAATAAGTTAAATCAAATAAATGTTGTCTTGAAATAAATTTTATAATAAATGTTGACAAAATTTAAATCTATATGGTTTTGAATAGTTGAAGTTGAATGTTGAGGTGGAATTAACTATGGTTGATCAAATAGATTTAATAAATGAGTAAAATAAAAAAATGTTGTGAAAATTGTGCGATAAATGTTAATAAATTCGAAATAAATCAATTGAATGAAAATAATGAAAATGAAATTAATCAAATGTGAACACCATAAATTTGATTAATTAGATAAAATGAATTGGCATCAATTAATTGAATATAAACCAATTTTAACATAAATGAAATTTATATGGTTTGGAATTAATTGTTGTATTTGCTATTTCAATCTATCTTTTCTTCTGGTTTTTTCATTCTCCTACCTCCTTCCTTTTCGGGAATGAAATGTTTTGAGTGGGGGAGGGTGTAACGGGGCATGAGTTTTAATGGTTTTAATAACGTAATTAAACTGAATTTTTTGTGAATTTTTAAATAATTGAATTTGGAAATGAAAATTTGATACTTGGAACATGTCTATTTAAACATAGCAAATGGTAAATTTTCATCAGATAATATGGAAGTTTATTCTTTTGTGTAACTTTATTTAAATTTAAATCAGTTAACATTAGGTGATAATAAAATGTTTTCTAAACCTAAATATTTTTGTATAATAAATTTGTAAATCATATTCTGAATGAGTCATCATATTTGTTTCGTTAAATTTGAAATGTGTTGCTCCATTTGTCTTAATTCCATCATTTTAGTAGCATTTTCGGTACTAAATATCGACTTTTGATAGAATGATCGTACCACTGATATTTATATACCATTTTGTTCGTCTCGTCATGCTGATCTCCACGTTATATTCATTTGCTTGTTTCGGTGTCCGCTGTGGGACGAAAACCACGAAACAGATAGCTGTATCAGTTACAAAATTTGAACATTTTGTTTTCCCTATCCTTTCATTTGCCTTCGTGTGTGAAAGCTGTCAACCACTAGCCTTTATTATTCCTCCAATTCAATTTCAGACTTTTATTTTCCAACGGTCAATAAATTCTGGTCCATTACTTTTTCTTTTGGGTCTCTTCATTTTTGGGTTCTGTACTTTGGATATATATATATATATATATATATATATATATATATTAATAATTACCTACATCCTATCAAGGGAAATGTTTAAATTAACAGCTCATTTTCATTTGCTTTATGACTCCATTCTTTTATTTCGTTCCTTTAACATTTTTGAGCTTCCATTTTTAAAGCCTTCGACCTTCTCCACATCGACGTCACTCCTGTTGTCGCTGCTCTGCAACCCACCATGCTTGGACCCCGCTGCCTGCCCTAGCCTCCAACACGAGCATCCCTATTCCACAAATCCACGCACCTCCACTTTCCATCACCAGTAGGTCACACACCTCCACGGCTTTGTGCCTCCACCCAAGCTGACCTGGCAGCCAATGGCCACCTTCCCATTGCCAAACCGAATCCCAGACTAGCCTCTTCTCCTCTTTCTTCCCCTCAGCCGCGTGTTTTATGCAAGGTATACACACACACACACGTCAAAGCAATATTTGATGTAACCTGTTTGCTTTCTTATACTATTATATATACATTATAATATAGGTATATATATATTTAAATGTATATTATATCTTGAAAGTAATTATAGTATGTTTGTATAGTGAGTTATAAACTATGTTTTCTAAATTTTTCTTGCATAGCAGCTTTATATATAGTTTGGCTTCATATATGTTTTACATATTATGAGTTTTTTTTAAAATAAAATTGAAAGGTAGTATATTTAATTAACTAAACACTGATTTTAATATTATATATATATAAACCTGTAGTCGCATATATTCGTTCAACCTGAAGCTACTTTGTCCTCTGTTGTTTGTAATATACTTATACTTTGAAGAAAGAGTATTTTATATACATGTATTTATTTTAAAGTTCTGGTCTATTGTGCTCATATATACATTTTCTATTATGTATTTGTAAGTTCTGTAAACATAAATGTTTTGCCTACTTGGCTTGCTTTTGAGAAGTATGATCTGTCCATTTATATATAAGTCATATTAGTTATATAGGTATGTATAAACTTATATTATTATTTATATATATATATATAACAGGCTTATTTGTATATAAACTTTTATTATTTATATAGGACATGTTGATTTTTATATATTACAATAAGTTGTCTGTGTTGCTTTATAATGGATATTGACTTCAAAATATATTATATATTAGTTGATATATATTAGTATATATGTCTGTTGGGTTTAATATATAAGTTTATAATAAATGTGTGTGTGTGTGTGTGTATAATCGACTGTTACTGTAAGGATCCGTAAATTTAGTGGATTAAAATTGGTTAAAATTTATAAGTCTTGTAATTTAATTTAGTAGAAACTTTAAATTATAAACAAATATTGAAATAAATGCTAAATTAACTTTTGTAAGTGGTGACTTAAGACCTATTTATAGAAATTGGAATAAAATCCAAATGTATGAAGTAGAAAAGGATTCTTACCTGGATATAAAATTTATAATGAGAAATTAACGAAAATATTTAATTGATTTAATGCAGTAAAAGAGTGTAAAGGTAACTGGAATAAACTAAGCAATCAATGTTAATGCAAGTTAATAATTTATGACTTGGATGAAATTCCAATTAAATTTAATCATTTAGATATTATGATTTGATTTTAAATATGAAGAAAAACAAATGTAAGGATTTGGTTAATATATATGTTATTCATTCAGGGTATTGAATAAAAAAAATTGAGTCTAATTGTAATGAATGGTAATAATGTTGGTATTAGCTAATAAATTAAATTTTAAGGCAATATCCATAAATGAATGGAATGAAATGAATGAATGTAAATGCATTCTAGGTTATTTATCAAATAAAGGAAGATATTAAATGTATTAATGTAATATAACATTGATTAACCGTAAATGGGAATAAATTTAAAGAATTATGTTAATGCAAGTGGATCATTTATAAACTTAAATGAAACATTCCAATTTAATAGAGTTATTCGAATGTTATGACTTATTTTAAAGGTAAAAATTAGATTCAATTAGAATTTGTTATATTTGGTTTAAATAGTAAAGGAGTATACAACAACAACTGTAAATGAAAGAAATTGGTTGACATTAATACAAGATAATGAATTGCAAATTTTAGGTTTATAATAAAGTGTGAATAAAAATATGATTGGTTATATTAATTGGATGGAATTCAAATTTGATGGGAAAGGTAAATGGATATTTAGGAAAATTTAAAACGGACTTAACTAGTGAATTTATCTAATTAATATATAATTAATAATTATTGAATAAAACCCTATACCTGTAAATATCTATAATATGTGAGTAGAAATAACAAACTTATAAATGTGGGGTTGAGAGTTTTACAACAATTGTTCTGAGTTATATACTTAGTTCGTTTAATTTAAAATCAAAAACCATTGCAATAAATATAGATTTAACGTTATGCTTTTAAGATAAACAAATTGAAAAATGTTAAAGTACCTGGATATATATATATATATATATATATATATATATATATATATATATATTAAAATAAATGGTACCCAGGATGGTAATATGATAGGTAGTGAAAAAATTTGGAATCAGGATTTATTTATTTATTTATATTGAAATATAAAGTCTGATAATTGAATTTAATTGAAATTAAATGAAATTGAATATAGTTAAATATTACGTTTATAGAGATTAAACTAAAATTCAAGGATATTAAAATAATAGATTTTGAACCCAACATGGAATCCATCTACTTAAAATTTATAGATGAAATAAACATTGATTATTTAATTTAATAAAAAATTTGGGAACTTAATTTATAATTTTGAATATAATGAAATTGAAGATTGAAAAGTATGTGTACGAGTGCACGTACTAATATAGTACACACGGATCGTGTAATATGGATTATAATATAAATGCGGAAATAGATGATAATAGCAAAGTAAATAAAAACAGAAAAATCACACCGGAGATTTTTATACTGGTTCGGAGCACCGTCCTACGTACAATCCCAGACTTCTATCTGGATTTTCACTATTAACTACCTCGCTTCACCCAGAGGAACAGGTTTACAACACCCGAGCAAACGAACGGGATTTCACGCCTCTAATACACTGAGGACTTCAACACTTGCCTCTTACAACACCGAGGACTTCAACACTTGCCTCTTACAACACCGAGGACTTCAACAGAGATGAATATAATTGTCTGTTGACGGTATGTGTTCTTGCTAACACAGTTTTGTCACTTGTAGTACAAACTTCCCATAATCTTATCCTCAAAATATGTGAATGATGTTTTGTGAAGATTAAGGGAAGTATATTACTTATTGAATCAAAAGATATGAAATAATTTCAATGATTCAATAAGCAATTAAAATAATTGAGAGCTTTTAGAATGCAGGAGTATTTAGAAAGTAAGATCAGAAATTAGAGTAAAAAAAAACATATATATTCATGTATTCATGTGTTTTGAATCAATGATTTAGATGAGTTTATATAGAGAAAAATGGTTGTAACTCTTTGTTAATAGTAGCCATTAATAGATATGATCATTGATGAAAGGTAAGAGATGCAACCATTGGAGAAAGAAGTGTCTTTTGGAAAAGGTTGCTCTCTGTTTAAAAACGGTCGACAGGTCAAAAAATGGCCAGTAGACAGGATTTCAAATATATAGTCGTTATGTGCATGTGTGCACGTTCATTGTGCATTTTACACAGAAACGGCCGACCGCCTGATTTAATACCGGTCGACCGGTCCCTGTCAAATTGCTCAATGAATGTGCAATGCTATTCAAACGTATATATATCGATTATATTGAGGTGCATGATTATTTGAGGATAGATTTTAACAATTTTATCACTATTACAATATCAAATAATCAACCTATAATCTAGAGTACCATATGTAGCTCTTTTGTGCCTCTTTATAGCCATGATGTCTTTGTTTTGTCGATCGCCTTTATTTCTTTGTCAGAAATCAAAAACTTCATAGAATCTGTGACTCAACATTCTCCCCCTTTTTGATTGATGACAACATATATCTGAAGTTCTGAATCTCCCCCTGAATATGTGATCTCCCCTTGAGATTTTGTTTGTATTCTTTATATATATATATATTCCATATTTACCGAAGTCCATATTTTATTGTAAGCACATAATTCTATTAAACATATGGAACATTCTTTGAAATTCCAAAATCTATCCTTTTCCTTTTGTTTCTCTGAGTACCTGCAAAAAAATAATAATAATTTTCGGTACCCACTTACTATGTTAGGGTCCGGGGGGTTAGGTCTTTGGAAACCATACCCATTTGGGTGTGGTTGAACATTTATAAATATAATTTTCATTACAAATTACATTCTTATAATAGTTGCTAATATAAAGTTGTTTGTCATGATCAATCATATTAGCTGGAATCCATATCTTAATACTATTAGTCATTAGCTTAGTACTTGAAGAATAATTTCTATCATTTCTAAACAAATACTATTATGACTATAACTGGTTTTAAAACTATCTTGATTACTAGTACTAGCACTAAAGTTAGTATACATGAATGCATATCTAGTACTATTTTTACTTTTAGCTTGTTTATAGCCTACGCCACTTCTATCATTGTGAGCTTTCGAATTCTTAACATAAGCTAATCCCTTCTTATTTGAAGCAGGTTGAGAATTTTCAATAATCCTGGATAAATTTTCTCTCCCTTTATTAAAATTGGTAATATTTTTAGTAATGTCATCAAGCTTAGTTTTGAGACTAGTGTTATCTAACTCAACAATTTTATTTTTTGTTTTTAACTCATGATTTTCAGAAGATAGAGCATTATTATTTTCTTTTTGAGCTTCTATTTCTTGACTTAATAGAGCGAGTTGAGAATTGTCTGAATCTTGAATTTTCTCAAGTTCTTCTACTAATATTCTCTTCTCGTCTTTAAGCATATCTCTTTCGAATTCTGCTTTCTTCTGATTTTCCAGAGCTTCCTTATATTTTCTTTTGAGACTTTTTAAAGTGTCTAGAAGTTCTGAATTTATTTCTATCATATCATCAAAAGTTAGATCACTAACCTCGTTATCTTTTTCCATGAAGCATTTGTTTAGTTGCTCCTTTGATTGTTCTTTATTGCTCTTGCTCTTCTTATTGCCTTGACTAGATCTCTTTGTAGCCATTTATTCTAGGATGTTGTTACGATCTCTACAAAACCATGCTCTGATACCAAATGAAAAGTATGTGTACGAGTGCACGTACTAATATAGTACACACGGATTGTGTAATATGGAATATAATATAAATGCGGAAATAGATGATAATAGCAAAGTAAATAAAAATAGAAAAATCACACCAGAGATTTTTATACTGGTTCGGAGCACCGTCCTACTTCCAGTCCCAGACTTCTATCTGGATTTTCACTATTAACTACCTCGCTTCACCCGGAGGAACAGGTTTGAAACACCCGAGCAAACGAACGGGATTTCACGCCTCTAATACACTGAGGACTTCAACACTTGCCTCTTACAACACCGAGGACTTCAACACTTGCCTCTTACAACACCGAGTACTTCAACACTTAATAGAAATTTTGGGAACTTAATTTATAATTTTGAATATAATGAAATTGAAGATGGGACACTGCAATTGATAAATTTATCTTCTAAAATTGACATTTAAATTTTGTTTAAATAATTGCAATTGATTGAGAAGTATAAAGGGCATAAATTGTCAAATCTACAATTGAAATATAAAATTCGATTTAATTGATTTATTTTTAAATTTATTCAATTAATATAAAAAATAGCCATTTTTGTCACGGACTCGGATTTCGATGAAACCAGTTTCATTAGATCCATAACAGTGAATTTTTGTAGGTTTTCAAGTTTCGTAGCGATTGGACTTGTCGTTTGATCGTACGAACACGAAACGCCTTGAAATCGATTTAATTAAAAATCAATTTGAAATCAATTTGGAAATATTGTTTTCAGCATAACTTCTTCATATGATGGAACTTGGACGTGAAACTTTTTCCATCGCGTACAAAATATTTTAAAATACCTATTTCGATATATGGGTTTACCCAATTTCATTCTGGGGTCAGAACGGGCTTTTTGGGCCACGTTAGCGTTAGCACGTTTGTTTATCGGATCCATCTATTCGAATTTCTAATCTATCTATATAAACCTAGTTATAAACCCTAGCCCATCTATTCTCATTTGTTTATGCGTTCATTTCATCAGTTCCTTCTCTTCTTCCAATGGCCAGAAACCCTAGATCCATGTTCAATTTCAAAAATCAAATCCAAAGTCAAAATTCAAAGTTCTCAGAAAATTACAAAAAAATTATATGTCATAGTTCTCGAAGAGCATAATCTGATGGTACTGTTCGTTTTTCGATTGGAGCTATTTTTCGTCCAGGAAACTTCAAATTGTTTTCGGCCGTTCATTGTGCCGGAATCAAACAGAGTCTGATCGAGAAACCCCTTCTGGGTATCGTAGAGAGCACCAAGGGAGGTCGATCGGTATGGTTCGTTTGTGATATCGACGGTTGGATCTTGCGCTAAAATTCGATTAGGGTTTAATCACTTGGCGGCGGCGGCGTTCAGATGAGACGCGCGGCACATGGAGGAGGGTCGGCAGAGGCGCGCGAACCTAGGGGGCGGTGGCGAGGCACTCGGCGGCGTGGTGGTGCCGTGCAGGGTGGTCAAAGATGAGGTCAACGGTTGTTGTTGGGTTTTGGTTTCGTGAAGTTCCCTGTGTTGTTTCGGTCGCATGTAGGTATGAGGGTGAGAGAAGGTTGCTAACGTGGCATGTGGTTAGGGTTCATTTTTCTTTTGTTTAATTTAATTACTCAAACTTAATAAGATTGAAGAATCTAGACATTTGAATATAGGCGAGAGAAACGTCCTTAATAACTTAAAGATGAACTTTATTCTATTCTTGAGAAAGAGGAAGTCATGTGGAAACAGAGATCTAATTTTCAATGGATTAATGAAGGTGACAATAATACTAAATTCTTTCACAATTTAGCTAATAGTAGAAAACGTTGTAATACAATTAACTCCTTTTTAGTTAATACTGTGGAACTAGTTGATCAACGTGATCTTAACAATGCTTTTACTGATTATTACAAAGATATTTTTGGTAACAAAATCAAGCATAGAGTTAGTGTTAGATGGAATGATCTTTACCCACCCACCTCTAACATTAATCTGTCTGATTTAGATGCTCCTTTTTCTAAAGAGGAAATTCGTAAAGCCATTTTTGATTTACCAGGAGACAAATCTCCGGGCCCAGATGGTTTTCCTATTTTCTTTTATCAATCTTTTTAGGAGGTTTTAAAACTAGACTTAATTTGTATGTTTAATGAATTTTATAATGGCAATCTCCAATTAGGTCGATTTAATTTTGCTAATGTTATTTTATTACATAAAAAAGTTGGTGCTAATACTTTAAAAAAATTTAGGCCCATCTCTTTGATTAATTGCTCTGTTAAAATTATTTTTAAAGTTTTAGCTAATAGACTTAGTTTAAAAATGAATGATCTCATCGACTATTCGCAATTAGCTTTTATTAAAGGTAGGAATATTACGGATGGTGTAGCTGTTGTTCAAGAATATATTAATTTTTGTTGTAAAAATAATATAACATGTGCTGTTTTGAAATTAGATTTTGCCAAAGCTTTTGACTCGGTTGATTGGGATTTTCTTATAGAGATTTTCCTTGCCAGAGGCTTTAGTTATAAATGGATTAATTGGATTATTAACTTGCTTAAAACGGGTAACTCTAGTATTATGGTTAATGGTGTTTTAGGTAATAAGATTCAATCTAAGAGAGGATTAAGGCAAGGGGATCCTTTATCGCCCCTTCTGTTCAATTTAGCGGCCGATGTCTTTTCTAAGATTATTAAGAATGCGGTTAGCAATAAACTTTTGGGTACTATTGGTAATGGTATTTCTAATTTTGGTCTTTCGGTCCTTCAATTTGCTGATGATACTTTGCTTTTTTCCTCTCATCTTCCTAGCCACATTATCGCTCTTAAGTTTATTCTTTATAGTTTTGAACTTTTATCAGGTTTAAAAATTAACTTTGACAAAAGTTCAGTTTTAATTTTAAATGATTTTGATAATGTAGAAAATTTAGTTGCTAATACTTTAAATTGTAAAACTATGAGTTTTCCATTTGATTATCTTGGTTTTGTAATTAGACCTTCGAAACTTAAACACGATGATTGGCTTATTATTATTGATAAGGTTAAAAAAAGGATTTCTAATTGGAATGTGAGATTTCTATCTAGAGCCGGTAGACTGGTTCTGATTAATTCTGTCTTATCAGCACTTCCTATCTATTGGATGTCTATGCACCTTTTTCCTGATTGGGTGATAGATAAAATAGACAAAATTAGAAGGGATTTTCTTTGGAGTGGTGATAACCCTAATAATAGCATTAAATGTTTAGTTAATTGGGATACTATCTGTAAATCTAAAAAAGAGGGTGGTTTAGGTGTCATTAATTTACATAATATGAACCTGTCTCTTCTTGGTAAATGGTTATGGAAATTCAGGGATACTAGTGATAATGCAATTTGGAAGGAGATTATATCTAAATATTATTACAATGGTAGTTATAATCTATATCGAATTTGTTCTCCTAATTTTCGTAATCTATCTTGTTTTTGGAAATCTATCTTAAAATGTAGTGATATCTTTAATTTAGGTATTAATATTATTGTTCATTCTGGTAATAATACTTCTTTTTGGCATGATAGTTGGATTTCCTCTACTCCTCTTAAGAATGAGTTTAAAGATTTATATGATATTTGTAATTTTAAATTTGCATTAATTTCTGATGTTTTCAACCCTGATAGTGACCCTCCTTGGATTTTCAATTTTAATGGTATTTTAGTTGGCCCTACCCTTAGACATCTTTTCTTGCTTTATGCTAAACTTGATCTTTATAACATTGACAATGATAATGACTTTATTAGTTGGGAGTGGGATAAGAGTAAAAAATATTCTTCTAATTCCTTTTACAAATTTATCAATTTTCGAGGGTTTTTGTCAATTGTTTTAATTTTATTTGGAAATCAAATGCTCCTCCTAAATCAAAGATTCATATGTGGCTCATCATTCATGGTAAGTTAAATACTATTGAATTTTTAAAAAGGAAAAATATTAGTATCAATAATAAATGTTTCTTTTGTAACTCTTTTTCTGAAGATATTAATCATATCTATTTTGAATGCATTGATACTCATTTTATACTTATTAAGATCTTTAATATTTTTGAGTTTCATATTAACACTAGAGTTTCAGATTGTTTTTTCTATTGGAACTCTTTTAGATTTATGTTCTATAAAGATTCTAGATATTTGCTTGACACTTTATTCACTATTTCTTGTTGGTACATTTGGTTTGAAAGAAATCAAAGAATTTTTAATAATAAATATCAGCATAATAATAATTTGATTTTTTTAATTTCAAATTTCTGCTTAAAGTGGATTTCTAATCCTAAATATAAGTTAGCCAAAAATAATTGCTTTAAGGATTATCTTAATAAGGTTAGAAATAATATTAACATTTTCAATCTTAACTTCAATCATTTTGTTTCTAATAATTATTTTATTAATCACTACTATGATTTTAATGATGTTCAATTGATTAACCATAATTCTCTTTCTATTTTAAGTTCTTAAATTTGTTTCGTGTTTTGTTTTTTCTTCTTTTCTTGTTTTTGTTTCCAGGTTTTCCTTGCTTTAGTTCTCTCATTGGTTTTATTCTCACATATATGTATATAAATTCTATTTATATACATATATGTGTTTCATTCTAACTTGTTTTCTTAGTTTTGTTCCAGGTTTGGTTTAGGTTGGTTGCTGGTTTTTCTCTTTTCTGATTTGCAGGATTGTTCTCAGCTTTTTCAGGTTTTCTAGTTAGCTCTTCACAGGGATTCGGACTGCATCTATCCTTCCTCTTCGGTTACTTCAGATCTTCAGTGTGGAGCTCTTCATTTTGGTCCTTATATTGGAGTTCTTCTTTTTGGACTTTCTTTCATGAGAGGCTGGTTTTTTAGATACCTCTAACACCCTGGTATTGGGCGGTGGCCTTGCCAGAGCTTGATACTAGAGTGTAATGGGCGGTGGCTTTGCCGGAGCTCATTTGAGGGGTATCATCTTCTTTATTTTTCTTGTTTTTTGTCTTTTTTCTTAGTCTTGCCACCTGTCAGGCATGTTGGCAGCTCCATCTTTTTGTTATATATATAGTATTCCATGTGTGCTCTCCTCTCTTGTTAGAGGATCACACATTTTCCTCAAAAATTTAGTTTTAATTTTCAAATCGTTTTATTCGAATAACTTCTGCATACGGTGTCTGATTAACATGAGATTTTTTTTGTTAGGATCGTAATGAAATTCCGGATCTGTTGACACTGGTTTGGTTGGATTTGGAGACCGTCAAATTTTTGGGTTTAAATCGGATTTAAATTCGATTTAAATCCAAAAGGTGAGTGTTTTAACCCACTCACAACTTCTAGAATTTCTTATGTCTGTTAATTAATTTAAAATTTGAGTAGAAATTTGTTTATGACTGTTTGGCATGTTTTATTCGTCATCTCTGTTAAATTGCATTTATTTAATTTAACTGTTAATTAATTTTATTTATTGCATATAATTTGACAGTTAGAATTTCTTTATTTTCGTATTAACTGCATGTCATAGTTATGTTTATTTTTATTTCATATTGACTGCCAGTTAAATTTACATTTATTTTTGCATATAAACTGCTAGTTTAACAGTAGTTAAATTTATTATTAAATATAAACTGTAGTTAACACATGCTATTTATTACTTGTATAATTTATATGCTCTATATTGATGTTGTTTAAATTGGATGATGATTGTAATAAATGGCTGATGATCGATATTTGGATGAATGGATGCTGTATTTTGTATTGTATACACTGCAAGTTATCGTGCATTTCATTCATTCGGGATTGCAGTTTGAAATGATATACAACCGCATTTTTATTTTAAATTTCGGATTGAAATGATAAACATCCGTATCACTTGACCATAGGGTAGAAAATTTTATACAGGCACCGCGGTATATATATATATATAAAAATATTTTGAAATGATTTTCTATGGTTTTGTAAAGTTCTATATATATATATGGTTTATGGGATATTGATTTGGTTATTGATAAAGGTCATTATATGTATAGTAATCTCCGGTTTTTAAGCTTTGTATAAATTTGATTTGAAGTTTAAAATAAAGTTTGATTTTAAGATCAAATAAGATTAAGCATTTATATAAATTTTAATTTCTGGAGTTTCATTGACTTAAATGAGAATAAGGTTGGAAGATGAATACTAAGTTAAATTGGAATTAAATAAAAAGTTAGAAATTTTAAAGGATATGATTTTATAACTTGATTTTTGGTGCAGAGTGATCTAAATGAATATCGGGTTGATTTAAATGAATATATAATAAATTGAAAGATTTTCCAGTTATGTGAAGTTAAAGGTTTTCCTAAATTATATTGAATTCATTAAGTAAATATTTCAAGTCTAAATAATAAGTAATTGAATTTAACATATATGGGATTGTCAAATCAGTTTGTTTTGAAATGGTGAAATATTTAAAGCTTTGAAACATAAGAATTGAAATGTTATTTGGAAGTTTAAATCGATATTCGAAAATTGATTTGTGAAATCTAAAGAAACTATTGTGTTTTATAAAGAATTTAATATTTAACCATTTGAGAGATGGAAATTTTGTTTCGAAGTTATGATTTTCAAGGTAGTATGATTGGAAAATATTATATTAAGGAGTTTTGATTTCTAAATATTTTACTTTGAAAACCCTATGATTTTGGAAAAGAATATATATTGGAAAATAAAATGACATTATATGATCTTGGGTCTAAATGATATCGTATTGATTTGGGGTTTTAAAAATATAAATGATATCGTATTTATATGGGTTTAAAATGGATATTTTATTCTGGTTTTAAAGTTTAAATTATTTTAAACGACCGCGGTGTTATAATAACGTTTGGTTGTTAAAGAGACCGGGATCGGAAGTTGTCATACTCTCTGCCAACTCCGAAAACCACTTTAACAACCGTGTACGCAGCGGAGGTTCCAGAATGAAGTAGGTTGGTGACGGCGTTTCCTATAAGGTAAATACGTGGACCCAACTCCCGTGAGTTGGCATAAGTTGGCTAAAACAGGAGCGATTCTCGGGCCAATGAGGTCATTCCTCTGATCGAATGCACTCCTTCGATACTATACTCTGACTTTGGATTGATTCGGTGGCCACTATTGATTTCTTTGATTTTGGGGGTGTTTGTTCGAGGTGGGCGGTAGCTGCGCGCCGCGCGTTTCCACCAGCTCGGAAAGCAATTGGTATATCTACCTTGGCATTGCCTAGTTGTGCTGTGTCACCTATCCTAGCGCGCCTTGTACGATTTTCTATTTGTGTCGTACCTATGGAGTATCCTCTGGTAGCCTCCCGATCAGGAGGTATTACGGTACTGTATAGACTATTGGCATTATTTGTGTTAAGAAGGGCTATATGGGTAACCCCTTAACGCTATTAAAAAGTAAGTTATTTTACAATTAGACACTATTATAATAGCACAATATACTACATAGTAAATAGTTCAACGGATCCTTAGGAGATGTAAATCCCGAGCGTCTCTTGAATTACTGTACTCATATTTATTTCTGTTAATTTAACTCACATAAGATTTTTTAGTTCTAACTCGAGTGTTTTTGTCCTTTCGAATTTGCTCGGGTCAGTCCGAGTGTTTCAGGATTTGAAGATTTAGCTCAGGAGGATGAAGACGAAGACCCATATTATTATTATTTATATTATTGCACTTCACTCATACTATTCCGCTGCATTGTTATATGGTATGTGCACTCTGATATGTATTGTATAAATAAAATCAAAGGTTTTGTAAAACAGCTTCATGAACTGTATATTTTGATTATTATATTTTATCCTTCCGTTGTGAGATTCTGTTTAGTTTTTTTTCTTCTCTGTTTTTCTTATTTATCCCATAACAATCCGCCCTTACGTATGGTTTGAATTGGCACGTGTGTCTGTTTAAATCATGCGAAAAGACGGGATGTTACAGTTGGTATCAGAGATTTGGTTTGGCGATAAACCTTAGCTTTGTGGGGTTTGACTCTTTATTAATAGGGTAGTAATACCCTATGGGAGTCGCTGAGTGTATATATACGAGAGAGCGTATTTGTTAGTGTTATAAAAGGTTTTAATATTGTGTTAATCTGTTCCGTTTTGTATTTATAAATTCTGGTTGGTGCATGGGACGCTATGACATCAATAGGGATTTCTAAACACTTAATAGGACAGACCGACATAATATTTGTTTTAATATAGGTGAATGAAATAATTTTGCCTATTATATTTTCTATATATAAATAAAAATTTTCAATTGATATCTATATTTGGCTGCAATAGATTAATTGTTAGATAATAAAGTGTATAAATAATAATAGAAATAAGATTGAAAAATAAAATAAATGAAATTTGGAAATTTAGAACTTAAGTTCCGGGTTTTGAAATTTATTCGAATAAAATTTGGAATATAATAATATTGTTTATAAGTATTTTCTGATATAAATATTTAATATAATTCGGAAGAATTGTTTTAAAGAAGATTTTGGAGAAAATAAGTTAGTACTTTCCTCTCTGTCACTGGAAAATAATTTCGGTGATGGCGGCCGCATCATCGACATTCATTTTCGAGTTTCGAAGGGGAAATGCCACTGTGGTAGTTCTGCTGCAGATTCATTTTTTGAATATATATAAAATTTTAAATTATTTTAAATATAATTAGAGATATAAGTTGTAAGAATATATTTATCTATTATTTTAAAATAATTTGAAATTTAACCCGGTATTAAATTCTTAGATTTCCATTAATTAATTGTTTCAATTATTGTAGTGAATTGAAACGTATGTAATTAATAAATTAACACCTCTAAAGGAAATAAGAGATTTAATGATAGGTTATAAATGCTATTAAATGGAATTTGAAATTATAACCTACGAAATAAAGAATATTATTAGTGAACTTTAAATTAATCATTGGTAATGAGAAAACTTGGATAACTTTCATGTACATTCTTTAAAAACATATATAACTTACCAAATATTAAAAGTTGAAATGTTCGATAGGAAATGTAATGAGAATTACAAGTAAAAAAATAGGCAATGAAAGTATTCAATGAATTTGCTATTATAAATGAGAATTTAATGTTATCAACTTAAGTTACAATTGAAATTTTACCATAAGTTAATATAATTAAGGGTAATTAATTCAAATAGATGAATATCAACTTAAGTAAATAAAATGAAAATGCTAAGAAATTAAAAGGGACATGAATACTATTGAAAAAAAAATGTAAGTAAATGAGGGCATGCAATAAATGAATGAATAATTATAATGAAATTAAAAGTTTGTTAGAAATAAATGTAAATTATAAAAGAAAAATTTATGTGGTATGAATAAAAAGAGAAATCAAACAACTAAAGTATGAAATAAATTGATAATAAGTTAATTTGATTTGTTGTTAGTAATTGAAACCACTTAAATATTTCTCTTTATATAAATTGTCAACCCTTTAGATTTTATAAGTGTTTATAAGTGACATACAGGTTATGGAAGCATTTGCTACTGCTTTTGGTTCCATAAATTTAGTGCAAATTGCCCGACAAATAGGTACGTTTTCGGATTACGGTTTATAGCGCTATCTTATATATTTTCCCGTGTAGGGATATATATATTATTTTGGAAAATATTTGTGTATATTGTTATATTTATATTATATTTTCTCCCGAGCCTCTCCGTACAAAGGAGACTCTGCCAAAAAATTTCGTAAATTTTGGACTTAGAAAATTTGAAAATGTTTACAAACTCTAACAATTTTTGTATAAAGGATTTAAATGGGTATAAATTGGTATATTTTATGTTAAATTATTTAATTTTGTAAACTTATTGTTTATAAATTTTTTTAAAAAAAAGAAGATATATTGTTTTTTACTTCTCCTTCTCCCTTCTTTTCCTTTTTGGGGACGAAAAGTTTTGAGTGGGGGGGAGTGTAACGACCCGTAAATGTAGTGGATTAAAAATTGGTTAAAATTTATAAGTCTTGTAATTTAGTTTAGTAGAAACTTTAAATTATAAACAAATATTGAAATAAATGCTAAATTAACTTTTGTAAGTGGTGACTTAAGACCTATTTATAGAAATTGGAATAAAATCCAAATGTATTAAGTAGAAAAGGATTCTTACCTGGATATAAAATTTATAATGAGAAATTAATGAAAATATTTAATTGATTTAATGCAATAAAAGAGTGTAAAGGTAACTGGAATAAACTAAGCAATCAATGTTAATGCAAGTTAATAATTTATGACTTGGATGAAATTCCAATTCAATTTAATCATTTAGATCTTATGATTTGATTTTAAATATGAAGAAAAACAAATGTAAGGATTTGGTTAATATATATGTTATTCATTCAGGGTATTGAATAAAAAAAAATTTGAGTCTAATTGTAATGAATGGTAATAATGTTGGTATTAGCTAATAAATTAAATTTTAAGGAAATACCCATAAATGAATGGAATGAAATGAATGAAATGAATGAATGTAAATGCGTTCTAGGTTATTTATCAAATAAAGGAAGATATTAAATGTATTAATGTAATATAACATTGATTAACCGTAAATGGGAATAAATTTAAAGAATTATGTTAATGCAAGTGGATCATTTATAAACTTAAATGAAACATTCCAATTTAATAGAGTTATTCGAATGTTATGACTTATTTTAAAGGTAAAAATTGGATTCAATTGGAATTTGTTATATTTGGTTTAAATAGGAAAGGAGTATACAACAGTAACTGTAAATGAAAGAAATTGGTTGACATTAATACAAGATAATGAATTGCAAATTTTAGGTTTATAATAAAGTGTGAATAAAAATCTGATTGGTTATATTAATTGGATGGAATTCAAATTTGATGGGAAAGGTAAATGGATATTTAGGAAAATTTAAAACGGACTTAAATAGTGAATTTATCTAATTAATATATAATAAATAATTATTGAATAAAACCCTATACCTGTAAATATCTATAATATGTGAGTAGAAATAACAAACTTATAAATGTGGGGTTGAGAGTTTTACAACAATTGTTCTGAGTTATATACTTAGTTCGTTCAATTTAAAATCAGAAACCATTGCAATAAATATAGATTTAACGTTATGCAATTAAGATAAACAAATTGAAAAATGTTAAAGTACCTGGATATATATATATATATATATTAAAATAAATGGTACCCAGGATGGTAATATGATAGGTAGTGAAAAATTTGGAATCAGGATTTATTTATTTATTTATATTGAAATATAAAGTCTAATAATTGAATTTAATTGAAATTAAATGAAATTGAATATAGTTAAATATTACGTTTATGGAGATTAAACTAAAATTCAAGGATATTAAAATAATAGATTTTGAACCCAACATGGAATCCATCTACTTAAAATTTATAGATGAAATAAACATTGATTATTTAATTTAATAGAAATTTTGGGAACTTAATTTATAATTTTGAATATAATGGAATTGAAGATGGGACACTGCAATTGATAAATTTATCTTCTAAAATTGACATTTAAATTTTGTTTAAATAATTGCAAATGATTGAGAAGTATAAAGGGCATAAATTGTCAAATCTACAATTGAAATATAAAATTCGATTTAATTGATTTATTTTTAAATATATTTAATTAATATAAAAAATAGCCATTTTTGTCACGGACTCGGATTTCGACGAAACCAGTTTCATCAGATCCATAACAGTGAATTTTTGTAGGGTTTCAAGTTTCGTAGCGATTGGACTTGTCGTTTGATCGTACGAGCACAAAACGCCTTGAAATCGATTTAATTAAAAATCAATTTGAAATCAATTTGGAAATATTGTTTTCAGCATAACTTCTTCATATGATGGAACTTGGACGTGAAATTTTTTCCATCGCGTTCAGAATATTTTAAAATACCTATTTCGATATATGCGTTTACCCAATTTCGTTCCGGGGTCAGAACGGGCTTTTTGGGCCACGTTAGCGTTAGCACATTTGTTTATCGGATCCATCTATTCGAATTTCTAATCTATCTATATAAACCTAGTTATAAACCCTAGCCCATCTATTCTCATTTGTTTGTGCGTTCATTTCATCAGTTCCTTCTCTTCTTCCAATGGCCAGAAACCCTAGATTCATGTTCAATTTCAAAAATCAAATCCAAAGTCAAAATTCAAAGTTCTCAGAAAATTCCGAATAAATTATATGTCATAGTTCTCGAAGAGCATAATTTGATGGTACTGTTCGTTTTTCGATTGGAGCTATTTTTCGTCCAGGAAACTTCAAATTGTTTTCGGCTGTTCATTGTGCCGGAATCAAACAGAGTCTGATCGAGAAACCCCTTCTGGGTATCGTAGAGAGCACCAAGGGAGGTCGATCGGTATGGTTCGTTTGTGATATCGACGATTGGATCTTGCGCTAAAATTCGATTAGGGTTTAATCACTTGGCGGCGGCGGCGTTCAGATGAGACGTGCGACACATGGAGGAGGGTCGGCAGAGGCGCCCGAACCTAGGGGGGCGGTGGCGAGGCACTCGGCGGCGTGGTGGTGCCGTGCAGGGTGGTCAAAGATGGGGTCAACGGTTGTTGTTGGGTTTCGGTTTCGTGAAGTTCCCTATGTTGTTTCGGTCGAGGCAGGTATGAGGGTGAGAGAGGGTTGCTAACGTGACATGTGGTTAGGGTTCATTTTTATTTAATTTAATTTAATTTAGTTTTGATTTTCAAATTGTTTTATTCGAATAACTTCTGCATACGGTGTCCGATTTACACGAGATTTTTTTTGTTAGGATCGTAATGAAATTCCGGATCTGAAGACGCTAGTTTGGTTAGATTTGGAGACCATCAAATTTTTGGGTTTAAATCGGATTTAAGTTCGATTTAAATCCAAAAGGTGAGTGTTTTAACCCACTCACAACTTCTAAAATTTCTTATGTTTGTTAAATTGATTTAAAATTTGAGTAGAAATTTGTTTATGGCTGTTTGGCATGTTTTATTCGTCATCTCTGTTAAATTGCATTTATTTAATTTAACTGTTAATTAATTTTATTTATTGCATATAATTTGACAGTTAGAATTTCTTTATTTGCGTATTAATTGCATGTCATAGTTATGTTTATTTTTATTTCATATTAACTGCCAGTTAAATTTACATTTATTTTTGCATATAAACTGCTAGTTTAACAGTAGTTAAATTTATTATTAAATATAAACTGTAGTTAACACATGTTATTTATTACCTGTATAATTTATATGCTCTATATTGATGTTGTTTAAATTAGATGATGATTGTAATAAATGGTTGATGATTGATATTTGGATGAATGGATCCTGTATTTTATATTGTATAAACTGCAAGTTATCGTGCATTTCATTCATTCGGGATTGCGGTTTGAAATGATATATAACCGCATTTTTATTTTAAATTTCGGATTGAAATGATAAACATCCGTATCACTTGACCATAGGGTAGAAATTTTTATACAGGCACCGCGGTATATATATATATATATATATATATATATATATATATATATATACATTGAAATGATTTTCTATGGTTTTGTAAAGTTATATATATATATGGTTTACGGGATATTGATTTGGTTATTGATAAAGGTCATTATATATATAGTAATTTCCGGTTTTTAAGCTTTGTATAAATTTGATTTGAAGTTTAAAATAAAGTTTGATTTTAAGATCAAATAAGATTAAGCATTTATATAAATTTTAATTTCTGGAGTTTCATTGACTTAAATGAGAATAAGGTTGGAAGATGAATACTAAGTTAAATTGGAATTAAATAAAAAATTAGAAATTTTAAAGGATATGATTTTATAACTTGATTTTTGGTGTAGAATGATCTAAATGAATATCGGGTTGATTTAAATGAATATATAATAAATTGAAAGATTTTCCAGTTATGTGAAGTTAAAGGTTTTCCTAAATTATATTGAATTCATTAAGTAAATATTTCAAGTCTAAATAATAAGTAATTGAATTTAATATATATGGGATTGTCCAATGAGTTTGTTTTGAAATGGTGAAATATTTAAAGCTTTGAAACGTAAGAGTTGAAATGTTATTTGGAAGTTTAAATCGATATTCGAAAATTGATTTGTGAAATCTAAAGAAACTATTTTGTTTTATAAAGAATTTAATATTTAACCATTTGAGAGATGGAAATTTTGTTTCGAAGTTATGATTTTCAAGGTAGTATGATTGGAAAATATTATATTAAGAAGTTTTGATTTCTAAATATTTTACTTTGAAAACCCTATGATTTTGGAAAAGAATATATATTGGAAAATAAAATGACATTATATGATATTGGGTCTAAATGATATCGTATTGATTTGGGGTTTTAAAAATATAAATGATATCGTATTTATATGGGTTTAAAATGGATATTTTATTCTGGTTTTAAAGTTTAAATTATTTTAAATGACCGCGGTGTTATAATAATGTTTGGTTGTTAAAGAGACCGAGATCGGAAGTTGTCATACTCTCTGCCAACTCCGAAAACCACTTTAACAACCGTGTATGCGGCGGAGATTCCAGAATGAAGTAGGTTGGTGACGGCGTTTCCTATAAGGTAAATACGTGGACCCAACTCCCGTGAGTTGGCATAAGGTGGCTAAAACAGGAGCGATTCTCGGGCCAATGAGATCATTCCTCTGATCGAACGCACTCCTTCGATACTATACTCTAACTTTGGATTTATTCGGTGGCCACTATTGATTTCTTTGATTTTGGGGGTGTTTGTTCGAGGTGGGCGGTAGCTGCGCGCTGCGCGTTTCCACCAGCCCGGATAGCAATTGGTATATCTACCCTGGCATTGCCTAGTTGTGCCGTGTCACCTACCCTAGCGCGTCTTATACGAGTTTCTATTTGTGTCGTACCTATGGAGTATCCTCTGGTAGCCTCCCGATCAGGAGGTATTACGGTACTGTATAGACTATTGGCATTATTTGTGTTAAGGGCTATATGGGTAACCCCTTAATGCTATTAAAAAGTAAGTTTATTTTACAATTAGACACTATTATAATAGCGCAATATACTACATAGTTAATAGTTTAACGGATCCTTAGGAGATGTAAATCCCGAGCATCTCTTGAGTTACTGTACTCATATTTATTTCTGTTAATTTAACTCACATAAGATCTTTTAGTTCTGACTCGAGTGTTTTTGTCCTTTCAAATTCGCTCGGGTCAGTCCGAACGTTTCAGGATTTGAAGATTTAGCTCAGGAGGACGAAGACGAAGATCCTATTATTATTATTTATATTATTGTGCTTCACTCATACTGTTCCGCTGCATTGTTATATGGTATGTGCACTCTGATATGTATTGTATAAATAAAATCAAAGGTTTTGTAAAACAGCTTCATGAACTGTATATTTTGATTATTATATTTTATCCTTCCGCTGTGAGATTCTGTTTAGTTTTTTTTTCTTCTATGTTTTTCTTATTTATCCCATAACAATCCGCCCTTACGTATGATTTGAGTTGGCACGTGTGTCTGTTTAAATCGTGCGAAAAGGCGGGATGTTACAGTTACCCATGTAAGTTATATTTATAAGTATATATAGTTATATATATTATATAATATGGTAAATTTATATTGATTTTGTGATAAATATTGTTTAAAATATAATACGTATGATATATGTTATGTAGATGTTTATATATATATATATATATATATATATATATATATTTCGTGACAGTATTTTTTATTTTACTTATAGTAAAGTGAACGTATGTATATATGACGTTTATATGAAAATTATATATCTGTATAGTGAGTTTTTAATATGTTATAATATTTACTCAAACTTATATTTATATTTTGATAGTTTATAACAGCTATAATATATGATATATATTCGAATTGAACATATGCACTTTTAGTTTTATTATTAATTTTATGTACACTTTGATTTTGAATATATGAGGTTTTAAAATATAATATATTATTTGTGTTTATATGTGTTTTAAATTGATATTGATTTTTCTTTTTTACAAATGACAATATATTCAAAGCTTGTCCTGATATATGTATCGAATTGAACTTCATAAATATTGATTTATAGACATAAAAATTTATTTTGGTGTTGGTTTAAATATATGTTATAGAAATCCAAATATTTTGTTTCATCAATTCTAGTCCGTCGTGCTTGCTTTCTTCATCGAATTTGTGCCAATCTTACTTTGTTTTGGAATTCGTGTGTGGATTCGTAAATCAACTCATTCTCGTTCATCTCTAGCCTTGAAAAGTGAGCAATCACTCACGATTAACATTCTTATATTTATTAGATTTGGTTTCACTTGAAACGACAATTGAAATATGATGTTGTTAATTATTTGCCATATATATATGTATGCCATTATCTGTATCTGTTCACCTGTGATACATGACACCATATCCTGTTGTTTATATTAAATTGATTACTTATAATATATGCATGTTGTTATATGCTATATTTTTTATCATATATATTCTCACTCTACAAGTTCCATGTTAGTATAGATTTCCCTATGAGTTGAAATGATACATACCCGAACGATAATTTTAGAACAGGGGAAAATCGTTATGGGTTGAAATGACAAACCCAAGCGATTTACATTGAATTGAATTTTAGGATTGCAGGTTGAAATGATATATACCTGTAGATATTTAAATTGTGGATTGAAATGATAAATATCCATCACTTGACCATAGGATAGAAAATTATATAGGACGTTGGTCTATTTTGAAAAATGATCTTATGGATTTTAATAATATAAAGATATTTTATCTTGAAAATTTCGATTTTTAAGTTTATATGTTTTGGAAATTTTAATTTATAAGTTAATTTTGAAAATATAAATTTTAAGATTTTTTTATAGTTTATTAAAAATATATAAAATAAGATTTAATTTAATAAAATTTAATTGAATTAGTATATAATATGTTTTAAATTATTTATTTAAGAATTTATATTAATATTTAAAATAGATTTATAACTTAAATAATAAAGGCTGGGAAGATAAATTAATGTTGACTTGGAATCTAAATTAGTAAATAACTGAATTTTAGAAAGACTTGATTTAACTTATTAGTTTTGAGATTTTGAAAGCTATGATTTTAACTTGATTTATAACTTGATTTGATAAAAAGTGATTAAATGAATATTCTTAATTTTGAAGAAAACTAAGGTTGAATATGTAATAATTGATTTAAATATATAAATTGGGATTTAAATAAATTGTTATAAGAATGGTTATGTGAATGTTTTCCAATTTGAATAAAAATTAAAGTCAAATGTTGAAATATAAATGAAATTTATATTGTAAATGTTTGAATATTTAAACTTGAATCTTTGAACTTTAAATTTAAATGGTTAAACTGGAATTGGTTTAAATTGAATTTTGGAATTTAAGATGATTTGAATTGACTTGCGAAATTGGAGATACTAATTTTAGTATATAAATGTTAACCCGCTTTTTACCAAGGCTATGAACAGGCGGATTCAACCTAAATAACTTCACGACTATTGAGGCTGAAATATAATGAATTCGGTTTAGAGGGATGAAGTTCACCTGGATGTGCTGCTCGGCATTGTGGTGAGGATGTGCCGCTCGGCATTGATGTGAGGTTATGCCGCTCGGCATTATGGTGAGGATATGCCGCTCGGCATGAGGTTACACCGATCATCATTATGAAGAGGCTATGCCGCTCGGCATTGTGGTGAGGCTATGCCGCTCGGCATTGAGGCAAGGTGGGGGTCGCTCAACATTGGTGAGACGGCTCGGCATTGGTGAGGTCAGGGTCACTCGACATTGGTGAGGTCAGAGTCGCTTGGCTTTGGTGAGGTTAGGGTTGCTCGGCAGTGGTGAGATGGCTCAGAATTGGTGTGGTCAGGGTCGCTCGGCATTGGTAAGGTCAGAGTCGCTTGGCATTGGTAAGGTGCGGGTCGCTCGGCATTGGTGTGACGGCTCGGCATTGGCGAGGTCAGGGTCGCTCGGCATTGGTGAGGTCAGGGTCGCTCGGCATGGGTGTGACGGCTCGGCATTGGTTAGGTAAGGGTCACTCGACATTGGTGAGATGGCTTGGCATTGTGGTGAGGCCAGTATGGTCGAATCATAGTGAGGCCGGTATGGCTCGGTGGAAGGTCGTTCAGCCTTGGAGGCATGTGGCTCGGTGGAAGGCTTTGATGGGCCTATACCATTCAGAAATCCCAACAACTCAGGATTTGTCCATAAACATAGCATGCGGGGGTTCAGAAAAGGATCTTCCTTCGGCTCTCTGGTTTTTTATTTTCTAAGGCTAGGACTACTCTGCAATGTTGTAACTGTAATCGATTATTGCAGCAATAAAAAGGAAACTTCTGCAGTGGATGTAGGCCGGAGTTAGCCGAACCACTATAAAATCTGTTGTTCTCTACTGTTTTCATTTTAATTTTATCTTTTCTTCATATTATTACTCTCTACATACATTCTATCTATTACCTGTGACTGTTAGTTTATGCTTTTATTTACATTTGGGTGCTAGAGACCAATTTTGGCACTAACAATAAAGTATTTGTTATATATATAAACTATTTTAGTTTATAAAGTGTTTTAATATATATACTATTTTCAACATCTAAACTACTTAGGTGGAAAGTGTTATGATTTCAAAGTGGTATGGTTTCAAAGTATTATGATTTCAAAGTGTTGTGGTTTTAAAGTGTTATGGTTTTAAAGTGTTATGATTCCAAAGTGTTATGATTTCAAAAGTGTTATAATTTCGAAAATGTTATAAATTTGAAAGTGTTACTATTCTGGAAATGAATATTATTTAAAGTGAACAATGATACCGGATTGATATGGTTTCGAAATGAATATGATATTTTGATACGAAGTATGAACTATTTGCAATGAAATGACCATGGTGTGAAATAAGCGTTTGGTTGTTAAAGAGACCGGGGTCGGATATTATCATACTCTCTGCCAATACCGAAAACCACTTTAATAACTGTGTACATGGTGGAGATTTCACAATGAAGTAGGATGGTTTGGTGACGATTCTGTATGGTATTTACATAGCCCTGACTGCCGTGAGTCAGCTTGATGCATCTAAAACAGGTGCCACGCTGGGCCAAGTGAGGTCATTCCTCCGATCGGGCACATTTCTTCGATACCATTTTATTGCATTTGTGATGTGATTGGGTGCACCTTTGATTTGGGAATGTGTCACGAGGTGGGTGGTAGTAGCTGCTATGCTTTACCACTAGTCTGGATACTCAAACGGTATATCCACCCTAGCATTGCCTCGAGTGCCTTGTCGCATGCCCTATCGTGCCTTTGACAAGTTTGTTTTGTGTCGTACCTATGGAGTGCTCCCTGATAGCCCACTTGCAAGTGGAGTTTACAGTATCTGTATTGACTACGACACTATATAAAATATGGTAAGGGGGATATGGGTAACGCCTTAATGCTATTTTAACAGTTTACTTTACTATAGACATACTATAATAGTGTGTACTACTACATAGTAGATAGTTACACGGATCCTTAGAGGATGGCTATCCCAAACATCCTTTAAGTTACTTGTAATTCAATTGACATTTCACTCGAGTTGAATTTATTAATATAAGAATGTTAATCCTGACTCTAGAGTTTTGTATTTTGCTTTATGCTCGAGTAAGACTGAGTTTCACAGTATTTAAAACTCACCTTTGGAGTTGGAGCTTCACTTGGAGATCCATCTGTATCTTTTCAGCTTTCAGCTATCTAGTGGTTTTGTTTAGACTTGTCATATGTTTGTATTCGAGAATACATTGTATTTGATATATTCTGTTGTATTTTATTTCAAACTCTTTTATCTATATAGCAGCTTCATGAACTACTATTTATCTATTCCATTGCTTATTGTTATGTTACTCCATGTTCATGATTCTGTGATTGATTTATTTACTGTATATGCCAAGTTTTGCCAAATATAAATTAACAATCCGATGTTTTAAACAATTCAAGTTCAATATGTGCGGATGCGAATGGTTCGAAATGCCAGGTCGTTACATAGTGCATGAAGATTAAAACTAGTAGAAAGAAAAGAAAAAATTGATGACAGCTCATGCACATTAGTACTAAAAGAAAAATAGGACAACCCATGCACACGAAAGCTAAATGAAAAGTGGGGTACCATATGAAAGCAAAAAAGAGAAAAAAAACAAAACAAGTAACATACGAAAGTAGCAAATAAAAATGGGACACGAAGGCACCACATATGAAATATATGCACATAAAAGACAAAAGATGGTACATCTCACTATCCATGAAGGCCTTTCAATTCATGAAGGAAAGAAAAATAAAGTAAATAGACCACGAGGGTTGAAAAAGGGATAGTACGTGAAGACTAAAAAAAGACACATGTTAGCTCATTTTTGATAGCTCGCGAAAGCTCATGTTCTCAAAAACTTTAGATAAAAATAAGACACGTGATGGATCATTTCTCGCGAAGGAAAATAATGAAATCAAATTACACGTGATGGTAGTAGAGAGATGGCTACCGATGACTCGATAGTACTAGCATGCGACGTCTATATAGAGATTTCTCATGACCACTCTTTGAAGTAACGATATAGCTTAACTATATAGTTATACTTTAAGACAGGCAAGGAAAAATAACTCACATGACTATGGGATAGTCATTCCACCATAGCTAGGCTAAAATGTTTTAAGGCTATAGGATAGTCGCTATGCAATGATTAAGAATAACACGTGAAAGCATGGGATGCTATATTTTTCTAAGTAAAATAATGTATACTTAGGCCACTTTGGAAGACAGTTTCTAAGTATTATCAAACTATTTCATAGGGATGAAATAAAGAAGGATTTTATAAGTTCAAATTACATTAACTTATTTTTGAAATAAAAACAACTAAAGGAAGGTAATAAATGATAAGGTATCGTTTAAATAAAGGACAAGAATGTTTTTCCTAAAGAATGTATAGGGTACACAACCAATGAATAAAAGAAAAAGGGTTAAATCATGATTGTAAACGTATACCAACTCATGGAGTTATCAGATGACAGAATTCCTTGACTGATGGTCTAAATTCCAATGGTATGTGGTAGCTAGCCATGGTAGTGTTCAACCTAATAACATTATAAAAATCTACAGAGGAGTTAAGATAGAGTGCTAAAACATCGGGCTGTTGTTATATACAAATTGACAATGTGAATGGTAGCAGTTCAAGGACTAAGAAGGGCTATTGACGCCTAGTAGGGACGCTTACTAGAATGTATTTAGAGTGCTTACATTCAGCTTCTTGAGAGAATCCAGGGAATCTAGTCATTATGGCTCTCATAGGGAAATGATTCGACATTTCCACTAGGTGAAATTAGTGATAGACAAGCCTAGGGAGGTATTTACTAAAAAGTCAGTGATAACTTAAAGTGGAAAGCCTAAAACAAAATATTAGTTAAATGGATGAATGAATGACTTGGTTCATAATCGAATGATAAGTGTAGGGTACACTCCTTGGATAAATACATTCACATGGTTTGCCTTTTGTGATATATATATATATATATATATATATATATATATATATATATATATATATATATATATTGTTTGTTGTATACACACACACACACATGTGTATGTGTTGATGTATATTGATGATGATAAAGTGAGAGGACAACCGTTCCATGTTAGGGGCATGGTCTCACTATGGATGCTTAGAGTAAAGGTATTATTCATACTAGTCTTTTTATCTTTTCTAATTTTTATTTTATTTCCCATAGACTCACGGGTACTCAGTCGAGTAAGCCGAGTTTATGGACTAGACAGGTATCTCTTTTAGAAGGATGAATATAGATTTTGAAGATGGAGTAGGAGGCTTGTTATTTAAATAAAAGTATTTTTGAAATTCCATGTGTAAACCAGGATTTATAACTTGTTAAGTGTGCTGCTGGCACATCCATATGTTAGATACACACTACTTTGAATTTTCTTATTATATTTATCCATGTGTGGGAATGATTTGGTTTAAAATGATGTAATGGATTTTGTAATTCAAATTGATGTAATGAAAAAGATGTTAGTCCGTGAGATGATTGTTTTGATGACAACAACCTTAGAATAGATTATAAAATATAAATACTAACATTATAAGTTTAGATATATATGTATATGCAGGATTTAACCATACAGGTACTAAGAAAGAAGACTGTACAGTATAGAGTCAAGATATCAAGATAGAAGACTCATGAGTATCAAGATTATCAAGAGTTCAAGATTTCAAAGTTAAGTATTTTTTTTTATTATTAGGAATTTTGTTAAAACTCATAGAAAAGCACTAGCATCTTAAATCCAATTTATTCGTGGAATGGAATCCACTTCGAGCCTGTTAAAGGGATGAACCCTAAGTAGGATGGAACCTACGAAAAATCTTGTGGAACGTTGTTTTGTATCCGCTAACTTTTTATTCAAAATGATTTTTCAAAATTATATCCTGTTTTCAAAATGTTTTCAAAACTTTCCTTTTAAAAGATTCAAAACCCTCTATCCTGATTTTAAATAATTTTAGCCTAAAAAATTATCTATAATTTCAAAGTCAAATTACTTGTGATTTTAAACTATCTTTTAATATAATATATTTAACTTTTAAATATTTATACTTAGATTTAAAATATAAAATTAGAGTTAAATTCTATATATATTATTCTCTATATTTATTTATGAATTTTAACTATATTCAAGTATATTTATAAAGTTTAATTTAGTTTTAATATAAGAAAAATGTTATTTTCAAAGAAAATCAAAACATCAAAAAATGCTTTGGGATGTCGACATGCCTATATACCCATGTCGACATGGTGTCAGTTGAGTTCAAAATTTAATTTTCAAAAGAAGTGTCTATTTGCCATAACACTTCACGAATGGACATGGCTGTTGTTCTTCTATAAATAGGGGTTAGTTTCAACGAATTTTATACCAGATTTTCTGGTTTTTCACTCCTCTTCTTCTTCCACTTTTCTTAATACATAATCTTATCATTACTCTGCCAAAATCAACATTGAATCGAACTCGATTACTTCTGGTTTGATTCTCTATAACTCTCTCTACAAGATTCTTAGTGCTATTCAGAGTTATAGACTTCTTTGTAATTTATTAAGCGAGAAAAGGTATGATTGTAGCCTTGAAAATCAATCAAGAAAGAAAAGGTGTGATTGTAGGCTTGGTAAATCAGTTGGGTAAACTTTGGCCTGGAAATCAAGTATCTCTACCCAGACGATCGAAATTCTGGAGGGTGTACCTCGTAGCCTTGAAACCGAGAGTATAATTGTACAATTGCTTTTGAAAGGAAATTCGTACTTGTTTTGCGGGACTGGATGTAGGGTAACTCCGAATCAGTATAAAATCCGGTGTGTTCTTTCCTTTATTGCGTTTATTTTATTTATGCATCCGTGTTTGTTTCTGTGATCATATCTGTGTCTGTATGTTGCATACATCGGTGTCTAAATTAATATAAATCGAAAAAGATTTAGTAATTCTTTATTAACACTATTCACCCCCCCTCTAGTGTTAATTCTAGCCTTAAGACCCGTAATCCGCGTTTCTCACAATTGGTATCAGAGCAAGGTTTTCAAAGTTTCATAATCTGATTTTTGAAAAAGTTTTTAAAATGGCTATATTTGTTAATACTAGTTTAGAAGCATTCAAACCATCATCGTTTCTTGAGTCTGCATATAATCAATATTCAAATTCAAGTTGTCTACCAAGATTATTTGATGTGCAGTATGGGTGTTGAGGAATCAATCCACAACTGACAAATTGTGCAGATCGAAAAGAACAAGTGGATACTTGATAGTGGGTGTTCTAGACACATGACTGGCAATCCAGATATACCGAATGATATAATATACAAAGACGGAGGATTGGTTAACTTTGAAGACAATTCAAAAGGATATGCGATTGGCATCGGCAAAGTCGGTAATTCTGAAACTCCTACTATTACTAATGTTTTGCTAGTTAAGAATCTGAAACATAATCTGCAAAGTATAAGTCAACTATGTGATAAAGGATATAAAATTAAATTTGAAAAAGATAAATGTCACATTGAAGATAATAATTCAACCATTATATTTGAGGGAGTCAGGAAAAAGAATATTTATATTCTTAGTATGAAAGTTTCAAATGATAACCTATGTCTGTTGGCAAATACAAGTGACCCTTGGATTAGGAACAAGAGATTTGGGCATTTGAATTTCACACTCTTATCTAGAATGTCAAAACATGATCTAGTAAGAGGTCTCCCTAAAATGAATTTTAAAGTAGATAGTTTATGTGATGCTTGTCAATTAGGAAAACTTAGAAAAAGTTCTTTTAAGTTAAAAGATATGATTTCAACTTCAAAACGTCTTGAATTACTTCATCTTGATTTATTTGGTCCATCTCAAATTCTATTAATAAATCATAGTAAATATGTCTTTGTAATTTTAGATGATTATTCTAGATTTACATGACAATATTCTTGAAACATAAATGTGACACTTTTGAATGTTTTAAGACATTGTCAAAAAGAATTCAAAATCAATTTTCTCTAAAAAATTATAACTATTCGAAGTGATCATGGTGGTGAATTTGAAAATGAAAAGTTTGAGGAATTCTACAATAAAAATGGAACAACTCACAATTTTTCATTTCCGAGAACTCCACAACAAAACGGAGTAGTAGAACGTAAAAAAGGACGATTCAAGAGTGTGCGAGAACTATGCTTACATATAGTAATTTACCAAAGAATTTTTAGGCAGAAGCAGTTGCTACCGCCTGTTATATTTTGAATAGAATTTTAATTAGACCTCTAACTGATAAGACATCTTATGAACTTCTTTATTCAAAGAAACCTAAGGTATCTTATTTAAGAATTTTTGGAAGTAAATGCTTTATTTCAAATACAAAAGATAATTTAGATAAATTTGATCCTAAATCGGACAAAGGTATCTTTATCGGGTATTCTAATAGAAGTAAAGCATACAGAGTGTTTAATTTAAAAAACTAATTCCACTGAAGAAACAATTCATGTTTCATTTGATGAAAATTTCAAAAATTTTGAAGATACAAATGATGAAGAGGATTTAATCACTCAAAATCAAGAGTCAATTGAAACTAATAGTGAAATTAATCATCCTAATAAAGGACTAAACTTTTAAAAGATCGTTCTATAGAAAATATACTGGGAGATATGCAATCTGTTGTTAAAACTAGAAATCAACTAAGTCAAATGAGTAATGTAGCTTTTATATCAACTATTGAACCCAAAAATCCAAAAGAAGCATCAATTGATGATTCATGGATTTTGGCTATGCAAGAAGAATTAGATCAATTTACTAGAAATTATGTTTGGGAACTTGTTCCTAGACCAAAAAATAAAACTATAATTGGAACTAAATGGGTTTATAAAAATAAAATGAATGAACAAGGAGAGGTAGTTAGAAATAAAGCTCGATTAGTCGTTCAACGTTATTGTCAAGAAGAAGGAATAGATAGACTAAAACAAGCTCCTAGAGCCTGGTATGATAGACTAAGATCTTATTTATTGCAATCTAATTTTGAAATTGGTGAAGCAGATAATACTCTTTTTATTAAAAGAAATAAAAATGATATTAAGCTAGTACAAGTTTACTTAGATGATATCATTTTTGGTTCAACTAATTTTGAAATGAATAAAGGATTTTCTGAAATAATGACAAAAGAATTTGAGATGAGTCATATGGATGAATTAAATTTCTTTTTAGGATTACAAATAAAACAATTAGATAATGGTATCTTTATTAGTCAAGAAAAATATGCTAAAGACCTAATTAGTAAATTTGGTTTGACTACTGCGAGTGGAAAACCCACTCCCATGGCAACCAATGAGTACCTTAGTAAAGAAGATCTTTCGAAAGATGTAGATCAAAAACTATATAGAGGAATGATTGGTTCACTACTCTATATTGCTGCCAGTAGACCTGATATCATGCATAGTGTTTGTCTTTGTGCCAGATATCAATCCCAACCTAAAGAGATCCACTTAAAAGCCGTAAAACGAATCATATGATATGTTAAACATACATCTGATTATGATTTATTCTACCCTAAAAATGATTCTTTTGACTTAATATCATACTGTGATGCTGACTATGCTGGTTGTAAATCAGATCGAAAAAGTACAAGTGGGCCTTGTCACTTTTTGGGGCATTCTCTGATTTTTGGGCTTAGTAAAAAGAAATACACAGTTTCTTTATCAACAACTGAAGCAGAGTATATTTCTGCTGCTTTGCCTTGTTCTCAAGTAATATATATGCAACAAACCTTAAAATATTTCGGTTTAAAATTTTCAAAATCATCAATTTATTGTGACAATACAAGTGCGATAAATTTATCCAAAAATACTACTCAACATGCTCGAACTAAACATATTGATACCAGCCATCATTTTCTCAGAGATAATGTAGGTAAGGAAGTAATAACTCTCGAGTATATCAATTATGAGAATCAAATTGTTGATATCTTAACAAAACCCTTAAATGAATCAATATTTTCTAAATTAAGAAGAGAATTAGGTATTTGTTCTATAACCGAAATATAAAATATAAATAATAAGTGTAATTAATAATTAATATTAAAATAATCCAAAGAGTTAAAATAAAAAGGACCATGTCGACATCCCCCATATACCCATGTCGACATGCAACGTTTTTAAATTTTGAAACTTTCCCACCAAAATTCAAAAAATTTAGTTATATATTCTTCTCTATTTCGAATTTTTGTTCATTCTCTCTGTTTTTACTTTAATCTATCTTCTGAAATAAATAAAATAATGGCCTCCTCTTCCAAATCAAACATAAAATCAACCTTTTCATTCCCCTCTCCTACGTCGGGTCCATTCCAACGTACTACTCTCGCTCGTGTGACTAAAATGGAGGAATCTATGAAGGATGTACTTCAAATGATGACTGAAATTCAAGTGACTCAACTTCGTATGGTAAAGGAACAGGAAAGGCAGGGCAAGATTCTTAGGAATTCGCAAAAATTCCTAATGGCCAACCCTATCTTGATTGATGAAGACTCTTCACTCAATCAAGAATAAGAGGCCAACAAGAAAGAAGAAGAAGAACCCATGGAAAAAGTGCACGAGGAGGATGATGACCAAGTCATGTGTGTTGGAGAAGTGTGTTTTGACAAGAATGGGAATCTTGTCGAACAACATGGAAACTTCTGTTTCCACTATCCAAACTATTCGATTCATAGATCTCCTATGTTTAATATCGCACAATAGTTTCTTTTCTTTCTTCTCCATTGATGTTTGTGTTTCCTTATGTTTTCTAAACATACATGTATATACAACTTCATACTTAATAAATAACTCGTGTTCTTATATATGTTTTAATTAGAAATACTATCGTGAATTCTTAGTCAGGATAGTTAATAGTTTAGGACTATGCTTACTATTAGATTTAAGTGATGATTACTTATGATAACACTATCATTGTAATCACATGTCATAGAGTATTAATTTTAAGGGAGTTATATAGTTTGGAGTTATATAGTTACATAGTGTGAAGTTATATAGTTTACATTTAGTTTTGTTGATGACAAAGGGAGAGAAATATAAAATAGGGTGCTAGGGATAAATTAAGGGGGAGTTATTAGTTTTAGGGGGAGTTATTAGGATAGAAGTAATATTTTATAAACAAAGGTTGTCATCATCAAAAAGGGGGAGATTGTTAGTCCGTGAGATGATTGTTTTGATGACAACAACCTTAGAATAGATTATAAAATATAAATACTAACATTATAAGTTTAGATATATATGTATATGCAGGATTTAACCATGCAGGTACTAAGAAAGAAGACTGTACAGTATAGAGATTCAAGATATCAAGATAGAATACTCATGAGTATCAAGATTATCAAGAATTCAAGATTTCAAAGTTAAGTATTTTTTATTATTAGGAATTTTTTTAAAACTCATAGAAAAGCACTGACATCTTAAAATCCAATTTATTCGTGGAATGGAATCCACTTCGAGCCTGTTAAAGGGATGGAACCCCAAGTAGGATGGAACCTACAAAAATCCAATGGAACATTGTTTTGTATACGCTAACTTTTTATTCAAAATGATTTTTCAAAATTATATTCTATTTTCAAAATGTTTTCAAAACTTTCCTTTTAAAAGATTCAAAACCCTCTATCCTGATTTTAAATAATTTTAGCCTCAAAAATTATCTTTAATTTCAAAGTCAAATTACTCTTGATTTTAAACTATCTTTTAATATAATTATTTAACTTTTAAATATTTATACTTAGATTTAAAATATAAAATTAGAGTTAAATTCTATATATATTATTCTCTATATTTACTTATGAATTTTAACTATATTCAAGTATATTTATAAAGTTTAAATTAGTTTTAATATAAGAAAAAGTTATTTTCAAAGAAAATCAAAACATCAAAAAAGGCTTTGGGATGTCGACATGCCTATACACCCCATGTCGACATGGTGTTAATTGAGTTCAAAATTTAAATTTCAAAAGAAGTGTCTATTTTCCATAACTCTTCACGAATGGACATGGCTGTTATTCTTCTATAAATAGGGGTTAGTTTCAACCAGATTTTTTGGTTTTTCACTCATCTTCTTCTTCCACTTTTCTTAATACATATTCTTATCATTACTCTACCGAAATCAACATTGAATCGAACTCGATTACTTCTAGTTTGATTCTCTATCACTCTCTCTACAAGATTCTCAGTGTTATTCAGAGTTATAGACTTCTTTGTAATCTATTAAGCGAGAAAAGGTATGATTGTAGCCTTGAAAATCAATCAAGAAAGAAAAGGTGTGATTGTAGCCTTGTTAAATCAATTGGGTAAACTTGTGGCCCGGAAATCAAGTATCTCTATCTAGAGGATCGAAATTCTGGAGGATATACCTCGTAGCCTTGAAACCGAAGGTGTAATTGTATAATTGCTTTTGAAACGAAATCCGTACTTGTGTTGCGTGATTGGATGTAGGGTAACTCCGAACCAGTATAAAATCCGGTGTGTTCTTTCCTTTATTGCTTTTATTTTATTTCTGCGTCTATATTTGTTTCTGTGATCATATTTGTGTCTGTATATTGCATATATCGATGTCTAAATTAACATAAATCGAAAAAGATTTAGTAATTCTTTGTTAACACTATTCACCCCCCATCTAGTGTTAATTCTAGCCTTAAGATCCGTAATCCGCATTTCTCACAAAAGATATTTAACTACTCTACTTGCTTATATTATGAAAAAAAATGCTGAACTCAGTTTGTCGTTAGATAATGATTTTGATGATGACTACAACATCACCGGCATCTATTTTCGAGTCTCGAAGTGGAGGATGTTACAATATGTATTAAATTGATTTAGTATTTATGTTATGAAACTTATGTTTATAATATAAATTGGTTAATCAATATTGATTGGACCAAACTCATTCGGGATGGTCCACACAAGAACCCTTATGAACATCTATTACGTGTAGCCTCTAGACTCATTACCTATCAACTCCTTGACTTATGATATGTAGTGATTATCTCATCAACTCTTATCATGTATGATTTTGTAAGCTATTTTAGATGAAATTAAATTTAACCTTATGTATTCATTCTGAAGTACACGTCCTTACAGGGAGAAGTTAACTCAACCTCACTTATCATCAATTGTACTATGTCCAATAATGCCCGACTAACCCTTATTGATATATCATTATGTATCATAGGGAGGAGTGACTTTTGAGATTGAATCATATTCGCTTTTAGGTAAATTTGGAACTCCTTTCTACTACACACCTACTCAACCAAATCGAATCATTTTACTTTTTTTGCTACATCATGTTATTTACTTTCATTTTATATTCTATGAACTTATCATAGACATACTACAAATGTATCAAATACACATGTTCATATTCGTGATAATTCTTCAGTGAATTTTGCGAAGTACATGGAATCATATTGGTATCATTAAGACAGCATATATCCATATGTAATAATCCTAAGAGGTCATCGGCTCCTACGTCGCACTCACTGAAGGGTGCTTTTCCATAATCATTTGAGGTATAGTTCTCTAGTAGCATATGATTCATAGTCATGACTAAAGAATTATTTCTCAAAATTATGCCTTAGTCTATTATTGCAAAATAACTATAAGATTTCATATTATTTTGTATTTTCTAATGCCTTATTTTGTTATAAAAAAATAACATTATTATAGTTTCATCTTATAACGAATATTCAATGTCCATACTGAAATAAAACTATGTCTATATTCAGTCAAAACTGAAAAACAATTATTATTTCATAAATGTTTGGTACATTTATGAGAACATATTTCATAACTTGATACATCCACTAAAGGTTATATAGCATGCTCCCACAATTTCGCCATTACGATGATAGTGCACGAAATACGAAGCTCCATTCAACCACTTATTACAATATTATATTTCATTCACTGTAACTAATTTACAATCTTGGGTTTTAGATTAATTATCTTAAACTCAAAGAAATAACTTTTATGGAAAACAATTTTCTATATGAAAACACAATTGGAATAAAAATCACATTTCTCATTCCTTAGTAAGTATACTAGTATTTTACATAATTCCTGTTTTCGATGTCACTTTATGAACCAGAAGTAACATTACTCTCTTCATCCCAACTACACCGTTACATCCACTCATGCACCTTCGGTTTCCTTTCAAAATGGTCAAACCATTCAAAAGAAATTTTGACTACAAGACCGTAATGAATTCTTTACAAAGGTGCATTTGGTCATCCTTAGCATTTAAGACAAATAAGTTGCACTTTACATAACTAATCAAGTTGATATTTCTACAATTAAATTCCTAGATCCATCTCATAGCTCTTATATAGTGCTACATATAACACAATAAGATCCTTATTGCAATCAATCATACTAAATGCATAATCTTACATCATGTTTTACTTGCTTATTTTGATTGAATTAACTTCATCGAGGTTTCATACTTTGCAAATCACGACTGTTCACCATATAAAATTTATATGCGATCGAATATTCTTGTATACTTTTAGAGTTTAAAACTCATATAAGACAATACACAGGGAAATAAGCACCCATGTGACCAAGATGCGAACTTTTTAGTAGTTATATAATCTGGCTCTTTCATGGGTCTAGAATTAATAGCATGCCAAAAGATTTGTTAGTAAGTATATTTTATATTTCTATCTCAACCTTAATTTAGTTCATTTATATATTTTTATTGATAAACCTTTCATAAATTATATTAGTTGCAAAAATTTATCAAAATAGATTAATTTAACTTTGTATAGCATATGTCCTTACAATATTAGAAAGGTTAATGTTATCATTTTATTTTTCTAATAAGGCTCCCACTTGATTTTTATGTTTCTAAAATCCTTAAGAGAAGATGTAGAATTTTTTTTATTTCTCTTGTGGGCATTAGGACTCGCTTGCCATGGGATTTTGACCTTGAGGATGATCAATAAATCATAGGACCACAAGCGATGTACAACATTTTACTAATTGTATCATATACAACTCCTAACCCTCGATCTTTATCATAATCTCATCTCAACCTCGAGGAAGATCATGATTATTCGCTCGTACCAACTATTTCATGACGGCCTAAGTATAATGCATGTACTTTAAGGAAGATCAATAAATACGAGCATGTTTATTACCTGGCTAGACAATATAATAATAGTTCTACACATAATATCCCTAGCTTGAGGAACATCAACAACTAAAATGTTTGCATGTAATCCATGAATGTATAAATAGTAGAGAACAACTTATATATTAAGGATTTAAAATCTTTAACATATGCGTTAAGTGAATAGATTTAAGGAATAATGTATTTCTTATGAAATACCCTCATGATTCAAGTATCGAATATAGTTGAAATTATGGTGTATGTACAGTACATATGTACTATAGGAATCGCAATTTCTATATATCTCTTAGGATTTTAAGGAATACAAAAATCTACTGGGAGCCTTATTATAATAATGAAACAATAACATTTAACCTTTCTAACATTGTAAGAATACAAGACATAAAAGTCAAAATAATCTACTTCGATAAATTTGTGAAACTAATATAATTGATAAAATATTTATAGTTTAAATATACGAACAGCTGAATTAAGATTGGCAAAATAAATATAAATATGTACTCATCAATAAATCCCTTGGCATGTTGCCACTTCAAGACCCGTGCAAGCGCCTAAATATGCAACTACTAAAATATTCATGCCTCGATCGCTTAAGTGTTTGTTTTTCTGAAATTTCATATTGTCTTTTACGAGTTTTGAACTCTTAAACCATACAAGAATATGGACATTTGATCCATATCTGATCACATATAAATGTTATATGGTGGGCAATCACAATTTGTAATGTACTAAACCTCGATGAAATTAGTTTATTTGAAATAAGCAACTAAACATAGCGCAAGGCCGTTTATTCAATATGATTGATTACAAAAATGATCATGTTATGTTAAATATAACAATAGACCAAGAACTACGAGAAGGACATAGGAATTTAATAACTGAAATGTTAATTTGATCAGTTTATGTAAGGTGCAACTGATTTGATATCTTTAAATGTTAAGAATGTTCGAATGCATCTTGTATAGAATTTGGTGCAGTCATGTAGTTAGAATTTCCTTTTGTATGTTTCAACTACTTGGAAAGGAAAGCGAATTTCTGAGGGTGGATGTATGATGATAACATTTGAGATGAAGTGAGTGAATGGTTATCTCATCTTCATGAAGAGCATGGGAAATGAGAATTATATAAAATACTAGTATATACTTAATATAAAATGAGAAATGTGATTTATTTTCCAAATATTTTTTCTTATAGAAAATTATTTTATATGATAATTATTTCTTTGGGTTTAAGAGATTTGATCTGAAACTCTCCACTACAAACTAGTTATAGCAAATCAAATTAATGGTTCATATTAAGGGGCCAAAATGGCACTTCATATTTTGTATGCTATTATAGTAATGGTAGGAATAGGGAGAGCATAACATTTGACACTTATTAGTGGTCACATCAAGATATGAAAGATTTTCTTCATAAATACACAGAGCATTATTTATGAAATTATAATTATTTTAAGCAGTGATTGAAAGTGGATATGGTTTTATTTGGTTATGAATATTATGGATATTAAATATAAGATAAATCTATAATTATGGTATTTGTTTTCATAGGAAAAGTGATGCATTAGACAATACTGAATTATCAAAAAAATTATGATTATTTTGGAGTAATAGAATAACCCGTATTTTTTGAGAAATGATTCTTTAATCATATGATTACGAATCATATGGTACTAGTGAATTTCATCTCAAATGATTAAGGGCATAGCTCCCATTCAATTGGAGCGAAAAAAGTCGGTGAAATCTTTAGATTGATCCATATAGATGAATGCAGCTTAAAGTCTAATGATATCAAAATGGACCCTCTTACTTTGTTAAATTCATAGATTAATTATCATCGAAATGAACTTGTGTGTTTGATACCCAAGCTGTATATTAAAGATAAGTTCAATGAACATAAAACAGAAGTAGGAAAGCATAACATGCACAGGAAATAAAAGAATCTGATTTTATTGAATAGGTGAATGTACTGGAAAAGGGTTCCAAAAATACATAAAAATGAGTGAGATTCAATTCCAAAATTCACTCTTCCCACTGATATATAAATGATGTATTGATAAGGAATAATCGAACTTTGTTGGATAAAGTATGATTAATGATGAGTGAAGTTGAATTAGTTTTTCCTATGAGAACATCTACTTAAGAGTATGGTTAAATTTAATCTCATCTAAAGCACTTTTTATGAGATTATACAAGACAAGAGTTACCAAGAAACCCATATATATCCTTGGTCAATGAGTTGACCAACTTTGTGAGTCGAGTGGCTATAAGTAATATTTCTTAGTAAGGAATGTTATGTGAACTCACCCAAAGAGTTTGAGATTGATCAATATTGATTGATCAGTTTATGTTGTGAACATAAGTTTAGTAAACTAAAAACCAAATTGGTTATACATACATACGTATACGTATACATAAAGGTAGTTCATAAAATGTGTATGAATACCTATTTTGTTGCATTGAGAAATAATTGTTGTTTCAAGAGACGCTAACTTTGTAAGGAAGGAATTTCTTTTAGAAATAATTGGTAGTAAAATTGAGTTGGATAAGATCCAAAGATAAAACAGTTTATAAAGGATTAATTAAAATTAACCAAACCTAACATGAAACAACCTTTGGAATGTCTAATAAGAATATTCTCACATTAAATAGAAATTATGAGTTTCTTATTGATGCAAAGAAAGAATATCGTTGGTTGTCAATAAGCCATGAAGAGTATTGACTACCATATGGCACGATGTGCAAGTCCAAAATGGATTTCAAGTACATTATATAAATACGATTTTGATAGTTGTACGAAAAAGGATATGATGCATCGACCACTCAAGGGAAATACTAATGCAATTAGAATATAGTACGCTATGTTGATAAGAATAAACATCATAAATTTCAATTGTTGAAGTCAACGTAATAGATTCATCATTCAATGTCCTTGAGTTGTGATATCTCAGAATTTAGGCAAATAATATGTGATAATCTTCTTTTATAAATTATTTAAAATTGGAAAATTATTCTTTTAAAACAGATAATAATGGGTTGTTTATATGTGTGAGTGTACATATATAAGTAGATTTTAAATAGAATTATTATTTTTCAAACAAATAAATTATGCATTGCGTATATATGTATATATGTGAGTTGATTTTAAATTGAATTTGAATTTAAATTTGAAATTCAATTAGATAAATAGTTAAAATAAATTGGATTTATATATATATATATATGATTTTTATTAGCATATAATTAGTTTTATATTATTTTCTTTAAAAGATTTTATAAATATAAACTAAGAAAATGTATTAACTAAATAGAAATAAATATAAAGTTTTATAAAAACATATTAAAAATAATAAACACATGCATAATACAAGTGTAGAGCTATTAGCACGTAGTTTAACAAATGTAAGCAAATATTATCATGCAAATTACAAGTGTCATGTAATTTATTTTCTTTTCATTTTTAAATAAAAGATAAATCAAGCTATAAACATATCTATACCATCCTCTTCTCTATTCTTTTTCTATCTTCATTTCTCAAAACTAAGAAAAATCAAAAGCCTGTAACAAAAATAAACAAACCAGAAAAATCTAAAGCAATCAACTATCTAAAATCTCAGCAAGTAAATTCGTTTTAGTTTTAAAACAATATCATCTCAACAACCAAGTTTCAGATCTAAAAGTGATTTCCAGTTTCAAGTTTCCAGTTCAAAATCTAGTATTCCAGTTTCAACTTCTCTGTTCAACATTTTTTAGGTGAGTAAACAAAACTTAAACTATTTAATCTTGAAGCATGTGCAAAATATTTGAAATGATGATGTGTTAATTGATTGCATGAATGAAATTATGCTTGCATGTTTGTAAATATGATGTTGTTAAGTGTGCATGTATGTATACATACATACATACATATATATATATCCTTGTTTTTATTTTTACAGGCTAAAAATCTAGATCAAAATTCAAACTCATTTAATCTCTTATAGGCTATGAAATTTAAAAAAATTATGTTTTTTTAAACATAAATTAAGTTTTAGATATATATATTCAAGTAAAATTAGTTTGAATATGTTTTAGAAAATCAAGTAGACATTGGAAAACTTTAATGCATGTTGAATTCAAATATCATGCTTCTCTGATTCACCTACGTAATCTGAATTATCTTTGAAAACTAGGATTTTTAAGAGAAAACTCACAATTTTTCAGTTTGTAAATTGAGAGAACTCTCGGGTTGATCAAATTTTGGGTTTTGGGCTTTTCTGGTGATCAGAAGGCTCGGGGTGGTCGGGGTCGCTACTGGAGGAAGCGAAGAAGTAGGCAAGCTAGGGGAAAATGCTAATTGGATTTTTCGACCACTGTGGCGGCGGCGAGGCATCGGAGTAGGGTTTAAAACCCAGTTTTGGTCGATGTTGGAAATCCGGTTGCTGCGTCATCACCGGAGCATCAGACTCGACGAGGTGTGGGCGAAATGAAGTGTGGGTCTTCGGTGAACATGACGGAGTTTCGTGGTTGCTGGTGGTCGGTGGCGTCAGGTCGAGGTGGTTTTTGGTCGACGCTTTCTGTCCAGTTTGATGGTGTATGCTCGATTTCGATTGATTGTTTAGATTGTAGTTCAGGTGGTCAGGATCGAGGGTAGATGTGATCGCCAATGTGTTGGAGGTAGCGTCGGTGATCGGAGTCGCCTCGATCATCGGTACACGTGCATGAGGGGTTTGTTGTGTCAGTGGTTTGGGAAGAAGTGTGGGATCGAGGTTTGTCTCGGGGAAGGATTGTTCTGTCCCGGGTTTGGTCTCGAGTAGCTCGTGAATGGTTTTCATGTATTACAATTTTAAAGTTTAAACATATCATGTTTTTTTTTAAAAAGAAGAAGAAGGAAGAATCTCGGGTCGAGGCTCGAGTATATACCGGGTTGAACTCGGGTAATAGTACGACAGTTTTAAAATTTAAATATAAGCATGTTTTTACAATTTAAAAATAAATCAAGTTTAAATTATTTCTTAAATCAATTTTCTTTTATATAATTAATGCTTTTAAATAATTGGTTTAAGAAGTTGTACGATTTATTTTACTTAAACTAATTTAGTTAAATTCTTAAGTTTATTTTAAAAACTTAAATTAAATGGTTTATTCAAATAGTTAATTAAAAGATAAAATATTTTAAATTTATATGCTAATGATAATTAAGTAATTAAAGAGGTTAAAGAGACTAAAAAGGCTTTGGGTAATTAAAGACTAACTAATTAGTAATTATAGATTAATTAACTTAATGAAGTAATTAAAGAGAAATTAATCAATTAATAATTTAGGGATTAATAAATTAATAATTAAGGGAAATAAATTAATTAATTAGAGATTAAATTAATAAGTAATTAGAGATTAATTAATTAGTAATTAAGGATTTATTAATTAATAATTAGGGTTAATTGATTAATAATTAAAGGATAATTAATGGGTAATTAAAGATTAATTAATTTTGATTTATAAAAATAATTAAAGAATGATTAATTAAATTCAATGATTAATTAAAATGGTTTGTAATTACTTAATTAAGTAGGGATAGATAACTAATTCATAAGTAATTAATGTAATTTGAGTTAATTAAATTAATTATAGTATGGATTAATAAGTCATGCTTATGGATGATTGATTGTATAGAAGTCTGGATTGGTACTTATAGTATGATAATCTGTGATATTCTGTGATGTGATATACTTGGATAAAGCTATGATAAATATGTGTTATTTATCTATGATGAATGCTGTGTGTATGCAAAGTTCTGAATTGAATTAAACTGTTTTACTTAAACAACTTGACCTTTAAGACGGCATTTGGATTTCGATGAGACGGGGATCGGTTATCAAAAATTTGATTATCCGAAAACCACATCGATCCAAGTTAAACGATAGGCCGTGAAATCTCAAGTGAAATTGAGATGAAGTTTCAGAGTGCAAGGGCTATTGTCGTTAACTCTGATGGTGATTTCAAAATGAGTGTAGCGAGATAGTGCCTTCAGTTTCGTTCGAACCTGGAACGAACCTATATGGATGAATGCTATGAGACCATCGTCAATGGAGGACGATGAGCATTCCAAGATATGCGTTCTTAAAAATGTAATCATTGCCTCAAGCCTCGTCAACCGGGAATGGCTAAAACAGGGGAGGTGCACGCAAGGCTAAGTGGATAGCACCTAAGTAGGATAAGATTTTCCCTTGTCCAGAGGTCTCGTTATTCGGCTGTGTGGGCGGTTGTTGGCCACAACCATGAAGTTGTCTTATTCGGACTATCCAGTAAGGGGTACTCTGGTCTTGTGTTGCAGTGGATCAGGATGGATCCTCGGTACAGTGATCTAGACCACGTACTGTAATGGGCGGTACCCCAGTAGCCCTGCCATTGTATGGAATCCAATCTCCAATAAGTGCATGTACGGTTTTGATTGTGCCCAACTATGTTGGAACATGAGATGTAAGCATTCCATCTATTTCCTACTTTATATTTAAAACCCTAGACACTATTATAATATAACCAAATTTCCTATCAAATATTTTGGTTATCGTAAGGGAAAGACTTGTCCATATTTATTTATGGAGAGTCTTACGAGATACCTTTTATTTCAATGGTTTTTCAAGTTAAACAACTTAATCATTTACTCACACCAGACCTATGTCTGACCCAGAGTTTATTTTGTTTTTCTTAAACTCTTGGGTACTCAAATTTTTGTGAGCAGCCAAGTGATCAGGTTTACTTGACGAATTTTGGGAAGCATGGAGCAGGAGTCTTGGCGTATCTACATATCTATTTTCGCTGTGTTTGTATCATCTATTGTATTTTGGAATGTAATGAATATATAGATCTTTACGATTGCCTACTATAATGCTGTAACTATATTGACTCTGATATGTAATGATTACGTAATATTTATGTGATATATTATATTTTTCCGTTTTCGTTGTGAGATTCTGATATAGTTGTTCTTTCTTTCTATCTATTCTCTTTTCTACCTTTTTCTTTCTTAATGATAATACATCTTTTAGTGGAATGAAAGGTGGGTCGTCACAGTTGGTATCAGAGCGCTAGGTTGAGATAATACCTAGGCTTTGGAGTAGTATCTATCTTGAGAGAGCGTACTTATAATTTTATATATTTATATACCAATCTAAATTGTTGGGTTACCTGTTCAGGTTGCCAACATGAGTTCTAGTGGAAGGACAGGAAGAGTTGTGGGCAACACGACGACCACTAATGGAAGAGGTCCGAATGCTAGCGACGCTGTAAACCCAATGCCGCCTCGAGTAAGTTTTGCTGCTTTGTGTAAGAATTTCATCAATCTGGAAGGAAGACCTTTTAAAGGATCGAGTCCATCATTGAAGTTCAGGCTTGGTTGAACTCATGTGAGCGAATTTTTAAGAGTTTGGATCTGTCAGATGACCAAAAGAGAGTGATGGCACCGTAGCAACTTCAAGAAGGAGCTGCAGCTTGGTGGATGCAGTTACAGTGAATATCTCAGAGGATGATATTTCTTGGAGTAAGTTTAAGGAACCATTTGAGGAACCGTTCATGCCTACAGCTGGGAAGACTCGTCTATATAGAGATTTTCTAGATCTAAATCAAGGGAGTATGTCAGTTTCCGAATATGAGACTAAGTTTAATGAATTATCCCATTACGGATCTGGACTTATCGACACGCCCCTCAAGAATAATGAGATGTTTGTACTTGGAATGAGGCCTGAGTTCCACGAGAAGATGACGACACACCTTAAGGGATCATTCATGGAGTTGAGTGATATGGCATTGAGGTATGAGGAGCTTATGAACAAGAAAACGTTGGCATCTGCAGCAGCACCTAGTGGAACTTCTTCCAATCAAAACAAAAGGAAATTCCACCCAATTTGGAAGAAGCAAGGCAAAGGGAAACATGGATGCAACAACGGAGCTCGTAAGTGTTATGTGTGTCAGCAAAGGGTCATTCAGTTAAGCAGTGTCCCAGAGGTAGATCTCAGCAGCAGCAGCAGCAGCATCAGAGTGGACCCGGTTCTGCATTGGTTCAGAAATCTTTATGTTTTAATTGTCAACAGCCAGGGCACATGGTGAAGGCTTGTCCGCTTCTTCAGAAAGCTCAACCAACTAAAGTGTTTTCTATTTAATAAGGACCATTAATTTCGTCAGATAGGAAGGGAAAAGGCATTTTGGAAGGTACTTTGCTTTTAGATGGCATTTTTGTTAGAGTTCTATTTGATTCTGGTGCATCCCTTAGTTTTAATTCCTTGGATACGATAGAGAAGTTTCATATGTCCCCTAGAGTGGTAAACCGCCCTATTCTTGTATCTAATCCTATAGGCGGTGTGACCAAGTTAGATAAGATCTGTAGATGCCTAAGAATTTCTTATCTGCCTCATAGTTTCTCTTGCGACCCATTTGTATTGGATTTCAAAGGATTTGACCTTATTCTGGGAATGGATTGGTTGTATTAGCATAAAGCTGTTTTGATTTGTGAAGAGAGAATTGTGACTTTGGAAAATGAGTTGTTAAGGATCGCAAAAATGACTTGCGATAATTCTGGAGTTCACTTGAGTAATCTTTTGCATGGAAACGAGGCATCCCCAGAAGGCGTAGAATCCATCGAAGTGGTCTAAAAATTTCCAGATGTCTTTAAGGAAGTTAAAGGTTTGCCCCCACATCCGGAGATAGAGTTTCGGATCGACTTAGTTTTAGGAGCAATACCTATTGTTCAACCCAGTAGAAGGATGGCACCAAGAGAGAGAAAATAGTTGGTGAAGCAAACCCAAGATTCCTTAGAGAGAGGTTTGATTCGGCCTAGTTTTTCCAGTTGGGGTTCTGCTGTAGTCTTTGTGACCAAGACGGATGGGTCATTGAGATTCTGTATGGATTATCGGGAGTTGAATAAGGTTACTATTAGGAATAAGTATCCCTTTCCCCATATAGATAATCTTTTTGATCAACTCCATGGAGCTTCTGCTTTCTCCCAGTTGGATTTAGCTTTGGGTTTCCACCAGTTAAGGGTAGCTGAGGATAGTATACCCTTAAATGCGTTCAGGGGACCCAATTGTTTTTATGAGTGGCTAGTTATGCCTTTTGGGCTAACCAATGCTCTTGCTTATTTTGTGGATTTGATGCACCGAGTTTTCCAGGATGTGTTGAACAAGTTCGTGCTCATGTTCGTCGACGATATTCTTGTCTACTCCAAGTCTGAAGAGGAGGATAAGCAACATTTAGAGATAGTATTCGAGACTTTGAGGAGGCATGTCCTAAAGACTAAGTTTCAAAGTGTTATTTATGGAAATCGGAAGTGAGATTTTTGGGGCATATCGTTTCTGGAGATGGTATTTCTATAGATCCGACCAAGGTAGTAGCTATTCAAGAGTGCATGCAACCGGAAGTCCATAGTTTTCTGGGTTTGGCAGGGTACTAAAGGAAATTTATCAGGGACTACTATAAGATTTCTTCACACTTAACTAAGTTGACTAGGAGAGGAGAAAAGTTTAAATGGACCCCCAAGTATGAAGAGGCATTCCTAGATTTGAAGGCAAGGCTGACCAGTACACCTGTTCTCGCTATTCCAAATGGTAAGAGTAAGTTCGAAGTCTACACGGATGCTTGTGGAGTTGGGCTGGGTGCAGTGCTGACGCAGAATGGGAAAGTGATTACGTATGCGAGCAGGCAGTTGAAGCCACATGAAAAGAATTACACTACGCATGGTCTGGAATTGTTGGCCATTGTCTTTTCTTTAAAGATTTAGAGGCACTATCTGTTGGGAGGGAAGTTCGAGCTTTTCACAGTTCGTAAACCTTTGAAGTACCTTTTCTCCCAGAAGGATCTGAATTTGAGGCAGAAAACGTGGGTAGAATTTTTGGCATCTTATGATCTGGATATCCTCTAAACTCCAGGAAAAGCGAATGTTGCGGCTAATGCTCTGAGTGGGAATGCAATTCTATCTTATTGGAAGTTGTTTCGTCTCTACAGGAAAAGATCATAAGCAGTCAGATGAAGGGTATAACTTACGATGAATTGATTCTTGAAACCAAGGATGGTCGATATTCAGATTTCAAGATAGACGATCAGGGAGCTTTGAGGATCAACGAACGTTTGTGTGTGCCAGATGTGGATGGCTTGAGGCAGGAAGTTTTGCAAGAAGGCCACAAATCAAGGTAGAGTATCCATCCATAGATTTCAAAGATATATAAGGATATGAAGAGGTTTTTTTGGTGGCTAGGCATGAAGAAGCATATTGCCGCTTTCGTCAATGGATGTGTGATCTGTCAGCAAGTAAAGGGTGATCAATAGAAGACCGCAGGATTGTTGCAGCCTCTGGAAGTCCCTAAGTGGAAGTGGGAAATGATATCCTTGGATTTCTTTGATGGTTTTCCAAGGACTAGAAAAGGAAACAAAGGAACATGGGTAATCATAGACCGGCTGACCAAGAGTGCCCATTTTATTCCGGTTAAGGCGACCAGAACCGCAGCGTCTTTAGCATAGATTTTCTTGAAGGAGGTTGTTAGACTGCATGGTGTTCCTGTCAGCATAGTAAGTGATCGTGATCCAATATTTACCGGTAAATTTTGGGAAGCTCTATAGATAACTTTAGGTACGAGATTAAGTTTAAGTATAGCTTATCATCCTCAGACCGACAGACAAAAAAAGGCCGAATCGTATTCTTAAGGATATGTTGAGGGCTTATATTTTGGATTTCGATGGATCTTGGGAGGAGTATCTACATTTAGTGGAATTCTCATAAAGTAATAGTTACCGGGCGAGTATCAAGATGGCAGCCTATTAATCTTTGTGTGGAAGACCTTATAGATCACCGTTCTGCTGGGTAGAATCAGGAGATTGTCTTGTTCTTGGTCCGGATTTTATCCGAGAGGCATTCGCGAAGGTGGAGCTAATCAAGAAGAGAATGAAAACAGCCCAGGATCATCAGAAGAGTTATGTGGACAAGAGACAAAGGCAATTGGAATTTGAAGTCAAAGATTTGGTTTTTGTCATGGTTTCCTCGATTAAAGGAGCGATCAGATTTGGAAAGACGAAAGAGCTTGCCCCAAGGTATATTGGACCGTTCCGTGTGCTTGAGAGAATTGATGCTTTGGCCTACAGGATTGAATTGCCATTCCGGATGGTTGGAATTCACAATGTTTTTCACATATCTCATCTGAGGAAGTACGTGTATGACCCATCTTTAGTTGTGGAGCCAGCAGTGCAGGAAGATGTAGAGATCGAACTGGACTTAACGGTGGTCAGGCATCCAGTCTAGATAGTTGATCAAGATGAGAAGCAGCTCAGAAATAGAGTGGTGAAGCTGGTTAAGGTCCAGTGGAGTGAGGATCCCAGAGATTGTACCTGGAAAACTCTGGATAGTTTTAGGAAACCTATTCGAATTTGTGTTTGGATAGCTAGTAATGTTTATTTGAGTGAATTATTTGTTTGGATGTTTGTATAACTGATGTGTATGCTTGAATTGTTTGGAATAAAAGCTTTTGGATTATCTTTTTTTTCTAAATTTCGAGGATGAAATTCTTTTAAAGGGGGAGGAATGTGATATCCCAGAATTTTAGTCAAATAATATATGATAATCTTCGTTTATAAATTATTTTAAATTGGCAAATTATTCTTTTAAAACAAATTATAATGGGTTGTTTATATGTATATATATAAGTAGATTTTAAATAGAATTATTATTTTTCAAACAAATAAATTATGTGTTGTTTATATATGTATATATGTGAGTTGATTTTAAATTGAATTTGAATTTGAAATTCAATTAGATAAATATCTTAAAATAAATTGGATATATATATATATATGATTTTTATTAGTATATAATTAGTTTCATATTATTTTCTTTAAAATATTTTATAAATATAAACTAAAAAAATGTGTTAACTAAATAGAAATAAATATAAAGTTTTATAAAAACATATTAAAAATAATAAACACATGCATAACACAAGTGTAGAGTTATTAGCATGTAGTTTAACAAATGTAAGCAAATATTATCATGCAAATTACAAGTGTCACGTAATTTATTTTCTTTTAATTTTTAAATAAAAGATAAATCGAGCTATAAATATATCTATACCATTCTCTTCTCTATTCTTTTTCTATCTCCATTTCTCAAAACTAAGAAAAATCAAAAGCATGTAACAAAATAAACAAACCAGATAAATCTAAAGCAATCAACTATCTCATGCTTTCACTTAGGAAACCCAGTTTTTCTCCTGCTCCTTGGATCTGTCGCCGATACTGGACTACATAAATCTAAGGGAGAGATCCAGATTTCAATTTCAGATTCCTTCCATTCTACTCAGATTTGCCAAAGTCTAGGAAAGGAGTTCATTATCTAAAATGGTTAGCACAAGAACCGCTTCCGCCGCTGGTCAAGAAGGCCGGGATAGACAGAATCCCGTGCAACTACCTCCACCTAATCAAGATAATACCGGGCATTCCGACGCATCAGGTTCGGTTACTAGGCAAGAGTTCCAGACGTTGCTCCAAGAACTAACTCAAAGTCAGCAACAGCTAGCTGAGCAGTTGCGCGTTAACACTGAGTTAGCCAACCAGCTAGATCGCCAAGGGCGTAGAAGATCCAAGAGGGATCATGCGTCTCGTTCCTCTTCTGAAAGTTCTGCTTCATCCGACTAAAATCACAGATCCACCCGTCCCAGGCTAGAGGGAAATTATGCACAGGCCGTTAACCACCAGCCAGCATTGACCGTGGGACAAATAAGAGTTGGCCCGTCTGCTAGTTTTCATACAGGACCCTCCTCCCGAGGAGGCACTCTTCCACAACATACTGCGGATAACCAAGCCGCCGCAGTTGACATAGGGGTTGATACCCGAAATCACTCCAATCAGAATTACCACCAGCAGGAGCGTGCTCCAGAACCATATATCCCGGAAGACATCAAGCTAAGGAGGCGAGATACGGATCGTCGACAGCGCCCGATCCCACCTCGCACTGTGGAACCCGACCACACTTTGGCTCGCCACCCTCAGAATGTAGCGACACCAGACCTCTCAGCCATGGTATGCCAAATGATTCGCGAGAGTCAGGGCTTAACAAATGACGATTGGGGAATCTCCCGAAGTCATACTCCGTTCACCGATGACATATTATATGTTGAACCTCCTCGGCGATTCAGGATGCCGACTCTGCCCATGTATGAAGGAAGTTCCGACCCTAACCAACATATTTTGAAATACGAATGGTCGATGATTACTGCAAGAGCTGATGATGCAGTAAAGTGCCGTAGTTTCCCCATTTCTTTAGGGGGAATTGCGATAATGTGGTTTACACGATTACCTCCACGATCTATCTCTTCGTTTGATCAATTGGCTACTAAGTTTGTTAAACAGTTTCGTGTGCATATCGCCAAGCCTAAAGACGTCAATACTTTATCCAGTGTCACTCAAGCTCCTAGGGAGACACTCAGGCGATATTTGGAAAGATTCAATGCCGCTTGTGCGGAGATCACTAACCCTAATGATAATTCAATCTTGATGGCCTTGACTAAGGGGATTGACCCCGATTCTGAGTTTGGAAATTGGCTAGCTGGGAAGCCCCCCGCATCGTTTGATCGTTTCTGTTCCAAAGCCGCTCAATTCTTAAGGCATGAGGATGCGAAACAATGTAGGAAACAGGACGGTGCGAGACCCAACAATGAAGGGATTCAGAGTAATGTTGCAGTTAAACAATCTGGTGAAAGTTCAGGAAAAGTCCAGTTAAATGTCGAGAATAAAAAATCTCAACAGCCGAGAAACGGTGATAGTCAGAGTAGAAAACGAGACCAGAACCATAGCCCACGACGTAGGGCCCCGATGTTTGATACTTATACACTACTGAACACGTCATTGGAGAACGTGTATCTACAGACTTGCAACGCTATGCAGTATAAGAAGCCTGCTCCAAAACCATCGTCGGAGAGGCAAATCCAAACAGGAAAGATCTGTAGATTCCATGAAAGTTATGGACATAACACCAATGAGTGTAGACATTTGCAGGACCTCATTGAGAAGTTAATCAGAGGGAGAAAGCTGGATCAGTTCGTTCGAGCGCCGCAGTCTGGTGACGCAGGCCCATCCAATCAAAATCGTGTACAAGCTCAAGAGAGACGAGAGGAACCTGCCCGTACAGGCGGGAGGTTAGTTATTAATACAGTCAGTGGTGGTCCCCACCCGGCAGACCGAAGCTGGAAGGAGATGGAGTCATATGCCAATTCGATCAGGCATGTTGATTTTGAATGTTGTAGTAGTTTTGACGAAGGGGCTCCGGCCAAACTACAAAGAACGATGGCAGACGACATCGTACTTAGAAACCAAGATGTTGATAGGGTCGAAGCCCCAACCATTGACCCACTTGTCATATCGGCCCGGGTTGGTCCTGCTTGGTTGAAGAGGATCCTGGTGGACAGTGGGAGTTCGGTGAACATTTTGTTTAAAAGAGCATATGATCAAATGAAGATGGAAGCCAAAGATTTAAAACCTTGTCAATCTAGAATCCATGGTTTCGATGGGAGTGCTAATATACCCACTGGAGTGGTGGAGTTGCCAGTGGAATTAGGAGTTGGAGAACGCCGAAGGGTTCGAATGCTACAATTTGTTGTTTTAGATATTCACTCTCCGTATAATGCCTTCTTGGGCCGACCGGCCCTTGCTGAATTCAGGGAAGCAATCGCCCCGTGGTGTTTAACATTGAAGTTCCCCACTGATCGTGGGATTGGAGTCATTCAAGGAGATCAGGCTGCTGAAAGAGCCTGTTATGTTGCGGAGTTGCGCGAGGCGCAGTGAAAAGAGAAAGGAAAGGGCGTAGAGGAATCTCTCTGCGTCCGTTTTGCGGATAATTGACAATTGGTGCCTGGGCCTTGGCCCGGGCACCACAACCAATTCCAAAAAGATTTTGACCCGAGAGACAATGATAACAAAGAGGAATCCACGGAGAGTCAAGCTTCTCCGGCTGAGCTGACGATTGATGTTCCAATCGACAATGATGATGACGGTTCAAGAATGTTGAAGGTTGGGTCTCAGTTAAGCCAAGAGACGCAACAGGAATTGGTTGATTTTCTCCGGGCGAATCTCGACGTATTCTCCTGGACGCACTATGATATGTGTGGAATCTCGCCGGACATCGCGAGCCACACCCTGAATATTGACCCGCGGTATATCCCGGTCAAACAAAAAAGGCGCGATATGGATCCAGAGAGATCTGTCGCCCTTAAAGTAGAAGTTGATATGCTGAAGGTGAATGGGTTTATCCGGAATGCTCTATACCCAGAATGGGTATCCAATCCTGTACTTGTTCGAAAACCAAATGGGAAATGGAGAACGTGCATTGATTATTCTGACTTAAATAAAGCTTGTCCGAAAGACAGCTTTCCACTTCCCCGAATTGATCAACTTGTGGATTCAACAGCCCGACACGAATTACTTTCGTTCATGGATGCTTACTCTGGCTATAATCAAATACCCATGTATGTGCCCGACCAAGAGCATACGAGCTTCGTAACCGATCTAGGACTATACTGCTACAATGTCATGCCCTTCGGGTTGAAAAACGCCGGAGCAACTTACCAACGATTGGTTAACCGGATGTTCGCTGACCAGGTCGGAAAAACAATGGAGGTTTATATGGACGACATGTTGGTGAAATCACGATACTCTACCGATCACATTAAAGACTTGGATTCGATGTTCAATACCCCTCGAAGATACGGGATGAAGCTTAATCCGCTTAAGTGTCATTTCGGAGTCGCATCCAGAAAATTCCTTGGGTTCATCATCAATGCCAGAGGAATAGAAGCCAACCCCGAAAAGATCTGGGCTATCAGAAATTTACAAACTCCAAAAACTATAAAGCAAATCCAGAGTCTCAACGAAAAGGTAGCAGCACTGAGTAGGTTCATATCAAAGTCCACCGCTAAATGCATCCCATTCTTCGGTTTGATCCGAAAAGGGAAGCGGAACTTCGAATGGACCACGGAGTGTGAGGACGCATTCAAGTCGTTGGTCCAACATCTTTCCACACCGCCAATTCTTTCAAAGCCGATCAACCACGAACAGTTGTATCTTTACTTGGCGGTATCAGAGAACGCGATCAGTGTTGCCCTTGTTCGGGAGGAAGACCGAGTGCAGAAACCGGTCTACTATGTTAGCAAACGACTCACCGGAGCTGAGAGAAACTATCCGAAGCTAGAGAAATTAGCCTACTGCCTAGTCATTGCCTCGAGGAAGCTCCGTCCATACTTTCGGGCACATCCCATAACTATATACACCGATCAGCCGTTATGACAGGTCCTCACGCGGCTTGAGACGTTTGGTAGGTTACTCAAATGGAACATCGAACTGAGTCAATTCGATGTTCCTTACACTCCAAGGAGAGCTATTCACGGTCAAGTCCTAGCAGATTTTATAGCCGAGTTCACTGTCCCTGAAGACTTACCTGAGACCAGCAAATCTCCTGAGTACATCTGTAAGCTACACACTGACGGTGCATCCAACGATCGGTGCTCGGGCGCTGGGGTAATCCTTGAAACCCCCGAGGGCCGATCCATAATGCTTTAAAGTTCGAGTTTTGTGCAACCAACAATGAAGCCGAATACGAAGCTCTACTTGCTGGTTTGAAGATGGCCCGTGATCTGAAAATTATCACGGTGGAAATTTACTGTGACTCCCAATTAATCGTATGTCAGGTCCGGGGTGAATATCAGGCTAAGGATCAAAGATTAGCTGCTTACCTAAATCGAGTCCGGGAGATTCTTGATCAGTTTGATTATTATGCCATTTTCTACATCCCCTGGGAGCCTGATCAGAAGGCCGATTCATTGGCAAAATTAGCAAGTACGGACGAAGCTCAGCAGTTGGGGCTCGTTCCCGTTGAAACTCTATCTTCTCCGAGCATTCGTCAGATGGAAACTAGTTGCACATTTGAGGCTACTAACAGCAGGGAATCGTGGATGACCCCCTACCAAGATTACATTGAACGTGGCATACTACCCGAGCATCGAAGTGAGAGAAGACAATTCTTCGAAAAGCTTCACGATTTGTCATTCAGAATGGAGTTATGTATCGAAGGGGATATTTTATTCCTCTTCTCCGGTGTATCGCACACGACGAAATCAAACGAGTGTTACACGACGTGCACTAAGGAGAATGTGGCGATCACATTGGGGGGCAAGCACTTGCCAAGAAAATACTTCGATATGGATATTATTGGCCTACCGTAAGTCGCGGTGCAATGGACTATGCCAAAAAATGTGATAAATGCCAAAAACACGCTCGGATTCCTAGAGCCCCGCCTACTGAGATAACCCAAATGGTCAGTCCATGGCCATTTGCGATATGGGGGATTGATATAATTGGTACATTGCCTTTGGCCAAAGGTGGCGCGAAGTATGCCATCGTCGTAGTCGATTACTTCACAAAATGGGCGGAAGCCGAACCTCTTGCAACAATCACGACGAAGAAAGTAATCAACTTTGTAGTACGCAATATCATTTATCGGTTCGGTCTCCCGCATACTATTATCACCGATAACAGAGCCCAATTCGACAGCGCTGAATTCAAGAACTTCTGTTTACGGTTCCATATCCATAAGAAATTCTCCACAGTTGCACACCCACAAGCGAATGGCCAAGTCGAAGCTGTTAATAAGGCTATCAAATCTATTTTGAAGAAACGACTGAAAAAGGCCGGGGGCAAGTGGGTTGATGAACTTCCTATGGCCTTATGGGCTTATCGGACGACTCACAAAACTGCAACCGGACACACTCCATTTTCTCTATCTTATGGCTCTGAAGTCGTTATTCCGGTCGAAATGGAAGTTCATTCTCACCGTGTGACATATTATGATCCGAAAACGAATGCCATATTACTTGCCGAATCCTTGGATATGCTCGATGAGAGGCGTGAAGAGGCTGATTTGAGGGCAGCCGCATATCGGAGTCGGGTCGCCCGAATATACAATGCCAAGGTCCGACCGCGGACCTTCGAACTCGGCAACCTTGTACTCAAAAGAATTTATCTGATTCCTTCTCGCATGAAACCAAATTGGGAAGGACCGTATGTGATTTCATAAAATCTCGGAGATGGCATATTCAAGTTATCGACCGTTGATGGTCTTACTCTGCCGAGAGCCTAGAATAGCGAGAGTCTCCATCGCTACTACACATGACAGGCTTTATTTGTTTTAGCCCGTTATTTCCTTTGCATTTTATTTCGCATTTTGAAATTTGAACTTGTAATAAGGCAGCTGACTTTGCCATATTTTCTTATTTCAGCAATAAAATGTTATCACTTCAAGCCAGAACTGTGATTTATTAAATACGCCGTAAAACATCACAATGCACGGAGAGCTAAGTTCCATCATACGGTGGGATTTAATTCAAGTAGGGAGTGACTGTGATACGACCGGTCACTCACTATGTGAAACCCAAGCTCGGGGGCATGTCATCACGTTAATATCTAAAAGGATTGATACATGACATCCTCACACTAACTCCATATTCCCAGAGTGCGAACTGGAGTATAAAAATTGAAATAACTCTAAGTCCCCGGAGCGCGGACTGGAGTATAAACACTAACTCCAAATTCTCGGAGTGCGAACTGAAGTATAAACATTGAAATAACTCTAAGTCTCCGGAGCACGGACTGGAGTATAAACACTAACTCTGGATTCCCGGAGTGCGAACTGGAGTATAAACATTGAAATAACTCTAAGTCCCCGGAGTGCGGGCTGGAGTATAAACACTAACTCCAGATTCCCGGAGTACGAACTGGAGTATAAACATTGAAATAACTCTAAGTCCCCGAAGCGCAGACTGGAGTATAAACACTAACTCCAGATTCCTGGAGTGCGAACTGGAGTATAAACATTGAAATAACTCTAAGTCCCTGGAGCGCGGACTGGAGTATAAACACTAACTCCAGATTTCTGGAGTGCGAACTGGAGTATAAACATTGAAATAACTCTAAGTCCCCGAAGTGCGAACTGAAGTATAAACAATCATTAACTCCAGATTCCCAAAGTGCGAACTGGGGTATAAACGTTGAAATAATTCTAAGTCCCCGGAGCGTGGACCGGAGTACAAGCCTTAACTCCAAGTTCCCAAAGTGTGAACTGTATCATAAGCATTGATAATCATCGGGCTCTCAGAGCATGAACCGAATTGTTGCTCGCAAATTATTCTAAGTCCCCGCAGTGTAGACATGCATTCAAAATTCGCAAAAAAGCACGGCCGTAAACCGATCATTACAACACTTAAGGAAAAAAAAGAAGAGAAGCAGCTGGGATGAGAAAAGCAATATTTTATTTCCATTGACTAGAAACAAGGACTTACGTGCAAATAAGTTCTTCTAAAAAGAATTCCTACTAGCAGGGGCCGAACCTGCATCTATACATGACCTACAAAAGAAAAACGAAAACAAGTTCCTATCTACCAAAACATCTGTTTGAGAGGCCGATCTATTTCTTCTTTTTCGACCTTCTTATCAGTGGTTCGTCGTCGGAATCACTAGGAACAGAAATCCTTCGTTTGGAGGGTTTCCTCTCCGGTGGCCGCTCTTCGGCCGGGGGCATAATGTCCACGTCTTCCTCAAAACTTGAACTTAAATGAAGGCTCCCCGCCGGAGGAGTTGAAGGGACCGGACCTGCAAGAGATGACGGGGTGGATACCCGGGTACCGACCACAGAGCCACTTGGCAATATCACATTTAGAGGTGCTGGACTATGCACCGTAGTACTAACTCCAGCACTGCCCTCACGCCCCGCAGCCTCTATTTCGGCGTTGATCTAGGCCAAGATTTCTTCGTCTCCAGCTGATTGGGCCTGGCTGGGGGCAGCGGTGGTCTGAGTTACAAAACTAGAGGCCGGCGGAAGATCACTGATGATAAACGGCAAGTCTGTAAAAGGGTCACCCTGTTGGCCAAGCAGCTCACTCACCATTGTTCGTCAAGAGATAAGGATCTCCCTTGCGCTGTCTCAGTAGACACTGTCGTCGTCACGACAGTCGTTTCAGTGGTGATGGCCTTTTGCCCTTGAATAGACTCCTGAGCCGAAGATGCCGGAGTATTTTCGGTTACTGAACAAAGAAGAGAAGGAGTTATAAGCAATCACTTCAAAACGAACGCTTTAATGTAAACGCACTTGAGATATGTTCAAAGTACCTTCCTCAGTTTGACTCGTTGACGGTTAGACGGCCTCAGAGACGTGCTCCCGAATAGGAGATAACCGCGGCTGTTCTGGGTCATAAGCAGGAACGGGTTGTGAATCAACCACGGATATAGGCTCTAACGGAGGTGGAGCGGTGATTTCAAGAACAGTAGCATGATGCTCAACACCTGATCCCTCTCCAACCTCCAGAGATCGACCACCAATCATCTCCTTCTCATAAACAATAATGGCGTCATGGAGGATCTTTTTCTCATCATCTGTTAGCAACCGGTTTTCGAGTTCAAATCGGTCGACCAATTCATCCGGATGCGCTTCCTCTTCGTCCTCAACCAATCGACCCCAAGCGCTATGGAGGTGTACCGGGTAATCTTGGAGCCAGGCAAAATTTCTGTGTCTCAACACATTGGCACTGTAAGTGATGAGAAGATCTTCAATATCGGCCTCCAGCCTGGTCTCCGCTTGTTGAACTTTCTCCACAACCTCCGTCTCGATCGCCTGGACCTTAGCTACTACCGCATCTCGTTCAGTCCGAAGCATCACGGCTTGTTCACACACCTCCTGGGCTGCGTTGTTCGCATCATCCATATCCTTGGCGATTTCGGCAAATTTGGACTCAAGCTCGTTTAACTCCTTCAGGGCTGCGTCCCTCTCGGCAGCGACCATGGTGTTTCAATGGCCCATATCCTCTATCGTGGCATAATGCTCACGTTTCATCCTATCCATCGTTGCCTGGGCTTCGTCGCCTTTTTGATAGCCTCTATTTCATATTTCCAAGAAGATTCAGCTTTAATGTTTAACACCTCAATAATACGGCTCTTTTGAGCTAACTCAGCCTGCAACTTCTCGATGGTGGCCCCACGCTCGAAGGCCAATGCCGACGCTTTTTCAGCTGCTTTCGCCCACACTTTGTACCGGGCATAAAAGTCGTGCACGTAGTCATGTACTAACTGCTCGGCTTCCTCTGGGATCCTTTTTAAGTGTGGAGGAAAGATATAGTTATCAAAGCAAATATTTGGAAAGTCTTTCTTTAGCTTAGCAAGCATGATTCCTCCTTCCCCTGAAATTTCCACGGGGGGCTGTTCTGTAACGACAGCAGTTATTGTCTCGCTTATGGAATGGCGGGATTCGTGCCTAAAAGATTGAGAAGCCGACTTGTAGTGAGAAGATTCAGAGGGACGGGAGACATAAGCAGGAGGCTGTATGGGATCTCTGGAAGGAGGAGGAGTACGCGACCGAGATCGACGCTTATAGCCTTTATCTTTATCATATCTTTCTTGACTAGAATACCCAGAGCGTCCCTGGTCGTAATCTCTGTCTCCTTCTCGTCTGCACGACTCGTAATATGAAGACTTGCGCGCATATCGAAGACTCTCTAACATTGAACCTCGCCCGGACATGGTATCTGTAGAAAAAAACAAAGTAGATTAATCACCCTTCGATACAGGTAGTTTATAGTCAAAGGTTATGCAGTGTTGTGAAATATGTATGAATGTGCAACCCCCCGACCAACCGGATGTATCTGCCACACCAGTGGGAAAAGACTCGCTCAAAACTAAAGTTTCTGAAAGTTCTTCCAATCCGGCATCATGCTGCATGGACACATCGTCCAGAATTGGAATATCGGCGAGCCCTTCGTAAAGACTTTCAGTTCTCGGAGGAGACATCTCCGAAATTCTAACTCCGGAAGCGGATCGGGCCGTAACAACCGATTTCCATCTCCCCTTTTTAGTTGGCTTAACAACAGCTGCCTTGCCTTTTCTCTGCTCCGTGACATCCTGAACCACATTTGTAGGCTCGGTCAACGGCTCATCATCAGTTTGGGAACTTTCAGAATCGGCTTCCTCAGCAATAATAATTTTGGGCTTCTTGTGCTTGACTCGTTTTTTCAAAACGGTCCTTAGTGCCCCGTCAAACTTTATACTCTGCCCCCGTTCGATCAACCCATAAGTCCAGAGATTCCTATCTGCCAAAAGCGACTTGATATCCCTATCTTCGCTCGGGACTTCTCAAAGTACTCGAACTATCTCCTTAAATTGTTCACCTTCAGGTCGCTGAATCGTTGCTGTAAAAAGGAAAAAGGATATAAGTTTCGTTTCGGCTACAATTGCCTTAGTAATTATTTGAGAACTCAGCTATACTCACGTCCGAATAACCATCGTCGGGCAAACCCCAGAGGACATCTGACATAGAACCATTCCGTCCTATAGTAACTCAGCCTGGTCCAGGACCCAGTGACCACTTGACAATTCCTCACCGCTTCCAAGAATGTGAAAGAGGGATAATCACCTCGGGTTTTGAAGTTGAATAGATATCTGATCTCGGTCGGGATTTATGGTCTATGAAGGTACTCCATGAAGACGATGAATAAACTGTTCACGGAAGCATATCCGTTCGGGTGTAGTTGAGATGGAGCGATCCTCAAAAAAGACAATACTTCCCTTATGTATTCATTGAATGGAGGAAGCGTCCCGACCGCGCACGCGTGGAGATTAAATGCCGTATACCCCTCCGACGGATTGTGTGGTCTATCATTCGGCCCCGGCAATAACACGTCATCCAGTGACAGGTCGTGCCTTAAGCATATTCTCCCCAATATATCTTCAGAAATATTGGATCGAATGGAATCCGACGGATTGGTAATGAAAGACGCATTGGGGAATTCGTCCGGGGCCGGGCCGATGATCTCAGGCTCAATATCCGGAATCTCTAGCCTTGAAGTGACCGTACTTTGAATCTCCTGCTGTTGCAAACTTGAAGATTCCATGACTAGCTAACTCATGAGAAACCATTGTTAGACGACAAAAGACCCGTGCATTCCCCAGTGTAAAGTGTATGAATGAATGTTGTATAGTGCCATGCGTTACTTGAATAAATGTCGCAGAGTTAAAGGAAATATGCAAACGACAAAGCTACGAAGTCCAGTTATAATGACCGTCATCGCTGACCGTCATCACTAAACCGTTCGTATGATGGAAGTTGATTCAGATAGAAGTTGTTATGGTTCCATCGACGAGCTTCAAAAGGTGGTCAAGTATGCAGTTTAATTATCAGGTCCAAATATGCAAGAATGAAGCTCGTCGGAATTATGCTAAGAAAATGTCAAACTTTGGTGTCCATCATAGAGGGTTTCGAACCGATCATAGGAAGCTCGTTCGAACCCATCATAATACCACTTTGAATCGATACAGAGGGGGCGCGCTTCGAATCGATGGTCAAGTGCCGAGTTCGAATCGATCAATGAAGGACGACTTCGAACCGATCCTTGGTTAGCTAGATCGTACCGAACAGGGAGCCCTCAACTTAACATCGATCACGTTCGAACCGATACCCTTCGTATCGATATAAAGTTGAGAACTTCGAACCGATAGCTGATGGATTCAAGGTCCATCGATTCGAATCCACCCATCAAGATAGTCAATCGGTGCGAACTACGTCAACCCCATAAGGGCATCCTAGGGATCGATGCGAAATCCGAAGAAAAATGATGCCGCCGTCATCGATTCGAACACGAGTCCCTAGGTAGTTTTGAAGCTCCTCCAAACCAGATCTGGTTTTACCAATCGCCAGAGTGGCCAATCGATGAAGAAAAGATAGGTCTGAAATAGCTTTTCCGTTTGGATACGAAGCTAATTACCTAGTTTGAGTGATGGATTCGAGGAATTAAAGACTTGGATTTTGGTTGATTCGGGAACGTGACACAATGTTTTCTCTCTGAAGCTTCGAAACGATGTAGAACACAGTAAACGCGAGGCAACAGTGAAAAGTAAAAAGTGAAAAAATGGCGAGGTCTCTGCTATTTATATGAAGCCCAGAGGGTGACCGAACCGTTCCGCATCCCAGTCAAATTGATCGGTCACAACCGGTCAATTCCTAGATCGGTTCGAAATCTGCCTTCGGATCCATGCGCTTGAAGCCTTATCGATATGAAGCGTACAACAGAGCATCAAGTCGCATTGATGCGAAACACATAGTGGGCACGTCAATTCGAAGCCCCTGTTCACGACTCCATCCACAACCTACCGGTACGAACGACGATTTCGCATCCATCATTTCCTATCGATACGAACTACTATTTCGTATCCATCCTTTCTTATCAGTATGAATGAACGTTTCGTACTCGTCCAAGCCATCGGATCGAATGTCGATTTCGTACCCATCATAGCATAAGCGTACTCCATCCATATGAATGTTGATCTCGAATCCATCGATGCTCATACCCATCGGTTCAAAATATTACATTCGCGCAACACAAATTCAATTCCTTCAACCTTCTATACCGATTCATGAGAGGATCGATACGAAGGGACTTTTCGAAACAACCATCAAGTGTTGTCTCAACTCAAAATTCCAAATCGGTTCAGGAGAGAATCGATACGAAATTCAATAGCAAATAAAACTGACAACGACTCATGGACGCACGATGTTAACAAGGATCAAACTAACATATGTGCATATATGTCGGACTAACATTCGATTTTAAACATTTACAGGGATCAAATACTCATCTTGTTACGAATGCAACAGCCAACAGCTAAGCAATATTATACAGCAATCAATCATATCAACGCAAGGATACAGCAATACAGAGTACGAGTCTCAACAAAAGGGAACGATGATTGTTCAGAAAGAAATTGCAGCTACTCAAAGCACGTCATGTTTCCACAAGACGTACTTTGGGGGGGAATGTTATCTCGCTTTTTGGCAAAGCCATGATACCAAAAGATCGATCGAAAACAAAGGACAGTTCGTCGCAGAGGTTGGTCATACTTCGTTTCATTATGGATAACGCTGAATTTTGTCCGAGTCCAGATTGAGCTACAATTGATAGGACGCGACAAGAAAGATCATGGAAGTCCGCATCTCAAATTTCAAGTCAATCCAAGTTCATATGCTCGAGTTATGATCGATTCAATTTGAAGGGAAAAGCCCAGGTTTCGAATCCATCACCAAACACCATTCGAACCGATCACGTTCGTATCGATTAGCTTCGAATCCTTCGGATTGTCTCGGATTCGACGCCATCAACATTGAATCCATCGAGCTCGTATCGATGGACCTCGTATCCATGGAGGAGTTGCAAAGCTCGTATCCATCAGGGAAACGCTCGTTCGAACCCATCAATGAAGCTTCGTTCGAACCCATCAGTGAAGCCTAGTTCGAACCCATCAGTGAAGCTTCGTTCAAATCCACCAAGTCAACTATCCATGGTGACGTGTTATCCATCAGTTCGAATGCGTCGAGATATATGGAGTCGACGCGGTCAACTCGGAGTGAAGACCGGATCGATTCGATGTTTGCGCTCTACGTCATCACAGAGGCGCGTGCCACCATCGATTCGAAACCATCGATTCGAAAGGATGGTTTCGAACTAAACAGCTGCGCAAAGAACGTCATCTCGTATCCATCATATCTTTCAATCTACTGATCCAAATGCCACAAAATTTTCACAGAAGCTTGCATACATGCTGAAGAATGTCCACACCAAATTTCACCTCGATTGGATGATTTTATCATCGATTCGAATGGAGTAAGAATCGATGCCAAAGTGGGCCCAAATTTCCTGAGACCGGGCGCGTGGGCCCCCTCACGTGCCAGAAGTGGTCTCCCGAGTTTTCAGCAAAATATCAGCATCCCATGCCTATAAATAGAGCCCCAGTGCCAACAAAAAAGGGATCTTTTGACTCTCAAGCGCCCAAACTCTGCCGAATCGAGATCTTCATCATCCTAATCATATTCTCGCTGATTTATTTCGGATTTCCAGTTGTAATTCGCTGTTGCTTGCTGTAATCACTTGTAAACGTTGAAAGAGAATCAATAAAATCCCAAAAACTTCAGGTGGACGTAGGTAACGCGCCGAACCACTATAAATTGCTTGTCTTTGTCATTATTTTACTGTTATCTGGAGTTTTTATTAGGTAATCCTCATTTTCAACTTATATTCTTCATTTATTATTTCTTCAAAAACTTCCGAAAGGTGTTGTGCCCAATTTCGGTACAAACATCTCAAATCTCAACAAGTAAATTCATTTTAGTTTTAAAACTAGGTCATCTCAATAACCGAGTTTTAGATCTAAAAGTGATTTCTCGTTTCAGGTTTCCAGTTCAAAATATAGTATTCCAGTTTCAACTTCTCTGTTCAACATTTTTTAGGTGGGTAAACAAAGCTTAAACTATTTAATCTTGATGCATGTGGAAGATATTTGAAATGATGATGTGTTAATTGATTGCATGAATGAAATTATGCTTGCATGTTTATAAATATGAAGCTGTTAAGTGTGCATGTCTGTATACATATATATCCCTGTTTTTATATTTACAGGCCAAAAATCTAGATCAAAATTCAAATCTCCTCATTTAATCTCTTATAGGCTGTGAAATTCAAACAAGTTATGTTTGTTTAAACATAAATTGAGTTTTAAATATATGTTCAAGTAAAATTAGTTGGAATATTATTTGGAAAATCAAGTGGACAGTGGAACACTTTAAAATATGTTAAATTCAAACATCATGATTCTCTGATTCACCTACATAATCCAAATTGTCTTTGAAAACTAGGATTTTTAAAAGAAAAATCACAAATTTTCAATTTGTAGATTGAGAGAATTCTCGGGTTGATCAGATTTTGGGTTTTGGGGATTTTCTAGTGATCATAAGGCTTGGGGTGGTAGGAATCGCTACTGGAGGAAGCGAAGAAGTAGGCGAGCTAGGGAAAAATGCTAACTGGATTATTAGACCACCGTGGTAGCGGCTAGGTGTCGGAGTAGGGTTTAAAACCCAGTTTTGGTCGAGGCTGGAAATCTGGTTACTACGTCGTCACCGGAGCATCGGACTCGATAGGGTATGGGGGAAATGAAGCGTGGGTCTTCGGCGAACATGTGGATGGAATTTCGTGGTTGCTGGTGGTCGGAGGCATCAGGTCGAGGTGGTTTTTAGTCGAAGTTTTCTGTCCAGTTTGATCATGTATGCTCGATTTTGATTGAGTGTTTAGATTGTAGTTCAGGTGGTCAGGATCGAGAGTAGAGGTGATCGTCGATGTTCTGGAGGTAGCGTCGATGGTCGTAGTTGCCTCGATCATTGGTGCACGTGCACGAGGGGTCTGTTGTGTCAGTGGTTTTGGAAGAAGTGTGGGATCGGGGTTTGTCTCTAGGAAGGATTGATCTGTCCCCGGTTTGGTCTCGAGTAGCTCGTGACTGGTTTTCATGTATTACAGTTTTAAAGTTTAAAAATATCATGTTTTTTTTTAAAAAAAGAAGAAAGAAGAATCTCTGGTCGGGGATCGAGTATATACAGGGTTGAACTCAGGTAATATTATAACATTTTTAAAATTTAAATATAAGCATGCTTTTACAATTTAAAAATAACTCAAGGTTAAATTATTTCTTAAATCAATTTTCTTTTATATAATTAATGCTTTTAAATAATTAGTTCATGAAGTTGTATGATTTATTTCTTAAATTCATTTACTTAAATTCTTAAGTTTATTTTAAAAACTTAAATTAAATGGTTTAATCAAATAGTTAATTAAAAGATAAAATGTTTTAAATTTATATGTTAATGATAATTAAGTAATTAATTAAGATAAATGTTTTATCTTAAAATTAATTAGGGTTTTTGGTAACTAAAGACTAACTAATCAGCAATTATAGATTAATTAAATTAATGAAGTAATTAAAGAGGAATTAATTAATAATTTAGGGATTAATTAATTAATAATTTAGGGAAATAATTTAATTAATTAGAGATTAATTAATTTGTAATTAGGATTAATTAATAAGTAATTAGAGATTAATTAATTAGTAATTAAGGATTAATTAATTAATAATTAGGGATAATTAATCAATAATTAAAGGATAATCAATGAGCAATTAAATAATTAATTGATTTATAAAAATAACTAAAGAATGATCAATTAAATTCAATAACTAATTACAATGGTTTGTAATTACTTAATTAAGCAGGGTTAGATAATTAATTCATAAGTAATTAATTTAGTTTGAGTTAACTAAATTAATTATAGTATGGATTAATAAGTCTTGCTTATGGATGATTTATTGTATAGAATGTCTGGATTGGTATTTATAGTATGATAATCTATGATATCCTGTGATGTGATATAATTTGGATATATCTGTGATAAATGTGTGTTATTTATCTATGATGAATGTTGTATGTATGCAAAGTTCTGAACTGAATTAAACCGTTTTACTTAAACAACTTGACCTTTAAATGGCTTTTGGATTTCGATAAGACCGGGATTGGATATCAAAAATTGGATTGTTCGAAAACCACATCGATCCAAGTTAAACGATTGATCGTGAAATCTCAAGTGAAGATCAAGATGAAGTTTCATAGTGCAAAGGCTATTGTCGTTAACTCCGAGGGTGATTCCAAAATGAGTGTAGCGAGATAGTGTTTTCGGTTTCGTTCGAACTCAGTACGAACTTGTATGGATAAATGCTATCAGACCATCGTCAATGGAGGACGATGGGCATTCCAAGATATGTGTTCTTAAAAAGGTAATCGTAGCCTTAAGCCTCATCAACTGGGAATAGCTAAAATAGGGGAGGTGCACGCAAGGCTAACTGGACAGCACCCAAGTAGGATAAGATTCTCCCCTTTCTAGAGGTCCCATTATTCGGCTGTGTGGGCGGTTGTTAGCCACATCCGCGAGGTTGTCTTATTCGGGCTATCCAGTAAGGGGTAGCTCCGGTCTTGTGCTGTAGGGGATCATGGTGGATCCTCGGTACAGTGATCTAGACCACATATTGTGACGGGCGGTACCCCAGTAGCCCTGCCATTGTATGGAATACAAACTCTAATAAGTTCCTGTACGGTTTTGATTGCGCCCAACTATGCTGGAACGTGAGATGTAAGCATTCCAGCTATTTCTTACTTTATATTAAAAACCCTAGACACCATTATAATATTACCGCATTTCCTATCAAATTTTGGTTATCGTAAGGGAAAAACTTATCCGTGTTTATTTTTGGAGAGTCTTATGAGATACCTTTTATTTTAAAGGTTTTTCAAGTTAAACAACTTAATCGTTTACTCACACCAGACCCATGTCTGACTCGGAGTTTATTCTGTTTTTCTTAAACTCTTGGATACTCAATTTTTTTTAGTAGCCAAGTGATCAGGTTTACTTGATGAATTTTGGGAAGCTTGGAGCAGGAGTCTTGGCGTATCTATATATCTATTTCCGCTATGTTTGTATCATCTGTTGTATTTTGGAATGCAATGAATAGACAGGTCTTTACGACTGTCTAATGTAATGTTGTAACTGTATTGACTCTGATATGTAATGACTATGTAATAGTTATGTGATATGTTATATTTTTTCGTTTCCGCTGTGAGATTCTGATATAGTTGTTCTTCCTTTCTATCTATTATCTTTTCTACCTATTTCTTTCTTAATAATGATACGTCTTTCTATGGAATGAAAGGCGGGTCGTCACATGAGTTAATTTTGATTTTATCTGCAAAATTATCCTCGGGTATGACTTTGAGTTTGGTACATGGATGTTGAAATAGTAATTCAAAAAATGATTTAGAATAGACTATTTTCACATAAGCAACAAAATGCCTTGAAGTGAGTAGTAGTAATACTGAGTTTGTGCGTTTTGGATATGATATAAAAAAGAATAAAATGTATCATTCAATGGGCATTGGAATTAAGAAAATATATTGAAAAAAAACATTTTGATTTTCAATCAAAATGCAGAGAAAGCGTGTCTATAAGAAAGAACATAAAAGTGCTAAGATATTTCTAACTATAAATAAACAATACACCACTGATTGTTAATGATGCACTTATGTTACAATTAGTTCTAGTTTGGTTATTTCATTCTCGATATAGTATTTGAAAAGACATCTTTTTTAATTAGTATAAAAGGATGTTGGGAATGTCCCTAATGATATACAAACACCATATTGAAATGTTTAATATGGAGCATGTAGGATGAATTCCTTATGCATTGGTAGTATGAATATCATGCAAACTGTATTTTCTAATATATCATATTTCACTTATGTATCTGATACAATGAGTGTGTATCAAATCCGAATTAAGATCACTAAATGGTAGTTAAGTGTATTCTCGAGTGTTTATAAGATACTAGAATGTTTATGAAAACAACAGACTCCTTAAGAAGGAGTATTTGAATTCAAATTTCATAAGGTGTTGCACCAAAAGTTGACACTACACTCCAATAGCAAATGAAATCACCAATAATTTAGATCTATCAAAGTAAACAAAAGAAATAACACAAGTTTTATAGCGGTTCGGCAAATTCTCATGCTTGCGTTCACTTTAATTTTGCTACCTTATGTTTTCTTTACGGAATACAAAGATTACCACTCAGTCTGACAACAATCTCATAGATCTTGGATTTAAGAAGGTTTGCGAAGAAGAAGATAGAAATAAGTCTAAAAGGAAAAAAGCCTAGAAAAAAAATTCCTCTCCAAGTTGTTATGGGCCTTCTATTCATAAGTAAATCGCCCAATGAAGTCATTGGATCACAAAATACTAGGTCAAACTCTAGATCAGAGAAAGTAGGAGGGTGGGCGAAGTCTTCCATAACATAAAATCATATCAGTCTAACTTTCTTCATGAAAATCACGTGTCTCTTTTATGTTGTCTTCTAGCTTCAATTCATCAAGCTCCGAGCACTTTTTCCTTCAAAATTAGATTATTGTGGAGCAGTTCTGACACGTCTAGTACTTATCCTTAGATTTTTGGAGTCGTTCAAGTGTTCATTTAGAATTGAGCTTTTTTGAGTCGTCCAAGTCTCCAGAGCTATTCCTTCATCATTCTAAAGTCTTATAAATCTATTCGAGCCTGTTCTAAGACTGTAGAAATTTTGGCCATAATACTTTCCCCTTAAAGTGTGCCTTGTAAATGTAAGGTGTGCTTTTCTCAAGAAGAAATTTCAATAATAATCAGTCATTTGTAATCGAGCTCTCTAGCTATCCATCGATCCAAGATGTAGCGAATCATCTGGTTCCTTCGAATTCACCTGCAAAACATAGGTCGTTCTAGACCATCATAGTTAAGTACTCTAGTCCTTGCTTAACTATTAATCGTAGATCATAATCATTCTGTGTTCATCCAGAGTAATCATATCATTAATCCATACCAAAGCCATCCCATGTTCGCCGGGGTTAAGTTATCACATATCATTATCAGAGCCATCATGTGTTTGCCTGGGGTAAGTTATCATAAGTCAATACCTATATTATCCCGTGTTCGCCTGGGATTTATTTATCTTAGGTTAATCATAAATCATTTAATTCTTAATCATAGGGGTGCATTGCCATTGATTAGAACATTGCTTATAAATCATCTAGTATCACTTAACATCCCATTATAAGTAAGCCCAACCGAATCGAGCCAATGTCAATCATTAATTAATTAGTAATCGTTATCCAATCATAAAGCATAAAAATCCTAAGATCAAGTCTAGATCCCTCTGGATCGCATAATCAATGTCTAATCTAGGGTCTGATCTCTTTGGTTCATACTATCAACCTCATGTCTGGGGTCTAATATCTTCGGATTGTATATTCATGTTAAGTCCAATCTATTCACTCCCCAATGAGGGGACATGATGTCCAAGCAAGTATGTTCACTAACTCTTTGGTGAGGGGACTTACCTTTCGTATACAAGTCCATCCTCTCGCTCTTTGGTAATGGGATTTGTACGTAATGGTTCATTACCTTATCTCTCCAATCGGGAGAACCATGTCCAATCAGTTTATATAACGATTATCATGTTAAATGATTTTCAAAACCAAACATTCATTTACTATATTCAAATCAATGCCACAAGAAAATATCCTAAACATTCCTATCATCAATGATTACTACTAAACATCCAACTTTGAACATGTGTAGGGACCAATCAAGGTCCCGCACACATGTAAACAGCCTGATATCAATTCCATGTTATTTATTTGAAACAAAAGGCTAAATAAGGGAAACGAACCCGACTCCTACTCATCCCAATCACGGTATAAACAGTCTCAACAGAGATTCATGGCTGCATCCTGATGCATTCGCTGCAAATGGTAGTTGCTTCCGCTTCAGCACTGTAGTTTGGTTCCTCATATACTATTGTAGCCGGTTGTTCAGAATCTACTCTTCTATTAAATCATGAATATGTCCACACTCGTTCGTTTCATGTCCATCCATCTCATGAAAAAGGAAAAATCTTCTGGATATTTTTCTCAACCTATAGGTTCTCTTATAGCTGACATTCAATAGGAGTTCTGCCCTCTAGTATCTAGGTATAGCCTCTTTAGGGTTTTGGTTTGATCAACATATGTAGTGAATTTAGATTTATTGCTTTGTCGCTTTGGTCCGTCGAAGCCTTCTCGGCTTTCTGCTTTCTTTTGTATTTATTTTATCCTACTCTTTATGGTCCTCCATCATCCGCAACATTAATTTCGGCATCTTTGGCTCTAGCATCTTCTTAAGTAGATATCTCTCAGATTTATGGTAAAACTTTAAGATCCATCGGTAGGTCACTTTCAAAGAAACTTTAAAGTCCTTCTTATTTGCAACTCCATACACTACCGGCATCAAAACTATCGATGGATTTGTTTTATGAATCACAACGGCTACTGCATTAAATCTAGTAAAATAACTCCTTAGGGTCTCTCTAGCCCTTTACTTGATGCTTAAAAGTGCCATCACATTCTTCAATGAAGAAATGTGAACTCTAAACTATCTCAAGATTATATCTACCAATTCGGCCTACGTGTTTATGGACCCTTTCTCTAATTGCCTGAATCATATTACAACTAACTCTGTCAAGTATAATGGAAAACAATATCCAATAACTCCCTTAGAAGCACCCAACTCCATATGTCACATGTGTCTCATCATATGAATGGTCAGAAATGTCTTTCACTGGTACAGTTCCAACATCGACAGTTAAAATTGGGTAAATTCCTTGTGATGGATTGTTGAATATGCGATTATATGATTTTTGTTTGATGATACTAAACATATATACATTCATTTAAATGTATTTGTTAATGTACTATTTTATTTTTCATAGATTAAATAATATTTGCTGAATAAAATAAATAACACAGAATTTGAATTCAAACAGAAATTTTGTTCAAACAAATATTTATTATAATTTTTGAATAGTACAAATTTGAAGCTCTCACTATATATATATATATATATATACACACACAATTTCAATTACAATACAAATTTTATTACATCATAATTCACATTTACATTTGCACCTCACTACATATCACTCACACTCGTATTTATCTTCTACTTCATTCCAATGTGAATCTAGCATCTGAGCAATCTACAAAAATATATATTGACACTTTTAAATTGAAAAGGAAATATTTTTTCAGTATAAAATTAAATGTAATTTTGAAAATATTATTTTCCTTAGTTATTTGATTGTTAGTCATCATTTAAATTTGAATTCATCATACACGAACAGCTTGTGACATGCATAGTGTATCAATGTACATGCCACAAGGCCGTGCACACTGATATATACACTTGATAAAATTATAGGGACAAGTGAGAACAGGTCAAACTCAAAACGCCGGGTTTAACTCAAGTGCAATAAAAATAATGTCACAATATTAGCATAAGGTCAAACCCAAGCTTTAAGCTGGATTCAACTCAGGTGCAATACAAAATTGTTAAGTACAAGTGAAAATGCTTGATCAAAGCAACGTAGCCTCAATAATGAAGAGCAAATGAAGATCCAAATATCAATGCCACTGCCTCAACAGTCAAAGCATCATATATACAAATGTGCTCAGGACAACCAAGCTAAATATGCTAACCAAAGTACACATGAAGACTCAAACTCAAGAAACAAGTTCACCATGCAACAGCAAGTGATAAACCAAAAAATCAAAATGTTCAACCCAGATTGGTCAACGAAACCACAGTGCAAAGTGGTGAAAGCAAACAGAGGTGGCAACATGAAACTGCACCAAACCAAACGAATGCAACTGATTTCAAGTGAATAGCAACAAGTGATGCATCAGTGAAACAACTCAACAAATGCATATACATCAATGTGCATACATGTACACAATGCTACAACAAATATGAACACAAGCTTCAGACTAAAGTAGATATCTACATGAACAACGAGTAGTCAAGCATCATCAAAGACATAGCAGAATGAAAGTGTACAAACAGTGGTGAATGCAGATACAACATGCATCAGATCAGGTCAAAGTAAACCAGAGATCGGCCATAACCATAGAGAAGCCAAAGCTAATGAACAGCAAATGATACAAGACCAACAATGCAATTGTATGCAAACTGCCTGAAGAATACAAGTTAAAGACTGCAACACTACAACTACAAGTCGCAATGTCAAGCCAAAGCAAAACCAAAATGAACAGCAACTACAACACATCAAATGAAACAGTTGCAAACAGCATATATGTCGAAGTCATGAAATAGCAGTCTCAGTGGTGAACCATGAAATCAAGTAAATCAGTAAATGATACAGTTGTGGCAAGTTCGAATAAATGCATAGCCACAACAATGCAGAACTACACGAGACGATGTACAAGATGATAACACATATATACATATGAATGCATATATATATATATATATATATATATATATACACACATGCAAGCAATCAAGTATAGTATCGAAATCATGGTATAAAAAATGTCGTGGTTGTCAAAGAATTTGAACAGGCCAAAAATGGTTCAAAAATCATGAAAATCAATTAAGAGTTTTACCAAAGCCGAAATTCAGTGATGCCAACAGAGAAAATAACAGACAAGCCAAAGTCACGGTAGAAATTCACATAGCAGCTTCATGTAACCAAAATCAGATATATCACAATTCAAATGGTACAAGTAAAATGACCAGAAACAATATCAGTGCAACGGTGATGGCCGAAGACATTATCAAGTCATGGAATCGCATAAACAAAGTCAAGTGACCGAGTTCAGCGGTTCAATATCAAATAAATGGCCAAAGTCGAACGAAATCAACATCGTCAAAATCAAGTCAAAGCCGAGGATAACAAGAACGAGAACGAACAGATCAAAGTCAAAACTGTGGTGAGAAAGGAAAACAAAGTCAGAGAAATCAAAGCCGTGACCATCAAGTAACACAAAAATATACGAATTGAAGAAGTCAGAAGTCATCACATTCATTCAAGTATAATCAAGTGGCCAAGATGAATCAATTGACAAATTCAAACAAATATATATGAACGAGAAAATAAGGATTCGAACCATATATAAGCAATCAACATCATCGAAAAAAAGTCATCGATTTCAAGCAAACAAATTAGAAGAAGCAAAAGCAAAGATCACATACCAGATTTACGAATTGAACTCGTCGAAGCAGCCGAAGTGAGCAACGAGGAAACGATCAATCAAAGCTACACGTGAATATCCACTTAATCGATCAACAAAGTCGGCGGTTTCACAAAATTTCAAAGCCCTAATTATAGATCGAAGAAGAACGAACAAGGAACGACCGCCATTTTCACGAAAGAAAGGAAAGGAGTAAATAAAAGAAAAACGGGCCAATAAAAATAAAGGGAAAAATATTTCACTTAAGAAAAAGTTGTGGGCCGGCCTTTACCTTTGTATTGGGCTTATAATTAGGGTTTTGTTTTTTGTTCTAAATTGTGTTTAAATTGTGTTTTCCATTTTAAACCGTTGTAATTTCTAGTCGTGTGACTAGAGGACAAACTACGAGGCGTAGTTTGAGAATTTGCAACTCAGTGGCTGAGTTGTGACAGGGTTTTGAGCATAGAGTTAGGTTAGTAAATAGCGAGTGTCGCGAGTTTATGTGTGTAAGCGTGTGACTACTTAATTTTTAGTAGAAACCTTTGGGGCAACACGTAAGCAGGGTTTTGCCGAAATTGGGTAAATTCCGTGTCGTTCTATTTCTGCATTTATTATTCTGCTGTTATCTGTGCTGCTATTATTTTGACATATTTGTGTTGAAATAATTTTATAAGCTTCCGCAATAAATTTTATAGTTAATAGCATCACCCTATTCACCCCCCTCAAAGGGTGAAATCGATTCTACATGGACGTTAGGGGTAAATGGACGAGCTCACGTCATCCAAACTCAGTCTAGGGGTCCACCTCTCACTATTTCTCTAATCATTTCAGCTATTCGGTCATGCCTCTGGAAAGACGACCCAAGAACCTAACTGGATCTCTGCCAACACAAGGTCGGGTTACCCCTAACTGGGTAACTACTGACACGAATATGTCATTCCCCGATCGTAACCGATCTATATCCGAGGATCCTCGATTTTCAACAACCACAAAGCAATAAATTTGCAGCAACAACATAGGTTAAGTATCTGGGCTCCATACCATGATATCACCTCTATCCATAAGGAATGACATACACTAAAGGGGCGCTACCCCTAATAACCTTGCTGCATTCTTCCTGTTTTGACCATTTCCGGGGTGTGAGGTCCGACGAAGTCTCGTCCACAAAGCCACGCTTTATACAAAAGCTGTGCTTAAATTCACAAATGCTCAACAGCACTTCGTATGCCACATTACCAATTTGGGAATGTATCACTAGTAACCATCAACTACATAACCTCTAGGGGTGTTAAGCTAAGAGAATAAATTCTCCGCCACCAACGGTAATATATTTGATAGAAACCAGCTTTACATCTCAAATTGTAACGTCAGACACACATCCATACAAGTTCGTTCCGGGATCGAACGGAACCAAATGCACTTACAAAGAAGTCCTTGCAATCCGGATATTCACTAATCACGATCGGACTTCCCATCACAAAGGGTAATAAATTTCTATATCGGGGATCAGCCGATGCAGAAACATTCGACGGTAATCCTTCCGTTTTCACAAATATCTGGTCTTCAACACCGGTCATCAAATGCAATTCATAACGACGTATCACATATTTAGAATGGGTTATACGACCCCAAGGTCCTTTCCCGGCTAACTCGAATAGTGAGCGCTTATTCAAAATAAATGTGGCATTCAAATTCAAGCAAATCACAACAATTACCTATTTAAAGGTAAATATTGATAATCGGATTATTTAACTATCAATAGGCATGTTCAACATCACCAAATTCCAAATAATTTTTTCAAATTATTTACTTTCCAAAATATCTTTACTAGATATATCATTTTCACACTTCAACCATTTGAAAACAAATTTTCAAATCACTTTTCACCTTTACCACTTTTGAAAACAAATTTCAATCATTTTCCTTACGCGGAAATACTTTCATTTCAAAATGGTTCATTTAAACCAATTAAATAAATCCACACCGATTTACTTATATTTACGTTCCAAATCCGTAAATTTACTCCCACTTCAAAAATAAATCAACGTTTATTTTTAAACAAATTTCCCTTCCTTTTATAAATTCCATAGTGGATTTACAATTCCAAAATATCTATGAATATACGATTTCCAAATCGATTTCTAATATTCATTTTCAATTTATCTTTAAAAGATAAAATCTCAAAATATTCACTTCATATTGGAAAACATTTCCATACTTATTTAATAATAAGTAATTCACAAATCCATTTATTTTCAACACTTGAAAAATATTCAATATACTTAAATCGAAATTTAGTATATATTTCATTCTTTAAAGAAAACGTGCGCTTAAACACATTTATTTGATCCAAAAAGAATGTTGCGTAAAACATCGTTACGACGACCCAAAATCACTAGTATAGGGATTCGAAATTTAGATAAAAATATAAATCCCAATACTATATAAAACATTTCCTTTCGGAAATCATTTACTATAACAACGGTGTTATAGTCCACCATTTCCTTCTATTTCTCGAAAACGGCTATTTCAACAATGAATGTTGAAATCTATGTTTTCGATGTTTAATACATTTTAAAACATCGTTAAAACGATTAACTTCATTTTATAATATTCATTTTCCCAAGCATATCCATTTTATTTAATAATATATCCATTGTCCAAAATCGTGAATATACTTCCTTAACCCATTTCAACATTCAATTTATCAAATTCCATTGATTTCGAATTTATAAACAATGTCCATAAATTCTATTTCTATTTATAAGCTTCGATTTATAAATCTCCTTTATAAATCCAATTCAATTTATATAACTCAATTATATACCAAAAGTCCATATAAGTTAAATACTTATAATCCATTTATTTACAAAATCGTTCTTTTTAAAACTTCTATTACTTATAAGATTCATTAATATTTTATAACAACTTCAACTTATAAAATCTCCTTTATTAACAATTTCTATTAATATCCCATTTAAATGCCCAAAATCCAGTTTATAAGTTAATTACTTATAATTCTTTTATTTTACAACATCTATTCATTTTATAATCTTCACAATTTATACATCTATAATTTTCAATGAAATCCATTTTATACTTCATTTTACACTTAATAAACTCGTTTTATAATTCCAATATTTTTAATTTATAAATATCAATTTTATAAATCTTTTATATAAATCGTTTATAAAAATTTAAAAATCCAAATTTAAACTATTTTATAAATCTATTTATTTTAAAAATCATATTTTGGTTATATTTCACAAAAATCTTAATTTTTTTATAACATAAAAATCTATAACGTTTTACTTATTTAAAATGAATCAATTCAAAATTTTAATAAAATATATACTTTGAAAAATCATTTTAAAAATCCTTTTAAAATCAAAATCGTTATTTTTAAACTTTAAAAATGGATCCGATGATGCAACAGCACTAAATAGTCAATCACGACATCCAAATATCATATATCGATATGATAATCAACAAATATCACAATATCTGTAAATTAATCAATACAGTTGAGGAATCAAGTTGGATCCCTCCAACCTGTTTCCCTGCATCCACAGATGTTAGCACAATACCAATTCCGTTCCAGTGCGGAATTATTGCGGTATATGGGATTTATAAAATATTATCCGCTTAATAGGCGGCGCAATAGGGTCTCATCCGCTATATAATGCGGGAAAATCAACTCCAAGTACACAAATAATACCAATTTCACTGTACTGTGAAATATTCGCGGTATATGTTTTTAATAAATAACCTCCGCTTACTAACGGCGTATAATGTCTATTTTAACAATCAATAGATAACAATCATCATTCAAACATACATTCAAGAATTTTGAATATAACTATTTAAAATTTAAATCGAAACAATTCGATTGAGTGAGAAGTTCTCACCTTGCTTTCAATTCCGTTTTCGCGTTTTATTTCGAATAAAATTAAACGTGCGTTTAATTTTACCCGAAATACTCACTAGCTCCAAACGATTCCAATCTACTTTCATCGCGTAGTGCTCGACAAAACGAAGACAACGCATCTTGTTTCGTGCATTTTCGACCTTGTATGAAAAATTTATGCTATTTTAAAGTTTAACGAATTAATATATATGAATTTACAAATTAAATTCTATTTTCAAATCCCTAAATTAATCGTGGCTGTCCATCTCAAAACCCTTGGATCTGGGCCGTCCCTCCCTCCTTTCATCTCCTTTCAGTTTTGCATGACACCCCCAGGAACCCATAGGCGCCCTTAACCATCAATCATCGCGACCAACTCGAGCATCGTGAAGTCGATCAGCACCCTCCATTTCGAAGCCCCCAACAAGCTCGACCTTCAGCCACCAACACTTGAAGTTCGGCCTCCTCTATGCCGAGATCTCGACCCACGAACGTGTGCCCTTTGAGGCCGGTTTGTCGTCAATTGGCTACATGGATTTCGATCACAGTCGTTCACAACGTAGAGCTCGCGAAGCTCTTTAACTTTCTTTTAGGAATCGAAAGCTAAAAGGGTTTGGATTGGAAGATAATTGGAGGAGAAAGTTATGAATTTTCGTCCATTGGTATAGATAGTGGCGACTGGCTTTGTTTCTAGGGTTAGGTTTTTAGTTTGGATGCAACTGAAAATAGTTAGGTCCTTTTATAAAAAATAGCCAAAACACTATTCATCGAAAAATTTTCGAACTCCAAACGAAGCGTGCCGGTTGGCGTTTCTAAGGATTACCCCGCGTTCCAAACATAATGGAACATGTTTCGGAGGCTAATTCGATCATCTGTGCGAGTTATGGCAATAAACGATCAATTTAAATTAAATCAATTCAAACTAATTTCTATGCGTTTTGGCTTGCCCCGGACAAATGGTAAATCCGGTTGACACAAAATTTGAAACCTTATAATAATATCACATTACGGATCCGATGAAACTGGTTTCGTCAAAATCCAAGACTGTTTGAAAAATGGCTATTTTAACTCGTCAAATTAATATTAAAACAATTTCGATGCGTTTCGAGCTGCCACGGTCAAACGAAAACTCCGATTGCTACGAAAATTGAAATCCGATAATAACAAACTATTAGGGATCCAATGGAACTAGTTTCGTCCAATTCTGAGACTGTTCGAAAATTGGCTATTTTTCAGTCGATAATTAAATATTAAAATATTCAATTTTCACAATTAAACTTTTAATTCAATTTTAAAAGTTCTATAACATCTCTATAACTTCAATATGATTAAATAAAATTTTACAAATCATTTTCAATCATATCAAACTCGATTTTCAATTATTTCTGTAACTTCAACTATTAAATTATTGATTTAATTATCCAATTAAATCTAATTATTCAAAATAAAATTATTCGATTTATAAATTCCACTTATTAATATTTAAAATTAATTAAATATACGAATTTAATTTATACCCATGATTTTCAAATCCTTTCGTGCATTGATCCCATCTTTTGACATGTCTTTATGGTTCATAATTGTGTTGATCAAATGTTTCGTGACATTCATCTCCGTATGCATAACATCAATATTATGTCGGGTCAAATTTGTTTTCCAATATGGCAAATCAAAGAACTTCGACCTCCTATACCATGCAGGAACTTCTTCATCGATTGTCTTTTTCCATTTTCGACCAATTTTCGGTATGTTTTTACCAACATTCATTTTTATATTCGCTACCTTTTTTTCAACTTGATAACCAGTCAGTGGTTTTGGAGGACGCTTAAGTTCTTGCTCGTTGTTGAAATTTGTCTTATCGTATCGAAACTTGTGTCCGGACGGAAGAAATCTACGATGTCCCATGTAACAAATCTTCTTACTTTCTGGGAGATAAACAGATGTAGTTTCTTCTCCACAAATAGGACATGCAAAGTAGCCGTGAGTTGTACATCCCGATAAAGTCCCAAGAGCGGGATGATCATGGATTGCCCACAACACTCTAGCTCTCATTATGAACTTAGATTTCTTAAATGAATCAAATGTAACGACTCCTTCCCATAACTGCTTTAACTCGTCTATCAAAGGTTCTAAATAAACATCAATATCCTTCCCCGGTTGTTTTGGCCCAGAAATCAACAGTGTTAACATTGAGAACTCTCTTTTCATGCACAAAGACGGAGGAAGGTTATATGGTACTACAATTACTGGCCAACAGCTGTAAGGGTTAGTTAAAGAAGCATTCGGACAGAAACCATCTGTTGCTATTCCAAACGTGATATTTCGTGGTTCAGCAGCAAACGAAGAATCAAAAGAATCTGTAGTTTTCCATTGAGAAGTATCACGCGGATGACGCATTACGATTGTACCAGACTTGGCACGACCATGCCAGGTCATCGCTTCTGCTATCCATGGTACAGTATACAGTCTTCTCAATCTAGATATTAGAGGAAAATGTCTTAAGGTCTTTCGAGGTACTGTGGTAGCTTTTCTCTCTTCGTCGAATGATGTCTTATATCTTGGTGCGTTGCAATTTGTACATGAAACTTTGTTCGCATTATCTTTCCAGTACAAGATGCAGTCATTAATGCATGCATCATAAGTTATGTAATTCATCCCAACTTGCTTAATGATCTTCTTCAGCAGTGGCAGTATAGAGACTGCAGCAGGACTTCAAATCAGCAGTAGAAAATATCGCGTAGGAGGCAAGCATGAGCCGACGATGGATGATGGAATAGCCGAGTATGCAACGGTGATTATTTGGAAAGCGTTGATCTTTGAAACCCTAGTTTATTTGGGTTCGAGCATCGCCAACATGAAGATTGCTTTTGAGCTGTAACTTTGAAGTAAAACAGATTTTTGGTGTTGCCCGGCTCAGTTGGTTGCCCCATCCCAGGGGCTTGGTGGGCTTGCCCCTGGGCCGACCCTGCCTAAAATATTTACGGCGGTTACAAACCGTTGCTAATTAGCCACGGTTGAAAACCGTTGCTAATTGGAACGAAGCGCGCCAAAAATTATAGCTCAAAAGGATGAAATTCACCGCCATCATTTGTCTCCAAAGAAGCTACGGTTAATAACCGTTCCCAATTAGCAACGATAACAAACCGTTGCTAACTGAATCAAGACGGTGATTAACCGTTGCTAAATGGCAACGGTTAATAACCGTTGCCAAATGCGCGAATGGTTAGTTGCAAATCTCAGTATTTGGTGTAGTGTGTATGTTATATACTGTTTTGTATTTAGTCCCACATCGTGGGATTAGTTCTACCACAAGCTCCTAGGCCTCTTTATATAAGTGCTAATGTAATGTAAATAGATAATCCATTTTCAGGAATAAATAATATGTCTTCTGCCTCTCTCTCTAATGGTTTCTACTTTCTTTATTTTATAACATTAATTCAGTTGTAGGATGCTTATTAATACATACATTTTATCTTTTTGTGCGCCAAAGGTGACCAAATCGGAGTACCTTAGAAGAAAATAGTACTTCACTTTGTAGCAGCCGATGGACACATCAGATGCATTAGATTATTACTAGCTAAATTTGTTCCTAGCGAAGCTCAAAACATGTATGACATGAAAGGCTCGGTGTCTTCTTTGGACTTTAAAAACAATCGCGCATGAGTTCATTCATATGTGCAAATGTTTTCATGGTTTCAACTTTTTAGAGTTTAGTGTTATATATGTGTGTGTATGTATATGTGTGTGTGTGTATAACACTTTCTAGATTTGTGAATAAAGCAGTGGGTAGTGATGTAATAGCTTTACATTCAGCAGTGCTATATGGTCGCTCTGATTGTTTGCAACTTTTACTCGATCTTCAAGCAAATGTTTCTACTATGACTTAGCATTATGGGTTATCTACGACTAAAATGATTGGTTAGTTTCAGCTAAACTTGTTATCTATACTTTTATCAACTATAAATAGAAAAGTATTCAATTAAACCACTAATTCGAATTGCCATTTGCATATACTAAAATGATGAATTTGGCTGAATTAATTCATATGTAATAGTGATAAACACATGCTTATTCAGTGACTTATGTTATTACTATTGATTACCATCAACAATTAACAGCCATGGATTACATAAATTTAATGGACCATATTCGGGTGCATTTGCAGTACTAAATATTAAAAGTGTCCATGAACCAAGCTCTAGATATAATAATCAAATGTGTAAAATGAAACTTCAGACTTTTGTGTTAAAAATTTACAAGATCAGAAAACACTGCTTTGCATTTTGTAGCACTTAGGTGGAAATCTTAAATGTTTTTAGGCAAAGTAACCTTTGATCTTTTTTCACGTTCTATAATCAAAAAACACTTTTTTTTCTTTAGCCAAATTTATTTCCTTTTTTATTGCTTCAGTTGCTTATTGCTCGACAATAATTTCAGTATAGTGAATTGCATCTTAAATATTGTGTATAGATTAACAATGAACTGCATTGGGTAATTTTTATTGCATGTTAATATTCCTATGGATTTTTAGCAGCTAACTAATTAAAACGATGATAACATATTTACTGTTGTAATTGTTTTGGCACCCCCTTCGTATTTTCCGCTATGCGCGCACTTCATGTAGTGTAGAAAAGACAAGACCACTGAACGAAGCTTTTTCTGTGCCAACGCCAGGATTGGATATTCCTACATCCTTTAGAGCACATATATTTTTATGGTAACATTTATTTGTAACAAAAGGAATTCCTTGTTGTTACATGCTAACAATCCCATATATATGCTGATTTCTTTTAGAATATCCTGCGATGTGAGACTAGGCCAAGTTGTTTCACAAAGAGTTCTTTTTTTGCACGGTTGGAGCAAGCCATGTTCTAACTTATAACTCCACCTTAATGAGAATCTCGAGCTCAAACCACATATTGGAGAATACTTAGGTAAATGCTGCATCATATTGGTCCCATCGAACCATCGGCTCTGATACCATGTTGAAATTTTTGGCACCTCCTCGCATCTTCCAATATGTGCGCACTTCATTTAGTGTAAAAGAGGCAAGACCACTGAACGAAACTCTTTTGGTGCTAGCGTCATGATTGGATATCCCTACATCTCCCTAGAGCACATATATTTTCATGGAAACATTTATTTATAACAAAAGGAATAACTTGTTGTTACATGTTATCGATCACATATATATGCCGATTTCTTTTGAATATCTTACAATATGGGATTAATCATAATCCAATCTACGCACTCACTCTAATACAATGCGAGCCACACTTAACATTTACCAATGCTTAATTAAGAAAAATAGATGGCTGCCAGTTGATGTTGCAAAAAAATGGGGACATCGCTATCTTGTGCCTTTACTATGAGTATGGCCGCATTATGAAAAATGAATTTGATAATTACTGCAGTTATGGGTTGATCTGAATGACCCAGACAGTGACCTTTTATAAGTTTTATTAGATAGAGAATCAGAAAATTACCAAGCATTGAAAACTCAGTAATGGACCAGGTACAACATCACTAACATCCACATAAATCAGCATTGTTGTAAGGAAAAATCAATATTGAAACATGGATCCAATAACATCAAAAGTAATATTGGCGACAACATTAGTACTAATGACTCTAACTGCTCAGGATATCTAATTTGCAACCCAAATAAATACGTTCCTGGGAGTGCCTTCGAAGCAAATTTAGTGGTCGGGATGTCCTCAGGACGCTGACAGTGATCGGCAATTTTATCAATTGTCAAAGGCTCTACGGGCTCTCTACAATTGCAAAATTGAAAACGCAAAATACATCACAGTTTGAATTATAAATTCCTGCCGCAAAGTAGTGAAACTGATATATTAATGGCAGATTCTAGATGATAAATAGACACTCTCTTGTAGAAGCAGTATTCAGATTTTCTATTGTATTGAGAAGAATATGTAGTGAAATAATGAGTGTTTAAATTCAAGTTATCAAGTATTTATAGGTTATGATGTCTACGGTACAGCGGAATGTTATGATTCCCTAGGGTTTATATGAGTTCTACGACTCATCTTTCTTGATATAGATACAAATAATAGTTTGTATTAGATAACTACAAAAGGTGATCATAACTATCTTAAATTCAACTAATAAACAATTTAAAACATACATATTAATTATTCATGTGTGTAGCACGAAAGTATAAATAACAAAGTCAAATTTACAGCATATCCAACAAACTTTTTAGAAAAAAATTATCCAACTGTATAACAAGAATATAGTAACTATACAAGCATAACAAGTATTCATAAATATGGACAGTGAAGACAAACCTAAAATGTCCGGCATAAGAGCTCAAGTTGGTCCATGCATATTTACTTTGTTAAATTGCTGTTATCAGTTATATCTTAGATTATATAAATACAGTCATAAATAATGTTATGAAGTTGAAAATATTAGGCTTGCTTGCACTGCGTTGTTGGAAAAATCCAAAACCCAAAAGTCATAAACAAATATAAGTGCTGCTTTCCAGCAAGAATGAATGTAAACACTCAAACTCATCTAATTAGTTTTGACCAAAGTTTATTTGAAGATTATGGCAGTAAGAAAATGAAAAATATGTGCAGTGCTCTTTGATGTTGCCCAATGCGTGGCTAAGGTTTGAAGAAACGACATCCACGATCACCTAAGGTACGATACATGTATACACATAAACAATGAAGTCTGGTTCCAATAACAGCATCAGTAGGATCTCTGATTCCAACATAAATTACAGATTAATCAGAAATAGTTTTAATGAAAATCTATAATATATCTGCATAAATAGAAGTAAATTAAACGAAAGAAATGAAAGAATAATGAAACAGGCTATTGACTTTGTGCGACTATATAATGTCCAAAATCAATGGTGACATCGGCATCTCAAAATCGATAGTGACAGGCGATGATTCAACCCAAGGTAGAGCAGCTTCAAGTGAGGTCGAATTTCTCATACCTTGACTCCAATTTGATTGCAGGTGGCTCCGATCTGACGCAGCACGATCTGACTTTGAGGCATAAATTTTGAGGCAAACAATTGTGTCAACTGGTGAATGTTGTGATTGATAAACAAAAATTTGGTTTGTTATGTCGGGGAAGATCTCTGGACGGTAGATGTCTTAGGGATCAAAGAGGAGTAGTTGGGATTAGATAAATTCTAGGTTTTTATGGGCTAGCAACCAAAGAGAATAAAAAATAGACGGCATGGCAAGCGGGAAAAATGAAAACAAAATCCACCTAGAATCTATACTAAAATGCTGCAATTATACAGGGATTAAAGAAACAGTAGCATTTAGCGTTCAAACGCTGCTATAAAATGCAACCAAAAGGACGATTTCTTGTGGTGCTTGTTTGAAATAAAGGTGTTATCTTTCTATTATATACTTATTATAATATGTTATATCAATTAATTTAATTAAAAAAATATTTAATAGAAAATCCATAAATGCTATTTGTGATAGTAGTTATAAAGTGTTGTGATCATGAGTAATTTATCACAATAAAAACAAATATACCATTTTAAATATTCCAACTCAATATGCATCGAGACTGGATATCAATATATCTGTTGAGATTAGAGTACGTAACCCTCTCCAAACAGTGCATTACTCATGAGTGTTGAGGGCACTAGAGGTTACGTATTGATAATTATTAAATAAGTATGAAATGACTCACTCGATAGTTTTATGTTGGTTAATATATATAAGATCGAACAGAAAATATCGATGTGACTGATTTACACAGTTCTCTCGACTTGAGAATATTATGGATCTTCAATATGAATGCTCCGTTTGATTATAGTCAAATCATGCCACGGCGTCCATCGATGGGCTATAGTTGGATCAATGAAAGTATTGAAAGTGAAGCACTATTCAAGAGAGCATTCGTCTTCTCAGTTATATGTGGTTAGTATATGGTCAACTCAAGTTAACTCAATGTCAAATCTCTGGCCAGAGTAGTTCAGTTAATAATAATTGTTATTACTGAACCAAGGAATTTGTGTTTGGACTATAGAGTTGAATATGAACGATATTAGAATTTTGACCATTACCGAATTCCATAAGTCCAAAGTGATGTAGTTTTGACGGAGAGAATTGGTGTAAATAATTGTCACAGCCGGTTAACACTTAATAATATAAAATTAGTTTTTATCGAAATTAAGTAAGCAAAAAAATTGACCAAAATGTCACACCACTTGCTAAGTGACGTGTGAACATTAACATTTGAATAGTTCGATGTTAATCGCTGACCGAATTTACAACCGACGAGCCATACAACCGAAATGATAAAATTTTAGACTAAATGATTTAATTATTTTATAATTATTATAATTAATAATATTTATGAAATATTAATTATAAAATTTTGAATGAGGAATAAATATTATTGTATATTTTTATAATAGTTATAAATATACCGATCGATATGCGATATTGACAAGCAATTAAATTAGATTTAATTAATAATATTTATTTGGGCTTAAATTGGAAATTAGCCATGATCTTAAGATGTTATTTTGATAGAAATGGGGCTTGTAGAAGGCGATTAAAAAGGCTAGAGGGGTTTGGAGATCGATGGTTGAGATTTGATGAGAAATGGTATGCGATGTGATCCACATTTCTCTCTATTTCTTCCACTATAAAATGACCCTTAACCCTAATGCAAAAAGGACTTTTAGCTGTCATTTCCCTATCATTGTTGCCGACGACCTTTTCACAATGAGCTCCAAAAAAATCATCTCAAATCAATTTAAATGGCGATAGTTATTGGTTAGCTAAAGGTCTGTAGTTCAAAAATTAGCAATCTGGCGAATCAAGAAGATTTCAAAAGAGGGAGAATTCATCATTACAAGTGTGCTCTAAGGCACTAGTATTAGATATGTATTTACTATACTATATGATTTATAATTTCTGGGTAATATTACAGACACACACACATCATTATTATATTGCTAGTTAGGTGAGATTCTTATATGTTTCATCAATGTTGTCACATATTAGATTGGTTATATATATGTTTTAATTTATTTAAAAAACACATTATATATATATATATATGAAGAGCACTACCAAATAAATTTTATTTTAATTATTATCATTTTATTAATTGATATATGTATGTATGTATTAACATATTACCTAATGTTTGCACAAAAAATGGGCAAACACCTCCAAGTCGTATGAGTTAGTTGATTTTATGTTGTTTTTAGTGATTTGGGTGATTTATGCAAATATATAAAAAGTATGGACTAAACTGTAAAAGACACACAGATTTATAGTGGTTCGGCCAGAACGTGCCTATGTCCACTTTATATGTTATTCTCCTTTTCTCTTCAGATTACAAGTACAAAGCTTTGATTACAAGTAACTGAAAGTTGTTTGAAAGTTCTATCCGTGCTTGAGCTCTCCAACTTCTCCCACATTGTTGTACCCCTGCCCCTCTATTTATAGAGTGAGGTTGGGAGGCAGGGGTCTTGGATGTATATAGCTGCCGGTGGGCCTGGACTGATGCAATCTGGCCTGGAAGTGTTGGTTCGGTACGCCTTGGTCCGGTGGTAGATGGTTGGAGGGGTTGGTCCGGTGAGGCCTTGGACCGGTGGAGGTTGACTCGGTGGTGAGTTGGTTCGGTGAGGGTTGGAGCGGCAGTTGGTTCGGTAGTATGTTGGCTCGGTGGTATGCCGGTTCGGTAGTGCATGGAAAGATGGTTGGATCGGTAGTGGGAGGAGGTAGCTGGTTCGGTAGCAATATGGTCCGGCCATGCTTGGAGGTGAGGTTTGGACCGACAGTGCTTGGGAGTGGAGGATGGATGGTTCGGTTATATCTCCTTCATACGAACTCCGATTAACCTGAAATTTGAAACATAGCATTTCCTAGTCCTTATCATCATTTCCAATCAATTTCGTCTGGATCGGAGCTCAACCAGATTTTGGCGATATCGGTCGCAGCTTTGATCCCAATCGATCTCCAACCCCGATATTCAACATTCCTTGCCAATTTGTTGATATTCCAGTTTTGACCAAAAATGGGATAACACCTAATTTTAATTATATGACTTGTATTTAATTATATCATTATATCTTGTTAAAAGCTGAGCCTATATTTTATAAATACATATCTACATAGATTATTTTTTCGATGGCTGTAAATTAATATCTAATCTTTATTCACTATTATTTAATATTATTTAAATCGATATACTAATTAAATAAATCATATAAAATAATATGTTTTCTGAAATTTAAATTTTAAATTTTTTAGCCTCATAAACTTTCAGCCTTAAAATCATAATTTAAAAATCATTTTTTATATTTTGAAAAAATCAAATCAATAAATGGTTGAAATAAATTAGTTGACTAAAAATAGTATTTTGACTAAGAAAATTCTAGAAATTTTTTAACTTTAAAATATCATGATTGATTTTTTTTTAAAAATCGAATAATATAACAGAAATATACTTTTTTATTGTTATTTTACTATATTTTGAGTTAAACCTATATATTTTTAATGTAAAAAAATATAAATATTTTTTTTGTATGTGTGTTCGATTTAGAAAGGTTTAAAAATATATATTTTTAAATACATAATTAATATACATACATATATATATACACATACACATAGATATATTTAGATATTATAAATATACTTATATATAATAATAATCATTAATATTTTTACATATAAGATACATACATATACGTACATACATACATGTATATACAATTTTACATAGTTTTTAATATTTATATAAATAACAAGTTTACATACGTACATATATTTGGACAAAATTCAATACATATAGGATGAGCTAATATGTCCTCGTGATGTAAATCACAACATTTATATATGGACATGTTGTACCCTGCAAGGATTATTATGTTACACATGCACACACATACATATATGTATATGATATATATATATGTGTGCATTATTATATTTAACCAAATAAAAATTAAATAAAATTATATCTATAATTTGTAAATTTAAATGAAATAAGATATTTTATTTAAATTAAATTTTGAAATGTTCTAAATAAATTAGATTTAATAGGTTTAACAGGATAATTTTTTTGATATTCATCCATAAATTTCGCTGCCGGTTGGTCTAGTTCCAATAATGTTATCGGAACCCAATAGATATGCGGTCTAATTAGTCATGTTATGGATAACCAATTAAGCTTACAACCCAATTAGTAGAGTGTAAGAAATGTGGTTTCGAAGGATTGGATTTAGATAGTCAAGTATTCTGCCATACTTGGCTACCCGCCTGGCCTGAGCAGATATGTGAACCCAAAAGGTTGCCCTTAATAGAATAGGCCTAATTTGAATTGGGTCTTGGGCTAATTTTCAAAATTATTTGAAATTTTAGCAAAACTAACCGGGTTTATAGTGGGTCATGCCACTACGAATATAATAAGAAAATAGATTCTCTACACATGCACAGAACAGTTAAGCTTGTTTTTATAGTGGACAGACCACTTAATACAACAAAAAACAAAAGAGAACAGGAGCTAGACAGAGAGTCTAGACTACACGGAAGGACGAAAGTCCTCCCATCATTACTGATATCAACATCACTACCAGGTCCTCTGACATGCTAAACGGCAAAAAATTACGTAGCCAATAACAGATCAAAAGATCTCGAGAGAGCAGAGTAGAGATAAATTCGGTCCCAAGAAGGATCCAAGAGTTGCCAACAATTGTAAGCATCACCAATACCAGAGGTCGCAAGAGATAGACCATCACCCTCAACATGATAAATAAGCCTCCTAGTCTAGTTATTACCACCAAGGGACATGTGATAATAGAGTATCCGTGGGTCATACCTTTTCTGTGGTCGTGTGTACCCAAGCACCGTCGTCTGGTTCCCAGTTAAATGATCTCATCAACAGAATCACATTCTATAGCTTCAGAATCTGATTCCGTGGAGGGAGAATAAGGAATCTAATGACTAACGGCAGATAAACTTACCTTAGGGACCCATTTCATTTTCGTCCTTGGTAGGGGTGACTTTAGGAGCAGGAGGAAGAGGAGCAATCCTAGAACACTTGTCCGCATAATGTCCAAAAGACTGACATATCACTACACCACAAAAGGCTTTTAACAGCGTTTGATAAACGCTGTAATATGATACAACAGCGTTATTAGAAACGCTGTATAACGACATGCTGTCGTATATACATAACTTACAACAGCGTTTCTATAAACGCTGTTGAAACATCTCTGTGACAGCGTTTATTACGAGCTGTCAATAATGTTTTTACAGCGTTTCAGACGTGCTGTATTATGTTTCAACAGTGTTTATAACTACACCAAAATAAGCTTTTAACAGCGTTCTAAAAACGCTGTAATAGGATATAACAGCGTTGTTAATAACGCTGTATAACTCCCGTTCCACAGTTGTTGCTCCCCTTTTCACAGCATTTTTATTATGCTGTTGGAGCAATGTACATTATCTTTTCATAGAATTGACAGCACGGTTTAAACGCTGTTGTTTGTTTGTACTATTTTTACAGCGTTGCACCATTGCAATATTTACACACTGGTATCATTAATCTAAATAGCATTTTATTATATTTCAACCGGATAATATACATAACATATACAAATCAAACTAAAAAATATCATATAAAAACATAACAATCAACCATTTCAATAAATTAAGTTGAATACAATATCCATAAACAAAGTTTACATAAATCCATAAACAACGATAATATTTATAAACTAATATCCTACGACAGTGGACAAAGGCACATATCTGCACCGACAACCAAGGCAACAAATGCAACTGCAGATACTTCATACCCATCTTCTCATCAACTTGCCTGAACACATTCGTCACTGACCATACAACCACACACTGTGCATATACCACTCTACCTTTGTCGAACTAGCAGCACTGACCACACTACCTCCTCTGCCAATACACTCCTGCCTTGCTGCTTCCCCTCTTCTCAACCACTTCATTTCTGCCCACCTGCACATTCGTACTGTGCACCCACACCACTACCATTCATATCACATAACTAAACTACACCGTTACAGCTAAACTGCTCCACTGTAACCCCCACTGTCATTCAACATCCAACTGTGCACATATATCAGTGCACAAACACATCAAAACCACCACAGTTCTTACTCACCAACCCTTCACTGAACATACTTCATCAACATCAGTTCAAAACTCGAGCCGCTGCTGACACAGTCCCCTATCCCTCCACTTCGGTTCAAAATAAAAACATTCTCAATACCTACCAACCCTTCACATCTGACCACATACCATCAAACTGCCACCATTGCTTTGCTTCAACCCGACCACACCATCATATCTGCACAACCCACACAAACCAGAACTCCTGCACTTCTGCATTCAAACACGTCTACAATTCACACACATCTCCACAGAGCAACCAATACATCATCATACATAACTAACAAACATACCAGTGCTCCACCCCTCATAACCACTTCATACAACCATCCTTCCACCTCTGGCACAGAACAACTACTGACCATCACATAACCATCAACTTTCCTCGACCACTCTATCCCCACAGTTCACTACTTCCAGCAACACTGCATCAAGCTACAAATGTATCATCGAGCTCCTAAAACTATAAATCCAGCTAAATAAAAATTATAAGAAACAATTAACAAGAGGATCAAAGCTACATATCTATAATTGCAAGCTGATATCACTTCATATCAAAAATTATCCACCAAACAATAATAGAAATGACACTTAACTACTAAGAATCGGTACCCACGTCATAGAAATATACGCAGAAAATTTGTTAACCGAAAAATAAACTTTTAAGAGAACGCGATTATTACCCGAGGAAAAGATCTGAAGAACCAAAGAGACTCGGATAAAAAGATGTGGACTTCTGAGAATGAAAGAGCTTTTAGAATTTGCTTGTCCAATTTAATGTTGAATTCATCGTGACAATCGCTTAATGCAAAGTGTAGTTGAATGAAGAGACTTGAATTTTTGTATGTAGGGGAGAAATTACAATGTTGTGAGTAGCGTTTGTATGGAGGAGGATGTTTATTGATGGCAGCAGTTTGAATGCAAATGTACAGGGTTGAAGAAGTTTTGTATGTGGTAGACTTGAATTTTTTATGTCAGTAGCAAGTGGATGGAAGGTTGGCAATTTTGAATGAATGAAACGGTGGTGGCCAATGAAACAGTGGAAGGCACTGATGTAGTGGTACAGCAATTAGTTGTGAGAAGGCAGAAGGCTATTCGGGGAATGAAATGTATAGTTGAATGGTGTATGACTTGTTCTGAAGTGGCTGAAATGGGAGGTTGCACTGTTGTTTGAGTGGGATGATCGGGTTTGTTTTGTATGGGAGAATCAAGCAATGGTTGATGGTGGAAGCAGTGTTTCTGGTTAGTTGGTTTGAAGTGTTGTCGTGGCTGTTTGTGGTAGTGATGACAAGGGGATGGCCAGAGAATTGGTGGTGGATGGCAAATGTAACAGGGATGAAGTATGGTGATGGGGTGTGTATGCAGTTGTGAGGAGAAGCTGATGACTGTAAAGCAGGGTTGGTCAGCAAGCTATTCTGGTATGTTGTCGATGGGTTGAATATTGTGAACAGGCTTGTGAGTGGTGAACAGAGCAATAGTGTGCACAATGCACAGTGTGAAATAGTGAACAGAAATGCACACAAAGCAAGTGCTATAAAAACACTGAAAATTCAAAATTGCAATTGTATTGTAAAAAAAACTGAAATGAAAACTTTTTTTTTGTATTTTTGTTTTGAAATGTCTGTTTTTTTTTATGTAGAGAGGCAAATGTAAAATAAAATGAGAATTCAAAGAAATTCATAGTTAACATATTATTATTGTTTATCATAGTTTATTATTATTAGTAGTATAAAATATTAAGTTATATATTATAATTATATAAACTAATCCTGTTAATTTTTATAAAACTTAGTTAATTTTGTTAAAATTTCATAATACTTAGTTAATTTTCATAAACTTATCTAATATTTATAAATATTAGTTAACTTAGTATTATTATTATAAATCTTAGTTAATAGTAATAATAATTATTATTATTATTTGGTTATGTTTTAAATTTTTATGTACTTAGTTAATTTTTATAAATTAAACTTGCTAAATTTTATAAAACTTGGTTAACTTAGTTAAAAAAAATTTATAATAATCATACTTAGTTAACTTAGTTAAATTTTTATAAATTTATTTAATATTTATAAATCTTAGTTAACTTATTATTATTATAATAATTATTAGTTAATAATAAATATTACTACTACTACTATTATAATATAAGATTTAGTTATATTTTATATTTTATAAACTAAACTTGTTAATTTTTATAAAACTTAATTAACTTAGATAAATTTTTATAATACTTAGTTAATTTCTATAAATTTAATATTTATAAATTTTAGTTAACCTATTATTATTATTATTATTACAAATCTTAGTTTATTATTATTATTACCATTATTATTATTACTATTACGATTATTATTATTATTATATAGAAGATAGAAGATTTAGTTATATTTTATATACTTTGTTAATTTTTGTAGACTAAACTTGTTAATTTTTATAAAGCTTAGTTAACTTAGTTAAATTTTTATAGTATTTGGTGAATTTTTATAAACTTATTTAATATTTATAAATCTTAGTTAACTTAGTATTATTATTATAAATCTTAGTTAATAGTAATAATTATTATTATTATTATTACTACTACTATAGAAGATTTTGTTGTATATTATATTTTTATATACTTAGATAATTTTTATAAATTAAACTTGTTAATTTTTATAAAACTTAGTTAACTTATTTAAATTTTTATAATACTTGATTAATTTTTATAAGCTTACTTAATATTCAAAAATCTTAGTTGACTTTATTATTATTATTTAAATTTTTATAATACTTAGAATAGCGGTTCGGGTATAATATAGCCAATTGGGCTGTGTATCTGAATCGGCCCACATAGAGTTGCACACTATAAATGCAACTATATCATGTACAAACTGAAGCAATTACAAACTGATTGAATAAAAAGCAATTGCTATTGTATATCAATTCTCTTGCTAAACATAGTTTTTCAAATTCTCTATCATGGTATCAGAGATGTTTCAAGCTTAACGGCATTGAAATTAGATTTTGAAGAAAGAAAGAAGTCAAGATATCATCAGAGAATTATCATCATCTGATATCTTGATAACCCATCAGGTATATCTCATCATTTGGGTTACATAATTGATTTTGCTTATTAAAACAGGTGCCGTGCCAAAGAAATCAACAAGTTTCTGACTGCAACAAGTTTTTAAGCAAATTCCAAAGCAAGAAGATTCAGAAAAGAAAAATAGATATCAAGAAAGCAATCAAAGGCAGAAAGAAAGTAATTGCCCTGCCAAGAAATCATCAGAACACATTCATCATTTGATTCTGGCTGCAACTAACCTGAGCATACTGCATCTGAAGCAATCTTGCAACTGCAAGTTTCTGAATCATCAAGCTAGTTATCTCTTTTATTGATTTCAACACGGCTGAAGGAGACACCAACTCAGCAACCTCTGATAATATCACCAATCCTCAGCAACAAACTGCAGAAGTAGCTGGAAAGTTGATCAAGCCTGTCCTTAGCCCACAAAGTCAACTTATCACCATCCATTTTTAACTGCAGTAACAGTTGCTTATTGATTTTTTTTACTATGTAATAATGGGAAAGTTGAAGGGCATGGTGAATATTAGCGTGGACATTTAACTGCAGTAACAGTTGCTTATTGATTTTTTTTACTAATATTATAATACTTTTAATTGTGAATTATGATCTTATCATCGTAATCATCGATTACTACCACATAATTATTGCATAATTTTGTTCGAAGTTATATTAAATATTACCATATTTATCATTCTCGACATATTTATCATTCTTGACTTTATTATTTTTGTTAAATCCTGTAAATAAGCATATAGCTTTTAGAATAAGCCTGGTGTAAAAATGGTTTGTTAAATTTGTCAAAAATCACAAAAAATTACCGTTGATTTTGTTCTTTCAAGTTGTTATACTCCCAACTTTGTGCATCCCACAGCCTTACTTCATGATCCAAACTGCCACTAGCAAGTATTTCAGTGCACAGTGGGTGAAATCTTACCTGCAGGGAATCAGTAATTGAGACTCTAAATAATAAATAATACATGAATACACATTTCCTAAAATTAAGAGGAAAAATAAACAAGATGCAGGAAACATTTTTTTATCCACTCGATAACAGAATCCACTATCGAAGAAATTAAACTAGGCTATCTTGTTAGGTCTCAGGTTGTAATCTATTATTTTCAGGCAATAAAAATAAAAAACAATGACGCAAAATGATGTGTTTTTTAATGTAAGAAAAAGTACATGCTCAATCTTCCTTGTATATCTAATTTTCAAACAAAGTATTTAATGCTTAAGGATGTCAGTCAAGGTAGATGAGGACTTTCTCCCCTGCAAGAATGGAAAAAAATAGGCTAAAATATTTTGTAATTTGTTTGGTCTTCAGTGAAATATATCTTTCTTGGACATAATAATAAGATTCTGGTTCTGTTTCAAATTCTTGTTGGAGTGATTTAATTATTAGCCTAAAAAGATGAATTTCCAAACGTTGTGCGTTGCAATGGAAATTGACTTTTGGTGAATGTAAATGATTGTTGATATATAACACTCTGAGTGGTCATAACTGGGTATAATATATTGGATCATAATTCCTAACATAACCGCAATTAACAGTTAGCATATAAAGATATTGCCGGAAGCAGAAATACACACACCACGATAATACATGCATAAAAGAGTGTATGTGGTCCACATGTGTGCAGGTGCACATACATACATATGTGTATGTGTACACGCACACACGAAAATATCCATCGACAGATATATGAAAAAATAGAAAAAACTTAAGTGATGAATATAATGATAGATGTATTATGCATACCACCCATGGTGTCCGCCGATGGCCACTCAAGATTTTTAAACATCTCCTGGTCTGGCAATCGATTATCTTAACAGTGTGATCACCACTGGAATATAACTAGACAGAGTTAGCAACTTATTGTAGAACAGCCATTAGCCTTTAAGAGAATAATAACAATTATTTATGAAAAAATTTCTACTACAAGTACAAACAATAATAACTCACTGTGTAGAAGCAATTGTCTTTCCATCCAAACTAAATGCTGCAGCAATTGTTGATCGTGGAGGAGGTGAAAGAGGGCAATATTTAGCTGACAAATGATGCAATGACTTTGCTTCTACCCTGAAAATGATGCCCTCAAATAAACATCAGATAAATGTCATCAAGATACTGATAATTGTGTAGAAAATAATATACAGCAATGTACTTGTAACCATGTTTTTGAGCACATTGCTAGGCTTGCTCGTCTCCTTCCTCAAATGAATATCAAATCATCACAGGTATTAATTGAAAATTTGCAACCATAAATACTTGCTCTTTAGTCATGATTATAGTTAGTAAATTTATCATCAAATATTTATCAACCATAAAACCCTTGGCCGAAAAGAAAAGGGAGTGGTTGACCAATGGGTCATTAAGTAAAATGAAATCCAAATCCGATGAATTACTAAAATTTTGCCTCGATAGTTTGATATTTCCATTAAAGAAAACTTGTTTATTCAGAAAAGCATATGCGTAGAAATGGGTGCTTTTAGAAATAAATTTAAACTGCTGCTGCTGCTACTGAATACTAATAACAGACAAAAGGAAGGTCAGAGGTTTAACAATTTAGACAGAAATGAATGTTGGATGTAAAGGAAACGACTAGCATTCGAGCCTCAGGATCGATTATTTTCTTAAAAAACATTAACATATATTACTATAAAGAAGCAAACTTCCACATATTATAAGAACACAGGGTCTACTGGTTTGTAAGACAAAGATCCCACCTGCAACTCAAGCAAGAACTTGAAGGAGATTGTGAGGAACATGAATTTGATGAAGCAGATGCCATAGAAAACTTTGCATTGTCAATAAAATGCTGACTCATTGGTTCCTCTAAGCATGATAAGCCTGAAAAAGACAACCACCTCCAAAACTGCTTCATACCACAGTACAACCACCACACAGCTTCCTGCCTCAAAACCACTCCACTGTCATACAACATCAACTCAACTTCATTTCCGTCACATATTCAACTTGTTCTCACTTCGACTACCGACCACTGACTTCACTCAACTGTCAACAACACTGCTTCCAAATTGCTAAACACTGATAACCACCTTGCCAATATCACAACACTGCTGCCTCCTCTGTCATCTTCCCCTACCATTCAAACAGCCAACTTGCCAGAGACAACTACATAGCTCCAACTACAACTTCAATAACCACTACTATCAAACAACAATCACACTGTTTCATTGCTATGCATTTCTCGGTTAACAGAACCACAGACAACCAGCCTACACATCACTGTCAAACACCAGCATTCCAACATTCCAGCACAACAGCGACTTCAATAACCCAAAGCTCTACAACCCAAAGTCGAACTACGCAGCCTCACCAGAACCATCTAAACAATCCTCGAATGCTAATTTCTATGAAATCCCAATCGCCTCAAACATCACAAGCATACACAAAACTCCAACCAACACCCACCACAGTTCAACTCGCAACCTCCTAGCCCCTTGACCACCAACAATCTCCTGACAACATACCCAAAAAAAATTCGCAACTGCCATTCACCAGAATCAAACCAAAGAATAGTGCCAGTCTCACCGTAGCTTCCTGAACATCGACGACTCTGAGCCAACAGATTCGCAACCATCAAAACCGCACACCAAAACAGATTCGCAACCATCTAAGCAGTCGTTCGCATGTTGTGGTGGTAGAATTGAAGCGATGGTTGGACAGATGCTGGCGATTTCGATTTAGGGTTATGCTTGGTATTTGGGGATATCGGGTGTAAAATTATGAAATGAACATGATTCAAGGAACAAATAAAGTATGAACAAGAGAACTGAGATTAGATTTGAAGAAATCGGGACAAAGAATGAAATGCAGGAGATTTTGGTGAAGAAGATAATTGATATTTTTTGTAATGAGGAATGAGAATAAGAAGGAAAGGCGGTAGAAAGAAATTTTAGTCCCGCGTTAATTTTTTAGCTCTATCCCTAAAATGTCAGCGTTTGTTGATTAATATTGTTCGTTTAAAATATTATCGACAGCATTTCCTTAAAAAACGCTGACAAATGTTGCTGTTGAAGGTGAATTTTCTTGTAGTGTATAGTGCATATATCGGGTTTCCAGTGGTAATTGACTCGTATCTCCATCTCATGGCCATCCTTAATTCGTACTTTCAAAATCAACGGTAGAGGATTCAGAGGGGTTATTTCAATCAATGCCCTTGCGAGCGAAGGTATTTGCGTCAAAGCATTTGAAATCGCTAATAAGGCTCGCAAGATTGTTCAATGAATTAGGAGTTGAAGGACGGACGGAATATTAAAGAACGTGACCCAAAACGAAATCGAGAGAAACTGCCTCTAGCTTTGTCAACACTAACACTCCAAGGAGTTACAATAAATGGTTTTCCTCAATAATAAGAGGGTTAGTCTCAAGAGCAATAAGCATGTCTTCATTATTCCTAAATTTAAAGTAGAAAAATGAATTAATAACTTGTACATGTGAAGTACCTTTCATTTTCCATGCACGCCTACAATGCTCACAAACAATTGAATATGTAGATGCAACATCTAGAAAAATATCCAACGAGGTGATCAGATCAATGGTTCGCAGCCTCCTGAACCACTACCGGAGGGAGCAAGCTAATCCCATCAATAAATTGAGTGCAAAACTTTTGCTGGGCGAATGCACCAGCATTACGAGGCGGAGATTTAAACAAAGAAGACCAGGCAGGATTTTAAACTACATCAGCTTCGACAAATGTTACTCTTGGGAATTCGTTGGGTTTAACAGCAGGAGTTGCAGGTGCACTAGCATCACAAGATTCTAGAAGAGGAGATATCGTAGAAAAAACAACACACTGCCTAGAAATATCCCCGACAACCTCCTCCGTACTCATACCAGTCGCTGCCTGGACGACATTACCATCCAAGGATGAGACAGTATCTCCATTCAACACGACTTGATGCGCATCCCCTTATATAAAATTATTATCAGACACAACCCATTTACCTATCGATTGAACCAAATTCGAGATAGGAGTCGAAGGATTCACGTTCGCAAACCTGACAGACGAACTTCCGGCATAGAAAGAGCTAAATCATCTGCAAGATTAGTTGAAGGGTTACATGAGCGAGGGACAGCCTCTACAACAGGCAATGGAGAGATTTGGTTCAGGGTCGAAACTGGATTAATCGCTTTGACTGGGCTAGGAGGAGTGTCAGAAGTATCAGGTAGCGAATTTGAGAAGAGACGACTAGATCTGGTATGTGTTGACGATTCAAGGGAAGCAGCGAATCTAGGTTTGAGATTCCGATTCTTGGCCATAGATCCGAGCGAGAGCACGGAGTAGAGAAAAGGAAGAATAAGGGGGCGCCGATGACGATTGAGGAAGGACACCATTAATAAATGCATTGTTATGATATTTTTAAATTTGAAGTTAAATTGTTTGAAAATTGAATTAAATGATTTTAAATTAAAGTTTTAAATTTAGAATAAGATATACGTATATATAATAAAAGTTATAATATAATAAAAAATTTCAAAATGTTTGAAAAATAAAATAAAATAATTTCAAAATTTTGAATTTATTAATAAGATTAGTAAAATAAATAAATCAATTAAGTTAACTAATAACACACACATGTATTATATATTTTGATATATATTTGGATAGTTTAAAATGTTCAAGATATCATAAGTATACATGTATGTATATAATATGATTTTTGAAATTAATACTATTTTAATTAAAAAACTTAAATTAAATTAATTAATTAAAGGTTAAATAAATAAATTAATAAAAAATTAATTAATTAAACGATATATACATGTATATGATATATGTGCTATACTACAAAAGTTATGGTGTACAGTAAAATATGAAATTATTTAAAATGTTAATTAATAGAAAATAATTAAATAATATTTACTTAATATAATATTATACATAAGACTATATATAAGAATATGAAATATAAAAATTATATAACAATAAAACTAATATAATTTAAATGTATAAACTAAAGGTAGAACATTAATGAAACCCTAAATAGATTTAAGGAATAAATACATATGTAAATGTACGTATACCATAATTTGTAATGTATTTGACACTTGAATCAGAAGGGTATTTCATAAGAAGTACATTATTCCATAACTCGATATCACTCAATATAATATATTGAAAAATAGGAAATACTTTAATATAATGTTGTCATCTACCATATATATTAATAAATTGCTTACATACTCCTTAGTTGCTGAGCAGACTCAAGCTGGGGACGTTATGTGTAGTATTATTAATTAATAGACGAGGTAAGATAGCTATATGTAATTGTAGAGTAGACTCAAGGTACATATACTATATTTAGGCCGTCACGATACGGTAGGTACGAAGAATAATTTTGTTTCGATTTGTTGAGCAGGCTCAAGGTCGAATGGAATTAGGACAAGGTACCAAAGAGTTGTGGAGTTGTATGTGATACAACCGACAATGAGTTATCCATCATCCGTGGAGCTATAACTTGTTGAGCAGACTCAAGGTCTGAATTCTAAGACGGATGAGTCCTAACACCTTTTAGTGAAGTTGAAAGACTTTTATATTTCGACTTAGGTTCGACGAAACATAAAAGACCAGTGGAAGCCTTTCAGAAAATGAAATAATAACATTTAACCTTTCTAATATTGTAAGAACATATGCTATATAATGTTTAATAACCTACAATGATAAAATTTGTGTACTTAATACGATTGATAACACATTTATCAATTAGCATATACAAATAATTCGAATCAAAGATTGACAAATAAAAATATAATGCATACTTACTTATAGATGCTTCTTGCATTGTTAATGTTTCAATACCCATGTAAGCATCTGATTTTACAACTATCAAATACATTCGTAATTTTGTCGCATACACGTTTATTTGGTTGAGACCAGATATTGCGTTATATGAGTTACGAACTCCAAAGAAATATAAGACTATGGATATATGATCCACATACCATGCTATATAGAGAATGGTCATAGTTTGTAATGTACATACTATTCAATTTGATTGATTACAAAAGGATCGTATTATATTAAATATAACACTAGACCAAAACTACAAGAAAGGTCTAAGAATTCGATCACTGAAATATCAGTTTGATCAATTTACGCAAGGTGCAACATATTTGATGTTCTTAAATGTTAAGGATGATCGAGTGTGCTTTTGTAAAGAGTTCGTTATGATATTGTAGTAAAGGATTTCTTTTGAAAGGTTCGGCCATTTAGAAAGAATAAGAATGTACAAGAGTAGATGTGATTTAAGGTATAATTAGGATGAAGAGAGTGAACGGTCACTTCTGCTTCATAAAGAAATATTGGAAAGAAGAATTGTAATAATAATGATTGATACTTATTGGAATAAGAAATACGATTTCAATTCCCAAATATATTTTCATATAAAATATTATTTTCTATGAGATTTATTTCTTTGAGTTTAAGATATTTTATCAAAGAACTCTCTGTTGTAAACTAGTTGTTGCATATGAAATAAATAATCTATATTAAATGAATGATGGACATTCGAATTTAGTACATTATAGTAATGGCGGACATAGTGGGAGCATGTCATGTAACACCAACCGATTGCATAACGTTACGAAAATTGTTTTTGTAAAACATACCCAACAATATTTATGAAATAATGACTATTTTCTATGCCGACTGAAAAATAGACATAGTTATATTCAATGTGAATATTATGAATATTCATTATGAAATAAATGCTATAAAGTTGTATTTTTTCACAACAAAAGTGATGCAATTGAAAATACTGAAGTATCTAAAGTTATCTACAATTATTTTGACATTATAGACTAACCCGTAGTGTTGAGAAATAATTTTATTATATGATTATGAATCATATGATATTATTTAATTATGTCTCAAACAATTTAGGGTTATGCACCAATTTAATGCGAGCATCCTAAGAGTTGATGAACTATTCAAGTTGATGCATATAGACATATGCAATTGTAAGACTATGAATGCCAAAACGTTTCTGCGTACTTGATCATATTCACTGAAGACTCATCATAGACATGGACATGTGTATTTGATACGCATGTATAAGTGTAGGATAGGCTTACAAAATATAAAACGGAAGTAAATAATGTAACATGCGATAGAACTGATTCGATATGATCGAATGGGTGAGTATATTAGAAGGATTTCCATATGCAACTAACATGAATAAAGATTATGTCTCAAAAGGTCACTCCTTCCTATAATAAATAATGATTTATTGATAAGGAGTAATCAAACTTTGTTGGACAAAGCACAATTAATGGTGAGTGAAGTTAAGTTAAATTCTTTTTATAAGGCGTGTACTTAAGAGTAGTATATAAGGTTAAAATTAACATCCAAAGAATAGTTTACAAAACCTTATAGGATAAGGGTTTATGAGAAAACCCTACGTATCTTAGGCCAAGGAGTTGGTGGGTTGTATGAGTCGAAAGATTACATGTAATAATTATACGTAAGGGATCTTGTACAAATCATTCCAAAAGAATTTTGAAAACGATAGTCATTAGATGACTAATTTATGTTATGCATGTAACGACCCGCCGTCCTGACCGCCTCTAGTCAGTAATTAAACCAACTAGAAACGTTCAAAATGACGGATTGTTAGTCAGTTTATAGAGTTTAAACAGAATCAGCCACAGAATCACAGAATAATCATAATATTATTCATAAATGAATTTTTCTTACATACATATATCAGAGTTTGTACAATGCATTTATATTTTTATACAGCGGAATATATCTTTGATTCTTAAGTACAAGAAAATTTTTCCAGAAAACTTTAGTGAAGTGCTTTCCCCTCTCTCTCTAACTTCACGGCCTGAAAATCTTCAAGCTGTAAAAATACTCGGTCTGACCCGAGTATTATATTCAAAAGAAAATAATACACAGGTCAGTCTAATTCAAACTCAGTTATTAGTGCATAGAGGCAATAATAATCAAACAATTAGATGACAGTCAAATATAAATTTACCTATCTGATCCTTTAACAAGAAATCGGATAACGGTAAATATAACACTTAACAGTGTTAAACAACAAATCAGTAGATTCAGATTATCAATGAAGATAGATGAAGGAATTTTTTTTATGAAGATAATTTAGAAAACAATTAAATTTGCCTAAACGGCAATTTACAACAAAATCATCAAAATCGATTCAAAAGATATTGAATTGGCAACATAAAATAATTTTCATCAAAAGGAAAACATAAATTTAAACATTAAATTTGGTAGGGCTGCAGTACACGCACTCGCGTACGGCCTCGCCACATTTAAAATGTCAACTCCGTGGCTGCAGTTCACGCTTGCGTGCACTGTCTCACCACTACCGTAATGAAATATGCAAAAGATCATAAATCAAAACAAAATAGTATATCAATAAAAATCATGCCGTGTGGCTGCAGTTCACGCTTGCGTGCACTGCCTTGCCACTATCGTGATGATGTACTCAAAAGGTCAACGAACCAAAATCAATGAAGGTTCAAATATCGATTCAAAATGTCGATACTACGTGGCTGCAGTGCACGCACGCGTGAACTGCAGCCACACGGCATGATTTTTATTGATATACTATTTTGTTTTGATTTATGATCTTTTGCATATTTCATTACGGTAGTGACGAGGCAGTGCACGCAAGCGTGAACTGCAGCCATGGAGTTGACATTTTAAATGTGGCGAGGCCGTATGCGAGTGCGTGTACTGCAGCCCTACCAAATTTAATGTTTAAATTTATGTTTTCCTTTTGATGAAAATTATTTTATGTTGCCAATTCAATATCTTTTGAATCGATTTTGATGATTTTGTTGTAAATTTCCGTTTAGGCAAATTTTAATTGTTTTCTAAATTATCTTCATAAAAAAAAATTCCTTCATCTATCTTCATTGATAATCTGAATCTACTGATTTGTTGTTTAACACTGTTAAGTGTTATATTTACCGTTATCTGATTTCTTGTTAAAGGATCGGATAGGTAAATTTATATTTGACTGTCGTCTAATTCTTTGATTATTATTGCCTCTATGCACTAATAACTGAGTTTGAATTAGACTGACCTGTGTATTATTTTCTTTTGAATATAATACTCGGGTCAGATCGAGTATTTTTACAGCTTGAAGATTTTCAGGCCGTGAAGTTAGAGAGAGAGGGGAAAGCACTTCACTAAAGTTTTCTGGAAAAATTTTCTTGTACTTAAGAATCAAAGATATATTCCGCTGTATAAAAATATAAATGCATTTTACAAACTCTGATATATGTATGTAAGAAAAATTCATTTATGAATAATATTATGATTATTCTGTGATTCTGTGGCTGATTCTGTTTAAACTCTATAAACTGACTAACAATCCGTCATTTTGAACGTTTCGAGTTGGTTTAATTACCGACTAGAGGCGGTCAGGACGGCGGGTCGTTACAAAAGTGGTATCAGAGCTTACGGCAACAACTACAAGTTCAATATAACAAGCTACAACTGATGATCAAACAAAGGGATGCAGACCAAACTACAGTGCAACCGAGAAGCATACAGCTATGTGTATACAAATGATCAGTGAGATAACCCAGGTACAACAATGCAATCAACACAGCAGCTCAAAGACAGAGTATATGCAAACGCATCAAACTCAGGTGGACATATCAAAATTTTGGAAATACAAAGTATTCAAATGAACACAGTAAGCTACATGATGATCTCAATATAGCAATGACAGAGTACATGCAAATGAAGATCACAAATGCAAGTGCAGAATCAATTTGGCACCAAACTGAACCCAACACCATAGGAACAAGATGAGACAGCAATAAATGAGGTTGCAAAGCCAAATTTTTAACAAAATGGCAAAGGTCAAGCTACTGACCAGTCACACAAATGCACACAGGCACTGTTACTACATAATGCCAACAAAAGGAGGTGAAAGCACAAAAATAAGGCAATGCAATGTGAACATTGTCCATCATACATATGAATCAATTTCATATGTACAACCAACACCCAACAATGCAACAGTGAACAACACCAGTAAAAAGGGTCACAAAGAAATGGTTCCAAAATGAAATGAACCAGAGAAATGCAACTTCAAGGCATGAATCCATAGTGAAACAGACCAAGTGACAAATGTCAAAGCAGGCTATCAAAGGCAGAGACTCAGAAATGCCAAAGACATGAAGCAACAAAAGATTCACAAATACCAATCGAAGTTTACAGAGTGCAGAATCTGCAGACCAAATGCAACGGAATGGAATGCAACTACAAGTGCAGGTGAACAAGTGATACAAGCTACAGATAAGCAAAGACCATATGGTCAGTGCACAAAAACAAAGAACACAAGTACAGGCAGCAGTGTACAACAAGCCCAGTTACAACAAACAGTGAAGACCGCAAATGAATCAAAGACATCAAGTGATGAAGCACTGCAACTAAAAGAGCTCAAATGCATGGAGCATGACAGCAAGTACAAATCTGGGCAGCAACTCATAGGAAAAGACTTTGAACAATGCAAACTAAATGAAACAAGACACAGTACTCAAATGCAAGTGCACAACTAGACCCAAATGTTCATGAAATGAAACACTTAATGGTGAAGCAACTCGAATGAACACAGCATGTACAAGTTACAAAAACTCAAGTGAACAACACAGTGAAGATACCAGTGAAACAAAGCAAAGGATCAAATCAAAACAAATGAAACTGGGTTCAAAATTTTCTTAACATTGAAAGCTTCATATTTTAAACTTTGAAACTGATATTCATTTCAAATTAGAGGGGAAAAATTTATTTACAGACACATACATACATCACATATGCACTGGAGTTCAAACAAGCAAAAATTTTGGTATAGCATCTGTTCTTAACAGTTAAAAAAAACAAATTACAAATAGCATCTATTCTCATCAATTTAAATCAAAATTAATAGCATCTGTTCTTAACAGTTTTAAAAACAAAATTACAAATAGCAATTGTTCTTATCAGTTAAAAACAAATTCAATTAGCATCTGTTCTCATCAATTTAAAACAAAACACAAATTGATAGCATCTGCTCTTGTTAGTTTGAAAACAAATATCAAATAACATTTGTTCTCATCAATTTAAAACAAAAATTTGGTAACATCTATTCTTATCATTTTAAATTAAAATTTAAATAGCATCTGTTCTTAACAATTTAAAAACAAAATTTATATATCTGTTCTCATCAGTAAAAAAAACAATATCATATAGCATCTGTTTTTAACAGTTTAAAACAAAATTTATATAATATCTGATCTTAACAATTTAAATTAAATTCAAATAAATCCGAGCAATTTATAACGAATAACCCCCCCCCCCAAAACATAGCATGCAACCAAACATCCAATTCAAACAAATTTAAACACTTGAATCAAAATTTATCGTGAGCAAAGAACTCACCTTTCACCGAATCGAAATGGAGCAACGCAAATTAGAACGAGGCCGGCGCCTTTGATTTGAAAAGCCCCAATTTTTTTGAACGAACGAGGTAGGCCGCCATTAATTTCTTTCGTATGTTTTTTTGAATGAAGGGGTTTTGAATGGGAAAGGTAAAGGAGGTATCGGGTATAAAAGAATAGGGAAGACGTGTTTTTGCAGAGTTGAAGGCGTGGGTTAAGGCATGTTTTTGGCTGACAGGGGTAAGGTAATGTATTCTTTTTATTTTTTTATTTTTTTTTATTATTATTTTATGTTATATTATTATTATTTTATTATTATTTTAAATTCAATTGTTTTGTATAAATTGTTTTCTTTACTTTGTTTTTGTTTTGTTTAATTTTTGTTGTTAAAACTTTAACTAAGTGTATTTATTTATTTATTTATTTTGTATTGATTAAAATTTTATTCTATTTTATTTAAGTTAAAGAATGTTATTTAAACTAACCATCCTTTATAAATTTAAATAAGCAACAACTCTTATATCCAAATTTATTTTCTTCTAAGTCGTTAGTTTGAATTTCAATACAAATTCAATATTCAATTTCAACTCCAAAGTTAAATTCAAATTCTATTCAACTTTAAACAAATTAAATTCCAAAATTTAATCGCCAAATAATACTGAAAATTTGAAATTCAAGTCAAATCATCATTTAAATATTTAAAATAAATTAAATATTCACAAATTTAAATTGTTCAAAATTGAGGACCGTTACAATCTCCCCTACTTAAAAGAATTTCGTCCCGAAATTATAAGTTAGGAAAACGATTGCTAAAATCTCACCGATATTTATACCCTACACAATTTTACCAAGTTTCAAACTCGCAAATAAATATAGGATTCATTCCATTTATTTTATTTCACTAGTTTTGTTCATCAATTTCAATAATCAAGACACAAAAGTCTTTTACCAAATTTTTGACTTACAAAACTCAGATTTTTAAACTTGAAATTCTTTCATGCTAAATATTTGCATATTACATCTTTTCCAAAGCTGTGTGCTTTCAAGATATTTTAAAGATCTTCTTCCTTAATTCATTAAGTTAGAATTATGTAATTCTAATTTCAGACTATTGATTTTCTATTCAAAGTTTGAAAATACTTGATAACTCGAAGTTTAACAAGTCCATCGTCGTTCTCACAGACATTAGGCATACGCCGGCCAGGCACAAGACTAAAAATCTCCAAGTACTAAATATACTTGCTTCAACTCCCAGTGAAAATACTTTTTTTTTAAAATTCTTTCAAAAATGGATATGGAAAGCACGTTCCCCCATGGATCACAGTTTACCCGGCGGTTACGCTACTATCCCAGTAGAATCGCTTGTAACCTTAGATTTCTCATCTCTCTTGAATTTCGCCATGGTTGTCGCCTTAGATCGCGGTCCACACGGCGGTTACGCTACTATCCCAGTAGAATCGCTCGTGGCCGTAGGCATCACGCCCCTCGAATTACGCTTCGGTTTCTAGATCGCAGTTTACACGGCGGTTGCGCCACTATCCCAGTGGAATCGCTTGTAACTGTAGGCATCACGCCCCACGAATTACGCCAGCATCAATTCACCTAATCCCAAACACGATGATCCATCGTGGGGGATCCCAGTCAGTCCCAATGGACATTCCACTAATGGAATTCTACGTAGCTACGATTTCCAATGGACACTCCACCGAGTTCCAATCACCTTCACAAATAATAAATGGAAGGTACATTTCCATATCCTCAGTTTTTAGAAAACATATGTCATATACATATAGTACTTCATTTCACATTTCGTACATATCATACCTATGTAAACTTACACAGGACTTTTCATAATAATGACTTTCCAAACTGATAGTTTTCGAATTATTATATTCACATATATAAGTTACGAAAACTCAATTCACATTCATAACAAATAGAGGATTCCAAATTTTCCATCACGTTTAAAATTTTCCTCTAAATCGATTTGAAAATTTAAGGTTATCTCAAACCTAATTCACATTCATAATCCAATTTATTATCGACTTCACATTCGATTTGGATTTCACGTTACATCGTCAATTCTCAACACATAATTGATGTCTATCGATATATAACCTCTAAGCTCGTACGTCTCAGAGATATTCAAGATATTCTGGATATTCAGGAGTTGCAGGAGGCAAGCTGGATGGCATGGCGTATTACTAGTATATAGTATTTCTTTTTCGCTGCACTGTTTGATGTTGTATGTTGTTGTACACTCTGATGATATGATGTAATGAAATGTAATAACTGATATAGTTCTTTGTTTAAAGATTATTCATTTATCTATTATATGTTGTTCCGCTGCGAATTGTGAGATTCTGATATTGTTGTGTTGTGTTCTGTTCCGTTCTATTTTCGATTTTCTTTCCTCTCTATTCTTCTCCCTATTTTCTATCTTCTTATCTCTTCTTCTTTCTTTCCTTTTCTTAAACCATAACATTTCGGGTTTCCGGCCTTCGATTTCTCGTCAGTCGATTGAGTGAGTATCGATGTTGAATTTTCGAAAGTCGAAAATTTTCGGGACGTTACAATGCATATAACTATACTGTGAACTAATGCAAAATCATTTTTATAATTCAATTCATGAAATGATTACGAATGCCCGTTCCGTTGCATAGAGAAACAACTGTTGTTTCAAGAAATACCAACTTCATAGTTAAGATATTTCTTTGAAAATTATTGATAGTAAAATGGAATTGGATACGATCCAAAGATAAAACTTAATACATGAGATGAGATGAAACTAACTAACCAAAATGAACATATCGCATTAGAGTATCTAATAAGTATTCTCACACATTGAAGAGAAAGTTTGAGTTTCTTATCAATGTCGAAAATATATAATCCTCGATTGTTTAATTAAACCACTAAGTGTGTTGACATTATGATATGGTATGATGCATAAATCCGAAATAGATTTCAAGTACATTATCAAAGTATGATTTTAGTAGATGTATCCAAAAGGGATAAGATCCATCAGCCATGAATGTGTCTTCGAGAGAAAGTCTAATGCAGTAGGAATGTAATGAGCAACATTGATAAGAACAACATCACAAATTTCAATTATTGAAATTAGCGTAATGGTTTTGATGTTTAACGTGCTCAAGTTAAGTCGGATTTACTCATGAAATTATCACATGTTATAATTTTATGTTTTGGTACATATGTGTTCAAATAGAAAATCCTAAATAATGATTTAGGGTAAACTGTTTATGCATAATAACCAAAGTGTCTCAAAGTTAGTGGAAGCGATATTGAGTTTCGGATATGATCCGAGAATGGATACGAAGTATCATTCAGAAAAGCAACAAGTTGAACAAGTGTTTTGATAAGAATATCAAATTGTTTGATTGTTTATCAAAATACAGAGGAAATGCGTGTTTATAAGAAAGAAGTAAAAAATTATATAAATATTCTTAAACCATAAGCAAACAACACATTGTTGATTGATAATGATGTACTTGTGTTGGAATCAACATTAATTGTTTTAATACTCGAAATTGAATTTATAAATGATGTCTTTTACAGTAAGTAAAAAAGATATTGGGAATGTCCCAAACGATATGCAAGGACCCTTTATTAAAATATTTTAATACGGAACATGTAAGATGGATTCCTTATGCATTAGCGATAGGAATTATCATACATGTTCTATTTTCTAGGATGTCATGATTTTTTATGTATTTGATATATGAAGCAAATATTATATCCAAATAGACATCACTAAATGGTTGTTTGAGGTGTTCTCGTGTATTTATGAAATACTAGAGAAATGTTTACAAAAATAATGAGCTCCTTATGAAGGAATGTTCGAACACGAACTTTATAAGTGATATTGAGTATAATATATCAACAATAAATTCAAGTTAAGAATCTTTAAAACTATAAATGTTCATAATAAAAGAATGTGGTTGTTCAATAAAAATGGCTTAGTACATCATCTTGAATAGCGCCGCAATAAAAGCAATGTATATAAATAAAAATGCACAAATTTATAACTTAGCTGGGAATGATGCCAAACGTTGAGAATCTCGTAACATTATTATATGATAATAATGTCACGATAATAATTTATAACAGAACTTAGAGCTCATTGGAAGCCAAGAGACATACTTCGAATTGTTCAACAGGATAAAGGTAGTTTATCAGCTTGAAGAGAGTTAGTTGATTGACAGGGTAGATAATTTAAACATAATAGCATACACATTCACTAAGGAAGTAACCCAATTAGTTTTGAGGAAACCAATTGGAGAATTTGGAATAAGATTCCATAATCGACCCCAAATGCAAGTGAAAGATTGATAGAATTAGGGGTATGCCCTATGGGCAATTATGTATTTTTTGTTACATATATCTAACTCGTTAACTAATCTTATTCGAAATAAAGGTGTTTTCATCCTATTATATACTCGATATAATGTGTTATATTTATTAATTTAAGTAAAAATATATTTAATAGAATATCCATAAATGGTATGTTTTGCGATAGTAGTTACAAAATGTTTAGGTAATTTATCACAATAAAAACAAATATATCATTTTAAATGTTTCTAGTCAAGATGCATCGAGACTAGATATTGATGTATCTGTTGAGACTAGAGTACGTAACACTTTCCAATTGTTGGGCAGTGAATTACACATGACTGCTAAAGGTACCTAGGGGTTACGTACTGATAGTTATTGATAACTATGAAATGACTCACTTGATATTTTTTTGTTCATTAATATAACTAAGGTCAAATAGAAAATATCAATGTAACTAATTACACAGTTCTCTCAACTTGAGAATACTGTGGATCTTTAATATGAAAGCTCCATTTTTATTATAGTCAAATCATGGCACGGCATCCATCAAGTGACTATAGTTTGATCAAGTGAAAGTATTGGAAGTGAAGCACTATTCAAAAGAGGATTTGTCTCCTCGATTATAAGGGATTAGTATCACGATTAGCTTAAGTCAACTCAAAATCAAAGTCTCTAACCAGAGTAGTTCATTAATAGTAATTGTTATTATTGATTCAAGGACTTTGTGTCTGTATAGAGTTAAATATGGATGATATTGGAATTTTGACCGTTACCAAATTCCATAAGTTCAAAGTGATATAGTTTTGATAAAGAGAATTGGTATAAATAAATGCCACAACCGGGTGATGCTTAATAATACAAATTGGATTTTACCGAAACTAATAAGTGATAAATTTGACCAAAATGTCAGACCACCTGCTAAGTGACATGTGAATATTAACATTCGAATAGTTTGACGTTAATCGTCGGCCGAATTTACACCTGACGAGTCACACAACTGGAATGATGAAATTCTCTTCAGACCAAACAATTTAATTAGTTATATTTGTTATAAATTAATTAATATTTATGAAATATTAATTGTAAAAATTTGAATATGATTTCAGGAATAAATGTTATTGAATATATTTACAATAGTTATAGATATATCGATCAATATGCGATATCGACAAGCAATTAAATTGGATTTAATTAATAATATTTATTTAGGCTTAAATGGGTTGTTAGCCCATGACGTTAAGATGTTATTTCGACAGACGGCTAAAAAGGCCAGAGGGAGTTGAAGATGGATGGTTGAGATTTGAAGAGAAATAGTATGAGATGTGGTCTATATTTCTCTCTGTTTCTTCCACTATAAAAGAACCCCTAACCCTAATGCAAAAAGGACTTTTTGGCTTCCATTTTCCAATCATTACTGGCTGATCACGATCAAGAAGGAGCTCCAACAAATTCATCTCAAATCATTTTAAAAGGCGATTACTATTAGATAGCTAAAGGTCTACGGTTCAAGGATTAGCAATCTGCTGAATTAAGAAGATTTCAGAGGATAAGAATTCATCATTACAAGGTGTGTTCTAAGGTATTAGTATTAGGTATGTATTTACTGTACTAAATGATTTATAATTTCTAGATAATATTATATTATTAACACACACACACATCATTATTATATCGCTAGTTAGGTGAGATTCTTATATGTATAGTAAATGTTGTCACATATTAGATTGGTTATATGAATGTTTAAATTTCTTTTTTCAAAAAAATATTATATATATAGTTATGGGGTTCATAGCCAAACAAATTTTATTTTAATTATTATCATTTTATTAATATATATATATATATATGTGTGTGTGTGTGTGTGTGTGTGTGTGTATGCGCGCGCGCGCGCATAACCTAATTTTAATATATGATTTGTGTTTAATTTTATCGTCATATCATATCATTTTAATAGTTGAAATTATATTTTATAAATACATATCTACATAGATTATATTTTTCGATGGCTGCAAATTAATTTTTAATACTTATTTACTATTATTTAACATTGTTTGAATCACTGTACTAATTAAATAAATCATGTAAAATAAAATATGTTTCAAAATTTAAGTTTTAAACTTTTAAAAAAAATTATAATCACATAAAATTTCGGCCTAAAAATCAGAATGTAAAGATCATTATTTATGTTTTTTAAAAAATCAATTTAATAAATGGTCGAAATAAATAAATAATTTTTGACTTGGAAAATTTTGGAAATGCTTTTAAACTTCAAACATCATACTTGATTTTCTAAAATTTAAAATTTGAATAATATAACACGAAAATGTATTTTATTTTATTTCAAATAATTAATATATATATATATATATATATATATATATGTATGTATATGTATCTACGTGTGTATACTGGCGCAATAGAATACAGAATTTTTTTGTGCTATGCATTCGATTTAGAAATGTTTTAAAAAATATATATATTTAAATACATAATTAATATACAAACATATATACACATACATATATACATATTTAGATATTATAAATATACTTATATATATTTAAATATAATAATTATAATCTTGTTGATGTAATTCATATATGTATATATGTTATCCAGCATTTTGATCTGGCTATATTGGAATAATTGGCAGGTTAGATTTGACTGCTATCAAGGCTAATGAATCCAGAGCAATGATTGTGGGGTCCACAAGTCAGGTGCAGTAATATGAAGTCGAGATGAATGGAATTGATAGATATGCAAGCCAGAATGTTCGAAGTATGGAATATAGTTCAACTCATAGAAAGGATCGGCAAAAATCAACTTCCATCGTAGGGATCAGTAAGTTTCAAGGAGCAAGTGCATTTCAATAGAAAACAATTAATATCTCAAAATCCATAAGTCCAATGCATATGGAATATTATGAGCAAGATATAACAACCCTAGGCAGCCTACACTAGGGATCGCACCTTAAGAAGATAAAGTTAGAAGGATTGGCACTGTTCCCTTGGTAGGGATCGGTAGGGATCAACAAGCAACCCATGTTGAAGCAAAGATCAAGCAATAACTCAAGTTCTACAGATCAAATTGACATAAAATTTGGAGGCTAAGCATATAAGCATGAGGAAGCTACCGTAGGGATTGCACCCAAAATTCTACCAAAGTAGGGATAGGTACCGATCCCTCTTCTTTAGGAGTTGGGCCGTGTGATCCCTCTTGTGGGTCCATATAGCTCTAGAGGTCCTTCTGCTGATATTTCAAGGAGATATTTGGCCATCTTCATCTATAAATACATGCTTGGTTGTTCAATTTTGGGACTTTTACGCTGCTTGTTGCTTTACAGTCTTTTGTAACTAAGGATTTTCATCCGATCCCTATTGTACTCGGTCTAGAAAGTGATTAATAAAGTTATCTATTCAAGTGGACGTAGGCAAACAATGCCGAACCACTACAAATCGTTGTGTGCGTGTTATGATTTCAATTTACTCCTATTTCTTTATTATTAAACTCTATTTTCATTTTATATTATTCATTTATTTCTCTTCAAAACTTCTATTTGAGTGTCTGTACCAATTTTTGGTGCAAACATTTTGGTGCATTTACTAAGAATCTTGATTCTCGACTTATTAGGATCCCTTTGTAGCTATTGAATTGCATAAATCCTCTGAAGGAGATCCATAGTTATCTTCAAGAAGTTTACTTGTTCTATTCGGATTTGTAAAATTCTAAGCAAAGCCATCAACAATGGTAAGGAACACTAGATCTACTTCTAAGAACATAGAAGGAAACTAGAATGCTAGCATCCAGAAAGGAGGCCCGAGCAGTCAACCAATGGATGTGAATGCTGATCCACTTAAAGTCCGGATTCCAACTGATTCCATTACATGGGCCGAATTCCAGAATCTTATGAGAGAGCTTGTGGATAACCATCGATAATTGAATCAACAGATTTTAGCCAATATTAACCAAATGAACCAACTCAGTCAGCAACAGCGAGGGAAAGCAAGGAGGGACCCCACCCCTTACTCAACATCGAAGAGTTCTAGTTCATCAAATGAGTATCTTAGGCACATATGTCGCAGAATTGATGGATATTGCACAGAAGCTTTAGGCCATCACTAATCACACCGGCCTGGTCTACCAAGACAGATTGGTGCCAACCTTTCCCTAGGTATTGGTACCAATCCCTCCTCCAGAGGAGGGAACTTACGTGAACATGCTGGGATTCAAGCTAGAGCTGTCGCGATCGATTTGGATGATGGAATTCAGTTAAATGTTGAATAATTGCTTCCTCAAAATGATAATGAAGTGAATGTATGTGGTATATATCGGGAGGATGGTGAACCAAGTAGGGATGGAACGGCATGTAGACATTGGTCGGACCATTCACGTGAGGTGGACCACGACCACTGCTTAGCACCAACTAACCAAACACCAGACTTGTTGGCTATGGTTAGACGGTTAGTGAGAGAGAGCCAATGCTTGACCAATGATGACTAGGGAATCTCGAAAAGCTATAAACCATTCACTGATGATGTCCTACGTGTAAAGTATCCAAGGATGTTCAATGTGCCGTAGATGCCTACTTATGAGGGAAAAATCGACCCCATGCAGCACATCATGAGATATGAATGGCTAATGAATTCCACATGAGAAGATGATACAACCAAGTGCAGATGATTTCCTATTACTCTCTAGAATAGCAATAATAGGGTTATAAGGTTACTCCACGGTCGATCTCTAGATTTGATGATTTGGCAACAGGGTTTATGGAGCAATTCTGAATGCACGCAACTTGCCCCAAAGATGTAATGTCTCTATCTAGCGTGATCCAGGCTCTGGGAGAATCGCTGAAAGATTACTTGGAGAGATTCCATTCAGCTGTCACAGAAATTAGTAATCCAAATGACTATGCAATATTGATGGCTGTAACAAGAGGGATTGATCCAGAGTTTGATTTTGGTGATTCGTTAGCTAGCAAGCACCCCAATGTTGGAGCACTTTTATGCAAAGATAGGAAGGAGGAAGCCATATGCTCTAGAAAGAAGAATGTTGCGAGACCAAGTGGAGAGGGAGTACAGAGTATTATTGCAGTGAAGCAGGCTGATGAAACCATTGGAAAAGTTCAAGTGAATGTCCATAACAAAACAAATCAATAAAAGAAAGGCAAATATAGGAGCCGAGAAAGAAAGAGGGATTCTAGAAGAGGAAAGCCGAGGATTCCAATGTACGATACTTACACACCACTGAATACATCTCTAGAGAATATCTATTTGTCTAACTACAATACCATGATGTACAGGAAGCCGCCTCTAAAAGAATCAATGGAGAAGTAGAAACAGACTGGAAAATATTGTTAGTTTCACGAATGTTATGGTCATAACACAAATAAATGCAGGCATCTCTAGAATATTATCGAAAAGCTGATTCGAGAAAGAAAGCACAACAGTATGTAGAAACCCCGCAGGAGGGCAGGCAGGGCACATCCGACCCCAACCGAGGACAAGCACCGCACAGGGCTGAGGAGCCTACTCAGACCGGTGGAAGATTTGTAATCAATACAATAGACGAAGGACCACATCTGGCTGATAACAGTTGGCATGAGATAAAGCACTACGCTAGCACGATAAGCATGTGAATTTTAAATGTTGTTCAAGTATGGATGATGAAACTCTGGTTATGCAGCAACGTATAATAGCAGATGATATTATGTTTAGAAACAAAGATGCATACATGGTGGAGGCTCCGACAATTGACCCAATGGTCATTTCGGCCATGATCGATCCCGCATCAGTGAGAAGGATATTGGTTGATTGTGGAATTTCTGTAAATATAAAAAGCTTATGATCAGATGAGGATAGAAGCCAAGGACTTGAAACTGTCTAATGCGTGCATTCATGGCTTTAACGGTGCTGCAACCAAAGCGATTGCTTATGTTGAATTTCTCACGGAGTTGGGAGATTGTGACCGCAGGAGAGTACGGATTTTGTCTTTTGTTGTCGTGGATGTTGACTCTCCATACGATGCTTTTCTGGGCCTAAGCGAGTTTCGGGCAGTTCTTGCTCCATGGTTTTTGACTTTGAGGTCCCGATAGATAATGGTGTTGGAGTTTTTCATGGTGATTAGGTGACCAGGCCTGCCTGTTATGTAGCTGATTTGAGGGATGCTCAACGAGAGAAGAATGGTAAGGGTGTGGACAAGTCTGTCCGCACCAAGCCACTAAAGATTGACAACCAAAGTCCAAGCCTTGGCTTGGGCACTACAGTCGGTTCTATAGAGACATAGATCCGAGATATAACGAGGAGGAGCACAAAGAGACCAAGCCTGCACCGATCGAGATGACGATTGACGTCATAGTCAGCCACGACGAGCCGTAAAGATCGGATCACAGGTCAGCCCCTCGATGATAAGAGAACTTGCTGGATTTCTCCAAGCAAATCTTGACGTGTTTGCTTGGACCCACTCTGACATGTGTGGGATCTCGCCTGCCATTGCGAGCATGCATTGAATTTCAACCTGAGGCATGTCTCGATGAAACAAAAAAGGTATGGCATGGATTTGGAGAGATCTTCTTCTCTTAAAGAGGTGATGGATAGGCTAAAAAATAATGGGTGGGTATCTAATCCCGTACTTGTAAGTAAGGCAAATGGGAAACGATGAACATGCGTTGATTACTCGGACTTGAACAAGACATGCCCGGAAGACAGCTTTCCACTTCTAAGGATCGACCAGCTAGTGGACTTAACTATGGGACATGAATTGCTATCTTTCAAGGATGCATACTCAGGATATAACCAAATTCCAATGTACATTCCTGATCAAGATCACAATAGCTTCATTACTGATGTTGGATTATATTGCTATGTGGTAATGTCATTTGGACTAAAGGACGCTTGAGCGACCTATCAGTGCCTAGTCAATAGAATGTTTAAAGATTAGATCTAGAAAACGACGGAGGTATACGTGAATGATATGCTCGTGAAGTCACGACGGTCTAGGACCACATTAGAGACCTGACATAAATGCTCAATATCCTCTGATACTACAAAATGAAGATCACCCTCTAATGTTTTCTTTTGATATAGCATCAGGAAAGCTTTTGGGTTTCATCATTAATGCTCGTGGAATCGAAGATAATCCTAAGAAGAACCAAGCTATTTACAATATCCAAGCGCTAAAGACTATCAAACAAGTACGGAGCTTGAATATAAAGGTTAGGCTTTAAGCCGATTTATTTCCAGAGCTAATGGACATGGGATTGTAAAGACGCATTCGAAGCTTTGTTGAATCACTTTGAGAGACCTCCCACCTTATCAAAGCCGATAGATCATGAAGACTTGTATATCTATTTGGTTGTGTCGGTACACGCTATAAGTACTGCATTGCTTCATGAAGAGAATCAGATCCAGAGACCAGTCTATTAGGTTAGAACGCGATGAACGGGAGCTAAAAGGAACTATTCGAAGATAGAGAAACTGGCATCCTACTTGTTGATTGCATCATGAAAGCTCTGCCCTTACTTTCAAGCACATCCTATCAATGTTTACACTGACCAGCGTTATGATGGTCCTGTAGCTACTTGAGATGCCTGGAAGGTTACTTAAGTTGTATATCAAGATTTACCAATTCGACATCACTTATTTTCCTTGGAGGGCTATCCAGAGTCAGGAACTGGTGGACTTTATAGTAGAATTTACTATGCAGGATTATTTTCCAGAGAGCGGTGAAACCCCTACCGTATGATGGAAGTTATATGCAGATGGAGCATCTAATGATAATTTTTCTGGAGCTAGAATTTGCTTATAACTTCCAATGATCAGTCAATTTGCTATGCTTTAAAGCTTTATTTCCCTGCAACAAACAACAAAGCTGAGTATGAGGCTCGGATTGCTAAACTTAAACTCGCCAGAGAACAAGGGATAAGTCTCTTGAAATCTTTTGTGACTCAAAATTAGTAGTATACAAAGTCAGAGGAGATTTCTAAGCTAAAGAACAATGACTTTTCCATACCTTATCCAAGTCCAAGAGCTGTTGACTGACTTCGAGTACTATGATATTAGGCACATTCCTCGGAATAAGAACAAAGAGGCCGATTCATTGGCAAAGTTTGCTAGCACCAAGGATGCACAAAAAATGTGCATGTTCCAGTCGAAGTATTAAATTCTTCGAGCATAAACCTGATGGAAATCGACCGGCTACTAGATATGGAGCATGAGAAGGAGTCGTGGATGACTTCGATTAATGATTATCTGCTAAATGGAGTTCTTTCCAAATGAAAGAATGAAAAATGACAAGTCCTTTATAAAGCTTCATGATATATCATACAGGAAGGAGTTATATACAGAAACGGTTTTTCCGTTCCCTTGCTTCGGTAATATCGCTCATGATGAAATAAAATAAGTCCTAAAGGAAGTTCATGAATGGGAATGTATCGACCACACTAGGGGCAAACTCTAACAAAGAAAATACTCCATTACGGGTATTATTAGCCGACCATTATTCGAGGTGCTGCTGATTATATAAGGCGATGCAATAAGTGTCAGATGTATGCAAAAGTTCCAAGATCTCCGCTGATGGAAATTACACAAATAGTCAATCCATGGTCGTTTTCCATATAGGGCATAAATATTATCAGTTCCTTACTGATCTCTAAAGGTGGTGCGAGGTATGCCATCGTCGCAGTTGATTAATTCACCAGATGGGCCGAAGCAGAACCATTAGCCACGATCACAACAAAGAAAGTAATCAACTTCATTGTTCGAAATGGATAATGGGACTCAATTCGACAGTGCTGAATTCAAAGACTTCTACTGTCGGCATCATATTAAAATGAGAATTACGGCAGTCTCTCATCGTTAAGCCAATATACAAGTCGAAGCTTTAAACAAAATTATAAAGTCCATTCTGAAGAAGCGTTTAGAAAAGGCTAGAGGCAAGTGGGTGGACGAATTCCCGACAGCACTATGGGATTATAGGACCACTCACAAGTCCACGACTGGACATACTCCACTCGTCATTACTTACGGTTTCGAAGCCGTTATTCCTGTGAAACTCAAAATTCTTTCTCATCGAGTGACCTACCACGATCTCGGAACGAAAAAAGATCTCCTCTTAGAATCTCTAGACTTTGTAGACGAGAAGCACAAAGAAGCTGATTTGAGGGCAGCTATGCACCGAAACTAAGTCGCCCGATACTACAACATTAAAGTCTGATATAGAACCTTTGAAATCGACGATCTCATCTTGAAACGGGTTTTTCCTGCCCATCACATATGAATCCTACTTGAGAAGGACCATATGTCATTGAATAGAGGCTTGGAGAAGGAACTATAAAGCTAGTGACTGTTGATGGTATCATACTTCCAAGGGCAAGGAATAGCAAGCATTTACGACGCTATTTCACTTTTTATATTTCTTATTTATTTGGTTGTATTAAATTTCAGGATTCTCTTTAGCATTTGATTTTCAAAGGTTATAAGACAAATTATATCATTTCTTTCCATTTGGCAAATAAAGTTTTGATTTTCCTTCATGTCTATGTTTGTTGTAGCATTACATATTAGTTATGATACTAGACTAACTAGTATTGACATGTCCAAGAAGGTTCCTAGAGTTTGGAGCTAGTCGATTACATAAATTCACGACTAAACTAAAAGAAATGAAAATGGTCCGACCACTTATTTAACGATTCATGCTCACAATCCGATGGATGGAATGCCTAACGAGAATGGATGTGGTTCGAACATCCAATGACCAACTTAATCCCATCAAATTATGGGACAAATATGAATCAAAACCGGTCGTATCACGACCGATTGCTCGCTAAGTTAAACTTCAGACTTAGAGGCAAATCATTCAATTAAAGAAAGTATGATCCGACTATTTTCCGAAATAACTCTAAGTCCCTAGAGTGTGGACTGGAGTATAAGCATAAGCCGTGTGCGAATTGACCTTCCCTAACTAACTCTTATCCCTAGAGTGTGGATATGAGTATAAACAAATGGACGAGAGCGATTGACCACCCGCTAACTAACTCTTGTCCCAAGAGTGTGGATATGAGTGTAAACAAATAGAAGAGTGCGATTCGAAAACCTGCTAAGTAACTCTTGTCCTCAGAGTGTGGATATGAGTATAAATAAATAGACGAGTAAGGTTCGACCACTCACTATTTCGTGAACTCTGGCCTAAAATCAACATAAGGAGTATAGACTCGCTAAGGATATTGTTCGACCATCAACCATCTAACTCCGCTAACCCAGGACTGATGGAAAAGGTATAATCCCTCAAACCGCTGAATCCCATGGCACAAGATTAGGGCTTATGCCTCGTGTTTGGTACGACTCAGGGTTACTACCGCATGGAGGCCTTGGGATAGAATTAATGGATTATCATCCAAAGCAATGAGAAATGAATTACAAGTACATTGAATGGAAAGTAATAGCTCAACTACTTAAATATAGAATATGCATAAGAGTTCGACAGAAAACAAAGAACTTTTATTTACATAATAAACTTCAAAAATTATGAGATGAGTTTATTCAAAAAGGAGGGCTGTACCTGCACAATCACGGCTAACAAAAGAGAAAAATAGTTATGCAAACTATATACAGACTAAGTCGGAGTGATGACTATTTCCTCCACCTTTCTCCTTTCTAGATCTCTTAGGAGTGCCACCACCCGAACTTATGCCTTTCCTTTTCTTTGATCCTTTACCTCCTTTGGCAGGAGAGCTTTCAGAGGTTGGAGGGAGTTCTTAGGGAACCAACCCATCAGGTGGGATGAATTGCAATGGAACGAGATTTGGATCGTCAATGTCTGTATCGATGGATTCAGCCTTAGCTATTTTCTTCAACAATTCCTCCCTCTCGATGTGCTCTTTTAAGCTGAGCTCATCAGTATATTAAGTGGCACCAGTAATTACAACGTCATCCGACTCATCAGGAAAAGGTGGGTCTTCTCCAATAACTTGAGTGTCGAGTCCTGAAGCGTCGATGGCCACCGAAATATCAATGGATGTCGATTGTTGCTCCACGAAGGTACCACTTTTTAGAGTTTTTGCTCAATAGAAGGTAAGCCCACGACTATTAGGCATGAAGAATGAAATATCTAGAGAAGTTCAGAATAAAGTGGAATATCTGCGCCCGGCTGACTCTCAGTTGTCACCGAAGTGCTCCCTTCCAGAATAGGAGTAAGCACTTTAGATTGATTATCGGGTCTGTCCGGATCGAAGCCTAGATCCTATCTCAAAACGAGAGAATTGACGCACTGGCTGCTTGAAAAGAAGAGAGGCATTTGGGATCGGACTTTGAAGACTCAGCAATGTTTTTCCCTTTGCCGGAGGGTGCCAAAATGTCAAAATATCAAAGTCCCGTAGCAGCAAGGTCTAGAGGTTCATCCCTATGAAAAATCTCCCATACTAATTTCTTTCATCTAAATCGGCTTAGCCGTGGATTCTCTTTACATTTCAACAATGTATTCCCAGGCCTCGGCAAGTAACTCAAGATAACCCTCACCAAGAAAGCTCGGATCGTGGTGGATAAGGACTTAAGCATTGTATTTAATTGTAATGACCCGAAAATTCAATCATTTGAATTTGAAATATTTAATTGATTTTAAATATTGATAGTTTAATTTTATAAGTTAGATAACTTGAAATTCAAATATAAGATTATTTAAAAATTGGAATTGTTTGTAGAATTAAATTTTGAATTTAATACGAATGAAATGATTTAGAAAGTTTCTTTAAATTCTATTTAAATAAGAATGGAGATAGTAAACTTTTAATTTATAATTAAAAGTGATTAGTTTGGTTTTTACAATAATTTTTTTAATTAATGTGTGAAAATAGCCTTTCGAGGCACTATCTCGGAATTGGACGAAATTAGTTCCAATGGATCTGTAATGGTTAATCATAATATGCCATTAAATTTCATGGTGATTAAACGTATCATTAGGTCGGGCGAGTTCGAAACATGTGGAAAATTAATTAAAGGAATTTAATTTAATATAAACTGATTTTGAAAAGATGACTTCTATATATGAAGGTATTATGTCTTGAAACTAGTTCCGTTATGTTCGGAATAAGGGTATAACATATAGAACGTCAAGCGACATGCCTCAATTGGGGTTCAAAAATTTAACGTATGAATAGTGCCATGAAATTTTCTATTAAAGGACTTGAAGTGTTTTCTTTTGCTCTAACCCCAAAAATCAAAAACTCAGCCGCCATTTTTATTGGCCATCATCCAACAGTCCATGATAAGTGAAGCTTCTAAAGGCGGAATTAGGTGAAAATGTCAACTAGCAAAACGTCGGCGATGATGAGATGAGTGAGTTCAACGATTGAGATCGACGTTGGTGAACCATGGCAGCGGTTGAACTCAGATGAACGTACGGCGTTCTTCTATGATATTATGGCAATTGAAGGCAATTATGGAGGCGGTGTTTCTAGCTGGAGGGGCGGAGAGGTCGGCGCAGGTTACGGTGGCAGGCATAGAAACGACGGCGCGATGAGTCGAAGAGGAAGTTGAGTTTTGGGTCATATGGATTTGTGAATGAGAGTGAGGGTATTATAGTTTAAAATTTTATTAATTTATATTAATTAAAATTTGAGTAATCTTAAAGTTCGTTAATTCATATCTAATTCATGTGAGGTCTAAATTGAAAGAGGTCGGTTGCGTTAGGTTCGTATTGACGAGTACGATATGAGTTGGATTGGAGTAGTTTGGAACTCATAGGAATTTGGGTAAAAATTGAATGCTTGTCCTATTTTAATTTCAACTCAAGCGCTTTGGCAACTTCTAAAATCAATGTGAGTTAAACTCACTTTTTGGTTAACCAGAAATATCATAGCCGTGAAAATTATTTATTGGTTGTGTGGATATTTTATTACTGATTATTATTATTGACTGTTAGGATGATTTACTATTTTATTAATTTGTTTGGATATATTCTTACCACAAGAGTGGATGAGACCCTATTACGTTCCCGTGTAAGAGCGGTTGACCCTTTATACGATCCCATCTCGAAGCGGTTGATTTATATTTTCGATTTTTGCTGTGTGTGATGCAGGGTGACAGGTTGGAGGGATCCAACATGATTCCTCACACTGTTAATTTTATTTTAATAAAATTTGATATATGACATGTTGGACACTATATTTTATGATGTGGATATAGTTTTTATTATTTTGTGCTTTAGTAGAACTAAGCTTGATTTTTGATATTTTAATTATAAAGTAATGATTTGATTTATGAAGGGGATTTCAAAGTGATTTTGGAAATTAAATATCTTTTAATAGTTTTTATTTAATTAATTAAATAAGTAATTTATTTTAAAATAAAAAGTATGATTTTGGACATTATAAATTAATATTTTATAAAATATTTTTAAAAAGAGCCTTTTGAACTGTAAAATTAAGATTTTTAAAATATTAAAATGGGTCCATCTTTCAAAATAAAGGGATATGGTTTTAAAAAGGAAATAGAAATATTCTGATATAAATATTTATTAACCATTTTATATAAAGTGATATATTAAATTCTTTTTACGAATGTGAAATTTGCAAATGCGATGATTTATAAAAGTGATATTTTACAAATGAAGTGAAGATTTGTAAAATCTTATTATGTTAATAAAAGATAGATTTATAAATGATGTTTATAAATAAAGGGAAACTTTATCATTGGATAAATTGAAAAATAAATCATAAATGTGGATTTAGAGTAATATGTGGAATGTTGTTCAGAAAAATAGTTGATTCTATTTTGAAGTTGAAAGTGAGGATAGGTCGGAGATGTTAAACAATATCTTATAAAAAGAAATGAATTTATAAAAGAAATTTATAGATATGGATGCAATGTTAAAAATGGATTGCAATTAATGTTTTTAAATGGGATTTATAGATAAGTGAGATTTATAAAGGAATTAGAGTTATAAATGGAGTTCATAAATAAAGGGGTTTTATTAAAGGAAGTTTCATAGAATAGGAAGAGATTTTTAAATATAGTTTTATAAATACAAAAATGAGTAAGTTGAAGTTTAAGCATGGTTTTTTATCAAGTAAGTGTATTTTGTTTTAAAGGTTGTTTATTTATATTAGTATTGTTTTAAAGTTGTTATCAATACTTTAATATTTTAAAAAGTTAATTACTTAAATTATTAATATGGGTTGAAATTAAATATAATTATCTATCAATAAAATTTGGAAATTTATTTTTATTATTTATAATAATGTTGAAAACAAGCTATTATTGTTTTATTAAGAATGTTTTTTCGGAATTACTAATTATTATTATTTTTAAGATGTTTTGAAGTCAATTATTATTTAATTAAAATGTTTATTATTATATAAAAGTGTTTTAAAGTAAATGATTAGAATTTTATTTATAAAAATCTTTGAGGTTTATAAATAGGATTTTATAAATAGGTGTGGGTTTTATAAGAGGAATCTTATAACATGGTTTGGAAAACTTAAAAGAAGATTATCTACAAGATAAGAGAGTTTTATAAATGGTTTTAGATATTAATATGGAATTTTAGAAATGCGTTTATAGGTTTACAAAAGGAGTTTTATAAATGGTTTTTTGGATGTATAATGAAGTTATAAATGATTTTAGAATTGTATAAATAGGAAATCTTCCTAAATTTTTGGTAAATATACTTACACCGTTGAGATAAGTATATGGATATTTTTTTAAGTATTGAGAAATAGGGATTTGTGGATATATATATATATATATATATATATATATTTGTAAAAAGGATTTTGACTCAAGCATTTACAAAGTGAATTAAATTAATGAAAATTTAATTAAAAGGAGGTAAGTGGTAGTTTTTGTGCTTAACCATTGTTGGTTTTCCATATGGAATTAAATTCCCTGATTGAATGTTTGTTTATTCGATGGTTAAATAACCGACTAACAAATTTGGATCCAAAACATAACTTTGAAAATATTTTGGAAAAAGACGTGAGTTATATGGCACAATCATCTCCGATGATGTTGCACTGTGCGTATAAACCTTGTTTCATTCTCCTAGGACAAATGATAAGGAAATCCGTTCACTAACGGTTAGGAGGTGATCTCTGCTCTTATCTTTGACTATTTATTTTCTAAAGAACCGGTGTTGAGTTTACCGAAAATTATCAAAAGTTGTTTCGAAGAGACTGGGATCGGGCATGTTACCCGAAGACCATTTCGATCCAACTCAAGCGTTTCAAAGTGAAGACATCTTGAAGATGATGGAATTGAAGATGGAGCTCTCAACCATTTCGTTAAGTCCCAAAACGAACTTGTATGGATGAATGATGGTATTGCTTTGTTGCATGGAGGGCAATGTTAGGATTCCAAGTGGGAAGTGTTATATAAAAGTAAAATCTAGCCTCGAGCCTCATCAACGGGGAAAAGGAAAAAATCGGGCATGTAGCAGGGCCAAGTGGGTCGCTCCTAAGTAACATATGGTCATTCCAAATCTAGATTGGTATTATCTCTCATTTCATGCTTAGGGGCACATTAACGAAGGGGAGATCATATTCGGTACAACTAGTCAGGTGGTAGGGGTACAAGATGTTCTTATCAGACCCCAGTGCATTTTATATAAAGATGTACCTTCGGAAGGTAGTCCCTTACCTTGTCATGGTACAGAATCCACTCTACAATATGAACCTTTACAATTTTTGTTGTATACCTATTATGCTAGAATTTAATTAGTGTAACAATTTTGGCTATGATCAATTAGTATTTGTATTCTTGACATTATTATAGTATCAGAGGATTTTCTAAAAAAAAAATTTGATTATCATAAGGTAAAAACCCATCTGTTCTTATGTGCGGCGTGGTCTTGCAAGATACTTTGATTTCAAAGGGCTTTTATAACTTTAAAACCCAAAATGGTGTGTTTTCTCACATTGGTTTTCCAGATTTACTTGAGTGTTATTTTATTATAATGCCATGGTTAGACCGAGCATATTTACAGATTGTTTGGATGCATTAGAGCTTAGGAGATGAGTTGGAGGTGTTTAAGTCGTATTCGCGTATATGTTTATTTTCTGCTGTTTGTTTTTGAAATCATCAGCAATTGTAAGGACTTGTTGTTATAATCGTCTAGGCCGATGATTATGATTTTTTGTCGTACTCCGATGGATGTATGTATATAATAGTTTCTCTTCTGTAAAGATCATTGATATTATAATATATATTGTTCAGCTGCGATTGTGAGATTCTATGTTGTTTAGTTTCTTTCTCTTCTCTTCTTCTTCCTTCTTTTCCTCTAACAGTTGGGATTTTTGGGATTCGATTACTCGGCATGCAATACAGTGGACTTATTACCTTCAATTTTCGAGGGTCAAAATCTTGAGCTGTTACACTCGGTATCAGAGCGCAAGGTTTAGCGATAACTTTGGCTTTGATGGGGTAACTCATTAAGAGTAAGGTAATGGAATGCCTTGTTATGAGTTTTGAGTGTACGTAGATATGAGCGAGTAATTTTTAGTGATATAAAAATGTTTTGTATTGTATTAATTTATTTGTTGAGTGACTTATGAATTCCGATCGGTACGTGAGACGTCATGTAACAACCCGCATATTTGTCGAGTTTGTATTTAAATATTTTATTTAAATATTAACTCGTTAATCGGATTTTGGTCCGAAAAGATACTTTTTGCAAACGGTCAAATTAGGACTCGAGACCACTTCCATTGAGTTCGAAATGTCGTTTACAATTTTTTTAAGTATAAACATCGATAGGTTTGGAGTTAGTGAAATTTCACTAACTTTTCCTGCTTTGGACTTTGGGTTAGTTTAGCCTATTAAGCCCAAGTTCCAACCCTCTTCTCCTCACTCTTCATAAATTTCCTAACTAATCAAGCTTTGGCATTAATGGTGGAGGGAATGGGAAATTAAAATTCCAAAACTCAAATTCAATTGCAATCCATCTTTCTACTCCAAATTCAAGAAGAAGACATTGGATTCAAGCTTCTTGTGCTTAGATAGAAGAAGGATTGATCCTTGCTTGCTTAAAACTTCATTTTCATTGATATTTGGTGCAAAGGTGAGATTTTACCTCACAATTCTAGCCTATAACTATATTGGACTGTTGGGAATGATTCCCTATCATTTTTGCATGCATGTTAGCATTTGGTTTGGATTGGATTGGCGAAAAACTCCAATTTTTAGCGTTTTGGTGAATTTTCTGCACTTAAGTCGTTCTGGCCGTTTTTAGGTCGTTCGGAGTTAAGTCGTTCGTCCATAAGTCGTGAGTCGTTCACGAGTTGACCCTTGAGTCGTTAGGTCGTAGACCCTTGAGTCGTTAGGTCGTATGACCCTTGAGTCGTTAGGTCGTATGACCCTTGAGTCGTTAGGTCGTAGACCCTTGAGTCGTTAGGTCGTATGACCCTTGAGTCGTTAGGTCGTATGACCCTTGAGTCGTTAGGTCGTATGACCCTTGAGTCGTTAGGTCGTTAAACCTCATTTTGTCTTCACTAGGTCGAACCCCGTAAGCGGTGGCGTTGCCCCCGCACCCCCACCTTGGGGGGTTGCCACCCCCCTGGACCCCCCCTCCGTAGGGGATCTTATCTGAAAAACATTGAACTGATTTCCTTGGATTTTATTCACATCTTCGTATGCGATTTTTGTGACTGATTGTTTCTACAATTGCTTCTGTGTTTTGTCACTTTATAATATAAAGGTTTCAATACTAGTAGTAAATATCAAAACTCTTTTAACAAACAATTTCAACTCTATTTTTAATAACAAAGCTCTTTTCTTAAACCGTTTTCTAATCTATTAGTATATACAAACCTTTACCTCACTCGGATGAGAAATCTAATTAAACGACTTAGTAAAACAAGTGGTATGAAACGCTTGCGTTCACTTCGTCGGTTAATTCTTGGACTTGTTCGATTGAACCTCTTGTGACAATTTTATTAGTGAAGATTTACAGTTTGTTCGTAAATATTTAAGTTAAGCAAGTGGTTATGGGACATGAAGCTAAACTTCTATATTTACTAGCTTAGTGTAATTGACACTTCTCGTTGATCATGATGATCATTCTGATGATTTAGACTAGCAACTGTGCGATGTCTCTTGTTACGAGGTTAGACTAGACACCACTTGTGTGATTCCACTCACACTTACCTTTTTGCTTTTTGGTTAGTCTGGACCTTAATCTGTGTGATTCCATTCACACATGTGGGGTAGCTCCCCTTGGTCTTCGGACCGTCATGTGATAGGCCTCTTTCTCTTTTCTATGATTTCTGGACTTCTTGCATTGGTTTCTAGAATTTATGTCATTGACTTGTTATGAGTACAAGTTTGGGGTATGATGCCCTTTTCGAATCTTTGAGAAGATTCTTGTGATATTGATTATCTCTTATTGATTGATCTTCTGTTGATCATTATTTACATACTTATAGTGGTATGTCATTATGGATGTTTATGTTTATGCCATATCTTTTATGTTATATCATGTCATCTGATATTTATAGCTAGACTGACCCGTTTATTATTTTCTTAAATAATACTCGGGTCAGACCGAGATGTTACAGGTGCTTCTGCTTGACTTCTTCCCAGGGATTCATCACTCTGACTTTTGGCTAACTGTTTAGATTAGCAGTTTTTGTTGTATACACTTGAGATATAGACTCATAGTTGTATTCTTTTGTATAGCACGTGTTGCTATTCTTTTGTATTATCGTGGATCTTACTGACCACTACTCTGATGTACACTTTCATGTGTTAGTTATATATTCATATCTTCTTCCGCCTTTGTAATATGGATATCTGTGACTGATTTGTGATATGATTATTTCTATGTTTGTTTCCGAAGATTATTTATAGCCACCATGTGATAAGCAATTACATGGATGGTCGCTCCTCAACAGCCTTATTCTCCGTGCTAGTTGACAGCACTACTCCGGAGTGTTCTTGGCTAGCGTGGGTATAGAGGTGGGGCGTCACACGTCACGATATTGATAAGGGTTTCTAAAGGCTTAAACAAGGCAGACAGACATAATATTGTTTTGAAAATTGATAAATGAAACAATTTGTGACGCCCAACCTCTATACTCACACTAGCCAAGGACACTACGGAGTAATGCCGTCGACTAGTATGAAGAATAAGGCCGTTGAGGAGCGACCATCTATGTAATTGATTTGTGCGAATACCGATATGCCAGATAGAAGGTCATGCATTTCATTTCAAGAGGAAATCTGACATATCAAATACAAACTCAAAGCTACTACACAGTGGGTATGTGGCCTTACGAAACAAATATAAAATAATCATAAAACAAAATCAATCACAAATATTCATATCACTAAGGCAGAAACAAATATGAATATAACACATAGAAGTGAACGTCAAAGTAGTGGTCATACAAGATCAACTACATCACAAAAGAATAGGTATACATCAAGGAGTCTCTATCTCGAATATATAAAAACAAAAACTACCAAGCCAAAGTAGTTAGCTAAAAGTCAGAAGTTAGTCCCTACTAAGAAGTCAAGTGGAAGCACCTGAAACACCTCGGTCTGACCCGAGTATTATTTAAGAAGAAAAATAACAAACGGGTCAGTCTAGCTATAAATGTCATATAAGATGAAAACAAAAAGAATATTGTAGAGTATATATTTGATAACCAAAATCTCCACTCTGGTTGCCTGGGCCTGGGCAGAATTTGCCTTCGATTTGGAAGTGATAGAACGAGCTATGAAGGCTAGGCATTTATGCCAAGTGACAACCCAGCCCTATAGGCTCTTCGATACGCCCAAATAACATGTCCAAACATCCATAGTAGGATTTTCATAAATTTTGACTTCAAAACAAAAATTGGAAAATTCACCAAACTAATTCAAATAAAAAGCAATTGAACATGAAATAGATGTTAGGAATTCATACCTAACAACAATGAATGTATAGACATAGATGTGAGTTCAAGAACTCACCTTTAAATTCAAAAACAAGAAATGGGAAACTCTAAAACAAGATTAGACTAATTCCTCTTCTCTACACCTTTAAAACCATCAATCTAAGCTTCTCCTTGATTTAGAACTTGAATTTCAATTTCTTAAGAGAAACTAGGGCTTAAGAATTTTAGTTTCCTCTTTCCACCATTCTTCCTTAGGCTTGAGTGTTACGAATTTAGAAAATGGAATGAATGAATGAAGAAGAGTGGAGTAGGAGGTATTTGGTAGAAGGTTTGGGTTCTCTTATTGAGTCAGTGGGTTAGAACACAACCTAAAGCCCAAACAAAATACCAAAATCCTAATCAACTCCAAACATATCAATGTTTATATTCAAACAAGTTGTAAACGTCGTTTTGAGCTCAATGAAAGTGGTCTCAAGTCCAGATTCGACCGTTTACAAAAAGTCACATTTCATACTTTAATTCAACTAAAGATGCTATATATAAATTAAACATTTAAATATATAATCGTAAAATATGTGACTTGTTAAGACTCACCTCCTTAAATAAATTGCATCTTCGTAATACTTAAAAAGAAAGTAAAGAGTAACAACCACTCTATGGCATAACAATACAAAAGAAAATTTCGAAGTGAGAATTTCACCTTAAGGAACACAAGAGAGTAAGTACGAATGTGTTCGCTTGATGAATTCTCTAGATTCCCAAGAACAATCCTTAGAATTTGCGGACCATTGAACTTTCATAAGTGGAACATCTTATTTACCAAGGCATTTAACCTCTATAGCAATGATACGAATAGGATGTTGCTCATAAGTCAAATTAGGTGAAATTTCTATTTCTTCAATAACACCAGACTCAAGAATAGAAATGGAATCCGTAGTTGAGAAACGTGGAATACGTCATAGATAGCAATAAATTGAGCCAGTAATAAAAGGCGATAAGCCATGGAACTGGTGCGTTTGGTGATGGGAAATGGGCCAATATATCGAGATGCTAATTTTCCCGAACGGACGAAATGCACAACACCCTTCATAGGTGAAACACGAATAAATACCAAATTTCCCACAGAAAATTCTAATTTCTTCCTTCGATTATCAGCATAGGATTTTTGTCTACTTTAAACTTCTTTCATCCTATGACGAATAAGGTCAATCTTTTCTGTGGCATCATGAATAAAATATGGACCTAAAACCAGCTTCTCACCGGCTTCAAGCCAACACGAAGGAGATCGACATGGCCTTCCGTAGAGTGCCTTCCATACCAATGCTACACGGGAAACTATTATTATAAGAAAACTCAACTAGAGAAATATGATCTTCCCAACTTCCACCCAAATCAAGAACACATGCACGAAGGAGATCTTCAAGAGCCTGATTCACACGCTCGGTTTGTCCATCGGACTGAGGATGATAAGCGATGCAAAAATTAAGCTTCGTTCCTAAAGACTTTTGAAGACCCTTCCAAAATCCACTAGTAAATAATGGATCATGATCGTTAACAATAGAAGTAAGAACTCCATGCAACTTAACATTTTCTTTGACATAAAATTTTGCCAAAAAAGGTATGGTCCGACTAGACTGAACGGGAATAAAATGGACGGATTTTGTAAGTCTATCTACAGTCATCCATAACTGTCATGACCCGAACGAGAACGGGGAAGACCGTTAATAAAGTCCATGGAGAGTTAATCCCACTTCCAAACTGGAATATCCAAAGGTTGCAATAATCCACCAGGCCATTGATGCTCGGCCTTTACAAGTTGGCAAGTCATGCAATGCTTAATAAAGTTAACAATATCAGATTTCATTCTATCCCAATAATAAAGTCGTTTCATGTCTGCATACTTTTTACTACTGCCGGGATGAACAGTATATTTAGAACAATGAGAATCTTCTAAAATGTCTTTACGAAGATCACTAATATTTGGCACAATAAGCCTATCAAATTTTCGAATGCCTCCACGAGTATCGATTTCAAAGTCTTTCAAACCATCAATATCTCTATCCCTACAAATTTGGCTAAGATGAGTCGATTCGGGATCATGATTTTAAGCTTCGAGAATGCGGACTAAAAGAGATGGATGAGCCCTAAGGCTAATAAAACAAGAGATGAACATGAATCGGATTCACGATCTCGAATCTCACAAGTGGGCAAAGTCTAAAGATAATTCCATTCAGATATCATCATGGAAACAACCGCTTATTTCTTACGACTAAGGGTATCGGCAACACAATTTCCCTTTCCGGGAGTATAGAGAACATCAAGATCATAAGATATAAGGAATTCAAGCCAGCGTTGTTGACGCAAATTAAGTTCCTTTTAAGAGAACAAATACTTCAAAGATTTATGATCGGTGTAGAGAACAAATATCTCTCCCAAAAGATAATGGCGCCAAATTCTAAGGGCGAAAACAATGGATGCGAGCTCTAAATAATGAGTGGCATATCTAGTTTCGGCAGGTTTTAATTGCTTAGAAGCATAAGCGATAACACGTTCCCTTTGCATGAGAACGGTTACCAAACCAACACAACTAGCATCGGTATAAACAATCAAGTCTTGTTTCCTTCGGGAATCACAAGAATATAAGCATTTGAAAGGAGTTCTTTTAATTTTTGAAAAGCAGATTCACATTTGTCGAACCAAATGTACTTAATTCCTTCTTTGTTAAACTAGTAAGAGGTACGAAAATTTTACAAAATTCTTTTATGAACCGACAGTAATAGCCCGCCAATCCAAAAAAACTACAGATTTCCTTCACACTCTCCAGTCTCTTTCAATTTTGAATCATTTTGATCTTTGAAGTATCTACGGAAATTCCAGATTAAGTAATAATATGCCCTAAACATTTCACACGGGATTACCAAAAGTGGAATTTAGAAAATTTTGCTTTCAATTGATTACTCCTAAGGGTTTCCAACACAATTCGAAGATGTTTTTCATGCTCTTCCTCGGTTTTAGAATAAACAAGAATATCACTATGAAGATGAGAACAAATTGATCGAGGAAGTCTTTGAGAACCCAGTTCATAAGATCAACGAAATAAGTTGGAGCATTTGTTAAACCACATGGCATAACAAGCCATTCTTAAGATCCATAACGAGTATGGAACGATGTCAAAGGAATACTATCCACTACAATCCGGAGCTGATGAAAACCCGTTGCTAAGTCTAACTATGAAAAGACTCTAGCACCGCAAAGTTGATCGAATAGATCATCAATCCAAGGTAAGTGATATTTATTCTTGATGGTGAGATCATTAAGCTTGCGGTATTCAATGCAAAGCCTACGCGTACCAATAGATTGCTTCACAAAAATAGCTAAAGCTCCCCACGGAGAGGAATAAGAACAAATAAACTGTTTTGCTTCTAATTTGGATAATAATTTACGCATCTCCTCATTTTTCTTATTGGACATACGATAAGGAGGACAAGTGATAGGTAAAGCCCCAGCGATTAGATTAATTCTGAACTCAATTGCTCGCTTAGAGGATAATCCTAAAAGGGCTCAAATATACGGGAAATTCACGAACAATGTGAATGAGGGAAACAACATCTTCCTCATCATCATTATCATCATCATATGGATTTAGAGAGTAAAAGGATGCCACTGAATTGGAACCTGAATCTTTACGAATAACAGAAATCTACTTAACAGATTAGGGATGTAGAAGATGGATTGTCCTCTTGGGACATAGGATGTGGGCTTCATAACGATTAAGCTAATCCATTTTCAAAATCATTCCGAAATCTAAGTAATGCATAACATGCAAATCGGCACGAAAAACATAATCACATAGAAGAATTTCAACATCCTTACAAAATAAATTTGATGTTGCGGTTCCACCAACCGGATTCGCAATTCTTAATGAAGTCATCAAGTCCATAACATTTAAAGACAAAGTATCAACAAGTTCCTTTGATATAAAAGAGTGAGATGCATCCATATCAAAGAAAACTCAAATAGGATTATCACGTAACATAATAATGCCATTTAGGATGGAATGAAAAATACCTTGACCAAGAGAAGTGTTACTAGGGGCTTGCACAACATTCAAAATTCCCATTTTCTTGCTTTGAAGTTTGGGACATGAAGATATAAGATGACCCAAACTTTTGCAATAGCAGCAATAAAGGGGTTTCGGACACCTATTTGCATAATGGTCCTTAGAACCACAATTGTAGCATTGTCCACGACTAGAGGAAGGAGTCTTTGCTACGGAAGTTTCTTGCTTCCCTTTCTTGTTGGGATAAGGGCCTTTGAACTTAAGGTCTAGTTGCCCCTTCTTGCTATTATTGAAGTTCTTCTTGACACCCACAACTTCAACATCACTTTCTTTATCGGCCTCTTCAAGTTAAAGAGCGATATCTACAAGCTGATCGAAAGGAACTTCTAAATTCAGAGGCAAAACCTTTTTGGGGTTCTTATTCAAAGCACAAATGAACCTTTGATTCTTTATAAGATCCAAAATTTGTTGGGCAGACACGAATACGCCACCCAAAGGTGGACCATTGGATTGACCAGCAATAGGAATACCAGATCTAACCATCTCTTCTTCTTTAAGAAAGAAAGAAAGAACGAAGAGGAAAAAGGTTATTCCCAGTTTGAGTTTAAATAAGCTTGATTGGTAAAACAAAGCATCATAAAAGAAAATAGGACAGAACGGGTCTAAAGACTCGGATTAAATCCTAAAGAACAATTCCTAAGGGAGACATAGGACAATGATTCTTGTCATAATATTCTATATTTCTTCGAAGTTTGGCTTTGATACCAAGATGTGATGGTCCGCCTCTATACTCATACTAGCCAGGGACACTATGGAGTAATGCTGTCAATTAGTACAAAGAATAAGACTGTTGAGGAGCGACTATTTGTGTAATTGATTTTTGCAAGTACCGATATGCCAGATAGAAGGTCATGGGTTTCATTTCAAGAGGAAATCTGACACATCGAATACAAACTCAAAGCTACTACACAGTGGCTATGTGGCCTTGGAAACAAATATAAAATAAGTATAACACAAAGTCAGTCATAAATATTCATATCACTAAGGCGGAAATAGGTATGAATATAACACATAGAAACGAACATCAAAGTAGTGGTCATATTAGATCCACTACATTACAAAAGAATAAGTATACATCAAGGAGTCTCTATCTCAAATGTATAAAAAAAACTACTGAGCTAAAGTAGTTAAACAAAAGTCAGAAGCTAGTCCCTGCTAAGAAGTCAAGTGGAAGCATCTGAAAACACCTCAGTCTGACCTGAGTATTATTTAAGAAGAAAAATAATAAACGGATCAGTGTAGCTATAAATATCATACAAGATGAGATAGGATAAGAGATATAACAAAAATATATGATAACAATAATGTCATACTATGACAAGTATATATTTGATAACAATGAAAATCATGCAATATCTCAAATCTCCTCAAATATCCAAACATAATATCATATTCTCTAGTTTATTCACCAAACCTCAAATATTGACAAAACATATCAATGCAAATCGCAAAAAAATTAGTGAAACACAAATTCCAAAAATCAAAAATTAGAAATCCAGAAAACACAAAAGAAGGGGGAGGCCTATCACAAACGGGAGCATGAAAACTCACCATCACATGTATCAAAAACGGGACGCTGTTCCATGGGTCGCTAACCCACAGAGCCGGTACAGTGACGTAGTGGTACGCCTGAGGAACCTGAAACTCAAATAAGCCGGAACAACGAAGTAGTACAATGATACATCCGATGAACCGAACTCCGTAAAATGGTTAAAAAAACCCATAGGTCGCTAGCCTATAAAAATTAGATGAAGCTCAACAGAACGGGGTACAATCCCCATACAGAGAAAGAGACATCGCATATCGCTAGTCTAAACCTCAAAATGATCGTCATAGATCAATAACTGTAAATTACATCAAGCTAGTGAATAAATGAGTTTAGCTTCATGTCCCATAACTACTAGCTTAACTTGAATATTTATGAACAAATTGTTGATTTCCACTCGAAAATTTTCATAAGATTTCAATCGAACAAGTTTAAGAATTAACCGAGGAAATAAACGCAAGCGTTTCATACCGCTTATTTTGCTAAGTCGTTTAATTGGATTTCTCATACGAATGAGATAACGGTTTGTATATACTAATAGATTGGAAAACGGTTTTATAAATGAGCTTTGCATTAAAAGTAACATTCAAATCATTTTTGTGACAGAGTTTGAGTATTTACTGCTAGTATCGAAACCTTTGTATTTTAAAGTGATAAATCACAGAAAGGATTGTTAAAACAATCTAACATCAAAATCCACATTCGACGGCGTGAATTAAAACCATAAAAGTCGATATCAAATCCAATCAAGTGGATATTCCCAAAAATCCAGAAAAGAAGTCATCAAAGTCGATAATAAACGACAACAGCTAACTAGATCAACAAAAATCGATAAAAATTGAAAATTCACTCAAAAGCAGGCAAAATATGCAAAATTCAATAGGACCGGAAGTCTGGTTTGTTTGACCATATGTCTGACCCTAGACTCTGCCATTTTATTTTATTTTTTTCGTTTTTATAATTTTTCCAGAAGCCCTTACCAGACGTTTGGAATTTTCAGCCAGACGTCTGGTTGCCTGGGCCTGGGCAGAATTTGCCTAGGCCAATGAGGGCCAAATTGATTCGGAAGCGACCGAACGAGCGATGGAGGCTAGGGATTTATGCCAAGTGACAACCCAGCCCTATAGGATCTTCAATACACCCCAAATAACATGTCCAAACATCCATAGTAGGATTTTCATAAATTTTGACTTCAAAACCAAAATTTAAAAATTCATCAAACCAATTCAAATCAAAAGCAATTGAACATGAAATAGATATTAGGAATTCATACCTAACAATAATGAAAGCTGTAGACATAGATGTGAGTTCAAGAACTCACCTTTAAATTTAAAAATAAGAAATGAGAAGCTCTAAAACAAGCTTAGACCAATTCCTCTTCTCTACACCTCTAGAACCATCAATCTAAGCTTCTCCTTAATTCTAGAAATTGAATTTGAATTTCCTAAGAGAGACTAGGGCTTAGGAATTTTAGTTTCCTCCTCCCACCATTCTTCCTAGGGCTTGAGTGTTAGGAGTTTAGAAAATGGAATGAATGAATGAAGAGGAGTGGAGTGGGAGGTATTTGGTAGAAGGTTTGTGTTCTCTTATTGGGTTAGTGGGCTGGAACACAATCCAAAGCCCAAATAAAATGTCAAAATCGTAATCAATTCCAAACATATCAATGTTTATACTCAAACAAGTGGTAAACATCATTTTGAACCCAATGAAAGTTGTCTCGAGTCTAGATTCGACCGTTTACAAAAAGTCACATTTCTGACTTCAATTCAACAAATGATGTTATATTTAAATGAAACGTTTAAATATATAATCGTAAAATATGCGGGTTGTTACATAATTTTACATAAATTATATTTTATATATAAAAGAATTTTTTTAGAAATTATTATATTTATATGTGGTGTATTTAGTTGTTAGTGCATGATAATATTTGACTATTGTCATTGTTGTTTGTTGTTTGGTTTCTAATAAAGGTTGTTGTTGTAATATAAAGAAAAATAATCAACATTTTTGAAATGATATTGCATATGAAGTGAGATTATATAAATATGATTTACAAATGGAAAGGAAAAGAAATTGCATAACTATATTTATAAATATGATTTACAAATAAAAATGGATTTAAAACAAGAAAATTTGAGAATTGAAACTCACTGATTTTGAAAATTGTTTTTCAACGGTTATGGAAGAATAATAGTTTTATTATTCTAAAATGTGTTGATTGGAAATATTTTAAATGGATTTAAAAGAGATGGAAAGCACTGAACTCACTTTAGTCGCTGAAAAATAATTCTAGTGATGATTACAACATCATCGGTATTCATTTTCAAGTTTTCAAGTGATGGATTTCTACCGATGGAGTTGTGTTTTGGTAAAACTAGTTTTGATTTTAAAATCCAAAGTATGATTGATAAATATATGAAAATAAGTTGTTGAACTTATAATTTGAAAATGGTACGGATAAAAGAAGAAAATTGGAAATTATGATATGAAATTAAAATGCAACCTAAGTAAAGTTAAATAAATTGGGTTAATGAAATGAATTGATGGATTAATAAAGTGAATTAATGAAATGAAATAATGGAATGAATATGAGTCTGAGTTATAAAATGAAATTCAACTTAAGTGTAAAATGAATTGAATATGTCTGGAATGTGGTTTGATAAAATTGAATATGAACTTAAGTGTGAAGTCATAATAAACATGAGCTGTGTAGTGTGAAACGTTATAATAAACTTAAATAATTATTGTATGAAATGGTTCATAAACGAATTTAATATGCAATGAAATGTTGTTAAACATAAATTGAATTTAAAGTGAATGTGTTTAAAGTGAATGAAAATAAAGTGAATATGAGTAAGTAAATGTTAATAATTGAATGTAAATTAATTGAGTGGGAATAAACTGAATGTAAGTTAATTGAATGTAATAATTGAAAAAAAATCAATTAAATGTGACTAAGAAATGAAAGTGTATAAATATAATGTTGACATTTGAAAATGCAAATTGATATGATGATAAATACATTGGGTGTATATTATTCGTTTGATGGTTTCTCTTGTTACATTTGCTACATTTGCATATAGTTATGGTATATTCTATATTATATAGTGATGTTGCTTCTACATACTCGTTCTCATTGCTTGTTGAGTGATTAGTAGGTGCAGATGGCGTATGCTTCGCATTTGGAGCTCGTTTTCACATTATATTGGTTGTATATGCTTGCTAGTGCTAAAATAAGGTACACATCTCATATTTTTATATTATTCCTACGAGATGCCTCATCCTTGAAGATGAGATGTATATTTATGATTATATATATTGTAACCAATCAAGCTATGCAAAGTAGACACCGGTGAATGTTTTATTTTAAATTTAAGGCGTTAGAATTTTTTTGAGAATTTTTGAAAAAAAATGATAACTAAAATTTGATTTTGAGTTATAAATTAGAATAAATGCATGGATGGAAATTAGTTGGTGTGGGTGGGTGAATCTAAAAGACTTAGAAATTTTATAATCTATTTCAACTAGTTCGTTTTGGAAAGCTAATGGATTTGGGCCAATTTCGAGGACGAAATTCTTTTAAGGGAGGAAGAATGTAACGACCCGGAATTTCAATCATTTGAATTTAAATATTTAATTTATTTTAAATACCGAGAAGTTAATTTTACAAGTTAAATAACTTGAAATTCAAATAAAAGGATTATTTGAATAATTGGAATTGTTTATTGAATTAAAATTTGAATTTAACACGAATGAAATGATTTCGAAAGTTGATTTAAAATCTATTTAAATAAGAATGGACATAGGAAAATTCTAATTTAGAATTAAAAGTGATTAGATGGTTTTTATAATAATTCATTTTAATTAATGTGTGAAAATAGCCTTCTAGGGCACTATCTCAGAACTGGACGAAGCTATTTTCATTGGATCCGTAATGGTGAATTATAATATTTCGTTGAATTTTGTAGTGACTGGACGACCGTTTGGTCGGAAAAGTTCGAAATGCATGGAATATTAATTAAAGGAGTTTAATTTAATATAAATTGATTTTACAAAGCTAACTTCTATACATGATGGAATTGGGTCTCTATACTAGTTCCATTGTATTCGGAGTAGCGGTGTAACATATAGAACACCAGGCCGCACGCCTTGATTGGGGGTTTGAAAATTTAATGTTTGAATAGTGTCGTGAAATTTTATATAAAAGGACTTAAAGAATTTTATTTTGCTCTAAACCCTAAATCAAAAACTTAGCCACCATTTTTATTGGCCATCATCCAATGGCCCATGATAAACGAAGCCTCTAAAGGCGGAGTTAGGTGAAAGTGTCAACTAGCAAAACATCGTGATGATAACATGAGTGAGTTTGACGGATGAGATCGACGTTGGCGAACCATGGCAACGACTAAATTCAGATAAACTCTTGGCCTTCTTTGGTGCTATTCTGGCAATCGAAGGCAATTGGGGAGGTGGCGTTGCTAGTTGGAGGGGCAGCGAGGTCGATGCGTGCTACAGTGGAGGTCGCGGCGATGGTAGGCGCAGGAACGGAGGCGGTGACGTCGAAGATAAAGTCGAGTTTTGGGTTACTTGGATTCATGGATGAGAAGGAAGGTATTATGGTTTAAAATTTTATTAATTTATATTAATTTAAATTTAAATTATCTTAAAGTTCATTATTTCATATCTAATTCATACGAGGTCCAAATTGAACATGGTCAATTGCGTTTAGGTTCGTATTGACGAAAACTACGACATGGAGTTGGATTGGAGTAGTTTGGAGCTCATAGGAATTCGGGTTAAAATTGAATGCCTGTCCAATTTTAATTCGAACCAGAGCGCTTTGTCGACTTCTAAAATCAATGTGAGTTAAACTCACTTTTTGGTTAATCAGAAATATTATAGTTGATAAAATTATTTATTGGTTGTATGGACATTTTATTGTTGATTGTTATTGACTGTTTGGATGATTTACTATTTTATTAATTGGTTTGGATATATACCTGTCCTTGGAGTGGATCAGACCCTACTACGTTTCCGTGTAAGAGTGGATAACACTTTGCATAGGATCTCACATCGAAGTGGTTGATTTACATTATTGATTTTTACTGTGTGTGATGTTGGGGGACAGTTTGGAGGGATCCAACAGGATTCCTCAAACTATTGATTTTATTTTCATATAATTTGATATATGATATATTGGATGATATATTTGATGACGTAAATATGATTTGCTTATTTAGTGCATTAGTAGCACTGGGCCTTATTTTTGGTATTTTAAAAATACTATAAAATAATGATTTGATTTAAAAAAGGGATTTGAAATTGATTTTGGAAATTATATATGTCTTAATAGTTTTTCTTAAATTAATTAAATAAGGAATTTATTTTAAAATAAAAAATATGATTTTTAAACATTATAAATTAATAACTTTATGAAATATTTCAAAAAAAAGCTTTTTAAACCGTAACGAAAGATTTTCAAAATCTTAAAATAAGTCCGTCATTCAAAATAAAGGGATATAGTTTTAAAAAAATAGAAATATTTTGATACAAATATTTATTAATCATTTTATATAAAATGATACATTAAAATTTATTTACAAATGTGAAATTTATAAATGTGATAATTTATAAAAGTGACATTTTACAAATTAAGTGAAGCTTTGTAAAATTGTATTCTATTAATAAAAGATAGATTTATAAACGGTGTATATAAATAAAGGGAAACTTTATCATTGGATAAATTGAAAAATAAATCACAAATGTGGATTTAGAGTAATATATGGAATGTTGTTTAGAAAAATAGTTGATTCTATTTTGAACGTTGAACCTGAGGATAGGTTGGAGATGTTATACAATATTTTATAAATAGAAAGAAATTTTTGAAAGAAATTCATAGATATGGAAGCAATGTTAAAAGTGGATTGCAATTAATGTTTTTAAATGGCATTTATGAAATAAGTGAGATTTATAATGGAATTAGATTTATAAATGGAGTTCAAAAATAAAGGGCTTTTATGAAAGGAAGTTTTATAGAATAGGAAGAGATTTTTAAATATAGTTTATAAATATGAAAATGAGTATGTTGAAGTCTAAGTATGGATTTTTATCAAGGAAATGTATTTATGTTTTAAAGGTTGTTTATTTATATTAGTATTGTTTTAAAGCCGTTATCAATACTTTAATATTTAAAACGTTAATTATTTAAATTATTAATATGGTTTGAAATTAAATAAAATTATATATCAATAAAATTTGGAAATGTATTATTATTATTTATAATATTGTTAAAGGTAAACTATTATTGTTTTATTTAGAATGTTTTTTTGGAATTACTAATTTTTATTATTTTTAAGATGTTTTAATGTTAATTATTATTTATTTAAAATGTTAATTACGGCATAATAATGTTTTAAAGTAAATGATTAGAATTTTGTTTATAAATGTTTTTAAGGTTTATAAGTAGGATTTTATAAACAGATGTGGGTTCTATAAAAGGAATCTTATAACATGGTTTGGAAAACTTAAAGGAAGATTATCTATAAGACAAAAGAGTTTTATAAATGGTTTTAGATATTTATAAAGAAATTTTAGAAACGGGTTTATAAAATTATAAAAGGAGTTTTATAAATGGTTTTGTGGATGTCTAATGGAGTTATAAATGATTTTAGAATTGTATAAAAAGGAAATATTTCCCAACGTTTGGTGAATATACTTACATCGTTGAGATACGTATATGAATATTTTTCTAAGCATTGATAAATGAGGATTTGTGGATAAATATATGCATATTTTTATAAAAAGGATTTTGTTTCAAGTATTTATAAAATGAATTAAATTAATGAAAATTTAATTAAAAGGGGATTAGTGCTAATTTGTGTGCATAACCATTGTTGGTTTTCCCTATGGAATTAAAATCCTTGATTGGAATGTTTGTTTATTCGATGTATAAATAACCGACTCGAATTTGAACACAAAACGTAAATTTGGAAATATCTAAGAGAAACACGTGAGTTATATGGCACAGTCATCCCTGATGATGTTATACTGTGCGTATATACCTCGTTTTTTCTTCTAGGACAAATGATAAGGAAATCCATCCACTAACGGTTAGGAGGTTATCTCTGCTCTTATCTTTAACTGTTTATGTCCTAAAAAATGGGGTTGAGTTTACCAGAAATTACGAAAATTTATTTCGAAGAGACGGGGATCATGTATGTTACCCAAAGACCAATTCGATCCAACTCAAACGTTTCAAAGTAAAGACATCTTCAAGATGATGGAATTGAAGATGGAGCTCTTAAGCGTTTCATTCTGTCCCAGAGCGAACTTGTATGGATGAATGTTGGTACTGCATTGTTGCTTGAAGGGCAGTGTTAGCATTCTAAGCGGGAAGTGCTATATAAAAGTAAAACGTAGCCTCGAGCCCCATCAACCAAGAAATGACAAAAATTAGGCATGCAGCAGGGCCAAGTGGGTCGCTCCCAAGCAGGGTATGGTCGTTCCAAATCTAGAACGGTATTATCTCTCATTTGTATGCTTCGGGGCCTATTAACATAAGGGTGGTCATATTCGGTACTACTAGTCAAGTGGTAGGCTAGTCCAGTGTGGTAGGGGTACAAGATGTTCTTGTTAGACCCTGGTGCATTTTATTTAGAGATGTACCTTCGGAAGGTGGTTCCTTACCTTGTCATAGTATGGAATCCATTCTCCAATATGAGCCTTTACAATTTTAATTGTATACCTATTATGTTGGAATTTAATTAATGTAACAATTTCGGCTATGATTAATAAGTATTTGTTTTCTACACATTACTATAATATTAAAGGATTTTCTATAAAAATATGTTTTGGTTATCCTAAGGTAAAAACTCGTCCATGTTTATATGCGGTGTGGTCTTACGAGATACTTTTGATTTCAAAGGGTTTTTATAACTTTGAAACCAAGTTAGGTGTGTTTTCTCATGTTGGTTTTCCAGATAGATGTAGATGTTATTTTATTATAATGTTCGGTTCAGACCGAACATTTTTATAGATTATGCATCGGAGCTCAAGAGATGAGCTGGAGGTCTTCAAGTCGTATTCATTATTTTCCACTGTTTGTTGTTGAAATCATCAGCAATTATGTGGATGGGTTTTTATAATCGTCCAAGCTGATGATTGTGATTTTTTTTACTCTGACGGATTTATGTATATAACAGTTTCTCTTTTGTAAAGATTATTGATATTGTAATATATATTGTCCCGCTGCGATTGTGCGATTATGTGTTGTTTTAGTTTCTTTCTTCTCTTCTTCTTTCTTATTTTCCTCTAACAATCAGTTTTTTCGGCATTTGATTGCTCGGCATGCAATACAGTGGACATACTAGTGTCAACTTTCGAGGGTCGAAAATCTCGAGTTGTTACATCAATGATTTGGGGATCAGACATGTCCTTAATTTCATTTTGACTGGCTTCTTTAGCATCCTCTACTTGGGCCTCGACCTGTTCTCTCGTCTTATTGCAGCATGCTTGTCTCACCTCTTTTTTAAGGACTCTAATTTGAGCAAGTTGCTCATCAAGCTTAATATTCAAATTCTAGGCTTCAACGGCCTCTTCGCAATATTTTGGCAATTCCTATTGAGCTTCAATTTTCTCTTCCCTCTCCTTAAGAAGTTCTTCAAGCTCCTCAATACGGTCGGCCAAAATATTTTTCTCCTTTTTCAAGGTATCTTTTTCCAAGGCTAGCGCACTGCTACTGTTGAGGGGTTCATTTTTGTGGGCAGCTTCTAGACGACTCACCGCCTCAGATGTTTCCTTAGCACTTTTTCCTGCCTCGATCAGCTTCACCGTCAAATCTGAGATCTCATTGTCCTGGTGTTTAATTATATATTTACCATCGATTGCCTCTAGCTTGAGACGATTGATTTCATGTTGTCTCTAGATAGACACCTCGAAGGTCTTCTTTGCTAAGTGATGGAATGATTCATGTTGAACATAAACAATGTTGCTGCATGCAAGAGAACTTTCCTTAGCATTCCCTAGGATTGTATGAATGGAGGGGAGGAACATAAGCATGTCGAAACAAATCTTTGGAAAATTGTCCTTAAGTTCGGCCAATTTTTCTTCTATGGAAGCTTTAGGAACCGTAGTTGGCAAAGATGGATCAGAAGTGACCATTGAACATTTGCTCGACATGCGGTCACGGGACTGCTTAGAGCTGGATGAACGGGAATACTGGTTAAGTAGTATGGCAACTTGAGGACCATGGAAAGAGGTTTTATCGCTACTGTGCATAGGAAGATTAGGTTGAATTTCCTGATGGGACGACCGACACTTGGACGTATGTTTAAAAGATGAAGATTCCCTCGAACGATGACTTCTTTCTCGACCATCATTCCTTTCTCTACGCCTACCCAACTCTGAATCATGGTTGGATCTTTATTGCATTGAGGAGCCCCTCAAGTGATCAAAGGCTCGGGATTGAAACATCGCACCTGCAAAAATCAAATAAAAATGTATAAGTGCACGTGATTATGAATGTCCTGGTGTCCCCCCGACGGGCTAGTTGTTGCAGCCTTTCTCATAGAAGTTTTCTCTCCTTTGCCAGTGGGAAGAATGTCATCACCACTTTTAGCAGGAGAATAGAACCCCTCAATACTGATGTTGGGGAAGTCATGATTCATGATGTCATCAGGGATTTGGAGATTTGAAAACTCTTTCATCGAGCTTTCTAAACGTTGGGAAGATGACTCTTCGTCGATGGAAGTGATATTAAACTCAGGGTCCTTAGTAGTTTTTCTCCTACAAAATTTATATGCAAGCTTCTTTCTTCTCCTAACTGGCGTGTGTGGTTGCATGCCACGTGACGGTTCAACCGTAGGCAGATTGCCCAGACCTGCATTAACATTGCCAAGCTCGTTGGTCTTGACATCCCTAATTTTTCCCTCTTCGGCGTCATCCTCAGTCCTCTCGACTTGGGGCGTGATAGAGTTATTGATATCGCCTTCTTGTTCTATAGCATATCTTAGTACTACAACGCTTCCGGGAAGCCCAATACCGCATCCTTCCTCCAGCGACTCGAATAGAGATAACCATTCATCGGTTACAAGGAGTCTAATGTCCCTGTCTTTGACCGAGGTGGCACGAATTGCAAAGATTACCCTTGAAAAACTAACTCCCTCTAGACATGGATGCACACTTGTAGATTTTCATAATGTTAGTTGATTTAGGATATGACTTGGGTTAAAGAATTTGAGAATAGAGCGAAGACAACACTTTCGTCCTTCTAACCATCGCTTTGCAAAGCAAGCGAACATCGGACATTGTAACGTCCCGCCTTTCCGCATGATTTAAATCGACGATAAACCACACATGTCAGACTTAAGCCGTATAGAAGGGCAGATTGCTATGGGGTAAATAAGAAAAGGTAGAGAAAGGAAAAAAACAAAATAGAATCTTTCAGCGGAACGATAAAATATAATAATCAAATAAACAGCTCATGAAGCTGTTTTACAAAAACATTTGATTTTTCTTTACTTATACAATACAATATCAGAGTTACACATACCAAAGAATAATCAATAATAATGCAGCGGAAAAATGTGAAAGTAGTGGAATACAATAATATATAATAATAAATCTTCGTCTTCTCCATCCAGAGATAAAGGCTTCAAATCCTGGAAATGCTCAGGCTGACCCGAGCGAATTGAAAAGACAAAACATTCGAGTTAGAACTAAAAGATCTTATGTAAGTTAAATCAACAGTAAATAATATAAGTGGAACGGCGTCAGATATGTTTACGAGATTTGACATCTCCTATCTAGTGTCAACGTGAGTGCAGTAACTTAAGAGATGTTCGGGATTCACATCTCCTAAGGATCCGTTAAACTATCTACTATGTAGTAATATTTCGCTATTATAATAATGAGTAAAATAAACTTACTTTTAAATAGCGTTAAGGCTTTACATTTTCCACCTTAACACGTAATAGTGCCAATAGTCTATACAGTACCGTAATACCTCCTGATCGGGAGGCTACCAGAGGATACGACATAAATAGAACCTCGTACAAGGTAATGCCAGGGTAGGTGATGCGGCACAACTAGGCAATGCCAGGGTAGATATACCAATTACGCTTTTGGGCCGGTGGTAACACGTGGCGTGCAGCTACCGCCCACCTCAAACCACACCCCGAAATTAAAAAAAATCAAAAGTGGCCACCGAATCAATCCAAAAGTCAACGTATAATATCGAAGGGATGTGTCCGATCAAAGGTGCTACCTCATTAGCCCATCAGTCGCTCCTATTTTAGCCACCTTATGCCAACTCACGGGGTCGGGTCCACGTATTTACCTCAAAGGAAACGCTGCCACCATCCTACTTCATTTTGAAATCTCCACCGCGTACACGGTTGTTAAAGTGGTTTTTGGAGTTGGCAGAGAGTATGACAACTTCCGATCCCAGTCTCTTTAACAACCAAACGTTATTATAACACTGCGGTCATTTCAAAATAATTTATACTCCAAAACCAGAATATATATATCCATTTCAAAACCATATAAATACGATATCATTTCCATTTTAAAACCCAAATCAATATGATATCATTTTTATTTCAAAATATATCCTTTCCAAAATCATAGCAATTTCAAATCTATATATCTTGAAACTCGTAGCTTTGAAACATGACTCCTTAATACTTAAATGGTTTAAATATTAAATTACTTTATCTAAATAAAATAGCTTCTTTATTTTCACAAATAAATTCCAATTACAGATTTAATTCCACAAATAAACCATTTCAAATTCTATATATTTCAAAGCTTACATATTCAATATTTCAAAACTAAATTTTATAATTTATATATATATATATATATATATATATATATGCCAAATTCACTCTACTATTATTTAGTTTTGAAATATTTGCTTAATAAATCCAATATCCTTTAAATAAAACTTCAAATTCCAATAACTGAATATTCCTCAATTTATTCACTTAAATCACCTTAACCCAAATTATGTTATAAACCATATTATTTAAAAATCTCCATTCCAATAAGTTCCAAATGGATTCTTATTAAATATAATTCTTTAATTGAATAAAATCTCCAATCAATTTCAAAACTATCTTCTCAACCTTGATTTATAAAAATCCATATAAACTCTATACAAAAATATACTTTAAGTAAATACTTGACCATAATATATCATAATAAAATCCAACTTTATTATTTAACTTATTTATACTTTAAACAAATCTTATTCATAGCTTAAACCCAAGAATTTAACTATATATATAAAATACATTTATACAATATCCAAATCCATACCTCATAAAACGTATATTTCTTTACAAACCATAGAAAATCATTTCAAAATATTTTTATATACAGACCGCGGTGCCCGTATATAATTTTCTATCATATGGTCAAGTGATATGGATGTTTATCATTTCAATCCGTACTTTAAAAAAAATTACGGTTATATATCATTTCAAACCACAATCTCGAATCAAATAAAATGCATACAACTTGCAGTTTAAAATAATATATATAATACAACATCCATTCATCCATCAACAGATCACACATCCATCACAATCATCATCCAAAACAATCAATCAATACCAATAGATAACTAATAATATATATAACAGGTATTTAACTGGCAGTTATATTCAATAGTTAATTAAATAACGATTTAATTTAATAAATGCAATAACAGAGATGATGATTAAAAATATACGAAAAGTCATAAATAATTGCACAATCACAACAAAATTTAATTTAACAAACATAAGAAATTTTAGAAGTTGTGAGTGGGTTAAAACACTCACCTTTTGAATTTAAATTGAATTTAAATCCAATTTAAATCCAAAAACTGAACAATCTCCAAATTCATCCAAACCATCATCAAAATGTCCGGAATTCCAATACGAACCTAGCGGAGAAAACCGCGCGTGAAAAGGATCATGTATGTCAAAGTTATATTAGTTAGAAGATTCAGAAATTTAAATTAAATAAATTAAACAACAAAAAAATACAAAAGCCCTTACACTCGCCACGTCACGCGTCTCTACCGTGAAACCCTAGCCGTGCAAAAGAATCATGCACCCAGTTTGAAGTCGCCGCAACCAATCGATACTTCTCATCGTCGACTTGCACTCTGGCCACGATCAGAGGAGAGGAAAGAAACGTGCTCCCCAGGCCGACCCCACCATGAGGTCGCGGCCGCCTAACTCCTGCCTACGCATGTCGCGCCGCCGTGCTTTTCACTGGCCAATCGTGGCGATTCCAGAATCTATTTCGATGAGCGAACCATACCCCATGACCTGCTCCACCTCCTCTTCCCAACGACACTTCCTGATCGACAAACCGTCGACGATCCGCCGTTGGATCGTCAAAATCCAACATGAACGGCCAGAATAGACCCGCAAATCCTGGGCAAACGGTGTACAAATTCGAAAAACTAATCACACTAGAAGATTACGCACTTCGAGAGTTTCAACTTATATTTTTTTAATTTTTTTTGAGGAGTTTGAAATTTTTATTTTGGATTTGAATTTGATTTGTGTTTGGATCTAGAATTTGTTTGTCTGCCATTGAGGAGGAGATAGTTGAAATGTACATACAGACAAATGAGAAATAGGAGTAGGCTAGGGTTTATAACCAGGCATTTATAGGTAGGGTTGAAATAGAATAGAAGGACACGAATGTACATACACGCTAACGACAAAGTGGCCCAAAAAGCCCGTTCTGACTCCGGAACGAAATTGGGTCAACCCATATATCAAAATAGATGTTTTTAAATATTTTAAACGCGGTCGAACAAGTTTCAAGTCCAAATTATATCGTATGAAGAAGTTATGCTCAAATCAATATTTTTCAAATTGATTTCAATTGATTTCAATTTCATTGATTTCAAGGCGTTTCGAGTCCGTACGATCAAACGACAACTCTGAACGCTACGAAACTTGAAATCCTACAATAATTCACCGTTACGAGCCTGATGAAACTGGTTTCGTCGAAATCCGAGGCAGTGGCCAAAATGTCTATTTTTACATTAATTAAATAAATTAAAATTAATTAATTAAATCAAATTTTCGATCTCTCTTAAAATTAATAATCTTATCATTTTTAAATTTCTTAAACAATTACAGAACTTAAACAAATTTAGATGTAAATCAAAGTTGATTAATTCATCACTTTCGTGTTTAATTTAGATTCCACTAAATTCAGAAATTAAATTACCAATAATTCCGTTTAATTGACTTTTCATTATGTTATTCATTTCATTGCTATCAAATGGAAAAAATTTAACATTAGATTCAGACTATTACATTAATATTCTTAAATTTCATCTAAATCTCAATTAACGCAATAATTAAATTTCACTTAATTACAATAAATCCAATTATTAATATAGTCCAAATCCAATAAATTGATAAATATTTATTCCCACTTTTATAATTCAGCAAATTTCCCAATTATGAATAACATTAACATTTTTCTAAATATTACCTTAATTAATATTAACATAATATTACATTAGACTTATGGTAACTGATTTCCAATTTAAATTAACAAGCAACAAGAATAGGTAACATACAATAATCGTTACGCTAAATTTTAGTCACATTAATAAGCTTTTATTACTTACAAAATAAAATAACATTTAAACTCATCAATGTAATACCAAATTTCATTTTAAATCCAATTGATTTCCAAATCAAAGTTTATACATATTTCAAACAACTATTTTAATTATTCCCAGAACATTGGTTTTATTAAATGACCATTTATTATAATTTATTTCCTCAATTTACTCCAATGCTTACATTTTATTTTCATATATTCAATTTGTAGCTAAGTATACGTCTACATTAATTCCATTGATTTGCATTTCATTCAATTTATTAATAGTTACCTTAGTTAAGTTACCTTAGTTAACATTACGTAATATTAGATTATAATTTTACAATCTTAACAAATTCATAAATTGTCAATTGCTAAATATATACATTAATTACTATTAAATGTTCTCAATAAATTTATCTACTTGGTTTCAAACTTTTCTATTCATCAATTACTGCCTTCAAAATAAACTTTCGTTTCAAATCAATTTACATTCACCTTTCCGTTATTATATTAATCATCATTAAAGTAAGCTTTAATTACTTGTATGTTCATTCTTCCCAACTTATTACACCCTATTACACTATTTCACACATTAATTCAATAATTACATTTGCTTTCTCATATTCCACTTATAACCAAGTCATACATTTAAATTATTTTATTTAATTTACCTTTTGTATCCCATTATAAATTGGTGCACACATTAATTAAGATTTTAAACCAAATTAATCATTTCATCTTGGTAACATTCTTTTATTACAATAAGAATATAATTAATATTTACATTGTTTCACTTATTGGAATTACATCCAAGTTATTAACAATTAACTTACATTTATACAGTTGCAATTCATTTTAGTTATTATTTCATTAATATTATTTCCAATTTTATTTCTTTCAGTATTAATCATACAATCATATTAAATTAATGAATTATAATGTTTTCCACTATTTCTTTATTGGGATTTTATTCCAATTGTCATTAGTTAATTTTATTTACCATTGCAACATTTAATTTCTAACATTCGCTCCAATATAGATTATAAGATTTTCATTTCTTTCTATATTTAATTACAAAATCTTATAAATTTAACCAATTTTAATTATCGAAATTTACGGGTCGTTAACTCTCCCCCACTCAAAACTTTTCGTCCCCGAAAAGGAAAAGAAGGGAAAAGAAGAATTAAGGAAATAATATATCCTATTTAAAATGTTAAATCTATAAAAATTAATTTACCAAATCAATTTATTTAAACAAAATATATAAATTTATAACTCTTAAATCCTTTTATATTCAAGTAAATAAGGTTTGGAAATACTTTTTTTTTTCAATATAACAATATACAACATATTTTTTTCAAAATAATTTATATCCCAACACGGGAAAACAATATAATAACGCTATAAACCATAATCCGAAAACGTACCTATTGATCGGGCAATTAACGCTTATTTATGGAACCAAAAGCAGTAGCAATTACTTCCATAACCTGTATTTCACTTACATAATCCAAAAGGGTTAACAATTATATAAAATGAAATATTTAAAGCTGTTTCAAATAACAACAAACAATCAACATACCAACCATCACTTGCAACAAGCAAACAACCATCACATAAATCAACACACATCAATTATCCATTCATATCAAACAACACAAATAGTTGCTCGGGTTCAAAATTTTAAATTGTACGGAATGGAAAAAAACTAGTAAGTGTACCCTTTTACTCAACAGTCTTAGGCGAAACTAAATAGATTTTACATACATCCAAAAAATTTAAAGTATCCTTACCCAAACAACTATAAACCAAACAAACAACAAATTCCCAAATCAAGTTAATCTTTATTAATTTCATTCATATAATAATTTATCTTTTAAATTTACATTTATTTCTTACAATTTTATTTAGAAATAACTTCAACTTATTTACTTAAGTTTGAAATTTCTTACTTACAATACCTGCCTTCTATTATATGTAATTAGTATTATTTCAATTATACTTAAGTTTATAACAACAACAACAACAACACCAATTCTTATAAATAAAAGCAAATTATTGAACACATCATTACATACTCTTACTTGTACAATTTCAATTACATTTTCTTACTAAACATTTCAACTTTTAATATTTGGTAAGTTATATATGTGCTTTTTAAGAATGCAATTGAAATCATACAAGTTTATCTTATTTCTTTTAATTAATTAGATGTTCAATAATTCTATCTTTTGTCTTATAAGTTACAATTTCAACTTTCTATTAATCTCATTTAAGTCATTATAAACTCCAGAAATTTAACTTAAATAAATGCTTAATCATATTTTATCTTAATAAAATCAAACTTAATTATTAACTTCTTTTATACTTCAAATCCATTTTATACATGTATGTTTATTCTTCACAAATGATTTCCATCTATTACACTAACAAAAACTATTAATTAATTAGAAACTTAAAAACTAAATACCGGGTTAAGTTTCAAATCATTTTCAAATAACGGATAAAACATATACTAATAATTTATATATCTAATTATAATTAAACAATTTTAAAATTTATATTTGGTTTATCAAAACAAATCTACAGTAAACTACTACAGTGGTCTTCCCAGTTCGAAACTCGAAAATGAATGTCGATGATGCGGCCGCCATCACCAAAATTATTTTCCAACGACAGAGAGGGGAGTACAATTTATTTCTTTCCAAAATTTCTTTTAAAACGGTTCTTTCAAATTATATTGAACTATTTATATCAGAAAATACTTCTAAAATATTATTATTATATTTCAAAAATCATTTCCAAGAAAGTTTCAAAACCTCGGAACTTAAATTCTAAATTTCCAATTTTCATTTATTTCATTTTCCATCTCATTTCAACTGTTATATATAAATTTTATTACCTAACAACCAATATATTACAACCAAATATAACCTTTTTAAAATCTATTACTTTATATATAGAAAATATAATAGGCAAAATTATTTCATTCACCTATATTAAAACAAATATTATGTCGGTCTGTCCTATTAAGTGTTTAGAAATCCCTGTAGATTTCATAGCGTCCCATGCACCAACCAGAATTTATAAATACAAAAAGGAACAGATTAACACAATATTAAAACCTTTTATAACACTAACAAATACGCTCTCTCATATATATACACTCAGTCAGTGACTCATCATAGGGTATTACTACCCTATTAGTAAAGAATCAAACCCCACCAAGCAAAGGTTTATCGCTAAACCAAAGCTCTGATACTAGATGTAACGTCCCGCCTTTCCGCACGATTTAAATCGACGATAAACCACATGCGTCAGACTTAAACCATAAAGAAGGGAGGATTGTTATGGGGTAAATAAGAAAAAGTAGAGAAAGGAAAAAACAAAATAGAATCTTGCAGCGGAACGATAAAATATAATAATCAAATAAACAGTTCATGAAGCTGTTTTACAAAAACATTTGATTTTTCTTTACTTATACAATACAATATCAGAGTTACACATACCAGAAAATAATCAATAATAATGCAACGGAAAAATATGAAAGTAGTGGAATACTATAATATATATTAATAAATCTTCGTCTTCTTCCTCCAGAGATAAAGGCTTCAAATCCTGGAAATGCTCAGGCTGACCCGAGCGAATTGAAAAGACAAAACACTCGAGTCAGAACTAAAAGATCTTATGTAAGTTAAATCAACAGTAAATAATATGAGTGGAACAGCGTCAGAGATGTTTACGGGATTTGACATCTTCTATCCATTGTCAACGTGACTGCAGTAACTTAAGAGATGTTCGGGATTCACATCTCCTAAGGATTTGTTAAACTATCTACTATGTAGTAATATTTCGCTATTATAATAATGTCTATTAGTAAGATAAACTTACTTTTAAATAGCGTTAAGGCTTTACAGTTTCCACCTTAACACGTAATAGCGCCAATAATCTATACATTACCGTAATACCTCCTGATCGGGAGGCTACCAAAGGATACTTCATAGGTATGACACAAATAGAAATTCATATAAGGCGCGCTAGGATAGGTGACACGGCACAACTAGGCAATGCCAGGGTAGATATACCAACTACGCTTTCGGGTCGGCGGTAGCGCGTAGCACGCAGCTACCGCCCACCTCGGGCCATACCTCCAAATAAAAAAAATCAAAAGTGACCACCGAATCAATCCAAAAGTCAAAGTATAATATCGAAGGGATGTGTCCGATCAAAGGTGCTATCTTATTATCCCATCAATCGCTCCTATTTTAGCCACCTTATGCCAACTCACGGCAGTCGGGTCCACGTATTTACCTCAAAGGAAACGCTGCCACTATCCTACTTCATTCTGGAATCTCCACCACGTACACGGTTGTTAAAGTGGTTTTCAGAGTTGGCAGAGAGTATGACAACTTCCGATCCCAGTCTCTTTAACAATCAAACGTTATTATAACACCGTGGTCATTTCAAAATAATTTATACTTCAAAACCAGAATATAATATCCATTTCAAAACCATATAAATACGATATCATTCCCGTTTTAATACCCAAATCAATATGATATCATTTTTGTTTCAAAATATATCCTTTCCAAACTCATAGCACTTTCAAATCTATATATCTTGAAACTCATAGCTTTGAAACATGACTTCTTAATACTTAAATGGTTTAAATATTAAATTACTTTATCTAAATAAAATAGCTTCTTTAATTTCACAAATAAATTCCAATTTTAGATTTAAATCCTCAAATAAACCATTTCAAATTCTATATATTTCAAATCTTACATAGTCAGTATTTCAAAACTAAATTTTATAATTTATATATATATATATATATATGCCAAATTCACTCTATTATTATTTAGTTTTGAAATATTTGCTTAATAAATCCAATATCCTTTACAACTTCAAATTCCAATAACTGAATATTCCTCAATTTATTCGCTTAAATCACCTTAAACCCAAATTAAGTTATAAACCATATTCTTTAAAATCTTTATTCCAATAAGTTCCAAATGGATTCTTATTAAATATAATTATTTAATTAAATAAATTCTCCAATCAATTTCAAAACTATCTTCTCAACCTCGATTTATAAAAGTCCATATAAACTCTATACAAAAATATACTTTAAGTGAATACTTGACCATATTATATAATAATAAAATCCAACTTTATTATTTAACTTATTTATACTTTAAACAAATCTTATTCATAGCTTAAACCGAAGAATTTAACTATATATATAAAATACATTTATACAATATCCAAATCCTTACCTCATAAAACGTATATTTCTTTACAAACCATCGAAAATCATTTCAAAATATTTTATATATATAGAACGCGGTGCCTGTATATAATTTTCTATCCTATGGTCAAGTGATATGGATATTTATCATTTCAATCCGTAATTTAAAATAAAATTGCGGTTATATATCATTTCAAACCGCAATCCCGAATGAAATAAAATGCATAACAACTTGCAGTTTAAAATAATATATATAATACAACATCCATTCATTCATCAACAGATCACACATCCATCACAATCATCATCCAAAACAATCAATCAATACCAATAGATAACAATAATATATATAACAGGTATTTAACCGGCAGTTATATTCAATAATAAATTAAATAACGATTTAATTTAATAAATGCAATAACTGAGATGATGATTAAAAATATAGGAAAAGTCATAAATAATTACATAATCACAACAAAATTTAATTTAACAAACATTAGAAATTTTAGAAATTGTGAGTGGGTTAAAACACTCACCTTTTGAATTTAAATTGAATTTAAATCCAATTTAATTCCAAAAATTGAACAGTCTTCAAATTCGTCCAAACTAGCTTCAAAGTGTCCTGAATTCCAATACGAACCTAGCGGAGAAAACCGCGCGTGAAACGGATCACGTATGTGAAAGTTATATTAGTTAGAAGATTGAGAAATTTAAATTAAATGAATTAGACAACAAAAAAAAGCCCTTACACTCGCCACGTCACGCGTCTCTACCATGAAACCCTAACCATGAAAAAGAATCGCGCACCCCAGTTTGAAGCCGCCGCAACCAATCGATACTTCTCGTCGTCGACACGCACTCTGGCCACGATCCGAGGAGAGGAATGAAACGTGCTCCCCCGGCCGACCCCACCATGAGGTCGCGGCCGCCCGACTCCTGCCTACACACGCCGCACTACCATGCTTTTCACTGGCCAATCGTGGCGAATCCAGAATCTATTTCGACGAACAAACCATACCCCGCGACCTGCTCGACCTCCTCTCCCCAACGACACTTCGTGATCGACAAACCGTTGACGATCCGCCGTTGGATCGTCAAAATCCAACATGAACTGCCAGAATTGATCCGCAAATCCAAGGAAAACAGTGTGCCAATTTGAAAAACAAATCACATCGGAAGATTATGTACTTCGAGAGCTTCAACGTATAATTTTTTCAAATTTTTCTGAGGAGTTTGAAATTTTTTATTTTGGATTTGAATTTGATTTGTGTTTGGATCTAGAATTTGTTTGTCTGCCATTGAGAAGGAGATAGTTGAAATGTACGTACAGAAAAATGAGAAGTAGGAGTAGGCTAGGGTTTATAACCGGGTATTTATAGGTAGGGTTGAAATAGAATAGAAGGACATGATTGAATATACACGTTAACGACAAAGTGGCCCAAAAATCCCGTTCTGGCTCCGGAACGAAATTAGATCAACCCATATATCAAAATAGATGTTTTTAAATATTTTAAACGCGATGGAACAAGTTTCAAGTCCAAATTACATCATATGAAGAATTTATGCTCAAATCAATATTTTTCAAATTGATTTCAAGGCGTTTCGAGTCCGTACGATCAAACGATAAATCCGATCGCTACAAAACTTGAAATCCTACATAAACTCACCGTTACGGGTCCGATGAAACTGGTTTCGTCGAAATCCGAGTCACTGGTCAAAATTTCTATTTTTACATTAATTAAATAAATTAAAATTAATTAATTAAATCAAATTTCAATCTCAATTCTTAAATTAAAATCTTATCATTTTTAAATTTCTTAAACAATTACAGAACTTAAACAAATTTAGATGTAAATCAAAGTTGATTAATTCATCACTTTGCGTGTTTAATTTATATTCCACTAAATTCAGAAATTAAATTACCAATAATTCCATTTAATTGGCTTTTCATTATGTTATTCACTTTATTGCTATCAAATGGAAAAAATTTAACATTGGATTCAGACTATTACATTAATATTCTTAAATTTCATCCAAATCTCAATTAACGCAACAATTAAATTTCACTTAATTACAATAAATCCAACTATTAATATAGTTCAAATTCAATAAATTGATAAATATTTATTCCCACTTTTATAATTCAGCAAATTTCCCAATTATGAATAACATTAACATTTTTCTAAATATTACCTTAATTAATATTGACATAATATTACATTAGACTTATGGTAACTGATTTCCAATTTAAATTAACAAGCAAAAAGAATAGGTAACATACAATAATCGTTACGCTAAATTTTAGTCACATTAATAAGCTTTTATTACTTACAAAATAAAATAACATTTAAACTCATCAATGTAATACCAAATTTCATTTTAAATCCAATTGATTTCCGAATCAAAGTTTATACATATTTCAAACAACTATTTTAATTATTCCCAGAACATTGGTTTTATTAAATGACCATTTATTATAATTTATTTCCTTAATTTACTCCAATGCTTACATTTTTTTTCATATATTCAATTTGTAGCTAAGTATACGTCTACATTAATTCCATTGATTTGCATTTCGTTCAATTTATTAATAGTTACCTTAGTTAACATGACATAAAATTAGATTATAATTTTACAATCTTAACAAATTCATAAATTGTCAATTGCCAAATATATACATTAATTACTATTAAATGTTCTCAATAAATTTATCTACTTGGTTTCAGACTTTTTTATTCATCAATTACTGCCTTATAAATAAACTTCTGTTTCAAATCAATTTACATTCACCTTTCCGTTATTATATTAATCATCATTAAAGTAACCTTTAATTACTTGTATGTTCATTCTTCCCAACTTATTACACCCTATTACACTATTTCACACATTAATTCAATAATTACATTTGCTTTCTCATATTCCACTTATAACCAAGTCATACATTTAAATCATTATATTTAATTTACCTTTTACATCCCATTATAAATTAATGCAAACATTAATTAAGATTTTAAATCAAATTAATCATTTCATCTTGGTAACATTCTTTTATTACAATAAGAATATAATTAATATTTACATTGTTTCACTTATAGGAATTACATCCAAGTTATTAACAATTAACTTACATTTATACAGTTGCAATTCATTTTAGTTATTATTTCATTAATATTATTTCCAATTTTATTTCTTTCAGTATTAATTACACAATCATATTAAATTAACGAATATAATGTTTTCCACTATTTCTTCATTGGGATTTTATTCCAATTATCATTAATTAATTTTATTTACCATTGCAACATTTAATTTCTAACATTTTCTCCAATATAAATTATAAGATTTTCATTTCTTTCTACATTTAATTACAAAATCTTATAAATTTAACCAATTTTAATTATCGAAATTTACAGGTCGTTACAGACATAGAACCATTTATGTTTGAAGAGGTTGAGCTTGTTCCATGCACCCATTAAGACATGAAAATTGGGCGAAGGCTCGAGGAAAATATAAGAAAGGCTTACTGTCCATCGTTTGAAGTAGTAAAAACTCCTGATGTCCTCAAGAGTTGGCCGGCGGAGCAAGACGTTCATAAATAGTAAGAAAGTGCCATGGAGAAAGGCATAACTATTCGGGTGTAGCTGCGTATGAGCTATTCCAAGATATTTAGCATCTCCTAAATAAAAGAATTGAAGGGTAGTATGTATCTGGCCCAACACATAAACTTATTGCATGCGTATATCCCTCCGTGGGGGAATGAGCCCTGTCGTTCACAGAAGGAAACGTCTTCGAAGGGAATCCCATGTCTAGAACATAGTCTACGAAGAGTGGGCTCACCAATTTTGGAGGCATGAGAATCACTCGGGTTATCTAAAAATATAGCACCTTCTACAGCATCAGGGGCCGGACTTATATCCTCTGCCGAAAGGATGAGAAAGTCGAAGAAAAGGTCGACCGACGGGCCAGAAACTTTTGATTGTTCAATTTGATGATCAGTGGAAAGCCTGCCAAATGTAATCATGGAAGTTGACTTAGCTTCGGGATTACTATGTTGTAAATTTGGTCGGGAAGACATTGCAGCTAGACGCTCTGAACTTCTTAAGTCCATGTCAACTATACTCCGTAGATAATCGAGATTAGAAAGGTTTACCTGTCCCCCCGTGCTAAGTGTAAGCTAGTGTGGTTCAGTGTCGTGTAGTGCAAAGATAAGCAGCTTAAATTAAGAAAGCAAAGTTAAATGACAAGACTTTGGATTCCGACCAGAGCGATCGTCATCGCTGACCGTCTCAACTGGCGAATAGATTGATTGGTTGTGTAAGCTTTGGGATCAATCATTGGCATATTGAAGTGTGAAATCCATTATTAAAGTCCATATCTTACGTTTTAGTTCATGTTCTAAGTCCCAAGGATATGATCGTTCAATTTCGAGTTCAATAGTGAATATGCAAGTCTCGTTGTTCATCATCGTCATATATTTAAGTTCGTTAATATGGGATTGGTTATAATTGCTCAAACAAGTGATTATGGATTGCTTTTCAAGTTCAATTAAAGCCTAGAATTAGAGAAGTTTATATATGCCGATCTCTAAATTGCTGAACCCTGTCTCAAAGCAAGACAACTGATCCCTCTCTCCAAATGATCCATATCGATCCCTTTCCTTCACCAAAACTACAACCCCTTCACGCTAGAAAAAACGATCGATCCCTATCACAAAGCACAACTACTGATCCCTCCATCCATCACTATTGACCCCTATGCTCGACTGCCTTTATGACTTTCCAACATTCCAACCGATCCCTCCTCTATTCAACGAAATTACCGATTCCTCTGTGCGAATCAAAGATGCTCGATGCCTCTCCTTCCAAGTTCTCGTGCTATCCTTCAAGATTTTTGACCGAACCCTATGTCCTATGCTCCTTTCTTCCCTTACTTTCTTATTCTGCTGAACCCTACCACATCCCATATCTCATCTCCTCCAAGCAGCTTCGACCATCAAATCCCCATCACGTCGAGCTCTAAACTGTCGCCAATAGGATAGAATCCATTGTTTTATCATAAAATAAAAAATTAATAGCAATTAACCTACCTAAATATATCAAAGTCGAGCGGTTCAAGGAGACATATTGGATTATGATTTGAATGGAAGGAGAAATGATAATCTAAAGCCAAATAGGAAGGTTGATTTATAGATGAAGGCGATGTTTGAGTAGAAAGGAAGGGATTGGGTTTTTTAAAGGTAAGGAAGGGTTTGGTCGTGGGAAAGTAAATAGAAATAAGATGGATATGTGAAGGTTGGTAGGGAGGAACGCTAGTTTATATATGAGGACGAGGGTTCGGCCCATGGTTTCGATTCGAAGCAAAGATGGGAGGGTTCGACTAAAAAAGTTGATAAGAAAAGAGGAAAGGATTGGCTAGAAATATGTCGATACCTATAAACAACAAAAGGAGGAGGGATCGGCTAAAAATATGCTGATCCCTGTAAGTGTTTTAAATAATAAAAAAGAAGAAAGAGGAGGGATCATCTATGAGCTTGTATATAAACAAGCATAGGCATGAAAATTATTCAAAGCACGTATATACAGAACGCGATGAAATTGCATCTTACTCGATGAAAATTGGCGACGACCCATGAGCATACGAACACATTCGGGAGCTAACGACAAAAACATTTATATGAACGTGCACGTGTATGGTCAAAAAGTTCGATTTTTAGCAACGACAGAAATTGAAATCAAACCTGAAGCTTCAAGTTCGAGGCTGGTCTAAATAACCAAATCCTGTTAGTCTCGTGGATCTGGACTTATATATTAACTGCGGAGTATAACTCTGGATTTATACTATCGGAAATTGACTAAGTGTCATGACGATCAAAGAGAGATACAACACCTTGGAAAAATAATTCGACAGAGGGATAGCAACTATTCAAAAAACTGGACGGATTTTTTTTCGATGACTCTAACTTGCTTCGATTCAAAGCATGTCTTGTTCAACATAAGATGTACTTTCAGGGACAAGTGCTATCAGGCATTTTGACCTTGCTATTAGGCATTTTGACCTAGCTATATTGAACTGGTTGAAAAAGTTAGATTCGACTGCTATCAAGGCTGATGAATCCAGAGAATGATTGTGGAGTCCATAAGTCAAGTACAAATGGTAATATGAAGTCGAGATTGAATGGAATTGATAGATATGCAAGAAAAAATGTTTTAAGTATGGAATATGGTTCAACATGTAGGGGGGATCGGCAAAAATCAACTTCCATCATAGGGGTTGGTATGTTTCAGGGAGCAAGTGCATTTCAATAGAAAACAATTAGTATCTTAAGATCCACAAGTCCAATGCATATGGAATTTTGTGAGCAAGATATGAAGACCCTAAGGAGCCTACTCTATTGATTGCACCTCAAAAAGATGAAGTCATAGTGATTGGCACTCTTACCTTGATAATGATCACGAGGAATCAGCAAGCAACCCGTATTGAAGCAATGATCAAACAATAACTCAAGTTCTACTAATCCAGTTGGCATGAAATTTAGAGGCTAAGCATATTTTTGCATGAGGAATCTACCATAGGGATCGCACCCCAAAGTTCCACCAAAGTAAGGATCGGGACTAATCAATGTTTTTTGGGAATTGGACCATGCAATCACTCTTGTGGGTCCATATGGCCCTGGAGGTCCTTCTACCAAATTTTCAGAGAGATATTTGGCTATCTTCGTCTATAAATAGAGGCTTGGTTATTCATTTTCAGGAATTTTATGTTGCTAGTAGCATTATACTCTTTTGTAACTAAGAATTTTCATCTGATTCCAATTATACTCTATATAGAAAGTGATTAATAAAGCAATCTATTCAAAGTGGACATAGGCAAAAAACGCCGAACCACTATAAATCGTTGTGTGTGTTATTATTTCAATTTACTCCTATTTTTTGTTATTTCCACTTTTTCATTTTATGTTCTACCTTTATTTCTCTTCAAAACATCTACTGGTGTTTGTGCCAATTTTTGGTGCAAACAATATGTATATGTGTAAAATGATTATTATTTTTATATTATATGTGTGTGTATATAATATTTATACTTCATATGTCCAACAAAGATCTCATAAAGTAACATTTTTGAAATTCACCCATAAATTATGCTACGGGATAATCCAGTTTCAACAAATAGGACTATAGGAAATAGTTAATTACAATTGTAATTTTTATTAACACCTACCCAAACATTTGGAAACATCACGTACAAAAGAATAATAAGTTAAAAGTCTTCTTTTGAAATGGTTATATTTCTTATTCCAAGTATCTAACTAATGAAATGCCAAAATTTCAACCAAAAGTTACAAACCAACGAAAAGTCCTTTTACTTTGGTAATATATTCATACTATTTAAAAAATATAATATATATTTTAGGTACCATTTTTTTAAAATAAAGAAAAAATAATCCTAAATCAATGGATTATTTCTATTAACATAATTTAACCAGAGTTCAGGTGTACAATATAATTCAGTAATAATAGTACAAACACATGTAAAACCAACTAATTAAATTTCCAATTAATCTCTTCCTTACTCGTGTAACCAATGTTTAAGTCACTAATTTTATTTACTTTCTAAAGAAAAAAACAATACTTACCAAAATTTTCATACAAAATCGAAAATATCGAGATATATTCCTAGATCAATAAACATAAATATCACCAATATATTATCCTCGCCAAAAGCTTCAACTCCATATTCCAAGAGATGTTCCATCTCTCAATGCTTCTCCGACGTATGCAGTGCTAGTAATAGACTAGCAACCTAAACATGGAGTTATTGAGAATGTATAAAAAAAGTGGTTTCGTAGGCAATGTTCTTGGGAAAATATATGCAATGTTAGCAGTTGACTGGCCAAGTGTAGGGAAATAAATATAATGGCAATGACTTTTTAATGCTGAAAAACATAAACATTCGTGCATACGCTAATTTACTAAGAAAGTTTGTTACAAAAAAATTTAATTCCACCACAAAGAACAACTTTTGGTCAATAATAAGTGTGAAAACAATTCAACCAACTTTAAAAGCACCTATACTTCTATAAAAAAAATTATGGCAAACAAATTACAATGACATTTCAAAATTATCTGTGCATACCATAATAAATATGAATTTAACCTTCAGCAAGTGTTCCAAAAGAGAATAGCTGCACTACACTATAATTTTTAGTATTCATCTCACCAAGGGTTCTTCTATACCTATGTAAAAAAAATTGTATCAGAACATCAAAGTATGGTTATATAATATTTTATGGCATTGAGGATTGGTTGTGGGTTCACAGTATAAAATTTTTGTACGATGCACATAACCCATTGGTGTTTGGGTTAGCAGAGGCTTTTCACGTAGGATTGATTAAAAGAGATTCCATCCCAATACTTGGACTGCATGATTTTATTTTACGAAACCCATGATCAACGACATATTTAATCCTCTCTATGGTAAATGATGTATGAGCATATATGTTGCCAAGACAACTTTCCAAGGCCCTTCAAGGGAAGGTTCAAATATTTTTGCTTGAAGTTGATTAGGAAGATTATAGCATGTATAGTGTTGTTCTGTATTTCTGGATTTCTGATGAAGTGGCACGGTAGTGATAAAATCAAATCTGTATAGATAGCTACAAGACACGTTGATGACGCTTTTCTTAAAATATTATTTGTCCTCACCATTCATTTAAACAAACAAATGAGTGTTGTGAGTTAATACAAATCGTCTTCTAAGATACAATGGACCTGAAACGATTATTCTCTTTTATCGATTACGATAGCACTATCAAAATTGATTCAAACTATCTTCTGAATTGACTGTAGTGACTAGAGTAACAAATTTGTGATCCACAGTATCATAAATTTGAAATGATGTTGAAAGAACTAAGAAGGAAGAACATAATGAGAAAGTTGAATTTGTAACGCTTTTAGGCATTTATGTTTCCAGGAAAACGAAGTGCTTTAAACACTTTTCAGGCATTGCAAATTTCAAGGAGAAGAACTAACTTGAAACAATTTTTGGATGTTGTTGTTTATAGTTGTAAAGAGAGGTGGCTTTTCATTTGAAACATCGCATCTCCCGCCATTTACATCTGTTTCAAACAGTCATGTCCTTTTGTCAATTCAAGCAGTTGTGTTTCCCGCAGTCTGCAACAGTCAAATCTTCCGCCATTTCTATCTATTTAATTTTGAATTTTGGACTTGTTAACGAGTTCAAATTTGACCCATTTTAAGTTGGACCCAAACCCGACCCGTCTAGCCCGATCGGTCGTACAACCGACGACGCCGTGCATGGTGGTTATGCATGGCTTTTATCCTCACAATATAACAAACATTTGGGTGCCTAAACTTCTCTTGAGGAACCTATATTTAAACAGATATAGTTTCTCATATTCTAAGATATAGGACTATCCCCAATCTACTTCCTCTTCTATTTCTCTTCTTTTTATTTAAAAAAATAATTCACACAAAATATTTTATAAAAAAATTCACTAACAATCTTCCACCGGACAAGCGACATTGTCCCAGTGGTTAAGTGGTTCGACTTTGGTGCGAGAGGACACAAGTTTGAAACTTGTGTAGCGTGATTTGAACATTTATTCACACATGATTTGTGGTTTGTTGTCCCAGCGACATGTTGTATCTAAGTACCATTTTCAAAAAAAAACAATCTTTCACCAAATTTTTAATAAAATTTCTTTTGTCATATGTTGTAGGAAAACTTGCACAATAAGTATAAATGTCTTGTGAACTTGAACCTATACATAGTGATAACCTATTAGAACGCGCTAAAATCGAGTGGTTGACTAAGCATTGAACCAGTGATCCTATGCGATGTAACGGATGTGTTTCACAAATTTGTTTTTCTTTTTTTAGATAACTCATAATCCGACATGTGGATTGGCCTTATGTCTTTACCTTGGTTTCATGAAATACCCTTAGAGACTTAGGCCATAGTCTCATAGAAGACAATACCACCTTTGTTGATTCATGTAGGTAGTTTTATTTACAAATGCCCTAACTGCACACTTCAACGGTAATTCTGTCACAAACTTATTAAGTACTAAAGAATACAACCTCCACCATATCATTATAGGTATCAAGCACTATTCTTAGAATGGATATAATATTAGTTTTTCAGGCCAATCTTATAGTGCTTCGTATCACATCGTATGGTATATTTTTGCTTATTGAACTCAAAACAATGAATTTCATTATGTTGAGTTGAGTTTCCATCATAGGTGATTTCTATGTTAGCTTTAAACTCATTCCTTTTGATGTTTTCAACATCAAATCTTTTGCAAGTCCTTCTATAAATGATCAGCTAAGTTTTGGTTAAACCTTGCGAAATCTATAGTAATTACCCCATCAATGAGCATTTTTCTCATTGCACCGTGTCTCAGGCCAATATGCCTAGATTTGTCATTATATATCTAGCTATATGCTTTTGATAGTGTTGCTTGACTATCACAATGCATAGATATCTGGGCATTGGTTTTGGCTGTACAGGAATTTCTAATAGCAGATTTCTTAACCATTCTGCTTCTTTACTACAAGAAGCCAGTGTTATAAATTCAGCAGCCATAATAGAATCTGCAATACACATTTGTTTATTTGAGGCCCACGATATTGCTCCCCTACCAAGAGTGAATATCCAACCACTGGTTGATTTATTATTATCTACTCTTCCAATGTTCTAATTGGAATCTATGTATCCTTCAATCACACTTGGATACCCACTGTACAATATACTATGGTCCATGGTTCTTTTTAAATAGTTAAAAAATTGTACAGCTAGTCGGTGAATATGACTAGGATTACTAGTATATCTACTCATTTTGCCAACAGTGTAAACAATATTAGGTCTTTGCATGTCATGGCATATAATAGACCGCCAATAACTTTAATGTATTCTAGTTAATCTATTAATCTATCAATATTAGAATATAGTTGCATATTTGGGTCAAATGGGATGCTTATCGGTTTGTAATCAAATTGATTGAACTTTTTTAGAATCTTCTCTATGTAATGAGACTGTGTAATGACCAACTCTTCTACTGTTTTTATGATTCTTATTCCTAAAATCACTACAGCTTCCCTCACATCTTTCATGTCAAAACACGAAGATAGAAATCTTTTCGTGTCTTTAATACACGAGGTATCAGTCTCAAATATCAACATAAAGGCATATAATTACACCTTTACCAGCATGAAATTTGCCACACATTTGTTTTATTCACAAATCCTAAAACCATTTGATACTATGGTTTTATCAAATTTCCCATGTAACTGTTTTGGTGCTTTCTTTAGACCATAAAGTGATTTAATAAGTTTACATACTTTTACGCTCTTGTCCAGGCATCACAAAACCTTCTAGTTGAAACACATATACATGTTCTCCATTTAAGAATGCGGTCTTGACGACCATGTGATGAATTTCAAATTTATATATAGATGCTAATGCAATTAATGTCATAATTGTTGAGATTCTAACTACAGGTGCATAGGTATCAAAATAATATATTCCTTCCTTTTGGGTATATCCCTTGGCAACTAATCGAGCCTTAGATTTTTCTATAGTACTACCTGCTCTTAATTTCTTTTTAAATATCCACTTATATCCTATTGATTTAGAACCAGGAGGTAAGTTTACTAGTTTTCATGTTTGATTTTCTACAATAGATCCATTTCATCATTTATGGCTTCTTGCCAGAAAGCTGAATCCTGAGACTTTATGGCCCCGGTATATGTTAAAGGATCAAAATCTATGGTTGTTGAAAGCATGACTTGATGTCTAATACCATCTCTTGATCCTTTAACCAAATAAGTTATAAAATCAAGTCTAGATTACTTTTCAATCCTTATTCTTTTACTTCTTCTAAGAGTTTCATCAGTTTCATCATTATTGTCTTGAGTGTTCTCAAATTCATGAATAGTTTCAGTGGCATCCACCATTTCATGAATAGGTGTATTAACCTTCATTGTTTCTCTAATAGATGGATTGGGTGAAATAGACGTGAATCTATTTTCATAGAACACCGCATTTATAGATTCTGTTACTGTGTTTAGCTCAATTAAATTAGTAGGTTTTAAACCTATAACCCTTGCTATGCAGAGTGTATCCTAAGAAAATATTTTCAATGCCCTTTGGTTCTAATTTCCTATTTTTTGGTTCAAGTAATCAAACAACGGCTCTATAACTCCAAACTCGATATTAATCAACAATTGGTTTGCATTTCTTTTAAAGTACATAAGGTGTAACAGCTTTGGTCTTCTTATAAGGTATTCTGTTTAAAATGTAACAAGTGGTAAGTAATGCCTCACCCCAGAAACTAGTATTAAGACCGGAATTACATAACATGGCATAACCATTTCAGTAAAGGTCCTAATTTTATGTTATGTTGCTTCATTTTGTTATGGAGTATAAACTACAAACGTCTCATGTGTAATTCCTACAGATATACAAAATGCGAGGAAATGATACTCACTTTCCCTATCAGATTTAAGGGTCTTAATTTTAACATCACATTTGTTTTCTACTTCAGTATTATAGGTCATAAATAAATCTAATACTTCGTCCTTAGTATGCATTAAATAAACATAACAGTATTTTGAATAGTCAACTATAAATGTGACAAAACATTTCTTCTCTCCTATATTAGGAGTACTAAGCATATCACAAGCATCACTATGAATTAATTGTAATAGATTAGTGGTACTAACAGATGTTAATGGAAATCGTTCTCTGGTATTTTTTGATTAATGAGTAGATCCTACATATATCACCAAATTTATTATCGTCTTTATGAAATCATATTATACATACATCTAATATTAACATGTCATAATCTACTATGCCATAAAGAAAAGGAGTCAATAATAAAAGTAGAGCAATCATATTATTAATATTCAATTTGAACATTCCATCACGCATGTACCCTTTTCCAACAAACATTCCGCGTTTAACCAATACATATTTATCCGACTCAAAGACTTGTTTGAAGCCAAACTTATTTAATAGACTACCAGAAACAAAGTTCTTTCTGACCTCGGATGAAGGACTAGGCCAGCCCACAATCGAAAGAAATGGATGAATTTCAAATTTTTTATTCATTTTGGATCTTTAATGGGCCTATGAAGTCTAAATTCATTTAGATTTTTTGTAAGTTTCTTTTAAATAAAATCAATAATTTATTGTATTTGGCCAAAAAAATTAAATTTAATATCAACTTATAGGTATTATAATGAATGTATCGGATACTGTAATATCCCGGAATTTCAGGAAATTTAAAATGTGATAATCTCTTAATTAAATTATCTAAAATTGATAAAATTATTATCTTCAAATATAAATAACCAAAATAAAATTTATGTGATGTTTATTAAATTTAGAGATAAATTGATTTTAATTGGAATAATTATTTAGTTTGTGTTATTTTATAAATTTGATTTTAATAGGCTTAACATTTCAATTTAATAAGTGTTGTTTAAATATATATTTATTTAAAAATTAACTTTAAAATTAGAATTTAATATTTCTAAATTTAATAATGTGTTTGTTTAATCTAATATAGATATATTTGATTTGATTTTGAATTGAAGTTTAAATTGAATTTGGATTTAAAATTTGAAATTTGAATTGAAATTTGAAATTTAAAAAGGAATTTATATCTTGGAAATAATTTTGGATATAAAAGGATTTATGAATAAAGCTTTTATTTTAAAATAAGATTTGTTTTATATTAATTTAAAACAAAAGAATTTTATTTATATAAATTTAGAAAATATTTATTTGGTAGCAAATAAATGCAAAAGCATTTAAATTAGCATTTAAAATGGATCAAATAATTTTATATGATTTTATTAAGAATCTAATTGGTCTTTATTTGATTTTCTTTTAAAAGTTTTATTTTTATAAAATAAGAAAAAGCATTTATAAAATTATAAAAGCACATACATATTAGAAAAATTAATAATAAAGGTTTATAAATAATTTAAAAATAATTTAAAAATAAGAATGACATGTGCTAATTTCTAAAACTCATTGATTAACATGTGTTAAGAATTTAAAAGGGTTTGCGACAAATGTGTTAAAATTAAACAAATGATAACAAGTGTCTTTCTCTTCTTGATTTTGATAAACCATAAATTGAAAAAAAAATATAAAACTCCCATTTCTTTCTTCATTCTTTTTCTTTCAATTCAGAAATTAATGGCCACTTTTGTATTCAATTTCTCAAAATCAACCTGAAAACCGTTTTTTCAAATCCCTGTAAACTTTCCTCAAGAGAACTAACCTGTTCAACTCTACAACCCCGAAATCACTTTCTCAAAAATCAAAACCTGTAACCATTTTTATCAAAACAATTTCAAAGCCTGTAATCTTCTCAACAGCAAAACAAAATCAAAAACACTTCAAGCGTTTTCAAGGCCTGTAGAAATCTTCATAGCTGCAACCTGTAAATAAACTTTTCTTCAAATTTGTAGTTCAATAAATCTGTTAGCTTTCCAAAGCCTGAGAATCAAGTTTTCAAGTGCAAATACAACCTGGCAACCCAATAGATTATCAATGTCTTAAAAGCAAAGACAAGTTTTAGAAATCAAAGCTTTCAGGAATTAACAACAGCATAGTTTTCAAATTCTCAAAGGCTTCAGTTTTCATCCAGTTTCAAAACTCTCTGCATTTTTAAGGTGAGTAAACATTTAAATTGAAATTTAGGTAAATAAATATCTGTGCATGTGAATTCCTATGATGATAATTGTTTGCATGTATGTATACAAGTAAGCCTCTGTGTATAGTTATAGTGTACATATCTGTTGATTCTAATCACCTCTGTTATCAGTTCAAAGATTAAGGCTTTGATAAAAATTCAAAATCTTTGTATTAATCTCGGTTAGACTATGATATTCAAACATGTTAAATTAGTTTAAACTCAATCTATGTTTTAAAAACACATTCAAGCATAATGGGATTGAGAATCTGCTGGGATCAAGAACTTACAGTAGACGTGTTAAAATCATGGTAATTCAAATCTTGTAAATTTCTGATTCAAGTTTATAACAAGAATCGAATCTGTAAAATATGATTTTTAAGATGAAAATTTAAATTTTAGTTATGTTTTGAGAGAGCATTTTTGAGTTGATTGATTTTAGATTTCTGGGCATTTTCAGCTGACTGAAAAATGGTGAAATCTCATGGTTGCTGCCGGGAGGTTGTTGGAAGGTTGCCGAGGCCTAGAAAAATGGCATTTGATTTTTTTAATAACCATGGCACCAGAAATCGATTGAGGTAGGGTTTAACACCCAGTTTTGCTCATGGTTGTGGTACAGGTTATTGTGGCGTCTTGGGTGGTTCGAGTTACTCGAGACTGGGAGGAAAGTAGCGTGGAAGGCTTGTGAGTGTGTGGCCGTGGTTGCACACCCTCTGATGATCGGAGTCGAGGGTTCAGTGAAGTTTCAGGTGAAGCCGTGTTTCCAGGATTCAACATGAGTAGTTCGTTTTCATTTAGGGCCTTGTAGTATAGAATAGGGGGTCGGAATTGTAAGAGGGGATGATCGTCGAAAGGTTGAAGGCGTCGGTGGTGGTTAGTATCGCCGCGATCACCTGTGCAGGTGCACCAGTAGGGGTTAGTGTTAGTGATTGGGTAGAGGAAGTGGTTCGAGGGAAAACTCGGGGGTTTCAGCAGTTTTCTCGAGTACGTCTTCGGGGACGTGAGTGTTTAGCTTCTTCAAATTTTAACTTAAACAAATTCTAAGTTTTTAAAATCAAACACTAAGGTAATGGTAGAAGAGGAAGAAAACTCGGGTTTAAACCCGAGTAGCATTCGGGTATGACCCGAAGCTATATGTTGTGCAGTTTTTTTTTAAAATGGTTTTAAAAACTAAGTTTTTGAAATTTAAAATTTAAATTAGTTTAAAACTTTTTGTATGAACTATTTTATATTTAATAAATGTTTTCTTAATATTTTAAAGAAGTTTTGAAGTTTTGATAAATTTGAATTTGTTAAGTAAATTTAAATTGATATTTAAAATTGAGTTATGAAAGTAATTTTAAAAGTTTATATAAAAAGGCAAGTTTTTAAATTCAAAATTGAAACTAGTTTTTTTTTTAATTGATAAATGTTTAAGTTATTTTAAAGTTATGTTTTGATAACTTTAATTTATCAAGATAAATGATTATTTATATTTAAACTTAATTAATGATTTAATTAAGTAAAGATAAATTTTAAGATAAATAGTGTAATTATGTTAATGTTAATAAAGTCATTAAGAAGATAAGGTTTTATCTTAATTCAGGTTTAATGTCTTGATATTAATGAAAATAAATTAAGGAACTTAAGTAAAATTAATTAGTTTAATTAACTATAAAGGATTAATTAAGAAATTAATTAAGGGTAATTAATTTACTTGATTAATAAATAATTAAGGATTAAAAGTTAATTAGTTCAATGGTTAATTAATTAGATTATTAATTAATGATTAGAGATTAATTAATTAAGTAATTAAATGTAATTAAGAATTAATTAATTAAGAAATTAAGATTGATTAATTAAATGATTAATGAGTTGTTAATTAAGTAAATAAAGGATACTTAATTAGTAATTAAGAAGTGCTTAGTTTGTAATTAAGTTTTATTAATTAATAATTAAGGTTTTATTAATTAATAATTAAAGAATAATTAGTCCATAATTAAGGATTAATTAAGAAGTTGTTAAGTGGTAGTTAATTGATTAATCAAATGTGATTAAGGATTAATCAAATGATAATTAAGACTGGTTAACTGTTAATTAAGGATTAATTAACTGGTGATTAAGGAGTAATTAGTCTGTAATTAAGTTGTTAATTAATAATTAGGTTTATTAATTAATAATTAATAGATAATTAATTAGTTAATTAATTATAAAAGTAATTATGAATTAATTAATTTGTATTAAGAAATATTGATTAATAATTAAGGTTATTGATCAATAGTTGTTGGTTAATTAATCAGTTAATTAAAGGTTAATCAATTGATTATGAAAGTAATTAAGGATTGATTACTTTGTATTAAAAGAGATTAATTAATAATTAAGGATTATTAATTGATAATTAATCTGGGATTAGGGATTAATTAATTGATTAATTAAGTTAATCAACGAGTGATTAATTAATTAAGGTTAGTAATTAGTTAATGATTGTATGAGCAGGATTAAGTGATTAATTCTTAAGGGATTAATTTAATTTAAGTAATTAAATTAATTATGATATGATTGATAATGCTTTCTTATGGATGATGGTTTGTTGAATGTTTGAATTGGATGATATCTATTGTTGCTGTGACATTCTATGATACGATATTGGTTCTATCAATGATAAATGTGTGATATTTATCTGTGTTAATGCTGTGTAAATTCAAGTATTGAATTGTATTGAATTGAATTGAATTGTTTAAACCTTTAAAACAACTTGGCCTTTAAGATACGTTTGGATTTCGATAAGACCGGGGTCGGGTATCAAATTTGATTATCCAAAAACCACATCGATCCAAGTTAAACGTTAGATCGTGAATTCAAGTGAAGATCGAGTTGAAGGCTCGAAGTGTAAGAACTATCTGTCGTTAAAAACATTTAGGGTGATTCCAATACGAGAGTATAACGGAGATAGTGCTTTTAAGTTCGAGATGGAGATTTCAGAGTGCAAGGGTTATTGTCGTTAACTCCGAAGGTGATTCCAAAATGAGTGTAACGAGATAATGCCTTCGATTTCGTTCGAACCTGTAATGAACTTGTATGGATTGAATGCTTGCAGAACATCGTCAGGTGGACGATGAGCATTCTAAGATAGATATGTTCTATAAACGTAATCGTAGCCTCAAGCCTCATCAACCGGGGATGACTAAAACAGGGGAGGTGCAGCAAGGCTGAGTGGGTCATGCCCAAGTAGGACGAGATTTACATCTGTCTAGATGTCCCTTTTTATTCGGCTGTGTGGGCGGTTGCTAGCTAGAACCGTCGAGGTTGTCTTGTTCGAAACTTTTCAGTAAGGAACGTTTCCGGCTTTGTGTTGCAGGGGATTTAGGGTGGATCCTCGGTACGGTGATCTAGGCCACATACTGTGACGGACGGTACCCCAGTAGCCCTGCCATTGATGGAAACTCATTCTTCCTACGAGCCCTTACGATTTTGATTGTATTACTCACTTTTGTGGCTAGTAGCTGGAATCTAATGAATGTAACAATTTCGGCTATTTTCTACTTACTTGAAAATCCTAGACCCTATTATAATATCACTGGATTTCCTATCAAATATTTTTGGTTAGCGTAAGGTAAAAACTTACCCATGTTTATGTGTGGGAAGTCTTACGTGATACCTTTTGTTTTCAAAGGTTTTTAAAAGTTAAGCAACTTTAACTCGTTTACTCACTTCAGACCCATGTCTGAACCGGAGTTTATTCTGTTTTTCTTAAACTCTTGGGTACTCAATTTTCTACGAGTAGCCAAGGGATTCTGGTCCGCTTTGACGAATACTAGAGGAGAGATGGAGCAAGAGGCTTCAGCGTTTGTAGTTATAAAGTGTTTTCCGCTGTGTTATATCTCTGTGATGATGTATGAGTTATATTAGAATTGTATAATAGACAGGCTTTTATAACTGTCTATCTTGTGTTGTTGTATCTGTTTAACTCTGATATGTAATTGACTATGTAATAGTTATGTTATATATTATACTTTGTTCCATTCCGCTGTGAGATTATGATATTGTTGAGTTCTTTTCTTCTATCTATTATATTTCTACCTCTTTCTTTCTTATTAATGGTGCGTCTGTCTGTGGAATGAAAGACGGATCGTTTCAGATACATTCATTTATGTGAAGTGTAAGTGTAGTATACAAGTGGTGTATAAATGAAATATGTCCAAATGAATCAAGAGAAAGGGACCATTTGTTTCTCTCCCTTACTCTATTCAAATAATAAATAGAAGATATAGCAAAATATAAAAGGAGGAAAACATTCCATTTCTTTCCCTCTCATACCCTATTTAGTTAATAGAGAGAAGATATGGCAGAATATAAAAGTAAGAAAACCAATCATTTCTTACCCTATTAATTGTAATAATTAATATATGAAATAACATTTATTACTTATCAATCAAATTTACACATGCCTATGTTATCTAAATTTTATTAATGAAATATATGCATACATTCATAATAATTGTATATGTATATGTGTGTGTGTGTGTATATATATATATATATATATATATATATATATATATATATATATATGCATATAAAGCGAAAAACTATATGTTGTTTCAAAAAAATTTGAAGTCCAAAATTAACATCAATAGGTATGATTTCAATTAAGAAAGGTTCAAAAACAAAAATTTTACATTATTGCTCATAATCTTTGTACAATTTTCAATTAAACTAAACATTTATATTCCATATGTATGATAATTACAATTCAATAATTTAGATCTGAACAACATACATTTGCAAGCATTGTAGTATATGTTATCTTATATGTACATTTTTATAGAAGGTTTTTGGTTTTAAAGTGAATGGATTTCATTAAACTTTTAATTTAGGAATGAAACAATACTTTAAATTTTACATGAAACTTTAAATATAGAAAACAACAAAGAACTATAATTTGCACTAAAGTCCATTCAATAATCTTAAATCAAAGTTTCCCCTTTAAAAAAGCAAAGATTGAAACAATTGTACACACGAATTTAAATGTGAGATCAATTTAAAGAAATGGTAGACAACTTAACATATATATAATTAATTATCAATTGAATAAGTGAATTTTATATCATTGTATACATAAAATTTCATTCAATGTCAATTTCCAATTTCATAAGTTTTCAAAATAAAGTAAAAGAGATTTGAACAAAGTAGACATGTGTCAATTACTGATAAGAATTTACAAATCTAAATTATCATAAACACACATTAAAAGGAATTGATGAACAAACATAGATCATATTAGAAAATAATATAACAAGCATGATTTAATCAAACTAAGCATGATGCATATTTAATTTACACGTTGCAGATGAAAATTTGAAACATGAAATGAATTATAGGAAATCTAATTATATTAATCATATGAATATATAGGTGAATTTAATTAAAGATAGCATTTAGGTGCAGCCAATAAATCACACCTTGAATGATGAATCACATTTGGATTTTGCAAGAATCTAAAGACAAGAATCACCTTGAATTTATTTATTTTGTTTGAATTTGTTTTATGGAATTTTTATTTTATGAAGGCCATTAAGGGAGAGGAGGAGAACTAGAGAAAAAAATTTGTTTGTTTTAAAAGAACGTAAACTGAATGAGAGAGAGAATTTTTTTTAAAGGAAAAACTTGGATCCTTTCAATTTCCTACTTTAAAACCTTTCCTATTTAATTCCAAATTAAATCTTATCAAAATCTTTTTTTCCTCATGTTCTTATGTATGTGAGAAGAAATAGACATAAGGAGAAAAGAACAAAAAACAGATATTTTAATGAGTCATGAAGAGGAGATTTCTTTCTTTCTTTTAATTCCTCCTTTGGATTTTCAAATCACATTTGAAACCTCTCCCCATTTTTTCATCATGCATATAGGCCCCAATAAGAAACTCTAAAAACAATTAGCAATTACTCTATTTAAACCCAATTTAAATATTTTATTGATATTGAATATCGATACGCGCGTTTATAACTTTTATAAATGCACTTTGTTAAGTGCTAATGTTATTCAAACAAATGAAATGAAGTTCAATAATTAACATTTTATAAATATTAATTAATGTAATTAATTTACAACAATTTATAAATTAATGAAATTGTGTGGTGAACGATTTGTATCGAACCATTCGAATATAACGTTCATACGTCACTTAGCAAGCGGTGTGACATTTTGGCTGAATTTTTCTCTTACACATCTTTTGGTAAAAATCTATTTTATTTATTGTAAGTGGCACCTAACAGTGTGAATTGTTTACACCAATCCCTACGTTAAAATTATATCACATTAGGATTTATGGAATTTGGTAATGATCAAAATTTCGATATTATCTGCATTCAATTTTATACTCCAAACACAAAGTCCTTGATTCAATAATAACAATTATTATTAACCGAAATGATCTGGCCAAAGACTTTGAGCTGACTTCATTTGACTGTGATACTAACCTTATATAACTAAGGAGACGAATTCTATCTTGGATAGCGTTTCACTTTCAATGCTTCCACTCTACCCAATTATAGTCATTCGATGGACGCCATGCCATATTCTATTTATAACTACAGCGAAGCTTCCACATTAAAGGTCAAAAGTATTCTTAAGTCGAGAGAACTATGTAAAATAGTCACATCAATATTCTCTGCTTGACCTTAGTTTATTAATCAACAGAAAACTATCGAGTGAATCGTTCCATAATTATTCATACATAACCCTTTGGTGTGCCTAGTAGTCATGAGTTGTACACTGCCCAACATGTGAAGAGCGATATGTACTCTAGTCTCAATGGATGCATCGATATCCAGTCTCGATGCATCTTGACTATGAATATTTAAAATGGTATATTTGTTTCATTGTGATAAACTACTCGCAATTACAACACTTTGTAACTACTATCACAAATATACAATTTATGGATTTTATATCAAATATACTTTTAGTTAAATTGACTAATTAATATAACTACATTATATCAAGTATATAATAGAAAAAATACGATTATTTTGAACAAGATTGGTCAACGAGTTAGATATATGTAACAAATTACATAATTACTCCATAGGCATACCCCTAACTATATCATCAGGTACATAATATACATTATTTAATGTCAAAAATTTTCCAAACGTGAACTCCAACCCTACTGCCCCCTTTCTCCTGACCGCTGCTTTCGCTAAGTTTCCCATACAGAGATAATTTTCATCCTCGGATGGTTCAGGTTTCTTGAATAGACTCTTGTCGTTGCTGGTATGCTTAGTAGCACTAGAGTCGATCCACCTAGAATCCTCTCTTTCAATCATGAAGTTTTTTTTGTCGATTGAGATTTCTTTTTAAGGAAACGACAATCACTTTTATAGTGACCAGATTTTCCACAATTGTAGCATCCATTCACTTTCTTGGCTTTCTTGTTATCAATATTTTTCTTATTTTGAAATTTTCTCTTTTGATGAAAAGAGTTCTCATAGGTTTTATTTTCCACTTTTTCCTCCACCACATGAATCTTAGATGGAAACATCGTTGGTTTAATGATTTTTTTCTGCCTAAGTTGTTCTTCCACTTGTAAATGCTATGCAAGATTATCCAGACTCATATCCTTCTTCTTATGTTTAAGGATTTTTGTTGAAATTAGTCCCACATCGGACAATTTATAATATAAATCATGCATAAATACTAAGAGACTTCCATTCACATTACCAATTGGTGTTGTGATAATATGAGGTTCTCTGATATGGTATCAGAGTGGGTTTAATTGTGTCACACGCCACCCTCAATGAATGTCCACGTGTTTGGCTGATGATACGCCACACGTACGGGAGCGTGTCGAAATTAGTCCCACATTGGACAATTTACAATACAAATCATGCATAAATATTAAGAGACATTCCCTCACATTACCAATTGGTTTTGTGATAATATGAGGTTCTCTAACAATTTTCCTTTAATCTTTTCAAAACGGGGGAAGTTTCTGTTATGGATGAGACTTTTATCTCCTCATCCATATTCATTTTATGTTGGTTGAATTGATTTAGAATATGGATAACATCATTGAATTGCTCTACTACTGGACTAGCACAGGTCATATTACAATTAAAAAAATTTAGTAGCCAAAAACTTCTCACCTAAGCGTCCTCCATTAAATACTTGGCCTCCAACGCATCCCAGACTCTTTGGCAGTTGATTTGTAGTACATATTGAACAGAGCATCCATCATTACATTACATATGTGCCCCTTGCATATGTAATTATCTTGTTTCCATTTTAATCTTGATCGTGCTTCTGCAATATTCTCATCTTCTGTTTCCTCTTGCTTTGGTGTCGTACGAACATAAACCACTTTTAGTCCATTCAGCAGGAAATGCATCTTTTTTTGCCAACGCATGAAATTAACACCATCGAACCTTTCCAATTTGGTGAAATTAGAAGCGAACTCTCTCAAATTGTGCGGTGCCGCTGTTGAATAACGTCTTAAGATTGTTGTTCTATGTTTTTAAATTTTGGTGAAGTGGCAAAGCGATGGTAAAATCAAATTTGTAGAGACCGCTCCAAGGCATGTCGATGACGCTTTCCTTAAGACGTTATTTTCCCTCACCACCCGTTTAAATAAACAAATGAGTGTTGTGAGTTAAGGAAAATCATCTTTCAAGATACAATGGAGCTGAGATGATTATTCTCTTTTGCCGATTGCGATAGCATTGTTGAAATCGATTTAGACTATCTTCTAAATTTACTGCAGTGACAAGAGTATCGAATTTATAATCCGCAGTATTACAAACCCGAAATGATATTAAAAGCAAGGTTTGAAATTCCATTTTCCGTTTCCGTTCCGGTCATTGGTAATTTTAAAATTTCGGTTCCGTTCCGGAAATTTTGTAAGTTCCGTTTTAATTCTGGTACCTTTTTTGTTTTAATTTGCTATTTCGCTAATAAATATTCAATAGTATCATAAATTTATAGTACATTTTTTAAATTACATATAAAATACACTTTGATTAAAAAACCGTTGTTTAAAAAGTCTGTATTGTTCATTTAAGATTTTAAAATTTTGGTCAATTTTTGAAATTTTTATTATGATTCGATGTAAATTAACAAAAATATAACAACTTTTTTTATCCATACATATGATTTTTTATCAATTTATTTATTGTCCTGATTAATTTGCTTTTCTTTTTTAATTGCTATATGTTTGTTGAATTTTTTTATTTTTTTACAATTTTTTTTTCAATATTTGAAAATCAATTCCGGAATTTAGACCTGAAGCGGAATTTTGACCGGATTCCGTTCCGGTTATGACCGGAACCGGAACGGAATCATCTGAATAACCGGAATTCCGCCGGAATTTTGAACCTTGATTAAAAGAACTAAGAGGAAAAAAGAGAATGAGAAACTTGAATTTGCAATGCTTTTAGGCATTTTTGTTTTCAGGAAAAAGAAGTGCTTTGAAACACTTTTCAGGCGTTGAAAAGTTCAGGCAGAAGAACTAACTTGAAATGATTTTCAAGCATTGTTATGTCAAAAAATATAATTTGAACCCAAACCCGATTCTGTTGGAAAACGGTGACGCGCATGTGGTAGTTATGCATGACTTTTCTCCTAACAATAAAGAAAACATTTGGATGACTAAATGGTCCAACCTTCTTTTGAGAAACTTATATTTAAACAAATACAGTTCAACTTCACAATATGTGGCTGATATAGAAGAGAATCTCTGTGCAAATGTCAACAATGTAGTGGAAACAACAGAATGCACATTTGCATTCTGAACAATTGTTTTAGGTTCAGGAACTACTTCGGGAATTACTCTCCTACTGATGATTGAAGCTTGTTATGGAAGACCAGGTAAAATGCAGTAACTGAAATATAATAACTACATTAATGGAGATCACTCTTGCTTTAGACATTCAATTGAATCCATTGAACTAAGTGTCTTTGAATCTTAATTTAGTATCCTCTTGTTGCATTTAATTATGTCACTATGATGTTAATGACAACAACTAATATAGTTATTACTATATTTGGATTCCTCATTTAGACATCACGCACTCATCAATTTCTCTTTTTTCATTATAACCACAAAGAACAAAGTAAAAAAACAATGTGGGTGCTTGATGTAAAAGAGAAGAAAATTCAATGGAGGTATTTTCAACAACTACAAATAAAGATAAATCTCACAATCACTGAGCTAAGTTAAGAAATCAAAAGTGTTCTGCAAATTAAGATAAATCTCACATCATTGAGCAAACTCAAGAAATTAAGAGCGTTCTCTAGAAAAACAAAGTCATTAGTACCATTTTCTATAAAAAAAATATCTAAGATATTTACCAAGGTTCGAATTTCCGGTTTCCGTTTCCGTTCCGGTCAGTTGAAAAATGGAAAATTCCGGTTCCGTTTCGGGATTTCCGGAAATTCCGTTTTAATTCCGGTTTTTGAATTCCGGAACATTTTTGTTATAAATATGCAAATATGTATGCAACACTGATAGTCAATTACACTAAATTATTCAAGTGACATGGAAGTTAAAAAAAAGATACAACATAAAAATTTAATACCAAAAGCTATTTCTCTGAGCATCATATAAATTTTGTTCATCGCTCTCTTCATCTTGTGATGGATTATAATATGTTGGAAAAGCATACTGCTGTATCTGATCCGAACTTAAAAATGTCGTCATCATATTATCAAAGAGTGAGGGTTCATCTTGGCTATTTGATGGCTCATTAGCATACGGTTGATTTAATCCACAATACGAATAACCTCCGGTATAGTCAGACGTAGAATACCTAAAACTCGGGACATTGTTAGAAATATATCTGCCATCATAATCCCCTTGATCTTCATGTACAACGTTTAAATTTCTATCTCTTCGTCGACTATAGTCATCTTCTTCATAATTTTGGATATGTCTTTGAGAATCATCAAAAGTGGAACCAACGCCATAACCACTAGAACCAATACCGTCACCACCAGCATTACCTGAATCATCATTTGATGAACTATCATTTTCAGTATTTTCTGCAGATGCATTATCATTGTCCGACCAAGGATTATCGCTTGCATTATCAAGTAGTGGATTCTCAGCTTCTCTAGTCCATTCTGCAAGTGGATCCTCCTCATGAAAGATGTAATCCAAATCAATAAGTTGGTCGGTTGTTTGTTGGCGTTTAGCATGTCGTACTCTTAACCGCATATTATAATGTACGAATACCAGTTTTTCTAAGTTCTCCATTTTTATTCTGTTTCTCAGCTTTGTATGAATCATTGCAAATGTTGTCCAGTTTCTTTCACAGTTTGAAGAAGAAACCGTTTGGCTAAGAATGCGCATTGCTAAATGTGTTAAATTTGGAGCATCTTCTCTGCCAATTATTGACCACCACATAGCGGGAAGACATGACTTAACTGCTTGTTTTGCTTTTGCAGAACCAAACACACCAAGTTTCATTCTGTATTTTTCCACCTACACAACATTTATTAATGGACATGTCATAATTTGAAAAAGAATCATAAGTAGTTGAGTATTATGTTTTATTACCTCTTTCGAAATTTCAATTTGCATAGCAATATCTGGTACCATTCTTTCAAGGATGTTTGTCCATCCATTTAAAACTTCATCATCATTTGTTGCTTTATCTCCATATTGAATTTGGGGATTGAGAAAATAACCTAAAAGAATTGAGTGGTTAAAAGAAGGTATTGACATGATATGCATTCGTATAATTGTGTAATATCTAAAAGAATTACCTGCTGCATGAATAGGTCGATGCAACTGTCTTTCCCATCTTTTATCGATTATATTCCACCATCTTTGATACTGTCTTGAACCAACATTTTTCTTAATTAATTCCTTCGCTCGATCCATTGCTTCGTACAAATATCCCATCTCTGCTTTATCATCATTGTCCACCATTCTTAAAACTTTTACAAGTGGACCAAATACGAGAATAATGGCAGCAATGTTAGCCCAAAATTTATCACTATGAATCAAGTTATAGACAAGAATTGCTGTTTTTTTGTCTTTAGGACCGAGTTTTGGAATCTTTGCACTCCACTCCCTCGAATAGATCATCCTTCTCAAATTCTCTTTATGTGTGTATATGGATTCTAATGCAATAAAGTGAGTAGCAAACCTGGTTACCGCTGGCCGAATTAATTCTTTGTTGTTTGTTTCTTTTCTCATTATTGTAAGTAGCCAACCATGATTGTATATGAATCCTGTTATTGACTGGCAATTTGATATAATAATTTTTACCTCGGCTTCTTTTGAAATATCCTCTAAAATCAAATCGATGCAATGTGCTGCACATGGTGTCCAATATAGTTGTCTTCTTTTTTCCATTAGTAATTGACCAGCAGCTTTATAATTTGCTCCATTGTCAGTTACTATTTGCACAATTCTATCTTCTCCAATAAAATTAACGACATTATCCATTAGACCACAAATATACTGAGCACTTTGAAATTTGTCAGTGGCGTCTACAGATTTAAGAAAGACGGTTCCTTGAGTGGAGTACACAAGAAAATTTATGATTTTTCTTCTATTTTGTGTGCTCCAACCATCGCACATCAATGTGCAACCATACTCATCCCAAAATTTGGAGTAAGTATCAATATGTTGTTTGATTTCAGCGCACTCTAAATCTAAATAAGTTTTCGAAAGTTCCCCTGGAGTGGGTGGTTTGACTCCAGGACCAACTTCTGCAATGGCATCGACCATCGTTTGATAATAAGGACTACTTGCAGCATTATGAGCAATATGGTTAAAATAAAAAAATTTGGATACTGCACGTCCTATATGTTTTTTGGCATCTTTAATGCCTTTTATTGCAGTTTTAATTGAAGGTTGAGATCTACCTCCTCGTGTTTGAACATATGAATCTATCCTGGAAGCTGCACGTATCTCAAAATCATTATCCACTCTTAAGGATTTAGAACGATCGGTGCGCTTTACTCCGCTGGATCCTACGCCTGAACGTCGTCTTTCATCACTAATATAAGATTCTTTACTTGCTTGAAAGGCATGTTGAATATCTCTATCATCTTCATTTCCATCACTTCCAACGTCTGAATTTTGTTGTTCGGGCATGCTCATCAATTCTTCTTGCACACGTTGTTTTTCAAGCTTCCCCTGGCTTCGTTCGTTTCTCTTTTTGATTAGATGTTCCCGTATCAGTTTTCTGACTTCTTTAGGAACGTTTGGACATGGTGCAACATCGCCAGCCATTGCTGCCAAATGTTCTTTCATACGTGTTACACCTCCACCAGAAATTTCTTTATGGCAATAATTGCACTTCGTTTTCTTTTTATTGATACCGACTGCCGTACAGTAATTCCAGACAATATCACGATTTGCCATATTCAAGCACCTAAGTAATAAACAAAAATTTAACAAATTATATAACATAAATTTGTTAATATCAACTTCAATTAACTAAAAAGAATTATAATAAAAAACAATGAACATATGAGTTTATAATGATGGTTACTTACTGTGAGTTGCTTTAATTTCATACGTGTTACATATGTTTTGATGTATGTAGTAATGATGGTTACTTACTGTGAGTTGCTTTAATTTCATACGTGTTACATTTATTGATACGTGGTTACTTCTTTTTTTTTTATACCAAAGGGATATTTTTACTACCTATTACACAACAAACATGCCAACATAACTACAAAATTAAAAGCATCATCGACCAGCACATAGACACCAAAAAAAGGTGCAAGTGACAATCAGCTATGGAACGACAAAAATGTAAATGCACAACAAATGTTAAAATTCAGAGAAATGAGCTGCGTTCCTTTTTTTTCAACTACAAAATGCCACAAAAGTGACTGAATTGATCCAAATCATAGCCTATTAAATGGTATGCTTCTTCCTTGTGTTTGGGAGGGACCACTGTTTTAGGCAATAATCATGCACTTCTACCCAAAGTTTAGATAAATGTTTCATACAAGTTGCCGATTCCTCACAACAGTCATCATATCTATTCAGTCTACCACTTTACAGCCTCACTTAGTCTCGGACACAAAAAAGAGTAATGAATATAGTAAGTAACCACTTTACAGCCTCACTTCAACTTATTAACAGCCTCGGCCTAATTAAAGCCCAACCCGCTTTACAGTTTCATCCCAAATAATTTGCCCTAGCATTTGCCGCTCGCCCCATTTCATTCCCGTTTCCAAAATTCAGAAGTTCACGCGAAAAGAAAAAAGAAAAAAAAATGAATACCTGGCGCGCGTTTAATTTGATTGAAGCGAGCGTTTAATTTGATTGAAGCACACGCTGCGAATTCCAGTTATCGGCTGCTTCTTCCAGTCGATTGCTCACGGCTCTGAAATTGGTGAGTTACTTTGTTCTGCTTATTGTTATGAGATTGTTATGTTTTTATAGCCAAATATTTGATTCCTTGCAAGTTTGAAAGTTGAGTCCGTGATTTGTTGTCTGATTTTTTGAGCAAAAGTTAAACATGAATTGATTGAATGCTGGCAAGATTCTTAATTTCTGAAATGATTTACCTTTCTGTTTTTATTCTTCTGTTTTTACTTTAACTTTTTTTTAATTTACTGATGCATTGATTTTTTTTTTACTGGAACTGATTTAAAGTTGAGACTCGAGACTTTGTTTTTTTTTTTTGACGGAACGGTTTTTTCTGACGATTCCGTTCCGGTCATCGCCGGAACCGGGCCGAGATGGCCGGAGTTCCGGCATGCCGGACGGAATGTGGAACCTTGTGTAAAATACAGTAATAGTACATGTTGAAATTCCTTTCTAAACTTTGGTTTCCACGTTCGACATAATTTGGTATAATAGTCCATACAATTCTTTTCTTTGCTCAACTGTAAGAAAATAATACTAATTGGTTTATAGTTTTCAAAACAAAACCGTTTTGTAAAATTAGAGCATAAACTTCTTGGACATAAAACATTACACCGTTTATTCATCTTGCATGTAGGCTTACAAGAAAGGCTAGCAAAACATATTAAAATACGAATTAAAAATAATAACATATAGCCTACTAGAAAAGGTACATTACAATCTAAATAGCCTACTTGATAGAAATTTTTTAGCAAAAAGCTAGTCATTCTTATGTCACCCGACAACAACAAACAAAGCATGTGAGAATCTCTTAATTCGTTTTTATACTTAGCAGCACTATCTAACCAACTCAATCAAGTTTATTCCCCAATTAAACCAACCATTAACGAAGATAATTAACAAAATTACATATCACACCGTCTAAAATACTAAAATTAGGAAGAAACAAAATTTGAACTAAATTATCAAAAAAATATAATATTACAATTGAACTACTTGGAATGCAATTCATATTTCAGTTTCTTTCCAAGAGATACTGGAAGCAGCAAGAAAGCAGAGAGAAGGACGCTTCTATTGAATATAATAGTTGGAACAATCAGGGTAAATTGAGTTCTGAAAGAGATTGAAAGATGCAAGAAATCAAATAAATTAATATGCACAAAAGCATGATAGTTCTGAAAGAGATCAAAACCTAACGATTAGAAGAAAATTAAACAGTGACAGTTTCGAAAATCTTACTTGATTGAGTTCAAAATGAAGGAAGATGCCGGACAAGACAATGGGCAACAATTGTGCAAGCATCATACCTAATTGTAGTTTTTTAGGGTTTTAAACTTTTCTAGAAAGAAGAAGAAGTACACGTGAAGCGCAAAGCATAGTATTGCGGGAATCTATTACTTAAAAGCACAATCACCAAAATGCATGTGGCTTCGTAGAATCGTGAGTTTTTAAAAATCTCTTCTCATGTTCCGTCTCCCATTTTCTCTGCCACAACAAACAGTATATCGCATATTTCCTTCTAACCATCTTCCTTCGTCGAATACGGTTACCAAAAATTTCGCCACATTTCTCAGCATTTTAGACCCTAACCCAAATTTGTCCTAAATTGCTCTGTTCCATCTCATAAATCAATACTCCACTCCGTTCTGCTTGCAGCCACGATCCCAACTCATCCCAACTAAATTACCTTTCCTAATTTTACATTAACACCTACAATATTCAAATCCTCAAACCCATCTCAGATTGCGATCCTTCACTTCGTTCTTCTTACTGCCATGACCCTCAGATCATTTACTTTTCCTAATTTTACATCAAAATCTGCAGCATGTAAAGGGTCAAAGCACAATTCAGTTGAAGTAAAAGCAGGTTTTGGTAATCTTATTTATTCCTTCCTCTTTTGCTTACAGTTGTTCATAGATTTACCTTTGCCGTAACAACATTTTTTGTTAATCTTATTCACTCCTCCCATTTGTACTTACAATTGGCAACAGATATACCTTATTCGTTCGAACTTCGAACACGGGTTTGCGGTTCGAACATGGCTGCAGTAGATTATTACACGAACCACTTTTACGTCATCAGTGCCGACTGATTTAGTCTTTGTAGGCACCTTTCCTCACTTAGTCCGCGGAATCCGGTTGTCTGTTGGTTGATCGTAAAGAATATATCTTTCTACTTTTCTAAATTTTTGTTTTTCCAAACTGAACTAAGTTAGACTGCTTATTGTTAAAGTAAGCCAAATTATGTTAATCGATATACTTAGTGTGCTGTTGCATATCATAAGCTAGATATTTGATTAATACGTCTGCTAAATGCGGTTGGGATTCCACTGTGATAATTGTGAAGTCAGTTCTTTTGCTGCTACTGTAAAATTTTCCACTTTTAAAAAAATTATCTAGTATTTTTTATGTGCTTAGGGCATTCAGCCCGTAATTTTGGGTGGGGCTCCAGTTAATGGGCGTCTGACAATCAGACGTCCATTTTATGGGCGTCTGAACTAAGGCGCCCATAAAATGGGCACCGCCTCCCCTTTCCCTCACTTCTCTCTCAATTTTTTCGGTTTAATTTTTTTTTTAACTTAAAAATTTTAAACGAAATGCCGTCACGTCCAACCAAAATCGTCTGAAGAACGGTTCACAGACATCCAGTGGAGCAAGCTGGACCATTACACGTTCCGCCACCAGCTGGAGTTTCACCTGACGATCTACGTGTTCTACATGAGCTGCCAGATGGTTATCGGCATAGAGCCGAAACCGCTTTGACGACCATACAGGTATAAATTGCAAATTACTATAACTGGTTATTTTAATATGTACATTACATACTCATATTAAATAACCCTTACTGTATCAAAAATTATTAATTCATAAATTATCTATAGGACCATTACATTCACTGTCGGGGTAGTTGGGCTAAGTGCATTACCCAGTTTTATGACCATCTTCCCGGTCCTATTATTGAGAGGCTACAGGCTAGTCCTTTTGGTCTATTTTTGTCGATTAGACATGTTCAGTCCTTTGATCGACCTCTCATTCAGGCATTAGCTGAGAGGTGGTGGCCCACCACCCATACGTTTCATTTTTCAGATTTTGAGCTTGGTATCACCCCAGTTGATTTCTACATGTTTACTGGGATTGAGATTGGACGACATTGTCTTCGACCTTTTCCATTTGATGATTTATACGAGTCGTCCAATTTGTTTACAGTTTTTTTTACCACTGATAGATGTTACCTACGTAACTAGTGGTTCTGTTAAGTTGACTTACTTGCAGCAGTACATCATCAGTTATATAGCTAGAGCCGATATGATGGATGCAGTTACTAGAGGATTTTTGTTGTACCTGTTTAGTTCGACCTTTTTTTCGAACCAAAAAGGTACGGTTGGACTAGGCTTCTCTTACCAGATTAGACTAGCTACATACTATTGACTGGGGCACAGCGATATTAGGCACCCTATATACCGCTCTAGATTCATTTGCGCTTGGCGATGTCAGGCAGATGTATGTTTTTTGGTATATGTTGCCGTTATGGTATTACGAGTACACGGCAAACATGCATCTCCGCATCCAGGACACGGCTAGTCAGGCTGCTGAGCATTACTTCCCTAGGATGAGACGATGGGAGACTATGCAGTACGTACATCATGTCCCCTTAGGTGTACGGCATGACTTGATGGAGGCTAGGTCACAGCTTGATATGCGTAGTCGGTGTAACATCATTCGGACTCCTTGGGCCTCACATTGGACTCATCTAGCAGATGTAGGTCTTCTGGTGGACGACCATCTTGCGTATTCACTATCTACACGTAGGGTTGCTTTGCATACACCTGCATTTATGCCCATGTGGTATTTGGAAGAGATGTGCTTATCAGATTACGGGTGATCGTCGTATACCATATGATCCTTTATCTTGTGAGGACATGTTTGGTAGATATAAGGTGATCAACGATCAGTACTTAGATGCTCTACGACAGGCTGGATGGGTGGATAGTAGTACTTTCTTCATCGATGCGGATTACGATGCTTATTGGGCTAGAGTAGCACTCGTAGATTTATCGTACCAGATTATGTTCGTGGGGTCAACTCTGATCATATAGGACCTCATCTGGCAGCCGGTAGAGTTCAGGTACCGCAGGTTTCATTTGACCCGATTCCGTCATAGTTCTCCCAGACTCCCATGCAGTTGGAGTCTGATACTACTTTTAGAGCATATGACGTGACAGGTACTTTGATTGAGCAGCCTTTAGTCTTTCCAGATCACCCCGACTATCCCGGTGTGCCTTTAGTCGGGTTATATCCTTCGTATGAGGTACGTTTATTGTTTATTGTCATTTTTCCTTTATTTTCTGCTTGGTTTCTTACTATGTCAAATATCATCTTTATGTAGTATGTTGTTAGATTGGACTAGGCCAGAGTTTCACTTGATGTATTTCGCGATATGACTCTTGCACATACACACACCATGCATGATATGTACATGCAGCATACACAGATGCTACAGGCCCAGATTGATCAGCTATCAACTAGACTTGATGTATATGAGCCTTTCCGATCACAAGGCGGAGGTGATGCTGGTCCCAGTGGGTATGATGCTGGTGGTTTAGACGAGGACGAGGGGGATGATGAGGACGAGGGGGATGATGGTGATGGGGATGACGATGACGACGATGGAGATGATGATGGTGGTGATAGCGATGATGATGGTGATGGAGATGATGACGATGACGATGACGATGACGGAGATGATGATGGTGATGATGCTGACGACGACGACGTTGCATCCCTTTAGCTGTATACCTTTTAGTTTATGCGTAGTAGACGTTTTATTATATGTTGCAGTTCCTATAGCTTATGTACTTATGTCATTGTTTGAGTATACTGTGTATTATTTATGTTTATATACTTTCACTTTCTTGGATTTTGGATGATAATGCTCGAGTATACTGTGAATTCTATATGTCTATGTATACTGTGAATTATACATGTTGGTGTATAATGTGAATTATATATGTCTGTTTAACTATGAAGTATATATGTTGGTGTACAATGTGAATTCTATATGTTTGTGTATACTTATAAGCACTAACTAGTTACATATAAACATACAAAAAAACCAATAGTGACAGTAGATAGAAAACTTATAAAAACCTACTCGTGGCATAAAAAAACTACTAGTGAGGCACACGAACATAGAACACTGATTAAAAATGACACAGTAATAATTGACCACAAATATGAAGAAACTAGACGTGACGATTAAACTGCAACTCCTGTATCGAAAGTCTAAGACGTCTTATCTCATGTTCTAGCTCGTTTGCATAGGTTATGCCCCTTGGACATAAAGGATCATCCAACCATTCCGCGTAATTGCAACTATTTGGCCAGAATTGACATAGTTGGATTCGACGACCAATATCCATCCGCACGTACTACAACTTCAACTTCATACCTGCACTGACAACAAACTAGGTGCGATTCAACTTCTTGCTCAGTGGGAGGTTGAACTACTTGATCATGGTTCTCAGGTTGCTCATATGCCATACGAACAACATGTTGTTCGTATGGCGGTTCAACCACTTCCTGAAGTCTCAGCTGCTCAAGGTTTTGAAACTGACCGCGGAAATCTTCATAGTGTTGTTCTTGATAATCGATAAGTCAATCCTCATCAGTATGTGGACTTTCCGTATGCATGTAACATGCATCTGAACCGACAGAAGAAGGCCAAGAAGACATTGCGTTGAAGAATTTATTGTTGTGAGTGAGGAAGAAGCTGATTATGATTGATGAATAAGTAAGCCAAAAAGAGAATATATAAACAAACATTACACTTGTGCTACCACTACTTTTTGATCTGACAACATACAATACACAAGAGCAAATGTAAACAGACATTACACATAGGCATTAGCTTTGACAACAACAACAGTATTATCATTTGAAAAGACAATTCAGAAAGCTCTCGACACATTAACGAACATTACATAACCAACTAGCAATACTGTTATCTTAAGGTCATCCAAATCTTTCTAGCCGGTTTTGGCGTATGAAGTACGCATCATGGGCTAAGAAGGGCGTGCGATATTTTAAATTGTATCGACCGTCATAAGTCGAACGTGTAGTCTCAAACACATTTTTCAATATTACCTCATTAATAATCTTTGTATAACGCGTGCATGCCCTAGTAAAGTTTCTGTATGCAGTCCTGAGCTCTTGAGCCGTACGTCTGACTTGAGAGCCCACGTCGTTGTTGTAGAGTTCAACCAGAGTGTCCCAAAAATTAATTACCATTGACTCCTGATTATCGCACATCTCATCGGTTTGAATGTAGTACTGCATAAGCAACTTCAATTCATGAGGCGTAAATGTCATGTTGGACAATGTAGTTTGAATAATGTTAGGATTTAAAATGATTTAAACATATAACGATTTGTGAATTTATATAATGGATGTTCATTCTCTCCTCTCAACAAAGCAGAGAATCTTGACCGAAAAATGAACGCGGCTACAGTATGTGATTTGACCGCACACTGACACACCTTCTCTCCACTCAACAAAGTAGAGAATGTTGACCGACAAATGAACGTGGCTACAGTACTTGATTAGACCACACACTGATCAACCTTCTCTCCACTCATCATAGTAGAAATTCTTGACCGGCAAATAAATGTGGCTACGGTACGTGATTTGACCGCACACTGACCCCCTTCTCTCCACTCAACATAGCAGATATTCTTGACCGGCAAATGAACGTGGGTATAGTACGTGATTTGACCGCACACTGACCCCCCTTCTCTCCACTCAACAAAGCAGAGATTCTTGACCGGAAAATTAAGGTGGCTACAGTACGTGATGGTGACCGCAAGCCGACCCCTTCTTTTCTCCACTCAAGAATTAGTCATATATATATAACCATATGGATGTCATACTTGTTCACCACAATTTAGTCTAACAAAACTTTCAAATATCAAACAACTATCCTCAAATATCAAACAATGTCTGGAAGTTTACTAAAAGCTATATTGCTATGCGACAGTGACTCGGAAGAAGAAGCGTACGCGTTAGCCCATCAACAAGAGGAGGAGGAACTGATGGAGATATACCGTGAAGCATACGGATCAACTTCTGGAAAACATGGTGGTTCCGTCGTGGGTCGGAAATATATCAACCGTAACCAGCAAGCATTTCAAAAAACACTTATGCAAGATTACTTTGCCCGTAATCCAACTTACGGTCCAGAGATGTTTAGACGACGATTCAGAATGAGCCGTCCATTGTTTATAAGAATTCTCGAAAGTATTCAGCAGAATAATAATTATTTTATTTTTAAGAAGGACCCTGCAAAAAAATAAGGTTTGAGCGGCCATCAAAAGATGACCGCAGCTTTAAGGATGTTAGCATATGGTACACCCGTCGATGCCCTTGACGACGCATATCGTATTGCAGAGAGTACATCATTGGAGAACCTAGATCACTTCTGTCAGTATGTTGTGGACATTTATGGGACGGAATATTTTCGTTCTCCAAACGAGGCAGATGTAACGCGCTTGCGTGAAATGCATGAAAGTAAGGGCTGGCCTGGAATGCTTGGAAGTCTAGATTGTATGCATTGGGAGTGGAAGAACTGTCCAAAAGCTTTCCATGGAACATATAACGGCAAGAAAAACTATTATCTTAGAAGCAGTTGTCTCTCATGATTTGTGGATTTGGCATGCTTTCTTTGGAATGCCAGGTTCTCTTAATGACCTAAACGTTGTCGAACAATCTCATTTGTTTAAAGATTTGGCGTAAGGTAAGTCAACTCCCGTATCATTTACTCTTGGTCATAACGCATATGAGCATGGATACTATTTAGGAGATGGAATTTATCTCAAATGGAGTACGATTGTAAAGACATACGGCAAAACAGAACAATTTGCTGCAATGCAGGAAGGACAAAGGAAGGACGTAGAAAGGGCGTTTGGGGTCCTACAAGAAAGGTTTGCAATGGTCAGCAATCCATGTAGATTATGGAAGAGATCAAAAATGGCTACAATTATGTTCTGTTGTATAATTCTGCATAACATGATCATTGAAGATGAGCGCGGTATGGATTATCCTGATTTCGAATATGAGGGGGCAAGACAACCCCCCGAGTTGTTTCGCACAGCCACGTTACGAAATGAAGGACATTACGCAATTCATGACGATCATCATGAATTATATCGTAATGCAGCTATTCATAATAGACTCCAAAGGGATTTAATGGAGCATATTTGAAATTCTCATGGAAATCAGTAGTTGGGGATGGTGGATCTTTGTTTAATTACATATGTTTGCCTTTTTTATTTCTGTAACGAAGTATAGAATGCTTCAATTTCTATGTTTGTAATATCATTTATATTTGATGAAGTAAATCTATATTGATATCTACATAATGCATCGAAAAAATGATATACCATTGAATATTGTAAAACTGAAAATAGCACTTGATTGCAAATATGAACCGAAGGTACATGGATATTTAAACTGCAATAACTAAAAATATCACATTAATACGTCAAATACATATGTTTTGTTCCAGATCTGCTCTCAACAACGCGTTGTTTGTACTCCATCCAATATTGCATTGTAATTGGGTCCATTCCGGTGACATCCTTTTCCATTACTAAGGTCTCTTGGCGTTGCCGCTCTAGCTCTAAGCGGTTGTTCTCAATCTCAGTCAAGTCTTTTAACACGGCAAGCTTTTTTGTACTTCCTTTTTGACGTTCTGCATTTTCTCTTGCATGTTTTTCATGCATTAGGGCTAAACGAGAATCGATTTGAGATTGAACAGCAATTTTCTTCTTAGCTGCTCGTTGCCTCATCGGTCTAGCGTCTTCATCAAATGCGGGTACTGCTTCTTCATCTTCGTTATCTGGGCATACATTTGAGTCCATATGAGAAGAATTGCCTGGGCTAGAATTGTAATTAGATCTACTTATTTTTTTCTTCCCTTCGACTTCGTCTGGACATCTCTTAAGCTTTTTGCGGGGTTCGGGATCCATTTTTGTTGACTAACAAGCAAGTCATAGCAGTTTGCAAACTAATAGTAGTGGGGTTTTTTGTACCATTTTCTCTTGGAAATAATTTCGAGAATTGATCGTACGCCATTCTCTTCTACAAAAACAGAAACACAAAATCATATATTAACAACGTGATCAGAAATAAATGTAAATTAAAAATCATATTTTACAAAACGCTACCAATTCAGCTTCGCAACCCATTCCACTTGGATTTGCTGTTCTTATTTTGTGGATCTACGACTCGTAGAATTGTGTTTGTCGATTAATCTTCCCAAAATGACCCGTGATTGCAGACATTGACCTCGTCTTTTCAACATGTTTTTTATTGTACGCAGTCATGACTTTTGCCCAAAACGCTCTCCACTTTGGTCGTTCCCCTTTACCGAGTCGTTAGAAAAATGATAGTAAATATAACACAAATCCTTATCTTCATCGCCAGTCCATGGAGCAGAAGAATGGAACGATAGAGGCGGGGCGGTTTGGGAATGAACATTTTGAAAGGGTTGAGAATCTAAATCCCAGCTATCCATATTCATCGCTTCGGTATATGATTGAAACGGATGAGACATACTTTCAATATCAAGGAATTGAGAATAGAATTATAATAGAAGAAGAGATGTGTGTATTACAATCTGAATATTATTCCGATATACGTAGTGAAATCATAAATATGATCTTTTATAGCCGTTGTAATTTTCAATATGACCGTTTATAGCCGTTGTAATTTTAAATATGACCGTTTATAGCCGTTGGGGTCAAAATATGACCGTTTTTAGCTGTTGGATTCAAATGCAGAGGCCGGTTATAGGCGTTGGAAGACGGCGGGGTTTGTGGGAGGTGGGGGAGCTTGGGCTCCCATTTAATGAGCGCCCAAGCCCTGGCGCCCATTAAATGGGCGCCCAAGCCCAGTTCAGGATTCTGAATCGAATCCTGAACTTTCAGCTGAATTGTTGTCTTGAATTTGACGACTGGAAATTAATTTCGAGCAAATTCAGTATGTAATGGCACGACTGGAGATGCCCTTATGTTTGCATTCCAACCACTTTCACTGATTGTAAATGAATAGGTACTCGATAATATTTTTCATCCATACATTCTAAGAAAAAATTTCTTTATTGTAAGACACGATCAATATTTATAGGATCTTAAATATTGTTTTGTTTTCAAAATATTTGTTATGTACTTTAATATATGTTATATGGTATTTCTTCTGTTGTGGTTGAGTTTCATTTTATGCTCGGGAGTTTGAGATTTGAAATGAATACACTTCCATTTGTTTCTACAGTATTCATATCTTGAGTATTATTTATAAATCTTAGTTTAAATTCCTAACGTGGACCAAAATATTTGAATACCATTTATTGATTACTTTAATTTAAGTTTATTTTAGTATGTATTATTAATCACGTATGCATACGGTAGCTTTCATTACTTCTAAATACATTTTTGAGTTGCGAATAACTTGGAATTTAAGTCCACTTTTTCCCTCTATTTCCTCTATGAGCCTGTTTACCATAAAAAAAGACCTTCATTTTCATTCCCACCATTTTGATGGTAGTTACATGAAATATAGACTACTAAACCGAGATTGTGGAAGGTGATTGTTGGATCATGGGGATTTTTTTTTCATATCTTGAACTGAAAATGTTTAACAGTAAAATAATTTATGAAAACTATATTTTTAACTGCCTTTTGTAGTAAGATGGTCGTCTTTTTCTTATTCCAACTTGCAGAACACTTTCAAGAGTATACAATTTTAGCTTTCCAAGAGTGTTACTTCTCGAGTAAAATATAACAAGATTTTTTATTATACCACATGTTTAGCTGTGAACAATACGTATATTATGAGTTTAAGAAGCTTATATGATATAAATTGGAAGAATATGTGCAAGTAATTACTGTCTATAATAACATTTCACTATGCCTTTAACTGGAAATGATCCTTACTTCTATCCTCAAGTATAATCCGCGATATGTACTTTTATCATAAAATGCTGAGATGATTTTATGAAGCAATACATTCAACAAGTTAACCTTTCATTTGGTGAAAACATGAAACCATGTATGTGTAACGTCCCGCTTTTTCGCACACTTTAAATCGACACACGTGCCAGTTCAAACCATACGGAAGGGCGGATTGTTATGGGGTAAATAAGAAAAAAACAGAGAAGAAAAAAAACTAAACAGAATCTCACAGCGGAAGGATAAAATATAATAATCAAATATACAGTTTATAAATTTGTTTACAAAACCATTTATATAATACATATCAGAGTTACACATACCAATGACAATGCAGCGGAACAGTGTGTAGTGCACTAGTATAAATAATAATAATATAAATCTTCGTCTTCGTCCTCTAGAGCTAAATCTTCTAATCCTGAAACGCTCGGACTGACCCGAGCGAATTTGAAAAGACAAAAACACTCGAGTCAGAACTAAAAGATCTTATGTGAGTTAAATTAACAGAAATAAATATGAGTGCAGTAACTCAAGAGATGCTCGGGATTTACATCTCCTAAGGATCCGTTAAACTATTTACTATGTAGTATATTGCGCTATTATAATAGTGTCTATTTGTAAAATAAACTTACTTTTAAGTAGCGTTAAGGCTTTACATTTTCCACCTAAACACATAACAGTCCCAGTAGTCCATCCAATATCATGGTCCCTCCTGATCGGGAAGCCGCCAGAGGATACCACACGGGCTACGGGAGAAATCCAAACTCGTACAAGACGCGATAGGGTAGGTGACACGGCACAACTAGGCAATGCCAGGGTATATATACCAATTGCTATCCGGGCTGGTGGTAACGCGTAGCTGCTACTACCGCCCACCTCGAACAACACCCCCAAATCAAATAAAAGTGGCCACCGAATCCAAATCCAAAAGTCAGAGTATAATATCGAAGGAGTGCGTCCGATCAGAGGAATGACCTCTTTGGCCTGAGAATCGCTCCTGTTTTAGCCACCTTATGCCAACTCACGGGAGTTGGGTCCACGTATTTACCTCAAGGAAACGCCTCCACCAACCTACTTCATTCTGGAATCTCCACCGCGTACACGGTTGTTAAAGTGGTTTTCGGAGTTGGCAGAGAGTATGACAACTTCCGATCCCGGTCTCTTCAACAACCAAACGTTATTATAACACCGCGGTCCTTTAAAATAATTTATACTTTTAAAACCAGAATATAATATCCATTTCAAAACCATATAAATATGATATCCCTTCCTTTTAAAACCCCAAAACCATATGATATCATCTTTATTTTCCAATATATTCTTTCCAAAAATCATAGTGGTTTCAAAGTAAAATATTTAGAAATCAAAACTGTTGAATATAATATTTCCAAATTATACTACCTTGAAAACATAGCTTTGAAACAAAATTTCCATCTCTTAAATGGTTAAATATTAAATTACTTTTATGAAACAAAATAGCTTCTTTAGATTTCACAAATCAATTTCAAATATCGATTTAAACTACCAAATACCATTTCAATTCTTATGTTTCAAAGCTTTAAATATTTCACCATTTCAAAAAAAACTCATTTGACAAACCCATATATATCAAATTCAATTACTTATTATTTAGACTTGAAATGTTTACTTAATGAATTCAATATAATTTAAGTAAAACCTTTAACTTCACATAATTGGAAAATCTTTCAATTTATTAAACTTGATATATTCATTTAAATCAACCTGATATTCATTTAAATCACTTTACACAAAAATCAAGTTATAAAAATCATATCCTTTAAAAAAATTAATTTTTATTAAATTTCAATTTAACTTAATATTCATCTTCCAAATCTTATTCTCATTTAAGTCATAAAAACTACAGAAATTAGATTTTAAATAAATGCTTAATCGTATTTGATCTTAAAAATCAAACTTTATTTTATACTTCAAATCAAATTTATACAAAGCTTGAACCCGAAAATTACTATATATATATATATATATAACTAATTCAATATCCCATAAACCATATATATATAGCTTTACAAAACCATAAAAACATTCCAAAATATATTTTATATATATACCGTGGTGCCTGTATAAAATTTTCTACCCTATGGTCAAGTGATACGGATGTTTATCATTTCAATCCGCAATTTAAAATAAAATGCGGTTGTATATCATTTCAAACTGCAATCCCGAATGAATGAAATGCATAGCAACTTGCAATTAATAAAATAAATCATCTATCCATCTATCAAATCATACATCCATTTATCACAGTCATCATCTAATTTCAAACAATCATCAATATATAATATGTGATAAATAATGGTATCAATTATCAGTTTATACTCAAAATAAATTTAATAACAGTTAATTGGCAGTTTATATGCAAAAATAAACGTAAACTTAATTGGCAGTTAATATGAAATAAAATTTAACATAACTATGCCTGGTAGTTAATATGAAATAAATAAATTCTAACTGTCAAATTTATATGCAATAAATAAATAAATTTACAGTTATATTAAATAAATGCGTTTAAACAGAAATAGTGAATAAAACATGCCAAACAGTCATAAAAAAATTTCTACCCATATCTAAAATTAATTTAACAAACACAAGAAATTATAGAAATTGTGAGTGGGTTAAAACACTCACCTTTTGAATTTAAATCGAATTTAAATCCGATTTAAACCCAAAAATTCGATGGTCTCCAAATCTGTCCAAACCAGCAGCTAAAGATCTGGAATTTAATTACGATCCTAACAAAAAAAATCGCACGTGAAACAGAGTTCGTATGTGGAAGTTAAATGTATTAACGCGTTTGAAAAATCAAAATTAAATTAAATTCAAACAAAATAAACCTACCTATTACCACTTGCCACGTCAGCGTTTCCTGCGCACCCCTAGTGACTAATCTCACCAAATCCATGTTCCAATTTCGTAAATAGATGAAGAAATCAAAAGGCCCCAATTCAACCTTTTGGGTTTCGAATTTTACACGTTTGACCGTGATTTCTGGTTGTCTCAAGCGACTATTGCAAAAACAGAGACTGCGCTTAGATCCGTAGATGAAAACTACAACATAATTTTTTTTTCTTTTCTGAGAACTTTGAATTTTTTTTGATTTTTGAATAGAATTGGATCTGAAATTTGCATCCATTTAGGAAGAGAAAGAATTGAAGAAAATGAATGCACAAATAAAAGAGAATAGATGGAGGCTAGGGTTTATAATTGGGTTTATATAGATAGGTTAGAATTAGAGTAGATGGATCTGATAAACAAACGCGCTGAACGATAATTTAAATTAACGTAATAATTACAAATCACCATACTATGAAGACATTTACGTTATTTCCCATTTATTACTTTATTTAACACAACCCTTAATTTACATCTATTGCAATGTTTTCAAATTTAATTGAATGAACTAATTATATCACTCCTAATAATTGTTGTAAGACTCTAAATCCCACATTTGTAAGTATATATTATTTCCACTCAAATATTATAGATATATACAGAGTATAGGTTTCTATTAAATCATTATTTATTATATATTCAAATTAACTAAATTCACTATTGAAGTCCGTTTATATTTATTACCAAATATCCATTTACCTTTTCCAATAAATTTGAATCCATTCATTTAATATAACAAATCAAATTTCCATTCACACCTTATTATCAACCCACAATTTATTGCAATTCATTATCTTAGATAGATTTTATACAATTAATATCAACTTTACATTAAATTTCTATCCAATGAATACTTATTCATCAATTAATTCAATATTTACTTTACTTTCCCTCTATTTGATACTTAACCTAGTGTACATTTAATGGGTAAACATAACACTGAATTATAATGCATTTCTCATGCATGCTTCATTTCATATAAATTCCTCTTTATTAACTAAGTCACATTAACAAAACAAAATAATTTTTTTTATTTCAATCGATTACCAGTCTAGACTTAATATATTAAATAAACGGTTAACCTAAAACGATTGTTACCCCTTTAGCATTCAAATTCACTTACGACTATTATTAACACAATGTTGCCATTTGATATATACATATATATATATTTAAATAAATTATATAAATGGGTAAAACTTTAAAAATTATCTTACCTGCAAATTTACTCACAAGCGTCCTAAATTACCAACTTGCAATTTATTTTTAATTACTAAATTTGCATTGATTATATCAAGTTGAGATTTAATATGTATTATTTCCTCAAATAAATAAATCTTTGGATTTAAATTCCCAAAACCATAAATTATGTCCTACCATAAATCTATGCTTTTATTATTTTACCTTCACACTCCCGTTACTCTATAATAAATCACCAAGTAACGATATCCTAAACCAACATTAATTTATATATCAATCCTTGTAACTCAATAAATTTGTCAAATATGAATAACCTTAACAATACTTACACATATTATATTACTTACAATAATGTAATATTAAACGTTGCATTTCATTTATTTTGCAATACTTCAATTTAATTAATAAATACTGCTCCTATATTAAATCTATATTAACAAATCGTTAGATTTGGATCGATAGAAATCGGTTTACCAAAGCTTACGTACACATTACGTAAATAAACAAGTATATAAATTTGCCACCTATTAGCTCTAAATTTTATTCTTAAGTTTGTTACCTATCAATTTAGATTATACTTCCATCTATAATGCAAATCTAAATCTCCTCTAACTGCATAAATTAGGGCAATTTATTGCAATTGATTTCTCATTAAACTTCATAAATTAACAAATTGAAACCTAAATAAAAACGTTTATTTATTTAAAAATCTTGTTGTTTAATTGAATTGACCATTCACGGATATAATTTACATTGTTCTCCAATTATTACTTAAATACATCACACAACGTTAAATCTATATTCAATACAATTTGTTACCAAAATTAATTTAACAAAAACAATTACGCCCTTAAAATTTCTCTTCATTAATTAATTGCTAATTGTTATTCAATTAAACCCATTCATTTGATTTCCCTATTATGCATCAATTATAAACCCATCATCTTAAAGGTGATGTCTACATTTTATACTATAAATTTACCCTTTTATATTCCAATATCAATGAATGCTCACATACAAATTTAGATCTTAACTCCAATTAATTATTCCATTTTATCCATTGATTTATTAACTTTAGTTACTGCAATTTATTGTCTTACATAAATTTGAATCTATTTCCAAATTTTCACTATTCCAATTAATTGAAATATAAAATTAAATTTGTAAAAATTTAATTACCCTTGATCCATCAAATTTCAACATTCTCTTTCATGTAAACAAATAAGATTTCTGTTTCTTCCTAAATTTAAATTAGAAATCCTATAATTTAATTCATTTTATACATCGAATTTACACGGGTCGTTACAGTATGTTTCCAACTATCCGCTATTTAACCGTGTTCCGTTTGTTCTACTGTCAACTTGTGAAAGAGTTAACTGGGTTAGATGTACAATCAATTTCAATTTTTTGGTTAGCCGATGACACCAAACATTGGTTATCAGTTTGAAAGAAGTTGGGTAGAAGGTCAAATGTAAACAATTTTCTGTTTTAGATACATTTCATTAACTGGTTGTTAACGAAACATAATGCTCTTTAATATTACCGGTCGTTTTGTTTATTGAAAAACCAACTGGTAAAATTAAAAGAACTATATATATTACATAATATAACTTTTGTGTAAAGCTATTACACCCTTTAATATCATGGAAAAATTTCAAACTCAGTTTGAGAAATTAAAAAAACTGACACTTTGAATGTGACACTAAGCAACTAGCTGATGATATACTTTTAACATGTTGCATGCTTTTTTAAGAAGTCGGGTAAACTGTTCCTGTACAATTCTACTTACAGCTTCCATTCACAATGTTCCATGGCTTCAACAAATTATACATCATGCACGTATAATAATTTTTAACATCATAATAGGCAAATTAACCATAGTATTATGTATTTTTTTGTCCAATTTAGTTATTTTTTGGATCATTTTTTCTTCTCTTGGAATCTACTGTACATTCTCTAATGTATCAACATCACTATAACCAAAGGTTATAATAAATGCAAGAGGTGTTTATATATTCAACATTAATGCAGAATTCAGTTAGTGGGAATTCTGTATTTACTAAGAATCGTTCAAATTCTAAATGAAGCGAGCTTTTTAATCCTTATTATTTTGGTATTACTATATATATCAGAATATCTTTTATGAGTCCTAAACTGTAACCTCATGAATTGCCATTTACATGACCTGTAGGGGAAATGATGGTGTTTGTAGAGTACTTCTACATCAAAGGTAATAAAAGATAAACATTTAATTTTGTCCCTAAACTTTATATCCACCACTGATGCTAACCTGCTGTTGGAATTCCTTATGAATTGAAATATACAAAGTCCCACATCGCCAAATTGTTGAGAGTTATATTGGTTTATATATGGCTTTCTCATGAGGAGGTTGGGGGCCTGGGGCTTCCAAATGTATGCTTCGTTGTGAGGAGGGAGATCATGCATCACCACCACACACGCGCGCGCCGCCGCCGCCGTCCATCCGTCCGACCGACCGAACCGGACCAGGCCAGGCTCGGGCTCAGGTTTGGGTCTAATATGATACTCGTATTTTTACTGCAAACTTGACAGTTGCAAGCTATACGAACAGATGTGAATCTGTTCGGAAGCGGACACGGGTTGAATAAACGGGAACAGTGGTTGGTGCGATCCGTTAGAAGCAAACAGGTACAGCCGAACACAGGCGGGTGCGACCCGACTGAAGCAGACGCGGGCGAATGGATGCAGCATGAGCGGGTGCGACCCGACTGAAGTGGCGCGGATGTGACTGTACAAAGAGGTACAGACGCGACTGTTTGAGCGAACGGGTGTAGACACGACCTTTTGGAAGAGGTACGGACCAACTATAAATAAGAAGGAAAACCGATCACTTTCTTAACTCGTTTTTTAGAAATGCAAATCTTCTTCTTCCGTTCTGCTGCTATACTCAAAATCACAGAGTGATATACTCACTACAATCTCGAGCAGAATACGTCTGTTGTATCTTGGGGAATTTTGAAATAAAATTCTTAAGGTTACGACAAGCCTCAGACGATATCCGGTTAGATTCTAGTTTATTCTATAATCTTTCATTTATACGTTATACTATTTCTATAAATAGTATAACGTTGTTGTTGTAATTTATTTACAACGTAACTTATAGTTACAATTATCTAATACAGAATTCCAGCGTAATGGAATTCTAATTGATAAACTTGTGCGACGAGTTTATAGTTACTTGCTACCTGTTTTAGTACACTAGCCAATTAACATCTTAAGAATTTTTCTGTTTTCTTACTAAAACAGAGATGGCAACAGTAGAATTTTCAAAGAATACTACTCACAACAAACCTGAACCGTTCAAGGAGATGGTGATGATTTCTTGACATAGCAGAATCAAATGTTGTTTTATCTCACCACACTCGGTCTGCAAAAGTACCTCGAGGAGGACGAACCGATTCCTACACCGGACAAGAAAGCAGAGGTGAATACGTGGAAGCATTCTGATTTTTTATGCAGAAACTATATTCTGAATTGTCTCGACAAGGTGCTATACAAAGTATATCAGCCTTTAACGACATCAAAAGCACTCTGGAATGCACTTACCACGAAGTATAAGACGTAGAATATCAGTCTTAAGAAATTCATTGTAGATAAATTCATGAACTACAAGATGGTTGACTCCAAACCGGTGACTGCTCAACTGCATGAACTGCAGATCATCATTCATGAACTCGAAGCGGAAGATCATAAGGTTGGAGAATCGTTTTTGGTTGAAGCCATCACGGGAAATCTGCCACCATCATGGAGAGATTACCGCAATTATCTAAAGCATAAGAAGAAGGAAATCTCTTTACAGGATCTCATAGTCCGATTAAAAATTGAGGCAGATAACCGTGGAATTACAAAACAAAGCGAGGAGGCATTTGTGGCTGAAGATTCAAAGATCAAAAACAAAAATAAGAAGAATTTCCAGAAGAAAAGGAAAGCTCCAGACAACAAACCAAAAGACAACAAACGAACCAAAAAGTTTAATGGTGAGTGTTGGGTTTGTGGAAAAGTTGGACATGCCGCAAGAGATTGCAGACTCAAAAAGGACCGCAACAAAGAGGCAAATATAGTAGACAACATGGAAGTGGACGAGTCCAACTTCTCGGCAGTTGTATCTGAATGCAACACGGTTCAGAATCCTAACCAATGGTGGGTAGATACAGGCTCTACTCGTCATGTTTGTTCTGACAAATCCATGTTTTCTACATATCAGAAATTCGATCACGAAGAAAAACTCTACATGGGTAATTCTGCAGTTTTCATAATCGAAGGCAGTGGCACAGTAATCCTCAAGTTTACTTCTGAAAAAACTATTAAGTTGAATAACATGCTCCACGTTCCAGACATACGCAAGAATCTCATCTCTGGTGCAGTCCTATTAAAGAAGGGATTCAAGATGGTGTTCGAGTCAGACAAGATGGTTCTGTCCAAAGCTAGAATGTATTAGGAAGGGGATATTTATGTGATGGCCTATTTAAGGCAAATGTAGCCGTTGTCGGCAACAAAAATATGTATTCTGATTGTGCTATTAATAAAATTGAAGTTTCTTATTTGCTTGAGCACGGAATTTTACTATGGCATGATAGATTGGGACACATAAATTTCCGCAAAATGAAAACATTATCAAACTTGGGATTAATTCCAAAATTTCAAGTAGATAAGAACTACAAATGTGAGACATGTGTAGAAGCAAAAATGGTCAAACAACCATTTAAATCTGTTGAAAGAAGCACCGAACCATTAGGTTTAGTACATACAGATTTATGTGATTTTAAATCACTACCTACAAGAGGTGGGAAAAAGTATTTCATTACTTTTATTGACGATTATACGCGATATTGCTATGTATATCTTTTAAATAGGAAAGATGAAGCAATAACAGTATTTATAAAATACAAGGCTGAGGTAGAAAATCAGTCAAATAAAAAGATCAAGATACTAAGATCTGATTGAGGTGAAGAATATGAATCACCATTTGAACAATTCTGTGAAGAAAATGGAATAATTCATCAAACAATAGCTCCATATTCATCACAACAAAATGGTGTAGCCGAGAGGAAGAATAGAACGTTAAAAGATATGATTAATGCAATGCTTTTAACTTCTGGTCTACCGACGAACTTGTGGGGAGAATCCCTAAATATGTCTAATCATATATTAAATAAGGTTCCTCACAATAAAACATGAACAATTCCATATGAGATATAGAAAGGACACGAACCAAGCTTTAAATACCTCAAAGTGTGGGGGTGCTTGGCAAAAGTTCCAGTTTCGCCTCCCAAGAGAGTCAAACTTGGACCAAAAACAGTAGATTTTTATTATCTTTGGCCAGCCCAAAATTGTAGTGCCTACAGATTTTTGGTATTCAAGTCTGACATAACTGATATTCATATAAATACAATCATGGAATCAAGAGATGCCTCATTCTTTGAAGATGTGTTTCCGCACAAAAGAAATGAAGGAAATAATGTCCCAAAAAGGACAAGGGAAGAATCAAACGATTCACATATTGAGGATGCTGAACCAAGAAGAAGCATAAGGGCTAGAACTTTCAAAACATTTGGTTCGGACTTTTTTACATATGTATTAGAGCACGAACCTCAAACATACAAGGAAGCAATGTCATCTTCTGAATCCTCATGTTGGAAAGAAGCAATCCAAAGTGAGATTGATTCAATTCTAAGTAATAAAACTTGGGAAATTGTTGATATTCCACCAGGAATAAAACCAATTGGCTGCAAATGGATTTTCAAGAAGAAAATAAAAGCAGATGGCTCTATCGACAAGTATAAAGCCAGATTAGTAGCCAAAGGATATCGTCAGAAAGAAGGAGTAGACTTTTTTGATATATATTCGCCGGTAACACGAATAACCTCTATAAGAATGTTAATAGCAATTGCATCCATCTATAATATAAAGATTCATCAAATGGATGTAAAAACAGCATTCTTAAATGGAAATCTCGATGAGGAAATTTACATGGAGCAACCTGAGGGATTTATTTCCAAAGGAAATGAAAACAAAGTCTGTAGATTAGTCAAATCATTATACGGACTAAAACAAGCTCCAAAGCAATGGCACACAAAATTTGATAGTGTCATGATGAGAAATGATTTTCGTATAAATGAATGTGACAAATGTGTTTATTATAAACAACTTGGACAATCATATGTGATGATCTGTCTATATGTGGACGATATGCTAATATCGGTCCAAATACTCAGGTAATTAAGACCATGAAGAAAATGTTGATCAACAATTTCGACATGAAAGACTTGGGTGTTGAGATGTTATTTTAGGAATAAAAATAATAAGAACACCTAATGGAATTGAGTTATCTCAATCACATTATGTAGAAAAAGCGATTGAAAGATTTTAAAATTTTGGAATTAAAGGAGTAAATACACCTTTTAATCCATCAGAAGTACTGCATAAAAACACTAATGAGAGTGTAATGCAACTGGAATATTCTCGTGTAATAGGATGTCTCGTGTATCTCATGAATTGCACAAGACCAGATATAGCTTATGCAGTAAGTCGACTGAGCAGGTATACAAGCAATCCAGGAAAGGAACACTGGAAAGCACTAATGAGAGTGCTTAGATATTTAAAAACTACCACAAATTATTCCTTACATTATGGAAAATATCATACCGTCTGAGAAGGATACAGTGATGCAAATTGGATTGCTGATTCAGAGGAATCAAAATCAACGAGTGGTTATGTCTTTACCTTAGCAGGGGCAGCAGTGTCATGGAAATCTACTAAACAAACATGCATAGCTCGATCCACTATGGAATCAGAGTTATTGCATTAGATAAAGCAGACGAAGAAGAAGAATGACTTCGTCACTTTTTAGAAGATATTCCTTTCTGGCCTAAATCTGTACCGGCCATATGCATACACTGTGATAACCAAGCTGCGCTAAGCAGAGCGCACAACTTTGTGTATAATGGAAAGTCACGACATATTCGTCAATGCCACAACACAGTTAGGCAGTTACTCTCAAATGGAACTATATTCGTAGATTATGTGAGAACAAATGATAACCTAGCGGATCCATTTACTAAAGGTTTATCAAGAGAGAAAATTGACCGCGCATCGAGGGGAATGAGTTTAAAAGCCTAAAACATAAAGAGTTATCTTATACGGAAACCTATCCTAGCGATTGGAGATCCCACGGACTAGGATCAATAGGCAAACCAGTTCTGAGTAACTCAAGACATAATGAATTTTGCGTGGACATAGTCCAACTCCATTCCTATGGTGCACAACATAAATGCATACCTACAGAAGTATTTAAAGGTTAAAACTATGTTTTTTTAATGATGACCATATCTTGAAAATAACAAGTGGGATATATGTAGGATACTCTTAATGGTTGCGATCACCTATGTTAGTGTGAGCTGGGTCGGGTCTATGAGAATATTAAAAGGCTTTTATTCTCTAAAACACTCGCAGAACCAAAAATTGTTCAGGACCAAAATGAACACAACCAAGAGATTGGATGAGAAGGGAATCAATGCTTCGTAAAGCTTATTGTCTGGATATACAATAAAGGCCAACGGTTCAAGATGAAATAATGCACCGATTAGCCAAGTAGATCCGACAAGTTTTAACTAGGGAAAGTTCAAAGTGAAATATCTACTTATCCACGATAAAACATTATTCCATATGTACTCTGTGATATTTCGCTTTGTGTGGGGGATATGTATATTGTCATTCATGTGGGGGGTTGTTGGAATTCCTTATGAATTGAAATATACAAAGTCCCACATCGCCAAATTGTTGAGAGCTATATTGGTTTATATATGGCTTTTTCATGAGTAGGTTGGGGGCCTGAGGCTCTCAAATGTATGCTTCGTTGTGAGGAGGAAGATCATGCATCACCCCACACACGCGCGCGCCGCCGCCACCGTCCGTCCGTCCGACCGAACCGGGCCGGACTCGGGTCTAATATGATACTCGTATTTTTATTGCAAACTGGACAGTTGCAAGCCATACGAACAGATGCGGATCTGTTCGGAAGCGGACACGGGTTGAATAGACGGGAACAGTGGTGGGTGCGATCCGTTAGAAGCAAACAGGTACGGCCGAACACAGGCGGGTGCGACCCGACTGAAGCAGACGCGGGCGAATGGATGCAGCATGAGCAGGTGCGACCCGACTGAAGTGGCGCGGATGTGACTGTACGAAGAGGTACAGACGCGACTGTTTGAGCGAACGGGTGCAGACACGACCGTTCGGAAGATGTACGGACCAACTATAAATAAGAAGGAAAACCGATCACTTTCTCAACTCATTTTTTAGAAATCCGAATCTTCTTCTTCTCTTCTGTTGTTATACTCAAAATCACAGAGCGATATACTCACTACAATCTCGAGCAGAATACGTCTGTTGTATCTTGGGGAATTTTGAAATAAAATTCTTAAAGAAATTGTTACGATAAGCCTCAGACGATATCCTGTTAGATTCTAGTTTATTCTATAATCTTTCATTTATACGTTATACTGTTTCTATAAATAGTATAACGTTTTTGTTATAATTTATTTACAACGTAACTTATAATTACAATTATCTAATACAGAATTCAAGCGTAGTGGAATTCTAATTGATAAACTTGTGCGACGAGTTTATAGTTACTTGCTGTCTGTTTTAGTACACTAGTCAATTAGCACCTGCCAACTCAGAACTGCAAAAGATGCATCACCAGTAACATTTGCAAAATAGCAGCACAAGAAACAGATCGCATTCATGTTTCACAATGTCCTACTTTGTTATATCTGTCAGCAAGAGACATGTGGGATGAAATCAAGATGGTATGTATTTACTAATTGCATGCAAATGTGCATGAACATACATGTAGCTTTTAACTTTTTTTAATAACTAAGCAAATCAGAGAATGTTAGTAAACTCCTTGCAATGCTGCTTTTATGTTAGAATAATTTTTTACATTCTCAATTTCAAAATGGAACATTCAACTACCTTGATGTTGAATAAAGAATAAAGCAAACTGTAATAGGATTATCAATTGGTGCACCTTGGCAGCATCCACAAATATACCGCCAAATTCAGTTCGGACAGTCACACTTGCTTATCAAAAAAGCAAACATTAACTGTTTTAATTACTACTGTCTGCCATATCTATTGTATTGTGCGTAAAACAAAATATGAAACAATCAACATGCGAACAAAATCAAATAACGTTTACGACTGAACAATTAGATACTCGGTGCCATGTCCTGCACAACTACTATTATTTAATGGAAAGCACATACAAGGCAAGAGGTGGATGAGCGGGTAATCATATGAAACACGGTTAGTTCTCTACTATTATGCTTTTTGTTAAACGCTATTTAGCTCTAAGTTTGTATTAAAAAATACTTATTTCACATTTATATTAGTTCTGAATTACATCACAGTACTACTATCTTTTAAAAACCTTTGTTTTACATACCTTATTTGCCATGAATATCAATGAATTAAACAGCTGTTTGCACCTCATTTTAAACACTTTACTAAATTAGAGGTTATTTGTATATTAAATAACATAAGAAAGCTATCATGTTACATTGAAATTAAATGGATACTTGCAATCTTCTGTATACGGTATGGGTGAGTCAGCGGTTTTGAGAACATGCATGTATATTATAAATATGATATACGTAAAGAGAGCAGACACTTATTTTCTTTCTTAAGATTAGCATTGACAATTGCTATATGTGACTTCTTAATTTTATGGTAATATATTAGTTTTTTTTTCATACATACATACTTGGTCGTATGTAGTGAGATCACGAAACATGTTCATTTCATCTTCACTGCATTTTCTTCAAATTTCTAAGCATTTCATGCTATTTTACTCTAAATTCTTGTATGTGTCATATAGTTTGTGTCTTTTTTGTTTTCCTTGCATGTTTAATGGCTTAAAATTATAGAACGTATCAGAGACAGTCAGAGGATGACTTTGCAAGCAAATGTCATTTTTGTCGCAAAAATTTGCAATTGCAAGGCTTTTTTGCGTATGTAAGGACTTTCCAATGTACCGGGTCTTCATTGTTATTTTTTCTTATTTCTTCCTATCTGCTTGTGTTTCTGAAATACATTATTATTATTTAGCCATCTATAAAAGAGTGCAAAAATGTCGATATGCTATGACTTTCTTGACAAATCCTTAAACTGCTTATTTCTTGGTTCACATAGTTGCTAGAGGAGCAGGGGAAATGAAAAGAAATTGAGGGTACTGTTCAAGTTACTATTTATTTAAATAACATATTTCCACTAGCATATTGTTTATAACTTTCTGATTTCATTAAAGTGCTTAAGGTAAATGAAGTTGCAGCGAGCTGATTTATCGCTTGATGAAAGAATTTTCTGATATTGCTTTATTACCATACCTCATTATTCTTAAGGAAAATTTTCAAACATAAACTTGTTTTTGAAAACAATAACGCAAATAACCCTGTTATGAAAATAATTACAAACATAGACCTGTTTTTGCCAGGTAGACGTAGGCGATTTTTGAAAATTCGCCTTCGTGCGAATTTTGAAAATTCGCCAACGGGCGACTTTTCAAAATGCGCACGAAGGCGAATTTTCAAAAATCGCCTTCGTTAAAACCCTGCACAAAACAAGACAGCAAGCAAAGTTCATATCATCTTGAGTACATCACAATCGTATAGATATATAATTTCAAATCTAACAACTTTTGTACATATCAGCTTGCAAATCTTACAATTGCAAAGTTCATTTAAGTTTGATACATGACTAGGTAGTTTGATACATAGAAATTACATGTCTTTAAAGTTGAATACACCGAAAGCATAATTAGGTCGCCGCAGTACATTTGATAAAGGAAGGTTAGGTCGCTGCAGTACATCGCTTTCTGTTATGGCCCTGCGATCCACATTTGCTGCACCTGTTTGTTTTAGGCGTTTGAAGCTCGTCCATAACATTTTTTATCCTTGTAGATTTAGGTCGTCCAGGTTGTCTTCTTGTAGGTGGAGGCAATATATGCGGACCGGTGTATGGTCTCCAGTATCTCTTATCACGCACGGGATGAAACTCTGGCTGATATGAAGCTTTGTAACTACGAACAGAGTACCACTCTGATGCAAACTCATGATGTGCTCTGTTAGCACCGTAATCCTGTGCCGAACAAGCCGCCATTACATGCGCACATGGTAATTTTTGCAGTAAGGGGATGTTGCATGTACATGAGCAGTTAGGACCATCAATTAACACTTTAAATTCATCGCCGTAGCAGTGAATCACTTGCCATTCGGTTCGACTGAAGCGAACTAGTTTACAACGACGTGCTTCAATAGCTCGATCTGCTATTTTAGCTTCCCATTTTGGAGTCAAACGTGTTGTAATAGCGTCCGCCGTCTCTCGTCTCTTACAGAAATATTCAACCGATCGAAAGAAGGTTCGTGCAACCAACGCTTTTATAGGTAATGATCGAGCACCTTTTAGTACACCATTAAAACTTTCGGATGCATTGGTGGTCATAACATGAAAGCGTCCTCCATCGTCTTTGCACAGGGCCCAATTTTCTTCAAAATTCCCTAAACTTCTTTCAATCCATTCATGAGCTCGTGAATTTGTAGCTTTAATTTCTTCTCTGATTTTGTTGTACTCAACCACTTCTGAAGCACATGCAGCGGAATAAAATAAAGATGTGAGTCGTTTATCCCTAAAACCCGCCGTTTGAAGATTAGCTTTAAGATGTCGTGCACAGAACCTATGTTTGTGTGGTTCTCGCCACCTCTCCTGTAAAGCCTTCGGAATTCCTTTCATCCGATCCGATATGAAAGTAATACGACGATTGCAAACACTGTGAATGAATTCACGCATGCAAGAAAAAAACCAACCCCAGCTATCATATGACTCGGATTCGACAACTGCATAAGCTAATGGAAACAGACAGTCATCCGCATCTACAGCAGTAGCAACAAGCAACGTCCCTTTGTATTTACCATACAAGTGTGTCCCGTCAATACATAGCAATGGTCGGCAGTGTAGAAAACCTGTAATGCAAGGGCCAAATGCCCAAAATGCACGATCAAATACGCCAACTTCATCGTGGGTCACATGGCCTACAGTCCCCGGATTACTTCTTTTTATTTCCTCGAAATACTGAGGCAAAGTCGCGTACGATTCGGCCCAGTCACCATAAATTCTTTCTATTGTTTTGTTTAATGCCCGCCAAGCTTTCATGTAACTAATTTTGATGAACAGTTGATCGTCTACAAGCACTTGGACTGTACCTGCTGAGATATCCAAATCGGCCTTGACAAATGACATGATTTTTGACACAAGAAAATCAGAAGTGGCTTGCTTGTGGTTGGAATTAACTGTAGGATTGACACAGGTATGTTCGCTAGGTAACTTTCTGATTTCCCACCAGCCAGACTGCGATTTCTTTGAGACTATTGCATGTATTCTCCATGAACAGTTGGTGTCAACATTACAGATAGCGGTGTATATAGTTTTATTCGACTTGATCGGCTTGTATGAAACTCCATGTAGAATGGACCATTCGGTTAATTGGTGTAGCATTTTTTGCTTACTTTCAAATACCATTCCAACAGCAAATCCATTTTGTATGCACGCGGTTGAAAATTTTTCCCCAGAAAATTGTAGATTAGCAACGACCGATCTTGCCATCATTTGGGCAGTACATAGATCATCATCCAACGGCACTTCCATTTGAGCTTCTTCACCATCACCTTCAACATCATCTACAATCGGAAAGTCGTAGTTTAACGGTTCATTGTTCACCTGCATTCGTTCTACCCAACACGCATCATTGTTAGTCCTCGTCGCAACAGCCATACTATCAATTGCAGGAACATGACCGGTGTCTCCATCTATATTAACATGCATATCGGTGTCAATATTGGAATCATGCGAGTGTTGTGACGGTCCGGCACCACATTCTACAGCAGTATCTTCAATAGTTGTGCATCTGTTTACAACAGTATTTTAGTACGAAGCTAGAGTAGATAGGAAACATTACTCAAATAAATTGCTAAACAAACCTTTGACTTATATCATACATTTCTGATGGAGTAGGATATAACGGTTGCGGCAAATGAAAATTTTGTTGTTCAGCACAGACATTTTGTAGATGCATTTGTTGTTGGAAGCTGAATGTGTTAGAAGAAAGTATTAGCAATTGTAATTTAAAAATAAATTCCAATGTTAAGTTTAATACCTTGGATGCGTCGTAGGTGGTGTGTAGTATGGAAAGTACTGTTCTGGAGTTGGTTGCGACATCATGTAATGCATGAACCCATAGTTTATGGGAGGATGACCATGACCCTCAGCATGTACATATGGATTACTGTAAGTAGGAGAACCTAAGCTTGCTGAAGGATTATCAGTTTCCAACATTTCTGTAAAATGCCCTAATCCTGTACTAACGATAGGAGATTGTACATGTTCTTGCAGATTTTCTTTTGCAACTTTTCCAACATACAACTCTAAGGACTTTTTAACCGCAGAAAACATAACTTCAACATCCTCATCGTCCGAGAGTGTTATTGCTTTTGAACCTGAATCCGTAGGCCAGTTAACCACCAACTCAATATCAAATTCGATTGCGCTTATTTTTGTCGCTTTGTATACGGATTCTTTCAACTCAAATAGTGTGCAACCTTTGCGTACTCTCCCTGGTTTACAAAAACCGCCGACATACTTTCCGTTTTTTTGTTCGTCGACGATCAATTCACCGTCGTAGTAGCAAAGTGTTGGAATGAGATTTCTAGCCATTCTACATACAAATAATTTCTAGTTGACCAAACAATTTCTGTACATTTGTATGAAAATATTTTAATGGACGTAACAAAGCTAGGGTTTGTAATTTTCTTACCAATTCGTATACAGAGATATAGCGTAGACGTTTGCGTAGACTAGCAAGGACTCTATTTCAACAACCAATTGATTATTGAAAGAAAATAGAGTTTTGGTTTTTGGAATTGTAAGCTGAAAGAAAATGGGTTCTTCAGATCTGAAAACTTGGTGTTTGGAAATGAGGAGGCCAGTGCAAAAGCTGAGTAGATAAAAAACTTATATTTGAAGGCGACTTTTCAAAAGTCGCCTTCAGGCGAATTTTCAAAAGCCGCCTTAAGGCGAATTTTGAGAAATCGCCTGAAGGCGAATTTACAAAAGTCGCCACTAGGAAAACACCCGAAATCACTAATACTCAACAGATTATTACGTTGTTGAACTACAAGATACCTCTCAATAGAAAATACAGGACGGACAGATGATAAAAGACAAGCATACACAAACAACAACCACATTATACTACTTTACGACCATTACGTCAAAACATACGGTCAATCTCGTGGTAACCGGTAGCACCCCGCAAGCATTTCATTGCGAATTGCAATATTCATCCTCTCCAAGCGACTAACCGTAGCTTGCATCTCAAGCGCGTATTGGACCCCCCTTTTGGTCATTGGAGGATCGAACCATTCAAAAAATTTACAACTATTCACCCCCTGAAGCATCTGTGCATCGATATACGCTTTACAGCCGTAAAAGCGACGTCCTGCATTCCTCTGACTTTTGGAAACAACAATGTTACATTCAACTCCGCAATAGCAAAGTACCGAACGTCCACTGATGCTAGAACTTGATGTATTAGGGTTTTGATGAGCAAGTACAGTCATTAGCCTGGTATGCAATGATTGTTGAACCGGTTGGGGATTCTCGAGTACGACATTTTCCCGCGTAGCACAAACAAGTTCACTCTCTACTTCTTCATTTGTCTCTTCATTTGTCTCTGTAGCACCCACTGTTGGTAGATCTTCCACTTGGGTTTCCGGAACAAATTCTACCTCATCGTCTGCAACCTTATTCCGTTCGTAGTCGTCATATATTTCCATCATTGTTTGATCATCGATCTCCCAATCATCCATTTTCGCCTACATAAAAGTTAAAGAAAATACCAAAATTAGTCAAATTTGCAACCATGGTTTGGGTCGAATTCCTTTCCGATTTGAACAAAATTGAAGACTGGCGTACTACACACCCATCTGTTAGAAGAGAGGAAAAAAAATGACAAAATACTAACCTTAGTGACTTCTGCGATTGCTTTTGCACAAATTTAGGTTTTTGGTTCGATTTTGAAGCAAAAAGAAATGACAAAGGAAGAAGGGTCGACTGGTTTTTACAGTGCAGGGTTGAATTGGCGAAATTTCGAAAATCGCCTTCAGGCGAATTTTCGAATTTCGCCTACAGGCGAATTTTGAGAATTCGCCTACGGGCGAATTCACAAAATTCGCTCAAACAAACCTGCTGCTGCAAACAGAGCAGCAGGTACAACATCTCAAATTTTTCAAATTCAACACGGCAACAGAGCAGTCGCTCAATGGACAAATTTAACATGCAGCTCATGAAATACAACATCTCAAATTTAAGCGAAATGCATCTAACAACATTACTTCGTACGGTACAACACAAATTTTACAAATCCAAACAACATTTTGCAAAGCCAAACAATATTGCTTCGTACGGATATTACAAATCCAAACACAAATTTTACAAATCCAAACAACCTCTAACTACTCGCATCCAGTAACAATATGGATTTACTCATGAAGATCATGAAATTCGTGCGGGCTTCTTCTCCGCCGACGCGTTACCAGTGGTCTAGAACCGCTACTGCTGCTGCTACTGCTACTCCGATCTCTGCGCGCAGTGGAAGACGAAGGTAATGCGAGCGTTGGTTGAGATGGGCCAGGAACAAATTCTTCGTGTACCGGTGCACCTTGGGACGAGGTGCCCTGTGACGATGAACCCGCACCTCCTCTAGGCCGACGTCGGGTGTACACAAGCGCTTGAGGTGGAGATGGAGGTCTTGGCCTATCAAGTTTATTCCTACACAATACAACATCTAGAATCCTTTGGATGTTAATGCACATCCTCCTCCCCTCCTCGTCGGTTTGTCGTCTGCGAAGCTTTTCAGCTTCTTCCCAAGCCCTGCTTATACCAGCTGCCTGTAAAGTTGAATGGAAATTAGCCAGAGACACAACTATCATAACTAATTGATATACTACTTACAACATCAGCTTACCACGTTTCTCTCAAGTGGTGCTCTGGGAACGTACGGACTTCTATACACTGCCTCCACTGGCGCCGTAAGAACATATCGTCGTGTTATGTTCCAGTACCACCTTTTGTACTGCTGTAGCGTGATGGTGGGCTCCCTCTCAATCTGGGTAGCTGTATGTCGCTCATTCCACAACTGAATGTAGGCAACATACTCCTCTGCATTGTACGTAGACGTGCAGGGTGGCGCATCATCTGGTATATGCTGCATCATGCCGAATTGTCTCATAACCCTGTCGGGTAAGTGAAATGCAGCCTGGGTGTAAGATAGGAGTGGTACTCTCGCAGTCCACAAGTATCTAGCAGCTGTACACATGGATGGAAGCTGTGCTAGCACATCTTGTGTGTACGGTGTCCAAGTAACCTTGTCATCCTCTAGCACATCTAACTCGTTGCGATAGAACTTCACACTCCGTCTTGGAGTTTGGCGCGTTTTTTTTGGTCCTACCCACCTGTTAGAATATGTTAGAATATATTACACATGGAAATTGCACTGTATAATTTATTTGAAAGGATAAAAAAATACCGAGACCCAAGCGGCATCGACTGATCGACAACAACGTTTGTTACTAACAATCTTCCGATTGGAAGATAAGTCCACGACCAAAGCTGCATTCATAAGAAAAAGTTAAGACCAAAAATGAGACAAATCATGTAAAACAGTAAATTATTGGAGTTTGTTTCAAACCTGTAGTAGTGTCAGACAGCCACCAATAGATTTATTCTCCAAAAGAGAGAGTCTTGACATCTCCATATACGTATAAGATAACACAGCACTGCCCCAGGAAAACTTACCGCACTCCCCTAAATCAGCAATATACGGTAGCCATTTCAGATCTACCCGAGTCTTTGTATGATCGCACATCAATCGAGAAACAATGATGTGCAAAATAATAGCACGTGCTCGCTGCTGAATCTGAGCCTCTGTAGCATCAGCAGGAATATCGTGCGACAATTGACGTCTATACCACATGATTTCCACAAACTCATTGCCCCTTGTTTGTTCAGGGGGTGGGTCAAGACCAAGTAAATCATGACACAATTGCATATAGTCATATGCCACTCCTTCATAAGCCACTGCATTGCCTTCAATAGGCAAACCTAACAACACGGCAACATCTGCTAATGTAATCGTCATCTCACCAACAGGGAAATGAAAAGTGGAGGTCTCTGGTCGCCATCTGTCTACCAAAGCAGTGATAAGATAGTGGTCAAGCTGGATGTATCCTAACTTCATTATGTGTAAAAAACCAGCCCTCTCAATCTCAGCCAATACTCCTGGATGACTTGAACTCACCTTCTTCACCGATGTGGAGTGATCAATAGTTGTATCTGGATCGTCGCGCTGAACAAATGATAAATATATAATTAGAAAGCCGGAATTATATAAACTAACACAAAATTATATTTTTTTAAAAACCACCTGCATCCATATATCGTTAGAAGTACGATGCTGTGCTTGAAGAAATAATACCCTTCCATCAACGGGTCCGGGCTCCATCTCCACATACTCTACAAGATACAAATATTATAAATCAATTCATTTCGATAAAAATTATACACTAACCAAAAATTGACAACCTCATAACCCACAAAGTAGCATGAATGCACGTAAACTCCTTGTCGTTCATATAGATTTTTAATATGCCTTTTATAAACTACAACTACCTTAGTTGTAACCTATTGCATTTTGTACACTCTATCGCAACATGGTTTGAAGAAAACCACACAGCGCGCGCGCACACACACACACATATCATGATGAAGTAAGTTGTGTGATTAAATAAATACTATTTGCATGAAAGAACAAAACATGCAATATTCAAAATATTAAATGCTCAAACTATATGCTTGAAAACAAACAATGAAGTAAGTTGTGGAAGCCAAACAATTATGCAAAAACAATTCATGCTCGACCGATTGCTTAACATACTTTTTGTACATATTAAAATGTTTTACAAAGTAACCTATTGCATTTTGTACACATACAACTACCTTAGTTCAAACAAGTTCAAAGTGTACAAATTATCAACGGTGATATTCAAATGCTTTACTTTACAAGCACAATTTTTGTTCACGAAGTAAATTTGCAACAAATTCATGCCCTAAATTAGAAATACCAAATTATGGGTATAGATTCGTACCTATTTCTTGTTCTATACCAGACGTGCTTGCCATTGACTAATTTGTGAAAGAATTTGTCTAAAAATTGAAGAAATGGAAGTGGAGGAAGGTTTTGAGAAATTTGGGGCTTTTGGGTTCGGTTTTGTTTTGTTTTGGGGAAATGAGGAAGTGGGGAGAAGGGTTGCTTGCTGTCTTGTTTTGTGTAGGGTTTTAACGAAGGCGATTTTTGAAAATTCGCCTTCGTGCGCATTTTGAAAAGTCGCCCGTTGGCGAATTTTCAAAATTCGCACGAAGGCGAATTTTCAAAAATCGCCTTCGTCTACCTGGCAGAAACAGGTCTATGTTTGTAATTATTTTCAAAACAGGGTTATTTGCGTTATTGTTTTCACAAACAAGTTTATGTTTGAAAATTTTCCTATTCTTAATTATAGAAAATTAACAGTGTCAGATGCATGGATATGCATCAAAATCTCATGGTAGTAATAGTAATGACCAAGCAACTAACCTTTTTCTAAGCATATTCGAAGATTGTCGTTTATCTTAATCAGATCGATAAAACATCTATTTTGGTATTAAAATGACATTGGAAGTTTGGAACTAATAACGAAAGGAAAATGTAATTTGCAGGTGATGCATTTTCTGTTTAGATTTTAGGAAGTAAATAGATAGAGGTTAAAAATTGTAGATACATTGTTATGGAATGTTTGTAGGATTTTTTATATTACATGCTCTTATGCGCCACTTGAATTACTGTGTACTACAACGACCTCTGTTAATCACTCCTCTGTGGTCATCATTTCCATCCAACTAGCTTACAAATAATGACAATGATGTTGTTGTCATATCTCAAAACAGATGGACTTCTGCAGAATCTGTTGGAATTCCTCTAATACAAATTGAATGAAATATACATATAGTCCCACATCGCCAATTTGTTGAGAGGTATAGAGGTTTATATATGCCTTTCTCATGAGGAGGTTGGGGGCCTGGGGCTCCCAAATGTATGCTTCGTTGTGAGGAGGGAGATCTTGCATCACCACCACACGCGCGCGCCGCCGCCGACGGGCCGGGCCGGGTACGGGTCTAAAATGACCATTCTTTTTACTAGGCCACTGTTTAACAGTTTTGGGCTTTGTCTGAAACTGGGCTGGGCCTGGAAATTGAAGAGAAGCGGGCGGATGAAAGACAGACGCGGATTTTGTCTGAAGAGGCGCGATTTTTGAAACGGGTGCGACCTGACTGAAGCAGACACAGGCGAACGGGTGCGACCCGACTGAAGCGGTGCAGGCAAAACAGTACGAGCGGGCGGGTGCGATACAGATGCGACTGTACGGACGCGACTGCTTGAACGAACGGGTGCAGACACGACCGTTCGGAAGGGATACGGACCAACTATAAATAAGGAGGAAAACTGATCACTTTCCTCACTGAATTTTCTAATCCCTTCTCTTCTATTAACTGCTGTTCTTATACTCAAATCACAGAGTGGTATACTCATTACAATTTCGAGCGGAGTTCGTCTGTTGTATCTTGGGAGAATTTTTTGAAATAAAATTCTTAAGGAAATCGTTACGACGAGCCTCAGACACAATCCGGTTAGAATTTTAGTCTGTTTGTATGTTCATATACATTATTCTATTTTTCTGCCCTTTATTTTGGTTATACTATTTATTCGAAATAGTATAACGTTGTTGTTGTAATTTATTTACAACATTCATATTGTTATAATAATTAATACAGAATTCCACTGTAGTGGAAATCTGAATTATAAACTTGTGCGACGAGTTTATATTCTCTGTTTTGGTATACTAACGTATAACATCTTAAGAATTTTACTGTTTTCTTACTAAAATAGAGATGGCAACAGTAGAATTTTCAAAGAATACTACTCACAACAGACCTGAACCGTTCAAGGGAGATGGTGATGATTTCTTGACATGGCAGAATCAGATATTGTTTTATCTCACCACACTCGGTCTGCAAAAGTACCTCGAGGAGGAGGAACCGATTCCTGCACCAGGCAAGAAAGCAGAAGTGAATATGTGGAAGCATTCCGATTTCTTATGCAGAAACTATATTCTGAATTGTCTCGACAAGGTGCTATACAAAGTATATCAGCCTTTAAAGACATCAAAAGAGCTCTGGAATGCACTTACCGCAAAATACAAGACGCAGAATATCAGTCTTAAGAAATTCATTGTAGACAAATTCATGGACTACAAGATGGTTGACTCCAAACCAGTGACTACTCAACTGCATGAACTGCAAATCATCATTCATGAACTCGAGGCGGAAGGTCATACGGTTGGAGAATCATTTTTGGTTGAAGCCATCACGGGAAAACTGCCGCCGTCATGGAGAGATTACCGCAATTATCTAAAGCATAAAAAGAAGGAAATCTCTTTACAGGATCTCATAGTCCGATTGAAAATTGAGGCAGATAACCGTGGAATTACAAAACAAAGCGAGGAGGCATTTGTGGTTGAAGATTCAAAGACCAAAAACAAAAAGAAGAATTTCCAGAAGAAAAGGAAAGCTCAAGACAACAAACCAAAAGACAACAAACGAACCAAGAAGTTTAATGGCGAATGTTGGGTTTGTGGAAAAGTTGGACATGCCGCTAGAGATTGCAGGCTCAAAAAGGACCGCAACAAAGAGGCAAATTTAGTAGACAACATGGAAGTGGATGAGTCCAACTTCTCAGCAGTTGTATCTGAATGCAATATGGTTCAGAATCCTAATCAATGGTGGGTAGACACAGGCGCTACACGTCATGTCTGCTCTGACAAATCCATGTTCTCTACATACAAGAAATTCGATCATGAAGAAAAGCTCTATATGGGTAATTCAGCAGTATCTATGATCGAAGGCAGTGGCACAGTTATCCTCAAGTTTACTTCGGGAAAAACTGTCAAGTTGAATGACGTGCTCCACGTTCCAGACATACGCAAGAATCTCATCTCTGGTGCAGTATTATCAAAGAAAGGATTCAGAATGGTGTTCGAGTCAGACAAAATGGTTCTGTCCAAAGCTGGAATGTATATCGGAAGGGGTTACTTATGTGATGGCCTATTTAAGGCAAATGTAGCCGTTATCGGCAATAAAACTATGTATTCTGATTGTGCTATTAATAAAATTGAAGTTTCTTACTTGCTTGAGCACGAAATTTTACTATGGCATGATAGATTAGGACACATAAACTTCCGAAAAATGAAGAAATTATCAAACTTGGGATTGATTCCAAATTTCCAAGTAGATAAGAACTACAAATGTGAGACATGTGTAGAAGCAAAAATGGTCAAACAACCATTTAAATCTGTTGACAGAAGCACCGAACCATTAAGTTTGGTACATACGGATTTATGTGATTTTAAATCACTACCTACAAGAGGTGGGAAAAAGTATTTCATTACTTTTATTGACGATTATACGCGATATTGCTATGTATATCTTTTAAATAGTAAAGATGAAGCAATAACAGCGTTTATAAAATACAAGGCTGAGGTAGAAAATCAGTTAAGTAAAAAGATCAAGATATTGAGATCTGATCGAGGTGGAGAGTATGAATCACCATTTGAACAATTCTGTGAAGAAAATGGAATAATTCATCAAACAACGGCTCCATATTCACCACAACAAAATGGTGTAGCCGAGAGGAAGAATAGAACGTTAAAAGACATGATTACTGCCATGCTTTTAACTTCTGGTCTACAGACGAACTTGTGGGGGGAAGCCTTAAATATGTCTAATCACATATTAAACAAAGTTCCTCACAATAAAACGGGAACAATTCCATATGAGATATGGAAAGGACACAAACCAAGCTTTAAATACCTCAAAGTGTGGGGGTGCTTAGCAAAAGTTCCAGTTCCGCCTCCCAAGAGAGTCAAACTTGGACCAAAAACAGTAGATTGTTATTATCTTGGGCCTGCCCAAAATAGTAGTGCCTACAGATTTTTGGTATTCAAGTCTGATATAAATGATATTCATGTAAATACAATCATGGAATCAAGAGATGCCTCGTTCTTTGAAGATGTGTTTCCACATAAAAGAAACGATGGAAATTCTGTCCCAAAAAGGACAAGAGATAACAGAGATGAGACATGTGAAGATGAAACTCATCAGGACAACGAGGAGGTTGAACCAAGAAGAAGCGTAAGGGCTAGAACTTCCAAAACATTTGGTTCGGACTTTTTTTACATATGTATTAGAGCACGAACCTCAAACGTATAAGGAAGCAATGTCATCTTCTGAGTCCTCATGTTGGAAAGAAGCAATCCAAAGTGAGATTGATTCAATTCTAAGTAACAAAACTTGGGAAATTGTTGATATTCCACCAGGAATAAAACCAATTGGCTGCAAATGGATTTTCAAGAAGAAAATGAAAGCAGATGGCTCTATCGACAAGTATAAAGCCAGATTAGTAGCCAAAGGATATCGTCAAAAAGAAGGAGTAGACTTCTTTGATACATATTCGCCAGTAACACGAATAACCTCTATAAGAATGCTAATAGCAATTGCATCCATCTATAATCTAGAGATTCATCAGATGGATGTAAAAACGGCATTCTTAAATGGAAATCTCGATGAGGAGATTTACATGGAGCAACCTGAGGGATTTATTTCCAAAGGAAATGAAAACAAAGTCTGTAGATTAGTCAAATCATTATACGGACTAAAACAAGCTCCAAAGCAATGGCACGCAAAATTTGATAGTGTCATGATAAGAAATGGTTTTCGTATAAATGAATGTGACAAATGTGTTTATTACAAACAACTTGGACAATCATATGTGATGATTTGTCTATATGTGGACGATATGCTAATATTCGGTCCAAATACTCAGGTAATTGAGACCGTAAAGAAAATGTTGATCAACAATTTCGATATGAAAGACTTAGGAGTTGCGGACGTTATTTTGGGAATCAAAATAATAAGAACACCTAATGGAATTGAACTATCTCAGTCACACTATGTAGACAAAGTGATTGAAAAACTCCAAGAGTATGGAATTAAAGGAGTGAGGACACCTTTTAATCCATCGGAAGTACTGCATAAAAACACTGATGAGAGTGTAATGCAACTGGACTACTCTCGTGTAATAGGATGCTTAATGTATCTGATGAATTGCACAAGACCAGATATAGCTTATGCAGTAAGCCGCTTGAGCAGGTATACAAGCAATCCAGGGAAGGAACACTGGAAAGCACTAATGAGAGTGCTTGGATATTTAAAAAATACCACTAACTATTCCTTACATTATGGAAAATATCCTGCCGTCTTAGAAGGATATAGTGATGCAAACTGGATTGCAGATTCAGAGGAATCAAAATCAACGAGTGGTTATGTTTTTACCCTAGCAGGGGCAGCAGTGTCATGGAAATCTACTAAACAAACATGCATAGCTCGATCCACTATGGAATCAGAGTTCATTGCATTAGATAAAGCAGGCGAAGAAGCAGAATGGCTTCGTCATTTTTTAGAAGATATTCCATTTTGGCCTAAACCTGTACCGGCCATATGCATACACTGTGATAACCAAGCTGCGCTAAGCAGAGCGCACAATTTTGTGTATAATGGAAAATCACGACATATTCGTCGACGCCATAACACAGTTAGGCAGTTACTCTCTAATGGAACAATTTCCATAGATTATGTGAGAACAAATGATAACCTAGCGGATCCATTTACTAAAGGTTTATCAAGAGAGAAAATTGACTGCGCATCGAGGGGAATGGGTTTAAAAGCCTAAACCAACAAGAGTTACCTTATACGGAAACCTATCCTAGCGACTGGAGATCCCACGGACTAGGATCAATAGGCAAACCAGTTATGAGTAACTCAAGAAGTAATGCATTTGTCTGGACTTGGTCCTACTCCATTCCTATGGTGCAAAATATAATGCATGCCTACAGAAGTTTTAAAGGTTAAAACTATGTTTTTTAATGATGACCATATCTTGGAAATAACAAGTGGGGTATATGTAGGATACTCTTAATGGTTGCGATCACCTATGTTAGTGTGAGCTGGGTCGGCTCTATGAGAATATTAAAAGGCTTTTATTCTCTAAAACACTCGCAGAACCTAAAATTGTTCAGGACCAAAATGAACAAAACCAAGAGATTGGATGTGAAGGGAATCAATGCTTCGTAAAACTTATTGTCTGGGTATACAATAAAGGCTGACGGTTCAAGATGAAATAATTCACCGATTAGCCAAGTAGATCCGATAAGTTTTAACTAGGGAAAGTTCAAAGTGAAATATCTACTTATCCACGATAAAGCATTATTCCATATATACTCTGTGATATTTCGCTTTGTGTGGGGGATATGTATATTATCATTCATGTGGGGGATTGTTGGAATTCCTCTAATACAAATTGAATGAAATATACATATAGTCCCACATCGCCAATTTGTTGAGAGGTATAGAGGTTTATATATGCCTTTCTCATGAGGAGGTTGGGGGCCTGGGGCTCCCAAATGTATGCTTCGTTGTGAGGAGGGAGATCTTGTATCACCACCACACGCGCGCGCGCCGCCGCCGCCGTCCGTCCGAACCGGGCCGTGCCGGGTTCGGGTACGGGTACGGGTACGGGTCTAAAATGACCATTCTTTTTACTAGGCCACTGTTTAACAGTTTTGGGCTTTGTCTGAAACTGGGCTGGGCCTGGAAATTGAAGAGAAGCGGGCGGATGAAAGACAGACGCGGATTTTGTCTGAAGAGGCGCGATTTTTGAAACGGGCGCGGAAATGAACGGGTGCGACCTGACTGAAGCAGACACAGGCGAACGGGTGCGACCCAACTGAAGCGGTGCAGGCAAAACAGTACGAGCGGGCGGGTGCGATACAGATGCGACTGTACGGACGCGACTGCTTGAACGAACGGGTGCAGACACGACCGTTCGGAAGGGATACGGACCAACTATAAATAAGGAGGAAAACTGATCACTTTCCTCACTGAATTTTCTAATCCCTTCTCTTCTATTAACTGCTGTTCTTATACTCAAATCACAGAGTGGTATACTCATTACAATTTCGAGCGGAGTTCGTCTGTTGTATCTTGGGAGAATTTTTTGAAATAAAATTCTTAAGGAAATCGTTACGACGAGCCTCAGACACAATCCGGTTAGAATTTTAGTCTGTTTGTATGTTCATATACATTATTCTATTTTTCTGCCCTTTATTTTGGTTATACTATTTATTCGAAATAGTATAACGTTGTTGTTGTAATTTATTTACAACATTCATATTGTTATAATAATTAATACAGAATTCCACTGTAGTGGAAATCTGAATTATAAACTTGTGCGACGAGTTTATATTCTCTGTTTTGGTATACTAACGTATAACATCTTAAGAATTTTACTGTTTTCTTACTAAAACAGAGATGGCAACAGTAGAATTTTCAAAGAATACTACTCACAACAGACCTGAACCGTTCAAGGGAGATGGTGATGATTTCTTGACATGGCAGAATCAGATGTTGTTTTATCTCACCACACTCGGTCTGCAAAAGTACCTCGAGGAGGAGGAACCGATTCCTGCACCAGGCAAGGAAGCAGAAGTGAATATGTGGAAGCATTCCGATTTCTTATGCAGAAACTATATTCTGAATTGTCTCGACAAGGTGCTATACAAAGTATATCAGCCTTTAAAGACATCAAAAGAGCTCTGGAATGCACTTACCGCAAAATACAAGACGCAGAATATCAGTCTTAAGAAATTCATTGTAGACAAATTCATGGACTACAAGATGGTTGACTCCAAACCAGTGACTACTCAACTGCATGAACTGCAAATCATCATTCATGAACTCGAGGCGGAAGGTCATACGGTTGGAGAATCATTTTTGGTTGAAGCCATCACGGGAAAACTGCCGCCGTCATGGAGAGATTACCGCAATTATCTAAAGCATAAAAAGAAGGAAATCTCTTTACAGGATCTCATAGTCCGATTGAAAATTGAGGCAGATAACCGTGGAATTACAAAACAAAGCGAGGAGGCATTTGTGGTTGAAGATTCAAAGACCAAAAACAAAAAGAAGAATTTCCAGAAGAAAAGGAAAGCTCAAGACAACAAACCAAAAGACAACAAACGAACCAAGAAGTTTAATGGCGAATGTTGGGTTTGTGGAAAAGTTGGACATGCCGCTAGAGATTGCAGGCTCAAAAAGGACCGCAACAAAGAGGCAAATTTAGTAGACAACATGGAAGTGGATGAGTCCAACTTCTCAGCAGTTGTATCTGAATGCAATATGGTTCAGAATCCTAATCAATGGTGGGTAGACACAGGCGCTACACGTCATGTCTGCTCTGACAAATTCATGTTCTCTACATACAAGAAATTCGATCATGAAGAAAAGCTCTATATGGGTAATTCAGCAGTATCTATGATCGAAGGCAGTGGCACAGTTATCCTCAAGTTTACTTCGGGAAAAACTGTCAAGTTGAATGACGTGCTCCACGTTCCAGACATACGCAAGAATCTCATCTCTGGTGCAGTATTATCAAAGAAAGGATTCAGAATGGTGTTCGAGTCAGACAAAATGGTTCTGTCCAAAGCTGGAATGTATATCGGAAGGGGTTACTTATGTGATGGCCTATTTAAGGCAAATGTAGCCGTTATCGGCAATAAAACTATGTATTCTGATTGTGCTATTAATAAAATTGAAGTTTCTTACTTGCTTGAGCACGAAATTTTACTATGGCATGATAGATTAGGACACATAAACTTCCGAAAAATGAAGAAATTATCAAACTTGGGATTGATTCCAAATTTCCAAGTAGATAAGAACTACAAATGTGAGACATGTGTAGAAGCAAAAATGGTCAAACAACCATTTAAATCTGTTGACAGAAGCACCGAACCATTAAGTTTGGTACATACGGATTTATGTGATTTTAAATCACTACCTACAAGAGGTGGGAAAAAGTATTTCATTACTTTTATTGACGATTATACGCGATATTGCTATGTATATCTTTTAAATAGTAAAGATGAAGCAATAACAGCGTTTATAAAATACAAGGCTGAGGTAGAAAATCAGTTAAGTAAAAAGATCAAGATATTGAGATCTGATCGAGGTGGAGAGTATGAATCACCATTTGAACAATTCTGTGAAGAAAATGGAATAATTCATCAAACAACGGCTCCATATTCACCACAACAAAATGGTGTAGCCGAGAGGAAGAATAGAACGTTAAAAGACATGATTACTGCCATGCTTTTAACTTCTGGTCTACAGACGAACTTGTGGGGGGAAGCCTTAAATATGTCTAATCACATATTAAACAAAGTTCCTCACAATAAAACGGGAATAATTCCATATGAGATATGGAAAGGACACAAACCAAGCTTTAAATACCTCAAAGTGTGGGGGTGCTTGGCAAAAGTTCCAGTTCCGCCTCCCAAGAGAGTCAAACTTGGACCAAAAACAGTAGATTGTTATTATCTTGGGCCTGCCCAAAATAGTAGTGCCTACAGATTTTTGGTATTCAAGTCTGATATAAATGATATTCATGTAAATACAATCATGGAATCAAGAGATGCCTCGTTCTTTGAAGATGTGTTTCCACATAAAAGAAACGATGGAAATTCTGTCCCAAAAAGGACAAGAGATAACAGAGATGAGACATGTGAAGATGAAACTCATCAGGACAACGAGGAGGTTGAACCAAGAAGAAGCGTAAGGGCTAGAACTTCCAAAACATTTGGTTCGGACTTTTTTTACATATGTATTAGAGCACGAACCTCAAACGTATAAGGAAGCAATGTCATCTTCTGAGTCCTCATGTTGGAAAGAAGCAATCCAAAGTGAGATTGATTCAATTCTAAGTAACAAAACTTGGGAAATTGTTGATATTCCACCAGGAATAAAACCAATTGGCTGCAAATGGATTTTCAAGAAGAAAATGAAAGCAGATGGCTCTATCGACAAGTATAAAGCCAGATTAGTAGCCAAAGGATATCGTCAAAAAGAAGGAGTAGACTTCTTTGATACATATTCGCCAGTAACACGAATAACCTCTATAAGAATGCTAATAGCAATTGCATCCATCTATAATCTAGAGATTCATCAGATGGATGTAAAAACGGAATTCTTAAATGGAAATCTCGATGAGGAGATTTACATGGAGCAACCTGAGGGATTTATTTCCAAAGGAAATGAAAACAAAGTCTGTAGATTAGTCAAATCATTATACGGACTAAAACAAGCTTCAAAGCAATGGCACGCAAAATTTGATAGTGTCATGATAAGAAATGGTTTTCGTATAAATGAATGTGACAAATGTGTTTATTACAAACAACTTGGACAATCATATGTGATGATTTGTCTATATGTGGACGATATGCTAATATTCGGTCCAAATACTCAGGTAATTGAGACCGTAAAGAAAATGTTGATCAACAATTTCGATATGAAAGACTTAGGAGTTGCGGACGTTATTTTGGGAATCAAAATAATAAGAACACCTAATGGAATTGAACTATCTCAGTCACACTATGTAGACAAAGTGATTGAAAAATTCCAAGAGTATGGAATTAAAGGAGTGAGGACACCTTTTAATCCATCGGAAGTACTGCATAAAAACACTGATGAGAGTGTAATGCAACTGGACTACTCTCGTGTAATAGGATGCTTAATGTATCTGATGAATTGCACAAGACCAGATATAGCTTATGCAGTAAGCCGCTTGAGCAGGTATACAAGCAATCCAGGGAAGGAACACTGGAAAGCACTAATGAGAGTGCTTGGATATTTAAAAAATACCACTAACTATTCCTTACATTATGGAAAATATCCTGCCGTCTTAGAAGGATATAGTGATGCAAACTGGATTGCAGATTCAGAGGAATCAAAATCAACGAGTGGTTATGTTTTTACCCTAGCAGGGGCAGCAGTGTCATGGAAATCTACTAAACAAACATGCATAGCTCGATCCACTATGGAATCAGAGTTCATTGCATTAGATAAAGCAGGCGAAGAAGCAGAATGGCTTCGTCATTTTTTAGAAGATATTCCATTTTGGCCTAAACCTGTACCGGCCATATGCATACACTGTGATAACCAAGCTGCGCTAAGCAGAGCGCACAATTTTGTGTATAATGGAAAATCACGACATATTCGTCGACGCCATAACACAGTTAGGCAGTTACTCTCTAATGGAACAATTTCCATAGATTATGTGAGAACAAATGATAACCTAGCGGATCCATTTACTAAAGGTTTATCAAGAGAGAAAATTGACTGCGCATCGAGGGGAATGGGTTTAAAAGCCTAAACCAACAAGAGTTACCTTATACGGAAACCTATCCTAGCGACTGGAGATCCCACGGACTAGGATCAATAGGCAAACCAGTTATGAGTAACTCAAGAAGTAATGCATTTGTCTGGACTTGGTCCTACTCCATTCCTATGGTGCAAAATATAATGCATGCCTACAGAAGTTTTAAAGGTTAAAACTATGTTTTTTAATGATGACCATATCTTGGAAATAACAAGTGGGGTATATGTAGGATACTCTTAATGGTTGCGATCACCTATGTTAGTGTGAGCTGGGTCGGCTCTATGAGAATATTAAAAGGCTTTTATTCTCTAAAACACTCGCAGAACCTAAAATTGTTCAGGACCAAAATGAACAAAACCAAGAGATTGGATGTGAAGGGAATCAATGCTTCGTAAAACTTATTGTCTGGGTATACAATAAAGGCTGACGGTTCAAGATGAAATAATTCACCGATTAGCCAAGTAGATCCGATAAGTTTTAACTAGGGAAAGTTCAAAGTGAAATATCTACTTATCCACGATAAAGCATTATTCCATATATACTCTGTGATATTTCGCTTTGTGTGGGGGATATGTATATTATCATTCACGTGGGGGATTGTTGGAATTCCTCTAATACAAATTGAATGAAATATACATATAGTCCCACATCGCCAATTTGTTGAGAGGTATAGAGGTTTATATATGCCTTTCTCATGAGGAGGTTGGGGGCCTGGGGCTCCCAAATGTATGCTTCGTTGTGAGGAGGGAGATCTTGCATCACCACCACACGCGCGCGCGCCGCCGCCGCCGTCCGTCCGAACCGGGCCGTGCCGGGTTCGGGTACGGGTACGGGTACGGGTCTAAAATGACCATTCTTTTTACTAGGCCACTGTTTAACAGTTTTGGGCTTTGTCTGAAACTGGGCTGGGCCTGGAAATTGAAGAGAAGCGGGCGGATGAAAGACAGACGCGGATTTTGTCTGAAGAGGCGCGATTTTTGAAACGGGCGCGGAAATGAACGGGTGCGACCTGACTGAAGCAGACACAGGCGAACGGGTGCGACCCGACTGAAGCGGTGCAGGCAAAACAGTACGAGCGGGCGGGTGCGATACAGATGCGACTGTACGGACGCGACTGCTTGAACGAACGGGTGCAGACACGACCGTTCGGAAGGGATACGGACCAACTATAAATAAGGAGGAAAACTGATCACTTTCCTCACTGAATTTTCTAATCCCTTCTCTTCTATTAACTGCTGTTCTTATACTCAAATCACAGAGTGGTATACTCATTACAATTTCGAGCGGAGTTCGTCTGTTGTATCTTGGGAGAATTTTTTGAAATAAAATTCTTAAGGAAATCGTTACGACGAGCCTCAGACACAATCCGGTTAGAATTTTAGTCTGTTTGTATGTTCATATACATTATTCTATTTTTCTGCCCTTTATTTTGGTTATACTATTTATTCGAAATAGTATAACGTTGTTTTTGTAATTTATTTACAACATTCATATTGTTATAATAATTAATACAGAATTCCACTGTAGTGGAAATCTGAATTATAAACTTGTGCGACGAGTTTATATTCTCTGTTTTGGTATACTAACGTATAACAGAATCATGTCCAAATAATTTGACGAACTTTATATCTTTGCAGTGTGGGTTTAAGACGTAGAAGATTGGCGATGTGTTGGTTAACTGACTGGTGCAACAAGATGGAAGCAAGTAGAGGTTGTAAATTAGTCTGATGTCCTCTATGGACCTAACCAGAGCACTATCAGAGTTGGAATTGGCAGGCTGTGGAACTTTGGAAAACCGAAGACAAATGGAATGTTTGCAATCAACATGCAGTTATTAAAAAGTGCAGTAAGTAATTATATTTGTTAATTTTCATCTAATTTACTTTTTAGCTATGTTGACTCCTGTTACAATTTAACAATATAGACTAGTTTACCAATCTATACTTACTGTTATGTTAATTCGACAAATATTGACACGGCAATACAAACACTGATGAATTTGTTTAAACTCATCTACGCTGTGTTCGCTACCTATGAACAAAGATTAACGTTTTACAACAATCTTCTTACAACATTTAGTAGAAAATAATTATGACACATATATACCAAACGGTAAAGCCGAATTATCACTCTACGACTCTTCCAAATTTAAGTGCACATGATGACATTATAACTCATCATTTGTTCACCCCAACCTACTTTGACACCCATACTTTCTATACCATTTCTTTTGTGGCTTACTTTAGTTCATTTTATACTAGATCATTGCAAACATATTCATTTACCACGATCACCATACTTCACATCATACTGCTGCTACTACTATTAGCTAAAAACACATTTTGTAGTTTACTGGGCGATCAGAAACAAGCCATGGTTAGTTGATATATCCTACTAGTATTTGAGAATACAGTTGAAGAACATGGAGGGTATGAAATTAGTAGGTTCAATGTTTGGGATTTTGATACAACTTATAGAGCAATCGACGAAGATTGGCAATAGCCATTCGCTATGGCGGTACTGTTATCAAGATTACTAAAGTGGTTGATGATATTCTACACTACTAATTTGCCTTTGTTGAAAATAAGCTACTTCCAACTATACTAGACTATACTAAAGGGATAAACTCACTGGTAAGTTTGTTGTCTATGCAATATATTGGTGATAAATTAAGTGCGTAAACAGTTGTACGATACTAATTATGAACAAAACAACTGCTATTGTATATGGTCTACTACGAGGAATATCAAACATTATTCAGATGACTAATGGCAACCAAACTGTGAAAAGAGAGATTCAGACTGAATATCCTAGGTACACAAATATCAAACATAATATTATTTCTTACTTTAACTAACATTGCTAACTACAAAATAAAGCTTTTAACAGCGCAAAAACTTATGCCTTATCCCTGTGGTCAGATAAAAGGACTTATTACAGGAATTGGTAGTTGACACATCTCTCGAACCACTGCCAATTGTAGTTACAACAATCATGCCTAACTTTGGCCATAAGAAATTACAATATCCTTGCTTTCTCAACGAGCACACATGTACTGACATGACATGACATGAATCGAAACACATAAACACACATGCATGCACGCTTACTTACACAAACATAAGTATTATATATATATATATATATATATATATATATATATATATATATATATATATATATATAATATTTTGAAAGCTGCTCCACTTATGCACGCATACACAAAGTCACATATGCTCAAAACTTCTAATACACACTCGTATTAACCATACACGGTATACTACCTAATCAAACTACTGCCTTCCAGGTTTACTCACCTTCGACTCTACATTCATAGCTAAGTTGTATGCGAACAAACATATATTTAAGATTTTGAGTTTATCAATTGTATTTGTTCGTTCAATTTGCTCCTCCTATTTGAATGCTCCCTATCTACACAAAGCTCCCCTTTCATATATGCATAAAAATATGTAAATGACATAATGAACCTAGATGCATATAGAAAATAAAATATTTGAATTTTATTTGCCAAAATCTTAATCTTTCTCTCCCTCTTTTGTTTTCACAAAAGAGTATTAGTGTTAGAAAAATAGAGATAAAGTGATAGACATTAATACAACATTAGTACCCAATAGAGTATAAATATTAAATTTCAATAAAAAATCAAAAAAAATCATAAATACTCTGTTAAGCACATATTCCACTTTAGAATGATATGGGTGATGTCATCGTATAAAACCATATAGTTGTGTCTATTTGTGGTATATTTATATTAGCAATTAGAATCTAACCGTGCATAACCGTTAGGACTTTTAATGAGATTAGTAGTGTTCCAATTTTTTATTAAAAAACGAATTCAAGTATCTTCTAACCATGCATAACCGTGAGGACTTTTAAGTGGAATTAGAATTAACTTGTCTATTTAATCAATCAATTTTGATATGCGTTCCATACATGCATAACCGTAAGGACTTTTAAATAAGCATGGAAGCACATAATCGAAAATCCCTAATAATTCACCCATGCATAACCGTGAGGACTTCTAAATGAGAGTGAATACTTTGAATGTTTTTTTATTACTAAAAATATAATAAAATGAAAGCGCATAATTTCCCGTTTAAAAATACAACATATTGACATACTATATTGGATTTTGATGAGTGATGGTTGATAGAAGTATGATAGGAATAGAAATGGTCGTGGAATATTTATGAACAAATTTTTTTATAACTCTTGTTTAAATTTCTAAAGAAATTTACTAAATATACTGTCTCAAGTTATAATATATGTTCAATATCAACACTCGTCACTTTTTCAATCGCTATTTATTTTATTTTTATAATCAGTAGGGAGTCGGATTAGTTAATGTAGTCAATTAAAATCAAATCCAAAAATAATTATAAATCAAATTTTTCACAAATGACTAATCTGAAACAAAGTCAACAAAAATGATTTTTTGGAAGGGGTTTTATAAGAAAAAATGTCAGCTAATTTAAAATTATTTGAAATGAAAAATATGCATATATTTTTTTTAAAAATGATGCACTTACTGAATATCTCAACATAAATTGTGATGACCCGGAATTTTCGGCAATATAAATTTAATAATCTGTATTAAAAATTAAATTGATTTGATAATTTTATTTTATAATTGTAAATTAAATTGGCAAGTTATTCTTTTAAAAAAACTAATAAATATTTAATTGGTAAATTTTATCTTTTAAAGCTAATAAAATGTTTTCTATTAAAATGTATATATTTTTGTATATATTGTAAATAGAAAAGCTTTGATTTGAAATTTAATAAATAAATAAAATCATGTTTTCAAATTATAATATATTTTGGGTAATTTGGAAATTATCATTAAATATAATATAAAACTTTTCAAAGGTTATTTAAATAAATAATCATATAGTTTTAAATACTTAAGGTAAATGTTAATCATTTAAAATATTTTTAAGCTTAAGTTTAAATTTAAATAAGATTAACAAAAAGATTTATTTTATTTTCTTTTTAAATATTACTTCGTAAATATGATTTGAAAATAAATATATATATAAGTTTAACATACAATTTACATGATACATTAATTCATTTAAGGAATATAAATAATTTATAAATAATGAATAATTTCCTTTTAAGTTATTTAAAATTAACAAAATTGTTATTTTCAAACAATCTTAATAAATGTGTTAGAGATAAGTAGATTTTAAAAGAAAATGGAATTGTTATTTTTAACTTAAATGTGTTGTTATATATATATATATCTGTGTGTGTGTGTGTGTGTGTGTAACTTGATTTTTAAATTGGATTTTTAAATTTAATTTGAAATTGAAATTGGATTTAAATTTGAAATTCAAAAGGTATATATTTTAAAATATTTTGGATTTTAAAAATATATGTATAAGCTTTTATTTATATATAATTGGTTTTATAATATATTTTTTAAAGTAATTTATATATATATAAAAATTTGGATAAGTATTTTTAAATTAGTAAATTTAATATAAAAGCCTTTTATTAACATTTAAAATAAGTAAAAATTACTTAAATGACAAGTGTAAATCTATGAAAGCTTGTTTAAACAAGTGTTAAATAATAAGTAAAGGCAAATGACAAATGTTAAGATGTTAAACAAGTGTCATTTTTATTTTTATTTTTATTTTTATTCTTTTTAAATAAATCACATTTTCACCTATATAAAACATATATTTCCTTCTCTTCTATTTTCTTTTCTATCTTCATTCTAATACAAGAACTTCAGCCTGTAAAAAATTTCTCTAATCAAAGTCTGATAATCAGAACTTCACAAACCAGAAACTTATCAAAATCAAAACCTGAATCAAAATTTGCAAATCGAAAACAAAACCTACAAGCATTTTTCTTCAACCTGGAACAAAGCTTGCATTCTCTTCAAACTTAAGACTAAACAAAAGTAAGGAAACTCAGGAAGAAAGATCAAGGCAGTTCATCTTTGTTTCATTACTGAGTCATCTCTTTATGTTTCCAGATCTTAACATCCAATTTTTAAAAAAGCTTAAGTATGATTATGGTTGCATGTGAATCTTTGAAGCAAAGTATGTTTTGTATATATGAATTTTCTATGTGCATATGGGTGAATGGTTGTGTGCATGCAAAGTATGTTACAAACAAAATTTGTTTGTTTAATTATAGAGTAAGTTTTAAAATTATATTTAAGTTAAAATAAATTTGAAATCTCACTGGAAACTAAAAAGAACAGAGCAAGCTTAATATAAGTGAAAATCCAAACATCCTAATTTATCAATTCAGGTTTATAAGCTGAATACTTAACCAAAACATGATTTTTAGGAGTGAAATCATAATTTTTTAGCATGTGGTCGAGTGAGCAGTTCAGGTTTATTTAGATTTTGTATTTTGGGTGGTTTCTGGTGATCTAGGTGATCTGAGAGGTCGTGTTCATCACGGGAGGAAGTGGGATGATCGAAGAGGTCGGCAAAATTGTCAGAAAGGTGGATAGATCACCATGGCGTCGGCGGTTGGTCATTTGGGTTTTTAACCCTAGTTTTTAGGTTTGGTCGAAAAAGTGCTCGTCCCATCGCCTCTGGTGGATCGAGTTCCACCAAATTGTAGGGATTGATGGCGGGGACGTCGGCGAAGGTGTGACTGGAAGCGTAAGCGCTCTAGTGATCGGCATTAGGAGTTCGAAGGTTTTTCCAGGCACGGTTTTGTTCTAGGTTAGTGCTGGGATGCTCGATTTTGATTGTGAGCTTGTGTTGGTGTTCTAGTGGTCGGATTCTGGTGCGAGGGTGATCGCCGACATGAGTGAGGCATCGTGGATGGTCGGAGGTGGCCGTTGTATCGGTGCAAGTGCACAGCAGTCGATTTGTGTCAGAGGTTTTAGGTTGGTGGTTTTCTCGAAGGAGGGCTCGTGTATTTGCGAGGGTAACTTGAGTGAAGACTCGGGTCGATCGAGAGTGATTTGTTTTCAGGTTTTAAAACTTTAAAATTTAAACCAAAATTTGTAAAAAAGGGTAGAAATGTGGTTTTCTCGGGTTAATACTCGAGTAGTCTTCGGGTTGAACCCGAAGTAGCATGTTAAAATAGATTTTAATTTTTTTTTAAAGGACAAGATTTTGAATTTAAATAATTTGGTTTAAAAACTCTTATAAATCTCTTTTGTATAAGATAAGTGTTCTTTAACATTTGATTTAAAATGGTTTTTAAATTGTTTTAAATTTTGTTAAAGTTAAATGTGTTAATCATTTTTAAATCTTAAATTTAAAAATGAAATTTAAAAGTAAATTTAAAGGTAAAGTTTCAAAGGCTTTGTAAATGATAATTAAATCATTTCCTTAATACTTTACCTTAAAGTTAATTAAGATTTAATGTTTTGAAATTGATTAAATTAAGAAGTTAATTAAAGAGTAATTAATTTATTTAATTAATTAATGGTTAAGGATTAATTAATTAAATAATTAAGGGTTTAAGTTAATTAATTAAAGATTAATTAATTTGTAATTAAGGATCATTAATTAGATAAGTAAGATTTTTAATTAATGATTGGAAATTAGTTAATCAAGTAATTAAAGATTAATTAAGTTACACTTAAGCACTTAATTAATTAAGTAATTAAAGATGAATTAATTGGTTATTAAAAATTAATTAATTTATAATTAATGGTGATTAATTAAAGTATAATTACTTAGAGAAGTAATTTAAGAATTGTTAATAGTTAATGTAAAGAACATTAACCAGGGATTATGAAATGATTAATTAATGTGGTTGAATTAATTAGATTAATTAATTAAGGATAATCATTTGTGAAACTGGTTAAGTGTAATTACTTAATGAAAGTAATTAAAGGAATTAATTACTCAATGTAATTAATTAAATTTATATGATTAGTTTAAGTTAATTAATTAGTTTAATTAATTTAAGATAATCACTTGATAATTTGTTAATATAATTACTGAATGTAATTGATAAAGTGTAATTACTTAGTGAAGTAATTGATGGGTAATTACTGGATGTAACTAATTAATGGAAATAGTTTGGGATTTAATTACTTTGTGTAATTAATAAGAAGGATAATTACTCAGTGGAAGTAATTAAGAATTAATTACTTAGTGTAATTAATTTAAAAATTAATTAATAAAGTTATTTGAAGTTAATTAAGTAATGCAATTAACTAAGGGTAGTTAGTTACAAAATGTGATCAATCAAGGTTGATTAATAAATGTGATTAATTAGAACAATAATTAATTAAGGAAGTAATTAAGGGATCATTAATTAACTTAATTAATGATGTAATTAAGGTTGATTAGTTAGGGATAATTAATCAATAAAGTGATTATAAAGTAATTAATTAATGTAATTAATTAAGGATTAATGTAAATAATTATAATTAATTAATTAATGGGAGTAATTAAAGGTTAATTACTATAAATGGTTAAGGATAATTAATTTGTGTAATTAATTAAAGGCTAATTACTTAATGTAATTAGAGAATAATTAATCAAGGATGATTAATTAAGATGGATATTTAGAGAATGTCTAATTAATTGGTTTGAAATTAATTAATGGTTAAGTAAGCAAGATTTATAATAGTAGAAGTAATTAATTTAATTCAATTTAAATTAATTAGAGATGGTGTGATTAATAATCTTTGCTTATGGATGGATGATTGATATTGAATGCCTTGGATTGTTTGATGTCTCTGATATGAGATTTGTATTGGTTTGTGATATGAGATGCTTTGGTGGAATTGTGATGATATGGATTATCTATTTGTGATAATGTGAATTATCTATCTGTGTGAATATAGATAATAAATTGAATTGTTTTAACTTTAAAACAACTTGGCTTTAAAAGACGGCGTTTTGGATTTCGATGAGACCGAGATCGGGTTTCCAAACTTGGATATCCGAAAACCACATCGATCCAAGTTAAACGATAGGTCGTGAATCTCAAGTGAAGATGAAGATTCAGAGTGCAAGGGTTATGGCCGTTAACTCTGAGGGTGATTCCAAAATGAGCGTAGTGAGATAGTGCCTTCGGTTTCGTTCGAACCCAGAACGAACTTGTACGGATTGAATGCTTTTAGAACATCATCAGGTGGACGATGAGCATTCTAAGATAGATGTGTTCTATAAAGGTAATCGTAGCCTCAAGCCTCATCAACCGAGAATGGCTAAAACAGGGGAGGTGCAGCAAGGCTAAGTGAGTCGCGCTCAAGTAGGACAAAATTTTCCCCTGTCTATAGGTTCCTTTTTATTCGGCTGTGTGGGCAGTTGGTTGCAAACAACTGCAGGGTTGTCTTGTTCGAGACTATCCAGTAAGGGATGGTTCTGGCCTTGTGTTGCAGGAGATTTAGGGTGGATCCTTGGTACGGTGATCTAGGCCACGTACTGTGACGGACGGTACCCCAGTAGCCCTGCCATTGATGGAAACCCATTCTTCCTACGTGCCCTTTACGGTTTTGACTGTATAACTCACTTTGTGGCTAGTATGTTGGAATTTAATCATGTAACAATTTCAGCCATTTCTTATTTACTTGAAAACCCTAGACCCTATTATAATGTAACTAGATTTCCTATCAAAAGTTTTGGTTATCGTAAGGTTAAAACTTTTCCGTGTTTATGTACAGGTAGTCTTACGAGATACCTTTTGTTTTCAAAGGCTTTTCAAAGTTAAGCAACTTTAACCTGTTACTCACACCAGACCCATGTCTGACCCGGAGTTTATTTTCTGTTTTCTTAAACTCTTGGGTACTCAAATTTTTACGAGTAGCCAAGGGATTTAGGTTAGCTTTGACGAATTCTGAAGGAGGTATGGAGCAGGAGGCTTCAGCGTTTGTAGATATATAGTTTTTCTCTGTGTTGGTATCTCTGCGTTGAATTATGAAATGTATGATAGACAGGTGTTTATAACTGTCTAGTTTGTGATGGATAAGCTGTGTAACTCTGATAGATGTTGTATATTATGTAATACTTATGTGATTAATATAATTTATTCATTCCGTTGTTGAGATTTTGATGTTGTTTCGTTCTTTCTTCTCTATCTTTTCTCTTTTTTATCCCTTTCTTTCTTAATGATGATGCGTCTTTCTGTGGAAAGAAAGGTGGGTCGTCACATTTGGTATCAGAATGCTACGTTGAGTGAATACCTCGGCTTTGGAGTGATTTCTTTCTTGAAAGAGCGTATTTGTACTTTTGACATATATATATATATATATACACACACATATTTGTTGGGTTACCTGTTCGGGTTTTCCAATATGAGTTCTAGAGGTAGGAGGGTAGTGGTGTGTGAAGCACGACTATCAACGGAAGGAGTCTGAGTGTTGAGGTTGGAAGTATATCTGCCGAGGCTGTAGAACCAATACCGTCTCGAGTAAGTTTTGCTATCGTGTAAGGATTTCACCAATCTCTGAAGGAAGCCTTTTTGAGGGTTCAGAGCCCATCTTTGTAGTGCAAGTTTGGATAAGTAGAGTTTGGATCTGTCGGCTAAGTAGAAGAAAGTGATGGTATCTTGGAAACTTCAGGAAGGAGCAGCTACGTGGTGAAACGCAATGACTACGGATGTTTCCGAAGATGTTTCTTTAAGAGAGAGTTTTAAGGAAGTGTGTCTGCATCGGTGATGAGACCGAGTTCAGCAGGGTGTTTTTGTTTGGTTTGAGACCCGAGTTTCTTGAGGAGATGTCTGCCCATCTCAAGGCTCTGTGTGGGATTGGATGATATGGCTTTGAGGTTCGAAGAGCTTTGGATTAGGAAGTCTTTGGCAGCTGTGTCAGCAGTGTAGCTTGAGGTGTTCTGTGTGCCGACATGAAGGTCATCTGGCTAGGCAGTTTTCTTGAGGTAGAGTTCAGAAGCAGTAGAGTGGATCCATTTCTTCGATGGATTGGTTAGTTAAGCATAAGTTGTTCTGATTGGTAAAGAGAGAACAGTATCCTCGGATATTAGGTTAGGTTGATTGCAAAAGTGACTTGCGATACTTGAGTGTTCTCTTGGGTAATCTTTTGCTTGGGATCGAGGCATCTCTAGGGAAAGTAGGAGTTATTGGAAGTTGTCAGATATTTCCGAATGTCTTCGTAGAAGTCAGGTCTGCCATAGCATCTGGAGATTGGGTTTTCGTATCGACTAGAATTCCAGGAGTGATACCGGTGGTTCAGCTAAGTAAAAGGATGGCTCCTAGAGAGAAGGTTTGGTGAAGTAACTCAGGATTTCATGGAACTTCTGAGTTTTCTCCTTATGGATCTGTTGAACCGTGTCTTCCGGGATGTGTCAGACAAGTTTGTGCTCGTGTTCATCATCGGCATTCTCATCTATTCCAGATCTGAGTTGCACAGAGGAAGCAAGGGGGCAGCTGTTCTAGAGTGGAAGCAACCCTAGACTCCTTGGAAGTTCGTAGTTTTCTTGGAATATAGGGTTTCTATAGGTAGTTTTTCAGGATCTGAAGGCAAGCTTGGCAAGAGCACCTGTTTTGTCTTTTCCGGATAGGAGAAGTTAGTTTTCTACTGATGTTTTATTGGGTTGTTTTTGGTCCAGTTTGTTTCAAGAGGCATTAGCGAAGGTTAAGCTGATCAGGAAGGATGAAGGCAGCCCAAGATCGTTAGAAGAGTTTTGTAGATAAGAGACGGAGGAATATGGATTTTGAAGTCGGAGATTGATTTTGGATAAGTTTTCTCTGATCAAAGGAGCTATAAGATTTGGTAAGACTGGGAAGATAGCTCCGAGGTATATTGAATCTTTCTATATTCTTGTAAGGACAAGTGCTTTGGTCTTCAGGGTTGAATTGCCAGTTTGGAAGACTAGGATTCAATGTGTTTCACGTATCTCTGAAGGAGTACGTGTCTGATCTATCTCTGGTTATGGAATCAGCAGTTTAGAAGGATTTGGTAGTTGAGCAGGACTTGTCGGTGGTTTGATATCCTGATCAGATTGTAGATTGAGATGAGTAGGAGCTCTGTAGCTCAATAGTGTAGATTGTTTGGATTCAGTAGAGCGAGTATTCCAGTGTTTATACCTGGGAAACTCTAGATGGTGCTAGGAAGTCTATCCTGATTTGTGTCAGGATCATTAGATTTGTTTGATTGGGTGAATTGTTTGCTATGGTTGTTAGAACATGGTTGATAATATATGCTTGTGATTTAAATTAAAATCATTGATGGGTTATTAAATTATCTTTGCTTTTAAATTTCAGGGACGAAATTCTTTTAAGGGAGGAGGAATGTGATGACCAGGAATTTTGGGCAATATAAATTTAATAATCTTTATTAAAAATTAAATTGATTTGATAATTTTCTTTTATAATTGTAATTTAAATTGGCAAGTTATTCTTTAAAAAAAACAAATAAATATTTAATTGGTAAATTTTATATTTTAAAGCTAATAAAATATTTCCTATTTATAATGTATATATTTTTGTATATATTGTAAATAGAAAAGCTTTGATTTGAAATTTAATAAATAAATAAAATCATGTTTTCAAATTATAATATATTTTGGGTAATTTGGAAATTGTGATTAAATGTAATATAAAACTTTTCAAAGGTTATTTAAATAAATAATCATATAGTTTTAAATACTTAAGGTAAATATTAATTATTTAAAATATTTTTAAGCTTAAGTTTAAATTTAAATAAGATTAACAAAAAGTTTTGTTTTATTTTCTTTTTAAATATTACTTGATAAATATGATTTGAATATATATATATATATATAAGTTTAAAATACAATTTACATATGATACATTAATTCATTTAGTAACATAAATAATTTATAAATAATGAGATAATTTCCTTTTAAATTATTTAAAATTAACAAAATTTTTATTTTCAAATAATATTAATAAATGTGTTAGAGATAAGTAGATTTTAAAAGAAAATACAATTGTTATTTTTAACTTAAATGTGTCGTTATATATATGTATATATATATATAACTTGATTTTTAAATTGGATTTTTAAATTTAATTTGAAATTGAAATTGGATTTAAATTTGAAATTCAAAAGGTATATATTTTAAAATATTTTGGATTTTAAAAATATATGTATAAGCTTTTATTTATATATAATTGGTTTTATAATATTTTCTTTAAAGTAATATATATATAAATTTGGATAAGTATTTATAAATTAGTAAATTTAATATAAAAGCCTTTTATTAACATTTAAAATAAGTAAGAATTACTTAAATGACATGTTTAAATCTATGAAAGCTTGTTTAAACAAGTGTTAAATAATAAGTAAAGGCAAATGACAAATGTTATGATGTTAAACAAGTGTCATTTTTATTTTGATTTTTTTCTTTTTTAAATAAATCACATTTTCACCTATATAAAACATATATTTCCTTCACTTCTATTTTATTTTCTATCTTCATTCTAATACAAGAACTTCAGCCTGTAAAAAATTTCCCTAAACAAAGTTTGATAATCAGAACTTCATAAACCAGAAACTTATCAAAATCAAAATCAAAACCTGAATCAAAATTTGCAAATCAAAAACAAAACCTACAAGCATTTTTCTTCAACCTGGAACAAAGTCTGCATTCTCTTCAAACCTAAGACTAAACAAAAGTAAGCAAACTCAGGAAGAAAGATCAAGGCAGATCATCTTTGTTTCATTACCGAGTCATCTCTTTATGTTTCCAGATCTTAACATCCAATTTTCAAAGATCAAAGAAATATTTTCAGCATTTAAGTTTTAAAGTTTCAAAAAGCTATTTCAAAATCAAAATTTGTTTCAAAGGCTCTGTTCATCATTTTTACAGGTGAGTAACATTTTTTAAAAAAAAGCTTAAGTGTGATTATGGTTGCATGTGAATCTCTGAAGCAAAGTATGTTTTGTATATATGAATTTTCTGCGTATATATGGGTGAATGGTTGTGTGCATGCTGTTGTCTCTATGACTATACTGTTCTTAGTTTCCAAGCTCAAGATTTAATCAAAATTCTTTATCTCTTAATCTAGTCTTTGTTAGGATTTAAGTTACAAACAAAATTTGTTTGTTTAATTATAGAGTAAGTTTTAAAATTATATTTAAGTTAAAATAAATTTGAAATCTCACTGGAAACTAAAAAGAACAGAGCAAGCTTAATATAAGTGAAAATCCAAACATCCTAATTTATCAATTCAGGTTTATAATCTGAATACTTAAACAAAAACATGATTTTTAGGAGTGAAATCATAATTTTTAGCGTGTGGTTGAGTGAGTAGTTCAGGTTTGTTTAGATTTTGTATTCTGGGTGGGTTTTGGCAATCTAGGTGATCTGAGAGGTCGCGGTCATCACGGGAGGAAGTTGGATGATCGAAGAGGTCAGCAAAATTGTCAGAAAGGTGGATAGACCACCGTGGCGTCGACGGTTGGTCATTTGGGTTTTTAACCCTAGTTTTTAGGTTCGGTCGAAAAAGTGCTCATTCCATCGCCTCTGGTGGATCGAGTTCCACCAAATTGTGGGGATTGATAGCGGGGAGGTCGGCGAAGGTGTGACTGGAAGCGTAGGCGCTCCGATGATCGGCACTGGGAGTTCGAAGGTTTTTCCAGGCAGAGTATTGTTCCAGGTTAGTGCTGGGATGCTAGATTTTGATTGTGAGCTTGTGTTGGGGATCTGGTGGTCGGATTCTGGTGCGAGGGTGATCGCCGACATGAGTGAGGCATCGTGGATGGTCGGAGGTAGCTGATGTGCCATGCATATGCATAGTAGTGGATTTGTGTCAGAGGTTTTAGGTTGGTGGTTTTCTCGAAGGAGGGCTCGTGTATTTGCGAGGGTAACTCGAGTGAAGACTTGGGTCGATCGAGAGTGATTTGTTTTCAGGTTTTAAAACTTTAAAATTTAAGCCAAATTTTGTAAAAAGGGTACAAATGGGGCTTTCATGGGTTAATACTCGAGTGTCTTCGGGTTGAACCCGAAGTAGCATGTTAAAACAGATTTTAATTTTTTTTTAAAAGGACAAGATTTTGAATTTAAATAATTTGGTTTAAAAACTCTTATAAATCTCTTTTATATAAGATAAGTGTTCTTTAACATTTGATTTAAAAGGGTTTTTAAATTGTTTTAAATTTTGTTAAAGTTAAATGTGTTAATCATTTTTAAATCTTAAATTTAAAAATGAAATTTAAAAGTAAATTTAAAGGTAAAGTTTCAAAGGCTTTGTAAATGATAATTAAATCATTTCCTTAATACTTTATCTTAAAGTTAATTAAGATTTAATGTTTTGAAATTGATTAAATTAAGAAGTTAATCAAAGAGTAATTAATTTATTTAATTAATTAATGATTAAGGATTAATTAATTAAATAATTAAGGGTTTAAGTTAATTAATTAAAGATTAATTAATTTTTAATTAAGGACCATTAATTAGATAAGTAAGATTTTTAATTAATGATTAGAAATTAATTAATCAAGTAATTACAGATTAATTAAGTTACAGTTAAGCACTTAATTAATTAAGTAACTAAAGATGAATTAATTGGTTATTAAAATTAATTAATTTATAATTAATGGTGATTAATTAAAGTATAATTACTTAGAAAGGTAATTTAAGAATTGTTAATAGTTAATGTAAAGATCATTAACTAGAGATTATGAAATGATTAATTAATATGATTAATTTTGATAATTAATTAGATTAATTAATTAAGGGTAATCATTTGTGAAATTGGTTAAGTGTAATTACTTAATGAAAGTAATTAAAGGAATTAATTATTCATTGTAATTAATTAAATTTATGTGATCAATTTAAGTTAATTAATTAGTTTAATTAATCTGAATGTAATTGATAAAGTGTAATTACTTAGTGAAGTAATTGATAGGTAATTACTGGATTTAATTAATTAATGGAAACAGTTTTGGATTTAACTACTTTCTGTAATTAATAAGAAGGATAATTACTCAGTGGAAGTAATTAAGAGTTAATTACTTAGTGTAATTAATTTAATGATTAATTAATAAAGTTATTTGAAGTTAATTAAGTAATGCAATTAACTAAGGATAGTTAGTTACTAAATGTGATTAATCAAGGTTGATTAATAAATGTGATTAATTAATGATAAATTATGAAATGTGATTAATTAGAACAATAATTAATTAAGTAAGTAATTAAGGGATCATTAATTAACGTAATTAATGATGTAATTAAAGGTTGATTAATTAGGGATAATTAATCAATGAAGTGATTATAAAGTAATTAATTAATGTAATTAATTATAACTAATTAATTAATGGGAGTAATTAAAGGTTACTTACTATAAATGGTTAAGGATAATTAATTTGTGTAATTAATTGAAGGCTAATTACTTAATGTAATTAGAGAATAATTAATCAAGGATGATTACTTAAGATGGATATTTAGAGAATGATTAATTAATTGGTTTGAAATTAATTAATGGTTAAGTAAGCAAGATTGATAATAATAGAAGTAATTAATTTAATTCAATTTAAATTAATTAGAGATGGTGTGATTAATAAATCTTTGCTTATGGATGGCTGATTGATATTGAATGCCTTGGATTGTTTGATATCTCTGATATGAGATATGTATTGATCTGTGATATGAGATGCTTTGGTTGAATTGTGATGATATGGATTATCTATTTACGATAATGTGAATTATCTATCTGTGTGAATATAGATAATAAATTGTATTGTTTTAACTTTAAAACAACTTGACTTTAAAAGATGGCATTTTGGATTTCGATGAGACCGGGATCGGGTTTTAAAATTTGGATATCCGAAAACCACATCGATCCAAATTAAACAATAGGTCATGAATCTCAATGAAGATGAAGATTCAGAGTGCAAGGGCTATGGTCGTTAACTCTGAGGGTGATTCCAAAATGAGTGTAGTGAGATAGTGCCTTCGATTTCGTTCGTATCCGGAACGAACTTGTATGGATTGAATGCTTTTAGAACATCGTCAGGTGGACGATGAGCATTCTAAGATAGATGTGTTCTATAAAGGTAATCGTAGCCTCAAGCCTCGTCAACCGAGAATGGCTAAAACAGGGAAGGTGCAGCAAGGCTAAGTGAGTCGCGCTCAAGTAGGACAAGATTTTCCTCTGTCTAGAGGTCCCTTTTTATTCGGCTGTGTGGGCAGTTATTTGCAAACAACTGCGTGGTTGTCTTGTTCGAGACTATCCAGTAAGGGATGGTTCTGGCCTTGTGCTGCAGGGGATTTAGGATGGATCCTCGGTACGGTGATCTAGGCCACATACTGTGACGGGCGGTACCCCAGTAGCCCTGCCATTGATGGAAACCCATTCTTCCTACGTGCCCTTTATGATTTTGATTGTATAACCCACTTTGTGGCTAATATGATGGAATTTAATCATGTAACAATTTCAGCTATTTCTTTTTTACTTGAAAACCCTAGACCCTATTATAATATAACTGGATTTCCTATCAAATGTTTTGGTTATCGTAATGTAAAAACTTTTTCGTGTTTATGTGCGGGGCGTCTTACGCGATACCTTTTGTTTTCAAAGGCTTTTCAAAGTTAAGCAACTTTAACCTGTTACTCACACCAGACCCATGTCTGACCTGGAGTTTATTTTCTATTTTCTTAAACTCTTGGTTACTTAAATTTTTACGAGTAGCCAAGAGATTCAGGTTAGCTTTGACGAATTCTGAAGGAGGTATGGAGCAGGAGGCTTCTGTGTTTGTAGATATATAGTTTTCCGTTGTGTTGGTATCTCTGCGTTGTATTGTGAAATGGATGGTAGACAAGTGTTTATAATTGTCTAATTTGTGATGTATAAGCTATGTAACTCTGATAGATGTTGCATATTATGTAATACTTATGTGATAAATGTAATTTATTCGTTCCGCTGTTGAGATTCTGATGTTGTTTCATTCTTTCTTCTCTATCTTTTCTCTTTTCTATCCCTTTCTTTCTTAATGATGATGCGTCTTTCTGTGGAAAGAAAGGCGGGTCGTCACATAAATCACGTTCCACTAGTAATTTTTTCTATCAACTAGATTACCAGTATAATTTGCATCTGAATTTCTCTTTCACTCAAGATTATTATTAGATTGATGTCACAAACCAGATCATGAAGTGTGCAAAAAAATATTTCAAAATCATTTTTAATAGCTTTTAAATGAAATTGAATTGAAGTAGTGCGTAATGTCAGATTTAGAAACGAATATATCCATGTGTATCAAGAGTAATCATCAAAACATCATCATTAATCCAAACAAATTTTTATAAAGTATTTCAGTGATTGTAGTATTCTCGTCATAAAAAGATCATTGGCCAGAAATTTTTACAAGTCAAAATCATAATCAATATTCATCATCACATAAGTGGTTGATCAAATCATGGTGTAGATTATCACATTAAATATATCGTTCAGAATATACCGTTACCTCTTTTACCTTTACGATAATTGTTTGTTGTTGCCTATTGTGATTCTGCCGCCTTTATACTTGGCTAAGGAACTTTGATTTGACGCTCGTTGTATTTTTGGAATAGCCAGAATCCAGATAACACTGTTGTGATTCCTTAGTCTGCCACCACACCTACACGAGAGAAGGTTTTTGTGACCTATTTGTTTTTATAGGTGCATGATTTTTAGTTGTAAATAAGTTTGAAGAATATGTTTGTGGAGACCCAAAACTATTTATATATGTTCTCTTCGGCCCCCAGATTTGTTTGACTTTAAGTGATTTTATATTTGTGCCTTTTGGAACCCAAATTGGAATGGTTTTGATATTTTTGGCTCTATACCAGCAAATATTGTGATCATGTCCAATTTTTCTACAGATTGTGCACTCGTATTTGACTTGATTAATACATTTCTAGCCCGTTCAGATTGATTACACCCAAGTCCTTGTTTAACAATATTAGTTTGTTTCCCTAATAATATATTTAACGATCTTTCTCCTTTGGAAAATTTTCCTATAGTTGTAGACAATTGTTGGACCTGTATTTTAAGTGATTCATTTTCATTTAATAATTGATTGCACTTTTAAATAGAATTTTCTCTTCAAGTATTTTCACTCTTTTTCAAAATTAGAATTTCATTTTCAAGTGATTTAATTTTATTTTCTGATTTTTTTAATCTCTTCTTAGAGTGATGGACACTTATCACACTTAGAGATCTTACTTTGATAGTTTTTAACAAATTGATCAAGCTTTTTAATTAAATCTATCAAAGTATTTCTTCGTGATTCAAGTTTAGTGTATTTCTCCCAGAGTCTTTCGTAACAGCCATTTACTTCGTGGAAATATATAAGTAATTCTAAGTGAGTGAGTTTTGATACCTCGCTTGGCTCGTCATCATCGCTATCAGTTATATCACCTCAAAGGCACAGATCTGCTTTCTCACTCTTACTGCTAGTACTTTTATAATCATCATCGCTTTTATTCCATGTGACTGCAAAACTACTCCTTTATGAATTCTTTTCTTGGTCATGTCGATTTTGAGGACAATTGGGCTTCATATGACCAGGTTTATTGCACTTGTGATAGATGATCTTTCGCTCTTCTGGGTTGTCTAGTGCTTTGATTATTTTGCTTTTCAATTTTTGATTTAGAGCTGGATTTCCATATCTGTGATTCCACTTTTTGAATCTCTTTATTATCAACTCCAGCTCAGCTGCTCCATCATTGTTATCATCACTAATGCCTTCTACCAATCCTGTTAAGCACGTTTCTTTAACTGAGATGATTATGAGGAATTTCTCATCACTGTTGACTTTTGCACCATATATTGCATCAAGAGTATTCCAAATTTCTTGTGCATTTTCAAAATGAGAGATAAAGTTAAAATTATCTTGATTAATATGAAAATATAGTATATGCATAGCAAGAGCATTAATCAAAGTAATTTTCTCGTCTATTATATCGCACCCGTTTTCAATAATATCCCAACATTTAATATTAACAGATTTTAAATAAAACTCCATTTTTAATTTCCAAATCAAAAAATCTGTTCCATCAAGAACAGGAGGAATAGTATTGAACCGACCCTCAGTAAAAGCATTATTAAAAGATGCCATTTTAAAAATTCAAATTTGCAAAGCAAAAATTGGTCGTTGAAAAATCAAATTTTTAAAACAAAAATGGCTTTTTTTCCAAGCTCTAATACCACTTGTAGGATCAATTTCACCCTAGAGGGGGTGAATAGGGTGATACTATCAATTATAAAATTTAATGCGGAAGTTTATATAAAGTAATTTCAACACAGATCACAGAATAATAGCAGCACAGATAATAGCAGAATAATAAATGCAGAAATAGAACACACAGATTTACCCAGCTTCGGCAAAACCCTGCCTACGTGCTGCCCCTAAGGTTTCTACTAGAAATTAAATAGTCAGACGCCTACACACGTAAACTCGCGACATTCGCTATCGACAAACCTAACTCTGCGCTCAAAACCCTGCCACAACTTAGTCACTGAGTTGTGAATTCTCGAACTACACCACCGCAGTTCGTCCCCTAGTCACATGACTAAAAAATACAATAGTTTAAAAAAGAAAAATTAAAAAAATAAAAAAACAATTTAAAAGCAAGAACCCTAATTTAAACATACTAAGCCCAAAAAGTAAACCAGCCCAATTAATATTAAAAAGAAATCCCTTTTCTTTTGTCTTATGTCTTCGGCCCGATATTCGTTGCTTGACAATGGATGTTCGTTCCCTTTCTAGATTTAGGGTTTCGCTTTGTTGAAGCCGTCGACTATAGTTGTTTGATCGAATATGTGATTTCGTTTTTCTCGCTATGTCGATCGACCGCCTCCTTGTAGCTTGCTTCGGCTGCTTCGATCAAGCTCGATTTTACTGGTATGTTATTCCTTTTGCTTTTCTGGTTGATATGTTTGAACTCGATCTTTATTCGAGTTGAATGATTATTCTTTTTTGCATAAACTCGAATGGTTTTTCTACCGATAATGTTAAACGTTTATATAGGATTCGAATTCCTATTTTCTCGTTCGTTTGATAATTTTTTCAACCATTTGATTTTTCATTGATGATTGTGATGATTTCTGACTTATTCAAAATCGTATATTTGTTGCCTTGATTCTCACAGCTTTGATTTCTGACTGGTTCGTTTTCTTGGCTATCACGGTTTCGAATTTGCTGGCATTTAAATTGTTGACTTCAGTCACTTTTGAAAATTCCTGCTTGATGAATCACCTTGGCTACCACGGATGTATTTTGAACTGTTCGATTCCATTTTTTAATCCCTTTTCATTCAGCTACTTTGATTTGAATTGTAAGACCTGCTGCTGACTTCGTTTATAGTGATAATATTTACTGACTTTATTTGCTATTACCCGACTTTGATTTGTGTTCATGCCTGATAGCACTTTCGACCTGATGCTTGTATACTGTCACTGCTAGTTTGATGACCTCTGATTGTACTTTGAGCATGTTATGTTGTTATTTTGCTTGTCTTTGAGTCAGTGTAAACCTGTAGTGTCTGGACTTCTGATACATTTGTTTCGATGCACTTGTATATGTCTTCTGGTTGACATTATGTACATGTTGTCATTCACTTGTGTACTTGGTTTGGTTCACATAGATGTATACAATTGTGTGCGTTGAGCCATATGAGCTTGTGTGGTCTGATGCACTTGAATATGCTATGCACTGTACTTCATTGTATATGATATCGCCTCTGTTGTCTACATTGTAGATTTGTATTTGCAAGCTTGGAGTTGCCTCTGGTCATCAGACCACTTGATATATTTTGGCCTTTTGGTTCCATTGTACATTGATGTTGGTCTTCATGTAGCCTGTTGCTCATGTTGCTTGGATGTTGATGATACTGCATGTATATGCGTATGTGATGTTTTGGAGCTGCAATCTTCATGTTTTGCAGTTTTGGGTTTCCAGTTGCACTTGGGTCTGTCTGCACTATGATCCTCGAAATACTTGTATATACATGCACATGTTCTATTTCCTGGCATCACCCTTTGTATAATTGAGTTTGTCGAACTGTTGAGTTTTGTAGAAACCCAAAACTGCTTCATTTTTTGTCACTATCTTGCTTGATACGTATTCATATGCTTTGTTTGCACTGAGCTATTGTTTTACTGGTGCACCGAATTGAGTTTTATTCATGTGTACATTTGGATTACACCTGTGTTGAATCTAGCTTACAGCTCGTGTTTGACCTTGTACTTGTGTTGTGACTTTATTTGTTTCACTTGAGTTGAACCCGGCTTTTGATTTGGGTTTGACCTTGTGCTCGCATGTCCCTGCATTTTTATCAAGTGTATATCGGTATGGACAGCCTTGTGGCATGTACAGTGATTCACTGTGCATGTCACTAGCTGTTCGTGTATGATGAATTCAAAAATAAATGATGACAAACAACCCAAACAACCGAGGCAAATAATATTTTCAAAATACATATTTCATTTTATACTGCAAAAATATTTCAATTTTACTGCGTTAGTGTGTATTTTTGTAGATAGCTCAGATGTTGGATTCAATGTGGAATAGAGTTGAAGAACAAATACGAGTTTATGAGTGAAATGTAGTGAGGAGAACATTGTAAATGAAAATTGTGATGTGTCAAAATTGTATTGTAATTGAAATTGTGTATATGTATAGTGAGAGCACAAATTTGTACTATTCAAATTTATAATAAATATTTGTTTGAATAAAATATCTGTCTGAATTCAAATTCTGTATTATTTATTTTATTTAGCAAATACTTATTTAATTTTGTAAAAATAAAAATAGTACATTAACAAATACATTCAAATGAATATATATATATATATATATATATATATATATATTATCATCAAACAAAAATCATATACTTGCATATTCAACATTGTATTCTCCACATATATTCTATGTGTGATCTGTGACCGGATGTTGGTGCTTTCATTTGCAATTGGGTATTTGTGACCAATTTTGGCACAAACATTTTGGTGCTTTCACTAAGAAAGCTTCTACCCAGGGATTTGAAAGTTTGGATCTTGGATTGGAAAGCTTGGAAACTTAGATCTATGAAGCAATGGCTAGGCAATCAATGAGAAGACAAAAGGCAAGGATGAGGTGGAAATGATGATGGATGCTCCTCCAGAAGGGCAGGTTTCAGGATTCCCTCTCGGACTCATGGGCAGGATGGAAATGACAATCAAAGACCACTTACGGATGCTGGAACGGCTGGAAATTGGAATCCAGGATTTGAAGCGGAAATTAGCAGGCTTAGAAATGGATTGGATCAACTAGGGGCAAACCCTGACCAAGGAGAATGGATCAGCACAACTCCTCATGGAACTATGGGCATGGATTAGGATTTTGTGAAACAATCCCAAACCGGAGAGTTAAGGGATGGATACTGGAAGTTGGTTGGAATTGTTCGCTTAATGTTCAAGGATACTGAACCAAAGTGCAAAAAGTGACGTCGCTTTGCCCGAAGAGCGACAGGATCAACTCGCTCGATGTTGTTTCCCCTTCACTGGAGAGTGATAGAATGAGATTCAACGAGAGCCTAGAGTGGCTGTAATCGGTCTAGGACTTAGACCATGTCATCATTTAATGTTCGAGGATACTGAACCGGAGTGCAGGGAGTGACGCCGCTTCGCCAAAGAGCGACAGGATCGGCTTACTCGACGTTGTTTTCCCTTCATCGAAGAGTGATAGGATGAGATCCAGCAAGAGTCCGGAGAGGCTATAATCGGTCTAGGAGGCTCCGGACATTGCTATATTCCCCCACTGGGGCCGGAGTGCAAGGGATAGGTTGCTTCGTCGGAGCACGATTGGATATGCCTATTCAACCGTTAAGATTGGATCGAGCTTAGCCAGGGTCTGAAGAGGCCATCAATGATCCGAAGAGATCGTAGGATTCGATTGCTGGCTTCCAAGATGTGAAAAGGATTTACATAGCAGCTTTGAACGGCTAAGGATTTGGCTAAGGACCCAGAGTGGTCTTAGATTTGGATATGGACCCAGCAAGGTCCCAGATTTGGATTATAAGACACAAAGAGGTCTTGGATTTGGACCCTAAGAGGTCCTCGGATTTGGACAGAACCCGGAGTGGTCGTTGATTTGGATAAAACGATCTGGAGAGATTGTGGATTTGGTTAATGGATTTGGAATGGATTCGGAGCTGGATATCGATTCGAAATAGTCATGAATTTCACTAACAACCCGGAGAGATCAAGGAATTGGATTGGATTATGAATTGAATGACATGGAGATCAATGGATGATGAACTTCGGATTTTGGACTTATGGCGATACAAAACACGCCTTCCGATTGCAAGGCGTGTTTTGAGGGGCAAAGTATTAACCTACCTTTTGGCAAGGCAGCATATGTGCAGATTTAACCTAATAGACCGCACGGTTATAGAGGCTGGAATATTATGGGTTTAATTCGAATGGATGGATAACGATCAATCACGGATAGTAAACGTGGATATGAAGCCGGGATTGCGCACGGTCGACGGCAAACAATGCAAGGTACTTGGGATATGGATTTTGGCAAGAGATGAGTTGCTTAGAGTTTGCTTCGTGTCACCATAGGGTTTGGTTCGGGTTAGAAAACGTTTTACTTCGAGTCAATGTCGATGATACTTTGAGTCAACAAGGGACAAATTGGGATCGGCATTGCTTGGAGTCGGTATTGGATTTTCTTTGGGTTGACGAAACGCCTGCTATAGGTTGGATCGACATATCACTTGGAGGGCTCGGCAAAACAGGGGTCGGCTTTCTTCGAGGGGTTGGCATTAGCTATGCTTCGAGTCGGCTACGAGGAGGACTTTAGGTCGGAAAAGGAGTAGTAGGGGTCAGCAAAGGCTTAACTTGAGGTCGGCGACGAGTTGTCTTTGGGTTGGCATTCACCCTACTTCGAGTTGGAATCATGGTAACTTCGGGTCAGCGTTTACACTTAGGGTCGGCATTGAGAAGGCATGGGTTAGAGATGTTTTACTTCAGTTCGACATGCATCTTGCTTCGGGTCAACATGATGATTACTTCGGGGCATCACCAGGGCAACTTTAGGTCGGCATGTTAACTACTCGAGATCAGCGGCGATGAACGATATGGGCTTGACTATGGTATTGGTGGGCCCATATAAGTGTGGAGGCCTTGTGGCCGGGGTTTCTTTTTTTTGGCAAGGCCGACGGGGTTGAATGGACCCCGACCATTTTATTGTTGCACCAGACGGAACAAAAACAAACAACAAAACACAAAGAAACAAACAACAAAACACAAAGAAGACAGGGGACACTAGATGCAACAAGCACAGGGGAAAGACAAAAACACAAAATAAAAGGGAAAATCCAGAATTACGTGTGGAACAGTGCATAAATCCCTGGATCAATTGAGTAAGAGAGCATACTCAAAGAATTCTTTATCTCTAGCGTTATCCATCGCTTGAAGTTATCATCTAGTTTAGCATTGCTGGCGTCAAAACACCTTGTATTTCGTTCCCACCAAACCGAGCTTATGAAGCTCTTCAACACAACAGTGAAAGTTCTTTTGCTCTCTGATTTAATCCCTGATTGCACATATATCTTTTCCCACTCCGCCTGATTGTCAAGAGAGACATCAAATCGTTGAAGCTTTGCCATGACAATTATCCAGATTTGTTGAACTATAATGCATTCGAAGAACAGATGTTCAACCGTCTCGGTTTGCATGCAACAGAACACACAGCGTAAGTTAACATTCATACCCATGCATGCAAGCTTAGCTTTGCCATGATAGTTATCCAGACTTGTGGCCGGGGTTTCGCCTATAAATACAATAGTATTGGCTTCAGAAAAGGGATCTTCATTCTGCTCTTCTTCATCTTCTTCTACAAAAAGCCGCTCTGCCCTTTTTTTCCAAAAATTCTGGGTTGTAACTGTAATTGGATTTGAATATAATAAAAAGGAAATTTTTGGAGTTGACGTAGGCTGGAGTTAGCCGAACCTCTATAAATCTCGTGTTTTTTACCGCTTTCATTTTAATTTTGATTATTCTTCACATTATATTCTCGGCATATATTCTGTCTGTGATCTGTGACTGGATATTGGTGCTTTCATTTGCAATTGGGTGCTTGTGACCAATTTTGGTGCAAACAGCCTTGATTCTTGGATGATGACATGACAGATCTCATATATTAAGCAATTCCACGAGACTTACATTCAATTGACTTATATTGTAATTCAATGTGAATGGCTCAAACTATAGGGTAAGAGATGTATAAATCTTTTGATTTCTTCAGCAGGCGTTAGGACTTGCAAGCCTTGGGTTTCTAACCTTTAGGAAAGCTCAATAAGTCAGTAGACCGCATGTTATGGATAACACCTTTTCATTGTAACACATACAACTCCTAACATGTTTTCTTTGCCTTAATCTCATCTTAAACTTGACGAAAGCTCAACAAATCAAGATAGATTATGTGCTCTTACCTATCATTTCATGATGACCTAAGCGTAAAGCATGTACCTTGAGGAATGCTGAACAAATACATGTATATATCTTACATCGTCTAGTCAATATATTAATAGTACTACACATAGCATCTCTAGCTTGAAGAAAGCTAAGCAACTAAAGTGTAGGCAAATAATTAATGATAGAGGACAATACTTACATTTAAACATTCATAATGTTTAGTGTGTGTATTTGAGTGATATCGACTTATGGAATGATGTACTTCTTATGAAATACCCTCGTGATTCAAGTGTCAAACATATTTTAAATCATGATATATGTGCTATACGTATATATGTATTCCTTAACTCTAATATGGGTTTATTATAGTTCCACCATTTATAATTAAATAATATTTAATTTAATTAATCAAATCTTAATTAATTAATTAGCACTTAATTTATTTAACTATATTCATTTTAAACATTTTAAAATTGAATATATATTTTATAAAATTTATAGTAATATTACATATATCTTTATATATGTATATTATCTATTAATTAAAATTTGATTGATATATTAATTAAAATAATTAAAATAATTAAAATTTAATTTAATTATTGTTAAAATTTTAAGTTTTACTTACCATAAACGTTTTAATATAAATGTACATATATCATTATGTGTGTGTGTTTCTAATTTAATTAATCAACTTTTAACTCTCTATTTATTTAATCAATCCAATTAATTATTCTAAATTTCCGAAAATAATTAATTAATTTTCAAAACATTTTTGAAGTATTTTATAATATTTATAACATTTCTAATATGTTTTAAACATAACCTTTTAAATTTAAAATATTATTTGTAGTTCTAGAATAAATTTTATAATCAGCCCAATGCCCAAAATTAGTTTAGGCCTTTATAACCTTTGGGATTACTTCATCCTTCAAGTCAGGCCAATAGCCAAGTAGGGCAGAGTACTTGACTATCCAAACCCAACCTTCAACACTACCTTTATAGACACTCTATTAATGGGTTAACTTTAATAAATTTGCCTTATTACCGTTAATTTAGGCTGCACAAGCTATTATGCTCTGATACCATTGAAGAAACTAGATCAAGCTGCAGTGGGATAAATCTGTGAATGTCAAAAAATTCAATTTTTGGATATTATTGGGACTATGAAGTCTAAGTCGTTTTAGATCCAATCTAAGATGATTATAAATAAAATCTTTATTTTATTTTATTTTATTTGTTACATAAAAGATTTGATTTGACTTACATAATATATAATGTATATGCATATCAAATAAACATATACATGTATATTGTGCTCATGCAACATATAAATGTAACACGCTTTAATGTGCTTGGATATAAATGTTAGGATTTACACCCAAAATGACATATCTGTCCAATTATATACATTTTTTGTCCATGGTTAATTTATTATTTATACACATACACACACGCGTGCACACATATTTGAATGTATGTATAGATACACACACATACACACACACACACACACACACACACACATATATATGTATATGTGTATGTATATGTATATATCTGTGTGTGTATACAGATGTATGAATATATTAAACATTTGCATATTGATTTTTTTATTTAAAAAATGTTGACCAATTAAAAACGATTCAAGCTAATATCCAAAATATCTCAAGATAGTTTTAGATTTAAAAACAAGATCTAGATTATAGAGAGAAAATCTATTTAAAATTCAAATTCAAATTTCAAATAATGACGTGTTTAAATATATTTATATATGTAAATAAATATGACAAACAAATTTTTTTATTAGAATAAGCAACTAATATATTCTATATGTAGTATTAGAATGTTTTATTTTTAAACTATTAAACAGTAAATATAATTACATATGTTAAAAAATGTTTTTTTCGACCTAAACATTTTTTATATACAAATCGGCATGGATTTATATATTTTTTTATTATACAAATGCATAAGGATTTGAATAAAAAAACATTTTTTATAATGTAAATCCACAAGGATTTACATTAAGGATTTTTTTAATTTAACATGCATTAAAAAATTAAAAAAATAATATACATTTATATATTATTATTTATATTTTAGAATTAAATATATGTGTGTCTAAAACTTCTATTTTATGTTATTTTTTGAAAATATATGTACATATATTTAATTGATTAATTTATATAATATATATACACACTAATTACAAAGTTCAATTTAAATTTCAATAATTAGTTAAAAGCATTTTTAATTTGAAAATTAATTTTTTAATGGATTGTGTGTGTGTTTTATATGTGTATAAGTTTTAATTCAATCGAATTAAATGTTTAAGTATGTGTGCAAAATTGGATAATAATTGCATACATAAATTCGTTATAATATATAACATGCAAGCAATACAGTTGAACTGAATAACATAAAATTATATGAAATGGTCATGAAAATGGATCATTACCAAAATGTAGTCAATGAGCACCATGAATGTTGGATAAGGGTCTTTAAGATCCAATATAGACTCCTTCAAAATTGCAGCTTACTGGAAAAGAATACTACTCTTTTGAAATAAATGTAATTTTATTTTATTTTATTTGTAAAAATAGGGGGAAGCCTTACAGACTCTAGCCAACGATGGGTAGGAGAGAAGGCTAAAGTAAAGTGAAAGGAGAGAGAAAGTTAGTTTCAAAAAGGCAAAAGAAAAGAGTAAAAGGTGAAGATCTCGACCTCCTTATTTACCTTTTCTCTTTACCAATTCAAAATAAGATTTTACATTCATAAACCAACCATATCCCCTATTATGGCTAGTCATTACATTGGTCAAATGGGTCCATGCAACTTTCCAAATCCAATCTATATTTATTTTATTTAAATCCAATTTAAGTATTTATCAATATCATATATGGATACGTATGTATATAACTTTTATATATACAATCTATTAAATGCTAATTAATATAAATCAGATAAAATTTAATAATTAATATTTCATAAATATTAATTAATTTATAATAATTACTATCTAATTAAATAGTGTGGTATTTGGAGTATTCAATATTGCGGTTGTGCTACTTAAAGGTATAAATTTAGTTGGTGGATAATATTGAATAATTCAAATATTAACATTCACATATCACCTTAACTATGGTGTGATAGTTAAGCCTAATTTATCGCTAATGCATTATTAGGTAAAATAAAATTTCATTATTACAAAGGGTACCTGGTAGTAACGATTATTTACACCAACTCTTTTTGTCAAAACTCTATCACATTAGGACTTAAGGAATTTTTTGGTCAAAATTACAATATTGTCCGCATTCAACTTGTTTAATTTGAATATGAAATGTTTTATTCAATAATAACAATTATTATTAACCGAACAGCTTTAGCTAAAGACTTTGACTTTGACTTGACTAAGTTGATAATGATTTTTTATTGAATAGTGTTCGCTTTCAAAACTATAACTTAAACCCAACTATAGTTTTTTGATGGACACCATGCCACGATTTAAGTATAATCAAGTAGAGTTTCCATATTGAAGTTTAACGGTATGCTCAAGTCAAGAGAACTGTGTAAATCGTCACTTCGAAATTCTTTGTTTGACCTTAGTTATATTACCAGTAGAAAACTCTCGATTGAGTCATTCCATAGTTATCTAACAACTATTAGTACATAATCACTTGGTGTCCTTAGCAACTATGAACAATACACTGCCCAACATTTGTAGAGCTTTGTATATTCTAGTCTCAATGGATATATCAATATCCTATCTTGAAACATTTTGCCTAGGAATATTTAAAACAATATGTTATGTTCAACATTATAATTTCTCATTATTACAACATATTGTAATTACTATCAAATGACATATTATTTAAGGATTTTTTATATATTAAATATACATAAATAAATAATTATGATTAACATAATATGATATGACAAGCACATAATAGAAAGAGAAATGTCTATTATTTCAAATGAGATTTTATTACAGAGTTGATAATTTACGAAAATTATAGAATTTTCCCTAAGGCATGCCCCTAACTCTAGGCGGTCTTTTCGTATACAATAGCCCGTGGTTCCCTTGTGGTTAGAATGTGGTTAGGCATAGTCTAAGCATAGTTGAACATTTTTTCTCTTTCCCTTTTCTTTTAAGGCTTGCGGGTGATAGCAAAGGAAAGGAGTCTGGTGGCATAATACGCATACAGATTGTTTACTTAAATTATTTTTCACGTACTATCGTTGAATTATATTGTTTTACGAATTTAGTAATGATTGATGTACAAGGAGATAAAGATGTTTTATGTATTTACTTGTATATATATATATTCAATATTGAGATATATGTATATGTGTATTTAAATTATGATGTAAGGTTTTCCCTTTTGTTCATAGTTTGAAAATTTTATTTGCATAACCAACTATCCGTTATTTTTAATATCTAAGATTAATGAACAAGTGTATTTTAATTATGGTTGTCCATTAATTTAGACTTTAAAAATAATGGAGCGTCACAAATACCCATGGTTGTTAGAGGAACAAAGGGGTTATGTACCCGTAGCTGATAATTACTATATCAAAAAGGAAATCTTGAAATGACGATGTTACATAATTCTCTTGACTTGGAAATACTGTGGAATATTAATATGGATATTCCACTTTGATTATAGTTAAATTATGACATGACATCCATCGAACGGCTGTTGTTGGGTCAAAGTTGAAGCATTGGGAGTGAAGCATTATTTAATAGATAATCCATTTTTCTAGTTATGATGTTAATATCACGGTCGCTGTAGTCAATTCAAATTCAAAATCACTTGCCAAAGTTGAATGGTTAATAAATATTAATATTGCAATAAGAAATTTGTTTATGAACTGACCAAGTTGAATGTGGATAATGTTAAAGTTTTGACCAATACCAAACTCCATATTTCTTAAAGTAATATAAAGTTGGCAAAGAGAGAAAGTGTAAATTATTGTCACTGTTGCTACCACTTAAATTAATGTAAAATACTATTTTACCAAAAAGTTTGTAAATGATGAATTGGGCCAAACTGTTACACCACTAGAAAAGGTAATGTGTGAGTGTTAATATTTAAATTTCTCATTATTAATTGTTGAATGAATTACATGTCAATATGTGCTCACATATGACCATATTGTTGTGTGATATGTTTTAATTACCATTCAATTTGATATAATTTAAAATTGTTATGTATAAGGTTTATAGATAAAATTCAAAATGAAACATGTACATATAATAGAATTTTAATTTAACATTAAGTTTAATTTTGTTAATCATGTTAATTAATTCATAAAATCATGTTTTATTTAATACCAAATATATATATAGTGATTATCTATTTAATGATTTAAATGGTGCAAATTTTATATATATTATCACGACCTAAATTTCAGCGTTTGAAAATCGACACCCGTACTTCACTTGTACTCGAATGCCGCAGATTCAACCGTTGAAAATTTGACTCGTGTCGGAGCTTATAACACATTAAGTACAACACAGTGGAAGAAAAAATTAAACAATATCATATATCTCCAATGAATACAATGCCCAAATATGATACAACACCGATCACCAACATATATCAGAGCACGAATACAATGCCACAGTAGAATAGAAAATTCCAGCAGCGGAACAACAGCTGAGAATGATATCATGACTTGAACTTCTAAGAGAGAACTCCAACATTTGTATATCCATATCAAATGCTCCAATCCAAAACTAGCTAGAATCTTCTATCAAGTTGAATTAAGCAAACGCGATCCACCACGCGATTGCCAAACCAAAGGCTTCGAAGATTTCCAAAAGCTACATCTATTATTTATCTGAAAAACCCAACTCTAGACTGCCCGTGTGGAAAATTGTGGGCACCCAGAGTTTAGGAAGGGAACAATAAACTCCGGGTCAGTCATGAGACTGGTATGAGCAAACAAAAATAGTTTATCTTTAAAACAACAACAAAAGATTTTAAAATTTGAAATCCGTAATGCTTTTTGGAAAATGAAACTGCCATAAGGCCTCCCGCCAGACACATAATGCAAGCGCACACTTGGAGGAGATTTCTCCTTGTGACAGTCAAAAATGATTGATACGCGAAAACAATTTGATATTATTATTAGTGCATAGTGCAGAAAACCTTTCGAAATTATAATATTAATCTTAGCCAGCATACGTCCTATTATAGTATGCATACTATAGCTACCATATTAAATGGCAGGTTCTACAACTAAAACCATACAAGGCACGTATTGGATAATTGGATTTCCAACAAATGGTCAGGCTAAGGAACTTCATATTTCCACATGGGTACGCCTCTGGAGGGACGCCCCAAGAACTAACCCAGCTCTCTGCCAACACAAGGCCGATTTCCTCCCTGCCCGGAAGTAATTCCTAAAGATATGCCACCCCCAGTCATTTGTGACCTTTATCTGAGGATCCTCAACCACAAAGCAACATCACACAGTAATAAAATTTACAGTGTCCACATGAGTTAAGTATCTGGGCTCCATACCATGATACCACCCTTTTTCATAAGGAATGGACATACCCTAGGGGCGCGACCGCTGCAACCTTGCCGCATCTTTCCTGTTTCGACCATTACCAGGGAGTGAGGCTCGACGAAGTCTCGTCCACAAAGCTACATTTTTTCACAAAGTCATGTTTTGATCAACAAATGATTAGCAGCACTTCGTATGCCATATTACCAATTGGGAATGTATCACTAGTAACCATCAACTACATAACCTCTGAGCTTGTATGTCTCAGAGAAGGGTGTTAAGCTAAGAGAAAAAATCTCCGCCACCAAACAGAAATGTATTTCATAGAAACCAGCTTTACATATCAAAGTGTAATGTCAGACACACATCCATATAAGTCTGTTCCGGGTTCGAACAGAACCGAAGGCACTTCCAAAGAAGCCTTTGCAAATCCGGATAATTCCTAATCAAGTCCAGACTTCCCATCACATATGGAGATCTCTATACCGAGGACTAGTCGGTGCGGAGACATTCGACGAGTTATCCTTTCGCTTTCGAAAATATCCAGTCTTCGCCACCGGTCTTCAAATGCTATCCATAACGTCGTATCATTATTCGGAATGGGTTATATGGCACAAAGTCCTCTCCCGGCTAAACCGAATATTAAGCACAATATTTAAAAATATGTGGATATTGGGATCTCAATTAAGTCACAACTTATTACCCAAAACTTTCCTTTCAAATGGTTTAAACAAATTAACATTTCCAAATCTTTAAACAAAAAGATTCACTTCACAAAGTTTACCCATTTTTCTCAAAGATCCATTCACAGATTCAAAACAATTTCCATTTCAACTTTGGATTAACTCATTCAATCTTTAAATCAAAGATTTAATAGCTTTCAAACCCATTTCCAATTCAAATCTTTTATATAAAAATACACCATTTAAAATCCTTTTCGATTTCAAAACAAGGTTTAATAATCTTTCACAAAGGTTCATTCATAGCTTCCAACAATTCTATTTCAAACTTGAAATCTTTTCGACACAAATTGGAAATCCTTTCCTTATATGAAAGCTTTTATTATTTGAAAACAAATAATTTTCATTTCGAAAAAATCCGGTTACATTTATACAAGTTAAAGCCCTTCAAGTATAAAGCTTGGTTTAAATTCAAATTCCCAAAACAATACTTTTTAAATGGTTTAAAACCCATATAAACACATTTATAACTTGCATAACCTTTTCAAATCATAATTTCCAAACATAGAATTCAATTTCAAATTTTGAATTCAAATCCAAACCAAATTATTTAAATTTTAAAACTTTATTAAGATATTCGAAATAACCTTTTATCTTTGAAATCCCTTTTCAAAAGTTTTTATATTTAACCCAAATCCATTTCCAAAACTATTTGAATTCAAAATTCAATTTTAAAAATTATTTTATAAAATCTGTGACTCAACTGATTTCCTCGTGCAATCCATATTTGTGTGTGTATGGTGTAGTCCCGGGGTTTTACCCAATAGTGCAACATCATCAATCATCACATCACATATTCAAGCACATCGATATTGATAAGCGGTATAATCTATAACGCTTATCGTTCATTCATAGATTCACGGATAAACAATATACATTCATCATAGGCAAATAAATTGCATTTATCACATTTAAACCAAAATAACTCATTTCACAAAGCATCAAATATTAGGGATATCAAGCAATTCATAACATTCAATAGAATACAGTCACCATAAGTAAGACTAATTAATTATTTGATAAATTTAAATCAAATTAATTACTTATAGCTAAACTACTAATCCTGGTTAATTAATATTAATTAATTACAAACCTTAATTATTAACCAATCTTTAATTATTTATTAATCAACATTTCATTATTAATTAATCAACTTTGATTAATAAATAAATCAACCATTAATCATTAAATAATTAACCTTTAATTATTATTTTTATTAACTAATTACATTAATTAAATAACTCTTAATTAATTACCTTTTTAATTAGTTATCCTTAATTAATTAATTACAATAAGTGATTATCCCTAATTACTTTAATTAATTAAATCACAATTAATTACATTAGGTAATTATTCTTTAATCATTTGATTAATTAACTTTAATCATTAATTAATTAAGTAATTATTTTTAAGTAATTAATTACCCTTAATTACTTTCCATTTATTAATCAATCTTTAATCATTTAATATCCTTGAAGTAATTAACCTTTGATTACTTAATTATTAATTAATCGTTGATAACAAGTTAATTAATCAACTTTCAATTATATTAAAGTAATTAAACTTTAATTTTTATAATATAATCATCCCTTTAAATTATTTAAATCGTTAAATTACGTTTGAAAACCACTTAGAGATTTGATTAATAATTTACCCAATATAAGAATAATTTCAAAACCAAATCGAATTATTTTCAAATCGAATTTAAAATTTTAAAATTTAGTTTTGAAAACTTGTTTAAATTTTAGAGTTTTAAAAACTGTTTCTAACCCAAACTTCCAAGACCCGAGACACATTCCAAATTCCCCGAGCCAAATTCTAAATTACTCGAGCTAGACTCCGAGAAATTCGCGTTCCTCTTCTTTCCTTTTTTTCTTTTAACTTTGTTTCGATTTAAGTTATAAACTATTATTCAACCCATGCGAACTGCCCGAAGGAAACCTCGAGCAACACATCGTTTTTCTCGAGCTAATCCCCGAGGCCCTTATCCTTTCTTCCTTGATAAAAAACTTCGCAGCGATCATCTGACACATGTGCACTGTGCACCTACACCCACGAACCAACCACCACCGCACACTGCCGCGACCACCCACACGACCACGATCATCCAATTGTACACTTTAACCAACCAAGTTAACTGAACGACTTGTAAATGAAAATCGAACAACCTGATACAACCAGAACCCAACTTCGATCACCTGAAAGTGCCTCGTTCCTACCAACCCGAATGCCAGAGACCTCGCCTACTCATCCAAAGCTTCGTTACCACCTCCGGCCTCTATCCTCTCTGCACCGGTTTCCCCTGAATCCTCGTTGACTACGCAGCGATCTCGTCTTTGCCAGGTATCGAAACAAACTCTTAAACCCTAGAATCTCGCCACACTGACTCCCCAATGATCGGAAAAATCATTGACAAATTTTTCCATAAACCACATCACCTAACCCTTCTCTGAAATCAAGCCCGAGGTTCAGTTTCACGTTGATCATTGGGAATTGACCATTTTTGCAATTCCGTTCAACTAGCATTTTCTCATAATTTAGTGATTAAAAAACTTGTAATTTTTATCTAAATTCACCATTTTACAACGTGAATCGGTTTATGAAATCCAAATTAAAAATTAAAATGATTGATTTTGTCAATTTTGAAATATTCACTGTAGATTTCAAGTTTCCAGTTGATTATTTGAGAAAATTTCTTGAAACTATTTTTTAAAAATAAGGTTGCACTCTTACCATCATTTTTATTTAAAGATCAAAGTCAAATATTCATTCATTTGGGTAATACGAAATTTTGAGACAGGTTTAAGAACCTGTTATGTTATACATGTACACAAACCTGCATATACACATATAAATCTATATATCCACATGCAACACTTTGTCATTCACATAAACCAATTTCAAATCATCATCATCACATGCATTCAAGCAACAATATATAACTAGATTAAGGGTTGAACATTTGCTCACCTGTACTTGGAACAGAGAGGAACAAAGAAGTTTCTTTGAACTGGAAATAGTTTCTTGATTGATCTGCTACTTTTTCTTTGTGTTGTTACTGAGTTGATCTGATCTTTTCTTGATTTCAGGTTTGATTCTACTTTGATTTCTTTTCCAGGCTTTAATCTATGCATTGAATCTTCCTTGGCTTGAATTGTTTTAAATTTTGCTTGCTATTTGATTACTGATTTTGATTCCAGGCTTGATCAGGTTTGAAATGTTTTTCCTCTGATCTTCCATTCCAGGTTGAAAGCTCTTGCTTGCTTGAGTTTATTTTCTGGTTTTACTTTGATTTCCAGGTTTATTTTTCTCTTGAAAAGTTCATGTTGAGTTTGAATTTTCTGCTTGCTGAGATGATATTTTTTCTTGATAGTTTTTTCTTTGTTCAAGTTTTAATTTCATTTCCCAGATTTGGAAATTATGAACTGAGAATAGTAGTATATTTTTTCTTTTCTTTTAATACATATTAATAAAAATTTAAGAGAATTAAATGCCACTTGTCTTTATTTGTTAACACTTGTAATTATAAATCTAACACATGTTATTATCTTGCATAATTATTGTACAAATGTCTTTTGTTATACAAATTATGTTTAAATCCTTAACTTTAATTTATTTATAAATATGTTTTAAAGCCCTTACTTTATTTAATTTAAAACTTTGTTTTAAACCCCTTTTAGTTTTATAAATTACTTAACTCTTTTACATTTATATCTTAAACATTTTAAATAATATTTTAAATATGACTTTATATTATATTTCCTATTAAATAAATGCATTTTCTTTATTTATCATTTATATAATCCTTTAAAGAAAAAGGGTTTTAGAATTAAATTATACATGAACAAATATATTAGAATTTAGTTCTCAATTAACCTTTGAAAAATTTATTATATAAAATTCAAAATATCATTTTCAAACCAAAATGCATGTTTAATAAAATTAGAAAACAAATATCTTTTTCATAAATACATATTTTATTCCAATCATAATTTATTTATCTTCCAAATCTTTATCTTCAACATATATTTTTATTGCCATATTTTCAAATCAACCCAAAATTAAGTTTATAATCAATGTATTATTCAGAATATTTATTTCTGAATTTCCAGTTACAAATTCTATTTTAAAATCATATTTATATACATTTATATTAATAAACAAACAAATATTTATTTAAATTTGGAAAATACCAAATAAATTTAAAATTTAATTCCAAAAATTTAAATAAACTACCAATTTAAATTTGATTTAAAAACGGGGATGTTACATATATCCAAAAAAATATGTATAGTTTTATAATGTAAAGTAAACTTAAAATATATACTTAGTTACTAAACCATTTTTGGCCAAAATAAATTTAATCTATAAATTTTATAAATTCAATACATTAATATAATTAATATTTAATAATTCAAATTTGACTTTATAAATATCTTTATGTTATTTCAAATGGTAAGACGTAAATTAAAATATTTGACCAAGTTAATTTCAAATTTCAAATTAAGATATTATGATATTTACTCAACAAAGGGATGAATGTGGAATTTATTTTAATTATTTCTTATTATTGTTTACATATATAAACTTAATTCTATAATTATATGGATACACACACACACACATATCGCATACATATATTTATGTCTAAACTATATATATTTATATATCATCATACTATAATGTCACACATATGTTCACTTTTCAGTATACATCATATATGCCCATGTACCCTATCCATACCAAAAAGAGACAAAACAAAACTAATGATTAATTACACATATGTCATGTTTATGATCTCTTTATTTATACCTTAAAAATAAGAACGCAACTTTACACATACCTAAATAATAGAAAACAAAACTCCCAACACACACACCCACACACCTATTTGTCATCATGTTATCTAATGAATATATATATATATATATATATATATTCAAAATAATCATTGAATAAATTCAATTAATAAGATTAATTGCATAAAAATAAAGCACTTTAAAATGAAATGTTATTTCATTTTAATTAATAGATTTCATAAGCCAAGTAAGGTCTAGACGGGGATTTTTTTTTTGAAATCTACCCATTCACCTGTTATTAGAATGGGCCAAACCCAATAATGGTATCAAAGCCAGGTTGGTTTATGCAATCTAATTAACCAGCATTTAAGGTCAATTATGGATGTCTAAAATAGTAATATCTACGCTTGGGTTAGATAAAAAGTGTTCTCCTATACTTAGCCATAGGTTTGGACTAATAGATGAAGTAAGTCCAAAAGGATGGTTCAGATGCATGGCCCAAAATTATTTTTGGCATTGGGCTAACTTCCAGATTAAGATTTAAAAATTTAATATATTTTAAATTTAAATGTTAAGTTTAAAATTTTAAAGGGAATTTTATAAATGTTATGAAGTAAATTTATAATTTTTCAAAACTTTTTAGAGAAATTAATTTAATATTATTTGAAAATTCTAAATCAAATATATAATTAATTAAAGGCTAACTAATTAAAAACATATGTATATAACTATAAAGGTTATAGATGAAAATTCATCTTAAAATTGTTTAAAGTAAATTAAATGAAATTTCTAAAAATTATTAAAATGTTTTATAAAATTATTTAATTAAATAAATAATTTATTTGACAAATAGTTAATTAAGTGTTAGTTGACTAATATATATATATATAGATATATGTATGTGTATGTATATACATATATTTATGTACGTATGTATGTATGTAAACCTATAAGGGTTATCGTTAAATAAGTTAAATGTTGTATATTTTCTCAAAATTATTTCGAGAAATTAAATTATAAATATTCAAAATTTATTAAATGTTTAATCGAATAAATTAGTATTATATGTATACATATATATACATATGAGAAGCTATAAAAGTTATAGTTAAATATAATTTTTAAATAGTTTAATATTAATAAAATAAATTTTCTAAAATTTAAATTAAATTAGTGATAAATTGAGAATATATTAATAATATGATTAAATTAATAAGATACATATAAATATAATTTAAGTTAATTAAATTATAATAGTTATAAATAAAATGAACTTATATAATATTATGTATAGTTAAAATATAAGCGGAACTGTAATAAATAAACTAGATTTTTGGAATAAATACATACGTATGGTACTTATACCATGATTTCATATGTGTCCGACACTTAAATCACTAGAGTATTTCATAAGAAGTACATTATTCCTTAAATTGATATCACTCAAAATATATTAACAATTATGAATCTTTAATATAGTTTCTCTCTATTATTTATATATTGATAGATTACTGGCATATGCAATGATTATTGAGCAAACTCAAGCTAGAATTGTTACACTACTGGAAAATGCAACACTAACCTACCTAGTTTTACTAATGTCATTCCGACATCGTTAAAGTGGCGTCGACGAAGCATCGGAATGATGTTGGTGAATACCAACTTATGTAAAAATACCGATACCCTTTTGATGCCTATGTTAAGGTGAAGGCGAGGCGTCTGTTTGGCGTTAGCACTATCCATAATACCCCCGTTGACGTCGTCTCTATCTCTACTTTTCCGATAACAAAAGAATACGACCGAACCGCCGCATCCAACTCCCTCTACTTTGATTACTGCCACCTCCTCCTTCCTCAAAGACGCCACTGCAAATCTCAAGCCCATGCCAGTGTCCAAGCCCTAGCCGCATATCCCTACCTCATCAATTGTCGCAAGCCTGTCTCCTCCTCCTTCGTCAACATCAAATGTCCTTGCCTCCTCCTCTATCGACACCACCACAAATCCTAATCCCTAGTGGCAAATCTCCAATCGACCACCTCGTTGATCGTTGTAATCCCGAGCTGCAAATCCCACATCCAAGTCGCTGCTCAAGGCTCCGTCGGTATGATTTATTTCTCCGATTAATTTTTTGTGCAATGCTATAATTAGATTAACTACGTATATTACGTGGATTCGTTGGTTTATATTCATTAGTATATGATCGTTGACATAGATTCTATAGTATGATAATTCGTATATGATTTGAGATATCATTGGTATTGTTTTTAATTCTTTGATAATTCATTATCATTGATATAATGATATAAATGAAACCCCGTTGATGTTTAATCTAGCCCCGTTAGACAAGTACCGTATATGATCGTTATATAGATTTTCTTTTTTTAAATAAAACGAAAATCGATGTTTATTTGATACGTTATTTGTCGAATTTTTCCTGGTATTAGAGAAGTTATAAATGCAATGATATTTATGTTTCATAAATGAATAATTCAAATCGAATGTTAATGAAATTTCAATTACACTTCATTCTTGTTCCCCGTATATGCTCTTTTGCATATGATACAGAGAACAAAGGGAAGTGCTGCTGAAATTTTGTTAATCATTCGATTTAAAATGATTTGCAAAATGTGAATATCATTGCATTTGTAATGGAAAGTAGGATGGCTTGTTATATAGCTTTAAAATTGTTTATGAATTCCATTATTTTATAATAAAAGTAATAATGTAATTGACAATAAACAAAATTAATAATGTCATCGTATGTATTAATAACTGAACATACGTAATAATAAAATTGATAATGTTGTTTAAAGTAATAAAAAAAATTAACAATGTTATTTAAATTTAGACCAAAATTATAATTTTATTTAAATTATTCACAAAAATAATATTATTATTTAAATTAAGAACAAAATGAATAATGTTATTATATTATTCTTAAAAGTAATAATGTTATTTAAATTTAGAACAAAATTAAAAAAATTATTTAAATTATTAATAAAACTGATAGTGTTATTTAAAGTAATGACAAAATTAATAATGTTATTTAATTTGAATTAATAATACTACTGTGTGAAAGATAATGTAAACTTTGTTTACGTATATAACATAGAAAGTAGATTATTTAAAAGATCAAGTTGGATGCGCATGAGATGTAAAAATAGAGGAATGATTTCATTACACTTTAGAAATGGCATGGAGGCATTCATGAAAGTGGCATCTAGTAATAAAACTAATATGAAAGAAGTCAGATGTCTATGTTCGCAATGTCGTTGCTTGAAACTTCTAGAGTATTATATTGTGACATTACAATTACACCAATATGATTTTATACTTGGCTATCATATGTGGATATACCATGGAGAAAAATATCATGTTGTGCAAGAGGAGACAATAAATATGAATGTGGATTGCAATGAACTCCTTATTGAAGAAAATGTTGGTATAGAAAATGGAATGACTAAATGGTTCATGATGCCGCTGGTCCGAATATGTGGACCGAAGAACCAAATTTAGAGAGAGATATTGACTCGAAAGAGAAAAAGCTTTTCAATTTGTTAGAAGCATCAAAATGACCACTCTAAAAATATTGTAATATGGCACACTCGGCAACGACATCTAGGTTAATCGCTTTAAAATCCAAATACAATGGATCAGAAAACCTAATGAACATAATTCTTGGCTTTTAAGAAAATGCTTCCACCTAAAAATGTATTGGAAAAGAGTTGGTACACCATTAAAAGAGAGGTCTTAACATTTGGATTGCCTTATGAAAAAATACACATGTCCAGTGGATGCATGATTTATTGGAAGGAAGACAAATATTTGGTGTTGTGTAAATTCTATAAACAACCTAGAATAACTCGATGAAAACTAATTGCAAAGGCGTACATTTCACCAAAATGCATTTTTTTTTCTATTACATCGAGATTGCAAAGGTTACCCGCATCTTTTGCTATAGCGAAACACATGCGAGTCATAGTGAATGACAATGATATGAGTGTGTTTTATGTCATCCTTCATATGGTGAAGCTTGGAAATATTTCGGCAGGACATATCCTGTTTTTGTTGAAGAATCACGTAATATTAGACTTGGTTGTGTAGGATGGTTTTGCCCAATTTTTCGTCTAGTAAGCCTTACTCAACGTGGCCAGTTATTCTAACACATTACAATTTCCCTTATTGTATATGTATAAAGAATCCATACGTGTTTCTAATTGTAATTGTTCCTGAATCCAAAAAAGGTGATAGATGTGTACTTGCAGCCCTTGGTTGATGAGTTGAAAAAGTTGTGGACTGAGGGGTATTGTTATGTACTACGTCTGAAATAAAAGGAACTTTAGATTGTTTGCTTCTTTGTTATGTACAATAAGATATTTTCTTGCGCATGTGATGCTTTTTGGATGGAGTTCTAGTGGAAAATTCATTTGTCCTATTTGCATGGATTGGATAGAATCATTTAGGCTTACATATGGTGGCAAACAATGTCGATGGGATCAACATCGTCATGTTTACATGTACGCGATCATTTTAGATTTGATAAAAAAATTCAAACGAAACATAACTATTGCTTTAAAGCCACCATCCATTCTGAGCAGCGATGAAGTGTACGAGCTTGAGCAAGATTATCCCAAAATACACGAGATACGTAAAGAGACCAAAATTCCTGGTAAAGAAGAGCATCACAATTGGTGCAAACAAAGTATAATTTAGGAGTGAGCATATTGGAAAAACCACCAACTTCAACACAATATAGACGTAATGCATAACAAGAAAAATGTGTTCGAGAACTTCTTTAAGACAATAATGAACGTAAAAGGAAAGACAAATAAGGATTTGAAGTCAATAAAGGTTATTGCATTATACTGTAATCGTCCTCATCTTATGATCGTTAGTGAATGACCAATTTCAAATGTCTTTCTTGTTACAAGTTGGAAAATAAGTGTCGAATCTATTAGAGTGGGTCTAAAATTTAAGGTTTTCAAATGGAATTGTTCTAATATGATAATATGTATTGATATGAAGAATCTTCAATTGTCGGGAATGAAGAGTCACGATTATCACGTTATTTTAGGGACCCTTTTCCCGATGGTATTCAAGGAGCTTTTGCCATCGAATGTGTGGATGCCTATTGCTGATCTACAAGGAGTTATGCTCAACCACACTTAACAAAAGTAATTTGATAAAAACTAGAAATAGATATACTCAAATTATTAGATAAATTGGAGAAAATATTTCAACCTGGAGTATTCAACTACATAAACATCTACCTGTACATTTACCAATTAAAGCTTTAATGCGAGGATCGGTGTAATATAGATGGATGTATCCTTTTGAGAGTTACGTAAAATACGATTAGGACCAATATATTCTTTTTTGAAATTAAAATAGTAAAATGTACAACCTTTAATTTTTGATATGAAGGCATCCGGGTCACCTTAAAAAGAAGATGAAACAAAAAGCATGCATTAAAGGTTCAATATATCAAGCAAACATTATTGAATAAGCATCCACATTTTTAGTTATTATTTTGAAGACCATGTTAAGCTGAATTTTAACACTGGTCCTCATAATGATGATGTTATGGATGAGTCATCTGACATTTCTCTTTCCATTTTTCAAGAACGCCTTCAGTTAAATGGAAGGATGGAAGTTTTTAAACACTTAAAGAGTTTGTCATAGCTAGAACAATGTTGCTTCTAAATTGTGAAGGATTATTAGATCTTATAACAAATATTATTTATTTATTGTCAATACTATGCTATATAGCATAATTATGTATATCTTAACAATATCATTTGTTTAACAATCAATTCGAATAACAAAATCCAAAGGTCGACCCAGTAAAGGATTTAAGGCTTGGTTTCAAAAATATGTAAGCATATATGTGTGTGTGCGTGTGCGCGTGTGTGTGCATGCGCGTAATTATTGATTAAACATAGAATGAAATAGTTTAGCCGTTACGTATATTGATGTGTATTATTTTAATGTAATGGGTTGTTGATAAAGAAATCGATGCTATTTGTTATAAAACTCTTACATTTGGTCCAATGAGAAACACAGAAAATGCCCAATGCTTTACGTAAATAGCTTTAGATTTCACAAAAAGGAATTTAGAGCCGGCAAAACAACTTGCAATGGTGGGGTATGTGTTAAAAGCGATGAACATGGTGATAATTTACAAGATTATTATGAAATGTTACAAGAAATAATTGAACTTACTTATTCTGCAATACCGAAGCTTATAACATTTTTTATCCAAATGCGATTGGATTGGTACTACTCCGAATATAGGAGTACTTCGTATACATAAAGATTATCCTCTTACTAAGGTAAATCATAAAAGACAATATAAAGGAAATGATCTATTTGTGCTACCGATACAAGCAACACAAGTTTACTATGCACCATATCATGCCATGAACAACAACAAGGACAATTGGAAGGTTGTCATTAAAACAAAACCTAGATGGCCATTTATGGGGGTTATGATCATAACTGATGATCAACCATATCAAAATGATTCAGAGGATAATGAAATACTTCAAATAGCAAAAGACGTTGATGATGTAGGATCGCTTAACAATGAAGTACTTTAACGGAGTTGATTTAGATGAAGATATTAAGGTTGATGATGATGATGATGATGGAGAAGTAAATGAAAATGAATATGATGATGATATTGATAATGATGCTAATAATTGGTAGCTTATACAATTTATTAAAAGACTATTTTCTCTATTTATCGTGCCAAGTCTATAATAAGAAGATGGACTGATCATTCTTTATTATATTGTATGTATATGTATTATTATAATCGATATGTCTAGTCGACGCGGGCATAGCCGTGATGGCTCATTATTAGGTTTGGGTGGCCCATCATCGGGTCAGGGTAGCTCCCACTCATCGCAGCATGACGTCGACGATGCACATATGACGTCAGAATTCATTCAAACTCTCGATGTTGCTCCTATGGATATGGTACTGGTCCATCCACTCATGCGTATGAGAAAGACACTTCCTCATCTGTGACCCAACTTGATGTCTTTCCTAGATGGCGAGGATTAGGGTGAGCAATTATACACATACACTTACATATACACAGATTGGATACACACCCACATACACACATGTACATATACACTCATACACGCATATGTGCACAGGTGTTAAATCAACATCATCGTCACATCCGATGCTATCCATGATGGCTTGCTTGCATGGATCACGACATTTTAGCCTATATTTGGTGACATTCCCAGTGATGAAAGTCATGTTCGAAGAATTTATGGTAAAATAATTTTATTACATGACACATTATATAAATATATATGTAACTTTGTTCATAATATATTCAATTTGCATTTGCAGAGGAAATTCTCTTGGACATAGGGCGTTTACGAATAGCTAGTGCATAAAGCTTGGTCTACTGTAGTGTCCAAAAAATACCGTGAGTGGACATATGGTATGCATAGGAGTGGCAAGAAGCATCCTACCCTTGCCCAGGAGATATACGAGCAGTTCTTACGGCATCGGAAGATAGAGGAATTCAATAAAATACCGAAACAGAATGCTGAAAGCAGAAATAGAAATCCTAGATTGCATATAGAAATAGAAACCTAGATTGCATATAGGTAACTCTAGATCATATGCATATCCTCGTAACGATCTCGTATGTATTTATTTGTTAAATTTATTTAACATTTTTTATAAATTGAGCTAGACTTATATGATTATGTAGTTAATTCAAATTTCAGTACAAAGAGTAGCACAATGAGCGTTCATCTTGGAAACTCTATAGCAGGACTCGTATGATTGAGTCATCGAATGGATCCATCGCCAATAGCTGGGTGGATGACGCTTCCACCGAGTTTGTGGTATATATACATGTATTTACATAATATTTACGTATACGTACCTATATAAAATTCTAATGAATACATAAAATGCAAAATAGGCGATATACCGAGCTAGGATTGAGGAGCTTTAGAGTCAAGGTGTGGAGACAACAAGAGAAGTGAACAAAGATGTATTCCACGCACTCAAAAGAGCTGCTGCAAAAAAAGTGGATTATAAGCCTATCTATGGCAATATTTTGAGGGCACATAATAGCTTAAACATTTGTTATATACATAATATGATAATAAGTATTTATGTATACAAAACCATATACATATATGTATGTATGTATGTACGTATGAATAGTATACTATATGTATGTATACATTTGTTTTAAATCCCAAGAACCACATGTGTGTATATGTATTTTATACGAATGCTTAGTATAATTAAGTATATTTTAAATTTGAAGAACCACGTGTTTGCAATATTTGTCCCGAAAATGATCATTTTAAAAATAAATTAAACAAATATATAAGTTAAATCGCTCAATAAATTAAACATTTGTGTACATAATTGAGTTAACTTATAAATTTGGTTTCAATAAATTGAACAAGAGTATATTTGTATAAGTTAAATCACTCAATAAATTGTGTGTGAAGTGTGCGTATGTATAATTATGTTAAATTATAAATTTTGTTTCAATTAATTATACAAGAGTTTATTCAAGTTAAATTACAGATTTTCTTTAAACCACATAATAAATTAAAAAAATATATAATTTAAATCAGTTAATAAATTAAACGTATATATATATATATACAATTGAGTTAATTTATAAATTTTGTTTCAATAAATTAAACAAGAGTATGTTTGTATAAGTTAATCACTTAATAAATTATATATAATTAGGTTAAATTATAAATTTTGTACCAATAAATTATACAAGAGTTTATTCGAGTTAAATTATAGATTTTTTTAATCACATAATAAATTAAATAAATATACAAGTTAAATCGCTCAATAAATTAAATAAATGTATACATAATCGAGTTAACTTATAAATTTTCTTTCAATAAATTAAATAAGAGTATGTTTATATAAGTTAAATCACTCAATAAATTATATATATATATATAACTAGGTTAAATTATAAATTTTATTCCATAAAGTATACAAAGTTTATCGAAGTTAAATTATAGATTTTTTAAATGACACAATAAATTAAATAGATTTATAAGTTAAATCACCCAATAAATTAAACAAATGTATATATAATTAAGTTAACTTATAAATTTTGTTTCAATAAATTAAACAAGAGTTTATTCAAATTAAATTATCTTTTTTCTAAATCATCTAATAAATTAAACAAGTATACAGGTTAAATCACCTAATTTATTAAATAATATATGGTTAACGCAAATTTTAAAAATTTGTCTCAATAAGTACAATAGTTAAAATAAAAAATCACTCGTTATTGACAAACAAATTTGATTAAAATGTAGAGATCGTCATTAGATAGAGATGCTACAGTTAATAATGTTGTAGAAGAAGAAAACCAATGGTAAGCTAGAGAAGAAGCTCAGATCGCTTGCGAATGCATTTTTGCAATGCTTTCCAAACTAGGACATTTCTGGTGACGTTGATGGAGATGGTGATGGCGGGCATGATTTGGGGGAGTAGGAAGTATTTGTGTTGTTATTGTTTGGATGTTTGGTTTGTATATACTGTAGTGGTACTTCTTGGATATTTGGATTGTATTTTAATGATACTGCTTGGATATTTTACTTGTATTATTATGATATTGTTTGGATATTATGATGTCGAATAATATTTATGATATTATTATGTTGAGTAATATGTTTTGATAAATGAATTTGGGGGTATGTGATAGTATGGTATATGAATTTGTGATACCAATATGTTATGTTCAGGTGATTATATGTTGTGTATATTTGAATGTGTGATTGAGGTTAGAAACATAATAAAAATGTTGTAAATATCTTATGACAACGCCATCGGCAAGGCGTCTGAAAGGGGTCGAAAATCCAATTTTAACAATTAAATTGAGCATCAAAAAGATGTCTGAAAGGCGTCGAAATGGCATCGAATAATCCGATTTTAACAATCTAATAGGATGTCGTGAAGACATCGAAAAGTCGTCGAAATGGCATCAAAAAATCTAAGTTACACAATTTTAATTGTAGCAAGTAAGGCGTCGCAACAGCATCGGAAAAGGAGGCATCAGAAAGTCATTGGAAAATGGCATCTTATAGGCGTCGGTAACTATCCCATGCATGACATCTTCTCGACATTGGAATAATTTTCTAACATACTTTATACCGATGCCTTTTAAGATGTCAATGCGGTGTCGGTAAGGCATTTACAGACACTTCGCCGACGCTTCTTGGCGTTAGTAAATTCCCTTGTTTTTGTAGTATTATTAATACATTGCCTAGACGAGATAAAATACATGCTTGTATTTGTTGAGCAGACTCAAGATACATGTATTATACTTAGATCGTCGAGAAATGATACGTAAAAGCGAATAATCTCTGTTGATTTGGTGACAAAACTCAAGTTCAAGGTTGATATTAGGGCAAAGACAATGATTAAGAGTTGTGTATGATACAATCGATAAAGAGCTATCCATCTATTGCAAGCCTAATATTAGTTGAGCAAACTCAAGGTCAGAATCCCAAGGAGAACAAATCCTAACACTCACTAGTGAAATCGAAAGCATTTTATATTTCTCATAAGGTTTTGAGGAATATAAAATTATAGTGGGAGTCTTATTATAAAAATGAAATGACATTAACCTTTATAATATTAGGAAATATGTTATACAAAATTAAAATTATCGACATCAATATATTTGCCAACAAATCTAATTAATAAAATTGTTTATCGATTGAAATATACTAATGAACTTAATTAAGATTGAAAAAGAAATATAAAGTATATCTACCAATAAATCCTCAGGCATGTTGCCACTTTGAGACAAATTATACAACTACTAAATACATTTGTACCTTAGTCACTTAAGTGTTTATTTGACCGAGATTTGGTATTATCTCCTACTAGTATGGGCCCGTGCTTCGCACACGGGCTGTTTGTTATTGTATACGTTGGTATTTTGTTTGAGCGCAAATATGTAAACGGAAAGTAAGGGTATTTTTGGAATTTCAAAAACCAAGAAAATTAGTTCAACGAATTTTCTTTATTAGTGGTAGAGATAAGCTCAAGTTGGTTGTTTACCGAAGCCCACCCCAACTTGTAAATCCAAATTTGGCTATCCATTAATATCTACTGTCCATTTAACATTTGACAGATTTCTCATTACAATCCAAAGGCTCATATTCATCTTTTGGTTGGTTACTAAAACTCCCCTGTATTTTGTTTGATTTTTATTCACATGTACATTTTCTCCTGCTCTTTCTTTTACAATTTCCTAGCTTCTTTCTCCCTAATTTCTATTTCTCCCCAACTAAATCCTTTCTTTTCCATCTCTGCATTTTTTTCTTCTTTTTTCGGCGGGGTTTCTGTGTTACGCTGTGATTAGTCTGATTATGAGTAGATAAAGAGTTTTAGCTTTGATGGTATCACAGCTGAAGAGCCCGAACGTGTCTAAATTGTGAGTACATTTCTGCATTTATTAAATATTCTTTTGCGTAATTTGTGCTACTTTCATTTTATTACTTCGCAGGGTTAGAGATGATAGTACATGCAATAAATCAGATTGAAATTAATACGTTGTTATTTTGTTTGAGCGCAAATATATAAATGGAAAGCAAGGGCATTTTTGGAATTTTAAAAGGACACCGAGTAAATTAGTTTAACGAATTTTCTTTATTATTAGTAGTAGAGATGAGTTTTGAACTCTAAAGAACTTCAAGGATATGGATATACCATATTAGATCACATACAAAAGTTGTATGGTGAACAATCACGTTCGTGTTATTTGAAATCTCAATGAAATTAGTTCGTTTGAAATAAGCGAGTAAACTATGGTGCAAGATGAGGTGTTCAATTCGATTGAATAAAATAAGAATCTTGTTATGTTAAATCAACACTAGACCAAGGACTAAAGATCGACCTAGGAGTTTTACCACCGAAATGTTAGTTTAGATCAGTTTACTAAAGCACAACCTATTCGACATTCTTAAAATATCAAGGATGTCTGCATGCGCTTTTGTAAAGAATCCAATGCAATCTTGTAGTAAGAATTTCTTTTCCAATGTTTCAACTATTTGAAAACAAAAGCAATGTCTAAGAGTATATGTAACATAGCACAGTCGAAATTAAGGGCGTGAATGGTCAACTCTACTTCATGAAGAGACATCGGAAACAAGAATTGTATGAAATACTAGTAGATACTTAATATCGAATGAGAAATATGATTTCTATATTCTAATATATTTATATATAAAATGTTTTCTATGAGAGTTATTTCTTCGAGTTCAAGATATTTAATCTGAAACTCCCAACTATAAACTAGTTATGGTGGATGAAACAAATTGTACACAATAAGTGAATGAGTGGAGCTTCGTATTTCATGCATCATTATTGTAATCGCACAAATAGTGGGAGCATATCATATGACACTTATTAATGAATGCATCAAATTATGAAAGATTGTCCTCTTATATATATATATATACATACCAAGTAACAATTATGAAATGATAACTATTTTTCAGTATTTACTAAAAATAGATATAGTTTTATTTTAATATGAATATTATAAATATCCATGATAAGATAAATACATAATAATCGTATTTGTTTTCATAGCGGACATGATGCATTAGCGATATAAAATACATAAGTAACCAAAAAAATTATAATTATTTTGGAATTATGGACTAAGCCATATTTTCGAAATGATTATTTAATCATACAATTATGAATCATGTGATACTTGTGAATTTTATCTCACAAGATTAAGGAAAAAGAACAAATTCGACGAGGGTGAAAAAAGAGTTAACGAACTCTTTAGGTTGATATATATAGATGCATTCAATCCAAGGTCTAATGATACCAAAACGAATCCACTTACTTTGTTAAATTCATTGACAACTTATTACAGACATGAACATGTGTATTTTATACAAGTAATATGTCTACAAGCAAATGAAATAAAATAATTTATTTGATCGAATAGGTAATTATGTTGGAAAAGTGTCCTAATCTACCTAAAAACGGATAAGATTCAATATCAAAGTCACTCCTCTATATAATACATAATGATATATGGAGTATCCTAACTTTGTTGGACAAAGTACAATTGATGATGAGTGTAAGTTGTGTCAACTTCTTTCTGTAAGGATTGTACTTAAGAATAAACACATATGTTAAATTTAATTTCATTTGAAATATAGTTTATGAGATCATATAAGATATAAATTAATAAAAATTTCGATCTTAAATAGTTTAAGATGTGTGATTGACTAATTTATATTGTAAACATATGTTTCGTAAACTCAAAACTAAATCAAATTTATGAAGTATAACTATAGCAAAATATCATTTTTACAACGGACAATACTCAGAGGTTTCGCAACGGGTCAGTGCCCGTTTCATTATGCAACGTTGTAATAGAGTAGGAGCATTTTACAACCGTTTTGCCCGTTGCAATAGGGTCTTTTACAACTCCTTTTGTCCGTTGTAATAGAATCTTTTACAACATTTTTTGCTCGTTGTTAAAAATGCAAACTACAAAATTTTCCCATTGCTATGACACACACCTGTAGATTTAATATCATTTCACAATTGAAACTAATACTATACTAACAACAATTAAAATCATTCATATTCATTAAAAATAACATGATAGATTCACACTCTAAAAGGCTAAAACAAATCATATGTTCACATCATTACAAATGATGATTGTCTTGTATTCTAAACATGTTTTCTAGTCTTTAAGCAAACCTCGTATCCAAGTTTCACACCCGTTTCTTGAGATGCACGAGCAGCAACTCTTCTTAAGATACCTAAGAAAGATATTAAACATCATGAACGAATTAGGTTCATAAAAGAAAAGGCAAAAAATGCAATAAAACAGTACTATAGAGAATTTTTTTACTGTGATAAAACAGTATTTATGAACATTAAGTTAGTGATTAAAACCCAAAATGTAACAACCCGATATTTTCATCCATTCGCATCCGCACATGTCGGACTTGAATTGCTCAAAATACCGCATTGTAAATAAATTTGGAGTAAATGAAATACAAATCACAGAATCACAGACACAGAACAAACAGAATACCTCGCAGGGAAATATAAAATACATAGTACTTCATGAAGCTACTACGGTAGAGTCTCAAACCAAATACATAATACAGTCTGAAAACAACATAATAGAAATCCCAAATACATAGAAGTTCACTAATACATGAGATAAACTAGAACAGCCGAAACAAAAAGTAAATATAAATGTAGATAAGCAGAAACTCCACCAAAGACCAGCTCCAGAAAGAGAATCCAAAGCTGTGAATACTCAGGCTGACCCGAGCGTAAAGTAAAACACAAAACACTCGAGTCGGGACAATATATACTTATATAATGTAAACCAACTCAAGTGAACTGTAGTAGAAATGCATCATAACTTAAAGGATGCTTGAGATCGCCCATCCTTTAAGGATCAGTTAAACTATAAATTAAATACATCCCGTGGTTAAAATTTCAGAATGGTATTTTATACCTCGAAATCAAATATCATTTCAAAAATTCAATATCATTCAATAAAAATCCATTCAAAATATCAAAATATTGTATCTTCCAAACCACATTCATTTATTTAAAATACCATTTCAACACACATTTCAAATATTTTATATTTCAAAACAAATTACTTCATTTTAAATCATAAATGAAGTTATTATATTTAATAACTAAATTATTAAATTTCCAAAATTTTAGTCTTTCAAAATTCATTTATTCACTTAATTTATTAAAACAGATGAAGATTCAACTTTCGTAGCATTTAGAAATTGCTACAGAAAGTTACATTCAAAACAGTTCAATTTAACAAAAGATAGCATTTAAAAATGTTGTAATAGGGTTACATTAGTTCCAAATAAAACTTAGTTAAATTCAACAATTATAACATTTACAAAAATTCTATAATAGCCTTTAATTCAACTTAGCCATTTGGTTCATTATTATCAACCACAGCATTTACAAATGTTGTATTATCATTTACATTAGAATTAATAACATTTCAGAAATGCAGTTAATTAACTTCAAATATTCAGTATAATTTCACAAACAATTATATTTTTATTTAAATCATTGTTAACTTATAAAACCATATAATTTCACTTTTAAAAAAATCATTCAAATACCCTTATATTCATGATTTTATAAAGTAAAATTTTCACTCAAAAATCAATTTAATAATAATTTACTTATATAATTCAACATTCAATTTCAATTCTTTATAATTAAATTTTTAGCTTAACAGTTAAGTTTAAATTTCCAAATATAACTTATTTTTCATTTTATTTAATTAACTTAAATTACATTTTTAAGCCAAATTCATAAACTTCCAATCTAAGTTATATTTCAAAATTCAACTTAAATATTCATTTATTTAACCTTTTAACTTATTCAAAAAATCATTAACACTTTATAAAATCATTTTAAATTCATTTTAATTCAAAATTTAAATCTATTTATCATATTTACCACTTAGTTTAAATTCCATTTATAACCAAATCAAAATTTCCGAAATAACTTATATTTCAACTTTCTAACTTTACCATTAATTTATTTCACTTATAAATTTTTAGAAAATCAGTAAAAATTTACCAATTCATTTTTAATTATGTTTAAAATTAAAATATTATAATGTTTACATTTCTAAAATACTTTAAAATTTTAGAAAAAAATATTTTAACCACAGTTTGTATAAAAATTACTAACCTAAGTTCAATGATACGGATAATATATCATTTCAATTCGTAATTTACAAAAGGAAAATCTAGGTTTATTATTTCAAAACCCGCAATCCCAAGTAAAATGAAATAAATAAAAATCGTTCAGGCCTATCATTTCAGCTCATATCGATTTTTCCTTATTCTAAAGTCCGTTCGGGTATGTATCATTTCAACCCATAGTGATTCTAATCTACAGAGAACTTGCAATGCTGATAACTGATATAAATAAACAAAATAGCATAATAAACAGTAACATGTGATATAATAGGTGTAATAACAGGTGTAAACATCATATGATCATAATATAGCAGTTATAACAGGATGCAATACATTTACAGATTCAAGCGGTGTCGGTTTATCGGTTATATAGGTACAAATTGTCTGGTGAGAATAACTCACCTGTTTAGAGCTGGAGATAGCTACCAAAGCAAACAATACAGACACTACGAAGGCACAATGTAAGGACACGCAAATCCGTACTCCTTGAATAGACACTAATCTCCATTGATTAACTCAAGATGAACGGAAATACGAATTCTTAGGATTTAAAAAGAAGAAAAAGAGAGAAGAAGAGAGAAAAGATAGAACGGAATAGAAAGAAAACAACAGAACAATATCAGAATCTCACAATCACAGCGGAACAACATATAATAGATAAATGAATAATCTTTAAACAAAGAACTATATCAGTTATTACATTACATCACATTACATTACATTACATTATCAAAGTTTACAACTACAACAACAAACAGCGGAAAAGAAATACTATCCACTAGTGAATATGCCATGCTATCCAGCTTGCCTCCAGCAACTCCTGAATTCCAGAATATCCTGATAACCTGACTCTAGACTGCCCGTGTGGAAATTGGTGGGCACCCAGAGTTTAAGAAGGAAAACAATAAACTCCGAGTTAGTCATGTGACTGGTGTGAGAACTTTAAAACAGTTATTCTTTTTTAAAAACAAACTAAGAAATATTTTTTAATAGATTCGCAATGCTTTTAAAAATGAGACTACCATAAGGCCTCCCGGCATACACACAATGAAAACGCAGACTTGGAGGAGATTTCTCCTTATGATAGTCAAAGATGCTTACTACGTAAAATCAAATCATTTTTGATATTATTATTAGTGCATAGTGTAGAAAACATTTCTAAAGTAGAATATAAATCTTAGCCAGCATAGGTACCATTATATTATGCCTAGTATAGCTACCATATTAAATGGCAGGTTATACAACTAAAACCGTACAAGGCTCGTATTGTTTCTTTGGATTTCCAACAAATGGTCAGGCCAAGGAACTTCCCATTGCCACATGGAAACGCCTCTGGAAAGACGCCCCGAGAACCTAACCGAATCTCTGCCAACACAAGGCCGGGTTACCTCTGCAAAAATAGGTAACTACTGACGCGCGTATGCCATCCCCCGGTTGCAACAACCTTTATCTGAGGATCCTCAACCAACATCAATCACAAAGTCATATAAATTTGCAATATTCACATAAGTTAAATATCTGGGCTCCATACCATGACACCACTTCGATCCAGAAGGCAATGACATACACTAAGGGGCGCTACTCCCTAGAACCTTGCTGCATCCTTCCTGTTTTGACCATTACCGGGGTGTGAGGTCCGACGCAGTCTCGTCCACAAAGCTACGCTTTATACAAAAGCTGTGCTTTGATTCAACAAATGCTCAACAGCACTTCGTATGCCACATTACCAATTTGGGAATGTATCACTAGCAACCATCAACTACATAATCTCTAAGGGTGTTAAGCTAAGAGAATAAATTCTCCGCCACCAACGGAAATATATTTGATAGAAACCAGTTTTACATCTCAAATTGTAATGTCAGACACACATCCATACAAGTCCGTTCCGGGATCGAATGGAACCGAAGGCACTTACAAAGAAGTCCTTGCAATCCGGATATTCACTAATCACGTCCGGACTTCCCATCACATATGGAATCTCTATACCGGGGCCATTCGGTGCAGAGACATCCGACGGTAATCCTTCCGTTTTCAAAAATATCTGGTCTTCAACACCGGTCTTCAAATGCAATCCATAACGACGTATCACATATTCCGAATGGGTTATACGACCCCAAGGACCTTTCCCGGCTAACCCGAATAGTGAGCGCTTATTCAAAAATAAGTGTGGCATTCAAATTCAAGCAAATCACAACAAAATACCCATTCAAAGGTAATTATTGATAGTCGGTTATTGAACTATCAATGGATATGCACAACATCACCAGATTCCAAATAATTTTCCAAATTATTTATTTTCCAAAAATATCTTTACAAGATATAAAATTTCAATACTTCAAAAATAAATCAATTTTTATTTTTAAACAAATTCCCCTTACTTTTATAAATTCCATAGTGAATTTATATTTCAAAATATCTACTGATATACGATTTTCAATAGATTTCAAATATTCATTTTCAATTTATCTTTACAAAGATAAATTCTAAAAAACGTTTCATTTCATATTGGAAAAGCATTTCCATACTTATTAAAAATAAGTAGTTCACAAATGTATTTATTTTCAACACTTGGAAAATATTCCATATACTTAAATCACAATTAAGTATATATTTTATTCTTTAAGGAAAGTGTTCTTTTAAACACATTTATTTGAGTCAAACGAATGTTGCGTAAAACATCGTTACGACAACTCAAAATCATTAGTATAGGGATTCGAAGTTAAGATAGATATATAAATCCCAATACTATATAAAACATTTCCTTCCGGAAATCATTTACTATAACAACAGTGTTATAGTCCACCATTTCCTTCTATTTCTCGAAAACGTCTATTTCAACAATGAATGTTGAAATCTATGGTTTCGAACCTTAACACATTTTAAAACATCGTTAAATCGTTTTAATTCTATTTAAAATATCACATCCAAAACAATTTCTTTAACCTATTATTCACTATCCAAAAACGTGAATATACTTCGTTAACCAATTTCATCATTCCTATACATTTTATTTTAAAGGATTATCCATTGTCCCAAAATCGTGGATATAACTCCTTTAATAATTTCTACATTTACTTTATCATATTTAATTGATTTGGATTTATAAAACAATATTTATAAATCCTAATTCTATTTATTTTATAACAACTTCAATTTATAAATCTCCTTTATTAACCTATTCAATTTATAACCCAATTATATACCTGTAACAACCCGGGATTTCGTATTGATTGATCATCGTCATTAGACGATCAAATCGGTTAGCTAATTACTATTTGGAGTTTCTAATTGAGTTGAAATTCTTTTAATAAATTGATGAAGGTTTGTGGGCTTCAAAATTTTCTTGGCCCACGTTCTACATACTAGGTGCTGTGATAAAATCCAATAACCGATCCCCCTCTTTATTTCATTCACTTCGAAACCCTAAACCAAAAACCAGCGAAAGAATAAAAATGGCTACTCTCGATTTCGTTCGTCCCTCCTCCTTTCGAATTTTTCACATCGCAAGCCCCAATCTAAAATATGCGAAAGCGAAATAATGGATGCTAGAGTGCAATCGACTTCGTGGCCGCCGCAACTTGATTTGGTACGACAATATTTTCTGGACACCACTGCTTCGAATTGAGACTGTCGATTCTTTGACGCGTGCTCTGGAAAACAAGGTGAGTGATTCTTTTCACTCACATCTGTTTCAAGCTCAGCTTTATCTAGGGTTTGAATTCCTATATCGTTTGGATTTGTGATTTAATTTATCTCGGCAGTTCAATCTTGTTCGATGTTGATGATTTTGACTTCGTCATACGATTTCCTTTTGACTTAGATTATATTTTGTTAAACTGAAGATTTCGGCCTTGACTTTGTTTTGAAACATTTCATTTTACTTGAATCTGGTTTTCTTGTCGTAGTCTTGTTCGACATTACTTGAACCTTTGCTGTTTGGTAGATGTGCAGGTGTGTTTTGTTGAATTAGTTGAGACTGGTTTCTCTGTGGCATATCTGATTGAAATTGCAGTTTGAATTATGACGAGTTACTAGTTTGCATTGCTTCGTGTATTCATTCGTTCATGTATGTATGTAATTGCATTGTGAATTGTCGGGTTACTGGTGGCTGTTTGGGCATTGCCTCCATGTATATCATGTAGTTCTTGTATCAGGTATGATATAGTTGCATTTGAGTTGAATATGGTCCAGTTTCATTTAGTTATTCACTGGTAACTGTATACAAGTTCATCATGTAGTTCATTGTACATTTGTCTGCAGTGTTACCATATTCACTTGACAGCATTTTGGTCATTTTAGTCGGACTTATACACTTCTGGTTTCACTGCATAGATTTGCATTTTGGTGAGCCGAGTATTTTGACTTATATTCAGTTTCATATGCCTTGATCTGATGCGTTTGTTGCATCCAGTCTGCACTTATATTTCACGTAGTATTGGGCATATGTAAGGTTGCATTCATGTGTTCAGTAATCTAAAGCTTGTATGCATTGCTCTGTTCGAACATTTGCTCTGTTCGAACATGTATGGTTGCTGTTGCTTGAGACAGCCATCCACTTTATTTCACTGTTATACTTGTTGCCTTCATGTTCATGTACGTGTGCTTCAATATTCATTGATTTCTGACCTTTGTAGAATTTGCTGTTGTTTATTTTGGGTCTTGCTACATTCTTTCTTTACTGCCATGTGTAGTATACATATGCACTGGTTTTAGTTGTTCTTGCACTCTTATGTGCTGTGTTCCAGCTTGTAGTTGTATATGCATATTGTTTTGATTTCGGGTTTTCTTGGCAATAGCTTACCCTTGTGTGCATGTGGTGACTGCAGTTCCTTGTTTGCAGTTGCCCTTGAGTTCAAGTAGGGGTTGCAGTTTCATTTTGTATAAAGTTTTGCCCGTGTGGAATTGTGCAGTTTTGAGCTGTTTGGGAACTTGTTCTTGAGCTTGAACATATGTAAAACTGTGGCATTTTGGGTGGCCATGGCTCTGATTAGTGTTGTATTTGGATTGACTCTGATATTTTGTTTCTGGAACTGTTGCCTTATGAACTACGCATGCACTTCTTTAGCGTAATTTAGTTCAGTATGCAAAAGTACTACATGCGTGGGTTATCCTTAGCTGCATGCGTGAGTAGCTATTTTGCAATATTCAAGTTGTTGTCATAATTGCTAGAATGCACGTTTCCCTCAAAATTGCTCTGTCCAATAATGAAATGCTTACTGTTGTATCACTTTTTGAGATAGTTTGCATATCCTGTACCACTCGTGCCTACACCTTAGTCTTGTGCAGTAGCATTTTGATCTGGCTTGCATGATTCATTTCTTTGTTGCATGCATGTTGACTTCGGTCTTGATGCTGTTATGTGATTCCCTGACTTTGTATTATCTTCAGCCACACAGTAGTGACATTATTTTATTTCACTTGAGTTGAATCCAGTTTTAAAACTCGGATTTGACCTTGTGCTGATTCCTATTTCATCACGGTAGTGGCGAGGCAGTACACGCGTGCGTGTACTGCAGCCCTACCAGATTTGACATTTTAAATTGATTGATTTCAATTGATGAAATTGTTTGTGTTGCCAATTCCATATTTTGAAATTGTATTTAGATTGGTTTAATTTGATGATTTTGGTGTTGTCTAATTATCTATTGATAATTAGATTATGAGTTTCTAATTATATATTAATAATTAGATTTTGTTGTTAATTGCCGTTTAGGCAATTCTGATGTTTTCTAAATTATTTTCATTCATGATCCTTTCATTTATCTCCGTTGATAATTTGAATTTGCTGATTAGTTGTTTAACATTATTATGTGTTATATTCACTGTTATCCGATTTTCTTGTTAAAGGATCGGATGGGTGAATTTATTTTGACTGTCGTCTAATTGTTAATTAATTATTACTACTTCTGTGCATTAATAACTGAATTTGAATTAGACTGACCCGTGTATTATTTTCCTTTGAATGTAATACTCGGGTCAGACCGAGTATTTACAGGTTATTGATATCTTACTTCGGGCTGCTGCTAGAGTTATGAAGTCTTTTCATATCTTTTGGAGTAGTCGTCGTCCTTTATAGTAGTTAGTGTATGTGTATAGGATGTTGTATGTTCATGTATATTATTCACGATAATGTACTTGTATGTGTAACTTCCAGAGTCGACAGTTGTAGTTGTATCATATGTATTGTATCACATGTATATCAACTGACATCAATTATATATATATGAGACTTTCTGTTATATCTGTGTTCCGCACTTATTTATCTGTGTTATTATTATATATATTGTCCTAAACTATTATGAACCATCGTAGTTCGTTTTATACCAGAATTGGGTATGTCGATGGGAGTAAACAAATATGAGATGAAAAATTAAAAATATATACCACTCCTATCGAGATAACCAATACTAGTGTAAGGCCTAACTACGGATAGCTGCTCCTATCCAGCCTTATTCTTCATAATAATAAACAGTATTTCTTTTAATACTCTTTGTTATTGTGAGCATAGAGGTGGGGCGTCACAGTTGGTATCAGAGCTTGAGGTTTAGGACATAATATAAAACATAACTTAGATGGAACATGTGTTACAACTATTAGTCGATGTTTTATATGTGCTTTGAGTCAAAACCAAAGTTTTGAAAATATGATGGAAATTTTTAAATACCTTTATTTAAAAATAAAAGTTGATTTGAGTTTTGATGATTGATTGATTTGTGCTTTGTTTATCAGAGTGCGCAGCGAAAACAGTGTGACTGCTTCGCTGAGTACATATGATAATTATTTTGATTTAAAAATCAAAGTATGAAATTGAAATAAATTTCATTTGTTGTTTACATAGCTGTGTTTATTTTGTTTTCTTTAAAATTTAGAATCCAATTTGAGGATTCGAAGTGATTACAGCTATGTGGTTTTGTTGAAATTTTGTTGGTTTCCTTTGTTGCTAATCACATATTGATTAGATTTTGCTGTTTTGAAATATCTTCATTGAAGATATATTTGAGTAATTTCTTTCTTTATATGGTAGTGTACGTGCAAATACGAATTGCACGTTACTGCATTAATTTTACGTTGAACCGATGCTTGGTTATGAAACGTATTTTGTTGCCGTTATTATTATAACGGGATTTTTACACCAATGCTATATTTTGAAGCACGGTGTTTTGTTGACATTTTTAATGAATGAAAATTCACTTATATTTTATTTTGATGCAAATTATTTTGATGAGATTTTGACATTTAAAAATTACTGTCGCTTTGACTTCAATAACCGTCAAATTTTAAAGTGGATTTTCAAGCGGTTATTCCGCAATGCTGATTTTGAGATCCGTTTTTACGGTGTTTTGAGAAATGCAATTTCTTTTCGAATTGCTACTTATATTGCTGTTTTAATCACGTGATTATAAAAAGCGTTTTAAAATAAAAATTGTTTTCAAAAAAAATAATTTCAGTTTACGTTTTCAAAAGAATGAGAAAGAGATTTAAACGATTCAGCAAAATCGAGGGCTATGAACCCTTTCTTTTACTGATTCGCTTAATTCCGGACTTGTTCGTTTGAGAATGTAAATTATTACTTTTGTGAAATAAATGAAATTGTTTTCAGAAGTTTTGCATTTTGCGCTTTCAAAAGAATGAGGAAGCGATTTAAACGTTTCAGCAAAATCGAGGACTATGACCCCTTTTTTTTACTGATTCGCTTAATTTCGGACTTGTTCGTTTGAGAATGTAAATTATTACTTTTGTGAAATAAATGAAATTGTTTTCAGAAGTTTTGCATTTTGCGCTTTCAAAAGAATGAGGAAGCGATTTAAACGTTTCAGCAAAATCGAGGACTATGACACCTTTCTTTTACTGATTCACTTAATTTCGGACTTGTCCGTTTGAGAATGTGAAATGTTATTTTTGGAATACACAATTTTGCACTTTCAAGGAAACGATGAAGAGATTTAAACGATTTAGCAAAAGTGCGGAGTATGGAACCACACTTTTACTATTTCGGTTAATTCCGGACTCGTTAATTGAAACATTTGCTGTTTGATGATCTTGATGATTTTACACGTTCAAGGAAACGATGAAGAGAACCAAACGATTTAGTAAAACACGTGGTATGGGACATGTGCGTTTGCTATTTCGGTTAGTTCCGGACTCGTCAATTGAATATATGATGATTTTTGTGTGCTCTCGAGCCACTATGTTGGACCTTCGGGGCATATGTTGGACCTTCGGGTCAATACCAGTACCGGACCTTCGGGTCATTTGTTGGACCTTCGGGTCATTTGTTGGACGCCAAAATTATGTTGGGTACTTGGTAGGCTTCGGCCATATGTTGATGCACGTGTGGCGTAGCTAAAACTCGCCATTTGTTGGGATCGATTCACCTTTTATGTTGATTTTCTAGTTATCTTAATTGATTCTAGATATTTGTTGCATCCAATTATCTGCAGGTAATTGGATATTTGTTGATTTGATTATCGTTTTTGATAATCGAATATTTGTTGATATGAGTTCTGATTATCGTTTTTGATAATCGGATATTTGTTGATTTGATTATCGTTTTTGATAATCGAATATTTGTTGATATGAGTTCTGATTATCGTTTTTGATAATCGGATATTTGTTGATTTGATTATCGTTTTTGATAATCGAATATTTGTTGATTTGATTATCGTTTTTGATAATCGGATATTTGTTGATTTGATTATCGTTTTTGATAATCGGATATTTGTTGATTTGATTATCGTTTTTGATAATCGAATATTTGTGGTTTCTGATTATCGTTTTTGATAATCCGATATTAGTTGATTTGTTGATTTGATGGTTTGAGATTTCTGATTATCGCTTGTGATAATTAGATAATTGAAATTTAATTATCGCTTTAGATAATTAAATATTTGCTGATTTGAGATTTAATTATCGCTTGAGATAATTAAATATTTTCTGATTTGAGATTTAATTATCGCTTGAGATAATTAAATATTTGCTGATTTGAGATTTAATCATCGCTTGAGATAATTAAATATTTGCTGATTTGAGATTTAATTATCGCTTTTGATAATTAAATATTTGCTGATTTGAGATTTAATTATCGCTTTAGATAATTAAATATTTGCTGATTTGAGATTTAATTATCGCTTGAGATAATTAAATATTTGCTGATTTGAGATTTAATTATCGCTTTTGATAATTAAATATTTGCTGATTTGAGATTTAATTATCGCTTTTGATGATTAAATATTTGCTGATTTTAGATTTAATTATCGCTTGAGATAATTAAATATTTGCTGATTTGAGATTTAATTATCGCTTGAGATAATTAAATATTTGCTGATTTGAGATTTAATCATCGCTTGAGATAATTAAATATTTGCTGATTTGAGATTTAATTATCGCTTTTGATAATTAAATATTTGCTGATTTGAGATTTAATTATCGCTTTAGATAATTAAATATTTGCTGATTTGAGATTTAATTATCGCTTGAGATAATTAAATATTTGCTGATTTGAGATTTAATTATCGATTTTGATAATTAAATATTTGCTGATTTGAGATTTAATTATCGCTTGAGATAATTAAATATTTGCTGATTTGAGATTTAATTATCGCTTTTGATAATTAAATATTTGCTGATTTGAGATTTAATTATCGCTTGAGATAATTAAATATTTGCTGATTTGAGATTTAATTATCGCTTTTGTTAATTAAATATTTGTTGATTTGAAATTTGATTATTGTTTTTAATAATTAGACCTTTGTTGTTTTCTGATTACCGTTTTGATAACCAGATATTTATGGTTTTGCGATTTGGGTTTTATAATTATCTTTGTTGATAATTAGATTTTTCTGTTTTCTAATTATCGTATCGATAATTAGATATTGTTGTTTGGTGATTTCTGTGTTCTAATTATCTAATTGATAATTGAATAGTGTCGATAATTGCATCTATTCAGTTTTGTTGTTTATTGATTATCTACTTGATAATTAGATTTTTTTGAGAAATTGTGAATTTCTTTTAGAGAATTAAAAGATTTCTTTGGCGTTTATATTTTCGACTTTTATCTATCTAGCTTAACCAATTTATGTTAGAAAAATAATTGTTATTGACGCCTTTAATTATGAAAATTGCGGGGACGCAATTTTTATAAGCAGAAGAGTCTGTAACAACCCGGGATTTCGTATCGATTGATCATCGTCATTAGACGATCAAATCAGTTAGCTAATTACTATTTGGAGTTTCTAATTGAGTTGAAACTCTTTTAATAAATTGATGAAGGTTTGTGGGCTTCAAAATTTTCTTGGCCCACGTTCTACATACTAGGTGCTGTGATAAAATCCAATAACCGATCCCCCTCTTTATTTCATTCACTTCGAAACCCTAAACCAAAAACTAGCGAAAGAATAAAAATGGCTACTCTCGATTTCGTTCGTCCCTCCTCCTTTCAAAATTTTCACATCGCAAGCCCCAATCTAAAATATGCGAAAGCGAAATAATGGATGCTAGAGTGCAATCGACTTCGTGGCCGCCGCAACTTGATTTGGTACGGCAATATTTTCTGGACACCACTGCTTTGAATTGAGGCTGTCGATTCTTTGACGCGTGCTCTGGAAAACAAGGTGAGTGATTCTTTTCACTCACATCTGTTTCAAGCTCAGCTTTATCTAGGGTTTGAATTCCTATATCGTTTGGATTTTAGATTTAATTTATCTCGGCAGTTCAATCTTGTTCGATGTTGATGATTTTGACTTCGTCGTACGATTTCCTTTTGACTTAGATTATACTTTTTTAAACTGAAGATTTCGGCCTTGACTTTGTTTTGAAACATTTCATTTTACTTGAATCTGGTTTTCTTATCGTAGTCTTGTTCGACATTACTTGAACCTTTGCTGTTTGGTAGATGTGTAGGTGTGTTTTGTTGAATTAGTTGAGACTGGTTTCTCTGTGGCATATCTGATTGAAATTGCAGTTTGAATTATGACGAGTTACTAGTTTGCATTACTTCGTGTAATCATTCGTTCATGTATGTACGTAATTGCATTGTGAATTGTCGGGTTACTGGTGGCTGTTTGGGCATTGCCTCCATGTATATCATGTAGTTCTTGTATCAGGTATGATATAGTTGCATTTGAGTTGAATTTGGTCCAGTTTCATTTAGTTATTCACTGGTAACTGTATACAAGTTCATCATGTAGTTCATTGTACATTTGTCTGCAGTGTTACCATATTCACTTGATAGCATTTTGGTCATTTTAGTCGGACTTATACACTTCTGGTTTCACTTCATAGATTTGCATTTTGGTGAGCCGAGTATTTTGACTTATATTCAGTTTCATATGCCTTGATCTGATGTGTTTGTTGCATTCAGTCTGCACTTATATTTCACGTAGTATTGGGCATATGTAAGGTTGCATTCATGTGTTCAGTAATCTGAAGCTTGTATGCATTGCTCTGTTCGAACATTTGCTCTGTTCGAACATGTATGGTTGCTGTTGCTTGAGACAGCCATCCACTTTATTTCACTGTTATACTTGTTGCCTTCATGTTCATGTACGTGTGCTTCAATATTCATTGATTTCTGACCTTTGTAGAATTTGCTGTTGTTTATTTTGGGTCTTGCTGCATTCTTTCTTTACTGCCATGTGTAGTATACATATGCACTGGTTTTAGTTGTTCTTGCACTCTTATGTGCTCTGTTCCAACTTGTAGTTGTATATGCATATTGTTTTGATTTCGGGTTTTCTTGGCAATAGCTTACCCTTGTGTGCATGTGGTGACTGCAGTTCCTTGTTTGCAGTTGCCCTTGAGTTCAAGTAGGGGTTGCAGTTTCATTTTGTATAAAGTTTTGCCCGTGTGGAATTGTGCAGTTTTGAGCTGTTTCGGAACTTGTTCTTGAGCTTGAACATATGTAAAATTGTGGCATTTTGGGTGGTCATGGCTCTGATTAGTGTTGTATTTGGATTGACTCTGGATATTTTGTTTCTGGAACTGTTGCCTTATGAACTACACATGCACTTCTTTAGCGTAATTTAGTTCAGTATGCAAAAGTACTACATGCGTGGTTATCCTTAGCTGCATGCGTGAGTAGCTATTTTGCAATATTCAAGTTGTTGTCATAATTGCTAGAATGCACGTTTCCCTCAAAATTGCTCTGTCCAATATTGAAATGCTTACTGTCGTATCACTTTTTGAGATAGTTTGCATATCCTGTACCACTCGTGCCTGCACCTTAGTCTTGTGCAGTAGCATTTTGATCTGGCTTGCATGATTCATTTCTTTGTTGCATGCATGTTGATTTCGGTCTTGATGCTGTTATGTGATTCCCTGACTTTGTATTATCTTCAGCCACACAGTAGTGACATTATTTTATTTCACTTGAGTTGAATCCAGTTTTAAAACTCGGATTTGACCTTGTGCTGATTCCTATTTCATCACGGTAGTGGCGAGGCAGTACACGCGTGCGTGTGCTGCAGCCCTACCAGATTTGACATTTTAAATTGATTGATTTCAATTGATGAAATTGTTTGTGTTGCCAATTCCATATTTTGAAATTGTATTTAGATTGGTTTAATTTGATGATTTTGGTGTTGTCTAATTATCTATTGATAATTAGATTATGAGTTTCTAATTATATATTAATAATTAGATTTTGTTGTTAATTGCCGTTTAGGCAATTCTGATGTTTTCTAAATTATTTTCATTCATGATCCTTTCATTTATCTCCGTTGATAATTTGAATTTGTTGATTAGTTGTTTAACACTATTATGTGTTATATTCACTGTTATCCGATTTTCTTGTTAAAGGATCGGATGGGTGAATTTATTTTGACTGTCGTCTAATTGTTAATTAATTATTACTACTTCTGTGCATTAATAACTGAATTTGAATTAGACTGACCCGTGTATTATTTTCCTTTGAATGTAATACTCGGGTCAGACCGAGTATTTACAGGTTGTTGATATCTTACTTCGGGCTGCTGCTAGAGTTATGAAGTCTTTTCATATCTTTTGGAGTAGTCGTCGTCCTTTATAGTAGTTAGTGTATGTGTATAGGATGTTGTATGTTCATGTATATTATTCACGATAATGTACTTATATATGTAACTTCCAGAGTCGACAGTTGTAGTTGTATCATATGTATTGTATCACATGTATATCAACTGACATCAGTTATATATATATGAGACTTTCTGTTATATCTGTGTTCCGCACTTATTTATCTGTGTTATTATTATATATATTGTCCTAAACTATTATGAACCATCGTAGTTCGTTTTATACCAGAATTGGGTATGTCGATGGGAGTAAACAAATATGAGATGAAAAATTAAAAATATATACCACTCCTATCGAGATAACCAATACTAGTGTAAGGCCTAACTACGGATGGCCGCTCCTATCCAGCCTTATTCTTCATAATAATAAACAGTATTTCTTTTAATACTCTTTGTTATTGTGAGCACAGAGGTGGGGCGTCACAATACCAAAAGTCCATATTATAAGTTAAATACTTATAATTTATTTGTTTACAAAATCGTTCTTTTAAACTTCCCAAATTATAAATCTTATAACTTATAAGATTCATTTATTTACCCAAATCTATTCTTTTAATAACTTTACAAAAAATTTAAATCTTACTACTTATAAATTCCATTTATAACTTTACCATTTATGATTCTATAATTTCATTCACTTATGAAATCCATTTACATTTCATCCTAACATTTATAAAAACTCGTTTTATAATTCCAATATTTTAATTTATAAATATCAATTTTATAAATCTTTTATATAAATCAATTTATATTATTATTTTAAAACGTCTTTAAACTCCTTTATAATTTCATCATTTTGATTTATTAAATAATCAAATTTTATAACTCCTATATTTAAACCTTTTACAATAAATTCAAAAATCCCAATTTAAACTATTTTATAAAATCATTAACCCCATATTTTCAAAAAAATCAACTTTTAATTATATTTCTCAAAAATCATAATTTTTATAACATTAAAATTATAACGTTCATTTATTTAAAATGAATCAATTCCAAAAATATTTTATAAAACGTATACTTTTAAAAATAACTTTAAAAATCCTTTTAAAATTCCAAAATTGGCCCAATGATGCTACACACCAAATAGTCAATCACGACAACGACGACATCATATATCTATATATGATAATCAACAAATATCAAAATATCCATAATCAAATAAATACTGTTGAGGAATCCAGTTGGATCCCTCCAACCTGTTTCCCTGCATCCACAAACATTAGCACAATACCAATTCTGTTTCCAAACGAAATATCGCGGTATATAGGATTTAAAATATTATCCGCTATTATACGGCGCAATAGGGTCTCATCCGCTATATAATGCGGGAAATCAACTCCAAGTACATAAATAATACCAATTTCTCTGTACTGTGAAATATTCGAGGTATATGTTTTTAATAAATAACATCCGCTTACTAATGGCGTATAATGTCTATTTAACAATCAATAGATAACAATCATCATTCAAACATACAATCAAGAAATTTTAAATATAACAATTTAAAATTTAAATCGAAACAATTCGATTGAGTGAGAAGTTCTCACCTTGCTTTCAATTTCATTTTCAGCTTTTATTTCGAATAAAATTAAACGCGCATTTAATTTTACCCGAAATTCTCACTAGCTCCAATCGATTCCAATCCATCTCCATCGCGTAATATTCGACAAAATGAATCCAACGCAATTCGTTTCGTGCGTTTTCGACCTCGTATGAAAAGGTTGCACATTTTTAAAGTTTACACAAATTTAAATATAAATAAATTACAATTTCTTTCATAATTTTCACCCCAAATTCATCTTGGCCGTTAGATCCATCATCACGTAATCAGGGCCGCACCTATCTTCATCTTCCCTACGCGATATTTTTTGCTCCAGGAAACGAACGTAAACCGAACCCAACCTCCACCAAAACCCTAAATAACGCATCCAAACTACTCGACATCATGACGATCAGGATACGCCACTTCGAAGCTCTCGCCAAGAGCTACGCACGGCCGCCACCACGACGAGCTCGGCCTCGTCTATGCCTGGGAAAACGTGCGCGTTCGGCAGCACTTTGCTTGCTATTTGTCGTCGATTCACTCAATTAAATTCGATCACAACCGTTGAGATCGAAGATCTCTACGTGCTCTACAAGTTTGCTTTAGAAAGTTTTTGATAATGGTCGATGGATTTAGAGATAAACGAGGGGGAAGGTGGTAGAGTCAGGCCATTGATTGGGTTAGTGGCGGCCGAAGGTTTTTAACCTAGGGTTTAGTTTATTTTGCAAAAGTGAAGAGTAAAAGGGGCTTTTATAGAAAATATAACGAACACTATTCATCCCGGAATTTCCGAACTCCAAATCTCGCACGGTGACCTGCGTTTCTAGGGTTCAACCCGCGTTCCGGACACAATGGAATAGGTATCGGGATCCAATTCGATTATATGTGTGAGCTACGGCAATAAACGATCATTTAAAATTAAATCGGTTAATCAAATTTCTAGGCGTTTTAGCTTGCCCTAGACAAACGATGAATCTGATTGACTTGAAATTTGAAACAATACAATAATATCACATTATGGATCCGATGAAACTGGTTTCGTCGAAATCCAAGACTGTTTGAAAAATGGCTATTTTAACTCGTTAATTAAATATTAAAATATTCAATTTTCACAAATTAACTTTTAATTCGATTTCAAAAGTTCTATAACATCATTGTACCCCTAACATGATTAAATAAAATTTTACAAATCATTTTCAATCATATTTAACCCAATTTTCAATTATTTCTGTAATTTCAATTATTAAATTATCGATTAAATTATCCAATTTAATCCAATTATTCGAAATAAAATTTATTCGACTTATAAATTTTACTTATTAATATTTAAAATTAATTAAATATACAAATTTTAATTAACATAAATTCTGGGTCATTACACACAACAATACGAAAATGACTGAAGAGTGGAGGGCCAAAGCTAATTGTCTTGTTCAAACTTTACACAATACAATACAATAACATAAGTTCAAAGCAATTTACACTTGAACAACACTAGAAATCAAAGCCCAAAACAACTTCAAATGGTTTGCACTTATTATCAACCTCACATGGATCAGTTAGTGATGGAATAAGCTCAGCTGAGGCAGGGACTAAGGGCTGGGTTTGGGTCCAAACAGATTGGCCTAGCTTGGGTTTAAAGATGCATAGATATATAGGTGCACAAAACTACACTACAAGGCAAACAAATCATCATTTCTATGCTCCTATTGTGCTCGGCCAGAGGCTAGATGGGCCCAACCAGTGGCTCAGGTGGTGGTGGGTGATGTGGCAGAGGGTGGAGGTCTGGTCAGAGGTGGTGGTGGTGGAGGAAGTGGCGGCTAGAGGGGGTAGAAGGTGGTGCTAGCAAACTAGACTCGGTTTGTGTGAATATGTGATGTATTTGTGGATTTTGGTGGATGTTCAAGCCTTGGTTGTGGTCGGCCTGGTCATGGAGATGGACTAGGGGGTGGTTGATCGGAGAAGAAGGAGGTGGAGGTCGGCCTATGGCTGGAGGAGAGGTGGCCGATCCAATCTAGTTGAGAAACAAATGCAAATTCAATAAGAAAATAGAAAAAACAAAGGAAAGGAAGGAGGTTTTACCCAAACTTTCAAGCAATGGCCGTGAATTATTTTTGGATGAGAGAGTGGTTTTAGTGCACGTGGAAATGAGGAATGTAGCTGAGAAAAGAAATGAAAAGCACGGCCAAAAATAAATGAGATGTAGGTTGGAAAATGAAAAGGCTGAAGAGGAAAAGACTTTGGAAGTTGAAGGGTTTAAAACTTTCCATATATCCAACCATTTCTTTTTAAATTTTTAAATAACTGAAATATATATACAAATTCAGATAAAAATACGAAAATTTAGTAAATAAATAAATAAATTTTAGTTAAATAGAATTTAAATTAAGAAAATGGCTTAAAGATGCAAACTAGGCTTTAAAAATTTGGAATAAATTCAATAAGCTTTAGAAAGATTTTATAATCACTTTAAAAATATCAAAAGACAAAAGTATACATAAAATAACATATTAAAACATATTAAAATAAAATATAACAAAGAAAATATGATTTATATAATTTAAAATAGACAAAATTGCAAAATAAAACAAATTATACTCAAAATTGAAATGTACATAACTTTCACAGTTTAAGTCCGTTTTCAACGAAACGAAAAGCAGTATTCAAGTTATTAAACTATTTCCATAATAAAAGATAAAATTTAGGAGTTTAAATATTTAAATTTGAAAATTAAAAGTCAAAGTTTGACCAGTTTGAACAAAATTCATCTTTAAGTAAAATATCCAATTTATACCGGTTTGAAATTATAATTCACTTAATAATCAACACTTATATTTAAAAATGAAATGTTTGAAATAAAAAAAGTTTAAAATAATTTCAAAATAAAATAAAGTCAAATATTAAAATATATGAAAAATCTAGGGTTGTTTGTTACACTCTCCCTCACTCAAATCTTTTCGTCCTCGAAAAGAAAGGAAGCGGAGAAACAACAAGAAAGAACAATAGGTTGGAAGACATCCCCGAAAGAAGGTAGGGAAAAAGTAGCTAGGAGGGAAAGCAGGTTGAAAGACATGGATGAACCATTATTTAAAATTTCTTTTTATATTTAACATGTTAAACATTTAATATGATAAATAGCTATTTGATTCAAATTTGATAGTTCGAAGTAAACAATATTTAAAACATTTTACATAAATGATCAAAATATCCTTTATACAATACTTTACCAAAATACTTTTATAACTTGATGTCTTAACAAGTTTATCCTCGTTCCTGTAGATTCTGGCAGTGCGTTGATCAGGCGCAAAGCTAGACTTCTCCAAGTACTTAGTAGACTTGTTTCAACACCCAATGAAAATACTTGAAAAACTCATTAAAAACAGATATGGAAAGGACAATCCAAACAAATCAACCAAACCGAAACAGTTGTCTAATCATGGACCGCAGATACACAATGGTTACACCTGGATCACCCAGGAAACAATTCGTATCCGTAAGCTTTCTCAGCCCTGCGAGTTACGCCATGATGACTAGTAGAGTGCAGGATACACAATGGTTACGCCTGGATCTTCCAGGAAACAATCCATACCCCTAGGCCGTCTTAGCCAAACAGTTTCGCTACTAATGCGACCTACATAGAGTGCAGGATACACAATGGTTACGCTTGGATCCCCTAGAAAACAATCCGTACCCCCAGGCCAGCTCAGCCAGGCAGTTGCGCTATGCAGTCGCGATCATAAGACCATGGAGATCGCCATGAAATTCGATGGACACTCGAGTATCATATCCAGAAAACCCAAATCAAAGAGAGAGAATAATATCGATAGAATGAATCCACAGTGTGGCCACAAAGCGGATATCAAGCAGAAGGCACTTTCCATATCTTTACTTCGAAAATATGTATCATATAGTACCTTTCAAAGTCACTTTCAAATATCATACTTATATAAAGTCTATTATATATAAGATTCCATTTCAAATCGAATATTTTCCAAATCCATAGTATGTCAAATCACACTTATAGAGACTTCGATTATATAAGATTTCAATTTACAAGTTGAGTACCTTTACAAATGAATAGTTTTCAAATCACTTCATACTTATACAAATCAATTTTATATAAGTTAGATAACCCCCAAATCAAGTATTTAGTAAATTAAGGTTCTCAATTTCAAACCATTTCAATATCAATTCAGCTTCAAAATCATATATGGTTTCACCAAATCATTTCTTCCAAATTACATAAATTTAGTTTCAAAGTTTCTCAAACAATTGATTTAGAAAATAATCCAAATTTCCAAATCAACAAAATTTAGGTCAAACAAATTCATTTCCATTTCAATCATATATTCACTTCAAAAGTCATAATACTTTCAAAGTTATAAATCTTTCGAAATCAAAATACTTGAAATCATTACACTTTGAAAATCATAACCTTTCGAAATCATACATTTGAAATCGTAAACATTCCTTTAATTCTTTACATTTCACAAATTTATTCAATTACACCCAAATCTAAAATTTCCAATTTTAATTCAATTCAAACCATCAGTTTCAATTCAATTTAGTTTTCCACCAAAACCATTTCAAATATTATCAAATTTCAAATACAGATTTGATTTACAAAATAAACTATTCAATCTTAAATATGTTTCAAGACTTAAATATACCATATTTCAAAACTAAATTTTATAATTTCATATATCTCAAATTTTACTTCATTATTACTTACATATGTCATCATTTCGCAACATTACATTCGATCGCTCGCTTGGTCACACAAGTTCGCTTTCGAACTAGTATTCATTCGACTTCCCAAATGCGGACTTCGATATGGTTTCTCGATTAGAAGCCATCAGTCTCCTTGCATAGCCATATACTATGATAGAGAATTCTAGAATCAAGCCCAAAATCCATATCAAATATTCGCCATAAAGAATCAAATGAAAATCCTAACACGAAATGGTGTAATTCGCATCGAACTTCTATACTCAAACTTGGATCAAAATTAATTATGCGAATAAAACAGCATACATACAACTTATGTATCTATTCCAACTTGTTAAATATATAGTTTCATAAAGATGTTACTAAGTTAAAACATTTAAAACCAATTTTTTCTCAAACATTTGAAGACTAATTTTTATCCAAAACATTTCAAAACTAAATTTCATATTAGTATAATTCAAAATAGTCTTATTTATTTACTTAACAAAATAGTTTCAACTTATACAAATCATATTATTTCATACTTGAAACATACAAACTAAACTTATATTCTTTATCAAATACATTATACCTTTCAAAATTTCTTAGCTTTGAAAAGTTAACCTTGATTTGGAAGTGCTCGAACCTTCAAAATAGTCGAAGAAATCATATTTTCAATCCAAGAGTTGGAAATCAACACTAAATCAGTAAATCAATTTCAAAAGTTAGGTTTCAAATCCGAAACTCGAGGACTGAATACCGGCTTACTTTAAATCTTTCCAAATATATATATATATATACAGATCTCTCTTTCGAATATCAAACCATACTTCGAAATCTGAAATCAAAATTGGTTTCAAAAATCACTCGCATAGCAAAGCTAATAGGCCTCTCCCCCGCTTAGAAACTTGAAAATCAATGTCGATGATGCATGCATTCATCATCGAGATTATTTTCCAGCGACATAAGTTGGTTCTGGACTTTACTTTCTTGAAACTAATTTGAAATTACTTCGAAATCGTTGGAATTCATTCGAATACATTTTAAACATTTTTATTCGGAGAAATATATTTAAATCATATTATTATTATATATTTTTCAAATCTTAAAACCGATTTCAAAACTATGGAGTTCGATCCCTCGAAATTCAAATTCAAAAACCCTTCAGTTATAAATCATTTTATATAAGTCAAATTCTTATAAATTTTCAAAATTCAAATACTTTCGAATTTTCAAATTTTCATTTTTTTTAAAAGGTATATAATCCTTATCGAAAACATTTCACTTTTATATACAAAATAGGGTCATCGTTATCAAAATAATAATTTCGATATATGCACGATTCCAAATTACAAACAAACACAAATTTTCAAGGGATTCAAGGATAAATTTCCAACAAATAGATATTCAATTTTTTTTTTTGAGAAACCTTAATCAAATAGAATTCTCGTTCGAAGGTAAGCTCGAACGAAGATGTGATACTTTTATTACCAAATAGAAGATTGATAAACCTAAATAAATCGTGGGCGACCTTAACCGGTCAACCGTGACTTCAGGAATATAATCAATTCGGAAATCTAAGGAAAATCGACATTGGATCGCCAGAGATAGAATCCGAGTAGAACAGGAGATAGATAGCATTGTAAACCGAGGATATACAAATCTTCGGTGAATCAATGCTAATTGTAAAGAAGTTTCACCCCTTTACAAATCATTCAAAGATTGGCGGAATCACTGATCTTTAGAGAGGTCATTCCAAAGTGGAATTATGGAATGCCCCAAAATCAAAAAGGTAAAATAGGGAAGACAAGACAGGATTTCAAAACAAGTGGGAGCGTTCCAAAGTTCAAGGAATCCTAGCCGATAAGAATCTTAACCAAGAGATTTCTAACAAGGTGGATTCAGAAGGGATGAAGTTTAGAAAATCTTGGTTTCAAAACAAGAAAAATTTTATACCAAAAATAATCTTTGAAAATACTTTAAAATCATTTGGAAATCATTTTATACTTCGAAAATACGTTCTCTCACAAAGAAAGGATTCTAAGATTGATTTCACTCATTTTAGGGTATTTCTACCCTATCTCTAATGATTTTTTGCTCCGCTGGCTAAGGTTTGCCTAAAAACAAAGCTCTGATACCACATGTAACAACTCAATATTTTCAGCCATTCGCATCTGCACATGTCGGACTTGAATTGCTCAAAATACCGCATTGTAAATAAATTTGGAGCAAATGAAATACAAATCACAGAATCACAGACACAGAACAAACAGAATACCTCGCAGCGGAATATAAAATACATAGTAGTTCATGAAGCTACTACGGTAGAGTCTCAAACCAAATACATAATACAGTCTGAAAACAACATAATAGAAATCTCAAATGCATAGAAGATCACTAATACATGAGATAAACTAGAACAACTGAAACAGAGAGTAGATATAAATGTAGGTAAGCAGAAACTCCAGCAAAGACCAGCTCCAGAAAGAGAATCCAAAGCTGTGAATACTCAGGCTGACCCGAGCGTAAAGTAAAACACAAAACACTCGAGTCAGGATAATATATACTTATATAATGTAAACCAACTCAAGTGAACTGTAGTAGAAATGCACCATAACTTAAAGGATGCTTGGGATCGCCCATACCTTTAAGGATCGGTTAAACTATAAATTAAATACATCTTTAGGTTAAAATTTCAAAATGGTATTTTATACCTCGAAATCAAATATCATTTCAAAAATTCAATATCATTCAAAAAAAATCCATTTCAAAATATCGTATCTTCCAAACCACATTCATTTATTTAAAATACCATTTCAACACACGTTCCAAATAGTTTATATTTCAAAACAAATTACTTCATTTTAAATCATAAACGAAGTTATTAAATTTAATAATTAAATTATTAAATTTCCAAAATTTTAGTCTTTCAAAATTCATTTATTCACTTAATTTATTAAAACAGATGAAGATTCAACTTTCGCAGCATTTAGAAATTGCAACAGAAAGTTACATTCAAAACAGTTCAATTTAACAAAAGATAGCATTTAAAAATGTTGTAATAGGGTTACATTAGTTTCAAATAAACTTAGTTAAATTCAACGATTATAACATTTACAAAAATGCTATAATAGCCTTTAATTAAACTTAGCCATTTGGTTCATTATTATCAACCACAGCATTTACAAATGTTGTATTATCATTTACATTAGAATTAATAGCATTTCAGAAATGCAGTTAATTAACTTCAAATATTCAGTATAATTTCACAAACAATTATATTTTTATTTAAATCATTTTTAACTTATAAAGTCAAATAATTTCACTTTTAAAACAATCATTCAAATACCCTTATATTCATGATTTCATAAAGTTAAATTTTCATTCAAAGATCAATTTAATAATAATTTACTTATATAATTCAACATTCAATTTCAATTCTTTATAATTAAATTTTTAGCTTAACAGTTAAGTTTAAATTTCCAAATATAACTTATTTTCATTTTATTTAATTAACTGAAATTTCATTTTTAAGCCAAATTCATAAACTTCCAATCTAAGTTATATTTCAAAATTCAACTTAAATATTCATTTATTTAACCTTTTAACCTATTCAAAAAACCATTAACACTTTATAAAATCATTTTAAATTCATTTTAATTCAAATTTTAAATCTATTTATCATATTTACCACTTAGCTTAAATTCCATTTATAACCAAATCAAAATTTCCTAAATAACTTATATTTCAACTTTCTAACTTTACCATTAATTTATTTCACTTATAAATTTTTAGAAAATCAATAATACTTTACCAATTCATTTTTAATTAAGTTTAAAATCAAAATATTATAATGTTTAGATTTCTAAAATACTTTAAAAAATTTAGTAAAATATATTTTAACCACGGTCTGTATAAAATTTTCTAACCTAAGTTCAATGATACGGATAATATATCATTTCAATCCGTAATTTACAAAAGAAAAATTCGGGTTTATTATTTCAAAACCCGCAATCCCAAGTAAAATGAAATAAATAAAAATCGTTCAGGCCTATCATTTCAGCTCATATCGATTTTTCCTTATTCTAAAGTCCGTTCGGGTATGTATCATTTCAACCCATAGTGATTCTAATCTACAGGGAACTTGCAATGGTGATAACTGATATAAATAAACAGAATAGCATAATAAACAGTAACATGTGATATAAAAGGTGTAATAACAGGTGTAAACATCATATGATCATAATGTAGCAGTTATAACAGGATGCAATACATTTACAGATTCAAGCGGTGTCGGTTTATCGGTTATATAGGTACAGATTGTCTGGTGAGAATAACTCACCTGTTCGGAGCTGGAGATAGCTACCAAAGCAAACAATACAGACACTACGAAGGCACGACAATACGGAAATGACTGAAGAGTGGAGGGCCAAAGCTAATTGCCTTGTTCAAACATTTACACAATACAATACAACAACATAAGTTCAAAGCAATTTACACTATAACAACACTAGAAATCAAAGCCCAAAACAACTTCAAATGGTTTTCACTTGTTCTCAACCTCACGTGGATCAGTTAGTGATGGAATAAGCTCAGCTAAGGCAGGGACTAAGGGCTGGGTTTGGGTCCAAACAGATCGGCCTAGCTTAGGTTTAAAGATGCATTGATATATAGGTGCACAAAACTATACTACAAGGCAAACAAATCATCATTTCTATGCTCCTATTGTGCTCGGCCAGAGGCTAGATGGGCCCAGCCAGTGGCTCGGGTGGTGGTGGGTGATGTGGTAGAGGGTGGAGGTCAGGTCAGAGGTGGTGGTGGTGGAGGAAGTGGCGACTAGAGGGGGTAGAAGATGGTGCTAGCAAACTAGGCTCGGTTTGTGTGAATAGGTGATGTATTTGTGGATTTTGGTGGATGTTAAAGCCTTGGTTGTGGTCGGCCTGGTCATGGAGATGGACTAAGGGGTGGTTGATCAGAGAAGAAGGAGATGGAGGTCGGCCTATGGCTGGAGGAGAGGTGGCCGATCCAATCTAGTTGAGAAATAAATGCAAATTCAATAAGAAAATGGAAAAAACAAAGGAAAGGAAGGAGATTTTACCTAAACTTTCAAGCAATGGCCGTGAATTATTTTTGGATGAGAGAGTGGTTTTAGTTCACGTGAAAAATGAAGAATGCAGCTGAGAAAAGAAATGAAAAGCACGGCCAAAAATAAGTGAGATGTAGATTCGAAAATGAAAAGGCGTAAGAGGAAAAGACTTTGGAAGTTAAAGGGTTTAAAACTTTTCATATATCCAACCATTTCTTTTTAAATTTTTGAATAACTGAAAATATATAAAAATTTAGATAAAAATTTGAAAATTTAGTAAATAAACAAAAATAAATAAGTAAATTTTAGTTAAATAGAATTTAAATTAAGAAAATGGCTTAAAGATGCAAACTAGGCTTTAAAAATTTGGAATAAATTCAATAAGCTTTAAAATGATTTTATAATCACTTTAAAAATATTAAAAGACAAAAATATACATAAAATAACATATTAACACATATTAAAATAAAATATAACAAAAAAATATGATTTATATAATTTAAAATAGACAAAATTGCAAAATAAAACAAATTATACTCAAAATTGAAATGTACATAACTTTCACAGTTTAATTCTGTTTTCAACGAAACGAAAAGCAGTATTCAAGTTATTAAATCTATTTCCATAATAAAAGATAAAATTTAGGAGTCTAAATATTTAAATTTGAAATTTAAAAGTCAAAGTTTGACCAGTTTGAATAGAAATTCATCTTTCAGTAAAATATCCAATTTATACCGGTTTGAAATTATAATTCACATAATAATCAACACTTATATTTAAAAATGAAATGTTTGAAATAAAACAAATTTAAAATAATTTCAAAATAAAATAAAGTCAAATATTAAAATATATGAAAAATCTAGGGTAGGTACACAAAAACCTTCTTGGACATCGTTTTTTGGTTTGCTCAGGGATTAATGTGCGACAACTCATCCACTGCTCCTTCTGTACTTGTACTAATTGTCTCTTCCTGGAACCCAGCTCATGTTTTAACACAAGAATTTCTATACCAAAATTAAACTTTCAACTAAATAAACTTAGAACAAAACATGTTTTTAAATTTTCATTTTGATAAACTGTTGGTCAGACTAATTATACCAAACATCTTTGTTAGAAAAGATGGAGTACTTGTAAAATAAAAATGGTAGACGGACATAAAATCTCAAAAACTGACAGCTCAAAACAAAGCACTACATAAAATTCTGAATACAGGAGCTATTCGTAAGACTTAATTCTGTATCAACTCTTTTCTTTGCAACTACACATTGTGAAGCATTAATGCTAGCACTCTTAAAAAAACCACGAGCACTACAATTTGGTCTGGTTGCACCATTTCTGTTGTATCTTCTTCATTTCCCGAACCTTCCATTGAGTTTGATTGTAAAAGACTTCCAGAAGAATCAACAGTAGCATTAGAAACATTCGAAGATACTTTTTGAGTTGGAATTACTCTCTCCCTACATAATCACCACATAAAATGATAAGACACGCTACTTATTTATCTTAACACATGTAGTTATCACATTTGTTGTTTTTCTGGTCATTTGCAAATTTGCTAACGTAAATATCATTCTCATAATTGTTGGATTGTGTCATTTGCAAATTTGATTTCCTAGTTAATATATTCAAAGGATGTTTAGAGAACAGTTTGTAATTCACAACTCTAAAATTATACATACATCCATGATTCTTTTTTCACGGTCCTTAGGACGTTAGCAAGTAGATTTCAGAATTTTGTCACTTGTTTGGGGCTTAATTTCTTAGTATATCTTTGCCCTTCTACAACTTTACATACCTTAATAACATTAAGGGCCAAAGCTTATTCATATAGCACTGAAATGTAAAAATAATGGAAGATATACTAACTCCTAATGTAAAAAATTATTACTTCACATAGCTCCATTGGTAGGTGAGTTGGCATACTATCACTTCCAACAATCAAGCATGGCCATGCAAGATTTGCTGAGTTTACGATCGACTTTTGAAGAAATAATCTACCACACGAATTTTGTTTCCTTGAGCATCAATAGAAACCTAATGATAGACAACAAAGCCAACAAATATGCCAAGTACCAAGATATTTTTTAGGTGGCTAAAAAGGAATTTTTTGATAAATAAAATGAATTGCGTAAGCCAATTTAAAGGCTCTATTGTTATTCCAGTGATTTTATAACGCCTACGAATATCTTTCCCATGGGTGACTTCGACTCGATGTCCTTTTAAGGTCTTCTTCAGCTGCATGTTTTGAAAATGGATTATTAAAAAGGAAAAAAAACAGAGAGATTGACTTGATTGTTAATACATATATAAATATACTTATAGTAATCCTATGTTTATCATTTAAAGAACGAGAAACATCTCAGATATTAAGATATTACTCAACAAAATTAACTACTGGCAAAGGCTTGTAGAAGGATGTTGCAGATGCAGTTTCAAATATTACAACATACTTTCTTAACCGATTCATGAATGTCTAAATTAAATCGTATTATTTAAGCATGTTAGGAGAAGTACCAATGTTATGGGACAATCCCATTTGTGTAAGACGAAGAGATTGATAGTACCCTCTCCAGCATTCCTCCCCATCACCAATACCCGCATTGCAAATTCTGTTGAGAAGAAACGCATGGTACAATATTCAGCGATTGAGTTTGCATACACTGGCGAATGTACTGAAAATTGACGACTCTTTCCATTTATTGGTCAACTGGCATGTTTGAAATAACAACTAAATGACTTCAGAATGCTTTAAAAACTTCTCATATCTATCTTTTTCAATATCTACTAACTGTGAAGTCGAAAGTGCGCACAATTTGTTTTATTATATTCCAAGCTATTTTATATATGTATTACTACTTATAAATATATAGGTATAGTAATAGTTTGGTGTTTGTAAAAACTGCTAACTATAGCCATATCAAATTTACATACGGACCATCTTCTGATCGAATTTTAGTTTAAAAATGGTGATACATCACTCCCTTGTACATTACATCAGTTGCTACCTTCCTACAATAAATTGGTGTATGCAAATAACCTTTTAAACGAAGTCCTTTTTTTGAGTGCAAGTCTGTTTGTTGAACCACCATATATTGCAGGGAGTTAAAGAAATTTATGCTCAAACTACTTATACAACATAGAAGATTCAACATAGAAATAAAGTAGTACAACAAACAATAAAAAAAGGTTACCTGAACATCCAGTAGCGTCAATCAGACAACGAAGAGGTTTCAAATAAGGTATTGACCATTAATTTTAAGAGAATAAAGTTAGAATGATTGAAATAAATGGTTGTAAAGTTTAGATCTGGAAGTGAAACAAAGGGGAGTAGGTGGGCTAAATCTTATAAGCATTTATAAATTTATTTTAGAATATTTTAAAAAATTTCAAATATTAAATATGGAGAATTATTTTAAAGGACAAAAATTTGTATATTTTTAGCCTCAAGTACACGACCTCAACATTTTTACCACAAGGACAAACATTCTTCTAAAAATTATTCATAAGGACAAACATTCTTTCAAAATTATGCAAAAAGACAAACATTCTTTCAAAACTGCTACCGAACTAAAAACTGCTACCGACACTAAAAACTGGTACCTAAAAACTGTTATCAATAACTAAAAACTGATACCTAAAGAAAGTTGTCATTCGGGCAAAAATACCGATGGTCTGTTCTTAAGGCTAAAATGCTGAGAAATTTTGTCATTGACAATAATTTCCTGTATTGAATATTACATATAATTATTAAATATTACTTACTTATTATTTATTAGCTATTAAATATTAGTCTTAATTATTTATTATTAATCATTTGATAAAAATTATTTAATAGTAGTTACTAATTGTTAATTATTAAAAAATAATTACTAAAATTATAAAAATGCTAATTATTTAATATTAATTATTTATAAAAAATTATAAAAAATCATTAATGTTTATTAGTTACTATTATTTATAAATTAATAATTAAATATTTATTATTTATTTATTTATTTATTATTTATTAATAATTCAATAATTAATTACTAATTACTATTTATTATTAGGAATTATATCATATTTCAAACTAATTGTTAATTATTATTATTTAGTTATTAGTTATTATATATTAATATTTAAAAATTATTTTTGAAGAATTATTTATTTAATTACGGTTTATTATTGATTTTTTTATTTATTAATTACTAATTATTATTGTTTGACATTAATTTTTAACTTTTAGCTATTATTATTTGATTAATTATCAAAAATTATTTATTATTATATTAATTACTGGATAATAATTATTAATATTAGTTATTAATAATAATTATTTCATGTTCCAAATTAGTTATTATTATTCAATAGTAATTATTATTTATTACGAGTATACATGCACGTCCAGTTGGACCTGCATCTATTACTTCGATACTTGAACTATGTATATCATGATATCTATACTATCTTTTTCAACTAATAGGTTGTTTTCTTCCTTTCATAACAAACTATTGTGTGATTATTATATTTATTGATGTTTGCCCAAATGTTATTATTTTTTTTTCCCTTTCGTGCCTCGATATTTCATTATTTCAGTTAATCTTTTAATGCTTTCTTAGTTCTGTTCTTTGCAGAATGGATGAGAGTTCTTGCTCAATCCCTATAATTCACGTCTTCCATAAAGAATGTGTAGAACCATACATGGACAATTTTCATATATTCATGAATTAGTTTCTTGCTCCTATACCTATTCAATGAATGTGTGTAAAAAAAATGAATGTGTGTACTCTTCATGCTTATTTTTCATTCTTACCCCATGAACAGATGATTATTGACAAGCATCACTGTCCAAGTGGTTAATTGATTTGGCTTTGGTGCAAGAGGTCACAAGTTCGAAACTTGCTTTCGAATGTTTATTGACATGGGATATGTTGTCTCAATGATTTGCTGTATATAAAGTACTATTTAAAAAAAAACAGATTATTATTTCGATTTCACCATGGCACGGATTTGCATAACTTATCATGCATCTTTCTTATAGCTTTACCCAAATATAAAATTTATCACTGCTAAAAGGAGATTCTGGATGATTTAAATTTGGCATATGATATTCAAATTAACAATAGCTTGAAAAGCTAATACAACAATGAAATAAATTATAGCTCTTTCCACTGATGATATTAACATCGTTCAATTTTTGGTGAGTGATAGATCCAGCATCATGTCTCACAATTGCCAAAAATGTTAACCACCCTATGCCAAATATACCATCAATTTAAATGAAGAACAATGTGTAATTACAATAGCCATACAATTCAGAGTGAAAGCTTAGGCGTCTTGGACTTGTACATACATGACCATTGGTCACCCAATCAATAATGAAAACCAAAAACGTGAATCCTAACAATAACCAAAAAAGTAATTGAAATCTAAGTCATTTTTAATAAATGATAGAGTAAAAAGACCCCACTTTACCTAGGTATTTTCTTGGTAAATTCCTATGTTTTTTCGTACTATGAAAAATGGATAATGAAGAATATATGTACTTTATATGTACTTGCGAACAACTAATCACCATGTCAAAATTCATTATAATATTAATCATAGTACATATGTGTAAGACACATAAGATAGACTATCCATCTAGTGCTTTTGACTCCGTAATGGTTTTTGAGGTAATTTTGCCGGGAGAGTCTCACCTATTTTGACTATCATTTAGATCGAATACATTAAACATAATGATGTAAATTAATCATACTTAAGTAACACTGTTTAATTAAGTAACACTGTTTAATAAGTATTCAAATTGCTCATATCTTGATTTATTGTATTAAATTCAATTAGGAGTTTATTTCGCATTTAATGTCTTAATAATTTATTAAAGCATGTTGAAATAATGAGATGCTAATAATTTATTAAAAGATGTTTAATTTGTGAAACATATCTGTAAAATAACATTATAAATCACCTCGGGAAAAAAAACGAGATGCTAAAACTGAATCAAACTCATGTTTAAATGATGAACATATTAACTACGTTTGGAAACAACGTTGTAAATTTAAGAATACTAAAACGAATGAGATGTTAAAAGTGAAACCAACACTATAATACTCAATCATGAAAATTAAGATCAAATCAATTACATTGGATAGTGCTCAAGTAAGAATCATACTAATCATAGTGGTTAATGGAAATGATAAGCAAAAATGATACAATAATTGTTGGATAATTTGCATGCATGTTATTTCGCTTAGTCTTTGTTGTCCTAGTTTTCAGGGTAGTGGATTTTATTCTCAACAAATAAAGCTACGCTTATCTATTCTATAGGTGAAAGGATAATGGTGTAGTGATTGATTCTATCGTTTGCTTTAACAGTGTACTTGCCTATATATAAAAGCAGATTTATGTTTAGTGAATAATAGAAATTTTCCTTTCTACTTCATATATATATATATATATATATATATATATATATATTGTTTTGATCTCACTTAGCAACAATAATAAGATTTGAACTACTCACATTTTCTTCCTGTAAACTAAAAAGAGTAAGGAATTTAATTGAACATTTACTGACTTAAAACTTTGTTAAAACATGTTTAAATAACGTTATAAATAATATCAGGAACATTAGAAGATATGTGTTCATCTGTACGTTAAAACTGAAATCAACTTCATAAATAAATTCATAAGATTAAGATCAAATCAATCATATTGAGTAGTGCTCGCAAATATCAAATCAATCATAAGTGTAAAATACCAGTAGATAATTATAACGTAGTATGATTTCCAAAAGTTCAGAATTATGGTTGTACAGTATCGGTTGTTGTTGTCCCTTCATTAGATCGACATGCCGAAAAGATAATAAAAGTAGTGAACATGCACGTCAAACATTTTTTTCTCCAATGCTATAGGACAAAAAAGAGGAAATTAAATAGTAATAGGTATAATATATTAATGAAAATGAAGCGTGGTTGCTATGTGCACATAGAAGTAGAGTTGAATGGAGTATTTTACAGTTTTGAAACAAAATAAAAGCAAAGTTACTAAATGTCCAGTCCAAATTGTAATAGGAAGGACAAAATGAATGACTAAACCGGTGGTTCATTTTTCTTTACATTAAACTTTTATTATTTATTAGAAATCAATATCGATGTTGTGTGGAAGCGCGATTAAAAGACATGGATCTATATATAAAGCTTTAATACAAACATATTCCGTCCATGGTTATTTGCAAAAAAAATTATAAGCATGACTTTAGGGGCCATATAAAGGCAAATTCCTTTGAAGCTAACAATAATTCGATCGAGTCTTCTATAAACTATGCGTAAGCGGAGTGATACATCTAAGCTAATATAAAAAATCCAGTACACTAATTTCTTCTCAAAAGTAACGACTTACCAAAGTAAATTAACTAATTAAATTGCTAATGGATGACTACAACTCCAATATAACTTGGGCATTGGTATAATGATGTGGAGATATTTCATTACAAATAAAAGGTGTTATATTTAGTGTACCATGTTGCTATGAAGAAACATTTCATTTGTACTATATGAAGAGTAGCTTTCAATCCTAACAATTTACAAAGCATTTGAAAAGTAGAACCTAATGAAAAACTAAAGTCACACCTGCTTGGCATGTCTTCAAGAACGATCAAGTAGTTTAAACGATCATGATAAAACATAGAAAAATTAAGTGTGGATCTCAGACTTGAGCAAAACAAAGTTATTAAGAGTAGTGCATCATAAAACCAAAACATTATTAGTTGGAGTAGGAACCGTTTTCCAGTTATGTTAATAGTATCTAGAAACTTTCATATTAATATAAGGTGTTGCATGCATGAAGTACTTTGCTAGCCCTTCATTTTTGTTAATTTATAGAACAGGAAACAAATTTTAACATAGCTTTCATCAGAGTAATTCCCTAGGTGAACACACATATAATTTACTCTTAAGTCGGAGTAATCTAGGTGCTGAAATAGAAATAATACAAAAGTCAATTTAAACACAATCTTAGTTCTGATAATAGTTTGGTTTCATGTTTTACTAAAATAGGGGATTCTACATCTTAGTTTCTTGATTTTTCATCATACCATACAAATCAAATGGATTTATACAACAAATTTGAGGAACAATTTATAAGAGCCTTCAGAATCTCTGTCATATACTTAAACACATTGTGAAAGCAAAGCTTTATCATCAAGTAACATTAGTCAAGTTTAAATACTGAAAGAATGGAGGTAAACTGAATTGAAATGAGTGGATGTAAGATTAATCTGAACATCATAAATTTAACATTAAGCAATTTACATACCCATCATTAACGTGCCATATGAACATATGAAATAGGGCTTTTCCAACAGATCGTCTTTTACCAAATTACTATATCAAATGTAAAATTTTAAAAAGAATCTTCATATACATACATGTCAACAACCACATTAAATACACATGGATTGAATCAAAATCAATGAGTATGACGGAGAAGATTTAATATGTTAATTGGCGGTAAACCAATACAAAGTGCAAAAGGCTGGAACAATTTGATTAATATCAGCCACAAACTCAATGAACCTTCTCAAATTAAACATACCTTCGACCAATGGAGATCCAATTTCTGCAAACTTTTGAAACTTTGTGGACAGTTGCTAATATCACGACAGAGGCGACTTGGAACATCTTATTGTTCACCAAGATTACTGTAGCGCAGATGACGCCCTTTCAGTTGTAGATTTGGTTCCAAATTAACGGTGGATTCTTTATTTTCAAGATGATGGCTGTATCGATCTATAGTTGAGGATCGAACAGGAAAGTAGAATGAGTTTATGTGATATAGATGCAAACATAACGGAGGGTATTTTGGTTAGTTTAAAAAGACACGGTTGAAATGTATTAAATGAATTTTCATTACTAATAGTAGAGATTAATTTTTTTATTAATTATTTAATATTAATTGTTAAGTCTTATTATTTAATTATAATTATTAATTAATTATTACAACATGCAAATGAAAAAGGATGTAATATGCATATATTACAACAAGCAAAAAAGAAGTGCTGTTAAAAATATGCATCTATTGCAACTGGCAAAATAAAATCGTTACAATAGGCATCTTTTACAACTGGCAGATAGAAAAGAGTTATTAATGAAATTTAACATCTATAATAACAAGCAAAAAATAGTTGTAATAGGCGTCTATTATAACGGACAGATGAGAACCGTTGTAACGGATAAAGAAAAAGAGTTGTTGAAACTGGCATCTATTACAACAAGCAAGATAAAACCGTTGTAATATGTGTATATATTACAACAGTCGTTTTTTCGCCTGTTGTAAAAACGTCATTGTAATTAGGTATTTTTGTTGTAGTGTATAAAGGTAGTTCATAAAATGTTTCTAAATGCTTATTTTATCATATCGAGAAACAGTTGTTGTTCAAGAAATTTTATCTTCATGACAAAGGAATTTATTTTGGAAATTGGTGGTAGAATAATAGACTTGGGTATGATCCAAAGACTCGAACATAGAAATTTATTATATAAGATGGAATAATCTTAACCAAACATAAAATGGACATAACTCATTAGAACGGTTAATAAGAATTCTTACATATTAAATAGAAACAATGAGTTTCTTATTAATGTCGAGAAAAAAAATTATTAGTAATAATGATTTTCTTGGTTATCAATAAGCCATAAAGAGTATTGACTATTCAATACGGCACGATGCTTTAAATTCAGAATGGATCTCAAATACATTATCAAAATATGATTTTGCTAGTTGTACCTAAAAGTATATGATCCACCAACCTTAAATGTGTCTTCAAGAAGATCGATACAGCTGGAATTGTATAAAGCGGTGTTGATAGAAAATGATTTCATCGATTTCAAATGTTGAAATCAATAAAGTAATTTCATTTGTCGACATGCTTATATCCATTCAAATTCTACGCACAATTATCACACAATTTGATTTTGATTTTTGGCACATTGATGTTGAAACCAAACTTCTAAATAGTGATTTGGAACAGATTGTTTGCACATAATAACCAAAATGCCTCGAAGTAAGTGGAAGTGATAATAACATGATTCATATGGCTTGGGTATGATCCAAGAACAAATACAAATTGACGTTCGATAAGCACCAGAATTGAATGAATATTTTGACTAAAATATCAAATAGTTTGATTTTCAATCAAAATACAGAGGAAATGTTGTCGGTAAGAAAGAATACTAAAAGGTTCAAAATTATTTCTCAAAACATAAGTAAACACAAACTACTGATTGTTAATGATGTACCTGTGTTAAAATTAGTTTTAGTGTAGTCGTTTGGTTCATGGTATAGGATTTGGAAATGACATATTTTATAATTAGTATAAAAGGAAGTTGGAATTATCCCAGATGATATACATACAAACCATATTAAAATGTTTAATATGGAATATGTAAGATCGATTCCTTATTTATCGACAGTAGAAATTATCATACATACTATGTTGTCTACTATATTGCATTTTGTTTATGTAATTAGTGCATTAAGCGAATATAAAATTAAAATTAAGATCGTTGAGTTATAACTAAAAGTATTCTCAAGTATTTATGAAATAATATAGAATTGTCTTAGAAACAATGAACTCCTCGTGAAGAAGCGTTGGGACTCGAACAATTCACAAGTGATACAAAATATAGTATGTCGGTCCTAAATTCACGTTCAACATTATTTGAGATGCTTAAAGTTGGACATGTTTCAAATGAAAGGTTGTGGCTGATTCAACCAAAAAGGCCAAGTACATTGCCTTGAATAGCACCACAATGAAAGCAGTACATACAAATATGCAAATTTATAACTGATCTGTGAGTGATTCCAAATGCTTAAAATCCTATAACGTTGTCTATGGTAAAATGTCATGATATATATTTCGAAGATCCTAATGCCGCAAGAAGTTAAGAAACATACTTTGAAAGTTCCACATGATAAAGGCAGTTTATCAACGACGGAGAGTATTGTTTGACAGAGTGGATAATAAAATAATATAGCATACGCATTCACTAAGGGACTGCCTCGATCAGTTCTGAGTAAACCAATCGAAGGAATGAGATTGAGAATTCATAATTGGCCCCAAGTGTAAGTGGGAGATTGAGAAAATTAGCGGTATGCCTTGGAGACATTTATATAATTTATCACATATATCTAGCTTTGTAATCAATCTTGTTCGTAATAAAGGTGTTTGTTTTTTTATACTTTTTTATATTGTTATATAAATAAATAAATAAATTAACTAATTTAAAATATATTAATAAGAAAACCCTTAAATAAATTATTATGTGATTATAGTTGCAAATAGTTGCAATTGTGAGTAATTAATCACAATATAAAATAATACTTTATTTTAAATATTCTTGATCAAGATGTTTCGTGAAAGGATATCAATTCATCCATTGAGACTAGAATGTATGAATCTATCCAAATGTCGAGCACTGCATCACTCATGGTTGCTGGGGGAACCAAGGTTTACGTACCTGTAACTATTGGATAACAATAGAATGACTCGTCTTAGAGTTTCTAGTTGGTTGATAATAACCAAAAGAAAACCTCGGTATGGCAATGTTTCATAGTTCCCTCGACTTGAGAATAACATGGAACTTCAATGTGGATACTCCACTTTGATTATAGTTAAATCATGACATGACATCCATTAAACGGCTACAGTTGGGTCAGAGTTTTAGCATCGCGAGTGAAGCGCTATTCAATAGAGATTCGTCTCCTCGGTTGTATGAGGTTAGTATCACGGTCAATCGTAATCAACTCAAAGTCAAAATCACAAGCCAGAGTAGAATGGTTAATTATGAATGTTATTATCAAACTAATAACTTTGTTTATGAACTCATCAAGTTGAATACGGATAGTGTTGGAGTTTTGACTAATACTAGACTCCATATGTCCTAAAGTGTTATAATATTGGAAAAGAGAATGTATATAAATTATTGTCACTGTTGGTACCGCTTAAAGTAACATAAAATCTAATTTTATCGAAAAGATCTATAAGCAATGAGTTCGACCAAACTGTCACACCACTAGGAAAGGTGATTTATGAACATTAATATTTGAATTGTTCAATGTTAACTACTGAGTGAATTCACACATTTGAATCTCAACCGTATTTGTGAATTCCTTGAAAACCACACGATTTAGTTGGTTTAGAAAGTGTTAGAAATTAATTATATTAACTGAAATTTAAGAAATATTAATTATTAATGTATTTGGAGTTTGGAGTTTGGGTAAAGTGAGGCAACTTCTAGAAATGTCCAAGGAATTATTTAGATGTGTGTTACATATGCACATTTCGATGTAATATATCAATGATATTTGAATGGGCTTTAAATATATTTAATTGCTTAATGGATTTTAGAATATTTTGGTCCATGAAGATGACCATCTATGGTCATCCATGAAAGGAACTAAAGTTGATTAGATGTTGATCTAAACATAAATGCAATTAAAGAAAGGTAGTTTTAAAGAGAGGAAGATGAAAGATCTCTTTTATCTCTTTAAATACAAAAGATTTCACATTAATTCTTTTTTAACTCGTTATTTTTGCTTCCTCCTTCTTAAAATCGTGGCTAGTAAAGGTGGTTCATTCAATTCTAACAATATCGAATGGTGATTCAGCCAATCTAGGAGACTATTATCAAATCGAACTATCACGAAGGGACGGATCTAATTAGGTACAATTCTTATATCATATTACATCTTCATATATGCTCGCTCATGACCATGTTGGTGCGGTTGATATGTTTTAATTGCCTTTGAATTTGATATAATTTAAAATTGCTATTTATGTTATTGTATAGATAAAATTCAAAATGAAACATATGCTGCAATGGAATTTTGATTTATACATTAGTGAAGTTAAGTTAATCATGTTAATTAAGTCATAGAAGTTATGTTTCATTTAATTTCATTTTTTTATGTATGTGTGTGTATAAAATGATTATTTAATTAGTAATTTGAACGGTGCAATATTATACACACACACACACATATCCAAAATTGCTTATACGTATATTTCATAATGTAAAGCAGAATTAAAATATATACTTAGTTAGTAAATCATTTTAAGGCAAAATAAAGTTAATATATCAAATTTATAAATTTAATACATTTAGTATAATTAACATTGAATTATTTAAATAGCATTTTATAAATAATTTTATATTGTTTGAAATAGTAAGATGCAAATTATATTTGAATATTTGACCAAATTGAGTCCAAATTTTAAATTAAGAAATTTTGATATTTACTTAGAAAAGAGATGAGTGTGAAATTTATTTTAATTATTTTGAAATAATTATTTATGTATGTATGTGTATATGTATAAACTTAATTTTATAACTATATGGATGTGTGTGTATGTCAATATATATGTATTACATACTATTTGGACCAAAAGTGGAACAAACATCCAATCAAGTATCATATATAAAAGGAAAGAGAATAAAAAAAAAAGAACACTCAATTTTATAATATTTTGGAAAATACGCTAGCCTACCTCCGCCTTTTTATTGACTGTATTTTGCTCCTACAAAGTTTAGTTGACAAGTCGATACCACTTAGCTTGGGTATGAGTTGTACAGAGTTTAATTCAGAAGTGTATTTTTCAACTTGTCGTAATTCAAAGTTTAGAAAGAAGACCTCTTTTACGTGCATCTTCTCTGCTATTTATAGACGAATCCTACCATCAAAATTGCTTGAAAATTATCTGCTACATTCACTGCGTCGTGCACATTCATTTCGCAAAAAATCATAGGCAAAGCCCACTTCATTTTCTTAAGTCGGTACCAAGTTGAAGGGGCTCAACTCGGTATTGAGTTGATTTGTCTTGATTTCTTTTCCTTCCTTTTGCCTTATGTCTGCTTACCAATTCCATTCCTCTTCTAATCTTTGTTGACTCCTCGTTCAAAAACATCATTCTTGACTAGTTATTCTCAAGTCCGTAGAGATCCAAGAGTCAACTCGATAAGGATCCAAGGGGGCTGAGTTGTAATTTAGGCCCAATTTTAGCTATCTCTTTTGTGCTCCATTTTACCATCTTGTGATGTTTTCCAAGGCTCTAAGTCCATTTCTTTATCATTCTTAAGTCTAATTTAATCATTCGAGTCTGATTGAAGGCTGTGGAAAATTTGGCAGAAACACATACATATATTTATATCTAAACTACTATGTTACTTATTTATCATCATACTATCGCATCACACATAAATTCACCTGCAATATACACCCTATATGTCCATATGTCCTTTTTTGGAAAAAGGTACTTTATAATAAAATATAAAAGGCATATACTTCCATGATATGCCTCGTTAAAACCTTGCGATCCCCTTAACCTAAATGGTGCCTTGCCAGGAAAAAGAATACATATCATATCCATATATTAACAGTACAACAATCTGTTAGCCAGAGACCAAATTGTCAAATAGATGGAGGAGTAAAACAAAATTAGACATACTCAAAACCATTTATAAGAAAAACTTGGTGCTAAGAACCAAAAAACAACCAGAAAACTACAAACAACACAAGACACAACACATGTCCAACCAACAAAGAAAAGAAATTCTCCACCGCAAAATGAACCCACAAGCTTCTGGAGAGAGAAAATACCGATGGCTTTACTAAACTTTAGATCTAAAACTAAGACATCAAAGCAGCTCAATAACGGCAGAAATTAACTTCCTGCAAATCGAAGAAGACGAGGAACCATTAGTCATCTTGGGGGAGAAGATCAACAACAAATTCAAGGAGGATGATAGTCCACTGTTGGATCGACTTTCATGCCAAAATTATTCAAGATATGTTCCATTTCTTTACTAATCTTCTCTGTGTTTAATTTGCTATGGATTAAGTGGTTGTAATCTTGGATTATAAGATTTATTTGAACTTGAACTGGAAGCTCGTTACTTTTGAAACCCCTTGAATTTCATTCGCACCAAATGTGCCATATTTAGAGTAGCTAAAGCGATATTCTTGAAATGGTTAAGTGATTGGTTATTATTTTGATTTTGACAAAATATTTCCAATATTTGATTGATTTCGAAGGAATTTCCGATATAAATTAATCATAATATCTTCAATCATTTATCTGGAATATGAACATTTGAAAAATATATGGTCCCAATCTTCATTATGATTTACATAGAACACACATGATCGGTCGATTGCACTTTTCCATCCGCTTATTCTATCCTTTGTGTTTAATCTTTTTAATTTAACCAGAAGAGCACATATAGACATTTTAGGTGCACAATTCTTATCCCACATAATTTATTGCCCAGTTAAATTCAGAATGCTTGTTTCTGATATGATTCCATGTTGATTTAGTATTGAACCGGCCATCATTGCTAGGGATCCAAACTAGATCCTTTTTCTTTTGGTCGTGAATTTTGATATTACGCACCATGTTCTGAATTTGGGCAGGCACATACTCCATGTGATTCTTCCTTTCATTACCAGAAATTAGAATAGAGACCTTTCTATGATTTCCACCAGAGACTTCCGTAGTGTTCCACCCATATTTATTCACTAGTGAATACCCATTTTATCCATGGGTCTGACCATATATAAATGTCCTCACCATTCAATATATTTCTATCTATTACACCATTGCACTTCTATCTATTACACCATTGCACCATTGTCTTGCTTTAATTAGAGTTTTCCATGTATACGATGCATTGTTATTCATGTTACCAGTCCAAAACATGTTAATGCAATATTTATTATAATATTGGATAATGTTGGAGTTTTGATTAATACTAGACTCCATGTGTCCTAAAGTGTTATAATATTGGAAAAGAGAACGTATATAAATTATTGTCACTATTGGTACCGCTTAAAGTAACGTAAAATATTATTTTATCGAAAAGATCTATAAGCAATGAGTTCGACCAAACTGTCACACCGCTAGGAAAGGAGATGTATGAACATTAGTATTTGAATTGTTCAATGTTAACCACTGAGTGAATTCGCACATTTGAGTCTCAATCGTATTTGTGAATTCCTTGAAAACCACACGATTTAGTTTGTTTAGAAAGTGTTAGAAATTAATTATATTAACTGAAATTTAAGAAATATTAATTATTATTGTATTTGGAGTTTGGAGTTTGGGTAAAGTGAGGCAACTTCTAGAAATGTTCAAGAAATTATTTAGATGTGTGTTTTACATGCACATTTCGATGTAGTATATCAATGATATTTGAATGGGCTTTAAATATATTTAATTGCTTAATGGATTTCGGAATTTTTTGGTCCATGAAGAGGACCATCCATGATCGGCCATGAAAGGAAATAAAGTGGATTAGATGTTGATCTAAACATAAATGCAATTAAAGAAAGGTAGTTTTAAAGAGAGGAAGATGAAAGGTCTCTTTTATCTCTTTAAATACCAAATCTTTCACATTAATTCTTTTTTAACTCGTTCTTTTTTGCTTCCTCGTTCTTAAAATCATGATTGGTAAAGGTGGTTCATTCAATTCTAACAACAGCGAATGGTGATTCAGCCAATTTAGGAGACTATTATCAAATCGAACTATCACGAAGGGAAAGATCTAATTAGGTACAATTCTTATATCATATTACATGTTCATATATGCTCGCTCATGACCATGTTGATGCGGTTGATATGTTTTAATTGCCATTGAATTTGATATAATTTAAAATTGCTATTTATGTTGTATAGATAAAATTCAAAACGAAACTTATGCTGCAACAGAATTTTGAATTATACATTAAGTGAAGTTAAGTTAATCATGTTAATTAAATCATACAAGTTATGTTTCATTTAATTTCAATTTTTTTATGTATGTGTATGTGCATAAATTGATTATTTAATTAGTAATTTGAATGGTGCAAAATTATACACACACACACATATCCAAAATTGCTTATACGTATATTTCATAATGTAAAGTAGATTTAAAATATATACTTAGTAAATCATTTTAAGGCAAAATAAATTTAATATATCAAATTTATAAATTAAATACATTTAGTATAATTAACATCGAATTATTCAAATATGGATTTAATAAATATTTTTATATTGTTTGAAATAGTAAGATGCAAATTATATTTGAATATTTGACCAAGTTGTGTTCAAATTTTAAATTAAGAAATTTTGATATTTACTAAGAAAAGATATGAGTGTGAAATTTATTTTAATTATTTTGAAATAATTATTTATGTATGTATGTATGTATGTATAAACTTAATTTTATAATTATATGAATGTGTGTGTATGTCTCTCTATATATATTACATACTATTTGGACCAAAAGTGGAACAAACATCCAATCCAGTATCATATATAAAAGGAAAGAGAATAAAAAAAAGAACACACAATTTTTATAATATTGTAACGACCCGCCTTTCATTCCATAGAAAGACGCATCATTAAGAAGAAAGAAAGGGATAGAAGAAGAAAAGAAAGAGAAAGAAGAAAGACAACAACATCAGAGAACTCACAGCGGAACGAATAAAATATAATATATCACATAAAATATTACATAGTATCATATTACATCAGAGTGAACAACTTATACAACACATATTAGACAGTTATAATCATCTGTCTAACTATACAACCCAAGTACATCAGAGCAAACAGATACAATTCAAACACATCAGAATCACTATATATATCTACACGTCGAACCCTCCTACTCCATATCTCCTCCAGAACTCGTCAAAGCAATCCTGAATCACTTGACTACTCATACATAATATGAGTACCCAAGAGTTTAATAAAAACAGAAAATAAACACTCGGGTTAGACATGGTTCTGGTGTGAGTAAACGGGTTTAAAGTTGTTTAACTTTAGAAAATCCTTTGAAAAGAAAAGGTATCACGTAAGACTTCCCACACATAAATATGGAAAAGTTTTTATCTTACGCTAACCAAAACATTTGATGGGAAATCCAGTGATATATAATAGTGTCTAGGGTTTTCAAGTAAATAAGAAATAGCCGAAATTGTTACATCTATTAAATTCCAGCTACTAGCCACAAAAGTGGGTAATACAATCAAAATCGTAGGGTCTCGTAGGAAGAATGGGTTTCCATCAATGGCAGGGCTACTGGGGTACTGTCCGTCACAGTACGTGGCTTAGATCAACGTACCGAGGAGCCACCCTAACTCCCCTGCAACACAAGGCCGGGACCATCCCTTACTGGACAGTCTCGAACAAGACAACCCCGGCAGTTGTCCGGAATCAACCGCCCCACACAGCCGAAATAAAAAGGGACTTCTAGATAGGGGAAAATCTTGTCCTGAAATGGGCGTTGCCCACCTAGCCTTGCCGCACCTCCCCTGTTTTAGCCATTCCCGGGTTGATGAGGCTTGAGGCTACGATTACCTTTATAGGACACATTTATCTTAGAATGCTCATCGCCCACCCGACGATGTTCTGAAAGCATTCAATCCATACAAGTCCGTTCCGGGTTCGAACGAAACCGAAGGCACTATCCCGTTGCACTCATATTAGAATCACCCTCAGAGTCAACGACGATAACCCTTGCACTCTGAATCACCATCTCGAACCTGAATGTATCATTCCGTCAAACTCATCACGGAATCACCCTCAGAGTTATACCGACGAATAGTCCTTACATCTCGAGTCTTCACACTTCACTTGAGATTCACGACCTAACGTTTAATTTGGATCGATGTGGTTTTTGGAATTCCAAATTTGGAAATCCGATCCCGGTCTCATTGAAATCCAAACGCCATCTTAATGTCCAAGTGAATTTAGTTTGAACAATTAATTCAATTATCATTATCTATTACACACAGATAGATAAATTACATATCACAATAGATAGTCACATTCTCATTATAAACAGATAACTCGTATCATCATCACAACAGATAATCATCACAAACAGATAATCCACAAACAGATAATCCATATTATCATACTTTAATTAAGCATCCATATCACATAGATATAACTCATCTCATTTCTGAGATTACAACCATCCAAAGAAATATCAATTTCATCCATAAGCAAAGATTTATTAAACAACATCTATAATTAATTTAAAATGAACTAAATTAATTACTTCTATCTTTGATTAATTTAAAATAAATTAAATTAATTACCATATTTATAAATCCTGCTTATATATTCATTAATTAATTAACCTAGTTAATTAATCATTCTCTAAGTATTCATCTTGATTAAACACCTTTGATTAATCATTCTCTAATTACAATAAGTAATTAGTCTTTAATTAATTACACTAATTAATTAACCTTAATCATAAGTAATTAACACTTATTTACTTCATTTATTAATTAACTATAATTAATTACATTTATCCTTAATTAATTACATTAATTAATCACTAAATTATCAATTATTCCTTAATTAAACAATTCTTAATTACATCATTAATTATATTAATTAATGATATCTAATTTTTATTTAAATTAATTACTTAATTTAAAATTAATTACATTTAGTAATTAATCTACAATTATTAATCACCTTGATAATATTAATCCAGTAATTAACTACCCTTAATTACTCATAACAAATTAACTATCCCACAATTAATTATCTTCATTAATTAATCCCCTGATTAATTACAAAAGTAATTACCCAAATTACTTCATTAAAAATCATCTTCACTAATTACATTCCAGTAATTTTCCTTCATTACTTCTCTAAGTAATAATGCTCCATTAATTACACTAAGTAATTACTCTCATTAAACCATCAAATGATTTTTTAAATTAATTAAACTAAATTAATTAATCTAAACAAATCACATTATCAAAATTAATTACAATAAGTAATTAATCCCTTAATTACTTTATCAAGTAATTATAATTAACCATCAACAATTTATTATCTTCAATTAATTAATCTAATTAATTATCATAATTAATCACATTAATTAATTACCTAATTATCCTTAGATAATTATTTTTATTGATTAACAACATTTTCTTTAATTACTTACTTAAGAAAAATTATCTTATATTAATCATATTTAATTAAAAGTTAATCCAAATCATTATTTAAAAATAAATAAATAAGTAAATTCTTAATTATCTTAATTATTTCCAAAATAATTCATTTACTTATTAATGACTTATTTAACATTCAAATGTATTTAAAACAATACATTTCTAAATTTAATTCAAATTCCATTTTAAAATTTAATATTTAAAATGTTTAACTATTTAAACATTAATCCAAATTTAAATAAATTTATTCCTTAAAATAAAAGTGAAAACATTCATTACTTATATAAGATACTTATATAAGAAAAGTTTAAAACAAATTACTTAATTTTATTAAAGAAATCAAGCCTTTAAAATAATTTGATTATCTAACTTTTATAGTTTTAATTCAAATATTAAAGAAAAGAATTTTTATCATGTTTAAACTTATTTGAAACAACTCATTTTAAAATCTACTTTAGAACATTTGAACTTGATTAACATTTAAGATTTACAAAAACTGCTAAACTCAAAATCTGGCTTCATTGTAGGCTTAAAACCATATTTTTGTCTTGATTTAAAACTTGATTTAAATCTTTCTTAAATTAAAAAAAAATCATTTTAAAAAAAACTTTGAATTCAAAAGTTCACTTGAATTCAATTTCAAACTTTGCATTTAAAAAAATCCTGTTCAAATTCTGCTTTAAAAATCTAAATTCATTCAAGTTTTAAAAAAACTGCATACTGACAGTTTAATAACCTGCAACAAAAACTACCCGAGACCTCCCCATACATGCTTCGAGTAAACAACCTAAAACTTTGAGTCAACTGCTTGTTCTACCCAAGTGCATCTTCGAGACATAACACTGCACCATCCCCAAATAGTTCATCAGAAATTATTATGTGCATAGTGCATATGCACCGGCGCTCCGGCAGCTTCCAGCCACCCCAACCAACTTCACCAAGTCGCCGACAATCCCTCAACTTGATCACGACCTCCAGAGAACTCGCTGCTGTTCGAATTTAAAATTCGAGATTATCAATCAACCTGAAACATCACCCAGCAACATTCCCAAACCTGTCAACATCGCTCACACCCATCTCCGACCATCATATCACCTGCGACTCCGGCCATCGCTCCATCCACATCCCCTTTCAACATTCCCAAACCCTTGCATCACTCGATGCAACAGAGAACACGAGATGCAACCAAAACTTCAACCACTCAAAAATTAGGGTTAGAACCTGTAATGGCCAACCACTGTCGTCACTACCCTCTGACACTACATCTGACAAATTTCCCTTACTCATCCATCAGTACTCCACCTCCAGGAAAAACCACAGTTTCCAAAATCCACTAGATCACCGTATAAACCCAAAAAAAACTTCCAATATGTTCATCTCAGACAAGCTCACTAAATAGCTAACTAAAAAATGTGGTTTTTGTTTTAAAAATCATGATTTCATTCATGCATATAAAACTGTTTTAATAATTAAAGATGTTTGACATACTTGCTTCTTGAAATTATTAACTGTTGTTAGTGTTTCAGAGGCAACGGTTCTAAATAAAACTAAATTTTGATTTATAACCATAATTTCATACTAAACAAACATCATTTTGTTTACATAATAATTTCTAACGGAAATCAAACAAGTTGATAAGGTATTTCTATTAAAACTTAGTTTTAAAAACAGAAAACAGGTGATCAGGTTTACTGTAAACACACACACAGATATATATATATGTTTATAAATATTCACACACAATATTCATCACAATAAAAATCATACAAGCATATACATTCCCATATATTCACATGCAGCAGATAATTTGAGCTTTTTGCATTGAGGTTACTCACTTCTAAAAAGGAACAGAGCAGTTTCATCCAAACAGTTCTGATTTCTGTGAATTAGAACTTGAATTCTGAGAAATTTTGTTTAGCTTTGATTTTAAAAGGAAAAACTGTTTTTAAATTAAAGAAATTTACTCACATTATAGAAAAATGCAGAGGACAACTACGTTGCAATTCTGTATTCCTGGAACTGTAATTTTGTTAGTTGAATCTGGTACTTTGAAAATTAAGTTTGCTTGCTGATTTTACTTCCAGATTTGATTACTGAAGTTGATCTTGCTGTAGTTGATTTAAATTTGCAGCTGAACTCCATTCTTCTTGCTTAGATTTGAATTAAAGTTGATCTTTAACATATTTTAGATTTGAGAATTGAATTTGCAGATCTGGTTTGCAGACTTGGTTGAATTTGTTTTGAAGATCTTAAATTGTATTTGGGTTTTGCATTTGGTTTTTGAGTTTTCTTTCTAAAGTCTGATTTCTGTTTGAAGATAATGTTTAAACAAAATGAATTCCTACGTTTCTCTTGACTAAAATAATTATTTCAAAAATAAATTAACATGACACTTGTTATCTTAATAATGTAGAGTAATTACAAGTGTCTCCTTATTATTTTAAAAGCTTAACACATGTTCAACTTAATATAAAAATAAATTTCTTAATTTTATAAAGGTTTTTAAATTTCTTCTTAAATAATTTCTTATTTACATTTAACACGTTTTAAATGTTTTATCTATATTTAGCCTTTACATGTTTATAAATAAATTTCTTTTATAACATTACCTATTTTAATGATTGTTTGAATATTTTTAAAATAATATTTTAAAACTAAATTTTCAAAAGAGAAAATTTAGAAGGAAAAAGAATGTTGAAATTCAATTTTATCCCAAAGTTTTCAAATCAAAATATTATACTATAATGTAAGTGAACTAAATCTATTTCAAAAGAAAACAATTTTTAAAATAAAACAAAATAAATTTTTATAATAAAATGCTATTTAAACTATTATATTTTTAAACAAAATAAATATTTACTTATATTTCTTTTGAAAATATAAGATAGACCTTTAAATTAACCTTTGAAAAGTTTCAATACTAATTTCAATTAATTTAATCAATTCATAATTTATACATCTATATATATAATTTGAAAATATTCCTATTAAATTTAAATTTAAATCAAATTCTCTATTTACAATGCATACACATATATACATTATCAATAGAATTATTTTTTTAAAATATGCTTAGGAAGAAAGTTTTATTATTCAAATATTTTAACTTTTGAAAAGAATAAAATTCCCAAATATAAATTATCATTATTATAAATTTTGAAAAGAATATCATTTGACAAATTAAATAATTATTAATCTCCAAAAGATAATTTCTGTTTGAATTAGATTATTAAATCAACATTTCACATTTTAAAATAATTATTAATGAAGTTATTAAATAAATATTGCCTAAATTTCCGGGACATCACAAATATTTTGGCAAATACTCCAGCCTACCTCCGCCTTTCTATTGACTGTATTTTTCTCCTGCCAAGTATTGTTGACAAGTCTATACCACTTAACTTGGGTATGAGTTGTACAGAGTTTAATTCAGAAGTGTATTTTTCAACTTGTCATAATTCAAAGTTTAGAAAGAAGACCTCTTTTACGTGCATCTTCTCTGCTATTTATAGACGAATCCTACCATTAAAATTGCTTGAAAATTATCTGCTACGTTCTCTGCACCATGCACGTTCATTTCGCAAAAAATCATAGGCAAAGCCCACTTCATTTTCTTAAGTCGGTACCAAGTTGAGGGGGGGGGGTCAACTCGGTACTGAGTTGATTTGTCTTGATTTATTTTCCTTCCTTTTTCCTTATGTCTGCTTACCAATTCCATTCCTTTTCTAATCTTTGTCGACTCCTCATTCACGAACATCATTCTTGGCTCGTTATTCTCAACTCGGTAGAGATCCAAGAGTCAACTCGATGAGGATCCAAAGGGGATGAGTTGTAATTTAGGCCCAATTTTAGCTATCTCTTTTGTGCTCCATTTTACCATCTTGTGATGTTTTCCAAGGCTCTAAGTCCATTTCTTTATCGTTCTTAAGTCTAATTTAATTATTCGAGTCTGATTGGAGACTGTGGAAAATTTGGCAGAAACACATACATATATTTATATCTAAACTACTATGTTACTTATTTATCATCATACTATCACATCACACATAAGTTCACCTGCAATATACACCCTATATGTCCTTTTTTTGGACAAAGGTACTTTATAACAAAATATAAAACGCATATACTTTCATGATGTGCCTCGTTAAAACCTTGCAATCCCCTTAACCTAAATGGGCGCCATGCAAGGAAAAAGAGTACATATCGTGTCCTTATATTAACAGTACAACAATCTGTTAGATAGAGACTAAGTTGTCAAATAGATGGAGGAGTAAAACAAAATTAGACATACTTAAAACCATCTATACGAACAACTTGGGGCTAAGAACCGAAAAACAACCAAAAAATTACAAACAACACAAGACACAATACGTGTCCAACCAACAAATAAAAGAAATTCACCACCGCAAAATGAACCCACAAGCTTCTGGAGAGAGAAAATACCGATGGCTTTACTAAACTTTAGATCTAAAACTAAGACATCAAAGCAACTCAATAATGGCAGAAATTAACTCCTTACAAATGAAGAAGACGAGGAACCATTAGTCATCTTGGGAGAGAAGATCAACAACAAATTCAAGGAGGATGATAGTCCACTGTTGGATCGACTTTCATGCCAAAATTATTCAAGATAAGTTCCATTTCTTTACTAATCTTCTCTGTGTTCAGTTTGCTATAGATTAAGTGGTTGTAATCTTGGATTATAAGGTTAATTTGAACTTGAACTGGAAGCTCGTTACTTTTGAAAACCCGAGAATTTCATTCGCACCAAATGTGCCATATTTAGAGTAGCTAAAGCGATGTTCTTGAAATGGTTAAGTGATTGGTTATTATTTTGATTTTGATAAAATATTTCCAATATTTGATTGATTTCGAGTGAATTTCCGATATAAATTTGAAGCTTAATCATAATATCTTCAATCATTTATCTGGAATATGAACAGTTGAAAAATATATGGTCCCAATCTTCATTATGATTTACACAGAACACACATAATCGGTCGATTGCACTTTTCCATCTGCTTATTCTATCCTTTGTGTTTAATCTTTTTAATTTAACCAGAAGAGCACACATAGACATTTTAGGTGCATAATTCTTATCCCATATAATTTATTGCCCAGTTAAATTCAGAATGCTTGTTTCTGATATGATTCCATGTTGATTTAGTATTGAACCGGCCATCATTACTAGGGATCCAAAACCAAAAATACTTTTGCTTTTGGTCGTGAATTTTGATATTACGCACCGTGTCCTGAATTTGAGCAGGCACATACTCCATGTGATTCTTCGTTTCATTACCAGAAATTAGAGTAGAGACCTTTCTGCGGTTTCCAACAGAGACTTCTGTAGTGTTCCACCCATATTTATTCACTAGTGAATACCCATTTTATCCATGGGACTGACCATATATCAATGTGCTCACCATTCAATATTTTTCTACTATTACACCTTTGCACCATTGTCTTGCTTCAAGTAGAATTTTCCATGTATACGATGCATTGTTATTCATGATAGCGATCCAAAACATGTTAATGCAATATTTATTGTGCATCCATTTAGCCCAGATTGATTCCTTTTGAATAAAGTTCCAAACCAATTTAATTGCCACAGCTTTTACAATTTCCTCAATTTTTCTAAGTCCAAGGCCATCCTCGCTTTTAGTTTTACAAACATCATCCAAACAAATCTTGTGGGCTTTCGATTTCCGTATAAAATTGGCACAAAGAGAATTTATTCTCTGGACAATGGCTATTGGAAATTGAGTGAAATGCAGCCAAAATTGAACCATTGGGTGTATTACAGTTTTCACTAGTTCAATTTTGCCACCGATATCCAGCATTTTACTATTCCAATGGCTAATTTTTTTAATTGATTTTATCTGTTAAGTATCCAAGTCTCTAGCTTTGAGAATATTGTTAGATAATGGAATGCCTAAATACATCATAAGAAGGTTGCCAATTTTTATGTTTAAAGTATCTGTTGTTTGTTGCTTTAGTTTATCTCCTTCGCTGAAAAATAAAGTTGATTTGTTTTCATTCAAATCAAGGCCAGACAATCTATTCAAAAGTTAAAATACATGCAAGATACAGTCAACATTTTCCTTTGTGGCCTTGGCCATGATCAAAATATCATCAGTGTAAAGTAAGTGGGTAATCATGGTTTATATTATAAATAGGGGTGACATTTCCTTTCAAGTATTCCACTTCTAGACTTATTGTGTGGAATTCCATAGCGATCGAAAATAGGTAAGGGAAGAGCAGATCACCTTATCTTTGTCCCCTCGAACTCTCGATAAATCCAAATGGAGTTCCATCAATTAGCACCGAAAATGAAGGCGTAGCCATACACTCATAAATGAGATTAGAAAATAATATAGGAAAACCCATGGAAATCAGCGTATGATGAATAAATTCTTTATTTATTTTATCATAAGATTTGTGCAAATCAATTTTTATGCAAAAAATGTTTGAATTTTTCCTATTAAAGCCTCTAACCATTTCATAAGTAAGTAAAGAAATTTTTCATGATTAATCTTCCAGGAATAAATGCATTTTGATTATAAGAAATAAGGTCCTCCGTATAGGGTTTTAGTCGATTACAGAGAAGATTGGCTAAAATCATGTATGTGACTTTGCATAGGGAGATCAATCTAAAATCAGGCATGTCAATAGATCAGGTTTTTTTAGGATTAAGAAAATGAAAGTATGATTGATTTCACAGATAATTTTACCCGACTGGAGAATACTATTTATAGCATTCCAAATATCATTTTTAAGTTGCTCCCAATGCATTTTGAAGAATTTTGAATTCATACTGTCAGGCCCAGGGGAGCTGTTATCATTTATTTGAAACACAGCAGTTTTTATTTCTTCTTTTTGGAAAGGCTTGCATAAATTTTCCCTTGCATTCTCAAATAGGATTTTTCTTACAGATAATGCCTGGAAATTGATGAGTGGCTTGAGATGATGAAAACAACCCAGTGAAATAATTGATAGCTTCGAACGCTATCTTTTCTAATGCCGATGACCATGTACCATTTTTGTTTAGAACAAAATTATTTCTACATTTAGGATTAGACACATTAACCCTATTATAGAAGAAGTTGGTTGGCTTATCAAATTTTATCAGCCAGTTTATTTCATTCGTTGATCATTGATAACTGCAATTTTCCTCATCATAGAGTGAATTTGAGATGATTTTGAACTATATTGTTCAACTAGATTTTCATTCAATGGATTTAGGAAAAATTGATTATATAATTCATTAGCTTCTTCATTTAATCGAGACATCAATTTATGTTACTTTTATCTTTTCTCCAAACTTTCAGTGCAGATTTACCTCCTTCAATCTGCACAAAAAGATGTGCAGAGGATTACCTTGGAACTCTTTTGAAAATGCATCTTGAATGGAGGAATGATAATCTTCTTGAAGATGCCAGGAATTGCTATATCTAAAGGTATTAAATGATTTCTTTTGTTAGGTATCATAAACGTGATATTAATATGGGAATGATCACTAATAGAGTGATGCCAAAATTAGCGCCAAACTGATTAAATATATCCATCCAAAGAGAGTTAACAAAAACACGATCTGTCTTACTATATATAGAAAAATATTGACCACCTCTCCAAGTAAAATAGTTTCTAGTAAAATCTGGCTCCATCAATTTAGATAAGGAAATGCAATCAGTAAACTCATGTTTGCCCATCGAATTATATAGACCATTATTAATTCTATCCTTTGACAAGAGGATAGAGTTAAAATCTCCCCCCACAATCCATGGGAGCCTAAAATTAGTTGATTTTTCCATAAGGTATTTTCATAATTCATTTCTCCTTGCCTCATCATTTAAATTATAGACCGTCGTACATAAAATACTAACACCATTAGCATTGTGTAAAATACAAGAGATGAATTGCTCACTAGAATGCAATATGATGTTTGACCATTGAACTGAATCTCATATAATTAGAATTCTACTTTTTGGTCATTAGAGATATTATGACCAAAACTCTTAATTGATTACACATCTCATATTTATGACATCTTAATTTATACCCCATAAATAAGAATATGACTACCCATTTGTATAGTTAAAACCCTGCTAAAGCCTCACAAAACCCCCCGCTATAGGGAATAGCGCTCTTCGACTGCTACTCTATTTCAATATAGCACAACTGGATAGTAGATCTGCTTTAATGTTGAATTTGGTACTTGAATTCCAACGTGAAAGAAGGAGTTGCGGAGGCGGAGGAGACGCAGGCGAAACCTTAGAAACTAAAATCACATTGCGTAGAGAAAGCTGGAAGTGGACTGTTAGGTCTTGGAAGGATTTGAAGCGGTGAGAAAAGGAAGCTTCGTTCGGCAAAGTGATTTCGTTCGGTAAAGTTGAAGACGAGTTTTGGGGCAGTGATTTGTCGAACGAAATATTTCGTTCGGTGATTTATAATGTCGCTTCAGATTTATTATTCAATTGTCGAACTAAGCTTTGAACAAAATACTGGTCCATATTTCACGTTCGCCAATTGGAAGATGTTGGTCCATATTTCTCGTTCGGCAATTGGGAGATGCCGGTCTAGATTTGAAGTGCAATTTGCCGAATCAAATTGTGCGGGACCAAATGCATGCCGAACCAAACTCCATGGATGCTATATAGCAGCTATCCCTCCTCATTTCTTCACTCTATAAATAGAGGAGCTTCTGGAGAACAATGATAGCCATACTAGAGAGATAAAACTCTGCAGAATTTTGTCTGTATTGTAAATTTTTCTTATGTATAGCCTCTAAAAGTGAACCAATCTTGTAGCTCTAATCTTTCAGTGATTATTAAAATCTCCTCTTCCTAAGTGAATGTGACTGTCTGTTCTGAGGTTTATCTCTATTTTTTTCGTCTCATTACAATCACGATCCAGTTATTTTCCGTTGTGTTGAGATTTTTATTTCCGTAGACTAATCATTTGAAGAGATTTTCCCCAACAGTCTGGTATTAGAGCTGCAAGATTGATTGAGGAGCATTAGACACTATGGAAGGAGATGAAGCGACTCCAGTTGTTACAAGACCATATACTAGAGGGATTTATATCGCATCGGGATCACAGTTGACAATTGAGAAATGGAATGAGGATAAAGACTTCAAGAAGTGGCAATGGAGGATGAAGGCTATTTTAATGAGGAATGAAGTCCATCCAGTAGTGTTTGCCCTTGAGGAGTTGACGGCTAACATCTCAGTCGCGGAAAGGAAGGAGATGAAGAAATAGGCATTTACTACTTTACAACTAGCTATGAGAGAGAATGTCATTTTAGAGTTTAGCAGTGTGTCCACTACTAGGGCATTTGGACCAAGCTGGAAAATCTCTACTTAAAGAAATCTCTGACTAACCGTCTGATATTACTGAAGAAATTTTTCACCATGCGGATGAGAGAGGCTACTTCAGTGAAATAACATCTTAATTTCTTTGATGATTCGTGATGAAGATGAAGATCGTTGACTTGAAGATGGACAGGGAGAAAATGGAAATGATTCTTTTGTGTTCTCTTCTGGAGCGATACACAGGTTACGCTAACGGCCTTATCTTCGCTAGAGACACATTACCAGTGGAAGATGTGACGTATGGCCTTCTACCTGATGGCTTGAGAGATCAGATGAAGGAGATAAGTGAAGGAAGTAGATGTGGAAGTAGTAGTCACGGCCTATTTGTTGAAAGACGAAGAGAAGATAAGAAGAATTGACACTCTATAGGGCATTCCAAGTCCAGGAAGCCCGGTAATGACAATAGAGGAAAGTCTAAAGACAAGAAGTGCTTTATCTGTAAGAAATCTGTGCATTTGAAAAAGGATTGTCCAGGTTTGAAGAAGAAGGAAGAAGACAGATCATGATCATATGCGATGGAGAAGTATGTATCTAACGATGTGTTGTCTGCAGCAGTGCGGATGTCTTAGACCATTGGGTGCTGGACTCGGGGGCGTATTTCCATATGGCACATAATAAGGATTACTTCAGTTCTTTTGTTGGACGAGAGGGAAGCTCTATTCTTATGAGTAATGATGCTAGCTGTAGAGCAACGGGTGAAGGTACAGTGAGGATCGTGATGTTTGACGGAGTGGTACGCACTTTGACAGGTGTCCAGTATGTTCCAGGTCTTCGAAAGTCCTTCTTTACGACAATTGGCCTATTTGGGATGCAAGGTAACTATCGAGAAGGAAAGTCCGAAGGTTTCGAGGGGTATACTAGTTCTTATGAAAGGAGATGTGTTCCGAAATCTGTGTTTGCTGAAAGGAACCACAATTGTTGGAGAGTCATGTGTTGGAGTAGATTCTTGTGCATTGGATTCCACAAAGATTTGGCATCTCAGGTTGGGTCATATTTCACAAAAGGGCTTAGAGTTGCCTCGAAGATGGAAGATGATCAAAGGAGGAAGCTTCGACAAAATGGACTTCTATTAGAAGTATGTGTTAGGCAAGCAAACTAAAGCATCTTTTGGAGTTGGACTCCATAAATCGAGGCGAGTACTTTAGTACGTGCATACAGATATTTGGGGATCCGTTGCTACTCCTCTTGGAGGAGCAAAGTATTTTGTCTCTTTCATTGATGACTTTTCTTAAAAGGTATGGGTGTATGTGATGAAGGCCAAATCAGAGTGTTTTGAGAAGTTCAAAGACTGGAAAGCGCTTGTTAACAACCAATCTAGTTCTAGGTTGAAGGTGTCGAGATCTGATAATGCTAGTGAATTTGTCTCTTGGGAGTTCCTCGACTTTTGTAGACAATATGTCATTCAGATACATTTCACTACACCCAGAGATCCGCAATCCAATGGGGTTGCAGAAAGGATGAACATGACTCTACTAGAGAAGGCTCGTTGCTTGAGATTGACGGCGGGCTTATCTAGAGGCTTTTGGGCTAAGGCATAATCAGCTGCAGTGCATATCATAAATCGAATTCCATGCTCAACCATAGATGGGTAGATTCCAGAGGAAAAGTGGAGAGGTGAAGCAGTGTATCTTGGTTACTTTCGAATTCTTGGTTGTCCCGTATACGTTCACCATACATGTGATGATAAGTTGGAGGCTAGAGCATGCAAGGGCATATTAATGGGATACACCGATGGTATCGAAGAGTATCGAATTTGGAACCATGTTGATCGGAAGATTGTTCATTCTAAACATGTTACTTTTGATGAGTCTGCTATGTTCAATCCGAAGGAGAAGCTACCTACCACATCAAAAGATTCTGATAGGCCTAAGAAGATGGAAGAAGTTTCCGTGTTCCAACAAAATAGTAGAGTTGTTGTTGATGCTATCGAGGAAAACGCAGTTGATGAAACATCATAGGATAGTCCACAGGTACCTTCTAGTAGTGCTAGTGATGTGCATGAATTTAGAGGAAATTCAGTTCAAGGTGGAGCTGAAAGGAGTTTAGGTGGAGCAGTACCTACCCGGATCAGTCGTAGGACTGTTAGGCCGCGCGAAAGGTATGGTGATTGGGAATTTGCGAACCTTAGCCTTAAAGATCAGTTTGACATTGCCTTACATATGGTTCTTGAGGAGCCACTTGATCTTGATGAAGCTTTGAAGTCATGTGACAGTTCGAAGTGGATGTGCGCTATGCAAGAGGAGTCAGAGTCGTTGAAGAAGAACAAGACTTAGGATTTGGTACCACCTCCTCAAGGAAGCTGAGCCATAGGTTGCAAGTGGTTGTTCAAGGTGAAGGATGATGGGAAATACAAGGTTAGACTAATTGCTAAAGGGTTTTCACAAAGAAAGAGAGTGGAGTATGATGAAATATTCTCTCCAGTAGTGAGGCATGCATACATCCGCATTTTGCTTGTTATCGTCGTAGCTCATGACTTGGAGCTGGAGCAACTAGACGTGAAAACCGCTTTCTTGCACGGAGACTTGGATTAGACCATCTACATGAATCAGCCAAAAGGATTTGTTGTAGATGGAAAAGAAAATTGGGTTTGCAAATTGAAGAAGTCGTTATATGGACTTAAGCATTCGCCAAGACAATGGTATAAGAAGTTTGACTCTTTTATGCTTTCGCTTGGTTTTGATTGTAGCATCAAAGACGCTTGTGTATACTTCAAGCATTTAAAGAATGGTAGATGGGTGTACCTACTCTTGTACGTTGATGATATATTGATTGCTTCCAAGGATAAGGCTGAAATCGATAATTTAAAGCTTAACCTAAAAGCAGAATTCGAAATGAAAGATCTTGGAGAAGCAAAAAAAATTTGGATATGGAAATCCAAAAGGATAGAAGGCTAGGACTTTTGAGCCTAACTCAAAAGGAGTACATTCACAAGGTTCTTGCTTGGTTGGATATGGAAAGGGCAAAGACAATCAACACACCCATGCCTTTGCACATACAGCTTTCTATTAAAGGCTCTCCGATCTCGGAAAAAGATAAGGCTTATGTGATGAAGGTCTCATATGCAAGTGCAGTTGGCAGCTTGATGTACGTCATGGTTTGCACTAGGCCTGACATTGCACAGGCGGTTGGATTGGTGAGTAGGTTCATGGAAAATTCAGAAAAGATGCATTGAGAAGAAGTAAAGTATATCTTTAGATACTTTAGAGGAACTCCAAACCATGAACTTGTCTTTGGTGGCAGAGGAAGAGATTTCGTCATGGTTGGACTTTATGATTTTGGCTATGCTGGTGAGAGAGATCGAAGGGAGTCAAACTCCGGATATGTGTTCACCATTGGTGTGACATCGATCAGTTGGAAAGCGAGGTTGCAGATGATTGTGGCTTTGTCTAGAGGCAGAGCTCATAATTGCGGTTGAAGCAGCGAAGGAGGCGCTTTATTTGAGGCGATTGCTGTGTGATTTGGGCTTCGAATACGAAGGCATGGATGTGTACTATGACAATCAGAGCGCAATCCATTTAGCTGAAAATCTGGCACTCAACTTGAGGACAAAGCATATTGAGGCAAGAGAGTCATTCCTCGTCTTGGTGACTGAAGAGAAGCTAGTTCATCTACAGAAAGTTCACACAAAGAAGAATGCAGCAGACATGTTTACCAAGTCATTGCCTGCTGCTAAGTTCGAGCATTGCTCAGACTTGATTCGCTTAATGAAGTGCTAGGTGCCACAGGATGACATGGGGGGAGAGTTGAGATGGTTCATGAAGACGTTTGTTTTCATATTGTAGATTGATAGGTCCTACATGGATTGGATATTTCGAACACTTTGTTGACGGACGGTGGCCTTTCTGGAGTTCGTTGATAGAGTGTAATGGGTAATGGCATTATCGAAGCTCATTAGGTAAGTATCCATTGCTTGGAGCATGAAGGTGTATATCAAGGTGGAGATTGTTGAATTTGTTACCTGAATTCCAACGTGAAAGAAGGAGTTACGGAGAAGGAGTTACGGAGGAGGAGATAGGGGAAACCCTAGAAACTAAAATCACATTGCATAGAGAAAGCTAGAAGTGGACCGCAAGGGCTTGGAAGGATTTGGAGCGGTGAGAAAAGGAAGCTTCGTTCGGCAAAGTGATTTCATTCGGTAAAGTTGAAGACGAGTTTTGGGACGGTGATTTTCCGAACGAAATATTTCGTTCGGTGATTTGTAATTCCGCTCCAGATTTATTATTCAATTGTTGAACCAAGCTTTGAACAAAATACATGTTCAGATTTCACATTTGGCAATTGGAAGATGCCGGTCCAGATTTCTCGTTCGGCGATTGGGAGATTACCGATTTCTCGTTCGACAATTGGGAGATGCCGGTACAGATTTGAAGTGCACTTCGCCGAATCAAATTGTACCGGACTAGATGTATGTCGAACCAAACCCCTGGACAGTTATATAGCATCTACCCCTCCTCATTTTTTCACTCTATAAATAGAGGAGTTTCTGTACAGCAATGGTAGCCATCTTAGAGAGCTGAAACTCTGCATAATTTTATCTGTATTGTAAATTCTTCTTATGTATAGCCTCCAAAAGTGAGTCAACATTCTAACTCTAATCTTTCAGTGGTTAATAAAATCTCATCTCCCCAAGTGGACGTACATTGTCTCGCGGTAGTGGAACCACTATAAATACCGGTGGTATTTATTTTTCCTACATTGCATTGATCTGTGGCTGTCTGTTTTGGGGTTTATCTCTGTTTCGTCTCATTAAAATCACGATCCAGTTGTTTTTCACTGCGTTGGGTTTTTTATTCCCTTAGACTGATCATTTGAAGGCATTTTCCCCAACATTTAGAACCCTCCATTTTCCGCTACACCCGCTAAATCAAAGCTTTTTAGCATCCGCTTTAGCAATATTAATGTACAAAGGTTGGTTTGACTATTTCTCTTTTAAACAAAATCAACAAAGTTAGGATAAAGACCTAATTCTAAGGCATAAGTGCATAGTATAAGTTAGAAATCTATTATAGTCATTAAGTCTAGTCTACAGAAACAATGATATTCTTTGGTTTTGCTATAGAAGATTAAACAATATTTGCTTTTTAATATAAATGACGTGGGAAAAAGAATAAATGAACTTTAAATATTTGATTTTATATTTAGTGAAATTTTTGCATTTCCGCTATTTTCTGTTGTATCCTGCTTTATCTCTACTATAACTTTCTGCACGTCCTCCGTTATAGAATCGCTAAGCACTTTAACTGCACAGCTACCCATACCTAAGTAATAGAAAAACAAAACTTCCAACCAATTACACGTAGCTACACACCTATATGTTATCATGTCATGTTACGAATATATGAGATATATTCAAAATAATCATCAAATAAATTTAATTAATAAGATTAGCTAAATACATATAAAATACTTTAAAATAAAATTTGATTTTATTATAATTAACAGATTGGGTCTAGTGCTAGTTAATAGATTTCACAAGCTATTATGAGAACTTTATTTGAAATTTACTCATTTTACATGCTACCAGAAGGGGTCGAACCCAACAGTAATATGCATAATAATCACAAGTGCCTCCCTAGAAACCCTCTAGTTATGTCTTTCAATGGTAATCTTGCATCCCATGATGCCAACTGGCTTAAATAGATCAAAGACTTCTTACGACCTGAAACATAGCGGACATTGGTTACTGAACGGATTGCACCACCATACATATGAATTTGCACCGAACCAGTTCCCAATGATTTGCATGTATTCCCATAAGGATTTCTCTTTCCTACTTATTGGCATAGGAAGAGAAGTAATCCTTATTGGGCATCATATAGAACGACGTCCCAGAATCTAGAACCTAATGGTTAGAAACATATGATATTACTATCGTCAAAACATCACTATTGTCATTCTCTACTGCAGTGATTGAAGAATCAACCACTTCCTTTTTCAAGTCTGGACAGTTTCTCCTCCAATGGTCAGGTTTCTTAAATAATGACACCTACCATTTTCAAAATTACTCCACCAACCAAGCTTTCTAGAATTGGAAATCTCCTTAAGTTTCTTCTTTTTCATCTCAGTTATGTCCCTCTCAACAAACAAACTGAGTAGACTAGTCTTCACATCATCCAATGTTAGGATATTCATGCCACAGATAGAACTATTGGCAAAACTGGTGTATCATTCAAGAAGCAAACACAGTCAGATTATGGCCTTCTGCTCCTTGTCAATCTTCAAATCAACGGACATCGTCTTCATCAACATATCATCATATAGTTGTGATTATGATGTAATTAAAGCACTTTCATCTTATAGGTGAAAAAAGTCCTCAACAATATCAGATGTTTGGTAATGGACTTCTTTATGTAGAGATCATCCAACTTCTTCCAAATACCTCTAGCGATAGTCCCATCACTAATTTCGACGACAATATTTTCTCCCATAGCAGGTTGGAGAACAATAAAAGCTCATTCTTCCATCTCTTCTAATCTAATACCTGAAATGTCTACAAGCAACTTACTGGTCTCAAACACTACACGATTTCATATTACCAATGTCTTCATCTTCCATCGTCACTTATCAAAATCATTTTCTCCATTCCACTTCTCAATTGTTTGGGAATCAGACACCGCATAGGAGCCCCTAACAGAGGATGCAACTACTGAAGCCAAATTAACCTCTAATATATTATCATCCTCCGAACCTGCCACTTACCAAAACCATTTTATCAAATAACAAAGCTTACTGCTCTGACACCAATTGCTAGGGAAAAATTGTCTATCCCGAATCCCAACGGAAACCTGTGTAGGATCGACTGTATGTGAGATAAAACAAACAAGTTGAATAATCAAACTTAATTCAATAATCCACGATCAAAATAGGCAAAAATGAAATAAACAAAAAATTAAATATGACACGGTTTTATAGTGGCTCACTATCGACGTGATAATATACATCACTCTTAGGGAGAGATGTTTTATTAACAACTTCACAAACAAATAAAAAAAAGATTGATATACCTATCTTAAATGGAAGCTTAATAGAAGAAAAAATAGAGAACTAAACTTAAGAAGATTATGGACCTCTAATAAATGTATTCGGGACATAAAGAGATCATTGCACGTGACTGAAAAGAAAACATGAATCAAATCAATGCCAGGTCAATGTACTGATTCATATGAGAAACGTGTATCTATTTCAGCCTTCAACTTCCTCCAATTACATGCATTTGATAACATGCCTTTATTAATGAGAATTGACTAATTACTTTTATATCTCAAATTCATTTCTTTTCAAATAACTGCTTGCATTATGACAAAAGAGTCTTTTCAGAAGAGTCTTTTCAAATAACTGCTTGCATTATGACAAAAGAGTCGATTCATGTTCTTTAACATATATATTTAAGCTGCAGTTCTAGGAAAAGAATGACGAAAATTTCTGATCACTGGAACAAAAAGGAGAAAATGATATCTGCAGTCTGATATATAATTTTTGTTCATTATATTACAATTCTTTATCAACTGTAGGATAACGTAGCCTACAAAAATGTTATAGATTCATGATAAACTCTTATGACCTTAGAACAGTGGACTCGTTGGTGCAAGTGCTTTTATGGTACAATCACATCCCAAAAATTTATGATGGAAATCTATAATCCTAACTGTAAAGTATAATGTCATACAGTTTTAGCAAACCTCGCAGAAGATTAAATCACACATAATCATACGAGATTTGTACTCGACAGTCATTAAATATGAATGGGATAATTGGCAAACCAGTAGCAAAAGCTACGGAGAGACAACACAAGCTGACCAAATTTAAACTCAACAAATAATAAAGAAACAGCGATTATTCAACTGATAAACAAACAATAAACCAAATAATAAATAAAATAGATAGTTACATCACCTTTTTAAACATACGCAATAACACACAAAAGAGTGCATTTTTTAACTCTAAAAAATGGTGGAAAAGAAAGAACACCAAAACAGTTTACAGTATTGAGAAGGATGGTCTTGGATTAAAAGAATCACATGACCAACAAGAGAAGAAAAAAAATTATACCGCTTGCCACACTAAAAAGCACCCCAAACACATGTAAATTAAATGTCATCACACACCAAAAATGAATTTAGTTTAAGCACCAGAGTGAGATACTGGAGATGTAACAAAATGTCCATCCTTGAAGCTGTGCACAAATTGTTGTGGCAACGCATGCTCCACCTGCACAATTTATAGCAGTAATTTGCACATTTTTTCCTTAAGAAATACTACTGGCGCGATATAAATTATTATCCTATTTCTCTTCGGTTGGCATAAAAATGATAAAGTTTAAAGGCTTTAAGTTTTCTTTGACCCGTTTATTCTATGGCAGCCATATCCATTAGGTTATTAAAAATTAAGGACTGTGAGTAGATATTGAAATCGATAAAGATGAGACCATTTGTGCACTTGAAACCCTAATAAAGAAGTCTTACCCAATCACTGTCCGCTTCAGCACCGGGAACCAACACATTAACCTCACTTGATTTAGCAGTGGTTATAGAAGCCATCAATGAACCTTTGCTCAAATATAACTGGCAGCCACTTGTGTTGTCGATTGATATTGTTGGTGCGGAACCCTGCAATGATTAACAGAACCCAAATTAATATATAAAAAACATGATATTTTTATATTGGTTTAATGATTAACAGAACAATAAAATAAATATTGGTATTATGATAGTTTCTTCTGGCTGGAAATTCACAATGGTTGTAATACACATACAAGTGCTCAGTTTTTCTCCAGTAACTCGCCCTAAACATATGAACAGCAATTAAACATATACCTGACATTGCACTTCCACACCATTGCAGTTCACAATCTCACAAGCAGCTACAACATCCTGAAACAATACGTTAAGATGGCATAAAACATGGATACATAAAATCACTCTTTAGGGTTCCAGCAGTGCAGATACATAATACTCACCAAAAACACTACTCCCATCTTTGTGCACTTATCAAGAGTTATGTTGTTTACTTTCCCTGCATGCACAAAATTTATATGCTCAGTGTATTACATGAAAAAGAAACATAATACAGTTGCCCTCAAATGGAAGAAAGTGTCCAGATAAAGCAGTAATATTACCTTTAATCTGCAAAACAGAATCTTTACACCCAAAAACATATACGGACTGCTTAGAATCACAATCATCAATGACCATATTCTTCTTTCCAATCTGATTTTCAACTGCCCACCTGCAGGAGATGAGAAGGAAAAAAATATACGAAAAGCATATAAGAAAAGTGTCATAAGAAAACCCAAAAAATATATTATAATCCACGAATTAAAAAACTAACAAGAAAAGTGTCAAACAACTGAACATAACTTCTTTAGTCAAAGAGGGTTGCATTCATCAGACTAACCTATATCAAAGATTTCTTATTGCAAGGAGAGAAGTAGGAAAAGAAATCTGCCAAAAGCCCTAGTATAAAAGGACTGTTTACATATATGAACATGCGGGCGTGCACATTCATATACAATGGATAAAAGAAACTATAAAATTTACCCAATCGGTTAAAAAAAAAAAAAAAATTCATGATTCATGTTCAAATTTTGATGAATTAAATCTAGAATTAAGTGGTTAAAGTTGAAACTGATTCTGAACTCGTAATATACATTACATACATATACATACATGTGTGTGTACACACACACATATGTATGTATATGTATATGTGTATATATAAAAGAAACTATGAGATCTACCCAATCAATTAAAAGAAAAATAGGTTTTCATGATTCATATTCAAATTTTGATGAATTAAATCTAGAATTAAGTGGTTAAAGTTGAAACTGATTCTGAACTCGTAACATACATACATATATACATACATACATACACACACACACATATGTATATATATGTATGTGTATGTATAAAAGAAACTATGAGATCTACCCAATCAGTAAAAAAAAAAAAAAAAAAAAGGTTTTCATGATTCATATTCAAATTTTGATGAAGTGAATCTAGAATTAAGTGGTTAAAGTTGAAACCGATTCTGAACTTGTAATCTATGTGAGTGTGTGTTAAATCTACCCAATCTTTCAAACAAAAGACAAAAACATGTGATGTGAATATCATATTATTTTTTTATTTTTTTGATAATAATAAATTCAAAGTTATGCATCATCGTTGTCGTCGTTATTTTGAGAATATTATATATAAATAGACAATACAAAATAGATGACTGCAATTTTGTTTTAAAAATTATGTTTAACTATAGACCAGACACATACAACAGAAATAGAATTGAGTAGTTATAATTGAAACTGATATTTAAATTTGTAGTACATAAGAAATTTATAGACTGATTTTTACTGCACAGTAACACACCTTGAAATTTACCTATGCAGCTCCATTAGTTTCAACACCCTGCGGCAGTCTTCAAACATTAAACATACCAAAAACATGTTTGTTTTACTTTAAAAACTCGATTCCTTGTTAACAAGGTGTCAAAATATTTGTAATGTTCGAGCGTACTAAGAAGTGTATTAGAGGGTCATTTATTATGACAAAACAATTGACGATGTTAAAAGTGATATTTTTAATATTTATATAGTCTACTTGATGATAATTTTCAATAAATGGATTGTATTTAATAGGCATCATCATGTGTGGTGTGTTGGGACCGGATTCCAACTGGAGACCACTCAAATCGAAACCCCACGGGCACAACGGAAGACGGGATCGCAGTAAGTGTAAAAACAACCAATCAATAACTCAATTCCAATCTCAATCAATAAAAAAATATTCACAATCTCAAACAAGCAATTCAGAAATCAAAGCAATAATGAAAAATAAATCACACGGAGATTTATAGTGGTTCCACTAACGTTCTGTTAATGTAGATCCACTTTAAGAGAGAGCTTCTATTAATATTGATGAAAAGAGTACAAGATATTGATTACAATGATTAAAATTCTAATTAGAAATTGATTTGTGGAGAAGAGAATTGAAAAAAATTAGGTTTTGATGAACCCTAATTTGTTGGAGGCTAATCTCTTGCAGTCGTTTGCACGCACACAGATCTGGAACATAAAGCTAGCTTATAAAGGAGAATAGAAACCTTAGTCAATTTTCCGAAACTACCTATGTGGGTATCACAAATCTTCACGGCAAGCCCACGCGTGAAAAATAGGTAGTGGTCGTTTCAAACGTCTGTCCAAAATAGTCAGACATCTGACTTAAGCCTCTGGAAAAAGTTTTCTATAGGCTCAGACGTCTGATCATTTTGATTAGATGTCTGACTTAAGCCTCCGGAAGAATTCTGCACAAACTCAGACGTCTGACTCATTTGGTCAAATGTCTGACCTAACTCTCTAGAACAGATCTGGTGCAGATTTACTGAAGCGTCAGACGTCTGAATTTTCCGTAGACTTCTGACGCTATCAATTCTGTCCATTTCATCTTTTCTCTTATAATTTCCACATTCAAACTCCGATTTGCGAACTGTTTTCTTCGTTACGAAGGTACTTCCGACCTCTACAATTCTCCATATAGCATCGTAAAAATTTAACACTCCACATCGACACTATATCCTTCTCCAACTCCAATGGTACCATACCATCAACGACAACCAATAGGACCAACCATCACTTCTTCTACCTTCAATCAAATATGAATGTTTTCCAATGAGCTCCGGCAAAGCCACCATCCGTTGCACTCCACCAACGGGCTCAGGCAAAGCCTTGCCCGCTAATGAAATGTTGAAAACATCCAAATACCAAACAATCTCACCAAAGGCTGGCACTTACCAAGAAGATAGAACCTTAATCTCTCACTGATATTCTTCATCATCTACCACCAAGTTCCTCCCTTAACCGTGCCACCCCGTGGCACTTAGTACTTCTCCAAGCGAATCAAATTCGAGCAATGCTCAAACTTCCCAACCGGCAATGCCTTAGTGAACATGTACGCAGCGTTATCCTTTGTGTGCGCTTTCTAAAGATATACTTGTTTATCCTCGTCCATGACTACGAGAAACGATTCTCTCACCTCAATATGCTTAGTCCGTTAGCTAAACGCCAAATTCTCTACCAAGTGAATAACAATCTGGCTATCACATCGAACATCAATATTATCATACCCGAACACCAAGTCACGCAACAATTGCTTCAAAGAGAGTGTCTCATTTTCCGCCTCCACCGCGGCTATCAACTCCGCCTCCATAGTGGATAAAGCAACTACGGTCTACAATCTAAATCTCTAATTAATGGCTACACCCCCAAGTGTGAAGACATATCTGAAAGTTGATTTTATTCGATCCCTATCACCGGCATGGTCTGAATCACAATAACCAACCAACTTACAATCCATCACCTTACTACCGCAAAAAACAAGACCATGAGATGATGTGCCTCTAAGGTATTTCAATATAAGCTTAACAGCTTTCCAATGCGATTTTCCCGAATTAATTATCCCAACGGCATTTGCAATATCGGATCTTGTACACACCATAACATACATTAGACTTCCAACCACACTAGCATATGGCACATTTGCCATATAAGCATTGTCTTCCTTCAAGATAGACGATCATTTACTCGAAAACTTCATATGTAAATGTAAAGACGTATTTGACGCCTTTGCATTCTCCATGCTAAATAGGCAAAACACTTTCTCAATGTACTCCTTTTGAGTAAGTTTCAACTCAAAATGCTTTCGATCCCCTACAATTTCCATGTCCAATATCATTCTTGCTTCTCGAAGGTCCTTCATTTCAAACTCCAATTTCAAACTCAGTTTTAGCTTGTTGATTTCATTCTTATCCTTAGAAGCAATGAGCATGTCGTGCACATACAAGAGTAAATACACCTAACAATCATTACTCAACTTTTTGAAATAAAGACAAGCATCTTTCGCGTTTCTATCAAAACCATTTTCAAGCATAAAATGATCAAACCTCTTGTACCATTGTCTAGATGATTGCTTTAAACCATATAGTGATTTATTCAACTTGCAAACCAAATTTGACTTACCATCCACAACAAAACCTTCTGATTGCTCTATGTAGATGTCTCTATCCAAGTCACCATGCAAGAAGACGGTTTTCACATTAAGTTGCTCCAACTCTAAGTTATGAATAGCAACTATAGCAAGTAATATCCGGATAAAAGTATGGCGCACAACTAGAGCTGTCAATGGGTACCCGAAAAATCCGGTACCCGTCCGAATCCGTATTCGAAAATATGAAAAATGTCCGTTATCCGAAAAGCAGATACGGATATCCGAAAAGCTTTCCTGATACGAATATGGTTATTGTGGTATCCGTATCCGAAAAATATCCGTCCGATTAACTGATGCATATATATATTTAATTAATATATGATTTTTCAACTATTTCCTAACCATTGGATGTTACTACGATATGATTTTTTGCTCATTTTTAGTGAAAACGGTCAGTTTTAGTGTTTAATTTTCGAATATTTTTTTATACACATACGGATATTGGTATAAAACAATGTTTTATCATCACATTTTTTTATTCCTTTATTTTTTATGAACATTAGTACAAAAACCGTTATGTTGATCCAAACATTTTCATTTATACTTTTAAATTTATTGATTATCAACGGAACGGATAAATATCCGATATCCGTCTGTATCCAAAAATTTAACAGATACGGATATCCGATATCCGAAAGTAAACGGATATCCGAAAATGATTTCGGATACGGATACAGATATGACACTATCCGTATCCGAAAGTATCCGTTGACAACCCTACGCACAACCGGTGCAAATATCTCATCGTACTTCTTTTCCTTTCTTTGTGCAAACCCCTTAACCACTAGCCTAGCTTTGTATCTCTCATCGTCCTTCACCTTATATATCTGATACTTCAACAATGATTGCATCTCTTCCTCCATGACACAAATCCATTTCGAGCTATCACTCGACTGCATGACGTCATCAAGGTCCCGGCTCATCTTGGACTACATGAAGAACATAGTCTAAATTATCACAAAAGCTAAGATAGTTCCAATCACCATATCTTTTGGGTGGCCTTATAGTACGACACCCAACCCGAGTAGCAATACCATCACCCAAACTCCCTTCGGCTTCACCTTAAATCGAATCTTCTCTAGAATCATGCATATCACCAACACTACTTGAGGAACCTTGTGGATTATGTGATGTAACATCAATCGCTACTTTCTCACAAGCATTTCCAACTACTCTACTCTCTCTACTCATTGGACAAAATATGGAAATAATTTCATTCTCCTTTGATTCATTATGAATCAAGTCTGGAACATCAGATGAGCTTTCTTTCTCCTTGAACATCGTCGACTCATCAAAAGTAACATGATGAGAATTCACTACCTTCTTCGTTTTCAGATTCCAAATCCGATAGCCTTTTACTCCATCCGTGTAGCTAAGCAAAATCCCCTTGAAAGCTCTAAGTTCAAGCTTATCATTTTTCGGATCATGCACATAAACAGGACTACCAAACACACGAAGATAACTGAAGTCAATGCTCTTTCCCTTCCACACTTCCTCCAGAATTTTGTTACCAATAGTTGAGCACGAAATTCGATTAATAATATGAACTGCGGTTGACAAAGTTCCAGCCCAAAATCCCTTAGCCAAACCCGATGTCAATCTCAAGCATCGAGCTTTCTCAAGTTTCATCCTCTCCGCAACATCATTCGACTGTGAATCTCCAGATGTAGTAAAATGCCTTTGAATACAATGATGCTTGTAAAAACTCCAAAAATTCTTCGGAAACATAGTCTCCGCCATTGTCGGACCTTAGAACCTTCAAAGACTTGTCACTCTCATTCTCAATAAAAGTCTTCCATACTTTGAACTTTGCAAATGCATCTGACTTGGCCTTCATTACATACACCTAAACTTTTCAATAAACGTCATCTATGAATGAAATATAATAGCGAGCTCCACCTAAAGAAGCCACGGGTGGCGGTCCCCAAACATCCATGTGAACATATTCAAGAACACTTCTGAATCATGCTTTCCCTCGCCGAATGAAACTTTAGTTCGCTTCATCGTGACGCATTCTTCGCAAAACTCTAACTTGTTGAAACTTTCTTCATCGATCATCTCCCTCTTCCGAAGAACATCCAAACTCTTTTCTGAGACATGACATAACCTCAAATGCATAACCTAGTCGCATCCAAGTCACGAGAACTATCAACTCCCATACAAGTTTCACCTTTTACAATCACTCTTTGAAGCAAATAAATACTATGAGTTCTAACACCCTTCGTCACCATAAGCGTCCCCTACGAAACCCGCAAGCATCACTCACAATAGTGATCTTACAACCTAAAAAATCCAGCTGCCCCAAAAAGATAAAAGACTTCCTAAGTCTCGGAACATAGCATGCATTAGTGAGAGTACGAACCACTCCGTCAAACATCTGAATCTGCACGGAACCAATGCTTTACAAATAGCACCATTTTCCATAACAATTGAATTTCCTTTTTTGTCGATGTAAGAAGAAAAACAATTCCTATTTGACGTCATATGATAAGATGCCCCCGAATCGAGCACACATTCGCTACCGAAACATGCGATGCTACTATCGACAAAACTCTACATCTCTCTTACCAACTCTACTTTCCACCGCTACTGATAAATATGCTACTTCCTCCTTTACCTTCTCCTTTTCTGGACACTCATTCTTCCAATGACCGGACTTCTTGCAAATATAACACTTGTTTTTTTCCTTCGACTTTCCTCCCCAACCGAGGTTCCTTGATTAAGAACGCCCCCGATTTTCCTTCTTCACACACCTTTCCTTCTCCACAAATAAACCATGACCACTACTGACACCACTACTTCCATCACCTAACTCCTTCATTTAATCACGCAACTTATCGCTAAGAGACCCGTCTTGACATCATCAAGAGTCAATGTATCCCAGCTATAGATCAAACTATTTGAGAAACCTGTATAGCGATCCGGCAATGAACACAACAATATCATCGCTTTTTCCTCTTCCTCAATCTTCAAATCCACCGTCTTTATCTACATTAGCAAATCATCAAAAGTATTCAAGTGCGCCTTTAGCAAAATATCTTCCTTCATCTTATATGTGAAGAACGTTTGCAATAAGATCAAACGATTTGTCAGTGTCATCTTCATATACAACTCCTCCAACTTGTCCAAAATACCCTTAGCGATTGTCTCACCATTAATTTCAGAGATAACATTCTCTCCCATAGCAAGTTGAAATATAGTGAATGCCCACTCTTCCATCTTCCCTCTCAACATCCGAGATGTCCGCTGGCAACAAATGTGTGTCAAACACCACCCTATGCACCCGATTCCTCCTTAGAACCAGCTTCCATTGCCCTTTTCAAAATCATTATCGTCATTACACTTGTCTATTATCAATTGTGATCCTGAAGCTGCGTACAAACCGTGTACATAAGAAGCTACACCACTTGGATTACCCATTGAGAAACTACTTGAGGTATTATATGATTTCAGCATTTCTACAATCGCCTACCAACATCAACGCTCTGATACCAAATGTTGGGTGATTCCAACTGGAGACCACTCAAATCGAAAACCCACAAGCACAACGGAAGAAGGGATCGCGGTAAGTGTAAAAACAACCAATTAATAACTCAATTCCAATCTCACTCAATCTAAAAACAATCACAATCTCAAACAAACAATTCAGAAATCAAAGCAATAATGAAAAATAAATCACATAGAGACTTATAATGGTTCCACTAACATTGTGTTAGTGTACATCCACTTTAAGAGAGAACTTTTATTAATATTGATGAGAAGAGTACAAGAGATTGATTACAACGATCAAAATTCTAATTAAAAATTGATTTGTGGATAAGAGAATTGAAGAAAATTAGGTTTTGATGAACCCTAATTTTCTACAATCGCCTACCAACATCAACGCTCTGATACCAAATGTTGGGTGATTCCAACTGGAGACCACTCAAATCTCAAACCCACAAGCACAACGGAAGAAGGGATCGCGGTAAGTGTAAAAACAACCAATTAATAACTCAATTCCAATCTCACTCAATCTAAAAACAATCACAATCTCAAACAAACAATTCAGAAATCAAAGCAATAATGAAAAATAAATCACATAGAGACTTATAATGGTTCCACTAACATTGTGTTAGTGTACATCCACTTTAAGAGAGAACTTTTATTAATATTGATGAGAAGAGTACAAGAGATTGATTACAACGATCAAAATTCTAATTAAAAATTGATTTGTGGATAAAAGAATTGAAGAAAATTAGGTTTTGATGAACCCTAATTTGTTGGAGGCTAATCTCTTGCAATCACTTGCACGCACACGGATCTGGAACCTGAAGTTAGCTTATATAGGAGAATAGAAACTCTAGGCAATGTTCCGAAATTGCCCATGTGGATATCACAAATCTTCATGCCAAACCCACGCGTGAAAAACAGGTAGTGGTCGCTTCAAACGTCTGCTCAAAATGGTCAGATATCTGACTTATGCATCTGGAAAAAGTTTTCTACAAGCTCAGACGTCTGATCATTTTGGTTAGACGTCTGATCATTTTGGTTAGACGTCTGATCATTTTGGTTAGACGTCTGAGTTAGCCTCTGGAAGAATTCCGCACAGACTCAGACGTCTTACCCATTTGGTCAGACGTCTGACCTAACTCTTTGTAATAGGTCTGGTGCAGATTTGCTGAAGCGTCACACGTCTGAATTTTTCCTCAGACGTCTGACGCTATCAATTCAGCCAACTTTACCTTTTTCCTTATAACTTCCACATCTGAACTTCGATTTGCGAATTGTTTTCTCCGTTACGAAGCTATTCCTACCTCTACAAGTCTCCATATAGTGTCGCCAAAATTTAACATGGTGTATCTTAATTCTTAAACCAAAACGTACACATTCATACTTAGTGAAGTAGGATATGTGAGATGGTTAATCTGTAAAACAATTGTTACAATTATGTTTACCACATGATTAATAGGCCTATCTCTGATACCGTTAGAAAATCATTAGAAATAAAAAATGTGGCTGGTAACGTGAAAATTGACATCTTTATAGTTATATAGGTTCTTTCAATATTAATTTTTTGATTTGTGATTATGCTAAACAAAGACCATATTATCATGATTAAGTACACAAAAGTGCTTACTTGCGACCCATTTGAAGCTCCAACTTTGGTGGACCATTCTTCGAAAATGAAAAATTATTGCTGCGAGTTTCTTTTTCGGTGGCTGCAACAGCACCAGTTCTATCTGTTCTATTTTTAGTCTTCATGTCATTGGTTACCTTCCTCAACCCTGTTAACCAAAATATCACAGAGCAATACTTTTAATTTAAACAGCAACAAGCTTACACCGCTTTTAGTAGCTTCATGAATCTTTTAACTTCACATAGCTCTTTTGAGGATGTTGTCTCACATAATACAGTTCTTAAAATGAAATTTAACACGGTAAGACACAAAGAGACTTGGTAATTAAGCATTCAAAATATGTTAGCTTCCTCTAGCCTATAACTTAACATGAGTAGGGTGGGTGGATACATTAGACTATGATCTTTCAGGTATCCACATAGAAAGAATGGTACAGGTTGAACCATATACTGGTTTTGAAGGTTTTTCTTCAATAAGAAAATACAAATAGGAAAAGTCATGCTCGGATGTCAATTTAAATCCATATTGCCAACTAAACTCATGACACTACCATATAAACCAGTTGGAAATGCTGGTATTAATCTAATTACTCAAATATACTAGGATGTCCACATAGGGACAGTGGTAAATCTCTAGATTGTTGACATGAAGGGTCTGGATCAAATCTCAATAGTACCAATTAACCAATGTTCAAAAATGATAAAGAAAAGGAAAAAGTACTCAAATATACAAATAGATGTAAAGCACGAACCCGTGGTAGATTTTCCAGAGCTGATTTCTAGAAAAACCGCAGACATGCCTTCTTTAGGTTTTGATGGTGATGTAGATGCTTCAGAGGTGAAAAGCATAGATGGTGGAGGGGGCGGAGGTGCAGGAGCATTAGCTGTCAAAGAACTGGAAGCTACTGCAGAAGAAAATTTGCCACCAGGTGGGGCCCATGTAAGCCCTAAAGGATAAAATGTCTTGACATAGTCTCGCAAAGCCGGAAAATACAACTCCTTCAATGCTTTTGCCCATTCCACGTGGTTTGTATCTTTATTTCTGTACTCGACTAAAATCTGAATTTTGAGAAAATGTTATTTCTGACCAAAATAATGTCTGTGCTTCATTAGATTTAGACATTTACCCAGGAAAATTATAATTTTGAATATAGTGAAATGACAATCAGGATTCAGGAGACAGTAGAAGATAAAAATGGAGTTTCAAATGGTATAATAGTTTAGAGAATTTCACAATTGATATCATTTCTTCAATTTCAGTTTACGAGTTATTCGAAATAACATGAAGAAACATAGTAGTAAATAATATAATCCCACTAAACGGGAAATAAGATCTTTTAAAACTTTGTATGAGCTATGTGCTTTGGTTAAATCAGAAATTAAGCACCAGAAAAATTGGTTCTGAAATCTACTAGAAATCTTGGCTATTCCAAATCAAACTGATTGGAGAACTAAAGATTTCTTCAGTGGACCATGATTTGTGCTTTGAATAAATATCTAAGATAACTTCATCCTATACAAAAGACGAGTAGCAATACCTTATCATTTCAAAGCAAATCTGAAGATACCGTAGATTGATGCATTTAATGAATAAATGAATGTTGTTAAGCAAAAACACAAATTAGATCATATACAATAAACAACAATACCACCCCCAATCCAACGGTACCGCTGCCGCCCAACAACAACCACCCCCCCCCTCCCCCCCCCCCCCAAAAAAACCCCCAAAAAAAAAAAAAAAACTTCCACCCTACACACACACAAAAAAACTCCCAACCCCAAACAACAAAAGCAAACAAATAAATAGATAAGAAGAAGAAGAAACAAACACATTAACAACGCAAGTCTAGTAATTTAAATTATTGATGATAGAAGAACACAATTTTATACGTAACTAACAACTTAAAAGTGTGCTAGTACAATAAATTACTACTAAAGTGCTACTACTTTATTATAACCCCCAAAAAAGAAGGCAAAATTAATCCTCAATATCATGCATGAGAACACAGAATATGGTATAACATTCATACAAATGTATGCACTAGTTAATAAGTAATGTTAGTACTACATCAAAGAATACAATGTTATGAGCTATGGTGTATTGTTGCAAACAAACTGAATCAAACTAAACTTGCCTTGTTGTTATAAAATTCAGCCATCTGCCAGCTTTCTTCCACATGTGCAATCGGAAGACTCATGCCTAGAAAGAGAACAAGCAATTACCGAATAATAATAAACATTGTTAAAAGGAAACCACACAAGCAATAGTATATAATATAGAAATATAGAGTTAAATGTTTGATAAGTCAACAAACCACAATCCTTTCCCAAATAAGCAACCCACGCTAGAGCTATGAGACTGTCCGCCACAGTTTTCAAATGATTAAATGCATCATTTCTTTTTCCTTCTGTTAAAGCATTTGCTTTAGACATAATTTTATTCAGTGGCTCCAAAAAGTTTGCTAGACTGGCAACATCTGGTTTCTGAATCATAAACCACAAGGTTAAGCAAGTAATATGGATTTTGAAACGTATAAAAGAGAAGTAAATTTGATGATGATTGATACTATGACACATGCATGGATGTTCCTTTAGTTATTGTTAATTATATATTATATATAATATATATTCTTACATATATTATCATGCATGGATATTGTAACAACCCAAAAAATTCTGGTAATTTGATTTTAAATGTTTAATTTATTTTGAATATTTAAAATAATTGAATTTTAGAATTTAATAACTTATAATTCAAATATGTGGCATATCAAAATATTTGAATTGTGAATTAAATGTTAATTGAGTGGACTTATTAATTTTATTTAACTCCTTTTAATTAATGAATAATATTGGTGAATTCAAATTGTAGATTTATTTACAAATGTAAATAGATCGAATAAATATCAATAGTTAAATATTTAAATCTGGAAAAATTGTCGTTCTGGGTACAATCTTAGATTTCAACGAAACCAGTTTCATTGGAACCGTATTAGTGAATTATATTACGCCGTTAAATTTCGTGGCGATCAGACAAATCGTTTGGTCGTGAGAGATTGAAACGCGTTGGAAGTAATATCAAAAATTTAATATAATAACTAGGTCCAAAAATCTATCTTTTACATACGATCGATTGAGTCTCGAAACAAGTTCCATTACGTTCGGAATAGGGGTATAACATATAAAACGTCAGTGACCACGTCTCAATTGGAGTTCGTCAATTTAAAGCGTGAATAGTACCAGATAGGATTCCTATATAAAGACCCATGCCTTCAATTCCTTGCTCAAACCCTAAGAGATAAACCCTAGCCGTCATTTTCATTTTGTCCATCCTACGACCGTCAGCAATCGCGGTCACTAGAGGCATTTTCAGGCTAAGGTCTCAACTAGGATATTGTTCATCGTGGTGTGGGGAGGCAGATGATCGGTTAGATTAACGTGCGGTGACTCGTCGAGGCGGCATTCCCAGTTTGAATGGCGGCGGCTTCAAGGGCTCGTTCTCGAGTTACGGGGGATAAAAGGAGGCAGCGTTGGTGCCATTGGAGATGTCTAGGGTGGGGCGTCCTTGGGTAGTGGAGCGACGGCTTGAAATCGCCTGAGGCGGCGGCGCGTGATTCAAAGCGTTGTCGAGTTTTGTTCTTAGGCGGCTTGGAGCTTTGAGATCGAGATTAGGGATTAGTTAAAGGTAATTAACCTGTTAATGATGTAATTATATAAATTAATTATATTATAGAATTTCAAAATCTTATAAATACAATATATACTTCATACGAGGTCGGATTTAGGGCCGGTGAGTTGCGTTATACTCATGAAAGCATTATCTATGTTTTGGAGGTGGATTGAACGGGGTTGGAGCTTGTTGAAACTTATATTAATAACGAACCCTCGTTCAATTTTAAATCAAATTGGAACGTTTCGGGCGAAAACAGAAATCAAGGTGAGTATAACTCACATTAAATTTTATTTTATCATATCAAAGATGTTATAAATGTTTATTGATTGCCTGGATGTTAATTAAATTGTTTAATTGGCTGTCTGGTTGAATTTCTATTTGGAAAATGAATAAATTTGATCGTTATAAAACTCATACGATATACGCACGCGCGCGCACACACACACACACACATATATATATATGCATATATAATCCATAACCGTTGGGAAAATATGTAGAGAGACCCAAAAAGGGTATCGCCGATAATTTATTTATTTACATCCTTATGCTATTATATTGATTGATGTTTAATTGAAAATAAATATTGATATTCCATTTAACTTGTTAATTGTTATTATAGTGATTTCGTTGTATCGTCATTTATTAAATTTCCTATACAACTCTAGCATAGGAACTTGAGCTTGTGTTTTCGCTAAATGGAATATTAAAATTTACTAATCATTTGGATTAATGATAATTTAATATAATTACTTATTTTAACTAATGATTTTGAGATTTATTAACAAATTTAATAAATGATGATTTAAAAATTGGTTTATCTTTACATTTAATTAATCATTGTTGCTAATGATGTTTTATACATAATTAATCGTTTAACTAATAATTATTTGAGTCTAATTAATTATTTTAATTAATGACGACGGAGTTTAATTAATTATTTTAGTTAATGATAATTGAAATTAATAATCATATTTGAATTTGATTAATTCATTTTAATTAATGATATTGAACTTTGATTAATTATTTTAATTGATAAATGTCTAAATTTAATTAATTGGTTTAACTAATAGTGTTTAAAAATTAGTTAACCATCTTAATTAATGATGTTTTATAATCAAATAAATCATTTTAACAAATGATGTTTAAATTAGTTGTTTAGCTAATGGAGATTGAGTTTAATTAATTCAATTAAGTTATGCTTATTTGAACTTGATTAGTGTTTTAATTAATGGTACTTAAAAACTTACTTATCATTTTAATAAATGATGTTTGAGATGACTTATTCATTTTTAACTATTGATTATTTGAATTTAATAAATCTTTCTAATTAATGATATTTTAAGTTAATTGATTGATTTAATAAAAATGATTTAAGTAAATTAACTAATATGAAAAAATTGCTTTAATCAACTGATTTATAGTTGATTTACTAATGTTATAACAGTGTTTGAAAATAATAATCTGTTTTATTAAAGGTAATGGATTTGTTTATTTAAAAAAAAAATTTAAATGTGATAATATTGTTTGAAAGTTATAAAAAAAATTGAAACTTGATTATTGGTATGTTAGGTTGGACAATCTTCCGAGTGTTCGATTTGATGTTGGTTTAAGCCTTTAGGGTTGCGCATTTGGAAAAATTTATTCTCTTAACGTGTTAACAATCATGAACTAATTCTAAAAATGTTTTACCAATATGAAAGTCAAGCACAAGTTCAGTCTTTTTTTTAAGTAAAAGTTTTTTTCGTTTATGAAAATAAATTATTTTCGTAAAGTGAATCACTTATATGGAAACGATTTATTTGTATAATTTAGCACTAAATATCGGAGAAGTTTATTCGTCGCTATTTCAAAAGTTAAGAATAATCGTTGGACATATCTATGAGGTATATCTTGACTTGTCTGGTATTATTGTTAACCAAAAAAAATACAAGTTTGAATTTGTATACAAGACTTAGTTTCCATATATGATCGTTTTATATCCTCGGTAGTTGTTATCTCAGCTATCAGTTACTTCAGCTACTTTATTATCGTCATTCTAAGACGATTTATCGCTCCATTAAGCATTGTTATCCTTTGTCGAAAATGACTAAATAAAAACGTGAGGGGAAGCCAAGCTATGTGAGATTGCTTCTATTAGGATATTTTCACATCTCATCTAGTTTGGATTCGGTGTGTAGTAAGATGTGGAAATATTCGGATATTCAGTAAGGTATGGCGGAGTCCGGCTTGGTATTTTCCAAGAACTGTCACAGAGTTCTCAGAAATATATTACTAGATGTATACTTCAACGGGTGTACCTTCCTAGTCATTTATTAGAAATTTTCCTTTCTTTTATTTGATTCGAAAACCATGAGTTTGTTTTAGTTTTAAATTGCCACGAGTAGAGGCAGCTCCTTACCACGACATTTAAGTGTTTATTTAGTCCATTTTATCGAATTGGACTATTACCTTATTTAGTCCGTTTTATCAAATTGGACCGTTACCTTATTTAGTTCATTCTAGCAAGTTGGATTGTTTTTCTTCTTCTATCCATTCTGTCCAGTTTGGATTTTACTCGATTTATTTCTATTCTTTCAAGTCTGGTTTAATATTATTTATGCTCATTCATATTTGGATTTGTTTTTATGATATTTATTTCTGCTCTTGCATGTATGGATGTTATTCCTGTGAGATAAAAACTCATTCCGCATTAGTGGCGTGGTCTCACAGAACTTTTATACGATCTTCATTATTCGAGTTATCTCGCGCTAGTGTTTCCAGACTGATCCGGATGTTATTTATTTATAATGCTCGGATCAGACCGAGTATTTTTTTAGGTTGTCTTTGGAGTTTTGGAGAACGTGGAGGGAAGCTGAAGATTCACCTATCGTGGTATTTTATTTTTCGCTGCATTATACAGTATACCTATAGCATTTGTAAGATCAGGATTTTATAACTGTCCAACTGATAAGGTTTGTTTTTAACTCTGATATACTTTGTATTTTTGAAGTGACGGTTTCTATTGTCCTTGTTATATTATATGTCGTCGATTCCGTTGTGAGATTATGTTTCTCTGTTCTTTTCTTTTTACTTACCATAACAATCTGTCTTTTTGTCGATTGGATGCGCGACATTTGAATGCAATGGTAGTGTTTGGTGTCGACTTTCGATGCTCAAAATGGCGGATCGTTACAGATGTTCTGCTACACCCTAATTTGCTACACCACGTCAACAACCCCATGATTATTCAATCTACACAATTCAAAATCGATCGAAGAATTATAAAAATGTCGCTACATACCTCAGGATCATCTCTACAAAATTATTTGTTAATTTGAATAATCCTAACATATTCAAATTAATATTTCAAAATTAACGATTAAAAGAAATATTAATATTTCAAAATTAACGATTAAAAGAAATATTATAATGGTTAATACTGACTTAACATTTTAAACATGCTAGGAGTTTTGAAACAATCTCATTTTTTATGGACATGGTGTCCACGTTGTAGACTGAACATCTTCAAAGTTTTATTTGATTTTTAAATAACGTAGAACTAAAGACTATATGTGCGTAGAATGAGATGTAGCAAAACAGGAGTGTGGCGGACCCTTATCCATGTATGTATGTTTAAATACACACACACACATATGATAGGGCTGAACATTTTTACCATATTACCACTTACCAACCATTATCAAACGCTGCCAACTAAAATGTTACCAAAAAATGATAACCGATTTGATTGGTACGGTTTGTCAACCGCATGAAAATATGCAATAATGGTTATCAACTGCTACTAATGATAATTACCATACCTATGTTTTTTTCTTATATCTTAATTATATATTTTTACTACATAACATCTAACATCTAATGCGTAATGATTTAATAAAAAATTAGCAAAATGCTATTATGATATTAGATTGAATGCAATTCTTATCTTCTATTTTCAAAAATAATATGATTTTATGTAATATTTTAACTTCTTGCACAACATTTCCTTATATGTATGACCACACAAAACGAAATTGATAAATCATCATCATATAATAAAAAAAATAACAACTCTTAATATTTACTTTTTTAATATAAATATTGCAAATAATTAAATATCATTGTTGTAAATGGTAAAATTTTATTACCAACCGTTACTGACCATGGACCGAAGTATTGGTTTTTCAATTATTTTGGTTGGCAATGATATGATTTTTCTATTACAATATAAATCGGTGTGGTAATGGTTTTGAATATATATTTTCGATACTGAACCAAATCCAGCTATGCATATGGACATATGTGTATGCGCGCATGCATATTCATACAAAATGACACAAAAGAGATAGAAATGAAGAGGTGGAAGACTCAAACTTCATAGATAATAATAAACGACTTTGTTATCGGTGTCTTCTCAGAGTTATGCATGGTGTTCTCTCCAAAACATAATATAAAAAATACAGAAAACCTTTGAACTTTATCGCCAATTTCCATTGTATCCTATTTATTCATTACATTGAAACTTTGTGCATTACAGATTGCACGGTTAAATCAACCGTTCAATTTAAAGGTGTGAAAATCATATGCCAAGTAGAACTGATGGAGCATTACAGATTGCAATGGTATATAGGAAGCTGCTCAAAGCAGTCGGGCACACAAATCACTCAACTTATATCATAACCACAGACTACTTAATTGCTCCAATAAAAATTATTTATACACTAGACCAAGAGTAAATTCAATTAAAATTTAACCCTGGTATATTTCTCCTGCCGCTGTTTTTAAATAATAAAAATTACATCTTGTCCAGTTCGCCTTCCGAAATATTACAGTCCATTTATTCTCTTTCAACCTCCAAAGTAAATCGGTATACACTTTCATCAACTTTTCTTTGTTATCTTCAATGGTCCAAAACCCTAATTATGCAATTTAAAATCCCAAATTAAAATTCATCCATTTCATCATCAAACTGAACTGAATTTGAATAATATTCTACCTTTAAAATAGAGTCGTTAATACTTTATAGTTTTGACCTTTACAATCAATCTTGATTTCAAAATTTAATTTTAACTTAAATGTTGGAAGTAAATTTCCTTTGGGGTTTTAGAATTCAAAGTTGATTTTGGATTAAAAATTAAGATTAAATATGACCTTCAAAATATATATATATACACATATATACATTATTTTTGTTCTAAACTTGATACTGGTTTTAAGCAAGGTTCAAGAGCTCGGTTTCGGTCATTTGAAATTTTCTTAATTTCGATCAATTTTGGACATTTTAAAAGTTTCGGTTTCGATTTCGTTTCGATTTCGGTCCTCGTTTCAAATTTCTGTATTATTAAATGGTAAAAATAACAACACACAATTAGAATTAAACTAAATAATATAATTTATTAGTTAACTCAAATTAGAATGAAACTTTATAACTAAACTAAATAAACAAAGCAGACCCAATTAGAATGAAAAGTATATTTGATATACTATAAACTATTTTAACTTAACAAAGCATACCCAAATAACGTCTCAACCCAATATCTAACCCTAAATGTGTAATCCCCTTTTAAGTCCCTCTCATCTTCATCTTTACTTCAACTCCGCTAAAAAAATGAAAGTCAATGTCGATCGGGGAAAGAGGAAGAAAAAAATAATCCTCTTTCGACTTCCTCTCGTCTTTATTTTTACATCAGCTCGGTGAGGAAGAAAAAAATAATCCTCTTTCGACTTCCTCTCGTCTTCATTTTTACATCAGCTCGGTTAAAAAATAAATAAAAGTCGATGTCGACTAGGACAAGAAAGAAAAGTTGTTGAGCTTAAAAAAGATGTCGAACATAGGTATGGCATTATTTGTTCAATTCGAGATGCAATTCGAGGTCGGATAAGTTGTCCAATCGATTTTGATTATGATTTTATTTTTATTTTAAACCCTAACCAGAACCAAGTTTTATACTCGGTTCCGGTTCGGTCAGTGTCAGTGTTGTACCAAGGAAATTTCATGGTACCGACTGATACCTCTTTTCATAGTTTTAAGTCAGAAGTTCAAAGTTGGCATGAAAAATTGGACTTCAAATTACAATATAAATTTGGATTCTAGAGGACCTGAAATTGTTAAAACAAATCAAAATTAAAATTTGGATACCACGAAATTCTCCAAATGTTGCAACAAATTTAAAGTTGACACTTTAAATTGTAAACAATGTTTTAGTAGGACGAACGAATTACTGAGGGTAAATTGTTATCGAAAAATGTATCTCTTGAGGGGTAAAAAAATAATTTGCAAGGTGTTGAAATTGTGATTCAAATATATGTTAAAGAATATAAATTATCTTTTTTGTTGCATTGAAAAAATGACAAGAAACTATATACAATTGAAAAAAAGAATTAATTTAAGAGATGGAGGCAATCAATCATTTCTCTAGTCAGTTGATTAATGAGGGCATGCTATCAAACACATACATTTTGGAGGAAAACATAAGATTGAAATAGATATACGCTTTTTATATGAATCGATGAATTGATAAGGCATTGATTTGTTAACATAAACAATTTCCTCATGCCCAAGTTAAGGTCTGTATATAAAGATACTGATTCATTAAAGATCTATCATTCTTTTATGTTCTTGTATTAAACCTTCATTAAAATAGATATGTCAATGTCTTGTATTTCTCTATGTAATTATTAATAAAATCCCTCTCTTTCAAAGTGGATGTACATTATTATGTCGACGGTGGAATTACTATAAATCTATGTGTCATTTATTTTCTACTGATTTTACTTTTCCCGTTTTGATTGTGGATTATTGAATTAAGTTCGATCATTCGACTTGTTTATTTTATCTCACTTATAACTGATTCTATGTAGTACGTAGACTTCGATTGATATTTGTGATAAATTGATATTATATGTAATTTTTCCCTAACAATTAGTATTAAAGCTGTAATGTTTGTTGTTGGATAAAATGTGTTTGGTAGAATGACATGTTCAAATGGTAAGAATACATCATACGTTAATTTGGTTCTGATGGTTGCACCCAATGCTAGGGGTTTCCATGTGGTGTCTGGTTCACATTTAGCCATTGAGAAGTGAAATCGAGACAGCAAATTTGAAAAGTGACAATGGAAGATGATTGCGGTGTTAAAAAGAAATTGCATTCATCATATGGTGTTTGAGACAGATAAGTTGTCCATAGACATTTCGGTTGTTGAATTAGAGATGATGGAATAATGGATTTTTACTACTCTTAAGCTTGCTATGGGAGAAATTTTATTTTCGAAATTAGTGATGAAACAATTGTTGAGGGTATTTGAAAGAAGTTGAAAGATCTCTACATGAAGAAGTCACTTACCAACCGTTTGATATTGTCATAAATAAGAGAGAGAGAGTACTTCAATTGCATCACACCTAAGTTGTTTGATGAACTACTGATGAAGACGAAGTCTATCAATTTGAAGATTAACGAGGAGCGGAAGGTCATGGTTTTACTATGTTAGTTTCTGAAGCGATAGATTGGTTTTGCCAACCGTCTTATTTATGGCATGAATACCCTGACATTGAATCATTTAAAGACTAGTCTACTTGGTGAAGATTTGTGTGATCAGATGAAGAAGTTCTCTGTAGGTGACAATAGTGAAGAAAATAGTAGTCAAGATTTGTTTGTTGGAAGCTATAGAACGGAACAGAAAAAGAACTTTAGAGAACGTTCTAATTCTAGGAAGGTTGGTTGGTGGAGTAAGTCTAGAGATGGTAGGTGTCATCATTGTAAAAAACCAGACTATTGAAGGAGAGGTTGTCCAAATTTAAATAAGGAAGTAATTGATTTTTTATCTATTGCAGTGGAGAATGATATTAGTGATGTTTTAAAGGTAGTAGTATCAGATGTTTCTAACCATATATTCTAGAAATGCTAGGTGCCACATGGTAGCGCAATGAAAGGAGAGAGGTTTAGTTAAAGCATGTAAAATATGTATTATTCTTCTGTATGTGAAATTAGTTGTTTCTACCTTCAAATTGGATACTTTCAACAATTTGTTGACGGATGGTGACTTTGTCAGAGCTCATTTACAAAGTGCAAGAGCGGTGACAATATTGAAGCTCGTTGGAGAAGTATTCCTATTCGTATCATCTTCGATTTGATGAATATTGGTTGAAGGTAGAGTTTGGAGTAAGCTTTGTTTGGATATATATATATATATATATATATATATATATATTTGAGTCGACGTAGAGTGCTGAAATTGTGACTAAAATATGTCAAAGATTATAACTTGCTTCTTTTGTTGCGTTGAAGAAAGAGCAAGAAATTATTTACATGGAAAATAATTAATTTGAGAGACGGTAGTAATCAATCAATTTCATGGTCAGTTAATTAATGAATGCATATTATCTGGGGCACGCATATTGAAGAAAACCGAAAATTGGAATGGAAATATGTTTTCCATATGAATTGGTAAATTGATAAAATCAATTTCTTTATGCCCAAGTAAAGGTCTTTATACATAGACAATCATTTATTGGAGATCCGTCATCCTCTCAAGTTCTATTTCTTCTCTTTCGTTGTATTAAACATCCATTAAAATATGTATGTCAATTCCTTGTATTTCTCTCTGATAATGTTAATAAAAACTCTCATATTCAATATGGATGTATACTATCGTGTCGACAGTTAAACCACTATAAATCTCCGCTTATTTCATTTTTGCATGTTTAGATTGTGATTTATTGAATTAAGTCTGATTATTCAACTTGTTTGTTTTATCTCTAACATATAGTTGATCCTACGTAGCCTTCCACTAAGATTGAGATAAACAGATATTATATGCAATTTTCCCCTAACCAAGATGTATATATAATTCGGCTAGAATGTGACCATAAAACAATAGATTTTTGTTGTTTATAAAAAGTAAACATTGAATGATATAAGCTGATTGAATTATACGATTGTTTCGATTACAGTTCTATTTGTACATCAAAGTTTGTTGCACATACACCATTTATTTTTGAAAAAAAAAATAAGACCAAAATACCCTTAGCCACTAATAGCAGAAAATAATATGTACACTTCTATCAACTAAAACCCTAAAATTCTAGTTAAAGGAAAAAAGATGGAAAATAAAATTCTTATTAGATAATCATGAAATTTGAAGAATATGAGTATTTGGAGTTAGAATAAAAAAAGAGTATGATTTTGAAGTAGAAACAGAGTAGAATTATGACTTTAGAGCAAAATAAGTAGAACTTTTCATACTTTATTCTCCCTCTTTTCTATTATTGAGGAAAAATAAGTTGAATTCATGCATCTCAAAGCACAGCGGAAATAAGTGGGAAATTAAACTACCGTATGGTATCTCTGTAGGATTGCTATGTACTGCACAGGGCAGTACCTTCCTTGTGTTTATATTATTACTTTGTACTTGCTCCACTATATTTATATTATTTTCTCGTAGTTGTTCTCCTAAGGGCATCTCCAGTCCATTCAGGGCCCTCTGAATACTCAGCCCTCTGAATACTCAGCTCTGAAGTGGGTCAGGCGTCCATTTAATGGGCGTCTGCCTGGAATCAGACGCCCATTAAATAGGAGCCTGAATGCCGGTCCCCCCCCCCCCCAACAATTTTATGAAAGATGTAGAGCTTGGACGTCCATTTAATGAGAGCCAGAAGCCTGGCGTCCATTAAATGGGTACCCAAGCCCGGTTCAGTTCAGGATCCTGAATATTAACCTTAATTTTAAGCCTTCAATTCACGACTGAGACCGAAAACCTTAATATTAAACCATGAATTGTTGCCACTGGAGATGCTCTAAGAATCTCGACCATGATAATAATGATATAAAATTAATAGTGTTAAAAGGTACAGTTAATACATGGATAGTTTTGTAAATTGTATGGTGTATGTAAAATAAAAAATGGCGTATATTCTTTTGTGAAAATGTTGAGTTTATATATAGAAAAATAGGGTGTATGAATAGAACAGCCACACAAAAATATAAGCTCCATTTATTAACAGAAGGTTCAAAGATTTACCAACGAAGTAACTGTGATCAAATTCCAGGATATGGCGATTTATAGCCAAAAAGTTCATATACGTACAGTTTGGACCAATTCTCATTTTTATCCTATTTGAAGTGTGCCTTCTTAAGGTCTTCTGTTACTAAGTTTTGTATCAACAAATTACATAAACTAAGCAAATTGAATTAACACTTGGTCAACCTGGCACTTCTTGGAATTGATGAGCAAATCCTTCTCAGCGAGAAAAGCTTCTTCAAGAATCTTGGTACCTTCCAGAACTTTCCCACCAATCTTCTCGGCAGCAGTTAAAACCCTAGCCACTGATTTCTGCATCAGTTCGTCGAATGCAACAATGGACGGATCTGAAGAAGAGTTTGAATCATCCATAGATAAATCTCGAGATGTGTTGTTGCTACCGGATTTGGATCCGATTGACAGTGATTCTAGGCGGGCGACTGCGGATTCCAGTCGTTCAATTAAGGATTTCTCCATTGACTGTGATGGAGTTTCTTCACAGTACTTCGGTTACTGGAATTTAAAACTGAATTGAGTTTTCTTTTTAATGTTCTGATTTTTGTCCGCTGTATAAGCGAGAGGAGATAATATAGAGCTTTTGCTGCCGAAAGTTAAAAGCGGAAACGTCGGCTTGTCTGGATTCAGTTTATCTGTTTTATTGTTCTCATTTGTTTGTTAGGCGCTTTGCACCAAAGGTCTCTATTTTCGATGTTGTTATAAGAAAAATCTCTATGATAATAAGTATGTAAATTAAGTCCCTGTTTTTTTTAAATCAGAAAGCGTAAACTATCTTGCGCTTTTCTTATAAAAGTGCAAGTTAACTCGCGCTTTTCAAAAATTTAAATTTTTTTGAAAAATTTAAATTTTTTATAAAAAATTCAAAATAAAAAAACGCAAACTAGCTTGCGCTTTTCTAATAAAAGTTGCAAGTTAGTTAGCATTTTCTGTCAGAACAGTGAAAAGCACCTTGCGTTTTCTATTTTTCAAAAAATAGGGACTAAATTTACATACTTATGTATACAGGGACTTTTCTTATAACAACATCAAAAATAGGGATCTATAACTCGTTTCTTGTATTTGTTATTTATATTTATGTTTATTATTAATAGTTTTCAGGTCCTTGCCGTGAAAAAACCGACCGTAAAATTATACATAATTACAAAAATAATGTTTGTATTAAATTCCCATTAATTTGAGTTAAATAAATAAAATTGTAAATTGTTAGAATTTTTTTAAAAAGAAAAGAGCTACATATTTCTATTTTTGAAGTCGAAGTTGTTATTAAAAAGGTTCCTATAGAAATGAAAATATAATTGATCCTATTTTTGAAAAATAGAAAATGCAAGATGTCTTGCACTTTTCTGATTTTGAATTTTATTTTTTGAAATTTTTAAAAATTTAAAAAAAAATGAAATTTTTGAAAAGCGCAAGTTAACATGCACTTACTATCTGTAAACTACAGGCTATTTTGTGCTTTGTGATTTAAAAATAAACAGAGACATAATTTACATATTCATTGTTAGGTGGAATTTTGTAAAAACAACCGAAATATGGACCTTCTATGCAAAGCTTATTTTTTTAATTTAAAACTTTAAAATTAAACATTTGAAAAGATGGATGTTAAATATAAATATTAAAATTTAATGTATATGCTTGAATTTCTTGCATAAGTGCTTGACATCAAAAGTGAAGTTAATTGTTATTAATTGTATATGCATACTAGTTGTATATGTGCTACAAATTGCAGACACGTCCTTTAGACATGCATATATATGTTATCATGACACATCCTTTATAGACATGCATATTACGTGTACATGCTGACATGCATATATATGTTATCATGACACATCCTTTATAGACATGCATATTACGTGTACATGCTATAATGACACGTCCTTTAAAGGCATGCATACTAGATGTATATGATATTAATCGCATACAAAGCTACAGATGACTGATCTACTACCACTATTGTTATTATTACATTATTATACATTTATCAAAAAAGCAGCGGGGCAAAATTCCATCTTATCAACTCTTATGATGCAAATTATAAATCTCAATCAAGAAATTAAACTGAATAACAAATAAAAATAGTAATTCTTTGTCGCTACATAGACATTCAATTTTTTGTAGAAGTATATGTACATATACATATACTACATTTGTATTCTGCAGCATCAATCCTTACCTTGAAATATAACAAATGATTAGTCATACATTATTGGTATATATGAAAGATGATCAAAGAAATTAATATAAACAGGTAATTTATGAAATAACAAACAATTTCATAAGAAGCTCGTCCAATGCACTATTGTTACCAAGATAGTTGGAAGGATTAGTTCCATAGGTAATTCTTCTATGTGCCAGCATGAAGTAGGATGGAAGCATGTACATTCGTGAAGTTCGCTCTTTGCTCGACGTCATATTTTCTTGTGGGAGAGTGAATACCCAAAACCCTGATACTAAGGAGAGTGGTTCAATCTACAAAAAACATGCATTTAAAGCCAAAATTGAGTACTATGTACGTTGCTCAATTTTTAACAAATATATCATACCGTGGTTTGGGCTTAGACAAACATGCAAACTAAAATTACTAATTTACTATTACCAAAGAATTAATTGTTATATTTTTGAATCAAGTGTAATAATTTATTGTTACCAAATAGGAACTATAAGATTAATTGAAATAGAGTAACGAAACTAAAGATCGTTATATTTGAAGTTCATAAAATTGTACTGATCTTACATAAGCACTATAGGGAAGGCTTCTAACTATATTTCTCTCTCAGTGGCCTAATATGTTCTTCTTTATGGCCTTTCTATCAATTCTCCTTCTTTAGTATTTACATCGAGTTGCAGCAATACTGTAAAAAGAGAAAATAATTGTCAACAACCATGCCAATAACAAACTTATGTTTGCATGCCTGTAAAAGAGAATGAGTTATAAAACTTATATAAACCAACAAATAACAACTTAGATAGTATAATGTGGCCTTAAAAATGCATATATTTAAGAGGAGCAATTCATTTCCAGTTTACAAACTTACTCACATCGTTTATGAAGTTCATCAAAGTCTTTATATTTATGGTTTATATTAATGAACCAAAGCTCGACTTAATAACTAGGTTAAGTAAAAGTTCTATGTATGTGTGCATCATAGTCATCAGCGTAAAAATAATACATTTATGTAATAGCGGTACCACCTCTATTCAATATTGCAAGCGTATGCAACCAAAGTTATTTAAATGGCAATGGACAAAATTTTGTACAACTGTCTTTATTCTTTAAACATTATAAAAGGTATTTGATTATATTGATGGAAAATTTTGTGTAACCATCAAACTGAAATTTAAAGCCAGTGTGGGACATCATTGAAAAATCAACATCTAAGAATCTTCCTGCGCTATAAGAACTTTCAAGCATTACCCATTGGATACAAAACTTTTACGTTGACTTGTCTCATTTGTAATGACTATGGTCCTTCTCAAAACCATTTAACGAAAGGATGTGATTCATATTATCAGCTCATAAATTATATGAAAGTTAAAACTCCATGTATAATGAGTAGTGAGAATTACCTTAGAAAATGGTATAGTTTATGTCCTTGGTTCCCCTCTAAAAGCACCCACGTAAAAAGAGAATAAGTGGAATGTAACGACCCATAATTTCTGTCATTCAAAATTCGTATATTTAATTAATTTTAAATATTTAAAAGTTAAGTTTATAGGCTTAATAAATAATAATTCGAATATAGTGATTTAATTGGATAATTAAATTGTTAATTTAATATTTAAAATTGCTGAAATAATTGAAAATTGGATTTAATGTGAATAAAAATGATTTATAAAGTTGAATTAAATCCTAGTTGAATTAGAATGATGCTAGAGAACTTTAAAAAGTTAATTTGTAAAAAATTGAATATTTTAATATTTAATTGACGTGTAAAAATAGTCATTTTTCAAACAGTCTCGCATTTCGACGAAACCAGTTTCATTGGATCCGTAATGTTAAATTATTATAAGATTTCAAATTTCGTGTCAATCGGATTTACGGTTTGTCCGGAGCAAGCAAAAACGCGTAGAAATCGGTTTGAGTGAATTTTAAATTTAAATAGTCGATTCGAAAACCTATCTTTCAAATACGATCGAATTGGCTTCCGATATATATACCATTGCATTCAGAATAGGGGTAAAACATTACAAACGTCAGTCGGCACGTTCCATTTCGAGTTTGGAAAAAAATCGGATGAATAATGCACGAATATTTTCTATAAAAGACCAACATTTTTCTATTTTTTCACAAAACCCTAGCTATTTAGGGCAAGCCGCCACAAACAATTTCAATGGCCAGAAAATCATGATCTTCTTCCCAATTATCTCTCAATCCCTTCGTTTTCACGCTCCGGCTTCGACACGAAAATTGGAGAGCCCGACAAGCTCTACGTGATCAACGGTGATGATCAAATTTGGAGCGACGAGGAGGGAACTAGGGGCCCGCATTCATCATCGGTTTGCGTGCGTTTTTCTACTTGTATGGGCAGCCGAGCTTCATGATTTTTCGACCAATGGTGGAGTCGACGTTGGGCTTCATTGTGGCATCGCTCGATCGTTGCTTAAATGATGGTAGAAGGCGCGAAAATTTATCAAAAGACGGTGGCTTTTGGGTTGTTGCGTTCGAACATAGCTGGAGGGAAGAAGCTTGCATCGACAGCCCAGATGCAATCAACGAAATGAATGGCCCGATCTATAAAAGGTTATAAAAATAGAAAAGAAAATTGAAAATAAATTATATAATAATTCGTATAAACTTTGTAACGTTATAACTTCTTCATACGAGGTCCCTTTCACACGAAACGAATTGCGTTGGAACCGTATTGACGAGTACAACATTATGGAGCAGGATTGAGATTTATTTGAGCAAGTGAAAATTTTGGGTAAACTTAAACGCACGTTTAATTTTCTTCGGAATAAAACACTGCAACTGCTATTGGACGCAATGTGAGTACAACTCACTCTTTCTGACTCATTGATATTTTTATATAAGTGAGAAATAATTAATTATACGATGATTGATGATTATTTGGATGATATATGATATACTGATTGATATTTGGATATATACCTGCCTAGTGGAGCAGATGACCCTATACGTTCCCGTGTATGAGCGGATGACCCTTTGTACGCGCGTCTGCCTTGAAGTGGACATTGTACACATATTCTAATATGTATATTTGTTGCAAGTGACAGGTTGGAGGGATCCAACTGGATTCCTCACCCGTATTGATTTATTTACAGATATTATGTTATATACCGTTATCGTATTATATATGTGTTTTGATTGCCGTGATTGTTGTATTTAGTGTTGTTGTAGCATTGGGCCATGTTTTGGAAATTTAAAATTGTTAAAGTGATGATTTCCAAATTTAAAAGGATTTTCAAGTGATTTGAAAATATATATTTTTGATTGGTTAAGTAATGAATTTATTTTAAATAAATAAAAGTTATCATTTTTGTTGTTATAAAAATTTTGATTTTTGTGAAATACAATCAAAAGTATATTTTTGAAATATCGAGTTAATGATTTGGTAAATAGTTTAAATTGAGATTTTGAATTATTATAAATGGTTTTGTAATATAAGATTTATAAAATTGAATTCTTAAAAATCGAAATTGATGAAATTGTAAAGAAGTTTTATAAGTGTTAAATGTAGTATAAATGAATCTTATAAAATAAGATTTATAAGTGTGAAGTTATAAAAAGAATGATTTTGTAAATAAATGATTTATAAGTAATTTATTTATAAATTGGATTTGGCATATAAATGAGATGTAAACGGTATTTGTCGATAGAGGGAATTTATAAACGAAAGTTTTATAAAATATAAATGGAAATTATAAACATTGTTTTATAATTCTGAATCAATTGAATTTGATAAGTAAATATAGAAGTTTATTAAAGGAGATATATTCACGATGTTAGACAGCGAATTATCCTTTAAATTAAATGTTGAAATAATATTAAATTTGGTAGACGATTTATATTCACAATTTTGGACAGTGAATGATATATTAAAGAAATGTTTTGGAAAGTGATATTTTTAAATGGACTTAAACGATTTGAAGTTGTTTTAAAATGTGTTGAATATCGAAACCATGGATTTCAACATTTATTATTGAAATAGACGTTTTCGAGGAATATGGAAATGATGGCTATAACACTATTGTTATAGTAAATAATTTTCGAAAGGAAATGTTTTTGTATAGTATTGGGATTTATATATCTATCCAATTTTTGAATCCCTATACTAGTGATTTTGGGTTATCGTAACGATGTTTTACGCAACATTCGTTTTGACCCGAATAAAGATGTTTAAAAGAATCTTTTCCTTAAAGAATTAAATATACACTTAATCGTGAGGTGTTGAAAATAAATTGATTGTGAATTACTTATTATTAAATAAGTATTTGGAAATTTTTTCCGAAGTTGAAATGGTTTGGAATATATCTTTTTAAAGATAATTTTGAAGTGTATATTTGGCAAGTGATTTAATTAATAAAAGATCAATTAAAGGGCCCAGTGATTGTTATAGTGCTGAATATTTGTTTGTTTGTTTTGATAGTTAAATAACCGACTATCAAACTTGGCCAAATTTTAGTTTCTCGACTTGATGTGAGAACTATTTAGTCGTACACTTAGTACGTAGCCTTCTGTGTAGGCTTGATTACCGTTTGTGTTGAGGATGTTGTTTCGTATAGTGCGGAGTATTACTCCAACCTATCGAGCTTCCTTCTTGGATCGAAGGATAGCAAGTTAAAAGTTGGAGACGTGATAAGTCTATGAGACTTAGTTTCTGTGTGAAGTTGAGAAACGCTTTTGCGTTGTCGGTGCGAAGAGACGGGGATCAGATTTATCTGAAAACCACTTCGGACCAACATATATGCGACGATTGTGCAGGTTGCTTGTGATGATATTGATTTTCGGATTTTCATTGTGGGGGACTGCTTGTTGATCGTTTGGGGTTAAAATGCTAATATACATCCAGTAGCATGGTATCTTCATTACGAAATATCCAATGCGAGGACTATTCGCTACTAATCCTAGGGATTTCCCGACAGGATGTGGTAGGAAAGTACCTTCGGTTTGTCCTGTTTCTGGACAACTTGTATGGATGTTTGTCTGACATTGCATTTCTACATATTACCTACACTGGTTTTTACAAATGTACATCGGTGGTGGCGGAGAAGGCAACTTCTCTTAGCTTAACACTCTCTTTGAGACGTATAAGCTTAAGGGTTGTATTTTTGTGGAAGACAATTAGTAGTCAACGGAAATGGCCGTGTGGCATTCAAAGTGATGTGATTGTGTTTTGTGAAAGGTAATTGTTACCTCTAGTCTCATTAACCGAAAATGACCAAAACATGGTTAGATGCAGCAAGGCTAAGTGGGTAATTCCCAAGTAGGATATGATCATCCTCTTCTAGGTATATCTTTGCACGCTATGACGTCGTGTATCTGAATATTGTGGTTTGTATGCTAGAGGGCCCTCGATAAAGGTCGGTAACGATCGGAGGATGACATATTCGGTACCATCTAGTTATAGAGGTGGGCCGGTCTTGTGTTGGTAGAGAAACTTTATGATGGTTTCTCGGTACATTCTTCTAGAGATGTACTGCTGGAAGGTAGTCCCTTCATCTGGCCATTTGTATGGAAATCCAAAAGCCACTACGTGTTTGCCATTTTGATTTTATTACCTAATTGGGCTATATGCTGGAATTTAATCAATGTAACAATTTCGGCTATAATTGATATTATTTGTATATAGTAGACATTGCTATAATATAAGAGGATTTGATATGATATGTTTTAGTTATCGTAGGGTAAAAACATGTCCGTGTTCATGTGTGGACTTGTCTTACGAGATACTCTTGTTTTGAAAACTAAGGAAAAGTTTGGTAATTTAATAAATTCAGTTGAGTGTGTTTCTCACGCTGGTTTACCAGACTGATTCGGGCGTTCTTCCCTTTCAATGCTCGGGTCAGACCGAGTATATCTACAGGCTATGCTTTGGTGCTTTTGGAGCTTCAGCAGGATAGCTGGAGATCTTCATTTTCGTACATCCGTATTTGCTTGATTATCCGTTGTGCTTTATTTGTTGTTGTATATTATCGGCAATTATGTGGACAGGTTATTATAACTGTTCAGGCTGATAATTGTTGATTGATTGTTGGCTCTGATTGATGTGTGTGTGTATGTGTGTATATATACAGTTTTTGTTTTGTAAAGATCATTGTTATGATATTATATATTTTTCGCTGCGATGTGAGATTCTGTATTGTTCTGTTTGGTACTATCTTCTCTGTTTCTTCTCTTCTCTTCTTCTCTCTTCTTTTCTTTCTCCTGACTTTTCGTCGGTCTGTGCTTTTTGGGTCGGACATGTGTGGATTATTGTCGATTCAAAAGGTACGGATTTGCGGATCGTTACATTTGGTATCGGAGCTTAGATTTTGTATATTCCTAAGCTTTGATGTGTACTCGGTATAGATAGGGACAGTAGCACCCTAGATTGAGTTTGAGTGTATTATATATATGAGCATGTATTTGTTAGTGAATATAAAATGTTTTATATTGTGTTTGCTTATCCGTTGAGTTGTTTGTGAATTCTGGTCGGTATGTGGGACGCCATGTTATCGATAGGGATTTCCAAACACTTAAACGAGGCAAGTCAACATAGTATCATTTTAAATTGGGTAAATGAAATAATTTTGCCTCTATTATATTTTATATATAAAGGAAATTGTTTTTCAGAATTATTAAAGTGTATACAAATTGATTGTTTGGTTGTTTGAAAATGTAAATATATAAAAGTTAATAAAAGATGTTTGAATAATCTAAATAGAAACAACAATTGTAAAAGAATAAATTATTGAGCAAAAGAATTATAAGTATGGAATTATAATTAATATGATTTACAATTGTGAAATAATCTTATATATAAGAAGTAAAACTATATGAATATATTTATAAAAATGAGTTATAAGTAAAAATGGATTTAGACTAATTATTTGAAAATTTGAATCCCGTTGATTTTGAAAGTTGTTTTTCAAAGTTAAAGAGATTATATTGATATAAATCTAAATAAGATAAACAAATTTGAAATGATCTTATGTAAGTAAAGTGAAATAGTGAAATTATGTAAGTATATATTTATAAATGTGATTTATGAATAAAAGGATTTTTGAAAGAATATAAAGCACCGAATTCACTAACGTTGCTGGGAAATAATAAGGGTGATGACTGTAGCATCATCAGTATCATTTTCGAGTTTCTGTGTGATGGATTTGCTACTAATAGTAAATCGAAATTGAAGTTTTGTTGTGATAAACAAATTTGAATTTGAAGTCCAAGTGTAATTGATAAATATAAGTGAAACGAGTTTTGGACTTATAATATGAAGAAAGAATTTACTTTAGCAAAGTTGAAAGAAATTTGAGTTAGTAAGTGAATTATATGAATTGAAATTTAACTAAAGGAAAGTTAATTGTTAGAATTGGATTAGATAAATTATTGAAATGGAAATTAAATTAAACTTACGTGGTAAGTGTTTATAATATGAATTTGGAAGTGTAAATAAACCTAAGTTGTAAAGTGATTGTATAATCATGAATTGAAATTATAAAATGAGTTTTGTGAATGGAAGTAAACTTAGGTAAATGTTTATGAAAGTTGAATAAATAAGTTGTATAACTTATGAAGCGAGAAAATGTAAGTAAAACAAAATTTGAATTTGAATGGTGATATGATTTTGACTTAAGTTAAATAAAATGACTTTAGAGATAAAATGAAATATAGCTTAAGTAATGTTGAATAAAGTTGATTTTGGTATCGAAGTAAATTAATAAAGTGGAATAAAATGAATATGAACTTGAGTTATATAAAGAAATTCAACTTTAGTGGTTAGATGAATTAGCAATCTAACTGAAAATGAATTGATGTGGAATAGTGGATGTAAGTGTATATTCATTTAAAGCAAATTAAAAGTGTTGAACCAAATTGAATGAATGTAAAGTAAATTAATTTGGTAATGTTGGATATGCATTGATTGTTAGATGGATGTTAATTGATTGTATAAAAATTCATATGGAAATTGAATTACTAAAATTGAAAGCTAAAGTAATTGAATTCAAACTGGAAGTAAAGTGAATCTAAATAGAATTGAATTTGATTTGAATTAAAAGCGAACCAACTTGAATGTAAATTAGTGAATGATTGCTAATTGAATTTGAATATGAATGAATGTTAGTAAATCCAATGTTAATGAATCAAATGTGAATAAATTGAAAACCAATTCATTGAATATTAATAAGAATTGAATTTATATTGATTCGGCTATGGATATATTGGATAGATATGTTTTGTTGGATGTTAGTTGGATGATAGTTGTTTGATAGTTGGATTTGTTGCTTATTGGTTGCATTTGCTATATTGACATATATAGTTGTTGGTATATGTCGTGTATTGATATTACTTTTATATATGTATGTTTCTCATTTGTTTATTGAGTATTTAGCAGGTGCAGATGACGCTTGCTTCGATTTTGGAGCTCGCTTTCGCGCTATATTAGCCGTATATGCTCGCTAATAATATATAAGGTACATATCTCGGATTACATATCGTACTTTTACACTTTTTTCCCTTCGGGATGCCTCATCCTCGATGATGAGATGTATATTTGTGATATATACATTGTTATTTTTTCTGGATTGAACCGCGTAAAGGAGACGATGGCGAATTTTTTTGAAAATTTAAGGCGTTATAATTTTTTTGGGAAAATTGAAAAAATTTGTGGAAACTAAATTTTGATTTTGAGTTATAAAAGTTAAATGATAGTAGTTGGTTTTGAAAAGATAACTATGAATGTATTTGAAACTTAGTAAAGTTTTTGTAAGAAGTTTAAATAATGGATTCTGTGGCTTTTTCTTACTTTGTAATTTCGAGAACGAAATTCTTTTAAGTAGGGGAGAATGTAACGACCCAGAATTTCTATGATTCAAAATTCGTATATTTAATTAATTTTAAATATTTAAAAGTTAAGTTTATAAGCTGAATAAATAATATTTCGAATATAGTGATTTAATTGGATAGTTAAATTGTTAATTTAATATTTGAAATTGCTAAAATAATTGAAAATTGGATTTAGTGTGAATAAAAATGATTTATAAAGTTGAATTAAATCCTAGTTGAATTAGAATGATGTTAGAGAACTTTTAAAATCGAATTAAAAGTTAATTTGTAAAAAATTGAATATTTTAATATTTAATTGACGTGTAAAAATAGCCATTTTTCAAACAGTCTCGGATTTCGACGAAACTAATTTTATTGGATCCGTAATGTTAAATTATTATAAGATTTCAAATTTTGTTTCAATCAGATTTACGGTTTGTCCAGGACAAGCAAAAACGCGTAGAAATCGGTTTGAGTGAATTTTAAATTTAAATAGTCGATTCGAAAACCTATCTTTCAAATACGATCGAATTGGCTTCTGATATATATTCCATTGCGTTCGAAATTGGGGTAAAACATTATAAACGTCAGGCGGCACGTTCCGTTTCGAGTTCGGAAAAAAATCGGATGAATAGTGCACGAATATTTTCTATAAAAGGCCAACATTTTTCTATTTTTTCACAAAACCCTAGCTAGTTAGGGAAAGCCGCCACAAACAATTTCATTGGCCAGAAAATCATGATCTTCTTCCCTAATTATGTCTCAATCCCTTTGTTTTCACGCTCCGGCTTCTACACGAAAGTTGGAGAGTTCGACAAGCTCTACGTGATCAACGGTCATGGTCAAATTTAAAGCGACGAGGAGGTAGCTAAGGGCTCGCATTCATCACCAGTTTGCGTGCATTTTTCTACCTGTATGGGCAGCCGAGCTTCATGATTTTTCGACCAATGGTGAAGTCGACGTTGGGCTTCACCGTGGCATCGATCGTGCTTAAATGATGGTCGAAGGCGCGAAAATTTATCAAAAGACGGTGGCTTTTGGGTTGTTGCATTCGAACGTAGCTGGAGGGAAGAAGCTTGCATCGGCGGCCCAGATGCGATCAATGAAATGAACGGCCCGATCTATAAAAGGTTATAAAAGTAGAAAAGAAAATTGAAAATAAATTATATAATAATTCGTTTAAACTTTGTAACGTTGTAACTTCTTCATACGAGGTCTGTTTCACACGAAACGAATTGCGTTGGAACCGTATTGACGAGCACAATATTATGGAGCTGGATTGGGATTTATTTGAGCAAGTGAAAATTTTGGATAAAATTAAACGCACGTTTAATTTTATTCGGAATATAATACTGCAACTGCTATTGGACGCAATGTGAGACAACTCACTCTTTCTGACTCACTGACATTTTTATATAAGTGAGAAATAATTTATTATATGATGATTGATGATTGTTTGGATGATATATGATATATTGATAGATATTTGGATATATACCTGCCTAGTGGAGTAGATGACCCTATACGTTCTCATGTATGAGCGGATGACCCTCTGTACGCGCGTCTGCCTTGAAGCGGACATTGTACACATGTTCTAATATGTATATTGGTTGCAGGTGACAGGTTGGTGGGATCCATCTGGATTCCTCACCCGTATTGATTTATTTACAGATATTGTGATATATACTGTTATCGTATTATATATATGATGTTTTGGTTGCCGTGATTGTTGTATTTAGTGCTGGTGCAGCATTGGGACATATTTTGGAAATTTAAAATTATTAAAGTGACGATTTCCAAATTTAAAAGGATTTTCAAGTGATTTGAAAATATATATTTTTGATTGGTTAAGTAAATGAATTTATTTTAAATAAATAAAAGTTATAATTTTTATTGTTGTAAAAATTTTGATTTTTGTGAAATATAATCAGAAGTGTATTTTTGAAATATCGAGTTAATGATTTGGTAAATAGTTAAAATTTGGATTTTCAATTATTATAAATGGTTTTATAATATAAGATTTATAAAATTGAATTCTTATAAATCGAAATTGATGAAACTGTAAAGAAGTTTTATAAGTGTTAAAATGTAGTATAAATGAATCTTATAAATAATAAGATTTATAAGTTGTGAAGTTATAAAAAGAATGATTTTGTAAACAAATGATTTATAAGTAATTTACTTATAAATTGGATTTGGCATATAAATGAGATGTAAATGGTATTTGTTAATAAAGGGAATTTATAAACGAAAGTTTTATAAAATATAAATGGAAATTATAAACATTGTTTTATAATTCCGAATCAATTGAATATGATAAGTAAATATAGAAGTTTATTAAAGGAGATATATTCGCGGTTTTTTGACAGCGAATTATCCTTTAAATTAAATGTTGAAATAATATTAAATTTGGTAGACGATTTATGTTCACGATTTTGGATAGTGAATAATATATTAAAGAAATGTTTTGGAAAGTGATATTTTTAAATGGAGTTAAACGATTTGAAGTTGTTTTAAAATGTGTTGAATATCGAAACCATGGATTTCAACATTTATTGTTGAAATAGACGTTTTCGAGGAATAAGGAAATGATGGACTATAACACTATTGTTATAGTAAATGATTTTCGAAAGGAAATGTTTTTGTATAGTATTGGGATTTATATATCTATCTAATTTTTGAATCCCTATACTAGTGGTTTTGGGTTGTCGTAAAGATGTTTTACGCAACATTCGTTTTGACCCGAATAAAGATGTTTAAAAGAATCTTTTCCTTAAAGAATTAAATATACACTTAATCGTGATTTAAGTATATGAAATATTTTCTAAGTGTTGAAAATAAATTGATTGTGAATTACTTATTATTAAATAAGTATTTGAAAATGTTTTCCAAAGTTGAAATGGTTTGGAATATATCTTTTTAAAGATAATTTTGAAGTGAATATTTGGCAAGTGATTTAATTAATAAAAGATTAATTAAAGGGCCCAGTGATTGTTATAGTGCTGAATATTTGTTTGTTTGTTTTGATAGTTAAATAACCGACTATCAAACTTGGCCAAATTTTAGTTTCTCGACTTGATGTGGGAACTATTTAGTCATACACTTAGTACGTAGCCTTCTGTGTAGGCTTGATTATCGTTTGTGTTGGGGATGTTTTTTGTATAGTTCAGAGTATTACTCCAATCTATCGAACTTCCTTCTTGGATCGAAGGATAGCAAGTTGAAAGTTGGAGACGTGATAAGTCTATGAGACTTAGTTTCTATGTGAGGTTGAGAAACGCTTTTGCATTGTCAGTGCGAAGAGACCGGGATCAGATTTATCTGAAAACCACTTCAGACCAACGTATATGCGACAATTGTGCAGGTTGCTTGTGATGATATTGATTTTCGGATTTTCATTGTGAGGGACTGCTTATTGATCGTTTGGGGTCAAAATCCCAATATACATCCAGTAGCAATGGTCTCTTCATTATTAAATACCCAATGCGAGGACTATTCGCTACTAATCCTAGGGATTTCCCGACAGGATGTGGTAGGAAAGTACCTTCGGTTTGTCCTGTTCCTGGACAACTTGTATGGATGTTTGTCTGACATTTCATTTCCACAAATTACGTCCATTGGTTTTTACAAACGTACATCAGTCGTGGCGGAGAAGGCAACTTCTCTTAGCTTAACACCCTCCTTGAGATGTATGAGATTAAGGGTTGTATTTTTGTGGAAGGCAATTAGTAGTCAACGGAAATGGCCATGTGGCATTCAAAGTGATGTGATTGTGTTTTGTGAAAGGTAATCGTTACCTCTAGTCTCATCAACTGGAAATGACCAAAACAGGATTAGATGTAGCAAAGCTAAGTGGGTCATTCCTAAGTAGGATATGATCATCCTCTTCTAGATATATTTTTGCATGCTATGACGTCGTGTATCTGATTAATGTGGTTTGTATGTTAGAGAGCCCTCGGTAAAGGTCGGTAACGACTGGAGGATGACATATTCGGTACCATCTAGTTATAGAGGTGGGCCGGTCTTGTGTTGGTAGAGAAATTTTGTGATGGTTTCTCGATACATTCTTCTGGAGATGTACTGCAGGAAGGTAGTCCCTTCACCTGGTCATTTGTATGGAAATCCAAAACCCACTACGCGTTTGCCATTTTGATTGTATTACCCAATTGGGCTATATGCTGGAATTTAATCAATGTAACAATTTCGGCTATGATCAATACTATTTGTATATAGTAGACACTACTATATTATAAGAGGATTTGATATGATATGTTTTAGTTATCGTAGGGTAAAAACATGTCCGTGTTTATGTGTGGACTTGTCTTATGAGATACTCTTGTTTTGAAAACTAAGGAAAAGTTTGGCAATTTAATAAATTCAGTTGAGTGTGTTTCTCACGCTGGTTCAGACTGATCCGGGCATTCTTCCCTTTCAATGCTCGGGTCAGACCGAGTATATTTACAAGTTATGCTTTGGTGCTTTTGGAGCTTCAGCAGGAGAGCTGGAGATCTTCATTTTCGTACATCCATATTTACTTGATTATCCGTTGTGCTTTGTTTGTTGTTGTATATTATCGGTAATTATGTGCAAAGGTTATTATAGCTATTCAGGCTGATAACTGTTGATTGATTGTTGACTCTGATTGATGTGTTTGTATATATACATTTTCTGTTTTGTAAAGATCATTGTTATGAAATTATATATTTTCCACCGCAATGTGAGATTCTGTATTGTTCTGTTTGGTTCTATCTTCTCTCTTTCTTCTCTTCTCTTCTTCTCTTCTTCTCTCTTCTTTTCTTTCTCCTAACTTTTCGTCAGTCTGTGCTTTTTGGGCCGGACATGTGTGGATTATTGTCGATTCAAAAGGTACGAATTTGCGGATCGTTACATGGGATCAATCAGAGAACAAATGCAAAACTGATTCTTTGATAATTGTTCTAATTATCAATGCCTTTGTACCCTCATAACCATGACATGAATCAACATGCCTTCATAATTATGTTCAACTGAGCATGTTTGTATCAGACCATTATACACTCATGCCCATGGGCTGTGACACGAAAGGGTTATTTATGTATATATCATTGTTGCATGTTTAGTATAAGTTTCTCAACTATAATGTTGGTATAATATTATTATAAATATATTGCCCAAAATGTATAAGAGCTTCTCAAAGTGTTAGATTAAGTCATAATTTATTGAAAGATGAGATAATATATCGATCCTCAAAAAATCAACTTGTAGAGTAATATACCAAAAGGCATGCAACACCTTCAAATAAATGTTTCACCTAGTCAAATGCTATGAATTAAAATAAAAAAGAATCACCTCTTTCGTTGCAATGATAGAACACCAATACTCAACTCCTGATTACCTTTATTGTTATCGCGTTAATTATCTTTAGGTGCAAAATGGTGTTAAGTATCATTCGAAATTATAATAATGATTAGTAATATTAGCAATAACAATTGTAGGAACAATCAACGAATTCAAACTACTACTGATAGTGAAAAATATATTATCATATATAAAATGAGCTACCAATAGCAATTATCTTTACCATATAAATTATAATGTTGGATTCTACAAAATTGATGAACATCATGCATAACTTGCTGATGTTAATGGACATGGACATTAAATGCTCCACTCCATCTTCTGGCTAATATATGCCAATGGAAAGTCAGTCAAATCAAATAGTATCCATCATAACATCAATACAAAAAACGTTCTCATATGACATAATATCTAAAAATAAGTTTATATGTCTGTAAAAGAATTATTTATCCTTAGAACTGAAATTATATACTGATGTTCTGATACAATAAACATAACAGTACTGCCATATATTGATACATACACACACATGAACTGATAAAAAAATAAACTTATGTTTATATTGTTGATATAGATGTTGGTAACCATACGAAGAAATGGCATGAATTTAGCAAAGTCGATTTGATTCATAAATTCAATTCATAAATCCAGATAAACAACGATGATTCCTACAAATATTAATTAATTCCTAAAAAGTGAATTTAGTATTCATATACACTTATTGTTACCGATAGATTTAAATAAGTAATTACATATTCCAATAAATTCTAATTTATTCTTGGCAACATGGAGCACAAACCTGCATTAAACGTTATTTTTGGCAAGCCTCCCTCTATGCTTAAGGATTCTTTATTCAGAGAAAGTGAATGGTTTAAATAAAAATATTTTCTTCCATTGTATCCATTATGTTATTTTAGTTCATACTGAATATATATAATGGTGAAAATTGATATGCAGTTTTAAATGAGTTCAATACCTCTTTAGACCACAATCCTTTGATAAGCTTAGGATCCACAACTTTTTTCCATCTATAAGTGCACTAAATATTACTCCGAACTAGTTCTTAGATTTTGAAAACTGTAGATGGTTTATGAATATTTACATGAACATCTCTGGAGTTCGACAAGCAATCTTACAAGCAGTAGGTTTTCATGTCCATTTAAATCATAGGCCATTGCTGTTCCATATCAGCAAAAGTTATTAACAAAGTTTACTTAAATAATGCTAAAGAAAAATTAATATTTAATAAAGCTAAACATAATAATATATGCAATAATCAAAATATAATAAACTCCAGATCTGAACTAAATTAGGTCTAGAGTTAAATGAATAAATGTTTCACCGAATCAAATGCTATGAACTGTAACAACCCGAATTTCAGTGGGTCCGGATTTTTCGCAAAAATGCTAAAACCCAAGCCCACCGAAACCCTAGTTGGGAATCCGGTATACTGCAAATAGGCAAAGACAAATATACCAGAGCTCAATTAAATATCTCATAGTGGAATTGACTAAAATATAATAGTAAGTAAATACTCATCGATATAATAACACTTTCTAAATAAGTGTCTTAAAGCTGCGAAGTCTCTGCCATCTACGTAACTTGTAGGATGTTATGAGAAGGGAGTCATAACTAAAGTTCTGCTAAATGAATAAATTATATACTTCTAGGCTTAATTCTACATATATCATTTTATTTCCATTTACTCTTATATTAGGTTCATTTTGTTACAATACTCTCGCCTTTGTTCGTGAACTATGCTCATCTACTTCATAGTAGATTGAAAAAAAATAACTAATATATACATATATGTAGCTATATGCCCAATGACCATATTGGTCCTAGGTGCCACTTATGGTACCTTCCGTACCCTCTTCGAAAAGGGCTCAATCGTCTTGGTTTAAGAGCGTTCTGTGACTACATCTGTAAAGGACTGCTTCGTAAGGCCTACAATACAGATGCTCCATCGTCTTGCTCCGTAGCTATATCTGTAAAGAACTACTTCGTAAGGCTTACAATGTAGATACTTCATCGTCTTGCTCAATGAGCGTTCCGTAGCTACATCAGTAAAGGACTGCTTCGTAAGGCGTACAATACAGATGCTCCAATTCTTACTATAAAACGTAAATCGCATTTGCACTAGTCTATAACATCCACAATATACCACCCAGTGCGTACATTGAGGACTGTGTAATCGTTCTGTCTACTATCTGAATCCCGCCAACAAGATCTACCTTGTACGGAATTCAATCGAGGATTTTATATAACTGTAAAGGATTGCTTCATGAGGCTTACAATATAGATAATCTAGTTGGTCTATCTCTTTTTCATCGTAGTTATGGCCCTCATGCAGCCACCCCTCAACTAACCGAAAGACTTCTAAAAAGTTAAGTGGTTATTCCCTACTGTAAATAAACTAACATCCAAATGGCGGTGCCCCTCATCCAATGTCTCGATGATGAAGGAATTATTAGCCTATTGGTTTAAATCTAGTCTTTCTCGAAATCTCTCTTGGTCTTGATGCTGGCCGATATCTGCATTTGACTATCCTTAAACTTACTTGCAAGTAATGTACATACGAATACCTTACTCTGAACACCAAGCCCTTCTGACTGCCCACCAAGGTCTATATCGTTAGGCCTACAATGGAAATGCAATCAAGACATACTCTCTTAATGGAACACCTACAAACTAGCCTCCGAGGGTGCATGTGACGACCCGCCTTTCTAACCCCAGAAAGACGTTTCATCATTAAGAAAGAAAGGGATAGAAATAGAAAAGAATAGAAAGAATAACAACATCAGAATCTCACAGCGGAATGGAACAAAATATAATACATCACATAACTATTACATAGTTATACATACATCAGAGTTATACAATATCATATAACAGGACTGTCATATACATATATGTCCATACATACATCCAAAATACATCATATACTAACTACACAGCGAAACTACATATATAGATACATATGTCTGGTCTTCTTCCCAAAAGCTTCTCCAGAAAATCAACACTCCTAATACCTATCACTTGGCTACTCATAAAAATTTGAGTACCCAAGAGTTTACGAAAACACAAAATATAAACTCCGGGTCAGACATGGGTCTGGTATGAGTAAAACAGGTTAAAATTGCTTAACTTTGAAAATCATTTGAAATAAAGTATCATGTAAGACTCCCCACAAATAAATACGGGTAAGTTTTTACCTTATGCTAACCAAAACATTTTTATAGGAAATTCAGTGATATTATAATAGTGTCTAGGGTTTTCAAGTAAATAGAAAATAGCCGAAATTGTTACGTGATTAAATTCCAGCTAATAGCCACGTAAGTGGGTAATACAAATCAAAACCGTAGGGTCTCGTAGGGAAAATGGGTTTCCAACAATGGCAGGGCTACTGGGGTACCTCCCGTCACAGTACGGGGCCTAGATCACCGTACCGAGGATCACTCCCGACCCCCTACAACACAAGGCCTGAACCATTCCTTACTGAACAGTCCCGAACAAGATAACCCCACAGTTGTGGCCAACAACTGCTCACACAGCCGAAATAAAAAGAGACATCTAGACAGGGGAATATCTTGTCCTGCTTGGACATGACCCACCTAACCTTGCTGCATCTCCCCTGTTTTAGAGATTTCCGGTTGATGAGGCTTGAGGCTGCGATTACCTTTACTGAACATTATTCTTAGAATGCTCATCGTCCGCCTGACGATGTGCTGAAAGCATTCAATCCGTACAAGCTCGTTCCAGGTTCGAACAAAACCGAAGGCATTATCTCGTTATACTCATTTTGGAATCACCCTCAGAGTTAACGACGATAACCCTTGCATTCTGAAATACCATCTCGATCACCAAATGATAAGTCATGACCTATCGTTTAATCTGGATCGAAGTGGTTTTCGGAGAATCAAAATTGATTCTTCCAATCCCAGTCTCATCGGAATCCAAACGCCATTTTAAGGGCCAAGTTGTCTATTTTACTTAACAGTTCAATTCAATATTAAGAATTCACATAACAGATATCACAGATAAATCATATACAGTTCTCATAGATATACCCAGAATATATCACAGCATCACAAAAATATCATCAGACAGATATCAAAGTAAATCAAACAGAATTACCAATTCATACCAACACAGCTTAGTTTACTTAACTTAATTGATTGCTTAAGAATAAACTATTTTATTCTGCTTAATTAGTTACCGATTAATTAACTTATTAACGATCAATTAATTACTTAGTTAATCATTAATTATTAATTTATTAACCATCTAATCTTAAATTAATTATTCAATTTATTAACTTTTATTCATTAATTATTACTTAATTACTCAGTTAATTAGTTGATTCTTAATTATTAATTATTAATTAATAACTTACTTATTAAAATTAATTAGTTATTTAATTATCACAAATTATTTAATTAATCTATTATTGTCAATTTTATCAACTATTAATCTTTAATTAATCACTTAAGTTAATTATCATTTATTAATTAACTTTTAAGTAATTGGCTAACATTCTTAAGACTTAAATTGATTTAACACATGATTAATTTTTAATTACAAATTTAATTATAGTTATTAATTTAATTTCAAGTATAAAATTAATTTACATTCTAATTACTTTATACCAATTAATTACCCCTTTTACAAACCATACTTTTAATAATTTTAAATCAATTACTTACTTTAAACTAACTAATATTACTACTATTGAACTTTGTTATAAACATACTAAAAAGCATTAGGCAAAACACGTACGTGGACCGAGTCAGCACCACTTCTGCTCAAGTCTGTCTCGAGTTTCCCCCGTGCTTCCCCTGCATCTCCCTCTTCTTCCCCTCTTCTACTCCTTTTCCCTGTTTCTTTTCTTCTTCTCAATATTTATTTTTTTAGTTTAAGTTATAAATGTAACTGCAGTAGCCAACTCATGCGACCCGGAGCCAAACCCGCAGCAACGTTCAAAAATCTCGGGTACAAGCACGCGTCACTCCCAACAACTCGACAGACACCTCTTCACCACCGTGCACGTGCACGGTGGTTCGCTTCGCCTCCGGCGACCCACGTCAGCCCCTACAAACTCAAATTCGACCACACACTCGAATTCAAGAGCTAACTCGAAGCAAAGATCACAAAATCGAAAAAATACCCCTTTGGGTGAACTGAAACTCGAACAGCAGAAATGAAAACCCCTCTTCCTCCTAGCGCCGACCACCGTTTGAGTCGCGATTCCTGCCACGCGTCGCCGACGTCACCCTCCTTCATCCCTCAAAAACTGTAACGACCCTGGATTTTGGCCCTGGTTATTTTAATAAATGTTTAATCTACTTAAATATAAAATGTGAATTGATCATATTTAAATGAATATGATTTTGGAAATATTGCCATCTATTTATACAAACTTTATTTCAAAAGGAGATTAATTGGGAAATTGAAATAAGTATTTCAATAATATTCACAATAAAAATCTATCTTATATAATTGCTTAAAATACTTTATATTATTTATATTTAGTACGAAATAATACACATAGATAATAATGTTTGAAATTCTAAAATAAGTTTCTTAACAATATTACTAATAAAATTTAACTCATTAAATTAAAATGCTATGCATTGTTAATATTTGTTAAATGAATACATATGCTTGATAATGTTTGAAAATTAAAAATCTAATTCTAGTAATATAAAATATAATTGTAAAATATGAGTCAAACTTATATACTATAATACAAATGAATTATAAAAAAATGAGAACAAATGTAAATATAACTTATGAATTTAATTCAAATATTAATGGCTAAAATAGAAAATAGAAATTGTAAATAGATGATAAAGTTCAATATAAATATAAATATAAATATAAATATTATATATTAGACAAACACATGTATATAATTTAATAATGGGTAGCTAAATTAGGGATACAAATGAATGTATAAAGCTAAAAATATAAGCACTAGTATAAAATAAATTAGTCAACATATAAAATATAAGACAAAGGGTTTCTATACAAAACAAATGTCTTTATACTCAAGACATTGACCTGACAAGTATGTATGTAATTATTCAAGCTAGGACATGTAAACCAGAAGAAATGAACAAAGGTGTTATCATGCAAAACATCAAACTGAAATATATTGTTTCCAAATAAAAATAACAAGACAAAATGAGTAGCTTCATATACAAGCCATGTTCATCTGCAAAAGTACAATCTTCATAACAAATATCTTTAACGCAGCCAAACATATTTATACTTATGTAAGCTAATAGAAATACTTAAGTACATATCTGCATATAATATATTCACACAGCAAAACATAATAATAATTATGTAAACATGTTATGAGGCCAAGGCATTTATTTCCATCAGCTCAGCATGAAATTTGTCATTTCAAATAAGTATAAAATCTGAACAGGATATAAACCAAATGAAGAAATAAACAAACTGTCCAGTTGAAGCCTTCCCTTATACACACCTATTTTCTTTTATATATGAGTGTACATATTCTTGTTTGGTTCGTTCAGGCAGAAAATAGATTAGCAAAACCTGAAAATAAAAAAACAAAGGAAGAGCAAGTTCAAAATTTTATTTCCAAAACAGAAAGCAAAGAGGATCTTAAGACAGTTTCAGGCCTCAAGTATATTCATACTGCAGCTCTGGTTCAGAAATGTTTTGGTGAGTAAACAAGAAATTTTGAAGCTTTAAAGTTCAAATTTAACAGTTCATGATTTCAAGGTCTTGTGACATGGTATATACTTGATATTGTATAATTTGTGTTTGAGTCCTCTGTTGATGATACAGGTTATAAATTCCCTTCCAAAAATCAAGTATTTGGTTTCATGTCATGATAAATTTCAAAATTTCAAAATATACAAGATGATTACACCTAAACTAAGACTTTTAACATTGATTTAAACATATGGGAGGTGAAGTAACCCTGAAAACTTATGTTTATAGGTAAATGAGCAGAAATTTGATAAAGCCCATTGATGGAAAAGGTTAATTCATATCCATATTCTGAAATGTTAATGAATTCCATGATTTTTAAATCAAGAACGAGAATTTTAATTATGAAACATAAGAGCAGTTCACATTTGTATATAATTTGCCTTTATACAAATTCTAAAGATTTAATCAACAATAAACATTGAAATTTGTTCTGAAGAAAGATTGTGTATCTGTGATGTTGAGAAAAATGTTGTAAAATTTTTCAAAAACAAGGGTTGATCGAATGAGAATGGGTTAGGGTTTGTGTTCTGTTTCTTCTCCTTGTCTGTAAAATAGTGGGTTCGGCCTTTCCACACGACCGAGCTTCATAAAATTTTGGTGAAAGATGGCTTAGCGTGACGTTGTCAAGGGGGCGAAGTCGTATCGACTCTGGTAGCTTGATCGATGATCGCGAAGCACATTTGTGCCGAAGGTCGTAGTTGCAGTTTCCCTTGAAACGAAAATTTTCGATTTCGAACTTTTGTAGTTGAATGGGTTTTGGTTTTTGCACCTTTGCGTGATTTGCGACTTGTCTGCGTTTTTGGGGTTCGCCAGAGATGGGTCGCGCCGCCGTGCACGTGCACGGCGGTTGTGATTTGGTTATAGCGCAGTGGGGTTTCAGATGGCTTGTGGTCGTGCTCGTGTAGTTTGAATGTTTACTTCGGGTTTGTTGCGTGCTGTACTCGTGTGAGTTATGGATGTGATTTATTTTTAGTTTAAAGCTTAACTTACTGTAAATTAAAAAAAAAAAGAGAAGAAGAAGATGTTTAGGGAAGACTCGGGAAAAAAGGGCAGGGGTAACTCGAAGTAACACTCGCGTTAACGCAGGGGTGGTCTCGGGTTTTACCAGGGAAGTCTTGGAGTTTATTTATCAGCAGTTCTGTGTTTTTGTTTAGGACATGAGCTTCAGGCTTAATAATTTAAGTAGTACTTAACACTGTAACTATCACTTGTTCACTGTTTTAAATTGGTAATTTAGTTAAGGCCGGATGAAAATCAATTAACATTAAAGGTTAGTTGTTAATATTTATTTGATTCCCAAATTGCAGATGTCTTTAAAATGTTAGTTGTCGAATAATTAACATTAATTTATTATTTAGAAAGTAATTAAGAATAATTATATTAAGATTGTAATTAGTGTTAGAATTAGACAACGCTTAAGTGAATACTAAATTAAGAATTAACTGCTTTAAGTTAATTAATCAGTGATTGATAATTAAGAAAAATCAAGTGAATTAATTAAAATGAAATAATGACTAAATTTAGTAATTAGCAGGTAATAATTGAATAATTAAGTTGTATTAATAAGTAATTAAAGATATTAATTAATGACCAGAGAACAGTTAATTAAGCAATTAAAGTTAACTCACTTGATTGAAGAAGTAATTCATTAATAGTATGAAATAAAATAATTTCGTAATTAAGACATAATAATAAATTAAGGAACCATCATTTAGATGATTTGGAATGGAATAAGTAATTAATGGGTAATTAATGATTAATTAAACAGAGTTAAGTGATTAACTCTCAGGTAATTAATTCTAAATTGAATCAATTACAAACAAGATTGTAAGGTAATTGCTTATGGATTGTGGTGTATGTAGAATGTCTGGATTGTGATGTTTAAATTGAAGATATTCTATGATGCTCTCTGATATGCTGTGATATATCTATGATGTTTGCATATGTTTTATCTATGATAAATGCTATGTTAAATCAATCGTTGAATTTAAATTATTTAAACTGTTAAGTTAATTAGACAACTTGGCCCTTAAAATGGCGTTTGGATTCGATGAGACCGGGATCGGAAGAATCAAATTTGATTCTCCGAAAACCACGTCAATCCAATTTAAACGTTAGGTCGTGAATCCTGAAATGAAGATCGAGATGGTGTATTCAGAATGCAAGGGTTATCATCGTTGACTCTGAAGGTGATTCCAAAATGAGTGTGACGAGATAATGCCTTCGGTTTCGTTCGAACCCGAAACGAACTTGTGTGGATTGAATGCTTTCAGCCATCGTCAGGGGGACGATGAGCATTCTAAGCGATATGTTCTATAAAGGTAATCGCATCTTCAAGCCTCATCAGCCGGGAATGGCTAAAATAGGAGAGATGCAGCAAGGTTAGGTGGGTCATGCCCAAGCAGGACAAGATATTTCCCCTGTCTAGATGTCCCTTTTTACTTCGGCTTAGTGGGTGGTTGGTCGCGCCAACCACGGGGTTTATCTTGTTCGGGACTGTTCAGTAAGGAATGGTTCCGGCCTTGTGTAGCAGAGGGTCGGAAGTGATCCTTATTACGGTGATCTAGGCCCCGTACTGTGACGGGCGGTACCCCAGTAGCCCTGCCATTGTTGGAAATCCATTTTTTCCTACGAGACCCTACGGTTTTGATTTGTATTACCCACTTTTGTGGCTAGTAGCTGGAATTTAATGAATGTAACAATTTCGGCTATTTTCTATTTACTTGAAAACCCTAGACGCTATTATAATATCACTGGATTTCCTATGAAATGTTTTGGTTAGCGTAAGGTAAAAACGTACCCGTATTTATTTGTGGGAAGTCTTACGTGATACCTTTATTTGCAAATGTTTTTCAAAGTTAAACAACTTTAAACCGTTTACTCATACCAGACCCATGTCTGACCCGGAGTTTATATTTTGTGTTTTCATAAACTCTTGGGTAATCAAATTTTTATGAGTAGCCAAGTGATAGGTTTCGGACTTGATTTCTGGAGGAGCTTGGAGCAGGAGTTCCCAGACGTATATAGTTATCTGTCTAGTTCCGCTGTGTTAGTTGATATGTACTGTACCTCTGATGTATATAGTGATAAATGTATGCATGACTGTCATATGTATTGATATTGTATAACTTTGATATATGTAAAACTATGTAATATTTATGTGATATATTATATTTTGTTCCGTTCCGCTGTGAGATTCTGATGTTGCTGTCCTTTCTTTCTCTTCCTTTTCTATTTTCTATCCCTTTCCTTCTTAATGATGATACGTCTTTCTGGTAGCGGAAGGGCGGGTCGTCACAGTTGGTATCAGAGCATAGGTTGGTGATAACCTTGGCTCTGGTAGGAATTACTCATAGAATAGAGTTTGTAAAACTCTAGAATGAGTTTGAGAGTATTAATGGATATGAGCGCGTACTTGTTAGTGAATATAAAATTGTTTTTATATTGTGTTGATTTATCTGTTGAGTGTTTATGGATTCTGGTCGGTGTGTGGGACGCCATTTCATCGATAGGGATTTCTAAACTCTTAAACAAGATAGACCGACACGGTATTGTTTTTTTTAAAGGTAGGGTAAATGAAATAATTTTACCCAAAATTATATTTTGACATGAAAGAAATATTTTTCTGAAATAACTATATATATACTTGGATGTTTGATTGTCAAATAAAAATTTAAATGTGAGTGGTTTATAACCAAATAAATTATTTAAGAATGATTTTAAATAAAAAGAAATATAACTGAAATCTGATTAAACTAGAATTTAAGTCCCGAAAATTTGGAAGGTGTTTTAATGAATTTAAACAAAGGAATTTGGGAATTTAAAATCTTAGGAATGTTTGAAAATGTGTTTTTCCAAAGAGTTGAAGGCAATATTGGAATATTGCTTTGGAAAATATTGTTGAATGAAAATTGTTTGGAAAGAATTTGTGAAAGAAAGGAAGCACTGAACTCACTTCAGTCGCTGGAAAATAATCCTGATGGTGATGGCCACGTCATCAGTATTCATTTTTGAGTTTCTAAAGTGATGGATTGCTATCAGGATAGTTGATCATGATATTGTTTGGACTTGTTGGGTATACAAGTTGTTTTAGAGATGTTCAAATAGAGAAAATTTATTTTGGTGGAAACAAGTGTTTGGAATTTGAAAATTTGATTTGACATACCATGTGAGTATGAGTAATTATCATTTCAAAATGGTTTTGGAAATGAAAACCGGGCAATTGAATTCTAAGAAATTCTATTTAGATAATGTGAAGTTTAAATAACTCAACTATGGGACTTGGAAAGTAATGTTGATATTAATAAGAAGAAATCGGGAATTGTAATCCCGGAACTAAACTTTAACTTAAGTAGATGAAAATAAGAAACATATTGGAGCTTAACCTGAGATAAGTTAAATGGAATGGAAGTCCAAAATGAACTTATTTGGATATAAAACTGGAAGGTAAAATAATATGGAATTGTGATTATAAGATGAAATGACCCAAATGAGTAATATAAACTTTAAAGAAAACAAATAAGTTTTGAGCTCATGTATTGAGAAATAAATTTAAGGAATGGTAAGTAGCTAAATTTAATTGAAGCTGAGTTAATATAAAACTGAATTTGAATGAATTCAGTCGAGTTATAGATAAAATTGAATGAAATAAAATTCTTATGTAAATAAGCAAATATAAACCAAGTAAGCCTTGAATTTGGATAAAATAGAATTGGTGTGAGTTGTAAACAAGTCTAATTCAAGCATAAATTAAATGACTTTATTATAAATTTAATAATAAATTGTTCATGTAATTTTAAGAATGGATAAAAGAATAAACTAATCAGTAAATAATTGGGATTTGATTAAAGGAAAATCAAATCAAAGATTTGAATGGAAATTGGTGAAATAGACAAATGGAGAATATGTCAAAGCTTTTCAGAATTTGAAAACTATATAAAATAAATAAATTATTAGCAACAAAACAACTTCAAATTGAAAATTTAAAGTAAACTAAGGAATGAAACTAATTTAAAAATAATAATAAGAATCAGTTATACATGGAGATAGTCAATAAAAGTTCAATATTCAGAGTTAAGAAAATTGAATTCATATGGAATTGGTAATTCAGATTTAAAATGGAAAAATAATAATAATAAGAGGATGTAAAGGCTTAAGTGGGAATATATAATGCTTATATTAAAAACTTAAGAAATGAATGGAGACATTCTTAAGTAAAATTTGATATGGAGAAAATTATTCCTAGTAGATAGAAATCTAAAATATGTGAATAAAAGAAAATTGATATAGTTGATAATCAACTGTAACAGCCCGCAAATTCAACTGTTTCAATTAATTTATAACCATTTTCATTCAATTCTGAATGGTTTTCAATCCACTCGTATACAACTTCACCAATTTGAATGGTTTAAAATTCAACCATTTACTTTTAGTTTATTTTTAAGCAACTGAACTCATATTTAATCCAATAGATCTCAAAAATCAATTTATTTACTCCCACCAATTTATAGAATTTTAATTACTTCCATTTACATCCAATGAATATAAATACGTAGGATGTATGTATAGTATTTTATTCGCATAATAAATTGATCCAGATTCGAGCACAGAATTTCAAGATAGTTATATATCGATCCGAATTAGGATTTTTCACTCGATTTTCGACGACGAACCATGGATATGGATTTTGATTGATGCTGGAAATTCTCTATCATAGTTGTGACTATGGAAGGAGAACGACGGTTTCTGATCAAGCGACCAGTTCTGAGTCCGCACTAGAAAGTCGGGTGGACGATACTAGTTTGGAAGTGAAATTGTGTGATCGAGCGAGCGATCGGATTTGATATTGCGTACGAATGGTATATGAACATCGTACGGCCTGATTAAAACAAATATTGAGATTCTGTAAACAAGTCAATAAATTTGGAAAGAGTTAATATTGTAGATTTCAGAATTGAATTGCCAGAGTGGATATCTGGAATTTATTGTGTATTCCGTATATCCGATCTTAGAAATTTGTTCATGGTTCATCATTAGTTGTTGAACCAGTAGTTCAGGAATTTGGAAGTTGAGTCGAATTTAACTGTGGTCAGGAATCCAGTTTGGATTGTTGATCATCGAGAGAGAAACCCTCGATAATTTTAGGAAAGCTTATCCGGATTCGTGTTCAGATAATTAGTGTTGTTTGTTAGGATAGACTGTTTGATTGTTTGCTAATATATAAATGATATTTATGTTTGAATGGTTGATATAACAACTTTTAAATTATCTTTGTTTTAAATTTCGGGGACGAAATTCTTTTAAGGGGGGAGGAATGTAACGACCCTGGATTTTGGCCCCGGTTATTTTAATAAATGTTTAATCTACTTAAATATAAAATGTGAATTGATCATATTTAAATGAATATGATTTTGGAAATATTGCCATCTATTTATATAAACTGTATTTTGAAAGAAGATTAATTGGGAAATCGAAATAAGTATTTCAATAATATTCACAATAAAAATCTATCTTATATAATTACTTAAAATACTTTACATTATTTATATTTAGTATGAAATAATACACATAGATAATAATGTTTGAAATTCTAAAATAAGTTTCTTAACAATATTATTAATAAAATTTAACTCATTAAATTAAAATGCTATACATTGTTAACATTTGTTAAATGAATACATATGCTTGATAATGTTTGAAAATTAAAAATCTAATTCTAGTAATATAAAATATAAATGTAAAATATGAGTCAAACTTATATACTATAATACAAATGAATTATAAAAAAAATGAGAACAAATGTAAATATAACTTATGAATTTAATTCAAATATTAATGGCTAAAATAGAAAATAGAAATTGTAAATAGATGATAAAGTTCAATATAAATATAAATATAAATATTATATATTAGACAAACACATGTATATAATTTAATAATGGGTAGCTAAATTAGGGATACAAATGAATGTATAAAGCTAAAAATATAAGCACTAGTATAAAATAAAATTAGTCAACATATAAAATATAAGACAAAGGGTTTCTATACAAAACAAATGTCTTTATACTCAAGACATTGACCTGACAAGTATGTATGTAATTATTCAAGCTGGGACATGTAAACCAGAAGAAATGAACAAAGGTGTTATCATGCAAAACATCAAACTGAAATATATTGTTTCCAAATAAAAATAACAAGACAAAATGAGTAGCTTCATATACAAGCCATGTTCATCTGCAAAAGTACAATCTTCATAACAAATATCTTTAACGCAGCCAAACATATTTATACTTATGTAAGCTAATAGAAATACTTGAGTACATATCTGCATATAATATATTTACATAGCAAAACATAATAATAATTATGTAAACATGTTATGAGGCCAAGGCATTTATTGCCATCAGCTCAGCATGAAATTTGTCATTTCAAATAAGTATAAAATCTGAACATGATATAAACCAAATGAAGAAATAAACAAACTGTCCAGTTGAAGCCTTCCCTTATACACACCTATTTTCTTTTATATATGAGTGTACATATTCTTGTTTGGTTCGTTCAGGCAGAAAATAGATTAGCAAAACCTGAAAATAAAAAAACAAAGGAAGAGCAAGTTCAAAATTTTATTTCCAAAACAGAAAGCAAAGAGGATCTTAAGACAGTTTCAGGCCTCAAGTATATTCATACTGCAGCTCTGGTTCAGAAATGTTTTGGTGAGTAAACAAGAAATTTTGAAGCTTTAAAGTTCAAATTTAACAGTTCATGATTGCAAGGTCTTGTGACATGGTATATACTTGATATTGTATAATTTGTGTTTGAGTCCTCTGTTGATGATACAGGTTATAAATTCCCTTCCAAAAATCAAGTATTTGGTTTCAAGTCATGATAAATTTTAAAATTTCAAACTATACAAGATGATTACACCTAAACTAAGATTTTTAACATTGATTTAAACATATGGGAGGTGAAGTAACCCTGAAAACTTATGTTTACAGGAAAATGAGCAGAAATTTGATAAACCCCATTGATGGAAAAGGTTAATTCATATCCATATTCTGAAATGTTAATGAATTCCATGATTTTTAAAATAAGAACGAGAATTTTTAATTAAGAAACATAAGAGCAGTTCACATTTGTACATAATTTGCCTTTATACCAAATTCTAAAGATTTAATCAATAATAAACATTGAAATTTGTTCCGAAGCAAGATTGTGTATCTGTGATGTTGAGAAAAATGTTGTAAAATTTTTCAAAAACAAGGGTTGATCGAACGAGAATGGGTTAGGGTTTGTGTTCTGTTTCTTCTCCTTGTTTGTAAAATAGTGGGTTTGGCCTTTCCACGCGACCGAGCTGCATAAAATTTTGGTGGAAGATGGCTTAGCATGACGTTGTCAAGGGGGCGAAGTCGTGTCGACTCTGGTAGCTTGATCGATGATCGCGAAGCACATTTGTGCCGAAGGTCGTAGTTGCAGTTTCCCTTGAAACCAAAATTTTCGATTTCAAACTTTGGTAGTCGAATGGGTTTTGGTTTTTGCACCTTTGTGTGATTTGCGACTTGTCTGCGTTTTTGGGGTTCGCCAGAGATGGGTCGCGTCGCCGTGCACGTGCACGGCTGTGGTGATTTGGTGATAGCGCAGTGGGGTTTCTGATGGCTTGTGGTCGTGCTCGTGTAGTTTGAATGTTTACTTCGGTTTTGTTGCGTGCTGTACTCGTGTGAGTTATGGATGTAATTTATTTTTAGTTTAAAGCTTAACTTACTGTAAATAAAAAAAAAGAGAAGAAGAAGATGTTTAGGGAAGACTCGGGAAAAAAGGGCAGGGGTAACTCGAAGTAACACTCGCGCTAACGCAGGGGTGGTCTTGGGTTTTACCAGGGAAGTCTTGGAGTTTGTTTATCTGCAGTTCTGTGTTTTTGTTTAGGAGATGAGCTTCAGGCTTAATAATTTAAGTAGTACTTAACACTGTAACTATCACTTGTTCATTGTTTTAAATTGGTAATTTAGTTAAGGCCGGATGAAAATCAATTAACATTAAAGGTTAGTTGTTAATATTTATTTGATTCCCAAATTGCAGATGTCTTTAAAATGTTAGTTGTCGAATAATTAACATTAATTTATTATTTAGAAAGTAATTAAGAATAATTATATTAAGATTGTAATTAGTGTTAGAATTAGACAACGCTTAAGTGAATACTAAATTAAGAATTAACTGCTTTAAGTTAATTAATCAGTGATTGATAATTAAGAAAAATCAAGTGAATTAATTAAAATGAAATAATGATTAAATTAGTAATTAGCAGGTAATAATTGAATAATTAAGTTATATTAATAAGTAATTAAAGATATTAATTAATGACCAGAGAATAGTTAATTAAGCAATTAAAGTTAACTCACTTGATTGAGGAAGTAATTCATTAATAATATGAAATAAAATAATTTCGTAATTAAGACTTAATAATAAATTAAGGAATCATCAATTAGATGATTTGGAATGGAATAAGTAATTAATGGGTAATTAATGGTTAATTAAACAGAGTTAAGTGATTAACTCTCAGGTAATTAATTCTAAATTGAATTAATTACAAACAAGATTGTAAGGTAATTGCTTATGGATTGTGGTGTATGTAGAATGTGTGGATTGTGATGTTTGAATTGAAGATATTCTATGATGCTCTCTGATATGCTGTGATATATCTATGATGTTTGCATATGTTTTATCTATGATAAATGCTATGTTAAATCAATCGTTGAATTTAAATTATTTAAACTGTTAAGTTAATTAGACAACTTGGCCCTTAAAATGGCGTTTGGATTCGATGAGACCGGGATCGGAAGAATCAAATTTGATTCTCTGAAAACCACGTCAATCCAATTTAAACGTTAGGTCGTGAATCCTGAAATGAAGATCGAGATGGTGTATTCAGAATGCACGGGTTATCGTCGTTGACTCTGAGGTGATTCCAAAATGAGTGTGACGAGATAATGCCTTCGGTTTCGTTCGAACCCGGAATGAACTTGTATGGATTGAATGCTTTCAGCACATCGTCAGGTGGACGATGAGCATTCTAAGTGATATGTTCTATAAAGGTAATCGCAGCCTCAAGCCTCATCAGCCGGGAATGGCTAAAACAGGAGAGATGCAGCAAGGTTAGGTGGGTCATGCCCAAGCAGGACAAGATATTTCCCCTGTCTAGATGTCCCTTTTTACTTCGGCTTAGTGGGTGGTTGGTCGCGCCAACCACGGGGTTTATCTTATTCGGAACTGTTCAGTAAGGAATGATTCCGGCCTTGTGTAGCAGAGGGTCGGGAGTGATCCTCGGTACGGTGATCTAGGCCCCGTACTGTGACGGGCGGTACCTCAGTAGCCCTGCCATTGTTGGAAATCCATTTTTTCCTACGAGACCCTACGATTTTGATTTGTATCACCCACTTTTGTAGCTAGTAGCTGGAATTTAATGAATGTAACAATTTTGGCTATTTTCTATTTACTTGAAAACCCTAGACGCTATTATAATATCACTGGATTTCCTATGAAATGTTTTGGTTAGCGTAAGGTAAAAACGTACCCGTATTTATTTGTGGGAAGTCTTACGTGATACCTTTATTTGCAAATGTTTTTCAAAGTTAAACAACTTTAAACCGTTTACTCATACCAGACTCATGTCTGACCCGGAGTTTATATTTTGTGTTTTCATAAACTCTTAGGTACTCAAATTTTTATGAGTAGCCAAGTGATAGGTTTCGGACTTGATTTCTGGAGGAGCTTGGAGCAGGAGTTCCCAGATGTATATAGCTATCTATCTAGTTCCGCTGTGTTAGTTGATATGTACTGTACCTCTGATGTATATAGTGATAAATGTATGCATGACTGTCATATGTATTGATATTGTATAACTCTGATATATGTAAAACTATGTAATATTTATGTGATATATTATATTTTGTTCCGTTCCGCTGTGAGATTCTGATGTTGCTGTCCTTTCTTTCTCTTCCTTTTCTATTTTCTATCCCTTTCCTTCTTAATGATGATACGTCTTTCTGGTAGCGGAAGGGCGGGTCGTCACAAAAACACTCCCAGCTCGGTCGTTCCTTGATGAAGAAATCATCGAGAAAAACAGACCCATCAGAAAACGTGAACTAAACCCTACCTTTGATTCAAACTAACAATCTATACAGTCGAAAATTATTTTGACATTTTTCTTGTGTCAATACAACTTCAACCTTGCTTCATACTAAATTTCAGAAATCAAAATTAATTCAATCAATGGATATTGACAAAATCAATTTTGGCTTTCTTTAAAAACTGCTCTTATCATCTTTTCTTAAAAATCATAATTTTTATGTTAAAAATCCTAACTATGTATATGCAATCAGAATATGTTATTGAATTTACAAATTTAAACATTCAAATTCTGACCCTTTTAATTCTTTTACCTGTAACTTGAATTTGCAGTATTTATAATATACTGTAAAACTTCAAAATAGGTTGCATGCCCATGATTTAAGATAATCAGCTTGAATTAGCAATAATACCAAAGTTCAAAACAAATATATAAAGAAGTGTTTATATATTTCTTTGCTTTGCTTTGTTCAGATATTCAAAATTTCTGAAGAACAACTTCATATATTACAGACCAACGGGAAGTACTCAAGGTTAATTATTCAAGCAGATATCAAAGCACATACCAATTGTAAGCTAAAGATACAAGTTTAAATTGAAAATAGGTAAGTTTACTCACCAGAACAAACTTTGAACAGAAAGCGAGATGTTAAAGAACTGCAGAAGAATTTTCTTGAAACCCTTCTTTTGTTTCCTGTTTTGAATTAATTTAAGTTTACAAAGCAATAATGTTTATCTTCCCTCCTTCTTTGATTCTCAGGTTTGCTTTTAGGTTTAGTTAAGTTTTTATAAACGAATATAAAAGTACGGTGGATATATATATAGAAGTAACTGAATAATTATAGGTGGTATCTAGGTAGTTTCTATTTGTATTGTCATCATTTTTTTCTATTGGCTAAATATTATACGCTGCAGTATGAAGTGATATAGAGATTTCGGCTGTAGTACTTTGCTTGAACAAGAAGTTGGGATAATTTAATGTATGTGTTCATATTTGTTTACATCTAATTAATGCTTATGCTTCATTTATGATAACATGTAATTAATGTTTACTGATTCTTGCTATTTTATACGAGACAAAGATTTGTTTTTATTATATTGAAGTGAAAACTTTTTGTTTTATTATGCCTATAAACTTACAGCAGCACCTAAGTTTTATTTTAAGTTTATATTTTTTTTTTTGGACAAAGACATTTGATTGTTGTACATATGTATGTAGCAGATTATGCATAAAAATATTTTACATGTAATTTGTATACTTGACTCCTTTGCACACTTGTTTCTACAGCAATTATGTATTATATAAATGGTTTCACAAGTTAATGTTTTAGGCTAACCTACTCTCTCTCTCTCTCTCTCTCTATATATATATATATATATATATATATATATTGAGTAAACTTAACATAGTCATTGTTAGTATATTAATTTTATTTTATTTATGTTGTTCATGTATGATTATTATGATTTCTAAATTTATCCTATTTGTAGTTTCATTATCAAACATTGATTCATAATCTATATTTGTATTTTTATATTTCAAGTTATAATTTATATTTGTAGATTTATCTCTTTAGTTACATTTTATATTTTATAATTATGGTTTATACTTATGTTTATAATTATGATTTATACTTGTTTTGTATGTTTTTGTTTATAATCATTTATATTGTTTTATACTTATGTGTTAGATTTCCATGTTTAATATTCATATGATTGTTTAATTTTAAGCATCATCATTTTAAAAACTTCAGTTATAATCATACGTATATTATCAAAGAATAAAAATATAGAGTCTTTGATTTTTATTGAATAAGAGAGATTTTGTTATAAATAATTTTAAAAGATTACATTTTAAATTTTGCAAATCCGAAATTTCTTTACAGTCACATATATACTGGTAAATAATTAAGATCTCATCAGTTTATAATTTGAGAAACTTGTATTTAATTTAAATTAGATTAAATATTTATTAAAATATGCTGTCAAAAATTTCGGGCTGTTACAGTGCAGCTTCGTTAGGCCTACCCAATGGGTCATCCTAGAGTATCCTCACGTCCAGTTGAAGTCTCCTACTTTCTTGAAGCCTAGAAATACCAAGTTGGGCGCCCTTCTTCATTTCTAAAATCCGTAATGAACTGCTTCGTTAGATGCTTCATCCTTTGGGCTGCTCCAAATGCATCTCAATTCTTTTACTAGACCCTAAGTCTAATCTTTTAATTTGCGCTTAGTTTACTTTCTTATTCTGTTGGCTACTTATTTACTCTAATTAGCATATTCTTGCCATCTTGTCTCATCTCTATCTATTGTGAGATTTCCATTTATTCAATAGGGAATGCTATTGGTATGAGCCACATTCATTATCTTGCTTATTTAACTTAATATAAATCTCATGTTCATTAAAATAAGCCTCTTTTATCATTCCTGCTTTATTTGCTTATTGACTTAATATAAATTATTTAGATAAGCTTCTACCAATATTATTGTTTATTAATAGCCTCAAAATAAGCTTTTCCATTCTTATTACTTAATTATAACCTATGTTATAATTCTACATATAATTGTCATTTTCTCTTCTTTTATAATCCGTACATAATTCCAGTATTTCTTTTCTGTTCTAATCTGCCTACTTTTATTATGATATAGAATATTCTTTTATTCTCTTATATTATATAATTCATTTATCATAATAACTATCTGCTTAAATAGTCTGCGCAGTAAATGTAGACCTAGATTCATTATTGTTTACAGCTTGAAGTCCTTATCTAATAATTTATTCGATTCATGTCACACTTTGCTTATTATCTTCTATTATAGGAAGTAATTCTATTTTATTTGGTTGGTTATGAAAACTATATTTAAAAATCCATTTTCGTATCTTAATATTATATAATACTGTAAACAATAATCTGTAACTGCTAGATGTTTCTTTTACTATTTTGGAATAGTGTAAAATACAGTGGTTTCTCTATTTTACACTAATTCTCTTTTCTTTCTTTTATTCTAGAAATTACGTTCATTGTTACCTTTTAAATATTAAATTATAGAAACGTATCATATTTTCTAAACCAATCAATTAACCTTTTAGTTACTCCCAAATTCAGTTATTAGATTAATTAACTTTTCTCATTTTAACGTAATTTATTACAGTAATTCCTTTCCTCAAACTTTTATTATTTTTCATCTTATTTCCTTCATTTCAGTGTTCTTAATTATTTAATCCATATTCACGTTTAATTTATTCTAATCCATACGCGAAGAAAGAGAAGAAAGTAGAAGAAGAATGACACTTGCAACATAACTTTTAATTTCGAATTTTAGATAATTCTAATTTTCCAAATTCGATTTCTCATGTCAGAAAGATGGTAGAAATTGTAAAATTCACATTTTTTCGTTTTACTTTTGCGTATCTCTCTCTCCGTACTTGGAACATATGTTGCTATCCTATAAATTCTCTATTTTCTTTCCCAAATACGGCTTACATAAGAAAGAATTTTCTTGTCAAACTTTTTCCCAAGCTTAATTTATGGGAAAGATGTAATTTTCTTTTGCATTCTCATTTATTTCTACTGACGTTTCTGTTGCTTTCTTTAGATCTTACTGATTTTCTTTTAGTTACCTTTTATCTGCATTTTCTTTTCTTTTAATATAGCAACTAAATACGGCTATTATCTAGGGCAAGGAGGTCTAGGACCATATCCACTGTGACACAAGGTACAACTCTAGGAATCCAAGTAACTGATATGCTCCTCCTGCCGCCTATTACTTATTACTAACTTACGCTATGTTACTCATGACAAACAAGGTTTATTCATCTCTCTTATTTCAAGTCTCATTTACTACAATGGATAAGGGTTTTAATCTATGCAGTCTCTATCTAGAAAGGCAACTAAGATTGGGAAAAATTTCGTTTTACCTTTCATTTTCCCAACTAAGGTCTACTTTTTCCAACCACATGTGTCTTACTATCTTACTAATATCACTTCACTTTTTTGCTATAGTTTACACACATGAAGCAATATTTCTAGGTTTTCGCTAGTGTCCTATAAACCTAAAGGGAACTTTTGCTATTTCTACTAGGAGTAATTACTGCTATAGCCTTACACTTTTCCTATTACACCTAGGAATGATTCCTATCTACTTCATATTTAGAAGTCCGGTTTGGTTTGGTATTTATCATTTTACTTCAAAAATTAGAGTTTCTAAATTTTTGAAACATCAAATCCAAAAATTCTTACCTTTGAAAGTGTTATTTTGAAGTTTTCTATTAAATTCAACGGTACTTAGTTACTTAAAATTTTATCTTTCCAAAAACTTGTTTACTTTTTCACCAGGCCATTTTTCGTTAAAACATATCTTTCTTGTTCTCAAAACATTTTTTTCTGGACTTCAAAAAATAATGTCCTCACACATTTTCAAAATGTCTTCTTTTCATAGATTTTCAAATTTTCTAAAACTGGAGTAGATAAGAACAATTATTTTATCAAAATCCTCTTTACTTTTATACTCTTTTAATTACTTAACCTTAAAGGAGTTACTAACTTACTACACTTAATTATTTTATACCTTAATATTGGAATTACTTTCTCTTATGAGAAACCATTAACGCTAAAACCTTCTATGAATCCTTTAAAGGGGGATTTCATGTTTATGTGAAATTATAAGGAATTTATTTTACATTTTATCGAAATAGGCTATACAAAAAATGATGCTTTCCATACCTTGTACATCTCTTTCACGTATTCCTTATAGCTTGCACAAAACATCTTTATTCGTGATTTATAGAAAATTATATCATTATTCATTTCATTCCAATAGATTAAGGTATGTTTACTCTATATTTATTTACATAAGATGTTACTTACTAAATTCATTAATTTAACGTACATGAGTTTTCAAAAGAACTCGTTTTTAAAACTTCTTTATAACTATAAAATATTTTCATGTGCTTATTTATATAACAAGTGTACATACAAACCACTTTAGAAATTATCTCCAAAACTCATTTGGTTCAAAACAGATGTTGCGTACAACACCGTTATTACAACCCAAAAATACCAATATATGGATTCAATTAAAATAAATATTAATAAATCCCGTATGTTATGTAAAAACATTTACTTTGCGAGTCACCTACTATAATAATAGTGTCATAGTCTATGCTTCCTTTATTTTTACCGAAAACATTTATTACAACAATAAATGTAGTATCCTACATTTTGGATACCTAACACACTCTAGGTTTTTATATTTAAAATCTATGTTTACATACAAAGAAACTAGCGAGCTATGTATGCTTTATAATTCTTCAAAAATAATTTCACTTTTGACAAAATTTACATTACATAAAAACCAATTTAAATTTCATAACACTTATTTTTTTCAAAAACCCAATATTTACTTCCTTAAATAAATTAACAATTTTATTTTTCAACTTTTCAATTCAAAAGTTTCATTTTATTGGGTTAGACATAAAGTGGACTTTCATTTTACTAAAACCTCTTATTCCTTCCAAAATAAAAACACTCTCTCCGCCATTCCCTAGGGTACTTTCCTACTTCCTATAACATATGGATACAAATTTCCTCTCAAAACATGGCTTATTTGTATGCTATAAATCTGTAATAACATAGGGCTCAACGAACTTGGGTCATCCCAAACCCAACTAGAAAACTAAGCATAAATATACTTCTAAAAACTTTTCATATGTTAAAATCTATAGTTTAGGACTATTTGGATTTTAGTGCATAATATATTTATATTTTATTCAAAAATACAAATATGTTCACTCGCTATCTACCTAGGAATCCTGAACCTAGGCTCTGATACCAAATGCAACAACCCGAATTCCAATGGGTCCGGATTTTTTGCAAAAATGCTAAAACCCAAGCCCATTGAAACCCGAATTAGGAATCTGGTATTTTACAAATAGGCAAAGACAAATATATCATTGCTTAATTAAATATCTCACGGCGCAATTGACTAAAATATAATAGTAACTAAATACTCACCAATATAATAACACTTTCTAAACAAGTGTCTTAATGTTGGAAAGTCTTTGCCATGTACCTAACCTGTAGTATTATGAGGAGATGTTTAGAACTAAAATTCCGGTGAATGAATAAATTATATATGTAACGATTCCGGTTTTAAAGACGAATTTAATTTGTGATCAAATTTTATTTTGGGTTAAATTATGGATTTGTTTGAATTTTTCAAATTTAATAAGATATATGTACGCATTTGTTGTAAAATTTGGATTTGAAACTCAAAATGAATATTTTCAGTTGGATTGAATCATAAATAATTTTTGATTTGGAAATTCAAAATGAATTCAAAAGAATGAATTGAATTTAAATATTATACTTTGGAAAAAATATTATATATTGAATGCAGTATAGACACTAAGGTTTAAAATAAAATTTATCTTATCAATAATTAATATAAGTATACAAATATGAGGATATAAATTAATGTTTGAAATTTAAGCTTTAAATAGAAATAAAATTCAAGAATTTATGTTAATAATAGGATTTTATGGTTATAAGGCAACATAAAACAAAATCAAACTACAAAATAATAGATGTATATGATATGTGAATTAGGCGAGCAAGTTCAAGAGTCATTTCAGTAAACAAAGAAGAAATAATATCTATATACCAATAAACATCCATGTGATAAAATAATAACAAATGAAATGCAAATAAAACAAAAGGCAAGTAAGAAAATAATAAAACAATAAAATATATCTATGTAATGAAGTTTGCAAAAGAAGATAAACAAACAAATAAACAAAAATGTTTTCAAAACAAACTGTGCATACATAATTAAATAGTATAAGTTGTAAACAAGATAGGAAGCAAACATTTAATACCCTCAGCACAAAATATATCAACTCAGCCGAAATATAAATTTCTTCATTTCAGTTTATAAAAAAATATCTTTAGTCAAAAGAAAAAAATATCTGTTCAAAGTAAGATAATCCTAACCAGATAACACCTATTATATACAAACTGTTTTCTTTCTATATATATGTGTCTTCTTATGCTTGTTCGTTAAGTAAGGAAATTCAACATTCCAGAAAAGAAAGAAGATAAGTATTATCATTTTTATCATTCAACTTAAAAGAAAGCAGAACATGGTTAAAGGCAGGATCAAATCTGCAGTTTCAAAAATACAGTTTTCTCTCTGTTCAATCTTGTTCCAGGTGAGTAACACATTTTTCTTAAATTTTAAAAGTATAAATCTGTTGTTTATATATACATATCTCTGTGAATAAGCTTGTTTATATATACATGGATCCTTTGAATATAATTGAAAGCTGGAAGTGTTTATACAGGCTCATTGTTCTGGGACTCTAAAAATAAAATTTTGATTTCAAAAATCATTTCCATTCGATCCACTTGATGCTTGGGCTTAAATTTAAAACAAAAATTGTTTGTTCAAGCATATACCAAGTCCTAAAAGTTTATACAAGTTAAAAAAACTTTTAATCTTCTCTGGAAATCAAGAAATCAGAGCTACCTTTAAATAAGCCAAGATTCGAACTTCATAATTTATGAATTCAGGTGTATAAATGGAATTATTATACCTTAATATGATTTTAAAGCAAAATTTATAATTTTTAGATCAAGAATTCAAGAGCAGTTTTGGTTTGTTCGAACTTCTTTGTTTTGAGGAATTCTGGTGATCACGTCGATAAGGGAGGTCGGGGTTCTCTATAGTGATGGAGGAGTGATCGGAGGGTCGAGGAAAAATGGTGTGTTGGCGTGCGGTTGGTCGTGGTGGCGGCGGCGAGTGATTTTAGTCTGTAAACCTAGTTTTTGTCGAGGCTATATGTTTGATTCGTTCGACATCGGTAGTTGACCGAGTGTTAAAAGGGTTTGGGAGATAGTAGAGGAGAGGATGACGAGTAGTTGGCTGAAATTTTGAGTTGTCTGGTGATAGAGATTGCGAGAACGGCGGTGGTTTCTAGGTCGATGATGGTTCCAATTTGTTTCCAGGTTAGGTCTAAGCAGCTCGAACGTGATTTCGAGTTGAAGGTGATGGTTTGATGGTTGGAGAAGGTTGCGGTGAAGTTGGTCGATGTGTCAGAGGGTTCGTCAGTGGTCGGAGTTGGCTCCGGTGCTGGTGGACGTGCACGGCGACGCATTGATATCTAGGAGATTTTGGTTTGTGAAGATTCGAAGGGGAATTCGTGATTTCCCTGAAGTTGACTCGAGTTTTTGGGTTTCGCGTGAGTGTCTTTATCATCATGTTATAATTTAACTTAAAATTTGCTTACTGGTGGAAAAAAAATCAAAAGGGGAAGAAGAAGAAGAACGAACGCGAGAGGGAGAAGGGGATGACTCGGGAAGATGGAGGAAAACTCGAAGCGACACTCGAGTAAAACCAGGGTTAGCTCGGGTTGTTTTCAGAAAGGGATTAAGTTGTACAAATTTAAAGCTAAAATTGTTAAAACAAATTTTAGTGTTGACAAAGAACATAAGTGTTTAACGATTTAAGTTAAGAACTTATTTCAAGTTTTAATTATTTTAGAATGTTTTTAAAATCTTACTTAATGTTTTAATTAAGTAAATAATTTAAGTTAAATGTTAAAGTTAATTAACATTAAAGTTTTTATAATTAATAATAATTTGTTTTCAAAGTTTAAAGAAGATTTTTAAATGTTAATCATGATAAATTATTATTATTGATTGTTTAAAAAAGGTAATTAAAAATGGTTAATTAATTGAAAATTGTAATTAACTAGGTGATTAGAGATTGATTAATTTGAAATTAAAGATTCGTTGGTTAATAATTAAGTGTTTGATTAATTTGTAATTAAGAATTGTAAACCACGTAATTAAAGTTAATTAATCTATAATTAGTAGTTAATTGAGTTAATTGATTAAAGAATAATCAATTAAAAATTTAATTAATTCATCATTAAGAATAGTTAATCATAAATCAAAAAAAAAATGATTATGTGGTTAATCCTTTTAAATCACCTTCAACTTAAATTAAAGATGATTGACTATCATCAAATATTGTGCACTGGATTGATATTTCTGTTTATGATCGTGATGCTATGTGATGTAAATTGCCTTATGTTGTACTGTGAATTGTGATTTGTTACTATGTATATGTGAAAACCCCTTTGCCGTAAAATGGCATTTAAATTTCGATGCGACAGGGAGTCGGATTCTAGTTGGTTATCCGAAACCTACATCAAATTGTAATGATGAATCTTTGTGATTGATAAATTTATTTTATCTGTGATCTGTGAATGAAGATAAGCGTTATGAATTATACCGCTTATCAATATTGATATATCTGTGATGATTCATGTCGTGCACTATTGGGTAAAACCCCTAGACCACACTTATACACACACAAATATGGATTGCACGAGGAAATCGGTTAAATCACAGATTTTTAAAAATAATTTTGAATTTGAATTTTAAATCCAAATGGTTTTGGAAATGATTTGGGTTTAAAGTGAAAAGTTTTGAAAAGGTGTTTAAAAAAAAAGTTATTCTCAATAACTTAATAAGATTTGAAATTTGAATAATTTGATTTAAATTGGAATTCAATATCTGAAATTGAATTTTATATTCAGTATTTATGATTGAAAAAAAAGGGTTATACAAGTTATACGGGTTTTAAACCATTTTTAAAGTGTTGTTTTGGGAATTTGAATTAACCCCAAAGATGTTAACTTGTATAAATAAAATCAGATTTTTCGTAATGAAAACTGTTTGTTTTCAAACAATAAAAGCTTTCATATAAGTAATGAACTTTCAAATTTATATTAAAGGAATTCCAAGTTCGAATTGAAATAGTTTTCCAGATTATGGATGAATCTAGGAAACGAGTTTTGGAAGCTATGAGATAAATCTTGATTTAAAGATTTAAATGAATTAATCCAATTGAAACGGAAATTGTTTTGAAATCCATGAACGGATCTTTGTGAAACTGGGTGAACTTTGTGAAATGAAACTTTTTGTCCAAAAGATTTGAAATGGTAATTGGTTTTAACCATTTGAAAAGAAAGATTTGAATTTTAAAGTTGTGACTTAAATGAAATCCCATATCCATATGTTTTTAAATATTGCGCTCATTATTCGGGTTAGCAGGGAGAGGACTGTAACCGCCCACCTTTTTGGATAGTTCAAATTGACAATAAACACACATGTCAGAATCAAGCCATTCAAAAGGGAGGATTGTTAATGGGGTAAATAAGGAAAAAAATGGAAAGAGAAAAACAAGATACAGAATCTCGCAGCGTAACGACAAAATATAATAATCAAATAAACAGTTCATGAAGCTGTTTTACAAATAACATGTCATTACACTTTTACAAATTCAAATCAGAGTTATACATATATCATAAATAACCAAATAATGCAGCGGAACACAGAATGTAGTGGAATAATAAATAGCAATAATATACTGAATCTTCGTCTTCGTCCACCAAAAATAGTCTTCAATGCTGAAAAACTCAGGCTGACCCGAGCATAAAGGAAAATAATACACTCGAGTCAGAACTAAAATTCTTATACAAATTAAATCAAAAGTATATGCAATAAGGAATCAGATAACTACATTTTTGAAGGTTCAAATTTCTGGAAATGTTATTGCTTCCACATTCAAAATAAAATGGATTTCACAATAGATCCATTCTAGTAAATTACAAATTTACAGAATAATTCCCAGTTAAATTTCATAGTTTTAGAGATTTGATTTATAAAAATGTTCCAAAGTTTCAATATTCACTTTTTTTGGAAACTTCCCAGTGTTTCAAAATTTAATTTTGAAAACTTTCAAGTAAGGCAACGACGGTTTACTTCCCAAAATCATTTTTATGGTTCAAATAGTAAATCTAAACATACTATTTTTTCTCTGAAGTAAATACTTGAAATTCATGGGTTTTACATCCTTATTCAGTGTGCAAATAATCAATATGAAATTTAAATAATTATAATAAACTATAGGGTGATAACAAAGATATATCAAATAAATGAAAAAATATACGTTCAATCATAATAGCATCCATCACCGCATACAATCAACATTCAAATCAATCAATTCAATAAATCAACCAATTCAATAATATGTCACAGTAATTATTAGTCATCACATATTGGAATTTAGCTATTCAAATTAAATATTAATAAATATTCCAAACCAACAATCAAAAACTTATCACTATATGACCTGGTTTAACTTGCAATAAAATTTTAGTATTTCGTGAGTGGGTTTAAACACTCACCTTCTGGATTTTTCTTTTCTAGTCGGATTTGTATCCGCTACTACTTCCTCCTTTTGAGTTGTTTCCTTCTATCTTAATCTTTTTTTAGAATGTTTTGGAAGAGATAGAGAAGTTGTTATAGGTATGGATTTAAAGAAAAAGATTTGGAAAAAAGAAGAATGTTTGAAAAAGAAGAAGAAATTTTAAAGAAGAAGAAGAATTGAAAAAGAAAAGGAAGCTTTCAAAAAGAAGAAGATTTGAAGAAGAAGTAACGAAAAGGCAAAGAATGAAGTACAAAAAAGAGAAGAAGGAGATTTAAAGAAGAAAAAATAAAAACGGACGGAGGAAGGTGAAGAGAGAAAAAAATGAGATGGAAGTTTTATTTGGAAAATGAAGCTATAGAAGATGAGATTAGAAAATGAAATATGATTAAAGGAATGAAGATGGAAACAAATGAAAAGCTAATAAGGTATATATAAACAAACTAGGAATTGAAATAAAGTAAAATATGAACAGCCCTAAAACGTAGTATTGAAAGACGTGAACTAAATGAATATGAGGTGATAGAAAAAATAAAATGCAAATGAAGAAATAAAATTATAGATTATTTAATAATAAGGAAATAAAGGTGGAGGGACAAAATGCACGTTTAGTTTTAAATGCTTTAGGCATTGATAATCATAAGGAAATGCATGTAGGAATGAGAAAATTTGCAAACCAAAGGAAAATAAAAAAATTTATAACCAAAAATGAGATGGAAAGAATTAAAAATAGCCTAAAAGCTTAGGCTTAGGTATTAAACCGAAGGAGAAATGAACGGACCAAGTTTTAATAATGAGGTAACTATTTTAAAACGTACATGCAATAAATAAAAAGAAATGAAGGGACCACGTACACATTTTGAAATTCAATTTCTTTCGAAACGTAACCAAATTAATTTCATTCACTCAAATAATACTCAATTTGTACACATACAAATTTTTATCTACGCACAATTAATAAAATTATACATACCTTAAAAATGAGAACGTTCAATTCATTTATTTCCATTAAAGCACCATTTCTGTTTAACACAAAATGTACGTTTCTTTTATTAAATCTATTAATTGCAATCAAAGTTTTCTTTCCTTTTAATCGAAATCCTTCCATTACATTAATTGCAATTAATAAAAATGTTAAATTTCAAAATAGATAAACCAAAATGGACGAGAAATAGGATAATTGTTTCCTTAAGTCATTTAAACATGTTTATAAATTTGTTGTTTTACACCACCATAATAAATAACTTGCTTAAATTATATTCCTATTCTTGAAATCAATATGTATGCTAAAACAACGTTCAAATAAATGTATATTTCCCTTTTTTAGCGAATCATTCTATTCTTTACTCTAATGAAATTAAATCTACATTCAGAAATGAAATATTTCAAGGCAAGGCTCGCGTGTAAATAAATAAAACTTACTGGAAGACCAAAAGAGGCATGTATTTAATGAAAGAAAGTGGTAATAAAATAAAATAAATGAAAGTGACAGATTTAAATTTGAGAATGTAGTCCGTACATAGAAATCACAAATCAAATATACTAAAAACAATTCATTTTAACATATTTTATTAACCCTAATACGCTCAAATTTACACACATATATGTATTTTATTATTGTATATATATTTTTTAATTAAATTCAAATTATGGAATATTTAGCTAAATCAAGTATTCCAACTAGAAACATGCAACAAAATTCAATTCTTTGTTTTAATGAAATTAAATTAACATTCATAGATGAAATATTCACTTTATTTGATAAGAATATTCTTATCAAGAAACCATTCTTTTCTTTTATTTTTATCAAAACATATTTCTTTTTATTACACATTCATTTACAATTAACACCTCCCCCTTTAAAACCAACTTATATTTAAAGATTATCCCATTAAAGAGTCACAGAAATAATACTTCGTACAACCACATCATTTCTTTATCAATTAATTTCATATAATCGTTATATTTGTACCAAATCTAAATGCTTACAATTTGAACGTAATGTTTCTCAATGAAATTCTCAATATATTTTTAACACAAAACATATGTTGCATATATCATTAATTAATTATCATTTACTTCTATCTTTTATTAATGGCAAGATATAATTACTATTACTTACAATGATTAAATCTCAAAACATACCCTAATACAGGGAAGATAATTAATCCAATTGTTTCATTTGAAATCCAATTTTCTATGTTAAACCCAATGTCTATATACTAATTTAATTCCAACATTTAATTACAAACGTAATAAAACCTGTTCATTATATATTTAAATTTCAAACAAATCCTTTTATTTTGATTTACATTCTTATTATCAAATCAACTATTCCCTTATGCAATTGATTAACATAAGTTTTACACTCTCCACTCAACAGTTAACGTTTCTTCTTATATCAATTGTAATATTTCAATTACATCAATTCTCCGTTAATTACCAAATAAATTTCTAACGGATTTAATAATAAGAAAATAAATAAAACAATGGTTATACGTTAATAATCCATATCTATTAACTTATTATTTACAAACGATGGTTAATAAATTTACGTACAAAGTAATTGATTTCATACTCCATATTAAAACAATTGCAATTAATAACATAAGATTATATCAATTTATACATCGTTTATTATATTCCTTATTACCTTTATTATTTAAGTTGATTGAAATTACGTTAACATAGTATAGTAGTCAATTACATTCAATCAATATTAGCCAATTATATGTTTTATCTCATTAAATTATTTGTTTTAAGATTTATCTTAAAGTCAAATTTCTAATCTAATAAGATTCAATTTAATAAATCATATATTTTAATTTCTGATAATATTAAAGCCCAAAACCTTATTAAATTTAATATTTTTAATTATCAAAATATGGGTTGTTACTATCTCCCCCACTCAAAACTTTTTCGTCCTCGAAAAGGAACAAGAAGGAATCGAGGAATTTGAAATATTTTATTCAAAAAGATCAATTTATAAACAATTTAACTTACATATTTAAATTTAATATAAATATGAAAATAACTCCATTCGGTTATTGATTAAAAATTTAAGTTTTTTTGGTATTTTCCCTTGAAGAGAAAAGAAATATTTCAACATATCTAAAAATTCAGTTAAAACATTTAACCTCGTTCACTTAGTAAAAATATAAGATATATTTAAAACATCCTCATAGCATTATGCAAAGATTTTTCAAAAGTCTAAAACAATGTTAGAAATTTATATCAAAACATTATAATAAGCTTTAAAATAAGGTTCCTTAAATCCAAAAAATTTGTTAGACTTGTTATCTTTTAAAATAAGTATAAACTCAATATTATTAAACTGAAACTAATAGTATACTCAAATCTTACATTAAATTTCTAAATCGAAGTATAAAATTTCATACCTTCATATTTAATCTAAACACTTGTTTCAAAATGAATATTCTAATACAAAATTCAAATAGTAAATAAACCTATAAACTTTACTATAGTACTTTGAAATCAAGTATATATTTCAAACTATACTTCCAACATAGGGAATCAAATTTATTTGTCAAGTATATTGCTATAAATAAACTTCGCAAATCAAATTTCTTTCTTCTTTCCATTTATATGATATCTTTAAATTATACATTCAAAGAAACTTATATAAATTTTACTTGAAATATTCATTTGAAAGCTTTATTTGCAAATCAATCATCTTTAATACTTTTAAAAAATTCATTTGTGAAGTTTCTTGCTTCATTTATAAATACCATTTAAATATTTTAAATAACATCTTTATAAATATATGTAAACTATTTGAAAATAATTATTTACATCATTACTTATATTTGCAAAGAAGCTATTAAAAACATTAAATCCATTATTTATAAATTTATTAATTTTACCTCAAGATACTTTCCAAATATTATTAATAAATCAATAATCATTGACTTTAAATATATTTTATTTAATTATTAACTTCTAAATATTTACAACACTGATAATTTACTACTAAACCATGTTGTAAGTTATTAAACAATATTTTAAACATTATAAAGTATTTAGAATTGACAAAAAATGACCAAAATGTCTTTTATATAATCCTTTATCAAAAATACTTTTATAACTCGTTGTCTTAATAGGTTTATCCTCGTTCTTGCAGACTCTGTCCATGCGTTGATCAGACGCAAAGCTAGAATTCTTCAAATACTTAGTAGACCTGTTTCAACAACTAGTGAAAATACTTGAAAAACCTTTAAAAACAGTTTTGGAAAGTACAATCCAAACAAAACAACCAAACCAAAACCTTTGTCCAACCATGGTTCGCAGATACACAATGGTTACGCCTGCATCCTCCAGGAAACAATCCGTATCCGTAAGCTTTCTCAACCCTGCGAGTTACGCCATGATGACTAGTAGGGTGCAGGATACACAATGGTTACGCCTGGGTCCCCCAGGAAACAATCCGTACCCCTAGGCTGTCTCAGCCAGGCAGTTTCTACTAATGCGACCTACACAGATTGCAGGATGCACAATGGTTACGCCTGGATCCCCCAAGAAACAATCCGTACCCCTAGGCCAGACTCAGCCAGGCAGTTGCGCTATACAGTCGTGAGAGAAAAAAAATCATGGGTTACGCCACGGTGGGAACACTTGAGTATCACATCCGGAAAACCAAAAATCAGAGAGAATAATATCATAGAATGAATCCACAATGTGGCCACAAAGCGGATATCAAGCAGAAGGCACTTTTCATATATTTACTTCGAAATATATATCATATAATACCTTTCCAAATACTTTCAAATATCATACTTATATAAAGTCCATTATATATAGGATTCCATTTTCAAATCGAATACTTTCCAAATCAAAAGTATATCAAATCACACTTATGTAGGCTTCGATTATATAAAATTCTCTTTCCAAATTAAGTACCTTTCAAATCAATAGATTTCAAATCAACTTCATACTTATACAAATCCATTTTATATAAGTTCGACCATTTCCAAATCAAGTACTTAATAATATAAGGTTCTCAATTTCAAATTATTTATATATCAATTCAGTTTCAAAATCATATATGATTTCACTAATTTTCTTCCAAATTAAATATCTCAATTTCAAAGCTCCCAAAATAATAGGTTTAGAAAATAATCCCAGTTTCCAACTTTATAACTATCCCTTTAAAACCTTTAAACTTTTTATTTCTATGTGAAAAATCCAAATTTCCTTTTCGAAAATTATTTATTCAACAAAAGTTTCAAATTTACTTAAGTCATACCCTTCATGCTTTAAACATACAAAACTAAACTTATATTCTTGATCAAATATTTATACTCTTCGAAATTTCTTAGTTTTAAAATTTTAAACCTTGATTTGGAAGTTCTCGAACCTTCAAAATAGTCGGTGAAATCAAATTTCAAATCCAAGTGTTGGAAATCAGCAACAAATCAGTAAATCAATTTTTTTATAATAGAGTTATGCTAAAACAAATTCGAAATTCGAGGATTGAACACCGGTTCATTTCAAATCATTTCAAATATATATACATATATCTTTCGAATATCAAATCATACTTCGGAATTGGAAATCAAAATTGGTTTCACAAAATCACTCGCATAGCAAAGCTGCTAAAGTGGCCTCTCCCCCACTCTGAGACTCGAAAATCAATGTCGATGATGCGTGCACTCATCATCGAAATTATTTTCCAGCGACATAAATGCGTTCTGGACTTCTATTTTCTTGAAAACTTCATTGAGATTTCTTTGAAATCATTGGAATTCATTTGAACTCATTTGAAACATTTCTTATTTGGAAAATACTACTAAATTGTATTATTATTATATATATTTCCAAAATCTTAAACTAATTACAAAATACCGGAATTCAATTCTCGAATTTCAAATTTAACCCTTCAGTTATAAATCATTTTTAATCTCATCGATTAACACAAATATCACTTCATACTTTAATATTTGTTTCACAGAATTTCTCCATTTAATATAAACATTAGTATATCCATTCTCATAATATTGCTTATATTTCTCTTTAATTTAAATTACATTCATTTCACATGTAATATTTCTCATTTAAAACTAATTTATTTGCAAATCATTTCATAAGGAATTTCTTTACGACCAATTTATAAAACTTAATTCCTTTTTATAAGATATTGTTCGAGTTTAAAGTTATCACAACTTTATTTATAACCATTTATTGCAACATCTATTTATTTCATAACAATTTACAAGTCATGGCTTTGTTTGTAATCATTTCACTTTTAATTCATGTTGCTTATTCCATTTAGTTTCGTCTTTACCTTTAAATTTATTTATGACATGTTTCATAAATGTTAATTAAGTTTATAAACATATTTTTCCAATTTAATCTCATTTACAACATTTCCTTAATCACAATTTCAATTTAAACATCCCAAGGCTTAAAGTTCGCACTTGTAACATGCTAAGAATGTATACCTCAATTCTATTCATTTACTAAACATAGATATAACAAATTAAACCTTATTTTACTTTCTTCCAAATTAAGGTTATCAATTCAACTATATAATTCAACCTAATTATCAAGTTTCACTCTCATATTAATACAAAAAGGTTTCGATTATCCAAAATATCCAAATATTCCATTTTTTCCTCCAATAGATGAAACTACATGTCAACAAACAACAAAATTCACATCAACATTTCAATTTCGTAAACAAATATCCTAATTATTCATTTTATTCTCTTTAATACACCATTATTAAACTAGTGTTTAGTCCATTAATTCAATCAACAATACTTAACCAATGTTTATAATTGGATTACATACAATATGTCAACACAAATGATAATAGTTAAATGTTACCATTTCATAAATCAAACACATTAAAAATAAATGTATTAGTCTTAAAAATTTATTCCTTTATATATATCATATAATATTAGGAAAAATAATTTCATTTCAAAATTTATATAAAATATTTTTATAACACTAACAAATACGCGCTCTCGTATATACATTCAGACAACTTATTCTAGGGTATTACTATCATATCTCTAATGAGTTAACCCCAACAGGCTAAGGTATGTCTAAATCTCGCTCTGCTACCAACTGTAACAACCCACCTTTTTGGATAGTTCAAATCGACAATAAACACACATGTCAGAATCAAACCATTCAAAAGGGAGGATTGTTAATGTGGTAAATAAGAAGAAAAAAAGGAAAGAGAAAAACAAGATACAGAATCTCGCAGAATAACGACAAAAAATAATAATCAAATAAACAGTTCATGAAGCTGTTTTACAAATAACATGTCATTACACTTTTACAAATTCAAATCAAAGATATACATATATCATAAATAACCAAATAATGCAGCGGAACACAGAATGTAGTGGAATAATAAATAGCAATAATATACCGAATCTTCGTCTTCGTCCATCAGAAATAGTCTTCAATGCTGAAAAACTCAGGCTGACCCGAGCATAAAGGAAAATAATACACTCGAGTCAGAACTAAAATTCTTATGCAAATCAAATCAAAAGTATATGAAATAAGAAATGCAGATAACTACATTTTTAAAGGTTCAAATTTCTTAAAATGTTATTGCTTCCACATTCAAAATAAAATGGATTTCACAATAGATCCATTTTAGTAAATTACAAATTTACAGAATAATTCCCAGTTAAATTTCATAGTTTTAGAGATTTGATTTATAAAAATGTTCCAAAGTTTCAATATTCACTTTTTATGAAACTTCCCAATGTTTAAAAATTTAATTTTGGAAACTTTCAAGTAAGGTAACGACGGTTTACTTCCCAAAATCATATTTATGGTTCAAATAGTAAATCTAAACATACTATTTTTTCTCTAATGTAAATACTTGAAATTCATGGGTTTTACATACTTATTCAGTGTGCAAATAATCAATATGAAATTTAAATAATTACAATAAACTATAGGGTGATAACAAAGATATATCAAACAAATGAACAAATATACATTCAACCATAATAGCATCTATCACAGCATACAATCAACATTCAAATCAATCAATTCAAAAAATCAACCAATTCAATAATATGTCACAGTAATTATTAGCCATCACATATTGGAATTTAGCTATTCAAATTAAATATTAATAAATATTCCAAACCAACAATCAAAAGTTTATCACTATATGACCTGGTTTAACTTGCAATAAAATTTTAGTATTTCGTGAGTGAGTTTAAACACTCACCTTCTGGATTTTCCTTTTCTAGTCGGATTTGGATCCGCTACTACTTCCTCCTTTTGAGTTGTTTCCTTCTATCTTAATCTTTTTTTAGCATGTTTTGAAAGAGATAGAGAAGTTGTTATAGGTATGGATTTAAAGAAAAAGATTTGAAAAAAAGAAGAATGTTTGAAAAAGAAGAAGAAAATTTAAAGAAGATGAAGAATTGAAAAAGAAAAGGAAGCTTTCAAAAAGAAGAAGATTCGAAGAAGAAGAAACAAAAAGACAAAGAATGAAGTAAAAAAAAAGAGAAGAAGGAGATTTAGAGAAGAAAAAATGAAAATGGAAGGAGGAAAGTGAAGAGAGAAAAAAATGAGATGGAAGTTTTATTTGGAAAATGAAGCTATAGAAGATGAGATTAGAAAATGAAATATAACTAAAGGAATGAAGATGGAAACAAATGAAAAGCTAATAAGGTATATATAAACAAACTAGGAATTGAAATAAAGTAAAATATGAACAGCCCTAAAACGTAGTATTGAAAGATGTGAACTAAATGAATATGAGGTGATAGAAGAAATAAAATGCAAATGAAGAAATAAAATTATAGATTATTTAATAATAAGGAAATAAAGGTGAAGGGACAAAATGCACGTTTAGTTTTAAATGCTTTAGGCATTGATAATCATAAGGAAATGTATGTAGGAATGAGAAAATTTGCAAACCAAAGGAAAATAAAAAAATTTATAACCAAAAATGAGATGGAAAGAATTAAATATAGCCTAAAAGCTTAGGCTTAGGTATTAAACCGAAGGAGAAATGAACGGACCAAGTTTTAATAATGAGGTAACTATTTTAAAACGTACATGCAATAAATAAAAAGAAATGAAGGGACCACATACACATTTTGAAATTCAATTTCTTTCGAAACGTAACCAAATTAATTTCATTCACTCAAATAATACTCAATTTGTACACATACAAATTTTTATCTACGCACAATTAATAAATTATACATACCTTAAAAATGAGAACGTTCAATTCATTTATTTCCATTAAAGCACCATTTCTGTTTAACACAAAATGTACGTTTCTTTTATTAAATCTATTAATTGCAATCAAAGTTTTCTTTCCTTTTAATCGAAATCTTTCCATTACATTAATTGCAATTAATAAAAAAATTAAATTTCAAAATAGATAAACCAAAATGGACGAGAAATAGGATAATTGTTTCCTTAAGTCATTTAAACATGTTTATAAATTTGTTGTTTTACACCACCATAATAAATAACTTGCTTAAATTATATTCCTATTTTTGAAATCAATATGTATGCTAAAACAGCGTTCAAATAAATGTATTTCCTTTTTTTAACAAATCATTCTATTCTTTACTCTAACGAAATTAAATCTACATTCAGAAATGAAATATTTCAAGGCAAGGCTCGCGTGTAAATAAATAAAACTTACTGAAAGACCAAAAGAGGCATGTATTTAATGAAAGAAAGTAGTAATAAAATAAAATAAATAAAAGTGACAGATTTAAATTTGAGAATGTAGTCCGTACATAGAAATCACAAATCAAATATACTAAAAACAATTCATTTTAATATATTTTATTGACCGTAATATGCTCAAATTTACACACATATATGTATTTTATTATTGTATATATATATTTTAATTAAATTCAAATTAAGGAATATTTAGATAAATCAAATATTCCAACTAGAAACATACAACAAAATTCAATTCTTTGTTTTAATGAAATTAAATTAACATTCATAGTGAAATATTCACTTTATTTGATAAGAATATTCTTATCAAGAAACCATTCTTTTCTTTTCTTTTTATCGAAACATATTTCTTTTTATTACACATTCATTTACAATTAACACCTCCCCCTTTAAAACCAACTTATATTTAAAGATTATCCCATTAAAGAGTCACAGAAATAATACTTCATACAACCACATCATTTCTTTATCAATTAATTTCATATAATCGTTATATTTGTACCAAATTTAAGTGCCTACAATTTGAACGTAATATTTCTCAATGAAATTCTCAATATATTTTTAACACAAAACATATGTTGCACATATCATTAATTAATTACCATTTACTTCTATCTCTTATTAATGGCAAGGTATAATTACTATTACTTACAATGATTAAATCTCAAAACATACCCTAATACAGGGAAGATAATTAATCCAATTGTTTCCTTTGAAATCCAATTTTTATGTTAAACCCAATATCTATATACTAATTTAATTTTAACACTTAATTACAAATACAATAAAACCTGTTCATTATATATTTAAATTTCAAACAAATCCTTTTATTTTGATTTACATTCATATTATCAAATCAACTATTCCCTTATGCAATTGATTAACATAAGTTTTACACTCACCACTCAACAGTTAACGTTTCTTCTTATATCAATTGTAATATTTCAATTACATTAATTCTCCATTAATTACCAAATAAATTTCTGACGGATTTAATAATAAGAAAATAAATAAAACAATGGTTATATGTTAATAATCCATATCTATTAACTTATTGTTTACAAACAATGGTTAATAAATTTACGTACAAAATAATTCATTTCATACTCTATATTAAAACCAATTGCAATTAATAACATAAGATTACCTCAATTTATACATCGTTTATTATATTCCATATTAACATTTGTTATTTAAGTTATCGAAATTACATTAACATAGTATAGTAGTCAATTACATTCAATCAATATTAGCCAATTATATGTTTTATCTCATTAAATTATTTGTTTTAAGATTTATCTTAAAGTCAAAATTTCTAATCTAATAAGATTCAATTTAATAAATCATAAATTTTAATTTCTGATAATATTAAAGCCCAAAACCTTATTAAATTTAATATTTTTAATTATCAAAATATGGGTTGTTACAGAGACAGACTTGTATGGTTGTATGTCTGACATTACACTTTGAGATATAATGCAGATTTCTTTCAAATACATATCTATTGGTGGCGGAGTATTTATTCTCTTAGCTTAACACCCTTCTCTGAGACGTACGAGCTCAGAGGTTATGTAGTTGAAGGTTATCAGCGATATACTCCCAATTTGGTAGTGTGGCATGCTAAGTGCTGCTGTGTGTTGATGATCATTTGTTGATCATTTGTGATCAAAGCATGGCTTTTGTGAAAAGCGTAGCTTTGTGGATGAAACCTCATCGAGCCTCACAAACCGGTAATGGTCAAAGCAGGAAAGATGAGGCAAGGTTTCAAGTGTAGCTCCCCTAAGGTGTGACCATTCCTTCTGGAAAAGGGTAGTATCATAGTATGGAGCCCAGATACTTGCTCATGTGGGCACTGTAGTTTATTTATTACTGTTTGATGTTGTTGGTGTAGGGTACCTCGTATAAAGGTCCGAAAGGACCGGGGGTGGCATATCTGAGGTTTTATTCCCCAGGAAGGGGGTAGCCGGCCTTGTTAGCAAAGATTCGGGTAGGTTCTCGGGGCATCCCACCAGAGGCGTTCCCATGTGGGAATAGGAAGTTCCTTAGCCTGACCATTTATTGGAAAATCCAATCATCAAATACGAGCCTTGTACGATTTTAGTTGTATTACCTGCCATCTACTTATGGTGGCGCCCCACTGTTTGGATGGTAGCTATAGTAGGCATAGTTCGAAATGTCTATGCTAGCTAAGATTAATATTATACTTTCGAAATGTTTTCCACTATGCACTAATAATAGTAATATCAAAGGATTTTGCGTATCAAGCATTTTTGACTATCATAAGGAGAAATCTCCTCCAATTCTGCGTTTGCATGGTGTGTGTGGCAGGAGGCCTTATGGTAGTTTCATTTTCAAAAAGCATTGCGGATTTTAAATTTTAAAATCTTTTGATTGTTTAAAAGACCAAATGTTTTCGTTTGCTCACACCAGTCCCATGACTGACTCGGAGTTTATTGTTCCTTTCCTAAACTTTGGGTGCCCATAATTTTCCACACGGGCAATCTAGAGTTTGGTTTTCCAGATAGTCAGGTCTAGTACATTATCTCGAGTTAGTTCAGCCTTGGATGGACGAGACTTTCTTATCTTTGTGCAATGGTGATGGTGGATCGAGCTTGAAGTTTTGGAGCTTTTGGATTAGAGTTGCAGTATTGGATTCTGTGAAGACTTATCTCATATTGTATCGTGTTCCGCTGTATTCTGTGTTGTATATTCTTTGATGATGATGATTATCATTGTATCAAATTGATGCATCAGATATTGTATTCATGTTGTATCAGTGATATCATCTTTTATTCCGCTGTGTTATTTATCATCTAATGGGTGTTGCAAGCTCCTGCGATATGAATTTAATGTTGTTTGTCGGGCATCGAGTTCGGGTCGTGACAAATTGGTATCAGAGCTAAAGGTTGAGTAAGAACTTTAGCTACGGAGTGTAACACATTAGATGGCTCATTAGAGTTAGGGTGAAGTATACCCTAGAATGAGTACTACCAGTGGAACCAAAAATCCAAATTTCTCAGTCTATTCTTTTTATCTGTTGTTATTCTCTAAGATATTTCGTCCAAATGCCTAAATCAGTCTTCTTACTATTTACAGATAGTAAGAATGAATAGGAGAAGAGGACGAGATAGGAGACAAGGAAGTACCGCTTCAAGCAGTCAAAGCCCTGCAACGACAGATATTCCTATTCTATCTCAATCAAATTTGACTGATTTATATCGAAGCTTTTCTAGACTTGGTGGAAAACCATTCACTGGCAAGGAAACCGTTATCGAAGCACAAGCCTGAATTCGATCGGGTGAAAAAATTTTCAAAGGACTAAAGTTAGAAGATGATTAGATGCGATTGATAGCTACTTGGCAACTTCAGGAAGAGGCTTTAATTTGGTGGGAAACAGTTACATTTGATGAGCCGGTGGATGAGTTTACTTGGAATCGTTTCAAGGAAGTGTTCGAGCAACGATATATGCCGTCTGCTGGTATCTCCAGGATGCACCAGGAGTTCATAGATTTGAAGCAAGGAAGTTTATCATTTGAGGAATACTTGAACAAATTCAATGTATTATCTCGATTTTGTCCAGAATTGGTGAATATACCGTTAAAAAAGAATGAAAAGTTTATTCGAGGGATGAACAAGGAGGTTCAGGAACGGATGACTGCTCACGTTAAGGAATCTTTTTCTGAATTAATTGATATGGGCTATCGATATGATACTCTGGATAAACAAAAAGATCCGGAGAAGAATGGAGATACAAGTAATCTGAATTGGAGGAAAAAGAAATTTGGTAGAAAGAAATCGAGGAAAGATAAAGGAAAGAAGAATATACAGAAGAAAAAGGTTAAAGATGTTACTTGTCTCAATTGTTTGGAGAAAGGTCACTACTCGGATAAATGCAAGAATTCTTGGAAGCCAGGAATGAGAGAGCCATTTATGAGGCAAGATTAGGAATCTACGGGATGTTACTACTGTCGCAAGCCAGGACATAGGATCATCAACTGTCCAGTAAAGAAGCTAACTCTAGAAAAGAAAGTGTATGCAATTAGAGATGATTCTTCAACCTCAAATGCTAATTAAGGAAAAGAAATTTTATAAGGTAACTATCTCGTTTATGAATAAATTGTTCGAATTTTGTTCGACATGAGAACTACCTTAGTTTCATTTCTCAGTAAATCGTAAATGAGTTAAATCTTGAATCTGAGATCGTAATCGAATCTATTTCTGTCTATTTCATTGGGTTTCGATTAAATCTATGAATAGTTAGTTATCCCTTTGAACTAATCGATACCCCTGTATACTTCGTAGATCGGGTAACCCAATTGTTTCGTTACTAATTGAGTTTGATCTTATATCTATTGTTGATATTCTGATTTGGTAAGCCAAATGCAGAATAAACATTCGGTTTGATCTGAAAAGATATTTCTCTATCATTCATCTATCTTTGTTGTCTCCTTGGCAAATTTCGAGGACGAAATTTCTTAATGGGGGAACCCGTAACGATCCCGGTTTTAAAGACGAATTTAATTTGTGATCAATTTTAATTTTTGGGTTAAATTATGGATTTGTTTGAATTTTTCAAATTTAATAAGATATATGTACGCATTTGTTGTAAAATTTAGATTGGAAACCCAAAATGAATATTTTCAATTGGATTGAATCATAAATAAATTTTGATTTGGAAATTCAAAATGAATTCAAAAGAATGAATTGAATTTAAATATTATACTTTGGAAAAAATATTATATATTGAATGAAATACAGACACTAAGGTTTAAAATAAAATTTATCTTATCGATAATTAATATAAGTATACAAATATGAGGATATAAATTAATGTTTGAAAGTTAAGCTTTAAATAGAAATAAAATTCAAGAATTTATGTTAATGATAAGGTTTTATGGTTATAAGGCAACATAAAACAAAATCAAACTACAAAATAATAGATGTATATGATATGTGAATTAGGCAAGCAAGTTCAAGAGTCATTTCAGTAAACAAAGAAGAAATAAAATCTGTATACCAATAAACATCCATGTGATAAAATAATAACAAATGAAATGCAAATAAAACAAAAGGCAAGTAATAAAATAATAAAATAAGAAAATATATCTATGTAATGAAGCTTGCAAAAGAAGATAAACAAACAAATAAACAAAAATGTTTTCAAAACAAACTGTACATACCTAATTAAATAGTATAAGTTGTAAACAAGATAGAAAGCAAACATTTAATACCCTCAGCACAAAATATATCAACTCAGTCGAAATATAAATTTCTTCATTTCAGTTTACAAAAAAAATATCTTTAGTCAAAAGAAAAAAAAATCTGTTCAAAGTAAGATAAGCCTAACCAGATAACACCTATTATATACAAACTATTTTCTTTCTATATATATGTGTGTGTGTCTTCTTATGCTTGTTTGTTCAGTGAGGAAATTCAACATTCCAGAAAAGAAAGAAGATAAGTATTATCATTTTTATCATTCAACTCAAAAGAAAGCAGAACAAGGTTAAAGGCAGGATCAAATCTGCAGTTTCAAATATACAGTTTTCTCTCTATCTATTCAATCTTGTCCCAGGTGAGTAACACATTTTTCTTAATTTTTAAAAGTATAAATCTGTTGTTTATATATACATATCTTGGTGCATAAGCTGGTACTCTAAAAACAAAATTTTGATTTCAAAAATCATTTCCATTCGATCCACTTGATGCTTGGGCTTAGATTTAAAACAAAAATTGCTTGTTCAAGCATATACCAAGTTTTAAAAATTTATACAAGTTAAAACAACTTTTAATCTTCTTTGGAAATCAAGAAATCAAAGCTAACTTTAAATAAGCCAAGATTCGAACTTCATAATTTATGAATTCAGGTGTATAAATGGAATTATTATACCTTAATATGATTTTTAAAGCAAGATTTATAATTTTTAGATCAAGAATTCAAGAGCAGTTTTGGTTTGTTCGAACTTCTTTGTTTTGAGGAATTCTGGTGATCACGTCGATGAGGGAGGTCGGGGTTCTCTATGGTGATGGAGGAGTGATCGGAGGGTCGAGGAAAAATGGTGAGTTGGCATGCGGTTGGTCGTGGCGGCGGCGGCGAGTGATTTTAGTCTGGAAACCTATTTTTTGTCGAGGCTATATGTTTGATTCGTTCGACATCGGTAGTTGACCGAGTGTTACAAGGGTTTGGGAGATAGTAGAGGGGAGGTCGACGAGTACCTGTCCGAAATTTTGAGTTGTCTGGCGATCGAGGTTGCGAGAACGGTGGTGGTTTCCAGGTCGACGATGGTTCCAATTTGTTTCCAGGTTAGGTCTAAGCAGCTCGAACATGATTTCAAGTTGAAGGTGATGATTTGATGGTTGGAGAAGGTTGCGGTGAAGTTGGTCGGTGTGTCGGAGTGTTCATCAGTGGTCGGAGTTGGCTCCGGTGCTGGTGCATGTGCACGGCGACGCATTGATATGTGGGAGATTTTGGTTCGTGAAGACTCGAAGGGGAATCCGTGATTTCCCTGAAGTTGACTCTAGTTTTTGGGTTTTGCGTGAGTGTCTTGTATCATCATGTTATAATTTAATTTAAAATTTGCTTATTGGTGGAATAAAAAATCAAAAGGGGAAGATGAAGTACGAACGCGAGAGGGAGAGGGGGATGACTCGGGAAAGATGGAGGGAAATTTGAAGCTATACTCGCGTAAAACCAGGGTTAGCTCAGGTTGTTTTCACAAAGGGATTAAGTTGTACAAATTTAAAGTTAAAAATGTTAAAACAAATTTTAGTGTTGACAAAGAACATAAGTGTTTAACGATTTAAGTTAAGAACTTATTTTAAGTTTTAATTATTTTAGAATGTTTTTAAAATCTTACTTAATGTTTTAAATAAGTAAATAATTTAAGTTAAATGTTAAAGTTAATTAACATTAAAGTTTTTATAATTAATAATAATTTGTTTTCAAAGTTTAAAGAAGATTTTTAAATGTTAATTAAGATAAATTATTATCATTGATTGTTTAAAAAGGGTAATTAAAAATGGTTAATTAATTGAAAATTGTAATTAACTAGGTGATTAGAGATTGATTAATTTGAAATTAAAGATTCGTTGGTTAATAATTAAGTGTTTGATTAATTTGTAATTAAGAATTGTAAACTAGATAATTAAAGTTAATTAATATATAATTAGTAGTTAATTGATTAAAGAATAATCAATTAAAAATTTAATTAATTCATCATTAAGAATAGTTAATCATCAATCAATAAAAAAAATGATTATGTGGTTAATCCTTTTAAATCACCTTCACCTTAAATTAAAGATGATTGACTATCATTAAATATTGTGCACTGGATTGATATTTCTGTTTATGATTGTGATGCTATGTGATATAAATTGCTTTATGCTGTACTGTGAATTGTGATTTGTTACTGCATATATGTGAAAACCCCTTTGCCGTAAAACGACATTTAAATTTCGATTCGACAGGGAGTCGGATTCTAGTTGGTTATCCGAAACCCACATCAAATTGTAATGATGAATCTTTGTGATTGATAAATTTATTTTATCTGTGATCCGTGAATAAAGATAAACATTATGAATTATACCGCTTATCGATATTGATATATTTGTGATGATTGATGCTGTGCACTATTGGGTAAAACCCCTGAACCACACTTATACACACACAAATATGGATTGCACGTGGAAATCGGTTAAATCACAGATTTTTAAAAATAATTTTGAATTTGAATTTTAAATCCAAATGGTTTTGGAAATGATTTGGGTTTAAAGTGAAAAGCTTTTGAAAAGGCGTTTTAAAAAAAATAAAATAAAAGTTATTCTCAATAACTTAATAAGATTGAAATTTGAATAATTTGATTTAAATCGGAATTCAATATCTGAAATTGAATTTTATATTCAGTATTTATGATATTTTTTTTAAAAAAAGAATTATACAAGTTATACGGGTTTTAAACCATTTTTAAAGTGTTGTTTTGAGAATTTGAATTAACCCCAAAGATGTTAATTTGTATAAATAAAATCGGATTTTCCGAAATGAAAACTGTTTGTTTTCAAACAATAAAAGCTTTCATACGAGTAACGAACTTTAAAATTTATATAAAGGAATTCCAAGTTTGAATTGAAATAGTTTTCTAGATTATGGATGAATCTGGGAAACAAGTTTTGGAAGCTATGAGATAAATCTTGATTTAAAGATTTAAATGAATTAATCCAATTGAAACGGAAATTGTTTTGAAATCCGTGAACGGATCTTTGTGAAATTGGGTGAACTTTATGAAATAAAACTTTTTGTCTAAAAGATTTGAAATGGTAATTGGTTTTAACCATTTGAAAAGAAAGATTTGAATTTTAAAGTTGTGACTTAATTGAAATCCCATGTCCATATGATTTTAAATATTGCGCTCATTATTCGGGTTAGCCAGGAGAGGACTTTGTATCATATAACCCATTTCGAATAATGATACGTCGTTATGGATAGCGTTTGAAGACCGATGGCGAAGACCGGGTGTTTGCGAGAACGATAGGATGACCTATCGATTGTCTCTGCACTAAGTAGCTATGGTATAGAGATTTCCTAAGTGATTGGAAGTCCGATCGGGATTGTGGATACCCGGATTTGCAAGGGCTTCTTCGGAAGTGCCTTCGGTTCTGTTCGAACCCGGGACAGACTTGTATGGTTGTATGTCTGACATTACACTTTGAGATATAAAGCAGATTTCTTTCAAATACATATCTGTTGGTGGCAGAGAATTTATTCTCTTATCTTAACACCCTGCTCTGAGACGTACGAGCTTAGAGGTTATGTCGTTGAAGGTTATCAGCGATATACTTCCAATTTGGTAGTGTGGCATGCTAAGTGCTGCGGTGTGTTGATGATCATTTGTTGATCATTTGTGATCAAAGCATGGCTTTTGTGAAAAGCGTAGCTTTGTGGACGAAACCTCATTAGCCTCACAAACTGGTAACGGTCAAAACAGGAAAGATGCGGCAAGGTTTCAGGGGTAGCTCCCCTAGGGCATGACCATTCCTTCTGGAAAAGGGTAGTATCATGGTATGGAGCCCAAATACTTACTCATGTGGGCACTATAGTATATTTATTACTGTGTGATGTTGGTGGTGTAGAGGTACCTCGTATAAAGGTCCCAAAGGACCAGGGGTGGCATATCTATGGTTTTAATCCCCGGGAAAGGGGTAGCCGGCCTTGTTGGCGCAGAGCCGGGTAAGTTCTCAGCGCGTCCCTCCAGAGGCGTTTCCATGTGGCGGTAGGAAGTTCCTTAGCTTGACCATTTGTTGGAAAATCCAATCATCAAATACGAGCCTTGTGCGGTTTTAGTTGTATTACCTGCCATCTACTTATAGTGGCGCCCCACTGTTTGGATGGTAGCTATAGTAGGCATAGTTCGAAATGTCTATGCTGGCTAAGATTAATATTATGCTTTCGAAATGTTTTCCGCTATGCACTAATAATAATAATATCAAAGGATTTTGCGTATCAAGCATTTTTGACTACCATAAGGAGAAATCTCCTCCAATTCTGTGTTTGCATGGTGTGTGTGGTGGGAGGCCTTATGTTAGTTTCATTTTCAAAAAGCATTGCGGACTTTAAATTTTAAAATCTTTTGATTGTTTAAAAGACCAAATGTTTTCGTTTGCTCACACCAGTCTCATGACTAACTCGGAGTTTATTGTTCCTTTCCTAAACTCTGGGTGCCTATAATATTCCACACGGGCAATCTAGAGTTTGGTTTTCCAGATAGTTAGGTCTAGTAGTTTATCTGCAGTTAGTTCAGTCCTTGGATGGACGAGACTTGCATATCTTTGTGCAACGGTGATGGTGGATCGAGCTTGAAGTTTTGGAGCTTTGACTTTGGAGCTTTTGGATTGGAGTTGCAGTATTGGATTCTGTGAAGACTTATCTCATATTGTATCGTGTTCCGCTGTATTCTGTGTTGTATATTCTCTGATGTTGATGATTATCATTGTATCAAATTGATGCATCGGATATTGTATTCATGTTGTACCAGTGATATCATCTTTTATTCCGCTGTGTTATTTATCATCTAATGGGTGTTGCAAGCTCCCGCGATACGAATTTGATGTTTTTTGTCGCGCATCGAGTTCGGGTCGTGACAATATACTTCTAGGCTTATTCTACATATATCGTTTTATTTTCATTTACTTTTATATTAAGTTCATTAGGTTACAATACTCTCGCCTCTGTTCGTGAACTGTGCCCATCTACTCCACAGTAGATTAAAATCTGATAACAAATATATATACGTATATGTAGCTATATGCCCAATGACCATATTGGTCCTAGGTGCCACCCATGGTACATTCTGTATCCTTCTCAAAAAGGGCTACATCATCTTGATTTGAGAGCGTTTTATAACTACATCTGTAAAGGATTCCTTCATAAGGCCTACAATACAGATGCTCTATCATCTTGCTCTATAGCTATATCTATAAAGGACATCGTTGTAAGGCCTACAATATAGATACTTCATCTCTTGCTCCGTGCATGTTCCATAGCTATATTTGTAAAGGACTGCTTCATAAGGCCTATAATACAGATGCTCCACTACTTACTATGAAAACGTAGATCGCGTTCGCACTAGTCTATGCCAGTGCTCGGACATCCAAAATGTACCACCTAGTGCGTATATTGAGGACTACGTAATCGTTATGTTTACTATCTGAATCCCGCCAACAAGGTCTACCTTGTTTTGAATTCCATCGGGGATTTTCTATAACTGTAAAGAATTGTTTCGTTACGCCTACAATAAAAATATTCTAGTTGGTCTATCTCTTTTTCATCGTGGTTATGGCTCCACGCAACCACCCCTCAACTAACCAAAAGACTTCTAAAGAGTTAAGTGGTCGTGCCCCTACTGTAAACAATCTAACATCCAAATAGTGGTAGCCCTCATCCAATGTCTCGATAGTGAAAGAATCATTAGCATGTTGGTTTAACTCTAGTCTTTACCGAAATCGCTCTTAGTCTTGATGCTGGACGATATCCGCATGTGACTGTCCTTAAACTTACTTGAAAATATGGGACATACAAATATCCTGCTCTGAACACCAAGCCCTTCTAACTGCCCACAAAGGACTGCATCGTTAGGCCTACAATGCAAATGCAGTCAAGACATACTCTTTGATGGAACACCTACAAACCAGCCTTCGGGGGTGCATCTTCGGTAGGCCTACCCAAAGGGTCATCCTAGAGTATCCTCAAATCCCGTTGAAGTGTCATACTTCCTTGAAGCCTAAAAATACTAAGTTGGACGTGCTTCTCCATTTCTAAAATCCGTGATGAAATGCTTCGAGAGCGTTTTGTAACTACATCTTTGAAAGACTCCTTCATAAGGCCTACAATACAGATGCTCCATCGTCTTGCTCCGTAGCTATATCTGTAAATAACTACTTCGTAAGGCCTACAATATAGATACTTTATCGTCTTACTCCATGAGCGTTCCATAGCTACATCTGTAAATGACTGCTTCATAAGGCATATAATACAGATGCTCCACTACTTACTATAAAAACGTAAATCGTGTCCGCACTAGTCTATGCCAGTGCTCGGACATCCACAATGTACCACCCAGTGCATACATTAAGGACTACGTAAACGTTCAGTCCACTATCTGAATCCCGTCAACAAGGTCTACCTTACAAGGAATTCAGTCGGGGATTTTCTGTATCTGTAAAGGACTGCGTCGTTAGGCCTACAACACAAATATTCTAGTTGGTCCGTCTCTTTTTCATCATGGCTATGTCCCCCACGCAGCCACCCCTCAACTAACCGAAAGACTTCTAAAGAGTTAATTAGTCGTGCCCTATTGTAAATAAACTAACATCCAAATGGCGGTGCCCCTCATCCAATGTCTCGATAGTGAAAGAATTATTAGCCTGTTGGTTTATCTCTAGTCTTTCCTGAAATTGCTCATGGTCTTGATGCTAGCCGATATCGCATGCGACTATCCTTAAACTTACTTGCAAGTACTGGACATAAAATACCCTACTCCGAAAGCCAAGTCCTTCTGACTGCCTACAAAGGTTTTCTCGTTAGGCCTACAATACAAATGCAGTTAAGGCATACTCTCTTAATGTAACACCTCTTCTTTTATTAGACCCTGAATTTAATCTTTTAATTTGCATTTAGTTTGGTTTATTATTCTGTTGGCTACTTATTTACCCTAATTAGCATATTCTTGTCCTCGTCTCACCTCTATCTATTGTGAGATTTCCATTTATTTAACAGGGAATGCTATTGATATGAGTCACATTCATTATCTTGCTTATTTAACTTCATATAAATCTTAAGTTCAATAAAATAAGCCTCTTTTATCATTCCTGCTTTATTTGCTTATTGACTTAATATAAATTATTTAGATAAGCTTCTACCATTATTATTGCTCATTAATTTATTCAGTCTCAAAATAAGTTTTTCAGTTCTTATTACTTAATTATAACCTATGTCATAATTGTACTTGTAATTGCCATTTTCTCTCCTTTTATTGTCCATGCTAATTTTCATATTCTTTCTTTTATTCTATAAATTATGTTTATTGTTGTCTTTTAAATATCAAATTATAGAAATGTATAATATTATCAAAACCAACCAATTAACCTTTTAGTTACTCCCAAATCCAATTATTAGATTAATTAATTTTTCTCGTTTTAACAAATTTATTACAGTAATTCCATTCCTTAAATTTTTATTATTTTACATCTTATTTCCTTCATTTCAATATTCTTAATTATTTAATTCATATTCACGTTTAATCTACTCTAATCCATACGCGAAAAAAGATGAGAAAATATACGAAGAATAACGCTTGCATAGAAATTCAAAACATAGAAACAGATGTAAATAAATGCTCATACTGTAAATAAACTGTAAATTCCTTATAGTTCAACATAACTTAATTAATGAGATTAATTACCGAATAAAGTTATCTAAACGGAAATTTAATGATAATATATCATAAACTTAAAAGATAAAATTAAATCCACTCACATTGCTAGCTTTCCAAATCTTCCTGTTTTTATTTCGGATCTGTCCCTAACATGTATATTCACCTTCTTTGTAATCCCTATTTGGAATTACAGACGATATATTTACAGATCTATAATATTTGAAAGAAAAAAGGAAGAGATTTGGATTAGAAATAGTAATTAAAACTCAGAGCAAGTGTTTACCTTTGACATAGCCTTCTGATTTGAACCAGTTTCTAATTTCATAATTAATTCTATTCTCTTTCTATTTAGACCTAAATTCGTATGAATTAGATCTAAAATTTTGTTATTAAGAAAGTACAGAAGAAATAGGAAAAATGGCAGAGCTTCTGTAGGCAAGAGAAAAATAATGAGAATAAAAATGAGGCTCTACATCTTTATTTATAGTGGTTCAAATCAATGCTAACCATTAGATATAAAACCCTAAAATATAAAGTGTACACTCAGTCTATGGATATTAAATTAATATGTTTTATTCTACTTTTTTTTTTATTTCAAAATGATTCTCCAACAATCTTTTCATTCATCACTTTCTCCTTCTCTCTCGCAATCTATGGAAGCATATATTTTTAAATGTGACGTTTCTTTTAAATAAGATTCCCCGTTTAATCACCCAATTATAGATTTCATATATATACCTAGGATTAATTTACTATCCAATTAATTCCTATCTGCACTATGATTTCTCACCAAGTTAATATGCCAATCAACACTATATTAATTTGTCACATATATGCATATTAGTTTAATTTATTCCCATAATCATTGCATGCATATATTCTACAATTGAATTTTGAACCACGATCTTAATTATATGTGTTACCATAAGTCTCCATGTTTATTAATTGATAATTGATTACCCATGTAAATTTCTCTTCCTCCATTTTATTCTCTTGCACTAACATATATGTTTCTAATCATATCAATTAATTCATACAATATATGCTCCCTTTCTTGTCAGTCACTGTCAATTAATCACATATACTAAATAATTGAATATTAATTTCCCTTTTAAACAAACAACATCAATTAATCTTCCCTATTAATTGATTTTATATAATTTATTTGTTACACAAATATATATGTATTCTAAATAATATTAATTAGTTTCCCCATTTACAAACATTTCTTTGTCTTAAAATTTCAAACATATATAACTTAATTAAATTATTTGCATATATAATTGTAATTTAATGCAGGGTGTTACATGAACTAAAATAAAAAGGAATCACCTCTTTATTACAATGGTAGAACACCAAACTTAAGTCCTGATTACCTCTATAGTTATCACATAAATTATCTTCAGGTGCAAAGTGGTGTTAACTATCATTTAAAATTATGATAATTATCAGTAATATTAGCAATAATAATTGAAGGAATGATCAACGAATCCAAACTATTACTAATAGTAAACAATATATTTGCATATATAAAATGAGCTACTAATAGCAATTATTTGATTTTCGTATAAATTTTAATGTTGGATTCTACAAAATTGATGAACATCGTGCGTAATTTGCTGATGCTAATGGACATGGCCATCAAATGCTCCACTCCATCTTCTGGCTGATATATGCCAATGGAAAATCAATTAAATCAAATAATATCCACCATAACGTTAGTACAAAAAACGTTCTCATATGACCTAATATCTTAAAAATAAGTTTGTGTGCCAATAAGTGAATTATTATCCTTGGAATTGAAATTGTATACTGATGTTCTGATACAATAAACATAATAATACTACCATATATTGATACATATATGTATATACATGAAGTAATAAAAAATAAACTTATGTTTATATTGCCGATATAGATGTTTGTAACCATACGAAGAAACGGATTGAATTTAGCAAAGTCGGTTTGATTCATAAATTTAATTCTAATATATTCCTGATTAATAATGTTGCTTCCTACAAACATTAATTCATTTCTAATAAGTGCTTTTTTTGGAAAATGGTATTTATTGGAAGGAAAGTATATACTTCTATGACATGCCTCGTTAAAACCTTACAATCTCACTAACCTAAATGGGTGCCTTGTAAGGAAAAAGAGTACATATCATTTTCATATATTAATAGTACAACTAGTCTAAGCCTGAACCAAGTTGTCAAATAGTTGGAGGAGTAAAAAAGTAAGGAAACACAATCAAAACCATTCGTATGAGCAACTTGGGTCCTAAAACAAAATAGAAAAGAAGCAATAAAAACAAACACTACAAATACATGTGAATATACAAACTAAAAAGGAAAATAAACCACTTCAATCAAGGCTCCACGCGTTATCACTAGATGGAGAAGAGAGAATACCAACTTTACTAAATAGAAGTAAATTGATAGTTCTTGAACGAAAAAATCAATAATGGCAGAATCTGGAACATTAACGGGGAATAAATCGGCCAATACCAACTAGATGATGCATTCCGATTAGAGCTCAAGGAGGATTAAGGCTGGTCGAAGGGTCTGAAGCGATGCTAAACTCGTTTAAGATAAGATTTCACTTCAAAGCTCAACATTTGTGGCTTTAAATTATGCTGCATTTAGAATTTATTGTCTTGAATTATATGCTTAGGTCTCAACTTGATAGGCAGTTTGATTCCTTTAAAATCCCAACTTTTACGCTCACACCAAATATTCCAAACAAGGGAAGTAAACATGATGTCACCGATTTGGTTAATCGCCGAGTTATTTTTTATGAGCTTGGTAGATAGTTTCCAAAAGATTGAATAGATCATAGTTGTTACCGAAATTAATCTTAAGCTTAAGCATAATTTCTTTCAGGATTTTCTCAAGTAACTGCAATTAAAAAAGAGGTGATCTCTGTCCTCGTTATGATTAGAACACAGTACACATGTTCGATCTATGTTAGGAGACCATTTACTAATCCTATCCTTGGTATTTAATTTGTTTCGAATAGCCAAGAGGGAACAAGTAGACATTTTCAGGGCACAACCTTTGTCCCAGATAACTTTTACCAGTCAAACTCATTGTGTCTGCATCTGAACCAATTCCATGCTGATTTCAAAGTAAATTGACCTTGACTATTAGGAACCCAACACTAGAAATCTTGCTTCAAATGTTTATGAATGAATATATTTTTGACATTTTGGCGAGATTATGTAGGAATGTAGACAAGTTTTTATTTCCATTCATTCTATGAAATTAGCATGGAAACTTTTTTGTGACACCCACCAGTAATAGACATGGTATTCCATCCATGCTTATCAAGCAGAGAAGCGCCATTCAACCAAGGGTTAAACCAAACATCAGTATTGTCTCCATTGACAATTTTCTATCTATAAATCCCTTACACCTCGTCTGGCTCATAAAATGGTCTTCCAAGTATGTAAAGCATTGTTGTCCATATTAGCTGTCCAAAAATTAACATTACCGCAATATTTATTATGCATCCACTTAGCCCAAAAAGAGTCACCTTGAATATACTTCCATAAGAGTTTGGCAGCAACAACTTTGGCAACTTCATAAATTTTTTGATTCCAAGACCCCCTTCACCTTTTGTTTTACAAACATCACCCCAGCTCATTTTATGAGCTTTAGATTTCCATAAAAATATAGCACATAAGGAGTTAATTTTCTGAATAATTGTCACTGGAAATTGAGTGACCTGAAGCCAAAAATATATCATAGGATATATGACAGTCTTGATGAGCTCTGTCTACAGCTAATATTGAGGAATATGCTGTGCCAATGGTTGAATATTTTTGTTAATTTTATCAATGAGCCAACCAAAGTCTCTAGCCTTTAATTTGTTGTTAGAAAGAGGGATGCCCAAATACATAATTGGTAGATTACCATACTTGATTCTAAGCATGTTAGTAATTTAGTGCTTATAATTTGGACCTTTACTAAAAAATAATGTAGATTTATTTGCATTCAAATCAAGGCTAGATAGGTTCCTAATTTTTTGAAAAATGCGATGAAATTTTTCAGCATTTTTAGTGGTGGCTTTAGCCAAGATTAAGGTATCATCTGCATATAGCAAATGAGTAATCATAGGTTCAATTTGGTACATGGGGATGATATTACCTTTCAATAATTCCATATCAAAATTTATAGTAAGAAATTCCATGGCAATAGAAAATAAATATGGCAAGAGAGGGTTTCCTTGTCTTAATCCTCTCGAGCTGTTAATGAAACCATAGGGGAACCATCTACTAAAACTGAAAATGAGGGAGTAGAAATACATTCATATATGAGGTCAGCAAATGATTATGGAAATCCCATAGAGAATAAGATGAATAAATTCTCTACTAATTTTGTCATAAGCCTTATGCAGATCAATTTTCAGGCAAAAATTGTTAGCATTTTTCCTGTTGAAACCTCTAACCACTTCATATGCTAGTAGGGAATTTTCAAAAATAATTCTGCCTGGAATGAAAGCATTCTGATTGTATGAAATTAAATCAAAGCTCATATAAGCTTTGATTCGATTGTAGAGAAGGTTGGATGATATTTTATATGAGAAATTACATAGAGAAATTGGTCTAAAGTCAGACATGTTCACCGCATCAGGTCTTTTGGAATAAGGCAGATGAACGTATGATTGATTTCTCTGACAATTTTCCTCGATTGGAGAATACCATTCATAGCACTACAGATATCATATTTAATTTTCTCCCAGTGGACTTTATAAAATTTGGAGTTAAAACCATCTGGTCCAAGAGAGATAATGTCACTAATCTGGAAAATAGCTTCTTTAATTTCCTTTAGTTGAAATGGTTTGCATAGATTAATTCTTGCATTGTCTATAAGACTTTTCTTACATGTTATGTTTGGAAAATGTAATGTGGCTTGAGATGTTAAAAAAAGATCTAAGAAGTAAGTAATAGCTTTATAAGCAATTTTTTCTGATGTTGAAGACCACAAGCCCATATCATTAAGAATAAGATTGCTCCTTCATTTAGGTTTGTAGATATTGTTTTTAATGAAAAAGAATATTGTTGGTTTATCCCCTTTAATAAGCCAATTAATTTTCATTTTTTTGCTCATTTTTGATAGCAATATTCCTCATTATACTATGCAACTGCTCACAATTTGAAGAACATATTTCATAAGATTATCATTAAGCAGATTACAAATCAACTAATTATATATGTCATTATTGTCCTCCTTTAATTTATCAACCACGGTATATAAATTGCTTTTACCTTTTGATCATGTCTTAAATGCAGCTTTCATAATTTTCAGTTTTCATAACAACATATGAAAAGGATTGTCGGAGCAAACTTGATTCAGAGCTTCATGGAGGGAGGAATGATAGTCCATTTGTAGGTGCCAGGAGTTTTTGTATTTAAAAGGTATTCTAGTCCTCATTTTGAAATGAAGAATTAGATTGATCATGATAGGGGTATGATCACTCAAAGAGTATTGCCAAAATTAATACCAAAATGATCAAAATTTTCCAACCATAAGTTATTAACAAAAACAAGGTCTATCTTACTATGAATAGAAAACATATTGTCTCCTCTCCACGTAAAAAAAGTACCTGAGAACTCAGGTTCCACCAATTTAGAGAAGATAACACAGTCAATAAAGTCTTGGTCCCCCACTAAGTTGAAAATTCCATTGTTTATTCTTTCATTATGGGATATGATAGCATTAAATCACCCGCCATGATCCACGAAAGATTAACACTCTTAGATTGGTCCATGATATAATGCCACAACTCTTTACGCTTCACATCCTCATTAAAAGCATATATTATTGTACATAAAACACTAATTCCATTAGCATTATGTAAAATACAAGAGATAAATTGATCATTTGTGTGTAAAATCATATTCAACCATTGAGTAAAGTCCCAAATGAGTAGGATACGACTTTTCTAATCGAAGGTTATGAGAAAATTTCCATTTGTTAGAAATTTTAGACATAAATCTGTCAATATTAACTAGAGAAGGTTTATTTTAAGAACTCTAATGAATGAAAACCTGTTACTATTTAAAATATGTAAAATCTCCAACTAATTGGCAGGGGCATTCGTACCCCTAATGTTTCATACGAGGAACTCCATCTATATGCTAGTTTTAGGAGTGCTACTACCTTCAGGGAGAGTAGCTGTCCCTGGTATCTTCGACTTTCTTGTTTATTAACTTTTACCTTTCAGTTGATTGACTAAACTTGCCCATGCAGGGTTTTCAACTACATTGGAGTTAATGGAGGCTTTAATCTTGAAGGGTATTTCCTCCGATCTGGTCTTTCGAGTAGTTCTTGTTCTGGGTGTAAGGAGAGGGTCTGCTTTTTAAGCATCAACATTCTGGTTCGAGAGGGAGTCTAGATTATCTATAGGAATTTCATCTACATCATTATTGAGTGTATTAGAACAATTATCTGTAGCTTGAGTTTCCTTTTCTATTTCAGAAGCAATAAAATTCTGTTTCACAATTGTAGTAGAATTTGACTTTTGAGCCATTGTTATATTAACAGTTGAATTTGAGATATAAGGGTGATTTTCTTTAGAACGTTTACTATTATCATTTGAAATGAGGTTGCAAGTGATTTCATGTTATGGAATGCTGGGCTTTAGTTGTTCATCAGTAGTATAAGTAGTGTTGTCATTGGGTTGACCGAGATGACTGTTATTTTCCATACTAATATCAATATTGACCATATTAAAATCAATATGCATATTTGAATTTTCTGTCAATGAATTTTGATTCATCTCATTAGGCATCCAAATTTTGCTGAATTGGCAATGATTATCAGCATGTCCAAAACTTGAGCAATTCGAGCAAGCAGATGGTTTCCATTCGTATAAACTTCTTGTCATATAATTTCATCTCTCTCAGTTAAGATAGGGATTCTATTCGGGTATATAAATGATTTGTTGATTTCTATTAACACTCTTGCATATGCGATTTTAATAATACCTTTGGTGAATTTATCCAGTTTGATAGGGGAATCAAGCACGGAGGCAATACGATTAATCTCCTCCTCCGTCCAATAGTCAAGAGGAAGATTGGAGAATCAAATCCAAATCGGAATGGTGTGAAGAAGTTCTTTGTTAAGCTGCATTACAGGGGACCATCTCTTCATCATCATCAATTTCTTGTTGTAATAGTAGGGATCCTCTTCTACAACTTTATCACAGTCTTGTTCTTTGTTAAATTTAATCATATAAAAATCGTTTTCCATTGAGTAATCGAGAATTATTTAGTCGATTTTCAAACCCTAATGATATAATCTTTGAAATATGGGTAATATGGTTTAGGACCAACTACATATACCACAATGGAATTATCTCACTGTTTTCTAGCATCAAGAATCACCGCAGTAGACATTTTAGCTCATTTCATAGAATTGAATTCATGGGGGTGGTAAATTTTAACGGGATAGAAACTGGAATATTATTGCCTTTGACAACTTCATTCCAGGCTCTGCTTGACGAGGTGGAAAACATCCATTTGTTAGTAGCAGGTCTATTAATCGAAACACTGGGGCAATCAACATTACCACTAGGGTTATGAAAGCTCTTTTGAGTATTTTTTTGGGGAATCAATCTTGAGTTAGGTCGAGGAACAACACGGGGATCGGGTTTAGTGGATCGAGTTTGAGGCACGACTTTGGATAGGCGTTTCCATTTCCAGAAGACAATAGGGGTGAAACCATCATTAGAGGCGGCTATTGGGTTAGGAGATAGGATCGACTGGAAGCCTGGAGGGTGATCTGGTGTGGAAGGCGGCAGATCAGGTGGTGGGGAGGCATTGTGACTGCTATGATTGTAGGAGGACATCATGAAGTAAAGGGCAGAGAAACGAGGTGGGTAGGCTGAGAAGAGGCGGATGGCAAGCAAACGACGCCAGGGGAGGGAGAAAAACGCAGGATGAGGTCCGGTGGCTAGGCTAGGTTTTCAATAAGTGAATCTAGCATTCATATACTCCTATTGTTACCAATAAATTTAAATAAGCAATTACATATTCCAATAAAATTTAATTTATTCTGGGCAACATAAAGCACAAACCTGTATTAAACGTCATTTTTAGCAAGCCTCCCTCTATGCATAAGGATCCTTTATTCACAAAAGGTGAGCAGTTTCAATAGGAATATTTTCTTCCAAACATAGAAAAAAAGATTGTATCCATTGTGCTTACTAAATCAGTTTATATATAATGGTGAAAATTGATATGCAATTGTAAATGAATCCAACACCTCTTTAGACCATAATCCCCTGATAAGCTTAGGATCCACAACTTTCTTCCATCTATAAGAGCACTAAATATCACTTCGAACTAGTTCTTAGATTTTTGAAAACTGTAGATACTTTACCGAATATTTACATGAACATATCTAGAGTTCCACAAGCAATCTTAGAAGAGTAGATTTTCATGTCCATTTAAATCACAAATCGTCGCTGTTCCATATCAGCTAAAGTCATTAACAAAGTTTACTTAAATAATGTTAAAGAAAAAGTAATATTTAATAAAGCTAAACATAATAATATATGAAACAATCAAAGTATAATAAACTCCAAATTTGAACTAAATCAAGTCTATAGTTAAATGTATAAATGAATACCTGAGGCGGAAGGTGAATTAGTGACGTCAACTGTGTGGTATATTGATTATATTACGATAAAATGAGGATGTCGGTTGGTGGTGAATGATTACTTGAAGTGGGCTGTTATAAGATTTGGTACTGACGATTTGTGATGGAGTTTGATATTGGGAAAGAGTGAGATTTGCTTTTGTTTCAAAATTGAATCTGCAGGTTGGAGATGGAAGAACCGTAGACGAATGGACATATAACATGATTTAGATGAAAGATATTATTAAGGCAAAACTGAAGAAGAGGACAACCGAGATTCTCAATAGAAGAGAAAATAAGAGCAGAAACGGGGAAACATTCGCAGAACACAAGAGAAGATACAGTTGAAATTTGGGCATCAAAGTATTTTATTTTGTCCAAGTAACAGTAAGCAAACCTCGCTAACGGTCGGTTTGATTAAAGGTAAATTTTATTTATGTTCACCTAGATATTTTCTTCATCCACCGAATTTTTATGTTTACTATGAATCTAATATTTAATTAAAAATCAATGGGTTAATCCACATTTATTACTTTCTTCGTCATGTTCTATATATAAATTTTATTCTCTTTCCCCAATAGCTTCGTTTTCAAATTGATTTTTATTTCACTTGAGCCTGATTTTTCAAACTTATTATGCAAATAGCCATGTTTTGAATCTATTTTCAAATATAGCCATGTTCTGACCACCTCAGCGTTGAGCTAGCCATAACACATTGACGATGATGTTAGTGTAACACTTTTTTTAATGTTGGTATGCAGTGGGCAACTTTTGTAAAATCGTCTACAATGTTTATACAAAATTGTATACGGGCGACTTTTGAAAAGTCGTATGTGGGCTGCTTTTCAAAATCACCCAAACGATCTCTGGTACAAAACAAAACTTAGCCCCCCATTCACTTCACTTTATCAAATTGGAAAAAAATGTATCTCCTTTTCTTCCCAAAATCAAAATTTTATTGCAATTTTCGAAGAATTTTTCGCCAATTCAAAGCATGGCTTTCTCTTCATCACAGGAAGCTCCTCCATATTTCAATTCTACAATCAATCTTCATTTTGTTTACAAATTAGGTTTCTGTTTAATTTGATAAATTTAATGTTTAGAAGTTTTATAAATAGTCGTTTAATCCTGTAATTCACAAATATGTTGATTTTATGTTATTTAACACATAAATTGTTAACATTGTTATGCATTGTTAGCTTTGTGGTTGAAATAGAACTTGTGACTAAAAAATAGTTGAATTTTGTCTAGATTACTTCGAGATATTACTGGGACCGATCGACGGAAGCATATTGTACTTGCAAGAATGCCATCGAACATTCAACAACGCTTGGATGGAGGTAATACACTTTGTTATGGAACAAATTAAGAATAAGAAAATTGATATCTAAATCGTTGAAATTCTTTTCTATTTATAGAGATTAAAGGTTGCATTCGGTCATGAAGAGTAGTCATGAAGAGATATGGAAGCTACTCTTGAACTATGAGTGGCTTCTATTCATGAAAGAGAAGTACTTTTTCAAAAAATAGCCGTTATAAATATTCAACCATCTGTACTAAATGTTTTAGCCAGTTAAATTGAGAGAAAATCAAAACAGTAAAGAAATAACACAAAAAGGATACAATTCGGCCGTCTGAATATTGTAAGTCAGTCGGTTGGATGTTCTTATATTTTTTTTCATGTACAACATTCAGTCGGTTGGAAGGAATCATTCAACCGGCTGAATGCAATTTTTTCATGCATTTCTTTTGATTTTTCAAAAATTTTGTTATGAGTGTATGTGCATACCACTACAAAGAGATTTTAACATTTATCTATATCTAGACTCAGACTCTATACCTAACAATACATTGTAGTAACATTCTAGAATATAGTTTCCATGATCAAAACATCAAAATTCGAGGTTCTAAAAAATTGGTATTATGTATTTATTGTTTTGTCGACTGTTATGTCAGACTAGAATGTTGTATCAGATATTATGGATTTACCATTATTTATTGATGTATCAGATGTTGGAATCTTGAAAACACGTTGGATTGTTTATTGATGTATTGGATGTTGTAATTTGGTTTATTTGATATGGATTGTTTGTTGGAGACATGTACATGTTATTGTTGTTGTGTAGGATAGAATTTCCAGGTTTCTGTTTGAAACCTGAAAAGATTGGGGCGACCTTTCAAAAGTCGCCAGTAATTCCAGGTTCCAAATAAGAACTTGGAAATTCTTATCCTACACAACAACAAGTACATAACGTCATCCTTTCCTCTCTCTCTCTCTCCTTTCATTCTACTTTACCAAACCCCAAACAATAAAAACTCAAAACCATAACTACTATTCCCTTCTACAATTCATCACTTCTCATCTAAATTGTGTAATTTTTATAGATTTGTGGCACAATTTAAGGTAATTTTCAATAGTTAAATTTACTTTTCAATTTATTCACATTTGTTGATAAAAATTCTTATTTACCTATAGTTGCAATGGATCAATGGAAAATTGATGACGAGACTTTAATGGAATAATTTGGTCATTTGGAGTTTGATTCAAATGTAAATGTGGATGATGTTGAATATGTACCCGAAACTCAATTATCACCACAAACCCAAATAATGGATTTGTATTCGAAACTGAATTAAATGTTGAAGCAAATCTGCGTAGGTTGGGTAAAGAAGTTTGCATCGAATTGAAAGTGGTTATTAAAGATTCGGCCTTTCCAATAGCTAGTGCTTTATCGCGATTCTTCCGCTTACTAAAATGTATAGCGGGAAATATCTTACTGTAGATCTACGTGCGATTTGATCGTGGAAAGTAACAAAATGAATTTAGGTCGTAGGTTCTATGCACGTTATAAGTTGAGTAGAGAATGTGGAATATGCGCTTAGCGCTTATATGATTTTTGTTTGATGATAATAAACATATATACATTCATTTAAATGTATTTGTTAATGTACTATTATAATTTTCATAGATTAAATAAATATTTGTTGAATAAAATAAATTACACAGATTTTGAATTCAAACGAATATTTTATTCAAACAAATATTTATTACAATTTTGAATAGTACAATTTCAAGCTCTCACTATACATATACAATTTTGATTACATTACATCACAATTCAGTTTACGTAATTTCCTCACTACATATCACTCACACTCGTATTTTGTCTTCAAGTGCATTCCAGTTTGAATCCAGCATCTGAGCAATCTGCAAAAATATACACTAACGCAGTAAAATTGAAAAAGAAATATTTTTGCAATATAAAATAAAATATGAATTTTGAAAATAATATTTGCCTCAGTTATTTGGGTTGTTCGTCATCATTTAAATTTGAATTCATCATACACGAACAACTTGTGACATACACAGTGTACCACTGTATATGCCACAAGGCCGTGCACATCGATATGCACTTGATAATGCTACAGGGACAGGTGAGCACAGGTCAAACCCAAATGAAAAGCCGGGTTCAACTCACGTGCAATAACATAAAAGTCACAACTCTCAGCACAAGGTCAAACCCGATTTTTAAAACTGGATTCAACTCAGGTGCAAATCAAAAGTACACATGAATGCTATGTTCAAACATGACACAGCCTCAAACCAGCATCAAAGCAAGTACAACTACAAGTGTCGACCAAGTGACAATGCAAGCAAGATCAACACAGCAGCCAACATATTCAACAATGAATCAGAGAATACAAATTATGACACAAATGCACAATAAGCCGAGCATCAAGACACAAAGCACCAGACTTCAAGCCATGCACAGCAGCGACCAAAGTCAAAGCAAAGTCAGATCAAACAGAGACTACAAAGCAGTGAACACTTGAATACATATTACAGTGAATTAAACAGACTCAACTACAAGTGTACAACCACTCCAGAGAGTAGTTCAAATACAAATGAACTCGACCAGTAACCAAGGCTACAAAGTGCATAGTGACTATAATAAGTACAGTAAATAACATAGTTGCAGCATGAACAAAAGATCAAAGAAATGCACAAAGGTGCTCAGGGATAAACACATAGATGGTCAAAGCTGTAGTATATAGAGGCCACAAAATCAAAACCATGGCCATGCCGAAGTCAACAAGAAATGCAAGGCAAAAATCAGAGCAATGGTCAGATATTATCAAACAAAGTCAAGGCCGGAGTAAAATGAAACCAAGTCAGAAATTAAACAAGCCGTGGTGGCCACGAAACAAATTCGAAGCCGAATAATTCAAACCGTGTCAACCAAGTAAGTATCCATTGAAGAAGTCAGTGAATTCTCAAGCATCAAAACAATATCGAACGGCCAAAGCAAATTTTTGAAACAATCAGACGAACGTAATTCAAGGAAATCGAACGCATATATAAACCCACAATCATCATCGGCTAAAGGCATTCGAGTTCGAGCAAAACAGAGCATAATCATTCAACTCGAATCATCAATCGAGTTCAAACGAGCAAAAATCAGAAAAGCACAAAAGGCAAAATTACATACCGAAGCAAACAGTGGACTCGATCAAATAGAAGTGGCCAAGAGCGAACAACCGAGAACGAAGCACATGGAGATATCCATTAAGCGATCAACAAGGCGCGACTTCGAATAAAGCCCTAATTACAGATCTGAGAAAGAACGAAGTTTAAGCCACCGTATTTTTCTTCTCACGAAAATAAGAAGAGGACCGGGCTAAAATAAGAAGGAAAAAGAATAGGGCCCGCTTATTTATTTTTAAAGGGGATTTTATTTAGGGTTTTATAAAAAGGTTTTTTTTTTTGAGCAAAAATTATGCATTCAAGTTTATATTTTAATTTTTGCTCCTGCTTGTATTTTTGAAGTTGTTTTTACTTTTCGAGTCAAAAAATTGGTAAATCACCACCTAGGTTGTAGGTAGTGTCAGATTATCTAGTTAGAATTAGTTCAGTGAGCAGGGTGTGCGAGTTTGTAAAACTCTATAGGCGGGAGCAGAGTTTGGAGTAAGCGAACTCTATAGGCGGAGCAGGGTGTGCAAGTCTAGTAGAGTATTTGTGAGAGGGAGCAAAGGTTTGCGAGTCTAGTAGAGTGTTTGTAAGCGGGATACTGTTTAATTCTAATAGAAATCTGGGAATGCAGCAGTAGGCAGGGGTTGCCGAAGCTGGGTAAATTTTTTGTGTGATTTACTTTTCAGCATATTTATTTCTGCAGTTTATTTCTGTGTTTAATTCGAGAAAATTTGCTATAACCCTATTCACCCCACTCTAGGGTTAATTTAGATCCTACAGAGAAATGGCTTAATCGTTCGACTATTATAATTTTTTTAGTGGATAAATCCTCTAATATGTCGCAGAGGACTTGAGTATGCACTTGAGATGTAGGTTGAAGTGTCACGATTGGAAAAAGCACTATATCATGCTGTTGGAGATCCTAACAAGTAATTTATGGTATGTTCGTGTATGTGGTATCGTATGTTGTATTGTATGGTATTGTATGGTAATTTGGTGTTTGTTGTATCGTATGTTGTATCATATGTTGTATTGTATGATATTGTATGAAAATTTGGTGTATGTTGTATCATATCGTAATCTGATGCATGTTGTATTTGAATTGATTTTTAGTATGTAATATTACGAGTAATATAACAAACATGCATCATATAATAGGTTTTCAAGGAACCACATCCAATACCAACAGAAACAACATAGGTTCTCAAACAAACACAAGTGAATAACAAGTAATATTACAAACAAGGTGCTTTAAACAAAAACGTGTAAACCAACACAAACAAAGTGAGTTACTACCATCTACGAAAAAAGTCTAAGTTGTTAAAGTACCACGATTGCTCTTAAGGCCATGCACTCTACATTTACTACACCTATTTGCCTTTGGAGCCTACATCTTGTTCATAGTGCCTTTAATTCTTGTAGATCTGGGCCTTCCGGGTGCTCTACGAGCTGTCGGAGGCAGAACCATCGGTCCTTTATGTGCACTCTAACACCATTTATCACGAACGGGATGAAATTCCGGTGTGTAAGCCGTAAGGTAGTTCTGAACCGAGTACCAAATTGAGGCGAAATCATGATGAGCTCTATTCGCAATGTAAGCAACTGACGAACAAGCACCCATCACATGCGCACAAGACAGCTGTTGAAGTAACGAGATATTGCATGTAAAAGAACAAGTATTACCATCGAATGTTACTTTATATTCATCACCAAAGTAGCGAATTATTTGCCATTCAACTTGACCGGATCGGACAATCCTTGAACGTCTTGCTTTATTTACTCTCTTGGCTATCTTTGCTTTCCACTTTGGAGTTAATCAAGATGTCGAACTTTTAGCAAACTCCCTTTTTTAACAAAAATAATCCATCAATCGAAAGAAGATACGGGCAACCAAAGCTTTAACAGGTAACGATCGTGTACCTCTAAGTACACTGTTAAAGCTTTCTGACGCATTGGTCGTCATAATGAAATCAGCCACTATCATTCTTACACAGAGCCTAGTTTTCCTCCTTCCCAGCCAAACTTCTCTCTATCCAATTGTGCGTTCTAATATTGCTGGTCTTAGTTTCCTCTCGAATTTTTAGATACTCAACTTTATCCGAAGCACATGTTGCATCATAAAATAAACCTATCAAACGTTTATCTCTAAAATCAACGACTTGAAAATTTGCTTTCAATTGTCTAGCACAAAATCTATGCTTATGAGGGAATCTCCGATGGCTCTCTAATGCTGTCGGTATTCTTTCATTCTATCGGAAATGAAAGTAACATGTCGATTGTTAACTATATGAATAAACCTTCGCATGCAAGCAAAAAACCAACCCTAACAATCACATGATTCTGCCTCAACAATTGCATAAGTCAAAGAATAAAGCTGATCATTTGCATCTATTGCAATTGCAACAAATAAAGTACATTTGTATTTGTCATACATATGTATGCCATCAATGCAAAGTAAATGTTGATAATGTACAAATTCTTTGATACAAGACCAAAAACCCAAAAAGCACGATCGAAAATTCCATACTTATTGGTTGTTGTGTGTCCAACAGTACCTGGATTCCTTCTAGCAATTTCAGCAAAATATTGTTGTACGTTGGAATATAACTCTGCCCAATCACTATATATAAATTCAATTTCCTTACTCAATGCTTTCCACGCTTTCATATAATCGAATTTAATAAAACGTTGCCCATCTATTGAGCTACAACGCGCTAGCTGTTATATTCAAATTCGTTTTCATGAAAGGTAAGATCTTTGAAACCAAAAAGATAGATATTACTTGCTTATGATTGAAGTTTATTCTTAGGTTAACACAAGTACGATCGCTTAGGTCTTTTTTAATAACTTACCATCCGAATTGTGATTTTTTTTAATCTATGGCATGTATTCTCTAAAGACAATTTGAATCTATGTTGCAAATGGCGGTGTATTTTACTTTGTTTGACCTAATTGGCTTAAAAGAAATGCATGTAAAATTGATCATTCACTTAGTTGTTGTAGAAATTTTTCTTGCTTTCAAATACATACCTACTTTGAAACCGTCTTACACATTTGACGATAAGAATATTTCATCGTTTAATTGCAGATTAGCGACGATGGATCTAGTCATCATTTGTGCAGTATATAAGTCATCATCCAAAGGTATCTCTATGTCTGGTTTGTCACTATCCCCACAAACTTCGTCTTCACCTCCAAAATCATAGTTTAGTAGATCATTGATTACTTACATGTTATCGATCTATGTTGTATCATTCTCTGATCTGGTTACAACTGTCATGCTATCAAGACCAGGAACATCATGTATTGTACATCTACATTAGCATCTATGTCCAAATCATCATCGAATACATTAGAAACCCCTGATTTAGTCGTTGGTTGAATGTGCGACTGTACACAATATCGTCTGCCGGAAAGCTGCAATATGAATATACGACATTTTTAATACAGTTATAATTTGCAACACAATTCATTACCATTGCAAAACGCAACTTACTTTTGGCTCATATGTTATAATTCGGAAGGTGTGGACTGCATTGGATAAGAAATACGACCATTCGATGGCCCAACACTATTTTGGATCGGATTCTGCCGTGAAATAAAGCTACACATGAAAATAAAATTTTGCATCATGTTTGATACATTAAATAGTATACGATTTGTTTGTAATCGCAAACATGTGTTACCTTTGACATATGTGTGCAAAACTATCCTGCATTGAATATGGATAGCAAAATTGTACAGTTTATGGATAATCATGAAAGAAGGATATTTGAAGCACATTTATTACTGTCCATATTGCGCTACATTCATAGGTGGATTGCTATAATCAAAAGATGAAATTCCTTGCGAAGTATTCATGATTCCCAACAATTTAGAATAATCTTCAACATCATAGCTAACTATATGTGCCGGTATAGGTTGTTCTACCACTGACCTTTTATTTTTACCAACAAACAACTATATGGATTTTGATACGACAAAGAATATTAATTCAGCGTTGTCATCGTCAACAATTTTTATTGCTTAGGTCCAGAATCGGTTCCCTAATTGCAAACTAAATCAATATCAAACTTCATCGATTTTATCTTAGTTATTTTGTAAACCGACTCTTTTAATTGTTCTAAGTTAGACCTTTTACGAACTTAAGCTGGTTTATAAGAATCACTTATATACTTTCCACGCATTTGATCATCAATAACCAATTCGCCATCATAATAGCATGTATTTGGAATAAAATTAGAAGTCGTTCTACAATAATAATCGATACAAGATTATTCAATTTTCATTTACAAATCTATAAAAAAAAACAAGGGTTTATAAATTCATACTTCAATTTATCCGAAGTAAGAAGATATTATTCTTGAAGTAGATCTTTTAAAACACTAGTTTTTATTGAATTTATTGCAAATGGTAAGGGATTTTGAAAAGAGAAAATAGGGAGGGTTTCGGGTTTTTAGTTTAGAGTTTGGTAAAGTTTAGAATGAAAGAGGAGAGAAAGACTTACTGTTTTGTAGTTCACGAAAGTGAAAGACTTTTGAAAAGTTATCCACGGACGAACTTTCAAAAGTCTCCCATATACAATTTCGTACAAATGTAGTCGGCGACTTTTGAGAAGTCGCCCACTGCGTTACCAATATAAAAAAAGTATTGCACTGGCGCTATTTAAAATGACGCTGGTGTGTTCTGGCCAGCTCAACTTTGAGGTATTTAAAACACTACCACATTTGAAAATAGTTTTAAAATGGGGTTATTTGCGTAATAAGTTTGAAAAATTAGGCAAAAGTGAAAAAAATTCTTTTAAAATTAGGCTTAATTAGAATTTCAATGACTATTGAAGTTATTTGATGGTGAAGGTATTTAACTTCTACTACTCTAATCAACCAAAAGTATACTGCATTTTCAGTGGAAGTGAATAGTAAGTGTAGTTCACATGTCATTTTTATTATGGTTGGTTGCAGTACCATCAATAATGTATATTGAGCAGACATGTACATTTTACAGGTCAAAGTCTATATAGAAGAATGGAAAGATTCTCGCTTTTTTATAAAAAAAATGAAATTTTTTCACAGTGTCATCTTCACTTTTGTTGCATGCCAAGTATGTATAGAAGAAAGAAAAGATTCCCATTTTCTTTTTTAAATAAATTTTATTATGACGACATCTTCACTTTTGTTGGTACGAAGATTGTCGAATACTCAAATTATTATCACAGTCAAATACCTCACAGATGTAACGTGCTAATTTCCATGTCTGTTCAAAGCCGCTCAGGAACAACTGCATGCACCTTGTTAACAACACAGTTTGGACGTTACCATTCAATACACTAGAATGGGTCCGTGCTTCGGATACAGACTGTTTGTATTATTGTATCGTTCAATACACTAGAATGGGTCCGTGCTTCGGATACGGACTGTTTGTATTATTGTATCGTTAATATTTTGTTTAAGTGCAAACATGTAATTAGAAAGTAAGGTCATTTTTGAAATTTCAAAAAGACATCAAGTAAGTTAGTGACTAATTTCCTTTATTAGAAGCAGAGATATTTGAAAACAAGCAATTCAATCAGTACAACATAAAGTTGTATCCCAAGATGCATGAAAATAGTCCGTTATGACAAGATCAGCCACCCTCTCTCCTTCAGAAGGCCAAAGAAATAGAAAATTTGTTTAGCTAAGAAAATATTTACAAACTTATCATGTAATTTTGCTTAGAAAAAGAATAAAAGAATAAATCGAAGGGCAACACTTTGTTGAATAACTTGACTTTGGGTAACAGTCTCACATAGTAATCTGTTGTCTTGTTGTCAAACGCATCCATTATGAGCAAATCACACAATTTTAAGAGATGCACTGAACAATTGTGCATTTGCTCAAACATATCATACGTGGTGGCTTTTTTTGGGTTTGGATTCGAAACAAGATTCAGGAAATTGTACATGCATTATATAGAGGACAAATTTTCGATGTGAGCTAATTTTCGAATCAATTTCGCGATCGGCGTTGGTTTTGAAACTTATTACCATCCTCCCCATTCCACCAAAACTCTTCCCAACCTTCAACCCCTCTTCCATGGCCGAGCCCATCAACCCCCAACTCAAATTTTAACCAATTGCCACCATTTTTTCACAAAATTATCAAATTTCTTCCTCTTTCTTTGATTAAACCAAAGCTACAACAATGGAAGCGGGATCCTCTTCAACACAAATAGATTTTGGTAATTTGTAAACCTTAGTTTTTTTGATAAATTTAAATTTTGCTTATTATTTGGTTGTATTTGCTAGAAATATTGTCAAAGAGCTTGTTGTACATCTTAATAATCCAATTTGAAGCGTTGAATCACTAATTGATTGTAAACGATGTGTAAAAATCGGTTTTTTGCATGAACTTTGAAGAACCGGAAAGCGGACCGGTAGACGGTAGCGTGCTTTATATGCAAGATAATCACCGCTCTAATTTTGAAGAGTTAATGAGGGTAATATTATTCGCCTTGTAATTATAGCAAATTTTTGCACGTTATTTCGCCTTTTGAATTAACTAAAAGATATAATTCTTTGTTTTGCAGAGTGTAAAACCGGTGGATCGCCTGTATCATTCACAAAGTTTTGAAGAATTGATGGAGATAGTTGAAGATCAACGGGTTCAACAATTACCACATCAAGCGGGATTCTGGTATTTCATGCAGATTAGATATATCAGATTTGACAGGTCATTACTAACAGCTTTATGCGATAGATGGAGACCGAAGACTTTCACTTTTCATTTTTCCGATGGAGAAATGACCATTACACTGCAAGACGTATCTATTTTGCTTGGCCTTCCCATCGAAGACGCCGTGTTGAACTACGGTGGTAACGTGTACGCCGATGAGGTTTGTCAATGTTTGCTTGGTGAAATTCCACCTCCAAAAGCGGTGGTCAATAGAAGAGAGTTGAAGGTCAAATGGCTGAATGACCTTATAATCGGTCGGGAGATTTCAGTTGATTGATGTCGAAGCTGTCTTTTTTCCTTTTCCAAACGTCTTACTTCGACTTGCATCTCTAGTGCATATTCCACTCCCCTGGGGGTCAAGGGACGATCTAGCCATTTGAAGAAATTACAGCACTTAACACCTTTCGGATTAGTTATATAATCAAGATAACCGGCACATCCATAAAACCGACGTCCAGCATTTGTTTGAGTCTTGCATACAACTACCTCACAAACATCTCCACGGTGGCAAAGTGGATGTTTATCTTCTCTCACTCGTCCTTCGCCGCTAATTTGTTTTTTTAGTCTTTGATTCGGTTTGTCTACACAGAATTGATTATCCAAAGCAGATTGAACATCAACATCATTAGCTGCCGGAACTATCTCAAATTGAGCTTCAGGAACTATTTCAAACTGAGTTTCAGGAACAAATTCATTTTCAGCTTCCATCCGTTCAACATATTGCACCAATACTGCATCTGGAATCTCCCAATTATCCATAATAATTAGTGATAATGTGAGTGAGGTTGAAGGGATTGTTGTAGCTTTGGTTTAATCGAAGAAAGAGTAAGAAATTTGATAATTTTGTGAAAAAATGGTGGCAATTGGCTAAAATTTGGATTAGGAGTTGATGGGTTCGGCCATGGAAGAGGGGTTGAAGGCTGGGAAGAGTTTTGGTGGAATGGGGAGGATGGTTGCTGCTGCCTCTGTTTTAGCAGCAGCAACCTATGCAGGCGCAACTATGAGTTGCGCCTGCACGAAACTATAAAAGGTGCAACTAACAGTTGCGCCTAATTGAAAAAACCAACATCTCCATTTAGCGCAACTCTTAGTTGCGCATTCGAAAAAAATAAATTCTATGTGCAACTAAGAGTTGCGCTTTCTAGTGGCAGTTATAAAAACGTGACTGGATAGAAACCAGCCCTGTTTGGTAATAAGTTTCAAAACCAACGTCCATCACGAAATTGATTCGAAAAGTAGCCCGTTTTGAGAATTTGTCCTCGTATAGAAGCTAATATAGCAAAAGGTTGTGCGATATTGAGGGGCTATATTTTGACAAGAAGCCTGTGAGTTGGTACAGTGGTATATGAATAAATTTTATACGTATGAGTCTAGCTATACTGAATGAAATTGTTGGCAAAGAAGAGATGAGACGACCATGCAAAAGGTAAGAGACCTGTATAGCGTGAAGATTGTCTCTAATCTTGATGCTGATTTGAATGATAACGTACAAAAATTATGCACGAGTATAACCCAAAAATAATTTTCAATCTACTAGTCAATTGGTAACACTAAACTTTTAATTTACCTGTAAAAATGGTACGATAACGGTATTTAAAAAATGGTAACGGTAATTATTACCGTAATAGCTCTAGGTTTGTTGCTGCTGTAGGTGAAAAAAACTAAAAGCAAAAACAAACATTTTAACAATTAATCAGTTAATCCGCGAGTGGATGCACAGAATAATAATTCATGGATATACTAAATAAAACATACTAAAATAATGGATGTGAGTAAAAATGTCCTGTAATCCTCATCCTCATCTCATCATATTAGTTCTCAAGGTCCGATTGATCCACCATTATTACAGGATTAGCGGTCCGTGATAGTTGTATGTTTTTTTAACGATTCTATAACTGTTCTTAGATTGCATATGTGAACCATTTAATCGCTTTGACTCCACCTCGTCGTACTACAAATAAAAGTTGAAATTTGTACTGAACAATCAATATCATGTTTATGTCTCTTTACGATAAATTAGTCCTGCCAGTTTTCTATGTGTTGGTGATAATAACAGTACATTTGTTTCCATTTATGTCTAATGTCCCACTGTCGTACTGATATGGTATGCAATGCTCCGATTCATGCACTATTTGCCGTCTGTGTCATTAACGGTATTCTTCTTTCCACTGATTCCAGACCTGTTACTACATTGCATATGTCAACCATTTAAATCACTTTGCCTGCACTTTGTTGTAAAATACACAAGGGTTGACATGTATACAGTACAATCTATAGCATGTTTGTATCGTTGTAAGATAAATTTGTGTTGCCTGTTTTATAGGTAACGCTGATAATAACGTTATATGTTTTTTCTGTCTACGAGTATATATGCACACTCAGGTAAGCCTGCATTTAATTACAACGTGCATGCATTTATAGCTGCATCTTTGTAAGTAGATTTGACAGTAACATTGCTAATATAAACTGAACCTGAAGCAACCACCGAGAAGACTGAGACAACTAAAGTTCATTCATAGAATCAATAATTCGTAAGCAGTCATATTTTTATCATTCGTTTCTTTTGTTTGGTTTATTTATACTACTGAAAATGGAATTAATACTTATAATTTTACATCCATATGCTCTTTTAGCTAATATGGGCTGTGAGCAAAAATAGGCTTGGTTGCCTTATGACAAGGTTGGGCTGGTTGAAACAAATTCATGCATACACATGTAGAGATATAGAAATAGACATATCATAGCAATAAACATTATATCTGTACCTTAATTTAACCAAATGAAATTTCACATGTCAACAAAAAACATTAAAAAATTAATGGTAACATGGAATGAATCCAAGGGGTATTTTGGAACTTTAAAGACATAGTGCAGGTTAGTTCATTGAATTTATTGTGAGATGAGAATAACATTTCATATTCCGTTAACCATCGCCATCATGATCTGCTTCATTGCCATCATGATCTAACTTGAATTTAAATCTCTCTATTATCATATAAGAAATATTATTCAATACGAGTATATATGCACGCCTAGGTGGGCTTGCATTTAATCACAATGTCATGCATTTACAGTTGTACCTATGGAAGTAGATTTGACAGTACCATCGTAAGCATAAACAAACCTGAAGCAACGTCAGAGAAGATCGAGATATTTGAAAAATATTCACGTCCGGATGGACCTGCATCTAATCACAATGTCTTGTTGCTGGATCACCTGCTCCGTCCTTTTTCGTGTTTCATGGTCAGTAGTCTCTCATATATTATTTACATTGTATTTTTTCTTTTTTAAATTCACATTTTGTTGAATATACTTGTTAATATTTTGTTAAATTTGTCATTGTGAAAACATTACACGTTAGATGATTAAAAAAATTCAAAGTTTGAATCAAAGAGGTTAGGAAATTAAATTTTATTTTCCAGACTAATTCTTCCTCAAGCAAATGGAATTGCAACGCTATTCAAAATGAATGCAAGCTCTCATATTTTGTGTTTCGGCATTGCCTTTATCTAGATAGTATGAAGCCCGTGCGTTGCATGGGTGTGAAGTTTTATAGTGTATAACTTGTCACATAAAAAATATGATAAAATATATATCAGCTTGTGTACATGTATCTTTGTGTTTGCGTACGGACGCATACATACATACATACATACATACATACATACATACATATATATATATATATATAAGATATTTGTATGCTTACTGATGATGAATAGTTATTGATCTGATGATTACTAATAATTAATCATTTTGTAATCATGGCAGGTACTTGGATGTTTTATGTAACATGTTAATGACAAATAAAGGATATAATATGTAGTTAAATATGTCGATTGTTTATTAAGGCGTTCGAATAACGAATAGTTGACAAATAGTACAAAGCTGATGTTTTATTTGTTTGTAAACATTTTTATGTGTTTATTCTATATAAATGCGATGAATGATGAGAACACACACATGTATGTGTGTATATATGTGCTATCCAAAAGATAATGTCTACATAAGCCGAGTAATAATTACATAGTTAGATATGTTTATTTGTCCAAGTTGTTGAACTGTTACGCGTATACAAAAACAATCATGTATGGATCACTTGGTAAAGGTTTTCCTTTAAGATGAAATTAAATTGTTTAATTTTATATAACGAATTATGCAATATACGCGCTACCCGAAATTATCAATCAAAACAATTTACTAATTTGATATTGAACATTATACATGTTCTCATGGCAACCAAAAACTCGTAAGCTCACTCCATATAGAGTTAATAAGACGGCTTAAAAATCATCAAACATTTTCCAGTCCATAAAAATGTTGATTCTTCTGGTACATATACACATAACATAGTACTAATATTAGCACCCTCATAAAAAAAATTGAGTTCAACCATTCCAACCTTCACATACCGCACATTTACACATTATACTTTTCATTTTCACATATCCAACTATTTATACATAACAAAAGTGATCACAATTACTCAGTTCGGTAATCACCTAACCAACCACCAGGGTCAAACCAAATCACTTGAAATGTCCAACCATAGCCTCATCATCACTTTCTCCATCTCCTTAGACTGCTTTGCCTAACATATACATTAGATATGTTTTACATTTAAACAATAAAAAAGGCAACACTACCTAAAAATTGAATAAATATTAGTAATTAGTAGCATCAAATAATTTGTTCGCTAAATTTCCACAGATGAAAATTGTTTAAAACTTTTGTCATCTTTCTCATTCTCTCCTATACTATACGTTATACCAATAATTGAATTAAAAGCTTGTGTCAAAAAGAGATGTAAATATTACCTAAGATTATATTGACTTTCTTAAAAAACATTGGTAGTAAAGAATTTTATCCGTTAGGACAAAATAACAGACCGCACACTATTAATCTGGGCATGCTTTAATATACTTCATCATAGTTATCATGAGTAAAGACCTCTGCCAGATAAGCACACAGTGACAAACAGGTTGGCAAAATGGCATCAAATCCAAACAGTCAATCTTCCTGTCACATTGAAATACCAAAAGATAAATAGAGATTAGAAAGCATAGGCATAAACCTATCTTAAGACAATGAAGTACTCAAATTTGTGAACAGTATGTATACATGAAGCTGAAGTAGGATATACACAAATATTTTTAGCTCACCCAAATCAAAACAATGTACAATAAATATCTGTGAAAACTACTAAATCAAAACGGCTATCAACCATGTTATCTTCATATTGATATTACGTAAAATTAGTAGTACAAAGCATTGGGAGTAAGAGTAGTCAAACAGTGCAAAACTGTAGTTTCAAGTTATTAAAAAATTGCTTAGAATGTGTATCAGGGTAAATAATAAAGTTGTAAATTATAGTGTCAAACTTACGGACCTGTTTGGAAAATCATAGTACATATTTGCGAAAAAATGAGGTAACATTGTGTCAAAAGAGCAATATTAGTCAATATTATTCTACTAATCAAGTTCTCTTGACCAAGCATTCAGTCTCTTTGTAAAAATCTATCACAGTTGCAGAGGCGGCATGATCAAAAACTTCTATTGTAAGACGATATTTTAATATGGTTAGTACATGCCAAGCAGTTTGAATAATGTAGCATGTATAACTGTTTGCATGTTTGGATACGTCGATGTAGCACTTAGGACATGTAAAATAATTGTTATCGTTTCACGTAATCAAAGCAATCTTGTAAATTTGTCCTTTTAACGTTTTATTTTGGAAGACATTTTGTTTTAAGACAGGGTATGTATTGGAAAATAATAGGAAAGTAATTATTTTGAAAAAAAATGCAGCGGTTACCATTGTACAGTAATTAATTCAAATAGTTGATCTTGAATGGATCGAATTTTTATAAAAGCATAAGGGTGGGTAAATTTTGATTTCAGAAAGAAATGCATCAGCATCATATGTCTACACATAATGAATCAGCTTGCCCAATTGAATTATTCAACCAAAGTAAAGTTGTTGGTTACTACATACTTGCAAGGTAGTAAATATTCCTTAGGAAACAACCTAACCGAGTATGATAGAATTGTCAGTTCCGTGTGCTATAAAAACGAAAGAATATGTAGTTCGGTCATAGTAGCATTTAGTGAAAATGCATTAGCACAAACGGATCATGATATAGATGTACGTTGACCAAACTGAAAGGAAAAAGGAATTAGGAAAGTACACTATAGCAGCTAATTTTTTGCAACCATGACAACCAAACTAAAATAAATTTACAAACCGTTAAAAAGGTACAAACAAGACATATAGTAAAAAGAGTAAAGAACCATACTTACTGAAATAAAATTACATGCTATAAAAAAATGCGAAACAGACAGCAAGGGCTAGGAAGTGGTTCGAAATAAGCAGTACGTCATTATAGTACTTTGTCTTCATAACTCCGTCTTCCTTTACTTATCATTTGTTCTTCCATGTGGCATGTTTGGATGAGCTTCTCATATTTCTGTATAATGCTTTGCTCGCTCTTGCTTTGCTAAGTCTATTACTGTATCTTCTATTTGTTTGTCTTTGTCAAGTTGCATTCTCATAATGATGCGAGCACTCCTCTTTCGAAACCAATTAGGAACTAAAGCAATATTTTAGCCTGACATTTACAACTTTATCATCAGATAATTTAAATAATATATGTATTTTAAATATGAAAACACAGTGTGTCTGTTACTAACACTAAACATAAGATCATATCATGAACATTGTTTGACAGAATCTAATATATTGCAAGTATCATTTGTATTTTCATTATAGGCTTTCAAATATATTTATTCAGAAGAAGATTGGTGACAACTAACAAAAAACATATTGGTACTTAAAATGATTAATTATCCAATTTACACATAATATACACATACAGAGAACTCAACACCTTGGCGAAATATTTGAAGTGGGACTTCTGGAAAACTTCAGATAGAAAGAATTGATAAAAAAATATTAACTTCTGCAACGTTTAGAAACTTTGATCTATTTTCAGACTATAGTCAAATCTTGTTTCGTATATAGATTGCTCATTATTTTAAGCCAATGACAGTCTAAAGATACCACTAACCTTGTTTCCTCCAAGAAACTCCATCTACAATAATCCATGGTCTATACTCACTCAGTAGAATAAAACCTGGTAGAAATCGTAGAATATAGTTTGGTAAATATATGTAACAAAAGAAAATTAGAGCATGAATACAACCTCACTTTCAATATTCAACGGACGTAGCAAAGTGGAAATTAACAACAAAGCATCCACACTCGTTGTTCAAAACTACGAAAAGAAAAAAAAGTAAAGGCAGTGGGAATACTGCAAAAGAATGTCACTCAGAAACCATACAGTGATCTCCGGAAAATTTATAGGCACTACAAAATGCAAATATTTAGTTATATGCTTTGTTGGTCATTTTTTATTCAATCATTTCAAATAGTTGGAATATAGTTTATTGCAAAAAACTTTGTTTTTCATTTCCCCTAAAAGGTTCCATAGAAAGGACTGGTTGCGACTAATTAATGTATGCAGAATGTAAAACCGATCATCGTATCAAAACCAATTCTTAATATATATAGACTGTGTAGAAAACAAAATTTCAATCATATGATTGTTACTTATAGAAAAATATATCATAAATATTACATACAAATTCAAATTTTGGACTTGTTCTTAAGAGTAAATTCATCAAATTCATAATCTGCATCAGTAATACTCATGCCACAGTAAAAAAATTGAATTTAGTTTTTAAGTTATTTTGTTTATAATCAGTCTGCATAGTGATTACTCTAAACATAAATAAGCCTAGAAACAAATCTATCACGTTTGAAAACCCAAAACATGAAATCATGGTAGAATAAACTTCTAAAACATAATCAAAACAAACATAAGGTATAATCTAACATTAGATCAAAATTTGCTTGCACAACTATTTAAGCAAATTTAAATCTATCACTACACATATTGTATCAAGAACAAAATAGAGCAATTTTGATATTCAAAAGCTATTACAGTCCAAAACCGATTCATAACTTGGAATGAAAAGTGAAAAAACACAGAGCTAAATACCTAGGTTTCTAATTGGATGGCTGATAGAGCCGCGTTAAAGGGGAGAATTGCAAGCTGAGAAATTGGTAAGGATTTGAAAGAAAAAAATGAGTGGAATCTTAGTAATGAGGAATCGAGAAAAGAATCGCCATTTCATGTCAGCGCGAGAGAGATAAGAGACCTGCGCATGATGAAAGTGGGACAATTTGGTCGGAATAATTAGATAATTTTGTCCTTCAAACATACCGTTTCAATTTTATAGGCTTGGAGGAGGAGGAGGCTGTGTGTTGAACTTTTCGCGATGATAGGTTTTGAAATGAATTAGATGAGAAAGAAGACGCGAACAAATGCAAAAGGGTATTTTCGGAACTCCGTAAAGACACGGTCGAATCATGTAGATGGAACTCTTATTATTAGCAGTAAAGATGTAGATTCTTTCTGTTGTGCAAATGGTACTTGAAGCACGATACTTGCGTGTCTGAATGAAAATAAATGTTGTAGTCATTGTGATTCTTAGCTCAAAATTCTTAGTCATCTATCAAATAATATTAAATTCGGATGATTAACTAATAATCTATTTTTGATTACATTAGCCAATGAATATTAAATTAGATTTCTGATCCACAATGAAAAGAACATAACTAAGAATTTAAGTGAAAACAAGTTACAACACTAAAATACTGAAGTAACTAACATTCGGACCAGCAACCATAAATACATTTATCAGAACATGCACTAATGATTCTTACTTTTGAATCCAAAAGTGTTTCATTACTATTTTCTCTTTTTAATTAAATGGAAGTAATTTTAGCTTTAACATATTTTTTAAAATATGTTTTTATTTAGGCTAACCAAAAATGCTGTTGTGATTTAACTTGGGAAAAGAATAGCTTGCAGTTTGAATTACGTCAACTGAACTAATATATCTCTCTCTGTTTTTGCCTTCATGATCGAGTCTGGTTTGCATGGCCAAAGTATCAGATAACACTCAAACATCAATAATTTGTATTACATTACCAAACTTAAATTTCTTATTCCCTTTCACCAATAACTATACCCTTCTTATTCTTTTTAAGTAGATAATTTTAGTAGGCATTTTCTTTTCAGTTTGTGCAATATAATTTTTGTTACTTATGTACATAGAACTGTGGATTTTTAAGATAAATCTAACTTGATATTTATTACCATTTAAGACAAGATTTAGTGACACGTAACATAAAAATGGTGGGAACAAAAGGATATTAACAAGCGAGTTCAAAAGTAAACTGAAGACCAAAAAGAGAAAGAAGTTGCTCAATCAAGTAGAAGGCAACTCAGATTTAGAACTAAAATAAAAAACATGTTTGTTCAGTGTTACACAAGATACTTGACTCTTAAAATTGGCACTTAAAGTATTTAAAAAAAGGGAGTCAGTGGAGTTAAAAATTCCTTCTTTAGCTTCATAGATGGTAGAGGCATGAGAGGCATGAGAGGCAGTGTAATCATGTTGAAAGACAAAGGAAGGAGCATTGGTCTCATATCCTAGATCGAACTTAAGGCACATGTCGTGCATGAAGTCCATCGATTTTTGAGTGAAGCATTTTGATCTTTTTACGAAGTATTCGGCTACCTTGAAGGAACATTTTTGCGTTTGATCGTGTAGGAAGCAAGAGTAGTCTACAAGGTGTGTGTGTCTTGGGCATGTAACAAACTAATAGAGGATGGAGATTATGAATATGGGTAGAATTGGAAGGAGTAATGGCTTGAAGGAGGATGACATTAGATGATTGAGGGAGATGGTCAAGGTTAAGAGAATGGAGAAGGTGGCTTTAAGGATTTGAAATTTTGACATTGCATTGATTTGCATGGTTTAGTTCGAGAAGTGTGTCTTGGTACTGTAATGTATGTATATTTAAGTAGAAGAGCTTAAGTGTTCCTAATTATCTACCTACTAATATGACTAAGTGAAAAAGAGGAAGTTTGATGAAGTAATTTATAAAGGATGTAAATGGTTGTATTCTTGGTAAACTGTTTTTATCTGGAGGTTTTTTGTATTTTTATTATAGGGTAAATAAAATTATCTTTACTGCTAATAATAAGAGTTCCATCTACATGATTCGACCGTGTCTTTACGGAGTTCCGAAAATGCCCTTTTCCATTTGTTCGCGTCTTCTTTCTCATCTAATTCATTTCGAAACCTATCATCGCGAAAAGTTCAACACACAGCGTCCTCCTCCTCCGAGCCTATAAAATTGAAACGGTATGTTTGAAGGACAAAATTATCTAATTATTCCGACCAAATTGTCCCACTTTCATCATGCGCAGGTCTCTTATCTCTCTCGCGCTGACATGAAATGGCGATTCTTTTCTCGATTCCTCATTACTAAGATTCCATTCATTTTTTTCTTTCAAATCCTTACCAATTTCTCAGCTTGCAATTCTCCCCTTTAACGCGGCTCTATCAGCCATCCAATTAGAAACCTAGGTATTTAGCTCTGTGTTTTTTCACTTTTCATTCCAAGTTATGAATCGGTTTTTGACTGTAATAGCTTTTGAATATCAAAATTGCTCTATTTTGTTCTTGATACAATATGTGTAGTGATAGATTTAAATTTGCTTAAATAGTTGTGCAAGCAAATTTTGATCTAATGTTAGATTATACCTTATGTTTGTTTTGATTATGTTTTAGAAGTTTATTCTACCATGATTTCATGTTTTGGGTTTTCAAACGTGATAGATTTGTTTCTAGGCTTATTTATGTTTAGAGTAATCACTATGCAGACTGATTATAAACAAAATAACTTAAAAACTAAATTCAATTTTTTTTACTGTGGCATCAGTATTACTGATGCAGATTATGAATTTGATGAATTTACTCTTAAGAACAAGTCCAAAATTTGAATTTGTATGTAATATTTATGATATATTTTTCTATAAGTAACAATCATATGATTGAAATTTTGTTTTCTACACAGTCTATATATATTAAGAATTGGTTTTGATACGATGATCGGTTTTACATTCTGCATACATTAATTAGTCGCAACCAGTCCTTTCTATGGAACCTTTTAGGGGAAATGAAAAACAAAGTTTTTTGCAATAAACTATATTCCAACTATTTGAAATGATTGAATAAAAAATGACCAACAAAGCACATAACTAAATATTTGCATTTTGTAGTGCCTATAAATTTTCCGGAGATCACTGTATGGTTTCTGAGTGACATTCTTTTGCAGTATTCCCACTGCCTTTACTTTTTTTTCTTTTCGTAGTTTTGAACAACGAGTGTGGATGCTTTGTTGTTAATTTCCACTTTGCTACGTCCGTTGAATATTGAAAGTGAGGTTGTATTCATGCTCTAATTTTCTTTTGTTACATATATTTACCAAACTATATTCTACGATTTCTACCAGGTTTTATTCTACTGAGTGAGTATAGACCATGGATTATTGTAGATGGAGTTTCTTGGAGGAAACAAGGTTAGTGGTATCTTTAGACTGTCATTGGCTTAAAATAATGAGCAATCTATATATGAAACAAGATTTGACTATACTCTGAAAATAGATCAAAGTTTCTAAACGTTGCAGAAGTTAATATTTTTTTATCAATTCTTTCTATCTGAAGTTTTCCAGAAGTCCCACTTCAAATATTTCGCCAAGGTGTTGAGTTCTCTGTATGTGTATATTATGTGTAAATTGGATAATTAATCATTTTAAGTACCAATATGTTTTTTGTTAGTTGTCACCAATCTTCTTCTGAATAAATATATTTGAAAGCCTATAATGAAAATACAAACGATACTTGCAATATGTTAGATTCTGTCAAACAATGTTCATGATATGATCTTATGTTTAGTGTTAGTAACAGACACACTGTGTTTTCATATTTAAAATACATATATTATTTAAATTATCTGATGATAAAGTTGTAAATGTCAGGCTAAAATATTGCTTTAGTTCCTAATTGGTTTCGAAAGAGGAGTGCTCGCATCATTATGAGAATGCAACTTGACAAAGACAAACAAATAGAAGATACAGTAATAGACTTAGCAAAGCAAGAGCGAGCAAAGCATTATACAGAAATATGAGAAGCTCATCCAAACATGCCACATGGAAGAACAAATGATAAGTAAAGGAAGACGGAGTTATGAAGACAAAGTACTATAATGACGTACTGCTTATTTCGAACCACTTCCTAGCCCTTGCTGTCTGTTTCGTATTTTATTATAGCATGTAATTTTTTTTTTTTTTTTTTTTTTTTTTTTTTTTTTTTTTTTTTGAAATGGTACTTTATATACAACAAATCATTGGAACAACATATCCTATGTCAATAAACGTTCGAAAGCAAGTTTCGAACTTGTGACCTCTTGCACCAAAGCCGAATCACTTAACCACTTAATCACTTAACCACTTGGACAATGTAATTTTATTTCAGTAAGTATGGTTCTTTACTCTTTTTACTATATGTCTTGTTTGTACCTTTTTAACGGTTTGTAAATTTATTTTAGTTGGGCTGTCATGGTTGCAAAAAATTAGCTGCTATAGTGTACTTTCCTAATTCCCTTTTCCTTTCAGTTTGGTCAACGTACATCTATATCATGATCCGTTTGTGCTAATGCATTTTCACTAAATGCTACTATGACCGAACTACATATTCTTTCGTTTTTATAGCACACGGAACTGACAATACTATCATACTCGGTTAGGTTGTTTCCTAAGGAATATTTACTACCTTGCAAGTATGTAGTAACCAACAACTTTACTTTGGTTGAATAATTCAATTGGGCAAGCTGATTCATTATGTGTAGACATATGATGCTGATGCATTTCTTTCTGAAATCAAAATTTACCCACCCTTATGCTTTTATAAAAATTCGATCCATTCAAGATCAACTATTTGAATTAATTACTGTACAATGGTAACCGCTGCATTTTTTTTCAAAATAATTACTTTCCTATTATTTTCCAATACATACCCTGTCTTAAAACAAAATGTCTTCCAAAATAAAACGTTAAAAGGACAAATTTACAAGATTGCTTTGATTACGTGAAACGATAACAATTATTTTACATGTCCTAAGTGCTACATCGACGTATCCAAACATGCAAACAGTTATACATGCTACATTATTCAAACTGCTTGGCATGTACTAACCATATTAAAATATCGTCTTACAATAGAAGTTTTTGATCATGCCGCCTCTGCAACTGTGATAGATTTTTACAAAGAGACTGAATGCTTGGTCAAGAGAACTTGATTAGTAGAATAATATTGACTAATATTGCTCTTTTGACACAATGTTACCTCATTTTTTCGCAAATATGTACTATGATTTTCCAAACAGGTCCGTAAGTTTGACACTATAATTTACAACTTTATTATTTACCCTGATACACATTCTAAGCAATTTGTTAATAAATTGAAACTACAGTTTTGCACTGTTTGACTACTCTTACTCCCAATGCTTTGTACTACTAATTTTACGTAATATCAATATGAAGATAACATGGTTGATAACCGTTTTGATTTAGTAGTTTTCACAGATATTTATTGTACATTGTTTTGATTTGGGTGAGCTAAAAATATTTGTGTATATCCTACTTCAGCTTCATGTATACATACTGTTCACAAATTTGAGTACTTCATTGTCTTAAGATAGGTTTATGCCTATGCTTTCTAATCTCTATTTATCTTTTGGTATTTCAATGTGACAGGAAGATTGACTGTTTGGATTTGATGCCATTTTGCCAACCTGTTTGTCACTGTGTGCTTATCTGGCAGAGGTCTTTACTCATGATAACTATGATGAAGTATATTAAAGCATGCCCAGATTAATAGTGTGCAGTCTGTTATTTTGTCCAAACGGATAAAATTCTTTACTACCAATGTTTTTTAAGAAAGTCAATATAATCTTAGGTAATATTTACATCTCTTTTTGACACAAGCTTTTAATTCAATTATTGGTATAACGTATAGTATAGGAGAGAATGAGAAAGATGACAAAAGTTTTAAACAATTTTCATCTGTGAATTTAGCGAACAAATTATTTGATGCTACTAATTACTAATATTTATTCAATTTTTAGGTAGTGTTGCCTTTTTTATTGTTTAAATGTAAAACATATCTAATGTATATGTTAGGAAAAGCAGTCTAAGGAGATGGAGAAAGTGATGATGAGGCTATGGTTGGACATTTCAAGTGATTTGGTTTGACCCTGGTGGTTGGTTAGGTGATTACCGAACTGAGTAATTGTGATCACTTTTATTATGTATAAATAGTTGGATATGTGAAAATGAAAAGTATAATGTGTAAATGTGTGGTATGTGAAGGTTGGAATGGTTGAACTCAATTTTTTTTATGTGGGTGCTAATATTAGTACTATGTTATGTGTATATGTACCAGAAGAATCAACATTTTTATGGACTGGGAAATGTTTGATGATTTTTAAGCCGTCTTATTAACTCTATATGGAGTGAGCTTACGAGTTTTTGGTTGCCATGAGAACATGTATAATGTTCAATATCAAATTAGTAAGTTGTTTTGATTGATAATTTCGGGTAGCGCATATATTGCATAATTCGTTATATAAAATTAAACAATTTAATTTCATCTTAAAGGAAAACCTTTACTAAGTTATCCATACATGATTGTTTTTGTATACGCGTAACAGTTCAACAACTTGGACAAATAAACATATCTAACCATGTAATTATTACTCGGCTTATGTAGACATTATCTTTTGGATAGCACATATATACACACATGTGTGTGTTCTCATCATTCATTGCATTTATATAGAATAAACACATAAAAATGTTTACAAACAAATAAAACATCAGCTTTGTACTATTTGTCAACTATTCGTTATTCGAATGCCTTAATAAACAATCGACATATTTAACTACATATTATATCCTTTATTTGTCATTAACATGTTATATAAAACATCCAAGTACGTGCCATGATTACAAAATATTTAATTATTAGTAATCATCAGATCAATAACTATTCATCATCAGTAAGCATACAAATATCTTATATATATATATATGTATGCGTCCATACGCAAACACAAAGATACATGTACACAAGCTGATATATATTTTATCATATTTTTTATGTGACAAGTTATACACTATAAAACTTCACACCCATGCAACGCACGGGCTTCATACTATCTAGATAAAGGCAATGCCGAAACACAAAATATAAGAGCTTGCATTCATTTTGAATAGCGTTGCAATTCCATTTGCTTGAGGAAGAATTAGTCTGGAAAATAAAATTTAATTTCCTAACCTCTTTGATTCAAACTTTGAATTTTTTTAATCATCTAACGTGTAATGTTTTCACAATGACAAATTTAACAAAAATATTAACAAGTATATTCAACAAAATGTGAATTTAAAAAAGAAAAAATACAATGTAAATAATATATGAGAGACTACTGACCATGAAACATGAAAAAGGATGGAGCAGGTGATCCAGCAACAAGACATTGTGATTAGATGCAGGTCCATCCGGATGTGAATATTCTTCAAATATCTCGATCTTCTCTGACGTTGCTTCAGGTTTGTTTATGCTTACGATGGTACTGTCAAATCTACTTCCATAGGTACAACTGTAAATGCATGACATTGTGATTAAATGCAAGCCCACCTAGGCGTGCATATATACTCGTATTCTAAAGTAAAGATTTCATATTCATCATGACCGTGTTGCATTCTCCTTTGGGACAGTTGCTATGGAATTTCTCTATCATGCTTCAGCGTTGCCTTTTGGGCCTGCATAACCTTACAGTCACATAGCTACACACTTACCTTAGTACCATGTTATGTTGTAGCCCTTCCCATCAGTACAATATGCAACTCATCATTGATGAATATTTGTATTCCTATGCTCAAAGAGGTCAAGCCTGTAGCTTCGTGACCATAGAATCTGTCCAATTTCAGTAAGTTCGCCTATAGTTTCATAGCTCCAAACCCCAATTCAATTAGTTTTCTGCAACTTCCTCTATAGACCTTGGAAATAATTCTTGGCTCTCTGCATCATATCATGCTTCAGCCTGCCCAGACTACATATTAACAAATTATCACCTTTTTCAGCTTGCTCAGATTAGACTGCATCAGATCATGCTTCAACAGAGCCTGCTCAGATCCACCCTTTTCAACCTGATCAGACTGCAGCCCCGTCTCTCATTAGATCATGCTTCACTGTTGAGTCAACAATATTTAACACTACAACATTGCATTTTCTTAACCGAATACATCATAGCCTGCCTCACAGCAATCATTCACGTATGTGTTTCTCACAGCCAGTCACAAAGCTTGTCCAGTCACTTTACAACTCAAATTAGTTTCTTGCAATTATACACGACATAGTAAACTTAGTTACCATTTCAAAAGGGTACAAAAGGGTACGTAACATATTTCATTTTGAACAAATTTAAACTTGTATGTATTGCTGTATGCATTGAACTTTACGTAACACATTTTTTCAACTTTATAGCTAGTACGATATTCAACCAATACATATGCACACACTCTTAAAAGCTATATATGCATGAAGATTTCTTTGAGCAGTGGAAAAACATTACATTACATCCAGTGCGCCAACTATAGTTGTATTGCTGTATGCAAATTTTAGTATTTATATTTAGTTTCACCTTAAACCATTATTTTTACTTTATATATATATATATATATATATATATATATAAATGTGTATAGGTTATTTTAGTATACCTAGCTTCAAAGAAAAATAAAATAAATATACATATACACATATTTTCACTTAACTAGTTTTTTTTTAAATAATGTATTATGGGGATTAATTTGTTTAATAAACTTATTAAATTATTTTAGTCGATAAAAGTATTTTATAAAATGAATATTGGGTTAAAATTAAATTATTAGATTAAATTAATTTAATAAATGGCAATTTATTTTTTATTTGATTCAAATGTTAACAAACTATATAATGTTTGTACAAGGTCCAAAATTGTGAAGAAAATAGCCGGTTTGGGTCGGATTGCAAAACATGATCAAAGGTGAGTTAATCTCACTCATTTGGATCACCTTTTAAATTTAAATAGTTAAATTTAAATTATTGGTTGTTTGTTTGGATTGATAATTTAATATCAGTTGGATATGGTGTATTTTATATAGTAGTATATATATTGGATTGTTTGTTTGTTGGGAAATTTATTTCGCGAGAGGAAGGTGATTTGAAAACTGTTTCAAAGGGTTGAAGTGTAGAGAAATATCATTCGAAGATATTTTAAAATGAATAATTTGAAAAATTATTAAGGCCTGATGATTGTTTGTGAATGTTGTTTGATAGTTAAATAACCGACTATCAATATTTGCCAATGTGCTTGGAAGAGACCGTTATCGGGATTAATTTTTCGAAAACCACTTCGATCCGGTTTGAACGTTTTTGTGAGGAAGACAAGAGCTTGGAGTCGAAAATGGAGCAGTAAAGTGCAAGGGCTAATCGCTACTAATCCCGATGGTGATTCCAAAATGGACGTAGTAGGAATTGTGCCTTCGGTTTCGTTCGGACCTGGAACGAACTTGTATGAATGAATACTATTAGAACATCGTCAGGAGAATGATGAGAATTCTAAGTAAGTGTGTTAAAAAGGTAACGCATAGCCTCGAATCTCATCAATCAGGAATGACTAAAACAGGAGAGGTGCACACAAGGCTAAGTGGCTAGCAACCAATTAGGGTAAGGTCATCCCTGTCTATATGTCCCTTTATTCGGCCGTATGGATGGTTGCTGATCCCAACCGCGGGGTGATCTTATTCGGACTATCCAGTAAGGGGTGACTCCGGTCTTGTGGTGTAGGGGATCAGGGTGGATCTTCAGTACGGTAATCTAGACCACGTACTGTAATGGGCGATACCACAGTAGTCCTGCCATTGTATGTAATCCAATCTCCAATAAGCGTCTGTACGGTTTTGCTTGTGCTCAACTATTGCTGAAACATGAGATGCAAGCATTTCAACTAGATTCTATTTTACTTTCTATAGACACTATTATAATATCAAACGGATTTGATAAAAATGTTTTGGTTATCGTAAGGTAAAACCCGGTATGTTTATTTGTGACGTGGTCTTACGAGATACCTTTAATTTCAAAGGATTTTGGAAACTTAATAATCCAATTGGATGTGTTTTTTCACTCTGGTTTTGCAGATGGACTCGGATGTTATTTCGCTATAATGCTCGGGTCAGACCGAGTATTATAGAGTACAGATTCTGGATGGATTGCTATGGAGCTCAGGGGATGCGCTGGATGGCGAGACACATCACATGTATTTGAAGTATTATCCGCTGTGTATGGTTTGCTGCATAATCAGTTTCTATGTGGATAAGTTATCATAACTATCTAGTGTTGTGTTTTTGTTTGATATTGTACTCTGATAATGTAATGTATAAACAGTTACAAATTCTTCTGTAATAAAAATCTGTTGTTGTCTATTATATATTGTTCTGCTGCGATTGTGAGATTTTGATATTGTTTTCTATTTTCTTCTTCTACCCCTCTTTCTTTCCCTTACGGTTTGGTTTTTCGGTATTCGATTGTTCGGCATTTAATAGAGTGGACGTATTAATGTCGAATTTCGAGCATCGAAAAATCGAATCGTGAATTTTGGTGTCAGAGCTCAAGGTTAAGCGAGAACTTTGGCTCTGGTGGGGATTGCTCATTAGAAATAGAGTCCATAGTACTCTAGAATGAGTTTGAGAGTATTAATAGACATAGGCACGTATTTGTCAGTGAATATAAAAATTGTTTTTATATTGTGTTGATTTATCGATTGAGTGTTTATGGATTCTGGTTGATGTATGAGACACTGTTAATACAAATGAATACACGAAAATATGAAAGAGGGAAAATCTCACATTATTATTCAGCCCACTATCACCTTTTATACAAGGCAACCAGGCCGAGAGAATAAGGCGCAAACAAAGTAAAGAAAACAAAAGAAAGCAACAAGTCCAACTGAAATAATATGTACATACAAATACATGAAATGAAATATAAACTATCTGCACAATACTCACAACACTCCCCCTCAAGTTGGAGCATACAAATTACTCATGCCCAACTTGCTGCATAAGAAATTGATCCTATTTCCATGCAAAGTTTTAGTGAAAAGATCAGCCACCTGCTCCTCTAACTTCACATAACTGGTATAAACAAGTCCCCGTTGTATTTTCTCTCTAATGAAATGGCAATCCACTTCAATGTGTTTTGTTCTTTCATGGAAGACCGGATTAGATGCTATATAAAGAACTACTTGATTATCACACCACAATCTCATAGGCATATCACACTGCAATCCTATTTCATTCATAAAATGCTTTATCCACATTAATTCACAAACTGTGTTGGCTATTACCCTATACTCTGACTCAGCACTTGATCGAGATACCACACTTTGTTTCTTGCTTTTCCATGAGACCATATTGCCACCAATCAACACACAAAAACCTGAAATAGATCTTCTATCTAAGTTTGAACCAGCCCAATCAGCATCTGCAAATGCCTCAATTCTGCTATGTCCCCGTTTAGTGTATGCTATACATTGTCCAACAGAACCCTTCAAGTAGCATAATATTTGCTTTAATGCATTCCAGCGATCAACAGTAGGTGAACCCATAAATTGACTAACCATACTGACTGAATAAGAAATATTAGGTCTTGTTGCAACCAAACAATTTAGCATATCCACTAGTCTTCTGTATTTCTCAGGATCTTCAAATAATTCTCCTTCTTTTGTAAAAGATGTATTAACCAACATGGGTGTATTACAAGGCTTAACACCCAATTTTCCTGTTTCTTTCAACAGATCAAGAACATATTTCCCCTGTGACAAGCATATCCTATCACTACTCCTAAGAACCTCAATGCCTAAATAATATTTCAACTCCCCCAATTATTCCGTATGAAACTGTAAATGAATAAATGCTTTGAGAGCAGAAATTTCTTTTTCATCAATACCAGTGATAATAATATCATCTACATATACTATTAACAAAATTAGTGTACCTTTCACATTCCTGTAAAAGACTGAATGATCTGCTTTGCTCCGTGACAAACCAAATTTGTCAATTGCCTGACTGAATTTACCAAACCATGCTCTCAGGCTTTGCTTTAGACCATATAAACTCTTATTCAATTTGCATACATTTCCATGCTCCCCCTGAGCAACAAACCCAGGTGGTTGCTCCATATACACCTCCTTAGCTAGATCCACATGAAGAAATGCATTTTTGATATCCAGTTGGTGTAATCTCCAGTTATGTTGTGTTGCCAAGGATATGAACACTCTTATTGAAGTCATCTTAGCTACTGGTGAGAATGTTTTAGAATAGTCAATTCCATATGTTTGAGCATACCCTTTTGCAATCAAACGTGTTTTCAGTCTTTCAAGAGACCCATCTGAGTTCATTTTTACTGAAAATACCCATTTGCAGCCTATTGCCTTTTATTCTCTGGTAACTGAACTAAATTCCATGTATCATTCTGATCCAATACACTTATTTCCTCTAGCATAACATCACACCATCCTTCCTTTGATAAGGCTTCTTCAACTGTCTTTGGAATGGAAATGGAATCCAGTGTAGAAATGTAGGCATAAGATTTTCGGGATATGTTATTGTATGTTACAACAGATGAAACAGGGTAAGTACATTTCCTTTTTTCTTTACGCAATGCAATAGGTAAATCAAGACTTGATACTGGTACATGAGTGTCTTCTGGATCAGAAACAGGTAAAGATGGAGTGTTAGTATTCAACTCCTCATTTTTCATATGATCACTATTCTGTGTGAATACATTAGGATATACCAGAAATTCATCATCTTCTTCTATTAACTGTTCATCATGGGTCTCTTGAATTGGGGAAATTACCGATGATGAATAGAAAGGTTCATTTTCAACAAAGTTAACATCAATTGATATAATATACTTGTGAAGACTGGGACAAAAACACTTATATCCTTTTTGAAGTCTTGAATAACCAACAAATATACATTTCAATGACTTTGGATCTAATTTTGTAATTGTGGATTGACATCTCTAACAAAACAAGTACATCCAACGACCCTCGGTTTCACTAATCAAAATAAGGTATTTCATAATCCAAGACAGTTGAGGGCATTCTATTAATCAAAAAACGTGAAGTACTTACTGCCCCTGCCCAAAAGCTTTTTGGAACATTCATTTGAAAAAGAAGAGCTCTAGCAGTTTTCAACAAGTGTCTATTTTTTCTCTCAGCTACCCCATTTTGTGCCGCTGTGTCTACACATGAGGTTTCGTGAATGATGCCATGCTGTGCCATGTATGAATTAAACTAATTGCTTGTATATTCTTTTGCATTGTCACTCCTCAAGAATTTGATTGATGTATTAAATTGATTCTGTATTTCAGCACAGAAAGTACAAAATATAGAAAACAACTCTGATCTATTCTTCATTAAAAACAACCAAGTTACATGTGAGTAATCATCAACAAATGTGACAAATATCTATACCCTTGCTTATACATAACTGCTGACGGACCCCAATATCAGAGTGTACAACTTCAAAAAATGAACTAGATCTTTTATTATCTTTAGGATATAAACTAGCATGATGATGCTTTGCATATTGACAAGACTCACAATGCAATGTAGATAAATGGCTAAATTGCGGACATAGTTTCTTGAACAGAGACAATGTGGGATGGCCTAGCTGACAATGCATTTGAAATGCAGAAGAAGTTATACTTGAGAAGCTTATAGATTTGGATGACACAATATTAAGCACATATAAACCTCCACATTCTTCACCTCTACCAATAATCTGTCTGGTCGTTAGATCTTGAAACTCATAGTGACCAGGAAAAAATGATATGCTACATTTTAGATTCTTAGTAATCTGACTCGTAGATATCAAATTAAGTGATAAGTTTGGAAAATATAAAACTGAACTTAATGGTAAATTTGAATTCACGCTCATTTTCCCAGTTCCTTGAACAAATGCTTGTGATCCATCAGCTATTGTAACAGCATGAGTTAACCGCTTATATTGTATATCTGAAATCAAATTACTATTACCCGTCATGTAGTAAGTTGCTCCAGAGTCTATGATCCATTTTGATTGACTGTAGAATTGGCAATAGTTGAAACTGATGATGTTAATCCCTGATTTGTTGATTCCTTCTTCAATGATTCTTGAAATTTCATATACTGATCATAATCTTCTGCTGACATGAGAACATATTTCATATCCTTATTCAACTGCGAATTCTTGTATTGAAGTTTCCTACACTCAAATTTCATATGCCATGACTTCTTACAATATGTACAGAGTTTTCCCTGATTTGGTGATCTAAACTCTGGAACATTTGGCCTTGGTGAATTGTAATTTGGCCTTGGTGAATTATTCCACGGTGATTTGGTTTCAAATTGAGTTTTCTGATTCTGGTTTCCCTACACATAACCTCTGTTGCTACTAATCAAAGCACTCTCTACTCTAGTACTTGATACTTATGCATGAGCAATATCAGAACGAAGAATTCTATTGAACACTTCTTATAACGAAGGGATATCTGAACCAGATAAGATCTGAGACTTAGCAGATTCAAATTCTGATTTTAAACCAGCCAAGAAACTCATACTTGCCATTTGTTCTCGTTGTTGCTGCTGAACCTTAACATCTGAAATGAATGGAAGAAGCAAGTTGAATTCCTCATATGTCTTCTTGAAGTTCATAAAATAACTCATAAGAGTTTTTTCTTGTTTCTCTGCTCTATAGAATGATTTGCACACATCATACATCCTTGTTAGATTTCCCTTTCCAGAATATAAGAATTCTAAATATTCCATCAGCTCCTTAACAAATTCGCGATGATTGACCAGACCAATTACCTCAATATCAATTGAACTTCTGATTTGTAGAAATAATCGAGCATCAGATCTGAGCCACATCAATTCTTTCTCATCCTTTGAATTTGCCACAGGTGGATCTTCAGTTAAATGGCTATTTTATCTATACTACGAAGATATAATCGGATCGTCTTAGTCCAATTTAAGAAATTCAAATTATTCAACTTATGATCTATAATTTTGGGCATCAATTGCGTCGCATCCATCGCGATCTTGTTCTCCCCAATTCTGGCATTACTTTCTGCATTGCTTTCTCCCATCCGTACTGATTCGAGCTAAAAAAAACTCTCGTTAGATTTGAATCTTGAATTTTCGTTGCTCTGATACCATGTTAATACAAATGAATACACGAAAATATGAAAGGGGGAAAAGCTCACATTATTATTCAGCCCACTATCACCTTTTATACAAGGCAACCAGGCCAAGGGAATAAGGCCCAAACAAAGTAAAGAAAACAAAAAAAGCAACAAGTCCAACTGAAATAATATGTACATACAAATACATGAACTGAAATATAAACTATCTACACAATACTCACAACAGACGCCATGTCATCGACAGGAGTTTCTAAACTCTTAAACAAGGTAAGCCGACACAGTATTGTTTTAAAACAGGGTAAATGAAATAATTTTACCCAAATTATTTTTGTATATAAAAGAAATAATTTTCCATAAACCATTGTAGTTATATATGGTTGGTTAGTTGTTAGAAAGTGGTAATATTAAATTATTATCATTCTTGTGTGGAAATTGAACTAGGGATTAAAATTGTAACCAAAGGTTAAGGAATAAATTTATATAACAAAATGGGATTCGTAAATATGAATTATAATTGAAAATGACATAAAAATTATAGAGTAATATTTGAATATGAATTGAAAGGATTTGGAATTTGAAATTTTTGGAAATTGAATTCCTTTGAGTTTGAAAATGATTTTCAAAGGTTTTTTGAGAAATAATAGTGATATTATTTCAGAAATACTTTTGAATTGAATATGAAATCTGGTGGAATTTGAAATCAAAAATATTTGAAAATGTTTTTAGAAAGAATAAAAGCATCGAACTCTTTTCGGTCGTTGGAAAATAACTTCAGTGATGACTGCAGCATCATCGGTGTTCATTTTCGAGTTTCCAGGAGAGGAATTACTGCCAAAATGTTTTAAATTGGAGTTGTTTGCAAAACTGAGTTTGGTTTAAAAATTTAAGAGATAATTTAATACCAAACGATTTTGGATATAATTGATTTCAAAATGATTTTGGAATACTTAAGCAATTGTTTAAACTCTGGAAGTTTAACTAAAAATGTTTATGGAATAATAAATGGGTTTGAAAAACTTATAAAAATTTAATAAATGGGAAAAATTATAGAAGTTAAAAATTTGAATTGAAATGGAAATGAAATTTAACCGAATCAAGTTAAATAAAAGTAAATTTGGTCTAAGTAGGCAAAGTGAAATGTCATTGTAATAAAATTTATTAAGTTGGAAGTAAATTTGTGAATGAACAAATAAAAAAAGGTAAGTAAACTAATTAATTTAAATGGGTAAGCAAACGAATTGTAATTTAATATTGAAACGAAACTTAATTTAAATTGTGTAAAGTAAAGTGTAGAATTAGTTCGGAGTGGACTAATGATAATAATGATTTGGAAATAAAAAGTGGTTGAGATATGAAGTGATAAATAAAATTAGTAAGTGGAACTAACTAAAGAAATGATTAATTAAATATGGTTTGAAATAAGATGAATAGAATTCAATATTCAAAAATGGAAGGTAAATTGAATTCATAATGGAATTGGAAATTTAGGATTAAATAAAATAGATATGAAAGCTTAAGTGGTAAAGTGAAAATGAATATAAGAAGTATATAAAATTGGAGATTGTTATATCGATCCGAGTTAGGATTTTTCACTCGATTTTCGACGGTGAACCATGGATATAGATTTTTAATTGATTTAAACTCTCTATCATAGTTTACGCCTATGCAAGGAGAATGATGGTTTTTGATCAAGGAACCAGATCCGAGTCCATACTAGGAAGTTGGATGGACGATACTAGTTTGAAAGTGAAATTGTGTGACCGAGTGAGCGAACGAATTTGGTATTGCGTACGATGATATATGTGCATTGTGCGGACTTGAATGAATTTGAATGCTATGATTGGATATCGTTACTGAGTAGGGCGTAGGTAATTAATAGCAAAGGATAAATTGATGTTTTCATATTCAGAAGATAAATTGAATTGTCGACAAAAGGTATGTATTTAAATTTCTATATGAAATTTGATGATTTTCTGGTCTAGCCACTTGGCTTTTTGTTTACTTTTGAAATCTAGGGGCCGCAGAGTCATTTTATAATTGTACCGATCTAGTCATGCAAAGAGGACATTGATGAAATTTCTCAAAATTTAGGGGGTTAGAATTTTTTTAGAAGTTTTGATAAGTTTAAAAAGTTGGTTTAAAATGCAATTTGAATTATCAAGGAAATAATATTATTTGTAACAGATGGGTGTGTTTGGAAAGTTAGTAGAGTAATAGTGTGTCTTAAATAAAAGATTTGTCTTCGGAAGTTGTTGAAACTATTTGGATTGGGAAAATAGTTAACGGATTATGGATCATTCCTCCTAACTAGTAATTTCGGGGAAGAAATTCTTTTAAGGGGGAGGAATGCGACGAACCAAATTTTTTAGATATTTGAAATTAGAATATTTAATCGATTTTAAATATTTGAAAGTTAGTTTAACTTGAATTTTAAATATCATTGTTTATTTGACTATTAAATTATTATTGAATTTAATAATTGGAGATTGGTTGAAGTAGTGGAACTTGAGTTGTAAGCTTGTTAAAAATATTTTAAAGGCTAGGAAATTTTATATTTATAATACTGGAGATAATAGAAGTTTTAAATTTGAATTTTAAAGTGTTTTGTTCAGTTTAAAAATATATCGTTTAAATTGATATTTAAAAATAGCCTTCCGAGGCACAGTCTCGAATTTCGATGAAACCAGTTCTGTTGGATCCGTAATAGTATGTTATTATTGGATTTCAAATTTCATAGTGTTTAAAGTTGTCGTTGATCGTATGGTAAGTAAACGCGCTGAAATTTATATCGAAAATTCAATATAATAACTGGGTTCAAAAAGTTATCGTCTCCAAACGATCAAATTTGGACTCGAAACTTTTTTCATTGCGTTCAGAATAGAGTTTTAATCTTATAAACGCCTGGCAGCATGCCTCGATAGGATGATTAAATTTTAGGCTTCGTATTTAAGACGATTTAAATTTGAATTTAAATTTAAAAATAAATAATATTATTGCATTATAATGTTGAGGCTAGCCTTTGTAGACATGTGCGAAAATTTATTGCACATGTCCTTCTTGGTTTACATGCATTCGTTAAAAAAAATAGAAAGAGAAACTTAAGCCAGTTAAGAAAATAAAATATATATATAGTTGTTCGAAATCCCTCTTTCCCCTTTAGAAATTCAATCGTTCGTTATATAAAATAATTTCCCTCTTTCTAAATCAAAACAAAATAGCCGAGCGTAGGAATTCGATGCACCAAATCGTTCAAAGAGATGATAGGACTTCAAACCGGCTTCATTACAAAGAAAGTGGGTTCGCGTTGCTTGGTGGCTCTCGAATAGAGAGGTAGGCGACGTTGTGGAGGCGTCGTTGTTGTGGGGGTTGGTGCTGCTCAAGCGAACAAGGATGGTGGAGTGCTGCGGCGTTGGAGTAACGAGAGTTGCGGTCGCCTGAAGGGGAGTGGGAGGAGAGCCGGTCAGAGTGGCGACGAATGGCGAGGCGTAGTCGATAGTCTCGATGTGGTGGTTCGAACCGAGGGTTTTCACGACGACTTAGGACAGCAAGCCGTGGGATCGAAGGAAGTTTGTTTTGCTGTGAGGTATATTATAGTTTTTTTATTTTAATCTGAATGAATTTATATATGTATGTGTATATTAGGATTTAAATTTACAGTAAGAAAAGAAATAATATGATAAAAATAAATATTATTTTTACAGTGGAATTTATAAAACAGTTTATTTTCTTAAGTTTATAGATTTGGATACAGTAAAGTAATTGTTCTAAAAAGGAATTTTTAAAAATGTATTATGCTACATAAATTTTTATAAACTATTTTTGGATTCCAAAAGCTAGTTATTATTTACGTAACATTTATGGAAAATTTATAAACTAGCATTGTCAAGTGAATTGTAAATGGAAATAAATTTTAGTATTTATATTTAGTTTCACCTTAAACCATTATTTTTACTTTGTATATATATATATATAAATGTGTATAGGTTATTTTAGTATATCTAGCGTCAAAGAAAAATAAAATAAATATACATATACACATATTTTCACTTAACTAGTTTTTTTTTATAAATAATGTATTATGGGGATTAATTTGTTTAATAAACTTACTAAATTATTTTAGTCGATAATAGTATTTTATAAAATGAATATTGGGTTAAAATTAAATTATTGGATTAAACTAATTTAATAAATGGCAATTTTTTTTAATTTGATTTAAAAGTTAATAAACTATATAATGTTTGTATAAGGTCCAAAATCGTGAAGAGAATAGCTTGTTTGGGTCGGATTGCAAAACAAGATTAAAGGTGAGTTAATCTCACTCATTTGGGTTACCTTTTAAATTTAAATAGTTAAATTTAAATGATTGATTATTTATTTGGATTGATAATTTAATATCGGTTGGATATGGTATATTATATATAGTAGTATATATATATATATATTGAAGTGATTGATTTTTCGCATTATATAGCGGATGAGACCTTATGCATCCCGCATAATAGCGGATGACCATTTATACCGCGATATTCCACCCCGAAGTGCAATTGGTATTTTATTTGTTGACTAACATCTGTGGATGTAGGAAAAACAGGTTCGAGGGATCCCACTGGATTTCTCAAAACGTTGAATTTATTTTATATTCAGCAATGTGATTTATGTGATGATCCATGATAGATTTTTATTGATTATATTAGGGATTGAATTATTGAATGCTATGGCATGGTTGAATATATATTGGTATTTCGAGAAAATGAACAATATATAAAGTTTGGATTTTTAAAGGAAATAAAAAGGGAAATTTTTAAGTAGAATATTATAGTGAATTTAGGTAAATTAAAATTGAATTTGGAAAAGTATAAAAGTTTGATTTTTAAATTCTATTAAATAAATTCTGAGTATGGAAATGAAGATAGAGATTTTGAATAAATAAAAGAGTTTGGAGACTTAAGTGATATTGTCTAAAAATTTAAAGGATTTTTTTCAAGAATTTAAGATTAAATGGTTTGGGAAGAAATAAAAGACAAATTTTGAAATTAAGTATGAAATTGGTATTTTCAGTTTAAATAATATTTTAAATCATAATAAAGGAGTAAATCAGAAATTAGTGGGTTTTGAAATAAATTGAGTAAGTAAAGATTTTTTTTAAAATGGAGTAAATTTTGGAAATCAATTTGATTTAGTGTTTGAAACTGAGTTTTAAAAGGAAAATGAGACTGTGGAATTTATAAACTGGTTTATAAAGTGAAATAAGATATCAGTGGATATTTGGAAGTATAAATTCACGGTGGGAATTCATAAAGGAATGGGTAATTGTTTTAAAAATAAATAGGGATTTATTTTTAAAGATGGAAAGGTAAATTTACGGGATTGAGACATAAATTAAAATGGAAAATAAACCAAGAAAGATTTATAAATGATTAGACAATTATATTGAAATGGGAAGGAAATTTCTTGAAAAGCCAAGTGTATTTTCAAAGAAAGATTTTTTAAGTATAAATTATAGATTTTAAATGTTTATTAAAGAATGTTTTTTTGAGAAGTTTATTATTTAATTTTTTTAAGATTTTAATGTAAATATTTATTGATTTAGTTATAGTAATAATTATTTTAAAGGTTTAACTAGTACTATGATTTAAAAGATAATTATTAATATTTATATTTTATAAAGTAGTTTTATTTTAAAGGTAGTTTGGCTAAAGTTTTTTTTACTTGAAAATTTGTATAGAATTTCATAACTTTTATTTTAAATTAGTTTGGCTTAAGTCTTATATGAGAAATTATTATAAATTTCATAACTAGTATTTTAAATAAAGTGTTTTAAATATTTTTTATTTTAAGTATTTTTAAAATATATATATTTTTGGATAAAGTGATTAAATTATTTTAAAAATCTAAATTATTTAGACTTGGTGATTTTCAGTGGAAATAAACAATACTGGAAAATTTATTCCGCGAGAGGAAACTGATTTGAAAACTGTTTCGAAGAGTTGAAGTGTATAGAAATATAATGAGAAGATATTTTAAAATAAATAATTTAGGAAATTATTAAGGACTGATGATTGTTTGTGAATGTTGTTTGATAGTTAAATAACCGCCAATCAATATTTGCCAATGCGTTGATCGTTTCGAAGAGACCACGATCGGGATTAATTTTTCGAAAACCACTTCGATCCGGTTTGAACGTTTTAGTGAGGAGACAAGAGCTTGGAGTCGAAAATGGAGCAGTAAAGTGCAAGGGCTAAACGCTACTAATCCTGAGGGTGATTCCAAAATAAATGTAGTAGGAATAGTGCCTTCAGTTCCGTTCGGAGCTGGAACGGACTTGTGTGGATGAATGCTATCATAACATCGTTAGAAGGATGATGAGAATTCTAAGTAAATGTGTGCTAAAAAGGTAACACATAGCCTCGAGCCTCATCAACCGGGAATGGCTAAAACATGGGAGGTGCACACAAGGCTAAGTGGCTAGCAGCCAATTAGGGTAAGGTCATCCCTGTCTAGATGTCCCTTTATTCAGCTATGTGGGCGGTTGCTGATCCCAACCGCGGCTGATCTTATTCGGACTATCCAGTAAGGGGTAGCTCTGGTCTTGTGATGCAGGGGATCAGGATGGATCCTCGGTACGGTGATCTAGACCACGTACTGTGACGGGCGGTACTCCAGTAGCCCTACCATTATATGGAATCCAATCTCCAATAAGCGCCTGTGCGGTTTTGATTGTGCCCAACTATTGCTGAAACATGAGATGCAAGCATTTTAGCTAGATTCTATTTTACTTTCTATAGACATATTATAATTAGACGGATTTGATAAAAATGTTTTGGTTATCGTAAGGTAAAAACCCGACATGTTTATTTGTGACGTGGTCTTACGAGATACCTTTGATTTCAAAGGATTTTGGAAACTTAATAATCCTATTGGGTGTGTTTTCACTCTGGTTTTCTAGACTGACTCGGTGTTATTTCGCTATAATGCTCAGGTCAGACCGAGTATTACTGAGTATAGATTCTGGATGGACTTCTAAGGAGCTCAGGGGATGCGCTGGATGGCGAGACGTATCACACATATTTGAAGTATTATTCGCTGTGTATGGTTTGCTACATTACCAGTTTCTGCATGGACAAGTTATCATAACTGTTCAGTGTTGTGTTTTTATTTAATATTGTACTCTGATAATGTAATGCAAAAACAGTTACAGATTCTTTTGTAATAAAAATCTATTGTTATCTATTATATATTGTTCCGTACGATTGTGAGATTATGATATTGTTTTCTATTTTCTTCTTCTACCCCCTTCTTCTTTCCTTTACGGTTTGGTTTTCGACATTCGATTTTTCGGCATTTAATACAATGGACGTATTAATGTCAATTTTCGGACGTCGAAAAATCGGGTCGTGACAGCTGTCCTATGTATGGCTGTTCTTTCTCTTTCATTTTATGCCTCTTTTGAGATTTTGTAGTATAGTTTCTTTCATTTATTTCACAAGCAATCAATTCTTTCAATTCTTTATTCCTGTTCTTTTTTTGTCGTATCTTAACCATACATTCAGGTTAATAGCTTCTCAAATTTGTATTTAGGGGTAAAAATAATAATGAAAGAGCAAGGGGAGGTAGAAAAATGGAAGAAGGTAAAAGCTTTGCAGACATCGTTGCTAGCAGTAAAAAAGGAGGGGAAGCAATAAAAAAGAGGTATACTTTTGAAGTAGGCAGTGTTCCTTTCACTGGTTGCCATGCTTCTACAATTGTTGAGTTAAAGACTGCATAATTTGTTTATAAGCCATTTGAAGTAGGCAGTGTTCCTTTGCACTCAGAATTAAATCAAAATTCAGGTATAATATGACTGTACTAATACCATATAAATGAATTCTTTATGTTTATTTTGGTCATATTCCTTGCCAATATTAACAACTAATTCTCCATGTCAGCTCTCACTTTAATCTTCTTTTTAAATAACTTAAACTTTGGGATATCAGCAATTTATGGAGAATTTGCCAACTATCATGCTTATGCATTTCATATTTAACATGAAATGTTGCATTTAAAAATAAATCATAGCTATAAGGGATGAAATAATTTATGAAATTAATTAAAACGTGCTTCAAGTCTTACATCCGCATCTGCCGCGCCTATTTCAAAAACTACTCCAACCTCTGTAAGTATTTTACTGGCTATATTTCTTCTTTATTAATTTTAGTAATTTTAAAAAAAATTACTCGAGGCACCCGAGCCTGCGTAAAAAATTCGGTGCTCCCCTTATTTTGGTATCAGAGCAAGGTTAATCCTTAAATGTTTAAACAGAATTCAATAATTTTAGCTAAGACTGATTGTGGTTGCCAGAGAAGCGCAAATCTTAATTATATCAAATAATTGCTAAAATGAGAATGATGATTAAACATTGTAAAATTAACTCATGTCTCTAAATCACGAAAGGTATATATCTTTACTCATAATTCTGTAAAGTTTAATTTCTATTTCTAAAACAATTAAGGAATTAAATATGTTATTTTACGAATCGCAGGAGATGTTATTGTTGTTGTAGATTCTCAAAACTCGTTTGAACATTTGCAATGCTTAAGTTTAGAATACTCCTTTAAAGAACGAAATATTATTAGTTTGGATAAATGCAAGTTTCCCTGTTGTTTTGAAAACCAGTTTACACATCAGTTTCACGGTAGTAATACTCGGTTAAATAATATCGTAGGCTTTTTTATAAGCCAAGCAGTTAATTTAGAAATATATAATAATGCAATAGATAGAATTTTAAATAGTATAACATAATCTAGTAAGGAAAAATCCAAGATTTTAAAACAGATTAATAACAATCTAGATTTTATAAAAGATCAAAATAATAGTATCCAAAGCTAGTTTATTCAAATCAAAAAGAATTTACCATCTAGAGAAGAATTAAACCAGTTAAATTTTTTATTAGAAACAAATAAAACTAAGCAAATGGAAACAGAGTCAAAAAGAATATTAGAAGATCTACAAAAACAAACGACAAAATTTGACCAGAAAATTAAAAAGGTAGAACAGCTAATAGAAGAAATAAGAAAAGTAGGAGCAAGTTAATGAACAAAGACATCATTGAAGCAAAAAAGAAAGCAAAAGAATTTAAAGCCGAAAATAATTCAAGACCAGTTCCAGATAACGGATTTTCCAGGTATTCAGGACATAGTTAAGCAAACCAAGAATGTTAGCATTTATTTAATATTTTAATCAATTTGAATTTACAGTTAATCGAAAAAGTTAATTATCTTACAGAAAAGGTAAACAGTCTTTCAATAAAAGAATATCAGCATTTAGAAGTAATAACTAAAAACCAGAACAACTTTACAAATTTTGGAAACCTAAACAATGCATTTACAACCAGATTCAGGATTCTGTAGGGCGTTAACAAGGTGAAATTCTACTACCATGACTAGAGATATAACGTCCTGATATTTTCAACATTCGCATCCATACATGCCGGAATTGAATTGCTTAAAATACTAGATTGTTAACTTATATTTGGAAAAACTCAACATATACAGTAAATAAATAAATCATAGAATCACAGTCATAGAGTAATATAACAATAATGCAGCGGAAACAAGAGAATAGTAGTTCATGAAGCTACTACATATGTATAACAGAGTTAAATAAGATACAACAGAAGTCTCAAATACAATAGTCAAATACAAGATCAGAATACATCACTAGAATCAACTGAATATCAACCGAATATCTAAAAGCTGGATAAATAGCTGGATCTCCAAGCGAAACTCCAACTCCAAAGATGGGTCTCAAAAGCTGAACCACTCAGTCTGACCCGAGCGTAAAGAAAAACACAAAACACTCAAGTCAGGATCAGCATTCTTATATTAATAAATTCAACTCAAGTGAAATAACAACTGAAATACAAGTAACTCAAAGGGTGTTTGGGATAACTATCCTCTAAGGATCCGTTAAACTATCTACTATGTAGTAATATACGCTATTATAATAATGTCTAAAGTAAAGTATAATATATTTAAAAATAGCATTAAGGTGTTAACTATATCCCTCTTAACACATTTTATAGTGACAATATTCTATACTGTACCGTAATACCTCTAGATCGGGAGGCTACTAGAGGATACTCCATAGGTACAACACAAATCAAACTCGTAGAAAGCACGCTAGGGTAGGTGACATGGCACAACTAGGCAATGCCATGGTAAATATACCAATTGCACTTCCGGACCGGTGGTAACGCGTAGCAGCCACTACTGCCCATCTCGAGCCACACTCCCAAAAAAATCAAAGGTGCACCCAATCAATCACAAAGTAATAGAATGGTATCGAAGGAGTGTGTCTGATCAGAGGAGCTACCTCATTAGCCCGTCGATTGCTCCAGCTTTAGCCACCTTATGCCAACTCACGGGAGTCGGGTCCATGTATATACCTCAATAGGATGTCTGTAACAACCCGATATTTTCAGCCATTCGCATCCACACATGCCGGACTTGAATTGCCCAAAATACCGCATTGTAAATAAATTTGGAGCAAATGAAATACAATCACAGAATCACAGACACAGAAATATCAGAATAACTCGTAGCGAAAATTAAAATACCATAGTAGTTTATGAAGCTACTATAACAAACTCTCAAAACATAATACATAATATCACTCTGAAAAACATATACAATAGAAATCTCAAATACATAGCAGTTTAGAAATACCAGAGCTGAAATAGAACAATTGAAACTGAAAGGGAACAGATAACTAGACAAGCAGAATCTTCAGCGATTCCTAGCTCTAGAAAAGAAATCCAAAGCTAAGCTGTAAATACTTAGGCTAACCCGAGCGTAAAGTAAAACACAAAACACTCGAGTCAGGACATATATACTTATATAATGCAAACCAACTCAAGTGAACTGTAGTAGTAATGTACAATAACTTAAAGGATTCTTGGGATGGCGCATCCTTTAAGTACTAGTTAAACTATAAATTAAATACATCCCGTGGTTAAAATTTCAAAATAGTAATTTTTACTTCGAAATCAAATATCATTTCAAAATTCAATATCATTTAGAAATCCATTTCAAAACATCAAAATATCATATCTTTCAAAACCTCATTTAGTTTTATTTAATTTAAATACCATTTCAAATCACAATTAAAAATGATTTATATTTCAAATCAAAATGCTCCATTTAAGCCAATTAAATATTCCAATTAAACCAATTAAATATTCCATTTAAATCATTTAAATATTCCATTTAAATCATTTAAAAGTGAAGTTATTATATTTAATAATCAAATTCTCATAAATTTAGCCTTTTCAAAGTTCATTTATTCTTTTAAATTTATAAAAACGGTATAAATTCAACTATCGCAGCACTTAGAAGATGCTACGGAAAGTTATGTTTTAAAACAATTCATTTAACAAAAGACAGCATTTAAAATGCTGTAATATGTTTAATTTAGTTCAAATAAAACCTTAGTTAATTTCAGCAACTACAGCACTTACAAAGTGCTATAATAGCCCTTAATTCAATTTAGCCATTTAGTTCATATCTATCAACTACAACATTTACAAATGTTGTAATATTCTTTACATTAGAAATAATAACATTTCAAAAATGCTGTTAATTAAATTCTAAATATTCAATATAATTTCACAAACAATTATTTTTTTTAATCATTCTAAACTTATAAAATCATATATTTTCTTTTTTAAAACAAACATTTAAATACCCTTACATTCATGATTTTATAAAGTTAAATTTTCATTCAAAAATCAATTAATAATAATTTACTTATATAATTCAACATTCCATGTCGATTCTTTATAATTAAATTTTTAACTTAACACTTAAGTTTAAATTTCCAAATATAACTTATTTTTCATTTTGTTTACTTAACTTAAAATTCATTTTTAAACAAAATTCACAAATTCCCAATCTAAGTTATATTTCAAAATTCAACTTAAATATTCATTTATTTACCCCTTTAACTTATTCAAAAATCATTAACACTTTATAAAATCATTTTAAATTCATTTTGATTCAAATTTTATATTTATTTATCATATTTTCCTACTTAATTTAAATTCCATTTATACCCAAATCAAAATTTCCAAAATAACTTACATTTAAAATTTTCTAACCTTACCATTAATTTATTCCACTTATAAATTTTTAGAAAATCAATGACACTTTACAAAAATCATTTTTAATTAAGTTTAAATCAAAATATTATAATATTTTCATTTCTAAAATACTTTAAAATTTTTAGAATATATATTTCAACCATAGTCTGTATAAAATTTCTAACCTAAGTCCAATGATACAGATAATATATCATTTCAATCCATAATTTACAAAGGAAAAATCCCGGTTCTATCATTTCAAACCCGCAATCCCAAGTAAATGCAAGTAAATAAAAATCGCTCAGGTCTATCATTTCAGTCCATAACAATTTTTTCCTATTCTAAAGTCAGTTCGGGTTTGTATCATTTCAACCCATAGTGATTCTAATCTACACGGAACCTGCAGTTTGATAAACTGATATAAATAAACAGAATAACATCATATAACAGTAACAAATGATATGACAGGTGTATAAATAGGGTGATCATCATATGATCATAGCATAAGCAGTTACAACATAATAATAATATCTATAGATTCATAGGGTGTCAATTTACTACTTATATAAGTACGAAACGTCTGGTGAGAAATACTCACCTCTACAAGCTGGAGATAACAACCAAACACAAAAACTAAGATCCACAAAGGCACAAAAGCACGACTATGATTCAAGAGTGGGAGAGCCAAAGCTAATTGCCTTGTAAAATTTCAAACAAAACAAAGTACAATATGGATTACGAACCAAAATATTACAAAACAATGCTAGGAATAAATACATAACTCAAAGCTAACGCTTTTGCACTTGCATTCAACATCATATGCTTCAGCTATGGGCTGTAAAAGCATTGTAATAGGATGGTTTTGGATCAGGTTTGGATCAAGTTAAGGTCATATAAGTCGACTATAACAACATATGAAGTAGAAGAGGTATATGTGTGCATGAATACACAAATTCAAGGCAAATACATGGATTTCAAGGCCATCAAAGGTCTCGGCCAAGCATGGATGGACAAGGTCAGGTCTGAGAAGATCAACTAAAGGTGTTGCAGAGGTCCAAGACTTAGACTGTGGCTAGTGGTGGTGGTGTATGGGTCGGCCAAAGCATGATTGGAGTGGTGGAGACAAGGGGAGTTCGGCTATGGCGAATCAAGTGGAGTTTTTATCAAAAATTTGATAGATCTTCAACTTGGATGGTATCGGCTCTGGAATGGCAGTGGAGAGGAGGGTATGGTGGCTGGAATAGATGGTGGTGGAGGCGGACAAGGTGCTGGAGTAAGGAGGGCCGAACTACGTAAGATGAATGCAAGTGCAAAAATCAATAAATCAAGTAGAAAAATGGAAAAGAATGAAAGTTTTTACCAAAATTTTTCTTCAGGATGATGGCCGGTTGTTTTAAGGTTGAAAAGTATTTGTTTTTCACGTGAAAACAAAGTGGAGTGGTTAGCTGAAGAAAGAGATATGGCAGTAATTGAATGCATGTGGTGATTGGTGATGAAAAGACAACTTTGAATATGAAAACACATACATATAAAAGGTCAAAACCTTTCAAATTTCTTAATTTCTTTTGAAATTTTAAATACATGAAAAATACATGTAAAATACAGATAAAAACACAAAAATATGATGAATTCACAAAAATAAATAAATAAATTTTAATTAAATATAATTAAATTGAGAAAATAGCAAAAATTGGACACTAGGCTTTAAAAATAGAAAATAAATGCAATAAATTTTGGAAATTTTTTATCATCACTTTAAAAATATCTAAAATAAAAATATATACCTAACATGTCATATAACACATATTAGAACATGATTTAACAAATAATAATATTATTTATATAATTTAAAATAGACAATTTTATTAAAAAATCAATTTACACCCAATATTGTAAAAAGCATAACTTTCACAATATAAATCGGATTTCAACGAAACAAAAAGCAATACTCTTTAAATTAAATTTATTTTCATAATAAAGGATAAAATTCAAAAAAATCAAATATTTAAATTTTAAATTTAAAAGTCAATGTTTGACCAGATTGACCAAAAATCCACTTTTCTGGAAAATATTCTTTATATTCAGGTTTGAAATTATAATTCCCATAAAAATAAAAAAATGAAAAAACAAAAATTATTCATTTTAATAAATATAATAAAATTTTCAAATAAAATAATCAAAATTAAAAATTAAAATAAATTACAAAATTCAGGGTTGTTGCACTCTCCCCCACTCAAATCTTTTCGTCCTCGAAAAGAACGAACAAGGAAAATAAGGAAAAGCAAGATAGAAAAAGCAAATAGTACCTGAAAAAACAATTCTGGATTCGAAGCACGAATGCTCTCCTCCGTCTCCCAGGTACATTCTCGATCATCAGTACTTACATAGTACTTTGACCAGACTAATAGATTCCTTTCTGAGCTGCTTCGTACCTCTGCTGACAGTACGAAGTGGCTTACTCTCGACAGTCAGATTAAGCTAAATATCCAAACTATCAAGAGCAGTTGGATGAACAAAAAGAGGTGGGTCAAGAAGATACTAGAGGAGATGTGAGATGTGGAATACACCATGCACTCCAGAAAGTTTCTCGGGTAAATCTAAACGATAAGCCAAAGAACCAACTCTTTCCATAATACAGAAAATACCCTCAAAGAAGAAGAAGGTAGAAATAGCTAGAAGGGAGAATAGGTTGAAAGAAAATGATGAACCATATTTAAAACTATATAAGTTTCAATTTAAAAATTTTACATTTAACATTTTAAACATTTTATAATATGATAAATAGTCATTTGATTCAAATTTGAAAGTTCAAAGTAAACAATATTTAAAACATTTTAAATTATTTAGAAAAGTAAAATAAATGATCAAAATATGCTTTGCGTAATACTTTATCAAAATACATTTATAACTCGATGTCTTAACAAGTTTACTTTCGTTCCTATATACTCTGGCTATGCGTTGATCAGGCGCAAAGCTAGATTTCTCCAGGTACTTGGTAGACTTGTTTCAACATCCAGTGAAAATACTGGAAAACCTTTTAAAAACAACAGATATGGAAAGTACAATCCAAACAGATCAACCAAACCAAACATGTCGATCATGAATCGCGGATACACAATGGTTACACCTGGATCCCCCAGGAAACATCCATACCCGTAGGCTGACTACTGCAGCCCTGCGATTACGCCATAAAGACTGGTAGTACCGTAAATACACAATGGTTATGCCTGGATCCTCCAGGAAACATTCGTACCCTTAGGCTCTCGCAGCCCCTGCAGATTACGCTACCAAGTGACCCAATAGATCACAGATACACAATGGTTACGCCTGGATCCTCTAGGAAACATCCGTACCCTTAGGCTCTCGCAGCCCCTGTGAATTACGCTATGCAGTCGCGATCATAAGACCATGGAGATCGCCATGGAATTCGGTGAACACTCGAGTATCATATCCGAAAAACCCAAATCAAAGAGAATAATATCGATAGACCACAGTGTGGCCACAAAGCGGATATCAAGCAGAATGCACTTTCCATATCTTTACTTCGAAAATATATATCATATAGTACCTTTCAAGATCACTTTCAAATATCATACTTATATAAAGTCCATTATATATAAGATTCCATTTTCAAATCACTTACTTTTCAAATCAATAGTATATCAAATCATACTTATATAGACTTCGATTATATAAGATTTCACTTTAAAAAATTGAGTACCCTTTTCCAAACCAACAGTTTTCAAATCAATTTCATACTTATACAAATCCATTTTATATAGGTTCGATAACTCCCAAATCAAAGTATTTAAATAAACAGGGTTCTCAATTTCAAACCATTTCAATATCAATTCAGTTTCAAAATCATATATGATTTCGCCAGATCATTTCTTCCTAATTTCATATATTCAGTTTCAAAGTTTTTTAAAACAATAGATTCCAAATTTCCAAATCAACAAAATTTATGTCAAACAGATTCATTTCCATTTCAAACATATATTCACTTTCAAAAATCATAATACTTTCAAAGTTATAAATCTTCCAAAACCAAAATACTTGAAATCATTACACTTTGAAAATCATAACCTTTTGAAATCATACATTTGAAATCAAAAAATATTCCTTTAATTGTTTACATTTCACAAATTTATTCAATTAAACCCAAATCTAAATTTTCCAATTTTAATTCAATTCAAACCATTAGTTTCAATTCAATTTAGTTTTCTAACAAAACCATTTCAAATATTATCAAATTTCAAATAAAGATTTGATCCATAAAATAAACTATTCAATCTTTAATATATTTCAAAGCTTAAATATACCATATTCCAAACCTAAATTTTATAATTTTGTATATCTCAAATTTTACTTCATTATTACTTAGTTTTGAAATATTCATTTCATAAATCCATCATTTTAAATAAACTCAAATTACTAGTAAACCAAATATCCATTCATACAAATATAAACTTCAAATATTCATTTTTCAAACTCAATTATCATTTCAAATTCACATTCTTTATCAAAATAAAGATTAAATCGTTTCCAAGCCATTTCAATCATCAAAATATCTAAAATGGTTATTAAGTTTAAAACCATCCCTTTTTAAAACTTCCAAACTATTTATTTCTTTATGAAAAATTCAATTTACCATTGGAAAGATTATTGTTCTATATATATATATATATATATATATATACTTTATTCAAAACATTTCAACTATATTTCATACCAGTATAATTCAAAATAGTCTTATTTATTTCACTCAACGAACAGTTTCAAACTTATATAAATCATATTACTTTATGTTCTAATCATGCCAAACTAAACTTATATTCTTTATCAAATACCTTATACCTTTTGAAATTACTTAGCTTTGAAATGTTAACCTTGATTTGGAAGTGCCCGAACCTTCAAAATAATCGAAAGAAATCATAATTTAAATCCAAGAATTGGAAATCGCCAACAAATCAGTAAACCAACTCCAAAAGATAGGGTTATACCAAAACAAATCTGAATCCTGAGGACTGAACACCGGCTTACTTTAAATCATTTTAAATATATATATACATATACATATACATATACATATACATATACATATATCTTTCGAACATCAAATCGACTTCGAAATCTGAAATCAAAAATTGTTTCACAAAATCACTCGCATAGCAAAGCTACTAGAATGGCCTCTCTCCCACTCACAAACTCGAAAATCAATGTCGATGATGCATGCATTCATCACCGAAATTATTTTCCAGCGACATAAGTGGGTTCTGGACTTTTATTTTCTTCAAACTTCTTTGAAATCTCTTAGAAATCATTGGAATTCATTCGTATACATTTTAAACATTTCTTATTCAGAAAATATCTTTAAATCAAATTATTATTATATATTTTCCAAAATCTTAAAACCGATTTCAAAACACCGGAGTTCGGTTCCTCGAAATTCACATTCAAAACCCTTCAGTTATAAATCATTTTATATAGGTCAAATTCTTATAAATTTTCAAAATTCAAATCCTTTCAAAGTTTCAAATTTCCATTTTCAAAAGATATAAAAATCCTTATTGAAATCATTTCACTTTTATATAATAGGGTCTTCCTTATCAAAGTAATAATTTCGATGTATGCACAATTTCAAAATACAACCAAAACACAAATTTCCAAAGGATGATTCAAGGGTGGATTCCAAACAACAGAGATTCAAATTAGATGAACTCTAATCAAAGCTCGAACGAAGATGAGATAATTTAATTACCAAATAGAAGATGGATAAACCTTTATAAATCACGGGCGACCTTAATCGGTCAACCGAGACTTCAGGAATATAATCAATTCGAAAATCTAAGGCAAATCGACATTCGATCACCAGAGATAGAATCCAGGTAGAGCAGGAGATAAATAGCATCGAAATCCGAGGACACCGAAATCTCCGTTGAATCAATGCCAATTGTAAAGGAGTTTCACCCCCTTACAAATCATTCAAAGATTTACGGAATCACCGATCTTTACAGAGGTCATTCCAAAGTGGAGTTACGGAATGCTCCAAAATCAAAAGGATAAAATAGGGAAAACAAGACTGGATTTCGGAACAAGTGGGAGCGTTCCAAAGTGCAAGGAATCCTAATCGATAAGAATCCTAACCAAGAGATTTCTAACAACGTGGATACAGAAGGAATGAAGTTTAGAAAATCTTGGTTTCAAAATAAGAAAATTTTTATACCAAAATAATCTTTGAAAATCCTTTAATAATCATTTTATACTTCGAAAATACGCTCTCTCATAAGGAAATGATTCTGAGATTGATTTCACTCATTATAGGGTATTTTTACCCTATCTCTAATGAGTTTTTGCTCCGCAGGCTATGGTTTGCCTAAAACCAAAGCTCTGATACCAAATGTAACAACCCGATATTTTCAGCCATTCGCATCCACACATGCCGGACTTGAATTGCTCAAAATACCGCATTGTAAATAAATTTGGAGCAAATGAAATACAATCACTGAATCACAGACATAGAACTATCAGAATAAGTCGCAGCGGAAATTAAAATACCATAGTAGTTCAATAAATAATATCAGTCTGAAAAACATATACAATAGAAATCTCAAATACATAGCAGTTTATAAATACCAGAGCTGAAATTGAACAACTGAAACTGAAAGGGTACAGATAACTAGACAAGCAGAATCTCCAGCGATTCCTAGCTCCAGAAAAGAAATCCAAAGCTAAGCTATAAATACTCAGGCTGACCCGAGCGTAAAGTAAAATACAAAATACTCGAGTCACGACATATATACTTATATAATGTAAACCAACTCAAGTGAACTGTAGTAGCAATGTACAATAACTTAAAGGATGCTTGGGATCGCCCATCCTTTAAGGATCAGTTAAACTATAAATTAAATACATCCCGTGGTTAAAATTTCAAAATAGTAATTTGTACCTCGAAATCAAATATCATTTCAAAATTCAATATCATTCAGACATCCATTTCAAAATATCAAAATATCATATCTTTCAAAACCTCATTCAGTTTTATTTAATTTAAATACCATTTCAAATCACAATTCAAAATGGTTTATATTTCAAATCAAAATACTCCATTTAAACCAATTAATATTCCAATTAAACCAATTAAATATTCCATTTAAATCATTTAAATATTCCATTTAAATCATTTAAAAGTGAAGTTATTATATTTAATAATCAAATATCAAATTATCATAAATTTATCCTTTTCAAAGTTCATTTATTCTTTTAAATTTATCAAAACGGTATAAATTCAACTATCGCAGCACTTAGAAGATGCTACGAAAAGTTATGTTTTAAAACAATTCATTTAACAAGAGACAACATTTAAAATGCTGTAATAGGTTTAATTTAGTTCAAATAAAACCTTAGTTAATTTCAGCAACTACAGCACTTACAAAGTGCTATAGTAGCCCTTAATTCAATTTAGCCATTTAGTTCATTTCTATCAACTACAACATTTACAAATGCTGTAATATTCTTTACATTAGAAATAATAACATTTTAAAAATATCGTTAATTAAATTCCCAATATTCAATATAATTTCACAAACAATTAAATTTTTATTTAAATCATTTTAAACTTATAAAATCATATATTTTCATTTTTAAAAAAATCATTAAAATACCCTTATATTCGTGATTTTATAAAGTTAAATTTTCATTCAAAAATCAATTAATAATAATTTACTTATATAATTCAACATTCCATGTCAATTCTTTATAATTAAATTTTTAACTTAACACTTAAGTTTAAATTTCCAAATATAACTTATTTTTCATTTTATTTACTTAACTTAAAATTCATTTTTAAACAAAATTCACAAATTCCCAATCTAAGTTATATTTCAAAATTCAACTTAAATATTCATTTATTTAACCATTTAACTTATTCAAAATCATTAACACTTTATAAAACCATTTTAAATTCATTTTAGTTCAAATTTTATATTTATTTATCATATTTTCCTACTTAATTTAAATTCCATTTATACCCAAATCAAAATTTCCAAAATAACTTACATTTAAAATTTTCTAACCTTACCATTAATTTATTCCACTTATAAATCTTTAGAAAATCAATAATGCTTTACAAAAATCATTTTTAATTAAGTTTAAATCAAAATATTATAATATTTTCATTTCTAAAATACTTTAAAAATTTTAGAAAACATATTTTAACCGCAGTCTGTATAAAATTTCTAACCTAAGTCTAATGTACGGATAATATATCATTTCAATCCGTAATTTACAAAGGAAAAATTCGGGTTCTATCATTTCAAACCCGCAATCCCAATTAAATGCAAATAAATAAAAATCGCTCAGGTCTATCATTTCAACCCATAACGATTTTTCCCTATTCTAAAGTCCGTTCGGGTATGTATCATTTTACCCATAGTGATTCTAATCTATAGGGAACTTGCAGTGTGATAAACTGAAATAAATAAACAGAATTACATTATATAACAGTAACAGATGATATGACAGGTGTATAAATAGTGTGATCATCATATGATCATAGCATAAGCAGTTACAACATAATAATAATATCTACAGATTCACAGGGTGTCAATTTAGTACTTATATAAGTACGAAATGTCTGGTGAGAAATACTCACCTCTACTAGCCGGAGATAACAACCAAACACACAAACTAAGATCCACAAAGGCACGAAAGCACGACTATGATTCAATAGTGGGAGTGCCAAAGCTAATTGCCTTGTCAAATTTCAAACAAAACAAAGTACAATATGGATTACAAACCAAAATATTACAAAATAGTGCTAGGAATAAATACAGAACTCAAAGCTAATGCTTTTGCACTTGCATTCAACATCATATGCTTTAGCCATGGGCTATAAAAACACTGTAATGGGATGGTTTTGGATCAGGTTGGATCAAGTTAAGGTCATATAAGTTGGCTATAACAACATATGAAGTAGAAGAGCTATGTGTGTGCATGAATACACAAATTCAAGGCAAATACATGGATTTCAAGGCCATCAAAGGTCTCGGCCAAGCATGGATGGACAAGGTCAGGTCTGGAAAGATCACCTATAGGTGTTGCAGAGGTCCAAGGCTTAGGTTGTGGCTGGTGGTGGTGTACGGGTCGGCCAAAGCATGATTGGAGTGGTGGAGACAAGGGGAGTTCAGCTATGGTGAATCAAGTGGAGATTTTATCAAAAATTTGGTAGATCTTCAACTTGGATGGTCTCGGCTCTAGAATGGCAGTGGAGAGGAGGGTATGGTGGCTGGAATAGGTGGTGGTGGAGGTGGCCAAGGTGCTGGAGTAAGGAAGGCCAAGCTACATAAGATGAATGCAAGTGCAAAAATCAATAAATCAAGTAGAAAAATGGAAAAGAATGAAAGCTTTTACCAAAATTTTTCTTCAGGATGATGGCCGATTGTTTTAGGGTTGAGAAGTATTTGTTTTTCACGTGAAAACAAAGTGGAGTGGTCAGCTGAAGAAAGAGATATGGCAGTAATTGAATGCATGTGGTGATTGGTGATGAAAAGACAATTTTGAATATGAAAAGGCATGCATGCAAAAGGTCAAAACCTTTCAAATTTCTTAATTTCTTTTGAAATTTTAAATACATGTAAAATACATATAAATACAGATAAAAACACAAAAATATAATGAATGCACAAAAATAAATAAATAAATTTTAATTAAATATAATTAAATTGAGAAAATAGCAAAAATTGGAAACTAGGCTTTAAAATTAGAAAATAAATGCAATTTTGGAAAATTTTTATCATCACTTTAAAAATATTTAAAATAAAATATATACCTAACATGTCATATAACACATATTAGAACATGATTTAACAAATAAAAATATTATTTTAATATAATTTAAAATAGACAATTTTATTAAATAAATCAATCTACACCCAATATTGTAAAAAACATAACTTTCACAATATAAATCGGATCTCAACGAAACGAAAAGCAGTACTCTTTAAATTAAATTTATTTTCATGATAAAGGATAAAATTCAAAAAATTAAAAAATTTAAATTTTAAATTTAAATGTCAAAGTTTGACCAGATTTACCAAAAATCCACTTTTCTGGAAAATATTCTTTATATTCAGGTTTGAAATTATAATTCACATAAAAAAAAATAACAAAAATTATTCATTTTAATAAATACAATAAAGTTTTCAAATAAAATAATTAAAATAAACAATTAAAATAAATTACAAAATTCAGGGTTGTTACAATGTCGCCACCATCCTACTTCATTCTGAAATCTCCACCGCGTACATGGTTGTTAAAGTGGTTTTCAGGGTTGGAAGAGAGTGTAACAACTTCCGAACCCGGTCTCCTTAACAACCAACCATTATTATAACACCGCGGTCATTTCAAAATAATTTATACTTTAAAACTAAAATGCCATTACCTTTTCAAAACCATATCAATACGATATCATTTCCATTTAAAAACCAAATAAAATATTATTTCCATTTCAAATCCAAAAAAGATATCATTTTGACCATTTAAAATATATCCATTTTCAGAATCATAACATTTTCAAAGTTTTAACACTTTCGAAACCAAACGTTTGAAAATATAACATTTTCAAAACATAATACTTTGAAATTCATTGCTTCGAAACCATAACTTTCACCGCTTAAACAGTTTAGATAGTCAAATAGTATATATAATAAAATAGTTTTAAATTTAAATTACTTTATAAAATAAAATAATTTCCTCAACTTCTCAAATTGATTCAAATCAACTTGAATCTAAAAATTCAATTTAAACCAAATCTCAATTCATAAATTTCAACTCAATTCAGTTTTCAATAATCTATCTCAGTTTATATCAATTTCAAATACAGATTTGAACATCAAATAAACCATTTCAAATTCCATATATTTAAAAGCTTTAAATAACCCATGATTTCAAAACTAAACTATTATAATTCCATATATATCAAATTCAATTTACTATTATTTAGTTTGAAATGTTTACTTAATAAATCCCATATCATTTAAATAAAACTTTCAAACTCCAAACAATTGAATATTGCTTCAATTTATTTAAACTTGATATACTCATTTAAATCAACTTAAACAAAAATAAGTTATAAAAAGCATATCTTTTAAAATCTCAGATTTAATAAATTTCAATTCAAACTTATTTAAGTATAATTCTAAAATAAATTAAATTTCAAATCAATTTCAAATTTATCTTCCAAACTTAATTTATTTAAATCATTATAAACTCTATATAAAAATATAAATTTAAATAAATATTTAACCATAATATATTTTAATAAAAAAATCAAACTTTATTATTAAACTTGTTCCATATTAAACAAATTTATACATAGCTTGAATTTAAGAATTTAACTATATATAAAATAATATTTATATAATATCAAAAATCAATATTTATTAAACCATATATTTCTTTTCAAAAACCATAGAAACCCTTTTCAAAATATTTATACATAGACCAACCGTGTCTGTATATAATTTTCTATCCTATGGTCAAGTGATACAGATATTTATCATTTCAATCCATAATTTAAATTTATACGGGTATATATCATTTCAACCCGCAATCCCAAATCCAATTCAAATGAAAATCGCTTGTGTTTATCATTTCAACCCATAACGATTTTCTCCTATTCTAAAGTCCGTACGGGTATGTATCATTTCAACCCATAGTGAATTCTATACTAACAGGGAACTTGCATAGTGATAACATATGTGATAATAATATAATAGGCATACATCATCAATATAAATAACAGATAATGGTGCTAGATGTCGTAGGTGGACAGATACAGATAACATCATGTATATAACAATGTAACTAACTAACAACGGCATATTCCAATTGTCGTTTCAATTGAAATCAAATTTAATAAATACAAGAACGTTAATCGTGAGTGATTGCTCACCTTTCGAGGCTACAAAATACAAAAGATGACATGGATACGCACAAAAAAATTGAATCGAGAATCCAAGCAAAATCAGCACGAATTCAAAGATCAAAGCTGATAATAGAAATTGATGGAACAAATTGGAATTGGATTGATGAAGATAAATGGTATCAGCGATCTATTATATATATGGTTTTCAAAAATCATTATTTTAAATTAAAACACATATAAAAACCAAACATATATACATTAACAGTAAACATAAATAAACATTTTTAAGCCCATGTCAAAAATAAAATTTCATATGATATTAATTTTAAAACTAATATTGAATTTAAACTCATATTATGATTACATGTTTAGAATAAATAATGAATTCTTTGATATAAAACTTCGATTATACATTATAATTTTTCAAAATATTAGACTTTACACGACAAATCATAAACTCTTTAAATTTTACCCTTTTAAAATTTTCAAGGCAATATATAACTCATATATATACAAATATATCTATAAGCAAATGGTCAAACAAATATCAGATATCCACCTTAATATATATGCGCTTCAGAAAGTATCAATGCAATCTTCACCAGTGAAAACGTCGATGGAGAAAATCTCATTATTTATTTAGAATATGTATATATCTTAAAATATTCACAAAACATATCTTATATATATATATATATATATATAGGTTTTAAATAAAAAGGAGATGAGAGTATTGATCAAGAATATAGGAGCAGACTTTAAACTATATTATATCTAACCATATATATTGTACTGTACTATAAACTTGTTAATAAATACGCACCTATATAAACAATCTTCACCTTTCAGATTTATTACATAAAATCAAACAAATTATATATACTACTAATATAGCTTATACACAGTAGACACTTTTATTTATAACAATAGACCAATGCACGTTTAAATAAAAATATATAGACATGCAACTTAGTATAAATTCAAACCTATGTACTTCATATTCCTATGAATGAATATACATTCAGCAAGTAACAAAATTACTCTTAATATATATATATATATATATATATATATATACTAATAAAATGTTATACATACTTTGAAATCAACAAGTATAAAAGCTGGTATTAGATATATATAAATTTAGATAACTTTTCATATAACAGGTCTTATATATATTTCCTAAAGTATTACATATTTCTACTAACCAAAACGTATATAACTTGTATAATATAAAATTTCACAGCAAACCCATGTTGAAAATAAAGAGAATCGTGATATATATTCCAAAACAAAACACGTTTATAACTGCCAAGCTTATATATACTGACTATCTGACTATCGCATATAACTTGTATAGCATAAAGATATAAAATAAATCATATAATATAATACTGTTACAAAATAAAACTAAAATATATAATTTTTATATAATTGAACATGTATGAAAACAACTTTATATATAACTTATACACTATTATGTAAAAAACCGTACAACTTATATAATATAATGCTTTGAACAAAACAAAACATATTATACTCACAGATCAACTATAAGCAATGCAATACGAACTGAATATATTTCTTTTCCAACACCTATATATAAACTTTTACTTGATAACAAAATAATATAGCTTATATAGATTCACATATATAAAGAAAAACATACTACTATACTGTTTTTATTACTTCTAGATTTCAAACATACATATATCTTCAAATATGAATACCTTAGGAAAAGAAGATGACTGCTGCAAAAACACGAGCCAAGTTGGATGGCAAGGAGACGAGTATGGGAAGGTAAGGATCTGTGGTGTTGCACGCACTGCCGAGGCAAGGAGAAGCGACCGTGCTCTCGGCTGTCAGGGGTATGTGCTCGGGTCAAGGGAGATGAGTGGTGGAGGTAAAAGATAGGATGGTCGGGAGTGGTGGGATGTGCGGTGTGTTTAGAGTGGCTTCGGCCATTGTGGCGAATCCGGCTGTGGTGGCTCGACTGCTCGAGGGGTGCTGACATGAACATGCCAAGTGAAATAGAGGAAGGATCGAATGGCAAAATGAGAGAGAGTGGGGAGAAACGGCCTTGGAAATGCAAGAAGTTATGTGGACTGTTACAACTAAGTATTTTTTAGAGGAATAGGCGGTGGAAAGAAGACAAGGAGATAAGCCACAAAACAATAAGCAGGTGAGAGAATAAGATGAGTTGTCTCCTATTCTTTGATGACAAAGAATCAGTGCCTAGAGAATTTGAACAGAAGCAAATTGAACCACACAAATAATATTAATAGCAGGGAATATTGATAGTCAACAGCTAAAACATTAATGACGGTTCGCTATTTGTTTGCACGGTGGGTAATTGAACGGACAATGGAATTTAAATGTTCAAAACGGTACCAACAGAATAGTTTTTCGATTTTTCGATGCATATCAGTCAGCGAAACAAAACTATAAACATACTATAGAGATCAACATGACGAGACGATTAAAACAGTACACAGATATCAGCGATACAATTATCAGATCAAAAGTCGATATCGGTACCGAAAATGCAGCAAATCTGCCGAAAATAAGATAAACGGAGAATCAGAGGTTCAAATTTGAAGAAACGAAATATGACGTCTTGCTTAGAAAATGATTTACAAATTTTCCATGTAAAACATTTAGTTTTTGAAAAACATTTTATCACCATCGATTTTTAACTGATTGGAATTAAAATAGAATTACACACAAAAATAAACTTCCATATTTTTAGATGAAAATTTACCATTTGCTATGTTTAGGAAGACATATTCCAAATATTGAATATTTATTTTCAGATTTTATTATTTCAAAAAATTTCAACTAATTAAATAAATAAAACCATTAGAATTTACGGGTCGTTACACTCTCCCCCACTCAAAACTTTTTGTTCGCAAAAAGGAATGAGGTAGGAGAATAGAAACAACCAGTAAGAAAATAGATTGAAAAACAAAATAAAACAATTAATTCAAACCATATAAATTTCAATTTAAAATAATTTATATTCAACAATTGATTTTAAATTCAAAATAATTCATTAAGTTGATTTTATTTTAATTTACTAATATTTGATACAAAAGATTTCTTTCAAATAAATTTTTATTTAATTTATCTCATTTACTATTCAATCAACTTATTATTCAATTTATCTCTATTAACATTTTATAATTAAAATTTAAGTGCATAACATTTATTATAACCACTCAAATTTTATTTATAAAATCATATTATATTGTATATTATGCAATTACATATTCAACTTCTGAATGGTTTAGGTAAGTTTTATTGGAATGTAATGAATATTATACAAGTAAAATTTCCTATTAAATTATTTCTAGTTTAAATATTTATTCAAAATTTTTAACTTCATTTTATAATTGAAAACATCCTTTAACATAAATTTAAGAACCAAATTTCTGATTTCTTCAAACAATTTTGTAACGACCCAGAATTTTTGATAACTTGAATTTGAATATTTAATTTATTTTTAATATTAATAAGTGGAATTTTTAAGTCGAATAATTTATTTTTCGAATATTGGGTTTAATGGGATAATTAAATCGATGATTTAATAGTGAGATTCCACAAATAATTTAATATTGGGTTAAATATGATTGAAAATGATTTGGAAAATTTTATTTTATCATATTAAAGTTATAGAAATATTTTGGAACTTGTAAAATTGAATTTGGAGTTAATTTGTAAAAATTGAATATTTTAATATTTAATTATCGACTGAAAAATAGCCAATTTTTGAACAGTCTCGGAATTGAACGAAACGAGTTCCATTGGATCCGTAATAGTTAATTATTATCGGATTTCAATTTTCGTAGCAATCGGAGTTGTCGTTTGACCGTGGCAGCTCGAAACGCATCAATATCGTTTTAATTTTAATTCGGCGAGTTAAAATAGCCATTTTTCAAACGGTCTCGGATTTCGACGAAACCAGTTTCATCGGATCCGTAATGTGATATTATTGCAAGATTTCAAATTTCAAGTCGATCGGATTTGTCGTTTGTCCGGTACAAGCCAAAACGCCTAGAAATCGTTTAAATCGGTTTAAGTTTAAATTGAGCGTTTATAGTCGTATCTCACACATACTTCCGAATTAGCTTACGAAACCTGTTCCATTGCGTCCGGAACGCGGAAAAACCTTAGGATCGCCTGGCGGAACGCGTCGTTTGGAGTTCGGTTGCAAAAGTGTCGAATTGGAGATTTTAATATTAAAATAATATTGATATATATACATTGTTTCTTTTCCCAAACCCTAATCCATTTGTTCAGCCGCCACTTTAGCTTTAATGGCCAGAAAATGTCGTCCCTTCCTCCTTCGATTCCACCAAATCCATCAGCAATTAGCTAAAACTCCCAACTACAATGTTGTAGAGCACAGTGAGATCTCCCTATCCAACGGTTAAGATCGAGATTGGAGCGACGGATTGGAGGCTAGGGACCCGCGTTTGCCACCAGGTCATGCGCGTGTATCGAGGCAGGGGGGAGGCCGCACGTGGCCGGTCATGGGCTGAAGGTGGAGCTCGAGTTGGCCTTCGACGTGGTGTAACCTGATCGTGTTTGCATGCGATGTGGTGGTTGGAAAATCGAGCCCTAAATTCGAGCTATGGGTTCATTCACGTGCGTTTTGTTCCTGGTGATGGTTATAGCCGTGCGCATGAAGGAAGGGGGGAAGCTTGATGTGCGGCTGTGATCTGGGGAAGGGTTTGTAATAGAGATTTGTAAATAATTTACTATATTAACGATTGTACAACGTTTAAAATGCGATATCTTTGTCATATGATGTCAGATTCGGACGAGATTTTTTGCGTTGGCTTCGTATCGTCGTGCTCTTCGCAATGCAACTGGTTTGGAGTCGATTGGAGCTCGTTTGAATTTCGGGTAAAATTAAACGTTCGATAAATGTATATTTACATTCAATATATCACATCAAATCTATAATCATATATCAATATATATTATAAATCAAGTCATGTTTGAGGAATTCAAAGCTATTACATTTTTCAAAACCAAGTGTAGCAAAGCTACAGAATGGTCTCTCCACTTCAAAACTCGAAAATGAATGTCAATGGTGCTGTAGTCATCACCAAAATTATTTTCCAGCGACAATGTTGGAGAGTACTGATTTAAACATTAAAATTCTTTGAAAACCATTTCTATTTGAAAATACCTTAAATAATACATTTTAAAACTTTAAAACCAAAGTTTGAAATTTTCTAAAATTAAATTTTCAAATTCTTACTTTAAATTCATTTAAATTTCCAAATCAACCTATAAACCAAGTTTTATAATTCCATTTATTTATAGGTTGGTAAATCAAGGATTTACAAAACAATAAATGAAAATCAAATAATATCATTTCTGACAACCAATTCATTAACAATTTAATTTCTGAAAATTATACTTATATATAATATAATCATACAAAATTTATATAATTTACCAAATTTGAAAACACTATTGTGTTAGTTTATTCTGTTCGAGTGTTTTGGAAATCTTATCGATAGCGTTAATCATACGAACCGATCAAAAATCCAAATCAACATCAACAATTCAAACAACACAATATATAAAACAATTTAATATTAATTTACAAATACATTTCCTCGCTCGATGATACAAGAATGGATTCCAAAGCAAGGATAGAGATTCTAATTTGTTGGACTCAAATCAAAGAGAATTTTGATTCGAAGATAGGTTCGAAAAAAAGATAAGATGATTAGATAATAAAATAGGAAGATGGATAAGTTTATATGAATCGTAGGCAACTTTAACCAGGTCGAACGTGACTTCAAGAAATAGACTGATGCAGAATTCCAAGGCAAATCGACATTCTATCTCAAGAGATAGAATTCAGTCATAGAAGGAAATGGATAGCATCGTAAACCGAGGACACAGAAATTTTTGATAAATCAATGCCTGTTGTAAAGGAGTTTCACCCCTTTACAAATCATTCGAAGATTGGCAAGACCAGCGATTTATTGTAGAGATTGTTTGAAGTGGAGTATGGGATACTCCAAAATACGAATAGGGAGAGATAAGGATGGATTTGGAACCGAGGGGAACGTTCCAAAATTCAAAGGAACCGAGTCAAAGAAGAAGGAATTCAAGCTCGAACGGAAGCGATTCCGTAATTAAATTTACCCTATATGTTGAGGTTTGCCAAAAACCAAAGCTCTGATACCAAGTGTAACGTCCTGATATTTCCAACCATTCGCATCCACACATGCCGGAATTGAATTGTCAAAATACCAGATTCTTAATTTATATTTGGAAAAATTTAGCATATACAGTAAATAAATGAGTCATAGAATCACAGTCACAGAGCAATATAACAATAATGCAGCGTAAACAAGAGAATAGTAGTTCATGAAGCTACTATTATAATAATGTCTAAAGTAAAGTATAATATATTTAAAAGTCGCATTAAGGTGTTACCCATATCCCCCTTAACACATTTTATAGTGCCAATAGTCTATACAGTACCATAATACCTCCAATTCGGGAGGCTACTAGAGGATACTCCATGGGTACGACACAAATAAAACTCGTAGAAAGCACGCTAGGGTAGGTGACACGGTACAACTAGGCAATGCCAGGGTAGATATACCAATGGCACTTCCGGACCGGTGGTAACGCGTAGTGGCCACTACCGTCCACCTTGAGCCACATTCCCGAAAAAATCAAAGGTACACCCAATCAATCACAAAGTAATAGAATGACATCGAAGGAGTGTGTCCGATCAGAGGAGCTACCTCATTAGCCCATCGAGCTCCTGTTTTAGACACCTTATGCCAACTCACTGGAGTCGGGTCCACGTATGTACCTCAATAGGACGTCGCCACCATCCTACTTCATTCTGGAATCTCCACCGCGTATACGGTTTCAAAAGTGGTTTTCGGAGTTAGAAGAGAGTATGACAACTTCCGATCCCGGTCTCTTTAAAAACCAACCATTATTATAACACCGCGGTCATTTCAAAATAATTTATACTTAAAAACCAAAATACCGTTGCCTTTTCAAAATCGTATCAATACGATGTCATTTCCATTTCAAAACCAAATAAGATATATTTCCATTTCAAATCCAAATAAGATATCATTTTGACCATTTCAAATATATCCATTTTTAGAATCATAGCATTTTCAAAGTTATAACACTTTCGAAAACAAATACTTGAAAATATAATATTTTCAAAACATAATACTTTGAAATTTATAGCTTTGAAACCATAACTTTCACCACTTAAACAGTTTAGATAGTGAAATAGTATATATCATAAAATTGTTTTAAATTTTAAATTAGTTTATAAAATAAAATAATTTCCTCAACTTCTAAAATTGATTCACATCAACTTGAATCTAAAAATTCAATTTAAATCAAATCTCAATTCATAAATTTAAACTCAATTCAGTTTTCAATAATCTATCTCAACTTATATCAACTTCAAATACAGATTTGAATCTCAAATAAACCATTTCAAATTCTATATATTTCAAAGCTTTAAATATCCCATAATTTCAAAACTAAATTGTTATAATTCCATATATATCAAATTCAATTTACTATTACTTAGTTTTGAAATATTTACTTAATAAATCCCATATCATTTAAATAAAACTTTCAAACTTCAAATAACTGAATATTGCTTCAGTTTGTTTAAACTTGATATATTCATTTAAATCACCTTAAACAAAAATCAATTTATTAAAATCATATCCTTTAAAATCTCAGTTTAATAAATTTCAAGTCAAACTTATTTGAGTATAATTCTTAAATAAATTAAATTTCAAATCGATTTCAAATTTATCTTCCAGCCTTAATTTATTTAAATCATTATAAACTCTATATGAAAATATAAATTTAAACAAATATTTAACCATATTATATTTTAATAAAAAAATCAAACTTTAGTATTAAACATATTCTATATTAAACAAATTTATACCAGCTTAAATTTAAGAATTTAACTATATATAAAATAATATTTATATAATATCAAAAATCAATATTTATTAAACCATATATTTCTTTTCAAAAACCATAGAAACCCTTTTCAAAATATTTATATATAGACCAGCGGTGTCTGTATATAATTTTCTATCCTATGGTCAAGTGATACAGATATTTATCATTTCAATCCGTAATTTAAATATATACGGGCTTATATTATTTCAACCCGCAATCCCAAATTCAATTCAAATGAAAATCGTTTGGATTTTTCATTTCAACCCATAATGATTTTCTCATATTCTAAAGTCTGTTGGGGTATGTATCATTTCAACCCATAGTGAATTCTATACTAACATGGAACTTGCAGAGTGATAACAGATATGATAATAATATAATAGGCATATATCATCAATATAAATAATAGATAATGGTGTCAGATGTCACAGGTGAATAGATACAGATAACAACATACGTATGACAATGTAACTAACTAGCAGCAGCATATTCTAATTGTCGTTTCAATAGAAATCAAATTTAATAAATATAAGAACATTAATCATGAGTGATTGCTCACCTTTCTAGGCTAGAGAATACAGAAGATGACACGGATACGCTCACTAAAATTGAATCACGAATCCAAGCAAAATCATCACGAATTCAACGATCAAAGCTGATAACAGAAATTGATGGAACAATCAGAACTGGATTGATAATGATAAATGGTATTAGTGATCTATTATATATATGGTTTTCAAAAATCATTATTTTAAATTAAAACACAAATAAAAGTCAAACATATATACATCTACAGTAAACATAAATAAATTTTTTAAAGCCCATATCGAAAATAAAATTTCATATGATATTAATTTTAAAACTAATATTTAATTTAAACTCATATTAAGATTACATATTTAGAATAAATAATGACTTCTTTGATATAAAACTTCGATTATATATTATACTTTTTCAAAATATTAGACTTTACACAACAAATCATAAACTCCTTAAATTTTACTCTTTTGAAATCTTTAAGGTAATATATAACTCATATATATATACATACACAAATATATCTATAAGCAAATGGTCAAACAAATATCAGATATCCACCTTAATATATACGAGCTTCAGAAAGTATCAATGCAATCTTCATAGGTGAAAACGCTAATGGAGAGAATCTCATTATTTATTTAGGATATGTATATATCTTAAAATATTCACAAAACATATCTTATATAAATATATATAGGTTTCAAATAAAAAGGAGACGAGAGTCTCGGTCAACAATATAGGAGTAGACTTCAGACTATAGTATATCTAACCATGTATATTGTACTATACTATAAACTTATTAATAAATACGCACCTATATAAACAATCTTCACCTTTCAGATTTATTACATAAAATCAAACAAATTACATATACTACTAATACAGCTTATACACAGTAGACACTTTTATTTATAAAAACAGACCAATGCACGGTTAGATATAAATATATAGACAGGCCACAAGTATAAACTGCTATACATACTTTGAAATCAACAAGTATAAAAGCCGGTATTAGATATATATAGATTTAGATAACCTTTCATATAACAGGACTTATATATATTTCCCAAACTACTACATACTTATACTAAACAAAACATATATAAACCGTATAGTATAAAATTTCACAGCAAACCCACATTGAAAATAAAGAGAATCATGATATATATTTCAAAAAAAACACATTTATAACAGCCAAGCTTATATATACTGACAGTCTGACTATCGCATATAACTTGTATAGCATAAAGATATAAAATAAATCATATAATATAATACTGTTAGCAAATAAAACTAATATATATAATTTTTATATAAATGAACATGTATGAAAACAACTTTATATATAACTTATACGCCATTGTATAAACAACCGTACAACTTATATAATATAATTCTTTGAACAAAACAAAATAAGTTATACTTACAGACCAAATATAAGCAATGCAATACGAACTGAATATATTTCTTTTCCAACACCTATATATAAACTTTTACTTGATAACAAAATAATATAGCTTATATGGATTCACATATATAAAGAGAAACATACTACTATATTGTATTTATTACATCTAGATTTCAAACATATATATATATCTTCAAATATGAATACCTTAGGAAAAGAAGAAGACTACTGCAAAAACATGATCCAAGTTGGATGGCAAAGAGATGAGTACGGGAAGGTAAGGATTTGTGGTGTTGCACGCACTGCCGAGGCGATAAATGGCGGAGGTAAGAGATAGGATGGTCGGGAGTGGTGGGATATGCGCTGTGTTTAGAGTGGCTTCGGCCACTATGGCGAATCCGGCTGTGGTGGTTCGACTGCTCGAGGTGGGTGCTGACATGAACAGGCCAAGTGAAATAGAGGAAGCATCGAATGGAAAAATGAGAGAGAGTGGGGAGAAACGGCCTTGGAGATGCAAGCATTTATGAGGATTGTTATAGCTAAGTATTTTTTTAGAGGAATAGGCGGTGGAAAGAAGACAAGGAGATAGGCCACAAAACAATGAGCAGGTGAGAGAATAAGATGAGTTGTCTCCTATTCTTTGATGACAAAGAATCAGTGCCTAGAGAATTTGAACAGAAGCAAATTGAACCACATAAATTATATTAATAGCAGGGAATATTGATAGTCAACAGCTAAAACATTAATGACGGTTGGCTATTTGTTTGCACGGTGGGTAATTGAATGGACACAGGAATTCAAAGTTCAAAACGGTACCAATACAGAATCGTTTTTCGATTTTTCGATGCATATTGGTTACCAAAACAAAAATATGACTATACTATGGAGATCAGCATGACGAGATGATTAAAAAGGTACACGGATATCAACTATACAATTATTCGATCAAAATTCGATATCGGTACCGAAAATGCAGCAAATCTGCTGAAAATAAGATAAACAGAGCAATAGAGGTTCAAATTCGAAGAAAAGAAATATGACGTCTTGCTCAGAAAACATTTACAAATTTTTTAGTAAAATATTTGGTTTTTGGAAAACATTTTATTACCATCGATTTTTAACTGATTGGAATTAAAATAGAGTTACATATAAAAATAAACTTTTATATTTTTAAATGAAAATTTACCATTTGCTATGTTTAAGAAGACGTATTCCAAATATTAAATTTTTGTTTTCAAATTTTATTATTTAAAATTTAACAAAATTTCAATTAATTAAATAAATAAAACCACTAGAATTTATGGGTCGTTACAAGAGATGGAATCTCAAATATCATGACATTATTTAATAAAATGAAAGATAAACAAATAATATAGCTAGATGAAGAAATCGATGTGGATATAAATTTAGAAATATATAATAACAATCAATTAGGCTTATAAAATCCAAAGGTTTTATATCAAACATGGATAATGAACTTAAATTCCACTTTAGTAAGAAGTGCCAAAGAAGAAGAGCTTAGAATAGTAGACAAAAGTGAAATAATTACCAAAAATAGTAGAAAAATAAAAAAATACAGGAAAGAGGTTTTTTCATTTAGGACTAATAGTAATAGGAATTAAAGCATTAACTAGGAAAGGTTTAGGAACCTAGTTGTTAACATTAATTTTAGATAAATCATGGAAAATGGACATTGAGAAAGCATTAATATCAAGAATGAAGATTGATTTAAGTAATCATTCAGCTCTTATATACTGTGTCCCAGATATAATTAAAAGTATAGATAACTTAGGTAATCTTAAAATGGGATTACAAGTCAAAGGGTTTGAAGGATATGCTGGGAAGAACTTTATTATAAGTATAGGTCTACTAGGAAAAGCATCAAATAGATCAGGAATGAAATTTAAATTAAACTTAAAAGGAATAGTGCAAAATATAGCAAGCAAAGGAATCCAGATGATAGAACCACGAAGAATTGATCCAGAAGATTTAGCAGGACTTGAATGGTCATTAAAAGATTTTGTAACAGATGATAAAACATTGTTAGTCCTAGAATCCCATATTATATGTACAAATCAATATAAAGAACCTAGCATTAGATTTCACAACTATAAAATAAAACAATCAGAAGTAGAACAAAGTAGTGATGAAAAGATTGAAATAGAACATAACAAAGTAAATTGGGATGAAGGACCAATTTATGACGAATACGATAGTGAAACAGAATTAGGTTATGAAGAATTAGAAGATGTAATAGGATATCTACCTATAGATGAAACAATAATACAGGAAATAGATGAAATACAACTAGAAGATGATTTTATAAGAGAAATAAAAAAAATTAGAATCAGGATTTAAAACAGAATCCAAGATATCATTAATAGAAATAATGAATAAAAAATTAACAATATAAAATATAAGAGAAGAAATAGACAATATGATGATGCAATGCATGTGGATTATCAGACAGCATTCAATACATTAAGTGAATATTATAATTTAGTATTGGTAGACGATATAAGTATAGGAAAAATACCATTAAGTGATATATATATATATACCCACAAAAATGAAGTAAATCATCAAGATTCAATGATTACAGAAAGCTTAACAAATATACCACAAAAAAGACAAAGAGATGAATTTACCAGACCAGGAACAGGATATAATGGAAGATCATATGAAAGAGAACCATGGGTTTCTCCTAGTATAAATTATACAGACAACAATAATAAAATAGGAAGAGGAAATAGAAAAAAATACAATAAAATATATAGTTCGAATATGTTACTCTTAGAAAACCAAAGCCCTCAATTTTAGCCAGATTGAAATATTAATATGGGAGCGGAATGTTATAAGATATTGGGAAGTTAATAAAAGAATAGATATGGACATGTTTGCAGTATTAGAAGTGACTCTAGGACCAATGGCATTAGGAATATATCTAAGTTTTAAAGCAATAAATGCAAAAGAAGTAGTAAAATAAAAATCGTTAGGAGACAATCCATATAATTTTACATCAATGATAAGAACATTAATAATATGTATGGATCCAGCCAAAGGAAATACAATACTACAAGATACGACTATAAGAAATTTAGAATAGTTAGGTATTAGTGATTTTAAATGTATTAAAGAGTTTAGTCAAGATTTTGCAACGATGCCAACACAAACCGGTAAAGCCTTTGATGACACCTTGTGTGATAGTTTTTTTGCAAAATCAACGGGAGATTTAGAAAGAAACATACATAAAGAATGGATAGAAAGCCATGGAACGGAACAAGGCTTAGGTATAGGAATCAGAATTACTTTTATGTTTAGAAAATTAGAAGAATTATGTAATGAAGTGACTATGCAAGAACAAATTAAAAGACAAGCATGGGGCGTTTTGTAAAACAACTATATACACACCTCAAGCCTATGGATATAAAAAGAGGAATTTTTTTTTGGAGAAAATCAAATAGATATGATAGACATAAAATAGATAGATATATTAAGAAAATACCATATAATAAAAAATGTACTTGCTTTATATGTGGAGACCCAAACCATTTAGCTAACAAATGTCCTAATAGAAAATAATCAATTTAGAGCCAACTTGGTAGACGAACTAGGAGAATATGATTTACAGAGCGTAAACGACAATTCAGATAATGAATCCATTTATAGCATAGTTTTAGAAGAAGATAATGCAATTAAAGACCCAATAATTTGTACAATGATGAATACAGAAAATTGTTTACATGATTGGATACAAAACAAAGGAAGTGACCATATATCTGCAATAGATATCTAGCAATTAATAAAAGATTTCAATGTAATGAATGTTATAAAGAAATATGTTTTTTTATGTATAATACAAATATTTAATATAGACTTATAAAAAAGAATTATAAACACCAAAAAACAATTTATTGCAAGAAAGAGTAGATAAACATGTACAGATAAGACTACTTTAGAAAAGTTAAAACAAGAATTAAAAACACTTAAAAAAGAAAAAATACATATAGAAACAGAAACTATAGATGAAGAAAACCTTCAACAAACAACAAAATTCACTTAAGTAAAAGAATTCTCAACAATGTTGTGGACATTAGAATGTAAAATATGGTTTAATCAAAATAATTTTATTACAACAACAGCCATAATAGACACGGGTAGTACAAAAAGCTTAATAGCCCATAAACTAATACCAAAGGAATTTAAAATACCATTAACATATAAATTATTTTCTAAAATAGCAGAACAATGAATAATGCAAATAAAGTATAAATTACCAGATCATACACAAATACAGTTTAAAGATTTTTCAATAAATTACAGTAGTAAATACGAATTAGGCCAAACTAAAATTACACCACCAGAAATTAATAGCTTGGAATTTCTATTAGGATTAAATTTTATACTAAATCTTAATGTAAGTATATCAATATGCAAAAACGGTATACATTTATAAAGAATACTTACACATTACCCACAAACTTCTACCAAACAAAATTAGAGTTGCTACAGAAGCGTGGTGGTACACCTGAACTAGAATTTTTAAAACACCTAAAGCAAACATTTTTAATGCCAGATGAAAAATTAGAGGCCTTTGTCTTTTAGCAAAAGAAAAGGCAAAAAACTTAGAAAAAGGACCAGATATTTTTGAACCAATTAACTACCATATAATCCAGAATTTAGAAAAATTAGGATTAATAGGTAATGATATTACCAAAAGTAAAGTAAATTATATAGCAAAAATAAAAATAAAAAACTCAAACATTACAGTACGAACAACTAATATAGAATATTCACCAACCGATGTAAAAGATTTTAAAACACAAATACAAGAAATGTTGCAACAAAAAGTGATCAAAAAATCAGAAAGTCCTCACAGATCAGCAGCTTTATTGTTAGAAACTATGCTGAAGTAAATAGAAGAAAATCTAGAATAGTATACAATTACAAAAGACTTAATGACAACACAGAAGATGATGGGTATAATATACCAAATAAAGATACATTGATAAATTTAATACAAAATAAAAGGATTTTTTAGCAATTTTGATTTAAAATCAGGATACAACCAATCACTATTAGAAGAGGAATTTAAACCATGGACCGCATTCACATGCTCAGAAGGTCATTTTGAATGGAACATTTTGAGTTTTGGATTAAAGACAACACCGACTATTTTTCAAAGGTTTATGGACAGCATATTCAAAAAATATGAATTTTGTTTAGTATACATTGATGATGTTTTAATAGCCAGTAGCAGTGTTCAAGAACATGAATTCCACTTAAAATTAATCTTTGATGAAATATTAAAAAACAAAATAGTTGCTTTAAAAAAGAAAAAGGAATTATTCAAAAGAAAATTTTCATTTTTTGGACTAGAAATAGGAAATGGTAAAATAAAGTTACAACCTCATATTTCTCAAAAAGTCTTAGATTTTCAAAATAAATTAGACAGTATAAAAAAGATTCAGGCATTTTTTAGTTTAGTAAATTATGTCAGGAAATTCATTCCAAATTTAGCTAGATTAGCAAGACCATTATATAGTAATATATCAAAAAATGGAGAAAGAAGATTTAACAGCGAAGATATTAAGCTAATTAAAAAAATTAAAGAAGAGGTAAAGAAAATTAAACCATTAGAACTTCTAATAACAACAGATTATATTATAACAGAGTGTGATGGATGCAAAGAAGGATAAGGAGCCGTCCTAATTTGTAAAAAGGATAAATTTGCGGACAAATCGCAGGAAAAAATAGCTTCATATGCCAGCGATAATTTTAATAAAATAGGACAAAATTGGACAAGTATATATTTTGAGATACAAGCTTTAATCAATGCACTGTATAAATACAAGATATATCTAAACAAGGAATTTATGGTCAGAACAGACCGTGAGGCCATAATAAAGTTTATAAATATTGAAAATTCAAGAAAAATAAACAAAACCAAATGGTTAAATCCACAGGATTTAATATAGGGATGTGGATATAAAATAAATTTTGAACACGTCAAAGGAAAAAACAATCATCTAGCAGACCTACTTTCCAGAAAAATAGCTAATTGTTTTTTGGAAGAAAAACTTAGTACCTTATTCCAGATTTTTGATTTATAGATAAATATGGCAAACAGAGAAGTAAAAACAGAAATTCAAGCAAAGGAGATTAACATCGATCCAAACCGCACTCAAAAGGATTTGAACTCAAAAAGAACTCAACGCGTCTCGGGTCTGGTCTAGGTGATGAAAACAACATAAAGACCCGATCATACCCAACCTGACCCGAATGATCCAACCAAAAAACATTGACATATATGTATTTCTAGTGTTATTACCCAACCGGATCAAAACCAACCCTACTTGAATCGAAGTCCGGGTCGAGTCTAGGTTTCGAAATGTATAGTTTGGACCCGACAGAACCCGACCCGCCATGAACCAAGACCTGTCAAGTCGGGTCCGGTTGGTCTTGGTCCATCGAGTTGAGTCTAATTGTCCCCCATAGGAAGGTGTAAAGATTAGAAAGGATGAATAGTATCAGCCGAAGGCTAGTTAAATTTTTTAAAAGATAAGTTGGGATGGGCTTGATTAGATTTTAATATAGGGTAAAACAAGATTTGAGTTGTTAACAGGTCTAGTAAAAAAGGTTTGGCCCTAAAAAGAGAAGTAGATACAATGGAAAAAATAAGTTTACAAAATAAAATAAAAATAAAAGTTGGATAAAAAACAATAAAACAACAGAGTATTGAAGATCGCCATAACATTTAACTTAGGAGTAACATCAATAAAGCGGCAAGTTCGAATAGTCAAATCAATTTGGACGATGTTTAACTTTGTAAGTGTTCACTTTCCTTTCGAATTTATTTAAATTTGTATGCGCGTCATTTTAACCATAGTTGGAATTTTAAAGATAATCAAAATTATCGATTTTACTCAAATTTTAATAATTTTGATTATCCGTCTAATCCATATCAAAATATATTTGTTTGATTTAAAGGATATGCATCATAGAGTTTCACAATGGTACTATATCTTTACGGGACAGTCGAGGGGAAGCCCCTACCCCTTACCTTTCCCCACCTACCAGAAATTTCTGCACAATGTACCCGCAAGCGGGTGGAAATCGCATTCGCTGTGTAATGACCCACAGATTTATCAGTTTGATAAATTATATTTACATTTAAAATATTCAAATATAAGATTTTTTTAACATAGATTATGATGTTTTGAATAATAAATAATAACGGTAATATGTATTTACAAAAACATATACATTGGAAAAATAGCGATAAAATGTTCGAAAAACAATTTTATCGACGAACAGCTCTATAATCATCAAAACGTCACGCACGGAGCTGGATATATACACTTACTTTTATAATTGAATAAGAATATGAAATAAAATTATTTATTTTACTTTTGAAAATTAAATGAATATATGACATCATCAGGGGATGCAATTTATTTTTTAGTAATTGATTTATGTTTTTAAAATTGAGATTTAATGATTTAATAATTATTATAATTATTCTAATAATTGTCTTAAATGACAATAATTCATTTTAAATAGTTATAAAGTGATAATAAATCGTTTATAATATTTTTATAAAGATATATATGTGTGTGTGTGTGTGTGTATTTGAATTGAAAAATACAAGGGAAATTGATATATCGCTTTATCGTTATAATTGCAATTTTTGTAAATAATTATTAATATTGATTTACATGATTTTATAATTCAAATGAGATCATTTTTATTAATTAAAAATGATCAAAATTTTATTTTCAAACTTTGTTTACACACACTATATATATATTAACTAGTAAGTGAAAATATGACCAGAAACAGAACTAGAACACGTAACGGTTTGAGGAATAGAAGTTGTAAAGCGTTGTTTATATGACTTGAACACATATAATACACACTCTAACACATACATATATCCTCATATATACATAACACGTTTATATATGCATAAAGTTAAAAATATGTAAGGTATTTTCCATTTACTTGCTCTTTATGCATACAAAAGTCAAATGCACATGCTAGGAACTGAATGAAGTGATGGTGGCACATGGTAGCACATGGAAGTGGGATACTAAAGTGTGGAAATAGTGACGGAGAGGGAGATGGATGTGGTGAAGGCTTACATGCTTGAAAATGCTACATACTATCTCTTATTCTTCACAAATTCATTCTTCTACATCATTCTTGAGCTCCTCAGTGCTCTTTAATGGTTTCTCCACTTTAAGAGAGGTAGGAAGGTTAAAAATAGTGGAGTGCTTAAACACCAATCCACTAGTTACTGTCTAACATCTTCTTAATCTACTTCTTCCTCTTCTCTTTAGTGGCCCTTGGCCGAGAGCATGGAGCTAGGGAAAGGTTGTGGCCGAGAGCTTGGGGATTATAGAGGCCTAGGCCGAGAGCATGGTGATGGTGGAGGAGCAAGCCATGAGTCTTAGGCAATGGAAGATTGGTTGAGCACTTAAAAAGGAAGTGGATTTGTTCAGGTAATGGTTTAGAGAAGTGTTGTGCTGATTTGAATGTTGGTAAGAAGATTTGATTTATGGTGAGTATTCAATGTTTATTAAATTATAAATAATCTATATAACTACTTTTAAGTATGATAATATGACTATTTAATCTCTTAATGATTGTATGAATGTTTGATAACTTGGTTGATTATATGGTTGATTATATGGTTGTTGATATGGGTGATAACTTGGTTGTGATAAATTATGAGAAGTCATAATAAACATGGTTAATTAATAGAAAATGAATTCATATAATATGTGTATGGAGTTTATTGAGCTTCTTGGTTTTAAAATATAAGAAGATTGAAAATGAATATTATAATAATATAATATTATGAAATGATTTAAATGTGAAAAAGGTTATTTAATATGGAAAATATTACTTTAAATGTTTGAAAATGGATTATGAAAATGGATTATGAATGTTTTATAAACATTAAAATTCAATTTGGAGAAGTTTTGAAAAATAATGTATTTGGAGTCAAAAATAGGTGTCGCGTAACGACAGTTCATGAATTCGCGCTGTAAAAGTTAAATCCTTCTATAGGATGAAATCAGAGTCAGATTTCTTTTCAATAAGAATTTTCCGAACTCTTATGACTATAGTTTTCAAACAAAAGAAAAATATCGAGATTTCATTTAAAATATGAGCAAATCAAGTTTTCGATAAAATCGAGCTTTGGCAGTTCGGTGGCCAAAATAGCAAATGTTCTAAATATACATTTTTAAAATGTTTAAAAATATGGAATAAATTCTATAAATCCTTTAAAATGTTTTAAAAGAGATTTGAGTTATAAAATTGGATTTCTAAATGATTGAACAATTGTTTTAATCAAATAAGTTTTGAAAACACTATTCACAACACTTTTTGCACCACTTTGATAAGTATTGAAATATGAACTTAAGTATTCTTTCCTAAATATTTTATAAATGTTTTCAAATAAATAATTTAGCATCTCAATAATGATTTGAAAGTTTTATAATTAATTTAAAAAGGTTTGAATAAATGATTTAAAGACAAGCCGCCAAAAATCAAGTGATTTAAACTTGGCTCTAAAAGCCGACGAGTAGACTAGATTTTTCTATTCGTATGATCTGGGTGAGTTGCTTAAACTAAGGAGATGTTCAGGGGCAACCTGTGCTCTAGCTCACCTGGCCTCTCCTGGGCGAGGGATAGACAAGGTCGAAACGTTGGAAACAATTTAAGTATAAAACATTAAATTTTTTAAATTTAAACAAATTGGATTGCATGGAGATAATCTTCTTACACTTGGTGTTAAATTCCGAGGAAGGAACTTGTATTATCCATATGAATTTAAAAGATGATTTCACCGCTATTCAACCGATTGTAAAGGTTGAATATGGAAATTGATATTGAGTAGAATTAGTCTAATTTTCATGATCCTTTTTACTCAATAATGTTTTCCAATATGAGTCATAAATAAATGATTTGAAATTAATTTAATTCCTATACTTAAAATTAATTATTTTGTGTTTTCAGTAAACTATGTCTTAAATAACATTGTTTTGACCCGTTTTAAAAGTTATGCTTTGGAAATCTTTGTTTAGATTTAAATGAATGATTTGGAAATATTTTCCTAAGGAAGGGATAAAACAAATTGGAATTACTCCAAGATTCAAAAAGGTTTAAGTAATTAAAGGATTTGATAAATGAGACTTAATGATTACATATACTGTTAAGAAGATAAATGGAATAATTTGAAATAACATGTCTCTTCAAGATACTTATGAATAAATAAAAAGATGAATTAAATTGAATGATAACTGATAATCAGATATGAACTTAATACCTTTTTAATCGATGATTGGTTCGAAGGAAACGGGCTTGGATTTGGGTAACTCCTATCCAAAAACCACTTCGAACCATGCATACGTTAGTAAGTGAAGACATGATGAAGATGATTTTTGAAGATGTGGATCTTCATGATAAAGGGCTGCTTACCACTAGTCCCTCGGTGTGAAATTTACCATATCATATATTTATGGTGGCAACCATGTTCTGTTATATAAATCTTTGATTACAAGGACTAATCGGTACTAATCCTTGGGATAATTTCCGATAAGATGTGGTTGGAGGAGTGCCTTTGGTTTCGTTCAGTCTTAGAACGAACTTGCATGGATGAATATCTAACGTTGCATTTATGAGATCAAACGTTAGCTTTTACAGACGTATATCTGTTCGGTGGCGGAGAAGGCAACTTCTCTTTGCTTAATACCCTTCTTTGAGACATACGAGTTTCGAGATTTTATATTTGTGAAAGTAAAAAATAATTGATGGAATGACAATGTGGCATTCAAATTGGAACCAAATATGATCAAAACGTGGCTTTGCAAAAAGAATGTGTCTTTGTAGAACATAAATAGGGCTGTTAATTTTGTACGAGTGTCTGATGTCCATTCAAGTCCGTAACCGAAATACGTCCATCCGAGTCCGTTCTTTTTTCATTTAGGACACGAGCTAGGATGACCAAATTTGCACAAGCAAAAATATTGTACGGTCCAAGTTCGTTCAAATTCGTTCGAATTTCATATAATTCACTATATCTAATGGAAATTCTATTAAACAACATAAAATTTGATGTAAATAGTAATGTCCGTCCATGTCCATTCGAGTCCGTGTCAAAAAAATGTATGTACGAGTCTGTCCGATTTTATTTAGGACACGAGCTAGGACTAAAAAAATTTGTACGAACATAAATCTCGTCCGGTCCATGTCTGGTCCGATTTTATTAGGACATAAACTAAACACACCTCTGTCCGGTCCGACTGATTTACAACTCTAAACATAACCTCACGAGCCTCACATCTCAGGAATAGTACGGGATACTATGTAGTCCGAAGGACATATTTCAGGCTATTATTGGGGGAAGATGTGTATCTAGGCATTTGTTTCCTTATTGTATGAATGGAAAGATATTGGATGCTGATGGAGACTGTGCAAAGGCTTGCCGAGTAATACTCTGTTCCATAGTAGTATATTAGCGTAGTTCAGAGGCTGACAGAGATCATGTAAAGCCATGGAAAAACCATGTGTTATGTGTGGATTTTACGGGCTTGAATGGTCACTAGTTCCCTATTGTGTTGGAAATCCAGTTCCAGTATGTTGCTTTTACAGTTTTGATTGTAGAACCTACTTTTAAAAAGTAGCTAGTAAGCTGTCAAATTTAATCAATGTAGCTATAACGACCACTTTTCCGTACAATTCAAGCTAACAATAAAACACACATGTCTAAAATAAATTGAATGGAAAAACAAATAGTTAACTAAATAAAGAAGAAAGAAGAAGAGAAGAGAATGAGAAGAGAAAAGAAACTAAAACCACATAGAATCTCACAATCGTAGCGGAACAAAATATAATTTCAGATCAATGATCATTATAAAAGAGAAACAGTTATATACATACTTCTAATAGAGTACAACAACAACCATAATCATTAGCCCGGAAGGTTATAACAACCTGTCCTCACAATTGCTGATAATTTCAATAAAAAACAGCGACAATAAACATACACATGAACATATCTTCGAGCCTCTAGCTCGTCTTCTGAAGCTCCAAAGCGTTCCAACCAAATCTGTAATATGCACGGTCTAACCCGAGCATATAATAAAATAACACCCAAGTCAGTCTGGAAAACAAGCATGAGAAAACACACACAATTAGACTTTTAAAGTTATAAAAACCTTTCGAAAATCAAGGTATCTTGTAAGACCACGCCACACATAAAAACAAATGGGTTTTTACCTTACGATAACCAAAACTTTTCTTATGAAATCCACTGATATTATAATAATGTCTAATATGCAAACACTTATTAATCATGATCGAAATTGTTACAGTAATTAAATTACATTATACTAGATTCTACAGTCAAAACTAAAGGCTCGTATTGGAGAATGGATTCAAACTATGAAAGGGTAAGGGCCTACCTACCAAATCCGTACATCTCTAGATAAAATGTACAGAAGGCTACAACACATTGCACCTCTGCCACTCAGGACCGGCACTACCTATTTCTCGAGTAGCACAGAATATGATCACCCCTTGGTTGCAATCAACAACTACACAATGGGATCCCGAAGCATACATGAATATCGCTCTAGACTTGGGATGATCATAACCTACTTAGGTGCGACCTACTTTGCCCTATCGCATGTCCTTGCTTTATTTATTTCCTAGGTGTGAGGCTCGAAGATGCTACACTCTTATAATTTCCTCATAGAAAACCATCTTGGATGCTAATATTGCCTCCAGGCAACCAATGCAACATTAGCATTCATCCATACAAGTTCGTTCTGGGACTGAACGAAACGCTTGAGAACTCCATCTCTAATTCCATCATCTTCAAGATGTCTTCACTTCGAACGCTTACTTTGGATCGAAGTGATTTTCGAATAACATATCAGATCCCAGTCTCTTTGAAATAGCATTCGAAAGTTTCCGATAAACGCAATCCTGGTTCTTTAAAAATAAACAGTCGAAGATAAGATCGAAAATCACCTCCTAATCGTTATTGGATGGATTTCCTTATCATTGTCCTAGAAGAATGAAATGAGATTTACACGTACGGCATAGCATCATCAGGGATGACCGTGCCACAAAACTAACGTATTTCTTCTAGATATTTTCAAGGTTACGTTTTGGTCCAAATTTCGATAATCAGTTATTTAACTATCGAATACAAACATTCATCAGGGATTTAATTCCATGGAGAAAACCAACATTTAGTTAAGCACCAAGCAACACTAAGCCTCCTTAATTAATATTTTCATCAATTAAAATCATCTTGTAAATGTTTGTATCAAAATACTTTTACAAAGATATATTCACAACCCTTATATTTTCAATACTTAAAAATATCCATATACTTTTCCTAACGATATAAGTATACTTGCCAAACATTAGGGAAGATCTCTTTTTTACCAAATTCTAAAATCATTTATAAAGTCCATTCTAAATTTCGAAAACCATTTATAAATTATCTCTCAATTCATTTCTAAATCTTTATAAAACCATGCAATTATTTATAAATTCCTTTTTATAAATCTATACATCCATTTCTAAACTCGTTTATGAATATCCATCTATTTATAAACATCTTTACCTTGTAAATAATATTCCTTTAAATCTTCAAACCATTTTATAAGCTCCTCTTATAAAATTCCAAATTCGTTTAAATAAAATCTCGAAATCATCATAAATAAGTCTTAACACTTTCTATAAAACATTATTATACAATAATGTTTATTCATAATAAAAATCATACATAAATAATTATGATTAACTTTTAACCTCTTAAAAATAATAATTAATAATTGAAAACATTATGATAAAACAATAGTTTGTTTTTGCCGTACAATTAATAATGATAAATTACCAAATATTGTTAATAATAATAATTATTAATTTCAAACCATATTAATAATTTAAATAATTTATCCTTTAAATATATTTAAATATTCATACTTAAATCTTCAATCCAACTATTCCCATATTTATAAAACTAGATTTAAGAATCTTTTTCCATTTTATAAAATTTCCTTACATAAAACCTATTTATTTGTAAACTTCATTTATAACTCTATTTCGTTTATAGATCTCACTTATTCATAAATCTCTTTTAAACATTAATCACCATCCGTTTAAATGTTACTTCCATATGGATAAATTCCTTTCTATTTATAAAAATATTTTTTAACATTCCAAATTATGATCACCTTAAATTTCCAAAATAGAGTCAATTATTTCTGAAATATCAGTCTATATCTTATAATCAATCCCCCATTTGATTTATTCTCCAATTTATTAAACAATAATAGTTTTCTTTAATTGATAAATCCATTTGTAAATTCATACTATTATTAACAAAATACGATTTTACAAATCTTCACTTCATTTCTAAAATATTACTTTTATAATTTTCACATTTACAAAAATCTCACAATTGTAATTAATCTTTCATTTACGTGCACACACACACACACACATATATATATTACATTGTCTAAAATGGTTAATAAATATTAATGTAAAAGTATTTTTAATTTCCTTTTAACCATATCCCTTTATCACAAAAGACAGACTTATTTTAAGATTTTCAAAAATCTTAATTTTACAGTTCGAAAATCCCTATTTAAAATATTTTATAAATCTATCAATTTATAATCCAAAAATCATTCCTTTGATTTTTAAATAGATTACTTCTTCAAATAATTCAAGATTAATTATTCAAAACCTATATAACTTCCAAAATCGCTTTGAAATCCCTTTTTAAATCAAACCAATATTTTACATTATTTTAAACTACAAAAAGTGAGGCCTAGTGCTACTAAAATACTAATTAAGCAAAGTCATATCCATGTCATCAATATGGTATTCAACAAAAAATATATCACAATATATACGAAAATAAAATCAACAGTATGAGGAATCCCGTTGGATCCCTCCAGCCCGTCCCTCTGCATCACATACAGTATATAATCAATAATATAAAAATCAACCGCTTCGAGACGGTATTCGTGTACAAAGGGTCATCCATTCATACACAGGAACGTAATAGGATCTCATCCGCTCCAATAGGTGGGAATATATCCAATCCAACTAATAATAATTAGTAAAATTATCCAAATAGTCAATGACTATCAACAATAAATATCCAAACATCCAATAGATATTGACTATATAAATTTTCTGATTAACAAAAAAGGTGAGATTAACTCACTTTGGTTTTGATAGTTGCCAAAACGTTCGTTTTGAATTAAAATTGAACGAACTTCCAATTTTAATCCAAATTTTCAATTAGCTTCAAATTCATCCAATCCAACTCCATAGCGTTGCTTTCGTCAATACGATCGCAACGCGACTTGTCTCATTGAATTTGGACATCGCACAAGTTCGATATGGATTATTAATCGTATAATATAATTAATTTTAAAATTAACATAATCAAATTAAACATTAAATTAACCTTACCACTTCTCTCTCTCAACTAGTGTATATACATATTCTATCGTTAAAAAAATAAAGAGGGAAACTGGAAATCATAATTTGAGATGGGTATAGGCTGAACAAGGCATGCGTATGGGGTGAATAGTGTGAGAATGGGCTAGGGTTGACATATATATATATTATTTAAATTTTAAATATTCATCTTTAAATGTCCGAAAATCTCAAACTCCAAATGCGATGTTCGCCTGACGTTCTATATATTATAATCCTATTCCGAACGCAGTGGAATTAGTCTCAAGGCCTAATTCGATCGTATGTAGAAGATAGCTTTTCAAACCCAATTATTATATAAATTTCTAAAATACGCATTTCGATCTCACACGACCAAACGATTCATCTGATCGCTATGAAATCGACGGCATACAATAATTCACTATTCGAAATCCGATGAAACTAGTTTTGTCAAAATTCGTGATAGTGCCCTGAAAGGTTATTTTTATACATCAATTAGATGAGTAATTTCCAAAATTAGTATAATCACTTTTCAATCAAAATTAAAACTTTACTATCTTCATCCTTATTTAAATAGAAATTAGTTCAACTTTTGAAATTGTTTTCATTCATATTAAATTCAAGATTCAACTATTAAAACAATTTCGAATATTAAATTTAACAATAAATTATCTAATAAATCATTATACTTGAAATCCAAGTTATTACACCAACAAAAATAACTTTTCATTATTTAAATAAATTAAATATTCCAAATTTCTTTGACAAAAATTTTGAGTCGTTACATTCTGCCCCTTAAAAAGAATTTCATACTTGAAATTACCAAGTAAGAAAGATGTCACAAACCCATTAAATTTTCAAAACAATTAGTTAAAATGGATTACCTAATTTCTATGTCTTTCGACTTAATTTGCAGTCACTAACTAATACCATTCCAAGTTATAAAACCAAAATAAAAATTTTAAGTGTATAAATTGTTTTTTTCCAAAAATCTCAAAAATTCTTAACGCCTTAAATTTTCGGAAAATTTCGCCAGCGTCTCCTTTGCGCGGCTCAATCGTAAAAATTTACAATATATATAATCGCAAACATACATCTCATCTTCGAGGATGAGGCATCCTGTACGAACAAATTAAAAGTATGGTATGTAATTCGAGATGCGTACCTTATTATTAGCATCGACAAGCATATATAAACAATATAACACAAAAGCGAGCTCCAAATGCGAAGCATACGCCATCTGCACATACTAATCACTCGACAACAATGAGAATATGTACATAGAAAATAATATCACTATATAACATTGATTATACCATAACTATATGCAATTTTAGTCATGTAACGAGATAACTTATTAAACAATAACATCCATCCAACTTGTTTGTCATCATATAAATTTGCATTTCCAAATGTCAACATTATATACTTCCATTCCTTATTAACCTGCTATGGATTTGTTTCAATTTAATCTCATTCAATTGATTTACATCAAATTCAATTATTCTCATTGATTTTTCTTACACCCATCTATTCCCATTCATTTATCCGCATTCAATTTAAACCAAATTCCATTATTCATATTAATTTCACTTACATTCGTTAACATTCACTTATTAATATTCACTTAAATTCAATTTAAGTTTAACAACATTTCGTTCCATATTCTATTTACTTAGTATATTTCTTTGATACGAGCAACACTTGACATCGATTCCATAAAATTATTTACTTAAGTTCATTTAAACATTTTATACGACACCTCTAATGTTTATTTTCACTTCATAACTTTAAGTTCATATTTAATTCTACTAAACAAAATATTTAAACCATATTTAATTCACTAATTCATTTCATTAGCTCAATTCAATCCATTCTACTAGTTCACTTTACAATTTATTTCATTACTACGGTCAATTTTATTTAACTTTTCTTTAGTTAAATTTCATTTCAAAAATCATTTTATTTAACTTACTTAAATTTAATTCTTTATCTCAATTTATAATTTTCATTCCTTAACATTCATATTCAAAAAATTTAATATTTGGTTTTAGCTTAATATACCTCTAATCTATAAGTTATACAACTTATTTACTTAATATTACATGAAATTTATTTGGCTCATGTTTATTCACCTACCATGTTTACAATTTAGGGTTATATAATCACTTTATGACTTAAGTGTATATTCATTTCATTATTTTATCCCACTAATTTCAAATCACATTTCGGTTTCATTTAACCCTTTACTTGATTTATTTAACTTAACCTAAGTTATCTTGACCCCAAATTTCCTTTCCTATCTATACTACTTTCAAATTATAAGTTCAAAACTTATTATCTTAGGTTTTCTCAAAATGTTTAGGTAAAATTCAGGTTCTTAACATCTGGTTTTATTTTCAAATCATTTTGAAATCATATACACACACACAACTCCTTTATATATCAAATTACACCTTTGGAATCTAGAACACTTTTGTTTTGTCAAAATTTCAATGGTGGCGATTCCTTACTTAGAAATTCGAAAATGTACGCCGATGATGATGCAGTCATCACCAGAATTATTTTCCAGCGACCGAAGTGAATTCAGTGCTTTTTGTCTCTTTAAAACCTATTCCATAATATTTCTAACCAAAATATTTTTAAAATAATACTACTGTTATTTTTCCAAAACCCTTAAAAAACAATTTTCAAAACCAATGGATTTAATTTCTCAAACTTCTTGTTTTAAATCCAATTTTATTAACACATCATATTTATAAATATGCTTAGGAAATTGCGTTTTCTTTTCATTTACAAATCATATTTATAAATCATATTTACAAAATATCACTTCTTATGTAATTCATTTCACAAATGTTGATTATTTTAGTTATAATCAATACTCTATTATTCAACTTATAAATTTATTTTCTTATACATCTTAATTTGCGGATGTTTATCTTTGTTTAAATTATGATCATAACAATTTTTATTAAAACAACAACAAATGATAGTAATTAAATATTATCATTCGTTAACATCCAAACACTCCATATATATAATTATTACAATTTTTGAAAATTATTTCTTTAATATGAAATATAATTTAGGTAAAATTATTTCATTTACCCACCTCTAAAATAATATTGTGTCAGTTTGCCTTGTTTAAGCGTTTAGAAACCCCTACCGATATCGTTGCGTCCCATGTACCAACCAGAATTCATAAGCCACTCAACAGATAAATTATCCCAGTAGAATTTTTTTGTAATCATTGAAAAATACGCTCTCATATATACACTCAAACTCATCTTAGGGTCTTGCTTACCCTATCTCAAATGAGTAAATTCCCACCAAAGCTTAGGTGTTCGCTCAACCTAAGCTCTAATACCATGTCGCAGCGACCCACTTTTCCACACAATTCAAGCTGACAATAAAGCACATATGTTTAACCCAAATCGAATGAAAAAATAGATAGTTGAGGGAAAGAAAGAAGAAAAACGAAGAGAAGAGAAGGAGAAGAGAGAAGAAACTAAAACCACATAGAATCTCACAATCGCAGTGGAACAAAATATAATTTAATATCAATGACCTTTACAAACGTGAGACTGTTATACACATACTTCCATCAGAGTACAACAATAGTCGTAATCATCAGTCTAGACAGTTATAATAACCTGTCCTTATAATTAATGATGATTTCAATACAGAACAGCGGAAATAAACATATACGTAAATACGTCTTTGGGCCTCCAATTCGTCTCTTGAAGCTCCAACGCATTCCAACTAAATTTGTAATATGCTCGGCCTGACCCGAGCATTATAATAAAATAACAGCCGAGTAAGTTTGGAAAACCAACGTGAGAAAACACACCCAATTGGACTTTTAAAGTTATAAAAACCTTTCGAAAATCAAGGTACTCGTAATACCACACCGCACATAAACATAGAAGATTTTCTACCTTATGATAACCAAAACATTTCATATGAGATCCTTTGATATTATAATAATCTAATATACAAATACTTATTAATCATAATCAAAATTGTTATACTGATTAAATTCCAACATACTAGGTTCTACAACCAAAACCGAGGACTCGTATTTGAGAATGGATTCTGACTATGAAAGGGTAAGGCCCTACCCATCGAATTCGTACATCTCTAGAAAAAATGTACGGGAGGCTACAACACGTTGCACCTCTGCTACTCAGGACTAGCACTACCCCCTTCTCGAGTAGCACAAAATATGATCACCCCTAGGTTGTAATCAGCAACCACACAATGGGATCCCCAAGCATACATGAATATCGCTCTAAACATGGGATTATCATACCCTACTTAGGTGCAACCCACTTATCCCAGCCGCATGTCCCTTATTTATTCATTTCTCGGGTATGAGGCTCGAAGAGGCTCCGCTCTTACCATTTCCTCCTAAAAAACAGTCTAGGAATGCTAATATTACCCACTAGGCCACCAATGTCACACTAGTACAAGTTCGTTCGGAGACTAGACGAAACTCTTGAGAACTCCTTCTTCAATTCCATTATCTTCAAGATGTCTTCACTTCGAATGTTTAAGTTGGATCGAAGTGGTTTTCAGATAACATATCCAATCATTGTCTCTTTGAAACAACATTCGATGGTTTCTAGTAAACTCAACCTCGGCTCTATAGGAAATATACAGTCAAGGATAAGATCGGAGATCATCTCCTAATCGTTAGTAGATGGATATCCTTATCATTGTACTAGAAGAACGAAACAAGATTTACACGCACAATATAGCATCATCGGAGATGAGTGTGCCACAAAACTCACGTGTTTCTTCTAGACATTTCTAAAGTTACTTTTGGGTCCAAAATTTCGAAAATCGATTATTTAACTATTGAAACAAACATTTAATATATATTTAATTCCAAAGAGAAAACCAATATTTAGTTAAGCACCAAGCAAAACTAAGCCTCCTTGATTAATCTTTTCATTAATTAAAATCATCTTGTAAATGCTTGTATCGAATACTTTTACGAAGATATATTCATGAACCTTATATTAACAACACTTAGAAAATATCCATATACTTATCTCAATGGTATAAGTATATTTTCCAAACACTGGGGAAGATCTCTCTTTTACCAAATTCTAAAATCATTTATAAAGTCCATTAATAATTTCTAAACCATTTATAAATTATCTCCCAAGTCCTTTCTAAATCCTTATAAAACCATGCAATTATTTATAAATTCCTTTTTACAAATCTATAAATCCATTTCTAAACTAGTTTATAAATATCCATCTGTTTATAAACCGCTTTACCTTATAAATAATCTGCCTTTAAATCTTCAAACCATATTATCAGTTCCTCTTATAAAAATCCAAGTTCGTTTACAAAACTCTATTTATGAATCTCGAAACCATCATAAATAAGTCCTAACACTTTCTGTAAAAACTATTATATATTAATGTTTATTCATAATAAACCTCATAAATAAATAATTATTATTAACTTTTAACCACTTAAAAATAATAATTAATAATTCAAAACATTATGATTAAAACAATAGTTTGTTTTCACCATATAATTAATAATGATAAATTACCAAATATTATTAATAATTATAGTAATTAATTTCAAACCATATTAATAATTTAAATAATTAACCCTTTAAACTACTTAAATATTCGTACTTAAATCTTTAACCCAACCATTCCCATATTTATAAAACTAAATTTAAGAATCTCTTTTCATTTTATAAAACTTCTTTTCATAAATCCCATTTATTTATGTACTCCATTTATAACTTTATTTCCTTTATAGATCTCACTTATTCATAAATCTCTTTTAAACATCAATCACCATCCATTTAAATGTTGCATCTATATGGATAAATTCCTTTCTACTTATAAAAATATCGTTTAACATTCCAAATTTATCATCACTGTAAATTTCTAAAATAGAGTCAACTATTTCTAAAATATCAGTCCGTATCTTATATCAATCCACCATTTGATTTATTCTCTAATTTATTAAACGTAATAGTTTCATTTAATTTATAAATCTGCTTACAAATTCATACTTTTATTAACAAATACAATTTTACAAATCTTCACTTCATTTATAAAATATCACTTTTATAAATTATCGCATTTACACAAATCTCACATTTGTCGGAATGTAAAAATCTCACATTTTTAATTAATCTTTCATATATGTATGCATATTCATATATATATATATATATATATATATATATATATATGTTGTGTGTGTGCGCGCACGTGTATGCGTGTGTGTATGAATTTGTCTAAAATGGTTAATAAATATTAACTAAAAATATTTATAATTTCCTATTAACCATATCCATTCATTATAAAAGATGGACTTATTTTATGACTTTCATAAATCTTAATTTTGCAGTTCGAAAATCCCTATTTAAAATATTTTACAAATCTATTAATTTATGATATCAAAAAATCTTGATTTTTAAATAAATTACTCCTTTAAATAATTCAAGACTAACTATTCGAAACATATATAATTTTCAAAATCGCTTTAAAATCCCTTTTTAAATCAAATAACTATTTTATTGTATTTTGAAATACCAAAAAGGAGGCCCAGTGCTACTAAAACACAAACTAAGAATAGCCATATCCATGTCATCAATATGACATTCAACAAATTATATATCATTATATATATATAAATAAAATCAACAATGTGAGGAATCTCATTGGATTCCTCAACCTGTCCCCCTGCATCACATACAACATGTAACGACCCAGAATTTTTGATAACTTGAATTTGAATATTTAATTTATTTTTAATATTAATAAGTGGAATTTTTAAGTCGAATAATTTATTTTTCGAATATTGGGTTTAATGGGATAATTAAATCGATGATTTAATAGTGAGATTCCACAAATAATTTAATATTGGGTTAAATATGATTGAAAATGATTTGGAAAATTTTATTTTATCATATTAAAGTTATAGAAATATTTTGGAACTTGTAAAATTGAATTTGGAGTTAATTTGTAAAAATTGAATATTTTAATATTTAATTATCGACTGAAAAATAGCCAATTTTTGAACAGTCTCGGAATTGAACGAAACGAGTTCCATTGGATCCGTAATAGTTAATTATTATCGGATTTCAATTTTCGTAGCAATCGGAGTTGTCGTTTGACCGTGGCAGCTCGAAACGCATCAATATCGTTTTAATTTTAATTCGGCGAGTTAAAATAGCCATTTTTCAAACGGTCTCGGATTTCGACGAAACCAGTTTCATCGGATCCGTAATGTGATATTATTGCAAGATTTCAAATTTCAAGTCGATCGGATTTGTCGTTTGTCCGGTACAAGCCAAAACGCCTAGAAATCGTTTAAATCGGTTTAAGTTTAAATTGAGCGTTTATAGTCGTATCTCACACATACTTCCGAATTAGCTTACGAAACCTGTTCCATTGCGTCCGGAACGCGGAAAAACCTTAGGATCGCCTGGCGGAACGCGTCGTTTGGAGTTCGGTTGCAAAAGTGTCGAATTGGAGATTTTAATATTAAAATAATATTGATATATATACATTGTTTCTTTTCCCAAACCCTAATCCATTTGTTCAGCCGCCACTTTAGCTTTAATGGCCAGAAAATGTCGTCCCTTCCTCCTTCGATTCCACCAAATCCATCAGCAATTAGCTAAAACTCCCAACTACAATGTTGTAGAGCACAGTGAGATCTCCCTATCCAACGGTTAAGATCGAGATTGGAGCGACGGATTGGAGGCTAGGGACCCGCGTTTGCCACCAGGTCATGCGCGTGTATCGAGGCAGGGGGGAGGCCGCACGTGGCCGGTCATGGGCTGAAGGTGGAGCTCGAGTTGGCCTTCGACGTGGTGTAACCTGATCGTGTTTGCATGCGATGTGGTGGTTGGAAAATCGAGCCCTAAATTCGAGCTATGGGTTCATTCACGTGCGTTTTGTTCCTGGTGATGGTTATAGCCGTGCGCATGAAGGAAGGGGGGAAGCTTGATGTGCGGCTGTGATCTGGGGAAGGGTTTGTAATAGAGATTTGTAAATAATTTACTATATTAACGATTGTACAACGTTTAAAATGCGATATCTTTGTCATATGATGTCAGATTCGGACGAGATTTTTTGCGTTGGCTTCGTATCGTCGTGCTCTTCGCAATGCAACTGGTTTGGAGTCGATTGGAGCTCGTTTGAATTTCGGGTAAAATTAAACGTTCGTTTAATTTTATTCGAAACGAACGCGAAAAACGGAAATAAAATCAAGGTGAGAACTCCTCACTCAATCGAAAGGTTTTGTTTAAAATTTTAAGTAGTTAATATTGATTGTTGATTGCTGATTGATTGTGTTAGTAGATATAGTAGGATATATACTATATATAGCGATATATATATATTGGCATATGTATATATCGGATTTGATTTCCCGCCTCGTATAGCGGATGAGACCCTATTGCGCCGTTATTAAGCGGAATATTTATAAAATCCCATATACCGCGATATTCCACCTTGAAGTGGAATTGGTATTGTGCTAACGTCTGTGGATGCAGGGTAACAGGTTGGAGGGATCCAACTGGATTCCTCACATATTTATTTGTTTATAAATATTATGTTGATTGTTGATAATCATATTGATATATGACACTTATTCCCGTGATTGACCATCTGATGTTGTTGCATCATCGGATTCAAATTTTTAAAATTAAAATAACGGTTTTGAATTTAAAAAGGGGTTTTAAATCGATTTTTCAAAGAATATGGTTTATTAAGAATTTTGAATTGATTAAATTTTAAAATAAATAGATGGACAAAATTTTATGTTTTAAAAATTTATATCTTTATAAAATATAACTTAAAAGAGATTTTTAACAATAATAGGTTTTATAAAATAGTTAAATTTGGTTTTTGGGAAGTTATTATTATTAATGGTTTATATAAAGGATTTTATAAATGGATGTTTTTAAATAAAAATTATTGAAGTTATAGAATAAATTTATAAAGTGTTAAGTTGATGTATAACATGAATTTCATTATAAATCTATAGATATATATTTGTGAAATTTATAAAAAGAATGGTTATTGGGAAGTGAAGTTTTATAAGTTATTAACTTATAGAAATGGATTTGGGCATTAAAAAGGGGAATTTTATAGAAATTGTTAATAAATGAAGATTTCATTAGTTGAAATTATTATAAACCATAAAGAAATCTTGTAAGTGATAAGATTTTAAATTGGTGAAGTTCAAAGGAACGATTTGGTAAATAAATAATATTATAAGTATTTAACTTACAATATGGCTTTTGGGTATGAAACTGGGTTATGTAAATTGCATCGGATTAATAAAGGAATTTATAAAATTGGGGTTTATAATAGAAATGGAATTTATAAACTATGTTTATAAATTTGAAATCCATCAAATTTGATAATTGAAATATGGGAATTTGTTAAGTGGGCTATATTCACTATTTTGAATATTGAATAGATTATTAAATAAAATGGGTTTGTTTTTGGGAAAGGAATGTTTTAAATGGAATTTAAAACGAATTAAAGGTGTTTTAAAATGTATTGAGTATTGAAAACATAGATTTCAACATTGATTGTTGAAATAGACGTTTTCGAGAAACAGAAGGGGATAATTTGTATAGTATTGGATTTATATATCTATTTTTAATTTCAAATCCATATACTAGTGTTTTTGGGTTGTCGTAACGATGTTTTACGCAACATTCGTTTTTAACCCAAATAAATGTGAATAAAAGAATGTTTTCTTAAAGAGAATGGAATAAAATACTTAACGGTAACTTAAGTATATTGAATATTTCCAAATTGTTGAAAATAAGTTAAATTGTGAATTACTTATTATTAAATAAGTATGGGAATGTTTTTTTTCCAATATAAAAGGAACGTTTTTGAGGATTCACCTTTTAAAGGTAAATCGAAGTGAATAGTTTGAAATTGATTTGAAATCGTGTATGTGTAGATATTTGGGAAATTGGAAATTCACTTTGGAATTTATAAATAGGAAGGGAAATTTGTTTAAAAATAAATGTTGATTTATTTTTAAATATGAAAATATAATTTACGAATTTGGAACATAAGTAAAATAAATCGGTAAAGATTTGTTTGGTGGTTTGAAATTTGTTTCAAAAGGTATATATGGTTAAGGTGATTTGAAATTAGTTTTCAAATGGTTAAGGTGATTTGAAATTGGTTTGCAAATGGTTAATGTAATTTGAAAATTGGTTTTCAAATGGTAAAGGTAAATTGGAAATTGGTTTTTCAATTGGTTAAGTGTGGAAAATTTTATCGTGAAGTGGTTTTGGTAAAACAAATAACTGGGGCAATTATTTGTAAATGGTGTATATATATATATATCTTGTAAAGATATTTTGGGACTTAATAATTTTGGAAAAATTATTTGGAATCTGATGATGTGGCGCATCTTTATTGATAGTTAAATAACCGACTATCAATATTTACCCTTGGATGGTATTGATTGTGTTTGTTTGGAGTTGAATGCACACTTATTTTTAAAATAAGCGCTCGCTATTCGGTTTAGCCGGGAGAGGACCTTTGTGTCGTATATCCCATTCCGAATATGCGATACGTCGTTTGGATTGCATTTGAAGACCGGTGTGAAGACCGGGTATTTGTGAAAACGATAGGATGACCTATCGATTGTCTCCGCATCGTTAGCTACGATATGGAGATTTCCTTTGTGATGGGAAATTTTATCGGGATTGTGAATACCCGGATTGCAAGGGCTTCTTTGGAAGTGCCTTCGGTTCTGTTCGAACCCGGAACAGACTTGTATGGTTACGTGTCTGACATTACATTTTGAGAGATAGAGCAGATTTCTTTCAAATACATTTCTGTTGGTGGCGGAGAATTTATTCTCTTAGCTTAACACCCTTCTCTGAGACGTACGAGCTCAGAGGTTATGTAGTTGAAGGTTATCAGCGATATTTCCCAATCTGGTAATGTGGCATGCTGAGTGCTGCTGTGTGATGATCATTGGTTGGTCATTTGTGATATGATCATTTGTTTGATCATTTATCTTTGTGATTATTGCTTTGGTCATCTGTGGACCCGAAGCATGGCTTTGTTACACAAAGCGTAGCTTTGTGGACGAGATTTCGTCAGGACCTCACTCCCCGGAAATGGTCGAAACAGGAATATGCGGCAAGGTTATGAGGGTCGCGCCCTTTAGGGTATGTCATTTCCTTCTGGTAAAGGGTGGTATCATGGTATGGAGCCCAGATACTTACTCATGTTGATACACTATACCTATTACTGTGTGGTGTTGTTGTTGCGAGCGCTCGGATAAAGGTCCCAAAGGACCGGGGGATGACATATTCGTGTAGTAGTTACCTAGTTACAGAGGTAACCCGGCCTTGTGTTGGCAGAGATCTAACCGTAACGTTAGTTTCTCGGGACGTCCCGCCAGAGGCGATCCCATGTGGCAGTAGGAAGTTCCTTAGCCTGACCATTTGTTGGAAATCCATTCCTCCAATACGCGCCTTGTACGGTTTTAGTTGTATTACCTGCCATTCACTTATGGTGGTCACCACTGTTTGGATGGTAGCTATAGTAGGCATAGTTCGGAATGTCTATGTTGGCTAGGATTTATATTCTACTTTCGAAATTGTTTTCTACACTATGCACTAGTAATAATATCAAAAAAATGATTTGATTTTCGCGTAGTAAGCATCTTTGACTATCATAAGGAGAAATCTCCTCCAATTCTGCGTTTGCATTGTGTGTGTGGCGGGAGGCCTTATGGTAGTTTCATTTTCCAAAAAGCATTGCGGATTTAAAAATTTAAAATTTTCTTGTTGCTTGTTTAAAGATAAACTGTTTTTGAGTTCTCACACCAGTCCCATGACTGACCTGGAGTTTATTGTTCCTTTCCTAAACTCTGGGTGCCCACTATTTTCCACACGGGCAGTCTAGAGTTAGGTTGTCAGGTTATTCTGGATTCGGGAGTTGCTGTGCAGATCTGGAGGCGAGCCAGATAGCGTAGTCTATTATCTATTGTATATATAGTATTTCTTTTCCGCTGTTGTTGTTGTACACTCTGATTGATGTAATGTAATGTGATATATAAAATGTATAGTTCTTTGTTTTAAATGAATGTACATTTATCTATTATATATTGTTCCGCTGCGACTGTGAGATTCTGTTATTGTTTCCTGTTCTGATTGTTTGTTCTGTTTCTTCTCTCTTTTCTCTCTTCTTCTACCTCTTTCTTTTTCTTAAACCCTAACGGTTTGATTTTTCGGCAACGAAAAATCGCGATCGTTACATTTGGTATCAGAGCATATGGTTAAGCGACAACCTGCTCTGTTGGGTATTACTCATTTGAGATAGAGTCAGTAGTACTCTAGAATGAGTGTGAGTGTAATAATAGATATGAGTGCGTATTTGTTAGTGAGTATAAAATTGTTTTATATTGTGATGATTGGTTTGTTGAGTGGTATATGAACCTTCGTCGGCGCAGCCTCGAAAACTGAATCGAAGGGGTTCCTAAACACTTGAATAGAACAATTCGACACAATATTGTTTTAAATTGGGTAAATGAAATAATTTTACCTTGATTATATTTTGTATATAAAGAAAATAATTTTTCAGGAATTATTGAAGTGTGTATATAATTGATTGCTTGGTTGTTGTAAATGATATAAATATAAAATAATTAAAAGTTGTTTGAATGAGCTAATAAAAGCAACTATTGTAAAAAGAATAATGGTATAAACCAATGAATCATAAGATGAAATTATAATTAATGATGATTTACAATTGTAAGATAATCATGTATGTATATAAGAAGTAAAATTATATAAGTAAAAGGTTTATAAAAGTGATTTATGAATAGAAAGGAAATTTTTGAAAGAATATTTAGCATTGATTTCACTATTGTCACTGGGAAATAATAAGGGTGATGACTGCAGCATCATCAGTATCATTTTCGAGTTTCTATGTGATGGATTTGCTACAATAATGAATTAAAAACTGAAGTTTTGTTGTAATAAACAAATTTGAAAATTAAAATTCAACTTGAAGTTGATAAATATAAGTGAAAAAGGTTTTGAACTTATAATATAAGTTAGAAGTTGAATAATAAGTTTTATAACTTATTAAATGGAAAATGTAAGTAAAACCGATTATTGAAATGGTTAAACAATAAAGTTAAGTAAAATGGAATATGGATTTAAATGTTGATATGAAGTTGTCTTAAGTAAGTGTTAAATGGAATTAACTTTAGAATTGAAATTCGAACTTGACTGATAAGTGTAAAGCTTAAGTTTATTTGAACAAATGATGTTAAATGGAGTATAACTTAAGTGAAGTTGAATAAAAAAAAATTGACCTTTGTATCAAAGTTAAATAATCAAGTGAATTAAATGATGTAAATAAAGTTGAAATGGAATTCAATTTTATTTGTAAAAAAGAACTAGCCATTGAGTTAAAGTATGAATTGAATGTTAATCAATAGAATATGAATAAGTTGATATGAAATGATGCATGCAAGTGTAAATTCATTTGAAAATAGTTGAATAGTAGAATGAAAATCAAGTGAATGTTAAACCAATTGGAATTAAAACAGTTGAACCAAATTGAATGTAAGTAAAATGGATAAAATTTGGTTGTATTGGATGTGCATTGGTTGTTATTTGCTTGTTGGTTGATTGTATGAAAATTCCTTAAGTGTTAACGAAATTGAATCTGCTAAATTGAAAGCTATGTAATTGAATTCAAATGAAATTGAATAGAATAGAATTGGAATTGAAACGAATGAAAATGAATATGCAACTTTAATAGTAAACTAAAAGTGGTATAAGAAACATGTATTGGAAATTTTATAATTGAATTGGCAAATTGGTTTGAATATTATAATTGGATGTTATGCTAGCAGGATATACAGGTATATAATGGATTGGAATTTTGATTTCAAAGTTAAAAAATTGAATCGCTCGACAAAAGGTACGTATTTCAGTTTTTTTTTGGTGAGATTTGATGATTTCTTTCTCCAGCCACTTGGCTTTCTCTTTTCTTTTTGATTCTGAGGGGCCGTAGTGCCATTTTGTAGTCGTACCGATCTAGCCGCGCAAAGGAGACTCTGGCGAAATTTTTCGAAAATTTAGGGAGTTAGAAGATTTTTGAGAAAATTTTGAAAGTTTGAAATTTGAATTTAAATTTAAATTTGAATTGTCAAATAAACAATGTTGTTTGAAACCTATAATTGAGTTTGGAAAGCTAATTGAAATGATAGTAAATCCTTAATAAAAAGATTTGTTTGAAAAAGTTGATAAAACTGATTAGCTTTGGAAAAATAATAAACGGTTTAGGATCATTCTCCTTAACTTGCAATTTCGAGGACGAAATTCTTTTAAGGGGGGAAGATTGTAACGACCCAGAATTTTTGATAACTTGAATTTGAATATTTAATTTATTTTTAATATTAATAAGTGGAATTTTTAAGTCGAATAATTTATTTTTCGAATATTGGGTTTAATGGGATAATTAAATCGATGATTTAATAGTGAGATTCCACAAATAATTTAATATTGGGTTAAATATGATTGAAAATGATTTGGAAAATTTTATTTTATCATATTAAAGTTATAGAAATATTTTGGAACTTGTAAAATTGAATTTGGAGTTAATTTGTAAAAATTGAATATTTTAATATTTAATTATCGACTGAAAAATAGCCAATTTTTGAACAGTCTCGGAATTGAACGAAACGAGTTCCATTGGATCCGTAATAGTTAATTATTATCGGATTTCAATTTTCGTAGCAATCGGAGTTGTCGTTTGACCGTGGCAGCTCGAAACGCATCAATATCGTTTTAATTTTAATTCGGCGAGTTAAAATAGCCATTTTTCAAACGGTCTCGGATTTCGACGAAACCAGTTTCATCGGATCCGTAATGTGATATTATTGCAAGATTTCAAATTTCAAGTCGATCGGATTTGTCGTTTGTCCGGTACAAGCCAAAACGCCTAGAAATCGTTTAAATCGGTTTAAGTTTAAATTGAGCGTTTATAGTCGTATCTCACACATACTTCCGAATTAGCTTACGAAACCTGTTCCATTGCGTCCGGAACGCGGAAAAACCTTAGGATCGCCTGGCGGAACGCGTCGTTTGGAGTTCGGTTGCAAAAGTGTCGAATTGGAGATTTTAATATTAAAATAATATTGATATATATACATTGTTTCTTTTCCCAAACCCTAATCCATTTGTTCAGCCGCCACTTTAGCTTTAATGGCCAGAAAATGTCGTCCCTTCCTCCTTCGATTCCACCAAATCCATCAGCAATTAGCTAAAACTCCCAACTACAATGTTGTAGAGCACAGTGAGATCTCCCTATCCAACGGTTAAGATCGAGATTGGAGCGACGGATTGGAGGCTAGGGACCCGCGTTTGCCACCAGGTCATGCGCGTGTATCGAGGCAGGGGGGAGGCCGCACGTGGCCGGTCATGGGCTGAAGGTGGAGCTCGAGTTGGCCTTCGACGTGGTGTAACCTGATCGTGTTTGCATGCGATGTGGTGGTTGGAAAATCGAGCCCTAAATTCGAGCTATGGGTTCATTCACGTGCGTTTTGTTCCTGGTGATGGTTATAGCCGTGCGCATGAAGGAAGGGGGGAAGCTTGATGTGCGGCTGTGATCTGGGGAAGGGTTTGTAATAGAGATTTGTAAATAATTTACTATATTAACGATTGTACAACGTTTAAAATGCGATATCTTTGTCATATGATGTCAGATTCGGACGAGATTTTTTGCGTTGGCTTCGTATCGTCGTGCTCTTCGCAATGCAACTGGTTTGGAGTCGATTGGAGCTCGTTTGAATTTCGGGTAAAATTAAACGTTCGTTTAATTTTATTCGAAACGAACGCGAAAAACGGAAATAAAATCAAGGTGAGAACTCCTCACTCAATCGAAAGGTTTTGTTTAAAATTTTAAGTAGTTAATATTGATTGTTGATTGCTGATTGATTGTGTTAGTAGATATAGTAGGATATATACTATATATAGCGATATATATATATTGGCATATGTATATATCGGATTTGATTTCCCGCCTCGTATAGCGGATGAGACCCTATTGCGCCGTTATTAAGCGGAATATTTATAAAATCCCATATACCGCGATATTCCACCTTGAAGTGGAATTGGTATTGTGCTAACGTCTGTGGATGCAGGGTAACAGGTTGGAGGGATCCAACTGGATTCCTCACATATTTATTTGTTTATAAATATTATGTTGATTGTTGATAATCATATTGATATATGACACTTATTCCCGTGATTGACCATCTGATGTTGTTGCATCATCGGATTCAAATTTTTAAAATTAAAATAACGGTTTTGAATTTAAAAAGGGGTTTTAAATCGATTTTTCAAAGAATATGGTTTATTAAGAATTTTGAATTGATTAAATTTTAAAATAAATAGATGGACAAAATTTTATGTTTTAAAAATTTATATCTTTATAAAATATAACTTAAAAGAGATTTTTAACAATAATAGGTTTTATAAAATAGTTAAATTTGGTTTTTGGGAAGTTATTATTATTAATGGTTTATATAAAGGATTTTATAAATGGATGTTTTTAAATAAAAATTATTGAAGTTATAGAATAAATTTATAAAGTGTTAAGTTGATGTATAACATGAATTTCATTATAAATCTATAGATATATATTTGTGAAATTTATAAAAAGAATGGTTATTGGGAAGTGAAGTTTTATAAGTTATTAACTTATAGAAATGGATTTGGGCATTAAAAAGGGGAATTTTATAGAAATTGTTAATAAATGAAGATTTCATTAGTTGAAATTATTATAAACCATAAAGAAATCTTGTAAGTGATAAGATTTTAAATTGGTGAAGTTCAAAGGAACGATTTGGTAAATAAATAATATTATAAGTATTTAACTTACAATATGGCTTTTGGGTATGAAACTGGGTTATGTAAATTGCATCGGATTAATAAAGGAATTTATAAAATTGGGGTTTATAATAGAAATGGAATTTATAAACTATGTTTATAAATTTGAAATCCATCAAATTTGATAATTGAAATATGGGAATTTGTTAAGTGGGCTATATTCACTATTTTGAATATTGAATAGATTATTAAATAAAATGGGTTTGTTTTTGGGAAAGGAATGTTTTAAATGGAATTTAAAACGAATTAAAGGTGTTTTAAAATGTATTGAGTATTGAAAACATAGATTTCAACATTGATTGTTGAAATAGACGTTTTCGAGAAACAGAAGGGGATAATTTGTATAGTATTGGATTTATATATCTATTTTTAATTTCAAATCCATATACTAGTGTTTTTGGGTTGTCGTAACGATGTTTTACGCAACATTCGTTTTTAACCCAAATAAATGTGAATAAAAGAATGTTTTCTTAAAGAGAATGGAATAAAATACTTAACGGTAACTTAAGTATATTGAATATTTCCAAATTGTTGAAAATAAGTTAAATTGTGAATTACTTATTATTAAATAAGTATGGGAATGTTTTTTTTCCAATATAAAAGGAACGTTTTTGAGGATTCACCTTTTAAAGGTAAATCGAAGTGAATAGTTTGAAATTGATTTGAAATCGTGTATGTGTAGATATTTGGGAAATTGGAAATTCACTTTGGAATTTATAAATAGGAAGGGAAATTTGTTTAAAAATAAATGTTGATTTATTTTTAAATATGAAAATATAATTTACGAATTTGGAACATAAGTAAAATAAATCGGTAAAGATTTGTTTGGTGGTTTGAAATTTGTTTCAAAAGGTATATATGGTTAAGGTGATTTGAAATTAGTTTTCAAATGGTTAAGGTGATTTGAAATTGGTTTGCAAATGGTTAATGTAATTTGAAAATTGGTTTTCAAATGGTAAAGGTAAATTGGAAATTGGTTTTTCAATTGGTTAAGTGTGGAAAATTTTATCGTGAAGTGGTTTTGGTAAAACAAATAACTGGGGCAATTATTTGTAAATGGTGTATATATATATATATATCTTGTAAAGATATTTTGGGACTTAATAATTTTGGAAAAATTATTTGGAATCTGATGATGTGGCGCATCTTTATTGATAGTTAAATAACCGACTATCAATATTTACCCTTGGATGGTATTGATTGTGTTTGTTTGGAGTTGAATGCACACTTATTTTTAAAATAAGCGCTCGCTATTCGGTTTAGCCGGGAGAGGACCTTTGTGTCGTATATCCCATTCCGAATATGCGATACGTCGTTTGGATTGCATTTGAAGACCGGTGTGAAGACCGGGTATTTGTGAAAACGATAGGATGACCTATCGATTGTCTCCGCATCGTTAGCTACGATATGGAGATTTCCTTTGTGATGGGAAATTTTATCGGGATTGTGAATACCCGGATTGCAAGGGCTTCTTTGGAAGTGCCTTCGGTTCTGTTCGAACCCGGAACAGACTTGTATGGTTACGTGTCTGACATTACATTTTGAGAGATAGAGCAGATTTCTTTCAAATACATTTCTGTTGGTGGCGGAGAATTTATTCTCTTAGCTTAACACCCTTCTCTGAGACGTACGAGCTCAGAGGTTATGTAGTTGAAGGTTATCAGCGATATTTCCCAATCTGGTAATGTGGCATGCTGAGTGCTGCTGTGTGATGATCATTGGTTGGTCATTTGTGATATGATCATTTGTTTGATCATTTATCTTTGTGATTATTGCTTTGGTCATCTGTGGACCCGAAGCATGGCTTTGTTACACAAAGCGTAGCTTTGTGGACGAGATTTCGTCAGGACCTCACTCCCCGGAAATGGTCGAAACAGGAATATGCGGCAAGGTTATGAGGGTCGCGCCCTTTAGGGTATGTCATTTCCTTCTGGTAAAGGGTGGTATCATGGTATGGAGCCCAGATACTTACTCATGTTGATACACTATACCTATTACTGTGTGGTGTTGTTGTTGCGAGCGCTCGGATAAAGGTCCCAAAGGACCGGGGGATGACATATTCGTGTAGTAGTTACCTAGTTACAGAGGTAACCCGGCCTTGTGTTGGCAGAGATCTAACCGTAACGTTAGTTTCTCGGGACGTCCCGCCAGAGGCGATCCCATGTGGCAGTAGGAAGTTCCTTAGCCTGACCATTTGTTGGAAATCCATTCCTCCAATACGCGCCTTGTACGGTTTTAGTTGTATTACCTGCCATTCACTTATGGTGGTCACCACTGTTTGGATGGTAGCTATAGTAGGCATAGTTCGGAATGTCTATGTTGGCTAGGATTTATATTCTACTTTCGAAATTGTTTTCTACACTATGCACTAGTAATAATATCAAAAAATGATTTGATTTTCGCGTAGTAAGCATCTTTGACTATCATAAGGAGAAATCTCCTCCAATTCTGCGTTTGCATTGTGTGTGTGGCGGGAGGCCTTATGGTAGTTTCATTTTCCAAAAAGCATTGCGGATTTAAAAATTTAAAATTTTCTTGTTGCTTGTTTAAAGATAAACTGTTTTTGAGTTCTCACACCAGTCCCATGACTGACCTGGAGTTTATTGTTCCTTTCCTAAACTCTGGGTGCCCACTATTTTCCACACGGGCAGTCTAGAGTTAGGTTGTCAGGTTATTCTGGATTCGGGAGTTGCTGTGCAGATCTGGAGGCGAGCCAGATAGCGTAGTCTATTATCTATTGTATATATAGTATTTCTTTTCCGCTGTTGTTGTTGTACACTCTGATTGATGTAATGTAATGTGATATATAAAATGTATAGTTCTTTGTTTTAAATGAATGTACATTTATCTATTATATATTGTTCCGCTGCGACTGTGAGATTCTGTTATTGTTTCCTGTTCTGATTGTTTGTTCTGTTTCTTCTCTCTTTTCTCTCTTCTTCTACCTCTTTCTTTTTCTTAAACCCTAACGGTTTGATTTTTCGGCAACGAAAAATCGCGATCGTTACACAACATATAATCAATAATACAAAAATCAACCTCTTTGAGGTGGGATTCATATACAAATGGTCATCCGCACGTACATGGAAACGTAATATGGTCCCATCCTCTCCAATAGGCGGGAATATATCCAATCCAACTAAAAATAATTAGTAAATTATCCAAACAAACAATAACTATCAATAATAAATATCCAAACGACCAATAGATAATTTTTTTATTGACTATATAAATTTTTTGATTAACCAAAAATGTGAGATTAACTCACTCTGATTTTAATAGTTACCAGAACGTTCATTTTGAATTAAAATTGAACCAACGTCTGATTCGAATCCAAAATTCCAGTTAACTCTGAATTTGTCCAATATAACTCCATAGCATAGTCTTTGTCAATACGATCGCAATGCGACTCGTCTCATTCTATTTGGACCTCGTACAAGTTTGATATGGATTATTAATTATACGATATAATAAATTTTAAACTTAACATAATTAAATTAAACTTTAAATTAACCTTACCATTTCCTTCTCTCTACTCGTCGTTCAGGCACCATGCTCAAAAGGAGAACGCGACTTCAACTATCGACAACGCCTCCACGAGATCACCGGACGTCACTACGCTTCACCAGAGGATCGCCTCGACCTCGTTGCATTGTCGCATCCACACCGCAACCCTCCTCTCTCAACACCGAGCCCTAAATTTGAGTCTAGTTTGACCATCTTCAATTGCTGTGAAGCCATCGTCGCCGTTCGCGCCTACCATTACGCGCCAGCACCACGCGCGTGCGCGTCGCGCCAACAATAAATCACGCTGAACCGATTACCACGACTTTCTTTTCCAGCCTCCATGTCATGCCATCGACCGCCCCCAAACGCGCGCCCACGCCGCAACTACACTGCCTTGCCTCGCCTCCACGCGCGACTTCGATCGCGTTTATACACACACACACATATTTCTATCATTAAAAAAATAAAGAGGGAAACTGAAAATTATAATTTGAGGCGGGTATGGGCTGAACAAGGCATGGGCATGGGGTGAATAGTGCAAGTGTGGGCTAGGGCTGACTTATATATATTATTTCAATTTTAAATATTCATCTTTGAATGCCCGAAAATCTCGAACTCCAAACAGGACGTGCCATCTGGCGTTCTATATGTTATACCCTTATATGGAGCTATTCTCAAGGTCTAATTTGATTGTATGCAGAAGATAGCTTTTCAAACTCAATTATATAAATTTCTAAAATTAATTTCTATGTGTTTCAATCTCGCTGACCAAACGACTCGTCCGATCGCCATGAAATTCAACGGCATACAATAATTCATCATTATGGATCCGATAAAACTGGTTTTATAAAATTGAAGACAATACCCGGAAGGCTATTTTTATACGTTAATTAGAATGAGTAATTTCCAAAATTAGTTTAATCACTTTTAAATCCAAATTAAAAGTTTGCTATCTTCATTCTTGTTTAAATAGAAACCAATTCAACTTTTGAAATTGTTTTCATTCATATTAAATTCAAGATTCAATTATTTAAACAATTTCTAATATTAAATTTAACAATTTAATTATCAAATAAATTTGAATCCAATTTATTTAACTTATAAAAATAAATTTTTAATATTTAAAATAAATCAAATATTCCAAATTTCTTTGTCTAAAATTTAGGGTCGTTATAGTAACAATTTCGGCTATCTTGATATATTATTTGAAAATTATTTTCGAAGGAATGTCATTAGAAATAATACCAAATTATTTTGGTGCAAAAGTGTTTGGTTATCATAAGGTAAAATTTCGTCTGTATTTATGTGTGGGCGTGGTCTTATGAGATACCCTTCTTTCAAAGGTTTTTAAGTGGAATCAATTTTTAAATCGAGTATCTCTTACTGCTTTATCAAGCCTAATCCGGGTAGGCTGAGATCGAAGTAGTTTCAAGTTTAGTTGAAGACGCTTGGAGTTTCCAAAGAAGATCTGGAGAACTTCATCTATGTACGGACGTATTCTATTATCCACTACATCTATTGCATTTGTTTTTACTTTTTAGCATTTGTAAGGACAGACGGTTTATAACTGTCCAGGCTGAATCTAGGTTAGACTCTAGTATTGTAGTCAAAAAAATTCGCTGTAAAGGTTATTTTTGAAATAATTTATGTTATTCCATTCATGTAAGATTCTGTTCTATCGTTATTTTCTTTTTCCCCTAACAGGGCTTTCCGACACTTAAATCCGCGACTTGTGAATACCGAGGCTATATTAGTGTCAGATTTTTGAGGTTCGAAAATCTGATTCATTATATGCATAGTCCCATAGATTGTCACGCAGTCGCACATGTACGTGTTGTTGTTGTGTAGGAGAGTTGGTTTTCGTTTGAAATTAGAAAGACTGGGGTGACCTTTCAAAAGTCATCGGTGGATAACTAGTTGATTTACTAACTCATACCAACTCATACCTGCCTAGGCAAATGCTACTTTTTTTTCTTTATACCACAATAACCTCTTCATACTAACTCGGAATCGGGCAAGACTTCGACCGATGAACTTCTACCTAAATTACAAACAATATGTAACACTCGGACACTTCAGCTTATGAACGTGTACCCTAGTTCTCCATGATGACTAGCATTTGTACATGGAAAAATGACAAGCTACATCCCCATATTTGAACTCCACCTAGACATAAACTGCTATTCTTTTGTTCAGACTGTAATAACTTCTTCATACTAACTCGGCTAGGGAGATTTCGACTGATGAACTTTCACCGAATTTGAGGATAGTATGGAACACTTGGATACTTCATCTCTTGAATGTACACTGTAGTTCTCGATGATGACTAACAGTTGTACTTAGAAAATATCAGGCTACATCCTTATATTTGAACTCCGCTTAGGTACAAGCCGATATTCTTTTTGTTCAGACTGCAATAACTTATTCATTCTAACTCAGAATCGGGAGAGACTTCGACAGATGAACTCTCACCTAATTTGAGGATAATGTGGAACACTCGGATACTTCAGCTTATGAATGTATATTGTAGTTATCCATGGTGACTAAAAATTGTACTTAGAAAATAATAGGCTACATCCTTGTATTTAAACTCCGCTAAGGCAGAAGCCGCTATTTTTTTGTTCAGACTACAGTAACCTTTTCATACTAATTCAAAATCAAGCGAGACTTCGACCGATGAACCCCAATCTAAATTACGGATAAAATACAACACTCGGATGCTTCAGCTTATGAATGTATATTGTTGTTCTCCAAGGTGATGAACAGTTGTGCTTTGAAACTAACAGACTACATCCCTATATTTGAAATCCAAGGCAGAAACCTACTATTTTCTTATTCAGTCTGCAATAACTTCTTCATAATAACTCAGAATCAGCCAAGGCTTCGATCGACGAACTCCCACCTAAATTATGGATAATATGGAACACTCAGATACTTCATCTTGTGAACGCACATTGTAGTTCTCCATGATGTCTAGCAGTTGTAGTTAGAAAATAACAGGCTACATCTCCATATTTGAACTCCACCTAGGTAGAAGCCGCTATTTTTTTTGTTCAGACTGCAATAACTTCTTCATACTAACTCAAAATCAAGTGAGACTTCAACCTATGAACTTCCACCTAAATTACGGATAATATGGAACACTCGGATACTTTAGTTTCTGAACGTGTACCATAGTTCTCCATGGTAATTAGCATTTGCACTTAGAAAGTAAAAGTCTACATGCCTTTATTTGAACTCTGGCTAGGCAGAAGACGCTATTTTTTTGTTCAGACTACAATAACTTTTTCATACTAACTCGGAATCATTCCAGACTTCGCATGATGATCTCCCACCTAATTTACGGATAACATAGTACACTTGGATACTTCATCTCTTGTATGCACACTGTAGTTCCCCATGGTGACTAACAGTTGTACTTGGAAAATTATAGGCTACATCCTCATATTTGAACTCCGGCTAGGCAGAAGCTGCAATTTTTATTGTTTCAGAATGCAATAATTTATTCACGATAACTCTGAATCAGGAAAGACTTCGACCTATGAAATCCTACCTAAATTACGGACAATATGGAATACTTGGATACTTCATTTCTTGGACGCACACTGTAGTTCTCCATGGTGACTAACAGTTGTACTTAGAAAATAATAGGCTACATATCATATTTAAACTCCGCCTAGGCAGAAGCCACTATTTGTTAAATTTAATTGCAATGACTTCTTCATACTAACTCGGAATCAGGCGAGACTTCGACCGACGAACTTCCATCTAAATTACGGACAATATAGAACACTCAGATACTTTAGCTTATGAACGTATATTGCAGTTCTCCATGGTGATGAACAGTTGCACTTAAAAATAAATAAACTACATCCCCATATTTGAACTTCGCCTAGGCAGAAACCTCGAGTTTTTGTTTAGACAATAATAACTTTTTCATAATAACTCGAAATCAGGCGAGGCTTTCACAGATGAACTCCCACCTAAATTACAGATAATATGGAACACTTGGATACTTCAGCTTGTGAACACACACTTATTCTCCATGACGACTAATAGTTGTACTTAGAAAATAAAAGGCTACATCCTCGTATTTGAACTTCCCTAGGTAGAAGCCGCTATTTTTTTGTTCATAATGCAAAAAATTCTTCATACGAACTCGGAATCAAGCGAGACTTCGACCGATGAACTCCCACCTAAATTACGGACAATATGAAACAATCAGATACTACAACTTATGAACGTATACTATAATTCTCCATGGCGATTAACAGTTGTACTTGCAAAATAACAGCCTACATCCATATATTTGAACTCAGCCTAGGTAGAAGCCACTATTTGTTTTGTTCATACTGCAATAATGTCTTTATACTAACTCGAAATCAGGAAAGACTTTGAACAATGAACTCCCAACTAAGTTACAGACAATGTGGAAAATTTGGATACTTCATCTCTTGAATGCACACTGTAGTTCTCCATGGTGACTAACAGTTGTACTTAAAAGATAATAGGCTATATCATCATATTTGAACCCCGCTTAAGTAGAAGCCACTATTTTTCTTGTTTAAACTGCAATAACTTCATCATACTAACTCGAAAAAGGCGAGACTTCGACCGATGAACTCCCACCAAAATTACAGATTATATGAAACACTCGATACTTCAGCTTATGAACGTATACTGTAGTTCCCTTTGGTGATTAACAGCTGTACTTAGAAATTAGCTGGCTACATCCTCATATTTGAACTCTGCCTAGGCAGAAGCCGCTATTCTTTTGTTCAACTACAATAACTTCTTCATACTAACTCAGAATCCAGTGAGACTTCTACCGATGAACTCCCACATAAATTACGGCTAATATGGAACACATAGATACTTCACCTTTTGAATGCGTACTATATTTCACGATGGTGACTAATAGTTGTACCTAGAAAATAACAGGTTACATCCCCATATTTAAACTCCATCTATGCAAAAGTCACTAACTTTTTTTGTTTAGACTCCAGTAACTTCTACATACTAATTTGGAATCAGACTATACTTCGACCGATGAACTCCTACATAAATTATGGACAATAGGCAACACTCAGATATTTCATCTTGTGAATGCATACTATAGTTCTCCATGGTGACTAATAGTTGTACGTAGAAAATAACAAGTTACATCCCTATATTTGAACTCCGCTTAGGAAGAAGTTGTTTTTTTGTTTAGATTGCAATAGCTTCTTCATAATAACTCGAAATCAGGGGGACTTCAACCACTGAACTCCCACCTAAATTACACACAACATGGAACACTCGGATATTGATCTTGTGGACACGTACTGTATTTTTCCATGGTGAAAAACAGTTGTGCTTAGAAAACAACGCGCTATAACCCTCCATATTTTAACTCGACCTAAGCAGAAGTTGCTATTTTTTTATGTTTAGACTGCAGTAGCCTCTTCATACCAACGTAGAATCTGATGATACTTCGGCTGATGAACTCCCACCTTGGTTACAGATAATATGGAACACTCGGATACTTTATCTTGTGAAAGCATATTACAGTTTTCCATAGTGACTAACAGTTGTATAACAGTTGTACTTAGAAAATAGTAAGCTACATCCCTATATTTGAACTCCGCCTAGGCAGAAAATGCTATTTTTTTGTTCAGACTACAACAGCTTCTTCGTAATAGCTCGAAATCAGGCGAGACTTCGGCCGATGAACTCCTACTTAAATTATGGAAAATATGGAACATTAAGATATTTTTATTAAATAATTAAATACTTTGAACTCTTTTATAAACAAGTTATTATTTTTAAATATTTTATTAAATAATTAAATAAATTGGAAATCATTTATAAACTCTTGACTAAATTTGATTGACGAATAAAAGTTAATTCAAAATCATAACTTTAAGATAATTCAAAAGGAGGGTTAGTAATCCTAATGGTACCAATTTAGTTACCATTTAATTTAAATTTGAATTCCAATTCACTAAACAATTATTTACATAGGTTACATGTGTATGTAAATTCAATTCTTATCCAAATAGGGAATACATGTCAAAATAAACACTTACATATACATATCCAAATAATATAATAGATGATGATTGTCCTGCTAAAAAGATGACCAAACATTTCACTACTTCTAGTAGAATGAGAATTTATTTTGTTAAACATATGTCCAAACAATCAATAATTTACATTTTAGTAGAACGGTGTTTTATTCTGCTAATAGATGTCCACACTACACAAACAAACACATTATAGCTCATTCATAGTTATTTATCTACTTAACAGTATCAACATTGGAATTCCTTGTATTCAAACCTATCTTTAAAAAAGAAGCACCTTTAAACAATTTGATTCTTAGAAAATAAAGGATTTAAAGCTTAAAACTCCTTTTTAAAATAATTAATTACCAGTTAAACTTTTATTAAACCATAGTAAAATTAATTAAATCTTAATTTCATTTAATTAATAACTAAGAAATAATCAAACCTTGAATAAATAATTAAATAATAATTAACTATTAAACAAATAATTAGACGCTAATTAATCCATTATTAATCATTAAAAAATAATTTAAACCTTCATTAATAATTAATTAGTTAATTAATCTTTAATTAAACTTGAATAGTAAATTAAACCTTTAATAAAAAATTATTTAAATTAAAATTAAAATAATTAACATTTATTTTAATATTAATCCTATATTTATGTAATATTAAATAAAATAAAAAACAAATCATTTAACTAACTCATAATTATTTAAAAATTAATCTTGCTTAATTATAATTAGTTTAAATTTATATAACCTTTAAAAGATAATTAATTAGTAATTAATCTTCAGTTAATTAAAATTAATAGAATTTGTTTAATACTGAATTAATTTATTAATTATTAAAAACTTAATTAGTTAAAATTAATTCATAAACTTTAATTAACCTTTTTAAACATCATTTTTACGTTTATAGAACATTTATAAAACAGTCTCAAGTATAAAATCTTAGTTCCTAGAAAGCGGTCTTTTTTAGTGAACGGTATCCGTAGCAACCATCGCTACGGATACCCGAAATTCTAAACTTGTTTTTAACTTCCTTTGAAACTTAACACTTTAAATTTTAATTTCTAAAACATACGTTTTAAACTAAACAATGGTAAGAAATTTTAAATCAAAATAAAGTTTAACTTTGAAATTTTAGCAAACAAATCAGAAAACTCCTTTTCATTTTCCTAAAGATCTAATGCCACTTTAACAATTAAAGGTGCTATGTGCATCACAAGCACATTCCTTAACATAACATACCAACCATATTTCAAACCATAAGCAAGTTCACCACTTTAACCTTACTACCAGTTAACTTACATTCTCAAATTCATATTCCATTCAAACATATAAGCATACACCAAAAACATCATCATTTTCAACTAAATCCCACTATGATTATCAAACCAACATGAATATACAACAATCAACAATATATTATACCATAAAACATAACAATATATGAAGTTCACTTCTTTCCAAAAGATAAGGATATTTACTCACCTAACTTTACCAAACTCCTTACAAAAATGCAATATGGAATTAAGACTTGATTTTTTCCTTAGAGCTTGAGATTTGATTCGGCTTATGGTGTAAGTGGGCTTGGCCTAAGGTGCAAAGGAGAATGTAAGGTTTGTAATTGAATAAAAGGCGAAGTAGGAATTAAAACAAGAATTTGAAAATAGTTTTAAAATAACTTAGCAAAAAAATTTTGATTTTAAAAAAATTGGAAAGAGTTTTATTCTTAAGGAGGAAGAAGATAGCGCTTTTGAAATAAAGTAGAAATGAAAATGGAAGAGAGAGAAGGAAGAATTTGGTTTTTATACAAAATGAAAATATTGAGCTACCAAAATACCGGTGCAGCTATGCCCTCCTTTCGTTTGCTTACACCTCACCACCCAAGTCTCCTCCTCTCTTCCTTACATCCTTACTTATCCCCCTCCCCTTTACCTCCATGCAAACATGCATTTAAACCCATAATTAATGTCTCCTTAAGTTACCAATGTGTCGAATCATGTCTCTTAAGGCATCTTTATATTTTATATTATTTTAAACTAAACTTAATTAACTTAAGTAAACAAATAAATCTTATTATATCCTAACCATCTTATGTTTATAACATATACATATGTGAATATGTTTACTAAAGTGTTTACAATTTTTCAAACAACTTTTATACAATGAAATATCGAAAAATCAAAAAACCGACCATCCTCATATTTTATGTTTTTCATCAAACTAAATATTTTTGTAAACCAAAATTGAAAACTATTCCACCATCATTATCTAATTTAAAAGTGTTTTATTTTTTATTATAAAAACAATTATTTGAATATTTAAAGTTAATTAAATATTCGCAAATCAAAGTGGTGAAATCCGTATTGCTACACTTTTCCCCTAAAAGAATTTCATCCTCGAAATTACACCTCAGCTTATCCTAGAAAACACTTAATGCTATACTTCTGTTCATATGATGTACATAGATCATTCATATGCAAAATCTGATTCGATCTCTATTCGAATACATAACTTTACTTTCGAATAAGTATCGCTCACTCGATTCTTTAATGTGGACTCTGATTTGGCTTCTTGATCAGGAACCTTTGTTTTCCTTATATAGCCATGTGCAATGATAGAAAACATTAGTCCTATACCAAAAATCCTCATCAAGTGCTCACCATCAAAATGAGTAATAGATCCTTATTTTAAACGGTGTGCAACACCAAAGCCATGTACTCGTGTCTTTGATCAAATTTTATGAGAAGGAGAAATTATCTACATCCAGCCTACACACTTATTCAATTGGTTCTCACTAATACCAATTCTATTTCCACTAAATATATTTATGAAAACATTTCATAAACTGACTTAGGTTCAACTTGTATAATCATTCACTATATTTTGAGAGTATATAACACCATCTGATTCAATTATTCCATTTTGAATTTATTTCCTTTAGAAAACTCAAGATTCAAATACATGGGTTTTTTTCATAATTTTTTTTAAATGGAACTCTACATTTAAATCATTGAATATATATATATATATATATATATATATATATATATATATAACCCAAGTTACTCTAAAATGATACTAACAAATTGGGTGCTACCAAACAGTTTGTACATTCCCTTACCAAGAAAGGTAAGATTCAAGAGAAGTCTTACCATTTGAGCACATCCCTTCCCTAATTGTAAGGTATTTTAGAGCCACTCGAACTAGTTAACTTAAAAATATTTCTTTTATTTCAAAATTTCATTTTTGGAATGATACTTTACATTTTCCAACAAAACATTTATCACCCACTTGCTTTGGGCTCGTTCGGATTTGAACTTGTTTCAATTGTGTAATGATAAACAGAATAATTTACTAAGTTTACTATAACATTCGTCTAGGAAAATATCCGATCATCGTAAAACAATCAAGACTCACGTCCCCTAATCAATCAAATGAAAATACTTCTTACTTAACCTTTTCGTTCCCAATATTTTTCCTAACCCAATTTTTTTTCAAATAATTCTATTATTATTTTCAAAACATTGAAACATTTTCTGAAAGCACCGGGATTTAGGTCCTCAAATTTTCAATTTAAATTCTTTTAATCAAAAGACCCTTTCTTATAAATTCGTTTTATAAACAAAATTTTTTAAAATCATTTTCAAATATTTATTTCAAAATATTGCAACTTTTAATAAACATCTTTTATTAAATCAAATTCTACCCCAACGTTTACATCAAACTCCTTATAGTCAAATTGTGAAATTTAATTCACAAGGTGTTCGTTTCAATGTTTTTCCCAATTTCTATCTTCCCGACCAATATCTTAAAAAGGGAAGCTACTCAACACACAAATAATAGTCAATGCTCAAAGTGGACGAGCATAAGCACACAAACCCTAAATGATAATAATAACATATTATGTTCTCTTAACAACCTACACTTAAAATAACTATACCACACTATACTAAATTTGAAAATCATTCTTTATATAAAATATATCATGGGTAAAATTATTTCATTTCCCTAATTTGAAAATAATACTATGTCAATTGGTCTTGTTTAAGTGTTTAGGAATCGCCATCGACAACGTTGATCAAGCACATCGACCAGAACTCATAAGCCACTCAACATATTAAATAACACAAAATAAAACATTTTTATATCACTAACAAATATGCGCTCACATATAATATACACTCAAAGTCAAAATAAGGCATTCCATTAGCTTATCACTTAATGAGTTGTCCCACCAAGGCCAAGGTTCTCGCTTAACCTTGCGCTCGGATACCAAATGTAAAAATATTTCTTTCTTACACATAAAGACGACACTTAATACATCCACGATATCTATGTGCCGATCGTATGTGTTCGAAAGTCAGGTCATTAAAGGAAAAAAAAAATATAAGATAAGAAGAAACTAGAACAATCACAGAATCTCACAACGCAACGAAATAACATATGTCAATCAAGATAATACTTTACAAGGTCATTTCCAAAAAGATACATTAGAATCATACTACGTATTCTACCCGAGGACAGTTATAATAGCCTGTCCCTACCTAACTAATACAATATACATAGAGTACAGTGGAAAAATAGTAACCAGCTATTGTAACGACCTGGATTTTTCAATGTTTTAAACTAGAATTTAACGAAGATTTTAAAATAAAATTATTTTAAAAAATAAAAATTTGGCAACGAAAACTATATATTTGGAATGCATCTATTGAAATGAGACCAATAAAATTTGTTTTACCTTAAAATTTGTTGAAAGCTCGGTCAGCACATTTTTCAGTGCGAATTATCAAATTTTGAAGTACGAATATTTTTACAAACAAATGATCTAGAAATTTTATGATTAAAACGTCAAAATTTGTAACGACCCATAAAATTTTTAATAATTTAATTTGTTAAGTTAATAAGTTTTGGTAATTTAATATGAAAAAAAACCTTATTAAGTTAAAATTGAACGATGGTAATTAGAACTAATTAGTAACGATTGAAATGAAATTACAATTTAGTGAAGTAATGAAAATTTGTATACTTGGCTATAAATCAATGCAAGAAAACTAATGCAAACATTTAAATTTGTAGAAGGAATAATATGAAATAAATGACTCTTGAATAAAGATTGGGTATATAAGAATGGCAACATTTGTTGTGATCAATGAAATCACAAGTGTGAATGTTGAATCATTAATGAGATAATACATGATAATATAAATTGAAGTAAAATCAGTGTTAATTAAGTAATTGTAACATTTGATTTGTAAAAAATAATGAATTCATTAATGTGACTTAAAGTAATAGTAACGGTTGTAAGTTACTATTTAATTGGCCTATTAATTTAGTTGTAACTGTTATATTTATAAGTATAAATTTGAATATAATTAAATAAGGGTAAGTGGTGTATAAATAAATGAATTAGTATAATTAATAATAATTGAATGAATTCAATATTAGGTAGGTAATTATAATAATTAGTTGAATATAATAAACTTAAGTGTAAATTAAAGGGTAATGGTAACAGCTATTATAAGTTGCCTATTTAGTCTATAAAATAAATAGGAAATCTTTAATGTCATTAATGAGAATTAATGCAGTAGCGGGAGGTGTGAATGTATGAATTAAATAGAAACGTAAATTTATTTATAAAGTAATAAATTGGTAAAAGGAACAGAACTAAGTAAAATTAATTAATTGGTTTTAAACCTTAATTAATGTGTACAATTGACAAGATTTCACATTTAGAAATGTAACATTTAATACAAATGCAAGATGAAAATAGGAGTAGACTAATGTAATGGAATATGAAACTAATGTAACTAGGTATATAGGGTAATAATGGACCTAGTATAAAGATGGCAATAAAACCAAATCAAATTGTTGGAAGCAATTTTTATTTAATTGGAATGTAATCTATAATAAAATGGATTATTGTTGGTAAATGAAATTAATTACTACGTAAATTGAAATTTGGATGAATTGGAAAGTTATTAATGTATTAGTATATAAACCAATGTCAATATTACCCATAAAAGGATAAGTTAATAGTCGATTCAGCAACAAAATTAAGAAATCAAATATATGGATTTATTGAGGATTTAAACTTATACTTTTTTAAATTAGATAAAATACAGTGTTTACACGCAATGACTTTCTATATTTTATTTCCCTATGTTTATTTCTCTAATTTTTATTTTCTATTTTATATGTATCAACTTCGAATTTATTTATTTGATTTTTGATTGATTTTATTTTTGATAATAGCTTCGAAATTTCAAGAGATATAGGTTACTTGTTTTGTTTATTTGTTGCCATTTTCTTTTCCCTTGCCTTTCCATTTGCATAGCCAATTACTTCCCACATTCATAGCCGTGAATTTTTCTCATAATTCATGTACATATTGTTCCTCAAACTCCTCTTTTCATTACGTGCAAATAAAGGAAAAATAATTAATAAATACATCAAGTTATTTATGTCCTTTTTATTACCCCAACCATTCAGACTCCTGCTTTTTATTGCCTAGCCTCTTTATTTCTTGTCGTTTCTTTCTTTTGGACGTGTATTTCTAAAACCTAGACGCCATCTATTTTTTCACGTACAAAGTTTCTCATCTCCTTGTCTTATTCATTTGTGTGAAGAAAAAAAATATACAAGATCTAAAGTCATGGCTTCTTTCTTCTTTCTCCTCTTTTTTTTTTCATTTTGTTTTCTTTGTCTTCCTTCAAATTAGGCTCGACCTCCATCTTCTCCTAGCACACCTCTAACCATCATGACCAAACAACACAAGATGATGGTTGAACCCATATGTGGTGTAGCCAAGCCATTGATTGGTTAAGGCAAGTTATGCCACTTTGATTCGTTATTTTTCCATTGTCTTAACCTCTTTTCTTCTGTATTGAATCATATTCTTATTTATGTAATATTTGTTTTTGTAAAAGATTTGGATCTGACTCTTCATTCACTCAAGTTTGCATTGTGCTTTGTCATGCTTTTGCGGAGTTTGGATTTTCATTCTGAATTTGTCAATTCTAGTTTTTAAAAGGCGAGTTATCACTCTAGACTTACATACTTATATTATTATGAAATGATGACAAGTGAATTGTATAAATTAATATGCTATGTTCATACATGCCTGTGACATATTTATATGATGTTTAATGTTGTTTGTATAACTGTTACATCATCTAATATGATATGCTATATTGTACCGTTCATTTTACTTACTGTATCACTGCATGTTTCCTATCACTATGGTTGAAATGATACATACCCGAACGGTCTTTAGAATAAGAAAAATCACTATGGGCTGAAATGATAGGCTCAAGTGATTTTATAGATTTTTATTGTATTTATTTTACTTGGGATTATGTGTTTGAAATGGTAGAACTGGATTTTCTTTTAAATTACGAATTGAAATGATATATATCCGTATCACTTGACCTAGGTTAGAAAATATTATACATGCCCAAGGTTAATATTTTTAAGGCAAATTTTCCTAAAAATTTATTAAGTATTTTGAATATTTAGAAAATATGAAATTTTACCTTGAAATTTGATTTAATGATTTAAAATATAAAGAGATATTAGCTTTCAGTAAGTTAATTTTTTTATAATTTGATGATTGGTTTGTATTGTAATTTAAAAATCTTTTTTTGGTTTTAATGGCAATTGTAACGACCCGCAAATCCGTACCCCTTGAGTCAACACTATTCTGCCTAAATCAACTCAAGTTGTACCGAAATACGAACCATTTGAGTTAAAGAAGGAGAGGTAGAAGAAGAAATAGGAAACAACAACAGAATCTAACCTTCGCAGCGGAATAAAATATAATAGATAATAAATGATCTTTACTCAAAATCAAATATATCTGTTTATTTATTACATCATCAGAGTACATCAATCACAGTTCAACATCACTAACATACAACTGGATACACAGCTACTCAACACAGCGGAATATATATATAAAACAAGTACGAAAGTACGTATCGTCATCCAGCTCGTCTCCTAAGCTCCACAACATCATATCCTGTATCCTATAATACTCGGTCTGACCCGAGCATTATAATTAAATAACACCCGAGTCAGTCTGGAATACCAACGTGAGAAAATCACATCCTAATTGATTATTAAAGTTTCAGAAATCCTTTTGAAAACAAAAGCATCTCGTAAGACCACGCCACAAATAAACATGTCAGGTTTTTACCTTACGATAGCTAAAACACTTTTTATAGAAATCCTCTGATATTATAATAGGGTCTACATACAAATACTTATAAAATAGCCGAAATTGTTACATTCATTAAATTCCAACTACTAGCTACAGAGTGGGTAATACAAACAAAACTCGTACAAGGCTCGTAGGGAGAATGGATTTCCGATTAATGACTAGGCACTGGGGTACCACCTGTCACAGTACGTGGCCTAGATCACAGTACCGAGGAGTACGCCCGCTTTCCTGCAACACAAGACCGGGACTACCCCTTACTGGATAATCCCGAGTGAGATCACCCCATGGTTGGGATCAGCAACCGCTCACTAAGCCGAAATAAAAAGGGACATCTAGACAGGGATGACCTCACCCTGCTTGGGTACTACCCACCTAGCCTTGCTGCATAATCCCTGATTTTCAGTCATTCCCGGTTAATGAGGCTTGAGGCTAAGCGTTACCTTTATAGAATATAACACTTAGAATGCTCATCGCTCACCTGACGACGTTCCAAAATCATTCATCCATACAAGTCCGTCCCGGGTTCGAACTGAACCGAAGGCACTATTCCTACTACATCCATTTTGGAAATATCCTCAGGATTAGTAGCGACTAACCCTTGCACTTCACTGCTCCATCTTCGAATCCAAACTCGTTTTTCCACGAAAACGTACAAACCGGATCGGAGTGGTTTGCAAGAAATAAATCTCAATCCTGGTCTCTTCGAAATGATCAACGCATTTGTCCAATATTGATAGTCGGTTATTTAACTATCAATTAATATTCAGAAACAACCATCAAACAATAAATAATTTCTCAAATTATTTATTAGCCTCAAAAATATCTTCACAAGATATATTTCTATTTTTAACCCTTTGAAAACAGTTTCAAACCCTCTTTCTTTTTTTCAGAATAAACTTTCACAAGTATTTTCTATCTCCACTGAAATCACCAAGCACAAATCTAGATTTTTACAATAATTTAAAACACTTTACTTTGAAATGTACTTTAAAACATTTAAGTTAAATTACTTCAATAATTTGTTAAAAATACATACTATATGAATACTTGAAAATAAAGTTACTTGAGAAAATATAAATCCAGATTTTCACTTATAAAAACAAGATACTAAATCACTCTTTAAATAATTACTGCTATAAAAGATTAAAGAAAATACTTACTTTAGAATTTAAATATTAGAAATAATAAATTTTTCAAAACTTGCTTTTTAAAACAACTTTAAAATCTTTTAACTTTTTTTTAAAAATATCTTTGAAAACGAACTTGGTTATCCAGAGAAAAATTCCAACTTCAATCACTTAATCAATTTCCCAAATTGATTTCCAATTTACTCCAATTGAAATAAATATCTTTACTTTCTTAATTCATTTCAAAGTTCGTTAATTATGGACTTTATTATTATTATTATTATTATTTTCCATTTGATTTTAAATCTTTTTAACTGAAATATACGAATTTCAGCTTTTCCCAATTTCTTCTTTATTCTTTTCAATAATTTAAATCTTAAATTTTAAATAAATGTTTTGTTCTTTTAAATTAATATCATTGAAAATTAAAATTCATTAACTTTCTGTTTACTCAAATTTCCTTTCTATACTTAAGATTTATTTATTAGAATTTTAAAGTCACTTTATTTCTTTTCCAATTCATTTTTTAATTTATTCAAATTTCTATAATTATTTTACTTACAATTTCACTTCTTTTATTATCTTTCCAAAATCCAAGTTAAATATTTTTGGTAATTCATCATACCCAATTATATCCAATCGAACCATAGCATTCAATATTCCAATATAATTCATCTTAGAATATCAAATAATCACAGCAGAGGGTATTAAATAATTTAAATAAATGTTGAGGGATCCAGTTGGATCCCTCCAACCTGTTTTCCCTGCATCCACAGACATTAGCACAATATAAAATGCCAATTTCAAAATATACCATACTATAGCACATCTATCAATTCAACCATTCAAACAATTATTTAAATTTAAATTTAAATTCAGCTGAGTGAGATTAACTCACCTTTGCTTTTTATTTGCAATCCACTTCTTTATTGCCTTGGTTTTTCCGATCTTTGACCTAGAATAACAATTTATATGATTTATCGAACAATCAATTTTAAACCTTGAATAAACAATTTATACGGTTTATCAATATTCAAAATAAATCGAACAATTAACTTCCAATTTAAAATTTGATTAACAATTGATTTGGTTTAAAACTGATTTCCCCTAATGAACTTCCATCAGTAACTCAAATAATTGATTATCCAATTAAACAAATTACTTCCTTTATATATTTTAAATAAAACAGTGAGTTCAAGTATGTATTTTTTTTACTATTTTTTTTCTGTTTACATGCCGTGTTTTAAAAAATAGAATTGTTTTGTATCCTTATGTAAATTAAAATCCTATCTATATAGTAAAATCATTATAAATATTGATTATCACTAATTTCTAATTGATCGTTTAAATTCAACTGAACTTAATACAAAAGAATTAAGGACTAACTCCTCACCACGATTACCTATAGCCCTTCCTCCATTGCAGCGAACACGACAAACCCACCGGCCTCTCAACGCCGTAGCCTTCAAGCCTTTGCCCTAGTCACCGCGAATCCCTACCCCGTCACCACCTTCCTTGTTCGCACGCGAAGTCGCAGCCCTCGCGAGCTCGAAGCCTCCACAGTAAGCCACGAAAACCCTCAGACAAGGCAGCCTCGTTGTCGTCGCCTTTCCTTCACGATGCCGACGTGCTGCAGTTCCCAAACCCTAGCCCTAAACGCGAATCCCCTCGCGAACGCTGCCGTCGACGACTCGACTACCCAAAATCACGACGCCACCAAAACCCTAACCTTCTCGCGCGCGCCCAGATTTGACTTTGCGACGGCGCTGCCTCATGCGACCCTTCTTCGCGAATTCGAGCTTGCCATGTTTTTTTTTAGAATCGAATTCGGTTTTGATTTTAGAAGAGGGAAGAAAGAATAAGACTGTCGCCATTTTTTTTATTTTAGTCTGTTATTCGCTCGAATTGAAAAGAAGAAAAAGGGGTGCGAGGCTTTAATTAGAAGGCTCGGCTTGGCTTTCAGAAGAAGGAAGAACGCGAGTACAACTCTCTGCCTAGTGTTGAAACCAATAAAATATGTAATTTATCTTTTGAAAATAGTACTATATTAAATACATCTACATATCTTTTCTTAAATTCAAATTTAAATTTGAAACTGTCACAATTACGCAATTCGAAACCTCGATCGTATGGAGAAGATAGCTTCTTGAAGCATTAAACATTAGTTTTTCGATATAAATTCCAGCGCGTTTACATGTCGTATGCTCACACGACAACTCCAAACACCACGAAAATTGAAATCCGATAATAATTCAATATTACGGATCCAATGGAACTGGTTTCGTTGAATTCCGAGACTGTGCATCGGAAAGCTATTTTTAAATATCAATTTAAACGATAAAATTTCAAAACCGAACAAATCATTGTCAAATTCAATTTTACAAGTTCTATTATCCTCAGTATTATCAATATAAATTTTATAAGCCTTCAAATTATTTTTAACAGGCTTAGAACTCCATATTTAGCATTTTACCCAACTTTAAATTATTTAATGCAATAATTTAATCATCAAATAAATTGTGATATTGGAATGCAAGTTAATAATTAACCCTTAAATATTTAAAATTAATTTAAATATTCCAAATTTAAATGCTTAAAAATTCCGAGTCGTCACATTCCTCCCCCCTTAAAAGAATTTCGTCTCCGAAATTACTAATTAGGAAGAATGGTCCAATACCCTTTTACTTATCCCCAAAACCAAACAATTCAACATCCAACCAACTATCTTTTTATAAAAGACCATTATCATTCTTATTAACTTATCAACTCTCCTATAGTTTTCAAATATTATTACTTATTCAACCCTTCAAACTTAAATTTAAATTCAAATTTAAATTATCAAAATTTTCTAACTCTCTAAATTTCCGAAATTTTTTTCCAGCGTCTCCTTTGCACGGCTAGCTCAGTACAACTACAAAAGGCCTCTACGGGGTCCCAAATTCCAAAAGAAAACAAAAAGCCAAGTGGCTTGATCCAAAAACCCAATCAAATTTCACAGAAATTTAAACACATACCTTTTTGTCGAGCATTTCAAATTTATCTTTTGAAATCAAAACCAATTCTCCTTTCCCTTTATAATACATGCATATCTTACTTAGCAATAATATCCAATCACAATATTCCGAAAACATTTTATCGACTTCTTTACACAATGTCAATATTTGTTCATCCCAAATATTATTTTAGATTATATTTGTAATATCAATTTCCAATTAAGAATTCACCATTCCTTTCTTAAGTTTATTATAAGCATTTTATATGCTTCTTTATTTATTTTCACCTTACCACTTTAGTTTATATCTATTTCTATTCAAATTGATTCTTTCATTTCCATATGAATTCAATTTATCTTCAACTCTGAATATTTGAATTTTTATTTTCTTTTTATAACTAATTTATGTCATTATTTTAATTAGTTTTATTTACTAATTTATTTCAATTTCCAATTCGAAAATGCTTGTCGTTAACAAAATTTTCCAAAATTTTCAAAAAATTTCTAACTCCTAAAATTTTCCAAATTTTTTGGCAGAGTCTCCCTTGTACGGAGGAGCTTTTGCAATTTGACAAGAGATATAAATATATATACATCGACCCACCTGGTCGAAAAAACCAAAAACAGTTCATATTTCCTATTTTTATTGCGTAGGCGTACCTTATTTAGCATTTTTAAGCAAGCAGCTTATAAATTTAGCAATTAGCGCAACCAAATCCAGCCACCCGGCTTCCAGGTACCTATACTTACTCAACTAAAACATGTAAGTGCCATATATATGAAGTTTAACAACATTTCACTTATTTGCAACAGTTAAATATATGAATTCTAACAACAATGTACATAAAACACTTTTATAAGCAATTTAAATATTCCAACCTTAATTTTAATTGCTTACAACCAATCACACATCGTTTCACTTAATCCGAATGGTTAACAACTCACAAGCTTACATTAATTTATTTTTAAGCAAAACGAACTCATATTTAATTCAATTGATCTCAAAATCAATTTATTTTACTCCTATCAATTCATAGAATTTTAATTACTTCCATTTACACCAAATGACGATTTATTCTATGCAATTTGACGAGATCTATGAGAATAAATAAGTACTTATGTTTTATCCCTAATTTAAATTGATTTCAACTCAGTTTATACTTAATTCTATTCCATTTTTAAATTTATTCACAATCCATTCATTTGCGTTTCATTTAAAACCAGTCTATTTTTCTTATTGACTCTAAGTTATTTCAATTCCTTAACAATTTAAATGGTTTACAATTATTTATTTAAGCATTTCATTCCCTTAAATATTATCTTTAACTCACCGAATTTTATTTCGGTTAAAAATTTATTTTCACTTGATTTAAACTCAACCCAGTATCATTAAACTTAGTTTAAGTTGAATTCAATTCAACTCTCCTCCATCCATTTAGCTTAAGTTAATTTACTTCAATTTATTCAAATTTTATACTTAAGCTCATTTTCATTTTACAAGCAAATTTTCTTTTCTATTCAACTTAGTTCTCTCTCAGTTAAATCTCATTTTAAATCTGCAATTTCATTTGATTAGTTATTATAAAATTTAAATTTTCAGATTTAACTCATTCAATTGATTACAAGGCCATTTCCAATTTATTTTTACTTATTTGGATTTTATTTGCAATTCAAACCATTACTATTTTAGTCCATTTTCATTTTTATTCGATACATTTCAATTATATTTAATTTGTTACGCCTCAAGTCAAATTTTAATTAATAACTTAAGTTCTGATCCTATCGTTTACTTTTTAATTTACCATCCAATTTATTAACTCACAATTCAATTACATTTACTTCACTAACAATTCAGGTTGAATTTAATTTATAACTTGAGTTCTTATTTCCAAACTTCATCGTTAACTCACAATTCAGCTTCTATTTAACTACATTAAGTTCCCATTATATATTTCATTATCTAATTTATTATCTAATTAGTTTTTCCCTAATTTATGATTCAGTACTTGATTTTAATCTCAAAATCTCTTAAGTTCAATTTATTTTATAATTCAAGTTTGGATTTTCTTTTGTTTTATTATCCAAAACATCAAACAATATTTAGTTTGGATTTTGTATTCCATTTTCAATTTTATAAGTCACAACTTATTATTCCACACATTTCCTTTCGTTCTAGGCTTGAATATATACTTTTTTATTTTTAACTCGAAATTTACACTTATTTATAACTCAAGCATATTTTTATTTCCATGGATTTTTAATTCTTTTACAAGTTATTCTAATTTATTTATTTCAATCTAATTCTTATCCAATTTATTTCTTATCCAACTTATTTCTATTTATTTAGGTAAGAACCTAATTCCATTCGATAACTCAATTGAATTTTTATTCCAATTCAATTTTATTTAAGCTCAGATTTATTTAACTCAAGTCGATTTCAACTTAATTCGAATACAACTGGATACTATTTTCAGCCTATTTAATTAATTTCAATCCAGTAAAAAATTTATTCCCTAATCCAAGTTAATTTAATTTTTAACTTTTCACTTTAAATTTAAATTCCCAGCATTCAAGCTTATATTTCTTCCTGCTTTAAAAATCATCTCAATTTATAAGCTTACAACTATCTCATCAGGATTTTTAAACACCCGACTTTTGGTTTCAAATTATTTTGAAATCTCCAACATGTCAACTCACATTTCTCAAAAATTTAATTCAATCCTAGGTTTTGATCCCCAACAAATTTCCTTTGAGATTTTCAAAACCACTAGCTATCCTGAGCAAATAAATTTTTGGCAGCAACCCGTCACTTAGTAATTCGAAAATGAATACCGATGATGTCGCCATCATCATCAGAATTATTTCCCAATAATCCAAGTGATTTCAATGCTATACCACTTTCAAAATTCATTTTTTTTTAAAAAAAATCTCCTTTTAGAAATACCCCCAAAACAATAATGCTATTATTTATCTTCAAAATACTTCCAAATCTCCGGGATTTAAATTTCCAAATCCTGCTTAAATCAAATTTAACTATAATCCATTTGCATAGTTTATGCTCATACAAATTCTCATTTGATTATATTCCAATTTATAATTTACATTTATAATTCATATTTATAAATTTCATTTTTATAATGAATTTATTTTCCTTATCCTTAAGTTATATTTTCAATTTCTAGTTAAATTTCCACTCAACAATGATAATAATTTAATATTATTTTTCCTAACATCCAAGCAAACATATATTAGGTAAATAGTTAAAGAAAAACTTTTCCTTATATCAAAATACATTTTTGGGTAAAATTATTTCATTCACCCACATTTAAAACAATACCGTGTCTAACTGTTCTATTCAAGTGTTTAGAAACCCCTTCGATACAGTTGTCCAGACTGTGCTGACGAAAGTTCATATGCCACTCAATAAACCAATCAACACAATATTAAAATAATTTATATTGACCAACAAATACGCACTCATATTTATTAATACGCTCAAACTCATTCTAGAGTACTATAGACTTTATTTTATGAATAATTCCCACCAGAGCCAAGGTCATCACCAACCTAAGCTCTGATACCAAGTGTAACGACCCGCAAATCCGTACCCCTTGAGTCAACACTATTCTACCTAAATCAACTCAAGTTGTACCGAAATACGAAAAATTTGGGTTAAAGAAGAAGAGGTAGAAGAAGAAATAGGAAACAACAACAGTAACCATCGCAGCGGAATAAAATATAATAGATAGTAAATGATCTTTACTCAAAATCGAATATATCTGTTTATATATTACATCATCAGAGTACATCAATCACAGTTCAACATCACTAACATACAACTGGATACATAGCTACTCAACACAGCGGAATATATATATATAAAACAAGTATGAAAGTACGTATCGTCATCCTGCTCGTCTCCTGAGCTCCACAACATCATATCCTGTATCCTATAATACTCGGTCTGACCCGAGCATTATAGTTAAATAACACCCGAGTCAGTCTGGAATACCAGCGTGAGAAAATCACACCCAAATTGATTATTAAAGTTTCATAAATCCTTTTGAAAACAAAAGCATCTCGTAAGACCACGCCACAAATAAACATGTCGGGGTTTTACCTTACGATAGCTAAAACACTTTTTTATAGAAATCCTCTGATATTATAACAGGGTCTGTATACAAATACTTATAAAATAGCCAAAATTGTTACATTAATTAAATTCCAGCTACTAGCCACAGAGTGGGTAATACAAACAAAACTCGTACATGGCTCGTAAGGAGAATGGATTTCCGACAATGACTAGGCACTGGGGTACCACCTGTCACAGTACGTGGCCTAGATCACAGTACCGAGGAGTACGCCCGCTCCCCTACAACACAAGATGGGGACTACCCCTTACTGGATAATCCCGAGTGAGATCACCCCGCGGTTGGGACCAGAAACCGCCCACTAAGCCGAAATAAAAAGGGACATCTAAACAGGGATGACCTCACCCTGCATGGGTGCTACCCACCTAGCCTTGCTGCATAACCCCTGATTTTCAGTCATTCCCGGTTGATGAGGCTTGAGGCTAAGCGTTACCTTTATAGAATATATCCCTTAGAATGCTCATCGCCCACCTGACGATGTTCCGAAAGCATTCATCCATACAAGTCCGTCCGGGGTTCGAATGGAACCGAAGGCACTATTCCTACTACATCCATTTTGGAAATATCCTCAGAATTAGTAGCGACTAGCCCTTGCACTTCACTGCTCCATCTTTGAATCCAAACTCGTTTTCCCACGAAAACAGACAAATCAGATCAAAGTGGTTTTCGAGAAATAAATCTCGATCCCCGTCTCTTCGAAATGATCAACGCATTTGTCCAATATTGATAATCGGTTATTTAACTATCAATTAATATTCAGAAACAACCATCAAACAATAAATAATTTCCCAAATTATTTATTAGCTTCACAAGATATATTTCTATTTTCAACCCTTTGAAAACAGTTTCAAACCCTCTTTCTTTTTTTCAGAATAAACTTTCCCAAGTATTTTCTATCTCCACTGAAATCACCAAGCACAAATCTAGATTTTTAAAATAATTTAAAACACTTTACTTTGAAATATACTTTAAAACATTTAAGTTAAATTACTTCAATAATTTGTTAAAAATACATACTGTATGAATATTTGAAAATAAAGTTACTTGATAAAATATAAAACTAGATTTTCACTTTTAAAAACAAGATACTAAATCACTCTTTAAATAATTACTGCTATAAAAGATTAAAGAAAATACTTACTTTAGAATTTAAATATTAGAAATAATAAATTTTCCAAAACTTGCTTTTTAAAACAACTTTAAAATCTTTTAACTTATATTTAAAAAATTTCTTTGAAAACGTACTTGGTTATCCCGAGAAAAATTCCAACTTCAATCACTTAAATCAATTTCCCAAATTGATTTCCAATTTACTCCATTTGAAATAAATATCTTTACTTTCTTAATTCATTTCAAAGTTCGTTAATTATGGACTTTATTATTATTATTATTTCCCGTTTGATTTTAAATCTTTTTAACTAAAATATATGAATTTCAGCTTTTCCCAATTTCTTCTTTATTCTTTTCAATAATTTAAATCTTAAATTTTAAATAAATGTTTTGTTCTTTTAAATAATATCATTGAAGGTTAAAACTCATTAACTTTCTGTTTACTCAAATTTCCTTTCTATACTCAAGATTTATTTATTAGAATTTTAAAGTCACTTTATTTCTTTTCCAATTCATTTTTAAACTTATTTAAATTTCTATAATTATTTTACTTATAATTTCACTTCTTTTATTATCTTTCCAAAATACAATTTATATATTTTTGGTAATTTATCATACTCAATTATATCCAATCGAACCATAGCATTCAATATTCCAATATAATTCATCTTAGAATATCAAATAATCACAGCAGAGGGTATTAAATAATTTAAATAAATGTTGAGGGATCCAGTTGGATCCCTCCAACCTGTTTTCCCTGCATCCACAGACATTAGCACAATATAAAATGCCAATTCCAAAATATACCGCACTATAGCACATCTATCAATTCAACCATTCAAACAATTATTTAAATTTAAATTTAAATTCAGCTGAGTGAGATTAACTCACCTTTGCTTTTTATTTGCAATCCACTTCTTTATTGCCTTGGTTTTTCTGATCTTTGACCTAGAATAACAATTTATATGATTTATCGAACAATCAATTTTAAACCTTGAATAAACAATTTATACGGTTTATCAATATTCAAAATAAATCGAACAATTAACTTCCAATTTAAAATTTGATTAACAATTGATTTGGTTTAAAACTGATTTCCCCTAATGAACTTCCATCAGTAACTCAAATAATTGATTATCCAATTAAACAAATTACTTCCTTTATATATTTTAAATAAAACAATGAGTTCAAGTATGTACTTTTATTACTATTATTTTTTCTGTTTACATGCCGTGTTTTAAAAAAAATAGAATTGTTTTGTATCCTTCTGTAAATTAAATTCCTATCTATATAGTAAAACCAATATAAATATTGATTATCACTAATTTCTGCGTGATCGTTTATATTCAACTGAACTTAATGCAAAAGAATTAAGGACTAACTCCTCACCACGATTACCTATAGCCCTTCCTCCATTGCAGCGAACATGACAAACCCACCGGCCTCTCAACGCCGCAGCCTTCAAGCCTTTGCCCTAGCCACCACGAATCCCTACCTCGTCACCACGTTCCTTGTTCGCATGCGAAATCGCAGCCCTCGCGTGCTCGAATCATCCACAACCAGCCACGAAAACCCTCAGACAAGGCAGCCTTGTTGTTGTCGCCTTTCCTTCATGATGCCGACGTGCTGCAGTTCCCAAACCCTAGCCCTAAACGCGAATCCCCTTGCGAATGTTGCCATCGATGACTCGACTACCCAAAATCACGATGCCACGAAAACCCTAATCTTCGCGTGCGCGCCCAGATTTGACTTCGCGACGGCACTACCTCGTGCGACCCTTCTTCGCGAATTCGAGCTTACCATATTTTTTTAGAATCGAATTCGGTTTCGATTTTAGAAGAGGGAAGAAAGAATAAGACTGTCGCCATTTTTATTTTATTTTAGTCTGTTATTCGCTCGAATTGAAAAGAAGAAAAAGGGGTGCGAGGCTTTAATTAGAAGGCTCGGCTTGGCTTTCAGAAGAAGGTAGAACGCGAGTACAACTCTTTGCCTAGTGTTGAAACCAATAAAATATGTAATTTATCTTTTGAAAATAGTACTATATTAAATACATCTACATATCTTTTTTTAAATTCAAATTTAAATTTGAAACTGTCACAATTACGCAATTCGAAACCTCGATCGTATGGAGAAGATAGCTTCTTGAAGCACTAAACATTAGATTTTCGATATAAATTCCAGCGCGTTTACATGTCGTATGCTCACATGACAACTCCAAACACCACGAAAATTGAAATCCGATAATAATTCAATATTACGGATCCAATGGAACTGGTTTCGTTGAATTCCGAGACTGTGCATCGGAAAGCTATTTTTAAATATCAATTTAAACGATAAAATTTCAAAACCGAACAAATCATTGTCAAATTCAATTTTACAAGTTCTATTATCCTCAGTATTATCAATATAAATTTTATAAGCCTTCAAATTATTTTTAACAGGCTTAGAACTCCATATTTAGCATTTTACCCAACTTCAAATTATTTAATTCAATAATTAATCATCAAATAAATTGTGATATTGGAATTCAAGTTAATATTTAACCCTTAAATATTTAAAATTAATTTAACTATTTCAAATTTAAATGCTTAAAAATTCCGGGTCGTCACAGTAATTTAAAGAGCTTTAATTATGATAAATAACTTAAAAATTAAAGTTAATTAATATGGAATTTTCAAGTCTAGCCTGGTAATTGCAATCAATTTTTATTTTATGAAATGAATATGTTTGTAAAATAAATGATGTCCTTTGAATTGATAAAATAAAACACAGTTTTAATTGTACATTTTGTAACAAATGTATTTAGCCTGAAATCATAGTTTAATTGATGCCTAAATGAATAAATTTGCAAAGAAATTGATCGTTATATTTACTATGATAAATTACTTTATTTATGAAATGGAAATGTTTGGAAATTGAATAATTATGGTTTAAGTGGAAAAGTGTATTTTCAAAATATGACTTAACTTGATAATTGGAAATTTGTTTTTAATTGAAATTGTTAAGTATATAAATGGAATTTAGTCTTGCTTATGAAGGGGGTATTTTAAAATAAAGTGGTAAGTTATTTATTGAAATAAAAGAAGTAAAAGAATGTGTTTTTGACTTAATAAATGAATTATATTTTAATTTGGATATCTATTGATAAAATTTTATTTTATTAAATCATAAGTTAAATGATATCCAAATGAATATTTTGAAGTGGGAAATGTGATTTTTATAAGTTAAATTGGCTAAAAATTGAAATTTTAATGTAGCTAAAATATACAATGTTTTTGGAAAGTTTATAATTGAATGAATAAACTCATAAATGCTACAACTTTGAAATGAATATTATTTGACATTGAATTTAAATGGTTAAACAATCTTGTTTGGAAGATATTGACATTGAATTTAGATGGTCTAAATAAATATGTTTCAAAGTGTTTGGTTTCAGAGTTGGTCTAACTTGAAAGTAATATGATTTTGGAAATGAATTTATTGGAAATTGTATTTAATTAAGGATTGTCCTTATATTTATTAATTTGAAACTTATTGAAATTAAAGATTTAAGAATATGACTTTATAAAGTGGCTTGGTTTAAGATAATTTAAAGGAGTATTTCAAGTTATTCAGAGATTTGGAAATGTGGGTTTTGTTTAAATGATATATTGGTTTGGTTTTGAAATGAAATAATATAGTATTTAGTTTTGAAATGGATATTATTTTGGAAAGTAATGGTATTTGATTTTTTAAATGGTTTTGGAATAGAAATGTTTTGAAATAAATATCAGTGGGTAATAATAACGTTTGGCTGTTAAAGAGACCGGGATCGAAAATTGTCATACTCTCTGCCAACTCCGAAAACCACTTTAACAACCGCGTACGTGATGGAGATCCCAGAATGAAGTAGGATGGTGACGACATTCCACTAAGGTATATACGTGGACCCAACTCCCGTGAGTTGGCATAAGGTGGCTAAAACAGGAGCAATTGACGGGCTAATGAGGTCACTCCTCTGATCGGACACACTCCTTCGCTACTATATTCGGACTTTGAGATTGATTCGGTGACTACTTTTGATTCTTTTGATTCTTTTGATTTAGGGGTATGGTTCGAGGTGGGCGGTAGTAGCTGCTACGCGTTACCACCGGCCCGGAAGTATAATTGGTATATCTACCCTGGCATTGCCTAGTTGTGCCGTGTCACCTATCGTAGCGCGCCTTGTACGAGTTTGATTTGTGTCGTACCTATGGAGTATCCTCTGGTAGCCTCCCGATCAGGAGGTATTATGGTACTGTATAGACTATTGGCACTATTACGTATTAAGGGCCATATGGGTAACCCCTTAACGCTATTTAAAAGTAAGTTTATTTTACTATAGGCATTATTATAACAGTGAAATATTACTACATAGTAAATAGTTTAACGAATCCTTAGAGGATGGGTGGTCCCAAGCATCCTTTAAGTTACTTGTACCTTATATTACAGTTCAATTGAGTTGGTTTACATTTTATAAGTATGTATGTCCTGACTCGAGTGTTTTGTGTTTTGCTTTACGCTCAGGTCAGACTGAGTGATACAGTATTAGAGACTCATCTTCGGAGTTGGAGCTTTGCTTAAAGATCCAGATATCTATTTCAATTTCGTATCCAGTCGATTCCAGTTATTCAGTTGATTTCAGATTTGTATTCAACTTTGTACTTGATTATCATCTTGTTACTTCTGTTGTATCTTGTTTAACTCTGATGTGTGTGTGTGTGTGTATATAGTAGCTTCATAAACTACTATCTCTTTACTTCCGCTGCATTATATTACTCTGTGTTTGTGATCTGTGATTTATTTATTTACTGTGTATTCTGAGATTTGCCAAATTTAAATTACAATTCGGTATTTTGAACAATTCAAGTCCGACATGTGTGGATGCGAATGGTTGAAAATAACAGGTCGTTACAAAATTTGTTCCATCTAATTCCGACCTTTGTAGCTCCGTTTATCAAGAATTGTCGTTGTCGTTCAATTTCGAAGCGGTAAGTGTGGCAACAGATGAAATATCACTATGAACACCGTAGCATTGATTTGATTCCATCATTGGATTTGTCTCGCCTCGCTGATCTCCGTGGTATATTTTTTTCTTCTTCATATTTTGGCTTCCATGGCAAAATGATGTATGGTTGAGATAGTGGTCTGCGACCATGCCCGAAGTCATAATTGCACACATTTTTTCAGCCTACATTATTTCTTTTCACAACCATCATTTTTTCCCTTCCATGAGCAGCTTAACTTATTAAATGCTGCATTTAATGCTCTGTTCCCTCTGTATTTATATACATGCTCCCTCATTCGCTTCGTTCTGCCTTGCTTGGAGAAGAGAGAAAAGTATTCATACCTTACACGTAAATATTTTCTTCCCTTCCTCTTTCCTTTTATACACCCACTCCCTCCGCCTGTCCCAGTCCGCTCCAGCCACTTCACCCAATAACCCAACCCCACCTCCGCCTCCCTCCCTCTGCTAAAGCCTAGTCCTATGCCACCTCCTCACAACCACCACAACCCATTCAACGCCACTGATTTCACCGCACCCTCTCCTGAAGCAAGCACCACCCACTGAACCCAGCTTCCACTTGCCTTCACTACTCCACTGACACCCTCCGAGCACCGTCATAGTTCCACTGCTCCGCCCCGCTTTCCAGCCACCCTCATCGAAGCCCGTAGCCCACTGATCACCCTCCCAAGCCTTCGCTTGAACCACCAACCCCTCTGCCCTTCTTCTCCGCCTGACTCATCACCCAGCCCACCTTCCACTGCCGAACAACCGACCACTCACCAACCACCATCATCCCCTGCTTCCTCGCTCGAGCGCCCTCCTCTTTCCACCCTCACCGAAACCCACCAATCTACCACCCTATCCTCTGCCTCACAAGACCATTCCCCCGCCGAAGCTAGCCTCGAGCTGCCTGCGGCCCAGTCCACCAACCTGACCCATGACCGAAGCCCCTCCTTGCTTCGCCCTCTCCGCCTAACCTTTCGCTTGTTTTAGTCACCTGCCTTAGCTGCAACCACCCGACCACCCACTTGGACCCGCAGCGAACCCGCATACCCAACAGCCCAAACCCGCTACTGAATCCAACCAATAACTTTGCCTATTCCATCACCTTGATTGCACATAGACCACTTCGTCAAACCGTATGTGGCAGTATAGCATAACTCGTGTACGTGTACATGTGTCTGTATCACCTTATCACCCTATCCAGTTGCCGAAAGCCGCAAAGGTAAGCGATTTTAAGCTCACGATTAGATTTTCACATGCAAGTATCCTACGATATCTATAAATAATTAGTTGATAAAAATGATTGAAATTGGGTTTGGAAACCATGGATATTTGATGCTGTGATATACGACTTTGCTGAAATAGTTGAAATTATTGATTAGGATTCCAATTGCATGTGAAACCGTTTAACTATGAATTTTTTTGAATATTGGATGTTGATTGACTTATTGATGCCCTATCACTTTTATATTGTTGTTGTATGCAATGAACTGGACAAATGAACTGGACACCAAATATGGGTTGAAATGATATATACCCAAATTAAATCACTTAACCTAGGATAGAAAATTAAATAATAAACACCAATTGGTCAATTGAATTTATTTTAGATACTTAATATTTAATTTTGAAACAAATACATAATTCAGAAATTTAATGTGAAACTACAATTTAAATTTATATTGAAATTAATAATTAATTTTGAAATCTATTAAGTTAATTTAGATTTTAAAATGAAATATCAATTGCACCATTTTAAATTATGAAATTAAATTAAAAATGATTGTGTTAAATATATATGAGATTTAAACTCGTTAAGTTGGTTATTTGAAATTTAATGTAATTTGTTAATATTGTATTTGTTCTTAAATTTTAAAAAAGATCAGGTTTAATTAAAAAGAGAATTTTAATTGATTTTATTGAATTAATATAAAGGATAGACTAAATTGTTTTCAATTAAAGTATAATTAATAACTGTGTACGTGGAGCGATGATCCAAAATGAAGTGGTTAGATTTCGCATACGTTTGCTGGATTTGAAGAAAGATAACACTAATGGATTTGTTTGGCACTTGCGCCAATTTAAAATGAATAAAACAGGAGCCGTAACGGCTAAACAGGTTAGCTACCCTGAGCGGACATACTTCTTCGTTTATTCTATTTATTACTATTGGTGATCACCCTTCGATTATAAGAGTGTTGGACGCGGTGGGCGATCATGGCTGTGATGCGTTACCACCAGCCAGAAAGGGTAAACTAGTAGTATCCTACCTTGTGCATTGCCTCATGTGTCTTGTCATACTTTTATCCCTATACGAGACCACTATGACTTTGATTTAGTGTCGTCATATCACGGCGCATCATTGACTATCGATGTGCTACTGGTGGTGTCAAATGCAAACTGTACGATAATGCTTAAAAACATGTTGAGGAGGATCAATGTAAAGCCTTAATGCTAAGAAAAATATTTACTTTACTTATAGACACTACATATATAGTGTATATTATTGTGTGTGTGTGTGTGTGTATAGTTTGATGGATCCTAAGGAGATGGAAAATCCCGTAACATCTCTTGAGTTGCTTGTACATGTTCAATTGAGTAGGACTGGTTACATGAGGGATTTTAGTCCTGACTCGAGTATATTGTTTTACTTTATGCTTGGGTCATCCTGAGTATTAAAGTATGTGAGCATGCTTATTTTGGGTGCCGAAGACTTGTCGAAGACACCACTCTATCCAATATTAGTTATCTATGTTCATTTTGGCTTGTATCAATAAACTTATATGTATCTCTAGTATTGTATAATTAGTCTAAAACTCTAATGTATTTTGTGTAGTAGCTTCATGAACTACTATGTACATTATTTATATCCGCTACGAGATTCTTATTGTTCTGTGTGATTCTGTGTTGATTTTTTTTAAACCCCAAATTGATAATCTATCTAATTTGAATGGTTTAAGTTGAACAAGGATGGTTTATTGTCAGCTTAAGTTGTTCGAAAAGGATCGGTCGTCACAGTTGATATCGAAGCTTTGGTTTAGTGACTACCTTAGCCTAAGGGGTAAAAGCATTAGGAATAGGGTTAATAATGCCCTATATTGAGTAGAATCATTCTTGAGAGAGCGTATTTGAAAATATAATACGTTTTAAAAATCCAATCCGTTTTCAAAATTTCTATTGATTCGAGTTCATTTTCCTTTTTAGAAATTCACTTTGATTAGGATTTTCTTATGTTTCATGCTTTTCCATGTTTTAAATGCACCCTTGACTTTTCGGATAAGCAACAGCAAAAATGCTCGAGGTCGGGGAAGGGGAAATTGCCTCGTACCAGCTGCTGCTACACCAGATGCACCTGTTGCACCAGTTCCACTAGTTAAATTTACTATGCTTTGCAAAGAGTTCACACAGCTTGGTAGTACTAAATTCTTAGGGTTCGAAGACATTATTGAAGCTCAGTAGTGGCTTAAGAGCTTGGAAAGGATCTTCACTGGACTTGAGATTTCTGATGCCCAGAAGCATCAGTTGGCCGCTTGACAGTTGGAGGATGCTGCTCAAGATTGGTAGGAATCTATTACTACCCACACTAAAGAAGCAAACATCACTTGGGCGCAGCTCAAGGAAGTATTCATGACCCAGTGGATGCCTGAAGCTTGAAAATCTCAGTTATATTGCAACTTTATGGATCTTAAGCAGGGAAGCATGTCATTTTCAGAGTATGAAAGGAAACTTAACAAGCTGTCCAAGTTTGGATCTGCTTTTATCGATACTCCACTTAAGCAGAATGAGAAGTTCATAGCCGGCGCTCGTCCTGAATATTATGACCGTATGACTTTCATGGCACCTGCACCAGTCTTATGGATATGGCCCTTAGATATGAAAACTCGAGTTCGAAGGGAGCATCGGTTGTTCACTTTGCAACTCCTTCAGCAGCTTCCAATAATGCCAAGAAGAGAATGCCTAACTTTGAGCAGCTGAAGAAGAATCGGTAGAACATGAGCGGGATTGGACATTGTTAGAGGTAGCCCATTGATATCTCTTCTATCACTTGCTTCAAGTGCGATCAAAATGGTCACTATGCTAATTGTTTCCCAGTTTCTATGAAGTGTCAGTTCTACCAGTTCAGATGACCAGGAAAGATCTTTGCTACATTTGCTTACAGCCTGGCCACTTCAAGAGAGATTGTCCCGCCCAAAAGAAAGGAACCCAATCAGGAGTCTTCGCAGTGACTGCTTCTACTTCTAAGGTAGAAGATGACAAAGTTACACTTCAAGGTATTTTTTAATTGCACGATTTACCTGTTCGTGTTTTATTTGACACTGGAGCGTCTCATAGTTTTATATCGGTTGATTTATGTGATAAATATGAGCTTATTTTAAAACCCGAACGTGCATCTAAATCCTTCTGTGTATCAAATCCCATCGGTGGACCCATAAACCTTAGAATAATCTATAAAGGAATGAAAATTCTGAAGGATGGCAGACACCATTTCACCGGAGATTTTTATGTCCTAGGTGTAACGACCCTGAAATTCAAACACAGTTTAAAATTTTAAATATCGCTTATTTAGTGTAGAATTTCGAATTTCCTCAAACAAATTCCGATGCTATTCAAACTTCATATTTGGAATGCGTCTAATTAAACATAGCAACTGGTAAATTTTCGTCCGGAAATATGAAAGTTTATTTCGCGCATAAACTTACTTCAATTTAAATCTGTTAGTAATCGATGAAAATAAACCGTTTTCGAAACCTAAATATTTTTAAATAGAAAAATTCTAAATCGTCTTCTGAGCAAGACGTCATTTTTCGTTTTTCCAAATTCGGACTTCTTTAGCTCCGTCGTTCTTATTTTTCGACGTTTTACTGCATTTCCTTCAGTAGAAAATTTCGAAATTTTATAATTCAATCGAATCACTAATATCTGTATACCGTTTTGATCGTCTCGTGGTGCTGATCTCTACGATATATTAAATTCTGTGTTTTGAAGTCCGATACGCAGCGTAATCCGTGAAAAACGATTTCGTGTCGGTACATATGCAACAAGTGTCAAGTGTCTTTAGTTTCTTTTGTCTTTCAGTTACCCAAGTGAACTGAAAGGTTGATTAATTCTAGCCAGCTGCTAGATTGAGACGTTTGCTTTTCCACACATTGCAGAGTAATTATATTTGTGTCAGTTTATATTGATGGAAGGCTCGGAAGACTGCATACGTTTCTGCTTCGTACCTAGCCAGATCATTGTATATAAAGAAGTAGATATAATAACCTAAGTTTATATTTATATTGCTTACAGCTGTCCATTTTTTTTCCTTTTCCATCTGCTAATCTCCTTTTTTTTATATAAGTCCTGCTACTCCTTTTCTATACTCGCATGTGCTTCCATCTCTTCTTCCTCCTCACCACCCAGGCTTGGCCTTTCATTAGCCACACCCTCTACCGACCAAAAACATCAAAGCACCGCCACCAACACCCAGCCTAAGCCGAGCTCAAAAGCTCGCCCAGACCTCCAAGATCGAGCATCCATGCTTCGTCTCCGCTGTTTAACTACCCTCCACCCCTTGCCTCCTCCTCCCATCACGTGTCAACCACCGTAACAGCCATGGCAAGGCCTCACACAACCACCTGTTCATCACCGATCAGCATCAACACTTCAGCCACCACAGGCTCATCGGCCTCACCACCCCGCCCACTATCACGCGACCATCACCCTCCGCAACTGCCCACTTGCCACATTCTACCACCACCCAACGTCATAACCATTCCACCCGAACCCATCACCTTCTCCGACCAAGCCTGCGCCTCCCTTGTTCCCAGCATAGCCGGTCGATCCACCTTGGACTGAGAGGCCATCTCCACCATCGTACCCTCCTCCAGCTGTTCCACCTCACCACCTCAACAGCCGAAGCCGCTTCCAAGACCACCTACGGCCTAAAACCACCATGCTCGGCCATCTCCGCTCCTCCACCTCGCCACGCTTTGAACCACCATCTGCCCCTCTACTGACCTCTCCACCCTATGTTGCAGCTACCGCCACCGTTTCCTCCTTCCCTCCAGCAGCAGTTCAGGGCCTCGCTTTCGCCATATTGAGCCAACCAACCCGAACCTCTCGCCGCTGCCGCCTTAGGCCTTCACCGATCTCCATGCCACCGACTCCCAACCCTCTGACCCACCGTGCGCCAAAGCCACTCCACCTTGCTCGGCCTGTCTTTGAATTCATAGGTATATATGTATATTTTTATTTAGTAGTATAGGTAGTATATATATGTCCTATTTTAGTGGATAGTAAATTTGTCTGGCTGTACAGGGCCTAAAATTTTATGCAAGATTAAGTATAGTTGTTTATATAGTAGGTTTGCATGCATATGTATATAGAAGTTCGGTCTTCATATGTGTTCATGTGGGTAAATATATTTATATATTATTAAAAGTATCATATTGCCTGCTGCTCACTTGCTGTATTTTGAGGTCGGAATAGCTTTATAACAAATTTCAAAACATATATTTGGAGAAGGAATATATACATAGACGTGTGTAGATGGAAAAAAAAGGAGTATGCAAAGTATATATGTACTATAAAAGTAAATGCAGTAACTCATGATATAGTTTTGGTTGCTATAGTATATTGTTTTGTTTTTTTAGCTGGGTATATAAGTTTGAATACTAGTGATGTTAGTTTCTACAGTGAGTTTAAATAATATTGGTTGATTTCTGAAAAGTATGGGCGTGCTATGCATAAATTTTGTACCTTATACTTTTAAGTATTATGTATAGATAAGTTGTTAAGAAAGTTAATTATATAATATGTTATATAGATTTATGCCTGACCTGTTAAGCTTTGTTTTAAAAGTAGGTATATATAGTCTTTTATAAAGCTTTGTTTATTACGGCCCGTGTTTACAGTCTGCATATATAAGAGTTAAGATTGGGTTTATATTTTCCTCCTATACAATTTACATAAATTTATATATATGTGTGATTGCAACCTGTTTTCAGTATTGAATAAAAAGTAGTCATATAGAAATTGATTGTTGCGAACGTATGTTAGTACGTTGTATGAATATGTTAGATAAGGGGGTATAAACTATTTTATAAGTTATACAGTCTGTATTTTGGTAAAGCCTTATAAATGGTAGTGACGATGTAATGCTTATTTAAATATTTTTAAATAGCTATATACATACGCACGAATTTATATTTTCATCTTGGTTTTTACAGTTATATATAAATGTATGTACGCGTTTTGTTTTTTTTGTAAAGGAAATGGATACGTATATTTTAATATATATAAAGCAAGTGATGTCGTTTAAACAGATATTGAGTTTATAATATATACGTATATTTTAATTTGAATATTTGGTTAAGGAAAATAGTATAATTTATACATCTCGTTTAAAACTTTATATTAGGCTAAAATTGATTTGCTCCCATCGATTACTGTTAGCAGATCTGGTCATCAAATTAGTGACTATCAACCATGATCGTTGAGTTCGTGCCGATTTGCTTTGCTTGGATTCGTAACTCAATTTCTATGTCCGTATCACTGTGCGTATCTGGGTTATCTTCTCGCGCATCTCTAGCCTCAAAAGGTGAGCAATCACTCACGATTAATATTCTTTTATTTATTAAATTTGATTTCAATTGGAACGACAATTGAAATATACTGCTGTCATTTATTGCACTGTTATTTATGTATCAGTTCACCTTTGACATCTGACACCGTTATCTATTATGTATGCAATAATAATCCAATTTGGTTGATAATTGATTGATTGTTGTTATATTGGATGTTAAGTTGTAATGTATAAAGTGATAAATATTATGCAATTGAATTTGACGTAGGATAATTAAAATTTGAACCGACATATATGTTGAATTTGATGAGTTAAATTTGACCCTGTTAATTATTAAATTAATTGACATATAGAATAGTGATAAATTACACTTTGAACCATTGAACGTATATTGGATTGATTGCTGTAGTATGAAATTGAAATTTAATGACAAGTGCAAAAACCGTATAAAATAATAGTGTAATAATCTTTAATCTACATGAAATGATAGTGTAGATTCTAGAAATAATTATATTAATTCGCACAAATAACAACATGAATTAATACGATTATTTCGGGATTATTCGAATTGATTATTGAATTGTTATTGATTGATGTTATGGCTTATTTATTTATTTTAACACCATCCCTGCTATCACACTGCAAGTTCCCTTTGCCATGCTTTGATTTTGAATTGAAATGGAATCGGGTTGAAATGATAAATACCCAAATGAACTTGACTTAGGATAGAAAATTGAATAAAACCCGATTGGTCAATAATTTGATATGAGATAAAATAAAGATTTTATTTGAATAATAAAGTTTTGAAATAAAATTGGAACGTAAATTTTGATGAAAGGAAAATGTTAATACTGGAATCTGAAACAAAATGTTAATGTAATAACTGATGAAAGAACGTTGTTTGAAAGGAAGTATTTAACAAGTAAATTTGGAATTATTCATTGAACTAAGTTTGAAGTGATTCAATAATTAAATTTGAATTTATAATTAAGTTGAAATTATCAAGTTTTGAAATTATTAATAATTAAGTTGAAATTATTTAATAATTGAATAAGATTGAATTCTTTTATAAGAGATTTAACTTTTGAATAAGTGAATTTGAACTTCGTTAATAAATGAAATTGGGTTTCTTTTTTTATTAAGTTTTGGAAAATTTATTTAAGTAAGTTAAAGTGAAATTTGATTTCTCAAATATATGAAATTTAGTTTCGTTATTAATTGAGTTTTTAAATTTGTAACTATGTAAAGAATAAGTTAAATTGAATTTCTTGGCAAGAAATAAATGTGTTTTATTGAAATTAATGTAAGAATTGTAATTTATACATATATTTTAATTTGAATATTTGGTTAAGGAAAATAGTATAATTTATACATCTCGTTTAAAACTTTATATTAGGCTAAAATTTATTTTCTCCCATCGATTACTGTTAGCAGATCTGGTCGTCAAATTCGTGCCTATCAACCATGATCGTTGAGTTCGTGCCGATTTGCTTTGCTTGGATTCGTAACTCAATTTCTATGTCCGTATCAGTGTGCGTATCTGGGTCATCTTCTCGCGCATCTCTAGCCTCGAAAGGTGAGCAATCACTCACGATTAATATTCTTTTATTTATTTAATTTGATTTCAATTGGAACGACAATTGAAATATACTGCTGTTATTTATTGCACTGTTATTTATGTATAAGTTCACCTTTGACATCTGACACCGTTATCTATTATGTATGCAATAATAATCCAGTTTGGTTGATAACCGATTGATTGTTGTTATATTGGATGTTAAGTTGTAATGTATAAAGTGATAAATATTATGCAATTGAATTTGACGTAGGATAATTAAAATTTGAACTGACATATATGTAGAATTTGATGAGTTAAATTTGACCTTGTTAATTATTAAATTAATTGACATATAGAATAGTGATAAATTACACTTTGAACCATTGAACGTATATTGGATTGATTGTTGTAGTATGAAATTGAAATTTAATGACAAGTGAAAAAACCGTATAAAATAATAGTGTAATAATCTTTAATCTACATGAATGATAGTGTAGATTCTAGAAATAATTATATTAATTCGCACAAATAACAACGTGAATTAATACGATTATTTCGGGATTATTCGAATTGATTATTGATTGTTGTTATGGCTTGTTTATTTATTTTAACACCATCCCTGCTATCACACTGCAAGTTCCTTTTGCCATGCTTTGATTTTGAATTGAAATGGAATCGGGTTGAAATGATACATACCCAAATGAACTTGACTTAGGATAGAAAATTTAATAAAACCCGATTGGTCAATAATTTGATTTGAGATAAAATAAAGATTTTATTTGAATAATAAAGTTTTGAAATAAAATTGGAACGTAAATTTTGATGAGAGGAAAATGTTAATACTGGAATCTGAAACAAAATGTTAATGTAATAACTGATGAAAGAACGTTGTTTGAAAGGAAGTATTTAACAAGTAAATTTGGAATTATTCATTGAACTAAGTTTGAAGTGATTCAATAATTAAATTTGAATTTATAATTAAGTAGAAATTATTAAGTTTTGAAATTATTAATAATTAAGTTGAAATTATTTAATAATTGAATAAGATTGAATTCTTTTATAAGACATTTAACTTTTGAATAAGTGAATTTGAACTTCGTTAATAAATGAAATTGGGTTTCTTTATTTATTATGTTTTGGAAATTTTATTTAAGTAAGTTAAAGTGAAATTTGATTTCTCGAATATATGAAATTTGGTTTCGTTATTAATTGAGTTTTTAAATTTGTAACTATGTAAAGAATAAGTTAAATTGAATTTCTTGGAAAGAAATAAATGTGTTTTATTGAAATTAATGTAAGAATTGTAATTTAAGGATTTTGATTTGACAAATTTAATTTAATTAAATCTGTAAGTTTTGATATAATAAAGTTAACTTAAGTGATTGATTTAATGACTTGGAAATTAAAAAGAATTGTTTTGAATGATAAATTAACTTAACGAATATTGAATGAAATCGATAAATAAATTTAAATTGATTTGAATGTTAAATTTAATTAATTTAATTAATTTCGGAATAAAACCCTTGTACGAACTTGAATCAATATTTGAATTGTTTAAATATGATTTGAAATTGAATTATAAGATTTTGAAATGGTAATTTGGAAGTTTTGAAATGTAAATTACGGAAATTGATATAGAAAGACAAATGGAATGTTATTACAAATTCTAATTGAAATTGTTATTGATTGTTTTGAAATATGTTAAACGACCAATCGGTGAAATAAATACGTAGTTATTAAAGAGACCGGGATTGGATATGGACATACTCTCTGTCGATACCGAAAACCACTATAATAGCTATTACACGCGGAGTGTTGATCCAGAATGAAGTGGATGATTTGGTGAACGCGTTGACTGAAAAAAGAGAACGAGATTGGATGACCCCTCACATGACTAAAACAGGAGCCGCGCCGGGCCATTGAGGTTCGCCACCTCTAGCGGACACACTTCTTCGATACCATATCTATTACTTTTGTGATTCGATTTGGGTGCACCCCTCGATTTGGGAGTGTTGTTTCGCGGTGTTGAGGTAGCTGCTGGCTAGGCTCAACATCAGTCCGGATCACGCAACTACTAGTATCCTAGTTGGTATCGCCTCATGTACCTTGTCATACTGATTTTCCTATTCGCGACCACTACATTTTTTTTTGTGTTATACCTATGGGGTACCCTTTGATAACCACTAGTTTACGGTGGGGTTTACGGTGCTGTATAGACTATGGCATTATAAAAATGTGTTAAGGGGGATAATGGTAACGCCTTAACGCTATTTTAATACTTTATATTACTGATAGACATTATCTACTTAGCGTACATTACTACCTAATAGCTAGTTTAACGGATCCTTAGAGGATGATTATTCCAACGTCCTTTGAGTTACTTGTATTTCGATTGCTATTTCACTTGAGCTGGATTTATTGATATAAGAATATTAATCCTAACTCGAGTGTTTTGTGTTTTGCTTTACGCTCGGGTCAGACTGAGTGTACCAGTATTCGAGACTCACCTTTGGAGTTGGAGCTTTGCTTGAAGATCCACCCATCTATTCTGCTTTCAGCATTTGATGATTTCAGTGATGTATTCTGATTTGTAACCGATGTATCATGTTTTTCGTTGCATCTGGTATAACTCTGATGTATCTTATATATTTATATAGTAGCTTCATGAACTACTATCTCTTATACTTCCGCTGCATATTATTACTCCGTGTCTGTGATCTGTGACTATTTACTTACTGTATACCTCAGTTTTGCCAAATTTTAATTAACAATTTGGTATTTTGAATTATTCAAATCTGACATGTGCGGATGCGTATAGTCCAAAATAGCGGGTCGTTACAGTTGGTATCAGAGCTTTGGCTCTAGGCAAAATTTAGCATATAGAGTAAATGTATTTACAGGATTACTCTCATTCGAGTTTCAATCTCTTCCTTTCGATTCAATCCCTTTGAATTTTGGAACGTTCCCTCGGTTCTGAAATTCATTCTTGTCCCTCACTATTCGTCTTCTTTCAATTCTGGAGTATTCCATAACTCCACTTCGAATAACCTTTATAATGAATCGGCGGTCTCGCCCAACTTCGAATGATTTGTAAAGGGGTGAAACTCCTTTACATTAGGCATTGATTTACCGGAGATTTCTGTATCCTCGGTTTACGAAGCTATCTATCTCCCGCTATGCCTGAATTCCATCTCTTGAGATCGAATGTTGATTTACCTCGAAATCTAGCATCGACCTTATTCTTGAAGTTACGGTCGATCTGGTTAAGGTTGCCCGTGAATTGAATAAGCTTATCCATCTCCGGATTTTGTTAATTGAATTATCTTTTCTTTGTTTCAAACTTATTATCGAATCAAAATTCTCTTTGATTTGATTTCCATCAAATTTTGAATCTCTATCCTGGCCTTGAAATCCATTGTTGTATCGTCAAGCGAGGAAGTGTCTTTGAAAATTAATATTAAAAATGTTTTACATATATTGTGTTGTTTGAGTTGTTGATGTTGATTTGGGTTTTCGATCGATTCGTCTGATCAACGCTATCGATAGGATTTCCAAAACACTTGAACCTAACAAACTGACACAATAGTATTTTCGAATTTGGTGAATAAAATAGTTTTGTATGATTATATTATATATAAGTATAGATTTCTCTGAAATCAAATTGTTAATTTGTTGTCTGGAATAATAATAAATGAATTTATAAAGCTTGGTTATATTTTGATTTGGAATTCAAATGGATTTAAATTAGAATTTGAGAATTTAATTTCCGGTGATTTCAAACTTGGCTTTAAAAGTTTTAAAAGGTATATTGCTTAAAGTATTTTCGAATAGAAATCTTTTCAAAGAAATTTTAGATGTTTTAATCAGTGCTCTTCTCTTTGTCGCTGGAAAATAATTTCGGTGATGACGGCCGCATCATCGACATTCATTTTCGAGTTTCGAAGTGGAAAGACTATTCTGTAGCTTTGCTACGGTTTGTTTTGAAAAATAAATTGATTTGAATTTCTAAACATGACTTGATTTATAATATATATTGAAGATTTTAAATTTGATTTGATATATTATGAATATATATATTTATTTTATCTCAAGTTGTTTGAAGCTAATCAGAAATTAATTCTTAAAATTTGTTAAAGAATGATTTTACAATTTTAAATAAAGACAAATTATTTTATATAAATACTTAGCTTGAAATAACTGAATTGTAAAATTTTATTTGGATAATACTCAAATTGCAGTATATATAACTTACCTAAAAAAAAGGGGGGGTTAATTATGTAATTGAATATTATACAGTAGAAAATGAAATCAAGGGAATTTTTAATAAATTGAGTAGTTATAATAAATGTAAATACACTTAATATATATGTGATAGGGTATATTAAGTAGAATAAATTTAATAATAATTTGGAATAAAGAAAATTTAAATTCGTCAAAGAAGGTTTGGTTATAATAAATGACTTCAAATTTATGATCTTTGAAGTTGTTAATTTAAGAAAATTGGATACTATATAACATAAATTGTCTTTATAAATAAAATGTAAGTGCGTATAGTAAATGTTATTCGCTAAAATTTTAATTATAAATGTTTATGAGATAAATAGAATAATAAGTTGAATAAATAATAGGTATGATTAATTGAAGAAAATTTTGTTTTGAAAGTTAATAAATTGAATTAAGTCAACTTAAGAGAATATCTTGAATTAATTGAATTTAAATTGAATTTCATTTGAAAGGAATCTTTTGTACCTAACATTAATATATGTGAAATCAAATCAATTTTATGAAAATCGTGAATTTAAAGTCAAATTGTTAAATATAAATTAATTTAAATTGAAATTTCTATGGTTTAAATCAATTGTTTATTTTGTAATTCAAGTCTATTTCTTCTGGTTGTTTCTATTCTCCTACCTCCTTCCTTTTCGGGGACGAAAAGTTTTGAGTAGGGGAGAATGTAATGACCCTGAAATTAAGACTCAGTTTGAAATTTTAAAAATCGCTTATTTAGTGTAGAATTTCGAATTTCCTCAAACAAATTCCGATGCTATTCAAACTTCATATTTGGAATGCGTCTAATTAAACATAGCAACTAGTAAATTTTCGTTCGGAAATATGAAAGTTTATTTCGCGCATAAACTTACTTCAATTTAAATCTGTTAGTAATCGATGAAAATAAACCGTTTTCGAAACCTAAATATTTTTACATAGAAAAATTCTAAATCGTCTTCTGAGCAAGACGTCATTTTTCGTTTTTCCAAATTCGGACTTCTTTAACTCCGTCGTTCTTGTTTTTCGACGTTTTACTGCATTTCCTTCAGTAGAAAATTTCGAAATTTTATAATTCAATCGAATCACTCATATCTGTATACCGTTTTGATCGTCTCGTGGTGCTGATCTCTATGGTATATTAAATTCTGTGTTTTGAAGTCCGATACGCAGCATAATCCGTGAAAAATGATTTCGTGTCGGTACATATGCAACAAGTGTCAAGTGTCTTTGGTTTCTTTTGTCTTTCAGTTACCCAAGTGAACTGAAAGGTTGATTAATTCCAGCCAGCTGCTAGATTGAGACGTTTGCTTTTCCACAGTGCAAAGTAATTATATTTGTGTCAGTTTATATTGATGGAAAGCTCGGAAGTCTGCATACGTTTCTGCTTCGTACCTAGCCAGATCATTGTATATAAAGAAGTAGATATAATAACCTAAGTTTATATTTATATTGCTTATAGCTGTCCATTTTTTTTCTTTTTCCATCTGCTAATCTCCTCTTTTTTTTTAATATAAGTCCTGCTACACCTTTTCTATACTCGCATGTGCTTCCATCTCTTCTTCCTCCTCACCACCCAGGCTTGGCCTTTCATTAGCCACACCCTCTACCAACCAAAATCATTAAAGCACCGCCACCAACACCCAGCCTAAGCCGAGCTCAGAAGCTCGCCCATACCTCCAAGATCGAGCATCCATGCTTCGTCTCCGCCTTTTAACTACCCTCCACCCCTTGCCTCTTCCTCCCATCACGTGTCAACCACCGTAACAGCCATGGCAAGGCCTCACACAACCACCTGTTCATCACCGATCAGCATCAACACTTCAGCCACCACAGGCTCATCGGCCTCACCACCCCGCCCACTGCCACACGACCATCACCCTCCGCAACTGCCCACTTGCCACATTCTACCACCACCCAACGTCATAACCATTCCACCCGAACCCATCACCTTCTCCGACCAAGCCTGCGCCTCCCCTTGTTCCCAGCATAGCCGGTCGATCCACCTTGGACTGAGAGGCCATCTCCACCACCGTACCCTCTTCCAGCTGTTCCACCTCACCACCTCAACAGCCGAAGCCACTGCCAAGACCACCCACGGCCTAAAACCACCATGCTCGGCCATCTCCGCCCCTCCACCTCGCCACGCTTTGAACCACCAGCCGCCCCTCTACTGACCTCGCCACCCTATGTTGCAGCTACCGCCATCGTTTCCTCCTTCCCTCTAGCAGCAGTTCAGGGCCTCGCTTTCACCATATTGAGCCAACCAACCCGAACCTCTCGCCGCTGCCGCCTTAGGCCTTCACCGATCTCCATGCCACCGACTCCCAACCCTTTGACCCACCGTGCCCAAAGCTACTCCACCTTGCTCGACCTGTCTTTGAATTCATAGGTATATATGTATATTGTTATTTAGTAGTATAGGTAGTATATATATGTCCTATTTTAGTGGATAGTATATTTGTCTGGCTGTACAAGGCCTAAAATTTTATGCAAGATTAAGTATAGTTGTTTATATAGTAGGTTTGCATGCATATGTATATAGAAGTTCGGTCTGCATATGTGTTCATGTGAGTAAATATATTTATATATTATTAAAAGTATCATATTGCCTGCTGCTCACTTGCTGTATTTTGAGGTCGGAAAAGCTGTATAAAAAATTTCAAAACATATATTTGGAGAAGGAATATATACATAGACGTGTGTAGATGGGAAAAAAAAAGGAGTATGCAAAGTATATATGTACTATAAAAGTAAATGCAGTAACTCATGATATAGTTTTGGTTGCTATAGTACATTGTTTTGTTTTTTTAGCTGGGTATATAAGTTTGAATACTAGTGATGTTAGTTTTTACGGTGAGTTTAAATAATATTGGTTGATTTCTGAAAAGTATGGGCGTGCTATGCATAAATTTTGTACTTTATACTTTTAAGTATTATGTATAGATAAGTTGTTAAGAAAGTTAATTATATAATATGTTATATAGATTTATGCCTGACCTGTTAATCTTTGTTTTAAAAGTAGGCATATATAGTCTGTTTATAAAGCTTTGTTTATTACGGCCCGTGTTTACAGTATGCATATATAAGAGTTATGATTGGGTTTTATATTTTCCTCCTATACAGTTTACAAAAATTTATATATATGTGTGATTGCGACCTGTTTTCAATATTGAATAAAAAGTAGTCATATAGAAATTGATTGTTGCGAACGTATGTTAGTACGTTGTATGAATATGTTAGATAAGGGGGTATAAACTATTTTATAAGTTATACAGTCTGTATTTTGGTAAAGCCTTATAAACGGTAGTGATGATGTAATGCTTATTTAAATATTTCTAAATAGCTATATACATACACATGAATTTATATTTTCATCTTGGTTTTTACAGTTATATATAAATGTATGTACGCGTTTTGTTTTTTTTTTGTAAAGGAAATGGATACGTATATTTTAATATATATAAAGCAAGTGATGTCGTAGATATTGAGTTTATAATATATACATATATTTTAATTTGAATATTTGGTTAAGGAAAATAGTATAATTTATACATCTCATTTAAAACTTTATATTAGGCTAAAATTGATTTGCTCCCATCGATTACTGTTAGCAGATCTGGTCGTCAAATTCGTGCCTATCAACCATGATCGTTGAGTTCGTGCCGATTTGCTTTGCTTGGATTCGTAACTCAATTTCTATGTCTGTATCAGTGTGCGTATCTGGGTCATCTTCTCGCGCATCTCTAGCCTTGAAAGGTACTCACGATTAATATTCTTTTATTTATTTAATTTGATTTCAATTGGAACGACAATTGAAATATACTGTTGCTATTTATTGCACTGTTATTTATGTATCAGTTCACTTTTGACATCTGACACCGTTATCTATTATGTATGCAATAATAATCCAGTTTGGTTGATAATTGATTAATTATTGTTATATTGGATGTTAAGTTGTAATGTATAAAGTGATAAATATTATGCAATTGAATTTGACGTAGGATAATTAAAATTTGAACCGACATATATGTTGAATTTGATGAGTTAAATTTGAACCTGTTAATTTTTAAATTAATTGACATATAGAATAGTGATAAATTACACTTTGAACCATTGAACGTATATTAGATTGATTGTTGTAGTATGAAATTGAAATTTAAAGACAAGTGAAAAAACCGTATAAAATAATAGTGTAATAATCTTTAATCTACATGAATGATAGTGTAGATTCTAGAAATAATTATATTAATTCGCACAAATAACAACGTGAATTAATACGATTATTACGGGATTATTCGAATTGATTATTGAATTGTTATTGATTGTTGTTATGGCTTGTTTATTTATTTTAACACCATCCCTGCTATCACACTGCAAGTTTTCTTTGCCATGCTTTGATTTTGAATTGAAATGGAATCGGGTTGAAATGATAAATACCCAAATGAACTTGACTTAGGATAGAAAATTTAATAAAACCCGATTGGTCAATAATTTGATTTGAGATAAAATAAAGATTTTATTTGAATAATAAAGTTTTGAAATAAAATTGGAATGTAAATTTTGATGAAAGGAAAATGTTAATACTGGAATCTGAAACAAAATGTTAATGTAATAACTGATGAAAGAACGTTGTTTGAAAGGAAGTATTTAACAAGTAAATTTGGAATTATTCATTGAACTAAGTTTGAAGTGATTCAATAATTAAATTTGAATTTATAATTAAGTAGAAATTATTAAGTTTTGAAATTATTAATAATTAAGTTGAAATTATTTAATAATTGAATAAGATTGAATTCTTTTATAAGAGATTTAACTTTTGAATAAGTGAATTTGAACTTCGTTAATAAATGAAATTGGGTTTCTTTATTTATTAAGTTTTGGAAAATTTATTTAAGTAAGTTAAAGTGAAATTTGATTTCTCGAATATATGAAATTTGGTTTCGTTATTAATTGAGTTTTGAAATTTGTAACTATGTAAAGAATAAGTTAAATTGAATTTCTTGGCAAGAAATAAATGTGTTTTATTGAAATTAATGTAAGAATTGTAATTTAAGGATTTTGATTTGACAAATTTAATTTAATTAAATCTGTAAGTTTTGATATAATAAAGTTAACTTAAGTGATTGATTTAATGACTTGGAAATTAAAAAGAATTGTTTTGAATGATAAATTAACTTAACGAATATTGAATGAAATCGATAAATAAATTTAAATTGATTTGAATGTTAAATTTAATTAATTTAAATAATTTCGAAATGAAACCCTTGTACGAACTTGAATCAATATTTGAATTGTTTAAATATGATTTGAAATTGAATTATAAGATTTTGAAATGGTAATTTGGAAGTTTTGAAATGTAAATTACGGAAATTGATATAGAAAGACAAATGGAATGTTATTACGAATTCTAATTGAAATTGAAATTGATTGTTTTGAAATATGTTAAACGACCAATCGGTGAAATAAATATGTAGTTATTAAAGAGACCGGGATTGGATATGGACATACTCTCTGTCGATACCGAAAACCACTTTAATAACTATTATACGCGGAGTGTTGATCCAGAATGAAGTGGATGATTTGGTGAACGCGTTGACTGAAGAAAGAGAACGAGATTGGATGACCCCTGACATGACTAAAACAGGAGCCGCGCCGGGCCATTATGGTTCGCCACCTCTAGCGGACACACTTCTTCGATACCATATCTATTACTTTTGTGATTCGATTTGGGTGCACCCCTCGATTTGGGAGTGTTGTTTCGCGGTGTTGAGGTAGCTGCTGGCTAGGCTCAACATCAGTCCGGATCGCGCAACTACTAGTATCCTAGTTGGTATCGCCTCATGTACCTTGTCATACTGATTTTCCTATTCGCGACCACTACGTTTTTTTTTGTGTTATACCTATGGGGTACCCTCTGATAACCACTAGTTTACGGTGGGGTTTACGGTGCTGTATAGACTATGGCATTATAAAAATGTGTTAAGGGGGATAATGGTAACGCCTTAATGCTATTTTAATACTTTATATTACTGATAGACATTATCTACTTAGCATACATTACTACCTAGTAGATAGTTTAACGGATCCTTAGAGGATGATTATTCCAACGTCCTTTGAGTTACTTGTATTTCGATTGCTATTTCACTTGAGCTGGATTTATTGATATAAGAATATTAATCCTGACTCGAGTGTTTTGTGTTTTGCTTTACGCTCGGGTCAGACTGAGTGTACCTGTATTCGAGACTCACCTTTGGAGTTGGAGCTTTGCTTGAAGATCCAGCCATCTATTCTGCTTTCAGCATTTGATGATTTCAGTGATGTATTCTGATTTGTAACTGATGTATCATGTCTTTCGTTGTATCTGGTATAACTCTGATGTATCTTATATATTTATATAGTAGCTTCATGAACTACTATCTCTTATACTTCCGCTGCATATTATTACTTCGTGTCTGTGATCTGTGACTATTTACTTACTGTATACCTCAGTTTTGCCAAATTTTAATTAACAATTCGGTATTTTGAATTGTTCAAATCTGACATGTGCGAATGCGAATAGTCCAAAATAGCGGGCCGTTACACTAGGTTTCCAAGCTTTTGATATATTTTTAGTTAGAGATTGGTTAAGAGAGTTCGATGCAGTTATTTCCTACAGAGCTCGAACATTTTCTCTGTTGAACGATAAAGGCGAACCTCTGGAAATCAAATGTCAATTGCCTTAAGATTTTGCTAGAAGTTTTATCATTTCCCTTGATTCCCATCTTAGTGATCTTAGCACTACACCCATCACCCAACACTTCCTCGATGTTTTTAGTAAAGTGAACTCTTTGCCACCTCTGCGTGAAATTGAATTTTGCATCGATCTTATTCCTAGAGCTAGGTCAGTCGTACTTGCTCCAAGAAGAATGTCGCTTAAAGAGAAAGTTGAATTAAGGGTCCAAATTGAAGATTTATTCTCCAAAGGTATTTGGTATTTGCGGATGCGGTAATGGTATTTGCTACTAAATCTAATGATTCTCTAAGGATGTACGTAGATTATAGAGAGCTGAATAAGATTACCCACAAGAATAGATATCTGATGCCTCGTATCAACGACATGTTTGATCAGTTGTATGGAGCGAAAGTATTTTCTTAGCTAGACCTTGCTTCTGGTTTCCATCAGCTCAAGGTTGCAAAAGATAGTATCCCTAAAACTGCTTTCTAAACAGAAGACGGTTTCTATGATTGATTATTTATGCCTTTCGGTTTAACTAATACCCCAGCTTACTTTGTTGACCTCATGAATAGAATATTCTGTAAAGTTCTAAACAAATCCGTTCTAGTTTTCATTGATGATATTCTAATCTTTTCGAAGGCTGAGGCGGAGAATGATGGACACCTTAAATTTGTCCTTGAAACTTTGAGAAGTCATCAATTGAAGGCTAAATTCTCTAAATGCCACTCCTGGCAAGAAGAAGTTAGATTTATTGGGCTTGTGGTTTCTAAGAATGGAATTTCGGTTGATCCAGCAACAATCATCGTGATCAACGATTAGGAAACTCCTAAAACTACTATAGATGTCCACAGCTTCCTAGTCTTGGCTTGTTATTACAAGAGATATATCGAGAACTTTACTAGAATTTTTTCACCACTCACAGCTTTGGGTAGAAAGAATGTTAAGTTGTTTGGAGTAATAAGTGTAAGGAAACATTCGAAGAACTAAAGCGTAGGCTAACCTCTGCCCCTATTCTCACTGTCCCGGATGGTAGTGAAGGGTTCACTGTTTATACAAATGCTTCTAGCAAAGGATTGGGTGCTGTTTTGATGCAGCATGGTAAAGTTATTGCCTATGCGGGTCACCAGTGAAAGACTCATGAGGCAAATTATGTAGATCATGACATGGAATTGCTCGTCGTCGTCTTTGCTTTGAAGTTATGGAGGCACCACCTTCTTGGAACAAAATTTGAACTCTTTACGGTTCACAAATCACTGAAGTACATCTTTACCCAAAAGGATCAAAAGCACATGCAAGTTCGATGGCTCAAATTATCATCATCATATCACCTCGACATCAACTATACTCCCGGAAAGGCTAATGTTGTGGTCGATGCTCTAAGTAGGAGCAAAGCCATGTTATATCAACTTATCGCTTCTCCAGCTCTTATGGCATAGCCGCTAAGCAGGATGAGGATCCAATGTTTAAGCGAATAAAAGAAAAAGTTCGTGGCAAGAAGGATAATACCCAAGGCAAATTGGGAGCATAAATCGATAGAAATGGAATTCTAAGAATTAATAATAGAATTTATGGTCCGAACGTGGATGGTTTGAGACAATAAGTGCTTAAGGAAAATCACCAATCCAGGCTTTCTATGCATCTTGAAGTTACAAAGATGTATCAAAATATGAAAAAAAATGTATTGGTAGAGTGAAATGAAGAGAGTATTTCTATTCACGTCAGCAGGTGTGCCACCTGCCAGCAAGTCAAAGGTAATCACTAGAAGATAGCAGGATTATTGCAGTCTCTTGAGATTCCAAGCTGGAAATGGGATCAAATCTCTATGGATTTTATTGATGGACTACCGAGAACCAGAAAAGGTAATGAGAGTATCTAGGTTATTGTCTATAGATTGACAAAGTCTGCTCATTTTATTCCTGTGAAGACTACTCGAACTACCTCTAGTTTAGCCGAGCTTTATATAAAAGAAATTGTTCGCTTTCATGGCATTCCATCCAGCATTGTATGTGATCGATACCCCATAATCGCCAGCAATTTCTAGAAAGCTTTTTAGGAGACTCTTGATACTCAATTAAGTCTAAGCACAGCTTATTATCCTCAAACGGATGGCCATACCGAAAGGTAAATTAGATTTTGGAAGATTTCCTTCGAGCTTGTGCTTTAGACTTTGGAGGATCGTGGGAAGAACATCTCCATCTCATTAAATTCACTTATAATAATAGCTATCAAGCGAGTATTGAAATGGCACTGTTCGAAGCTCTTTATAGACGACCATGTAAATCTCCATCTTGTTGGGTAGAATCAAGAAATCGACTTGTTCTTGGTCCCGAAATGATTTTGGAAGCTTCACAGAAAGTCGAAGAAATCAGAAGGAAAATGAGAATTGCCTAGGATCGACATAAGAAATATGTAGATAGAAGGAGAAGAGACTTGGAATTTATTGTTAGAGATCAAGTATTTCTCAAAATTTTGCCTTTGATGAATGTTATCTGATTTGGTAGGAAAGGGAAGCTCGATTCTAGATTTTTTGGTCCTTTACGCATCTCCGAAAGAATTGGTGCTTTGGCATATAGGGTTGACTTGCCTAAAAAGCTATCAGGGGCGCATAATGTGCTCACGTTTCATATCTCCACAAATATGTGCACTATCCATCAGCGATTGTCCAGCCTACTTTGTTCGAAGAAACGGATGTTGGGCCCTATCTAACTGTTGAGAGGAAACCGCTCCATATAGTAGGCAGAAGCACGAAGCAGCTTAGAAGGAAGGTTGTAAATCTTTTCAAGGTTCAATGGAGCAAAGATGAACGAGATTGTACTTGGGAAACGTAAGAGAGTATCCGTGCTTGAAATCCTGAATTGCTAATGCCGAATATGTAATCCACGCCCGAATCTATTCTATCTTTATGTTTTCTTATTCTGTTATTTTCGAGGACGAAAAGTTTTGAGTGGGAGATTGTAATGACCTGGATTTTTCAACGTTTTAAAATTATAATTTAACTAAGATTTTAAAATAAAATTATTTTTAAAAAATAAAAATTTGGCAATGAAGACTAGATATTTGGACCGCGTCATTGAAATGAGACTAATAAAATTTGTTCGAAGCTCGATTAGCACATCTTTTAGTGCGAATTATCATATTTTGTAGTATGAATATTTTTACATAGAAATGATCTAGAAACTTTTTTGATTAAATTGTCAAAGTTCGTTCCGTCCGATTCTGAACTTTTTAGCTCCGTTTATGAAGAATTGCCGTTGTCGTCCAATTTAAAAGCGGTAAGTGTGGCGACATATGAAATTTCACTATGAAATCGTAGCATAGATTTGAGTACATCGTTGGATTCATCTCACCACGCTGATCTCCATAGTATATTTGTTTTCATATTTTGCCTTCCATGGCAAAATGCTAAATGGTTGAGATAATGGTCCGTGAGCATGCCCGAAGTCATAATTGCACACCTTCTTTCAGCCAATATCATTTCATTTCACAGCCATCATTTTTTCCCAGCCGTTATCCCTTGCGTGACTAGCCTAACTTATTAGATGCTGCATATAATGTTCTGTTGCCTCTGTATTTATATACATTCCCCTTAATTTGCTTCGTTATGCCTTGCTTGGAGTAGAGAGAAAAGTGTTCATACCTTACACATAAATATTTTCTTCCCATCCTCTTCCCTTTTATACACCCACTCCCTCCACCTATCCCAGTCCGCTCCAGCCACTTCACCCAATAACCCAACCCCACCTCCGCCTCCCTCCCTCTGTCAGCGGCCGGAAGCCCAGTCCTGCACCACCTCCTCACAACCAACAGACCTCACCGCCCCCTCGCCCGTAGTCAGCACCACCCACCAAACCAAGCTTTCGCCTACCTCCACCGCTACACCGACACCCTTCGAGCACCCTCACCCTCCCACTCCATTGCCCCGCCTTCTGACCGCCCTCGTCGAAGCTCGTAGCCCACTGATCACCCTCCCAAGGCTTCGCCTAAACTACCAACCCTCTGCCATGTTTCTCTATTGGTCCGATCACCCAGCCCACCTTCCACCGTCGAACACCCGACCACCCACCACACCGTCCCTTTCTTCCTCGCACAAGCACCCTTCTTCAGCCACCCTCACTGAAGCCCACCACTCTACCACCCGACCCTCTGCCTCACACGACCATCCCCTTGCCGAAGCTAGCCCCGAGCCGCCTACAGCGCAGTCCACCAACCCGACCCATCACCGAAGCCCATCCTTGCTTCGCCCTCTCTGCCCCGCCTTATCTGTAACCACCCGGTCTCCCACCTGGCCCGTAGCGAATAGGCATACCCAGCAGTCCGAACCCGTGATCGAATCTGACCATCAACTCTGCCTAGTCCATCACCTCGACTGCACGTAGACCACTTTGTCAAACCGCATGTGGAAGTATAGCATAGCTCGTGTACGTGTACACGTGTCCATATCACCGTATCACCGTATCCAGTTGTCGAAATCCGTGAAGTAAGCGATTTTATGCTCATGGTTAGATTTTCATATGCAAGTATCCTGTGATATTTATATATAATTGGTTGATAAAAATGATTTATATTGGGTTTGGAAACAATGGATATTTGATGCTGTGATATATGACTTTGTGGAAATAGTTGATGTTATTGATTAGGATTTCAATTACATGTGAAGCCGTTTAACTACGGAGAATTTTGAATATTGGATGTTGATTGATTTATTGATGCCCTATCACTTTATATTGTTGGTGTACGCATTGAACAAGAAACCAAAATTTAAACCAGGATATGGGTTGAAATGATATATACCTAAATTACATCACTTGGCTTAGGATAGAAAATAAATAATAAGCACCAATTGGTCAATTGAATTTATTTTGGATATTTAATATTTAATTTTGAAATAAAGAAATAATTTGAAAATTTAATGTGAAACTATAATTTAAATTTATGTTGAAGTTAATAATTAATTTTGGAATCTATTTTGTTAATTTAGATTTTAAAATGAAATATCAATTGAACCATTTAAAATTACGAAGTTAAATTAAAAATGGTTATGTTAAATATTAATGAGATTTAAACTTGTTAAGTTGGTTATTTGAAATTTAATGAAATTTGTTAATATTGTATTGTAATTAAATTTTAAATAAAGATTTGATTTAATTAGAAAGAGAATTTTAATTGATTTTATTGAATTAATATAAAGGTTAAACTAAACTGTTTTGAATTAAAGTTTATTTAAAAGGGTAAAGTTAAGTAATTAAGTAAATTAATTCCAAATAGTAATTAAACTGAATATTTAACTTTTGTGCTTTAGATTTAATTTACTCGGTTAATTTGAAAAGTTATTAAATTTCGATAATTTAGTAAAAGTGAAATATTTGTTTAAAGTTGAATCTTTTATTTTAAATCCAAATTTGTTGAAGTCAAATGATGACATGTTGTTTGAAAATAAAAGATATTTTGATTTAATAAAATGTCCAATCGCTGTAAAATGACATTTGGTTGTTAAAGAGACCGGGGCTGGATATGGGCATTCTCTCTGTCGATACTAGAACCACTTTAATAATTGTGTACGTGGAGTGGCGATCCAAAATAAATTGGTTGGATTCAGCGTACTTTTGCTGGATTTGAAAAAAGATAACGTTGATGGATTAGCCTGGCACATATTCCAATTTGAAATGACTAAAATAGGAGTCGTATCGGCTAAGTAGGCTAGCTACCTCGAGCGAACACACTTCTTCATTTAATCCATTTGTTGCTGATTCGTGATCATCCTTCGATTATAGGAGTGTTGGACGCAGTGGACGGTCATTGCTATGATGTGTTACCACCAATCGGGAAGGGTAAACTAGTAGTATCCTACCTTGAGCATTGCCTCACATACCTTGTCATACTTTTATCCCTATATGAGACCACTATGACTTTGGTTTAGTATTGTCGTATCACGACGCATCACCGACTATCGACGTGTTACTGGTGGTGTCAAATGCAAATTATACGACAATGCTTAAAAACGTGTTAAGGGGGATCAATGTAAAGCCTTAACGCTAAGGAAAATATTTACTTTACTGATAGATGCTATATATATAGCGTATACTATTGTATATATAAATATTTTGACGGATCATTAAGAGTTGGAAAATCCCATAACATCTCTTGAGTTACTTGCACATTTTCACTCGAGTAGGACTACTTACATGAGAACTTCTTGTCCTGACTCAAGTATATTATTTTACTTTATGCTCGGGTCAGCCTGAGTATTGCAGTTTGTAAGCAGTGCTTATCTTGGGAGTCGAAGACTTGTCGAAGACTCCACTCTATCAAATATTAGTTTTCTATATTCATTTTGGCTTGTATCAGTAAACTTCTATGTTTCTCTAGTATTGGATAATTAAAGTCTAAAAATTTGATGTATTTTGTGCTCTAGCTTCATGAACTACTATGTACATTATTTATTTACACTACGAGATTCTGTATTGTTCTATGTAGGATTCTGTGTTGATTCTATTTTTAAAACCCCAAATTAATAATCCGTCTAATTTGAATAGTTTAAGTTGGATAAGGATGGTTTATTGTCAGCTTAAGTTATTCGAAAAGGGCCGGTCGTCACAGCTATTGATGAAGGCTCCTGCTCCAAGCTCCTCCAAAATGCATCTGTGGAGACCTGAACTATTTGGCTGTCCATACGAATTTGAGCACCGAAGAGTTTTAGGAAAAGAAAATAAAACTCCAGGTGAGACATTGGTCTGGTGTGAGTGAACTCAAAATAAATGAATTATTTAAAAACACTTTTAAAATCATGAGTATCTCATAAGACCATGCCGCACATAAATACGGATGAGTTTTTACCTTGCGATAAGCAAAACACATTTAAATAAAATCCAGTGATATTATAATAATGTTTAAGGGTTCAAAGTAAATATATAAAATAGCTGAAATGCTTGAATCTCACATTCCAACATAGTTGGGCAAAATAAAAATTGTAATGGCTCGTATTGGAGATTTGATTTCGTATTATGGCAAAGTAAGGGACTACCTTCCGATGATATACCTCTAGAATGAACCTGAGGGAAACAGATGCATCTGGCCCTCTGCTACACAGAGCTGGCCGGCCTCTTTAACATGACAAGATGAATTACCTGACCCCTTTGACACTCTTTACTTTGCCTCTCGATGCCTGCGTGCAAAAAAACTCTAAGGGATAATCTAGAACGGGATGATGGCTCCTAATGGTAGCTAACCACATGGCTTTGCTGCATGCCCTGTTTTTTGCAATTTCTCCGAGTTATGAGGCTTGTAAGGTCAAATCTTTACAATTTTAATAGCTAACTCATTTGGAATGCTAAGACCGCCCTCTAGGCGTCAATGCAATATTAGCATTCATCCATACAAGTTCCTTCTAGGACATAACGAAACCGAAGGCACAACTTCTATTACGTCCATTATGGGGAATCCCTTCCAAGTTAATAGAAAATAGTTCTTGCACATCAAAACTATGTCTTCAATTCCATACTCTTCAAGATGCTTTCAGTTTGAAACGCTTAAGTTGGATCGAAATGGTTTTTGGATAACATACCCAATCCTGGACCGCGCTTAAGTTGGATCGAAATGGTTTTTGGATAACATACCCAATCCTGGACTCTACGAAACAAATTTTGATAATTCCGGTAAACTCAACCCGATACTTTGGAAAATAAATAGACAAAAGATTAGAGCAGAGTTCGCCTCCTAACCATTTATGGATTGATTTCTTTATCATTATCCTAGAAGATTGAAACAAGATTTATATGCATAGTACAACATCATTAGGAATGACTGTGCCATACAACTCACGTGTATCTCCTAGATATTTCCAAAGTTATGTTTTGGTCCAGATTTGATAGTCGGTTATTTAACTACCAAATAAAAATCATTCAAACATGATTTAATTCCATATGGAAACCACCAAGCCTTTATTAATTAATTTTTCATTAATTAAAACACTTAATAAAACTTGATCAAAGGATTTTCTCAAAAACACTATTCCCTGACCCCTTACATCCCTTTATACTTGGAAATCATTTTTATAATTATCTCAACCATATAAGTATATTACCAAAACACTTGACCAATTTCCTCCTTCAAATTCCCTTTTTAAAAACATTACTTGCTATAAAACCAAACCATTTATCCTTTATAATGTTTTTTTGAAACCTCACTTCATATTTTAAAATACCTCTACAATTCTCCAAAATCATTTGATAAAACACTTTCGTATTTTTAAAAATCCTTTTATAAATCTTCTTAAAGGAATTTCTTTTACAAATGATAATTTGCAAAACATCCCTTTAAAAATCATTTTAAATAAACCTTTTTATTTAGTAAACCTCTTTATAAACAAGTTATTATTTTTAAATGCAATTATTAAATAAAGAAATAACTTGGAAATCATTTATAAATGCTTAACCTAAATTCGATTCAAGAATTAAAGTTAATTCAAGACCATAACTTTATGATAATTCCCAAAGAGGCATAGAAATCCTAATTTTACCAATTTAGTTATTTTCAATCTGAATTCTAATCCGCTATACAATAATTTACATAGGTTGCATGTGCATGTAGATTAAATTCTTATCCAAACAAGGAATATATGTCAAAATAAATACTGGCATATACATATCCAAATAACATAGTAGCAGGATGATAATTTGTCCTGCTAAATAGATGTCCAAACAATTCACTATTTCTAGCAGAACGGGAATTACTTTTGTTAAACATGTCAACAAAATCAACAATGTACATTTTTGCAGAACAGTGTTTCATTCTGCTAATGGATGTCCACAAACACAAATAAACACATTATAGCTCATTCATAGTTGTTTATCTACTTAAGGGTATCGACATTTGAATTCCTTATATTCAAATCCATCTTTGAAAAATAAGTATCTTTGAACAATTTTATTTTTGAAAAATAAAGGATTTAAAACTTAAAACTCCTTTTAAAAATAATTAATTACCAGTTAAACCTTTATTAAACCATAACTAAACTTAATTTAAATTTAATCTAATTAATAATTAAGAAATAATTAACTCTTAAATAAATAATTAAACAATAATTAACTATTAAATAAATAATTAAACCCTAATTAAAACCCTTCATTAATTACTAATTAGACTTAATTAATTAATAAAATAAAATTTATTTAAAACTTGAATAATAAATTAAACCTTTAATAGATAATTAATTTAAATTAAACCCTGACTTAAATTAAAATTAAAATAATTAACATTTATTTTAATAATTATTTAATAATTAATCCTATATTTAATTTATATTAAGTGAAGTAAAAAAATAAATCATATTGTTAACTCATAATTAATTAAAAATCAGTCTTTCTTAATTAATAACTAATTAAAATTAATCTTACCTTTAAAAATTAATTAATAGTAATTAATCTTTAGTTAATTAAAATTAATAAACCTCGTTTAATACTTAATTAATATATTAATTATTAAAAACTTAATTAATTAAAATTAATTAATAAAACTTTATTTGACCTTTCTAAACATCATCTATACGTTTATAAAACATTTACAAAACAATCTCAAGTATAAAAACTTAGTTTCCCAAAATTGGTCTTTTTAAGCGAACTGTATCCGTAGCAACTATCGCTTTGGACACCCAAAATTTTAAATATGCTTTTAACTTCCTTTTTAACTTAACACTTTAAAGTTTAATAACTTTTCTAAATCATAAATTTTAAACTATACAAAGGTAAGAAAGGTTGAAATCAAAATAAAGTTTAACTTTTAAATTTTAGTAAACAAACTTGTAAACTCTTTTGATTTTCTCAAAGATCTAATGTCACTTTAACAATTAAAGGTGCTAACTTCTAACATGTGCATCATAAGCACATTCCATAACATACAAGCCATATTTTAAACCATAAGCAAGTTAACCACTTTCACCCTTACTACTAATTAACTTACATCCTCAAATTCATATTCCATCCAAACACATAACCATACACCTCAAACATCATCATTTTTAACCAAATCCAACTTTGATTATAGATCAACATGAATATACAACAATTAACAATATATTATACCATAAAACACAACAATATATAGATTTATATTCTTTCCAAAAGATAAGGAGATTTACTCACCTAACTTTACCAAACTCCTTGCTAAAATGCAATATGGACTTGAGACTTGATTTTTGCCTTTGAACTTGAGATTTGGTTTGGCCTACAATGTAAGTAGGCTCGACCTAAGGTTAAAAGGAGAATGTAGGGCATGTGTTTGATGAAGAGGAGAAGTAGGATTAAAACAAGAGTTTAAAGCAAGTTTTAAAATAATTTTAACTAATTTTTTTTTAAACTTGGAAATTAAATTCAAAAGCCATTAAAGAGTTTTATTCTTAAGGAGGAAGAAGATGGTGCTTTTGAAAAAAAAGTAGAAATGAAAATGGAAGTGAGAGAGAGAGAGAAGGAGGAATTTGATTTTATTTAAAATTAAAATGTTGAATTACCAAAATACCTTTGCACCTATACCCTCCTTTCATTTGCTTGCACCTTACCACCTATGTCTCCCCCTCTCTTCCTCACATCCTTACTTGTCCCTCTCCCCTTTACTTCCATGCAAACATGCATTTAAACCCCTAATGTCGTAACGTCTCCTTAATTTGCCTATGTTTCAAATCATGTCTCTTTAAGCATCTTTATATTTTATACTATTTTAAACTAAACTTAATTATCTTAAGTAAACTAATAAATCTTATTATATCCTAACATCTTATGTTTGTAACATATACATATGTGAATATGTTTACTAAGGTGTTTACCATATGTCAAAAAACTTTTGTATGATGAAATATCAAAAATTTGAAAAATGGATTCCGGTCACATCTTTTGTTTTTCACCTAACTAAATATCTTTGTAGACCAAAATTGAAAACTATTCCCCCATCATTATCTATTATTCAAAAGATTTTATTTTTTATTATAAAATAAATTATTTGAATATTTAAAATTAATTAAATATTTGCAAATCAAAGGGGTGAAATACCGGGTCGTTACATATATACAATGTTTTATTGTGACGCTATTCAAGCCAATGAATCAGCAATAATCTCTTTTATTTGGAACATTTTCGACTTAACGATTCTTAACTTGAATTTATTATTGATATATTTTACTTAATATCACTTGTGAAGTTTGAGTCTGATCACTCATTCAAAAAAGAGTTTGTATGTTCTGTAAACATTTCTCCTGTATTTCATAAATACGCGTGTAACATCCCTGACATTTTAGTTAAAATAATTTGATAATTAATTTAATTTTTGAAATTAAGTTGTGAATTTAATTATGAATTAATTCGAAAACTTTTAAAATAAATATTTTTTTGGGATTATAAATAGAATTTGAAAGTTTTAACATTTATAAAAGATATGTTCTGTTATTTATTTATATTTATAAATTTAGTTTAAATTAAATCTTGGAATTAAAATTAAAAATTCAAAAATCTTATAAATACATTAGGTTCGAAAACATTATATTTTCAAATTAATAAAGATTTTTTCCAAATTATATTAAATAAATATTTTGATTGCGAAGCTATATTTTTAAAGATAATAAGAATTTTTTTTCTAATTTTAATATATATAATATGTATTTTGGAAGTTATGATTTAAATTCAATATAATTTAAATTTCTAAAAGCCATTTAAAGAATAAATTCTAATGTACATATATGTATACATGTTTGTTTATTTATACAGATAAATACTTATTTAAAGATATAATAGTTTGAAAATGAATAAAAGTATTTAATACTTTCTTTTAAAATTATATATATACATAAGGAAATATATTACATAATTTATTTTAACATAAGGATTTAAAAAAATATAATAAGTATGGCTACTTAAGTTTAAAATGAAAATTTTAAAATAAGTATTTGTTAATAAGTTTAATATCTTAAGTTTAAAAATATAAATGGATTTGAAATTTGAAATTTGATTTAAAACTCTATACTTTGAGGACTAATAGAAAAATTTGTTTTGTATTTGTAATATGATGATTTGAAAGTTTTATTTTGAATTTGATATAAATACAAAAGTGCAAATTTAATAGCATAGGGTTTAGAACAAAATCTATAAATTTATTTAAAAGTAAAGGATTAAACATAAATTTAAATATGTAAACAAGTGTAAGCATTTTTAATAAAGAAGTTTACAAGTGTAAGTTATATAGAAACATATATTAACAAGTGTTAAAAATAAATAAACAAGTGTAAAATGGATAAACAAGTGGCATATTGTTTTTTTAAAAGATATTAATTTATAAAATAATTTACATTAGGGATTTAAACATAAAATATTTATATGTTAACAAGTGTTGAAAAACAAATATAAGAAACTAACAAATGTAAACATAAAGACAAGTGGCATTTAGTCCTCTTTTAAAATTAAAATTTTATTTACAGTATTAAAAGAAAATAACTAGGCCCAGTCTAACTTTTCAAAAACCTGAGAAATGAAGGAAGCAAATCAGGAAATCAAAACTTTGGCATTCTCAAAACCTGAAAACTAAATTCAAGTATTCAAAAGCTGTTCATCCCGGAAATCAATCAGAATAAAAATTTGGATTCAACATGCAGTTTTCAAATCTGGAAATGGATTCAACCTGAAAACAAGCTTCAAAGCATTTCTGTCTTAATGTTTCAAGTAATTCAAATTTCTGAAATCAAACATCAAGATGCAATTTTCAAATTTTCAAAGTTTCTGGAATCAAAAACATGAACATGCAAATTTCATTCCAGCTTCAAAGGGGATCTCTGCATTTTTAAGGTGAGTAAACTTCAAACCATTTAAGTTAAGCTCATCCATATCTATTTTTAGATGTGATAAGATATGCTCTGCAAGAATGAATAGATGTGTTTTGACTGAAATTGTTGTTGAATTGTTGAGTAAACATTTGCCTGTCTGATGAAATAGTTTACAGGCTCTGCTCTTAGTTTACAGATTACCCAAACTTGTTCAAAATTCAAAAGATTTTCTTAAAATTATTTTAGGCTTGGGTGGTCTAAATAAAACATATTCAAATTAACACGATTTGAATTTTAAAAAATGGTCTCAAGTTGAAAATGTTGACAGCTATTTTGAAATTATGGAGTAACAATGAAATCTTTTTAAACAAGGAAAAAAAATCTTAAATTCTTGATTTAATTCCATAATATGATTTGAACTTGTGAATAATGAATTTAAATACGAAAATCCTAAGTTTTAAGTTTATATTCATTGAGAATTATCGAGATGAACAGAAATGGGTTTTTTTGTCGAATTGTGTTGATTAGCGCAGAGTTGATCGACGAGGTTGCTGTTGAGGGAAGCTTGAGTGCTAAAGATCACCAAAAAAATAACAGTAACATTTATCAATGACCAAGTAGGTTGTACGGCGTGATTCTAGGGTTTTAGACCCAGTTGCGTTAACAGGGTTTAACGAGGGACTCTCATCGTCGATAGTGGATTGTAGCCGATCGCATGAGGGGGAAAGGAGAGAAGGGAGTCTGACGTTGCTTTGACTAGAATGGCAGGAGTTCAGGAGGTCAGATCATCGGCGTTGAGGCAAATTCTATGGAGGACATCGGGTTCCAAAACTCGATCAAGTTGCTTGATTTTAGGTTTCGGCAAGAATTCGCGATTCTAGGTGTTTGGGAAGATAGTTGGTGATGTCGGTGACTTGTCTAGGGGATTGACGTTGGTCGGAGGTGGGCCGGTTGATGGTGCATGTGCACAGTGCACTTTGGTGCATCTGGAAGATGTTGGGTTGGAGAAGAAAGAAGTTACTCGGGTTCAAACCCGAAGAAATTAGTGAAGGATTCGAAGTCGCTCTCGTGTATGAGCTCGGAGTTTCGATCATTTGGCTTGGGAAGGTTTAGTGTGACCATCAGGTCAGTTTGTTTATAATTAGAAAAAAAACAGCAAACAGAGAAGAAAAAGGAAAAGAAAGGAACGGAGGAGAGTGAACTCGGGGTTTTGCACGGGCAATTCCAGATTTGGTTCGTGTTTCACTCAAGGTTTTCTCGGGTAAGTATTTCATTAGTTTTTAAAATATAAATCAAATTTTCTTTTAAGTTTAAAACTATTTTCTCTATATAATAAATGTTTTTTAAATGTTTTCTTTATTTAACTTAAATTAAACAAGTTAATTTTTAAGTTTATTTAAAATCCAAATTTTGATGATGATAAAACATTTTAAAATCATTTGTTAATAACAAACTATTAAATAGGTTTCCAAAATATATGTATGGAACAAGTTTTCAAGTAATTTCAAAGGTTGGAATTTTAAAAGTATAAATGCTTAAAAAAAAATTTGATTGAAAATAATTTTATAATCCCTGGGTATTTTCAAAATATAATGATGTAATTGAAAATAATAATTAAAGATAAATGGTTTGTTGAGATCTTAATTTAATTAAGAGATTGAGATTAATAATTTGAGGATAAAATTGCTTAATGCGATCAAACGTTGATTAATTCATAAGGGTAATTAATTGCTTAAAGAATGATTACTTAATTAAGGATTAATTATGGCTAATTAATTGTTAGTTAAAGGAAAATTAATTACAAATTTAAGTAATTAAAGGTTAATTACCCAATGGTTGAAGATTTATTAATTTATGATTGAAGGTAAATTAATAGATGATTAAAACTTAATTTATTTGTAATTAACTTGAAGGTTAAATTAATGTGATTAATTAAGGTAAGGATAATTAATTATAGGTCAATTAATTAACGAAATTTATTAGGGATAGCTACTTATTGTAATTAATTAAACAGTAATTAATTAATGGTTAATTAATCAGTGCAATTAATTAAGATAATTAATTAAAGGTTAATTAATTAATGAAAGTGATTAAGAAGTAATTATCTATTTATTTAGAATTAATTAATTATTGTAATGAATTAAGGATAATTAATCAAAATGTTAATTATAAATTAAAGTTTAATTAATAAATGATTAAAGAGTAATTAATCAAATTGATTTGTAAATAATTAATATTAATTTACCAGGATTAGAAATTAATTCATAAGTGATTTATCTGATTTAATTTAAATCAAATATTTTAATTTACTTTTACTTATGGATGTTTGGATTCTATTGGATGTTTGGATGGTTGATATTCCTTATATGTGATGCTTTGTGATATTTTGTGATGTGAGTTGCTGTGTATTGATCTGTGATATCTGTGAGATGTTTCTGTGTAAATATTCCCTTGACCCGTAGAACAACATTTGAATTTCGATGCGACAGGGAGTCGGATTCCAGTTGGTTATCGGAAACCCACATCGAATTGAAATGGTAAATCTTTGTGATTGATAAATCTATTTTAGCTATGAATCTGTGAATAAAGATAAGCGTTATGGGTTATACCGCTTATCGATATGATTGAATCTGTGATGAATGTTGTGCACTATTATGTAAAACCCTTGGACCACACTTATACAGACACAAATATGGATTGCACGTGGAAATGGGTTAAGTCACAGATTTTTGAAATTGTTTTAAAAATTGAATTTTCGAATCCAAATTAGTTTTGGAATTAGAATTGGGAGCTTTTGAAAATGAGTTTCAAAAATAAAAGTTATTTTTGAATAACTTGATTTAGTTTTGAAATTTGATTAAAATTTGAATTCAAAAATTTGAAATTAAATTCTATGTTGAGATTTTATGATGTAAAAAGGTTATACAAACTGCAAATGTGTTTATATGGGTTTTTAAACCATTTTAAAAGTATGCTTTTGAGAATTTGAATTTAACCCAAGTTATATTTGAAAGGCCTTAACTCGTGCAAATAAAATCAGGTTTTCTGAAACTGAAACAAGTGATTTCAAATAAAAATAGCTTTTATATAAGGAAAGAATTTCCAAATTATGATGAAAAGATTTCAAGTTTGAAATAGAATGGTTTTGAAAGCTATAATTGAATCTTTGTGAAGGTTAGTTGAACTTTGTTTTCAAATTGAAAGGGGTATTAAAAGTGAATCTTTTGTTTAAAAGATTTAAGTGTGGAAATTGTTTAAACCATTGAAGGTTTCGAAATGAATCATTTTGTTCAAAAAGATTGTAAATGGTAATTTGTTTAACCATTTGAAAGAAATTTTTTGGGTAATAAGTTGTGACTTAACTGAGATTCCATATCCATCTGTTTTTAAAATATTTCGCTCATTATTCGGTTTAGCCGGGAGAGGACCTTTTATAACCCATTCCGAATAATGATACGACGTTATGGATAACAATTGAAGATGGTGGTGAAGACAGGATATTTTCAAAAACGAAAGGATTTTTGTCGAATGTCTCTGCATCGGCTGATCCCCGATATAGAGATTTGAGCACCCTTTGTGATGGGGAGTCCAGACGTGATTAGGAATTTTCCGGATTTGCAAGGGCTTCTTCGGAAGTGCCTTCGGTTCTGTTCGAACCCGAAACAGACTTGTATGGATGTGTGTATGAATTACACTTTGAGATGTAAAGCTTGTTTCTGTCAAATACATTTCTATTTGGTGGCGGAGATTTATTCTCTTAGCTTAACACCCTTTTCTGAGACGTACGAGCTCAAGGTTATGTAGTTGATGGTTACTAGTGATACATTCATAATTTGGTAATGTGGCATACGAAGTGCTTCCGATCATTTGTTGATCAAAGCATGACTTTTGTAAAAAGCGTAGCTTTGTGGATGAGACTTCGTCGAGCCTCACACCCCGGAATGGTCGAAACAGGAAGAATGCAGCAAGGTTTCAGGGGTAGCGCCCTTAGGGTATGACCATTCCTTCTGAAAAAGGGTAGTATCATGGTATGGAACCCAGATACTTACTCATGTGGACACTATAGTATATTTATTACTGTGTGATGTTGTTGTTGGAGGGCCCTCGGATAAAAGGTCCCAAAGGACCGGGGGTGGCATATCTTAGGTTTTATTCCCCGGGAAGGGGGTAGCCGGCTTTGTGTTAGCGGAGAGCCGGGTAGGTTCTCGGGACGTCCCTCCAGAGGCGTTCCCATGTGGCAATAGAAAGTTCCTTAGCCTGACCATTTGTTGGAAATCCAATCATCCAGTACGCGCCTTGTACGGTTTTAGTTATATTACCTGCCATCTACTTATGGTGGCGCCCCACTGTTTGGATGGTAGCTATAGTTGGCATAGTTTGGAATGTCTATGCTGGCTAAGATTAATATTATACTTTGGAAATGTTTTCCACTATGCACTAATAATAATAATATCAAAATGGTTATTCGCGTATCAAGCATTTTTGACTATCATAAGGAGAAATCTCCTTCAATTCTGCGTTTGCATGGTGTGTGTGGCGAGAGGCCTTATGGTAATTTCATTTTCCAAAAAGCATTATGGATTTAAAAATTTAAATTCTTTTGTTTTTTTTTAAAAACAAAATGCTTTTATCTGCTCATACCAGTCCCATGACTGACCTGGAGTTTATTGTTCCCTTCCTAAACTCTGGGTGTCCACAATTTTTCACACGGGCAGTCTAGAGTCGGGTTTTTCAGATAGTAGATATAGATATCGATTGGGCAGCTTTTAGCTTTCTCTTTGGTATTCTTTGGAGATCTTGGATATTGGAGTCTTTGGATTCATGGACGAGACTTGCTTAGCTTATTGAACTTGATGGTGGTTCGAGCTATCTATGGAGATTGCTGATATTAGTGTTTTCTTCTGGAGTTTCAAGTTCTAGTTATTTCTGCTGCTAGTTCATTGGGTTTTCTGCTGTAGCATTGCACCTTATCTCTGAAATTTGTTGGGTTGTGTATCATTGTTGTATATCTGGATATTGTATTCATTGGAGTTGTATATGGTATTCATTTCTTTTTCTTCCGCTGTGTTGTTATACTTGATGTGTTATAAGCTCCGGCGAACCAGATTCAACGTTTGGATCTGCAGCATTTAAATATGAGTGTCGTATTCGGTGCCAATTTTCGAAGGTCGAGTCAGGGTCGTTAAAACGCGAGAACACATCAATTAACCATTTAGTGAAAATTTATTTGGATTTGATATTTGCGTCATGTATAGATACATAAACAAAACATTATATTGTAGACAATATAACATGTGTGATAATTCCTATTGGCAATGCATAAGAAGTTCGTCTTACATGTTCCCTATCAAGCATTTTAATGTTGTGTCATTGTATATCATTTTGGGACATTCCTTATATCCTTTATACTTTCTATAAAAGACATCATTTACAAATCCTACATTGAGTATGAAATTAAAACAACTAAAACTGAGTTTAACACATGTATGTTTTGAAAAAACAGCAAAATGTTGCTTACTGCTGTTTAGGAATATCAATGTACCTTTTAATATTTTTTCTTATGAAGATAAGCTTTCTCTACATTTTGATTGACAATCAAACTATTTGATATTTCTATAAAACGTTCATTCAATTTTGACACTTGTAAAATTGCACTTTCTATCATTCCTTGGAGCATATCCAAAATCCCACAAACTCATTGTCGCTTCCACTGACTTCGAGACACTTTGATTATTATATGCAAATTGTCTAATCAAAATCTATATTTAGAACTTTTTGCTTCAACACGTACGTACCAAAACCAATAGTCATACTTGACGATAATTTTGTGAGAAAATCCGAATTAAGTTGAGTATGTTGAATAATGAATCTATTATGTTGATTTCAACGACTGAAATTTACGAGGTTATTCTTATCAAGCTGCTCATTTAATTCCAACTGCATTAGTTTTGCTCATGAAAACAATATCGCGGTCGGTAGATCACATCCCTTTAGTTATGTATACCAAAATCATATTTTGATAACGTACGTGGAATCGCTTCGGATTTTCACATCACACTATATCATAGATTTAACACTCTTAATTGCTCAATTGACAACTGGGGATTATCTTTTCTCGACATTGATAAGAAACTCATAGTTTCTTATCAGTGTGCAAGAATACTTATTAGACAGCCTATTGCAATACGTTCATTTAGGTTAGTTAATTTTATTTTATCCCATCTAATCAGTTCCATCTATAGATCGTATACAATTTCATTTTACTACCAATAATTCCTTAAAGAAATTCCTTCATAATGAAGTTGGTACTTCTTGGAACAATAATTGTTTCTCATTGTAACATAATAGGTATTCATAAATGGTTTATTAATTTCTTTATTTATAAAACTGATTTGGTTTTAGTTCACAAAACTTATGTTTAAAACATAATATATCACCTAATGACAGGCTTTCTCAAACTCTTTTTGGACAGATTTATACAAGATCCATCATGACCAATTATTATGTGCAATCTTTCGACTCACACAACTTGCCAACTCCTTGGCCTATGATATGTTGGGTTTCTTTTAAACCCTTGTCTTGTATGATTTTATAAACTATTATTTAGGTGAAATAATATTAACCTTGTGTGCTACTCTTAAGTACATGTCATTACAAAAAGAAACTAACTCTACTTCACTCATAATTAATCATACATTGTCTAATAAAGTTCGATTACTCTATATCGATACTTCATTATATATCACATGAAGGATTGTCTTTTGAGATTGAATCTTTATTCATTTTTAGGTACGTTCGGGAAGTCCTTCTAATATACTCACTCATTCGATCAAATCAAATCATTTCTACAGCATGTTTTCTTTCATTTTATACTCTTTGAATCCATCTTAGACACACCATATATGTATCAAATACACATATCCATGTCGGTGATAACTCATTGGTGAATATGAAGAAGTATGTGAACCGTTTTGGTATTAATAGACCTATGATTGCATACATTTGTATGTATCAATCTGAAGAGTTCATCAATTCTTATGATGCTCCCTCTTGATGGGTGCATAGACCTTAATTGTTTGAGATATAATCAACCAGTATCATATGATTCATAATCATATAACAAAATTATTTCCCAAAACTACGAATTAGTCTATAATTCCAAATAATTGTACATAATTTTAGATGCTTTTGTTTTTCTAATGATCACTTTTATTATGAAAAAAAAACCACATTATAGTTCTATTTCATAGTGAGTATTCATAGTATTCATATTGAAATATAGCCATGTGTATTTTTTTGGTCGATACTAAAAAATAGCGATTATTTCATAAATAATGTTCGGTACGTTTTGCGAAAATAATTTTTGTAATTTGATGCAAAAATAAGTGCTATATGACATACTCCCACTATTTCCACCATTACTATAATATCATACTAGATTTGAAGGTCCATCATTCACTTAATATAGATTTGTTTATTTTATATACTACAACTAGTTACCATGGAGAGTTCTTTGATCAAATATCTTGAACTCAAAGAAACAAATCTCGTAGAATTTTTTTTTCTATATAAAATACATTTTGGGATCGTAATCATATTTCTTAATTCAATGTTAAATATCAATCACTATTATTACAATTCTCGTTTCTGTTGTTGCTTTATGAAGCAGAAATAACTATTCACTCTCTTCATCCCAACTGTACCTTAAATCATATCTACTCTTGTACATTCATTATTCTTTCAGAATTGTCAAACCATTCAAAGGAAAACCCTAACTACAATATCATAACGAACTCTTTACAAAAATACATTCAATTATCCGTATTTTAAAGGACATTAAATATGTTTCGCTTTATGTAAACTGGTCAAACTGACATTTCAATGATCGAGTTCTTAGATTTATATTGTAGTTGTGGTCTAGTAGTACATTTAACATGATACTATCCTTTTGTAATCAATCAAATTGAATACTCGATTTCACACTAGGGTTTATTTGGTCTTTCGAATGAACTAATTTCATCGAAATATTATACATTACAAACTTTGACTGTTCACCATATAACATTTATATGCGATTGTATATGGATCAAATATCCATAGTCTTATATTGCTTCTAGAGTTTGAAACTCATAGAATGCAATATAGGGTATCGACCAAATAAATGTATAAGTGACCAAACTACGAATGTATTTAGTACCCCTAAAATCGGGCACTTGCATGGGTGTTGAAACGTTAACATGCAATAATCTTTTATTAGTAAGTAGCTGTTATATTGTATTTGTCAATCTTCAATTCATTTGTATATCTTAATTGATAAATATTTTACCAATCTTATTAAATGCACAAATTTATCAATGAAGATTGCTTAACAATATATAGCATATGTTATTACAATTTTTGAAAGGTTAAATGTTATCATTTCGTTTTTCTAATAAGGCCCTTACTAGTCTTTTATGTTTCATCAAAACCTAAGTGAAACATAGAAGCCTTTCGACTTCACTAGCGGGTGTTAGGACTCGTCCGTCTTAAAATTCAACATTTGAGTTTGCTCAACAAATCATAGCTTTATGGACGATGAATAACTCCTTATCGGTTGTATCACATGCACCTCCCAATCTATGGTTCCTTGTCCTAATCTTATTTCGACCTTGAGTTTGCTCAACAAACCGGAAGAGATTATTTACTCGTACTTACCATATCGCGATGGCCCAAGTATAGTATATGTACCTTGAGTTTGCTTAACAAATAAATATTGTTATCTTACCTCATTAATTCAATATATTAATAATACTACATATAACATCCCTAGCTTGAGTTTACTCAACAACTAAGGAATATGCAAGTAATTTATTAATATATATATATATTAGAGAAGAACATTATTATTGAAGATTCATAATCTTTAACATATTACATTGAGTGATATCAACTTATAGAATAATGTGTTTCTTATGAAATGCCCTCGAGTTTCAAGAGTCGGACACACTTGAAATCACGGTACGCGTACGATATGTATGTATTTATCTCTTAAATTTGTTTAGGGTTTCTTTGATGTTCCACCTTTAGTTTAGAGATTCGTATTATATAAGTTTTATTGTTATATAACTTTTATGTTTAATACTACTTATACGATAGTCTTGTATGTAATATTATATTATTTAAATCTTATTTAATTAATTTTTAATTAATTGACATTTTAATTAATTTTTATTATTTTAATATAACATTTATATTAAATATTTATTACATACCATAACCTTTATAGTATTACATATATATCTTATATATGTGTATATTCATTGAATTAATTAACCTTTAATTAATTTATTTAATTGAATAATTTTAATTAAATTATATAAATTTCAAAATTCAATTCATATACATACATGTATACTTATGTTATTTTAAACATTTTGAAATACCATACAATATATTAAAATATATAATACATGCATATATATTTTTATTAATTAACTTATCTAATTAATTTATTTTATTATTCTAATTGATAAATTTTAAATTTTCAAAATTGGTCTATATATTTCCAAACATTTCAAAAAATTTATTATATTATAACTATAATATATTTATATCGTATTTTAAATTCGACTTTTAAGTATAAAATCTTATATTTTATTTTTCAACCAATTTTGAAAATTAGCCCAAGACAATTCAAATTTTGGCCTTCTCTATTTGGGACAATTTTGGGTTATAAGCTTAATAGTTAACCCTAACATGACTAATTTAGACCGCATAGGCTATTGGGCTCTGATACCATTATTGGAACTGGGCCAACCAACAATGAAAGTTATGGGTGAATTTCAATTTTTTTTTACCTTATTGGACCTATGTTGTCTAATTCATTTAAAACACTTCTAATTTATTTCAAATAAAATCATATATTTATTTGAATATAAATATTTTGTAATATGAAATTAATTTTGATTTGATTTAATTTATATATACATGTATCATATATCTATATATGTGCGTGTGCATGTGTAACATAATAATCGATGAAGGGTATGATGTGCTCGTATGTAGATGTTGAGATTTACATCGCAACTGACATATTTGCTAATTTTGTATGTATCATATGTTACTAAATTTGTGCATATGTGCGTGTATGTATATATACTATAACGTGATATATATATATATTATAAAACATATTTCATTATTAAATGTCATAAAATTTTATGTTATATATGTATGTGTGTATCAATGTGTGTGTACGCATGCGCACGTGTATGCATGCATGTGTAACACGATAATCCATGAAGGGTATAATGCGTCTGTATATAGATGTTGTGATTTACATTGCAATAAACATATTAGCTCATTTTATATGTATTGAATATTGTCATATATGTACATATATAAATATTATAGAATATATAAATCATATATATATATATATATATATATGTATGTATGTATCATAAGACATGTTTCAAAACATTGTAAAGTAAATTCATATTTGTATGTATAAATATGTTTATTTATATTTAGATATCTTACACACACACATATTTAATATTATAATTAATAATTTATAACATAATAGATGTAAATATGTAGATAAGTGAACACGTATATATATAAAATATTTATTTAATTAATTTTAATGTAAATTAACTATCTAATTTTTTATATATATGTACATATTTATACATATAAATATAATGAAATATGTAATTTCGTGGTTTTGATATAAGTTTACATAAATATGAAGTAAGTTAATACGCACACACACAAAAACACATATCTGTAGTGATTCAAATATTTACTCTAATTCAAAACTAACATAAGTTTACAGGAAAATTAATTTAATATTTTATTATGTATTATTAATGAATTAAACAACAGTTTAGGCCATAATCAATTAATAAAAAATATTCGAGTGAGAAAAATTGATTTTTCAAATTTATGAAAATCAAGGATTACAAAACACATGTCACGAAAAATTATCAAATTTATTTGACTTAAAAACTTTACTGATAATTGGAATCGAGTTATGATTTTTTGGTCCGACCGCAAAGTTCCAATATTGCCCTTAAATACAAACAAGAGATGAAGAGTTCAAATCCCACTCTGAGCGAACATTGACATCTATTTTTAAATGAAAATTTTAAAATATAAACAAGGTTACAAGTTTAAATCCTATTACAACAAAAAAAGAATACATTGTTTTCTTTGTATTTTTCAGTTTATTTTCATCAAACTACATAGATGATTTAAATTAATAATTTTATAAGGAATTTTTATATGCATGTGCGTTGTAGGTGCAAAATTTCTTTTTAGTAATTAAAACATTTCAGCCATAACTTAATTAAATTATTAAAAATATAAAAAATTTATAAAAAATTCTAAAATAGTTTTCGAAAGCTTACCATATGATGTAGTAATTTTAAAAAAATATAAAATTGAATTTTTGGATCATTAATTAATTTATATATAATAATAAATTCGTATAATCATTAATAATTAATAATAATAATATATATAAATTATTTTGCACTTTTATAATTCATAATAAGCATAGATAAACATATAAACGTTTTAAATCAATTTTATGTATTATATAATCATATATGTAATTATATAAGTATAGTATTTATATATATTATACACACACAATTAATACCTATATATATGTGTGTGTGTGTGTGTGTGTTAATAAATATAATAAAATTAAGTTTTGTACAAAAAGTTAAGTCTAATTATAGCTAATTTATAAACATAAACTTCTATATCATGCACATAACCAATCGAATTATGACAACTACATTTACGTACAAAAATCTCACCTAACTAAACATATAAAATTAACATATATACATGGATTTAGATGTGAACAATTTATTATAAAATATGATATTATATCAGTATATGAAATGAAAGTTACCTATCAATGATGCCTTGGAGTCCACGTAGAAGTAACGAATTCCCTTTTCAAAGTATCTCCTGATTCGTCAGGTTGCTAATTTGGAATCGACGACCTTCTACTATCGAATAATATTTGATGTAACTTGAACTTGATTTAAGATATTGGCAGTTGTTTAGGAGATCTATTTTAGCTAGTAAAATGAAGATGATAACGGTGGCGAGAAGTAGAAAAAAAATAGGTTTTAGAGATCTAGATATCCAGGATTGCATAAGAGAGAAATAGGGAAAATCTTTTTACTCATTCTCTCTTGATCTCAACCCTTTATGTAACAAACAAGAATTTCAGTATTTGAATTTGGAATATTTAATTGATTTTAAATACTAAAAAGTTAATCTTATAAGTTAAATAACCTGAATTTCAAATATAGTGAATTATTGGGTAATTAAATTGTTAAATTTAACATTTGGAATTGTTTAAATAATTGAATCTTGAATTTATTATGGATAAGAATGATTTTAGAAGTTGATTCGAATTCTATTTGAATAAGAATGAAGATAGTAAACTTTTAAATTGGAAAAGTAATTAAACTAATTTTGGAAATAACTTATTTTAATTAACGTGTAAAAATAGCCTTCTGAGGCACTATCACGAAATTGGATGAAACTAGTTTCATTGGATCCGTAATAGTGAATTATAGTATACCATCAAATTTCGTGATGATTGGACTATCGTTTGGGCATGCGAGATCAAAACACGTAGAAATTATTTTTAGAAATTTATATGATAATAGGTTTGAAAAAAGCTATCTTCTGCATATGGTCGAATTAGATCTCGAAACTAGTTCCATTGCGTTCAGAATAGGAGTATAACATATAGAATGTCAAGCGGCACGACTTGTTTAGAGTTCGAGATTTTTGGACATTTAAAGCTAGACATTTTCTAATTTAAATAATATATATGTACTTTATAACCATGCTTAGCCCATATCCAAGCACGTCGTGCCCATACCCTCTACTTTTATAAATCGCGTTCAGGCAAGATTCTCGTTTCAAAAATTTTAATTCCCTCTTCCCAAATCAAACGACCAATAACAACCAGAGCCACTTCAAGCATTTTCAAGCCTCGGTCCTAACATCAAAGTTGCTCGTCTCCATAAGAGGATCTCATCTACCAGTTGGATCGTTGTATATTTTTGCATTGGAGGTCAAAAATTAACTGTGTTAATGGGCTAGAGGAGTTCGATTTGGGTTGATTTAAGGCGACACAGTGGCGGTGCGTGAGGTCGGAGGGAGGAGGTGCGTGAGGTGCGGTGGTGTGATGAGGGCGGGTAGCGGCAATGGTGGGAAGATCAATTGTGTTTTTGGTGCCTGGAATTAACCATTGGAGGGAAGAGAGGTTTATAGGTTTAAACTATCATTAATAATAAGTTAATTAATTTTTAATTATTTCAATCGTTCATTTATTCGTAAAATTTTCATTCGAGGTCGAAATTTAACACGACAAATTGCATTCCGTTCGTATCAGCGAATACTACGCTATGGAGTTGGATTGGATGGATTTGAAACTAGTAGGAATTTTGTGTTAAAATTGAACACCTATTCAATTTTAATTCAAACTGGAATGTTTTGACGAAACTAAAATCAAAGTGAGTTAATCTCACCGTTATGGTTAATTAGAAATATTTTAAATTAAAATTATTTATTGGATGTGCGGATATTTTATTGTTGATTGTTATTGACTATTTGAATGATTTACTATTTTATATTGTTGGTTTCGATATATTTTCGCTCCTGGAGCAGATAAGACCTGTTACATTCCCATGTACGAAGGAATGATCCTCATATGCAAATCCCAACTCGAAGCAGTTAATTTATATTATTTGATTATATACTGTATGTTATGTAGAGGGATAAGTTGGAGGGATCCAATAGGATTCATCACACTGTTGATTTTGTTTTTCTATAATTTGATATATGATATGGTGTATGCTACATTTGATGACATGGATATGATTTTTCTTATTTAGTACTTTAGTAGCATTATTCCTTATTTTGGTATTTTAATTACTATAAAATAATGATTGATTTAAAAAGGGATTTCAAAGTGATTTTGGAAATTATATATGTTTTAATAATTTTTCTTGAATTATTTAAAGAAGAATTTTATTTTAAAATAAAAAGTAGAATTTTATTTTAAAATAAAAAGTACGATTTTTAGAGATTATACATTTATAGTTTTATAAAATATTTTAAATAGAGATTTTACGAATATAGATTTTTCAAATCCTAAAAATAAGTCCACGTTTTACAATAAAGGGATACAGTTTTAAAAAGAAGACGGAAATGTTTGATATAAATATATATTAGTCATTTTATATAAATGTTATGTATATAATATGTAAAAATATTAAGATTTATTTATAAATATGGAAATTTATAAAGGAGGCAATGTATAATGTGACATTTACAAATAAGGTGAAGTTTTATAAAATTGTATTTATTTATATAGGGATAGATTTATAAACGGTGTTTTGTAAATAAAAAGGAAACTATTATCATTTAATAGATTGGAGGAATAAATCAAACAGTGGACTTATTATAAGATGTGGAATGTCGTTTTAGAAAATAGTTGATCCTATTTTAGAAATTAAAGGTGAGGGTAAATTAGGAGATGCTAAATGATATTTTATAAATAAAAAGGTATTCATAAAAGAAACTCGTAAATATCGGAGCAAGGTTCAAAACGAGTTGAAATTATGCTTGAATGGGATTTTGTAGATAAGCGAGATTTATAAAGGAATAGAGTTATGGATGGGGTTCATAAATAGAAAGATTTTTTTAAAAGAAAGTTTTTTAAATTAGAAGGAGATTTATAAAATATAGTTATATAAATATGGAAATGATTATGTTGAAAATCAAGGGTGCATTTGTATTAACGAAATATATTTACGTTTTTCAAAAGTTGTTTATTTATTTAACATTGTTTTTAAGTTGTTTATCAATACTTCTATATTTTGAAAAGCTAATTTTTTAAAATATTAATATGGTTTGAAATTAAATATAATTATTTATCAAAATTTTTTTGGAAATTAATTATTATTATTTATAAAAATGTTGAAGATAAATCATTATTGTTTTATTTAGGATGTTTTCGAATCTATTAATTATTATTTTAAAATGTTTCAAAGTTAATATTTATTATTTAGAATGTTTACTATTATATAATAGTGTTTTTAAGTAAATGATTAGAATTTATTTATAATTGTTTTCGATATTTATGAATGGATTTTTATAAATAGATGTGGTTCTTATAAGAGGAATCTCATAAGATGTTTTGGAAAATGTAAATAAAGATTGGTTAAAAAAGGTAAAAGGGCATTGTAAATGGTTTTAGATATTTATAAAAAAAATTAGAAATAGGTTTATAGATCTATAAAAGGAGTTTTATAAATAGTTTTGTGGATGTATAATGGAGTTATAAAAGATTTTAGAATTGTATAAAAGGGAAATCTTCCCCGATGTTTGGTGAATATACTTACACCATTGGGATATGCATATGGATATTTTTCCAAGTATTGAAAAATGGAAATTTGTGGATATACATATTTTTGTAAAAAGTATTTTGACTCAAGTATTTACAAAGTGAATTAAATTATTGAAAATTTAATTAAAGGGGGGTTAATGGTTGCTTATATGTTTAACCATTATTGGGTTTCCCTATAGAATTAAATCTCCGATTTAATGTTTGTTATTTGATAGTTAAATGATCGACTATCGAATTCGGACCCAAAATGTAACTTTGGAAATATCTAAGAGAAACACGTGATTTATATGGCACAGTCATCTTCGAAGATGATGTACTGTGCATATAAATCTAGTTTCGTTCTCCTAGGACAAGGATAAGGAAATCCATCCACTAACGGTTAGGAGGTTATCTCCGCTCTTATGTTTGATTGTTTATTTCCTAAAGTACCGGATTGAGTTTACCGAAAATTATCAAATGTTATTTCGAAGAGACCTAGATTGGATATGTTATCCGAAAACCACTTCAATCCATATTAAGCATTTTAAAGTAAAGATACCCTAAAGATGATGGAATTGGAAACGGAGCTCTTAAGTGTTTCGTTCAGTCCCAGTGCGAACTTGTATGAACGATACTGGTATTGCATTGTTTCCTAAAGGGAAAATTTTGCATTCCAAATGGGAAGTGCTGTAAAAAGGTATAACGTAGCCTCGAGCCTCACCAATTGAGAAATGACAAAAATCGAGTATGCAGCAGGGCCAAGTGGGTCACTCCCATCAAGATATGGTCATTCTACATCTAGATCGATTATTATCTCTCATTTGCTTGCTTTGGTGCCCATTAACAGAGGGTTGATCATATTTGGTACTACTAGTCAAGCAGTAGTTCCTTACCTTGTCATAATATGTAATCCATTCTCCAATACGAACTTTTATAGTTTTAGTTATATACCTATTATGCTGGAATTTAGTTAATGTAACAATTTCGGCTATGATTAATAAGTATTTATATCTTAGACAATATTATAATATTAGAGAATTTCATATGAAATGTTTTGGTTATCGTAAGGTAAAAACCCATCCGTGTTTATTTACGGCATGGTCTTACGAGAAACTTTGGAGCTCAGGAGACGAGTTGGAGGCCTTTAAGTCATATTATCATATGTTATTTTCCGTTGCTTTGTTGTTGAAATTATCAGCATTTGTAAGGATAGATTGTTATAACTATCCAGGCCGATGATTGTGATTTGTTGTGTAACAGCCAGTTGATTTTCGGCCCCCGAAAATCGACACTAATATGTCCACTGTATAGAATGCTGAGCAATCGAGTACCGAAAATACCAGGTTTTTAGGATATTAAGAAAAAGGAGATAGACTAAAAAACAGAAAAAATAGCACAGAATCTCACAATCACAACGAAACAAAATGTAATATATAATAACAACATTTTATACAAGAAAAAGCTGTAATTGCTAATACACATATAGATTATCAGAGTACAATCATCAACAAAATAAATCTGGACAGTTATAGTTGTCCCAAAATGCTGAAATACAGCCTATCACACAACGGAATATAACCAAGTTCATGCAATACGTCTCTGCCTTCCAGCTCGTCTCCTGAGCTCCAGTACGTCCTAACCTGAAAATTGTAATACTCGGTTTGACCTGAGCATTACAATAAAGAAACACCCGAGTCAGATTGGAAACCGGCGTGAGTAAACTCACTTAATTTGAAGTATTTAAGTTATAAAACCCTTTTTGAAACCAAGGTAACTCGTACAGCACGATGAGTTCTATCTGATTACAATCAAAACACTTTTACAGAAACCCATTGATATTGCAATAGTGTCTAAAGTACAATCCTTATTTAAAATAGTTGAGTTTGTGAAAATTGATCCAATTCTAGTCTATTAAACTCTATAATCAAACCGGAAGGGTTTTTAGTGATTTTCAAGTTGAAGTGGTTCCGGATAACACGGATATCCGACCTCGGTCTCTTCGAATACAAGTAATAAATCTTAAAGGGCAAATTGTTTAAAATAAACAATTTATATCTAGGATGAAATATTCACATATGGGCATTTATTACAGATTTTTATTTCAAATGAAACGCATCATCGTTTTAATCAACTAATTATACTTATCTGACCACTTAATGGCACATATAAGAATAAATGAAATAAATATCCAACAAAATTGAGCCAAGATATAGATCGTTAACTAAATTAGCGATTAATAATCAATATTTAACAAATTTGAAAATCACGGTTTTATTAATTTATTTAACCAAACCCATTTATATTTTTGTCTAAGATAATTACAAATTTAACCGATGTATATTTTTATCCAAGATAATTACAAAATTAAGAAATTATAAGGCAAATTTATCTTTTTAGTTAATCAAAATTTAACACTCTATTTAACATCTAATTTGTTAATTTACACAAGTTTAAGTCGAATAATAGTATAATTAATTAATTACCCATTTTAATTATAAATATTATTGAACTTTAAAATTTTGGAAAAAAAATCCACAATTCTAATTTAAAACACCGGTATTGGTATTAAGATACAAACAGATTTATGTGGACATGGAAATAAAAATAGAATTGGAGCTTTTAATAACTTAATTTATTATGTGAAGAAAACATAATTTCCGTTTTACCCCCTCTTCTTTTATTTTCTTTTCTTCTCTTTATATTTTTTTCTTTTCCTTTTTCCTTTACTTCTTTCCCTTATCTTTTCTTTCTCTTCTTTTTATTTTCCGTTTTCCTTTACCTTTTTCTTGGCCCATTTATCGGCGCAACCCTTCTTCTCCTTTCTTTCCTCCAGTATTCCTTTGTTCTTACTCCCTCTCCTTTCATTCGAAACAGTAACGTGCACGAACTTGTACACGTGCACACTTACTCCGACGATCGAGCATTGCCGCCGACCGGCCTCGCGAATCACCTACGACCATCGCAACGCGACCCTTCACCTGAAAATGCACCCCATCTCCTTGCTCAAAATCTCGACACCTCACCCAAAACTGAACGAGCCAAACCACCATAATCACCTCACTAACGCCACTATAGTCTACCGTTCACCACCAGCATACGCTCAGAGGTTCGCCAACCTTTCCTCCACCTCCTCCTCCATATATGCACATCGCGTTCGCTTTCCCCACGTTCGCTTTCCCCACGCCACCATTGCCTCGTAACCGAAACAACCCAAAACAGCCACTAAAACCCTACTTCGCCCTTGTCCAACCACCACGCCACCAAATAAAATAAACCACCATTTTTCCCATGCCCTCCACCTCCGCAGCCATCTTCTGGCCCGACCCCGACCTCCAACGTCAACGGCATCGCCTTATTTTGGTCAAAGACCAAAATTTTTTCATCTCCAATTATCTCGTCACATACGTCAGTGAAAATCGTGGAATCACCACCAAAATTCATCATTTTCCATGTTGATCATGTTCATATAAGCAAGAATCCAAAATATGATATTCGAATTCCTTCCGGTTGCTTATTATAAAAATCACCGTTTTATCCTTTATACTAAATAATACTAAATAAACCCAGCTTAAAATCAAAGTATAATAAAAAACTAACAGCTTTCTCTTCAACATCATATCCTGAAATCAGCTGGGGTGAGAGGTAGGAATTTTTGATGCTAAACTTAGCATTTCCTTATACACAGAGTAGAGGCAAAAATGATGTACAACCTGGGTTTTTCCTGGTTATGGCACTGAATCTATATATTCATGTATAAGAGTGTGTGTGTGTGTGTACATGCCTGTATAAGCATACATATCAAAAACGCTCCAATCCAAGCATATAACAAAGTTATAGTGTAAAAGGTTATAGTTTTACTCACGGTTCTTAATAGAGATGAACTGTTACTAGGTTAATCTTCCCTTTGGCTTCAACTTATACTGTCTTGATTCTTTTAAAGTTTAATGGCGAATGCTTGTATTTATGTGTGTGTGTGTATATATATATATATTTGTTTGTGAGGATGTTTTTAACTTGAAGGCAACAAGGCAATGTGGATATAAATATAGCAATAGGGTGTGCTGTGCAAGCCTAGGGAATGTCACTGTATGGGCTTCATTTATATGATTTTTATTATTTCTATTTTATTTTATTTTCGTACCTTTTAACTTGATTTGATTTTTACATTAACTTGATTTAATCCATTGTATTGACAATATCTTTTATGTGCTTGATTTAATGTTATGTGACTTGATTTTTGTTATGATGATGTCTCCTTGCATACCTATATATACACATACTTCATATGTATACATGTAGGTAAATTTGTTTTTACCAAATGCAAATGCATTTGTTTATTAACACCTATATATGATAAATTGGAATACTATATTTACATACAAGCATACATAGCCATTTACAATATATGTATTATTTATTTTACTTATGTTTATATATATACATGTGTATATTTATTCTTACACACTTTTATATACCTTTAAGTACACACCGGTTTTATATACATTTTCATACCTACTATTTAATATAAGCATATATACATTTATCCATAAGTCTGAAATTTTCCATTATGAAGTTCTACATTCATATATATATATATATATATATATATATATATATATATATATAGACACACACACACACACTTTTACAACATTTTTATAACACATGCACATAAATACTTACATATATTTTAACATCATAAACTTTTCTATATTCTATACACATACACACACAAATATGGAGATTTATCTTAAGTTCAAATGGTGGAGTTTATTTATATTTTTATAAAATTTATCATATCCAGAGATTTTTCAATTTAAAATCTTATATGCTTTAAATCAATCATACCCCAAAAATTTATTAATTTAAAGGTTTATATAGTTTTTAAATCAATTTTATATTTATTTAGATATTTAAATATCATAAATTTATTTGTTCAACTTATAAAATCAATATTTAAATAATTAAATCAATTAATTTCACCAATGTTCGATGACTAAAAATCAGGGTCATCACATTCCTTCCCTCTTAGAACTTTTCATCCTCGAAAAGGAATGAAACGAGGATTTGAATTTTGCTGCGTATTATTAATTAAATCATCTTTGAACATTTTAACTCTCTACTCTTTCATTATAAAATTTTAAACACTTTAAATCCCATAGTAGTACCAAACTATTTTTTATAAAAATACTTTTTATAACTCGTTGTCCAAACAAGTCTATCCTTGTTCTCACAGAAATGTAGTCATACGTTGATCATTCGTAGGACTAAAAATCTATAAGTACTTAGTAGACCCATTTTCAAAATCCAGTGAAAATACTTGAAAAACCTTTTCAAAAATGCTATGGAAAGCATCAAACCCCCCATGGATCGTAGTTAGCACGATGATTGCGTCATCATTCCGGTGAAATTCATAAGAAAACTGTAGGCATCCGCACCTCTCGACTTTCGCCTTGGGAACTGCACAGATCGCAACTACATCCACGGTTGCGTTGCCATCACAGCAAAACTCATGTAATTGTTGGCATCAACGCCACTCTAATTACGCTGCCAAATGAAACTTTATCACATAGATTGCAAACTACACAAAGGCTGCGTCATTATCTCAGTGAAACCCAATGTAGACTATAGACACACACCATGAATTCCGCTATGGAACCACATAGATCGCAATCTACCGATGTTACGTCGCTCTTCTAGCAAAATCGAACGTAGATTGTATGCAACTACTACCACTCAACTTACGCTATGGAAATGCAGTTGATCGTAGTTACAAAAAAGGATATGTTGCCATCACAGCAAAATTCAATGTAACAGTAGGCATCAGCGCCACTCGACTTATGCTACCTAATAATGATCATCAGGAACTCAAGTTTTGTCTGAACGTCCTCTAGGATCCCAATTTCATTGAACCCGCCCTTAAGGTTCAAGGCAGAACCACCTAGTGGATCTCCTACTCTAAGTTTTGACTCTCAATGGGGGGTGCCTTTTTTCATACCTTTCTCAAAACATATCATGCTATATGCACATATAGGACCTTTCAAATCATACTCTTTATATGCATTACATATAAACTTCATTACACAAAATAGATATCTTCAAAATCGATCGTTTTCAAATTTGGTTTACCAAATTTTCAAAATTAACTTTTTGCCAAAACCAAAAGCCTTTTAAAATCAATGAGTTACAAAACCTTCTCAGTTTGATTCTCATATAAAATTATTCCTTCAGCTTGAATAAATTTTCAGGTCAATAATTTCTGAGTCCATTTCGAACTTGTATAAACTCCATTTTTTATTTCAAATATCCTTCAAAGACAACAAGGGTAGTTTTAATATATAACAAATATATATAACCTTGTTAATGCCAATCAAATTTTTTGAAGTTTGATTTTCCTTTACAAAGTTATTTGTCACAATTCTTACTTCTTATAAGGTAAGTTTCAATTATAGTACTATCCAACCTTCATTTTAAAATCATCATATTTTTCAAATATATTATTTCACTTCAAAATCACCTTTACCTTGGTATCTCGATTTTGACTCCAATTCAAAATTTGCTTTAAATTTCCATTTGGGCTATAACTTCAATTTTATCAAAATTTGTATTAAAGCCCATGATTTAAATATAACCATTTTCCACTCTGACCAGTTCAAACTTAGAAAATAGCTTGAATAGTTTAAAATAATTAAATAGTTAATATAAGATAGTTTGAGCATTAAAAAGAATGCTTTGTGTAGTAAATAGCTTGGAAAAAGCTAAAATAATTTGAATATAGATTTCAAGACAGTTTACATTAAAACAATATTTGAAAATAGTTTCAGAGTCAAACCGATTCAACTTCCAATCTCCAATTCAAATCATTTTTCAATTTCCACTTCCATTTAAATCGATTCAATCCCGATTTCAATTCAAATTAACTTCAATTCCCATCCTAATTTGAATCAATTCCCATTTCGATTTCAAATTAATTCCAATTAATTCAATTCAGTTCCAATTTGAATTAGTTTAAATTCCATTTTAATCATTCCGGTTGACAAGTTTATTTTTAACATTTCGAATTTAAGTTCAAAATGATTCCATTTCCATAAGTTCAATATTATTTGTTTTCAATTTTTAGGGTTGGATATATATCATTTCAATCCACTTCTTGGTTTATTGAAATAATTTACATATTGTAAATAACAAACAAGATGATAACAGGATATGTCAAAGTAAATAAACATCCAAATTATCCAAAACATCAATCAATAGCATCCATCATAAATTTCCAGAATTTGAAACTCGTTTTTATTTCAAAATTTTTTTTGAAATCATTTATACATATGTAACTTCTTTTGCAACTCTCATAGATCTATACCTTTTCTTTCGCAATTTAATTCATTTAACTTCCATAAGTTAAATCTTAATTTGACTTTGAAATTCCAAAGTCGGGTTATAAGTTCAAAATTATTTAAATTTCCCTGAGTTAAATTCCAATTCATGCAATCCATTTAACCTTACCCAATTTAAATTTTACATCCCAAATCCAATTCCTGTTAATATCACTTCCCACTCATAAGTTCAAAAACCTATTTTTTTTATTTGGGTTATACTACTCGTTTTAAGGGGGTTCTAGAAATCAACTCCCGGTATTTATTTCAGATCAACTTTGAAATCACATATATCCACATATACTAACATGTTTATCCCATTTACATATCAAATCACACTTTAAATTTTAGACCATTCTTGGTTTTTAAACCAAAATAAATTCATCTTCAAACAACTCTTGTCTTAAAACAAAGAATTCTATATCCAAAAATATTATAAATAATATTATTTATTATTTCCTTTAACACTTTGAAATAGTTTTTAAAATTTCCGAGACTAGATTCAAAACTTCACACGTAGGATCCATTTTTTAATCTATGAGTCATGCTTATATAATTTCATTTCCGTAAAACATTTCACTCTGTTTCATCATTGTTTATTTCGTAATAAACATCCTTTTATTAAGACACAATAACCAATTTATGATAATAATCAATATTATCAAATTCAGGAACCAAACACACCGTATATTTCATAATAATTTACTGGAAAAATATAATCATGGTAACTTATTTCTTTTTAAGACACCTTGAAAAATACTTCTAGAATTTCCAAAATTTTAAATTCTGGTTTGAATCCATTTCTAGCTTAACTTACTTGTATAGTGTATTCTTACCCAAATTTCTATTTGGTTATGTATGTATAATCATTTAATTCTTATAATCTTATTTTAATTTCAATAACATCAACCAACCACCTTAATATACCATGATAACTTGGAAAATTTATTTCTTTATATTTGAAAATGTAATTTTTACAAAATTATTTTTCAAACCATTTTAAAATCATTATATAAGAAAATACCAAGTACGCCTTTATATATAATACATTCAACTCATTCTAGGGTACTACTGACCCTATCTCTAATAAGTAATCCCCACCAGAGCTAAGATTCTTGCTTAACCTTCATCTCTGATACCACGTGTAATGACCGGGAGATTTTCGACCTTCGAAAATCGACATAAATACGTCCACTGTATAGTGGACTTATTTGGCATTTTGGACTTATGGAATTTGATAATGGTCAAAATTCCAATATCATCTGCATTAAACTCCATAGTCCAAACACAAAGTCCTTGGTTTAATAATAATAATAATAATTAGTAACTGAAATGCTCTGGCCAGAGACTTTGAATTGACTTGAGTTGACCGTGATACTAACCGCATATACCCGAGGAGACGAATCCTCTCTTGAATATTGCTTCACTTCCAATACTTTCACTCTACCCAACTATAGTCACTCAATGGAATGTCATGCCATGATTTGACCACAATAAAAAAAGAGCTTTCATATTGAAGATCCATGGTATTCTCAAGTTGAGATACTGTGTATATCAGTCACATCGATGCTTTCTGTTTAACCTTAATTATATTAACCAATAAAATACTATCGTGTGATTCATTGCATAATTATTCAATAACCATCAGTACATGACCTCTAGGTGCCTCATGCAGCCATGGATAATACACTGCCCAAAATTTGGAGAGTGTTACGTACTCCAGTCTCAACGGATACATTGTTATCCAGTTTCGATGCATCTTGACTAGGAACATTTAAAATGGTATATTTATGTTATTGTGATAAATTACTCATGTATACAACACTTTGTAACTACTATCATAAAACATACCATTTATGGATTTTCTATTTATACTTTTAAATTAATTAATTAATAAAACCATATTATATCAAGTATATAATAGAAAGAAAATACCTTTGATTTTGAACTATACTGGTTACTGAGTTAGATATTTGTAATAAATTACTTAGTTTCCCCTAGGGCATACCCTAACTCTATCACTATATATATATTCCAATAAATAGAATAATAAAACATCATTTTAGACAACAAAATATCTACTTTAGAAGTAAAATCCATAATGATCCGCAAAAATTAACCCTATTAATATTAAACTAATTAAAAATGGATTATTAATAAAAGGGTAAATTGTTTGTTATATTCAATACCATTATGTATGTCTTTCCAAGTTGATTGGTTTGGTATATAATTTTTATGGATTTAGAGTTACAGTTTGGAAAATAGAGGTTTTATATTGTTTAAATAGATTACACAACCACTTTTGGGCTAAACAGTTACATATAATTGAACCAGCCTCGTTACCTATATATATCATGCTTAGAAACCTTAGAGACATTATTCTTCCTCTTCTATTCGTGAAATTCTCCTAATCGCTCTTCAATGGAGAATTAAAAAATTAATTAAAAATCATTTAAAATCAAAGTGCTCGAACCCTAGCTTATAATATAAACATTCGTAGATCTCAATGAGTGGAAGAGGTAGCAAGTGTCCATTTGTTGTAAAGATGCTTAGATCAACCAAAGTTTATGGTTAAAAAAGGTTAGGTATAGAATTATGGTTATGATTTGGGGCCTTTTGATTTGGTGACTAATTAGTGAAATTGACAACATAGATCTGTAGGCTTCAGCAAGATAAACTTAGATTTGGCTTCTGTTTAATGAATCGTTGATATGGGCAGCCGGAATTCGGCCTAAAAACTATATGGTGATGGGTTTTGGAATACGACGAGGCGGAATTTGTGGGTGGCATAATTAGGTTGGTGACGTAGATCTCGATGAGCAGGTCACGACGATGGACGGTGTTCATCGAGTGGAGGCATGAGGCGGCGATTATGGTTAGTCAAAGTTCAGCCTGAGAGGAGGCGTAAGTTTGGAGGCATTGTAGAGGGTGAGTAAATTTCCAAATAAGTCCTTCTATTTTAATTAATTACAACTTAGACCCTTAAACATCTAAACATTGTCACTTTTGCATACGAACTCCAATTCACACACAGTTTGTTCCATTAGGCTTATGGCAAAATGGATGATTCAGCATTGATTTACTGAGCTGTGGGGTAGTTTGTAAAAAGCACATTGGTATGAATATTCAACTTAATTAACCGAGTTTTCAAAATATTATGCATATCCATTGTTGAATGTTGTGTTATATTAATGATTGTTTGGATATTATGGATGTTTTGGACTGATTGTGCCTTAGTTTGATTGCCTATTATTGATTGGCTTATTTTTGGATGTTTAACTATAATTAATTTTGAATTTTAGATGGAAATATAATTAATTAAAAACAAAATATATGAAATTCGGTAAAAATGGAAAAAGTAGATTAATAAATGAAAGATAAAGTTATTTACGAATTTGGAGTGATAACTATAGATAACAATAACATGATACCTTTTTCCGAAACTAAATTAAGGAATTTTATAAAGTTATTATTTATGAATTTCTGGGAAATTCATTAATAATGAAGAAAATTTTATTTTAAATTGAATATTTCGAAGTTTATTCTCATTTATAAATTGAAGTGAGATTTCACAAATAATATATGATTTTTGAGTACATGATAATATAATTGATTTTTATGGATTTTATTAAAAATATTATTGTTATTATCATTTGAGTAATAAAATAAAAGGTGTTTTGGATGTGATAATAAGCATCGTAAAGATGTGTTTTCAAGAGTATTTTGTATTCAAATTATTACTGTTTTAAGGAAAAGAACAATAAAAAGGAGTTTTGAAGTATAATGTAGAATATCGTATTTTTGACTTAAATATAATAAATTGTTTTCAGAAAATATTAAAGCGGTTTTGATACATACGTATGTACGTACATAGATACATAGATACATACATATACATATACATATATATATATATATATATATATTAATTATTTTGGTATAAGATAATAATATTACTGTTTTAAAAAGAAATTTAATGTAAATTACTATTTTTGATTAAAATACGATACTTAAGGTATTTGAAGAGATAGAAATATAACAAAGAGTATTGAAGTATATTACCATTTCTGAAGAATTATTACTATTTTGAGATGAAATAAAAAAGGGATTTTTAAGATAATTGATAATAAAATGATCCTAAACTTAAGAAAAAAATAATGGTTGTAAATATAATGTTTCGGATGGATGTAACATGTGATTAATTATTGATTATCACATATGTTGTTAATGATGATGAAATCACATTTGGATGTATTTGTGATAATTTTCCATTATTACCACGTTGTGTGTTATTAATTATAGTTTTGTTGTGTTCATATTTGTGTTACTAATACAGTTGATTAGTGCATATTTGATGGTATCGATGTTGTCTTACTATTCTGAAGTGATCAGTGTACATTTATTTGATTTATACTTGCATGGATGATGCATTAGGAATAGTCAGTTATTAGTATGTACGCAAGTATATTTTTTGTTGCTGGCATATTTGACGCTTCAAGTTGATATTGAGTATTGTTGTTATTTGGTGGTCGTGTTGCTATTATTATTGTTACTTCATATTTATGATGATTGATTGTGATGACTTAGTAAGAGGAGTATTTTCTGCTTGCATTATATGTATTGGTTGCATGGATGATATGGTTTTTCTATGCTAACAATTATTTGGATCCAAGAGATGGCAAGAAACAGAACTGCATGGGCTTAACCCCCAAAAGGTATGTAGATAGTCTTTTCCGATGCAATACCTCTCGAGCATATTGTAAAGACCCGCATTTTTTCAATAATTAAATTATTGAATTTAGTAAGATTTTGTAATTTAATATTGGAAAAAATAAAAACTTGTGATTTATTAGTAAGATAAATAACAAAAATGAATGTAATAATGTTAAGGTAAGGTAATTGATAACCATTCTAATGTAAGTACAGTTAATTGAAATGATTGTAAAGTCATAATAGGTTATAGATTGTAAATAAAGAAATAAAATTTAATAGTGGAGTCGATGTTGAAATTATATGTAATAAATTGGAATTGGCTAATATTGAAAATGAAATCAGTGCTATGTAAGTAGTTATAACATTTGTTTGCAGATAATAAACGTATAAATGTGATTAAATTAAGTAAAAGGTGATAATTGTTATATGCTACATATTTACTTAATCTGTTGAATTAAATTGAAAATCAAATGCAATTAAATGTAATTAAATATTACGTTAATGTAAATTAAGATGATAATTGTAGAATATTAGTGTAATAAAATATAAACCTATGTTAACTATGTCCATAGAGTAATGATTGATTGAATAAAAAGATTGAAATCAAATAAAATCAATTTATTGGAATTAAAAATATAATTAATTGGATTTTATTTACAGTTGAAACCGAACACTGTAATTAGTGTAATATTTAACACCGAATTAATAAGTAAATTTGTTTTAAATTATGGTAAAAGTCTATATAATCAAAAATGTTAATTTTTTTAATTATAAAATTTGAATTGAAAGTGATTTAATTAATTTAATATTTATTTATTCAATTAATGTGAAAATAGCCATTTGGCCACTGCCTTGGATTTCGACGAAACTAGTTTCATCGGATCCGTAATGGTAAATTATTGTAGGATTTCAAGTTTCGTAGCGATCGGACTTGCCATTTGATCGTATGGACTCGAAACGTGTATAAATCAATTTAATTGAATTTAATTGAAATAAACTGATTTTAAAAGCTAACTTCTTCATACGATGGAATAAGAACTTGAAACCTATTCCATTGAGTTTAAAATATCGAAAACATCTATTTTGATATATGGGATGACCTGTTTTCGTTCCGGAAGTAGAACGGAATTTTTGGGTCGTTATTGTTATTTCGAACTAATTCGATATGTAATTCATTTTATCAGGCCTAGTCCATATAAATAAATTTTGTTCTAACCCTAGAAGCCTTATTACTTCTCGTTTCTATATGTATATGTCTATTCCATTTATCGGCTTCTTCTTCTTCCCAATGGCTGTAGATACAGATCATAATTCAATTTCAAAACCAATTTCAAAAGTTCAAACTCCTTCAAACCCCAACATATAATATACCGTTTCGAAGCTCTCGATGAGTGTAATTCACTAGTGCAATTCATTTTTGCGATCGTATCACCATTTGTCTAGAAATTCGAGATATATTCTCGACCGTCCATTGTCCATGACCTCATTTAACAGTGGATCTTCAATGATGGCTCGATCGGCTGGCATGGGCGCTTAGAGGGAGGTGAGCAATTTTGATCCATGCGGCTACTTGGGGCTGGAAGTGTTTGGGTGTACGACAATCAGAGGTCAAAGAGGAGGCGACCACTTGCGCTCAAGGGTGGCCGGAGGGTGTCGCGCATCATGGCGTGGGCATGGGGAGGTTGGCCTGGGGTGCTAAGGCTGGTGGCATCGCCTGATCGGACGATCGAGCATTGTGGAGGTGGCGGTAAATGCATATGGGTGGCGGCTGCAACGTTGTTCGAAGGTCGAACGAGATGTAGGGTTTCTGAGAGATGTTCGAGCGTGGTGATGACATGGCACGTAAGCTAATACATTTTCTTTTTTATTTATTTATTAAAAGTTTGATTTCAAATTTTCTAATCACCATAACTATTACACACATGCTCGGATTTGCGCACAGTTTGTTTCATTGAGATTGTATCGAAATTTTGGACATTTTGGCACTAGTTTGGACGAATTCTGAGACGGTTGTATTTTGGACCTTATTTAGGATTTCAAATCGATTTGAAATTAAATGTCGGTATTTTGACCCATCACTGCTACTAGATTATCTTATGTTAGTTAAATTGAGTTTATGATGTGATTAGAAATTGATTGGTTGATGTTTGGTATAATTAAATTGTTATTCCAGTTAAATCTGACTTTTGTTGAATATTATCGCCATAAATTTAATATTAATTCTAAATTGCCAGTTGATGCCCGTTATTGATATTCTATCACTTGTTATTGTTTATCGATTTGTCTGAATGGTTATTGTGATGGATGTTGATTGTCGAAATTGGATAATTGAATGTTATGTTTCCATATTGTTATAACACTACAAGTTCCCTATAGGTTAAAATGATACATACCTGGACAATATGATAGATTAGGGAGAAATCATTATGGGTTGAAATGATAGACTCGAGCGATTTCATGGATTTGAAGTAAGATTTCGGATTGCAGGTTGAAATAATATATACCCGTAAAATAAAAATATTTGCAGATTGAAATGATAAATATCCATATCACTTGACCATAAGGTAGAAAAATATAAAAGGACACCACATTTGGTTAAATTAAATGATTTTTAAATCCTTAAACTTTGAATTCAGTTAAATGATATTTTGAAATAGAATTTGATTAATATAAACTGAATTGTTTTAAATGAATTGTTTAAAGGATTTAATCTCAAAATTTGGAATTGTTTTAAGTGAATTGCTTAAGGATTTAAATTGAAATTCTAAAGTTGGATTTGAAATATAAAAGGAATTTATCGAAACTGAGTTATTGAAAACGTTTGAAATTGTAACCTTGAAATCTATTGAAATTGACACTTCAAGATTTGAAATTTGATTTTGATTTGAAATCTGGATACGGTCCAGATTTGTTGAGTTAAGTTTGATGTTAATTTTCAAATTTATTATTTTAATATAAACTATGTGAACATATATCATTTTAAAGGTCCTGATTTTTAAGATGTTTAAACTATTAAACTAATTTAACCTAGTTTAAACTATTTTAACTATTTTAAACGATTTAAACTATTTTAATTTATTTTAATCTATTTTAATCTGCTTGATCCAATGTAATCCATTTAAACCTATTTTAAACTAATTAACCCACTTTAATCAATTTTAAATCTATTTAATCTAATTTAAATCTATTTAATTCATTTTAAATCTATTTAATTATTTTGAATTTATTTAATTTATTAAAAATCCATTTAATTTATTTTAAATCTATTTAATCTAATTTTAAATCTTTTTAAATCTATTAAAACAATCTTAAATCCTTTAAACTATTTTAAATCATTTTCTTTATTATTTTAAATTATTTTAACTATTTAAAATTTTATTTTAAACTATGCTAAACTATTTTCTAAAATTCATACTATGTAAGGTGGAAGTGTTTATATTTAAATCCTTGATTTCGAAGCGAGTATGGTTAAATGATGTTATAAGTTAAGTTGGGATATGAAATGATATTTACTAGTGAAATGACATATTTGAGTAAAGATGATGATTTTGAAATGAGGTTTTAATTAACCTACCTTATTTATATGATTTTGAAAGTGAATTTGATTTCGAAGGCGATATGATTTGAATTGAATATGATATTTTGACATCAGTTAGGAAACGGTTTTTAAAATTTAAAAGAACCATCCGGTGTGAAATAATCGTTTGGTTGTTAAAGAAACCAAGAGCGAATATTGTCATACTCTCTGCCAATACAGAAAACCACTTCAATGACTGTGTACATGGTGGAGATTCCAGTATAAAGTAGGATGGTTGGCGAATGATTCTGTATGAGGTATTTACATAGCCCTGACTTGGGCGAGTCAGCTTGATATGACTAAAACAGGAGCCATACCAGGACAAGTGAGGTCGCACCTTCGATCAAACATGCTTCTTCGATACTATATTATGACTTGCGATTGATTTAGTGGCCACCCCTCGATTTTGATTATGGGAGTGTGTTCCAAGGTGGGAGGTAGTAGCTGCTATGCGTTACCACCAGTCTGGATCCACAAAATGGTAGAATCCTATCCTGGCATTGCCTCGCGTGCCGTGTCACATGCCTTATCGCGCCTTCTACGAGTTTGGATTGTGTCGCACCTATGGAGTGCTCCCTGATAGCCCACCAGTTCATAGTACTATATAGAATACGACATTATATAAAATGTGTTAAGGAGGATATGGGTAACACCTTAACGCTATTGTAATACTTTACTGTAGACACTATTATAATAGCATATTGTACTATGTATATGAATAGTTTAACGGATCCTTAGGAGATGAGAATCTCAAACATCTCTTAAGTTATTGCACGCATGTAGACACTAGATAGTAGATGTTAAACCCCATAAACATCTTTGACGCCGTTACACTCATATTTATTTACTATTGATTTAGCTTGCAAAAGATCTTTTAGTTCTGACTCGAATGTTTTGTCTTTTCAGTTTGCTCGGGCCGGTCTGAGCTTTTGAGTGTATCGAAGACTGCTTTTTTGGAGGACGAAGACGAAGATTTAGTACTATTACTATTTACTATGTTCATACTACTGCATCATGTTATTCCGTTGCATTATTATTTATTTCTATTGTATGTAAATCTGATTCTGTATTGCAAAAGTTTAATCAAATGTTATTTGTAAAATAGCTTCATGAACTGTTTATTTGATCATTATATTTTTCTCTGTTGTGAGATTTTGTGTTTGTTTTTCTTCTTTCTCTTCTTTTTCTTATTTACCCCACAACAATCCTCCCTTTTGAATGGTTGAGTCTAATGTATGTGGTTTATCCTCGACTTAAACCGTCTGAAAAGGTGGGTCATCACACTTATATTTGAAGTGTATAGGGTTAGGCATGTTCCGTACATTATTGGTACTATTTCCTTTCTATACATATTTGCGAAGTAAGCACTGAAAGAAAGAAAAAAGGAACGGGAATGAGCATTGTTTGTATGCTATGTTTATAGGTTGTTTACTTAATTTTTTTTCCTATGTTTCACTATTGTATTGCTATATAATTTAATAGTGTTTGATGTAAAGAAAGATTGATATGTTCTATTTATTATAATGGACTTTGTTTGTTTCATTAAGATATGTATATATTTTTTTAGTTCCACTGTGAGTTCTTTTTTTTATGCATATTAGTCCTAGATATTAAATTACCTTACCAATGATCTACTATTTTTAATGTCTAAAGTTAGTGTGCAAGTGTATTTTGATGGCATTTGTCACTAATTTTAGATGTTAGCAATGGTGATTCATCACATTTGGCATTAGAGCTTAGTTTTAGCGATTCCCTGAGCCAAGGGTAGGTTTGACCATTTAGGGTTGGTTAATTTACACCTTAGATTGGATTAAATATAGGACAAGAGAGAATTCTGATTGATGACTATATGCTATGTGCATATGGATTGTTTGTTTAACCACCATTACCTACCATAAACGATGTTTATTTTGACGACCTTTATATGGAAGATAAATAAAGTAGGAGTGGGTAAGATGAATACCTATTGGAGAGAATAAGTTTTTGTTATAACCTGAGTGACACAGCCATGATGTTAAATTATAAAGGATACCTAACCTTAATAGTGAAATTATTTCTTACTACTAAATTTTAAATGAATAATATTTATTGGGACAAGTTATATTAAATATACATTTTTGGTTTTAGAGATACTTTATCAAAAAAAGGAAAATGTGTATTCTTAGGCATAAAGTGACTTGTTATAATTTTTCTTTACATCGGTGAAAATAAAGTACCTTGTGAGATGATGTTTAGTTAAGAATTATTTAATATATATACACGTGTGCGTGTGCGTGCGTATGTATGTTATCCGGTCTTTTGACCCGGCTATATCCATACTATTAGACCAGTTAGACTCGATGACAGATAAGGAAAGCAGCCTAGAGAGGTGATCGTAGCGTCTAGAGTCAAGCACAGACAACAATATGAAACAACGACCAAGCGAAATCAAGAGAATCTTCAGAATATTCTAGGTATGGATTAGTACCTCCTCTAGGCAAGGGATCGGTACATATCCCTTCTCTTAGGTAGAGGATCAGATCGCATCACAATTTCCATAAACAACATCGACCAATAACTCCTGCGTGTAACATATCCATAAGCATACTCTAGATACTGGAGTTGATATATCCTCATGGGTTTTCTAAACCCGAGATTATGCATCCTACTCTAGTTTGTCATTTTCCTGATGTCGAGGTTACAGTTAGCATCTTTCACAAGTATCTTCAACTCGAACAGACCACAAATCCCCAAATAGATCCCAACATTTCAAACCATACGTGGATTCCAACATCTTGAGTAGATCCACTTCCAAGATATGGGACGTCTTGGCCTTGATGTGGTTTTCAATAAGTTGAGCTGCAATGACCCACTTTTTCGACTCTTAGAAGATGATGGTAATACATCTACGGTATTTACGTGCCAATCATCCAAGTGTCAGAAAGACAGATTATTGGGGGACAAACAAAGAAAAGATAGAATAGAATCTCGCATCACAATGAGTAAAATATATAATATACAATGGATATTTACAGAAAGAAAGTTGTAATATACATACACCAAACATAGTTTACCAATCAAGTATAATCATTAGGCTAGATTGTTATAACTGCCCGTCCTCACAAATTGCTGATAAATACAATCAACAAATGCAACAGAAAATAAAAATATATGTGAGTAGCCTTGGAGGCATCCAGGTCGTCTCTAGAAGCTTCAAAGCATCCAAACTAAGTCTGTAAATATGCTCAGTCTGACCCAAGCATTATAAAAAAATAACACCCGGATTAGTCTGGTAAACCAGCATGAGAAAACTCTATCAAATCATATTGATTTTCATATTTATAAACCCATTTGAAAAATAAAGGTATCTCATAAGACCATGCTGCATATAAACAAAGACGAGTTTTACCTATGATAACCAAAACACTTTGTATAGAAATCCTGTGATATTATAATAATTTCTATGATACAAGTACATATTAATCATATTCGAAATTGAAACATTAATTAATTCCATCATAATAAGTATACAACTAAGTCCGAAGGCGCTTATTGGGGAACGGATTCCATCCAATGACAAGGTAAGTGACTACCTTACGAATAGTTCATCTCTAAATAAAATGCAATGGGGTTTGACAAGAACAACTTGTTGATAGAGTTTGGGGTATGCCCAAGCGGCAATTACGTAATTTTTTACATATATCTAATTCGTTGACTAATCTTGTTCGAAATAAAGGTGTTTCCTTTCTAATATATACTTGATATAATGTAGTTAGTTTAATTAATTATTTAAAAGTATATTCAATAGAAAATCCATAAATGGTATGTTTTGTGATAGTGTTACAAAGTGTTGTAACTGTGAGTAATTTATCACAATGAAATAAATATACCATTTTAAATGTTCCTAATTGTAACATCCAGTATCTAGAGGCCAAAATCTAAGCGCTATGGATGATTTAGTCATCCATAGTATTAACGTATGGCAATAAAATATGGTAATGTTACTGGTATCTATAATATCAGAAGCACTTGAATATGAACAAAATCACAGATTTTCAAAGAACAACATTTTACTGATTACATTTCAAAACGAATTCATATCCAAGTTACATAATATCATATCGTTTCTTAGGTAAAGATTAATTATAATCATTACAAAAATACGCCAACATCGACATATGATGGTGCCCCTTTGATTGATCAAAGTAATATAGTCATATTTGACTTAAAACACAACGGGAATAAACAAAACAATATGTAACCTCTAATTAGCTATCCGTTAGCCACATGCTCGTCTACGAAAGCTTTATTCGCCAAAATGACTAAAACTTGAAAACCTTAACCCTCAGCGTACTAAAACGATTTTGAGCACCCAAGAGTTTAAGGAGAAAACAAAACCTTCGGGTCAGACATAAAGCCTGGTGTAACAATACTATTACATCTCCGCTTACTGATATTAAGTGAGACCATGCTATTTAGCGGAACGGGTTTTCCCTTACTAATATCCTCTTTAAAACATATAGTATGCAAATCCTTTCCTACAACCAAACTGGTTAATCAAACTTACTATATAATAATGATAATAATGGCTAAGTCCGTTAAGCTATAATCAAGTAACTAATGAATTATCTATCTGCAAGTAGTAAATGGACTATCTGTCTGAAAACTGGGCCGACAGCCTTCAAATCGAACTAACTGTTCGCAAACTGGACTAACTGTCCGAATCAAAATGGACACCCGTCCGAATCATTTTCTTAGGGTTAACTGCCCTTCATCTTTTTCTTTGAAAACCTTTTCAAAATGATTTAACCTTTTAAATCATATTTATACAAGGAAAATACAATCTTAGCTTTATTCTAAGCTATTTTGATATGTTATATATACTTTACTCCTAATATTGTTGATGAATTTTAATAAGGATTAGCTATCCTTTCAAAACAAGCTAAACCCATTTTAACTTGAAAATACTTAGGCTATACTGCCTTTTAAATACATTTGAAATCTTTGTTTAAAATATTTAAACAACCCTTTCGAAACCCTTGAAGGTAACCCTTTTGAAACCAAATATAACCCTTTAATTAACCTAGGTCAAATGGCCAAATATTTCCTTTCGAAAGCATAAAAAACTTTCGCCTTGAATGTTTTAAAATCCTAGACATCCTTCTTTTGAAACCTTTAAATATTGCCTTTCGAAACATAGGGAAAACCTTTCCTTTCAATCCTTTCGAAATACCCAGAAAAATACCATACCTTTCGATTCCTTCAAAACCATTGGGGAACCACTCCTTTGAAACCATTCTTTAAAACCTTTTGAAAGCATTAAACCTAAACCTTTCGAAAGCACCTAGGTTCAATTTAAAACATGTGGAAACCTTTCAAAAATTTACCCCGTCAAAATATTTGAAAATCGTCTCGGTCGAATCCATTTGGAATATGCCTTCAAGTAGAGCAAAAGGATCAAAAATCATTAAAGTCAAAACCATATGTTTCGAAACCATCTAAATTGTCCTTTTCGAAACCATTTGGGTTATATGTCAATCATAGAAAAAGGTCTTTAATACATTTAAGTCGAAACATCTGTTTTGAAACCACTTTCCAAAGTAAAGAAGTGATGGTGCAAAACCATCCCTTCGAAAACATTGGAGAAGTGGCCATATTATAAAAACAAAGCAACCCATTCTAAATCATCTGGGTCGAAAGATAAAAAGGCGGCAATCAAAGGTTTCAACTTAGTCGAATGCAGTTATTTAAAAACAAAGGCGCAACCCAATCGAAACCATTTCCTTCAAATCCATTTGATCTAGTCGAAAGCTACTTAGTCGAAAGCCATTTAGTCGAAAGTAAGCAGACACATTTTTAATTTAAAAGCAAAGTGATGCCTCAACCGCCTTGAAACCCCTGGTTTCGAATCCATACCATCCACCTACATCCAATTCACTATATACCAGTACCCTGAGACCAAGTGCATTGGTTTCGACTGTGTTGAAGGCGGAGCTAATGAGGTGGAACCTAGTGTCGAAAGCAACAAAACAGTGAAAAACATTTAGCAAATAGTTCTTTTTACCGAACCTGCTTTACATGTCAAATTTTGATTGGTTGCCTCTTTTCTTTACCAATAAAAAGTGCTGCAATTTTTAGAACTAACTATTTTAATTATTTGCAAAAAAACCTCTTCTCCTTTTCTAAATATATAAAACATTTAAGTCTCGTACCATAAATAATTTTATATATCCATTAAAACACTTAGGAAAAATCTACGAAAATTCGAAAAAAATCTCTTTTATTATGCTTTCCAATATATGAATATTTTAAACCCAAACCTTTTATTATTTAACCGTAAATAATTTATAACCCAAATCAACATTTTCTTCACTAAAAATTCATATAAATCCACAAAATTTCAGATTGAAACCCATCTCCAAAATAATATTTCCAGTCGATATAAAAATTCGCAAGACATTTGGACGCCAATTAATAGGATTTCATATCAAAACATGTCATAAAATATATATGAACAACCATAAATCATCAACAAGTATATATCATTCTATCATTCAAAAACATGGAAAATCAATGCAAAATATCTCAGATTTCATCTTAAAATCGAAAACAAATAAATATGAGATGTATGGATTTGATTTGATTTAGTTTCTTTCTTAGCTTTTCTTAATCTTCTTCCTCCTTCTCTTGTTAATTTTGGCCGGCCTTAGTTTTTAAAATTTGAGAAAATGAAATGAACGTGTAATACGACCAAGTTTTAATGACATATGAATGGCCTCTTTCCTATTTACCCCTCCTCTATTTCAACTTAACTCTTATTTTAATTCATTGGTTAAATGACACAACTACCCTTAATTAAAATCAAATCTCAATCCCCTAATCAACATATTATTTTATTATTTTAACTAATTAAATATCTTAAATAATGTTACCAAAAATATGGGGTGTTACAAATTCCCCTCCTTAAAAAAATTCGTCCTTGAAATTACGATAAGGCACACAACACAACAATCAAAGAGGTAAAACATACCATCAAATAATTCAGGGTATGTATCTCTAATCTCGCTCTCAATCTCTCAAGTACAATCCCTATCATTCTCGGTCCACTGGAATTTGATTAATCTGACCGTCTTGGTTCTTTGCCTCTTCTCATCACTTGCAACAATACGAATAGGCTTCCTTACTACAGTCAAATCCGGTTCTACTACTAAGTAACTCAACTCTATATGCAAGTTTTTTGATCCTCTCAACAATAGGAAAAGGTCCAACGAATCTCGGTGCTAACTTTCCTTATTTTCCAAATCTAACCACACCCTTCATTGGTGACACTTTGACGAATACCTGATCTCCAACTGAGAACTCTAAATCTTTTTGTCTCTTATTTGCATAACTCTTCTGCCTAGACTTAGCCTCCTTTATTCTTGCTCGAATGACCTCTATCTTTTTTGCAACTTCTTTGACTAAATCTGGACCAAGAACCAACCTATCCCCGGTCTCTAATCAACATACGGAAGATTAACGTCGCCTTCCATACAAATCTTCAAACGGCGCCATCCCAATACTAGTCTGATAACTGTTGTTATATAAAAACTCGACTAAATACAGATGGTCTTCCCATGATCCCTCAAAATCTAGAACACAAACTTTTAACAATCTTCTAAGAATTTGTTAACCTTTTTGTTTGTCCATCTGTCTGTGGATGATAAGCGGTACTCATGTTGAACTAGGTTCCAAGAACTTCCTGTAAACTTTTCTAGAACTCATTAGTGAATAAGGAGTCTCTTTCACTCACTATACTATTGGGAATTCCATGCAATCTAACCACGTTCTTTATAAAAAAACTTTGTCAAAACAGGTGCCGTTCTGGTTTACTTAATTGGAACGAAATGGGCACTCTTGGTCAGCCTGTCCACTATGACCCATATACTATCATTTCCCCTGTTTGACCTTGGAAACCCATTAATAAAATCCATGGAAAACAGAATCTCATTTCTATACCAGATTATCTAATGGCTGAAATAACCCACTTGGCCTCTGGTGTTCGTGCTTTGCCTGTTGGCAAATCAATCCTGCTTTACCCATAAGCTAATATCCTGCTTCGTACCATCCCAAAAGAAACTCCTCTTTATATCCTGATACATCTTAGTACCTCCTGAATGAATAGAGAACTTCGAACAATATCATTCCACCAAGACTTCTTTCCTTATGTTTCCCACACTTGAAACACATAATCTTCCTTTCTTTCTCAACCTCTCATTTTGGTCAAGACTGATATCTTTCAATTCATCGCTCTCGGTTCCAACTCTTAACTTCTTGATCCGTTCAGCTAATATCGGTTCTTCCTCATGTTTATAAACAACTTCTTGATCATTACTGGTCGAACTTCTAAACAAGATAACACTACGGTTTTTCCACAAGATCCAGCCTCAGATCTCCACTGCACTCTATAATATGCTAATGCTTCCAAAATTTTCCACTTAGCAATCATCGCCAATACCGCATTCTGATGTTTCCTACTAAGTGCATCTACAACCTTATTCCCTTTTCCTGGTGTGTACTCAATCCCAAAATCATAAGCGGTAATAAATTCTAACCACCTCTGCTGTCTCATGTTCAACTCCTTTTGAGAGAACAAATACCTCAGCGACTTAAGATCTGTATATAAATCACATCTCTCTCCCAAAAGGTAGCGTCCCACACCTTCAACGCAAAAATCACTGCAACCAATTCAAAATCATGTGTCGGATATTTGACCTCATGTAGTCTAAGCTATCTAGAAGCATAGGAAATCACTTTACCTCTCCGCATTAGCATAACTCCTAATTTTGTTCTACATATATCAGTATAAATCACCAAATCATGATTCCCTTCCAGGACAACCAACACAGGTGCATGGGTCAATAAATGTTTCAAACACTGGAATTCTTCCTCACACTTATCAGTCCACACAAACTTTACATCCTTTCTCCTTAGCTTGATCATCGGTGCCGCTATTCGCGAAAAATCCTTAATGAGCCTCCGATAATAACCAGCCAACCCAAGAAAACTCTTTATCTCCGTCACTGTCTTGGGTCTCTTCCAACTATTCACTGCATCAATCTTAGTCGGATCTACTGACAACCCTTCCAATGAGACTACATGGCCAAGAAAATTCACTTCTTTCTTCCAGAAATGACGCTACAAAAACTTCGCCTTCAACTAATGCTCCCTCAGCGTCTCAAGCACTACTGCAAGATAACTTCATTCTCTCTTTCATTCTTAGAGTATATCAAGATATCGTCTATGAAAACCAATAAGAACCTATCCAAGTGCTCTCGAAAAATTTGGTCCATCAAATCCACAAAGAAAGTCGACGCATTAGTCGGTCCGAACAGCATAACTAACCATTCGTATGACCCATATATGGTCCTAAATGCCGTCAAAGGTTTACTATCCTCTACTGCTCTGAGCTGATGGAAACCTATCATCAAATCCAACTGTGAGAATTCCTTGGCTCCACTCAACTGGTCGAACAAATCGTCAATCCTTGGCAATCGATATCGATTTTTATCGTCCTCTCATTCAACTTACGATAATCGATGCATAGCCTCAATGATCCATCCGACTTTTTAGCAAACACTGTGGCTGCTCCCTAAGGCGAACTACTCGGCCTGATGAATCTCTTGCCTTCCAATTCCACCAACTGCACCTTCAACTCCCTCACTCTATAGAGGTCATCCTGCTTGGCGGCCTACTTACTGGTTTTGCTCCCAAAACCAAATCCATCTGAAACTCCATGGCTTTTTCTAGTGGCAATCCAACTATAGGCTCAAACACATCCGTGAATTCTCTAATCATGAAAACTTGACTTAAATCATTTTCCAACTCCATAACACCTAACAAAGCGTTTACCTCACCATTAGAACCTTCTACTATATAAACTATCCGATCACTACAATTAGGGTGTCTAAGCGATATTTTCCTATCCTAGCAAAATATCCGAGCATCATACTCACTTAACTAATCCATACCAAGAATAATTCCAAACCCTACAAAATCAAACACATGCAAACTGCAAACAAAAGTATGACCTAACATGTAACCTGTAAGGAAGTAACTAAATATGTAGGTTCTAGGTTAAGCTTATTTATCAAACATCTAGATACAAAAGAATGCGATGCGCCAGTATCAAACAAAACGTAACGGACATACTATGAATCTGAAGCATACCTCCCAAAACCGCCTTTCCTATCTCCTAAGCTGTTAGCTTCAAAGTAGCAGGCTCTAATGCATACACTTTGCCCTTTCCACCCTTAGTGAGTTCCTTGCACTAGTTCTTATAGTGGCCAATCTAGTCCCAGTTGAAGCACCTGACATTCTTTTTCCTGGCTACCTCCTTTGCCTTTCCAGCACGACACTCATTAGCAAAGTGCCCCTTCTTGTCGTACTTGAAGAAAACAATCTCAGACTTTCCTTTCTTAGCACTCCACCCTTCTGATAAACTTCTCATTCCTCTTCATTACTGTACCCACTAAAGCATACCCATATCTGGCCAACTCCTCGAACTTTGTAGCATACTCCATAACAAAGCATCTCTCCCTGCTCTAATTCAACAAACTTCCTGATCAGAGATGACTATGTCATTGCAGACATGAATCTCTCCTGGAATCTTCCCTTGAAATCTGCCCACGTTGAGGTTTCCTCGTCCACACCAGCCGCCACGCTGTTCCAACAGAACAAAGCGGCTCCCTGAACCTGTGTGGATGCCAACCTCCTCATCTTCTCATCATTAATCCCCAAGTCTGGAAAGATTCTCTCACAGTGCAACAACCAATTTTCCACCTTTATAGCATTTTCTGTCCTAGAAATGGCTTCCCCCTAAGCTTAGCGTAATCTCCGCTCAGCTTAGCGTAATGGTTAACTACCAGAACTTTCGGTGCTCCTTCCCATGCAGCATCTCCTCCTAACCCTCGAGCTGCAACTCCCACTTGCATCATATTCATGAAAAACAGATACATAGCTTCAATTCCTACTTGCAGGACTTCAGCACCTACATCCTCTGCTTGTGCCTGACCTTGGGTCCTCCTTGTAGTAGGTCGGGCATTCCCATCGATGCCCTTCCCTCCTAGCTTAACTCTTCCTCTTCTACCTTCCATATCAGTATTCAAACCTCATGAGACACAGAAAATAATCTAACAAAGATAGAAGAGTAGAGATAAAGCATAAACACATATATAGAAAATACAAATACGTTACTATAGCGTTATCCCATACTCCAATCTTACTCTAATTCCTTTGGATTATTTTTTAAAAGCCATTTAAGTTAAAGTTTTTCATTAACCATGTTGTGATGCCAACTTATAACATCCCATATCAAGAGGAAAAATGCTAAGCACTATAAATGATGTATTCATCCATAATATTAACTTTTTATGACAAAGTACGGTAATGCTATTGGTATCCATAATATCAGGAGCACTTGAATATGAACAAAATCATAGGTTTTCAAAAAACAACATTTTACTAATTATATTTCAAAATGAATTCACATCATAGTTACATAATCCCATATCATTTTTCAGGTAAAGATTAATTATAATCGTTACGAAATATGCCAAGAGCGCCATATGACGATACCCCCTTGGTTGACCAAAGTAATATAATCATATCTGACTTAATACACAGCGAAAATAAACAAAACAATCTGTAACTCCTAATTAGCCATCTGTCACCCATCTGCACCTCTTTAGAAGCTTTATTTGCCAAAATGACTAAAAACTGGAAGCCTTAACCCTCAGCTTATTCAAATCAATTTTGAGCACCCGAGAGTTTAAGAAAAAAACAAAAACTTGAAGTCAGACATAAAGCCTGGTGTGAATAATACTATTACAACTCTACTTACTAATATTAAATGTGAATACATGCTTAGCAGAATGGGTTTCCTCTCACTAATATCCTCTTTAAAACATATATTATGCAGATCCTTTCCTGCAACCAAACTGGTTAATCAAACTAATATAATAATGATAATAATAGCTAAGTCCGTTAAGCTATAATCAGGTAACTAATGGATTATCTGTCCACAAGTAGTAAATGAACAATATGCCCGAAAACTGGGCTGACTGCCTGCAAATTGGACTAACTGTTTGCAAATTGGACCAACTGCCTGAATCAAAATGGACTATCTGACTGATTTATTTTCTTAGGTTTAACTATCCTTCATCCTTTTTCCTTGAAAACATTTTCAAAATGATTTAACCTTTTAAATCATACTTATACAAGGAAAATATAATCTTAGCTTTATTTTAAGCTATTTTTCTATGTTATATATACTTTACTCAAAATTATATTGATGAATTTTAATAAAGATTAATATCCTTTCAAAACAAGTTAAAACCCATTTTAACTTGAAAATACTTAGGCTATATTGCCTGATAAATATATTCAAAATCTTTGTTTAAAATCTTTAAACAACCCTATCGAAACCTTTGAAGGTAACCCCTTCGGAAACCAAGTAAAACCCTTTACCTAACCAAGGCCGAAAAGCCAAATCTTTCCTTTTGAAAGCATAAAAACCTTACCCTTGAAAATTTTAAAATCCTAGACATCCTTCTTTTAAAATCTTTAAATACCGCCTTTCGAAACATAGAGAAAACATTTCTTTTCAATCCTTTCGAAACACTTAGAAAAAACCATACTTTCGACTCCTTCGAAACCATTGGGGAACCACCCCTTCGAAATCATTCTTTGAAACCTTTCAAAAGCATTAAACCTAAACCTTTCGAAAGCACTTGGGTTCAATTTATCATATATGGAAACCTTTCAAAAAATTACCCCTTCGAATACCTTTGAAAGTCGTCTCGGTTAGAACCATTTGTATTATGCCTTCAAGTAGAGCAAAAGGGTCGGGAACCCATTAAAGTCGAAAGCATCTATTTCGAAACCATTTAAAACTGTCCCTTTCGAAACCATTTGGATTATACTTCAATCATAGAAAAGGTCTTTAAAACATTTAAGTCGAAAGCATCTGTTTTGAAACCACTTCATAAGTAAAGAAGCGATGGTGTCGAAACCATCCCTTCGATAGACTTGGAGAAAATTTCGCTACTTAGGACCGCTATAGTTATGGCCATATTTTAAAAAAATACTTTGAAAAAAAGCAACCATTTCGAAACCATCTGGGTCGAAAGGTAAAAAAGCGGCAGCATAAGGTTTCGACTTAGTCGAAAGCAGTTATTTAAAAATAAAGGCATAACCCCTCGAAACCATTTCCTTTAAATTCATTTGATTTGGTCGAAAGCTAACAACGCCGAAAGCTACTTAGTCGAAAGCCATTAGTCGAAAGCAAGCAGATGCATTTTTAATTTAAAAGCAAAGTGATGCCTCAACCCCGTCGGATCCCTTGGTTTCGACTCCATACCTTCTGCCTACATCAAATTCACTACATACCAGTACCTTGATACCATGTACATTGGTTTGGACTGTGTCGAAGGCGGAGCTAAGGAGGCGGAACTTGGTGCCCAAAGCATCGCAACAATGAAAAACATGTTGAAAATAGCTCTTTTCACTTGACATGCTTTATGTGTCAAATTTTGATTGGTAGCCTCTTTTCTTTACCAATAAAAAGTGCTGCAATTTTCAGAACTAACTATTTGAATTATTTGCAAAAAGCCCTTCTCCTTTTATAAATATAAAACATTTAAGTCACATACCTTAAGTAATTTTATATACCTATTAAAATACTTAAGAAAAATCCACAAAAAATTCCAGAAAATCTCTTTTAATCTATTTTCCAACATATAAGAATTTCAAACCCAATCCTTTTATTATTCAACCGTAAATAATTTACCACCCAAAGTAACATTTTCTTTACTAGAAAATTCATGTAAATTCCACAAAAATTCTGAAATTTGAAACCCATCTCCGAAGTAATATTTCCAGCCTGTATTAAAATTCGCAAGACATTCGGATGTCATTTAATATGGTTCAAAACATGTCATAAAATCTATATGAACAATCATAAATCATCAACAAGTATATGTAATCACTCCATCATTTAAAAACATGGCAAATGAATGCAAAATATCTCGAATTTCATCTTAAAACTGAAAATAAATAAATATGAGGTTATTCATCTTAGCTTTAGAGATTAAAGAGATTGAGATGTGAATGAATTTGATTTGATTTAGCTTCTTCCTTAGCTTTTCTTAATCTTCTTCTTCTTTCTCTTGTTAATGGTGGCCGGCCTTAGTTTTTAAAATTTAAGAAAATGAAATGAACATGTATAGGAATACACGGGTAAGTTTTAGGGATATAGGAATGTCGCGCCTCTTTCCTATTTTACCCTTCCTCTATTTCAATTTAACTCTTATTTTAATTCATTGTTTAAATGACACGGTTAATGTTAATTAAAACCGAATCTCATTCCCCTAATCAACACATTATTTTATTTAATTAAATATCCTAAGTTATGTTACAAAAAATATGGGGTGTTACACTAGTCAAGATGCATCGAGTCTGGATATCGATGTATCCGTTGAGACTAGAGTATGTAACGCTCTCCAAATGATGGACAGTGTATTACTCATGACTGCTGGGTGTACCTAGCGGTTACGTACTAATAGTTATTAGATAACTATGGAACATCATTGATAATCTTCTGCTGGTTAATTTAACAAAGGTCAAACAGAAAATATCGATGTGAATAATTTCCACAGTTAAATCTTCAATATAAAAGCTCCGCTTTGATTATAGTCAAATCATGGCATGACGTCCATCGAGTGACTGTAGTTGGATTGAGTGAAAGTATTGGAAGTGAAGCACTATTCAAGAGAGGTATCGTCTCCTCGGTTATATGAGGTTAGTATCACGGTCAACTCAAGTCAACCCAAAGTCAAAATATCTGACTAGAGTGTTCGGTTAATAATAATTATTATTAGTGAACGAAGGACTTTGTGTTTAGACTATAGGGTTGAATGTGGAGGATGTTGGATTATTTGACCATTACCATATTCAATAAGTCCAAAGTGATATAGTTTTGATGAGGCATTGGTGTAAATAATTGTCATAACTTGGTGACATTTATTAAATTTAAATAAGATTTATCGAAAATGTAAGCGATAAATTTGTCTATAATATCACAACACTTGCTGAGTAAAGTCTGAATGTTAACATTTGAATAGTTTGGCTTTAGTCATCGATTGAATTTACACCCGAGCCACACAACCGAATCGATGAATTTTCTTAAGACTGATCATTAGTTTATAAGTTTTATAAATTGATTAAATTAATTAATATTTATGAAATATTAATTATAAAATTTGGATATGATTTGAGAAATGAATTTGTTGCATGTATTTATAAAAGATATAAACATGTTGATCGATATGAGATATCGACAACAAATTTAGTTGAATATAATTATGTATATTTAAATTGGGTTAAACAGGTTCTCAACCCTTGAATTTTAGAGGTGAAAGTCATTGGTTTTGACAAAGGAATGGGGCATCTACTACCCATATTTGCTCTCTTCTCCTACCCATATAAAAGCTAATCTCAAAACCCTATTCATAGGCTAATTCATTTTTTTTAGCTGCCATTTCTTCTTCTTCATCATCATTTAAGTGCAAAAACATTCCTTTAAAATCATCATAAAAATTCTCAAATCCAATTTAAATTAAAAATATTAATTTGTAGTAGAAGTTCTCCAATCTCGGATAAGCAATATGATGGATCAGGAATTGTTCTTAGAACAGAATTCATTGTTCAACGTGGACTCAAAGGCTCCATTAGGAGGTGAACTTTTATTTATTATTATTTTTTGATTTCATGTTTATCATATGAATGTTGATTTTCCAAATCACTTGTTTGTATTCCGATCTATTTATTGTTTAGATTAGGTGAGATTTCGTGGGTACATGTGTTTGTTACAATTATATTGCTTATCTGCTTGTAGTATTTTTTTTATTGATTTATTGTTGAATTTTTCTAAAAAAATAATTTAGTTTTGATTTATATTAATATATATATAAATAGATCTAGATTAAATGTATACGGATTTGCAAATTGTCTATATGTATAATTGCATATATATGTATATCTTGTATATATTTAATCTAATAATTTTCTTATGATGTTTTATACCTATTGTGAATCATAAAATATAAAATTGTTTTATTAAATATGTATATAAATATTTTAGTACTATTTAATGATTTTGTGAATTTTTTATTAGTATAAAATAATTAATGGTTCAAAATTTCAATTTTATATTTTTTATATTTTCTATAAATCCCTTTCATAGGCTAATTCATTTTTTAGCTTCCATTTTTTCTTCTTCTTCGTCATTTAAGTGCAAAAACTCACCTTTAGAAACATCATAAAAATTATCAAATCCAATTTAAATTAAAAATACTAATTTGTAGTAGATGTTTTCCAATCTCGGATTAGCAATATGACGGATTGCAAATTGTTCTTAGAAGTGAAATCATTGTTCAACGTGGACTCAAAAGCTCCATTAGGAGGTTAACTTTTATTTATTATTATTGTTTTCATTTCAAGTTTATCATATGAATGTTGATTTTCCAAATCACTTGCTGTATACAGATCTGTTTATTGTCTAGATTAGGTGAGATTTTGTGGGTACATGTGTTTGTTGCAATTGGATTGCTAATCTGCTTGTTGTAGTATTTTTTTTATTGATTTATTGTTGAATTTTTTCCAAAAAAATAATTTAGTTTTGATTTATATATATATATATATATATATATAAATAGATCTAGATTAAATGTATACAGATTTGCGAATTGTCTATATGTATAATTGTATATATGTTTATATCTTATGTATATTTAATCTAAAAAATTTCTTATGATGTTTTAAACCTATTGTGAATTATAAAATATAAAATTGTTTTATTAAATATGTATATAAATATTTTATTATTTTGTGAATTTTTTATTATGTATAAAATAATTAATGGTTCAAAATTTCAATTTTATATTTTCTATACAACGTAAGATGCTTACTGTAAAATTTTACGATTTTCTTGAACTTAATTTATTATTTTTTAAAATTACATTACTTTCTACGTGCAATCAATTACTTAATTAAAGACAAAATTCAATTGATAAAATTTTAGAAATTTTTCATAAGCATTAAATATTTGATAGGTACCTTCAACAAAATTATCAGATTTTTAAAGCTTAATTTAATACTTGTTATAATTAATTTATTTTTGAACTGTAGTTGATTATTTAATTTAAAATATAATTTTAGTTGAGAAAATTCTTGAAAATTTTCCTTAAATCCAAAATATGCCTTATCTAACTTTCAGAAAAGGTTTTAGAATTTTCAACTTGATTTCACATTTTTAAGAATTAATTTGATTACAGACTATTGTCAAATATTTAATAATAAATATTATATCAATTTAAAAAAAAAATCCATAAATTGATATTAAGCCAAAAACATGTTTCATGATTTTCTAAAATTATAAAACTTGTATTTTTATCATGTGATTATTTTACATTAATTTATTATGGTAGAAACAATTTTATTCAATAATATATATACACGTATATTAATATCTTGTTTTGACATATTATACAAGCACATATTTAAACAAATTACAGTACATACAAAATGAGCTAACATGTCCGTTGCAATGTAAATCTCATCACCTATATACGGGTACATTATACCCTTCATGGATTATGATTTTACACATGCGCACGTGCGCGTGCACACACACACATATGTATATATATATATATATATATATATGATTCATATGTGTGTGTATTTATATTTGTATAAATAAATAAAACAAAATTAAATAAATCTCAAACTACAATTTGTACAGTTAGAATACGTATGGACATGGTAGTAAATCTTGTCATGAATAAATTATTAATTAATGACATTTAATGTATTAATCAATTCAAATTAAAGAGAGAAAATGAAAGGTTTCTCTCTCCATTTAATGCAATTAATACTCTCAATTAATTCTTATTTTAAGAGAAAGAAATGAAAGGTTTCATTCCCTATACATTAACTAAATGTTAGGTGTAGTTGATACACTGTACATTTGAAAGTAAAAACTTCCCTTTAACCAATCTCTACTACTAATAAAGAAAATTCGTTGAACTAATTTATTCGGCGCCTTTTTAAAATTCCGAAAATGTCATTGCTTTCTGTTTACAATAATATAAACAGCCCGTGTGCGAAGCACGGACCAATTCTAGTTTAAATAAAATAAATGATTTTATTTAAAATAAATTTAGAAATTTTCTAAATAAATTAAGCTTCATAGGCTCAACTAAGATCCAATAGGGTAATTTTTTTTGAAATTCACCCATTTCTTCCACTGCGAGCTAGCCCAATTCTTTCACTTGTAATCCTACTACACAGAACTGAACTACTCCTTACTAGATAGTACTGTATATGCTCATCCCTTGGTTGTGATCAACAACCATAATAGGCCCCGAAGCATATCTAGATATCGACTCTAGACAAGGAATGATCATACCCTAATGGGAGCGACCCACATAGCCCTGCTACACCCCTTGTTTTTGTCATTCTCGGTGGATGAGGCCTGAGGTTACGTTTTACCTTTCTTTAGTACTTCCCACTAGGAATGCTAACACCGCCTTCCAAGAGATAATGCAACGTCAGAATTCATTCATACAAGTTGTTCTGGGTCTGAACAAACCAAAGGCACTACTTCTTCTACATCTTTTTTGAATCACCCTTAGAATTAGCCTTGCACTTTAAAGAGCTCCATCTTTGATTATCTTCCAGATATTCAAATTCGAAACACTAATGCCGCTGCGAAGTGGCTTTCGGATAACATATGATCCATGTCTCCCGGAACTGACAACGATTGTTTAAAACGGGCCGAGTTTGATAGTCGGTTATTTAACTATCAAATGTACAATAATCCAATCAAAGATTTATTCCTATAGGAAATCAATATTGGTTAAGCACATAAGTAACCACTAACCTCTTAATTAATCCTTCCATTGATTAGAACCACCGTGTAAATATTTGTATCGAAAGACTTTTACAAAGGTGTACTAACAAACCCTTTTTAATCTTTTCAATATTTGGAAGAATATCCATATACTTATCTCAATGGTATAAGTATATTCACAAAAACACTACACTTTTATTACTTAGAAAATGTATTTATATATACTTATCTCAATGGTATAAGTATATTGACAACAACCATGAAAGATTTCCTATTTGGTGTTGAGTAAGGAAAGATGTTTCCATAACACCATATTAGATTAAAGGTCATTTTTGGAAATCGGTCTCATCTTCTTTTGTAATTTTTTTATACAATTCTAAAATTATTTATAAAAATCCTTTATAAAACTCTTTTTATTAATTTCTAAAGCCATTGATAAAACTCCTTTTATAAATCTCTAAACCATTTATAAAGCCCTTTTATAAATCCATAAATTTATTTATGAAACTTCTTTTATAAACTTATAAACCCATAAAATCTTTTATAGAACTCCTTTATAAGGATCCTTTATAAAAGTCACTTCCAAAATTACTTTATAAAAGTCTTTTCTATAATCCCTTTATAAAAATTCTTTAGCCTTTATAAAAGTCCTTTATAAATACAAAACTCCATTTTCATTTATAAACTCTTTATTAAATGAAATTACTTTATAAATCAATTTATTATTTATAAATACATTTAGTCAGATAAATTAGTTGACTTAAACATCATAAATAAATAATAAATTAACTTTTGACAACGTTAATAACATAGTCAATTCCTTCAAAACATCATTAATGAAATAATTAATTTACTTCAAAATATTATTACTATAATAATAAATAACTTCATAACATTATTAATACAATAAATAATAATTTTAGCATTATTAATATAACAAATAATAAATAATCTTCATAAACCTTATTATAATAATTAATTAACTTCCAAAATATTATTAATAAATAATTATTATTATCTTCAACAATATCAATTATTTAAATAAATTACTTTTCACAACATTAAAATATTAATAAATAACTTTAAAACGATATTGAAATAGAAATAAACAACTTTTAAACATGATTAAACAGTAGTTAGACAACTTTAAATCATTATTAAATGATAGTTAACCAACTTTAAAACATGTCTAAATGATTTAGAAAAGTGAATAAAGGTTGGAGTAAAATAAAGGAGTTCAAAATCTGCTTAAATAAAAATATTTTAGAAAATACAAAGGTTAGATTTAAAATAATTCTCCGAATCAAAAATCATTTTCAATCTAAAACGGCAACTAGTAGTATTCCAAAATACTAAATTGAGGCTAATAACTACCAAATCACTTAACCAATGTTGTTATTGATTTTTATCACTACATGTGTTAAGTTTTTCAACATATAACCATATCATAACTGATAGTGCTAAACAATCAAGATCCAACAATTAACAATCTATATAACCGGGTTACAACTGAAATAGAATCAACAAGTACATATATAACTAAAAATGAAAATCACTACAGTGAGAAATCCAAATTTCTTAACTTAAATACTAATCGCTTTGAAAACAGATATTTAACCAAATAGCCTACGGTTTCACCAAAAACAAATAGTAAAATTTATCAACTATACATGTTGCTAACTAACCAAAAAGGCGAGTTTAACCCACCGAATTTTCAGTTATCACCAAAGCGTTCTTCTTTCGTCTAAAATCGAACAGCTTCCGAAATTTAGCTGAAATTTTTAGTAGCTCCCATCTCAACCAATCCAATTCCATAACGTAGTGATCATCCCTATGAGTGCATGTGACTGGCCGCTTTCAATTTGGACCTTGTACGAACAAGTTATTCAATTTATAAGATTTCGGAATTTATAATATAATTAATTACTAATTATACCATTAATCAACTAATCACTTATGCTTAACCTAATCCAAGCCGCTAAAATAAGAAACCCTCGATTCCATTTGATTGCTCGTCACCGCTGCCATTATTCACCGGAGCTCGCCACACCCCCAGCGAAGGCAGCCTAGACTCCGACAATCCTCAGCCACAAGCGTCGCCTCTAGAAACACCGCCATCCACGAGAATTTAGCCCAAAACCACATCGCCATCGCACCCCAATCGCCGCCGTCTCGCTCCTCCATTCGACGATCCAACTAACTATCATGCTTCTCACCTCACGGAAGATCTTTCTCTAGTTTCATCAAAATCCAGTGGCACCAGTTTCGTCAAGATTCGAGATAGTGCCCCGAAATGATAATCTTACACGTTAATTAAAACGAATTATTATTATTATTATTTTTAAAATTCTGTTTTTGTATAATCACCAAAAACACAGTTATTGTTTATAAATTCAAAAGGAGTTGAATAAGACCATTAAATCTATTAAATTTACCTTCAATTTAAAAAGCATCTATTTGAAACACTGTTCAAATATTAATTCATAATTCAAATATTTTAAACAATCCTTATATTTGAATTCAAGCTTAAAACCTTAAAAACCCATTAATCTAATTTTTAAAATTAATTAAATATTCAAATCCAAAAACCAAAACTCCAGGTTGTTACAAGAATACTTACCGATCCCAGTCTCTCCAAGGCTGAATCGACGAATTTGGACGTATTCAACAATAATGAGAATGATTGCATAAGGGAACAAAGTCTCATATGCTTTCCATAAGCAAGTAAACACATAAGTATACCAATTCATACAAAGAACAATCAAGTCACACAACGACTTTTAATCCCTTTTAATTAATTTATCCTTTATTAGCTAAAAACCTAGTAAAACCCTCTTTGACCTAATAAAACTTCTTTCATTAATCAAAACTTCCTTTATTAATTAATACTCCTTTATTAATTAAAACTTCCTTATATACTTGTATATATATTTAATTTCACTATCCGTTTATACTCGTTTCAATACTTCAAGAGTATTCACATAATTATGCCAATGGTACAAGTACATTTACAAATCATTTGACAAGATTTAATTGCTTAAAATATAATCAAAGAGGTTAAAAACAAATATTACTAAAACAATTTTACTATAAACCCCTTCCCTCTTTTATATTTTAAACATATATCTTTCGTTTAATATTTATTATTATCTTTAAAATTCCATTATTAAAAACCAATATATATTTATAATCATTTAACTATATTTTTCCATCTTAAATATAATTCAAGGATTTAAAAATAAGTGTTACTAAAACATTGTTTACTACAAATCGAAATCACTTCATTTTTATTCATTATCTCGAAAACTCTCTTTTAAAGGTTTAATTACATTTATAAGGGCTTAAGACAAGTGTTACTCGAACATTGTCACAGCCATCCCAAATCATTTCATACTTTAAAAATATTTCTTGAATAAAATATCCCATATAGTGGTTTTGAGATGGTATTCGGCAAGCAAGTATAACAATCCACTTTTTAAGTGGTAATTAATTTAAGTAAATAATAGCAATTTAATTAAATAAATTGGAATCTAGATATTTATTTCATAAATTGGCTTTTGAAACTATTTTAATAAAAGGGTCAAAATTGTAAAATAAGATAATTTAATTTAAATAAGTTAGAAACATTTGCAAATAATATTTTATATATAAGTTATGTGTTTATCATACATTATTGACTATATATATATTATTGACTCAGTGGATAAGCAATTTTAACTAAGAATTTTTATTTATTTAAATTGAATGGAATTTAATTTTAAAAAAAAGGAGAAACCAATAAACACATAAAAACTAGCTTATTTAACCCAAACCCATCATCCACTTCTTGATTCTTCCACATCTCGATTCATCTAAGTCCCGACTCTTCATTTACGTTTATAAAAGCAACCTGATGATACTTCTCCCTCATCTTCTAATTTGTCAACTAAATCTAATTAATTACCATAAAATTCCCAAAACTAAATACATGTTCCTCAGCAGTAATCTATACATAGAGCAATATAGAGACGATTGAATCGATCAAACTTCTATGTGATGGAGGTGTGTGTCTTCTCACGCGCGTGTATACATTTAAGCAAAAGGGAAAAAAAAGGGAAGAAGCATAGAATGCAACCGTTACAGGTGAGTATAACACTACAAAAAAAAACCTTTTTTAAAGACTGAAAATCAAAGACCGGAGTTTTCCAGTCATTAAATAAGGACTGAACAAAAACTGATAAAATCAGTCTTTTATATTTTAAACTTAAAGACCGAGTTTCAGTCCTTAACCAGTTTTTAATTTCTAAACTGTTTAAATACTAAATTTCAGTCATTAATTCTATCTTTAATACACACTTTAGCTACATAAATATTTAACGGTCAAGATGTTCTTTCTCTTAAAATCGAATGGCTAGATTAGCGATCCATATAGTGCTAGTTAGTACCGATTAAAAATGTGTCTAATCTCAATTTTGAATAAATACGAATGGTTCAGCCACTAACATTGTTCATGTACAATCCACTTTCCACATTTCACGCATTGCATTTTTTTCACTCGATAAAGTTACCAGTCTTCATCTACTCGTTAAAAAAATTAGGGCTTCAGCTTCCAAAATCCCAATAAACTCCAAAAATAAAATATAACAAATGTTGTCATCACGGCCGCTTCCATCTCGAAAAGATTAGTGGAGCGAAGATGAGACGTCAGTACTGATCGTCGAGTGGGGCGATCATTTTATGGAGTTCAACCACGGTGGCCTTCGTCAGGGTCAATGGAAGGAAATTGTCGATGTAGTCAAGTCATCCTCTGCACACAGACTTGCAGTGCAGAAACTTCATCGGTACTTTGAAGAAGTACAAGATCGAGAAGAATAAACGCAGGGAGAGCGACTGGATTTTCTTCAAAAGGATGGATTTTTTGCTCGGACCTATTTCTGCTAGGAAATTACCCCCGTAATTTTTTCGTCCCTTCCTACTTTTGAGTCAATTGTGGACGATATAGCTATGTCTATAGCAATGGTGTCGGTTGTAGAATGTGAACTTTCTTTGGGTAAGAATACTTTTGCCTGGGCTTCAAAAAAGAAAGAGCCAACCTTAAAAATATATTTCAGCTCTCACGGATACATGGCTGTGAATTTGTAAAGATGCAGTAGTATGTTTAATTTTCTATGAGAATACAGTTTGTAAATTTGGGTAATTCATACGTCCTTGTTGTACTATATATATGTAGCCTATCAAAAAAGAAAAATCATTTAATTTGCGGGCTTTTATGTGATTGTAATTTAGTTTTCCAATTGAATCTAGAATATTATGAGAATTGTTTGACATTATCTATCTTTCTCAAACTTTAGCAACTTTGAGATCTAAGAAAATTTCTGCGCTTCTTTTGTTCAAACTTTAGCAACTCCTTTCGTTATCTATACAGAATTCAACTTAATTACTTATAATTTTAGCCATCCATTTTTGTTGGCATATATATATATATATATATATATATATATATATATATATATATATATATATATTCAAATACATTCCTATGCAAATTAAAATAATTCAAAAAACTAAAATGAGAGAGAAAGAGGAAATTTCTTTAGAATTTAGATAACTTGAAACTAGTTCAATGCTGTATTTTAGTTTTAAACATTCAGTCTCTATAGATATCTGAGACCCAATTTCAGTCTTTGAATTTTAAGACTGAAATTTCAGTCACAAATATTTTTGGGACTAGAGAATCAAAGACTGAACATTTCGGTCATTGATCAGTCTTTATGACTTAATTAAAGACTGAATTGTGGTGCAAGAGACTGATTTTTTCAGTCTTTATTTCATCATTTTCTTGTAGTGTAACCTCACAAAATCTATGTCTAAACCTCTCAAATCCTTTAGTTCTTATATATACTAGTATGGGCCCGTGCTTCACGCACGGGCTGTTTGTGTTATTATATACGTTGATATTTTGTTTGAGCGTAAATATGTAAACGGAAAGCAAAAGCATTTTTGAAATTTCATAAAGACACCGAGTAAATTAGTTTAATGAATTTTTCTTATTAGTAGTAGAGATGTATACGTGTAATGCTTGAACCGTTTTCTCACTGTAAAAATATTGCCTCGAATGGTTAGTGGGAGGAAGAATCGCCATTACAGGCAATTCAGTTCTTCATTGATGAACCTTCGGCCGGTCAACCTGTGAAGGTACCGGCCGTCTGGTCCATGGCAACATAACCGTGCATGGGTGCTTTCGTGGGTGCGGCTATTCGTTTAGGGTTGGTGCGAGTGTTTCAAAGTGTACGTCTCCATGCCTGTGCAAGTCTGATCATAGAAAGAGTTGCATGAACGAATGAAATAATATAAGATATGACGAGCTTTGTTTAGTGTCCTATATATTTCTTTAGTTTACTGCCCTTTCTTCTGTTATTTACTTTCTTTTTTGGCTTAAAAGATTGAGAAATATTAGTGCATACTATTTTGCTTTGTTTTAATATCCATCATTGAACTGGATTTTGTTTAAGACTACCAGTTTTAATTATATGCAAAAAAATTCCCAATACCTTTATTTCTTTCAACTAATTATATAACGTGTTTCAGGTATTTTTCACTTAAATTAATCTTTTGGTTCTTGTTTGAAATGTCAGTGCCTAATGTTTGAAATGTCACTGCCTACCTTTTGGTTCAATTTTATTTTGAGTGTTCTAAATATATATAGTTGGGTATGGTGCATTTCTCCTATATGTTTTCATTGACAGTTTACATATATTTGTGCCTTATTTATATAACAAGCCCTCATTAACAATAATTTCTTCTAAACTTTATGTTCTGTCATGTGTCATATGATTTTTTTTCTATAGTTTTGGAGCTACCATACTTTACCCGGTTTGGCTTGTGTATGATATTTTAGTAACTTACAAAATATATGTTATGAGCTTTAAAAACAACCAGCCGCTAGTATGAACTGAATTCTTGTTTTAAAATATAATCATTTAGATATTAATGCATTGTTTTGTCAGACGAAATATTTTTAGTTTTCTGTGTTCAGTTAAGTGGATAGGCATGCTTAGATGTTTATACATATATATACAGTTGTCTTTGCATTGGTGAAATGTTGGGTAAGTGCATATTATATATTTGTACCTGCTGCTATACATATACAAGTATGGTTAAAACTATATTTGTTCATTTAAACTAAACTTAACCAAAACTATTCTTAAGCTCCAATATAAATTCTGGATATTATATATTCTTATAGTATCAATTCTTGTTTCCTTTGTTCTTCTCTGTTTTGCGTGTGACAGTGCATTGAAGTACTGGAGCATGTTTCGCCTGGCTTCTATTGCAAGTCCACTTGCCTATCTATGATTCTATGCTTGGATAAGAGAACGTGTCTACATATATTAAATTTTTACCTGTAGCTATGAACGTTGGAACCTGGAATCAATAAATTACTATAATGTGCTGCTTCATATTTCAACTATAATATATATATATATACACACATATATATAAAATCAATAAATAATCATACTTAAACTTTAACATATATAACACATGCACACAGTCGCGCACACACATATATATCTTACATATAAAGCAAATACTTTCCTTAGCAAAGCCTTATTCGGACCGACGAAATTGTCCTTTTTCACATCATTGTATAATACATGGCATTAAGGACATATTCGATTTTCCCCCCGCCCACTAAGCTTTAGTTCGTATACACGTCTTCTAATCACGCCCCCATTTCAACTCTACCACAATTCTCCAAACCGCAACCACTCTCTCCTCAACATGACTTGATTTCTTTAGCTTTAATCGATTGAGGAGCTAGAACTTTGTGGCGGCGAGTTTGGAAAATGAGACGGCTTCGACTGCAAGAAATTGCAAAGATAGCGACTACATTTTGATAATTGAATAGCGGAGGGATGAAGGTAATGTTTGTTTGTAAATTATGTATTTATGGAAATTAATATTAGTTTTTTTCCACTGATGTTTGATGGTATGCTACCTTTGTTAAATCGATTGTTTCTGTCAGCACCAAAATTGGTTACTAACACCCTTGAGAAAGATTGCGTAGAGAGATTAATGAAGAAAGTAAATTAAAACAGAGAATTGTATGCTAAATTAAATGCAAAGACAAGAACACCGGATTTATAGTGGTTCGGCGTAACTGCCTACGTCCACTATAAAGTTAATCTTTATTGCTTTACTCAACGATTGATTATAGATACAATCTGTACACCAACTACTTGAATACAATTGCTAAGTAGAGAGAACGAGTCTTGAATGCGGCAGAGTCTCCCCAATGTTCTCGAAAAAAGGTCCATTTCACTATGCCCCTACCCTTCTATTTATAGACGAAGATGTGTTGGACTTACCTAATGGTCCTAGGGCAAGATACCTTGGCCCATGGTGAGTGACTTCAGTGTGCCAAGCCACAAATGCCGAACGGCAAATGCCGAGCCATATATCCAAGCCGAACGGTACCTCTATGCCGAACGAGGCAGTGTGTTGAGCGAAGTGTGTATGCCGAACGACATACTTATGCCAAGCGAGGCCATATGCCGAGCGAGACTTCATGCCGAACGTGGCTGGAATGCCGAACGAGGTTCATGCCGAACAACATTGCTATACCGAACGGCCCTGTCATGCCGAACGAGGTTCATGCCGGTTGAGGCTTCTGCCGAATGACATTGCTATGACGAACGGCCCTACTATGCCGACCAAGGCTTCATGCCGGTCGAGGCTTCTACCGAACGAGGTTCATGTCGAACGGTACTTATGTTGAGCCTCTAGTTACTTGGTCAAACATCCAGGTAATACTTTCCCCCCAAAGTGCATCGTGTGGATGAACATGATGCGCTTTGAATCACGAGTCCTCCGTGTTTTCCTTCGAGACCCTATTCCGAATGCCAATCGAGGCATTGTATGCCGAAAGATATACTAATGCAGAACGACATACGAATGCCGAACGACATACTAATGCCGAGTGACATACAAATGCTGAACGACATTGATGCCGAACGATGGAGGTGCCTTGACCGGTTCTACCGGTCACTGTCCCTTCAACTTCTCTTCTCTCTATATAAGCCGATACCTCTTCTTCCCCTCCCTTTTACTTTTACCTCCGCTCTTTAGGACTTACAAATTCGACTTCGAACAGACCTAGGATGACAACTTACCCTTCCCCCTTTTTTCTCGAACTTAATACGTCGCCCCATATCCTTCCTAAAAACAATATTGAACATAAACACGCTTCTTATTCCAGAATCTCTCTGAGTTTCGAGCCATTTATTAGGTAATGACTCCTCCTTTAAACGCTTTACTCCGACTAGGAAACTTAGCACGACATTCAAGTTCATGAATCTCTGTAAAATCAAGGTCAGTAGGAATCGCGCGGATGAGGGAATCAAATCGCGGTTAGAATATGTTTTAAGGCTAGGCGGAGTGGAGGAGAGAAGAGAAGGTCAGAGATGTTTGAAGGAGGGAGTTGGTGGAAGACGCATTGATGTGGCTCGGCATGACTTCCCTATGCCGAGTGATGGAGGGGAAGTACAGGAGTGAAGATGGAGTTAAGGTTCAGCGTGCCGAGCGATGTGGCTCGGCACGGCCACCGCTCGGCATGATTCCCTCAAGCCGATTGGTGTAGGAAGGAAAGCATGAGAGAAGTGGGAGATGGGTAGAGTGCCGAACGATGCGGCTTGGCATGATTACGGTTCGGCATGTCTGGCCGCATGCCCAACGATAATGATGGATGGTAGGAGAGTGGTGTACAACAATGCATAGTTGACTCAACCTATTCTTTATGCCCTACCATATGACAGTGAATAAGTATATGGACTTAAGCAATCTAGCATATCGGACAATCCAGCATATCGGACAATCCAGACTGATAACTCCTCTGTTTTGACGACTATAAGCTTGAATTTAACTTGATTAAAATGGATAATAACTTTCAACGCACAGTATTGATGTTGAGCTCAAAACATAACTCATCTTATGACAAGCTCTCGTAGACGATCAGCAATGATGGTCTTCGAAGATGATAGTTCGAAGCCCAACTTTATTTCACCAACTCGGTGACTTTTAATTTCTTGGAATTTATATTTGAATGATCGCACTAGTTCACACACCACACGGGGGGATTATTTATGTTCTTAAGTCTAATGTCGATTGTTTTTCAAGTATAGTTCAAACAGGTGTTTCGCCAAATTCAGTCATTCACTAGAGATGTCTAGGAAATCTAGCTCTGCCATGATCACGGATAGACCTAGGCCATCCTCTCAACAAAAAGTAGTTGGAACTTCAAATCCGTCAACTACTCTTGTACATGACATGCCGAGCCTCGCGACCGTATTTGTCGACTTGGCTCCCGACGCCTTGGACGCAGCGATCTTTTTAGACGATCCGATCGATTCCCAAGACTTGAAGATTAACGAAAGCACGCTTCGTCGTATATGCTCAGTTCACGGGATTTCTTTCGACGATGTGTTTGTTCCATCGGGGCAGGATCGTCCTTACTTTCCCCTAGTCGGATATACAGCCTGCAACAGATTCATGTTTTGGGTCTGTAGCGTGCCGCCATTCAACTCCTTTCTTTGCGATCTGCTATAGTATATCGAGATCGCCCCATCGCAATTACATCCAAACAGTCACGCGTTTATATACGACACTTGCATTCTCTTCATGAGTGTCCTCTTCAGGCTCTCGAATCCTGGAGACATCCGCTATATCTATCGCTTCAAGAGACGGTCAGATAGCGCATCTTTCGTATTTCTCGAGTCGCATAGCAAGTGTCAAATCCTGACGGGGGCATGGAGCAAGTTTGCCCAGTATAAGCAGGAGTGGTTCTATGTGGGCTGTCCTCCCGGCTTTGCGTTGAGATGGGTGGAAGGGAGTAAGTATTTTTTATGGATCAATACTCGTGTTTGGCGGAGGCTGCACCTTTTCTAACTCTTCCTCTATTTTTTCAAGTATTAACCCACGTCGTGAAGGCTTCGGATATTCTGAAGTTGTTGAAGCTATCCGAGCTATTCCTGCAGAAGACCAGGACATCAGATCTCTCATTTCAAATAAGTCGCTCACGAAGTTTGGGTTGCTGGTGGAAGGTCGCCGAATAAGCCTCCCTCCAGGCGTCACTATAACCAGGCCTGCCTTGGGTAAAGGAAAAAGCAGGCCGAGTCTTCATCACATAATGGCCCTGACACGCCAGAGGAGGAGGAGATTAGAGAAGGCAAGACGCCCAAAGTACTGGGTGAATATGTTATCCCACTCGGGACCCGATAGTCGAGATTCACGACATCGAAACGACACCCTCCCCTTCAGAAGGAAAGAATAAATTGATCTATTAGTTGAAGAAGAAGAAAGTGGGTGGAACTTCTAAAGTGACCCTTATTCCAGTGGAGACAGAGCCTTCCCCTCAACACTTAAAAAGTTCTTTGAAAGGTCTGTCGAACCTCACTATTCCTGATGATCTACTTAACTATGGCTTCGACAATCTGGAGGCCCTTAAGCTTCATTCGCCCGTTAAAGGAGATACAAGCGCTCAAGCCCAAGATCAGGAAGAAAAAACTACTATTAGTAGAGATAAAGAAACTGGTCCGTCAGGGGGAACACTAGGACACACACAAACACGTGCAATTCACCTTGCACTTAAATTTCTGCCAACACTCTTCTTTTTTCTGAGTTATCGTTATTTAAATTCTATGCAAGCGATATGGGGCGTACACATGGACTTGACCGTCTCCGTGGTTCATCTATTTTCACCACTCCGACCAGGATTTGGGTTCCGGCAAACGTCGAGATAGAGGTGATTCCGACGATCGAGACTACAACCATCGAGAATCATCCTACCGAAGGAAAACCTATAGTCAGTCCTCCTACCCTCGCAATCCTCCTCCTTAATCAGAGCACAATAAAGAAAAGTCCGCACATAAGGGGTCTCAGCCTGAGGCCCATTGGGATCAACAGTCTAGTTCATCCAGTACCAGGCAATCCCAGGATCCCCACAGAACACCAGCAGTCTCCAAGCAGACTCCTCCCGCTCCTGTATCTGATCCATCAGTAGCAGAACGACTTGCTGAGCTTAAAGCCACGTTCCCAAAAATATGCTTTGATGGCTTAGGAATTCTCCCGACGATTCACCAGATTCCAGGACATGTCAAACAAAGCGCTATTTCTTGTACTAATGACGTCTATGTCCAACATGATGCATTCGTCCACTTAGCCGAAAAGGTCTCAGAAGTCTCCGTTGAGCGTCAACATGAAATTGATCGCCTGAAGCTCGAGGTTATCCATGATAAAGACATTATCAAAGCTCAGAACGAAGAGCTCTCTGCGTACACGTCTCAACTTAAAGCCGCCAACAGAGTGCTAAAGATACTGTGGAGGCCGTCAATCATCTGGAGTCAACTCATAAGAAAGAAATTGACGAGGCGGTCCAACGCTATAGGGCCCTAGTTTTAGAGAAGGATTCAGTGCAGAAGGAAAGGGATGCATTTTCCCTCCAAGTCAAAGAGCTAGAAGATCAACTCCGCAAAGAAAGAGAGGAGAAAATTACTGCCTAGGAAGAGTCGTAACGATATTGCGATGAGATCGTTGCTATGGACTTCTGAAGGCAAAGCTCAACGATGAGCTTTCTGAGGTCGGGATGCTGAAGGATGAAGCCCGTGAAGAGGGCAAGAAAATAGCATCCGTGGAGATTGGCTCTCGCCTTAAGGTGGCTACAAAGGCTGACAGGGAAGAGATTAAGTGCATGTTTGACCCACTGATAGCAAAATTCAACGCCCGTGTCCTCATGCATCGGGATTTAACTTTTCTTGGAGAATGCTACCTTGAATCTCTAGCTGAGGCATGGGAGACTTAGTAAGATCAGGAAGGTCGAGCTGGGCACCAAAGAGGTTGATGTAGAGGCCTTGGTGAAAGAATTTATCCGGAGGAATGAGCCTTCGGACTTGTCTGCAGCGAAGGCGCTCTATTGCAATGGTTCCCCCTCATCCAAAGGAAAAGACATCATTGTCGGCCCGTCTGGAACCGAATCTTCAGTCCTTCCTCCTACTCAGTTGGCCGATTGGCCAGTACTCGATCCATTCGACCAACATGCTTGTTATGACCCAAAAGACCCTGGTCTCGGCATCCATATTCTATCTCCCATTCCGGAGGGTGAGACTCCCCGGACGGTTGAGAGCCAGCAAGAAGCCGGTGCATAACTCTTCCTTTTAAAGTTCAAAGAGCCATCTTTTTGGCGTAAGATTATTGTATTCTGATGTTTGTTTCCTATGATTTTGCGCAGGCCGTTCTGATCCCAAACCCACTCCAAGGAGCGATGACGCCAAGGAGGACCAGGGGAAAACAAGCGAGGCTACTCACGAGGGAGAGACTCCTGGTCCAGATGCTCAAGTGATTGAGGCGCTTGATGAGGATAAGTCTAAGACATCGTCTTCTGTCGAAGGTAGTTATGAAATTGAGATCACAAGCACCTCTTAGCACATTTCTAAAATGAGCATGAAGGAGCAGCTCGCGGAGGAAAAGAAAAGGACGGCTGAAATCAAAGTCGAGCCCCGAGTCGTGGACCTAGATGATCCTCTGAAAAAGCCTTTGAAGGTCATCCTACCTGGTGGGTCCAGGCCATTAGAAGTCCCTCGTTCTTCCTCAGTTGTCACCTCCTCACCAAGCAAAATTTCCAAGAGAAAATGCATGGAGCAGGGATTGTCAGAGAATACGAAGGAGGACAAGAAACCGAGGAAGTCAAAGAAGTAGTTGTTACTCTCGTTCGACGAGAGTTAGTTTAGATTATGTAATTATTTTTATTTATTTTCGTAGTCAATGTAAATAGACTTTTGACTCCGATTTTTGGAGGAGTTGTAGTAGAACCTTATTTTGGATAAATAAAACTTAGTTCTTTTGTCTTCCAAAAGACTTTCATCATTCTGCTTTTGTATAATTGTGGTCGAAAACCAGGCTATTGTGAGTTACATAACTTCCAATTCATTTTCATATAAGTCGGAAATTCTTTGGAATTGTACATCCTTTATTCCACGCTTCGGGTACTTAGAATATTTTTCAGTCCGTAGGCCAGGATTTGTTGACTTCAAGTCATTTGTATCCTAGTCCGCACTCCGGGGACTTAGAGAATTTTAAGCCGTTTATACTCCAATCCGCAATCTGGGGACTCAAAGTACTCCAGTCCACACTCAGGGAACTTGGAGATTTTAATCATTTATACTCTAGTCCACACTCTGGGGACTTAGAGTACTCCAGTCCACGCTTAGGGGACTTGGAGATTTTAGTCGTTTATACTCTAATCCGCACTCTGGGGACTCAGAGTACTCCAGTCCGCGCTCAGGGGACTTGGATATTTTAGTCGTTTATACTCTAGTCTGCACTCTAGGGACTTAGAGTACTCCAGTCTACACTCAGGGGACTTGGGGATTTTAATCATTTATACTTTAGTCCGCACCCTAGGGACTCAGAGTACTCCAGTCCGCGCTCAGGGGACTCGGAGATTTTAGTCGTTTATACTCTAGTCCGCAATCAGGAGACTCAGAGTACTCCAATCCGCGCTCAGGAAACATGGAGATTTTAGTCGTTTATACGCTAGTCCGCACTCTGGGGACTCAGAGTAATCCAGTCCGTGCTCAGGGGACTCGGAGATTTTAGTCGTTTATGCGCTAGTCCGCACTCAGGGGACTCAGAGTACTCCAGTCCGCACTTAGGGGACCCGGAGATTTTAGTCGTTTATACTCTAGTCCACACTCAGGGGACTCAGAGTACCTTGGAGATTTTTAAGTCATTTATACACTGGTCCGCATTCAGGGGACTCAGAGTACTCCAGTCCACACTCAAGGGACTTGTAGATTTCGGGACGTTCGCGCGCGTTTGTACGTCAGACAGAATAATGTAATCTACTGGTTTGCCATAGAATTATCATACATAGAAACTTCAATAATCATGGAAAAGATGGCTTCAAGCCTTTATTAATGAAAATAAGCCAAATTATCTTATTACATTCCGAAAACTAAGAATAAAAATATGTTGGAAATAATTGCAACTAAAATATGAAAGAAATGGACTAAGTATAATAATGCCGCAAATGCTCACTATTCCATGCTCGGGGGAGTGTCGTACCATCAATGGTCACTAGCTTGAAAGTTCCCTCTCCAAGCTTTCTTCAATGACGTATGGACCTTCCCATGCAGGATTTATATGCGATGGGACTGGGAAAACTCGTTTCAAAACAAGGTCACCCATATCAAAGATTCTCGGTCGGACCTTTTCATTATAATATCAAGGTACTTGTGTCTGCATGTAGCCGCTCTTAAATCAATTTCTTCACGTTTTTCATCAATGAAGTCCAATGATTCCAACAAAGATCCTGATTCGACTTAGTGTCGTACTAAGTTACCCAATGTGAAAGAACTTCAAGTTCTAATGGTATAACAGCTTCCATGCCATATGCTAACGCGTATGGAGTATGGCCAGTCGCGGACTTGTGGGCGGTTCTATAAGCCCAAAGCGCTGTCGGAAGTTCATCCACCCACTTGCCTCTAGCCTTTTACAACGCTTTTTTAATATGGACTTGATTATTTTGTTCACGGCTTTCACTTGTCCATTGGCTTTTGGATGAGCAACTGTTGCAAACTTTTTCTTAATGCCATATCTTTGGCAAAACTCTTTGAATCCTTTGCTTTCGAATTGAGTTTCGTTGTCTGTAATGATAGACCGTGGAAGGCCAAAACGACATATAATGTTTCTTACAACGAAATTAATGACCTTTTTGGTGATGATCGTGGCCAAAGGCTCCACTTCGGCCCACTTGGTAAAGTAATAGACCGCAACTATCATGTATTTCGCACCACCTTTGCATATGGGTAATGAACCGAATACGTCGATTCCCAACATTGCAAACGGCCAGGGATTAACCATTTGCGTGAGTTTCGTCGATGGAGCTCTCGGGAATTTCGCATACTTCTGGCATTTGTCGCATCTCCTTACATAGTCTGCAGCGTCACGATTTACAGTTGGCCAATAGTATGCATAGTGGAGGATTTTCTTTGCTAATGTCTTCCCCTGGTATGGTCACCGCATTCTCCTTCATTGAATTCCTTCAGGACTCATTTTATCTCATCGTGGGCTATGTACTAGAGTAAGGGGGTCGAGAATCCCCTCCGATATATTATTTCGTCCTGCATTACGTATTATGAAGCCTTACGAATGACTTGTCGTCTTTCACTCCTTCTTTTGGGCAAGACCCCGTGTAGCAAGTATTGCTTGAATGGGGCCATCCATGATTCCTTTTCGATTTCTGTTTCTAACATGAAATCTACCTCCATCATATTTATACTTGGAGCATGTAGGGTTTCAACGGGAACCAATCCCATTTGCTGTGCATCGCCAGTGCTCGCAAATTTTGCCAATGAATCGGCTTCTCTATTTTGTTCATGCGAGACATGCGAAATATCATAATATTCTAGTTTTGCTAGCAGCTCTTGAACCCGTGCTAGGTATGGGGCAAGCCTCTGTCCCTTCACTTGATAATCCCCCTGCACCTGGTACACCACCAGTTGTGAGTCGCAAAAGATTTCGACCGATTTTAACCCCAGTTCTCTGATAAGTCTCAGCTTCATACTCGACTTCGTTATTTGTCGCTGGGAATTCGAGCTTCAAATCATAACAAACTGATCGATTTTCAGGAGTCACAAGAACTATGCCAGCCCTCGAGCAACGCTCGTTAGATTCCCTATCGGAATACATCTTCCATCGAAGGAGGTATGACATTGTTACCGTCTGATTCGTCTGACATGGTGAATTCAATAATGAATGCTAGTGCTTACCCTTGTATGGCCCTTCGTGGTAGATAGGTAATATCAAACTGACTCAACTCGATATTCCATTTTAACATCCTTCTAGAAGTTTCTGGTCATTGGAGTACCTGCCGCAAGTGTTGATCTGTATAAACACTAATTGAGTGTGCTTGAAAGTATGGCCGGAGCTTGCGTGATGCAATCACCAAGCAATAGGATAGTTTCTCAATCTTAGGATAATTTCTTTCTGCCTCCGTTAAACGTTTACTGACATAGTACACTTGCTTTTGAACTCAGTCCTCCTCATGAACTAGAGCCGTACTAAAAGCATGCTGGGATACAGCCAAGTACATGTACAACATCTCATGGTCTACCGTTTTCGACAGCATCGAGGGACTTTTCAAATGCCGTACTAGAGCTCGAAACGCTTCCTCACAGTCGGATGTCCACTCAAAATTTCTCTTTCCTTTTTTATTACACCTTATCTGTGGCTCTGGATATGAATCGACTCAATGTGGCCACCTTCCCATTCAAGCTTTTCAATTGTTTTATAGGCTTAGGCACTTGTATGTCTCGAATAGCTTGAATCTTCTACGGGTTAACTTCGATTCCCCGCGCATTCACAATAAAACCCAAAAACTTCGCTAACGCAATGCCAAAGGAACATTTCAAAGGATTGATCTTCATCCCATAATGTCTGAGTATATCAAACATCTCTGCTAACTCTCGAATGTGGTCATTTGACTGTCGTGACTTCACGAGCATGTCATCCACATAGACTTCCATCGTTCTACCAATTTGGTCTTTAAATATTCGATTCACCAGACGATGATAAGTTGCCCGTGTGTTTTTCAATCCGTAAGGCGTTACTACATAGCAATATAGCCCCGCGTCTGTGACAGAACTAGTGTGTTCTTGGTCTGAAATGTGCATCGGGATCTGATTGTATCCCAAGTATGCATCCATAAATGACAATAACTCGTGTCCAGCCGTAGAGTCAACGAGCTGGTCGATTCTGGGTAAAGGAAAACTATCCTTCGGGCATGCTTTGTTCAAATCAGAGTAATCAACGCAAGTTCTCCACTTCCCGTTCGCTTTCCTTACTAGCAAAGAGTCGGACACCCATTCAGGGTAGAGGGCGTCGTGGATGAACCTATTGACTTTGAGTTTGTCCACATCCTCTCTAAGAGCAGTGGATCTCTCCAGGTCCATGCCTCTCCTTTTCTGTTTTACAGGAACGTACTTCGGGTCTATGTTCAACATATGACTCGCACTAGCGGGAGAAATCCAACACATATCAGAATGTGTCCAAGTGAAAACATCTAGATTCGCTCGGAGAAAACCAGTGAGATCCTCGGCCATTGACGGGTCGAGTTGCGATCCAATCTTAAGAACTCGTGATGGGTCATCCCGGCCGACTGGAATGTCAATCGTCAGCTTAGCCGGTTCTGCTTTTGCTTCCCTGGGTTCCCCATCATCATCCCTCGGATCTATGTCCCGATAGATCCGAGAGTGTCGCCCGACTATCCTCCACATTCGAACAACGCTCATAATCCGCATGCTTTAAGGAGTTAGCATATCGCTCCATCTCCTGCCAATTCTTATCTGCAGGGTGAGGTCCACCGACTATCGTGTTTGTGACCAATCTACCCATGGTTCGGGTAGGTTCCTATGGTTGGCGTGGAGCTGGTCCACGTCATGGGTCTGATGTTCCTTGCCTGGCCTCCTGTGGTTCTCGACAAACTCCTGCAATTTTTTTCTGTCTGATCAACTTTTCTATGGCATCATGGAGGTGTCTACACTCATCCGTATTATTCCCGTAAGTTTCGTGGAAATGACAATACTTCCTATTCTGCTTTTGCTCCTCTGTTGACTCCATTGGACGCGGCTTTCTATACTGGAATGTGTTACGAGTTGATAGATAAATATTCTCAAGAGATGCATTCAGTGGGGTGTACTCATTATAGGTCGGAATCCTTGGCTTCCATTTCGCTCCTTCTCTTTTCTTTCCAGGATTTCCTCCACCGGATCCTTTAGATTGCCCAGGCTTGTTCTAGACATTGAATTGAACCTTGCTCGAGTTGTCACCAGACTATTTCATGACGATGTTACTTTTCACATACTTATGAACAGGCACTGGTGCCTTATCTTGCCTTGTCCCTCTAGCTTCCTCCCTTCTTATGAATTGATGAGCCTTTGAATAGAAACGCTCCAACATAGTTGGGGGCTTTCCTACCAACCAATCTCCAAACTCTGAATCCGGATCTATTCCTCGCATTAGCGCCATCAGAATCGCGTGGTCATTAGGATTGCTAATTTCAGTAGCCGTAACATGAAATCTTTGCAAGTACTCTTTCAATGACTCCTCCAAAGCCAAGATTACAATAGATAGGGGCTTCACATCCTTAGGACGAGTGGTGTCTATCCTGAATTATTCTACAAACTTCGTTGCCAACTCATCAAAGTTGGATATAGACCGGCCGGGAAGTCAAGTGAACAACATGGTAGCGATTTCGAATAAAGTGATCGGGAAGCATCTACACTTGGTTGCATCATTCACTCTATGCGAATCCATCATCCACTCATACCTCATCACGTGTTACCTGGGATTGGTCTTTCCTTCATAGGCAGAGATAGTTGGCATGTTAAACTTCCTGGGATACTCGGCCTGTAGGATGGTATCTGTGAATGGAGTACTACTGCTGTATATCCCCCAATCTTCATTGGTTAAACCTTGATTTTCTCTCATTAGCTGCCTCACCATAGCTAATAAGTCCGAAGTTTGTATGGAGGGTGGAAGGTTGGGCTCTGTTCTACATGACCGCTCGAGTTGATGTCCCCTCTGTTGTCGATCTATCAAACGTGTATCTTAAAGGCCAGCTTCATTAGGGCCTTGGTGAGCCGGGCGTCCTGTCTCTACACACGTTTCGGCTCCTAAGTTTCCCCTTCTAGCTTAGTTGTGGTCTCCATGATGTGAGTGATCCCTAGTTAATCGATCAGTTGCACCTGTTTTTACAGTTTCAGTTTTACGGCATCTATGTTTGGGAGGTTCATCGGATGAAGTCGAGCTATCAAATGAAGAATAAGGAACGGGGCTATCTCCAGCATTCTGATGCTGTTGCTGTGTAAGTTGCGTCGTGAGGTTAGCGTTAGCTTGAATTTTTTCAACAAGTTGCCTACTACTTACCATGAGTTCTCTCATTAGGTCGTTGAACTCCGTCCTAGCGACAACTTCATTTGGTTATGAGCTCCGACAGTCCCTATGTCAGGATTAACTTGCTGATTGCTAGGTCCTATCTGTGTACACTAGCAGTCTCGTTGATGTCCGCGTTATGGGAGGATAATCGGGTACATGGTCTTCCCATAGTAGAGTTGTTGATTGAAACTGCGAGTAGATTCAACGGATGTCCTATCAATAAGTCAGATCTCCTTCGGGGGATTTATTCCATCCACTAACTACAAAGCAGATCCTAGTGGCCTGAGAATTCGATTCTCAGTGAAAACACCAAAATGTTAGCACCAGAATTGGCCACTAACACCCTTGAGAAAGATTGTGTAGAGAGATTAATGAAGAAAGTAAATTAAAACAGAAAATTGTATGCTAAATTAAATACAAAGACAAGAACACCGGATTTATAGTGGTTGGGCGTAACTTCCTACGTCCACTGTAAAGTTAATCTTTATTCCTTTACTCAACGATTGATTACAGATACAATTTATACACCAACTACTTGAATACAATTGCTAAGTAGAGAAAATGAGTCTTGAATGCGGCAGAGTCTCCTAAGTGTTCTCGAAAAAGGTCCCTTTCACTGTGCCCCTACCCTTCTATTTATAGACGAATATGGGTTGGACTTCCCTAATGGGCCTAGGAGCAAGATACCTTGGCCCATGGTGAGTGACTGCGGTGTGCCGAGCCAAAAATGCCGAACGGAAATTGCTGAGCCATATATCCAAGCCGAACGATACCTCTATGTCGAACGAGCCAGTGTGTCAAGTGAAGTGTGTATGCCGAACGACATACTTATGCCGAGCGAGGCTATATGCCGAGCGAGGTTTCATGCCGAACGAGGCTGGAATGCCGAACGAGACTGGAATGTCGAACGAGGCTGGAATGTCGAACGAGGCTCATGCCGAATGACATTGCTTGCCAAACGACCCTATCATGCCGAACGAGGTTCATGCCGGTTGAAGCTTCTGCCGAACGAGGTTCATGCCGAATGACATTGCTATGCCGAACGGCCCTGCCATGCCGACCGAGGCTTCATGTCGGTCGAGGCTTCTGCCGAACGAGGTTCATGCCGAACGGTACTTATGTCGAGTCTCTAGTTACTTGGTCAAACATCCACGTAACAGTTTCAATAAGTAGCTTGTTCATTTTCCTCCCTTTTCTTCTCCGTTGAAAACGATGGCACTTTCCCTTTTCCCATTTAAAAAAAAGAGGGAATTAATTAAGCACATTATGTTCTTGCCATAGTTTTATTACGGTCCCTATGGAGAAAAGCACTGCTACGAAGATGATGGTGCACCAAAGCAATCCTAAATCAGAGTATCGATCTTCTTCTTACAATTGCAATCTCAGTTTTCATTTTTGGTTTTTGAATTCTTTTATTTTAAAACCCTGATTCTGTATATGCTATTTTTGCAACTAACTAAATGATTCAGATTTCCATACACAAGGAGCGGATGACAGCTAGTTTGTTCCTGCTTGGAAACTGAAGAGGAGAGGCATAGCAGCAGACGACTGCTCCGCTATTTGCGTCTTTTTTCCCAGTTCAACAGCCGGTAATTTTTTATGTTTTAGTGAAGAGTGTGGTATAAGAAAATGTACTGCTTGAATTGCATAGCACTAACAGGCATTTACCCAACTCAAGTTTCTTTTAACTTCTTATTTTATTTTATCGGTTTTAATTTGCATTTTAAATTAAATTTATGATACTGAAATTCAAATGGACATGAAATCCGGATTCAAGTGCTTGGCAATGCAACACAATAAATGGCAGCAGGAGGCAATTATAGATAGTATTCAAAATAACTATATTTTTGCTTAGCAATTGAGTAGTGCACAGTTTCCAATATAAATACATTCTCGGCTTATTATTTATGCTTATGTCTCTTTATTATTTGTTATGCAAAGACAACCATAGAAGGTTATTATATCTAGCACAATCATTATGTGACTTTGTTTCAAGTCAACTTTTAGTGAAGAGTTTGTACACTAATTTCTTAATTACTGAATGTTTCATGGTCAGACTTAAATTCTATAAGGAATCAAAACTTAAATTATGATTTTGTTGATGCAAAATGAAGTAACGAAATCTCATATTATTGTGGATGTTGCAATGTGAGTGATTTCAACTTTTTTATCCCTTCATATTGACGAGATAGCATAAACATTTGTACAGTCATGGGTTATTAGATCATAACATCCCTACTGCAGAAATAATGATGGATTAGGGGTGCAAAAGTGTGAATCTCATCCTACGGAACGATAACATGGGTGCTGAATGGCCAAATTATAGCTGAGTGAATGCAAGAGTTGATGGAGGAGCCGATGAAAGGTGAGTGCATGCTAAAAATTTCATTCCAAACTTAGGTGCTTCATTCAGCGTTTAACCGTGTTTACTATTATTCTTTGAAACTAGATGGCTCTGTTATTGTGCAGTTGGTCGAAATTGGATATTGGCAGAGGGGCATGATGGATGTGGTATATAAATTGGGTGTTGAGTGAATTAGAGGTAGGTAAATGATTTTTACTAAATCTGGTGTTACACTGTTCACCAATGGCAGACTGCTAGAACTTTGAACACTTATTCTGTTTTCATGCATATTTCTTCTTTTTTGTGCCGACCTTGTGCTCTCTTATAATAGTAGTTTTAGATATCGCACTTTAACTATTTGATGAATCGGCTAATTGGTATTGGACAACCATTGCTGTATGAAAAACGATTGGGTGATTCAAGTATGTATTACTCTCTAAACTCTTATATTGTAACTTATATTATACGGTTGATATATATTAATGTTATGGTTTACTTACACATCTTATAAGAATATTGTATTAACAAGAGAATAATTGGTCCTTGCATTTACATTGCTTTACTGCAACATTCGTATACTACTCATTAACTGTACTAACTGAAACTCATCTTTTTCCCATCATAAGTTAGCAGAAGAAAATGGAAAAGTGTAAGCACATGTTTTTTGTAATATTCTCTTACATTGATAACTAGCAAAATAACTCATCCATATTTAGCCTTATTATTACTTAATTTGGTAAATGAAATCAGTAGATTATCACTGCTCGGAAGAACTACTTAATTTGTTTTGTATTCTGAGATCAAAATATCATTTATGATTGTAGCCACAACTATTCATACTTCTGATATTAATTTATTAGGTCATGTCATCCAATGTCCAAGATATAATATTGATAGTTTATTTCATGAACATGATTTCAAGAATGGATGAATGACTTCTTTTAATTATGAGTTACCAAGCTGGTCCATTTTTCATATTGAACACTGACATTTTGCTGTTAAAAGGCTATACTTGATTAAACACTAATTTTTTAGATTATTCTTGCTATGTTACATAATGATCGTTGTGATCTCCATTATTATTGACACCTTATATACCTATAGTACACTTTACATCTACAAACGCATATGTTGAGTTCTTGAAGTAAGTAATTTATTGCAATTAAAATCTTTTAAGCCATGACTATCATAATTATTTTTTATGATAGAATTAGTTATGTGACATTAAAATAGTTTTTGTTTTGAAACTTATCTTTAGTTGTGCTTGAGTGTAAGATATTTTAAAAGAGAGGTGCATTAAATGACTATGTGTCTATATGCACTAATACCACTTTAAAGACACGATAGAACTAACATTATTTAGTTTAAGTGAACATAAAGTTGCTACTGCAGGCTCTACTATCCTAAACGTGCAAATGTAGCAAAACAACTATTACTTTTCTTCACACACATTTTTGCACCAACCGTTATTATTTAAATGATTTCCTTTAAGTGAATATAATTGTACTTCAATTGAATATAATAACATCATTTTTTTATTATTTAAAAGATTTACACGTCAGGTTCCAAAACTATTATCTGTACATCAATTTCTTTTTTGATTGCTTTTCTTTTATGAACCCAGAACATAATGCAGGCAAAATGTTCGTACTTTGAAACAATACAAACTCAAAATACAATGTTTTGCATAATTAGTGAAAATATTAGAACTTGCTTATCCAAAAGTGTGAAAAATATGTAATATAAGTTTTAAAGATTATAATTTCATTTTGAAAATGACTGATTTGTTTATTACACACCATATTTTTTTTTAATCTTATTTAATTAACTTATATTTGAGTAATGCATTGCACCGAACTGAAGATTTGTTGCCAATTTTATTAACTACATAAATTTGATATTTTTGGCTTAGCAAAAGATGAAGCAGCATGACTGGCTTGAAAGTTGAAGAAGATTATAGCATGAGAAATGAAATTGAACTGATCACACTTGCTTCAGACTAAAGAGAACGATGTAGGATAAGTGACAGCATGAAGCCAAGGAAAAACTGGTCGGGGTATGCACCATTATCTGAATCGAAGGTAGGCTTGAAAGCATTGAATAAAAGAAGCTAATATACTAATATTGAAAGAGATGAAGAGAATGAAGCAGTGAGCTGAAGAAAATCGATCAAACTGCGGCAGGTAAGCTGTGGTTATAGACTGGATGGTAGGCAGGCTCTGAAATGTTTATCCATGGTGTCTATTAATGTCCAATTTTAATACACTATGTGTAATAAACATCAGTTTTAATATTTAAATGAGTTACTTGTCAGCTTTGAAAACTATTGTCTTCAAATTAATTTATTTTCTGTTTGCTATTTTTTTTGCTCACTAATTAATTGTAATAATTAATTTAGATGGTAGTTAAGATGTATATCTGATTGAGCCATTGAATGTATTACCTGAATGAGCTGTATTTACTTTTCGAATAAATTATGTGAGCTAAAGTGGTTGTTTACTTGCTCAAAACTGAATATGTGAACTTTTGAAGTTGAAAATGTAGCTGGCCTGCATTGCCAAGCTAAGGCTTAAAATTAGAGTAACTAAAAACTGACCTATTTGACACCTGTGTTTTAGGTAAAGTCATTGCCCATGTCCATCGGACGTGGATGCATTCTGAATGTCAATATGCAAAACATGTAACATTACGTGTATGTCAAACTCATTTTATAAAATTAAAAAAAAAATCATACACGTTATTTCTTAACATCAGTTCCTTCTGCGCACGTGCATCGCTTGTGCCAAGTAATCGTCTCTATATAATGGAAATACTCCATTTTTAAGCTTTTGAAATTACACAAATACCCTTTTACCCCTTTACATATTGAATGATAACTTGAGGATATCTTTGTAAACCATACAAAGCATTAAATAACCGAGTACAAAAATCAACACGTTTTAGTCAGTTCCATCTGCCACGTTTTTGTCCTCATTCAGTGTAACTTCTCCTACTCTATTATCCCTCCCAATGATTCCAGATCATTTCCTCTCATGTTCTTATTACTCTCCTCATCAGAAGATCAAAAGAGTTAACAAGAAAAAACGATGAAAGTGAAATAACCTCACTGCTACCCTCCCGACCATCGTGAAGCTTCAACGGTATGCCACAACTATCATCGACATGCTCTTCGATCAGCGGAGGTGGTGAAAACCTTTAAGGAGCGAGGTGGAAATAACATTTTTACTGCTCTAGGTTCGAAAATCCTACAAACTGCGGTTTTGTTATGTGTCTCTTCACTAATGGCTTTGTTATTGAATTCATTTGATAACAATATATCCTTATCACCTTATTTTCATAGATATGCCGCCAGAGGCAGTGTGGTTTTATTTTTATTCGTAATCCAAAATGTTATTGTGCAGCTCTGTGATCATCTCATACACGTGATTAATTTTTTGAAATTATGGCATGCGAAATGTGAATTGATATTCTAAGGTCCGTACACTACATTTTGATACAAGTCCTAACACTATTTAATTTAAGATATTTAAGCCTTTATTTTGTTTTCATATGATTTATTAACTGACATAATTGCTTTCATCATTTTTTTTCACATTTAATAAAAAACAATGAGTGCAAGTGAACTATGTAAGATATCAAACTACACGATCCCTATGATGCTTCCTAACTGGGAATTATATACTTTGATGTGAGACACCTATATTCATTTGGATCACCTAATAATTTATAATCTCTTCACTTTCAAGCCTTGGGCATGGTTATAGACATATATGAGGTTTCGAATGCAGTCATACTTTGCAGGATACAAAAAAAAAAACTATGTAACCTTCTTTGCATATTCTTTGATGTTATTTTAAAATATTTTCCTTTTTCTATAATTTAGAATTACATGCGATGTTACTCATTTGTGCATTAGCATTCTTTTTGTTAAGCTAACATAATTTCAAATCCAATCAATATTGGGCAAGATCGTACTTTTTTGACAGTGCATTTCAGTGGTATATTTGGAAAATGATAAGTTAGGTAAAAAATGACAAAAAAAAATTCAACTTGCTTACTATGCATTGAAGGAACGAATTTATTTCATTTTTGATAGTTTACATAGCTTATTTTGTCCTATAATATAGAAGTTACATCATTGCTTAAGATACACAAAGTCAAATGCGGTGGAACTAGTATTAACTAAATTTGTCCAATAATCTACCAAGATATTTAGAATTTATAAATAATTTGAAATGTGGTGAATATGGTATTTTGCATGATATATTTGGATATATTTTTCTTAGGCTACTTTACTGGATACTCCACAGTTCTATGTAAACATCATTTGGAACAAAACATAAAACAACACTTTAAAATAAATTTTATTCCAAAGTATGTTAGGTTTAACATTACTTTAAGTCAAAATACAAAGCCAAATATTCATCATGTAAAGTAACCAAATAAACCATAGTTTAAAAGCTTTTGAAATGCCTAATGTACCCTTTTAATTTGTGTTCCATGATAACGATACTTTGGTAATGCATAATCACCACTTTCTCAGTAATAAAAAATTTGATCTTACCATATTCATAATCCCGTTTTGTATTCCCACAACAAAAGCTCAAATTTTAATTACTTGGAAGCCACTAGAAAAATAATTTGAGAAGGCAATAACAATAAAAAGCAAAGCATACACCTTCAATCGATCAATGATTCTTCATATATGTGGCTGTAGTAATTGGAGTCTCATCTTTGACTACAAAAGATCCGACAACATCCAAATTCAGCAATCACCCCAGTGAATCATACCATGGCGTAGGAAACGAACCATTTCAAAGAAACAAAATATTAGTTTTGCAATCACAACAGCGTTTAAGCAAATGTTAAAGGAGATCCGTAACGGCTAACATATGATCGTTCATATCACTTTTAGCATAGGGTAACTAACAATACATGTTTATAAGCCAAACCAATTCAACTTGATTTCCAGATCAAAGTCAAAATAACCGTTATTTGTTTCATCTTGGAAAAACGGAGGTGTTTTTTATTCTTCTTACTATATTTTGATGATGTTAGTATGAGATACATAATATATGTTAAATATATTATCCATGAGTTACTATTTAACAAAAGTTGTGAACAACTTCTGTTCCTTAAACGTAAGCTTGCAGATTATTTTACCTTTCTTTCTCTTTCTTTTTTGTTTTGTTCCAATTGCTCTTGGTCTCGACCTACTACCAATAATGTTTTTACTTATTTAGTTGATTTACTTTTTTAGCTTTTTAAATATTTCAGTTAAACAATGATACTAACTGATCAATGACTTTCCATTTGTTAAGTGTCAAATATTTTGCAAGCAACAATGTTTTTGAAAAATATGAAAAGTTTACTTACCATATAAATCAAGCGCAACCTATAATCACAGTACGAGTTTATGGCATTCAAATGAAGTAAGCAGTCACAACATTGAGATAAGGAATAAATATGTATTGTCTACATAACCTGACACCTTCAGTTATACATAGCTTATGTAAAGCATAATGCAAATTCTTAAATAACAATAACATACTATATACCATTTATACTTAACCATATTACACTTATATGTACCATTAATATTATGTATTTAAGATATCGTTCATAAAAACAACTATTCAACCAATATGATGTGTTGTTATGCATTATTCTTTTACAAAAATATTGTGTTTTCGATAAAAATGTATTTTCTCCCACTTGAAATTTTTTACTAATAATTGTGATTTTCTTTAAAATTTACATGAAAAAACTACTTATTGCTTATAATTTGGTAGAATTAAACCATCATCGTTACACGATTGTAATTAGTAAAGAATTGTCACGTTTAGGTATTCCAGTAAGAATCTTATTGCCGTGCTTGGGGAAAAGCGTTCTTGCATTTTTATTCTTGACAAGGAATATGTGAAATGAAATAGCGTAATTGTAATTGACAAGGAATAGGTGAAATGAAGTTCACATGAGCATAAAACAATAAGAATGGTTTGATGCCTAACAATTGACAATACGCACACCATATATATATGCACACATACCATATATATGTGTGTGTGCGTGCGTGCGCGCGCGTATGCAAGTGATGAACTATTTAAAATCTACTTTCTTATTGATCAAAAGATACTCAAATTTCAAGAATGACACCATGATGAAAAATTTATTCTATCAAATTATACACCATAAACAAATTTTAACGAGGGACCACATGGCAAATTATCAAGTTGTCCTTGAATTCCTCTAAATAGACTATTTTTTTCATTTTGAGAGCATTTTATCATTATTACACTAGCTAATCCTACAAATTTTCTTTGGCGCACGTGTGAAGCACGAGCCAACGTACTGGTGTGTGTGTGTGTGTATAACAATTTGAAGCTTAATTATTTGATATTAGAATGTGTGTGTGCACACAAACTCATGTATTGTTACTCATTCTCAATTGTGGAGTGTCTTATATGCAATAAAATAATGTGGTTGTTATTTACTAGAAATCGATTTAGTTATTTATGGTTATATTTAATTCGGTTAATCTATTCCATTGTTTTCCCTGTTTAATCTTTAACGTACATTAATTTGTAATATATGAAGTGTTTAGTTTTATCTATGTATTTTGTTATATAAAGGTTATATGTTGTAAATAATTCATTCTATAATATTGATTTGTTTTTATATAGTCTGCTTTTATATTAATAACTAATTTATGATTTCTATTTTCTTCCTTTATATTGACTTCAATGATATAAATTATTCATGGTTGAGTTGGATTTGGTTTGTATTTTAATATGATATGGTATGACATCATTTTGGCTTAGTTTACTAATATTTATTCCGTGTAACGAGAAATCTGAATAAATGGTTTGTGATACCGTTTGGTATGAGACTTTCGGCAACACTTTTTCGGTTATTCTTTGAACTTGTTATATGAATAAAAAAGGACGAGTGGTGATGTATGAGCACTGAATAAATGAACTAGTAACACATAGTGGTATGGGACGCTGTTGTGCTATTTATTTAGTTATTCTCTGCTCAAAGATGACACTCATATGGGGGTATGATGTGTATAATGTGTGCGACTCGCCACGGTGAGAACGTATGAAGGCTCCTTGTTAGCCACATAGCTCGTGCACGTTATATGTTTGTCTACCTTTGTCCAACTCCCTTTATGTTTCTAGAGTGAACTAGATTGGCAAGTATCCACCCAGGTGGTTTGATCATGGGGTCGCACCCCAGATCCGTGACACAATTGTTGTTTATGACATTTAATGCGCATCATGGGATAGATAGTTGGTTGCCCTTTATGTCGCATAAGCCAGGAGTCAGTTACCATATAAGGGCGCATGTCGGTAGTCGTGGCCGAAGAGGCTCCGTATTGTCGAGCCTATGGTGGATCATTATCATGATACTGAGAAGAGAGAGGTAATGGTAACTGATGACTGTAGGAGTCATCATATGAACCACATATGGCTCCTGGAGCAAGCAGACGTGCTGTCAGTCTTCCATCTGGTATATGTGGATGCATGTGGGTAGTTGATAGACATATATTATGTATGGATGAGATTATACCTGAGACTGTGTCCAAAGTATGATCAACGCCGCATCCTTCTCAGGTAGACGGTCTATTCTTTACAGGCAGACAGCTGTTTGCACCAAATTGGTCACAATACTCTTTGGAAGTTTTTGAAGGGATAATATGAAGAATATAAACTAAAAATGAGGATTATCTAACAAAAACTCCAAACAACAGGAATGTAAATGCACAGACAAGCGATTTAGAGTGGTTCGGCGTGTTGCCTACGTCCACTATGAAGTTTTTTGCAGCTTTATTGATTCTCTTTCAATGATTACAAGCGAGTACAGCAAACAATAGCAACTTATAACTGGAAATTCGAAATCAACAGCAAGAGTATGATGTAGGTTTCAATCCGGCAGAGTCTGGGTGCTTGAGAATCAAAAGTCCCTTCTTCTGTAGGCTTTGGGGCTCTATTTATAAGCGTTTGAGGCTGAGACTTCGCTCAAACTTCGGAGATTCGCTCTGGCACGTGAGGGGGCCCACACGACCAATTCCAGAAAGTTTCGAGTTGATCTGTGATCGATACGAAATCATTTCGTATCGATCAAGATGATGTCCAATCGAGCTAAAATTTGGTGCAAACGTTCCTTGTCTCGTGTGCAATCTCCTATGAAAATTTCATTATATTTGGATCAGTGGATTGGGAGAAATAGTCGGTATGAAATGGACTTTTTCGATGGCTATTTGGTTCGAATCCATCACTTTGAAACGATCCCTTCGACTCGATCACCTAACGTGGTCTCATGATGATGTGGCACACACACTTTGCCTCGATCCGGTCTGTACTCCGAGTTGACCGTATCGACTCTATAAATCTCGCCTTGTTCGTATCGAGGGATGACACGTCGCCCAGGTTTGTTGACTTGATGGATTCGAATAAGACCTCACTCATGGATTCGAACAGCAGTCATCGATGGACACGAACTACTAATGGTCGATGGTTACGAATAGGCCTTTCCTTGATGGATACGAACCACGTAGCTTCTCAATGGATACGAGGCCAATCGATGCAAACTTGAGCCTTTTGATGGATACGAAGTAAGGTGACCTGATGGATACGAATAGCAGCTGCCTGATGGATACGAAGAGAGGCTTCTATGATGGATGCAAAGCAGACACTGGCCAATCGTTACGAGGCACAACACCTGTTGATGGGTACGAAGTCCATCGATACGAATTCGATGGATTAGAATACTACAACATGATTGATACGAACTGCTATTAACTGATCGATGCGTACATGATCAATACGAACCGAGCGCACTCTTGATGGATACGAAATCACCCATAATGATGGATACGAAGGCTGGGCCGTTTCCTCTAGATTGAATCGATCATAACATGAGCAAATGAACTCGAATTGACTTGAAATTTGGAATGCTGGTCTTTATAGCTTTGCTTGTCATGTCCTATCAATTGTAGCCTTATCCGGGCTGGGACAAAATTCACCGACGTCCATGGCGAAACAATATATAACTAATCTTTGAGATGAACTGTCTTTAGTTTGTAGTCAGTTTTTGGGTGTCACGGCCTTGGCAAAAGGCGGGATAATATTTGCCCCCTAAAGTGCGTCTTGTGGAAACATAACGTGCTTTGAAAAGCTGCAGTTTCTTTCTGAACAATCATCGTATTTTTCGTTGAAAGTTGTACTCTATATTGCTGTAACTGGCTGTTGTGCGATAGTGATTAGTTGTTTGTCGCCGTAATCGTAATGTGATGAGTATTCGATCCCTGTGAATATCGAAAATCGAATATTAGTCCGACATATATGCATATATGTTAACTTGACTCTTGTTAACGTTCCGCGTTCACGAGTCGTTGTCTGTTTAGTTTGTTTTTGTTTTATATCGAATCCGTATCGATCCTCTCCTGAACCGGCGTGAAATTCGAGTCGCACCAACACTTGATGATTGTTCTTGATTATCCTCCTGTATCGATCCTCTCCTGAATCAATGTAAGAGGTTGAAAACCATTTTTCTATATTGACGCGATTTTCATTGATGGATACGAAATGATCGTTCGTATCGATGAGTTTTGATGGATATGAAAACAACGTTCGTATCGATAAACCTGCATTGTTGTGAGTCGATTGTTGTAAAATAGACACTTCGAATCGATGAAGCCTAGTGGTAATTTCGCCTTGATGAAGGCAAAGTTCGATGGATTCGAAGAGAGCATTCGCATCGATCCATTATTTGACAGGTTGCGACCGGTCATGTTGACTGGGAGGCGAAATGGCCCAGTCTCTCCTTAGGCTCCATATAAATATCTTGGACTTTGGCATTTTTTCACTTTTTACTTTTCACTTTTCACTTTTGCTTTCTGTCTTTAACTTCGTATCGATAGATAGACCGAGAGAAAGAACTGCGCTTGCCTTTGAATCGAATCAAACCTTCGATCCTTTGAGCATAATCATTAAAATCAGGTAATTAATGGATAGAATCATGTTAAGAACGATGAAACTCGAAATCTCAATCATCCTTCTTTCTTTTATGACCGGTTTTGATGATTTGAGATCTGGACGAGTGAGAGCAAGATTGTGAATGGAGCGTGGCCATGGAGTTGAGGCCCTTTGGAGAAGAAGGAGGTGTGGAGGAATCACTTTACCTCTGTTTTGTGTCGATCTGGAATAGGAGAGTTCGAATTGACCCAGAGTATTTGACTTCGTATCGATGCCCGTATTGATTGAAAAGTTAAGTGGGACGAAGAGTTTCGCATCGATCGAAGATGGTTGGGGCTCGTGTCGATCTGGAATGATCGATGCGAGTACTTGGCTCGTATGATTGATACGAAGTTCTTACTCCCACGATCGATACGAACCGTATCGGCTCGAACCTGATCGATACGAAGCGTATCGAGTCGAAACTGATCGATACGAAACATATTAATACGAACATGATCGATTTCGAATGCGGTCGATTCGAAATGTGAGGTTCCTCTGACTCGATACGAACGTGAACTATGGCAACCAATTCCAGTCTAAAATTCAATGCACTTAGGGAACTTTTGCATACTCGAACACTTGACTCCGACGAGTTTCTGCCATGTATGATTGAACTTGACCGCAGAATTGCATATTGAACTACCTTTCGAAGCTCGTCGATGGAACCGTAACTTAACAAAAAAATATAACGAACTTTAACTTAAATCGATCGTTAGCATCTAGATGGCACGGTGGTGACGGTCATCGATGACGGTCATTTCCGGTTTGATTTTCAGTGTTTTTCCGTTCACATATTTCAGTTTATTCCATATAATTTGCTCAAGTAATGCACAACACTGCACGACACATTCATACACTTTACATGTGGCGAAAACACAGGCTCTTTAGCGTCTAACGATGATTTCTCGTGAGTTAGCTAGTTATGGAAACTTCAAGTTCGCAGCCGCAAGAAACTCAGAGTTCAGGGCCCCCCGTGCTTGAAGTATCGGAGATTGAGATTGAAGTTATTGGTCCAGCTCCGGACGAGCTACCCGATGCATCCTTCATTAGTAACCCATCAGACTCTGTTCCGTCCAACATTTCGGAAGACATGCTAGGAAGAATATGCTTAAGGCATGGCCTATCGATGGACGACGTATTATTGCCAGGACCAAGTGACAGACCGCACAATCCATCCGGAGGGATACACCGCATTCAATCGTCATGCGTGCGCAGCTGGGACACTCCCTCCGTTTAACCAGTATATAAGAGAAGTATTGTCGTTTCTGGGGATTGCCCCCTCTCAGCTACATCCGAACAGATATGCCTCACTCAATAGCTTGTTCATTGCATTTATGGAGTATCTCTATCGACCACCACTCCCAATTGAGATCAGATACTTGTTTAACTTCAAGAGTCGGACTGATAGTCCATCTTTCACATTCCTGGAGCGGTAAGGAACTGTCAGGTGGTCACACGGGCTTGGACTAGACTGAGCTACTTCAAGATGGAGTGGTTTTATGTTAGATGCCCCCTAGGATTTGTTAGGCGATGGCTATTTGGACGTGAAAATTGCTATCTTCTCGGGTAGTTGATAAACTGATGTAGATGAAGTCGAACTCACATCTCGTTTTCTTTTCAGCCATAATCCAGCGACCCGAAGGTGAACGTTTCAAGAAGATAGTTCGGGTCTTCCAAGAAATCCCAAGTGAAGAAAGGAATATCGAGTTGCTTTTGACGGATAGGAATCTTATGATTCTTGGGCTGATCGAGCGAAGACAAAGTATAATGCTCAACGGTGCTGTTTGTACCAAAATTGGGCACAACACTCTTCGGGAGTCTTTTGAAGAGATAATAAATGAAGAATATGAATTAAAAATGAGGATTATCTAACAAAAACTCCAAACAACAATGAAGTAAAGACAAAGGCAAGCAATTTATAGTGGTTCGGCATGTTGCCTACGTCCACTGTGAAGTTTTAGCAATTTTATTGATTCTCTTTCAACGTTTACAAGCGATTACAGCAAGCAACAGCAGAATACAACTGGAAAATTCGAAATCAACAGCTAGTATATGATGTAGGATGATGGAGATCTCAATCCGGCAGAGTCTGGGCGCTTCAGAGTCGAAAGATCCCTTTTCTGTTGGCTTTGGGGCTCTATTTATAGGCGTAGGCTGCTGATATTTCGCTGAAAACTCGAGAGACCACTTCTGGCACGTGAGGGGGCCCACACGCCCGGTCTTAGGAAGTTTGGGCCCACTTTGGCATCGGTTCGAACTCCATTCGAATCGATCAAGAATTCATCCAATCGAGGTGAAATTTGGCGTGGACACTCTTCGACATGAATGCAAGCTTCTGTGAAAATTTCGTGGCATTTGGATCAGTAGATTGGGAGATATGATGGATTCGAAATGGGGTTCACTGCGTGGCTGTTTGGTTCGAAACCATGCGTTCGAATCGATGGTTTCGAAACCATGGTGGCACGTGTCTTCGTGTTGACGTGGAGCGCACACTTCGCCTCGATCCGGGTTTCGCTCCGAGTTGAATGCTTCGACTCCATATACTTCGGCGCATTCGAACCGATGAAAGACACGTCACCTTGGCCAGTTGACCCAGTGGATTCGACCGAAGCTTCTTAGATGGATTCGAACAAGGCTTCTGTGATGGGTTCGAACAAGGATTCTGTGATGGGTTCGAACAAGACTTCTGTGATGGGTTCGAACAAGGATTCTGTGATGGGTTCGAACAACCGAAGCTTAGTGGATTCGAACAAGGATCTTTGGATGGATACGAGCCTTGCAAACTCTCCATGGACATGAGGCCCACTGGCGCGAACCGGATGGATTCGAAGTCGATGGAGTCGAACCGAGGCATTCCGATGGGTTCGAAGCCCATCGGTTCGAAGGTGATCGGTTCGAATGGTGCATGAGGATGGGTTCAAAGACAACCACCATGATGGGTTCGAAACCAGTGTGTTCACTTCAAGTTGGACCGATCATAACTTGAGCGTATGAACTCGGATTGACTTGAAATTTGAGATGCTGACTTCTACGGTCTTTCTTGTCGTGTCCTATCAATTGTAGCTCAATCTGGACTCGGACAAAATTCAGTGATATCCATAGCGAAGCGAAATATGACCAACCTCTGAGTCGAACTATTCTCCGTTTTTTGATCGATCTTTTGGTATCGCGGCTTTGCCAAAAAGCGGGATAACATTTTTCCCCCCAAAGTATGTCTTGTGGGAACATGACGTGCTTTGAATAGCTACAACTTCTCTCCGAACAATCATTGCTCTCTTTTTGTTGAGACTCGTATTCTGTATTGCTGCAACCTTGCGTTGATATGATTGATTGCTGTATAATAGCGCTTAGCTGTTGGCTGTTGCATTTGTAACAAGATAAGTGTTTGATCCCTGCAAATGCTTAAAATCGAATGTTAGTTCGATATATATGCACATATGCTAGTTTGATCTTTGTTAGCATCGTGCGTCTACAAGTCGTTGTTAGTTTTGTTTGCTATTGAATTTCGTATCGATCCTCTCCTGAACTGATTTTGAAATTTGAATTGATACAACGCTTGATGGTTGTTTTGAAAAGTCCCTTCGTATCGATCCTCTCCTGAACCGATGTAGAAGGTTGAAGGAAACGACTCTGCGTTGCGTGATTGTAATGCTTCGAACCGATGTGTTGGAGTATAGATGGGTTCGAAATTCACATTCGTATGGATGGAGTATACTTGTGTTGTGATGGTTTCGAAATTGACATTCGAAACGATGTGAATGGATGGATTCGAACTAGCAGTTCGTTTCGGTAGGTTGTGGATGGAGTTGCGAAGAGGGGCCTCGAATCGATGTGCCCACTGCGCGTTTCGCATCGATGCAACTCGTTGTCCTGCTGTGTACTTCGTATCGATGAAGTGTGAGGGTAACTTCGAACCCACATGGCATTAGGCAAATGGCTTCGAATGGTGGTTTCGAATCGATGCATGCTTCCACTGGTTGCAACCGGTCAAGTCTACCGGAAGGGGAATCGCCTCGGTTGCCCTCGAGGCTTCATATAAATAGCAGAGGGTTTCACTTTTTTCACTTTTTACTTTTTTAACTCTCGCCTTTTTTTAACTGTGCTCTGCATCGTCTCGAAGCGTCAAAGGAGAAGGAACTACATCACGTATTCGAACCAATCCAGATTCAAGCCTTGACTCTTTCGAATCCATCATTAACTAGGTAATTAGCCTTGAATCCAAACGGCAAAGTTACTTCGAACCTATCTCATCTTCATCAATTGCTTAATCTCGAGATTGGCAAAACCAGATCTGGCTTGGGAAGGCTTCGAACCGATGCGTGGATTCGAGTTCGAATCGATGATGGGTGTGCCATTCGCCGTTGGATTTCACATCGATCCATGGAATGATTTTATGGGGCGACGCAGTTCGCACCGATAGACCATCTTTGATGGTTCCATTCGAATCGATGGATTCGAATCCGTCAGCTATCGGTTCGAAGTTCTCAACTTTGCATCGGTACGGAGGGTATCGATTCGAACGTGGCCGATGTTAAGTTGGGGGTTTTCTTATCGGTTCGAACCAGTTAACCAAGGATCGATTCGAAGTCGTCCTTCATTAATCGATTCGAACTTGACACCTGATCATCGATTTGAAGCGTGCCTTTCTGCATCGATTCGAAGTGAAGTTAGGATGGGTTCGAATGAATTCCTTGTGATCGGTTCGAACCCTCTATGATGGATACCAAAGTATGACATTTTCTGAGCATAATTCCCACGAGCTTCGTTCTTGCATACTTGGACTTGATAATCGCACTTCATACTTGACCACCTTTTGAAGCTCGTCGATGGAACCATAACAACTTCTATCTGAATCAAATTTCCATCATTCAAACAGTTCAACGATGACGGTCAGCGATGACGGTCATTATAACTGGACTCCGTAGCTTTGTCGTTTGCATATTTTTTTTAACTCTGCGATATTTATTCAAGTAATGCATGGCACTGCACAACATACATTCATACACTTACACTGGGGAACGCACGGGTTCTTTGTTGTCTATCGATGGTTTCTCATGAGTTAGCTAGTTATGGAACCTTCAAGTTCGCAACAGCAGGAGGTTCAAAGCACAACTACTCCGAGACTAGAGGTTCCAGATATTGAACCTGAGATCATTGGTCCAGCCCCGGACGAACTTCCCAATGCATCTTTCATTGCCAATCCGTCGGATTCCGTTCAATCGAATATTTCCGAAGACATGTTAGGGAGAATATGCTTGAGGCACGGTCTATCATTGGATGACGTGTTATTGCCTGGGCCGAACGATAGACCACACAACCCGCCGGAGGGATATACAGCATTTAACCGCCACGGGTGCGCGGCCGGGACACTTCCTCCGTTCAACGAGTATATAAGGGAAGTGTTGTCTTTTTTGGGGATCGCTCCGTCTCAACTACACCCAAACGGATATGCGTCCGTGAACAGTTTATTCATCGTCTTCATGGAGTACCTTCATAGACCACTGATCCCGACCGAGATTAGATATCTATTTAATTTCAAGACCCGAGGTGATTATCCTTCCTTCACATTTCTGGAAGGAGTGAGGAATTGTCAAGTGGTCACTGGGTCCTGGACCAGGTTGAGTTACTATAGGACGGAATGGTTCTATGTCAGATGTCCTCCGGGGTTTGCCCGGCGATGGTTATTCAGACGTGAGTGTAGCTGAGTTATCAAGTAATTTCTAAGGCAATTGCGGTCAAAGCGAAACTTATGTTTTTCTTTTTTTCACAGCGACGATTCAGCGACCTGAGGGCGAGCGCTTTAAAGAGATGGTGTGAGTACTCCGGGGAGTCCCGAGCGAGGATAGGGATATCGAGTCGCTTTTGACCGATAGGAATCTTCGGACTTACGGGCTGATTGAACGGGGGCAGAGCATACTGTTTGACGGGGCACTAAGGATTGTTTCGAAGAAGCGAGTCAAACACAAGAAGCCCAAAGTTATCATAGCAGAGGAGGCTGATTCTGAAAGAACTCATAATGACGACGAGCCGTTGTTGGAGCCTACAGACGTGGTTTAGGATGTTGAAGAGCAAAGAAAAGGCAAGGCAGTCGTCGTCTCGTCAACTAAGAAGGGGAGATGGAAATCGGTTGTCACGGCCCGATCCTCTCCCGGAGTTAGAATTTCCGAGATGTCTCCTCCACGAACTGAAAGTCTTTACGAAGGGCTTACTGACCTTCCAATCCCGGATGATGTGTCTTTTCAGCATGACGCCGAGTTGGAGGAGTTCCATCGTACTCTAGAATTGAGCGAGCCTTTTATTACTAGCTCAGTCGACACTTCTGGTTGGTCGGGGGGAATACATATTCATACACATTTCACGACACTACATAGCCCTGAGTCCTAGGTCATCGGTTTCGAGAAACCACTAACCTTATTCTCATTTCGCTTTGCAGATATTATGACTGGACGCGGTTCGATGCTAGGGAGCCTACGGCATGCTCGCAAATCTTCCTCATACTACGAGTCACAATGGAGAGAAGGAGACAGGGGTTACGATCGTAGGTACTCCGGGTATTCTAGCCAAGAACGGAGAGATAGGAATTACAAACATCGACCTCGATCGCGCACTCCTCCTCCAAGAGTTCCTATACAACCTCCTGTCCATGTTTCTCGTCCTTCTGATTCCTCGTACTACCAGTCGGCCTCTCAATCTTCTAAGTATGAATCTCGCCATCCCAGATCTGAGGCAATGCCTCCAATAGTTGCGGAACAAACTCCTACTGAAATTTCAGGGGAAGGAACAATCAGGCTTGCTCAACTGAAGAAGGACTTTCCAAATATTTTCTTTGATAACTACATTTTTCCTCTTCACTTGAAAAGAATCCCGCCGGAGGCCGAGCAGACGGCGCACGATTATGTGCACGACTTTTATGCCCAATACAGGGCGTGGTACAAGGCGTATGAGAAAGGGTCGTCATTGGCCTTTGAGCGTGGGGCCACCATCGGGAAATTGCAGGCCGAGTTAGCTTAGAAGAACCGTATTATTGATGTGCTGAACACTGAAGCTGAATCTTCTCGGAAATCTGAAATGGAGACTATCAAAAAAGCCGACGAAGCCCAGGCAACAATGGATAGGATGAAACGTGAGCACTATGCCACTGTAGAGGACACGGGCCACCGAAACACCCTGGTCACTGCCGAGAGGGACGCAGCCCTAAAGGAGTTGAACGAGCTTAAGTCCAAATTCGCCGAAATCGCCAAGGACAGGGATGATGCGAATAATGCAGCCCAGGAGGCGTGTGAACAAGCCGTGATTCTCCGGACTGAACGGGATGCGGCAGTAGCCAAGGTCCAGGCGGTTGAGACGGAGGTTGAGGAGAAAGTTCAACAGGCGGAGGCCAGGCTGGAGGCCGATATTGAAGATTTGCTCATCACTTACAATGCCAACGTGTTGAGGCACCGAAATTTGGCCTGGCTCCAAGATTACCCGATACACCTCCGCAGCGCTTGGGATCGTCGAGGAAGAAGAGGAAGCACGTCCGGGTGAATCGGTCGACGGATTCGAACTTGAAAACCGGCCGCTGACGGACGATGAGAAGAAGGTCCTTCATGACGCTATTATCGCTCATGAGAAGGAGATGATTGGCGGCCGATCTCTGGAGGTTGGAGAGGGATCAGGTGTTGAGCATCACGCCAGTGTTACTGAAATCACCGCTCCACCTCCGTTAGAGCCTGTATCTGTGGTTGGTTCACAATCTGTTCCTGCTTATGACCCAGAACAGCCGCGGTTATCTCCCATTCGGGAGCATATTTCTGAGGCCGCTCAGTCGTCCGCAAGTCAAACTGGGGAAGGTATTCCGAACTTATCTCAAGTGTTTTCCAAATAGAGAGTCTGTTCTGAAGCAGTTACTGATGACCTCTTCTTTTCTTTGTTTAGTGACTGGAGTTGCTTCGATTGCCGCGACCCAAGAATCAAGCAAAGGGGATAAGGCCATCACCACCGAGACTACTGTTGTAACTGCAGTATCAACCGAGGCGGCGCAGGGGAGCGGAGTATCTCTTGATGAACAAATGGTGAGCGAGATGCTCGGTGAGCAGGGTGGCTTCTCCGCAAACCTGCCGTTCATCATTAGTGACCTCCCGCCAACCTCTAGTTCTTCAATGCAGACTGCGGATGCCCCCAGCCAAGCCCAGACGATTCATGATGAAAAGATTCTGGCCGAGATTCAGGCAGAATTAGAAGCTGCGGGGCAAAGTGGTAGCGTTGGTGGTATCACGGCGGCGTAGAGCACAGCACCAGCGAGGATAGTATCGTCGGGTGGCACTATCCCATCTTCCGTTGCGGGTCTGGTCCCTCCTACTCCTCCGGCAGGGAGCCTTCATTTAGATTCAAGTTCTGAGGAGGACGTACATATTTTGCCCCCGGTCGAAGAGCAACCACTGGAGAGGAGGTCGTCCAAACGAAGGATTTCCGTTCCTAGCGATTCTGATGACAAACCGCTGATAAGGAAGCCAAGAAAGAAGGAATAGATCGGCCTCCCAAGCGGATTTTTTGGTAGATTGGAACTTATTTTCGTTATTTTGTTAGTAGGTCGTGTATAGATGCAGGTTCGGCCCCTGCTAGTGGGATTCTTTTTTGGAAGAACTTATTTGCATGTAAGTCCTTGTCTTCAGTTAGTTGAAATAAAATTTAGTTTCTTTGTTTCAACTCTCATTTCTTTTGTGCTTAAGTGTTTGTAGTGTCTTGTTTTCAGTCCGGTGCACTTATGGTGTTTTTATCGTCAAGTAGAATTTGTTTTTATTCGCCAAGTCTGAGAATCTTGGTCGCAAGTTGTGATCGATGAATAATCGAACTTCGGACATTGCATCACTTCGGTTAGCGATTAACACTTAGCTTTTTTGCCCCTAGTCTCGGGGAATAACATTTGTGTTTTGGTGGTTGAGTGCGTTTATTGCAAACTTTAAGCACATGTCCACATTCTGGGGACTTAAGATAATTTGAGATCGATAATCCGGTTCGCACTCCGGGAACTCGAGAGCTATCGATGTTTGTAACACGGTTCGCGATCCGGGAATTTGGAATTGATGTTCACATTCTAACTCACACTCTGCGAACTCGGAGTTAGTATTAACATTTCAGTTCGCACTACGGGAACTTTAACTTGGTATTTGTGCTCCAATTCACACTCTGGGAACTTGGAGAGAACATGTATGTTTAGGTTCGCACTAAGGGAACCTGGAATTGATGTTTATACTCCATTCACATTCTGTGAAGTTGGAGTTCGCACAGATGCTTCGGTTCGCGCTCCGGGAACCTGTAATCCACATTTATGCTCCGATTCACGCTCTGGGAAGTCGGAGTTAGCCGATGGATGGTCAGTCACATCTATTTGGGCTTTCAGGAATTCATTCATACTCTGAGAACGATGGATTCGATGTTTATACTCCAATTGGCACTCTGAGAATTTGGAGTCCATTCGCACTCTAGGAATGATTTATTTAATGTTTATACTCCAATTCGCACTCTGGGAATTTGGAGTCCGTTCGTACACTAGGAACGAGTTATTTAATGTTTATACTCCAATTCGCACTCTGGGAAGTTGGAGTCCGTTCGCACACTGGGAACGAATTGTTGAATGTTTATACTCCAATTCACGCTCTGGGAAGTTGGAGTTCGTTTGCGCTCTGGGAACGAATTATTGAATGTCTATACTCCAATTCACACTCTGGAAAGTTGGAGTTCGTTCGCGCTCTGGGAACGAATTATTGGATGTTTATACTCCAATTAACACTCTGGGAATCTGGAGTTAGTGTGAGGATTGTCGTGTATCAATCCCTTTAAATGTTAACGTAGTGACATGCCCCCGAGCTTGGGCTTCGCGTAGCGAGTGACCGGTCGTATCACAGTCACTCCCTACTCGAATTAAATCCCACCGTATGATGGAACTTAGCTCTTCGTGCATTGTGATGTTTTGCGGCGTATTCGATAAATCACAGCTCTGGCTTGAAGAGATAGCATTTTATTGCTGAAATGAGAAAATATGGAAAAGTCAGCTGCCTTATTACAAGTTCGAATTTCAAAATGCGAAAATAAACTACAAAGGAAATAACGAGCTAGAACAAATAAAGCCTGTCATGTATAGTAGCGACGGAGACTCTCGCTATTCCAGGCTCTCGGTAGAGTTAGACCGTCGACGGTCGATAACTTGAATGTGCCATCTCCGAGCTTTTGTGAAATCACATACGGTCCTTCCCAATTTGGCTTCATGTGAGAAGGAACCGGATAAACTCTCTTGAGTACAAGGTCACCAAGTTCGAAGGTCCGCGGTCGGACCTTGGCATTGTACATTCGGGCGACTCGACTCCGATATGCGGCTGCCCTTAAATCAGCCTCTTCGCGCCTCTCATCGAGCAGATCCAGGGATTCGGCAAGTAGTATAGCATTCGTTTTCGGATCATAATATGTCACACGATGAGAATGAACTTCCATTTCGACCGGAATAACAGCCTCAGCGCCATAGGATAGAGAAAATGGAGTGTGGCCGGTTGCAGTTTTGTGAGTCGTTCGATAAGCCCACAAGGCCATGGGAAGTTCATCAACCCACTTGCCCCCGGCCTTTTCCAGTCGTTTCTTCAAAATAGATTTGATGACCTTGTTTACGGCTTCGACTTGGCCATTTGCTTGTGGGTGTGCAACAGCGGAGAATTTCTTATGGATATGGAATCGCAGACAGAAATTCTTGAATTCAACGCTGTCGGACTGGGCTCCGTTATCGGTAATAATAGTATGTGGGAGACAGAAATGGTCAGTACATGGCCGTTATCGGTAATAACTTTCTTTGTCGTGATTGTTGCAAGTGGTTCGGCTTCCGCCCATTTCGTAAAGTAATCGACTGCGACGATAGCATATTTCGCGCCACCTTTGGCCAAAGGCAGTGTACCAATTATATCAATCCCCCATATTGCAAACGGCCATGTACTGACCATTTGGGTCATCTCAGTAGGCGGAGCCCTAGGAATCCGAGCGTGTTTTTGGCATCTGTCACATTTTTTGGCATAGTCCATGGCATCGCGATTTACAGTAGGCCAATAATATCCGTATCGGAGTATTTTCTTGGCAAGTGCTTGTCCCCCAGTGCGATCGCCACATTCTCCTTCGTGTACATCGTGTAACACTCGTTTGATTTCGTCGTGCGCGATACACCGGAGAAGAGGAATGGAATATCCCCTTCGATACATAACTCCATTTTGAATAACAAACCGTGAAGCCTTTCGTAGAATTTGTCCTTTCTCGCTTCGACGCTCGGGTAACACACCACGTTCGATATAATCTCGATAAGGAGTCATCCACGATTCCCTATTGGAGGTAGCTTCAAATGTGAAATCGGTCTCCCTTTAATCAATGCTCGGAGAGGATAGGGTTTCAACGGGAACGACCCCCAACTACTGAGCCTCACCCGTACTTGCTAACTTGGCCAACGAATCAGCTTTCTGATTGTGCTCTCGGGGTATGTAGAAAATGGCATAGTAATCGAATTGATCAAGCATCTCCAGAACTCGAGTTAGATAAGCGGCTAATCTTCGGTCTTTGGCCTGATATTCTCCCCGAACTTGACATACTATCAACTGGGAATCACAGTAGATCTCTACAGCGATGATTTTCAGATCACGGGCAAGCTTTAGTCCGGTAAGTAGAGCTTCGTACGCGGCTTCATTGTTGGTTGCGCGGAACTCGAACCTTAAAGCATAACATATGGATCGTCCCTCGGGGGTTTCAAGCACTACCCCAGCTCCTGAGCACCGATCGTTTGACGCACCATCGGTGTACAGCTTCCATATGCATTCGGGAGATTTGCTGGTCTCGGGCAAGTCTTCGGGAACAGTAAATTCGGCTATAAAATCTGCTAGGACTTGGCCGTGAATGGCCCTTCTTGGAGTATAAGTGATGTCGAATTGACTCAGTTCGATGTTCCATTTTAGTAACCTACCAGACGTCTCAGGCCGCGTGAGGACCTGTCGTAACGGTTGATCGGTGTACACAGTAATAGGATGAGCTTGAAAATATGGACGGAGCTTCCTCGAGGCAATGAATAGGCAATATGCCAACTTTTCGAGCTTTGGATAATTTCTCTCGGCTCCGGTCAATCGTTTGCTCACATAGTAGACCGGTTTTTGTACTCGGTCTTCCTCCCGAATTAATGCAGCACTGATTGCATTTTCAGATACCGCCAGGTAGAGATATAACTGTTCATGATCTACAGGCTTTGAAAGGATTGGTGGTACGGAAAGATGTTGGACTAGCGATTGAAATGCGCCCTCACATTCTGCAGTCCATTCGAAGTTTCGTTTCCCTTTCCGAATCAAATCGAAGAAGAGAATGCATTTGTCGGTCGACTTTGAGATAAACCTGCTCAGTGCTGCGACTTTCCCGTAAAGGCTCTGAACTTGCTTTATGGTTCTCGGAGTTTGAAGATTTCTGATAGCCCAGATCTTCTCGGGGTTGGCCTCTATTCCTCGAGCATTGACAATGAACCCAAGGAATTTTCCAGATGCGACTCTGAAATGACACTTCAGCGGATTAAGCTTCATTCCGTATTTCCGGAGGATACTGAACATTGACTCCAAGTCTTTGACGTGATCAACGGAGTATCGTGATTTCACCAACATGTCATCTACATAAACCTCCATAGTCTTCCCAATCTTATCGGCAAACATCCGGTTGACTAAGCGTTGATAAGTTGCGCCAGCATTCTTTAATCCAAAAGGCATGACCTTGTAGCAGTATAAACCCAAGTCGGTTACGAAGCTTGTGTGCTCTTGATCGGGTACATGCATGGGTATCTGATTGTAACCTGAGTAAGCGTCCATGAAGGATAATAATTCATGTCCCGCGGTTGAATCTACCAGTTGATCGATTCGGGGAAGCGGAAAGCCGTCTTTTGGGCAGGCTTTGTTCAGATCTGAGTAATCGATACACGTTCTCCATTTCCCGTTTGGTTTCCGGACGAGTACGGGATTGGACACCCACTCTGGGTATAAAGCGTCCCTAATGAACCCATTTGATTACAACTTATCGACCTCTTCTTTTAGGGCGGCAGACCTCTCTGGATCCATACCGCGTCTTTTTTGCTTGACCGGGACAAACCGCGGGTCAATATTAGGGTGTGGCTCGTGATGTCTGGCGAGATCCAACACATATCAGAATGCGTCCAAGCAAATACGTCCAGATTCGCTTGGAGAAACTCGACCAATTCCCGTTGTGCTTGCAGGATCAATTGCGACCCAATTTTCAACATCTTTGAATTATCGCTACCACTAATCGGAACGTCGATTGTTAATTCAGCTGGCGAAGCCTGAATTTCTCTAGATTCATCTTTATTCTCATTGTCTCGGGGGTCTAGATCCTTTTGGAATTGGTCGTGATGCCTGGGCCGAGGCCCGGGCGTTAATTGTCAATTGTCGGTGAAACGGACGTAGAGAGATTCCTCTACGCCCTTTCCTTTTTCCTTTCGCTGCGCCTCTCGCACCTCAGCAACATAGCAAGCTCTCCCCGCAGCTTGATCTCCTTCTATAACCCCTATCCTGTGATCAGTAGGGAACTTAAGGATCAAACACCATAGGGCAATAGCTGCCCTAAATTCAGCGAGGGCCGGTCGGCCCAAGAAAGCATTATACGGAGAAGGAATATCCAAGACAACAAATTGTAACATCCAAACTCTTTGGCATTCTCCCACTCCCAACTCCACCGGCAATTCAACCATTCCGGTCGGTATCGTCGCACTTCCATTGAAGCCGTGGACTCGTGATTGACAGGGTTTTAAGTCCTTAGCTTCCATCTTCATTAAATCATATGCTCTTTTAAACAGTATGTTCACAGAACTCCCACTGTCTACCAAGATCCTCTTCATCCAAGCAGGACCAACTTGAGCGGATATAACCAGTGGGTCGATCGTGGGGGCTTCGATCTATCAGCATCTCGATTTCTAAACATGATGTCGTCTGTCATCGTCTTCTGTTGTCTAGCCGGAGCTCCGTCCTCAGAATTGCTACAACACTCGAAGTCCGCATGCCTGATCGCATTGGCATACGACTCCATTTCCCCCCAGCTTCTGTCCACCGGATGGGGACCACCACTTATCGTATTGATAACCAACCTCCCGCCCGTGCGAGCGTGTTCACCCTGCCTTTCCTGATTCTGTGTACGATTTTGATTGGATGGGCCCGCTCCACCAGACTGCGGCGCCTAAACATACTGGTCCAACTTTCTCTCTCTGATTAACTTTTCAATGAGGTCTTGCAAATGCCTACACTCATTGGTATTATGCCCGTAACTTTCATGAAACCTACAGAATTTTCCTGTTTGAATCTGCCTCTCCAACGAAGGCTTCGGAGCAGGCTTCTTGTATTGCATAGTATTACAAGTCTGTAGGTATACGTTTTCCAGCGACGTGTTAAGTGGTGTATAACTGTCAAACATTGCAGCCCTACGCCTCGGACCACGATTCTGATCTTGCTTCTTGCCTCGGTTATCACCGTTTCTCGGTCGTTGAGTCTGTTTATTTTGAATATTCAACTCAACTTTTCCTGAACTCTCGCGGGTCTGTTTAACCGCAACATTACTCTGAATCCCTTCACTGCTGGGCCTTGCATCGTCCTGCTTCCTAGACTGTTTCGCATCCTCTCGCCTGAAGAACTGAGCGGCTTTGGAATAGAAACGGTCCAACGATGCGGGAGGCTTTCCAGCCAACCAATTGCCGAACTCGGAATCAGGATCGATTCCTTTAGTCAAAGCCATTAAGATAGAATTATCATTGGGGTTGGTGATCTCTGCGCACGCAGCATTAAACCTCTCCAAATATCGTCTAAGTGTTTCTCCGGGAGCTTGAGTAACACTTGATAAGGTATTAACATCCTTAGGTCTGGCAATATAAATACGAAACTGCTCAACAAATTTGGTAGCTAACTGATCAAAAGAAGAAATAGATCGCGGTGGTAGTCGCGTAAACCGCATCGTCGCAATTCCCCCTAAGGAAATGGGAAAACTACGGCATTTTACTGCGTCATCGGCTCTCGCAGCTGTCATCGACCATTCGTACTTCAAAATATGTTGATTTGGGTCGGAATTCCCTTCATACATGGGCAGGGTTGGCATTCTGAATCGCCTAAGAGGTTCAGCGTACAATATGTCATCAGTAAACATGGTATGACTTCGGGAGATTCCCCAATCGTCATTCGTTAGGCCTTGACTCTCGCGAATCATTTGGCATACCATGGCTGAGAGGTCTGGTGTTGCCACATTCTGAGGGTGGTGAGCCAAAGTGTGGTCGGGTTCCACAGTGCGAGATGGGATCGGACGCTGTCGACGATCCGTGTCTCGCCTCCTTGGCGCAAGGTCTTCCGGGACATAGGGTTCCGGTGCTCGTTCCTGCTGGTGGTAAGACTGGTTGGAGTGATTTCGGGTATCAACTCCTATGTCAACCGTAGCGGTGGTGGCATGGTTATCCGCGGTGTGTTGCGGTACATCGCCCCCTCGAGATGAGGGCCCTGTATGAAAACTAGCGGATGGGCCGACTCTTATCTGTCCCACGGTCAATGCTGGCTGGTGGTCAACGGCCTGTGCATAGCTTCCCTCTAGCCTGGGACGGGTGGATCTGTGATTGTAGTCGGATGAAGCAGAACTTTCCGTGGAGGAACGAGACGCATGATCCCTCCTAGATTTCTACGCCCTTGGCGATCTAGTTGGCTGGCTAACTCAGTGTTGACGCGCAATTACTCGGCTAGCTGTTGCCGACTTTGAGTTAGTTCTTGGGGCAATGTCTGGAACTCTTGCCTGGTGTCCGGACCTGAGGGGTCAGAATGCCCAGTATCGTCATGGTTAGGTGGAGGTAGTTGCGCGGGATTTTGTCTATCCCGACCTTCTTGACCAGCGACAGATGTGGTTCTTGTGCTAACCATTTTGGATAGTGAACTCCTTCCCTAGACTTTAGCAAATCTGAATAGAACGGAAGGAATCTGAAGATGAAATCTGGATCTCTCCCTTAGATTTATGCAATCCGGTATCGGTGACAGATCCAAGAAGCGGGAGAAAAACTGGGTTTTTCTCGGTGAAAGCACCAAAGTGTTTGTACCAAAATTGGGCACAACACTCTTCGGGAGTCTTTTGAAGAGATAATAAATGAAGAACATGAATTAAAAATGAGGATTATCTAACAAAAACTCCAAACAAAAATGAAGTAAAGACAAAGGCAAGCAATTTATAGTGGTTCGGCACGTTGCCTACGTCCACTGTGAAGTTTTAGCAATTTTATTGATTCTCTTTCAACGTTTACAAGCGATTACAGCAAGCAACAGCAGAATACAACTGGAAAATTCGAAATCAACAGCTAGTATATGATGTAGGATGATGGAGATCTCAATCCGGCAGAGTGTGGGCGCTTCAGAGTCGAAAGATCCCTTTTCTGTTGGCTCTGGGGCTCTATTTATAGGCGTAGGCTGCTGATATTTCACTGAAAACTCGGGAGACCACTTCTGGCACGTGAGGGGGCCCACACGCCCGGTCTTAGGAAGTTTGGGCCAACTTTGGCATCGGTTCGAACTCCATTCGAGTCAATCAAGAATTCATCCAATCGAGGTGAAATTTGGCGTGGACACTCTTCGACATGAATGCAAGCTTCTGTGAAAATTTCATGGCATTTGGATCAGTAGATTAGGAGATATGATGGATTCGAAATGGGGTTCACTGCGTGGCTGTTTGGTTCGAAACCATGCGTTCGAATCGATGGTTTCGAAACCATGGTGGCACATGTCTTCGTGTTGACGTGGAGCGCACACTTCGCCTCGATCCGAGTTTCGCTCCGAGTTGAATGCTTCGACTCCATATACTTCGGCGCATTCGAACCGATGAAAGGCACGTCACCTTGGCCAGTTGACCCAGTGGATTCGACCGAAGCTTCTTAGATGGTTCGAACAAGGCTTCTGTGATGGGTTCGAACAAGGATTCTGTGATGGGTTCGAACAACCGAAGCTTAGTGGATTCGAACAAGGATCTTTGGATGGATACGAGCCTTGCAAACTCTCCATGGCCATGAGGCCCACTGGCGCGAACCGGATGGATTCAAAGTCGATGGAGTCGAACCGAGGCATTCCGATGGGTTCGAAGTCCATCGGTTCGAAGGTGATCGGTTTGAATGGTGCATGAGGATGGGTTCGAAGACAACCACCATGATGGGTTCGAAACCAGTGTGTTCACTTCAAGTTGGACCGATCATAACTTGAGCGTATGAACTCGGATTGACTTGAAATTTGAGGTGCCGACTTCTACGGTCTTTCTTGTCGTGTCCTATAAATTGTAGCTCAATCTGGACTCGGACAAAATTCAACGATATCCATAGCGAAGCGAAATATGACCAACCTCTGAGTTGAACTATTCTCCGTTTTTCGATCGATCTTTTGGTATCGCGGCTTTGCCAAAAAGCGGGATAACAGGTGCCTTAAGGACCGCCTCGAAAGAACGTGCTAAACAAAGAAAGCCTAAAGTTGTTATAAACGAGGAGGCTGACTCCAAAAGAACTCACACCGATGAGGAACCGTTGGGCGAACCTGCGGATGTAGCCCAGGACATCGATGAGCAAAGAAAAGGCAAGGCAGCCATTGACAAACCATCTAAAAAGGGAAGAAGGAAATCTGTTGTCACGTCCCGGCCCGCCTCCGGAATTATAATTTCGGAGATGTCTTCCCCAAGAACTGAGAATCTCTATGAAGGGCTCGCTGATCTTCAAATTCCGGACGATGTGTCCTTGCAGCAGGATGTCGGTTTGGACGAACTTTCACAAGCCTTAGTTTTAAGCGAGTCTCTGCCCACTAGTGCGGTTGACACATCCGATTGGTCGGGGGGTTGCACATACATTCACACCTCACGACACTACACGATTTCTGAATGTAGTACGCTCACTGTGAGAGATTCCTAACTTTTGTCTCCGTTTTCACTTGCAGATACCATGTCTGGTCGAAGCTTGATGCTTGGCAGTCTTTGCAGCAAACGTAACTCTTCATCATATTATGAACCATATAGGAGAGAAGGAGACAGAGACTATGACCAAGGGTACTCGAGTCATGAGCGCTCTGACAGAGATAGAGAGTATAGGCGTCGGTCTCGATCTCGTACGCCACCTCCCAAAGTCTCTGCACAACCTCCTGCCCACGCCTCGCGACCTTCAAAGGCACCGCGACACAAGCCGTCTTCCCAATCATCAAGGTCCGAAACTCACCGTAGGACTGAGATTGCGGCCCCCGCAACAACAGAGCAGGTACTAACCGAGCCTTTAGGGGAAGGAGCAGCGAGGCTTGCTCAGCTGAGGAACGATTTTCCTGAAATTTGCTTCGATGGTTTTGTCTTCCCTCTGCGTTTGAAAAGGGTACCAATGTCGTTCGAACCCATGATGCATGATTATCTTTCCGATATATTTTTCCAGTACCAGAAATGGTCAAAAACCGCGAAGAAAGCATCAAAGGTGGCCTTCGACCGGGTGGCCATGATTGAGAAACTAGAGAAAGAACTTGGCCAAAAAGATAGGATTATTCAGGCACTCAATAGTGATGCCGAGTCTTCTCGTAAGTCTGAAATCGAGGCACTTAAGAAAGCTGATGAAGCCCAAGCGGCAATGGACAGGATGTAGCGCGAGCGTTACGCCACGGTGGAAGACATGGGCCACCGGAATACTGTTGTAGCCGCCGAGCGGGATGCGGCCTTGAAGGAGCTAAATGAGCTTAAGGCCAAAGTTTCGGAAATCATGAAGGAGAGGGACGTCGCTAACGTTTCCGCACAGGAAGTGTGCGATCAGCTGGTGGAGTTTCGGAGGGAAAGAGATGCGACTGTGGAAAAGGTCCGCGAGGTGGAGGCCGAAGTTGATGAGAAAGTTCGGCAGGCAGAGATCAAGCTCGAGATGGAGATTGAAGAGCTTCTCACCACTTATAACGCCAATGTGCTGAGGCACAGAAATTTGGCGTGGCTCGATGACTACCCGACACACTTATTCAATGCCTGGAATTTGTTAGTTGAAGAAGAGAAGACGGCACAGCTGGGTGAAGCTTTTGATGAGTTCGAGTTGGAGAACCACATATTGAATGATTATGAGAAGAAGGTTCTCCATGATTTTATGATCTCCCATGCTAGAGAGAGGCTGGGTACCCAACACTTAGAAGTTGGTGAGGGTTTTGGCGTCGTACACCCAGCTACAAGTTCTGGGATGATTACTTTATCTGGATCCGAGTCGACGCCAGCGATTGAGCCGCAGCCGGTCCCAGGCTATGACCCTGAGCAGCCACGCTTATCTTCCATAAGGGAGCATTTTTCGGAGGCTGGTCAGCCAGCTACAAGTCAAGTAGAGGAAGGTACTCTGCACAAATCTTGTGTGTATTTGAAGTGAAGGGCTTGTTCTTGAAGTGTGTTCTGACAACTTCTTTTCTTTCTTGTCCAGTGAGCAAAGTTACACGGACAACGCCTCTTGCAAGCCAAGAATCACATCAAGTGCAGGAGGCCATCACTACTGAGGCGGTTACCGCAACTGCGGCCGCATCAATTGAAATGACATAAGGGAGCTCAATTTCTTTTGACGAGCAGATGTTGCATGAGGTCCTGGGCCAACATAGCGATCCTTTTGTGGACATGCCATTCATTCTTGGCGCGTTCCCACCTGCTTCCATTGCTTCGTCACAGTCCACCACTGCCTATCGTGAAGCCCGTGCCGCTCATGAAGCCGAGATACTGGCTCAAATCAACGCAGAGATGGAGGCGGCAGCACACGGTGGTAGTTCTGAGAGTGTTACGATGGCGGTTGGCCCCATTCCTCTTGTGGTGATATCTTTTGGGGGCATGCCCATTGACACCAGCTTGCCCATTCCGCCCCCGGCTGTGGATCCGACTCCTCTGACTCCTCCCGAAGAGAATATTCCTCTAAGTTCAAGCTCGGAGGATGATGTTGATATCATGCCTTCATCAGAGGATGATCCGCCAAAGGGTAAGGGCTTGAAGCGAAAGACTGCTAGCGGTTCTAGTAGTTCCGCGTCGAAGAAAAAGCCGAAGAAGAAAACGTAGATAATTCCCCTCTGGCCCATTTTTGGCAGTAGGAAGTTTCTTTTGATTTTCTTTCATAGGCCATATATAGATGCAGGCTCGGCCCCCTGCTAGTAGGAATTTTTTTGGAATAACTTGTACATGAATCATCACATACAGTTAGTTGAAATGGCATTTAGTTTCTTTGCTTCAACTCTCATTTCTTTTGTGCTTAAGTATTTGCAGTACTCGACTTTTGGTCCAATGTACTTGTGGTGTTTTTACCTTCAAGTTGAGTTCGTTTTATTTGCCAAGTCTGAAAATCTTGATTACACGTTGTAATCGATGAATGAGTTGAATTTTGGACATTGTATTGCTTCGATTAGTGATTAACACTTAAGCTTTTGCCCCCAGCTCCGGGGACCAATACTTGTATTTCGGTGGTCAATTGCACCTATTGCAAATCTTGAGCAATGTCCACACTCCGGGGACTTAGGATAATCTATGATCAATAATCTGGTTCGCACTCTGGGAATTTGAGAGTTATCGACGTTTATAACACAGTTCGCATTCCAGGAACTTTAAATTAATGTTTGCACTCCAATTCACGCTCTGGGAATTTGGAGTTAGCATTTGCACTTCGGTTCGCACTCCGCAAACTTGGAATTGATGTTTGTACTCCAATTCACGCTCTGGGAACTTGGACTTTGATGTACGTTTCGGTTCGCACTCCAGGAACCTGAAATTGATGTTTATACTCCAATTCATGCTCTGGGAACTTGGAGTTAGCATTTGCACTTCCGTTCGCACTCCGGGAACCTGTAATTGATGTTTGTATTCCAATTCATGCTCTGGGAACTTGGAGTTTGCATGTACGTTTCAGTTCGCACTCCGGGAACCTAGAATTGATGTTTATACTCCAATTCACGCTCTGGGAACTTGGAGTTAGCCGACAGATGGTCAGTCACATCTGTTTGGGCTTTTCAGGAATTCGTTCACACTCTGGGAACGATGGATTTATCGGGATCATGGATGGTCGGATCACATCCACCCCGAGTTAACAAGCGAGGTCGTTAGACGGACGGGTCCATCTCCTCGAACTTGTTTAGGATACGATCGAAGTCGTTAGGCGAATGGGTCCACCTTCTTCGACGCCGTATTTATAAGTTTTGTACTCCAACTCGCACTCTAGGAGTTTGGAGTTAGTGCTTATACTCCGATTCGCACTCTGGGAACCAAGAGTTGATGTTTATACTCCAATTCGCACTCTGGGAATTTGGAGTTGGTGTTTATACTCCGGTTCGCACTCTGGGAACCTAGAGTTGATGTTTGTACTCCAAATCGCACTCTGGGAATTTGGAGTCGATGTTTATACTCCGGTTCGTACTCTGGAAACCTAGAGTTGATGTTCATACTCCAATTCGCACTCTCGGAATTTAGAGTTGATGTTTATACTCCGGTTCGCACTCTGGGAACCTAGAGTTGATGTTTATACTCCAATTCGCACTCTGGGAACTTGGAGTTGATTTTTATACTGCGGTTCGCACTCTGGGAACCTAGAGTTGATGTTTATACTCCAATTCGCACTCTGCAAATTTGGAGTTAGTGATAGGACTGTCGTGTGTTGGTCCAGTTCAGCCTTTGATGTGATGGCTTGCCCCCGAGCTGAGTTTTCACTTAGTGAGTGGCCGATTGTATCACAGTCACTCGCTATTTGAATAAATTCCATCGTGCGACAGAACTTAGCTCTTCGTGCATCATGATTGTTGAACGTCGCATTCGGTGAATCACAGCTCTATCTTGAAGAGATAGTAATTTATTGCTGGAACGGAAAAACATGGCAAAGTCAGTGCCTTATTACAAATTCAAACTTCAGAATGCAAAGAAAATTGCAAAGTATTCATAGACTGAATAAAGCCTGTCACGTGTAATAGTGACGAAGGTCCTCGTCGTTCCAGGCTCCTGATAAAGTGGGTCCGCCACTGATGGCGTTTGTCACTAATCTCCCGCCAGGACAGGTAGAGTCCTCCTGCCTTGGTCGATCGGGTTCATTATTTTGATTTGATGGGCCCACTCCTCCAGGCTGCGGCGCCCGCACAAACTGTTCTAGCTTCCTTTCTCTAATTAATTTTTCTACGAGATCTTGCAAGTGACGACATTCATTCGTATTGTTCCCATAGCTTTCATGGAACCTGCATAATTTTCCCGTCTGGATTTGCCTCTCTGACGACGGTTTTGGAGCAGGTTTTTTGTATTGAATTGTATTACAGGTTTGTAAATACAAGATCTCCAGTGACGTATTCAAAGGAGTGTAACTGTCGAACATAGGATTCTTGCGCCGTGGGCCACGATTTTGATCTTGTTTTCTATTTTGATTCACGTCCTCCCTTCGCCGAGTTTGTTTGTTTTGAACGTTCAACTGAACTTTTCCAGAACTCTCACGGGACTGTATGATTGCGACATTGTTTTGGATCCCTTCCATGCTTGGTCCTGCATCAGTCTGCTTCCTAGACTGTTTTGCATCTTCCCTTCTTAGGAATTGACCCGCCTTGGCATGGAAACGGTCCAATGATGCAGGTGGTTTTCCATCCAACCAGTTGCCAAACTCAGAATCGGGGTCAATCCCCTTAGTCAACGCTATAAGGATGGAGTTATCGTTCGGATTGCTGATTTCTGCACATGCGGCATGGAATCTCTCTAAGTAGTGTCTGACTGTCTCTCCAGGAGCTTGGATGAAGCTAGACAGAGTGTTGACGTCTTTCGGCCTTGCGACGTGCATACAGAATTGCTCAACAAATTTTGTGGCCAACTGGTCAAAGGAGGAAACGGATCTTGGTGGCAGTCGAGTGAACCACATGGTAGCGATGCCCTCTAAGGAGATGGGGAAACTATGACACTTCACTGCATCGTCAGCTCTAGCAGCGCTCATCGACCATTCATATTTCAGAATATGTTGGTTGGGGTCGGAGTTTCCCTCGTACGTGGGTAGAGTTGGCATCCTGAATCGCCGCGGGGGTTCAGCAGTAAGAATATCGTCCGTAAAAGGAGTGTGACTTCGGGATATTCCCCAATCATCATTCATGAGACCCTGGCTCTCACGGATCATTTGACGTATCATGGTCCGAAGATCCGGCATTTGTATGTTCTGTGCAGCTCGTGCCGGAGTATGATGGTGTTCCATACTATGGAGTTGGACCGGATGCTGTCGACGATCCATATCTCGCCTTCTTGGCTCATAGTCCTCTGGGACGTATGGTTCAGGAGTATGCTCATGCTGACGATGGTCCAGGTTTGACTGATTTTGGACATCGACCCTTGGTTCATCCGCGGCGGTCGTAGCGTGGTAATCTGTGGTGTAGTGAGGAACGGCACCCCCTCGGGAGGAGAGCCCGGTTCGAAAACTGGCTGATGGACCAACTCTCAGTTGTCCATCGATCATTGCCGGTTGGTATCCAGTAGCCTGCATGTGACTCCCATCTAGCCGGGGTCGCGGAGATCGATGATGATAATCCGAAGAGGAAGAACTTTCGCTGGAGGAGCGAGAAGCATGATCTCTCCGGGATCTCCTCCGCTTTGACGATTCAGCTGGTTGGTTAGCTCGGCATTGGCGCGTAGTTGTTCTGTTAGTTGTTGCCGACTTTGGGTCAGCTCTTGAAGCAACAGCTAGTTGTCGAGTAACCGGACCTGATGGTTCCGAGTGTCCAGTGACGTCTTGGTTTGAAGGAGGTAGTGGCGTAGGATTCTGTCTATCCTGGTCTTCTGGATTGATAGCACTAGAGGTGGTCCTTGTACTAACCATCTTGTGGTCGAACTCCTTTCCTAGACTTTATGCAAATCCTAATAGAATGGAAGGAATCTGGACTTGAAATCTGGATCTCTCTCTTAGATATATGCAATCCGGTATCGATGACAGATCCAACGAGCAGGAGAAAATCTGGGTTCTCTCAGTGAAAGCACCAAAGTGTTTGCACCAAAATTGGTCACAACACTCTTCGGAAGTTTTTAAAGAGATAATAATGAAGAATATAAATAAAAAATGAGGATTATCTATAAAAAAATCCAAACAATAGGAATGTAAATGCACAGACAAGCGATTTAGAGTGGTTCGGCTTGTTGCCTACGTCCAGTATGAAGTTTTTTACAGCTTTGTTGATTCTCTTTCAAAGATTACAAGCGAGTACAGCAAACAACATCAACTTATAACTGCAATTTCGAAATGAACAGCAAGAATATGATGTAGGTTTCAATCCGATAGAGTCTGGGTGCTTGAGAATCAAAAGTCCCTTCTTCTGTAGGCTCTTGGGCTCTATTTATAGGCGTAGGAGGCTGAGACTTCGCTCAAACTTCGGGAGATTCGCTCTGGCACGTGAGGGGGCCTACACGACCAATTCCAGAAAGTTTTGAGTCGATCTGTGATCGATACGAAATCATTTCGTATCGATCAAGATGATGTCCAATCGAGCTGAAATTTGGTGTGAACGTTCCTTGTCTCGTGTGCAATCTCCTATGAAAATTTCATTGTATTTAGATCAGTGGATTGGGAGAAATAGTCGATACGAAATGGACTTTTTCGGTGGCTGTTTGGTTCGAATCCATCACTTCGAAACGATCCCTTCGACTTGATCACCTCACGTGGTCTCGTGATGATGTGGCACACACACTTTGCCTCGATCCGGTCTTTACTCCGAGTTGACCGTATCGACTCCATAAATGTCGCCCTGTTCGTATCGAGGGATGACACGTCACCCAGGTTTGTTGACTTGATGGATTCGAATAAGACCACACTCATGGATTCGAACAGCAGTCATCGATGGAAACGAACTACTAATGGTCGATGGTTACGAACAGGCCTTTCCTTGATGGATACGGACCACGTAGCTTCTCAATGGATACGAGGCCAATCGATGCAAACTTGAGCCTTTTGATGGATACGAAGTAAGGTGACCTGATGAATACGAAGAGCAGCTGCCTGATGGATTCGAAGAGAGGCTTCTATGATGGATGTGAAGCAGACACTGGCCAATCCTTACGAGGCACAACACCTGTTGATGGGCACGAAGTCCATCGATACGAATTCAATGGATTCGAATACTGCCAACATGATTGATACGAACTGCTATTGACTGATCGATACGAACATGATCGATTCGAACCGAGCGCACTCTTGATGGATACGAAGGTTGGGCTGTTTCCTCTAGATTGAATCGATCATAACATGAGCATATGAACTCGGATTGACTTGAAATTTGAAATGCTGGTCTTTATGGCTTTGCTTGTCATGTCCTATCAATTGTAGCCTTATCCGGGCTCGGACAAAATTCACCGACGTCCATGGCGAAACAATATATAACCAATCTTTGAGATGAACTGTCTTTAGTTTGTAGTCAGTTTTTGGGTGTACGGCCTTGCCAAAAGGCGGGATAACAACAGCCAACTTTTATTGCTTATATTTGTATACTATTATGAGCTGGCTCAATTCTGTCTTATTGATTTTATTGATTTAATATAGGTATTTCATAATATGAGATTGAGAGAGAAAGTGGGCATTGTTTCATTAGTGTCCGACTTTACTTGAGGATGTCTTATTACTAATTATATTAGATTTGATGATGATTTATAGATATTTATAATTCACTCATTTATAGTTACTTAATATTGATTTGAAACCTTAACTAATTTAACAAATAAATAAGTTTTGAATATGTAAAATAATAAAACCTTTACTTGAAAAATTCAAAATAAATTCCTTCAAAATATATTTAAACTTAAAACTTGACTTTTTTAAATACCTATGTATCTCTTATAAAACTCCTTTAAAAATATTTCATAAAAATATCTAAGTTATAACATTTCATAATTTACAAAAAAAAAAGTTTTTCTAAAGTGCATCCATAGCGACCATTGTTATATGGATCATAACTTATCTACCTTTGTTTTAAAAACAAAATAGCTTTTAAACTTTATTTCCAACTATCTTTTATAATTCTATAAGCATTGAAAAATTTTCATTTGAAAATGTAAAAAATATAAAATTTAAAAATGAGATAGAAGAGAGGGATTCAAAGTGCGTTTACAACGACTATCGCTATATGGACAATTCCATATTATGTTCAAATTCAAACACATTCAATCACATATATAAATATCACTATCAAGTTCATATCACATCATTAAGAACTATGTAATAATATATATACAACGCATATGATAGAGTTTGGAGTATGCCTTAGGGGCAATTATGTAATTTGTTACATATATGACTTGTTGACTAATCTTGTTCGAAATAAAGGTGTTTTCTTTCTATATATACTTGATATAATGTAGTTATATTAATTAATTAAAAGTATATTTAATAGAAAATTCATAAATGGTATATTTTTTGATAGTGGTTATAAAGTGTTGTAACCATGAGTAATTTATCACAATAAAAATAAATATACCATTTTAAATGTTCCTAGTCAAGATGCATCTAGAGTGGATATGAATGTATCCGTTGAGACTAGAGTACGTAAAGTTCTCCTGATGTTGGGTAGTGTATTACTCATGACTACAAGGGGCACCTAACGGTTACATATTAATGGTTATTGGATTACTATTAAACAACTCATTTGATAGTTTTATGTTGGTTAATATAACTAAAGTCAAACAGAAAGTATCGATGTGAATAATCTACGCAGTTCTTTCGACTTGAGAATACTGTGAATCTTTAATATGAAAGCTTCGCTTTGATTATAGTCAAATCATGGCACGACGTCCATCGAGTGGCTATAGTTAGGTTGCTTGATAATAATTTTTATTATTGGACCAAGGACTTTGTGTTTGGACTATAGAGTTGAATGTGGGGAATGTTGGAATTTTTTACCATGACCAAATTCAATAAATCCAAAATGGCATAGTTTTGACGAAGGAAATTGGTGTAAATAATTGTCACAACTGGATAATGCTTATAAATTAAAATAAGTTTTTTCAGAAAATGAGTAAGTGATAAATTTGGCCAAAATGTCACACCACCTGCTAAGCGAAGTGTGAATGTTAACATTCGAATAGTTCGACGTTAATCACTGATCGAATTTACACCCAAGAGTCACACAATCGTACCGATGAATTCTCTTAAGACCGAATGATTTAATTAATTTATAATTGTTATAAATTGATTAAATTAATAATGAAATATTAATTATAAAATTTGGATATGATTTGAGAAATAAATTTTTTGTATGTATTTAAAAAAAGTTATAGCATGTTGATCGATATGAGATATCGACAACAAATTTAGTTAAATATAATTATGTATGTATAAATTGGGCTGAATGGGCACACAATCAATGAATTTTAGAGGTGGAAGTCGTTGGTTTTGATAGGGAAAGGGGGAAGCTACTATGCATGACATTAGGGTTTTGCGATATTAGGTTGAGATTATTATTTGCACTCTTATCCTGCCAATATAAAAGCTAATCTCAAAACCCCAGTCAAAGGCTAATTCATTTTTTGAGCCGCCACTTTCTTCTTCTTCTTCATTCTAATGGAAACAATTGTCCTCTAAAATCATCTCAAAAATTCTCAAATCAATTTAAATAAAAAATACTAATTTATCGTAGAAGATCTCCAATCTCGGATTAGCAACCTGATGGATTGAGAATTGTTCTTAGAGCAGAATTCATTGTTTAATTGGACATAAAGGCTTCATTAGGAGGTGAACTGTTATTTTTTTGATTTCAAGTTTATCATATGAATGTTGATTTACATCCAAATCACTTGTTTGTATTCAAATTTGTTTATTGTTTAAATTAGATGAGATTTTTGTAGGTACATGTATTTGTTACAATTGGATTAGTTATGTGCGTGTTGTGGTATTTTTTTATTGATTTCTTGTTAAAAAAATTTCTAAAAAAATTTAATCTTGATTTATATTAATACACATAAAAGATCAAGATACATGTATACAGATTTACAAATTATCTATATGTATAATTGTGTGTGTATATATATATATATATATATGTTTATATCTCGTATATATTTAATCTAAAAAATTTATTATGTTTTATACCAATTGTGGATCATAAAATATAAAATTATTTTATTAAATATGTATATACATATTTTATTATTATTCACTGATTTTGTCAATTTTTTATTACGTATAAAATAATTTTCAAATTTATATCTTTTATATTTTCTACACCATATATGAAGCTTACTTTGCAATCTTAAGATTTTTTGAACTTAATTTATTGCTTTTTAAAATTAATTTACTTTCAGCCTACAATCAATTATTTAATTAAAAATATAAATTCAATTGATAAAATTCTAGAAATTTTTTATTACATTAAGTATTTTATAGGTACCTTTAGAAAAATTCAGATTTGTAAAACTTACATATTTTTTATTATTAATTATTTTCGAACTGCCGTTAATTATTTAATTAAAAATATAATTTTAGTTGAAAAAAATTCTAGAAAACTTTTCAAGCCCAAAATATATCTCATCTACCTTCATAAAAAGTTTCAAAAATTTTGGACATGATTTCTATTTTTAAGAATTAATTTGATTAAGGGCCATTATGAACTATTTAATAATAAATATTATTTTAATCTAAAAAATTCCATAAATTAATTTTAAGCCCAAAATATGTTTCCAGATTTCTAAAATTATTAAAACTGCATTTTTATTATGTGATTATTTTACATTAATTTATTATGGTGGAAACTATTTTATTCAATAATATATATATATATATACATATATTAATATCATGTATTGACATATTATATAAGAACATATTTGATCAAATTACAGTACACGTAAATTGAGCTAATGTGTTCCGTTGCAATGTAAATCTCAACATCTATATACGGGCACATTATACCCTTCACGAATTATGATGTTACATATGCACACATACATATATGTATGTGTATATATATGGTTCATACACACACACACTTACATAAATAAATAAAACAAAATTAAATAAATTTCAAACAATAATTTGTACAGTTAGAATACATATGGACATAGTAATAAATCTTGCCATGAATGAATTATAAATTAATGACATTTGATGTATCAATCAATTCAAATTAAAGAGAGAAACTGAAAGGTTTCTCTCTCCATTTAATGCAAATATTACTCCCAATAAGTTCTTATTTAGGGACAGGAATGAAAGGTTTCATTCCCTATACATTAACTAAATGTTAGTTGTATTTGATATACTATACATTTGAAATTAGAAACTTCCCTTTAAGTAATTTAAATAAAATAAATGATTCTATTTTAAAAAAATTAGAAATGTTCTAAATAAATTAGGTTTCATAGGTCCAACTAAGATCCAATAGGGTAAAAAAAAATTGAAATTCATCCATTTCTCCATTGCGGGCTAGCCCAGTTCATTCAATATATAAGAAAGGAAAGCAAGTAAATGCAACAATAATAAAAGTGCTTCTATAGCGACTATCACTATACGAACACTTTCATTTCAAGTCCAAATCAATTCCTTCACTACTAATCCTTATGTGCTTTGTTTTAAGGCTATACAACAAGCCATGGAAGTCATATAAGATGTCATATATCAAAAATCAAACATCATAATACAAATTCAACCAACATATTATTTTTTCAATCAACCATATAAGCAATTTATATTTATTTCAATGGTAAGATAACTCACCTTTACTAAACCAAACACTACCATCAACCAAGAAAGCATCAAAACACTTCCTACCTCCGCCCAAGCACATGTCCATGGCTCCTCTCCCTCAACATTTCGCACGGCCCAAAGCATATTTACCATCAATGCTCATAGTCTAGGGTTGGATCCCTCTTTCTCCATCATTCTTTTACTTTTGAGATGCTATTGTGTGTTTTCTAGACGATCTAAGATCTTTGGTGAAGTTTGGTAGAGAGAGGAGTTGATTTGATATAGTTTTGAAGAATTGAAGAGGAGAAGATAAAGGAGTGAAGACATTGATTTCTTTGAAGTGAATTGGCAAATGAAAATAAAGACCCTTGCCCACTTATTTATAGACTAGAAAATGAAGTGGAAAAAGACCCTAAAACCCCTCCGTTATCATGCTTTCCCATGCCTCTTACATACACCATACTCTCTGTGTCCTTTCTTAAATCAAGTTTTGTTAAGACATGTTTCATGCCTTTACTTTATGTGCTTATGTCACCTTAATTATTCTTAGTTAATTTAATTTTCTGTTAATAAAAAGAGGTGTTTAATTGGTTGTTAATTTGTTCGTATGTTACTCTATATATTCCATAATGTTCATACAACTTTTATTAAATAAAAAAGTTGAGTTTTAAAAAAACCTTTTCCAGTCACATTTTCAATATTTCTTCAAATTATATTTTTATGAAAGAAAAATTAAAAATAAGTTCTCCCATATTAGTTATTAATTAAAAGGGGTAATAAGGTTGTAAAATCAGATTTATTCATATTAAATCCTAGGTACAAATATTTAAAAATTTCAGGTATTTAAATACGAAGTGTTCGAAATTCCGGGTCGCTACAATTTTCTTCATTTCTAACATATGATAACTTTCAATCAACAATAGTTCCACATCATCAACTTGCGACAACATTCATTATGAAATAACCTTCATTTTTTAATGATTTTATATTAGTATTGATATATGATAGCCTGAACTTTGAATTGTGGTAGCTCACCTATACCATCTTGCGATAGTACTATCAACTTGCGATGGCCCTACTCTTTAACATGTGATGGATTATTCTCAATATTTGATGGCTTTCATTCTTCAATGTATTATGGCTTTCAAAGTGTGAGAGCTTCATATTTCCAACCTTCAATGGTTTTGCACCTTATCAATTTTTTTAAAATTTTGGGTACAACAATATGTTCTACATTATTGATTAAACCCATCACGATACTTTATTAATTTAATTGAGGGTTGGATTTGGAAACTGTGACAGTGCAATTCTTTAGGGGGTGGGAATGCAACGACACCCAAATTTGACACTGTTTAATTAAATAATGATTTTTAATAAAATTGTGAATTGGATGTTGTATTTATAACCGTTATATGTCTTTCCAAGTTGATCGGTTTGAAATATAATTTTGATGGATTTGGAGTTACAATTTGCAAAATAGAGGTGTTATTGTATAAAAATAAATTACGCAGTCACTTTTGGATCAAAGGGTTACTATTAGCCCATAAATATGGATCAACGTCCAAAAATCAAATAAAACACTAGTTCGAGTAAAAATAAAGGAAAAGGTAGAAAATTAAAAGGAGACACAAATTTTCTTACAGTGGTCCGCTGTAAACTCCGGCCTACATCCACTTTAATCTTTTTATTAGTTTTTCTCTATATGGATTACAACTAACTATCTCAGATCTAACCATAATTTAGCGGATCTCATATTTATAATGGAATTTCTAGAGGTTTGAGAGGTAGAGGGTAGAAGTGAAGAAGAAAATGAAGTCTTCAATGGTAGAGATATCAAATCTAGAGTAAGGAGAAGAAGAAGATCCACTTTTATTGCAGATATGCTAGCATTTATAAAGAAACGGAGGCAATGGGTTAGAAGCCTGGTTACACCGAAGCCTAAGAGATATCCTAAAGTCACATAAGAAAAATTAGATACCAACGAGCTATGTTATCGACCTATCTATAGCTCGGTACCGACTTATGTACCTTAGTTCAAGTTGCATCATTCCACTTGCTTTGCTTTTCTTTCATCTAAAATTGAGTAGTTCTAAGTCCTTTTCCTTCGGCTTTGAGTTGATTTTCATGATCATTTTGATAACATTTGAATTATCTTGCCTTTTTGGCTTTCTTCTCATCAATCATTGAAATTACCCATCCAACTCATTGGAAAATTACTTGGCCACGGGTTATTGGAGTGGAAAATGACTGTATGGTCTTTGGGAAGTGAAATAGGGAGGATTCATAGGTCGGCACCGACCTATGATAGCTAGATCCGAGCTATAGCCTTGGCCATTGCTATTTTTCCATCCAATTTTCTAGAGTTTAATTTTCTATACCTTCTAATCGTGTTTCCAAGTTCATGATAGTTTCCTTCTTGTTTTAATCTACTAAGTCTAGTTGAAATCTGCTTGGCTAAAATGCGGGTTAACACTTGCCTCCTAAAGTATGCCTTCGGAGCGCAAGGTATATTTTGCTCAAGAAAAAGTTCTATTAGCAATCATTCTTTGGTATTTGATCTCTTTGGCCTTCCATCGAACTTGATCTTGGTGAATCATCCGGTTCCTTTGGATTCTCTTGCAAATCAAACTTCATTCCAAATCTACTACAGCTAAGAACTTCAACTCTTGCTTAAATTTTGTTCATAGGTCTTCATCATTCTGATTTCATTCGGAGTTATTACATCACATATAAAGATCGTCCCATGTTCATCCGGGATTCATCTATTTTACTCTAATTACAAGGCGTTCAAATCCTTTTATCAAATCTATTTCCATTCTAAAGTTTGGTCTCATTGGACCATTTATCTTCCATTCTAAGGTTTGATCTCTCTGAATCGTTTATCGATTAATCTAGGGTTTCGACCACTTTAGATCCTTGTTGAGCCCAACCCACTCGCTCTTCAGTGAGGGGACACAGCGACCAAATAAGCGCATCTGCTCACTCTCCAATGAAGGGGCTTACTTTTTGTACAAGCCCTTCCACTCACTCTCCGACAAGGGAGTTGCACCTTGCACTCGGATCCCATCTCTCTAAATGGGACTTAATGCGATTAATATCATACAAATCCATCCATTCATTCTTCAATGAGTGGGCATGCACCGTGCACTCCAGTCTCGTCTCTTCAGATGGGACTTAAAGCGATCAATACAATCATCACATTCAATGTGGATTTTTGAAAAGTCAAATATTCAAATCAAAGAAAACAAGCAGAAATCCTAATTATCCATCCTAGACATACGACTCAGAGCATGCTTAGAGATAATCTAGGCCTCATACACATATAAGCAGTCTAAGGTTATTATTATCCTAATTAGTCATCCGAAAAATCCAACTTAGAGCGTGTCTGGAGACCAATCTAGGCCTCGTGCACGTGTAAGTGGTCTAAGATTATTATTATTATACTAATTATTCAAAGCGAGGAAAAAGCAAAGCGTAGGATTCAATCCTGACCCCTGACCATCCTGATCATGAGATTTTGAATCTCGGACCAGATCCTGGTTGTTTCTTGATACGTTTGCTGCATATGGTGAATGATTTGGCTGTACCACTGTAGTTTGGTTCCTCACGTACTGCTATAGTTGGTTGCTTCGAACCATTTCTTCTACCAGATCACGAAGATGTCCACTCGTTCGTTTCATGTCCATCCATTTTATGAAAGATGCCAACTTTCAAGAACATTTCCCCTGATCAATCGGATCTTTCTAGCCGGCTTCCAATAGGGGATCCATCCCCTAGTGTCTAGATATATCCTCTCAAGGGTCTCTGTTAGCTCAGTATAAGAAGAGCACTTTGATTTCCTCCTTTTCCATTTCGGTTCTCCAAAGTCATCATTGGCTCTACTCTTTCCTTTCTCCTTTTTGTTCTCTTCTTAGAATTGTAACGATCCCGATTCTTGATTTGAATTTAATTGGTAATTATATTACATTTTGGATTCAATTGTGAATTAATTGAGGATTATTTGGATTTGAAAATAATAAATTGAATTAAATTTGAAGCTGGAAGTTCTAAGAATGAAATATATTGTGAATAGAATTTTTGGGTATATTCGAATTTTTCAAAATAAATAAGATGTATGTTTATTTATATAAATAGATTATCACTTGAAATTTGATTTTGAGATTGATATTCAATAATTAATGTTTTTATAAAAACTAAATGGATTTAAAAGTTGTATTTTGGAAAACAATATACATGTATCTAATCAGAATTGTAGGTATATAATGTAATTTGATTTCAAAATCATTTGTTTTAAAATTGTATAAGTACGAAATAAAATGTATAAATACAAAAGTAGATAAGAATAAATAAAAAACTTAAATATACATATCTTTTAAAAATTAATAAGAAAACATATATATGTAAAATTGGTTTGTAAATTTATAAAAAAAGATTTTAAGAGTGTATAACATTTAAACCATAATAAGTATAATCTGAAAATATACATATGTAAATATAAGATTAACAAGGGTTTAAACCATAATTTCAAAGTTAATTAAAGTAAGGACTTAAACACAATTTTTAAATTTATTTAAATTAAGGGTTTGAACACAAATTTCCTTCATGTTAACAAATGTAAGGCAAGTAATCACAAAGACTAACAAGTGTAAATAAATCATCATGCAAATTTTACAAGTGGCAACATCACTTTTTCTGTTAAAATTGAATTACCCAAACATTCATGAGAAAATAACCAGGCTATTCTCAAATCTGAAAACAAAATCTCAAACAAAATGCAAAGAAAAACTGAGATATGAATGCGTTTCAGCCTGCAACAAAGCTCAGATTAAAACCAAATTTTATCAAACCAGAGGAAAAAAAATTCAAACTGCAAACCTGATCAAAAACAAAGCAAAGCAACCTCTCTTTAAAAATCTCAATCAAAAAACAACAACTTTTCAACAGAAAAATCAAGAATCTGTTTCAAGTAAATCAACCTGAATGAAGCTTCAGGCGAGTCAAAGATCATCTCAACATCAAAGGACAAGCAATCCAGAGTTTCAACTTCAACCTGAGTTTGAAAGCGTCAGGCAATTTAAAACTTAAATCATAAATCGGAGCAACATAAATTCGAATTCAGAAATCATCTCAACAAAACAAGTTCCAGTTACAAATCAATTCAAAGATTTCAGCTTTCAAAATCAAAAACCAGATTTCAAATCAGAGGTCAAGTTCAAAATTAACTTTCCAGGCAAATTTCTCTGTTCCTCTCTACTTTGTTAAACTCAGGTGAGCAAACTTACCTATATCCTTTGATAATATGATTAATGCTTAAAGTATAATGGAAATGTTTGGTAAATTTGCTTGCATGCCTGTGTGAACGTATGTATGATGATATATCTGAGTACAGATATTTACGCTGTCATATTAATAGGTTTGAAAATTTAGTTAAAAAAAATTCAAACCATGCTACCCAAACAATTTTAGATTATAATTACTAAATGAAAGATGTTCATATGAGTATAACATCATTTTTAAAAATAAATACAAGTGGAAATATTGATTTAATATCTCGAAGTTTGTATATTACAGTATAAATTCAAAATTTGTCTAATTTCCAACCTGCATGAATTCGAGATTGAGTTACACCATCCAAATCTATTTCGAAATCAAGGATTTTCAAGACAAAAATTTGGCTTTTTAGCTTTGAATTGGGGTAGTATTCGAGAGTTGAATGAAAAATAGGTTTTCGTGAGTTTCTGGTGATCGGTTAACTTTCAAATATTGAAATTTGGCATGGTGGTAGTTGGAGTATCGTAGATCATAGGAAAAATGCAAGATAATTTTTTTATTTATCGTGGTTGGAGATTTGAATTGATTTAGGGTTTAAGCCGCACGTTTTGTTGGTGGTAGTCGCGAGTTATTCGCATCGTCGACATTGCGATCCAGGCGATCGCAGGTGGGGGAATATGGCGAGGAGGCCGTGATGCAGCTCTGGTAGGGATGGCGTGTTCGCTGGTGATTAGGAGTGCCAGCATGTGGTGATTTCCTGATGAGGGGTGGTTCCAGTATTTGGATCGAACAACTCAAATTTGACTTTCGCGTTTGCTCGAGAATCTGGGTGTTGAACGTGGTCGAGTCGTTCATCGTTGATGCGTGGGAGGTTACGGCAACGATCGCCATTGCTCAGATGAATCGTGCACGACGCACATGGTGGTGCATGTGTCATGATTTGTAATGGTGGAAGGAGAAGAAGATAGGAGCTCGAAGGAATACTCGGAGAATTTGGGTCCTGGCTCGGGTTCGTTGTCGGGGAAACTCGTGGGTTTTGGTAACGAGTTTTAGAATTTTAACATAACAAAGTTTAAAAGAAAGGGAAACAGAAGCGAATAAGGCTTCGAGGAAGTTGGTATTTGACTCGGGGAAAGACGCGAGGTGGTCTCGGTTTGGTATTGAGAGCAGTTTTAGACTTTAAATTAGAACAGGCTTTCAAAAATGTAATTAAATCAAGCTTTAAACCTTTCCTGATTAATTTTAAAGGATAATAAATGTTTTATTTTAGTTTGAAATTAGGATTAATGCAAATATTATTTAAGTTAATTGAGTTTAAATTAAGAAATTAATTTAAAAGATAATGATGTTTTTAAATTGTTAGTTGACTTCAGGTCTTTTGTTAATTTATGATAATAAGTAAATCTGTTTTCAAAGGTTCATTAAAGTAAGATTTAAATGTTGTGATTAAGTAATTAATCAAAGATAAAAGAGGTTTATATTTAAAATTTATTAAGTTTTGATAAATTAAAGAATGTGATTAAGTAATTAAGTATAATTACTTTGTGTAACTAAAATTAGAGTTAATTACTTTGGATAATTAATTTAAGGCTAATTATTGTGAATATTTAAGGAGAATTATTTTGAATAAATTAATTAAGGGTTATTAATTTATAACTAAGGATTTATTAATTAATGTAATTAATAAATGAAAATTAAATTAATGAAAGCAATTAAAGGTAATTAATTGCTTAAAGATAATTACTTAATTCAAAGTAATTAATTAATGATTAGGAGTGGATTAATCAAGTGATTAACATTGATTTAAGATTAGGGATAGTCATTATCTTAATTAATTAAGAATAATTAATTTAATGGTAATTAATTAATTAAGGGTTAATTAATTAAAGATAATTAAATTAAATGGCGAATTAAATAATTAAAGGTTAATCATTTAATATTAAAGGCCGATGAATTATAATTAAAGGTTAATTAATTTATTATAAATGGTTATTTAATAAATGATTAAAAATAATTAATCAAAATGATTTGTAATTTATTAATGTTAATTAACCAGGATTAGTAATTCATAAGTAATTAATCTGGTTTAAATTAACCAGACAATTAACCGATCTTACTTATGAATGTTTGGATTGAATTGGATGCTTTGAATTATGTGATATACCTGATATATGATGTTCTTTGATATGATTAATCTATGAAATGTAACCTATTATCTGTAATGAAATGAATTTACTTTCGATGTACCTATGTTATTTATCTGTGATATGTGAACGAAAGATAAGCGTTATAGTTTATACCGCTTATCAAATATATTGCTGTATTTGAATATGTACTGATTGATGATGTTGCACTTTTATTGTGTAAAACCCCTGGACCACACTTATACACACACAAATGTGGATTGCACGAGGAAATTGGTTAAGTCACAGATTTTTAAAAAGGCTTTTAAAGTTATTGAATTTTTAAGCCAAACGATTTTGGAAATGAAATTGGGTTTAATCTGGAAAGGCTTTTGAAAAGGAACTTTGAAAGATAAAAGTTATTTTGAATAACGTGATTAAGTTTGAAGTTTAAATAATATGATTTAAATTTAAATTCAAAATTTGAAATTTGAAATTTGAAATATGAAATATGAAATTTGAAATTGAATTCTATGTTTGGAAACTATGGATTAAAGATGTTATATAAGTTATATATAAGTTAAACCATTTTAAAGATATTGATTTGGGAATTTGAATTTAACTCAAGGGCTTTAACTCATGCAAATATAGTTGGATATTTCCGAAACGAAAAATATTTGTTTTCAAATAATAAAAGCTTTCACAAAAGGAAAGAATTTCCAATTTGTGTTGAAAAGTTTCAAGTTTGAAATGAAAGGGAAATCGTTTTGAAAATATATGAATGAATCTTTTTGTTTAAAGATTTGAAATGGTAATTTGTTTAAACCATTTGAAGAAGGTTTCTGGTTTTAAAAAAAGTTGTGACTTAACTGAAATTCCATATCATATGTTTTTAAATATTGCGCTCACTATTCGGTTTAGCCGGGAGAGGACCTTATGTCATATAACCCATTTCGAATAGTGATACGATGATAACATTTGAAGACCGGTGGTGTAGGCCCGGTGTCTTCGAGAACGATAGGATAACCTGTCGATTGACTCTGCACTGAGTTGATCCGGTATAGAGTTCTCCATATGTAATGGGGAGTCCGATCGGTATTGTGGGTGCCCGGATTGCAAGGGCTTCTTCGGAAGTGCCTTCGGTTCTGTTCGAACCCAGAACAGACTTGTATGGTTGTATGTCTGACATTACACTATTTGATATAAAATTGATCTCTATCAAATACATTTCTGCTCGATGGCAGAGAATTTATTCTCTTAGTTTAACACCCTTGTCTGAGACATACGAGCTCAGAGGTTATGTAGTTGATAGTTATCAGTGATATACTCCCAATTTGGTAGTGTGGCATGCTGAGTGCTGCTGTGTATCATTTGTTGATAAAAGCATGGCTTTTGTATAAGCGTAACTTTGTGGACGAGACTGTATTAGGACCTCACACCTTGGAAATGGTCGAGACAGGAAAGATGCGGTGATGTTATGAGGGTCGCTCCCTTTAGGGTGTGTCATTCCCTTCTGGAAAAGGGTGGTATCATGGTATGGAGCCCAGATACTTAACTTATGTGGTCACTGCAAATCTATTACTTTGTGATTGCTTCGTGGTTGAGAGGCGCCTCGGATAAAGGTCGCAAACGACCGGGGGATGGCATGCTCGTGTAGTAGTTACCTAGTTACAGAGGTAACCCGGCCTTATGTTGGCAGAGAGCTGGTTAAGCTTTTGGGACGTCCCTCTAGAGGCATACCCATGTGACAGTAGGAAGTTACTTAGCCTGACCATTTGTTAGTAATCCTATCTTCAATACACGTCTTGTACGGTTTTACTTGTATAACCCTCCATTTACTTATGGTGGTCACCATTGTGTAGATGGTAGATATAGTAGGCATAGTACGAAATGTCTATGCTGGCTAAGATTAATATTATACTTTCGAAATCATTTTTTCTACACTATGCACTAGTGATAATATCAAAGAAATTTTCTCGTATCAAGCATATTTGACTATCATAAGGAAACATCTCCTCCAATTCTGCGTTTGTATTGTGTGTGTGGCGGGAGGCCTTATGGTAGTTTCATTTTATAAAAAGCATCAATGCTGCGTTTGCATTGTGTGTGTGGCGGGAGGCCTTATGGTAGTTTCATTTTATAAAAAGCATTACGGATTTCAAATTTTAATTCTTTTGTTGTTTGTTTTAAAGATAAAAAACTGTTTGTCTGCTCATACCAGTCCCGCGACTGACTTGGAGTTTATTGTTCCCTTTCTAAACTCTGGGTAACCACAATTTTCCACATGGGCAGTCTAGAGTTGGGATTTTCAGATAATCAATAATAGGAGTAGATTCGATAGCTTTCAGTCTTAGGATTTGGTAATCGCATTTGGATTGAGTTGCTTCACTTCATCTTGATTGAGAGTTCGAGCTACTTCTGGATTGGAGTTTTGGAGTAGGCATTGAAGACATTATCTTTTTGCTGCAGTTGCCTAGTTTGCTTTACCTTCTACTGGTGTTATATTTTCTTTCCGTTGCTATTGTCTTGTACCATACCTCTGATGTATATTGATATTCGTTGTATCATTCAGTTGTATCAGAACTGTATCAATGTTGTATATCGATATATTCTTTTTCTTTCGCCATGTTGTTATACTTAATGTGTTATAAGCTCGGACGAACCAGATTCGACGTTTGGATCTACGGCATTTGAATACGAGTGTCGTATTCGGCGCCGATTTTCGAAGATCGAGTCGGGGTCATTACATTTGGTATCAGAGCTGAAGGTTGAAACTTTAGCTCAGGAGTATAACACATTAGGTAACTCATTAGAGATAGGGTGAAGTATACCCTAGAATGAGTATATCCCTAAGATATCCATTCGAACGCCTCAGTAAATTCTCTTACTATCCACTGATAGTAAGTATGAGTGTAAGAAGAGGGCGAGATAGGTACAGGGGAGTACCACTATAAATGGTCAATACCTTACAATAGCGGAAACAATTTTCTCTATCAATCTCCTTTTATTCGATTCTAAATTCTTTTGATGGCTTCGTGACAGCTCAAGAAAGAAGTTTCGGTGCGATGGTGGCCCTACGAATCGTTGTAGAAAATCCTTACTTCGTATCTTCATCGGTTTCTTATCAGTTTTCTCATTTAAACTTTAATGAATTTGAAATTTGAAATTGAAAATTTTAAATAAATTGGAAATTTTAAATTGAGTTAAATTGCTTAGTAGAATATGAACCTAAATTTGAATTGTATCAATAAAACGATTTTGTTTAAAACAAAAATGGAAATTCTATTGTAATTTCTTATGTTGATCGAGGTCCAAAGAGGGACGGGTTGGTATATACTTTGGGGTGTTCCGACCTAAGATAGAATCCATATCTAGTGTTTGAGAAATTATAGAAGATTGAATCCTTCTATCTATTCTCTGGGGTCCGATATATTCTACGAATGGGTGGTTTTCCTTCGAACTAACCAGTGCCCCTGCATATTCGTAGATTTGGTGACTCGAATATCTTGTGCAATATCAAATGAGCTTGTTCTAATATCTATTGTTGATATTCTGATTTGGTAAGCCAAATGCAGAATTGATATCCAGTTGATTTGGAAATATATTCTCTACCTTTCATTTGTTCTTTGTTGTCTCTCTGGCAAATTTCGAGGACGAAGTTTTCTTAAGGGGGGAATCTGTAACGATCCCGATTCTTGAGTCGAATTTAATAGGTAATTAAATTACACTTTGGATTCAATTGTGAATTAATTGAGGATTTATTTAGATTTGAAAATAATAAATTGAATTAAATTTTAAGCTGGAAGTTCTAAGAATGAAATATATTGTGAATAGAATTTCTGGGTATATTTGAATTTTTCAAAATAAATAAGGTGTATGTTTATTTATATAAATAGATTATCACTTGAAATTTGATTTTTGAGATTGAAATTCAATAATTAATGTTTTTATAAAAACTAATTGGATTTAAAAGTTGTATTTTGGAAAACAATATATATGTATCTAATTAGAATTATAGGTATATAATCTAATTTGATTTCAAAATCTTTTTTTTAAATTGTATAAGTACAAAATAAAATGTATGAATACAAAAGTAGATAAGAATAAATAAAAAACTTAAATATACATATCTTTTAGAAATTAACATATATATGTAAAATTGGTTTGTAAATTTATAAAATAAGATTTTAAGAGTGTATAACATTTAAACCATAATAAGTATAATCTGAAAATATACATATGTAAATATAAGATTAACAAGTGTTTAAACCATAATTTCAAAGTTAATTAAAGTAAGGACTTAAACACAATTTTTAAATTTATTTAAATTAAGGGTTTGAACACAAATTTCCTTCATGTTAACAAATGTAAGGCAAGTAATCACAAAGACTAACAAGTGTAAATAAATCTTCATGCAAATTTTACAGGTGGCAACATCACTTTTTCTTTTGAAATTGAATTACCTAAACATTCATGAGAAAATAACCAGGCTATTCTCAAATCTGAAAACAAAATCTCAAACAAAATCCAAAGAAAAACTGAGATATGAATGTGTTTCAACCTGCAACAAAGCTCAGATCAAAACAAAATTTTATAAAACTAGAGAAAAAAAATTCAAACTGCAAACCTGATCGAAAACAAAGCAAAGCAACCGCTCTTCAAAAATCTCAATCAAAGCCTGGAAATCAAAACGACAGCTTTTCAAAAGAAAAATAAAGAACCTGTTTCAAGTAAATCAACTTGAATGAAGCTTCAGGCAAGTCAAAGATCTTCTCAACATCAAAGGACAAGCAATCCAGAGTATCAACTTCAACCTGAGTTTGAAAGCTTCAGGCAATTTAAAACTTAAATCATAAATCAGAGCAACATAAATTCGAATTCAGAAATCATCTCAACAAAACAAGTTCCAGTTGCAAATCAATTCAAAGATTTCAGCTTTCAAAATCGAAAACCAGATTTCAGATCAGAGATCAATTTCAAAATAAACTTTCCAGGAAAATTTCTCTGTTCCTCTCTACTTTGCCAAACTCAAGTGAACAAACTTACCTATGTCCATTGATAATATGATTAATGCTTAAAGTATAATGAAAATATTTGGTAAATTTGCTTGCACGCCTGTGTGAACGTATGTATGATGATATATCTGAGTACAGATATTTACTCTGTCATATTAATAGATTTGAAAATTTAGTTAAAAAAATTCAAACCATGCTACCCAAACAATTTTAGATTATAATTACTAAATGATAGATGTTCATATGAGTATAACATCATTTTTAAAAATAAATACAAGTGGAAATATTGATTTAATATCTCGAATTTTTTTATATTACAGTATAAATTCAAAATTTGTCCAATTTCCAACCTGCATGAATTCGAGATTGAGTTGCACCATCCAAATCTATTTCGAAATCAAGGATTATTTAAAAAAAAATTTGGATTTTTAGCTTTGAATTGGGGTAGTATTCGAGAGTTGAATGAAAAATGGGTTTCCGTGAGTTTCTGGTGATCGGCTAACTTTCAAAGATTGAAACTTGGCATGGTGGTAGTTGGAGTATCATAGATCATAGGAAAAATGCAAGATAATTTTTTTATTCATCGTGGTTGGAGATTTGAATTTATTTAGGGTTTAAGCCGTGCGTTTTGTTGGTGGTAGTCGCGAGTGATTCGCGTCGTCGACATTGTGATCCAGGCGATCGTAGGTGGGCGAATATGGCGAGGAGGCCATGATGCGGCTCTGCTAGGGATGGCGTGTTCGCTGGTGATCAGTAGTGTCGGCATGTGGTGATTTCCTGATGAGGGGTGGTTCCAGTATTTGGATCGAACGGCTCAAATTTGACTTTCGCGTTTGCTCGAGAATCTGGGTTTCGAACATGGTCGAGTCGATCATCGTTGATGCGTGGGAGGTTACGGCAACGATCGCCATTGATCAGATGAATCGTGCACGTGTAAGATGCACATGGTGGTTCCTGTGTCATGATTTGTAATGGTGGAAGGAGAAGAAGATAGGAGCTCGAAGGAATACTCGGAGAATTAGGGGTCCTGGCTCGGGTTCGTTATCGGGGAAACTCGTGGGGTTTTGGTAACGAGTTTTAGAATTTTAACATAACAAAGTTTGAAAGAAAAAGGAAACAGAAGCGGGTAAGGCTTCGAGGAAGTTGGTATTTGACTCGAGGAAAGACGCCGGGTGGTATCGGTTTGGTATTGAGAGCAGTTTTAGACTTTAAATTAGAACAGGTTTTCAAAAATGTAATTAAATCAAGCTTTATACCTTTCCTGATTAATTTTAAAGGATAATAAATGTTTTATTTTAGTTTGAAATTAGGATTAATGCAAATACTATTTAAGTTAATTGAGTTTAAATTAATAAATTAATTGAAAAGATAATGATGTTTTTAAATTGTTATTTGACTTCAGATCTTTAGTTAATTTATGATAATAAGTAAATCTGTTTTCAAAGGTTCATTAAAGTAAGATTTAAATGTTGTGATTATGTAGTTAATCAAAGAAAAAGAGGCTTATCTTTAAAAAAAATTAAGTTTTGATAAATTAAAGAATGTGATTAAGTAATTAAATATAATTACTTTGTGTAATTAAATTAGAGTTAATTACTTTGGATAATTAATTTAAGGCTAATTATTGTAAATATTTAAGGAGAATTATTTTGAATAAATTAATTTTATAATTAAGGATTTATTACTTAATGTAATTAATAAATGAAAATTAAATTAATGAATGCAATTAAAGGTAATTAATTTCTTAAAGATAATTACTTAATTCAAAGTAATTAATTAATGATTAAGAGTGGATTAATCAAGTGATTAACATTGATTTAAGATTAGGGATAGTCACTTATCGTAATTAATTAAGAATAATTAATTTAATGGTAATTAATTAATTAAGGGTTAATTAATTAAAGACAATTAAATTAAATGGTGAATTAAATAATTAAAGGTTAATCATTTAATAATTAAAGGTCGATGAATTATAATTAAAGGTTAATTAATTTATTATAAATGGTTAATTAATAAATGATTAAAGAATAATTAATCAAAATGAATTGTAATTTATTAATGTTAATTAACCAGAATTAGTAATTCATAAGTAATTAATCTGGTTTAAACTAATCAGACAATTAACTGATCTTACTTATGAATGCTTAGATTGAATTGGATGCTTTGAATTATGTGATATTCCTGATATATGATGTTCTTTGATATGATTAAGCTGTGAAATGTAACCTATTATCTGTGATGAAATGAATTTATTTTCGATGTACCTATGTTATTTATCTGTGATATCTGAATGAAAGATAAGCGTTATAGTTTATACCTCTTATCAAATATTTTGCTGTATTTGAATATGTGTTGATTGACGATGTTACACTTTTATTGTGTAAAACCCCTGGACCACACTTATACACACACAAATATGGATTGCATGAGGAAATTGGTTAAGTCACAGATTTTTAAAAAGGTTTTTAAAGTCGTTTGAATTTTGAATCCAAACGATTTTGGAAATGAAATTGGGTTGAATTTGGAAAGTCTTTTGAAAAGGAACTTTGAAAGATAAAAGTTATTTTGAATAACTTGATTAAGTTTGAAGTTTAAATAATTTGATTTAAATTTAAATTCAAATTTGAAATTAAATTCTATGTTTGGAAACTATGGATTATATGCATAAAAACAAACCCTCTGTTTATTTAGTGTAGGTTGTATGTACCTACGATATATGCCATATGTTCTTTTAATAGTAATTCATTTCTATGAACGTCAACTATAAGATGGGAATCAGAATAGGACATACATGGCGTGGACTAATGGTGAAGGCATGAAATCCATGTACCCATATTAAACCAAAATTTTCTTCTAGCTAATGGCCTAGGTAACAAAAGTGGGCCAGTTAAGAAAACTTTAAGTGTCATATACTGTGAACTTCATCAGATTGTCTTTATGCATATAACATAACATATGCTTTGGGATTGATAGATATTAAGTTATGAACCTCTGAATTTATTTAAGACTTTGCCATTTTGGGTTGTGAATGTGTACTCGCACAAGGTTTTTTTAGTATATCCTTTTTGTGCATTATTGTAAAACTTAGTGAATGTTTTATTTCTGTGGATTTGAAACCGCCACACAATTTGCTGCATCTTATTTTTTCAACTGTTATGAAAAATATTGATCACAACGAATATCATTTATCAAGAAATGATCAATTTATTTAATGTAACATAGCTTCACACGTTTAGGTGAACACCGTTGGTTCATCTTTTAAAAAGTAGACAAAATGAGTGCAAATGGATCACTTACAACTTCCGACCTGCAGCAATAAACAACTATACCTACACCATGTTTCGTAATTTCATCATCTAACCTATTTATACTCACTGAAAGTTCCTACCTTGCACAAAATGATTTAAACTTACTTGCTTTTTTTTGAAGTTCGTTGTATGCAACTAAACCAACGGTTTTCAGTTGTTTTCATATTTTTCTGTCCCGAATAAATATGCATGCACACACATACATATGATATCCGAATAACCATAGTGCACCTAGATAAAATAACATGGAAATTTATTAAATTTATTAACTAACATATGATATCCGAATAACCATAGTGCACCTAGATATTTTGAATAACATTGGACAACATCAGTATGTTCATAATGCAGAATTGTGAAGTATTGCCAATTGTTAATGACATATTACCGTGTGAAATGCATTCTGCCTGAAGAACCTGTACTGAACTGAAAAACATGAAATTTCTGCTATCTGATCTATATTTCACATAAGTTTCCTCCTCCACCAGAAAACTAAAACAACATAACACACATGAACTTGTCATATCAAAATTGCTACTCTATATAAACAGACTATTCTTTAATCAGAAGGAGAAAAAGAATCGAAAGATGAAATCGAGCTCTGGAACAGCATACCTAATTTTGCATATGCTACTGCTAATATCAAGGGGAATAGTAGTGAAGTATCTGATGCCCTATAGCAAACCCTCCCAACCCTCGTAAAGTAGGCAGGCCTGGGTGCTTTTCATTGCAATGAACCAAAAGCCTTTCAGTTAGAATGCACCGCTTCCAACTTCAATATTTTGATATTTCGTTTTTACTCGTGTACTCTTATGATTGTTTAGTTCAACAGTTGGTGTTAATATTTTTTGTTGTTTACACTTGATATTGTCACTCGGGCTATACCCTTTGCCAATTGGTAGAGTAAAACCGAATTTTTCATGCATATGCTTATACTCTTTTTCGCTTCATGCTATTCTAGAGTGTTTCCTTTTTGTCATCCCTTCTCAAGCGCATTGAACATGTAATGCAATTTGACAGGTATATTTTAGTTTATAGAACAAAATGTGTCTTGCTTTTACCATAACAGCATGCTAAACTCTTGTTTATTTATTTTTCATCAAATTTCAGCCTTATGCCTAGCCCCAATGGACTTATTACCATTAGCTGCATTCACACCCTAGCACAGATTGCATTGAAGTTGTCTTCCTCTGTGTCATTTGTAAGAAAAATATAATCCATCAATTTTCCGTACATTAACTTTCTTTCTCTAGTTAATTGACTCCATTTCCTCCAACCTCCTCTTAGGATGCATGCTAGATATTTCGATTTCATACACATAACAACGGGTGAAGTGGACATCACTGCTCAACACCCATTAGCATCCATCCATTTAATTTCTTTGTATTCTTTCTATCTTATAGGAGTGCATGTCAGAAATAATAAAACCATTTTGTAATTCTGTAAAAGCATCATGGGATGTTTGGATTGAGGCAACCAAAGTTCTCCTAGATCTTGAATATTATTGCAAAGGACTTGATGCAACCTTGTCTCTGTTTATGGAGTTTTTAGAGAAAGAACAGTCTTTAAGAGGTTTGAAATTCCCTCGTTATCTTTCATTTTTGTAACAAATTTACAGCACTTGTGGTTTATAATTTGATTACAGGAGAAGTAAAGCTGGTTGTGCATGTTATGCGTTTGTGTTAGGCAAATAAAGAGGCTGAAACTAGCAATGATGCAGAATGCTCAACTCTAGTTGCTCTGCTTCGTCTACTTGCTAGCAAAAAAGCATTTAACAATATTTCTTTGAGGCACCATTTGTTCTGCATTTCGCAAATTGTTGCCGGGAGGTTAGAATCATTTTCCCTTCATACTTCTTTCCGTCGCTAGTGATTTGACACAGTATCCTTATGCATGAATAAAAGTCTATATAAATAGTTTTTTTTAGATCAACTTAATAGTCACATAGGAACATTATAGCTGATCCTGTTGTTTGGGTGCCTGCAGGTAGCAATATGCGATCCATCAAGAAGCTCAGCTGAGATAATAAAATGTGCGAATTTTCTAACGTTGCACCAGAAGTGACTAATAAGAATGGTAATGTATTCTTATATGTTAGTTAATAAATTTATTGGATTACAGCTTATATCCTACTAATTTGCTTAATAATAAAATAGCAGGGAAATTTTACAGAATTTTGAAACCAAATTGGACACTGACTCTGTATTTTTCTCTAAATCGTGTCAGACTTCAATTTTACGAATTTTGATGAAAGAGTTTGTAGACTCAAATATTGGATTTGTTATTTGGAATAAACAAGATTTCAGGTGTGACACTCTCTTAGACGAGGCACTGGTTCTGTAATGGGTACCTTGGTTATTTCAAAGATTATCTGTACCTGATCGCATGATGCTCACTTTCATTGGTGGATAATATTGTTGGATGTGAGTTGTTATGGTTAGGTGGTGAAATTACAAAAATGTAGAGGCAAATGATGGTCTGGATTGAAGAAATTTTTATTGTTATGAAGTGTTGTCGGAGTGGTAGAGTGTTGATGGTATATTTGCAGTGGCATAATGAAGTGGTACTGTAGATGAATGGAGAAGGGGAGGGCAGTATAGCAGTAAGCAGATATGTCTATTGTGAAATGTAAGTTAGTGGTCAGATAAAGGCTTATTGTGAAGTGCAGTGGGTGCTGATGGACAATGTAGAGGTGATGGGGGATGGTTTGAATTATGGTTGTGATGGTTTGGAAAGTTAGACAGTTACTGATGTTTGTCACAACAACAGGGAAGTTTAGTAGTGATGTGGTAGATTGCAAATTAGGCAGCGGATGAAGGTGTATACGTTATGGAAATGAGGAAGTGCTGCTGCTTGGGTTGGGGTATGTGGTGAAGTATGGTCAGCAGCTTGATGATGGATATTGGGGGATGTTTGATGTTAAGTGGTGGAGGAGTTTGGGTGTAAGTGATGCCAGTAGTTGCGGCGAAGTGTATGTGTTTTGTTTATGGAGGAGGTAGAGGAGCAGCAAATGTTGGAGCTCGATACCGTTACTGATGAAGTGTGCATAGTGATGCACAATGGAGGTGACAGAAATCAATGTTGTAAATAAAGGTGAAAATTTGTAAACCAAAGCAGAATTTGTAAATGATAATGAAATAATCTTTTTTTAAATTTTTTGTGTATATTTTTTTTCTTTTATATATATATATATATATAAAGATTATCAATAATATATATATAGTCTATTTGAGTACGGTAATAAAGGTTTCTAAGGGATTAGTTTGCAACGCTTGTTATAAAAACCGATGCAATAGAGGGATTAGTTTGCATCGGTTTTCAACAACAACTGATGCAACAAGTTCCTTTGTTGCATCGGTTTTCATTACAACCGATGCAACATGGGGGCTATGTTCAAGCAACCAACCATGATATTTTGCATCAGTTGTTAGTAACAACCGATGCAACATCCGATGCAAAAGAGACCTTTTTGCATCGGTTTCAGAACTGATGCAAAATGTTAAGCCTGTTGCATCGGTTGCATATGCATCGGATGTTGAACTAATGCAAAAGGGGGGTAAACAACCGATGCAAATGGCCTGTTTTGTAGTAGTGTAACCTGCCATTTACTTATGGTGGTCACCACTGTTTAGATGGTAGATATAGTAGGCATAGTAAGAAATGTCTATGCTGGCTAAGATTAATATTATATTTTCGAAATGTTTTTTTCTACACTATGCACTAGTAATAATATCAAAGAAATTTTCTCGTATCAAGCATATTTGACTATCATAAGGAGAAATCTCCTCCAATTCTGTGTTTGCATTATGTGTGTGGCGGGAGGCATTATGGTAGTTTCATTTTCTAAAAAGCATTGCGGATTTCAAATTTTAATTTTTTGTTGTTTGTTTTAAAGAAAAAAAACTGTTTGTCTGCTCATATCAGTCCCACGATTGACCTAGAGTTTATTGTTCCCTTCCTAAACTCTAGGTGCCCATAATTTTCCCACACGGGCAGTCTAGAGTTGGATTTTTCAGATAATCAATAATAGGAGTAGATTCGATAGCTTTTGGTCTTAGGATTTGGCAATCGCATTTGGATTGAGTTGCTTCACTTCACCTTGATTGGGAGTTTGAGCTACTTCCGGATTGGAGTTTTGGAGTAAGCATTGAAGACATTATCTTTCTGCTGCAGTTGCCTAGTTTGCTTTACCTTCTGCTGGTGTTATATTTTCTTTCCGCTGTTATTGTCTTGTACCATATCTCTGATGTATTTGATATTTATTGTATCATTCAGTTGTATCAGATATTGTATCAATGTTGTATATCGATATATTTTTTCTTCCGCTGTGTTGTTATACTTAATGTGTTATAAGCTCCGGCGAAACAGATTCGACGTTTGGATCTGCAGCATTTGAATACGAGTGTCGTATTCGGTGTTGATTTTCGAAGGTCGAGTCAGGGTCATTACACGAATAGTCTTCTGCCATACATAACAACAATTTCAGCATTCCTCGGCTTCGATGTCTTGTTGATGCAAATATCTCTCAGCTTTATGGTATAATTCCACAAGATCCATCGGTAGATCCCATTCCGGTGCAACTTTGAGGTTGGTCTTGCTCGCGACTCTAGATAGTGCCGCCATTAAGATTATAGATAGATCTGGTTTATCGGTAGTTGCCGCTGCCGCATTGAACCTTGTCAAATAGCTTCTAATGGTCTTTTTGGGTCTTTTTTCATGCTTGATAGCGTCATCACATTATTTGGTCGCGAGACATGAAATTTGAACTGTCTTTAGAACTTATTCACCAAATTGGTCCATGTGCTTATAAACCCATTCTTTAGTTGTCTAAACCACATCGTCGCCAAGTCCGTTAAGTATAATAGGAAGCACACCCATTGCCTCCTTAGAAGGACCCAAAACCTCCATATGTCAGACGTATCTCAATAGGTGAATCATCGGATCCGAATTTCCGTCGTACATTTCCAACATTGCAAGCATAAAATAGGTAGGATTCCTTGCATTTCGGATATTATAAGTGAACCGATTCCTACTCACGTCCTCTACGCTTTTACATGGGGGTCCACCCTAAATTGTCCTCCTTACCAAGTCAGCAATTCGGTATTTACCATCCAGTGGCGGACTTTAACTAAAAGCAATGTTATTCTCTGCTTTTATGGAGGAAATCTTGCACCTACTTTGGTACATACTCCTCTGGCTGCACATTAGCGTTTTGACCTATCCCTCTAGCTTTATTCCATCCTCCGTTCCTAAGGAAAACTTTGGCACATATTCCTATGGTTGTTGCACATTTGTATTTCGATGTTCATTTTTGACTCTAGAATTGTTTGCTCCTGACAATCAAGCACATCCTAAATTCACAACACCGTTGCCCTCAAGTATAATTCTCTCGATATCGAGTTGATTTGGGTCGGTACCGAGTTGTATTGTTTATAGGGGCATGTTTCTAATTTTCTTCGCTCCAACTCTTGATGTTCCTACGTTAGCTCCTTGTCTTTTATTTTGAATTCCAGCAGCACTAACTATTCCTTACTATCCCATCTTTCAGAGAAATCATTCAAGCATTTCCTGTTTTCTAGTTATCACTCCATTCTACATCTCCTTCATCATCCTCTCTATCTCTTCTTCGATCATGTAAATGGATTGGTGAGAATTTAAGGACACCTCCTGGGTACCCCCATACGCTGGTTGGCCTCCTTCAGCTTTAGCTCTAGTGTTGGGTCTCTTCGTATTCTCCAAATTTCAGATCCAAGCTTCTGGTTGTGAAATTTAGCTTCGTTATCAGTAAAAGCACCAAAATGTTAACCCTGAAAATGGATCAACATCTAGAAATCAGATGAAAGCATCGGTTCGAGTAAACATGATGAAAAAAGCAGAAAAGTAAAAGGAGACATAAATTTTTTTGTAGTGGCGCGGCGTAATCTCCGGCTTACGTCAACTTTAATCTTTTTATTAGTTGTTCTCTCTCTAGATTACAACTACTTATCTCAGATCTGAACATAATTTAGTGAATCTCATATTACAATTGAGTTTCTAGAATGTTTAAGAGGTAAAGAATATGAGTGAGGAAGGAGTCTCCAATGACATAAAGATTAGATCCGGAGTGAAAAGAAGAAGAATATCCACTTTTGGTTGTAGATTAGCTGGTATATATAGAGAAATAATGGTACTAGGTTAGGAGCCCACATGCACTAAAGCCTGGGAGATTGTCTAAAGTCATAGTAGAAAAATTAGGGACTACCAAGCCAAAACCATATCTTGGTACCGACCTATCTTTAGCTCGGTACCAAGTTATATATTTTGGTGTGAGTTGCATCATTCCACTTGCTTTCTTTTCTTTCATTTACTCGAGTTATTCTAAGTCCTTTTTGTTTGGCTTTGAGTTGGTTCTTGCAATCTTCTTGTGGCACTTGAATTATCTTGCTTTCTTGGTTTTCTTCTCATCCATCCTTGGAATTGCTCATACAAATCATTATAAAATTTCTTTATCACGAGTTATTGGATAGCACAAGATGTGTATGGTATTGGAAAGTGAAATGAGGAGGATTCATGGGTCGGTACTGACCTATAATAGCTTGGTGTGGAGATATGGCCTTAGCCATTTTTCCATCCAATATTCTAGAGTTTATAGTCCTTTTGATAGCGTTTCCAAGTTCATGAATTATTTTGTTCTTGTTTTGATCTTCTAAGTCCAATTGAAATCCGCTTGGCTAAAAACCAAACTAACAGTTACATATAACTGAACTCTCCTCTTTGCCTATACATGATGCTTAGAAACCTTTGAGAGAAGCGATTCTTCCTTTTCTAATCTTGAAATTCACCTAATCACCCGTTAGTGGCAAACTAATAAATAAATTAAAAATCATTTGAAATTCAAAGTGCTTAAACCTAGGATTATAGAATATGGATTCGAAGGTATCAAAGAGTGGAAGAAGTCGGCAAATGTCCATTTGTCATACAAATGCCTCGATCAATTAAAATTAATGGTCAATGGTGTTGGGTATGGGACTAGGGTTCAGATTTGAAGATTTTAGATTTGGTGACCAATTGGTGGAATTGATGACATAGATCAATTGGTCTCGGTAAGGTAAATAAGGATTTAGCTTCAAATTGACTAATCGTTGATGTAGGTGGTTGGACACTAGCCTAAAAGCTTGGTAGCGGTCTGTTTTGGGGTACGAAGAGGTGGCATAGCCGGAGGCATGGCTTAGTCGGCAGCGTGAAGCTCGAGGAGCCAGTCTTAACGGTTAGTGATGTCCTTTGAATGGAGGTGTAGGGAGGAGATGTGGCCAGTCGAAGTTCACCTTGGGGAAAGCGTGGGTACGGCAACACAGTAGTGGGCAAGTAAAATTGCAAATAAGTCCCTCTTTATTAATTATTCAAAAACTAGACCCTGAGATTTCTAATCATCATAACTTTGTATACGAACTCCCATTCACATGCGGTTTATTCCATTAGACTCATGGCATTCCTTATGATTTGATGCTTGGTTTGCTGGGTTTTAAGGCTGTTTGCAAAAATGCATTGGTACGAGTATTTAATTTAATTAATTGAGTTTTAAAAATATTAATACATATCCATCAATGAAAATTTTATATTTTTTTTGGTATATGTTGTCTTATATTGATGACTATTTGGATATTATGAATATTTTGGATTTATTGCACGTTGCATTAATTGCCTATTATTGATTGTGTATACTTAGATGTTTAAGCGTAATTAATTTTGGATTTAAGATGGAAAAATAATTAGTTAAAAATAAAATATATAAAATTGGGTAATGATTGAAAAAGTAGATACATAAATGAAATATGAAGTTTTCTATAGATTTTGAGTGATAATTGCAAACTAACAGCAATACAAAACCTTTTATTGAAATTAAAGTAGGGAACCTAATAAAGTAATTGTGTATGATTTGTAGAGAAATTCATAAATAATGAAGAAAAATCTATTTTAAACTATAAAATTGGGAATCTTATTATTACTTATAAACTAAAGTGGGATTTCTCAAGTAGTAATATGATTAGTGAGTAAATGATGATATAATTGATTTTTATGGAATTTGTTGAAGATATTACTATTATCTTTTGAGTACTAAAATAAAAGGTGGTTTGGAAGATGATAGGAATAGTAAAGATGTGTTTTAAGAGTATTTTGAATTAAATTTATTACCATTCAAAGGCAAATAACAAAAAAAGAGTTTTGAAGTATAATATAGAATATTGTTATTTTTCTACATAAGTAGTAATTGACTGAAAAATATTAAGGCTGTTTAGATATATATTATTATTTTGGCATAAAAAATAATATTATTATTTAATAAGAAATTTGATGTAAATTATTGTTGTTGATTACAATACGACATTTAAGGCATTTAAAAGATAAAAGCATAATAAAGGATTTTGGCGTCTATTACTGTTTTTGGAGAATTATTATTATTTTGAGATGAAATAAATAAAGGTGCTTTATAATAAATAATAATAAAATGATTTTATACATAAAATAAAATAATCATTGTAAATATATTATTTCAGTTGGATTTGATATGTAGTTCATTATTGATTTGAATTATCACATATATTGTTATATAGCAATGGCATATTTTTTGGATGCATGCGCAAAAATTTCCATTATTACTATGTTCCGTGTAGTTAATATAGTTTTGCCGTGTTGATGTTGTGTTGCTAATATAGTGGATCAGTGCATTTGATGGTACTGATGTGGTATTGCCATCATGAAGTGATTGGTGTATGTTTATTTGATTTATACTTACATGGATCTATGCAGTTAAAGCCCCACTGAAGCCTCGTAAAATCCTTGCTATATCGCATAGCGCTCTTGGATCACTATGATTTTTCAATTTAACGCTATTAAACAGCAGTTTTGCTTTAAGCCCTGTTATTTTTCATGTCACAAGCTAAACTAAGGCTTTTTAGCACCCGTATTAGCAACATTACTATAAGAAGGTTGCTTGGGATAGTTCTCTATTAAACCAACACAAAAAAGTTTAGATAAAGACCTAATTTTAGGGGATAAGTGCACAATATTAGTTAGAAATTTATTATGGTCACCAAATCTAGACTGCGTAAATTATGATATTCTTTTATTTTGTTAAATAAGATTAAACGATATTTCTTTTTCCTATGCAAATGATGTGAAATCGAGAATATATTAACTTTAAGTATTTGATTTAATATCTAAAGAAGCCTTTCGCACCTTCGCTATTTTCCACTTTATCCCTACTACAACCTTTTGTAATTCCATTGCTATTGAACCACTAAGCGCTTTAACTGCATGGGAATGGATGAGGTTTAGTAATAGTTGGTGTTTTAATATATGCAATTACTTTTGCTGTTCTTGGCTTATTTGATGTTTGTGGTTGATATTGAGTATTTTTGATGTTTGATGATTGAGTTTCTATTACTATTATTACCTCATATTTATGATGATTGATTATGATGACTTAGTAGTACAGTTTCCTGTTTTCATCAGTTGCATGGTTGTAGTGGTCGTATGGATGCTATGGTTATTATGCTAACAAGTATTTTAATGTAGAAAAAAAGGAAAAAAAACATAGCTACATGGGCTTAATCCCCAAAAGGGTAAGTGGATAGTCTTTTCTTATGCAATAGCTCATGAACTTATGGAAAAGGTGTATAGGGTTAGATGCAATCCATGCATAGTTGATACCTTTTCCTTTTGTTACATATTTGCAAAGTTGATAAATGAAAGAAAGTAAAATAGAGAGGGATGGAGCTTTGATTGTATGGCACACTGACAGGCTGTTTACCTAAAATTATTTCCTATGTATTATTGTTGTATTGCTATATAAATTTAATTGTGTTGATGCATTAAAAGGTTGAGATGTTCTATTTATTGTAATGGACCTTGTATGTTTTATTAAGATATATACATATTATTTATTTTAGTTTTGTTTTGATTTGACCAAAACCGCTTTCCCAGTGATTAGGTGCTTTGACTTTGGTGTGAGAACTCACAAGTTAAAAACTTGTATAGCGCGATTCGAAGATATATTGACATGTAGTATGCTGTATACTACCCAAGACTTGTAGTACTAAGGTTAAAAGTCTTAGATCTAGCCTATCTTTGAGACCTTAATGCTTGCCTCTAGGCATCACCATTAGAGCCTGCCTATCTCCGAGCAATAGTCTTAGACCTTGCCTATCTCTAGGCACCGGTCATAAGGTTAAAAGTACAGAGAAAATCATCACGACTGACCCTAGCGTTATTATACTCCTATGATCTGATCATGGATTTTAGGATCCCGTCGGTACCCATCTCTAGATATCTGGATAACTGCATTTTCAAAACATAGAATATTAAATTATGTTGTTGTTCACACATCATAAAGTCAAGCTATTGGAAGTGCAGTTCCATCGATTCCCAATGCCAATTCATTTGACAAACATAAGAATGGAAAACTCTGGCTTACTATGTTAGAGTCTAATCAGATATATACAAATATACATCTAAGCGAAATAGCATCTCAAGTGCTAACTATTCCACGCAATCAGAATCGAAATTCCAGCAACAGTCTTCAACTTGAAAGTTCCGTCTCCAAGCTTATGTTCAATTGTGAAGGGGCCTTTCTATATTGGGCTAAGTGTCTCTAGACTAGGCAAGAATCATTTCAAAGCGAGTTCATCAATCTCAAAGGTCTGGTTCCTGACCTTATCTTGAATTTTTGTGCTACTCTTTTTTGTTGAGTAGCTAGATTCTCATTGATCATGTCAAGGGACTCAAGCAATTCCTCATTTTCCTTGGTTTCATAATGAGTTTTTAAGTGAGAAGGAACTTTTAATTTAGTTGGAATCATGGCCTTTGATCCGTAGGCCAATGCAAACGTAGCATGGCCGGTCATGGACTTGTGAGTCGTTCGGTAAGCCTACGGTGCTAAGGGAAACTTATCGATCTAGTTGGCTTGGCCTTCGTCAATCGCTTCTTCAGGATAGATTTGACGATCATACTCACTGCCTCCACCTATCCATTTGCTTTTAAGTGTGTCGTAGCTGCAAAGCTTTTTTCAGTTTGATTTTTGTTGCACAAAATCTTTGAATTCGACGCTTTCGAATTGGGTTCAAGTTGATCGCTTTTTTGTAGCGATTGTGGTCTATGGTTCTGCTTCTACCCATTTTGTGGAATAATCAACTACCATAATGGCATACTTCCCACCTCCTTTGGACTTTGATTGCATACTAATTATATCAAGTCCCTAAACTACAAATGGCTATGGACTAACCATTTGTGTAACCTCTGTGGATGGGCTCTAGGAATCTTCATAATTCTTTGGCACCTATTGCACTACCTACTGTAATAAGCTACATCCCGGTTGAATGTTGGCTAAAAGTATCGATAACGAAGAATCTTCCTTGCCAAAGTTTACCCCTCAGTGTGATCACAACAACTTCTTTCATGTACATCGGCCAAAAAATTCTTGGCCTATTCCTTGGTGAGACACCATAGCGGGGAAGCAAATAATCCTCTCATATACAGTACTCCTTCCTAGATAATAAATCATGGTACTTTGAATATGAGTTTCCTCCGTTCATTTCATTCGTTCAAGAGAGTTCCCTTCAAAAAATATTCCTTGATTAGAGTCATCCACGACTATTTTTCCTCTTTGTCCTTCAAGATCCAATTAACAACCATTTGGTCGATGTTTAAAGCCAACAAAACTTCCACTAGAACCAATCCCATAAACTATGCGTCCCCAGAGCAAGCTAGCTTGGCCAATAAATTAGCTTTTATCTTCTCCTACTTTGGAACATGCATTATCCTGTAATATTCGATATCATTTAGTAGTTCCAGAACCTTCATAAAATAAGCAACAAGTCTCATTCCCTTAGCGTGAAATTCCTTCTTCACCTGATAGACCACCAGTTGAGAGTCACTATATATATGCAATGCTTTGACTCCTAATTCTTTCTCTATCTTGAGTCCTGCAATCAGCGTTTTGTATTGAGCCTCATTATTTATTTTGGAAAACTCAAGCTTTGAGGCATAACAGGTTGTTCATTTCTTCTGGATTTATAAGAACACTTCTGCCCTAGAGCTATGTTCATTGGATACTCCATTTGTGTGGTTTCCATTGGGCAAGTGGGACCATATCTTCTTCCATTTATCCATGCCTGGTGGCAAAGTCGGTAATGAAATCATCCAATTCATGTCCTCGTAGCACTCTCCTAGGATGGTAAGTTATATTGTACTGGCTTAGCTCAATATTCCACTTCAGTAACCTTTCCAAAGTTTCGGGTCAGCGCGACACTTATGTCAAAGGTTGACCAATCAACACTTGTAACATCCCCTATCTGGAAGCCTGAATCTAAGCTATACAGACGTCGCAGTCAGCCATAGTATTAACTTCCGGTGACCAAACACAGTAATGTTAATGATGTCCATAATATCAGAAGCACTTGAATATGAAATAAAAATATCAATGATTTAAAAACATTTTTCTGATTATATTTCAAAACAACATTTCATATTCAAATTACATAATCCTAAACGTTTCCGACGTTCAGGTCAAATATAATTATTACAAAATACGCCAAGAGAGACATATAAAGATGCCGCCTTGGATGACCAGAGTACTAAACAGTCATAACTAACTTAATACAACATAGCGGAATCAAACAAAATAAAACGAAAACTCCTAAATAGCTATCCGTCAGCCACCTGCTCATCTCCGAAAGCTTTATTTGCCTACCTACTAAATACCTACAAATCCTCAACCCTCTGCCTATTTAAATCAATTTTGAGCACCCGAGAGTTTAAGGGGAAAAACATAAACTTTGAGTCAGACATAAAACCTTGTGTGATTAACAATATACATCACGCTTATTTGATATAAAGTGTGACTACGTCGCTTAGGGAAATGGGTTTTCCCTCACCAATATCCTTTTAAAACATGTCTATTGCAAATCATAATCCTGCAACCAAAACTAATTTCCATAAAGCATTATCATGTAAACATACATATCAGGTAACAAATGGACTATCTATCCGAACATTATAGTTTTGTTTGGCTAACTACTAACCTTTGGATGACTTTGGCCTACCAGATAATATAAATAAATAATCTAACATCTGTTAGATACTCCTCTTATGAACGGTTTGTCCCTATTTTACTTTCTCTAGGTCAACTGATCCTAATGGTTTTGCAGGCTTACCAATAACCTACCTCTGTACATATATATTCCCTTCTATGTGTATTAGTCTTACCTATGACAAAGCCCCACACTGGAATTTTGGACTAAATTAGCTAGGGACTAATAGCTAATGTATAGGGTGACCCTATACCAGTCCCGTTCGGTATACAAATACCCGAGTCATTTTACTTAGGGTAATCTTCCCTTAAAAATTTTCTTTGAAAACCCTTTCATTTCGAATTGATCTAAACCTTCAAATCATACTTAAACAAGGAAAATATATAGTCTATGGTTTACTCAAAATCACCTTGTCATGTTATATATATACTTTATACAAATATTTGTTGATGAAAAAATTTAAAGCTTTGCAAGTACCCCTTTCGAAACCACTGAAAGTTGCTCTTTCGAAACCAAGTAAACCCTTTTTATAACCTAAGCCAAAAGGCCAAAACATTCCTTTCGAAACCGTTGAAAAATCATTCCTTCGAAAGTTATAAAACCTTAAACATCCCGTCTTTGAAACAATTAAACATTGCCTTACGAAAACATTGGAAAACCTTTCCTTTCAAACATTTTGAAACCATTGGAGAATCACCCCTTCAAAACCTTCATTAAAACCTTTCAAACGCATTAAAATATCAACCCTTTCGAAACATTTGAGTTTAAGTAAAACAAGTGGAACAACCTTTCGAAACCATTTAAAACTATCTCCTTCGAAACTTATGGGTTCTACCTTCGATAGAGCAAAAGGGTCATAAAACTTCTAAGTTGAAAGCACTCTTTCCAAAGAATTTCCTACATAAAGAAGTGATGGTGTCGAAACCAACCTTCGAAAAGTAATGGAGAAGTGGATTATGTTTTATAAAACAAAATAGCCCTTTCGAAGGCATCGCTTCAAAAGGTAGAAAGCAGCAACAAAGGGATTTCGACCTCGAAGAAAGCATTTACTTAAAATAAAGGCGCAACCTCTTAGAAACCATTCCTTTAAAATCATTTGACCTAGTCGAAAGCCAACCAAGTCGAAAGCATCCCTTTCGAAAATAAAGTAGGCAAGTTTTTCATTTGAAAGCTAAGTAAGGTTCTGATCTCCTTCAGAACCCATTATTTCGACTTCATACCTTCTGCCTTTATCCAATTTGCTACGTACCAAGACTCGATACTGTTTGCAATAAAATTGGTCACAAACACCCAATTGCTGATGAAAGCACCAGTTCACAATCACAGATCTCAGATAAAAATATGTAAAGAATAAAAGATGAAGAACACTCAGAAAATTCAAAAGAAAGTAGTAAAAGCACAGGATTTATAGTGGTTCGGCAATCCGGCATATGTCCACTTTTGAAGTTTGACGACTTCATTGATATTCTCTTGATGATTACAACCGATTACAGTGAATAACAACAAGTTATAGTTCTGAAATTTGAGCACAATAGCAGCAATGGAGTGCAGAGTTGATTTCGGCAGAGTCTGGACGTAGAAGAGCCAAAAGATCCTTCTTCTGTAGGCCTTGAGGCTCTATTTATAGGCGTAGGAGGCTGATATCTTGCTCAAACTTCAGGAGACCCCTTCTGGCACGTGAGAGGGCCACGCGATCGATCCCATGCAATTTCGACTCGATCCATGATCGATACGAACCAATTTCGTATCGGTCAAGAATTTGTCCAATGGAGTCGAAATTTGGTGTGAACATTCCTTAGCTTGTACGTAAGCTCCTGTGAAAATTTCCACAGCATTTGGACCTGTGGATTGCGAGATATGATTGATGTAATTTTGTGTTTTCTTTAGGCTGCTTCGTTCAAATTGATACGTTCGTATTGACTACCTCGACTCGATACGGAACACGTGCCCATGAGTTGATGTGGCGCGACATTCCTGGATGGTTCCACTCTTCATGCCGAGTTGACCGAGTCTTCTTCTTCCATGCGCCCCATTCGTATCAACCTGGTGGGTCCATCTCACATCGATGTCTTTACCTCTATTTCGTATCGATGCATGAGGTTATTTGGAGGTCTATTCGTATCGATGGAAGGGGGACGTCATTCGCATCGATTCATGATGTGCTCTTCGTATCTATTAGAATCGATATGAAACACATGAGTGAGCGGATTGATACAAAGTGACAATTACCCATGGATATGAACAAGCTGGTGATGAACGATGCGAAGTAGGAGGGGCTTGGACCGATACAAAACGGGGCATGCTCGATGGATATAAACAATGGCTCTGCTGATCGATATGAACAGCGTAGCGTAGATGGATTCGAATGTATGGATCCAAACTTGGGTTTTATGGATATGAATAGGGCCTTCCTGGATCGATACGAATTAGGTGGATACGAAATGGTAATGGTTGGATGGATACGAAATGTACCAACCCGATGGGTACGTACGAGAACTATATTCAATTTTGCATCGATTATATCTTGAGCAAACAAACTCAGATTAACATGAAATTTGGAACGCTGGCTTCTACAGCTTTGGTCATCGTGCCATATCAATTATAGCTCGATCCGGCTCGAACAAAATTCGTCGATATCCATAGCATCCATGCATACAACCGATCTTTGAGACGAACTGTCTTTGGTTATCATTAGATTTTTTGGTATCATGGCCTTGCTAAAAGGCAGGATAACAGATACCATGCACATTAGTTTCGATGATAATGGAAGTGGAAATACAAAGTTGGAACCCCAGTTGCCGAAAGTGGTGAAACAGGTAAAAAGCCTGTCTAAACAGAATTTTATCGATTTTAGGATAATCTTTTCAACTAACCTGCCTTATTTGTTAAAATATGATTGGTTGCAAATTTTCTTTTCCAAAAACATAACCGGAATTTCAGAATTAAATAGTTTAAATAATTTACAAAATACCTCATCTCCTTTTATAAATATATGAAACATTTAAGTCTTATACCTTAAATAATTTTGTATATCCATTAAAACACTTAGGTAAATTTTAAAAAAATTACAGAAAATCATTTTTAATATGTTTTCTAACATATATTAGTTTCGGACCCAAATCAAATATTAGTTAGCCGTAAATAATTTTAAACCCAAATAATCAATTTCTTCACTTGGAAATTAATACAAATCCACATTGATTCAGAAAATTATGAAAATTTAAAACCATCTCTAGAATATAATTTCATATCTAAATTCAAAATCGCAAGGAATTTGGATGTCATTTAATAGGGTTTTCACATCAAAACATATCATAAAACCTATATGAATAAGCAAAAATCATCAACAAGCATATATAAATATTTAATCATTCAAAAACATGGCATAACCTTACAAAATAATTCGGATTATCCTTAAAATCGAAAATAATAGAAAATATGAGATGTGGTCATCGTTCACCTTAGCTTTGAGATTAAAAAGTTTGAGATTTGAATGGATTTGAATTGATTAATCTTCTTCCGTTAGCTTTTTTCCTCATGTTCTTTCTAATGGTGGTCGACCTTAATATTTAATTTTTGCAAATGAATGAATGTGTGAAATGAATTCCTAAGGGTTTAGGGTATTAGAATACTCTTATTCCAACTTTGTCCCTTACCTGTTTTCCTAACTTATTTTGTTTTTATTCATATTAGTTCATTCGTTTACATGGCATGGATACCCCTTATTAATCAGAAATCTCAATCCCCTGATCATTACATTATTTTATTTTATTTAGCTAATTAAATATCCTAAATAACGTTACTAAAAATTAGGGTCGTTACAGACTCCCTTCCTTAAAGAATTTTGTCCTGGAAATTACGATAACGTACACAACAAATCAATCTTAAAGGTAAAATATACCATCAAACAAATTAGGATAAGCGTCTCTAATCCTGCTCTCAGTCTTCCTAGTATAGTCGCTCTCATCGTCACTCCATTGGACTTTCACTAATCTAACTGTCTTGTTTCTAAGTCTCTTTTCATCTCTCGCAACTATCCAAACTGGCTTTCTAACTATGGTCAAGTTTGGTTCTACTACCAGGTCATCTAGCACAGTTAGTGCTATAGTAGACTCTGGATCTCTAACACGCTTCCTTAGATAAGAAACATGGAAAATATCATGAACTCCTTCCAAACTATTCGGTAACTCTACTCTATATGCGTGTTTACCGATCCTTTCTACAATAGGAAATGATCCTACGAATCTCAGTGCCAACTTTCCTGATTTCCTGAATCTAATCACGCCCTTCATTGGTGATACCTTAACAAACACATGATCTCCAACTTAGAACTCTAATTCTTTCCATCTTCTGTCTGCATAACTCTTTTTCCGAGATTGAGCATCCTTCATCCTAGCTCGAATCATCTCAATCTTCTATAATCAAATTTGGACCAAGAACCAATCTATCCCCGGTCTCTAACCAATAAACGAGATATTTACATGGTCTTTCATACAAAGCTTCAAACGGAGGCATTTCTATACTAGTCTGATAACTAGTGTTATATCAAAACTCGACTAAGTGTAGATGGTCTTCCCATCATCCCTCAAAATATGACATACGAGTTCTTAACAGATTCTCCAAGAGTTTGTTAACCCTTTCCGTTTGCCCGTCGGTCTGTGGATGGCAAGTGATGCTCATCTTGAGTTTGGTTCCTAAAATATCCTGTAACACTTCCAGTATCTCGATCACTTACTATGCTACTAGGAATTCCATGCAGTCTAACTACATTCTTCATAAATAACTTAGCTGGAACAAGTGCTGTCCAAATTGACTTAACTGGAATGAAATGGGCACTCTTGGGTAATCTTTCCACAATGACCCATATACTTTCATTTTCTCTATTTGATTTTTGGCAACCCATCTATAAAATCCATATAAATAAAATCTCACTTCCATACTGAAGTATCGAATGGCTGAGGAAACTCACTTGGCTTCTGATGTTCGGCTTTTACCGGTTGGCAGTTCAGACACTACTTTATCCAAAAGCCAACATCCTTCTTTATACCTTCCCAGAAGAAACTTCTCTTCATGTCTTGATACATCTTGGTTCCTCCTGGATGAATAGTGAACTTCAAACGATGGCATTCCTCTAAAACTTCTTTCCTTATGTCTCCCACATTTGGAACACATAACATACCTTTCTTTCTCAACCACCCATTCCGGTCAAGACTAAAATCCTTAAATCATCGCTCTATGTTCCATCCCTTAATTTCCCGATCCGTTCAACCAATACTGAATCCTCCTCCTATTTAGAAGCAATCTTTTCGATCATTACCAGTCGAACTTCTAAACAAGACAACACAACAGATCCTCTACTAGACCTAGCTTCAGATCTTCACTGCACTCCGCAAGTCGACAATGCTTCCAAATCCTTCCACTCTGCTATCATTGCCAACATTAAATTCTGATGCTTTCTGCTAAGCGCATCTGCAACCTTATTACTTTTCCCTGGTGTATACTCAATTCCAAAATCATAAAAAGTAATATACTCTAACCATCTCCGCTGTCTCATGTTTACCTCCTTCTGAGAGAACAAGTACTTCAACGACTTATGATCTGCATATAGCTCAAACCTCTCTCAAAAGGTGATGTCTCCGGACCTTCAATGCAAAAATCACTGCAGCCAATTCCAAGTCGTGCGTAGGATATCTAACCCATACGGTCCAAGCTGTGGAAAAGCATAGGCAATCACTTTACCTTTCTGCATTAACACCGCTCCTAATCCAGTTCCACATGCATCTGTATAAACTACCAACTCTTGATTCCCCTCCGATACAGTTGCATGGATCAATAAGTGTTCCAAGCTCCAGAATGCTTGTTCACACTTATCGGTCCAAACAAGCTTTACATCCTTTCGCGTTATCTTGATCATCGGAGCTAGTAGTACTGAATATGATCACTCCACTTTGGGCATCGAAGCATACATGAGTAGATAGTAATCGATCTATGAGTGACCCATATAGCCCTACTGCATGCCCGTTTTTGCCATTTTCTAGTTGATGAGGCTTGAGGCTATGTCTTTACCTTTTAGAATAGTAATCCCACTTGGAATACTAACATTGCCTTTCTAATGATGACATAATGTCAGCATTCATGCATACAAGTCGTTTAGGGGATGAACGAACCAGAGACACTACCTCCACTACACCCAATTTGGAATCACCCTCATAGTTAGAACCAAATTTCCCTTGCACTTCAAAACTCCGTATTTGATTCAATACTTTTCAAGATGTCTTCAGCTCAAAATGCTTGAGTTAGATCGAAGTGGTTTACAGATAACATTTGATCCCATTCTCCTTGAAACAACTTTCGATAATTTCTGGTAAACTCAACCCCGGTTCTTTAGGAAATAAAAGAAAAGATAAGAGCGGAGATCACCTCCTAGCCGTTAGTGGATGGATTTCCTTATCATCCATCCTAGAAGAACGAAATGAGATTTAAACGCATAATACAACATCATTGGGGGTGACCGTACAATATAACTCACGTGTTTCTCCAAAATATTTCCAAAGTTACGATTTGTTCCAAGTTTGATAGTCGATTATTTAACCATCAAATTAACAAACATTCAAACATGGATTTTGTTCCATATGGGATCCACTAAGCCTATATTAACTTAATATTTAGTAAATAAAATCACTTTATAAAACTTGATCAAAAGATCTTTACACAACACTATTTCCAAAACCCTTACTTCCCTTTTATACTTGGGAAAATATTATACTTATCTTAGGGGTATAAGTATATTATCAAAACATTTGAAAAATTCTCTCTTTTCAAATTCCTTTTGAAAACATTGATACTATAAACCAATCCGCTTATCCTTTATAAAAAAAATCCCTTTTAAAAGCTCATTTCACATTTAAATACCTTTATAAATTTCCAAATCAATTTATAAAATGGTTTTATAAGTCTATAAGTCAATTTACAAAACCTCTTTACAAACCTCTAAAATCATTTATAAATCATTTCCCCATTTAATACTCATTTTATCTTTAAGAAAAATCCTTTACAAAATATCTTTTGCAACTCATCCTTTTAAATCACTTTAAAGAAACCTTTTTACTTAGTAAAATCCATTTTTATAAACAAGTTATTATTTATAAATACCTTTATAAAATAATAATACAACTTGAAAAATTATTTCTAAACCTTAACCCTAAATTGATTAAAGAATTGAAATTAATTCAGAACCATACTTTATAATTCTAAAAGGAGCTTATCAATCCCTATGGTAGTAATTTAAGTTACCATTTAACATGAATTTCACTTTCAAATCACTTAACCGTTTATTTACATAAATCAACATATATGTGAATTAAATTCATATCCAAATTAGGGAATAACATATCAATACAACTCAACTAGCATATACATGTTCAAATAATATAATAGCAGGATGGTGGTTTGTCCTGCTAAATATATGTCCAAACAATTCACTACTTAAGGAAAAATGGGATTTTATACTACTAAACATATGTCTACGCAACAAACAATTACAACTAGAATCCCTCTTTTCTCCGATCCGGTTATTATAGCAGAATGAGGATTCTTTCTACTATTACATGTCCAAATAATGAAACAATCAACTTATAGCAGAACGAGGATTTATTCTGCTAATACATGTCCATACAGTCAAACCATTTAAATAACTCATTTACAACTATTTGTCTAGTTAATAGTATCTATATTTGAATCCCTTATGTCATAACCATCTTTGTAAATTAAGTACCTTTAAAACAATTTAATTCTCGGAGCAATGGATTTAAAACTTAAAGCTCCCTTTTAAAATAATTAATTACAAGTTAAATTCTTTATTAGATCATCATTAATCTTTATTAAATTTAAACTTGATTAAATTATAAATTAATAAATATTTAAACCTTCAAAAAATAAATTATTTATAAGTTAAACCCTTTATTAATTATTAAATAACAATTTAAAACCTTTATTAATAATTAACCATTAATTCATCTCAATTAATTAATTAATTAATATTTTAAATAAAACTTAAATAATAAATTAATCCTTTAATAAATTATTATTTTAAATTAGAACCTTAATTAATTTATGATTAAAAATAGTTAAACAATTAATTAATTAAATAACTAAATAATTAGCTTTATATTTAATTAATAATTACTTAAAAATAAATCATATACTTAACTCATAATTAATTAAAAATTAATCTTAATTTTAAAGGACAATTAACTAGTACCAATATTTATTTAATTAAGATTAATGAACCTTGTTTAACACTTAATTAATTATTAATTACCAAGCTTAATTAATTAATCATTAATTGTTAAAACCTAATTAACTTTTTAAAATATATTTTTTAAGTTTATAAAACATTTCCAAAATAATTTTTTAAGTATGTAACTGTATTTTCAAAAATGGGGACCTTTATCAAAACTTCATCCATAACCATTATCGCTATGGGTGTCATAATTTCAAATGTTTCAGCTTTTATCTTTGGTAATTTAATACTAGAAATCTTACTAACTTTTCAAAACACAAAATAATAATTTGAAACCAAGTTTTTAACTTTTAAAAATCGATTTTGATTACAAACCAAAACTCGTACTCTTCACAAAGGATTCTTCATCAATAAACAAATCTAAATGTTAACTTGGTTACTTTTCTTTGTACAATAACCATATAATTATATACATAAATAACTTATTCATACGAAAAACCCAAAAAAACAAGATCACACTTTTACATCATTCACAAAAATCTAGACTTCGCATTCAACACACAATAACTTAACCATATGCATTCACATATATAAGCAACATACATATGCGTGCAAACCATACAATAATCCAACCAACAACATTATATGTATAACTATATAACCAATACATATACATATATATATATATATAAAGAGCATTATTTTCCAAAAAGTTAAGAATCTACTCACCATATTTTGAAAAACTCTTTTAAAAACTTGAAATACTTTAAAACCTGCAAAGCTTGGAAAAACACAAAATCAACTCAAAAATGGGTCATCCCCCCTTGATTTTTGTCCATGTTACTCTCGGAATTTTTTAAAATGGTCAAAAAAAGTTCTTGTAAATTATTTTCTCTATCATTTAAAAAAAAGAATAACTCAATTCAGATTAGTTTTGAGAGAGATATGATTAAAAGAAGGAGTGTTATTTTCGAACTTGAAAATACGGGTCTGAAAATGAGTCAGAAAGAAACATATTTATGACACAAAAATATACAAAATTTGAAAATGTGGTTCAAATTAAAGCTATATTTATTGGAATTCTACATGGTTTGAAAAAAATAAAATCTTAATTTGGTTAACATATGAGGAAGATAAGATAGAAGGAAGAGGAGAAAAAATTGAAAGAAAGAAAAGGCTATTTATAAGCAAGAGAGAAGGTGAATTACCTACTTACCCTTGTTCTTTACCCTCCACTCATTTTCTTCCACCTCACTACATTACCTCCCTCCTAACACTTCATGCTAAAACATGTTTAAGTACTTAGTGTACTTTATGTCCCCTCTGATGTGACATTATATCTTTTTTCTTTCTTAATTATATTTTAAACTTTATATACCGAAATATACACACATGCATACATACATTATACAAGCCTAACTTATTTAAAAATGTATATGTTTAAGTAATATAAAGAGTTCAAAACATTTTCGATAACTTTTATCCGACGAAAAGGTGAAAAACGAATTCTAGTCACATTTTCGACTTTTTTCGAGCTTAATGTTTTGTAAAAATATTTGTGAACCATTTCACCATCATTATTTATCATTATTTATTATTAAAAAGAGTTTTATTTTCATTGTAAAATCTATATATTTGAATTTTTTTTGAAATTAATTAAGCAAATCAAATTAGTGAAATTCTGGGTCCTTACATTCTTTCCCCCTTAAAAGAATTTCATCCTCGAAATTACACCTCAACCTATCTTAAAAAACACTTAACACTATACGCTGATTCATATGGTATACATAGATAATTCTTATACAAGTCTGATTCGATCACTAGTCGAATATATAACTTCATTTTCGAACTAGTATCGCTCACCTCACTTTCTAGTACGGACTTCGATCAGGCTTCTTGATTATGAATCTATATTCTCCTTACATAGCTGTAACTATGACAGAAAACATTTGTCCATACCAAAAATCCACATCAAGTGCTCGTCAACAAAATTCGAGTAATCAATCTATATCTGGAATGGTGTAAACCACCTCAAAGCCATGTACTTGAATCTAAGATCAAACTATATGGAAAAGAGAGATGATCTACGTCCAGCCTATGCACTTACTTAATTGGTTCTCCTTAATTCCAATTTTATTTCCACTAAATTATTTATGAAAACATTTCGTAAGACTAAATTTAGGTTCAACTTGTATAATATTCCACTACATCCTTAGAGTATATCCCTATCTGCTTCGACTATTCCATTTATCGTTTATCTCCCTAAGAAAACTCAAGATCCACATACTTGGTCTTATTTCAAAAACCTTTTGAATTGAAACGATATATTTTAATCATATAATATATATATATATATATATATATATATATATATATATAGACCGAGTAACACCAAAACGATACTAAGGAACTAGGTACTACTAAACAATATCATACATTTCTTTATTAAGAAGGGTAATATTCAAGAGAAGTGTTTACCATCCGAACGCACCTCTTTCCTAATTTTAAGTTATTTTCGAGCCACTCAAACAGTTAACTTAAGAATATTAATTTTATCCCAAGATCCCATTTTTGAAGCAATACTTCTCAAAATTCCAACAAAGCATTTATCACCAACTTGTTTTGAGTTCGTTTGGATTGAACTTGTTTCGATTGTATAACAATAAAGAGAATAATTTACTAAATACCCCTACAGCGTTCGCCTAGGCAAACATCCGATTGTCAATTAGAAGATTATCCGATCATCATGAAATAATTAAGACTCATTCCCCCTAACACATCCAAAGAAAATACGTCTTACTTAACATTTTCATCTCCAAAATTTTATTCCTGAACTAAAATTGCTTTCAAATAATACTATTATTATCTTTCAAAACCTTAAAAATCATTTTTCAAAAGCACCGGATTTTAGCCCTCAAGTTTTTAACATAAGTTCTTTTTAATTAAAAGGCACATTCCTATAAATCCATTTTATAAATAAATTTCATAAAAAAATTCCTAAATATTTATTTCAAATATTCTAGCTTTCAATAAACATCTTTTATTAAATCAATTTAACCCCACATTATCAATCGAATGCCTTGTAGTCAAATTGTGATACTTAATTCACAAGGTGTTCATTTCAACGTTTTCCCCATTTCTATTTACCTACCCAAAATCTTTAAAAGGGGAGCTACTTATACACACTAACTATAGTCAGCGCTCAAACTAGACGACCATGACTAAACAAAATCCTAATTGATAATAATATAATATTATTATCTCTTAGCAAACAATACCTCAACTAACTTACCATACCATACCATACCATACTATTTTGAAAATCATTCCATTATAAATAAAATAGACTTTGGGGTAAAATTATTTCATTTACCCAATTTCAAAACAACACTGTGCTAGTTTGCCTTGTTCAAGTGTTTAGGAACTCCTATCGATCCCGTGGCGTCTCATATCTCGACCAGAGTTCTTAAGCCACTCAACAGATAAATCAACACAATATAAAACATTTTGTATTTACAAATAAATACGCGTTCTTATATATAATACATTCTTATAGGGTCTTACTTACCCGATCTCACATGAGTTTACCTTACCAGGACCAACATTCTCACTTAACCTTGCATTCCGATACCAAATGTATTGAACGAGCCTTTCGACCCTTGGCCAGCCTCGTGACTATAAGCATCTAGTAAATCAACCTATCAAGGCCTTATATTATCTTCCTAGGACGTGTAGGAGTAAAAGTCTCTTGCTTACCACCAAATAGAAAGCGAGAAACCCCTATCACATTAATCCAACCAATAGAAACAGATCCGATCCTGATCTCTTCAAAACAAATTTCGATAATTTTCGGTAAACTCAAACTCGGTTATTTAGGAAATAAACAGACAAGATAAAAGCAGAGATCACCTCCTAACCTTTAGTGGATGGATTTCCTTATCATTCATCCTAGAAGAATGAAACGAGATTTATATGCACGGTACAACATCAATGGGGATAATTGTGCCATATAACTCATGTGTTTTTCTCAAATGTTTCTAAAGTTAAGTTTTGGTCCAAGTTTGATAGTCGGTTATTTAACTATAAAACAACAGACATTCAAACATGGATTTAATTCCATACGAGATCCACTAAGCCTTTATTAGTTTAATCTTTAGTTAATAAAATCGCTTTATATAACTTGATCAGAAGATCTTCACACAACACTATTTCCAAAACTCTTACTTCCCTTTTATACTTGGGAAAATATTTATACTTATCTTACGGGTATAAGTATATTATCAAAACATTTGTAAAATTCTCTCTTTTCAAATTCCTTTCGAAACTACTTACTATAAACTAATCCACTTATCCTTTTTAAATAGTCCCTTTTAAAAGCTCACTTCACATCTAAATACCTGTATAAATTTCCAAAATCGATTTTTAAAACACTTTTATAAGTCTATAAGTCAATTTACAAAACCTCTTTACAAACCACTAAATCATTTACAAAAAAATTCACCGTTTAAAACTCCTTTGATAATTTTTTAAGAAAATCCTTTACAAAATATCTTTCGCAACTCATCCTTTTAAATCACTTTAAAGAAACCGTTTTTCTTAGTAAAACCAATTTTTATAAACAAGTAATTATTTGTAAATACCTTTATAAAATAATAATATAACTTAATAAATTATTTATAAACCTTAACACCAAATTGATTAAAGAATTGAAGTTAATTCAAAACCATACTTTCTAATTTTCAAAAGAGCTTAGCAATCCCAATGGTAGTAATTTAAGTTACCATTTAAGATCAATTTTCACTTTCAAGTCACTTAACCATTTATTTAAATAAGCCACCATATAATAAAAATGCAATTCATATCCAAATTAGGTAATAACATATCAATACAACTCAACTAGCATATACATGTCCAAATAACATAATAGCAAAATGATGATTTGTCCTGCTAAATAGATGTCCAAATAATTCACTACTTTGAGCAAAATGGGCAATTTATTCTACTAAATATATGTCCACACAATAACAAATTACATTATAGCAGAATGGGGATTCATTTTGCTATCAGATGTCTAAACAATCAAACAATCAACTTATAGCAGAATGGAGATATATTCTGCTAACACATGTCCACACAATCAAACCATATACATAACTCATTCATAATTATTTTTATACTTAATGGTATCGACATTTGAATCCCTTGTGTTCCAAACCATCTTTGGAAAAGAATTACCTTCAAAACAATTTGTCTCGAGATAAAGGATTTAAAACTTAAAACTCCATTTTAGAATGATTAATTACAAGTTAAACTTTTTATTAAATCATGGTTAATGTTTATTAAATTTGAAATTAATTTGATTATAAATTAATAAATAATTAAACATTTAATAAATAATTTATTTTTAATTTAAACCCTTAATTAATCCTTTATTAATTATTGAATAATAATTTTAAATCTTTATTAATAATTAACTATTAATTAATCTCATTTAATTAATTAAATAATCATTTAATTAAAACTTAAATAATAAATCAAACCTTTAATAAATAATTATTTTAAAATAAAACCTTAATTAATTTATAATTAAAAATAGTTAAATAATTGACTAATTAAATAAATAAATAATTGGCCTTGTATTTTATTAAGAATTGATTAAAAATAAATCATATAATTAGCTTGTCATTAGTTAAAAATTAATCTTACTTTTAAAGGATAATTAACTAGTACTAATCTTTATTTAATTAAGATTAATGGACCTTGTTTAATACTTAATTATTTTTTGATTACCAAATTTAATCATTAATTATCAAAATTAGTTAACTTTCTAAAACATTTTTATAAGTTTATAAAACATTCTCAAAATAATTTTTGAGTATGAAACCAAATTTTCAAAAAAGGGACCTTTATCAAAACTTCATCCATAACGATTATCGCTATGGGTGTCATACTTGCAAATGTTTCAGCTTTTCTCTTTGGAAACTAAATATTAGAAAGCCGACTTACTTTTTAAAATACAAAATAAATAATTTGAACTCAAGTTTCTAACTTTTAGAAATTAATTTTGATTACAAACCAAAACTCGTACTCTTCACAAAGGATTCTTCATCGATAACCAAATCTAAGTGTTAAATTTGTTACTTTTCATTATACAACCACATAATTATGTCTATAACAACTTATTTATACCACAAATACAACAAATACGATTACATTTTTACCCCATTCACAAAAATCTAGACTTCACATTCAAGCACACACTAACTTAACCACATGCATTCACATATATAAGCAACATATATATGCATCCAAACCATACAATAATCCAACCAGCGACATTATATATGTAATCATATAACCAACATATATATAAAAGAAGATTCTTTTCCAAAAATTTATGAATTTAATCACCAAAATTTTGTAGAACCCTTTTGAAAGCCTTAAAAACTTTAGAACTTGCAAAGCTTGGAAAACCACAAAATCAACTCGAAAATGGGTCATATTCCCTTAATTTTTAGCCATTTTACTCTCAGAATTTTAAAATGTGTTCAAAAAAAAAGTTCTTGAAAATTCCTTTCTCTATCATTAAAAAAAAGAATCACTTTATTTTGATTTGATTTGACGGAGATATGGTCAAAAGAAGGAGTTCTATTTTCAAACTTGAAAATATTGGTCCAAAAATGAGTCAAAAAGAAATATATTTTTACCCAAAATATTCGAAATTTAAAAAGATAGTTCAATGAAAGTTGTAGCAACTAGAATATGCATGGTTTGAAAACAAACAAAATCTTAATTTGGTTAACATATGAGGAAGATATGATATGAGGAAGAGGAGGAAAAATTTGAGTAAGGGAAGGGTTATTTATAAGCAAGAAAGAAGGTGAATTGCCTAATTACCCTTGTCCTTTGCCCTCCACTCATTTTCTTCCACCTCACCACCTTGTCCCCCTCCTAACATTTCATGTTAAAACATGTTTAACATGTTTTATTACTTAATGTACTTTATGTCTCTCCTGATGTGACATTATAGCCTTTTCTTCTTTTCTTAGTTGTATTTTAAACTTTATATACCTAACGTATACACATGTATACATACATCATAAAATTCTAACTTATTTACAAATGTATATATTTGATTAATATAAAGAGCTCAAAACATTTCTGATAACTTTTATTCGATGAAAGGTCGAAAATCCAAAAAATGAATTCAGTCACATTTTCGATTTATCTTTAAGCGAAATATTTTTGTAAACAAATTTTGAAAACTATTTCACCATCATTATTTATTATTAAAAATATTTTTATTTTCGTTATAAAGCCTAAATATTTGAATATTTAAAATTAATTAAATATTCGCAAATCAAAGTAGTGAAATTCCGGATTGTTACAGACTAATGGACCATTAGTGATTGTAACAAATGTGGACATTTCTCTTTTGTAAGTGATATAAAAAGATAAAGTTCTGCGTGAAAAATTAGATAAAGAGGGATATAAAGACATAGGATGAAAATTTTTAAGAGATAATTTGTATATATAAAAGAATAAATCAAAAATATTTTCAAAATTTAGGCTTTTCCATATTGCAATAGTTTTCTTATTGTATAAATATTTATGCCTACAAATTACTAGTAATGAACTGTATTATTATCAAGAAGTAATAATGTAACAACCCGCATATTTTACGATTATGTATTTAAATATTTTATTTAAATACAGCATCGTTAGTCGGATTATTATCCGAAATGCTACTTTTTGCATACGGTCGAATTAGGACTCGGGACCACTTCCATTGAGTTCAAAACGCCGTTTGCGACCTTTTGAGTATAAACTTCGATATGTTTGGAGCTAGCTAAAATTTGACCTTTGCTCTTTAGACTTTGGGTTTGGGTTAGCCTAAACATTAACTCTAGCTCAACCCCCTCTTCTCTTCATTCACTTTCATTTCCTAACACTCCAAGTTTTCATAAAAATGGGGGAAGAGAAAAAGAATTAGAATTCCTAAGCCCTAGTTCCATTGCAAATCCAAGTTCTAACTCCAAATCCAAAGAGAAGCCATTGGTAAGCATCCTCTTCTTCTTCTCCAACTCATTCTCCCTTCAATTTCAGAAATTCCTAAAGTCTAATTTAGGAAATGTTTTTCTTTTAAGCTAAGATTCAAGCTTCTTAGGTTGGAATTGAAGAGTGATTGTTCTTGCCTTGCTCTATAGCTTCTCCATCCTTTCTTTCATGAAAAAATGTGAGATTTTTATCTCACATCTAGGTCTATAATTATCTTTGATTGTTAGGTATGAATTCCTAATATCTTTACGTGTTCATTTGATTTTGATTTAGATTGATTTGGTGAATATTCCAATTTTTGGTGTTTTGAAAAAAAAAAAATCTATGAAAATCCTTATATGGATGTTGGATATGTTGATCGGAGTGTATTGGTGAGTCTTTGAGGTTGGGTAGTCGTTTGGCGTAAATCCCTCGTAACCGTCACTCATCCGATTGCTTCCGATATGGTTTGGCCATCATTGGCCTAGGCAAGAAAATGCCCAAAGCTTCAGTTTCAGACTTCCGAAATAAAGGATTCAGACGTCTGAATATTTTTCTAGGCAAAAACTTTATTTTCCATTCAGACGTCTGAAATTACTCGTGTTCAACCAGAAAGGTAATAGGCTAAAATTAGCCATTTTCAGACGTCTGAAATTATTGATTCAGACGTCTGAAAACCGTAAAGGAAATATTTAATTTTCCAGATTCAGATGGCTGAATTGGAAATTTCAGACATCTGAATCTGCTTATCTCAGCCCACCTAAGTTGTTGGGTTTTCAATTTTAATTGGTTCGGGTTGATCTGACTTATTGTTATCATCTATCGACTTTGCTGACTTCCTTTATTTGGAAATTTTGGGAATATCCATTCGGATGGATTCAGTATTGATTTTTATGGATTTAATTCATGGCTTCGAATGTGAATTTTGGTGATTGATTGTTTTTACAATCATTTCTGTGATTGGTCACTTTAAAAATACAAAGGTTTCCATACTAGTAGTAAATATCAAAACTCTTTCATCAAAACGATTTGGACACTATTTTATTACAAAACTTGTTCCTTCAACCGTTTTCCAAACTATTTGTATATACAAACCTTTACTCACTCGTATGAGAAATCTAATTAAACGGCTTAGTAAAACAAGTGGTATGAAACGCTTGTGTTTACTTCATCGGTTAATTCTTGGACTTGTTCGATTGAAACTCTTGTGACAACTTTCGAGTGGAGATCTATAATTTGTTCGTAAATATTTAAGTTAATCCAGTGGTTATGGGACATGAAGCTAAACTCATCTATTTACTAGCTTATTGTAATTGACACTTCTTGATGATCGATGATGATCATTTTGTGATTTAGGCTAGCAATATGCGATGTCTCTTTGTCTGAAGGGAGACTAAACCCCATTTCTGTGGACTTTGGCTCAAAATTGGTGGGCTTGCGACCTATGGTCTTGGGGCCATTTTGTGGAGCTTCGGCTCAAAATTAATGGTTAGCAACCATGGAATAGCGTTCCGGTTTGTGATACATGTGTTGGTGAGTTTTCATGCTCCCGTTTTGTGATAGGCCTCCCCCTTTTGTGATTTCTAGATTTCTATTGATGATTTCCAGGATTTGTGTTTCACCAATTTTTGTGATTTACATTGATAAGCTTTATCAATATTTGTGCATTGGTGAATTTGTGTTTCACTAAACTTTTTCGATTGGCATAGATATGTTTATCAATATATGTGGTTTGGTGAATATGGTGAAGAATATGACTTTCTTTTTGGTGCTTTTGAGATAATTGAGGTATTATATGATTTTGTTAATGTTAAATGAATACTTTACATAGTATGGCATTAATGTTATCATACGTTTTGTCATATCTCTTATTCCATCTCATTTTATCTGATATTTATAGCTAGACTGATCCGTTTATTATTTTCTTATTGAATAATACTCGGGTCAGACCGAGATGTTACAGGTGCTTCTGCTTGACTCCTCATCTGAAAGTATTATCTGACTTTTGTCTAACTACCTTAGAGTTGTAGTTTTTGTTGATATACATTAGAGATAGAGACTCTTTGATGCATACATATTCTTTTGTGTAGCACTTGTATCTATTATCTTGTGGATCTTGTTTGACCACTACTCTGATGTACACACTTTCATGTGTTATATTCATATCTTTTTCCGCCTTCGTGATATGGAAATCTGTGACCGATTTTTGTTATGCTTATTTCTATATTTGTTTTCAAAGATATTATAGCCACTGTGTAGTAGCTTTGAGTTTGTATCGGTGTGTCGGATTTCCTATGCATGTTATACTATCTGACATATCGGTGCTCGCACAAAGCAATTGCACGAATGGTCGCTCCTCAACAGCCTTATCCTTCGTGCTAGTTGACGGCATTACTTCATAGTGTTCTTGGCTAGAGTGAGTATAGAGGTGGGGCGTCAAAGCTTGGTATCAAAGCCAAACTTCGGAATAATGTAGAATAATTTAATAAGGATCATCGTCCTAAGTCCATCTTAGGAGTCGTGCCTTAGGATTTTATTCGAGTCAATGGACCCGTTCTATCCTATTTTCTTTTGTGATGCCTTATTTTATCAATCATTATTGTTTGATATTCATTATGAGAATAACTTTTTCTTCTTCTTTCTTTCTTTCTTAAAGAAGAGAAATGGTTAGATCTAACCGTCCCAGCGTCGGTCAATCTAGTGCTACTCCCCAGGATGGAGTATTTATGTCTGCACAATAGCTTCTTGATCTTGTAAAGAATGCACAAGCTGTTGGGCCCATTCTAGAGCCTACTCACCCAAAATGCGGATTTGCACGCCTGTGCAGTGATTACACAAATTTGGGTGGAAAGCCGTTCAGGGGTTACGAGGGCGTTATCAAAGTCCAAGCTTGGATTAGAACATGCGATCGCATCTTTTCTCGCATGAATCTTACTAATCTTCACCGAGTCCAAGTGGCTTCTAGCATGCTCCAAGAAAGAGAATTAGATTGGTATGAGTTTCTTATTTCTGAAGTAGTCGAAGCGGATCTTAATTGGGAGCAATTTCGGAAAAGATTCGAATCAAAGTTTGTACCGGAAGCTGAAAAAGTGACCTTGTTCAAGGTGAGTCTTCTGTGATGGAATATATCACATCTTTCGAATATCTTTCTAAATACGGGATTGAGTACATTAATACCCCATTGAAGAAGAATCAGAGATTTTTCTATGGCTTAAATAAAAATCTCAAGAAGCCATTACTTCTGAAATTGGAAGTTTCTTTTGACCAACTAATTGATATCGCTCTTCGACTTGAAGAGGCAGATAAGGAAAGTGATGTTGAAGTTGTGGGTGCCAAACCAAACTTCAACAACAACAAGAAGAGGTCTAATAAATTCAAGGGTCCTTATCCCAACAAGAAAGGGAAGCAAGCAACTCCTGTAGCAAAGACTTCTACCTCTTGTGGTGGCCAATGCTACAATTGTGGTTCTAAGGACCATTATGCAAATAAGTGTTCCAAGCCCCTTGCTTGTCGCTAATGCAAAATCTTGGGTCATTATATATCTGTATGTCCCAAACTTCAAAGCAAGAAGAAGGGAAATTTAAATGTTGTGCAAGCCCTAGTAACACTTCTCATGGTCAAGGTATTTCTCATTCTATTCTTGATGGCATTATTATATTTCGTGATCAACCTATACGAGTTCTTTTTGATACGGGTGCGTCCCATTCTTTTATATCAAAAGAGCTTGTTGATACTTTTTCTTTGAGTGTTATGGCTTTAATAACTTCTTTGAGAATTGCGAATCTGGTTGGTGGATCCACAACACTCGGTTTTCTTTATAGAGATGTCGAGATTATTTTGTGTGATTTTTCTTTCCGAGCCGATTTCCATGTCATGCGTTACTTAGGCTTCGGAATGATTTTGGAAATGGATTGGCTTTACCGTTATGAAGACCATATCCTATGCCCTGAGCGGACTATTTATCTTCGACATCCTCAATCTGTTAAGCAGATTTCTGTTGTACTTAAGGATTCAGATTCCGACTTGACAACATCTTTATATTCTTTAAATCCTCATGATGACGATAATGATGATGAGGAAGATGTCATTTCTCTTATTCATGTTGTTCGTGAATTTTCCGACATATTTGAGCCCGTTTTAGGACTACCACCTAAGCGAGCAATTGAGTTTAGAAATAATCTTATCCTTGGAGCTCTACCTATCACTCGTCCTCCTTATCATATGTCCAATAAGGAAAATGAGGAGATGCGCAAACAATTATCCGAATTGGAGACGAAGCAATTTATTCGTTCTAGTTCCTCTCCTTGGGGAGCTTCAGCTATTTTTGTGAACAAATCCGATGGTACACTTAGGCTTTGCATTGACTACCGCAAACTTAATGATCTTACTATCAAGAATAAATATCCTTTACCTTGGATTGATGACTTTTTTTGATCAACTTAGTGGTGCTAGAGTCTTTTCACAATTAGACTTAGCAACCAGTTTCCATCAGCTTCGTATTGCAGAGGATAACATTCCTTTGACATCGTTCCGTACTCGTTATGGATATTATGAATGGCTTGTTATGCCATTTGGGTTAACGAATGCTCCAGCTTATTTTGTTGACCTTATGAATCGTGTTTTCAAAGATTTCCTCGATCGATTCGTCCTCATCTTTATAGATGATATTCTTTTGTATTCTAAAACCGAGGAAGAGCATGAAAAGCATTTTCAGATTGTGTTGGAAACTCTTAGGAGCAATCAATTGAAAGCAAAATTTTATAAATGCCACTTTTGACAATCTCGTGTGAAATTTCTCGGTCATCTCATTTCCGAATCTGGAATTTCTGTGGATCCTTCAAAGATTGAAGCGATTCAAAATTGGAAGAGACCAGAGAGTGTGATGGAAATTCGTAGCTTTCTTAGATTGGCGGGATATTACCGTCGTTTTATAAAAGACTTTTCTAAAATTTCCATGCCTCTTACTAGTTTGCCAAAGAAAACAGTTAAATACATTTGGTCGGACAAATGTGAAGCTTCTTTTCAGAAATTAAAAGAACACCTTTCCGATGCTCCTATTCTTGTGACTCCCGAAGGGAACCAAAATTTTATTGTTTATACCGATGCTAGTCGTGTTGGTTTGGGAGCCGTTCTTATGCAAAGGGATCGCGTTATTGCTTATGCTTCTAGGCAATTAAAGCTGGCCGAGACTAGATATGCCACTCATGATTTAAAGCTCACGGCTATTTTTCACCCTTCGAAGTTGGCGTCACTATCTTTTGGGAGAGAAATTTGTTCTCTACACCGATCATAAATCTTTAAAGTATTTATTTTCTCAAAAGGAACTTAATTTGAGTCAACAACGTTGGCTCGAGTTCCTTCATCATATGATCTTGATATTCTTTATACTCTGGGAAAGGGAAATCGTGTTGTCGATGCCCTTAGTCGTAAGCAAAAAGCGGTTGTTTCCATGATGTTATCCGAGTGAATGATCTCGAGACTTTATCCACTTGTGAGATTCGAGATCGTGAATCCGAATTATGTTCATCTCTTATTTTGTGTAGCCTTGAGGCTCATCCTTCTCTTTTAGACCGCATCCTTAGCTCAAAAGCTAGATCTCGAATTGGCTCTTCTTAGCCAAAATTGTAGGAATAAAATTGATATGGAAGGTTTGAAAGATTTTGATATTGATGCTCGTGGCGGTATTCGAAAATTTGATAGACTTATCGTGCCAAATATTCATGATCTTCGTAAAGATATTTTAGAAGATTCCCATCATTCTAAATTTACCATTCATCCCGGTAGTAGTAAAATATACGCGGATATGAAACGCATTTATTATTGGGATGGGTTGAAATCTGATATTGCTAACTTTGTTAAGCGTTGCATGATTTGCCTACTAGTTAAAGCCAAGCATCAAAGGCCTGGTGGGTTATTGCAACCTTTGGACATTCCGATTTGGAGGTGGGATCAAATTTCCATGGATTTTATCGACGGCCTTCCCCGTTCTCGTTCGGGTCATGATAGCCTATGGGTGATAGTTGATAGACTTACTAAAGCCGCCCATTTTATTCCCGTTCGGTCCAACCGAACCGTACCTCTTTTGGCCAAACTCTTTATTAAAGAAATTGTTAAATTGCATGGAGTCCCTACTACTATTGTTAGTGATCGGGATCCACTGTTTACTAGTGGATTTTGGAAGAGTCTTCAGAAAGCTTTGGGAACGAAGCTTAATTTTAGCACCATTTATCACCCTCAGTCTGATGGACAAACCGAGCATGTGAATCAAACTCTTGAAGATCTTCGTGCATGTGTTCTTGATTTTGATGGAAGTTGGGAAGATCATATTTCTCTTATTGAGTTTTCCTATAATAATAGCCTCCAATCTAGTATTGGTATTGTGAAGTTCCACCTCTATGCTCACAATAACAAAGGTTATTATAAGGAATAACGTCTGCTATTGCGAAGAATAAGGCTTGTCAGAAGCGACCAACCGTAAGTTATGCCTTAGAAGAGTATTGATTACATCGATAGGAGTTGAGTAAATTACTCCCAAAGATATATATTCAATCCAAATCTAAAACGAAACTACGGTGGCTAATGAAAAATTCAGAACAACTCATAACAACAACAACACTGATAGTATAATCACATTGAACAAAAATATCAGATATATAACGGAAGACTAGATAAAAGATATAATCAATACATACATAAGATAGGAGTCAATAAACCAAAAGTACTCCTCGAGGACTAGATAAAAGATGATGCGAATCCCAAAAGCTGAAGCTGCTACTAAATCAGAGATAGAGATTACCCTGAAATGACTCGGTCTGACACGAGTATTATTTAAAAGAAAATAATAAACGGATCAGTCTAATTTATTCTCAGAAATAAGTGAATGATAAACAACACTTAAATAATTATAGTCTCGAATGAGACTATACAGTATAAATAATCAGCATAGTTTAAATGAAGAAATCTCAATTTAAAGTTCATCAAAATCAATTTTCATACTCACAATTGAATTTAAAACAGCAATATGCAAATTTATAATCTCAGATGAGATTATACACCAACTCAACTTCCAAATTCATAATTGAATTCAAAGCAGCAATTCACAAAATCTAGAAATCAACATAGATAACTAGAAAACCGCAGTCGCAAAATCTAGAATCAAAATAAGATAACTAGAAAAAATCAGCATAAAAGTGGATCGATCCCAGCAGATGGCGGGTTTTAGCTACGCCGCACGTGCATCTCAGATGGCCGAAGCCTACCGAGTACTATAAATTTTGGCGCCCATCAGATGACCCGAAGGTCCGTAGAGTGACCCGAAGGTCTAGTACTGATAATTGACCCGAAGGTCCATCAGATGACCTGAAGGTCCAACAAATGACTCGAAGGTCCAGCAGAATGGCTCGAAAGCCCAACAAAATCATCAAAATCATCAAACAACAGAAGTTTCAATTAACGAGTCCGGAATTAACCGAAATAGTAAAAGCGTGGTTCCATACTCCGCACTTTTACTAAATCGTTTAAATCGCTTCATCGTTTCCTTGAAAGTGCAAAATTATGTATTTTAAATAAATAACATTTTACGTTCTCAAACGGACAAGTCCGGAATTAAGCGAATCAGTAAAAGTGATGGTTCATAGTCCCCAATTTTGCTGAAGCGTTTAAATCGCTTCCTCGTTCTTTTGAAAGCGTAAACTGTAAAATTTTTGAAAACAATTTTATTTTAAAACGATTTTTAAAACACGTGATTAAACAATGACATCTTAGCAATTTCGAGGAAATTGTGCTTCGCAAAACACCGTAAAAATAGATACCAAATCAGTGTTGCGGGATAACCGCTTAAAAATTTACTTTAAAATTGACGGTTACTAGAGTCAAAACAACAGTAATTTTTTTTTATTCGTCAAAACATCATCAAAACAACACGTTTCAAAATTTGTAGTACCGGCGTAAAATTCTGTTATAAAATAACAGCAACAAAAAATACGTTTTAAAACCAAACATCGGTTCAACGCAAATTAACCAGTAGACTGTACTACTATAAATTCAACAAAATACTACACCGTCCACTTGCATGTAGTGAAATAGGCAACCATAAAAGCACTTAACAAAATAGACAAAGTAAATGGAGTGACCAGGCCCATTTTCGTATATTATAACTACACATACGAAATTAATAAAAAGGTGGTGGCTAGGCAATATCCAACGCACGTACAAACCAAAATCTAAATGTATGAGCATGTCCACTTTACCAGGGACAGAGGCAAATGAAATTATTAAGGTCGTGCACCATAGTGAAGTTGACAAAATGTTTTAAAGCAACTTGGACAAGGCTGCCCAAGCTGACAAGTGCATTCACTATTTACTTAAATCATACTTTTGTGCAATATGTATTAACACACGTACAACTATCTTTTTTTTTTTGCAGTCACATATGAATAAAATGCAAACAACGACTTCGTGCTTCTGATTTTTTTTTTGCATGCCTGGATAACATTTATATACCCACGCATAGAGTTCTAGAATGAAATAACAACATGGGCTATATATCTTCATATGCATGCACGCTAGTACTAAATGGATGATTTATTCTGGACAACTTTTGCATAGATCATTTACTTATGAATAAAAATGCCTTTATACGCATGCTACACTTAGAACTAATTGACGCAACTCAAAGAAATCAAAACAATGACCTGGGCATAGAAAAAAAAAGCAAGTACAAAACAATATGACGCATGCACGCAAGAACATATTTGGTAAAAAATGAAGTTTGGGAAAATAAAATAACAGGCACGCACGCATGCATGGAAATGTTTAACACAAACATAATTAAATGACTTCGACTACTGTATGTTGTACGCGTATAAAAAACACGCAACAATATAAAAACACTCTGGACTGAAATGCAACTTTTTGGCACATACATCCTAACTTATATGCACACGCATACTTCATGCAAGCACAAAATAAATGCCTTGTCTAAACTTACTATATGTACAAATTGTACTAATGTTCATGTGCATGAAATATTTGGAGATAGATTCTGTGAGAGATTAGCTCACACGTGAAAATAATTCATGCAACTAAATAAGCTCACGCGTGAAATAGCCCTTGCACGCATGTATAAAAATGTGAAAAGCACGTTGGCCAGATTTACACATTCACGCATACTGAATGATGCTCTGGAATATTTTCAAATGCTACCTTTTTTTTTGCACGAAATTGAGTTAACAAAATAATCTAAACATACCTTTGTATATGAATTAAAACAATGGTTTGGAACTTGCTATATAAATGCACAGATATATGAAATTTGGAAATACATAAAATGCAGAAATGCATTGGTTTGGAAACAACTTCCTGGTTGCGCACAAAATAAAGTAGTGTATAAATTAGAGATGTGAGTTTTGAACTCACCTCAAAATTACTTCACAAATCAGTAACAACTCAGATCCAAAAGGGAACAAAAATCAAAACTGCCATTAATGCTTCTATCGAACTACTGAAAATAGATGAGCAAAAGAATATTCTCTTTTCTTTTCACAGTTGTGCACAAGACAGGGAAAAGGCTGGCAAAGTTCTTCGGGTACAAATGCATTTAATGTAAAACGCGCCTCAGAGGAAAATAAAGTACTTGTTGCATAAAGAAGTGATGGTAGAAAAGTGTTCAACACTGCTTTAGAAATTTGTTGATAGCCGGTTTGTAACGACCCAGAATTTTTATTAATTAAAATTTGAATATTTAATTAATTTTAAATATAAATAAGTGAATTTATAAGTCGAATAAATTTTATTTTGAATTATTGGTGGATAATTAAATCGATAACTTAATACGTTGAATTATGAAAATAATTGAAAATTGAGTTAAATATGATTGAAAATGATTTGTAAAATTTTCTTTTATCATATGGGAGTTAGAACGATATTTTAGAACTTTTAAAATCGAATTAAAAGTTAATTTGTGAAAATTGAATATTTTAATATTAAAATCGACTAGTGAAAATAGTCAATTTTTGAACAGTCTCAGAATTGAACGAAACCAGTTCCATTGGATCCGTAATAGTTAGTTATTACCGGATTTCAATTTTCGTGTCAATCGGAGTTACCGTTTGATCGTGGCAGCTCGAAACGCATCGAATTATTTTTAATTTTAATTTGGCGAGTTAAAATAGCCATTTTTCAAAAAGTCTCGTATTTCGACGAAACTAGTTTCATCGGATCCGTAATGTGATATTATTGTAAGGTTTCAAATTTCAAGTCAATTGGATTTACCGTTTGTCCGGTACAAATTAAAACGCCTAGAAATCGACTTAAATCGGTTTAATTTAAATTGAACGTTTATAGCCATAACTCGCACAGATGTCCGAATTAGCTTCCGAAACCTGTTCCATTGTGTCCGGAACGCGGGATAAACCTTAGAAACGCTGGTTACGGCGTGTAAATCGGAGTTTGGAATTTCCGGATGAATAGTGTTCGATTTTCTTCTATAAATAGAGACCCTTGCCTTCATTTATTAAAAAAAAAAAAAAAACCTAATCTAACCCTAGCCGCCAGTTTCATATGAATGGCCAGAAATTAGTTTCATTCATCCCTTAATTACTTCCAATCCGTGAAGTTTTAGCCAAAGTGATCAACTACAAAGATGAAGAGCAAGGCGAGAGCTTTCAATCCATACGGATTTGATGGGTTATGGTCGATCGAAGGGGAAGCTACAGGGCCGCGTCCTCCTTGACTTGCGCACGACTTTTCATGCAACCTAGGGGGCCGAGCTCCTCCCTATTGTGGCCGAAGGCAGGTGGTGGAAGGGGCTTCGAAGTGGAGCTTCCTGATCGAATTCAAGTTGAGCGAAGATGGTGAAAAAATTAACCCTAATATACTATACATGGGTTCGGTTTTTAGTTTGCTACCTGGAGGCAAACGCGTGGGAGAAGAAGCTTTGCGTGCGGCCCAGATGAGAAGGGGATGGATCCTGTGGCTATGGTTTAGTTTGGTATAAAATTAGTTAATTAATGTTGTAATTAGTTTATAAAAAATCGAGTAAACTTCATAAAATCATATCTTTTTCATACGAGGTCGAAAACGCGCGAAACCAGTTGTGTTGGAATCGTATGGACGAGCACTACGCGATGGAGTTGGTTTGGAGTCATTTGGAGTTAGTGAGAATTTTGGGTAAAATTAAACGTCCGTTTAATTTTATTCGAAATAAATCGCTAAAACGGAATTTAAAATCAAGGTGAGAACTTCTCACTCAATCGAATCAGTTTCGATTTTATTTTAAATAGTTAGATTTAAAATATTTGAATGCATGTTTGAATGTTGATTGATATCTATTGATTGTTAAAATAGACATTATGCGCCGTTAGTAAGCGGATGTTATTTATTAAAAACATATACCGCGAATATTTCATAAACAGTGAAATTGGTATTATATATAATAGCAATATATATATATTGGCATATGTATATATTGGAGTTATTGATTTCCCGCATTTTTTGTTTAGCAGATGAGACCCTATTGCGCCGTCTATTAAGCGGATAATATTTTAAATCCCATATACCGCGATAATTTCGTACTGGAGCGAAATTGGTATTGTGCTAATGTTTTTGGATGCAGGAAAACAGGTTGGAGGGATCCAACTGGATTCCTCAACAGTTTTTATTTGATTTCAGATATTTTGATATTTGATGGATTATCATATCGATATATGATATCGTTGTTGTCGTGGTTGACTATTTGGTGTGTAGCATCATTGGACCCAGATTTTGGAATTTTAAAGTGATTTCAAAGTGATTTTTTGAAAGTATACGTTTATAAAATATTTTTGGAATTGATTTATTTTAAATAAATAAACGTTATAATTTTGATGTTATAAAATTATGATTTTTGAGAAATGTAGTTAAAAACTGATTTTTGAGAATATGATGCTAATGATTTTATAAAATAGTTTAATCGGGATTTTAGAATTTATTGTGAAAAGATTAAATATAGGATTTATAAAATTTAATTATTTTATGAATCAAAATGGTGAAATAATAAAGGAGATTAAAGAAGTTTAAAGAATAATATAAATTGATTTATATTAAGAGATTTATAAATTGATATTTATAAATTAAAACATTTGACATTATAAAACGAGTTTTTATAAGTGTTTGAATGAAGTGAAAATGAATTTTTGTAAATGAATGGAATTCATAAAATTTTAAATGGTGAAGTTATAAATGAAATTTATAAATAGTAAGATTTATAAATTTTGTGAATTTATTAAAGAATATACTTGGATGAATAATTGAATCTTATAAGTTATAAGATTTACAATTGTGAAGTTTAAAAGAACGATTTTTGTAAAATAATCGTTTTATAAGCATTTAACTTATAATGTGAACTTTTGGTTTATAATTGAGTTATAAATCAAATAGGTTAATAAAGGAGATGTATAAAAAGGAAGTTGTTATAAAACAAATAGAAATAAAATTTATAAACGTTGTTTTATAAATTCGCAAACGACTTATTTTAAGAAGTAAATTGTTGTGACCTATTAATGGAGTTATATTCACGTCTTTGACTGTGAATAATCCTTTGAAATAAAATGTATAGAAATGATGAAATGTGTTAACGTAGTATATTCACGTTTTTGAATAGTGAATAATATGTTAAAGAGATTGTTTTGAATGTGAATGTTTTAAATAGAATTAAAACGATCTAACGATGTTTTAAAAGGTGTTGAGATTCGAAACCATAGATTTCAACATTTATTGTTGAAATAGATGTTTCGAGAAATAAAAGGGAATGGTGGACTATAACACTGTTGTTATAGTAAATGATTTCCGAAAGGAAATGTTTTGTATAGTATTGGGATTTATATATCTATTTTAATTTCGAATCCCTATACTAGTGATTTTGGGTTGTCGTAACAATGTTTTACACAACATTCGTTTTGGCCCAAATAAATATGTTTAAGAGAATGATTTCCTTAAAGAATGAAATATATACTTAATTTCGATTGAAGTATATTGAATATTTTCCAAGTGTTGAAAATAAATAAAATTTGTTAATTACTTATGAATAAATAAGTATGGGAATGTTTTTCCAATATAAAGTGAATATTAGAGAATTTATCTTTTTGAAGATAAATTGAAATGAATAATTGAAATCGAATATTCATAGATATTTTGGATTTTAAATTCACTAAGGAATTTATAAATGAAAAGTGGAATTTGATTAAAAATAAATATTGATTTATTTTTGAAGTGTGAAATTTTATATCTTGTAAAGATATTTTGGAAAATAAATAATTTGGAAAATTATTTGGAATCTGGTGATGTGTGCATATCAATTGATATTTCAATAACCGACTATCAATATTTCCCTTTGAATGGGTAATTGATGTGATTTGTTTGAATTTAAATGCCACACTTATTTTTGAATAAGCGCTCACTATTCGGGTTAACCGGGAAAGGACCATGGGGTCGTATAACCCATTCCGAATATGTGATACGTAGTTGTGAATTGCATTGAAGATCGGTGTTGAAGACCCGGTATTTGCGAGAGCGATAGGATGACCTGTCGATTGACTCTGCACCGAGTTGCTCCGGTATTGAGTTCTCCATATGTGATGGTGAATCCGATCAGGATTGTGAATATCCGGATTGCAAGGACTTCTTTGTAAGTGCCTTCGGTTTTGTTCGAGCCCGGAACAGACTTGTATGGATTGTATGTCTGACATTACAAGTTGAGATATAAAGCAGATTTCTTTCAAATATATTTCTGTTGGTGGCGGAGAATTTATTCTTTTAGCTTAACACCCTTCTCTGAGACGTACGAGCTCAGAGGTTATGTGGTTGAATGTTATCAGTGATATATTCCCAATTTGGTAATGTGACATGCTAAGTGATGCTGAAATGATCATTGTGTTGATTATTTGTGATAGGATCATTTATTTGATCGTCTATCTTTGTGATCATTTCTATGATCATTTGTTGACCCAAAGCATGGCTTTTGTATAAAGTATGTTTTTGTGGACGTGACTTCGTCGAACCTCACACCCCGTGAATGGTCAAAACAGGAAAGATGCGGCAAGGTTATGAGGGGTAGCGCCCTTTAGGATGTGTGCATTTCCTTCTGGAAAAGGGTGGTATCATGGTATGGAGCCCAGATACTTACTCATGTTGAAAACACTTTATGATTGTGTGAATTGATTGCGAGCGCTCGGTGAAAGGTCTCAAAGGACCTGGGGATGGCATATTCGGTCAGTTGTTACTCAGTTAGGGGTAACCCGGCCTTGTGTTGGTAGAGATCCGGTTTGGTTCTCGGGGATGTCCATCCAAAGGCATTCTCATGTGGCAATGGAAAGTTCCTTGGCCTGATCATTTGTTGGAAATCCAAAGAAACAATACGAAACTTGTACGGTTTTAGTTGTAGAACCTGCTTCCTCAGGAGGTAGCTATAGTAGGCATAATATAATGGTACCTATGCTGGCTAAGATTTATATTCTACTTTCGAAGTGAATTTTTTCTACACTATGCACTAATAATAATATCAAAATTGATTTGATTTTAATGCGTATCAAGCATGTTTGGCTATCATAAGGAGAAATCTTCTCCAAGTCTGCGTTTGCATTGTGTGTGTGGCAGGAGGTCTTATGGTAGTCTCATTTTTAAAAGCATTGCGAATTGACTTTAAAAATATTCCTCTATTTTGTTTTCAAAGATAAATAAACTATTTTGAGTTCTCACACCAGTCACATGACTGACTTGGAGTTTATTGTTTTCCTTCCTAAACTCTGGGTGCCCACCAATTTCCACACGGGCAGTCAAGAGTTAGGTTTATCAGGATATTCTGGATATTCTGGAGTTGCTGGAGGCAAGCTGGATGGCATGGCGTATTACTAGTTATATGGTATTTCTTTTCCGCTGCACTGTTTGATGTTGTATGATGTTGTACACTCTGATGATATGATATAATGTATGAAATGTAATAACTGATATAGTTCTTTGTTTAAAGATTATTCATTTATTATTATATGTTGTTCCGCTGCGAATTGTGAGATTCTGATGTTGTTCTGTTATTTTCTATTCCGTTCTATTCTCTTTTCTTTCAATTTTAAAAATGATCTATTTTCTTCTCGTTCTATTTTCTACTCTATTCTCCTATTTTCTTTCCTCTCCATCTTCTATCTTTTCTCTTCTCTTTTCTTAAATTCTTTTTAAAACCCCTAACTATTCGGTTTTTCGGCAACGAAAAATCGAAAACGTTACACGGTTTATAAATTTGCCTTTGAAACCAATGCTGCAGCCAAACAAATGTTTCCACTGTTGATTCAATATGAACCAATTCTCACGTGAAGGCAAAAGCCTTTTATATCAACTTGCTGCAGTTATTTAGACTACTGACTTTACTACATGATTTCACTCTTTTTTTTTAAAAAAATTACTCCGAAAGTAATTCTAAAATCACGGTCGTTACAGATTTTTAAAATATTTATTACGACGTTAATAAAATCACGGTTGTTATAGATTTTTAAAATATTTATTACGATGGTAATAAAATCACGGTCGTTACAGACTCCTCCTTATAAAAATTGCATCCCTGCAATTTTCATACTAGAAGCAGTCAATAACGCAATTAATTTCATCACAACAAAGATTCAAAATAGAAAAAAATGGATATGAATGCTTATCCCCACCCGAAGAGGAGAGAAAACCCGGATAAGAACGATCGATGAATTCTCTAGTTTCCCAAGTGCAATCTTTGGGGTTTGCGGACCATTGTATTTTCACAAGCAGAACTTCTTTAGTCCGAAGGCGTTTAACCTCTGAAGCTAGCACACGAATAGGATTTTGCACAATAGACAAATCGGATGAGATCTCAAGATCTTGCAACATATGTGGATCAATAACAGAATCTGAATCTCGAAGGCATCAACGATCTATGATATATGAAATACGTCGTGAATTCTCGAAAACTGAACTGGTAGTAATATATGATAAGCAACTGGGCCAATGCGTTCCGTAATAGGAAACGATCCAATATAACGAGGAGCCAATTTCCCGTAGCTACTAAAACGCACCACACCCTTCATCGGGGAAACACGAATGAATACAAGATCGCCAACAGAAAATTCCAAAGGCTTCCTACGATGATCGACATAAGATTTCTGCCTATTCTGAGCCTCTTTCATCCTCTGTCTAATAATATCAATCCTCTCAGAAGAAACACGAATATAATCGGGGCCGTGAACTAACTTTTCTTCCGATTCCAACCAACAAGATGGTGATCGACACGGCCTTCTGTAAAGAGCTTCGAAAGGAGCCATACCGATACTGGATTGAAAACTGTTGTTATAAGAAAATTCAACAAGGGATAAGTGGTCTTCCCAACTACCACCAAAATCAAGAATGCAAGCTCGAAGGAGATCCTCTAAAACCTGATTCACCCTTTCAGTCTGACCGTCAGACTGTGGATGATAAGTTGTACTGAGATTGAGTTTTGTGCCCCAAGCTTTCTGAGGGCTCTGCCAGAAACCACTGGTAAAAAGCGGGTCTCTATCACTAATAATAGAACTAGGCACTCCATGAAGTCGTACGACTTCCTTAATAAACAGCTTAGCCAACAAAGGAGCAGTCCAATTGGACTTGATAGGGATAAAATGGGCTGATTTAGTCAATCTGTTAACAATCACCCAAATACTAGTATGGCCCGACCTCCAACGAGGTAGACCATAAATGAAGTCCATAGAAATCTGATCTCATTTCCATAATGGAATCTCAAAAGGCTGCAAAAGACCACTAAGGCGATGGTGTTCAGCTTTAATAAGTTGACAAGTCATGCAACGACTCACCTAACTTGCACCCTCACGCTTCATACCCTCCCAAAAGTATAAGCGTTTCATATCAGCATACTTCTTACTACTACCCTAATGGATAGTATACTTATAACGATGACAGTCCTCAAGAATGTCATTTCTACGATTAGAAACATTAGGCACGATCAACGTTCCCTTCTTTCGAATACAATCACGAATATCAATATCGAAATCCTTTAGACCATCACTTCAGGATTTCGATTTACAACTCTGAATAAGATAAGAGAGATTTGGATCTTGTTTCTGCGCATCGGCAATATAATCCAATAAACTAGGATGAGGTTCCATGCTAAATAAAAGCATGGGAGAATCAGAAACTAATGGACGGTCTCTAATATCACAAAGAGATAAAGCTTCCAAAATATTCCACTCTGCTAGCATCATAGAAATAACAACTTGCTGCTTACGGCTAAGCGCATTAGCAACTCGATTACCCTTACCAAGGGTATACTGAATATCGAATCATATGAAGCAAGAAATTCAAGCCAACGCTGTTGCCCCAAATTAAGTTCCTTCTGAGTGAATAGATACTTCAGAGATTTGTGATTAGTGAAGAGAATAAAAGGCTCGCCCAATAAATAATGTCGCCAAATCTTTAGAGCAAAGACTATAGCGGAAAACTCCAAATCATGGGTAGCATAACGAATTTCGTTAGGCATTAGTTGTCTAGAAGCATAGGCAAATATTATCTTTTCGCATGAGAACAGCACCGAAACCAATACGGCTAGTATTGGTACAAATAATGAAGTATAGTTTCCCTTTGGGAACCACAACGATAAGAATATCGGAAAAGAGTTCTTTCAAATAATCTTCTTTCCTGAAAAGATAAAAACTTCCAAAAATATCAATTATCTTTACGAAATCATTTTCTAGAAAAATTTACTTTTTACAAATTTATTGTGTCAAATTGTCTCATCAAAGCGTTTAGGAGATTCCTATCAATAACGTTGATCAAGCGCATCGACCAGAATTCTTAATGCACTCAATGGGCAATACAATCAAAAAATCAGCTTCTATATGATAAACACAAATCCAATTATACTCGTAAATAAATCTAATGAAAAAAATTTGCAAAATTTTAAATTGCCGTTTTCATCCAAAATCAATAAATACACAAATGGAGTCACCGAGATATTCGTAGAATACTCGATTCATAAAACGGATGGACAAAGCTGGGCAAACTGAATGACATAATAAGTCATTCATAAGAATTATAAGGAGTGCGGAATGCGGCAAGTGGAATGCTAACTTCCACAACTCGTAGCCAAATGACAACCGGTGGTAAGGTTGAGTTGGGAGAAGAGCAAGAACGAATAAAATGCTTGGCTTCTAACTCAGATAATTGTTGTTTGAGTTCCTAATTTTCCTTAGAAGACATCCTCGTGGGAGGACGACCGACTGGATGAGCCTCAGAGATAAGATCAATACGGAACTCAATTGCCCTATTCGACGGCAAACTCGAATTAGGCTCAAAGACATCAGAAAAATCACAAACAACTAGATTTTTTTTAGATATAACAGCCTCTGATTCGAAGGAAGAAAGTATAACATTCGAAGCATGTTCGAAATATAATAGATAACTGCTTGATAGCATCGGGATGCTTGAGATATAAAGTTCTTTCGAGACATAGGATTGAACTTCGTAATGGACGAGCCAATCCATACCCAAAATCATATCAAAACTAAGATGATCTATAACATGTAGATTCACACGAAAGGAAAAGCCACATAGAATAATCTCAACATCAAAACACAACAAACCAAGAGTAGCGGATCCACCAATAATATTCGCAATCCTAAAAGGATCGCAAAGACTAACAACATCCAAAGGAATAACATCAACAAGCTCCTTCGACACGAATGAATGTGATGCACCCGTATCGAAAAGAACTCTAATAGAACGACCATAAAATAGAATAAAACCTTCCAAAACAGAAAGAAGAATATCTTTGGGCTGAGGAAAATCACTAGAAGCTTTAGCAACATTAAGCCTCCCGGATTTGAAACCCTTAGGAGCAGTAAGACAATCAGAAACCCAATGTCCTACTTTCAAATCTAAGATTGAAAAGGAATTTAACAATTGGAATACTACGGAAATATAAGATATATTCCTAAACATATTCCAACTTGTTAGAGAGGATAAGGGTTTTAAGAGCAATGGAAGAATCGATTAGAAAGGCACGAACAAAACCCTCGAATAGTTGTAACACATGTTCCTTTCTGCTTCTGTTCCATGTTTATTATAACTTGTTCTTAAGCTCGGCTCTGATACCAAGCTGTGACCCCCCATCTCTATGCTCACAATAACAAAGGTTATTATAAGGAATAACGTCTGCTATTGCGAAGAATAAGGCTTGTTAGAAGCGACCATCCGTAAGTTATGCCTTAGACGAGTATTGATTATATCGATAGGAGTTGAGTAAATTACTCCCAAAGATATATATTCAATCCAAATCTAAAACGAAATTACGGTGGCTAATGAAAAATTCAGAACAACTCATAACAACAGCAACACTGATAGTATAATCACATCAGAACATAAATATCAGATATATAGCGGAAGACATGTCTGGAATACATGCTACAACAAAATCATCAAAATCATCAAACAGCAGATGTTTCATTAACGAGTCCGGAATTAACCGAAATAGTAAAAGCGTGGTTCCATACTCCGCACTTTTGCTAAATCATTTAAATCGCTTCATCGTTTCCTTGAAAGTGCAAAATTGTGTATTTTAAATAAATAACATTTTACGTTCTCAAACGGACAAGTCTGGAATTAAGCGAATCAGTAAAAGTGAGGGTTCATAGTCCCCAATTTTGCTGAAGCATTTAAATTGCTTCCTCATTCTTTTGAAAGCGTAAACTGTAAAATTTTTGAAAATAATTTTATTTTAAAATGATTTTTAAAACACGTGATTAAACAATGACATCTGTAGCAATTTCGACGAGGAAATTGCGCTTCGCAAAACACCGTAAAAACGGATACCAAATCAGTGTTGTGGGATAACCGCTTGAAAATTTACTTTAAAATTGACGGTTACTAGAGTCAAAACAACAGTAATTTTTTTTTATTCGTCAAAATATCATCAAAACAACACGTTTCAAAATTTATAATACCGGCGTAAAAATCCATTATAAAATAACAACAACAAAAAATACATTTTAAAACCAAACATCGGTTCAACGCAAATTAACTGGTAGACTGTACTACTACAAATTCAACAAAATACTACACCGTCCACTTGCATGTAGTGAAATAGGCAACCATAAAAGCACTTAACAAAATAGACAAAGTAAATGGAGTGACCGGGCCCATTTTCGTATATTATAACTACGCATACGAAATTAATAAAAAGGTGGTGGCTAGGCAATATCCAATGCACGTACAAACCAAAATCTAAATGTATGAGCAAGTCCACTTTACCAAGGACAGAGGCAAATGAAATTATTAAGGTCGTGCACCATAATGAAGTTGACAAAATGTTTTAAAGCAACTTGGACAAGGCTGCCCAAGCTGACAAGTGCATTCACTATTTACTTAAATCATACTTTTGTGCAATATGTATTAACACACGTACAACTATCTTTTTTTTTCCTTTTTTTTTTTTTTTTTTTTTTGCAGTCACGTATGAATAAAATGCAAACAACGACTTCGTGCTTCTGAATTTTATTTTTTGCACGCCTGGATAACATTTATACACCCACGCATAGAGTTCTAGAATGAAATAACAACCTGGGCTATATATCTTCATATGCATGCACGCTAGTACTAAATGGATGATTTATTCTGGACAACTTTTGCATAGATCATTTACTTATGAATAAAAATACGCATGCTACACTTAGAACTAATTCACGCAACTCAAAGAAATCAAAACAATGACCTGGGCATAGAAAAAAAAGCAAGTACAAAACAATATCACGCATGCACGCAAGAACATATTTGGTAAAAAATGAAGTTTTGGAAAATAAAATAACAAGCAGGCACGCATGCATGGAAATGTTTAACACAAACATAATTAAAAGACTTCGACTACTGTATGCTGTACACGTATAAAAAAACACGCAACAATATAAAAACACTCTAGACTGAAATGCAACTTTTTGGCACATACAACCTAACTTATATGCACATGCATACTTCATGCAAGCACAAAATAAATGCCTTGTCTGAACTTACTATATGTACAAATTGTACTAATGTTCATGCGCATGAAATATTTGGAGATAGATTCTGTGAGAGATTAGCTCACACATGAAATAATTCATGCAACTAAATAAGCTCACGCGTGAAGTAGCCCTTGCACGCATGCATAAAAATGTGAAAAGCACGTTGGCCTAGATTTACACATTCACGCACACTGAACGATGCTCTGGAATATTTTCAAATGCTACCTTTTTTTGCACGAAATTGAGTTGACAAAATAATCTGAACATGCCTTTGTATATGAATTAAAACAATGGTTTGGAACTTGCTATATAAATGCACGAATATACGAAATTTAGAAATACACAAAATGCAGAAATGCATTGGTTTGGAAACAACTTCCTGGATGCGCACAAAATAAAGTAGTGTATAAATTAGAGATGTGATTTTTGAACTCACCTCAAATTTGCTTCACAAATCAGTAACAACTCGATCCAAAAGAGAACAAAAATCAAAACTGTCATTAATGCTTCTATCGAACTACTGAAAATAGATGAGCAAAAGAATATTCTCTTTTCTTTTTACAGTTGTGCACAAGACAAGGAAAAGGCTGGCAAAGTTCTTTGGGTGCAAATGCATTTAATGTAAAACGTGCGTCAGTGGAAAATAAAGTACTTGCTGCATAAAGAAGTGATGGTAGAAAAGTGTTCAACACTGCTTTAGAAATTTGGTGATAGCCGGTTTATAAATTTGCCTTCGAAACCAATGCTGCAGCCGAACAAAATTTTCCACTATTGATTCAATATGAACCAATTCTCACGCGAAGGCAAAAGCCTTTTACATCAACTTGCTGCAGCTATTTAGACTACTGACTTTACTACATGATTTCACTCTTTTTATAGAAAAATATTTACTCCGAAAGTAATTCAAAAATCACGGTCGTTACAGATTTTTAAAATATTTATTACGACGGTAATAAAATCACGGTCGTTAAATATTTTTAAAATATTTATTACGACGTAATAAAATCACGGTCATTACAGATTTTTAAAATATTTATTATGACGGTAATAAAATCACGGTCGTCACAGGTATGGCGCCTTTTGAGGCACTCTATGGAAGGCCATGCCGATCTCCTTCTTGTTGGCTTGAGGCTAGTGAGAAGCTGGTTTTAGGTCTGGACTTTATTCGTGATTCCATAGAAAAGATCGATCTTATTCGTCATAGGATGAAAGAAGCTCAAAGTAGACAAAAATCCTATGCCGATAACCGAAGAAGGAAAATAGAATTTTATATGGGAGATTTCGTGTTTATTCGTGTTTCACCTATGAAGGGTGTTGTGCGTTTAAGTCGATCGGGAAAATTAACACCTTGATATATTGGTCCATTTCCCATCACTAAACGTATTGGTTCCATGGCTTATCGTCTTTTATTATCGGCTCAGTTTTCTGCTATTCATGATGTGTTTCACGTTTCTCAACTACGGAAATGCCTTCGAGATTCCTATTCTATTCTTGAGCTCGGTATTTTTGAAGAAATTGAAGTTTCACCTAATTTGACTTATAAGCAATATCCTATTCGAATCATTGCTTCGGAGGTTAAACGCCTTTGAAATAAAGATGTTCCTCTTGTGAAAGCCCAATGGTCTTCAAATCCTAAGGATTGCTCTTGGGAATCTAGAGAATTCATCGAGCGAACACATCCAGACTTACTCTCTCGTGCACCTTAGAGGTGAACTTGTTATTTCAAATTTCTTTTGTGTTGATATGCATTTATGGTTGTTACTTTTTATTTTCTTCTTAAATATTGCGAGGACGCAATTTCTTAAATATTTTATTTAAATACAGCATCGTTGGTCGGATTATTGTCTGAAATGCTACTTTTTGCATACGGTCGAATTAGGACTCGGGACCACTTTCATTGAGTTCAAAACGCCGTTTGCGACCTTTTTGAGTATAAACTTTGATATGTTTGGAGCTAGCTAAAATTTGACCTTTGCACTTTTGACTTTGGGTTTGGGTTAGCCTAAACTATTAACTCTAGCTCAACCCCCTCTTCTCTTCATTCACTTTCATTTTCTAACACTCCAAGCTATCATAAAAATGGGTGAAAAGAAAACGAATTAGAATTCCTAAGCCCTAATTCCATTGCAAATCCAAGTTCTAACTCGAAATCCAAAGAGAAGCCACTGGTAAGCATCATCTGCTTCTTCTCCAACTCATTTTCCCTTCAATTTCAGAAATTCCTAAAGTCTAATTTAGGAAATGTTTTTCTTTTAAGCTTAGATTCAAGCTTCTTAGGTTGGAATTGAAGAGTGATTGTTCTTGCCTTGCTCTATAGCTTCTCCATCCTTGTTTTTTTGAAATGAGATTTTTATCTCACATCTAAGTCTATAATTATCTTTGATTGTTAGGTATGAATTCATAATATCTTTACGTGTTCATTTGATTTTGATTTGGATTGATTTGGTGAATATTCCAATTTTTGGTGTTTTGGAAACAAAATCTATAAAAATCCTTATATGGATGTTGGACATGTTGATCGGAGTGTATTGGTGAGTCTTTGAGGTTGGGTAGTCGTTTGGCGTAAATTCCTCGTAACCGTCACTCATCCGATTGCTTCCGATATGGTTTGACCATCATTGGCCTAGGCAAGAAAATGCCCAAAGCTTCTGTTTTAGACGTCTGGAATAAAGGATTCAGACGTCTGAATATTTTTCGGGGCAAAAACTTTATTTTTCAGATTCAGACATCTGAATTATATATTTTGGACGTCTGAAATTACTCGTGTTCAACCAGAAAGGAAATAGGCTAAAATTAGCCATTTTCAAACGTCTGAATACTAAACTTGAAATATTTATTTTTCCAGATTTAGACGTTTGAATAGGAAATTTCAGACGTCTGAATCTGCTTATCTCAGCCCAATTTGCCTAAGTTGTTGGGTTTCCAATTTTAATTGATTCGGGTTGATCCGACTTATTGTTATTATCTATCGACTTTGATGACTTCCTTTATTTGAAAATTTTGGGAATATCCGTTTGGATGGATTCGGTATTGATTTTTATGGATTTGATTCACGGCTTCGAATGTGAATTTTAATGATTGATTGTTTTTACAATCATTTCTGTGATTTGTCACTTTAAAAATACAAAGGTTTCCATACTAGTAGTAAATATTAAAACTCTTTCATCAAAACGATTTCGACACTATTTTATTACAAAACTTGTTCCTTCAACCGTTTTCCAAACTATTAATATATACAAACATTTAACTCACTCGTATGAGAAATCTAATTAAATGGCTTAGTAAAACAAGTGGTATGAAATGCTTGCGTTTACTTCATCGGTTAATTCTTGGACTTGTTCAATTGAAACTCTTGTGACAACTTTCGAGTGAAGATCTATAATTTGTTCGTAAATATTTACGTTAAGCCAGTGGTTATGGGACATGAAGCTAAACTCATCTATTTACTAGCTTATTGTAATTTACACTTCTTGATGATCGATGATGATCATTTTGTGATTTAGGCTAGCAATATGCGATTTCTCTTTGTCTGCGTGGGAGACTAAACACCGTTTCTGTGGAGCTTCGGCTCAAAATTGGTGGGGTAGCGACCCATGGTCTTCGAGCCATTTTGTGGAGCTTCGGCTCAAAATTATTGGTTAGCAACCACAGAATAGTGTTTCGTTTTGTGATACACGTGTTGGTGAGTTTTCATGCTCTCATTTTGTGATAGGCCTCCACCTTTTGTGATTTTTAGATTTCTATTGATGATTTCTAGAATTTGTGTTTCACCAATTTTCGTGATTTACATTGATAACCTTATTAATATTTGTGCATTGGTGAATTTTTGTTTCACTAAACTTTTCCGATTGGCATTGATATATTTATCAATATTTGTGGTTTGGTGAATATGGTGAAGAATATTACTTTCTTTTTGGTGCTTTTGAGATAATTGAGGTATTGTATGATTTTGTTGATGTTAAATGAATACTTTACATAGTATGGCATTAATGTTATCATACATTTTGTCATATCTCTTATTCCATCTCATTTTATCTGATATTTATAGCTAGACTGATCCATTTATTATTTTCTTATTAAATAATACTCGGGTCAGACCGAGATGTTATAGGTGCTTCTACTTGACTCCTCATTTGGGAGTATTATTTGACTTTCGTCTTACTACCTTAGAGTTGTAGTTTTTTTTGATATACATTAGAGATAGAGACTCTTTGATGTATACATATTCTTTTGTGTAGCAGTTGTATCTATTCTCTTGTGCTATTGTGGATCTTGTTTGACCACTACTCTGATGTACACACTTTCATGTGTTATATTCATATCTTTTTCCGCCTTCGTGATACGGATATCTGTGACTGATTTGTGTTTTGCATATTTCTATATTTGTTTCCAAAGATATTATAGCCACTGTGTAGTAGCTTTGAGTTTGTATCAGTGTGTTGGATTTCCTATGCATGTTATATTATCTGACATATCGGTGCTCGCACAAAGCAATTACATGGATGGTCGCTCCTCAACAGCCTTATTCTTCATGCTAGTTGACGGCATTACTTCGTAGTGTTATTGGCTAGCGTAAGTATAGAGGTTGGGCATCACAAATAAGGTGTTCCTCTATTCAATAAATCAGATTGTCTCCAATTATCTTCAACATAGTATCAAAGCAATGTTCTAATTTCATGTGTTAATCTCGTACTTTCTGTTATAATTTTTTCCCCTTTCTTTATCTCTTCTCCTTGTTTACTATCACCATTACTAGAATCCAAAAACATCACAACTCTATTTCTCTCAAATTAAATTATCAGACCACCATTTCGGTTCTACCTCCCCTCAGATCCATTCTCAACAATCCGCCGTAATCTAATCTGACATCTATACTAAAGGATTTCGACAAAATACACATTCTACAACCTGCAACCTGACATAGATACCAGATCCAAATCCATCCTAGGAAATTCATCAAAACGGACGTTCACAAACTACCTCTGCATCTACTGCTTAACTCCTACCTTTGTGATTTTCAAAATCCATTGTCGTCTCCAAGTTATGTTTGCTAATATCTAAGTTATTTTATTTTAAAAATAAAGAAAAGAAGAAAGAAAAAAATAAAAAATAGAGAAGAAAAATAATAATGGAATTTTGGGATGCCGAATTGAAACCCAAACAAACTCTTAAATGTGAACTGGGTGTTAATAAATATTTGCATCTTTCGCTGACTATGCTCATAGAGTCATAGAACGCAGCTGAGAATATTGTTTTATCTGTAATAGTTGACTATCAAAAGTTTTTTATTGGAATTCTTTCTGTAGAAAAATGTATTTAGATATGACATAATTTTATATTGAAAAAGGGTTGCAATATTTCACCAATTCCTTGAGTGCAACTGTTCATCTCAGCAGGTGAAGTTTCTTCAGAATTGTCATTCTTTATGGCCATAGGTTATGTTTGCCTCTTCATTTTCAAGTCAAATACATAATAACACCTTTGGTAATTCATTTTTATGGGTCTTGGATTCTAGTGATATCCACCGTATGTCTCGAGACTCTTTATCTTTTTCTACTTTATCTTCATCATCCTCCATTCTTATTATGTCTACCAATGACACTCCTATGCCTTTGCCGGGAGTTGGTTCTATCGTTACTCCCAATTTATCTTTTTCAAATGTTTACCATACACTGAATTTCACACTAAATCAAAATGTTATTTTTCTTGAACATATTCATTTTACTCTATTCCATCCAACATTCATAGTTTAACCAAATATGATCTAATTCATATTGATCTATTTTCTAAAGATAGTAACTGCACTATTAGCTCCACAAAAATTAAAACAACTAGAACTTGAAGCTACGTCCTACCCCACTATGGCCCCTCAATCTCTACCTGAGTCTGTAGATTCCCCTTTTTGTCATTCCGCACACATTCGTAAGTCTACAAAATTACCTAATTTAGCTTATTCTTGTTACTCTTCGTCATTTTCTTTGTTTATAATCTCCATTAATAAACTTTCTAAGCCAACTTCTTATAAAAAGACAGTTCTTAATCCTTATTGGTGAGAGACTATAAACGAAAGGCTTTCTGCCTTACAAAGGAATAGATACCTAGGATTTGGTTCCTCTTACCTTATGGTAAGCGCATTGTCAGTTGTCATTAGGTATATAAAGTCAAAACCAAATCCGATGGATCAATTGAAAGATGTAAAACTAGATCGGTTGCAAAAGGTTACTCTCAACAGTATGACATGGATTATGAGGAGATGTTTGCTTCAGTTGGAAAGATGATAACCATTCGTACTCCCATTGCTGTAGCATCCATTCAAAAATGGTCCATTTCACAACTTGATGTTAAAAATGCATTTTTGAATGGCGGTCTTTAAGAAGAAGTTTATATGGAACCTCCTCCAGTCCATATGAATCCAGATATATTTGCAAGCTTAAGAAAGCATTATACGGACTTAAGCAAGCACCTTGTGTGTAACATCCCATATTTTTAGTAATATTATTTAGGATATTTAATTAGAAAAATAAATAAAATAATGTAAGGTGATTAGTGGATTGAGATTTTTGATTAATAGGGGTAGTCATGCCATGTTAATGAGTAAATCAAAATGAGATAACATGAAATAAAATAGATAAAGGTTTAGGAAGTAGGCAGGGGAAAAGTGGGAACAAGGAAAATCGTTACACCCTAAACCTTAAACCCTCAGCCATATATTGTCTTATTCATTCTCATTTGCAAATTTAAAACATAGAGGCCGTCAAACATTTTAGAGAACTAGAGGAAGAAAAAGCTAAGGAAGAAGGTTAATCAAATCAAAAGCTATTCAAATCTCAAATCCTTAATCTCAAGCTAAGGTGAATAATGACTACACCTCATTCACTTAAATGTTTTTTATGTTAAATCTGAAGTGTTTTGCAAGTTTATGCCATGTTTTTAAATGATTAAATACGTATATATGCTTGTTGATGACTTTTTCTTGTTCGTATAGATTTTATGATATTTTTGATAAGAAACCCTATTAAATGACATCCAAATGCCTTGCGATTTTAGATTTAGATTAGAAGTGACATTTTAAAGATGGTTTTCAATTTTCATAATTTTTTGAATTATTGTGGATTTTATATAGGGTTATAAATTATTTACAGCTAAATAATTATCTGTTTAGGTCTAAAATTAATATATGTTACAAAACATATTGAAAATAATTTTTTGGAATTTTTGTAGAATTTTCCTAAGTGTTTTAATAAATATATAAATTATTTGAGGTATAGGACTTAAATGTTTTATGTATTTATAAAAGGAGAAGGGGTATTTTATAACATAAAATTATTGTTTATAACTAAAATCTTGGCAGCACTTTTGAAAAAAAAGAAATTTAGTAATCAATGAAAATTTGATAAACATAGCAAGTTAGTCAAAAGTATTTCTCTTTTAAGTCAAAGAAACAATTTACTTGTTTTTAGCCCATTTTACCACTTTCGGCACCAGGGGGTTCCGACCTAGACGTTTTGCCATCATTGGTTTCGAAACCAATGTGCATGTATCAATATACTTGGTACATAGTGAATTAAATGAAGGCGGAAGGTATAGGGTCGAAACATGTGGTTCCGATAGGGTTGAAGCATGCCTTTATTTTAAAATGAAGTTGCACCTACTCTGCTTTCGACTTGGTTAGCTTTCGACCAGGTCAAATTGTCTTAAAGAAATGGTTTCGAATGTGTCGCGCTCTTTTGTCTTAAGTAATGCTTTCGAAGGGGTCGAAACCCCTAATTGCTGCTTTTCTTACCTTTCGAAGTCAATGGTTTCAGAAGGTATACTTTTTAAAAAAACTTGGTCACTTCTCCAACGCTTTCGAAAGGATGGTTTTGACACCATCACTTCTTTGCTTAAGAATGGCTTTTGAAAGGAATGGTTTCGACTATAATGGGTTTCAGATCCTTTTGCTCTACTTGAAGGCATAATCCAAATGGTTTCGACCGAAACGATTTTCAAACGTTTCGAAGAGGTAAATTTTGAATGGTTTCGAAAGGTTTCCATATGTTTTAATTAAACCTAAAGGCTTTCAAAAGGTTTAATGTTTTATTGCTTTTGAAAGGGTTTTAAATGAAGGTTTCGAAGGGGTGGTCCCCTAATTATTTCAAAAGTTTTTGAAGGAAAGTTTTGCAACGGTATCTAAAGGTCTAAGAGGAAAGGTTTTTCCAATGTTTTCAAAAGGCAGTTTTAAAAGAAAAATGTCTAAGGCTTTAAAGCTTTCGAAAGGAAGATTTTTCAATGGTCTGAAAGGTTTCTATAAATGGTTTCGAAAGAATGGTTTTCGCCTTTCGGCCGAGGTTGAATAAAGGTTTTTACTTGGTTTTGAAAGGGGTACTTTCAATAGTTCGAAAGAGGTACTTTCAATGGTTTATATTTTTCATCAACTAAGATATAGGTAAAGTATATATAACATGGAAAGGTGATTTTGAGTAAAGAATGGAGTATATGTATTTTCTTTGTGTGAGTTAGATTTAAAGGTTTTAAATCAGTTTGAAAAGGTCTTTAAGAAAAATTTTGGGAAGGTTTCCCTATGTAAAACGACTCGGATATTAGAATACCAAATGTGACTGGTATGAGGTAGCGCATTATACGTTTGCTATTATCCCCAGCTGATTACGTCCTAAATTCTGGTGTGTAGGGCTTTGTCACACGTAAGACTAAAAATATGATTACACACATAAGGGAATACATGTTTGTATACAGATAGGTTATTGGTGAGCTCGCAAAACCATTAGGATCAGGTGCTGCTAGGAGATGTTAAGTTAGGGATAGACCGTCCAGAAGAGAAGTATTTAACAGATAGTTAATGACAGACCGTTCAGAAGAGGTATGTCTAACAGATGTTAGATTATTTTTTTATATTGTCTGGCAGCCTCGGGTCAGACAATGGTTAGTAGTTAGCCAAATAAAGCTATAGTGCCCGGAAAAATAGTCCATTTGTTACCTGATATGTAAGTTCACATAAAATGCTTTACAGTTTTAACCATTTTTAGTAGTAGGATTATGATTTGCAAAATATATGTTTTAAAAAGGACATTAATGAGGGAAAACCCGTTCCGCTAAATGACATGATCTCACTTAATATCATATATCCGAGATGTATAGTATTGTCCACACCAGACTTTATGTTTGACTCAAAGTTTATGTTTTTCCCTTAAACTCTCGGGTGCTAAAAATTTATTTGAGTAGGCTGAGGGTTAAGGTTTTACAGGTTTTAACAGATTGATGAATAAAGCTTCTGGAAATGAGCAGGTGGCTGACGGGTAGCTATTTAGGAGTTAATGTTTTGTTTTGTTTTATTCTGTTGTGTTGTATTTAAGACAGTTATGTCTATATGGTCCTCTGGTCAACCAAGGAGGCATCATCATATGTCACTCTTGTCGTATTTACGTAATCATTATATTTTATCCGAACTTGGAAAACGATTATGGGATTATGTAATTTGAATGTGAAACATGTGTTTGGAATTGTAATGTGAAAAGATGTTTTTGAAATCCATGATTTTGTTTCACATTCAAATGCTTCTGATATTATGAATACCATTAACATAACCGTATTTAGTCATCGAAAGTTAATACTATGGATTACTGCAGCATCTGTAGAGTTTAGGTTTGGGCCTCTGGATAAGGGACGTTACATCGTGGTTGGTTTGAAAAATTTTCTGTTGTGATTAAATATCTTGGTTTTGTCTCTAGCTTTCATGATAATGCCTTTTTTGTTAAAAACATTGGCGAAGGACGCATAATACAATTGTTACATGTTGATGATATGATTATTATAGGAGATGATATGCATGACATTTGTTCCTTAGAAAAGGAGGGCAAAAAAACTTGAAATGAAAGATTTGAGTCCTTTAAAATATTTCTGGGAAACTGAGGTGGCGTACTTGCTAAAATGTTATCTTCTTTATCAGTCAAAATATATCACATATATTCTTGAGAAACTGAAACCTAGTCTTATTGATAATAAGGTCGTTGACACTCCTATTGAAGTTAATGCAAAATGCTCTCCTTCAGATGGTATATCATTGCAAGTTCCTACTTTATACCATACCATTGTTGGAAGCCTGGTTTATATTACCATCACCCATTCGGATACAACATATGTTTTTTAAGTTGCAGTCAGTTTGTAGCTTCTCCTACTATAGTTCACTTGGCAGTTGTCCTTCGTATTTTAAGTAAGCTGCGAGGTACTATTTTACATAGCCTTTTATTTTCATCCACCTCATCCTTAGAATTGCATACCTACTCTGAAACTGATTATGGTACCGTTTCCATAGATCGCGAGTCGATTATTGGCTTTTGTATCTTTCTGGGTAACTCTTTTATAACTTGGAAGAGTACGAATCAACTCGTTGTTTTTCGTTCTTCAACTGAATTACAGTATTATGCTATGACATCTACCACCAAAGGGATTATCTAACTGTGTAGGTTATTTGCAGATATGGGAATCTCTTTCTAATTCTACTCCTATGCATTGTAACAATAAGAGTGTTGTTCAGATTTCTTATAATTCAAATTTACACTAAAGAACCAAGCATATTGAGATTGATTGTCACATCGCAGGTCATCATCTTGAAAAAGGCATTATTACTTTACCTTTCGTTCCCTCATCCATGCAGATTGTAGATCTCTTTCTGAGTCATACACAATTTATCTTTTTTAATTTTTACTTGGCAAACTTTGATGTTTATGGTGGTCGCATCGTAAGTTTGAGGGTTGTTGTTAAGAGAAAATTTATATATGTAAAAGAATAAATCAGAGATATTATCAATATCTAGGCTTTTCCATATTACAAGAGTTTTCCTATATGTAATTACTTGGGCTCTATGTAATGTGCCTATCGTATTATCATCAAATAGTAATAAAGTATTCCTCAATTCAACGAATCAAACCTCTAATTATCTTCAACAAACATAACCTTTGCAAGAGCATATAAAGGTAATAATTAAAACAATAATATACTTGTAGAATTACTGCAAAATAAATCAAATATATAACACAGGTCTAAAAGGTACAAACGATTATAGAGTTATGCTATATACACCCTAATGGGAACTACAATTTGCACATTGTTTATTTTACCCAGTCTAGTTTAACTAGATGTGATATATCACCCATACTTTATATTCTATCGCTCAAACCAATCGGCGGTGCACAGTAGATTAATGAATATAAGTTACGACATATAACTACTATTCAGTGTAATGGAACCATTTCGAAAAATATCAGCCCATAATCGATCGGTAGACGACTGCCGAATGGCAAATGAATGTCGAATGACTTTGGATAATACGAAGTACATATTTCATTTTTTTCATATGCGGTAAATTATAGTCAGTGTTGGGATGTATATAACACCACTCATATTATAATCTGAATTTGGTGCATCTCCTACAAAGAGAAGATAACTTGCTCAGCTCTTTTACAATTATTTTTATGTCCCCCATGGCTTTAAATGGAGAGTGAATAACCTCCAATCACTTTTATAATAAAATGAAGGGCCTGATGACAACTTTTCATTCTGATAACTTTTCTTCATTCTCTAAGTTTGACAAGTGAGTCTTTATTCATTAAGTTGTTGCCAAATCTCTTTTAATATCTTGTAGAATTTATATGTTGATGGAACATCTCATGTTTATTACTTGTAACAATCGTTTTACATATTTTACAAGATAACAGTTAGTGAAAAATGTAGTAAGTGAATTAGATTTTAAAATAACTTCTTGAATGAACTGGATCTCCAAAGAAGTTATTCTCTCTATGAATAAAAGACAATTTATGGATAAATAAACAAGATAAGTTCAACAATTAAATGAACCGCATCTCCAAAGTTAAACTAATAGTTAAAAAAAATTTAATTAACTCAAAAAGGCTTAAGTGCGCACACACACGAGATGAGATCGTATAAACTCAAAAATCAAGCACATATATGTACTATAAAATCAACAACAAAATAACAAAGAATTCACAGATTTGGAATAGATTCTACTTAGAACCCATTATCCAAAACATTTTATGAGCTCACATCCAAATCCAGCACGAAATTGGAAGTAAAAATTGTTATACGTCTAGTATAAGAAAACAGAGACTAATCAATAATAAACTTGTCTCACAAGTTTACAACTCAGATTTCCACTACTTTGGAATTCTTTATTAGTTATTTTAACACTAAGTATATTGTAATTAATAACAACAATAAACTAACAACTATAATAATAGTTATAGCGGTAAATCAAACGTTATACTATTTAAAGAAACAGTACAACGCAGAAACGAAAATGATATATATATATATATATCAACTAGAAATCTAACCGGTTGAAGAAGGAAATTTCGTCTAAGGCTTATCGTAACAATTTCCTTAAGACTTTATTCAAAGTCTCCCAAGATACAACGGACGTGATCTGCTCGAGATTGTGATGTATATGATCTTCTGTGTGATATGTAAAAGCGCACAGATTGTAGATATGTAGAAATTAAGAGGAAGAAGAGAAAATTCGGAATTAAAATTGAGTAAGGAAAGTGATCATGTTTCCTCCTTATTTATAGCTGAATTTCCAATATCCTTCATTTGCAACGCCAAAAAGCGTTACTGTTCGCAACAGTCTCGCCTCTTCGTCTGCAACGACCGAAAACTGTTGTAGTTCGCAACAGTCGTGCCTCTTCGTTTTCAACAGCCGAAAACTATCGCGGTTCGCAATAGCCACACCTCTTCATTTGCAATGGTCAAAAACTGTTGTCGTTCGCAACAATCGCGTCTCCTCGTTTGCAATGGTCGGAAACTGTTGTGGTTTGCAACAGTCGTGTCTCTTTGTTTGCAACGGCCAGAAACTATTGTGGTTTGCGACTGTCGCATCCAATCCACTAGTCGGTTCTATTTGAATTTAAACAGTAGAAAACCATTCACTTCTATACAGCAAAAATATAACACGGTCCGCTCTTATTGAATCCGCACCCGACCTGGTTCGGTTCGATCGGTCGGACGGGTAGGCAGCGGTACGTGCGTGTGTGTTTGTCCTTGGCCATATAGGTCCTCCCCTTGCATAAAATTACCTGACCCTAAGGGCCAATATATGGATTGATAGTATACTATATAAACCAGAAAATTGACTTATTTTTAGCGACTTGGGATATATCTCATTCACTTCTTTTCAAGAATTCTAACAATTCTCCACATGAATGATGATATATGTCTCCCCCACACAAAGTGTAATATCACACAGTTTATATGAAAATAATGCTACATCGAGGATAAGTAGATATTTCACTTTGAACTTTCCCTAGTTAAAACTTATCTGATATACTTGGCTAATCGTTGAATTATTTCATCTTGAACCGTCATCCATTGTTGTATAACCAGACAATAACCTTTACAAAGCATTATTTCCTTTCACATCCAATCTCTTGGTTGTGTTCATTTCGGTCCTGAACAATTTTTGATTCTGCAAGTGTTTTTAGAGAATAAAAGCCTTTAATATTCTCATAGAGCCGACCCAACTCACACTAACATAGGTGATCGCAACCATTAAGAGTGTCCTACATATACCCCACTTGTTATATTCAAGATATGGTCATCATTAAAAAACATAGTTTTAACTTTTAAAGACTTCTTTAGGCACGCATTTATATTATCCACCATAGGAATGGAGTTGGACTATGTCCAAGAAAATGCATTACATCTTGAATTACTCAGAACTGGTTTTCTTATTGTTCCTTGTCAGTGAGATCTCTAGTTGCCAGGGTAGGTTTCCGTATAAGATAACTCTTGGTGGTTTAGGCTTTTAAACCCATTCCCCTTGATGCATAGTCAATTTTCTCTTTTGATAAACCTTTAGTAAATGGATCCGCTAGGTTATCATTTATTCTCGCATAATCTATGGAAATTGTTCCATTTGAGAGTAATCGCCTAACTGTGTTATGGCGTCGACGAATGTGTCTTGACTTTCCATTATACACAAAGTTGTGCGCTCTGCTTAGCGCAGCTTGGTTATCATAGTGTATGCATATGGCCGGTACAGGTTTAGGCCAAAATGGAATATCTTCTAAAAAATGATGAAGTCATTCTACTTCTTCACCTGCTTTATCTAAAGAGATGAACTCTGAATCCATAGTGGACCAAGCTATGCATGTTTGTGTAGTTGATTCCATGACACTGCTGCCCCTACTAAGGTAAAGACATAATCACTTGTTGATTTTGATTCCTCTGAATCAGCAATCCAGTTTGCATCACTATATCCCACTACGCCATAGATGGCCTTCTGCAACATTTTTGCAAGGTGTTGCTAGGTAAAATGTTGCGATAGCTATACAATTTTGGTCCTACTGCAACGTTGAATTTTTGGTGTTTCCTTAGCCATAAAAATGTGTTTCTCTAGCTAAACAAGTGTAATTGATGCAACATTTTTTTATAGTGTTGCTATAGCAGACCTTTGCATATCTTGCGCGCCGATCCGCGCCAATCTACCAAGGCAAATCCTACGTTGGAGAACGTGACACCTCATCAATCCGAACACCACTCCTTGATCATTTAGAGCCATGAAGAAAAAAATTCCCTGCAAATAACTTTTTATTTTCATTCTTCTCTGTCTTCTTACAAAGGTTTAAGCGAACATTCTTAATTTGGGGTTCAGCGATTTCGGTTTGATTAGGGCTTCGATTTGGGGGTTCAAGCTTTGTTCAACAATTTCGCTTCGATTTGGGGGTTCAAGCATTGTTCACATCACTTTAGGGCTTCAATTTCGATTTTGAGGTATAACACTCTCTCCCATCACTTTAACGTTTCGATTTAAACTACTTTAAATTCTTAATTCGGCCTGAATTAACAATTCGACTTGTCTAGGTTTCCTCTTGTTGGACACACACACAAATTTTATCTTTTTATGTTAAAATACTCATATTCATAATTGTAGTGATGGACAGCGAAAACATTTGGATAGAACTTCCAAAGTTTAGTGAAGGATACATTAGCGGGATAAGAGCCTTTATACGAAACGGTTTTTCTAAATTGGCCGTAGGCGATGAAATGAAGTGCCCATGCAAGAATTGTAAAAATAGCAAGTGCCGTCGTCCAGATATAATTTATGATCATCTCATCTGCAATGGTCCATCTCCATTGTATGTGAAATGGATTTGTGAGGTTTCTCAACCAAATTTTGGAAGGAGTGATGAAGATATAGAATGTGATGCTGGTGATTTTGGAGATAATCTAGGTGAAATGTTGCACCGTACTCGTGGAAATATGCAGAACTGTAAGATGAGAATTCTGATGCACCAAATGCCGATGCTAAAAGATTTTATCGCCTTGTCGAAGATGGAAAGCAGCCATTATATCCTAGCTGTTCAAAATTTTCGAGATTAAGATTTATCATCAGGCTTTATTCTTTAAAATGTGTACATGGAATTATAGAGTCTACAGTTGGGGATATACTAGAGTTGATGAGAGAGGCTTTTCCACAGGTCCACATACCTTTATCTTTTAGAGCCGCGAAGAAAATCATTAAAGATTTAGGTCTTGATTACAAAAAAATACACGCATGTCCAAACGATTGCATGCTCTATTGGGCAGAAAATGAAGATAAAGATGTCTGTAACTCTTATGGTATTTCGAGGTAGGAAGAGGAAAAGAAAGGCACCCGTGACAATGATCCGGAGAAGTTGATTCACAAAGTCCCGGCAAAAGTAATGCGTTACTTTGCGCTAAAACCAAGCCTGCAAAGGCTGTTTATATGCAAGGAGTATTCACAACTTATGAGATGGCATTCTGTGGGCCGAGAAAAAGACGGAAAACTTAGACATCCAGCTGATAGCGTGACTTGGAAGGCGATGGATGCTATGTATCCTGATTTTTCATCAGAAAATAGAAATATCAGATTGGTTGTAGCCTCTGATGGATTCAATCCTTTTCGTACAATGAGTACAACTTACAGTACATGGCCAATTGTATTAGTTAACTACAACCTTCCACCTTGGTTGTGCATGAAGCCCGAAAATCTAATTCTTTCAATACTCATCTCTGGTCCAGAGTCTCCAAAGAATAAAATTGATGTATATATGCAGCCTCTAATTGAAGAGTTGAAAGAATTATGGGATCTAGGCATAGAAACTTATGATGCCTTTACTGATCAAAAATTCATGTTACGTGCAAGTGTGTTGTGGACCATTAGCGATTTTCTGGGGTATGCAATGTTATCCGGTTGGAGCACAAAGGGTAAATTGGGTTGTCCTGTATGCCATTATGAGACTTCTTCAATGTACTTGAAACATAGTAAAAAAATGTGCTACATGAATCATAGAAAATTTCTGGATCCGAAACACAAGTGGAGGTTTGATAAGAGGAGGTTCAATGGTGAAGTTGAAATAGGACAGATTCTGGGAAATTTATCAGGAACAGACATTGAAGAACTATTGCGTGACTTTGAAAATAATTTTGGGAAGAAAAAGGATTCCCCTTTAAAAAAGAAGTCAATATTTTTCAATTTACCGTATTGGAGCCATAATTTATTGCGACATAACCTTGATGTTATGCATATAGAGAAAAACATATGCGACAACATACTCGGTACTTTGCTAAATATTAGTGGCAAGTCAAAAGACCATTTGAGTGCTCTTTTTGATTTACAGGAAATGGGCATCAGGAAGGTCCAGCATCCCGTTTTATCAAATGACGGCGAACACTTTGAAATTAGGGCTGCCATATTTGACATGATGAATAAAGAAAAAGAAATATTTTGCTCAGTACTGGAGAATGTTAAATTGCCATACGGTTGTGCAGCCAATATCAGTCGGTATGTTCACACGAAGGAAAGGAAAATCTCAGGGTACAAGACCCATGATGCTCATTTTCTACTTCACTACTTGTTGCAATTTACTGTGAAAAAAACCAAAGCCTGAGGTTGCATTGCCTCTGATAAGATTTGGTGCATTCTTAAGATGTCTTTGGGGCAAAGTAATTGATTTGGAAGATGTGAAGAGGCAACAACAAGAAATTGTCGAAATTCTTTGCCAATTTGAGATGATATTTCCACCGGCTTTCTTTGACATAATGGTTCACTTGACGGTTCACTTGTGCAAGGAAGTTGAATACGGTGGACCTATGCACGTTCGATGTATGTTTCTGATTGAGCGTTATCTTGCTAAACTTAAATCTTATGTGCACAACAGATCTAAACCGGAGGGTTCCATAGCCGAAGGTTACTTGGCAGAAGAATGCTTGACATTCTGCTCAAGGTTCTTAAGTGGTGGTGAAGCAGTACCTAAATTTGAAAGTTGTCCAAAAAATATGGAATATGCTATTGGTACAAGAAGAAATAAAGACGGAAAAGCTATTAATCTAAAAGAATCTGAGTGGATGGCATGTCATCGGTACATTCTATTCAATTGTGGTAACGAGGAAATAGATAATTTAAAAGAGTAAGTTTTTATGTTCTAATTTTATTCTAGCAAGTACTAAAGAATTAGAATATTTCTTTATTGATATTAATACCATCATAATTATTATAGGGAACATCGAGCTTTAATTGATGGTCATGCAATATCGAGAAGATATAAAAGAGAGAGAGCACATACTGAAGAATTCTGGAAATGGCTGAAGGATGAGGTTGGGAAAAAAGAGGACATTTCGAAAGAGCCAGAAGTGCTTGCAATGGGCCCTAATCAGACAGCTAGGAAATTTAGTGGATATGTTATTAATGGGTACAGATTCCATACAAAATATAGAGATGCTAAGTGTAAAACACAGAATAGTGGTGTATTCTTGACTGCCTTAACCACTAGCTTTGCAAGTTCAAAAGATCAAAATCCATTGGTTGGTAATGTTAGTTACTACGGAGCAATTGAAGAAATACTAGAAATTGATTATTGGGGAGAAATTTCAGTGGTTTTATTTAAGTGTTGCTGGTACCAAGAAGAGAAAGATTTGTATGGGATGACTCGAGTTAATTTTAATAGATTGTGCCAGAAATCTGATCCATATGTTATGGCTTCACAAGTACAACAAGTATTTTATGTACAAGATCCAACTGATACGGCACTTTATAATGTTGTTAAGAAATTGCCGAGGGACTGGTGTGAAGTCGAAAATGAAAATGGAAATGAAGATGATCCAGTTTTACATGATATTCAATGTGGTAATGGAATAGGAAATCAAGTTAGTGATGTTAGGTGGTATAGAGATGACGTCCCGTCAACACAAATCCTCATTCCGCCTAGCATAGAGGATACTTCCTCTTGATTTCTATGTAGCAATATCAAGTGACTTTTATTTATGTATTGGTTCTTAATTAAGGGACGACTTCTGTATCTGTTGATTTTCATAATTAATTTACTACTTTTTAATTACTTGACTGCTTGTAACTTATTCTGATTTTATGTGTTCCCTTGTTGTTTCTAGTGCTTTATATACCTGCATACACATATGTACTTAATATACCTGCCCATTTTATTATTTCATATCTTGCTTCCAATGTAAACTCACCATTCTATATCCATTTTGTATAGGATGGGGAAACTCATGCAGCTCATATTTCATCACAAGGGTGCATTTCAGAAGGCACAATATGTTGGTGGAACTGATACTGTGGTAAAGAGGGTTGATCCTGACTACTTCTCGTACACAGTGCTCATGGAGTTTGTGAAGGATGACCTTCAATACACCGAAATAGGAGGAATTTATATGAGAAATGGTGAGAAGGGTAGGTGGAAGTTAGTGACGAATGATGCGGACCTCTACGATTAGTCAAAGGAGTTAACAGTGGTGGCAACTTGGATTTTTATATCGACAACGTTGTCGATACTGCAATTGAGCCACTGAAGCAAATGAAGCCACATGTAATCATGCGGCCAAGGCAGAATCTGGTTACATGTATATATAAATGGATAGTTAATATCATTTACAGATTGTGATATTTTGATATAGCAAAAAAAAATTTATTGTGATATTTTGATTATAACATTTAAAGATTATGATTATAATATCATTGTATTGTTGCAGCTACAAAAACAGTGAAACGACAGTACGTGACGGCTCATCAATTACAAAAGAACCAAAAAAACAAGAAGTTAGCTGAAGTCAACAGTCCTCGGAAGTCAGCACGGCTGAATAGCAATGCAACTGTGAATCTAAAGTTAGGTGAGGTGAACAGTCCTCGATAGTCGACACGGCTGAATAATCCAGAACCCAACGATGCAACCGTGAATCTAAAGTTAGCTGAGGTGAAAAGTACTCGGAAGTCGGCACGGCTGAATATTCCAGAACCCAGCAATGCAACCGAGAATCTAAAAGATTATGAAGTACAGAGGGCTGCTAAGATGATGATGAACCTAAAAGATTATGAAGTACATAGAGCTGTTAATGTGATGAGGAACAACGAAGTTCTTGCTTCTCTAGGTGTGCCTGCAATTTCAGCTGAACTGAGAAATGCAAACAAAAAAAAGATAAAGGAAAAGAAAAGATGCAAGAGGATGTGGATAGTGATCAGGAATATAATCCAGACCATGAGGAGCATAGTGAAGATGATACTTCACAAAGTCCAAGAAAGGTGTGTGATTGCTACATATCTTATTTTTTCTGCTTATGAAGATAATAACTATAAAATCCAATCTTATTTCCTACTTATATATACAATTTAGAGAACTAAAAAAGTTGAGAAGCCTAAGCCTGTTAGTGGACCACAAACTCGTTCAGCTAGTGGTATCGCAAAGGAAAAGGAAAAGTTGAGAAGCGCAAGCCCAAGCCCAAGCCTGGTAGTAAGTTCAACTGAGAAGGATGTTGAAGGAAAAGGAACAATGGCTGATTATTTGGCTCTGCGGGAACGACAAAAGAAAAATGCTGCAAAAGCTAGTGCAAGTGGTATGGCAAATAAGTATGTTGCGGAGAATGTCTTGCCAGACATTGAAAATGCAGATACTGAATTGATGTGATAATAATATTTAATATTACAGTAGGATTAATATTTAAGTACTGAATTTACATTATGATTTATGTTATTATTTGACGGGACTTTTCATTTTAATTAAAGGTGAAGTTCCTAAGAGACTCAGAGGTCACACAAAGATGTTTAATGTTCATACAAGGGCGAATGACAAAAGAGTTGTAATTATGATGAACCAGTGGTTCCAACCTATTTCAGATGATGACAAAGTAATATCTGAACTTAGAAACTTTTTAGGAACATTGAAAAGGTATGTGCCACTTACGTATAAATCTTGGTTGGATGTTCCTGAAAAGTTGAAGAAATCTCTATGGGATTATGTTAAGGTAATCTATTATTAACTATAATGTTGCTGAATTTTACTTTAATAAGTAATATTGATCTATTAACTATAATGTAGCTGAATTTTGATTTATTTATTCTTTTTTATCTTTGATTTATATTTAAGCAACGGTATATTATTCCGGATGAATGTGAAAACTGGGTGTTGAAGTCTATTCGTGACTGTTGGAGGTGGTACAAGAGTCGCATAAAAACAGCTCGTTATAAAGCTTATAAGACTAATGAGGAGAGGCTAGATAACAAGCCGGACAACATCCCAGTGGAGGATTTTAATGTGCTCTTGAGGTATTGGGCAGATGATGAGATTCACGTATACGTACATATTATTTATTTCGCATGATAAACGAGTACTATTTTTTGTGAGATAAACGAGTACTTTGTTTTTTGTGTATTTTTTAGAAAAAAGCCCTGAAAAATTCTGATAGTCGTAAATCATATCAAGGCACACACACCGCTGGTCCAAAGTCATTCACCCAGCTTCGTCATAAGATGGTATGTGATACTTTACATTTTTGACTGAAGAGAGTGTATGCTAAACTATCTATTGAACTTGTATCAGGAGACACCATCTGATGCAGTACTTTTTCTTAAAAGTCGTAAGAGAACAGATGGACGTGAGTACATATTTAATCCTCAAGTAATGAATTACAAACTTGTAAGTAATAATTCTGTTTTGTAATAATTTTTTTCTGTTTTGCACATGCTGCACATTGTTCATGTCTTGCTCATGTGCATGTATGCTCATGTCCTTGAAACTGTCCTTGAAACACTTGTTGAACCTGAGTTTCGCAAACGTACTAATGGCATAGATGTTTGCTTTGGAAATTGTGATTGAGTATATTGTGAGATTAAGAATTTGATCCCTCAGCCATTTTTTTCCTTTTCTAGTCGAATGAAGAGGACTTGCTTTTGCGTTTGGCTACAAATGACACAAAAAATGGAAACGAAGAAATGAATTTGGTTAAAGGGATTACTGACTTGGTTTGTATAAAAATATATGTCTATAGTAATACACATATGTGCATAAATAAAATGAATGGCCATTTGAAGCCTCAGAATCCAAATGACGAAGCCGTAGCTGGCTGTCGACGGAATTGTTTTCCAGTTTTTACTAGTATATATGTTACAAATTGTTTTCAAACAAATTATTTTCCAAAATGTGGCTTTCTCTGCATTTGCTGTACACAATCTATATGTAAGCATTTGCTGCATTCTTTGTATTTACTGTAGGGTAATTTTGATGTGGCTTTATTTTGTAGGATTTAGCTCAAAAGGCAATGGCCGGTGGAAAAGGAGGAAATACTGTTGAAATGGTAATTTCAAATGGAAAATCACAGGGTCGTCCTTTGCTTATAGGGAGGCGTGCAAAACAATCAACCGAGGCTCTAACAAATGCTTACGTACATGACTTAAGGCAAGGGCTTCTTGAAGAAATGGAAGCACAGCTAGAATCCAAGGTAAATCAGAAGGTACAAGAGAATTTGGCTAGGGTGCTTAAGAAATTAGGTGATGCCAACCCGGAGATGAACATCAATGTAGAAGATCTAACTTCCACAATCATGTCCAGTGAGACTGATAATCTGACTGGAGGCACCAGCTCTTAAGTCTCATTTATGAATTGTTATGTGTACCAGATATTTTGGGGTAGCTTTGTAGTATTTTAGGGTAACTGGATATTTTGGGGTAACTGACATGAATTGTGATGTGTACTGCTGTATGAATTGTTATCTGTACTGTGTATTATGTTGTGTATTATGCAAGTGTTTTATGTGATATTGTACTGTGTATTATGCAAGTGTTCTATGTGATATTGTACTTTTCTATGTGCTCATAGTGTCTTTTCAATATAGTGTTGCAGTAGCTTCAGAATAGTGTTGTAGTAGCTTCAGAATAGTGTTGCAGTAGCTTCATAATAGTGTTGCCACCGGGTCATAAATGTTGCTTAAAATAATGTTGCAATAGTCATTCAAGGTGTTGCCATAGGGATGGACCCAGTTGGGTCGTGGGCCCCACACTGTGGGCCCCGCAAGATGTGGGCCCCACAACTTCGGAAAGTTATTATTTATAGCAACATTTTTGGAATGTTGCTATAGATACCTATGGGTGTTGCCATAGACCCAAATAGGGTTCTATTGCAACAATATTACTTATGTTGCCTTAGATAGTCAAAATGTTGCCTTCGAGGTCTAAGGCAACGGCAAAAATTGCATCACCCTAAAGTGTTGCCATAGACCTATGGCAACATTTTTCGGGCCTGAGCCAACATTTTTTTTGTGTTGCAGAAGGCCATTTATGGCGTAGTGTCTATATGTTCCATAATGTTCATACAACTTTTATTAAATAAAAAAGTTGAGTTTTAAAAAAACCTTTTCCAGTCACATTTTCAATATTTCTTCAAATTATATTTTTATGAAAGAAAAATTAAAAATAAGTTCTCCCATATTAGTTATTAATTAAAAGGGGTTAATAAGGTTGTAAAATCAGATTTATTCATATTAAATCCTAGATACAAATATTTAAAAATTTCAGGTATTTAAATACGAAGTGTTCGAAATTCCGGGTCGCTACAATTTTTTCATTTCTAACATATGATAACTTTCAATCAACAATAGTTCCACATCATCAACTTGCGACAACATTCATTACGAAATAACCTTTATTTTGTAATGATTTTATATTAGTATTGATATATGATAGCCTGAACTTTGAATTGCGGTAGCTCACTTATACCATCTTGCGATAGTACTATCAACTTGCGATGGCCCTACTCTTTAACATGTGATGGATTATTCTCAATATTTGATGGCTTTCATTCTTCAATGTATTATGGCTTTCAAAGTGTGAGAGCTTCATATTTCCAACCTTCAATGGTTTTGCACCTTATCAATTTTTTTAAAATTTTGGGTACAACAATATGTTCTACATTATTGATTAAACCCATCACGATACTTTATTAATTTAATTGAGGGTTGGATTTGGAAACTGTGACAGTGCAATTCTTTAGGGGGTGGGAATGCAACGACACCCAAATTTGACACTGTTTAATTAAATAATGATTTTTAATAAAATTGTGAATTGGATGTTTTATTTATAACCGTTATATGTCTTTCCAAGTTGATCGGTTTGAAATATAATTTTGATGGATTTGGAGTTACAATTTGCAAAATAGAGGTGTTATTGTATAAAAATAAAGTACGCAGTCACTTTTGGATCAAAGGGTTACTATTAGCCCATAAATATGGATCAACGTCCAAAAATCAAATAAAACACTAGTTCTAGTAAAAATAAAGGAAAAGGTAGAAAATTAAAAGGAGACACAAATTTTCTTACAGTGGTCCGCTGTAAACTCCGGCCTACATCCACTTTAATCTTTTTATTAGTTTTTCTCTATATGGATTACAACTAACTATCTCAGATCTAACCATAATTTAGCGTATCTCATATTTATAATGGAATTTCTAGAGGTTTGAGAGGTAGAGGGTAGAAGTGAAGAAGAAAATGAAGTCTCCAATGGTAGAGATATCAGATCTAGAGTAAGGAGAAGAAGAAGATCCACTTTTATTGCAGATATGCTAGCATTTATAAAGAAACGGAGGCAATGGGTTAGAAGCCTGGTTACACCGAAGCCTAAGAGATATCCTAAAGTCACACAAGAAAAATTAGATACCAGCGAGCTATGTTATCGACCTATCTATAGCTCAGTACCGACTTATGTACCTTAGTTCAAGTTGCATCATTCCACTTGCTTTGCTTTTCTTTCATCTAAAATTGAGTAGTTCTAAGTCCTTTTCCTTCGGCTTTGAGTTGATTTTCACGATCATTTTGATAACATTTGAATTATCTTGCCTTTTTGGCTTTCTTCTCATCAATCATTGAAATTACTCATCCAACTCATTGGAAAATTACTTGGCCACGGGTTATTGGAGTGGAAAATGACTGTATGGTCTTTGGGAAGTGAAATAGGGAGGATTCATAGGTCGGCACCGACCTATGATAGCTAGATCCGAGCTATAGCCTTGGCCATTGCTATTTTTCCATCCAATTTTCTAGAGTTTAATTTTCTATACCTTCTAATCGTGTTTCCAAGTTCATGATAGTTTCATTCTTGTTTTAATCTACTAAGTCTAGTTGAAATCTGCTTGGCTAAAATGCAGGTTAACACTTGCCTCCTAAAGTATGCCTTCGGATCGCAAGGTATATTTTGCTCAAGAAAAAGTTCTATTAGCAATCATTCTTTGGTATTTGATCTCTTTGGCCTTCCATCGAACTTGATCTTGGTGAATCATCCGGTTCCTTTGGATTCTCTTGCAAATCAAAGTTCATTCCAAATCTACTACAGCTAAGAACTTCAACTCTTGCTTAAATTTTGTTCATAGGTCTTCATCATTCTGATTTCATTCGGAGTTATCACATCACATATAAAGATCGTCCCATGTTCATCCGGGATTCATCTATTTTACTCTAATTACAAGGCGTTCAAATCCTTTTATCAAATCTATTTCCATTCTAAAGTTTGGTTTCATTGGACCATTTATCTTCCATTCTAAGGTTTGATCTCTCTGAATCGTTTATCGATTAATCTAGGGTTTCGACCACTTTAGATCCTTGTTGAGCCCAACCCACTCGTTCTTCAGTGAGGGGACACAGCGACCAAATAAGCGCATCTACTCACTCTCCAGTGAAGGGGCTTACTTTTTGTACAAGCCCTTCCACTCACTCTCCGACAAGGGAGCTACACCTTGCACTCGGATCCCATCTTTCTAAATGGGACTTAATGCGATTAATATCATACAAATCCATCCATTCATTCTTCAATAAGTGGGCATGCACCATGCACTCTAGTCTCGTCTCTTCATATGGGACTTAAAGCGATCAATACAATCATCACATTCAATGTGGATTTTTGAAAAGTCAAATATTCAAATCAAAGAAAACAAGCAGAAATCCTAATTATCCATCCTAGACATACGACCCAGAGCATGCTTAGAGATAATCTAGGCCTCATACACATATATGCAGTCTAAGGTTATTATTATCCTAATTAGTCATCCGAAAAATCCAACTTAGAGCGTGTCTGGAGACCAATCTAGGCCTCGTGCACGTGTAAGTGGTCTAAGATTATTATTATTATACTAATTATTCAAAGCGAGGAAAAAGCAAAGCATAGGATTCAATCCTGACCCCTGACCATCCTGATCATGAGATTTTGAATCCCGGACCAGATCCTGGTTGTTTCTTGATACGTTTGCTGCATATGGTGAATGCTTTGGCTGTACCACTGTAGTTTGGTTCCTGACGTACTGCTATAGTTGGTTTCTTCGAACCATTTCTTCTACCAGATCATGAAGATGTCGGCACTCGTTCGTTTCATGTCCATCCATTTTATGAAAGATGCCAACTTTCAAGAACATTTCCCTGATCAATCGGATCTTTCTAGCCGGCTTCCAATAGGGGATCCATCCCCTAGTGTCTAGATATATCCTCTCAAGGGTCTCTGTTAGCTCAGTATAAGAAGAACACTTTGATTTCCTCCTTTTCCATTTCGGTTCTCCAAAGTCATCATTGACTCTACTCTTCCCTTTCTCCTTTTTGTTCTCTTCTTAGAATTGTAACGATCCCGATTCTTGATTTGAATTTAATTGGTAATTATATTACATTTTGGATTCAATTGTGAATTAATTGAGGATTATTTGGATTTGAAAATAATAAATTGAATTAAATTTTAAGCTGGAAGTTCTAAAAATGAAATATATTGTAAATAGAATTTTTGGGTATATTCGAATTTTTCAAAATAAATAAGGTGTATGTTTATTTATATAAATAGATTATCACTTGAAATTTGATTTTGAGATTGAAATTCAATAATTAATGTTTTTATAAAAACTAATTGGATTTAAAAGTTGTATTTTGGAAAACAATATATATGTATCTAATCAGAATTGTAGGTATATAATCTAATTTGATTTCAAAATCATTTGTTTTAAAATTGTATAAGTACAAAATAAAATGTATAAATACAAAAGTAGATAAGAATAAATAAAAAACTTAAATATACATATCTTTTAGAAATTAATAAGAAAACATATATATGTAAAATTGGTTTGTAAATTTATAAAATAAGATTTTAAGAGTGTATAACATTTAAACCATAATAAGTATAATCTGAAAATATACATATGTAAATATAAGATTAACAAGGGTTTAAACCATAATTTCAAAGTTAATTAAAGTAAGGACTTAAACACAATTTTTAAATTTATTTAAATTAAGGGTTTGAACACAAATTTCCTTCATGTTAACAAATGTAAGGCAAGTAATCACAAAGACTAACAAGTGTAAATAAATCATCATGCAAATTTTACAGGTGGCAACATCACTTTTTCTTTTGAAATTGAATTACCCAAACATTCATGAGAAAATAACCAGGCTATTCTCAAATCTGAAAACAAAATGCAAAGAAAAACTGAGATATGAATGCGTTTCAGCCTGCAACAAAGCTCAGATAAAAACCAAATTTTATCAAACCAGAGGAAAAAAATTCAAACTGCAAACCTGATCAAAAACAAAGCAAAGCAACCTCTCTTTAAAAATCTCAATAAAAAAACAAAAGCTTTTCAACAAAAAAATCAAGAATCTGTTTCAAGTAAATCAACCTGAATGAAGCTTCAGGCGAGTCAAAGATCATCTCAACATCAAAGGACAAGCAATCCAGAGTTTCAACTTCAACCTGAGTTTGAAAGCGTCAGGCAATTTAAAACTTAAATCATAAATCAGAGCAACATAAATTCGAATTCAGAAATCATCTCAACAAAACAAGTTCTAGTTCCAAATCAATTCAAAGATTTCAGCTTTCAAAATCAAAAACCAGATTTCAAATCAGAGGTCAAGTTCAAAATTAACTTTCCAGGCAAATTTCTCTGTTCCTCTCTGCTTTGCCAAACTCAGGTGAGCAAACTTACCTATATCCTTTGATAATATGATTAATGCTTAAAGTATAATGGAAATGTTTGGTAAATTTGCTTGCATGCCTGTGTGAACGTATGTATGATGATATATCTGAGTACAGATATTTACGCTGTCATATCAATAGGTTTGAAAATTTAGTTAAAAAAAATTCAAACCATGCTACCCAAACAATTTTAGATTATAATTACTAAATGAAAGATGTTCATATGAGTATAACATCATTTTTAAAATTAAATACAAGTGGAAATATTGATTTAATATCTCGAAGTTTGTATATTACAGTATAAATTCAAAATTTGTCTAATTTCCAACCTGCATGAATTCGAGACTGAGTTACACCATCCAAATCTATTTCGAAATCAAGGATTTTCAAGACAAAAATTTGGCTTTTTAGCTTTGAATTGGGGTAGTATTCGAGAGTTGAATGAAAAATAGGTTTTCGTGAGTTTCTGGTGATCGGTTAACTTTCAAATATTGAAATTTGGCATGGTGGTAGTTGGAGTATCGTAGATCATAGGAAAAATGCAAGATAATTTTTTTATTCATCGTGGTTGGAGATTTGAATTGATTTAGGGTTTAAGCCGCACGTTTTGTTGGTGGTAGTCGCAAGTTATTCGCATCGTCGACATTGCGATCCAGGCGATCGCAGGTGGGGGAATATGGCGAGGAGGCCGTGATGCAGCTCTGCTCGGGATGGCGTGTTCGCTGGTGATCAGGAGTGTCGGCATGTGGTGATTTCCTGATGAGGGGTGGTTCCAGTATTTGGATCGAACATCTCAAATTTGACTTTCGCGTTTGCTCGAGAATCTGGGTGTTGAACGTGGTCGAGTCGATCATCGTTGATGCGTGGGAGGTTACGGCAACGATCGCCATTGCTCAGATGAATCGTGCACGTGCACGATGCACATGGTGGTGCATGTGTCGTGATTTGTAATGGTGGAAGGAGAAGAAGATAGGAGCTCGAAGGAATACTCGAAGAATTTGGGTCCTGGCTCGGGTTCGTTGTCGGGGAAACTCGTGGGTTTTGGTAACGAGTTTTAGAATTTTAACATAAAAAAGTTTAAAAGAAAGGGAAACAGAAGCGAATAAGGCTTCGAGGAAGTTGGTATTTGACTCGGGGAAAGATGCGAGGTGGTCTCGGTTTGGTATTGAGAGCAGTTTTAGACTTTAAATTAGAACTGGCTTTCAAAAATGTAATTAAATCAAGCTTTAAACCTTTCCTGATTAATTTTAAAGGATAATAAATGTTTTATTTTAGTTTGAAATTAGGATTAATGCAAATATTATTTAAGTTAATTGAGTTTAAATTAAGAAATTAATTTAAAAGATAATGATGTTTTTAAATTGTTAGTTGACTTCAGGTCTTTTGTTAATTTATGATAATAAGTAAATATGTTTTCAATGGTTCATTAAAGTAAGATTTAAATGTTGTGATTAAGTAACTAATCAAAGACAAAAGAGGTTTTTATTTAAAATTTATTAAGTTTTGATAAATTAAAGAATGTGATTAAGTAATTAAGTATAATTACTTTGTGTGACTAAAATTAGAGTTAATTACTTTGGATAATTAATTTAAGGCTAATTATTGTGAATATTTAAGGAGAATTATTTTGAATAAATTAATTAAGGGTTATTAATTTATAACTAAGGATTTATTAACTAATGTAATTAATAAATGAAAATTAAATTAATGAAAGCAATTAAAGGTAATTAATTGCTTAAAGATAATTACTTAATTCAAAGTAAATAATTAATGATTAGGAGTGGATTAATCAAGTGATTAACATTGATTTAAGATTAGGGATAGTCATTATCTTAATTAATTAAGAATAATTAATTTAATGGTAATTAATTAATTAAGGGTTAATTAATTAAAGATAATTAAATTAAATGGCGAATTAAATAATTAAAGGTTAATCATTTAATATTAAAGGCCGATGAATTATAATTAAAGGTTAATCAATTTATTATAAATGGTTATTTAATAAATGATTGAAAAATAATTAATCAAAATGGTTTGTAATTTATTAATGTTAATTAACCAGGATTAGTAATTCATAAGTAATTAATCTGGTTTAAATTAACCAGACAATTAACCGATCTTACTTATGAATGTTTGGATTGAATTGGATGCTTTGAATTATGTGATATACCTGATATATGATGTTCTTTTATATGATTAATCTATGAAATGTAACCTATTATCTGTAATGAAATGAATTTACTTTCGATGTACCTGTGTTATTTATCTGTGATATGTGAATGAAAGATAAGCATTATAGTTTATACCGCTTATCAAATATATTGATGTATTTGAATATGTACTGATTGATGATGTTGCACTTTTATTGTGTAAAACCCATGGACCACACTTATACACACACAAATGTGGATTGCACGAGGAAATTGGTTAAGTCACAGATTTTTAAAAAGGCTTTTAAAGTTATTGAATTTTGAAGCCAAACGATTTTGGAAATGAAATTGGGTTTAATCTGGAAAGGCTTTTGAAAAGGAACTTTGAAAGATAAAAGTTATTTTGAATAACGTGATTAAGTTTGAAGTTTAAATAATATGATTTAAATTTAAATTCAAAATTTGAAATTTGAAATATGAAATATGAAATTTGAAATTTGAAATTTGAAATTGAATTCTATGTTTGGAAACTATGGATTAAAGATGTTATATAAGTTATATATAAGTTAAACCATTTTAAAGATATTGATTTGGGAATTTGAATTTAACTCAAGGGCTTTAACTCGTGCAAATATAATTGGATATTTCCGAAACGAAAACTATTTGTTTTCAAATAATAAAAGCTTTCACAAAAGGAAAGAATTTCCAATTTGTGTTGAAAAGTTTCAAGTTTGAAATGAAAGGGAAATCGTTTTGAAAATATATGAATGAATCTTTTTGTTTAAAGGTTTGAAATGGTAATTTGTTTAAACCATTTGAAGAAGGTTTCTGGTTTTAAAAAAAGTTATGACTTAACTGAAATCCCATATCATATGTTTTTAAATATTGCGCTCACTATTCGGTTTAGCCGGGAGAGGACCTTATGTCATATAACCCATTTCGAATAGTGATACGATGATAACATTTCAAGACCGGTGGTGAAGGCCCGGTGTCTTCGAGAACGATAGGATAACCTGTCGATTGACTCTGCACTGAGTTGCTCCGGTATAGAGTTCTCCATATGTAATGGGGAGTCCGATCGGTATTGTGGATGCCCGGATTGCAAGGGCTTCTTCGGAAGTGCCTTCGGTTCTGTTCGAACCCGGAACAGACTTGTATGGTTGTATGTCTGACATTACACTATTTGATATAAAACTGATCTCTATCAAATACATTTCTGCTCGATGGCGGGGAATTTATTCTCTTAGCTTAACACCCTTCTCTGAGACATACGAGCTCAGAGGTTATGTAGTTGATAGTTATCAGTGATATACTCCCAATTTGGTAGTGTGGCATGCTGAGTGCTGCTGTGTATCATTTTTTGATAAAAGCATGGCTTTTGTATAAGCGTAACTTTGTGGACGAGACTGCATCAGGACCTCACACCTTGGAAATGGTCGAAACATGAAAGATGCGGTGATGTTATGAGGGTCACTCCCTTTAGGGTGTGTCATTCCCTTCTGGAAAAGGGTGGTATCATGGTATGGAGCCCAGATACTTAACTTATGTGGTCACTGCAAATCTATTACTTTGTGATTTCTTTGTGGTTGAGAGGCGCCTCGGATAAAGGTCGCAAACGACCGGGGGATGGCATGCTCGTGTAGTAGTTACCTAGTTACAGAGGTAACCCGGCCTTATGTTGGCAGAGAGCTGGTTAAGCTCTTGGGACGTCCCTCTAGAGGCATACCCATGTGATAGTAGGAAGTTCCTTAGCCTGACCATTTGTTAGTAATCCTATCTTCAATACGCGTCTTGTACGGTTTTACTTGTATAACCCGCCATTTACTTATGGTGGTCACCATTGTGTAGATGGTAGATATAGTAGGCATAGTACGAAATGTCTATGCTGGCTAAGATTAATATTATACTTTCGAAATCGTTTTTTCTACACTATGCACTAGTGGTAATATCAAAGAAATTTTCTCGTATCAAGCATATTTGACTATCTTAAGGAAACATCTCCTCCAATTCTGCGTTTGCATTGTGTGTGTGGCGGGAGGCCTTATGGTAGTTTCATTTTATAAAAAGCATTACGGATTTCAAATTTTAATTCTTTTGTTGTTTGTTTTAAAGATAAAAAACTGTTTGTCTGCTCATACCAGTCCGGCAACTGACCTGGAGTTTATTGTTCCCCTTCTAAACTCTGGGTAACCACAATTTTCCACACGGGTAGTCTAGAGTTGGGATTTTCAGATAACCAATAATAGGAGTAGATTCGATAGCTTTCAGTCTTAGGATTTGGTAATCGCATTTGGATTGAGTTGCTTCACTTCATCTTGATTGAGAGTTCGAGCTACTTCTGGATTGGAGTTTTGGAGTAGGCATTGAAGACATTATCTTTTTGCTGCAGTTGCCTAGTTTGCTTTACCTTCTACTGGTGTTATATTTTCTTTCCGTTTCTATTGTCTTGTACCATATCTCTGATGTATACTGATATTCATTGTATCATTCAGTTGTATCGGAACTGTATCAATGTTGTACATCGATATATTCTTTTTCTTTCGCTATGTTGTTATACTTAATGTGTTATAAGCTCTGACGAACCAGATTCGACGTTTGGATCTACGGCATTTGAATACGAGTGTCGTATTCGGCGCCGATTTTCGAAGATCGAGTCGGGGTCGTTACATTTAGTATTAGAGCTGAAGGTTGAAACTTTAGCTCAGGAGTATAACACATTAGGTAACTCATTAGAGATAGGGTGAAGTATACCCTAGAATGAGTATATCCCTAAGATATCCATTCGAACGCCTCAGTAAATTCTCTTACTATCCACTGATAGTAAGTATGAGTGTAAGAAGAGGGCGAGATAGGGACAGGGGAGTACCACTATAAATGGTCAATACCTTACAATAGCGGAAACAATTTTCTCTATCAATCTCCTTTGATTCGATTCTAAATTCTTTTGATGGCTTCGTGACAGCTCAAGAAAGAAGTTTCGGTGCGAAGGTGGCCCTACGAATCGTTGTAGAAAATCCTTACTTCGTATCTTCATCGGTTTCTTATCAGTTTTCTCATTTAAACTTTAATGAATTTGAAATTTTAAATTGAAAATTTTAAATAAATTGGAAATTTTAAATTGAGTTAAATTGCTTAGTAGAATATGAAGCTAAATTTGAATTGTATCAATAAAACGATTTTGTTTAAAACCAAAATGGAAATTCTATTGTAATTTCTTGTGTTGATCGAGGTCCAAAGAGGGACAGGTTGGTATATACTTTGGGGTGTTCCGACCTAAGATAGAATCCATATCTAGTGTTTGAGAAATTATAGAAGATTGAATCCATCTATCTATTCTCTAGGGTCCGATATATTCTATGAATGGTTAGTTGCCCTTCGAACTAACCAGTGCCCCTGCATATTCGTAGATCTGGTGACTCGAATATCTTGTGCAATATCAAATGAGCTTGTTCTAATATCTATTGTTGATATTCTGATTTGGTAAGCCAAATGCAGAATTGATATCCAGTTGATTTGGAAATATATTTCTCTATCTTTCATTTGTTCTTTGTTGTCTCTCTGGCAAATTTCGAGGACGAAGTTTTCTTAAAGTGGGAATCTGTAACGATCCCGATTCTTGAGTCGAATTTAATAGGTAATTAAATTACACTTTGGATTCAATTGTGAATTAATTGAGGATTTATTTGGATTTGAAAATAATAAATTGAATTAAATTTTAAGCTGGAAGTTCTAAGAATGAAATATATTGTGAATAGAATTTCTGGGTATATTTGAATTTTTCAAAATAAATAAGGTATATGTTTATTTATATAAATAGATTATCACTTGAAATTTGATTTTGAGATTGAAATTCAATAATTAATGTTTTTTTATAAAAACTAATTGGATTTAAAAGTTGTATTTTGGAAAACAATATATATGTATCTAATTAGAATTATAGGTATATAATCTAATTTGATTTCAAAATCTTTTTTTAAATTGTATAAGTACAAAATAAAATGTATGAATACAAAAGTAGATAAGAATAAATAAAAAACTTAAATATACATATCTTTTAGAAATTAATAAGAAAACATATATATGTAAAATTTGTTTGTAAATTTATAAAATAAGATTTTAAGAGTGTATAACATTTAAACCATAATAAGTATAATCTGAAAATATACATATGTAAATATATGATTAACAAGTGTTTAAACCATAATTTCAAAGTTAATTAAAGTAAGGACTTAAACACAATTTTTAAATTTATTTAAATTAAGGGTTTGAACACAAATTTCCTTCATGTTAACAAATGTAAGGCAAGTAATCACAAAGACTAACAAGTGTAAATAAATCTTCATGCAAATTTTACAGGTGGCAACATCACTTTTTCTTTTGAAATTGAATTACCTAAACATTCATGAGAAAATAACCAGGCTATTCTCAAATCTGAAAACAAAATCTCAAACAAAATCCAAAGAAAAACTGAGATATGAATGTGTTTCAACCTGCAACAAAGCTCGGATCAAAATAAATTTTTATCAAACCAGAGAAAAAAATTCAAACTGCAAACCTGATCGAAAACAAAGCAAAGCAACCGCTCTTCAAAAATCTCAATCAAAGCCTGGAAATCAAAACGACAGCTTTTCAAAAGAAAAATAAAGAACCTGTTTCAAGTAAATCAACTTGAATGAAGCTTCAGGCAAGTCAAAGATCATCTCAACATCAAAGGACAAGCAATCCAGAGTATTAACTTGAACCTGAGTTTGAAAGCTTCAGGCAATTTAAAACTTAAATCATAAATCAGAGCAACATAAATTCGAATTCAGAAATCATCTCAACAAAACAAGTTCCAGTTGCAAATCAATTCAAAGATTTCAGCTTTCAAAATCAAAAACCAGATTTCAGATCAGAGATCAATTTCAAAATAAACTTTCCAGAAAAATTTCTCTGTTCCTCTCTGCTTTGCCAAACTCAGTGAACAAACTTACCTATGTCCTTTGATAATATGATTAATGCTTAAAGTATAATGGAAATGTTTGGTAAATTTGCTTGCACGCCTGTGTGAACGTATGTATGATGATATATCTGAGTACAGATATTTACTCTGTCATATTAATAGATTTGAAAATTTAGTTAAAAAAATTGAAACCATGCTACCCAAAAAATTTAGATTATAATTACTAAATGAAAAATGTTCGTATGAGTATAACATCATTTTTAAAAATAAATACAAGTGGAAATATTGATTTAATATCTCAAATTTTTTTATATTACAGTATAAATTCAAAATTTGTCCAATTTCCAACCTGCATGAATTCGAGATTGAGTTGCACCATCCAAATCTATTTCTAAATCAAGGATTATTTAAACAAAAATTTGGATTTTTAGCTTTGAATTGGGGTAGTATTCGAGAGTTGAATGAAAAATGGGTTTCAGTGAGTTTCTGGTGATCGGCTAACTTTCAAAGATTGAAACTTGGCATGGTGGTAGTTGGAGGATCGTAGATCATAGGAAAAATGCAAGATAATTTTTTTATTCATCGTGGTTGGAGATTTGACTTTATTTAGGGTTTAAGCCGTGCGTTTTGTTGGTGGTAGTCGCGAGTTATTCGCGTCGTCGACATTGCGATCCAGGCGATCGTAGGTGGGCGAATATGGCGAGGAGGCCATGATGCGGCTCTGCTAGGGATGGCGTGTTCGCTGGTGATCAGGAGTGTCGGCATGTGGTGATTTCCTAATGAGGGGTGGTTCCAGTATTTGGATCGAACGGCTCAAATTTGACTTTCGCGTTTGCTCGAGAATCTAGGTTTCGAACATGGTCGAGTCGATCATCGTTGATGCGTGGGAGGTTACGGCAACGATCGCCATTGCTCAGATGAATCGTGCACGTGTAAGATGCACATGGTGGTTCCTGTGTCATGATTTGTAATGGTGGAAGGAGAAGAAGATAGGAGCTCGAAGGAATACTCGGAGAATTTGGGGTCCTGGCTCGGGTTCGTTATCGGGGAAACTCGTGGGGTTTTGGTAACGAGTTTTAGAATTTTAACATAACAAAGTTTGAAAGAAAAAGGAAACATAAGCGGGTAAGGCTTCGAGGAAGTTGGTATTTGACTCGAGGAAAGATGCCGGGTGGTCTCGGTTTGGTATTGAGAGCAGTTTTAGACTTTAAATTAGAACAGGTTTTCAAAAATGTAATTAAATCAAGCTTTAAACCTTTCCTGATTAATTTTAAAGGACAATAAATGTTTTATTTTAGTTTGAAATTAGGATTAATGTGTGACGACCGCCCATGACTCCCGCACCAAAACAAGGAAATAATGCGCTGAAAGGTGTGCCAGGCAGCCATGGACGATAGTCAGGGTAAAACAAAACAAAAGAATCTCTATCGCATAACTCACAGCGCATGGATAAAATACAATAGAGAAATATAATATAGTGAAGCTCCATAGAACAGAACATCATCATATAAGCATCACAGTAGTTTTGTACAATCATCTACTCAAATCCATACATGAAAGCCTCACTACAAATCACTCAACCAAATACAGCAGCGGATACCCAGTACATATAGTAAGAAAACTAATATGCAAAGCCTCCTGCTCGTCTTCGTCATCTTCAGCGTAGAACTCCTAGCACAGCACCTGTCACCTGCTACCTAGTCTGCCCATCCCAAACATGGATGAACAGCCCAAGGTAATAAGAGGAGACATAAAACCTTGAGTCAGACAAAGTCTTAGTGAGCAGTAAATTAACTATCAAACATACCAAAAGAGCATAAAGGATAAAAGGAATAGGAACCAAACCATCCCACTCCACCTCTTTCTACAGTGATAGCCCCAGACATACACTAAGGAGAAGCAAGCATAACAACATAGACAATTAAGGTAAAGCGAATACCACTCGAGTCAAGGACGATGTTTTCCAAATACAAACCCCCAAGGCCTAAACCAAGATCAGATAAGCACCCAGAAAACACCGCTCTTGAAGCCGAATGATAATACAACCAAACATCCATGACTCTGGCTATCACTGTTATCCTTGCCTCGATTTCACCGTTAGTTGAATGACCATCTGTCAAGGGCTAATGGTAACCCCGGTTCTAACCATAACTCCGCACACTGCCTTGTGCCTAGGACTTACCTACTTTGCCCAGAGTACTCAACTACCTACCTGTAGTCTTTTGGGTGTCCCGACTACCTTCCTGTAGTCGTTATGGGCGCCCCATGTACTCTTGCTTTTGAGCATGCTAGAACCTTCAACAACGACGAGATCCAAGCCTCCTAGCCATCCTTCTTGACGACTATCCTCATACAAGCTCAAGCTACCTCTTGAACAATCCATTATCAACCAACTTGAACTACTCTTCAAGTTATCAACATGCTTGGAATGATCCCTGCTTGGATTAAGCCAAGACTCACATCATACTTCGCTTCATCGCATCAAAGCAAAGTCTCAACTCAACAACATGGTTTGCCTCATCAAATCATGGCAAAGTCCCATCTCAACATCATCCAATCTATACATATGAGCTTCAACATCCGCTACATATGCCTTAAGCAGCTTTCACCATTCAAGAGCCTTCTTCCATAGCTTTTGAATCCTCTTCCATCCTCTTGTTCCAAATCAACTACTAGCTAACTTGGAAACAATCAAATCAATCATACATTCAAATATCAATCATTCAAACAAGATCTAACAAGCAATATAAGCAATATCAACTATAATGGCAATTTCGTAAATAAGTGAGCAAAAGTCCAACATATGTGAAACCATAGTTTTTAGCATAGATCTATCAAATATAAAACATGGGTTTTGTCTCTAATACTTGTTAAACTAACTTGCATAAGTAAACATCTTCAAAAACCATGGATCTAGACTTCGATCTAAGAAAAATGCATGAAATCTCTAACTTTAACACTCAAACAAGCCACCAATCCAATATACTCCCTTGGATCCGCGTGAGAGATAACTACCACTCACCAAATCACCAAAACAACCTAAAATCAATCAACTTCAGATCTGGACAGCAAGGACTTGAGCTTGATCCGGAGAAATTTCACTTGAAACGGTGAAATCTAGCTTCTTCGGATGAAAATCTTCAACTTTGGCTCTTGATCTTTGATCTTGATCTTCAATCTTCAATGGATGTTAGCACTTGATAGAAGTAGAGAAAGAAGTGAAGAAAATACTGTAGTCGAGTTTCCAAAATGGCAGCACTTCGTCGCTTCGAAATCTGGTGCCAAAAAGTGAGCCGAACCCCTCTATTTATAGGCTGGAACCTCCCTGAGTCGTCGCCCCATGAGTCGGTCCCGACTCATCATGAGTCGTCCACGACTCATCTCCTGCCGACTCATCCTTGCCGACTCACGACCTAGCACAGCCGACCCTGCGACTTAACTATAAAACATATACTGCCGACTTAACACTAACCCAGATGCCGACTTAAATTCTACCGACTCAAAGACCTAACGACTCAACACAGCAAGAAGGTCACACGACTCAAACCCAAACCGACTCAACACCTACCGACTCACGACTCAAGACCAGTGCCGACTCAACATAAGTCGGTCACGACCTAAAAGCCTCCGACCTAAGACACTGCCGCGTTTTCCCCAAGTCCTAAGTCGTACGACGACTCAACAATACACACTCACGACTCAACTATGATGCCGACTCACGACTCATCAGGCCCTACGACTCAAAACCCTGCCGACTCATTACCCACGACCTAAGCCTAAACCCCTTAAGTCGCTACACCCTTAACCCGTTAACTCCTTAACTCGGCATACCCTATGAGTCGTAACTCGTTGACTCGGCCACACTTCTTATCTCGGCCCTCTATGAGTCGGTCATCCTATGAGTCGCCTAACTTCTTGAGTCGGTCCATCCTTATCTCGGCCAACACTTTAAACCGCTACCCCTCCTTGAGTCGGTCCCCTATGAGTCGGTCACGACTCATCACTTGTACCCGGGTTAACTTCTAAACGACTCAAGCTAGAAGCAACACAAACAACACTAACAACCTGTAAATTCTACGATTTATCGACACGTAAAAATACGGGTCGTTACATTCTCTCCCCCTTAGGAATTTCGCCCCCGAAATTCCAAGCAAACAACAGCAATCAAAATTATTCCGCATGCCTATCATCCATGGCAATCAACAATCCATGCAACCAATTCTAACCTAGCATGCAGAATTCTAAGACTTAGAACAAGCTACAAATTCATGAGATGTCACGACACTTTAGGGCCATACCTCGAAGAGTTCGGGATGAGCTGCCTTCATCCTCTCTTCCTCCTCCCACGTACAGTCGTTAACATCATCACTCCATTGTACCTTGAGCAACGTAATCGTCTTCCTCCTAAGCTGTTTCGTATCGGTTTCAACAATACGAAGCGGCTTACGAGGTCTCGAAACAACTGGATCAACCTCCAAGTCTTCACAGCTATCAGCAGAAACCACCGTAGTTGGGTCGTGCATATACTTCCGTAGATAAGATACATGAAAAACACTGTGCACACCCGCCATCTTTTCCGGTAACTCCAATCTATAAGCGAGCTTTCCAATACGCTCGATAATCGGGAATGGTCCAACAAATCTCGGAGTTAACTTTCCTTTCTTCCCGAATCTAATGACACTCTTCAGAGGAGAAATCTTCACAAAAACCATATCACCTACGTCGAATTCCAAATCCTTACGACGATTATCGGCATAACTTTTCTGACGATCTTGGGCTGCCTTCATTCGTTGCCGAATGATCTCTATACAATCTGAAGTCTGTCGAATCATCTCTGGCCCAAGTATCAGCTTTTCTCCAGTTTCCAACCAACATGTCGGAGAGTTACACGGTCTTCCATATAATGCCTCATATGGTGCCATACCGATACTCGACTGATAACTGTTATTATAAGCAAACTCCACCAAATGAAGGTGATCTTCCCATGATCCTCCGAAGTCCAAAACACACGCTCTAAGAAGATCTTCCAAAACTCGGTTGACTCTCTCAGTCTGACCATCTGTTTGAGGGTGATAAGCTGTACTCAAACACAACTCAGTTCCCAAAACTTCCTGGAAGCTCTTCCAAAATCTACTAGTGAACAATGGGTCTCGATCGCTCACTATACTCTTCGGAACACCATGGAAACGAACTATCCACTTCACATACAGTTCAGCCAACTTTGATGCAGTCCTAGTCGATCGAACAGGAATGAACCTTGCACTCTTGGTCAAACGATCTACAATGACCCAAATCCCTTCATTCCCTGCTCTTGTCCTAGGTAGACCATCAATAAAATCCATCGACACTTGCTCCCACTTCCATGTAGGAACCTCCAATGGCTGAAGCAATCCACTGGGCTTCTTCTGCTCAGCTTTCACCAACTGGCAATTCATACACTTGGAAATAAAATTTCCAACATCCTTCTTCATACCTTCCCAGTAGTAGGTTCTCTTCATATCCCGATACATCTTATTTCCACCTGGATGAATTGTCAACTTCGAGTGATGACTCTCCCTCAGAACTTCATCTCTCAATCCATCTACATCGGGAACAACTAGTCGCCCTTGCTTTCGAAGCCAACCCTCTCGATCGACTTCAAATCCTTTATCCTTTTCTGGATCCAATCCGGATTCCAAATCACGGATAATCTTGATAAGCTTATCATCTCTCCTTTGCCTCTCGCCAATTCTTTCCACAAGAGTAGGCCTTATCGATAAGTTTGCCAACATCTCAGGTTCCAATTCACATCTAGGCCTGAAATCAAATCCAGCCAAATACTCAAGACTCTTCCATTCCGAAAACATGGCTCCCAAACCTGCATGTCTTCGACTTAACGCATCAGCCACTGCGTTACCTTTCCCTGGAGTATAGGCTATACCAAAATCATACGATGCTAAGAACTCTAGCCACCTTTGCTGTCGAAGATTCAAATCCTTTTGGGAAAACAGATACTTCAACGACTTATGATCTGTAAACAGCTCGAATCTAACTCCCAATAGATAGTGTCTCCACATCTTCAAAGCAAACACAATCGCCGCTAACTCCAAATCATGAGTCGGATAATTCCTTTCATGCGGCTTTAGTTGTCGACTAGCATACGCAACAACTTTATGCTTCTGCATTAGCACCGCTCCTAGTCCAGTGCCACATGCATCGGTGTAAACCACCATCTCATCATTCCCACTTGGAATAGTCAAAACAGGAGCACTCGTCAATCGCTCTTTCAGGATTACAAAAGCTTGCTCACACTTATCATCCCATCTGAACACTTGGTTCTTCTTCGTCAACCCTGTTAACGGTGCAGCTATCTTGGAAAAGTCTTTGATAAACCGTCGATAATATCCTGCTAATCCAAGAAAACTTCTCACATCGGATGCATTCTTAGGTCTAATCCAATCCTGGATCGCTGCCACCTTAGCGGGATCAACCGCTATTCCATTTCCAGAAATAACATGACCTAAGAACCTCACTTCATTCTTCCAGAAGTGACACTTCGAAAACTTAGCCTTCAGCTGATGTTTCCGTAAGATTCCTAAAACAATCCTCAAGTGCGTCTTGTGCTCTTCTTCAGTTCTGGAATAAATCAGGATATCATCCACGAACACAAGCACGAACTTATCTAACTGATCTCTGAATACTCTATTCATAAGATCCACAAAATATGCTGGTGCGTTAGTCAATCCAAACGGCATTACCAGCCACTCATAAAACCCGGATGGTGTCCTAAAAGCAGTCTTCGGCACACTATCCTTCGCCACTCTCAACTGGTGAAATCCCGTTGCCAAATCCATCTGAGAAAACACCTTAGCCTCGTGAAGCTGATCAAACAAGTCATCTATTCTCGGCAATGGATACTTGTTCTTCTTAGTCACCTTATTCAGCTCACGATAATCCACACACAACCTCAACGATCCATCCGCTTTGGTTGCGAACACAACTGGCGCACCCCATTCGGACACACTTCTCCGAATGAATCCTTTCTGCAAAAGGTCATCAACTTGCACCTTCAGCTCTTGCTGCTCCCTCGGTGCCATCCGCCTAAGAGGCATCACAACAGGTCTGGCTCCCTCAACTAGATCGATACGAAACTCGATCTCCCTATGCGGCGGCAACCCTTTGACTTCCTCAAAGACATTCTCAAACTCATTCACAATAGGCACCGATGACAGTCCATCCCGTGGAACAACTAGCGAATACATGAAGCTCATGAAGACGCCTTCTTCATGCTTACATCGTATCACAACCTTTCGCCCTTCCACATTCCCGACTGTCACCTCAAGCCTCTCACAATCAATCCTAGCCGCATACTTCCTAAGCCAGTCCATACCCAAAATAATTCCGAACCCCGCAAAGTTCAGAACAAAGCAATCACAAACAAACGAGCAATCATGACTCGACACAACTAGACCACGGCATATCATACACAAACATGACGAACCCCCCACTGGATTAGTCACAACCAATGGCCTATCAACAATATCCGGTTTCAAACCTAACCGGCCTACCAAATCATCACAAACAAAAGAATGCGACGCTCCAGTATCAAACAACACTCTAACTGGAACACCACAAATAGAAAGAGTACCTTGAACAACCACACTCTTCCCCTTCTCTTCAGCAGTAGGAGCTTTCGAAGACGATGGAACAGCCCCCAAAGCATAGGCTTGCACAACCTGCCTATCTTTCCTCGGTTCTGGACAATCCTTCTTGATATGTCCCAGCTTATCACAGTTGTAACACTTTCCCGGCACTTTGGGATTCTTACAATCTTTGTAAAGATGGCCCTTCTGCTGGCAGTTATAGCAAGTCACTTCACTCTTCGGCTTCTTCTGGCCATCCCTACCCCTCTGTTGCTGTTGTTTCCTCTTCTTATTGCCACTCTGCTGTGGTTTAGATCCTTCCCTGGTTACAGAAACGACAGAACTTTCCCTAGGAAACAAACTCTCATGCCTAAGAGCTTTTTCCACAAGCTTCTCAAATGGATCGTCCAGATGATCCACTAACTGCCTCCCAAGATAAGCATCCAGACCAGTCACAAACTTTTCATTCTTCTGGTAGGGAGAATCAATATACGATCTGGCATACTTAGACAAAGCTTCAAACTCAGAAATGTACTCAAGAACAGGCCTTCCCCCTTGCTTGAGCTCCACAAACCTCTTAAACAAGACAGATTTCTGGGAAGTAGAGATGAACTTAGCTTCAAATCTAACTTGGAATTGCTCCCAAGTAATCTCTTCTTCTGGAGTATCGATGGTGATAGAATTCCACCAATCAGCAGCTCTTCCCTGAAGCTGTCTCGATGCAAGCTTCCTCTTAGTTGCATCCTCAATCCCTAAGTCACCAAAGATTCTTTTGCAAGCATCAATCCATCTCTGCACCTCAATAGTCGACTCCGTCCCCAAGAAAACTTTCCCTCCAAGAGCAGTATAATCCTTGCAAAGCTTGGCAAAATCCACCGGTCTCGGAGCTTGGACTTGAACTCCCACATCCACAGATGATCCTGAAGCTGGTATTCTCCTCATGATTGAAGTCATCATGGCCTCAAACATAGGAGCATAATCAACAGCTTCCCTAGCATCACGGCTACCCCTCGCAGCTTGTCTCTCACTTCGACTCATCCTTAATATCTGTAAATAAGAATGATTAGAACACCTTAAGAAACAACTGCATAAGGAGTTCAAACCCTTCTAAACTACTATATTATATATAGTAATCATCCATCAAATTACAATTACGTCTCTCTTACGTAGTTACATCAGCGAGCGTTGGCTAAAATCGATTAACCTCGCTTTGATACCAAATGTGACGACCGCCCATGACTCCCGCACCAAAACAAGGAAATAATGCGCTGAAAGGTGTGCCAGGCAGCCATGGACGATAGTCAGGGTAAAACAAAACAAAAGAATCTCTATCGCATAACTCACAGCGCATGGATAAAATACAATAGAGAAATATAATATAGTGAAGCTCCATAGAACAGAACATCATCATATAAGCATCACAGTAGTTTTGTACAATCATCTACTCAAATCCATACATGAAAGCCTCACTACAAATCACTCAACCAAATACAGCAGCGGATACCCAGTACATATAGTAAGAAAACTAATATGCAAAGCCTCCTGCTCGTCTTTGTCATCTTCAGCGTAGAACTCCTAGCACAGCACCTGTCACCTGCTACCTAGTCTGCCCATCCCAAACATGGATGAACAGCCCAAGGTAATAAGAGGAGACATAAAACCTTGAGTCAGACAAAGTCTTAGTGAGCAGTAAATTAACTATCAAACATACCAAAAGAGCATAAAGGATAAAAGGAATAGGAACCAAACCATCCCACTCCACCTCTTTCTACAGTGATAGCCCCAGACATACACTAAGGAGAAGCAAGCATAACAACATAGACAATTAAGGTAAAGCGAATACCACTCGAGTCAAGGACGATGTTTTCCAAATACAAACCCCCAAGGCCTAAACCAAGATCAGATAAGCACCCAGAAAACACCGCTCTTGAAGCCGAATGATAATACAACCAAACATCCATGACTCTGGCTATCACTGTTATCCTTGCCTCGATTTCACCGTTAGTTGAATGACCATCTGTCAAGGGCTAATGGTAACCCCGGTTCTAACCATAACTCCGCACACTGCCTTGTGCCTAGGACTTACCTACTTTGCCCAGAGTACTCAACTACCTACCTGTAGTCTTTTGGGTGTCCCGACTACCTTCCTGTAGTCGTTATGGGCGCCCCATGTACTCTTGCTTTTGAGCATGCTAGAACCTTCAACAACGACGAGATCCAAGCCTCCTAGCCATCCTTCTTGACGACTATCCTCATACAAGCTCAAGCTACCTCTTGAACAATCCATTATCAACCAACTTGAACTACTCTTCAAGTTATCAACATGCTTGGAATGATCCCTGCTTGGATTAAGCCAAGACTCACATCATACTTCGCTTCATCGCATCAAAGCAAAGTCTCAACTCAACAACATGGTTTGCCTCATCAAATCATGGCAAAGTCCCATCTCAACATCATCCAATCTATACATATGAGCTTCAACATCCGCTACATATGCCTTAAGCAGCTTTCACCATTCAAGAGCCTTCTTCCATAGCTTTTGAATCCTCTTCCATCCTCTTGTTCCAAATCAACTACTAGCTAACTTGGAAACAATCAAATCAATCATACATTCAAATATCAATCATTCAAACAAGATCTAACAAGCAATATAAGCAATATCAACTATAATGGCAATTTCGTAAATAAGTGAGCAAAAGTCCAACATATGTGAAACCATAGTTTTTAGCATAGATCTATCAAATATAAAACATGGGTTTTGTCTCTAATACTTGTTAAACTAACTTGCATAAGTAAACATCTTCAAAAACCATGGATCTAGACTTCGATCTAAGAAAAATGCATGAAATCTCTAACTTTAACACTCAAACAAGCCACCAATCCAATATACTCCCTTGGATCCGCGTGAGAGATAACTACCACTCACCAAATCACCAAAACAACCTAAAATCAATCAACTTCAGATCTGGACAGCAAGGACTTGAGCTTGATCCGGAGAAATTTCACTTGAAACGGTGAAATCTAGCTTCTTCGGATGAAAATCTTCAACTTTGGCTCTTGATCTTTGATCTTGATCTTCAATCTTCAATGGATGTTAGCACTTGATAGAAGTAGAGAAAGAAGTGAAGAAAATACTGTAGTCGAGTTTCCAAAATGGCAGCACTTCGTCGCTTCGAAATCTGGTGCCAAAAAGTGAGCCGAACCCCTCTATTTATAGGCTGGAACCTCCCTGAGTCGTCGCCCCATGAGTCGGTCCCGACTCATCATGAGTCGTCCACGACTCATCTCCTGCCGACTCATCCTTGCCGACTCACGACCTAGCACAGCCGACCCTGCGACTTAACTATAAAACATATACTGCCGACTTAACACTAACCCAGATGCCGACTTAAATTCTACCGACTCAAAGACCTAACGACTCAACACAGCAAGAAGGTCACACGACTCAAACCCAAACCGACTCAACACCTACCGACTCACGACTCAAGACCAGTGCCGACTCAACATAAGTCGGTCACGACCTAAAAGCCTCCGACCTAAGACACTGCCGCGTTTTCCCCAAGTCCTAAGTCGTACGACGACTCAACAATACACACTCACGACTCAACTATGATGCCGACTCACGACTCATCAGGCCCTACGACTCAAAACCCTGCCGACTCATTACCCACGACCTAAGCCTAAACCCCTTAAGTCGCTACACCCTTAACCCGTTAACTCCTTAACTCGGCAAACCCTATGAGTCGTAACTCGTTGACTCGGCCACACTTCTTATCTCGGCCCTCTATGAGTCGGTCATCCTATGAGTCGCCTAACTTCTTGAGTCGGTCCATCCTTATCTCGGCCAACACTTTAAACCGCTACCCCTCCTTGAGTCGGTCCCCTATGAGTCGGTCACGACTCATCACTTGTACCCGGGTTAACTTCTAAACGACTCAAGCTAGAAGCAACACAAACAACACTAACAACCTGTAAATTCTACGATTTATCGACACGTAAAAATACGGGTCGTTACATAATGCAAATATTATTTAAGTTAATTGAGTTTAAATTAATAAATTAATTGAAAAGATAATGATGTTTTTAAATTGTTATTTGACTTCAGATCTTTAGTTAATTTATGATAATAAGTAAATCTGTTTTCAAAGGTTCATTAAAGTAAGATTTAAATGTTGTGATTATGTAGCTAATCAAATAAAAAGAGGCTTATCTTTAAAAAAAATTAAGTTTTGATAAATTAAAGAATGTGATTAAGTAATTAAATATAATTACTTTGTGTAATTAAATTAGAGTTAATTATTTTGGATAATTAATTTAAGGCTAATTATTGTAAATATTTTAGGAGAATTATTTTGAATAAATTAATTTTATAATTAAGTATTTATTACTTAATGTATTTAATAAATGAAAATTAAATTAATGAATGTAATTAAAGGTAATTAATTTCTTAAAGATAATTACTTAATTCAAAGTAATTAATTAATGATTAAGAGTGGATTAATCAAGTGATTAACATTGATTTAAGACTAGGGATAGTCACTTATCGTAATTAATTAAGAATAATTAATTTAATGGTAATTAATTAATTAAGGGTTAATTAATTAAAGACAATTAAATTAAATGGTGAATTAAATAATTAAAGGTTAATCATTTAATAATTAAAGGTCGATGAATTATAATTAAAGGTTAATTAATTTATTATAAATGGTTAATTAATAAATGATTAAAGAATAATTAATCAAAATTAATTGTAATTTATTAATGTTAATTAACCAGAATTAGTAATTCATAAGTAATTAATCTGGTTTAAATTAATCAGACAATTAACTGATCTTACTTATGAATGTTTAGATTGAATTGGATGCTTTGAATTGTGTGATATTCCTGATATATGATGTTCTTTGATATGATTAAGCTGTGAAATGTAACCTATTATCTGTGATGAAATGAATTTATTTTCGATGTACCTATGTTATTTATCTATGATATCTGAATGAAAGATAAGCGTTATAGTTTATACCTCTTATCAAATATTTTGCTGTATTTGAATATGTGCTGATTGACGATGTTACACTTTTATTGTGTAAAACCCCTGGACCACACTTATACACACACAAATGTGGATTGCATGAGGAAATTGGTTAAGTCACAGATTTTTAAAAAGGTTTTTAAAGTTGTTGAATTTTGAATCCAAACGATTTTGGAAATGAAATTGGGTTGAATTTGGAAAGTCTTTTGAAAAGGAACTTTGAAAGAAAAAAGTTATTTTGAATAACTTGATTAAGTTTGAAGTTTAAATAATTTGATTTAAATTTAAATTCAAAATTTGAAATTAAATTCTATGTTTGGAAACTATGGATTATATGCATAAAAACAAACCCTCTGTTTATTTAGTGTAGGTTGTATGTACCTACGATATATGCCATATGTTCTTTTAATAGTAATTCATTTCTGTGAACGTCAACTATAAGATGGGAATCAGAATAGGACATACATGGCGTGGACTAATGGTGAAGGCATGAAATCCATGTACCCATATTAAACCAAAATTTTCTTCTAGCTAATGGCCTAGGTAACAAAAGTGGGCCAGTTAAGAAAACTTTAAGTGTCATATACTGTGAACTTCATCAGATTGTCTTTATGCATATAACATAACATATGCTTTGGGATTGATAGATATTAAGTTATGAACCTCTGAATTTATTTAAGACTTTGCCATTTTGGGTTGTAAATGTGTACTCGCACAAGGTTTTTTTAGTATATCCTTTTTGTGCATTATTGTAAAACTTAGTGAATGTTTTATTTCTGTGGATTTGAAACCGCCACACAATTTGATGCATCTTATTTTTTCAACTGTTATGAAAAATATTGATCACAACGAATATCATCTATCAAGAAATGATCAATTTATTTAATGTAACATAGCTTCACACGTTTAGGTGAACACCGTTGGTTCATCTTTTAGAAAGTAGACAAAATGAGTGCAAATGGATCACTTACAACTTCCGACCTGTAGCAATAAACAACTATACCTACACCATGTTTCGTAATTTCATCATCTAACCTATTTATACTCACTGAAAGTTCCTACCTTGCACAAAATGATTTAAACTTACTTGCTTTTTTCTGAAGTTCGTTGTATGCAACTAAACCAACGGTTTTCAGTTGTTTTCATATTTTTCTGTCCCGAATAAATATGCATGCACACACATACATATGATATCTGAATAACCATAGTGCACCTAGATAAAATAACATGGAAATTTATTAAATTTATTAACTAACATATGATATCCGAATAACCATAGTGCACCTAGATATTTTGAATAACATTGGACAACATCAGTATGTTCATAATGCAGAATTGTGAAGTATTGCCAATTGTTAATGACATATTACCGTGTGAAATGCATTCTGCCTGAAGAACCTGTACTGAACTGAAAAACATGAAATTTCTGCTATATGATCTATATTTCACACAAGTTTCCTCCTCCACCAGAAAACTAAAACAACATAACACACATGAACTTGTCATATCAAAATTGCTACTCTATATAAACAGACTATTCTTTAATCAGAAGGAGAAAAAGAATCGAAAGATGAAATCGAGCTCTGGAACAGCATACCTAATTTTGCATATGCTACTGCTAATATCAAGGGGAATAGTAGTGAAGTATCTGATGCCCTATAGCAAACCCTCCCAACCCTCGTAAAGTAGGCAGGCCTGGGTGCTTTTCATTGCAATGAACCAAAAGCCTTTCAGTTAGAATGCACTCGTCTACGCTGGCTAAGATTAATATTATACTTTCAAAAAAAAATTTCTACACTATGCACTAGTAATAATATCAAAGAAATTTTCTCGAATCAAGCATATTTGACTATCATAAGGAGAAATCTCCTCCAATTCTGTGTTTGCATTGTGTGTGGCGGGAGGCATTATGGTAGTTTCATTTTCTTAAAAGCATTGCGAATTTCAAATTTAAATTTTTTGTTGTTTGTTTTAAAGATAAAAAACTGTTTGTCTGCTCATATCAGTCCCACGACTGACCTGGAGTTTATTGTTCCCTTCCTAAACTCTGGGTGCCCATAATTTTCCCACACGGGCAGTCTAGAGTTGGATTTTTCAGATAATCAATAATAGGAGTAGATTCGATAGCTTTCGGTCTTAGGATTTGGCAATCGCATTTGGATTGAGTTGCTTCACTTCACCTTGATTGGGAGTTTGAGCTACTTCTGGATTGGAGTTTTGGAGTAAGCATTGAAGACATTATCTTTCCGCTGCAGTTGCCTAGTTTGCTTTACCTTATGCTGGTGTTATATTTTCTTTCCGCTGTTATTGTCTTGTACCATATCTCTGATGTATTTGATATTTATTGTATCATTCAGTTGTATCAGATATTGTATCAATGTTGTATATTGATATTTTTTTTCTTCCGCTGTGTTGTTATACTTAATGTGTTATAAGCTCCGGCAAAACAGATTCGACGTTTGGATCTGCAGCATTTGAATACGAGTGTCGTATTCGGTGTTGATTTTCGAAGGTCGAGTCAGGGTCATTACACGAATAGTCTTCTACCATACATAACAACAATTTCAGCATTCCTCGACTTCGATGTCTTGTCGATGCAAATATCTCTCAGCTTTATGGTATAATTCCACAAGATCCATCGGTAGATCCCATTCCGGTGCAACTTTGAGGTTGGTCTTGCTCGCGACTCTAGATAGTGCCGCCATTAAGATTATAGATAGATCTGGTTTATCGGTAGCTGCCGCTACCGCATTGAACCTTGTCAAATAGCTTCTGATGGTCTTTTTGGGTTTTTTTCATGCTTGATAGCGTCATCACATTATTTGGTCGCGAGACATGAAATTTGAACTGTCTTTAGAACTTATTCACCAAATTGGTCCATGTGCTTATAAACCCATTCTTTAGTTGTCTAAACCACATCGTCGCCAAGTCCGTTAAGTATAATAGGAAGCACGCCCATTGCCTCCTTAGAAGGACCCAAAACCTCCATATGTCAGACGTATCTCAATAGGTGAATCATCGGATCCGACTTTCCGTCGTACATTTCCAACATTGCAAGCATAAAATAGGTAGGATTCCTTGCATTTCGGATATTATAAGTGAACCGATTCCTACTCACGTCCTCTATGCTTTTACGTGGGGGTCCACCCTAAATTGTCCTCCTTACCAAGTCAACAATTCAGTATTTACCATCCAGTGACGGACTTTAACTAAAAGCAATGTTATTCTCTGCTTTTATGGAGGAAATCTTGCACCTACTTTGGTACATACTCCTCTGGCTGCACATTAGCGTTTTGACCTATCCCTCTAGCTTTATTCCATCCACCGTTCCTAAGGAAAACTTTGGCACATATTCCTCTGGTTGTTGCGCATTTGTATTTCGATGTTCATTTTTGACTCTAGAATTGTTTGCTCCCGACAATCAAGCATATTCTAAATTCACAACACCGTTGCCCTTAAGTATAATTCTCTCGATATCGAGTTGATTTGGGTCGGTACCGAGTTGTACTGTTTATAGGGGCATGTTTCTAATTTTCTTCACTCCAACTCTTGATGTTCCTACGTTAGCTCCTTGTCTTTTATTTTGAATTCTAGAAGCACTAACTATTCCTTACTATCCCATCTTTCAGAGAAATCATTCAAGCATTTCCTGTTTTCTAGTTATCACTCCATTCTACATCTCCTTCATCATTCTCTCTATCTCTTCTTCGATCATGTAAATGGATTGGTGAGAATTTAAGGACACCTCCTGGGTATGCCCATACGCTGGTTGGCTTCCTTCAGCTTTAGCTCTAGTGTTGGGTCTCTTCGTATTCTCCAAATTTCAGATCCAAGCTTCTAGTTGTGAAATTTAGTTTCATTATCAATAAAAGCACCAAAATGTTAACCCTAAAAATGGATCAACATCTAGAAATCAGATGAAAGCATCGGTTCGAGTAAACATGATGAAAAAAGCAGAAAAGTAAAAGGAGACATAAAATTTTTTGTAGTGGCTCGGCGTAATCTCCGGCTTACGTCCACTTTAATCTTTTTATTAGTTGTTCTCTCTCTGGATTACAACTACTTATCTCAGATCTGAACATAATTTAGTGAATCTCATATTACAATTGAGTTTCTAGAATGTTTAAGAGGTAAAGAATATAAGTGAGGAAGGAGTCTCCAATGACATAAAGATTAGATCCGGAGTGAAAAGAAGAAGAATATCCACTTTTGGTTGTAGATTAGCTGGTATATATAGAGAAATAATGGTACTAGGTTAGGAGCCCACATGCACTAAAGCCCGGGAGATTGTCTAAAGTCATAGTAGAAAAATTAGGGACTACCAAGCCAAAACCATATCTTGATACCGACCTATCTTTAGGTCGGTACCAAGTTATATATTTTGGTGTGAGTTGCATCATTCCACTTGCTTTCTTTTCTTTCATTTACTCGAGTTATTCTAAGTCCTTTTTGTTTGGCTTGGAGTTGGTTCTTGCAATCTTCTTGTGGCACTTGAATTATCTTGCTTTCTTGGTTTGCTTCTCGTCCATCCTTGGAATTGCTCATCCAAATCATTATAAAATTGCTTTATCACGAGTTATTGGATAACACAAGATGTGTATGGTATTGGAAAGTGAAATGAGGAGGATTCATGGGTCGGTACTGACCTATGATAGCTTGGTGTGGAGCTATGGCCTTAGCCATTTTTCCATCCAATATTCTAGATTTTATAGTCCTTTTGATAGTGTTTCCAAGTTCATGAATTATTTTGTTCTTGTTTTGATCTTCTAAGTCCAATTGAAATCCGCTTGGCTAAAAACCAAATTAACAGTTACATATAACTGAACTCTCCTCGTTGCCTATACATGATGCTTAGAAACCTTAGAGGTTCCTTTTCTAATCTTGAAATTCACCTAATCACCCTTTAGAGGCAAACTAATAAATAAATTAAAAATCATTTGAAATTCAAAGTGCTTAAACCTAGGATTATAGAATATGGATTCGAAGGTATCAAAGAGTGGAAGAAGTCGGCAAATGTCCATTTGTCATACAAATGCCTCGATCAATTAAAATTAATGGTCAATGGTGTTTGGGTAATGGAACTAGGGTTCAGATTTGAAGATTTTAGATTTGGTGACCAATTGGTGGAATTGATGACATAGATCAATTGGTCTCGGTAAGGTAAATAAGGATTTAGCTTCAAATTGACTAATCGTTGATGTAGGTGGTTGGACACTAGCCTAAAAGCTTGGTAGCGGTCTGTTTTGGGGTACGAAGAGGTGGCATAACCGGAGGCATGGCTTAGTCGGCAGCGTGAAGCTCGAGGAGCCAGTCTTAACGGTTGGCGATGTCCTTTGAATGGAGGTGTAGGGAGGAGATGTGGCCAGTCGAAGTTCACCTTGGGGAAAGCGTGGGTACGGCAACACGGTAGTGGGCAAGTAAAATTGCAAATAAGTCCCTCTTTATTAATTATTCACAAACTAGACCCTGAGACTTCTAATCATCATAACTTTGTATACGAACTCCCATTCACATGCGGTTTATTCCATTAGACTCATGGCATTCCTTATGATTTGATGCTTGGTTTGCTGGGTTTTAAGGCTGTTTGCAAAAATGCATTGGTACGAGTATTTAATTTAATTAATTGAGTTTTAAAAATATTAATACATATCCATCAATGAAAATTTTATAATTTTTTTGGTATGTGTTGTCTTATATTGATGACTATTTGGATATTATGAATATTTTGGATTTATTGCACGTTGCATTAATTGCCTATTATTGATTGTGTATACTTAGATGTTTAAGCGTAATTAATTTTGGATTTAAGATGGAAAAATAATTAGTTAACAATAAAATATATAAAATTGGGTAATGATTGAAAAAGTAGATACATAAATGAAATATGAAGTTTTCTATAGATTTTGAGTGATAATTGCAAACTAACAGCAATACAAAACCTTTTATTGAAATTAAAGTAGGGAACCTAATAAAGTAATTGTGTATGATTTGTAGAGAAATTCATAGATAATGAAGAAAACTCTATTTTAAACTATAAAATTGGGAATCTTATTATTACTTATAAACTAAAGTGGGATTTCTCAAGTAGTAATATGATTATTGAGTAAATGATGATATAATTGATTTTTATGGAATTTGTTGAAGATATTACTATTATCTTTTGAGTACTAAAATAAAAGGTGGTTTGGAAGATGATAGGAATAGTAAAGATGTGTTTTAAGAGTATTTTGAATTAAATTTATTACCATTCAAAGGCAAATAACAAAAAAAGAGTTTTGAAGTATAATATAGAATATTGTTATTTTTCTACATAAGTAGTAATTAACTGAAAAATATTAAGGCAGTTTAGATATATATTATTATTTTGGCATAAAAAATAATATTATTATTTAATAATAAATTTGATGTATATTATTGTTGTTGATTACAATACGACGTTTAAGGCATTTAAAAGATAAAAGCATAATAAAGGATTTTGGCGTCTATTACTGTTTTTGGAGAATTATTATTATTTTGAGATGAAATAAATAAAGGTGCTTTATAATAAATAATAATAAAATGATTTTATACGTAAAAATAAAATAATCATTGTAAATATATTATTTCAGTTGGATTTGATATGTAGTTCATTATTGATTTGAATTATCACATATATTGTTATATAACAATGGCATATTTTTTGGATGCATGCGCAAAAATTTCCATTATTACTATGTTCCGTGTAGTTAATATAGTTTTGCCGTGTTGATGTTGTGTTGCTAATATAGTGGATCAGTGCATTTGATGGTACTGATGTGGTATTGCCATCGTGAAGTGATTGGTGTATGTTTATTTGATTTATACTTACATGGATCTATGCAGTTAAAGCCCCACTGAAGCCTCGTAAAATCCTTGCTATATCGCATAGCGCTCTTGGATCACTATGATTTTTCAATTTAACGCTATTAAACAGCAGTTTTGCTTTAAGCCCTGTTATTTTTCATGTCACAAGCTAAACTAAGGCTTTTTAGCACCCGTATTAGCAACATTACTATAAGAAGGTTGCTTGGGATAGTTCTCTATTAAACCAACACAAAAAAGTTTAGATAAAGACCTAATTTTAGGGGATAAGTGCACAATATTAGTTAGAAATTTATTATGGTCACCAAATCTAGACTGCGTAAATTATGATATTCTTTTATTTTGTTATATAAGATTAAACGATATTTCTTTTTCCTATGCAAATGATGTGAAATCGAGAATATATTAACTTTAAGTATTTGATTTAATATCTAAAGAAGCCTTTCGCACCTTCGCTAATTTCCACTTTATCCCTGCTACAACCTTTTGTAATTCCATTGCTTTGAACCACTAAGCGCTTTAACTGCATGGGAATGGATGAGGTTTAGTAATAGTTGGTGTTTTAATGTATGCAATTACTTTTGCTGTTCTTGGCTTATTTGATGTTTGTGGTTGATATTGAGTATTTTTGATGTTTGATGATTGAGTTTCTATTACTATTATTACCTCATATTTATGATGATTGATTATGATGACTTAGTAGTACAGTTTCCTGTTTTCATCATTTGCATGGTTGTAGTGGTCGTATGGATGCTATGGTTATTATGCTAACAAGTATTTTAATGTAGAAAAAAAGGAAAAAAAAACATAGCTACATGGGCTTAATCCCCAAAAGGGTAAGTGGATAGTCTTTTCTTATGCAATAGCTCATGAACTTATGGAAAAGGTGTATAGGGTTAGATGCAATCCATGCATAGTTGATACCTTTTCCTTTTGTTACATATTTGCAAAGTTGATAAATGAAAGAAAGTAAAATAGAGAGGGATGGAGCTTTGATTGTATGGCACACTGACAGGCTGTTTACCTAAAATTATTTCCTATGTATTATTGTTGTATTGCTATATAAATTTAATTGTGTTGATGCATTAAAAGGTTGAGATGTTCTATTTATTGTAATGGACCTTGTATGTTTTATTAAGATATATACATATTATTTATTTCAGTTTTGTTTTGATTTGACCAAAACCGCTTTCCCAGTGATTAGGTGCTTTGACTTTGGTGTGAGAACTCACAAGTTAAAAACTTGTATAGTGCGATTCGAAGATATATTGACATGTAGTATGCTGTATACTACCCAAGACTTGTAGTACTAAGGTTAAAAGCCTTAGATCTAGCCTATCTTTAAGACCTTAATACTTGCCTCTAGGCATCACCATTAGAGCCTGCCTATCTCCGAGCAATAGTCTTAGACCTTGCCTATCTCTAGGCACCGGTCATAAGGTTAAAAGTACAGAGAAAATCATCACGACTGACCCTAGCGTTATTATACTCCTATGATCTGATCATGGATTTTAGGATCCCGTCGGTACCCATCTCTAGATATCTATATAACTGCATTTTCAAAACATAGAATATTAAATTATGTTGTTGTTCACACATCATAAAGTCAAGCTATTGGAAGTGCAGTTCCATCGATTCCCAATACCAATTCATTTGACAAACATAAGAATGGAAAACTCTGGCTTACTACATTAGAGTCTAATCAGATATATACAAATATACATCTAAGCGAAATAGCATCTCAAGTGCTAACTATTCCACGCTATCGGAATCGAAATTCCAGCAACAGTCTTCAACTTGAAAGGTCCGTCTCCAAGCTTATGTTCAATTGTGAAGGGGCCTTTCTAGATTGGGCTAAGTGTCTCTAGACTAGGCAAGAATCATTTCAAATCGAGTTCATCAATCTCAAAGGTCTGGTTCCTGACCTTATCTTGAATTTTTGTGCTACTCTTTTTTGTTGAGTAGCTAGCTTCTCATTGATCATGTCAAGGGACTCAAGCAATTCCTCATTTTCCTTGGTTTCATAATGAGTTTTTCAGTGAGAAGGAACTTTTAATTTAGTTGGAATCATGGCCTTTGATCCGTAGGCCAATGCAAATGTAGCATGGCAGGTCATGGACTTGTGAGTCGTTCGGTAAGCCTACGGTGCTAAGGGAAACTTATCGATCTAGTTGGCTTGGCCTTCGTCAATTGCTTCTTCAGGATAGATTTGACGATCATACTCACTACCTCCACCTATCCATTTGCTTTTAAGTATGTCGTAGCTGCAAAGCTTTTTTCAGTTTGATTTTTGTTGCACAAAATCTTTGAATTCGACGCTTTCAAATTAGGTTCAAGTTGATCGCTTTTTTGTAGCGATTGTGGTCTGTGGTTCTGCTTCTACCCATTTTGTGGAATAATCAACTACCATAATGGCATACTTCCCACCTCCTTTGGACTTTGATTGCATACTAATTATATCAAGTCCCTAAACTACAAATGGCTATGGACTAACCATTTGTGTAATCTCTATGGACGGGCTCTAGGAATCTTCATAAATCTTTGGCACCTATTGCACTACCTACTGTAATAAGCTACATCCCGGGTGAATGTTGGCTAAAAGTATCCATAACGAAGAATCTTCCTTGCCAAAGTTTACCCCTCAGTGTGATCACAACAACTTCTTTCATGTACATCGGCCAAAAAATTCTTGGCCTATTCCTTGGTGAGACACCATAGCGGGGAAGCAAATAATCCTCTCATATACAGTACTCCTTCCTAGATAATAAATCATGGTACTTTGAGTATGTGTTTCCTCCGTTCATTTCATTCGTTCAAGAGAGTTCCCTTCAACAAATATTCCTTGATTAGAGTCATCCACGACTAGTTTTCCTCTTTGGCCTTCAAGATCCAATTAACAACCATTTGGTCGATGTTTAACGCCAACAAAACTTCCACTAGAACCAATCCCATAAACTATGCGTCCCCAGAGCTAGCTAGCTTGGCCAATAAATTATCTTTTATGTTCTCCTACTTTGGAACATGCATTATCCTGTAATATTCGATATCATTTAGTAGTTCCAGAACCTTCATAAAATAAGCAACAAGTCTCACTCCCTTAGCGTGAAATTCCTTCTTCACCTGATAGACCACCAGTTGAGAGTCACTATATATATGCAATGCTTTGACTCCTAATTCTTTCTCTATCTTGAGTCCTGCAATCAGCGTTTTGTATTGAGCCTCATTATTTATTTTGGAAAACTCAAGCTTTGAGGCATAACAGGTTGTTCATTTCTTCTGGATTTATAAGAACACTTCTGCCTTAGAGCTATGTTCATTGGATACTCCATTTGTGTGGTTTCCATTGGGCAAGTGGGACCATATCTTCTTCCATTTATCCATGCCTGGTGGCAAAGTCGGTAATGAAATCATCCAATTCATGTCCTCGTAGCACTGTCCTAGGATGGTAAGTTATATTGTACTGGCTTAGCTCAATATTCCACTTCAGTAACCTTTCCAAAGTTTCGGGTCAGCGCGACACTTATGCCAAAGGTTGACCAATCAACACTTGTAACACCTCTAATTTGGCATTAGTTATTTAATTAGTTTAGTTAATTAATTAGGCTTTAAAAATGGAATATGTGCAAATGATGAAATTTGCACCATTGCATTCGTGGAAAAATTCTGAGCAACTTTCATATTTGGAGTTTTGCGATTGGATTCCAAATAAAGTTACGGACGAAAAATGTATTCGAAGCGAAAATAATTAAATAAGAAGTAATTAACATTTTTATATTAACTACCTGGGCCCATAGGTTCACCAACCATTGGGGATGGTCAACCCTAGCGGTCGACTGATAACCCAAGGGCAGTCGACCAGGGGGCTCCAGTACACCTAGGCCGCAACGACCCGGATTTAATCTATTTCGATCTAACGATTCCGGTTGATTCCAACGCCTATAAATTCAAGCATAGCCCTTCTTTCTCTTCTCATATTTTTCTAAAAGCAATAGCGAAACTCTACCGTTTCTTATTCTCCAATTTCTTTCTAAATTATAAAAGATAAGATATTTGTATTTATATTCATGCAAATCAGAGAAGAGTAGAAATTTAATAAAAAGAAGAAGATAAGAGATTCAACTATATGCATATTTAAGGTAATTTATATATTCATATATTAGAATCTATTTTCTCTCCCAATCCTAAATCTATTCTCAGATATGTAATTCTAATGTATGTATATACCCTTTTACATATTTCTTGGATTAAGAAGGACTTAGAGATGAATCAAAGATTCTACTTCAGATCCGGAGATTTGAATCTCTTTTAAAAGGTGAGTGGGATTTTTATAGATTGTTATAATATTAAAATTATCCCGTTGGTGTTTATTTGAATTTTATGCCTAATTGGATAATTATATATGAGTTGTAGGCAACGAATTGAATATGATCTAAATATAATAAATATCGCCTACATATTCTTGTTTATGAATTGATTTAGCATTGTATACAACCTGATCTAGAAATTAGTCCCAAAAGTATGAATTTAAGATACTGATTTGAATGAGATTTATTCCAGATTTGAGATATGTTGTATAATAATATAATAAATTTACCCTAATCTTGTTAGAATGTAAATTGTTTTATATTTGAAATTGTTGGAATTTAGATCCGTTTAGTACTTGTAAATTAGTTTGATTTCTTTCCCTTTAAGAAAGATACAACGTCTAATCTAAAAAGGGATATATGCAAATAGAAAGAGAAAACGATGTGTAAACTATGAATCATTATAGTTTACACTGTCTATTTCAATAATAAAAGTAGTGATTATTCCTTGTAATTTCAAACAGTGCAATCTTTTATATTTTAAAATTAAATCTTCTATTTTGGACTAATTTATGAAAATTGCAATGGGTAATCTTTTTAAATATGATTCCAACAATTTAACATGGAAAGGTACATTATAGTAAAGGTGTATATCTAGAACATATCTAATAAAAGTAAATATTTGTACGTAATCACTACGCTTATAATAATTAAATAAAAAACTAATAATAATGCTTACGTGTAATATTCGCATTTAGGATAATTAACTAATGAGAAAAGAATTTAAAAGGTTGTAACTCCAATAAATGGTAATAAATATGAGAGTTGCATTAACTTAATGGGGTAAATGGATCAATATGACTAATAAATAAAGAAGTTGAAGTGATAAAAATGGAATAGATATAAAACGTTGCTAATTTGAAACTAGTAATCATACATAAATGTCTTAGAAAATGTCTGTTAGGATTTTATGGACAAACTGACATTTATGAGCATTAAATAGGAATTTATGGGTAGATAAACATTTAAAGTAAATCTTATTGCCTTAGACAAAAAGGGAATTAGTAAGCTTAGTCCAATGTCTAGCTAAAATAATATAAATAAAGACTTCGGATGGTTAATGGGACATAGTAGGTTAGTGATGGGGGGTCTGTAGATTCACTCGATGGAAGACTACCCTTCACTTTAAGGCTATCAGCAGTCGAGTGTACTTACTACTGATGTGAGACATCACTAATCCAACGACCCATAACGATGTGAGAGATTGGGCTTGCTTTCTTAATTGGAAAGTATTAAATAGCCCAAATTTGAAATTACAAGCGGTGAGGGATATCTCCGTAGGGATTTGCTTTAGGTTGAGGTCTTAAGTGGCTGAAGGGTCCGTCTCTCTCCCAAATAGAAGTATTAAGCAACCTAGTGAGATTCCAACTAAATAAATAAGGATGTCTTTAAAAAGGGTTTACTTCAGCATTAAGGTCTTAGGTGATTAAAGGGTCTACCTCCCTACCGAAAGAAGTAACCTAATAAGATGCCATATTTATAATTGAAGAGTGAGAGTGGATATCTCGAGAAGGGTTTGCTTCAGGTTTGGGGTCTTAAGTGACTATAAAGTCCTTCTTTTTTCTAATAAAAGAAGTATTAAGTAACCCAATGAGATTTTCAAGCAATGACAGCTTGATAGTACCATTGAGGAGCATGCTTCTAAAAGTAAGTCTTAAATGATGGGGTCTACCTATTTTCAACTGGAAAGTATTAAGTGTCTTGAGTACAGTCTCTTACATTGCTAAAGCCGAAATAATAATAGTACCATTAAGGAGCATGCTTTGGCGATAGGTCTAAAATGATGGGGTCTGCCTCTGTTAAGGTCTTAAATGACCAGAGTCTGCCTATTTCTAATAAAAAGGTAAGTGGCTTGGGTACTGTTTATTACATGACTGCGATTTTATCGACGATAAATGTGGTATTAGTTGGACATTAAATGTCAGAATCCTTAAATAATGGTTAAAGGTCTTGTAACTAGGACTCACTGACCATTCATAACATTATTAGGAAACCACCTTGGGAATAGGTCTTTAAAGACAAGGTCTACCTCAGTTAAGGTCGTAAATGACTAGTCTGCCTATTTCTCTTTTAAAAGTATTAAGAAGCCCGCTTCATATTTAGAAGTACTAAGCGGCTAATGGGTTTGGAAGTGTTGAGTGGTTGATATGGCTTCATTAGTATTTTGTACCTTGAGATGGGGTAAGTAAGAAATCATATGTGTAATGCAGGTTAAATTAGAATTTCTAACCTTATTGAACATAACAATTAAATGGAAACCTATCGGTATAAGTTTTACGTTATGGACAATTTATATTTTTTCCAGCCACCAGAACACTGTTCTGACCCTCTCCTCACTACAACTCATAGGATAGAATTTAGAAGAACGGGTCACTGGAGCTGGATGTACTTTATTGTTGGAGAGTCTTCTTTCTATCATACCCGATGTTGATATGACAATCTACAATCTAAGAAATATTCTTAGTTCCAAAATATTCTTATCCTATTATTGTTTTCGATATGAGTTTAGATTTCTATCAATCTCTGATAATTATCGTGCTTATTTGCAAGTACCAAATCTCACGATCTATGCTTTAACTGGACTTGGCTTTCAATTTTGTCAAAATTTAGGATTATTAAGGTGAGGGTTATTACAATACTTTTATCAGATAAGCCCGGAAGTAGGGTAAACAATTTCCTTGAAGCAATCAATAACTAGTAAGCTAGATTTTCTAACTTTGGATAATTCTTCTCCGCTCAAGTGAACCGTTTGCTGATGTAATATACAGACCTTTGAATTCTGGACTCCTCATGGACCACGGCTATACACAAAGCATGAACAGACATTGCCAAGTACACCAACAATAGGGCTGTTAATCAGATTGGGCGATCCTTTATCTGTTTTTCCCACCCAAAATTTTGCACAACTATTGTCTAGTTGGAATAATAATGGACCGAGCTTGAACAATAAGTTTTGTTCGATCAATATTTCGAATTCGAGTTCAGATACATAGATGTCCGACCGAATTTGTCTATGAACCAATCTAAATTTAGCAGCAATCTTTCAACTTTTCTGTTAAAAAGGCGAGTTATTAATTACATGCATTGAAAATGCAAAAAAGGAATGATGTGTCGTTCCATTTTCTATCTTTACCCAAAGATAATTAAATATCTCGTGGATTCCATCAATCATAATTTCCCATGTGGGTCCTACCTATTAAAAAGCAAACTATATACTACTATTTATACCTACAGACGTTATCATCAAATCAAATTACACCTTCCCTTCCAATTCCAAAACCTACATATATTTCAATTAACCTTGTCATTTTAATTAAGCTTTAGCCATGGCAGCTTCTTCGAATCTCCACGTAAGATTCCTTCATTTATTTGATTTGAGATTAATTAGAGTAATGTACATTCTTATTATTTCTATTTCACTATGTAACATTCCCTATCTGGAGGCCTGAATCTAAGCTATACAGACGTCACAGTCAGCCATAGTATTAACTTCCGGCGACCAAACACAGTAATGTTAATAATGTCCATAATATCAGAAGCACTTGAATATGAAATAAAAATATCAATGATTTAAAAACATTTTTCTGATTATATTTCAAAACAACATTTCATATTCAAATTACATAATCCTAAACGTTTCCGACGTTCTGGTCAAATATAATTATTACAAAATACGCCAAGAGCGACATATAAAGATGCCGCCTTGGATGACCAGAGTACTAAACAGTCATAACTAACTTAATACAACATAGCGGAATCAAACAAAATAAAACGAAAACTCCTAAATAGCTATCCGTCAGCCACCTGCTCATCTCCAGAAGCTTTATTTTCCTACCTACTAAATACCTACAAATCCTCAACCCTCTGCCTATTTAAATCAATTTTGAGCACCCGAGAGTTTAAGGGGAAAAACATAAACTTTGAGTCAGACATAAAACCTGGTGTGATTAACAATATACATCACGCTTATTTGATATAAAGTGTGACCACGTTGCTTAGGGAAATGGGTTTTCCCTCACCAATATCCTTTTAAAACATGTCTATTGCAAATCATAATCCTGCAACCAAAACTAGTTTCCATAAAGCATTATCATGTAAACATACATATCAGGTAACAAATGGACTATCTATCTGAACATTATAGTTTTGTTTGGCTAACTACTAACCTTTGGATGACTTTGGCCTACCAGATAATATAAATAAATAATCTAACATCTGTTAGATACTCCTCTTATGAACGGTTTGTCCCTATTTTACTTTCTCTAGTTCAACTGATCCTAATGGTTTTGCAGGCTTACCAATAACCTACCTCTGTACATATATATTCCCTTCTGTGTGTATTAGTCTTACCTATGACAAAGCCCCACACTGGAATTTTGGACTAAATTAGCTAGGGACTAATAGCTAATGTATAGGGTGACCCTATACCAGTCCCGTCCGGTATACAAATACCCGAGTCATTTTACTTAGGGTAATCTTCCCTTAAAAATTTTCTTCGAAAACCCTTTCATTTCGAATTGATCTAAACCTTCAAATCATACTTAAACAAGGAAAATATATAGTCTATGGTTTACTCAAAATCACCTTGTCATGTTATATATATACTTTATACAAATATTTGTTGATGAAAAAATTTAAAGCTTTGCAAGTACCCCTTTCAAAACCACTGAAAGTAGCTCTTTCGAAACCAAGTAAAACCTTTTTATAACCTAGGCCAAAAGGCCAAAACATTCCTTTCGAAACCATTGAAAAACCATTCCTTCGAAAGTTATAAAACCTTAAACATCCCGTCTTTGAAACAATTAAACATTGCCTTACGAAAACATTGGAAAACCTTTCCTTTCAAACATTTTGAAACCATTGGAGAATCACCCCTTCAAAACCTTCATTAAAACCTTTCAAACGCATTAAAATATCAACCCTTTCGAAACATTTGAGTTTAAGTAAAACAAGTGGAACAACCTTTCGAAACCATTTAAAACTATCTCCTTCGAAACTTAAGGGTTCTACCTTCGATAGAGCAAAAGGGTCATAAAACTTCTAAGTTGAAAGCACTCTTTCCAAAGAATTTCCTACGTAAAGAAGTGATGGTGTCGAAACCAACCTTCGAAAAGTAATGGAGAAGTGGCTTATGTTTTATAAAACAAAATAGCCCTTTCGAAGGCATCGCTTCGAAAGGTAGAAAGCGACAACAAAGGGATTTCGACCTCGAAGAAAGCATTGACTTAAAATAAAGGCGCAACCTCTTAGAAACCATTCCTTTAAAATCATTTGACCTAGTCGAAAGCCAACCAAGTCGAAAACATCCCTTTCGAAAATAAAGTAGGCAAGCTTTTCATTTGAAAGCTAAGTAAGGTTCTGATCTCCTTCAGAACCCATTATTTCGACTTCATACCTTCTGCCTTTATCCAATTTGCTACGTACCAAGACTCGATACTGTTTGCAATAAAATTGGTCATAAACACCCAATTGCTGATGAAAGCACCAGTTCACAATCACAGATCTCAGATAAAAATATGTAAAGAATAAAAGATGAACACTCAGAAAATTCAAAAGAAAGAAGTAAAAGCACAGGATTTATAGTGGTTCGGCAATCCGGCATATGTCCACTTTTGAATTTTGACGACTTCATTGATATTCTCTTGATGACTACAACCGATTACAGTGAATAACAACAAGTTATAGTTATGAAATTTGAGCACAATAGCAGAAATGGAGTGCAGAGTTGATTTCGGCAGAGTCTGGACGTAGAAGAGCCAAAAGATCCTTCTTCTGTAGGCCCTGAGGCTCTATTTATAGGCGTAAGAGGCTGATATCTTGCTCAAACTTCGGGAGACCCCTTCTGGCACGTGAGAGGGCCACGCGATCGATCCCATGCAATTTCGACTCGATCCATGATCGATACGAACCAATTTCGTATCGGTCAAGAATTTGTCCAATGGAGTCGAAATTTGGTGTGAACATTCCTTAGCTTGTACGTAAGCTCCTGTGAAAATTTCCACAGCATTTGGACCTGTGGATTGCGAGATATGATTGATGCAATTTTGTGTTTTCTTTAGGCTGCTTCGTTCAAATTGATACGTTCGTATTGACTACCTCGACTCGATACGGAACACGTTCCCATGAGTTGATGTGGCGCGACATTCCTGGATGGATCCACTCTTCATGCCGAGTTGGCCGAGTCTTCTTCTTCCATGCGCCCCATTCGTATCAACCTGGTGGGTCCATCTCACATCGATGTCTTTACCTCTATTTCGTATCGATGCATGAGGTTATTTGGAGGTCTATTCGTATCGATGGAAGGGGGACGTCATTCGCATCGATTCATGATGTGCTCTTTGTATCTATTAGAATCGATATGAAACACATGAGTGAGCGGATTGATACAAAGTGACAATTACCCATGGATATGAACAAGCTGGTGATGAACGATGCGAAGTAGGAGGGGCTTGGACCGATACAAAACGGGGCATGCTCGATGGATATAAACAATGGCTTTGCTGATCGATATGAACAGCATAGCGTAGATGGATTCGAATGTATGGATCCGAACTTGGGTTTTATGGATATGAATAGGGCCTTCCTGGATCGATACGGATTAGATGGATACGAAATGGTAATGGTTGGATGGATACGAAATGTGCCAACCCGATGGGTACGTACGAGAACTATATTCTTTGCATCGATCATATCTTGAGCAAACAAACTCAGATTAACATGAAATTTGGAACGCTGGCTTCTACAGCTTTGGACGTCGTGCCATATCAATTATAGCTCGATCCGGACTCGAACAAAATTCGTCGATATCCATAGCATCCATGCGTACAACCGATCTTTGAGACGAACTGTCTTTGGTTATCATTAGATTTTTTGGTATCATGGCCTTGCTAAAAGGCAGGATAACAGATACCATGCACATTAGTTTCGATGATAATGGAAGTGGAAATACAAAGTTGGAACCCCAGTTGCCGAAAGTGGTGAAACAGGTAAAAAGCCTGTCTAAACAGAATTTTATCGATTTTAGGATAATCTTTTCAACTAACCTGCCTTATTTGTTAAAATATGATTGGTTGCAAATTTTCTTTTCCAAAAACATAACCGGAATTTCAGAATTAAGTAGTTTAAATAATTTACAAAATACCTCATCTCCTTTTATAAATATATGAAACATTTAAGTCTTATACCTTAAATAATTTTGTATATCCAATAAAACACTTAGGTAAATTTTTAAAAAATTACAGAAAATCATTTTTAATATGTTTTCTAACATATATTAGTTTCGGACCCAAATCAAATATTAGTTAGCTGTAAATAATTTTAAACCCAAATAATCAATTTCTTCACTTGGAAATTAATACAAATCCACATTGATTCAGAAAATTATGAAAATTTAAAACCATCTCTAGAGTATAATTTCATATCTAAATTCAAAATCGCAAGGAATTTGGATGTCATTTAATAGGGTTTTCACATCAAAACATATCATAAAACCTATATGAATAAGCAAAAATCATCAACAAGCATATATAAATATTTAATCATTCAAAAACATGGCATAACCTTACAAAATAATTCGGATTATCCTTAAAATCGAAAATAATAGAAAATATGAGATGTGGTCATCGTTCACCTTAGCTTTGAGATTAAAAAGTTTGAGATTTGAATGGATTTGAATTGATTAATCTTCTTCCGTTAGCTTTTTTCCTCATGTTCTTTCTAATGGTGGTCGACCTCAATATTTAATTTTTGCAAATGAATGAATGTGTGAAATGAATTCCTAAGGGTTTAGGGTATTAGAATACTCTTATTCCAACTTTGTCCCTTACCTGTTTGCCTAACTTATTTTGTTTTTATTCATATTAGTTCATTCGTTTACATGGCATGGATACCCCTTATTAATCAGAAATCTCAATCCCCTAATCATTACATTATTTTATTTTATTTAGCTAATTAAATATCCTAAATAACGTTACTAAAAATTAGGGTCGTTACAGACTCCCTTCCTTAAAGAATTTTGTCCTGGAAATTACGATACACAACAAATCAATCTTAAAGGTAAAATATACCATCAGACAAATTAGGATAAGCGTCTCTAATCCTGCTCTCAGTCTTCCAAGTATAGTCTCTCTCATCGTCACTCCATTGGACTTTCACTAATCTGACTGTCTTGTTTCTAAGTCTCTTTTCATCTCTCGCAACTATCCAAACTAGCTTTCTAACTATGGTCAAGTTTGGTTCTACTACCAGGTCATCTAGCACAGTTAGTGCTATAGTAGACTCTGGATCTCTAACATGCTTTCTTAGATAAGAAACATGGAAAATATCATGAACTCCTTCCAAACTATTCGGTAACTCTACTCTATATGCGTGTTTACCGATCCTTTCTACAATAGGAAATGATCCTACGAAACTCAGTGCCAACTTTCCTGATTTCCTGAATCTAATCACGCCCTTCATTGGTGATACCTTAACAAACACATGATCTCCAACTTAGAACTCTAAGTCTTTCCATCTTCTGTCTGCATAACTCTTTTTCCTAGATTGAGCATCCTTCATCCTAGCTCGAATCATCTCAATCTTCTATAATCAAATCTGGACCAAGAACCAATCTATCCCCGATCTCTAACCAATAAACGAGAGATTTACATAGTCTTTCATACAAAGCTTCAAACGGTGGCATTTCTATACTAGTCTGATAACTGGTGTTATATCAAAACTCGACTAAGTGTAGATGGTCTTCCCATCATCCCTCAAAATATGACATACGAGTTCTTAACAGATTCTCCAAGAGTTTGTTAACCCTTTCCGTTTGCCCGTCGGTCTGTGGATGGCAAGTGATGCTCATCTTGAGTTTGGTTCCTAAAATATCCTGTAACACTTCCAGTATCTCGATCACTTACTATGCTACTAGGAATTCCATGCAGTCTAACTACATTCTTCATAAATAACTTAGCTGGAACAAGTGCTGTCCTAATTGTCTTAACTGGAATGAAATGGGCACTCTTGGGTAATCTTTCCACAATGACCCATATACTTTCATTTTCTCTATTTGATTTTTGGCAACCCATCTATAAAATCCATAGAAATAAAATCTCACTTCCATACTGAAGTATCGAATGGCCGAGGAAACTCACTTGGCTTCTGATGTTCGGCTTTTACCTGTTGGCAGTTCAGACACTACTTTATCCAAAAGCCAACATCCTTCTTCATACCTTCCTAGAAGAAACTTCTCTTCATGTCTTGATACATCTTGGTTCCTCCTGGATGAATAGTGAACTCCAAACGATGGCATTCCTCTAAAACTTCTTTCCTTATGTCTCCCACATTTGGAACACATAACATACCTTTCTTTCTCAACCACCCATTCCGGTCAAGACTAAAATCCTTAAATCATCGCTCTATGTTCCATCCCTTAATTTCCCGATCCGTCCAACCAATACTGAATCCTCCTCCTATTTAGAAGCAATCTTTTCGATCATTACTAGTCGAACTTCTAAACAAGACAACACAACAGATCCTCTACTAGACCTAGCTTCAGATCTTCACTGCACTCCGCAAGTCGACAATGCTTCCAAATCCTTCCACTCTGCTATCATTGCCAACACTAAATTCTAATGCTTTCTGCTAAGCGCATCTGCAACCTTATTACATTTCCCTGGTGTATACTCAATTCCAAAATCATATGAAGTAATATACTCTAACCATCTCCACTGTCTCATGTTTACCTCCTTCTGAGAGAACAAGTACTTCAACGACTTATGATCTGCATATAGCTCAAACCTCTCTCAAAAGGTAATGTCTCCGGACCTTCAATGCAAAAATCACTGCAGCCAATTCCAAGTCGTGCGTAGGATATCTAACCCATACGGTCTAACCTGTAGAAAAGCATAGGCAATCACTTTACCTTTCTGCATTAACACCGCTCCTAATCCAGTTCCACATGCATCTGTATAAACTACCAACTCTCGATTCCCCTCCGATACAGTTGCATGGATCAATAAGTGTTCCAAGCTCCGGAATGCTTGTTCACACTTATCGGTCCAAACAAGCTTCACATCCTTTCGCGTTAGCTTGATCATCGGAGCTAGTAGTACTGAATATGATCACTCCACTTTGGGCATCGAAGCATACATGAGTAGATAGTAATCGATCTATGAGTGACCTATATAGCCCTACTGCATGCCCGTTTTTGCCATTTTTCGGTTGATGAGGCTTGAGGCTATGTCTTTACCTTTTAGAATAGTAATCCCACTTGGAATACTAACATTGCCTTTCTAATGATGACATAATGTCAACATTCATGCATACAAGTCGTTTAGGGGATGAACGAACCAGAGACACTACCTCCACTACACCCAATTTGGAATCACCCTCATAGTTAGAACCAAATTTCCCTTGCACTTCAAAACTCCGTATTTGATTCAATACTTTTCAAGATGTCTTCAACTCAAAATGCTTGAGTTAGATCGAAGTGGTTTACAGATAACATTTCATCCCATTCTCCTTGAAACAACTTTCGATAATTTCTGGTAAACTCAACCCCGGTTCTTTAGGAAATAAAAGAAAAGATAAGAGCGGAGATCACCTCCTAGCCGTTAGTGGATGGATTTCCTTATCATCCATCCTAGAAGAACGAAATGAGATTTAAACGCACAATACAACATCATTGGGGGTGACCGTACAATATAACTCACGTGTTTCTCCAAAATATTTCCAAAGTTACGATTTGTTCCAAGTTTGATAGTCGATTATTTAACCATCAAATTAACAAACATTCAAACATGGATTTTGTTCCATATGGGATCCACTAAGCCTATATTAACTTAATATTTAGTAAATAAAATCACTTTATAAAACTTGATCAAAAGATCTTTACACAACACTATTTCCAAAACCCTTACTTCCCCTTTATACTTGGGAAAATATTATACTTATCTTAGGGGTATAAGTATATTATCAAAACATTTGAAAAATTCTCTCTTTTCAAATTCCTTTTGAAAACATTGATACTATAAACCAATCCGCTTATCCTTTATAAAAAAAATCCCTTTTAAAAGCTCATTTCACATTTAAATACCTTTATAAATTTCCAAATCAATTTATAAAATGCTTTTATAAGTCTATAAGTCAATTTACAAAACCTCTTTACAAACCTCAAAAATCATTTATAAATCATTTCCCCATTTAATACTCACTTTATCTTTAAGAAAAATCCTTTACAAAATATCTTTTGCAACTCATCCTTTTAAATCACTTTAAAGAAACCTTTTTACTTAGTAAAATCCATTTTTATAAACAAGTTATTATTTATAAACACCTTTATAAAATAATAATATAACTTGAAAAATTATTTCTAAACCTTAACCCTAAATTGATTAAAGAATTGAAATTAATTCAGAACCATACTTTATAATTCTAAAAGGAGCTTATCAATCCCTATGGTAGTAATTTAAGTTACCATTTAACATGAATTTCACTTTCAAATCACTTAACCGTTTATTTACATAAATCAACATATATGTGAATTAAATTCATATCCAAATTAGGGAATAACATATCAATACAACTCAACTAGCATATACATGTTCAAATAATATAATAGCAGGATGGTGGTTTGTCCTCCTAAATATATGTCCAAACAATTCACTACTTAAGGAAAAATGGGATTTTATACTACTAAACATACGTCCACACCACAAACAATTACAACTAGAATCCCTCTTTTCTCCGATCCGGTTATTATAGCAGAATGAGGATTCGTTCTACTATTACATGTCCAAATAATGAAACAATCAACTTATAGCAGAACGAGGATTTATTCTGCTAATACATGTCCATACAGTCAAACCATTTAAATAACTCATTCACAACTATTTGTCTAGTTAATAGTATCTATATTTGAATCCCTTATGTCATAACCATCTTTGTAAATTAAGTACCTTTAAAACAATTTAATTCTCGGAACAATGGATTTAAAACTTAAAGCTCCCTTTTAAAATAATTAATTACAAGTTAAATTCTTTATTAGATCATCATTAATCTTTATTAAATTTAAACTTGATTAAATTATAAATTAATAAATATTTAAACCTTCAAAAAATAAATTATTTATAAGTTAAACCCTTTATTAATTATTAAATAACAATTTAAAACCTTTATTAATAATTAACCATTAATTCATCTCAATTAATTAATTAAATAATCTTTTAAATAAAACTTAAATAATAAATTAATCATTTAATAAATAATTGTTTTAAATTAGAACCTTAATTAATTTATAATTAAAAATAGTTAAACAATTGATTGATTAAATAACTAAATAATTAACTTTATATTTAATTAATAATTACTTAAAAATAAATCATATACTTAACTCATGATTAATTAAAAATTAATCTTACTTTTAAAGGACAATTAACTAGTACCAATATTTATTTAATTAAGATTAATGAACCTTGTTTAACACTTAATCAATTATTAATTACCAAGCTTAATTAATTAATCATTAATTGTTAAAACCTAATTAACTTTCTAAAATATATTTTTTAAGTTTATAAAACCTTTCCAAAATAATTTTTTAAGTATGTAACTGTATTTTCAAAAATGGGGACCTTTATCAAAACTTCATCCATAACCATTATCGCTATGGGTGTCATAATTTCAAATGTTTCAGCTTTTCTCTTTGGTAATTTAATACTAGAAATCTTACTAACTTTTCAAAACACAAAATAATAATTTGAAACCAAGTTTTTAACTTTTAAAAATCGATTTTGATTACAAACCAAAACTCGTACTCTTCACAAAGGATTCTTCATCAATAAACAAATCTAAATGTTAACTTGGTTACTTTTCTTTGTACAATAACCACATAATTATATACATAATAACTTATTCATATGAAAAACCCAAACAAACAAGATCACACTTTTACATCATTCACAAAAATCTAGACTTCGCATTCAACACACAATAACTTAACCATATGCATTCACATATATAAGCAACATACATATGCGTGCAAACCATACAATAATCCAACCAACAACATTATATGTATAACTATATAACCAATACATATACATATATATATATATATATAAAGAGCATTATTTTCCAAAAAGTTAAGAATCTACTCACCATATTTTGAAAAACTCTTTTAAAAACTTGAAATACTTTAAAACCTGCAAAGCTTGGAAAAACACAAAATCAACTCAAAAATGGGTCATCCCCCCTTGATTTTTGTCCATGTTACTCTCAGAATTTTTTAAAATGGTCAAAAAAAGTTCTTGTAAATTATTTTCTCTATCATTTAAAAAAAAGAATAACTCAATTCGGATTAGTTTTGAGAGAGATATGATTAAAAGAAGGAGAGTTATTTTCGAACTTGAAAATACGGGTCTGAAAATGAGTCAGAAAGAAACATATTTATGACACAAAAATATACAAAATTTGAAAATGTGGTTCAAATTAAAGCTATATTTATTGGAATTCTACATGGTTTGAAAAAAAATAAAATCTTAATTTGGTTAACATATGAGGAAGATAAGATAGAAGGAAGAGGAGAAAAAATTGAAAGAAAGAAAAGGCTATTTATAAGCAAGAGAGAAGGTGAATTACCTACTTACCCTTGTTCTTTACCCTCCACTCATTTTCTTCCACCTCACTACATTACCTCCCTCCTAACACTTCATGCTAAAACATGTTTAAGTACTTAGTGTACTTTATGTCCCCTCTGATGTGACATTATATCTTTTTTCTTTCTTAATTATATTTTAAACTTTATATACCGAAATATACACACATGCATACATACATTATACAAGCCTAACTTATTTAAAAATGTATATGTTTAAGTAATATAAAGAGTTCAAAACATTTTCGATAACTTTTATCCGACGAAAAGGTGAAAAACGAATTCTAGTCACATTTTCGACTTTTTTTCGAGCTTAATGTTTTGTAAAAATATTTGTGAACCATTTCACCATCATTATTTATCATTATTTATTATTAAAAAGAGTTTTATTTTCATTATAAAATCTATATATTTGAATTTTTTTTTAAATTAATTAAGCAAATCAAAGTAGTGAAATTCTGGGTCCTTACATTCTTTCCCTCTTAAAAGAATTTCATCCTCGAAATTACACCTCAACCTATCTTAAAAAACACTTAACACTATACGTTGATTCATATGGTATACATAGATAATTCTTATACAAGTCTGATTCGATCACTAGTCGAATATATAACTTCATTTTCGAACTAGTATCGCTCACCTCACTTTCTAGTACGGACTTCGATCAGGCTTCTTGATTATGAATCTATATTCTCCTTACATAGCTGTAACTATGACAGAAAACATTTGTCCATACCAAAAATCCACATCAAGTGCTCGTCAACAAAATTCGAGTAATCAATCTATATATGGAATGGTGTAAACCACCTCAAAGCCATGTACTTGAATCTTAGATCAAACTATATGGAAAAGAGAGATGATCTACGTCTAGCCTATGCACTTACTTAATTGGTTCTCCTTAATTCCAATTTTATTTCCACTAAATTATTCATGAAAACATTTCGTAAGACTAAATTTAGGTTCAACTTGTATAATATTCCACTACATCCTTAGAGTATATCCCTATCTGCTTCGACTATTCCATTTATCGTTTATCTCCCTAAGAAAACTCAAGATCCACATACTTGGTCTTATTTCAAAAACCTTTTGAATTGAAACGATATATTTTAATCATAGAAAATATATATATATATATATATATAGACCGAGTAACACCAAAACGATACTAAGGAACTAGGTACTACTAAACAATATCATACATTCCTTTATTAATAAGGGTAATATTCAAGAGAAGTGTTTACCATCCGAACGCACCTCTTTCCTAATTTTAAGTTATTTTCGAGCCACTCAAACAGTTAACTTAAGAATATTAATTTTATCCGAAGATCCCATTTTTGAAGCAATACTTCTCAAAATTCCAACAAAGCATTTATCACCAACTTGTTTTGAGTTCGTTTGGATTGAACTTGTTTCGATTGTATAACAATAAAGAGAATAATTTACTAAATACCCCTACAGCGTTCGCCTAGGCAAACATCTGATTGTCAATTAGAAGATTATCCGATCATCATGAAATAATTAAGACTCGTTCCCCCTAACACATCCAAAGAAAATACGTCTTACTAACATTTTCATCTCCAAAATTTTATTCCTGAACTAAAATTGCTTTCAAATAATACTATTATTACCTTTCAAAACCTTAAAAATCATTTTTCAAAAGCACCGGATTTTAGTCCTTAAGTTTTTAACACAAGTTCTTTTTAATTAAAAGGCACATTCCTATAAATCCATTTTATAAATAAATTTCATAAAAAAATTCCCAAATATTTATTTCAAATATTCTAGCTTTCAATAAACATCTTTTATTAAATCAATTTAACCCCACATTATCAATCGAATGCCTTGTAGTCAAATTGTGATACTTAATTCACAAGGTGTTCATTTCAACGTTTTCCCCATTTCTATTTACCTACCCAAAATCTTAAAAAGGGGAGCTACCTATACACACTAACTATAGTCAGCGCTCAAACTAGACGACCATGACTAAACAAAATCCTAATTGATGATAATATAATATTATTATCTCTTAGCAAACAATACCTCAACTAACTTACCATACCATACCATACCATACTATTTTGAAAATCATTCCATTATAGATAAAATAGACTTTGGGGTAAAATTATTTCATTTACCCAATTTCAAAACAACACTGTGCTAGTTTGCCTTGTTCAAGTGTTTAGGAACTCCTATCGATCCCGTGGCGTCTCATATCTCGACCAGAGTTCTTAAGCCACTCAACAGATAAATCAACACAATATAAAACATTTTGTATTTACAAATAAATACGCGTTCTTATATATAATACATTCTTATAGGGTCTTACTTACCCGATCTCACATGAGTTTACCTTACCAGGACCAACATTCTCACTTAACCTTGCATTCCGATACCAAATGTATTGAACGAGCCTTTCGACCCTTGGCCAGCCTCGTGACTATAAGCATCTAGTAAATCAACCTATCAAGGCCTTATATTATCTTCCTAGGACGTGTAGGAGTAAAAGTCTCTTGCTTACCACCAAATAGAAAGCGAGAAACCCCTATCACATTAATCCAACCATTAGAAACAGATCCGATCCCGATCTCTTCAAAACAAATTTCGATAATTTTTGGTAAACTCAAACTCGGTTATTTAGGAAATAAACAGACAAGATAAAAGCAGAGATCACCTCCTAACCTTTAGTGGATGTTCATCCTAGAAGAATGAAATGAGATTTATATGCACGGTACAACGTCATTGGGGATAATTGTGCCATATAACTCATGTGTTTTTCTCAAATGTTTCTAAAGTTAAGTTTTGGTCCAAGTTTGATAGTCGGTTATTTAACTATAAAACAACAGACATTCAAACATGGATTTAATTCCATACGAGATCCACTAAGCCTTTATTAGTTTAATCTTTAGTTAATAAAATCGCTTTATAAAACTTGATCAGAAGATCTTCACACAACACTATTTCCAAAACTCTTACTTCCTTTTATACTTGGGAAAATATTTATACTTATCTTACGGGTATAAGTATATTATCAAAACATTTGGAAAATTCTCTCTTTTCAATTCCTTTCGAAACTACTTACTATAAACTAATCCACTTATCCTTTTTAAATAGTTCCCTTTTAAAAGCTCACTTCACATCTAAATACCTGTATAAATTTCCAAAATTGATTTTTAAAACACTTTTATAAGTCTATAAGTCAATTTACAAAACCTCTTTACAAACCACTAAATCATTTACAAAAAAATTCACCGTTTAAAACTCCTTTGATAATTTTTTAAGAAAATCCTTTACAAAATATCTTTCGCAACTCATCCTTTTAAATCACTTTAAAGAAACCGTTTTTCTTAGTAAAACCCATTTTTATAAACAAGTAATTATTTGTAAATACCTTTATAAAATAATAATATAACTTAATAAATTATTTATAAACCTTAACACCAAATAGATTAAAGAATTGAAGTTAATTCAAAGCCATACTTTCTAATTTTCAAAAGAGCTTAGCAATCCCAATGGTAGTAATTTAAGTTACCATTTAAGATCAATTTTCACTTTCAAGTCACTTAACCATTTATTTATATAAGCCACCATATAATAAAAATGCAATTCATATCCAAATTAGGGAATAACATATCAATACAACTCAACTAGCATATACATGTCCAAATAACATAATAGCAAAATGGTGATTTGTCCTGCTAAACAGATGTCCAAATAATTCACTACTTTGAGCAAAATGGGCAATTTATTCTACTAAATATATGTCCACACAATAACAAATTACATTATAGCAGAATGGGGATTCATTCTGCTATCAATTGTCTAAACAATCAAACAATCAACTTATAGCAGAATGGAGATATATTCTGCTAACACATGTCCACACAATCAAACCATATACATAACTCATTCATAATTATTTTTATACTTAATGGTATCGACATTTGAATCCCTTGTGTTCCAAACCATCTTTGGAAAAGAATTACCTTCAAAACAATTTGTCTCGAGATAAAGGATTTAAAACTTAAAACTCCATTTTAGAATGATTAATTACAAGTTAAACTTTTTATTAAATCATAGCTAATGTTTATTAAATTTGAAATTAATTTGACTATAAATTAATAAATAATTAAACATTTAATAAATAATTTATTTTTAATTTAAACCCTTAATTAATCCTTTATTAATTATTGAATAATAATTTTAAATCTTTATTAATAATTAACTATTAATTAATCTCATTTAATTAATTAAATAATCATTTAATTAAAACTTAAATAATAAATCAAACCTTTAATAAATAATTATTTTAAAATAAAACCTTAATTAATTTATAATTAAAAATAGTTAAATAATTGACTAATTAAATAAATAAATAATTGGCCTTGTATTTTATTAAGAATTGATTAAAAATAAATCATATAATTAGCTTGTAATTAGTTAAAAATTAATCTTACTTTTAAAGGATAATTAACTAGTACTAATCTTTATTTAATTAAGATTAATGGACCTTGTTTAATACTTAATTATTTTTTGATTACCAAATTTAATCATTAATTATCAAAATTAGTTAACTTTCTAAAACATTTTTATAAGTTTATAAAACATTCTCAAAATAATTTTTGAGTATGAAACCAAATTTTCAAAAAAGGGACCTTTATCAAAACTTCATCCATAACGATTATCGCTATGGGTGTCATACTTGCAAATGTTTCAGCTTTTCTCTTTGGAAACTAAATATTAGAAAGCCGACTTACTTTTTAAAATACAAAAGAAATAATTTGAACTCAAGTTTCTAACTTTTAGAAATTAATTTTGATTACAAACCAAAACTCGTACTCTTCACAAAGGATTCTTCATCGATAACCAAATTTAATTGTTAAATTTGTTACTTTTCATTATACAACCACGTAATTATGTCTATAACAACTTATTTATACCACAAATACAACAAATACGATTACATTTTTACCCCATTCACAAAAATATAGACTTCACATTCAAGCACACACTAACTTAACCACATGCATTCACATATATAAGCAACATATATATGCATCCAAACCATACAATAATCCAACCAGCGACATTATATATGTAATCATATAACCAACATATATATAAAAGAAGATTCTTTTCCAAAAATTTATGAATTTAATCACCAAAATTTTGTAGAACCCTTTTGAAAGCCTTAAAAACTTTAGAACTTGCAAAGCTTGGAAAACCACAAAATCAACTCGAAAATGGGTCATATTCCCTTAATTTTTAGCCATTTTACTCTCAGAATTTTAAAATGTGTTCAAAAAAAAAGTTCTTGAAAATTCTTTTCTCTATCATTAAAAAAAAGAATCACTCTATTTTGATTTGATTTGAGGGAGATATGGTCAAAAGAAGGAGTTCTATTTTCAAACTTGAAAATATTGGTCCGAAAATGAGTCAAAAAGAAATATATTTTTACCCAAAATATTCGAAATTTAAAAAGATAGTTCAATGAAAGTTGTAGCAACTAGAATATGCATGGTTTGAAAACAAACAAAATCTTAATTTGGTTAACATATGAGGAAGATATGATATGAGGAAGAGGAGGAAAATTTTGAGTAAGGGAAGGGTTATTTATAAGCAAGAAAGAAGGTGAATTGCCTAATTACCCTTGTCCTTTGCCCTCCACTCATTTTCTTCCACCTCACCACCTTGTCCCCCTCCTAATATTTCATGTTAAAACATGTTTAACATGTTTTAGTACTTAATGTACTTTATGTCTCTCCTGATGTGACATTATAGCTTTTTCTTCTTTTCTTAGTTGTATTTTAAACTTTATATACCTAACGTATACACATGTATACATACATCATAAAATCCTAACTTATTTACAAATGTATATATTCGATTAATATAAAGAGCTCAAAACATTTCTGATAACTTTTATTTGATGAAAGGTCGAAAATCCAAAAAATGAATTCAGTCACATTTTCGATTTATCTTTAAGCGAAATATTTTTGTAAACAAATTTTGAAAACTATTTCACCATCATTATTTATTATTAAAAATATTTTTATTTTCGTTATAAAGCCTAAATATTTGAATATTTAAAATTAATTAAATATTCGCAAATCAAAGTAGTGAAATTCCGGATTGTTACAGACTAATGGACCATTAGTGATTGTAACAAATGTGGACATTTCTCTTTTGTAAGTGATATAAAAAGATAAAGTTCTGCGTGAAAAATTAGATAAAGAGGGATATAAAGACATAGGATGAAAATTTTTAAGAGATAATTTGTATATATAAAAGAATAAATCAAAAATATTTTCAAAATTTAGGCTTTTCCATATTGCAATAGTTTTCCTATTGTATAAATATTTATGCCTACAAATTACTAGTAATGAACTGTATTATTATCAAGAAGTAATAATGTAACAACCCGCATATTTTACGATTATGTATTTAAATATTTTATTTAAATACAGCATCGTTAGTCGGATTATTATCCGAAATGCTACTTTTTGCGTACGGTCGAATTAGGACTCGGGTGCACTTCCATTGAGTTCAAAACGCCATTTGCAACCTTTTTGAGTATAAACTTCGATATGTTTGGAGCTAGCTAAAATTTGACCTTTGCTCTTTAGACTTTGGGTTTGGGTTAGCCTAAACATTAACTCTAGCTCAACCCCCTCTTCTCTTCATTCACTTTCATTTCCTAACACTCCAAGTTTTCATAAAAATGGGGGAAGAGAAAAAGAATTAGAATTCCTAAGCCCTAGTTCCATTGCAAATCCAAGTTCTAACTCCAAATCCAAAGAGAAGCCATTGGTAAGCATCCTCTTCTTCTTCTCCAACTCATTCTCCCTTCAATTTCAGAAATTCCTAAAGTCTAATTTAGGAAATGTTTTTCTTTTAAGCTAAGATTCAAGCTTCTTAGGTTGGAATTGAAGAGTGATTGTTCTTGCCTTGCTATATAGCTTCTCCATCCTTGCTTTCATGAAAAAATGTGAGATTTTTATCTCACATCTAGGTCTATAATTATCTTTGATTGTTAGGTATGAATTCCTAACATCTTTACGTGTTCATTTGATTTTGATTTAGATTGATTTGGTGAATATTCCAATTTTTGGTGTTTTGAAAAAAAAATCTATGAAAATCCTTATATGGATGTTGGACATGTTGATCGGAGTGTATTGGTGAGTCTTTGAGGTTGGTTAGTCGTTTGGCGTAAATCCCTCGTAACCGTCACTCATCCAATTGCTTCCGATATGGTTTGGCCATCATTGGCCTAGGCAAGAAAATGCCCAAAGCTTCAGTTTCAGACTTCTGAAATAAAGGATTCAGACGTCTGAATATTTTTCTAGGTAAAAACTTTATTTTCCATTCAGACGTCTGAAATTACTCGTGTTCAACCAGAAAGGTAACAGGCTAAAATTAGCCATTTTCAGACGTTTGAAATTATTAATTCAGACGTCTGAAATTATTGATTCAGACGTCTGAAAACCGTAAAGGAAATATTTATTTTTCCAGATTCAGATGGCTGAATTGGAAATTTCAGACATCTGAATCTGCTTATCCCATCCCACCTAAGTTGTTGAGTTTTCAATTTTAATCGGTTCGGGTTGATCTGACTTATCGTTATCATCTATCGACTTTGCTGACTTCCTTTATTTGGAAATTTTGGGAATATCCATTCGGATGGATTCAGTATTGATTTTTATGGATTTGATTCATGGCTTCGAATGTGAATTTTGGTGATTGATTGTTTTTACAATCATTTCTGTGATTGGTCATTTTAAAAATACAAAGGTTTCCATACTAGTAGTAAATATCAAAACTCTTTCATCAAAACGATTTCGACACTATTTTATTACAAAACTTGTTCCTTCAACCGTTTTCCAAACTATTTGTATATACAAACCTTTACTCACTCGTATGAGAAATCTAATTAAACGGCTTAGTAAAACAAGTGGTATGAAACGCTTGCGTTTACTTCATCGGTTAATTCTTGGACTTGTTCGATTGAAACTCTTATGACAACTTTCGAGTGGAGATCTATAATTTGTTCGTAAATATTTAAGTTAATCCAGTGGTTATGGGACATGAAGCTAAACTCATCTATTTACTAGCTTATTGTAATTGACACTTCTTGATGATCGATGATGATCATTTTGTGATTTAGGCTAGCAATATGCGATGTCTCTTTGTCTGAAGGGAGACTAAACCCCATTTCTGTGGACTTCGGCTCAAAATTGGTAGGGTAGCGACCTATGGTCTTCGGGCCCTTTTGTGGAACTTCGGCTCAAAATTAATGGTTAGCAACCATGGAATAGCGTTCCGGTTTGTGATACACGTGTCAGTGAGTTTTCATGCTCCCGTTTTGTGATAGGCCTCCCCCTTTTGTGATTTCTAGATTTCTATTGATGATTTCCAGGATTTGTGTTTCACCAATTTTTGTGATTTACATTGATAAGCTTTATCAATATTTGTGCATTGGTGAATTTGTGTTTCACTAAACTTTTTCGATTGGCATAGATATATTTATCAATATATGTGGTTTGGTGAATATGGTGAAGAATATGACTTTCTTTTTGGTGCTTTTGAGATAATTGAGGTATTATATGATTTTGTTAATGTTAAATGAATACTTTACATAGTATGGCATTAATGTTATCATACGTTTTGTCATATCTCTTATTCCATCTCATTTTATCTGATATTTATAGCTAGACTGATCCGTTTATTATTTTCTTATTGAATAATACTCGGGTCAGACCGAGATGTTACAGGTGCTTCTGCTTGACTCCTCATCTGGAAGTATTATCTGACTTTTGTCTAACTACCTTAGAGTTGTAGTTTTTGTTGATATACATTAGAGATAGAGACTCTTTGATGCATACATATTCTTTTGTGTAGCACTTGTATCTATTCTCTTGTGGATCTTGTTTGACCACTACTCTGATGTACACACTTTCATGTGTTATATTCATATCTTTTTCTGCCTTCGTGATATGGAAATCTGTGACCGATTTGTGTTATGCTTATTTCTATATTTGTTTCCAAAGATATTATAGCCACTGTGTAGCAGATTTGAGTTTGTATCGGTGTGTCGGATTTCCTATGCATGTTATACTATCTGACATATCGGTGCTCGCACAAAGCAATTACACGAATGGTCGCTCCTCAATAGCCTTATTCTTCGTGCTAGTTGACGGCATTACTTCGTAGTGTTCTTGGCTAGCGTGAGTATAGAGGTGGGGCGTCAAAGCTTGGTATCAAAGCCAAACTTTGGAATAATGTAGAATAATTTAATAAGGATCATCGTCCTAAGTCCATCTTAGGAGTCGTGCCTTAGGATTTTATTCGAGTCAATGGACCCGTTCTATCCTATTTTCTTTTGTGATGCCTTATTTTATCAATCATTATTGTTTGATATTCATTATGAGAAGAACTTTTTCTTCTTCTTTCTTTCTTTCTTTCTTAAAGAAGAGAAATGGTTAGATCTAACCGTCCCAGCGTCGGTCAATCTAGTGCTACTCCCCAGGATGGAGTATATATGTCTGCACAATAGCTTCTTGATCTTGTAAAGAATGCATAAGCTGTTGGGCCCATTTTAGAGCCTACTCACCAAAAATGCGGATTTGCACGCCTGTGCAGTGATTACACAAATTTGGGTGGAAAGCCGTTCAGCGGTTACGAGGGCGTTATCAAAGTCCAAGCTTGGATTAGAACATGCGATCACATCTTTTCTCGCATGAATCTTACTAATTTTCACCGAGTCCAAGTGGCTTCTAGCATGCTCCAAGAAAGAGAATTAGATTGGTATAAGCTTCTTATTTCTGAAGTAGTTGAAGCGGATCTTAATTGGGAGCAATTTCGGAAAAGATTCGAGTCAAAGTTTGTACCAGAAGCTGAAAAAGTGACCTTGTTCAAGGTGAGTCTTCTGTGATGGAATATGTCACATCTTTCAAATATCTTTCTAAATACGGGGTTGAGTACATTAATACCCCATTGAAGAAGAATCAGAGATTTGTCTATGGCTTAAATAAAAATCTCAAGAAGCCATTACTTCTGAAATTGGAAGTTTCTTTTGACCAACTAATTGATATCGCTCTTCGACTTGAAGAGGCAGATAAGGAAAGTGATGTTGAAGTTGTGGGTGCCAAACCAAACTTCAACAACAACAAGAAGAGGTCTAATAAATTCAAGGGTCCTTATCCCAACAAGAAAGGGAAGCAAGCAACTCCTGTAGCAAAGACTTCTACCTCTTGTGGTGGCCAATGCTACAATTGTGGTTCTAAGGACCATTATGCAAATAAGTGTTCCAAGCCCCTTGCTTGTCGCTAATGCAAAAGCTCGGGTCATTAGATATCTGTATGTCCCAAACTTCAAAGCAAGAAGGAGGGAAATTTAAATGTTGTGCAACCCCTAGTAACACTTCTCATGGTCAAGGTATTTCTCATTCTATTCTTGATGGCATTATTATGTTTCGTGATCAACCTATACGAGTTCTTTTTGATACGGGTGCGTCCCATTCTTTTATATCAAAAGAGCTTGTTGATACTTTTTCTTTGAGTGTTATGGCTTTAATAACTTCTTTGAGAATTGCGAATCCGGTTGGTGGATCCGCAACACTCGGTTTTCTTTGTAGAGATGTCGAGATTATTTTGTGTGACTTTTCTTTCCGAGCCGATTTCCATGTCATGCGTTACTTAGGCTTCGGAATGATTTTGGGAATGGATTGGCTTTACCGTTATGAAGACCATATCCTATGCCCTGAGCGGACTATTTATCTTCGACATCCTCAATCTGTTAAGCAGATTTCTGTTGTACTTAAAGATTCAGATTCCGACTTGACAACATCTTTATATTCTTTAAATCCTCATGATGACGATAATGATGATGAGGAAGATGTCATTTCTCTTATTCATGTTGTTCGTGAATTTTTCGACATATTTGAGCCCGTTTTAGGACTACCACCTAAGCGAGCAATTGAGTTTAGAAATAATCTTATCCTTGGAGCTCTACCTATCACTCGTCCTCCTTATCGTATGTCCAATAAGGAAAATGAGGAGATGCGCAAACAATTATCCGAATTGGAGACGAAGTAATTTATTCGTTCTAGTTCCTCTCCTTGGGGAGCTTCAGCTATTTTTGTGAACAAATCCGATGGTACACTTAGGCTTTGCATTGACTACCGCAAACTTAATGATCTTACTATCAAGAATAAATATCCTTTACCTTGGATTGATGACTTTTTTTGATCAACTTAGTGGTGCTAGAGTCTTTTCACAATTAGACTTAGCAACCGGTTTCCATCAGCTTCGTATTGCAGAGGATAACATTCCTTTGACATCGTTCCGTACTCGTTATGGATATTATGAATGGCTTGTTATGCCATTTGGGTTAACGAATGCTCCAGCTTATTTTGTTGACCTTATGAATCGTGTTTTCAAAGATTTCCTCGATCGATTTGTCCTCATCTTTATAGATGATATTCTTTTGTATTCTAAAACCGAGGAAGAGCATGAAAAGCAACTTCAGATTGTGTTGGAAACTCTTAGGAGCAATCAATTGAAAGCAAAATTTTATAAATGCCACTTTTGGCAATCTCGTGTGAAATTTCTCGGTCATCTCATTTCCGAATCTGGAATTTCTGTGGATCCTTCAAAGATTGAAGCGATTCAAAATTGGAAGAGACCAGAGAGTGTGATGGAAATTCGTAGCTTTCTTGGATTGGCGGGATATTACCGTCGTTTTATAAAAGACTTTTCTAAAATTTCCATGCCTCTTACTAGTTTGACAAAGAAAGGAGTTAAATACATTTGGTCGGACAAATGTGAAGCTTCTTTTCAGAAATTAAAAGAACTCTTTTCCGATGCTCCTATTCTTTTGATTCCCGAAGGGAACCAAAATTTTATTGTTTATACCGATGCTAGTCGTATTGGTTTGGGAGCCGTTCTTATGCAAAGGGATCGCGTTATTGCTTATGCTTCTCGGCAATTAAAGCTGGCCGAGACTAGATATGCCACTCATGATTTAGAGCTCGCGGCTATTGTTTTCACCCTTCGAAGTTGGCGTCACTATCTTTTGGGAGAGAAATTTGTTCTCTACACAGATCATAAATCTTTAAAGTATTTATTTTCTCAAAAGGAACTTAATTTGAGTCAACAACGTTGGCTCGAGTTCCTTCATCATATGATCTTGACATTATTTATACTCTTGGAAAGGGAAATCGTGTTGTCGATGCCCTTAGTCGTAAGCAAAAAGCGGTTGTTTCCATGATGTTATCCGAGTGGAATGATCTCGAGACTTTATCCACTTGTGAGATTCGAGATCTAGAATCCGAATTATGTTCATCTCTTATTTTGTGTAGCCTTGAGGCTCATCCTTCTCTTTTAGACCGCATCCTTAGCTCAAAAGCTAGATCTCGAATTGGCTCTTCTTAGCCATAATTGTAGGAATAAAATTGATATGGAAGGTTTGAAAGATTTTGATATTGATGCTCGTGGCGGTATTCGAAAATTTGATAGACTTATCGTGCCAAATATTCATGATCTTCGTAAAGATATTTTAGAAATTCCCATCATTCTAAATTTACCATTCATCCCGGTAGTAGTAAAATATACGCGGATATGAAACGAATTTATTATTGGAATGGGTTGAAATCTGATATTGCTAACTTTGTTAAGCGTTGCATGATTTTCCAACTAGTTAAAGCCAAGCATCAAAGGCCTGGTGGGTTATTGCAACCTTTGGACATTACGATTTGGAGGTGGGATCAAATTTCCATGGACTTTATCGACGGCCTTCCCCGTTCTTGTTTGGGTCATGATAGCCTATGGGTGATAGTTGATAGACTTACTAAAGCCACCCATTTTATTTCCGTTCGGTCCAACCGAACCATACCTCTTTTGGCCAAACTCTTTATTAAAGAAATTGTTAAATTGCATGGAGTCCCTACTACTATTGTTAGTGATCGTGATCCACTGTTTACTAGTGGATTTTGGAAGAGTCTTCAGAAAGCTTTGGGAACGAAGCTTAATTTTAGCACCATTTATCACCCTCAGTCCGATGGACAAACCGAGCATGTGAATCAAACTCTTGAAGATCTTCTTCGTGCATGTGTTCTTGATTTTGGTGGAAGTTGGGAAGATCATATTTCTCTTATTGAGTTTTCCTATAATAATAGCTTCCAATCTAGTATTGGTATTGTGACGCTCCACCTCTATGCTCACAATAACAAAGGTTATTATAAGGAATAACGTCTGCTATTGCGAAGAATAAGGCTTGTCAGAAGCGACCATCCGTAAGTTATGCCTTAGACGAGTATTGATTACATCGATAGGAGTTGAGTAAATTACTCCCAAAGATATATATTCAATCCAAATCTAAAACGAAACTACGGTGGCTAATGAAAAATTCAGAACAACTCATAACAACAACAACACTGATAGTATAATCACATTAGAACAGAAATATCAAATATATAACGGAAGACATGTCTGGAATACATGCTACAGAAAACGATAGTTCACAAGATCCAAAGGTACATATACATATCCATCAATACATACATAAGATCGGAGTCAATAAACCAAAAGTACTCCTCGAGGACTAGATAAACGATGATGCGAATCCCAAAAGCTGAAGCTGCTACTGAATCAGAGATAGAGATTACCCTGAAATGACTCGGTCTGACCCGAGTATTATTTAAAAGAAAATAATAAACGGATCAGTCTAATTTATTCTCAGAAATAAGCGAATGATAAACAACACTTAAATAAATAATTATGGTCTCGAATGAGACGATACAGTATAAATAATCAGCATAGTTTAAATGAAGAAATCTCAATTTAAAGTTCATCAAAATCAATTTTCATACTCACAATTGAATTTAAAACAGCAATATGCAAATTTATAATCTCAGATGAGATTATACACCAACTCAACTTCCAAATTCATAATTGAATTCAAAGCAGCAATTCACAAAATCTAGAAATCAAAATAGATAACTAGAAAACCGCAGTCGCAAAATCTAGAATCAAAATAAGATAACTAGAAAAAATCAGCATAAAAGTGGATCGATCACAGCAGATGGCGGGTTTTAGCTACGCCGCACGTGCATCTCAGATGGCCGAAGCCTACCGAGTACTATAAATTTTGGCGCCTATCAGATGACCCAAAGGTCCGCAGAGTGACCCGAAGGTCTAGTAGTGATAATTGACCCGAAGATCCATCAGATGACCCGAAGGTCCAACAAATGACCCGAAGGTCCAGCAGAGTGGCTCGAAAGCCCAACAAAATCATCAAAATCATCAAACAACAGAAGTTACAATTAACGAGTCCGGAATTAACCGAAATAGTAAAAGCGTGGTTCCATACTCCGCACTTTTGCTAAATCGTTTAAATCGCTTCATCGTTTCCTTGAAAGTGCAAAATTGTGTATTTTAAATAAATAACATTTTACGTTCTCAAACGGACAAGTCCGGAATTAAGCGAATCAGTAAAAGTGATGGTTCATAGTCCCCAATTTTGCTGAAGCGTTTAAATCGCTTCCTCATTCTTTTGAAAGCGTAAACTGTAAAATTTTTGAAAACAATTTTATTTTAAAACACGTGATTAAACAATGACATCTTAGCAATTTCGAGGAAATTGCGCTTCGCAAAACACCGTAAAAACAGATACCAAATCAGTGTTGCGGGATAACCGCTTAAAAATTTACTTTAAAATTGACGGTTACTGGAGTCAAAACAACAGTAATTTTTTTTTATTCGTCAAAATATCATCAAAACAACACGTTTCAAAATTTGTAATACCGGCGTAAAATTCTGTTATAAAATAACAGCAACAAAAAATACGTTTTAAAACCAAACATCGGTTCAATGCAAATTAACCAGTAGACTCTACTACTATAAATTCAACAAAATACTACACCGTCCACTTGCATGTAGTGAAATAGGCAACCATAAAAGCACTTAACGAAATAGACAAAGTAAATGGAGTGACCGGGCCCATTTTCGTATATTATAACTACGCATACGAAATTAATAAAAAGGTGGTGGCTAGGCAATATCCAACGCACGTACAAACCAAAATCTAAATGTATGAGCATGTCCACTTTACCAGGGACAGAGGCAAATGAAATTATTAAGGTCGTGCACCATAATGAAGTTGACAAAATATTTTAAAGCAACTTGGACAAGGCTGCCCAAGCTGACAAGTGCATTCACTATTTACTTAAATCATACTTTTGTGCAATATGTATTAACACGCGTACAACTATCTTTTTTTTTGCAGTCACATATGAATAAAATGCAAACTACGACTTCGTGCTTCTGATTTTTTTTTTTTTGCACGCCTGGATAACATTTATACACCCACGCATGGAGTTCTAGAATGAAATAACAACATGGGCTATATATCTTCATATGCATGCACGCTAGTACTAAATGGATGATTTATTCTGGATAACTTTTGCATAGATCATTTACTTATGAATAAAAATACGCATGCTACACTTAGAACTAATTGACGCAACTCAAAGAAATCAAAACAATGACCTGGGCATGAAAAAAAAAAGCAAGTACAAAACAATATCACGCATGCACGCAAGAACATATTTGGTAAAAAATGAAGTTTGGGAAAATAAAATAACAGGCACGCACGCATGCATGGAAATGTTTAACATAAACATAATTAAATGACTTCGACTACTGTATGTTGTACACTTATAAAAAAACACGCAACAATATAAAAACACTCTGGACTGAAATGCAACTTTTTGGCACATACATCCTAACTTATATGCACACGCATACTTCATGCAAGCACAAAATAAATGCCTTGTCTAAACTTACTATATGTACAAATTGTACTAATGTTCATGCGCATGAAATATTTGGAGATAGATTCTGTGAGAGATTAGCTCACACGTGAAAATAATTCATGCAACTAAATAAGCTCACGCGTGAAATAGCCCTTGCACGCATGTATAAAAATGTGAAAAGCACGTTGGCCAGATTTACACATTCACGCACACTGAATGATGCTCTGGAATATTTTCAAATGCTACCTTTTTTTTTGCACGAAATTGAGTTAACAAAATAATCTAAACATACCTTTGTATATGAATTAAAACAATGGTTTGGAACTTGCTATATAAATGCACGGATATATGAAATTTGGAAATACATAAAATGCAGAAATGCATTGGTTTGGAAACAACTTCCTGGTTGCGCACAAAATAAAGTAGTGTATAAATTAGAGATGTGAGTTTTGAACTCACCTCAAATTTACTTCACAAATCAGTAACAACTCAGATCCAAAAGGGAACAAAAATCAAAACCGCCATTAATGCTTCTATCGAACTACTAAAAATAGATGAGCAAAAGAATATTCTCTTTTCTTTTCACAGTTGTGCACAAGACAGGGAAAAGGCTGGCAAAGTTCTTCGGGTACAAATGCATTTAATGTAAAACGCGCCTCAGAGGAAAATAAAGTACTTGTTGCATAAAGAAGTGATGGTAGAAAAGTGTTCAACACTGCTTTAGAAATTTGTTGATAGCCGGTTTATAAATTTGCCTTTGAAACCAATGCTGCAGCCAAACAAATGTTTCCACTGTTGATTCAATATGAACCAATTCTCACGCGAAGGCAAAAGCCTTTTATATCAACTTGCTGCAGTTATTTAGACTACTGACTTTACTACATGATTTCACTCTCTTTTTTTAAAAATTACTCCGAAAGTAATTCAAAAATCATGGTCGTTACAGATTTTTAAAATATTTATTACGACGTTAATAAAATCACGGTCGTTATAGATTTTTAAAATATTTATTGCGACGGTAATAAAATCACGGTCGTTACAGACTCCCCCTTATAAAAATTGCGTCCCTGCAATTTTCATACTAGAAGCAGTCAATAACGCAATTAATTTCATCACAACAAAGATTCAAAATAGAAAAAATGGATATGAATGTTTATCCCCACCCGAAGAGGAGAGAAAACCCGGATAAGAACGATCGATGAATTCTATAGTTTCCCAAGTGCAATCTTTGGGGTTTGCGGACCATTGTATTTTCACAAGCAGAACTTCTTTATTCCGAAGGCGTTTAACCTCTGAAGCTAGCACACGAATATGATTTTGCACAATAGACAAATCGGGTGAGATCTCAAGATCTTGCAACATATGTGGATCAATAACAGAATCTGAATCTCGGAGGCATCGACGAGCTATGATATATGAAATACGTCGTGAATTCTCGAAAACTGAACTGGTAGTAATATATGATAAGCAACTGGGCCAATGCGTTCCGTAATAGGAAACGATCCAATATAACGAGGAGCCAATTTCCCGTAGCTACTAAAACGCACCACACCCTTCATCGGGGAAACACGAATGAATACAAGATCGCCAACAGAAAATTCCAAAGGCTTCCTACGATGATCGACATAAGATTTCTGCCTATTCTGAGCCTCTTTCATCATCTGTCTAATAATATCAATCCTCTTAGAAGAAACACGAATATAATCGGGGCCGTGAACTAACTTTTCTTCCGATTCCAACCAACCAGATGGTGATCGACACGGCCTTCTGTAAAGAGCTTCGAAAGGAGCCATACCGATACTGGATTGAAAACTGTTGTTATAAGAAAATTCAACAAGGGATAAGTGATCTTCCCAACTACCACCAAAATCAAGAATGCAAGCTCGAAGGAGATCCTCTAAAACCTGATTCACCCTTTCAGTCTGACCGTCAGACTATGGATGATAAGTTGTACTGAGATTGAGTTTAGTGCCCCAAGCTTTCTGAGGGCTCTGCCAGAAACCACTGGTAAAAAGCGGATCTCTATCACTAATAATAGAACTAGACACTCCATGAAGTCGAACGACCTCCTTAATAAACAGCTTAGCCAACAAAGGAGCAGTCCAATTGGACTTGATAGCGATAAAATGGGCTGATTTAGTCAATCTGTTAACAATCACCCAAATACTAGTATGGCCCGACCTCCAACGAGGTAGACCATCAATGAAGTCCATAGAAATCTGATCTCATTTCCATAATGGAATCTCAAAAGGCTGCAAAAGACCACTAAGGCGATGGTGTTCAGCTTTAATAAGTTGACAAGTCATGCAACGACTCACCTAACTTGCACCCTCACGCTTCATACCCTCCCAAAAGTATAAGCGTTTCATATCAGCATACTTCTTACTACTACCCTAATGGATAGTATACTTATAACGATGACAGCCCTCAAGAATGTCATTTCTACGATTAGAAACATTAGGCACGATCAACGTTCCCTTCTTTCGAATACAATCACGAATATCAATATCGAAATCCTTTAGACCATAACTTCAGGATTTCGATTTACAACTCTGAATAAGATAAGAGAGATTTGGATCTTGTTTCTGCGCATCGGCAATACGATCCAATAAACTAGGATGAGGTTCCATGCTAAATAAAAGCATGGGAGAATCAGAAACTAATGGACGGTCTCTAATATCACAAACAGATAAAGCTTCCAAAATATTCCACTCTGCTAGCATCATAGAAATAACAACTTGCTGCTTGCAGCTAAGCGCATTAACAACTCGATTACCCTTACCAAGGGTATACTGAATATCGAATCATATGAAGCAAGAAATTCGAGCCAACGCTGTTGCCCCAAATTAAGTTCCTTCTGAGTGAATAGATACTTCAAAGATTTGTGATTAGTGAAGAGAATAAAAGGCTCGCCCAATAAATAATGTCGCCAAATCTTTAGAGCAAAGACTATAGTGGAAAAATCCAAATCATGGGTAGCATAACGAATTTCGTTAGGCATTAGTTGTCTAGAAGCATAAGCAAATATTATCTTTTCGCATGAGAACAGCACCGAAACCAATGCGGCTAGTATTGGTACAAATAATGAAGTATTGGTTCCCTTTGGGAACCACAACGATAAGAATATCGGAAAAGAGTTCTTTCAAATAATCTTCTTTCCTGAAAAGATAAAAATTTCCAAAAATTTCAATTATCTTTACGAAATCATTTTCTAGAAAAATTTACTTTTTACAAATTTATTGTGTCAAATTGTCTCATCAAAGCGTTTAGGAGATTCCTATCGATAACGTTGATCAAGCGCATCGACCAGAATTCTTAAAGCACTCAATGGGCAATAGAATCAAAAAATCAGCTTCTATATGATAAACACAAATCCAATTATACTCGTAAATAAATCTAATGAAAAAAATTTGCAAAATTTTAAATTGCCGTTTTCATCCAAAATCAATAAATACACAAATGGAGTCACCGAGATATTCGCAGAATACTCGATTCATAAAACGGATGGACAAAGCTGGGCAAACTGAATGACATAATAAGTCATTCATAAGAATTATAACGAGTGCGGAATGCGGCAAGTGGAATGCTAACTTCCACAACTCGTAGCCAAATGATAACCGGTGGTAAGGTTGAGTTGGGAGAAGAGCAAGAACGAATAAAATGCTTGGCTTCTAACTCAGATAATTGTTGTTTGAGTTCCTAATTTTCCTTAGAAGACATCCTCGTGGGAGGACGACCGACTGGATGAGCCTTAGAGATAAGATCAATACGGAACTCAATTGCCCTATTCGACGGCAAACTCGAATTAGGCTCAAAGACATCAGAAAAATCACAAACAACTAGAATTTTTTTTAGATATAACAGCCTCTGATTCGAAGGAAGAAAGTATAACATTCGAAGCATGTTCGAAATATAATAGATAACTGCTTGATAGCATCGGGATGCTTGAGATATAAAGTTCTTTTGGGACATAGGATTGAACTTCGTAACGGACGAGCCAATCCATACCCAAAATCATATCAAAACTAAAATGATCTATAACATGTAGATTCGCACGAAAGGAAAAGCCACATAGAATAATCTCAACATCAACACACAACAAACCAAGAGTAGCGGATCCACCAATAAGATTCGCAATCCTAAAAGGGTCGCAAAGACTAACAACATCCAAAGGAATAACATCAACAAGCTCCTTCGACACGAATGAATGTGATGCACCCATATCGAAAAGAACTCTAATAGAACGACCATAGAATAGAATAAAACCTTCCAAAACAGAAAGAAGAATATCTTTGGGCTGAGGAAAATCACTAGAAGCTTTAGCAACATTAAGCCTCCCGGATTTGAAACCCTTAGAAGCAGTAAGACAATCAGAAACCCAATGTCCTACTTTCAAATCTAAGATTGAAAAGGAATCTAACAATTGGAATACTACGGAAATATAAGATATATTCCTAAACATATTCCAACTTGTTAGAGAGGATAAGGGTTTTAAGAGCAATGGAAGAATCGATTATAAAGGCACAAACAAAACCCTCGAATAGTTGTAACACATGTTCCTTTCTGCTTCTGTTCCATGTTTATTATAACTTGTTCTGAAGCTCGGCTCTGATACCAAGCTGTGACGCCCCACCTCTATGCTCACAATAACAAAGGTTATTATAAGGAATAACGTCTACTATTGCGAAGAATAAGGCTTGTTAGAAGCGACCATCCGTAAGTTATGCCTTAGACGAGTATTGATTATATCGATAGGAGTTGAGTAAATTACTCCCAAAGATATATATTCAATCCAAATCTAAAACGAAATTACGGTGGCTAATGAAAAATTCAGAACAACTCATAACAACAACAACACTGATAGTATAATCACATCAGAACATAAATATCAGATATATAGCGGAAGACATGTCTGGAATACATGCTACAACAAACGATAGTTCACAAGATCCAAAGGTACATATACATATCCATCAATACATACATAAGATAGGAGTCAATAAACCAAAAGTACTCCTCCAGGACTAGATAAAAGATGATGCGAATCCCAAAAGCTGAAGCTGCTACTAAATCAGAGATAGAGATTACCCTAAAATGACTCGGTCTGACCCAAGTATTATTTAAAAGAAAATAATAGACGGATCAGTCTAATTTATTCTCAGAAATAAGTGAATGATAAACAACACTTAAATAAATAATTATAGTCTCGAATGAGACTATACAGTATAAATAATCAGCATAGTTTAAATGAAGAAAGCTCAATTTAAAATTCATCAAAATAAATTTTCATACTCACAATTGAATTTAAAACAGCAATATGCAAATTTATAATCTCAGATGAGATTATACACCAACTCAACTTCCAAATTCATAATTGAATTCAAAGCAGCAATTCACAAAATCCAGAAATCAAAATAGATAACTAGGAAACTAGCAGTCGCAAAATCTAGAAATCAAAATAAGATAACTAGAAAAATCAGCATAAAAGTGGATCGATCTCAGCAGATGGCGAGTTTTAGCTATGCCGCACGTGCATCTCAGATGGCCGAAGCCTACCAAGTACTATAAATTTTGGCGCCCATCAGATGACCCGAAGGTCCGCAGAGTGACCCGAAGGTCTAGTACTGGTAATTGACCCGAAGGTCCATCAGATGACCCGAAGGTCCAACAAATGACCCGAAGGTCCAGCAGAGTGGCTCGAAAGCCCAACAAAATCATCAAACAGAAGATGTTTCAATTAACGAGTCCGGAATTAACCGAAATAGTAAAAGCGTGGTTCCATACTCCGCACTTTTGCTAAATCATTTAAATCGCTTCATCGTTTCCTTGAAAGTGCAAAATTGTGTATTTTAAATAAATAACATTTTACGTTCTCAAACGGACAAGTCCGGAATTAAGCGAATCAGTAAAAGTGAGGGTTCATAGTCCCCAATTTTGCTGAAGCATTTAAATCGCTTCCTCATTCTTTTGAAAGCGTAAACTGTAAAAATTTTGAAAATAAATTTATTTTAAAATGATTTTTAAAACACGTGATTAAACAATGACATCTGTAGCAATTTCGACGAGGAAATTGCGCTTCGCAAAACACCGTAAAAACGGATACCAAATTAGTGTTGTGGGATAACCGCTTGAAAATTTACTTTAAAATTGATGGTTGCTAGAGTCAAAACAACAGTAATTTTTTTTTATTCGTCAAAATATCATCAAAACAACACGTTTCAAAATTTATAATGCCGACGTAAAAATCCATTATAAAATAACAACAACAAAAAATACATTTTAAAACCAAACATCGGTTCAACGCAAATTAACCAGTAGACTGTACTACTACAAATTCAACAAAATACTACACCGTCCACTTGCATGTAGTGAAATAGGCAACCATAAAAGCACTTAACAAAATAGACAAAGTAAATGGAGTGACCAGGCCCATTTTCGTATATTATAACTACGCATACGAAATTAATAAAAAGGTGGTGGCTAGGCAATATCCAATGCACGTACAAACCAAAATCTAAATGTATGAGCATGTCCACTTTACCAAGGACAGAGGCAAATGAAATTATTAAGGCCGTGCACCATAATGAAGTTGACAAAATGTTTTAAAGCAACTTGGACAAGGCTGCCCAAGCTGACAAGTGCATTCACTATTTACTTAAATCATACTTTTGTGCAATATGTATTAACACACGTACAGCTATCTTTTTTTTTCCTTTTTTTTTCTTTTTTTTTTCAGTCACGTATGAATAAAATGCAAACAACGACTTCGTGCTTCTGAATTTTATTTTTTGCACGCCTAGATAACATTTATACACCCACGCATAGAGTTCTAGAATGAAATAACAACCTGGGCTATATATCTTCATATGCATGCACGCTAGTACTAAATGGATGATTTATTCTGGACAACTTTTGCATAGATCATTTACTTATGAATAAAAATACGCATGCTACACTTAGAACTAATTGACGCAACTCAAAGAAATCAAAACAATGACCTGGGCATAGAAAAAAAAAGCAAGTACAAAACAATATCACGCATGCACGCAAGAACATATTTGGTAAAAAATGAAGTTTGGGAAAATAAAATAACAAGCAGGCACGCATGCATGGAAATGTTTAACACAAACATAATTAAAAGACTTCGACTACTGTATGCTGTACACGTATAAAAAAAAACACGCAACAATATAAAAACACTCTAGACTGAAATGCAACTTTTTGGCACATACAACCTAACTTATATGCGCATGCATACTTCATGCAAGCACAAAATAAATGCCTTGTCTAAACTTACTATATGTACAAATTGTACTAATGTTCATGCGCATGAAATATTTGGAGATAGATTCTGTGAGAGATTAGCTCACACGTGAAATAATTCATGCAACTAAATAAGCTCACGCGTGAAATAGCCCTTGCACGCATGCATAAAAATGTGAAAAGCACGTTGGCCTAGATTTACACATTCACGCACAATGAACGATGCTCTGGAATATTTTCTAATGCTACCTTTTTTTTGCACGAAATTGAGTTGACAAAATAATCTGAACATGCCTTTGTATATGAATTAAAACAATGGTTTGGAACTTGCTATATAAATGCACGAATATACGAAATTTAGAAATACACAAAATGCAGAAATGCATTGCTTTGGAAACAACTTCCTGGATGCGCACAAAATAAAGTAGTGTATAAATTAGAGATGTGATTTTTGAACTCACCTCAAATTTGCTTCACAAATCAGTAACAACTCAGATCCAAAAGAGAACAAAAATCAAAACTGTCATTAATGCTTCTATCGAACTACTGAAAATAGATGAGCAAAAGAATATTCTCTTTTCTTTTTACAGTTGTGCACAAGACAAGGAAAAGGCTGGCAAAGTTCTTTGGGTGCAAATGCATTTAATGTAAAACGTGCCTCAGAGGAAAATAAAGTACTTGCTGCATAAAGAAGTGATGGGAGAAAAGTGTTCAACACTGCTTTAGAAATTTGGTGATAGCCGGTTTATAAATTTGCCTTTGAAACCAATGCTGCAGCCGAACAAATGTTTCCACTATTGATTCAATATGAACCAATTCTCACGCGAAGGCAAAAGCCTTTTATATCAACTTGCTGCAGCTATTTAGACTACTGACTTTACTACATGATTTCACTCTTTTTAAAAAAAAATATTTACTCCGAAAGTAATTCAAAAATCACGGTCGTTACAGATTTTTAAAATATTTATTACGATGGTAATAAAATCACGGTCGTTAAAGATTTTTAAAATATTTATTACGACGTAATAAAATCATGGTCATTACAGATTTTTAAAATATTTATTACGACGGTAATAAAATCACGGTCGTTACAGGTATGACGCCTTTTGAGGCACTCTATGGAAGGCCATGCCGATCTCCTTCTTGTTGGCTTGAGGCTAGTGAGAAGCTGGTTTTAGGTCTAGACTTTATTCGTGATTCCATAGAAAAGATCGATCTTATTCGTCATAGGATGAAAGAAGCTCAAAGTAGACAAAAATCCTATGCCGATAACCGAAGAAGGAAAATAGAATTTTATGTGGGAGATTTCGTGTTTATTCGTGTTTCACCTATGAAGGGTGTTGTGCGTTTAAGTCGATCGGGAAAATTAGCACCTTGATATATTGGTCCATTTCCCATCACTAAACGTACTGGTTCCATGGCTTATCGTCTTTTATTATCGGCTCAGTTTTCTGCTATTCATGATGTGTTTCATTTTTCTCAACTACGGAAATGCCTTCGAGATTCCTATTCTATTCTTGAGCCCGGTATTTTTAAAGAAATTGAAGTTTCACCTAATTTGACTTATAAGCAATATCCTATTCGAATCATTGCTTCGGAGGTTAAACGCCTTTGAAATAAAGATGTGCCTCTTGTGAAAGCCCAATGGTCTTCAAATCCTAAGGATTGCTCTTGGGAATCTAGAGAATTCATCGAGCGAACACATCCGGGCTTACTCTCTCGTGCACCTTAGAGGTGAACTTGTTATTTCAAATTTCTTTTGTGTTGATATGCATTTATGGTTGTTACTTTTTATTTTCTTCTTAAATATTTCGAGGACGCAATTTCTTAAATATTTTATTTAAATACAGCATCGTTGGTCGGGTTATTGTCTGAAATGCTACTTTTTGCATACGCTCGAATTAGGACTCGGGACCACTTTCATTGAGTTCAAAACGCCGTTTGCGACCTTTTTAAGTATAAACTTTGATATGTTTGGAGCTAGCTAAAATTTGACCTTTGCACTTTTGACTTTGGGTTTGGGTTAGCCTAAACTATTAAATCTAGCTCAACCCCCTCTTCTCTTCATTCACTTTCATTTCCTAACACTCCAAGCTATCATAAAAATGGGTGAAAAGAAAAAGAATTAGAATTCCTAAGCCCTAATTCCATTGCAAATCCAAGTTCTAACTCGAAATCCAAAGAGAAGCCACTGGTAAGCATCATCTGCTTCTTCTCCAACTCATTCTCCCTTCAATTTCAGAAATTCCTAAAGTCTAATTTAGGAAATGTTTTTCTTTTAAGCTTAGATTCAAGCTTCTTAGGTTGGAATTGAAGAGTGATTGTTCTTGCCTTGCTCTATAGCTTCTCCATCCTTGTTTTTGTGAAATGAGATTTTTATCTCACATCTAAGTCTATAATTATCTTTGATTGTTATGTATGAATTCATAATATCTTTACGTGTTCATTTGATTTTGATTTGGATTGATTTGGTGAATATTCCAATTTTTGGTGTTTTGGAAACAAAATCTATAAAAATCCTTATATGGATGTTGGACATGTTGATCGGAGTGTATTGGTGAGTCTTTGAGGTTGGGTAGTCATTTGGCGTAAATTCCTCGTAACCGTCACTCATCCGATTGCTTCCGATATGGTTTGGCCATCATTGGCCTAGGCAAGAAAATGCCCAAAGCTTCTGTTTTAGACGTCTGAAATAAAGGATTCAGACGTCTGAATATTTTTGGGGGCAAAAACTTTATTTTCCAGATTCAGACATCTGAATTATATATTTTGGACGTCTGAAATTACTCGTGTTCAACCAGAAAGGAAATAGGCTAAAATTAGCCATTTTCAAACGTCTGTATACTGAACTGGAGATATTTACTTTTTCCAGATTTAGACGTTTGAATTGGAAATTTCAGACGTCTGAATCTGCTTATCTCAGCCCAATTTGCCTAAGTTGTTGGGTTTCCAGTTTTAATTGATTCGGGTTGATCCGACTTATTGTTATTATATATCGACTTTGATGACTTCCTTTATTTGGAAATTTTGGGAATATCCGTTCGGATGGATTCGGTATTGATTTTTATGGATTTGATTCACGGCTTCGAATGTGAATTTTAATGATTGATTGTTTTTACAATCATTTCTGTGATTTGTCACTTTAAAAATACAAAGGTTTCCATACTAGTAGTAAATATTAAAACTCTTTCATCAAAACGATTTCGACACTATTTTATTACAAAACTTGTTCCTTCAACCGTTTTCCAAACTATTAATATATACAAACATTTAACTCACTCGTATGAGAAATCTAATTAAATGGCTTAGTAAAACATGTGGTATGAAATGCTTGCATTTACTTCATCGGTTAATTCTTGGACTTGTTCAATTGAAACTCTTGTGACACCTTTCGAGTGGAGATCTATAATTTGTTCATAAATATTTAAGTTAAGCCAGTGGTTATGGGACATGAAGCTAAACTCATCTATTTACTAGCTTATTGTAATTTACACTTCTTGATGATCGATGATGATCATTTTGTGATTTAGGCTAGCAATATGCGATTTCTCTTTGTCTGCGTGGGAGACTAAACACCGTTTCTGTGGAGCTTCGGCTCAAAATTGGTGGGGTAGCGACCCATGGTCTTCGAGCCATTTTGTGGAGCTTCGGCTCAAAATTAATGGTTAGCAACCACGGAATAGCGTTTCGTTTTGTGATACACGTGTTGGTGAGTTTTCATGCTCTCGTTTTGTGATAGGCCTCCCTCTTTTGTGATTTCTAGATTTCTATTGATGATTTCTAGAATTTGTGTTTCACCAATTTTCATGATTTACATTGATAAGCTTTATCAATATTTGTGCATTGGTGAATTTTTGTTTCACTAAACTTTTTCGATTGGCATTGATATATTTATCAATATTTGTGGTTTGGTGAATATGGTGAAGAATATTATTTTCTTTTTGGTGCTTTTGAGATAATTAAGGTATTATATGATTTTGTTGATGTTAAATGAATACTTTACATAGTATGGCATTAATGTTATCATACATTTTTTCATATCTCTTATTCCATCTCATTTTATCTGATATTTATAGCTAGACTGGTCCGTTTATTATTTTCTTATTAAATAATACTCGGGTCAGACCGAGATGTTATATGTGCTTCTACTTGACTCCTCATTTGGGAGTATTATCTGACTTTTGTCTAACTACCTTAGAGTTGTAGTTTTTTTTTATATACATTAGAGATAGAGACTCTTTGATGTATACATATTCTTTTGTGTAGCACTTGTATCTATTCTCTTGTGCTATTGTGGATCTTGTTTGACCACTACTCTGATGTACACACTTTCATGTGTTATATTCATATCTTTTTCCGCCTTCGTGATATGGATATCTGTGACTGATTTGTGTTATGCTTATTTCTATATTTGTTTCCAATGATATTATAGCCACTGTGTAGTAGCTTTGAGTTTGTATCAGTGTGTTGGATTTTCTATGCATGTTATATTATCTGACATATCGGTGCTCGCACAAAGCAATTACACGGATGGTCGCTCCTCAACAGCCTTATTCTTCGTGCTAGTTGACGGCATTACTTCGTAGTGTTCTTGGCTAGCGTAAGGATAGAGGTTGGGCATCACAAATAAGGTGTTCCTCTATTTAATAAATCAGATTGTCTCCAATTATCTTCAACATAGTATCAAAGCAATGTTCTAATTTCATGTGTTAATCTCGTACTTTCTGTTATAATTTTTTCCCCTTTCTTTATCTCTTCTCCTTGTTTACTATCACCATTACTAGAATCCAAAAACATCACAACTCTATTTCTCTCAAATTAAATTATCAGACCACCATTTCGGTTCTGCCTCCCCTCAGATCCATTCTCAACAATCCACCGTAATCAAATCTGACATCTATACTAAAGGATTTCGACAAAATACACATTCTACAACCTGCAACCTGACATAGATACCAGATCCAAATCCATCCTAGGAAAGTCATCAAAACGGACATTCACAAACTACCTCTGCATCTACTGCTTAACTCCTACCTTTGTGATTTTCAAAATCCATTGTCGTCTCCAAGTTATGTTTGCTAATATCTAAGTTATTTTATTTTAAAAATAAAGAAAAGAAGAAAGAAAAAAATAAAAAATAGAGAAGAAAAATAATAATGGAATTTTGGGATGCCGAATTGAAACCCAAACAAACTCTTAAATATGAACTGGGTGTTAATAAATATTTGCATCTTTCGTTGACTATGCTCATAGAGTCATAGAATGCAGCTGAGAATATTGTTTTATCTGTAATAGTTGACTATCAAAAGTTTTTTATTGGAATTCTTTCTGTAGAAAAATGTATTCAGATATGACATAATTTTATATTAAAAAAGGGTTGCAATATTTCACCAATTCCTTGAGTGCAACTGTTCATCTCAGCAGGTGAAGTTTCTTCAGAATTGTCATTCTTTATGGCCATAGGTTATGTTTGCCTCTTCATTTTCAAGTCAAATACATAATAACACCTTTGGTAATTCATCTTTATGGGTCTTGGATTCTAGTGCTATCCACCGTATGTCTCGAGACTCTTTATCTTTTTCTACTTTATCTTCATCATCCTCCATTCTTATTATGTCTACCAATGACACCCTTATGCCTTTGCCGGGAGTTGGTTCTATCGTTACTCCCAACTTATCTTTTTCAAATGTTTACCATACACTGAATTTCACATTAAATCAAAATGTTATTTTTCTTGAACATATTCATTTTACTCTATTCCATCCAACATTCATAGTTTAACCAAATATGATCTAATTCATATTGATCTATTTTCTAAAGATAGTAATAACACTATTAGCTCCACAAAAATTAAAACAACTAGAACTTGAAGCTACGTCCTACCCCTCTATGGCCCCTCAATCTCTACCTGAGTCTGTAGATTCCCCTTTTCGTCATTCCGCACACATTCGTAAGTCTACAAAATTACCTAATTTAGCTTATTCTTGTTACTCTTCGTCATTTTCTTTGTTTATAATCTCCTTTAATAAACTTTCTAAGCCAACTTCTTATAAAAAGACAGTTCTTAATCCTTATTGGTGAGAGACTATAAACGAAAGGCTTTCTGCCTTACAAAGGAATAGATACCTAGGATTTGGTTCCTCTTACCTTATGATAAGCGCATTGTCAGTTGTCATTAGGTATATAAAGTCAAAACCAAATCCGATGGATCAATTGAAAGATGTAAAACTAGATCGGTTGCAAAAGGTTACTCTCAACATTATGACATGGATTATGAGGAGACGTTTGCTTCAGTTGGAAAGATGATAACCATTCGTACTCCCATTGCTGTAGCTTCCATTCAAAAATGGTCTGTTTCACAACTTGATGTTAAAAATGCATTTTTGAATGGCGGTCTTCAAGAAGAAGTTTATATGGAACCTCCTCTAGTCCATATGAATCTAGATATATTTGCAAGCTTAAGAAAGCATTATACGGACTTAAGCAAGCACCTTGTGTGTAACATCCCATATTTTTAGTAATATTATTTAGGATATTTAATTAGAAAAATAAAATAAAATAATGTAAGGTGATTAGTGGATTGAGATTTTTGATTAATAGGGGTAGTCATGCCATGTTAATGAGTAAATCAAAATGAGATAACATGAAATAAAATAGATAAAGGTTTAGGAAGTAGGCAGGGGAAAAGTGGGAACAAGGAAAATTGTTATACCCTAAACCTTAAACCCTCAGCCATATATTGTCTTATTCATTCTCATTTGCAAATTTAAAACATAGAGGCCGTCAAACATTTTACAGAACTAGAAGAATAAAAAGCTAAGGAAGAAGGTTAATCAAATCAAAAGCTATTCAAATCTCAAATCCTTAATCTCAAGCTAAGGTGAATAATGACTACACCTCATTCACTTAAATGTTTTTTATGTTAAATCCGAAGTGTTTTGCAAGTTTATGCCATGTTTTTAAATGATTAAATACGTATATATGCTTGTTGATGACTTTTGCTTGTTCGTATAGATTTTATGATATTTTTGATAAGAAACCCTATTAAATGACATCCAAATGCCTTGCGATTTTAGATTTAGATTAGAAGTGACATTTTAAAGATGGTTTTCAATTTTCATAATTTTTTGAATTATTGTGGATTTTATATAGGGTTATAAATTATTTACAGCTAAATAATTATCTGTTTAGGTCTAAAATTAATATATGTTACAAAACATATTGAAAATAATTTTTTGGAATTTTTGTAGAATTTTCCTAAGTGTTTTAATAAATATATAAATTATTTGAGGTATAGGACTTAAATGTTTTATGTATTTATAAAAGGAGAAGGGGTATTTTATAACATAAAATTATTGTTTATTTCTAAAATCTTGGCAGAACTTTTGAAAAAAAAGAAATTTAGTAATCAATGAAAATTTGATAAACATAGCAAGTTAGTCAAAAGTATTTCTCTTTTAAGTCAAAGAAACAATTTACTTGTTTTTAGCCCGTTTTACCACTTTCGGCACCAGGGGGTTCCGACCTAGACGTTTTGCCATCATTGGTTTCGAAACCAATGTGCATGTATCAATATACTTGGTACATAGTGAATTAAATGAAGGCGGAAGGTATAGGGTCGAAACATGTGGTTCCGATAGGGTTGAAGCATGCCTTTATTTTAAAATGAAGTTGCACCTACTCTGCTTTCGACTTGGTTAGCTTTCTACCAGGTCAAATTGTCTTAAAGAAATGGTTCGAATGGATCGCGCTCTTTTGTCTTAAGTAATGCTTTCGAAGGGGTCGAAACCCCTAATTGCTGCTTTTCTTACCTTTCGAAGTCAATGGTTTCAGAAGTTATACTTTTTAAAAAAAACTTGGTCACTTCTCCAACGCTTTCGAAAGGTTGGTTTTGACACCATCACTTCATTGCTTAAGAATGGCTTTCGAAAGGAATGGTTTCGACTATAATGGGTTTCAGATCCTTTTGCTCTACTTGAAGGCATAATCCAAATGTTTTCGACCGAAACGATTTTCAAACGTTTCGAAGGGGTAAATTTTGAATGGTTTCGAAAGGTTTCCATATGTTTTAATTAAACCTAAAGGCTTTCAAAAGGTTTAATGTTTTATTGCTTTTGAAAGGGTTTTAAATGAAGGTTTCGAAGGGGTGGTCCCCTAATGATTTCAAAAGTTTTTGAAGGAAAGTTTTGCAACGGTGTCTAAAGGTCTAAGAGGAAAGGTTTTTCCAATGTTTTCAAAAGGCAGTTTTAAAAGAAAAATGTCTAAGGCTTTAAAGCTTTCGAAAGGAAGATTTTTCAATGGTCTCGAAAGGTTTCTATAAATGGTTTCGAAAGAAAGGTTTTCGCCTTTCGGCCTAGGTTGAATAAAGGTTTTTACTTGGTTTTGAAAGGGGTACTTTCAATAGTTCGAAAGAGGTACTTTCAATGGTTTATATTTTTCATCAACTAAGATATAGGTAAAGTATATATAACATGGCAACGTGATTTTGAGTAAAGAATGGAGTATATGTATTTTCTTTGTGTGAGTTAGATTTAAAGGTTTTAAATCAGTTTGAAAAGGTCTTTAAGAAAAATTTTGGGAAGGTTTCCCTATGTAAAACGACTCCGATATTAGAATACCAAATGTGACTGGTATGAGGTAGCGCACTATACGTTTGCTATTATCCCCAGCTGATTACGTCCTAAATTCCGGTGTGTAGGGCTTTGTCACACGTAAGACTAAAAATATGATTACACACATAAGGGAATACATGTTTGTATACAGATAGGTTATTGGTGAGCTCGCAAAACCATTAGGATCAGGTGATGCTAGGAGATGTTAAGTTAGGGATAGACCGTCCAGAAGAGAAGTATTTAACAGATAGTTAATGACAGACCATTCAGAAGAGGTATGTCTAACAGATGTTAGATTATTTTTTTATATTGTCTGGCAGCCTCGGGTCAGACAATGGTTAGTAGTTAGCCAAATAAAGCTATAGTGCTCGGAAAAATAGTCCATTTGTTACCTGATATGTAAGTTTACATAAAATGCTTTACAGTTTTAACCATTTTTAGTAGTAGGATTATGATTTGCAAAAGATATGTTTTAAAAAGGACATTAATGAGGGAAAACCCGTTCCGCTAAATGACATGATCTCACTTAATATCGTATATCCGAGATGTATAGTATTGTTCACACCAGACTTTATGTTTGACTCGAAGTTTATGTTTTTCCCTTAAACTCTCGGGTGCTCAAAATTTATTTGAGTAGGCTGAGGGTTAAGGTTTTACAGGTTTTAACAGATTGATGAATAAAGCTTCTGGAAATGAGCAGGTGGCTGACGGGTAGCTATTTAGGAGTTAATGTTTTGTTTTGTTTTATTCTGTTGTGTTGTATTTAAGACAGTTATGTCTATATGGTACTCTGGTCAACCAAGGGGGCATCATCATATGTCACTCTTGTCGTATTTATGTAATCATTATATTTTATCCGAACTTGGAAAACGATTATGGGATTATGTAATTTGAATGTGAAACATGTGTTTGGAATTGTAATGTGAAAAGATGTTTTTGAAATCCATGATTTTGTTTCACATTCAAATGCTTCTGATATTATGAATACCATTAACATAACCGTATTTAGTCGTCGAAAGTTAATACTATGGATTACTGCAGCATCTGTAGAGTTTAGGTTTGGGCCTCTAGATAAGGGACGTTACATCGTGGTTGGTTTGAAAAATTTTCTGTTGTGATTAAATATCTTGGTTTGGTCTCTAGCTTTCATGATATTGCCTTTTTTGTTAAAAACATTGGCGAAGGACGCATAATACAATTGTTACATGTTGATGATATGATTATTATAGGAGATGATATGCATGACATTTGTTCCTTAGAAAAGGAGGGCAAAAAAACTTGAAATGAAAGATTTGGGTCCTTTAAAATATTTCTGGGAAACTGAGGTGGCATACTTGCTAAAATGTTATCTTCTTTATCAGTCAAAATATATCACATATATTCTTGAGAAACTGAAACCTAGTCATATTGATAATAAGGTCGTTGACACTCCTATTGAAGTTAATGCAAAATGCTCTCCTTCAGATGGTATATCATTGCAAGTTCCTACTTTATACCATACCATTGTTGGAAGCCTGGTTTATATTACCATCACCTATTCGGATACAACATATGTTTTTTAAGTTGCAGTCAGTTTGTAGCTTCTCCTACTATAGTTCACTGGGCAGTTGTCCTTCGTATTTTAAGTAAGCTGCGAGGTACTATTTTACATAGCCTTCTATTTTCATCCACCTCATCCTTAGAATTGCATACCTACTCTGAAACTGATTATGGTACCGTTTCCATAGATCGCGAGTCGATTATTGGCTTTTGTATCTTTCTGGGTGACTCTTTTATAACTTGGAAGAGTACGAATCAACTCGTTGTTTTTCGTTCTTCAACTGAATTACAGTATTATGCTATGACATCTACCACCAAAGGGATTATCTAACTGTGTAGGTTATTTGCAGATATGGGAATCTCTTTCTAATTCTACTCCTATGCATTGTAACAATAAGAGTGTTGTTCAGATTTCTTATAATTCAAATTTACACCAAAGAACCAAGCATATTGAGATTGATTGTCACATCGCAGGTCATCATCTTGAAAAAGGCATTATTACTTTACCTTTCGTTCCCTCATCCATGCAGATTGTAGACCTCTTTCTGAGTCATACACAATTTCTCTTTTTTAATTTTTACTTGGCAAACTCTGATGTTTATGGTGGTCGCATCGTAAGTTTGAGGGTTGTTGTTAAGAGAAAATTTATATATGTAAAAGAATAAATCAGAGATATTATCAATATCGAGGCTTTTCCATATTACAAGAGTTTTCCTATATGTAATTACTTGGGCTCTATGTAAGGTGCCTATCGTATTATCATCAAATAGTAATAAAGTATTCCTCAATTCAACGAATCAAGCCTCTAATAATCTTCAACAAACATAACCTTTTCAAGAGCATATAAAGGTAATAATTAAAACAATAATATACTTGTAGAATTACTGCAAAATAAATCAAATATATAACACAGGTCTAAAAGGTGCAAACGATTATAGAGTTATGCTATATACACCCTAACGGGAACTACAATTTGCACATTGTTCATTTTACCCAGTCTAGTTTAACTAGATGTGATATATCACCCATACTTTATATTCTATCGCTCAAACCAATCGGCGGTGCACAGTAGATTCATGAATATAAGTTACGACATATAACTACTATTCAGTGTAATGGAACCATTTCGAAAAATATCAGCCCATAATCGATCGGTAGACGACTACCGAATGGAAAATGAATGTCGAATGACTTTGGATAATACGAAGTACATATTTCATTTTTTTCATATGCGGTAAATTATAGTCAGTGTTGGGATGTATATAACACCACTCATATTATAATCTGAATTTGGTGCATCTCCTACGAAGAGAAGATAACTTGCTCAGCTCTTTTACAATTATTTTTATGTCCCCCATGGCTTTAAATGGAGAGTGAATAACCTCCAATCACTTTTATAATAAAATGAAGGGCCTGATGACAACTTTTCATTCTGATAATTTTTCTTCATTCTCTAAGTTTGACAAGTGAGTCTTTATTCATTAAGTTGTTGCCAAATCTCTTTTAATATCTTGTAGAATTTATATGTTGATGGAACATCTCATGTTTATTACTTGTAACAATCGTTTTACATATTTTACAAGATAACAGTTAGTGAAAAATGTAGTAAGTGAATTAGATTTTAAAATAACTTCTTGAATGAACTGGATCTCCAAAGAAGTTATTCTCTCTATGAATAAAAGACAATTTATGGATAAATAAACAAGATTAGTTCAACAATTAAATGAACCGCATCTCCAAAGTTAAACTAATAGTTAAAAAAATTTAATTAACTCAAAAAGGCTTAAGTGCGCACACACATGAGATGTGATCGTATAAACTCAAAAATCAAGCACATATATGTACTATAAAATCAACAACAAAATAACAAAGAATTCACAGATTTGGAATAGATTCTACTTAGAACCCATTCTCCAAAACATTTTATGAGCTCACATCCAAATCCAACACGAAATTGGAAGTAAAAATTGTTATACGTCTAGTATAAGAAAACAGAGACTAATAAATAATAAACTTGTCTCACAAGTTTACAACTCAGATTTCCACTACTTTGGATTTCTTTATTAGTTATTTTAACACTAAGTATATTGTAATTAATAACAACAATAAACTAACAACTATAGTAATAATAGTTATAGTGGTAAATCAAAAATTATACTATTTAAAGAAACAGTACAACGCAGAAACGAAAATGATATATATATATATATATATATATCAACTAGAAATCTAACCGGTTGAAGAAGGAAATTTCGTCTAAGGCTTATCGTAACAATTTCCTTAAGACTTTATTCAAAGTCTCCCAAGATACAACAGACGTGATCTGCTCGAGATTGTGATGTATATGATCTTCTGTGTGATATGTAAAAGCACACGGATTGTAGATATGTAGAAATTAAGAGGAAGAAGAGAAAATTCGGAATTAAAATTGAGTAAGGAAAGTGATCATGTTTCCTCCTTATTTATAGCTGAATTTCCAATATCCTTCATTTGCAACGCCAAAAAGCGTTACTGTTCGCAACAGTCTCGCCTCTTCGTCTGCAACGACCAAAACTGTTGTAGTTCGCAACAGTCGTGCCTCTTCGTTTTCAACAGCCGAAAACTATCGCGGTTCGCAATAGCCACACCTCTTCATTTGCAATGGTCAAAAACTGTTGTCGTTCGCAACAATCGCGTCTCTTCGTTTGCAATGGTCAAAAACTGTTGTGGTTTGCAACAGTCGTGTCTCTTTGTTTGCAACGGCCAGAAACTGTTGTGGTTTGCGACTGTCGCATCCAATCCACTAGTCGGTTCTATTTGAATTTAAACAGTAGAAAACCATTCACTTCTGTACAGAAAAAATATAACACGGTCCGCTCTTATTGGATCCGCACCCGACCCGGTCCGGTTCGATCGGTCGGACGGGTAGGCGGCAGTACGTGCGTGTGTGTTAGTCCTTGGCCATATAGGTCCTCCCCTTGCATAAAATTACCTGACCCTAAGGGCCAATATAGGGATTGATAGTATACTATATAAACCAGAAAATTGACTTATTTTTAGCGACTTGGGATATATCTCATTCACTCCTTTTCAAGAATTCTAACAATTCTCCACATGAATGATGATATATATCTCCCCCACACAAAGTGTAATATCACACAGTTTATATGAAAATAATGCTACATCGAGGATAAGTAGATATTTCACTTTGAACTTTCCCTAGTTAAAACTTATCTGATATACTTGGCTAATCGTTGAATTATTTCATCTTGAACCGTCATCCATTGTTGTATAACCAGACAATAACCTTTACAAAGCATTATTTCCTTTCACATCCAATCTCTTGATTGTGTTCATTTTGGTCCTGAACAATTTTTGATTCTGCAAGTGTTTTTAGAGAATAAAAGCCTTTAATATTCTCATAGAGCTGACCCAACTCACACTAACATAGGTGATCGCAACCATTAAGAGTGTCCTACATATACCCCACTTGTTATATTCAAGATATGGTCATCATTAAAAAACATAGTTTTAACTTTTAAAGACTTCTTTAGGCACGCATTTATATTATCCACCATAGGAATGGAGTTGGACTATGTCCAAGAAAATGCATTACATCTTGAATTACTCAGAACTGGTTTTCTTATTGTTCCTTGTCAGTGAGATCTCTAGTTGCCAGGATAGGTTTTCTTATAAGATAACTCTTGGTGGTTTAGGCTTTTAAACCCATTCCCCTTGATGCATAGTCAATTTTCTCTTTTGATAAGGTTATCATTTATTCTCGCATAATCTATGGAAATTGTTCCATTTGAGAGTAATCGCCTAACTGTGTTATGGCGTCGACGAATGTGTCTTGACTTTCCATTATACACAAAGTTGTGCGCTCTGCTTAGCGCAGCTTGGTTATCATAGTGTATGCATATGGCCGGTACAGGTTTAGGCCAAAATGGAATATCTTCTAAAAAATGATGAAGTCATTCTACTTCTTCACCTGCTTTATCTAAAGAGATGAACTCTGATTCCATAGTGGACCAAGCTATGCATGTTTGTGTAGTTGATTCCATGACACTACTGCCCCTACTAAGGTAAAGACATAATCACTTGTTGAAATTAATTCCTTTGAATCAGCAATCCAGTTTGCATCACTATATCCCTTCTAAGATGGTAGGATATTTTCCATAACGTAAGGAATAATTTGTGGAACTTTTTAAATATCCAAGCACTTCCATTTGTGCTTTCCAGTATTCCTTTTCTGGATTGCTTGTATACCTGCTCAATCGACTTACTACGTAAGCTATATCCAGTCTTGTGCAATTCATGAGATACATGAGACATCCTATTACATGAAAGTTTTCAGTTGCATTACACTCTCATTAGTGTTTTTATGCAGTACTTCTGATGGATTAAAAGGTGTTTTTACTCCTTTAATTCCAAAATTTTGAAATTTTTCAATCACTTTGTCTACATAGTGTGACTGAGATAATTCAATTCCATTAGGTGTTCTTATTATTTGATTCCCAAAATAACGTCTGCAACTCCTAAGTCTTTCATATCGAAATTTCTAATTAACATCTTCTTTATGGTCTCTATTACCTGAGTAGTTGGACCAAATATTAACTTATCATCTACATATAAACAAATCATCACATATGATTGCCCAATTTTTTTATAATAAACACATTTATCACATTCATTTATATGAAAACTATTTCTCATCATGACACTATAAAATTTTGCATGCCATTGTTTTGCAGCTTGTTTGAGTCCGTATAATGATTTTACTAACCCACAGACTTTGTTTTCATTTCCTTTGGAAACAAAACCTTCAGGTTGCTCCACGTAGATCTCCTCATCGAGATCTCCATTTAACAATACTGTCTTTACATCCATTTGATGAATTTCTAGATTATAGATCGATGCAATTGCTATAAGCATTCTTATAGAGGTTATTCGTGTTACCAATGAATATGTATTAAAGAAGTCAACTCCTTCTTTTTGAAGATATCCTTTGGCTACTAATCTGGCTTTGTACTTGTCGATAGAGCCATCTTCTTTCATTTTCTTCTTGAAAATCCATTTACCGCCAATGGGTTTTATTCCAGGTGGAATATCAACAATTTTCCAAGTTTTATTACTTAGAATAAATAAATCTCACTTTGGATTGCTTCTTTCCAACATGAAGATTCAGAAGATGACATTGCTTCCTTGTACGTTTGAGGTTCGTGTTCAAATACATATGTGAAAAAACCCGAACTAAATGTCTTGGAAGTCCTAGCCCGTACGCTTCTTCTTGGTTCAACTTCCTCAATCTCATGATGAATTTCATCTTCATGTGAATTGCTTGATTCTTCTCTTGTCCTTTTAGGGACATTATTCCGTTCATTCCTTTTGTGCGGAAACACGTCTTCAAAGAACGAGGCATCTCTAGATTCAATGATTTTATTTACATGAATATTAGCTATATCAGACTTGAATACCAAAAATTTATAGGCACTACTATTTTGGGCTGGCCCTAGATAGTAACAATATACTATTTTTGATCCAAGTTTGACTCTCTTGTGAGGCGGAACTGAAACTTTTGCCAAGCACCCTCATACTTTGACGTATTTAAAGCTTGGTTTGTGTCCTTTCCAAATCTCATATGGAATTGTTCCTTTTTATTATGATGGACTTTATTTAATACGTGATTAGACATATTTAAGGCTTTCCCCACAAGTTCGTCGTTAGACCAAAGGTTAAAAGCATGGCATTAATCATCTTTTAATGTTCTGTTCTTCCTCTTAGCCATACCATTTTATTGTGGTGAATATGGAGCTGTTGTTTGATGAGTCATACCATTTTCGGCATAGAATTATTCATATGGTGATTCATATTCTCCACCTTGATCAGATCTCAATATCTTGATCTTTTTACTTAATTGATTTTCTACCTCAGCCTTGTACTTTATAAATGATGTAATTGCTTCATCTTTACTATTCAAAAGATAAACATAGCAATATTGCGTATAATCGTCGATAAACGTGATAAAGTACTTTTTTCCACCTCTTGTAGGTAACGATTTAAAATCATATGAATCTGTATGAACCAAATCTAGTGGTTCGGTGCTTCTACCAACAGATTGAAATGGTTTTTTTAACCATTTTTGCTTCTACACATGTCTCACATTTGTAATTCTTATCTACTTGGAATTTCAAAATTAATCCCGAGGTTGAAATTTATGTGTCCCAATCTATCATGCCATAGTAAAAATTTATGCTCAAGCAAGTAATAAAATTCAATTTTATTAATAGCACAATCAGAATACATAGTTTTATTGTCGATAACGGCCTTAAATAGTCCATCACATAAATATCCCTTCCGATGTACATTCCAGCTTTGGACAAAACCATCTTGTCTGACTCAAACACCATTTTGAATCCTTTCTTCGATAGTACTGCACCAGAGATAAGATTCTTGCGTATGCCTGGAACGTGGAGCACGTCATTCAACTTGATAGTTTTTCCAGAAGTAAACTTGAGGATTACTGTGCCACTGCCTTTGATCATGGATGCTGCAAAATTACCCATACAGAGTTTTTCTTCATGATCAAATTTCTGGTGTGTAAAAAACATGAATTTGTCAGAGTAGACATGACGAGTAGCGCTTGTGTCAACCCACCATTGGTTAGGATTCTGAACCAAATTGCATTTAGATACAACTGCTGAGAAGTTGGACTCGTCTACTTCCATGTTGTCGACTATATTTGCCTCTTCGTTGCGTTCCTTTTTGTGTCAACAATCTCTAGTGGCATGTCCTACCTTTCCACAAACCCAACACTTGCCATCAAACTTTTTGGTTCGTTTGTTGTCTACTGGTTTGTTGTCTAGAGCTTTCCTTTTCTTTTGGAAATTCTTCCTGTTGTTTTTGGTCTTTGACCCTTCAGCCACAAATGCCTCCTCGCTTGGTTTTGTAACTCCACGGTATCTGCCTCAATTTTTAGTCGGACTATGAGATCCTGTAAAAAGATTTTCTTCTTCTTATGCTTTATATTGTTGCGGTAATCTCTCCATGACGGCTGCAGTTTTCCCGTGATGGCTTCAACCAAAAATGACTCTCCAACCTTATGACCTTCCTCTTCGAGTTCATGAATGATGATTTGCAGTTCATGCAGTTGAGCAGTCACCGGTTTGGAGTAAACCGTCTTGTAGTCCATGAATTTGTCTACAATAAATTTCTTAAGACTGATATTCTGCGTCTTGGACTTCGTGGTAAGTGCATTTCAGAATACTTTTACTGTCTTTAGAGGTTGACATACTTTGTATAGCAACTTGTCGAGATAATTCAAAATATAGTTTCTGCATAGAAAATCGAAATGCTTTCACGTATCAACATCTGATTCCTTGCACTACAACAAAACAGTCTTCTTACAACGGGCAATGTCTATTGTAATATGGTTTTCGCAACGGGCATGTGTCCGCTGTAATAGGCCTCGTTGTAATAGATCCGCCACATTTTACAACGGGCAAAGCACGTTGCAGTATATCTTTTTACAACGGGTTATGACCGTTGTAATAGACTATAATACAACGGCCATAACCCGTTGCAATAGACTAACCATACTAGTTGCATAGCCTGTTTCACAACAAGCATTGACCGTTGTAAGAAGCTCATATAACAACTCACATTGCCCGTTGCAAAATAAACGTAAATTTTAAAAAAAAAATACAGCAGCATCCATGCAATACATCTATACTAATACTAAATATTGTCGTAAAATAATTAAAATCACATACGAAAAGACTAAAAGGTGGAGTCATAGAATTCTAACACTCCAAAAAGTTAGATAAGTTTACATGCCAAATACATAAAGCATTAACACCCTAAGCCATACATCCCCAACTTGCCTGCAATTCACATACTTCACATCACAACATTAAACCAACTGCTGTCCACTACTTGCTCCAGATCACTGCAGTGCTCGAACAACAAACCAACCTCACTGCCAAATTGATAGTTACTTTCCTCAAACACCCCATACACATACAATTGATGCACCTGAACCAAACTCAAACACTTCAAATTTCAACAACCATCCAAGCAACTACAACTTCCCATCAACCATTTCAGCACATATACCTGACCAACTTTAACATACAAAATCACCTTAACCACCACTCCATCCACACTGCTAAATTTGTAAACCATTCACAGTTCACATCCCTCTGCCTCCATACAATCTACATCACCAAGCAAATGCCTTATAACACACTCTGCCTGGCAATACAACACATAACTCACTTCACACTTCATATCACAAACATCCAACCAACTGACCTTTCACTGACATTCAAACACACTGCACCCTATCCACCAGTTGCCAATACTTTTGTCACATCACTTCACTGATCCAACATATCACATTGTTATCAACCACAGTTCCACTTCTAGCAACACTAGTTCAAAAGCATTGAACCTCAACTACTCAAACATCACCTTTGCATATACCAGCCTTCAACATCAAGAAAGTTCACATATTGTTCCACTACTGCAGCAGTGCACACCCCCATCTCACTACATATCCTCCTCGGCTATTCAAACTCCCACTACTACACTGTTTGAAACAACAACAACAACAACAACCATAAACCTTCGTCATATTCAAACCCGACCACCTACTTCATCACAAAATACCACCTCAGTCCTCCCTTCATCTACAATTCAACCTGCCACGGTCCAAGCACTTGCACTAGCATTGCAGACTGATGAGAGTGTAGCCGCCTGTCTATCTGATGCAAATTCATAAGTAGCTTCTCCTACATCAAATGCTTTTACTGATACTGCAAATGCTTATCTCAGGCACCTTCTGTGCATGACCAAACTTCTATCTTGCAACCTGGTCCAAACCTTTCTTATTTAGCTGCAGATGATCGGGTTTTTCCTGCACTATCCATTACAAGTCCACGCTCAGCCCATTGATTTTGATGATCAGAACAGTTCATCTCAGGATTATATGGACATGCATATACAACTATTAGCATAGATGCTGGCAGCTGGCAACAAATTATCTACACAATTGCCAAGTGGTGATACTAATGATAGATCGGGACATAAAATAATTTGTGATAAAATAATGCATGTGTGTGTATTGATTAGTGGAAAGCTTATGCATTGCACAGGTACAAAGGTTTTCAAGTGTTTAAGTTGGATAACATGGAAAGTTGGAAAAAGATACTTCATTGAAATATAATGTTTTAAAAGACAGATTATTTATGAATAATTGTTTCGATACTATAAAGTATTTGAAAAAACATCCTATGACTATAAGTTTTTCACACCGGCAATTTAATTGTTTTTCAAGGATTAACTAACATAGGTATATGTATGGGTCATTGATCATCTTCCTAATCAGCACTTTCAACTTATCATTTTGCACTAAGGACAACAGTATCAAAACAACATAGGAGGGTCAAGCTTGGGTATACATGGGTTTAGGACCCTTCTGTTTAGATCATAAGAGTATATAATGTCTATATGCATTAGACCTAATCTAGCTTTACAGTTTCAAAATATCTTATTGGCTGGTTGCTATTTGAGTTTTATCATTTTCCTATGATATTGTACTACTACATTCTAACGTGCATAATCATCCTGAAATTTCTATCCTATTAAATTTTCACATTGGCAATTCATTTTGTAATTGCAAGCAATATTTTTTCATAAAGGTTTGCTAACATGAACATGGATCGTTGACTAGACTTCCATTTTGTATTTTCAGGTCATCATTTTGTAGCTAAGATAGATAGCAAAGTCAAAATAATACAAGAACAATGGGGTCGCAATACAGATTCTATAACACCGTATATAGTTGAAGAGAAACCTACAGAATCAAATAGAACATGCCTTGAAACTTCAGGTTCTATGTCAGGCTTAGCATGCAATACAACATCAATTTTATTTGAGTAGAGCCCTCATAGAATCTCAATATATTGTTGTATCAAATAAAACAAATGAAACACATGAACTGACATTGGCACATCCCTTGAGAAAGTGGTACCTAGAAAAACAACTGAAAATGAATTAAAAAGTAACTATTAATAGATATGTAGTATGAAACTTCTATTTAAGTTTTAGCACCATAATTAACACCTTTGACTGAGGAGAATGAAATCATACTTCCATGTCCACCGAGTTGGTTCAAGATCATGTCAAAAATTCAAATATCTCAAAGGAGACTAAGGGTTTGCCGCCTTCTACTAAAATTGAATCTGCTATGAAATAGACAGATGCATTGGAAGAAAAAACCTTGACTGGATTTGTGCATGCTGACCAACCAGATGCTTCAAGATTTTAGTTTGTAAAGCCTCTATTGTCATTCTCCCAAACTGAAGGAAACCATGGTTAAAAATGTAAGTAAATATCATCAAAAGTAAGTTATATAAGATGCATCACAATTAAAAAACTAGGAACATTAACAGTGAATTATGTATCTAAAATAGATAGTATATTAATATATATAAATAAGAATTCACCTGAAGAGGCTTTTTCCTATAGATCAAAAGGCCACCATAAATCATGGCCAATAAAAAATAATTGAACAAGATTTGTCACATCTTTCGGGAACTGGATTTGGCTAATGGTTTATGGTTTACATCGACCCAATGAAAGAAAAAATGGCTACTAAGTTAGATATTTTATCTAATATTAATAAAAGTTAAAATTTACTATGCCCTCCTTCACCCTTACTCCAACTACCATTATGCCATCATCTATTTCATTTATCGCAGTATTATGTTTATTTAGCATTAGCAGTATGCTAAATCTAAATTCTAATGGAGTTTTATTTAAACTATGTAAAATGTAACATTTGTTTTTTCTAACATCAGTATTCTGAAGTGGTTTAAAATTGTCTCACACTACCAAAGTAGTAAAGCTAAATGTGAAAAAGGTCTATTGATAAAATGATTGCAGATTAGTTTGAAGCATATAGTGTTATATTTTTGTGATGACTTTCTCAGAATATTTATTTTCAAGGTATAAGATTTGGTCTAAAACTCTCCTGCTTTTTTGACCTTGTTCATTGCCCAAAATTGCCACTTGTACAGTATTGACCTTAAATTGCTTAACACGAGATACCAGTACTAAAACGAAATTTGCTGTTGTAAATAAACAAGTAGAAATATGATATTCTCAATCAGACCTTTTTTATGTCAACTATATTACCAAGTTTCCTATTTTGGTGTTTATTCCATATCAACGTATAACTTTACATCATGTTCTATATTTTACTTTGGTACAAAACTTTGTGGTTGCTTTAAATTCCCTGCATATTTGACACTGAAATTTACGTATTCTGAATGTCATTCCGAGGTAGATAATGGAACAAACGGTACAAATTACAAAGGCAAACTGAAGACTAGGGTTGAATGACGGGGGCACTAGCACTAGTTTCTATGATTTTCCTCCTCTTAGGTATCTTATAAACATGTTAATAAACAAATTTAATTTACATATATTGATGAGATACCTGGACTTCATTTCCATGATTTCCACCACCTTGCACTAAGCTCTACCTACAGATATTTAAGTTGCTCTCTCATTCTTTGCATCTCCGCAGACGTTGGATTTCTACGGATCTAAACAAAAGAAAAATAGTTTGTAAAATTCTTGCAATAAATTTACATAGAAATTTAACATGGTACTAAAAACGTACAATGTGTTTATTTCGAATGTTGTGAGCACAGTTGGCATACATAAGAGTGTTAAGTGTTTCATCTGCATTTATATTTGCAGGTCTGGTGAAAGCTGAAACAATATTCAAATATTGGCATCTGTTATGAACTACTTTTCTTTTGCCTGCAACAAATACCGTACATGCACATGATTTCAAAATTGTAGAATGCTCACGCTACTATAAAGGAAAGCTCCTTTATTTGTTATTAGCAAACTGTACCCGTAAATATTTGCAATGCTTTGGCCTTAGAAATGCTAATACAAGGTTTAGGGGCTGTCCCTACAGTAATCAATGTGCACAAGGTTAAACAAGAAGAGGGGGGAAAACGTAGTAAAACAACATACCAGGCACATCAATAGCTGAAGCATGATATTTACGGAAATCTTCCCTGCCTTTAGCTGAACGGCTACCTATGGTAACACCAAAGCTTGAACCACGAGGGTAACCACCCACAAATGCTTCTGGAAACACAACCAACTGTGATCTATATGTTGCTGCTTCTTCCATCAATCTCCCCGCCTTCTCTGTAGATACAAAAAAAAAATTTAGTTGATGCAAATGAAACAAAATAAGCTAATAGCTTAATACCAATGAGTTACATGAAAAACTTAATACAGTCCGCCTTTTAAGATCACACTGACAACTTCCTGAGTTCACTAGGTAGATTTAATGCTAGCTTATAAGCGCTTTTAGACTAAATTTAATCTCTCCCAAACATATAACTTCATTATTCTCAATTTTATACATCCAGCTCAACAAAGAAAACTGACTATCAAGGAGTAGCTAACTTTAATTTTACAAAGCCTCAAATCGATTTTCAAATTAATTCAAATAAAAACATAGGTCACCCAATTTGAATTGTTTTGTTGTATTGACTTATTTGCATACCGAGAGTTGCATTGGTGTCGTAAAAAACAGTGGACGTCTGAACAACGGTAGCCCTAACTGTAGTAGAGGCGGTCTCAGAACCACCGTCCATTGCCACCTCAGCAATCAACGGCGTCGAAGCAATTAGGGCCATTCTTTATTTTGTAAATATCTTATAGAGTAGCTTGATTTTATCACTCAAATGTTATGTAACCGGGCCATTTTGAGAAAGAACAGGGATGAGAAAATTGGTATGGCGAACCAGTAGGAGATTGAGGAGGCCGGGGCTTCGAATGACAAGGCGGCACTCGAATCTTGCTGGATGTGGTTTTGGAGGCGGTCTCCATTCGGTTGAAAAAGCCCGCTTTCATTTCACGTTAACATGCGCAGATTACAAAGGAGGGCAACAAGCGACACAAGGGGTAAGGTGAAGAGGCGGTGGAGGCCAAACAAAGGCAATTAGAAATTAGGGATTTGAGGAGGACGATGAACGAAGGCGGTTTGAATTAGGGATTTGATGATGACGGGTCGCCGGTCGCCATTATTTCATGAAAAAACGAATATTCAATTTAAACCAGGTGATTCTCTAATAACTGGAAAGTAAAAATTCTATTAAAATGCTGCTCGAACCTCTTACAACGGGCACTATGCGACTATTGTAAAATTGGTATCTATTACAACGGTCCTTTTGTGAACATTGTAAAAATTGGCATCTATTACAACGGGAATAAAAGGACCGTTGTAATAGCATTCTATTACAACGGACAGCCATTGCCTGTTGTAAAAAGGGTGTTATATAAACATATATTACAACGGTCCTGAATGGACCGTTGTAATAGCCTTCTATTACAACACGCAAAAAATGCCCGTCGTAAAAAGGGCGTTGTAATAGGGTATTTTTGTTGTAGTGTTGTCTGGTACATGAACTGGTTCCTTCTCATCGAGATATCGTTGCAGACCGAGTGTTGTGAGATAAAACAGCATTTTATTTTTCCATGTTATGAAGTCATCACCATCTCCTTTGAACGGACCAGACCTGTTATGAGTAGTAGCCTTTGTTGATAGTTCAACTGTTGTCATCTCTGTTTTAGCGAAAACAGGAAAGTCTTAAGATGATATACGTCTAGTATACGAAAACAGAAACTAATCAATAATAAACCTGTCTCACAAGTTTACAACTCAGATTTCCACTACTTTTGAATTCTGTATTAGTTAATTTAACACTAAATATGTTGTAATTAATTACAACAATAAACTAACAACTATAGTAATAATAATTATAGCGATAAATCAAACGTTATACTATTTAAAGAAACAGTACAACACAGAAACGAAAACGAATATACATATACATACATACATACATACATACATACATACATACATACATACATACATACATATATATATATATATATATATATATATATATATACCAACTAGAAATCTAACCGGTTGAAGAAGGAAATTTCGTCTGAGGCTTGTCGTAACAATTTCCTTAAGACTTTATTCAAAGTCTCCTAAGATACAACAGACGTGATCTGCTCGAGATTGTGATGTGTATGATCTTCTGTGTGATATGCAAAAGCGCACGGATTGTAAATATGAAGAAACAAAGAGAAAGAAGAGAAAATTCAGAATTAAAATTGAGTAAGGAAAGTGATCAGGTTTCCTCCTTATTTATAGCCGAATTCCCAATGGCTACACCAGTTGAGAAAAGTAGCATCCCTTCATTTGCAACGCCAAAAAGCGTTACTGTTCACAACAGTCTCGCCTCTTCGTTTACAACGGCCGAAAATTGTTGCGGCTTGCAACAATCGCATCTCTTCACGGTACACTCTTATTAAACACGACCTGGTTCGCTCAGTCGGATGGACGACAGCGCGTATGTTCGTGCATGCCCATATAGGTCCTCCCCTCGCATAAAATTATTTAACCTTAAGGACCAATACGAGGATTGACAGTATACTATATAAACTAGAAAATTGACTTATTTTTGACGATGTGGAATATATCTCATTCAATCTTTTTTTTAGAATTCTAACAAAAATTGCATTTGTCATACAGTGCAGTGCGCAAACTCAAAGTACAATGTGCCACTAAAATAAAAATATTATAGTATTACAAAGATATATCAAGGTATATTCACAATCCAATGATGCTATAAAATCAATTATTGAAATTTCAACAACGCTTCATCATACTTCATATTCAGTCTGTCATGTATATAAGCTTAGGACTATGAAAATACTCTGAAAGGGAATAGAGAGCATCAATCTCAGAATATTTAAAGTTCACATGAATTCTATAGCGCATGCAAATATAGAAAGATTGATAAACCAATTGTCAACTACAATAGATGAAATTACAGGAAAAATGCGTACTTGGACATAAATGGGAATGTAACATGTATGATGTATGACATGAGTCCAAATATATACAGCAATTATCTACCAATATTTGTCAAAAGATATATAGATAACTATATATGCAACAATCAAAATACAACTCCAGAGCTGAACAAAATTAAATCTAGGGTTAAATGAATACCTGAGATGGAAGGTAAATCAGTGACGTCAATGGTGGTATATTGTGATCATATTACGATGAAATGGTGATGTCAATCGATAGTGAATGATAGGGATAGCAATGGGGCGGGTCTAGAGTCCAAACCCGATCGACCCGCTCCTGTTTTGACACGTTCAGACCCACCCCATTGGGTCATTGGGGCGGGTAGACCTGTGACCCCTTTTTGAGTGTTACGGGTCTAGGGTCGGATCGAGTCTCAGTTGACCCGCCCCAACCCGAATCGCACTACTAACATCTCATGAAACTGCTTTATTACTATAATGATTTATTAAGCTTCTTAGGTATAAGTAATTCTAGCATGGATATTAAAATGTTCCATTAAATAATCTATATAAAAGATTAGAGTATTAAGATACATCATTAATAATTATACAATAACATATGTATATATTTTCTGAATTGTTATTTTACACATCATTTTTACTAACTTTCTTTAGACACGTTTTTATTTGTATTTCATGTATTATTTGATGATAATGAGTATAAACAAATAAATATATGTAAGTTGGTACACAATTTTGAATCAATACATGAGACTCATCGGGTCTTGAGACGGGTCGGGTCTACCTTGATCCGTACGGGTCCTGAGTACGGGGCAAAATTCCAGACCCACACCGGGTCTACGGAGCGGGTCTGAAGCAAGGTCTAAAAAATCTAAGACGGGTATGGGGCACTAAAAACCCGTCTCAACCCGTCCAATTGCCATTCCCAGTGAATGATTACTTGATGTGGGCTGTGATAAGATTTGGTACCGATGATTTGTGAAGGAGTTTGAAATTTGGATAAAAGTGAGATTTATTTTTGTTTAAAAATTGGATTCGTGAGTTAGAAACGGAAGAACGATAGATAAATGCACATTTAAAATTAATTTAGATGAAAGATATTATTACGGCGGAACCGAAGAAGAGGACAACCAAGATGGTAGAAGAGAAAACAGGAGCAGAAATGGAGAAACGTTCGTAGAACACAAGAGAAGAAAGAGAAGTGAAAATTAGGCTTCAAAGTATTTTATTTTAGGCAACTGACACTGTGTAAGCCTCCCTGTCAGTCGATTTGACTAGTGTATTGTATTCAGTATAGCTCAATTTTTGTACAGTTTGTTAGATTTGCTGGTTTAGTATATTGAATCATTGTTAATAAATTTTAATGTGTGTGTTTGTGTATCTGTGTGTTAGTGTTAATACAATTTATATCACGACATGATTGAGCATGCTGATGTGAATATACTGGCACTATATTTTGTTATATCTAACAAATTTGAACTAATGTGAATAAGTGTTAGTGTGTGTAAATATATAGCCGTTATGTTAAAACCTGTAATATTCAGTATTTTATACTCATTATATTTAATTTTGCTACATTATATCTATAATGATTATATAACATTATAGATTGACTAATTATATTTAAACTTGGTATATTATGTTATGCTCGTCATGTTTAGACCTGCCATATTCATTATGTGTATTATGCTATATTCATTAAACTAATTTAAAACTTGATATTTAAAGTTGCTATACAGATATCAATATCCTAACGTGTATTTGTAGGCATTATGTCTAAAGGTGAAAACATGTTATTGTGTGTGCTGATGTGAATAACTATTATATTCAGTATAACCCAGTTACAAAAATTTGCTATTAAAAATGAAACGTAATTAAACATCATTCAAATTCCAATGTTTTAAATATACATCAATATCATAGTATTTAGAACTTTGTGTATAGAGTAGTTTACTTATCCACAAAGGGTCTAGAATTCAATAGGTCCAGAAAAATATCCACTAATTTACAATAATAGTAACCTTGTTCGCTTTATTCACATTGTCCAGTAATAACAATGCTCGGTAGTATCGGGCTTATAGCTTCATATATTTGATTTGGACTTAGACATTGTATAACTTCTAGTCAATTTGGCTTGGTGCTACTGATTATTTATTTATAATGCCAAAACTTCGGACTGGATTTGCTTTCTTTACGGAAAGATTGTGATGCATTCTTTAGTCATTATGTTTTAACTTTAAAGTTTAGACCGGGTATGTTTTCTGTATAACACGTTTGCATCATTTCTTTATGTTACCTTTGGAAAAAAATTCGGCACCTTCGCGCATCTTTCGCTATGTGCACATTTCATTTAGTATAGAAGAGACAAGACCACTGAACGAAGCTCTTCTGACGCTAACGTTGTGATTGAATAGCCAACATCTCCATTAGAGCACACATTTTCATGGCAACATTTATTGTAACAAAAGCAATCCCTTATTGTTATATGTTATCAATCTCATATATATGCTCATCTATTTTAGAATATTTTACGATGTACGACTAATCATAATTAGTCTACGCATCCATTTTAATACAGTGCGAGCCACACATCTTCACTTTGACGAGCATTTTCTCAATTCAACTTGAAGTTATACAGAATCCTAGGTCACTAACACCTCCAGCAGTTTAGATTAGGTCGCTACCACCTCTCAGCAGTTGAGCCAGGCTGTTTTACATAGAGTTCTCATTTCCACGGCTGAAGCAGACCACGTTCTAACTTAAAACTCCACTATAATGAGAAGCCCGAGCTCAAGCCACATACTGGAATATACTTAGGTCAATGCTGCATCATATTGGCCCACTCGATCTGTCGGCTCTGATAGCATGTTGAAATTTTCGGCACCCTGCGCATCTTCTGCTATGCGCGCACTTCATTTAGTGTAGAAGAGGCAAGACCACTAAACGAAGCACATTTGATGCCAGCGTTATGATTAGATAGCCCCTACATCTATATTTTCGTAGCAATATTTATTATAACAAAAGAAATCCCTTGTTGTTACATGCTACCAATCTCGTATATATGCTCATCTTTTTTAAAATATCTTGCGATGTGGGACTAATTATAATCCAATATACGCACTCACTCTAATACAATGCGAGCCACGCCTAACAACCATGTTTTTAAATCTGGTGAAAATTATTTATTGTGTTAATAAGCTACTATGATCTATTGTATTGGGCGAGATCAGGTTCTCTACTGCACTACTGCAGTTATGGTTGTGGAGTGGTTTAGATAAAAAGCAGTCAATCGGTCAAGTCGAGTAGTTAATCGCTCATGTATGGTTAACTGTGATTAACTTAAATGATTTGGTCGGTGTGTGAATCACTCGAAATTAACTAACATATAGTTAATGGTACCATTAATTGAGGGGTTAACCGAACCTGCTAACCAATTGGCTCGATAAATAAAGTATGCCCATCCCTACTTTTAAACCCCATGTCTATGAGTTACCAAATCTTAAACCCTTAGAAATAGTTTTCTAAGAGCCAAGACACACTAACCTAGTGCTAAAGTTAGCTGTTAGATCCATACATTGAATTTTTTCTATTTTTTCCGTTTTCATGATTTCGAAACACGTTTTACCCCATAAATTTTAACGGGTGCCTTCATTAGATACCACTATTAGAATTATTTTAAGAAAATTAGATATTTTCTTTACAAGGTTAAATTAAAGTATAAATCATAAATCGACACTGGATTTAAATCATGAATTGAAGTAACAAAGGATTCATACATACATATATACATACATATACACACACACACACACACATATATATATATATATATATATATATATATATATATATTCTAATTATTTTGTATGTTAGCAGGCTAATTTCTTTACTTTGTACAGGTTATCAAATGTTCAGAACCATTGATATTTTTCCATTGTAATATTTAAATTATTTTTAAGATTATTTTTAATATTTTAACGTTTACATTTGAATATAGATATTAATTTCCTATTGAGTTTCTCTTTATTTTGTTTAGAAAACAATAAAGTTGGAATTGTAAATACAAACAAATATATTTATATTATTTACTTCAACATGGATCAAATAACTTTTTAAATATAATTTTAATATTAATTCCATTTGGAGTTTAAGAATTGAATCATAGATTCGAGTTATGATAGAATTTCATTCGTTGGATTTTAATTTTTTTGATAATAATGAACAAATATAGCTTGTACGTGGACATATGTTCCTGTAATATTGTACTTTTTACTCTTTGCGCAAAAGTGTGATACACATTGTCTTTCTTGACTTTTTCTATCTTGACTTTTTCTATACTAGACTACAAACCAGTGCTTTCTATTCATGAATATGTGAATTATATAATAATGACTATGTATGATGATCATAATTCCAGAGTAAGTTTTAAGATGCTATTTTTCTTATATAGTTCTTACTAATGTAAGCATCACAACTGTCGCATATTTCCAACTTTCTTGAAGGATGAGTGAAGGATGATTTTTGGTCATTCAAGATTTACATACTGTTTGAACCAAAAAAGACACAAACACCGAAAAGGTTATATGGAGAATAAAATATGAAGAAATGTAGATGAAAATGAAAAATAAACAAGACACAATCGTTTATTGTGGTTAGGCAAAGTAAGGCCTACGTCTACTTTAAGATTTTATTGCTTATATTTGACTTAGAGGCAAAAGTTCTTAGGAGTCGGTACAACTCCGACCCTAGATTTTTCGATTTACAAGAATATAGAGTAGGGAAGAACTAGAGTCAAAAGATCTTCAAAAACTAGCCCTACCCTCCTATTTACAAAGGTAGGGAGCCTGATATCTTGCATGAAATATTTCCTAAGCTGTCATCTAAGATTTAGACTAATTCCCCCATAAAGGTAGGTGCCACATCATCAGGAAGTAGGTGTCGGTACCGATCCATAGGTAGGGATCGGTACCAATCCCTAAGATGGCTATATTATTGTCTTCAAGTCTCCGTCTTGACTCATCTTGTTGTTAGCTTCATGATTTCATAGTTGTTTGCACCAATATTAGCTTATATCTAGGTCCTAATGGTGGAGTTATAGAAAAATAGAGTTGCAGTTTCAAGTGCTCGTGGAGATCGATGGAGAATTGCATTAAATCAACAAAACGACAATGGAAGTAGGCTCTTGGCATCATGCAAGAATGGTTAGCAGAAGATGGGGTCCAGCTGAGATAGAAATAGGACTTGATACCGACCTATAGGGTAGGGTCGGTACCGACCCTTAACTTATGTGGATTCCTATGTCTTCTTGTTTTGAGTTGTTCTGGCATTGGTCTTGGGACTTTGTTCGTGCTTGGCTTCTGGACTCTTGGGCTATCTCTTTGGACTTCCTTCCTTGATGACTTCAAGTTTGACTCGTCCAATCTATTTGAATATTTCCTGATCAAAAGACTGGATAACACTTGCATCCCAAATGTTGAATATGCGATTATATGATTTTTGTTTGATGATAATAAACATATATATATTCGTGTAATTGTATTTGTTAACGTACTATTTCATTTTTCACAGATTAAATAAATATTTGCTGAATAAAATTAAATAACACAGAATTTGAATTCAAACAGAAATTTTATTCAAACAAATATTTATTACAATTTTGAACAGTACAAATTCAAGCTCTCACTATACACTATACAACTTTGATACAAATTCAATTACATCACAATTTTACATTTACAGTTGACCTCACTACATATCACTCACACTCGTATTTTATCTTCAACTTCACTTCAAATTGAATCCAGTATCTGAGCAATCTGCAAAAATAAATATTGACGCAGTAAAATTGAAAAGGAAATATTTTTGCAGTATAAAATAAAATGTGATTTTGAAAATATTATTTGCCTCGGTTATTTGGGTTGTTCGTCATCATTTACATTTGAATTCATCACACACGAACAATGTGACATGCACAGTGTATCACTGTACATGCCACAAGGCCGTGCACACCGATATACACTTGATTGATTTACAGGGACATGTGAGCGCAGGTCAAACCCAAATGAAAAGCCGGGTTCAACTCAAATGCAACACAAATAAAGCCACAACACGCGCACAAGGTCAAACCCGAGCGTTTAAGCTAGATTCAACTCAGGTGCAATGTAAGTGTACAAGCTCAATAAAATGGTCAAAATCCAAAACCAACATAGACAATACCACTGACTCAAATGAACAGGTAGATGAAGATGCAGTGAAGCCAATATGGCAAACAATGAATGCACCAGAAATATGGAAACACATCAAAGACACAATGAATCAAGATCACAATCAATATACAGTGAACTCAACTGGACAGTACAAGGCAAAGACTCAGCAATGCTCCAACCAAGTGAATATGCAATCAGCAATCTAGTGACACAGCAATGCTTGAAGACTACAGCAAAAACAGAGTCAACACAAATGCAACACCAATGCAGTGAAACCATGGCATGAACCAAATAAAAAGCATATACCAGTTCAATATCTTGCATTCATGGACCATACTGCACAGTTCAAGACTATACCAAACTATATGCAAGAAGAATGCTCAATGCATAGCAATACAATGAGACTAATAATATGCAAGCTGCCTGAAGAATAAAGAAGTGAAAATTATCAAATCGAATCAAAGCCAGTGCTATCAGAAGTCAAGGCCGAAGACAATATTAAGTCTTGGAATCACATAAACAAGTTAATGCCGAAGTGTCAAAATCTGATAATAACAAAATCAATTTGAAGCCGTGGACAACTGATCGTACTTAATATGATGAACAAAGTCAGAGACCATAATCAAGCAACAACATGTACAGGTCAGTGAACAAAGTCAAGCCAAGATGAGATGAACAATGTAAGTATCAAAGTCATGGAAGCATAACGAAGTCAACGAGAAATTCACGAAACCAAACTATGACCGAAGTCAAATGCAACCAAGCCGTGGTGGCCACGAAATTCAACGGTGCCGTGATAGCCAAGTAAACAAACCAAGTCAAAATCAACACCGTGATTATTCAAGTAAATTGAAGAAGTCAGAGAAATCATCAGCATCAAAGTGAAATCGAATGGCCGATCAAACAAAATTAACAAATTCAAATATATTTGTACAAACGAAAATCAAGCACAAACCCTTTATAAACAAATCATCATTGGCAATTTCAGAGCATCGAGTTCAAGCAAGCCAAAACCAGCAAAGCAAAAGGAGCAAAGTACTTACCGAAATCATAGACGAACTCGATCCAAATTGAAGAGCCGTGAGCAAATCAGAGATACAAGCGATCGACAAGGCAAAATACGTAATAAATCATCTATTTCGATCAAGCAATCAAAAGCGGCAACTTCAATTGAAAAGCCCTAATTTTCACATCGGAACAAACGGAGAATAAACGAAGCCGCCATTGTCTCCAAAAGAATTGGGCCGAAGAAATAGAAGGAGACGATCGAAATAAAATAAAAAGGGCCGACCCTTTTTGTTTTAAAGTTTAATTAGGGTTTAATTGTCTTTTGTTTTTTAGATTTTAAACTGTTTAAATTTCTAGTCGTGTGACTAGGGGACAAACAACGTGGCGTAGTTTGAGAATTCGCAACTCAGTGGCTGAGTTGTGGCAGGGTTTTGAGCGTAGAGTTAGGTTTTGTCGATAGCAGGTGTCGCGAGTTTACGTGTGTAAGCGTCTGACTATCTAATTTCTAGTAGAAACCTTGGGGGCAGGCAGGATTTTGCCAAAGCTGGGTAAATTCTGTGTCGTTCTATTTCTGCATTTTATTATTCTGCTATTTTTCTGTGCTGCTATTATTCTATGATCTGTGTTGAAATCATTTTATAAGCTTCCGCAATAAACTTCTATAATTGATAGTATCACCCTATTCACCCCCCCCTCTAGGGTGAAATCGATCCTACAATAAAGTACGTCTTATTTCCAACATGATGTGCTTTGAACCGAGACAAGTTAAAGTTGCAAAGATGGACTCCACTCTGTGTTTCGAATGATCATTATCCTACCTGTGAATCGTTGCTGTGAAAAGCTATGTTTGTAGTCATTTGTCACGATGCTTTACCAACATTCGAGATTATAAATCTGGAATGTATCCTCATAATATGTCATTTTGAACTTGAAGATTTAAAACTGACTTCTTCCATGGATTTTCGGGTTTGAATTTGATTTCACATTGATTCTAATGGTTGGGTATTGGATATACACACACATAATCCATCACATGTATATACATACATTCACATATACATGTACACATTATACGTATATTGGTACTGACCCATGGATTAGGGGTCAGTACCAACTTTGGACTTGAAGAAACTTCCTAGGTATTGCCAAGACTTCGAGTCCAGCATGTATATAACCCAACATCTTCAATTCATCTCCCTCACTTGTTCACTTGTTAACTAATCCAAGAATTCGAGCTGGCAGTTAAAACCTTTAACTCCAAATCAAAAATAACCTCCACTCAAGCCTTAAACCATCGCCACTTGCTCTACCTTAGATCCGCCACCCATCACGTTGCTCAATCAAAGGCTCACCGACCCAAACCCTGACCTCCATCCTACTAATCGACTCGATCCTAAGCTTTAGTACTTTAAATTGAACCTCTCTTTGACTTGGATAGGCATAGGACTTGGATTGAGATATGGGTGAACATGGAATTGTGTGTGAGTGGACGTAAATGAACGTGGCGATGGACGACCGTGGTTTGGAAAGCGGTGAGGGTGGAAGAAGAAGAAAGGAGGAATTTTGTTAAAATGTTGGAGTAGTTCTACTCCAACACTTAGGCAAATTTTTTGAATTTTCATTCACATGGCAATTCTTCCTTATGAACTAGAGATCTCTTTTTGGTCTTGAATCCTTTTTAAAGCATGGCCAATGATGTAGAACATATTGGGATGGTCAGCGATGACGGCCACATCGAGTGATATCCAGAATTTGAAATGAATTGTTAAATAACACCAGAAAATTGAACTGCATGACACCGCACTAGGATCCACGTAGCATGGGGGCACAGCTTATAATTAATCTAATGTTGATTATCTGTCAAGTTTTTTTTTATATAGAAATGGATCAAAGATGTTCCAAACATCTTGCCGCATAAGCCATAGGTATCCAATTCAAGATACGTCGAATCCGATGTCGAGTCAAGTTTAACTATGACTCCTCATGCACAAAAAACTACGATAGCATGTACAACAACAAGAAAATGCACAAGCAGAATAACAAATTCTAGAAAATATGGTTGAGCCAGCAGATGTACCAGAAGTAGACCCCGCACTTGACACCCTCGAGGATGCTGTAATTTTAAATGATCCTATATATTCTATTGCCTACAAAATCAATGAAGGATCTCTTTGAAGAATATGCAATAAGCATGGAATTCCGTTCAATAACACCTTGGTCCCGTCTCGCGGTCAAAGATCTCAATATCCCTCAGAGGTTTATATCGCCTGCAATAGATTCATGTGCTTGACAAGCTGCGACCCATTGTTCAATGAATTCATCCATCGAGTTTTGAATTTCATAAGGCTTGCTCCAACATAGTTGCACCCAAATAGCTATGCTTTCTCCTTGGAAAATATATGGTCTTCCCTAAGCACATACATCGAGTGCCTTGAGATGAGGAGATTAGATAAATATACAATTTCAAAAACCAAAAGAAAGTCTATCTGTAATCTATCTGGAACCGATCAGAGGATGCAAAGTAGTCTGGGGCACATGGAACAAGTTGAGCTATTTGAAAACCGGATGGTTCAATGTTCGTTGTCTGCCCTGGATCGCACATAGATAGCTGTCCAAACGTAAGTTCCTCTCCATGTGCATTATATAAATTTGTTCAATAGTTTGCAGACTTAACTCATATTCTTGATTTACAATCCAGATGTTTCGACGAGATCTAGTAGCTCGGTACTTTTAGATGTTGTTACTACTTTTATAACAGTTTCGATAGGAGATAAAGATATAAGAACTCTCCTATCAGATGAAAATATTTTTGGCTACGACTTGTTAGAATAGGGCCGTAGTATTGGCATCGTCTAAATAGCTTACATTGATGACGACGATGATGACGATGATAACAACCCACTAAGAGGAGGTGAGGTTGATCCAGATTTTCCCCCTAAGTCCTGTGGCTGGAGTTGAAGAAAATATCGAACAAGTATCAGAAGGTGCCAAGGAAGGTGAAATTATTTGTGAAAGTGGAAAGGTTGGCCAAGGTAACTTCGATGCGAATCATAAGTCTTAGCCTGAAAAATCTAGGAAAGATCAACCGCATGCTCTAAAGAAGAGGTTAATCATTAAAATCTCTAAGGTGTAGATATCTACCCAGCCCTCACTAGTCATAGATGCAGAGAAAGCTCCATCTTTCCTTCTACAGGCACATTCGCTAGCTTAAGGCCAATTCCTACCAAGTTTGGTTCTTTTGATGTTGGTAATATTAGTGTTGATGGCATCGACTTCCATATTCACATCATTAAGGACTTCATATCTACCAGTATGAAGGAGGTTACTCCCATGAATAAAGCTCCAGTCACCGTTTGTCGAGGGGACACTAGGACACTCACGTACTTGTGCACTTCACAACACTTGCACTTGACTTGTGCCCTTGCTCGTTGGCTCTAACATGTTCTTGTTTTTCTTGTTGGATCTATGGAAAAAAGGAAATGCATAAACCAATATTTGGAAGAGAAAGCATCCTAAGCACAAAGGCCTTGGTCGAGTTTGTATCATTAAGGAAGTGGTCGCGGTCACGAGTCACGCTATCGCTCTAGTCGAGATAGAGATGACCGAGGTAGAAGCAGTTATGACAAAGACCCTCATTACATGGTTCTGCTTCCAAGCGTCACCCTAGGTCTACATCACCTCCTTCTAAAGGTCTAGATATGCAATCTGATTGTCGTAATGACGTCCTGCCTAGTGATTCTTGTCGCGTTCCACCTCCATCTTCCATCAATGTGCAACCCCCGATGATATATCACTCTAGTCTATCCTCTAACCGTAGGCATCATAAAAGTGGCTCTGAAACTTCCCAGCATAAGCCTAGTAAAAACTCTCCTATAGTCCCACCTATCTCTGTGGAGGAACAACTTGCGGCCAATACCCAAATGGTCAAACTAAAGGAAGAATTTTCAAACATTTGCTTTGATGGTCTTATATTTATGCCTAACTTGGAAAGAATTCCTATCGACGTCCAAAAGAAGACCATAGATTGCATGATCGATGTTCACAACCCGTATAATGATTAGGAAAAGGTAGATGTAAAATTTTCCAAAGCCTCCAGGGGTAGGCAGCTAGAGATCAACAATCAGAAACTCATCGAACCTTATAACAATAAGTGAATCATTGCTAATCTCGATACTGACGTTGAGAAACCGAGAACATCTCAAGTTGAATCCAAGAATAAAGTTGAGGAGGCCATTAAGGCACTCGATGAGGAGCGGATTAAGAATTTAGATGAAATGGAGAAGGCTTTCCACGGAAACCATGCTCTGGGAATGGAGCAGGCTGCCGCAAATAGAAACATGGCTGAGCTGAAAACCAAGCTAGAGCATGAAACAAAAGAAGATGATGCGCTCCAGCAAGCTCAAACTTATTGTGATGAGTTGCTCGATGATAGGGAGGAAAGAGACAAAGCACTTGAGCATGCTAAAGATGTTGACGCACTCGTCAAAAGAGAAGTTGAGGCCGTAGAACAACAGGCAGAAGAGCGTGTGATGGAGAAGTTTGAACCGTTGCTGAACCAATACAATGCCAATGTGCTCAATTTCAAAATCTGGAGCGGTTCAAAGATGATTATTCCAGAATCCTAGCCCTCACCCGGGAACCGAAGGCGGCTAGGTGAGAAGTTGGAGAAAGAAGTCTTAGTAGGAGATGAGCCAAAGATTCTTAATGATGGCTAGCTTATTCTTCATTCGGAGCTTGCCTCAATAGTGCATAAAGACTTGAGTGAAGGCTCCAGATCGACACCACATGATGCTACTGCTAGCCATACGCTTCGGTCCCAAGCTGCTCTAACACCTGTGTATGATCCCTATAGGCCTAAGATCCATAAGCCTATAATTCTGACTCTATTTCTTGAGGGAAACTCCAATGGCACTTCGGTCCACGTAGAATTCCAAAGCGAAGAAGGTATCTCATTAACTTCTCCTCTATTCTAAAAAGTTGATGTGCTGCCGATTAACATAGCTAATCTCTCTCTCTGTTTCTCAAGCCTCGGGTCAGCCCCACTTTTCTCTTCTTCCCGATAAGGGCTCTCAAACAAGACTACAAGTGCCTATAACAGAATCGGTTACTGTTACCACCTTAACAATGATTCCAACCATCCTGGTTGAAGATACTCCCAGCCTTGAAGAATAAATGATTGACACTTTACCGAATGAAGGAGCTAATGGGACTCAAGAAAATCAAATTGATGAAGATGTTATTATTACTGGGGTCTCAAAGCCCATGTCGGGTCCCATCATGCACGAGCTTGGGCATGAGCTTGGGAAATATATCATCCTTGCCACAAAAATCAAGCAGGAGAAAATGGAATTCATCCCTCCTCCTTTATCCATCGCCTTGTTCAAGTAGACTATCTTTGCTCTAATCCACATTCCTTCACCTGGGAGTGCTCAAAGCGCACCCATAGGATCCTCGCAAAGCACTCCGGGCTTCATTCCTTTAGCTAGGGGTGCTCAAAACATACCAGGTGGATCATCACTCCATCTAAAGGCAAAGAAAGTGGGGGAAAGAAAAAAGATGAGGGCTCCAATGATGCATCTCGATGTGCTAAGAAGAAACAAAGGAGAATGAAGCCGAAAAAATGAGTTCTGGTTTGTTTTGTGTACATAGACACTTTTTTGTTTTTGGTCGGCTTTGTGCGGGTTCGACCACCATATTTGATATTTGTTTTTAGTGTTAATAACACTTGTACTTATTTCTCCAAATTTCATGTGAATATAAAAGGTTTTTGTTCCGTTAACTCTTTGTATGGATTTGTCTAAGTACTTAAGAAATATGCTTTCCATTCAATGTACTTGCGATCTATTTCTTTTAGTTATTATTGTTAACCATATCCTTAGACCATTTTATAGTTCTCTGGCCACTCGTCGCTCTTGCGAACGTAAAATAATTGTTCAAGTGCCAAAAAATTTTAGGCATTAGTTAGAGTTAACCACTTAAAATAGTGGTTTGGATATCCTTTTCCAGGATCGCAATATTCGATTGTGCCGAGCTCATGCGCTAACTTGAATTAACTTATCATAGTTTGCACGTCCTCATCCAGAATGTATGCTTTCAATCGCACCTAACTCCAGCCGTTGAGCAAAGTTCATAGGCAAGATCCTACCTTATGCTAAGTATGGATCTTTGGGTTTGCCTATTCCGGGCAAAGTATTAAGGGTTGGACGGTCTTGTCATGTCCACTTTAGTTTACACTCCTACCCCCAATCTAAGGACAAGCGTTGAGCGAGTAAACGGTCATATCACGTTCATTTTGAGTTTATACTCCTACCCCCACACCAAGGGCGAGGGTTAGTATACGGACGGTCGTGTCACATCCAGTTCGAGTTTATACTCCTGCCCCCAATCCGAGGACAAGAGTTGGCCGATGGACGGTCGAGTTACATCCGTTTTAGTTTATACTCCTGCCCTACCCCAGGAGCAAGAGTTAACTGATGGACGGTCGGATCATGTCCATTGAGTTTATACTCTTGCCCCCAATCGGAGGATAAGAATTAGTTGGTATCAATCTTCAGATACCGAGAAAGACTTCAAGGGTCCAATCATGGTCCATAGAAATTTGATTATTATGTATCTCTGGGTACCTTCACACCAACATTATTTACATGCAGATTCATTCAAGTCAGTCAAGTCATAACTCTTTAGTAATGGAAAGATAGAGTCTTGAACTTGAAAGGCCGTTTTATTCCATAAAAGATGGGAAATGAGATAAACAGTCTTATCACACAACTCTAGCCAATTATTTTGCGAAATTATTTCTAGGTAAAGTAGAGTCATACTTTCTATTCCACCCCCTTGGGAGCAGAATCCCATTTATCATCGCAAGCCAAAAAGTTCCATCTCCAAGCTTTTGATCTATTTCTTACGGACCTTCCTAGGTTGAGCCCAAGTTTCCAGGGTAAGGGAAGGTTCGTTTGAGAACTAGGTCGCCAACTTTGAAGGTCTGTCCTGACCTTAGCATTGTAATATCGTGCGACTTGATGTCAATGTGCAGCCGCCCTCAACTCAGCTGCGTCATGTTTCTTAATGGCCATATCAAGAGACTGCAGCAGGAGTTGCTCATTAGTTCGTGGATTGTAGTGAATCACTCAATTGGAAGGTACTTCCAGTTCAACTTGAATCATAGCCTCTGATCTGTAGACTAGGGCAAATGGAGAGTGGCCAGTCGCTGACTTATGAGTTGTTCAATAAGCCCATGGTACTAATGGAAGCTCATCGACCCACTTGCCTTGGCCTTTTCTAACTGCTTCTTAAGAATGGACTTGATAATCTTATTCACATCTGCAACCTGTCCATTTGCCTGAGAATGTACCACTGTAGCAAAACTCTACTCTATGTGATGCTAGCGACATAAATCTTTGAACTCAAGATTGTAGACTTAGGTCCCGTTATCGGCAACGATTTCCTGTGGAACTCCAAAATGACATATGATATTCTTGACAACAAAATTGGTTACTTTCTTTATGGGATTGTGGCCAATGGATGTGCCTCAGCCTACTTGGTAAAGCAATCAACCGCAATGATGGTGTACTTCATGCCACCTTTAGATATCGAAAACACATCGAAGATACCAATTCCCCATACTACAAACGATCAAGGGATGACCATTTGAGTAATCTCCGTTGGTAGGGCTCTCGGTATTTTAGCAAATCTCTAGCACTTGTCACGCTTTCGGGTGTAATCAGTTGCATCTTGGTTGATAGTTGGTCAAAAGTATCTGTAGTAGAGGATCTTTTTCACTAGGGTTTGCCCCCGGTTTAGCCCCCACAACCCCTTCATCAACCTCTCTTAGGACTTGCTTGGCCTCGTCGTGAGCGACAAACCGAAGCATGAGGACAGAAAAACCCTTCCTGTAAAGTAATCCTTCCTACATGATATACCTCGAAGCTTGTCGAAGGAGCTTTCATCGTTCATTCCTTCTCTCTGGAAGGATTCCTCTCTGCAAATAATCTCATATTGGAGTTATCCATGACTCCCTTTCAGGCTCGGTCTCCAAAATCCAATCGGCATCCATCTGGTCAATGCTCGAAGCCGAAAGCACTTCCACCACAACCAGGCCCATTAGATGCACATCTCTAGAACAAACCCATTTAGCCAGTGAATTGGCCTTCTAATTCTCCTTTTTGGGAATATGCACGATTGTATAATGTTCAATGTCAGCGAACAACTCAAGGACTCGGTTTAGATAAGGAGCTAATCTCACTCCTTTTTCTTGAAACTCTTTTCGAACTTGACAAATCACCAGATGGGAGTCGTAGAAAATGCGTAAAGTCTTTAATTCTAGCTCTTTGGCAATCTTAAGTCCTACCATCAAGGCCTCATATTCAGCTTCATTGTTTTTGCTATAAAGTCGAGCTTCAAGGAATAATAGATCGGGTGTTCTTCGAAAGTAACAAGCACAACTCTAGCACCGGAACACCGTTCGTTAGATGCGCTATCCATGTACATCTTTCATCAAGTTTCTTTCTTACCACTTCTCTTCAAAGGGTCGTCTCATGTTGTGAATTCAACTATGAAATCCGCCAAAGCCTGACCCTGGATTGCCCTTCGAGGGTGATAAGTTATGTCTTATTGGGTCAATCCAATGTTCCATTTCAATAGCTTTCCGAAAATCTCAGGTTGCTGCAAGACTTGTCACAAAGGCTAGTCGGTAAGAACTTTGATCGGATGCGCCTGAAAATAAGGACACGGCTTTCTCGAAGCGATCAAAAGGCAGTATGCATGCTTTTCCAGTTTCGAGTAATTTCGTTCCATGCCTATCAATCGCTTACTAACGTAATATACCAATCATTGAATGCGAGATCCTTCGCATACAAGTGCGGCTCTTAAAGCATGCACCGACACCGCCAAGTGTATAAACAAGTCCTCATTATCCACTTGCTTCAAAAGGATGGAGGGTCTTTTCAAGTAATCCATTAAATCTTAGAATGTGTCATTACACTCGCAAGTCCATTCAAAGTTCCTCTTTCCATTCTTAATCGCCTTGAAGAAAGGGACACATTTATTTATAGCTTTATAAATGCACTAACTCAGGGCATCGACCTTCCCATTCAAGCTTTGGTCCTCCTTAATCATTTTCAGTGCTTCGATATTTATCAATGCCTTGATTTTCTCTGGATTGGCTTCAATCCCATGGGAGTTCACAATGAAGCCCAAGAATTTCCCTGACGTAACATCAAAAGAGCATTTCAAGGGATTGAGCTTAATCCTGTATTTTCGAAGGATGCCAAATGTCTCTGCCAAATCATCAACATGGTTTGCTGCACGCCGAGACTTCATGAGCATGCCATCCACTTAGACTTCCATCGAATATCCGATCTGATCTTTGAATATATGGTTTACAAGCCTCTGGTAAGTTGCTACTGCATTCTTTAACCCAAAGGGTATAACTAGGTAGCAATACAATCCAAGGTCGGTTATGAAGCTGGTGTATTCCCGATCTATCTTGTGCAATGGGATTTGGTTGCATCTAGAGTACGCAGCCACGAATGAAAGTAGCTCATGTCTAGCTATTGAATCCACCAACTGATCGATCCTCTTAAGCGGGAGGTTACCTTTTGGGCATGCCTTATTCAAATCAGAATAGTCAACGCATGTCCACCACTTCCCGTTCGGTTTCCTCACCCAGACAGGTTAGATATCCACTCCGGATATAAGGCATCATGGATGAAACCATTTTCCTTCAGCTTATCCACCTCTTATTTAAGTATAGCAGATCGCCCCAGACCCAAGCTACAACATTTCACTTTCATAGGAATGTATTTGGGATTAATATTTAATGCATGGTTCGCTATCTCCGGGGAGATCCCATACATATCCGAGTGTGTGTCCAAGCAAACACATCCAAATTTTCTCGAAGAAAACTAACCAACTCCTTCATTACCCTTGCATTAAGCTACGATCCAACCTTAAGGACCTGATTCGGATCATCCTGGTTGATTGAAATAGCGATTATCAACTTGGCAGGAGCTGCTCTTCCATGATCTGGCTCCTTACGTCGGTCCATGTCATCATGGAACAGACTAAGCTGCCCAAGCGGGGGCTCAGGCTGTAGTTGCCATATGTCCAAAGCCGTAATGTAGAGGATCCCCTCTACATTTTTTCCTTTCTCCCTACGCCTTATCTCCTTTAACTCGACGAGTAGCATTCAAGGCCAGTCATCTAATCTCGTTGGATAATCCCTACACCATTCTTTGTATGAAATTTCATAGTCAAACACCAAGGTGCTATAGTCGCTCTGAACTCAACCAAGGTCGGTTATCCAGTTAGGGGTCCTAAATCGATTCTACTTATCATACTTAGGGGTCCTAACTCGATTTCGGTTATCATACATAAGGGTCCTTTAGTTCACTATAGCTATCATACTTAGGGATCCCTTAGTTCAGTATAACTATCATACTTAAGGGTCCTAACTCGATTCCAGTTATCCGGCTTCTTCTTCTTAGCCCAATCATCATTTTGTTTCTGATTATTGTTTTGATTACCAACATTCACATCTACATTTCCAAAGCTTCCTCCAGAATGCTTTACAACAACATTGCTTTGTATTACTTCATCTGGACTCCCAGTGCCAATCCTTCGTGGATGCTTGTGCAGTTCCTTTAAGGGTAAGTACTCATTATCTTTTCTATTAAAAGCATCCATTATCGATGGGGGCTTCTTTCCAACCAAACTCAAACTTCGTATCAAGATGAATCCCCCTGATCAACGCCATCAGCACTATGTCATCCTTTGGATCCGTAACGTCTATCAATGCTGTATTGAATCTATTCAGGAAATCCTTTAGGTACTCAGCTTGGAAGAGTTTGACAAAGACATCGCATGCTTTGGACGTGCATTATGTAAATAGAATTGTTCTATAAACTTCTTTGATAACTCAACAAAAGATGATATGGACCTCAGCGGAAGTCTAATGAACCACATTGTAGCTACTTCTTCTAAGAAAATTAGGAAACAATGGAATTTCATGGCATTCGAAGCTTTGGCTGAATCTATATGTCATTCATATCTCATCAAGTGCTGCCTAGGGTCCATTTTCCTCCGTACAACATCATAGTTGGCACTACAAATTTCCAAGGGTATCTCCCACATAGAATGTTCTTTGTAAATGGATTTCGACTAAGAGAGGTACCTCATTTATCGTTACTCCTAAAATGATTTTTGTTAACAAGTCTCCTGACCATATCCTCCTAGAAGTCCGGGTCTATAGGTTCGACTGACCAACAATATTCCGGCTTCGCTTCGAGTGTTCGGCCTGGAGAACGCTCTTGGTTTGGCTCTCATTATCTAGGTTCTCCAGCCTCCTAGAGATCCATTCATCCAGTAGTCCCCTATGTTTGATTTGGTGAGCAATATCATCAGCAGTAGCACGATTCTTTAGATTTTGACCACTAGCAGCGTCTCATGAAGCCAAGGCTATGCTACCTTCCAGAGGATGGGCTCTAGGCCCACCATTGGAGGGGTCGGTACCAACCATTAACCTTGGGTCTATCGATCCCCAAACTTGAGCGTGGGGTTCGTTCCTTTCCTTCGTACGATGTTTCTGCAGCATTCTGTGTCCTCTTCTACCTCCTATCCCCCCATCTCTGGTCGAATGATGAGGATCTTTTAGATGAAGAACTAGAGTCCCTTTTACTCCTTCTATGGTTGTTTTGAGTTAGCTCATTCAATAGTTTCAACCTCTGATGCATCGTCTGATTCATCTCATTCTTACTAGCCTAGAATCTATCTTCCATCTGCTTCATCATCCTATCCATTTCCATTCTGATCACTATGTCAGTTGGAGTGTGGATCTCCATTTGAGTAGGTTGGACAACTCCATCTCCTTGTTGTGGATTCTGATTCTCGGCTTCAACAGTAGCTTCGGAGTAGGTAGAGCAGTCTCTTCTTGATGGGGCCATGGCAGAATGCTCTTTTGATATCTTTGAAAATTTGAGTTGTAGAATTAAAAAGTAGAGAAATTAGATCTATCTCTTTGATATGGGAAATCCAATAGTAAATGATGGATCTAAGTAGCTTGAGAATATCGCGCTTAGTGAAAGCACCAAAATGTTTGAACGAAAAATGACAAAAACACGTTAAGTTTATGTAGAGAATAAAATATAAAGAAATGAAAATGAGAAATAAACAAGACACAATCATTTATAGTAGTTCGAAAAAGCAAGGCCTACGTCCACTTTAAGATTTTATTGCTTATATTTGACCTAGAGACAGATGTTCTTAGGGGTCGGTACAACTTGACACTTTGATTCTTAGATGTACAAGAATATAAAGTAGAGAAGAATTAGAGCCAAAGGATCCTAAAAAAATAAGCCTTGCCCTCCTATTTATAGAGGTAGAGAGCCTAATATCATGCATAAAATATCTCCAAGTCATTATCCCTGATTTAGACCAATTCTTCCACAATAGTAGGTGCTACATAATCAGGAAGTAGGGGTCGGTACCGATCCATAGTTAGGAGTTAGTGCCAATACCTAAGATGGACATATTGGTTGTCTTCAAGTCTTCATCTTGACTCATCTTGTTCTTAGCTCCATGTTGTGCAGTTAATGCCCCGCTATGACCCTCCTATATCTCATAGCAGATTTCGAGCGATGCAATTTTTCCATATAGCCTCTAATATAGTATTTCCGCTTTAAGTCCCGCTATTCCCACTATATCACATTATTCCCGCTATATTCCGCTATTTTCTCTATATCATCTTTAAAAGAAATGAATTGAAAAATGACCTTCATACGTTATAAAAATTATGAAATTAATATATTTAATTGAATTTTTAATATATATTTAGAAATAAAAATATTCTAATTTTCTATTAAATTCAATTATGTTGTGTAATAGTTTTACGTTTACTTATAGTATATTCGTGCTTTTTTCTAAAATTATTTATGTATTAATTAAAATCTATTTGGATGTTAATTTTTCATTTAATTACCATTTATATATTTGTGAAAACATTAAGTATGAATTTCATATGCGATTTTTGAGTCACCCGCTATATCCCACTATATCCTCACTGTATCCCTACTACGACTTTTTGCACCTCCACTGAATTGAATCTGTCGAGTGCTTTAACTGCATAGGCTCTGTGATTTTGAAGTTGTTTACACAAACATTAGCTTGTTTCAAGATCCAAAAAATGGAGTTATTTTATAACAGAGTTGCAGTTTCAAGTGTTCATAGAGATCGTGGAGAATTGCATTGAGTCAACAAAAAGACATTGAAACTAGGCTCTTGGCATCATTTAGGACTAGTAAACAGAAGATGGGGTTCACCTAAGGTGGGAATAGGACTTGGTATCGACCCATATGGTGGGGTCAGTACTGAGCCCTAACTTGTGTGGATACCTAGGTTCTCTTGTTTTGAGATGTTCTAGCATTGGCTCCATGATTTTTGTTCATGCTTGGTTTCTAGACTCTTAGGCCTTCTCTCTGGGCTTCCTACCTTAATAACTCTAAATTTGACTCGTCCAATTTTTTCAGATATTGCCTGATCGAAAGGCCGGATAAGACATACAAAATCATTATTGTGGTATGTACACATAAAAATATGTTAATATTGACAATCTTTTTTTTTTGCATAACAATATTTTGTTGTAAAGAAAGGATTGAAGACGGATGCAATGACAGATCACGCCCATGATTTCAGCTAGGACAATATTATCATTACAATATGTAAAACACTATACATATGATCCTACTTTCATTAAACACAAAACTTCAAACCTTATTATCTTAATTTCATTTTTGCATCATCATTTTATAGTTGAAAATTTAATAATCATTCATGCAATAATAAAATCAGGTTTTCATTAGGTTGATTTTATTTCTAGATAGGGCTATACTAATATTTAAGATAGGGTCTAATGTCATATTTATATATTTTTGTGTTAGGATTGAAAATTTAGCTAGGGCTTTGGCCCAAGCTGGCCAATACCTGCCTCCGCCCTTAGTTGGATGCACACGGCAAGAGTTTGTTTGTTAGGTACTCGGATAAGGTGGAAAGAGGCCATGTCAAGATCAGTTTTATAAGAGATGCGTCCAAGAACCTTGATGTTTCCAAGAGATTAGACATCTTAAAACTCGTTAATATAGAACAACTCAATAGTGGAATGATTTTATCAAGGAAAAACTCTTCAAAGTTTTGAGGTATCGTTTTCATACATGTGTACTTAATCTTCATGTTTTTCATATTTCATAAAATTTCATTTTTGAATTAGTTAAACTAAATTCTAGTAATAAAATATTATCCAGGTAACACTTGTTATATACCTCTTTCTAATTTGTGAATTTTCATTATGTTATTGAAGAGCAGAAAATACAAAGAGATTAGAGTAAAGAATAACATTCCAAACACAAACTGTATGGTACCATCTTAAGTCGAATTACAACCTAGAAATTCAAATCTATATACCATTAGTACAACTTGTTATCACGTAGTAATAAAGATTCATTAGGTGGAATTATGTAGCAAATAATATCTATATACCAATTGTACAATTTGTTACCATGTGGATCTAACGAAGGGCAACAGTTCCTAGCCAAAATCTATGGTCTTCACGCTGCCGGTGGCTAGAGCAGATTTGCGAGCAACATAAGTGGCTTTCTTGGAGCCTTGACCCCAATTGATCTTTTAGCGGTTCCTTTGTAGGTGTCATTGCGATAAAAGGAAAATTTTAGGGTCCGTTTGGTTTATTTTGTATTTTTTGTTTTGGTTTTCCAACATTAATTGCAAAATATGAGAAGAGTTGTGGAACGACAGAGGGGATGAAAGTAAGATGGAGGAGATGACGAAGGGGATGGAGGGACGACAGAAGAATGAATTGTTTCTTGTGCTTCTATTACTTATTAAAACACAAAAAAATTAAAAAAATTGTTCTCTGTTTTGTATATTATCTTTGTTTTTTAAATTGGTCGTTTTTGACTATACATGTGTCACACGTATTTTTGTATGGACAAAAACCCAAAACTAAAAAACAGTGTCGGCTTTTGATATTTGGTTGCCCTAGGCATGAAATTTAAAACAATAGGGAAAAAATTATGATGCCTAGAGGAATTGAAGCCTTAACTGCAAGGAGAACACTAGTTACACAACCAATCGAGCTACTACATCTTTGTAGAACAAGATACATCAAATATACACACACACACACACACACACACATATATATATGTTTAATTCTATTATTAATTATTATCATTTCCTGATTTTTTCCCTGTCGAAGAGGGTTGCTCCAGGCAGCTGCCTGCTTATCCGGGTCCTGGAGCCCGTCCTACTAAAAAGGGTAAACCAATCGCACCCTTAAAGTTTCAGTCTGGGGGTAACTTTATGCTTCGAAAGCTTGATAGACTGCAAGATATCATCATGTGGATAACTTGTTATCATGTCGATATTTGAACTGTAAATGGATAACTTGGAGTAAATAATATAGTGGGAATGGTAACATTCAAATAGGAATTACTTTAATATGGGCATTTTCATGAGATCTACAAATCCTCCTTCATAGGGATTCTCTAAATGCTAATAAAAAAATCGATACCCACATTATTTTCGATGATAACTATATTGGCACGTGTTAATTTTCCAAATTTATCCACCTATTATCATTTCATATTTAAATCGTAATGTATTGTCCAACTTTCATGTGTCAATATTTTTCTCAAAAATAATAATAAAGGTTGAATATTAAATTAGCTTTATGTATCCATTTTGTCGTGGAAAGAAAAAAAATTGAATATGTTTATTATTATTATTATTATTTAACTTGTGGGGCTATCATTCACCCATTTTTGTGGTTGTGATTATGTTCATCTATCAGGTGGATTATTTATCCTACTATGACTATTGATATGTTCGCATGGATAATTTTTTTCCATGTTGCATGTGTACCGTATGCATTATGATTATGTTTACCTGATATGTTTACTCAATTGCCTACCTGATACATTGAAATAAAATAATATGGACTCTCTTCATTTTTCATTACTCCCTTCAGTGTTTAAATTCAAAGAGTATCATTTATTGCAGCCATTGCAGCGCCTTTTCGACAGTTCATTTTCTTGCAGTATGACAAGTATGGACCATGCTATATTAGAATATGTTTTCTCTTCCATCTTGAATATTATTACTTAAATAAAGTAAATAATATTTCTAATATCAATTGTTATTGCAAATTTTATTCATTTATGTATTACTACGGCAATTGATGTAAAAAATATATTACAATTATCAAATCATATTTCAGTATGTGGAAATTTGAGATTGATATTTATGTTATATATATATAAATCAATGAGCTAAGATTATGAACAAATAAATTTAAATACTATTTGATGTCTCTTTGCAAACTAATTGTAAATATCCTACATTACAAGTAAACTAATTGAAATAACATGTTATCAAAGTGACCTCTCTTATTTTAGTTACTCATGAAAAATGTTTTATATTTGGGTGTATTTATTTATGCAGATATTTTTCGGCCCAAAAAAGACTAATATTTGGCCAAATCACTTAGATATGTGTGATGATAAATATATAACAATTATACTGTTTCACAAGTGAATATCTAATCAGCCCAAATGAAGATTCTTATTTGAATTGAACTTATGATAGCATTTGATCATCACAACAAAAGTACCACTTAAAATTAATATTACTATCCAAAGGCTTGATATTAATGTTGTTCTAAGTATATTGAGAAGAGACTTACCAATTATTTGAATTTACTATAGTTTTGATTTATAATATGAGCATATTTAATTGATTCTTATGTTAAACTTACAACTAATTTAACTACACTATCAACCAATCTAAACAACATCCATATTCTAATTGAAACAAACTTCAATAATTGGAAAAGGAACATATTGCTTGTTCTTGGCTGCATGGATCTTGATCTTGCACTTAGGATGGATGAACCCACCACTCTTACAGGTGAAAGTTCTTCGTATGTTAAAAAGAACTTTGAGAGGTGGGATTGTTCAAACCGCATGAGTCTAATGATCATAAAGCATGACATTCTGGAGGCATTTAGGGGTGCAGTATTTGAAAAGGTAACCAATGCTAAAGAGTTCCTTTTTGAGATTGAAAAACATTTTGCTAAAAACGATAAGGCAGAAACAAGCACGCTTTTCCAATGCTTGATTTCAATAAAGTATCAAAGTACAATGAACATAAGGGAGTATATTATGGAAATGTCTAATACTGCTTCAAAACTTAAGGCACTAAAACTTGAGCTTTCAGATGATTTGCATGTGCATTTAGTATTAATCTCTCTTCCTTTACAATACAACCAGTTTAAGATGAATTATAACCATCAAAAGGAGAAATAGACCCTTAATAAGCTCATTTCGTATTGTGTGCAAGAAGATGATCGATTGAAGCATAATAAAACTAAAAGTGCACATTTGGCATACACCTCTAAGGGAAAAGACAAAAAGAGAAAGAAGGATAAAGAAACTGCTAAGGGTCCAATGGAAAAGAAACAACATAAGGAGGTTGATGGTTGTTACTTTTATAAGAAGACTAGAAATTTGAAGAAAGATTGTACCAAATATTAGGCATGGCATGTTAAGAAAGGTATATCTTTTGCTTTGGTATGTTCTGAAGTAAATTTAGCTATAGTACCTAAAAACACTTGGTGGTTAAATTCTGGTGCTTTTATGCAGGATTGTCTGAGCTACCGAAATCCAACTGATGCTAAAAGATACATCTATGTGGGTGATGGAAAATTGGTTAAAGTAGAGGCTATTGGCATTTTAAACTCAATTTTATTTGGATTTGTTTGATACTTTTCTTATAACGTCATTTAGAAGGAATTTGGTTCTATTTCTAAGTTTGACAAATTTGGTTATTCTTGTTTATTTGGGAATGGTATTTTTAGTTTATCAAGAAATTCAACTCTTGTTGGATCTGGTTCTCTTAATATTTATGATAACTTATATACGCTTGATGTTAATACCTCTTATTATGAAGCCTTGCACATGGAATAACATGGTACTAAAAGGAAAGCTAATAACGAAAATTCAACTACATTGTGGCACAAGGGCTTAGGTCATACATCTAAAACTAGAATTCAAAGGCTTGTGTCAGATGACATTTTAAAATCCGTTCATTTTCCAGACTTCGATGTCTATGTAGAGTGCATCAAAGGAAAATAAACCAAACATAAGAAAATAGGTGCCAATAGTGCAACTGATGTCTTAGAATTGATACATACGGACATTGGTGGGTCATTCCCTATGGCACCCTGGAGTGGTCAACAATATTTTATCATATTCATAGACGACAACTCAAGATGTGGCTACTTATATCTTATACACGAAAATTAGAATCTTTGGACATGTTCAAGAAATTTAAGGTAGAAGTTGAGAATCAACTCAACAAAAGAATCAAAACTATCAGATTTGATCGTGGAGGTGAATATTATGGTAATCTGATGGATCAGGTGAATGATGTCTGGGACCATTTGCCCAATTCCTAAAGGAATGTGGAATGGTCCCATAGTACAACATGCCAGGTTCACCTAGCATAAATGGTGTTGCTAAGAGACGAAACAGAACTCTTAAAGACACGGTGAGGAGTATGATTAGTTATCCTACTTTACCAAAATCACTCTGAGGAGAGGCATTGAAGGCTGCAGTTTATATCCTTAATAGGGTACCCACTGAAGCAGCTGCAAAAACACCATATGAGTTTTGGACAGGCCAAAAGCCCACTTTAAAGCATTTTCATACTTGGGAATGTCCAGCTGAGGTAAGGCCTTATAAGCCAAATGAAAGAAAATTGGACTCTAAAACAGTGGGCAACTACTTTATTTGTTATTCTGAGCGATCTAAGGGCTATAAATTTTATGATCCCACAATAAGGAATTTTTTTGAGATGGGGACTGCAACGTTTTTTAAGGATGTTGAGTTGGGGGAGAAATGATATAAGGAACACTGCTTTTAAGGAATCATCATCTATCATTCCAAGTATAGTTACTTCTTCTGGCAATGTATAGATTATCACTTTTGTCATCAATAAAGAAGTAAATCCGAAACCCCAACAAGATAATATTGAAGAAAACATTCTTCAAGTTGAAGACAATGTTCCACAAGAACAAATTTAATAACCCTAAAATGAATTGCCACTAAGGAGATCCATTAGAGAGAAGAGAAATGCCATTCTAGATGATTATATGGTATTTCTTCAAGAAACATAGGATAATAATGGATTGGTGGAAAATGATCCTATCAACTTTTACCAAGCCATGCAAGATGCCAATTTTCAAAAGTGGATTGAAGCAATGGACAAAAAGTATAAATCCATGCTATACAATAAAGTTTGGGACCTTATCCCCTTACCTGAAGGTAAGAAACCCATTGGTTGTAAATGGATATTTAAAACCAAAAGGGATGTAAAAGGTAACGTAGAAAGATATAAGGCTCGTCTTATAGCAAAAGGTTTTACTCAAATGGAAGGCAATAATTTTAAAGAGACCTTCTCTTCGGTTTCATTAAAAGACTCTTTTAGAATAATTTTGACGCTTGTTGCACATTTTGACCTTGAGTCAAATGGATGTTAAAAATGTGTTTCTCAATGGAGGTAATGGGGAAACAATTCATATAGTGCAACCAGAAAATTTTATGGTCGAAGATGCAAAGAATATGGTTTGCAAACTAAAGAAATCCATTTATGGGCTCAAAAAAGCCCCTCGTCAATGGTACCACAAATTTTATAATGTAATTACCTTATTTGGTTTCGAGGCAAACATCATTGATAATTGTGTGTATCACAAGTTCAATGAGAGTAAATTCCTATTTTTGATTTTATATGTTGATGATATATTGCTTGCCAGCAATAATTTACATATTTTTCATGAAATAGAAGGATTTATTCCAAATAAATTTGAAATGAAAGATCTTAGGGATGCTTCTTTTTTACTATGAATCTAAATATATCGGGATCGTTCATGATGTATTCTTGGTTTATCACAAGAGAACTATATAGAAATGGTACTTTAAAGGTTTGGCATGCAAGAGTGTAAAGGTGATAGCCTTGTCGATAAAGGAGATAAATTTTATCCCGAACATTGCCCTAATAACATCCTTAAAGCTAAAGAAATATAGAAGATTTCTTGTTCTTTTGCTATAGAGATTTTAATGTATGCTCAAGTGTGTAATCATTCGGCTATTGCGTACATTGTGGGAGCGTTGGGCAGGTATCTTAGTAACTCTGTAATGGATCATTGGAAAGCAGCAAAAAGGGTTGTGAGGTATCTTTAGAGAACTAAGGACTATATGCTTATAGAAGATCAGATCAGTTAGAGATTATTAGGTATTCTGATTCTGACTTTGCTGGATGTCCGGATAGCAAAAAATCCACTTCAAAATCATATTCCTATTAAGTGGAGGGGCTATACCATGGAAGAGCACTAAGAACGCTCATAGCTTCAACCGTCATGGAAGCAGGGTTTGTGGCTTGCTATAAGGCATCTAATAATGGGAAATGGCTGCAAAATTTTGTCGTTGGGCTGCGCATTATTGATAATATTGAAAGACATTTAAAGTTGTATTGTGACAATAGATTGGTGGTATTATATTCTAATAACAATAGAGGCTCAAGTAAGTCAAATTACATTGACATCAAGTTTTTAGTTGTGAATGAGAGAGTGTAAAATGGGTTAATATCTATAAAGCATATTGGGACAAATTCCATATTAACGGATCTGCTTACAAAAGGATTACCACCCAAGTTCTTTCACGAGTGTATAACTAAAATGGGTGTATCCGTTATACAAAGATATTTTAGTTTAGGGGGAGTTTGTGTTAAGTCATTTCTTCCATGACATTGCTCTATATTTTGATTGTGGACGTGCTTTGGTTTTTCTGATGAGAAATAAAGTTTTCTTTTGCACTCCAATTATTTATACATATTTGGATTTTTTTATCTCATTAAAGTAGAACCGGTTGGAAATAAACATGTAAAGATCACATTTCATATGATTTTCATGCTGCACGTAGATGATTGATGTATGTCGTTTGATTGTATTGATATACGTGATTATTGATGGGTTTAGTTACAATAACAGTAATGAAAGCCACTCTGATCCTATGTTAACAAAATTAATGGACAATATTATTTTGGATATACCATATTATCAGGATAGCTATTTGAGAGCTCACAAAGTTGAATACATTCTATAAAGTTACATATGTGGTTCGGGGATACTGTTGGAGTAATTCAACATAATGGGGCCACATATTTTAATCTTTGAATGTATGAGCTATCTTGTGATTAAGTCTAATTATGTGATCAATTTTGCAATAAAATGTTAAGACTTAAGGGGTATATTCGTCATATAAAATTATAACGTGTGGATACCAGAGTGACAATTTAAGTTTGTTGAAGGGCCGAACTGGAAAAAAATGCCGTAATGCTATAAATATGGGTTTATGGTCCCCAAATTACACAAGTCTTATCATATTTTCTCTACCCTCTTCTACGGAGAATTTTTTAGACCTAAGCTTGTGTAAATTTGGATGATTATAACTAAGTTGAACTTCTCCCAATAAATATCAATGTATTCAGGTATGTCTTCTGCCGTCTTTCTAATTTCATATACTTGTTTCTTAATTGAATCATTATGAGTTATATGCATTCAGATCTAAAATATATTTATTTCATTATCTCCAACACTTGTGAAAAGCATGCAGTGGATAACAATATATTCCTTTGCCACTTTCTATACATTTAGTTACGCTTTAGATAAAACGATCCATATTTGTATAACATATATTTAGTTGATCCTTTTGTTACATTTTCAGATGGGGTTTTTAGGCTAAAGGAAAAATTTGGAAAAAAATTTAGTTTCAAGGACAAGAAGTTTGTTTTTTAGGCTGAAGGACACTTTTTAGTGTAAATAACAAAATGATAGTTGTAACTATCATTTTCAGTTTACACTGAAAAGTGTCCTTCAGGCTAAAAAGCAAACTTGTTGTCTCTTAGACTAAATTTTTTTGCAACTTCTTTCTTGTGCCTATTTACCTGTTTTGAGATTTTTCAATTGCCATTTAAATTTACTTCGGTTTGATTGAATCGATGTAGTCAGTCTGCCCTCGTACAAAATATCAAATAAACCGAATTATTTGTGGGACATGTGTTTTATATTTTTTTATCCGTGTATATGCAATGTTCTTTGAGACTTTCTGAAAATGACTGAATGGGCTATAATTATGTGCAACTTGTTCGTGGATGGCTACCAGATAATGAAAAGAAAAATTAAGGTCCAGTGCTACAACATCCTCATATATTGTGCTGCCTGTAAGAAACTTTGGTCACGTTACTTGCAGTCTTATATAAGTTTGAAATTGCACCACAATTCTCATTATGAATTGGTAAAATATTATGGAAGTATTCTAGATCTTAGAACATTTTCATTGCATTATTTATGTTTTAATTAAGCCAAATTCAAACTTGTTGAAATATATTTGGTTTATCAGATCCTAAATAATTAGGTACTTTTAATTCTATAAGTGTAGCTCTAACACAGATGAATCAATTAATCTAGCAAAATGTGCACGTAAATTTTATTTGCTCATCAGGTAAAATGCATACGTTCAGTTTGTTAACCAACTTCATAGTTTGTTCACTGTATGAGTAGTCGAACTATAATATGAACTAAATGCACGCAAACATATTATGTTAAGTATAAGATCGAGCGTTGTTGTTGTTTTTCTCCCTTTTACTTCCACTTGGTTCTTGGGAATTTATGTAATTGCTCAAAATTATAGTAAAGTTAAACTCGATTTTGAAGCTCAGTCGAAACTAAGAACTCGATTTCGAAACTGAGATTAACTCAAGTCTCCAAACTAAGTGAATATCGGTCTTGAAATAACTCAATATTGATACCGAGCCATAAAACTCAGTCTCGAGACCGAGTCTTCAGACTGAGTCTAAATCTGAAACTCAGTCTCGAGAGTGAGTTTGATGCTGATTAGATCTCGTATATTATTTAATAACGAGAAGAGATTATTATTATTATATTTGTTATTAACAATAATATGAGAAGAAGAATATATTTTCAAATTGACTCAATCTGTAATTAACAATACTGAAAGGGAAGAATATTTTCAAACTAAAAATTTTATTACTAAAAGAAATACTCTACAAAGACAGAGAAGTTTGGCTTTCCGCCATTACAAACTTAGGTATATTTCAGTGGCTTTCTAAAACTTATTCTACCTCCATATTACAACACACATAGCTACATATACTAATTACTTGCGAGTCTTTTTTTTTTAAGAAGAAAAGGTAAAAAGGGCCCGGCCCAAGTTTAATAATAACAAGGTTAGGGCTATCAATGGATATTCGAAAAATCTGAAATCCGTCCGTATCCGTATCCGAAAAACGGATTGAAAGATGGGGCTATGCGATAGGATCGTGTAATATGGAATAACGGAATAGTCTAGGTAGATAAAGTAAGTAAATACAAGGAGACACCAGGATTTTATACTGGTTCGGGCCTCTAGTCCTACGTCCAGTCCCTAAGCTTCACTTAAGAATTTCACTAACTAACACTCTCACTTCACCCGGAGGAATAGGTTTACAACTTACCCGAACAACCGAACGGGATTTCTTGCCTCAACTACCGAAGAGGACTTCAACTCAATTACTAAAATACAATATTCGACTTGTTGTGTTCTTGTCAACACTAATGAGTCTAATATAGTACAATATTCCTATAATCTTATCTCGAGAGTATGCAATGTGTTTGTGAAGATTTAGAAAATGTGAATTGCTATGAATCAAAAGAATGTTATAAACAAAACAGTGATTCAAGCAATAGATTGGTGATTGCTTTTAGAATATTTAGAGAATATGATCAAGAAAATAGTAAAATTAAAGCAAGAGAATTCGGTGTCTTGAATGATGTTAAAATCATGTATATATACTTGTAGAAGAGGTGCATTTGTTGTAAAAGGTTGCAAACAAGAGATGCTTCCATTTCCATTGGTGAATGGTTGCAACTCTTGGGAGGAAGAAGATTTCCATTTATAAATAACTCGCAGGTTCAAATTCAGTCGACTGAACAGAGAATTCAGTCAACTAAAAATATGATGTAAAATTTTCAGGAACAAATTCAGTCGACTGAGCAGGGCGTTTCAATCGACTGAAACTGTGCATGTTTATATATTTGTACTAGTTTCAGTCGACTGGCTATTCCTATTCTGTCGACTGAACTTATAAAATATGCACAGTGAAAGCTTAAATAAAAATGAAGTTTATAAAATGTTTTCTAGTGTTCGTGCAAGCCTCTTGAGGATAGATTTTAACAATAAATCTAGACTAAGACCTATATAAAAAATCATACTTATGTTTGTTTGGTCTTCATCGATCTTCCTTTAGCTTTGCATATATCTCTTCTTTTTTTGTTGAAGCACATTGTCATTGATCAAAATCTTCGCGTATCAACATTCTCCCTTTTTTGGTTGATGACAATACTGATTTATTCTAGAGATGTATTTACTTATTTTCTCCCCCTGAATGTATGCACTATCTTTCCTACAAAACAAAGTTAGTTCCATAGATTTTCTCCCCCTTTGTCATCGACAAAAAGGAAGAGCTAACAGTAGAAATATTTTATCAAAACAATCACTGAAGCATAGAGAATAGAAAATTTGCATAACCATGGATTAAAAAAGTTAAAAATGTTGCGTCGAACAAGCACATAATGGCTATTTATACAAGCCATTAGAAAGTTTTAAATAATCATCAAGCCATTAGAAAATTTGGGTAGACAATTTTGTACGAGCCCGTGCGAGGAGTAATTGTTCTCATTAGGGCTTTGTGAAGGATTCTTGCCATAGGTCGAAGAGAGGTGGACTTAAAATCTCTAAAGTTGATATTATCATCCATAAATCGATGGTTTATGTTATCGCGAATATGTGGATTGAATTCTATCTCTTCTAGCTTTCTTCCGACATTTGGTGATTCTAGAATGTGTGCTATTATATCCAAGGAAAACCAAACTTTCTTTCCACATACCATACCCCAAACACTATTGTTTGGATTTCTTGGAATTTGGTGTCCAAGATTAAGGTTAGCATAAAATAATTTGACCATTACTTGATTTATCGCATTGTCATTTCTTTTCAAATCCAAAAGAGAAGTTAAAACTGCTTGATCGGTTAACGCTTGGATGTTGTAGGTTTGAAAGCTTTGGAAATCAACGAAGGAATGCTCGAAAATACGGGAATTCTTCATCTTATTCCATCTAGTGACAGCGACTCCATCGTAAAGCCATTGCGCTATTTGAGCATCAATTGGCTCGGAGGATGAAGAAGAGGAAGCTCTTGATCTCTTTGGTGCCATTTGAGTGAGATTTGAGTGGATTTTGAGGAATTGGGGGCTAGGGTTTCGAAAATAATTGGGGAAGAAAAACTATTTTGGAAAGTAAAAGGTGAATGGATAGGTAAAAAATTGGTGCTTAAAAGGGGAAAGTTGCCTGGGAATTGGCGTTCAGTCGACTGAATACACTGTTCAGTCGACTGAATTGAAAGCCGAAAATTTTCTGGGCTAAATTCAGTCGACTGAACATGGTTTTTAGTCGACTGAATTTTTGTCTGAAAGTTTCTGTTAGTATTTCAGTCGACTGAGCAGAGGAATCAGTCGACTGAATTAAAAAAAAATTGCATTCTACCTTAAGTTCAGTCGACTGAACAGGGTTTTCAGTCGACTGACCCATGTATTTTGTTGTTCTTAGCTAATTTTGAAGGTAAACTCTTTATTCAAAGAAATAATCACAATTATATAGATGTAACACCATGAATAGATTTCAAAACTAACTATATCTTAGGGGATGGACTCGGAGTCTTTTTCCCTTCATTCTTCATATAATTTATATCCCATGAATTTGGACTATATTGAGGAGTCTTAGAAGACATCCAAGGATTCACAGGATCGACTGGTGTATGGTAAGATGAAGACGGATCAAGTGAACTAACGGGGCGAGGTAGGGGTTCAGCCACTTCGTTCTTTTTTGAGCCACAAAAACGTAAACCGATTTGCTCTAGGAAGCTTAATCGTCTAGCCGTAACTTTTTGTTTGAAGTATAATTCTCGTTGAAGATCTATTTGTTGTTGTTGAAAGTGATGAATTTCATCAATCTTTCTTTCTGTGTCTGGAGAAATAGAGAGTCTGCGTTTCACTTTCTTGGATTCTGGTGTGTAGCCAGTACGATAATTGTTCAATTTGTAAACTGACTCATGTGTCAGTGTTGGAGTGGGAAGTTTTGAAGACGTTGGAGTGTTATCGACTGAAGAGGTGATGTTGATCGGGGAAAAAGAGTTGTTGGACGACATTTTTATAATAAATTTTTCAAGCTTTTATTTGTGAGAATGAGTTGTGAAAAAGAAATATTTTTAAGATATATTTATAGTAGGGATTTTCTAAATATATAGTGGTTATAATCTTTAAAGTTTTTCATCCACTTAATGATTTAATGGTTACCATAATTCAGTTAAAAATGTATGATTTACAAATAACTATTATTTTATAATATATTATGTAACATATTCGATAAAATAAATTGAAAATCTCTTTTTTTTTTCTTTATTCAGTCGACTGAGCATATAGTGTTAGTCGACTGAATTGTGTAGATTTTTCTAACTTTCTCTATATGATATCTTTAAAGGACATTATTCCTAACTCTCGTCGTAATTTTATGAAGGAGTTTTCTAATAGAGGTTTAGTAAATATATCGGCAATTTGATTTTCGGTAGAAATATGTTCTAAATTAATTATTCCTTTTTCGATATTGTCGCGTAGAAAATGGTGATGAATATCTATATGTTTTGTACGAGAGTGATTAACCGGATTTTTAGATAAGTTTATTGTACTTGTATTATCACAGTATATTGTAGAATCTGTTAAATTTATATTAAAATCTTTAAGTGTTTGTTGCATGTATATAACTTGAGCGCAAGCTAAAGCACCTGATATATACTCTGCTTCGCAGGTGGAAAGCGAGACACAATTTTATTTCTTACTAAACCAAGATACAAGTGATTTTCCAATGAAATGCCAAGTACCACTTGTACTTTTTCTATCTATTCGAGATCCACCAAAATCAGCTTCACTGAATGACACTAACTCAAATGGACACTCATTTGGATAGAGAAGACCGAACTCTTTAGTGTTGTTAAGATATCGCATAATTCGTTTTACCGCTCTTAAGTGTGATTCTTTAGGATCGGACTGAAAACGCGCACATAAACAAACACTCATCATTATGTCAGGTCTACTAGCGGTTAAGTAAAGTAAGGAACCTATCATACTTCTAAACAATTTTGGATCTACACTTTTGCCATTTTCATCTCGATCGAGATGTGTGGTGGTACTCATAGGAGTAGGTTTAGCAGAAGTGTTTTCCATGCCGAATCGTTTAATTAAATTAGCACAATATTTTTCTTGGTTTATAAAAATTCCATTTGATAATTGTTTAATTTGAAGTCCGAGAAAATATGATAATTCTCCCATATGAGACATTTTGAACTCATTTTTCATTATATTTGAAAATTCTTTACATAAATTTTCATTTATTGAACCAAAAATAATATCGTCTACGTATATTTGAATTATTAAAATATCTTTGGTGGTATTTTTAATAAAAAGCGTTTGATCTACTTTTCCAATTTTAAATCCCGAATTTAATAAATAACTTTTAAGTCTTTCATACTAAGCACGAGGTGCTTGTTTAAGACCATATAGTGCTTTCTTTAATTTAAATACATGATACAGATATTTTTCATGTATAAATAAAGAAGGTTGTTCTGCATATACATTTTCTTTAATAAAACCATTTAAAAATGCACTTTTAACATCCATTTGATAAAGTTTAAAATTGTGAAAACATGCAAAGGCTAATAGTATACATATTGCTTCAAGTCTTGCAACGGAAGCAAAGATTTCTTCAAAATCAATGCCTTCTTCTTGATTATACCCTTGTGCTACTAGTCTTGCTTTATTCCTTGTTATATTACCTTGTTCGTCTACTTTATTTTTGTAAATCCATTTTTTTCCTTTTACTGATTGATTATTAGGACGGGGAACTAATTCTCAAACATCATTACGTTCAAATTGATTTAATTCTTCTTGCATTGCGATAATCCAATAATCATCTGTTGATGCTTCTTTAGGATTTTTAGGTTCTATTGATGAAATGAAAGCTACATGACCCATTTGATTTAGTTGATTTCTTGTTCTAACTTGAGAATTTATTTCTCCTATTATATTTTGTCTTGGATGATCTCGTAATATTTTAGGAGGAGATCTTAGTTCGTTATTACTATTTTCAAGGTTTGTTTCTTATATATTCATCAATTCTTCATCATCTTTTATATTTAAATTTTTATTAAAATTTTCATCAAAAGATATATGCAAGGTTTCTTCAATTATGTTTGTTCGTTTATTAAATACTCGATATGCTTTACTTCGTTCTGAGTATCCTACGAAAATTCCTTCGTCAGCTTTTGGATCGAATTTTCCTAGTTGATCTTTTGTATTTAAAATCAAACATTTTGATCCAAATATTTTAAAATATGATATATTTGGCTTTTTATTATTAAATAGTTCATAAGAAGTATTTTTAGTTAATGGTCTAATTGATATTCTATTTAATACATAACATGCAGTAGCAACGGCTTCTGCCCAAAAATGTTTTGGTAGAGAACATCCATTTAATAATGTTCTTGCACATTCTTGTAATGTTCTATTCTTTCTTTCTACAACTCCATTTTGTTGAGGATTTCTAGGAAATGAAAAGTTATGATTTATTCCTTTCTTTTTACAAAAAGTTTCAAAAGCTTCATTTTCGAATTCGCCTCCATGATCGCTTCGAATATTTTTAATTTTCAAATCTTTAGTGTTTTGAATTCTTTTGACAAATGTTTTAAAATGCCCAAAAGTGTCACTTTTATTTTTCATAAAAATAGTCCATGTATATCTTGAAAAATCATCAATTATTACAAATACGTATCGATTATGATTAATGGATTGAACTTGTGTTGGTCCAAATAAATCCAAATGTAGTAATTCTAATGGTTGTAAAGTTGAAATATTTTTCTTAGATTTGAAAGATGATTTCGTTAATTTTCCTTTTTGACAATCATTACAAAGATTATTTATTTTAAAGTTTATTTTGAGTAAACCTCATACTAATTCATTTTTAGAAAGTTTTCTAATAGTTTTAACATTTATATGACAAAATCTTTTGTGCCATAACCAAGGATCATTATCTTTGGCAAGTAAACACATACTTGTATTATGATTAATATTCATATTTAGAACATAAATATTTCTATCTCTATTTCCTTCAAAAACAAGATTTTGGTTTTGATCAAAAATACTACATTTATTATCCGAGAAAGTTATTTTAAAACCTTTGTCACACAGTTGACTTATGCTAAGTAGATTATGTTTTAAATTTTTAACTAACGAAACATTTGTTATAAAAGGTAAATTTGATGTACCGTAATTGTTCACATCTCCTTTGCCAATGATATAGCCTTTTGAATTATCTCCGAAGGTAACCGAGCCACCATCAAAGTATGTGATTTGTAAGCATATCTTTGTCTCCGGTCATGTGTTTTGAACAACCACTGTCTAATATCCATTTCTTCTTTTTGAGTGGGACCTGAAAATAAATATGAAATTATTGGTACCCACCTTTTAATAGGGTCCTAAAAAGTTAGAGTTTAGGGAACCAAACCCAATTTGGTTTAGTATCCTTTTTATAAATATAGTTTTCATTACGATGAACATTATCCATAAATGTTTTAATATCTTATTAATACATTGTTAGTCTTTGGTACCCAAATTTTAACTACCTTGTTTTCTACTTTTGTTTCAATAGGTTTCTTTAGCAATATTTGTTGTTTTGAATCAACATTCCTGTTTAGTTTTATATTTTTCTTATTAGGAATTTTTGACTCTTTTTTATAACCTAAACCTTGTTTGTTTGAAGATGTTTGAGAATTTTCTAATATCTTAGATAAATTTTCTCTTCCTTTGTTAAAGTTAGAAACATTTTTAGTGATGTCATCTAATTTAGCTTGAAGACTATTATTTTCTAATTCAACATGTTTAATCTTGATTTTTAACTCGTGATTTTCAGAAACAAATACATCATTCGTTTTCTTTTGAGTTTCAATTTCTTGACTTGAAAGTGATAATTGAGTTTCCGAATTTGAATAAGATTCTTGAACTTTTTCAAGTTCTTCTTCAAGAATTTTCTTTCCATCATTTAACATATCTCTCTCAAACTCAGCTTTGTTTTGATTTTCATGAATTTCCTTAATTTTCTTTTTAAGAATTTTTATTGTGCTTAAAAGTTCAGTGTTTACTTCAATTAAATCGTCGAAAGTTAAATTACTTACCTCAGAATCTTGAGCCATGAAGCATACATTTGCCTGTTCATTGTCACTATCGCTATCATTTTCGGATGAAGATGAATCTGAATCGTCCCATGTTACAGAAAATGCCTTCTTTTTCAATTTATCCTTCTTGTTTTTATTGTTGAAGCTTTTCTGATTTTCCTTCATTTGTTCTTGACAGTCTTTTTGCATGTGTCCTTTCTTGTGACAATTGAAGCATTCTATATTTAAGGGTGAAGGTTTGTTCAAGAAGTTATTTTTGAATCCGTTTTTATTTCCTTTTCTATACTTTAAGAATTTCTTGAAATTTTTGGCTATAAATGCTAGAATCTCATCTTCAGATTCTGATTCTTCCTTTTTTGCATGAAAAGCAACATTCTTTCTTTCTTGAGCTTGATCTTTCTTAGCTTGCATATTTACTTCATACGACATAAGATTTCCAATCAATTCTTCTGGTTTCATTGTAGATAGATCATTTGCTTCCTCGATTGCTAGTACTTTTCTTTCTCATTCATCCGTGAGTGAATTTAGAACTTTAGACACAATGTCAAAATCCGTGTATTTTTCTCCTATTCCTATTAAGGCATGATGAATGTCTTGAAATCTCGAGTACATGTCATTGATGGATTCATTTTGTCGCATTCTTTGGAATTGGTTCTTCAGCATGGATATCTTTGCTTGTTTAACCTTGTTTGTGCCTTCATGTATGACCTTAAGTGTTTCCCATATCTGATATGCAGTAGTACATATGCTAACACGGTTGAATTCGTTTCTATCCAGGGCGCAAAATAGCATATTCATAGCTGTGGCATTTGCACTAGCTTCATTCTTTTGAGTTTGTGTCCATGTAGGATAATCGGTTGTGGGTACAACGAACTCTTCTTGAGTAGCATTCCAGGCTTCGAAACTTGTTGCTTGCATATAAATCCTCATCCTTGTAGCCCAATAGTTATAGTTTAGTCCATTGAATAGAGGAGGTCTTTGGGTAGATTGTCCTTTCGCAAATGTAGAACTATAGGCAGATGTTGTGCTTGTACTTGCATTATTTTCCATATTATCAATATGTCTAATAACGGTGTTTATGGTTATAGGATGACATTGCTCTGATACCAATTGAAAGATGGGGCTAGCGGTAGGATCGTGTAATATGGAATAACGGAATAGTCTAGGTAGATAAAGTAAGTAAATGCAAGGAAACACCAGGATTTTATACTGTTCGGACCTCTAGTCCTACGTCCAGTCCCTAAACTTCACTTAGGAATTTCACTAACTAACACCCTCACTTCACCCGGAGGAATAGGTTTACAACTTACCCGAACAACCGAACGGGATTTCTTGCCTCAACTACCGAAGAGGACTTCAGCTCAATTACTAAAATACAATATTCGACTTGTTGTGTTCTTGTCAACACTAATGAGTCTAATGTAGTACAATATTCCTATAATCTTATCCTCGAGAGTATGCAATGTGTTTGTGAAGATTTAGGAAATGTGAATTGCTATGAATCAAAAGAATGTTATAAACAAAACAGTGATTCAAGCAATAGATTGGTGATTGCTTTTAGAATATTTAGAGAATATGATCAAGAAAGTAGTAAGATTAAAGCAAGAGAATTCGGTGTCTTGAATGATGTTAGAATCATGTATATATACTTGTAGAAGAGGTGCATTTGTTGTAAAAGGTTGCAAACAAGAGATGCTTCCATTTCCATTAGTGAATGGTTGCAACTCTTGGGAGGAAGAAGGTGTCCATTCATAAAAAATTCGCAGGTTCAAATTCAGTCGACTGAACAGAGAATTCAGTCAACTGAAAATATGAAGTAAAATTTTCAGGAACAAATTCAGTCGACTGAGCAGGGTGTTTCAGTCGACTGAAATTGTGCATGTTTATATATTTGTACTAGTTTCAGTCGACTGGCTATTCCTGTTCAGTCGACTGAACTTATAAAATATGCACAGTGAAAGCTTAAATAAAAATGAAGTTTATAAAATGTTTTCTAGTGTTCGTGCAAGCCTCTTGAGGATAGATTTTAACAATAAATCTAGACTAAGACCTATATAAAACATCATACTTATGTTTGTTTGGTCTTCATCGATCTTCCTTAAGCTTTGCACATATCTCTTTTTTTTTTTGTTAAAGCACATTGTCATTGATCAAAATCTTCGCGTATCAACACGGATAATATCCGATGTCCGAAAAAACGAATGCGGATGTGGATACGAAGACATCCGCATCCGAAAATTATCCATCCGGTCTTTTACAAGATTATAGTATAAATTATGTGCATTTTAGCATATTGAAAGATATTTATTTATGGTTTTATTAAGTTAATAGTTTATATTATATGCATTTAATGCTTATTATCTGCTCAAAACTATTTATTATCGCCATGTTTGTTTATATTAACACTTATATAATTAATTGGATTGAAAAAAAATGTACGTTAAACTTAAAATTTATATTTATATTTCTTCATTTATCAGTCGTTAGCGGATAGGATAATTATCCGATATCCATTGCGGATATCCGATATTCGAAAATCATTTCGGATGCGGATATGGCACTATCCGCATCTGAAAGTATCCATTGACAGGCCTAAACAAGGTACCGGGTAGATAACACCTCTACCCGAAAGCAACATTAAAAACTCACAAACCCTAACTAGGGTTGCGGACATAACCTACTTTATAGAAATATTTCGAGTTATACTCGAAAATGGCGGAAGGCGATTCAGAAAGCCGAAGCCCTCCCATCTCCTTTCTTCACTCCACTCGTTTCACCACGTTCCCAATAAGATAAGCGCTCATTCAATTCTCCTCTCATACCCCTACGTCTTCCATCATTTCTCAAATAGTTGAATCTGTTGGATAAGAAAGTAGAATTGTTAGATCTGGCATCACTGTGGCCCAGATCTGCCGCTTCCTTCTTCAAATGGCAGTTGACAGCTATGTCAGCTCTAAAGTTCAAATTATTAGCTTTTTGAGCTTGTTTGAAGTGAGATTCACTGCTATAAGTTGTATGCGAGCTCCTACTCACGGTATTAGCCATAAAATCCTGTTGATTGTAGGAGCTAGACTCATGAGTCAGATTGTTAGAAAGCTTGTCAGTCTGAAAGCTTCTTGGTCGCGATAAATATGCTTCTAAGTGTTTGCTTCCCGCTTTAGAAATCCAGTCATCGGCAAGAAAACCGAACTTGGTTTGATTATTTGCAAGTTTTCCCGTAAATATTAACTGGTAACTATAGGTTGTCCGAGCATTCCGGCCTATAATAATGCTTCTTCCTTTTGTTTTGATTTAACATCATCTTTTGGCGTGATAAATTACCGTTCTTTGTTTTTTGGCTGCTGAATCTACTTTTGTGCTGGATAATAACCTTAATGATGAACTGTCTTCTTTTATTAGGGAAACTTTTGAGTTGACTGATACTGTCAATTCTTTTTCTTTTGTGCTAGCCTTCCATAATAGAGAACCTTTTAAAGGAGGCAGGTAATATGATAATGCATGTGGTGGTAATATTATTCATTCTTTATTCCTAGTTAATAAGATAATGGATAGTTGGATATATTATAGTGTTGGAAATCCCCATGCAAGTGATGTTGATGGTGATAAAAAATTAAGTTCCTCTTGTTCTAAGACAAAGCCTAACATATTAGGTAGAATAAGTATATCCTTATTAAGACTTCTTTGGCTTAATAAATTTTCTGATATAACCAATATTGGTGCGGCCCTCTTAGCATATGTTCTTCCTTTTTTAGACGTCTTCTTCATGAATTTTATCTGTTGAGATACTTATAAGTTCGTCCTAACTGTTAGAGTCTAAAATAGCTTTAAGCTGTTGTTTTAAATCATTCTTTGAAGAACTTGCTACAAGTTCATTTAATAAATTAGATAAATCCATTTTAGGAGTTGGTGTAACAGGTATTTTAATACATTCATGGTTTATTAAATCATTTTCTGAGAAAATTGAGTCTTTGGAGAACTCGTATTTATCCCACAATTTTATTAGAATTCTTCCTTCTAAATAAAAAATATTTTCGAAGATTGATTCGAGCTTTTGGCGTCCTTGGGACTATTATGAAATTCCATTTCATGATCTATGGTACTTGATAAAGTACTGTGAATATTAAACTACAATTTTTCATTGAATTAGTAATTTGAAAAAAATTCTTCAAAAATATTTCGTATTCATTGTGGTACAATGATTGGACACAATCCAAAATTTCGAAACCAAATAATGAACTAAATAGGGAAATTTAAGAATTTCTAGTTTCTGAATTTAATAAACCGGTTATGTTTTTTTGTTTATTTCAATAAGAGAATGTTAATTCCCATGCTTTGACATAGTCAAAGTAAGTAAAAATTATTTTGTTCTTATAAGAATTTTTAAGGCTGTGATTAATTCCTTTGGCTTATATAAGTCTCATTCCCATTGTTTTAGGGAAATCACTTTTCTAACAGAGATCTTTGAAAAATCCCAATTTCCACCTACCCTTAAGGTAGAATCAAACATAACAGATCCCGTGTAGTTTGAAATTTCTTGATAATAATTGAAATTCTTCGTAAATATCTTTTAAATTATACGAGTCTCATAGAAATCAAGATAATGAAAAGAGGCTAAAGCTAACAGAACCAAAAATCTATAATCTAAAAGACATTTTGAACAAAGTAAAAAACTCAAAAAATATAAATACAGTAAATACTGAAACTACTATTTAGAATTACAACATGAAGTTAAACCATTTAAGTAAGAATTAAAAGGGTTAAAAGAAAGAATGTCTTTAATTGAAATAAAATCTCAAGACAATAATGACTATAATCAAGAAAATAATGATAATGTCTTACGAGAAGAAGAATCAAATTCCTTAACATTTGTAAAAATCGTAGATAAAATAATTACATAAAAATGGCAAACTAAAATTTAGGGGTGGGCATAAACCGCACCGCCATACGGAAACCGCTCGCACCGGACCGCAAAAGCGGTACGGAAACCTACACCGAATCTTCTAACCAAAGCTGATACCCCAAACCAGACCGGCCCGCATCGATACAGTTCGGTTGCGGTTTGGACGATTGAACCAACCATATTAAACCGGACCGGACCGGACCGAAAATTTATATCAGCAATCTTATGATAAAAATATAAGCAACTCCTATCTTATTTTAGATTCTAACGATGTACATTCTACTTTTAGCGTATGTTGTTGTTATATTAATAATAATCACTGACATAAAGGAAGAAGTTATAGTTTTGGTATAATATTTTTCATCTCATTTTTTTGTGCATTAATGCTAATTATAATCTTATTCTAGTCATTTTCCTTAATGATTATGCATTGATTAACGTTGATGTTTGGTTAATCTAACAAAAAAAAATCACTTGTAGGTAAATGTCAAATTGAAATATTCATACAATTAAGAACTAATCTTTCATTTCAGTATAACATTGTGTGTTTTAACCTTTAAATGTAAAAGTTTCACACGGTTGCCTTTGTAAAATTGATTGTTGATGGAAGTAATTCTTTTATTTCATATTTAATATGGGTTCAAACCGGATCGGACCGAAACCGAACCGTATTACATTCAAACCAGACCGAAACCGAATCGTTTAAAGGATTGGTATAATGGTTGTATTTTTGATTAACCATTTGATGCGGTGCGGAAGCGGTTTGGACTCCAAACCACACCAAACCGACCCGCGCCCACCCCTACTAAAATTACTATGATAGTACAAAAAAATATTATTTTAATACAATAGCAATGACTGATTTTGTTGTAGATTAAAATTGCATTAATAAAGGGTTAGTATCATCAAAATATTTTTCTAAGAGCATGGATCTATTAAATGCCACAGATGGTAGAAAATTATTTGTTAATTATAAGCTACAAAATAGAACTGTCTGTAATGATAGTATTTGTTTAGAAATGTCACTTATAGTGGTTGAAAACCTATCTCACAATGTAATACTTGGTAATCCTTTCTTATATTTTTATACCCTATAACAAATATATCAAAAGAAGGAATTACTAGCACTATTAATAATAAGAGGTTAATATTCAAATTTGTGTCATAACCAAAACATCATACAATTAATGTCATACAAAAAAGCATTAAAAGAAAAGAAAACCTTTTGAAATATTTATCTCAAGAAATAAATTACAAGAAGTAAAAGAGAAATTATCATTACCATGTTTGCTGGAAAGGATAAAAGACTTACAAAATTATATTGAAAATACAGTTTGCGCAGACACTCCTAATGTATTTTGGTAAAGGAAAAGACATGAGATAAGTTTATCATATGAACCCGACTTTAAAGAAACTCAATTTCCAACTAAAGCTAAACCAATAGCTATGTCTTTGTTAACCGGGTTTTTAATCCAACAAAATTCAATGGTAGTTAGAACATTCAGATTAAACCAGAATAACTTGAAACTTGATCCGAAGGCCCAAAAATACAAGACAAAAGACTCCAGGAAGTTTGAGTGAAAAATTTGCTATCTTTTTGGATCGGCACTGATCCAATCTAATTGGATCAATTTGAATTGGTAGTTAGTGGTGGCCCCAATCCTTTTGCATGGTGACTCTATGCCTCAAACAAGCTCACCCAACAAGTTTGGTAACATCCCAAGCATCCGAGTTCATGAAATGAAGGTTCATGTGATTCAGAATATAGTTTAATCTAACCCATTGGAGACATCATCAATATAATTCAACAAGCTACGAAATTATACGAAGAGCATCACTATGAAGTCAGGAGCTTGACCAAACAAATCGGAGCCAAAAATTGGCTAAGGATTTGGATCGGTATCGCTCCAATTGGATCGGATCAGTACCGATCCAAAATGATAGCCATATTTGGCTCCAAACTTTTTAAGCTCCCTCTGCATGACGGCTATAGGTTTCTTACAAAGCAATTCTTGGTCCAAGAGCTTTTCAAACCCTATAAATACCATCTCATTTGCAATAGAAAGGTGATCTACTCTGATGTCTATTGTAACTCTGCCATTGTTTCTTCACTCTTCTTCTCCCTTACAACAGCTATTAAAGGGAAACTATGATCCTTTTGGTTGTCCCTGAAAATGGTGGCTTGATCTAACTTAGGAAAGAAGAATCATATTGTAATCTAAACTCCTTTATAATAGCAGTTGATCAATAAAATCTACAAAGTGGACGTAGGCTTCATTAACAGCCGAACCACTATTAAAATCTCTTGTCTCTTTACTTTTTCAGTGATTTACTATTGCTTTTTTCTATTTTATTTGCCTTCATAAGTAAGACCAGTGCTTTTACACTCAATCTAAAGCGTTGATCCATTTCTTGGGTTAACACTTTAGTGTTTTCACTGGGAAGGATTCAACATAGGCTTAGATCTAGCTATCTACTTTGAATCAGATTGGTTTAGAAGTTAAATCCTTAATCACTGTTTAGAAGGTTTGCAACTAAGAATCAATGGCACTAGAAAGAAAGAGAACTGCTTTGAAAGATACATAGGAGCTATAATAGCTAGAGAGGAAACCAATCCTCAACAACTTTACGTCAACGGCACCAATAATCCATTGATCAGAGCAAATTCCGATGCCAACATAAGAGATCAAGTGCTTGGATCTTTCGTCCAGCATGAAGTTGTCACTAGGGAGGAACTGAATAAGATGGTTGATGAATCAAAAGATGGAGAATAGCCAAAAATCTCCTATGGAAAAATTAAATGCCTTCCTGACCTTGCAATCATCTTCCACTCTAAGAACCACGCCAAAGCCTGCGGCTGCCATGGAGCAGGAATTTTTTTTCGTTTCTAGCCTAAACAGAAGAAACGAAAGGTAGAAACAAAAAGGAGCGGTAAGTGGAGCTGCAGGAATCACTATAGATGGAAACGCAAGCACCCTACCAACTGGAAAGCAGCCTGCCAAAAACTTGAATTTAGGAATGATAATTCCACGGGAAGATATAGCAGTGGATCTCTCCGACTCTAAAGATAGAGAGCAACTTGACGATAATGAGTTGGAAGAAAACATTATTGCACTCAATACTAGCAGGGAGGTCCAAACTGACCCTATCTGACCAACCACAAACCAACATAACTCCAAGGGAGTTACTCTCCCAAAGACAGGAGAGCCTAATCTTCAGCCTACTTACCAAGATCGTTTGCAAAATCAAACACTTGGTATAGTCACTGACGGCGAACCCATGGATTACCGAACATCTGAGGCATATATTACAGACATGATCAAGTGCTTGATGGACAAAAGTAAGGATAAAAGATATGATGAATGAGGATCCACCAAAGTTGGACTCCCTTCACTGATGACTGTCTGAATGAATGGTATCCTGAAAAGTTCACTATGCCGACTATTTCATCCTACAATGGAACTAGAGACCCAAAATCTCACTTGTACAAATAAATGGTATATGGCCAGAGCAAATGCTTCAAATGCTGTTCGATATAGATGTTTCTAATCTTCCTAGAGGGAATTGCTTCCGTGTGGTTCACCAGGCCCCCACCAAAATCCATCTCCACTTTCAATGAATTAGCAACAAAATCCCTTGATCAATTTAAGCTTCACGGCACAACCAAAAGATGTGATGTCCTTATCCGGCTTATTATAAGGATGAAATGAATCTTTGAAATCCTTCATGAGTCGGTTCAACACTGCGGTGACTAAATTAAGTAACCTATACGATGATATGGTCTTCATGACCCTGGTTCACGCTATCCATCCCGACACTAAATTCGAAAAATGGATCAAAATGAAACAACCTACCACTAGGAAGACTTTAACTGAAGGCAAGCCAGTATTTGAGATTGGAAGAGGCAGAGGGGTTAGAAGGAAAACCTGCTAACCTACAACAAGCCAACGCTGGCTAGAATGGTATGACAGCTAACCAAGATGCAAATACCTTCGGGACTGTTTCAGGACATGTAGGGGAGGATAGGAACCAGAAAAAGAAGAACCAGAATTCCAACAAGCGAAACGGAGGTAACAAGCGACTAAAAGTCCAAAGGCTCGAAGAGTGCACCCTGCTCAATAATACTTCAGAAAACATCTACCTTGTGACACACGGGATGAAGGAGTACAAGAAGCCTCTAAAAAGGAAGCAATTAAACAGCAAAAGCATTTCAGAAGTACTTTACACATGGTCACAACACGAATGAGTGCTATCGCCTGAAGAACCTGATTGAAGAGCTGATTCGGGAAAACAAGCTTTAGCGGTATGTGAGGAAACCACAAAATTTAGACCAGCCAGCATCACCCCAAGCTCCTAGAGACCGGGGAAACCAACCTAGAACCAGCGAAGAGGGATCTAGATGGACCGATCAGAGATTCGTCATCAGAACAATACTTGGAGGACATCATCCCACATAGTAGAGTGGGGGAGAAATTGAGCGGTATGTAAGCTTACTAAGACATGCTCCGAAAGATTCGTTCTTAGCGATCAAAGAGGGAACTTCTGCTTGCAGCAAAGTTTCCCTTTTTCCTTGTTAGATTTTTGGCCTATATTCATTGAGATGAAAACAATGGCTGCCTTGTTCCTCTTCATCCAAAATTAGGGCTATGCAATCTGAAGTCGCCGCTTTCGGTTGCTCGATCGAAATAGATGATTTATCGATGCTTGCTTTATCAATCAAGTGTTTCTTTAAATTACGAACATCTACTTCAAATTGTCGAGTTCGGTTGAATGATCTGGTATATGATTTCCTTTTTATTAATTCTTGTTTATATGCTCGAACTCGATTTGATTCGATTTGTTGATTTAAAGTTCTCGTTTTGCTTGAACTCGAATGGATTCATAGCCGATGATGTTAAACATTTATATAGGATTCGAATCCCTTTATTTTCGTTTGTATGAATGCATTTGAATTCATCAATACTTTTGCTCGATTGATCGATGTTACTTGAATGCTTGAGATGCTTATTGACTTCTTTAATTTCGTATAATTTTTGCTTGGTTGCCATGGCTTTGATTTCTGACTTGTTCGTTTTCTTGGCTATGACGGTTTTGATTTTATGGCACTGGATTTTAGTTCCATTCTTCATTCTTTTGACTTTGATCAACCACTTACTGCTTCATGTGATTATTAAAATTTAATTTTTTTGATAAATTTGATTCTCCCTTGATTATTCTGAAACTACTGCTTTGATTTCATAAATGCAATGATATTGTTCGAACTGTACCTCGTTGAAATTTACCTTTGCATTAGCTTTGAGAATTGACTTCAGCCTGACTTTGTAATAACTGTTAAATGCTTTGGGTTTCAGTGTGTTTGCTCTGGTCCTCGAGTATGTGATGCATGTAAACTAGTCTGGTTGCATATATGCCGGTTCGGTCTTGTATCACTTCACTATACACTGTATGTTCATTTGGGTTTCACTGTGACCCGGTTTGCAGTCTCCATACTGCTATGTTGTATTGTGTGTCATTTGTGTCTTTGAGCCTGGGCAGTTTGGTTGTGCTGCACTGAGTTGTAGACCATCACTTTTGCACTGTGTATGTATGATGTGTTATTCATGTTTCCAGCTGTACATTCATACTTGAAGTACTTGTCTGGTTCACATAAATGTATACAAGTGTGCTGTGAGGTTGCTTCAGGCCATTTTATTGCATTTTTACATTTGGATTTGTTTTTCGGATTGCACCTGAGTTGAATCCAACTTAAAGCTCGGGTTTGACCTTGTTCTCGTATCGTGATTTCACTTGAGTTGAACCCAACTTTAGATTTGGGTTTGACCTTGTGCTCACTTATCCCTGCAATCTTGTCAAGTGTATATTGTGCACGGCCTTGTGGCATGTACAGTATACACTATGCATGTCACAAACTATTCGTATATGATGAATTCAAAATTAAATGATTACGAACAACCCAAATAACTAAGGCAAATAATATTTTCAAAAATCATTTTATTTTACACTGCAAAAATATTTCGTTTTCAATTTTACAGCGTCAGTGTGTATTTTTGCAGATGGCTCAAATGCTGGATTCAATTTAGAATAGAGTTGAAGAAAAGTACGAGTGAATGAGTGATATGTAGTGAGGTGCTAAAGTAAATGATAAATTGTGATGTGATTGAAATTGTGATGTAATCAAAATTGTATTGTAATCAGAGATTGTGTATATATAGTTAGAGCTTAAATTTATACTATTGAAAATTGTAATAAATATTAGTTTGAATAAAATATCCATTTGAATTTAAATTCTATGTTATTTATTTTATTTAAAATATATTTATTTAATTACATGAAAAATAAAATAGTACATTAACAAATACATTTAAATGAATATATATATATGTTTATTTTCATCAATACTCGCATATTCAACAAAAGTTTCGACCCTCGACCCTATGGTCGTGACGGTAGGAATTGGACCAGCCATGGTCTGACAGACAGCGACCGCTCTGTGAATATCTTATTCAAACACATGTTTGACCAGATAAAGATATGAATGATGTATCTACTTGCCGAACAAAGATCTAAGGATTCACCAGTGAACCTAAGCAACCTATCAGAGCAATTGATTTACCTTAGAACTTGGGGAAGGCGATTGAAGGGTCATCCTCATCCAGACCTTTGTGATTGTAAATGAAATATCTATCTATAATGCTTTCTTTGGTTGGCCCGCTTTGGCAGATTTCAGGATTGCTTTAGCTTAATGGTCTCTAACCATGAAATATTCGAAAGAAATGGAGTTAGGGTGATCAAAGGAGATCAAAGTGCCGCTAGAAAATGCTACATCGCAGAACTGTGGGAGTCTAGAAGAAAAGAAAAAAAGGAAGAATGCGCAAAGAACTCACTACATTCGTAAACCTACAGAATAGCAACTATAAAGCTGCTCCTAGCTTGTGGACCATAGCCGATTTGACAAGGCTTTGGACCCTAAAAAGAAGAGATTGGGGAAGAATCGGGCAGCACCAGAAGAATTGACGGTACCTATCCCGATCGATATGGATGACCCAAATCGGGTCCTAAAAATTGGATCTCATCTTGGCAACAAGATGTGACACGAACTAATCAAATTTCTTCGTGCCAACCTAGACATATTCGCTTGGACACATTTCGATATGTGTAGAGTGTCGTCGAAGATTGCATGCTACGCACTTAATATTGATCCCAAGTATACACCAGTGAAGCAGAAGAGGCACAGCCTAAGACCCGAATGGTCCAAAGCACCGAGAGAAGAAGTGGATAAGCTGATGGAGAATGGCTTTATCACGATGCAACATACCCCGAATGGGTATCCAAACTGGTCTTGGTCAAGAAGTCCAATGGAAAATGGAAAACTTGTACCGAATACTCGGACCTAAATAAAGATTACCCAAAAGCCAGCTTTCCTCTATCCAGAACAACCAGCTTGTGGACGGGATAGCTGGACACGAATTGCTATCATTTTTGGACACCTACTCAGGATACAACTAGATCATGATATACGAACCTGACTAGGAAAATAGTGATGCCATTCGGTTTAAAGGATGATGGGGAAACCTACCAATGACTAGTGAACTCCATGTTCAAAGATAAGATCGGGAAGACTATGGAAGTCTACGTAGGTGATATGTTGGTTAAATCATGCATAGCTGCAAATCACTTGGACAACCTCACCAAAATGTTTGAAATACTCTACAAATATAGAATGAAACTCATCCACTTAAATGTCATTTCGGAGTAGCCTTTGGAAAGTTCTTGGGATTCATTATAAGCGCCAGAGGTATCGAAGCAAATCCCCAAAAAATTACTGATTTACGGGAAGTCGAGGCCCTAAGGAACAAGAAAGAGTTACAAAGCTTGAATGGAAACTTGCAGCACTAAGCCAGTTCATCTCAAAGGTAACCGACAAATGTATGCCATTCTTTGACACGCTAAAGAAGGAAAGAAGAACTTCAAATGGAATCAGGCTTGTCAGGCTGCCTTCGAAGAACTGCTATGACATATGGAGACTCCGTTAATCCTTTCCAAGCCAGTAGATGGAGAAGACTTGTTTATCTACTTAACAGTCTCGGCCAATGCATTAAGTGTTGTGCCGATATGAGAAGAGGCTTAGGTCTAGCGACCCGTATATTACATCAGTAAACGACTCACTAGAGCTGAGAAAGAACTAATCGAAATTGGAAAAATTAGCATATTGCCTCTTGATTGCATCTAGAAAGTCACGACCATACTTTCAGGCACACCCAATCAAAGTAATAGCAGATCAACCCTTGAAGCAAGCTACCATTCCAAGACCTTTGGATGGCTTATCAAATGGAACATTGAGTTAAGTCGATATGAAATCACTTAACATCCTCGAAAGGCAATCAATGGGCAGGCGCTAGCATCATTGCCGAATTTACAATATGAGATAACGAAGAAAAAGTTACCCCGGGCGTGGAGACACTGGAAGTTGTTAGTCGATGGTGCATCTAACAAATTCTGCCTAAGGTAGGAGTCATCCTCGAAACTCCCAAAGGACAATATATTTGCTATGCCTTACGCTTGGAGTTCCCTACAACAAACAATAAAGCAGAGTATGAAGCATTGATAGCCGGGCCAAAAGTTGTGAGGGAACTCGAGATAAAGTCCATACACATCTACAGCGACTCTCAACTGGTCGTCCATCGGGTGAGAGGCGAATATCAAGCCCGAGGTGAGAACCTCACCCTATATCTATCTAAAGTGCAGGAATTGTTGAATGACAACGAACATTACACCGTTACTCATATCCCCAGGGAACAAAACACGAAATTAGAATATCTAGCTAAAATGGTCAGTTTCGAAAAATCTCAGTCATTGGGAGTGGTCCCAATTGAAATGCTAACTACTCCAAGCGTAAGTGAAATGGATATTGACTGGATTTTTGAAAGAACCGAAGAACCAAAAACATGGATGACACCAATTAAGGACTATCTGCTCAGAGGAACACTCTCGAAGATAGGAATAAATAGAAAAAGCTCCTTCGAAATGCACCATGGTTTGTAGTATAGGATGGGATACTCTACCCCCTTGCTCAGGTGTATGACCAACAACAAAGCTCGAAGAATCCTCAGGGAAGTTCATGAAGGTGACTGCGGAGATCACACCGAGGGGCAAACTTTTGCAAAGAAAGTTCACCAATGTGGGTATTTTTGTCCAACCGTAAACCTCGATGCAGCAGGTTATGCCAGATGGTGCGACCAATTCCAAAGATTCGTCAAGATCAAATAAACTCATTCAAACAAGATAATGCAAATGGTAGACCATGGCCATTTGCAATCTGGGGAATTTGATTAAGTATTGTCAACAGCAAAGGAGGAGCCAAATACGCTATCGTTGTTGTTGACTACTTCACCAAATGTGCCGAAGTAGAACCGCTGGCCATTACCTGGATCGGTAAAATTGCATATAAAGGTGAAGAACTCTCGTATTGAAAAAATGACATACCACCCCCGGAGCTAAGAAAATAGCACTCTAAGGACTTATACGTATGCATGATAGCCTGAATGTCAGCATCGTGACGAATTCAGATTACAAGTAGTCAAGCAATCGACACCGCTTTTGCGTCGCCAATTACTTGTATTTAAGTCATTTGAGTGCGTAAAATACTCATTGTGATTCCACTCAAAAACTTCATGAATATATCAAGCTAGAAGTTCCTAAAGATAAAAGATGCGGTATCAACCTGACTAGAGGCATCCGAAAGGGCAACCATCTCGTATCAAGTGTTCGGAGTAAATAGTCTCGTGAATAAGGAGGCACACGCCAATGCTCAACCAAAGTAGCAAATACTTCATAGTTTTGCTACTCTCAGTAAAGAATTTTGGCAGTGATTTTGGGCTAAATAAAACAGTGATGAATAGAAAGAGTGGCATAAAAAGGCAATACTGCATGGAACTAGATAAATAGACAAGTGAACTTTCAATCAAAATTTCAACAGGTTTATTACATATAATGTTTTTCATGTACAAAAACAAGCAGCGTGGCCCGTGTTAGCATAATATCGACCAAGAATAGTAAAATAAAAACACCACTGTTACAATAACAAGGAGAAGTGATAAGTGCAGACTCTACACTTGTACAAAAAGCAACCAAAAAGCAAAAGATAAATCATGACTTCTTGTTACCGCTTCCCATGCCACCCTTTTCACCTCTGATCAATAAATTCTTAGGCTTCTCCCCTCCTGGAGTGATCTCGCTCTCTGAAACATGGCCACTGACGGACCCTCCTTTGCCTTTGTGCTTGCGGGATCTATGAGAACTCTCTAACGACCTTTTTTGCCCTTCAACCTTCTCCTTCTTCACCTCTATCATCCGCTACTTGGCCTCTTCTTTATCTAGTTGGCTAGCTTGATCTGCCTTCTCTCGTGTATCAGTAGCTGCTAAGCCTTCCTCTTGAGATACAGAGGGGATATCCAAACCATATGCAGCATCGTAATTTGCTCGGAGTGTGAACCGAGTTGTGAGCCTGATGCGGAGACGATGGCTGATGCGATCAAAATGGTAGTAGATCCAGCATCATGACGAGGAGGTAATTTGGAAGGAAGAGTGCGTTGATCTATAATATCAGAATAAAGGGCGGTTATCTCGGCAATTTCATTAGGCATAAATTTGTAGTCTTCAAGCATGGGAGAGATAAGAAAATTACCTGTTGTGGGGGTCTGTTCATGCACCACAACTTCGACGCCTTCGCTTCTACCCTCCTTTTATGGCTGCATAATTATGGGAGAAGTAGAAACGATCCCCTCATCAGCATGAAGATGCTAAGATGGCTTACCAGGGCCTGAAGGAAAATGCCCGATCGCAGCCTTAGTGGCAGCCGCGATATCAATAACATCCCGTTCTCAAGATTTTCTAGCCTTTCACTAAAGCTTGGTGCGATTCTTTGTTTAGATATGCCTGAACCAACTCTTCTTCGGTATAACTGCCACCCATATCCTGAAATCGGGCCAGAATCTCTTCCCATACTACACAAGCGTACGAGGGAACAACAGATCCAAATAGATGAGACTCCCCTAATGCAACACTAAGTTGACATAAAAGCCCAGAATAGTAGCATCCAAGCCTCCCATATTCTTTATGAAGGTATCTTGGAGTTCTAAAAATATTGCCTCCACGCTAGCCTTCTTTGCCGCTAGCTGCTTTTTCTCAGCATCTAAAGTCGAAACTTGCTCACGAATAGAGACAATTTCTTGAGCCTGTTCGTTGATGGTTTTCTTCTGCATCTTAACCATTATCTCGCTTATCCTCAACTTTTCTTCTAAAGCCGCCTCATCGGTGTGGCACTTCTATATTTCATCTCTAAATATGAGTGCGGCCTGGTCGGTGGATTCTTTCAGCTCCTTAAACAAATAAGCACTTTTGCTCTCTCTCTCTCTATTGAGGGCATCATCCCTCTCTTTCTTCTTCCCCTCAATCTCCACGTCACGATCCACGAGTTTCTTCTTCTACTCATCCTTTTCAGACTCGAACGAGAGATTTCTAGGTAGTTATTTCGATTAACAGCGGAAACTGCATGCATAATTTTTCCCACCTCTCGGCTTGCTCCAAACTGCTCTGAATCGCATGGAGATGGAGGTGAATAAGATTAAGCATGAACTGATTCAAAATGGGCTTACTGAAAACAACCCTCCTTAAGAACAACTTAGGTCACAACACTAGAAGAAGGAACGTTTATCCCAATGGAAGCAGGAAGTTGTGAAGCGGGTTCTCACTCTTGGTTTCTTTTTGGCCTCTTTGACGGTTCTTCCGCTCAGTCGGGCTCTTCATCTTCGCATGGCCACATCCCCTATCACGGCCTTGATCTTTCTCGACATGGTAGCACTCTTCTGCCTCCCTATCCTTACTCTCTTCCTCTACTCGTTAGTCTCCAAGGGAGTATGGTATGTGGAAGAGTGCCTTTGTGAATGCTGAGACTCCAAAACTCGGTCAAGATCTCTGTAAAAGCCATGAGACATGATTTCTGCAGCAAGCAATAAAATCGCTTTAGGAAAGAGGTATTTCATGAACTAAAACATCCTAGTAAATAATAATAATAATATAAAATGTGTGATCCTAGTGAAGTGTGTGCTGCATTTTAACGACCTCGGTGGAATATACAAAACAAATCAATCACCGACTAATGTTAGGACATTGATTCCTGTTGGGATGAGTTGAGTAAGCTAAGAAGGCAACCCTTCTGAAGTGAAGTCATTCATCAAGTCACCCATATTCACAAAAAAATATTATTAACTTAAAAATTCAATAAATAAAAATGATTCCATCTATTAAAATAATTCAAGTGCACCATTCGGGTTGTAAGCGACACTTAATCCATTTTATAAGTGTTTATCCTACTCCACTCTTACTTTATTTATTTCTCACACAAAGCACAACATAAATAAACATCATCATGGGGTGAGGTAATGGTAGATACACAGACAACTCATACATACAAAGCATACAATCATCAATAAGAAAACTTTCTTATTCTATATTTTAACCCAACCTAATCTGTAAATTAACCTACCCTAAATTGTTAAAATTACCATGGTTTAAGGAATTGCTAATCCTACATTCTGATACCAAGTGTGATGCCACACTATTTTTAACATCTAAAATCAGTTACAAATGTCATCAAAATATGCTTGCAACTAATCTCAAATACTAAAACAAGTGGATTAAAGTTATATAATTTAGAAAAAATATCCACAACTATGATAAATGAAAGAGGAAACATTATTGTGGATTAAATAGGAATAAATAGTCCAAACGACTAAATATCACACAAACCGAATACATCCAATAACATCCATATTTTTCAATACGTCAATCATCGTCAAATCAATGGCCATATAACTACAATGCAAGAGAAATATACTAGGTCAGCAACCTATGCATATGTCCGATGTCATAATCCTAATTTCAACCTACAACTTGACAAGTACATGTAAATATATAACAAAGGGAAAAGTGACCAACTATGTTTGGACTGCGCCTAACCCTGTACACTTCGCCACAGGCTCAAGAACTATTGCACAGGAAAACACTACCTATGTACCCTTTTAGGGATCAAGCCCATATATTTTTATTTCCTGCTATTCTCCTGTATCAAATACTTGTTAGCACATAACATTGCACAACCATAGAAACTATAAATCAATACAAGTAGAAAATAGTATATTCCACTTAGTCACCAAAAATCAATCATTATAAATATTGGGTAACAAAAATAATAGCAATAAATAGCCATTAAAAACATAAATTTGACAACACTCAATGTTAACTCTATATATCAAATAAATCAATAACAACAATGTCATCAAATGTGTACTAATTCTCAATATTTAGCAACACAACATCAAATTCATCAAATGTGTACTAATTACTCAATATCGGTAACACATATGTCAAATCATCAAATGTGTGCTAACCCATCATTACAACAACAAAAATACCAATCCATACTATACTAAGCCATCACGTTAGTAACACAAACATCAAATCATTAATACAACAAAACCATAATTAACTACACAGTAGGTAGTAGTAATGGAAAATTATCGCATACCTCCCACACAGCAGCCATATATGATAATTTCAATCAATAGTTAACACATATGGGCTACAATAATGAATATTACTTTATTTACACTTATTATTTCCACTTTCATATAAAATAGTTTCTTAATATTTTTTATTTTAAAAACACATTTTTTACCCCCACACAATAATAAATTTTCGACTCAATATTATACTTTAAAATTACTTTATTTCCAAAATGTCACCTCAGATATCTCAAACATTATTATTTAATCAAAATAGTAATTTGACTCAAATTGCTTTCAAAAGTGATAATATTATCATTTTACGCCAAAAAATATATAATCAAACCACTTTATTATTTTCACAACCTATTTATTCAAAAATAAAAATATTCCATTTTAAATCTCAAAAGTCCTTTTTATTTTTATTTATCTAAAAATAGCAATAATTTAATCAAAAATACTTTTGAAAACTCACCTTGTTATTATTATAGTATTCAAAACATATTTTTTTTATTATTCCAATAATAATAACAATATTTTTCTATAAAATCCATAAAATTATATATAATGTTATTTATTATAAATAATACTATCTTTTCAAAACTCATATTATTATTTTTTAAGTCTTGCTTTAATTTAAAGATAATAGAAAATAAATTCCTTAGTTTCAATTTAAAATAGATCTTTCATTATTGTTTGTGAATTCCCAAAAATTCATAAGTAATATCAGTATTAAATTTATCACAATAGTTTTGGTATAACTAGTAAAATTACCATTATTTACACATATCATTCAAAATCCGTTAATAATCTTAGTTTGGTTATTTATCAGTCTTTCCTAAAAATTTACAATTTCACCAATGTTATATTAATTAATTATTCTCCATTTTAATTCCACATTTAATCATAATAGAATATCCGTCGCCCAGTAATACAATAGTTAGCAAAAAACAATCAAATAGGGGCACAACTAATCCAAAAATCGCAATAACCAAACAACCATCAACGTTATCTAGCACATATCAACAAATGCAAATTTTCGTCAATGGATATCTATTTGATACTTTCAAGACATAATTAATTGATGTTAATTAATTGTACCAATGTGTTTTTGCAAAAAGCTCCAAAATTTAGCAATCCGTATGCCAAACTCTTTAGATTTTTGCTACAGGTCTATAAGAAAAACAGTACATCACGGACCCCAAGACTACACCAATTGACTCCATGTTATATGATTTATAAATCCCATCCTCTTATTTCACTAATCAATGCTTGGATCAGAAGCACCCAAGTCAACCACCGTGGGTACACCGCTAGCATCTTTATTCGATAATTTTGGTTGACTCGAGCATTTTTTACGACAAATGGCCACTTGCTATTGATTCGCCTTGTCGAGATATTCTTTTGATATATAAATTAATGGGTATTGGGAATTTTTGAATTTGAAATACATTTTTATTAGAGATAATCATCTGCAGTTAGCAGGTAATTATGGAATTTCAACAGAAAAATCGAGACGGAGTTGACGGCTAGAGTTCCATAGCTTCAATTATCTAGTTGAATAGCTGGATTATGGACTATGTACTCAACTGGCCAGAAATAGCTATATACGTCATTTCTAACTTGTAAAACTCCTATCTACCAAAATGTAATTCCAAATTTAATGAATTTATGGTCAAAATTGATCAACTTGGAAAGGTCTATGCAATGGTTATAAATATGATACCCGATTCACAATTTAATTAAAAATCCTTTTTTAATTAATTCAATATTAGAAGCATCAAATTTGCAGGTCATTACAGACATGATGTTTGTTATCTTTTTGTAATATATAAAGGAGTAAGTCCATTTGAACTTAATGGTTTGTAATGGTGTTGAATTATTTAAATATGAAGTATTATGGCTAATAAGAAAAGTGTTCGACTTGATGGATTTTATATAAGTGTTTGAATTGCTAGAAATACATTGAATAAAACTATAAATAGTGGATATGCCGGTCCACAACTATAGGCTGTTATATTGCAGGATCCATAACTCTTAAAAAAATGTGGTAAAAGATTTTTATGTCATTTAATTTTTTTATAATACATGTTTAGAAAAGAAATAAAAAGATTGTATAAGTCGATTAGGTAATGAATATAAAAGTTTGTAATAAAATTAAGACAAAAATTATGCAGTGTTGTAAAGATGGTTCATATGGTTCTAATAGACTTTAGTCGACATTTGGTATTTTTAAACAATTAAAATCTTTTATAAATATCATAAGAAGATTGCTTTTACATCCATTATTAACGCTTATCTAGCGTCTATTACAACTTTTAGTCAAGTGTTGTAATAAATTTTATGCAAAGTTTTCTTACACTGGCCAGTCAAATTGGTCAAATGAGCCGACCCTATATAACTTGGCATAATACAACATTTGCTAAAACATTGTAAAATAGCTACTACAACTTCTACCGAAAGTTGTAAAAGGTCATTTTGTTGTACGGTCGGTTATTGATAGTCGTATTGCTAGTATTTTCCTCTTTGGAGTAGGGATCCTTCTCCTTGTAGCTAGGGCTGTCAATTTCCTACACGACTCAAAACCTGCACGGAAATTAGCAGGTTAACCCAACCCATTTAAGTTAGCGGGTCATTTTCGGGTCAACCCGAATTTGACCCGTTTATAACGGGTGGGTTTCGGGTTGGCCCGCTAACCCGAAGTTGACCCGTTAACAACCCGTTTATACTTATACGGTTATGCGGGTTGACCCGACCCGTTTACGACCCGTTACGACCCGTTTCGACCCGTTTATACCTTATATGGGTTGAGTCGACCCGTTTACGACCCGTTTATACCTTATACTGGTTGACCTAACCCATTTACGACCCGACCCGACCCGTTTATAATCGGGTTACACGGGTCGGGTCGGGTCAACCCGTTTATAAACGGGTTCGGGTTCGGGTTGAGTTTTTATGACCCGTTTAATAAACGGGTTGACCCGACCCATTTAAAATCAACCCGAACCCGACCTGACCCGACCCAACCCATTGACAGCCTTACTTGTAGCTTTGTAAGTCTAGGTATAAGCTTCAACTTGAAGACAATGGAGGCTTGAGTCTGAAGTTGGAAAAGCATAAGAAAATGAGAAATATATGTGGTATTTATAGGCATTAAATATTTAAATTAACTTTGCATTTTCTCCTATCTTTATCCAAGATCTTACTCAATCCAAAGAAATTATTTTATCTACTTGATCCTCCTTAATATAGTCTGTCCTCTTTTTCAGATTTAATTTTTAAATTTTTGGCCTGTTAATATCAAATATTAATTTTTTTAATACTTATTTGGCTTATTTGTTTAATTAAATTAATATATAATGCTTATGTATTGTTTTGATAAAATCGCAACAAATAAACAAATATGATAAAATATTCATATTAATTTCTTTATTGATTTTTAACATTTATAAATTAGTTTAATTAAGCGAACTAGGAAAAATGCTAATAAATTCTATTGCATTGACTACCTAGTGTAAATTCGACCCTTAATAATAGTTAAACAATTTAAGTATTAAATTATATATGGACTCTTTTCAATCATGATATTGAGCACAAGTTCAATTGCTTATAGATCATTTAGGAGAAATTCAATTTGTAATCTTCATTAAGCTACACCCTAAGTTGTGATAATTTCATGCACATTTCCTTTTCATTGTTGCTATATTTATAAGATATCTAGAGTTTAATCAATATTCAAAACTCCAGTAATATCCATAGTTAATTTCATATTGAAAGTCTTTGGTTCAATCAGATAACAATTTTTGATTAACCAATTTACTATAGCCAGAGATTTTGACTTTAAGTTGAGTATCAATTACGGTGTCACTAACCTTTCATAACGATGGAGACGATTCCTATCTTGAGTAGTGTTTCACTGCAACTGGTTCGATGTATACCCAATTATCATTATAACATGATCATAATGTCATGTGATTGACCATAATCAAAGTATAGTTTAGATACTTAAGATTGACAACACTCTTAAGTCTGAAGACTGTTGTACATCATTACAAGAGATTTTCTATTTTAAATTAGTTGCATTAACCATAATACTCATGTTGAGTCACTTTATAATGTTTTGAACAACCACAGGTATGCAATGTCATGGTCTTCTTGGTGATCACAGGTAACACACCGTCCATCATAAGAAAAGCATTACGTACAGTGGTCTCAATGGATGTATAAATATCTTTTTCTCGAAACATCCTGACTATGAACGTTTTAGGAATGTATATTTTTGACATTCGATTTAATACCCATGGTTACAAACATATTCACCACTCCAATCAATTGTATACTTTTTCAAAGGATTTTTTATTTGTATATATCTAATGTATTCATGTCATTACTTATTTAATAATATCAAATGTATATATAGAAAAGAAAAGCCAAAAACGTACTTTACTTCAAACAAGATTCTCATTCAAGAGTTTTTTTGTCCATATATTTTTCAAAGGGAGTAAAAATGAAGGTAAAAGAATATAATGTCGAATCAATGAGTCTACAATTAGGCTTCCAAGATAATATCATAACAAGCATAAGAATGTTAGAGCTGAAGTGATATCGAATCCAAAAGCGACATGGGTTATCACACATATGGACGTAAAACAATGATGAACTTATTAACAAATGAAGATATTAGACATAAAATCATAATGTAACAACCTACAGCGTAATAGGTCCAAATTTCGACAAAAAACGAAACCCAAGTCTATCAAAGCATAGGTCGTTGGATTTGGTACCTGCAAATAAGCATTATCAGAGCTTGATAGAAATCTAAACTCACAGCGAAAACAATAATAGTAAAAAATACTAACAATGATTACTACCTTGGAACTAAGGGTATTCCATGGATAGTGAATTTTTACAACGGAATTGAGCATGGGAGAAAGAAGACTCTCCAACAACAAAGCACATCCAGGTCCAGCGATCTGTTCCTCTAAATCTATCCTATTAGTTGTGATGAGGACGGGGCCAGAACAACGTTCTATTGACTGGAAGATAATATAAACTGTCATAACATAAACTTATACCGATATGTTTCCATTTAATTGTTATGTCCACTAAGGTTAGCAATTCTAATCTAACCTTGCATTACACACATGATTACATACTTATCTATTCCCAAGGTATGAAATATTAATGAAGCCATATCAACCACCCAATACTTCCAAACCTATTAACCACTTATAATTCTAAATATAAACCAGGCTTCTATAATACTTTTTTAAGGAGAACTAGGCAGACTATGTCATTTACGACCTTAATTGAGGTAGACCATGTAACGACCCGTAAATTTTAACCGGTTTTAGTACGTATTTTATTTAAATTTTGTGAAATTTTAACGATAAAATTTTGAAATATAAATTTGATATTTGGAATGCGTCTAGTTAAACATAGCAACTGGTAAATTTACGTCCGAAAATATGAAAGTTTATTTCGTGCGTAAATTTACTTCAATTTAATCAGTTAAAAAGCGACGAAAATAAAACGTTTTCAAAACCAAAATATTTTTAAATACAAAAATTCTAAATCATCTTCTGAGCAAGATGTCAGTTTGTCGTTTTTCCAAATTCGGATATCTTTAGCTCCGTCGATCTTATTTTTCTATGATTTTTACGCATTGTCCGCCAGTTGAAAATTCAAATTTTCATAATTCAATCATACCACTAATATCTGTATACCGTTTTGATCATCTCGTCGCGCTGAACTCTACGGTATATTCGACTGTCATTTTTGATGTCCGTACACGACGAAAAACGCGAAACGGACAGCCGTATCGGTGCCCGTTTGAAACGTTTCACCCTTTTGAATTGATTGACTATTCATTTTCTACCGTACTAAACCAAACTGACACTTGCATTTAATATTTTCTTGATTTCAAACCGTGACCTTCTCTATTCCCAATTGTTGCATTATATTATTTCGGTTCCATCCTTCATCTTCTCCCCTCTCTTTATTGTTGGCTCTGTCATTAGCAAATAGAAAAAAAAAATATTATCATTGAATAATGCCTTGTCACATAAGCTTGCATTCCACTATGTTTGAACTCCAATCCTACCTCCACTCTCTGCTATTGTCATGTCTTCAGCTAAGCTTCTTCCTATTGTTTTGAAAAAATTATACATATATAACATGTATTGTTTTATATGTTGGAACCTGTAGCTTGTATGGTCACCCATCCTCTTTTACAACTCTTTCATGACCGATCCAACACCATTCTTCCTCTCCGTGTATGAGTTCACGTCTCGCCACCCGCCGCTCCACCTTGCTAACCCGAGCCGCATCACCCCTAGCCGAGCTCAAGTCAACGACCGCCTTCTTTCCACTCCAACCAACCTTGTCGTTCCCGCTTCCTGCTTTCGCCAACAAACATCGTCAGCCACCTCTTCGCCGAGCACTCCGCTCTTGTAACAGCTCCGACCCGAACAAGTGTCGCCTCCACCTACACCGCCTTCATCCACACCAGCCACTTGAGCTATGGCCGAGACAACCTTTCCACGCACGCATCAAGCCCAGTCTCTGGCTTGAGCAGCATCACGGGCAAGCACTCTTTTATATTACATTATATATATTATAGCATAGTCTCTGTCACATTTATATATATTTTACAAGCTTTATGGCATAGGTGATACTAATTAGTTTATAAAAGTTACAGTAGTATAATAATTGATTTTATATGTATGTGGTATATATAAGTTATATTATATTACATAACAGTTTATATATCTATGTTAAACACTGATTTTTACATATATATAGTACTTGAGTATATGCTCTTTCCAGTAATATGAATGTTTGTATTTCTAAATATAGATACGCGCTGACAGCTACTTATGAAGTTTATATTTAGTTATATTATGTATATTATGTATATGGTTCAGTTTCTAATATAAAATGTTACTTTATTTATATTTATATTCAAGCTAATTAGTTTTCCGTGTATATATATTGTGTTTGGATACTCATATAAGGTTCTGGACGTGCTTTATAAAAGCTAATATATATTAACTGTTGCATATGAGACGTACATGAAAACTATATAAGCTTCTGTTTTAAGATTATTGTTTAATACAGTTTGCAAAGGTATTACATTACATGTTCAAAAGCATGTTCATATATAAATTAAAGATTGATTTTAAAATATGGGTTGTGTATTTGAATATGTTTGCATGTTTATTTTTCTGAACAGCAGTTAGACTTCATGTTCACGAAATCATATCTCACTCATGTTTTATCGGAATGGATTGATTCTATTTTTAAAAAAGAGTCGAAGTTACCTAGTTTATGCATGTCAAATTTCAGCAAAATCCGACATCGTTTGATTAGTGGTCGAGGATCTAGAAGTTTGACCCAGGCAGATGTTCTTTTGTACTTAAAATTATTTTACACTGCTGCAAACACGACCTGAGTTCATGTTTGACGCATCGTATCTCCTCCGTCTTACGTCGGAATCAAGTGATTCTTTGCAGTTTTGAAATACAAGTTTTGATCTTTATTCATACCAAATTTCAGACCATTTCGATCTCGGTAGCACATAGAATTATATTGTTAAACTTTGACGTAGGACATGTTTTGTAATTGTTGCTATGTTGAATGTTTTGATTTGATTTCGGCAATTCCTATTTAACAGTTTTGCTCGTCGATTCGTGCCAATCTTACTTTTCTATGAGAATCATGCTTGGATTTGTAACTCCATTTCAGTGTCCGTATCAGTGTGCATATCCGTGCCATCTCCTATTTTCTCTAGCCTCGAATGGTGAGCAATCACTCACGATTGATATTCTTTTATTCATTAAATGTGATTTCACTTGAAACAACAATTGAAATATATCTGTTGTTAGTTATGTACACTGTTATTACCTGTATCCGTTCACCTATGACATCTGACACCATTATCTGTTAATTATTATGCGATGATAATACAGTTTGGTTGAAATTGATTGATTGTTTGTTGTTTATATTGGATGTTAAATTGAAATGTAAAAAGTGATGAATAGTATGCAATTGAATTTGACATAGGATAATTATAAATTTTGAATCGACATATGTGTTGAATTTGATTAGTTAATTTGAATAATATGACCCCTCGAAATTGTTAAGTTAATTGACTCGTAGAATTTGATAAATTACACTTTGAACCTTGAACGTATATTGAATAAATTGTGTAGAATTGAAATCGAACGACAAGTGGAAGAACCGAAATGTAATAATCTTAAATCTACATGAAATGATAGTGTAGATTTTAGAGATAATTATATTAATTCGCACAAATAACAATGCGAATTAATACGATTATTTCGGGATTATTTGAATTGATTATTGAATTGTTGTTGATTGTTGTTATTGCTTGTTTATTTACTTTGACACCATCTCAGTTATCACACTGCAAGTTCCCTTTATTATGTTTGATCTTGAATTGAAATTGGAATCGGGTTGAAATGATATATACCCAAATGAATTTGACCTAGGATAGAGAATTAAATAAACCCGATTGGTCAATAAATTGATTTTAAATAAAATAATGATGTTATTCGAGCAAAGAATAAGTTTTGAAATGAAATTAGAATTTGAATTTTAGAAAGAAAAATGTAAAGATTGAAATCTGAAACAAATATTAACGTAGTAATTGATGAAAGAACGTTGATTGAAATTTAATTATTTAGAAATTAAATTTGGAATTATTAATAAATAATTTGGAATTAGTAATAATTTATTTTTGAAATTATTAAATCGAAATGATTTAATAATTAAGTTTGAATTTATAATCAAGTTTGTAACTATTAAGTTTGAAATTATTAATAATTACGATTGAAATTATTTAATAATTGAATAAGATTTAATTATTTGATAATTGAATAAAAATTGAATTCTTTGATAAGAGAAGTTGAACTTTTGAATAAGTGAAATTGAACTTCTTGAATATATGAAATTTAGTTTCTTTATTAACTGAGTTTTGAAATTCGTAACTAAGTAAATAATAAGTGAAATTGGATTTCCTTAACGAGAAATAAAATGTGATTTATTGAAATTAATGTAAGACTTGTAATTTAGGGAATTGATTTGACGAATTTAATTTATTGCAATTTGAAGTTGATATAATGAAGTTGAACTTAAGTAATTGATTTAATGAATTGGAAATTTAATGGAAATTATTTTAAAAGATAAATAAACTTAACGAATATTGAATGAAATCGATTAATGAATTGAAATTGATTTTGAATGTTAAATTAAATTAATTTAAATGATTTCAGAATGAAACTTATGTATACGAACTTGAATGAATAATTGAATTGTTTAAAATAAAATTAAAATTGAATTGTAAGACTTTGAAATGGAAATTGGGAAAGTTGAACGTAAATTTTGGAAATTGATTTAGAAAGACAAACAGAATGTTGATTTTTGAATTTTAATTGAAATTGAATTTGATTTGGTTTGAAATATATTAAACGACCAATCGGTATAATAATTACGAAAGTTATTAAAGAAACCGGAATCGGTTATGGACATACTCTCTGTCTAAACCGAAAACCACTTTAATAACTATACGCGGAGTGATGATCCAGAATGAAGTGGTTGAAATGATGTACGTGCTGACTGAAGAAAGTGAACGATAATGGATAGCCTTGACGCTTGTGTCAAATTGGAAATGACTAAAATCAGGAGCCGTGCCGGACCAAATGGGGTTAGCCACCTCAAGCGAACACACTTCTTCGTAACTACTACTCATTACTTGTGATTGATTGGTGCACCCTCGGAATTTCAGGAGTGTTGTTTCGCGGTGTTGCGATCGCTGCGGCGATGCGTTCTCACCAGTCCGGATCAGGCGAACGGTAGTATCACTACCTTGGGTATTGCCTCATGTGCCTTGTCATACTTGTATCCCGATATACGCGACCACTACGAATTTGTTTTGTGTTATACCTATGGAGTACTCCCTGATATCCCACTAGTTTACGGTAGAGTTTACAGTGCTGTATAGACTATGACATTATATGAAAATGTGTTAAGGGGGATAATGGTAACGCCTTAACACTATTTTGATATTTATATTAATGATAGACATTATCTATTTAGCGTATATTACTACATAGTAGATAGTTTAACGGATCCTTAAAGGATGGTTATTCCAACGTCCTTTGAGTTACTTGTATTTCAATTGTTATTTCACTTGAGTTTGATTTATTGATATAAGAATATTAATCCTGACTCGAGTGTTTTGTGTTTTGCTTTACGCTCGAGTCAGATTGAGAGTACCGGCTTTCGAGGCCTATCTTTGGAGTTGGAGCTTCGTCTGGAGATCCAGCCATCTATTCTGCTTCCAGTATTCGATGATTCCAGTGATGTATTCTTATTTGTACATGTTGTATCGTGTTACTCTTCTGTTGTAAACTCTGATGTATCTAATATATTTATATAGTAGCTTCATGAACTACTATTTCTTTTACTTCCGCTGCATATTATTACTCTGTGTCTGTGATTCTGTGATTATTTATTTACCGTATATCTGAGATTTTCCAAATTAAAATTTACAATTCGGTATTTTGAATTATTCAAGTCCGACGTGTGCGGATGCGAATTGTCTAAAATAGCGGGTCGTTACAGTTGGTATCAGAGCTTTGGTAGCTCTAGGAAAAACTCCGCATATAGGGTAAATGTATTTATAGAATCACTCTCATTCGAGTTTCAATCTCTTCCTTTTGACTCAATTTCTTTGAATCTTGGAACGTTTCCTGTGGTTCCAAAATTCATTCGTGTCCCTCACTATTTGTTTTCTTTTAATTCTGGAGCACCTGATAACTCCACTTCGAATGATCTTTATAATAAATCGGCGGTCTCGCCAATCGTCGAACAATTTGTAAATGGGCAAAACTCCTTTACAATAGGCATCGATTTACTGGAAATTTCTGTATCCTCGGTTTATGATGCTATCCATCTCCCGCTATGCCTGAATTCTATTTCTTGAGATCGAATGTCGATTTGCCTCGGAATTCTGCATCGATCTTATTCTTCAAGTCACGGTCGACCTGGTTATGGTTGCCCGTGAATTAAGTAAGCTTATCCATCTCCCGATTCTGTTAATAGAATTATCTTATCTTCTGTTTCGAACTTATTATCGAATCAAAATTCCCTTTGATTTGATTTACATTAAAATTTGAATCTCAATACTTGTTTGAAATCTATTCTTGTATCGTCGAGCGAGGAAGTGTATTTGTGAATTAATTTTTAAATGTTTTATATATTGTGTTGTTTGAGTTGTTGATGTTGATTTGGATTTTCGATCGATTCGTCTGATCAACGCTATCGATAGGATTTCCAAAACACTTTAACAGAGCAAACTGACACAATAGTATTTTCGAATTTGATAAATAAGATAATTTTGAATGATTATTTTATAATAAGTATAAAAAAAATTTCTTCTGAAATTAAACTGTTAATGAACCTGTTGTCCGAAATGATAATATCTTCATTTATTGTATTATAAACCATTGACCATTGCATAATATAAATAAATGAATTTATAAAACTTGGATATAATTTGATTTGGAATTTAAAATGAATTTAAACAAGAATTTGGGAATTTAATTTCCGATAGATTTCAAACATTGTATTTAAAGTTTTAAAAAGGTATATTATTTAAATATTTTCGAATAGAAATGGTTTTCAAAGAATTTTAAACGTTTAAATCAGTGCTCTTCTCTTTGTCGCTGGAAAATAATTTCGGTGATGACGGCCGCATCATCGACATTCATTTTCGAGTTTCGAAGTGGAGAAACCATCAGTAGCTTGCTACACTCTTGTTTTGAAATGAATTTGATTTGAAAATTTTAAAGTACAACATGATTTAAAATCAATATATAAATATTTGATTTAGATTTGATTTGGATATAATGTATATATATTTATTTATTTCTGGATTGCTTGAAGTTAAACGAAAATTTAATTCTTAAAATTTGGGTAAAGATGATTTCAATTATAAATGAAACCAATTTTTGAATTAATATTTTAACTTGAGAGAATCGAATTAGAAATTTACTTGTATAATACTAAATTGCATTCAATATTACTTACCTAAATTTTCAAAAGTTAATTATGCAATTGAATATTATATAATATAAATGATACCAAAGGAATTTTAATAAACTGGGTAGTTATAATAAGTGTAAATATACATAATATATGTAATAAGATTTAGCAAGTGGAATAAATTTAATAATAATTTGGAATTAAGAAGAATTAAATTTATCGAATAAAGTATGATTATAATAAATGGCTATTCAAATTTATGATCTTTGAAATCGTTAATTTAAGAAAATTGAATAATATACAATAAATTGTCTTTATAAATAAAATGCGAGTGCGTATAATAAATGTTATTCACTTACATTTTAATTATAAAATGGTTATGAAGATTAATAGAATAATAAGTTAAATAAATAATCGGTATGATTAATAGTAGAAAAATTTGATTTGAAAGTAAATAAATTGGATTAAATCAACTTAAAGGAGTATCTTGAATTATTTGAATTTCATTGGAAAGGAACCTTTTGTACTTAACATTAATAAACGTGAAATCAAAACAATTTAATGAGATCTTGAATTTTAAAATGAATTGTTGAATATAAATTTATTTAAATTGAAATTTATATGGTTTAAATTAATTGTTTATAATGAAATTCAAGCTTATTTTCTTTTGATTGTTCTATTCTCCTACTTCCTTCCTTTTCGAGGACGAAAAGTTTTGAGCGGGGGAGAATGTAACGACCCGTAAATTTTAACCGGTTTTAGTACGTATTTTATTTAAATTTTGTGAAATTTTAACGATAAAATTTTGAAATATAAATTTGATATTTGGAATGCGTCTAGTTAAACATAGCAACTGGTAAATTTACGTCCGAAAATATGAAAGTTTATTTCGTGCGTAAATTTACTTCAATTTAATCAGTTAAAAAGCGACGAAAATAAAACGTTTTCAAAACCAAAATATTTTTACATATAAAAATTCTAAATCATCTTCTGAGTAAGATGTCAGTTTGTCGTTTTTCCAAATTCGGATATCTTTAGCTCCGTCGATCTTATTTTTCTATGATTTTTACGCATTGTCCGCCAGTTGAAAATTCAAATTTTCATAATTCAATCATACCACTAATATCTGTATACCGTTTTGATCATCTCGCCGCGCTGAACTCTACGGTATATTCGACTGTCATTTTTGATGTCCGTACACGACGAAAAACGCGAAACGGACAGCCGTATCGGTTCCCGTTTGAAACGTTTCACCCTTTTGAATTGATTGACTATTCATTTTCTACCGTACTAAACCAAACTGACACTTGCATTTAATATTTTCTTGATTTCAAACCGTGACCTTCTCTATTCCCAATTGTTGCATTATATTATTTCGGTTCCATCCTTCATCTTCTCCCCTCTCTTTATTGTTGGCTCTGTCATTAGCAAATAGAAAAAAAAAATTATCATTGAATAATGCCTTGTCACATAAGCTTGCATTCCACTATGTTTGAACTCCAATCCTACCTCCACTCTCTGCTCTTGTCTTGTCTTCAGCTAAGCTTCTTCCTATTGTTTTGAAAAAATTATACATATATAACATGTATTGTTTTATATGTTGGAACCTGTAGCTTGTATGGTCACCCATCCTCTTTTGCAACTCCTTCATGACCGATCCAACACCATTCTTCCTCTCCGCGTATGAGTTCACGTCTCGCCACCCGCCGCTCCACCTTGCTAACCCGAGCCGCATCACCCCTAGCCGAGCTCAAGTCAACGACCGCCTTCTTTCCGCTCCAACCAACCTTGTCGTTCCCGCTTCCTGCTTTCGCCAACAAACATCGTCAGCCACCTCTTCGCCGAGCACTCCGCTCTTGTAACAGCTCCGACCCGAACAAGTGTCGCCTCCACCTACACCGCCTTCATCCACACCAGCCACTTTAGCTATGGCCGAGACAACCTTTCCACGCACGCATCAAGCCCAGTCTCTGGCGTGAGCAGCATCACGGGCAAGCACTCTTTTATATTACATTATATATATTATAGCATAGTCACTGTCACATTTATATATATTTTACAAGCTTTATGGCATAGGTGATACTAATTAGTTTATAAAAGTTACAGTAGTATAATAATTGATTTTATATGTATGTGGTATATATAAGTTATATTATATTACATAACAGTTTATATATCTATGTTAAACACTGATTTTTACATATATATAGTACTTGAGTATATGCTCTTTCCAGTAATATGAATGTTTGTATTTCTAAATATAGATACGCGCTGACAGCTACTTATGAAGTTTATATTTAGTTATATTATGTATATTATGTATATGGTTCAGTTTCTAATATAAAATGTTACTTTATTTATATTTATATTCAAGCTAATTAGTTTTCCGTGTATATATATTGTGTTTGGATACTCATATAAGGTTCTGGACGTGCTTTATAAAAGCTAATATATATTAACTGTTGCATATGAGACGTACATGAAAACTATATAAGCTTCTGTTTTAAGATTATTGTTTAATACAGTTTGCAAAGGTATTACATTACATGTTCAAAAGTATGTTCATATATAAATTAAAGATTGATTTTAAAATATGGGTTGTGTATTTGAATATGTTTACATGTTTATTTTTCTGAACAGCAGTTAGACTTCATGTTCACGAAATCATATCTCACTCATGTTTTATCGGAATGGATTGATTCTATTTTTAAAAAGAGTCGAAGTTACCTAGTTTATGCATGTCAAATTTCAGCAAAATCCGACATCGTTTGTTTAATGGTCGAGGATCTAGAAGTTTGACCCAGGCAGATGTTCTTTTGTACTTAAAATTATTTTACACTGCTGCAAACACGACCTGAGTTCATGTTTGACGCATCGTATCTCCTCCGTCTTACGTCGGAATCAAGTGATTCTTTGCAGTTTTGAAATACAAGTTTTGATCTTTATTCATACCAAATTTCAGACCATTTCGATCTCGGTAGCACATAGAATTATATTGTTAAACTTTGACGTAGGACATGTTTTGTAATTGTTGCTATGTTGAATGTTTTGATTTGATTTCGGCAATTCCTATTTAACAGTTTTGCTCGTCGATTCGTGCCAATCTTACTTTGCTCTGAGAATCATGCTTAGATTTGTAACTCCATTTCAGTATCCGTATCAGTGTGCATATCCGTGCCATCTCCTATTTTCTCTAGCCTCGAATGGTGAGCAATCACTCACGATTGATATTCTTTTATTTATTAAATTTGATTTCACTTGAAACAACAATTGAAATATACCTGTTGTTAGTTATGTACACTGTTATTACCTGTATCCGTTCACATATGACATCTGACACCATTATCTGTTAATTATTATGCGATGATAATACAGTTTGGTTGAAATTGATTGATTGTTTGTTGTTTATATTGGATGTTAAATTGAAATGTAAAAAGTGATGAATAGTATGCAATTGAATTTGACATAGGATAATTATAAATTTTGAATCGACATATGTGTTGAATTTGATTAGTTAATTTGAATAATATGACCCCTCGAAATTGTTAAGTTAATTGACTCGTAGAATTTGATAAATTACACTTTGAACCTTGAACGTATATTGAATAAATTGTGTAGAATTGAAATCGAACGACAAGTGGAAGAACCGAAATGTAATAATCTTAAATCTACATGAAATGATAGTGTAGATTTTAGAGATAATTATATTAATTCGCACAAATAACAATGTGAATTAATACGATTATTTCGGGATTATTTGAATTGATTATTGAATTGTTATTGATTGTTGTTATTGCTTGTTTATTTACTTTGACACCATCTCAGTTATCACACTGCAAGTTCCCTTTATTATGCTTGATCTTGAATTGAAATTGGAATCGGGTTGAAATGATATATACCCAAATGAATTTGACCTAGGATAGAGAATTAAATAAACCCGATTGGTCAATAAATTGATTTTAAATAAAATAACGATGTTATTCGAGCAAAGAATAAGTTTTGAAATGAAATTAGAATTTGAATTTTAGAAAGAAAAATGTAAAGATTGAAATCTGAAACAAATATTAACGTAGTAATTGATGAAAGAACGTTGATTGAAATTTAATTATTTAGAAATTAAATTTGGAATTATTAATAAATAATTTGGAATTAGTAATAATTTATTTTTGAAATTATTAAATCGAAATGATTTAATAATTAAGTTTGAATTTATAATCAAGTTTGTAACTATTAAGTTTGAAATTATTAATAATTACGATTGAAATTATTTAATAATTGAATAAGATTTAATTATTTGATAATTGAATAAAAATTGAATTCTTTGATAAGAGAAGTTGAACTTTTGAATAAGTGAAATTGAACTTCTTGAATATATGAAATTTAGTTTCTTTATTAACTGAGTTTTGAAATTCGTAACTAAGTAAATAATAAGTGAAATTGGATTTCCTTAACGAGAAATAAAATGTGATTTATTGAAATTAATGTAAGACTTGTAATTTAGGGAATTGATTTGACGAATTTAATTTATTGCAATTTGAAGTTGATATAATGAAGTTGAACTTAAGTAATTGATTTAATGAATTGGAAATTTAATGGAAATTATTTTAAAAGATAAATAAACTTAACGAATATTGAATGAAATCGATTAATGAATTGAAATTGATTTTGAATGTTAAATTAAGTTAATTTAAATGATTTCAGAATGAAACTTATGTATACGAACTTGAATGAATAATTGAATTGTTTAAAATAAAATTGAAATTGAATTGTAAGACTTTGAAATGGAAATTGGGAAAGTTGAACGTAAATTTTGGAAATTGATTTAGAAAGACAAACAGAATGTTGATTTTTGAATTTTAATTGAAATTGAATTTGATTTGGTTTGAAATATATTAAACGACCAATCGGTATAATAATTACGAAAGTTATTAAAGAAACCGGAATCGGTTATGGACATACTCTCTGTCTAAACCGAAAACCACTTTAATAACTATACGCGGAGTGATGATCCAGAATGAAGTGGTTGAAATGATGTACGTGCTGACTGAAGAAAGTGAACGATAATGGATAGCCTTGACGCTTGTGTCAAATTGAAAATGACTAAAATCAGGAGCCGTGCCGGACCAAATGGGGTTAGCCACCTCGAGCGAACACACTTCTTCGTAACTACTACTCATCACTTGTGATTGATTGGTGCACCCTCGGAATTTCAGGAGTGTTGTTTCGCGGTGTTGCGATCGCTGCGGCGATGCGTTCTCACCAGTCCGGATCAGGCGAACGGTAGTTTCACTACCTTGGGTATTGCCTCATGTGCCTTGTCATACTTGTATCCCGATATACGCGACCACTACGAATTTGTTTTGTGTTATACCTATGGAGTACTCCCTGATATCCCACTAGTTTACGGTGGAGTTTACAGTGCTGTATAGACTATGACATTATATGAAAATGTGTTAAGGGGGATAATGGTAACGCCTTAACACTATTTTGATATTTATATTAATGATAGACATTATCTATTTAGCGTATATTACTACATAGTAGATAGTTTAACGGATCCTTAAAGGATGGTTATTCCAACGTCCTTTGAGTTACTTGTATTTCAATTGTTATTTCACTTGAGTTTGATTTATTGATATAAGAATATTAATCCTGACTCGAGTGTTTTGTGTTTTGCTTTACGCTCGGGTCAGATTGAGAGTACCGGCTTTCGAGGCTTATCTTTGGAGTTGGAGCTTCGTCTGGTGATCCAGCCATCTATTCTGCTTCCAGTATTCGATGATTCCAGTGATGTATTCTCATTTGTACATGTTGTATCGTGTTACTCTTCTGTTGTAAACTCTGATGTATCTAATATATTTATATAGTAGCTTCATGAACTACTATTTCTTTTACTTCCGCTGCATATTATTACTCTGTGTCTGCGATTCTGTGATTATTTATTTACCGTATATCTGAGATTTGCCAAATTAAAATTTACAATTCGGTATTTTGAATTATTCAAGTCCGACGTGTGCGGATGCGAATTGTCTAAAATAGCGGGTCGTTACAGACCCCGTCATTTAAGTCCTATCCCAAGGTAGTTTCCTAGTGTTGTCAATGGTTAATAGGTCCCAGCTACAAGACCTCTAACCGCTATTTAAGGCTTCAAAGATTTAATGTCCAACTATTACCGCATCCATTGTTGATAAAATCGTAATCATGTAATAAACATTACCCAAGCCACTTAATATCTTTTATTAGAAAATAGGAAGACTCTGATCATTTAAAACCTTAACTAAGGTTGATCCCATCATTTAAGACTTATCCCTAAGGCGTTCTCCTAAATGGTACTATTATTATTTTGGCTTTAGCAATGTAAAGACTGTACACAAGCCACTTAATACTTCCTAGTGGAAAATAGGCAAACCCCGTCATTTAAGACCTAATTCTAGAAGCGTGCTCCTCAACGGTACTATCTAGCTGTCATTGCTTGGAAATATCATTGGGATACTCAGTACTTCTTTTATAGGAAAGAAGATGACTTTATAGTCACTTCAAACCCCAAATCTAAAGCGAATCCTTCTCGAGATATCCACTTTCATTCTTTAATTATAAATATGGCATCTCATTAGGTTACTTCTTTCGGCAGGGAGGAAGACACTTTTGCCACTTAAGACCTCAACACTGAAGTAGACCCTTTTTTAGAGACATCCTTATTTGTTTATTTAGAATCTCACTAGGTTAATTAATTCTTCCGTTTAGGAGAGAGACGAACCCTTCAACCACTTTAGACCTCAAAACCGAAGCGAAACCCTATGGAGATATCCCTCATCGCTCCTAATTCCAAATTTGGATAATTTAATACTTTCCAATTATGAAAGAAAGCCCAATCCCTCATGTCATCATGGGTCATTAGATTAGTGATATCCCACATGAGTACATACACCCGACTGCTAGTAGCGTCAAGGTGAAGGGTAGCCTTCCGTCGAGTGACTTTACTGACCTCACATCACTAACCTACTAAGCCCAATTAACCATCCTAAGCCTTTATTTATATTACTTAGACATACAATGAACTTAGCTTACCAATTCCATTTTTGTTTAAGGCAATAAGATTTAGCTTAAATATTTATCTATTCATAAATCCTTGTTTAATACTCTAAATGTCAATCTATCATAAAATCCTAACGGACATTTTTAAAGACATTTACGTATGATTACTAATTTCAAATTAGTAACCTTTTATATCTATTTCATTTTTATCAGTCTCATTAATCCATTTATCCTATACAATTATTGCAACTTCCATATTTATTATCATTTATTAGAGTTACAACCTTTTAAATTCTGTTCTTATTAGTTAATTATCCTAAATGTGAATATTACGCGCAAGCGTCATTATTAACTTTTTATTTAATTATCATAAGTGCAGTAATTACGTATAAATATTTATTTTTATTAAATATGTTTTAGTTATATCTTTACTATAATATATTTTTCAAGTTAAATTGTTAGAATCATATCTGAAAAGATTATCCGCAATATATTCCATAAATTAGTCCAAACTAAAAGATTTAATTTTAAAATATGAAAGATTACATCGTTTGAAATTACAAGGGATAATCATTTCTTTTTATTATTGAAATAGACAGTGTAAAATACAACAAATTCGTACCTTACACATCTCTTTCTCTTTCTATTTGCATCTATTATTTGTTAGATCAAACACTGTATCTTTCTAAAAGGGAAAGAAATCAAACTAATTTACAAATAGTAAACGAATCAAAATTCCAACAATTCTAAATATAGAATAGTGTATATTCTAACAAGATTAGGGTAATAATCCAAATTTATAACATTCTTATACAATATATTTCAGATCTGGAATAAATTTCATTTAAACCAATATTCCAAAATTCAAACGACTAATTTTTAGATCGGATTGTATATATTGCTAAGTCAATTCATAAATAAGAATATGTAGGTGACATTTATTATTTTCGGATCATATTCAATTCGTTGCCTACAACTCATATACAATTATCCAATTTGGCATAATAATCAAGTAAACACCAACGTGATAATTTTCATATAATAATAATCTATAAAATTTCTCACTCATCTTTTGAAAGTGATCCAAATCTCCAGATCTAAAGTAGAACCTTTGATTCATCTCCAAATCCTTTTCAATCCAAGAGATATTTATAAAAAGGTTATGTATACACACACACACATTAGAATTATAGATCTGAGAAGAGATTTGGGATTGAGGGAGAAAATAGTTATATATATATATATATATATATATATATATATATATATTAGTTACTTTAAATAATGATATGGTTGATTCTCTTCTCTTTTTATTATATTTCTACGCCTCTTCGATTTGTATGAATACAATATCTTATCTCTATAATTTAGAAAGAAAATAGAGAAGAAGAAACGACAGTGCTTCACTACTACTTTCAGAATAATATGAGAAGAGAAGGAAGGGCTAGGCCTGAATTTATTGGTGCTAGAATCAACTAGAATCATTAGATCAAAATATACTAAATTCGTGTCGTTGCAGCCTAGATTACTGAGGACTCCAGGTTGCCATTGGTCGACCGCCCTTGGGTGATCGGTCGGCCGTGAGAGATCAACCGTCCCTAATGATGGTTTGGCCTATGGGCTCAGTTATTTAATAGAAAAATATTAATTATTTCGTCTTTAATTTTTTTCATTTCGAATTTTTTTTTCATTTGTAACTTTTTCATTCGAACTCCGATCGTAAAACTCCATATAAGAAAATTGCTTAGAATTTCACCATGAATGCAATGGTGCAAGTTTCATAGTCAAATTCTATCATTTGCACAAATTCCATTTTCAAAGTCTAATTAGTTAACCAACCAACTAACTAAATAATTAACACCAAATTATAGGGTGTTACAAATAAAGTACTTCGCACAGGAAAGTGCATTTCACACCAATACAAAAGTAGTTGATGTCAAACCTAGTGCAAACAATGTCGTGCCTTAAGAGATATCGCGCATCATCAATGCATCATGGAATGGCGCACCCCATCTGTATGAAAATCAATGTTGAAGACCAATAAGTGGAAATATATCGGAAACCTATATCCATAGTGATGTTGCACTCCATTAATAAAGGTACAAAAGGATAGTGCATGTCATACATGCCATACTTAATCAATGTTGCATTTTATCAACATTGCAAGACATCTATATCATGCTTTGACAACACGCATCCCTTTGATGCCACATGTCTTCAAAAGCAATTGAAGTGTTTTGGGCCTAAAGTAACCATATATATGAAGTTGACGCCTATTAACAATGTACGAAAAGCATGTCGCATAATAGCATTGCCGCCTCTCTTTAGTGTTGTATATCATTGATGTCGCTTCTCATCTATATCGCATACCATCGGCAAGTGATATGATAGGAAGCCAACGCTACTTCATCAATAAATGGATTAATGTCAAATTCTAGGCGATGTCATCTCCCTTTGATATTGCAAGTGTTTTGCAGGATAACAAGGTCAGAAAGGAAACCTTTCAAAGAGATAGAAAAGTGAGGAAATTCTTGGTTTTACACTGAAGCGTAAAAAGATTATTTTGTACAAGGAAAGGGGCAAATATTATCCACATACTTTTCAAATGGAATAAAAATGAAGGCAAGAGAATGTGATGTTGAATCAATGAGTCTACAATTGGGCTTCTAAGATTGTATCATAACAAGCATAAGAATGTCAAAGCTAAAGTGATATCAAATTCAAAGGTGACATAGGTTATCACACTTATGCACGTAAAGCAATGATGAAAAGATATCAGATTTGGAAGCATAAAGTATCTCGCATGGGCAAAAGCATTTCACACCAATACAAAAGTAGTTGATGTTGAAACTATTGCAAACAATGTTGCGCCTTAAGGGATATCGCGCATCACCAATGCGACATAGAATGTCGCAACTCATCAGTATGAATGTCAATGTTGAAGACTAGCAAGTGGAAAGACATTGAAAGCGTACAGCCATAGTGATGTTGTGCTCCATCAAGAAAGGTAAAAGAGGAAATTGCATGTTATCCATGCTACACTTAATCAATGTCGCATTTTTTCAACATCGTATATCATCCATGCCACGCTCTATCAACGCCTTATCTTATTGATGCCGCATGTCTTCAGAATCTTTTAAAGGGTTTTGGGCCTAAAGAAACCATATATATGACTTTGTCGCCTACTAACATGTACAAAATCATGTCGCATAAAAGCAATGCCGCCTCTCTTTAATGCTGTATATCATTGATGTTGCATCTCATCTATATCACATATCATCAGTAAGTGATGTCGTAGGAAGCCAATGCTACACTTCATCAATATAAGAATTAATGTCGAATTCTAGGTGATGTCATCACCCTTTGATATCGCAAGTTATTAGCCTCTAAAGAATGTCGTAAGGTGGCATCGACATCGAAGTTCATCGGTATCCACAAGAGCTATCATATGTTACTGATGTCGCACATCATCAAAGTAAAAGTGGGTGTCATCAATCATTAATCCCTCATGATACCGTATATCAATAACATAATAGGAGTTATCGAAAAACAATAATGCATTTTACATCTCAGCAATGTGGCTAGGGAAGTCATATGCCTTTACTCCTCGAAGTGATGCTGAAAAATCATCAACATATATAAGAGTATCATAATCTTTCGGCCTTTAAGAGACATCACATGATTTCACTTCTAGAGTTGATACCGAAATCAATTAAGGTGGGTGTCGATTTTAAGTTTTAAAATATTAATGCCATAACTCATCAATATATAAAGGAATGCTGAAGATCATCAATAACAAAGCATAGCACTTGGTGCCATCGAGATTGTTGATGCCGAAAGCCAAGCATGTCAGAGGTGACACGTGGCAGCCATGCCGCTCCTCCCAACCCTTATAAATATGGACCTAGGAGCGTAGAGGAGTGGGAAATAATTTCTTTTCTCTCTTCTCAAAATTAAACAATTGTAACCCTAAATCGACTGGGAAAAATCTTGAATTGATTGTAAACCTTGCAATTTTATATGAGCAGAACCTGAAACAAAAATCTACCATAGCCCGTCTGCCTTAATTGTGCAACCTTGAAATGAATATGCATATAATAAAGCTTTTTGGGCCCTAGTTCTCATCTTGGTTTTACCTCGCATAAAAATCACATGAACTTAGGTCAAAACTAGTGTTTATATGTGTAATCTCTATTTTGCTTACTACATGTAACAGATTATGGAACATGAGGATTGCTTGCTTAGTTCATTAATGAATGCTTAATGGACTATTTCACATACTTGCAACTTATTCTTTCTTTCTATTGAACATATGACATGAGCTTTCAAATAACTTTATCAAAGTTCATGAGCATTATGAAGCCATCTCTAAATGGCATTATCGTGTGCTAAGCCTTGAATGGTGAGCTAGCTCTTGATTTCTTAGCACTATTTGATCTCACTAACTAAGTTATGCTTACTCATGCGATCAAGGGGGGAAAACAAAGTTTAAGCTAATCATACTTGGCTTCATGGGTGTTATATCAATTTTTAGTTTAACATTTTGGCGCTAGTAGGAGAGTTTGAGCCTCCGATTCCTATAACTTTATCCTTAAACTGATTGCAAAAGGTTCTCTTTATTACAGTAAAATGGTGAGACAAAAGCGAGTTAACGTTCCAAATGAGGAGATAATACAAAGAATGACATTAAAAGACAATGTCATTTCCAACTGCAATACAGTGAATATGGAAGTTGGACAGCCATCTATGCCAACAAGGCCAACCAGTAGTGAAGCCAAAATCAAAGACTTGACACAACAAACTACAACAATGGATGAGTTAGCAGAAAAGGTTCATGCACGAAAATCTTCTAGAACAACAGGCCCATTGAAGGAAAAGATGTTGAATCTCCAAGATGAAATTTGGATGCTTCTTTGCCTAGGAGTAGAGGCAAAGGAAAACTCACTGTGACTCCACAAAAGTGGAAAGGTGAACAAGAGGCTGAAGTAATGGAATTTTCTCTTAAATCACTGGTAAATAATAAGGCCCAAGCAAATCATTAAGGAAGATTAGCAAAAAGGTCCCATGAGCAATCTGGAAGGTCAATCTCTAAAGAATACAAGCATAATAGGAGCAACTATCACAACGATGAAGCTTATTTGAGGGATATGGTGGAAAAGATGGAAATCTTAACGGAAAGAGGCCCTCGGTGCTAGAGTCAATAATAGCTTCTAGGAAGCCCCGTTCATAGATAGGATCATGTCCATAAGGATTCCAGCCCATAATAAAATTCAATCCTTAGGATACAACCAAAATATTGATTTGAATGATCACCTAATGACACTCAAAAGTCAGATGGACCTTTATAATGCTTTAGGAGTTGTACGCTACTATTTTTTTTCCACCACCTTACAAGGGGCAGCAACTAAGTGGTATAGACACTATCGGGGGAAGACCATATACTCTTGGGAGCAATTCTCTTGTGAGTTCTCAACACAGTTTTGTATTTGCAAGGATCCTACGATTGAATTTAGCATATTAGCTAACATCAAGCAAAGACTGGGAGAGCTGTTGGGTGGAAAACTTAAGAGATTCAACGTAGAAGCAGTAAAGGCAGAGAATATGACCGACAATGACAAATTAATGGCAGTACACTCAGGGCTGATTGAGAAAGCATCTTTTTGGCGATAACTCTATCTCCATGGATATAGAGATCTCTAAGACTTTTATTTTCATGCTAATAAATTCATCTGTATGGACGATATGTTTCATGCCAAGAAGAAGTCCCAAACAAAGAAAGGAACAGAAAAGTTTGGCTTTAATCACAATAGTAAGAAACTAAATGGGAGAAGGTCCCAAGGACCAATTAAGTTGCTCTAAACAAACTAATATACTATATGTTCACTACAGCAAAAGAAAGCGGTGACTTTCTGACTTCCTACAAAGTTAAGAATAACCCTGAACCAAGAAGAGGGGAGATTACTGTGCATATCATAAGGCGAATGGACATAAGATGGATGATTGCCGTATATTGGCAGGGATAATTTAGAGCATGATCCGTTTTGGACACTTGAAAGAATTTATCAAAGAAAATTAGGAAAATGCACATCCCGATGAAGGCAATTAAAGGCTCTCGAATAACACTACGAACTTTGTAAAAAATGATGGTCAACTAGATTTCATTCCACCCCTCAAACGAATTTAATTCATGAAGGCTCAGATTTGGCTGGAAACAGCAAGGGAGCCAGAAACTGATATATACTAAAGAGGCAAGAGATGGGGTTTTCTCTATCTAGGAAGAACCACTGCTCAAGAATCCCAAGTTTTAGATCTAGATGTACAGCCTAACCATAACCACAAGCTAAGAGGGGTCCATCCACACAATAAACCGCTTATTATAACTAAATAAATCGAACTTTCTATTGTTACTAAAATTCTTGTAGATATTGAAAGTTCAGTCAGTGTGATTTTTAAACATGCCTCCGACAAAATGGGGATTCTAGAAGAAAATGTAAAGCTAAGCTTTGAGTCCATTTTTGGGTTCAATAACAAAGGATCATCTCCTATAGGGCAGATAAATTTTCCAGTGCATATAGGAATTCCCTTGCATTCTAGGGCTTTCAAGACTCTATTTGTCACTACGGACCATCTTTATTACTACAATGCCTTCTTTGTGAAGACAACTTTGGATGAGGTTAATGCTTTTATGTAACATCCTGGTATTTTTAAACCATTTGCATCCGCACATGTCAGACTTGAATTGCTCTAAATATCAAATTGTTAATTTAAATTTAGCAAAGCTCAGCATATACAGTAAATAAATAAATCACAGAATCACAGACACAAAATAATATAACAATAAGTAGCAGAAACAAATGAATAGTAGTTCATGAAGCTACTATATATGTATAACAGAGTTAAAACAAGATACAACAGAAGTCTCGAATACAGAGAAGTCTCAATACAATAGTCAAATAACAAAAGTCTGAACACATCTTTGGAATCAACTGAATAGTTGTAGATGGATCTCCAACGAAGCTCCAATCTCTAAAGGTGAGTCTCAAATACTGTGACACTCAGTCTGACCCGAGCGTAAAGCAAAACAAAAAATACTTGAGTCAGGTTCAACATTCTTATATCAATAAATCCAACCCAAGTGAAATATCAACTAATATACAAGTAACTCAAATAATGTTTGGGATAACCATCCTCTAAGGATCCGTGGAACTATCTACCATGTAGTAATATACGCTATTATAATAATGTCTATAGTAAAGTAACCTATTAAAACAGTGCTAATGAGTTACCTATTTCCTCCTTAGCGCATTTTATATATTCCCATAGTCTATACAGTACCGTAATCTCCCTCGCACTTAGCGACATCAGAGGGCACTCTATAGGTATGGTACAAAACAAACTCATAGTGGTCTCGATAGGGTAGGTGACATGGCACAACTAGGCAATGCCAGGGTAGATATACCAATTACACTTCTGGGCTGGTGGTAACACATAGCAGCTACTACCTCCTACCTCAAAACATACTCCCAAATCAAAAATCAAGGGTGGCCACCAAATCAATCACAAAGTCAGAATATAGTATTAAAGAAATGTGCCCGATCGGAGGAATGACCTCACTTGGCCCGTCGATTGCTCATGTTTTAGCCACCTTATGCTAACTCATGGGAGTCGGGTCTACGTATATACCTCATATGGGATCGTTGCCACCATCCTACTTCAATCTGGAATCTCCACCCTATACACAGTTGTTAAAGTGGTTTTCGGCATTGGCAGAGAGTATAATAATAACCGATCCTGGTCTCTTTAACAACCAAACGTTATTATAACACCATGGCCATTTCAAAATATCATTTCATTTCAAAACCATATCAATTCTATATCATTTTTCACTTCAAATATATCCATTTTCAAAAATCATAGCACTTTCAAAGTTATACCACTTTCAAAACCAAAACACTTGAAATTATAACACTTTGGAAATCATAACGCTTTGAAATCATAATACTTTAGAAAACCATAACACTTTCCTTTAAACAGTTTAGATATTAATAATAGTATATATATAAAATAGTTATAAAATAAAATAGTTTATACAAAATAGTTATAACTTAAAATAGTTTATATTAAAATAATTAGTATATTAAAATAGTTTATATTAAAAATTGTTTATCTTATAAATAGTTTATAAAGTAAAATATTAAAATAGTTTTACACATAATTTAAAAATCTTTATATAATAAAATAGTTTCCTCAAATTTCACAAATTGATTGAAATCAACTCGAATTCCAAAATTCCAATTTAATTCAATCTCAATTCATAAATTTTAACTCAATTCAGTTTCTCAATAAACAATTTCAAATTATATCGATTTCATTTACAGATTTGAACCACAAAATAAACCATTTCAATTTCAATATATTTCAAAGCTTTAAAGATTTCACATTTTCAAAACTAAATTTAATAATTTCCTTAATATCTCAAATTAACTTCATTATTATTTAGTTTTGAATTATTCACTTAAATAAAAATCCAATATCATTTAAATCAAACTCACTTATGAAATTTAAATAAACTAAATATCCCATTTCAGTTTATATAAATTTGAAATATTCAATTAATCACCTTTAATCAAAATCAAGTTATAAAATCATAACTTCAAAATCTCAAATTTAATAACTTTCAACTCAAACTTATTTAAGTATAATTCGAAAATAAATACAATTTCAAACCAATTTCTATTTCTAGTTCCAATATTAGTTTATTAAAAATCATTGTAAGAATCTACTTTAAAATATAATTTAAAGTACTTAACATGTTGTATTTTAATTATATCAAACTTTATCGCTAAACTTATTTATATTAAAACAAATTTATACATACTTTAAAATAGTAAAATTATAAGTAAACTCTTAAAATTTATAATTTCAAACAGACTTATAATTCTAAAATTTTCAAAACATAAAATTTTAAAAATCAAGAATTTAACTACATATAAAATAACATTTATATATAATATTTTAAAAAATCAATATTTATTAAAAACCATATATTTCTTTCCAAAACCATAGAAATCATTTGAAAATTATTTATATATAGAGCAATGATGTCTATATATAATTTTCTATAGTCAAGTGATACGGATATTTATCATCTATCCGCAATTAAAAAATACGGGTATATATCATTTCAACCCGTAATCCCAAATTCAATTTAATGAAAATCCTTTATATTTATCATTTCAACCCATAACAACTTTCTTCTATTCTATAGATCATTTGGGTATGTATCATTTTAACCCATAGGGAATTCTACACTATTAGGGAACTTGTAGAGCGATAATAGATATGATAATAATATAACAGGCATATATCATCAATATAAATAACAGATAATGGTGTCAGATGTCACAGGTGAAAAGATACAGATAATAACATATATATAGCAATGTAAATAACTAACAGCAGCACATTTCAATTGTCGTTTCAATTGAAATCAAATTTAATAGGTATAAGATGTTAATCGTGAGTGATTGCTCACCTTTCGAGACTAGAGAAAGTTGACGATGAAATGAGTTACGAATCCGAGCACGACTTCCAAAGCAAGATAAAATTGGCACAAATTTGACGGATGAAGCTGATAGATATGAATAAATGAGAAAAATCAATCAGTTCGATAGGAAAAGAAAATATATATGTTATTAATTTTTTTATTGAAATCAATTATTTAATTTAAATCATAACTTATAAATAAAACTAATATACACAAATCTATATATATATACACATAAATTTACATATGTATAATACTTTGGAATCAACAATATGCACATATATAGTACTACCTTTAAAATATTATTCTGTATAATTTGTAAACCAATAAAAGAATATATATATTTATACTATAAAGCAAAACCTTTGGTCAACCGGTCAAAGTGAAGCATTTTATGAACTTCCCAAAATGCCCATTGCTCGGTGGCCGAAGGTCCATTTTGTCGTCTATCCCACGCACACCCCCCCCCACAACCCCACTAACCCACATTCCACATACAGTTTCTTCCCCATATAGATGCAACTTCTTCCCTAATTTCTTCATCGTTCGCATAGGAAAAAGAAATTCAGAAAATAGTGATTCTGCATGCTTGAATTTCTTTGCTTCTGCATCCAAATGAATATTTTGGTAATGAATTGCCGCTTAATCCCGTAGTGGGCAGATTCGGGTCGAATAGAACATTCATTTCCTCTACTCAACTGAATGGATGAACATGGTGGAAAAATCGAAGGGAGAATAACTAATATTAGAGGGGACAGAGTACCGAAGTGTTGAATGATCTCAAATTACAAAAAGGTTAGCAAATTTAATTATATGGGTTTTTCTTCTTCTTTTACAGATCGAATCCTCTAATTTTCGTTCTGCTAGCAAATTTATATTATATAAAATAGGGTAATGGGAGCAGTGTACAAAAGATGGAAGATCTCAAATTATAAAAAAGGTGAGCAGTTTACTTTTTAATGGTTTTGTACTCATATTTTTATGGCCGGATCTAATTTCATTATACATACAAATTTATTTACTTTCCAAATTGGTTGTAAATGGGATCGAAATAGATCTTATATAGATATAAAATTTTTGATGTGTTTACTTCTATGAACAATATGGTTGCCTTAGGTATCTAGCATTTACTCTCTAATTTTCTCATCATTTTCTCCAAAATATTCCTGCTTACATTAGTACACCTTAGAAATGCTTCAGGCTATGAGTTTCAACCATAAACATGCTCAATGTTTGTTTGACTTTGTTTTTTCTTTTTGCTATATGTTTAGTGCATCTTTCGTTGGTAGTACGTGTTCATTACACTACTACTGTCGTTACTAAACTGAATCTACGTGATACAGTATGAAACCTCTTCAACTGTAACTTATATAGTTGTTTTAGTAATTGGTATATTTAAGGTTCGATGATGATATGGTAGAGGGAGTAAGTCCTTTACGCACACGTTTTCCATCTACAAATCCACGTTCCTATTTCCTTCTATTATTTTACTACCAGGAAGAGCAGTGATGTTGTTTTTCCTTTTCAGCTTAGGATCAAGCCTCAAAAATGTCTGCAAAAACCATGACATCAGGATTACCTTCAAAATCCAACAAAAAATTCATGAAGAAGATGTGGAGAATGATTAATTTTGATAGAAAATTGAGCTTTGGCATGCTTCGGTTGAACAAAATTAACTACTGATATGAAATTATTTGATCTGACTAAAGCTTTTTTTTCATCAGCAATTGAGGTTTTTTTGTTTTGTTTTTTTTAAGTACAGGTCCAATTTATGCATATCAAATTGAATGCGGGATATGTTCTGTAAGAATTAGTTAGGATTACAAATAGGCTGGAGGGATTATCAGACTGGAAGGAAGTTCAACCACCATTCAAGGTAAAACATTTACTTTGTAATCTATTATTATTATTTTTTCAAATATTATGATATATTTTATGTTCCTAGGCACTTTAACATGTTTAGTATAATATGATGTGAAATCATATCAGATAAAACATATTTATCTTACACTAGAATAAACCACTTAAGCAATATTAATGTGTTTGCAATAGCTGTAGCATCAAGTTAAAATTACTTTTATACAAATGAGGTTATTGGGTTAAATTTTATGTCAGCTGATGTTTGCAATAAGTGTATCTTTTAAGGGTGTTTACCATGATGAAATTTGATTTATTTGGACTGATTTTCAAAGCAGGGTTGATTTATGATTGTCAGTGGCAGTATTGTGACAGTATTGCTGGGTGTGATATGGGTATTAACAGTGGTTTGTTGAGGATATGTGGTGGAACAGAAATGGAGTGGGAGGCGTCATGAAATTTTATGAATGATACTATGATATAAATGAAATGGTGAATGGATGTGTATGTTGTAGCAGTATTGGATGGCACAGTTATATGATGAAGTTTGATGTCTGTTGGCAGTTGAAGGTGGCTAGAGGCAGTTGGCAAGGCAGAAAGAAATTTTTGATGCACAGAAACAGTATGGAGTGTGCACAAGGTAATGAATGATATGTGATATTGTGGTAATGAATAAATTAAATATGCACAGAAGCAGTGTTTGATAATGAATGAAATGTGTTGAAATGTGGTGGAGTTTGAGTGGCACGGTTGGTGAAGCTACAGTTGGATAGGGTTGATGAAGGCAATTATAGGAAATGGAGGCAAGTGAGTGGAATGATGGTTTGAATGAGGCAGTGAACAGATGGTAGTATGAGATGACAGAGCTGTAGGTATGGTGGTTTTGCAGCAGTGTGAAGAAGGAGGACGGCAGTAGTTTTTGTTGTTGATGGTTGGTCAGGGTATTTGATCGGTTGTGAAGTATGGTTGTTGTCAATGAAGGGTATTGTTGGTGATTGGTGATGCATTGGTTATGGAGTGAGGGTGTAATGGGTTTATGATGCAATAGTATGTGCTGTGAGTAGGTTGGGGTATTTGCATGTGTAAGTTTTGTAACGAAGTAGGGGGAGGGGTGTGGGGTAATGACAGTGGTATGTATGTGGCAGGGTTATATGGTGATAGCTGAAGGAAGTGAGAGAGAAGAAAAGGTAGTGGTATATATGCATGCACTGTTATAGTAAGTGTGGTATTGGTTTATGATTACGAAGGATGAAGTTTATGTTTATGTTTAAGGAAAGTGGCAGGATGGTATGAAATTTTTGAGTTTGAGGAGGCGGTGATGTGCACTGATGTAGTGCAAGTGTAGTTGTGAAATGTACGAAGAGGGGAAGATGGTGTAGTGCACCGATGATGGGTAGAATAGCAGTTCAGGCAGAGGCGAAATGGTTGTGAAATGTAGATGGTATGTGACTATTGTGTTATACAGGTTGCTTAGGAGGTGAATAGGGAGGGTTAGATAGTGGATGCTGCATGGGGGTTGGCGACACTGTGTGGTAGTGATGATGTTTGAAGTGGTTAAACTGAAGGAGCTACTGGTGTGGGTTAATGCAAGTGGTTCAGTGTGACTGTAGTGGTGTATGTAAGTGGGAGTTGCAGAGACGTTGCTGGCAGAAGGTGGAAGTGGTTTGGTTATCATGCAGTTAGCAGTGGTCAGAAAAGGATTGAAGGATGGACAGAGTAGGAGTGCAAGCACAGCAGTGTTAGAGGATCATCATTTGTAAATGTAAAATAGCCAAGAAAAATGTGTAGGGGGTAATTTCTTTTTCAAACTGTGAAGAATACGTGTATGCAAATGTAAATGTATACGCTCAAACTGAAAACGTAAATGCAAACGTGCGTAAATTTTTTATTTTTTGAAATTGTGTGTGTGTGTGTATCTATACTATAAAGCAAAACCTTGGTCAAAGTGGTCAAAGTGAAGCCTTTTTTGAATGTCCATAAATGCCCATCGTCTGCATTACTACATGCCAGTAAATAACACTGCCACAAAAGAGGCTATTATTGTCATTTTCAATGCCCCGAGTGGTTTGCTTCGGCGTTAAAAATTATTCCTTTTCTATCACAACATTTGATTCAAAAATAAGTTTACTTTCATGTTTATAAACTAATTCTGTACTGCTGCGTTGATAGCTTGATACTGGAACCGGAATAGCTCCTTTATACTGTCTACATCTCATTAATCATTGCGTGTATATTATCTACAATTTATATTCACTGTCTTTATGTTCACACTATATCTGAAGTAGTGGGATATTCTTTTCTCTCGGCATATACAGTATTGTAGAAGCAACAGTAATGTAAATTTTTTGAAGACAATCCAAGGCCAACGTTCTAGCTAAGGCACCAGCTGAAAACTAAACATAAGCGTAGTAGAACAACATGTAAAAATTAGCACAACTTCGAACTTGGCTTCCGAGGTTAAGCTTAATGCAAAATGTTGCTCGGACTACAACAAGGAACGAAAGAGTCTTCAAATGAGATTGATATTGCAAAAGATTTGATTCATACTATTATTTTATATGGTGATTGGATGGGAATATGAGTTATACCATACTAGGAGATTTGTGTTAATGGTACTAACATTACTATTACTAAATCGAAAAGTGTAATCTACAATTTGGTTTTCAACATTTGTTTGTATCAATAATAAGTGCTACATATTATGTTTTATCCTATCTATAACAGTATAAATTATGACCTTCTAATGCATCTGCCATACAAAATTGCCCTTTCAGTTGATCTCACTGAATCGTTTGAAGTTGTTCTGCCAAACATATTTTGAAGTGCAATCTACAATTTGGTTTTCAATATTTGTTTGTATCAATAATAAGTGCTACATATTATGCTTTATCACATCTATAACATTATAAATTATGACCTTCTAATGCTTCTGCCATATAAAATTGCCCTTTCATATGATTTCAGTGAATCGTTTGAAGTTGTTCTGCTATACATATTTTTGGTAGTTCACGCTGACACCAAAAAAATGTGACACCAAAGGTATTACAATTATTATTAAAGATATATATACACACACATATCTGTGTGCATATGTATGTATGTGTCTCTGTGTGTGTGTATTTCACTACCATAACTGTATCACACACCAAATTTTCACCCTCCTTCTTGGCACAAGTCCAACGGACGTGCCACCATACTCGTATATATATATAAACAATATATAACATATATTTATTTGTAAAGAACCATCAAAAAAAACTTCACCTATTACATGGTATACATATATTTTATTAATGCAAACATATATATATTTTTCATAAAACATGCAGTATCATATATAAATTAAAACCTATAAACTGACATACACTGGATATGAAACTTATATAAAAAAATTATATAGACAACATATATACTAACATATTATACAACTTTTAAAATATAAACTGCGGAAAAATATTAACCTATATATATATGTATTAATATATAAGATGACCTTTAACCTACATATATACAGGCTAGAAGAAGAAGGGGGAAGGCAAACGGTACAAAGCAAGCGAACAGATTGGAGGCTGGAGATGTGGCGCTAGCCGAGGGAAAGAGGATTCGACCATGATGAAGGGGATGATGGATGCGAGCAGCTTCGATTAGAGGAATTTGAAGTGGAGAGGTGGCAATGGCAATGGTGGCTAGTCTCAAGGCCAATAATAGAGGCTGCTTCGCTACTGGGTCGTGTGGAAGGGCGTACTGGCAAGTGGAGTGAAAATGGTCGCTACACCTGGGGTGAGCTCGAGCAAGGAGGGTGGAGAGACTGGTTTCGGTAGGAGGTTCGGTGATGGAAGAGTCTTAGGGTGGTGGAAGATTCAAGTGAAGAATGACAGCACAAATAAATATACATATATACTTAGCTATAGATTTGTTCACAAAGCAGAAAGGAATAAACCTAGAGGAACAACAGAAGCTCGAAGAAAGTAGAACCAATATATACGGTTGAATTTTTTTTCTTTTTCATGTAGAAGATGGAAAAATGAAGGGACACGGTTATATGACAAAAATCGAGGAAGGTCGAAAGTTAGTAGTTGATTTAGAAAATTATTAATATCAAAAGACTTTTGAAAATATGCTAGACAAATTGAAGAGTCACGAAAACAAATAGACCCGAATGGTGACCGGTACGGCTGACTGTTTCGCGATTTCCCCTACGTACCGGATTTCAAAACACAGAATTGAATATACCATAGAGATCTACACGATGAGACTATCAAAATGGTATACAGATATTAGTGGTATGATCATCCTATCAAAAGTCGATAATCGATACGAAAATGCTGCTAATTTGCCAGAAATAAGATAAATGGAGCAATAGCAGTCCAAATTTGATGAAATGGAAGACGACATCTCACTCGGAAGATAATTTAAAAATTAATTATACAAAAATATTCAGGTTTGAAAAACATTTTATTATCATCAATTATTAATTTATTTAAATTGAAATAAAATTACACCATAAAATTTACTTGCATATTATCTAATGACAATTTACCACTTACTATGTTTAAATGGACTATTCCAAATATCAAATTTATATTTCCAAATTTAATTATTTAAAATTTCATAAAATTTCAATTAAATATATTAATAAAATAAATAAATATTTACAGGTCGTTACACTCTCCCTCACTCAAAACTTTTCATCCCCGAAAAGAAAAGAGGTAGGAGAATAGAAACAACCAAAAAGAAAAACAGATTTGAAATATAAAATAAAACAATTTTTTCAAACCATATAAATTTCATTTACTTTTAAATTGGTTGATATTCAACTAATTGATTTTAATTCAAGGTATTTCATGTAGTTGTTCAAATTTCAGTTTATTAATATATGATATAAAAAGGTTCTTTCAAAACAAAATTTTATTTAATTTATCTTATTTATCATATCCATTTGATTCTGCTTAAGTAAAATTTTCACTTATAATTCAATCTTAAGTATTCCCAAATTCATCTTTATTCATTCATTTTCTTATTATTCAATTTATCTCTATTAACATTTTTATAATTCAAAATCAAGTGTATAACATTGATTATAACCACTCAAATTTTATTTACAAAAATCATTTTATATAGTATTTTATCCAATTACATATTCAACTTTTGAATAATTTAGGTAAGTTATATTGGAATGCAATTGAGTATTATACAAGTAAAGAATTTCTCTAATTCGATTATTTCAAGTTTTATATATTTATTCAAAATTTTGGCTTCATTTTATAATTGAAATCATCCTTTAACATGAAATTCAAGAATTAAATTTCTGATTCACTTCAAACCCTTTAGAGATAAACATATAAATATATTGTACATATCAAATCAAATATATAATCATATACCAATATTTATTATAAATCAAGTCATATTTGAAGAATCAAAAGCAATTTCATTTTCCAAAACAAAGTGTAGCAAAGCTATAGAATGGTCTCCCCACTCTGAAACTTGAAAATGAATGTCGATGATGCGGCCGCCATCACAGAAATTATTTTCCAACGACAAAAGAGGAGAGCACTGATTTAAAGCTTTAAAATTCTTTAGAAAACAATTTCTATCTAAGATGCTTTAAACAATATACATTTTAAACTTTAAAACCAAAGTTTGAAATCACCAAAAATTAAATTCTCAAATTCTTAATTTAAATTTATTTTAATTCCAAATCAATTTATAAACCATGTTATATAAATTCATTTATTTTCATGTTGGAAAAATCAATGGTTTACAAAACAATAAATGAAATTCAAATATTATCATTTACAACAACCAATTTATTTAACTTTTAATTTCATAAAATTTATACTTGTATATAATATAATCATATATAATTTGTTTTATTTACTATGTTTGAAAACAATATTGTGTCAGTTTACTCTGTTCAAGTGTTTTGGAAATCCTATCGATATCGTTGATCAGATGAATCGATCGAAAACCCAAATGAACATTAACAACTCAAACAACACAACTTATAAAACATTTTGAAATTAATTACAAATACACTCCCTCACTCGATGATACAAAAATAGATTTCAAAGTAAAGATAGAGATTCAACTATAAGGGGACTCTAATCAAAGAGAATTCCATCTGGAAGATAAGTTCGAAATGAAGATAAGATGATCAATTGACAAAATAGGAAGATGGATAGATTTATATAAATCATGGATGACCTTAACCGGGTCGACCGTGACCTCAGGAATAAGATCGATGTAGAATTCTGGGTAAATCGGCATCAGATCACAAGAGATATAATTCGGGCACAGCAAGAGATAGCAGCATCTAAACCGAGGATAGAAATCTTCAGTGAATCGATGCTTGTTGTTAAGGAGTTTCACCCCTTTACAAATCATCCAATGGAGCAATGGGATACTCTAGAATTAAAAGAATACAAATAGGGAAGACAAGAATGGATTTTAGAACGAATGTGAGAGTTCCAAAATTCAAAGGAGACCGAGTCAAAGAGGAAGAGATTCAAGCTCGAACGAAAGTGATTCCGTTATTAAATTTACCCTATATGCTAAGTTTTGCCTAAAACCAGAGCTCTGATGCCACATGTAACATCCTGGTATTTTCAACCGTTCGTATCCGCACATGTCGGACTTGAATTGCTCAAAATATCATGTTGTTAATTTAAATTTGGAAAAACTCAACATATATAGTAAATAAATAAATCACAGAATCACGGACATAGGATAATATAACAATAAGCAGCGGAAACAAATGAATAGTAGCTCATGGATGTACTATATATATGTAATAGAGTTAAAACAAGATACAATTGAAGTCTCAAATACATAGAAGTCTCAATACAATAGTCAAATAAAAAAAGTCTGAATACATCACCGGAATCAACTAAATAGCTGTTGATGGATCTCCAAACGAAGCTCCGATCTCCAAAGGTGAGTCTCAAATACTGTGTCACTTAGTTTGACCCGAGCGTAAAGCAAAACACAAAACACTCGAGTCATGATTAACATTCTTATATTAATAAATCCAACTCAAGTGAAATATCAACTGAAATACAAGTAACTCAAAGGATGTTTGGGATAACCATCCTCTAAGGATCCATGGAACTATCTACTATGTAATATAGGCTATTATAATAATGTCTTTAGTAAAGTAAACTATTAAAATAGCATTAAGGCGTTACCCATTTCCCCCTTAACACATTTTATATATTCCCATAGTCTATACAGTACTGTAATCCCCCCCCCCGTACTGGGCGTCGTAAGAGGGCGCTTCATAGGTATGGTACAAAACAAACTCGTGGTGGTCTCGATAGGGTAGGTGACATGGCACATGAAATGCTAGGGTAGGTATACCAATTACACTTCCGGGCTGGTGGTAATGCATAACAGCTACTACCGTCCAACTCGAAACACACTCCCAAATCAAAAATCAAGGGTGGCTACAAAATCAATCACAAAGTCAGAATATAGCATCGAAGGAATGTGCCCGATCGAAGGAATGACCTCACTTGGCCCGTTGATTGTTCCTATTTTATCCACCTTATGCCAAGTCATGGGAGTCGGGTCCACGTATATACCTCATATAGGATCGTCGCCAACATTCCTACTTCGTTCTGGAATCTCCACCGCGTATACGGTTGTTAAAGTGGTTTTTGGCATTGGCAAATAGTATGACAATAACCGATCCCGGTCTCTTTAACAACCAAACATTATTATAACACCGTGGCTATTTCAAAATATCATACTTCAAAACCAAAAATATCATTTCATTTCAAAACCATATCAATACTATATCATTTTTCACTTCAAATATATCTATTTCAAAAAATCATAGCACTTTCAAAGTTATACCACTTTCGAAACCAAAACACTTGAAATTATAACACTTTGGAAATCATAGCACTTTGAAATCATAATACTTTAGAAAACCATAACACTTTCCTTTAAACAGTTTAGATATTAATAATAGTATATATAATAAATAGTTATAAAAGATAGTTTATATAAAATAGTTATAAGTTAAAATAGTTTATATTAAAATAATTAGTATATTAAAATAGTTTATATTAAATATAGTTTATATTAAATATAATTTATACTAAAATAGTTTGTATTAAAATAATTTATAAAGTAAAATATTAAAATAGTTTTACATATAATTTAAAAATACTTTATATAATAAAATGGTTTCCTCAAATTTCACAAATTGATTCAAATCAACTCTAATTCCAAAATTCCAATTTAATTTAATCTCAGTTCATAACTTTCAACTCAATTCTGTTTCTGAATAAACCATTTCAAATTATATCGATTTCAAATACTGATTTGAACCACAAAATAAACCATTCCAATTTCAATGTATTTCAAAGCTTTAAAGAATACACATTCAAAACTAAATTTAATAATTTCCTTAATATCTTAAATTAACTTCATTATTATTTAGTTTTGAAATATTCACTTAAATAAAAATCCAATATCATTTAAATAAAACTCAAATTAAAAAATTTAAATAAACTAAATATCCCATTTCAATTTATATAAATTTGAAATATTCAATTAAATCACCTTTAATCAAAATCAAGTTATAAAATCATAACTTTAAAATCTCAAATTTAATAAATTTCAACTCAAACTTATTTAAGTATAATTCTTAAATAAGTACAATTTCAAACCAATTTCTAGTTCCAACCTTAATTTAGTAAAAATCATTATAAGAATCTACTTTAAAATATAATTTAAAATACTTAACATATTGTATTTTAATTATATCAAACTTTATCATTAAACTTATTTATATTAAAATAAATTTATACATATTTTAAAATAGTAAAATTATAAGTAAATTCTTAAAACTTATAATTTCAAACCGACTTATAATTTTAAAATTTTCAAACATAAAATTTTAAAAATCAAGAATTTAACTATGTATAAAATAACATTTATCTATAATATTTTAAAAAAACCAATATTTATTAAAAAACATATATTTCTTTCCAAAACCATAGAAATCATTTCAAAAATATGTATATATAGACTAACGGTATTTTTATATAATTTTCTATCCTATAATTAAGTGATATGAATATTTATCATTTCAATGAATATTTATCATTTCAATCTGCAATTAAAAAAATATGTGTATATATCATTTCAACCTGCAATCCCAAATTCGATTTAAAGAAAATCGCTTGGTTTTATCATTTCAAACCATAATGATTTTCTTCTATTCTACATATCGTTCGGGTATGTATCATTTCAACTCATATGGAATTTTACATTAACAGGGAACTTGCAGAGTGATAACAGATACGATAATAATATAATAGGAATATATCATCAATATAAATAATAGATAATGATGTCAGATGTCATAGATGAACAGATATAGATAATAACATATATATATATATATATATATATATATAGCAATGTAAATAACTAACAGCAGCACATTTCAGTTGTCGTTTCAATTGAAATCAAATTTAATAGATATAAGAATGTTAATTGTGAGTGATTACTCACCTTTCGAGGCCAGAGAAATTTGACGATGAAATGAGTTACAAATCCAAGCACGACTTCCAAAGCAAGATAAGATTGGCACGAATTTGATGGACGAAGCTGATAGATAGGAATACATGAGAAAAATCAATCAGTTCGATAGAAACAGAAAATATATACGTTATTAATTTTTTTATTGAAATCAATAATTTAATTTAAATCATAACTTATAAATAAAACTAATATATACATATAAATTTACGTACGTATAATACTTTGGAATCAACAATATACATATGTATATATATAGTACTACCTTTAAAATATTATTCTGTATAATTTGTTAACCAATAATAGAATATATATAATACTAATATAAACTAACATTCAGACTTGACTTCATATATATATATATATATATATATATATATATATATATATATATATATATATAGGTGTTAGCAAACAATACTTAAAATTATATTTCAAATCTACTATAACAAACACATATATGCACTGTAACTCTCCATATACAAGATTTACATATACTAACCTAAAACTTACATACTTAAAATACATATATATATATATACATGAAACTGTTATATAAGTATATACTTGAACTATAACAACTGTTATGTAATACACTTGTATATATATATATATATATATATATATATATAAACATTATATAACATATATTTATTTGTATAGAACCATCAAAACAAAACTTCACCTACTATATTGTATACATATATTTTATTAACGCAAACATATATATTTTTCATAAATCATACAGTATCATATATAAATTAAAACCTATAAACTGACATACACTGAATATGAAACTTATATAAAAAAAATTATATAGGCTACATATATACTAACAGATTATACAACTAAAATTATAAACTGCAGAAAAATATTAACCTATATATATGTATGTATGTATTAATATATAAGCCGACTTTTGACTTACATATATATAAGCTATAAGAAGAAGGGGGAAGGCGAACGGTACAAAGTAGGCGAACGGATTGGACACGGGAGATGTGGCGCTGGTCGAGGGGATGAAGTTTCGGCCATGATGAAGGGGATGATGGACGCGAGCAGCTTCGGTTGGAGGAATTTGAAGCGGAGAGGTGGCAATGGCCATGGTGGCTAGTCTCAAAGCCGGCAGAAGGGGTTGCTTTGGCTGTTGGGTCATGTGGAAGGGTGGACTGGCGAGTTGAGTGGGAGATGGTCGCTGCACGTGGGGTGAGCTCGAGCAAGGAGGGTGGAGAGACTGGTTTCGACAGGAGGTTCGGTGATGGAAGAGTCTTAGGGTAGTGAAAGCTTCAAGTGAAGAATGACAACACACATAAATATACATATATACTTAGTTATAGATTTGTTCACAAAGCAGAACGGAATAAACATGGAGGAACAACAGAAGCTCGAAGAAAGTAGAACCAATATATGCGGCTGAAATTTTTTCTTTTTCATGTAGAAGATGTAAAATGAAGAGATACGGTTATATGAAAAAAACTGAGGAAGGTTGAAAGTCAACCGTTGATTCAGAAAATTATTCATATCAAAAGACTTTTGAAATTACACCAGACAAATTGAAGGGTCACGGAAACAAATAGACCCAAACGGTGATCGATACTGCTGACTGTTTCGCGGTTTCCGCTATGTACTGGATTTAAAAACATAGAATTGAATATACCGCAGAGATCAGCTAGACAAGACAATCGATATACAGATATCCATGGTATGATCATCCTATCAAAAGTCGATAATCGGTACCGAAAATGCTGCTACTTTGCAAGAAATAAGATAAACGGAGCAATAATAGTCCAAATTTGATGAAACGGAAGATGACGTCTCACTCAGAAGGTAATTTAAAAATTAATTACATAAAAATATTTAGGTTTGAAAAACATTTTATTATCATTAATTATTAACTAATTTAAATTGAAATAAAATTACACCCTAAAATTTGCTTGCATATTATCTAATGAAAATTTACTATTTACTATGTTTAAATAGACGTATTTCAAATATCAAATTTATATTTTCAAATTTAATTATTTAAAATTTCAAAAAAATTTGGTTAAATATATTAATAAAATAAATAAAAATTTATGGGTTGTTACATTTTATCTCACCAAAATATCGGATGGTGAAGTTCTTGACCAAGAGCAGATGGGGAACAGTGAGAGGGGAGCAATTCAGCTTTCGTGAATTATACTTTGCCACTCTTGATCGATACAAATGAAACAGTATTTCTAACCATGACTCGGAGAAAATTGAGTTGATCATGATTGAAATTAAAAAGCCCACGGATGAAGGTCCTTCAAGACAAGCAACCAAGGCAATAGTAAACCATTGAGAAAGCTAAGCATGCATTAAGAAGATATGACTTTTCTTGAAAGAAACGAAAAAGGAAGAAAACAAATTTGGTAGAAGAAAAAGTAGACTATGAAGAAATCATTACCGAGTTAGATTGTAATGGTGAACAGGAAATGGCAAAGCCCATTGAATATCTTGAAGAAACATCCTTTGATCCAGTTGACCTGACAGAGACGGTGAAAAATTGGGAAAGAGCTAGATGGCAAGCTCATAGGGGAGTTAGTCCGATTTCTTCAATCCAACAAAGACGTGTTTGCATGGACTCATTCAGATATGGTTAGAATAGATCCAACCATTATGTATCATGCCTTAAACATAAACCTGAGTATTACACCCATCTAGCAAAAGAAGAGACAATTCGATATGGTTCAAACTAACTCTTTGAAAGAATTCAATATGCTGCTTGAAAATGGATTCATCAGAAAAATGCTTTAACCGAAATGGTTGGTAAATCCAGTATTATCCAAATAACCTAATGGAAAAAGGAGGAAATGAGTTGATTATACCGATTTAAACAATCCATGCCCAAAAGATTGCTACCCCTTCCATGAATAGTCCAATTGGTCAATGCAACAAGTGGACAGAAACTCCTATTTTTTATAGATGCATACTCTAGATACAGTCAAATTCTGATGTTCAAGCCGGATGAAGAGAATATAAGCTTCATAACAGACCAGGGAACATTTTGTTACAAAATAATACCATTCGGGTCACAGAATATCGGAGCCACCTACTAAAGATTGGTAAATGGATTGTTATGAGAATAGATCGGCTATAAAATTAAAGTATATGTGGATGATATGCTAGTTAAATCTCAAGAAGAAAGAAACCATCTAAGCGACCTTGAAGAGATATTGGGGGTATTATAGAAATACAAATGAATCTCAACCCATAGAAATGTTCATTTAGAATCCACTCTGGCAATTTCTTAGGGAACATTATTAGTGCTTTGGGAATAGAAGCTAACTCTGATCAGATCTAAGCTATTAAAGACATAGCGGAGCCTAAGACAAGTAAAGGTGTAATGAGCTTAAATGGAAGAGTTGCAACATTGAATAGATTCATTTCCAAGGCCACCGACAAATACGTCTCATTCTTCGATTTGATTAAAAAGAAGAAAAACTTCAAAAGGGGAGAGGATTTTTAGAAGCCTTTAAGGAACTAAAAGATCATCTTAAGAAACCACCAACTTTATATAGACCTATAGAAGGGGAAGCCTTTATCTTTATATGGCAGTTTCAATCCACACAATTAGCTCTCTTCTAATAAGAGAAGAGAAAGAAACTTAGCTTCTAGTGTACTATATAGCAGAAGGCTTAAAGATGCAGAAATTGAATATCCGGTTATAGAAAAACCGGCATACTATTTGATACCCATAGAATGAAAACTGAGAGCTTACGTTCAAGTACATCAAATTAAGATTCTAACTAACTTTCCACTCAATCAAGTCAACAATAAACCTAAAGCTTCGGGGAGATCAGTAAAATGGAGAATAGAAATTAGCCAGTATGATATTGAATTTCTACCACGAGTGGCAATTAAAGGACAAGCTCTAGTTGATTTTTTTAATGAATGTACGGGATTCATCAAAGAGAAATTAGAGAAGGAAAATGATCTAAAGCCTAAATGGCAACCGTTCATAGGTGGAGCTTAAAACCAAGGGGTTAGAACAAGATATGTGATTACTTCCCTCGATGGACACCGTCTACATTATGTAATGAAATTGGGATTTTCGACCACTACTAATGTGGCAGATTACAAGTTGATGGTTGCAAGACTCACCTTGGCCCTACAGTTCAAAATCCTAAGGATTTAGATTTTCAATGATTCTTAATTAATGGTAAATCAGTTGAACCAAACATATCATACGAAAGATGCCAAATTTGTCCTATATGTCAAGAAAGTGTTAAAAATATAGACCCGGTATAAGGATTTCTCTTTACACCAAGTGCCGAGAAGTAAGAACTCCTAGGCTAATTCTTTAGCTAAGTTGGCTAGCTCTCGAGGAGCACAAAAAACCCGAATGGTGCTAGTAGGCTACTAATCTAATACCTTGTATAGAGAAAAAGTCCCCGAGTTAGAAAAAGAGTTATTGGTATTGACCATATCTTAAGCCCTAACACACAAGGAAAAGGAAAATGGAAATGAAATCCCTCATGAAAAATCCTCTTATACAAAAACTAATGAACAACATAATGATAATTGAATGACATCTATCGTCAAATATCCGACGAAAGAGAAATTGCCAAGGATAAAACATCACACCCCAACCTTCATTATTATAAATGGGATATTTTATAAGAAGGGTTATTCACTCCCTTATTTAAGATGTACTAGTCCAGAAAAAGGAGCAAAATTATTAAGAGAAGCCCACAAAGGATTTTATGGGGACCATTCTAATGGCATAAAGCTAGCCAAAAATGTTATGGGACAAGGTATCTATTGGCATCAGATGACAAACCATGCTATAGATTATATGAAGAGATGCAAAAAATGCCAAAAGTCCTCTAAAATCCCAAACCTACCACCAAGTGAAGTAACTTCGATCTCGAGACCATTGGCTTTCGATGTGTAGGGAATCGACTAAATAGGGGCACTTCTTATATCCAAAGGAGCTAAATTTACGATGGCAGTCATTGATTATTTTACCAATTGGGTAGAAGCGGAACCACTAACGATTATCAAATCATAACAAGTGCTTAAATTGGTGATTAAGAATATTTTCACCAGGTTTGGAACTCCACATAAGATAATATCCAACAATGGAATTCGGTTTGAAAGCGGGACATTTATCCAATTCTGCAATAGAAATAGGATGATCAAGAATTTTTCATCTGTACCACACCATATGGCTAATGGAGCAGTTGAAGCTGCTAATAAATCCATTAAGACCATCCTAAAAGAAATGTTTGGACAAAGCAAAAGGAAATTGGTAGAAGAACTACTTTTTCTGCCTCTTATGTTATGGGCATATAGAACTTTTGCCAAAAATGCAATGGGACATACCTCAGTTTCTTTTACATATGGATGAGAAGCCATGCTTCCAATCGAGGTTGTAGTACCCTCTCACTGAAGGATTGCATATGCATTTAATCCAAATCATAAATTAAAAAGAGAATCCTTAGACCTAATCAATGAGCTAAGAGATGAAGCGTCCATACGCACAACTGAATATCGACATAGAATAACCAAGTACTACAATTCCAAAGTCAAAGAAAGATCATTTCGAAATGGAGATTTGGTACTCTAAAAAGTCATGGAAAATATTAAAAATCCAGTGGATGGACCACTTGAACCAAAATGGAAAGGACCCTTTATTATCCACGAAGTAATCCCACCAGAGACCTATTGACCAAATGGTAACATCATAGCAAGAACTTGGAATGTCGAACATCTAAGGCCATATTTTCCCATAATGGATGAATAAAAAAATTGATACAAGTATATTTACTGGATCAATCATAAAAAGGAGCGAGAATCTCCTAAAATAAAGGAAAAGCCTAAATCATTTACCTATAAGGTAATAAGGGCAAATAAAATCTTTGATCCCGCCACAAGGGCCTGATCAAAGAACCACCTAGAGTGAGGTCTGAGTAAGCATTTTTGCTCTTCATAAATGGCCTGGCCAAAGCATCTACAAGCCTTCGGTCCTGCTTATGTGGCCTGGTCAGAGCGCCTACTAGAGGCAGGATGGAGTATGCCTTTAGTCCTGCCTAAGATGGCCTGGCAAAAGCACCGAATCATCCTTTAGTACCGCCTATAAGGCCTGACTGAAGCACCTCCTAAATGGAAGTCAGGTAAGTCTTTCACTTTACTTAAGATAGCTAATCAAACACACCGGACGAAAGACCTAAATCATCACCCTAAGATGGTGATATGGGGTGCAATCCAAGTTGAGATCATTACCTAAAGATGGTAAAAAAGAAATCAATCAAAGCCTAAATCACTACCTAAAGTGTAGCAAGAGGTGGTCTTGGTCTTCTAAAGGAAGACCAAATACAATAAGCAAATCAAACTCAATCCTATAGAAGGATTGAGGTAACAAAGAAATCAATCAAATCCTAAATCACTACTTGAAGAGTAGTAAGAGGCGGTCTTTTAGAGGAAGATCAAATACAATATGCAAATCAAACTCAATTCTATAGAAGGATTGAGGCAGTCTTCTAGAGGAAGATCAAATAAAGCAAAACAAACTCAATCCAAAGAAGGATTAAGGCAGTCTTCTAGAGGAAGATCAATTGAAAATGAGCTATTTGTGATTCAAAGCAAAAGCAATCTTCTAGAGGAAGATCAATAAAATATGATCCAGTCTAGCTCCAAAGAAAATATCAAGCAGCCTTATAAAAGAAGATCAATCAAAAATGAGCCAGTCGAGCTCCAAAGAAAATATCAAGCATTCTTCTAGAGGATGATCAATTGAAAATGTGTCATTCCTGCTCCAAAGTAAAAGCAATCTTATAAAGGAAGATCAATCAAAAATGAGCTAGTCGAGCTATAAAGAAAATATCAAGCAATCTTCTAGCGGAAGAACTATCAAATCAGATGTTGCTCAAAGAAAAGAAAGCAGGATTTCTTCAGTAATACAGAAGAAAGTGCTATTGCCAAATGGTTTTCTAGCCTTCTATTTAGAAATTATTATTGCTAGAAGTTTTTCTGGTCTTTTATTCATTAATTATTATTGTCAGAAGGTTCTTTGGTCTTCTATTCAAAAATTATTATTACCAATTGGTTCTTTGGTCTTCTATTAAAAAATTATTATTGCTAGAAGGTTTTTTTGGTCATCTATTCAGAAATTATTCTAGTCACATGAACTTCTTGGTTTACATGACTATCTAGTTTTATGTAAATAATTATTGCCTGATAATTTTCTAATCTTGATTCTATAGGGTTCTATTCAAGTAAAATTTCTGACAAATAGGTTTTTGATCTCTTAAAGCAAATCTATAACTTCAAAAGTAACATTGAATTATGAAATCCTTTATGATCTTGTCGATATCTAAAAAGGTTTCTTGAAATCAAAATAAAAAAGTTAATGATGAAAATCACAGCTTGCTTTGTGTTTTGCAGGAAAATAAGGTTGGAAAGGAAACCTTGCAAAGAACTAGAAAAGTGAGGAAATTCTTGCTTTTACACTGAAGTGTAAAAAGATTCTTTTGTACAAGGAAGGGAGTAAATATCATCCACATGTTTTTCCAAGGGAATAAAAATGAAGGCAAGAGAATATGATGTTGAATTAATGAGTCTACAATTGGGCTTCTAAGATAGTATCATAACAAGCATAAGAATGTCAAACCTAAAGAGATATCGAATTCATAGGTGACATAGGTTATCACATTTATGAACGCAAAGCAATGACGAACTTATTGAAAAATGAAGATATTAGACTTGGAAGCATAAAGTATCTCGCACAGGAAAAGAATTTCACACCAATACAAAAGTAGTTGATGTTGAACCTATTGCAAAAAATATCACACCTTAAGGGATATCGTGCATCACCAATGCGGCATGAAATGTCGCACCTCATTAGTATGAATGTCAATGTTGAAGACTTGCAAGCGGAAAGACATTGAAAGCATACTAACATAGTGACGCTGCGCTCCATCAAGAAAGGTAAAAGAGGAAATTGAATGTTATCCATCCTGCATTTAATCAATGTTGTATTTTATCAACATCGTATATCATCCATGTCGCGCTCTATCAACCCTCATCCCATTGATGCCACATGTCGTCATTAACCAGTTGAATGGTTTTGGGCCTAAAGAAACCATATATATGAATTTGTCGTGTAACGACCCAGAATTTCGATCCCGCAAACTCCAGATAGTCAGGAAAAGAAGAAAAGAGATAGAAGAAGAAAATAAAAAACAAGACACAGAATCTCATATTCGCAACGGATCAAAATGTAATATCAAATAATATTAGTTATACAAAAAACTGTATCTGTCAATTTACGCTTATTTACATCAGAGTCACAACATTTACACAAACCATTGGACTGTTAAAATAACTTGTCCAGATAAACTGCAATAAATCACAGCGGAATACTCTTCATACGTTCCTGCCATCCAGCTCGCCTCCTGAGCTTCAGGAACGTCCTTACCTGAAAATCTGTAATACTCGTCTGATCCGAGCATGGTCAGGCTGGAAACCAGCGTGAGTAAATCCATATAATATGAAATACCAAGCAATATCATTTGTGAATCAGTGTAACTCCTATCCTTTACGAGTTCTCATAGTCAACATTTATTCCACAACGGTTTTGGGTTAAATATCCATATTACTCAATTCATTCCACTCCAGCCTGTTAAATACCACATATCTTATTTATAAAGAATTTGCGGATTACAAATCGAAGTGGTTCTGGGTATTTACTGATACCCGACTCCGGTCTCTTCGAATCTCATGTCATCTTAACCCAAGTTATTCAATTAAATACAATTCAATTTTAAATATAGGATGTCATTTTTTACACATCAATTCATCGTTGATAGATAACCACATTATGACTATCCACCCAAACATATCATATCACAAAACATCTCATATCAGAGTTATCAACCAATTCAAGGCATCATTCATAAACAACATTGATCACTTTTAAAATTAATTTAATTTATCTCTAACTAAATTAATTACGAATCTTTAATCACTTAGATTACCTTTACTTAACATTAATTAATTACAAACCAATTAATTAATCACCTTTTAATTATCCATCTTAATTAATCATCCACGATTAATTATGCTTTAAGTACAATAAGTAATTAACTCTTAATTAATTACACAAATTAATTAACTTTTACCCATCCATATTAATTACATTGATCCTTAATTAATTAATCAAATTAATTATCTTATAATCACTTACATTGATTAATTAACCCTTAATCAATCACACTCATTAATTAACTAATCTTTAATTAATTTCTTTAATTAATCAATCCTTTAATTAATTATACTGGGTAATTAATCCTTAATTACTTCCACTAAGTAATTATACTTTAATTACTTTCATCAAGTAATTTCCTTTTAATTACATCCAGTAATTATCCATTAATTACTTCACTAAGTAATTACACTTCATTAATTACATTAAGTAATTATACTTATCCCATCATCAAGTAATTCTAATTAATTAATTAAACTAAGTAATTAATTCTTAATTAATCACATTGGCTTAATTAATTACAATGAGTACTTAATTCCTTAATTAAGTATTTAAACTTATTCAATTTCACAATTGATTATCCCTAATTAATTAATTTGATTAATTATTAAAATTAATCACATTACCATTCAATAATCCCTAGTTAATGATTACTCATTAACTATCCTTTAATTACTTCCCTAAATAATTATGCTTTAATTAACCATTATTAATTACAAATTAATTACTTAATTAATAAAATTCTAATCATTAGTTAATGATCCTTACATTAATTACATTTATTAACCATTCATCAATTAATCCCATTAGTTAATTAATCCTTTAATTAATTTCATTGATTAACTTTTAATTAACTTCACTAATTAATTATCCTAATTAATCACATTTATTAATTAGCTTTTAATTAATTTTACTAATTAATTATCCTTAATAAATCACAACCTTAATTATTTTAAGATAAATTCTTTATCTAAATTAAATACATCATTTTGTTATATTTGAAAACAATTAAGAAATTAATTATAAAAATTTACCTAATATATAATTTCTTTAACAAAACAATTTTTAAACATTTAGCATCTTTGAAAACTTATTTAAAGCTTGTTAAATAATTTACTTTGGAAATTTGTTAGCACTTTCCTTTACCTTTAAAACTTGTTTTAAATAAAATTTACTTTGGAAACTTAATAAATACTTACTTTGAAACTTATTTTTTCTTTACTTTTAAAACTTTGAACCTTTCCTTTGCTTAACAACTTGGGTTCTACTTCCTTTTACTTCATTTACATTTAAACAAGCACTAGTTTAAATTCTTCAAACCTGGTCAAATTTTTACTTTTAAATTTAAAAACCTTTTTACAACAAACGGACTCGAACTGACCAGTTAAAAACCAGAGCAAACTACCGAGCAACCCACGATACACTCTCGTACCAACTCGCGTCCTTCCTCAACTTCGAGACAAACCTCACTCGTCTTCGAGAAACAACCCGAGACCAAGCTTCTCCTCCAACCCTTCACATTGCCTGATATTCAAAAGTGCACTATGCACTGACCCTCCGACCATCTTCGATCGCTTTTTTGACCACCTTCGAGTCACCCACGTCCTTGCTTAAACTTATGACCACCCGGCTTGAAGAAAGCAATAGCAGATCGAAATCGAGTCTTTCAATTTTGACCGGAACCCAAAACAAACCACAGAGTTCAACGCCGATGATGACCACGTCGACTAGAACCCACCACACTCCTTCCAGAGTAGCCTCACATCATCACATTGCAATCGCAATCATCGCGATCGAACCTGAAGCTCCATTGTCGTCGAGAATACATCTACAACACACCAGACAAAAACTACGCAAAAACCGTAGATCGCCCTTGCCCTGACGACTCGATCACCAAAAAATTCACCATCCATTTTTCTAATGTTTATCATTGCTAAAGCTACCATCAACCCAAAAATCGTTGAACTTCTATACGCCGATTATCCGGAATCGTTGATGTTCCCACAATCATTCATCCTAGCCTATCTCGATTAATACAACATTAAATATCATGATTCGAATCCTAAAATTCATCACTTAGCTCAACATATCAGATTCTGAAATCAAAATCTGAAATTACACTGATTGATTTTTAACTATATTTAGTTATTCACTCTATTTGTTATTTTTTTGTGAAAATTACTAAATATAAAATCTTAAACTATTTTTAAAATTAGTACCATACAGCAAAAATCATTTTCCATTCAAGGATTAATGCCTAAATCTGATTGTAAAATGAGATATGAAAATTTTCATATGATAGACAACCCTGTATAAAAGAACAGAGACCAACATATGCACAGACATTTCTACAGACCCATCTTAATATATGCATACATCCATATTCATATAACATTTATACTATATTACTGCTATATTTTACTCTGATAACAATTATAGGATCAGGTAAAAACTTTTTTTAAAAAGAAAATTTTACTCATCTTATATCCTGGAACAGAGGACTGAAATGCTTTTGATCTTGGGATGTTGATCAGCAATTATGATCTAATAATCTTTGTTTCCAGTTTGTACTTATTTGAATCTAATCTATACTTGCTTTGTTTCTGAATTGATTGTTATGCTGAAGCTTGTTTGATTCTAGATTGATAACCAGGTTTTGGATTGTTGTTGAGTTTCTTTGCTTTTGATTACTTTAAGTTTGCTTGCTTTGAAATAAAGATGAAAATGCTTGCAGGCTTTTGGATTTTCATCTCAGGTTTAAATAAAAATGTTCAGGCTTTGGTTTTGATATTGAAAATGAAATACAGGCTGTTGAATTGGATTAGTTTTCTGGTTTGAGAAGTATTGATTTTCAGATTTTGTTTTATAAGATGAAGATAAAGGAGGAAATTGAGAAGTGAAAAGAAAATCAATCCTGGTTTCTTTCTTTAATTTATGTTATTTGAAATTAATGCATTTGCCACTTGTTATTTTTCTTTATTATTAACTCACATTTGTTACTTATGCAAGCTAAATTTGTTACAAATGTTTAATGTCTTTTTAAAATGCTTACACTTATATTAATTCCATGGTTTCAAATATTTACACATGCTTAATTGCATTAATAAATATGTATTATGGCATATAAAAAAATTTCAATTTAGATATATATATATACACATTTCTTTTTTATGAACTTATGTGTTATATTAATATGTACATATTCAAACTATATTTTTATAATAATTTTTATTATTATAATTTTTTTTCACAGGCATTCATATATATACCTATATATATTATAAAGTTTGAATATATCTACTTATATATATATGGATATCTTATCCTGAATTAAATAATGAAATATATTATTCATTATATACCATAAGATTTATCAACTTGGGATATTTGAAATTCAACATTTATACTTTTGTTTTAAATCTATGTTTATATATATATACACACATGCATACATACATACATACATATATATATATTCATATATTTGTCAGAATTTTATTTGTTTAATTTACAAATAAATATTTTAATAAAATTTAATCTTGTTAATTATCAATTACAGATGTCCAAAATTCTGGGTTATCACATTCCTCCCCCCTTTGAATCTTTTCGTCCTCGAAAAGAAACGAAGCCAAAATTTTATTAAAATAATATTTATTAGTTAAATTATTTTTGAAATTATAAACTCTCTTTTATTTTAATTTTTTTTCAAAACACTTTTAAAATCTACATAGTATTAAAAAAATACTTTTATAAAAATACTTTTTATAACTCGATGTCTCAACCAGTCCATCCTTGTTCTCACAGAAATTCGGTCATATGTTGATCAGGCGTAGGACTGAAAATCTGTAAGTACTTGGTAAAAACCCATTTTCAACATCCAGTGAAAATACTTGGAAAATAATTTTATTGAAAATATCATAAACATTCTTGAAAATAGTGGAAATATCTTTGGTGAGAATGCTCTAAAAATCATCACCCCCATCCATGGTCGCAGTTACATCCTGGGTTACGTTGTCATCACAGCAAAAGTCCATGTAACTGTAGGCATCAGCGCCCTCGATTTTCGCTTCCAAATGAAACTTCACCACTCCCACATAGGTCGCATACTACATCAGTCAAATCCAATGCAGCTTAGGCTCTCACTGCCTCCCGACTTTCGCTATGTCACCATAGGTCATAGCCTACCGATGTAAAATCAAACGTAGACTGTTGGCTCTCAGCAGCACACACAACTTTCGCTATGGTCTACGGCAGATCGCACTGACATCGAGTTACACTGCCATCACAGCATAACCTAGATGTCTCTATAGGCATCAGCACCCTCGATTTTCGCTACACACTACACAAAATCCTCAGGAACTAGTTTGTCCGGACTCCTCACAGGATCAACTTTAGAACCCTCCTTAGGGTTCAAGGCAGTACCACCCCGTGGCACTCTTGAGAAGTTCATTTCAAGGGAGCGCCTTTTCCCCCGAGTCAATCTCAAAACACTTTATACTATACCCTTATAGTGTCTTCCAAATCATACACGTAGTATGAATCTCATATAAATCTTCTTTCTCAAAATCGATAATTCTTAAACTAGGTTTTCCAAATTTTCAAAATTGATTTTACCTAAAAATCAAAAGCCTTACCAAATCTTTCTAAAAACCTTTTCCCAAAATCATTCTCATAAAATCCTTATATATATATATATATATAGCTTTGAAAATCTTTGGATCATTTCATACTTGTATAAATTCTTTTTTTTATACTTCAAATATTTGCAAAACCCCTTTCTTCTAGCATTAGTTTCAACAAAGGAATTTTATCAATTATATATACATCACTTTGTTTATACCAAACCAATATTCAAGTTCGATACTCTACAAAATCACTTACCATATCACTTACTTCGATAAAGTAAGTTTTTACCGTAGAAATTTCCAATTTCCACTTTATTTTATCATATATCTCACAAAATATACTTTTCATTTCAAAAATCATTTACAGCTCTTATCCAAAAATTTCAATATCAATTTCATTCAAACCCATATGATGCACACATATCATCCATATGCTATATCAATCTGATCGCTCACTCAATCCTACAATTTCACCTCCGAACTAGTATCGTCCACCCGACTTTCTAGAACGGACTCAGATCTGGTTTCTTGATCAGAAACCATCATTCTCCTTGCATAGTCATAACTATGATAGAGAATATCTAGAATCAGCCAAAAATCCATATCCAGGTTCACCGTCGAAAATCGAGTGAAAAATCCCAATTTGGATCGATATACTATCTCGAAATTCTATGCTCGAATCTGGATCAAATCACTATGCGAATAGAACAATATGCGTACATCCTACATATTTATCTCCATTGATTATTAGCTAAGTCAATTCCTTTTATATTCACATTCACTTACTCTCAAATGCTTCAATCCTCATTTGGATAATCACTAAAATTTATTATCTCAAATGGAAATTTAATCATAAAGTGTTTGCACTCTGACCAACTTATATTTAGAAGATAATTTAAAATGTTTAATATAGATAAGTAGTTAAAAAATAATTATAAATTTGTAAAATAGCTGTAAAATAGTTAAGTAATTGTAAAATAGTTTTGAAAATAGTTAAGTGGCTATAGAATATTTAGATAATTGCAAAATAGTTGTAAAATAGTAATTAGTTATAAAGTAGTTAAAAAGTAGTAATTAGATTATAAAACAATTGTAAAGTAGTTAAATAGTCCCAAAATAATTGTAAAATAAGTATAAAATAAATTAGTTTTAAAAACGAAAAATTGTATATAGTAAATAGCTTGGAAAAATATATTTAAGAAAGCTTATATTAAAATAATTTGTTTGAAAATAGTTCAGAGCCAAACTGTTCCACTACCCGGTCTTTATTCTAGTCAACTCAATTTTTAAATTTCCACTTCCTCTTAACATTGATTTGGTCTCAAATCAATTTAAACAACTTCAATTCCTACTTCAAATTTAACTTTACTTCACTTCAATTTCAATCTCAGTTTGTTCAAATAAATTTCAAATTGAACCAATTTCCAATTTCAATTCATTTCAATTCCAGCTTGAATTAAAAGTTGAATTTACCTCGATTCTTTCCAAATTCAAATCAAATTCCTTTGAATTTGAAACTATTCAACTTTAATCACAATTCCAAATTATTCAAACCAATTTTCAATTTGAACTAATTCAAATTCAAATTCAGTTTCACTTTAAATCATCTCGGATTATATAAATTCGAGTCAAATTTTCAAATGCTGGTTTAATCTCTTAAACCAAATTAACCTTATTTAAAGTATTTAAACAATTTAATTCTGAGTCCAAATTTCAAAATTCCATTTTAAATTGCCTTTACTTACACATAAACTTATTTCTAGGTTCAAATAATAATTCAAATCCTTTTTAAACATTTTAATATTTAAAATCCAATTTGTTACCCAATTTCAATTTTGAACCAATCCTTAACAATTTAAATTTCCAAGTTCCTTTTGAACATTTAAATCTTAAATTCAGAGTGTTTTTATTTTCCATTTATATTAGCAATTGATATACATATTATTCAAATCCATTTCTTAATTCAATTTCAATTTGGTTGTGTCACTTAATTCTCATTATTTTATTTTATTCCAATAATCAACAAACAATTACCTTAATATTTATTAGAAAGAAATATTGCTTTATAAAATATAATCTTATATAAGAATCATTCATTTTTAAAACCATTTCTAAACAAGTACGCTCTCGTATATATATACACTCAACTCATTCTAGGGTACCATTGACCCTATCCTTAATGAGTATTTCCCCACCAGAGCCAAGGTTCTCGCTTAACCTGGCTCTGATACCAAAATGTAACGACCCGGAATTTCGATCCCGCAAACTCCAGATAGTCAGGAAAAGAAGAAAAGAGATAAAAGAAGAAAACAGAAAACAAGACACAGAATCTCACATTCGCAGTGGATCAAAATATAATATCAAATAATATCAGTTATACAAAAGAAAACTGTGTCTGTCAATTTACACTTATTTACATCAGAGTTACAACATTTACACAAACACCGGACTGTTAAAATAACTTGTCTAGATAAATTGCAATAAATCACAGCGGAATACTCTCCATACGTTCCTATCATCCAGCTCGCCTCCTGAGCTCCAGAGCGTCCTTACCTGAAAATCTGTAATACTCGGTCTGACCCGAGCATTACATCAAAGTAACACCCGGGTCAGGCTGGAAACCAACATGAGTAAACCCATATAATATGAAATACCAAGCAATATCATTTGTGAATCAGGGTAACTCGTATCCTTTACAAGTTCTCATAGTCAACATTTATTCCACAACGGTTTCGGATTAAATATCCATATTACTTAATTCATTCCACTCCAGCCTGTTAAATACCACATATCCTATTTATAAAGAATTTGTGGATTACAAATCGAAGTGGTTTCGAGTATTTACTAATAGCCGACTCTGGTCTCTTCGAATCTCATGTCATCTTAACCCAAGTTATTCAATTAAATACAATTCAATTTTAAATACAGGATGTCATTTTTTACACATCAATTCATCGTTGATAGATAACCACATTATCACTATCCACCCAAACATATCATATCACAAAACATCTCATATCAGAGTTATCAACCAATTCAAGGCATTTTACATCATTCAATCATTCATAAACAAGATCGATCACTTCCAAAATTAATTTAATTTATCTGTAATTAAATTAATTACGAATCTTTAATCACTTAGATTACCTTTACTTAACATTAATTAATTACAAACCAATTAATTAATCACCTTTTAATTATCCATCTTAACTAATCATCCTTGATTAATTATACTTTAAGTACAATAAGTAATTAACGCTTAATAAATTACACAAATTAATTAACCTTTACCCATCCATATTAATTACATAGATCCCTAATTAATTACTCAAATTAATTATCTTATAATCACTTACATTGATTAATTAACCCTTAATTAATCACACTAATTATTAGCTAATCTTTAATTAATTTCTTTAATTAATCAACCTTTAATTAATTACACTGGGTAATTAATCCTTAATTACTTCCACTAAGTAATTATTCTTTAATTACTTTCATCAAGTAATTTCCTTTTAATTACATCCAGTAATTATCCATTAATTACTTCACTAAGTAATTACACTTCATTAATTACATTAAGTAATTATACTTATCCCATCATCAAGTAATTCTCTTTAATTAATTAAACTAAGTAATTAATTCTTAATTAATCACATTGACTTAATTAATTACATTGAGTACTTAATTCCTTAATTAAGTATTTAAACTTAATCAATTTCACAATTGATTATCCCTAATTAATTAATCTGATTAATTATTAAAATTAATCACATTAATTAATCATTTAGTAATCCCTAGGTAATGATTACTCATTAACTATCCTTTAATTACTACCCTAAGTAATTATGCTTTAAGAAACCATTATTAATTACAAATTAATTACTTAATTAATAAAACTCTAATCATTAGTTAATGATCCTTACATTAATTACATTCATTAACCATTCATCAATTAATCCCATTAATTAATTAATCCTTTAATTAATTTCATTGATTAACTTTTAATTAATTTCACCAATTAATTATCCTAATTAACCACATTTATTAATTAGCTTTTAATTAATTTTACTAATTAATTATCCTTAATAAATCACAACCTCAATTATTTTAAAGATAAATTCTTTATCTAAATTAAATACGTCATTTTGTTATATTTGAAAACACTTAAGAAATTAATTATAAAAATTTAACTAATATATAATTTCTTTAACAAAACAATTTTTAAACATTTTGCATTTTGAAAACTTATTTAAAGCTTGTTAAATAATTTACTTTGGAAATTTGTTAGCACTTTCCTTTACCTTTAAAACTTGTTTTAAATAAAACTTACTTTGGAAACTTAATAAATACTTACTTTGAAACTTATTTTTGCTTTGCTTTTACAACTTTGAACCTTTCCTTTGCTTAACAACTTGGGTTCTACTTCATTTTACTTCATTTACATTTAAACACGCACTAGTTTAAATTCTTCACACCTGGTTAAATTTTTTACTTTTAAATTAAAAAACCTTTTTACAACAAGCGGACTTGAGCTAACCAGTTAAAAACCCGAGCAAAGTACCGAGCAACCAACGATACACTCTCGTACCAACTCACGTCCTTCCTCAACTTTGAGATGAACCTCACTCGTCTTCAAGAAACAACCCGAGACCAAACTTCTCCCCCAATCCTTCACATCACCTAAAACTCAAACGTGCACCATGCACGTGCACTGACCCTCCGACCGCTGTTCCGACCACCTTCGAGTCACCCACGTCCCTGCTAATACTTCTGACCACCCAGCTTGAAGAAAGCAATAGCAGATCGAAATCGAGTCTTTCGATTTTGACTGGAACCCAAAACAAACCACAGAGTTCAACGCCGATGATGACCATGTCGAGTAGAACCCACCGCACTCCTTCCTGAGTAGCCTTACATCATCACGTCGTGATTGCAATCATCGCGATCGAGCCTGAAGCTCCATTATCGCCGAGAACACATCGACAACACACCAGACAAAAACTACACACAAATCCTAGATCGCCCTTGCCCTAACGACTCGATCACCAGAAAATTCACCATCCATTTTTCTAATGATCATCACCGCTAAAGCTACCATCAACCCAAAAATCGTTGAACTTCTATATGCCGATTATCTGGAATCGGTGATATTCCCAAAATCATTCATCCTAGCCTATCTCAATTAATACAACATTAAAAATCATGATTCGAATCCTAAAATTCATCATTCAGCTCAACATATCAGATTCTGAAATCAAAATCTGAAATTACACCGAATGATTTTTAACTATATTAAGTTCTTCACTTTATTTGTTATTTTTTTGCGAAAATTACTAAATATAAAATCTTAAACTATTTTTAAAATTAGTACCACATAGCAAAAATCATTTTCTATTCAAGGATTAAAGCCTAAATCTAATTGTAAAGTGAGATATGAAATTTTTCATATGATAGACAACCATGTATAAAAGAACAGGGACCAACACATATGCACAGACATTTCTACAGACCCATCTTAATATATGCATACATCCACATTCATATAACATTTATACTATATTACTGCTATATTTTACTCTGATATCAATTATAGGATCAGGTAAAAACTGTTTTTAAAAAGGAAATTTTTACTCACTTTATATCCTGAAACAGAGGACTGAAATGCTTTTGATCTTGGGCTGTTGATCAGCAACTATGATCTAATAATCTTTGTTTCTTGTTTGTACTTATTTGAATCTGATCTATACTTGCTTTGTTTCTAAACTTGATTGTTATGCTGAAGCTTGTTTGATTCTAGATTGATTACCAGGCTTTGGATTGTTGTTGAGTTTCTTTGCTTTTGATTACTTCAGCTTTGCTTGCTTTGAAATAAAGATGAAAATGCTTGCAGGCTTTTGGATTTTCATCTCAGGTTTGAATAAAAATGTTCAGGCTTTGGTTTTGATATTGAAAATGAAATACAAGCTGTTGAATTGGATTAGTTTTCTAGTTTGAGAAGTATTGATTTTCAGATTTTGTTTTATATGATGAAGATAAAGGAGGAAATTGAGAAGTGAAAAGAAAATCAATCCTGGTTTCTTTCTTTAATTTATATTATTTGAAATTAATGCATTTGCCACTTGTTAATTTTCTTTATTATTAACTCACATTTGTTACTTATGCAAGCTAGATTTGTTACAAATGTTTAATGTCTTTTTAACATGCTTACACTTGTATTAATTCCATGGTTTCAAATATTTACACATGCTTATTTGCGTTAATAAATATTTATTATGGTATATAAAAAAATTCAATTTAGATATATATACATTTCTTTTATATGAACTTATGTGTTATATTAATATGTACATATTCAAACTATATTTATAATAATTTTTGTTATTATAATTTTTTTCATAGGCATTCATATATATACCTATATACATTATAAAGCTTGAATATATCTACTTATATATATGGATATCTTATCCTGAATTAAATAGCGAAATATATTATTCATTATATACCATAAGATTTATCATCTCGAGAGATTTAAAATTCAACATTTGTACTCTAGTTTTAAATCTATGTTTATATATATATATATGTGTGTGTGTGTGTGTGTGTGTGTGTGTGTGTGTATTCAGATATTTGTCAGAATTTTATCTGTTTAATTTACAAATAAATATTTTAATAAAATTTAATCCTGTTAATTATCAATTACCAAATGTCCAAAAATCCGAGTTATCACATGTCGCCTACTAACAATGTAAAAAAATCATGTCGAATAAAAGCAATGTCGCTCCTCTTTAATGTTGTTTATCATCGATATGGATTCTCGTCTGTATCGCATATCATCAGCAAGTGATGTCATAAGAAGCCAACGCTACACTTCATCAAGGCAAGAATTGATGTTGAATTCTTGGTGATGACGTCTCCCTTTGATATCGCAAATTATTATCCTCCAAAGAATGTCGCAAGGCGGCATTGACGTCGAAGATCATTGGTATTTACAAGAGTTATAATATGTGTTATCAATCATTAATCCTACGTGATACCATATATCAATAGCATAGTGGGAGTTATTGGAAAACAAAATTGCATTTTGCAGCTCTACAATGCGGCAAAAGATGTCGTATGCCTTTTTTTCTTGAAGTGATGCCGAAAAATCATCAACACATACAAGGGTATATAATCTTTCAGCCTTCAAGTGATATTGCATGATTTTACATCCTATGTTGATACCAAAGGCTATTAAGATGGGTGTGGATTTCAAGTGTTAAAATATAATTCCATAACACATCAATATACAAAGGAATGACAAAGTTCATCAAAAACTATGCATAGCGTTAGGCGCCATTTAGGTTGTTGATGTCGAAAGCCAAGCATGCCGAGGGTGACATGTGGTAGCCATGTCACTCCTCCTAACCCCTATAAATACGGACTAGGAGCATGTAGGATGTGCCAATCATTTCTTTTCTCTCTTCTCAAAATTAAACGATCGTACCCCTACATCGAATTGGAGAAAATCTTGAACTGGTCGTAAACCTTGCAATTTTATATGAGCAATGACTTGAACAAAGTCTAGCATAGCCCAACTACCTTGATTGTGCAATTTGAAATGAATATGCATATAATAAAGCACTTTAGGCCCTAAGTCTCATCTTGATCTTACCTCACATAAAGTCACATGAACTATGGCCTAAACTAGTGTTTATATGCATAACGTCTATTTTGCTTACTACATATGGACAATGGATTATAAACCATGAGGATTGCTTATTTAGTTCATTAACGAATGCTTAATGGACTATTTCACATACTTTCAACTTATTATTTCTCTTCTATTGAACATAAGACATAAGCTTTCAAATAACCTTATCAAAGTTCATAGGCATTATGGAGCCATCTCTATATGGCATTATCGTGTGCTAAGCCTTTAATAGTGGGCTAGCTCTTGATTTCTTAACACTATTTGATCTCATCAACTAAGCTATTATTAGTCATGCAATCAAGGGGCAAAAACTAAGTTGAAGCTTATCATATGGCTTCATGGGTGTTATGTCAATTTTTGGTATAACAAGTTTAGTTATATAAAAAAGTATATAGCTGCCCCTTGGTCACACCCTTAACTTTTTCAATCTCTCACATACACTTGGAGCCAATTATGGTGCCTCATGCCCATGCATTCAACCTGTCTACATAAATTAGGCTAAAAAGGATCTTAGTGAAGGAATCTACGATTTTATCTTAAGTATCTACCCTCTCGATCACTATTTCTCCATTGTTGGTAAATTGTCTTATCACGTGGAACTTATGAAGAATGTGTCATGGCTTTCTTTGAACTTATAGTTCTTTACCAATATGTATAGTTGCATTATTGTCACAATATAATAGCAACGGACCTTCAATGCTAGTGTTACAAATAAAATTTCCATAGTCTTCCAATCGACTCAAGTTAGAAGAGCTAGACTACAAAGTAATGAAGGAATGGTTCACGAAGCTTGGAAGGGAGCAAAGATGAGTCGCTAAAAGAAAAGTTTAGATTTGAATAAACTTTATTGACCGGTGCTAATTGATCCATCGTTCAGTGCCGGCCGATGTATCAGTCATTACTAATCAATCAATAAGTGGATATTTGGTCCATTTTACTTCTACGGTGATTCTACGTACCATTCCCATGAAAAGGACAAATTTTAAAAAGGTGACCAATTGGTATCAGTCGGTCCAAGTGACCATTTTTTCTTTGCAGACCCAAAGCTTGAAGGCATAAGCATATTTGAAGAAGATTTGGTTAAAATATATATCAACATCGATCGATGATTGGTGAGCATAAATTGATCAAATCATAGGAAGCGTTCAAATTTGACTTATTCATTCTAAAAACCTAGATCTGATTGTTTGAGCGATTTAGACTGAGATCTTGCAACTATGGTGCATGATTCGCCTATAAATAATAAACTTCAACATATGGAAAAGGACTTTTGGCGATTTCAACAACTTTTGGATAAAATATTAGTAATGCTGAGGAAGACATTTTCAATTTGAGAAGTAAACCATTGTACTTCAAAAATTCATTGTAAATTGGTTGTTCTAGTAAGAGATAATCAATAAAAACATTGAAGAGAACGTAGGCTAGAGATTCGCCGAGCCACTATAAAAATATTGTCTCTTTTTTCCTTCTTTTCTCCTTGATTTCCTACATTCTCCATTTATTTACTTCATTGCTTACAGTTTTGGTGTTAGCTTAGAAATAAGGCTAACATTTTTGGTGTTTTCACTAAGAAAACTTGGATCTAACATGTTGAAAATGAAGTGTAACATCCCGCTATTTTGGACCATTAAAATTGATAATAAAACCACCCATGTCAGACTTGAACAATTCAAAACAAATATTGTTAATAAAATTTGGAGCAAATAAGTTATATCATAGAATCACCGACACGGAATACTAGAATAACTGCGGCGGAATAAAATAAACATAGTAGTTCATGAAGCTACTAGATACATAGTCTCAAAACAAATACAAAAAAACCAGAGTTTGAAAATAGATACAATAGCAAATCCAAGTGCATAAGTCCACTACTACATAGACAAAGCTGAATGGAAATAACTGAAATAAAAATAACATATAGATAGCTAAATCTCCAGCAGATCTCTTGCTCAAAAGGTGATCCAAAGCTGTGACGCTCAGGCTGAACCGAGCGTAAAGCAAAACACAAAACACTCGAGTCGGGACAGACATACATATAAAATGTAAATCAACTTAAGTGAACTGTAAATAAATGCATCAGCAACTTAAAGGATGCTTGGAATCGCCCATCCTTTACGGATCTGTTAACCTATCAATTGTGTAGTAATATACGCTATTATAATAATGTCTAAAGTAAAGCAAACTATTAAAATAGCGCTAAGGCGTTATCCATTTCCCCCTTAACACATTTTATAGTGCCAATAGTCTATACAGTACCGTAATACCTCCTGATCGGGAGGTTACCAAAGGACACTCCATAGGTACGATACAAAACAAACTTGTAGTGGTCTCGATATGGTAGGTGATACGGCACAAGTAGGCAATGCCAAGGTAGATTTACCAGTTACACTTTCGGACTGGTGGTAATGCATAGCCGCAACTACATCCCACCTCGAGCCACACTCCCAAATCAAAGGTGCGTACCAAATCAATCACAAAGCAATAGAATGGAAATCGAAGAAATGTGTCCGATCGGAGGAGCTACCTCACTTAGTCCATCAATTGCTCATATTTTAGCCACCTTATGCTAACTCACGGGAGTCAGGTCCACGTATATACCTCAAATAGAACGTCATCAACCACCTACTTCATTTTGGAATTTCCACCGCGTACACAGTTGTTAAAGTGATTTTCGAAGTTGGAAGAGAGTATGACAACTTCCGATCCCGGTCTCTTTAACAACCAAAAATCATTATAAACCGTGATTATTTCATTTTCAAATGGTTTATATTTGATATCAACATACTCATTTCAAAACCATATAAATCCAATATCATTATTATTTAAAAATAATATTCATTTCCAAAGTAGTAACACTCCCAAAATTTATATATTCATTTAGAAACCGTAGCATTTTAAAAATGTAACCCCTATAATCATAGCGTTTCGAAAACATTACATTTTAGAAATAACAGCATTTCGAAAACATAACCTCAAGACATCATAGCATTTTGGAAAAGTAATACTTAAGAAAATCATAGCATTTTGGATATGTAACCTTAAGGAATCATAGCATTTTTGGAATGCAATACTTAAGAAATCATAGCATTCTAGAATGTAATACTTTCCACTTTAACATTTTATATAATCAAAATATTTATATACTTAAAATTTTCAACATGGTTATTTTATCATCACTATTTTATTATACTAATTTGTTTATTTGGATATGACATAAACCATGCCTTTAGTTAAATAAACTTTGTTACTAAAATATCCAATTTAAAGGCGAAATTCCTTATGTTAAGTTAAAAGTACATCATTTACCTACATTTTATTATTATAGTATAGAGCATTTATCATTTAATCAATATTACATTATTAAACTTACATCATGTATGTTTTAACTTGCATTTTTATTACAATAAATAGAATTTTCATTTTAATGAATGTTACATTTATTAAAACTTACATGTCAAGTGTACGTTTTAACTTACATTTTTATTACAGTAAAGAGCATTTATCATTTTAATAATTTAAAATATACCATTAATTAAAACTTACATTATCAAATGTACATTTTATTTACATTTTTATTATAGTAAAAAGCATTTATCATTTTAATCATTATTGCATTAATTAAAACTTACATTATCAAATGTACGTTTTAATTTACATTTCTTTTACAGTAAAAAGCATTTATCATTTTAATCAATATTCCATTAATTAAAACTTACGTACGTTTTAATTTACATTTTTATTACAGTAAAGAGCATTTATCGTTTTAATCATTATTACATTAATTAAAACTTACATTATCAAATATACGTTTTAATTTACATTTCTATTACAGTACATAGCATTTATCATTTTAATCAATATTCCATTAATTAAAAATTACATTATCAAATATACGTTTTAATCTACATTTCTATTATAGTAAAGATCATTTATCATTTTAATCAATATTCCATTAATTAAAACTTACATTATCAAATGTACGTTTAATTTACATTTTTATTGCACTAAAGAGCATTTATCATTTTAATCAATATTCCATTAATTAATACTTACATTATCAAATGTACATTTTAATTTAAGTTTCTAGGTTAGAATAAAATACCATTATTAAGTCAAATTGGATTATTAAATTTCAGTAAACCTTCATATTGTAAATTAAATTCCAAAAATTACATTACCAACCATTTATTTCTTATAAAAATTTAATACATGTAAATAAATGATAAAATTTTATGGCAATCATTACATTAAAATTTTAGTTGAAATCCCTATATTAAAATCCAAAATACTTAATAATTTTTAGAAAACTATTTTAAAAACAACCACGGAGTCTGTATAAAATTTTCTAACCTAGGGTCAAGTAAATACGGATTTATATCATTTCAATCCAAACTTATTAAATTTTCGGGTTTATATCATTTCAAACTCGTAATCCCAAGTCAAACAAAAATTACTCAGGCCTATCATTTCAGCCCATAACAAATTTTCCTTAATCTAAAGACCGTTCGAGTATGTATCATTTCAACTCATAGTGAAGGAACTTGCAGTATGAGAATAGAATATAAAATAAACAGAACAACAAATAACATATCATGGCATATGATCATAATAGGCATAACACAAGATAGAATAACATAATATAAACATAAATAAAATTACAAACTTGCATATACATATCCATACAATTAAAATGGCATCAATTCACAAAAATGTAAGTATGTAGTCAAGCGTGATTACTCAACTTCTTTAGCTAGAGAAAATGATTCCAAACAAACACAACAACTATGAATAAGCACGGCAATCACGAACAAGCTTGAGTGGGAGGAGAATCCAAATCCAAAGCTTAGAAAAATAAATAAAATACATATGTAAATAAATAAATTTACATAGAAAAATAAAAGTAGAAAATTATATTTTGTAAAAGACATGAGAAGGCTAGCCAAAGGCACATAGGCTCGGCCATATGGGTAATTTTGGGTCAAGGCAAAGGCTAGGGTTGGGCTAAAGGTCACGACAAGGCAATAGGAAGTAGGGAAAGAGGTTTGTGTGGTTCGGCTAGGGTTTTGGAAGGTGGTGATGGTCAAAACAATTGAAGGAGAGAGGGGAAAAAAGGAAGGGGAGGAGGTGGTTTGGCCTAGGTGTGGTTTGGCTAGGGTTTGGTGGTGGGAACGTGATGGTGTTGGAAAGGAGAAAGTCGGTTTTGGTTGGAGAAAGAGGAGGTGGAGATGGAAAGTAGGTTTTGGTTGGAGAAAGAGGAGGTGGAGATGGAAAGTAGGTTTTGGTTGGAGAAAGAGGAGGTGGAGATGGAAAGGACTTAGTGTAAATTATCTAAGCAGAAGATGTGAATGAGAAATGAGAAGGCAGAAACAAATGTTTGCATAAAAGTTTCTCAACTGATGACCTTTCAATTTTGCAGAAAAAATAGGTGACTTTTGGAATACCCAAGCCCATTAGTTTAATCCCAAAAATAAATAGAAGAAATAAAATATGAAACAATTGTGTGTAATACGCTAAAAACTGCAAATTTGGGGAAGTAATATCAGAATTTTACAAAACGAAAAGCAGGAAAAAGGTTAGAATCAAATCCAGCTTCATAAAAAACGAATAGAATTTAAAATTTTCAAATTTAAATTTAATTTTTCAATAGGAAGACAAACTTTGAGCAAAACTGACCAAAATTTGAATTTTCAGAAAAATCTTTATTTTATTAAATTTGGAAGAACATTTCACATAAAATACCAAAAATATATTTTAAAATTCCAAATTTATCAAATTTAAAATACTTAAAATCAAAGTTTCAAATAAAATTCCATTTAAAATATTACAAAAATTACGGGTTGTTACATGAAGTACCCAAATATTAGGAAGACTGCTATTGGAGGTAACCAATCAAAACATGGGAGCAGTCATGAAGTGTCCTCTAGTTCAAATCCACATTCAGATTTCATGACCAAAGGTGAGACTAAAAGGATAATGAAAAATATGCAAATGATACAATTAGCCTAGTAGGAGGAGATATTAACAACCTTTTCCAATGAATGAAGCAACTAATATAGTTAAGGGTATGCCTTAAGAGTAATTTTGTAATAAATTATTAACTCTATAATACAATCTCGTTCAAAGTAAAATGTGTTTTTCTTTCTATTATATACTTATTATAATGTATTATATTAATTATTTCATTTAAGTATATTTGATAGAAAATCCATAAATGATGTGTTTTGTGATAGTAATTAAAATGTGTTATAATCATGAGCAATTTATCATAATATAATAAACATATCATTTTATATATTCCTAGTCGAGATGTATCGGGACCGGATATTAATATATCCATTGAGAAAGAGTATGTAACATGCTCCAAATGTTGGGTAGTTTATTACTCATGCCTTCTTGGGGGCATTAAGGCATTACGTATTGATAGTTGTTGGATAACCATAAAATAACTCATTTGATAGTTTTTCTGTTGGTTAATATAACTAAGGTCAAACAAGAAATATCAATGTGATAATGTTACTTAATTCTGAATACTGTTAAACTTCAACATGGAAACTTTGCTTTGGTTATAGTTAAATCATGGAACCATGTGGGTTAGATTATTATAGTTGGATTGAGTTGAAGCATTGAAAGTGAAACGTATTTAATAAAGAATTCATCTCCTCGGTTATATGAGGTTAGTGCCTCGGTTAAATGAATTCAAATCAAAGTCAAAGTCTTTGGTCAAAACAGGTTAGTTAATAGTAATTATTATCATTGAACCTAGGACTTTGTGTTTAGACTATACAAGTTGAATGTGGACGATATTGGAATCTTGACTACTATTTAATTCCATAAGTCGTAATGTGATATAATTTTGATGAAGAGAGTTGTGTAAATAATTATCACTATTGGGGATCATTTAGAATAAGTAAAATTGGATTTTAAAAATACTATGTAAGCGATAAGTTTATCCATAACGTCACACTACTAGCTAAGTATGTGGACGTAAATATACGAACCTACGTAATCACTGTCTAAATTAACACCTAAGAGTCACACAACTGAAATGTTGAATATTCTAACTACCACTGGATTTAATTAAATTATAATTATTATAATTAATTAATATTTGTGAAATATTAATTATAAAATTTTGTTTAGTTTCTCTTGATTGGTATTTGAAAATAATGCATATATAAACATTGTATACACACGTATCGATATAGGATATTAGTGTACGTTTAAATTTAATTTAAATGTGAATTATCTAATCGGGTCTGAAGTGGAATAGAAGTCCCCATGGGGACAAGGTGTGGATGGCCATGTTATAACAGAGGAGGGAATATACTTGATATTTGTTAGTCTGAATAAGCAGGGAAATGTATGGTCCGGATCCACAATGAGCTCCTTCTTTTCTCTCCTATTTAAACTCCTTAACCCCTCACTTTTGTCGTCTCTCTTTTAGTTCCCTTACTACCTCTAAATGATAATAGTAGACTCCCTCCTCCATTGATTTTTCAAGTTTAAACAAAAAATCAAGTCAAACAGTGCAAAGGTGCATAGATCTTTTAGTCGGATACTGCTTTCTGGAAGAGATTGGATTCAGATCCAAAGGAGTTCGATAGATTTAGCATTCAAGGTGTTACCATTAACCTATAACCAGGGTAATATTCCTACACACATACATAGATATATATATGTGCGCGTGTGTGTGGGTCACTTATAATAGATTCTAAAACATTTATCCAAAACATTACATCAAAATGAGTTTATAAAATACTCTGAAACTTGGAAAAACCATGTTTTCCTTGTATTTTAAAAGTAAACCTCTTCTTTAAAAATTCATAAAAACCACCAACCACTTTTTAAATACTCTAATAAGAGTTAGAAAATACATGTAAAAAGAATTAAACAAAATACTTAAATTTAAATATCGTTTCAAACCTTTAAAGTCCAAAACAAAGGCTAAAACGGGGAAGTTTTGCACAAGTGTAAGTTTGGCCACTTTTCTATATGTTACTCAACTTTTCAACATTCAAACTTTTTATAGCAGTAAGCATACATATAAGACATCGTAAAAATGGTGAGAAACCCTTAAGGATCTCTCTACAAAGTTCCATAGAAATTAAACACAAGGCAATTCCTAAGTACATCTATATTGACTATCGCTATAAGAGAACTTTTAAATTCAAGTCCAACCCAACCAAGTTCAACTACAACCTATATACTTTGTTCCAAATGCTGCAAGTCATACAAGTCCATTTAAGTCCATACATATGGATTACATATGCAATTTGCTTTCAAAGACAGAATTGAAAGAATATTACAAACATATATCAATATTACAACATGTATCAATATCCATTCAATCATAAAGCATTAATTAATCACAAGAAAACATACATAACATATTTTCATTCAAGGTGGTGTGTTTGCTCGCCCTTAAGCAGGTGAACAAGCAAGTCCAAGTAATCAAGTCCTTCTTCTACTTCGCAAACATCTTACTTCCTTCCCTCTCCTTGCTTTAGTACTTTCCTTAATCCTAAACACCCTTTTATTGCTCATGGCCTTCAATGGAGAGGGTAACTTGCTTTACTTCTATATGATCTAACTTGGTAGGAGATGTTGTGATGTTGTCCTAAGCCTCTAGTCCAAGTTTGAGTTGATTTGGAGTTGTTTTGAAAATTAATTTTTTTTAGGAAATTATGTAGAGAAGGATAAAAAAAATATAATTTTAAAATTGTAAATTTGCAAAGGAGAATCAAAGAGGTATGCCACTCTTATATGGGCTTCATGTGGGTATTGCCTTCTATAACACCTTATATTTTTAATAACATTATTAGGATATTTAATTAGCTAAATTACATAAAATAATGTGATGATTAGAGGATTGAGATTTGTAATTAATAAGGGTAGTCGTGCCTTGATAACAAATGAACTAAAATAAAGTAGTTAAGCATAAAAGGTGAGGGAAGAATAGGAAAACGAGCATTCTAATACCTTAAACCCTTAGTCGTGTATCCTATCATTCAAATCATTTGCAAAAAATTAAACAAAGAGGTCGGCCATCATCAGAAGCAACTAGAGGAAGATAAAAGAATCAAGGGGGAACTTAATCAACTTAAATCCATTCAAATCTCAAACTCTTTAATCTTAAAGGCTAAGGTGAATGATGACTACATCTCATTTTTCTAATTGTTTTCGATCTTAAGATGAATCCAAAGTATTTTGCATGATTATGTTATCTTTCCGAATGATTGATTGTTTGTATATGCTTGTTGATGATTTATGCTTAATCATATAGCTTTTATGACATGTTTTAATGTGAAAACCCTACTAAATGAAATCTAAATATCTTGATATTTTAGATATAGATCAGAAATAATTTTTTAGATATGGGTTTCAATTTTTATAATTTTTCGAATTAATGTGGATTTTACATTAATTTCCTAGTGTAGAAAATGGTTATTTGGGTTTCAAATTACTTACGGCCAAATAATTAATATTTTGGGTCTAGAATTCAGATATGTTAGAAAACATATTAAAAATGATTTTCTGGAACTTTTATAGAATTTTCCTAAGTATTTTGATAGATATATGAAATTATTTAAGGTACGGGACTTAAATGTTTTATATATTTTGAAACGACCCGCCTTTCTCTCCACAGAAAGACGCACCATTTTTAAGAAAGAAAGGGACAGAAAAGAGAAAAGATAGAGAAGAAAGAAAGAACAACATCAGAATCTAAACAGCGGAACGAATAAATTATATTAATCACATAGTATCATATACATCAGAGTTACACAGCTTATACAACACACACTAGACAGTTATAAACACCTGTCTAGTTATACAACTCAATATACAATACAGACAAATGACTCAGAGAACACACAACGGAATACTATATATCTAAACGTTGAAGCCTCCTGCTTCATTGCTCCTCCAGAATTCGTCAAACCTAACCTGAATCCCTTGGCTACTCGTAAAATTTTGAGTACCCAAGAATTTAAGAAAAACAGAATAAACTCCGGGGCAGACATGGATCTGGTGTGAGTAAACGGGTAAAGTTGCTTAACTTTAAAAACCTTTTGAAAGAAAAGGAATCACGTAAGATTCCCCACACATAAACATGGGTAAGTTTTTACCTTACGCTAACCAAAATATTTGATAGGAAATTCAGTGATATTATAATAGGGTCTAGGGTTTTCAAATAAATATGAAATAGCCGAAATTGTTACATTTATTAAGTTCCAACTACTAGCCACAAAAGTGGGTAATACAATCAAATCGTATGGCACTTATTGGATTTTGGATTCCATACAATGGCAGAGCTACTGGGGTACCGCCCGTCATAGTACGGGGCCTAGATCACCGTACCGAGGATCACTTCCAATCCCCTGTAACACAAAGCCGGAACCATTCCTTACTGAACAGTTCGGAATAAGATAACCCCGCGGTTGTAGCTAGCAATCGCCCACACATCCGAATAAAAAGGGACTCTAGACAGGGGTTCATCTCATCCTACTTGGGCATGACCCACTTAGCCTTGCTACACCTCCCCTATTTTAGCCATTCCCGATTGATGAGGCTTGAGGCTACGATTACCTTTATAGAACACATCCCTTAGAATGCTTATCGTCCACCTGACGATGTTCTGAAAGCATTCAATCCATACAAGTTCATTCCGGGTTCGAACGAAACCGAAGGCATTATCTCGTTACACTCATTTTGGAATCACCCTCAGAGTTAACGACAATAACCCTCGCACTCTGAATCTTCATCTTCACTTGAGATTCACGACTTATCGTCAATTTGGATCGATGTGGTTTTCGGATACCCAAATATGGAAACCCGATCCCGGTCTCATCGAAATCCAAAATGTATCTTTTAGGTCCAAGTTGTTTAAGGTTAAACAATTCAATTCTATTATCTATATACACACAGATAGATAATTCAAAATATCATAATAGATAATCTACTTATCATCACAATAGATAATTCATGTTATCAACACAAATAGACAACTCATACTATCATCTCAATGCAACCAAGGCATCCATATCCTATATCACACATATCTCATCAGAGATATCAACAACCAAGCCATTCAATATAAATCAGCCATCCATAAGAAATGATCTATAAATCACACCATTTATAATTAATTTAAAATGGATTAAATTAATTACTTTATCTCTTAATTAATTTAAAATAAATTAAATTAATTACCTTCATCACAATAAATCTTGCTTACTTATCCATTAATTAAACTAATTAATTAATCATTATCTTAATTAATCAACCTTGATTAATCATCCTTAATTACATTAAGTAATTTACCTTTAATTAATTACAAAAATTAATTATCTTCAAACCATTAAGTAATTAACCTTAATTACTCTATTAATTATAATTAATGATATTAATCCTTAATTAATTACAATTAATTGCCTTATAATAACTTATTATAGATTAATTAATCTTAATTAATAAATACTTAATTATTCTCATTAATCACATTATTTAATGAACCTTAATTAATTACTTCCATTAATTAATTAACTATAATTAATTGCCTTATTCTTTGATTAATTACATTAATTAATCATGCTTGAATTAATTAAATCAACTTTAATAATTATAGATAGTAATAAATTACTGTTAATTACTTCTTAATTACTTTTATAAATCCTTTGATTTATTACACCAAGTAATAAATCCTTAATTACTTTACCAAGTAATTATCCATTTAAAATTACTCCCTATTAAATAATTTCCCTTCTCTCAATTACCTCCAGTAATTCATCAATTACTTACCTTAAGTAATTACTCTTATCAAATCTCATTAAGTAAGCATGCTTAATCAATTATCATGTGACTATCTTTAATTAATTAACATATTAATTAACTTAACTTAATCACATTCATCTCATAAATCATAACCAAGTAATTCATCCCTTGATCACTTTTAAACCAAATTAATCCTTAATTACAGATTAATTATCCTTCAACTATTAATTCATAAACCTTAATTATTAATCAATCTTTTAATAGAAAGTAATCAATCCCTACTTACTTTTATAATTAATTAATTAACCTTAATTAACAAATTAATTATCTCTTAATCATTAATTAATAAAACTTAATTATTAATCAACAATATTAATTACAAATTAATTAATCCATAATTATAATTAATCAATCCTTGATTACAATTAATTAACCTTTAATAATAGTTAATTAATTCTTAATTAACTTGCATTATAGATTAATAACCTCTTAATTATTAATCAAGAAAACCCAATTATTACTTAATAAAACTTTATTAAGCATTTCTTAATTACTAGTTTAATTAACCCTTAATTACTTAATCAATTAATTATAATTACAAATTAATCAATCTATCATAATTATTAGTTAATTAAATTAATAATTATCCTTAATTAATTACCTAATTAACCCTTTTTAACAATTAATTTAATTAATTAATTAAACTTCAAATTTCTTAATTAACTTAATTAATTACAACTCATTAAAACTTAATTGCACTTAAGATAAAACATTATCTTTAATTATCTTTGAAACATTTTATCTTAACAACTAACTTTACTAAATTAAATCATTAATTTAGTTTAAAATATAAAGTAATCATTAATTACTCACCTCTAATTATTAATTAACAATCCATAATTTCAAGTTAATATATCACTTTGAAAACTTTAATCGTCAATTTATAAATCATTAATCATTAACTAATTCAATAAATAGAACACTCTTTAATTATTACATTTATTATCAATCTTATATTAAGTTTTTAAGATAGATCATTTCCTTATTAATTTCCTTTTATATTTCAAATTAAGTTTGAACATAACCTTAAGGATTTAAATTAAAACATTTTAAAACAAATCATACAAATTTATTTATACAAACAATTCATTTCAAAGAAATTAATTTCAAGAAATTGATTTAGCTTAATTATTAAAATTTAAAACTTACTTTATTTTAAATTTAAAACTGGTTAAACATTTTACTTTGGGTTTGACCCATGTGTACTTGAAACAAAAACCAAGTACATCATCTTTTTTTAAAGTTTTCAAAGGTTTAGTTTATATTTTAAATTTTTAAGAACCTGTAACAATTGAAACTACAGGCTACCACTCCATACAACTCAAGTTTAAACTCGAGTTGTTAACCTAAACGCACAGAGCTTCCTTCGAGTCGCCCACTAACCATCTTCCCAGACACCGAATCAACATCGTGCACCTGCACTAGCGCCGGAGCCTCTTTCGACCATCGACGACCCCGTCGCCAAGTCACCGAACAACCCTACGAGCACCTACGATCAACAAAGCACCATCTCATGCCTCGATTCAAAATCGAGTACCCCAGAATGAACTGAGACCCAAACCCATCATCAGCAAATCCTCTGAATCCTCGATTCCGATCATGATGACCGCTACGATTCCGGCTATGGTTTGCCGACCCACCGCGCTTCCACTTTCCAGAATCTTATGCAACTCGAATCACTATAAGTAAAGCAATGATTCAATTTCGCGGTTAGACCCAAAACTAGGTTTAGAACCTAGATCGTCACGCCTCCGTCACCATAGTGAACTGGAAGCTCATCTGACATTTTCTCATACCCCTAGATCCTTCCTCTATCTCCACCCAAGATCCCGATCACCATAGATGTTCTGATCATCAGAAATCGACCAGAAACTAAATTCCAGTTAATCACCAAATTCTTACTCATTTAAATTTTAAAAATTGTGATTTTTGTCTTAAAAATCCTAAGTTTCCGAGATGATCTAAGATATATACTTGAATCAATATAAATTAACATTTGATTTTATTACATTTTAAGATTCCAACTGTATTTTCTTGTTTCAGTAATTTTCTAAACATAAAATACTAGAACTTGTTTTGAAAACTAGATGATGTTTAAACTAAAATAGCTTGATTTAAACACCATAGTTTCACAGTGATTAAACTAAGAGTTTAAATTTTTATTTTTATTTTGTTTGATTAAAATCTATGTAATCAGAAGAAAGAAACAGAGAGGTTCAAACAACCAGACAAGTATATTCAAATACATTCATATACACAGATTTATACTTCTATCTTCACATGCAAGACATCATCATCATAGAAATTTGTCAAGCAATAGATAATCAACCACTTAAGTTTTTAGTAAAACTGTTTACTCACCATGGGAAATGCAGAGCTTTAGAAAATGGATTGAAATTTACATGCATTTGTATTTGATTCCAGAAAACTGAATTCTTTGATTTTCTTTAAACTGAAATGCTTCAGGTTTGCATTTTGAAAACTTGTATTGCTTGAATTTTTTTTGAAATGGTTGTGATTTATAAAACTGGAGTGCTTGCTTCAGGTTACAAATCTGAAGATGTTCCTTGCTTTGAAAATTTGTTACAGGTTGACTTGCTAGAACTTTTGAAAACAAGTTGCAGGCTTGCAGTTTTGAAGGTGTTCCAGGTTTAATGATTTGTTTTGAGGAACATGTTGCAAGCTTAATCTAAGGAGTGCTTTGATCTTGTATTACTGGTTTGAGAAGATCACAGATTTTCTTTGAAAATTGGTTTACAGGTCTGGTTTTCTTAACTTTGAGAAGAAGATAGTAAAAAGAAAATGAGAAGGAAGATTAGGAGTGTATATAAGTAAATTTAGATTTATTAAAATTAAAAGAAATTCAAATAAAGGTGACACATGTCTTTAACTTATATTAATATGTTAACACTTGTTACTTAAAAGGTTTAAAGTTTCAACACTTGTCCTAATTTATTTTTATATTATTTATAAATTATTTTAAAGGCTTTTAAATTAATTTTTCCTTATAAGTTTATACATATATTAATTATAAATGGTTTCTTATTAAATTTCTAATTAACAAATACATTTAATAATTTATAAACACTTTTCTAAATTTTATATAAATACAATTTTAAAAGAAAATAAAATAAAACCAATTATAATTTAAATAAAATTATATATAATATTGTAAACTCGTTTTTAAATGTTAAATTTATAAAGCTTATGTATTTATTCCTATTAAATAAATACTTTTCCAAATTTCTATAAACAAATTTCTTTAAAGAGGATAATATAAAATAATCTTATTTTTACATAAAAAATTTATCCATATAATTTAAATCCAAACTATATTATTATTTTTATTTTAAGATGTATGTATATTCCCTTAAATTCAAATTTTATATTCAAATTCAAAGTCAGTTTAAAATCCAATTTTAAAGTTAATTCAAATATATATATATATATCAATTTTAAACAAACTCATTATTATTTATAAATAATTTATTCTATTTAAAATTCAATTTGATACACAGATATATATGTTTAAACACATTTGTTAATTTTGAAAACAATAAATCAAGTTAGAATTTATTTACAATAACACAAACTTAAATAATTATTCTTATTTTAAAATCAATCTAAAATCATAATTTAAAACATCACATTTTTAATTATTTGGCTATTTATATTTGAAAATAACAATTTTTATCAATTTTAACAGTTTAATTAAGAGATTATCACATTTTAAATTCCTTGAAATTCCGGGGTATTACAATCGTCTCCCCTTAAAAGAATTTTGTCCTCGAAATTTGAAACAAAGATAATCCAAAGTTTTGTTTTATTTCAACCAATTCAAACATATATATCAGCCATGCATAACCAAACAAATAATTTCATCCAAACAACCAATTCAATCAAATAAACAACACTAGCTATCTGGACATAGATCCGGATAAGCTTCCTAAAATTATCTTGAGTTTCCCAGGTATAGTCACAGGGATACTCGCTCTACTAAATCCAACTAGCAATACTGCTAAGCTACTGAGCTCCTACTCATTTAGATCTATAATCTGCACAAGATATCAGGCCACAGACAAGACTGATCAACAACAAAATCCTTCACAGAACTACTGTTCCAAAACCAGTGATGGACCAGACACGTACTCCCTCAGAGACACGTGAAATACCTTGAATCCCAGTCTTCCAAACTGGAAATTCAACTTTGCGGACCGAAGCACTTATCCTTATAAAACTCAGAAGAATCCAATATACCTCGGAGCTTACCTCATAATCTTATCAAATCTTATTGCTCCTTTTACCGGAGAAAATCTCAACAGAAACAAAGTCTCCAACTTCGGATTCCTAATTCCTCCGTCTCTTAACCTCAAAACTCTACTTACGATCCTGGGCTGTTCACAGATCCTTTCCGATCATCTCAACCTTCGCTGATGCTTCTACAAACAAACTGGATTAAACAACTCAATAAACTAATCCTCATAAGATCTACCCAAAATCAAAACCACAAACTCCACTTTAGAATCATCAGAAGACTACAACCTACTTCTCCTGTCCGGAAAAGACAGAACAGGATCACTCGCCAACTTGCCTCAGATCTTGAAAAACTCCAGTAGAAACTCTCTAATCCAAAACACTGCAACTCTCGGTTGCTTCTACTCTAGAACAGCTGTCATGTTGCTTCCGCTGCACAACTCTGATCTGGAGCAGATGAGAATGCCGTCGATGAGCACAGGCACATACTAGACGGCACATCCCAAAATTATGGTTCAACAGAAGTTCCAAGAAATACAGAGCTACTTCACCAAAAACCTTCCTCCAGAAGCTATCCTTCTACCTAGCTGAATTAACGATAGCTTCACGAACCAAGTCAATACGTAACTCAATCCTCAATGTAGGCAAATCTCTAACTTCCCTGAAGATATCCGGAAAATCTTCGACAACTCCATAACTCCTACATCCTCTGGAGATGCCACAAACCCAAGCAAAAGATTATCTAATATAATCACCCAAACTATCGCAAATCACTTTTGCGATCCACCAATCCAATATCCAAGATACTGTTCCCTCTTCACCAATCAGAACAGCTTATCCTTAACCAACTAGTCCATCGAAGAAACGGGTCCTCTCTGCTGCTTCTGAATTCCACCTCTAGGAAACTGCTAAGACAAAAAGATCTTTCTGCTGGAACACAGAACACTCCCGAGCTGCAGCGCTAACACAGATGCCAAAGACTTCTTAATCCAAAGCTCCTTGAGAATCTCGGACTTCTAACCAGGCACAAACATCCTGCTGAACCCAACCTCAGTACTGAAGCAGGCACCCTTCCTTATACTTGCTCCGAAAGAAAACATCTTCGGTGACATCCATAGTCACTGTGTCTCATCACGCAGCTACTACTTCCTGGGGTTACCAATATACCATCACTTGCTTCTGACAGATCCAAACTCTCAAAAATCCGCTCACATGAGCGCGATCAAACTTACTACTTACATTTCAATGATAGACTCTGAACCTAAATAGGTTTCCTTTAGAGATCAATGAAATCCTTACACCAAACTGTAAAGCTTACTTGAGACAGTATTAGGTCTACAATCTCGATCGATACACTTCCAACCTCAAACATTCAAACTCCAACCATTAGTAGTCTGCTACACACCACTACCTTATCTACCTTTATAACTCATATTGGAAAACCCGAACAGGTAACCCAAGGGATAGGTAGAAATAGATGTGTGTGTGTGTGTGTATAATTATATATATATATATATATATAAATTACAGGTACGCTCTCTCAAGAAAGACACCACCACAGAGCCTAGGTATTCGCTCAACCTAAGCTCTGATACCAAGTGAAACGACCCGCCTTTCTCTCCACAGAAAAACGCATCATTTTTAAGAAAGAAAGGGATATAAAAGAGAAAAGACAGAAAGAAAGAAAGAAAGAACAACATCAGAATCTAAACAGCGGAACGAATAAATTATATTAATCACATAGTATCATATACATCACAGTTACACAGCTTATACAACACACACTAGACAGTTATAAACACCTATCTAGTTATACAACTCAATATATAATACAGACAAATGACTCAGATAACACACAGCGGAATACTATATATCTAAACACTGAAGCCTCCTGCTCCATTACTCCTCCGGAATTTGTCAAACCTAACCTGAATCCCTTGGCTACTTGTAAAATTTTGAGTACCCAAGAGTTTAAGAAAAACAGAATAAACTCCGGGTCAGACATGGGTCTGGTGTGAGTAAACGGGTAAAGTTTCTTAACTTTAAAAACCTTTTGAAAGAAAAGGTATCACGTAAGACTCCCCACACATAAACATGGGTAAGTTTTTACTTTACGCTAACCAAAATGTTTGATAGGAAATTCAGTAATATTATAATAGGGTCTAGGGTTTTCAAATAAATATGAAATAGCTGAAATTGTTACATTTATTAAATTCCAGCTACTAGCCACAAAAGTGGGTAATACAATCAAATCCGATGGCACTTATTGGATTTTGGATTCCATACAATGGCAGGGCTACTGGGGTACCGCCCGTCACAGTACGGGGCCTAAATCACCGTACCGAGGATCACTCCCAATCCCCTGCAACACAAAGCCAGAACCATTCCTTACTGAATAGTTTCAAATAAGATAACCCCGCGGTTGTAGCTAGAAACCGCCCACACAACCGAATAAAAAGGGACTCTAGACAGGGGTTCATCTCATCCTACATGGGCATGACCCACTTAGCCTTGCTGCACCTCCCCTGTTTTAGCCATTCCCGGTTAATGAGGCTTGAGGCTACGATTACCTTTATAGAACACATCCCTTAGAATGCTCATCATCCACGTGACGATGTTCTGAAAGCATTCAATCCATACAAGTTCGTTCCTGGTTCGAACGAAACCGAAGGCATTATCTCGTTACACTCATTTTGGAATCACCCTCAGAGTTAACGACAATAACCCTTGCACTCTGAATCTTCATCTTCACTTGAGATTCACGACCTACCATTAATTTAGATCGATGTTGTTTTCGGATATCCTAATATGGAAACCTGATCCCGGTCTCATCAAAATCCAAAACGTATCTTTTAGGTCCAAGTTGTTTAAGGTTAAACAATTCGATTCAATTCTATTATCTATATATACACAGATAGATAATTCAAAATATCATAATAGATAATCTACTTATCATCACAACAGATAATTCATGTTATCAACACAAATAGACAACTCATACTATCATCCCAATGCAACCAAGGCATCCATATCGTATATCACACATATCTCATCAGAGATATCAACAACCAAGCCATTCAATATAAATCAGCCATCCATAAGCAATGATCTATAAATCACACCATTTATAATTAATTTAAAATGGATTAAATTAATTACTTTATCTCTTAATTAATTTAAAATAAATTACATTAATTACCTTCATCACAATAAATCTTTCTTACTTATCCATTAATTAAACTAATTAATTAATCATCATCTTAATTAATCAACCTTGATTAATCATCCTTAATTACATTAAGTAATTTACCCTTAATTAATTACACAAATTAATTATCTTCAAACCATTAAGTAATTAACCTTAATTACTCTATTAATTAGAATTAATGATATTAATCCTTAATTAATTACAATTAATTACCTTATAATAACATATTATAGATGAATTAATCTTAATTAATCAATCCTTAATTATTCTCATTAATCACATTAATTAATGAACCTTAAGTAATTACTTCCATTAATTAATTAATTATAATTAATTACCTTATTCCTTAATTAATTACATTAATTAATCATGCTTAAATTAATTAAATCAACTTTAATAATTATAAACAGTAATAAATTACTCTTAATTACTTCTTAATTACTTTTATAAATCCTTTGATTTATTACACCAAGTAATAAATCCTTAATTACTTTACCAATTAATTATACATTTAAAATTACTCCCCATTAAATAATTTCCCTTGTCTCAATTACCTCCAGTAATTCATCAATTACTTACCTTAAGTAATTACTCTTATCAAATCTCATTAAGTAAGCATACTTAATCAATTACCATGTGACTATCTTTAATTAATTAACAAATTAATTAACTTAACTTAATCACATTCATCTCATAAATCATAACCAATTAATTCATCCCTTAATCCCTCTTAAACCAAATTAATCCTTAATTACAGATTAATTATCCTTCAACTATTAATTAATAAACCTTAATTATTAATCAATCTTTCAATACAAGTAATCAATCCCTACTTACTTTTATAATTAATTAATTAGCCTTAATTAACAAATTAATTATCTCTTAATCATTAATTAATAAAACTTAATTATTAATTAACAATCTTAATTACAAATTAATTAATCCATAATTATAATTAATCAATCCTTGATTATAATTAATTAACCTTTAATAATAGTTAATTAATTCTTAATTTACTTGCATTATAGATTAATAACCTCTTAATTATTAATCAAGAAAACCCAATTATTACTTAATAAAACTTTATTAAGCATTTCTTAATTACTAGTTTAATTAACCCTTAATTACTAAATTAATTAATTAATAATTACAAATTAATTAATCTCTAATCATTAATTAATCCATCATAGTTATTAGTTAATTAAATTAATAATTATCCTTAATTAATTACCTAATTAACCCTTTTAATAATTAATTAAATTAATTAATTAAACATAAAATTTCTTAATTAACTTAATTAATTAAAACTCATTAAAACTTAATTATACTTAAGATAAAACATTATCTTTAATTATCTTTGAAACATTTTATCTTAACAACTAACTTTACTAAACTAAATCATTAATTTAGTTTAAAATATAAAGTAATCATTAATTACTCACCTCTATTTATTAATTGAAAATCCTTAATTTCAAGTTAATATGTCACTTTGAAAATTTAATTGTTAATTTGTAAATCATTAATCATTAACTAATTCAATAAATAAATCACTCCTTAATTATTACATTTATTATCAATCTTATATTAAGTTTTTAAGATAGATCATTTCCTTATTAATTTCCTTTTATATTTCAAATTAAGTTTGAAAATAACCTTAAGGGTTTAACTTAAAACATTTCAAAACAAATCATACAAATTTATTTATACAAACAATTCATTTCAAAGAAATGAATTTCAAGAAATTGATTTAGCTTAATCATTAAAATTTAAAACTTACTTTATTTTAAATTTAAAACTGGTTAAACATTTTACTTTGGGTTTGACCCATGTGTACTTGAAACAAAAACCAAGTACATCATCTTTTTTTAAAGTTTTCAAAGGTTTAGTTTATATTTTAAATTTTTAAGGACCTGTAACAATTGAAACTACAGGCTACCACTCCATACAACTCAAGTTTAAACTCGAGTTGTTAACCCAAACGCACAGAGCTTCCTTAGAGTCGCCCACTAACCATCTTCCCAGACACGCGAATCAACATCGTGCACCTACACCAGAGCCGGAGCCTCTTTCGACCATCGACAACCCCGTCGCCAAGTCACCGAACAACCCTACGAGCACCTACGATCAACAAAGAACCATCTCATGCCTCGATTCAAAATCGAGTACCCCAGAATGAACTGAGACCCAAACCCATCATCAGCAAATCCTCTGAATCCTCGATTCCGATCATGATTACCGCTACGATTCCGGCTATGGTTTGCCGACCCACCGCGCTTCCACTTTCCAGAATCTTATGCAACTCGAATCACTATAAGTAAAGCAATGATTCAATTTCGCGGCTAGACCCAAAACTAGGTTTAGAACCTAGATCGTCACGCCGTCGTCGCCACAGTGAACTGGAATCTCACCTGACATTTTCTCATACCCCCATATCCTTCCTCTATCTCCACCCAAGATCCTGATCACCATAGATGTTCTGATCATCAGAAATCGACCAGAAACTAAATTCCAGTTAATCATCAAATTCTTACTCATTTAAATTTTAAAAATTGTGATTTTTGCCTTAAAAATCCTAACTTTCCAAGATGATCTAAGATATATACTTGAATCAATATAAATTAACATTTGATTTTATTACATTTTAAGATTCCAACTGTGTTTTCTTGTTTCCAGTAATTTTCTAAACCTAAAATACTAGAACTTGTTTTAAAAACTAGATGATGTTTAAACTAAACTAGCTTGATTTAAACACCATAGTTTCATAGTGATTAAACTGAGAGTTTAATTTTTTTTGTTCGATTAAAATCTCTGTAATCAGAAGAAAGAAACAGAGAGGTTCAAACAACCAGACAAGTATATTCAAATACATTCATATACACAGATTTATACTTCAATCTTCACATGCAAGACATCATCATCACAGAAATTTGTCAAGCAACTGATAATTAACCACTAAAGTTTTGAGTAAAAATGTTACCCACCATGGGAAATGCAGAGCTTTAGAAACTGGATTGAAATTTACATGCATTTGTATTTGATTCCAGAAAACTGAATTCATTGATTTGCTTTAAACTGAAATGCTTCAGGTTTGCATTTTGAAAACTTGTATTGCTTGAATTTTTTTGAAATGGCTGTGATTTATAAAACTGGAGAGCTTGCTTCAGGTTGCAAATCTGAAGATGTTCCTTGCTTTGAAAATTTGTTACAGGTTGACTTGCTAGAACTTTTGAAAACATGTTGCAGGCTTGCAGTTTTGAAGGTGTTCCAGGTTTAATGATTTGTTTTGAGGAATTTGTTACAAGCTTAATCTAAGGATTGTTTGATCTTGTATTACTGGTTTGATAAGATCACAGATTTTCTTTGAAAATTGGTTTACAGGTCTGGTTTTCTTAACTTTGAGAAAAAGATAGTAAAAAGAAAACGAGAAGGAAGATTAGGAGTGTATATAAGTAAATTTAGATTTTATTATAATTAAAAGAAAATTCAAATAAAGGTGACACATGTCTTTAACTTATATTAATATATTAACACTTGTTACTTAAAAGGTTTAAAGTTTTAACACTAGTCCTAATTTATTTTTATATTATTTCTAAATGATTTTAAAGGCTTTTAAATTAATTTTTCCTAATAAGTTTATACATATATTAATTATAAATGGTTTCTTATTAAATTTCTAATTAACAAATACATTTAATAATTTATAAACACTTTTCTAAATTTTATATAAATACAATCTTTAAAAGAAAATAAAATAAAACCAATTATAATTTAAATAAAATTATATATAATATTGTAAACTCATTTTTAAATGTTAAATTTAAAAAGCTTATGTATTTATTCCTATTAAATAAATACTTTTCCAAATTTTTATAAACAAATTTCTTTAAAGAGGATAATATGAAATAATCTTATTTTTACACAAAAACTTTATCCATATAATTTAAATCCAAACTATATTTTTATTTTTATTTTAAGATGTATGTATATTCCCTTAAATTCAAATTTTATATTCAAATTCAAAGTCAGTATAAAATCCAATTTTAAAGTTAATTCAAATAAATATAGATATCAAGTTGAAAAAAACTCATTGTTATTTATAAATAATTTATTCTATTTAAAAGTCAATTTGATACATGGATATATATATATTTAAACACACTTATTAATTTTGAAAACAATAAATCAATTTAGAATTTATTTACAATAACACAAACTTAAATAATTATTTTTATTTTAAAATCAATCTAAAATCATAATTTAAAACATCACATTTTTAATTGTTTGGCTATTTATATTTGAAAATAACAATTTTTATCAATTTTAAACAACTTAATTAAGAGATTAACACATTTTAAATTCCTAGAAATTTTGGGATATTACATATTTAAAAAGAGGATGGGTATTTTATAAATAAATTAAATTCTTTATTTCTACAATATTGGTAGCACTTTTAAAAAAGAAAATTAGCAACCAACAATATTTTGACAAAGAAGGCACGTTAGTTGAAAAGAAACTCTTTTTAAAGTAAAAATCAGTTTTTACATGCTTTAAGCATGTTTCGCCACTTTCGGCATAGGGGTTCCAACCAAGTACTTCCACCTCCATGCCATCAAAACCAATGCACATTGTAACAATAAATTGGTACAGAGTGAATTGGACTAAGGCGGAAGGCACTAGATCGAGACCAAAGGTTCCGAAGGGGTCAAAGCGTGTCTTTGCTTTTAAATAAAAATGCGCCTGCTTTGCTTTCGAAGGGTATGCTTTCGACTTAGTGGCTTTCAAATGAGTCAAATGTTTTAAAGGAAAGGTTTTGAATGGGTTGTATCTCTTGTTTTAAGTAAATGCTTTCGTCGGGGTTGAAACCTTAGCTGCCGCTTTTCATCCTTTCGACACCAATGGTTTCAGAAGGTATATTATGCTTTTAAAATTTAGCCACTTCTCCAATGCTTTCGGAAGGTTGGTTTCGACACCATCACTTCTTTGCTTAGGAAATGCTTTCGATGCTTTCGACTTAAATGTTTTATGACCCTTTTGCTTTATTGAAGGTAGAACCCAAATGGTTTCGACGGGTTGATTTTAATGGTTTCGAAAGGTGTTTCCACATGTTTTACTTGAACCCAAAGGCTTTCGAAAGGTTTGATGTTTTATTGATTTTGAAAGGTTTTAAAGAATGGTTCCAAATGGGTGGTTCCCCAATGGTTTCGAAACGTTTGAAAGGAAAGGATTTCCAATGTATTCAAAAGGTAATGTTTAAAGGTTTTGAAGAAGGATGTGGTTTTAATGCTTTCTAAGGAATGGTTTTTCAATGTTTCCGAAAGGAAGATCATGAATGATTTCGAAAGGGGTACTTTCAAAGGTTTAAATGTTTTCATCAACAAAGATTCGAGTAAAGTATATATAACATGGCAAGGTGATTTGAGTAAAACATAGAGTATATATTTTCCTTGTTTAAGTTTGGTTTAATGGTTTTAAATCATTTTGAGAAGAAAATGTTTTCAAGGAAAATTTAAGGGAAGATTACCCTAGGTAAAATGATTCGGATATTAGAATACCAGATGGGACCGGTACAGGGCCGCGCCCTAGTTGGGCTTTTTCACAAGTAAGACTAAACTTATTATTACATATAGAAGGAAATATATATTTGTATATAGATAGGTTATTTATGTGCCTGCAAAACCATTAGGATAAGGTGACCCTATGAGATGTTAATCTAGGGACAGACCGTCCAGAAGAGGTGCATTTAACAGATAGTTAAGGACAGACCGTCTAGAAGAGGAGTGTCTAACAGGTGTTAGATTATTTTTATTATATTGTCCGGTATTCCCAGTCAGCCAAAGGTTAGTAGTTAGCCAAAAAAACTATTGTGTTCAGATAGATAGTTCATTTGTTATCTGATATGTATGTTTACATAATAATGCTTTATGGTTTTAAGAAGTTTTGGTTGCAGGATAAATGTTTGCAAAAGATATGTTTTAAAAGGATATTAGTGAGGGGAAACCCGTTCCTCTAAGCGGCATATTCTCGCTTAATGTCAAATAACCAGGATGTATGGTATTACTCACACCAGACTTTATGTCTGACTCGAAGTTTATGTTTCCCCTTAAACTCTCGGGTGCTCAAAATTGATTTGATTGGGCCGAGGGTTGAGGTTTACAGGTTTTAGTAGGTTGATGAATAAAGCTTCCGGAGACAAACAGTAGCTGACATATAGCTATTTAGGAGTTACTGGTTTGTTTTTTTATTTCGTTGTGTTGTATTTAAGACAATTATGTTTGTATAGTACTCTGGTCAAGCAAAGGGAATCATCATATATCGCTTTTCGCATATCTATCTATATAATAATTATACTTTATCTGAACCTGAGAGATATGGGATTAAGTCATTTGAATGTAAAATATGTGTTTTGAAATGTAATCGTTAAAATGTAGTTTTTTTGAAATATGTGATTTTGTTTCATATTGAAGTGCTTCTGATATTAGGGATACAGTTAACATAGCCGTGTTTAGTCGTCGGAAGTTAATACTATGGACGACTACCGCATCTATAGCGCTTAGCTTTGGGCCTCTGGATATAGGATGTTACAATTTGGTATCAGAGCATAGGTTTTTGAAAAACTTTAACTAAAAATAATTTTGAAAACCTAATCCTAAAGAATTAGAGTAAAATTTGGGTATGAGATAACGCTATAGTAACGTACTTGTATTTGCTATATATATGTATACGCTATATCTTTAGTTTCCTATTTCTCTTTGGCTATTCTTCTATGTCTCATGAGGCTTGAATATAGATATGGGCACTAGAAGTAGAAGAGTTAATCTTAAAGGAAGCACCACCACAAATGAAAATGCCAGACCGAACATCGGGAGAAACCAAGGTCAGGCACAAGTAGGGAATGTTGGTGCTGGAGTCCCACAAGTGGATATGGGAGCTATGTATCAGTTTTTCATGAATATGATGCAGTGTTGCTACTGGAATGGTTGGAAGAAATTCTGGAGTAGGAGTTCAGGAAGTTCTGGTGGTCAAATATTATGCTATCTTGAGCAGAGATTATGCTAGAGGGAAGCCCTTTATTGGAACTGAGGATTCTATAGAAGTGGAGAACCGGTTGCTGCATTGTGAGGGGATCTTTACAGACATGGGGCTCAATGATGACAGAAGAGGAGGCTTGCTTTGAAATAGCTTCAAGGATTAGCTTTATTTTGGTGAATAGTGTGACGGCTGGAGTAAATGAGAAGGAGATGACACGGGCTGAGTTTCTGGGAAGGTTTCAGGACAGGTTCATGTCTGTGATGGCGTAGTCTGCTTTGCTCAAGAAGTTTGCTGAGTTGGAGCAGGGGAAGATGTCTATTTTGGAGTATACAAGAAGATTTGAGGAGTTGGCTAGGTATTCGTATGCTACTGTGAATACTGTGTTCAAGAGGAATGAGAAGTTCATAAGGGGGTTGAAGCCTAAGTTGGAGAGGGCTATATTACCTCATATCAGAGACCCTTGTTATGTGGTTGTAGAGATGGCTTTGAGACACGAGGAGATGCTTACTTGTCTAGAGACGAGGAAGGCGAAGAAGGTCCAGGTTAGGCAAGACTAGAAGAGGAAGTTCTTTCATAAGAAGGGTGCTCAGAAAGGTGGAGCAGCAAAGAAGGGAAAGTCTGAAGTTGTGTGCTTCAAGTGCAACAAGAAAGGGCATTTTGCACATGAGTATCGTACTGGAAAGGCGAAGGAAGTGATTGGGATGAAGAAGATCGGATGTTTTAACTGAGATAAGATTGGCCACTATAAGAATCAATGCAAAGAAGCCGCTAAGGAAGGAAGAGGCAAGGTATTTGCATTGGAGCCTGCTACATCAGGACCAACGACGCAGGAGAAAGGAAAGGCAGCATTGGGAGGTACGCTTCAGATTCATGGTATGTCTATTAGCGTTCATTTTGATAGTGGTACATTGCATTCTTTTGTATCTCATTTCTTGGTAGATAAGCTTAACCTAAAATCCACATACTGCGTTTCTTCCTTAAGGGTTGCATATTCGATAGGATGGTATGCGACACTTGGGATGAAGTGTGACTACTTAGAGTTTGATTTGCTAAGTCATACCTTTGTTTGTAGTTTTGCATACGTTTGACTTTGTAGGGTTCGAAATTATATCAGGTATGGATTAGTTAAGTAACTAAGATGCTAGGATATTTTGCCATGATAGGAAGATATCGCTTAGACACCCTAACGTTAGCGATCAGATTGTATATACAATAGAAAGCCCTAATTATGAGGTGAATGATTTGTTGGGCGTAGTTGAGTCGGAAGATGAGTTGAATCGCGTTTTCGTGGTTAGAGAATTAGCCGACGTCTTTGAGCCTGTAGTAGGATTGCCACCGAAACGAGCCATTGAGTTTTGGATGGATTTGGTGGTTGGAGTAGAACAGGTGAGTAGACCGTCAAGTAGGACGACACCTACAGAGATGAGGGAGCTAAAGGTGCAGTTGGTAGATTTGGAAAGCAAGAGTTTTATTAGGCCAAGTAGTTCTCCTTATGGAGCAACCGCAATGTTAGCTAAGAAGCCGGACAGATCGTTGAGGTTATATATCGATTATTGTAAGTTGAATGAGAAGACGATAAAGAATCGATATTCGTTACTTAGAATTGATGATTTGTTCAATCAGTTGAGTGGAGCCAAGGTATTTTCTCGGTTGGATTTGGAAACAGGTTTTCATCAGCTTAGAGCAGCAGAGGATAGTATTTCTTTGACGATGTTTAGAACTAGATATGGATCGTATGAATGGTTAGTGATGCCATTCGGACTAACTAATGCGCCGGCATTCTTTATGGATTTGATGAACCGAATTTTTCGAGAGTACTTGGTTAGGTTAGTGTTTGGTTTTTGTAGATGATATTTTGATATATTTTAAGGATAAAAGGGAACATGAAGTTCATCTTAGAGTTGTGCTTGAGATGCTGAGGCAGAATCTGCTGAAGGCGAAGTTTTTGAAGTGTCATTTCTGAAAGAAAGAAGTGGACTTTCTTGGTCACGTGGTTTTAGAAAAGGAATTGTTAGTCAATCCAGATAAGATCGAAACTGTAATAATTGGAAGAGATTAGAGAAGTTGACTGAGATTAGAAGCTTTCTAGGATTTGCTGGATATCATTGAAGGTTCATTCAGGATTTTTCGTGGATAGCAGCACCGATAACCAAGCTAACGCGAAAGGATGTGAAGTTTGTGTGGACCGATAAGTGTGAGGAAGCATTCCAAAGCTTGAAACACTTATTGATACATGCACTTGTAATAGTTTTTCCGGAGGAGAATCAAGATTTGGTAATTTATATAGATGCGTGTGGAACTGGATTAGGAGTTGTGTTGATGCAGAGAGATTAATTAATTGTCTATGTTTCTCGACAGCTTAGACCGCATGAGGTTAGATATCTAGCGCATGATTTGGAGTTGGCTGCAGTGGTTTTTGCTTTGAAGGTATTGAGGCATTACCTTTTGGGTGAGAGGTTTGAGCTTTATACGGATCATAAGTCGTTGAAGAATTTGTTCTCTCAAAAGGAGCTGATTACGAGACAACAGAGGTGGTTAGAGTTTTTAACCGCTTATGACTTTGGTATTGAGTACACACCAGGAAAGGGCAACAGAGTTGCAGACGCACTTAGTAGAAAGCATAAAAATGCAATGTTTGCAATGATAGCAGAGTGGAAATATTTGGAAGCGTTGTCAACTTGTAGAGTTCAGTGAAGATCTGAGGCTGGATCTAGTGACGGATCTGCTGTGTTATCTTGTTTATAAGTTTGACGAGTAGTGATTGAAAGGATTACTTCTAAACAAAAGGATGATTCGGTGTTGGCTGAACGGATCAAGAAGTTGACGAAAGAAATAGAGAGCAATGGCTTAAAGGATTTTAGTCTTGACTGGAATGGGTGGTTGAGAAAGAAAGGAAGGTTGTGTGTTCCGAATGTGGGAGACATTAGGAAGGAATTATTGGAGGAATGCCATCGTTCAAAGTTCAGTATTCATCCAGGAGGAACTAAGAGGTATCAAGATATGAAGCGAAGTTTCTCCTAGGAAGGTATGAAGGGCGACGTAGTCTTATGGGTGAAGCAGTGTTTGAACTGTCAACAGGTAAAAGCCGAACATCAAAAGCCAAGTGGGTTGCTATAGCCATTGGATATTCCGGTGTGGAAGTGGGATTCTATTTTTATGTATTATATTGACGGTTACCAAGATCTAGTAGAGGAAATGAAAGTATATGGGTCGTAGTGAGTAGATTGACCAAGAGTGCCCATTTCATTCCAGTTAAGTCAACTAGAACATCACCTATTTTGGCTAATTTATTTATAAGGAATATAGTTCGACTTCGTGAAATTCCTAGTAGTATAGTAAGTGATAGAGATTCTTTATTCACCAGTGAGGTTTGGAAGAGTCTATAAGAGATTTTGCGTCTAGATGAGTAACGCTTACCATCCACAGACCGATGGGCAAATGGAAAGAGTTAACAAAGTCTTGAAAGATTTGTTAAGATCTTGTGTATTAGATTTTGGAGGATCATGGGAAGACCATCTACACTTATTCAAATTTTTGTATAACAACGGTTATTAGACTATTATCGGGATGGCATCATTTGAAGCTTTATGTGGAAGGCCATGCAAATCATCAGTTTGTTGATTAGAGATCAAGAATATGTTTTTTCTTGGTCCGGATTTGGTTAGAGAAGCTGTGGAGATGAATGAGTTGATTCGAGCTAAGATGAAGGAAGCTCAGTCTAGGTAGAAGAGTTATGTAGATAGAAGACGGAAAGACTCAGAGTTCTCTGTTAGAGAGGATCGGGAAACTCGCATATAGAGTAGAGTTACCCAACAGTTTGGCAAGGGTCCATGATGTTTTTCATGTTTATCAGCTAAGGAAGTGTATTAGAGATCCGAAGTCTACTATAGCACCGACCGTGTTAGATGACTTAGTGGTAGAACCAGACTTGACTATAGTTAGAAAGCCGATTCGTATAGTCGCGAGAGATGAGAAGAGACTAAGGAACAAGACAATCAGATTAGTGAAAGTCCATTAGAACGACGATGAGAGAAACTATATTTGGGAGACTGAGAGTAGGATTAGAGACGCTTATCCTGATTTGTTTGATGGTATGTTTTACCTTTATGTTTGATTGTTGTGTACATTATCATAATTTCGACGATGAAATTCTTTAAGGAGGGGGATTGTAACAGTCCATATTTGTAGTAACATTATTGGGATATTTAATTAGCTAAATTAAATAAAATAATGTGATGATTAGGAGATTGAGCTTTGTAATTAATAAGGGTTAGTCGTGCCTTGATAACAAATGAACTATAATAAAATGGATATGTATAAGAGGTAAGGGAAAAATAGGAAAATGAACAAACTAATACCTTAAACCTTTAACTGTGTATCCTCACATTCAAACCATTTGCAAAAAATTAAACAAAGAGGTCGGCCACAATAGAAACAACTGGAGGAAGATAAAAGAATCAAGGGGGAGCTTAATCAACTTAATTCCATTCAATTCTCAAACTCTTTATTCTCAAAAGCTACATCTCATTTTTCTAATTGTTTTCGGTCTTAAGATGAACCTAAAGTATTTTGCACGATTATGCCATGTTTTTGAATGATTAATTATTTATATATGCTTGTTGATGATTTATCTTAATCATATAGGTCTTATGATACGTTCTAATGTTAAACCCTATTTAATGACATCCAAATGCCTTGTGGTTTTAGATATAGATCATAGATGATATTTTAGAGATGGGTTTCAATTTTCATAATTTTCTAAGTTAATGTGGAATTTATATTAATTTTCTAGTGTAGAAAATGATTATTTGAGTTTAAATTATTTACTGATAAATAATTAATATTTTGGGTTTGGAATTAATATATGTTTGAAAACATATTAAAAATGATTTTCTAGAATTTTTGTAGAATTTTCCTAAGTGATTTGATAAGTATATAAAATTATTTAAGGTATGAGACTTAAGTGTTTTATATATTTATAAAAGGAGAAGGGGTATTTTATAAATAAATTAAATTTTTTATTTTTGAAATATTGGCAGCACTTTTAGAAAATAAAATTAGCAACCAACAATATTTTGACAAACAAGATAGGGTAGTTGGAAAGAAATTCATTTTAAAGTAAAAATCATTTTTTACATGCTTTTAGCATGTTTCGCCACTTTTGACATAGGAGTTTCGACCAAGTACTACCACCTCCATGCCATCAAAACCAATGCACATAGTATCAGTAACTTGGTACATAGTAAATTGGACTAAGGCGGAAGGCACTAGGTCGAGACCAAAGGTTCCGAAGGGGTCAAAGCGTGTCTTTGCTTTTAAATGAAAACGCGCTTGCTTTGCTTTCGAAGGGTATGCTATCGGCTTAGTTGGCTTTCGGCTGAGTCAAATGTTTTAAAGGAAAGGTTTTAAACGGGTTGCGCCTCTTGTTTTAAGTAAATGCTTTCATCGGGGTCAAAACCCATTAGCTGCTGCTTTTCTTCCTTTCGACGCCAATGGTTTCAGAAGGTATACTTTGCTTTTAAAACGTAGCCGCTTCTCCAATGCTTTCAGAAGGTTGGTTTCGACACCATCACTTATTTGGTTAGGAAATGCATTCGAAAGAGTGCTTTCGACTTAAAAGTTTTATGACCCTTTGCTCTGTTGAAGGTATAACCCAAATGGTTTTGGAGAAATTAATTTTTAACGGTTTTGAAAGGTGTTTCCACAGTTTTACTTGAATCAAAAAGTTTTCGAAGGGTTTGATGTTTTATTACTTTCGAAAGGTTTTAAAGAATGGTTTCGAAGGGGTGATTCCCCGATGGTTTCGAAAGGTTTGAAAGGAAATGTATTCCAATGTATTCGAATGGTAATATTTAAAGGTTTTAAAGAAGGATGCTAAGGTCTTAATGCTTTCGAAGGAATGGTTTTCAATTTTTTCGGAAGGAAGAATATGAATGGTTTCGAAAGGGGTAATTTCAATTGATTCGAAAGGGATACTTTCAAAGGTTTAAATGTTTTCATCAATAAAGATTCGAGTAAAATATATATAACATGGAAAGGTGATTTTGAGTAAAGCGTAGAATATATATTTTCTTTTTTTAAGTTTGGTTTAAAGGTTTTAAATCAATTTGAGAAGAAGAGGTTTTCAAGGAAAATTTAAGGAAGATTATCCTAAGTAAAATGACTCAAATATTAGAATAACTGATGGGACTGGTATAGGGTCGCACTCTATACATTAGCTATTAGCCCCAGCTAATTTAGTCCAAAATTCGAGTGTGTAGGACTTTGTCACAAGTAAGACTAAAATTATTATTACATACAAAAGGGAATATTTATTTGTATACAGATAGGTTATTGGTATGCCCACAACACCATTAGGATCAGGTGACCCTAGGAGGTCCAGAAAAGAAGTATTTAACAGATAGTTAAGGATAGGCCGTCTAAAAGAGGAGTGTCTGATAGGTTCTAGATTATTATTTTTATACTGTCTGGTGGCCCGAGTCAGCCAAAGGTTAGTAGTTAGCCAAACAAAACTATAGTGTTCGAATAGATAGTTCATTTGTTACCTGATATGTATGTTTACGTATTAATGCTTTACAGTTTTAACAAGTTATGGTAGCAGGATAAAGGTTTGCGAAAGGTATGTTTTAAAAGGATATTAGTAAGGGGAAACACATTCCGCTAAGCGGTGTGGTCTCACTTAATATCAAATAACCGAGATGTACGGTATTACTCATGTCAAGCTTTATGTCTGAATTGAAGCTTTGTTTTCCCCTTAAACTCTCGGATGCTCAAAATTAATTTGTGTAGGCTGAGGGATGAGGTTTTATGGGTTTTAGTGTGTTGATGAACAAAGCTTCCGGAGACGAGTAAGTGGCTGATGGATAGCTATTTAGGAGTTGTTGTTTTATTTTTATTCCGCTGTGTTGTATTTAAGACAGTTATGTCTATATAGTACTCTGGTCAACCAAGGAGGCATCATCATATGTGGCTCTTGGCATATTTACGTAATAATTATATTATATGTGAACCTAGGAGATGATTGTGGATTATGTAATTTGAATGTGAAACATATGTTTTGAAATGTAATCTGCAAAATGTTGTTTTTTTGAAATCTGTGATTTTGTTTCATATTCAAGTGCTTCTGATATTATGCATACCATTAACATAGTCGTGTTAGTCACAGGAAGTTAATATTATGGACGACTGCAACATTTGTAGGGCTTAGCTTTGGGCGTCTAGATAGGGAATGTTACACCTTCACCCTCGCCTCCATCATGCCATGGAAGGCTCACTACCCTTACCTTCACCCCCACTCCATCATGCGATGGAAGGCCCATCCCCCTTCCCTCCACATGCTCCATCACATCTCCTTTCCTCCTCATTCTAACTAAATGACCAAAATATTCTTTTCGTACAAATAACTTGTTAACCCGCTTTAGAGCTGCAGCAGATTTTAATTGGACTTAGAAGATTGAAACAAGAAATGAAACAATTCACGGACTAGGAAACATAATTAGAATGAGTAGAAAAAACTTGGAGAAACTTCAACTAAATTGGAGCTAATTATATAGCTTGATATCGAGCTACATAGGTTGGTATCGACCTACCACTATGCACCTTTCCACTTCCTAAACTCCAAACATTTCCTACACCACTCTGTTTATTCATGATCAAGTGGTTTTCCCATGATTTGGATGACCAATTCCAAATATTGACAAGAAGAAAGTAAAGAACACAGCTATCAAAAAGATCGCTAGAATCAATCGAAAGTAGATAGAAAAGATCTTGAAACACATAAGACAGAAGATACAAGAGAAATACAAGTGAAAAAGTTCAACTTGCACCAAAAACCATAGGTCAGTACCGAGCCAAGGAGCTTAGGTCAGTACTAAGCTAAGGAGCTTAAGTCAGTACCGAGCAATTTATTACCGAGCTATGCTCTTGACTCTTGGTGTTGTGATTTCGCTTGTGTAACTTCGGGCTATCTCCTGGACCTCAGTGGAAGAAGGCTTCTAGACCTGTACACCTATTTTCCTATAAATACAAGCCTAACTACAACCAAAACGAGATTGGATTTCCTTTTCCATCTGAGTCTTATTCTTCTTCACTCCCATCCTCTACCTCTCAAGCACTCTAGAAACTCCGTTTTTAATCTGTGTTCCACTATATTGTGGTCTGATCTGAGACAATTAGTTGTAATCCAAAAAGAGAACAACTAATAAAAAGGATTAAAGTGGACGTAGGCCGAAGATTACACCGAACCACCATAAAAGTTCTTATGTCTCCTTTTATTTTTCTGCTTTTTCCTTTATTTTTACTAGAACTGGTGCTTTCATCTGATTTATGGGTGTTGATCCATTTTTTGGATTAACGTTTTGGTGCTTTCATTGAGAAGGAAGCTAGATTTCACAACCTAAAGCTTGGATCTGAAATTTAGAGAAGATGAAGTGACCTAACACTAGATTTAAGGTCGAAGCAAGCCAACCAGAGCATGGGGGCAGCCAGGATGTGTCCTTAAATTCTCATGAATCCATCTGTATGACCAAAGAAGAGATGGAGAAGATAATGAAGGAAATACATGATAGATTAATGACTTGACAACAAGAAATGCTTGAAGGATTTTTCTAAAGTATGAGATAACAAGGAATAACTAAACTACAAGAATTCAGAACCAAGTGCTAGGAGCTAATACTGAAACATTTGAAGTTGGAGCAAAGCAAACTGGAATGATGCCCCCACAAATAGTACTACTCGGTACCAACCCAAATAAACTCCATATCGAGAGAATTACACCCAAGGGAAACATTGGTGTGAACTTGGGACGTGTTGGAATGCCGGGAGCAAACATTGATGGAGCTAGATATACAAATCAGAATGCAAATGCGCAACAACCATAGGAATATATGCCATAGCTTCCCCATAGAAATGGGAGATAGAATGAAGCCAGGAGAGCAGATCAGAGTGCTAATGTGCAACCAAAGGAGTATATGCCAGAGTATATGTGGAAGTTCCCCTATAGGAACAGGGGGAAGAATAACTCTTTTGGTCAAAGACCTTCATTAGACGACGAAAACTGAGTTGTTGAATTGGTAAGGAGAATAGTTAGAGGTGGACCCCAGACAAGATTTTTGAGAACGTAAACAAGAGTCCATTCACTTATAATATCTGAAATGCAAGGAATCCTCCTGATTTTAAGCTTTCGACGCTAGAAATGTATGATGAAAAGACGGATCTGATGGTCCACCTAATGAGATATATCTGATATATGGAGGTGTTAGGTGCTTCAAAGGAGGTGATGGGATGGTGCTTCCTATTATATATGGTAGATTTAGTGGCAATGCGGTTTAGGCAGTTGGAGAGTAGGTCCATTAGTATGTGGACGACTTGGTCAATAAGTTTTTGAGACAGTTCAAAGTTTATATCTCGTGACCAAAATATGTAATGACGCTATCAAGTGTGAAACAAAGGCCCGGATGACCTTAAGACGCTATCTGAAAAGATTCAATACGACAGTTGCATCAGTCGACAAGCCAGATACATCTATAGTCTTAATGGCAGTGGTATCTAGAGTCGTAGGAAAAACAGACTTCAAGATTGCTTTAGAAAGGGATTCACTGATAGATCTCATGGAATTTTATCATGAGGCTGAGAAATATTTACGTTAGGAAGACGTTCAAGCTAAGGATGCTGAAATTAATATTGTGGATGGCAAAGGACTGTCCGGAGTAGGACATGGAAAGGATAAAAGAAAAAGAAGAGCCAATGATGACTTTAGAGAACCAAAATGGAAGAGGTGGCAACCGAAGTTCTCTTCTTACACTAAGCTAACAAAGAGTTCTCGGAGGATATATCTGGACAGTAGGGAGCAGATCCCCTATCCAAAGCCAGCTAGGAGAAAGCCCACTGATCGGGTGAAAAGATCTGGAAAGTTCTGCATCTTCCATGGGCTGGATGGACAAGAAACGAACGAGTGCAATCACCTTCGTGATTTGATAGAAGAACTGGCACAGAGCAACCAACTATAGCAGTATGCGAGGAATCTAACTACAAAGGTATAGCTAGAGCAACCACCATCTACGGAGAACGCATCAAGGAACAACTAGGGATCTAGTCCGAGACTCGAAATCCCATGATCCGGATGGTTGGGAGTCAGGTTCCACTCCCTCGCTTTGCTTTTTCTTGATTTGAATAATTAGGATAGTAATAACCTGAAACTTCTTACATGTGTACGAGGCCAAGGTTGGTCTCTAGCATGAACAGGTCAGATGTTTAGGATGACTACTTAAGACAATAATAATATCGGATTGCTTACATGTGTGTGGGACCTAGATCGGTCCCTAGGCACGCTTTGAGTCAGATGTCTGGGATGAATAATTAGGACTTCTGCATGTTTACTTTGATTTGAATATTTGACTTTTGAAAAGTCAACACTGAATGTGATTACTGATATTGATCGCATTATGTCTCATCCAAAGAGAGAAGAACGGAGTGGAGGGTGCTAGTCCCCTCACCGGAAAGTGAGTGGATGGACTTGTACGATACTGATCACCTTAAGTCTCGTCCGAAGAGATGAGACCAAAGTGCAGGGTGTGCAAGCTCCTTTATCGGAGAGTGGGTGGATGGGCTTGTATGTAAAGTAAGTCCCCTTACCGAAATGTGAGCGGATGAGCTTGCTTGGTCGTTGGGTCCCCTCATTAGAGAGAGAGCGGATTAGGCTCAGCAAGGATCCGTAGAGATCAAACCCTAGATTGGGTGATAGCGATCCGAAGAGATAACCCTAGATTGGAAGATGAAAGGTCTGGCAAGACCAAGCCTCGGTATGGATGCAGACTTAATAAAAGGATTTAAATGTCTTGCGATTAAAGAAAGGAAGATAAAACCCTGGATTGAAAGATGAATGGTCTGAGGCGACCAAGCCTTGGAGTGGATGCAGACTTGATAAAAGGATATGAACGCCTTGCAATCGAAGAAAGGAAGATAATTCCTGAGTGAACACAGGATGGCTTGGATGTAGGGAATGATACTTCTAGATAATTCACCCAGATTGGGATCAATGAATAGCCAGATAGGTTAACTATCAAAGGCTAATCGGTAGAACTTGTTCTTGAGAAAAGCACAACTTCGAAGGGAAAATGTTAACCTGCTTTTGAGCCAAAGAAGATTTCAACTGGACCTAGAAGACTGAAACAATAACGAAATGATTCACAGACATGAAACATTATCAAAAGGAGTAGAAAAACAACTTGGAGAAACTTTAACTAAACTGGAGCTAAGTATATACCTCGGTACCAACGTATCATTTCCCCCTATTCCACTTCCCAAACTCCATACATCTCTTACACCACACTGATTTCTCGTGATCAAGTGGACTTCCCATGATTTGGATGATCAATTCCAGTAATTGATGAGAAGAAAGCAAAGAACACAACTTCTGAAAAATCACTAGAATCAACCCAAAGTAGATAGAAAAGAGCTTGAAAAAATCGGACAGAAGATAGAAGAGAAATACGAGTGAAAAAGTTCAACTTGCACCAAAAACCATTGGTTGATACAGAGCTAAGGACCTTTGGTCGGTACTGAGCTATGCTCTTGACTCGTAGTGCTCTGATGTCTCTTGTGCAACTTCAGGCAATCTTCTAGATCTCGATGCAAGAGGGTTTCCGGACCAGTACACATGTTTCTCTATAAATAAAAACCTAGCTGCAACCAAAATGAGATCAAATTTCCTCTGCCATTAGAGACTTCTCTTCTTCAATCCTATCCTCTACCTCTCAAACACTCTAGAAACTTCATTGTAAATCTGAGATCCATTAGGTTATGGTCAAATCTGAGATAACTAGTTATAATCTAGAGAGAATAACTAATAGAAAGATTAAAGTAGATGTAGGCCGGAGATTACACCGAACCACTATAAAAATTCTTATGTCTCGATTTACTTTTCTATTTTTTCCTTTATTCTTACTAGAACTGGTGTTTTCATCTGATTTCTAGGTGTTAATACATTTTCTAGGTTAACATATCTCTTATACATTAGAAGCTTCTAGAACATTCTAATTACTTCATGAACATAAGTTTGTTAATTAGTTACTAACGTGTTTATATGTTCACTAGCATAGTATAAAAGATTTCGAATAACTTATATTGATTAAAAATCTGTTTATCGATAAACCGATTTTTGTTGATATTATTGATATTTCTTCGAAGAATATATTTTGTGAAAAAATTTCAAAAACATGTTTCTTAACATTATTCATTAATTAAAAGATCTTTAACAATGTTATAAAATCACATTTATAACACATAACTATATTAGAAAACGATACGATATTCGAAGATGAAGTGTTTTAGTTTTCAGGTCGCAACATTCTCCCTCACTTAGAACATTTCATCGTTGAAATCGAAACAAAAACGATAATCAAAGAAGATAGAAGAAAAAAGATGCATATATAGAGTACGGTTATGCATATAAAGAAAAAAGATTCTAGAACGTTTCTTCTTCGCTCTGAAATTAGGGCTTCTGGATGAAGTTGCTGCTTTGTCAAATTGATTGTGATGTTGCTTCGATTCCTTTCTTTGATAGATTATATGTTCACGGCAGCTTCAACCAAGTCGAGTTCGAATGTTACGTGAATTGGTAAGTTGTTCCTTTTCAATTTATTCTATACTCAACTTTGATTCGAGTTTCGGATTGATGTTGTGATCTGTGATATGCTTGAACTCGAATACCAATTTGGCCCGATGATGATTGGGTTATATAGGGTTCGATGCCCTACTTTTTCGTTCGAGTATTTGTTTGAATTCGTTTGATAATTTGCTTGAATTCGTCTCGGCCACTTGATTATGATTGAGTGATGGTGATTCTTTTGAATTTTTCAATTCGTATAATTTCGTTGCTTGTTTAACACGGCTTCGATTGATATTGAACTGTTTTATTCCGTTTTTTATGCTATCGACATTGGCCAATTTGTGTTAACCTAGACTTGTTCGATTTTTATAAAACTGCTACTTGACTTCGGTCATTTTTTAAACTTGCTGCTTGATTTTATTTCTGACTGTAATTGTGCATTTGCATCATATATATAGACATGCATTAGCTTTGGGTTTCATGTACATTTTTGTTATGACTTCGGTACACCTGACTTCGGCTTTGATAAAACTGGCATTTGAACTTAAAGTTGACTTCGGCATTTAACTGTCTTTTTTCAAAAATGCTATTTCGATTTTCTGTTGCACTTATTATCACTTCTTTATACATCTCCTTATAGTCTTCTTTACACGCTGTATATTCATTGTTGCATTTGTTCATGTGTCTGCTGCGCACTTGGTTTGTACTTTTTGTTGGTCTGGTCTGGAATACTTGATTGATATTGCTCATTGGTTCACTTGATCTTGTTTATGATAAACTGCACTTGATTTATATGTTGCATACTTGAGTTTGCATTGAGTTGCACTGCACTTGTATACATTGTAGTCTTGGTCGAGTCTTGTGCTTGAGTTTATCTCAGCCTTGGACATTGCATCTCTGTACTTGCCTGATTGCGTGTATATATGTGCATATCAACTTGTCTCGGTTTTTCGAAATCACAGTGGCATTTGCATATGTATTCATCCAATTGTGTACATACATTTATGTATGTGATTTCATCTTGTACCTGTGTCGTTTACTGGTTCACTTGAACTCTAGACTTGTAGTTGATTGATTTCATGGTTCACTACTGTTTTATGTACTTTAGGTCCGGTCTTTGATGTTGAGGCTATTGTTCCATGACTTCGACATAAATGTTGTTTACATGTTAAGGCCTGGTGTTGATACAAGTCTGTACTTTTATTCATGAGTTGGTCAGTGCAGTTTCATTGTGACTTCACTTGATTTGAACTGTAGTTTGAATTATGATGTTGTTGCCACTTTGGTCGTTTTGACCATTTTATTGTACTGTTCATTATTGTTTCATTGATGATGATTATGTCTGGTTTCGGATTTTTTTTCTTGTTCATCGAGTCACTTGTACTTGACAGTTTTGCATTGCACCTGAGCTGAATCCAGAAAAAAACTCGGGTTTGACCTTATGCTCGTATCGTTATTTCACTTGTATCTCACTTGAGTTGAACCCGCTTTTAATTTCCGTTTGACCATGTGCTCACCTGTGCCTATAGATCAATCAAGTGTATATCGATGTGGACGGTCTTGTGGCATATACAGTGATACACTGTGCATGTTACAAGCTGTTTATGTTTGATGAATTCAGAATTAAATGATCACGAACAACCCAAATAACTGAGGCAAATATTATTTTAAAAAATTACATTTTATTTTATAATACAGAAATATTTCTTTTTCAATTTTACTGCGTCAATGTATATTTTTGCAGGATTGCTTAAATGCTAGATTCAATCTGGAATGGAGTTGAAGATAAATACGAGTGAATGAGCGATATGTAGTGAGGATTTTTGTATAAAATGAAATGTATTGTAATTGAAATTTTATGTATATAGTGAAAGCGCAAATTTGTACTATTCATAATTGTAATAAATATTTGTTTGAATAAAATATCTATTTGAATTTAAATTCTGTGTTATTAATTTTATTCAGCAATTATTTATTTAATTATGTGAAAAATAAAATAGTGCATCAACAAATACAATTAAATGAATATATATGTGTGTGTGTGTGTGTTTATTATCATCAAACAAAAATCATATACTCGCATATTCAACAATCTCCCCCTTTTGATGATAACAAACATATATTTAAGATTTTGAATTTATTAAATGTATTTGATCTTTGTTAGACTCTATTCGCTCCACCTATTTAAATGCTCCCTCTCCACACAAAGCTCCCCCTTCATACTCCCCCTTCATATATGCATGTAAATAAAAATATGCAAATGAGCCTAGATACAAATAGAAAATATTTGACCATTATATGTCAAAATCTTAACTTTTCTCTCCCCCTTTTGTTATCAGCAAAAGAGTAACGATGTTAGAAAAATAGAGATAAAGTGATTGACATTAATACAACATTAAAACTCAATCGAATATAAATATTAAATTTCAATAAAAAATCAAACAAAAACCATAAATACTCTGTTTGACGCATATTCCACTTTAGAGTGATATGGATAATGTCATCATATAAAACCATACAGTTGTGTCTATTTATGATATAATTATTTCAGGAATTTGAGTATCTACTAACCATGCATAATTTTTAGGACTTTTAAATGAGATTAGTAGTATTCCAAATTTAAAAAAAGTTGAAGCATCTTCTAACTACGCATAACCATGAGGACTTTTAAATGGGATTAGAATCAACACGTCTATTAAATCAATCAATTTTGATATACATTCCATACGTGCACAACCGTGAGGACTTTTAAATGAGAGTGAATACTTTGGAAGTTTTTATTTCTTAAAAAAAATAATGAAATGAAAAACGAATGATTACCATTTAAAATACCATATATTGGCATACTATATTGGATTTTGATGAGTGATGGTCGATAGAAGTATGATAGAAATGGAAATGATCATGGAATTTTTTCCAACAAAATTTTTTTATAACTCTTGTTCAAATTTCTAAAGAAACGTATTAAATATACTGTCTTAAGTTATAATATATGATTAATATCAACACTCATCACTTTTTCAATCACTATTTATCTTTTCAATAATCATTAGGGAGTCAGATTAGTCAATGTAGTTATTTAAAATCAAATCCAAAAATAATTGTAAAATCAATTTTTCTAAAAATGACTAATCTAAAAACAAGGTCAACTATTCTGTGAAGGGTTTTTATGAGAAAAATGTCTGCTATTTGAAAATTATTTGAAATGAAAAACATGCAGATATTTTCTTTGAAAAACGATGCAGCTAATGAATGTCAACATAAATCACGTTTCACTAGTAATTTTTCTACCAACTAGATTACCAATGTAATCTGCATCTGAATTTCCCTTCCACTTGAGATTGTCATTAGTTGGATGCTATATACCAGACCGTAAGTTGTGCAACAAAATATCTTAAAATCATGTTTAATAGCTTTTAAATGAAATTCTTTTGGATTTGAGCTGAAGCCATGTAAATAAACAAAAATCGTGAATATAGAATTATCCATAAAATAATCAAATGTATTATCAACCAATAAAACACTATTATAAATCCAAACTAATATATATGAAGTATTTCAAAGACTCTAGAGATTTTTATAGTGTTCTTGGCATAAGAGTATAATTGGCCAACAATTTTGACTAAGTCAGAATCAAAATTAGAATTCATTTCTATATCAATAACTGGCTGAATTAAATTCAATTTATGGTGTAGATTATCACATTTAATGATCGTTCAAAATAAACTGTTACCTTTTTTTACCTTTACGATAATTTTTCATTGTTGCCCATTGTGATTCGACTACCTTTGTACTAGGTTAGGAAACTTTGCTTTGTCGCCCGTTATGTCCTTGGAGTAGCCAGAATCCAAGTAACATTTTGTAGTTCCTTAGCCTGCAACCACACCTACACGATAAAAGATTTTTGTGACCTATTTGTTTTTATAGGTCCATGGTTGTTAGTGGCAATAGATTTTGAAAAATAATTTTGTGGAGACCCAAAACTATTTATATATGTTCCTTTCGGCATCCAGATTTGTTTAACTTTGAGGGATTTTATATTTGTGCCTTTTGGAACCCAAATTGGGATTTTTCTCTCACTTGTTTGGGTCTATACAAACAAATGATTTGATCGTGTCTAATTTTTCTACAAATTGTGCACTCGGATTTTACTTGATTAATTTTACTTTCAACACGTTCAGAATGATTATACCAAATTCCTTGTCTAAGAGTATTAACAGTTTGGAAAATTTTCCCAAAGTCGTTGACAATTGTTGGACTTGTGTTTTTGGTGATTCATTTTCGTTCAATAATTGTATGCACTTTTAAATAGAGTTTTCACTTCCAATATTTTTACTTTCCTTCAAAATTATAATTTCATTTTCAAGTGATTTAATTATAGCTTCTGATTTTTTAATTTCTTCTTCAAATGTTGTACACTTATCACACTTAAGGATCCTACTTTGGTAGTTTTTAACTAATTGGTCAAGTTATTTATTTGATTCTATCAAAGTATCTCTTTGTGATTCAATTTTAGCGTATTTCTCCCTAAGTCTTTCAAAACAGTCATTTATTTCGTGGAGATATATAAGTAATTCTGAGTGAGTGAGTTTTGATACCTCGCTTGGCTTATTATCATCGCTATCAGTTATATCACCTCTAAAGCATAGATCTGCTTTCTCACTCTTACTGGTAGTGCTTTTATAATCATTATCGCTTTTATTCCACGTGGCTACAAAACTTCTCCTTTTTTAATTCTTTTCTTGGCCGTGTCGATTTCGAGGACAATTAGGCTTGATATATCCGGGTTTGTTGCACGTGCGACAAATGACTTCTCGTTGTTCTGGGTTATCTAGAACTTTGATTATTCTGCTTTTTAATTTTTGATTTAGAACTGGATTTATGTATTTATAGTTCCATTTTTTGAATCTCTTCACTTGGAGTGCCAACTCAGCAGCTCCATCATCGTCATCCTCATCACTACTGCCTTTTACCAATTCTATTAAGCACGTTTCTTTAACTGAATCGATTGTGGACAATTTCTCATTGCTATTGACTTTTACACCATATATTGCACAAAAGTAATCCAGATTTCTTGTGCGCTTTCACAATGAGAGATAAAGTTAAAATTAGCTTGATTAATATGAGAATATAATATGTGCATTGCAAGAGCATTAATCGAGATAATTTTCTCGTCTGTTATATTATTCCCATTTTCAATAATATCCCAACATTTAACGTTAACATATTTTAAATAAAATTCCATTTTCAATTTCCAATTCAAAAAATATATTCCATCAAAAATAGAAGGTATCATACTGGATCGATCCTCAGCAAAAGTAGTCATTTTAAAAATTCAAATTTGTAAAAAATTGGCCTTTGAAAAATCAAACTTTTTAAAACAAAAAAGGCTTTTGTACCTAGCTCTGATACCACTTGTAGGATCGATTTCATCCTAGAGGGGGGTGAATAGGGTGATATTACTAATTATAAAAATTTATTGCGGAAGTTTATATAACTTAATTTCAACACAGATCACAAAATAATAGCAACATAGATAATAGTAGAATAGTAATTGCAGAAAATAGAACACATAGATTTACCCAGCTTCAGCAAAACCCTGCCTACGTGCTGCCCCCAAGGTTTCTACTAGAAATTAAGCAGTCAGATGCTTACACATGTAAATTCGCGACACCCGCTATCGACTAACCTTAACTCTACGCTCAAAACCCTGCCACAACTCAGCTACTGAGTTGCGAATTTTTGAACTACACCATCATAGTTAGTCCCCTGGTCACACGACTAGACAATTTCAAAAGTTTAAAAGAAAAATTAAAATTTTAAAGACAATTGAAAAATAAAAACCCTAATTGAAATTTATAACAGCCCAAAGTGATAGAAGGAATCGGCCCAATAAGTAATTATGTAATAAACAAATATATCCCATTTATTCTCTTATTGACCCGACTCTTTGTATTTTGATCTTTGAAAATGGCTGTTGTTCGTTTCTTCTTTGCTCTGAAATTAGGGATTTTGGATGAAGTTGCTGCTTTGTCAAATTGATTGCGATGATGCTTCAATTCCTTTCTTTGCTTGATTATATGTTCACGGCAGCTTCAACAAAATCGAGTTCGAATGTTGCGTGAATTGGTAAAGTGTTCCTTTTTCGATTTGTACTATACTCGACTTTGATTCGAGTTCCTGATTGATGTTGTGATATGTCATATGCTTGAACTCGAATACTAATTTAGGTCGATGATGATTGGGTTATATAGGGTTCAATGCCCTACATTTTCGTTCGAATATTTGTTTGAATTCGTCTGAAATTTTTTGCTTGAATTCGTCTCGGCCACTTGATTATGATTGAATGATGGTGATTCTTCTGACTTTTTCAATTCATATAATTTTGTTGCTTGTTTAACACGGCTTTGATTGATTTTGAACTGTTTGATTTCGTTTTTTATGTTGTCGACTTTGTCCTTTTTTGTGTTAACCTGGACTTGTTCGATTTTGATAAAACTGCTACTTGACTTCGGTCATTTTTGAAACTTGCTGCTTGATTTTGTTTCTGACTATATTTGTGCATTTGCATCATATATATAGACATGCGTTAGCTTTGGGTTTCATGTATATTGTTGTTGTGACTTTGATACACTTGACTTCAGCTTTGATAAAACAGGCATTTGAACTTGAATTTGACTTTGGCATTTAATTGTCTTTGTTCAAAACTGCTATTTTGATTTTTAGTTGCACTTAGTATCACTTCTTAATACATCTTTTTGTAGTCTTCATTACACACTATATATTCATTGTTGCATTTGTTCATGAGTCTGCTGTGCACTTGGTTTGTACTTATTGTTGGTCGGGTCTGGACTATTTGATTGGTATTGGTCATTGGTTCACTTGATGTTTTTATGATAAATTGCATTTGATTTATATGTTGCAGACTTGAGTTTGCATTGAGTTGCACTGCACTTGTATACATTATAGTCTTCGTCGAGTCTGGTGCTTGAATTTATCTCAGCCTTGAACACTGCATCCCTATACTTGTCCGATTGCGTGTATATATGTGCATATCAACTTGTCTTGGTTTGTCGAAATCACAGTGGCATTTGCATATGTATTCATCGACTTGTGTACATACATTTATGTATGTATGTATGTAATTTCATCTTGTACCTGTGTCATTTACTGGTTCACTTCAACTCTAGACTTGTAATTAAGTTGATTTCATGGTTCACCACTATTTTATGTACTTTGGGTCTGGTCTTTGATGTTGAGGCTGCTTTTGGATTTTGGTTTCTTGCTCATCGAGTAACTTGTACTTGGCAGTTTTGTATTGCACCTGAGTTGAATCCAGCAAAAAGCTCGGGTTTCACTATGTGCTTGTATCGTGATTTCATTTGTATCTCACTTCAGTTGAACCCGACTTTTGATTTGGGTTTGACCTTGTGCTCACCTGTCCATATAGATTTATCAAGTGTATATCAGTACGCACGGCCTTGTGGCATGTATAGTGATACACTGTGCATGTCACAAGATGTTCGTGTTTGATGAATTTAGAATTAAATGATGATAAACAACCCAAATAACTGAAAATATTATTTTCAAGAATTACATTTTATTTTATACTGCAAAAATATTTTCTTTTCAATTTTACTACATCAACGTATATTTTTGCAGATTGCTTAGATGCTGGATTCAATCTGGAATGGAGTTGAAGATAAATACGAGTGAATGAGCGATATGTAGTGAGGACATTTGTATAAAATTAAAATGTATTGTAATTGAAATTTTATGTATATAGCGAAAGCACAAATTTGTACTATTCAAAACTGTAATAAATATTTGTTTGAATGAAATATCCGTTTGAATTTAAATTTTGTGTTATTCATTTTATTCAACAAATATTTATTTAATTATGTGAAAAATAAAATAGTACATCAACAAATACATTTAAATGAATATACATATATATATGTTTATCATCATCAAACAAAAATCATATACTCGCATATTCAACAGTTCCGAGCATAAAGCAATTCCTAAGTGCATATATAGCGATTATCGATATAAGAGCACTTTCAAATCAAAGTCCAACCTAACCAAAGTTCAACTACAACTTATGTGCTTTATTACAAGGCTATGCTACAGGTCATAAAAGTCCATATTTATGGATTACATATGCCATTTTATTTCAAAGCAAGAATTAAACGAATATTACAAGCATATATCAATATTGCAAAATATATCAATATTCATTCAATCATAAAGAAAAAATAAATTGCAACAAATATGCATAATAATCTTTCATACAAGATAGTGAGTTCGCTCACCCTTAAGCAAGTGAAAAAGTAAGTCTAAGCAACCAAGTAAAAAGGAAGACAGAGGATGAAGGCAGGTATATATAGGAAGTGAACAGAGATCCTTGCTATAAAAACAAAAATGGTACAAAATATGAACCATTGGATATTAATGATAGAGAGAAGAATTCTTCTAATATGAAATGGATACACTAAATACAAAATGGTGTAATTGAAAATGAAAAGATGTGACATGCAATTATAGCATCCATGTGTAAGGAGCATTTAAAGCAAAAGCGGCTAATTAGATCACTAAAAAGATAGGTGTGAAATTACAAGTCTACCCTGGTAGCATCTAGGGTCAAGCATTACACCAAATTTTATTAAAAATACGAATGCGGGAAGGGTCATCGCGGTACATAGTAAAAGGGGCCTAAAACTATATCATATAGGAACTATGCAAGTTTCAAAAACATCTGCTTAAGACCCAATGATTGCACACCGAGTTATCCCACACCTGAAGCCTTCATGCTACTAACCACTGCACTCCCTTTCTAAGTTGCGCTGCCAAAGTGAAGCAATGAAATTCTGTAACATTCTCAAAGTATGATGAGCCTCCACAACACATATAGAATTGTGCTAACTGCACAAATCGATGCAATGCATCCTCATCTTTATGAAGCAAATCTATGAACTTCAAAAAATAGCACAACCCTTAGACAAGTGGCAAGCATCTAGTAGTATTAAGCCTATCTTAACACTTCAGAACTGGGTTTATCTTACCTAAATCAAATTATCCTACCAAAGCTAAAATTAGCCTGCTTATCCTTCCTAAATCCAAGCAACAATCCATCGCACGCAATCCAAGCAACATAGATGAAGGACATATGGAACAATAGTTAAGTACAAGGTATGGTGTCGGCGATCCATGTGACATCCTTTCATCCGTAAAAGGAAAGGGCTATAGTATAGAAAAGGATTGAACTTTTGATACCGAGAGAATTTATTACCGTAAAATATGCACAAAATCTCGATTGATTTTTGTGCTTGTACTAAACAAAATATAAAAGATTAGGTGATTTAAATGGTGGACATAGGAACATCTGAACCACATAATTCGAGTTCTTTACTTCTCTGCTATTTTTTCCTCTACGTTTTGCCTCGTTTAAATCTATGTTAATTCAGTTAGTTACTTTAACAAATGTTATTTAGTAATACACTAACTTGTTAATTTCTAATCATATAATCATATAATAGCACAACTACTTCTAAATTGGGTATTGTGAAAATCGAAATACCTCACTAACAATACACACACACACAGACACATACATACATATATAACATATGCATAAAAGTGGGAGGTTAAATGAAATAAAACCTACATGGACTTAAGGGAATATACATAATATGTAGAGATATAAAATATCATCAGAATTGTTAACCATAAAATATTCTCAGAGATAAGAGCATGAAAGAAGGAACACAAGAGCATTGATAAAGATCAGAAAGCACTAAGATGATTTGGTTAAACATAGCTTCCGACAAGAAGATGAAAGCACACCAGCAACACCTTTCGATAAGGTCAAAAGGATGTTTCAACAACATCAACAAGGAGCTTTCGACAAGGTCAAAGGCTATCCTTCGAAGTCCATAGGCAGCGTGCTACCTCCATATACCCTAAACCACTCAAGACGTTTGGTTTCATCTCATATATGCATATTGGAAAGGTCTTCCACAAAATTAGCCCTTTTGAAAGCATGCATAGCCTTTCAAAATGATTAGAACTACTCCCATCCATGAAGGAAGAACTATACATCTATTACCATAAAAGCATAAGGTTCCGAGTTAGTCAAGATGGAAGGTCTCAAGGGAAGCAATCTTCTAAAAGGCCTTGTTAGGTGTTTCGACTCACTGAAAGCCAAAAAGAAGGAACGTTTCGACAATGTCGAAGGCTAAGGCCCAGGATAACTTATTCAGTACATCAGAATTCAAGTCAAAAGGCACAACAACAGACCTTTCGAAAAGGTCGAAAAGCCATCAAGAAACCCCTTTAGACAAGGTCGAGAGGTAATAAAGCAAAAGAGAGAGGCCTAATTCATGTAGCAACAGAAGAATGGTAAAAATCCTCTCGACTAGGATGAAAAGTATGGCTTAGTGAACATTTCCAAAAGCAAAAGGAGTTGACCATTAGACTATGTCGATAGCTTGGGGTCGAAAGGTCCAAACATGCGCATATAAATATGACCCCAGGGGTCAGTTAAAAGGGATCGAATTTCTGTCACTTCTCACTTGTGTTTTCTTAAGCTTGTAAACCCTAATTCTTAAATTAAATTGGGGATCTAGTCAATTTGCAAAATTGAGTTCAATAAAAAGAAAGAGTATAATAATTTGGTCATGTTACAGCTATGGAGTTCTTATGTTATACGATTGTTACCATTTAACATTTTAACCTAGTCGAAAGGTTACCCATCGACTAAGTCGAAAGCCTAAGTCTTTTATTTCCTGGAAATCTTAGCTCAAATCAATTGGATTACAAGCACTACCCCTCTCGATAGAGTCAAAACCTTCCAACCCAGCAAATTCTTAAACCTGTTAGCTCCCTAATTCATGCTTCCTTTTTAGTGTCGAAAGATGGTATTGACAGAGTTCTAGTCAATCTGTTCGAAAGGAATTATCAAGAGGAAAAATTCCCTTTTGACTGTGTCGAAAGGTACCAAAAACGAATTTTTGACCAGTTTTTCCTCTCCGAAAAGCCTCAGCAATCTCCATTCATTCGAGAGGGCATTTCGAAATCGTTCTCATACTCGAACGTGAGATTTGAGTTGTTGGCAAGTTTTCTTGTTAACAACATCATTCTTACTTCAATTTCAAATTTAGGATGTTGACCAATTTTCTTGTCAATATTTTTGACACTAGAAGTAGGGCTTGAACCTCCGATCTCTAACAACTTTCATCACCGATCAATTGCATAAAGAGCTTAGTCTAAAAGAGGAATATGGTAAGAGTAAGAAATAATAACAACAATCCAAGCGAAGAGATTGCTTCACGATCGACTTTAAAAGATCACATAATCCCTAATTCTAACTTAGGGAATATAGGAGTTGGACAACCTTCAACCCTAACAAAATTGGAAAGCAATGTGGTCAAGGTCCAGAATCAATGGCCATAAATGATAACAATAAAAATATATTATGAAAGAGCTCCAATCCGGGAATCAACAAGGATTGTGGAAATGGAGGATGAATTGAATGGGATAGGAGATCAAGAGTTAAATCAAGAAAGTCAAGTAAAAAGATCTCTCGGACAATCGAATGCCCTAGTCCAAGAAAACAACAAGAGTAGTCACAGACTTGAAACTAACCAAGAAATTGTCCAATGCCAAATAATTATGAATACGTTTAGAGAAAATGAATTTTTGATCGGGAAGAATACGTTATCCTACAAAAGGCCTCCTTTTTCTGAAGAAATAATGGCAACAAATCTCCCCTCGCACATCCAAATTCCTTCATTAAGATATGATGGAACAACTGATGTAGATGATTACCTTGTCATCTTTGAAAACTGGATGAACTTATACAATACTCCAGAGGCAGTTCGGTGTAAACTTTTTCCCATTACTTTTCAAGGAGCAGCAATCAAATGGTATAGGAGTTACCAATTAGAAACCATCTATTCTTGGGAACAATTTACTTGTGACTTTGTGTCCCAATTTCCTATATTCAAAGATACAACTATGGACCTTAGCTCACTAAAAACCATCAGACAAAAGCCAGGGGAACTACTTGGAGAGTATTTGAGCAGATTCATCGCAGAAGCATTAAAAGCAGAAAGTACAACTGATAGAGAAAGGCTTATGGCAGTTCGGTCAAGATTAATTGAACAAACTCCTTTTTGGAAAGACCTTGATATCAATTGATGCAAAGACTTATAATATTTCTTTCTTCGAGCTAAAAGATTTATTCCAATGGATGAGATGCACGATGCTGAGAAAGAATTCCACCGAGAATCCAAGGAAGAGAAATCCAATCTTAGGCATTTCGACAAGAGACCAAGGGAAAGTGAAAACCAGATGGGAAGTCGAAGAAAGAATTCCAAAACAAATTTTGCAGTCTTGAATAATCCACTCTCCTATATATTCGCCAAGATGAAAAGAAATGAGAATTTTACATCACCTCAGAAGGTCCGGAGCGCCCTAGAGCCAAATAAAGGAGGAAGTTATAGCAAGTATCATAAAGCAAATGGACATGAAACTGATGACTGTCGTACCCTATTAGAAAAATTTAAAGGCATGATTAGGTCAGGATTTTAACAGGAGTTCATCAAAGAAACTTGAAAGACGTCTTGTTTAAGCTTAGAGGAATGCAATCTAGCAACTCCACCTATCAAATCACAAAGTATCACAACCTTAGTTCACCCATGAGCCTCCTCCATCTCTCTTGATAACTTTTTGAATTCAATTTGTATTTCCATTCATGCATAAATTTGTGTTGTGCATTGACCATGCACTGATTAAAATTCGAGTGCTATTACAGGCAAAACAAAAATCAGTCCAAAGCATTCAACAAACACCGAAGCACAATAAACATCTAGACAACTTGAAAAGACAACCCAGATGCCAGTAACTAGATAATGATCAATATTTCAGTCTACACAATACAAAGCTTCCCTCCAAGAAATGTCAAATTACTACCAAACTCAACATCGATTTAGGAGAAAATTCATATATGCCAACTCTATTTTTAGCAAATGGTTTCAAAAGAAATTTCTTAGACATATCCTCTTAAGAAAACTATTTTCAATTACCTAGTGGTTTGGGAGGAAATAAATACCTAATTAATTCAAAAGCTGATTTATGCAACCAATTTGAGATATCACATAACATTAGTGAATGCACACAAAAGATTTCAAATTGGTCAATTTCAATGTTTCAAAGTTTACTAAATTTACGGTTGGAGGAAAACTTATTCATACTTTTCAAGAAAGATTTTGAAAGCACAAAAATTTTGTTGGAACTCAAATTAGAGAGTCCTATTCTCAACAAAAAGACTATTGGTTCATGAATCATGACTTCTAGTCTCCTATTTGAGATTTGTGTCTCCATTATGAGAACAATAAGAAAATTATTGCAAAAAACTGCATTGAGAAAACCTCTTTGATCAAAAGGATACATAAGTCCAAACTATTTTTCAAAAGATCACCCTTTAATATATAAGAAGGGTTTAATTACAAAATTCTTTCTCTCGAAGAAGACTCCATTTTTAATGGCCAAAAAATATTTTTATAACAAATACTCAAGCCCACGACGCTATTCCGTAGCACCTCTTAGAGGGAGGGACATAATCCCACGATGTTACTCCATGGTACCTCTTAAAGGGAGGGACATAAGCATACGATGTTATTTCGTAGCATCTTCTAAAGGGAGAGATAGAACCCTTAACGTCAAAACCACCTTTTAGGGAATGGATCATGGTAGCACCCATCAGCAACCTTCTGGAGGAAGGTCAGCTAAGTATGCACGATATCCTTTTGAGATGAGGGAAGCCCAAAGAGAGGCCCATTCATCACTGGATTAAGATGTCCAAGCCACGGAGAGGCTCATTAAAGAGTGATTTGAGACATCCAAGCCCAAAGGGGGCTCCAGACAAAAGAATAAAAACAAAGAAGTCTACAACCCTAGATGAAAGTTAAAACCCAAGAGAACGAAGGGTTGAAGATAGAAATCTATCCATTAACTAGGACAAAGTTGAAATCCAAAAGAGGGATACATACAGAAGCAACAAGACGAAGATGTCCAACACTATAATTGAAAACAAACAAAGAGTCCAAAATCACATTCCAAAAGAGACAGTATATTAATCAGCAAATCTTAAAACATCTATTGTTTGAAAAAGGATTAAGAAATCTGTATCCCAAAAGAAGGCATGAGATTGGAAAATGGAAAAGAGAATCCATAATATGGTAACAAGGAAAAGGTCTTTAACAAAGCCAAAAGAATGGAATAAGCAACAAGCTACCACTAATGATAGTAGAGATTACACTCCAAGAATATATTGAGTAAATCACAGTCGAGTCCCTGAAAATAAGGTGATCCCTTAGAACAAAACAGACTTGTAAGTATATAAGGAACCAATATTCCAATTAATTACAAGGCTTTGCAGATGCAACTCAATTCCCATATATCAACAACTTTACTAACCCATAGGTCGAGGAATTTGTTGTTTGGATTTACTGAATTTACTATGACTGGGTAAATTTCTAATTTTGATATTGGATTGATTTCTAATAATTTATTTGTGATATGGGATCCTGACAAAATTTTGGTTAAATTCTTGATTCATGGACTTTTCATTCTTTTGCTTGAAATTCCATTTTGTGTTTGGTCAACCCTAAACTCTTACATTTACTTTGTGATGATTTATTACATTCATATTCATGATTCCATCAATGAATTTCCATAGTGATTTCTTACCAAATTACTGGTTTAGTGGACTTTCAATTTCCTCATGTTACAAATCATGAATTCAACATGTTACAAATTCCCCACTGAATTTTTATGATGATTTTCTATTTGATCACTTGTTTCATGAGTTTATGATTTCTTGGCTCACTTTATTAAGTTTGCATGATTTTATAGATTTGTCATCGATTGTCTAATTTTGAATAAGAATGGACAGGTTTCGAATCGCATTTTTCGGATTCTTGGATTTTTGAGCTCCTTTTTATAACAATTACCCATTAATGAAATATAAGTTTCCTCGCTCATTTTTGTGGTGATTGATTAATTTCACATTCCTAATTTCCTTGTTCGAAATTTTGATGATCTTTTACTGAGCTTACAACTTGATGAATTCTGAATTATTTGTTGATTTTCATGATGATTTGTAAATTTATTATTTCCTTATTAAGTGTATGATAATCCATTATGATATTGCTTGTTTAGTGAATTTCGAATTTCCTGGTGGATCATTATGATGCTTGTTGAATTTTGTATTCTTAATTCCCTCAATGGATCTGTGATGATCTCTTATTGGATTTCTGATATAATAAATTTTGAATCTCCTTGCTGGTTTTTATAATTATTCATGAATTTTGTGTTCTTCATTTCCTTGTAGGAATTTTGATGGTCCTCTACCATTTTTTCGATTTGATGAACCTTACACTTCCTTATGAATTTAGATAAAGGTTTATGATTTTTCATTTTCTCGATTACCTTATCTTTGGAATCCTCGATTTTTTGTATCCTAAATTTCTTTATTCATTTTCATGAAGATATTTTGAATTTTGTATTTCTGATTTTCGAGTTAATAATTTTTATGAATACTTATTGAATTTCAGTTTTAGTGAGTTCTAACATTTCCTTGAGGGTTTCAACGATGATTTATGGATTGCATATGCATGATTTCCTTATTGGATTTTTAATGATCTCTCATTAGATTCCAGATTTTATGGATTTTAAACCTCGTGAATTTTGTTGATAATTCATGAATTTCATATTTTTGATTGAGATCCCCATTGGACTCCTGACTTTGAAGAACTTTATATTTTGTTATCGAGTTTCATGGTGGGCTGCGTTTCTATTAAATCTAAAATTTGGTTTCAATACAAGATATTCATATCACCAAATGAAATTGGCGCTAGATTGCCTACTACTTTCACACTAAGTAAGAATTATTAACTAATGGCTCTAAGAGAGCTTTGACTCAAAGAAGGAATACCAGGGGAATATTGCTGACTTTCTCACAAGGTTTATATAATTGAATCATTTTCTACAAATCAGGTGATATTATTCCGCATTCTTAATCATATATATTTCAGAATATTCTATCCGAAAATATTAACAAACAACATCTTAAACACTGACTCTATAAATTTAAGGTTACACATTAAGGTCTCCTAACAAGGTTAAAATCTTAATAGGGGTTACAATCTATTTCACAGGAAATAAAGAGAGAAGTTCCTTGGTGTTTTTGTCCTAAAGAACAAAAGCTTCTTTCACACTGGAGGGGCTAAATGTTAACCATAAAATATTCTCAGAGAAAAGAGCATGAAAGATGGAACACGAGAGCATTGGTAAAAATCAAAAAGCACCAGGATGATTTGGTTAAACATAGCTTCCGACAAGAAGATGAAAGCACACCAGTTATACCTTTCAATAAGGTTAAAAGGATATTTCGATAGCGTCAACAAAGAGCTTTCCATAAGGTCAAAGGCTACCCTTCAAAGTCCATAGGCAGCACGCTTCCTCCACATACACTAAGCCACTCAAGTCGCTTGGTTTCGTCTCATTATATGCACATTGGAAAGGTCTTCCACGGAATTAGCCCTTTCAAAAGCATGCATAGCCTTTTGAAACGGTTAGAACTACTCTCATCCATGAAGGAAGAACTATACATCTATTACCATGAAAGCATAAGGTTTTGAGTTAGTCAAGATGGAAGGTCTCAAGGGAAGCAATCTTCTACAAGGCCTTGTTAGGTGTTTCGACTCACTCAAAGCCAAAAAAAAGGCACGTTCCGACAATGTCGAAGGCCTAGGATAACTTATTCAGCACATCAGAATTCAAGTTAAAAGGAACAACAATAGACCTTTTGGAAAGGTTAAAAGGCAATCAAGCAACCCCTTTCGACAAGGTCAAGAGGTAACAAAGCAAAAGAGAGAGGCCTAATTCAAGTAGCAACAGAAGAATGGTTAAAATCCGTTCGACTAGGATGAAAAGTATGGCTTAGTGGACATTTCTAGGAGCAAAAGGAGTTGACCATTCAACTATGTCGATAGCTTGGGGTCGAATGGTCCTAACCCGTGCCTTTTAATTATGATCCCTTTTTTCATTTAAAATGGATCTTATTTCTTACACTTCTCACTTGTATTTTCTTAAGATTATAAACTCTAATTCTCAAATTAAATTAGGGATCTAGTCAATTTGTACAACTGAGTTCAATAAAAAGAAAGAGTATAATAATTTTGGTCATGTTACAGCTATGGAGTTCCTATGTTATACGACTGTTACCATTCAACAATTTGACCTAGTCAAAAGGTTACCCATTGACTAAGTCGAAACCCTGTCTTTTATTTCCAAGAAATCTTAGCTCAAATCAATTGGATTGCAAGCACTACCCCTCTTGATAGAGTCGAAAACTTCCAACCCAGTAGTTTCTTAAACCTTTTAGATCCCTAATTCATGCTTCCTTTTTAGTGTCGAAAGATGGTTTCAACAAAGTTCTAGTCAATTTGTTCGAGAGGAATTATCAAGAGGAAAAAAAATCCAAAAAAAATGGTGTTGTAACATTTTTAGTTTTATAGTTGAGGATTTACAACTGATGGGTAACGATGTAGCAATGTTACATTCAGCAAAATCTTGGTTATCCAATGATTTTTCAATAAAAGATTTGGGAGTGTCATCGTGTATACTAGGTATAAAGGTCTATAGAGATAGATCTAAAAGATAATAGGATTTTGCCTATCGACATACCTAGATACCATACTAAAAAGGTTTAGTATGGAAAATTCCAAGCATGGAAATGTTCCAATGTGGCATGGAATTGTTCTTTCTAAGAAAGACTCCCCATATGTGAATGATGACAGATAGAATATGAGTAGGATCCTTATGCTTTCGTAATAGGATTCATCGTGAATATGAGTAGGATCCTTATGCTTTCGTAATAGGATTCGTCGTGTATGCTATTCTATTTATAAGGCTAGATTTCGCTTTTCACTAGGTGCAATTAGTTGATATAAATCAGATTCGGGTGAAAATCAACGAAAATTAGTTAAGGTCATCCTAAAATATTTAAGAAATACAAAGAATTTGTTTCTAATCTAAGGAAACAATAAGCTACTTATGAAGGGGTACTCGGTATCAAGTTTTCAAACCGATGTCCACAATAGTAAATTAGCCTTGAGATTAGTATTTATCCTAATAGGGGTTGTAAGTTGAAAATTTCCTACGCAGGAAGTTGTGGCAAATTCAACCATGGAGTTAAATACATTGCCTTGAAACATGCCGCAAAAGAACCAGTCTAGATGTGCAGATTCATTAAAGATCTAGGAGTGAACCCAACCACTAAAGGTTCAATACTTATGTATTATGACAAATAATCGGTATACAGATTCCCAAGGAACCATGGGCTCAAAAGTGGTTAAGAAACATCCTCTATAAATTACACATAATAAGATGATTTATCACTGAATTGAGAGAGTAGATACTAAAGATAACATCACAAATCTATTCCCTGAGGTCCTTTCTCAGTCTAAATTAGGTAGATTGATTATGAGGACACGAAGATGCATGATTGGTACCAAGAGCAAGTGGAATATTGATAGAGTTAAAGGTGTGCTCTAGGGGAAAATATATAATTTATTATATAACTTATTTCTTATATCAGATCTCTTTCAAAATAAAATATTATTTTGGTTTTGTTTTCTATTGTATGTATTGTTATATTGCAATATAAGTAGTGATCTACAAATTAGAAAATCCTTAAGATAATCGATTGTAGTTGTGAATGTGTTCATAGCTAGGATTTTGAATTGAACAATTAAAATACATATTCATAAATTTTTCCTAGTCAAGATTTATCGATAAAAGGATATCTATACATCTCGTTGAGATTAGTGCATGTAATGTTCCCCATAAGATAGATAGTGAATTACTCATAACCATTAGGGACACAAAAAATTATGCATTTTTGGTTGTTTGGAACAATCATGGGAAGACTCAACGAGAATTTTTTATATGTTAAAACAAGACCTCATGTAAGATGTGCAGTAGTCTTCAGACAATAGAGTATTGTTGATCTTAAATATCAAGATTATACTTGGATTAGGTAAATCATATGACCTTACGATTATGTTAGGACCATAGTTGGGTATGCTTTGAACTACTTGAAGTGAAACACTAGTCAAGGGAGTATTAATCTCTTTTGTTGTAGAAGGTTATTGCCACCATAATTGTTATTAAATTTAAAGTCAAAATCATTGGCCAAACTAAGTTAGTTGATCAATAAATGTAATAGGATTGAACCAAGGGATGTAAAGATACTACACAATCAACTACGGATATTATTAGAGATTCTTACGATTGACCAAACTCTAGATTTTTAAGTGATACGATGGTGACGAAAAGAAAACATGCACAAAATATCGTTATTTAATCTGTAGCTTGGTAAAGAATAGAAATTGGATTTCTCCTAAAAGATCTATAAACAACCGAACTCATGCCCGATACCATACTTCAGCAAAGCTTATGCATGCTTTAGTACTTAAATTGTTTAAATATTACGAAGAATCCACTTCAAACTTAGGAATCAACACAATGGTGTTATTTGCAATTTTTCACATTCTACTTGTTTAAATTAATTTATAAATATTATAAATTAATAGTAAAACTTAGTAAAAATATTATTGTAAATTGTTATGGCTTTAATTTATTTATTTATGGCCTTAAAATTAATTAAAATAATATATAATTGTTAAATATTAATTTAAATGTATGACCTGAAAAATATTTAATTAATATGTGATGTTAATTTGGCCCAAAGTTACGGAACAAGTCCAAAACAAGGCGGCCTATCTATGTTATTAGTACTGCCTTCTTTTCTAAGTAAACATACAAAAAAATAAAAATTCAAACTCTATCCCCTATTAAAACCAGTTGGAGCCTATAGATGAGATTTTCACACCAAGCCAGGAAGAAGAAGAAACCATATTCCAAAGAAAAAGACTATCAACACGATGGGTCAACAACCGCAATATCTAAGGTAAACATTTAAATTAAAATTATTTATCTTTATATTACGACCTTAATTTATGTTCAAACATCAAATAAAAAATTTCAAAATAATATTTTATAAATACATATATTAATATGTGTGTGTGCGCGCACACGCATGTGTGTGTGCGCGCACACGCATGTGTGTGTGCGTGTGTGTCTGTGCATGGACGCGCATGTGTGTATGCATACAAATATAAAATATATTCTTTTTCATTTATCCGTAATATGAATATATTAAATATTATAAGTATGTATATAGTTTTTAAATCATACAATTTCAAATAATACATATATATACAATCTTCCTTGTTCATGGATTCATGTAAAAAAAATTATTCTCGGCTTTGGATAATAAAACATCTTTTTACATATGAATATATTATTATTGATAAGGTTAGTTTTAAATTTTAAATTGAAATTTAACTTTATATATATAATATAATATATATACACACACATATATATCGATTGAAAGAAATTTATATAAATATGTTTTAGTATTTCGGTTTTTAATTTATTTATTATATTATTTATAAAGATATGTAAAAAATACTTATTTATATATGCTGCAACAGTTGGATCAGGCACATTGGCAGCGGGTTAAAATGATTGTTAAAAAAAAATCTTTTATTAACTTGCATAAGATCTTATTTTATGTTTATGTAAATAAATTTTATTTATATTAAATTGTTTTTGGTTCTAATTAATTGAAGGGTTTGAGTAATTTTTATTTAATTTACTTTATTTAAAATATTTCTTTATTTGTTAATGTTTAATAATATTTTATTATTGCTTTAATTTAAAATATAATTCATTAATTTAATTTAATTTAATTTTATATTTCAATACGTAGACATGTTCGTATTCAAAATACAAACATCATAACTATATTAGAAGTATAAAATAACTTAAGGGTGTAATGGAAAAATTTAGCATTGTGTTAAAAAATTAATAAATGACTAAGTGATAAATATATGTCAATATATATGTCATATACATCATATAGCTAATTATACATTTTTAACTAACATAATATTATTTATTTTATTTATTTTGACCATTGTATATAATTAATATTTATAAATATAAATATAACATATATATGTCAACTTAAAATAATATACTAGTTTAATTAAATATTTTATTATTTATATATATGATACATAAATGTTGATATATAAATATTATGTTAATATTAAATTTTCAAAAAAAATGTTTAGAATTTAAATTTTGAATAGTTTTGACTTTTACAAAATAAATATCTAGTATTTAAAAAGGAATTTCTTTTCTTAAGTACCATGGCTGCCAACAACCATATTAAATTACTTTGATAAATATCCACTTGGGTATTTATTAAATCATAATTCTAATTCTAAATTTAAAACTATATTTTGAAACTATTTTACTTCTTCAAATAAAATAAAAATTAGTTAATTTTTTGCTTAGATCTAAAACTTTAAACAAATATTTCACTTGAAATTTTCATATGGTAATTTTATTATACATACGTGTATAAGCATATATAAATAAAAAAATAAATTTCTTTACATAAAATCAAAATAGAAACTAAAAAATATTTTTTATTATTTTAATATTAAATCCAAAAACATATATAATATTATAAGTATGCAAAACCTTGCTTTAAATTATATATATATATATATATATATATATATCTGTGTGTGTGTGTGTGACCGAAATTTTTTATTCTAAAATCCTAAAGCATATATACCCCACACACACACACACACATATGAATGTATGTATGTATTTAAATATTGTTATGTTTATTATTACTTATTAAAATAAGATAATTTTGAAATAGTTTTTATTTTATTTTATCATTGTCGAAAATGATAATGGTTGACATGATTTTAACATGATTACACACATATATATAACTTGAATTTTTTTAATTCAAAATTAATATCTTTTATTATTGAAATCTAACTGACAGTCGAGCACATTATTTGTTGGTTGTTTCTTCCTTGAACCTTCATTCTCTTCCTTGGTTATAGTATGAATTATTGTCAGCTTAGCTTTACCAATGGTTAATGTGAGCTAGAGATCTATTGAGAAGTGTAGAGAGAGTGAATATAGGCTCTATATTTATAGACCTCCAGATATAAAAAACACTTGCATTATTCAATCAAATCCTTGATGGCTAGGTCTACCTTATAATATTAACAAAACTTTTATATTAATTTAGTTAATTTAAAACATTTGTAAATTAATTTTAACGTTGGTTGAATTCTGAAATAACTATCAGCGCAGTTGTTTTGACTCTTTGATGTGAAGGCTATCCTCAGTCAATATTTAAACAATCCAAATATTGAAGGCTGTTTGGACTTTTGTGAAGTATAATATCGGGCAAAAATTCAATGCTTATAAACAATTTGAATGAAATCCGATTTCGAATCTATAATAAAATCATCTAGTAACGATATTTTGTACGCTTATTCTTTTCATCATCGTTGTATCATTTAATATCTAGAGTAGACCGTCTATCGTCAAACCTCTAATAATATCCGTATTTTTTTACATAGATAGCTTTAAATCCTTAGTTAAATTTGATAAAATTAATCGATTAACTAACTTACTATGGTTAGAGATTTGGACTTTAATTCGATACAAGTACGATGATACTAACATTCTACAACGAAGGAGATGAATCCTCTCTTGTGTAGTGTCTCGATTCAAGTAGCCCAACGTATATTATGTCATAGCAAGGTCGTTATGCCAAATGTTTTAACTATAATCAAAGTATAACATAGCTACTGAAGATTGACGACACCCTCGGGTCAGAAGGCTACTTGTACTTTGTTGTGATGAGATCTTTTATTTTGACTTAGTTGCATTAACCTATAAAAGACTCTCATCAAGTCATTTGTGATCTTTCCAAATAACCATAAGCACGTAACTCATTTGTGTCCCTAACGTTCATGAATAATCACCGTCTATCGTACGGAGAGTGTTACATGCACTAGTCGCAATGGATGTATCGTATCCTTTTATCGATACAACTTGACTATGGACATTTAAAGAGTTAATGTATTGTATATCTAAATTCAATACTCATGGCTACGAACACATTCATAACTGTAATCGGTAAAACTTTCTCCTAAGGGTTTTCCAAAGAAACCGGATTGGCAAGCAATAGGTAAATTGGGTAACTTAAAAAAAATCCCAAATAAATGTTTATTAGGCTTATGATGTCTAAATTTATTATTATATTTGATCTAATATGTTCAAATAAAAAGTGACTTTTCTTTTAACATTTCTAATTTGTTTAAAGATAGATTTGACTAAATCTATACATGGTGTTTTTATGAGTATGTTAAAATGCACTATGTATATAGTGTTAGTGAAACTATTCATATTATATACATAGTTAATGTGTACGTATATAGGAGTTGGAATTTAAAACGCAACGAAGACATTCGCCATTTACATATGCATTGATGGTCAATTCGTTTTGAATACAAGTATGTATTTTAGATAAAGAATAAATATCTCATGAACTTAATTTTGATAAAGTAAATCGATTAAATAAGGAATTAATATCCTACAGATCTGATTTGACAAAGTAAAACAACTAAACAAGAAATCAACAACTTACAAGTCTTATTTGAAAAAGCAAAACAATTTGATCTAAATATATATACATAAACACACACTTTTTTCAGAAAATACATGTTCGTTTTTTTCCAACCATTGGTGACTAAATCGAATTTTCAGCCAGCTCTTCCCATCCACTTTGATTCCCCATTCTTCTACGCTTCTTCCTCCGCTTCGATTCCCACATCTTTCTTCGTCTTTTACCTCCCTCGTCTAATTTAGTCTTCACCATCACTCATAAAGGCTGGGTTTATAAGATCCAACGATCTCTCGACCACACGCTCTAGGAAAATTGCTCGGAACTTCAAGGAAGAAAGCTTCATTTTCGACCAAGGTAAAGCAAGCTCTCGGATGCTCCTCAAGCCTATACAACTTCAAGATTCCAGACACTGTTCAGGCGATTTTTAATGGCTGTCAATCTGCTAATGTTAATGGAGCATCAGCTTCTGCTGCGACCGAAGAAGAATCCAGGATTAATAAACTTGTTAACGTGGATACTCTATTTGCTAAAGAGGTGAAAGTTCATGCTGCTTTTGCTGAAGAGGTTGTTCGTGATATGCCTACTGCATTTTCTAATTCGGATAGCCCTGTTGTTGGTTATTGCTCCATTCATAATAGCTCACAAGTTTATGTACCTAATTTTGTCCCAGTGCCATAGAAAACCCATGTTCCAGAGAATCTAAGTTAGGCTTCATTGTTAACTTCCGGTCAGAGTGACGCAGGCAGGTATATTATTAATAACTATAAAATTGGAGATGGCCTTGTTGCCCTTAGTGAAGTAATTGATGTCTGGAAATCACTTTGGAAGAACTGCCTAGTTGGTTCTTTCCAAGATAAGAATCTACCATGTCATGTAGTAATAAAGCACCTTCTTCGGGTGTGGAAACTCAAAGGAACTATCAAAATTAATTATGGCAAGGACACATTTTATTTTAATTTCTCCTGTTTGGATGACAAAGCTAGAATTTTGGAATCAGACCCTTTTAATTGTCTTTGACATTTCATCATTACTAAGTGGACTCCTACCATTGATAGAGCTAGAGAGCAAGTTGAATCAATAGGAGTTTGGGCTAAACTTTCCAATATCCCGTCGCTTTATCCAACATTAGAAGATCTTGACTGGATTTTTAGCCATATAAGAAAACTTATTTATTTTGATGAAGCAACCGAGCGTAGAGTTACGTTGGCTTATGCATGTGCGTTGATTGAGATCTCTCCTAAGAAACCACTACCTACTGCCACTCCTATTTTTCTATCTGAGCACATTACAGGTCATGTTCAGGTTTCCTTCCTCTGAAAACTCCGATATGCACTGGATGCAGCTTCTTTTGGTTATACTGTTTCCACATAAATCCATTCATTGACTGAGGATGAGACCGTTCCAAAGGTTCCAATCCCTCCTTTATCCCTAGTGCGAAAAGCTGAAGACATAGAATGGCGTGTCAAGAACCCAGCTACAAACCAATCCGATCCATCTTCTGATTCCCTTTTAGAAGATGCCCCAAAGAAAATCCGAGCTCCTCAGGCCTCTTCCCCAATGGTAAAAGCTCGTGATCTTTCTCGCAGTAAGACTCTCTCCTCATTGACATCCTCTTCAGATTCTGACCCTGATGACTTTGATGATGGCTTTGAGTATGATTTACACCATATCATGCCTTTGACTTCTGCTCCTTTATGATTACATGGTTTTTAACTATATTCAATTGGATCTCTCTGTTATTTGTATTTTCTGTATAGTTATTGCGTGTGATGTTATATTAGTGAGTTGTATTAGATTTTGAAGCATATGTGCTTCACACCGGTTACTTTTTGTAAAACAGTATGGCACTATAAAACCAGCTTGTTCATGCAAAATAATAGTACTTTATTTTGCCTAAAAAATAAAGAATCAATATCTTATAGATCTGGTATTGTGATGGTAAACTATTTATTTAAATGTAGATGTTTATTTTAGATAAGGAATCAACATCTTACATATCCGATTTTGACAAAGAAGAACAATTCAAATATGGTGTTAATATTTCACAGATCAAATCAATATACACGCACACATATTTTAAAATCTAGAAATACAATATTGAAAATTTGGTGATTATTATATAGTTTATATTACTTAACAAATTAATGTTATGATAAAGGTTTAAAATATATATTAATAATTTCAGCATACTTATAACACATGTTTATAATTAATTAAGATAATGAAATCATCTCATGTTATTTAAAATAGTTAAAATAATAATTAAAATTAATAAAATTATCTTTATTTTAATATTATAACCAAATCGTAAGATTAAGAATTGTTTGTTTTCAACAATATTAATCAAATAAAAGTTTCGATCAGATCTGATAATATATGAATGATTACATTCATAGATCTATATAAGATTAAAAATTGTTTTGATTTTCAATAATATTAATCAATTAAAGGTTTTGATCAGATCTGATAATATATGTACATTTACATTCATACATCTATATAAGATTAAAAATAATTAGTTTATTTTTCAACAATATTAATCAAATAAAAGTTTTGATCAGTTCTGCTAATATACGTATATTTAGATTCATAGATCTATAATGTACAAGACAACTAATGCATATTGCTATGACCAGAATTTCAAACACTTCTACTTAAATATATGAATTATTTAAATATTTGAGTCTTTGATTTAATGTAATTAAATTGATTTTATAACCTTGTTTACCCCTTTTAATTAAAGACTAATGAAAATAAACTTGTTTTTGAAATATTTTTACAAAAATAAATACTTCGAAGAAATATCAATAATGTGGCCGAAAATCATTTTATTAATAAACGACTTTTACTCGATATAAGTTTTTCGAACTTGTTATGCTTGCTTAGGATATTAATGTGTAATTAATTATTAACTAAAATTATTTTTCACTAATGGTAATTAGTGGGGTAGGGCGATGTCATAGGATTGAAGATATTTTGAGGAGATATTTTCCTTAAGAAAGTGAGGTGTAAAATTGGCACATGGAAGGGAGGGTGTATGGTGACCTTCCAAGGAGGTTAGTAGGGTAGCAGTGACCTCTTGTTAAGTCTACATAAACACTTCGTATGTTTCATAAACTACTTTTTACAAAATTAAAAGGATAGAAAGCATAAGCTTTTCACTCTCTTCCTCTTCACTTTTAAATTCCTAAACGATGCAAATCAACACCAAACTTCTCCAAATTTTGGCTAAGGGCCTAGCACGCCATAGGAGACGAGCATAGGAAAGCAAAAGTTAAAGAAAAGGAGCATAAAGAGGGGAAACATGGGGAAGCTATGAGCTTTAAGGGAGAGGAAGGAGGTGTCTAAGGGCATGTGGAAGCAAAAGGTGGCGTCTTTGGATGTTTGGTAATGTTAGTAAGTGGTCTTGTGTTCTTTATGGCTTGTGCTTAGTGGTAAGCTTGGTTTGTATGGGTTAACTCAATATTTAAAAGTATATAATTTGTGTGTGTAAGTTGTGCTTGAATATAAAGTTAAGACATTAACTAATGAAGTTATAACTTTGGATCGTACATGCTTCCGACTGCAATGAAAACTCTATATTGTATATCATCACTTCTATTACCCTTTACAACATGTAACATGGCCTTGACTTTATGTTTATATTTTATTTGTTTGTGTATGAATTAGAAGTGTGTTTGAATGTTTTGAAGCGAGAAAGGTCGCTATAAGTGCACTTTGAAATCCCTTGTGTTTAACTTGCTTAAAATGGTTATACGTGAATATACTATGAAAGTATATAATTTGGTTATGCTTTACACTTATAAATGTGTATGGGATAGAAAAGAATTAGTTTGGAAAATTATAAAAATGATAGAACAAAGTTTGCAAAAGTTAATAGGCGCAAGTGTCGTCATAGATGCACTTTGAAATGTCTTGTTTTTGTGAATTTTTATAGGATTTTGTAAAGACGTTCTAAACGTTTATTTACATAATTATTAAGTAATATAAGTAAAGTACTTACTGTAAAGAAATTGGACTTTACATCAATTAATAGCTAGTTGAAAACTAGTCAAACATTTAGGGCTTTGGAACTGGTTTTATGGAGAAAAAAAATATGAAACTACAACACTTTCCCAACTGCAATTTTTTTTGGATATTTCTAAACTTTTGATAGATGTGTTTGCTGTTTAAAAATTTAAAATGGGCAAAAGTGCTATTTAAATAAAGTATTTTTTCGAGATCTTTTTAGGTATGTTTTGTAACATTAATTAGAGTATTTTAATAGTGATTTCAAGTTTAATATATTTTTAATAATTATTTATGAATTTTTGAAATAAAGGGTTTTAAATATAAAACATGTTTTTTGTGATTTTTATTAAATTTAAATTACTTATTTTTAAGTAATATTTAATATAGTTATTAAAACTTATGTATAAGTGAGTGTGTGTAAGTTTGAAAAGGTAAATTAAGTACTTTATAAAAGGATAAAGTGGTTTTGTTATATTATTAAGCTAAATTAATGGATTTAAGAAGTTAATTAAAAGTATATTGCTTTGTTAAATAAGTGTGGATATACTTAGATCTTTGAATGGACTATTTTAAGGGAAATGGTAGGTATGAAATGGTTTTGAGTTTATAGTAATAATGTTCAGACCTATTTGAATATACTTTTTAAAATAAGTAGACCTTTAAAAATAGTTTAAAGATGATAACAAGTATAGAATGGTTTTGTGTTTATAGTAACAATGTTTTAGTAACATTTTTTAACCCATTTAAATATAATTTTAGAAATGTGAAATCTTATTAAGATATTTGTTAATATTTGTATACCTTGGAGATAAGAACATGAATACATTTTTAAGAATGTAAAGAGTAGAAATGAATAGAATGCAGTAGTATACATGTATATATCTTTCGTAAAGGTGTTTTAAACATATATACAAGTATTTACAAATAAATACTATTTGAATACAAGGATTTTTAGTCGCTTATGTGACTTAATCATGCTTTGTGTGTTTACTCATTTATGGAAAGTATCTAGTCCTATACTTAGCACTAAAAGACGACAAAGTAGACTTGTTCAATCTGTGAGAGTTAAGAATGAAATTTCAAGCTAAGGCTTTGATGCAACAAATGCTCTAACCTATCTGGCTTCACTCTTGACAAAGGGACAACTTAGGTTGAGAAGGTCGGAAACGCTGACAAGTATATGAGACTTAATTTCCATGTGCGATCATTTTTATTTCTATCAAACTTAACTAAATTAACTTAGGTAGTATATAAAAGCTTCACAGCTTCAGACGGTTTGAGATCCGAAGAGAAGACTCATTGGCATGAAACATCTTTCACTTTAAGAATGTGTATATACAAGTTCCCCTAAGAAGGACTCCTTTATATTGTTTACTTAAAGAACCGAAATTGAGTTAACCGAAAATATACCAATTTAGTTTTGAAGAGTCTGGATTTGGATAAGTATACTTATGTATTACTTACTTATAACCACTTCGAAACTGATGTATGAGTTCTATGCTTTGGTAGCGATTGTGGAGCGAAATATTATAGAGTTGAACTGTCTATCCTAAGGTTAAGTCCAAGGGAGAGGTCAATGTTAACTTTTCGAACAAATTCTATAGAGTTGAACAGTTTATCCTAAGGTTAAGTCCAAGGGAAAGGTCAATGTTAGTATTCGTCGGACAACTTATGCCGGAATCCATGGAGAGATTCATGAACTATTCGAATGATAATGGCTCGTGTGTTGAGATGCTGGAATCCATGGAGAGGTTTAAGATCTGTTCTAGTGATGAAGACTCGTGTGAGAGATGCTAAATGTGACTTCACCGTCGAAAATGACAAAAAATGGAATAGGCCTCGTACCCAACGAGTTTAGCTAACCAAATGGTAATCAACTCATATCTAGAGATGCATATCGATATTGCTAGCGGGAGTTGATGATATTTGGTATTACATGTTCGGATGTGAAACAACTATGTTTCTCCTTTATGGTATGTTTTACCTACAGATATACGATGCTCGGAAGGTGGTTTTTGACTCTTATTAAGAGGTCGGCCTCGATGTACTAATGAGGTCTCCAACGGAAATCCCTGTGCGAACGCATCTTAGTGGTCATAGTTGTACTTTTAATATTGTTGTGTTGTGAGGTGCAAGCAGCATAGCTATATTCTAATTTATATTCTACACCCTAGACACTATCTATTATACGGACATATGAATTAGACGGTTTTGATTCTTTTGAGGGCAAAACCATTTTGGTGATCCGTTGGTCTCAAAAGATACTGTTATATGGTGGGTCCATATTTCTTTGAGTTTCTCATACCAAACTTATGTGTGACTCATGATTTTATATTTTCCTTAATTCCTTGGGTGCTCCTTCAGACATCCTGAGAAAGGTATGTTTTTTTTTGATATTCTTTAGAGCCCAAGGAGTCAAGCTGGATGTCTCATCTACCGTAGTAGTCTTATTTCCACTACACTATTGGCATGTATATATCAGCATTTGTGAGGATAGGTTGTTATAACTGTCTATACTGATGATAATACTTAGGATTGTAACTTTGAAATGTTACGTATCTTAGAGTGACAGTTTGTACTGTCTTTTCGACATTATATGCTATTGTCTCGTTGTGAGATTCAAATGTTTTATTCTTCCATTCTTTTTATTTTACCTAAACAAATTTCTTTTAGATTCTTAGGTGCACGGCAAGTGAATACCATGGATGTATTATTGTGGACATTTAATGGTCAAAAAGGCGAATTGTTACACATATGTAGATTCATTCTAATCATAATCTATATTGTTATCCACCCTTTAGGCCGAGCTATATTCAAACTAATTGGACAAGTTAGACTCGACTATCATCAAGGCAGTGAGCCCAGAGAGATGATTTTTAGGCTCAGAGATCAAGCATAGATAATGGTATAAAGCAACGATCAAGCGAGACCAAGAGATAGACTCTCCAGGTATTTTAAGTATGGAATAGTGCCTCCTCGAGACAAGGGATAGGTCCCTATCCCTTTCCCTAAGGGATTGATATATATCATCAATTTTTGTCCCAAACTGGATGAGATCGGTATGAAGTGACAACGAATGCCCCATGAGGCTACATTTCAAACTTCAAGTCATTTGGAGTTCGTATGCTTAAATTATGGGCAAATTACTTCCCTTAGGAAAGGAATTGGATCATAATTCCTTCACCTGGGAAATGGATCGGAACATATCAAGGGATCAGGTCGTAATTCCTTCACCTAGGAAAGGGATCAGATCGTTTTGAGGGATCAGATCGTATAAGTCCAAAAATTCAGCTCAACGATGATTGGTCAATATCTCACAAACAAGAAGTCAACTATGCAAACAACTTTAGGAACATTAAGCTAGCACAAAGGGGGACCCATTAGAGGGATTACAACTCGCCACATGGCCTTTAAAAGAGATTGGGGTCGATCCCTTTTTCTTGGGATATAGGCCTGATGATCGCTTGTGTGACTTCGTCTAGATCTGAAGATTCAACCACCGAAATTTCAGGAAGATATTCCATCGTCTTCCCTATAAATACAGGCGTCGTGGTTCATTTTGGGGATCTTTACATGGCCATTTTCTTTGTACTCCATTGTAACTATGGATTCCGATCCAATCCCTATTATACTTAGAATTCAAAGTCACTAACATAGGCTTTCAACCTCGAATCACTATAAATCATTGTGTTCTTGTTTTTGCTTATTCTTTGTTATTTAACTGCATGTTTCCTATATTTTGTTTTAGATTTCTTCATTTATTTCTCCACCCAAATTCTATTGGGTGTTTGTGACCAATTTTGACGCAGACATTTTGATGCTTTCACTGAGAGTTGAATTCTCAGCTTGATTGGATCTTATCATCTAATAGTGGATTCCATTATTCATGAGATAAATTCAGATTTCTGCCAAATGAGTTTCCTATTATACTTAGATTTGAAAGAGATCTATAAGGAAACTACCTATAATACCTCCTAGGAAGGAGAAGGCCATTGCTACCTCCTCGTGACCTGCCGATGAAGCAGTATAGAACACGAAGATCGTTCTTATAAAAGGTGGAGCGTAGCAAGGAGCCATGGATGTACAAGATTCCTCTTGAATAATCACTAACCTTGATATGGAGAGACTACGAAAAGAGCTCCAAAACCTATGCAGAACTGCAAAAACAAATACAAATTTAATGTACATAGAATACATCAATTAAAACATATTAAACTCAAAATCATAGTTTGGATCAATTCCAGAGCACATAGGACGACACACTGACCATACTACTATCTACACATCTATTACCCAAAACGGCTACCGATCCCCTATGCTTCGAGCCCACTAACCATCAAATGTGAACATCATTGATGATCCCTCCTTCCATGCCTAACCATATATGAACCAATCCCTTTAATACATGGGGCCAAAAAACAAAAACTTCAGCCTGTCAGAGTAATCATCTCATCATCAACATTGGATATAAAGTCTTTATTCCACATATAAGACTTCTTAAAACTACAAAACTGCAAATGCATATCCGTTCACCACCTATCCCTGTATTGTAACCAACTCAAACCATATAGCAATGATATCAATCGGTTACATCTCAGATTTGAGTATGCCTACATTTTAGAATCAAACACCATCCACACTCAAGTCTTACAACAACATTTGCCACCTAGAATGCCAACCAGCGACCTATCACCCTATATCGCAACTAACAACTGATTACATCATGACTGGTCCCTCCACAGCTATCAACACTGATCCCATGAACTGTTGAGTTGATTGAGCTTCAAAATGATGATAAATTGTAGAGGGGATGAGCAATTTCTCGAATTCATGCTTTTTGATTGTGGCGGTGAGGGAGAGAGAGGGATTGATTTGGTTTACAAGCAAATAAATGGAAGTGATAGACTAAGTAAATATACCCATATGCATGTACCCAAGCGTATTTGGCTCCAAAAGAATGTTGCGCAACTCATTATGTATGATTCCAAAATGATAAACGTATGCAGAAGCATCCTAATACGGGATCTGTACCCGTATTTAACAAAAGATCTTAATTTTTTTTGGGTACTTAGCACCCGAACCCGTGCCGCAAACAGTTCCAAGTAATAGAATAGGAACCGCTACTCAAATGGTATTCAAAGAGGCGGGAGAACCAAAGAGATATGGCAAGAACTAAGATCGGTTACCGATCAAACTACTAGGGTAGATTGCGACTGCCCTCAACTGACCAACTTCCAAACACCTGACTGGACAGCTATGGTACAGCGGCTTGTTAGAGAAAGGCAGGATGAGTCTGGCGATGATTGGACCATTTCCCGCAGTCGGAACCCATTTACTGAAGCCATTCCACGAGCATAATATCCAAGGAGATTCAACAAGCCGATCATGCCGGTGTATTCTGGGATTACAGACCCCCAATGGCTTCTCATGAAATATGAAAGGCATATGGATTTTGCCAGAGCGATGGACGCAATTAAATGATGATGATTTCCTATATTCCTCAAGGGAGTAGCGATCATCTGGTTTATATGATTACCGCTTAGGCCTATCTCCTCATTTAATCAACTAGCTAAAAAGTTCATCAAGCAATTCAGAATGTATGCGACTCATCCCAAGGACGCAATGTCATTAAGATTATCCAACTTATCCCAAGCACCAGGTGAGTCGCTCAAAGACTTCGGTAGAGATTTAACATCGCTATCACTGAAGTGAGAAATCTCAGTGAGAAAATCGTATTGATGGCATTGATAAGGGGATTCGACCCTGAGACACACTCATGATTGGTTAGCCAAAGAGCCTCCTACAACCTTGAATCATTTCTAATACAAAGCGAACAAGAACTTAAGCAAGGAGGTGGCGAACCAGACTAGGGAAAAGAACAATGCAGGCCATTGGCCAAAGGGATTCAAAGTGAGGACGGTAATGACGATCCCCCAGACGAGACTCGGATTCTAGGAGACGACCCGGAATCCTAAAATTTGACTCATATACTCCTTTGAACGATTCAATTAAAAACGTCTACTTGGCAACTCATGACTCGGAGCTGTATAGGAAACCAACCCAAGAGAGTCCACCGACAACCAAAGGAAGTCTATGAAGTATTGTATATTTCATGATACATATGGTCATAACACCGACGGTTGTAGACACCTCTGAGATGTTATTGGAGAGTTGATCCGAAAAGGAAAGCTTCTACAATATGTGCAAGCCCCACAGAATGGCGGGTAGGAGACGTTTGACCCTTGCCAATAAAGACCTTTGATTATCAACTGGACCACCTATAGTCGACTTTCGGCTGAGAAGGTTGAGGCAAAGTGGAGTAGCGAGCACACAAAGCTGCTTCACCTACCAATAAAATTTATTTCAATTTCAATTATGTTTTGAACTATGACCAACTTGAATTGAGCTATTTGCAAATGATGCAGGTGAACAAGTACCCAGAGTTAAACGTCAACCAACCTCTATAGACCATGGTCATACCTTTGGAATATCATCAAGACCAGTGTGATTGAACCGCTCATTAGCTATCATATGCCCCCGCCTTAGGGGCGAGAGCATGAAACGGAAAGTGGATGTGACTCGGCCAACCACTTCCTATTCCATGCTTCCATAATGGCAGAACATCTATGCCTTGTTGAGAGCCCGACAAGGTCAAACTTCATCAACTAGCTATAAACACAGGAAAACAAATGGATGCAGTTAGACCGTCCATCAATTAACTATGGTCCCTCAGTGTGGTCTGGAGTATAAATACCACTAAATAGTGGATGCAGTTCAACCGTCCACTCTCCAAATCTTTCCCCTAACTTAGGAGCAAACACACAACACGAAGTGGGTATGGTCTGACCATCCACTCCCCTTCGAGCTCAAAGTTCGCCAGAACTCTCATATTACTCCCAGGGTTCAGCAAAAGTAGGTTCTGAACAAAAGTGGACATGGTACGACCGTCCATGGGTCTACTCCTACCCTGAATGCGGGGGTATTTTAAGAGCCTAAATTGAACGTGATTTGACTATCTAATCCAAGGAGGATGTGATCCATCCATCCGCGACCTTGCTCGTGCTTGAAGTACGGTGAACTATTCAAGCCTTGCATGGACATTGGCAAGCCCAAAATTCAAACTATGGCATGGACGCGGTTCAATAATCTAGCAAATAACTCTGATCCCCCGGTGCAGGCTGGAGTATAAACTCCAAATGGGCGTAATCCAACCTTTCGGCAACAAACTCTGTTCCTCAAGTACGAACCAATGTATGAGCAAAGAAATCAAATGCAATCCGACCATCCGGTACAAAGCGGATGCGTTACGACCGTCCCTGCGTTAATTCTTGTCCTCGGCACGGGACCCATAGCATAAATTCATGTGGATGCACTCTGACCATACAGCACAAAATTTATTCCTTGGCTTGGTAGGAGGAGCCAGATTTACGAAAGGACGTGACTGGCCGTCCGATTCTGAATGGATTCAACTGCCCATCCAATCATGAATGAACATGACTTGATATTTCACTCACCAACTCCAATCTTTGCCTTGACGGTTGGAGTAAAAATTCACCAAGCAGATGCAGTTCGACCATCCACTCACTAACTCTCGCTCTCGGTTCGATGGTGGGGGTTTATATCAGAAAATGGACGTTGTTCGATCATCCATCGATAACTCTAATTCCCATAGCATGAGCTGGAGTATAAACACCAAATTGGTGCGAATGACCGTCCATCAACAACCTCTGATCCTCGAAGTGCGGATAAGAGTATAGGTAGAAAATAGACGTGGTTTGACCATTCATCCATTAACTCTCCCTTATAAACCGACAGGCTGAGCATAAAACATAGGACGGATGTGACTCAACCATCCGCTAATCAACTCCTTCCCACAATACGATGGGAAGAACTCCAAGTAAGAGTAAACATGATATAACCGACCACTATTCGACTTTTGCTCCTGCCTCGAGGGTAAAAGAAATAACTAAGAAAAATGTGGTTCAGCCATTTTTGGGAATAACTCTAGTTCCAAAAGTGTGGATTAGAATATAAACATCAAATGGGTGTGATTAACCGCCCATCGAATAACTATGATCCCTGGAATGTGGATAAGAATATAGACAAATGAGTGGATGTAATTCGACCACTCATCTTCCAATTCAAACCTAAATTTGACAAGACATGTATAAACTCATTAAATATGGAATTCGATCATCCATGAACTAACTCCGTTAACCCAAGATTGGGGGTAGGAGCACAAACTACAGAAAGCTAAATATGACAGCTCACTGTAGCTTCGGCATGGTATTCTTTATGACTCAAGGCAATGACTGCAGGTTGGCCTTAATACAAAACCAATCGAAATGATATTCAAAGTTACGGGTAACCGCCTATATCATACCATCGAATAAACGGGCAATATCGATCCAAACTTTTCATATCGTGTCGTTGGATCAATGATTAATACCAATCCACACTAACCATAAATGGATATGACCGAAACATCCATCAAATAACTCTGATCACCAGAGCGTAGATAGAAGAATAAACCAGGAATGAGTGTGACTTGACCATTCATTCTCCATCACCCTCCTTTGATCTATCAGGAGGAGTATGAAACCAGATAAGCACGACTTGACTGCTTCTGAGCTAATTCTATCCCTTAGTCCGAAAGGATAACATAAATCAAGATAGACGTGATCGACCATCTATCTTCGAATAAATGTCACACGACTGTTCAATAGCTAGCTCTAACCATGATTCAACTAGAAGATCAATTAAAAATGGACGTGATTCGGCCGTTCGCACAATAATCCTTGCCCTTGGTTCGATAAGGGGAGCATCAGTCACACATTTGACATGACTTAGCCATCCATTATTTGGTCCTTACCTAGAGTATGGTGACATATGCATCAAAAGTGGACATGATCGACCATCTAGTACTTAGCTCATACCCGAAATATGACATGGCATTGAAGTCTTCCCCCAAGAAGGAAAAACTAGGATACAATCCAGAAAAGGCATGACTCAGCCATCCATCAACTAACCCTGACCTCAAATTCGATGAGGAAGACTGTAAAACCAAAATTGATGTGACATGCCTGTCCACTTACCAACATTTTCCCTTAGCCCAGGAGCAGGGCAAAAATCAAGGTGGATGTGACTCGCCATTCATCAATCAATTCTAAGTCTTTGGAGTTTAGGCGAGAGTATATACACAAGTGGGGACTCGACGGTCCATGTAGTACATATATCAACCCCAGACTGAGGGCATAAGAGTGATATTCCAAGAGCTGATTACGACAGCTCAAACCTGCGACTCATGCCTAGTATTTACAATGCCTCGAGGTTACGACCAAAAGGATGCCTAGAGATAGAATCATCGAATCGATGCCCAAGATGATGGGCGATTGACTATCATTACAACCCAAACGACAAGCAACAAATCGTGAGTGTATTGAATGGAAAGCCCTTTACTCGAATTCATAAGTAAATTCAAACTTAAAGCAAAATCCAATTTATGCATTTGAATGCAACACAAGGTTGAACTCTACTCGACATTTGATTTGACGTTATTAAAGCCTGGTCTTCAGCCATTTGTAGATAATCACTTAAAGCATCTAGAGACCACTACTATCGGACTCATTAGCTCACGATGAGATTGGAAGGTTTGACTGGAGCAACCGTCATCACATGCCGTCCTGACCGGGTTTCATGCTTTTGACTATGCATTAGAGAAATTCTCAAACATGGGGATCAACATCTAATCCAACTGCCATTGTCTATGCCTACATACACCACCAAAGTGTTATAGTTATGAACTTGCCTACGCAAGGGGCCGGAACTGATCCCATCGCCTATGAGACTTTCCAAACCCAATTCAGACATCCTCTGTGCTAAGTACAATTTAGTGCGGTGTTGTGCAGTGTAATACGGTTCAATACAATACTGCAGTTATGGTGAAACTAAGGAGTTTGACCTAAGAGACCATTATCGCTGACCATTCCAACCAGATTTCATGTCGATGTTTTTGCGAAACAGTTACGTTCAAATTCAAGGATCGACTATCGGCCTATAAGATTATGACGTTAATATTCAAGTTTATTTAAGCAGGTGTTATAATCCGTATAAGTACAAATATGCTAAATTATTCAAGTCTAAAGTGGTAAGCATCCGATTCAAGGCCATATGCTAGTTCAAGTATGCAAATCATATGTACCATGTCCAATTATTCGATTTTGAGTTCTCATGGTCTAATATGTCCATGCATAAGTCCAACTTATACAAGGGATCGTAACTGATCCCATTACTTAGCCAAATCCACTTAAGCATTGTTCAATTCACAATATAAGGCCAATATCAAGCAGCAACACCATGGTCGGTTCTATAAAGACATAGACACAAGAGATGAAGAAGAGGTGCCCAAAGAATCTTAGGATGCACCCGCTGAGCTAACGATCAGCACTACGGTCAACCACATTGACCCATTACAGATCCTAAAGATTGGATCACAACTCAGTGCAACGATGATGAAGGAATTAGCTGGCTTTCTCCAAGCGAATCTTGATGTGATCATTTGGACTCATTCTAACATATGTGGGATATCACTGACGATTGTGAGTCATGCATTTAATATCACCTCGTTGCATGTCCCAGTGAAACGAAAACAACACGACATGGATTTGAAGAGATCTGCCATGCTTAAAAAGAGGTGGATAACTCAAAAGCAACGGTTTATCTGCAACGTCCCCTACCAGAAATGGGTATCAAATCCAGTTCATATGAGAAAAGCTAATGGAAAGTGGAAGACAAGCGTCGACTACTCGGACCTGAACAAATCATGCCCAAAAGACAGCTTTCCACTTTCGATGATCGACCAACTAATAGATTCAACCGCTGGATATGAACTGCTTCCATTTACGAATGCGTACTCCGAATACAACCAAATCCCGATGCACATCCCCAACTAGGAGCATACCAGCTTCATTGACGATCTGGGATTATATTGCTATGTTGTGATGCCGTTTGGACTAAAGAACGCTGGAGCAACTTATCATAGACTGGTCAACTTAATGTTCAAAGACCAGATTGGGCGATCGATGGAAGTATATGTAAATGATATGCTTGTGAATTCACGACGATCAAATGACCACATCCATGAGTTAACGGAGATGTTCAGTGTTCTCCAGAAATATGGAATTAAATTCAATCCCTTATGCTCTTTCGGCATTGTATTAGGTAAATTTTGGGGTTTCATCATCAAATCTCACGGAATCGAAGTCATTCCCAAGAAAATTCAAGCAATTTGGAACATTCGAGCACTGAAAACAATGAACCAGGTACAAAGCCTAAATGGGAAGGTTGCCACCCTAAGCTGATTCATTTCCTGGCCACCGGCAAATGTATTCATTTCTTTGATTTGATCCAGAGAGGGAAGAGAAACTTTGAATGGACACAAGAATGCATTGATGCGTTTCAAGCTCTGGTTGACCACTTAGGAAGACCTCCCCTCTTATCCAAGCCACCGGACCATGAAGACTTATATATCTATTTAGCATTATCGGTATACACCATAAGTGTTGCACTATTGCGTGACGAGAATCGGACCCAGAGGTCGGTGTATTATGTAAGCAAGCGATTGACAGGAGCCGAGAGAAATTACCCAAAGTTGGAAATGCTCCGCCTTAATTTCAGGCTCACCTTATCAATGTTTACACCGACTAGCCATTGCGACAGGTCCTACAGTGACCTGAGACATCTGGAAGGTTGCTGAAATGGAATATCGAGCTAGGCTAGTCGATATCACTTATCCCCTCGGAGAGCTATCCAGGAACATGCATTAGTAGACTTCATAGCTAATTCACTTCACCGGACGACTCTTCGAAGACCGATGGAGAACCGACCAACCAATGGAAAATGTACACGAATGGACCATCCAACAATCGTTGTTCTGGCATTGGAGTCATATTAGTGACTCCTGAGGAACGATTGATCTGCTACACCCTGAAACTCGACTTTCCTATAACAAATAATGAAGCTGAGTACAAAGCCTTGATCGTCGGGCTCAAGCTTACCAAAAAACTGGGAGTCAAGACTTTACAAATCTTTTATTGATTCCCGGTTAGTAATATGCCAAGTTAGCAGAGATTACCAGACTAGGGGACAACGACTTGCTCCTTATCTCGGCTGGTCCAAGAGTTACTAGTCGACTTTGAGTATTACACCATTACACACATCCTCAGAGAACAAAATGATAAAGCTGACTCACTGGCCAAGCTGGCCAGTTCCAAGGATGCACAGCAAATGGGCTTGGTCCCAAATTAAGTACTAAATGCTTCGAGCATCAACTAGGTAGATATTGACTGGGTTCTAGAGATGGAGCCGGAAAGGGGGTTGTGGATGACTCCTATCAAAGGTTGTCTGCAACGAGGGATCCTTCCCAGATGGAGGAATTAAAAACGACAGATCCTCTACAAAGCTTCATGCTACATCATTTAAGAGTCATGTATAGAAAGGGTTTCTTCATTCTCCTGCTTCGACCTATTGCCCATGATGAAATCAAATGAGTTTTTAGAGAAGTCCATGAAGTAGAATACAGCGATCACACTGAGGGGCAAAACCTGGCAAAGAAACTACTCCCATACGGGTATTGCTGGCCAACTGTCAATTGAGATGTAGTTGAATACGCTAGAGATGCGATAAGTGCCAGATGTTTGCATAACTTCCGAGAGCCCCACCGAATGAAATTACTTAAATGGTCAGTCCATAGCTGTTTGACACTTAGGGTATTGACATCATTGGCTCCTTGCCGATGTCTAAAGGTAGTATGAAATACACCATCATAGCAGCGGATTACTTCATCAAATAGGATGAAGCTGAACCTTTAGCCGTGATCACAACGAAAAAGGTTATAAACTTTGTTGTCCAAAATATCATTTGTCATTTTGGTCTTTCCTAAATATTCATAACAGATAGTGGGACCCAATTTGACAGTGCTAAATTCAAAAGATTACGCCACTGGCATCATATTGAGAAAAGATTCGCGGTAGTTGTTCACCCTCAAGCTAATGGACAAGTCAAAGCTGTTAACTAATCGTAAAGTCCATTTTGAAGAGGTGTTGGGAAAAGGCTAGAGGAAAGTGAGTCAGCGAACTCTCATTAGCATTATGGGCATACAAAATCACCCATAATCCTACGACTAGACATACTCCATTCGCCCTTACTTACGGCTCCGAGGTCATCATCTTTGTAGAAATTGAAGTCCTTCTCATTGAGTGACTTATTAAGACACCTATTTCATTATATAAAAATAATAATAAATAAAGAATTGCAATGCGAATGCAAATAAACTATAAGGAATTGGCAACGATCTGTGAGCATACGATCACATCCAGGAGCCAACGACAGGAACGTGTACCTGAACATGCACGCCTGCGTCCCAAAAATTCAATTTCTTGAAACCGATAGAAATTGAATTTTCACCTGGAGTTATTGGAGAAAAAAATGGATCATATAATTGAGGCCTACTAACCCGACAAATCAGCTAAATGGAATAGAGCGTAAATAATTACCGACAAATTCTACTCTACAACTTATATCATTTGATAACGACCAAGCGTTGCAACAAACAGCGAGAAACTCGACTCTCCACAAAGTGGCTTAATGGCAATGGAAGGATAACAACCATTCGAGACAATGAGTGAAATCCTCTCCGACGACCTTAACTTGACGTCAATTCAAAGCACGTCATGTACGCAACAAGGCATACTTTGGGAGGCAAATGTTATCCGGCCTTTTGACCTAGCTATATTCAGACTAATTGAACAAGTTAGACCCGGCTACCATAAAGGAAGGATGCCTAAAGAGAATATTATTAGGCTCAGAGATCAAGCACAAACAATGTTATGAAGCAGTTCAAGCGAGACCAAGAGATAGTCTTTCTAGGATATTCTAAGTATGGATTGGTTCCTCTTTAGATGAGGGATCGGTGTCTATCCCTTCCCCTAGTGGATCGATATCTATCCCTAATTTTTGTCCCAAACTGGGTAAGATCGATATGGAGTGACAAGGAAGGCCCCATGAGGCTACATTTCAAATTTCAATTCGTTTGGAGTTAGCATGCTCAATTTATAGGCGAATTACTTCCCTCAAGCAAGGGATCAGATCGTAATTCCTTCACCTAGGAAAGGGATAGGACCGTAATTCCTTTACCTAGGAAAAGGAACTGATCGTATCAAGAGATTGGACCATATCAGCCCAACAATTCAACTCAATGATGATCGGTCAATATCTCACAAATAAGAAGTCACCTATGCAAACAACTCTGGAATATTAAGCTAGAACGAAGGGGGACCCACTAGAGAGATCGCAACTCGCCACGTGGCCATTAAGAGAGATCAGGGCCTTGAATGTGTCTTGAATGATAAATGCTTCTAGATCCAAATCTAAATCAGTCTCTAGCTTTTCAAGGGAAAAAGAACCATCTTTTATTTGATTGATTTAGTTTGATGCCATCAAAATAATAAAAAGTCCATTATTCTGCTTTGAATTTTTGACTATGAAAGTAAGGAAATGAAGATGGAGGCTAGAGTTTTGAAAGAAAGTGGTTTAGGGAGGAAATGAGGAGTTAAGTATGGTAGTTATAGGGGGGTCAAATATTAATTACCATCTTTAATTCCTTAACCCTTTTCTTTCATATTCTAGATCTAACCTTTCGATTTTCAAACCCTTTTTGTTCATTCGATGGTCAGCTATGACATGGTTGTATAGATCCTCCAAATGTTCCATAATATATAGCAATTAATTATTTTTAAATCAAATTCAAACGTATAACGATATTACATATATAACTTTTATATACGCACCTAGGTAAAATCGCCCCCAAAAATACCGATGGCTCCCAATACGTCAAATAAATATATAAATAATATTTCATAAATATTAATTAATTTAATTAGTTTATAATAATTTATAGAGCAATTAAATTGTGTGGTATTTTGGAGAATCTATCAATGTGGTCGTACGCCTCGCAAGTGTGACTTCAATTAGCAATTAATATCGAATGATTTGAAATTAGTGTTCACACTTTACTTTGGCTAGTGATGTGACAGTTTGGTTTAATTTTATCACTTATACATCATACTTAAGCGATACCTTTTGGTAAAGAATATTTGCATCGATTATCTTCATCAACACTATATCTTCTTAAGACTTATGGAATTTGTTTTTGTTCAAAATTCCAACATCATCCATATTCAACTCAGATAGTCCATAAACAAAGTCCATATTAAATAATAACATTTTTTATTGGTCGTACTGCTCTGGTCGGAGACTTTGACTTTAAGTTAACTATAGTTGACTGTGATACTAACCTCATATAACCAACAAATTCTCTATTGAATAGTGTTTCACTTTCAATGCTTCAACTCAACTATAGTCGTTCGGTGGATATCATATCATGATTTAACTATAATCAAAGTGGAGTATCAGTATTGAAGTTCAACAGTATTCTCAAGTTGAGAGAACGATGCAATATCGACACTTTAAGATTTCTTATTTGACCTTTGTTATTATAAAATAACAGGAAACTCTGGAATAAGTCATTCCATCCAATAACTATTAGCATGTAATTCCCTGATGCCCCCAATAGTCATGAGTAATACACTGCCAAACATTTGACGAGTGTTGCATACTAGGTCTCAATGGATGTATTGATATCCTTTCTTGAAACATCTTAGCTAGGAATATTTAAAATAATATGTTATATTATTTAGTGGTAATTTTCCAATGATTACAACTTCGTGTAATTATTATCACATAGCATGTTATTTAAGGATTTTCCATTTTATATTCCTTAAATTAATCACTTAGTTAATCATATCACTATATAACAAAGTATATAATAGAAAACAAATACGTCTATTATGAATAAGATTGGTTATAGAGTTAGATATATATAACAAATTACATAATTATACCTAGGGCATACTCCTAACTCTTTCATCATCTACTTTTATGTATTTATTGTAATTAATTCTTTATTTATATCACTAAATAATAGCACATATAACAAAAAAAGCACACTTTATTACGAACAAAATCATTTATAAAGCATGGTTTATATAGAACAACGAGTATGAACCCATGGTACACATAGGGGGGTTAGTATATAATTCTATTAACGGTGTATTTTTTAGATTTTATAGTATATGAAGATGAAAGAACATATTTATGGGATGTAAATTTTTAGATTAATTTTTTCGTGAATACTACTACCTAAAATGTGTTGTTAAATCTAATTAAATAGTCTTGGAGCATGTAGAGTATAATTAATATTTTAGAGCACAATGCATTTATACAGAAAACATTACATCAACTATCGGTTGTTCCTAACTTTGTAAGCACTATATTACTAAGAATGTCATTTAATTAATTTTCAAATGTAATTTGCATTGGTTCAACATTTTTATCCTATTTTTAACATATAAATCTAAATGTGTGCATAATTTTGTTTGATAATAATGTTATAAACCTAGAGTAGAGATATTATGCTCTAAATGAGATAGTATTTAAATTTGTCTTAGTGATACAACATTTTCATTATTACATATTTTGACATTATACAACACTAATTAAATTAGAGAAAATATTATACTAGTTTTGAAACATCATGTTCTTTAACACATATATCATAATATGACATGAGAAAATGTATAAAATGAGCAGTCAAATTTTGTATCTTTTGTATCTGGAGTATCATTTTGGTTTAAAGATCGTGCAATAATTTGTTAACTAATAATTATGTATATAGCACTCATTGTATTATTATTACTATATTAATCTTCTTAAAAAAAACATGCCTGGTTAGTTACGCATATCCAACGTTGATGATTCCAACTAACTAAACATTATCCTTGTTTGTTTCAACTAATATGAATAAGAGCTACATAACATGATTTAATAAATGTATATTTTTGAAATATACAATGAAGTAAAACTAAAAATTAGTTTTAATCCATCAAAAAATAAAATGTTATCTTGAACTAAAAGTGCATAGCAATTGATCGGTAACAATGAGAATTAGGATGATCTAGCGGACAATTATGATTTGAGGTTGGAGGTTGGAGGTTGTGGTGTTTGTGGACAAATTGGATTAGAGGTTGGATATAAAGTATTTATGTAATGTATATTTTTTATATATATTTTCCATAATTATTAGTTAATTATCATCAATTAATATATAGCGTTGAATAGGAAGTATTATCCATTATTTACAAAAAAAATAGGAAGTAAGTCCGACTTATCTCAGAAAAGTCAAACATGATTAATACATCTTGCAAAAACGCTACACTTTTTAAGCCCAAACGTGAATCATTAAACTGGCGGCGTATCAATTGTGTAAGACTTATCTAAGATAAGTCGGACGTAATTCTCGCCAACGCCTTTTTGGTTAACGTTTCCGGTGTCCATGAACATGGGGACTTACTATGTAACTATTCCCCAATTAGATTAAATGTTAATAAAAAGGAATTAATTGTTGTAATTCTCAAATTAGTTTGAGTTGGAATGAAATTAGCAACAATTTATTTCTATTTAACACAATTCTTCCTGTTTGAAGTTAGCATACTCATAAACATTATTATTAACCCATCTTCAATTCGTAATGATTTATAAACATCTCCACACTGCAAAAAATTCAAAACAATATAGCATAAATAATCTTTATTGAAAATAAAAAATAATTTCTAAGATGTTTCATATGATCTCCAAGTATTCAGTGTTAACCATGTATTAACTAGGAAAATATTTACTACTTATGAACATTTTATGGTCATTGAAGCATTACTATAGAAAAATGTATTATCATAGGTTGATTAAGGTGGATAATATCTAGTATTACAAAAAATAAGTTTAGGTTGCATATAACAAAATAAAATATTTAGATAAAAATTAAGTTTATAGAACACCTAGTTAGAACTAAACTTTCAACATACTTTTCTCGAAATGCAATATAGAAACTTATTATTTGACTATTATTTTACTTCATGGATGATATTTTCCCGACTTGATTTACTTAAATACTAGTTCAAAATGGAAAATACATCAACTTTATCTCATATTATACTCAATTAAAGATTATTTGATATACACGTGTTAGTAAACCAATTATGACTTATAAATCTACGAAGGAAATGAAATTTATGATCATACTAAACAAACACAAAATAGATTTGAGAATTTATCATGTATTAATTATCTTCGATGATAACTTAAGAAACTAATTTTCCATAAATATGATCACATTAATTTTTAGAAAATTTGATTAGATTCTATTTTAACATCGAACAATCGAATTATAAAATAAACATGTTACCAAATTATCAAATTAACTAAATTACACATACTTTATATTGAGTTATTTTAAAAAAAAATTGAAATAAAGCATTTAGCTTTAAAGCTAAAAATATTAAAGGAACTAAACCTACCGTTATTTTCGAAAATGAAAGCATAGATGGGAATTATAGTTGACCTGTAACCATTTGACCTTCTATCTTTGTATCTAGAGTAACATTTAGTTTTATAGATCATGCAATAATTTTTTGACTAATAATTATATATATATATATATATATATATATTATCTATCGTATTATTTTTTTACTATGTTAGGCCTTTTCTAAAAACTTGACTTGTTATATTCTAACTTTGTTGATTCCAACTACTTGAACATGATCCCAACTTGTTTGAAAATGTACAAATAATATAGATAAGAGTTACACAACAAGTTTAATAAAAGTATACTTTGGATATATACAGTTATGTGAATTGAAAATTAGTCTTAATCCATCATAAAAATAAAATGTTATATTGACTAAATTTTGGACCCTAATCGATTAGCATTAATGAAGATTAGTATGTAACTGTTCTCTAACAATAAATTTCAATAAAATAATTAATTGTAATAATTTTCAAATTAGTTTGAATTTGAAGTAAATGAATATTATTAATTTATTCCTTTTAAATACAGTTGTTTCTATTTGAAGTTAGTTTAATTATAAACATTATTAATAACACATCTTCAATTCGTAATGATTTATAAACATCTTCAAACTACAAAATAAAATCAAAACAATATAGCATCAAATAATCTTTATATAAAATAAAAGATAATTGCTAATATGTTTCATAAGATCTCCAAGAATTCAGTGTTAACCATGCATTAAACAGGAAATTTTGTGCTATTTATGTAAATTTCTTGGTCAACGAAGCATCATTATAGGAAAATATATTAAACCGTAGGACAATTAAAATGGATAATATCCCATATTACAAAAATGAGTCTAGGCTGAGTATAAAAGATAAAATATTTAATTAAAAATTAAGTTTATATAACACCTTTTTAAAATTAACATAAAGTTACATACACTAGACTGAGCTAAAGTAATATTTATACATTTATATTTCTTTTCTCAAATACGACATAAAAAAATTATTATTTGACCATTTTTTTACTTTATTGGTGGCATTTTCCCCAACTTGATTATTTTGAATACATATGTTTAAAAATGGAAAAACGTCAATTTTGTCTCGAATTATACGTAATTTAAGATTGATTGGTATACACGTGTTAGTAAACTAATTATGCTATTCAAAATATACAAAAGAAATAAAATTCATGATCGTACTAACAAAACACAAATCAGACGAAAGCTGATGTAAATATAAAACTTGAGAATAGTTCAACATTACATATCAAGGATTTTATAAAAAATAATAGTATAATAGCAATGTATTAATCAATCCAATAATCTTCTGCAGAATGTGAAGGAAGCCAAGTCGATAATGATATAAATTGAAACTAAAATAATAAGAAAGTATAAGATTTTTTCCAACTTGATTTTTGTATATACTTGTATTTCAAAATAAAAAAGATCAGCTTTACCTCTTGTGTCCTATAAAATGTTTAAGATTATTTTACATATATATGTTAGTAAGCCAATTATTCCCTACAAATAGGGCTGTCTGCGGATACTCGAAAAATCTGAAATCACTGCAAGGGGAAACGTGATTTCCGACGGCTGAAAACCGTCGGCGGCCGTCGGAAGCCGTCGGGGGCCGTCGGAAAAAGCCGTCGGAAATGACGGCGTCGGGGAGCAGTACTTCCGACGGCTACTGACGGGGGCTGCCGTACAGATTACCGACGGCTTCCGACAACTTTCGGCAGTTTCCGACGGCTTCCGTCGCCCGTCGGAAGCCGTCGGAAACCGCCGGAAATCTGAAGCTACAGACCGCCGGGAATCGTCGGTAGCCGACGGAAATTTCGACCTGTAAGCCGTCGGGAGCCGTCGGAAATCTGCTGTTTTTTTTTTTAAATCTGCTGCAAATAGAGCCTTCCAAACACTACAATATCAATACTGCACAATCCAATAAACAATAATCCAACCAAACATGCAAACCAATACTCCAAAATATTCAATAAACACAGAAATAAACAAAATTAGAATAAAAATAAAATACAAAATATACATAACATTCCAACATTAACAATAATCCTAACAATAACTGTTCTATCAATCATGCATATCCTGATACAGCTACAGAACCAAGTGTATTATACATAATTATACATATCAACAATTAATTGTTCCATCTACCAAATCATTCTAAACTAAAACAAAACATACCTGCACGAACGAATCAGAAAGCAATGAATCAATCTGCTCCAGATCCAGAGCCAGCCGATGAAGGAAAGCGGCCACCAAACTGCTGCATGTACTCAAATAACTGTGCCGTCTGCATGGCCTGTTGGCGGTTCTGCTCCTCCAACTGCTGAACTCTAGTCTGCAATTCTTCTATACGTGCTAGCTCGCTCTGAGGTCTATTCCGCCGTCCCCTACTCTGACTACTGGACTGCAATAATTGAAAAATAAATAAAATCAAAGTTTATTGTTTTGAAAAGGTAAAAATATCATATTTTAAGTATTTTAAGAAAAAGTAAATTATTTACCGCTAAATTGCCAAATCCGTATCGTCGACCATGCTCTGGTGGACTCATAACGGACTAAAAAATAACGTCCTCTTCATCGGTCGTCAGCTGCTCTCGACCCGTATCAGAAAGGAGTTTCTGTCGCTGCTCCATAAACATCTCCTGCATTGACAAATTAATAATATCATATCTTATTTCATAATAATTTGACAACTAAAACAATTACTAATACTGAATAAAATGAAATATGCTTACATGGCTTTTACTGGATTTATCATCCTGCCATGTGTACGAAACAGTCCCGTCTGAATTAACATGCTCGACAGCATGTGTACGGGTGGACACGTCCATATAGCTGACAGGACCATGTGCCTCGGCTTCTTGAAGTTGATTGTTACATACAATTATTATACATTTAAAATCATATGGCATAAACTATTGAGCCCCTCAGTCCTTTTCTTTGGTACATCCATCTCCTTCGATCAACAAAATAATCAATCATTTTTCCTATTTGACAAAATGAGAAGTTCAAAATTTAATATTTATTTTGAAGAATACATATTCGAAAAAGATTATTTTCATGTTCGTATAATATTTTGAATTTAAAGAACAACTTCACAAATTTAAAAATATTTTCAAATAGGGCACATTTCATTTTTTAACGTAACGATTTAAATATATATATATAATTTTTTTTTTCATTGGTCAGACATCCTACTTCCCATTACAAACACAGTAAGCATTTACATTTCGTATATTACTTCGTCCCAAACGATTCAACAAAATTTCGGCAGCATTTCCCTTTTGTTCCCTGCATTGTACACAAATGCGTGTACGCAGGAAACAAAAAAGAAAAGTTAGGCCGAAATTTTATGAACCGTTTGAGATGAAGTAGTATACAAAATATAAATTCTTACTGTGTTCATAACTTGTCCAATACAGGGACAAATCCAACAAACATTGTACCAGATGAATATAAATGGTCGTTTTTCGAAAAAAACGACTATTTATACAACGATCATGTACAACACTCGTCAGACGGAGCCAAAAACTCTCTAAGGGACATTTGTCAGTTACATGCATGCATTTTACGAAAAAATACAGTTTTACTCACTGTTCACATTTACAAAAATATATATTAATTTAACACAGTTATTCGACGTATTACGCATCAACTTAAGGCTGTTTTAACATTTTTATCATTTTTCAATACACACAATTGTAATTTAGAGTAATGCATTTTTTTTTTTCATAAGTAAATATGTGCACAATATAATACTCCTAATTCATTCAATCATTTTATCTTGTTCCAAATAACGTATACAATCGCCGAATCAAGGCATACACAACAATTTACATATACATGAACAACCCCAAATTATAGGTGTTTTTCACAATTTCACGATAAAAGATGAAATCGGTATACCATGTGATGCTATAAACCACTATTACGCTATTGGAAACAATTGCAATCGCTAATTCGCTCTAATTTATCCATTTATGCAAATCTAGAAATAGGGTAAAAACTGAATTTTTTACAAAAATAAGAGATTATACCTGAGATGAAGAGTAATGGAGTTTGATTAGGCAGCCGTGGAGGATCCGGAAGCTCGAAATCAAGGATTGGAAGCTTGAAGAGGGAAAATGGGGGATTTTGGAAATAATTTTCGTATGGTTTGGGGAAGAAGAAGAGCTCTCGGCTGAAGGTATAATCGCAGTTTTCCGACGGCTTCCGACGGCCGCCGACGGCCCGTCGGAAGCCGTCGGAAAAGGCCGTCGGTAGCCGTCGGTCTATGCTGTCGGAATTGAAGCCTTTTCTAGTAGTGAATCCGTCCGCATCCGCATCTGAAAAACGGATAAAATATCCGATATCCGGAAAAATGAATGCGGATGTAAATATAAGATATTTTATCCATCCGGTTTACATCAAGATTATAGTTTAATTATGTGTATTTTAATACAGTAAATGATATTCGTTTATTATTTTACTAAATTCCCGGTTTAAATTATATACACTTAATGCTTATTAACTACTCGAAACTATTTGTTATCATCATATTTATTAGTTTTTAACATTTTTGTAATCAATGAGATTGAAAAATATTTATGTTAAACTATTTTTTTTAATTCTTGATTTATCGATCGTTAGCAGATAAGATAATTATCTGATATCCGTCCGTATCCGCGGATGCATATATCCGATATTCGAAAATATTTTCAGATGCAGATGCGGATATGGCACTATCCGCATCCGAAAGCATCCGTTGACAGACCTACCTACAAAATAAATGAATGAAATGAAAATCATAATCGTACTAAACAAATACAAATAAGATGAACGACGATGTAAATAGAAAACTTAAGAATAAAAAATAGTCAAACTTCTTGTATTGTAGAATATACAAAATAACCAAAGATTATCCGATATCTATGTATTAATAAATCCAATAACCTTCTAAAAATTATAAAAGAGGACATATTTATATCCATACAAATTGTAAAAAAAAAATAAGAAGAAAACAATTTGGTGGACAAAAAATTTAAAGTAAAGATCAACGATAATATATTAGAGCTAAAACAAAAATTCAACCTTAAGTTTAATGAACATAATGATAATAGAATAAAAATCAAACCTTTAAATTCAACTTGATAGATCAGTAAGCAAAATTATGTGGAAGCCTTTAGACAATTTTTCGATGAAAACTACAACACTGAAAGCAACATACAAAAACACAATCCCTGTAAAACATGATTAAAATGATGATTTTTTTAAATGAATAGAAATTAAGATTTATGATGAATTCAACCAAATTATAGTTAGATAAAAAAAAAAAGATTGCCTAAAAACTATTTGGATAGAATCTTTAAGTTGATTTAGATTGAAAATAGATATTTTAGTTTTTTTTTTTTTTTTTTTTTTTTTTGAATTGTAGTATATGTATGAAACTGATATATGAGAAGAGATAACATAATGAAAAGAATTTAAATGGAAGAAATGTAAAAAAATGATAGGAAACAAGTAAGAAGTGAAAAAATTATAATGATAATATGGAGAAGAGGAAGAGATCTCTACTAGATTACAAACAAATAGTGATTGTGCGTTTATCAAAAGAAATAAAAGTACATAAGAGTATTTTATCGAAAGGAACAATGATAACATCAATTTTTTTAATGATGTTAGTTTTGTGGAATATTGAAAAAATTTAGATGGTATAAAAGGAAAATTATACAAAAAATCAAAGAGAATGCACTATTGAGTCTGAACATGAATGAGACTGAACATGAATGAGAGGTAAGAATACTAACGGTTTTGTATTATTTTTGTTATATAATTGAACAGATAGATAAAATGATGAACAAACTATATTAGAAATTTCCCAAGAAAATGGCATCTCAAGCAATTCCATAAGTTTGTCATCCTAACTTCCATCTCCGTCCATCAGAATAGTCGTTCTCTGGTCATCGTCCTCTACCTTCTCGTGCTCTAGTTTTCACTGCCGGTTTCTCATTCAAAATGTCTCAAACTTCAAACCCTAATCTAAAGTCTTCAAGTGAATTTTCCCCGCTTAATCTGAATCAATTTCATAGCTCTAGGTTTAATCAGAGTATTAATTCTAAACCGTGGAAGGAAGTCATCAAAGAGAATAATTTTCACACCAAGCAATTAAACTCAAATTCGATGAACCTTAAAGTAAGGATGGTATCATGTACGCTTCCCTAGACGAGACACTAATCAATAAAGCAAGAGAAAAATGGGTAATTCCATTGTCTTATATGTTATTGGTACAGAAGCTTATTACAAATACTTGAAAGATTACATTGATCGTGTATGGCAACTTAAAGGAGGATACCAACTATTTACAAGAAAATGGATTTTTTATCATCAAATTTGATAGTCCTGAAGATTGTGAAAATGTTCTTGCTGCTGGTCCTTATTTTTACAATAAAAAACTAATTATAATCAAGAAATGGACCTTGGATATGCGACTCACTCATGAATTTCTGCAATCCATTCTCATTTGGGTTCGCTATCCTAACCATGATCTGGATTTTTGGTTAGAAGAAGCGATTAGCTGCCTCTATTAGGTTCTTGGTTTTCCTATAAGAAAGGATCAAGTTCTTGAAGACTTAACGAGAATTGCTTATGCAAGAGTATAAGTAGAAATTGATGTTAATTTTCAACCTCCTACTGAAGTTCCCATTCACTATTATGACAATAAAATTGTATGGCAGAAAGTTGAATATGAATGGTTCCCCTCAATATGCAATAATTGAAATTTTTTTAGACATAGCAATGCTCATTGCAATACCATCAAAGAATGGAAGCAGAAAAATCTACTGTCAATAACTCTGAGATGGAAATTGAAGATATTATGATACACAACAAAGATATGGGACTAAATGCTACTTCTAACTTGGACCACACTATTGATGGTAATGCAAATTTATATATAGAAATGGTATAATTGAAAAAAAATGGTTCCTGCTACTAATAACTATCAAAACAGTACTGATAATGAAGATGGTAATTTATCAAAGATTGGAAAAAATTTGAACCAAAAATCTAACATACAGATTTAGCTCTCTAATGCATTCTCTGTATTAACTGATAATGTTTTTGACATGCAAGAAGTATATGAGAAAGAAAATACAAATGATTATTCTAACCTTGGTGGAATTGTACCTAAAGTCAAGGAAACTGATGAAATGCCTGCTACAGATCTTTCTACTTCTATTAAGACCCTAAATGACCGCTCTGCACATTCTGATAGCACTCTTCATCAAGTTAATATCTCTGAGGATGCTAAAATGACTGAAACAACTACTCATGATTCATTTACAAAGAAAAGAAAAGATAAATTAAATCTAAATAAATTAAAAGGAGAAGAGGTCTTTGTAAGTGGGGAACCATTTGTTGAGACTAATCCAAAATGGAGTAATCTAGTCTCACAAATTAAATCCAAATCCAAATTAAAGAAGTTGAAAGAAGACGGTTGCCTGCCTGGTAGTGTGAAATTCAGAGGAATTTCTAGAACCAAATAAATTTCATGTCATTGTTGAGCATAAGCTTTCTAATCAATCTACTGCTAATTTCACTTTAAAATTTAAAGACTGGGAGTTCTTAAATAATAATTCTACTGAGTAAAAAGGCAGAATCCTAGTGGGATATAACAGGAACTATTGGAGTCATCAAACTATTTGCATAGATCATTAATGCATTACATGCATCCTTACTAATATTAGTGGTTTCAGACACTGTATCTCTTCAGTTTATGGTTTTAATCTACATCATCAGAGACAACTACTTTGGAAGCTATCAATAAATCAAAGGACGATATTGCATGGATTATAGCAGGTGAGTTCAATGATATTCTTTATGCAATTGATAGAATTAGCAATGCTTATCAAAGTGCAAGTGTGAATAATGAATTTTTTTCCAGTGTATATCTCAGCTTAGTATTATGGAACCTATCATTAAGGGTTATTTTTTATTTGGAGGGAAGGTTCAAATTTCAATGTACATTTCAAAGTAGATTGAATTTTCATTGATCATAATCTTGCCTCTTTATTACCTCAATTTACTATGCAACGTTTAAATCACTCCATGGGTGATCATACACCTCTTCTTGTTAATCTCAGCTGCAAAAGTATTGATAATGATAATTTAAAAAATGTTCCTTTCAAATACACTAACAATTGGTTTCTGAGAGAAGGCTATTTTGATGTTATATATATCAAATTTGTGGAAATATCCAGTTTCTACTGATGCTTTATTTATGGTTATTAAAAAGCTTAAATTGATCAAGTCTTACTGAAAAATGTAGAATAAAAACTTGCCTAGCTCTCCAAGCAAAATGAACAGTTAAGACATGAGAATAACATTTTTTATAATCAGATTATTAACAATCCTGATGATCAGCATCTGATTCAACTATATCAAGACAATTTACAAAAACGAAAGGAAAATCTTTACAATCAGTCTATTAACCTTAAACAAAAGCCCAAGCTAAAATGGCTAACTAATGAAGACTTGCCCACGAAAAATTTTATGCTAAAATGTCAGCAAATAAAGAAAGACTCAAGATCAAATATGCTCTAGATATTGATGGTAATACTTCTATGGACAACAGAAGTTTTATAAGTAAAGCTGTTCAATATTTTCAGGATCTTTACAATTCTCACTGCAAAAACTCAGAATATTTAAATATAGTTCCAAAAAGGATTATTTTTTATTTAGGAAAACAGATGCCAGCACAAGACTTTACTATGAATGAAGTTTGTAAAGCAGTTTTGGATATAAATGATGACATTGGGCCTGATGGATTTGGAGCAAAAAAATTCTAGCTACACTGGACTTAAATTAAAGATGATCTACTTCAAGCAGCTAATGATGCTTTCCACAGCGATAAACTTTTACAGGAGTTTAATCATACACACATCACTTTAATCCCAAAACATCAAAATGGAAGTGAACCACATGAATATAGACCTATATCTTGATGTAATGCGTTATATAAGATTATTAGCAATATGTTATGCAGCAGAACAAAGCAGTTACTTCCTAGCCTAATCTCGATCAATCAAAATGCTTATATTCTAGGAGATATATGGTTGAAAATAATTTGTTAGCATATTAAATGGCAAAAGGCTTTAATAGGAAAGTTTCAAAAATATTATGCTTAAAAATCGATTTGCTCTTATGGTAAAATCAATAGAGAATTTATCATTTATATTATGAACCAGATGGGGTTTTCACCAATTTTCTGCAAATTTATTCATCAACGCATTTCTACTCTGTCATTTTCAGTCCTCATAAACGGCATCCCTCATGGTTTTATTATGTCAAGGAGATCCCTTTGTTAACCGACCAGTATACCAAAACAAAGAGTAATAAGTTATAAACTTCTAACACAAGTTTACAAATCAAATTTCTAGTCGAAACAAATGTACAATGACAAATTGCAGTAAAAACGTCAAATTGTTGTTCTAAACTACAATGCTAATTACTGTTTCACTATTGAGTAGAAACACTAAACTGTCTAACGGGAAAGGCTGCAAAAATATGTATGCGAACAAACTCAAAATTTAACTGGGATATAGAAGAAAATTCCATTTGAGATATAGTCGCGTCTCTTCGTTTGCAACGGCTACATCTGTAGAAAAAAGCCGTCCATGTCTGTTCAAACAGATAGTCACCTGTCCATTTTTATTCAAGAGAAATATAACACAGTCTGCTTTTGCTAGACCCGCACCTGACACGGTACGGGATAGGCGGGCGGATGTACATGCGTATATTTTAGCTTATGGCCATATACGTTCTTCCTCTCGCACAAAATTACCCAACCTTAAAAGGAGGTTTGAGAGATTTACTATATAAACATGAAAATGTACATATTGGCAATGTGGGACTATATCTCATTCATCAATGCAATGGTTTATAACACCTTTATCTCCATATCTCTTGACAACAGCAATGGAATATTTTAGCATTCTCATGGACATGGAGTGTATTTATGGCAATTTAACTCCTATTTTTAATAACTCCCCTGTTATTTCTCATTTAGTTTATGCTAACGATCTTTTGATTTTTTTCAAAAACTGATCATAGCAGTGTCAATGCTATCAAAAGAGCTCTGGATAAAATTTCAATTGCTGGGTTGCACAATAGTCAAGAGAGTCTAAATTTACTTCAGCAAAGGCAATAGTCACAAAGATTTCATCACTACCAACCTCAATATTAAAGCCTCAGATTTGCAGGTTAAGTATTTAGGTCTTCCTTTATCAAGTAAGAAAATTAATAGTAGTGTTGCTGAAGGTCTTTCGGATAAAATTAAAAACAAAATCAATTGTTGGAACAATAAATTTTGATCTACAACCGGCAGGATAGAACTTATCGATTCCTCTATTTTCCTATAATTCATTTCTGGATTCAATCATGCCAATTACCTATACAGGTCATAAATAGGATTGAACCATTATGTGCTAACTTCATCTGAAATGATAAACACTATAAGTTGTCTTAGGATCAAATGTGTAAGCCAAAAGCTAATGGAGGACTTAGTATTTGAAGTATCAAGATTTGCAAACTGCTATGGCATTAAAATTAATATGTAGTTTTCTACAAGGTAAATCATTATGGGAAAGATGGATCAAAAGTAGATATGCCAATAATAAGAATTTCTAGGTCATGAATATAGATAGTAATGCTTCGCATACCTGGAAAACTGTGCTTAAAGCCAAACAACACTACAAGCAGCTCATAAACAAAAATATTGTTAATGGTAATACAACTCACATTTGGTTTCACCCATGGACTCAGAGAAATAATCTAATTTCTATTCTGGGTTGGCAATAAATAGCTGTTTATGGGCGCCATGACTCCTTGGTTGCTGGCATCATCAGAGTGACCTCTGGACTCCCAAAGCTACAAGGTCTGCCTCCCACAGTTTATAACTTTATTCATAATATCAAAATTCATAAAGATAGAGAAAATGAGTCTTGGTCATGGACTGGAAGCAAGAATGGTGAGTTCTCTCTCAGATCTGCTTATAATGATATTTCATCGTCTAAAACTTCTTAGAATGGTCTAATTTTATTTGGAAAAAGCAAACGGTTCAAAAATTCTCTTTCACGACTTTTTTGCCTTGCATGAATCGATTCCAAATCTTTGATATAATCTGCAAATGGAATAATATTCTAGATCCCACATGTAAATTTTGTGAGCAGCATAAGGAAGACAAAGATCATATCTTTTTTAATTATGAGTACTCCAGATTCATTTGAGATTTCATCAATGAAAAGCTCGGCATTAATACTCACAACAACCATACTATTCTTGATATTGTTGTTCATAAGGTCAGAAAGGTGTTACGAAATTGTTATTTTAGCAAAGTCAGAAAAGTGTTACTAAACTGTATACATAGAGTAGTACAGTAATATTACAAAAGCGTTGCAAAACTGTTGCAATTATGTTGATAAAACTGTTGCAAATATATGCAATACTGATAAATAGATTATCGTTGAATTTTGTTCGAGTCCAGTGAAATTTTTCCTTGAAACAGAATTGCTATCTCAATTGCGCTGAAGGGTCGACGAGTAACTGTTTCTCAAGATAAAACAGACCGATCTCTGCAGTACTGCATTGGCAATTGTAGAGTAACGACGAATTCAAGAGAAGATTTTAAGAACAGAGTTTGGTGGAAAAAGAAATGCAGAAAATTATTGTATGTTCGTTTCTGATTTCGTTCTGCCCATATAGGCACGGGGAGATGCCTATTCGTGCTAATGCCTCTAATATGCCTCAATCGTCCATTCGTCCGCGCCACGGATGCGGGTATGGGTGCGCGTGCGTGTGGGATGGTGCGTTGCACCACTCGTCATGACTTATGTCTCTCTTTATCTATATGAATTGTTATAATGTCCACATCTTAGTATATAAACATAAATATTTTATTATATTCTAAGATGTGGGACTATTCATCTTCCAAGGCAATTAATGCCTTCACATTCTTCAATAAAACTCATCCATTTCTAACAATCTCCCACATGAATGAGTATTTGCTCTATTTGTTCTTAAATTACGCGAAACATTTATCATATCGGTTAAAGTAGCATGTAGGCCTTGAACTTCCCTAGTGTTTATCCTTTTGACTTGCTTGCGAATCAGTAGACTATGTTGTCTTTAAACTGTAAGCCTTTTTGTGTCCAAAATTGACAACACACAATAAGTGTTTCTTATCTTTCTTGGTTCTCTGTTTGTGTTCGTTTTCGCCATAAATATCAGCTTGGTCTTATGAGTGCTTAGAGAATTTGGCCTCACAATTCTCCTTAAAGCGGCGCCTTCCCACTCACATAGCTGATTCTGTAAAGGGTATTCGTAATTCCCTACTTTGTCCTTTAGTATTACCAGGTACAGACATCATTAAAAGTATCAAAACTTATCATAATCTCCAACTAGTAATGCACTGACTTATGGAATGGTTTGAGAGTATACCAGTGCCATTAAGTTTATCTTAAACTTAGTTGTCCCTTTGAACCTAGAACTTGGGATCTCCAGTCAACTAGGTAGGGTTTCCATTTTAGAAACTTTTAGTTTATGGACCTTAACCTCATTCCCATCAACAAGGTTTGAACTTTCTCTCTAGGCAAACCTTTTATTAGTGGATCCACAATGTTATCTTTTGACCTTACATAGTCTATAGTGATAACTCCATTAGAGAGAAGTTGTCTTACGGTTTTATGTCTACGACGAATATGCCTAGATTTACCGTTGTATAGTGTACTATTAGCTCTTCCAATAGTTGATTGACTATCACAATGTATGCATATTGGAGGCACGGGTTTGTTCCAATTCGGAATGTCTTCTAAAAAATTTCGAAGCCAATCTGCTTCTTCTGTGGTTTTATCTAGTGTAATAAATTCCGATTCCATTTTTGACCTTTCTATGCAAGTCTGTTTGGATGATTTCCATGAAATTTCTCCATTTCCTAATGTGAACACATATCCACTTGTGGATTTTATGTCATTTGAGCAAGTTATCCAATTTGCATCACTGCATCCTTCCACCATTGAAGGATATTTAGTATAGTATAATTCATAGTTCTGTGTGTACTTTAGATATCCTAGAACTCTAATTATCGCTTTCCAATGATTTTTACCAGAATTGCTGGTATACCTATTCAGCTTACTTACAACATATGTGATATCTGGCCTAATGCAGTTCATGACATACATGACACTTTCCAATATACGAGAGTATTCAAGCTGATAGATACCATTACCAGCGTTCTTTACCTAATTTTGTTTCATACATGATACTACTCCCTGTATTTTGTACCTAGTAACACAACTATATGATTACACAAATTTAAAAGGAAAGTTACAAATGAAAAATAAAAACAAAAACAAAAACCATACTATATAAAAGTAAAGCCCAATATAAAATTCAAGACCGGCCCACTTCAGAAATAAATAACACATTCTCCCTTTTCTTATTTTTGTGGCCGCTCCCTTTTGCTTCTCTTTCGATCTAGTATTAGGATTTTCGAAAATTGAAGCGCCGCTTGGAAATTGGAAACTTGAATGCTTTCATTCCTAAATTCTCTTTTCCGCTTCTTCTATCGGTGATATTCAATTACTTGCGGCTGCCTCAGGGACGAGTTCGAATGCTACTTTTAATTAGTAAGTGATTTGCCCTTTTTCGATATTTGTTTATGCTCGATTTGATTGTTCTCGAACTGGTGATTTTCTACCGATGATGTAATTTGGTTAAATAGGAGAAAACCCTATATTTTCGTTCGTATGATTCTATTTGGATTCTTCAAACACTTTCTTGGCCGTTCGATTATTGATTGAGTGTTGGTAATGATATTTGACATGTTCATCTCTGATACTTTAACTTGTTTGAATTGTTAGTTCCGTTCTTCTTTGGTTCCATTCTTTGCTGGCACTATGACTTCGGCATTTTGATATTTGAGATAAACTTGACTTGTTCATTTTTGGAATCTCCTGCGACATTAAGCCATTTTATGAAGAAAAAAAATTGTCAATTCTCTTTGAAAACGCTCCTTGACTTTCATCAAACTGCTACTGTTAATTACTTTAAATATATAAACTGCTTCACACACATGTAACCTGCTTCACTGTCTTGTTTTTGAATTTGAGATGAATTTGACTTCCTGATATATTGGCATCTATATTTTGAACTGAATTATGACTTGATTATTTATTAATGTAGTCTGGTTCTGCACTGTTTGATGCTTTTACTTGTTCTTGCATTTGTGTTCATCATGTGTTCATTTCTGAATTGTTTCATATATGTGCATGTCTGGTTCCATATGTTCATAGCATTGCAGTCTAATGTAGCTGCATGTGTGGTTGTGTTCATTTTTGGTGGTCTGGTCTTCATGTGTATGTTTGAATCGTGTTGAACTACTTTGCATTTTGGTCCATAGTTTGCTTTGAGCTGAATTTCCAGTTGCTTCAAGTTCCACTTGAGTCTGCCCTTATTGAAGCCCTTGTGTGTTGCTTATGTCTTATTTGTCCACTTCATTGATCTGTTTGCTTGAGTGCATGTATTAATTGGTGGTCATGTGTACACACTGGTCTAGATCATCTTGAAGTCTGGTTCTTGCCTTTGTATTTGTAGCCTTGTCTATGTTGCACTGATGGTACTTCTTGTGATACTGTCTGGTTGAAATTTCTTTGAGTCTGGTTTAATTTTTTCATGTTCAAACCGAACATTACTTCGATTCAAAATTGCCTCTTGTCCTTGTGGTCATGTTGTCATGTGGTTCCTGGTCTGCATTTCTTCGAGTTATACTTGCTGTTTACATATCCATTCCAGTATGATTGTATATGAGTCTGTTTTGACATGTTCACTTTTGAACTGTAGTCTTGTTCCACTTTCATGTTGAAAACGAATGTTTGCATCTTTACTTATTTGATTTCCACTATATAAATGTATACACGTGTGTACACATATGTATATATGTATGTGGTCATTGAAGATCTGGTGCACTTTGAATGTTTAAATCTTGTTTTGTTTCTGAACCTGTTCTTGTGCACTTGTTGCTGTAGTCTAGATTCAAATGAACTTTTGAGCATTGTACATGTTGAAAGTAGATTCTTTCTTGTTGCCTTGTTGTAATGGTCTGGTTTGATTGATCTTGACATTTCACTGTTTTGTTTTTGAACCTGCATTTTCTCATTGAAGGTCTGGTGCACATATTCATGTATATACATGCATACATATGCATGTATATACGTGTAGTTGTGTAATACATGTGTCGTATCCATTTTTACTCGATGAACATGTGTGTATTTGCACTAGTTTGTGTGATGAAATTGGAAAACGGCCTTGTGATATTCGGAGTGATACACTATGAATATTACAAGTTGTTCATGCACATATATTTGGTCCCTGTCGGAAAATATAAAAAGAAACAACCCAAATACCTGAGGCAAAAACAAATTTTAAATTCAATTTTATTTTTGCAATTTAAATTTGTTTCTTTTTTCAGTTTACTGTGCTATTTATTTAACAGGTATAACAGATGGCTGGATACAAGCTGGAGCTAGTCAAGATCAAATGTATGAGTGTTGAGTGAATTATGTAGTGAGTGAAATATGTATATAAAAAATTGTATATTTGAAACTTGTGTTGTATAGTGAAACTTGTATTGTAATTGAAAATGTATAAATGTAGTGAGAGCTCAAATTTGTAATATTTGAATTTGTAATAAAATATTTGTTTAAATAAAATATTTGTTTAATTCTGAATTCTGGGTTATTTATTCTATTCAACAAATATTTATTTAATTATGACGAAAAATAAAATAGTACAATAACAAATACATTTAAACGAATATATATATATATGTTTATTATCATCAAACAAAAATTATAGGCTATTGTATTCTACAATCTCCCCCTTTCGATGATAACAAAGATATATTAAGGTTTGGACTCTATTAAATGTATTTGGTCTTGATGAATTATATGAGATCCCCTTATTTGAATGCCCCCGACAACAAAGCTCCCCCTTCACATATGCATGAAAATAAATAAAAAAATTTGCAAAACAAAAAAATGCAATGAACCTATATGAGAATATGCAAATAAAAACTTCGAAATTATTTGCCAAAATCTTAACTTCTCTCTCCCCTTTTGTTATCAGCAAAAGAGTAATAGTATTAGAAAATAGAGATAAAGTGATGGACATTAATGCAACATTAATACCTAATCGAGTATACATATTAAATTTCAATAAAAAAAATTAACAAAATTCATAAATACTCTGTTAGGCGTATATTCCACTTTAGAGTGATAGGGGTGATGTCGGTATATAAAATATATAAAACCATATAGTTGTGTCTATTTGTGGTTTATTTATGACAGAAAACTGTTAAATACTTACTAACCATGCATAACCGTTAGGACTTTTAAATGAGATTAGTGGTATTCCTTAATTTTTATTAAAAAATTAATTTCAAGCATCTTCTAACCACGCATAACCGTGAAGACTTTTAAATGAAATTAGAATCAACTCGTCTATTTAATGATCAATTTTGATATGTGTTCCATACATGCATTACCGTAAGGACTTTTAAAAGAGTGTGAAAGCCCATAATCAAAGATTCCAAATAATTCACCCATGCATAACCGTGAGGATTTTTAAATAAGAGTGGATACTTTTGGATATTATTATTGCAAATTAATTTAAAAAATGAATAATTTCCTATTTATATACCATATTTTGACATGCTATATTGGATTTTGATGAGTGATGGTCGTTAGAAATATAATTGAAATAGAGATGGTCATGGAGTTTTAACAACTAAATTTATTACAAATTTTGTTCAAGTTTTTGAAGAAATTTACTAATATACCGTCTCAAGTCATAATGTATGATTCATATCAACACTAATCACTTTTTTCAGTAACTAATTTTCTTTTCTATAATCAGTAGGGAGTCGGAATAGTTAACATAGGCAATTCAGATCAAATATAAAATCAAAATTTTAAAATCCCTAAAATGAGATGAAGTCAACAAAACTATTTTCTGAAAGGGGTTTTGAAAAAAATGTCTGCCAATTGAAAATTAGTTGAAATGAAATTTATGCACATATTTTATTTGAAAATGTGATGCAACTTACGAATGTCTCAACATAAAACACGTTCCACTAGTACTTTTTCTATCAACTAGACTACCAGCATAATCTGCATATGAATACCCTTTTAACTCAGAGTTATAAGATGGATACCATAGACCAAACCGTGGTGTGTGCAACAGATATCTTATAATCCTTTTACAGCTTTTAAAAATGAGATTCTTTTAGACTTGATCGAAAACGTGCATACAAGCAAATAGAGAACATAATGTCTAGAAACACTAAGATGAAGAAGTGATCAATCATACCTTGATATTTCTTTTGATCAACTGTCTTACCTTTTTCATCCTTGTCAAATTTAATTATGGTGCTCAAATTTTCTAGGTTGATCATTGGCTGATTGAAATCAGTTATATTGCAGATTTTCAACATATAATACATCATTTGTTGCCCATTGTGACTCTGCCACCTATATACTTCTCTAGGCTAAGGAACATTGATTTTTCGTCCATTGTGTGCCTGGAACAGCCAGAATCCAGATATCACTGTCGTTGTTCCTTAGCCTTCCAACACACCTATATAAGGAAAGATTTTTGTGACCTATTTGTTTTTGTAGGTCCATGATTGTTGGTGACAAACGATTTTGAAAAAGAAGTTTGCGTAGAACCAAAACAGTTTATGCTTGTTCCTTTTGGCACTCAAATTTGTTTGACTTTAAGGGATTTCACATTTGTGCCTTTAGAAACCCAAATTGATATGTTTTTCATGTGTTTGGTTCTATACTAGCTATTGTTTTGATCGTGTCCAACTTTTCTACAAATCGTGCACTTGGAGTTTACATGATTAGTTTCACTTCTAACTCTTTCAGAGGAGTATACCCAAGTCTTCGTCTAATAGTATTAATAGTTTGTTTCTCCAATAGCATATTTAGTGATCTTTCTCTTTGAAATTTTTTTAAAGTTGTAGACAATTGTTGGGCTTGTGATTTGAGAGATTCGTTTTCATTCAATAACCAAGTGCACTTTCTGATAGAATTTTCTCTTAGTATTTTTACTTTCTTTCAAAATCAGAATTTCATTTTCAAGTGATTTAATTTTCATATTTTTTCTATTTCCTCTTCAAATGATGGACATTTATCACACTTAGGGCTCTTATTTCAATAGTTTGTAACCAATTGATCAAGTTGCTTATTTAATTCTATCAAACTATCTCTTTGTGATTCAATTCTAGCGTACTTCTCCCTAAGTCGTTCAAAACAGCCATTTACTTCATGAAAATATATAAGTAATTGCGAGTGAGTAAGTTTTGATGTCTCGCTTGGCTCATCATCGCTGTCACTTGTATCTTCTTGAAGACGCATATTTTCTTTTTCACTATCATTGGCAGTGCTCTCATCATTATCTACATCACTTTCTTTTCAAGTTGCTGCAAAACTTCTCCTTTTCAGTTTCTTTCCTTTGCTGAGTCGATTCTTAGGGCAATTTGGCTTGATATGACTAGGTTTATTGCAGTTGTGACAAATGATCTCCTGCTCTTCTGAGTTGTCTAGAACTTTTACGATTTTGTTTTTCAATTGTTGATTTAGGGCAAGATTTTCATATTTGTGATTCCACCTTTTGAATCTCTTTATTATTAGTGCTAATTCAGTCGCTCCATCATCATCATCTTCTTCTTCTTCACTTTTCGTTTTTTCTTTTAGAGCTATTGATTTCTTCTACGTATCATCTCTTTCACGTTCTTCCTTGAATTTGATTTCTAGCTCATAAGTGGTGAGATTTTCGATGAGTTTTTCAACTTTAATTTGTTTCAGATCCTTTGGTTCTTAAATGGCGGTCACTTTTGCTTCAAAATTTCGTGAAACACTACACCAAAACAGGCAAATTCTAACATTTATAAGTGTTACAAATAATTTCAGTAACACTTTTTAAGTGTTACTAATGGACTGTGAGGAATGGAGCGGCCAAATTTGTAACACTTATAAGTGTTACAAACATACGTATTACTAACACCTATAAGTGTTGGTACCTAAATATACGGTAACGCTTATAAGTGTTGGTAACGAAATATATGGTAACACTTATAAGTGTTGGTACAGAAATATACGGTAACACTTATAAGTGTTGGTAATGAAATATACGGTAACACTTATAAGTGTTGGTACAGAAATATAAGGTAACACTTATAAGTGTTGGTAAAGAAATATACGGTAACACTTATAAGTGTTGGTAACGAAATATACGGTAACACTTATAAGGGTACAGTAATATAAGGTAACGCTTATAAGCGTTGGAAAATGATTATTTAGTACATACATACATACATACATACATACATGTAACTTAAACGCAATGTTTAAATATAAACACTCTGCAAATAATGATTTCCATATCACAAATAATTCATCATACATATTCAATGCAAAGTTTAAACGCTCTGCAAATGTAGTATAATATATCATAAACAATTCTTTACATATCTAAAATACCACAATGTCATATATTCAGATATTATTACAACATAAGCTTCAATTTTTTTTTTCAAAATACACTTAAAGTTTAATTTACGGTTAACCTAACCATTCCCGATCATCCACTCCAAACTCTAATGGTTTTGAATATTCTTCAACGTCCAGTACAACAATCCAAAGCGTCATTCTTCAAGTTCCTGCATTTAATATAAACACCCGATAAAAACTTATACCTTCAAAATCAAAAGGTTAAAGACTGAGTTACAACTCAGGTTCTAATTTTTTTTTTGTATTTATGAATTCGCAAACTTAGTATGCAAAATACATGTTAATCAAACTCAATTAACATTTGTGAATTGAGTTTGCAAACCCAATTTGCATCGATTTTGCTACATGCATTATTTAATATAAACTTGGGTCTTGATTTTATATAAATTATCGTTCAAAATATGTAAAGTTGATAGTAGTCTTCACGCTAAACATGTTGCATTATACTCTAGGAACGAACAAGTCTATAATAATTTGTGTCATGGCGGAGGCATATTTGTTTTACAAAGCGCTGAGACCTAATATTACAAACCGCGTTCAGTGCAAATGCAACTGAGAACAATGCTCGGTTGAAATTCTGCAACTGAGTTGTTGCAACCCAGCACACGAGAATAGTGCTAAGTTGTAACAACTGAGCATTGTTTCCAATTGCAAATGCAACTAGGTAGTGCTCAGTTCAGTTGCATTTGCAACTGAGCAGTGCTCAATTTCATTTGCAAATGAATTGAGCAGTGCTCAGTTGTAACAATTGAGCACTGTGCCCAGTTCAGTTGCATTTCCGACTAAATTACTCGGTTCAGTGGAAAATGCAACTGAGAATAGTGTTCAGCTGCACCAACAAGCTGCATCATTAAGTGGTCTTTGAATGTTACCAAAAAAATCAAGTTCTGTTTAAAATAATTAATATTTCAATAGGATTTACTCAAGATTTAACTCACTGTCAGCTTAAGCAAACTGGGTTGCATTTACATTTAAGGCAAACCCATCCAGTAACCTTATAATAATTAAAGGTTAAATGAGTCTATCCAATATAGTTCCCAACACAGCTAAATTATACTTGGAATAATTTATAAGAACAATCTTGGGAAATTTTACAAACTAATGGGCCAAATAAGATGAAGGAAATGATGATATTGACCACTGCCTTGACATTTAAAACAAAGAAAGAAAGATGATTTCAAATGTGTACCTCTTGCCAGGAAAAAGTGGTCTCAGAGTAACAAGCTGTGCCATTATATCACCATTGCCCGAATATCTACACATCAGTAAGAATTCATGATTATCATAGGTCAATACGTACTGTTTATGTATAAAATATATAAGATCAGTTAGTTGTTAACACTCACCAACTGGAGGAGTCATATGCAATAGATTGGAATAAAACTTCAGGTGCCCAATACCTGCAAAATACACACATGTTATGCTGATAATTGTGATATCTTTTGTGACTTGACAATACCTAATACCTAATTGTGATTCTGATTTACGGTACTAGTAGATTTGTATATGATTTAAAACTTACTATAGTGTTAAAATATTGGATACAGATAGTAATTATCATATTAGATAATTTTAGCATGTGCATGTTAATAGAGTTGATTTGATTATTATGAATTTTCATATCTATAATCCATGCTTCTAAAAATTTGCAACTAACTAGTATTTAAGAGTATGGCCTAACAAAAATTCAAAAGTTGCAGATGAGGTTAAAAAATTACAGGATTCATATGCACAAGCTTTTTTGCAGACTAATGAAGATCTCGATGATCTACATGCCTATGACAAAATGATGCAGTTAAATATGGAGCTAAGATATCAACTCAAGTTATAGCATGAAAAATTACTTCAAAAGAGTAAACACTTTGGCCACAAGTGGGTGATACAAATTAGAAATTCTTTTATGCAAAGTAGTCGATAAGGAATATAAGAATAGAGTGTAAATTATGATGAAATTTGAAGGAAAATTCATATATGATAAGGCAACATTAGTTTAGGAATCTCTGTACTACTACACAAATCTATATAATGGAGTAAATGCTACTTAGTTTCTATAAATTGAACCAAGAATGGAAATAAACAGTATTGGAAAAAAAAACTTGCATTCTCTAGTAGACTATGAAGAAATTGAAGTAGCATTACACGTGATACATGATGCTAAAAGTCCTAGACCTGATTGATATTCCTCCAAGTTTTCAAGCTGCACTAGGATTTAATTAAGGATAACCTGTTTCTGGCTATCTCAGAAGTATTCCAATATGGCAGATTGGCGAGAGGACTGAATCATACCTTCTTAACCATCATCCGAAAAAAGATAAGCCATAAACTCTCTCCGACTATCAACTGTATACAATTCTGTCATGCACTCCTTTGTAAGCGTTATATTAGAATTTAGCACACCTTTGTAAGCAGCTGATTAACAATGTTGTCATGCACTCCAGTACCATCTCTTGTTGAACCTCTAGACTGCACATTCGAAATTTGAGTAATTAAATAATGATAACTATAAGACATGACATTTTGAAGAGAGTACAGTGCATCTAAAAGTTATGATCCAAATATCAACTGTATACAATTCTGAACAGATGGATTCATTACTAAAGAAAGAACAAAATAATCAAAATAAAAAGTGTATAGAAGTAAGGGGAACTGGTGAAGCACCTGCTACATTAGTTAAACATTAACGAATAGCTAATCAAGTTTTTTTTTCCAGTTCCTGGTAAAAAAATATATATACAAAATAGGCCTAGCAAAAAAACTTATTTTTCATTATACCAGCATTTTGTACATTTGCACTTGAAAAATGCGCAAGCACAACCCCTCCCCCCTCGCTCCATCCCCCTCCCTCTCTATATGTGCGCGCACGCTTGTGCACTGAAAATTTGCAAGTATTTACGTTCGTAAGTATTTTTTTTCTTAATTAGCATTGCTGCATCAACAAAGTGATACTACTTAGCATTTACGTTTGTAAGTATTTTTTTTCTTAATTACAATCAGCATGTACATACATCTCCTCCAACTTTTTAATTGATACGAATGTTTGATATTCAAATAATCAGTGAAAACATACACTCATATTATTTGTCAAGGTTAAAAACACCATTTCAAAAATTATTTATCCTTTTACTTATTTTAAATTAGTGATGAAAGTGAACTTAGCATAAAAACTACAACCAAATAATATGTATTTATGCTTGTGAGTTCAACAAAGGAACATCCAAATTTTAAGAACTAAAGCTAAATGTGTTTACTGTTTTGTAATTAAATACATGGCTTAAGATTTTGTATTAAAATTTACAATTAATACATAAACAGAAACAATAATAATAGAGGTAAAAACACATTACATGCTTCAAAGCAAGTTATTATATTTCTGATGCCAGGTTGGATGAAATGGAATGCTTGAAAAACTCTTGATTGTGTTGATTCTAGCACAAAATATCAATAAATGATACATGATTGTAACTAACACTCCTATTAGTATTGAGGAAAAAATGACAATGAATGACTCAGAGAGATGCTTCTATACTACCATCCTATCTAATATCAAATACAAAGAACTCATGTGACGATGTAAGTTAGTCTTTCGACCAGGTAAAACTATCAGACTTACGTGCGAATGGCATGCTTTGCGAACTTCGATATCCTTTCCACCAAACATGCCTATCTAAAAAAAGAAGTCCTAGGGTCCCTTTGTGGACACAAGGACAAATCAGGTTGTTACGCCTGACATGGCTTATGTTCGATGTAAGCTAAACTTTAGTTAATATGATTGCGTCTAGTCTACTCAATGTCGGAGAATTCAGATGCTTCATTTCCAGATGCATAATGGATGCAAATAAATTATAATTAAAGGTAGAAGCCAGTTGTAGAAAGTGGGAAAATTAGCTTCTGAGATGACAAGTGTGTATAGATGAAAATAAAGACAAAAAAATGAGAAATTAGAGGTAACGTGATTTCTCTTTATCAATTTGCAATTTTACTAGAAGATTTACTTGTTGAAAGAAGTGATAGACGATGGGAGATAACATAGGGGTTTGGTTTTATTTGTGAAATAAAATCATATGCAATAAACTGAACGTGAGAATGCAGAGATAACCACCATCTCTCTGGATATTAGAAACTTTTGTAGTTATAGCATATTTTGCTAAATCGAGGGCCGTGAGCCACATGGCTCACACACTGCGAAAATACGTTGCTCATAAATTGTCAACACTGAAGCACATTGGCCTTGAGTTTCCAAGGAACCAAAAATGTTAGTAATTTTATTTCCATGGTTACAACCAACTTATATCATGTAGCATACATGTAATATAATATTATAATGAAAAAGGCACCTTCAGGATTTCAGGATCCTTCCATGGTCCTTTATCAGATCAAAGACATCCTCCTTCACCCTTACATTTACAAGTCCTACCAAGAAACTCTGGTAATTGACTGCAAAAATCAGATGAAAAACATTCAGTAATTATGTTTGTTTATAAGGAAAAAAATTCTTTTAAAAAACAAACAAACAAATAAATATTTTACTCGGCATCAATAACTTCAAGAAATTTGCTCTGGTACTTGTTCCCAAGGATCTGAAACAAATAATCAAGATTTAAGTACAAGAAATGTCCTTATACTACGAAAGCGATGAAACGAAACTTACGGTGAATTTTGCAGTTGTTTTTGGATCTAGGAAATCTTTTACCGTGTTCCACAATAGTCGGAATCCTTGACCAGCATTGATGATGAACATGCGGCACAATGTCTAAATTGCAAAAAGAAAAAAAAGAAAAAACAATCTGTTGTTATACAAGGTACGATAATTTTATACATAAATTGCGCTGAATCTGAAGTCACGAAAGCGGTCGACGCTGGTGATGTCGCCTGAAGAATCGACATGTCCCCTGCTGAGCCGTCCTTGAACTCACCATGAGGATGCGCCCAGAAAAGCCACCAATGTCGCTGGAGGCGCCGAAGGAAGCCGTCGATGTCGCTAGAGGCGCCGAGGGAAGCCGCCGCGGAAAGAGGAGAAACCCTAGCATTGAAATTAAAGGATATGCGGCTGAAATAGGATGGGAATGAATAAGCGTGAAAAAAATAAACTTGTACAAAATTACTAATGAGGGTAAGTGTTACTGAATTATTTACTAATTTATCAACCATTGTAACACTTGTATATGTTAGCGAATATAACCAATGTGTTGCAAAGTTCATTCAGAAAATTATTTATTTTTGCTAACGCATTTGAAGGCATCTTAACGCTTTTTCAATGTTGGCAATTACTAACATTTATAAGTGTTGGAAATTGAAAATTATAGATGTTACAAAATCACTGATTTGGTGTAGTGAAAGATTCTGAGGATTTTTCGGACTATTTCCAGTTTTGTGTATGGTCTTCCTAGAGATTTTGATTTGTATATGAGATTAGAAAGTCATCCATACATTTCTTTGACACTTTCATCATTTTCCATTGTGAAGTTCTCGTACTCGCTACTAAGCATCCCAAGGCGTGATTCTTTAACTTGGGAAGTTTCTTCATGGGTTACTTCAAGTGTGTGCCAAATTTCATGCGTAATTAGACAATGTGAGACACGATTAAATTCAATTTGATCTAATGAACAAATAATAAAATTTATAGCTTTAGCATTAATATTTTGCAGTTTATTTTCAAGATCTGTCCATTGATCCATAGGTTTTTCTACTTCTTGATTATCTACCATTATTGTTGGTGTGTTGTATCTTGTCTTAACAATACTCCATGCATCTACGATTTTCAAAAAAAAATCCATTCTATTTTTCCAATATGTATATTCACCATTGAACATGGATGGTCTAACTATGGACCGACCCTCAGCAAAAGCATTATTAAAAGAAGCCATTAAAAAATCAAATTTTAAAATAAAAATTGGTTTTTGTTCCTAGCTCTGATACCACTTATAGGATCGTTTTCACCCTAGAGGGTTGGTGAATAGGGTGGTACTAATAATAATAAAAATTAATACGGAAATAATAATATAAAAAAGAAAATAATATAGTAGAGATCATACACAGATTTACCCAGCTTCGGCAATAACCTGCCTACGTGCTGCCCCCAAGGTTTCTACTAGAAATTAAGTAGTCAGACGTTTACACACGTAAATTTATAACACCCGCTACCCTGAATAACCTAACTTTAAACTTAAAATCCTGCCACAACTTAACCACTGAGTTGCGAATTCTCAAACTACGCCCCTGTAGTTTGTACCTAGTTACACAACTAGATGATTACACAAATTTAAAAGGAAAGTTACAAATGAAAAATAAAAACAAAGACGAAAACAAAACCATATTATATAAAAGTGAAGCCCAATATAAACTCAAGACCTGCCCACTTTAGAAATAAATAACACGTTCTCCCTTTTCTTATTTTCGTGGACGCTCCTTTTTGCTTCCTTTTCAATCTGGTATTAGGGTTTTCGAAAATTGAAGCGCCGCTTGGAATTGGAAACTTGAATGCTTTCGTTCCTCAATTCGCTTTGCCGCTTCTTCTATTGGTGATACTCAATTACTTACGGCTGCCTCGGTGACAGGTTCGAATGCTACTTTTAATTGGTAAGTGATTTTCCCCTTTTCGATATTTGTTTATGCTCGATTTTATTGTTCTCGAACTCGTAATTTTCTGCCGATGATGTAATTAGGTTAAATAGGGATAAAAACCCTATATTTTCGTTCGTATGATTCTATTTGGATTCTTCAAACACTTTGCTTCGTCGTTCGATTACCGATTGAATGTTGGTAATGATATTTGACTTGTTCATCTCTAATATTTTAACTTATTTGAATTGTTAGTTCCGTTCTTCTCTGGTTCCATTCTTTACTGGCACTGTGACTTCGGCATTTTGATATTTAAGATAAACTTGACTTGTTCATTTTTGAAATCTCCTGCGACATTAAGCCATTTTTAGAATTTTTGTTTGTCAATTCTCTTTGAAAACGCTTCTTGACTTTCATCAAACTACTACTGTTAATTACTTTAAACATATAAACTGCTTCACATACATGTACTTGCTTCACTGTCTTATTTTTGAATTTGAGATGAACTCGACTTCCTGATATATTGGCATCTATATTTTGAACTGAATTATGACTTGGTTATTTATTAATGAAATCTGGTTTTGCACTGTTTGATGCTCTTACTTGTTCTTGCATTTGTGTTCATCATGTGTTCATTTTTGAATTGTTTCATATATGAGCATGTCTGGTTCCATATGTTCATAGCATTGCAGTCTGATGTAGTTGCGTGTGTGGTTGTGTTCATTTGTGTGGTGGTTTGGGGTTCATGTGTGTGTTTGAATCGTGTTGAACTTCTTTGCATTTTGGTCCACGGTTTTCTTTGATTTGAATTTCCAGTTGCTTCAAGTTCCACTTGAGTCTGTCCTTATTGCAGACCTTATGTGTTGCTTATGTCTTGTTTGTCCACTTCATTGATCAGTTTGCTTGAGTGCACTTGTATCAATTGGTGGTCATGTTGTACACACTATTCTGGATCATCTTGAAGTCTGATTCTTGCCTTTGTATTTGTAGTCTTGTCTATGTTGCACTGGTGGTCCTTCTTGTGATACTGTTTGGTTGAAATTTCTTTGAGTCTGGTTCAATTTGTTCATGTTCAAACTGAACATTACTTCGAATCAAAATTGCCTCTTGTCCTTGTGATCATGTTGTCATGTGGTTCCTGGTCTGCATCTCTTCGAGTTATACTTACATATCCATTCCGGTATGATTGTATATATGAGTCTGTTTTGACATGTTCACTTCTGAACTGTAGTCTTGTTCCACTTTCATATTGAAAACGAACATTTGCATCTTTACTTGTTTGATTTCCACTATATATATATACACACACACATGTACGTACACATATGTATGTGGTCATTAAAGGTCTGGTGCACTTTGAATGTTGAAGTCTTGTTTTATTTCTGAACCTGTTCTTGTGCACTTGTTGCTGTAATCTACATTCAAATGAACTTTTGAGCTTTGTACATGTTGAAAGTAGACTCTGTCTTGTTGCCTTGGTGTGATGGTTTGGTTTGTTGATCTTGACATTTCACTATTTTGTTTCTGAACCTGCATTTGCTCATTGAAGGTCTGGTGCACATATTCATGTATATACATGCATACATATGCATGTATATATGTGTAATACATGTGTCGTATCCATTTATACTCGATTTGTACATGTGTGTATTTGCACTAGTTTGTGTGATGAAATTGGAAAACGTCCTTGTGATATTCAGAGTGATACACTATGAATATCACAAGTTGTTCGTGCACATATATTTGGTCCCTATCCGAAAATATGAAAAGAAACAACCCAAATGCCTGAGGCAAAAACAAATTTTAAAATTTATTTTATTTTTGCAATTTAAATTTGTTTCTTTTTTCAGTTTACCGCGCTATTTATTTAACAGGTATAACAGATGGCTGGATACAAGTTGGAGCTAGTCAAGATCAAATGTGTGAGTGTTGAGTGAATTATGTAGTGAGTGAAATATGTATTAAAAAAATTGTATATTTGAAAATTGTGTTGTACAGTGAGACTTGTATTGTAATTGAAAATGTATAAATGTAGTGAGAGCTCAAATTTGTACTATTTGAATTTATAATAAAATATTTGTTTAAATAAAATATTTGTTTAATTCTGAATTCTGGGTTATTCATTCTATTCACAAATATTTATTTAATTATGAGGAAAAATAAAATAGTACAATAACAAATACATTTAAACGAATATATATAGGTGTGTGTGTATATATGTTTGTATGTATGTATGTATGTATGTTTATTATCATCAAACAAAAATCATAGACTATTGTATTCTACTCCAACATCTTTTGACTTGTTGACTTCCACCTTTGAAGTGAGTTAGGAGGTAATGCATGTGATGATAAGAAAATGCATTTTTTGTTGTTTTTTGGTGCGGAAACTTGTTCAATATGATTTTTTTTCTAGCCGTATTAAAAAAAAATATGAACATGAAGATTGGAAAAAAGAAAAAAACTTTGCCACGCATAGTCAACAGACATACCAAATTATCTTTGCGCCAACCCACACCACCCCCACCCCCCCCTCCCCCCCCCCCCCCCCCCCCACATCCCTAAAAGAAAAAATCCACATCCCGATGCCACTTGGATTAATCTTCTTAATCTTGTACACTTAGGAATCAAAGCTATATGGACTAATTTCTCATATCTTTAATGGTAGAAGAGACTTTTCTTTCAGGATGCTTCATATTGTAGTTATATGTGATTTTTCTCAAGAAAATTTCAGTACTTCAGTCATTTTCACTAGTTGGATCGTCGAAAAAGTAAAACCACGTGTACCATAACTCGTGATCTTCTTTTCCATCCTAGTGTCACTAGCAAATTGGAATTCATCGAATATTGGATTTTGAGGTTATGTATCAAAATCGTATACACATTGAGGTTTGATAGGAAGAAAGTATGATGCGGAGAAGAGTTCTTATGTTGAATTTGGGTTTAAATTGGTATTATATTTTGTTAAAATATGATTGGTAAAATATAATAGTTATAGTATAACCCAATCGTTAGCAATTTTGGAATTTAAATTACGTAAACGTAGAATGTATACCATTGTTTGGAGATGCTTTATAATGAAAGTCTCGAAACCGTATAGCAAGGAAGTAAATGTACCTTTTTCTGACCAGGTAGTCAACGTTTCTCTAAACACATAAAAGTCTAGCTTGTGAAATATAGAAGAGTATACAATAAGGATAATTTTGATGGATTTTGTGAATTTTTTCCATGTCCCTAAGTATTAAGGTGAATAAAAAGAGTTTATATAGATGTCGAATAAATTTGTTGTTAAAAAATAAATAAATAAATGATTGTTCGATGCGACATAAGTCAGCCAACGAATTCTTTCACGTGCATATAACGTGCAACCAAAATTATTTTCATACATCTGATATTTGCATCTTCTGGTAGGTGTGGATGTCATATATTTATATTATCCGCTAAGGATCAATAAATGAAGAAACACAAATAGAAACTTTGGTTTATCATGAAATTTTTTCGATCACATTGATTATAAAAGTGAATAATAACCAATTATGATGATCATAATTGGTTTTTAGCAGGTAACATGCATTAAATTTAATATAATAAACTACTAACTTAATAAACCAATAAATACATGTCTTTCACTGTACTAAAATATATATAATATAAATTATAATCTAAACAATAACCGAACGAATAATTTTCAAACGCTTGCGCATCTGCATTCCTTTGTTTTCACGGATATCGAATATTTACCCTTAGCATACAATGTACAGGAAAACAAAGTTGTCTCCAACATATTTAGCAAGCCTCTGCTAATTGATTCATTATTTAGCAGCCAGACGGGGCTTTTTACAAAATTTCGAAAAATGAACCCAATCAACATTTCAACTAAAAAAGCGAAACGCATCATTAAGTGCGTCTAGAAACAGTCATTGCGTCTAGAAACAGTCATCCTTCAGCTAAAAACTAACATTTCAAAACAATCGGGTAAATTCAGGAAACAGAGCAGTTTTCAACCATCACAGAAGATCAAAACAATATATGACCACATGAAATTTGCTCTCCATTTCATCAAAGTACAGTAGCAAGAATTACAAACTGAATGATAGAGGGTTCATCCAATAATAAAATACCGGACCAGTCTCCCAAGACTACAACAATGAAACTGGACTATTTACATTACGCTACATTTTTACTTTTAAATAAACAAATAAGAAGTTAAAAGTCATGGCCTGTTCATAACTGATGGTTTTTGGGATGCAACGGCTGAGGGCCCCATTGTGGATTTGTCTGTCGTCTGCGGTACTAGGTTAGCCCTTGTTGCAGGTATACCTAACCGAGCTGCAATTATTTGTTGCCGCTCATACATAAGTTTGTTCCTTGCTCTCTCTGTTTGTTCCCTCATCTTCACAATCACACTTTCGATATCACTGAATAATGCCAATTTCTTTTCAATTTTGTGCATCTGTAAAGGAAACATTTCAATATTACCATGTAGGATTTAAGGAACTACAAATATTTTCTCTTATCTATATTTCGAATAATATTGGCAGTGGCAATTTGCACAACCACATCTCATAGTAATAACGGAGTGACTGGTTTGACGATAAAATATGAAATCACTAACATGGTAGCGACTAAAATCATATAATTCTTGTACAGTTTTAACATATGGCATGTATCAATACTAGCTTTACTCAGCTTGATGCTGACAAACGCCCATTCTAAAACCTTCATACAAAAAGAAGAAAAAACTCTGTTCTAAAAATCCTTCTACGCACCATCTGTGCCTAGGCATTAGTCGAGGCTTATCGCATGCGGATAAGCATGCGACACACACATCATGTGAGATGGTGCGTGCGTGCGTGCGTGCTTCGTGCGTGAAGTAAGCTCATATGCAATAATCTATTACTTTAAATAAAAGATTAAACCAAGCGAGCTTGTGACATCACATATTTCATTCAGTGTTGAACTATATAACCAAACGAAAGGTTGCAGGTAGGGCTGTCAATTTCCTACACGGCCCGAAACACGACCCGAAACCCGCACGGAAATTAACAGGTTAACCCGACCCGTTTAAGATGGCGGGTCATTTTCGGGTCAACCCGAATTTGACCCGTTTATAAACAGGTGGGCTTCGGATTGACCGCTAACCCGAAATTGACCCGTTAACAACCCGTTTATACTTATACGGGTTAGACCCGTTTACGACCTGACCCGTTCACGACCCATTCCAACCCGTTTACAACCCAATTATACCTTATACGGGTTGACCCGACTCATTTACGACCCGACCTGTTTATAATCGGGTTACACGGGTCGGGTCGGGTCAATCCGTTTATAAACGGGTCAGGTTCGGGTTGAGTTTTTATGACCCGTTTAATAAACGGGTTGACCCAACCCATTTACAAGCCACCCGAACCCGACTTAACCCGACCCGACCCATTGACAGCTCTTGCAGGTTTGAATCTCACCAAATGCATAACTTAAATACTTCATAATCCACAAATACAGCTAAAAGGTCACGAGTTCGAACCCCACCAAATTCATAGTTACTTAATGCTAATACAACACCACCAACGCTCTCAGTTTAGTTTGCCCAATATATTTTTATGTTAATATATTATCAAAATATATTACGAATTTTCTCATATTTCAATATTAAATTTTCGAAAAAATAAAATAAAATCAATGATTATTTAATAAATAATCTAATAAATAGCAAATTTTAGAGAGAGAAAAAAACAAAAAAAGATCCATCAAAATGCTCAAATCGATAATAATACAATACAATTTCATATATTAACATTTGTTTTCAACAAAATAAATTAACAGTATCAAATGATTCAAAGTGCAAAATATTATATTATTAGAATAATAGCTTAATCACAGATTCTTGACACTATGCTTTTGTTCTTCATTAGTCAAAGGCAGCATTTTTGAGCATCATAACAATATCATTTACAAACCATAACTATTAGCTTTAAATAAAAGGAGAAACCAAGTCAGCTTGATGACTTGACATCACATATTTTATTTATTTTTATTCCTCTTATTAATTCGGTATATAAATATATAATTAAACTATAAGCATAGTTATCAATGGCGCGCGGAACGGAGTTTGCGCTATTTTCACTTGTGGCGCGGCGCACATGAAAAGGCGCGCCAAATGGCGCATGGCGCAAAATGACACGCCTTTTTATTATTTATTGTTTTTTGTTTATTTTTTATTTTTTGCATTTTAAACTGCATAAAATTGGTATCGATGATGCATTCGATGCTAAAGATGGACTTGTATTTGATGACGAAAACGACTTGGCATGGGGTGTTGCTGCTAGATATCCATGTAGAAGAACTTCCATGTCGAGAAGTTTTTCAATATCTGCTTAAACTCTTTTACGTCTTCACGAAGAAAAAACATATCTAAATGAGACGGATGAGGAAGATGTTTAAGCGAAAAATATAATCGCTGAATCGGATTCGCATTTCTAGTATATCAGTACTGTATAATTATTTTGGATTTTGAAAACTATTATGCTTGAGATTCTCTATTAATGATATTATGTTTGATTATGTTTCTTTTTGCAAAATGCCTAAAAAAATTGGTTGCATGTGTTTTAGCAAAAAATATTAAACTTCTTATATTTGTTATACGTTAAATTTATAAAAAAAAATTAAACATGCGCAATAAATTAAAAGGCACGCGCCATTTGCCGCGCCTTGCGTCAAGGTTCCAGGGAGGTTTTACGCCGTGCGCCATTAATAACTATGACGATAAGTCGCAGGTTAAAAGATCACAAGCAGCTTCGTCAAACGCACAATTATTTAAGAGTGGTGCTAACAGCACCGGGTTTCATGCTAGTTGCACCGCGTTCGGTGGAAAACCGCTGAACAAACAACTGTTTGGTCGGTGGTTTCCACCGAACACGGCGTAAAAAAACCAACAAAAAAAATTGTTGTGCCATTCGCATGCTCGCTCGATGCCTCTAATTCCTCTCTTATTTAATGCTAATATGACAGGTGCTCTCAATTTATTCTCTATATTTGTTTGAATAATAATAAAATAACAGACAAAATTTCACATATTTCAGTATGGAGAAATTAATTTAAAGGACAAAAATTTATATATTTTTAGTCTCAAGGACACGACCTCAATATTTTAACCATAAGGACAAACATTCTTTTAAAACTTATTCATAAGGACAAACATTCTTTTAAAACTGCTACCAAACTAAAAACTGATAGCTAAAAACTGCTACCGATAACTATAAACTAATACCTAAAAACTGCTATAAATAACTAAAAACTTATACCTAAAAAAAGTTGTCCTTCAGGTTAAAATATTAAAGATCTGTCCTTGAGGCTAAAATGCTGAAAATTTTTGCCCTTGACAATAATTTCCTGTTTCAGTATTAAGTCTCTCAACAATTTTTAAATAAGTATCCTTTTGCATATTACAACTCTGACAAATAACTCATTTTAAAGTTTAGACCAAGGTATCAGGTTCCGACCGGAACCATGGAATTCCGGTCATCTCAATTCGGTTCCGGCCGGAGACGGGAGAGATTAGGTCAAAATCTCGTCATGTTGCTCGTCGATGAAAAAAATTAAAAAAATTCAATTTTTTTGCAATTGCTGCTTTAATTATAAAAAAAGGGTAAACAACGCCAAAAATCAAAGGAGAATCGAATTTAACCAAATACTGACTTTCGAGTTCGATATTATTTTTCTTTCTTTCATTTTTTTTTTATCTTTTCGTGATTTCTTTTTCTTAGCTGAGATAATTTGATTGATCGATTAGGGTAGGGTTTAGATGGACTGAATGGTAGTGGGCTTTGGGATTTTAATTTAGGTCTTTATATGTTCAAAAGAAAATGGTAATATACAGTGTGGTTGGTTAATTTATATAATAGGGTTAACTTAATTTTTAATTTAGGATTATTTAGGCAAAATTAATGTCCATCCATGTTTATTTAATAGTGTTGTATATTATATTATTACATTTGCAATTTTTATCATTGCTTTTTCATTAATATACAGAAATACGATATCAGGACCGAAACCGAAACTTTCAAAATTGATGGAAACTTATAAAATTTCAAATGGCCGAAACCGGGTTCTCAAACCTTGATTTAGAAAGATCCCTATGTATTTGAAACACGCTTGAAATCATAAAAAAGTTAACATCATAAAAAAAAAGTTTATGTACTAAAATCATTTTTCAACAAAATAAATTAGAAATATTGAATGATTTATTTTGTAAAATAACATCTAATATAGCTTAATCGCCATTGATTGACACTAATATTTTGCTCAAATCATAATGTTTTAGTTCTTTATTACCAAAATACAACAATTTCAAGCATCGTAACAAGTATCGTTTACAAACTATAATTAAAAATTGAGAAAGATAGATCTGTATATTACAAAATAAAAACATCATTGTTTATCACTATACAATTATATCGTTAATATGATAACATTTTCAGCATCATCCGTGAGCGCACCAGTATATAAACGCATAATGGCAACCACAGTAAGATATGGGGGAGTTGTAGGTCCAGTGAGCTGGGACTTGTCACAAAATAAAGAAGCACTGAAACTTAATTTTAAACAATACCTGTTTCTCTAGCATTACTGACACGAGCCGACGAATTTGGTCTTCCTCTTGGTTGGCAAGAAGCTTTGCTTTCACAACTGCAGCAGAAAGAGCAGTGCATGCAGCACGTTTTAACCTATTTATATTGTCATGATTTTGTTCTTCAATTGAGTCACCATCCTTCATGCCATTGCAAGGTAAACCCTTTTTATCATCCTTCGTGCTGCTGCAAGGTAAATCCTTTTTATCATCCTTCATGCTGTTGCAAGTTAAATCCTTTTTATCATCTCCGGCTGATAAGTAAAAGGAGGAAATTATCAGTATACAAACCTGGTGCATCAAAACTGGTGTTGGATTTTAGTAGAAGAAAATGAGATTGAAATTCTATTCCATTTGATAGAAGGTGCACTGTACGCTCACTAACACTTGTAGTACCAAACCACCGTATTTAGGTGAATTACCAAATGTAAGTTTTAACAACTCTCCTAAACAAGCTTGTATGAAGCAATCTGACTATCTGAGGGAAGAAAATGCAAAATTTTCATTAAGCGATCAGAATGCAAAGCATTGTTAGGCTTAAAAGAATGTGTTTCAGTTATATGTATATTAACCGCATAACCAGGTAAAAAATTGTTAGACGTTACTTGTGTTGGTTCAGAAGAACAACAGAATCGGAATAGGACAATATGGTTATATATGTGTATCATATATACAAGACAGGGTGTATCCCGATGAAATGCTATTGATTCTAGGACTATAATGAGGAGGACGACATACCAAATAGACATCTTGCTCCGCCTCTCAGTCGGCCCTCCTTGTTACCAAGTTTTTTGGTGGGATCTTTAAGATGCTTTTTTTATCAATTTGATTTCTATCCATAGAATATAATATGTAGGCTTTATCTATTTATTTCTTTTCTTTTTTTCCTTTTTTTGTCATCATTGCAAGCATATGGGTTGAAATTTTTGTACATGCTTCAGAGCAATGTTGTATGTAAAGTAGATTTTCTTTAATGATTATGAGAACATTATGGTAAATTTCATATGCCAAGCAATGCTCAATAATACTAGGCTTAAATATGCTAACAATAGACTAGTGCAATGAATACTTGAACATGAGCACGATAAAATAAAATATCTTGTTATTTATAAGTATGCTTGTATATTCTTTTATTCATAAAACAGTTATTTTCTATCTTCTTCTTCTTCTTTTTTCAGAAAAAAAAAAACTTTCAAGGTCAATGGCACCCTTCTTTTCTAGCATCTCTTATATAGTTATATTTAACTATCTCTATATATGTGTGTGTCCCCCCAACGTTTTTTTAATCTTGAAACTTATTATTATTTTAAAAGCAGGGATTTAAAGGATATCTCCTTTATATCTTTTTTCATAAAACACTTCTGAGGAATATGCATTCAATTCAATTGTATTCTAAAATTATTAGCATACACACGCACGCACACACAAATATGCATATACGTATATTCATGCACACTTATACATACATACATATATAAATATAAGGAATTTAAAATTTAAAAACAAGAATTTGTTGACTTTTCTATCCACTACTTTTTCCTTTTTTCGGCAATATTTTCTTACCATTTCCAAAGAAATGCGGTTTCTAAATATACTTAATATATGTACATATATACATATATGTTTTTTCCCTTTATGAAAATTGAAAAACCTTTTTTTTTTTTAAATCCAGCCTTTTCAAATGTTTGTATTAAAAATATTTTAGTTTTTGTAAAATTTATGTATGTTCTAAGATACTTTGCAAAATATGTGGTCATACCAAAATGTTATGACATCAAGGTATTACCACAATTAGTAAATAAATGAATTCTTTTAGGAAGACTCGCTGACTTCTTAAAAATATTTAGAATTTCTATTGTTAATAAATAAATAATATGTGATCCATGCATTACATATGGTAACGTTGTAAAATGTAATGTTAAAAAAAATGTAATGTTAAAAAAGAAGTAAACAATTTTTTTTGTTTGTGATATTTTTACATGTTGAACAATTTTAATTTGTTTTGCTAAATAAACGTGGTATTCATTAAATTTGTATGAATGAATACTGGTTTCTCATATTTATTGATTAAATTAAAAGCAAAGTTCGCTGATTTTTGTTGAGATAAAGCATTGAATGTGTATTCTAAGTGGAGGTCCATAAAATTAGGATGCCAGCCTAAAGAAGACAAAATGGTGTAGCTTTCAGGAAATTAAAAAGGATAAATGATGAAAAGAGACCAATGAAACAAAAGATGAAGATTTGCCGACATAGAAATACGTTTGGAAAAAAAATTACCGTGAGTTAATTAGGAAGAACGAAGATGGAATTAAAAATTATTATCTATTCAAGATCCATAATCCTCATTTGAAGAAAATACACAAATTAATTATCCAGAAGAGTATAGAATGATTTTTTGGAGGAAATTGTTTGGATCAGAAATATGAACAAATTACCTTGTAAAGTACTTTTTCAATGTTTGTGTAAGCATACACACACACAAAAGACTGATGAGGTGGATTAACGCGAAGTCACGCGATAGATAAAATGATTGAATGAGAATTTAAATTATGAGAAAGTCATATGTAAAAAAGGGAGATACTTAAGGAGAATAGACTAACTGCTTATGGTTATCAAAATTGTGTAGAATTTGAAATTGGGTATATTATGAGAGAATCAAGAGGGAAAATGTAACTAATTCCCTTCTACTACTATTTAATGAATTAGATCAGTTTTTTTTAACTTGGTACACATAGTTTTAACCTATGCAGATAAAGTCTTACTAAAGCGTGGCTAAAATGCTTAGTGCTCTTTGATCGCTACACATTTACAACTTAACGCTCTCGGTTAGTGGATTTGCTTAAAGCCATGTTATTTACCAGTAAACCTGCTATTGTTAAGGTTTTTCAATATCCGCTTTAGCAGCTTTAATATAACATATCAATATAACAAATTCGTCATTTCAACCCAATTAACAAAACCATGATATAGTCCCAAGTTCAAGGCGCTCAATATAAGTTAAAGTACTGTTTGCGCAAAAAATGGACAAACACCCCAAAGTCGTACGATTTAGTTGATTATATGTTGTTCTTAGCGATTTGGGTGATTTATGCAAATATGTAAAAAGCAGGGACTAAACTGTAAAAGACACAGATTTATAGTGGTTCGGCCAGAACGTGCCTACGTCCACTTTATATGTTGTTCTCCTCTTTCTCTTCAGATTACAAGTACAAAGCTTTGGTTACAAGTAATTGAAAGTTGTTTGAAAGTTCCTTCCGTGCTTGAGCTCTCAAACTTGTCTGCCATTGTTGTACCCCTGCCCCTCTATTTATAGAGTGAGGCTGAGGGCAGGGGTCTTGGATGTTTATAGCTGCTGGTGGGCCTGAGCTGATGCAATCTGGACTGGCACATCTGATTCGGCGGAGCTTGGTTCGGTCGTGCTTGGAGAGAAGGATGGAGAAACCTTGGTTCGATGGTCATCTGGTTCGGAGTTGGGTGGTCCGGTCTTGGTTTGATTCGGTGGTGGGGGGAGAGGTTGATTCGGCTATGTGGAGAAGGGAGTTGGCTCGGCAATGCTATGGACCGGTGGAGCTTGGGTTCGGTAGGATGATGGAGGTTGAGATGGTTCGGCAGTGGAGTTTTGGCTTGGTGAGACGTTGGTCCGGCACCGAATGGTCCGGTGCCCAATGGTGGGTTGGAGCTGGGAATGCCGAATGAGCTCTTGGAGTTTCGAATGCCGAATGAGATCTTGTTTCATACTTGAGTGAAATCCCTGACTTATGCACGCTTGCTTGCTTCTTCTTGCTCCGGTCGTGGTGGAAACGCACACAACATTGATATTCCAGTTTTGTCCAAAAAATGAGATAACAAGTACTATTTCTAGTCTCAAGGTCTACACGGCATGAACCGAAGCATTTTTGGATTTATTATAATGAAGTAAATAATGTTTCATTTTCCTACACCAATAACGTGGGACTAATGATAAGTTCATTTTAAAATTCGTATTTTTTTCCTTTAGTGTGTCTTTTTGCACTTTCGATCATTGTTTCAAATCTCGGATTTTGGAGAAAATCTTGGGTTGATATCTCAATTGAAATGAAAGAGATTTAAAACTTTGATAACTAACCAATTTGTCAAATCTCAGATTTCGGAGAAAATCTTAGACTGATATCTCAAGTGTGATGAAGTAGATTTAAAACCTTGCTTTCGATATTTTGTGTTATATTCTCGCTACATCATTGTTATAGTTTTTTACACCTCCATCATTATTATGCTATGGTCACTTTAACTATAGAGATTTTACATATCTTTGAAAGTTTTCAATTGTACCAAGAAGTTGTAATGCCAAAGTATTATAGCTGCTATTGTTAAACACATTGTTGGTTGAGTTTCTAAGATGACAAAATGCAATATTTCCAAACCGAACAATTTTAATATCACTTTAGATCAATATAAAGTGAACATTATGCAATTGACGTACTAAAGAATAAGTGGACAAAATGGCAAAACCACTTAACTTATGGTTATATGATTTTTTTAACTACTATATAACATAATTAACCATAAAATAAATTCCCCGTAAGCATGGGATAATTTTATAAAACTAATGCATGTTCTATCGGTTTAACTTTTAAAAACCCAAAAAACCAAGTTTTGCTTGTAAACTCTGAAAAAATCATGCATCGAACCCATAATGCATAATCCAAGTAATTCCAGATTAACTTTACATTGAGAGAAAAGCATCAATCCTTCATTGATTAGAGTTGATAAAACATTCAGTAAATACAAATTCACATTGGATGAGTTACATAGGTTGAATATGACATTAACGGATCACGTCAAAATTTACTCATTTTTTATGCTTCAAAGTTGACTTTGCACGTTCAATCAGTTTAATAAATGGAATTTCCGAATTACTTCTGAAACTTGAATTCTGAAAATTTTAAATTAAGATTAATTCATTTGTTTGTGACTGCTTTTATTTTTATTTTTTTGCCTAACATTAAGTTATGTGTATTTTGAATAAAACTTACTCTATGTTTATGTCATATCAAAGTCTACACAATTTAAGCCATTAATGTAGAATATAACTACAGTAATTATGTGCAACTTTCACAACATATGCGCATATGTTCTATATATTCATTTTGTAAAACCCCATGCTTGCAACTTAATACATGCACACATGTATTGCACATGTTAAAGAAAAAAATTTATTAAATAAAAATACTTCTTTTAAACAAGAACATACCTACATAGGTTTTTCTGTAAAAAAAACTTATTAAAATATTCTTTAAAGAAAGAAAAACATTTTTGGGAAAAGTTATTACTTTTTAGAAAATTCAATTGTTTTTCTAATAAGAAAAAAAACGTAATTCTGTAATTCTGTGCTTCTAGTGATAAGCTTCCAGGAAAATCAGTTTTCCAGAAGTCTTTCCCTAGGAAAAAAGTTGCTCGTTTCAAGAAAAATAACTTTAGAAAAATTATTCTCTTAAAATTTGTTTTCCAAACAAAGCATTTATAGAATTTCAAGAAACTAATCCATTTTCTCAAAGTCAATTTTTTCAAGAAAGACGCTGTTTTAAGTTTTGAACAAACAAAAGGTCACCCAAAGCGAATAAACACTTTGATATAGAAAATTATAAATACCCTTTTTGAGAAGAAAAGATAATCCTACGAGAAAAGATCTTTTTGCAAGAATTCACTTTCTTTATTGCAAGACAGCTCTTCGAATATATCTCTTTTTCAAAAAATTCGTTACATGGATGAAAAATGAACTTTTCAAGATAAATCATACTGTGGAAAATGTTCATTTATTCAAATGAAATCACTTATATATGTAAGTATTAAAACCTTTAATTAACGGTTTATCATCTATAAAATCATCGAAAGATAATATCTATCACTTCAAATGATAGATTCCTGTAATTAAAATATGGCTTCATTAATATATATATAAAAAGTACATATTACAAACTAAAAAAATGAAAATTGAAAAGAGCAGGCTTTGATGGTTAAAGATGGTTATAAATTTAAACTGAAGTTATGGCATTTTAGATTTTTGCTCATCTTTGTTGAAAGCAGCTAAAACTTTAATTGTCCTAAACGTTGATCAACTGCCTTACATGAATAGTCTACATTTGACATGTGAGGAGGATATGAAGATAAATAAACGATATGGTTTGACTTATATTTTGAAAGTCAATCACCTCCATGTCGTTTGTAATGTTAAAAGTGATGCTTCAGAATTAATAGAATGTTTTTGTAATGTTAAAAGTGATGCTTCAGAATTAATAGAACGTGCATAACTAATTATAATTCATACGCATCGGTTAAAATTAATGAGTTTGCAATCAAAATTTAGACCGCTTTTATTGAAGACAATTAAAACTTTAATTGCCTTTGTTCAAGACAATTATGATTTTCTTCACATGTTTTGAAAGTCAGCCGCAATCATGCCATTTATGATCTATGTTGTTTGAGGTGCAGCAAAACGCTACACACCTAGAGTAACCCTAAAGTCCAAAAGGAGGCCAGATGGAGCCTATATGAAATTTGCATTAACTAATTAGAAAAGCAATAGCATATTGTATGAACTCCAATTGGCTTTGAATAGAGCCACAGCTAATGTGGTAATTTACTATGAGTAGTATATATTTAATTGTCTTAAAATTAGAATAAATAAAACATTGTTAAGGACTATTCTTCAAGAAGCAAGTGGTATGGCGCTCTAGGCTACGGTCCTAAGGGTCATAGGTTTATATTACAATGAGTGCTCTGCTTGAATAAAGTACCACTCTTATTATAGAAAAAAACATTATTACAGTTTATAGAATAACACAATTTCTGCATGATAAAACTTATATTGTAGTTGTAGGTAAACATTTGTATACCAAATAACAATTAAAATAAAAAGTATGATGATTGTAAACAGTTCATGATGTTGACTGCTTTAGATTATATTTAAAAATTCAAAAGACAAATAGAAACAAGATAGAATCTGAAAAAATAATCAAAATAAAATTAGGAAAAAATGAAAAATTGTTAAGTAATTTTAGTTTTACCCTTATTTTGAGTTATAAAGAGGAATAGTTCTTGATTATTGCCTATTTAATGTAAAAAATATATAGAAAAAGGAAAAGAACTAAATTTTCAAAAATAATTAGAATATGAAGAGCTCAAACAAGTAAGCACAAAACAAGATTTAAACCGTAGATCGCAAAGTTTAAATTTTAAAACGAAAGGGGATTCAAATCGTAAATCATAGATTCAAAGATTCGTATTTTAAGGTTTGCACACAATTTGAAATTGATTTTGATGTTTGAACTTCCATAATTAAACATAAAACTCAATTTTCTCTCTTATTCCATTTTCATTTTATTTTGAAAACATTATAATTAGAATTATGAATGTAGATAACTATATTAAATATCTTAGTATGAGTTGAATGTTTTTTTTTAAATGTGCGGTTTTGAATAAGTTTGAATCAGAATGTAAATTTAATCGTTAAGAGAGAGATTCGATCTGAATCGGGATTTAAATCGTAAGATTTTTGACAACGGTAAGTTTCGGTATTTTTATTCTAACTGTATTTATTTGTCAAATTAATAATCATACTAAAACTGCCCTATTCTCTTGATGCTCCAAGAAAAACAGCGCCTTGTGGCCCAGAATGTGGGACGGAACAAAGTACCAAAGTAAAGGATGAAGCTTTTGATTTATTAAGTAGCACTCAAACAATGCTTATGACACCCCTAACAACAATGTGATGCCAAACATAATGTTTTAAATTAAATACTTCTGCATAGTTCAATTTGAGGATCACTCTTTTATTAAAAAAACTTGCGCATAATTAGTTTTAAATACACTTAAGATGGTTAAAGTTAATGAAATTGTAGTTAAAACTTTAATTGTCTTGAATTAACTGCCTTAAATGTAGCTCATTCAACGATGATAAATGCATAAATTATAAATTACACTTACAGTTTATCATTTAAGTCAACGATACAATTATTATTTTTATAGTTTTTACTATTTGATAACATTCATGCCATTTGTAATATGAAACATAATGTTTTAAAATTAAACTTACATAATTAATCAAAGTTCATTTAGGGCAGTTAAAAGTTGGTGAATATGCAGTTAAAACTCTAACTGTCTTTCTCGAATGCAGCTAAAATTGTTAGTGTCTTTCTTGAATGGAGCTAACAGTGTTTTGTAAAAACATATAATTTTCAAAAATTGATTTTTTATGGATCCACGCCTACCATTAGAAAACTTACAAAAATTACGATATAATGGTGAAAACAAAACTCTAATCCGAAACCATCCTATATAAAAATGTTATAAAAATTGAAAATAAAAAAGTGAATTTTGAAGATAAAAGGGACATGTTAACATAGAGGGATTCTAATTTACACAAATAAATAGACGGAGACCTGCTTTACAATTTAACTAGTGACTAAGGACTCAAAATCAGTTTTCTGTTCAATAAATGTCTAGACCAAACTGGGTTAATATGTAGGTAAACGAGTCGGGTGCCAACTTAATGTTTCTTTTCATGCACTTCAGATATACACACGAGTATCATGTACATCACCAAGGGGAAATCCTACCTAAGGTTAATGAATGTACAAGAAGTTCCTCAGTTGATTTTATGTGCGCGCGCGTGTGCGCTTATGTGTATGTATATATGTGTGTAGGTACATATGTATGCATGTATGTCCACACGCACACACTGATGGATTGCAGATTATAAAGTAAGACAAAACCTCAAAAGCCTGACACCACAAATTCTATGAAGGAAAAAATATGCTGTAGTCATAAATATATACAATAAAATTAATTAAGAACATAACATGAACCCTAAGTCTTGGTTGTTCGACATATTTGTTTCTTAAGGCCAGTACTATATATTTCCGAAAGTCATACCGAAATTATGAGCTCAAATACTAATTAGACAACTGCAAGACGTCCCTGCCTTTGTTACTCTTTTTTGTTGCCCACAGTTACTACTTACCTATTGAATAGAGCAATCATAAGTATGGCACACAAAAGTTCAATACTCGTTTAGTTTGCCTAAAAATGGCTGGTAAGGAAGAATTATACACTGCAGAGATACATGCATATATCCTCTGTACTTGAACAGGTTATAAAATCTATTGTCGATGGTCAATATAATAAAGGAGCTTGTGCATGCTAAAGACAACTCTGAAAAGAGACACAAAGGAACTAAGAAAACTAAAGCAAGAAAACATTCTTTGATCATACTAAGAAGTTAACAGAAGGCCATGCCAAAGGGGAGCAAATCTATATGACTGTAGAATATAATAACAATCTCTCAAAGCTGGGTGAAGAACAGGAAAAACAAACAAAATTAGGTGTTGGTAATGTATAAACATTTTTTTAAATCTTTATTTTGAGCATGCTTTGACTACAAACCATGCCCAAATACAATAAAGATCTTCAATGTTCAATGCGGAGTTCTTAGTCCAATATTGTCAAAATTCATAATCTTCGCGGCATGCAGACAATACTGTAGGTGAAAACTAATACTTGAAAGCCTACCAATTAAATAATGATTTGGTAGTCCACGAAACTAGCATAGGAACTGACATAGATGCAACTAAAACTGCAAGTATTGCAATACAAATGGAATTTGAGTAGCACAAATATAAAATAAAAAGGATGATATGAAAGATATATCACATGGCTGAGTGTGGTCGCTAGATTTGAAACATATTCAACCAAATAATCAGCAGTTAGAAACAAAAAGGCAAATAAACACACTACTTTTTACCACTTGCACCACCTTATACCTTTCAACCCCCACCCACCCTCTTCTTCATACAGCTCTTCGTTGTAAAATTCTAAGTGTTGGAAAAAAGGCTAGGGAAGCATTTTTATTATAGCTACACTAGACGAGGATAAGTTATAAAACTGAGTAAATTGGTTTGGATGAAACTACGTCTAAACTTTCAGTACCATAATTCTGTTGGATTGAACTACACTACCAATATCGTTGTTGAATCTTATCTGAAACCTTGAACCCTTACTGTTAGATTACAGAATAATAATACCATAGAGCTGTGCATTTAAGGATAACTGTGTATCCTACAGTTAAAGAGATACTGTTTTAGAAGTGACCTATGAGAAATGGGAATGAGCACAATTTCACAAAAATAAGCCACACCTTCCACAGAATTGTCAGTTGTTGAACAAAAAACATTCCCTTCCGGTTCTTGATCATGTACAAGCTCCTTGTGCTCAGTGTTACATATATCCAAATGTTCCATCGCATTAACTGATTCCAGATTACTTGTTTCCTTAATGACATCGTGTGTATCTTTACTTTTTAATTCAAGCTCATCTGATTCATCTGCGGCTGGAGCTTCTCCAGAATATTTTGTTTGAGCAGAGAGATCATTTCCATTCTCTTCAGTTATCATATGTAAGCTCTTTCCACAATCCATGGAGGGGCTACTTCCATTCTTCGTGGATATCTTGTTTTCGTTTTGTATAGACAAATGACTATCATTTTCCGCACTCGCCATTTCATGTCCTTCAGATGGATCCTTATCAATTTCCATACTAAGGCACTTTTCGGCTTTGATGGAATCTGCTTTCTTGTCATTAAAATCAGTAGCTGGTGACTGGTCCACTTTAGAGGCAACACCGTTATTGTGTTCAATAGCAAGACCGTTGATGTGTTCAATAGCAAGACTGCAACAATTTATCTATACTTCAGACAAAGGTAATAGTTTTCCACTATGATAGTATATAACCACATAAACAAATCAAAAACAACCTCTCCAAGACAGGTAAATCCTTCATATCGCTAGGTGGATCTTCAAGAATGAAACAATGCCTAGCAGCAAGTTGTAGGTTAGGAGGTTCCTCAGATATGGCTTTCAAGGAACTCCTAAATGAATTAAATGCAGCATTGGGCTCTATTAATTCTTTCAAGAAAGCTGTCTGCAAACAAACAAACAAACGGACGGTTAAATTTTATATAATCTGCACGTTAATATCAGACTGCTTGGTAAAAAGTCAGCATCATAAATAGAAATCTAAAAAAGTTATCCATTTGTAAATATATTATTTTGTTACTGTGATTATGCAAGTCTAAAGCCATTACTTTTCCAGAACAAAACAAATCGATCCGAGGTCACCTTAGTAAGCCTAAGTTATTAACAGGACTCACAATGAAATAGAATTTTAGTTAACTAAATGAATCCGTCATACATAAATAATATACTTTATGAAAAGTTTTTGCATGGTATAAAAACTAGCTAAACAATTTAGTTAACGGTAAATTATTTCTGCAATTTGCGCTGCATGACTTACACATACAATCAAAATATACATTTTTACAAGTCCTAGACATAACATATTTTAAACTCCAATGAGTAAGTGCAAGTTTTTTTAGATTATAAACAATATTCCACTTGTAACATTCTGAAATTCCTGCTTTCATCTGGCAGCAGATTCTAAAGAAATATACTAGTAGAGGATTGCAGATTATTTAACAATCATAATTTTGTCACAAGATACTCTACATGCCATATAACTTTAAATTTGAGTTGAGCTGACCAGAGCCATGACCGGGTTCCCAGCTTCAGCGAATGAAGGCAAACCTTCCTGTTCAGGCACATAACCGGTAGCCCCAAATGCCGCCTTCAATGCATCGATGGCAACACAGTCTGAACTTTTGCTGGTTGTGGAAGAATTTTGGTTGTAGGTGTCAATATTTTGTGTCACTGCTATTTCTTTAGTTTTATTGCCAGCATCTGTTTCATTATTACTGTGACTGCCATTTATTTCTTTGCTGTCACCAACATTTGTTTCCTTGTCATCACTGGCATTTTTTTCATTGTTATCACTGAGATTTGTTTCTTTACCTTGACCAGCACTTGTTTCTTTGTTGTCACAAATACTAGAGTCTTTTTTGGCATTGGAATTTGATTCTTTATCTTCACCCAGCTTAGTTTCTTTGTTGCTACTTCCATCAACATCGTCTTCAAAGAAAGAATCCTCTATAGGCATTTGAACAAAATGAAGGATGCATTGGGACTTTGTCTTTGTGGCAACATGTTCAGCTACCTCATTCCAATTATCTGGAAAAAGCTCTAAAGCTTCTAGAAGAAGCAAGGTTTCTTGATCAGTCCAACTTCCACTGCTTGCACCTGGAACCTCTGCAGGCTCCATTAATATGAAATCAGAAGGTGCCATGTTAGAATCGAACTTTTCGTTTTTGTAGCATTCAGTGCACAGATCAAAGTCTGCCTGAAAAAATAGCCAGTATGAACAATAAATTTTTGGTAACTGTTAGAACATAAAAAAATGTAACATTCCTACATTTTGATATGGGAATAACTACGTAAACTGCTTAATTTTGCTTCCAATAAAATTGTAATTTGTAAAATGAGAATAATTACACTTACAAAAGAATTGCCATGCAATCCCTTAACCTTGGTTGAATATTATCAAAATTTTACAAAAGAATTGCCATGCAATCCCTTAACCTTGGTTGAATATTATCAAAATTTTGTTAAATGTTTTTAGTCAAATGAAGATTCAAAAATGAATACAGATAAGAATAGACAGCTGACCTGCTTTTGGCAATGGTAGCGATTGCGTGAACAATCAGCAGAGCAAGAATTACAGTGGTACTCAACTGACGGTCCAACAGGTCCAACAGGCCCAACCAGCCCAGCCAATTCATCAACGGTAGAGGACTCGGGAATAACTTTCGGAGTTACATCTGGCACGGAAGCTTCTATTATTTTTGCAGTAAAAAGGGGACGTGGTTGGACTTTCTCAAATTTATACAGCTTATCAATAAGAGAGGCTTTCGACGTGTCATCCACTCTGGTACCAGAGTTGCTAACATCAGCATTTTCAGGTAATAAAGGGTGGAAATTGATTAATCCCCAATGTTCCAAGAATTCCATGACTTCTTGTTTTGCTTTCGAATCACTGATAGGTATATCATCTAAGTCTTTTAGCCCCAATTGATTCTGAGGGTGTCTGTGGAATTTGCTTACAATATAATTTCTTATTTTCAAATACATCTCAGGTGTTCTAATTTCAGATTTCCCATCGAAAAATGAAGTTAATGTCTGCTTCTCTATATAATGGATTTCTTTCCAAGAAAACCAACCTGTGCAGGAGACAAGAACATGGAATAAATAATTTAGGTAATATGCCCATAGAAACATTATTTACTTATCAGCAATGTGAGCAAAATATTTACTTCCTAAAATGAGAGACAATGGAAAGGAGGCAATAAAGTAGAATAGTAGCAATACATTGCATTGCTAAACCCAAATTATATTCCTAAATGGAGTGAATAGTCCGCATTTATCTCAAGGTCTTCAATTATCTCCAAGTGAACTACATTAATTGAGCTATACAGTCATATTAAAAAAATCATTCCTACTCCTTAATGGTGAACAAAAAATTCAGAAAACAATTAGCACAACCTTATATAAAGAAATGGCTTTCTTTTACAGCGACATATTAACAAACAAAAAAATATGAAGGAAAGAAAGAAAAAAATCAAATCTCTCTCTAACTCAGTCCCCAATGGCCAGTAATCTTTCCAAAAATAAATCATAAAGTTACCAGCATGAACTGGCACAACATGAACATCGTTCCCTCTCAGTCTAACCATATCAAAATCGGAATCCACGATTTCCTCTTCACAGACCAACGGCTCCACTTCCTCCACTTCATCGATAGCCATGGCAGAAGTGACATGCGGCGCTACTATCTCTTCCGGTGTCAATGGAAACTTAGTAACGGGCGAATGCCTACTAGCCCTAGTGTAGGGCCCGCTATTGTGAATCGAATATGAATCGGATATGTTGAGCGCGTTTCTTTCTTTGATCAATCTTTTTGTTGAAGTAGTAGGGTTTGAAGACGGGAAAGCAGTTGAGGATTTTCGCTTTCTTCTGGTAGGTTCGGGTGGGGTTTCCATTGCGGCAGCTAGTGGTACGGCGGTAGAGATAGCAGCGGAAGATTTTTGGGCTGACATCTAGGGTTCTGAATTGGCTGGAAATTGATATTGGTCGAGAAGATCATGCTTAGGTAACAGATCAGCGCACGTATACATTGTTAACACACTTCTATTTTTACATTCGAGTGTCCCAAATGCTCATTGCAGATCCATGTTTTGGCAGCGTGCACTTATTTTTAAAATATTTTACAGCATGTCGTAAAATAAAAAAGTGAATTTAAGTTTTTTCCTTGGAAATAGCGGAAAACACATCCTCTTACAAAATTTCCTCCCGTTCCCAACAAGAACTTAGACAAAACATCAAATCCTACATTCGGATTAGATTTCCATCTAAGAAGATTCTACATAGATAAAAACGGATTTCAATTAGTGCAAAACAAGACCCAAGGGATGAAATCATTGAAACAAATTGTTGTCTGATATCAAGAAGATCAAAAAAAATGAAAATTTCAATATGTAATACTTCCCTCTCGTAAAGATAAGCAACAAAAAGTTTGGTATTATGAACGAAAAGGTGTGGAAAAAAATGATAGAACACTGGAAAATTTCAATATTGGCTTATGTTGTTTGGGTAAAAACCTTATTTTTGTACTTTAATGCATACATACTAAGAGTTTGAAAACCGAGGAGGGTTTGAAGTGTAATTCGAAAAGAATATTTCTTCTTAATCAGTTTTAAAGACCATCGAATTGCCAAAGAATACTCAAAAATAGCCTCATTTTCTATGATGGGAGATTTATCATAATCAGTGCGGTCTGGCAGTATTAAACTGGACATAGATTTACTAACAACCATGCCAAATTGTATAATGTAAATCAAAAGTTTTGGGACCAGGAGGCATTCAACGACATAGCAAGTCTAATAGGAAAACCACTTAAATGTTATGCAGCCATAGCAAAGAAGACGATATTTATTTATGGTCGCATTCTAGCAGAAGTGGCTGCAGGTGAGGAATTGCCGGAAGAAATATACTCAACATTATACAATGGTGAAAACATAGTATTGAAGGTGGAATATGAATGGGTTCCACTTAGGTGCGACATATGCATCTATTTTGGGCACAACATGCACTAATGCAACTCAAAGAAAGCATGATTCCTAAGAATAAAAATGAATCAAGACTATCATCAACCTGTAGATGATCAAGAACAACAATACCACAACAAGGCAGCGAGGAAATCGGTAAACAAAGAAAATGTGGTGATCGACTTGTAGTTCGATCAAGGTAAATAAGTCATTACTAAAATTTCATTAATTGCAGTTAAAAGCAATCAGAATAATAGAGGGAAAACTCAATGAGTACGATACTATTATGTTTGTTGAAGATATCGTGTTATCCCCACAAGAACAACAACTAAAATCTCATGCGGTAACAAAATCAGGATGGAATGGGAAGAATAAAAATTACACGGTTCTTATAGTCTAGTATCTTCGACACCAAACCCTTATTTAGTTACAGAGCAGTTAAAAACAACTCATAATTACATTGAGCCAAATAAAGGAATTAAATCAAATAACAGTATAAGAGATATGGTAGTACACAGAGAAGAAGCTGCACTATCAAGAGGCGTTGACCAAGCTAGCATCAACATTGATATGCCATGCAACTCTGAGTAGAAAGCACTTGTTCTGCAAAGTAAAACGATGAAAAGGAGATTAGATGCCGGAGAAGTGAATCTGATAGTTTCAAGCAAAAGTATATTTTAGACAACCCAGAATGGAAGATTTAACTGAATAGCTTAAAACAAGATGGGTTAAGTATAGGAAGAAAGGTAAAAGTACTACGTGGTCAGATGTGAGAACTAAAAACTTAGTCTCTTCTATTATATGTAATGAATAACATGAAATGTAAAGGGAATGAATGCCCCATATAAACAAACTGAAGTGTTAAACATGATTAGGAAATATAAAGCTACAGTTGCTATGGTGGTATAAAATAAATTAAATGACAGAAATGTAGAGTATTTTTGACAAAAATTACCTAGTGATTGGAAAGTATTAATACTAATGATAGCGAGGATAAAGGAAGAATGCTATTATTATGAGACATAAATATATAAAGTGTTAAAAATATTTAATGCATTTATCATTTTATAGATAGTATACTTTATATAATGGGGGATTAACTACACAACTAACAAGTACATATGCTGGTAACTTTGAATCTAAAAGGGATAACTTATGCCAAAACTAAGAGATATCAATAATAAAAATGTACTTATCCATGGATATTAATAGGAGATTTTAATATAATAATGAATTTCAATGAAAAAGTGGAGGAAACCATATTCCTCAATAAAATGGAAAAATAGAAAAAGTTACATTTGAAACGAGTTTGATATAACCATTACTGAATAGGAACACCTGGAGCGGTGTGAGTTTAGGAATATTCAGTGTAAACTAGACAGGGTTTTGGTTAAAAAGGAACTTATGAATGAATTTTCATGCACAACGGTAGAACAAAATACGAGTGATAATAGCCCAATTTTAATAAATTTGAAATATATAGAGATAAAACAATCAATCCACCCATCACATTTACAAATGGGTGGACTCATAATGAAAAACATAAAGATGTAATGAATGGGTTTTTAAGTTTTAGAAGTCAAGGAACAAAATAATTTCAATTTAGTATCTTTTTAAAGCATACTGAAAACGGATTGAACCAATGGAATAAAGTGAATCCAAAACAAACAAATACAATCAATGAAATTAAGAAAGAGGGTAAAAGACACAAGATCTATTTGATAGCAATCCAAGTAATAATCAAGTAGCCTCAAGTTTTTCACCAATCACGTTAACATGTCAAAAGAATTACAAATCGATGTTAGTAATTTGAAACAAAAAACAAAAGTAGATTGGTTAACACTGGAAGATGAGGCAACAAAAAAAATCTATGCTACAATGTCAAGCAGAGTACATATTAATATTATAGATAATATTTATGATAGCCGGCATAAGTCCATTAATGAATTCAGTAAAGTGGCTAAAAAGACGGTTAAATATTATAAGGAGTTATTTAATCAAGAAAACGAACATGTTCAATTTCCTCATATTATATGTAAGAAAACAATGAATAGTAAAACAGGAATTTTATTGGCTGGAGTTAATGAAGATGAAATAAATCAAATATTATTTAACTCAAATGACAATAGAAGTCTGGGTCCAAATGGATTTAATTATAAATTCTACAAAAATCATTAGGAAACAATAAGAGTGCTTTGCTTGAATAGAGTATCACTCGTGTTATTAAAAAACTCATTGGAAAATAATAAAAGGGGGATGATGAATGTAGAAACCGAGTCTATAGACCAAGGGAAATTACTAAAAAGTTTTAATCATACTTTCATAAATGTAATTCAAAATAATAAAAATCCAAACAGCATAATTGATCTTACACCCATTTCTTGCTGTAATTATTTGTGTGTGTATAATAATCGCAACAGTTTTAACTAATAGACTTAAAAAAATTATCATATATAATTTTTGAAAATCAAAATGCGTTTGTGCCAAAAAGATTGATATATGAGAATTGATTACTGGCTCATGAAATAGTGAGAAGTATAATAATTACAATAAAAGATGTGTTTGTTACTATTATATACTTGCTATATTGTGTTATAATTAATCAAGTAATTAATTTAGAGTATATTAAATAGGAAATCCTTAAATAATATGTTATGATAGTAATTATAGTGTGCTGTAATCATGAGAAATTTTTCACATTTTAAATGAATATTGTTTTAAATATTCATAGTCAAGACTTTTCGAGATGGGATATGGATACATCTGTTGAGACTAGATTGCGTAACGCTCTCCAAATGTTAGACAGTGCATTATTCATAGCTGTTGAGGGCACCAAGGGGTTGTATTTTGAGAGTTATTGGATAACTATAGAATTATTCATTTGAGAGTTTACTGTTGGTTAACATAACTTAGGTCAAATAGAGAATCTTGAAATGACGATGTTACATAATTCTCTTGACTTGAGAATACTGCTGGATTTCAATGTGGATACTCCACATTGATTATAGTTAAATCATGGCACTTCTTCCATCGGATGACTATAGTTGAGTCTGAGCTGAAGCATCAGAAGTGAAATATTAGTCAATAGTGAATTCATCTTCTTATTTATATAGGGTTAGTATCATGGTCAACTATAGTCAACTTAAAGTCAAAGTCTTGTGGTAGAGCAATATGGTCAATAATAATTGTTACTATTGAACTAAGGACCTTTTGTTTGTACTATTCAAGTTGTATGTAGACAATGTTGGAATTTTGACAAAAACTAAATTCCATTAGTCTTGATAGGATATAGTTTTGATAAAGAGAATTGGTGTCAATAATCGTTATTACCGGGTATCGATTATAATAAGTAAAATTAAATTTTACCGAAAAGATGTGTAGTGATAAATTCAACCAAAATATTAAACCACTAAATAAGTCGACGTGTGAACGTTCATATTTGAATTGTTATGTTGTTGGAAAATTCTCCATGGTCAATAAACATACTTGAATGGTTGAACTAGACTAAACAAATGATAATGAACTGGATATAAACATTTAGAGAACATCATGAGATTTTAAAATGGAAGTCTACAAAAAAGATGGCCAAAAAATGAGCAAGAAATTCAACTCAGTGCCCCTTGACCTAGCCTCGAGTTGAAGTATGATTAAGAGTGAATCAACAAGCAAACATAAGGGAAAAGGCAAGAAATAAGAGGAGAACAAAAGGTAGCTAGTCACCACAGCTTGGTGTCGAGTCGTAGACCCACAACTCAATACCAAGTTGAGATTAGGGTGATGAGTTGGACCACAACTTTTTAGGGGCTGAACTTGCACGACATAGAGAACATGGATGAGATTTTTCAGGCGATTTCGATGGTAGGATTCATTTATAAACAGAGAAGGATATGCACTTTAAAGAGGATCTTATTTGTGAACTCTAGATTAACAAAGAGTTAAGGTATTCACTTCTGAATTAAAATATGTATAACTCATACCCAAGGTGTAAGCAAGTGAGTTGTAAAATGTACTTTATAGGAGAAAAGTACGATCAACGGAAAACGATAAAATGGACGTATGCTAGAGTATTTGTTGAACAACTATAAAAATGGTGTGTTTCTTCTTTCCTTTAATCTCTTTCTTTTATAATTTTCATTAATTACTTTATTGGGCGTTTGTGTCATTTTTGGTCCAAACATTTTGATGCTTTCATTGAGAGTAATTTGGATTTTGGGAGTTTGAAACTAGAATTGGAGAGGATGAAAAGACCATCAATAAGGAGAGCTATTGCTGAAGCAAGTCAACAAGGACATGGGTGCAGCCAGGAGGTGTCCTTAAATTGATTCCATCAATCTACATGACTAGAGATGAGATGGAATGAATGATGACAAGGATGAAGATATGATAATTGGTCGACAAGAAGAGGTGATGAATGTGTCCTTCAAAAGTATGGAGTAACAAATGACGACCGAGGTGACTGAAAACAAGAATCAGAGGTAGGAGGCGAAACCAGTGTACCTGGACATAAAGCAAGATAAGTTGGAGCAATCCCCATAGAGATGCCAAAACTCAGTACCTACTCGGGAAGTCAACTCAGTTTTGAGTCACGGGACCAAGGAGCATGATTGGATTAAGGTTCGGATAAGACGAAGCACGTCCAAGGAATGATGTTGAGCCAAGGAATAGAGAATGAAACGTGATTGTACAACAACAGGAATTGAAGTTGAAAGGCCCCCACAGGCATGAAGGCACAATGGAGAATTAAATCAAAGGCATATGGAGCCTCGAGATTTGAACTGAATCGAGACGATTGTCTAGCAAAATTGATAAAACAAGTAGTCTGAGGTGGAAACTTAGGTCGGTGTTTAGAGGATGTGAATAGAAACCCCTCCACCCTAAAAACCTGATTCATCCAGAACCCACTGATTTTAAATTGCCTAACTTATAGATTATGATGGAAGGATGGATCCAACAGTACATCCAATGAGATATATTCAACATATGAGAGTGCTAATTGCTTCAGAGGAAGTAATGGGGCGATGTTTCCCATTGTACTTGATAGATTTAGCAACATTGTGGTTTCTATAGCTGGAGAACATGTGGACTGATTGGTGGAGAAGTTTATGAATTAGTTTATGCTCTATATAAGGCAATCAAAGAATGTGATGACACTTTTAAGTGTGAAACAGAGGCCTGGAGAGACCTTGCGGAGCTACCTAGCTAGATCCAATGCAGTAGCCCCAGTAGCGTAGAAACCAGACCCATCGATAGTCCTAATAGCGGTGGTTTCTGGAATTATGAGTAAAAAATTGATTTCAAAATAGCTTTTGAGAGAGATCCTCTAGTGGGTCTTATAGATTTTTATTATCAAGCCAAGAGATATTTGCGCCAAGAGGACACAGAGGTTGAGAAATATAAAGTCAATGCTGTGGACGATGGAGAACCATCAAGCTAGGATACAGACAAAATAAAGGAAAATGTAAATTTGATGATAACTTTGGAGGACTAATGCGACAAAGAGGGGAGAATTTTTTTTCTCCCTACACAGATTTGACTGAAACTCCAAAGAGGATTTACTTGGATACTAGAGGACGGGTTCCTTATAAAAAGCCCGCTAGGAGAGAGCCTACGTGGGAAAGAAGATTTGAAAAATATTATATATTCCATGAGCTCGATGGGCATTAGACAAATGAATGCAGACATTTGCGTGATTTGATTGAAAAACATATTCAGAATAACCACTTACAATAATATTTCAGAAATATGATTATCACAGCATAAACTACAATGGTGATGCAGGAGCGATGTAACGTTCTATATTCTAAATATCGGAGGATCGTAAATTATTAATATTATTTTTATATAAGGTCATATGATTCTATGATGTTGGGAATTGACTACTAGAGACATTTTCTGTCCTTAGGATTGTTATTGGATGATTTTGACACTAAAAATCTGGTATGGCCTATGATTGTTACGTGATTGAAATAATGAAAAATAAATAAGTGGGGATTAAACTGAATAAAATTGTTTAGTTCTCTAAATACAGTTCATAGAATGAAGTGTAAATTTATCTATATTGGATTGAATTTTATTCCAAGAACTAAAATTCAACTCCTGGAAATTAATTATAATTTAAATTATAACTCAAAGCAAATATCTCGAGCCCGAGCTAATTAAATTTCTTTCTTCCTTTTTCTGGAATACTCGTTCTCTTTCCCTTGCAAGATTGAGCCATCCAAACTTGTACCCAACTTCTTCATTCGTACTCTAACTACTCCAAAAATATGAAATCACGAAGTGTAAAACAAATAAATAAATTACGACATGGCTAGCGATCGCCGCTGGAAGGGAAGATGCGACCGCGGCTATAGAGGGTGGTCCGTGTGTTTGACTTGGCAAGCGATGTCGACCTAGGATTCCATGTTTCAAGAAGTAGAGCAGCTGGCATTGGGTTGATGGTTTGTATAGAGGGCTTGGCAATCAAAGAGATACATATTTGAGGAAAATAGTGATGTGATTGCTGGTGATGTTTGGGGAAGCAGTGTGGTTGATGCAACAACAAGAAATTGGTAGCAGCGGCTGAAGTGAGGTTGGTTGTGAGCATGCATGTTTAGGAAGAAGGAAATGTAGGTGGTGTATGTGTACAGGTGAGTTTCATCTCACAAAATCTATGTTTAATCAATCGATAAATATATGTGTGCATTTGAGTAAGAATGGCTGTTAAGGGATGTGTATTTATGAATTGCACCCCAAGAACAGGAGCTGTTGTTGTTATAAAATAAATAAAATTAGCATAAATAAAAATAATGTATATATCTAAATTGTATAAAATAGGGAGGAGATAATTCAAGAATAATAGCATATATTTATATTATAAATTTATACATGAGATTACTATATATATAATACGAGTTTATACACAATTATTAAATTAATGTTGTATATGTAATATAAGTAAACATCTTAATCAATTAGTTTTATTAATAAGTCAAATGTAAAATAAGTATAATAAACTTATTATGTAAAAATATTAATTTAGTTTAGAAGAGAATACATATAAAATTGAATGTATGTAGAACATAAAATAAACTTATATATATATATATATATATATTGAATATACTTAAACTCCAATATTCATATGCTATATGCATTAAATATAAATATAAATATCATTTTATGATAATAAATAAACAAAGTGAACTTACTAGTATTTAAATGGAAGGACATGAAATGTTATATAGTTGATGTCCTATAGATGTTAGAGTATAATTATGATATTTCAATATATATAATTCAAGTTTTGAAAAAGATATTTATTTGAGTACAGATATATTAAGTTGATTTTTTTTAAATTTCTTTAAAATAATATTAGGTTATAGAAAACTATGGAATAATTATTATACGAAATGTGGAGCTTTGTAAACCATTTCTAGGATATCGAAAGCAATAAATGTGTTTTCTGAGTATGTTAACGATTATAAAATTAATATTTGAAGGTCCAAAAGGTAGAGAAATTAATAAATTATTGAATAGTAAACTTTCTATTTGGTTTCATTTAATTATTAATTGCTTACAAATTATGGAAAATCAAGGGAGATTTATAATTAACATCTTAGTATTTTAAAGAATTTTTGCCCTTATGATATGATAACTTGTGAACGATCAAAGTGAAATATAAATGTATCTATGTTTGACTTTCCAATTTTTCTAATCTCACATCTTCCCTATATTTCTTCCAGTGTTATGAGTGATTCACCTTGATACTGATTTGATTTATGATTAAAGATAATACAATGATGACATCCTTTTACATGATTTTATTGTATTTAATTTTATGTGACAAGAAATCTTAATAAAAAGAGTTATAATATCGTTTGAGATGAGGCATTCGATAATATTTCTATGGTTGTTCTTTGGACTCGTCATATAGAATATTGAGAGGATTGAGTGTAATATATAAGCAGTGAATAAACATTTGAGTACCACACAGTGTTGTGGGATGCTGTTGTGATATTTATTCGGTTAATCATTGTAAGTAGATGACACTCACATTATGGAATATAGTGAATAGTGTGAGGTGAGATGTAGTGATATATGGCTTCATGCCTATATTTAGTGAGTATGGCTCCGTGGCTAACGATGCCCATGACTTCGTGTCTATATGTATTGGCTCTATATGCCACTATTACGATGTACTCCCATTATATTTGTTGTAGAGGACCAGATGACCAGTATTCACCTTGGCAGCTGATCATGGGGTCGCTCCCTAGATCTGTGACACCCTATATGCTTAGTGCTTTCAGCTTTGTGCTACCCCTTATGTGTGCATTTGCCCCTGTGTTACCTAAGCCAGCAATCTATTACATATACCTTTGTGGTTAAAAGGCAATTATATTATTGTGGTCATAATAGGAAAATAACTTACCTTAGGTAGTTATTGTCGTTTGAAGATTCACTTGATTTCTGACAGCTTAACGGGTAATTAGTGAGTTAACGGGTAGGTTTAAAGCCCATTTTGGGAATAGCATGAGGACGGGGATGTTGTGAATTCTCTCTACCATTTCATACTTCCCAAAAATAGAGATGAACTTCCATTAACAACCTTTAAGCTAAAAGGTTATCCTAATCCCCACCTTAATTAGTCAAAACGAGCCATTAGAGGAAAATTAGCAATATTAGCACTTTGGATTGAAGATTTGTTGTTGGAAGATCACTTGGAGCTGTTGTTCATTCTTGGATTTTGTGCCTTCTGGGATAGCTTTGGATTTAAGTGAATGGTTTTAAGCCTATACTCGCTAATTAGCCATTATATGACGTTTAATGATGTTTTAAACGATTTTCAAACTCTATATTATGTTTTAAACCCTCTTTAATCAATATGTAAATTTCAAACGATTTGTAAAATTAGCGTTCTTATGAATCTCCCTTGTTCTCATGGCTCTACCTTTAGAATTAGGATTCATTTTAATGTATATGGGTGTATGCTTATTAAGATATATTATATATGATGATTGCTTGAATGTATGATGTTTGTTTGGTTGCAAACACCGATTGAATGACAATTTATTTTTAGGGATAAGCTATGGATCGGTGGTTATAGATCATTGATGATCCATAAAATTTGCGATAGAGCAACAAGGAAGGCCTTATAAGGCTACATTCCAAGTTTCAAGTCACTTAGAGTTCGTTTTCTTAAGTTATGACCGTTTAAAGATGGATCGTCGGTGGTTTGAAGGCTATGGGATAGAAAATTGCTTCGAGGCATGGTCTAGTCATAGGATGAATCACTTTGAATTATATCGTGGGGTGTTTCAGGTCACTCGCTTGTAAGCATGGATCATGTGTGGAGGATGGAAAATAGCAAGGGTGGGATCGGTAGTAAACATGGATTGGTGTTGATCCATTAGATTACTTGGTTCGTGTTAGAAAATGGATCAATGGAGTAAAGAAGGGGAAAACTGGCAAAGGCATGGATCGGTACTGATCTATAAGGCATTGTGTAGCATCCCCTACCTGGAGGCCCAAAGCCAAGTGCTACAGATGCCGCAATCATCCATAGTATTAACTTTCGGTGACCAAATACGGTAATGTTAATGGTATCCATTGTATCAGAAGCACATGGATATGAAACAAAATCATAGATTTCACAAAACAACTATTCTAATTACATTTCACAAAAGATGTTTCCTTTTCCATTACATAATCCCAAAATCGTTTCCCGAGCAAAGTTAAAATATAGTTATTACAAAATACGCCAATTGCGACATATGAAGATGCCCCATTAGTTGATCAGAGTACCATATAGTCATACTAACATAATACAACATAGCGGAATCAAACAAAATAAAACAGCAACTCCTAAATAGCTATCTGTCAGTCACCTGCTCATCTTCGGAAGCTTTATTTGCCAACCCACTAATAACCTGTAAACCTCAACCCTCGGCCTCAAATTAATTTTGAGCACCCGAGACTTTAAAGGGAAAAACATAAACTTCGAGTCGGACATAAAGCCTGGTGTGAATAATGTTGTACATCTCGACTATTTGATATTAAGTGAGACCATGCCACTTAGAGGAACGAGTTTTCCCTCACTAATATCCTTTTAAAACATATCTTTTGCAAATTATAATCATGCAACCTGTTAACTCCGCCCCGGCCATGACTCAACGACTTGAAAGATTACCGACCCAAAAGGATACCGACCTAACAGGCTTGAGAGGGATGCCGACCTAAGGCCTAAGAAGGATACCGACCTAACAGGCTTGAGAGGGATGCCGACCTAAGGCCTAAGAGGGATACCGACCTAACAGGCTTGAGAGGGATGCCGACCTAAGGCCTAAGAGGGATACCGACTTAAGGCTGAACAGTTGCCGACCTAATGCTTTAACAAGGTTGCCGACCTAATGCTTAACAAGAACGCCGACCCAACTGCCTAAAACAGGATGCCGACCTAAGATAGCTACCGACCTAAGATAGCTACCGACCTAAGATAGCTACCGACCTAAGATAGAAGCCGACCTAACTATCCAGAGAGTTTGCCGCTCTAACTGCTCAGGACAGGGACAAGATCATGAACTGTACCTAAGTCGCAACCGACCTATGACCTCTGTTAAGTCGTTCACGACCCAAGCAAAGGAAGACAAGTTCAATGCAGCTACTTGGCATAGCGGCCTCTTAACTCGTACACGATCCAGAACTTACCAGTTAAGCCGTGACTTGCGACTTGCCAGTTAACTCGTTCACGACTCACGACCTAGCTTGAGTCGTCCACGACCTAAAGCTACTAAATGTAAGCCCGATGCCGTATTACTGATGTAAGGTTGTGTTGACTCGGGGGCGACCTGGGACTTATACAAGTGAACCTATGTGAAACCATGGGGTTTGGCCAGATAAGTCGGCCACGACCTGCCATAGGTCGGTCACGACTCACGACCCAAGGGGGAAATTTTCCTATAAATACCAACCTACCTCAAACATGAAGGGGACTTTTGGCTGATCTCTTTAAGCGCCGATACTCTGCCGAATTCTCGACTCACTCGACACTTCAAGTTCGAAAGGCATCTCAACTAACTTCGGGAGGAAATCTAACGCAATCTACATGGATTCAAAGAATTCTTCTACATCAAAGTTCTAGTTGTTTGTCTCATCAGAATTGTAATTGAAGATTGTTGTAAAGTTGTAATTGATTCAGCAATAAAGAGAATTAAAGTGGACGCAGGCTTACCCTAAGCCGAACCACTATAAAAACTGTTGTCTTTTCTGCTTTCTCTGTGACTTTTCTACTTGTTTTTAGTTCCCGTGTTCACGGGTGGTGCTTTCGCTCAACTTCAATCTACACTGGGGTTTTAGCGTCTGATTTTTACGTTAACATTTTTGGTGCTTTCACTGAGAACCCAACTCAGGAAACTTCCACTATTGCTCCGCGAAGGATTGCTGAAAGGATTTCTTTTAAAACCAGAAGTTTATTGGAAATAATGGCTCCTGGGAGAAAACAAAGTTCTGTAAGATCCGACAATGTTCAAGAGAATACTGCTACCTCTCCTCCTTCAAGTCAAGCAGCTCCAACTGTTGGAGTTACGCGAGCAGAATTGGACGCCGTAGTTTTGGGACTGAATCAGCAATTGAATGCTCAGAATGCGCAGTTGGAAGCCCAGAATGCCCTGATCTTGAGTAAATTGAATGATCTACTTGGGGCAAACCATCAACCGGGTAATAATGATGGGAACCCTACTGTGGGAGTTCAGGATGTTGAAGGGAACATTTCTCAAAGAGCCGCAGACCCTGTAGAAAGGACTCCTCCTCAAGCTGGAGGATCAGGGCCGCAGTCGACCCTCCGTGAACGATTGTCAAGGCAGAATTCAGAGAGAGTGGCTGATGTGTGCCCTCCAGAGCCTCTAAATGATGAAGAGTATTTTTCGGGTATGGTTTGTCAAATCATGAAGGAAAATATGCGAAGAGATGAAGATGAGAAAGAGTGGGGTTTTGCTCCAAGCAAAACTCCATTTACTGAAAAGATCTTGAAGGCAGAGTTCCCAAGGAAATTCGTTCCCCCTACTATTCCGGCTTACAAGGGGACGAGTGATCCTAACGAGTTTCTGTATAAGTACGACTGGCATATGACTGGTGCCAGGGCGTCTGATGAAATTGAATGTCGATATTTCCCGGTATATCTCGAAGGTGTGGCTCTATTGTGGTTTACAAAGCTGCCAGTCAGGTCCATTGATCAATTCTCCAATTTGACCAGGAAATTCAAGGAGCAATTTCGATTGTATGCTTCTAAAGCAAAGGATATAATGTCACTGTCAAGTCTAGAGCAAAATCTGGGAGAATCAATCAGATCATTTTTAAATCGTTTTAACATAGCATTGACCGAGGTAGATAATGTTGAGCCACGCATGGTCCTAACATACTTGATGAGGGCGATTGACAAATCGAGTGAGTTTGGAAAATGGTTGAAAATGAAAGAACCAAACTCGCTTGACAAATTCTACAAGAAAGCAGATGAATTCATGCGCTTGGAGAGCCTCCAAACACCGGCTAAGGTGGTATCAGTAGAAGCCGGGAACAATGGTGCTCCTTCGAACAAGAAAGAACCTAACACTCAAAAAAGGGGAAATGATGGTGGAAAGAAACAGGGAGACGCTAAGAAAGGCCGTTCTTTCAATTTCACGCCCTTGACCGATACCCTTGAAAACATCTTCTTTGCGACCAAAGATGATGTCATTTATCCGACACCACCTAAAATGAGAGTTGGGATTAAGATGGGAAAAAGTGGAAGGTTCTGCCGGTTCCACAACCAGCCCGGCCATGACACCAACGAATGCCGTCAGTTGAAAGAGGTAATTGAACAACTCTTGAAGGAAAACAAACTCCAGCAGTATGTGAAAAGAAATAGAAATTCCCCAACCTCGTCAACTCCAGGACAACAAGTTCCCGCTCACCATCCTGGCTCGAGTGAGAAGGCCGTAGAACATGAATCAGAAAGACCTATTATCAATATAATTACTGGATGACCTCACCCAGCAGGCAAAAGCTGGGGCGAGATGGAAAGGTATGCCCAAGCCTTGAGGCATGTACCAGCTGAAGAGAATGTTTTTGTTTTAGAAAATGATGCGCCTTTAAAGCAACAAAAGACTTCCACAGATGATATTGTATTCAGTGCCAGGGATTCTTTGGGTATCGAGGCTCCGACCATAGATCCTTTGGTCATATCCACTGGTATTGGGCCGGCAACTGTGAGAAGAGTTCTAGTTGATTGTGGAGCTTCATGCAACATCCTATTCAAGAAGACCTTTGATCAAATGAAAATTCCAATGGCTGACGTTCAAGCTTCATCACTTAAGATTGATGGGTTTGCTGGAGAACCCAAACAGCCGATTGGGACCATAGATTTGTTTGTAGAACTTGGAAAGGGATTGAGGAAGGTGGCTCGAAAGCAAACCTTTATAATTGTTGAAGAATTCTCTGCCTACAATGCCTTTTTAGGCCGACCAACTCTTGCTGCGTTCAAAGCTGTTCTTGCCCCATGGTGTCTGACTCTAAAATTCCCCACAGATAACGGAGTTGGTGTGATTAAGGGAGACCAAGATGCGGGGAAAGAATGTTACTTTGCAGAGTTACGAGAATCAAGGAAAAGAGAAATGGGAAAAGGTGCGGCGGCTCCAGTCCGCATCAAAGAACCAACCTTGTAGCAATTACAGGGTGGACCCTGCACTGGCGAGTGTAGTGGCGCACGAAGAGAGATGGATCCAAGGAAAGCCAGTGCAGGGGAGAATAGGGTAGTACCGGTAGAGGTAACAGTGCCGGTGCCCGTTGACCCAAAGGACCCAAACAAAGTGCTTAATGTGGGTTCACAACTCAACACAACAGTTCAGAATGTTCTGATTTCATTTTTGAAGGCTAATTTGGATGTATTCGCTTGGACTCATGCTGATATGTGTGGAAAATCCCCAGAGATTGCAGTACACACTCTGAACATTGATCCAAAGTTTACACCTGTGAAACAGAAGAGAAGAACCCAGGGTCCTGAGAGAACGGCAGCGTTAAAAGAAGAAGTGGATCGGCTCATGGAGAACGGTTTCATCAGAGAATCTACTTATCCAAATTGGGTATCAAATCCAGTGCTGGTTAAAAAAGCTAACGGAAAGTGGAGAGTGTGCATTGATTTTTCAGATCTGAACAAAGCCTGCCCCAAAGACTGTTTCCCGCTGCCCAGGATCGATCAGTTGGTGGATGGGACGGCAGGGCATGAATTGTTATCTTTTATGGATGCATACTCCGGATATAACCAGATTATGATGCATGATCCAGATCAAGAGGATACGAGCTTCATCACAGATGTTGGACTCTACTGCTACAAGGTCATGCCTTTCGGACTCAAGAATGCAGGGGCAACTTACCAAAGGCCTGTTAATGCCATGTTTAAACCACGGATTGGCAAGACAATGGAAGTTTATGTTGATGATATGCTAGTAAAGTCTAAGAAAGCAGTGAACCACATGGATCACTTGGCAGAGATGTTTGCAGTACTCCGTAAGTACAGAATGAAGCTTAATCCCCTGAAATGTTCATTCGGAGTGGAGTCCGGAAAGTTTTTGGGTTTCATTGTGAGCGCTAGGGGCATTGAAGCCAATCCAGCTCAGATCACTGCCCTGAGAGAGGTCAAGGCTCCTAGAACGAAGAAGGAATTACAAAGTCTCAATGGAAAGGTTGCTGCTTTGAGTCGGTTCATTTCCAAAGCTACTGACAAATGCATTCCATTCTTTGATGCTCTGAAGAAAGGAAGAAAAAACTTTGAATGGACTCCTGAATGTCAGAAAGCATTTAATGAGTTGGTTCGTCATATGGAAGTGCCTCCGATACTTTCAAAGCCTGACAGTGGTGAAGATCTTTTCATATATTTGGCAATTTCGTCTCATGCTCTCAGTGCAGTGTTGGTACGGGAAGACGCAAGGATTCAACACCCAGTCTATTATATCAGCAAAAGATTCACTGGGGCAGAGATGAACTATTCAAGATTAGAAAAGCTCGCCTATTGTTTGTTGATCGCATCAAGAAAGTTGAAGCCGTATTTCCAAGCTCATCCCATCAAAGTCCTCACTGATCAACCTCTAAAGCAAGTCCTATTCCGTCCCGAGACTTCGGGCCGTCTTTTGAAATGGAATATTGAACTCAGCCAATATGACATCACTTACCATCCCCGAAAAGCAATCAATGGACAAGCTTTGGCAGATTTCATCGCAGAATGTACGGATAAGGGTGATAGTGAGGAAGAAGTCACTGATAGTGTCCCAATCCAATGGAAATTGTATGTCAATGGCGCAAGGAATGATTACTGTTCCGGAGCAGGGGTTGTCCTTGAAACCCCAGAAGGGCGATCGTTATGTTATGCGCTGAGACTAGAATTCCCTTCGACAAACAATGAAGCCGAATATGAAGCTCTCATCGCTGGTTTAAGGATCGCTAAAGAACTAAACATCAAGGCATTGCAGATCTTCAGTGATTCTCAACTTATTGTTTGCCAAGTCAGGAAGGAATTTCAAGCTAAAGGAGAGAATCTACCCGTCTATTTATCAAAAGCCTGGGAGCTCCTTCAAGATTTTGACCGTTATTCAATAAACCATATACCCCGAGAAGAGAACATGAAGGCGGATTCTCTCGCAAAGTATTCAAGTACTGGTGAAGCTCAACTATTGGGATTAATTCCCGTCGAAGTCTTGTCAGCTCCAAGCACAGATGAAATGGATGTTGATTGGATTATGAATGTATCCCAAGGTCAAGAATTATGGATGACTCTGATACTTGAATATTTGCTCAATGGTTCTTTGCTAGAAAGTTCAAAAGAACGACAGAAGCTGATGAGGAAAGCCTCCAGATATATAGTTCAAGATGGTCGTTTGTACAGACGAGGATTTTCAATGCCATTACTCCGATGCGTGACAAAGGAAGAACCTAAGACAATTCTGACTGAAGTACACGGAGGGGAATGTGGGGATCATACAGGTGGTCAAACTTTAGCAAAGAAAATCCTCCGTTATGGATACTTTTGGCCAGAAATTAATCAGGATGCTGCTGACTATTCCCGAAAGTGTGATAAATGACAGAGATTCGCTAAAATTCCTAGAGCCCCTTCCACTGAGCTAACACAAATGGTCAGTCCATGGCCGTTTGCCATCTGGGGAATAGATCTCATTGGGCCTTTGCCGACTGCCAAATCGGGAATTAAATATGCTATCATTGCTGTTGATTACTTCACTAAATGGGCTGAAGCCGAACCATCGGCTACTATTACTTCTAAGAAAATGATAAGCTTTGTGACTAAAAATATCATTTGCAGGTATGGTGTGCCTCAGAAGATAATCACAGACAATGGTACTCAGTTTGAAAGTAAGGAGTTCCAAGATTTCTGCAAACGATTCAGGATCCGAAAAAGCTTCTCAGCAGTGGCTCATCCGCAGGCAAATGGGCAAGTGGAAGCAGTAAACAAAATCATCAAATCAACCATCAAAAAGCAGCTGGAAAAAGCAAAAGGTGGTTGGGTCGATAAGTTACCGCTTGCGCTATGGGCATACAGAACCACCCACAAAACTGCGACTGGACATACTCCATTTTCATTGGCATACGGATCAGAAGCGATGATTCCAGTGGAAACTGAAGTCCCCTCACACAGAAGGATCCATTTTGATCAAGATGAGAATGAAAAACTGCAACTGGAAGCACTTGACCTCCTTGATGAAAGAAGAGAAGAGGCTAGGCTTAGAATTGCAGCTCATCAACAAAGGATAGCCAGGCACTTCAATTCCAAAGTTCGTCAGCGCAGCTTTGAAGTTGGAGACCTAGTCTTGAAGAGAATTATGACAGCCACAGGTGTGTTTGGGCCAAACTGGGAAGGGCCGTATGTTATAGGCACAAAGCTTCTTGACGGCACATTCAAACTTACAACTGTCGAAGGAGAACCAATCCCAAGAGCTTGGAACAACAATCATTTGCGTCCCTATTTTACTTGAAAGCTTTGCTGAAATGTTGTAAAAGAATTACAAATATATGATTCTTGTATTGAAAGCAATTGTAAAGCAAGTGAATAATGAAAAGCTATAAAGTGGATGTAGGCCCAGTTTTTGGCCGAACCACTATAAATCTTGTGTTCTCTACTATTATAAACTGCTTTGTTTTATTTCGACATATAAAATACGTTAACTGTGTTACTAAAATGTCGATTTAATAATGCAGGCCATAAAAACAAAGCTTACCCGTCACAAGACCAAGCGATCTCCGACACCACCCAGCAAGCAAACGCTAAGCCATTCAAAATTTCCATACTCAAATCCTACAAAAGAAGTGCTTCGAACAAAAGTTAGCGATGTGGATGGAAGTGAGCCATATCTAACTAACTGCAAATGTTTGAACAAACAAACAACCAGTTAAATAGCCTGTGTCTACCACCACCAACTCGCTTAACTATGAAGTATATTTCTTTGGATAAGGAAAATTATTGGCAACTAAAAAAGGATGACACTTGCAAAAGATAACGGGGATCGCCGACATGAATAGATGGCAAAGAGACATGGGCGAGCAAGCATCAAACAGCAAAAGACCTCTTCGGAGGCACAAGCCCTCTTCAGAGGCACAACTCTTTGGAGGATAAAGACCTCGAGCGGGCTTAACCAGAAAAAAGAGACCTTTCTCGATACAAAGTTGCAGACTGATCGGTTGATACACTCTCGTGAATCCGTCCAACCGAGAGAAAGAAACTCCAAACTTCCAGGCAAAAGCCCTACTCAGAGGCACACGTTTCACCGAGATTGAAATAAAACTTCCAAGCGTTGAAACATGAAAAGCCCTCTTCGGAGGCCCATTTCACCACAGTTGAAATGCTAAAAGACCTCGAGCGGGTTTAACCAGAAAAAGAGAGATATTTCTCGATACAAAGTTGCGGATTGATCGGTTGATACACTCCCGTGAACCCGTCCAACTGAGAGAATGAAACTCCAAACTTCCAGGCAAAAACCCTACTCAGAGGCATACATTTCACCGTGATCGGTGATACACTCCCGTGAGACGAAATGTGAAAAGCCCTCTTCGAAGGCCCGCTTCCCAGCGAACAGGGAAAAATAAAAGCCTCTCCCAAGGGGCAGAAACAAAAGACCTCTTCCCAGAGGCACAATCAAACTAAAAGACCCCTTCCCAGGGGCACAATCAAACAAAAAACCTCTTCCCAGAGGTGCAATCAGACAGAAAGACCTCTTCGGAGGCACACGTTTCACCGAGATTGAAATAAAACTTCCAAGTGTTGAAACGTGGAAAGCCCTCCTCGGAGGCACAACTCTTCGGAGGCACACGTTTCACCGAGATTGAAATAAAACGTCCAGGTGTTGAAACGTGAAAAAGCCCTCCTTAGAGGTACAACTTTTCAAAGAAGCATTTCGTTAGAAATGCAAAGCAAAGATCAGAAAGCCCTCCACTGAGGCGCAATAAAAAAAAGAAGCCCTCTTCAAAGGCACACTTTAGCTTTCAAAGGAAGACTGGTTCTTCTATTCTTGAAAATACTCTTCCTCAAAAAGAAGTTAAAGTGCCCTTCAGAGGCCCGCTTTACCACATAGGAGAATTCACTTGGTAAAAATGTGTGTATGCACAAAAGAAAAAGTGATATCTTCGAAGGATGAAGCGTAGAAACTCATATGGAGTGAGCTGTACTCTATTTTGAGCAGAATAGTATTCCTCCAAGTATGGAATAGTTATTCTCCAGAAAATAAGAGTACAAGTCACCTCAAAATATTGCAACGAGCTTATGGTATAGGGGCAACATGGTATAACTACATTGGTAAAATTACGCTCGAACAACATACCACAAGCTCACTGCAATATCATATAAGGAAACTTGTACAAAAATGAATAGTAAATGCATTCTCAAATACAGACAGAAGTTTGTACAAACGAAAAGAATCATTTTATTCAATACTGTCAAAATTTTGTACAGGTACAGGTTTCAAAATAAACAGAAAAAGAAAAGCGGATGCCGGTACCCACACAATCTCCGGCCAGTATATGCAAAAAGCAAAAAAGCGATATAAAAAGCACAGGACCAAAGCCATCATTTCTTCTTCCTTCCGCCTTTTGAGCCTGCGCCTGGCCGAATGGTCAACTTCTTAGGCCGGCTTGTAAGAGTAGGAGAGGAAGGGGAAAGGGATACAATAGGTTCTTCTCACGCTTGTGTCTCGCTAGCAGAAGCCTCCTTCTTCTTCTTAGAGACTCCTTGCTTCCCTCTCTTCCTGGAAGAAGACCCACTCCCTGGAGAGAGAAGTGTAATTAATGGTCCATCATCAGAACCAGTTGGTTCTGGAGTCTTCTCACTCCCTTCAGTTTCTTCTCCCCTGTGTTCTTGTGAAGCAATGGGATCGTCCAAGTCTTGGAGAGCTTCTATTTGCTCCTCTTGTGATCCTGGTTGCGAGGCAGAAGGAGGAGTGACCTGAAGAGACGGAGGAGGAATAACTGGAGGAGGGGAAGTCTGAACGATGCTCGACACTTTCTCTACAGAAGAAAAGAAGTTAAAGTCAGTAAAGAGAGGAGATAAAGGCTCGTTGAGGTTCAGGAAATAGTCAAGAAGCTCATCGAACCCATAAGAAGCAAATGAGCAGTCTACTTGAGCAAGATTGACAGTAGAGTTACCTGGAGAAGTTGGCTTCCTGATATCAACCTCATAAGCCTGTGCTTCGGCACTCTCTTCACCTTCATCTCCACCCTGTGTGCTTGTGATCTCAGTGGTAACTTTAGCAGGGGATGGAGAATGAGAACTGGAGCCGACAATGTCGATTTCAGCCGAAGGTGAAGGCTGAACTGGAACAGTTGAAGTTGTTTTTCCCAAACGTTCCCCTTCTGCCATTTCGGCTCTTAATTTTGCAAGTTGTTCTTTTCCCTTGGCAAGAGCGGCGCGAGCATCGTCATCCAAGTAATGCTCCTCAAGAGCTGATTCGGCATAGCCAGCACCTTTACCGCCAAGCATGTCAAGTGCGGCCTCCCACACTTCAGCCAGTGTAACTTCATATTTGGGGCCTAGAAAGGCGAGACTACCGCGCCCCAAGACGCTGTGCAGGTAGAAGTCAAATAATGTCGAGCTGATGCTGATCTTTGTTGCCTCATGAGATTCTTCAGCTGCAATTTTACCTGCAACGGCCTCATCACGCTCTCTTTCAGCTTTGGAGAGTTGAAGCTTAAGCATTTCGATCTCCGCCTCTTGAGAGTCGATTTTCTTCCGAAGCTCTGCAATATCAGCAATATAGCCCTCATTGATTCTTTTTTGCACTTCGAGCCTGTCTTCGGTGTCTCTTTGGCCGGCATGAGCATCTCTCACTTGTTTCTGAAGCACTTCTTCTTTTTGCGTGTAAGAGGTAGAAGAAGTGGCGAGTTCTTCTTTAAGTTTTTCGACCTTCGCCTCAAGCTCTTCATTATAAGTAGTGATGCTCCTCATCTCGGTATCATGCTGCTCAAGAACCTTCTGCCATTCAGCTTTGTCATTCTCCATAGTAAGCATGGCCTCGAGATTCGCACGGTTTACCCTTTGAAGCTCGTCAACAAGCTTTTGCCAGCTCGACATTCTTTCAATATCAAGTCTGACGGCATCAAGATTTTGCAGCATGGCAGGCTTGTCAATTGGAACTAAATCAAGATCGAAGCGAACCCCCTTCAGGCACCATTGTGAAAACCGTCTTTGGAGAGTAGCTGGACCTGGCCCAACTTGATATGAAGGGCTATTGATAATTGTCTGAATATCAGTACGGGAAGGGGCAGGAGATTGAGAAGGAATTGGAGCAGTGGTCTTTTCAGGAGTTGTAGATGCATGCTTCTCACTGTACCGGGCACGCTTGCTTGGGTCCTCAACTATATGGCTTTTTCTCCGATCATCATGCGACTTTCTTTTGTGAGAGTCGTCACCTCTTTGGGAAGAATCATGGTGCTCCTCCCTTTCTTTTCTCTCATAATGCTCTTCTTGAGCCCTCCTCTCCTGAGCCTTTCGGGCGGCTCTCTCTTCATCGGTTTCTCTGTGAACGGGAAGGTAGCGCCTATAATCATATTGACTACGCCTCCCGTAGCGCTGAAAGTCGTCATAGTAAGAGCCGCTGCGTCCCATCGGAGAATCTGAAACAAAAAAAAGAGACAAGTCTTAAAAGTCTTCAGAGAAAAGAAGTGTAACTGTAGAATCTTCAAAGTACAAAGAATTAGGTGTATGAAAATGCCGAAAGATTCTAAGTGTGTGTGATGTGCAAACTACGCGCATCAAACTACGAACCACTCTTCGATTGCGGAGTAGTTGTGGGGGTAGTGGTTAACGTCAACTCTTGGGTCGACGGAGCTTGTTGCAAAGAAGAAGTCGCTTCCACTACTGAAGAAGAAACCCTAGTAGCGACAGGGTCGTCTTTAAAGATCTCCTGTGAGGTGGCAAAGAGGTCGCTCAACCCTTCGAAAGTGTCGTCCCCGCTCTGCCTGACAGGGCTTGTTTTCCCGGCTTCTTCGCCAGACTTCTGTGAACGTTGGGGAGATCCCTGAGGCTCTTCTTCCTCAATGACTGGGGAAAGTGCGGATTTGCCAGACGACCCCGCAACATCTACAGTAGTAGAGCACTTCACTAGAGAAGCCTCAGGGGCAGGTTCTTTTGGTATGGGTGTGTCAGAAGAGACCGGGGCATCTAATGCTTTAGCCGGGGAGTCTGGGACCTCATAGGGATGTGTAGAATGAGAAATATGTAAAAGCCCATACTGATGCAAAAGTTCATCCCTCAACAAAAATTTTATACTTCTTTCTTCTACGGCCACAACACTTAATCTTTCAAAAACATGCTTATGGCTTGGATCTCTAGAAGGGAGAGGAAGTGCTGAAAAGAGCAAAGAATGAAATTAGCAATTGGTAGTTCGGATCTCGAAAAAGTTTGAAAAATGGAGAAAGTAGAAAGAGGTAATCTTACTTCCTACTCTCCAGATGGCATAAAACCCTGGGGGGCATCGAGTAAAGAAAAACTGGTTCAAAAATCCATGAACACTTTCGGTAAGATCAGAAATAAGCTTGCGGTTTCTAGCACTTCTCACAATAATGAGGGAAGGACGGTCTTTACTCTTTGCAAACGAGCATAAGTAGCGAATTTCTTCAAAACTTGGTAAGCGATCAAGAGTTCTCCTAAACAAAACACACAACCCCATCAAGATGGCATAGCCATTAGGATGAAGTTGGAATGGAGAGATTGTCAACCGAAGGAGAAGGGTTTGAAGGAAGTCATTAAAGGGAGGAATTGCCCCGCTTAGGCACATTTGACGATTGACTGCGACAAAACCGGGGGGAGGACTGTCGGCAGTGTCATTTGGCCCGGGAAGTAAGGCATCATTTTCAGCAAAACCAAATTGAGTACGTAGCTGAATAAACGCTCTCGGAGTTAGGATAGTCGAAGTTCTCTCTGGAGGATTCTCTATGGGAACAACTGTCTGAAGAATTTCTCCCGCTTGAGCTACCACTTCTTCTTCTTGAAGGGAAGTCATTCTACAAAAACAACTGGATATTCAAACATGAAGGTGCACGTTTCCTAATATGTGTGGAGTGTTGTGTAAAATCAATCAAGCAATAAGCAAATATAACTGGAATAAAAACTAGCAAGTATTTGTCAGTTATAAAGTCCAGGGTTCGTTGTTTTAATACGCAAGGGTAATGTTGATGCAAACAAATCGGTTTAAGTTAGCGATACTTTGCATTGATATTTCACTTTAGTTGATTGGTTCACAACATTTCATACAGTGTTTTTAAGTTGATTACTCTATGTCAACTAATCTGTCATTTGATGTGGGCAGTCAATGGCAGTATATTCGCCTTGGTTTTCTGTGATTGTTGTTTTCAGCAGGTTGTTAGCCTACAAGCTAGTGTGATCTGTGAAATAAGGCAGCAAAGTTAAAACAATCCAGGATTTAAGCAGTTCAGTCCAGTAGATTAAGTTAAGAATTCAAATTGGAATTATATTTTTGAGTGAGAATTCGAATTGGGCATCCAAGTGTTAACTCGGTCGCGACCCAAGGAATCTTTCACGAGTTAAGATTAAGTTTCTGATTCTTTAAATCGGCAGTTCTTTAGGTCGTGAGGAGTAGTAAGGAGGAAGGCTCCGGTTCAAAAAGTAGTGCAAAATTCCCCAAGTGCTAGTTCGGCCACGATTTAAGGGCTAGGCCGGCAAGTTTCCCCAAGTGTTAATTCGGCCACGATTTAAAGGCTAGGTCGGCAAGTTTCTCCAAGTGTTAGTTCGGCCATAGTTCAAGGGTTAGGTCGGCGAATTTCCCAAGTGCTGGTTCGGCCACGATCTAGGGATTAGATCGTATTAAATTAGGTCGGCCAAAAGTTAGGTCACCCAAAACCACTTGGTCACGTCCGAACCAATGTCTCACTCCATTCAACCCGTTAACCCGATAGCCACTCCCTCAACCAAAAAACCCTCATTTCATTTATGTTATTTCATACTATCGGATCATCCATTAAACCAGATTAAAACCCCCACGAATTCAACACCCCACAATCCTAACGTAAATTAGGATTGATTAGCCCGAAGCAGTGACCCATCGGCATCGTTTCATCAACCGTTTGAACCCGAATTGAGCCATCTCAGGATCATCAACTATCGGTATGATAAGATTCGTGATGAAGCACTGCGCGAGGAGGTGGGTGAAGTTTGAATGGGATTCATGAATCAATGACAGTAGGGGATCGAGAAGGAAGCAGGTTTACTTACGTGATGAATAACAAAGATTATCGGTGATTGTCTGGAATGAAATCGCCTTTTGGAGCTTGGGAAAGTTTTTAATGGCAGAATCAAGAGAGTAGGTAATGAGAAGGGAAAAGAAGATGTGACTTATACCTTGCAGTGGAGGGATCTGAAGTGGCACGAATGACCTAACTGTTAGGTCGCGTACGACCTACTGACTTAGAGAGTGGACGGGTTAGAGGATATCAAAGCACACGACCTAACCAGTAGGCGTATACTTCGAGGGGCAATTGTTAACTCCGCCCCGGCCATGACTCAACGACTTGAAAGATTACCGACCCAAAAGGATACCGACCTAACAGGCTTGAGAGGGATGCCGACCTAAGGCCTAAGAAGGATACCGACCTAACAGGCTTGAGAGGGATGCCGACCTAAGGCCTAAGAGGGATACCGACCTAATAGGCTTGAGAGGGATACCGACCTAAGGCCTAAGAGGGATACCGACTTAAGGCTGAATAGTTGCCGACCTAATGCTTTAACAAGGTTGCCGACCTAATGCTTAACAAGAACGCCGACCCAACTGCCTAAAACAGGATGCCGACCTAAGATAGCTACCGACCTAAGATAGCTACCGACCTAAGATAAAAGCCGACCTAACTATCCAGAGAGTTTTCCGCTCTAACTGCTTAGGACAGGGACAAGATCATGAACTGTACCTAAGTCGCAACCGACCTATGACCTATGTTAAGTCGTTCACGACCCAAGCAAAGGAAGACAAGTTCAATGCAGCTACTTGGCACAGTGGCCTCTTAACTCGTACACGATCCAGGACTTACCAGTTAAGCCGTGACTTGCGACTTGCCAGTTAACTCGTTCATGACTCACGACCTAGCTTGAGTCGTCCATGACCTAAAGCTACTAAATGTAAGCCTGATGCCGTATTATTGATGCAAGGTTGTGTTGACTCGGGGGCGACCTGGGACTTATACAAGTGAACCTATGTGAAACCATGGGGTTTGGCCAGATAAGTCGGCCACGACCTGCCATAGGTCGATCACGACTCACGACCCAAGGGGGAAATTTTCCTATAAATACCAACCTACCTCAAACATGAAGGGGACTTTTGGCCGATCTCTTTAAGCGCCGATACTCTGCTGAATTCTCGACTCACTCGACATTTCAAGTTCGAAAGGCATCTCAACTAACTTCGGGAGGAAATCTAACGCAATCTACATGGATTCAAAGAATTCTTCTACATCAAAGTTCTAGTTGTTTGTCTCATCAGAATTGTAATTGAAGATTGTTGTAAGGTTGTAATTGATTCAGCAATAAAGAGAATTAAAGTGGACGTAGGCTTACCCTAAGCCGAACCACTATAAAAACTGTTGTCTTTTCTGCTTTTTCTCTGACTTTTCTACTTGTTTTTAGTTCCCGTGTTCATGGGTGGTGCTTTCGCTCAACTTCAATCTACACCGGGGTGTTAGCGTCTGATTTTTACGTTAACACAACCAAAACTGGTTAAAACTGTAAAGCAATATCATGTAAACTTACATGTCAGGTAACAAATGAACTATCTGTCTGAATACTATTTTGTTTGGCTAACTACTAACCTTTGGCTGACTCGGGCCTACTAGACAATATAAAAAATAATCTAACATGTGTTAGACACTCTTCTTCTGGATGTTCTATCTCTAACTAAACTCCTCTCAGGGTCACCTGATCCTAATAGTTTTCCGAGCTCACTAATAACCTATCTCTATACAAATATATTCCCTTCTTTTGTGTAATATCATTTTAGTCTTACATGTGACAAAGTCCTACACATTGGATTTTTGGACTAAATTAGATTGGGGTTAATAGTTAATTTATGGGGTACGATCCTATACTGGTCCCATATGGTATACAAATATCTGAGTCATTTTACTTAGGGTAATCTTCCCCTAAATTTTCCTTGAAAACATTTTTATCTCAAATTGATTTAAAACCTTTTAAATCAAACTTAAACAAAGAAAATACATACACTATGCTTTACTCAAAATCATTTTGCCATGTTATATGTATACTTTACATAGATCTTTGTCAATGAAAACATTTAAACCTTTGAAAGTACCCCTTTCAAATCCATTAAAAGTACCCATTTCGAAACCAAATAAACCCCTTTCTTTCACCTAGGCCGAAAGGCCAAAACATTCCTTTCGAAACCATTCATATAATCCTTTCAAAACCATTAAAAAACATTTCTATCAAAACTATAAAACCTTAGACATCCTTCTTTAAAACCTTTAAACATTGCCTTTCGAAACCATTGAAAAACCTTTCGAAACCACTTGGGAACCACCCCTTCGAAACCTTCATTTAAAACCTTTCGAAAGAATCAAAACCTTAGTAAACAAAAAACCTTTCAAAACCATATTTAAAACTATCTTCTTCGAAACCTTTGCATTCTACCTTCAACAGGGAAAAAAGCTCACTAAAACCATTTAAGTCGAAAGCATTCCTTGCGAAAACAATCTCTAAGTAAAGAAGTGATGGTGTCCAAACTAACCCTTCCGAAAGCATTGGAGAAGTGGCCAAGTTTTAAAAATAGAGTATACCTTCCAAAACCATTGACTTCGAAAGGTAGAAAAGAGGCAGCTAAGGGTTTCGACCCCTTCGAAGCAATTACTTAAAACAAAAGGCGCAACATATTCGAATTCTTTAAAACAATTTAACCTAGTCGAAATCCAACCAAGTCGAAAGCTCTTCCTTTGAAAGCAAAGAAGGCACGTTTTCATTTAAAAACAAAGTCATGCTTTGACCCCATCGGAATCTATGGTTTCGACCCAGTATCTTTCGTCTTAGTCCAATTCACTATGTACCAAGTTATTGATACTATGTGCATTGGTTTCGATGGCAATGGAGGCGATAGTACTTGGTCGGAACCCCTGTGCTGAAAGAGGTGAAACATGCTAAAAACATGTAATGTCTATTTTTAACTTTAAAAAGAAATACTTTTCAACTAACTTGCCTTGTTTGTAAAAATCTTATTGGTTGCTAATTTTCTTTTCTAAAAGTGCTGCCAAAATTTCAGAAATAAATAATTTAATTTATTTACAAAATACCCCTTCTCTTTTTATAAATATATAAAACATTTAAATCTCATACCTTAAGTAATTTTATATATCTATTAAAACGCTTAGGAAAATTCTACAAAAATTCTAGAAAATCATTTTTAATATGCTTTCTAACAAATGTTAATTTTAGATCCAAAACATAAATAATTTAGCCATAAATTATTTTAAACCTAAGTAAACATTTTCTTCACTAGAAAATCAATATAAAATCCACATTAATTCAGAAAATTATGAAAATTGAAACCAATCTCTAAAATATCAATTCTGATCTAAATCAAAATTCGCAAGGCATTTGAATGTCATTTAATAGGGTTTTTACATCAAAACATATCATAAAATCTATGTGAACAAGCATATATAAACATTTAATCATTCAAAAACACGACATAATCATACAAAATACTTCGGATTCATCTTATAACCGAAAATAATTAGAAAAATGAGATGTAGTTATGATTCACCTTAGCTTTGAGATTAAGGAGTTTGAAACTTGAATGGATTAAATTGATTATCTTCTTCCTTTAGCTCTTTCTTCCTCTTGTTCTTGCTAATGGTGGCCGACCTCTATTTGTTTTTAATTTTGCAAATGAACATGTAGAACATACATGGCCTAAGGGTTTAGGGTATTAAAATGATCTTTTTCCTATTTTGCCCCTCCTCTATTTTATTTTAACTCTTTTGTAGTTCATTGGTTACATGGCACGGCTACTCCTTATTAAAATCAAATCTTAATCCCGTAATCATCGTATTATATTATTTAATTTAGCTAATTAAATGTCCTAAATAATGTTACTGAAAATATGGGGTGTTACAGACTCGCCTCCTTAAAGAATTTCATCCTCGAAATTACGATAAGGTACACAACAAATCAATAAAAAATGTAAAATATACCATCTAACAAATCAGGATAAGTGTCTCTGATCCTACTCTCAGTCTTTCAAGTACAATCTCTCTTATCGTCGGTCCACTGAACTTTCACTAATCTAACCGCCTTGTTCCTTAGCCTCTTCTCATCTCTCGCGACTATACGAATTGGCTTTCTAACTATAGTCAAGTCTAGCTCTACTACTAAATCATCTAACATAGTCGGTGCAATAGTAGTCTCCGGTTTCTAACATACTTCCTTAGATGAGAAACATGGAAAACATCGTGGACGCCTGCTAAAATATTCGGCAACTCTACTCTATATGTGAGTTTCCTGATCCTCTCTACAATAGAAAAAGGTCCAACGAATCTCAATGCAACCTTCCTTGATTACTCGAATCTAATTACACCTTTCATCCGTAACACCTAAACATATGGTCTCCAACAGAGAACTCTAAGTCTTTTTGTCTTCCATCTGCATAACTCTTCTGCCCAAACCGAGCTTCCTTCATTCTAGCTCGAATCAACTTAATCTTCTTTGCACTTCTCTCACTAAATTTGGACCAAGAACCAATCTATTTCGGTCTCTAACCAACAAATGGGAGATTTGCATGGCCTTCCATATAAAGCTTCAAACGGTATCATCCTCATACTAGTCTGATAACTGTTGTTATACAAAAACTCGACTAAGTGTAGATGGTCTTTCCATGATCCCCAAAAAAATCTAACACATAATCTCTTAATAAATCCTCAAAGACTTTGTTAACTCTTTCCGTTTGCCCATCAGTCTGTGGATGGTAAGCGGTACCCATCTTGAGCTTGGTTCCTAAAATATCCTGTAGACTCTTCCAGAACTCACTAGTGAATTAGGAATCTCTTCACTTACTGTAACGACCCGTAAATTTTGATAAATAAATTGGTTAATATAATTAGATCTTTGTAATTAAATTTAGAAAGAAATATTTTTTTATATAATTTATAATGAAGCAAATGTTAAAAATGAAATGCAGCAATGGTAATTAAAAGTAATTTTTGACAATTGGAGTAAAATACCAATAATGAAAGAGTGGAAATTGTTGCATTTGGTTATAAATGGAAAATAGGTAAATAAAGTAAGTATTGAATTAACCAATGAAATAATATTGATTAATAGCAACTGAATGTAAATTAAGGTAGTAATGTTAATGCCAACTGATAAATAACTGATTTAGTGTAATCCTAATTTAATTGAAACAACGATAAGGTTATAATTGATTGTATTTAGTAAATTTGAAATAAATTTCAATAAATATAATTAAATAGTACATTAATGGTGATTGAATGAAATTTTTGTGATGTAAACAATTGTAACAATTGTATGGGAATTATAACTCATAAATGTGATTGAAAGTAAATTGGTAACAATTATTTTAGGTTACCTATTTATTTAGCATGTTAGTTTAAATGTGGTAAAAATTGCAATAAATCTAAATTAAATATTTTGTTAATGTGAATTTAGTAAAAAATGGGAAATAACATTTACTTTATTCATAATATGACAATCGGTTTAATAAAAGGAATGGAAATTCAAGATTTATTAATTTATTGGAATATAAATTTAATAATTGAATTAATTGCAAATAAATGGAATTTAAAATTTAATGTGAAATCAGCTGCATTTAATTGACTTAATTTGTGCAGTTAGGGTATGTTTGATTTGTCATTAAAGATTGTTAATTCAACAGAAGTAACCCATGTAAACTCTATCCATAATATGGCAAGTGATTGGATGAAAACAATTGAAATCCATGTTTGATTAATTTATTGGATTTGGACTATAATATTTGGATTAATTGCAATTAAATGAAATTAAAATATCTAAATATTACGCTATTTGAAATTAAGATGGAACGTGAGAATATTAATGTAATAGTTCTGAATCCAATGTTAAATCCATCTATTTGACAATAATGAATGGAATAAATCATTAATTTATTTAATTAAATAGAATTATTGGAAATTAAATTTATAATTTGAAATTAAATGAAATTACGGTTAATATTGAAATTAATAAATTTACCAGCTCTGAATTGACATTTAAATTTGTTTAAATCATTGTAAATGATTGAGAAATCAAAAATGATGAAATTTATCAATTAAAGAATTGAAATTGAAAATTTGATTTACTTATTTAATTTTTAATTTATTAATTTAATTAATTAATGTAAAAATAGCCATTTTAGCCACTGACTCGGATTTCGATGAAACCAGTTTCATCGGATCCGTAATGGTGAATTATTGTAGGATTTCAAGTTTCGTAGCGATCGGGCTTGTCATTTGATCGTATGGACTCGAAACGCTTAGAAGTCAATTTAATTGAAATCAATTTGAAATAACTTGTTTTTAGCACAACTTCCTTATACGATGGAATTTGGACATAAAACCTGTTCCATTGGGTTTAAAATATTTTAAAACATTCATTTTGATATATGGGTTGACCCAATTTCATTCCGAAGTCAGAAAGGGCTTTTCGGGTCATTTATCGTTCAACGGTCCAAATCAATCGTGTCCATCTATCCCATTTGCAGCTTTGTCTATAAATACCTCGTTATAAATCCTAATTGTTCCTCATTGTCATTTTTCTGTACGTACAATTCATTCTGTTCCTCCTCTTCCTCGATGGCAGACAAAATTCTAAATTCCAAATCCAGTTGCAATTCAAAATTCAACCTCAATAAAAATTCAAACTCTCCAAACTAAGTCAAATTTTATATGGTTTTGAAGATCTTGAAGAATCGAGTTAGTGTGCAGTGACCGTTTTCCATAACAATGTTTAGATCAATCGCAAATCACGGTCAAAGTTCCAGAACACGAAACCTTAGATGTTAATTTGGGCGATTTCGATTCAAGCGACGATTTTTGAAATCGTTTATTGGAATTGGTGGAGGTCATGATGCAGATTCTGGTGGTAGGGGTCGCCGATCCCAAAACAACCTGCGGTGATCGCATTTTGGGGATTAGGGCTGGAATCTTGATTTAGGCGAAATGGCAGGTGAGGGTTTTCGGTGATCGGACCTATGGGAGAAGATAGAGGGAGGTGAGGCGAGTGTACTGGTAGCCACGCCTTAGCCAACGACGGCCAGTGGCGGCGTGGAAGCACGGTCAAAGCTCGGCTTTGATGTGTTGGGTTCGTTCGAACTATACCGTGGCTCGTGGGAGAAGATATTGACGCGGAAATGTATAATGATATTTTATTTAATTTAAATTTTTTAAATTAGATTGGTCTAACATCAATAACTTTGACATACGAACTCAGGTTTACGTGCGGTTTTCTCCGCCTGAATCGTATCGGATTTCAATGATTTTGGCACTGGTTTGGAAGAATTCTGAGACCGTTCAAATTTTGAGTTTAAATTGGATTTAAATTCAATTTAAATTCAAAAGGCGAGTGTTTTAACCCACTCACAACTTCTAAAATTTCTTATGTGTGTTAAATTAATTTCTGATGTGATTAGAAATTTATTTATGACTGTTTGGCATATTTTTATCATCATTCCAGTTAAATTGAATTTATTGAATTAAATTGTTATTTAATTTATTATTGCATTTAAACTGACAGTTAAATTGTTATTTAATTTATTTTGAATATAAACTGCCAGTAAACACCTGTTATTTATTATCTGTTATATATTGATGTTATTGTTTGAATTGGATGATGATTGTGATAAATGTTTGATAAATGATATTGGATGAATGGATGTTGTATTTTATATTGTTATAAAATGCAAGTTCTTGTGCATTTTTATTTCATTCGGGATTGCGGTTTGAAATGATATATAACCGTATTTTTATTTTAAATTACGGATTGAAATGATAAATATCCGCATCACTTAACCATAGGGTAGAAAATTATATACAGACACCGTGGTCTATATATAAAAATATTTGAAATGATTTCTATGGTTTTGTATAGAAATATGTGGTTTTATGAGATATTGATTTGGATATTTTATAAATGGTATTTTATATACAGTTAAATTCTCGGTTTTAAGCTATGTATAAAATTGGTTTAAAGCATAAAATAAGTTTAATAGTAAAGTTTGATTTTATTAAGATATATTATGGTTAAGTATTTATTTGAATTATATTTCTGGAGTTATAATGACTTAAATGAGAATAAGGTGGGAAGATAAATATGAAATCATTTTGAAATCTTATAAAATTGAGATTTTAAAGGTATGATTTTTATAACTGGATTTTGTTTAGATGAATTAAATGAATGTTTCAATTATAAATAAATTGAAGGAAATATTTGGTTATTTGTAATTTGAGTTTTATTTAAATGAAAATGGATTTATTATGCAATTATTTCAAAACTAAAAATAGAACATTGAATTGTTGAATCATAATTACCAACCTTAGTTTTGAAATTGTTTAATACTCAAAGTTTGAAATATATTGAAATTGAAATGGTTTATTGAAACTAAAAGTGAGTTAAAAGTTATGAATCGAGATATAACTTAAGGTGAATAAAAGTGTGGAGTCGAGGAAATTATTTTACTTTATAAAGTAATTTTAAATTCAAACTATTTTATTTTATATATACTGTTTGAATATCCAAACCATTTAAGTTTTGGACGCTATGGTTTAGAAGCTATGAAATTCGAAGTATTATGTTTTGAAAGGTCATATTTCAAATGTTTGGTTTCGAAGTGTATAAAGTTGAAGGTGCTACGATTTTGGAAAAAGGATATATTTGAAATAAAAATGATATTATATTGATTTGGGATTTCTTTAAAATGATATCATAATGATTTAGTTGTTGAAATGGAAAGGATATCGTATTTATATGGTTTCGAAATGGATATTATATTCTGGTTTTAAAAGTATAAACTGTTTTAAAAAGACCGCGGTGTTATAATAACGCTTGGTTGTTGAAGAGACCGCGGTCAGAAGTTGTCATACTCTCTGCCAACTCCGAAAACCGCTTTAACAATCGTGTACGCAGTGGAGATTGCAGAATGAAGTAGGATGGCGGCAGCGTTCCTTTGAGGTATATACGTGGACCCGACTCCCGTGAGTTGGCATAAGGTGGCTAAAACAGGAGCGATTGACGGGCTAATGAGGTAGCTCCTTTGATCGGACACATCCCTTCGATATTATACTCTAACTTTTGGATTGATTTAGTGGCCACTTTAGATTTTTTTGATTTGGGGGTGTGGCTCGAGGTGGGCGGTAGCTGCGGCTATGCGTTACCACCGGCTCGAAAGCGTAATTGGTATATCTACCCCGGCATTGCCTAGTTGTGTTGTATCACCTACCCTAGCGCGCCTTGTACGAGTTTGGTTTTCTCCCGTAGCCCGTGTGGTATCCTCTGGTAGCTTCCTGATTAGGAGGAACCATGATACTGGATGGACTACTGGGACTATTACGTGTTAAGGTGGAAAACGTAAAGCCTTAATTCTATTTAAAAGTAAGTTTATTTTACTATAGACATTATTATAATAGCGAAATATTACTACATAGTAAATAGTTTAACGGATCCTTAGGAGATGTGAATCCTGAGCATCTCTTGAGTTACTGCACTCACGTTAGACACTGGACAGGAGACGTCAAATCCGTAAACATCTCTAACGTCGTTCCACTCATTTTTATTTCTGTTGATTTAACTTACATAAGATCTTTTAGTTCTGACTCGAGTGTTTTGTCTTTTCAATTTGCTCGGGTCTGGCTGAGCACTTCAGGATTTGAAAGACCGTATTCTGGAGGACGAAGACGAAGATTTATTATTATTTATTACAGTATTCCACAACATTCATACTGTTTCCGCTGCATTAATTATTATTCTCTGGCATATGTAACTCTGATATGTATTGTATAAATATAATCGAATATTTTGTAAACAGCTTCATGATTATTTGATTATTACATTTTATCATTTCGCTGCAAGATTCTATTTTATTTTTTCTTTCTTTCTCTGCTTTTCTTATTTACCCCATAACAATCCGTCCTTCTGTATGGTTTGAGTCTGACGTGTGTGGTTTATCGTCGATTTAAACCGTACAAAAAGGCATGATGTTACAGTTGGTATCAGAGCTTTGGTTTAGCGATAAACCTTAGCTTTATGGGGTCTGACTCTTTATTAATAGGGTAGTAATACCCTATGATGAGTCGCTAGCGTGTATATATGAGAGAGCATATTTGTCGGCGTTATAAAATGGTTTTGATATTGTGTTAATTTGTTCCGTTTTGTATTATAGATTCTGGTTGGTGCATGGGACGCTGTGACATCAATAGGGATTTCTAAACACTTAATAGGACAGACCGACATAATATTTATTTTGAAATATCGGTGAATAAAATAATTTTGCCTATTATATTTTCTATATATAGAATAATTTTTTTATAAAGGTTATATTTGGTTGTAATATATTGGTTGTTAGGTAATGAAATTATAAGTAACAGTTGAAATGAGACTGAAAATAAAATAAATAAAAATTGGAAATTTAGAACTTAAGTTCCGGAGTTTTGAAACTTTCTTTCGAATGATTTTGGAATATAATAATGATATTATTTAGAAGTATTTTCTGATATAAATATTTCAATATAATTTGAAAGAATTATTTTGAAGAAACTTTGGAAAGAAATAACTTATGTACTCCCATCTATGTCGCTGGAAAATAATTTCGGTGATGAGTACATGCATCATCGATATTCATTTTCGAGTTTTGAAGTGGGAAGGCCACTATAGTAATTTTACTGCAGATTTATTTTGATAATCAAGTATAAAATTTTAAATTGTTTTAAAAATTATTGGATATATATAAGTTGTAAGTATATACATTTATCTATTATTAAATGGTTTGAAATTTAACCTGGTATTTAGTTCTTAAGTTTCCATTAATTATAGTTTCAATTATTATAGTGAAATGGAATGTAACTAATTAATGATTGGAACCTTTAATTTAAAATAAGAGATAAAATGCTAGGTTGAAAATGAAATTACTAGAAAATTTGGAATGTGTAACCTCTAAGACAAAAGATATAATTATTGAAATTTAAAAGAAATGATAAGAACTTGTATGATTTTCAATTGCATCCTTAAAAGCATATATGTAACTTACCAAATATTAAAAGTTCTAATGTTTAATAAGAAAATGAAATGGATATTACACAAGTAGTAAACTTGAGGTAATGAAAGTATGTAATTAAATTCCTTTAAATAAGAATTTGATGTTGTGATTGTTATAAACTTAAATATAATTGAAATACTACTAATTAAATATAATAGAAGGCAGATATTGTAAGTAAGGAATTTTAAACTTAAGTAAATAAGTTGAAGTTATTTCTAAATAAAATTGTAAGAAATAAATGAAATTAAAAAGATAAATCATTATATGAATGAAAAAGAAATCAAATAACGAATATTATGAAATGAAATTAATAGAATGCACTTGATCTATTGTTTGAAATTGTTGTGTGTTTGGTTTATGGTTGTTTGGGCAAGGATACTTTAAAATCGTTTGGATATGAATAATTTATTTAGTTTCATCTAAGACTGTTGAGTAAATGATGCACTTAGTAGTTTATTTTCATTCTGTACAATTTAAAGTTTTCAAAACCCGAACAACTATTTTTTGTTTGATATGAATGGATAATTGATTTGTGTTGATTCTGTATGATGGTTGTATGTTGGTTGCAAATTTTTTGTCGTTGTTTTATATTGACTTGGCTGTTAGAAGTTGAGAACAACCTTAAATATTTCATTTTATATAATTGTTAACCCTTTTTGGATTATATAAGGGAAATACAGGTTATGGAAGCAATTTCTACTGCATTTGGTTTCATAATTAAGCGTTGATTGCCCGACAAATAGGTATGTTTTCGGATTACGGTTTTATAGCGCTATTTTATATATTTTCCCGTTGTTGGGATATATTATTTTGAGATATTGTTGTATATTGTTATATTTGATATTATATTTTCTCCCGAGCCTTTCCGTACAAAGGAGACTCTGCCGAAATTTTCCGTAAAATTTTGGACTTAGAAAATTTTGAAAAATGTTTTCCAAACTTTGTTAATTTGAGTATAAAAAGATTTAATAGTTATAAACTGATATATTTTATTTAAATTATTAAATTTTGTAAATCTATTTGTTTATAAAGTTAATATTTTTAAATAAGATGTATTTGTTATTTAATTCTTTCCATTCCCTTCTTTTTTCCTTTCGGGGACGAAAAGTTTTGAGTGGGGGAGAGTGTAACGACCCGTAAATTTTGATAAATAAATTGGTTAATTTAATTAGATCTTTGTAATTAAATTTAGAAAGAAATAGTTTTTTTAATAATTTATAATGAAGCAAATGTTAAAAATGAAATGTAGCAATGGTAATTTAATTTAATTTTAGACAACTGGAGTAAAATCCCAATAATGATAGAGTGGAAATTGTTGCGTTTGGTTATAAAATGGAAAATAGGTAAATAAAAGTAAGTATTGAATTAACTAATGAAATAATATTGATTAATAGTAACTGAATGTAAATTAAGGTAGTAATGTTAATGCCAGTTGATAAATAACTAATTTAGTGCAATCCCAATTTAATTGAAACAATGGTAAGGTTATAATTGATTATTAGTAAATTTGAAATAAATTTCAATAAATATAATTAAATAGTACGTTAATGGTGATTGAATGAAATTTGTGTGATGTAAACAATTGTAACAATTGTTTGGGAATAATAACTCATAAATGTGATTAAAAGTAAATGGTAACAATTATTTTAGATTACTTATTTATTTAGCATGTTAATTTAAATGTGGTAAAAATTGCAATAAATCTTAATTAAATATTTTGTTAATGTGAACTTAGTAAAAAAATGGGAAATAACATTACTTTATTCATAATATGACAATCGGTTTAATAAAAGGAATGGAAATTCAAGATTTATTAATTTAATTGAATTTAAATTTAATAACTGAATTAATTGCAAATAAATGGAATTTGAAATTTAATGTGAAATCAGTTGCATTTAATTGACCTAATTTGTGCAGTTAGGGTAGGTTTGATTTGTCACTAAAGATTGTTAATTCAACAAGAAGTAACCCATGTAAACTCTATCCATAATATGGCAATTGATTGGATGAAAATAATTGAAATTCATGTTTGATTAATTTATTGGATTTTAACTATAATAATTGGATTAATTGCAATTAAATGAAATTAAAATATCTAAATATTACGTTATTTGAAATTAAGATGGAACGCGAGAATATTAATGTAATAGTTCTAAATACAATGTTAAATCCATCTATTTGACAATAATGAATGGAATAAACCATTTATTTATTTAATTAATTGAATTATTGGAAATTAAATTTATAATTTGGAATTAAACGAAATTGAGGTTAATACTGAAATTGATAAATTTATTAACTCTAAATTGACATTTGAATTTGTTAAATCATTGTAAATGATTGAGAAATAAAAATGATGAAATTCGTCAATTAAAGAATTTAAATTGAAAATTTGATTTAATTAGTTACTATATTAATTTAATTAATTAATGTAAAAATAGCCATTTTGGCTACTGACTCGGATTTCGACGAACCAGTTTCGTCGGATCCGTAATGTTGAATTATTATAGGATTTCAAGTTTCGTAGCGATCGGGCTTCTCGTTTGATCGTACGGACTAGAAACGCTTAGAAATCAATTTAATTGAAATCAATTTGAAACAATTTGATTTTATCATAACTTCCTCATACGGTGGAATTTGGACTTGAAACTTATTCCATTGCGTTTAAAATATTTTAAAACATCTATTTTGATATATGGGTTGACCCAATTTTGTTCCGAAGTCAAAATGGACTTTTCGGGCCATTTATCATTCAACGGTCCAAATCAATCATGTCCATCTATCCCATTTGCAGCTTTGTCTATAAATACCTCGTTATAAACCCAAATTATTCCTCACTGTCATTTGTCTGTACGTACAATTCATTTTGTTCCTCCTCTTCCTCGACGACAGACAAACTAAATTCCATATCCAGTTGCAATTCAAAATTCAACCTCAAAAAAATTCAAACTCTCCAAACTATGTCAAAATTTATATGGTTTTGAAGATCTCGAAGAATCGAGTCAGAATGCAGTGAACGTTTTTCATAACAATGTTTGGATCAATCGCAAATCACGGTCAATGTTCCGTAACGCGAAACCCTAGATGTTAATTTGGGCGATTTCGATTTAAGCGATGATTTTTGAAATCGTTTATTGGAATTGGTGGAGGTCATGATGCAGAGTCTGGTGGTAGGGGTCGTCGATCCCAGAACAGCCTGTGGCCATCGAATTTTGGGGATTAGGGTTGGAATCTCGATTTAGACGAAATGGCAGGTGAGGGTTTCCGGCGATTGGACCTATGGGAGAAGATAGAGGGAGGTGAGGCGAGTCTACTGGTGGTCGCGCCTTAGCCAACGACGGTCAGTGGCGGCGTGGAAGCACGGTCAAAGCTCGGCTTTGATGTGTTAGGTTTGTTCGAACTGTGCTGTAGCTTATGGGAGAAGGTATTGACCTGGCAATGTATAATGATATTTTATTTAATTTAATAATTTTAAATTCGAATGTTTTAACATCAATAGCTTTGATATACGAGCTCAGATTTACGTGCGATTTTCTCCGCTTGAATCGTATCAAAATTTCAAATGGCGCTGGTTTGGACGAATTCTGAGACCGTTCAAATTTAGAGTTTAAATTGGATTTAAATTCAATTTAAATTCAAAAGGTGAGTGTTTTAACCCACTCACAACTTCTAAAATTTCTTATGTGTGTTAAATTAATTTCTGATGTGATTAGAAATTTATTTATGACCGTTTGGCATATTTTTATCATTATTGCAGTTAAATTGAATTTATTGAATTAAATTGTTATTTAATTTATTATTGCATATAAACTTACAGTTAAATTGTTTTTTAATTTATTTTGAATATAAACTGCCAGTAAATACCTGTTATTTATTATATGTTATATATTGATGTTATTGTTTGAATTGGATGATGATTGTGATAAATGTTTGATAATTGATATTGGATGAATGGATGTTGTATTTTATATTGTTATAAACTGCAAATTGTTATGCATTTTTATTTCATTCGGATCGCGGTTTGAAATGATATATAACCATATTTTTATTTTAAATTATGGATTGAAATGATAAATATCCGTATCACTTGACCATAGGGTAGAAAATTATATACAGACACCGTGGTCTATATATAAAAATATTTGAAATGATTTCTATGGTTTTGTAAAGAAATATATGGTTTTATGAGATATTGATTTGGATATTTTATAAATGGTATTTTATATATAGTTAAATTCTCTTTTTAAGCTATGTATAAAATTGGTTTAAAGTAAAATAAGTTTAATAGTAAAGTTTGATTTTATTAAGATATATTATGGTTAAATATTTATTTGAATTATATTTCTGGAGTTATAATGACTTAAATGAGAATAAGGTGGGAAGATAAATATGAAATTGTTTTGAAATCTTATAAAATTGAGATTTTAAAGGTATGATTTTTATAATTGGATTTTGTTTAGATGAATTAAACGAATATTTCAATTATAAATAAATTGAAGGAAATATTTGGTTCTTTGTAATTTGAGTTTTATTTAAATGAAAATGGATTTATTATGCAATTATTTCAAAACTACAAATAGAACATTGAATTGTTGAATCGTAATTACCAACCTTAGTTTTGAAATTGTTTAATACTCAAAGTTTGAAATATATTGAAATTGAAATGGTTTATTGAAACTGAAAGTGAGTTGAAAGTTATGAATCGAGATTTAATTTAAGGTGAATAAAAGTGCAGAGTCGAGGAAATTATTTTACTTTATAAAGTAATTTTAATTTAAACTATTTTATTTTATATATACTGTTTGAATATCCAAACCATTTAAGTTTTGGAAGTTATGGTTTAGAAGCTGTGAAATTCAAAGTATTATGTTTTGAAAGGTTATATTTCAAATGTTTGGTTTCGAAGTGTATAAAGTTGAAGGTGTTACGATTTTGGAAAAAGGATATATTTGAAATAAAAATGATATTATATTGATTTGGGATTTCTTTAAAATGATATCATAATGATTTAGTTGTTGAAATGGAAAGGATATCGTATTTATATGGTTTCGAAATGGATATTATATTCTGGTTTTAAAAGTATAAAATGTTTTGAAAAGATCGCGGTGTTATAATAACGTTTGGTTATTGAAGAGACCAGGATCGGAAGTTGTCATACTCTCTGCCAACTCCGAAAACCACTTTAACAACCGTGTATGCGGTGGAGATTCCAGAATAAAGTAGGATGGTGGCGGCGTTCCTTTGAGGTATATATGTGGACCCGACTCTCGTGAGTTGGCATAAGGTGGCTAAAGCAGGAGCGATTGACGGGCTAATGAGGTAGCTTTTTTGATCGGACACATCCCTTCGATATTATACTCTGACTTTTGGATTGATTCGATGGCCACTTTTGATTTTTTTTTATTTGGGGGTATGGCTCGAGGTGGGCGATAGCTGCGGCTATGCGTTACCACCGACCCAGAAGCGTAATTGGTATATCTACCCTGGCATTGCCTAGTTGTGCCGTGTCACCTACCCTAGCGCGCCTTGTACGAGTTTGATTTTCTCCCGTAGCCCGTGTGGTATCCTTTGGTAGCTTCCCGATCAGGAGGAACCATGATACTGGGTGGACTACTGGGACTATAACGCCTTATGGTGGAAAGTATAAAGCCTTAATGCTATTTAAAAGTAAGTTTATTTTACTGTAGACATTATTATAACAGCGAAATATTACTACATAGTAAATAGTTTAACGGATCCTTAGGAGATGTGAACCCCGAGCATCTCTTGAGTTACTGCACTCACGATGGACACGGGACATGAGACGTCAAATCTCTAAACATCTCTGACGCCGTTCCACTCATTTTTATTTCTGTTGATTTAACTTACATAAGATCTTTTAGTTCTAACTCGAGTGTTTTGTCTTTTCAATTCGCTCGGGTCATCCTGAGCATTTCAGGATTTGGAAGACCGTATTCTGGAGGACGAAGATGAAGATTTATTATTATTTATTGTAGTATTCCACTACATTCATACTGTTTCCGCTGCATTAATTATTATTCTCTGGTATGTGTAACTCTGATATGTATTGTATAAATATAATTGAATATTTTGTAAATAGCTTCATGAACTGTTTATTTGATTATTATATTTTATCATTCCGCTGCAAGATTCTATTTTGTTTTTTCTTTCTTTCTCTACTTTTCTTATTTACCCCATAACAATCCGCCCTTCTGCATGGTTTGAGTCCGATGTATGTGGTTTATCGTTGATTTAAACTGTACAAAAAGGCAGAATGTTGCACTTACTATACTACGTGGAATTCCATGAAGTCTAACTACATTCTTCATAAATAACTTATCTAGAACAGGTGCCGGCCTAGTTGATTTAACTAAAATGAAATGGGCACTCTTGGTCAATCTATCCACTATGACCCATATACTTTCATTTCCACTACTAGATCATGGAAACGCGTCTATAAAATCTATAGAAATAGAATCCCACTTCCATACCGGAATATCCAATCGCTGAAGCAACGCACTTGGCTTGTATGTTCGGCTTTTACCTATTGACAGTTCAAACATTGCTTCACCCATAAGCCTACATCCCTCTTCATACCTCCCTTGAAGAAACTCCACTTCATATCCTGAAACATCTTAGTTCCTCCCGGATGAATAGTGAACTTCGAATGATGGCACTCCCCCAGAACATCTTTCCTTATGTCTCCCACATTCAAAACACGTAACCTACCTTTCTTTCTCAACCACTTATTCTGGTCAAGACTAAAACCCTTTAAGTCATCGCTCTCCGTTCCATCCTTTAACTTCTTAATCCATTCAACCAATACTAGATCCTTCTCCTATTTAGAAGCAATCCTTTCAATCATAATTGGTCGAACTTCTAAATAAGACAACACAACGGTTCCTTCACTAGACTCGGCCTCAGATCTCCACTGAACTCTACAAGTTGATAACACTTCCAAATCCTTCCACTCGACTATCATCGCCAATATTGCATTTTAACGCTTCTTGCCAAGCGCATCTATAACCTTATTACCTTTCCTTGGTGTGTACTCAATTCCAAAGTCGTAAGCAGCAATAAACTCTAACCATCTTGGTTATCTCATGTTCAGCTCCCTTTGAGTGAACAAATATTTCAACGACTTATGATCCGTATATAGCTCAAACTTTTCTCCCAAAAGGTAATATCTCCACGTCTTCAATGCAAAAATCACCACAGCTAATTCCAAATCATACGTTGGATATCTAACCTCATGCGGTCTAAGTTGTCGAGAAGCATAGGCAATCACTTTACCTCTCTGAATTAACATAGCTCACAACCCAGTTCTGTTGAATATGCGATTATATGATTTTTGTTTGATGATAATAAACACACACACACACACACACACACACATATATTTATTTATTCGTGTAAATGTATTTGGTAATGTACTATTTCATTTTTCACAGATTAAATAAATATTTGCTGAATAAAATTAAATAACACAGAATTTGAATTCAAACAGAAATTTTATTCAAACAAATATTTATTACAATTTTGAATAGTACAAATTCAAGCTCTCACTATACAACTTTGATTACAATATTCAATTACATCATAATCTCACTTTTACATCTGACCTCACTACATAATCACTCATTCACTCAACTAGTATTTTATCTTCAACTTTATTCCAATGTGGATCCGGCATCTGAGAAATCTGCAAAAATAATTTTTGACGTAGTAAAATTTAAAAGGAAATATTTTGTTGCAGTACAAAATAAAAAGAGAATTTTGAAAATAATATTTGCCTCAGTTATTTGGGTTGTTCGTCATCATTCGTCATACACGAACAACTTGTGACATACACAGTGTATCATTGTATATGCCACAAGGCTGTGCACACCGATATACACTTGATAATGTTACAGGGACATGTGAGCACAGGTTAAACCCAAATGAAAAGCCGGGTTCAACTCAAATGCAATATAAATAAAATCACAACACGCGCACAAGGTCAAACCCGAGCTATTAGTTGGATTCAACACATGGCAGTTGTACAGGCTACGACGTCAAGCATGCGAACAGGAAAACCAAAACAATGCCCAACTCAAATGAACACAGTGAAATGCACAAAGGCATAGCAGCTGCACCAAGACCAGGCTACAATATCAAAGCAATGATATGGATTGATACAGGTAGAAGCAACTATCAAATGAAAGAGTGCAGACATGAATATCAACACAATGGCAACACAGAGGAAATTGACATCAAAACAGAGTTCAACATAACTTGAAGTACAAATTAATGCAAACAGTTCAAAGTTAAAGTGAAGACTACAAGATGAACCAGACCAACAAGCATACACGAAGACATAAATGAAAGTATCATTTTTGAACAAGACAGGGAACCACTAACAGATGCGGACTTCAAAAAGTGTCAAGTTCGAGACAATACCAAACCAGATACAACAGTAATGAAAATACAGTGATGATACAAGCACTTGCAACAGAAAGTGGTGCAAATACAATTCGAAGCAATGCACCAAGTTCATATGTACAGCAAACAACACAAGTGCATAAAGACAGTGAAATAATGACTGGAAGCACAGAACAACTCAACTGTGTATACATGAAGGAGTTGTAGGAAAACAAATGCCACAGTGAGAAACATCAATGATACAAGAGAGGTGAACATCAAAATACAGACCGAACCAAGATATCAGCAACAACCAAATGAAGACAGCAACTAGTACAACTGAAATGCAAACTATATCAAACAGTGACAATGTGGTCTGCAACAATACCAAAGGAGTGACATGAACAATGCACAACAAGCATGCAACTGTGAAAATTGGATCGAGAAAGTGCAAACACAAGTGGTGATACAGAAGTCTAAATGAAACATACATGAATAAGGCTCAGTGGTGAAGCAAAAACATCAAGTGATATCGAGCACACATGAAACAATGCAAGTAGATCAAATGAGGTGTTCAATGCACCATGATGCAGCAACATTATATATAGTGAACAGTGCAACATCAGGTCGAGCTCAATGCAAATACAACACTGAATCATGATGTAGGAGTCACAGAAAACAAAGATAAGATAATGATACATAACATGGAGCTACAGACCGACAACAACATCAACCAGAAAGACATGAACAATGTAGGCCGATACAGTATGCAGTGTGAACACATATCAAGGCATACACAAATTCAAGACCGAAGTCAAATGCAAATTAAACCGAAATGACCAAGGAAAATCGAATAGCTCAAAGTCAGAACCTTGGCAATAAAGCAATCGAATTTTGACCAAGTCAGAAATCAACGCAGGAACAAATTGAAAAAGTCAAAAATAAAATCCAAATAAAATAGGAAAGTAGCTGCCGTAACGATCAAGGAAGGATCGAACGATCTCATGCTAAAACCGTAACAGTGAAGTAAGGGAAATATTCGAATTGAATAAGTCAGTGAAATCTAAAATGTTCAAGCATTATCAAGCGGCAGAGCGAATGTTTTGACGAATTCAAATAAGAAATATACGACATAAATTTAGGAGTTCGACTCCTATAAATCGCAATCGACATCATCGGCAATTGATATCGAGTTCAAGCATTAAAACCCCAAAAGTCATCATCGGCAGAATATAGGAATTCAATCAAGCATAACAGAATAGCATAAACGAAAATCATATACCAAATCGAAGTTGAACTCCATCGATCAGAAGCAGCCAAAGTGAACAACGAGAAACAATCGATCAAAGCTACTCCCAATTATTTTCGCGAATTGATCAACTAAAATCAGGCGCTTCAAAAAGCCCTAATTACAGATCGAAGAAGAACGAAAAAGGAACGACCACCATTTTCACAAAGGAACGAAGCATATAAAAGAGGATCAGGCCAAATTAGAAAAGAGGGCCGGCTTTATTTTATTAAGGGCTTTTTAATTTTTAATTAGGGTTTTTTGTCTTTTGTTTTTAAATTGCTTTTTAAATTTGTTTTTAAATTTTAAACCGTTGTATTTACTAGTCGTGTGACTAGGGCACAAGCTACGTGGCATAGTTTGAGAATTCGCAACTCAGTGGCTGAGTTGTGTAGAGTTTTGAGCGTAGAGTTAGGTTAGTCAGTAGCTGGTGTCGCGAGTTTACATGTGCAAGCGTGTGACTACTTAATTTCTAGTAGAAACCTTGGGGGCAGCACGTAGGCAGGGTTTTGCTGAAGCTGGGTAAATTCTGTGTCGTTCTATTTCTGTATTTTATTATTCTTCTATTTTTTCTATGCTGTTATTATTCTGTGATCTGTGTTGAAATAATTTTATAACCTTCCGCAATTAATTTTTATAATTAATACCATCACCCTATTCACCCTCCCTCTAGGGTGAAATCGATCCTACAAGTTCCACACATATCTGTATCCAAATCTTGATTCCCTTCCGAAACAACTAATATAGGTGCATAGCTCAATAAATGTTCAAGCTCTGGAATCCTTCCTCACACTTATCAGTCCAAACAAACTTCACATCCTTTCGCATTAGCTTGGTCATCGGTGCCGCTATTCGTGAAAAATCCTTTATGAACCTTCGATAATACCCAGCCAATCTAAGAAAACTTTTTATCTCAATCACTGTCTCGGGTCCCTTTCAATTATTCACCGCTTCAATCTTAATCGGATCTACAAATAACCCTTTCTCTGAGACTACATGACCAAGAAACTTCACCTCCTTCTTTCAGAAATAACACTTTGAAAACTTTGCCTTTAGCCAATGCTGCCTCAGTGTCTCAAGCACCATTCTAAGATGAACTTCATGCTCCCTTTCATCCTTAGAGTATATCAAAATATCATCTATGAAAACCAACGCGAGCATATCAAGTGCTCTCGGAAGATTCGGTTCATCAAATCCATAAAAAATGATGGCACATTAGTTATTCTGAACGACATCACTAACCATTCGTACGATCCATATCTAGTTCTAAACGTCATCAAAGGAATACTATCCTCTGCTACTCTACGCTGATGGAACCCTGCTGCCAAATCCAACTGAGAAAATACCTTGGCTCCACTCAACTGATCGAACAAATAGTTAATTCTCAACAATGGATATCAATTCTTTGTCGTCTTCTCAATTAACTTACGATAATTGATACATAACTTCAATGATCCGTAAGGCTTCTTAGCAAATGCTACGGATGCTTCCTAAGGTGAACTACTAGGTCTGATAAAATTCTTACCTTCCAAATCCACCAACTGCACCTTCAACTCTCTTATCTTTGTAGGTGTCATCCTACTTGGCAGCCTACTCACTGGTTCTGCTCCAGGTACCAAATCTAACTCAAAATCGTTGGCTCGTTTCGATGGCAATCCTACTACAGGCTCAAAAATATCTACGAATTCTCTAACCATGAAAACTCGATTCAACTCGTCTTTCAACTCCACAACACCTAACAAAGCATTTACCTCACAACTATGTTTTTCTATGGTATTACAATCCGATCACTACAGTCAGGGTGTATAAGCGCTATTTTCCTATCATGGCAAAATGTACTAGCATCATACTTACTTAACCAATCCATACGCAAAATAATTCCGAACTCTACAAAGTCAAACACATACAAACTGCAAACAAAGATATGACCTAACAAATCAAACTCTAGGTGGTCACACTTCATCCCAAGTGTCACATACCCTCATATCGGATTTGCAACTCGTAAGAAAGTAGCTAAGTATGAGGGTTCTAGGTTAAGCTTATCTACCAAATAATGAGATATAAAAGAATGCGATGCACTGGTATCAAACAGAATGCCAACAGACATACCATGAATCTGAAGCGCACCTCCCAACACAGCTTTTCCTTTCTCCTATGTTGTTGGCTTCGAAGTAGCAGGCTCCAATGCATACACTTTGCCTCATCCATCCTTAGTGGGCTCTTTGCATTGATTCTTATAATAACCAATCTAAATACAGTTGAAGAATCTAATATTCTTCTTCCCGATCACTTCCTTGGCATTTCCAGTACGACACTCATTATCGAAATGCCCCTTCTTGTTGTACTTGAAGCGAACAACATCAAACTTTCCCTTCTTTGCTGGTCCGCCTTTCTGAGCACCCTTCTTGTGAAGAACTTCCTTTTTTGACCCTGCCCCACCTGGACCTCATTTGCCTTGTTCTTCTCCATAAAAGCAAATATCTCCTCATGCCTCAACGCCATCCCTACTATAACGTTACAAGGATCTCAAATATGAGGTAACGTGGCCCTGGCCAACTCAGGCTTCAACCACCTAATGAACTTCTCATTTTCCTTCATCATAGTATCCATGGTAGCATACCCATACCTAGCCTACTCCTCAGACCTTCTAGAATACTCCAAAATAGACATCTCTCCTCGCTCTAACTAAGCAAACTTTCTGAGCAAAGCAGACCGCGCCATTACAGACACGAACCTCTCCTGGAACCTTCTCTTAAACTCAGCCTATGTCATTGTTTCCTCATCCACACCAGTTGTCACACTATTCTACCAGAATAAAGCTGCTCCCTGAAGTTGTCTTGAAGCAAGCCTCCTCCTCTGCTCATCATTGAGCCCCAAGTCTACAAAAATCCTCTCACAATGCAGCAACCAATTCTCCACTTCTATAGTATTTTCAGTTCCAATAAATGGTTTTCCTCCGAGCCTAACATAATCTCTACTCAAATTAGCATAATTGTTGACCACCGGAGCTTCCTGGACTCCTACTCCAGCATTTCCTCCAACCATTCTAGCAGCAACACCCACATGCATCGTATTCACGAAAAACTGATATATGGCTTCCATATCCATTTATGGGACTTCAGCACCAACATTCCCCACTTGTGCCTGACCTTGGTTCCTTTTAGTATTCAGTTTGGCATTACCGTTTGTGGTGGTGCTTCCTCCAAGATTTACTTTTCCACTTCTAGCACCCATATTTGTATTCAAGCCTCATGAGATACAGACGAATAGCCTAAGAGAGATATGAGACTAGAGATATAACGTATACTTATATATATATATATATAACAAATACAAGTACGTTACTATAGCGTTATCCCGTACCCCGATCTTAGCTCTAATTCCATATGATTATGTTTTCAAAAATAATTTTTAGTTTAAAGTTTTTCATAAACCTATGCTTTGATACCAAGTCGTAACATCCACTATCTGGCGGACCGAAGTTTAGCGCTACAGATGCTGCAGTCATCCATAGTATTAACTCCGAAGATCAAATATGGCAATGTTAATAGTATCCATAATATCAGAAGCATATGAATATGAAACAAAATCACAGATTTCACAAAACAAATTTTCTAATCACATTTCACAAAATATGTTTCAGATTCCATTACATAATCCCATAATCATTTCCCAGGTAAAGATCAATTATTACAAAATACGCCAAGAGCGACATACGAAGATGCCCCTTGGTTGACCAGAGTACTATATAGTCATACTGACATAATACAACACAGCAGAATCAAACAAAATAAAACAACAACTCCTAAATAGCTTCTGTTATCCACCTGCTTGTCTTCGGAAGCTTTATTTGTCAACCTACTAATAATCTGCAAACCTCAACCCTCTGCCTACTCAAATCAACTTTGAGCACCCGAGAGTTTAAGAAAAAAACATAAAATTTGAGTCTTGGTGTAAATAATATCGTACATCTCGGTTTTTTGATACTAAGCGAGACCATGCTGCTTAGCGGAAGGGGTTTCCCCTCACTAATATCCTTTTAAAACATATCTTTTGCAAATCATAATCCGGCAACCAAAACTGGTTAAATTTGTAAAGCAATATCATGTAAACTTACATGTTAGGTAACAAATTAACTATCTATCCGAATACTATAGTTTTGTTTGGCTAAGTACTAACCTTTGGCTGACTTAGGCCTACCAAACAATATAAACAAATAATCTAACATCTGTTAGACACTCCGCTTCTGGATGGTCTATCCCTAACTTAAACTCCTCCCAGGTCACATGATCCTAATAGTTTTCTGGGCTTACCAATAACCTCCCTCTGTACAAATATATACCCTTCTGTGTGTAATATCATGTTGGTCTTACCTATGACAAAACCTACCACTGGAATTCCGGACTAAATTAGTATGGGACTAGTAGCCAATGTATAGGGTTCGGCCCTATACCAGTCCCATCTGATATACGAATATCTGAGTCATTTTACTTGGAGTAATCTTCCCTTAAATTTACCTTGAAAACCATTTCATCTCAAATTGATTTAAAACCTTTTAAATCAAACTTAAACAAGGAAAATACATACTTTATGCTTTATTCAAAATCACCTTTCCATGTTATATATATATTTTACATAGATCTTTGTCGATGGAAACATTTAAACCTTTGAAAGTACCACTTTCAAATCCATTGAAAGTACCCCTTTTGAAACCAAGTAAACCCCTTTTTTTCACCTAGGACGAAAGGCTAAAACATTCCTTTCAAAACCATTTATATAATCCTTTCAAAACCACTGAAAAACCTTTCCTTCGAAAGCTATAAAACCTTAGACGTCCTTCTTCAAAACCTTTAAACATTACCTTTCGAAACCATTGGAAAACCTTCCTTATCAAACCTTTGGAAACCATTAGGGAACCACCCCTTTGAAACCTTCATTTAAAACCTTTCGAAAGCACCAAAACCTTTGTAAACAACAAACCTTTCAAAAGTATTTGAGTTCAATTTAAAACATATGGAAACACCTTTCGAAACCATTTAAAACTATCTTCTTCGAAACCTTTACGTTTTACCTTCAACAGAGCAAAAGGGTCACCAAAACCATTTAAGTCGAAAGCGTTCCTTTTGAAAACAATTCCTAAGTAAAGAAGTGATGGTGTCGAAACCAACCCTTCGAAAGCATTAGAGAAGTGGTCAAGTTTTAATAACAAAGTATACCTTCCAGAACCGTTGAGTTCGAAAGGTAGAAAAGGGCAGCTAGGGGGCTCGACCCCTTTGAAGCAATTACATAAAACAAATGGCGAAATTTATTCGAAACCACTCCTTTAAAATAATTTAACCTGGTCAAAAGCCAACTAAGTGGAAAGCTCTTCCTTCGAAAGTAAAGCAAACGCGTTTTCGTTTAAAAACAAAGTCAAGCTTCGACCCTATCGGAACCTATGACCCAGTACCTTTCGCCTTAGTCCAATTCACTATGTACCAAGCTATTAATACCATGTGCAATGGTTTCGATGGCAATGGAGGCGGTAGTATTTGGGTGGAACCCCTGTGCCGAAAGAGGCGAAACATGCCAAAAGCATGTAAAATCTATTTTTAACTTTAAAAAGAAATACCTTTCAACTAACCTGTCTTGTTTGTCAAAATCTTATTGGTTGCTAATTTTCTTTTCTAAAAGTGCGGCTAAGATATTAGAAATAAGCAATTTAATTTATTTATAAGATACCCCTTCTCCTTTTATAAATATATAAAACATTTAAGTCGCATACCTTAAATAATTTTATATATCTATTAAAAAACTTAGGAAAATTCTACAAAAATTCAAGAAAACCATTTTTAATATGTTTTCTAACATATATTAATTTTAGACCCAAAACATTAGTAATTTAGCCATAAATTATTTTAAACGCAAATAAACATTTTCTTACTAGAAAATTAATATAAAATCCACAAATTCAAAAAATTATGAAAATTGAAACCCATCTCTAAAATATCAATTCTGGGCTAAATCTAAATTCGTAAGGCATTTGGATAATTTTTAATAGGGTTTTTACATCAAAACATATCATAAAATCTATATGAACAAGCATAAATCATCAACAAGCATATATAAACATTTAACCATTCAAAAGCATGGCATAATCATGCAAAATACTTCAGATTCATCTTAAAACCGAAAACGATTAGAAAAATGAGATGTAGTCATCATTCGCTCTAGCTTTGAGATTAAGGAGTTTGAGAGGATTAAGTTGATTAATCTTCTTCCTTTAGCTCTTTCTTCCCCTTGTTCTTGCTAACGGTGGTCGACCTCTATTTGTTTTTAATTTTGCAAATGAACCTGTAGATCATACACGGCTATGGGTTTAGGGTATTAGAATGACCTCTTTCCTATTTTACCCCTCCTCCATTTCATTTTAACTCTTCTTTAGTTTATTGATTACATGGCACGACAACCCCTTATTAAAATCAAATCTTAATCCCTTAATCATCACATTATTTCATTTTATTTAACTAATTAAATTTCCTAAATAATGTGCTAAAAATATGAGGTGTTACACATCCATCGGTGATGGTGATGGATCAATAAAGAAGGAATTCACATGGAGTAGTATGGCTTAAATGAGTTGAAGTGTGGGATCAGTGATGATGGATGAGTGGTTATGGATCAGTGGCGATGGATAGGCTGTTATGGTTCAGTGATGGGAAGGATTAGAGTTACTTCGAGTTCTTCCTATGCTTGCTTCAAGATGTGATGGTCTTTGCTTTGAGTGTTGAGTGTGTGTTCACTGAAACTTATTCCAAACCAAACAATTAGCCAAATATGGCCAAGTGTAGGGTTGGTACCAACCCATAGAGTTCAGTAATGATTTTTGATGACGATGATGTGTGATTAGACGATGATGATTTCATAATGGGATGTGATAGCTTCGATGATGGATAGTTGTACTTCGAGATGCAGAGTCTATGACAACGAGTTGGGTTGAAGGAACTACTGGGGAAGGTTATGGGATGAACAATGATATTTTATGGCAAATGACGGCCGTGTAAAAGAGTTCCCAACCATATGACTTCAAGCAGGAGTTGTAAGGCCAGTTCTAGGATGAGCTCTACTACATATGATGTGTGCAAAGAGATCGTTGATTTTCGTAGGTTTTGAAGTGAACTCATTAAGCAGGGGTATGTGAGGATGCTCACTTAAAAGTTCGATGCGCCCTATATCACACAATGTTTTGATATGTTTTACCCTAGACTGAGTACGGTGGCAGTCTGGCTCCTGACCTACTAAGTGGCATGGATTCAAGTACTAAGAAACCGGGACGTCGAGTATTCCTTAACCATGCGATAAGGTCATACAAGTGTCATATATCCAACACACTGAGTGGATGAATGTGAGGATGGGTGATGGATGCTATGTTTTCTTTGGTTATTTATCACCTTAGGGATGTCACACGATGTGGATATTATCAATGTAGATATCTAGACACCCATCAATACTTTGATGTATAGTACACCACAATTATCACAATATAAAGTAGCTTGTATTTTATGTTATGTGCTAACTCCGTGGATGTAGGGATATGTCAGATATGATTCTTTATACCATTTGTCTTATTATAATGGTTTATTAGTATTTGATATTTTCTACCGCTCAGACTAGACTATTGTCTGACTCAAGATTTTATGCTTTGCTTCCTATTATTCCAGGTGCTCTGTAATGCGTAGATTATTTAAGAGTAGTTTAAGGATATTAGGTCCCGTGAGCACGTAGAGTTAGATAAAGGATGAATAGGAGATCACACTCTCATATTACTATATTTACTTATTATGATATGCTATTCCACTACACAACACTATGAAGCTTGCTAGTGCCTTTACTATTTAGGGATAGTTTGTTTACGAGTTATTATTTGATGTATAACTCCATCGCTTATGTTGTATACTGTATGGATCTATTTATTTTGATTGTTGTGATTCACTCAATTATTACTGTTTCGCCTACTTTATATCTGAGACATTTACTAGTATATTTTATTCACTGCACTGTGAGATAAACAACAGAATTTGCGATGTTTTATTTACCTTGCAACCTTGACGGTCGTCCTGCATCGACCTGGCACCACAACAGTTTACTATACACGTATATTAGGCACCAATGGTTTAGGGTGGTCATTACATTTGGTATTAGAGTTTAGGTTGTGTAATTTAACCTAAGGGATACTGTGATCTAGTAGAGATAGGATAAGAGTTCTTAACCTACACTGAACGAGAGTGTATATATATACACGAGAGCACGTACTTGTTATATATTTTAGGTTTCAAAATTATGGAGTAGTATATAATACATAAGTTGCATTGCACACATGAGTGCTATTTAAGTGGGATTCCTTATAGAGAGACGGATCATCCTTATTATAGATTGGATAAGTCATCAAACAAGGAATGCTGCTAGGAACTCCATCTCTGGAGTAAAATAAGGAGCTGTCTTAGGAGCCGCTAATCTCGATCTATAGACCATTTTCAATACCATAATGTGGAACATGATGCAGAATGCTCAGGTACCTACTCTGAATGTTGCTGTTGATGGTGGTGCTCCAGTGCAGGCACCCAATGCCGATTTTGCTAAGCTGAACAAAGACTTTGCAAGTATAGGTGGAAAATTATTCCAAGGACAGAGTCGGCAATGAAAAGATTGGCTAAATACTTCTACAAGGATCTTCGATGACCTAGAGCTGAGTGATGCTACGAAAAGGTGACTGGCTTCCCAACAGCTTTGAGGGTGAGCAATGAATTGGTAGACTGCACCGAGGGCTACTACCCCCGAGGATCGGTTCACTTGGGTCCAATTCAAATCCAGATTCGAAGAGAAGTTTATACTAGTGGCTCAAAAGTTGGTCTTGTCTATAAGTTCGTGGACCTAATGCAAGGGAATATAACTGTCTTCGAGTTCGATGCCCTGTCGAAACATGTGATATCTTTCATCGACATTCCATTGTAGAAGAGTGAGTAGTTCATCATCGACTTGGATGACTACTTAGAGGAGAAACTCGTAAGCTATATTGATGGGACTTCTGAGTTGATAGTCGAGATGGCTCTCAGACATGAGAGTCTTTATCCAATGTCGAAAGCCGTTATTTCCAAAAAAGTGACAAAGCTACAATCGGGTTGGGGAGGCAAGAAGAAAAGGAATAACAAGGGGAAGAGTTTCAAAACAAAGATGACTAGAATATGAAGATAAAAAATGGGATGATTTGCTATAACTACTTGGAAATGGATCACTTTAGTAGAGACCGCAGAACTAAGGGAAGAAGTATTTCTATTAACCCGCTTTTAAGCCAAAGCAGATTTCAATTGGACTTAGAAGATCAATACGAGAACGAAACGATTCACGAACTTGGAAATACAAGTGGAAGAGCTAGAGAGGCAAATTCGAAAAGTTACATTGGGATTGGAGCAAAGACCTTAACTCAGGTATCGAGTTGGTGGTCATAGGCCAGCACCGTCCTATCACATCTCCTTCATTCTCCTCCAAAGCATCATACAACTCATACATAACTCCAATGACTTGGTATTTAGTTTTTTTCATAGAGTTTGTAAAATCCATCCAAAGATCGACGAGATGACAACAAAGAAACCTGGATAACTCAAGTGCTATTAAGATCCCTAGAATCAACTCAAGGATAATGGATAAGAGCTTGGCACACATCAACTGAGAGATAAAAGAGCATAGAGAAATTCGAAGAGGAGTTTGCACTAAACTCCATAGCTCGATACCGAGTTGACCATGCTCGGGAAGAGCATAGTAAAATTCAAAGAGGAGTTTGCAATAAACTCCATAGCTCGATACCGAATTGACCGTGCTCGGGTCGATACCGATTTAAGCTTTTAGCTCATGATGCTCTACGATCTCTTATACAACTTTGGACTATCTTATGGACTTCATTGCAAGTGGGGTTCCGACTCCATAGGTCTTTTTTATAAATACCAACCTACGTGTAGCCAAAATGGGATCTCTTCCCTGATCTTCCTCTTCTCTTGACTCTAGATTTGAACTATTGGCTATTAGAGACTTCTTCTTCTTTACTCCTATCCTCTACCTCTCAAAATTCTAAAATATCATTGTAAATCTGAGATCCACTAGATTATGCTAAGATAAATAGTGTAATCCGGAGAGAGAATAACTAAAAAAAAGATATTAAAGTGAACATAGGTCAGAGATTATTTCTAACCACTATAAAAATTATTGAGTGTTCTTTACTTTTCTACTATTCTTACTTGCTCAACCTAGGATTTCTGCTGCTTTTACATCTATTATAAAGGAAATAGTGCTTTCATCTTATTTTTGGGTGTTGATTCATTTTCTGTGGTAACATTTTGGTGCTTTCACCGAGTGCCAAGAACTAGATCAGAAGATCTAAAGCTTGGATCTGAGATTTGGAGAAGACGAAGAGACCTAACACTAGATTTAAGGCTGGAGCAACCCAACTAGAGCATGGGGATAGTCGAAAGATGTCCTTAAAGTCTCGTTAATCCATTTATGTGATAAATGGAGAAAATGATGAATGAGATGCAAGATGGATTAATGACTCGACTACGGGAAATGCTTGAAGGATTTCTAAGAATGAGGCAACATAGAATAGCTAGAGCTGCAGGAATTCAAAACCAAGTGCTAGGAGCTAATGCAGAAACATCTGGAGTTGGAGTGAAGCAAACTAGAGTGACCCGCTCAACAACAGTACAACTTGGTACCGAAACAATTATACCCAGGAGCAACGTTGGTGTGAACTTGGAACGTGCCGGAATGCTGGGAGAAAACGATACTGGAGCTGCAAACGCAAATCAAAATGTGAATGTGCAATGACCAAAAGAGTTCAGAACCTCTACATAGGAATGGAGCACAGAATGAAACCAGAGGAGCAGGTCAAAATGCTAACACGCAGCAAGGGAAGTACATGCTAGAGTATGTGCCTGAATACCCTTACAGGAGCGGGGGTAGAATATTGCTTTTGGACAAAAACCTTCGTTTGACGGCACAAACCAAATTGCTGAATTAGTAAGAAAAATAGTTAGAGGTGTACCTTCAGATCAGAGTTTGGAGGATGTGAACAAAAATGCATTCACTTCTAATATCCAGAATGCGAGAAACCTTTTTGATTTCAAGCTTCTGACATTGGAAATGTACAATAGAAAGTCGGATCCAACGTTTGATCTGATGAGATACATCCGACATATGGAGGTGCTGGGTGCTTCTGAGAAGGTAATAGGATGGTGATTTCCATTGTACTTAATGGACTTAGCGGTAGTGTGATTCATATAGCGGTTGGAGAATGGGTCCATTAACATGTGGGCTGATTTGGTGAGTAAGTTCTTAAGATAAGTCAGAGTACATGTCCCGCGACCAAAGAATGTGGTGATGTGATCAAGCGTGAAACAATAGCCTGAAGAGACCATAAAAAGTTATTCAACATGATTAAATGCGACAACAGCCATGGTCGATAAGTTGTATTTATCCATTAATAATCTTAATGGTGGTAGTGTCCGGAGTCGCGACCAAGATTGACTTCAAAGTTGCACTGGAAAGGGATCCACCAATGAATCTTGCAGAACTCTACCAAGAAGTTGAGAGGTATTTGCATCAAGAAGATGTCAAAGCTGAGGATGCTAAAATTAATGTTGTGGATGATAGAGGACCGTCCGAAGTAGCAAACAGAAAGGACAAAGGAAAGATAAGAGCTGATGATGACTTTAGAGAACCGAAACAACCAAAGTTCCCTTCTTACACCGAGCTAACAAAGACTCCCGAGAGGATACATCTAGACGCTGAGGGGCAGATCCCCTATTGGAAATCAGCCAGGAGAGAGACCATTGATTGGGAGAAAAGATCTAAAAAGTTCTACATCTTCCATGAGCTAGATGGACATGAAACAAATGAGTGCTAATACTTTCATGATCTGATAAAAGAACTGGTTCGGAGCAACCAGCTGCAGTAGTACATGAAGAATTGAACTGTAATGGTGTACTTGGAGCAACCATCATCTGCAACCAATGCATTATGGAACAACCAATGATCTTGTCCGAGACTCGAAATCCCTTGATCGGGACGGTCGGGAGTCAGGTTCGACATCCTCGCTTCGCTTTTTCTTGCTTCAAGTAATTAGGATAATAATAACCTTAGAACGCTTACACGTGTACAAGGCCTAGATTGGTCTCTAGAAACACTCTGAGTCAGATGTCTTGGATAACTATTTTGGATAATAATACCTTGGATCGCTTACACATGTATGGGACCTAGACTGGTCTCTAGGCGTGCTCTGAGTTGGATGTCTAGGATGGATAATCAGGACTTCTGCTTATCCGCATTGATTTGAATATTTAACTTTTGAAAAATCCATATTGAATATGATGACCAACCATCGCTTTAAGTCCCATTTAGAGAGATAGGACCGGAGTGAAGGGTGCAAGTCCCCTTGTCAAAGAGCGAGCGGATGGACTTTTACGATATTGATCACTTTGTGTGCCATACGAGGAGGCAGGACTGGAGTACAGAGTGAAAGCTTCTTTGTCGGAGAGTGAGTGGATGGTCTTATACAAAAAGTAAGTCCCCTCATCAGAGAGTGAGTGGATAGGCTTGATTGGTCATTGAGTTCCTTTGTCACAAAGCGAGTAGAATCAGCAAGGATCCAAAGAGATCTAAAACCTAGGCTAGGCGATAAACGATCTAGAGAGACCGAACCCTAGATTGAAAGTTAAATAGTTTTGGGAGATCGAATACTAGATTGGATCATGAATGATTCGAAGAGATCACACATTAGATTAAATGAAAAATGATCCGAAGCGATCGAACCTTAGAATGGAAAATAATTTGATAAAAGGATTTGAACGCCTTGTAGTTAGTGTGAAATAAATGAACACGGGATAATTTCGATATGTAATGTAATAACTTCAGATTAAATTGGAATGATTATGATGTACAAACAACACTTAAACAAGAGCTGGAGTTCTTAGCTGCAAGAGGTTTGGAATGACTCCTAATTTGTTGGAGAATCCAAAGGAATTGGATAATCACCAAGATTAAGATCAAGAGATAGCCGAAGGGCCCAATTTTGAAGACTGATTACTAAAACTTGTTTTTGAGCAAAACACACCTTACATTCGAAAGGCATACTTTGGAGGGCAAATGTTTACCCGCTTTTGAGTGAAAGTATATTCAACTGGACTTAGGAGATCAGAATGGCAACGAAATGATTCACAAACTTGGAAATACACATGGAAGAGCTAGAGAAGCTACTTGGGAAATTTTCACCAGGATTGGAGCAAAGACCTTAAGCCGGTACCGAGTTGGTGGCCATAGGTCAGCACTGACCTATCACATCTCTCTCATTCTCCTTCGAAACTTCATGCAACTCCTACACAACTCCAATGACTTGGTACCAATTGTTTTTCCTATAGTTTTTAAGATCCATTCAAAGGTTGGTGAGACGACAACAAATAAACTAGGATAACTCAAGTGCTATCAAGAATATCTCTAGAATTAACTCAAGGACAATGGAAAAGACTCAGAACACATCAACTAAGAGATAGAAGAGCAGAGTAAAAGTTGAAGAGGAGTTTGCACTAAACTCCATAACTCAGTACAAAGTTAACCATGCTCGGGTGAGCTTTTACCTAGTGATGCTCTGTGATCTCTATACGACTTTGGGCTATCTTTTAGACTTCATTGCAAGCATGCTTCTGACTCCATAGCTTTGTTTCTCTATAAATACCAACCTACCTACAACAAAAAGGGTATCTCTTCCCTAATCTTCTTCTTCTCTTGACTCTAAATTTGAACCCTCTACTGTTAGAGACTTCTTCTTCATTCCTATTCCCTACCTCTCAAACTCTCTAGAAATATCATTGTAAATCCAAGATCCACTAGATTGTGGTCAGATCTGAGATAAATAATTGTAATCCAGAGAGTGAATGACTGATAAAAGAGATTAAAGTAATCGTAGGCTGGAGATTATACCGAACCACTATGAAAGTTCTTGTATGTTTTTTAATTTTTTTACTATTCTTACTTGCTTGACCTAAGATTTCTACTGCTTTTACATCTATTATGAAGGAACTGGTGCTTTTATCTAATTTTTGGGTATTGATCCATTTTTCTGGATTAGTAATTTGTCTGCAAAAAGTTAGGCATCTCAAGAAAGACTGTCCTAAGTTGAAAGAATATGGTCATAATGCTGTTTTGACTTCGTCAAATGCTCCATTGACGAAAAAGAAGGGGAAATGCATTATTATTCAAGATATGCTTTCCATTTATGATGTTACCATACGTATTTTGTTTGATACGGGGTTTCGCTGCTTCATATCTAGTAACTGGTAGATAGATTGGGATTAAGAACTGAAATTGTTGACGACCTTTGATTGTGATGAACCCTGCTAGAGGCTCCACTAGCCTGCATATGGCTTGTAGTGATTTGGTTTTATCGAGTCAAGGATGTTCTTATGATTTTGATTGTTTTGCTTTAGGCTTCGTTGCATTTGGTATTATTCTGGGTATGGACCAGCTTCATAGATACAAATTGACGGTGGATTATGAGAAGTCATTGGTGATGATATGGGTAGAAGATGGGCAGATGTTAGTGTTAGACTGCCTACCCGATGATTAGGTGATGGTTAGCTTTCTATATTTGCTCGATATCCCATATGAAGAGTTGTCATCAGTGCCTATTTCTAGGGAGTATCCGAACATATTCAAGGAGATGATCGAACTCTTGCCACACCAAGAGATCAACTTCAGTACTGATTTAGTTAAAGATACCAGACTGATAGGTATGCCTTTGAGGAGGATGGCACCGATAGAGCAAAAAGAGCTTGAGGTGCAAGTGAATGATTTATTATGACAAGGGTTCATTCACAGAAGTATTTCTAAGGAGGGGCGCCCATAGTATTTGCCACGAAGTCGGATGGTTCTCTTAGATTGTGTGTTGATTACCATGAGCCGAATAAAGTAACAAGGTAGAATAAGTATCCACTCCCGTGTATTGATGACTTATTTGATCAGCTTCATGGTGCTAGAGTATTTTCTTGGTTGGATTTGCTATAGAATTTCACCAACTGAGAGTAGTGAAGGAGAGTGTGCCTATTACATCGTTTCGTACGTTGTTAGATTTTTATGGATGGTTGGTTGTGCCATTCGAGCTAACCAATGCCCCGACATACTTCGTTGACCTTATGAACTGTGTTTTCAAGGATCAGCTAAATAAGTTCATGCTTATGTTCATCGATGATATTCTTGTTTATTCATAGATGGAGGAGGAACATAAGACACATTTGAGGATTTTATTCAAGGTGGTGAGAGAGCATCGACTGAAAGCGAAGATTATGAAGTGCTGAAGGAGGAAAGTGAGATTCTTGGTTCAATTCTTTTTAAGTAGGGCATTGTCATGGATCCTGCAAAAGTCGCAGCAGTCCAAGATTGGACTAGACCCAAAAACAATACAAATGTGAGAAGTTTCTTGAATTTAGTTGGATATTATAGATTCTATAATACTTTTCTACGGTAGCAGCACTATTAATTTAGTTGAGGATTGTGAGATATGAATATGCATTTGTGAGTCTAAAAGCGAAGTTGATATGTACATCGGTATCGACCATTTCGAGCGGGAATGAAGTGATGTCGATATATACTAATGCTTGTGGCATCGGATTAGGCGCGATATTGATGTAGAGAGGCAAAGTTGTTGCATATGCTCCTCAACAACTGAAGATACATGAGAAGAAATACCCGATCCATAAGTTAGAATTAGCAACAATCATGTTTGCACTGAAGATTTGGAGGCACTATCTTTTAGGAGAGAGGTTCGAGCTATTCACCGATCAAAAATCATTAAAGCACCTCTTTTCACAGAAGGTTCTTAACCTTCGCCAACAACGATGATTAGAGTTCCAAGCCTCCTATGACTTCAATATTGCATATACACTGTGTAAAGGTAATGTAGTTGTTGATGCATCGAGTAGGAGACATGCTAGCTTGGGGGCTATGTTCCTAGAGTGGATGCAGTTAGATATATGGTGGTTATGATTTTCGACTAAGATGTCAGCTAGAACCAAAGATATTGGCGAGCTTGGCTATTAGACCTACTCTGATTAAGTGGGTTAGTACTAATCAGAGGTACTAGATTAGCTAAGATCATTTCTAAGATTGAAGCTGGAGTAGAGTCTGAAGAGATGAGGTAGTATGGACTTGACCAAGATGGTTGGTTCCATAAGGAAGAAAGATTATTTGTTCCTGATATCGACGGATTGAGGGATGAAGTGATACAAGAGTGCCATCATTCGAGATTGATTATCCATCCCAAAGGTAATAAGGTGTACCATGATATGAAGCAGACTTATTATTGGGAAGGAATGAAGAAAGATGTTGGGGCATTCATCTCAAAATGCATGAACTTCCAGTTGGTTAAAGCAGAGCAGAAGAAGCCTAATGGTTTGATGCAACCGCTAGAAGTTCTTGAGTGGAAAAGGGAGCAAGTATCGATGGATTTCATCGATGGACTACCAAGGACTAGAGCAGAGTACGACAACATTTGGGTTATCATCAATCGATCAACGAAGAGCGCCAAATTTTACCCATGAAGTCAAGTAGAACAATAACCAAACTGGCCAAATTATATGTGAAGTGGATAGTATGTTTCCATGATGTGATGAAAAGCATTATGAGTGATCGAGACTTGTTGTTCACTAGTGGGTTTTGGAAGAGCTTACAAGAGGCATTTGGGACAGAGTGCACCTCAGCACAGCTTATCACCCTTAATTTGATGGCCATACTAAGAGAGTGAATCGTATTTTAAAGGATTTATTGCAGGCTTGCATACTCGACTTTGGAGGCTTGTGGGATGATCACCTACATATTATTGAATTTGCATATAATAATAGTTATCGATTTAGCATCGGTATGGAACCATTCGAGGCATTGTATGGTCGACCATGTAATGCTTCTTCATATTAGTGGAAAGCAGGCAAAAGCTAATACTTAGGCCATATATGATTAAAGAAACTTCGAAGACAATCGAGATCATTCGAAAGCAGATTAAAGCTACTCAAGACAGATAGAAGAGCTACACTTGTAGAGATGTATAGATTTAGAGTTTCCCTACCAGTGATATGGTATTTGTTAAGATCTTCCCATTGAAGAATCCTGTTTGGTAGCAAAGGGAAGTTGGCACCGAGATTCGTACGTCATTTTCTAATACTAGAGAGGATTGAGAACCTTGATTATTGAGTTGACCTACCTCAAAAAAGGTAGGAGTGCACAATGTTTTCCATGTTTCTCGCTTGCAGAAATTTGTGCATGACTCAATGCTCACTATTGAACCGGATCAACTAGATGACATCAAGACTGAACATGAGGCATCGAGACCTTGTAGTCCTACTCGTATCGTCGAACGTGATAATCACTTTCTGAGATGTAAGACATTTTCTCACATACTCTGTTGCATCTTTCTTCGTCCCTTCCTAGAAGAAACTTCTCTTAATATCTTGGTACATCTTTGTACCTCCAAGATGTATGATAAACTTTGACGATGGCATTCATCCAAAACTTCTCTCCATAGTCCTTCTGTACTTAGAACATACAACCTTCCATTTTTCCGTAGTCTGCCCTCTCTATCAGCTCTGAATCCCTTTAACTCTACTACCTCAACTCTTAAGTACAATCTTCTTACTATGTCTACATAAAACTAATCCCCTTTCTTTGAAGCAGCTTAGAAGGAAGAAATTGAAGTTGGTAAGGGTTTAATGGTGTGAAAATGAAGGCAATTGTACTTGGGAGACCAAGGAGAGCGTATGGATAGCTTATGAAGAGCTCTTTACTTGGTGAGATTTTCTATTTAGCATTTTTCCTTTCACTTATGATATCATGAAGTATACCGTAGTATAGTATCCTACATGCTAGGATAGGCTTGGATGTTTCCTTTTCATTTGTTATTGTATATGCATGTTTGATATGTGATGGTTGCTTATACTTGTGTATAGTTGTTAGGCATGTGGGATGACCTTGTAGATTTTTATTTGGGATTTCGAGAGTGAAATTCCTAAAGAAGAGGAGAATGTAACGTTCCGTGTTCTATGTATCGGAGGATCATAGATGTTAGTATTATTTTTATATGACATCGTATGATTCCATGATGTTTGAAAATGACTACTAGAGCGAATTTAACAGATGATTTTGATCCTAAAAATCTTGTATGGTCTATAATTTTTGACAGGAGCTGAATCTAATTCTGAAATTACTTCCAATAGATCAAGATGGTGGTTACTCTTTCTGTAGAGTGGTCATAATAGGAAAATGATCCTACCTTTAGCGAGTTATGGTTGTTTGAAGGTTCACTTGATATTGGACATCTTAATGGGTAATTAGCGAGTTAATGGGTAGATCCAAAGCCCGTTTCAAGATTAGCATGAGGATTGGGCTGTTGGGACTTCTCTCTACCATTTTGTACTTCCAAAAAATAGAAAGGAACCTCCATTAACCACCTTTCATCCAAAAAGCTACAATAATCCCTATCTTATTTAGCCAAAACTTGCTATTAAAGAAACATTAGTGCGATTAGCACTTTGGATTGAAGATTTGCCGTTGGAAGATCACTTGGAGCTGTTGTTCGTTCTTGGATTCCATGAGTTCTAGGATTGCTTTAGATTTAGGTGAGTGGCTTTAAGCCTCTACTCATTAATTAGCCAGTAAATGATGTTTAATGATGTTTAAACGATTTTCAAACAATTTGGAAAATATTTGTAAAATTAGCATTCTTATGGATCTCTCTTGTTCTTATGGTTCTATCTTTCGATTTAGGATTCATTTTGTTGTATATGGATGTATGCTTGTTATAATAGATTATATATGATGATTTATTTAATGGATGATGTTTGTTTGGTTGAAAATGCCAATCGAATAATGATTTAGTTTTAAGGATAGGATGTGGACCGGTGTTGATGGATTAGTGATGATCCATAAAATAAACTTGATCCAAAAAGGATGTGTTGGGGCAACATGGAAGTCCTCATAAGGTTACATTTCAAGTTTTAAGTCACATGGAGTTCGTGTGCATGTTATCATCATTTGAAGACGGATCGATGGTAGGTTAAAGGCTATGTGTCGGTCGAGAGTTGGTTCGGGTGTGCTCGAGTCATAGGATGGATCGCTTTCAGTTATATGGTGGATGCTTCCGGTTGCTCGCTTGCATGCATGGATCATATGAGGAAGATGGAAATAGCAAGGGTGGGATCGGTAGCGCCCATGGATCGATGCTGATCCATGGGATTACTTATTTCATGCTAGATGATGGATCGATGGAGTAAAGAAGGGGAAAACTGGCTGAGGCATATATCGGTGGCCATAGATTGGTACCGATCTATGAGGCATCGATTGGTAATGGTGATGGATCAATGAAGGAGGACTTCATATAGAGAAGCATAACTTAGTTAAGTTGAAGCATGAGATCGGTGATGATGAATCAGTGGCTATGGATCGATGGTGATGGATCGACGGCTATGGTTTGGTGATGGGAAGGACTGGAGTTACTTCAAGTTCTTCCTATGCTTGCTTTGAGACATGAAGGTGTTTTCTTCATGTTTCGAGTGTGTGTTCACTCAAAATCGTTCCAAACCTAACACTTAGACAAATACTACTAAGTGTAGGGTTGGTACCGAACCATAGGGTTCAGTAACAATTTTCGATGATGGTGACTTATGATTCAATGATGATGATTATATGATGGGATGTTATGGCTTTGATAATGGATAGTTGTACTTCGAGACGTAGAGTAGGCAGTGATGAGTCGGGTTGAACGAACTGTTGGTGAAAAGTTATGGGATGAACGATAATATTCTACAATAAATGATGGTTGTCTAAAATAGTTCCCAACCACAATTACTTCAGACGAGAGTTATAAGGATATTCTAGGATGAGTTCTGCTACATATGACGTGTGCAAAGGGATCGTTGATATTCATTGGTTTCGAAGTGTACTCATAAAGTAAGGGTATGTGGGGATGCTCACTTGGGAGTGTGATGTGCCCTAGATCACATGACGTTTCTATCTATTTTTCCTTAGACCGAGTGTGATTGCAGTCTAGTTCCTAACCTACCAAGTGTCATGAATTTGAGTACAGATAAACTGGGATGTTGAGTAGTTCTTGACCATGCGATGGGGTCATATGAATATCATGTATCCAATGTACTGGGTGGGTGACTTTGAGGATGGATGGTGGATGCCATGTTTGATTTGCTTGTTTTTCACCCTAGGGATGTCAGGTATGATTCTTTATACCATTTTTCTTATTAAAGTGGTTATTAGTATTTAGATTTTCTACCGCTCACACTAGACTGTTATTTGACTTGGGATTTTATGCTTTGCTTCCTATTAATTCGGGTACTCTTAAATGTGTAGATTAGGGATATTAGGTATGATGAGCACGTGGAGCTGCATAGACGATGAGCAGGAGATCATACTCTCGTATACTATATTTACTTATTATGATTTGCTATTCGACTACACAACACTATAAAGCTTGCCAATGCGTTTACTGTTTAGAGACAATTTTTTTATGAGTTATTATTTGATGTATAACTCTATCACTTATATTGTATACTGTATGGATCTGTTTACTTTGATTATAGTTATTATCGTCTTGTCTATTTTATATATACGATGTTTATTATTATATTTTATTCGATGCACTATGAGATATACAACATGATCTGTGATGTTTTATTTACCTTAAACCTTGACTATTGTCCTGTATTGATCAGACATTGTAGCAATGCACTGTACATATATATTGGGCATTAGTGGTGTAGAGTGGTTGTCAAAGCGACCACCATCTATGGTAGATGTATATGGAGGCGACCGTGGATTTGGGTCAAGGATGATTATCTCATGATCAGGATGGATTGGAGTTGGGTTTATTTTTTCACTTCGCTTTTGTTTTGAATAAATGATACACTATTACTTCCAGGCCTCTTATATGTGTTCGAGATCTCGATCGGTCCCAAGGACGCTCTGAGTTAGAAGTCCAGAAATAATCCTTGGTAGGATTGGATGTTTGCATGATGTGTTGATTTGTACTCGATAAATGAATGAGATGGATATTTGGATTTAAGAATTACTCGAGCATGATGATAAATATTGAAATTATGACAGATTCCCAATAGAACTTAGTTATTCTTTAAACTAGATATGAAAAAATAATAGGACATGATTCCTCCAACCCGAGAGTTGGAAATGAATCGGGATGTACTAGTCCCCTCACCAAAGAATGAGTGGATGGACTTGTATGGGATAGGGGCCCTCTCATTTTGAGAGTGAGTGGATGGACGTACTTGGATATAGAGTCCCTTCGTCGAAGAGTGAACGGATAGTCTTCCTTTGGATAGTGTGTCCCCTCACCTGAGAATGAGTGGATGGACACACTTGGATATAGAGTCCCTTTGCTTGAGAGTGAATGGATAGGCTCGCATTTAATAATGGGTCCACTTACCAAAGAATGAGTGGATGTACACGCTTGATTATAGAGTCCCTTTGTTGGAAAACGAATGGATGGGCTCGCATTGCATAGCAGGTTACGTCACCGGAGTGTGGGTACATGGACGCACTTGGATATGGAGTCCCGTCACTAAAGAGTGATTGGATGGATTTATAGTGGATATCGAGTCCCCTTACCAAAGAGTAAGTGGGTGGACATGCTTGGATAACAACCCTGTTATCCGGCTTTTTAACCAAATAGATTTTTACTAAAGTCAGAGCGTCAAGATGAAGAGGAAACAATTCGTGGGTTTAGGGACATGATTAGAAGGGAAATAGGAACACACTCAAGAGATTCGAGAGGCGTTGGACCAAAAGGGACCACTTGGTACCTAGTCATACCACTTGGTACCAACCACTTTTTTCTCCACGTGGGCCCCCAAAAGCCTTGTATATGGAGCACTAACCCGATCGATCATCATGTAGTGATTTTCTTAAGGAATAGAATTGGGGTATTTCTAAAGAAAAGCAGACAAGTGAAACAGCCCAATCTTAAGGGAAAGGGGTTTGGAACACAATGGATTAGAGATATAAGCCAGTGGAAAGAAGGTTGGGAGATTTCCCCTTCAAAAAACTAGTCAGTACACGTCAAAATCACTCGGTACCATGTGATTTTACTAGTAATTAGGCCCAGTTACTTCTGCATACTTGGATCTAGATTTGGACTTGATATTTCATGGGCCTCCAGTTCTACTAGACGGTTTTCCTATAAATGCAGCATATATAGCTTCAGGAAGAGGAATTTTTGGCACTTGATGTCTCTTCCATCTTCTTTCCCAGATAGTCTAAACACTCCCAAATTCATGATCCACTAGATTATGGTCAGATTTGTATTATAATCATTGTATTCCAGGAGGCTCAATCAAATGATAAGATTAAAGTGGATGTAGGCCAGAGTATTTTCCGAACCACTATAAAAATTATGTCTTTTATATTGCTTTTAATTTATTTCATTAGATCTGGCGCTTTCAATGGATTTTAGGGTGTTTCTACCATTTTTGGTGCTTTCACCAAGAAAGAGCTAGGTTTTACAACCTAAAGCTTACATTTAAAATTTGGAAGAGTCGAAGTGGCCTTTTACCAGTGCTATCACAGGATCAAGTTAATCGGTGCATGGGGTCTTGAGGAGGTGTCCTCAAGTTCAAATCCATCCATCTATGTGACCAGAGATAATACGGAGAGCATGATAGCTCAAAAACATTAATTGCTAGAGGGATTCTTCAAAAGGATGGGATAATAAGGAATAGCCAGAGTAGATGGAGCTTAAAATCAAAGGCCAGAAACTAATGCAGGAGCATATGAGATTAGAGTATAGCAAAATACAACTAAGCCCCTAAAACTAGAATAAGTCAGCACTGACACGAATCATGTCGGTACTAATATGAATTTACTTGTAGGCATGGTCTATTAGGATTTTGGATGAGCTCTAATGCTTGGAATAGGCAATGTTGAAGCCAAAAAGGCAGATCGAAATGCGAATGCAAAATAATAGGAGTTGGAACCAGAAGCTCACTGTAGGAATACGGGGCAAAATGAAGCTACGGATCAGAGACTTCCATTAGATAATGGCCTCATGATCATGATGGATTGGAGTTAGGTTTGATTCCCTTACTTCACCTTTTGTTTTAAATAAATAATGCAAAATTACTATCAGATCACTTATACACGTACGAGATCCTGATCGGTCCCTAGACGTGCTCTGAGTGGGAAGTCTAAAGGCTATCCTTGATAGATTAAGTGTTTTGATGTTTGCTAGCTACCCTGACTTAGGCTTCATGAGTGATGAATAACACCAATTAGAAAACAACAATAGAGATTGATGACCCCTTGAAATAGATTAAGACTATATAAAGCACTTGAATGTGATGATTGATATTGATTGAACATGGTAGTTCCGTATGGAGAGATAGCGCAATAACCACAAGGTGCAAGTTCCTTTGTTGGAGAGCTAGTGGATGGACTATTACAGGGAAGTAAGTCCCCTTACTGGAGTGTAAGCGAATGGATTTGCTTGGACTTTGAATCCCCTACTCGGAGAGTGAGCAGATTAGACTTTTCAAGGATTCGAAGATCGAACCATATTGATTAAATGATTCGAAGAGACCGAACCTTAGATTGGATGCCAAACGATCTGGAGGGATTGAACCTTATATTGGATGTTAAACAATATGAAGAGACTAAACTCAAGTATGGATGATAAACGATCTAGAGAGATCGAACCCTAGTTTGGATAATGAACGTTCTAGCGAGACTAGACCATAGTGTGGATGTTGGCTTGACCATATGATCTTATAATTAGACTAAAATAGATAAATCCTAGATGAACATGGGATAGTTTTGATATAGATACGATAATTTTGGATGAAAATGGACTGATTATGATTTATGATTACACTTAAACAAGGACTAGAGGCCTTAGCTATGATGGTTTGGAATGACCTTGGATTTGTAGGCGAGTCCGAAGGGAATGGATGATTTACTACACTTGGATCGATGGATAGTCAGAGAGCTCGATTCCCAATGATTGATCGCCACTGTTGAAGCTCGTTCTTAAGCAAAGCATACCTTACGTTCATAAGGCTTACTTTGAGGGACAAATGTTATCTAGCTTTTTGATCAATATATTTTTACTAAAGTCAAAGCATCAAGACAAAGATAAAACAATTCATAGGCTTAGGAACATGCTTAAAAGGGTAATTGGGACACACTCTAGAGATTCCAGAGGCATTAGAACAAAAGGGACCGCTTGCTACAGAGTCCTACCACTCGATATTGACCATTCTTTCCTCCATATTGGCCTCCCAAAACCCTTGTATATGGAGCACTAGCCCGAGTCATCGTCATGGAGTGCTTTTATCAAGGAATAGAAATCGACTCTAAGGATTTTCTAAAGAAAATCAGATAAGTACAAGCGGTATCACAACCTCTTAGAAACAACCCAATCTTAAATGAAAAGGGTGTGGAACACAATGGATCAAAGATAGAAGGCTAATGGAAAGAAGGATAGGAGGTTTTCCCTCGAAAAACCAGTCGGTACCAATCAAAACCACTAGGTGCCGAGTGGTTTTTATTATTAACTGGGCCTGGTTACTTACTCATGCATACTCAGATCTAAATCAGAACTTGATATTTTGTAACACCCCACATTTTATTGACAGTTAAACTAAAATAAATTTAATTGATAACTATGAAAACATTGAAAAATGATTTTTTGCTAATGTTGAAATTTTACCACGAACATATACTATTATGTTTGTGGCAATTCTCTGATCAACTTTCATATACAATGTTTTTTGAATGGACTTCAAATAGAGAAGCTGTAGCCGTTTGAAATTTTAGCGTCAAAAATAGTTATATATGCAAACATGGAAATTTTCTCAATTATAAATATTCAAAATTAATTCATAGGATGTTCATAAAATTAGTAACGAAATTATTATGTTTGTAATGAATGTGAATTATCTAGACAATTAGATGTAAGAGGAAAAAAATAAGGGGAATAATTAACATTGCAAACATAATCAGCTAAAAAGTGCAATTAATTAATATGTTAATTAATATTGGAGATTAATATATAACGTGCATGTATGTCTATATATACATCAGATCCCTCAATTTAAAGAGGTTTACATATAAATGTAACAAATAAATGTTTAAATTCAAATCTGGATAAAAAAAGATATGCATATTAAATATATATGTTAATTGAATGGTGGAATTAATTGACATGCCAATTAATGAAACGTTACAACGTGTAAAATATTAATTAAGAAAATTAACTAATAGAGATGACATGTTAATCTATTAGTGGGGATATTAATTAGATTTGTAACATAATCATTAGAAAATTTCAATTAATAAGGAAAAGAAATAATAGGACATAGATTTGAATGTGTACATATAGGTAGTATATTGCTACACATAAAAATTGATTGAAGGATCAATTAAATAAAGGATTAATTGGATAATTGGTGGGCTGCATCTATATAAGCGAGAACGTAATGTAATTTGTTCCATCAACCGTCACTTTCTTCACCCCTCTCTAACAGTAAATAATGGCTTATTTCTTCATTCTTTTCTCCTATTTCTCACAAATCTTCACCAAGTAAATCCAAATAAAATATACGTGAACAAAGTAGAGAAATTGCAACAAATTAAGGGAAAGAAGTTGTAGAACGACATAGTAATTTTAGAAGATAGAGATTTAAAGCTAAGGACGACAGGTGAGTGGATTTAATTATATATCTTTTACGTTTATGATATATTATCGTTAGATTCTCGTTAAATAATTTTGTTCAGCATTTATTTTAGTAATTAATTCTGTTAATTAGTTATGCTGAGACTGCAAATTATATAAGAGAGCTTATATTTAATTAATATAAGGCTTGATAGTTAGAGAGAGGCATAAGCCTAAAAATGAGAAATTTACAGTTATTCACATCTATTTTAAAGTTGAAATTTATCCTGTAAATGATAGCTTCTTTTTACTCATTTTTTATGCGAATAAAATAGAAAAGAAAAGAATTCGCAAATACGGACTAAAATTTAATAGCACTAGATTTACAGAAATTAGATGTAAAATAAGAAAAGCAAAAATAAAAAGAGAAAGATAGAAATTTGCAGTAAATTATGCTAAAGCGGGGAAAAATAAAGTAAAAGAGAAAATTTAATAACTTGATAGGAAAGTTAGTGATAAATTAATTGATCGGTTTAGAAAAGATAATACATTTCTATAGTTTAATATTTAAAAGATAACGATAAACGTACTTGCAAGAATAAAAGAAAGAAAAAGAGAATAAGGGTAAAATAGAGAAACCACTGTATTTTGCATTATCCAAAAAGTAAAGAAATAATAAAAGAAATATCTTGCATTTACGGATTATTGTTTATAACATTATTTAGTATTAACATATGGAAAAGGATTTCTAGTGCAGTTTTTGTAACCAACCAAATAGAATAGAATTACTTCTTAGAATATAAGAAAATAAAGTAAAGAATTAAAGGAATTAAATTAATTATTATATAAGACTAGAAGCTATAAACAAAAACGTTCCTAGATCTGCATTTACAACGCAGATAATAGAATAAAAGTAAAGCAGCTATTATGATAAGTAAATTTGTGACAATTGGATGCAATCGCAAGCCAAGATTGTCATATAATATAAGAGAATTAAAGAGAATTCAATACCATAATAAAAGAAGACAAACTAGAATAGAAAAGAGACGCTTGTACTTATATTTATAATGTACAAATTATAAAAGAAAATAAAAGTGACAATTGTAAGTAAAATTATAATATAGGTCATAATTAAGTAGAAAGAACAGAAAAGGCTTATTTAAGACTTAAATTAAGTTAATAAGAAAATAGAGCAGAAATAATAAAAGATGCTTATTTTAATAAACTTAAGACTTAAATTAAGTTAATAAGTATGATAGTAGAAGTGGCCCATACCAAGAACATTCCCTTTCACTCAGGAACTGATGGTCTCACAATAGTTAGGTGAGACTAGGACAAGATTATACTAATTAGGGTAAATAAGTAGCCACCAAAATAAAAAAGTAAACTAAATGCAAAATAAAAGATTAGACTTAGGGTCTAATAAATGAGTGAGATGTGTTTGAAGCAGCCTAAAGGATGAAGAGCCTAACGAAGCAGTCCATCACTGGTTTTAGCACAAAAGAAGCACATTTAACTTAGTTATTTTGGGCTAGAAGGAAGTACGAGACTTCAACGGGATGTGAGGGTATTCTAGGATGGCCTTCTGGGGTAGGTGTAGCGGAACAGTCTCTAAAGGCAGATCTATAGGTGTTCCATCAAAAGAGTATGCCTTGACTTCTTTTTGCATGGCAGGACCATTGTAGGTAGTCAAAAGGTATTGATGTTTGGAGTAAGATATTCGTCTGTCTCAGTACTTACAAGTAAGTTTTAGTTGCCAAGACCCAAAAGGATAGTCACATGCGGATATCGAGCCAGCATCAAAGCAAGAAGCGAGCTCGGGAAAGACTAGAGTTAAACCAACAGTCCAATGAACCTTCCACTATCGAGACATTGGACGAGGGGCGTAGCCAATTGGATGTTTAGATTGTTTGCAGTAGAGCACAACCACTTAGCTCTTTCGAGGTCTTTTGATTACTTGAAGGGTGGCTACGTGGGGCCATATCCACGATAAGAAAAGGGATAGACCAAGTAGAATATCTGTATTATAGGCCGAACAAGGCAGTCCTTTGCAGAAATAGAAAATCCCCGACCGAGATCTGTACAAGGTAGACCTTGTTAATCGGGATTCAGGGAGTAGACAAAACGATTACGTATAGTCCTTAAGGTACGCACTGGATGGTACATTGTGGATGTCCGATCATTAGTATAGACTAGTGCAGACACAATTTTATGTTTTCATAGTAGACGACAAAACATCTGTATCATATGCCTTACGAAGTAGTCCTTTATAGATGTAGTCACATAGCGCCATAGAAATAAGACGATGGAGTCCTTTTGCGAAGAGGATATGGAAGGTACCATGGGTAGTACCTAGGACTGATGCGGTCATTGGGCATATAGCTACATATATATCAGTTATTAGGTTTTGATCTGCTAGAGAGTAGATGGGCACGATTCACGCACAGAGGCAAGAGTACTATAAACCCAATGAATTTAATATAACAGTAAATGAAAATAAAATGGTATATGTAGAATTAAGCTAGAAGTGTATAATTTATCCATTCACTAGAACTTAGTTCTGACCCCCTTCTCATAACCTCCTATAAGTTAGGTAGATGGCAGAGATTTCCAACTTTGAGACACTTGTTTAGAACATGTTATTATATTGGTGAGTATTTACTTACTATTATATTTTAGTCTGTTCTGCTGAGAGATATTTATCCGAGCTCTGATATATTTGTCTTTGCCTATTTGCAGGATACCAGAACCCAACTCGGGCTTCAGTAGGCTTGAATTTTAGCATTTTTGTGAAAATCCGGACCCATTAGAATTTGGGTTCTTACATTTGGTATCGGAGCCTAGGTTTAGGATTCCTAGGTAGATAGTGAGTGAACGTATTTGTAGTTTTGAATAAAATATAAATATATTATGTACTAAAATCGAAATAGTCTCCGGTTATAGATTTTAACAAATGAAAAGTTTTTAGAAGGATATTTGTGCATAGTTTGCCATTGGGTTTGGGATGACCTAAGTATGTTGAGCCCTATGTTAATTACTGATTTACAGCATACTATAAGCCATGTTTTGAGTAAAGATAGTATCCATATGTTATAGGAAGTGGGGAAGTTCCCTAGGGAGATTAGGGAGAGTGTTTTATTTTAGAAGGAATAAGAGGTTTTTGTAAGAAAATCCACTTTGTGTCTAACCCAATAAAATGAAACTTTTGAATTGAAAAGTTGAAAAATATAATTGTTAATATATTCAAGTTAGTAAATATTGGGTTTTCAAAAAAAATAAGTGGAATGAAATTTAAATTGGTTTTTATATGATGTAGATTTTATTCAAAGTGTAATTCTTTTTGAAGAATTATAGAGCACGTATAGCTCGCTAGTTTCTTTGTAGGTAAACAAAGATTTTAAATATAAAAACCTAGAGTGTGTTAAGTATCGAAACCGTAGATTACAATATTTATTGTTGTAATAGATGTTTTCAGTAAAAATAAAGAAATCATAGACTATGACACTATTGTTATAGTAGGTAATTTCCAAAGGAAAATGTTTTTACATAGCATATGAGATTTATTAATATTTATTTTAATTGAATCCATATATTAGTATTTTTGGGTTATAGTCATAGTGTTTTACGTCACATCTGTTTTGACCTAAATGAGTTTTGGAGATAATTTCTTTGTATATACACTTATTATTTAAATAAGTATATGAAAATATTTTCTAGTTATAAAGCAGTTTTGAAAATGAGTTCTTTTGAGAAATAATGTACGTCAAATTAATGAATTTAGTAAGAAATATCTTATGTAAGTAAATATAGAGTAAACATACATTAATCTATTGAAATGAAATGAATAATGATATAATTTTCCATGAATCATAAATAAAGATATTTTGTGCAAGTTATAGGGAATACGTGAAAGAGATGTACAAGGTATGGAAAGCACCATATTTTTATAGCCTATTTCGATAAAATATAAAATAAATTTCTTATAATTTTACATAAACATGAAATCCTCCTTTAAAGGATTCATGGAAGATTTTAGCCTTAATGGTTTCTGATAAGAGAAAGTAACTCCAATACATTAAGGTATAAAACCATTAAGTATGGTAAGTTAGAAACTCCTTCAAGGTTAAGCAATTGGAAAAGTAGGAAAGTTAAGAGATTTTTGATAAAATAATTGTTCTTATCTACTCTAGTTTTTGTAAATTTGAAATCTATGAAAAAAAGGATATTTTGAAAACAAGCGAGAACATTTTTTTTAAGTCACGAAAAGGAAAAATATTTTAAGAACAAGCAAGACGCGTTTTAAAGAAAGATGGTATGGTGGAAAAGTAAATAAGTTTTTGAAAATATAAAATTTTAAGTAACCTAGTACCTTTGAATTTAGCAGAAAACTTCAAAATAACACTTTCAAAGGCAAGAATTTTGGGATTTGATGTTTTAGAAATTTATAAGTTTTAATTTTTGAAGAAAAATGATAAATACCAAGCCAAATCAGACTTTTAAATATGGAGTAGATAGGAATCGTTTCCTAGGTGTAACGGGAAAAATATAAGGCTATTGCAGTAATTACTCTAGTAGTAATAATGGAAGTTCCCATAAGGTCTATATGACACTAGTGAAAACCTAGAAATATTGCTTCATGTGTGTAGACTATAGAAGAATAGTGAAATGATATTAGTAAGATGATAAGACACACGTGGTTGGGATAGGTAGACCTTAGTTGGGGAAAATGAAAGCTAAAGAGAGAATTTCCTGTTGCCGTTTTAGATAGAGACTGCGCAGATTGAAATCCTTATCGATTGCAGTAAATGAGACTTAGTTATTTCTTTTTGAGCATGGAATACAAGAGATAAATAGATCTTATTTGTCATGTGTAATACAACGAAAGTTGGAAATAAGTAATAGACGGTAGGAGGAGCATATGAATTACTTGGATTTCTAGAGTGGGAACTTTCTGTGTCAGAGTGGACAGTCCTAGCCGTCCTTGCCCTATATAATAGCTGTGTTTAGTTTCCGTATTAAAAGAAGAGTAAAAGCAGAAGGTAACTAAAAGAAAAACAGTAAGATCTAAAGAACGCAACATATACTCAATAGAAATAAATGAGAATTGCAAAAGAAAAATACATCTTTCCCATAAATTAAGTTTGGAAAAAAGTTTGAAAGGAAATTATTTCTTATGTAAACCATGCTTGCGAAAGGAAATGTGTAGTCTTTCTGTTTTCTACCTTCTTTCTGACATGAGAAATCGAGTTCGGAAAATTAGTTTTTTCTAAAATTCGAACATTAAAAGTTATGTGGTAGGATTTGGACGAAAAATTAGTTGAACTACACCCCTATTCAGTAGGAGAGTGGGAAAAATTGGATGATTTTTTTTTGAGTTTTCAAAAATCGCATTCATATAGAACTTGCAAGTATATTTAGGATGTGTGCATCATATTTTAAAATAAATTTGTAAAGAAGAAAAGTATTCATATATGAGGTACCGCTTAGAAATTCATGTACATGCAAATACTTTGTATTGAATAACACTTTTGCACAAGAATACCGATGGTCGCAAAATTGGATGCACACAAAATGGTTGTGATTGATGCGAGAAATTACATTATTTTACCCTTGTCGAATTTCGGGGATGAAATTTCCTACAGGGTGGAGAATGTAACACCCCACATTTTATTGACAGTTAAATTAAAAGAAATTTAATTGATGACTATAAATACAATGAAAAATGAATTTTTGCTAATGTTGGAATTTGACCACGGAACTTATACCAATGTGTTCGTGGCAATTTTCAGATCAACTTCTATATACAATGTTTTATGAATGGACTTCAAATGGAGAAGTTATAGCCATTTGAAGTTTTTGCATCAGAAACAATTACATATGCAAACATGGAAATTTTATCAATCATAAACATTTGCAATTAATTCATAGGATATTTATAAATGTAGTAACAAATTTAGTATGTTTGTAATGGATGTAACTTATTAAGAGAATTAGATGTAAGAGGAAAAAATATGGGGAATAATTAACATTGCAAACAGAATCAGCTAAAAATTGCAACTAATTAATATGTGAATTAATATTGGAGATTAATATATAACGTGTGTGTGTGTGTTGTGTGTGTGTGTATATATATCAGATGCCTCAATTTAAAGAGGTTTACATATAATGTAACAAATAAATGTTTAAATTCAAATCTGGATAAAAATATATGTATGCATATTAAATGTATATTTGTTAATTGAATGGTGGAATTAATTGGCGTGCCAATACTGAAATGTTACAATGTGTGAAATGTTAATTAAGGAAATTAACTAATAGAGGTGACATGTTAATCTATTAATGGGACTATTAAATCTATAGAAAATGTCAACTAATAAGGAAAAGAGATAATAATTGACCTAGATTTGAATATGTACATATAGGCAGTATATTGCTGCACATAAAAATTAACTGAAGGATCAATTAAGTAGAGGATTAATTAGATAATTGGTGGGCTCCATCTATAGAAGAAAGAACGTAATGCAATTCGTTCCATCGGCCGTCACTTTCTTCATCCCTCTCTTACAGTAAAAAATGGCTTCTTTCTTCATTCTTTTCTCTTATTTCTCACAAATCTTCACCAAATAAAACCAAATAAAATATATGTGAACAAAATAGAGAAATTCAATAAACTAAAGGAAAGAAGTTGTGGAATAGCATAGTAATTTTACAAGATAGGGATTTAAACTAAGGACGATATGTGAGTGGATTTAATTATATATCTTTTACGTTTATGATATATTATCATAAGATTCCCGTTAAATAATTTTATTCTGTATTTATTTCGGTAATTAATTTTGTTAATTAGTTATGCGAGACTGTAAATTGTATAAGTGAGCTTATATTTAATTAATATTAGGCTTGACAGTAGAGAAAGGCGTATGCCTAAAAGTACGAAATTTACAGTTATTTACATCTATTTTAAAGTTGAAATTTAGCCTGTAAATGTTAGCTTCTTTTTATTCATTTTTTACACGAATAAAATAGTAAAAAAAGAATTCGCAAATATAGACTAAAATTGAAGAACACTAGATTTACAGAACTAGACATAATATAAGAAAAGCTGAAATAAAAATAGAACGATAGAAATTTGCAGTATATTATGCTAAAACGGGGAAAAAAATTAAACGGGAAATTTTAATAACTTGATAGGGAAGTTAGTGATAGATTAATTAGTCGGTTTAAAAAAAGAATACATTTCTATAGTTTATTATTTAAATGATAGCGATAAATGTAATTACAAGAATAAAAGAAAGAAAAGAGGAATTAGTGTAAAATAGAGAAACCACTGTATTTTGCACTATCCAAAAAGTAAAGAAATAATAAAAGAAATATCTTGCAGTTACGGATTACTGTTTATAGCATTATTTAGTATTAAAATATGGAAATGGATTTCTAGTACAGTTTTCGTAACCAACCAAATAGAATAGAACTACTTCCTAGAATATAAGAAAATAAAGTAAAGAATTGAAGGAATCAAGTTAATTATTAGACAAGACTAGAAGGTATAAATAGAAATGTACCTAGATATGCATTTACTGCGCCGATAATATAATAAAAGTAAAGTAGTTATTATGATAAGTAAATTTGTGACAATCGGATGTAGCCCAAGCTAAGATTGTCATATAATATAAGAGAATTAAAGAGAATTCAATATCATAATAAAAGAAGACAGACTAGAATAGAAAAGAGACGCTTGCAATTATATTTATAATGTACATATTATAAAAGAAAATAAAAGTGATAATTACAAGTAAAATTATAACATTGGTTATAATTACGTAGAAAGAACATAAAAGGCTTATTTAAGACTTAAATTAAGTTAATAAGCAAATAGAGCAGAAATAATAGAAGAGGCTTATTTTAATAAACTTAAGACTTAAATTAAGTTAACAAGCAAGATAATAGAAGTGACCCATACCAAGAACATTCCCTTTCCGTCGGTAACTGATGGTCTCATAATAGTCAGGTGAAGCTGGGACAAGATTTTATTAATTAGGGTAAATAAGTAGCTAGTAGAATAAGAAAAGTTAACTAAACGCAAAATAAAAGATTAGACTTAGGGTCTAATAAAAGAATGAGTTGCGTTTGAAGCAGCCTAAAGGATGAAGAGCCTAATGAAACAGTTCATCACTGGTTTTAGCACAAAAGAAGCACGTCCAACTTAGTTATTTTAGGTTAGAAGGAAGTACGAGACTTCAACGGGACGTGATGGCACTTTAGGATGGCCCTCCAGGATAGGCAAAGCGGAGCAGTCCTCCAGAGGCAGTTCCGTAGGTGTTCCATCAAAAGAGTATGCCTTGAGTGCATTTTGCATGGCAGGACCATCATAGGCAGTCAAAAGGGGTTGATGTTTGAAGTAGGATATTCGTATGTCCCAGTACTTACAAGTAAGTTTTAGTGTGTAGGACCCAAAAGGATAGTCACATGCAGATATCGAGCCAGCATCAAACCAAGAAGCGAGTTTGAGAAAGACTAGAGTTAAATCAACAGTCCAATGAACCTATCATTATCGAGACATTGGATAAGGGACGCATCCAATTGGATGTTTAGATTGTTTACAATAGGGCACATCCACTTATCTCTTTAGAGGTGTTTCGATTAGTTGAGGGGTGACTGCAAGGGGTCATAGTCACGATAAGAAAATGGAAAGACTAGATAGAATATTTATATTGTAGGTCTAACAATGCAGTCCTTTATAGAAATAGAAAATCCCCAACTGAGTTTCGTATGAGGTAGACCTTATTAAGAGGTATTCAGGGAGTAGACAGAACGATTATATATAGTCCTCAAGGTACGTAATGGGTGGTACATTGTGGATGTTCGAGCATTATATAGACTAGTGTGGATGCAGTTTTAGGTTTTCATAGTAGATGACGGAACATCTATATTGTAGGCCTTACGAGGCAGTCCTTTATAGATGTAGTCACAAAACGCCATAGAAGCAAGACGATGGAGTCCTTTGCGAGGATGATACGGAAGGTACCATTAGTAGTACCTAGAACCGATGAGGTCATTAGGCATATAGCGACACACACACACACACACATATATCATTTATTAGGTTTTAATTTACTAGGGTGTAGATGGTCACGATTCATGCATAAAGGCGTGAGTATTATAAACCTAATAAACTTAATATAACAGTAAATGGAAATAGAACGTTTTATGTAGAATTAAGCTTAGAAGTGTATAATCTGCCCATTCACTAGAACTTAGTTCTATCCCCCTCCTCATAACATCCTACGGGATAGGCAGATGGCAGAGACTTTCCAGCTTTGAGACATTTGTTTTCCAGCTTTGAGACACTTGTCTAGAATGTTATTATATCGGTGAGTGTTTACTTACTATTATATTTTAGTCAGTTCCGTTGTGAGATATTTATTCAAGCTCTAATATATTTTCCTTTGCCTATTTGCAGGATATCAGAAACCCAACTCGGGCTTCAATGAGCTTGGATTTTAGCATTTTTGCTAAAAATCCAGACCCACTAGAATTCAGGTTGTTACATATTTCGTGGGCATGAGGTTTTGCTAAGCGGTTTCTCTATCAATACGGCACAAGTAACTTCAGGAAGATGACTTTTTGGCACTTGATTTCTCTTCCATCTTCTTCTTTGCTAAATAGTCCAAACACTTCTAAATCCATGATCCACTAGATTGTGGTCGGATTTGTGTTGTAATCATTATATTATAGAAAGAATCAATTAAATAATAAGATTAAAGTGGACATAGGCCAAAGTTTGTCGAACCACTATCAATTTGTGTCTTTTCTATTTATTTTACACTCATTTCATTAGATCTGGTGCTTTCAATTGATTCTAGGGTGTTTGTGCCATTTTTGGTACTTTCACCGAGAAAGCGAAAGATTTGACAACCTAAAGCTTGGATTTGAAATTTGAAAGAGATGAAGAGACCTTCTACCAGAGCTATTAAAGGATCAAGTTAACCTGTGCATGGAGGCAGCGAGGAGTGTCCTCAAGTTCAAATCCATCCACCTATGTAACTAGAGAAGAGAGGGAGAGGATGATAGCTCAACACTATTAAATGCTAGAGGGATTCTTCAAAAGAATGGGACAATAAGGAATAGTCGGAGTAGCCAGATCTTAAAATCAATGACCAAAAATCAATGCAGAAGCATACGGAGTTAGAGCAGAGCAAAATACAACGATGCCCCCAAAACTAGGATAAGTTTGTAAAGACATGAATCATGTCAATATCGACATGAATTTACTTGGAGGCATGGTCGATTCAAATTTAGGATGAGTTCTAATGCTTAGAATGGGAGATGCTTAAGCAAGAAAGGCATATGTGAATGCATAACAATAGGAGTTGGAACCAAAAGCTCATCGTAATAACCGAGGGAAGAACAAAGCTAGGGTCAGAGACTTCCATTGGATTATAGTCTCATGATCAGGATGGATTGGAGTCGGGTTTGATTCCCTTACTTCACTTTTTGTTTTTTAAAGTAATAATGCAATATTACAATTAAACCGCTTAAACGTGTACAAGATCTTGATCGGTCCCTAGGCACGCTCTGAATGGGAAGTCTGAAGGTTATCCTTGATAGGGTTAAGTGTTTTGATGTTTGCTAGATGCCTTGGCTTAGGCTTGATGAGTGATGACTAACACCGATTAAGAAACACCATCGGGGATTGATGACCCCCTGAAATTGGTTAGGATTTTATAAACTACTTGAATGTAATACTGATATTGATTGAACATATGTAGTCTCGTCCAAAGAGACGGGGTAATGACCATAAGGTGCAAGTTCCCTTGCCTAAGAAGAGCGAGTGGGTGTACTTGTACAGGGAAATAAGTCCTCCTACTAGAGAGTAAGCGGATGGATTTGCTTGCTGTTGAGTTTCCTCATTGAAGAGCGAACAGATTGGACGTAGCAAGGATCAGAAGAGATCGTAACCTGTACTAGATGATTAAATGATTTAGAGAGATCAAACCCTGGATTGGATGTTAAATGTTCCCTAGAGATCAAACCCTACATTGGATGTTAAACGATGTGGAGAGATCAAATCCTAGTATGGATGATAAAAGATCTAGAAAGGTTGAACCCTAGTTTGGATGATTAAAGATCCAGCAAGGTAAGACCCTAGAGTGATGTTAACTCGACCTTATGATTTGAATGCCTTGTAATCAGAATAAAATCGATAAACTTGGGATGAATATGGGACGATTTTGATATACGATATGACAACTTCGGATGAAAATGAACTGATTATGATTTATGACTAACACTTAAGTAAGAATTAGAGTCCTTAGAAATGACGGTCATGAATGACCTTAGATTTTTTGGTGAATCCGAAGGAACTGGATGATTCACCATAACTTGAATCGATGGATAGCTGGAGAGCTCGATTGCCAGTGATTGATTGCCATTGCTGAAGCTTATTCTTGAGCAGAGCACACCATACATTCATAGAACATACTTTGGAGGGCAAGTGTTATCCGGCTTTTTAACCAATAATATTTTCACTAAAGTCAGAGCATTAAGATGAAGACAAACAATTCACAGGCTTATGGACATGCTTAGAAGGGCAATAGGAACACAATCATAAGATTCTAAATGCGTTGGACTAGAAGGGGCCACTCGGTATCGAGTCCTATCACTTGGAACCGATAAATGTTTCTCCATATGGGCCTCCCAAAACCCTTTTACATGTGGTATTATCCCGAATGATCATCATGGAGTGATTTTCTCAAGAAATAAAAGAATGACTTCGAGGATTTTTTGAAGAAAAACAAAGAACTAAAAGCGATATCAGAACCTCTCAGAAACAACCCTATCTTAAAGGAAAAGGGTTCGGAATACAACAAATAGGAGATACAAGGCTAATGGAAAGAAGAATGGGAGGTTTCCCCCGGAAAAACTAGTCGGTACCAATCAAAACCGGTTGGCACTGAATGGATTTTATTAGTAATTGCACCCAGTTACTTAGTCCTGCATACTCGGATCTAGATCTGGACTTGATATTTCGCGGGCCTCCAGTTCTGCTAGGCGGTTTCCCTATAAATATAGCACATATAGCTTCAGGAAGAGGACTTTTTAGCACTTGATTTCTCTTCCATCTTCTTTTTCCCCAAATACTCCAAACACTCCCAAATCTGTGATCCACTAGATTGAGGTCGGATTTGAGTTATAATTTTTGTATTCTAGAGAGAATCAATAAAATAATAAGATTAAAGTGGACGTACATCTGAGTATTCACCGAACCACTAAAAATATTGTGTCTTTTGTATTGCTTTTACATTTATTTCATTAAATTTGGTGCTTTGAATCGATGGGGGGGGGGGGTTGTGCCTTTTTGGTGCTAACATTTTTGGAGCTTTAACTGAGAAAGAGCTAGATTTGAAAATCTAAAGCTTGGATCTAAAATTTGGAAGAGATGAAGAGGCCTTCTACCATCATAGGGCTAAATCAACCACTGCATGGGGGCAGCCGACAGGTGTTCTTAAGTTCAAACATTTGTGGGACCAGAGAAGTGATGGAGATGATAATAGCTTAACTACATGAAATGCTGTAAGGATTTGGATTTTTCTAAAGGATAGGACAACAAGGAACGGCCGTATCATTTGGAACTCAAATTCAAATGCTAGTAATCACTGTAGTAGCATTTGGAGTTACAACAGAGGAAAATACATCTGAACCCTCAAAACCAGAACAAGTTAGTGCAGAACGGAATCATGTCAGTATTGACATGAATTTACTCTAGGGCAAGGTCGATTCAGATTTAGGATTAGTTCTAATGCCTAGAACATGAATGTTGAAACTAGAAAGGTAGATCAAAATGCGAATTCACAATAGCAGGAGTTGGAACCAGAATCTGCTTTTGGAACGGGAGGTGGGTTAGGATGAAGCTACAGATCATGTACTTCCATTGGATGATATCCTTTTGGTCAGGATGGACCGGGGTCAGGTTTTATTCCCTTACTTTGCTTTATTTTTTAAATAAATAATGAAGTATTACTATCAGGCCACTTACACGTGTATGAGATCCTAATCGGCCCCCAGGCACGCTCTGAGTAGGAAATCTTAAGGTAATCCTTGATAGGATTAAGTGTTTTGACATTCGCTAGATGCCCTAACTTAGGTTTCATGAGTGATGATTGACATCGATTTGGAAACATCAACAAAGATTGATGATCTCCTAAAATTGGTTAGGATTTTATAAACCACTTGAACATGATGAATGATGTTGATTAAACATGGTAGTCTCGTCCGAAGAGATGGGGGGATGACCATAGGGCGCTGGTTCCCTTATCGAAGAGAAAGTGGATGGATTCGTACAGGAAAGTAAGTCCCCTTACCAAAGACTAAGCGGATGGAGTTTCTTGGATGTCGAGTCGCTCGTCGAAAAGTGAGCGAATTGGACTCAGTAAGGATCCAAGGAGACCGAATATATTGGATGTTAAGTGATCTGAAGATGTCAAACCCTATATTAGATGTTAAATGATCTGGAAAGATCAAACCCTAGATTAAATGTGAAATGGTCCGAAGAGATCAAACCCTATTTTGGATGACAAATGATCTAAAGAGATTGAACCCTAGTTTGGATGATGAATGATCCAGCATTACCGGACCATAGAGTTGATGTTGACTTGACCTTACGATTTGAACACCTTGTAATCTGACTAAAACGGATAAATCCCAAAAGAACACAAGATGATTTAGATATACGAAATGACAACTTCGGTAGAAAACAGACTGATTATGATTTATGACTAACACTTAAGCAAGGACTAGAGTACTTAGCTATGATGGTCGGGAATGACCAGGGATTAGCTGGTGAATCCGAAGGGATCGGATGATTCACCATAACTTGGATCAATGGATAGCTGGAGAGCTCGATCGCCACTATTGAAGCTTATTCTTAAGCAAAACACATCCTACATTCATAAGACATACTTTGGGGGCAAGTGTTATCTGACTTTTTGACCATGTAGATTTTTACTAAAGTCAAAGCATCAATATGAAGATGAAACAATTCACGGGCATAGGGATTTGCTTAATAGGAACACACTCAAGATATTCCAGAGGTGTTGGTCCAAAAGGGACCACTCGGTACCGAGTCCTACCACTGACCACTTTTCTCTCTATGCGGGACTCCAAAAACCCTTGTACATGGATCACTATCCCTAGAGATCGTCATGGAGTGCTTTTCTCAAGGAATAGAAGAACAACTCCGATGATTTTCTGATGAAAAGTAGACAAGTATAAGCAGCATCAGAACCTCTCTGAAATAACCCAATCTTAAGGGAAAATTGTTTAAAACATAACAGATTAGAGATAGAAGGATAATAAAAATAAGAAGGTGAGGTTTCTGTGTGAAAAAACTAGTTGGTACTGATCAAAACCACTCGGTACCGAGTGTCTTTGATTTGTAGTTTGGCTCGATTACTTACTCCTGCATATCAGATTTAGATCTAGACTTGATATTTCACGAGACTCTAGTTCTGCCATTTTTGGTGCTTACAACTCCCATCGCTAGAGAGCGAATGGATGGACATGCTCGGATAGTGAGTCCCATCATCGAAGAGTGAGTGGATGGACATGCTTAGATGACGAGTCCCCTCATTGGAGAGTAAGTGGCCGGATGCGCTCGATTATTGGGTCCTCCTACTAAAGAGCGGGCATATTAGGCTTAATTTGGATATATGATTTCATGATTGGGAAAGATGAAAGTTGAAAAGGATATCAATTGTACGACCAAGAGAGATCAAAAATTTAAATGGATATTGATTATGTGATCCAAAAAGACCATAAACTAGACTGCATGTGATAACCCGGATTTTTGAACATCTGATAGTTGAGTAATTATCTGGTTTATAGATTGAACAAATAAGAATTTTGATAATAAAAGGTATCTGGATATGTAAATAAATTTGAAAACAAAGGATATCTGTAATATTCCAGAAAATTTGAAGCAAATTCAAATGTGACAATCTCTTCTATAAATTATTTAAAATTAGTAAAATTGTTACTTATTTCAAAACAAATAATAATGATTGTTTATATATAAATATAAATAGATTTTAAATAGAATTATTATACACAAATGCAAATTTGATTTGTTAAAATTATATGTATATATCAAATTGATTTTTTTAAATTGAATTTGAAATTGAATATTTAAATTGAAATTCAAAGGATAGTTATTTATATCTTAAATCATACTTTGGTTTTAAAGTGTATTTTTATGATTTTATTTAGGATATAATTTTTTTTATATAAATTTCTTTTTAAAGAGATTTATTTATATAAATAAAATATGTATTTATAAATTGGAAAATTAATTTTAAAAGCTTTTAAAAATCTATTTTTGCATGAAAACTACATGTGTTAACTTATGATCACTCCTAAATACATGTTTTGATAAATTAAATGAGTTTAGTGACAAGTGTCACATTTTATTTTATTTTCTTTGATTTTAATAAATCAAAAAATTAAATCTATAAAATTTTACCTCTTCATCTTCATTCATTTTTTCCCTCTCATTTTCTAAAAAACAAAAGAAATAAACCATTACCAAAACCTGTAACAAATTCAGTAAAAACTAAATCAAGATGTAAGTCATCTTCTTGCAAATTCAAATTTCAAAAGAAGATCAAATCTTCTAGCCAAGTTAATCTTAGACCTGGAAATCTGCAACCTCAGATCCACTTAGTTAACAAGAACGAATCAAAATTCAAAGCTTAAAGCAACTCTGCAAATTCAGTTTTTAAAATCATTGCAGTTCAAAGTCTTCCAGTTGCAAGGCATTTTTTTCAAACAACTCCCAAACTGCTCTGTTCAAATGATGCAAGGTGAGTAAACAAATTTTTAATCTATTCTCAGTTTGGTTGCATGTAGAGAATCTTGAAGTGATAACATGATTATTTTATATGATCATATGATAAATCGAATGGGTGTGCTTGTTTGTTTGCAAGATATTGTTCTGTTATTGTGTACAGGGTTTAAAATCTGAAAGAAATTATTATTATTCCTTTTCTGATCTTCTGTAGGATATAATGTATAAACAAGTTATGGTTGTTATAGCATGGTATGAATTTTAAAAATAATTGCAAGCTAAATTTGAGGCTCGATTTAATAAAAAGAAAGAAAAACAGTAGTATATAAATTATATCAGAAATTTGCCTTGAATAATATCTGGATTTAAGTATATAATCGTTTTAGGTTTTGAAATCTAAGATTTATAAAAAGTAAATCATGATTTTTACGGTGATAAATCAATTTTTTTTTGGAGATGAACGTTAGTTAGGTTTCAAGAGAATTTTGGTAGATGGTGTGGTTTTGGGGGTCGGGGTTGCCGATGAAGCAAGCTTGGTGATCGGCGACGTGGGTAAAAATGGTCTGTGGATTTTTAAGCTTCGGTGGCGGCGGGCATCGTCGTTGTAGGGTTTTGAGAGCCGAAGGGTATGTCTAATTTCGCATTGGTTTGGCGATGTCAATGGAGCACTTGAGTTCACCGGTCATGGGGAAAACGAAGCATGGACTTTGGAGAACTTGTAGGCGGAGCATCGTAGTTTCAGTTGAAGAGGAGTAAGGTTGAGGAGGTTATGGGTCGACTGGATTTGTTTCAGTTGTTCCCGATTTTCTCGATTCAATTTCAAAGATTTTGCCTATGATTTGGTGATCGGGATGGGAAGAGAAGGCCGTAGGCATCATGTCGGAGGTGAACGAGGAGGCCGATCGGTCGTCGTTAATGGGTGCAGGTGCGCAGGATATCTACTGTGTCAGTTTTGCTAGTGGAGTTTTCCTTCGGTTTTTGTCTCAGGAAAAGGAAGGCTGGGCACGGGTGTTGCTTCATGATTTTTCGCGTGAGCATTCTTCAACTCATAGCAGATTAAAAAGAAACAGAATGAAGAAGAGGAGAGATCAGGGTGAAGGTTTTTGCTCGAAGGGATACTCAGAGTTATGGCTGTTTTGCTCGAGTGTGAATTTGAGATTTTCTTGTGAGTGATGTTCCAGGTTTTTTTTAAAAATAAATAAATAAAAATAAAGTGTTTTCTTGGGTAAAGACTCGAGTACTATACGGGTTGGACCCGAAGTTTAATTTAAACAGTTTTTAAAGTTAAATATAAACAAGTTTTAAAATTAAAATGAATTTAGTTTAAAACTGTTATACGATAGATGTTTTAAAATATGATTTAAGAAGTGGTATGATTGGTTAACTTACTTTTTTAAATACTCAATATTATTTTAAAATTAAGTGATTTAATTAAGTAAGTTAATTTTAAAGATAAATGGTTTATCTTAAGGGTAATTAAGACCTTGGATGATTAAGGATTAATTGGATTAATAAGGTAATTAAAGAGTAATTTATTTATTTAATTAATGATAAAAGGGCGGTTAATTAATTAATTTTAAATTAATTAATTAGAGATTAATTAATTTATAATTAAGGATAAATTACGTAGAGATAAATTGCTTAAATGATAAAAGTAATTAAAAGATAAATTTGTTAAGGATTAATTAATTTAATTAGTAATTAAAGGTTAAATTTATTAATAATTAAAGGTTAATTAAGAATAATTAACCAATGAGATAATTACTTGATGAAGTAATTAATTGAAGAGAAATTACTTAATGGAAGTAATTAGGAATTAATTACTTAGAATAAGTAACCCAAGGATTGATTGATTAAGGTACTAATCAATGGTTAGTTAGTTAATAGTAAAGGACAATTAATCAATGTAAATGATTATAGGATAATTAATTTGAGAAATTAATTAAGGATAAATAAATCATTGTTAATTACTTTATAAGAGCAATTAAGGGATTATTTAATGTATGGGTGAAGGTTAATTAATTTGTGTAATTATTAAGAGTTAATTACTCATTGTAGTTAAAGGATAATTAGTCAAGGGAGATTGATTAAGATGGATAATTAAAAGATGATTAATTAATTGATTTGTAATTAATTAATGTTAAGTAAAGGTAATCCAAGTGATTAAGTTAGTGATTAATTTAATTAGAGATAAATTAAATTAATTTTGGAAGTGATCAATCTTGCTTATGAATGATTGAATAACGTAAATTCCATGAATTGGTTGATATCTCTGATATGAAATGTTTATTGATATGTTTGGATAGACAGTGATAGTGTGGTTATCTATCGTTGATGAATTGCTGTGTATAAAAGTGACATCTTGTATTTTAAGTTGAGTCTTATTTCACTTAAATAACTTGGGTTAAGATGGTATTGAATTCAAAGAGACTGGGGTCGGGTATCAGTAAATACCCGAATCCACTTCGATTTGTAACATACAATGATTCTTTATAGATTGATATGTGTAATAAATAGGCTAAGATGAAATAATTCAAGTGGCCTGGACCATTGAAACTAAGTAAGGGTACTTAAAGGTTGATTTGTGAATTAAGTATTGAATATAACAAGTTAAGAACTCGTAGGAAAGTAGGAGTTAACCCGGGTTTTTAAATATGCTTTGTAATTTCATGTTATATAGTTTACTTACGCTGGTTTCCATCCTGACCCGAGTGTTACTTTGATGTAATGCTCGGGTCAGATCGAGTATTACAGAATTTCAGGTAAGGACGTTCTGGAGCTCTGGAGGCGAGCTGGATGGCAGGAACGTATGGAGAGTGTTCCGCTGTGTATATTATTATAGTTATCTGAGACATGTTGATTATTATTGTCCAGTATTTTGTGGAATGTTGTAACCCTGATGTATTGAAAATGTAAAATAACAATTACAGCTTTCTTTGTATAACCGTTATTTTATGTGATATTATATTTTATCCGCTGCGAATGTGAGAATCTGTGTTTTGTTTCTGTTTCTTCTTCTCTTTTCTTTTCTTCTTTTCCTAACTATCTGGAATTTTCTGGATCGAAATTCCGGGTTGTTACATTTGGTAACAGAGAAGAAGGTTAAGCGAGAACCTTGGCTCTGGTGGGATTACTTATTAAGGATAGGGACAGTGGTACCGTAGAATGAGTTGAGTGTAATATATATGAGAGAATGTACTTGTTATTTTCTTATATAATGGTTTAAAAGTAAATGATTCTTGTATAAGATTATATTTTATAAAGTAACGATTCTTCTAACCACTATATATTAAGGTAATTCTTTGTTGTATTATTTGAAATAAAACAATGAGAATTAAGTGGAATAGTAATACAACTAAATTTAAATTGAATAAAGATAATTTTTAAATGGATTCAAACTGAAATTAAAATCTTGAATTTGGGAAAGAGTTTCAGAATAAGATAATAATGAATTGGTTTCCAGATATGACAATCTTGGTTATTATCATAAATGATTGTTGTATTTAATAGTAAAATGTGTATTAATAAGTAAGCAAAATGAAATGTTTTAGGGAAGTAAAACATTTAGGCAAGTATGACTTATAAATTGGAATTAAAGATGATCTGAATTTTGAAGTTTTAAATCTGGGTTCAGAATTTGAAAATTGTTTCAAAGTGATAAAGAAATGTTATTTAATATATTTGAATGAAAGAGTCCTATTTCAAACAAGAGTTGTTTGAAAATTTAAAGAAATTTGTTTTAAATTAAAAACTAAAGGTGGTTTAAAATAATAAGTATATATGAGGAATATGCATAATATCAGTGATGGTTTGAAATAGACTCTAAATGTTGAATATTAATTTTTTTATTTGGAATGAGATGAGAAAACCCAAAGTGATATAAATTTTAAACTTATAAGCGGGAAAGAATTTTGAAGTTTGAAGTGGGAATTCAAATTTGAGTAAGGTTAACGAGATTTAAATTGAATTTAACTTAGAAAAAGTTAAATAAGTTTGAATGAACAACCGGATTTGGAAATTCACAATGAAAATTGGGATTTAATTTGGGAAGTTAAATGGTTGATTTGAATGGGAGTTATGAGTGATCTTAAAATGGGTTTGAGATTTGGTAATTGAAATGGATGGATGTTTTAAAATAATTTGAATGATACCATCCTGTTGTTATTAATAATCTTTAAGCTGAAATTAGATTTGTTTAAATGAATAAAGAAATGGGGTATGGAACTTTAAATTGAACTGATTGGAAATGGAGATTGGAAATTGAACAGTTTGACTCTGGACTATTTTCAAAATAAATTGTTTAATATAAAACTATTTACTATACAACTTTTTTTTTAAACCTGAAACAATCTTATACTTGTTTTACAATTATTTTTGGAACTATTTAACAATTTTTTTCAATTGTTTTATAAACTAATTACTGCTTTTCAACTACTTTATAGCGAATTTCTATTTTTCAACTATTTTACAATTATTTGAAATTTCTATAACTATTTGATTATTTTCCAACTATTTTACAGTTACTTAACTATTTTACAGTTATTTTACAAGCAAGTAATTATTTTCAACTACTTATCTATTCTTAATTTTTCAAGCTATTTTCTAAATTTAAACTGACCAGATTTCAAACTGTTTATGATTAAATATTCATTTGAGGAAAGAATTGAGGGGATAATCCAAACGGGATTTAAGTGATGGTGAATAAGTGAATGAAAATTAAAGTGAATGTGAATTGAAAGGGGATTGATTTGGCTAATAATCAATGAGGATAAATATGTCGGATGTACATATATTATTCTATTCGCATAGTGATTTGATCCCGATTCGAGTATAAAATTTCGAGATAGTTTATCGATCCGAGTTGGGGTTTTTCACTCGATTTTTGACGGCGAACCTTGATATGGATTGTTGATTGGTTCTGGATATTCTCTATCATAGTTATGACTATGCAAGGAGAATGATGGTTTCTGATCAAGAAACCAGATCTGAGTCCGCACTAGGTAGTCGATGGACGATACTAGTTCGGAAGTGAAATTGTGCGATCGAGTGAGCGATCGGATTGATATAGCATACGGATGATATGTGTACATCATACGGATTTGAATGAAATTGATACTGGAAATTTGTGGATTAGAAATGTGAAATGGTTTTTGAAATGAAATAAATATTTTGTGAAATATATGATGAAGTAAAGTGGAAATTGGATATTTGTATGATAAAAATTTACTTTATGGAAGTAAGTAATTTGGTAAGTGATTTTATAGAATAATCAAATTTGAATATTTGATTTTGAATAAACAAAGTTATATATCTTTGTTATATAAGATAAATATCCTCTTATTGAACCTTTTGCCAGAAGAAAAGGGTTTTTGAAAGTAATTGAAGGATAAAAGGGAATTTATATAAGTTTGAAGTGATCCAAAGATTTTTTAAAGTTATATATATATATATATATATATATATATATATATATATATATATATATATATATATAAAGGATCCTATGAGGATTTTGGGAAAGGTTTTTGAAACCTATGGATTTGGAAAGGCTTTTGATTTTTGGGTAAAATCAATATTGGAATTTGGAAAGCCTGGTTTGAGAATTATCGATTTTGGGATAATTGATTTTGAGAAAGGAAATTTACATGAGATTCATACTGGGTGTATGATTTGGAAGATACTATACGTGTATAGTATAAAGTGTTTTGAAAATGGCTCTGGGAAAAAAGGCGCTCCCTTGAAATGAACTTCTCAGGAGTGCCACAGGATGGTACTGCCTTGAACCCTAAGGGGGGTTCTAAAGTTGATCCTGTGAGGAGTCCGGACAACACTAGTTCCTGAGGATCATGTGTAGTGTGTAGCGAAAGTCGAGGGCATTGACGCCTACAGAGGCATTTGGGTTATACTTTGACGACTGTGTAACTCGATGTCACTGCGATCTACTGCAGACCATAGCGAAAGTCGTGTGTGCCGTTGGGAGCCAACCGTCTACGTTTGATTTTACATCGGTAGACTGCGACCTATGGTAATATAGCGAAAGTCGTGTGTGCTGCTGAGAGCCAACAGTCTACGTTTGATTTTATATCGGTAGACACCTATAAAGACATAGCGAAAGTCGAGAGGCCGTGAGAGCCTAAGGCTGCATTGGGACTTGACTGATGTAGTCTGCGACCTATGTGGGAGTGGAGAAGTTTCATTCTTTCGGCAGCGAAAATCGAGGGCGATGATGCCTACAATTACATGGACTTTTTTTGTGATGGCAACGTAACCCTGGAATGTAACTGCGATCTACCGCGGGTTCCATGGCGTAATCGAGGGGCGCGGAGTGCCTACAGTTACATGGACTTTTCTACGATGGCAACGTAACCCAGGATGTAACTGCGACCATGGATGGGGGTGATGATTTCCAAAGCATTCTCACCAAAGATATTTCCTCTATTTTCAAAATGTTTTCTATATTTTCAATAAAATTATTTTCCAAGTATTTTCACTAGGTGTTGAAAACGGGTTTACCAAGTACTTATAGATTTTCAGTCTCACGCCTGATCAACGTATGACTGAATTTCTGTGAGAACAAGGATGGACTAGTTGAGACATCGAGTTATAAAAGTATCTTTTAAAATAAAATAAAAACTAAACTACTTTATAATATTTTGAAGTGTTTTAAATTTTTTATCAAAGAGGAATTTTTCTGATAATAACCATTCTAATAAATTCTGGCTTCGTTCCTTTTTGAGGACGAAAAGATTCTAAGGGGGAGGAATGTGATGACCTGGATTTTTGAACATCTGATAGTTGAGTAATTATCTGGTTTATAGATTTAACAGATAAGAATTTTGAAAATAAAAGGTATCTGGATATGTAAATAAATTTGAAAACAAAGGATATCTGTGATATTCCAGAAAATTTCAAGCAAATTCAAAATGTGATAATCTCTTCTATAAATTATTTAAAATTAGTAAAATTGTTGTTTATTTCACAAAAAATAATAATGATTGTTTACATATAGATATGAACAGATTTTAAATAGAATTATTATATACAAATGGAAATTTGATTTGTTAAAGTTATATGTATATATCAAATTGATTTTTTTCTAAAACGAATTTGAAATTTAATTTGAAATTGAATATTTAAATTGAAATTCAAAGGATAGTTATTTATATCTTAGATCATACTTTGGTTTTAAAGTGTATTTTTATAATTTTATTTAGAATATAAAATTGTTTCATATTAATTTCTTTTTAAAGAGATTTATTTATATAAATCAAATACATATTTATAAATTGAAAAATTAATTTTAAAAGCTTTTAAAAATCTATTTTTGCATGAAAACTACATATGTTAACGTATGATCACTCCTAAATACATATGTGAATAAATAAAATGAGTTTAGTGACAAGTGTCACATTTTTATTTTATTTTCTTTAATTTTAATAAATAGAAAATTAAATCTATATAACTTTACTTCTTCATCTTCATTCATTTTTTCCCTCTCATTTTCTAAAAAACAAAAGAAATAAACCATTACCAAAACCTGTAACAAATTCAGTAAAAACTAAATCAAGATTCAAGTCATCTTCTTGCAAATTCAAAGTTCAAAAGAAGATCAAATCTTCTAGCCAAGTTAATCTCAGACCTGGAAATCTGCAACCTCAGATCCACTCAGTTAACATGAACGAATCAAAATTCAAAGCTTAAAGCTACTCAGCAAATTCAGTTTTAAAAATCATTGCAGTACAAAGTCTTCCAGTTGCAAAGCATTTTTTTTCAAACAACTCCCAAACTGCTCTGTTCGAATGATGCAAGGTGAGTAAACAAACTTAATCTATTCTCGGTTTGGTTGCATGCAAAGAATCTTGAAGTGATTACATGATTATTTTATATGGTCACATGTGTATATATGATAAATCGAATGGGTGTGCTTGTCTGTTTGCAAGATATTGTTCTGTTATTGTGCACAGGGTTTAAAATCTAAAAGAAATTATTATTATTTCTTTTCTGATCATCTGTAGGATATAATGTATAAACAAGTTATGGTTGTTATAGCATGGTATAAATTTTAAAAATAATTGCAAGCTAAATTTGAGGCTGGATTTAATAAAAAGAAAGAAAAACAGTAGCATATAAATTATATCAGAAATTCGCCTTGAATAATATCTGGATTTAAGTATATAATCATTTTAGTTTTTGAAATCTAAGATTTATAAAAATTAAATCATAATTTTTACGGTGATAAATCAAAGGAAATTTGGAGATGAACGTTAATTGGGTTTCAAGCGAATTCTGGTAGATGGTGTGGTTTTGGGGGCCGGGGTTGCTGATAAAGCAAGCTTGGTGATCGGTGACGTGGGTAAAAATGGTCAGTGGATTTTTAAGCTACGGTGGCGGCGGGGCATCGTCGTTGTAGGGTTTTGAGAGCTGAAGGGTATGTCTAATTTCGCAGTGGTTTCGCGATATCAATGGAGCACCGGAGTTCACTAGTCATGGGGAAAACGAAGCATGGACTTTGGCGAACTTGTAGGCGGAGCATCGTAGTTTCTATTGATTGGAGGAGTTAGGTTGAGGAGGTTATGGGTCGACTGGTTTCGTTTCAGTTGTTCCCGATTTTCTCGATTCAATTTCTAATATTTTGCTTAAGTTTTAGTGATCGAGATGGGAAGAGAAGGCCGTAGGTGTCATGTCAAAGGTGAACGAGGAGGCAGATCAGTCGTCGTTAGTGGGTGCACAGCATATCTACCGTGTCAGTTTTGCTAGTGGAGTTTTCCTTCGGTTTTTGTCTCGGGAAAAGGAAGGCTGGGCATGGGTGTTGCTTCGTGATTTTTCGCGTGAGCATTCTTCAACTCATAGCAGATTAAAAAGAAACAGAAAAAAGAAGAGGAGAGATCAGGGTGGAGGTTTTTGCTCGAAGGGATACTCGGAGTTATGGCTGTTTTGCTCGAGTGTTAATTCGAGATTTTCTTGTGAGTGATGTTCCAGGGTTTTTCTTTAAAATAAATAAAAATAAAGTGTTTTCTTGTGTAAAGACTCGAGTACTATACGGGTTGGACCCGAAGTTTAATTTAAACAGTTTTTAAAGTTAAATATAAACAAGTTTTAAAAATTAAAATGAATTTAGTTTAAAACTGTTATACGATAGTTGTTTTAAAATATGATTTAAGAAGTGGTATGATTGGTTAACTTACGTTGTTAAATACTCAAGTTATTTTAAAATTAATTGATTTAATTAAGTAAGTTAATTCTAAAGATAAATGGTTTATCTTAAGGGTAATTAAGACCTTGGACGATTAAGGATTAATTGGATTAATAAGGTAATTAAAGAGTAATAATTAATTTAATTAACGGTAAAAGGGCAATTAATTAATTAATTTTCAATTAATTAATTAGAGATTGTAATTAAGGACAAATTACTTAGAGATAAATTGCTTAAATGATAATTACTTAATGTAAGTAATGAAAAGATAAATTTGTTAAGGATTAATTAATTTAATTAGTAATTAAAGGTTAAATTTATTAATAATTAAAGGTTAATTAAGAATAATTAACCAATGAGATAATTACTTGATTAAGTAATTAATTGAAGAGAAATTACTTAATGGAAGTAATTAGGGATTAATTACTTAGAATAAGTAACCCAAGGATTGATTGATTAAGGTACTAATCAATGATTAGTTAGTTAATGAGTAAAGGACAATTAATCGATGTAAGTGATTATAGGATAATTAATTTGAGTAATTAATTAAGGATAAATAAGTCATTGTTAATTACTTTATAAGAGGAATTAAGGGATTATTTAATGTATAGGCGAAGGTTAATTAATTTGTGTAATTATTAAGAGTTAATTACTCATTGTAATTAAAGGGTAATTAGTCAAGGGAGATTGATTAAGATGGATAATTAAAAGATGATTAATTAATTGATTTGTAATTAATTAATGTTAGGTAAAGGAAATCCAAGTGATTAAGTTAGTGATTAATTTAATTAGAGATAAACTAAATTAATTTTGGAAGTGATCAATCTTGCTTATGAATGATTGAATGATGTAAATTCCTTGAATTGGTTGATATCTCTGATATGAAATGTTTACTGATATGTTTGGATAGACAGTGATAGTGTGGTTATCTATCGTTGATGAATTGCTGTGTATAAAAGTGACATCTTGTATTTTAAGTTGAATTTTATTTCACTTGAATAACTTGGGTTAAGATGGTATTGAATTCAAAGAGACCGAGGTCGGGTATCAGTAAATACCCGAATCCACTTCGATTTGTAACCTACAATGATTCTTTATAGATTGATATGTGTAATAAATAGGCTGAGATGAAATAATTCAAGTGGACTGGACCATTGAAACTAAGTAAGGGTACTTAGAGGTTTATTTGTGAATTAAGTATTGAATATAACAAGTTAAGAACTCGTAGGAAAGTACGAGTTAACCCGGGTTTTTAAATATGCTTTGTAATTTCATGTTATATGGGTTTACTCATGCTGGTTTCCAGCCTGACCCGAGTGTTACTTTGATGTAATGCTCGGGTCAGACTGAGTATTACAAAATTTCAGGTAAGGACGTTCTGGAGCTCTAGAGGCGAGCTGGATGGCAGGAACGTATGGAGAGCGTTCCGCTGTGTATATTATTATAGTTATCTGAGACATGTTGATTATTATTGTCCAGTATTTTGTGGAATGTTGTAACCCTGATGTATTGAAAATGTAAAATAACAATTACAGCTTTCTTTGTATAACCGTTATTTTATGCGATATTATATTTTATCCGCTGCGAATGTGGGAATCTGTGTTTTGTTTCTGTTTCTTCTTCTCTTCTCTTTTCTTCTTTTCCTAACTATCTGTGTGACGACTCGGATTTTGCCGGCTCAAAAATCGACATCCATACTTCAAATCGTACTCGAATGTCATAGATTCGACCGTTCAAATCCGATTCGCCGGAGCTTATAACAGTCATTAAGTAAACAACACAGCGGAATAAAAGAATAATACATTGATATACATTTTTGATACAATATCTGATACAACAGATGATCCAATAGATATCAATATACAACAGAGATATGATACAATAAAATAGCAGCGGAAAGAAAATAGATAATATTTAACAGCGGAACAAATAACTCTAAGATAGTCTTCAACGAAGAACTCCAAATCGGAACTGTAACTCCATTTCCAAGAATCAATCCAGCAGTAGCTCGAACTCCCAATAACATATCACCAAGCTCAGCAAGACTGGTGTGGTCCAAAGACTGAACCAACTCCAGATAATCCACTACACCTGACTATCTGAAAAACCCAACTCTAGACTGCTCGTGTAGAAATATAATGAGCACCCAGAGTTTAGGAAAGAAACGATAAACTCCGGATCAGTCGTGGGACTGGTGTGAGCAACAAAAATAGTTTATCTTTTAAAACATTCAAAGAAATATTTTAAAGTTAATTCGCAATGCTTTTGAAAAATGAGACTACCATAAGGCCTCCCGCACACACACACAATGCAAACGCAGAATCAGAGGAGATTTCTCCTTATGATAGTCAAAGATGCTTGATACGCATTAAAAAGAAACACTTGATATTATTACTAGTGCATAGTGTAGGAAAAATTCATTTCGAAAGTAGAATATAAATCTTAGCCAACATACGACCATTATCGTATGCCTACTATAGCTAACCATGTTCAATAGCAGGTTACCGCCACATTCCATGGCAGGTTATACAACTAATACTGTACAAGGTTCGTATTGTTTCTTTGGATTTCCAACGAATGATCAGGCCAAGGAACTTCCCATTGCCACATGAGAATGCCTCTGGATGGACATCCCCGAGAACCAAACCGGATCTCTACCAACACAAGGCCGGGTTACCCCTAACTGAGTAACAACTGACCGAATATGCCATCCCCCGGTCCTTTGGGACCTTTATCCGAGAGCTCTCTAATCAATTCACACAATCATAACAAAGTGTTTTCAACATGAGTAAGTATCTGGGCTCCATACCATGATACCACCCTTTTCCAGAAGGAAATGCACACATCCTAAAGGGCGCTACCCCTCATAACCTTGCTGCTTCTTTCCTGTTTTGACCATTCCCGAGGTGTGAGGCCCGACGAAGTCACGTCCACAAAAACATACTTTATACAAAAGCCATGCTTTGGGTCAACAAATGATCAACACAATGATCACAAGGATAGACGATCAAATAAACGATCCTATCACAAATAATCAACACAATGATCATTTCACAGCAACACTCAGCATGTCACATTACCAAATTGGGAATATATCGCTGATAACCTTCAACTATATAACCTCTGAGCTCGTACGTCTCAGAGAAGGGTGTTAAGCTAAGAGAATAAATTCTCCGCCACCAACAGAAATATATTTGAAAGAAATCGGCTTTATATCTCAATTTGTAATGTCAGACATACAATCCATACAAGTCTGTTCTGGGATCGAACAGAACCGAAGGCACTTACAAAGAAGTCCTTGCAACCCGGATATTCACAATCCCGATTGGATTTTCCCATCACTTAGGGAGTTTCTATACCGGCGCGACTCGGTGCAGAAACAATCGATAGGTCATCCTATCGCTTTCGCAAATACTCGGTCTTCATCACCGGTCTTCAAATGCTATCCATAACGATGTATCATATATTCGGAATGGGTTATACGTCACAAAGGTCTTTTCCCGGCTAAACCGAATAGTGAGCATGATATTTCAAAAACAAATGGATAATGGGATTTCAATTAAGTCACAACTTAATAATTCAAACTTTCTTTCAAATGGTTTAACAAATTACCATTTTAAATCTTTAAACAAAAAGATTCATTTTCACAACCTTTAACGGTTTAAACAATTTTCACATTTAAATCTTTTAAACAAAAGATTTATTCACATATTTTCCAAATCAATTTTCATTTCAATTTGATTTAACTCGTTAAATCTTTAAATCAAAGATTTAACTTATAGCCTTCAAAACAATTTCACTTCAATTTGATTTAAACAAATCACCAATTTAAATCTGTTAAAAATAACAGATTTAATTCATAGCTTTCAAAAAGGATTCATTCATATCTTTAGGAAAATCATTTCTCTATTCAATCTTGAAATTTCCATGATTAACTGGAATCTCAGTTCTTATCCAAAAGTGTTTATCATTTGAAAACAATAGTTTTCATTTTGGAAATCTGATTCATTTATACGAGTTGAAATCCTTGAGTTAAATTCAAATTCCCAAAAATAATACTTTAAAAATGGTTTAACTCATAATGACTAGTATAATATCATTAATCCCTAATTTCAAATTACAGAATTCAATTTCAAGTATTGAATTTAAATTTAAATCAAATTATTTAAATTCCAGAACTTAATCAAGTAATTTAAAAATAAATTTTTATTTTGAAATACATTCCAAAAGCTTTTCATATTTATTCCGATTCCATTTCCAAAACATTTGAATTTAAAAATTCAAATTTAACTATTTCAAAAACAATCTGCGACTTAATCGATTTCCTCGTGAAATCCATATTTGTGTGTGTATGGGTGTGGTCCAGGGGTTTAACTCAATAGTGCCACATCATTCAATCATCACAGTTCAAAATATAGAAATATAATTGATAAGCGATATAAACTATAACGCTTATCCTTATTTCACAGATCACAGATATATAAATTACAGATAATGAATTACATTTATCCCAGATAAATAAACTACATTACAGGTCATACATAAATCAGTATATATCACAAAGTATCATAGATCTATATGACAATCAATTCAAGGTATTTCATACAATAAAATCATTCATAAGTAAGGCCAAGCATTTGATAATCATTCATAAACAGGATTAATAAATCGTTTAATCCTAATTAATTCAAGTTATTTCCAATTTAATTAATTACTTATGAATAAATTATCCATTTATTATTTCTCTAAGTAATTACCTTTCCAAAATTATCGAGTGATTATTCTGAATTAGTTAAATTAAGAATTTAATTTAAACAGATTTGATTAACCCAATTAATTATATTGAATAATTTATTTCTAAATTACTGTTATTAAATAATTATACTTAATACAATCCACAAATTAATTTATCACATTAATTATCAAGATTAATCACATTAATAAATTATCAAATAAATCTCAAGTAAATGATCCTTATTAACTATTCATAATTATTTAATTACTATTCTTAAGTAATTGAACTCAATTTAATTATTGTTAATTACTCTTTAATTAGCCTTTGAAATCATATAATTAATCACTAATTATTTAATTAACCATTAATTCTCAATTAATTAATCATTTAATTCTCAATTAAATTACTAAATTAATTGACTGTTAATCATTCATTTGTTAACTTAAGTAGTTAATTGCAAATTCATTTATCACCCATCATCCATTACTAATTACAACTAAAAATTTAATTAACCAATCTTTACCCACCGTTATGAAGAAATTTATATAAGAGTTTAAACCCAATTATTCAATTTCAAATCATTTTATGAAATATACGTGAACATTCTAAAGTTGTTTAAATACTTTAAATTTTTATAAACTTCATTTATTTCAAACCAGAATTCAAGAGTTAATCTGAATTCCATCTTGACTTCAATAAACATTTTAAAGTTATTAAACAAGTTTGAATTAAAACAAAATTTTATTCTATTCAAAATCTAATTGTACAATCTAAATTTGAATTTGTATTTAGACCTTTTATTTAAACTTGTTTTAAATCCTAGATTTCAAATTTTAAAACCCTTATTTAATTTGCTTTAAACATTTAAAATGGTTTAAATGTTTATATTTTATAAACTGGTTTTATTTCAAATTTGCATCTTAAAATTTGCTTTTAAACCCAGGTTTTAAAACTTGTCTTAAACTTTAGTTTTAAAACCTTGCTTCAGTAAACAACACATATTTAAAAACAAATCAAACAAACAGGTTACTGTAAAACCTGTACTTATATTTCCCCCAAAATCTGCAGTGCTTCAACAACCCAAGCCCACGCGAAAACCTCCCCGAGTCAAACTAACGTTTGCTTCGAGTCACGCATCCGCTTCACCGAGAACACACCCCATTCCCTCTCGCGTTCGCTCTGCTTCTTCCACAACCCCCCAAACCCAGATACCACCTTCCTTCCTCCCCAGTGCACACACGTGCACCGTGCACCTACCCACGCTCCTCCGGCCACCGATGAGCACCGCTTCCATCCCACACACACACACAAACACGCGAGACCTCAAAGCATTATCCAGATCGAAGAAAGTTCGATCAGATCGAATTTGACCCAATCGAACCCACTGACCCAAAAACTCGACCACCCAAAAACCCATCGTACCATCACCCACGACCACCGGCCACCTCGAAACTTGGTCCGAAGCTTCGCCGATGACCCACGCAACTACTCCCCCTGGTGCGATCGCCTCTAATTCCCTGATGCCCTCGCATTGCCTCGACAACCGAGCCAAACCCATTACCCCTCTTAAACCCTAGTTTCGATCCAACCCAAAAATTTACTCATTCGAAATTTTTTTTAGTATTTTTCCTGCGATCATCGATCATGTTAGCTCCTCCCCACCAATTTTCGACTTCTCTGATCAACTGTGTTACCCGAGGCAACCCCATCTTCCCAAAATGATCAACACGGCCATGCCACTTCTACTCTTTACAAAAAAATATGAATTGAGCTTTAAAAATCCTATTTATGATTAAGCAATCAGTTCCTAAACTTGAATCGAAAATTCAAGATGTTCGAAATTTTGATTTATGTTATGTATTACTGTCCTATGCTTATTCCCAGAGCAGCTCAACCTTTTTATTATGAATTTAAATTTTTAAAATTCACTTTATACTTTCCTAAACAAAATTTGTTTATATACTTTACTCTAACAATCAATAGATTTGAGCATACATGATTTTTGAAGCAACTTAGGCTGTTGGAATGTATAAACAGAGGCAATATTTGTATATGTATATGCATTCCTGTATAAATGCAGAGAGAAGCACCAATATATACATGCATTCAACATAGAAATCTCAAAGATTTTAGGCAACCAGTTTACTACTTAAATGAAGTTACTCACCGGTTCAAGAAGATGACATAGAGCCCCTCTGTTGAAAAACTGCAGATTTGATTTTTTTTTTTTTATTGAACTGGAATGATATTTTGAGTTGCTTTTAATTTCCAAGTGATTGGATTTTGTTGTTGAGTTGCCTTTGCACTTGAGTTTGCTTCTTAAATTTACTGCATGCTTTGATTTGCTTTGCTTTTGATTCCCAGTTTTAAGAAAATATGCACAGGTTTTTTTCTTTTTGCATATGGGGCTGATGCATACTATATATTGTACTAGAGGTATGGCATTAATTTATTGCTAGAGGTGTAATGTATTAATTGCTTTATACATGCTGAGAAGATGGCATTACATGCCTGTTCTGTTTGATTTACAGCCTATGCTAGGATGTGCTGTATTTTATTATGTTGTAGATATTTTATACTTTGTTTATTTGTAATACTTGGTGGCTGCAGACATTGCTTTGTTTTGTATTTATTATTTAAGTGTTCATACTTATGTTATTTTATTATTTTGTATAATCTAGTTAATGTGTTGTTTTACTTTTATATTTCGCATGTTTGCTTTTATTTTTATTTCTTTTGATTTGCAAACTTGAATATATATATTGTTGTCTTACTTACACTTGCATTCCTGTATGTACTTACTTTATTTATATTTTTTTTATAAGCTTGTACATATCTCTTATATTTGTATTTGTTTGAATTTATTCTTTTGCTTTGTTTCCTATTTTATTTGTTTGAATACTTATTGATTATATTGTCTTTATTTATTTATTCTATAACTTGTGTCCAAAGTATATTATTTATTATTTAAAAATCATTTATTTAAGAATTTATTTAAAATCCAATATATACATATATATTCTCATATATACAAATATATACAATATTCAAAAATTTAAATGATTTATATAGAATATAATTGAACTCGGGGAAACTCACATCACTATTTATAAATTTTTATTCAAAATTTCATTTAATTATTAATTTAAATTAAATAAAAATTCAGGATCGTTACAATCTGGAATTTTCTGGATCGAAATTCCGGGTCGTTACATTTGGTATCAGAGAAGAAGGTTAAGTGAGAACCTTGGCTCTGGTGCGATTACTTATTAAGGATAGGGACAGTGGTACCGTAGAATGAGTTGAGTGTAATATATATGAGAGAACGTACTTGTTATTTTCTTGTATAATGGTTTAAAAGTAAACGATTCTTGTATAAGATTATATTTTATAAAGCAACGATTCTTCTAATCACTATATATTAAGGTACTTCTTTGTTGTATTATTTGGAATAAAACAATGAGAATTAAGTGGAATATTAATACAACTAAATTTATATTGAATAAAGATAATTTTGAAATGGATGCAAACTGAAATTAAAATCTTGAATTTGGGAAAGAGTTTCAGAATAAGATAATAATGAATTGGTTTTCAGATATGATAATCTTGGTTATTATCATAAATGATTGTTGTATTTAATAGTAAAATGTGTATTAATAAGTAAGAAAAATGAAATGTTTTAGGGAAGTAAAACATTTAGGCAAGTATGACTTATAAATTGGAATTGAAGATGATCTGAATTTTGAAGTTTTAAATCTGGGTTCAGAATTTGAAAATTGTTTCAAAGTGATAAAGAAATGTTATTTAATATATTTGAATGAAAGAGTCCTATTTCAAACAAGAGTTGTTTGAAAATTTAAAGAAACTTGTTTTAAATTAAAAACCAAAGGTGGTTTAAAATAATATGTATATATGAGGAATATACATAATATCAGTGATGGTTTGAAATAAACTCTAAATGTTGAATATTAAATTTTTATTTGGAAATGAGATGAGAAAACCCAAAGTGATATAAATTTTGAACTTATAAGCGGGAAAGAATTTTGAAATTTCTAGTGGGAATTCAAATTTGAGTAAGGTTAACGAGATTTATGTTGAATTTAACGTAGAAAAAGTTAAATAAGTTTGAATGAACAACCCGATTTGGAAATTCACGATGATAATTGGGATTTAACTTGGGAAGTTAAATGGTTGATTTGAATGGGAGTTATGAGTGATCTTAAAATGGGTTTGAGATTTGGAAATTGAAATGGATGGATGTTTTAAAATAATTTGAATGATACCATCCTGTTGTTATTAATAATCTTTAAGCTGAAATTGGATTTGTTTAAATGAATGAAGAAATGGGGTGTGGAAATTTAAATTGAACTGATTGGAAATGGAGATTGGAAATTGAACAGTTTGTCTCTGGACTATTTTCAAAATAAATTGTTTTAATATAAAACTATTTACTATACAACTTTCCTTTTTAAACCTGAAACTATCTTATACTTGTTTTACAATTATTTTTGGAACTATTTAACAATTTTTTTCAATTGTTTTATAAACTAATTACTGTTTTTCAACTGCTTTATAGCGATTTCAACTATTTTACAATTATTTAAAATTTCTATAACTATTTGATTATTTTCCAACTATTTTACAGTTACTTAACTATTTTACAGTTATTTTACAAACAAGTAATTATTTTCAACTACTTATCTATTCTTAATTTTTCAAGCTATTTTCTAAATTTAAACTGATCAGATTTCAAACTGTTTATGATTAAATATTCATTTGAGGAAAGAATTGAGGGGATAATCCAAATGGGACTAAAGTGATTGTGAATAAGTGAATGAAAATTAAAGTGAATGTGAATAGAAAGGAGATTGATTTGGCTAATAATCAATGAGGATAAATATGTAGGATGTACGTATAATATTCTATTTGCATAGTGATTTGATCCAGATTCGAGCATAGAATTTCAAGATAGTTTATCAATCCGAGTTGGGATTTTTCACTCAATTTTCGACGGCGAACCTTGATATGGATTGTTGATTGATTCTGGATAATCTCTATCATCGTTATGACTATGCAAGGAGAATGACAGTTTCTGATCAAGAAACCAGATCTGAGTCCGCACTAGGAAGTCAGATACTAGTTTGGAAGTGAAATTGTGTGATCGAGTGAGCGATCAGATTGATATAGCATACAGATGATATGTGTACATCATATGGGTTTGAATGAAATTGATACTAGAAATTTGTGGATAAGAAATGTGAAATGGTTTTTGAAATGAAAGAAATATGTTGTGAAATATATAATGAAGTAAAGTGGAAACTGGATATTTGTATGATAAAAATTTACTTTATCTAAGTAAGTAATTTGGTAAGTGATTTTATAGAATAATCAAATTTAAATATTTGATTTTGAATAAACAAAGTTATATATCTTTGTTATATAAGATAAATATCCTCTTGTTGAATCTTTTGCCAGAAGAAAAGGGTTTTTGAAAGTATTTGAAGGATAAAAGGGAATTTATACAAGTTTGAAGTGATCCAAAGATTTTTTAAAGTTATACATACATACGTACGTACATACATACATACGTACGTACATACATATATATGTGTGTGTGTGTAAAGAATCCTATGAGGATTTTGGGAAAGGTTTTTGAAACCTATGGATTTGGAAAGGCTTTTGATTTTTGGGTAAAATCGATATTGTAATTTGAAATGCCTGGTTTGAGAATTATCAATTTTGGGAAAATCGATTTTGAGAAAGGAGATTTACATGAGATTCATATTGGGTGTATGATTTGGAAGATACTATATGTGTATAGTATAAAGTGTTTTGAAAATGTCTCTGGGGAAAAAGGCGCTCCCTTGAAATGAACTTCTCAGGTGTGCCACAGGATGGTACTGCCTTGAGCCCTAAGGAGGGGTTCTAAAGTTGATACCGTGAGGAGTCCGGACAAAACTACCCCCTGAGGATTATGTGTAGTGTGTAGCGAAAGTCGAGGGCACTGATGCCTACAGAGGCATTTGGGTTATGCTGTGACGACTGCGTAACTCGATGTCACTGCGATCTACTGCAGACCATAGCGAAAGTCGTGTGTGCCATTGAGAGCCAACCGTCTATGTTTGATTTTACATCGGTAGACTGCGACCTATGGTAATATAGCGAAAGTCATGTGTGCTTCTGAGAGCCAACAGTCTACGTTTGATTTTATATCGGTAGACTGCGACCTATAAAGACATAGCGAAAGTCGAGAGGCCGTGAGAGTCTAAGGCTGCATTGGGACTTGACTGATGTAGTCTGCGACCTATGTGGGAGTGGAGAAGTTTCATTCTTTTGGCAGCGAAAATCGAGGGCGCTGATGCCTACAGTTACATGGACTTTTTCCGTGATGGCAACGTAACCCTATAATGTAACTGCGATCTGCCGCGGGTTCCATGGCGTAATCGAGGGTCGCGGAGTGCCTACAGTTACATGGACTTTTCTGCGATGTCAACGTAACCCAGGATGTAACTGCGACCATGGATGGGGGTGATGATTTCCAAAGCATTCTCAACAAAGATATTCCCTCTATTTTCAAAATGTTTTCTATATTTTCAATAAAATTATTTTCCAAGTATTTTCACTAGGTGTTGAAAACGGGTGTACCAAGTACTTATAGATTTTCAGTCTTCGCCTGATCAACGTATGACCGAATTTCTGTGAGAACAAGGATGGACTTGTTGAGACGTCGAGTTATAAAAGTGTCATTTAAAAAAAACAAAAAACTAAACTACTTTATAATATTTTGAAGTGTTTTAAATTTTTTATCAAAGAGTAATTTTTCTGATAATAACCATTCTAATAAATTCTGGCTTCGTTCCTTTTTGAGGATGAAAAGATTCTAAGGAGGGAGGAATGTGATAACCCAAATTTTTGAACATCTGATAGTTGAGTAATTATCTGGTTTATAGATTGAACAGATAAGAATTTTGATAATAAAAGGTATCTGGATATGTAAATAAATTTGAAAACAAAGGATATCTGTGATATTCCTAAAAATTTCAAGCAAATTCAAATGTGATAATCTCTTCTATAAATTATTTAAAATTAGTAAAATTGTTACTTATTTCAAAAAAAAAATAATGATTGTTTACATATAGATATAAATAGATTTTAAATAGAATTATTATATACAAATGGAAATTTGATTTGTTAAAATTATATGTATATATCAAATTGATTTTCTTCTAAAATGAAATTGAAATTGGAATTCAAAGGATAGTTATTTATATCTTAAATCATACTTTGGTTTTAAAGTGTATTTTTATGATTTTATTTAGAATACAAAATTGTTTTATATTAATTTATTTTCGAAGAGATTTATTTTTATAAATCAAATATATATTTATAAATTGGAAAATTAATTTTAAAAGCTTTTGAAAATCTATTTTTACATGAAAACTGATGTGTTAACTTATGATCACTCGTAAATACATGTGTTGATAAATTAAATGAGTTTAGTAACAAGTGTCACATTTTTATTTTATTTTCTTTAATTTTAATAAATAAAAAAATTAAATCTATGTAACTTTACTTCTTCATCTTCATTCATTTTTTCCCTCTCATTTTCTAAAGAACAAAAGAAATAAACCATTACCAAAACCTGTAAACAAATTCAGTAAAAACTAAATCAAGGTTCAAGTCCTCTTTTTGCAAATTAAAAGTTCAAAAGAAGATTAAATCTTCTAGCCAATTTAATCTCAGACCTGGAAATCTGCAACCTCAAATCCACTCAAGTAACAAGAACTAATCAAAATTAAAAGCTTAAAGCAACTCAGCAAATTCAGTTTTAAAAATCATTGCAGTTCAAAGTCTTCCAGTTGCAAAGCATTTTTTTTCAAACAACTCCCAAACTGCTCTGTTCAAATGATGCAAGGTGAGTAAACAAACTTTTAATCTATTCTTGGTTTGGTTGCGTGCAAAGAATCTTGAAGTGATTACATGATTATTTTATATGATCACATTTGTATATATAATATATCGAATGGGTGTGCTTGTCTGTTTGCAAGATATTGTTCTGTTATTGTGCATAGGGTTTAAAATCTAAAAGAAATTATTATTATTTCTTTTCTGATCTTCTGTAGGGTATAATGTATAAACAAGTTATGGTTGTTATAGCATGGTATAAATTTTAAAAATAATTGCAAGCTAAATTTGAGGCTGGATTTAATAATAAGAAAGAAAAACAGTAGCATGTAAATTATATCAGAAATTCGCCTTGAATAATATCTGGATTTAGTATATAATCATTTTAGTTTTAGAAATCTAAGATTTATAAAAATTAAATCATGATTTTTACGATGATAAATCAAAGGAAATGTGGAGATGAACGTTAATTGGGTTTTAAGCGAATTCTGGTAGATGATGTGGTTTTGGGGGCCGGGGTTGCTGATGAAGCAAGCTTGGTGATCGGCGATGTGGGTAAAAATGGTTAGTTGATTTTTAAGCTATGGTGGCGGCGGGGCATCGTCGTTGTAGGGTTTTGAGAGTTGAAGGATATGTCTGATTTCGCAGTGGTTTTGCGATGTCAATGGAGCACCGACGGTCATGGGGAAAATAAAGTATGGACTTCGGCGAACTTGTAGGCGGAGCATCGTAGTTTCTATTGATCGGGGGAGTTAGGTTGAGGAGGTTATGGGTCAGACTGGTTTTGTTTCAGTTGTTCTCGATTTGCTCGATTCAATTTCTTAGATTTTGCTTAAGTTTTGGTGATCGGGATAGGAAGAGAAGGCCGTAGGCGTCATGTCGGAGTTGAACGAGGAGGCCGATCGGTCGTCGTTAATGGGTGCAGGTGCACAACATATCTGCTGTGTCAGTTTTGCTAGTGGAGTTTTCCTTCGATTTTTGTCTCGGGAAAAGGAAGGCTGGGCAGGAGGGTGCTTTGTGATTTTTCACGTGAGCATTCTTCAACTCATAACAGATTAAAAAGAAACAGAAAGAAGAAGAGGAGAGATCAGGGTGTAGGTTTTTGCTCGAAGGGATACTCGGAATTACGACTGTTTTGTTCGAGTATGAATTCAAGATTTTCTTGTGAGTGATGTTCCGTGTTTTTTTAAAAAATAAATAAAAATATAGTGTTTTCTTGGGTAAGACTCGACTACTATATGGGTTGGACCCGAAGTTTAATTTAAACAGTTTTTAAAGTTAAATATAAACAAGTTTTAAAAATTAAAATGAATTTAGTTTAAAACTGTTATACGATAAATGTTTTAAAATATTTGATTTAAGAAGTAGTATGATTGGTTAACTTACGTTGTTAAATACTCAAGTTATTTTAAAATTAAGTGATTTAATTAAATAAGTTAATTTTAAAGATAAATGGTTTATCTTAAGGGTAATTAAGACCTTGGATGATTAAGGATTAATTGGATTAATTAGGTAATTAATGAGTAATTAATTTATTTAATTAATGATAAAAGGCAGTTAATTAATTAATTTTGAATTAATTAATTAGAGATTAATAAATTCGTAATTAAGGACAAATCACTTAGTGATAAATTGCTTAAATTATAATTACTTATTGTAAGTAATCAAAAGATAAATTTGTTAAGGATTAACTAATTTAATTAGTAATTAAAGGTTAAATTTATTAATAATTAAAGGTTAATTAAGAATAATTAACCAATGAGATAATTACTTGATGAAGTAATTAATTGAAGAGAAATTACTTAATGGAAGTAATTAGCGATTAATTACTTAGAATAAGTAACCCAAGGATTGATTGATTAAGGTACTAATTAATGGTTAGTTAGTTAATGAGTAAAGGACAATTAATCATTGTAAGTGGTTATAAGATAATTAATTTGAGCAATTAATTAAGGATAAATAAATCATCGTTAATTGCTTTATAAGAGTAATTAAGGGATTATTTAATGTATAGGTGAAGGTTAATTAATTTGTGTAATTAATTAAGAGTTAATTACTCATTGTAATTAAAGGATAATTAGTCAAGGGAGATTGATTAAGATGGATAATTAAAAGATGATTAATTAATTGATTTGTAATTAATTAATGTTAAGTAAAGGTAATCCAAGTGATTAATTTAATTAGAGATAAATTAAATTAATTTTGGAAGTGTTCAATCTTGCTTAGAATGATTCAATGATGTAAATGCCTTGAATTGGTTGATATCTCTGATATAAAATGTTTTCTAATATGTTTAGATAGACAATGATAGTGTGGTTATCTATCGTTGATGAATTGCTGTGTATAAAAGTGACATCTTGTATTTTAAGTTGAATTTTATTTCACTTGAATAACTTGGGTTAAGATGATATTGAATTCGTAGAGACCGGGGTCGGGTATCAGTAAATACGCATACCCACTTCGATTTGTAACCTACAATGATTCTTTATAGATTGATATGTCTAATAAATGGGCTGAGATGAAATAATTCAAGGGACTGGACCATTGAAACTAAGTAAGGGTACTTAGAGGTTGATTTGTTAATTAAGTATTGAATATAACAATTTAAGAACTCGTAGGAAAGTACGAGTTAACTCGGGTTTTTAACTATGCTTTGTAATTTCATGTTATATGGGTTTGCTCACGCTGGTTTCCAACCTGACCCGGGTGTTACTTTGATGTAATGCTCGAGTCAAACCGAGTATTACAGAATTTCAGATAAGGACGTTCTGGAGCTCAGGAGGCGAGCTGGATGGCAGGAACGTATGGAGAGTGTTCCGCTGTGTATATTATTATAGTTATCTGGGACATGTTGATTATTACTGTCCAGTATTTTGTGGAATGTTGTAACTTTGATGTGTTGAAATGTAAAATAATAATTACAACTTTCTTTGTATAACTGTTATTTTTTGTGATATTATATTTTATCCGATGTGAATGTGAGAATCTGTGTTTTGTTTCTGTTTCTTCTTCTCTTTTCTTTTCTTCTTTTCCTAACTATCTGGAATTTTCTGGATCGAAATTCCATGTCGTTACACTGCATATGTGAGTATGCGATCCGAAGAGGTCAAGAACTAAAACTGGATATTGATCATGTGGTCTGGAGAGATTGAAAATTAAACTTTAGGATTTGAATGCCTCTTGACTATGGAATGATTTAATGATGATTATTGGATTATACTAATGCCTCGATGCGATTGGACTTGCATATGATGAGATCCTAGGCGATACTAAATGATTTATAAGTGTTGGTCCAATCAATGAGTGTATTTCTATAATTAATGATTCATGATTACCTGATATATGATATGATAGTTAAATTTCGAAAGAATATATGAGTACATGGACACTAGTATATGATGATTTGACCCCAAGCAATCGCATGATGACCTTAATGTGGAATATGTGAAATATTTAATTCTGAAGGAACTACAAGAACATGTATTTTTCGCAACTTCGTAGGGTTTATTGAAAAAGTTGCGATTATTGGGGGATTATTACAAAAAGCTACTGCTTAATGCATAAATGTATGAAGTAGATAAAAGAAAAGGATCCTTCCTTTCTCACAAGTCAGTCAACATTAAATCCTTCTCTCTTCCATCAATTCCTGACCCCTAATTTCATTAAAAACCATATTCTTCTGATCTTCATCTAATTCTTCACAACTCTACCATTGACTGTAAGCTTAAGTAACCCTCTAGCTTCTTTGAGCTTCAGAAATTCTCTAGCATTCCATATCTCCAGAAGTCATCGATCCTCATCACCACTCCACATCTTCAGAAATCCACCAGCGTCAGCCTTTGAAGGTATAATCATTTATTTCAGAGCTTCCATATTTGGGTAATCTTACTGTTTCTCCATTTTTTAGATTTGTTTAACTTACAAATGCAAGAAGCGGCTAACAATATAAAAACAAATATGCTATTTTTGGTTGTATAATTTAGTCGCGCGTGTGTGTATGATTAAATATATGGAATAATAATAGAGAGTATGTTTCAATGTACATATTATGTATAACAAGCTATGACAATAACGTTGATATTATGTGTGTGTGTAGCTGGTTACCCGAAAGATCATTTCTCATTTTACTGGAGCTTTATGTATGCTTGATAATAAATTAGAGTCTTTCGTAATGGTTATTTTGTGGACATTAAACACACAATACGTTATTGGCATAACTTAAATGTGAAATTTAGGGTTTCTACTCAGCCATTGGGGATAACCAAATTCCTTATAAAAATCTCTTTAAAATCTCTGACTCATCCTCTCTAGTCATACCACTGCATTCATCTCGTCAATCTCACATCATAAAGCCATCAAAAGGAGACATCATAGACAATGGTTATCAGTTGGTTCGGTCAAGGTCTCAAAAGAGGAAAGCGGCCAAAATATCTCACGAATTGTCATTAGCTTCCATTAAAAGCAACGTGAAAGGAAAAGAGGCTCCAAGAACCACTTTTCCACAACCAAATAGAAACAAATAAGCGATAGGGAGAAGGAAGCCGGTTACCTTATCACTGAATAAGGCGCAAGGCCATAATCATGGGCATATATTATTGTCGAAGAGACTGAAGAACCATCAGAGGAGGAGTGCAATCTCGAAATCATTGCACCAATAAGAATCAATAACAAGAAATTGGTTTGCTTAAAGAAGTAGATTGCAAAAGAGCAATCGAATGTTAGAATAACTTGATCCTTGCCTATGTTGTTGGTACCAAACCATAATACTTGCATTTTAAATCTTACATCCAACAAGCATGGAAACCATTGGGTGAGTTTAAAATGTACACAAGAGAGAATGGTTTCTTTCTCATCAAATTCAATGATCCAAAAGATTGTGAATCAGTGTTGAAAAGCGGTCCGTTTTTATGATGGCAAACTCATCATTATAAGAAGTTGATCCGACTTTTTGAAACTGGATAGAGATTCTTTGATGACAGCACCAATATAGGTAAGATTACCTAGTGTAAATCTGGGCAAGCATTATAGGAAAGCCCATTAAAATGAATGCAACGACTACAATGAAGATGAGATTGAATTATGCTTGCCTTATTGTTGAAGATTTCGTAGAAGATTAACTCACTGAAGAGCTAAAACTGACTTTATATAATGAGAAAATATCATTCATAGGGTAGAGTATGAATGGATTCCACCAAAATGTAACGTACGCAAATGCTTTGGGCATACCAGAGAGCAGTGTAATCCAAGAAAGGCTTGGATGCCCAAAGCATGTGATCAAGAAGATCAAAGAATTATCCCAAATAGCAAAGAGAATAATGCAAAAATGCACAACAAAGATCCCAAAATTAGGAAAAGGTGAATTTTCCAAAATGTTTTGAACAAATGATCAGATCAACCAAGATGTTATCATTTCAGATCAAGAAAATCACTCTAATCGGCTCACTGATCAAGATCGGATCCTTGCAGAGGAAGTTATCTTTCTGATATTCAAAAAGGAAGCATACAGAACACAACAAAAGAGGGTCAAGAGAATACAATAGTCTTATAATTTAAAACCCCTCATGTTTCAGATTCTTATTTAATTACAATCGTGGAAGATGACATCATAATATAAATAAAAATCCAGATGAAATCATGGAGAATGCCACTCCTTCAGAGTATGCTGCAAAGACCGAGGACAAGGAAGGCATTAACTTAGCCTTGCCTCGCACGTCTGATCATTTTGATATCTCTTTACTGCATGTTCCAAAACTGAGAATAAAGGATGCAATACTCAGCCTCTTCAAGTATATTAGATCAGTTTGATATTTCACAACTACATATTCCAAAAAGGAGAGTTAAAGGTAAGAATAAAGAGAAAGCAGCATTTAAGAAAAAGTACATTTCAATTAATCCAGAATGGGGAGAAATGACTATGAGGCTTGAAGCAAAATGGAGAAATGACTACTAGGCTTAAAGAAAAAGGTCCAGATTGCAAGAAGAGAGGTAGAGGTGCCACCGTGTCAGGTACAATATAATTGATCTCCTTTTTAACGTACTTAATTATGTTTATACTAGCATGGAATGTTAAAGGGATGAATTCCCCTGCTAAACTGATATATTGCATATGTTGAGGAGTTATAATCCTACTGATGATTACTCGAATAAATTGAATGATGAAAGCACTGAATTTTTTTGTTTGAAACTATCTGGCAATTGGAAATTTATTAATAATAATTACTGGGGTAGTAAAGTTAGGATAATAGTAATTTTGGATTCCAACATTTGGACCAATATTAACATTAGCAAAGACATACAATATATATATATATATATATATATATTGTAGTTTCAAAAACATCAGACGTTTTTTCTATTCAAGTTACTAGTATATATGGAAATAATTTTAAAAGTTAAATACATAACTTATGGTGTAGATTAAAAGTAACGAATCATATTTATAAAATCCCATAGTTAATCATGGGAGACGTTAACACTGTAATGAATTATTTTAAAAATTTAGTAGGATTACTATACCTCAAAGTAAGCTAGATAGAATCAATAAATTTCTATTGGAGATTGGTTTATCAGAACCTAATTTTAGTGGTAATAATTTTACATGGAAATTGGGTATTGAAAAAAATGTTCATTGCAAACTTGATAGGATTTTTATAAATAAAGACTTTTCTAATACTTTCTCCAACTTTGTTTGTAATACTCTTGAACAAAACACTAGTGGTTACACACCTTTATTTATAAAGTTATTTCAAAGTTTTTATTTAGATAAAAGAAATGTTCATTTTCGATTCAAGAATGGATGGACCTATGATAATGATTATAAAGCTTTTATGGATAGATGTCATAATTTTTCTTGTAATGGCACTAACCAATTTAAATTTTGTATACTACTAAAACATACTAAAAATAATCTTAAGAACCGAAATAGGATTAAAAGCCAAAGCAAGAACTGTGTGAGGAGTTAAGAAAAGATAGAATTTTTTACAAGACTTAGCTATCAAAAACCCAGTTGATTTAGAAATTATTGAAATTCTTTTCACAAATCAGGAAAATTTAACTAAAGAACTTGACATAAATACTATCAATTTAAAAAAAAAGGCCAAAGTAGACTGATTTACGTTAGGTAATGATTGTACAAAAAAATTTCATGTTAAAATGAGTAGTAGAAAGAATATCAATAATATATGCAATGTTATTGACTGTTCTGGAAATTCATCTAATGCCTATAGCAATGTTGCTAAGGAAGCTGTGGACTATTACTCTAATTTATACAATTATGAACATTATGAAACAAATTTTCCTAGCATTATGTGTAAAAATATGTTAAATACATCAGCTAAAGGAATTTTGCTTGCTCCTGTTTCTGATAATGAAGTAAAGCATATTATTTTTAATGTAGGACAATAAAAGTCATGGTCTTGATGGATTTAATGCAAAGTTTTATAAAACCAACTAGGAAAAGATTAAGGACCAGGTTGTTAGTGTTATAGAAGAATTTGTTGAAGAAGGCAGAGTTCTTAAGAGCTTATATCATACTTCTATTACTTTAATTCTTAAAAATAAAAATCCATTTAGCATTGTAGACTATAGACCTATCTTTTGTTGCAAATTTATTTTTAAAATTATGTTACTATGTTAAATAACAGAATTAAAATGCTTCTACCTTTTTTAGTCTCTAAGAATCAAAGTGCATCTATTCTAAGTAGACTTATTTTTGAAAACTTTCTGCTAGCCCATGAAATGGTTCGAAATTTCAATACTAAAAGTGGAGATAATATGTGCTTGAAAATTGATTTGCAAAAATCATATAATAAAATAAATATATGTTTCATTTATCATATCATGAAATGCATGAGATTTTCTATAAAATTTTATGAATTGATCCTTGAATGTATTAATACCCCTAGTTTTTCTATATTAATTCACGATAAACCAAAAGGTTTTATTAAGAGTAATAAGGGTATTAGGCTAGGTGATCCATTACCACCATATCTTTTTACTATGGTCTTGGAGTATTTCTCCATTCTAATGGAAAATAAGGTTATTAAATGTAATATCACTCCTATAAATAGAGTGCAACCTACAATCACTCACCTTATTTATGCAGATGATTTAATGCTTTTTGCTAAGGCTAATAAATCTAATGCTATTGCAACTAAATATATTTTTGAGTGTTTACATAAGAATGCAGGGTTACAGATCAATGAGTTTAAGAGTAAAGCCTACTTTAGCAAGTGCAACAGTTATAAAATGGAAGTTTTAGACACTCTACAAATTGTTGAAGGTAGTCTACCTATTAAATACATAGGTTTGCCATTATTAATTAATCAGATTAAGGATAGTGATTGTTCTATGCTTATAGAAAAAATCCAAGAAAGAATGAAAACATGGTCTAGTAAATTATTGTCTATAGTAAGGAGAATGGAGCTTATTAAAACAGTGGTATATGCTATTATTTATATTTGCTTCAAATGTATCATATACCGTAGCTTCTGTTAAAAAATGCAAAGTAAACGTGCTAAATTCCTTTGAAGGGGAGGTTATCATAAAATTAGTTGGGATAAAATTTGAAGCTAAAAAAGAAGGTTGTATTAGCATCAGAAACATGAATGACCTTAGTTTTACTTGCCATTTAAAATTATTTTGGCGATTTATTAGTGCAGACTCTATGTGGGCCAAATGGATGAAGTGCAAATATCTCAAAAAGGTAATTTCTGGAATATCATGCCTAAGAATAATCAACCTAATGCTTGGAGATAAATTTTAAAGTGTAGAGCATCGACAGATTACTATCAAAAAGGAATTTTAAATATGGTAATGAAACAAGTTTATAGTTTGATCCTTAGGTTCGACATTACTCATTTATAAAAGGAGTGGGATGAGACAATCTAGTTATTTGTGGAGGAGCAAACACAACAGTGTCAATGATTATAAAAAATAATCAATGGCAGCCACAAGTACTTCTAACTACAAATCCTCACAAGCATAATGTATGTAAAATTCCTATAGATATTAATGCAGATACCGATTACTGGAATTGGCTAACTAGCATCAAAGAGAAGTTTTCTTTTAAAAAAAAACATTAGAGACTATTAAAAATAAATAGCCTACTGTAGAATAGTATGAATGCATATGGAACAAAATAAAAAAAGTCCTAAAATGGCATTCTGTATTTATTTTTCTATAAATAGCAGATTGCCAACTTGGGATAGAATTAGCAAATAGGGAAATAGTGATAATTTATTTTGTTCCTTATGTAATTTAGATAAAGAATGTACTATTTACTTGTTTTTTGGGTGCAGTTATGCACACTACATATGGAATCTTATTCAATCAACTCTGGGTATTAAAGACAGTGGTTGTTTAGCTCTCAAGCAAGCTATTCAACAAATTATTAACAGTTTCAGATCAAAATCACTTGAGAGATATCTGGCTCATATTATGCTAATTACTATAGTGTATCATATATGGAAAGAAAGGAATAACCGTACTGATAATAAATCTGGCTTAACTAAATAGCAACGATGATTATTTATTGAAACTGACAGCAAAATTATTCTTTACAAGTCAAGGAAAAAGCTTAAAGATCAAACCATATTCGCCTACTTATTTGAATAGTGGACTAGAGAAGCATGCAATAGGCATGTTGAGAACTATTTACACCAGTGGAAAGACAATTAGGCTAGACAAGTTCATCAGAACAAGCATGACATAGAGCTACTGAAGAACTCTAGCAATTCGCATAATTATTATGGATCTGAAGGTGATAACAGATTAGTAGATCACCAAGAGCCGAACAACTGTCAAGCCTTTGAACACAGTAGAGAATTAATAGATCTGAGTCGTGATGATTTCAAATCTGCTAGTTATTCTGCTTTTCTGAAGATCGATTGTTCAATTGGAGATATTGAAGAGATGCAGAAAAGATTTAATGAGTGTCTTTCATATAGGGAGAGAGGAGAAGCAAGTATTGTGAAGTAGAAAGATGAAAAATTGAAGTAGCGGAATTTTTTTCTACCGTTTGAGAGCTTTCGAGCATTTTCTGTGAGTTGTTTGTAATTGAAGTCGGCTGAAGTTTGTAACCCTAGATATGAGGGTTAGTGTCTTTATCAAGTGGGAGTGTTATTTTACCTATCCAATAACCTTATTAGGCTTAAGGCCTTGTAAATTTACCTCACTTCAAAAAAATATTCTAAAGATACATTAACTTTCTAGGTAGAGTGAATAAAACTGAAGTAATTGACTGATATTAACCTTTTCTTTTCAAAATAAATTTATTACATATATTTAAAACATCATATGTTTTCATACCATACATAGATTGTATGCATCAAAAGTACACTAATCAAGGTCAATATTGTATTCATTGATTTGTAGAATAATGCAACTTTTTACTTTTTTAAAAGGATAAAAGTGAAACAATATTTTTATGCAAATAACATTTATTAAGTACGAAAGTCAATTTTTGGCTTACATACTTGTTTGTGGTCAGAACGATTAGATTCTAGCTCTGTTTACCTCGGAAGTTGCTTCATAATTGATCAATAGTTTCATTTTTAACCTATATTTGATGCTATAATTGAAATTGGGCCTCTCTACTTAGTGCATGATACAAATACTCATTATGGGCCTCTCTAAGTAGTGTCCATTTCATAATTTGGCATCCATCTCTAAAGTTTTTTAGGCATGTGTCTTCAAACATTTTAACCATTATTATCCTCTAAAATATGTCATCTGGAGTGTAGTGGATCCTCATAGTCAACAAAGACGCATAGGGAAGGAATATAGATCATATATGCCTTTTTCAATTTTCTAGCTACACAATTTGATATTGATTGCAAATTTATAGATATGTTTTTACATGTTTTAATATCTTTCGTATATAATTTGTTTCAACTGTTAAAATGAATGTTTCAATGGTAATACTGGTCGAACGTTTTAATTACGTTGGAAGTTTCAAAATGGTCATATTCTCAATAGACAGGAAGTTCATAGTGTAGAATAAGTATCCACAAAGTTCATACAAGGATTAGTGACATGGCAAGATTGTTGGTTTGAATAAAAGATGTGTCACGATCTTAAGGTATGACTAACTCATCCAGATTGATGATTTTTTCATAAAAGGAATTAGGGAGAATGACAAACTTTGGCAAATAAAATTAGACCGATGGACACCAAGTTTTATTTTTGGGCCGAAGGACAATCTTAGAAAAAAATTAGGCTAAAGGACAATACTAGTTATAACTAACATTATGAGTACATATGCATGCCCAGGTGGGCCAGCATTTAATCACAACATGCATGCATTTTTAATTGTACATGTGGAAGTAAATTTGGGAGTAGCATCCCTATATTTGAACTCCATCTAGGCAGAAGCCTCTATTTTTTATTTAGACTGCAATAACTTCTTCATACTATCTCGAAATCAGGCGAGACTTCGACAAATGAACTCTCGTATATACTACAAACAATAAGGAACACTCAGATACTTCATATAGTGAACGTATACCGTAGTTCTCCATGGTGACTAACAGTTAAAAAATAACATGCTACATCCTCGTATTTGAACTCCGCCTATGAAGAATCCGCTATTTTTTTTTCAAACTGCAATAACATTTGTATACTAACTCGAAATTGGGTGAAACTACGACTGATGAAATCCAACCTAAATTACGGACAATATAGAAAACTCGGATACTTCAGCTTATGAACGTATACCGTAGTTCTCCACGTGATTAACAGTTGTACTTAGAAAATAATAGGCTATATCCCACTTCAACGCTCACTATAGTTCTCTATGGTGACTAATAGTTGTACATAGAAAATAACAGGCTACATCCTCATATTTGAACTCCGTCTAGGCGGAAGCCGCTAATTTTTTCTTCAGACTGCAATATCTTCTTCATACTAATTCGGAATCAGGAAAAACTTCGACCGATGAACTCTCACCTAAATTACGAAAAATATGGTACACTCGGATATTTCATCCTGTGAACGCCCACTGTGGCTCTTCATGGGGACTGTCATTTTACTTAGAAAATAACATGCTACCATATCCTTATATTTGAACTCCGCCTAGTGTAGAAGCCACTATCTTTTTATTCAGACTGCAATAACTCTTCATACTAATTCAAAATCCGACGAGACTTTGACCGATTAACTGCCACCTAAATTACGGACAATATGGAATACATAGATATTTCATCTTGTGAACACATATTGTAGTTCTCCATGGGGACTGACAATTGTACTTAAAATAACAAGCGACTACATCCCCATATTTGAACTCCGCCTAGTATAAAAGCCGCTATTTTTTGTTCAGATTGCAATAACTTCTTCATACTAACTCGATATCAGGAAAAACTTCAACCGATGAACTCCCACCTAAATTACTAATAATATGGTACACTCGGATACTTCATCTTTTGAACACACACTATAGTTCTCCATAGGGATTGATAGTTTACTTAGAAAATAACAAGCTACCACATCTCCATGTTTGAACTCCACCTAGTGCGGAAGCCGCTATTTTTTTGTTCAGACTGCAATAACTTCTTCATACTAATTCAAAATCCGACGAGACTTCGATCGATTAACTCCCACCTAAATTATGGACAATATGGATCACCTGGATACTTCATCTTGTGAACCTACACCGTAGTTTTATATGAGGACTAACAGTTGTACTTAGAAAATAACATTCTAACACATCCCAGTATTTAAACTCTGCCTAGTACAGAAGCCGCTATTTTTATTCAGACTGCAATAACTTCTTCATACTAATTCAGAATCCAGTGAGACTTCAACCGATTAACTCTCACCTAAATTACAAACAATATGGAACACTCGGATATTTCATCTTGTGAACGAACATTGTAGTTCTCCATGGGGACTGACAGTTGTACTTAGAAAAAAATAGGCTACCACATCCCTATATCTAAACTCTACCTAGTGCAGAAGCCGATTTTTTTATTCAGACTGTAATAACTTTTTCATACAAACTCGGAATCAGGCAAAACTTCGATTAATTAACTACCACCTAAATTACGGACAATACGGTACACTTGGATACTTCATCTTGTGAAGCACACTGTAATTCTTCATGGTGACTAATATTTGTACTTAGAAATAACAGGTTATATCCCCATATTTGAATGCTATTTCTCTATGAGATGTAAAAGGTTATATTTGGAATTTCAAAAGGACATCACGTAAATCTATTCAATGAATTCTCTTTATTAGTAGTAAAGATATTCAGCTTTTACACTATACAAAATACTAGTTATAACTAGAACTATATTCAGTTTTATACTGTACAAAATGCTAGCTGCATTGTCCTTCAGCCCAATTTTTTTCAAAGTTTGTCCTTTAGTCCAAAAGTGAAACTTTCTGTATTTCAGCCTACATTTTTTTCAAAGTATGTCTTTGTGCCTATTTCCCACTTGTTCATATTCATATATATGCAAAGTTGGTGATGGATGCATGGTTGTGTGGAATATACTGTTGCTTCACATCTTTGCTCATTGACTATCTCTTTTACAACACTATTTGATACCTAAATTGCAGTTCAGTGAAAGAGAAGAAAATACACTTGAAAAGAAAATCCTCATAACATACACTTGAAAAGAAAATCAAATGCAGTTGAAGACTTCTAAGAGGTTGCCTTGTTAAGCCTCTCTACAAGGGCTGCCTTCAGTGCTCATGCATTGGTTGTGAGACTTGTCGCTTCTTAGATTACAACTTCCAACTCAACACCGACTTTGTAAAAATACAAATAAATAAATTTTCCAATAATTCATGTCTTCTTCTAAATACTTTTTTTCCTTTTTGGAGGGAATAATTCAAAGCTCGTGTGTATGAATGCATGAGTTTAGCAGTTTCATTTGTTGGTTTCTGTTTCAAGTTAATAAGTCCTAGTTTATAGGAGCATGTGTGTTACTTTTGACTTTTTCAGTCTGCAAAATATCACATTCAGTTTGTTTCTCTATTTGATTGTATTGCCTATTTAAAGTCCTTTCTGTTTGCATTAATAAAGCAGGAGGACGTTCTCCATTCTTGTGATCTAGCTTTGATATTTTTAACAATCTGGTATCAAAGCCAAAGAGAGAGAGAGAAAGGAATGTCAAATAGCATCAGAGTCAAGCAACTTTATGCAGCCAAGTGTTTCCAAATTTGACGGGGACTATGACCACTGGAGCTTGATCATGGAGGATCTTCTACATTCAATGGAGTACCGGAGTGTCGTCGAAGCAGGCTACGAGGAGCTAGCAAGAAAGAAGAGTTGTCTGCTGTGCAAAAGAAATCCTTAGACGAGGCAAGGCTGAAGGATCTGAAGATGAAAAACTATCTCTTCCAATCCAAGAAGACCATCTTGAAGACAATTTCATAGAAGGAAATGTCAAAACAACTATGGGATTCAATGAAGCTCAAGTATCAAGGGAGTGCTAGGTACAATGAGCACAACTTCAAACATTTCGAAGAAACTTTGAAGTCTTGGAAATGAAAGCGGAAGAGTTTATGATAAACTATTTTACTAGAGTGATGATGATAGCTAATGACATGAGGAATTGTGGTGAGGATATATAGGGTGCAAAGATTGTCGAAAAAAAATCTCCGAACCCTCATAGAGAACTTCAACTGTGTGGTATGCTTAATCGAGGAGTTAAAAGATATCGACAAACTCCCAGTCGATGAACTGCAAAGCTCTCTGCTTGTTCACGAGCAAAAATTTAAAAGAAGAGGAGAAGATGAACAAGCTTTGAAAGTTAAATTTGACAGGACCAATGAAAATGGAAGAGGAAGGGGTATTCAAAGAGGAAGCGGAGCTGCAAGGGATAAAGGCCGAGGAAGGGCTTTCAACAAGGCCACCATTAGGACATTATAAGTATGAATGTCCTAATTGGGAAAATGCAACAAACTATATGGAGATCGACGAAAAAGAAGGGCTTCTACTAATGGCTCATGTAGGACCTGATAGTGCTACAAGAGAAGGTATTTTGTTTTTTTGATTCAGGATGCTTTAATCATATGACAAGCAAAAGAGAATGGTTTGAGAACTTCGATGAAGAGTTTAGGCGCACCATGAAGCTTGGTAATAGTTCGAGGTTGTCTGTTATGGGGAGAGGCTTAAGGTTTGAGGCTAAAGGCATAGATTTAGTATTAACAAATGTTTTTTATATTCCTGAACTTACTAAAAATCTGTTAAGCGTAGGTCAATTACAATAGAGGGGATTGACCATTCTATTTAGTGAAGGACATTGTAAAGTTTATCATCCTCAAAAGGGTCTCATCGCGCAAACGCAAATGACCGTAAATTGAATATTTGTATTTCTTTCTCACATTAAGATACCTTCTTTGGAGTGTTTACAAGTAGAAGATAGTGCTACCAGCCTGTGGCACCAAAGATATGACCATTTGAATGACAAAAGTCTCCGTAGCTCGTAACACATGGTAAGAGGATTGCCGTAATTCAAAACGTCAAATGAGGTGTGTACTATGTGCAACTTAGGAAAGCAACATCGTGAAGCAATGCCGAACAAAGTCGATGGAGGGCTTTAAAGAAACTTTAGGTGGTTTATGTTGATCTATGCAGACCTATCACTCTAACTTCAAATAGCGGAAAGATGTACTTTTTGGTGTTTGTTGATGACTTTAGTAGAAAAATATGGATTTACTTTTTAGTTGTAAAATGTGAGATATTTGCTTTGTTTAAAAACTTTAAAAGTTTAGTAGAGAGAGTGATATGGAAGCGTATATGTTGTTTACGAAGCAATAGGGGAGGTGAGTTTAATCAACAAGAGTTCAACACTTTCTGCAAAACTAATGGCATCAAAAGGCAACTCACAACCTCATATACTCTACAACAATGCAGAGTAGAAAAACGATCAATTGTACAATTATGAACATGGTTAGATGTTTGTTGATAGAGAAGGAGATGCCAAGAACCTTTTGGCCAGAGGCAGCTAGGTGGTTGGCTTATGTTTTGAACAGAAGTCTTACAACGGCAATGAAAGACATGGTTCCGGAAGAGAGATGGACTGAGATCGAACCAAGTGTGGAACATTTTAGAGTGTTCGGTTGCATTAGGCATATGCATGCTCCAGACCAGCGGAGACTGAAGCTTGATGACAAGAGCCACAAATGTGTACTTGTCCGCGTGAGTGATCAATCAAAAGCCTATGGAATCTATGACTCCATAGCAAAAAGGATAATCATAAGTTGTGATGTGATTTTCGACGAAGAAGAGAAGTGGGATTGGGAAAGGAGCGCGGAAGAAATTAGTCGCGATATCCTTGATTAGGGTGACGATGATACGGTAAATGAAACTAATGAGATGAAGAAGCAATTGATAAAATCATAAAGACGAGGACAAAGATGCTCATGGAAAACCAATTCAATTCACATATCCAGGAAGAAACAGAAGATTACTAACATGGTTACAAGATTATGTAAGTGAAGAAGGGTTATCAAAGGAAGAAGAAGTGCAAAACATGTTTCTATTTATGTCTCATGAAGATCCTACTAGCTATGAAGAGCCGCTGCTGAAGAAAAGTGAAGGAATGCAATGCGGCTAGAGATTGAAGCCATTGAAAGGAATGAAACTTGGAAGCTCGTGGACTTGCCGTTGGGAGCAAAACAATTGGTTTGAAGTGAGTCTTTAAGTCCAGGCTAAAAGAAAATGGCGAAGTTGACAATGTAAGGCGCGGTTGGTCGTAAACGGATATGCTCCAAAAAAAAGCATTGACTACGATAAGGTATTCGCTCCGTGGCAAAATGGGATACGATAAGAATGTTGTTGGTGATTGCAGCTCAGCAAAGTTGGATGGCACATCAACTTGATGTGAAAAGCACATTTTTCTATGGGGGGCTAAAGGAAGTGGTGTACGTTGAGCAACCAGAAGGGTTTGTCAAATTAGGGGAGGAAATCAAACTGTACCGACTCAAGAAAGCTTTGTATGGACTGAAACAAGCTCCTAGAGCTTAGTTTAGTTGGATTAAGAGATATTTTCTTAAAGAAGTTTGGAGAAGAGCAGCCATGATCACACACTTTTTATCAAAACTAAAGGAGGAGAGCCGGTGATGGTGAGTTTATATGTAGATGATTTGATAATTACAGAACGATGTTGATATGTGTGAGAAATTAGAAAAAACTCTACGAAAAAAGAGTTTAAAATGACTGATCTTGGCAAGACGAAATATTTTCTAGCTGCGGAAGTGCATTGGAGTTTGAAGGGGATACAATTGTGTCAAAAGAAGTATGTAAAAGAAGTTTTGGAGAGGTTCAACTTGTGGAATTACAAGTAGTAAAGAATCCCATAGTTCCAAGAATGAAGTTAATTAAAGAAGAAGGAGGAGTAGATGTTGATTCTACTTTGTACAAGCAACTGGTTGGAAGCTTAATGTATTTGACAGTAACCAGGCAGGATATGATGTATGTGGTATGCCTCATCAGCAGGTTCACGGCCAAGCCTAAGGAAGAACACATGCATGTGGCAAAAGAGCGTTGCGATACTTAAAGGGCACTATAGAAATGGGCCCGTTTTATAAAAGACGAGCTAGCAATGAACTAAAGGGGTTTACAGACAGTGATTATTCTAGCGATATGGATGATAGGAAGAGCACCTCCAGATATGTGTTTCTGTTCAATGAAGCGGCACTTTGCTGGAGTTTAAGAAAGCAGGACATTGTAACTTTGTCCACAACGGAAGCAGAGTGTTGAAATCGATACCTTAATTCATCGGAGGAGGAACTAGACGAGGAAGATGTGTAGAGGAGGAAGTCACGAAGTCGTTGAGCTTGGGTTTCGTGATGTTTTTGTTCGGTGAAGTGAAGCTAGCGCTTCGTTCGGTAAAGAAGAGAAGTAGAAGTGGAAGTGCCAAACGAGAAATCTCGTCTGACGTTGCTAGGTGTTGTTGCTCTATATTTATGGAGTGGTGGTGTTTCGTTCGGCATTGAGGAGGACCTGATGAGATTTCTCATCTGGTGATAATGGTTCGGTGACATGTGAAGGAGAAGTTTAGAGCGGTGAAATGGGAAATATTGATCTCGTTCGGTGAAAGCAATTTTCTTTCCCACTACAAGAGATGCCAAACGAAATATCTCATTCGGTATTTGGGCATGCCGGTCCAAACTGAAGTGACGATGTCGGTCCAAATGCTATGTGCCGAACCAAGTAGTGCCAAATCAAGTAGTGCCGAACCAGATGGACTCCAAACCAAAGTGATGTCGAACCAGATGTTGGAATGACCTGACTAAATTGTGCTGGAGTAGATGCATGCCGAACCATGTAGCGTCGGTCCAGATTTGAGAAGTTGAAGGCCGAACCATATAATTGGTTCGGTGTTAGAGCATGCCGGTCCAAATCATACCAGACCAAACCATATATGCTGTTTGCCGGACCAAACATGCCAAACCAGTCTGTCGAACCAAAATTCAAGTCTTCTATATAGCGCTACCCCTCATCATTTCTTCACTCTATAAATAGTGCAACTTATGAACAATAATAGCGGCCATCCTAGAGAGCTGAAACTCTATAGAAATTTGTCTGTATTGTCGATTCTTCTTATATGTAGCCTCCAAAAGTGAATCAATCTTGTAACTCTAATCTTTCGGTGATTAATAAAATCTCCTCTCCTCAAGTGGACGTACACTGCCTCGCGGTAGTAGAACCACTATAAATACCGGTGTTATTTATTTTTCTATATTGCATAGATCTGTGACTGTTTGTTTTGGTGTTTATCTCTATTTGTTTCATCTCACTACAATAATGATCCAGTTGTTTTCCACTGCGTTGAGTTTTTTATTTCTTTAGACCGATCATTTGAAGGGGTTTTTCCCAATAGTCTGGTATAAGAGCTGCAAGATTGATTGAGGAGTGTTAGAGGCTATGTCAGGAGATGAATCGACTCCAGTGGTTACAAGACTCTATACTAGAGGGATGTATATCGCATCAGGATCACAGTTGGCATTTAAGAAATGTAACGGGGATAAAGAAGTTGAGAAGTAGCAATGGAGGATGAAGGCTGTTCTAATGAGAAATGTAGTCCATCCAGTAGTGTTTGCCCTTAAGGAGTTGACGGCTGACATTTCAGTCGTGGAAAGGAAGGAGATAGAGAAATGGATGTTTACTGCTTTACAACCAGCTATGGAAAAGAATGTTATCTCAGATATTAGCATCGAGACCACTACTAGGGGAATTTGACCAAGCTAGAAAATCTCTACTTGAATAAATCTCTGACTAACCGTCTGATATTACTGAAGAAACTTTTCACCATACGAATGAGAGAGGGTACTTCAGTGAAGGAACATCTTAATTTCTTTGATAATCTCGTGATAAAGATGAAGACTGTTGAGCTGAAGATGGATGAGGAGTAAATGACAATAATTGTTTTGCGTTCTCTTCCGGAGCGTAACCCAGGTTTCGCTAACAGCCTTATCTTCGCTAGAGACGCATTGATAGTGGAAGATGTAAAGTTAGGCCGTATATCTGAGGACTTGGGAGATCAGATGAAGGAGATAAGTGAAGGAAGTTGAGGTGGAAGTAGTAGTCACGGCCTGTTTGTTGAAAGAGAAAGAGATATAAGAAGAATTTGCACTCTAGAGGACGTTCCAAGTCAAGGGAGCCGGTAATTATAGGAGAGGAAAGTTTAAGGACGTGAAGTGCTTTATCCGCAAGAAACCTGATTATTAGAAAAAGGATTGTCTAGATTTGAAGAAGGAAGAAGACAGATCTTCACCATTCGCGGTGGAGAATTCTGTATCTCACGATGTGTTGTCTGCAGCAGTGTTGGATGTCTCAGACCATTGGGTGCTGGACTCGGAGGCGTCCTTCGATATGACGCCTAATAAGGATTACTTTAGTTCTTTCATTGGAAAAGTGGGAAGCTCTATTCTTATAGGTAATGTTGCTAGTTATAGAGAAATGGGTGAAGGTATAGCGAGGATCACAATGTTTGACGAAGTGATAAGCACTTTGATAGGTGTCCAGTATGTTCCAGGTCTTCGAAAGTCCGTTATTTCTTTAGGACAATTGGCATCTTTGGGATGCAAGGTAACTATGGAGAAGGATAGTTTGAAGGTTTCAATAGATGAAATTGTTCTTATGAAAAGAGATGTGTTTTGAAATCTGTATTTGCTAAAAGGAACTATAGTTCTTGTAGAGTCGTGTGTTGGAGTAGATAGTTCTCGTGCATTAGATGCCACAAAGCTTTGGCATCTCAGGTTGGGTCATTTTTCAAAGAAGGGCTTAAAGTTGCTTCGAGGACAGAAGATGATCAAAGGAGAAAGCTTTGACAAGATGTAATTTTTCTAGGAGTGTGTGTTAGGCACACAAACTAAAGTATCTTTTGGAGTTGGACTCCATAAATCGAGGCGAGTACTTGAGTACGTGCATACAGATGTCTGGGGGTCGATTTCTGCTCCTTCTATTGAAGGAGAAATGTATTTTATCTCTTTCACTGATGATTTTTCTCGAAAAGTATGGGTGCATGTGATGAAGGCCAAATCAAAAAGTTTTGGAAAGTTCATAGATTGGAAAGCGTTTGTTGAGAGCCAATCTGGCTCTAGGTTGAAGGTGTTAAGATCTGATAATGGCGGTGAATTTGTCCCTAGGAAGTTCCACGACTTTTGTAGATAGCATGACATTCAGAGACATTTCACTACATCCGACGATCCGTAATCCAATGCAGTTGCAGAAAGGATGAACATGACTCTAGAGAAGGCTCGTTGCTTGAGATTGACGGCGGGCTTGTCTAGAGGCTTTTGGGCTGATGCATTATAAACTGCGACACATATCATAAATCGATTTCCATGCTCAACCATAGATAGGAAGATTCCAGAGGAGAAGTGGAGAGGTAAAGCAGTGTATCTTAGTTACTTCAGAATTTTTTGGTTGTCCTGTGTACATTCACCATACATGCGATGACAAGTTGGAAGCTAGAGCTTACCATACTAATGGGATACATCGATGGTATCAAAGGGTATCGAATTTGGAACCCTATTGATCAGAAGATTGTTCATTCTAGACATGTTACTTTTGATGAGTCTGCTATGTTCAATCTGAAGGCGAAGCTGCCTACCGCATCAGAAGATTATGATAGGTCTAAGGAGATGGACAAAGTTCCCGTGTTCCAACCAAATAGTAGAGTTGTTGTTGATGCCGTCGAGGAAAATGCAGTTGATGAAACATCACAAGATAGTTCATATGTACCTTCTAGTAGTGCTGGTGATGTGCATTAATATAGAATAAGTTCAGTTCAAGGTGGAGCTGAAAGGATTTTTGGCAAAGCAGTACCTACTAAGGTCAGTCGTAGGACTATTAGGTTGCCCGAAAGGCATGGTGATTGGTAGTTTGCGAACCTTAGCCTTGGTGATCAATTTGACTATGCCCTACATGTAGTTCATGAGGAGCCGCTTGACCTTGATGAAGCTTTGAAGTCATATGACAGTTCGAAGTGGATGTGCGCTATGGAAGAGGAGTTAGAGTCGTTGAAGAAGAACAAGACTTAGGATTTGGTACCACCTCCTCAAGGAAGCCGAGCCATAAGTTGCAAGTGAGTGTTTAAGGTAAAGGATGATGGGAGATGAAAGGCTGGACTAGTTGCTAAAGGGTTTTTACAAATAAAGGGATTGAAGTATGATAAGATATTCTCTCTAGTAGCGAGGCATACGTCCATCTGCATTTTTCTCACTATCATCGCAGCTCATGACTTGGAGCTGGAGCAACTGGACGTGAAAACTGCTTTCTTCCATGGAGACTTGGATGAGACCATCTATATGAAGCATCTAAAAGGATTTTTTGTAGATGGGAAAGAAAACTGGGTTTGCAAATTGAAGAAGTCGCACTAGTACAAAAAATGCATATTGCTTCGCCTCATTTGAATCGGTTGAAGTAAACACTGATGCAAATAGAACTATTTGCATCAGTTCTGTCTTAATAACCTATGCAATTAGTACATGGAAAGCAATATGTAATAAACAATCAAATTTGCATCAATTGTCACCAACAACCAAAGAAAATACATCGATGCAAATAGTTTTAGTTGCATCGGTTTTGAAGTCAACCGACGCAACTACATTAATTTGCATCCAAAATAATCATTTTCGCATCGGTTCACTAGCGAAGGCGATGCAATTTCAAATTATTTAGGTTGTCAAGGTCAGATCAAACCACTTTCATTGCGCACCCATTAATTCCTACCTTTCCAATTTTTCTACCGCGTTTCCCCTAAAAAGTATTTTGCCTGCTTCAAAACAAAAAAAATCCTAGAAATTGATTTTCACTGTTAAGCGATCAAATGTTATTTCGCGGATTAGATTTGGCCACGACTTCTCATTATCAAGGTACCAAATCATCGTTAAGCGATCAATTTTGAGTTTAACATGAATAAGAGCGATCAATTTTGAGATGTTGTGGAGACTGCTGTAGAGTTGAAAATTCTTGTGGAGAAGTGGAAGTATTTACTTGCTGGATTGATTTTTCAGGTATAAAATGAATATATTATTACCTTTGATGTTTTGAATAATGAATGATTGTAAGCCAGCGAACACCGAAATGTAAAATGAAAAGATAAAAGAGATTGGTTTATGTTTATTTTTTATCTTTTTATGGAGTAAAATGAATTCACTTTTAAATAAAGTTTTAACTTGGTCTTGTTGAGTGATTTTAAGATTAGTAGTGTTGAGTGATTTCACTAACATTTGCTGAGTGATTCAAAAAAAAAGAAATCTGAACAACGCAGAATCTCAAACTCCATATCCAATAATTAGTAACAATGACAAACACATAGATCTCCTGTTTACAATATGTGGCGTAATGATAGTTTTCCAGAGTCTGTTTTCTTTTGACATCACTCCCTTCTCCCTCTTCCCTTTACTTCACCATATTCTTTCTTCTCCCCTTGATGATGATGATGATGATTCTTCCTCTGTTAGTTAGTATCTTGTAGATGTTATATAACGAAATGAGGACAAAGAAACTTTGTAGCATTTTTCTAGTGATTATGCATTTTACACCTGTTCATAATTGATACTATAAATGATTTTCTAAGGCTAAGGACGATTTGCTTGCAGGATTGATTTTTCTGTTAATTGTATTTTATCATATAGGAATTTTTAAGTATTCTTTAATTGGCCTTTATTGGATGGTTTCGAAATTATAATTTGTGTGTATGAAAGTAATTTACTTCTATTTTAGTGAACGACAATGAACACCGCTTAAACATCCCAATATATATATATGTGGTGAAACTTCTGAGTATATTATTATGATTTCGATGTACGAACATCTTATCTTGAAAGGTTAAAAGTTGAGCTGGATATTAGGATTTTGATTTATGAACATCAAATTTTGAAAGTTTTATTAACTAAGATCGAACCTACCATTATCCATTCATGCTGTTATCCATCCATATCTGATGATAATCGACATCTTTGGCCCAAACTGTTCTGATTCCTAATAAACAATGGGATGTTATCCTTAGTGCATTTCATATACTATGAAATACCATATTACGTTGTCACTAACTGTTTTGTATTGTCAAATGCCAACATCATAGTTGTTTCATTCATCATTAGCATATTTGATCATTTCCGTTAAGCTCGATATTTTTTATTGTTTTTGTTAACATTGTACATCTTAATTAGGAGACTTATACATAAGATGATATTTCCGTTAAGCTCGATATTTCCGTTAAGCTCGATATTTCCATTAAGCTTGATATTTGAATACATCTCCTTCATTATATGTTTCTGAGTTGCAACCGTCGATTTTGTTGAGATTATATCATCTAAATATGAACACATTGAGAATAAACATAGGATGATCATTACTGTAGTTATAAAAGTCAGTGGTTTAGAAGCCATTTCTACTCTTAGTTGAAGAAATAGTGAGAATAAAGTTATAACGATATGTGAGTAGATGCAACATGTTTATAAGTGCTAATTTAGAATAATCTATAGGTTCCTTGAGCAATCCAAATCAACGTTTCAATAATAGTACAGACTGGATATTGGAAAGTATAATATATCCATAAAATATTGAGCGCGAAATCTTGTTGTTGTTTTGTTCATTGAAAGCAGTGTTGGTCATATAAAATTACATACTTAGTCGTAGACTCATGCATATAGCACAACATTTATATTATGTATGATTGAACACAAAAGTATGGTTAAATATTTATGGAAAACATTTTCTTTTAAACGTATTAAACAAATACAGTTTGTAAAAAACAATATAAATGTCTTCATCACGCGCTTCGCGCGTGCCGTAATGCTTGTTTATAATACAACTCCGATCTAATAAAAATGAACAAACTATAATCTAAAACTATACCGCAAGAAGAAAAGGATTTTTTTTAAAGCTAAATTCGGCCATGATCCCAAAAAATTGGGTTTTGCATCTATTTTATGGCTCTTAGCAGACATACCAGTTGGTATGTTCATGTGATCGGCTCTAAAAAAAAGAGAATGCTTTTGTCATGATGTGAACATGCAACCTTTTTTGCTTAAACTTTAGCTAAAATTGTATCTGTATATTACATAGATATGAAGCATTTTAGCTACTTCACATTTTTTACTAGGTTAAATGCACAACATGATCACAACTGTCCAATATTCCCATTTACACGTATTCTAGATATTTCAAAATCAGCTAACAAGTTGTCAACATAAAAGCAGTTAAGCACACAGATAAAGTTCAAAATTCTCCCAGGTTTCTCCTTTCGTTCTACATAGATATTAGATATATTAGTTATCTCTAGACAATTGATGAATGTCATATATGAAAGTACATGCATCAGATTCAGTTACCTTATTGAAATTTCTTTTAACTTTAATGTATATAAAACTTCCTTTGTCAATCTTTATGCATTCTTGATTCAAGAGCCAGCTTCAGATTAGTTATATACTATGCATGTGCTCAACCCATATGGACAAGGTCTAACACATGAATGTGTGAACAGACGTTTAGATTTTCCAAGGTTCAAGGGAAAGATAATTACATGTAGAAGAACAATGTACGTAGGATGCTTCTGCTTAAGATTATTAAGGATTTTAACTTCCCAGGTTTGAACCATTTTCCAATGTTCTCTCCTTTCATGTTGATATTACAGATATCATCTCAATGTATAATTATAGTGAAATGTAAGGGATCCTATCTAATTTTTCAAAACATTATGTTACTATAGAAGAATTAATCATGAAAAATATTTATCAAACAAACCCAGTTGGAAAGAATATAATTAGGTGCTCCTTAGGCTAGGATATGTTTGAAAATTTAGCAATGGCCATATAATTATTAATATTATATCTTTGATACATAAATTATTTTCGCAATGGCCCAAATAATCTGACGAATTTCATATCATTGTCATCTTTTTATATGTTTTCCATCTGATATGTTTTATGCCAGTGGTAGATGCAAAGACCATACCATACAACTCACTAATTTTTAGAACAAAGCGCATTTGCCCAAAAAAACAATTTCAAGACACGAGAAGTAGACCAAATTATGCCGTAGTGAATTTCATGTGTTAGAACACAATTATCGTATTACCGACTTATAATTAAAATTTAAAGAAGTAATGTGGATAATTAAGGGGATATGATTATGATAAACTATACGGTAATGATTTGATTTGTAAGTGTGTTAAGATTTTCGTAGAATTGTACAAGTAATGTACTCTTCTTTTTTAAAAGGATGGTTGTAAATCTTTGGTCAGATCTCTTGACAATTACTACAATTAAGATGAACAAAAGCAACATAGTAAAGTTAAACTTGGTTCAAATCTTTTGGGATGTAGATGAAACAATCTTGTCTGCGAAGAAAATTAATGAAAACAGGGCATGAGAATGGGCTTACGTTCAATTTTTGTACCCTAGAAAAGAACAAAAGAAAATGGAATTAGATGTTTGTTTCTGTTCTGACACTTTAAGTTTATGTCCAACCGTCTTATGATTATGTTCCCACTTGTATGGTGCAATAAAGATAAGTACGAAGACTGGACATTAATTCTACTGTCATTGTTTAGAATACAATAAAGAACTCTTTAAAGGTTCAAGCACCACAATAGCTTAAGATCCAGAAGTATGTGGATCATTAGCATGTCCCCATGTCCCAACTGAATTTGATGGTATGCTATTAAACTTCTCCCTATATGGATCATTAGCATTACCAAAGACGTTGGTTATTTTATGCATCATTTCTCAAGATATGAAGTCTGCAAAATAATAGAATAATCATAAAAGAATTTAGTTTCATTCTTAACAAACTATTTGCATAAATATAAAGGATGCAGGATTAAATAAACCAAATATCATACAGAGTCCAGTTATGGCCTTAACAAACATATTATTTCAGTTCTTGCTGGACTTATCCAATGTTTTTTGCTTGTGTAGTGTGTCTCTAGCATTTGCACATGGATCGTAGTTAGATGTACAACGTAAAATGTAACGATGATGAGTTCCTAAACAAAATTGAAGAGTTCATCAACTGTGCACTGAATGATCAATTAAGAAGAGGGGTAGAAACTATTTTTTGTCCTTGTAGACACTGCAAAAATAAGAGGAGACTTCGTAACATAGCTAATATTAGAGATCACATAATCCATTATGGGTTTAAGAAAAATTATACGCGGTGGATATGGCATGGTGAAAGTATACTTAGTGGAGCTAGTTCTAATAATCATGAGAATGACCGGAAAGATAACATGAATAATGAGGCGAATGATGAGAATGATTGTGTTCATGAGATGTTTCGTGATGCTGAAGAACATTTAATGGAAGAGCTAAAGTTGTATGAAAGAATATTAATTGATGCCGAGAAGCCTTTGTTTCCTAATTGTGCTAAGTTCACAACATTTTCTGCTGTCCTTAAGCTTTTCAATTTAAAAGAAAAGCATCGGTGGAGTGATAAAGTTTTACATCTTTGTTGGAAATTTTGAATGACATGCTTCCGGAAGGTAATGAGCTTCCAACTTCTAACTATGAGGCAAAGAAAATTATGTGCCAAATTGGTGTAGGATATAAAAAGATACATGCAAGTCCAAATGATTGTATATTGTATTGTAATGAATATGAGAACTTGCATGAGTGTCCCAAGTGTGGATTATCCCGTTACAAGTCGTGAGGGAACGTTCATAAATACCCAGATAAGAAATGGCCTCTAGCAAAAGTCTTGTGGTATTTGCCAATTATACCAAGGTTTAAACATTTATTAGCAAATAAAGAAAATGAAAAAACTTAAGGTGGCATGCAGATGTGAGAAAAAATGATGGATTATTGAGGCATCCAGCTGACTCTCCACAGTGGAGAAATATTGATACAATGTATCCTGATTTTGGTGAAGAAATTAGAAATCTCAGACTTGGTCTTTGCACAGATGGCATAAACCCATTTGGCAACTTAAGTAGTAAACATAGTACTTGGCCTATTCTTTTGGTGATTTACAATCTTCCACCTCATTTGAGTATGAAGCGCAAGTATATCATGTTGTCTCTTTTAATCTCTACACCACGACAACCAGGAAACGACATCGATGTTTACCTAACTCCTCTTATTGATGATATAAAACTTCTATGGGATAAAGGCGTGCGTGTGTTTGACGCATATAGTCAAAGTAATTTTACATTGCGCGCCATGATTTTTTGTACCATAAATGATTTTTGCGCATGGTAACTTGTCTGGCTACAATACAAAAGGTGCCAAAGCATGCCCAATTTGTCAAGATGATATTATTGTTGAGCGTTTACATTATTGCAAAAAAAATGTATATATGCATCATCATAGATTTCTCCCTCCTAATCATCCTTATCGTAAAAAGAAGAAGCCTTTTAATGGGGAGATAGAGAATGGAGTTGCTCGTTTGCCATTAATAGGAAATGATGTTTACAAACGGGTCAAGGATATTGAAAATGCATTTGGAAAGCATTTCCTCTTTTAGAAGGCTCGTGGAAGAAGAAATCTATATTTTGGGAACTTCCTTATTAGAGACATTTACAGGTTAGACATTGTCTAGATGTAATTCACATAGAAAAAAAATGTTTGTGACAGTATTGTTAGGACACTCTTGAATATACCTGGTAAGACAAAGGATGGTGAGAAAGCTGGGCAAGATATGTTGAAAATGGGTATCCGGAAGGAGTTAGCACCGGTGCAGAAAGGTAAACGTACCTATTTTCCACCTGCATGTTATACATTGTCCAAAAAAGAGAAAACTAGCTTATGCGAGTGTCTTCGTGGTGTGAAGGTTCCAACAGGTTATTCTTCAAACATTAGCAGTCGTGTATCAGTGAAGGATTTGAAATTTACTGGTACGAAGTCTCATGATTGCCATGCGTTAATGAAACATTTATTACCTGTTGCAATTAGTGGTATATTGCCTAAACATGTTAGACATGTTATTACAAAGCTGTCTCTTTTTTAATATAATTTGTAGCAAGCTAATTAATCTTGATACGTTGGATGCTCAACAAGCCGATGTTATTGTTACCTTATGCCAAATTTAGATGTATTTTCCACCTTCATTTTTTGACGTTATGTTGCATTTGGTTATTCATCTTGTAAGAGAAATCAAAATTTGTGGTCCTGTATTTATGAGATATATGTATCCATTTGAAATGCATATGGGAACTTTAAAAACAAAAACAAAAAACATATATAGACCTAAAGCCAGTATCGTAGAAGCTACTGTAGCTAAGGAGGTTATTAAATTTTTCACTCCATACTTAACTGGTGTTGAACCTATTAGACTTCGCAAGTCTCGACATGAAGGATGACTTGACGGCCAGGGCATAATTGGATCAGAATTGATTTCAATTGGTGATGAGATATTTCACAAATCTCAGCTACTTGTTTTGCAGCACCTTAGTGAGGTACATCCTTACTTGGAGGAGCACATGGCAATTCTAAAGTCCCAAAATCCTTCAAAGAACGAAAGGTGGTCGACTAATGAACATAACCGCTCTTTTGTCATATGGTTTAAACATACGGTAATTTCTCAATTGTCTCAAAAAAATCATGGCATTTCAGATACAATAAAATGGTTAGCATATGGGCCTTGATTTCATGTCAATTCATAAGAAGGATATGATATGAGCGGGTATGTCTTTTATATGAAGCGTCGGGATGAGAAGAGAAAAATGCAAAATAGTGGAGTTAGCATCGTTGCATCTTCAAGAGAGTTTTCTAGTGCTAAAGATAACATACCAATAAATGCGACAATGCTATATTATGGGATACTCGAGGATATTCGGGAACTTGAGTATAAAGATTTCACAATCCCACTATTTCGATGTAGATGGGCAGAAAATCGTCATGCTGTACGAGTGGATGAACATGGATTCACACTGGTTGACTTTGGTCAAGTGAGTCATGATAATGATCCACTCATCTTGGCATCTCAAGCAAAACAAGTTTTTTACGTGACTGATCCTGCTGATAATAAGTAGTCTGTTATTCTTCCCGGCAAAAGACGCGTTGTTGGGATTAGTGATGTGGTGGATGAAGAAGAGTATAATCAATTTGATGAGAATCCACCTTTCACCGTCGGCTTAAGTCTACCAGAAGAAGTTGATTTAAATGCAAATTATGCATGTTGAGGGGGTTTGGACAGTTAGGTAATCTTTTTATGCTCATCATGCTTCAGTTGCAAGTTGAAATCTTGCATTTTATGTGATACTTTAGTTTTTTTGGGAATAATTACTAATAAGATAGTTTACAGGGATACTTGATCGCTGTTTTTGTTGCAGACTTCGGACATTGTATCACTGCTTGCTCTCAGGTAGAGATTTTTTCTTAATGACTAGCTCATACACTTCTAATTAAGATTATAGCATGAATGCATAGTCAAGGCAGAATCAACAACTTATTGTGCTTATGGACTCACATATTGAAACATAGAATGATAGAGCAAACTACTGCATTCAGTTTAAAAATGAACTCATGTATTGAAACATAGATGGAAGCGATCACCTAGCCGTTACTTATCTCTCCATATATCCAAAAGACAGTGATATAAGTATATGTAATGATAACATCAAGTCTTTTCTCAAGCAATAACAGATATTTCAAAATACGAGCCAAATAATATACGCATGTGTGTCAAAGAAGAATTGGTAAAAACTGTAGAATATCGTATCAACTGTAAAATGTGGTCCACACAAATCAAAATGTTGACAAATTCAACAAGTCTAGATAAATAATGCAGTCTGAAAACGAAAGCTACCATGCAGGATAAAATTCTACCGAAAAATGTAGAGCTCTAACGGTACACAGTGTATGTGGTGTCGTTATTTAACGTGATATTTTTAAAGCTATGCCTTTTTTGAAGTGATATTTCTTACTATTTTGCGCAAAATGTACATTTCTTTTAACTTGAAACCGCTAGTCTCTCAGATTCAATTGGAAACGCTCTTCCTTTATCACTTGTTTCACTAGAATCCTAGTACAAAAAGGAAGAATATTTCAGTTTAACGTTGGCAATACATACTTAAAGAGGTAAATTGCTGCTGCAAAAGACCAATAGCAAAACCGAAAACCAAATTCCACATAGAAACCCTTCATAATCTTATTATTGTTGTATGTATTCACTTTTATTAGCTATAAATGAATTCACATTATCATGCTTTATATTTACTTGATCAAGTTCAATAATATTAGAGATAAAATGAATATGCTCGACCAAACAATCAACTACAAGAATAATCGAGATAGAACAATTTGGACAAAATGAAGAACATGATCCTTCTATTTCACAGTCGTTGTCTAAGAAGAGGCGAAGAGGTGCTACAACCGGGAAGAAATATAAAACACAAGAACCAAAATTCATTGAGTGGAGTGATAATGACAAACCCATTGGAAAGTGGGTGAAGTCTAATAAGGCATATATGGGCGGTAATGCTAGATCTAAAATTGATATCAATATCAAAAATTGGGATGGCGTTAGTAAAGGGCTTAATGATACTATCTGGGAAGATGTTAAGGTATTATAAATTCATTTGTTCACTTATTACTTATTTGGCTTTGAGACCCAATTGGACATTTGAAGTCTTATAAGGCATATGTAACTATGATTTTTATTATCTCAGATCGAGTACCACATTGACGACGACATGAAAGATAACATGTTAAAATATGTCTGTGGACGACGGAAAGATTTCAAAACAAAATTGGTTGGTGGTTGGATTACGAAGACAAGAAAACTTCCAGAGGACTATAAAGAGCCATACGAGCTTTATGATGGCATTACACAAGCACAGTGGGAAACATTCAAGAAGAATTGTGAAACTGAGGAATTTAAGGTATTTTTTGTTAATTATGTTTCATTTACTAAAACATTTACTAAAACTTACAGGTTTCAGAATGCGTGCACAAATACAAGCTTTTATTTCATTTGGTAGATAGGAACAATAACCAAGCTTCATGCACAAATACAAGCATTATTTTTGACACTTTGGGTATATATTAATATTCATTATTTTTGACAGTGATTAAGCGAGAAGGGTAGGAAGAGTCAAGCATACAATGAGCATCCTCACTATTTGGAGCAAGCTGGATATGCAGGGAAGAAAGCTAAATGGATAACCGAAGGTCATAGTTCCTCGACTACATTACTAAGTGGTTCTTTTTTGGATCGAAATATTGACTGGGTTTTGGCAAGATCGAAAGAAGAAGCTAATGGAAACTATGTAATCCCTAATGAGAAAACTAGGATAGTTGCAGATAAAGCGTATGACTAATTTCGATGCATTTTATCCCATTTGGTTAATCTCTTACAAAGAAAGCATTAAATTATTGAGAAAACTAATTTTTTTTGTTGTTGACAGAATGCTTGGAGAGAAAGTCATCGAAGGAACATGGGTTCCAAATAGGCATGATAATGTCTTAAATTATGCTTTTGAAAAAAAAAGAACATCCAGGTCGAGTTAGAGGAATTGGTGGGATGGTCGGTATCAAAGATGTATTTGGGAAGGTAGTGAAATATAAAGGTCCAAGTGGTGTAATATCAGCAGATGAACTACATCTTATCATCCAGGAAATAGAAATTAAAGTGAGCCAAAGATTCGAGTCTATGGTAGATACGATGGTTGAGCAAAAGATTTCAAACTTTTTCAATAAGATGGGTATGCAAATGCCCAATGATATTGTGGTCGAAAACATACCATCATTTGGTCATCGTAACAGCTGTCAATCGGTACAATTGGACAAATTACAAACTACCAGCACAAATCAAGAGACGGATCCTTATGAAAACTTGCAGATAACTAATTCAAAAGTCTATTTTTGTAAAATTATATGATTCTAAAATGTATAAGTTAATAATTTTATGTTGTACTTGTCATTCTAGAGGCCAATTAAATGTCGTTTAGCTGTTAATTTGGACTCCAAAATTGACGTAGTGGGCCATGGCATGGTGCATCCTGCTTCTAGGCCTGGAGATCAATGCCATAATCAACAAATCTTGGCCCATCATGTAAAGGTTGGAACTGATGCCGTGGAGCCTATTCAAGTAGGAACACCTCTTTCGGTTCCAAGTAACTATCACATCACGATAGGAGAAGCACTCGATAGTTTTGTACAATGGCCTAAAAATCTCGTGCTTTTAGGCGATGATGATAAGGTAAAGAAAACATTTTTTATATTTTGTTGAGCTTTGCTTGAATAAAATATGCAGACTCCATGCTGCTTATGAATTTTTTGTGTGCAGGCTACACATATTGGAAGCAAAGACAAAATGGAAGAGTGTGTTGCTATGGACATGAATAATAACAAAAAGATGAAAAATGAGCCTGCAAAGCGTAGGACGATCGTGGGTGAAGAGATCATCAATACTTTAACGGATGAGTGGAGATATTTCCATGACCTGATAGTTCTAGTGTCATCCCAATATAATAATTTGATCAATGCAATTCATGTGAACAAGGATTTATTTACGTACGATGAGGACTTTGAAATCCATATCACTATGGTTGACATTATCCAATTCCTTAGTATGGGATGGTTGAATGGAGAATGGTAGAAAATTTGCATCATGTGAGTATTATATATATATATATATATAAGATGAATATTTCTATCCGTGTACCAATATAGCTACTACTTAGGTGACATTTACAACAAATAGCTTATAAATTCATTGTATATGTTCTATTCTATATTATGTATTATATATGAAATGGTAGAATAATAATATTTATTTTTTGTACTTATTTTTAGGTGGTTAAATCATATGTGCAATGACCTCAGAGTGGAGACTATCAGATTTATGTGTCCATATAAGTTGTCTCAAGTGCGGAAATATCCAGATGCGACAAATATATATATTTCGAACACATGGCATGCGTCACAATCGAAGAGCTTACTCTTAGCCCACATTACGAAGGGTATGAACAATAAACTTTTAGAAACTAGTTTACAAATCTAATGTTGATATTAACTTCATATAAACCTTATAACGTAGGAAACATTATCTACTGCTTGTTTTTCGTATAGAAATGAATGAGGTTTATGTTTTCGATCCCCCAGTCGAACGCAAATCTAAACTGAAAATTAGACCACAAGTGAATATGTACGTTTTATTTATTTGCCTTCTGATATCTTTTTTGCTTGATGCAAGTGAACATATACGTTGTATTTAAAATTTTCTTTTATGTGTAGGGCCTTTAAAACTTATAAGGCATATGGTGGCAAATCTCGAGGAACTTACTTGAAATGGAAGACTGTTAAGGTGATTTATTTTGTACAAAACAAAAATAAACTTCTATGCTGGATATAAATTCAACTTAACCTAACTATTAAATTGTTATGTAATATTGTTGTAGTGTCCTCAACAATCTAGATCGACGGATTGTGTATATTATGCGATGGGGTATATGTATGATATAGTAAAAAACCACGATTACGTAAGGTACCACTTTAATTTTTTTCCTTCATAATTTTTGTTAAGTAGTTGTACGATTAATGTTTCGAAACAATCTGGTAATTGCAGTACTTTGTACAAGATGGTTCTTATAGCCAGCAAGAGATAGATGAGGTTCGTGATTATTTAGCTAGTTATATCATGCATAACTGGATGTTGTCTTCTTATATGCTACTATATGGTGAGTTTATTCTTGTCTCTTTCATACTTTCAACATTACATGATTTAAATTAACTTTGTTTATACCATTTTTTGCACCTGAAAAACATCAAAATATTTTTGCTCCCATATATTTAAGTTGTGTGGCCGGCTATGACTTTGATCATATTGTAAATACTTCCAATACTTAGAGGTTCTTGAATCTGTGTTATAACATGTTACATACATATTATAATGCAGATTCATTTATAATGTAGAATAATATGTTGTAACACAGATTCATTTATATTGTGGAATTGGTGTCAGACCAGGCATTGGTGATATGTTGAGCGTCTGGTTGAAGTACTTATAGATTACTTATGAGGAATAATGATTTAGTCAAAGTGAAGTGTTCATAGTTTTATATGTTTTTAGAGTGACTGGTTAAGAAGATATATACATGAGAAACAAAATGTAATAACTGTAAATTTAAATCAAAGATAACTATGATGGAGCTCTGAATTATGTTAATTTGTGATGATTTTATGAAATAACTGTACAACATATTAGACATCAGTACATCATAACAAAGGATAGTTTTTACTGTTGTTTAAGCATAAGTAGCTGATAGTAGTTTCAAATTAAGATATGTGTAATATGTGTGCGTTTTCAACGATAAATATACTACAACTATAAACTTTACGTAACTTAAATTTTGCACTTCAGATCTTTGTAGCACTTGTAATATTATGTGCAGTGTTTTTGTGTTGGGTATGATATTTTAAAGGTGCATATACTGATCCTTTTACTTTAGAGGCTGTCATTGCTAGAACCGCAACTTATCGTGTGTCCTAGAAGTGTGGTACAAATGTGTTTTCAAATGATTGAAGAATTGCTCTGGCTGATCCACAGCTAGTATAAATTCGAAACCAATGTAGTCGAATAAATACAGTCTACAAGCAATGAAAAATTCATATAAGTATTCCACCTGAGCACACTTAATTCCAGATTTTGATAAAACCTTTCTACTAATAAAAGAACGAAAAGTAAAACATAAGCAAATCAATTTACATAAAATATAATAATAAAAATCGCACCATTAAATGCATCGAGTTGATACAAAAAGCTAATTAGAAATAAAATGTGTTGTTTTAACATTGTGAATTTTGGAATGCAAAATCCAGCTTTAATTAAACATCGTACATATGGTACTGCTGTGTTTGATTCTCAAGTAGAACAATAAGATATAATGGAAAAAATAGATGGATATAATCACCGATGAATACAAAATAATTTGATTTTTAGTACCCAAATAACTTGTAAACAACAAGATAGAATGAAACTTATATTGTACAGTTGTTTCATACAACAAAATGAGACATCGATTCCATGGATCGTTTTCCGTTTTCTCTGTATTATGTACTTAACCTTAGACCTGAAATGAAATTGTTTGCGATGTAAAGTATTATGAATCTTGTTTTTCACATAAATACTTAGTATTGATTGTTAAAATACATTTTGTGATAGTAATACAAGTTTTATCTATTTTATGATGTACTATTTAAAATCTATTGCAATAACATTCATAGTTCAAAGAATTGCAAGCCAACATAGGTGTGACGACTCGTCTTTCTACCTACAGAAATACGTATCATCAATAAGAAAAGAAAGGAATAGAAATAGAAAAGATAGATAGAAAGAAAGAATAACAACATCAGAATCTCACAGCGGACGCGGAACAAAATATAATACAACAATAACTATTACATAGTTTTACATATATCAGAGTTATACAACATCATACAATAAGACAGTCATATATATATATATGTATATATATATCTGCCATTACATACATCCCAAAATATAATATACATCAACTAACACAACGGAACTAGATAGATATATACGTTTGGACTCCTGCTCCAAGCTCCTCCCGAACTCAACAATCCAAACCCTATCACTTGGCTACTCATAAAAATTTGAGTACCTAAGAGTTTATGGAAACATAAATAAACTCCGGGTCAGACATGGGTCTGGTACGAGTAAACGGTTTAAAGTTGCTTAACTTTGAAAACATTTGAAAACAAAGGTATCACCTAAGACTTCCCACACATAAATACGGGTAAGTTTTTACCTTACGCTAACCAAAACAAATTTTATAGGAAATCCAGTGATATTATAATAATGTCTAGGGTTTTCAAGTAAAATACAAAAATAGCTGAAATGCTTACATCTCACATTCCAACATAGTTGGGCACAATCAAAACGTACAGCGCTTATTGGAGATTGGATTCCATACAATGGCAGGGCTACCGGGGTACCGTTCGTCACAGTACGGGGCCTAGATCACCGTACCAAGGATCACTCCCGACCCCCTATAACACAAGGCCGGAACCATTCCTTACTGAACAGTTCCGAACAAGATAACCCCGTGGTTGTTGCTAACAACCGCCCACACAGTCGAATAAAAAGGGACATCTAGACAGGGGTATATCTCGTCCTGCTTGGGTGCTACCCACCTAACCTTGCGCACATCCCCTGTTTTAGCCATTCCCGGTTGATGAGGCTTGAGGCTACGGTTACCTTTATAGAACATATTTCTTAGAATGCTCATCGTCCACCTGACGATGTTCTGAAAGCATTCAATCCATACAAGTTCGTTCCGGGTTCGAACGAAACCGAATGCATTATCTCGTTACACTCATTTTGGAATCACCCTCAGAGTTAACGACAATAAGCCTTGCATTCTAAAACACCATCTCAATCTTCACTTGAAAATTTACGATCTAACATTTAATTTGGATCGATGTGGGTTTCGAATAATCATAATTGACACCCGATCCCGGTCTCATCGAAATCCAAACGCCATTTTAAAGGTCAAGTTGTTTAATAGTTTAAACAGTTTAATTCAATACTGGAATTCACATAGCATTTATTACAGATAAATCATACACAATCATCATAGACATATCAAGGCATAACATAGAGTATCACAAAATATCATAATCCAGATATCCTACATATACAATCGCCAATAAGCAAGTATCTTTAATTCTTATTGTAATTAATTCAATTTAAATTTATTACTTGAGAATTAATTGCTTAATCCTGTTTAATTAATCATCAATTAATTAACTATTCCATTTCAAATCATTTAATTAATTAATTACTTCTTAATCAATTTATTAAATCTTAATTACTTAATTAATTACCCTTAATTATTAATTAATAACTTAATAATTAATAAAACTTAATTTCAAATTAATTAATTAATCCTTAGTTATTTATTTAATTAACTACTAATTATAAATTAATTAACTTTAATTATCTAATTAACAATTCTTAATTACAAATTAATTAGACACTTAATTATTAATTAACCAATCTATAATTACAATTATAAATCCCTAATTACTTAGTTAATTATAATTATTAATTAATCATTCTTAACTACCCCTTTCAAACAATTAATTAATAATAATTATTTATCGTAATTAACATTTAAAAATCTTCCTTAAACTTTGAAAATCAAATTATTACTAACTACAAAACTTTAATGTTAATTAAATTTAATACTTAAATAATTAAACTTGTAATAAAGTCTTAACTTCAACTTGTCAAACATTAATTGTCATCATTACTTAAAATTGTTTAAAAAGTTTGCTTAACTTACTTCATTAGTACTAAAATTTGTTTACAACATTAACTCTAAATTTTATTAGCTTAACCCTTTCTGAAAACAAACCTGAGAATGCCCAGGTTTTACTCGAGTAATCACCCGAGTTTCCCACTATCTTCCCCGAGTCAATCTCCCGTTCCTCACGTACGCTCTTCATCTTCTCCTTTTTTTTAAAAAAAACTTAAGTTTAAACTTAACAAACTGTTCCAGGCTCAAGAGTTCGCGTTCTAGCCCGAAGCACGCCCTTTATTTACTCGAGTATCAACTTGAGTCGCTCACCACTCATCAACACGGACACCATAACTACGCCATACACGTGCACGGCGTCTCACCGTAGCTCCGGCGAACCCCACTATCTCAGACAAGTCGCAAAACTTCCCCATACTCGAAATCCAAACTCGACTCGCCACTAAAAATTTCAAGTCGAAAATTAGCATTTCGCTCGAAAAACTGTAACTCAACCCAACCAACAAAAACACCTCGCCGCAGTTGCTCAGACCGTCGGAGATGCTCCAACTCCGTCCACACCACGTCAACACCCTATGCTACCATCCTCTAGAATACCACGCAACTCGATGCATCAGAGGTGACGAAATCACCTCGTTTCCAGACATGTCCAAAACTCGAAACAAAACCCTAAATTGACCTCGTTCAGCCAATTCGTGCAATAGAAAAATTATCTGACAATTTTCCTGAAATCATCGATGTTCAAACTTGCTTCAAGCAAAATCTTAACATTCAAAATTGGTTCGATCATCAGAAAATGGTTTAAATGCATAATCTATTCAACTGTGAACTGCTCGTGGCATACACAACTAAAAATCACCATATTAGTTTTAAAAATCTTATCTTTAGCTGTTCATTCAAGTTCTACAAACGAATCGATGTTTTAAATTATTTGAATTTATCATATATTTGTCTTTTTACTGTAAAACTGGGTTTACAGAATCAATTCTTCATTATCATGCAGAAAACAAATTCTTATGCCATAATTTAAATTTAAACAAACTTGCTTGTTGATACTTTAAGCCTAACAAAGGTTGGATGATAATAATTTGAATCTTGATTAAAAATTTGACTCTGTAACATCAAACAGAGAAGACCAATATGTTTAATTTTTCACAGAACAAACTTATATATATAACACAGAACTATATTCAAAACTAAAGAATATAAAAAACCATATTATCAATGGATCACATGTACTGTTTTTAATTAAACTTAAAACTTTAAAATCTATGTTTACTCATTGAAAATATTTCTGAACAGAGAGCACTTCCTGTTTTTGAAAATTGCAGTTTAAATCTGCCTTTAAATCCTGTTTTGTTGAATTGAATAATGTTTTTAGTTTGTAAAATAATGATATTTATTTTCTTTTCTCTAGTTTTGCTTAGTTTTTGATGAACGAACTGGAATAGAGAGATACACATATATATAGAAGAAAGGACTTTGTACAGGGAAGGCTTTAACTGCTTTAGTGTTTTCTTTTGTTTTGATCAGATTTTTTTTCTGAAGTGAAAAGATTTCTAGATATTTGAAATGACTTTGTTTTTGGCTGAGATGATAGCATTTAATGTAATGGTTTCCTATTTTGTTTACATACTTATCTCATTTGGTTTTTTTATGAATACATTTGTTTTATTATCTTCTTGCTTGCAACCATATACATATAGTCATCTGATTTTACTTTATACTTTGGTCCATACAGTTTTTAACTTATGTTGCATGCACACCATAATCACTAAATTCTTGTTTTTATTTTTATTTCTATTTTAATTATCAACATTTAATTTATTTTCATATGTTTATACTTATATTTTATACTTGTATTTAATATTGATAAAATTTGATTTTATTTTAAACATTATTATCCATATATATATTTATACCAAATGTAAATAAGGTAGAGCATTTTAATTTAATTATATAAGATAGATTTTATTGTAAATATTTTTAAGAGATTTTATTTTAAATTTTCAAATCAAAGTTTCCTTTCAAAATACATATGTATATAAATAAATGGCACATATTCCAAAAGTCTTATCTTTTTAAAATGATAAGTTTATATTTTATTTAATTGGATTAAATATTTATTAAAATAATATGGCCAAAATCCCGGGTCGTCACATTCCTCCCCCCTTAAAAGAATTTAGTCCCCGAAATTTAAAACAAAAGATAATTTAAAAGCTTTTATATCAACCATTCAAACATACATATCATTCATACATTAGCAAACAACCAAACAATCTATCCTGTGAAACACCACTAGCTATCTGGATACAAATCCGGATAGGCTTTCCTAAAACTATCCAGAGTTTCCCAGGTACAATCTCTGGGATCCTCGCTCCACTGCACTTTGACGAGCTTCACTACCTTGCTCCTGAGTTGCCTGTCGCCTTGATCAACAATCCGAACTGGATTCTTGACCACAGTCAAATTTGGCTCAACCTCCAAATCTTCCTGAACTACTGGTTCCACAACTAATGATGGATCATGAAAAAAATTCCTTAAATGGGTACATGAAATACATTATGAATTCCAGACATCCGTTCTGGCAATTCAATTCTGTAAGCACCACACCAATTCTTTCCAATACCCGTAATGGTCCAATATATCTCAGGGCAAGTTTTCCCGTCTTTCCGAATCTAATAGCTCCTTTAATCGGGGAAACTTTGACAAAAACTAAATCACCAATCTCGAATTCCAATTGTCTCCTTCTCTTATCAGCGCACTTTTTTTGACGTTCCTGAGTAGCTTTCATCCTTTTCTTGATAAGCTTAACTTTAGCAGAAGCTTCACGAATCAAATCTGGTCCAAGCACAAGGCGATCTTTCGACTTTATCTAACAGGATGGGGATCTACATGGCCTTCCATGTAAAGCTTCATAAGGAGCCATCTTAATACTTGCTTGGTAACTGTTATTGTATGAGAATTCTACCAGATGTAGATGGTCTTCCTAAGATCCACCAAAATCCAAAACACAAGCTCGCAGCATATCCTCTAGAATACGGCTCAGCCTCTCCATTTTTCCATCTGTCTGAGGATGATAGGCTGTACTCAATCTCAAACTCGTTCCCATAGATGATTGCATAGCCTTCCAGAATTTGCTGGTGAAGATAGGATCACGATCACTTACTTTGCTGACAGGAACACTATGCAATCTAACTATCTCCCTCAAGAAAATCTCTACCAGAGAAGCTGCAGTATGAATTGCCTTAACCGGTATAAAATGGGCGCTCTTAGTTAAATGATCTACAATCATCCATATTCCTTCATTTCCTTTCTTGGTTCTAGGCAAACCGTCGATGAAATCCATCGAAATCATCTCCCATTTCCATTCTGCAATTTCCAAAGGTTGCAACAATCCGGCTCTTCTGCTAATCTCCTTTAACTTGCTGACAGATAGCACAACTATTAACGAAAGCAGCTACATCCCTCTTCATGCTTGGCCACCAGAAAACTCTTCTCATATCTTTATACATCTTAGAAATTCCTGGGTGGATATTTAGTCTGGAGCGATGACACTCAGCTAAGACTTCTTGCTTCAATCCATCTATATTAGGAACACACAAACGACCATTAATCCTCAAAACACCTTGATTGTCCACCTTGAAATCCGAATGTCGACCGTCCGTGGTTCCAAGAATTAGTTCTTCAAAAGATCTATCCTCCATTTGCTTACTTATGATTCTTTCCTGGAGAGATGGAACAACCTACAAAAGAGACAACTGCATTCTTGCTAAGAGCATCAGCCACAACATTTGCCTTTCCCGGGGTATACAGAATATTCAAATCATAGGATGCCAGAAACTCAACCCATCACTGCTGCCTCAGATTAAGATCCTTTTGAGAGAAAAATATTTCAACAGTTTGTGGTCCATGAATAACTCGAACTTCTCTCCCAAAAGATAGTGTCTCCAAATCTTCAAAGCAAAAACAATGGTTAACAACTCAAGATCGTGCGTAGCGTAGTTCCTTTCATGTGGCTTTAATTGCCGACTCGTATACGCAATTACTCTTCCATTTTGCATCAAAACTGCTCCCAGCCTAACTATACAGGCATCTGTATAAACCTTAAATTTTCTCTTCCCATCCGAAATAGCTAGCACAGGTGCAATAGTTAGCCTCGTCTTCAACTCCCGGAAATCCTCTTCACACTGGGGTGTCCATTTAAATTTAGCACCCTTCCTTGTCAACTTGGTCAGATGTGAAGAAATCTTGGAATAGTCTTTGATAAACTTTTTTTAGTAGCCAACTAATCCCAGAAAATTACGAACTTCAGTCGGTGTCTTTGGTTGCTTCCATTCTAGAATAGTCTCAACCTTCGGTGGATCTACAGAGATACCTTCACCAGAAACAATGTGCCCCAAAAATTTGACTTCCAATTTCCAAAAATGGCACTTAGAGAACTTCGCCTTCAAAACATGCCTCCTCGGTGTCTCCAACACAATTCTCAAATGCTGCTTGTGCTCTTCTTCAGACTTAGAATAGACCAGAATATCATCGATGAACACCAGAACAAACTTATTCAATATATCCCGAAAGACTCGGTTCATCAGATCGACAAAGTAAGCAGGAGCGTTGGTTAACCCGAAATGCATAACCAACCATTCATAGAAACAATTTGGTCCCCTAAATGCAGTCAAAGGGATACTGTCCTCAGCTACCCTTAACTGATGAAAACCTGAAGCTAAATCCAGTTGATAAAAGATAGAAGCGCCATGCAGCTGGTCAAAAAGATCATCAATACGAGAAAGAGGATATTTATTTCGAATGGTCACTTTGTTTAATTCTCTATAATCTACACAGAACCTTAGCGATCCATCCGATTTAGTGACAAACACTACAGCAGAACTCTAACAAGAAAAACTGGGACTAATCAATCCCTTCTCCAAAAGATCCTGAGTCTGCTTAACTAACTCCTCCCTCTCCTTAGGAGCCATCCTCCTAGTAGGCTGAATCACTGGCACTGCTCCTGGAATCAAATCAATGCGAAACTCTATCTCTCGATGCAGAGACAAACATTTGACTTCCTCGAATAATCAGGGAAATCTTGGACCACATCGATATCTTCAACTTTCTCTTGAGAAGTCTCAACTCCATGTAAAAAACTACTCAAGTGAATTCCAGAATTATCACACGTCGCTCTAGCAATTCTACCCAGATCGGTTTCCAACAAAATTGTTCTCTCATTACAATTCAGAACAGCCTTATACTTATCGAGCCAATCCATACCCAATATAAGGTCAAACCCCTTTAAATTCAACATAAAAGGGTCACAAGAAAAACTATGAGACAGATAGGAAATTCTCAAGTCTTTACAGATCATATCTAATTTGATTACCCCTCCTATAAGATTAGATACAAAGATGGGACAGTCTACAGTACTGGGGGTAAGAAAGAACTTCTCTATAAATTCCAGAGAAATAAAACTCAAAGAAGCACCCGAATCAAACAAAACTTTAATATACTTGCCATCTAAAAGTAATGTACCTTCCAATACTCCCTTGCCTTTAAATGAAGTAGATGGTGCACCCTCTAAAGCAAATACCTTATTCTGCTGAGCTTTATAAAGAAGCGGGCAATCCTTGATCATATGACATGGTTGGTGGCAATTGAAGCATAGAGATCTCTGAACCAAAGCCGAACCCGGTCCACTCTGATGTGACTACTGCTGCTGTTGCTGAAATCCTTTCCTGGGACACTTATTCGCCAAGTGACCTTCTTGTTGACATATATAGCATTTGCGAGGTCCGTTGTTGCTTCCAGTCTTCTTCTTGTTCTGCTTTCTCCAATTGGGATTGAACTTCCTCTTATTTGGATTAGCAAAATTCCCTCTCGATGCTGCTACTGGTGCTACTGATCTCTTATTCATCAAATCCTCATATCTTAGTGCCATATCAATTAACTCCACAAAAGACCCTTTCAAATGCGCCGTCATCTTTTCATGAAATTCTGGCCTCAATCCTCGCACAAACATTTCGTTCTTTTTGAGGGGAGTGTCAACGAGTCCTAGTCCATAGCAAGAAAGTTCATTGAATTTGGTCTCATATTCCGCTATAGTCATGCTTTCCTGCCTCAAATTAAGAAAATCCTGGTACAGACGAGTTTTCCCTGCTGTTGGCATGAATTTCTCCTCAAATAACTCTTTAAATATTTCCCAATAAATGTCGTCCTCAGAGATATTCGCTACCGCTGCATCCCACCAGGCTCAGCGCCTTCCTGCAATTGCCATGAAGCCATTTCTCTTTTTCGCTCATCAGACAACTTCATACTCTTAAAGATGTGCTCACAAGAGCGTAGCCAAGCTTGGACCTCAATTATCGTCTCTGACCCTTTAAATGGTTTACCTCCAAGGTTGATGAAGTCTTTGCATAAAGCAGCAAAACTAACCTGAGGCGGTACTGGATCTACAGCCTCACTAGTAGTTTGACTTCGTCCATTATCAGTCGAGGTACTGCCCTACCTCTGCCTCTTCTTCCAAAACTCATGTTGGCCACCTGGACAGGTAACTCAACAAATTTAGATAGGTATATAATTATATAAAAATAAAAATACTCACTCTCAAGATAAATACTATTCCATAGCCTAGGTATTATCTCAACTTATGCTCTGATACCAACTGTGACGACCCGCCTTTCTACCCACAAAAAAACGTATCATCAACAAGAAAAGAAAGGGATAGAAACAGAAAAGATAGAAAGAAAGAATAACAACATCAGAATCTCACAGCGGAAACGGAACAAAATATAATACATCACATAACTATTACATAGTTTTACATATACCAGAGTTATACAACATCATACAACAAGACAGTCATATATATATATATATATATATATATATATATATATATATGCCATTACATAATCCTAAAATATAACATACATCAACTAACATAGCGGAACTAGATAGATATATACGTTTGGACTCCTGCTACAAGCTCCTCCTGAACTCAACAATCCAAAAACTATCACTTGGCTACTCATAAAAATTTGAGTACCCAAGAGTTTATGGAAACAGAAATAAACTCCGGGTCAGACATGGGTCTGGTGTGAGTAAACGGTTTAAAGTTGCTTAACTTTGAAAACACTTGAAAACAAAGGTATCACGTAAGACTTCCCACACATAAATACGGGTAAGTTTTTACCTTACGCTAACCAAAACAAATTTGATAGGAAATCCAGTGATATTATAATAATGTCTAGGGTTTTCATGTAAAATACAGAAATAGCTGAAATGCTTACATCTCACATTCCAACATAGTTGGGCACAATCAAAACGTACGGCTTATTGGAGATTGGATTCCATACAATGGCAGAGCTACTAGGGTACCGTCCGTCACAGTACGAGGCCTAGATCACCATACCGAGGATCACTCCCGACCCCCTACAACACAAGGCCGGAACCATTCCTTATTGAACAGTTTCAAACAAGATAACCCCGCGGTTGTAGCAAGCAACCGCCCTCACAACCGAATAAAAAGGGACATCTAGACAGGGGTATATCTCGTCCTGATTGGGTGCTACCCACCTAACCTTGCATCACATCCCATGTTTTAGCCATTCCCGGTTGATGAGGCTTGAGGCTGCGATTACCTTTATAGAACATATCTCTTAGAATGCTCATCATCCACCTGACGATGTTCTAAAAGCATTCAACCCATATAAGTTCGTTCCAGGTTTGAACGAAACCGAAGGCATTATCTCGTTACACTCATTTGGAATCACCCTCAGAGTTAACGACAATAACCCTTGCATTCTGAAACACCATCTCGATCTTCACTTGGAAATTTACGACCTAACGTTTAATTTGGATCGATGTGGGTTTTAGATAATCATAATTGACACCCGATCCCGGTCTCATCGAAATCCAAATGCCATTTTAAAGGCCAAGTTGTTTAATAGTTTAAACAGTTTTATTCAATACTTGAATTCACATAGCATTTATCATAGATAAATCATACACAATCATTATAGATATATCAAGGCATAACACAGAGTATCACAGAATATCACAATCCAGATATCCTACATATACAATCATCTATAAGCAAGTATCTTTAATTCTTATTATAATTAATTCAATTTAAATTTATTACTTGAGAATTAATTACTTAATCCTGTTTAATTAATCATTAACTAATTAACTATTTCATTTCTGTAACGACCCGAAATTTTCGAACCCGAAAATTCCAGATAGTTATGGAAAAGAAGAAAGAGATAGAAGAAGAACAGAAATAATCAACAACTCACATTCGCAGCGGATAAAATATAATAATAAATAATAACAGTTTACAAAAGAATACTATATCTATCGATTACATTTAATATACATCAGAGTTTCACATATACACTGACACTGAATATATACAATAATTATATATCGGATTAACAATAATACAATTACAGCGGAAACACTCTATACGTACTTGCCTTCCAGTTAGCCTCCTGAGATACAGAACGCCCTACCTGAAATTCTGTAATACTCGGTCTGACCCGAGCATTACACCAAAGTAACACCCGGGTCAGGCTGGAAACCAGCGTGAGTAAACCCATTCAACTTGGAATACAAAGCATACAACTTAAATAAAACCCGGGGTAACTTATATCAATTTAACCAATTCACAATCTGCTATAGACAACACTTATTTCCCATATAAATTTCTAAGTACCAAACTTAGATAAAATAATCCAATTCACTTAAATCGTTTTATTTCATCGTATTGATTTCACAAATTAATTTATGAAAATTCGAAGTGGTTTCGTGTATTTCCTAATACCCGACCCCGGCCTCTTCGAAACTCGTGTTATCCCATCCCACATTATTCAAATGAGATACACAACATTTCATATCAGAGATATCAACACATTTAAAACATCCAATGCCATTCAATTATCCATAACAAAACTTAATCACATACAAATCAATTCAATTGATTCTAATTGAATTTCAAACCTCAATCACCTAGATTACTTCATTTAACATTAATTAATTCCAAATCAATTAATTAGTCAACCCATCATTATTCATCTTAATTAATCACCCTAGATTATTTTCCAATTAAATTCAAGTGAATATCTTTAATTAATTTCACTACACTATTTATTCTTACCAAATTAATGAGTAATCTTTAATTATTTCACAAATTGATTAACCATAATCAATTACTCTAATTCTTAATTGCTTATATTAATTCATTTCTCATGGTCACTTTGATTAATTCATCTTAATTAATCAATCCTTAATTACAACGTTGATTGTATAAATTAATGATTTCCAATTAAGTTTTGATTTATTGGAGTCCAAATTAATTGCTTTAATTCAACACCAAATGTTAATCATTCCCGATTAATCTCAATCTGTAATTAATTATTCTTTTATTTACTTCATTAATAAATTAATTACTCCTTAATTAATTATCTTAATTAATCTCTTGATTAATTTTACAAAGTATATTTTATTAATTACATTAAGTAATTGCCCTTCAAACCATCCATTGATTTTTCTAAATTAATTAAACCTAATTAATTAACTTAGTCCTCCCTTAATTAATTCAAATTCTTACTTACTAAATTAATTAATCCAAATCATAAATTAATTTAATTAATTAATTTAATTAATTTAATTAAGTAATTATCCATTTTATTTACCCTTCTAATTTGATGAAATGCCAATCATTAAGCCCTTATTAACAACGGAAACATTTTCTTATTTATGATTTAAGTTCGAACTATTTAAATCCATATGCTTCGAGTCAAAGAACAATTAACTCGAGTACCAACCAAAACCAAAGTCACTAGATCATTAGCACATAATCAATCAACTCAATCAATCAACTGGTTATTTAAATTTAACCATTTAAATTTAAATAACAATCCTACAGAGTGAGATAAACTCACCTTTGCTTCACAATTGGAAATCCTCTTCATTCAATTAATTACATTCAGTGAATTATAAATTTATTACTTTCCCAAGAGATTTTAGTTCATTACTCCCTAGCAATTAATTATTAACCTGCATTGTTAATTTCTAAAACCTAATTCCCATTTGTAAATCATTAATTACAAATTACTCAATCATTAATTGCAAATCAATTATTTAATTAATCTTCAACTTATTTCATAAATTATCAAATCTGAATTATACTTAAGGTCGACATCTTCTTTGTTAAATGCTAAATCACAAAAACATTTAATGTTATTTGTAAACTAATCAAGTCTCAAATATCTTTTATGTATTTAACATACTTAGTTTAACAATCAATCAACTGTCTTGATTTAAGTTTGAAAGGCACTTAATTTAAAGGATTTATAAATGACTAAACAATTCGATTTTCCTTTATTTACCTTCCTTTTTGTTATTCAACCTAGGGTTTAAAAAAACAAAGCTGAAATAATTAAAAATAAAGAAAATAGAATTTACTCACAGAAAATGATCGTGGAGCACCCTAACCACGACCTCAACGTCGCCCCTCCAAACCTGACGAACCCCATTGCCTTCCAAAGCCGCGAGCCCTAGCTCCACCGTACTTGAGTCGAACTCGAGTTGCTTCCTCGAACATGGCTTTACAACCAATTCACTGCAACTCCCATCGCGTTGCCAATCCCAAGTCACAACCGAAATCAACCTCCTCGACTTCATGCTCGCCTCTGACGTCGACGCTCTACCCAATCACAAGCGCGACCTCGCTCCGCCCCTGCCAAGAGCGGCCTCCACCTTCTCGCGCGAGCGCACGCTCACCATCGCGCTCGAGATTTGTGCTCGAGAATTCTATAAGTTATGATTTTGTTGAGGTCGGCTTCTGCCATTCCCTTCTTTTTTTTATGTGTTCGATTTGATTTCTGTAGATTAGAGAGGGAGCTGGCGATAAATATCAATTTGGAAGGCGTCTTGAATACGCATTCGTGTTAATAAAATATCTCTGACTTTGACTTTAAATTTATTGTATTATAAAATTCCAAAACGACTCAATAATTGCCATCAAAAATTTTGAACTTCTCTTACGGAATGCCGCTAGGAGATTATAAGGTTTTACCCGCATTCCAAACACAATGGAACATGTTTCGGAGGCTAATTTGATCGTATGCGCGAGTTACAGAAGAAAACGATCAAATATAAATTAAATCGATTAAAATAGTTCTAAGCATATTGAGCTGCCAGGGTCAAATGACAACTCCGATTGCTACGAAAATTGAAATCCGATAATAACTAACTATTACGGATCCAATGGAACTGGTTTCGTCGAATTCCGAGACTGTGCCTCGGAAGGCTATTTTTAAATTCCAATTTAAACGATATATTATTAAAATTGAACAAATTACTTTTAAATTAAATTTCAACCCTTCTATTATCTTCAATATCATCATTATAAATTTTATAAGCCTTCATATTATTTTAAACAGGCTTAGAAATTTATGATTCAACAATTTACCCAATTTCAATTATTAAATTCAACATTTAAACTATATAATTTGATGATTTAATTATCAAAAAATATTGATATCTTGAGTTCAAGTTAAAATTAACTTTTAAATATTTTAAAATCAATTAATTATTCCAATTTAAATTGTTAGAAATTTTAGATCGTCACATTCCTCCCCCCTTAAATGAATTTTGTCCCCGAAATTACTAGTTAGAAAGAATGGACCAATACCCATTTACTTTTCCCAAAACTCACAATTCAACATCCTACCAACTATCTTTTATTAAAGTCCCACTATCACCTCAACCAACTTTCCAAAACCTTCTATAGTTTCAAATCATATCCCTTTGCTCAATTATCTAAATTTTCATTTTAAATCAAATTTTGAATTATCAAAATTTTCTCAAAATTTTTCTAACTCTCTAAATTTTCGAATTTTTTTGCCAGCGTCTCCTTTGCGCGGCTAGCTCGGTACAACTACAAAAGGCCTCTACAGGCTCCCAAATTCCTAAAGAAAACAAAAGCCAAGTGGCTACATCAAAAACCCAATCCAATTTCATACAGAAATCTAAATACATACATTTTGTCGGGCAATTCAAATTTATCTTTTGGAATCACATCCAATTTTCTTTCCCTTTAATACCTGCATAACCTACTTAGCAATAATATCCAATCATAGCCCTTCAAATCATTTTATACATTTCCTCACAGAAGTTTTCACCTCTACTTCTATGAAAATTAGTTTTTTCCCCGTTTTCATACAAATTCAATTTATTTTCTATTTGAATATTGAATTTCTATAATTCCAATTTGAAATCGTTTTGTTGTTAATAAAAATTTCCCAAAAATTTTCAAATTTTTTCTAACTCCCAAAATTTCGAAATTTTTTTGGCAGAGTCTCCTTTGTATGGAGGAGTTTTTGCAATTTGACAAGAGATACAAATATATATACAACGACCCACCCGGTCGGAAAATCAAAAACAGTTTATATATCCTATTTTTATTGCGTAGGCGTACCTTTATTTAGCATTTTAAGGAAGCAGCTTATTTATTTTAGCTTATATCGCATCCAATACCTGTACTTACTCAATTTAAACATATGAGCATTATATATATATATGAAATTTATAACATTTCTCTTACTAAAACAACTATAACACTTCAATTTTAAAAGAAATGCATTCAAAATAACTTCTACAAGCAATTTATATGTTCTCAAACCTAATTCAATTGCTTTCAACCAATTTATAAACCATTTCATTCAATTTCAATGGTTTGCATCTCAATTTCTTACATCCATTAATTTTAATCCAAACAAGCTCATATTCACTTCAAATGATTCGGAATCAATTTTATTTAATCTCTATTAACCTATAGCATTTTAATTACTTTTATTTACGCCGAACGACAACTATTTTATATGCAATTCCGACGATATTCACTTAATAAAGTATCTATTTTAGTTTGTAATTACTTTAAATTAATTTCAACTCATTCTGTATTTACTTCCATTTCTTTTCTAAATTATTTACAAACCATTCATTGCATTTCATTTCCGCAATTGTTCCATTCAAAACAATTTATTAAACTTGGCACATCCAATACTTATAAATTAATAACCATTTTCCAAATTAATTCAATCCAAGTTTTTATTGAATAGGCTTTCACCCTTATTCGAAGCCAAGCTTCCATAAATTTTAAACTTAAGTTAATTTACTTTAATTTATTCCAACATCAAACTTAAGTTTACTTCTATTTGATTCTCATTTAATCAACTTCCATTAAATTCAGTCCGCCCATCCATTTTAATTTTAAATTTACTTACTTAATTCATTTTCGAATTTATTCCATTAATACAAAGCCAATCTCAAATTATTTCTACTCATCTGGGTTTTATTTGCAACTCAAACCATTTCTATTATTATTCAATTTCATTTCATATGACAACACTTCCATTATATCATATTTACTTGCAAATTACGTTAAATATTATTCATATCACACTTAAATTTTGTTTGTAATTCAAACCATCACTATCCCGATCCAACTCTAATTTATTCTTATTTTACAACATCTCCTTTTATTTAATTCATTATCAGTTCCAAGTCGAATTCTATCTACAAATTCGAATTCATTTCCAAACTCTATTATTAATTCACAATCCATTTGTTTACCCAAGTTAAATTTTATTAACATACTCAATCCAACAATTATTCAACCAATTAGCTTATTTCCAACTTCTAAATCACTATTCGATTATACTTACAAAATCACTTCATTAAAATTCCAATTTGGATTTTCCTTGATTTTCCAAAATTCCAATATCTTTATTTAAAATTTTTAGAAAAGCTTTTAAAGTCACATAATACTATTAAAATAACTCTTTATAAAAATACTTTTATAACTCGATGTCTCAACCAGTCCATCCTTGTTCTCACAGAAATTCAGTCATACGTTGATCAGGCGTAGAACTGAAAATCTATAAGTACTTAGCAGACCCGTTTTCAACATCCAGTGAAAATACTTTTGAAAATAATTTTATTGAAATTATAGAAATCAGTTTTTGAAAATATAGAGGAAATATCTTTGGTGAGAATGCTCTGAGAATCATCACCCCTATCCATGTCGCAGTTAACCTGATGGTAACGTTGCCATCCCGACAAAATCCATAGATAACTGTAGGCCTCCTCGCCCCTCGATTACACCATGGAACCCACAACAGATCGCAGCTACAACTGGGGTTACGTAGCTATCACAGCAAAAACCCATATAACTGTAGGCATCAGCGCCATTGAATTTTGCTGCCAAAAATGAAACTTCTCCACTCCTCTTGACCATAGATCGCAGTCTACCGATGTTGCGTTGCTTTCCCGGCAAAATCAAGTGTAGACCGTTGGCACTCATCCTCCACACGATTTTCGCTATGGTCCCCACAGTAGATCGCAGCGACATCGAGTTACACTGTCGTCACAGCATAATCCAAATGCCCCTGTAGGCATCAGCGCCCTCGACTTTCACTACCCAATAATCCTCAGGAACTAGTTTTGTCTAGACTCCTCACATGATCAACTTTAGAACAGCCCTTGGGCTCAAGGCAGCACCACCCGGTGGCACTCCTGAGAAGTTCATTTCAAGGGAGCGCCCTTTTCCCCAGAGCCATCATCAAACACTTTATGCTATACACATATAGTATCTTCAAATCATACACCTAGTATGATCTCATACAAAGCTCATTTACACAAAATCGATTATTCCAAAATCGATAATTCTCAAACTAGGCTTTCCAAATTCAATATTTATTTTACCCAAAAATCAAAAGCCTTTCCAATCCAAAGGTTCCCAAAACCTTCTCCAAAATCCTCATAAGATCCTTTATATATATATTCAGATATATAAAATTTAAAAACTTGGATCATTTCAATCTCGTATAAAATTCCTTTATACTTCAAACACCTTCAAAAATCCTTTTCTTCTGGCAATAAATTTAACAAGGAAAGATTTATCTTATATAACAAAGATATATAACTTTGTTTATTCAAAACAAATATTCAAATTTGATTTCTCTTTCCAATATCAATTTCATTCAAATCCGTACGATGTACACTCATCATCCATACGCTATACGAATCTGATCGCTTACTTGATCACACAATTTCACTTCCGAACTAGTATCGTCCACCCGACTTCCTAGTGCGGACTCAGATTTGGTTTCTTGATCAGAAACCGTCATTCTCCTTGCATAGCCATAACTATGATAGAGAATATCCATAACCAATCAACAATCCATATCCAGGTTCGCCGTCAAAAATCGAGTGAAAAATCCCAACTTGGATCGATAAACTATCTCGAAATTCTGTGCTTGAATCTGGATCAAATCACTATGCGAATATAATAATATACGTACATCCTACATATTTATTTTCATTGATTATTAGCCAAAATCAATTTCCATTCTATTCACATTTTCATTAATTCCGTTTCACTTATTTACAATTGCCCTAATTCTCATTGAATTATCACTTCAATTCTTATCTCAGCTGGGTATTTAAATCAATTACCGTTTGAACCCCGACCAGTTTATATTTAGAAAATAGCTTGCAAATTTTAAAAATAGATAAGTAGTTGAAAAATAATTATTAGTTTGCAAAATAGCTATAAAATAGGTAACTAACTGTAAAATAGTTGAGAAATAGTTGAATAGTTTCAGGAATTTTAAATAATTGCAAAATAGTTGTAAAATAGAAATTAGTTTGTGAAATAGTTAAAAAATAGTAATTAGTTTAGAAAACAGTTGAAAAATGGTTAAATAGCCCCAAAAATAATCGTAATACAAGTATATAAAATAATTTGGCTTTAAGAAAGAAAGGTTGTATATATTTAATAGCTTAGAAAAATAAGTTTATATCAAAACAATTTATATTGAAAATAGTCAAGAGCCAACTGTTCACTTCCCCAACAATTCAATTTAAATCTCCATTTAAATTGACCTAACTCCAATTCAAATAACTCCAAATTCCATTGGATTTGATTAATTCCCAATTCAAGTTGAATCAATCTTGATTCCTTCTCCAATTTAAATCAAATTCTAGTTGATTTTAATCCTGTTCAATTTTAATTATAATTTCATATTATTCCAATCAATTTGAATTATTATCAATTTAATTTCAGAATCCAAATCACTTCAATTTAATCCAATCCAATTTCCCATTTAAATTTTTTAAACTTATACATCTTCAATCACCCAATCTAATTAATTCAAACCAAATTAAATTTTGAACTAATTCAATTTTAGTCTTGAATTTAAACTACCTCGAATTATATAAATTCGAGTTAAATTCTCAGAGGTTGATTTAAATCTATAAACCAAATTAACTTTTATTTAAAGTTTTTAAACAATCTTAAATTTCAGAGTCCAATTCTTCATTTCGATTTATCTCTACTTATATTTTCCAGATTCAAATAAGAGCTCAATACAATTTTATTTGTTTTCAAAATTTAATTTATTATTCAATTTTTATCTTCCAGTTTGAAGCCAGTTCTTAAACAAGTTTATTTTATAATTCAGTTATTCAAATTTATTTTATTTATACACAACCATTCTCAATTTAAAGATTTTTATTAACAATAGGATGATATCATCCAATTTATTTTAAACGTCCATCCATTTTCAATTTTTAAATCTCAAACCCATTTTGAGATCACACAATTTCCCAATCCAAATCAACCATTTAACTCTCCAAGTTAAATTCCAATTTCACCATGAAATTTTCAGCTCAGGTTGCTTTTTTTTACACTTATTTAACTTTCCCAAAGTTAAATTCCAATTTACTCAATCCAATTAACCTTACTCAATGTGAATTCCTGCTTCAAACTTCAAAATTCTTTCCCTCTTATAAGTTCAAAACTTATATCACTTTGGGTTTTTACATCACACTTCACGGAAAAAATATCAAAACTCAACCTCTTAGAGTATATTTAAACTATTTTTGATACCATGTATATCCATACATATATACATATTTATTTCTTGTCCCTCCCAGCCATGTTTTAAAATTTTAACCCACCTTTGGTTTTAAATTCGAATAAATTTTCAAACAACCCATTGTTTGCAACAAGTCCCAGTTATCCATATAATACTTATTTATTATTTTTCATTACTTTGAACCAATATTTTCAAATTCTGGGACCAGATTTAGAATTTCACTTTCAATCCAATAAATTTTAATCTGGTTGTATTCCTATTTCTACTTAATTTAGTTCCAATTCAAGATTTCAGTTTGGTTGTATTATATTACTCCTAAATTTTAATTTCAATAATTAACAACCAATCACCTTAATATTTATTAGAAGGAAATATTGCTTTATATATCAAAATATATATTTTATATAAAATCATTTAAAGCCTTTATATAAGAAAATAACAAGTACGCTCTCATATATATATATATATATATATATATATTCTCAAATCATTCTAGAGTACTACAGACTCTATTAAATGAGTAATTCCCACCAGAGCCAAGGTTCTCGCTTAACCTTTCAGCTCTGATACCAAATGTAACGACCCGAAATTTTCGAACCCGAAAATTCCAGATAGTTATGGAAAAGAAGAAAGAGATAGAAGAAGAACAGAAATAATCAACAACTCACATTCGCAGCGGGTAAAATATAATAATAAATAATAACAGTTTACAAAAGAATACTATATCTATCGATTACATTTAATATACATCAGAGTTTCACATATACACTGACACTGAATATATACAATAATTATATATCAGATTAACAATAATACAATTACAGCGGAAACACTCTATACGTACTTGCCTTCCAGTTAGCCTCCTGAGCTCTAGAACGCCCTATCTGAAATTCTGTAGCACTCGGTCTGACCCGAGCATTACACCAAAGTAACACCCGGGTCAGGCTGGAAACCAGCGTGAGTAAACCCATTCAAGTTGGAATACAAAGCATACAACTTAAATAAAACCCGGGGTAACTTATATCATTTAACCAATTCACAATCCGCTATAGACAACACTTATTTCCCATATAAATTTCTAAGTACCAAACTTAGATAAAATAATCCAACATCACACTTCAGGGAAAAACTTAACCTCTTAGAGTTTATTTCAAATTAGCTCTGATACCAAATGCAACGACCCGAAATTTTCGAACCCGAAAATTCCAAATAGTTATGGAAAAGAAGAAAGAGATAGAAGAAGAAGAACAGAAATAATCAACAACTCACATTCGCAGCGGATAAAATATAATAATAAATAATAACAGTTTACAAAAGAATACTATATCTATCGATTACATTTAATATACATCAGAGTTTCACATATACACTGACACTGAATATATACAATAATTATATATCAGATTAACAATAATACAATTACAACAGAAACACTCTATACGTACTTGCCTTCCAGTTAGCCTCTTGAGCTCCAGAACGCCCTACCTGAAATTCTGTAATACTCGGTCTGACCCGAGCATTACACCAAAGTAACACCCGGGTCAGGCTGGAAACCAGCGTAAGTAAACCCATTCAACTTGGAATACAAAGCATACAACTTAAATAAAACCCGGGGTAACTTATATAAATTTAACCAATTCACAATCTGCTATAGACAACACTTATTTCCCATATAAATTTCTAAGTACCAAACTTAGATAAAATAATCCAATTCACTGAAATCGTTTTATTTCATCGTATTGATTTCACAAATTAATTTATAAAAATTCGAAGTGGTTTCGGGTATTTCCTAATACCCGACCTCGGCCTCTTCGAAACTCGTGTTATCACATCCCACATTATTCAAATGAGATACACAACATTTCATATCAGAGATATCAACACATTCAAAACATCCAATGCCATTCAATTATCCATAACAAAATTTAATCACAAACAAATCAATTCAATTGATTCTAATTGAATTTCAAACCTCAATCACCTAGATTACTTCATTTAACATTAATTAATTCCAAATCAATTAATTAGTCAACCCATCATTATTCATCTTAATTAATCACCCTGGATTATTTTCCAATTAAATTCAAGTGAATATCTTTAATTAATTTCACTACATTATTTATTCTTACCAAATTAATGAGTAATCTTTAATTATTTCACAAATTGATTAACCATAATCAATTACTCTAATTCTTAATTACTTATATTAATTCATTTCTCATGGTTACTTTGATTAATTCATCTTAATTAATCAATCCTTAATTACAACATTGATTGTATAAATTAATGATTTCCAATTATGTTTTGATTTATTGGAGTCTAAATTAATTGCTTTAATTCAACACCAAATGTTAATCATTCTCGATTAATCTCAATCTGTAATTAATTATTCTTTTATTTACTTCATAAATAAATTAATTACTCCTTAATTAATTATCTTGATTAATCTCTTGATTAATTTTACAAAGTAATTATATTTTATTAATTACATTAAGTAACTGCCCTTCAAACCATCCATTGATTTTTCTAAATTAATTAAACCTAATTAATTAACTTAGTCCTCCCTTAATTAATTCAAACTCTTACTTACTAAATTAATTAATCCAAATCATAAATTAATTTAATTAAGTAATTATCCATTTTATTTACCCTTCTAATTTGATGAAACGCCAATCATTAAGCCCTTATTAACAACGGAAACATTTTCTTATTTATGATTTAAGTTCGAACTATTTAAATCCATATGCTTCGAGTCAAACAACAATTAACTCGAGTACCAACCAAAACCAAAGTCACTAGATCATTAGCACACAATCAATCAACTCAATCAATCAACCGATTATTTAAATTTAACCATTTAAATTTAAATAACAATCCTACAGAGTGAGATATACTCACCTTTGCTTCACAATTGGAAATCCTCTTCATTCAATTAATTACATTCAGTGAATTATAAATTTATTACTTTCCCAAGAGATTTTAATTCATTACTCCCTAGCAATTAATTATTAACCTGCATTGTTAATTTCTAAAACCTAATTCCCATTTGTAAATAACTAATTACAAATTACTCAATCATTAATTGCAAATCAATTATTTAATTAATCTTCAACTTATTTCATAAATTATCAAATCTGAATTATACTTAAGGTCAACATCTTCTTTGTTAAATGCTAAATCAGAAAAACATTTAACGTTATTTGTAAACTAATTAAGTCTCAAATATCTTTTATGTATTTAACATACTTAGTTTAACAATCAATCAACTGTCTTGATTTAAGTTTGAAAGGCACTTAATTTAAAGGATTTATAAATGACTAAACAATTCCATTTTTCTTTATTTACCTTCCTTTTTTTTATTCAGCCCAGGGTTTAAAACAACAAAGCTAAAATAATTAAAAATAAAGAAAATAGAATTCACTCACAAAAAATGACCGTGGAGCACCCTAACCACGACCTCAACGTCGCCCCTCCAAACCTGACGAACCCCGTTGCCTTCCAAAGCCGCGAGCCCTAGCTCCACCGTACTCGAGTCGAACTCGAGTTGCTTCCTCGAACACGGCTTCACAACCAATTTACGGCAACTCCCATCGCGTCGCCAATCCCAAGTCACAACCGAAATCAACCTCCTCGACTTCATGCTCGCCTCTGACGTCGACGCTCTACCCAATCACAAGCGCGACCCCGCTCCGCCCCTGCCAAGAGCGGCCTCCACCTTCCCACGCGAGCGCACGCTCGCCATCGCGCTCGAGATTTGTGCTCGAGAATTCTATCAGTTACGATTTTGTTGAGGCCGGCTTCGGCCATTCCCCTCTTTTTTTTTATGTGTTCGATTTGATTTCTGTAGATTAGAGAGGGAGCTGGCGATAAATATCAATTTGGAAGGCTTTTTGAATACGCGTTCGTGTTAATAAAATATCTCTGACTTTTACTTTAAATTTATTATATTATAAAATTCCAAAACGACTCAATAATTGCCATCTAAAATTTTGAACTTCTCTTAAGGAATGCTGCTAGGCGATTATAAGGTTTTACCCGCATTCCAAACACAATGGAACGTGTTTCGGAGGCTAATTTGATCGTATGCGCGAGTTACAGAAGAAAACGATCAAATATAAATTAAATCGATTAAAATAGTTCTAAGCATATTGAGCTGCTAGAGTCAAATGACAACTCCGATTGCTACGGAAATTGAAATCCGATAATAACTAACTATTACGGATCCGATGGAACTGGTTTCGTCGAATTCCGAGACTGTGCCTCGGAAGGCTATTTTTAAATTCCAATTTAAACGATATATTATTAAAATTGAACAAATTACTTTTATATTAAATTTCAACCCTTCTATTATCTTCAATATCATCATTATAAATTTTATAAGCCTTTATATTATTTTAAACAGGCTTAGAAATCTATGATTCAACAATTTACCCAATTTCAATTATTAAATTCAACATTTAAACTATATAATTTGATGATTTAATTATCAAAAAATATTGATATCTTGAGTTCAAGTTAAAATTAACTTTTAAATATTTTAAAATCAATTAATTATTCCAATTTAAATTGTTAGAAATTCCGGATCGTCACAATTTCAAATCATTTAATTAATTAATTACTTCTTAATCAATTTATTAAATCTTAATTACTTAATTAATTACCCTTAATTATTAATCAATAACTTAATAATTAATAAAACTTAATTTCAAATTAATTAATCCTTAATTATTTATTTAATTAACTACTAATTATAAATTAATTAACTTTAATTATCTAATTAACAATTCTTAGTTACAAATTAATTAGACATTTAATTATTAATTAACCAATCTTTAATTACAATTATAAATCCCTAATTACTTAGTTAATTATAATTATTAATTAATCATTCTTAACTACCCCTTTCAAACAATTAATTAATAATAATTATTTATCTTAATTAACATTTAAAAATCTCCCTTAAACTTTGAAAATCAAATTATTACTAACTACAAAACTTTAATGTTAATTAAATTTAATACTTAAATAATTAAAATTGTAATAAAGTATTAACTTCAATTTGTCAAACATTAATTGTCATCATTACTTAAAATTGTTTAAAAGGTTTGCCTAACTTACTTCATTAGTACTAAAATTTGTTTACAACATTAACTTTAAATTTTATTAGGCTTAACCCTTTCTGAAAACAAACCCGAGAATGCCCAGGTTTTACTCGAGTAATCACTTTCCCGCTATCTTCCCCGAGCCAATCTATCGTTCCTCACGTACGCACTTTTTTTTAAACTTAAGTTTAAACATAATAAACTTTTCCAGGCTCGAGAGTTCGCGTTCTAGCCTGAAGCACGCCCTTCATTTACTTGAGTATCAATTCGAGTCGCTCACCACTCATCAACACTGACACCATAACTACGCCGTACACATGCACGGTGTCTCACCGTAGCTCCAGCGAACCCCACTATCTCAGACAAGTCGCAAAACTCCCCCATACTCGAAATCCAAACTCGATTCGCCACTAAAAATTTCAAATCGAAAATTAGCATTTCGCTCGAAAAACTGTAACTCAACCCAACCAACAAAAACACCTCGCCGTAGTTGCTCAGACCACCGGAGATGCTCCAACTCCGTCCACACCACGTCAACACTCCATGCTACCATCCCCTAGAATACCACGCAACTCGATGCATCAGAGGTGACGAAATCACCTCGTTTTCAGACATGTCCAAAACTTGAAACAAAACCCTAAATTGACCTCGTTCAACCAATTCGTGCAATAGAAAAATTATCTGACAATTTTCCTGAAATCATCGATGTTCAAATTTGCTTTAAGCAAAACCTTAACATTCAAAATTGGTTCGATCATCAGAAAATGGTTTAAATGCATAATCTGTTCAACCGTGAATTGCTCGTGGCATACACAACAAAAGATCACCATATTAGTTTTAAAAATCTTATCTTTAGCTGTTAATTCAAGTTCTACGAATGAATCTATGTTTTAAATTATTTGAATTTATCATATATTTGTCTTTTTATTGTAAAATTGGGTTTACAGAATCAGTTCTTCATTATCATGCAGAAAAAAATTCTTATGCTATAATTTAAATTTAAACAAACGTGCTTGTTGATACTTTAAGCCTAACAAAGGTTGGATGATAATAATTTGAATCTTGATTAAATATTTGACTCTGTAACATCAAACAGAGAAGACCAGTATGTTTAATTTTTCACAGAACAAACTTATATATATAACACAGAACTATATTCAAAACTAAAGCATATACAAACCATATTATCAATGGATCACCTGTACTATTTTTAATTAAACTTAAAACTTTAAAATCTATGTTTACTCGCCTGAAAATATTTCTGAACAGAGAGTACTTCCTGTTTTTGAAAACTGCAGTTTGAATCTGGCTTTAAATCCTGTTTTGTTGAATTGAATGATGTTTTGAGTTTGTAAAATAATGATACTTATTTTCTTTTCTCTGGTTTTGCTTTGTTTTTGATGAACGAACTGGAATAGATACACACACACACACACACACACACACACACACACACATATATAGAAGAAAGGTCTAAGTACAGAGAAAGCTTTAACTGGTTTAGTGTTTTCTTTTGTTTTGATCAGATTTTTTTTCTGAAATGAAAAGATTTCTAAATATTTGAAATGACTTTGCTTTTGGCTGAGATAATAGCATTTAATGTAATGGTTTCCTATTTGGTTTACATACTTATCTCATTTGGTTTTTTTATGAAGATATTTGTTTTATTATCTTCTTGCTTGCAACCATATACATATAGTCTTCTAGTTTTACTTTATACTTTTGTCCTTACAATTTTTAACTTATGTTGCATGCACACCATGATAACTAAATCCTTGTTTTTATTTTTATTTCTATTTTAACGATCAACATTTAATTTATATTCATATGTTTATACTTATATTTTATATTCATATTTAACATTGATAGAATTTGATTTTATTTTAAACATTATTATCCATATATATATTTATACCGAATGTAAATAAGGTAGAGCATTTTAATTTAATTATATAAGATAGATTTTATTGTAAATATTTTTAAGAGATTTTATTTTAAATTTTCAAATCAAAGTTTCCTTTTCAAAATACATATGTACATAAATAAATGGCACATATTCCAAAAGTCTTATCTTTTTAAAATGATAAGTTTATATTTTATTTAATTGGATTAAATATTTATTAAAATAATATGGCCAAAATCCCGGGTCATCACAATAGGCTTTAATTTTGATCTTCAGTTTACAGGTGACTGAGTGAATAACCAATCTATGTTTTTAAGCATCGAAATAAACGTATAAATTAATTATACCTTAACAAATATATGAACAATATTTAAAAAATAATAGGAAATTATATACATACTCAAACTATCTTCTGAAATAACAGTACTGGATGAAATAAATAAAATAAAATAAAAAAGTATATGCACCACTATTCAACTAAAATCATCGTTAACTTCCTTCTATTCAGCTTTGAATGCTTTTTCAGCTGAAATAAATACACACTTGTCTTGCTTCTTCTATTCAGCAGAATTTTATTTTGAAACGTAGGTAGTGCATGACTAATTCACATGTTTATTTCTTCTTTTTCCAGGTTCAAGTTGACATTGAAAACATGGAATGCAACATATGGTTTTGAGCTGAAGCCTAAAAATTTGGGTTTCAAGATTTCATGAAGTTTTTAAGGTTTTCACTGTACTATTTCTTAATGGTTGTACTAATTAAAGATCTGAATTAAGACTATACCACTTAATGATTGTACTAAAGATCTGAATTATGTTGCTAAAATGAATGTATGAACCATTATTTTGTATAGATTATTAACACTGTAATTGATATATGTTTATTTTGGTATTATGTTATTCAGTTTGTATTTTCCATCAAATTTAATTTTGAATGATTGTAATATTGCATGCAATAATTGTTTGTTATAAACAATATATATATATATATATATATATATTATTTGAGTACTGTAATAATGGTTTCCGAGAATGGCTTTTTTGCATCAGATATAAATTGATGATGCAGTAGAGGGATTAGTTTGCACCGGTTGTTATAAAAAACCGATGCAACAAAGAAGCCTTTTAAACCCAAAGACTCTTATGTTGCATCAGTTTCCAACAACAACCTATGCAACAAGTTCCTTTGTTGCATCGGTTTTCATTACAACCGATGCAACACGAGGGTTGTGTCCAAGCAACCAACCATATTTTGCACCAGTTGTTAGTAACAACCGATGCAAAAAGGACCGTTTGCATCGGTTTTAGAACTGATGCAAAACTGTTAAGCCCGTTGCATCGGTTGCATGTGCATCGGATGTTGAAGTGATGCAAAAGGGGGTAAACAACCGATGCAAATGGCCTGTTTTGTAGTAGTGTCATTGTATGGACTTAAGCAGTCGCCTAGACAATAGTATAAGAGGTTTGACTCTTTTATGTTTTCACTTGGTTTTGATCATAGCATCAAAGACGCTTGTGTGTACTTCAAGCATTTAAAGAATGGTAGATGATTGTACCTACACCTGTATGTGGATGATATGTTGATTACTTCCAAGGATAAAGCTAAAATCGATAGCTTGAAGCTAAAAGCTAAAAGCTAAAAGCTAAAAGCTAAATTCGAAATGAAAGACCTTGAAGAAGCAAAAAAAATTTTAGGTATGAAAATCCAAAGGAATAGAAAGCTAGGACTTTTGGGCTTCACTCAAAAGGAGTACATTCGAAAGGTGCTTGCTCAGTTTAGCATGGCAGGAGCAAATGTAATCAGCACACCCATGCCTTTACACATATAGCTTTCTAGTAAAGGCACTCCGATCATGGAAAATGATAAGGCTTATATGATGAAAGTCCCATATGCAAGTGCAGTTGGCAGCTTGATGCATGTCATGGTCTGCACTAGGTCTGACATTGCACAAGCGGTTGGATTGTTGAGTAGATTTATGGTGAATCCAGGAAAGATGCATTGGGAAGCAGTGAAGTGTATCATCAGATACCTTAGAGGAACTCCAAATCATGGACTTGTCTTTGACGGCAGAGATAGAGATTTCAGCTTGGTTGGATTTTGTGATTCCGACCATGCCGGTGACAGAGATCGAAGGTAGTCAACATCGAGATATGTGTTCACCATTGGTGGGACAACGATCAGTTGTGCAGATGGTTATGGCTTTGTCCACTATAAAGGCAGAGCTCGTAGCTGCGGTTGAAGCAGCTAAGGAGGCACTTTATTTGAGGCGATTATTGTATGATTTGGGCTTCGTATATGAAGGCATGGATGTGCACTATGACATTCAAAGTGCAATTCACTTAGCTAAAAATCTGGCATGTAGCATGAGGACGAAGCATACTGAGGTGGTCGTTCCTTATCTCAATGAGTGAAGAAAAACTAGTTCGTCTTCAGAAAGTTCACACAACGAAGAATGCAGCGGACATGTTTACCAAGTCGATGCCTGTTGCTAAGTTCGAGCACTGTTTGGACTTGATTCGCTTAATGAATTACTACGTGCCAAGGGGTGACACGGGGAAGAGTTGAGATGATTCTTGAAGACTTTTGTTTCATAGTGGAGATTGATAAGTTCTACATGGACTGGGTACTTTAACACTTTGTTGACGGACAATGGCCTAACCGGAGTTCATTTACAGAGTTTAATGGGTGATGATATTGCCGAAGCTCATTGAATAAGTACCCATTGCTTAAAGCACAAATTGTAGATGGATTTGGTTGACTTGTATGGAATTTGGTATTAAAGTGGAGATTGTTGAAATTGATACCTTAATTCATCGGAGGAAGAGCTAGACAAAGAAGAAGCGTAGAGGAGGAAGTCATGAAGTCGCGATGCTTGGGCTTCATGATGTTTTCGTTCGATGAAGTGAAGCTAGGTTTTCGTTTGGTAAAGAAGAGAAGTAGAACTGGAAGTGCCAGACGATAAATCTCGTCCGGTGTTGCTAGGTTTTATCGCTTCATATTTATGGAGCGGTGGTGTTTCGTTCGACATTAAGGAAGACCGGACAAGATTTCTCATCCGGTGATGATGATTCGGTGACTTTGTAAAGGAGAAGTCTGGAGTGGTGAAATGGGGAATATTGATCTCGTACGGTGAAAGAAATTTCCTTTGCCGCTCCATGTGATGCCGAACGAAATATCTCATTCAGTATCTGGGCATGCCGATCCAAACTGAAGTGGTGATGTCGTTCCAAATGTTGTGTGCCGAACCAAGTAGCGCCGTACTAGATGGACACCAAACCAAAGTGATGCCGAACCAGATGTTGAAATGACCAGACCAAATTATGCTGGACCAGATGCATGCCGAACCAAGTAGCGCCGGTCCAGATTTGAGATGTTGAAGGCCGAACCAAATATTTGGTTCGGTGTTAGAGCATGCCGGTCCAAATCATATCTGACCTAACCATGTGTGTTGTTTGCCAGACCAAACATGTCGAACCAAACCCCAGGGCTGCTATATAGCAGCTACCCCTCCTCATTTCTCCACTCTATAAATAGTGGAACTTTTGGACAACAATGGTAGCCATCCTAGAGAGTTGAAACTCTACTGAATTACTCTGCAGAATTTTTTCTGTGTTGTTAATTCTTCTTATGTATAGCCACAAAAGTGAATCAATATTGTAATTCTAATCTTTCAATGATTAATAAAATCTACTCTCCCTAAGTAGACGTACATTGCCTCGTGGTAGTGGAACCACTATAAATACTGGTGTTATTTATTTTTTTGCATTGCATAGATCTATGACCGTGTCTGCTCTGGTGTTTATCTCTGTTTTTTTCGTCTTACTATAATCACGATCCAGTTGTTTTCCGTGCGTTGGGTTTTTCATTCCCTTAGACTGATCATCTGAAGGGATTTTCTCCAACATGGAGTACGTCGCGGTAGCAGATTGTGCGTGCCAGTCATGCACAACAAAATCAGCTTCTCTCAATATAGGTGTGTTAATATATATTGTGATAGCAGTTCATCTGTTAAACTTTCAAAAATTCCAGTCATGCACAAGAGAACCAAACATATCGACGTAAGATACCACTTCTTGCATGATCTTACAAATGAGGGAGCTATGAAATTAGTTTACCATGGAACTATTAATCAAATTGGGAATATAATAACGAATATAATAACGAAGCCACCGAAGCTTAGTATTTTTCAAAAACTTCGCCAAGTACTTGGTGTTCAGATGGAGAGTAAACTGGATGCTGTGTAGCATTTCGAGTTTAGGGGAGGAATTTGTCGGGGGGAATAGTTCAAAGCTTGTCTGGGTGAATGCATAAGTTTATCAGTTTCTTTTGTTGGTTTCTATTTCAAGTTAATCAAACCGACCGTTAGGGAGGTTTGCTTACTGTCACGGGTCAAAATCAATTTTTCTGAAGCCAAAAAAACGTGGATCTTGTCTCATCGCAGTTTCCCTAAAAACATGGATCTTGTCTCATTGAGGTTACCCTAAACTTCCTCCTTTTATTTTGCGCATCAAAGATTTCAAATTCAAATTTATTATGATTTTCAAATTCTAAAATTTCAATTTCAAATCGACAATTTTGAATGCTTTGATTAATATTTAAATTTGAAATTCATATTTTCAGATTCAAATCTCAATTTATTCTTTTCCAACATATTATCACTTAATGTTTAAGTAATATTAACAAAAATCTTAAATGTATATTTCTTATCAAAGTTATACAATCGAATGGTCGGTTTCTCCACCGTTGTGCGGTTATACTAGTAACTCCTAGTTTATAGGAGCATGCGTGTTACTTTTGACTGTTTCAGTACGTCTTTGTTTTTCAATTTTCTTGTAATGCCTATTTAAAGGCCTTTCTATTTGCATTAATAAAGCAGGACATTTTCCATTTTTGTGATCTAGCTTTGATATCTTTAACATTCCTTGTGTTATTGGACATGAAGTGGTTAATCATAAACTGATTTGAATGATCTTTTTAATCGGTACAGTTGCTTATTTGAGGTTGATTGCTGATTGATATTGTTCATGCTGGCAATGTTTCAGTGCAAGAAGTTTATTCTTTTTTGAAGCTCCAGTACATGCTAGTAATGAGAGTACATTTTCTTTTCAATTCATCTTGGCATTCACTTGTGAGTGAGTGGATATTAGGATCTCAAAGTACAAATCTATAGAGATTTTGAGGTAATGCATGATATATTTGTTTTGTTTTCTCGATGGAGATGTAAATGCTTGCGGATTGAATTTAATATTGTTGGTTATACAATCTACTTCTTTCTACTATCACTTATGATCATCAGCTGTAGAAATTCCTCCATTGCTAGCTGGCGAAATTACAATGATAAAGCGTCATGAGTTTGTAAATTTCTGGTCCTCTCGAAACACTTTATGTTGGATACATGGTTAAAGCAAGGTAATCAATGTTTGATATTGCTCAAAGGTTGAGTTTCATAGATCACGTGTTAATATAAAACCTCTTTAAGTTGTACAAAATTACAATGTTACAATCCACTGAAATGCAATTTAGGATTAAGTGTATTTTTTCCATTGTAACATAAGCTATATTTAGAAAAGAAAGGAAAAAAAGATGAAAGATTGCCGGTCATAAATAAATTTTCCTAAATTTGAGTAGAATGTCTTCTGCATAACTCAACTTGAATGTATAGTGTGTTAGGTGTGGCTTGCATTGTAAATGGAGTAGGTGTGTGAACTGGACGGAAATGTTCCGCATCGTAGAATATTTGAAATAATCGTGATATCTATATAGATTGGTGGCACGTAACATTGGAGATTCCTTTTGTTATAATGTCTTGCCAAGACCAAATTATATGTCCGATAGAAGACGATGGAGGGATGTTCAACCGGAACGCTGGCTCGCATTGTAAATGGAGTGGGTGCGTGGATTAAATGGAAAAGTCCCACTTCGCAGGAAATTTGATGAACAAATCTGATCAATGATCACTCAGTAAATGATATCTTGTTCTGCTTCCATCTTTTGTACCCGCATGTATTTTTTTAAAGTAGAAAAGGAGACATGTTTTTCAATCCTCACAATGCGCATCCAATTGTTTTGTTAAGCCAATTGCCTAATGTAACTCAATAGTCCACATAGTCTGTAATTTTGGCAAATTCTGCCGATCAACATGCAGTTTGAGAAATATAACAGTTTATTAATATATGGTTATTTGAGTCAAAGAAATAAGCAGTAAAACCTCATCAAATAAGTAGATGATGATTGAAGCAATAACGAAAGTCTGTTATCAACCAAGATGCCCATCTAGTGGTATGGTCCTCACCTAGATGCAAGGTCATTTTGTGAAAGTGAATTTCCACCAAGTATGCATCATAAAAAACAATGCAAGGTGCATTCGCACCAAATTCCAAGGATATCTGTTAACGGGTTAAATTTACAAATGGCAGCTATACAAAAGTAAACTTCAGCATTCATATGGCTGTTAGGAAAGTAATTTAATGACAGCATATTTGAGTCAGTGCAAACATTACATTCAATATAAAATTGTTTATATTGCTTTAAGCTCGTTAACTTTTTAATAAGCTTATGTTTTCACTACAAATGAAACTTATGTTGTATCATCCCAAATTGAATCTATCTACGTGGTCTTATAAAAGATAGCATACAGAGTGGGAAAAATACATGCAGTTTATTATCTTTTAGAAAACCAATTATCTCAACTCTGTCCAAGTATGCATAATTTTATGCTCAAGTGATCTTTTTAGTATCTACTACATGTTTTTCGTTTTAATATACAATATAGGAAATGAGGAGGATTACTCAAAAACAAAAGAAAACCAAAGAATCTGAATTACACAATGAGTGTAATGTACATAACAAACATATTGAAGACAACAATGTTCAAAACTATGACAATCCACATGCACTCGAAACAATTCAATGCAAGTGGAAATTTTTTTTGCAGGCAACAGTCATCGATTGGAAGACAATCCACACGCGTTCGATGATAATGAAATGCAAAACGAATAAAGTTTGGAAGCCATGATGGAAAACGATGGATCTATTCAAGATGTAGATACAAATCTATTTGGAAAAAGAAAACATGGAGGTCCTACTACAATGAAGAGACTTCCTTCAAATTTCGTAGATCAGATTGAAATTGAATTTAATGCGGAGGCCGAACGAACAGGTGATGGATCAATCCGGTTATCTTCTTGTATAGGGCTGCTTGTACGAGAGCATGTTCCAGTGAGACTTAGTAATTGGAGATATCAGCTTGGTGATGACTTAAAAGCTGTTTTGTGAGAATTCGTTCATGTAATGTAATTCATAAGTGACAGCTATTGTCAATATTAATTTGACATGATAGAAATCTTCACCTCAGCCATAATTAAGGCAAACTAAGTTGAGTTTTGGCATGAGAAGTCGGAATTCTTTAAAAATATTATTAAGGAAATGTTTAGAAATTTGACCAGTGTTAAAAAGATCTAAAGTAAGAGATTGTATTAAAAGTCGACTCATAAGAATTGGATATAACTTTACCCTCATTAATATAACATGATGAATATTCAGTTTATTTCTATTATTTGTCATTCTTGCATATATTTTTTTGAACTATGGTCACCAAGAGTCAATCATTTAAGTTCATATTTTCTTATATGCGTGATTGTTTGCAAAGAATTAGGACTATTCTTCTATTAAGTAGTGACATGCACATCAAATGGATTATCCAACAATATAAGATAGAGAGAGTAATTTTCTTGTCTGATTTTATCATAAATACTCATTATACTATTAGATCCTCTGTTCCGTCTCTTTAGAGAATCCTTAATAATTTTTAATTTTAGTATTAAACTATGTAAAGGATTACCAACTGTTTTCAGCTTAATATTATCTTGAACTGCTTCAGTATAACTACCATGTCTACCCTTGAATAGTTAAACTTGAAAGGTATATTGTCTTTTATTTGGTGATATTAGCAAGTTCAACAGAAACGGGACAATGATCGTCAGATGGATGATCTGATTCACTTTCTTTTTAGAAACCATTGGAGTTTTTCTTTTCATGTTTTTTATATGAATAGTCACTGAACGAATGGATTGGGATTTCTCACACATGTATCCTAGTTAATTAACTTAATTTTTTTCTTTCAACATATTCCGCAAACGACTACTAAATCCTTTTCTTCATACATGCAAGATTTAAGCTTAACGAGGAATGATGAAAATTCTTCCTATTTTAGCAAATGAGTTGTAATTTTAGGTGCTCAACATCTATATTAGTTGGTCAAATATCAAAAGCAAAGTCCAATGAGGAATGACTTCAAATAAAACCAGTTAACAGCAGAAGTACAAAGGAGTAGAATAATTTTGTCATCCTCAAAATTTGTTTAAAATATAAGATAAATTACATCTAATTGGTCATCCTTTGCGTATGTAGAAATTAACCAGCCAATTTACCCTATTTTCTTTTTTTAGACACGAAGCTAAACATTCAAAGCTATTAGAAGAAAACAAATGTCACATTTCATGCAGTCGTAAAGGAATTGCTCGATTAGTTGCAGATATGGTGAATTTAACTTTTGTTGAAAATAGCTTTATAACATCTAATTGTGAATTAATGTTGCTTCTTATTTGACAATATATATGTTTTTTTCATTTTGTGAACACTAGTTAAGTCTTGGACTAGTTTTAAGTACTATAGCTAATACGATCGATTATTTTATTTTAGCGTAGAGAAAAGAGAGTCATGATCCCTCTTTCGCTTCTAGAGAGTTCATGTTTGGAAAAAATCTCACACTGTAAAAAATGGTGAGCCAACGAGCATGGCTGTTGAAAATACTATTGCATGTGCTTTTGTTTCATTTTGAAATATTACAAACGACTTAAGAATGTGATAACTTGAAGATAACGTTGTATGTTAACTTTCGCAGGAGAATATTACAAAAAGAAAAATGAATCACAATCTAACTCAACAACTAATGTGAGAGAAGATGCTCATTCAGTAGTTCCGCGACAAGATAAACCAGGACGATTAAGAGGAATGGAAAGAAGCATGACCCACATTAAATTCATTATGTCACAACCTAATCAGAAACAAACAACCCAATTTCAAAATAGAGTTGTTGATTTGAAGAAGACGGTCCATATGCTGTTATGACAAAATTACGTGAAATACTATTATCATCATACATATACTACGATATATGCTCTAATTTATTTTTACGTTCCACGTTCAAAATTACGTTTTGCGGCTCATTCTAATTTTGTCTTGCACTAATAGTTTGCTGCAGTGTATAAGTTATTTGGAAAACCAAACTTATATATATATATATATATATATATATATATATATATATATATATATCGGTTTATCAAGAGAAAAGAGGTTGCAGAAATGAGAGCGCATCTAAAATGGTGAAAATTATTACATTATTATTGTGACCTCATTTGAATTTTGATTTTTAGTTCAATATATAAAATCATAGCCTTCAATTAATTGTAGAACAAGTATGACAAAACACATGGCAAATGTAATTTACTGGATAGGACCGGAATGGATGAAATAGTTGCCAAGGGAAGAGCGGAACTGGACATTTTTTCGTTTTCTTTTTGACTCGAGGGTAATTACGGGAAGAAAGCTTGGAGCCTGTGTTGATTGGGTATGGTGATAGGTTCGATATAGAATTTGAAGGTGTAAATTTGAGGGTAATTATGGAAAGGGAGATGAGAACAAGTGAAAGCACCAAATGATAGGGTGCACATTTTGAAGATGGAAGAAAGAGGAGAATGAAGAGAAGCGGAGGGGGAAGAAGAAAATGCAAAAGCAAATAAAGATTTTTATTCAACAGACTCCTCATTCCTTCATTTTAGCATATACAAATACTAGCGCTTACAACGGATTAGTGGCCACTGGCATACCATGCTTGGATAAAAAGGAAATAATAGAAAATGTAATAGAAGTTGCTACTTCTAAAAGTAACCATCACATAACCATATTTATCATTTAGCAAAACAACTTGTACACCTCTAATGCACATATTTTGACGTGGCCGAGTCATGCATATTAGAGGCTGTATCATTACACTGTCACTGCCATATCAAAAACCTATAGGTAAATTATTTTGGAGGTATCTTTACAATCAATCTTGAGATTTAAATTAATATCGATTATTTCACTACCAAACATGAAGTGATTGCCATAGAAATAGATTTAAGTAGTTAAAAATTAAATTATAAATAATTGGGCGGCGACAAAATCCAAAACATAATTCTACTAACTGATTGTTAAGAAATTTTTTCATTAACTTTTGATTTTAAGGATTTATTCATGATATTCATTTCATAAAAATATATGGCCTACAAATGCTATTTGGATATTGATAACTATTTGCAAGACGGAGAAATGCAAAGTAAACTTTCTGATAGAATTGCAGATCCAGTGATCTGTAGACAACACAAAACAAAACTGGACTAGATACCTCTGCTTTTGCCTACTGTTGTTGCGCCTTTCATCTTCTACAACTTGCAATTGAAATTAAAAATGGAGATGGAGAATGTTTACTTCAATAATGCGGAAATTCATAAGATCCCTCTACATTCAGTGATATGTTTTCTGCACTATTGGAATATTTGCAAAAAGCAATAAACTTGATTTTCTATTAGGTAATACAATGGAAATTACTAAATGTAACTCTAAGGGACTACCATGTATTAGCTAAAAGTATGTTATTAAGTCCAATAATGACTCCAAATTAACTTAATATTATAAATAATAGTCTACATTTAAGTCAACAACACGTACACACACGTGTGTATGTGTATCAATATTATTCAACATGCTATTAAGTAGTATCATCAAAATAATGAAAGTGGTGAAAACTAAACTAAGTCAATACAAGTATATAACCGATGCTCCAAAATAGGTACGCAAACATATCTTCCTGACTTTGTTTATTACACTTCACACAGAGTTAAATAGTTGCCTATTCGCTAAACATTTTCACAAATAAAGTCATGACCATTATTGAAATTCTAATTCGAGACCACTTAAATCAAAACCCCAAAGCACAGTGGAAAATGAGATCGTGGTAAGAAGTGTAAAAATAACTAATCATATCTCAATCCAATCCGAAGCCAACCACATAACCAAACAAGCAATAGAAGAACAAAGCAATAATGATAAAATAATCACACCGATTTATAATGGTTCTAATAATGCCTTGTTAGTGTACATGCACTTTGAGAGAGAGCCTTTATTAACACCAATGAGAAGAATACAAGAAATTGATTACAATGATCAATATTCAAATGAAATAGATTTGCAGAGAAGAGAATTGAAGAAAATTGGGTTTAGATAAACCCATTTTAATGGAGATAAACCTTGATCAAAACCGTTGGAGTTCTATTCACTTTGAATCCTGAAAATAGCTTATATAATAAACCATCCTTCCTTGATAAATACCAGATTTTTCCCTTGAAGCCTTCACAAACAAACATTCAAATTTTGGACCGGAAAAACAAACTACAGCACGTGAGACGTTTGTCAAAACCCCTCAGACGTCTGTCCAACTTTCGGGCTGCAGAATTCTTAACGTCAAATGCCTAACTAGTTCTCTTAGACGTTTGGCAGAACTCGCAAGATACGGTAAACCTGCTATCAGACATTTGTAACGACCCGTAATTTTCGATAATTAAAAATAGTTAATTTAATAAGGTTTTGTGATTTAATATTAGAAGAAATAAAAATTTATGATGTCATAACAAGAATATAACTGGAATGAAGTGTAACAGTATTAATTTAAGGTTATTGATAACTGCTTTAAATGTAATTGCAATTACTTGAAATGATTAAAAAGTTAAAATTGGTTATAGATTGTAAATTAACTATGATGATGTGTGTATTAATTGATAATTTAAGTGTTGCATTAATTAATGAAAAAATGTGCAAGGAATTGTAACTGGATAGAATTAGTATTGTGTAAGTTATCATAACATTTGTTTGTAAATAATAAACTTATAAATGTGATTAAAAGTTAATGGTGACAATTATAATATGTTACCTATTTATTTAGTTTGTTAAATTAAAATTGAAAATCAAATTGCAATTAAATGTAGTTAAATGTTACATTAATGTGCGTAAAGACGATAACTATAAAAGGTGAATGCAATAAAATATATAGAAATGTTAATTATATTCGCAAGGAAATAATTGATTTACTAAAAAGGAGTGAAACCAAGATAAATTAATTTATTGGGATTCAAACTATAATTAATGTGAAAATCAACAAAAATTCAACATGATTGAAATATTGCAACTAATACGGTAAAAGATGAAACTTGGGAATATTAGTTTAATAAGATGTAACCTAATGTTAATTTTATTCATAATATGACAATTGGTTGAATAAAAAGACTGAAATCGAATTAAATCAATTTATTGCAATTAAATATATACTTAACTGGATTTTTATTACAATTGAAATTGAAATTGTAATTAGTGTAATATTTAACCTTGAATTGATGTGTAAATTTGTTTTAAATTATTGTAAATGTCTAAGTAATAAAAAATGATGAAATTTGTTGGTTTATAAAGATTGAATTAAAAAGCGATTTCATTAAATTAATATTAATTTATTTAATTAACGTGAGAATAGTCATTTTGGCCACTATCTCAGATTTCGACAAAACCATTTTCGTCAGATCCATAATAGTAAATTATTGAAGGGTTTCAAGTTTCACAACAATCGGACTTGTTATTTGATCTTAAGGACTAGAAACACACAGAAATCAATTTAGTTAATTTAATTGAAATTGATTTGAAATAAACTGATTTTAAAGCTAACTTCTTTATGCGATAGAATTAGGACTTGAAACATGATCCATTGAACTTAGAAATATCGAAATCATCTATTTTGATATATAGGATGACCTACTTTCTTTTGTGGAGGCAGAACGGGCTTTTCGGGTCACATTTGTCGTTTCAAATCAATTCGGGTATTATTCATTCTTATCGAGCTTCGTTAGTATATATTGTTTTGTTCTACCCCTAACAGCCTTATTACTTCTCCTTTCTGTACGTACAATTCACCCGTCTACTTTTTCTTCTCAATGGTAGAAACAAATTCAATCTCTAACCCTAACTCAATTTCAAATTTAAATCGAAATCAAAACTCCTCAAAACTATGTCATATTATATACTGTTTTGAAGCTCTCGACAAGCATAACCCAGATCTTCGTTTTTGTCATCGAAGCACCATTTGTCCAGAAATTAAGGAAAAACATCAGCCGTCCATATAGGGTTTGAATTATTTAATGTGGATTTGCGACGAGGGGACGATCGGAGGGCATGGGCTTGAAGAGGAGGTCGAGCAGTCATAATCCATGGCCTTTGTTTGTCTTGAAGTGGCCAGATTTCACCACGATTGGTCGTTGAATGATGGCAGGGACGGGTCTTGGTGGCTGCACCGGAGGTGGTCGCTCTAGTAGGGTGGGTGCGGCCTGGAGAGAAAGGTTGAATGGCATGCCCAGATCGATGGTCAGGTGGTCGTAGGTGCGATGATAGGTGGTCAAAGCATCGGCGGTAGTAGGGTTTGAAGCATTGTTGTTTGCGTCTGTTTCGAGAGGGAAGGTGATGTGCCAGGTTCTTATTTGCTCTCTATTTTTTTTATTAAATTTAAATGTTTAAACTTCTAACTCGAATAACTTTTTCATACATGATCGGATTCACGTGCAATTTTTTCCGTTGAGGTCGTACGAAATTTGGAAAATTTAGGAACTGGTTTGGACCAATTCTGAGACTGTTGAATTTTTGGGCCTTTATTTGAAATCGATTTGAAATCAAAGGTGAGTGTTTTAACCCACTCACAATTACTAAACTGCCTTATGTTAGTTAAATTAAATTTATGATGTGAGTAGAAATTAATTGATCGATATTTGATATGTTTAAATTGTCATTCTAGTTAAATTTAACTTTTATTGCATTTAATCATTGTTTAATTCAATATTGAATTTAATTGTCAATTTAATACCTTTTAATGATAATCAGTTATCTATTGATGTTTATTGGTTGATTTGTATGATGGTTGTGATGAAGGTTTGATTTGTTGATATTGGAAGACTAGATGCTATATGTAACAACCCGCATATTTATCGATTTTATATTTAAATATTTTGTTTAAATATTTTTTCGATACTCGGAATTTAGTCCGAAAATCTACTTTTTGCATACGGTCGAATTAGGACTCGGGACCACTCCCATTGAGTTTAAAATGCCGTTTGCGACCTTTTTGAGTGTAAACTTTGATATGTTTGGAGATAGTAGAATTTTGCTACTTTTTCACTTAGGGCTTTGGTTTGGGCTGAGCCCATTAACCCCACTTATGTATTCAGTCCCAACCCCTTCTCCTCTTCATTACTTCATTCCTCATTTCTTTATACTCAAGCTTTATGTTAATGGAGAGTGGAAGAGGAAATTAAAACTCCAAGCCCTAGTTTTCTTTTGCAAATCAAACTCTAGCTCCAAACTAATAGAAGAACCCATTGGTAAGCTTCTCTTCTTCTTCTTCTCCAACTCATTCTCTTATCAAATTCAGAAATTCCTAAACCTAACTTTGGGAATGTTCTTCTTTTATAGCTTAGAATCAAGGTTCTTGAGTTGGATTTGAAGAGTGGTTGATTCTCCTTTGCTTTCGAGCTTCTTCTTCAATCGTATGGGTTCAAAGGTGAGATTTTTATCTCACATCTTTTTCTATATCTATCTTTGTGGTTAGGTATGAGTTCCTAACATTTGTGCATATTCATTTGCTTTTGATTTGAATTGATTTGGTGAATTTTCCTAATTTGGGTGTTTTGGTCCAAGTTTATGAATATTTGGACAATGATATTCGGGGTGCATTGAGGAGCCGTTAAGGCTGGGTTGTCGCTAGGCATAAATCCTTAGTCGTCGTTGCTCGTCCAATCGCTCCCGATACGTTTTGGCCACTTTGGCCTAGGCAAATTGTTGCCCATACCAGGTGACCAGACGTCTGGTGACCAAGTCCAGACGTCTGGTTTGGACCTGGAGAGAAAAAAAATAACCACGCAGAATATAAAAAAAGGCAGAGACTAATTCCAGACGTCTGAAATTTAGGATCAGACGTCTGGATAGGTCTCAGACGTCTGACTTGAAGTTTCAGACGTCTGGGTGTTCTTTGGATTATTCCCAGAGAACAAATCCAGACGTCTGGATTCTAAACCAGATGTCTGATTAGTTTTCAGACGCCTGGATTGGACCTCCAGACGCCTAGAATTGTGCATAGTGCCTATTTGCTTATGTTTTTGAGTGGATTCACTATTTTAATCGATTTTTGTGGATCCGAATAGTGGTTATCACTTTCTATCGACTTTGATGACTTCTTTTTATGGATTTTTGGAAATATCCATTTGGATGGATTTGGTATCGATTTCTTTGGATTTGATTCACGTCTTCATATGTGAATTTTGGTGATTGATTGTTCTACAATCATTTTTGTGATTTGTCACTTTAAAAATATAAAGGTTTCAATACTAGTAGTAAATATCAAAACTCTTTCATTAAAACGATTTCAACACTATTTTATTTACAAAGCTCGTCTTTCTCAAACCGTTTTCCAATCTACTAGTATATACAAACATTTACCTCACTCGTATGAGAAATCTAATTAAACGACTTAGTAAAACAAGTGGTATGAAACGCTTGCGTTTACTTCGTCGGTTAATTCTTGGACTTGTTCGATTGAATCTCTTGTGACAATTTTCTAGTGGAGATCTACAGTTTGTTCGTAAATATTTAAGTTAAGCAAGTGGTTATGGGACATGAAGCTAAACTCATATATTTACTAGCTTAGTGTAATTGACACTTCTCGTTGATCATGACGATCATCATTGTGATTTAGACTAGCAACGTGCGATGTCTCTTTGTCTGCGAGGGAGACTAAACCCCGTTTTGTGGAGTTTTGACTCAAATTGGTGGGGTAGCAACCCATGGTCTTCGGGCCGTTTGTGGAGCTTCGGCTCAATTTGTGATGGTTAGCAACCATGGAATTAGCGTTCCGTTTGTGATACACGTGTTGGTGAGCTTTATGCTCCCGTTTGTGATAGGCCTTCCCCCTTTTTGTGATTTCTGGATTTCTTGAGATGATTTCTAGAATTTGTGTTTCACCAATTTTCGTGATTTCCATTGATAAGTTTTATCAATATTTGTGCATTGGTGAATTTGTGTGTCATTGACTTTTGTGATTTCTGGATTTCTTGAGATGATTTCTAGAATTTGCGTTTCACCAATTTTCGTGATTTCCATTGATAAGTTTTATCAATATTTGTGCATTGGTGAATTTGTGTGTCATTGACTTTTGTGATTGACATTGATATAATCGTCAATATTTATGGTTTGGTGAACGAAATAAGGAGTATGACATTTTTTTGAATCTTGTATAGATTTTGTGATATTAATTAATCTCTTGTTGATTTTCAATTACTTATATATATCACAGCTTGGCATTGTGATTATTATGTATTTAGTCATATCTCTTATTCTATATCGTTTCATCTGATATTTATAGTTAGACTGATCCGTTTATTATTTTCTTATTAAATAATACTCGGGTCAGATCGAGATGTTACAGGTGCTTCAGCTTGACTTCTGACTGGGGATTGATTTCTCTGACTTTTGGTTAACTACTTAGATTAGTAGTTTATTTTGTTGTATACACTTGAGATATGGACTCATAGTTGTATTCTTTTGTATAGCACGTGTTGTTATTCTTTTGTATTATTGAGGATCTTTTTGACCACTACTCTGATATACACTTTCATGTGTTAGTTATATATTCATATCTTCTTCCGCCTTTGTGATAGGAATTATCTGTGACTGATTTGTGTTATGCTTATTCCTATATTTGTTTCCGAAGATTATTATAGCCACTGTGTAGTAGCTTTGTGTTTGTATCGGTATGTCGGATTTCCTGTTGAAATAAAATGCATGTTATACTATCTGACATATCGGTGCTCGCGCAAAGCAATTACACGGATGGTCGCTCCTCAACAGCCTTATTCTCCGTGCTAGTTGACAGCATTACACCGTAGTGTTCTTGGCTAGCGTGGGTATAGAGGTGGGGCGTCACACTATATTTTATATTGTTATAACACTGCAAGTTCCCTATGGGTTGAAATGATACATACCCGAATGATCTATAGATCAGGGAAAATCGTTATGGGTTGAAATGATAGACTCGAGCAATTTATGGATTTTAATTAAATTTAGGATCGCGGGTTGAAATGATACATACCCGTGAATTTAAATATTTACGGATTGAAATGATATACATCCGTATCACTTGCCCATAGGGTAGAAAATTTTACACCGACACAGGATTGATTAAATTAATTGATTTTAAATCTTTAACCTTGAACCCAGTTAAATGATGTTTGAAATAGAATTTGATTTATATAAATGGAATTGTTTTAACTAATTATCTAAAGGATTTACATTGAAATTCTAAAGTTGATTTTGAAGTATAAATGAAATTATCGAAATTGATTTATTGAAATTTTGTAACTTTGAAATCTATTGGAATTGGAATAGCTAAAATTGATATTTCAAGACGTAAAATTGGGTTTGATTGAAATTTGGATATGGTCCAGACTGGTTGAAATGGAAGAAATGGTTAAATTTGATGTTAATTTCAAATTTATTTTCTTAATATAAACTGTAAATGTTCTTTAAAATTTTAAATTATTAAGATTTTCAACTTCTAAACTAAATTTATCTATTTTAATTATTTTGAACCATTTTAAATCTATTTAAAGTATTTTAATTTATTTTAATCTATTCTAAATTTATTTAAAGTATTTTAATCATTTTTAAATCTATTTAAAGAATTTTAACCTATTTTAATCTATTTTAAATCTATTTTAAATCTATTTAATATATTTTAAATCTATTTAATCTATTTTAAAACTATTTAATCTATTTTAAATTTATTTAAATAATATTAATCCATTTTAACCTATTTTAAACTACTTTAGTCTATTTTAAACTGTCTTAAACTATTTTTAAAACTAATTTAAACTACCTAAACTATTTTATGAAATTTCAAGTTTGTAAAGTGGAAGTTTAGATTTAAATCCTTGATTTTTAAGTAGAATACGACTAAACGATGTATAAGTTGGGATTTAATAACATATTTTGAGTAAATATAATGATTTGAAACGAGGGTTTAACCTATTTTGAAAATATGATTTCGAAAGTGAATATGCGTTCGAAAGTGAATATGCGTTCGAAAGTGATATGGTTTTGAGAATATGATATTTTGATATCAATTGTGAATTGACTTTTGAAATGTAAAAGAACCATCCGGTGTGAAATAAGCGTTTGGTTGTTAAAGAGACCAGGATCAGATATTATTATACTCTCTATTAATACCTAAAATCCTTTTAACAACTGTGTACATGGTGGAGATTCTAGAAATCATGTAGGATGGTTTGTTGAATGATTCTGTATATGGTATTTACGTGATACCGACTCCCATAAGTCAACTTAGATGTGACTAAAACAGGAGCCATGCCGGGCCAAATGAGGTCGCACCTCCGATCGGACACATTTCTTTGATACCATATTATGACTTTGTGATGATTTGGTGGCCATCCCTCGATTTTGATTATGGGAGTGTGTTGCGATATGGACGGTAGTAGCTGCAATGCGTTACCACCAGTCCGGATCCGCAATCGGTATATCTACCCAGGCATTGCCCCGAGTGCCATGTTCACATTCCCTATCGCGCTTTCTACGAGTTTGTTTTGTACCATACCTATAGCGTGCCCTCTGGGTAAATCTCACGGAGGAGCGTACGGTACTATATAGACTATGGGAATATATAAAATGTGTTAAGGGGGATATGAGTAATGCCTTAACTCTATTATAATACTTTACTTTACTGTAGATGCTATTATAATAGCGTATTGTACTACATAGTAGATAGTTTAATGGATCCTTAGAAGGTGAAATCCCGAACATCTCTTAAGTTATTACACCCACGTTAGACACTGGACAGGAGATGTCAAAACCCGTATACATCTCTGGCACCGCTACATTCATATATATTTACTGTTGATTTAACTTCCATAAGATCTTTTAGTTCTGACTCTAGTGTTTTGTCTTCTCAATTTGCTCGGGTCAATTTGAGCTTTTCAGTTTATCGAAGACTGCTTTTGGAGGACAAAGGCGAAGATATAGTACTATTATTATTTGTTTTACTTATTCCACCGCATCATGATGTTCCGCTGCATTATTTATTTACTACTGTTGTATGTACTCTGATTCTGTAGTGTAAATGTGTAATCAAATGTTATTTGTAAAACAACTTTATGAACTGTTTATTTAATTATTATATTTGTCACTCCGCTGTGAGATTCTGTGTTTTGTTTTCTTTCTTTCTCTGTTTTTCTTATTTACTCCATAACAATCTGCCTTTTTGAATGGTTTGAGTCTGACATGTGTGGATTATCGTCGATTTAAACCGTCCAAAAAGGCAGGTCATTATAGTTGGTATCAGAGCTTTGGTTTAGCGATAACATTAGCTTTGTGGCATCCGTCTCTTTAGAAATAGGGTAGTAATACCCTAAAATGAGTCGCTGAGTATATACAAGAGAGAGCACATTTGTTTTTGTTATAAAAGGTTTTTATATTGTGTTAATTTATTCTGTTTTGTATTTATAAATTCTAGTCGGTGACGCTATGACATCGATAAAGATTTCTAAACACTTAATAGGACAGACCGACACAATATTGTTTCGAAATATAGGTAAATGAAATAATTTTGCCTATTATATATTTTGTATATAAAACAGTAAATTTTACAAATGATGTAGTTGGATGTAATATTTTGTTTGTTATGTAGAGAAATTTTATAAATATTGATTGAAAAATAAGATTTACAAATAGAATGAATATAAATTGAAATCTGAGAACTTAAGTTCCGAGATTTTGGAAATTTCTTTCAAAAGATTTTCGGAATATAATATTAATAATATGTAGACGTATTTTCTGATATGAATATTTCAAGATGATTTGAAAGAAATGTTTGAAGGAATTTTGGTAGGAAATGGTACTCCCCTCTCTGTCGCTGGAAAATAATTTTGGTAATGAGTGCATACATGATCGACGTTCATTTTCGAGTTTTGAAGTGGGAAGATTGCTGTTGTAATTTTACGGCACATCCATTTTGATAAAACAATCTTATTTTTAATTTTTGAAGTTTGATTTGATTTGATATATATGTGTGTGTGTGTGTGTGTGTGTGTGTAAGTTATGAATGTGTGTGTATATATTATTTTAAATGATTGAAATGGAACCTGGTTGTTTAATTCTTAAGTTTCTATAAATTAGAAATTGAAATTATTGCAACTAATGGAATCATGACTATATTATAAATTGGAAACTTCTAAAATGAAAATAAGAAATTTGATGTTAAAATGATTAATGAAGTAGATAAGAAATTGAAAATTTTAAGCTGTAAATAAAAAGGAAATGAAATTAAGAAATGGTAACTATTGAATATTTTGTTAACTAAATATATAGGAGAAACTTAGGTAATACTCAATTGCATTAATAAAACATATATATAACTTACTAAAATATTAAAAATTGAAATGTTAATAAGAATATGTAATAGAATATTATACAGGTAAAACTTAGAAAATAAAATTTTCAATAAAATCATTTCTATAAACAAGAAATTCTGATGTAAAACAAAATATGTTATATATTTAAATTAATAGTTGAAATGCTACAAATTAAATGAAAAGTAAAAGTGAATATTATATTAATTGAATGATTATAATTTCAAAAAATGTTAAATGATTTAGAAATGGAAATAATATTCAATAACATTATATATGAAAGAAATGAAGTGGAAAAGAAAATATCTATTAATGATGAATTAAACTGTAAAGAAACTTACATAATAATGAATAATCTAGATAATTGAATGGAAATAGCATATGTAAACAATGAATGTAAGTAATGGAAAGAGAAAATAGCATTGTACGTATAACTGAGAAATGAAATTTTGTAAGTAATGAATGTAATTTAATGGCAAATGAATTTTGTAAGTGATAAATGAAAATTAAAGAAATAATCGTTGTATAAATGAAAAATTACAAACTATAAATGATGTCAAATAAAATTAATAAGAATGAATTTTAGCAATACTTGAAATCATTATTTATTTTGGCTTATGGGATGTTAGGAAGATGATGCTTTAAATTGTTTAGGATGTATGAATAATCTATAAAGTTTTATCTACGACTGTTGAGTGTATGGTTTACTTCATAGTTTATTTATCATTTTATATGATTAATAGTTTCTGAACCCGAACACACCATTTGTTTTGGTTGCTATGGACGAATAATTGCTTTCTTAGTTGAAATGATGTTTGTACTGTTTGTTTGCAAATGATTATTGTTATGTTGTGGTGTTTTGTTTGTTTATTGAAATAACTTAAATATTTCTCTTTTATATAATTATTAACTTCTTTGGATTATATAAGTGAAACACAAGTTTATGGAAGCAATAGCTACTGCTTTTGGTTTTATAAATTAAGCGTTGTTTACCCGACAATTAGGTACGTTCTCGGATTACGGTTTTCTAGCGATATTATATTGTTTTCCCGTGGTTTGGGATATTTTATTTAGAAATATGATATATATGTGTTTATTATTGATATTATTATTTTTTCGAAACCTCTCCATAAAAAGGAGACTTTACCGAAATTTTTCGTGAATTTTGAACTTAGAAAAATTTTGTGAAATGTTTTCCAAACTTTTGTTAACTTGAATATAAAAGGGATTAATTTTTTACAAATTGATATTTTATTTAAATTGTTTACTTTGTTTAAATTAATTGTTATAAATTTAATATTTTGAATAAGATATATTAATTCCTTAATTGCTTCTTCCCTTTTCGAGGACGAAAAGCTTTGCGTGGGGGAGAGTGTAACGATCTGTAATTTTCAATAATTAAAAATAGTTAATTTAATAAGGTTTTGTGATTTAAAGTTGGAAGAAATAAAAATTTGTGATTTCATAATAAGAATATAACTGGAATGAAGTGTAATAGTATTAATTTGAGGTAAATGATAACCACTTTAAATGTAATTCCAATTAATTGAAATGACTAAAAAGTTATAATTGGTTATAGATTGTAAATTAATTGTGATGATGTGTGTATTAATTGATAATTGGATTAAAATAGTAATTGATAATTTAAATGTTGCATTAATTAATGAAAAAATGTGTAAGAAATTGTAATTAGATAGAATTAGTATTTTGTAGGTTGTTATAACATTTGTTTGTAAATAATAAACTTATAAATGTGATTAAAAATTAACGGTGACAATTATTATATGTTGCCTATTTATTTAGTCTGTTAAATTAAAATTGGAAATCAGTTGCAACTAAATGTAATTAAATGTTACCTTAATGCGAGAGAAGACGATAATTATAAAATGTGAATGCAATAAAATGTATAGAAATGTTAATTATATTCACAAGACAATAATTGATTTACTAAAAAGGAGTGAAACCAAGATAAATTAATTTATTGGAATTAAACTATAATTAATGTGAAAATCAACAAAAATTCAATATAATTGAATTATTGCAACTAATACGGTAAAAGATGAAACTTAGGAATATTAGTGTAATAAGGTGTAACCCAATGTTAATTTTATTCATGATGACAATTGATTGAATAAAAAGATTGAAATCGAATTAAATAAATTTATTGCAATTAAATATATACTTAATTGGATTTTTATTATAGTTGAAATTGAACACTGTAATTAGTGTAATTTTTAACCCTGAATTGATGTGTAAATTTGTTTTAAATTATTGTAGATGTCCAAGTAATAAAAAATAATGAAATTTTTTAGTTTATAAAGATTGAATTAAAAAGTGATTTAATTAATTTAATATTATTTTATTTAATTAACGTGAGAATAGACATTTTGGCCACTGTCTCGGATTTCGATGAAACTAGTTTCATCAGATCCGTAATAGTGAATTATTGTAAGGTTTCAAGTTTCATAGCGATCAGACTTGTCGTTTGATCGTACGGACTCGAAACGCATAGAAATCAATCTAATTAATTTAGTTGAAATCAATTTGAAATAAACTGATTTTAAAGCTAACTTCTTTATGCGATGAAATTAGGACTTGAAACCTGTTCCATTGAACTTAGAAATATTGTAAACATCTATTTATATATGGGATGACCTACTTTCGTTTTGGAGACAGAATGGACTTTTTGAGTCGTATTTGTGGTTTCAAATCAATTAAGCTATTATTCATTCTTATCAGGCTTCGTTAGTATGTATTGTTTGTTCTAACCCTAGCAGCCTTATTACTTCTCATTTCTATACATACAGTTCATCTGTCTGCTTCTTCTTCTCAATGGCAGAAACAAATTCAATCTCGAACCCTAACTCAATTTCAAATTCAAATCGAAATCAAAACTCCTCAAAGCCATGTCATATTATATACTGTTTCAAAACTCTTGACGAGCATAACCCAAATCAGCAATTCATTTTTTTCATCGAAGTACCGTTTGTCCAAAAATCAAGGATGAACCACAAGCGCCCATATAAGGTTTGAATTATTTAAAGGTGGATTGGCGACGAGGGGACAATCAGAGGGCATGGGAACTAAGAGGAGGTCAAGCAATCATGATCGATGGCCTTTTTTTGTCTCAGAGTGGCCAAATTTTGTTACGATTGGTCGTTGAATGATGGCAGTTGGGGGTCTTGGTGGCTGCCCTGGAGATGGTCGCTCGAGCAGGGTGGGTGAGGCCTGGAGAGAAAAGTTGAATGGCATGCTCAGATCGATGGTCAGGTGGTCGTAGGCACGGTGATGGGTGGTCAAAGCATTGGCGGCATTAGGGTTTGAAGCGTTGTTGTTTGCGTCTATTTCGAGAGAGGGAAGGTGACATGTCAGATTCTTATTTGCTCTCTATTTTTTTATTAAATTTAAATGTTTAAACTTCTAACTCGAATAACTTTTTCATATATGCTCGGATTCACACGCGGTTTGTTCCGCTAAGATCGTACCGAAATTTTGGATATTTGGGAACTGGTTCAGATGAATTCTAAGACTGTTGAATTTTGGTCCTTTATTGGATTTCAAATCGATTTTGAAATTAAAGGTGAGTGTTTTAACCTACTCATAATTACTAAACCGTCTTATTTTAGTCGAATTAAATTTATGATGTGATTAGAAATTAACTGGTTGATGTTTGATGTGTTAAAATTGTCATTCTAGTTAATTTTGACGTTTATTGCATTTAATCATCGTTTAATTCAATACTGAATTTAATTGTAATTTTAATACCTTTTAATGATAACCAGTTATCTATTGATGTTTATTGGTTGATTTGGATGATGATTGCGATGGAGGTTTGATTTGTTGACATTGGATGACTGGATGTGATATTTTATATTATTATAACACTGCAAGTTCCATATAGGTTGAAATGATACATACCCAAACGATTTATAGATTATGGAAAATCGTTATAGGTTGAAATGATAGACTCGAGCAATTTATGGATTTTAATTAAATTTAGGATTGCGGGTTGAAATGATACATACCCGTGAATTTAAATATTTGCGGATTGAAATGATATACATCCGTATCACTTGCTCATAGGGTAGAAATTTTACGCGGACACTAGATTGATTCAATTAATTGATTTCAAATCTTTAACCTTGAACCCAGTTAAATGATGATTGAAATAGAATTTGATTTATATAAATTGAATTGTTTTAAGTAATTATTTAAATGATTCACATTGAAATTCTAAAGTTGATTGTGAAGTATAAATGAAATTATCGAAATTTATTTATCGAAACATTGAAATTTTGTAACTTTGAAATCTATTGGAATTGGAATAGCTAAACTTGATATTTCAAGATGTAAAATTGGGTTCGATTGAAATTTAGATACGGTCCTGACTGGTTGAAATGGAAGAAATGGTTAAATTTGATGTTAATTTCAAATTTATTTTCTTAATATAAACCGTAAATTTTCTTTAAAATTATAAATTGTTAAGATTTTCAACTTTCAAACTAAATATATCTTTCCAATTATTTTAAACCATTTTAAATCTATTTAAAATATTTTAATTTATTTTAAATCTATTTAAAGTATTTTAATCTATTTTAAATCAGTTTAAAGTATTTTAACCTATTTTAATCTACTTAATCTATTTTAAATCTATTTAATCTATTTTTAAAACTATTTAATCTATTTTAAATCTATTTTAATATATTTCAACAATATTAATCCATTTTAACCTATTTTAAACTATATTAATCTGCTTTAATCTATTTTAAACCGTCTTAAACTATTTTTAAAACTAATTTAAACTACCTAAACTATTTTTTGAAATTTCAAGTTTGTAAAGTGGAAGTTTATATTTAAATCCTTGATTTTTAAGTAGAATACGACTAAATGATGTAATAACCTAAGTTGGGATTTATAACATATTTTGAGTAAATATGATGATTTGAAACGAGGGTTTAGCCTATTTTGAAAATATGATTTCGGAAGTGAATATGATTTCGAAAGTGATATGGTTTTGAGAATATGATATTTTGATATCAATTGTGAATTGAATTTTAAAATGTAAAAGAACCATCCGGTGTGAAATAGGTGTTTGGTTGTTCAAGAGACTGGGATTGGATAATGTCATACTCTCTACCGATACCAAAACCACTTTAACAACTGTGTATGTAGTGGAGATTTCGGAAATCAAGTAGGATGGTTTGGCGAACGATTCATTATGAGGTATTTACGTGATTCTGACTCCCATGAGTCAACTTAGACAGGAGCCATGCCAAGTGAGGTCGCACCTCTATTCAGATACATTTGTTCGATACCATATTATGACTTTGTGATGATTTGGTGGCCACCCCTCGATTTTGGTTGTGGGAGTGTGTTCCGATGTGGGCGGTAGTAGCTGCTATGCGTTACCACCAGTCCGGATCCGCAATCGATATATCTACCCTGGCATTGCCTCGAGTGCCATGTTCACATGCCCTATCGCGCCTTCTTCGATTTTTTTTGTACCATACCTATGGAGTGCCCTATGGGTAAACCTCACGGAGGAGCGTACGGTACTGTATAGACTATGAGAATATATAAAATGTTTTACTGTACTATAGGCACTATTATAATAGCATATTGTACTACATAGTAGATAGCTTAACAGATCCTTAGAAGGTGGAAATCTCGAACATCTCTTAAGTTATTGCACCCACGTTAGACACTGGATAGGAGACGTCAAAACCCGTAAATATCTCTTACGCCGTTACACTCATATTTATTTACTATTGATTTAACTTACATAAGATCTTTTAGTTCTGACTCGAGTGTTTTGTCTTTTCAATTCACTCGGGTTAGTCTGAGCTTTTCAATTTATCGAAGACTGCTTTTGGAGGATGAAGACGAAGATATAGTACTATTATTATTTGTCTTAATTATTCTCCTGCATCATGTTATTCCACTACATTATTTATTTACTACTATTGTATGTACTCTAATTATGTAGTGTAAATGTGTAATCAAATGTTATTTGTAAAATAGCTTCATGAACTATTTATTTGATTATTATATTTTGTCATTCCGTTGTGAGATTCTGTGTTTGTTTTCTTTCTTTCTCTGTTTTTCTTCTTTACCCCATAACAATCTGCCTTTTTGAATGGTTTGAGTCTGACGTGTATGGTTTATCGTCGATTTAAACCATCCTAAAAGGCAGGTTGTTACCACGTTTAGGGATTTCAGCCAGACATCTGACACTACTTTCAGCCTGTGCATCATCCGATTTCAAACTGCGATAACTTGAGCATTCAAGCTCCGATTCGTGCACCTTTTTCACCGTTATCAAGCTATTCTCAACCTCTTCCATTCTCCATATAGTAACGCCAAAATTTAACACACTACCTTGAAACTATATCCATCTCCAACACAAAGAACCGATAATGCCAAACTGTCACCAACTCTACCTTCTACCAAACGAGCTTGAATGCTTTCACGATGAGCTCTGGCAAAGCCACCACCCATTACACTCCAACAAAGTCACCACCCGCCAACGTTGTGTTGAAAGTACTCAAATCCAAAACCATCTTACCAAAAGATAAAAGTACTCAGGAGTGTAAATTAGTACTCACCAAGAAGATAGAACCACAATCTCTACATATTGACATCCTCTTTACTTTTAACAATATTACTTTCGATAACCCATCTTTCATTTTCACCAGCGGCAAATATAGCCTTTTCTTCTGCATAGGAAGCTTCTCTGACCTTGAGGGCAAGGTCTATTTAGAGGGGATGGACATGATACGGTGGTGACAATGTAATGATACTGCCTTTAATATGCATGACTCGGCCACGTCAAAATATGTGCATTAGAGGTGCATAATTTGTTATGCTAAATGGAAAATATGGTTATGTGATTATCACTTTTTGAAGCAACAACTTCTATTACATTCTCTATTATTTTCTTTTTAGCCAAGCAGGTATGCTAGCTGGCCACTAATCCGTTGTAAGCACTAGTATTTATATATGTAGGAACGAAGGAATGAGGAGTTTGTTAAATTAAAATCTTTATTTGCCTTTGCGTTTGCTTCTTCTCCCATCCTTTTCTCTCTATTCTCCTCTTTCTTCCATCTTCAAAATGTGCGCCCTATCAGTTTCTTTTATCTATCAACCCCTATGCGTATCCATGATCTTATTATCAACTACTCTCTAATTGCATTTTTGTTCTAATAGGGATATTGGACTTTTGAAGGACATGAGCTTGGATTTTCCACAATTTGTATTTTTCCCTTTTAGCAAGCTCTTTTTTAAGACTTTATGTTGCTATTTTTTGTGCTTAAAACATGTTTACGAAATGTTTACATGACTAAATGTTTTGATGTATGAAATTGGTGTAGCTTTGATTATGTTTAATTTTTATAACTTTCTTATATTATCAGACTATATATATTACTATTGTTTAAATTGAGAAGTTTGTTTTTGAGTAGATGTATTTATGGGTATTATAATTGTTTTATGGTTTGAAAATTATATCCAGAGGAAATAGCATTTTGCAATAGTTGTACAGCAGAATTAGCAATTTAAAAATGTTGCAAAAGTTAAAATATGCTACAAAAACGTTGATATACCACAACGTCTCAAAAGTACTGCAAAACAAAAGGTAACAAAACATCGCAAAATTTTTTTGCAACAAAACAAAAACGCTGCAACCATCCAAACACAATGGCATATAACTGCTAAAATAAAAAACCATGACATTTTCCAAAACATCGTGATAAGGTTTTTTGCAGCTTTTCAAAATTGCGGTGACATGGCCTGTTCTATTGCAACTCGTTATTAGACAGCGTTCTTAAAAATACAGCAAAATTATGTGGCAAAATTTTTGGAATGATGAAAATTTATTTATTTCAACGTTTTGGAAAAGCTACGAAAGACTCTTTTTTGAAGTTATCTTTTGACACTATTGTAGCATGCTGTTAGACTGTATTCTTCAAAATGCTGCGATGTATATGACTGTAGCGACCCGACTTCCTATCACCAGAAAGTCGCATCACTAATTAAGAAAGAAGGGATACAAGAAGAAAAGAAAGAGAAAGAAGAAACGCCACAACATCAGAGAACTCACAACGGAACGAATGAAATATTATATATCACATAAAATATTACTTAGTATCATACTACATCAGAGTACACAACACATATTAGACAGTTATAACATCTGTCTAACTATACAACTCAAGATATCACAAGATATAGATACAATACAAGACAGCGGAACCATAATATATCTACACGTGGAAGCCTCCTGCTCCATACCTTCTCTAGAATTCGTCAAGCAAACCTGAATCACTTGACTACTCATACATAATATGAGTACCCAAGAGTTTAATAAAATAGAAAATAAACACTTGGGTCAGACATGGGTCTGGTGTGAGTAAACGGGTTAAAATTGCTTAACTTTAGAAAATCCTTTGAAAAAAATGGTATCACGTAAGACCTCCCACACATAAACATGGAAAAGTTTTTACCTTACGCTAACCAAAATATTTGATAGGAAATCCAGTGATATTATAATAGTGTCTAGGGTTTTCAAGTAAATAAGAAATAGCCAAAATTGTTACATTATTAAATTCCAACTACTAGCCACAAAAGTGGGTAATACAAACAAAATCGTAGGGTCTCGTAGGAAGAATGGGTTTCCATCAATGGCAGGGCTACCGAGGTACCGCCCATCACAGTACGTGGCCTAGATCACAGTACCGAGAATTACACCCAATCCCCTACATCACAAAGACGGAACCGTTCCTTACTGAACAGTCCTAAGTAAGATCACCCCGTGGTTGGCGCGACCAACCATCCACTAAGCTGAAATAAAGGGACATCTAGACATGAATGAACTCACCCTGAAATGGGTGCTACCCACCTAGCCTTGCTGCACCTCCCATGTTTTAGCCATTCCCGGGTTGATGAAGCTTGAGGTTGCGATTACCTTTATAGAACACATCTATCTTAGAATGCTCATCGTCCACCTAACGATGTTCTGAAAGCATTCAATCCATACAAGTTCGTTCCGGGTTCGAACGAAACCGAAGGCGCTATCTCGTTGCACTCATTTTGGAAATCACCCTCAGAGTCAACGACCATAGCCCTTGCACTCTAAATCACCATCTCGAACATATAAGCACTATCTCTATCAAACTCATGACGGAATCACCCTCAGAGTTATATTGACGAATAGTTCTTACACCTCGAGTCTTAACTAAACTCCACTTGGATTCACGACCTAATGTTTAATTTGGATCGATGTGTTTTTCAGATATCCAAATATGGAAACCCGATCCCGGTCTCACCAAAACCAAACGCCATTTTAATGTCCAAGTTGTTTTAAGGGTTTTAAACAATTAAACTTATATCCAGGATGACATAAACAGATAGATGAATCACATTATCACAATAGATAATTCACATCAAACATTCATCTCACAGACAGCATATCACATATCATAGATATCCATATCATCCAGTATCAACCAATCACCCAATATCAGTCATCCAATATTAATCAATCAATATTAACCAATCATCCATAAGTAGAATTGATTAACTCTTAATCAATTGGATTATCTAAATCCTTCTTCATTACTTATTTCAAATAAATAAATTAATCATCTCTTATTGATCTTCCTTAATTAATCTCCCTTGATTAATTATACTTTAATTATATTCAAGTAATTATCCTTAACCATATTCAGTAATTAACCTTAATTACTATCATTAATTACATAATTATTGATCCTACATTTACTTCCATTAATTAATAAATTATAATTAATTACATTAAACCTTAATTAATTACAATTAATTAATCATACTTTAATTATTTACTTTTATTAATCTACCTTGATTAATATCATTAATTATATTAACTAATGATCCATATTAATTAATAATTCCTTTAATTAATTAGATAATTAATTTATAATTAATTATCTCATTAATCATAAACAGTAATTAACAATTGTAATTACTTATCTTAATTAATTAACTTCTTAATTAATTACATTAACCTTTGATTAATTAATCCAATTAATTAATCTTTAATTACTTCATTAAGTAATTATTAATCAATTAAGTTAATAAATAATCCTTAATTAATTACTTTATTAATTAATTCCAATTTTAATTAATTACACTTAGTAATTAATCTTAAATTAATCTTATTCATTAAATAATTAATCACATTAATTAATTAACTAAAATTAACTAATTAATTAACTCTTAATTACTTACATAAGTAATTATCTTCTAATTACTTCATTAGATGATTGCCGTCTTTAATTAATTACCTAACAAGTAATTAATTACATCATTAAATAATCCTTAATTAATTAATTACTCCATAATTAATTAACTTCAAAATAATTATATTAATTAATTCCTTAATTAATAACATCCAGTGATTATCCATAAATCACTTCCATTTAATTACTCCATGAGTAATTTTCATTAATTACTTCCATAGGTAATTATTCCTTTACTTAATTACATTCAAAAATTAACCATTAATTACTTCATTAAGTAATTACACTTAATTAATTCATAATTGTGATTATTTAAAATTAAATAAAGAATTAACTAATTATTTAAAATTAATTAATAATTAATTAACTAACTTCTTATATTTAAAAATCCTTAATTAATTAAGAAAACAATAATCTTAATTAATCTTTACTTATTAACAAATCATGTAATCAAGTATTCTTAAATTCATATCAAAGATAAATTAACCATAATTATCTACATAAATAAATTATTTGAAATTAAATCAAATTTAATAACTTAAAAACAAATTATTCAGTTTGTTTTTCCAAAATCATAATAATAACCTTATTTGAAAATAAAACATTTAAAAATCAAGTTTAAAAATTTTAAAAACTTTAATTATCTAATTTTAACTTATTTATTTTAAATAAAATTTGAAACTTAAGTTTTTAAAATCATTACTTAAAAATTTTGCTTAAAACTTTGGTTCCATATTTAAATTCAAAACATTCTTCTTTAAAATAATAATTAAATTAAATTACTTTAAAAAAGAAGCCGTTTTAAACAAATTTAAATTTTAAAATAAATTCAATTTATACTTTTAAAGCTTGATTAACAATTACTTTTAAACAACAAGCTTTTTAACTTTGTAATTCTTTTTCCTTTTATACAACTTGAACTTGTTTTTATTCAAACGACAAGTTTACAATTCAGCAACATTATCTTTAATTATACAGTACTAACAAAACGCAACAACCCTAAAACCCGAGATAATCACCTAAATAACACGAGTCAACCTCGAGAAAAAACCCAGCCCTTCAACTTCAAGTCAATCGCGATGAAACACGAGTGCTCCTTCAAGTCTTCAACTCGTCTTCCCTAAATACCCGATCCAGTAGATCCAAGCCGTGCACGGTGCACGTGCATTATCGCCGTCGGCCACCAAAGGTCATCGCGACCATCGCCGTCCATCCCATGATCACACGCGAGCCCAAAAACATACCCAGATCCAACAAATCACACTCGAATCAAAAAACGACCATATGAACCAAAATACTACAGCAGTCACAACCCAAAAACCACCCATGGCCGATCACCACGTTCCCGTTACACCTCGCCGACCCCACCATCGAGACGCCACGACCATGAACTTGAATACTCCAAAGTGCGATCGAACTCGATCCATCCCTCAGGTCGAAATTTTCTCGACAGTCAAGCCGAGCACAATTCAATATAAAACCCTAATTCGATCCAATACGAACAATTCAGCCATTAGAAAAATTCTTGAACAATTTTCCCATGCTCACCATTGATCAACCCACCTTCATACCAAAAATCGTACAACCTCGCCATGCCGATCATCGGCAAAACACCAAAACCCCAATTTCAAACAAAACCCAATTTCACAAGGATTATCCAAAAGAAAATTACAAATTGCATATCAAAATTCATGATTTTTTATCGTGATTACATGCATGTAATTCAAATTAGAATTTAAGACAGTTGATTTTTAACAAAAATCTTAGTTTTACTGTTAATCTTTTATTTATACTTATCTGTTGTATTAAAAATCATGGAACTATTTTTGTGATCTTCATTTTACATTCACAAACAAATTTCATTCATGTATTCAAGGCTAATATGGATCTAATTGGGAAATTTGGATTTTTGAAAACAAAGGTCACAGTTTTTTTTATCAAACAGAGAATAAACATCACATACACAGTCATATGTTTACATACATAAATTTGCAAATCCAGATAAATTTCAAACTATAGAATTTAATTCAATCCAATATCATCACATGCATTTAAGTTAAACAAGATTAATCTGTCTTTAAAAATATTTGCTCACCTTTTATAAGCAGAGTAGTTTTTGATTCATTTTTATCCAGGCTTGGAAAAACTTGCAGATCAAATTTTGCTTTGCTGTTGCAAATGAACCCATTTGCATGCTTTCAATTTATTGATTCAAAAATGTTGAAACTGCTGTTGATTGCAGGTGAACTTCATTTGAATAGCAGGTTGAAGGTTGTAGCAGATTTGAAAATTGCAGATTTTAATTGATGTTGCAGGTTTGAAAGGTTGTAGATTTTTACTTCTCAGATTTCATCTTTGATTTGCTTTTTAGTTTCAATTTCAGATTTGAGAAAGTAGTTTACTGGTTGCCATTTATTTGAGTTAAGAAGTGAAAACAAAGAAATAAAAATGTTTGTAAAAACAAGTTTTCTTCTAAAAACATTTATTAAAAAACAAAAATGAATATGTTGCCACATGTTTGATAAACTTACATTTGTCACCATTGTATTTAATTTCCTTACATGTGTTATTAAGATGATTAACATGTTTACACATGTCTTTGTATTTTTAATTTTTTTTATCTAATTTAAAAATGTAATATAAACTTACTTATTTAAGTTACTTAATTAATAAATGTTTACATATGTATATAAATTTACTTTTAAAAGAAAATACTCTAAAACTAATTATAATACCAATAAATTCTTATATATGTATTTTAAAAAAACTAAAACATTTATACATATACATTTATAACCATTTTAATTTTAAACACTTTAAAGAAAACAAAACAAAACTCTAAACTATCTTATTTAAAATAACTAACTATCTTATATTTTTAAAACAATTGAATTAAACTTAAATTAACTTTTGAAAAATATTGATTTTAAAACAAAACTTTAAATTACAATTCATACATATATAAATTATAAATAGATTAAATTAAATTTCAAAACAACTCCAAATTATAACATATACATACATATATATTACAATTTGAAAATTCATCTTTTAATTAAAACAAAAGATATTTCTATTCACAATATATACATCAATATATATATATGTATATATTATAAATAGAATAAAGTTTTATTGACTTTGAAAAATAAATTTTATCCATTTTAAATTGTTAAAAAGATATTGATCAAAATTACCAGATTAAATATTTTTTAACCTTTAAAAGATTAAATTTACCAATTTAAATTAAAATTATAAAGAAAAATTATCAAACCAATTAAATTATTAATACAGATTATTAAATTGATATTGCCTAAAATTCTGGGTCAACACAATGACAACATTTTTAAAATGTTCCAAAAGGTTTTTTTGTTGTACTATTATGATTTAAGACTAATACATAAACAAGGACTTGAGTCGTTAGCTACAATGGGTCTGGAATGAAATTTAGTTTGCAAGTGAATCTAAAGGAATTAGATGATATGCCACGATTGATCTAATTAATAGTTAGAGAGCTCAACTGTTAAAAATTCACTAATTTCTGATATTTGTTTTTGAGCAAAGCATATCTTATATCATAAAGCGTACTTTGTGGAGAAAAGTGTTATTGGCAAAATTTCCACAATCTATGAACAGGCTCAATTGATTGAATTGGAAAACAAACGACAAGGAATTGGATACAAACATTAAGAGAACATCATGAGATGTGAAATGGAACTCTGCAAAAGAGATAGCTAAAACTGAGCAAGAAAGTAAAATCGGCCCCCTTGACTCGACCCCGAATTGGAGTATGATCAAGAGTGAATACATGACCAAACACAAGGGAAAAGGCAAGAAAGAAGATGTGACAACCCGACCTTGGTCATACCCTGAATCAACGTTAAATAACAATGTCTAACTCCTGAATACCACAAAAGACAGTTTTTCGGGGTAAAAATTAAAATAAAACTATACCAAGGCACATTGGTACAATCTCATAACGGAATGATAACATATAATATACCGAATGTATATAAACAATATACAAAACACCGTACTAGCGGAATCAGTTGAGTCCATATACATTAACTCCATTCATATAGAGTTATGAATATAATATCTAATATCACAAGTCTCATGTATAGAATAGCATGGCTGCCATGTGGTACATCACCAACAAGTATACATATTCGATATATCAACTTCATGCCTCCAAAATGCTCCAACTATCCTATAAATTTGTCCCCAAAAGCACATGTCTTCCAAACACTCAGTCGAGTTCCCGAGAGTTATCTTGAAATAAGCACACAAAGGAAAAACACAGGTCAGATATAAAGCTTGTGTTAGGGGAACCATCTCTAAGTACTGTATATACATGAAACCTATATACATCTAATATACACGAGCAAGGATCAATGGGTAATACTAAACATACATCGCTCTAATTCATCCATACATCAACAAGGCAAGATGATACATAATAATTGTTCTCTTATCAAAACAGTAAATACTATAACAACCCATGCAATTGAATATGAAAAATGAGCGTAGGGGTAATACTACACTTTATAAGCAATGATGCCAAAGATCTCTCAATCCCTATCGAAACATCTGAAATGCAAAATGAATACAACGATATAAAAATGCTACTAACATTACATCTCTATACATAAAACCAAAATATGAATATCTACAACGGATACCAGTGCCGAATTACCATTACCTACCAAATAAACCTATTGAGAGCCACAACTGACTTATAGACTCCTCGGAAAACCAGCAACTCAAAAGAAGTTGGCCTGTAGGTCTTGTCATAGCATCAGTCCGTGCTATGAAACAGTATGTGACCTACTCTAGACTGACATCCCAATCTCTCTACCCATTCTCCGAGACCAAGTTTGCTGGCCGTGTCATCTTAATGGTATGATCGATTTCCTCACTTGCATCCTTTCCTTTCTGTTTTCTACACAGATATATAGAAACTGCATGTAAATGCTAAACCCTACGTGCACTTTTCCTAATACAAAACACCAATGTATTATCATCTCCGCGAGAATCATGATTCGTTCTTGACGTGCCTTGCACTATCCGGTTGTCCTTAGGCATACCAAACCAATATAAATAAAACCAATATAAATAAATTGCCTAAACTATGCATGCATATACATACATACATATGTCACTTGAACCACATATTTATACATCTGTATAATATATTTCTTACACTATTCGATAACCCCAAGTCAGACATATCGAACAATACATACGCTTAAAGTGTGTATCAATAAATCATGTTAAATTGCCATTAGCTATCGAATAGACCTATTTAGAGCTACAATTGAGTTGTGGACTCCTCTAAAAACCAACACCTCACAAAAATTGGGCATGTAGGTCCTGTCATATTACTCATTCATACTATGAAATAATATATGACATACTTCGGACCGACGTCCCAATCTTTCTACCCCCTGCTCCAGGACCATGTTTGTAGGTTGTGTCATCTCAATGGTACGATGGATTCCATGCACTAATTGTTAGCCCCAATTCAAACATACGAAACTATATATAAAAGCTTTAAACCACACATCAATAAATATATATATAATATTTTGTGCATCTCCCGGTAGCGCTAAGTCGGACATACTAGAACTATATTTATACATATAATTATATATAAATCACATAAACTATACGAAAATGTATGTATATATATAACCAGTCCAAGTATATGTAACTAATAACCATATATCATACACATTTAATGCACAAAGGCAATACACAACCAAAGTAACAAATCCATCTCGATATCAATAACAATTCACACACATAATCATACAAACAATTCAACGAAAAATGCATCTGACTTAAGTCACCAATCTAACAATTATATCTTTTTCGTATTATTTTATTGAAGTCTCACACTTATTGTATAAAATAATGCACTTGCTTATTAATCATACTATAGCTTATTTTCATTTTGTTCTTCTATTTAAATTAAGTTTAGCTATAGATAAGGCCTCAACTTATTATATAGCTCATGTACGTATGTATACACATATATCTCAAATAATTTCTTAGGGTCTAAAGGTTGTAAATCACGTTATTACTATATTCGGCATTTTACAACCTTAATCAGACCCTATTAAGTAATACAATACTTCTTCGTAATTTCTAACTTCTTACATTACCTTTATAGAAATTCACTAGTTAGTTAATTATTGATTCACACTATAATAAACCAATATCAAGGCCATATAAACTTCATTTTAATACAAGTTTAATCTGCCTAAATCATTATTTTAGCCTTATAGCTTATTTTAAGGTTATACTTCTAATTTATTAAAATAAAATATATAATAATATTTTTATCGCGAATATAATTATATATTAGATTTATAACTAATTTATAACCATTTTAAAAATTAATATAAACTCTATTTAATACCACTCAATATGAATAGAACATTGTATTTATATATCGAGATCTCAATCAATTATCCCAAATATCGATAATCAAATATATAATAGTATTTCTATCAATGATCTAACAATAAATCTGAGTTTAACAAATTTATAACCATGTTATAAACTAATATCAACTCCATCTAACTCTATTCAATATAAACAGGTATATATATATATTGTAATGACCCGACTTTTTGACCCTCGAATGTTGGCAGTAATACATTATGTGTGAAGCACCCAAGTGCTGGAAAGAGAGAAAGTTAGGATAAAATAAAAGAAAAAGAATAGAACTATGAAAGAAAAACACAACATCAGAATCTCATAGCGGAAGGATAATATATAATATCAAAAGAACAGTACAAAGGGTACCTTTGAATATAGGATTTCCAAAGTTATAAAACCTAAGAACTATAATCAGCTTGGATAGTTACAACCACTTGTCCTCACAATGCTGATATATGTACATAGCTAATATGGAACAACTGAAATAGAAATAGATAGAGAATGGAAGCATCTAGCTCGTCTTCAACTCTGAAGTATCCAAGGTAAAACCAGCTACTCAGCCTACTCGAAAGAGTGCATGAGGAATTTAGGGAAAATAAAAACCAAGCGTTAGACATAAGTCTGGTATGAGAAAATTCGAGGTACATGCAACATGTAATGGTAAATATTGAGACCGTACGGATTCCCATAACAGTTTTCCCCTCAAAAGAAACCAACCATTTAATAAATTTTATATAATGATGTGATAGATAATGTCTAGGGTGTAGAATATAAATCATATCAAATAGCTGTGATGCTTACATCGGTCACACCACATCATATTATGTTACATTTAAAACTACAAAGGTACGTTCGTATAACTAGTTGTCCATGAAAATCTCTTCAGGGAAGTCGAATCCAATCCCCTGCATAAGGGTCCGAAAGTACCTTTCGAGCGTCACATATCTATATATAATATACCATTTAAGTAAACACAAGAGGCCCAACGTCCAAACATAAACATGAACAATATGAACTAAATATCATCAACTCCTCCTTGCCAACAATTGATAAGTATCTCTAGTATGGAGTTGATAATACCCTGACATGGGTCTCAAACCACAAGTTGTGAGGCCTATTCTGTTTTTAGTCATTTCCGATGTCGAGGTTGCGTTCGATATCTTCACATGAAACCTCATTACTCGAACAGAACATGAATCCCAGATTGGATTCTCACATCTTGAATAGATGTTGAAGTCGTACATGGATTCCCATATCTCAATAGATCTCAGAATCACATATGGATTCCCATATCTTAAATAGAGCATAAACATTTACATTTGTTTTTTACATCTTAAATAGATCTTGAATCTCTATAGAGATTCACCTTATTTAACCGCTTCCAAAACATGGAACTTGTATATTAGTTTTGAAGTGATATTCGGTAAGTAGAACACTTGTCGTTCCCAAACTCTTCAAAACCAATCAATGAATTTTTGATTAACTCAATTTCGGTTCTTTTAGAGTACGTGAAAGGCAGAGACATTTCATACCAATAATCTTACCTGGGGGTTCTTATTGGTATAAAATTGTAAAGCATTTTGATACCTTCTAAGTCAATATTAGGTCAAGTTTGATCATCGACTAATCAATTATCTAATCAAAATATTTGCTTATGCAAATCACGATTCGTACGCTTAACTCATCTCCGACATTACAACTTAACTATTCCTCTCGCGAGAGTTAAGCCAGGTAAGTTTAGGCACTAGTTCCACCAAGCCTTTCCTAGACACTTTGTTCTTGAATCTCACAAATAGATAAGTCTACCTCGTCGGCTTTTAGTGTTAAGTATAGTATTAATGATTTCCATAAACAATAAGAAATCAACATGATTAACGCATTTCGAAATTTTCCACTTATTTATTCCTCATTTAATAGGGAAGCCTGGTGGGTTAGAGCTCTATTGCTCCATTCCTACTTGACATCATCTTAACTCTCATAAATATATAAGCTTACTTCGTCGGCTTATTAGTGTTAAGCATAATTAATTACTTTTCTAATAAGTAATTTAATTAATCAACCATTTGTCCATTTAGAAATTCTAACCCTTTTAAAACCTTTTGCTTACGCTTTTAAAATACTTAAAAATACTAATAATAGGCTTTAAAACATTTATACAAAATATTACTTAAAAATAATCGTTTTGAAGTTTACTTGAAAACATAGGAAATTATGTTTTTCATAAAACGCTCTCTTTATATAAATTCATAACTAATTCTTAAAAATTCATATAAATCTCAAACTACTTTTAAAATACTCTAATAAGAGTTAGTCAATACTTTTAAAAGAATGAAATAAATCGCTAAAAGTTAAAGTCCTTTTTGAAATATTTAAACTTAAAAAATCAAGGTTAAATGGGGCAATTTTGCACTAGTGATGTTTTGGCCGTTTTCGAGATGTTACTTAACTTTTTACTATTATAGTTTTTAATAGAAACAAACATACACATATAACAATATAAATATGGCAAGAAATCACTATAGATCTCTCTACAAAGTTCCATATTAATTGCTATAAACAACGCAATTTCGAACTGCATCCCTAGCGACTATCGCTATAAGTGCACTTTCAAATCCGAGTTATATTCCTACCTATGTTTAACTACAACCATGTGCTTTGTTCGAAGGTCTAATTATATTTATACAAGTCCATATATGGATCCTATGTGCCACTTGTTTTCAAAACAAGAATCAAAATCATTGCTTTCATCATATATCCAAGTTAAGTCAAATAACTTTAATACAGCAAAATATAATCATATATGAGTTATATTATCAGTCCAAGTGGTGAACTAGCTCACCTTAAACCTAACAAATAATCAAGCTTAAGCACTCAAGTTTAAACCCAAGCTAGCAACCTCCTTTCCTTCCTCTTTCTTCCTTGCTTTTGCCTTGTTTCCTGCCTCTAACCACCCTAATAACTCATGACCTCTAGGGATTGTGGGTGTTTGGCTTTAAATTTTCAAAATATAACTTAGTAGACGGTGTTGTTATGTGGTGGCAAGGCTTTCCTCAAATTTTGAGGTAATTTGGAATTGATTTGAAAACTATTTGCTTTTAGAAACTAAGAAGAAGAAGATGAAGAAGACATGGATATTTTAGCTCAAGGCTTTGGAATTTTTATGAATGAATGCTGAGGGCATAGCCCTCCTTATACAGGCTTAGGAATGATAATCGAAAAAAACCAAATGCCCTCTAAATCCTAATGGCGTTAATTGCTTCCTATCATGACAACTTTATGTCACTTCTCCTTTATTCATTTTACCATTTTACCTCTACCATATAATATCTCTTATCCTATTAGAACTTTCTAGAGCTTTCCAAGCTTTATGAAGAGGAGAGCGTGTAAATTAGTTGCTAATGTGTTGATTGATCATTGGTTAAGTGCACAACAGTTCAAACAACTTATATCGATCGAAAAACTATTTATCGATAAACCGACTTTCGGCTACACTATCGATTTTTCTTCGAAGAATATATTTTTGTAAAAACTTTTCAAAAAAAGTTTCTTATAGTTATTTATTAATTAAACAAGGTTATAAAATATTTTAACACTTGAACATATCTCAAATTGTATCGATATTCGTAGACTAAGTGTTCGAATTTCCCGATCAATACATTCTCCCTTAGTTTGAACATTTAGTCCTTGAAATTCAACAAGAACGATAATCAAAGAAGATAGAAGAACAAGATATATACACACACTACAACAAAAATACTCTATTACAACAGTGTTTTTACAACGGTCCAAAAAAGCCCGTTGTAATACGTACATATTACAACGGTTTCTACTAGTTCGTTGTAATAGATGCCAATTTTCAATGCATAATACAACAGTCCAAAATAGCCCATTGTAATAGAAACCTATTACAAGGATTTTATCTTATCCATTGTAATAGATGCCAATTTTCAACGATATAATACAATGGTCCAAAAAATCCCATTGTAATAGATACATATTACAACGGTTTCTATTAGCCAATTGTAATAGATGCCAGTTTTCAATGCACAATACAACAGTCCAAAATAGTCCGTTGTGTGCTTAATACAATCAAACTACAAGCAAATTAAATGACTAATATTTATTAATTGAAGTTAATATTTATTAATTACGTTTTTTAGCAAAAATAATGAATAATTAATATTAAATAACCCACTATAAAAAAATACCCTATTGCATTTAATTTTAAAAAATTAATTAATTTTGAAACTTTAAAATTAAAAGTAATTGTGTTTTTTATTACTCTTAAATAATCAATACTTAATAATTAATGATTAATAAATAGTAACTTATTTTTAATAATTACTATTAAATAATTAATAATTGGTAACATATAAATAATAATTAACTTTTAATAATTAATGTTGAATTATAAGTAAGAAATAATAAGCAATAATTAACAATATTTAAGAAGTGATGTTTATAATACAAGAAAATTGCCTTATTACAACTTATTATTTACTACTCGATATTTAATAGTTATAATTATAATAATATTTAATTTTCAAAAGTTTAAAATTTAAAATTTTCCAAAGTAGGTTTAAAATAATTTTCAAAATTTAGAAATTTTTTGTAATCCAGAAATGGAAGTTTATTATAATGCTAGTTATTTTCTCAATTTGGCTACCCTTGAGATATATGGCTAGGAAACTAATGTTCCTTGTGTTGCCGCCCCTATTTTTATTAATTTTCATCCCCCCCTTATCCAATTTTCATTTGAACCTAAATTCCCGTTTTCCCTCTTTTACTAAACCCTAAATTCCCGTTTTCCCTCTTTTACTTGACCCTAAATTCCATTTTCCCTCTTTCACTTAACCCCAAATTCCTAATCCCACTGCAAAATCTCAAAACATAATAAAAAGGTTTTGCGTTCCCAATCCCAGTTCCCAAATCCTATGCTACTCGTCGTGCCTCCCGTCGTCGGTTTGCGATTAGGAGGCTCCGTTATTGGCTCACGTCATTGGTTCCTAACCCTAATTCGATATCATGATAGCAGCTGGGCCGGTGGATTGGAGCTTGCTGGCGATCTAGTCGTGAATGCAAGCCTGGCTCGTTATCATATCCGACAATCTTCCTTGCATTGGCCACATATGGGAGCTCGATAGGGATCAGGTCAGGACCCTGAATATAACAACCCTATATTTTACGATTATATATTTAAATGTTTTGCTTAAATATGGCATCATTAGTTGAATTTAAAGTCTTAAATATGACTTTCTATAAATGGTCGAATCCGGACTCGGGACCACTTCCATTGAGTCCAAAACGGCATTTGCAACCTTTTTGAGTATAAAAATCGATATGTTTGGAGTTGAGTAGAATTTTGATATTTTCATTTGGCGTTTGGGTTGGGTTTCAGCTCACTAACCTAATAAGGAACCCAACTCCTCTATCAAATACCCTAACTTCACTCATCTTCATTCATTTCATTTCTAATTTCCTAACACTCTCAAGCTAAAATGAAATGGTGGAAAAGATGGGAAATTAAAATTCCTTTAACTCTAGTTTTATTAGAAAATTCAAATTCAAGTCCAAAATCAAAGAGAAGCTTAGGTAAGCATCCTCTTCATCTTCTCCATCTCAATTTCTCATCAATTTTCAAAAATTTCCTATAACCTAACTTTGGAAATATTTGCTTACGATCTTAGATTGGAGCTTCTAGAGTTAAAGTTGAAGAGTGGTTGATCTTTCCTTTGTTTTAAAGCTTCTCATTAGTTGTTTTTGGGTTTAAAGGTGAGTTCTTGAACTCACATCTATGTCTATACCTTTGATAGTTGTTAGGTATGAATTCCTAACATCTATTTCATGTCTATTTTCTTTTTAATTGAATTGGTTTGGTGAATTTTCCAATTTTTGGTATTTTGAAGTCAAAATCTATGAAAATCTTTATATGGATGTTTGGACAAGTTGTTCGGAGTGTATTGGTGAGTCTATAGGGCTGGGTTGTCGCTTGGCATAAATCCCTATCCATCGTCGCTCGTCCGATCATTTTCGATATGATTTGGCCATCATTGGCCTAGGCTGATTTTTGCTTGAGCTTCAGCTCAGACGTCTGATATAATACTCAGACGTCTGGGCCATCGGAATAAAAATTCCAGATGTACAGCTCAGATGTCTGAGTTTGCTTCCCAGCCTTCTAGGCGATCTGGAACGAAAATTCCAGTCTTTCAGCATAGAGTCTAGGATAACCACCAGACGTTTGGAGCTGTTGAATTCAGCCAATTTGCCTGTTTTATATGGCTTTCCATTTTAGATCGATTTTTGGTTGATCCGGTTGGTTGTTGTCATTTATTATCGACTTTGTTGACTTCTTCTCTGGATTTTTGGGAATATCCATTTGATGGATTTGATATCGATTTCTATGGTTTTGATTCACGTCATCGTACGTGAATTTTTGGTGATTGATTGTTTTTACAATCATTTCTGTGATTTGTCACTTTAAAATACGAAGGTTTCTATACTAGTAGTAAGTACTCGAATTCTTTCACAAAAATGATTTCAACGTTTTTCTTAATACAAGGCTCGTTTTTAAAACTTTTTTTCAATCTATTAGTATACACAAACCTTTACCTCATTCGTATGAGAAATCTAATTAAACGACTTAGCAAAAGAAGTGGTATGAAACGCTTGCGTTTTCTTTGTAAGTTAATTCTTGGACTTGTTCGATTGAAATCTTGTGACAATTTTCGAGTGGAAATCTACAATTTTTCGTAAATATTTAAGTTAAGCCAGTGGTTATGAGACATGAAGCTAAACTCATTTATTAACTAGCTTAGTGTAATTTACACTTCTTAATGATCAATGGTGATAATTTTGAGTTTTAGACTAGCGATGTGCGATGTCTCATAGTCCGCAAAAAGGGGACTATACCCTGTTTGGAGGATTTTCGTCTTATAGTCCGCAAAGGGGGACTATACCCTGTTTGGAGGAGCTTCAGCTCATAGTTCGCAATGGGGGACTGTATCCTGTTTGGAGGAGCTCCGGCTCATTTTATGGGATAGCAACCCATTTGTGATACACACATTGGTGAGTTTTCATGCTCCCGTTTGTGATAGGCCTTTTTCCTTCATTTTGTGATTTCTGGATTTTATATTATGGATTTCTGGTATTTTTGTGTTTCACCTATTTTTGTGATTTGTATTGATAAGCTTTATCAATATTTGAGGTATGGTGAATAAGAAAAAGAATATAATATTCTTTTTGGTGTTTTGAGTAGATTTGAGATATTGTATGATTTTCATTATTATCATATATTTCTGTTATATCTTTTATCCTATCTCATTTTATATAATATCTATAGCTAGGCCGATCAGTTTATTATTTTTCTTCTTAAATAATACTCGGGTTAGACCGAGATGTTTCAGATGCTTCCACTTGATTTCTTAGTAGGGACTAGCTTCTGACTTTTGGCTAACTACTTAGCTTAGTAGTTTTTGTTTTTATACATTCGAGATAGAGACTCCTTGATGTATAAATATTCTTTTTTCTAGCATTTGAACCTATTTTTTGTGATGTAGTGGATCTTGCATGACCACTACTTTGACGTACACTCTTATGTGTTATATTCATATCTGATTCCGCATTAGTGATATGAATATCTATGATTGATTTATGTTATGCTTATTTTATATTTGTTTCCGAAGACCATATAGCCACTGTGTAGTAGCTTTGAGTTTGTATTTTATTTGTCATATTTTCTCTTGAAATGAAATGCGTGCCATACTATCTGACATATCGGTACCCGCACAAAGCAATTACATAGATGGTAGCTCCTTAACAAGCTTATCTTCATGCTAGTCGACAGCATTACCTCGTAGTGTCCTTGGCTAGTGTGAGTATAGAGGTGGGGCGTCATAGCTTGGTATCAAAGCCAAACTTCGAAACAATGTAGAATAATCTAGTAAGGATCATTGCCCTAAGTCTCTCTTAAGAATCGTGCCTTAGGATTTGATTCGAATCTTAAGACCCGTTCTATCCTGTATTCTTTATGATGCCTTGTTTATCAATCAAGTTTGTTTGATATTCATTCTGAGAATAAAATTTTTCCTCTTCTTTCTTTCTTTCTTAAAGAAGAGAAATGGTTAGACCTGATCGTCCCAGCGTTGGTCAATCTAGTGCTACTCCTCATGATGACGTATTCATGTCTGCCCAACAGCTTTTAGATCTTGTAAAGAATGCTCAAGCTGTTGGACCCATTCCTGAGCCTACTATTCCTAAATCTGGGTTTGCACGCTTGTACAGTGATTATACCAATTTGGATGGAAGGCCATTCAAGGGTTTCGAAATCGTTATAGAAGTCCAAGCTTGGCTTAGATCATCTGATCGCATCTTTTCTCGCATGAATCTTATAGATCTACATCGTGCCCAAGTGGCTTCTAGTGCTCCAAGAAAGAGCATTAGATTAGTATGAGATTTTAGTTTCACAAATTATTGAAGAGGATCTTAATTGGGAGCAATCTCTAGAAAGGTTCGAGTTAAAGTTTGTGCCGGAAGCTGAAAAGGTTACTTTGGCCTGACGCTTTATTGACCTTGTTCAAGGTGAATCTTCTGTGACCGACTATGTCACATCTTTTGAATCTCTCTCTAAATATGGGGTCGAGTATATTACTACCCCACTGAAGAAAAATCAGAGGTTTATTTATGGGTTGAATAAGAACCTAAAAAAGCCTTCACTTATGAAATAGGAAGTTTCTTTCGATCAGCTTGTTGATATCGCTTTTCGGCTTGAAGATGCCGATAAAGAAAGTAATGTTGAAGTTGTGGGTGCCAAATAAAACTTCAACAACGACAAGAAGAGGCCTATTAAGTTCAAGCGTAATCCCAACAAGAAAGGAAAGCAAGCAACTTCGGTAGCAAAGAATCCTGCCCTTAGTCATGGGCAATGCTACAATTGTGGTTCTAAGGACCATTATGTTAATGGGTGTCCGAAACCCCTTTTTTTCGTTATTGCAAAAGTTCGGGTCATCTTATATCCTCATGTCCCAAACTTCAAAGCAAGAACAAGGGAAAGCTAAATGTTGTGCAAGTCCCTAATAACACTTCTATTGGTCAAGGTATTTCTCATTCTAGCCTTGATGGCATTATTATGTTTCGCGATCATCCTATTTGAGTTCGTTTTGATACAGGTGCATCTCGCTCTTTATATCAAAAGAACTTGTTGATACTTTGTCTTTAAGTGTTATGTTCTTGATGACTTCACTGAGAATTGAGAATCCAATTGGAGGATCCGCAACACTCAGTTTATTTTGTAAAGATGTCGAGATTATTTATGTGATTATGCTTTCCGAGCCGATTTGCGTGTTATGCGTTACTTAGGTTTCGGAATGATTTTGGGAATGGATTGGCTTAACCGATATGAATCCCACATCCTATGTCCCGAGAGGACTATATATCTTCGACATCCTCAATCTGTTAAGCAGATTTCTATTGTTCTAAAAGATTTATATTCCAATTCGGTGGCATCCTTATATTCTTTAAGTCCACATGATGATGATAATAATGATAAAGATGTTATTTCCCTCATTCACGTTGTTCGTGAATTTTCTAACATATTTAATCCCGTTTTAGGATTACCCCCTAAGCAAGCAATTGAGTTCAGTATTAATCTAATCCTTGGAGCTCTACCTATCACTCGTCCTCTTTATCGTATGTCTAATAAAGAAAATAAGGAGATGCGCGAGCAATTATCTGAATTGGAAGCGAAGCAGTTCATTTGTTCTAGTTCCTCTCCTTGGGGAGCTTCAGCTATTTTGTGAAGAAATCCGATGGTACACTTAGGCTTTGCATTGACTACTGCAAGCTTAATGACCTCACCATTAAGAATAAATATCCTTTACATCAGATCGATGATCTATTTGATCAAATTTGCGGTGCTAGCGTCTTTTGACAGTTAGACTTAGAAACCAGTTTCCATCAACTTCGTATTGCAGAGGATAACATTCGTTTGACATCGTTCCGTACTCATTATGGATCTTATAAATGGCTTGTTACGCCATTTGGTTTAATGAATGCTCCAGCTTATTTCGTTGACCTTATGAACCGAGTTTTCAAAGACTTCCTCGATCGATTTGTTCTCATCTTTATAGATGATATTCTTGTATATTCTAAAACCGAGGAAGAGCATGAAAAACATCTTCGGATTGTATTGGAAACTGTTAGGACCAATCAATTGAAAAAAAAATTCTGTGTGCCACTTTTGGCAATCTTGTGTGAAATTTCTAGGATATAATATTTCTGAATTCGAAATTTCCATAGACCCTTCAAAGATTGAAGTGATTCAAAATTGGAAGAAACCAAAGAGTGTGACGAAAATTCGCAGCTTTCTTGGATTGGCGGGCTGTTACCGTCGGTTCATAAAAGAGTTTTCTAAAATTTTCGTACCTTTTACTAGTTTGACAAAGAAGGGAGTTAAGTATATTTGGTCAGACAAATGTGAAGCTTCTTTCCAGAAATTAAAAGAACTCCTTTTCGATGCTCCCATTCTTGTGATTCACGAAGGAAACCAGGACTTTATTGTTTATACTGATGCCGGTCGTGTTGGTTTGGGTGCTATTCTCATGCAAAGGGAATGTGTTATCGCTTATGCTTCTAGGCAATTAAAGCCTGCCGAGACTAGATATGCCACTCATGATTTAGAGCCCGCGGCTATTGTTTTCGCCCTTATAATTTGACGTCATTATCTTTTGAGAGAGAAATTTGTTCTCTACATCGATCATAAATGTTTGAAGTATTTGTTTTCTCAAAAGGAACTTAATTTGCGTCAACAACGTTGGCTCGAGTTCCTTGCATCTTATGATCTTGATATTCTTTATACACCCGAAAAGGGAAATCGTGTTGCCGACGCCCTTGGTCATAAGCAACAAGCGGTTGCTTCCATAATGATATTCGAATGGATTGACCTCGAGACTTTATCCACTTGTGAGATTCGAGATCATGAATTCGATTCATGTTCATCTCTTGTTTTATGTATCCTTGAGGCTCATCCATCTCTTTTTGACCGCATTCTTGATGCTCAAAAGCATGATCCTGAATTGGCTCTTCTTAGCCAAAGTTGCAGGGATAAAAATAAGGTTAATGGTTTAAAAGAATTTGAAATCGATGCTCGTGGCGGCATTCGAAAATTTGGTAGACTTATCGTGCCAAATATTAGTGATCTTCGTAAAGACATTTTAGAAGATTCTCATCGTTCTAAATTTACCATTCATCCCAGTAGTAGTAAAATGTACGTGGATATGAAGCGACTTTATTATCGGGATGGGATGAAATTTGATATTGCTAACTTCATTAAGCATTGCATGACTTGCCAACTCATAAAGGCCGAGCATCAAAGGCCCGGTGGGTTATTGCAAACTTTAGACATTCCCATTTGGAAGTGGGATCAAATTTCCATGGACTTTATCGACGGTCTACCCCGTTCTCGTTTGGATCATGACAATTTATGGGTGAATGTAGATAGGCTTACAAAATCCACCCATTTTATTCCGGTTCGGTCTAATCGGACCGTACCTCTTCTGGCCAAACTCTATGTTATAGAAATTGTTAAATTGCATGGAGTTTCTACTTCTATTGTTAGCGATCGTGATCCATTACTTACTAGTGGTTTTGGAAGAGTCTTCAAAAAGCTGTGGTAATGAAGCTTAATTTTAGCACCGCTTATCATCCTCAGTCCGATGGACAAACCGAGCATGTGAATCAAACTCTTGAAGATCTTCTTTGTGCACGTGTTCTTGATTTTGGTGGAAGTTGGGAAGATCATATTTCTCTTGTTGAGTTTTCCTATAATAATAGCTTCCAATCTAGTATTGGTATGACACCTTTCGAGGGACTCTATAAAAGGACATGCCGATCTCCTTCTTGTTGGCTTGAGGCAGGTGAGAAGCTGGTTTTAGGTCCAGATTTTATTCGTGATTCCATAGAAAAGATTGACCTTATTCGTCAGAGGATGAAAGAAGCTCAAAGTAGACAAAAATCCTATGTCGATAACCGAAGAAGGAATTTGGAATTTACTGTGGGAGATTTGGTGTTTATTCGTGTTCCACTTATGAAGGGTGTTGTGCGTTTTAGTCGATCGGGAAAATTAGCACCTCGATATATTGGTCCATTTCCCATCACCGAACGCATTGGTTCCGTGGCTTATCGCCTTTTATTACCGACTCAATTTTCTGCTATTTATGACGTTTTCCACGTCTCTCAAATATGGGAATGCCTTGGGATTGTGATTCTATTCTTGAGCCTGGTGTTATTGAAGAAATTGAAGTTTCACCTAATTTGACTATGAGCAGCAACCTACTCGTATCATTTACGGAGGTTAAAGGCCTTCGAAATAAAGATGTTTCGCTTGTAAAAGTTCAATGGTCTGCAAATCTTAAGGATTGTTCTTGGGAATCCAGAGAATTTATCGAGCGAACACATCTGGACTTAATCTCTTGTTCTCCTTAAGGTGAACTTCTCACTTAAAAAATTTCTTTTGTGTTGTATGCCTTTGTATGGTTGTTACTCTTTATTTCTTCTTAAGTATTGCGGGGACACAATTTCTTTAAGGAGGGGAGTCTGTAACAACCCGCATATTTTACGATTATATGTTTAAATTTTTTATTTAAATATAGCATCATTAGTTGAATTTAAAGTCCGAAATGTGACTTTCTATAAACGGTCGAATTCGGACTCAGGACTACTTCCATTGATTCCAAAATAGCTTTTGCAACCTTTTTGAGTATAAACATCGATATGTTTGGAGTTGATTAGAATTTTGATATTTTCATTTGGGGATTTGAGTTTGGGATTCAGCCCACTAACCTAACAAGGAACCCAACTCCTCTATCAAATAGCCTAACTCCATTCATCTTCATTCATTTCATTTCTAATTTCCTAACACTCTCAAGCTAAAATAAAATGGTGGAAATGATGGGAAATTAAAATTCCTAAACCCTAGTTTTACTAGGAAATTCAAATTCAAGTCCAAAATTAAAGAGAAGCTTAGGTAAGCATCCTCTTCAGTTTCTCCATCTCAATTCCTCTTAAGTTTTCAAAAATTTCCTATAACCTAACCTATGAAATATTTGCTTATGATCTTAGATTGGAGCTTCTAGAGTTGAAGTTGAAGAATGGTTGATCTTTCCTTTGTTTTAAAGCTTCTCATTTATTGTTTTTAGGTTTAAAGGTGAGTTCTTGAACTCACATCTATGTCTATACCTTTGATAGTTGTTAGGTATGAATTCCTAACATCTATTTCATGTCTATTTGCTTTTGAATTGAATTGGTTTGGCGAATTTTTCAATTTTTGGTATTTTGAAGTCAAAATCCATGAAATCATTATATGGACGTTTGGACATGTTGTTCGGAGTGTATTGGTGAGTCTATAGGGATGGGTTGTTGCTTGGCATAAATCCCTAGCCATCATCGCTCGTACGATCGTTTTCGATATGATTTGGCCATCATTGGCCTAGGCTGATTTTTACCTGAGCTTCAGCTCAGACGTATGGTATAATACTCAAACATCTGGGCCATGGGAATAAAAATTCCAGATGTACTTCCCAGACGTCTGGGCAATCTAGAATGAAAATTCCAGTCTTTTAACTCAGACATCTGGGATAACCACCAGATGTCTGGAGCTGTTAAATTCAGCCAATTTGCCTATTTTATGTGGCTTTCCATTTTATACCATTTTTGATTGATACGGTTGGTTGTTGTCATTTATTATCGACTTTGATGACTTCATCTCTGGATTTTTGGGAATATCCATTTGATGGTTTTGATATCGATTTTTATGGTTTTGATTCACATCATCATATGTGAATTTTTGGTGATTGATTGTTTTTACAATCATTTCTATGATTTGTCACTTTAAAAAACAAAGGTTTCTATACTGGTAGTAAATACTCGAATTCTTTCACAAAAATGATTTCAACGTTATTTTTAATACAAAGCTCGTTTTTAAAACCGTTTTTCAATCTATTAGTATATACAAACCTTTACCTCATTCGCATGAGAAATCTAATTAAACGACTTAGCAAAACAAGTGATATAAAACGCTTGCATTTTCTTTGTTGGTTAATTGTTGGACTTGTTCGATTGAAATCTTGTGACAATTTTCAAGTGGAAATCTACAATTTGTTCGTAAATATTTAAGTTAAGCTAGTGGTTATGGGACATGAAGCTAAACTCATTTATTTACTAGCTTAGTGTAATTTATACTTCTTATTGATCAATGGTGATCATTTTGAGTTTTAGACTAGCGATGTGAGTTGTCTCATAGTTCGCAAAAGGGGACTATACCCTATTTGAAGGAGTATCGTCTCATAGTCCATAAAGTGGGACTATACCCTGTTTGGAGGAGTTTCGGCTCATAGTCCGAAAAGGGGGACTATAACCTGTTTGGAGGAGATTTAGCTCATAGTCCGCAATGGGGCATTATACCCTGTTTGGAGGAGCTCCGGCTCATTTTATGGGATAGCGACCCATTTGTGATACACATGTTGGTGAGTTTTCATGCTCCTGTTTGTGATAGGCCTTTTTCCTCCTTTTTGTGATTTTTGGATTTTCTATTATGGATTTTTGGAATTTTTGTGCTTCACCTATTTTTGTGATTTGTATTGATAAGCTTTATCAATATTCGAGGTATGGTGAATAACAAAAGAATATAACATTCTTTTTAGTGTTTTGAGTAGATTTGAGATATTGTATGATATTCATTATTATCATATATTTCTGTTATATCTCTTATGCTGTCTCATTTTATATGATATTTATAGCTAGACTGAGTCATTTATTATTTCTTCTTAAATAATACTCGGGTCAGACCGAGGTGTTTTAGGTGCTTCCACTTGACTTCTTAGCAGGGACTAGCTTCGGACTTTTGGCTAACTACTTGCTTAGTAGTTTTTGTTTTTATACATTCAAGATAGAGACTCCTTAATGTATAAATATTCTTTTATCTAGCACTTGAACCTATTCTTTTGCGATGTAGTGGATCTTGCATGACCACTACTTTGATGTACACTTATGTGTTATATTCATATCTGTTTCCGCCTTAGTGATATGAATATCTGTGACTGAATTATCTTATGCTTATTTTATATTTGTTTCCGAAGACTATATAGCCACTATGTAGTAGCTTTGAGTTTGTATTTGATCTGCCACATTTCCTCTTGAAATGAAATGTGTCATACTATCTGACATATCTGTACTCGCACAAAGCAATTATATACGTGGTTGCTCCTCAACAGCCTTATTATTCATGCTAGTTGATGGCATTACCTCGTAGTGTCCTTGGCTAGTATGAGTATAAAGGTGGGGCGTCACACTGAACCGGTCGGGTATGCTATGAATAAGCATATTTTGTTTTCTTATTGGTCATTAATCGCTGCCATTTCCATGACTGGCAACTTTGAGTTTGTTCAGGTGTCTGTTTTTGTGTTTTTGATTATCCGCTATTTGCAAAAACTTCAACTTCTCTTTAATAAAAGCAGAAAGAAGTAAGCTACACTTCAATATTGCATAAAGACACTTTTTAATTAATGAAAACTAAAATGCCTTTTATATCCTACAACTCAGAACGTAAAACAAAAAAAAACAAGGAGACATATTAGGAACTAGATCCTAGAAACTAGCTTATTGAACATGACTTAAACAATTAAAAACTGCCACACTCTATTCTTCAGCAAAGAATGATTCTTTGCTGGTTCAGTCTTCATGTAAAAATTCCAACAAATTCCTTCCCTAAACTGGAAATGCTTATCAAGCATCTAGTTTAATTTTCACGAGGTTGTACTCCAAGCAAACCTCGTAACTTAATGAATTGCTCCAGCTTCATAATTTTTGTCATGATATTTACCACTCATTCTACTGTTCAACATTACACTAACTTCACCATTTCTTTATTCTTAAGATCACATGAATAATGGTACCTTACATCAATATGCTTTTTCCTTCAATGCATCAATGGATTTTTTGAGAGCTTAATCGAGGAGCTATTGTCACAAAGAATTTCAAAATGCTTACTTTGCTCAAAACTGATCTGATCAAGAACAGCTTTCATCCAAACATAGTGGCATGCACAAGAAATTGATGCCACGTATTCTGCTTCAGTTGAGGATAATGTCACAATAGCTTGCTTCCTAGAACTCCAACATACTGCTCCTCCACTTAGCAGAAAGACATACTCTGAAGTGCTCTTTCTGTCATCCATGTCTCCAGCATAATCACTGTCTGTGTATGCCTTAATTTTCGAACCAAAACTAGACTCCCTCTTGTACAACAGACTAAGATCCAGTGTACCTTTTAGATACCTCAAGACTCTTTTGGCTATATGCATGTGTTCCTCCCTTGGTTTGGCCATAAACTGAGATATCAAGCACACGACATACATCATATCTGGTCGTGTAACTGTTAAGTACATTAAGCTGCCCACCAATTGCTTGTATATGGTTGCATCAACTTCTTTACCTCCTTCTTTTGTTAACTTGGTCCCTGGAACTATGGGATTTTTGACAGGATTACAATTCCATATATTGAATCTTTCCAGCACCTCTTTAGAATATTTCTTTTGACACAAGTGGATCGCGTTCAAGCTTTGATGCACCTCCACACTAAGAAAGTACCTCATTTTACCAAGGTATGTCATTTCAAATTCTTACTTCATTGACTATTTAAATTCTTCACACATTATAATATGATTCCCAACATAAATTAAATCATCAACATAAAGACTTACTATTAGCAATTTTCTTCCTTACCTCTTGATGAATAAGGTGTGATCATGGTTACTTTTCTTGAAGCCTTCACGTATGAAATATCCCTCAATTCGATTGAACCATGCTCTAGGAGCCTGCTTTAAGCCGTATAAAGCTTTGTTGAGTCGATAAACTTTATCTTCATGTCTCTTCTTGATAAAACCTTCTGGCTGATACACAACTTCCTTTAATTCTCCATATAAGAAGGCACTTTTTACGTCTAGCTGGTACACACTCCTCCCTCTTCGCACCGGTACAACCAACAAGATTATAATTGTGTCCCAATGAGCCACTAGTGAAAAGACATCATTGTAGTCGACTCCTTCCTTTTAAGCATACCCTTTAGCAACGAGCCTTGCCTTACATTTATCAACATTTCTCTCCATATTCAGTTTGATCTTAAAAACCCACTTGACCCTAATTTTTTTGCTTCGACTGGTAAAGAAACAAGCTCCCAGGTTTTGTTCCTTTCGATACCTTCTATTTCAAGTTGCATTGCTTTCCGTAATTTTTCCTCCATAGCGGTTTCAACAAAGCTTGTAGTATCATCATTAGAAATAAATAGTGCCGTACCTGCCTCAAGTTCACCTTCATAGAAACCCTCTCCACTTTCATAATCCTGCAACCATGCTGGTGTTCTTCTATTTCTTTTTGGTTTCCCTTCCGACTAAGGTGAGTCCACGAAATCATCTTCATTAGTGTGGCAACCACTTCATTAGGTTCATCTTCTCCATGTTTTTATTGTTGCCTCGTCTTCTCCCCAGTCAAGAGCATTTAACCTGGACTCTTTTGTATCTAAATTCCAGTTCCACTTTTCTCTTTCTTCAAATATGACATCTCGACTTATGATTATTTTCTTCAAAATCAGATCATATAATCGGTATGCCTTTGATTCATTACTCACCCGAAGAAGAATGCATTTGTGACTTCTATCATCCAGCTTTATTCTTTGTTGTTCGGGAATGTGGACATGTGCAATGGAACCGAACACCCTGAAGTGGTCAACTTTTGGTTTGATCTCACTCCAACATTCTTCTGGCACCTTATCTTTTACTGCATTTGTGAGACTTCTGTTTAGCACACGAATCGTCCTCCTTACTGCTTCCGACCAACAAATCTTTGGCATGTCCTTTTTCTATGAGGAGGCAACGTACCATGTTCATTATGGTATGATTCCTTTTCTCAGCTACTTCATTTTGTTGTGGAGTGTAAGCGGCTGTCAATTGTCTCTTTATTCCATGCTCTACACAGAATTTGTTGAAGATGTTTGAAGTGAATTCACCTCCCCTATTTGTTCTCAAGAAAAAATATAGATTTTCCTGCTTCTTTCTCAATAAAACTTTTAAAAACTTTAAACATTTCTAACGTTTCACTCTTTTATAAAAGAAAGTTAATCCAAATTTTGCGAGTAAAGTCATCAACAATTACTAACAAGTACCTTTTTCCACTATGAGAAGTTGGGGAGATGGGACCACATAAATCAACATGCACCGGCTACAGTTTTTCTGAGGTTCTCCATTGACTTTTCTTTGGTAAGATTTCTCGATGTTGTTTGCCAATATTACACACTTCACACACTTTTGCTGCCACCTTGAGTTCAGGAATCCCTTTTACCATCTGTTTCTTCTGCATAGTTCGAATAGTCATGTTGTTTAGGTGCCCGTATCTCTTATGCCAAAGGTTCTTCAAGTCTTCTTCTTCTGTTATTAAACACCTGCTAGGAAAAGGCTTCATGACTGCATATATTACAGACATGCGATTTGTAGTCATCCTACTGTTTATAATTATTCCTCTCCGAGAATGATATATTTTGCAGACTCCCTCTTCAATCAAACTGACCATACTCTTTTCTTGTAATTGGCCTATGCTCAATAGATCGTTGGTTAGCTTTGGAACAAAGAAAACATCAGTTATTGTTTAAATGATCTCCTCCACTTCAATCCTAATGCTTCCTTTTCCCATTATAGGCATTCTCGAGCTGTTCGTTAGCTTGACAGTATTTTTGAAACTCTCATCTAGTTCCTTAAACCATGTCTTATTTCTAGTTATATGGTTTGAACAACCAGAATCGAGAAACCATACTCCCTTGTTGTCTGCATCTTTGCTCTTGGCATGGGCCACTAAGAGCAGTTCTTATCCCTCATCAAACTCAGCATAATTTGCCCCTTTTTATAGACTAGGACACTCGAATTGATAATGTCCTAGCTTATGACATCGAAAGCATTCAACGAAGGCCTTGTTGAAGTTTGATCAAGCTCTTTCATGTCCCCTTAGATTATTGTTGCTTCCTCTTAAGAAATTGCCCATTCCTCTGCCACGCAGAGAATGTTCATCATTTTAAACTTGAAGCACTTGTTCTTCAATCTTCTTATGTCGTACCTTTTGCTCATGTATGAGCAACGAACTATGCAGCTCATCAATAGTGAGTTTATCAATATCCTTTGATTCTTCAATCGAACATACAACAAAGTTGAAATTCTCTGTTAAAGTTCGAAGTAACTTCTCGACAATTTTCACATCATCCATGTCCTCCCCACAATTTCTCATGTCATTGGCTGTAACCATCACTCTTCCAAAGTAATCATTCATAGACTCTCCCATCTTCATCTCCAAGGTTTTGAAAGTCCTTCGAAGCCTCTATAGCTGAGCGTGCTTTATTCTTGCATTTCCTTGGAATTTGACTTTCATAGACTAACATAGTTGCTTGGCAGTTTCCTCCTGTGTAATGGTCTTAAGGATGGATTTGTCTATGGCTTGGAAAAAATAATTCTTTGCTTTTAGGTCTTTGAGCTTTGCTTCATCCAACGCCTTTTGTTGTGCAGCACTTAGCACGTCCTTTTCCTTTGACTCAATGAATCCAGTTTCGATTACACTCTAGTGCTCTTTTGAACGTAGGAGATTCTCCATGATCAAACTCCAGTGATCATAATCACCATCAAATTTGGGGACATAAGGTGCCGTAAAGTTGCTTGTCTCAGTAGCCATTCCACTCTTCAGACTCCTTTCACTCACTCTCGTGTTTAACTCTCAAACATTCTTAGATAACACACACAATCAAGCCCTCTTGCGGAGGCTCTGATACCAACTAATAAAAACAGAAAGAAGTAAGCTACACTTCAATATTGCATGACGACACTTTTTTATTAATGAAAACTGAAATGGCTTTTATAGCATACAACTCAGAATGCAAAACAAACAAACAAGAAGAGATATTCGGAATTAGATCCTAGAAACTAGCTTATTGAACACGACTTAAACGATTAAAAACTGCTGCACTCTATTCTTCAGCAAAGAATGAACCTTTGTTGGTTCAGTCTTCATGTAAAAATTCCAACATTCTTATTGGTTTGAATTTGTTTTTAGATATGACTAACACAAATCTGATTCAACTTCAACTCATTATCATCATCGTCGTCGTCGTTGTTATTTTTCTCTTTTCGTTCCTCGAGGATGGATTATATTGTGCTGAACCATTCTGCATCAATTTTATCCGTATAGTATTTGTTCTTCAATGTTAATGTTAATGAGGAGTGCAGTAAACTCTTATTCTTGCACATGCACCTTTCCTCTTGTCTACATGATAACTTTGCCTCTCCTTTTCATATCAAATAAAATAAAGTTCATCTCTTCTTGACAATTAAGGATAACTTGACTGCTTGTCTTTTTCCATGAATTAACATGATTTATTTTGTTAGTTACTTGGAAGATCTAAAATGTTAGTACTAAAAAAAAGAAGAAGAGTTTATAATTATTGCTAGTATTTTGGTACCTGGCCTGTGCTTCATGCCTTAAAATATGGGCACACGCAAGCAGCATATTGGGTGAAGCAATGTAACTAAAAATAGTTATAAGCATACATTGAATTGCATTTGATATAACAACTAAAAAAAGTGTTGACATACACTACCTAATGCTTAAGATGATTAATTTATAATATGACATCTAATAATCAAGTGAAATAAACATCATGTGTTTATATCTATTTTATCTTATCCAGAGTCTACATCTGGTATGTGGGTTTTGGAAAAATTGAACTATGAGTATCTGCACTATTTCCTAAATCATAATTTAAAATGTCAGCTGTTGTCTTAATGATTTACATTTATTATTATGATTAGGCTTGGCTTTATCATGCATTTTGAATTTTACTTGCAGAAAAATGAATTTGGGCGTGAGTGTTACTTACACTGACCAAACTATTGCTAGTATGGTTTACTTTGTTTCTTTCATTGTAGTTTTGTCGACTTGACCCAGTTGTTGGATTGCACTTTAGTTTACACTTTGTAGCTTTATTTGATTTATGTCTAATCCTTTTCTATAAGAAAACTTGACCCAGTTGTCATGTTCAAGACCCAGTTTACAAGAGGTGTGGAAAAGGTACAAGGTTGATATTGCATTTTATGGTCATGCTTACAATTATGAAAGAACGTGTCCTATTTATCAGGTATGTATCATAAGCACAGAACAGTATGATATGGAATTTTTACCCATTTAAGCCACTTTCCAAAACAAATTACACTTTCAAGCACATATAAATCTTTTTGCAACAAAAAGGGCATTCTATATTAATTAATTTTTTTAAATAGTAGTTCCAAGAAAGTCTTATCTGCAACATTGGTGCAGTTTTTTCTTATAAAAAAATTATGCTAATGCCATACAAACAATATCAATTGGCTAAAATTAGGTAGAAAATGATATGTGTTTTTTCTTCTTAAACCACTATTGTAAACATATTCAGAACTAAAGCAATTACGAACTATTTAAAAATAAAAATCAATTCACTTTCTGGCTACATGACAACTATGTCATTTTGATCCGGTGCAATTTCAGTCGGAACTAGTTCATTATTTTTCCCAGTTTTTATACTGGCACTGTTTGAAACAACATCCTACTTTTCCTTCCTTTCTTTTTTCCCTTGAAAAATAAGCTGTTGCAGTTTGAAGCTGCCCATTTCCTTAAATAGCTATGTAGTAATTGGTTCAAATATGATGTAAGCATTCAAAAGTGGTTATGAAAATTCCATTCAAATAGGAAACATGGTTATGAAAACGGTCTAAATGAGTATATAGTCCATATGTTAATAGAATCAAGTTTTTGAGGTAAGTGCCTTATATATTCATATGATATTTGGTTGTAGAACACATGTTTGAACAATGCTTCGGATCATTACATGGGTCCATTTTAATAGGATAAAATGATATGATGGATTATATTAGGATATATTTGATATGACAGGTTGTATTAGGAATTATTTGATATGGTGGGTTATATTAGGATATATTTCCTGGAATGACTGCTTGTATATTTGGTTATATATTTTAGGAGATTGATAAGGATATATTTCCTGGAATGACTAATTGTATATTGGGTTATATATTCTAGGAGTTTGAATTGAAATGCCATGTTATCTTTCTCCAAAAATTTCCTAAACTTATCATGATATCAGAGCCTCCTAAGTTAAGGCACAAAAAATAGTTTTTTTTCTCTCTTTTTCTGGTTCATGGTCCGTATTCCAAAAAATTAGTTTTGTGTGCAGTGAATTTGTGGTGTGTGCTTGTTTTCAAGCGGAGGTTTGTTTTCTTTTTCACGGTATAGACAAGATTTGATTTTGCGATGAGTGAGGTGGATCATGCTTCGTTACTCACTCTCACTGATGCGCAAGTGCAGCAGCTCATCGCAGCTCTCAAGACTTCCTCAGCTGTGTCCTCTACTACAAAGTTGCATGGTAAGAAATTTTCGGACCAATGGAATATTGATACAGGAGTTCAAACCATATGTCAGGTAATCTTGACGTGTTTGTTTATATCAAAGAAATTGCTTTAGAACCCATTAGTTTTCCAAATGGAAAACATGACACTGCCATTAAAGAAGGCCATATTAAATTAAGCCATGACTTAATTCTTGATAATGTTTTATATGTACCTACTTTTAATTGCAATTTGCTGTCTATGTCTCAATTGCTTGAAAAACAAAATTTTATTATATTTTTCACTAACAAGCTATGCACTAATCATGATCGGAATTTAAGGAACCTGATTGGTATAGGGGAGCAGTGTAATGGGGTCTATCTCTTCTGACCAGTTCGTAGTATTCAAGCAAATAACTCCACAGTTGCAGACTCTGCTCAGTTATGACATAGACGGTTGGGTCATCCTTCCATGAAAATGGTCCATTCGTTATTGCCTATTGGAAGTAGTAGTAGTAATAGTACGAATAAATTTTATGGTAACAATTGTGATATTTGTTTTATGGCTAAACAGCCTTGTGACTCTTTTCCATTAAGTACAAGTAGAGCAACTAATTTGTTTGATTTAATACATTATGATATTTGGGTTCCTTATCATGTTGCTTCTAGTTATTGAGCTCGTTACTTTTTGACCATAGTTGACGATTTTTCTCGTGCTACATGGATATATTTGATGGTCGATAAATATGAGGTTGGTGAATTGATTCAAAATTTCTTTGCTATGGTCAAACCGCAGTTTAATAGGTCAGTGAAGGTTTTGCGTAGTGATAATGGACAGGAATTTAAATGTCTAAAGGATTTTTTTGCTCAACAAGGAATCTTGCATCAAACCTCTTGCGTCGATACTCCCCAACAAAATGGTAGAGTAGAACGTAAACATAAGCATGTTCTAAATGTTGCTCGTGCCCTACGCTTTCAAGCTTGCTTACCTATTGATTTTTGGGGGAGTGTGTCTTAACTGCCTGTTACCTTATTAATCTGATTTCCACTCCTGTTTTGGATTATAAAACTCCCTATGAAATGCTTTTTGGGAGTTCACATAGTATGTCTGCTTTAAAGGTATTTGGGTGTCTTTTCTATGCTATGAATCAGCCTCGTGTTAACGATAAATTTGGCCCTCGTTCTAGGAGATGTATCTTTGTTGGCTATCCTTTGGGTCAAAAGGGGTGGCGTTTGTATGATTTAGATTCTCATGTGTATTTTATTAGTCGTGATGTAAAATTTATTGAGCATGTCTTTCCTTTTTCTACCCACGATTCCTTTTCCACCTCCCCCAATGAGCATTTGAATCAGTTTCTATCCCAGAATTCCACGAATGGTGTGTTTGATGATTGTGACGAGTTGGGTGTTATGTCTGATTTGGGTAATGCACGAGATGTCGAAATCATAGAGGATGTGATAGTTGAAGATAGAGGTGGCGTGAGTGAGCAGCAGGCAGCAACCCAGTCCGCTGGGGTAGCCGTGGAACATGCTGTCCAGCAGCCTTATACACATGAGTGTGATGGTGTGGAGTCGAGAGGGAGTATGGGAGTCAATTTAGATGGTGTGGAGTCCAGGGAGAATTCAAGCATTGATTCAAATGGTGATAATTTTGGTCGTGGGCATCACATCAAGCTTCCCTCGTCTTGTCTTTGAGTATATGTTACTAACAAAATTATGTGCAAGATAGACCCCCATACTGCTTCTCCTGCCCCATCTCGTTCCTCAGCTAAACCTTTTAGTATAGCTTGTTATGTGAATTATGATAAATTTTCTATGAGACATAGGCATTTTTAGCAGCAATTACATCTCAAAAAGAGCCTACTTTCTTTAAAGAGGTCGTTTAGGATGCAGGTTGGCGTCAGGCAATGAAAGAGGAGATTGATGCACTTGAACGGAATGACACATGGACATTAGAGGATTTGCACCTGGTAAGAATGCTATTGGTAGTGGTTGGGTTTATAAAATAAAGTGACGTGCTAATAGTGATGTTGAGCATCTTAAGGGATGTTTGGTTGTGTGTGGTAACTGGCAGGTTGTTGGTATTGATTATAATGAAACTTTCGCTCCAGTTGCTAAGATGGATACTGTTCGTATTTTTCTTGCTGTTGTTATTGCTTGTAATTGGGCTTTGCATCAGATGGACGTATGTAATGCTTTTCTTCATGATGATTTGGAGGAAGAGGTCTATATGCAGCTTCCCCCAGGTTATAGTAGTCCTACTTATGGGAAAGTGTGTCAGTTACGCAAGTCATTGTATGGTTTACGTCAAGCTTCTCGGCAATGGTTTGCTAAGTTATCTAGTGCTTTGCAGAAATTTGGTTTTACATAATCCTATGTCGATTATTCATTATTTAGTTATCAGAAGGATCTGTTTTCTCTACATGTACTAGTTTATGTGGATGGTTTGATTATTGCAGGTTCCTTATGTGATGTGATCTTGAGGTTCAAGCAAAACTTGAGTAAGTGTTTTCATATGAAGGATCTTGGTATGTTGAAATATTTTCTTGGGATTGTAGTAGCCCGTGGTGACGAGGGTTTGTTTCTTTCTCAACGGAAGTATGCTTTGGATTTATTGACAGAGACAGGTGTGTTAGGTTGTAAACCTATTGATAGACCAATGGAACAGAATCATCAGTTGGCTTATGCGACGAATGATCCTTATGAGCATCTGAAGCAATATAGGCATTTGGTGGGACGCTTGGTGTATTTTCTGTTACTCGACCTAAGTTGAGTTATTCCGTTCATACCCGTGCTCAGTTTTTGAGTAATCCTCAGGTCGCACATTGGGATCCTTCCATCCATGTCTTATGATATATTAAAAGTCAACATGATCAAGGTATTTTGCTTCGTCCCAGTGATATGCAGTTGACATCCTATTGTGATAGTGATTGGGCAGCTTGTCCTTTGACATGTCGTTTGGTGTCCGGTTATTTTGTGCTTCTGGGTCGGTCTTCTATTTCCTGGAAAACTAAGAAGCAACCGATTGTTTCTCGTTCATCCGCAGAGGCATAATATTATTCGATGGTTGTTGCGACTTGTGAACTTAAGTAGATAAAATAATTATTGCGTTCTCTTGGTGTGATTCATTCCAAGCCCATGCGGCTGTTTTGTGATAGTCAATCTGCTTCGCATATTGCGAAGAACCCGGTGTTTCATGATCGCACCAAGCACATTGAAGTTGATTTCCACTTTGTTCATGATGAGTTGTAGGGTGGAAATATTACTTCTTCGTATGTACCTACTGGTCATCAGTTAGCTGATATTTTGACTAAGGCCCTTGGTCGTTAACAGTTTGGTTATTTGTTACGCAATTTGGGCATTTGTGATTTGCATGCTCCAACTTGAGAGGGAGTAATATGATATATTTGGTATGATGGGTTATATTAGGATATATTTGATATGATACATTGTATTAGGATATATTTGATATGGTGGGTTATATTAGGATATATTTCCTGGAATGACTGGTTGTATATTTGGTTATATATTTTAGGAGATTGATAAGGATATATTTTCTGGAATGACTGATTGTATATTGGGTTATATATTCTAGGAGTTTGAATGGAAATTCCATGTTATCTTTCTCCAAAAATTTTGTGAACTTATCACATTTAAAGCAACAACTGATATAGTGGTCGGTGGTGGCGTGGCCAGCCTTGCAACAATCAATGTGAATATTCCATTGCAACTAACATCTTCATCCTAATTTTGCACTATCTAATGATAATAAAGGGTTTTGCAACCCCCACTTCACCATTTTGACATGGCAGGGTCTGGTTTTCTCCAGATTATTCAGTATCTTGATGGAATCGTTCCTGTCTCCTTCTACAGGTAAATATTTATTCATTCAATTCATTTATTCTATTAGTGATGTAACCATTTAGCTGAGATAATAATTATAGTTACCAAAATGGATTTGGCAACTATTTAACAACCAGATAGAAATAAGAAGAGTAGACTTTATAAATTGCGTAAACACTGTCTTTAGCCAATCGAGGTTATCCAAAATACTTTGTTTAACATACAAAAATGACAAATCAGAAGAGAAACAAAATCACTAATGTTTAAAAAACTCCTTTTGTTTGTAAGATATCTAATTAAAAAATGGCATACTGCATAAACTGCGTTATTCCAAGCTTATGTGTTTGTTTTTCAAAGGAAAGTTAAATCCTTACCTCCATTATCTTGCAAATACATCAAGGTGTTTTTGACCTAGCAAGAAATATTAACCCAGCTCACCGTGTAATATTATCAATATATAAACTATAAGCAAAGAGACATTGGATGTCAAAACATAAGTCATATGATCTTGAGAATCTGTGCGTAAGTAATTTCATTGATGATCTTTAAATATATGTATACTTCACCACCTACAATGATTGTCATAGAAAAAGATCATTCCAACCAGACTAAACTACAAATGTTCACCTTTTTTTACGTTATATTATTTTAGTAAAGGATGATTCATTCCTTGCTGTTGGATTTGATTACTGGCAAGGAGCTTGAGATATAATATGAGGTCGACAACTGAATTTTTATGTAAGTCTAACATTTAACATGTATATATTTTTCGTTATGTATTATAAAAATGATGTAAGCATGAAATATGTTTATGCATGGTGCAGGTGAAGAAAAAAGGCCAAAAAGAGATGGGAAAACAGCCATGCTTGTTTCGACTCTATATGTCAATGCAACTTGATGTGCCACTAACATTTTGATGCTCTTCTCCTTTGTAAGATATCTAGATGAATAAGTCCTTAAATTCTACCATGGTTTGAAGTCCATGTTGGTCTATGAGCAAGTTGTGGCTGACAAAGAATAAGGTAAATAAAAGAGAGAGCTATTTTGCTTTGTCTTTCCTCACTTATTATTTTTTTCCCTCGTTTCTTGTATTCTGACATGATCTCAATTTGTTTCCCTCATTTTTCAATGTAGCTACAAAATCACTATGATTTTTACCTTATTACCATAAATTTTCCTAATTAGTTTATTTTCCACTCGTTGTCATAAATACCACTGGTAAAAAGTACTTAACTTACTAACATTTCGATTTGCATATGTTCTTCTTTAATTGTTTATGTATTCCAATGGATTGAAAATTTGTGATTTGTATAACAGGTTGTTGCTGAAAGAGCCGATGCGGGGATTTAAGCTGCTAAAGTTCAAGGGCCAAGGCATACACAATTAGATGAATCATATAATCATTATATTTCCATTGTTTTTGTTTGCACCAAAATTGGTCACAACACTCTTCGGGAGTCGTTGAAGAGATAATAGTGAAGAATGTTAATTCAAAACAAATATTATCTAACAAAAACTCCAATCAACAGTAAAGTAAATGTGTAGACAAGCGATTTATAGTGGTTCGGCGTGTTGCCTACGTCCACTATGAAGTTTTTTGATGTTTTGTTGATTCTCTTTCAATGATTACAAGTTGTTACAGCGATCGACAGCAGGTTACAACTGAAAATTCGAAATCAACAGCTAATATACGATGTATAGTGATGAAGATCTCAGTCCGGCAGTGTCTGTGCGCTTGAGAGTCGAAAGATCCCTTTTCTGTTGGCTCTGGGGCTCTATTTATAGGCATAGGCTACTGATATTTGGCTGAAAACTTGGGAGACCACTTCCGGCACGTGAGGGGGCCTACGCGCCCGGCCTCAGGAAATTTGGGCCTACTTTGGCATCGATTCGAACTCCATTCGAATCGATCATAAAATCATCCAATCGATGTGAAATTTAGTGTGGACATTTTTCAACATGAATGCAAGCTTCTGTGAAAATTTCGTGGCATTTGGACCAGTGGATTGAGAGATATGATGGATTCGAGATGGGGTTCATTGCGTGGCTGTTTGGTTCGAAACCATCCATTCGAACTGATGGTTTCGAACCGATGGTGGCACGCGCCTTCGTGGTGACGTGGAGCGCAAACTTCGAACCGATCCGGTCTTCACTCCGAGTTGACCACTTTGACTCTATATATCTCGGCGCATTCGAACCGATGAAAGACACGTCATCCTGGTTAGTTGACCCAGTGGGTTCGAACGAAGCTTCACAGGTGGGTTCGAACAAGGCTTCTGTGATGGGTTCGAACAACTGATGCTCGGTGGATTCGAACAAGGATTCTTTGGATGGATACGAGCTTTGCAACCCCTCCATGGGCATGAGGTCCACCGATACGAACTAGATGGGTTCGAGGTTTATGGATTCGAACCAAGACACTCCGATGGGTTCGAAGTCCATTGATTCGAAGGTGATCGGTTCGAATGGTATTGGACGATGGGTTCGAAGACACCTATCTCGATGGGTTCGAAACCCGTGCTTTCCCCTTCAAGTTGAATCGATCATAACTTGAGCGTATGAACTCAGATTGACTCGAAATTTGAGATGAAGGCTTCTATGGTCTTTCTTGTCTTGTCCTATCAATTGTAGCACAATTCGGACTCGGACAAAATTCAGCAATATCCATAGCGAAACGAAGTATGGCCAATCTCTGATACGAACTATCCTTCGTTTTCGATCGATCTTTTGGTATCACGGCTTTGCCAAAAAGCGGGATAACATTTTTCCCCCCAAAGTACGTCTTGTGGGAACATGACGTGCTTTGAATAGCTGCAATTTCTTTCTGAACAATCATTGCTCTCTTTTTTGTTGAGACTCGTACTCCGTATTGCTATAACCTTGCGTTGATATGATTGATTTCCGTATAATAGCGCTTAGCCGTTGGTTGTTGCATTTGTAACAAGATGAGTACTCGATCCCTGTAAATGTTTAAAATCGAATGTTAGTTTGACATATATGCACATATGTTAGTTTGACCCTTGTTAACGTCGTGCGTCCACGAGTAGTTGTCAGCTTGGTTGGCTATTGAATTTCTTATCGATTCTCTCCTGAACCGATTTGGAAATTTAAGTTGAGGCAATGCATGATGGTTGTTTTGAAAAATCCCTTCGTATCGATCCTCTCCTGAACCGATATAGAAGGTCGAACGAAACGACTTTGGGTGAATGTGATACTTCGAACCGATGCGTTGGAGCATTGATGGGTTCGAAATCTACATTCGAACCGATGTGAAGGGATGGATTCGAGATAGTGGTTCGTATCGATAGGAAATGATGGATACAAAATTCGTCGTTCATATCGGCAGGTTGTGGATGGAGTTGTGAACAGGGGCTTCGAACTGATGTGCCCACTGTTCGTTTCGCATCGATGTGACTCGATGTTCTGCCGTGCGCTTCGTATCGATGAAATATGCGGTTAACTTCGAACCCACAAGGCATTAGGCAAATGGTTTCGAATGGATATTTCGAAACGATCCACGCTTTGACTGGTTGCGACCGGTCACGTTTACCGGAAGGGGAATCGTCTCGGTCGCCCTCAAAGTTCCAAATAAATAGCAGTGTGGTTGCCACTTTTTCACTTTTCACTTTTTACTCTCGCCTTGCTTTTACTGTGTTCCGTCTTGTCTCGAAGCCTCAGAGGAGAAGGAACCGCGTCACATATTCGAACCAATCAAGATCCAAGACTTTAACTCCTCGAATCCATCACTTAAACTAGGTAATTAGCCTCGAATCCAAACGGCAAAGTTACTTCGAACCTATCTCTTCTTCATCGATTGCTTAGTCTCGAGATTGGCAAAACCAGATCTGGTTTGGGAGGGCTTCGAACCGATGCGTGGATTCGAGTTCGAATTGATGATGGCAGCGTCATTCTTCATTGGATTTCGCATCGATCCCTGGAATGACTTTATGAGGGTGACATAGTTCGCACAGATTGACCATCTCTGATGGGTTCATTCGAATCGATGGTTTCGAATCCATCAGCTATCGGTTCGAAGTTCTCAACTTTGCATCGATACGGAGGGTATCGATTCGAACGTGGTCGATGTTAAGTTGAGGGTTTCCTTATTGGTTCAAACCAGTTAACCAAGGATCGATTCGAAGGCATCTTTCATTGATCGATTCGAACTTGACACCTGATCATCGATTCGAAGCGCGCCTTTCTGCATCGATTCGAAGTGACGTTAGAATGGGTTCGAATGAGTTCCCTTTGTTCGGTTCGAACCCTCTATGATGGATACCAAAGTTTGACATTTTCTAAGCATAATTCCGGCGAGCTTCATCCTTGCATATTTGGACTTGATAATCACATTATACTTGACCACCTTTCGAAGCTCGCCGATGGAACCATAACAACTTCTATCCAAATCAAATTCCATCATACAAACGGTTTAGTGATGACGGTCAGCGATGATGGTCATTATAACTGGGGAAATTAGCTTTGTCGTTTACATGTTTCCTTTAACTCTGTGACACTTATTCAAGTAATGCATGGCATTGTCCGACTGTCTTTTGATGACTACCTTTTACCTGTTGGCTGTTAGCACACTTGCTTACAAAGATAGAAAAATATCTCTTTATGCCCTCCGACTAAAGCATCCTCTTTATATCTTGATACATCTTAGTGACCCCAGGATGTGTAGTCAACGTAGAATGGCAACTCTCTACTGAACTTCCTGCCTAATCCCATCAACATTCGGAAAAAACAACCTACCTTCCATTCTCAAAATGGCACGGTTATCCACCTCGAATCCTAGCCACCTCTCTGGTGCCTCATTCTCGCTTACATTCTTAACTATCGTAACAAAACGAAGACCTCTAAGTTGATTCCCTTTTATATAACTAATTAGAGTCGGACAGACCTTAATAATCACCATAACTACATGCCTCCTACTGAGTGCATCTGTGACGACCCAAATTTCTGACCATGGAAATTCGTTTCATCTTGAAGAAAGAAAGGGATGAGAAAATAGAAATGAGAGAGAAGAAAGAAGAAAACAACATCAGAATCTCAACAGCGGAACGAATAAATTATATTAATCACATAATTATTACATAATATACAACATCAATCAGAGTTACACAGGTAATACATCACATACTAGACAGTTAAAAATACCTATTTAGTTATACAACTCAATATAACTCAAACAAATAACTCAGAGATACCAACACAGCGGAACTATATATATCTACAATGGTGAAGCCTCCTGCTCCATTGCTCCTCCAGAATTCGTCAAAGCTAACCTGAATCCCTTGGCTACTCGTAAAAATTTGAGTATCCGAGAGTTTATGAAAACAGAAATAAACTCCCGGTCAGACATGGGTCTGGTATCAGTAATAAGTTAAAGTTGCTTAATTTTTGAAAATATTTGAAAACAAAGGTATCACGTAAGACTTTCCACAAATAAACATGGTAAGTTTTTACCTTACGCTAACCAAATCATTTAATAGGAAATTCTGTGATATTATAATAGTGTCTAGGGTTTTCAAGTAAATATGGAATAGCCGAAATTGTTACATTATTAAATTCCAGCTACTAGCCACAAAAGTGGGTAATACAATCAAAACCGTTGTCACTTATTGGATTTTGGATTCCATACAATGGAAGGGCTACTGGGGTACCGCCCGTTACAGTACGGGGCGTAGATCACCGTACCGAGGATCACTCCCGACCCCCTACATCACAAGGCCGAAACCATTCCTTACTGAACAGTCCCGAACAAGATAACCCCGCAGTTGGCGCGACCAACCGCTCACTAAGCCGAATAAAAAGGGACATCTAGACAGGGGAAAATCTTGTCCTGCTTGGGCATGAGCCATCTAACCTTGCTGCACCTCCCCTGTTTTAGCCATTCCCGGTTGATGAAGCTTGAGGCTACGATTACCTTTTGAGAACACATCTCTTAGAATGCTCATCGCCCACCTGACGATGTTCTGAAAGCATTCAATCCATACAAGTTCGTTCCGGGTTCGAACGAAACCGAATGCATTATCTCGTTACACTCATTTTGGAAATCACCCTCAAAATTAACGACGATAACCCTTGTACTCTGAATCTTCATCTTTACTTTAGATTCACGACTTATCGTTAATATGGATCGATGTGGTTTTCGGATGTCCAAATATGGAAACCCGATCTCGGTCTCTTCGAAATCCAAAACGTATCTTTTAAGGCCAAGTTGTTTTAAAGTTTAAAACAATTCAGTTCAATTATCCATATACACACAGATAGATAATTCAAAATGTCACAATAGATAATCAACATTATCATCATAAACAGATAATCAATATTATCACTACAAACAGATAATGCATATTATCGTCATAACAGATAATCCATATTATCATCATACTTAAATCAAAGCATACACTTCACATAGCATCAATTATCTCATCTTTGAGATCTTAAACCGTTCAAGGTAAACAATATCATCCATCCATACATAAGCAATCACATCAGCTAAAATTAATTTAAAATGAATTAAATTAATTACTTGAATCTATAATTAATTTAGAGTAAATTAAATTAATTACTATACCATTATAACTCTTGCTTATATAATTATTAATCAATTATCAACCAATTAATAAATTCATTTCACTTAATCACACTTGATTAATTAACATTATATTCAAGTAATCATTCTTTAATTATTTTCACAAATTAATTATCTTATCCAAATATAGAAATTAACCTTAAATTACAAACATGACATTATTTCTTAATTACCCTAATTAATTACTCTTTAATTACTTATTATTGATTAATTAATCTAAATTGATCATCCCTTAATTACATCATTAATTATATTTATCAATGATTTCTAATTACATTTTAAATAAGTATCAAATTTAAATTAATTACTTTAGTAATTAATCTTTAATTAAACCATGTTTAATAATCACCTCTGATTAACCCCATTCAGTAATTAACTACCCTTAATTACTTTATCAAATAAATTAACTCCTTAATTAATTTCTCTAATTAATCCCCTGATTAATTTCTTACAAAGTAATTATATTCCAATTACTTTTATTCCAAATCATTCTTCAATTAGTTACTTCCAGTAGTTATCATTAATTACTTCCCTAAGTAATTATACTTATCACATCATCCATTGGTTATTTAAATTAATTAAACTTAATTAATTAACTTAAATAATTCATATTAAACTGAATTAATTACAATGAGTAATTAATTCCTTAATTACTTTTATTAAGCAATTATACTTAAACAATTTACAATTGATTATCTTTAAATTAATTAACCTAATTAATCATAAAAAATCAACCACATTAAATTAATTATTAAATAATCCTATTTAATGACCTTCATTAACTGTTAACAATTCTTTAATTATTTTCTAAAGTAATTAACTAAAATTAATTCATTATGAATTACAATTTAATTTTTTCTTTAATAACTCACTTATTAATCCAATATTATTAGTTAAGTGTTAACTGTAACTTAATTAACCCTTTATTACTTGATTAATTAATCACTAAACATTAATTTAAAAATTCAAATCTTATTTAATTAATGATCCTTAATTACAAATTAATTTGTTCTAAATTAACTAACTTAAATCTTAATTAACTAGTTTAAACTCTTAATTACTAAATTAATTAATCCAAATCATTAATTAATTGAATTAGTTAATTATTCATTTTAATTAACTTAATAATTATAAATCATTAAATCTTCATTTATTTAAGAATAACAACATTTTTCTTATTAATGATCAAATTATCATAACAAGGTACTTAAAACAATTTACTTTCAAATTTTACTTTTAAGTTTCATTTTCAATTTAAGGTTTAAAATGAAAACAAATTAACTTTAACAAAGTTTAAAACAATTTCAAAACCCTTCTTAATTAACAAGTTTAAGAATTATTTATCTTATAATTGAAGTTAAGATAATTTAAAATCCAATTTCATTTTAAATTCAAATCAATTAAATATACACTTAATCATTCAAATTATTAAATTAAAAAGCTCCTTTTATTCCAAAACTAAGATTTCAGATTCAGATTTGAAACCAGATTTGAAATTAGGCTTAAACCTCTATTTTTATTTAAAGCTTTACTTTTAAATTCAGAACTATTCAACCTTTTTAAAGTTGTTACAAATAATTTAAATTTTAAAAGCTTTATTTTATTTTAAAACTGAGATTCAAACTGCATTTGAATCCAACTTATCTTTGATTTAAACCTAGTTTTAAATATCTGTTTCTCATTTTAAAACCCAGGTAAAAATTTTAAAACTTACAAGTTTTTAAAACCTGTAGCTACTTACCCGAGACTTTAGCATTTTACTTCGAGTCGAAATCAAACGTACTCGAGTAAAACCCTCACTAACTCGAGTAAACACTCGAGTCCCATTTCTGCCCAAACAAAAGAAAACACTACATCCACCAATGAACACCGTGCACATGCACGTTACCGCTGCCCATCTTCGATCATCAGTGATGATCTTATCACATCCAAAATCACCCAATCACCCCAACTCGATCATCAGATCGCCTCCAAGTCGACTCGAAAACGAATTCGAGCCAAAACACGAAACCTGGAAACATAAGAGCATCACCACCACAAAACCAGGCAACGTGCCGTCCCCACGTCTCTGACCATCTGAAGATCTGCAAATCCGGCCTCAACTTTATCTATGACCAAACTTGCCTTTCCCAAAAACTCAGAACACTCGAACAACCCTACAAGCCGTGGCGATCAAATCTCTTCACCTAGTTAAAACTAGGGCTACAGAAGAAATTTCACAGTTGAAATGCATCACCATCCACCATTTTTCCCAGCCTCTCTGATTACTCTACCATCACCAGAAAGAAACTCGACCCCTCCAAACACATAGATCGCCAGAAAAACTCAGATTCTCAAATCCAGCTCAAACCCAAACTGTACCTTTAATCCCAAACTAAAAATCTTAATTCTTGTGTTAAAAATCATATTTTAGTTGAAGTATTCGATTTATAGCACTGAATTTATAAATTAAAAGGTTTGATTTTTGATTTATTTAACATGTACAGTTGTTTTAATTCTTCCAGAGACAGACAAGCCTAATTTTGTAACGACCCGCCCTTTTGGACAGTTTAAACCGACGATCAAATACACATGTCGATTCCAAACCATTCAAAAGGGCAGATAGTTATTGGGGTAAATAAGAAAAGAAAAGAAAGAGAAATAAAGGAAATGAAACAACACAGAATCTCGCAGCGGAATGATAAAATATTATAGTCAAATAAACAGTTCATGAAGCTGTTTACTTTACTTTGACAATTATTTATACAACATTTATCGGAGTTATACATATACAATAGAACAATTAAAATAATGCAGCAGATAGCATGATGCAAGGGTAATAATAGTAATAGTATACCAAATATTCGTCTTCATCCTCCAGAATAGATCATCAAAAATCTGAAAAACTCAGGACTGACCCGAGCGTAATGAAAAGACAAAACACTCGAGTCAGGACTAAAATATCCTTATGAAAGTTAAATCAATCGTAAATAAATATGAGTGTAACGGCGTCAGAGATGTTTACGGGGTTTGACATCTCCTATCCAGTGTCATCGTGCGTGCAATAACTTAAGAGATGTTACGGGATTTTCCATCTCTCAAGGATCCGTTAAACTATCCACTATGTAGTAATGTACGCTAAGTAGATAATGCCTATCAGTAATATAAAGTATCAAAATAGCGTTAAGGCGTTACCATAATCCCCCTTAACACATTTTTATAATGCCATAGTCTATACAGCACCGTAAGCCCCACCGTAAACTGGTGGTTATCAGAGGGTACCTCATAGGTATAACACAAAACATAACGTAGTGGTCGCGAATAGGATAATCAGTATGACAAGGTACATGAGGCGATACCAACTAGGATACTAGTAGTTGCGTGATCCGGACCGATGTTGAGCATAGCCAGCAGCTACCCCAACACCGCGAAACAACACTCCCAAATCAAAGGGGTGCACCAAAATCGAATCACAAATGTAATAGAAATGGTATCGAAGAAGCGTGTCCGCTAGAGGTGGCGAACCTCAATGGCCCGGCGCGGCTCCTGTTTTAGTCATGTCAGGGGTCATCCAATATCGTTCTCTTTCTTCAGTCAACGCGTTCACCAAACCATCCACTTCATTCTGGATCAACACTCCGCGTATAATAGTTATTAAAGTGGTTTTCGGTATCGACAGAGAGTGTGTCCATATCTGATCCCGGTCTCTTTAATAACTACGTATTATTACACCGTTGGCTCTTTTACATTTCAAATCGATTCATAATTGATATCAAAATATCATATTCGCTTCAAAAATCAAATCCATTTCAAAAATCATCGTATCTATTAAAATGTCAGATTCCGTTTCAAAAATCATTTTCGTCTCAATATCTTATTTCGATTTCAAAATCAATTCGGATTTCAATTTAGGTTGCAACTTCATTTAACCTAATTCATATTTAAATTCAAGATTTAAACATAAACACTTCACCTTATTGACCAGCTTAGAATTTTAAAAAATAATTTTAAGTGGTTTAAAAGTAGTTTTAAATAATTAAAATAGTTAAAATACTTAAAATCTTAAAATGGATTTGAAATAGATAAATTAGTTTAAAATAATTTAAATTGGGTTAAGTAGATTTAAAATAGATTAAAATAGTTTAAGTATTCAAAAATGGTTTATATAGCAGAGTAATTTGAAAAACAAAATAAAACAGCTTCAAAACCAATCCATTTCAATTTATAACTTCCCAATTCAAATCAATTTCAATTTCCATAGCACCGATTCAATTTCGATTTCAATTCAAATCAATGTCAACTTTGACTTCAAATTAATTCGATTCTATATTCATCTCCAATTAATTCAATTTCAATTTATATCGATTTAGAGCTGGATTTTCAAAATATCAATTTATAACACTTAACAAAATTATCCTTCAATATTCAAATTTAAATCCAAATTTAAAATATGATTCAATTCCAAGCTCATTTCAAATATCATTTTTATGTCACTTTTACTTAGTAATATTCAAAGCTCAAATTTAATGTTCAATCTTTAAAACAAATAAATTTCCGAAATTCAATCATATCCAAATTTTAAATCTCAAAGTCTCCGCTTAAATTTATTCAACAATTTCTTTTAACCAAAATTTTATTTCAACATTCCAAACTCAATTTTTCGATAAATTCGATTTCTATAAATTGATTTCTATTTATCACTTTTAAATCAAAACATTTAAATAAATTTCAAATCGACGATTTCAAAAATTATTAATTTAGCCAATTCGGTGTCCGTATATAATTTTCTATCCTATGGCCAAATAATTATTTATTTCAATTAAATGTCAGGGATGAATATATATCACTTAAATCAAATCACAGTTTCATATGTATGAATAACGGTATATATATAAGCAAATAAACATCCAAACATTTAAATATCAACCAATAACATCCATCGAAATACATCATCCAATAGACAATACAATTCATGGCAATTTCATAGTTATCAATGTTGGGTAATTTAATCGCAATTCAATTTTAATTTCAATTTAACTGTTCAATTAAATTTTCAACGGTTAATTCAAATGACAATCTATATGACAATTAAATTTATCAAACAACGACAAATAAAATTCATATCACTTCATAATATCAAATTTAACTAGCATAAAGATATTTAGTACGTTGTGAGCGTTATAAAACACTCACCTTGATTTCAATGTAGTTCCAGCGTTTTATTTCGAATAAAATTAAACGAGCGTTTAATTTTACCCGAAATTTTCACTAGCTCCAAACGATTCCAATCCAGCTCCATAGCGTAGTGCTCGACAAAACGAAGCCAATGCAACTTGTTTCGTCCGATTCCGACCTCGTACGAACAAGATATGATATTTTAAAGGTTACACGAATTAATATAAATAAAATTTACATTTTATTTTTATTTCTAACCCAATCACAGCCGTCCATTTCCTGCCCTAAATCCAGGCCGCCCCTTCCCTTCTTCCTTCCCATTCGTTCCAGTACGCACGCAAACAAAAAAGAACCCAAAGCCTCCCCATTCAACCAATTTTCGCCATCACCTCGGTCCACTTGAGGACGATCAGGTTACACCACTTCGAAGCCACCGTCTTACTCCACCTTCACCCCAAATAGCTCCAAGCTCGGCCTCATCCTCTGCCTTGAATTGCGTGAAAAACGCAGCTGCTTCCATCGCGTTTTTCCGTCAATCTGTGGCTCCATTTCCGATCTCCACCATTGGATAGCTAGATCTTGATGCCCTCTACAACTTTGTAGTTGAGAGTTTTTGCTAATTGTTGATGGATTGAGAGGAAAATGAGGAAGAAGTTTCAAAATTTTATGGCCATTGAAATGAAGGTGGCGGCTATCACCTTTTGACCTAGGGTTTTAGAAATTTGTGAACTATAAAGTTCTTTTATAGAAAAATACGCGACACTATTCATCCCGGATTTTTCGAACTCCAAACGAAGTGAGCCGGATGGCATTTCTAAGGTTTACCCCGCGTTCCGAACACAATGGAATAGGTTTCGAGAGCTAATTCGGTCATCTGTGCGAGTTACGGAGTTAAACGATCGATTTTAAATTAAACGATTTAACTAATTTCTAGGCGTTTTAGCTCGCCCCGGACAAACAATAAATCCAATTGACACGAAATTTGAAATCTTACAATAATATCACATTACGGATCTGATGAAACTGGTTTCGTCAAAATCCGAGACTTTTTGAAAAATGACTATTTTAACTCGCTAAATTAATATTAAAACCATTTCGATGCGTTTCGAGCTGCCACGGTCAAACGACAACTCCGATTACTACGAAAATTGAAATCCGATAATAACAAATTATTACGGATCCAATGGAACTAGTTTCGTCCAATTCTGAGACTGTTCAAAAATTGGCTATTTTTCCATCGAAAATTAAATATTAAAATATTCAATTTTCACAAATAAATTTTAAATTCAGTTTTAAAAGTTCTATAACATCACTATAACTCCAATATGATAAAATAAAATTTTACAAGTCATTTTTAATCATATTAAACCCGTTATTCAATTATCCAATAAATTCCAATTTTAAAATCTTATTAACTCCATTATAATCCCGATATAACTTACATTCACTTTGGAAATCAATTTGAATCATATTAAATCAAATTTCAATTATTCACTCTATTTTCATATATTAAATTTCAATATCAAATTAATCATATCAAATTCGGAATTTAATTATTCAAACATTTGTAATATTAAATTTAACAAATTTGATTATTCTTAAATCCCTATCTTTTGAAATATTCAAAACGAACTTATAAAATTTAACAAATTCAAATTATAGAACAACCATTTTCATTAAAACAGTTATTCAATTCCCGTTATTCAATTAATTCAATTAACTCAATAGATTCCAAATATTAAATTTAAACAATTTAATTGTTCAATATTTGACGGATTTCAATATTGGATTTTTAAATAAAATTTCATTATCAGTCGATTTACTATATTACATCAAATGAACTCTACATTATTATTAATCACAGTTAGAGATAATGCACTCAACTAATATATGAAATTTCATTTCAATTTCAATTGGTTCACAAATTTAATTCGACTAACTAAATGAATAGGTAACTCAAATAATTATCACCATTAACTGTTAATTACTTATAAGTTTATTATTTACAAACAAGCGTCACAATTACCTATACAATACAAATTCATTCAATTACCTTTGACTACATATCATTTCGATTGATTTGGGATTTTATTCAATTCATAAATAATTAACTTAGATAAAATCTTGTTGCATTTCATTCTAGTTATTATTATTCCAAACGACTTACAATTTTTTTCTAACACTAAATCAAGAAATCTTATTAAATTAGCTATTTTAATTATTGAAAATTTACGGGTCGTTACACTCTCCCCCACTCAAAACTTTTCGTCCCCGAAAAGGAAAAAGAAGGGAAAAGGAATTAAGTAAAGAATTCAACATTTGATATATTTTATTAAAATTATCCACTTATAAACAATGAAATTCCATTTATACAGTCATAACTACGCTTCCACTAAGTTACTCCAAACGGCTTCCTAACTTTAAAAGTTAGTAATCAAAACAAGTTATAAAAATTTTTAAAACTTGAAAAATTTTCTAACACCCGAATTTTACGGAAAATTTCGGCAGAGTCTCCTTTGCGCGGCTCGATCGGAAAAAAAACGACAGTATATATATCACAAATATACATCTCATCAAGTGACGAGGCATCCCGCAGGGAAAAAGTGTGAAAGTACGGTATGTAATCCGAGATATGTACCTTATATATTGTTAGCGAGCATATACGGCTAATATAGCGCGAAAGCAAGCTCCAAATGCGAAGCAAGCGTAATCCGCACCTACTAAACACTCAATAACTAGGTTAGAACCATGCATATAAAGATAGATCGATATACTTAGCCTACACAACATATATATAACATATTTAGCTTCAAAACTGAGATTCCAATTTCAGTACAGTAAACAAATCCTAGTTTTAGGTCACCTAAAATTCGGCAACAGAATCTAAACAAAAGTTGTTTCATTCATTTCAGGCTTTCCGGAATGTCCAAAATCATCAAATTCGGACCATACGTTCAAAAATTATGGCCGTTTTACTTAGAGGATACGCCTCAGCCTGAGCAATGAATTGCGTAGGTCAGCGACGTTCACCCACGTTTTCGACCTTCTAATCGACATCAAAACACAAAACACTTAAAACAAAAGTTTTAGCTCAAGTTCTTATCTTTCCATAAAGTGCAAAATCATCAAAATCTGATAAACCAGTCAAAAGGTATGGTGAAAATACTAAGGGTGTATACTACTGATTTTACTTATTTTTACACAGGACAGCGAGTAACATTCAAGTTTTTAACCTAGTAGACGAAGGAATTTTCTCAAGACACTCTAAATAAAAGTTGTTCTATAGTTTCTAAGCTTTCCGAAAAGTCCAAGATCGTCGAATTCCGTTCAGCCATTAAAAGTTATGGTTGTTTTCGTTTCAGCATATATTGGACAATTTTGGATTTTTTTCCAAAATTTTGCTTTTATCATTTCAAAGTACAAACCATCAAAACTTCAAATTTTCTAAAGAACAATCATAAAAAAAAGTCATTTATTTTCTTATTCATCCATGCAATAGGTTAACATTCAATTTGTTTCCGATTTATTCAAGTTTGTTTCATTCACATTTTAAATTCAAGTCAATTTGCTTCAATTAAAATTGAATTCAATTATATTTAATTTCACTTTGCTTCAAATTTGAATTTAATTATTTTAAAATTTTATTCCGTTTATTTAATTCCATTAACACTAATGAATTCTACTTAATCAATTATCATCCATCTAACAACCAATGCATATCAAACATTAACATCCATCCAAAATCTACACTAAATCAATTATACATTTCCAAGTCAATTTTAATTTCATACACTTCCAAGTTTATTGACATTTAGTTATATTCAAATTTAATTAGTTTCCATTTACCAATTTTATATTTCATTAATTTTAAATTTTATTCATTCACTTATATATATCATTCATTTTACAGCTTAAATTTCTTTTATATTTACAACTATCAATAGATCTTCACATTTTATTATTCACTCTCACACTGGTATATTATTTCTCTACTTATCCTTATTAGCATTTTAAACCTTTTAAGTATTTGGTTAGTTATAGTTATGCAAATAGAATGTAGTTAAACAACATACAACTTCTTTTCATTTAAAGTTGAATTTTCAATTAATTAATTCTTAAGTCATTACTTAAATTTCACTATAATTTAATTTCACATTTACATTCACATATAGTATTTCCATTTTATATTAACATAATTGTGAATCACCTTTAAATGTTAATTTAAATTCCAATTATTTACTAACAATTTTATTTATATTTGCAAACCATTAATTAAATGTATATTATCCAATTAAAAATTTATATAACATTTTTGAACTTCTTAAATATTTTGGTAAGTTATATCTATGCTATAGAATGAAATTTAATACTATGCGAGTTTTACAGTTTCAATTTTATTTTAAGTTCATAATTTCCTAATTCTAAGGATTTCTACTTCAATTGATATTTTCACTTAGCTCTTAGGTTCATTTCTCATTTCACAATTCAGAAGTTCCTTAATGATTCAAGTCTAAATTCATTTCAATCATTAAAAAAAATCATTAATTATTAAAGGACTTAAGAATTACAATCCCGGTCTCATTTCAAATCAAGTTTTGAAATAATATATACTTATATAATTTATATATCAAATCATACTATAGAGAATACAAAATAAAATAAATTTGAATCAAAACAAGGTTTAGACAAGCTATGAAGTGGTCTCCCCCACTCGGACTCTCGAAAATAAACGCTGATGATGCGTGCACTCATCACCGAAATCATTTTCTAGCGTCAAGAGAAAGGAATATAACACTTATCATAAAAAAAATCCTACGAAAACAATTTCAACGCAATTATACTATCATATAATACTCGTATTATATTTTTTTCAAATTCTTGTAAGTCAATTTCAAACACCGGAATTTAAATTCCCAAATCCAAGTTAAAATTCATTTATATTCATTATCAATTGTGTTTACAAGATTTCATTTTCCTAAATCCATTGTTATTTAATCAATTTGTTGTAAATATTGTCTGATCAAACAATAACGATAATAATCTAATATTATCATCTCCTAACAATCAATTCAATCAAAGTGAATAAATATTCAAATAATTCTTTTATATAAAATATATTCCAAAATGATATTGTGTTGGTTTGTCCTATTCGAGGGTTTAGAAATTCCTATCGACGCCTTGGCGTCCCAAGTATCGACCAGAATTCATAAATACTCAACGGAACAAAGTTAACACAATATAAAACCATTTTATATCAAATAACAAGTACGCTCTCTCATGTACACTCAACTCATTCATATAGTTTACCTCTATTTCAATGAGTTATTACCCCCTAGAGCCAAGGTTTATCGCTAAACCAAAGCTCTGATACCAACTGTAACGACCCGCCCTTTTGGACAGTTTTAACCGACGATCAAATACACATGTCGATTACAAACCATTCAAAATGGCAGATAGTTATTGGGGTAAATAAGAAAAGAAAGGAAAGAGAAATAAAGGAAATGAAACAACACAGAATCTCGCAGCGGAACGATAAAATATAATAGTCAAATAAACAGATCATGAAGCTGTTTACTATACTTTGACAATTATTTTGTAACAACCCTGTATTTTGTAATTATTTTATTGTATATTTTAATTATTTTTAATGTAAGATTTTGATTTAAAAACTTATTTTACTTATTTGAAATGATTAAATTCATTATTTAAATATAATCTTGATTTTTTATATGAGTTATAATTCCAAACTTGTGTAAGTTGAATATTTGCCTGAAATGCTGATTTTGGTCAAAATAGTCAAACTGTGACTTTCAACTTAAAATTTTAAAAGTTCAAAAATTTAATTTTTTTTTCTTTTATTATGAAAGTACATAAAATTCTAAGAACACCACTTTTCGTTTCGTTGAATTTGGATGTAAATTGTGAAAGTTATACCCTTTACAATATTGTGCGTATATAGGGTTATTTAACAATGACTATTTTAAATTGTATAAGTTACTTCTTCTTGGTTATATTTTATTTTAATATGTGATAATATGTTATATTATGTATATTTTGACTTTTAAGTATTTTTAAAATGATAATATAATTTTTCTAAAGTTTATTTGAATTTATTTCAATTTATAAAGCCTAGTTGGTATTTACTACATTTTTCTTTATTTCACTCTCTGTTTAACAAAAATTAAATTATTATTTTACCTTGAAAATGTTTTAAAACCATTTTTAATTCAAATTTTGTGTTATAATCTTTTTTTTGTGAAGTAATAAATTTTCCAAAGTCATTGGAGATTTTCTTGTAATTTTTATGTCAGGGTTGCTATTTTTAAGCAATTTCTTATTTCCTTTTTCTATTTTACTTAAAATAAATTATTTATTTTATTTTATTCTTACTTAGTTTCGGTTTTAAATAACATTTCTGAGTTTATTTTGTTTTTATAAAATTAAAAAGAAAAGGAAATGCAAAAGGTTTAGAAAGTTAAGAGATCTTAAAAGCCTGAAACGTAGAGACGTTTTATCCGTTTCTTTTTGCAATTAATACATCAATTTATCTTAGCCATTCCTTTCCTTATCCTTTGCAGCCGACTCGCTCATATTATTCATGAATTTTCAAGCTTCAAATCCTAAAAATAATGGCCTCCAACTTGAGAAAAAAATCTGGTAATGGCTACATCTTTTTCTACCTTTTTCTTCTCATTTTCTATGTATTTTGCCTAGTTTTCTATGCTTTCTGGATTGGCCTCTACCACCCACCATCACCACCATACTATCCACCATCCCCTACCACTCTTCCTTGGCATCATCTCCAGCCATCATTTCAGATCCATCCATGGCCACACCTCCCTTGGTGACAAAACTCCACAAAATTGCAAATAATGTCCAAAACAATGCCCTAGCCACCACTATTACTTCACCACCTTCATACTTTACCATGGCCACCACCTCTAGCCACGACCACCACCTTGCTACCACCACTACACTTCATCTTAGCTTCTGTCCAGATCTGAAATTGACGTGGCCAAGACTCCATGAACCAAAACTCCACAAAAACAATGCATAAAGCCTTGAAACATCCATGATAGCCACCCTATCACTTCATATCTTCATCCACCACCTTGGCCACCACCATAGGCCTCCACCACCACCTTTTCCAGACCTCCCCACACCCCTCCATCTACTGTCCAAACCTGTACAAGTATGGCCAAGCCCCACTTGACCCAAGGCCGAGCCTTGTTGTGCTCAAAAACTTCATATATGTTGCCTTGACCAATTGTATGCTTCATGTTATAACCCTACCACTCCATACTCCTTCTAGCCGTAAGTTATGGTGCCAAACCTGAGCTATATCATCATCATGGCTGAACCCAAGAACCTCCTAGGCCAAGCATTTGAATGGTTAAAGCAAGGTCAAGTAATCTATTCCCTTGTTGCTTCGTATTTTCATTGTTTCAACATTGTTTTGCGTTGAATATTTATGTGTGTATTGTCTTGTTTTGGTTATTGTTTACAAGACAAATATCAAGGCTCTTCATTCATTCAAATCAAAAGTCATGCTATATCGTGCTTGTCGTGCTTTTGGAATCGCTCTTGTTTTTGTTGTTTAGGTCTTCAGCTTGAAAAAGTGAGTCTTTCTCACTCTGACATTTATACTTATGAAAAGTGAATTGATGACAAGTGTTTAGTAAAAAAAAAATGTTTACGCAAGTTAATGATGATCATATGATATGCTATGCCATGTTATTATCATATTATTACCATGTTAAAACTGTTAATTTTCACCTGACATCTGATATATGACTGTATATTGTGATATTGACCTTGTTTATATTATTTCTGTATATGATCACACTACAAGTTCCCTATTAGAAAAAATGTTATGGGCTGAAATGATAGGCCTGAATGGTTTTAAATTTTTCATTTTGACTTGGGATTGCAGGTTTGAAATGATAAAACCTGGATTTTCTTTGTAAATTATGGGTTGAAATGATATATTACCCATATCACTTTACCTAGCGTAGAAAATTATATGCAGGCCCGTAGTTAAAATATGCTTTTCTAAAAATTTTAAAAATATTTAAAAATTTAATTATTATAATATTTTGATTTGAAATTTAATAAAAATAAAAATTTTGTAAAATATTATTGATTTTCTGAATAATTGTAAGTGAATTGAATTAATGAAAAAGTTAGAAATTTTGAACGTAAGTTATTTTGGAAATTTTGATTTAATTTTAATTGGAAATTTAATTGAGTATGAAATTATGATAAATTTATGATAATTTGAATTTAAATGAATTTACAATTGTTTTTATCATATTTATGATTTTTTAATAAAGTTGAAATGTGAAATGAATAAATATTTTAAGTTGAAACTTTGAAATATAACTAGAATTGGAAATTTATGAAATTGACGTAGAGTGAACTTTTAGTTAAGCAAATAAAAATAAAACTAAGTTATATTTGAGAATTTGAACTTAAGTGTTAAGTTGAAATTTAATGTAATGGATTTTAAAATTGAACATTGCATTTTAATAAGTGGATTATTATTAAATCTTGATTTTTGAACGGAAATTTAACTTTATAAAATCATGAACTTGAGGAAAATTAAATGATGTTATAAATGTGGAAATGTATGATTTTATAAGTTAAAAATGTTTTTAATAAAAATATAATTGGTTGAGAAATTTTATTGAATATTTTAATTTAATTGACTGCATTTTTGAAATGCTATTAATTACAATGTAAATGATATTACAGCATTTGTAAACGCTGTAGTTGATGATAATGAACTAAAAAGCTAAGTTGAATTAAAAGCTACTATAGCAATCTTTATAAGTGCTATAATTTTTGAATTTAACTAAGTTATTCGAAATTTAAGTAAACCTAGTATAACATTTTAAAATGCCGTCTTTTGTTAAATTGAACTGTTTTGAATGTAACTTTCCGTATAAGTTTTCTAAATGATGCGAAAAGTGAATTTTCACGGTTTTGATAAACTTAAATGAATAAATAAACTTTGGAAGTTGAAATTTTTGGAAATTTAATAATTTAATTATTAAACATAATAACTTCATTGAAATGATAAAAAAGAATTTTTGGAATATAAACTGTTTTGAAATATGAATTGAAATGGTATTTTAGATTGAATAAAATGAATAATGATTTGAAATGAATGAAGTTTTGAAAAGATACGATATTTTGATATATTAAAATGATTTGAAAATGAAGTTTTGAAAGGATATTATATTTTGATATATTAAAATGATTTGAAACGAAGTTCTGAAAGATATGATATTTTTGATATTAAATGATTTGAAAAACGGAGTTTGAAAGATAAGACATTTTGATATTAACATGATTTAAAAAGAAGTTTTGAAAGATATGATATTTTGGAACTGAGAGGTAGTGTTGAAACGGTATGAAAATTTAATATATTGAAATGGTTAGAAATGACTTGATATTTATTTTGATAAATATTTGAATTGAAAGATATTTTACGATGATATATTGAAATGGTTTTGGAAATGATTTAATATTTATTTTGATAAAGATTTGGATTGAAAAGGATATTTTACTCTGAAGTATAAAATATTTTTAAAGTTATAACTACGGGTTATAATAACGATGGGTTGTTAAAGAGACCGGGATCGGATATTGTTTTATAGCCGGCCAATACCGAAAACCACTTTAGCAACCGTGTACGCGGTGGAGATTCCAGAATGAAGTAGGATGGTGGCGACGTTCTCGAGGTATATATTACGTGGATCCAACTCCCGTGAGTTGGCATATATGACTAAAACAGGAGCTATACCGGGCTACACAAAGGGTCGCACCCTTTCATCGAGCATGCTCCATCAGAAACTATTCTATTACTGTTGTGATTCGATTCGGTGGCGCCACTTTGATTCGGGGGTATTGTTCGAGGTGGGCGGAAGCTGCTGGCTTGCCGTCACCACCGGTCTGGGAGTGCAAACGGTGTATCCACTCTGGCATTTCCTTGCGTTCCGTGTCATATCCTTATATCGAGCCCACTACGATTTTAGTTTTAAAGATCCGACCGCGTTAAGGTTCACCATCCCCTTAACGTTATTTTCTATATGATTATACTTTACCGATTAGACACTACCGTATATAGCGTATATTACTACATAGTAAATAGTTTAACGGATCCTTAGAGGATGGGCGGTCCCAAGCATCCTTTAAGTTACTGATGCATTTTGTTACTGTTCACTTGAGTTGATTTACAGTTTATAAGTATTTATGTCCTGACTCGAGGGTTTTGTATTTTGCTTTACGCTCGGGTCAGATTGATTGAGTTAGCATTCAAAATTCACCTTCGGCGTTGGAGCTTTCCTTGAAGATCCAGCCATCTATTTTGTTTCAGTATCCAGTGGTTCAGTGTTGTATCTGATTTGTACCTGATGTATCCTGTTACTCTTCTGTTGTATCTTATTTAACTCTGATGTATCTTATATTTTATATAGTAGCTTCATGAACTACTATCTCTTTTTCTTCCGCTGCATTTTTATATACTCTGTGTCTGTGATCTGTGATTTTTATTTACTGTATATTCTGAGATTTGCCAAATTTTTATTTACAACGCGGTATTTTGAGCAATCCAATTCCGGCATGAGTGTCTACCTATACACTTATAATGGATGCGAAAGGTTGAAAATACTGGGCCGTTACAGTTGGTATCAGAGCTTTGGTAGCTCTAGGCAAAACTCAGCATATGGAGTGAATGTAGTTACAGAATCACTTTCATTCGAGTTTGAATCTCTTCCTTTTTGACTCAATTCATTTGAATTTGGAACGTTCCCTACGGTTCTAAAATCCATTCGTGTCCCTCACTATTCATCTTCTTTTGACTCTGGAGTATTCCATAACTCTGCTTCGAATGATCTTTATAATGAGTCGGCGGTCACGCCAATTTCAAATTTAATTTAAAATGGGGGGAAACTCCTTTGCAATTAGCATCGATTCACCAGAGATTTATATCTATCCTTGGTTTAGAGGCTAATATCTTTTGTTATTCCAATCTCTAACTCTTAGGATCGAATGTAGATTTACCCCAGAAAAATCCACATTGATCTTATTCTTTAAGTCAAGGTTGACCCGAATAAGGTTGCCCGCGATTTATTTAAGCTTACCCACCTCCCAACTCTGTTATTTAATCATCTTGTCTTTTGTTTCAAATCTACTCTTCCAAACATTTTGAATTGTACTTGTAAATCTATGTTTTATATATTGTGTTGTTTGAGTTGTTGATGTTGAATTGGGTTTCTGATCGATTCGTCTGATCAACGTTATCGATAGGATTTCTAAAACACTTTGACAGAACAAACTGACACAATATTATTTTAAATTTTGTTTTGCTTAATGAAATAAATTTTGATATAAGTTTAAGGAACTTAATGAATTGATTTAAGTTGACAATTTGAAATGATAATACTTGATTTATCATTAATTGTTTTACAAATGAATCTATAAATTGTTGCTTATAAATTGATTTGGGAACTTAAATGAATTTAGAAAAAGAAATTTGAGAATTTAATTTCCGATGGTTTCAAACCTTGTGTTTATGTTTTAAAAGGTTATATTATTTAAAGTATTTTCAAATAGAATTTGTTTCCAAATAATTTTATAGTGCTCTTCTCTTTGTCGCTGGAAAATAACTTCGGTGATGATCGCGACATCATCGACGTTCATTTTCGAGTTTCGAAGTTAAGAGACTGTTCTGTAGTCTTGCTACAGCTTTGTTTTGGGAAGTTAAATTGATTTGAATTTCTAAAATATGACTTGATTTATAATATATATATATATATATAGATATATGATTGAAATTTGATTTGACATATTATATATGTATATATATTATTTCTTATCTCTAAATGGTCTGAAGAAATCGGAAATTTAATTCTTAAATTCTATTTTTAAAGAATAATTCCAAAAAAAAACTCTGGATGAATATCAAGCATGAAATGATTGAATTGGAAATTTTATTTGTATAATACAAGTGCATTCAAATATAACTTACCAAAATTTCAGAAGTTAAAAATGTAATTGGATAATATACGATATAAAAAGATTTTATAAATAAAATTTGAGTGGTTATAATAAATGTTATACACTTAAATTTTTATTATAAAATGATTAACAGATGTAAATATAATAAAGGGTAATTGAATGACTTACAATAAAATGATGTTAAAAGAACTAAGAATAAAAGAAAGTAGTTATAAAAAAAAGTGTAAATATATTTAACATGAGTGATAAATATATTGAGAGGAATAAATTTAATTTTGATTAGGAATAAAGAAGAATAAAATTTATTAAGTACAATGTGAGTGTAATAAATGATTATTTTTCAAACCCATGGTTCTAAAAATTGTTAATTTAAGATGATTGGATAATAAGATAATGAAATTTGAGATAGTTAAGATTTATTTTACTTGTGTAAAGATTTATTCTCTGTTTAAGTTGAAATCTCCATGCTTTCAAATTCATTTCCTTATTTTGTTTTTCAAACTATCTTTTGGTTGTCCTTATCATCCTTATCTTGCTATAGACCGGTATAGGCATCTTTCTATAATCTTTCTGTTTAGAAATCTTTCTATAATATTTGATAGACCTTTGGTAATCATTTTGAATCCACCTTTTTCGTGCTTGTGTTCTTGATTCCGGAGGATCTTGGAAAGATCACCTCCACCTTGTAAAACTTACCTATAACAACAGTTATCAGGTATAACTTCAATCTTCTTGTCATATTATCTTAATCCTATTTCACTCTATCTTTTCTGTGCCCTTCCATACCTCATTCCTTTTCGAGGACGAAAAGTTTTGAGTGGGGGAGAGTGTAACAACCCTGTATTTTGTAATTATTTTATTATATATTTTAATTATTTTTAATGTAATATTTTGATTTAAAAACTTATTTTACTTATTTGAAATTATTAAATTCATTATTTAAATATAATCTTGATTTTTTATATGAGTTATAATTCCAAACTTGTGTAAGTTGAATATTTGCCTGAAATGCTGATTTTGGTCAAAATAGTCAAACTGTGACTTTCAACTTAAAATTTTAAAATTTTAATTTTTTTTCTTTTATTATGAAAGTACATAAAATTCTAAGAACACCACTTTTCGTTTCGTTGAATTTGAATGTAAATTGTGAAAGTTATACCCTTTACAATATTGTGTGTATATAGGGTTATTTAACAATGACTATTTTAAATTGTATAAGTTACTTCTTCTTGGTTATATTTTATTTTAATATGTGATAATATGTTATATTATGTATATTTTGACTTTTAAGTATTTTTAAAATGATAATATAATTTTTCTAAAGTTTATTTGAATTTATTTCAATTTATAAAGCCTAGTTGGTATTTACTACATTTTTCTTTATTTAACTTTCTGTTTAATAAAAATTAAATTATTATTTTACCTTGAAAATGTTTTAAAACCATTTTTAATTCAAATTTTGTGTTATAATATTTTTTTGTGAAGTAATAAATTTTCCAAAGTCATTGGAGATTTTCTTGTAATTTTTATGTCAGGGTTGCTATTTTTAAGCAATTTCTTATTTCCTTTTTCTATTTTACTTAAAATAAATTATTTATTTTATTTTCTTCTTACTTAGTTTCGGTTTTAAATAACATTTCTGAGTTTATTTTGTTTTTATAAAATTAAAAAGAAAAGGAAATGCAAAAGGTTTAGAAAGTTAAGAGATCTTAAAAGCCTGAAACGTAAAGACGTTTTATCCGTTTCTTTTTGCAATTAATACATCAATTTATCTTAGCCATTCCTTTTCTCATCTTTTGCAGCCGACTCCCTCATATTATTCACGAATTTTCAAGCTCCAAATCCTAAAAATAATGACCTCCATCTTGAGAAAAAATCTAGTAATGGCTACATCCTTTTCTACCTTTTTCTTCTCATTTTCTATGTATTTTGCCTAGTTTTCTACGCTTTCTGGATTGGCCTCTACCACCCACCATCACCACCATACTCTCCACCATCCCCTACCACTCTTCCTTGGCATCATCTCCAGCCATCATTTCAGATCCATCCATGGCCACACCTCCCTTGGTGACAAAACTCCACAAAATTGCAAATAATGTCCAAAACAATGCCCCAGCCACCACTATTACTTCACCACCTTCATACTTCACCACGACCACCACCTCTAGCCACGACCACCACCTTGCTACCACCACTACACTTCATCTTAGCTTCTGTCTAGATTTGAAATTGACATGGCCAAGACTCCATGAACCAAAACTCCACAAAAACAATGCATAAAGCCTTGAAACATTCATGATAGCCACCCTATCACTTCATATCTTCATCCACCACTTTGGCCACCACCATAGGCCGCCACCACCACCTTTTCCAGACCTCCCCACACCCCTCCATCTACTGTCCAAACCTGTACAAGTATGGCCAAGCCCCACTTGACCCAAGGCCGAGCCTTGTTGTGCTCAAAAACTTCATATATGTTGCCTTGACCAATTGTATGCTTCATGTTATAACCCTACCACTCCATACTCCTTCTAGCCGTGAGTTATGGTGCCAAACCTGAGCTATATCATCATCATGGCCGAACCCAAGAACCTCCTAGGCCAAGCATTTGAATGGTTAAAGCAAGGTCAAGTAATCTATTCCTTTGTTGCTTCGTATTTTCATTGTTTCAACATTGTTTTGCGTTGAATATTTATGTGTGTATTGTCTTGTTTTGGTTATTGTTTACAAGAAAAATATTAAGGCTCTCCATTCATTCAAATCAAAAGTCATGCTATATCGTGCTTGTCGTGCTTTTGGAATCGCTCTTGTGTTTGTTGTTTAGGTCTTCAGCTTGAAAAAGTGAGTCTTTCTCACTCTGACATTTATACTTATGAAAAGTGAATTGATGACAAGTGTTTAGTAAAAAAAAATGTTTACGCAAGTTAATGATGATCATATGATATGCTATGCCATGTTATTACCATATTATTACCATGTTAAAACTGTTAATTTTCACCTGACATCTGATATATGACTGTATATTGTGATATTGACCTTGTTTATATTATTTCTGTATATGATCACACTGCAAGTTCCCTGTTAGAAAAAATGTTATGGGCTGAAATGATAGGCCTGAATGGTTTTAAATTTTTCATTTTGACTTGGGATTGCGGGTTTGAAATGATAAAGCCCGGATTTTCTTTGTAAATTATGGGTTGAAATGATATATTACCCATATCACTTTACCTAGCGTAGAAAATTATATACAGGCCCGTAGTTAAAATATGCCTTTCTAAAAATTTTAAAAATATTTTAGAAATTTAATTATTATAATATTTTGATTTGAAATTTAATAAAAATAAAAATTTTGTAAAATATTATTGATTTTCTGAATAATTGTAAGTGAAATGAATTAATGAAAAAGTTAGAAATTTTGAACGTAAGTTATTTTGGAAATTTTGATTTAATTTTAATTGGAAATTTAATTGAGTATGATATTATGATAAATTTATGATAATTTGAATTTAAATGAATTTAAAATGATTTTTATCATATTTATGATTTTTAATAAAGTTGAAATGTGAAATGAATAAATATTTTAAGTTGAAACTTTGAAATATAACTAGAATTGGAAATTTATGAAATTGACGTAGAGTGAACTTTTAGTTAAGCAAATAAAAATAAAACTAAGTTATATTTGAGAATTTGAACTTAAGTGTTAATTTGAAATTTAATGTAATGGATTTTAAAATTGAACATTGCATTTTAATAAGTGGATTATTATTAAATCTTGATTTTTGAATGGAAATTTAACTTAATAAAATCATGAATTTGAGGAAAATTAAATGATGTTATAAATGTGGAAATGTATGATTTTATAAGTTAAAAATGTTTTTAATAAAAATATAATTGGTTGAGAAATTTTATTAAATATTTTAAGTTAATTGACTGCATTTTTGAAATGCTATTAATTACAATGTAAATGATATTACAGCATTTGTAAAAGTTGTAGTTGATGATAATCAACTAAAAAGCTAAGTTGAATTAAAAGCTATTATAGCAATCTTTGTAAGTGCTATAATTTTTGAATTTAACTAAGTTATTCGAAATTTAAGTAAACCTATTATAACATTTTAAAATGCCGTCTTTTGTTAAATTGAACTGTTTTGAATGTAACTTTTCGTATAAGTTTTCTAAATGATGCGAAAAGTGAATTTTCTCGGTTTTGATAAACTTAAGTGAATAAATAAACTTTGGAAGTTGAAATTTTTGGAAATTTAATAATTTAATTATTAAACATAATAACTTCATTGAAATGATAAAAAAGAATTTTTGGAATATAAACTGTTTTGAAATATGAATTGAAATGGTATTTTAGATTGAATAAAATGAATAATGATTTGAAATGAATGAAGTTTTGAAAAGATACGATATTTTGATATATTAAAATGATTTGAAAATGAAGTTTTGAAAGGATATTATATTTTGATATATTAAAATGATTTGAAACGAAGTTCTGAAAGATATGATATTTTTGATATTAAATGATTTGAAAAACGGAGTTTGAAAGATAAGACATTTTGATATTAACATGATTTAAAAAGAAGTTCTGAAAGATATGATATTTTGGAACTGAAAGGTAGTGTTGAAAGGGTATGAAAATTTAATATATTGAAATGGTTAGAAATGACTTGATATTTATTTTGATAAATATTTGAATTGAAAGATATTTTACGATGATATATTGAAATGGTTTCGAAAATGATTTAATCTTTATTTTGATAAAGATTTGGATTGAAAAGGATATTTTACTTTGAAGTATAAAATATTTTTAAAGTTATAACTACGGGTTATAATAACGATGGGTTGTTAAAGAGACCGGGATCAGATATTGTCTTATAGCCGGCCAATACCGAAAACCACTTTAACAACCGTGTACGCGGTGGAGATTCCAGAATGAAGTAGGATGGTGGCGCCGTTCTCGAGGTATATATTACGTGGATCCAACTCCCGTGAGTTGGCATATATGACTAAAACAGGAGCTATACCGGGCTACACAAAGGGTCGCACCCTTTCATCGAGCATGCTCCATCGAAAACCATTCTATTACTGTTGTGATTCGATTCGGTGGCGCCACTTTGATTCGGGGGTATTGTTCGAGGTGGGCGGAAGCTGCTGGCTTGCCGTCACCACCGGTCCGGGAGTGCAAACGGTGTATCCACCCTGGCATTTCCTTGCGTGCCGTGTCATATCCTTATATCGAGCCCACTACGATTTTGGTTTTAAAGATCCGACCGCGTTAAGGTTCACCATCCCCTTAACGCTATTTTCTATATGATTATACTTTACCGATTAGACACTGCCGCATATAGCATATATTACTACATAGTAAATAGTTTAACGGATCCTTAGAGGATGGGCGGTCCCAAGCATCCTTTAAGTTACTGATGCATTTTGTTACTGTTCACTTGAGTTGATTTACAGTTTATAAGTATTTATGTCCTGACTCGAGGGTTTTGTATTTTGCTTTACGCTCGGGTCAGATTGATTGAGTTAGCATTCAAGATTCACCTTCGGCGTTGGAGCTTTCCTTGATGATCCAGCCATCTATTTTGTTTCAGTATCCAGTGGTTCAGTGTTGTATCTGATTTGTACCTGATGTATCCTGTTACTCTTCTGTTGTATCTTATTTAACTCTGATGTATCTTATATTTTATATAGTAGCTTCACGAACTACTATCTCTTTTTCTTCCGCTGCATTTTTATATACTCTATGTCTGTGATCTGTGATTTTTATTTACTGTATATTCTGAGATTTGCCAAATTTTAATTTACAACGCGATATTTTGAGCAATCCAATTCCGGCATGAGTATCTACCTATACACTTATAATGGATGCGAATGGTTGAAAATACCGGGCCGTTACATATTTATACAACATTTATCAGAGTTATACATATACAACAGAACAATTAAAATAATGCAGTAGATAGCATGATGCAAGGGTAATAATAGTAATAGTATACCAAATCTTCGTCTTCATCCTCCAGAATAGATCTTCAAAAATCTAAAAAAACTCAGGACTGACCCGAGCGTAATGAAAAGACAAAACACTCGAGTCAGGACTAAAATATCCTTATGAAAGTTAAATCAATCGTAAATAAATATGAGTGTAACGGCGTCAGAGATGTTTACGGGGTTTGACATCTCCTATCCAGTGTCATCGTGCGTGCAATAACTTAAGAGATGTTACGGGATTTTCCATCTCTCAAGGATCCGTTAAACTATCTACTATGTAGTAATGTACGCTAAGTAGATAATGCCTATCAGTAATATAAAGTATCAAAATAGCGTTAAGGAATTACCATAATCGCCCTTAACACATTTTTATAATGCCATAGTCTATACAGCACCGTAAGCCCCACCGTAAAATGGTGGTTATCAGAGGGTACCCCATAGGTATAACGCAAAACATAACGTAGTGGTCGCGAATAGGATAATCAGTATGACAAGGTACATGAGGCGATACCAACTAGGATACTAGTAGTTGCGTGATCCGGACCGATGTTGAGCATAGCCAGCAGCTACCCCAACACCGCGAAACAACACTCCCAAATCAAAGGGGTGCACCAAAATCGAATCACAAATGTAATAGAAATGGTATCGAAGAAGCGTGTTGTAACGACCGGCCTTTTTGGTCAGTTTAAACCGACGATCAAATACACATGTCGATTCCAAACCATTCAAAAGGGCAGATGGTTATTGGGGTAAATAAGAAAAAAAAAAGAGAAATAAAGGAAATGAAACAGCACAGAATCTCGCAGCGGAACGATAAAATATAATAGTCAAATAAACAGTTCATGAAGTTGTTTACTATACTTTGACAATTATTTATACAACATTTATCAGAGTTATACATACACAACAGAACAAATAAAATAATGCAGCAGATAGCATGATGCAAGGGTAATAATAGTAATAGTATACCAAATCTTCGTCTTCATCCTCCAGAATGGATCTTCAAAAATCTGAAAACTCAGGACTGACCCAAGCGTAATGAAAAGACAAAACACTCGAGTCAAGACTAAAATATCCTTATGAAAGTTAAATCAATCGTAAATAAATATGAGTGTAACGGCGTCAGAGATGTTTACGGGGTTTGACATCTCATATCCAGTGTCAACGTGCGTGCAATAACTCAAGAGATGTTACGGGATTTTCCATCTATTAAGGATCCGTTAAACTATCTAGTATGTAGTAATGTATGCTAAGTTGATAATGGCTATCAGTAATATAAAGTATTAAAATAGCGTTAAGGCGTTACCATAATCCCCCTTAACACATTTTATAATGCCATAGTCTATACAGCACCGTAAGCCCCACCGTAAACTGGTGGTTATCAGAGGGTACCCCATAGGTATAACGCAAAACAAAATGTAGTGGTCGCGAATAGGATAATCAGTATGACAAGGTACATAAGGCGATACCAACTAGGATACTAGTAGTTGCGTGATCCGGACTGATGTTGAGCATAGCCAGCAGCTACCCCAACACCGCGAAACAACACTCCCAAATCAAGGGGTGCACCCAAATCGCATCACAAATGTAATAGATATGGTATCGAAGAAGTGTGTCCGCTAGAGGTGGCGAACCTCAATGGCCCGGCGCGGCTCCTGTTTTAATCATGTCAGGGGTCATCCAATATCGTTCTCTTTCTTCAGTCAACGCGTTCACCAAACCATCCACTTCATTCTGGATCAACACTCCGCGTATAATAGTTATTAAAGTGGTGTTCGGTATCGACAGAGAGTATGTCCATATCCGATCCCGGTCTCTTTAATAACTACGTATTATTACACCGTTGGCTCTTTTATATTTCAAATCGATTCATAATTGATATCAAAATATCATATTCACTTCAAAAATCAAATCCATTTCAAATATCGACATAGCGATTCAAAATATAAGGTTCCTTTTCAAAAATCATTTTTCGTCTCAATATCTCATTTCGATTTCAAAATTATTCCGAATTTCAATTTAGGTTGCAACTTCATTTAACCCAATTCGTATTTAAATTCAAGATTTAAACATAAACATTTCACCTTATTAACCAGCTTGAAATTTTTAGAAAATAGTTTTAAGTAGTTTAAAAGTAGTTTAAATAATTGAAATAGTTAAAAATACTTAAAATCTTTAAAATGGATTTAAAATAGATAAATTAGTTTAAAATAATTTAAATTGGGTTAAGTAGATTTAAAATAGATTAAAATAGTTTAAGTATTCAAAATGGTTTATATAACAGAGTAATTTGGAAAACAAATTAAAACAGCTTCAAAACCAATCCATTTCAATTATAACTTCCCAATTCAAATAAATTTCAATTTCCAATTTACCGATTCAATTTCGATTTCAATTCAAATCAATGTCAACTTTGACTTCAAATTTATTCAATTTTACATTCACCTTCAACTTATTCAATTCCAATGTATATCGATTTTTAGCTTGATTTTTCAAAATATCAATTTTTAACACTTAACAAAATTTTCCTTCAATATTCAAATTTAAATCCCACTTACAAATATGATTCAATTTCAAGCTCAATTTCAAATATCATTTTATATCGCTTTTACTTAGTAATATTCAAAGCTCGAATTAAGGTTTAATCTTTTAAAACGAATAAATTTTCGAAATTCAATCATAACCAAATTTTAAATTTCAAAGTCTTACTTAAATCATTTAACAATTTCTTTTAACCAAAATCTATTTCAACGTTCCAACTCAATTTTCGATAGATTCGATTTCTATAAATTAATTTTACTTGTAACTTTTAAATCAAAACATTTAAATGAATTCCAAAACGACGATTTTAAAAAATTATTAATTTAGCCAATCCGGTGTCCGTATATAATTTTCTATCCTATGGCCAAGTGATTATTTATTTCAATTAAATGTCAGGGATGAACATATATCACTTAAATTAAATCACAGTATCATATGTATGCATAACAGAATATATATAAGCAAATAAACATCCAACATTTAAATATCAACCAATAGCATCCATCGAACTACATCATCCAATAGGCAATACAATTCACGGCAATTTCATAGTTATCAATGTTAGGTAATTTAATCGCAATTCAATTCTAATTTTAACTTGACCGTCAATTTAATTTACAACGGTGAATTCAAATGACAATCTATACGACAAATAAATTTTATCAAACAACGACAAATAAAATTCATATCACTTCATAATATTAAACTTAACTAGCATAAAGATATTCAGTACGTTGTGAGCATTATAAAACACTCACCTTGATTTCAATGTAGTTCCAGCGTTTTATTTCGAATAAAATTAAACGAGCGTTTAATTTTATCCAAAATTTTCACTAGCTCCAAACGACTCCAATCCATTTCCATAGCGTAGAGCTCGTCGATACGATTCCAACGCAAAAAGTTTCGTCCAAAACGGGCCTCGTATGAAAGAGTTATGATATTTTGAAGTTAATACAAATTTAAATACAAATTAAATTCAACTTTTATTTTATTTTTTTACCCAAACTCACATCAGATCCGTCCATTTTCTTCTTGCAACATCTGGGCCGTGCCCCTTATCATCTCCCTCACGTAACATTCTACAGGTAGGGTTCGAAAGCAAGAAACCCATGCCGCCATCCTTCAACCAATTTACGCGACCACCACGCTCCACTTGAAGACGATCAGGTTACACCACTTCGAAGCCACCGCCTTACTCCACCTTCACCCCCAAATAGCTCCAATCTTGGCCTCATCCTCTGCCTCGAATTGCGTGAAAAACGCAGCTGCTTCCATCGCGTTTTGCCGTCAATCCGTGGCTCCGTTTCCGATCTCCACCATTGGATAGCTAGATCTTAATGCCCTCTACAACTTTGTAGTTGAGAGTTTTTGCTAATTGTTGATGGATTGAGAGGAAAATGAGGAAGAAGTTTCGAAATTTTTTGGCCATTGAAATGAAAGTGGCGGCTAAGGGCTGAAACCCTAGGGTTTATGCAAAACAAAGAAAGTGGGGGTCCTTTTATAGAAAATCGCCAAAACACTATTCATCGAAAATTTTCCGAACTCCAAACGAAGCATGCCGGCTGGTGTTTCTAGGGTTTACCCCACGTTCCGGACACAATGGAACAGGTTTCAGAAGCTAATTCGATCGTATGTGTGAGTTACGGCAATAAACGATCGATTTGAAATTAAATCGGTTAATCAAATTTCTGTGCGTTTGGGCTCGCCCCGGACAACGGTAAATCCGATTGTCTCAAGATTTGAAACCTTACAATAATTTGACATTACGGATCCAATGAAACTAGTTTCGTCGAAATCCGAGACCTTTTGAAAAATGACTATTTTAACTCGCCAAATTAAAATTTAAAACAATTTCGATGCGTTTGGAGCTGCCACGGTCAAACGAAAACTCCGATTGCTACGAAAATTGAAATCCGATAATAACAAACTATTACGGATCTAATGGAACTAGTTTCGTCCAATTCTGAGACTGTTCGAAAATTGGCTATTTTCAGTCGATAATTAAATATTAAAATATTCAATTTTCACAAATAAATTTTAAATTCAGTTTTAAAAGTTCTATAACATCACTATAACTCCAATATGATAAAATAAAATTTTACAAATCATTTTTAATCATATTAAACCCGTTATTCAATTATCCAATAATTTCAATTTTAAAATCTTATTAACTCTATTTTAATCCCAATATAACTTACATTCACTTTGGAAACCAATTTGAGTCATATTAAATCAAATTTCAATTATTCCCTCTATTTTCATATATTAAATTTCAATATCAAATTAATCGTATCAAATTCGGAATTTAATTATTCAAACATTTATAATATTAAATTTAAACAAATTTGATTATTCTTAAATCACTATCATTTGAAATATTCAAACGAACTTATAAAATTTGACAAATTCAAATTATAGAACAACCATTTCATTAAAACAGTTATTCAATTCCCGTTATTCAATTAATTCAATAGATTCTAAATATTAAATTTAAACAATTTAATTGTTCAATATTTGACGGATTTCAATATTGGATTTAAATAAAAATTTCATTATCAGTCGATTTACTATATTACATCAAATGAACTCTACATTATTATTAATCAACAGTTAAAGATAATGCACTCAACTAATATATGAACTTTCATTTCAATTTCAATTGGTTCACAAATTCAATTCGACTAACTAAATGAATAGGTAACTTAAATAATTATCACCGTTAACTGTTAATTACTTATAGGTTTATTATTTACAAACAAGCGTCACAATCACCTATACAATACAAATTCATTCAATTACCTTTGACTACATATCATTTCGATTGATTTGGGATTTTATTCAATTCATAAATAATTAACTTAGATAGAATCTTGTTGCATCTCATTCTATTTATTATTATTCCAAACGACTTACAAATTTTTTTCTAACACTAAAATCACGAAATCTTATTAAATTAGCTATTTTAATTGTCGAAAATTTATGGGTCGTTACACGTGTCCGCTAGAGGTGGCGAACCTCGATGGCCCGGCGCGGCTCCTGTTTTAGTCATGTCAGGGGTCGTCCAATATCGTTCTCTTTCTTCAGTCAACGCATTCACCAAACCATCCACTTCATTCTGGATCAATACTCCGCGTATAATAGTTATTAAAGTGGTTTTCGGTATCGACAGAGAGTGTGTCCATATCTGATCCCGGTCTCTTTAATAACTACGTATTATTACACCGTTCGCTCTTTTACATCAAATTGATTCATAATTGATATCAAAATATCATATTCGCTTCAAAAATCAAATCCATTTCAAAAATCATCGTATCTATTAAAATGTCAGATTCCGTTTCAAAAATCATTTTCGTCTCAATATCTTATTTCGATTTCAAAATCAATTCGGATTTCAATTTAGGTTGCAACTTCATTTAACCCAATTCGTATTTAAATTCAAGATTTAAACATAAACACTTCACCTTATTGACCAGCTTAGAATTTTAAAAAATAGTTTTAAGTAGTTTAAAAGTAGTTTTAAATAATTAAAATAGTTAAAATACTTAAAATCTTAAAATGGATTTGAAATAGATAAATTAGTTTAAAATAATTTAAATTGGGTTAAGTAGATTTAAAATAGATTAAAATAGTTTAAGTATTCAAAAATGGTTTATATAGCAGAGTAATTTGGAAAACAAAATAAAACAGCTTCAAAACCAATCCATTTCAATTTATAACTTTCCAATTCAAATCAATTTCAATTTCCATTCTACCGATTCGATTTCGATTTCAATTCAAATCAATGTCAACTTTGACTTCAAATCAATTCGATTCTATATTCATCTCCAATTAATTCAATTTCAATTTATATCGATTTAGAGCTGGATTTTCAAAATATCAATTTATAACACTTAACGAAATTATCCTTCAATATTCAAATTTAAATCCAAATTTCAAATATGATTCAATTCGAAGATCATTTCAAAATATCTTTTTTATGTCAGTTTTACTTAGTAATATTCAAAGCTCAAATTTAATGTTCAATCTTTAAAACAAATAAATTTCCGAAATTCAATCATATCCAAATTTTAAATCTCAAAGTCTCCACTTAAATTTTTCAACAATTTCTTTTAACCAAAATTTTATTTCAACATTCCAAACTCAATTTTTCGATAAATTCGATTTCTATAAATTGATTTCTATTTATCACTTTTAAATCAAAACATTTAAATAAATTTCAAATCGACGATTTCAAAAATTATTAATTTAGCCAATTCGGTGTCCGTATATAATTTTCTATCCTATGGCCAAATAATTATTTATTTCAATTAAATGTCAGGGATGAATATATATCACTTAAATCAAATCACAGTTTCATATGCATGCATAACAGTATATATATAAGCAAATAAACATCCAAACATTTAAATATCAACCAATAACATCCATCGAAATACATCATTCAATAGACAATACAATTCATGGCAATTTCATAGTTATCAATGTCGGGTAATTTAATCGCAATTCAATTTTAATTTCAATTTAACTGTTCAATTAAATTTTCAACGGTTAATTCAAATGACAATCTATATGACAATTAAATTTATCAAACAATGACAAATAAAATTCATATCACTTCATAATATCAAATTTAACTAGCATAAAGATATTTAGTACGTTGTGAGCGTTATAAAACACTCACCTTGATTTCAATGTAGTTCCAGCGTTTTATTTCGAATAAAATTAAACGAGCGTTTAATTTTACCCGAAATTTTCACTAGCTCCAAACGATTCCAATCTAGCTCCATAGCGTAGTGCTCGACAAAACGAAGCCAACGCAACTTGTTCTGTCCGATTCCGACCTCGTACGAACAAGATATGATATTTTAAAGGTTACACGAATTAATATAAATAAAATTTACATTTTATTTTTATTTCTAACCCAATCACAGCCGTCCATTTCCTGCCCTAAATCCAGGCCGCCCCTTCCCTTCTTCCTTCCCGTTCGTTCCAGTACGCACGCAAACAAAAAAGAACCCAAAGCCGCCCCCTTCAACCAATTTTCGCCATCACCTCGGTCCACTTGAGGACGACCAGGTTACACAACTTCGAAGCCACTGCCTTACTCCACCTTCACCCCAAATAGCTCTAAGCTCGGCCTCATCCTCTGCCTCGAATTGCGTGAAAAACGCAACTGCTTCCATCGCGTTTTGCCGTCAATCCGTGGCTCCGTCTCCGATCTCCACCGTTGGATAGCTAGATCTTGATGCCCTCTACAACTTTGTAGTTGAGAGTTTTTGCTAATTGTTGATGGATTGAGAGGAAAATGAGGAAGAAGTTTCGAAATTTTCTGGCCATTGAAATGAAGGTGGCGGCTATCACCTTTTGACCTAGGGTTTTAGAAATTTGTGAATTATGAAATTCTTTTATAGAAAAATACGCGACACTATTCATCCCAGATTTTTCGAACTCCAAACGAAGCGTGCCGGCTGGCGTTTCTAAGGTTTACCCCGCGTTCCGAACACAATGGAATAAGTTTCAGGAGCTAATTCGGTCATCTGTGCGAGTTATGGAGTTAAACGATCGATTTTAAATTAAACCGATTTAACTAATTTCTAAGCGTTTTAGCTCGCCCCGGACAAACAATAAATCCAATTGACACGAAATTTGAAATCTTACAATAATATCACATTACGGATCTGATGAAACTAGTTTCGTCGAAATCCGAGACTTTTTGAAAAATGACTATTTTAACTCGCCAAATTAATATTAAAACCATTTCGATGCGTTTCGAGCTGCCACGGTCAAACGACAACTCCGATTACTACGAAAATTGAAATCCGGTAATAACAAATTATTACGGATCCAATGGAACTAGTTTCGCCAATTCTGAGACTGTTCAAAAATTGGCTATTTTTCCGTCGAAAATTAAATATTAAAATATTCAATTTTCACAAATATATTTTAAATTCAGTTTTAAAAGTTGTATAACATCACTATAACTCCAATATGATAAAATAAAATTTTACAAATCATTTTTAATCATATTAAACCCGTTATTCAATTATCCAATAAATTCCAATTTTAAAATCTTATTAACTCCATTATAATCCCGATATAACTTACATTCACTTTGGAAATCAATTTGAATCGTATTAAATCAAATTTCAATTATTCACTCTATTTTCATATATTAAATTTCAATATCAAATTAATCATATCAAATTCGGAATTTAATTATTCAAACATTTGTAATATTAAATTTAACAAATTTGATTATTCTTAAATCACTATCTTTTGAAATATTCAAAACGAACTTATAAAATTTAACAAATTCAAATTATAGAACAACCATTTTCATTAAAACAATTATTCAATTCCCGTTATTCAATTAATTCAATTAATTCAATAGATTCCAAATATTAAATTTAAACAATTTAATTGTTCAATATTTGACGGATTTCAATATTGGACTTTTAAATAAAATTTCATTATTAGTCGATTTACTATATTACATCAAATGAACTCTACATTATTATTAATCACAGTTAGAGATAATGCACTCAACTAATATATGAACTTTCATTTCAATTTCAATTGGTTCACAAATTTAATTCGACTAACTAAATGAATAGGTAACTCAAATAATTATCACCATTAACTGTTAATTACTTATAAGTTTATTATTTACAAACAACGTCACAATTACCTATACAATACAAATTCATTCAATTACCTTTGACTACATATCATTTCGATTGATTTGGGATTTTATTCAATTCATAAATAATTAACTTAGATAAAATCTTGTTGCATTTCATTCTAGTTATTATTATTCCAAGCGACTTACAATTTTTTTCTAACACTAAATCACGAAATCTTATTAAATTAGCTATTTTAATTATCAAAAATTTACAGGTCGTTACAAATTTTGACTAACTTAAATTTTTAAACTTTAATCCAGGTTAAATCAACCAATATTTATTTGACAATCAAATCCTAACAAGAACCAGATCATGTGGTAAGGATTTTTAAACAAAATTTGAGCCTGGAAACAAAACAGAACAGGGCAAATTTTAAACAGCATGCTCTCAAATACATATTCACACAAATACATATTCACACAAATACATATTCACACAAATACATATTTACCTCAGACATTCACTTTTATATACATGCATTACCCATTTATATTCAACCATACTAGTATGCAACCAAATTTTATTTTTAAATTTTAAATGTTACTCACAACTTTAGAGGAGATAGACAGAGCACTTCTGTTAGAAAGCTGCTACCTTGATCTTTTTTTAATCATCTTGCTTGATTGTTGTTTCAGTTTGTAAAAGAAAGGAAAAGCTTACTTATTTTTTTCTGGTTAGCTTAGTTGAACGCAAAAGTATTGCATATATATAAGAAGACAGGTTTATGTATAAGGGGTAGGTGTTATCTGGAACAAGCTTTACTTTAGGTCAGAGATATTTTTTTTATATGGAGGCTGAGATGATCTCCTTCTTTGCTTTGGCCAGATTCTTGTGCAAACTGAAATGATTTTCAAACATTTCGAATTGACCAAGTTTTTGTGCTGAGATGATGTTATTTAATGCCTGGTTCCTTATCTTGTTTACAGGCTTGCTACAATTTGATTTTTTTTATCTTATCTTACCAGGCAAGATTTTTGTCTTGTTTCATACTTATCCTATTTTTTATATATACATAGGTATTTTCTTTTGTCTTATTTTGTTTCTTTGTTCTTGCCTTGCATCTGCTACAGGCCATATGCATATTTCATTTATACTTTGTTTCTTTGCCTGGCATACTGTTTTACAGGAAACATAATATACCACTTTTGCATGGATGCTTTATTTTCTTGTCTCATTTCTTTTCATACTTTGCTTATTTTTGCCTGGTTATGCTTATGTATAATATAAAGTTGTTTTAGTTATTAGTTGTGAATTTTAACTTATGTATTAAGTTCTATGCTTATTTTTATTTCTCTTTTATTTTTAAACTTAAACTACCCAGCATTTAATTTTCTTATTATTTATCTTTATACTTATGTTTTAACCATAAATTTGTTTTATACTTATGTTAATAAATTTTGAAATTGTGATTCCTATCTATATTAAAATCCATTTGTAAAAATATAACATTATTAATATTGTTTAAAAATAAATCATTATTAAATTAAAATAATTTATAAGGAAAATATCTCTTTATTAATAAATTACTTATTTTATCAGCTATATTTAAAACAAAACAAACCCTTTTTATTTAAATTTTAAACTTAAGCTAAATCATTTTAAACAATTAAGTTTTTATCTTGAGTATTTTAAAATCATTTATTTATTTATTTATTTATTTAATAGCTAAATATTAAGTTAAATTAAATTTCTAAATTACCAAAATATTAGAATTAGAAAACATGTCTTTATTTATTAAATTTAAAACAAAGATTATCTACTTACAATATATACAAATATATATACATTATAAATAGAAAATTTTTGTTAGCTTTTAAAAGATAAAACCATCCATTTAAATATTTATCAAAGAATATTCAAATTTATCATTAATAATATTGTCAAATCAATTAAATTTTGACATAGATTATTAAATTGTTATTGTCAAAATTTCTGGGATATCACAGCATCAGCTACGACATTAGCTTTTCCGGAGTATACAAAATATTTAGATCATACGACGCAAGAAACTTCAACCAGCTTTGCTGCCTCATATTTAAGTCATTTTGTGTACAACGGTACTTTAAAGACTTATGGTATGTATGTAACTCGAACCACTCAATTATTAATTGATGTCTCCACATCTTTAACACAAATACCACCGCTAACAACTCCAAGTCATGAGTTGCATACTTTTGCTTCATGCAGTTTGAGCTACTGACTCGCATAAGCAATAACACTTCCGTGTTGCATAAACATAATACCTAGACCTGTTCCACATGCATTAGTGTAAACAAGCAAACCCTCACTTCCATCTGGCACAGTAAGAACAGAAGTACTAGTCAACATTTACTTTAGCTCTAAGAATGTTTATTGGCATTTATCCATTCATACAAATTTGACATCTTTCTTCATCAATTTTGTTAAGAAGCAGGCAATATTTGAGAAATTCTGTATGAATCTCATGTAATAACTTGCTAGACCCATAAAGCTTTTAATATCCATTGTGCTTTGTAACGATCAGTATTTTAACTATTTTAAATTATAAAATTTAATGTGATTATTGATAAAAAATAGTTAGAAATAAAAATTTGATGAATTATTTATGTAATTTATTCGAATATGAACTTGAATACAAATTTTGAAATAACCAATTTCGAAGATTTTGGCAATAACAGTGTTGAAATGAAATTTATGTATTTGATGTGTTTATAATCAATAGCAAGGACTAAATAATTACTATTGAAGTACTATAAAATGGCAGTAGTTATTTATTATTTGAATTCATTTTTAAAAGAAAATTTTATAAGCAAAATAACTTATATTTGAAATAATGTAACCTATTGGATAGTTAAATTGTTTAAATTTAATATTGAAAATTATTTTAATAATTGAATTCTGAATCTAATATGAGTGAAAATGGTATCGAATGTTAATTTAAATCTTATTTAAATATGAATGAAGATTTCTAAAATTTAAAATTGGATTTAAAAGTGGATAAATTGAAATTGAAAATTTTATATTTTAGTTGACGAGTAAAAGTAGCCATTTTGGCGACTGTCTCAAATTTCGAAGAATCCATGTCATTGGATCCCAATAGTGAATTATTATAGGATTTAAAGTTTCGTAGCAATCCCACCTCTCATTTGGCCGTGCGAGCTTGAAATGTGTAGAAATTAATTTCGGAATTTAATTAAAATAATTGATTTTGAAAAGCTATCTTCTGCATACGATCGAATTAAGTCTCGAAACTAGTTCTATTGTGCTCGGAATGTGGGTAAAACATTACGATTTCCAAGTGGCATGCTTTTTTTGGATTTCGAAAAGTTCAGGCATTTAGTAGCAAGATATTTTCGAATATAATAACATATATTTTCTTTCTCCTATCATCTCGTACACATCCGCATGCAATCTGTGTCCCTCCTATACTTTCCCCCTTCTTTTCAGTCAACCATTCGAAACAAAAAGAAAAAAAGAAAAAAATATCGAAAAAAATCGAATCGAGATTTGGCTTCTCGATCTGGAATGGTGAAGGGTGGAGTGCTCGCATGTGCACGAAGGAGGAGGCGGCGATCAAAAAGAAATCGACAGCTCGCCTGGAACTCGATGCATGATCGACAATCGCGACTTTAGGGTTTCGTGTGCACGCGATTTAGGGAGGTGGGTTTTGGCAGTGGCGATAGTCATTCGTAGGGAGGCGCATTTGTGCGAGTGCTGGCGATGCGGTGGGGAGGAGTTCAATCACATGGGGTAGGTTTCGGCTGTTTGGAAATTTTTTTGTGTTCGAATAGCGTGTGGCTAAGAGAAGTATTTAGGTTTTTTTTCTTTTATTTTTATTATTTTGTTTATTTAAAGGTTAATAAATTCATATTGTGCTAATACGAGGTCCGTTTCGGGTGAAACGAATAACATTCGATTTTATCGAAGTCGTTTACATCTTGGAGTGGAATTGAAATTTATTTGAAGCTAAAATATTTTCTGTTTCAAATAAAAGGTGAATGTTTTATAATTCTTAGGACATGCTAAAATATTTTTAAGTTTGTTAAATTGAATTTATAAAGTAATATATTTAATTGACTGTTGATTGATAATTTAACTGACATAAAAATTGACATCCGATTTGAACTGATAAAAATTTAAATTAGACAGTTAATTTAAAGTGGAATTAAATTACCGGTAAACTTCTGATTATTGATAACCAGTAAATTTTTGTGATATTCTGACTGTTGGATGGTTGATTTGATGGATGCTATTGGTTGATATTTTGGATGATTTGGATGTTTATTTAATTTTATATATCTTGTTATCATCCTGCATATTATTTACAGCATATAAACTTGTAAATCGAATTATTTCGAATAAACTAAGGGATTTGTTGAAATGATGTATACCTATAACATTATTTTGGATTGAAATGGTACATATCCATCCATAAATTAAATTGAAATAATTGATTCACTTGGCCATAGGATAGAAAATTATATACCAACAACGAATTGGTTAAATCAAATAATTTCCAAATTTTGACTTGAAATTGTTTAAATTGATTTTGACTTATGAAATAAAATCGAATTTATGGAAATGGAATCATTTTTAACTCTAGCTTGAAATGTTAAAAATGAACTTGTCAAAAAAAATTGTTTTATGAATCGAGTTTGAAATTTTGAAGTATAATTGAGAAACCATTTGGATGATAGAAATTGATTTGTTTAAGTGATTTGAACTTTCACTCAAACTTTGAAATAAATCCAAGTAAAGGTAATTTAAATGGACATTTCAAAATTTGAGCTTGGAATTGAATTATTTTAAAGATTTGAATCTTAAATTGAGGATTAAAGTTAAATTAAATTTAAGTGATTTAAATCGATATTTTGAAAATCGAACTTGAATATCGAAATGGTTTAAAATTGAGAATTGAACTGAAATTAGTTGGAATTGAAACTGAATTAATCAGAATTGAAATTGAAATTGAATCAATTTGGAATAGAAATCGAAATTGATCTGAGTTAAAATTGGGATCGATGTTAATTCGAATCGGGAATCGGAACTGAATGATTTAAATGGAAATGGAAATTGGAATTGATTTGAATTGGAAGATTTGAAATTGGATCAGTTTGACTTTGAAACTATTTTCAAACAAATTATGTTAATATAAACAGTTTAACACCTCTTTTTTTTTAAATATTCAAATTATTTTGATTTCCAAGCTATTTTACTATATAATCCATTTTTAATACTTAAACTATTTTATATTAAACTATTTTAACTATTTAACTATTTTAACACTATTTAAGCTATTTTCAAAAATTCAAACTGGTCAGAATGTGAAGTGTCCATATTTAAATCGGGCTTTAAATGCGAATTTGGTTAAAATGGAGTTATAACCTAAACCGAAATTCGAAACAATTTTGGAAGCGAAATTGTGATATTAAGGCGAAATTGATTTTGAAGTGAAATAGTATATTTTGAGTAAACATGATGGTTTCGTAGTGAATTTGATTTTGAAGCGAATATGATTTTTTGATATCAAGAATGAACCATTTTCGAAATATAAAAGTGCCAACTAGTGTGTAAAACGATGTTTGGTTGTTAAAGAGACCGGAGCCACTTATTGGCATACTCTCTATCGATATTGGAACCAGTTTAACAATTGTGTATGCAGCGGAGACTCCAAAACGAAGTGGTTGGATTTGGGATCGCTTGCTGGATTTGAAAAAAAAGAATGATGATGGATTGGCCTGACACTTATGTCAAATTGAAATGACTAAAACATGAGCCGTACCGTCCAATGAGGTTAGCTACCTCTAGCAGACACACTTCTTCGTATTACTATCATGACATTGTTATTGATTGGTGCACACCCTTGGATTAAAGTGTTGGACGCGGTGGACCATTAGGGGTTACCACCAGCCAGGAAGGGTAAACTGGTAGTATCCTACCTTGGGCATTTTCTCACGTGCCTTGTCATACTTTTATCCCTATACGAGACCCCTACGATTTTGGTTTAGTGTTGTCGTATCACGGCGCATCGCTGACTACCGACGTGCTACATTTTATGTCAAATGCAAACTGTACGCCAATGCTTAAAAACGTATTAAGGGGGATCAATGTAAATCCTTAATGCTAAGAAAAATATTTATTTTACTGATTAGACATTATATATGTAGCGTATTCTGTTGCATATAAATATTTTGATTGATCCTTAAGAGATAGAAACTCCTTTAGCATCTCTTGAGTTATTGCACGCACGTTATACACCGGATGGGAGATGTGAAATCCCATGAACATCTGTGATGCCATGACACTCATGTTATATTCGATATCTATTTAACTCGCATAATAATATTTTAGTCTTGACTCGAGTGTTTTGTCTTTCCATTACGTTTGGGTCAGTCCTGAGTTTTTCAGCATATTAAAGATTATTCTCTGGAGGACGAAGACGAAGATTTGTATATTATTACTATTATTTTTTCTGCATCATGTTGTCTGCTGCATTATATTTTGTTCCCATTATGTATATATAACTCTGATAAGTTTGTATAAATTATAGTCAAATATATAATATAAACAGCCTCATGAATTGTTTACTTGATTATTATATTTTGCTGTTCCCCTATGAGATTCCGTGTTTTTTTCTTCTTCTTTTCTTATTTTTCAAAATTAACCCAATGATTATCTATGTTTCGGATTGTTTAGGTTGGATATGTGTGGGTCATTGTCGATTTAAACTTTCCGAAATGTGGGTCGTCACAACTAGTATTAGAGCGAGGTTTAACAATAACCTTAGCATTGTGGGGTTTGACTCATTAGAGATAGGGTAGTAATATCCTAGAATGAGTTATTATTGAGCGTATATATATAAGAGAGCGTACTTATTAGTGTTGTAAAATGTTTTATATTGTGTTTACATATCTGTTAAGCTGTTTATGAATTCTGGTCGACGTGTGGATGCCATGTTATCAATAAGATTTTTAAACATTTAAACGAAGCAAGTCACTATAATATTGTTTTAAAATAGGTTAAATGAAATAATTTTACCTAAATTATATTTTATATATAAATTTATAGCTTATATAAGCCTATATAATTATTAATGAATGTTAGTTGTTTGGAGATGATAAAATTTAGTTACCATCGATTTTGGTTGAATTAAAACAAAATGAGTACTTTGTGAACCCTATTTCACGAAGTGTTTGATAATTAAAATTGAAATCAATTATAGTATTTTTTTTTAAATGGCAAAGTGTAAATCAACGAAATATTTTCATAATAAAGTAATAAAATTATATAAGTATATTTATAATATGGCCTATAAATATAAAAAATTTAAAAGCTGAGAATTTTGTAATTTAAAATCCTGTTGATTTTTCAAAATTGTTTTCGAAGCCTTCAAAATTAATATTAATATTATTTGAAAGTTTTTTGACTAGAAATATACTTTGGAAAGATTTTTTGAGGAAAATAAAAGTATAAAACTTGCTTTGGTCGTTGGGAAATAATTTTGGGGATGGTTGCAGCATCGCCAGTATTTGTCTTCGGGTTCCTGAGTGAGAATTGCTACCAAAAGAAATTTTTTTTCGATTAAAACAAGTTTTGATTATGAACAATATTCCAAGTAAGATTTGATAAATATATAAAAATAGTATAGAAATTTTTTCTATAGCTTATAAATTTAAGCAGGAAAGTAGAATTAAATTTTAAAACTGTTGAACATTTTGGTTAAGCAAACAAAAAAATTCAAAATTAAGATATAAAATAATTAACTTAAGAAATATGAAAAAACAAGTTAGTGAATGAAGAAATAAAATGAAGTTTAACTCAGGAAGCTTAAATAAAAGTGAACTGTATTTGAAATGAATTAAATAAAACAACGAAATGAAATTTTAAGCGAATCAAGTTGTGTTACTTATAGATTTGAGTAATATTAAGCTAAAGATAAATTTTAAGTTGTTCAATCTAGATGATAATTTTTTTTAAATAGAGCTAAATAAAAGGAGTAATGGATTAAATGAGATAGAATTTAACTTAATAAATACTAAATAAATTGAACTGGATTTTAATGAAACTAGATAAATTAGTAAAGATAAATTAGTAAAGTGAATTGATTTCACTTAAGCTATAAAATGAACTAATAGAATGAATACAACTTTGGTTATAAAATGAGATGTGATTTGAATTGTGAAAGAAATTGAATAAAATAAATGAGTGTAAGTAATAAAATGTGTAAATAAATTGTAAATTTATAAATATAAATAAAATTAAAGTTGTTATAGTAAATATTATACACTTAGTTAATGTTATGAAATTTAATTCAGTTAAGTAGAGTTAAATAAATGGAATCAATGAAATAAACTAGTAAAATGAATTGTGAGGATTGATTAACTTAATGGATATGAATTAACAAAAATCCGTTAAGGGAAAAAAATTAACAAAATGAGTCAAATAAAATAGAATTTGATTCAAAATGAAAATGAACTTAAGTTGTAAAGTTAAATTGAATGTAATAACTTTAATCATTGAATGTAAGAGAAATTTGATTTCAATGAATATAAATAAGTGAATGTGAATCAATTTAAAATGAATGGAAGTGAATGTGAGTATAATAAAAGTTGAAATGAATGAATCAAATCAAATTGGAAGTAAATGAACATGGATGAAAGAGATGCGAATAAATTAAAAGCAAATTAATTTGATGTCAACATGAAATGAATGTTAATAACGAAATAATTGAATCAAATAAGTTAAATGTAAATAAATTAAATGTAACTAAATCTAAAATAAGTAAAATGAGATTTAAAAAAATTGAAATAAAATCAAATGTAAATAGAAGATGTTGACATAACAAGTGAAATAAATGCAAATCAATTAGAAATAAATCGAATTGAATGTAAGTCGATTCAATGTAAATAAACCAAATATGAATAGATAGGAAATGAATCAATTGGAAGTTAACAGAAATGGAAGTGTACGAATCAAAATGTTTACATTGAATAATAGTATGGTTATGAATAAGACTTGCATGAATATGGTTGTTTGGATGTTTCTTTTATTGCATGGCTATGTTGCTCATATGGTTGTTGTATAGTTATGTTATATATTTATTTCTCTTTCTATATATGTGTTCTAACGTGTTATTGAGTGCTTAGTAGGTACGGGGGGCGTATGCTTACTTTTGGATCTCGATTGCGCATTAGGTTGCTTTTGTTTTATTAATATGAGCAAACTCGCTCATATTAATAATAATAAGGTACATATCTCGGATTACATATCGCACTTTTATATTTTTCCCTACGGGATGTCTCATCATTGAGATGAGATGTATATTTGATATGTTTGGTATATATTTGATATGTTTGGCATATATTGTGTTATATATTGTATTTTAAAAAAAATTCGATCGAGCCGCGCAAAGGAGACTCTACCGAAATTTTCCATAAATTCGGGAGTTAGAAATTTTTTGAAGTTTTATGAAAATTTTTATAACTTGTTTTATAACTAAATTGTAATTTCCGCAAACCAATATCGAAGTGGCATGATGAGCTCATAATAATGGTTTTGTAAGTAAGATTTTAATGTTTTATAAGTTGATTATTTTGAATAAATAATATCAAGTGTTAAATCTGTACTTAGTCCCTTTTCGAGAATGAATAGTTTTAAGTGGGGAGAATGTAACGGTCCGTACTTTTAACTATTTTAAATTATAAAATTTAATGTGATTATTGAATAAAAATGGTTAGAAATAAAAATTTAATGAATATATTTATGTAATTTATATGAATATAAACTTGAATACAAATTTTGAAATAATCAATTTCGAAGATTTTGACAATAACACAGTTGAAATGAAATTCTATGTATTTGATGTGTTCATAATCAATAGCATGGATTGAATAATAAATATTGAAGTACTGTAAAATGAAAGTTGTTATTTTTTTATTTGAATTCGTTTTCAAAAGTAAATTTTATAAGTTAAATAACTTATATTTGAAATATTGTAATTTATTGGATAATTAAATTGTTTAAATTTAATATTGGAAATTATTTCAATAACTGAATTCTGAATCTAATATGAAATGAAAATTGGTATCAAATATTAATTTAAATATTATTTAAACATGAATGAAGATTTTTAACATTTCAAAATTGATTTAAAAGTGAATAAATAGAAATCGGAAATTTTCTATTTTAGTTGACGAGTAAAAATAACCATTTTGACCACGGTCTCAGATGTTGACGAAACCTATTTCATCGGATCCATCATAGTAAACTATTGTAAGATTTCAAGTTTCGTAGCAATTGAACTTGTCATTTTGTAACGACCCGCTATTTTGGACTATTCGCAATCGCACATGTCGGACTTGGATAATTCAAAATACCGAATTGTTAATTTAAATTTGGAAAAACTTAGATATACAGTAAATAAATAATCACAGAATCACATACAAAGAGTAGTAATATGTAGCAGAAACAAAAGATAGTAGTTCATGAAGCTACTATATAAATAACAGAGTTAAATAAGTAACAACATAATTCATGAATACAATAGTCGAATACAATATCGGAATACATTTCTAGAACCAACTGGATATCTGAAAGCTGGATAGATAGTTGGATCTCCAAGTGAAGCTCCAACTCTAAAGGTGAGTCTCGAATACTGGTACACTCAGTCTGACTCGAGCGTAAAGCAAAACACAAAACACTCGAGTCAGGATTAACATTCTTATATCAATAAATCCAACTCAAGTGAAATAACAATTGAAATACAAGTAACTCAAAGGATGTTAGAATAACTATACTCTAAGGATCCGTTAAACTATCTACTATGTAGTATTATACGCTATATAGATAATGTCTATCAGTAATATAAAATATCAAAATAGTGTTAAGGTGTTACCATTATCCCCCTTAACACATTTTATATAAGTGTCATAGTCTATACAGTACCGTAAACTCCACCGTAAACTGGTAGGATATAAGAGAGTACTCCATAGGTATAACACAAAACAAATTCGTAGTGGTCGCGTATATAGGGATACAAGTATGACAAGGCACATGAGGTAATACCAAAGGTAGTGAAACTACCGTTTGCCTGATCCGGACTGGTGAAAACGCATCGTCGCAACGATCTCAACACCGTGAAACAACACTCCCAAAAGTACGAGGGTGCACCAATCAATAACAAGTAATGAGTAGTTTACGAAGAAGTGTGTTCGCTCGAGATGGCTAACCCCATTTGGCCCGGCACGGCTCCTGTTTTAGTCATTTTCAATTTGACACAAGTGTCAAGGCTATCCATCATCGTTCTCTTTCTTTATCCATAACCGATTCCGATCTCCTTAATAACTTTCGTAATTATTACACCGATTGGTCGTTTTAATATATTTCCAACCAAATCAAATTCAATTTCAATTAGAATTCGTAAATCAACATTTTATTCGTCTTTCTAAACAATTTCCATAATTTACGTTTTAAAACTTTCAACTTACTGTTTCAAAATCATGAAATTCAATTTCAATTTTATTAGTATAATACAAATATTGATTCAAGTTTGTATATAAGTTTCATTTCAAAACCATTTAAATTAATTTAATTTAACATTCAAATCAAATTAAATTCATTAATCGATTTCATTCAATATTCATTAAGTAAATTTGTCATTCAAACAGTTTCTATTTCGTTTCCAATTTATTGAATCAATTATTTAAGTTCAACTCCTTTATATCAAAACTTACAAATTGCATTAAATTAAATTCGACAAATCAAATTCTTTACATTATAAGTCTTACCTTTATTCCAATAGAACGCATTTTATTTCTTGTTAAAGAAATTCAATTTCACTTATTTATTTATTTAGTTACAAATTTCAAAAATCAAATAAATAAGAAACTAAATTTCACATATTTAAGAAGTTCAATTTCACTTATTAACTTACTTAAATAATTTTCCAAAACTTAATAAATTAAGAAAACCTAATTTCATTTATTAACGAAGTTCCAATTCACATATTCAAAAGTTCAATTTCTCTTATCAAAGAATTCAAATTTAATAAATTATCAAATAATCCAATTTTATTTAATTATGAAATAATTTCAAAACTAAATTAATAAATTTAAACTTAATTATTAAATAATTCCACAACTCAATTATTCATTTTTTAAATTAAACAACGTTCTTCAATTAATTACTTTATTAATATCTCGTTTTCGATTTTAAATATTAACATTACTTTACATAAAATTTCAAATTCCAACTTCTTTTCAAACTTTATTATTTATTCAAATAAAATCTTTATTTTATTTTTAAATCAAATTATCGACCAATCGGGTTTTATTTAATTCTCTATCCTAGGTCAAGTTAAATTCGGGTATTTATCATTTCAACCCGCTTTCATACCAATTCAAAAACCAAAGCATAACAAAGGAAACTTGCAGTGTGATAACAGCGATGGTGTCAAAGTAAATAAACAAGCAATATCATCCATACATAACAATTCCACAATTATTCAAATAATCCCGAAATAATCGTATTAATTTACATATGTTATTTATGCAAATTAATACAATTATTCCTAGAATCTACACTATCATTTCGTGTAGATTAAAGATTATTACTTTAATATTTGTACGGTTCTTCATTTGTCATTCAGTATTCAATTTCATACAACATCAATTTAAACAATAACATTTAAATGGTTCGAGGTGTATTTACCAAATTTCTACGTGTCAATTAATTCAACCTTTAAAGGGTCATATTATGCAAATGTCATCTAATCAAATTTAACATATATCAAATTTAACTATCCTTCGTCGATTTCAATTTTAAATTGTTTATTACTTACTACATTAACTATTTAACGTCCAATGTAAACATCAAACAATTAATCAATTTACAACCAAACTGTATTATCATCGCATAAATAATTAACAAATAATGGTGTCAGATGTCACAGGTGAACTGATACAGGTAATAACATATATTTGACAATGTGAATAACTAGCAGTCGCATATTCCAATTGTCATTTCAATTGAAATCAAATTTAAATAATGAAAGAATACTAATCGTGAGTGATTACTCACCTTTCGAGGCTAGAGAGACAAGAAGATGATACGGACACGCACACTGATACGGACACGAGCAAATCAAAAAAAAAGTGCCGCGACCAACCTGGACATTGGCAAAACAAGAGTAAGGCACGATGACTGGATTGGTGAAGATAAATAGAAGTGGGATATACTAAGTTAAATTAAATACATATAACAGAACATATTATATACTCTTTAAATGCTAACTCCTTTAAAATCTGCAAATTAATATGTAAAATATAATCGAACTTACATATGTGTTATCCCAAAATCCAGATTTTATAATTAATATCAACTAAACTTAATGATATATACAACAACTATTCTGTATGTTATAATAAAACCGAGCCTTATAGTAGTTATAATACAAATAACTCACACAAGAAAGTGCGTGTAACATAAACTTATATCTACTGCTACATATATCAATTAATATATATATCCCTTAATAAAAGCTACTATATAATAATTTATAAAATAATGTAAATATTTTATACATAGAAATCGAACAGTATTCTATACTTTAAACAACGTGTATATTATATTCTTTAAATAGAACCAACAAATATGTATAAACTTTAAGTAAACTGTCAGAACCATTTCATATAAAACTAATAAAATGCTTTCATACTATCATACACTATTGTCACCTGCTATGTCCATAAACCCAATAGAGTAACATATATACAACCGTATGTATATCAAAATAATATAATTCATGCATTTATACACAGAGAAGAGGTGCAGCTATAAAAAAAATACATCACTTTTTATATTTTTAAACTATGCAAAACTGTATAAACTGTTTAAATATGACCCAACAAACTACATTGTTCAAATATTATTTTATGCAACTGATATGATACAAATATAAACTCAAATAAATTACATAACTTATATACTTAACCCTTTAAAATCAGTATTTCTCACATATCTACAGCAAGCAATTTAAAGTATAGAACATTTTAAAATCAATTTAAGCAGTTTACCTTCTTCTTATATGTTATAAACACCAACATGTTATAATATATGCTTTGAAACATAATATATATTCTACACGTACTATATCATGCAACATAATATACGCTTTGAAACAACAGAACTGAGTTGATATAATTTAGATAACAATATGCATATACTTTATAAACTTATACATAAACCTCAACATTGCAAATATATATAAACTATTATAAATATACAGATTATACAACTCATATAACTTATAAAACTAACATATTATCCAAACTGCAAACTCAAATATATTATATATATACAATAAAATATGTATGCAGACCCATAACAAATATCTACAACCAACATATTATTATAAGATTTCAAACATATATATAGTAACTAAATATACAACAATATATACGAACTGTTATATATACTTATGAAAGAGATCTATAAACAACATACATAAACTAAATACACTCACTGACCTAAGCTAGAGGGTTTGCAAGGTAAGTTGTCAAAGAGGAGGCTTTGCATGCTTGCTTGAGTGGGTGATCGCTTAAAGAAAGGCAGAGGAGGCAACTTGGTTAGGCCCAACAGAGAAGCTATCAGCGGGAAGAGCAATCGACAAAGCTTCGGCGAGATGGGTTGTGGGCTCATGGCGGTGGCCATGGGCACGGCAGTGAGGAGGTGTGGTCCAGGCGGCGTTGCGTCAGGGAGGTGCTCGGACTGGCATAGGAGCTAAGTCGTGTGGTTGGCGGTTGTTGGAGCATGGTTCGGTTAGGTCTGTAGTGACGGTCGCGCGTGAGTCGAGGAGGAGGTGATGGGCGAAAGTTGTGTGAAGGAGGAGCAGCTGGATATGGGTTCGAGATGGGTGGTGCCGGAGCGGTTGTGGAAGAAAGGCGAGGTGGCGGTAATAATGATCGGAGGGAGTGGAATGAAATAGAACAAGAGCAGGTTGCTTTCATATTTTTTTATTGCCAAAGTGAGAAGATGAAGGTAGCAAGAGAAGAGAACGTGACCAAAATCAAAAGACTGGAATGACAATCCTGTGCCAGTCCATTTTCTTCTTTTCAACTAGGGAATGGAGGAAGTCACGCATGAAATTTCAGAGAAATAAATGCAGATGGCCGTTGAAATTATACAGGGAAAATTTTGAATGGTAAAAAAAAAATAACGCGAAACAATAGACTCGAACGGGTACCGATACAGCTGACCGTTTACAAATTTCACCGCGTACCAGATTCCAAATTACCGAAATAATATGCTCTGACTATCAGCGCGACGAGACAATCAAAACGGCATACAGATATTGGTGGTTCGATTGAATTGTAAAATTCGAATTTTCTACCAGCGGAAAATGCAAGAAAAACACAGGAAAATAAGATCGACGGAGCTAAAGATGTCCGAATTTGAAAAAACGAAAAATAGCATTTGCTCAGAAGATGGTTTAGAATTTTTTTATGTTAAAATATTTAGGTTCTGAAAACATTTTCATCGCTTTTTAACTGATTAGATTGAAGTGAATTTGCGCACGAAATAAACTTTCATATTTTCGGACGAAAATTTACCAGTCACTATGCTTAACTAGAAGCATTCCAAATATCAATTTTAAAATTTTTTCGTTTTAAAATTTCACAAAATTTCAATCAATACGTTATTAAAACCGGTTAAATCTATGAGTTGTTACACTCTCCCCCACTCAAAACTTTTCGTCCTCGAAAAGGGAGGAGGTAGGAGAATAGAAACAACCAAAAGAAAATAGATTTAAATTCCAAAATAAACGATTAATTTAAACAATATAAATTTCAATTTAAATTAATTTATATTCAACAATTGACTTTTAAATTTAAGATTTTCATTAAATTGAGTTGATTTCTCATTTATAAATGTTAGATACGAATGATTTCTTTCAAATGAAATTCAATTCAAATTTAATTAATTCAATATACTCCCTAAAGTTGATTTAATTCAATTTATTAACTTTCATAACAAATTTTTCTTCTATTAATATCACCTACTATTTAACTTATTATTCTATTTATCTCCATAAATATTTTAACATTAAAATTTAAGTGAATAACATTTATTATACGCACTCACATTTTTATTTATAAAGACAATTTATATTGTATGTTATTTAATTTTCTTAAATTAACAATTTCAAAGATCATAAATTTGAATAGTCATTTATTATAATCATACTTTATTCGACAATTTAATTCTTTTTATTTCAAATTAATATTAAATTTATTCTACTTAATATATCTTATCACATTTATATTAAGTATATTTACATTTAATATAACTACCCAAATTTATTTAAAAATTCCTTTGATATCATTTTCTACTATATAATATTCAATTACATAGTTAACTTTTGAAAATTTAGGTAAGTTATATATGGAATGCAATTTGGTATTATACGAATAAAATTTCACAATTCAGTTATTCCTAGTTGAATATCTATTCAAAATCTTTGCCTCAATTTAAATTTGTAATCATCTTTAATTATAAATTTAAGAATTAAATTTTCGAGTAACTTCAAATTTACTTAGAGATAAATAAATATATATATAATATATCAAATCAGATTTAAATCATATCAATATATATTACAAATCAAATCATACTTTAAGAAATTCAAATCAATTTATTTTTCAAAACAAACCGTAGCAAAGCTACAAAATAGTCTCTCCATTTTTTTTTTGAAAATGAATGTCGATGATGCGGCCTTCATCACCGAAATTATTTTCGAGTGACTAAGCAAGAGAGCACTGATTTAAAACTTTAAAATTTCTTTGAAATAATTTCTGTTTGGAAGTAATATATTTTCTACAACTTAAAAACTAAAGTTGAAATCACCGAAAATTTTAAATTCTCAAATTCTTGATTCATTTCAAATTCCAAATAAATTATAACCAAATTTTATAAATTCATTTATTTATTTTATGAAATAGTACCCGATTTATAAAACAATAAATGAAAATTAAATTTTCCACATTTCGGACAACAGATTCATTACGTTTTAATTTCAGAAAAATTTATACTTAAATATAATATAATCATACAAAACTATTTTATTCACTAAATTCGAAAATACTATTGTGTCAGTTTGCTCTGTTCAAGTGTTTTGGAAATCCTATCGATAGCGTTGATCACACGAATCGATCGAAAACCCAAATCAACATCAACAACTCAAACAACACAATATATAAAACATCTTAAATATAAATTTACAAATACACTTCCTCACTCGACGATACAAGAATGGATGTCAAAGCAAGGACAGCGATTTAAATTTTTGATGGACTCAAATCAAAGAGAATTTTGATTCGAATACAAGTTCGGAAGAAAAGATAAGAAGACTCAATTAACAGAATCGGGAGATGGATAAGCGTATTTAATTCACGGGCAGCCTTAATCGGATCGACCGTGACTTAAAGAATAAGATCGATGCAGAATTCTGAGGCAAATCGTCATTCGATCTCAAGAGATGGAATTCAGGTATAGAAGGGAATAGATAGCATCGTAGACCGAGGACACAGAAATCTCCGGTAAATCAATGCCTATTGTAAAGGAGTTTCACCCTTTTACAAATCATTCGAAGTTTGGCGAGACCGCCAATTCATTATAAAGATCATTCGAAGTGGAGTTATGGGATGCTCCAAAATTTGAAAGAAGACGAATAGTGAGGGACACGAATAAATTTTGAAACCGCAGGGAACGTTCCAATATTCAAAGGAATCGAGTCAAAAGGAAGAGATTGAAACTCGAATGAGAGTGATTCTGTAAATACATTTACCCTATAAGCTAAGTTTTATCTAGAGCTACCAAAGCTCTGATACCAACTGTAACGACCCACTATTTTGGACTATTCGCATCCGCACATGTCGGACTTGGATAATTCAAAATACCGAATTGTTAATTTAAATTTGGCAAAACTCAGATATACAGTAAATAAACAATCACAGAATCATAGACATAGAGTAATAATATGCAGCGGAAACAAAAGAAAGTAGTTCATGAAGCTACTATATAAATAACAGAGTTAAATAAGTTGCAACAGAATTCTTGAATACAATAGTCGAATGCAATATCTGAATACATTTCTAGAACCAACTGGATATCTGAAAGCTGGATAGATAGCTGGATCTCCAAGTGAAGCTCTAACTCCAAAGGTGAGTCTCGAATACTGGTACACTCAGTCTGACCCGAGTGTTAAGCAAAACACAAAACACTCGAGTCAGGATTAACATTCTTATATCAATAAATCCAATTCAAGTGAAATAACAATTGAAATACAAGTAACTCAAAGGATGTTGGAATAACCATCCTCTAAGGATCCGTTAAACTATCTACTATGTAGTAATATAAGCTAGATAGATAATGTCTATCAGTAATATAAAATATCAAAATAGTGTTAAGGCGTTATCATTATCCCCCTTAATACATTTATATAAGTGTCATAGTCTATACAGCACTGTAAACTCCACCGTAAACTGGTAGGATATCAGGGAGTACTCCATAGGTATAACACAAAACAAATTCGTAGTGGTCGCGTATACAGCGATACAAGTATGACAAGGCACATGAGGCAATAACCAAGGTAGTGAAACTACCGTTTGCCTGATCCGGACTGGTGAATACGCATCGCCACAACGATCGCAACACCGCGAAACAACACTCCCAAAAGTACGAGGGTGCACCAATCAATAACAAGTAATGAGTAGTTTACGAAGAAGTGTGTTCGCTCGAGGTGGCTAACCCCATTTGGCCCGGCACGGCTCCTGTTTTAGTCAATTTCAATTTGACACAAGTGTCAAGGCTATCCATCATCGTTCTCTTTCTTCAGTCATCACATACATCGTTCCAACCACTTCATTCTGGATCACACTCCGCGTATAGTTATTAAAGTGGTTTTCAGTTTAGATACAGAGTATATCCATAACCGATTCCGGTCTCTTTAATAACTTTCGTAATTATTACGCCGATTGGTCGTTTTAATATATTTCCAACCAAATCAAATTTAATTTCAATTAGAACTCGTAAATCAACATTTATTCATCTTTCTAAACAATTTCCATAATTTACGTTTTAAAACTTTCAACTTACTGTTTCAAAATCATGAAATTCAATTTCAATTTTATTTAGTATAATACAAATATTGATTCAAGTTCGTATATAAGTTTCATTTCAAAATCATTTAAATTAATTTAATTTAACATTTAAGTCAAATTAAATTCATTAATCGATTTTATTCAATATTCATTAAGTAAATTTGTCATTCAAACAGTTTCTATTTCGTTTCCAATTTATTGAATCAATTATTTAAGTTCAACTCCTTTATATCAAAACTTACAAATTGCACTAAATTAAATTCGACAAATCAAATTCTTTACATTACAAGTCTTACCTTTATTCCAATAAAACACATTTTATTTATTGTTAAAGAAATTCAATTTCACTTATTTATTTATTTAGTTACAAATTTCAAAACTCAAATAAATAAGAAACTAAATTTCACATATTTAAGAAGTTCAATTTCACTTATTAACTTACTTAAAGAATTTTCCAAAACTTAATAAATTAAGAAAACCCAATTTCATTTATTAACGAAGTTCCAATTCACATATTCAAAAGTTCAATTTCTCTTATCAAAGAATTCAAATTTATTAAATTCTCAAATAATTCAATTTTATTTAATTATGAAATAATTTCAAAACTAAATTAATAAATTTAAACTTAATTATTAAATAATTCCACAACTCAATTATTCATTTCTTAAATTAAACAACGTTCTTCAATTAATTACTTTGTTAATATCTCGTTTCCGATTTTAAATGTTAACATTACTTTACATAAAATTTGAAATCCCAACTTCTTTTCAAACTTTATTATTTATTCAAATAAAATCTTTATTTTATTTTTAAATCAAATTATTGACCAATCGGGTTTTATTTAATTCTCTATCCTAGGTCAAGTTAAATTCGGGTTTATCATTTCAACCCGCTTTCATACCAATTCAAAAACCAAAGCATAGCAAAGGAAACTTGCACTGTGATAACAGGGATGGTGTCAAAGTAAATAAACAAGCAATAGCATCCATACATAACAATTCCACACTTATTCAAATAATCCCGAAATAATCGTATTAATTTACATTTGTTATTTATGCAAATTAATACAATTATTCCTAGAATCTACACTATCATTTCGTGTAGATTAAAGATTATTACTTTAATATTTGTACGGTTCTTCATTTGTCATTCAGTATTCAATTTCATACAACATCAATTTAAACAATAACATTTAAATGGTTCGAGGTGTATTTACCAAATTTCTACGTGTCAATTAATTCAACCTTTAAAGGGTCATATTATGCAAATGTCATCTAATCAAATTTAACATATATCAAATTTAACTATCCTTCGTCGATTTCAATTTTAAATTATTTATTACTTACTACATTAACTATTTAACGTCCAATGTAAACATCAAACAATCGATCAATTTACAACCAAACTGTATTATCATCGCATAAATAATTAGCAAATAATGGTGTCAGATGTCACAGGTGAACTGATACATGTAATAACATATATTTGACAGTGTGAATAACTAGCAGTCGCATATTCCAATTGTCATTTCAATTGAAATCAAATTTAAATAATAAAAGAATACTAATCGTGAGTGATTACTCACCTTTCGAGGCTAGAGAGACAAGAAGATGATACGGATACGCACACTGATACGGACACGAGCAAATTAAAAAAAAAGTGCCGCGACCAACCTGGACATTGGCAAAACAAGAGTAAGGCACGATGACTGGATTGGTGAAGATAAATATAAGTGGGATATACTACGTTAAATTAAATACATATAACAGAACATATTATATACTCTTTAAATGCTAACTCCTTTAAAATCTGCAAATTAATATGTAACATATAATCGAACTTACATACGTGTTATCCTAAAATCCAGATTTTATAATTAATATCAATTAAACTTAATGATATATACAACAACTATTCTGTATATTATAATAAAATCGAGCTTTATAGTAGTTATAATACAAATAACTCACACAAGAAAGTGCATGTAACATAAACTTATACGTACTGCTACATATATCAATTAATATAGATATCCCTTAATAAAAGCTACTATATAATAATTTATAAAATAATGTAAATATTTTATACATAGAAATCGAACAGTATTCTATACTTCATGTGTATGTTATATTCTTTAAATATAACCAACAAATCTATATAAACTTTAAGTAAACTGTCAGAACCATTTCATATGAAACTAATAAAATGCTTTCATGCTATCATACACTAATGTCACCTGCTATCTCCAAAAACCCAATAGAGTAATATATATACAACCGTACGTATATCAAAATAATATAATTCATGCATATATGCACAGAGAAGAGGTACAACCATAAAAAAAATACATCACTTTTTATATTTTTAAACTATTGCAAAACTGTATACACTGTTTAAATATGACCCAACAAACTACATTGTTCAAATATTATTTTATGCAACTGATATGATACAAATATAAACTCAAATAAATTACATAACTTATATACTTAACCCTTTAAAATCAGTATTTCTCACATATCTAAAGCAAGCAATTTAAAGTATAGAACATTTTAAAATCAATATAAACAGTTTTCCTTCTTCTTATATGTTATAAACAGCAACATGTTATAATATATGCTTTGAAACATAATATATGTTCTACACGTGCTATATCATGCAACATAATATATGCTTTGAAACAACAGAACTGAGGTGATATAATTTAGGTAACAATATGTATATACTTTATAAACTTATACATAAACCTCAGCATTGCAAATATATATAAACTATTATAAATATACAGATTATACAACTCATATAACTTATAAAACTAACATATTATCCAAACTGCAAACTCAAATATATTATATATATACAATAAAATATGTATGCAGACCCATAACAAATATATACAACCAACATATTATTATAAGATTTCAAACATATATATATATATAGTAACTAAATATACAACAATATATACGAACTGTTATATATATTTATGGAAGAGATCTATAAACAACATACATAAACTAAATACATTCACTGACCTAAGCTAGAGGGTTTGCAAGGTAAGTTGTCAAAGAGGAGGCTTTGCGTGCTTGCTTGAGTGGGTGATCGCTTAAAGAAAGGCGGAGGAGGCAACTTGGTTAGGCCCAGCAGAGAAGCTATCAGCGGGAAGAGCGGTCGACAAAGATTCGGCGAGATGGGTTGTGGGCTCATGGCTGTGGCCATGGGCACGGCAGTGAGGAGGTGTGGTCCAGGCAGCGTTGCGTCAGGGAGGTGTTCGGACTGGCATAGGAGCTGCGTCGGGTGGGTCATCGGCGGTTTTTGGAGCATGGTTCGGTTAGGTCTGTAGTGACGGTCGCGTGTGAGTCGAGGAGGAGGTGATGGGCGAAAGTTGTGTGAAGGAGGAGCAGCTGGATATGGGTTCGAGATGGGTGGTGCCGGAGCGGTTGTGGAAGAAAGGCGAGGTGGCGGTAATAATGATCGGAGGGAGTGGAATGAAATAGAACAAGAGCAGGTTGCTTTCATTTTTTTCTTCTATTGCCAAAGTGAGAAGATGAAGTTAACAAGAGAAGAGAATGTGACCAAAATCAAAAGACTGGAATTACAACCCTGTGCCAGTCCATTTTCTTCTTTTCAACTAGGGAATGGTGGAAGTCACGCACAAAATTTCAGAGAAATAAATGCAGATGGCTGTTGAAATTATACAGGAAAAATTTTGAATGTTAAAAAAAAACGCGAAACAATAGGCTCGAACGGGTACCGATACAGCTGACCGTTTACAAATTTCACCGCGTACCAGATTCCAAATTACCGAAATAATATACTCTGGCTATCAACACGACGAGACAATCAAAACGGCATACAGATATTGGTGGTTCGATTGAATTGTAAAAATTCGAATTTTCTACTAGCGTAAAATGCAAGAAAAACGCAGAAAAATAAGATCGACGGAGCTAAAGATGTCCGAATTTGAAAAATTGAAAAATAGCGTTTGCTCAGAAGATGGTTTGGAATTTTTCTATGTAAAAATATTTAGGTTCTGAAAACATTTTATTTCATCGCTTTTTAACTGATTAGATTGAAGTGAATTTGCGCACGAAATAAACTTTCATATTTTCAGACAAAAATTACCAGTTACTATGCTTAACTAGAAGCATTCCAAATATCAAATTTATATTTCAAAATTTTATCGTTTTAAAATTTCAAAAAATTTCAACCAATACATTATTAAAACCGGTTAAATTTACGGGTTGTTACACATTTGGCCGTGCGAGCTTGAAATGCGTAGAAATTAATTTTGGAATTTAATTAAAATAGTTGATTTTGAAAAGCTATTTTCTACATACGATCGAATTAGACCTCGAAACTAGTTCCATTGTGTTCGGAATGGGGGTAAAACATTATGAATGTCAGGCGACATGCTTTGTTTGGAGTTCGAAAATTTTAGGCGTTTAGTAGCTAGATATTTTCGAATATAATAACCCATATTTTCTTTCTCCTATCATCTCGTACACATCCGCATACAATCTGTCTCCCTTGTACATTTCCCCCTTCTTTTTAATAAGCTGTTTGAAATAAAAGAAAAAAAATATCAAACGAAAAAAAGTGACGCAATCGAAAAAAATCGAAACGGGATTTTTCTTTTCGATCTGGAATGGCGAAGGGGTGGAGCGCTCGCACGCACGCGAAGGAGGAGGCGGAAAACAGTAAGAGATCGGCACCTCGCCTGGAACTCGATGCGTGATCGACAGTCGCGACTCTAGGGTTTCGTTCCACGCGATTTATGGAGTTGGGCTTCTGGAAGTGGCAATAGTCATTCGAAGGGAAGTGCATCTATGCAAGTGCTAGCAATGTGGCGGTGGTTCGCCTAGAGCAGCGGTGGATGAGTTCGATCACATGGGTTGGGTTTCGGCTGTTTAGAAAATTTCGTGCGTCTGAACAGTGTGCGACTGAGAGAAGTATTTAGTTTCGTTTCTTTTTTTGATTTAAAGGTTAATAATTTTTTTGTTATATTCATAAATTTGTATTGCGCTCATACAAGGTCAGTTTCGGGTGAAACGGATAACATTCTGATCGTATCGAAGTCGTTTATAACTTGGAGTGGAATTGGAATTTATTTGAAGCTGAAATATTTTCAGTTTCAAATAAAAGGTGAGTGTTTTATAATGCTCACGATGTGCTATAATATTTTTATGTTCATTAAATTGAATTTATGAAGTAATATATTTTATTGAGTTGATTTATAATTTAACTAACATAAAAATTGACATCTGATTTGAACTGATAGAAATTTAAGTTAGACGGTTAATTTAAATTGGAATTAAATTACTAGTAAACTTCTGATTATTGATAACCAGTAAATTGTTGTGATATTTTGACTGTTGGATGGTTGATTTGATGGATGCTATTGGTTGATATTTTGGATGATTTGCTTGTTTATTTATTTTTATATATCATGTTATCATCTTATATATTATTTACAGTATATAAACCTGTAATCAAATTATTTCGAATAAACTAAGGGATAAGTTAAAATAATATACACCTATGACATTATTTTGGATTGAAACCATATATATATATATATATCTATCCCTGAATTAAATTGAAATAATTGATTCACTTGGCCATAGGGTAGAAAATTATATACGGACACCAGATTGGTTAAATTAGATGATTTTCATATCTTGACTTGAAATTATTTAAATTGATTTTGACTTATGAACTAAAATCAAATTTATGGAAATGGAATCATTTTTGAACTCAAGCTCGAAATGTTAAAAATGAACTTGTTGACAAAAATTGTTTTATGATTCGAGTTTAAAATTTTGAAGTATAATTGAGAAACTATTTGGATGATGGAAACTAAGTGATTTGAACTTTCACTCGAGCTTTGAAATAAATCCAAGTAAAAGTAATTTAAATGGATATTTTGAAATTTGAGCTCGGAATTGGATTATTTTAAAGATTTGAATCTTAAATTGAGTACTGAAGTTAAATTTAATTGAAGTGATTTACATCAACATTTTGAAAATCAAACTCGAACTTATACAAACTGAAATGGTTTAAAATTAAGAATTGAATTGAAATTAATTCAAATTCAAATTGGAATTGGATTGAAATTAATTGGAGTTGAAATTGAAATTGAATTAATTGGAATTGGAATCAAAATCGAAATTGATATGAATTAAAATTGGAATCGAAGTTAATTCGAGTTGAAATCAGAACTAAACCAATTTAAATGGAAATGAAAACTAGAATTGATTTGAACTGGAAGATTTGGAATTGAATCAGTTTGACTTTGAAACTATTTTCATATAAATTATTTTAATATAAACTATTTAATACCAATTTTTTTAAATATTCAAATTATTTTGATTTCCAAGCTATTTTACTATATAAGGATAATATACTAAGTGTAGTACGACGCTTGACTAAGCGTTGATAGTAAGGATAATATACTAAGTGTACTACAACGCTCGCCTAAGCAAGTATCATATCGTCACCTAAAAGATTATCCAAATTGTCACAAAACTAATCAAGAAGTCCTTTCCCTAACTATCCCAAGCTATCTTAACTATAATATACAATAAATAATTTTACAACAAGTAAAGATCATCCAAAATAATATTCGATTTCGGATCCAATCCTTTGTTCGCTTATAAGATTTGTTTTATTAAACTAAGGTCAGCCACTTGATTCCTCTAATGCAAATTCCGATTCAGTTCCTTGGTTCGACCATCGAAATTTTCTCACACGACTATAGTCGTGCTACAAAAATCTCTAGGTCACCCTAAGAATCTGACTCAAGTGCTCACCTTTAAGAATCGAGTGAGAAACCCTTGCCTAACTGGTGCAAATCACCTAGAACCCCTAAGATCAAACTAAGGATTAAGAATCGGTACATGACTGGACCGATCCTTATAAAACACCAATGCAATTCATGGGATTAATCCCATCACTTAAGATTTGCTGACACTAGGTTAAAAACTTAGAAGATGAATGAATCAATGCGAAATGTATAATCATTTACTTGGTCTTGCTCAGTTATGGGAAACCACCGGATCCTACTTGGATACAAAATCAAAGTCACACTTCAATGAACTGCCCACTCTACTCTAAAACCCATGCTTCAAGTTCAAGTGGAAATACTCTCGGTCATTGCACTTTAGCTTAACAGCTAAAGTTACCTACATAAGATTAATAATTACAAAGGAATTAACCTACACTATAAGGGGTCGAGTTTGGGATATGACTATGCAATAAATCCCAAATCCATGCATCAAGACCTTAGACAAGCTACCTTGCACACTTCAAAGAAGTAATAACCATTTCCACTTTAAATTTAGCCAATTGGTTAAATTGGCTAAAATACTCCCTTACAAACAAGCTACCCTATTGAAAATGGATGAAATGCTTAAGCTGCACGTCCCTTTCGATCTCAGAAATTAATCAAGACTCAAAGCGACATCTATGATCAATCCAAGTCATCACACGTTGGTCAAAGCCTTCTACTTCTATGCCCTAAGGGCTACATCACCTCCAACACCCACCGCGTCTATTGGAATGTTCACAGGTGGCGGGACATCCCATGCGGTATCCAAATAGTCTCTAAACCAAACAAGCATCTCAAAATTCCTATCGTTGGTCGCTCATGCACCCCCAACAACTTATATAGATAGCCTTAAACAAAGGTACCTTAGCAACTGAATAAATTTAAGTTCAAGAGATAAGTGGTGTATGCAACTTATATTGTAGAAATATATAATTAAGCTCTCTCAACGTGTCTTTACATGTCAGGTTGCTTAACTCAAATTGGTATACTTGGTCCCAAGTGTTGAGCTTAAGCTCTAATACAAACTATGACGACCTATCCTTCGTGATACCCTGAATCAATGTCGGATGGCAACGTCTGGATCCTGAATACCAAAAAAGATAATCTGTCAGGGTAAATTTTAAAACAAAACACCATGCTAAGGCTCATCTATAAAACCTCATAGTGGGAAGCTAACATATAATATACTGAAAATACATGAATAGGACATGATAAACAATATACAAGGGACTGTACAAGTAGAAGCAACTAAGTCAGAATATATTAACTCCATTCTTGTGAAGTTATGAATATAAAAACTGATATAACAATTCCATATACAAAATAGCCTGTCTACCATGCACTACATCACTAATAAGTGCATATATCCAATATATCGAATTCACATCTCTAGAATGCTCCAGCTATCCTGAAAGCCTGTCTCTAAAAGTACATGAGTCCCAAATTACTCAATCGTGTACCCGAGAGTTATCATGACATAAACAGACAAAGACAAAATATGGATAAAAAAAGCCCGGTGTAAGAGGAACTATCTCTAAGTACTTTATATACATGCAACTTATATACATCTAATAAACGTGAGCAAGGATCAATAGGTAATACTAATCATATATCGCCCTACTTTATCAACACACTAATAAGTCAGGATAATACACAATAGTGGTTCACTTATTGAAATAATACATACTATAACAAGCCAAGCTACTAAATATGAAAAACAAGTGTATGGGTAATACTACACTTCATAAGCAACAGTGCCATAGATCTCTTAATCCCTATTGAAACAATCGAAATGTAAAACAAATACAATGACATAACAAGGCTATTAACACCGCATCTCCATATCAAAATACGAATATCTATTGTTATCCCGCCTTTTGGCAAGGCCGAGATATCAAAGAACTGAGTACAAGTTCAAGGTTGAACGTCCTAGATGTCCAGTAAGCACAGGCTCAATATGGATATCGAGGAATTTTGTCCGAGTCCGGATCGGGCTATAATTAACAAGACATGATAAGCTGAGCCAATCCCGCATTCCAAATTTCAAGTCAATCCGAGTTGGTATGCTCAAGTTATGATCGATGCAAATTGAAGGTGATAACCCCATTTTCGTACCCATCACCAAGCCCCAGTTCGAATCCATCACCTTCGTATCCATCAGAGCAGCAGCGTCTTCGTATCCATCAAGGAATCCCAAGTCGTATCGATCTTATTCGTATCCATCAACAGAGCGTACGTTTAATATCGATCGGCCAGGACCTACTTCGCATCCATCCTTATGCCATACTTCGAGTCGATCGGTTTCGTATCGATCGATGAGTAGTATGCTTCGTACCGATCAATGACTGCTGCTGTTGGAATCCATCGAGTTGTGACTACTTCACATCCATCGGCTGTGACAAGTCGTTGTCTCGTATCGATCCACCTTTGTCAGTTCGAATCCATCTACAGAGCATGCATTAAGTATTGATCGGCTAAGGCCTGCTTCGCATCCATCAAGTACCTACCTGGTTCGTATCCATCGAAGAAAGTCCTTTTTCGCAACCATCAGCCTTCGTCACTTTGTATCCATCGATGTTGCCACTGCTCGTATCCATCGAGTTAACACTGCTTCGTGTCCATCAAGACGAATTGGATAACGACACTCGATAAAAATGAGGCGAGAACCATGGATGCGACATGGTCAAAACAGAGAGAAAGGTGGATCGGTTCGAAATACGCGCGCTATGTCATCTCAGAGACACGTGCAACCATCGATACGAGGGCATCGATTCAAAGCTGTGGAGTCAAACCAAACAGCCATCTGAGAAATCTCCACTCGTCTCAATCATATCTTGAGATCCACCAATCGAAATGCTATGAAATTTTCATAGGAGATTGCACACGAGCCAAGGAACATTCACACCAACTTTCAGCTCCATCGGACATGATCTTGATCGATATGAAATGATTTCGCATCGATCACAGATCGAGTCGAAACATTTTGGAATTGGTCGAGTGGGCCCCCTCACGTGCCAGAGCGAATCTCCTAGAGTTTGAGTGAAGTCTCAGCCTCCTATGCCTATAAATAGAGCCCCAGAGCCTACAGAAGAGGGAGCTTTTTGATTCTCAAGCGCCCAGACTCTGCTAGATCGAGATTTACACCATATTCTTGCTGTTGAATTCGAATTTCAAGTTGTATTTGGCTGTTGTTTGCTGTAATCACTTGTAATCATTGAAAGAGAATCAATAAAGTTGCAAAAACTTCATAGTGGACGTAGGCAACACGCCGAACCACTCTAAATCGCTTGTCTGTGCATTTACATTCCTATTGTTTGGAGTTTTTGTTAGATAATCCTCATTTTTAATTTATATTCTTCACTATTATCTCTTCAAAAACTTCCGAAGAGTGTTGTGCCCAATTTTGGTATAAACACTTTGGTGCTTTCACTGAGAAAACCCAGATTTTCTCCTGCTCGTTGGATCTATCGTCGATACCAGATTGAATAAATCTAAGAGAGAGATCCAGATCACTAATTCGAGTTCCTTCCCTTCTATTCAGATTTGCATAAAGTCTAAGAAAGGAATTCAACCTTCAAGATGGTTAACACAAGGACCACCTCTAACACTGTCAATCAAGAAGACCAGGATAGACAGAATCCTGCACCACTACCTCCCTCTAACCAAGACACTACGGACACTCGGAACCATCAGGTTCGGTTACCCGACAAGAGTTCCTGCTGCTGCTTCAAGAGCTGACCCAAAGTCAGCAACAACTAACAGAACAGCTACATGCCAATGCCGAGCTAACCAACCAGCTGAACCGCCAAAAGCGAAGGAGATCCAAGAGAGATCATGCTTCTCGCTCCTCCAGCGAAAGTTCTTCCTCTTCTTATTATCATCATCGATCTCCGCGACCTCGACTGGATGGGAGTCACATACAAACTGCTGGATATTAACCGGCAATGATCGATGGACAGCTGAGAGTTGGTCCATCAGCCAGTTTCCAAACCAGGCCCCCATCCCAACGGGGTGCCGCTCCTCACTACACCACAGAATACCACGCCACGACCGTCACAGTTGAACCAGGGGTCGATGCCCAAAATCAGTCAAACCTGGACCGTCGTTAGCATGGGCGTACTCCTGAACCGTACATCCTAGAGGACTATGAGCCAAGGAGGCAAGATGTGGACTGTCGACAGCATCCGGTCCAACCTCATAATATGGAACGCAATCACACTTCGGCACAAGCCGCACAGAATATACAAATGCCGGATCTTCCGACCATGATACGTCAGATGATCTGTAAGAGCCAGGAACTCACGAATGATGACTGGGGAATCTCTAGAAGTCACACTCCTTTTACGGACGATATTCTTACCGCTGAACCCCCGCGACGATTCAGGATGTTGACTCTACCCATGTACAAGGGAAACTCCGACCCCAACCAACATATTTTGAAATATGAATGGCGGTGAGCGCTGCTAGAGCTGATGATGCAGTGAAGTTCCGTAGTTTCCCCATCTCCTTAGAGGGCATCATTACCATGTGGTTCACCCGACTGCCACCTCGATCCATTTCCTCCTTCGACCAGTTGGCCACAAAATTTGTTGAGCAATTCCGCATGCACGTCGCAAGGCCGAAAGATGTCAACACTCTATCTAGCGTCACCCAAGACCTTGGAGAGACGCCCAGACACTACTTAGAGAGATTCCATGCTGCATGTGCGGAAATCAGCAATCCGAACGATAACTCCATTCTTATGGCGTTGACAAAGGGGATTGACCTCGATTCTGAGTTTGGCAAATGGTTGGCTGGAAAACCACCTCCATCATTGGACCGTTTCTATGCCAAGACGACTCAATTCCTAAGAAGGGAAGATGCAAAACAGTCTAGGAAGCAGACTGATGCAGGGCCAAGCATGGAAGGGATCCAAAGATATGTCACGATCAGACAGTACGGTGAGAGTTTCGAAAAAGTTCAGTTGAACGTTCAAAAAAAACTCGACGAAGGGAGGACGTGAATCAAAATAGAAAGCGAGATCAAAATCGTGGCCCACAGCACAAGAATCCTATATTTGACAGTTACACTCCTTTGAATACATCACTGGAGAACTTGAATTTACAAACCTGTAATACAGTTCAATACAAAAAACTTGCTCCAAAACCATCGTCAGAAAGACAAATCCAGACGGGAAAATTTTGCAGGTTTCATGAAAGCTACAGGCACAATACGAATGAATGTCTTCATTTGCAAGATCTCATGGAAAAATTGATTAAAGAAAGAATGCTGGAACAGTTTGTGCGGGCACCACAGCCTGGAGGAGCGGGCCTATCGAATCAAAATAATGAACTTGATCGATCGAGACAGGAGGACTCTACCTGTCCCGGCTGGAGATTAGTGATAAACGTCGTTAGTGGCGGACCTACTTTGTCAGGAGCCTGGAACGACGAGGATCTTCGTCACTGTTACACATGACAGGCTTTATTTATTCTATGAATACTTTGCAATTTTCTTTGCATTCTAAGGTTTGAATTTGTAATAAGGCACTGACTTTGCCATGTTTTTCCGTTCCAGCAATAAATTACTATCTCTTCAAGCTAGAGCTGTGATTCACCGAATGCGACATTCAACAATCACGACGCACGAAGAGCTAAGTTCTATAGCACGATGGAATTTATTCAAATAGCGAGTGACAGTGATACGAACGGCCACTCACTAAGTGAAACCTCAGCTCGAGGGGCAAGCCATCACATCAAAGGCCGAACTGGACCGACACACGACAGTCCTATAACTAACTCCAAATTCCCAGAGTGTGAATTGGAGTATAAACATCAAATCTAAGTCCCGAAAGTGTGGACCGGAGTATAAAAACCAACTCCAAATTCCCAGAGCGTGAATTGGAGTATAAACATCAACTCTAGGTTCCCAGAGTGCGAACCAGAGCATAAACACTAACTCCAAACTCCCAGAGTGCGAGTTGGAGTATAAACATATAAATGCGGTTCCGAAGAGGGTGGACCCGTCCGCCTAACGACTTCGGCCGTATCCTAACCAAGTTTGAGGAGGATGGACCCGTCCGTCTAATGACCTTGCTTGTTTACTCGGGGTGGATGCGATTCGACCATCCACGATCCGGATAAATCCATCATTCCTAGAGTGTGAACGAATTCATAAAAAGCCCAAACAAATGTGACTGACCATCTGTCGGCTAACACCAAGTTCCCAGAGCGTGAATTGGAGTATAAACATCATTTCTAGGTTCCCGGAATGCGAACCGAAATGTACATGCTAACTCCAAAATCCCAGAGCGTGAATTGGAGTAAAAACATCGGTTCTAGGTTTCCAGAGTGCGAACCGAAATATAATGCTAACTCCAAATTCCCAGAGCATGAATTGGAGTATAAACATCAGTTCCAGGTTCCCGGAGTGTGAACCGAAATAGAAATGCTAACTCCAAATTCCCAGAGCGTGAATTGGAGTATAAACATCAATTCCAGGTTCCCGGAGTGCGAACCAAAATACAAATGCCAACTCCAAATTCCCAGAGCATGAAGTGGAGTATAAACATCAATTCCAGGTTCCTGGAGCGCGAACCGAAATATAAATGTCGACTCCAAATTCCCAGAGTGCGAATTAGAGTACAAATACCAAGTCAAAGTTCCTGGAGTGCGAACTGTGCTACAAACATCGATAACTCTTGAATTCCCAGAGTGCGAACCAGATTATCGATCACAGATTATCCTATGTCCCCGAAGTGTGGACATGTGCTCAAGATTTGCGATAGGTGCGATTTACCACCGAAATACAAATACTGGTCCCCGGAGCTGGGGACAAAAGCTTAAGTGTTAATCACTAACTGAAGCGATACAATGTCCAAAATTCAACTCATTCATCAATTACGACGTGTGATCAAGATTTTCAGGCTTGGCAAATAAAACGAGCTCAACTTGAAGGTAAAAACACCAAAGTATACTGGACTGAAAGTCAAATACTGCAAATACTTAAGCACAAAAGAAATGAGAGTTGAAGCAAAGAAACTAAATGTCATTTCAACTAACTGCATGTGAAGATTCATGTACAAGTTATTCCAAAAAAATCCTACTAGCGGTGGGCCGAGCCTGCATCTATACATGACCTATGAAAGAAAAATAAAAGCAACCTCCTAACTACCAAAAATGCTCCAAAGGAGGCTTATCTACCTTTTCTTCTTCGGCTTTTTCTTCGACGCGGAACCACTGGAACCGCTAACAGTCTTTTGCTTTGAGCCCTTACCCTTTGGCGGATCATCCTCTGATAAAGGCATGATATCGACATCTTCCTCCGAACTTGAACTTAAAGGAATATTCTCTTAGGGAGGAGTCGGAAGAGTCGGATCTGCAATCGGGGGCGGTTTGGACACTCTCGTATCAACCAGTGTCCTCTCGGGTGACATCATCACAAGTGGAGACGGACCTGGCGCCGTCACTCCACCCTCAGAATCATCGCCGCGAGCCCCCGCCTCCATCTTAGCGTTAATTTCGGCCAAAATCTTTGCTTCATGAGCGGCACGGGCTTCACGATAGGCAGTGTTGGATTGTTAAGAAACAATGGGAGTAGGTGGGAACGCGCCAAGAACGAATGGCATGTCCGCAAAAAGATCGCTGCTTTGACCTAGGAGCTCGTTCATCATCTGCTCGTCCAAAGATAGCGAGCTCCCCTGTGTCATCTCCGTCGACGCAACCGCAGTTGTGATGATCGCCTCAGTAGTGATGGCCTCCTGCACTTGATGTGACTCTTAGATTGCAGGAGGCGCTGTCAGTGTAATTTCGCTCACCGGACAATGAAGAAAAGAAGTTGCCAGAACACACTTTAAAAACAAGCCCTTTACTTCAAATACACACGACATTTGTTCAGAGTACCTTCTTCAGTTCGACTTGCGGCTGGCTGAACAGCTTCAGATGAATACTCCCTAATAAGAGATAAGCATGGATGTTCAGGGTCGTAGGCCAGGACGGGCAGGGGCTCGACAACTGGAGTGGACTCGGATCGAGATGAAGTTATAATCTCAGAACTTGTAGCAGAATGCTTGATTCCGGAACCTTCCCCAGTTTCTAAGTGCTGGGTGCCCAATCTCTCTCTCGCATGAAAGATCGTAGAATCATGGAGAACTTCCTTTTCGTCTTCACTCAATATACGGTTCTCCAGCTCGAATTCGTCAAGGGCACCACCCGACAGCACCGCCTTCTCTTCCTCGACCACCAAGTTCCAGGCGTTGTATAAATGTGTCGAGTAATCATCAAGCCAAGCCAGATTCCTGTGTCTCAACACATTGGCGTTATAAGTGATGAGAAACTCTTCAATCTCCGTCTCGAGCTTGATCTCTGCCTACCGAACTTTCTCATCAACTCCGGCCTCCATCTCGCGGACCTTTTCCATGGCCGCATATCTTTCCCTCCGAAACTCCACCGCCTGATCGCACGCTTCCTGTGCAGAAACGTTGGCGACGTCCCTCTCCTTCATGATTTTCAAAACTTTGGCCTTAAACTCATTTAGCTCCTTCAGGGCCGCATCCCGCTCGGCGGTTACGATGGTGTTTTGGTGACCTATGTCCTCCACCATGACGTAATGCTCACGCTTCATCCTTTCCATCGCCGCCTGGGCCTCATCGGCTTTTTTAAGAGCCTCAATCTATGATTTGCGAGAAGACTCGGCCTCACTATTGAGCGCCTGAATAATTCGGTCTTTTTGACCAAGTTCTTTCTCCAACTTCTCAATCATGACCGCCCGGTCAAAGGCCACCTTTGACGCCTTTTTCGACCATTCTTGATACTGAAAAAATATATCGGCGATGTAATCATGCACTATGGGTTCAACCGGCGATGGTACCATTTTTAACCGCGGAGGGAAGAAAAAACCATCGAAGCAAATATCAGGAAAATCTTTCTTCAGCTGAGCAAGCCTCGCTGCTCCTTCCCCCGAAGGCTCGGTCAGTACCTGCTCTGTTGTTGCGAGGGCCACAATCTCAGCCCTACGGTGAGTTTCAGACCTTGACGATTGGGAGGACGGCTTGTGTCGCGGAGCCTCGGAAGGTCGTGAGGCATAGGCAGGAGGTTGTGCAGAGACTCTGGGAGGCGTACGAGATCAAGACCGATAACTATACTCTTTATCTCTGTCAGAGCGTTTGTGACTCGAGTACCCCTGCTCATAGTCTATGTCTCCTTCTCTCCTATATGATTCATAATATGATGAAGACTTGCATTTGCTGCAAAGACTGCCAAGCATCGAGCTTCGACCAGACATGGTATATACGAATCAAAACGGAGACAAAGGTTACTAATCTCTCACAGTGAGCATATTACATTCAAAAATCGTGTGGTTCCATGACGTGTGTATGTCTGTGCAACGCTCCGACCAACCGAATGTGTCAACCGCGCTAGTGGGGAGAGGCTCACTTCAAACTAAGGCTTGTGAAAGTTCGTCCAATCCGACATCTTGCCGCAAGGACACATCGTCCGAAATTGGAAGATCGACGAGCCCTTCATAAAGATTCTTAGTTCTTGGGGATGACATCTCCGAAATTCTAATTCCGGAGGAGGGTCGGGACGTGACAACAGATTTCCATCTTCCCTTTTTAGATGGCTTAACAATGGCTTCCTTGCCTTTTCTCAGCTCTACGATATCCTAGGCAACATCCGCAGGTTCGCCAACGGTTCCTCATCGGTGTGAGTTTTTTCGGAGTCAGCCTCCTCAATTATGACAACTCTAGGCTTTCTTCGTTTAACTCGTTCTTTCGAGGCAGTCCTTAAAGCACCATCGAGCATTATACTTTGTCTTCGCTCGATCAGCCCAAGAATCCTAAGATTCCTATCCGTCAAGAGCAAATAGATATTCCTCTCTTCGCTTGGGACCTCTTGGAGGACCCAAACTATCTCCTTGAAACATTTACCTTTAGGTCGTTGGATTATGTCTGAAAAGTAAAAGAGACGTGAGTCCGAATTCATCTATATATGTCTTATCAACTACCCGAGAAGGCGGCAATACACACGTCTAAATAGCCACCGCCTAGCAAATCCTGGGGGGCATCTAACATAGAACCACTCCGTCTTGAAGTAGCTCAGTCTAGTCCAAAACCCGTTAATCACTTTGCAGTTTCTTACTGCTTCCAGGAATGTGAAATATGGACTATCAGTTCGACTCTTGAAGTTGAACAAGTAACTGATCTCAATCGGGTTCGGTGGTTGATAAAGATACTCCATAAATGCATGAACAAGCTATTGAGCGAGACATATCCGTTCGGGTGTAGCTGAGAGGGGGCTATCCCCAAAAATGACAATATTTCTCTTATATACTGGTTAAATGGAGGGAGTGTCCCAGCTGCACACGCATGACGATTGAATGCGGTATATCCCTCAGGTGGATTGTGCGGTCTGTCGCTTGGTCCTGGCAATAATACGTCGTCCATCGACAGACCATGCCTTAAGCATATTCTTCCTAGCATATCTTCCAAAATATTGGACGGAACAGAGTTTGATGGGCTACTGATAAAGGATGCGTCAGGTAACTCGTCCAGGGCTGGATCGATGATTTCAGCCTCAATGTCCGGTATTTCAAGACTAGGAGGAGTCGAACTCTGAGTTTCTTGCGGTTGCGAGCTTGAAGTTTCCATAACTAGCTAACTCACGAGAAATCATCATTAGACGCTGGAGAGCCCGTGTGTTCCCCTCGTGTAAAGTGTGTGTTGTGCAGTGCTGTGCATTACTTGGATAAATTTTGCAGAGTTAAAGAAAATATGCAAACGACAAAGCTTCAAAGTCTAGTTATAATGACCGTCATCGCTGACCGTCATCGCCAAATCATCAAAATGTTGGCAATCGATCCGGATTAAAGTTGTTATGGTTCCATCGACGAGCTTCGAAAGGTAGTCAAGTATGCAGTTTAACTATCATGTCCAGATATGCAAGAATGAAGCTCGTCGGAATTATGCTAAAGAGTGTCAAATTTTCGTATCCATCATGGGAGTGTTCAAATCGATCGTAGGAAGCTCATTCGAATCCATCGGGATACAAGTTCGAATCGATCCCAGGGAACATGTTTCGAATCGATCGCCAAGGACCGAGTTCGTATCGATCAAAATAGGATGACTTTGAATCGATCCTTGATCGCCTGGTTCGTATCGATCAGGAAGATCTCAGCTTAACATCGATCACGTTCGAGTCGATACTTTTCGTATCGAAGATAAAGGTAAAATTCGTATCGATCTAAAGCTGAGAACTTCGAAGCACCGTTAACATATTTTTCGTATCGATCATTTCGTGTCGATACAGTCCACCACCATAGCAATCGGTACGAACTGCATCACCTCCATTGGAATATTCCAGGTATCGATGCGAAATCCAAGGAGAAATACCACCGCCTTCATCCATTCGAACGCAAGCCCCCAGATCGATTCATTTTTTGCCTTTTCCACTCTTTCTTCTCCAATCTACAGGAACATCCCCATGGCCATTTACGACCGAGCTTTGAACCAGATCTGGTTTTACCAATTGCCAGAATGGATAATTGGTGAAGAAGGAGTGGATCTAAGATAACTTCGTCGTTTGGATTCGTGGTTGATTACCTAATTTAAAGTTGGAATTCGAAGATTTGGAGGGTTGAATTTGATCGAGTCAAAAGCACAACACTGTTATTCTCTCTCAAGTTTCTGGATCGACGTGAAAAGTTGATGGCGTAGTAAAAAAGTAAAAAGTGAAAATTGCCGAAGTCCAGGGTATTTATATGGAGCTTAGGGGGAACCGGGTCGATTCGCCTCCCGGTCCACATGGCCGGTTGCAACCAATCAACCCATGGATCAAGTCGAGTCCTCTGTTCGAATCCATCTGACAAAGAATTTCTATCGGTTCGAAATGGGCGATGAATCCATCGATACAAAACACACGGCGAGGACGGCTGAAGATGATGGAGCCCATCGACTCGAAGCCCTTGTTCGCATCGACGAGTTCGCAACTCCATCCACTGCACATCGATACGAACAGCGATTTTGTATCCATCATAACTTATGCACTGCCCGTCGATACGAACAACGATTTCGTATCCATCATAACTTATCCACTAGCATCGATACGAATTGAGAATCGCCTATCCGTGACAAACCGCATGGTTCATGGATACGAAAAGAGTGATGAACGTCCATCACTGCCGAACATATCGATGCGAGAACAATTTTTCAGACTTCTATATCGATCCAGGAGAGGAACGATAAGAAGGAACGCTAAAAAAACTGTCAATCGCTGTTGCAACTCAAATTTCACGTCGGTTCAGGAGAGGATCGACACGAAATTCAACACAAGAGAACTGACAATGACTCGTGAGCGTGCAACGTTAATGAGAGTCAGGTTAATATATGTGCATATGTCAAAACAATATCTTATTTTCAGCATTAACAGGAATTGGATATTCATTTAATAACGATTACGGTGACAAACAGCTAAGCACTATCATACAGCAGTCAGTTATAGCAACGCAAGGTTACAACCTTCGACAAAAGAGCAATGGCTGTTCAGAGTGAAGACTGCAGCTTTTCAAAGCACGTCATGTTTCTACAAGATGTACTTTGGGGGGCAAATGTTATCCCGCCATTTGGCAAGGCCGAGATATCAAAGAATTGAGTACAAGCTCAAGCTTGAACGTCCTAGATGTCCAGTAAGCACAGACTCACACTGAATATCGATGAATTTTGTCCGAGTTCGGATTGAGCTATAATTAACAAGACAGGACAAGATGAGCCATGGAAGCCTGCATTCCAAATTTCAAGTCAATCCGAGTTCATATGCTCAAGTTATGATCGATGCAAATTGAAGGTGATAACCCCATTTTCGTACCCATCACCAAGCCCCAGTTCGAATCCATCACCTTCATATCCATCAGAGCGGCAGCGTCTTCGTATCCATCAAGGAACTCCAAGTTGTATCGATCTCATTCGTATCCATCAACAGAGCGTACGTTTTGTATCGATCGGCCAGGTCCTACTTCGCATCCATCCTTATGCCATACTTCGAGTCGATCGGTTTCGTATCGATCGATGAGTAGTATGCTTTGTATCGATCAATGACTGCTGCTGTTCGAATCCATCGAGTTATGACTACTTTGCATCCATCAGCTGTGACAAGTCGTTGTCTCGTATCCATCCACCTTTGTCAGTTCGAATCCATCTACAGAGCAGGCATTACGTATTGATCGACTAAGGCCTCCTTCGCATCCATCAAGTACCTACCTGGTTCGTATCCATCGAAGAAAGTCTTTTTTCACAACCATCAGCCTCCATCACTTCATATCCATCGATGTTGCCGCTGCTCATATCCATCGAGTTAACACTGCTTCGTGTCCATCAACATGAATTGGATAATGACACTCGATACAAACGAGGCGAGAACCATGGATGCGACACGGTCAAACCGGAGAGCAAGGTGGATCGGTTCGAAATACGCGCGCTACGTCATCTCAGAGACACGTGCAACCATCGATACGAGGGCATCGGTTCGAAGCTATGGAGTCGAACCAAACAGCCATCCGAGAAATCTCCACTCATCTCGATCATATCTCGAGATCCACCGATCCAAATGCTATGAAATTTTCATAGGAGATTGCACATGAGCCAAGGAACATTCACACCAACTTTTAGCTCCATCGGACATGATCTTGATCGATATGAAATGATTTCGTATCGATCGCAGATCGAGTTGAAACATTTTGGAATTGGTCGAGTGGGCCCCTCATGTCCCAGAGCGAATCTTCCGAAGTTTGAACGAAGTCTCAGCCTCCTACGCCTATAAATAGAGCCCCAGAGCCTATAGAAGAGGGAGCTTTTTTATTCTCAAGCGCCCAGACTCTGTCGGATCAAGATTTACACCATATTCTTGATATTGTATTCGACTTTCAAGTTGTATTTGGATGTTGTTTGCTGTAATCACTTGTAATAATTGAAAGAGAATCAATAAAGTTGCAAAAACTTCATAATGGACGTAGGCAACACGCCGAACCACTCTAAATCGCTTGTCTGTGCATTTACATTCCTGTTGTTTAGAGTTTTTGTTAGATAATCCTCATTTTTAATTTATATTCTTCACTATTATCTCTTCAAAAAATTTAGAAGAGTGTTGTGCCCAATTTTGGTACAAACATCTATAACCGATATCGATGTCGAATTTCCATTAGCACCAAGGAGTTCAATTGAGAGCCACAGCTGACTTTTGGACATCTTTGAAAATCAATGTCTTAAAAGAAGTTGGCATATAGGTCCTATCGCAATACCTATTCGTACTACAAAATAGTATGTGCCTACTCTAGACTAGCCTCTAAATCTCTCTTCACCCATGCTTTGGGACCACATCTGTAGGTCATGTCTTCTCAATGGTATAATGGATTTCCCCACTAGTGTTAATCCTTTCGTTTGTCTACACCAACATATCAGAATCGTATGTAAAAGATAAACCCACATGCAACTTCCAACATGTACACACCACACCAAAGTATTGCCATCCCCATGTAGATCATGATTCGTTCTTGAAGTGTGTCCCACTACCCTGTTTTCTTAAATCAGGCAGACTAAACCAATATACATAAATTGCCCAAACTGAGCATATATAATTATATATATCACTTGAAACACATATTTATACATCTGTATAACATATTTAGTCCATTATTCGGTAACCCCAAGTCGGGCATACCGAATAATACATACTTTTAAATTGCGTATCGTGATACCGAATTGTCATTAACAACCAAAGAGACCTATAGATAGCCATAATTGACTTGTTCTCCCCCGAAAACTAACACCTCAAATGAAGTTAGGATGTAGATTCTTTCGTATCACCCATCCATTCTACAGAATAGTATATGACTTATTCTAGACTGACATCTCAATCTCTCTCTGCCCTTGCTCCAGGATCATGTTTGCAGGTTGTGTCGTATCAACAAAACAATGAATTCCATGCACCAATCTGTATCCCCAAGTCGGACATACCAAAATTATATATAAAAGCTTTAAATTGTATACAAATAAAGATATATAGAATATAGTAACCCCAAGTCGTGTATACTAGAACTATGTTTATACATATATGCATAAATAAATAATATAAATCGTATGTAGGGGTGTGTGTGTGTGCACGCGTATAACCAGTTCATCTATATAGAGCTAATTAATACATATCATGCACATTTACATAAGCAAAGGCAATATACAACCAAAGTAACAAATTTATCGTCTCAATATCAATAACAATTCACACATACAATTAATATAAACAATTCAACAAAAAATGCATCTTAATTAAGTCACCAATCTAATAATTATATCTTCCGTGTATTTTAAAGAAGTCTCACACTTATTTTATAAAATAATGCACTTGCCTACCAACCATTTCATAACTTATTTTCAATTAATTCTTCTATTTAAAATTAAGTTTAGCTATCAATAAGACCTTAAAATATTATATACCTCATGTATATAGTTTCTATACACACACATACCCATATATCTCAAATCAGTTCTTCCGGTATAATGTTAATAAATTACATTATTACAATATTCGAGATTTTATAACCTTAATCAAACCCTATTAAATAATATAACATTTCTTTGCCATATCTAACTTCTCAAATCAACTTTATAGATGGTTAGAAAATTATTGATTTACACTATAATAAGCCAATATCAAGGCCAAATAAACTTCAAAGCCAATTTAATACAAGTTTAACATGACTGAATCATTATTTTAGCCTTATAACATATTTTAAAGGTCATACTTCTAATTTCGAATTAGTAAGAAAATATATAATATATTTCTATCACTAATATAACTTCAAATTAAAGTTCTAATTAATTTACAACCATGTTATAAATTTATATCAATTCCATGTAATCATATTCAAAATGAAAAGAACATAGTATTTATATATACAGGATCTCAATCAATTATCCCGAATATTGATAACAAAATATATAATAATATTTCTGTCATTGATCTAACTAGATATTAGAGTTTAATTAATTTATAACCATGTTATAAATTAGTATCAACTCCATCCATCTCTATTTAATATGAATATGAACAATATCAAACATATGGGATCTTAATCAATTATCCTGAATATTCACTCAAACCAATCTAATCAAATGAGGAAATAATCTCACATATATACACACATATATATTATTCTACCTCTTTTAGGTAATATTTACAATATATATAATTATAGAAATTTGTACTGAAATATAAATTCAGAGTTATAATTCCACTCATCGAAGCTATAAATTCCCAAGTATCTGGATCCAGTCCAAGCCCACACCATATTGTAGATAATCTTAATACAAGTGAAATTATATAAAACACATCTCGATTGGACCTCTTATACCAAAGATACAAATTTAGTATGGAAGGAGATTAATTAAAATACTCACTTTAATTAACTTAGTAACTATAACACCCTGTTGTTAAGCGATAATTAATTAATAGATAATTATTAAAGCTCAAAAATAAAATTTCGCTAATGTCAAAATTTGGCTATGAAACTTGCACTGTTGTGTTCGTGGTGATTTTTCGATCAATTTTCATTTACATAGTTTTTTGATCGAAGTCCAAACGAAAAAGTCATTAACGTTTGAAGATTTTGGATCAAAAATAATTGTATATAAGTAAGGAAATAAGTATTATTAATTAATGTTAACCTAATGTTAACCAACACTTAGCCGCTAAGCAATAATAACGTAATCAGATCGAATAAAATAAGTTGTAGAAGGAAACAAATCGAACAAAAATCACCAACTAACATATATAGTGACCGATTGACTCCATCATTGGGACAGGTCGACCTCGTCATTAAGACTAGTCGACCGCTAGCGGTCGATATGTGGTACATCGATGGTAGATATTGAACCTAGGCGTTGATGCTAAAAATGGCACAATACCCAAAAACCTGTAGAAATATCAAGATCAAGCAAAAAATAACTGCAAAGCTATAAGAACACTAAGATTTTTATAGTATTTCATCAATCTCTGGCCTACATTAACTTCATATTTTGTGTATTAGAGGTTTAAGAGTCACCGGCACAAGGGATTTACTGATATAAAGCCTATAATATCAAATAATAGTTTCCTAAGTGACTTTAATAGATGAGAGATAAGAGATGATGAAGAAGAAGTGCTGAAAATCCAAGAAGAAGCCCCTCCAATATGTAGGTAGTTCGCTATTTATAGGGAAACCGCCTAGTAAAACAGATGGCTCATAAGATATGAAGTCCAGATCCAAGTCCAAAGGTATTAGAGAGCATTTGGTGGCCTATTCATTAATTAAACCACTCAGTACCAAGAGGTTTGTGTTGGTGGACACTCTTTCATTCTCTTCCATTCTGCTTCCTATCTCCGATCTATTAGGTTTCAAACACTTTTCCTCGATGATTGAGTTGTTCCCAATAACGTCCTTGATATTTCTTATTGTTTCTAGGTTTCTTTGCTTTCCTCCCAAAATTCCTTAGAGTTGATCGTTAATTCTTAGAGAAAAGCATTTCATGGCAATCATTTGAGGTTGTGTTTTATGAACCAATGATTCAGGAAGTCTAGAATAGAGTAAAATGCTTTTGGTATCAAGTAGTCCACTTTGCTCTATTTTCTTTGAAACTTGTTGAGTTCAATCTTAAATCCCCTCCAAACAATTCTCAAGTCCATGAACCGTTTGGTCTTCATCTTGATGTTCTAATTCCAGTTGAAAATCTGCTTGGTCAAAAAGCCAGTTAACACTTGCCCCCAAGTATGCCTTATGAATTTAAGGTGGCTTTGCACAAGAATAAGTTTTTGTAGCTACCGACTTCTAGAAGTCAAGCTATCCAGCCATCCATTAATTCAGGTTGTGGCAAATCATCTAATTCCTTTGGATTCTCCGACAAATCCATAGTCACTCCAGACCATCATAGCTAAGGACTCTAGCCCTGCTTACGTGTTAGATATAAATCATAATCAGTTCATATTCATCCAAAGTTGTCATATTGTACCTCAAAATCATCCATGTTCGCCTGAGATTTATCTATTTTACTCTAATTACAAGGAATTCAAATCCTAATATCGGGTCGATGTTCATTCTAGGGTTTGGTCTTACCAGATTGTTTATTATCCAATCCAGGGTTTGATCTTTCCAGATCATTTATAATCCAAACTTGTTTTTAATCTTTTCCAGATCGTTTATCATCTAATCTAGGGTTCAATCTCTCTAGATCATTTATCATCCAATCTTGGGTTTGATCTCTTCGAATCCTTGTCGAGTTCAATCTACCTGCTCTTCGGCAAGGGGACTCAACGTCCAAGCAAGTCCATCCGCTCACTCACTAGTATAGGACTTATTTTTCATCTCTTTGGATCCTTGATGTGTGCAGTTTGCTCAATCTTTGATGAGAGGGCCCAACGTCTAAGCAAGTCAATCTTCTTACTCTCTTATTAGGAGACTTACTTCTTGCGATCATTGCCCCGTCTCTCCAGACGGGACTACCGTAATCAATATCAGTCATCACATTCAAGTGGTTTATAAAATCCTAATCAATTTAAAGGGGTCATCGTTCTTTGTTGCTTCTTCCTAATCGGTGTCGGTCATCACTCATGAAGCCTAAGTCGGGGAATTTAGCAGATATGAAATCATCTAATCCTTTCAAGGATCACCTTCGGACTTCCAACTTAGAGCATGTCTAGGGACCTATCAAGATCCCGTATATGTGTAAGCGATACTGTTGTAATATTGCATCATTTATTTTAAACAAAGCAAGGTAAGGGAATCGAACCTCACTTGAATCCATCTCGATTATGGGATTATCATCCAATGGAAGTCTCTGATCCATAACTTCATTTTGCCCCCTATTCCTATGGCAAGCTTTTGGGACTAGCTCCTATTGTTGTGCATTCGGATCCAATCTATCTCTTTGACTATGGCATCACTCATTTTAGGCATTATAGCTCATTCTAGATCTAAATCGATCATGCTCCTGAATAAATTCCTTTCAGTACCAGCTGGTTCTACTAGTAGGGCATTACTCCAGTTTACTCTGTTCCAACTTCAAATGCTCCCGCATTGGTTTCTGGCCTTAGGTTTTGAATTATAGATCTTTGATTGTTCTTTATTGTTCCATCCTTTTGAAAAGTCCATCTAGAATTTCCTTCATCATTCTCTCCATCTCGTCTTTAGTTACGTAGATGGATGGGTTGGAATTTGATGACATCCCCCGGTTGCCCCATGCTCTGGTTGACTTCCTCCAATTATAGATCTAGTGTTAGGCCTCTTCATCATCTCCAAACTTCAAATCCAAGCTTTAGGTTGTGAAATTTGAGTCCTGAGTTCAATTCTCAATGAAAGCACCAAAATGTTGACACCAATAATGGAACAACACTCAGAAACCTGTAGAAATATCAAGATCTGGCAGGAAATAAATGAAATGCAATAAGGACATCATGATTTTATAGTGGTTTGGCAATCTCCAACCTCTGTCCACTTTGCATTTTGTTTGTTAGAGATTCTAGAATCACTAGTCCAAGAGATTTATTGATATAATGTCTAAAACAACAAACAATAGCTTTTAAGTGGCTCCAATGGAGGATAGATAGGAGATGAAGAAGGAGAAGTTCCAAAAGTTCAAGAAAAATAAGAAGTCCCCTCCAAGTTGCAGGTAGCTTGCTATTTATAGGGAAACCACCTAATAGAACCAAAGGCCCGTGAGATATGAAGACCATATCCAAGTCCCAAGGTATAGGAGAGCATTTATAGGCCTGGTCATCAATTGAAACCACTCATTACCAAGAGGTTCCTCTTAGTATCGAGAGGTTTATGTTGATGGAAACTCCTCCTTTCTCTTCCACTGTGCTTCCTATCTCTGATCTGTTGCATTCCAAACACTTTCCTTGACTATTGAGTTGTTTCGAATTACTTCCCTTACATTGCTTGCTTTTCCTGCTTTTTTTGTTTTCCTCCTAAAAATCCATAGAGTCGCTCATATTTTCTAAGAGCAAATGTAACGACCTGTAAATTTTATTAGTTTTAAATAATATATTTAACTGAAATTTTTTGAATTTTTAAATGATTGAATTTTGAAATAAAAATTTAATATTGAAATATGTCTATTTAAACATAAAATGGTAAATTTTCATCTGGTAATATGGAAGTTTATTTTCTTGTGTAATTTTTTTTAATTTACATCAGTCAAATTTAATGATAATAAAATATTTTTCAAAACCTGAACATTTTTATAGAATAAATTTGTAAATCATCTTCTGAGTGAGACATCATTTTTTGTTTCTCCAAATTTGGACTATTATTGCTCCGTTTATCCTATTTCTGACAAATTTGCAGCATTTTCGGTACCGATTATCGACTCTTGATAGAATGATCGTAGCACTGATATCTGTATACCGTTTTGATCATCTCGTCGTGTTGATCTCTATGACATATTCACTTCTGTGTTTTGGGGTCTGGTACATCACGAAATCAGTAAAATAATTTTCGTATTGGTTCAACATTCAACCTTTAGGCTTCCCATTCCTTTCACATTCCCACGTCTATTTACCAATGGCCATTAGCAATAATGATTTTTCTAAAAATTCGACGTATTAGTTCCATATTCCCACTATATTCTTTTATACATCGGTTCACATGCTTTAGCTTCCCTTATTCTTCGTTTTGAACAAAAACGAAAAAGAAAGATTTATTAACCATTCGCTTATTTTGTTCTGAGAGAACAAATAAAATCTCCTCCTTGAAGCACAACTTCGACCCCTTAACCCGTCCCCAACCTCAGACCTAACACTCCCTTAGGCCTATCCTCCATCGTCAATTGCTGATCATTCCACGTCGCTTGCCAAGGATCCAGTGTCGCCTGTTCTCCACCTTCAATAACCGATCCTTCGCCTTATCCACGCTCGGCCTCTCCCACTCCCGCACTCTCTCTTTCTAGCTCGCAAACCCATTTTTATCCTCCGTTCTTTTCCTGTCGACTTTCCAACTAGCCAACCATCATGCTTCCTCTTGATACCCCGCGTCATAGTCGAGTCTACATCGAGCCACTCTCTCCTCACTCCGCATGCATCACCTCGGAAGCAGGAATCTACTTGCATTCATTCGTATATAAGTGAACTTTATATATTTGTATTTGTATAGTTAAATGTCGTATATACATTATTTTATATATACCTAAATTCTGTTGAAATTTTTTTTACATACATATATTTTTCAGTAGTTATAGCTTAGGCATATTTATATAAGCTTATACTTACATGTTGTATAGTTTATATATAGAGAGCCGGGTTATATTGATTTATATATATATATATATATATATATATATATGTGCGTATAATAGTTTATATTAGTAAATTGCTAGAACAATATATAGATGGTTACAATATATTTTACTGTAAAAGAAGTACATATGGGTTATGTATATTATACTACAGTTACGATATGTAAGTTGTAAAATGTCAGTTTATATATTGGGTAAGCTCTGTTTCAATTTTTATTTTGTGTTTTCCTGTAGTTGTACAATAGTTGGAGATATATAAAGGTGCATATATATACTTTATATATATTATGAAAGTCAGTGCATTTTGTCTTGCATACAAATTATATATATAGTAGTATCTGGCTTTCGCATGATATATATGATATAAAGTGGTCTTAGAAAGTTACTGTTCACAGTTTTCATGTCCATATTTGTTTTTTTTTTGAATTGGATAAGTATCAAATGTGTACAGTTAGTTATCTTGATTCTTAAATATATATTGATATCTTGATATATACATATATAAATTTATATAGTCTGCATATTTTCTGTGTACTTGCATTTATTTAATATATGAGTTATCTGCATATATATGAAGAGTTTTGGCAATTTTATAATAAGCTTTTTATATATACATTAGTTATATAAAACTATTGAATTTTAATGTATAGATTTATAATAGATCACGTAGATATGCTGCTGTTATATATGTAATGTGTATATATATATACACACATATAATGTTTTCCATATATGTAAACCTATGAGTTTCTAAAATTTGTTTGTTCGTGTATATATGTAGGTTATGTTAATATTTTGAAATGTAAATATTTTATGACATATTTTGTGTCTGAAATCTGTTAAATATATAAGGATGTAAATATATAACTATTTTATAAAATAATGATTTTTAAATATATCTATGATGATATTCTGTTTGATATGTGTTAAAATAAAAAACATTGATATGTATAAGTTTGAATATGTTTAGGTATAATTATTGGATATAAATTATATATATATATATATACTTTGATTGTATATTTGAGTTTTCAAAATAGTGACTTTGAATTTTATTTAATATTGCCTTAAATTAAAATATTAATTTAGGGAAAATTAATATTATATATATTCTCTGTTTATATCAAATCGATTGATTTTCTCATCGATTCCTATCTATCAGCTTCGTCCTTCAAATACACTTTCAGCATACTTCACTTTGAGATTGTGGTTTGGATTGTTCGATTATCTAAATCATTATCCAATTCGTAGCTTATTGTGTCTCAAACTCCTCTAGCCTCGAAAGGTGAGTAATCACTCATGATTAACGTTCTTATATTTATTAAATTTGATTTCAATTGAAACGACAATTGAAATATGCTGTTATTTGTTATTTACATTGCTATATATATGCTACCTATTCACCTATGGCATCTAACACCATTATCTGTTGTTTATATTGATGATATATGCATGTTATATTATTGTCATATCTGTTATCACTCTGCAAGTTCCTTGCTAGTATCGAATTCCCTTTGGGTTCAAATGATACATACCCGAACGATCTCTAGAATAGGAGAAAATCATTATGGGTTGAAATGATAAACATAAGCGATTTTCATTTGAATTAAATTTGGATTGCGGGTTGAAATGATATATACCCGTATATAAATTTAAATTGCGGATTGAAATGCTAAATATCCTTATCACTTGATCATAGGATTGAAAATTATATACAGGCACCGTTGGTCAATATATATATTTTAAAATGATTTCTGAGGTTTTGTAATTGAATTTATGTAAGAACTACAATCAAATAAGTTTGATTTGAAATTTAATAAAATTTGGGATTTTGAAGATATGATTTTATAACTTGATTTTGATTAAAAACGATTTGAGTGAATATTTCAAATTTACATTAATTGAAAATGGTATATTTATTTTTGTTTAAATTTGAAATTAGAAGTTTTATTTAAATGTTATTTGAAGGATTAAGTAAATATTTCAAAATAAATAATAGTAAATTGAATTTGATATATATATATATATATATATATATATATATATGAAATTATCAAATTTAGTTTTGAAAATGTTTGAATATTTAAATCTTTGAAAATATTGAAATTGAAATGGTTTATTTTATGGTTTAAAATCTGTATTTGAAATCGATATAATTTTGAAATGGTTTATTATGAAACTAGAATAAACTGAAATTGATGATTTGAGATTTGATTAAATTTGAATTTTGAAATTTGAGCTGATTCGAGTTGATTTGGATTCGATTTGTGAGATTTGAGGAAACTATTTTATCATATAAAGTACTTTTAAATGATATTTAGAACTATTTTATAGTTTACCTTAAATTATTTTAGTACAAACTCTTTTAATATGGATCATTTTAATGTAAATTATTTTTAATATAAACTATTTTAATATACTAACTATTTTAGCAATAACTATTTTAACTTATAACTCTTTTATATAAACTATTTTGCTTTATAAACTATATTATATATACTTTTTTAATATCTAAACTGTTTAAGTGGAGGAAGTTATGTTTTCAAGGTTATGAATTTCAAAGTATTACGATTTTTAAATTATGATTTCCAAAGTGTTATAATTTCAAGTGTTTGGTTTCGAAAGTGTTATAACTTTGAAAGTGCTATGATTTTGAAGAAGGATATATTTGAAATGGAAATGATATAGTATTTGGTCTTGAAATAGAAATGATGTTGTATTGATATGGTTTTGAAATGGAAATGATATTTTAGTTTTAAAGTATAAACTATTTTGAAATGATCGCGGTGTTATAATAACGTTTGGTTGTTAAAGAGACCGGGATCGGAAGTTGTCGTACTCTCTGCCAACTTCGAAAACCACTTTAACAACCTTGTACGTGGAGGAGATTCCAAAATGTAGTAGGATGGTGACAACGATCCTATATGAGGTATATACGTGGACCCGACTCCCGTGAGTTGGCATAAGGTGGCTAAAACAGGAGCAATCGACGGGCCAAGTGAGGTAGCTCCTCCGATCGGACACACTCCTTCGATACTATATTTTGACTTTGTGATTTATTTGGTGGCCACTTTTGATTTTTGATTTGGGAGTGTGACTCGAGGTGGGCAGTCGTGGCTACTATGCATTACCACCAGCCCGGAAGTGCAATTGGTATATCTACCCTAGCAATGCCTAGTTGTGCCATGTCACCTAACCTAGCGCGTCTTATATGAGTTTGATTTGTGTATCCTCTGGTAGCCTCCCGATCTGGAGGTATTACGGTACTGTATAGACTATTGACACTATAAAATGTGTTAAGGGGGATATGGGTAACGCCTTAACGCTATTTTAATAGTTCACTTTACTTTAGACATTATTATAATAGCATATATTACTACATAGTAGATAGTTTAACAGATCCTTAGAGGATGGTTATCCCAAACATCCTTTGAGCTACTTGTATTTCAGTTGTTATTTCACTTGAGTTGGATTTATTGATATAAGAACGTTAATCCTGACTCGAGTGTTTTGTGTTTTTCTTTACGCTCGGGTCAGACTGAGTGATACAGCTTTTAAGACTGGAGTTGAAGCTTCATTTGGAGATCCATCCACATCTTTTCAGCGTGCCGTCATTCAGTTGATTCCAATGATGTATCTGATCTTGTATTTGACTATTGTATTTGAAACTTCTATTGTATCTTATTTAACTCTGATATATATAGTAGCTTCATGAACTACTATTCATTTTGTTTCTGCTGCATATTGTATATTACACTGTGTTTGTGATTCCGTGATTTATTTATTTACTGTATATGCTAAGTTTTCCAAATATAAATTAACAATCTGGTATTTTGACCAATTCAAATCCGGCATGTGTGGATGCGAATGATTGAAAATATTAGGATGTTACAGCAAATCACTCAACGGTAATTAGGGTTACACTTCAAGTAACATTGGTTTATAGTTCCAAAATGGAGCATAAAGCTCTCGGTATCGAGTGGTCTGCTTTGCTCCATTTTCTTCAAAACTTATTGAGTTTAATCTTCTTGCCTTCCAAACATGTTCTCAGGTCCGTAAATCATTTCATCTTCATCTTGATGATCTAATTCTAGTTGAATCCGCTTGGTCAAAAAGCTGGTTAACACTAGGCTAAACGACCGAGATTTAATATAATCCAGTTTAACGGTTGGGATTGCTTCAAACCCTCATAAATACAGACCAAGATCCACACTTTTCTTCACATATTTTTTGAATCAACAGTGAAGCTCTACCATTTTCTTTTCTCCATAAATACTAAAAAAATTGCATAAACTATAATATATATACATATATATATATATATACATACATATATATATATATATATATATATATATATATATATATATATATCTGTATGTATGTGTTTGCACCAAAAATGGGCACAACACTCTTCGAAAGTTTTTTCAAGAGATAAAAGTGAAGGATATAAACTTAAAAGGTAGATTATCTAACAAAAGCTCCAAAATCTGATAAGTAAATGCAAAGACACAAACAATTTAGAGTGGTTCGGCGTGCTGCCTACGTCCTCTATGAAGTTTTTATGGCTTTATTGATTCTCTTTCAACGATTACACATGACTACAGCGAACAACAGTAGATTACAACTGGAAATTCGAGTACAACAGCAGGATTAGGATGCAAAGCTCGATCCGGCAGAGTCTTGACGCTTGAGAATCAAAAGATCCATTTTTTGTAGGCTCTGGGCTCTAATTATAGGCGTAGGAGGCTGATATTTTACTCAAACTTCGGGAGACTCCTTCTGGCAGTTGAGTGGGCCCACGCGATCGATACCGGGAAGTTTCGACTCGATCTCTGATCGATACGTACTCAATTCGTATCGATCAAGATGGTGTCCAATGGAGTCGAAACTTGGTGGGAACATTCCTTAGCGTGTATGTAATCTTCTATGAAAATTTCATGGCATTTGGACTTGGGGATCTCGAGTTATGATCGATACAAGATTGAGTTCTTCGGTTGGCTATCTGGCTCGAATCCTTGGCTTCGAATCGGTCTTCTTCGAATCGATAGTGCATTTGACCATGTGGCGACGTGGCGTGCACTCCTTGCACCGATCCTCCTTTTGCTCCGAGTTGGCCGTGTCGCATCCATGAACTTTGCCTCGTTTGTATCGATGACCGTTGAGTATTTTGAACCGATGGAGATACCCTAATTCGTATCGATAGAGGTAGCCTCGTTCGCAACCATCGATCCAGACCTAGTTCGTATCGATCAAAGTCGCTACCAATCGATGGATACGAACAAGCAATGCTATGCTGGATTCCAATAGGTGGCAATGTTGCATGGCTTGATGGTTACGAATAATGAATATCCAATGGATACGAAGTACAGCCACCTGATGGATACGAACTAGAGATGATTGATGGATTCGAATATGACTTTCCAGCCGATGGATGCGAAGTAGGTGATAGACGAATGAACGAAGTGAGATTGCCTGATGGACACGAGGTTGATCGATGCGAAGGGGATGGATATGAAGATGCGGTCATTCTGATCGATGTGAATTCGATGGATTCGAATTAAGGTGTGAGGATAGATACGAACCATATCAATGCGAACCAAGGCTTTACTGATGGATTCGAATTAAGGCGTGATGACGGATACGATCCATATCGATGCGAACTAAGGCTTTACTGATGGTTACGAAACTAAGGCCATTTCTTCCAACTTGCATCGATCATGACTTGGTCATACGAACTCTGATTGACCTGAAATTTGGAACGCTGGCTTTTATGGCTTCGCTTGTCGTATCTTGCCGATTGTAGCCTGATCCGGTCTCGGACAAAATTCATCGATATCCATAGTGAAACTGTGCGTACTCGATATTCAGGATGAGTGATCCTTTGATTTCCATTCAGTTCTTTGATATCTCGGCCTTGCCAAAAGGCGGGATAACATTTGCCCCCCAAAGTACGTCTTGTGGAAACATGACATGCTTTGAAAAGCTGCAGTCTTCACTCTGAGCAGTTATCGCTTTTCCGTTGAAGGTTGTAACCTTGAGTTGCTGTAACTGATTACTGTACGATAGTGTTTAGCAGTTTGTTGCCGTAATCGTTGTTAGATGAATATCCAATTCCTGTCAATGCTGAAAATTGAATATTAGCTTGTCATACACGCATATATGTTAACCTAACTCTTGTTGATGTTGCACGTTCACGAGTCTTTGTCAGTTTTCTCGTATCGAATTCCGTATCGATCCTCTCCTGAATCGATGTGAAACTCGAGTTGTGACAACGCTTAATGGCCGTTTTGGATGATCCTTCGTGTCGATTCTCTCCTGAATCGATATAGAAGTTTGAAAAGTTGCTCTCGCATTGATGGACTTTGCATTGATGTATGCGACATGGATATTTTGCATCGATGTGCATGAGCTCTAATGGATACAAAATTAGCTTTCATATCGGTGGTAGTAATGGATTCGAATAGAATAGTTTGCAACGATGGACCGTGAATGGAGATGTGAAATCGTCCATCCGATCGAAGATTTCAAATCGATGGAACTCAATCGGCCCCAGAGCTATCACCAATGTGTACTTCGTATCGATGGATCCACTGACCATTTCGAATCGATAGGAGCTTGGGCGAATGGACTGGGCGTTCGTCTCGATGTGATAGTTGACCTGTAGTGACCGGTCATGTTGACTGGGAGGCAAATCGGTTTTTTCCTTTACTTCGGTCCATATAAATACCAAGGGTTCGGTCATTTCTCACTTTTTACTTTTCACTGCTGCCTTCTTTACTTCCTGCATTCGCATCGATTCACAAGCTTGAGAAAAGAAGAACTGCACGTTGCTTTCGAATCGACCAAATACAGCCTTTTAATCCTTCGAATTCAATTTTAATCAAGGTAATTAATTGACTATGACTAAATCCAACGGAGTTCGATCTCAGATCCATTCCACCCTTGCTGATTACCAATTCCGGCAACATTAAGGCCAGATCTAGGCCAAAGCTTGGTCGTGGGTGGCCATGGAGATGCTCCTATTGATTGGAGAAGGAGTGTGGAGAAGAAAGGTCTGATCCTTGCCTTGTGTCGATCTTGGGCGCTTGTGTCGAATCGATGCAGACGATAACATTTTATCTTGGAGTTCGCATCGATCCCAGGAATTTTAAGGTAAATGATATAGTTCGTATCGACCAAGATGGTGGGAAATCGTGTCGATCTGTGATGATCGATGCGAAAACTAGGCTAGCGATCGGTGCGAAACCCTCGGCTTTAGATCGATTCGAAATACACTCTTACGATCGATACGAAAAGTATCGATTCGAACGTGATTGATGCGAAGCTGAGGCCTTCCTGACCGATACGAACCTAAAAACCGGGGATCAATTCGAAATTATTGATCTTGATCGATACGAACTCAAATGTTGATGATCGATTCGAAGTGAGCTCCTAGTGATCGATACGAACTTGAATCTTGATGGATACGAGTAAGTCCCCTGTGATCGATTCGAACTCACCCCGTAATGGATACGAAATTTTGATCACTTGATAGCATGATTCCGACGAGCTTTATTATTGCATATCTGGACTTAACTGTTAAACTGCATACTTGACTGCCTTTCGAAGCTCATCGATGCAACTTTAACTTAGCAAAGTGATAAGAAATTTTCATACAGATCGATTGCTAACATCGAGATGTTACGGTTGTGACGGTCAGCGATGACGGTCACTCCATCCGGATTTCGAAGTCTTATTGTCGTTTGCATACTTCCTTTAACTCAGCAGAATCTTTTCAAGTAATGAACAGCACCACACTTCACAACACACACTTTACACCGAGGGAACGCATGGGCTCTTTACCGTATAATGATGATTTTTCATGAGTTATTTAGTTATGGAAACTCCAAGCTCGCAGCCACAAGAAATTCAGAGTTTAACTCCTCTAGCAATCGATATATCGGACATTGAGGCCGAAGTCATTGGCCCTGCCCTGGACGAAGCTCCTGACGCATCTCTCATCAATAGTCCACTAGACTCGGTTTCGTCCAATATTTCAGAAGACATGCTAGGGAGAATATGCCTACGACACAGTTTGTCGATGGATGACGTACTACTGCCAGGACCAAACGACAGACCGCACAATCCACCGGAGGGGTATACCGCATTTAATTGCCATGCGTGCGCAGTAGGGACGTTCCCCCCATTCAATCAACATATAAGAGAAGTGTCGTCTTTTCTTGGGATCGCTCTGTCCCAGCTACACCCAAATGGATACGCTCTGCTGAACAATTTGTTCATTGTATTTATGGAGTATCTTTACCGACCACTGCTTCCGACTGAGATCAGATATTTATTCGACTTCAAAAGTCGAACAGATAGCCCATCCTTCACATTCCTAGAGGGAGTGAGAAATTGCCAAGTAGTCACGGGATCTTGGACCAGGCTGAGCTACTTCAAGACGGAGTGGTTTTATGTTTCGGTGCCCTCCAGGATTTGCTAGTAGATGGTTGTTTAGACATGAGTATTGCTATCTTCTTGAATAGTTGACAGGATGGTTATAGTTGAAATCAAACTATATTTCTTTCTCTTTGCAGCCATAATTCAGCGACCGAAGGTGCTCGTTATAAGAAGATAGTCCGGGTTCTCCAAGAAGTCCCAAGCGAAGAGAGGAACATCAACTTGGTTTGATGGATAGGAACCTTAGAATTCTAAGGCTGATCGAGCGGAGACAGAGTATAAGGCTCGAGGGCACACTAAGGACTATCTCGAGGGAACGAGTCAAGCGCAAGAAACCCAGGGTTGTCATAATTGAGGAAGTTGATTCAAAAAGAACCCATACTGATGACGAACCTTTGGTTGAACCTACAGACGCGGTCCAGGACTCTGACGAAAAGAGAAAAGGCAAGGCCGCTGCTTTTAAACAATCCAAATCCAGGAGATGGAAGTCGGTGGTCATGTCTCGGCCCAGTTCTGGAGTTAGAGTTTTGGAGGCTACTCCCCCTCGAGCGGAAAACCTCTTCGAAGGGCTCGCCGATCTCCCAATTCTGGACTATGTATCCTTCCAACATGATGCCAGATTGGATGAACTTCAAAACGCTTTAGATTTAAGCGAGTCTCTTCCCACTAATGTGATCGACACTTCTGGTTGGTCGGGGGGTTGCACATACATACACGCTTCACGACACTACATGATTTCTGACCGTAAGTTGCCTTTTTTGTAAGATTACTAACTTCGTTCTTGTTTTACTTCATATATACGATGTCTCGCCGTGGTTCCATGCTTGGCAGCCTACGAAATACCCGTCGGTCTTCATCATATTACGATTTACGCCGAAGACAAGGAGACAGGGACTATAATCAGGGGTGCCCTAGTCAGGAACAGTCTGACGGAGATAGGGGGTATGTACACCGATCTCAGTCTCATTCACCCCTCCCAGAGCTCCTGCACTGCCTTCAGTTCATGTTTCACGGCCTCCTGAAACTTCACGGCATAAGCCGCATTCTCATACTCCACAGTCCGACTCTCATCGCAGAACTGAAGTAGCGGACCCTTCAACTACTGCACAGGCCCTCGTCGAGCCTACCGGGGAAGGAGCGATTAGGCTCGCTCAATTGAAAAAGGATTTTCTCGACATCTGTTTGATGGCTACGTCTTTCCCCTACGCTTGAAAAGAATTCCGACGTCGGCTGAACACACAGTGCACTATTATGTCGCGAATATATTCTTCTAGTATAAGGAGTGGTCGAAAGCTGCACAAAAAGCATCGAAGGTGGCGTTTAAGCGGGAAGCTACCATTGAGAGGTTGGAGAAAGAGCTTTCTCATAAAGACCGGATCATCCAAGTACTCAATAACGAGGCTGAGTCTTCTCGCAAGTCTGAGATAGAAGCTCTTAAGAAGGCCGACGATGCCAATTGGCCATGGATAGGATGAAACGGGAACACTATGCCATAGTGGAAGACATGGGCCACAAGAACACCATCGTCACTGCTAAGCGGGATGCAACCCTTAAAGAGCTCAATGAGCTTAAGTCTAAGTTCTTTGAAATCATAAAGGAAAAAGATGCTGCTAACTTCTCCATATAAGAAGCATGCGATCAAGAAGTGGTGCTTCAAAGGGAGAGAGATGCGGCCATGGAAAAGGTCCACGAGGTTGAGGCTGAAGTTGATGAAAAGGTTCGGCTAGCGGAAACCAGGCTTGAGGCTGACATAGAGGAGCTTCTCGTCACTTATAATGCCAATGTACTAAGACACAGGAATCTGGCTTTGCTTGACGATTACTCGACACATCTATACAACGCCTGGAATTTGCAGGTTGAAGAAGAATAGGCGGTGCAGTCGGGGGGGTGCCTTCGACGAATTTGAGCTGGAGAACCGTATATTGAGCGAAGATGAAAAGAAGGTTCTTCATGACTCTATGATTTCTCATACAGGAGAGAGACTGGGCACCCAGCACTTAGAAATTGGCGAGGGCTCAGGCGTCGCACATCAAGTTACAAGTTCTAAAATGGTTACCTCATCTGGGTCCGAGTTGGTCCCAGTGATTGAGCCGCTACTCGTCCCAACCTACGACCCGGAACAACCACACCTAAGGGAGCACTCTTCTGAAGCTGTTCAGCCAGCCATGAGTCAAGTTAAGGAAGGTACTCTGCACAAATCTCGTGTGTATCTGAAATGAAGGACTTGTTTTGGAAGTGTGTTCTAACAACTTCTTTTCTTCCTCGTCTAATGACCGAAATTACGTTGACAGCGCCTCCCGCAATTGAGGAATCACATCAAGTGCAGGAAGCCATCATTACCGAGGCGACCACCACAACAACGACTGTACCCATTGGAGTAACGCACGAGAGCTCAATCTTTTTTGATGAGCAGATGATGAACGAGCTCCTTGGCCGACAGAGCAACCCCTTTGCGGACTTACCATTTATCCTTAGTGGATTTCTGCCTACTTCTAGCGCTTCGACACAGGCCACTGCTGCCCCCAGCGAAGCTCGATCTGCTCGCGAGGAAGAGATACTGGCTAAGATCAACGCCGAGCTGGTGGCAGCCACGCAAGGCATTATTTCAGGGAGTGGAACGGCGACACTTGGCCCAACCCCACTCAGAATGATATTTCCGGGGGTACACTCATTAATACTAGTGTATCCATTCCGCCCCTGACTGTAGATTCGATTCCTCCGACTCCTCCTGTGGGAAGCATTTCCATAGACTCAAATTCGGAGGAGGATATCGACATTATGCCTCCGGCTGGATATGATCCGCCAAAGAGTAAAGGCTCAAAGCGCAAGATCACTAGTGGCTCTGGCGGATCCGCACTTAAGAGGAAGCCAAAGAAGGTCAAGGAGTAGATAAGCCTTTCCGGCGCAATTTTTGATAGCTAGGAACTTGTCTTTCTTTTATAGGTCGTGTATAGATGCGGGTTCAGCCCCCGCTAGTAGGAATTTTTTGGAATAACTTGTATACGAATCTTCACATACAATTAGTTGAAATGAAATTTTGTTTCTTGGCTTTAACTTTCATTTCTTTTATGCTTAAGTATTGCATTATTTGGATTTCGGTTTAGTGTGCTTATGGAGTTTCAGCCTTTGAGTTGAGTTCATTCCATTTGTCAAGTCTGAAAATCATGAGTACAGGTTGTAACGAGAGATTGAGTTGGCCTTTTGACGTTGCACCACCTCGGTCAACGATCAACACTTAAGCTTTGCCCCCAGTCTAGGGGATAAGTTACAAATATCAGCTAGCAACCGCCGGTTATCTCTATCTTCCGAGTTTAACATTGTTAGGCTGATGCATAAACAAGTGATAGTTGAATGATTGAATCACATTCGCTTACTTATAAATAGTTACATCCACACTCTGGGGATCAGCATTTGCATTTTGACAGTCAATCATGTCTGTTGAAGTTCTTTAAGTACATATCCACACTCTGGGGACATGAGTTGGTTTAGGAGTGGTCGTTCGCACTCGAGTTACGTTTTCACTTCATCCACACTCTAGGGACTTAAGGATTATTTGCGATCGATAATCTGGTTCGTGCTCTGGGAACCGGAGGCTATCGACATTTGTAATTTAGTTCGCACTCCGGGAACTTGAACTTTGCGTTTATACTCCAATTCGCACTCTGGGAATGTGGAGCTAGCATCTATGCTTTGGTTCGCACTCCGGGAACCTGAAGTTGATGTTTATACTCCAATTTGCGCTCTGGGAACTTGGAGTTGGCCGATAGATGGTCAGTCACATCTATTTAGGCTTTTTAGGAATTCATTCACACTCCGAGAACGATGGATTTATCAGAATTGTGGATGGTCGGATCACATCCACCCCGAGTTAACAAACGAGGTTGTTAGATGGATTGGTCCATCCTCCTCTAACTTGGTTAGGATACGGCCGAAGTCGTTAGGTGAACGGATCCACCCTCTTCGAAACCGCATTTATGAGTTTTATACTCCAACTCACACTCTGGGAGTTTGGAGTTGGCTGACAAACGGTCAATCACGTTTGTTTAGGAATTTGGATTACGTTCGCACTCTGGGAATGATAGAATTATCGGAATCGTGGATGGTGAATTCACATCCACCCCGAGTCGACAAGCGAGGTCGTTAGATGGACGGATCCATCCTCCTCGAACTTGTTTAGGATACAGTCGAAGTTGTTAGGTGGACGGGTCCACCCTCTTCGAAGCCGCGTTTATAAGTTTTATACTCCAACTCATACTCTGGGAGTTTGGAGTTAGTGTTTATACTCCGGTTCGCACTCTGGGAACCTAGAGTTGATGTTTATACTCCAATTCGTGCTCTGGGAATTTGAAGTTAGTTATAGGATCGTCGTGTGTCGGTCCATCTCAGCCTTTAATGTGATGGCTTACTCCCGAGCTTGGGTTTCACTTAGTGAGTGGCCGGTCGTATCACAGTCACTTGCTATTTGAATAAATTCCATCGTATGATAGAACTTAGCTCTTCATGCGTTGTGATAGTTGAATGTCATTCAGTGATTCACAACTCTAACTTTAAGAGATGGCAATTTATTGCTGGAACAGAAAAACATGGCAAAGTCAGTGCCTTATTACAAATTCGAACTTCAAAATGCAAAGACAAATTGCAAAGGATTTATAGACTAAATAGATAAAGCCTGTCATGTGTAGCAGTGACGAAGATCCTCGTCGTTCCAGGCTCTTGACAAAGTGGGACCGCCACTAACAGCATTTGTTACTAATCTCCCGCCGGCACGGGCGGGCTCCTTCCGTCTCTCCCGATCGGGCGTATTATTCTGATTTGAAGGGCCTTCTCCTTCAGGCTGCAGTGCCTGTACAAATTATTCCAGCTTCCTTTCTCTAATTAACTTCTCCACGAGATCTTGCAAAGGACAACATTCATTTGTATTGTGGCCATAGCTTTCATGAAACCTACAAAATTTTCCCGCCTGGACTTGCCTTTCTAACGATGGTTTTGGTGCAGGTTTTTTATATTGAATGATATTACATGTTTGTAAATACAAGTTCTCCAGTGATGTATTCAAAGGAGTGTAGTTGTCAAACATAGGGTTTTGCACCGCGAGCCACGATTCTGATCTCGCTTTCTATTTTGATTCACGTTCACCCTCCGTTGAGTTTGTTTGTTTTGAATATTTAACTAAATTTTTCCGGAGCTTTCACCGGACTGTTTGACCGCAATATTATTCTGGATCCCTTCCCTGCTCGGCCCTGCATCATCTTGCTTCCTAGACTGTTTGGCATCTTCCCTTCTTAGGAATTGAGCCGCCTTGGCATAGAAATGGTCTAATGATGCAGGCGGTTTTCCGGCCAACCAGTTGGCGAATTCAGAATCGGGGTCAATCCCTTGAGTCAAAGCCATGAGAATGGAGTTATCGTTCGGATTGCTGATTTACGCATACACAGCACAGAATCTCTCTATGTAGCATCCGAGTGTCTCTCCAGGAGCTTAGGTGACACTAGATAGAGTGTTGACATCTTTCGGCCTTGCAGTGTGCATGCGGAATTGCTCAACAAATTTATTGGCCAACTGGTCAAAGGAGGAAATGGATCGAGGTGGCAATCGGGTGAACCACATGGTAGCGATGCCCCCCAAAGAAATGGAAAAACTATGGCATTTCACTGCATCATCAGCTCTAGCAGCGCTCATCGACCATTCATATTTCAGAACATGCTAGTTGGGGTTAGAATTTTCTTCGTACACTGGCAGAGCGGGCATTCTGAACCGTCGAGGAGGTTCGGCATAGAGTATGCCATCCGAAAAAGGGGTGTGACTACGGGAGATTCTCCAGTTATCATTAGAAACACCCTGACTTTCGCGGATCATTTGCCGTATCATAGCTGGAGGGTCCAACATTTTGACATTCTGCTGGGTTGAGCCAAGGTGTGGTCAGGCTCCACAGCGCAAGTTTGGACCGGGCGCTGTCGACGGCCCACGTCTCGCCTCCTTGGCTCATAGTCTTCAGGGACATACGGTTCAGAAGTACGCCCATGATGACGTTGGTTTAGATCAAGTTGATTCAGGGCATCAACTCCCGGTTCTACAACGATTGTTGTAGCATGGTTGCCGGTGGCGTAGTGAGGAACGGTTCCCCGTGGGAGGAGAGCCCGGTCTGGAAACTGGCCGATGGATCAACTCTCAGTGTCCAACGGTCAGTGCGGGTTGATGTCCAGTGGCTTGTGCGTGACTGTGACTTCCGTCCAGTCGGGGTCGTGGAGATCGATGATGATAGTCAGAAGAGACAGAACTTTCTGTGGAGGAACGAGAAGCATAATCTCTCCTAGGTCTTCTGCGCTTCTGGCGATTCAGCTGACTAGCCAGCTCAGCGTTGGCGCGCAGCTGTTTTGTTAGTTGTTGACGACTCTGTGTCAACTCTTGCAGCAGCATCTGAAATTCTTGTCTGCTAACCGGGTCTGACGACTCTGAGGGTCCAGTAGCATCTTGGTTGGATGGAGGTAGCTATACGGGATTCTGCCTATCCCGGCCTTCTTGATTGACAGCATTGGAGGTGGTTCTTGTGCTAACCATGGCGATGGATGAGATCCTTTCCTAGACTTTACATAAGTCTGAATAGGTTGCAAGGAATTTGAATTATAAATCTGGATCTTCCTCTTAAATTTATACAATCCGGTATCGAAAGCAGATCCAAAGAGTAGGAGAAAATCTGGGTTTTCTTAGTGAAAGCACCAAAAATGGACACAGCACTCTTCGGAAGTTTTTTGAAGAGATAAAAGCGAAGGATAAAAATTTAAAAGGTAGATTATCAAAAAAAACTCCAAAATCTAATAAGTAAATGCAAAGACACAAACAATTTAGAGTGGTTTGGCGTGCTGCCTACGTCCACTATGAAGCTTTTATGGCTTTATTGATTCTCTTTCAATGATTACACTTGATTATAGCGAACAATAGTGGATTACAACTGGAAATTCGAGTACAACAGTAAGATTAGGATGCAAAGCTCGATCCAGCAGAATCTGGGCAGTTGAGAATCAAAAGATCCCTTTTTGTAGGCTCTGGGGCTCTATTTATAGGCGTAGGAGGCTGATACTTCGCTCAAACTTCAGGAGACTCCTTCTGGCACATGAGTGGGCCCATGCGATCGATCCCGAGAAGTTTCAACTCGATCTGTGATCGATACAAACTCAATTCGTATCGATCAAGATGATGTCCAATGGAGTGGAAACTTGGTGGGAACATTCTTTGGCGTGTATGTAATCTTCTGTGAAAATTTCATAGCATTTGGACTTGGGGATCTCGAGTTATGATCGATACGAGATTGAGTTCTTCGGTTGGCTGTCTTGTTCGAATCCATGGCTTCAAATCGGTCTTCTTCGAATCGATAGTGCATGTCACCATGCGACGACATGGCGTGCACTCCTCGCACCGATCCTCCTTTTGCTCCAAGTTGACCGTGCCGCATCCATGAACTTTGCCTCGTTTGTATCGATGACGGTTGAGTATTTCGAACCGATGGAGATACCCTAATTCGTATCAATAGAGGTAGCCTTGTTTGCAACCATCGATCTAGACCTGGTTTGTATCGATCAAAGTCGCTACCAATTGATGGATACGAACAAGCAATGCTATGCGGGATCCCAATAGGTGGCAATGCTGCATGGCTCGATGGTTACGAATAATGAATATCCAAGGGATACAAATTACAACCACCAGATGGATACGAACTAGTGATGACTGATGGATTCGAATATGACTTTCCAGCCGATGGATGCGAAGTAGGTGATAGACGAATGACATGTGCGATTGCCTGATGGACACGAGGTTGATCGATGTGAAGGAGATGGATACGAAGATGCGGCCATTCTGATCGATGCGAATTCGATGGATTCGAATTAAGGCATGATGATGGATACAAACCATATCGACGCAAGCCAAGGCTTTACTGATGGATACGAAACTAAGGCCATTTCTTCCAACTTGCATTGATCATGACTTGGTCATACGAACTCTAATTGACCTAAAATTTGGAACGCTGGCTTTTATGGTTTCGCTTGTCGTGCCTTGCTGATTTTAGCCTGATCCGATCTCGGACAAAATTCAACGATATCCATAGCGAACCTATGCGTACTCGATATCCGGGGCGAGTGATCCTTTGATTTCCGTTCAGTTCTTTGATATCTCGGCCTTGCCAAAAGGCGGGATAACAGTATGTATTTAAAAAGTGGAGGATATTGGAAAATAATAGAGAATAAGAATAGGGTCGAATCGAATTGCCAAAACCAAGGTAAATTGTAAATCTTATCCAAACATACGTTTAATTCAAATCCCTTCTCCAATTCCAATAAATATGCATACACTTTAACGTATATATTGATAAAAGTAAAGGGAGTCAAATAAGAAGGATGGATTTAGATTTGGAGATTTGAAGGCTAAGTGGTGAGTGGGAAATTATATATTTTTATATAATATTGGATATATCGTTTTGAATCTTTTCTTTGTATCCCTAATTGTAAATTTTGGAGTTTTAGGATATATATATATATATATATATGTATGTATGTATGTATGTAATAGGTTTGAGAACCTTGCCTGCATATTCTATGAATAGTTAAGTCTAATTAAATGTTGTATACATCTAAATCTAGAAAGTAAGGGTGAAAAAAGTCCCTGAATGTTATAAATCATTCCTTAATAAGATTTTATGTAAATTCCAAGTTTGTTATTTAAATGTTATATGTTACTAATTATGAAGTGAAGAATTTTACGAATTGGATTGTGTTTTAGCAGTATTTTAATTCATTGGAAGAAAGTGTTTTACAATGTAAATTATCCAATTTTATAATTATGTATGAATGTGTACTGTTTGAAATAACAAGGAAGATGACTAAAAGAAAGAGATGTACGAAATAGACGTGTTTACCTTATTTTGTACCCTCTATTTAAATAATAACAAAAAAGACAATTTCTTGTAATTCCAAACATAACACAAATCCTCTTTTAGGTAATTTACAGGATATTAATTTATATGTTAATATTACCTTTGTGGGAAGATATAGTTCTAATGCATTAAAATACAGAAATTCTTAGATGTAAATCATGTTATTATAAATAGTAGTAATAACAATAATTCCATTTTTGATTTAATATATGTGTTTTAAGATAACATATGAAATAAATAATAAGCAACGAAAGGGGTAATTGGACAATGTAGTAAGGGATTAAGGGATTTGTAATAAGCAAAGAAGTATATATATTAGCTAAAAAGGAATAGATCTAATTGTATTAATTAGAAATCAAATAATAAAAAGTATTTAATCTATTGAATTAGAAATAAACAGGAAACGACATTTAATATTAAAGGATTAAGAAGTAAGTTCATATAAAAGTATCAAAATAGTAATAATTGAACTTAGAAGGCAGAGTAATTATATAATTAAAACTATATAACCTTGAGTATACATTTATGACAAGTATGAATTATTGGATCTAGTCAATAATATAGGTTGACTATGAATGGCATAGTCATTAGTAAGAGTTGGAAGGTGAGGCCAGTGATGTTGTACAACATAAGTCAGCCCTCCGAAAGGGGCTACCAGCGGTTGTGTATACATTGTACTGATGTGAGAAATATTTGACCGTGGGACCCATGGGAATATACTTTCACGTATTAGTAAAGGGAATATACTAAAGCGTGTTCACCTCATTTTGAAGTCTTAAATGGCCAAATCAGGTATACTTCAATCCTTTTATGGAGTACTAATTAACTAAGTGTGGATTTTCTTGATAGCATTAGGCAATCTAAATGGAACAATGAGCGTAGGCTCAACGCTATGTTAGCAAGGTTGGACCATATATGCAAGGAGTAGGGCTGTACACATAAGTCGAAGAGCATCATCGATCCTGGGGCAGTCATTAGAAAGACTCGGGTTATGCCTAAATGGAATACACCTCCTACTAGTGCAGGTTCTGTATAGAACATGCACTGCCTCAAAGTTGTTTGTTAGTTTGTTTGTAGTTAGCAGGCAAGGCAGATAACCCTTAGATGAGTCTTGAAGATGAAGTATAATACGACTAAATCATTGTAGTGCCATTATTAGGAACTAACAGGAAGTTCCTCAATGTACGTTGGCAATTTGGCCTAGACACAGGTGGTGGATGTCCAACGCGATGTAGAGTTATAGATATTAGTGGGAAATGTATCTTGCTTCATGAAGACTGTGATGTGTGTGTGTATACGTATATAGTTATCATATACCTTGAGTAGGTTGGGCATATCGTACACGTGCATGAAGTCAAAATGACGAAGATTAAACTAATAAACATAACATGTAGTGGAAAACAATCGGTATAAACTAATGTTATAGATAAAGTATATAATTTACCAGTTTCTGTAACATTGTTTTGATTCCATCCTTATTAAAACCCAAAAGATAGATGTAGTGGACGTGAATTGGAATAAGGCAGGAACAGAGGAAGGAAAAATTTCCTTATGCATTCTCACCACTGATAAGAGACTAGATATTAGAGGTATCAGCCATGGTCAGTATATGTATATGTTTTATTATATTTATTTATTCTGCCATGAGTTCTCATTGAAAGTCTTTGATATATTTTTATTTACTACGGGATACCAACACCAACGATCCATACTCTAGTGGACTTGGGTTATTGATTTACCAAAAATTTGGGCCCACTAAGGTGTGGATTGTTACACTTGGTATCAGAGCTTAGGTTAACCAATCATGGAAATTAAATACATGGATTGAATGTTTTTGTATTTCTACCTATATATATTATATGTTAAACTCTATAAACTCCGACTATAAAAGTAGTTGCAACCATATTTTGAGAAGATGGATAAGTCAGTTATAAGTTGGAACAGTAGGTACTGTTTAGAATATATGCCAATCCTGATCACTCCATGAGAGATAGGTCATATTGGGAAGAAGGCGTTGACTTAAGAAGAGCATGAATGTGACATATAGAAGGGTCCCTAATGTTGGATGGTACTTGACTCCCTTGTTGGGCCTAGATTTCCCTATGGTTGTTTATTCCCGTAGGATTACCGGTTGATGATGTACATTTGATCCAGACAGATGGAAAGTAAAGAATTTATATGTTGTAGATATCTGAAAGTAGAAATTTAGCTACTTCCCAAAGGAAAGTGCGTTGAAGTCACTCTAAGACGATTATTGGATTTTTAATATACTTCGAAAAGATATAAGTTAGAAATAAGTGGAAAAGAAGAAAGGCCAAAATGAAGAGACAAATAAAACCACTCTAAGCTTGACCCATACGGGAAAAAAATTTGGAATAATTTTCAAGTGATTTATTTAAAAAGTAGAAAAACCCTATTTTGAAAGGTAAGTAAATATTAAAGTTTTCTGATAATTAAAATATCGTTTTATGTTCCATTTAAATAGAATTTCTAGTAGAAATTAAATTTTGTTTAGACTAAAAATTTCTGTTAAAATGGGTTTTAATAAAGAGATATTTCTTTTGGAATAAATAGAAAATAGAGCATATGTATAGCTTGATAATTTTTTTGATTTTGTACATTTGAAGTTTTAAAATTCTTTTTAAGGGGTGTACAAAAGGAAGTGGTACTGATTTCATATGGGGAAAAAGAATGAAAGAGCATAAGTGATCGAAAAGAGAGTGATAGGAGTTTAATGAAAAGGAGGCAAGAACCAAAAAACAAAGCAGTATGCGAACACACTGCGATGGTTCAATAAAAAAGAAAGTCAGCTGAGAGAAAAGCTATATAAAGAGAAGCAATTTTGGTAAGTGTAGTTTAGATAGAAGAAAGTTAAATAGTAATAATATTATGAAATATAAATAGAAAAAATGTTAGAAATTTAAATAAAATAATGCTACCAATTAAAAACAATATAGGAAATAAAAAATGGATAGTTTCCATAAATATGTGCAGTATTTGCACATATCTTTTATACGTTCCCCTCATATGCTATTTGAGTCTCCACTAAGGCTGAAAGTGGAACTATCACAAGTGATAGGAAAATAATAGAATGGGTGTTGTCCTTGTTTACTCCATTTTTTATTGTTTAAAGTTATGAAAGATGTTTTAGAAACACTGTAAAATACATTTTTGGTAGAAAAAAAAGTTAGATATAAAAATTGAGTTTTTGGAATATAAATCTTATTAAATGATTTGAGTCTACAGTTTAAGAAGTAAAATCTTTTTTGTGAAAAGGTTTTAAAGGAAAGGATCTTTTTAAATTGCTAACATTGACTTTTGAAACTTAATAAATAAACTTGCGTCATAAATCCTAAAATACAGTTGTAAAAGTTCTAAGTTTACTTTTGAAGATAAAAGTTTTAGGGTTAAGTACTTCATGAATATAAAGTTTAATAATTTTTAAAAAGTGGTGAATACCAAACTAACTTTGATATGGAGTAGATATGGATGATTACCTTGGTAGACGAGGTAAAAGTTAAGGGTATGAAGGAAATTACTACGAATACTCGTAGAGTAGCAACTAGGAATCATCATAGAATAAAAGGAATATTAGTATGAACCTAGGAATGTTTTATTTGGTATGTGTGAAAGCCATAAGAAGAACACACAGAGAAATGATGAATGGTGTCAGAGTACACTTCTACAAGTTTTAGAGTATACTCACATGAAAGATCAAGGATAAAGAAAGTAAATACCAAAATTTAAGAATATTGTCAAGGGATTTGGTTTTAAAGAAGAGAGTAATAGAGGATAATGAGATGAAAAACACACATAGAGGACATTGGTAGACTCAAGGTTAAGGAAGGTAAGATAGATGATGGAAAAGTTATTCCGCCAAACCAATTTTCCAATGAGTTAATCTAAATGTGCATAGTTTAAATTTCTTACCCACTACATTAGGAATGCACAGTTCATACCATTATAAGGTGTAATAATTAAGCTAATGGATGAACCTTATTTATTAGAAGCTCAAAGATGAGTTAAGACATGTGGGTTATAATAGAATGACATGCTAGATATGCCCATCTTAGTTAAGCAAGAGAGATAGGGCCATAATATCATCAATACCAGTTGATGTTGAAGGCCAGCTTGCAGCTATTATTTCTTTTATACTTTGGGTTTGATGCATTAGTTGTCATTGTTTGTATAAAGCACATAGATATCATGAGAAAAGTTCATTTCATTTGTTTTCTAGATTGACCGCTACATTTATTGGGAAGCATTATAAATAAGGAAATCACATAGAAGACATTTAATTGATGAAAAAAGGAAAATATATACAAGAATGGAAGTTTTGAAAATAAATTGGAAAGTTTGTTAATTTAAGTAAAGTTAAGTTCCAAAAGTACTAAAATTTTGAGAGATAAATTTTGGCGAGTGGAGGATGGGGAAAGGTTGTTACGAAACTACGTGCCACTATCCCTATGCCTTAAAAGCCGAAAATTATAAACAAACTTATATGCCGATTGTTGTTCTAAAATAAAATAAAGGTTTTCAAAATTTGAAAATTAAATGTGTAATAGGAAAGAGTCGATTATAGACGTTAACCTATTCTATAAAGCCCGATTGCATGGAATTTGGCTTAATTGTTCTGAAAATTTAAAACAAATATTTTTTAAATTTTTTTCATAAGTCTTTGATTTTAAAATAGAAATACTTTTGTAAAAGTTTTGAAAAATGAATTTTTATTTTTTTTAAATTTCCAACTATTTCAAAAAATTTAATTGAAAAGGATTTTGAATGGAGAAGAGAATATTTCAGATTTTTGAAATGGTACATGCTTAGCATAGGAAAAGTCGATGAGTTAGCAAATATGAATTTTACTATTCAGCAAAAATGATAATATGAAAAATATAATAAACGATGAGGGAAATAGCTTTTTTATTTGTGGAATATCTTTTTCCATATCTCATTAATAGAGGGGAAAACTTGTTTTGAAATAATTCTGTTTTAAATTTGAAATGTTAAAAATAAATATCCTTGTACGAGCTGTACTTGGAAAAGTTGGAAAAGAATCAAGGGAAAAAGAGAAGGCTCTAAGGTACAGTGGAATGGGTACAAAAGGAGAGGATGGAAATATGAAATTCTCCTACTAAATCTCTTTTTTGACAAAAGAGTAAAGGTTTAGAAACCTGGATTTCTAAAATTTAGATGTTAGAAATGGTGTGCAAGATATTGGATGGTAAGTATTGGGTGCAAATTTGGTTGAACTGTCCTTCTATTCATAGAAGTATAAGAAAATTTAGGTGCGAAAATAAATATTTTGATTTTTAAAACTTACATACATATAGAATGCATTCATATAGCATGTGCCGATTTTGCATACATATCATATGTATTGTGATACACCATGCATTTGTACATGATTGGCTACAAATTTTGTTGCACGGTAATTGGTTGGATAACTTAGAATAATTGCATTTTATGTCACATGATTTGATCCTTGAGGAATTTTGGAGATGAAATTATTTTAAGAGGAAAGAATGTTACACTTCGTACATTGAACGATAATTTATTAACAAATTAATAGATAATTATTAAAGCCCGAAAATGGAATTTTCACAAATGTCGTAATTTGGCTATGAAACTTACACCATTATGTTCTGTTATCCAGCCTTTTGGTTTGGCTATATTCGAACCAACTAGACAAGTTAAACTCGACTGTTATCGTGATCGACTAGTTAGATTAACGATAATAAAGCCAGAGACCAGGCATAGATGTAATATGAAGTAGTGGTAGAGTGAAATCAGAAGATGGACCCAATAGAACGATAAAAGTATGAAAATATACCATTTACTGAAAATGGATCAGGTATGATCCATAGTCGCCAGTCATGGATTGTACCGTATCGATATTACATTCAACTCAATGGAGAACGATCAATATCTCTAAACTTACAGGTCAAATAGACATGAAACTTTAGAAACATTAGAGTATTGAAGAGTGTTGCCCACAATATCGATCGCATGCCAAAAAAGTCCAGATCAGTACCGATCATTATTTTGAAGGACATGGGACTTACGATCGATACCATGAATTCTTCTGGATCTGGAGACTCCATTGCCGAAATTCCAGGAAGATATTTCACCGTCTTCCCCTATAAATATAGACTTGATTGTTCATTTTCAAGGATCTTTACGCTGCTTGTTACTTTGCACTTCTTTGTAACTAAGGGTTTTACTCTGATCCATCCTTCTATACTCAGGAATTCAAGTGTTTAATAAAGTTACTTTCTCCAAAGTGGACTTAGGCTTTCAACGTCAAACTTTTGTATGTCGTTGTCTTCTTGTCATTACTTATATTCTATTATTTAATTGTTTGTTTCTTCTGTTTTCATTGAATTTTCTTCATTAGTTCTCTACAAAGTCTCTATTAGGTGTTTGTGCCAATTTTTGGTGCAAACATTGCGGTGCTTTCACTGAGAAAGAAGATTCTCATCTATATTTGGATCCCTTTACTGCTACTGGATTGCAAAAATCCCTAGATGAGATGTAAAACTATCTTCAAGTAGTTTATCCATTATATTTAGATATGCAAAATTTGAAGGAAAACTATGAACAATTGTTAGGAACAATAGATCTAACTCTCAAAACATAGAAGGAAACGAGAACGCAAGCATCCAGCAATGAGGTTAGTGCGATCTACCAGTAGACGTTAATGCTGCCAATCTACTTGAACCCAGAATCCAGCTAATTCCATCACAAGGGCTAATTTCCAAAATCCGATGAGAGAGCTCGTGGATAGCCACTGACAGTTGAACCGGCAGATTCAAGCCAATATCGATTTAATGAATCAACTTAGAGATCAAATGCAGGAAAGCTAGGAGGAAGCCAACTCCCTATTCTGCATCAAAGAGCTCAACTTCATCAGATGACTACCATAGACGAAGACATCACATAAACGATGGATACCACGTTGAAACATCGACCTACCATCATTCGGTCGATCTAGGCAGGACGATAACGATCGGTACCAACGATTGGTACCGATCCATCTGGAACGATCGGCGTCGATCCAACCTTTTGAGTTGGGCTACAGCAGATGACGGGAAGATTGCACACTGGTGACGCCGTGGTTGATCTGGATGCTGGAGTTCAAGTTAATGCAAACTAGATACCTCACCGTAATGATGATGAAATGAACGCACATGATATACATCGAGAGGATATTTAGCCAAGAAGGCAGGGAACAACCTGTACAAACATCGACCGGACCATTCTCATGAGATGGAGCATGACTACCGCTTGGCTCAAACTATCCAAATGCCGGACTTGTCGGCTATGGTTAGACTGCTAGTAAGTGAAATCCTAGGCTTAACCAATGATGATTGCAGATCTCGAGAAGCCATACTCCGTTCACCGACAATATCCTACATGTGAAGTATCCAAGGAGGTTCAATATGCCGTCGATGCTTGTCTACAAGAGAAAATCGACCCCAAGCAACATATAATGATATATGAATGGCCGATAGATACGCATGAGCTGATGATGCAACAAAATGCAGATGTTTTCCTATTACTCTCTCTAGCATAGCAATGATGTGGTTTACGAGATTACCCCCATGGTCAATTTCTAGATTTGACGATTTAGCAACAAAATTTATGGAGCAGTTTCAAATGCAAACAACTCTCCCCAAAGATGTAATGTCCCTATTCAGCGTGATCCAGGCTTCGGGAGAATCGTTAAAAGATTATTTGAAGATTGCATACGGCCGTCGCAGAAATTAGTAATCCGAATGACCATTCAATATTGACGGTAACAAGAGGGATTGATCTAGAATATGCCTTGGCGATTGGTTAGCTGGCAAACCACCTGTAACGTCGGGGCGTTTCTATCCAAATGCGGCGTAATATTTGAGGAAAGAGGAAGTTAGGTGCTCTAGGTAGAAGAATGTTGTGGGACCGAGTGGAGAGGGACTGTAGAGTAACATTGCAGTGAAACAGTCTGGGAAGAGTTTCGAAAAAGTTTAAGTAAATATACAAAATAGATCGAATCAGCAAAAGAAAGGTGGTGATCGGAACCATGAATGAAAGAAGGATTATAGAAGAGGTAGGCCTAGGATTCTAATGAATGATATCTACACAAAACTAAATACAGCTCTAGAGAACGTCTGCTTATTTACATGCATTACCATGAAGTATAGGAAGCCATTTCCGAAAGAATCAACAGAGAAACAGAAAAAAACCAGAAATTATTGCCGGTTACACAAATTCTATGGCCATAACACGAATGAATGTAGGCATCTCTAGGATATTATTGAGAAACTAATTCGGGAAAGAAAATTACAATAATTTGTTAAGGCCCTGCAGGATGGCGGGCAGGGGACGTCTGACCGCAAACGAGGACAAGCTCCACATAGGTCCAAGGAGCCTATGTGGACTGATGGAAGATTAGTGATCAATATAATAGTCGGAGGACCGGATCCAGCTAATAAGAGCTAGCATGAGATTAAGCACTATACTAGCGCAATCTAGCATATGAATTTTGAATGATGTTCAAATACAGAAGATGGAGCTCTGGCAAAACAGCAGCGTACAATGACAGATGACATTGTGTTTAGAAATAGAGATAAAGATAAGGTGGAGGCACCAACGATTGACCCAATGGTTATTTCTGCCATGACGACCCGACCTTGGTGAGGATGATTTTGGTTGACTGTAGTAGTTCTGTGAATATAATTTTCAAAATGGCTTACGATCAAATGAGGATTGAAGCCAAAGATTTGAAATAGTCAAAAGCTCGCATTCGTGGCTTTGATGATGCTGTGATGAAGTTGTCGGTTATGTCGAATTTCTCATGGAGTTGGGAGAAGATGACCGAAGGAGAGTGCAGATGTTGCCATTTGTTATCTTGGATGTTGACTCTCTTTACAATGCTTTTCTGGGCGACCAACCCTAACTTAATTTCAGGCAATTCTTGCCCCATGGTGTTTGACTTTGAAGTCCATAGCTGATAATGGTGTTAGAGTTATGCATGGTGATCAGGCGACTGGACGTTCCTGCTATGTGGTTGAATTGAAAGACGCTCAATGGAAAGAGAAAGGTAAAGGTGTGGACAAGTCTCTCCACATCCAAGCCACCAAAGATTAACAAACAAATCCTAGGTCTTGGCACAAACACCACAGTCGGTTCTATAAATACATAGATCCGAGGGAGGACTATGAGGAGCCCAAAGAGACCAAGGCTGCACCGGGTGAGCTAACGATTGACATCGCGGTCAGTCACGACGACCCGTCATGGGTCCTAAAGATCAGATCATAGCCTAGCCCCCCGAATGATGAAAGAACTTGCTGGTTTTCCCAAGCAAATCATGATGTGTTCGCTTAGGCTCATTTTGACATGCATAGGATCTCGCCCGCCGTTGTGAGCGATGTATTAAACATTGACCCGAGGCACGTCCCGATGAAGTACAAAAGGCACGACATGGATTCGGAGAGATCTGCCTCCCTTAAAGAGGACGTGGATAGACTCAAAAATAATGGTTTTATCTATGATGCCCTCTAACCTAAATGGGTATCCAAACCTGCACTTGTAAGAAAGGCGAATGAAAAGTGGAGAAATTGCATTGACTGTTCGAACTTAAACAAGGCGTGTCCAAAAGGTAGTTTTTCCCTTCCAAGGATTGACCAGTTGGTGGACTCAACTGCAAGACACGAGCTACTATCTTTCATGGATGCATACTTTGGATATGATCAAATCTCGATGCACATTCCAAATCAGGAGTACACTAGCTTCATTATCGATATTTGATAGTATTGCTACGTAGTAATGCCGTTTTGATTGAAGAATGCTGGAGAAACTTATCAATGCCTAGTCAGCCGAATGTTTAAAGATCAGATTGGAATGACAATGGATGTATACGTGGATGATATGCTCATAAAGTCACGATGATCAAGCGACCTCATTAGAGACATAGCAAAAATGTCCGACATCCTCCGATGTTACAAAATGAAGATCTATCTTCTGAAATGTTCTTTTGGTGCTTCATTAGGAAACTTCTTAGGTCTCATCATCAATGCTCGAGAAATCGAAGCTAATCTCGAGAAGACTTGAGCAATTCGCAACATTTAGGCGCCAAAGACCATCAAACAAGTACAGAGCCTAAATGGAATGATTGCTGCCTTAAGTCGATTTATTTCCAAAGTCACCGATAAATGCATTCCTTTCTTCAATTTGATTAGGAGAGGGAAAAGGAACTTTGAATGGACATAGGATGGCGAAGATGCATTCCAAGATTTGGTAAACCACATAGAGAGGCCTCCCATCTTGTCAAAGCCGATGGATCACGAAGACTTATATATCTACTTGGTCGTGTCGCTACACGCTATATGTGCCGCACTGCTTCACGAAGAGAATCGAATCTAGAGACCGGTCTATTATGTTAGCAAGCGATTAACATGAGCTGAAAGGAATTATCTGAATATAGAGAAATTAGCATATTGCTCGTTGATTGCTTCACAAAAGCTCCGCCCCTATTTTCAGGCTCATCCCATCAACTTTTACACCAACCAGTTGTTATGATAAGTCCTACAGCGGCTTGAGACATCCAGGAGGTTACTTTAATGGAACAACGAACTAATCTAATTTGACATCACTTATCTTCCTCGAAGATCCTTCCAGGGAGAGGCACTGGCGGACTTTATTGCGGAATTCACTACACAAGATGATCTCCCAAAGAGTGATGGAGCCCCTACCATTCGGTGGAAGATGTACACGAATGGAGCATCCAATGATCATTGATCTCGAGTGGAAATCATTATAGTAACCCTGGAAGATTTATTGATCTGCTATGCTTTAATGCTTGACTTCCCAACAACGAACATTGAAGCTGAGTATGAAGCTCTGATTGCTGGACTCAAACTTGCAAGAGAACGAGGATAAAATCTCTTGAAATTTTTGTGATTCCCAGTTGGTAGTATACATATTTAGGGTAGATTACCAAGCAAAAGGACAACGACTCCCCAAGTACCTTATCCAAGTCCAAGAACTATTGATTGGCTTTGAGTATTATGACATCACGCACATTCCTCAGGATTAAAATAAAGAGGTCGACTCGTAGGCAAATTTTGCTATCATCGAAGATGCATAACAAATGGGCATGGTTTTGGTCAAAGTACTAGATGCTTCGAGCATAAACCAGATGGAAATTTACTGGATACTAGAGACGAAGCCTGAGAAGTAGTCGTGGATGATTTCGATTAAGGATTATTTTTTACAGGGAGTCTTTCTCTAACGGAGCAATAAAAGACGACAAATCCTCCACAAAGTTTCGCGATATATCATTTAGGAAGGAGTCATGTATAGAAAGGGTTTTTCCATTCCCTTTCTTTGGTGTATTACTCGTGATGAAATAAAACGAGTCCTAAAGGAAGTTCACGAAAGGGAATATGGCGATCTTACTGAAGTGCATACACTAGCAAAGAAAATACTTCGATATGGGTATTATTGGCCAATTGTCAACCAGGATGCCGTTGATTATGCCAAGTGATGTGACAAGTGCCAGATGTGTGCAAAAGTTCCGAGAGCTCTGCGGATGAAAATTGCACAAAAGGTCGGTCCATGGCCATTTGCCATATGGGGCATAGATTTTATCGGTTTCTTACCAATCTCAAAAGGTGGGGTGAGGTACGCCATCATGGTAGTTGAATACTTTACCAAATAATCCAAAGTGGAACCTTTAGCCACGATCACGAAAGGAAGTAATCAACTTCATTGTCCAAATGCCACCTGTCATTTTGGCCTTCTATGAACCATTGTAGCTGATAATGGGAATCAATTCGACAACGCTGAATTCAAAGACTTCTGCCCTCAGCATCATATTGATAATGATTTGTGGAAGTTGCTCACACTCAAGGAAATGGAAAAGTTAAGCAATGTACAAAATAATAAAGTCCATTCTGAAGAAGCGTTTGTAAAAGGCTAGAGGCAAGTGAATGGATGAACTCCCAACATCATTATGGGCTTACAGAACCACCCACAAGTCCGCGATTGGCCATACTTCATTCGTTGTTGCTTATGGCTCTGAAGCAGTCAAATCTATTGAACTCGAAGTCCCTTCTCATCAAGTGACCTACTACGGTCCTAAAACGAATAGAGATCTCCTCTTATAATCTCTCGGCTTTATAGATGTAAAGCGCAAAGAAGTTGGTTTGAGGGCAGCTGCATATCGACACCGAGTCGCTCGATATTACAACACAAAAGTCTATCCTAGAACCTTTAAAATTGGCAATCTCGCCTTGAAACGGGTTTTTCTGCCTGGTCGCACAAGAATCCTGCTTAGGAAGGACCATATGTCATTGAACAGAGGCTTGGAGAGGGGACATTCATGCTAATGACTGTTGATTGCATCACACCCAAGGGCATGGAATAACGAGCATTTACAAAGCTATTCCACTTAGTCTATTCTTTTTCATTCATCTGCATCTAATTTTTGAATTTTCTTTTGCATTAGATTTTCCAGATATGTAATAAGACATGCTATGTCATTTCTTTCCATTTGGCAAATAAATTTTGAAATTTCCTTTATATCTACGATTGCTTTAGCACTGCATGTTAGTTTCAATACCCGACTAACTAATATTGGCATGTCTGAGCAGGTTCTTTGAGTTTGGAGATAGCCGGTTACACAAGTTTGTGACTAAATTAAAAAAATAAATGTGGTCATTCATTCAATGATTCTTGCTCACAATCTGATAGACGGAGTACTTAATGAGAAATGGATGCTACTTGACCATCCAATAATCAAATTAGTCCCAACAAGCAATGGGACAGACATGAATCAAAAGAAACTATGACATGATCGATCACTCACTAAGTCAAACCCCGGACTTAGGGGTAGACCAATCAATTAAGAGAAGTATGGTTCGACTATTTTTCAAAATAACTCTAATTCCCCAGAGAATTGATTGGAGTATAAACACAAGTTGGGTGCGATCCGACCACCCACCAACTAAATCTTATCCCCAGAGCACAGATACGAGTATAAGCAAACAGACGCGTGCGATTCGATCACTCACTATTTCATACAATCTGAAATAGACAGGAGGAGTATTAACTCACCAAGGATGGAGTTCGACCATCCACTATCTAACTCCGCTAAGATGAGACTGGGGGAAGGAGTATATCACTTAAACCACTGAATCTGATGGTGTAACACTTGGGCTCGAGCCCAATGTTTGGTACAACTTGAGACCACGAGCACATAGAGACTTATGTAAAAATTCACGGACAAATATCTAAATTAACAAGTAATGAATTACAAGTACATTAAATGGAAAATGCAATAGCTCAACTACTTAAGTAAATTCACACAAGAGTTCGATAAAAGTAAAAGAACTTTATTTACATAAGCATGGAAAGTCATTTACAAGTATTCATAGTAAAGAATCAAAAAAGGGAGGCCGATCCTATACAAATTCGACCAACAAGAACCCAAAAGACTTGGGAGTATGAGTGCATGTGAAGAATCACTTCCTCCTCGAATTCCTTTTCTTCTTCTTGGAATCGGAGATATTTCACTCAAACTTTCTCCACTCCTCTTTTCCCCTCTCTTCCCGCTTCCTTGGCTTTTCACCAAAGTAGACTGGGTCAACCTAGTAGGTGCATCTTGAGAAGGCTCTAGCTGAGGAATGGAGGCATCCATAGTTTCTCCAGGCAAAAAATTGAGATGACAGGGGGAATGATCTCCATTTTCCCCTACGTGACTTTCGCCTCAAGGGTGATCTCCGCTTCAAGTTTCTGTGCCATTTCTTGCATAGAGAGGCCTGACAAGGACTAGGAAGTTCCAATAATCACAACGCCCTCACTAAATGGAATTTCTTAACATGGATAGTTTTCTTCCCTCAACAAAGCATCCACCAAGTGCTCGTCGATCATAAAAGCTTCCTCTTTTGAGACATTTTAGGTTGTTTCCATAGTCATGACAGTAACAGACTTCGTCGTTGGCACTTCATGTCCTGGTTTAGATTCTGGATGAAGAGATGGAACTATAGCCAACGGATCTAAAGCCGAGGAAACATAGCTAAAAAGATTAGATATATCCACCTGGGACACTCCAGCTTTCTGAAGGATAGGTGGGTTTAATGAAATACCTTCTCCTGATTGATCCTCCACCTGAGCTGGAGTGCCATCGAAAACTCCCTCCTTAATTGAGGAGAGCCCACTAGATGTAGCAATATGTAGCTTCTTCAGGTTGTAACCGGGCTCGACAGAAGAATCCACAATGGTGCTGGGAATGGCTTGGGTCACCGAATTCTGGTTATCTTCGACATTATGTGACATGGATCCAGAACCTTCACGAGCTTCATGTTGAGAGGTTGTGGCATGCTCTTTTTGGAGTGTAAGTTGGGTTTCATGTAGAACTTTAGTTTCATTACCCAATAGAATTTCACCTTCCAGCCTTATCAAATCTATTTATTCAGTGCCAAGAGCCTCCTTCTCCTCCTGAGCAAGATGCTCTCAAGCGCATATAAGATGGTAAGGGTAGTCACCCAGGAGCCACTCCAAGTTTCTATACTTCAGGACGTTGGCGTTTTAAAGACTGAGTAGTATATCTAATTAGTCCATAACGTCCTTCCTAACCTTTTCTTTCGCGGCTCCCACTTCTCGTTTAACAAGGACATCAATGTCTATAGCCTTTTCGACAGCAGCATCCCTTTCAAGCCCGGCAGTAATAATTCCTCACATGTGTCCTGACCGATTTTCTATGCTTCCTCTTTATCCTTGGATTCGTGCTCAAACTTAGTTTTCTACTCAACTGTGCTTCTTTGGGTCGCATCCCTTTCCAGCACCAGTTTATGATTTTGATGATGAAGTGCTTCAACTTCGGCCAATTGCCTTGCTTTCTCACCTTCGAGTGCCTTGATGGTTCTTTCTTCTTTTCTTTCCACTTATGCCTATGAACTCCATAAAGATTCTAACTCATTGCTTAGAGTTTCGATGATCCACTTGTCCTGGGCCTCTTGACATTTCAACTTCTTAACCTCTACCGCTCTCTCCTAAGATACTTTAGAAATCCTCTCCGTCGCTCCCATCAACTTGTTATATAGCTTATGGATATCATTCACACAATCCATAGTCATTTTATGGACTTTTCAAGAACTTTCTTAAGATTAGGAACAAAGAGAAATCCATCGAGATATACATCTGGAAATTCTGACTTAAGTTAGGCAATGTGAGCGTGGCATCGGCTTGTTCAGCTTTGATGACAACTTGGGTGTCGACGCTTTCTTTGCTCAACTTTTGTTGGCGAACATCATGACGTCGACAATTATTGGGTCAGTTTGGATGAGATGAAACAACGGACTGTGAGGAAATTGAAGTAGAAGGGGGATCATGAAAGGTATTAATAGGAGGAACATCATCGCGGTGATTTTGTTACCTTTCAGAAAGGGGTGGAGAGATCAAGATCTGGACCCATATTTATCATGGGAAGATCTATCCCTGTCACCTTTATTCTAATAATCACGATCCCGGTAGGAGCGATAGCTAGGGTCATATTCATGACCGCTACCTTGGCGAAACAAGCCCGAATGAGAACCTAGATGCTGGCATGATATTTCCTATAAAGACTGAAACATGTGCTTCTTCCTCATCATTGTTTCTACAAAGAAATACAAAGAATGAATCGGTTCTAAGTATCGAAGGACCGAAAAAAAGTGCAATGCAATACTGTGAAGTGCGTGCGAATGTGTGTGTCCTTATGTCCCCTCAACGGACCAGTTGTTGAAGCTTTACTGTTAGGAATAACCTCTCTATTGGTGGTAGGAGGGATTCTAACCACAGCTCTAGAAGGAGATTCTGATCCACCGATGCTCATTTTAGTAAAAGGAAAGGCATCAACGTCGTCCGGTATCGGAAGATTAGATAATGCCTCTAATGTTTCGTCCAAGTGTTCTGAAGGTTGAGAAATAGACTGATCCGGAATAACCTAAGGGTTGATGGCTAGCTTGGGATTCTTAAAGAGGCGGCTCTTGAGGAACCTGCAAACAAGCTTCTTCCTTTTTTTATTTTTTTGGGACTGGGTGGGGGGCTGTGATGATTGTGAAGATCCAACTGCAACCCCGAAACTAGAACCTGCGTCATCACCCTTGTGGTCATCACCTTTATCTTCTACTACGCCTTTATCGATAACTTCCTAACCTCAGTTAACTGGAAGCACGACAGGATCAGCTTGATGGCCTTCATCACCATCCACATCCCAATGATCAGCCACTATAACTCCAGTGGTGACCAGTAGCCTTATGCTATGATGCTTTTCCATTAGGCCGTAGGTAATGAGGCATTCGTCAGTAAAGAGACTTTCAATGTCTCTATCTTTTGATGGAACCCTTTTTTGCGCTAAGACCATGTCAGTATATTGTTTTCCATCAGGTCATGAATAAGAGTCTGCACAAACTAGGAAAATTGCTTAGCTCAGGATACGACTTGAACACAAGCATTCAAGAAATTAAGCAAGGAGTAACACTTACATCCTTCTAACCACCATCTAGCAAACCCGAGATGGCAGCAGATATAGAACCACTCGCTTTTGAAAGCACTTAGCTTGTTCCAAAAGGATCTAGCACTTCTTGGCTGACTTTAAAAATGCAAAATAAAGGCTTCTCTTTCGTCACATGAAGGTGAAAAGGAATCGAATGTCTTCAAGAGTTGGAGGACGTAATAAAAACTTTACGAATGCCATATAGGTATAGTTGAGAAAGGCGTAGCCATTTGGATGCAGTTGTGACAGTGCTAAACTTATATGATGTAGCATTTCTCGGATAAATGAATTAAAGGGTGGGATGCATCCTACCCAAAGCATGAACTTGTTGCATGTAGTGAACCCTTCAGGGGACATATGAGCTCTATCATCCTGAATCTGGACTTGCATGTCATCAAACGAAATCCCTTATCTGGCACAAATTATATTAAGAGAGGCTTCATTAATTTTCAAATCCAAAGAATCCTCCAAATCTTCCAAAAATATAGTGTCTAAAGTGTCAGGAGCAGGGTCGATCACTTCTGCTAAAGGAACAAGAACGGAGAGAAAAGGTAAAACGATGGATAGGAATTTTCTAGTTGTTCTACTTGATGTCCGAGGGATAATTCATCGAAAGTAGTTGCAGAGCCCGATTCATCACTCGTACTATTGTGTTGTGAAATCGGTTCAGAAGACATAGCAGCTAAACGCCCCGAGTATCTAGAACCCATAACTACTAAACTTAATAGATAATGATCATTAGAAAAAATAACCTGTTTCCCCCTATGCACAGTGTGTGCTAGTGTAGACTGGTGTGGTATCATGCAATGCAATAAACACAGTTCAAAATTAAAAGCTATGTTGTGATGAGACTCTGATGTTCAATCGGAGTGACCGTCATTACTGACTGCCTTAACCGATTCTCTATATCAATGGAAAGTGGTTCAGTCTAGTCATCAGGATCAGTTGTTAGCATGTCGAAGTTTGATTTGTATGTTTAGAAGTGGATGAGCTTTAGAAATTTGTCCAAGGAATTGGTAACGAACATAAATATGCAGGGAGTTAGTCAAGTTTATTCCACGGTTTGATTGTCTTTTACATCTAATATGCAGTCCATTTCATATGCAAGTCATGTATAACCATTCAAGCATTCGAGGAAGAAGCTCATCATAAATCTTAAATTAAAATTTGAGGATTTTAAGTATGTTTATCTAAGTTAAACCAACATTTGGTCCAAAATAATATTACGACCGATCAATCCCAATGCCCATGATTGATCGTTTCTGTACGACCATTTAACAACCGATCCTTCTTCAACTGATCGTTCTCCAACCTTCGACTCCGGTTTCACATTTCACTCCAATTCAAGACTAGAAACACCGATCCAAAAACAATCGGCCAAAAACCCTAAAAAAAATGATCGGTCCAAATTCCCTTCATATTTTCAATCACCAATCCATATCCGTCGGACTCCGTTTCATTCCCCTATGATAACAACTTCACAACATCCACCTTATTAGAAATGATCGACTAATAACAATCTTCCACCTTTGACCTCAAATAAGCAGACAGTATCCAGTCTCAACACCAATATAAACGACTCAACACGATCGTCACCATCACCCCTCTCTACGCCAACCGATTGAACCGCCATGATCCAAATCATGGTAACTAAAGCGAGAATCATCGTATCATCACTAATAACAACCAAAAGAAAATCAAACCTACCTATATATAAAAATGGGAAAGTAGTGGTGATTAGGATTCAAGTGTGAAGCAAGATCTATAGGATATGGAGGTGGTGACGGTTGGTTTAGTAAGGGGTCAGATCGACCTGTGGAAATAGTTACGAGATGAGTATGGGGTTGGATTGAAGGCTCGGTGGATCGATGCTAAAGGAGAAGATGAAGATGGGTTTTTTCTTTTTTGGTTAGGGTAGCAGCAATAGAAAATGAAATGAGGTAAAGGAAATAATCTAAGTATCTAAGAACGTATATGAGGAATGCAATACAAACCATCGAAATTTATAGTTCGTTGGAGGCCCAGACAGATACGATCATTTTATGATGGCCTTAGATGATCCATTCTTATTAACCTATAGTTCAATCAAAAGGTGAAATCAAGAAACAATCGGGTGCGACCACTCTGTGATGGATCTAAACTCCATCTTACCCCAACGGCACCATAGATTCCAACGACACTATAGTTTCTGTGACGACCTACCTTTCTGATTCCTGGAAATGACATTTAATACATCCTCGGTATTCGTGTGTCGTTGCCCAAGCATCCGAAAGGTAAATTGTCTTGGGGTGAAATAGAGAACAAAACAAGACAAAATAGATAAACCTCACAGCGGAATGGTTATATATAATATAAAATGATATAATACAAAAGGTTACTTCTTATAAGGAGCTATCAGAGTTATAAAAAAAATACTACATCTAACATATTGATAGCTATACATTCTTATTTTTCATTTTTAAGATACAAAATACACCTACATAATCATACGGTAGAAATAAATAACTAGATAGCTATGGAGCTGCCTGCTCGACCACCGTCTTCAAAGAACTCCAAAGAAAACCTTGTATTCTTGGACTACCCAAATATAATTGAGTACCTGAGAGTTTAGGGAAAATAAATAACTCGGATCAGACAAAATGTATGGTATGAGTAAAACTATGAAACAAAAGGGTGTATTTAAACAATAATATGTAGGACCACGCCGCTAATGCAGAACGGGTTTTCTCCCACACAAACAACAACCAAACATAACAAAATGGAAATGAACAATAAGGAACAAATCCAAACATAGATGATGGGTACAATTAGTATAACATTCAGACTTGAAAGAATGGAAATAATCTGAATAAAAATACAAATTGGATAGAAAGGATAAAACATTATAATAGTCCAAACTTGATGGAATGGACTAAACAAGATAACTATCCAAACTCAATAGACTGGACAAAACCAATAATTGAACACCGCGCAGAGTAGTTGACTCTTCCCGTTGTAATTAAAGAAAACAAAATCAAAGGTTCGAATCAAATAAGAAAAAGAAAATTTTCCAACAATGACTAGGAGGGTGCTCCCCTCTTACCGAAAGTATACCTCTAGAAATATAATTAACAACTCCGATGGCTCTCGGATACATCCAAGCAGGACCCTGCTAACGGTTACCAATAATCCGAGTATTTCACATCTCAATGCGCAGAAACTGATTCCAATCTAGAGTGGATATGGAAATACCCTAATGGAAGCAACCCCACATAGCTTGGCTTCCACTTGCTCTTTGGGTTTAGTCATTTATGACAAAGGATAACAAAGCTCAATTGAGCAACACATCGTCTTAGAATGACGAAATACAAAGAAGGCTGAGATAAATAGTAGTTGTGAAACCAACTATCGAGGATATAAAACGATTGTATATGGAAATTAAATTTTGTGTACTTACCACCACTCATCGAATTCCAGCTTGTACTATTTCTTGGTTAACAATAATACTAGACAAGTCAAGATAGTGTTAACTCAAAGTCATACCTCGCAATTATTCTTAACTTTCGAAATAATGGTGAGTCTACTTCTATGATGTTTAGTGCTAAGTATACAAATAAATCGTTCCCATATAAGTGAATCGCTTTACAGAAATTAATTCATTTCCATAAACGAATCAAATTTTTTCTTTAAAAATCTGAATTCCTACTTGGGCTTCATATTACAAGTACTAGCTTTAAAACACTTTGTCGAAAGAGTTCACTAATTTAAAACATCATTATAAAAAGGATTTAATAACTTCAAACATCATTATTACATTGATTAATTAACTTTAAAATCCATCACACAATTTAATTATTGAACTTCAAATGACTTTGAATAAAAAAATAAACCTAACCTTATCAATTCAATTAATTAGTAAAATATAATCAATTAAATTAATAAATAATTTAATATGAATAACAAAGTCAAAACATCCTTGTAACTTGATAAATTCACTTTGAAATTTCATAAATTAAGTTGGTTGATTAACTCCACTAACCTTTAACTAAAAAGGGTAAATCACCTTTAAAACATCATTAATTCAATTAATTAGTAATATTTAAATGTAATTAATTAAATATCATTATTTTAAAATGATTAATCAATTTAAACCATCATTAAGGAAAGATTAATTAAAGTTAAAACAAGTTAATTTCTATTTAAAAGTTATTAATTAAAATGACTACTCAATTTTAAAAACATCATTAGTTAATTGAATAATTAAGTTTAGTCCATGATTTTCAAAAGATTAATTAGCCTTAGACGTCATTAAATGAAATGATTAATTAAATTTGAAACATCATTAACTAAGTAATTAATTAAATTTAAACACATCATTGATAAGTTAATTAGTTAACCTTAATCCTTATTAATTAAATAATTAATTAAATTAAATCATTATTAGATTTTAATAAACCTCATTATTAGATGAAACCCAATGGTTTAATAAAGAAGTGATTTTCGGAAAGTGCCGATACAACGACTATCGCTATATGGGCAGTTCAGCAAACAAGTTTATAATATTATCAACACGACCAAAAATCACATATCAATGGTTTATGCATTAAATACAACAAGCATTCATAGGCAACAAATATGAACATGTATATAGTTTTAGAGCTTTGGTTTTGAGGGTAAATTTTTTTTACTAACTAATTTGCTAACTAACATTTACTAACATGTTTGCATACATCACATATACATTTCCAAACCAAACGTGAACAAATTCACATCATATCCAAACCAACCAAGCAATATATATCACAATGTAACTAAAGCAATATATTTCCTAAAAAAGTTAAGAGTTTTACCACCGAAAGCCATTCAAACTCTAGCTAAATTAGGGTATGAGCTAGCAGTTCCATTTCTAAGAAAAAGATGGAGTCTTGGACCTTAATACACTAGCTAGACTCAGCCTTGAAAGAAGAAGGAAGTGAAACTTGTTTTGGTAAGGTGGAGTGACCTTAGATAATCATCGAACTCTCAAAAATGAACCTGAAAACAGGTCATTGTCCAACTGGTTTTTGGACTACTTAGTCTTGTATTTTTGAAAAGTAGTAAAGAGGAAAGTTTTAGAAAATTATTTTCTCTAAAATTTCAAGAAATGAATTACTCAATTACAATTAGTTTTGAAGAAGATATGGTCAAAAGAAGAAGGATCATTTTCGGACTTGAAATTCTGAGTCCGAAAATGCTTTGTAAGAAAATGAGATTTGGACATGGTTATGCTTAAAATTAGAAGAAGTGGTTGAAATAAAAGTTGTAGCCACTGAAATTTTATATGATTTGAATAAAAAGAAATTCTCCATTTTATTAAGTTATAAAAAAGATATGGTAGAAGTAAAAGAGGTGAAATTAAAGAAGTGAAAGGGGTATTTATAAGCAAGAGAACAAAGTGAATTACCTAAATGCCCATATCCTTTACTCTCCACCACTCTCTTTCCATCTCACCTAGCCTCCTACACCTCATATCCTTGAGCCACCTTTTTGTCCTCCTCTCCTCTATTCATGAGAAAACATGTTTAAACATGTTTTGTACTTAATTGCCAAAATGTCAAATCATGTCTCCTAAGATCTTTTAGTATACACATGTATATACTTGAGTATATGCACCTACGTATATACCAATATACCTTAACTAATTCACATTCTTAACTATTTAAATGTTGTTTAAAATATAAACATTTCAAATAACTTCTATACGATGAAAGGTCGAAAATTTGAAAAACGTTTTTCGATCACATTTTTTGTTTTTCATCGAACTAAATATTTTTGTAAACTAAATTTGAAAACTATTTTATCTTAAATATTTATTATTTAAAAGATTTTTTACTTTTAATTATAAAACCTATTATTTGAATTTTTAAAATTAATTAAATATTCAATAATTAATGTGGTGAAATTCCGGGTCGTTACACTCTCCCCCCTTAGAAGAATTTTGTCCTTGAAATTTACCACAATCCTATCGCAGATAACAAACTATCCTATAAATAACTAACACATCAATTATATGTAACTTATCTTGCAATAACTAGTATGATATAAATCTATATGCAACCAAATTCAAAGAATGCCCTGAAATAAAATACTGTGCATATAATCATATCAACAGGTAATTAAGGACTAAATGCCCGGGCTTTTATATTCAAAAATTTATTTTCAAATTTCTTCAAAAAGAAATGTGTTAAAACTAAAAGAAAAAAAACTAAGAGGTGTTCCTCATAGCAAAAACATGTAAAACTCTAGAATCAAAACAATGTAGAGCATCAAGTGGTATTCCAATTCCTCCAAATACAACAACTAGAGCGAACATTTATTATCTCTTTCCTATTTATTTTTCAAAAATCACATTTTCAAAAGCACCGAGATTTAAGTCCTAATAAACAACAATTCCAAAAAATTGGTTTATAAAACGTTTTTTGACATTATAAACTATGGTATATAAGACCACTCAATCAATCAATGAAATTCACTTAAGTCAAATCAATCAAATTCCGTAAAGAAATACACTAACACTATAAATCATTAAACTTCCATAAAGAAAAAAAATCTAACACTCAACATTACTTAAAATGTCAGAAGATTAACAACAAACTCCTAACTTAGGTTCAAAACTTTCTTGATTGCTCAAAATATAGATAATTATTTAAGCGTATCATTCTTTGCTCATTAGCCTTCGGTTGTTGCTTAGAAGATTATCCAAACTTACTCGGAAAAATTTGAAAGTTATACTCTAAAATTATTGGTTTCTTGACTAAACCAATCTTTCTAAATCACATAAATTTGCATTTCATATTTTATTCAATACCAAAAGTATTTATGAATTATTTCATAAATTTTCATCTAAGTTTAAAAATATTTTATTAAGTCCTTTCTTTATAAAACACCAAATAATAACTTATTTCACTTTATTTACTTGTATAATATCCTTCTGAATCCTAAGAGTATATACAAAACAAAATACAAATTATTTTTCTTTTCATAATTTAGGTGAAGATCAAATTAAAATTTGGGACTTTTAAAACTGAGTCAACCTCTCAACCTCCTTAACTTAGAGTGTTAAGATGGACAATGTTTATGGGTTGACTCAAAATAACAAATAGTTTACACTACTTACATGTTTTAAAAAAAGCTATGTTTCTAATAAAACAATGTCTAATAAAACCTTCCTATCTTTTTATCTTAAGTTATTATAGCAAATGATGCTTATAAACTAACCCAATAACACCAGTTAGTTTACACTGCTTAGATACTTAAATAATATTTATGGTTTTGATAAAACAACGTTATCAAAATCTTCATATCCATTCTAACCCATTTAAATCAGTGTTAAAATACCTCGTATTTATTTACGGGTAAAATTCATTTACGTAAAAAATCTCTTATCAAAAATACTTATATTTTAGAAATTAGTTCCCTCTTTACGGAACTTAAAGATTAAAGACCCAGTTATAAATTTCAAAACTCGTCTTCGAAAGCATACTACTTTTTTTTATGAAATAACTTTAAACACTTTATTTATTAAAACTCATTTTTGGTTTGTTTAGATTTGAATTCCCTTCGATCGCACAGTAATAAAGAGAATAATTTACTAAGTACTCCATAACATTCGCCTAAGCAAAATTTAATCATCACATAGAAGGTTACTCAGATTACCACAAAACTAACCGAAATGTTTTCCTTCGAATTATTCAAAGAAAAAGCATTCTACTCAAAATTTCTTTTCCAAAAATTTTATACTTTGGAAATATTTCCAAATAATACCGTCATTGCTTTTTTCAAAATCTTTTGAAATTATTTTAAATAATTTTGGAATTTAAATTTTCCAAAAACTCTTTAAATGTCATTTGGAAAGACAAAATTTTAATATTAATTGTATTAAAACAAGGGTCAAAACAAATGTCATTTTAAACATCACTTACTAAAATCCTAAAAGAATTTACACTTAGCTTTATTTATAAACAATACTTTTTAAAGGATTTTCTCGTTTATAAACATAATTTGTGAATTTTATAAATGTTCATCGTCCCGGAGGATGATTTATAAAATTCTTTTACAAAATTTAAAATAACATTAATTATCCTAAAAGATAATAAATCACATTTGTAATTTCCTTTATAAATCTAAAACAATATTAACTACCCGAAAAGATAATTAACCAAATTTACGATTTTCTATATTAAAAAAATAAATTATCTTTAATAAAATAGTTAATTACTTCCAAAACACTTTCATCAAATCAATTAATTTATTTTAAACTCATTTATCAAAACAATTAACCAACTTAAAATATTATTCATCAAATGATTTATTAAATTTAAATAAACATTAAATAAAATAAATAATTACTTTTAAATATCATTAATTAAAATAGTTAATTAAATTCAAATATCATTACTTAAATCCAAATCTCATTATAAAAAAGATTAATTAATTTAAACATCATTAGTTAAAATGATTAATTAATTTAAAATATCATTAATCAAAATGGTTAATGAATTTGAAACATCTACTTTTGGGTAAACATGAGCTCAAGTACAAACACACACAAGGGTTTAGGGGATCTTATTTAACAAATGATGGTATAACGAAAATTGCTATAATGACACTTAAACAGTTTAAATGGAATATCTAGATTGATTTTTGTTAATCAATCAAACAAATCTAACTATCATCCAAGAAATCAACAATAGTTTATAGCATCGCATATATGATATAGTATATTTGGGTGTGGGTTAACTCATATTTAAATAATTCTCTTTTATTATAACTAAATTTTTTCATAAATTTTTGCTCTAAATGTATTATCTTACTATTCGGATTATATTAAATAACTTTTTTTAAAAAGTTTATTTTTAGCTTAACATTATTAAGAGATGAATTTAAACTTAACCCTTTCATCAGATACCTTATATTCAAACTTTTTCTTTTAAAAATCCGAATTCCTGGTTGGGTTTCACGTTACAAGTATTAGCTTTAAAACACTTTGTTAAAAGAGTTCACTAATTTAAAATATCATTATAAAAAGGATTTAATAATTTCAAACATCATTATTACATTAATTAATTAACTTTAAACTTCATCACACAATTTAATTATTGAACTTCAAATGACTTTGAATAAAAAATAAACTGCTTTTCAATCTTATTAATTCAATTAATTAGTAAAATATAATTAATTAAATTAATAAATAGTTCAAAATGAATAACAAAGTCAAAACATCCTTGTTACTTGATAAATTCACTTTGAAATTTCATAAATTAAGTTGGTTGATTAACTCCACTAACCTTTAACTAAAAGGGTAAATCACCTTTGAAACATCATTAATTCGATTGATTAGTAATATTTAAATATAATTAATTTAATTAATTAATTAATAATTAAATATCATTATTTTAAAATGATTAATAAATTTAAACCGTCATTAAGGAAAGATTAATTAAAGTCAAAACAAGTTGATTTCCTTTTAAAAGTCATTAATTAAAAAGATTACTTAATTTTAAAAACATCATTGATTAATTGATTAATTAACTTTAATCCATAATTTTCAAAAGATTAATTAGTCTTAAACGTCATTAAATAAAATGAATAATTAAATTTAACACATCATCAACTAAGTAAGTAGTTAAATTTAAAACACATCGTAACAAGTTAATTAGTTAACATTAATCCTTATTAATTAAATTAAATAATCATTATTAAAATAATTAATTATTTTTGAAAACATCATTAATCAAAATCTTGCTTAACTTGTAAAACAATTCCAAACAAGAAGATGAAACCAAATGGTTTGATAAGAAGTGATTTTTCGAAAGTGTTGATACAGCGACTGCGCCCAATTCGGCAAAAAAGTTTATAATATTATCAACACAACCAAACATCACATATCAATGGTTTAAGCATACATAAAACAAGCATTTATAGGCAATAAATATGAACATAAATATAGTTTTAAAGCTTTGGTTTTTTAGGGTAAAATTTTACTTACTAATTAATTTGTCAACTAACATTTACTTAACATGTTTCCATCCATCACACATATACATTTCGAAACCAAACATGAACAAGTTCACATCATATTCAAACCAAGAAAGCAGTATATATCACATTGTAACTAAAGTAAAATATTTCCCCAAAAAAATAAGAGTTTTACTCACCGAAAGCTATCTAAACTCTAGCTAACTTAGGGTAGGACCTAGCACTTCCATTTCTAAGCAAAAGATGGAGTCTTGGACCCTTAATACACTAGGTAGGCTCGGCCTTGAATGAAGAAGTAAGTGAAACTTGTTTTGATAAGGTGGAGTTACTTTGGATAATCATCGAACTCACAAAAATGTACCCGAAAATAGGTCATTTTCTAACTGGTTTTTGGATTACTTAATGTCGTATTTTGTAAAAGTGAGAGAATTTTTTTAGAAAATTCTTTTCTCTATAATTTCAAAAAATAAATTAATCAATTACAATTAGTTTTGAAGAAGGTATGTCAAAAGAAGAAGGAGCATTTTCAGACTTGAAATTTTGGGTCCGAAAATGTTCTGTAAAGAAATGAGATTTGGACATGGTTATGCTTAATATTCAAAGAAGTGGTTCAATTAAAGTTGCAGCCACTAAAATTTGCTACAACTTGAAGAAAAGAAATTCTCTATCTGAATAAGTTATGAGAACGATATGGTCGAAGTAAAAGAGGAGAATTGAAGAAGTGAAAGGTTGTTTATAAGCAAGTGAACAAAGTGAATTACCTAAATGCCATGTCCTTTACCTCCACTACTCTCTTGCCACCTCACCTAGCCACCTATACCCTATGTCCTTGAGCCACCTTCTTGTCCTCCTCCCCACTCCTCATGTGAAAACCCGTTTAAACATGTTTTGTACTTAGTTGCCAAAATGTCAAATCATGTCTCTTAAGGCATCTTTAAGTATATACATGTATATACTTAAGTTAATGTACCTATGTATATACCAATATACACCAACTAGTTTACATTCCTAACTATTTATATGTTGTTTCAAATATAAACAAGGCTTATAACATTTCAAACAACTTTTATACGATGAAATATTGAAAATTCGAAAAACGGTTTCCGGACACTTTTTTGTTTTTCATCGAACTAAATATTTTTGTACACTAAATTTGAAAACTATTTTATATTAAATATTTATTATTTAAAAGATGTTTATTTCTAACTATAAAATCTATTATTTGAATATTTAAAATTGATTAAATATATATAAATTAATATGGTGAAATTTCGGGTCGTTACAGGTTCGATCTCCATCTCACCACGAGTTCAATGGATCTGAACTCCACCTAGTGTGGCTCCAAGCTCCTTGAATCGGGGCAAACCCTCTACCTACTTTGTTGATGAAGAGAAAGAGAAGTGAACGCCTCATAAACTATCTAAGTGTGTGTTGGGGAGAGGGGTTTATATATATATATTATTTTCTTAAATAATCACTATACAGTTCGAGCCTATACGATCATACGGTACATCGGATCACAACGGAACTCGCGAGTGCATATCTATTCATTTTTCTAGTCCTGATGGTTTAAAATTTTATCGCTATCCGAGATTGTGCTTCAAATGATAATTTCATGCATTTCGAGGTTGTTCTGGCTATCGAATCACATGATTCCAAAAATTCTTCAATCCTATGTCTTATAACGAAGTCCTTATTGTAGAAGCACAAGCCATCGATCGAGATCCCATTGGACCCGAATACACATGCATTTTTATAAAATATTTATAACAATTGTAAAAATACCGCAACTCCAATTATAGCGATGTTTATACATATTTTTATTTGAAATATCAACCTGGACTTTTCAGGCAATTTGTATGGACTTGCATGACATGGAGGATGTGGCTGAGAGTTTTCAGGCAATTTTGATTTTGGATTCGTTTATAAATAGAGGAGGAGATTTTAATGAGGATCTTATTTCCAAACTACATATTAATTAGGAGTTGAGATATTCACTTTTGAATTAAAAGCTATATAACTCATACTCGAGTTATATGCAACTAAGTTGTAAAATATACTTTATAGGACCAAAGTATGATCAATAGAAAACGATAAAGTGGACATAAGCCGGCGTATTTTTCGAACCACTATAAAAATTTTGTTTCTTCTTTCTTTATTCTCTTTTCTTTTGTAATTTTCACTGATCACTTAAATGGGTATTTATGCCATTTGTGGCCTAAACATGTTCAATATTAACCGTTGGCTAAATCTACACATTTAAGTCACAAAAGAAACGATGAATACTCCGAATGAACAAAACGTGTCGATTAATATGTAACCATTGTAAATTAATTAAATTAGTTAAAATTTATGAAATATTATTAAAATTTATTTAATTTGTTTGAGTGCCACTAGTATTTAATAAATTACATAAACAAAAGTTACAAATGTGTGTATTAATATATGATGTCAGTGGAATATTTAAACTATATTTAAATAAAACAAATCATAACTATTTTTTTCATAAATTAAATTAATTATATTTATGGAATATTTATTATTAAAAATTTATTTGATTTATTTTTAAATACCATTAGTATGTAAATAAAGTGCGTACATAAAAGTTATAAATGCACGTAGTGATATACGATATCGACAGAAGATTTAAATTGGATTTAAATGAGATTAATGTTAATGGGATTTTTGAAATTTTGAAGGCCCATCTGGCACCATTTATGGTTGGCCATGCATGTAGAAGAAGGAGATAATTTTATTTGGATTTAATAGAGAATTAAAAGGGAGATGTTTTAAGGAAGGAATAGGAAAGATTTGTTTCATTCCTTTAAAACAAATATCCCTTCAATTTTTCATTAATTTCATTTTATTGCTTGCCAAAATTTTTCTCTTCCTCTCCCATCTATCATGGTAGAAAATCCAATGGCGATGAGAGCAAAAATTTCAAAATCAAAAATCAGATAAAATAGAAATAAAAGTTGTTTATCTCTTGATTGTTGCAAGATCTAGAGTTTGATTCATTGAGTTTAGGAATCCTTTCATCATTTAAGATGCTTCTTTTGGTCACATTTCAAGGCAAAATTCTATTTTATTTAAATATAAACTCATCATATTTATATAGTTTGGATCCTCCACTTCCTATATCTCCTTTTCAATGTGAATTTTGTAATGTAGTTTGGTCCTTATTTGTTTCCCTTTAATAAGCTTCATGCTTGTCCCGTTGATGTGAATTTAACATATAATATCAACCTCTTTAATTGTTCATATGTTATTTATATCAATAACTTTAGATCCATCACCCCTTTATTAATTTGTTTATATTGTATGTTTAATTTAGATCTTAATCCTATGACCACAAATTTAGATATACCAAAGTTGTTTATTTTATTTTATAATTATTGTTTGAATAATATTTTATTAAAAATAAAAGCTTTTATTTAGTGATTTAAATTTCATAATATATTTTAAGAATTGAATATACATGTTTTAAGTTGTTCTAAATAATTTGGATCATTACTTACATGAGAATAATAATTGATTTAATTTAAAATCAATGTGTGGACTTTTCTGTAAAAACATAAAACTATTGATTTCTTTCTTAAAATAACAACTGGATCTAAGTTTGCTAATTTTATTGGTTATAGGTATATATTTTTAAATTACAGACTAATTGAATAAATATGTTATATGTTGTTTGAATTTAAAACATTAATTCAATTAATGTATATATGCATGTATCTATGTATGTTATGTTCTTAATTAAAGATTTACTAAATGGACTTTTATGTAAAACTGTAAATTTTATTTTAAACTATTCCTTACTTAGAGCTGACTTTAAGTTGTTTGCTTTAACTTCAAAACATGTCAAACAATCAAAATCAATATTGAAGTAAATAATTATACATACATACATCCATATACATACACATGCGCACACACACACACACACACAAATATATATGTATATGTATGTTTGTGTGTGTATCTGTGTATGTTTGTGTGTGTATGTATATATAATAAATCTTATTTCTTTTTTTAAATATATATTATTTTGGAAAACAAAGGCATATATAAAGGGGAAATACGTCCACTACGGTGTAAATTCTAGCACCTAAACACGTTCATATTAACTATGTACATTTTTTATATGTTGCACTTGCACTTTCACACATGAGTGTATATGATGCACTCACTACAATATGCATTCAGCTTATATTAAACTCAAACTACTTTAAACAAATAAAATCGTATAAAAAATTTATTTAAAATTTTAGACTGGACCTAAAATCATTTAGGCTTCATAGGTTTAACTAAGATAAAATGGAATATTTTTTCAAATTCATCCATTTAACCCACTTTCGACTACCCTATTCCCTCAATGGTATAACAACAAGGTTGGTTGAGGCACTCACCTAGTACATTAGATGTTCTAGATTCGATCCCTACACTTAGCATGATATAGCGTTCTCACATTGTGATCTATGGCAAAGCATTGCCTTCTACCTATAACGACCCGTAATTTCGCTACCACGCAAATGAGAGGTTTCATTTGTTTTAAATTTAAAAAGGTTTAAAACTTAAATAAACAAGTTATATATAATAGATAATAATAGAGAAGTTATTTATTCTTATAGTTAATAAAAAAATGCATAAATTTGGATTTTAGAACAAATCAACAAAAGTTAAGTTTTGTTAAAAATAAATAAGTGCTTAAATAAATAGGTTTAAATGTTTATTTAAAAAGATAAATCTTATTGAAAACGTCTAATAATAAAAGTATATTAAAATACTTATAAGTATGTTAATAATCATTTTACAAAAATTACCAAATTTTGTCGTATTTTGTCAGTTTTACAAACACCGTAAAATTAGAGATTTTGACATTATTTAAATATGATTTTAAAATATAAAGAGACATATTTTAATTTATTTAAAGAATTAAAAAGTTCATTTTTAAATTTGGTTTACATAAATAAATAGTTTAACTAAAATTGTAACAGCCCGCAAATCCGTACCCCTTGAGTCAACACTATTCTACAACAATCAACTCAAGTTGCACAGAAATACGAACCATTTGGGTTAAAGAAGAAGAGGTAGAAGAAGAAAATAGAAATCAATATAAGAATCTAACCATCGCCGCGGAATAAAATATAATAGATAATAAATAAATTTTACTCAAAAATCAAATATCTCTGTTTATATATTACATCATCAAAGTACATCAATCACAGCTCAACATCAATATCATACAAAGGATGCACAACAACTCAAACAGTGGAAATATATATATATATACATATATATATATACATACAAGTACGAGGGTACGTATCGTCATCCATCTCATCTCCTGAGCTCCACAACATCATATCCTGCATTCTATAATACTCGGTCTGACTCGAGCATTACAGTTAAATAACACCTGAGTCAGTCTGGAATACCAACGTGAGAAAATCACACCCAATTGATTATTAGAATTTCAAAAATCCTTTGAAAACAAAAGCATCTCGTAAGACCACGCCACAAATAAACATGTCGGGTATTTACCTTACGATAGCTAAAACATTTTTATTAAAGTCCTCTGATATTATAATAGTGTATATAGAAAGTAAAATAGAATCTAGCTGAAATGCTTACATCTCACGTTTTAGCAATAGTTGGGCACAATCAAAACCGTACGGGCGCGTAGGGAAAATGGATTCCAACTAATGGCTAGGCACTGGGGTACCACCTGTCACAGTACCTGGTCTAGATCAGCGTACCGAGGAGCCACCTTAACTCCCCTGCAACACAAGACCGGAACCATCCCTTACTGGACAGTCCCGAGCAAGATCACCCCGCGGTTGGGATCAGCAACCGCCCACTAAGCCGAAATAAAGGGACATCTAGATAGGGATGACCTCACCCTTCAGTGGGGGCTACCTACGAAGCCTTGCTGCATAACCCCTGAATTTCAGCCATTCCCATTTGATGAGGCTTGAGGCTAAGCGTTACCTTTTTAAGAACATATTCCTTAGAATGCACATCATCCACCTGACGATGTTTCGCAAGCATTCATCCATACAAGTCCGTCCCGGGTTCGAACGGAACCGAAGGCACTATTCCTACTAGATCCATTTTGGAAATATCCTCAGGATTAGAAGCGACTAGCCCTTGCACTTCACTGCTTCATCTTCGAATCCAAAATCGTTTTCACGAAACGTACAAACCGGATCGAAGTGGTTTTCGAGAAATAAATCTCGATCCCGGTCTCTTCGAAACGATCAACGCATTTTTGTCCAATATTGATAGTCGGTGATTTAACTATCAATTAATATTCACAAACATCCATCCAACAATAAATAATTTCCCAAATTATTTATTAACCTCGAAATATCCTCACAAGATACATTTCTATTTTCAATCCTTTGAAAACAGTTTCAAAACCATCTTTCTTTTCAGAATAAACTTTTTCAAATATTTTCTATTTCCACTGAAATCACCAAGCACAAAACTAGCTTTTCTAAATTAATTTAAAACACTTTACTTTTAAAAATATACTTTAAAACATTCAAGTTAAAATTACTTTAATAATTTGTTAAAAATACATACTATATATGAATATTTGAAAATAAGGTTACTTAATAAAATATAAAACTAGACTTCTACCTTTAAAAACAAAATACCAAGTCGCTCTTTAAATAATTACTGCTATAATAGATTTAAGGAAATACTTACTTTTATAATTTAAATATTTAGAAATAATAACTTTTTCAAAACATACCTTCTTAAACAACTTTAAAGCTTTTAATTTATATTTAAAAATTTATTTTGAAAACATACTTGGTTATCCAGGGAGAATTTTCAATCTCATCACTTAAATCAATTTTCCAAATTGATTCCCAATTTATTCCATTTGAAATAAATTTCTTTACTTATCTGTTTATCTCAAGTTTCATTAATTATGGACTTTATTTTTTTTTTTTTTTATTTTCCGATTGATTTTAAATATACCAATTTCAGCTTCTTCCAAATTTCTTCTGTGTTCTTTTCAATAACTTAAATTTTAGATAAATGTTTTATTCCTTTTAAAATAATAACACTGAAACTTAAAATTCATTAATCTTCTGATTATTCAAATTTCCCTTACTAAACTTAAGATTTATTTATTAGAATTTTACAGGCACTTTATTTCTTTTCCAATTCGTTCTTAAATTTATTCAAGCTTCCATAATTATTTTACTTATAAATTCATTTCCTTTATTTCTCTTTCCGAAATCAAATTTATATTTCTGGTAATTCATTATACCCAATTATACCAACCAAGCCTTAGCATTCAATACTTCCACATAATTCAATATAGAATTATCAAATAATCAGAACAGAGAATACTAAATAATTTAAATAAAAGTTGAGGGGTCCAGTTGGATCCCTCCAACCCGTTTTCCCTGCATCCACAGACGTTAGCATCACATAGTATGCCAAGTTCAAATTATACTATACTATATCACATCACTCAATTCAACTATTCAATCAATTATTTAAATTCAATCATTTAAATTTAAACTGAGTGAGATTAACTCACCTTTAACTTTGATTGCAATTCATTCCCATCCAGCTTATTTCTTTTCAGGTTCAAACCTTGAATAAATATTATATGATTTTTTTTATTAATATTTGAATAAATCAAACAACCAATTACCGTTTAACAGTTTAATCAACCCAAAATTATATTTTTTAACTAGTGATTTAAATTTAAAATAGGTATGCGTATATTCATTTTCCTTTTATTGAAACTACATATATACTTATAACAATGATCTGTATTCCCATTTACAATTTCCATTTCTGAATCTTATGTGTATATGTATACATCTACTGTTTCAATCAGTAAACAAAATAACTTGCTGTTTTCAAAATATTTTTATTTCCTTTTTTGTAAATAACAAATAGAAATCTACTTTACTGTAAAACTAAAGATCTTGATTTAAAATCCTCTTTTTTTTACACATACATATATATATTACTGCATTGAAAAAAAAATGAAAATGAAACAGCGGGTACCTCACTTCCTAAACCCATTCTCAACTGAATCCCTAACCTCGATCGAATGCCCCCTCATTCGTGCCCTAACTCACGGCCACACTCGTACTTCGCGAGCATCCCCAGGCGCCGCTGTCCTCCATCCATCGACTTCCTGCTTCGTCGATCCCCAGTAGCCCACCGGAACGCAAACCCCTCGTTCGACAATCAAATGCCCAAATCTTGATGTCGAGATCTCGATTACAGTCGCGGGTCTCCTTTTCTTGATTTGCATACAAGCAAACGTGAGTCGCAAAAACCCTGGGTTTCGCCCCACTATTCGTTGTTCGGCAACTTTCTCTTTTTTTATTTTTAACGAAGAACTCGGTCACGCCTTCGAACTGAAAGGAGGAATGAAAACAATCAAGTCGCGACTGTTTTGGGATGAAGCTGCCATTGTTGATTTTGATTTAGAGGAGATTTGTTCGGTTATGTCTCAATTTAAATTGAAGGAAGAAAAACAAGGAGCGACCATTAATAAAATTTCCTGATATTCGTTCATTTCTAATAGAATGGGGGGTTCGCGAACATAAAAGGGCTTGATTTTTGGCTTCTCAAAGAAGGATGAAGAATCCTTTTACGTAAGCCAAAGGTAGCGTGCTTTGCACGATCTTATCGCCGAAATTTTTGAACTGAAAAGGAAAGAAAGGAAGGACGTGAAAGGCTTTGACTGTTTAAACAAAGTCCAAATTTGATTCAAGCTTATATTTAAATCGACCCAGATTTCCGATATAGATTTAAGCGCGTCTATATGTCGTATGCTCACACAACAACTCCAAACAGTATGAAAATTGAAATCTGATAATAATTCCATATTACGGACCCAATGGAACTGGTTTCGTCAAATTCCGAGACTGTGCCTCGGAAAGCTATTTTAAAATTCAATTTAAACGATACAATTTCCAAAACTTAACAAACCATTTTTAAATTTGATTTCATCACTTCTATTCTCTTTAGTATTATCAATATAAATTTTACAAGCCTTCAAAATATTTTTAATAGGCTTAGAAATTCCAAATTCAATATTTTACCCAATTTCAAATTATTTAATTAAACAATTTAATTGTCAAATAAATTGTGATATTCATAATTTAAGTTAAAATTACTTTATGGAATATTTAAAATCAATTAAATATCCTGATTTTAAATGCTTGGAAATTCCGGGTCGTCACATTCCTCCCCCCTCAAAAGAATTTCGTCCTCGAAATTACTAGTTAGGAAGAATGATCCAATACCCGTTTACTTTTTCCCCGAAACCAAACAGTTTCTAACAATTCAACATCCTCCCAACTATCTTTTTACAAAAGATCCATTATTATCCTTATTAACTTTCCAAACGTTTCCAAAACCTTCTATAGTTTTTAGAAAACTTACTTGTTCAGCTATTCAAATTATAATTCAAACTAAATTTTGAATTATCAAATTATTTTCAAAATTTTTCTAACTCCCTAAATTTCCGAAAAATTTCGCCAGCGTCTCTTTTGCACGGCTAGCTCGGTACTACTACAAAATGGCTCTACGGCCTCTCAAATCCAAAAAGAAAACAAAACGCCAAGTGGCTCGATCCAAATCCCAATCAAATTTCACACCAAATTTAAATACATACCTTTTTATCGAGCATTTCAAATTTGAAATCAATTCAATTCTCTTTTTCCTTTAGGTTACATGCATAACCTGCTTAGCACTAATATCCAATCACAATATTCCAAAAACATTTTATCGACTTCCTTACCAGATGTCAATATTTATCTAAATATCAACTTAGAATATATTTGCAATATTCAATTTCCAATTAAGAATTGACCATTCCTTACTTAAGTTAACATAAGCATTTTATATGTTTCTTATATTTATTTTCATCTTACCACTTTAGTTTATATCCATTTCTATCCACATTGATTCTTCATTTCCATACGAATTCAATTTATCTTTAACTCTAAATATTGAATTTTATTTTCCATTAATAACTAATTCATCTCATTACTTTAAGTTGGTTTCCTTTACTAATTTAGTTTAGTTTCCAATTTGAATTCGTTAGTCGTTAACACAATTTTCCAAAATTTTCTAAAATTTTCTAACTCCCAAATTTTCTGAATTTTTTTGGCAAAGTCTCCTTTGTAGGGAGGAGCTTTTGCAATTTGACAAAAGAGATAAATATATATACAGCGACCCACCCAGTCGGAAAAATAAAAAACAGTTCATATTTCCTAATTTTATTGCGTAGGCGTACCTTATTTAGCATTTTAAGCACGCGGCTTATTTTTTATAGCAAATAGCACAACCAAATCCAGCCACACGGCTTCCAGGTACTTGTACTTACTCAATTTAAACATGTAAGTGCCAAATATATGCAGTTTAACTATATTTCACTTAGTTGCAATGGTAAAAACAAATGAATTCTATAAGAAATGCACATCAAACATTTTCCGTAAGCAATTTTTTACAACTTCATACTAATTCAACTGTTTCAATTAATTTATAACCATTTTCATTCAATTTGAATGGTTTAAGACTCAATCGCTTACATTTAATTTATTTTTAAGCAAACCGAACTCATATTTAATCCAATTATTCTCAAAATCAATTTATTTTACTCCTATCCATCCACGGCATCTATAACTTCCATTTACATTCAATAACAATTTATTCTTTGCAATTTGACGATATCTATGTGAATAAATAAGCACTTGAGTTTTATTATCAATTTAAATTGACTCCGACTCAATTTACACTTAATTCTATTCCATTTCGGATTTATTCACAATCCGTATATTCTCATTTTCATTGCATTTAAAGTTGAATCCATTCACTTACATTTTATTTTATTAACCAAACTAGTTCATTCAAAACCATTAACAACTTAGGTTCATCTTCATTACCTGTTAAATTTTATTCACAGTCCACTAATTTATACTTCATTTCTTATCCACATTCATTCAAATCCATTCTATTAAACTTGAAACATTCTATCTTCTTATTGTCTCAAGTTATTTCAATTCCTTAACAATTTTAAATCGTTCACAATTATTTATTCTAGAATTTCATTCCATTAAATATTATCTATATCTCACCGAATTTTAATTCGATTCAAACTTATTTTTACTTGATTTAAAACCAATCCAATATTATCAAACTTAGCTCAAGTTGATTTCCATTCAACTCCTAATCTATTTAGCTTAAGTCAGTTTACTTCAGTTTATTCAAATTTTATACTTAAGCTCATTTTCATATTACAAATAAATTGCCCTTTTCAATTCAACTTAATTCTATTTTAATCCAATCCCATTTCAAACTACAAATTTATTTGATCAGTTATTATACATTTAACCTTTTAGATTCAGCTCAATCAATCAATTTATTACAAGGTCATTTCCAATTTATTTCCTCTTATTTGGATTTTATTTGTAATTCAAACTATTACTATTTCAATCTAATTTCATTTTTATTCGATACCTTTCCAATTATATTTAATTTGGTAACACTTCACAATAAATTTTAATTAATAACTCAAATTCTGAATTCATTATCCATTTTCAATTTACCCCCAAAGTTCATGAACCCACAATTCATTTACATTCACTATACTGACAATTCAAGTCAAATTCAATTCATAACTTGAGTTTTATTTCCAAACTTCATCATAAACGCACCATTCAATTTCATGAACTAATTTATTATCTAATTAGTCTTTTCCCCAACTTATAATCCAGAACTTGATTTTAATCTCAAAATCTCTTCATTTAAATTTTCTTATGTTCAAATTTATTTAATAATTTTAGTTTTGATTTTCCCTTCATTTTCTAATTCATCAAAATATTAGTTTTGGGATTTGTATTCCATTCTCAATTTTATAAGTCACTACTTATTATTTTATACAATTCCATTCATCATAAGCTTTAATATATTCTTCTTTTATTTTAACTCAAGCCTTATGCTTCTTTATAACCCAAGCATATTTTATTCATGCATTTAAATTCTTTTATAAGTTATTCTGATTTATTTATTTCAATCTAATTCATATCCAATTTATTTTCCATTTGTTCAGGTAAGAATATAATTCCATTCATTAATTCAATTGAATTCTCATTCCCATTCAAGTTTCTTTAACTCAGATTTATTTGACTCAATTCAATTTCAACTTAATTCGAATACAACTGTGTATTATTTTCAACCTATTCAATCAATTTCAATCCAGTTAAATTTTTATTTTCCAATCCAAGTTAATTTCATTTTTAACTTTAAAATTTGAATTCCATTATTCAAAGCTTATATTTCTTTCATGATTTAAAAATCATCTCAATTCATAAGCTTACAACTATCTCATCATGATTTTTAAACACCCGACCTTTGGTTTCAAATTATTTTGAAATCTCCAACATCTCAAATCACATTTATCAAATATTTAAACCAATCCTGGTTTTATACCCAACAAATTCCCTTTGAAATTTCAAAAACAGCTAGCTTTTCTGAACAAATCAAATTATGGCAGCAATCCGTCACTTAGAAATTCGAAAATGAATACTGATGATACGGCCATCATCATCAGAATTATTTTCCAATAATTCGAGTGATTTCAATGCTATTTCACTTTCAAAATCCATTTAAAACAGATTTCCATTCAGAAATATCTTCAAAACAATAATGCAGTCATTTATCTTTAAAACTCTTCGACAAACACTTCTAAAATCTCCGTAATTTTAAATTTCCAAATCCTGCTTAAATTAAATTTAACTATAATTCATTTGCATAGTTTCCTATTTGATTATAATTCAATTCATAAATTACATTTATAATTCATATTTATAAATTTCATTTCATAATTGGATTTATCTTCTCAATCTTTGATTATATTTACAATTTCTAGTTAAATTTTTTTTCGCTTAACAATGATAATATTTTAATATCATCAATCCTAACATCCAATTAACATCCAAGCCACCATATTTTTGCTAAGTAGTTTTCAAAAACTATTCTTTATATCAAAATATATTTTTGGGTAAAATTATTTCATTCACCCATATTTAAAACAATACCGTGTCGATTTTTCTATTCGAGTGTTTAGAAACCCCTTCGATACAGTTGTCTAGACTATGACGACGAAGGTTCATATGCCACTCAATAAACCAATCAACACAATATTAAAACAATTTATATTCACTAACAAATACGCGCTCATATCTATTAATACGCTCAAACTCATTATAGAGTACTACGGACTCTAATTTAATTGAGTAATTCCCACCAGAGCCAAGGTTATCACCAACCAAAGCTCTGATACCAACTGTAACAGCCCGCAAATCCGTACCCCTTGAGTCAACACTATTCTACAACAATCAACTCAAGTTGCACAGAAATACGAACAATTTGGGTTAAAGAATAAGAGGTAGAAGAAGAAAATAGAAATCAATATCAGAATCTAACCATCGCCGCGGAATAAAATATAATAGATAATAAATAAATTTTACTCAAAAATCAAATATCTCTGTTTATATATTACATCATCAGAGTACATCAATCACAGCTCAACATCAATATCATACAAAGGATACACAACAACTCAAGATACACAACAACTCAAATAGCGGAAATATATATATATATATACAAGTACGAGAGTACGTATCGTCATCCATCTCGTCTCCTGAGCTCCACAGCATCATATCATGTATTTTATAATACTCGGTCTGACCCGAGCATTACAGTTAAATAACACCCGAGTCAGTCTGGAATACCAGCGTGAGAAAATCACACCCAATTGATTATTAGAGTTTCAAAAATCATTTGAAAACAAAAGCATCTTGTAAGACCACGCCACAAATAAACATGTCGGGTTTTTACCTTACGATAGCTAAAACACTTTTTATAGAAATCCTCTTATATTATAATAGTGTCTATAGAAAGTAAAATAGAATCTAGCTGAAATGCTTGCATCTCACGTTTTAGCAATAGTTGGGCACAATCAAAACCGTACGGGCGCGTAGGGAAAATGGATTCCAACTAATGGCTAGGCACTGGGGTACTACCTGTCACGGTACCTGGTCTAGATCTGCGTACCGAGGAGCCACCTTAACTCCCCTGCAACACAAGACCGGAACCATCCCTTACTGGACAGTCCCGAGCAAGATCACCCCACGGTTGGGATCAGCAACCGCCCACTAAGCCGAAATAAAGGGACATCTAGACAGGGATGACCTCACCCTCCAGTGGGGGCTACCCACGAAGCCTTGCTGCATAACCCCTGATTTTCAGCCATTCCCATTTGATGAGGCTTGAGGCTAAGCGTTACCTTTTTAAGAACATATTCCTTAGAATGCCCATCGTCCACCTGACGATGTTTTGCAAGCATTCATCCATACAAGTCCGTCCCGGGTTCGAACGGAACCGAAGGCACTATTCCTACTACATCCATTTTGGAAATATCCTCAGGATTAGTAGCGACTAGCCCTTGCACTTCACTGCTTCATCTTTGAATCCAAAATCGTTTTCACGAAACGTACAAACCGGATCGAAGTGGTTTTCGAGAAATAAATCTCGATCCCGTTCTCTTCGAAACGATCAACGCATTTTTGTCCAATATTGATAGTCGGTGATTTAACTATCAATTAATATTCACAAACATCCATCCAACAATAAATAATTTCCCAAATTATTTATTAACCTCGAAATATCCTCATAAGATATATTTCTATTTTCAATCCTTTGAAAACAGTTTCAAAACCATCTTTCTTTTCAGAATAAACTTTCCCAAATATTTTCTATTTCCATTGAAATCACCAAGCACAAAACTAGCTTTTCTAAATTAATTTAAAACACTTTACTTTTAAAAATATACTTTAAAACATTCAAGTTAAAATTACTTTAATAATTTGTTAAAAATACATACTATATGAATATTTGAAAATAAGGTTACTTAATAAAATATAAAACTAGATTTCTACCTTTAAAAACAAAATACCAAGTCGCTCTTTAAATAATTACTGCTATAATAGATTTAAGGAAATACTTACTTTTATAATTTAAATATTTAGAAATAATAAGTTTTTCAAAACATACCTTCTTAAACAACTTTAAAGCTTTTAATTTATATTTAAAAATTTATTTTGAAAACGTACTTGGTTATCCAGGGAGAATTTTCAATCTCATCACTTAAATCAATTTTCCAAATTGATTCCCAATTTATTCCATTTGAAATAAATTTCTTTACTTATTAGTTTATTTCAAGGTTCAGTAATTATGGACTTTATTTTTTTTTTTTTTTTAATTTTCCGATTGATTTTAAATATACCAATTTCAGCTTCTTCCAAATTTCTTCTGTGTTCTTTTCAATAACTTAAATTTTAAATTTTAATAAATGTTTTTTTCCTTTTAAAATAATAACACTGAAGCTTAAAATTCATTAATCTTCTGATTATTCAAATTTCCCTTACTAAACTTAAGACTTATTTATTAGAATTTTACAGGCACTTTATTTCTTTTCCAATTCGTTCTTAAATTTATTCAAGCTTCCATAATTATTTTACTTATAAATTCATTTCCTTTATTTCTCTTTCCGAAATCAAATTTATATTTCTGGTAATTCATTATACCCAATTATACCAACCAAGCCTTAGCATTCAATACTTCCACATAATTCATTATAGATTATCAAATAATCAGAACAGAGAATACTAAATAATTTAAATAAAAGTTGAAGGGTCCAGTTGGATCCCTCCAACCTGTTTTCCCTGCATCCACAGACGTTAGCATCACATAATATGCCAAGTTCAAATTATACTATACTATATCACATCACTCAATTCAACCATTCAATCAATTATTTAAATTCAATCATTTAAATTTAAATTTAAACTGAGTGAGATTAACTCACCTTTAACTTTGAATGCAATTCATTCCCGTCCAGCTTATTTCTTTTCAGGTTCAAACCTTGAATAAATATTATATGATTTTTTTATTAATATTTGAATAAATCAAACAACCAATTACCGTTTAACAGTTTAATCAACCCAAAATTATATTTTTAACTAGTGATTTAAATTTAAAATAGGTATGCGTATATTCATTTTCCTTTTATTGAAACTACATATATACGTATAACAATGATCTGTATTCCCATTTACAATTTCCATTTTTGAATCTTATGTGTATATATATACATCTACTATTTCAATCAGGAAATAAAATAACTTGCTGTTTTTAAAATATTTTTATTTCCTTTTTTGTAAATAACAAATAGAAATCTACTTTACTGTAAAACTAAAGATCTTGATTTAAAATCCTCTTTTTTCTTATACACATACATATATATATTACTGCATTGAAAAAAAATGAAAATGAAACAGCGGGTACCTCACTGCCTAAACCCATTCGCAACTGAATCCCTAACCTCGATCGAATGCCCCCCATTCGTGCCCTAACTCACGGCCACACTCGTACTTCGCGAGTATCCCCAGGCGCCGCTGTCCTCCATCCATCGACTGCCTGCTTCGTCGATCCCCAGTAGCCCACCAGAACGCAAACCCCTCGTTCGACAATCAAATGCCCAAATCTTGATGTCGAGATCTCGATTACAGTCGCAGGTCTCCTTTTCTTGATTTGCATACAAGCAAACGCGAGTCGCAAAAACCCTGGGTTTCGTCCCACCATTCGTTGTTCGGCAACTTCCTCTTTTTTTTATTTTTTTTGAACGAAGAACTCGGTCACGCCTTCGAACTGAAAGGAGGAATGAAAACAATCAAGTCGCGATTGTTTTGGGATGAAGCTGCCATTGTTGATTTTGATTTAGAGGAGATTTGTTCAGTTATGCCTCAATTTAAATTGAAGGAAGAAAAACAAGGAGCGACCATTAATAAAATTTCCTGATATTCGTTCCTTTCTAATAGAATGGGGGGTTCGCGAACATAAAAGGGCTTGATTTTTGGCTTATCAAAGAAGGATGAAGAATCATTTTTGGTAAGCCAAACGTAGTGTGCTTTGCACGATCTTATCGCCGAAATTTTTGAACTGAAAAGGAAAGAAAGGAAGGACGTGAAAGGATTTGACTGTTTAAACAAAGTCTAAATTTGATTCAAGCTTATATTTAAATCAACTCGGATTTTCGATAAAGATTTAAGCGCGTCTATACGTCGTATGCTCACACAACAACTCCAAACAGTATGAAAATTGAAATTCGATAATAATTCAATATTACAGACCCAATGGAACTGGTTTCGTCAAATTCCGAGACTGTGCCTTGGAAAGCTATTTTAAAATTCAATTTAAACGATACAATTTCCAAAACTTAACAAACCATTTTTAAATTTGATTTCATCACTTCTATTCTCTTTAGTATTATCAATATAAATTTTACAAGCCTTCAAAATATTTTTAATAGGCTTAGAAATTCCAAATCCAATATTTTACCCGATTTCAAATTATTTAATTCAACAATTTAATTGCCAAATAAATTGTGATATTCATAATTTAAGTTAAAATTACTTTATGGAATATTTAAAATCAATTAAATATCTTGATTTTAAATGCTTGGAAATTTCGGATCGTCACAAAAATGTCAAAACATGACCGTAAAAATTTTTGTCGAAAAACGACATTTTGTCGATTAAAAGTTATCGCAACGTCGTCACATCTTTATTTTCTTATATAGAAACATATATTAAAATAGTATAAGTATTAATTAATTCACTAATCAAGTTTACTTTTACTAAACAAGATTAAAAACTTCTAGAAAACAATTAAGAAAAAGTAATCACAAAAAGACTAAAATGCCATTTCAAAGCAAAAAGTAAAACATCAAATCAAAAAAACATAATTATTACTTACTTTACTTAATATCTAAGTGAAAATGACATAAAGTAATGATTTGAAATGTGATGTTAAGTGTTGAAAAAAAATAAGATTACTTTATAAGTAAGTAAGGGCATTTTGGTCTTTTTACAAAACATTATTTTAATCCAAAACTTTTTTATAAATAAACATCCACTTTCTCACTTTTTTCACTTCTTCTCCTTCCTTTTCCAAGCTTTTCTCTACTTCTTTAATGGCTTCTTCTTCTCTTTTAAATCCGTACTAAATTTTTCAAAACCATATCAAATCAACTCCAAACACCACCAAACTTTGCCAAAGACATTAGAATACCATTAAAACAAGGTTTAGCATCTAAGAAGTGAAAAAACGATGGAGGAAGGGGAATAATAGGGCGTGGTCGAACCTATGGAGGAAGAGGAACAAGTTGGAAAGCTTCGGAAAAAGAAAAAGAGAAGGAAGTGCCGCCGATTTCATTCCATTGAGCTAGGAGCAAATTCAAGGTGCCGCGAAAGCTCTATCAATTTTTTGAAAGTTTTAAAGAAGAGGTCGATAGCATAAAGCAAAAGAAATGGAGTAGTAATTGATTAGTTGAAATTCAAGTGAAGTGTTTGTTGCATATGAATGTTGGTAGGAAGAATTGGTTAAGTTAAAGGTGAGCACTCTTATTTACTAATAAATCCATAAATTATTTCAACTATAATGATTTGAAAGTTTAAATATGTTGAATGAATGTTTGATAACTTGGTTGCAAATTGGTTGATTATGTGGTTGAAAACTTGTTTGATAAATGATAAGAGAAAAGATTAGTAATTAACCATAGTTAATTAAATGAAAATTAAATCCTTAGAAATATGTGTATGGAAGTTATTTAGCCTCTTAATGATTTTAAATAATTTTAAATGTGGTTTAAAACAAAATTGAAGTGTTTCGGACAAATTCCTAAGCAATTCACAAAATTGATCAAAATCGAGCGCGTAGCGTAGCGGCAGTTCGTAAATTTTGACCCGTAACTTCAAATTGACGTAGAGAATGATTTATAAGTCAGATTTCTTTGAAATAAAAATTCTTTGGTTCACAATGATAGTATTTTTCCAAGGAAGAGATAAAATCATGATTTCATAAAGTAGAGTTTGAAATATATCCAAAACAATTTTTTAAAAACATCACGATTTTGCTGTTCGGAATCCAAAGGGGATTTCTTTATAAATGATATTTTTAAGTGATTAAAAATATGAAATAAATTTGATAAATCTATTAAAATGGTTTAAAAGAGATTTGAAATGGAAAATATGAATTTTCAAATATTAAAAAGTTGTTTAAATCAAATAAGCTTATGTAGTACTTTCCGCAGCACTTTTATGCTGCGAATTCTATAACCTTTTGAATATGAGTTTAAACTTAACAATTATTTTATAAATCTTTTGTGAATGACTTTAAAGGAATAATTAAGTAATGTAAAGATGATTTGGAAGTTTTAATAAGAGTCTGAATAAATGGTTAAGATGAATTGTACATACCACTTAAACAAAAAGTGAAGAAGATTGAATATAATAACAAACTGAGTATGCGGAAATGACAAGTACATTTGTCCCACTTGTGAGATCTGGAAAGATAAAAAAATGTGTTTAACTGAGGTTGGGGATGGAGCAATCAGTGCCCTGAACTTACCTGGCCTATGTTTTCTCTTTTTAGGCGAGAGGTGGAATAGATCGAAAGGAAAGCTCGAATGCTCTTAAAAGATCATTTTTAAGTTTTTTCATGATAAAAGAAAAGAAACTAATTTTTGAAATAAAATATATTGAAGACAATGATCGTTAAATACAAAGATATTCATAATGTAGGATTACTTGCCATTAGTTCCTGAAGATGAAACTTTCCATTAGTCCCTAGAGGTGAAACTTGCCATTAGTCCCTGGAGGTTTGCCATTAGTCCCTGGAGATGAAATTTACCACATCTAATGTGGCAATGGTGCGCTATTATGAAAATCTTCGATTTGTAAGAATATGATTTGAAGTTAAGAAATAAATCTTTGTAATGAATGATTTGGGAATATTTTCCTAAGTTAAAAGTTATAACTTGAATATAAGATATCTTTGATTAAGATTTAAAAGAATGACTTGGAAAGGTTTTCCTAAGTACAAAAATGATTTGGAATTATTCCAAGATTTAAGAAAGGTTTAAATAAACCAAATGATTTAATAAATGAGGCTTAATGATTCCATATACATTTGAAAAGAAAATGGAATTACTTGAAAAGAATATACCTAAGAAATATATTTGATTACATAAAAAATGAAGTAATTGATTGATGATTGATATCCACATATGAACTTAGCATCTTTTTAAAAGCGAGATTTGTTTCGAAGGAACCGGAACCGTAGTTGAATTTGGATAATTCCTATCTGAAAACCACTTTTTCGGATTTTTCGGATTGCAAGGGCTTCTCGCCTAGTAATGGCATGAGGATAGTGCCTTCAGTTTCATTCAGTTCCAGAACGAACTTGTATGGATGTTTGTCTGACATTGTATTTTAAATCACATTTGAGTGGTTTCTATAAACGTATCGCAGTTGGTGGTGGAGAAGGAAACTTTTTTTAGCTTAAAACCCTTTCCCAAGACATACGAGCTCAGAAAGTTATACATTTCTAGAAATCAGTCATGTGATGTGGAATGGCAGTGTGGCATTCAAAGTGGAACCTGATATGATCAAAGCGTGGTTTTGTATGAAAAGCATGGCTTTGAAGAAATTGAGCGTAGCCTCACAAGCCTCACACCCCGGTTATGATGGGATTCTATGTGGTCAAATGTATGCTTGCATTTCGGATAGTAGTGATTTGGGTTATCAAATGTTCTGATCCCTAGGTACCAAATACGTCTGGGCCTCAAGGCATTTATTGCCCCATGAGGATCAAATGGTTAGTTTGAGAAAAGCAGGGAACTACCGGTTATCAGTTGTAGTGTAGCAAGTATAGTTCCAAGTGACTAGTTTGAGAAAAGCGATTAAGGGACCGTGGGAACTATGTTTGTTATGCGTGGATCGGAGAAAAGGTTACTGGTTTCCTATCATGTTGGAAATCCAATCCCAATATGAGATTTACGGTTTTGATTGTATTCCCAAAATAGCTGTAATGATTTGCAAACATTTCTGCTACCCCTTTTTGGTATTATATATTCCGTTTAGGATATTCTGTTGACCCAGTCCAGATATATTTCATTAAACTTAGTCCAGATATTGATACCTTATTTGAGTAAGTTTATTTGAAAAGTGTTTTCTAAAGAACGTCATTAAAAATAATATCAAGTGTATTTTGGTATAAAGTGTTTTGGTTATCATAAGGTAAAAACCCATCTGTATGTATATGTGGGCGTGGTCTTATGAGATACCTTTCTTTTCAAAGGTTTTGATAACATAGTCATTTTGAAGTTCGGGTATCTCACTCTGGTTTATCAAGCCTGATCCGGGTATTTTCAATACTCGGGTCAGATCTGAATAGTTTCAGGTTGAGTTGAAGACGGTTGAAGTTTCCAAAGGAGAGCTGGAGATCTTCATCATCGTACGGACGTATTCTATTATCCACTGTACTTAGTGTAATCTGTTTGATGTTTGTCAGCAATTGTAAGGACAGGTGTTTATAACTGTCCAAGTTGAATTTAGGTTAGACTCTGATATTGTATTTAAAATTCTCCGCTATAAAGATTATTATTGAAATAATATATTTTATTCCATTTGTGTGAGATTCTGTTCTGTCTTTATTTTCTTTCTACCCTTGATGATCCGCTTATTCGTGCAATTTAAGTTGGACATGTGCGGTTTATTGTCAATTCAAACGGTATGAAAAAATGGGTCATTACATTTGGTATCAGAGCTGAAGGTTAAGCGAGAACCTTGGCATTGGTTGGGTAAAGACTCATCAGAGATAGGGTTATTAATACCCTAGGATGAGTAACTCATTAGAGATAGGGTTAGAAACACCCTAGAATGAGTTCGAGTGTATTATATATGTGCACGTATTTGTTAGTGACTAATAAAATATTTTGTGTTGATTTGTCTACTGAGTGATTTATGGATTCTGATTGATGTGCCTGATCACCGTTATCAATGAGGGTTCCTAAACACTTAAATAAGGCGAACCGACACACTGATTTCGAAAAAATTGGTAAATGAAATAATTTACCTAGTATTCTATTTTGAATATAAAGTATATATTTTGAAAAGATGTATAGTTAGAAATCGGGATTATTGAAATTTAAATATGAACATCTTGTGATTAGAATTTCACAGTTTGACTATAAGATGTTTCATAAAGATAATGCTAAGTAAGAAATCTGATAAGAAAATTAAAGTCTTTAATACCTATTCCAAAATATTAAATTAAGAAATGATAATGTCAAGTTACTATCATAAATTGATAAATTGTTTGATTTAAAAGTTTAAATACAAATACCTTGTGAATTAAGTTTCACGATTTGACTATAAGGTATTTAATAATAAGATTTGTTTAAGGAATGAACATATAAGATGAAAATGTATTTAAATAATAGAAAATGATTATGTAAAAGGAAAAATAATAAAAGGAACGAGAATTTAAATTCAAGTAATTTAAAGAGTTGTGGTAATTTAAATGAAGTTAATTAATATAAGATAAAATGAATTTATAAGATAGGTTTTATAAAGTAATTCTAAAGGATTTTGAAAATGTTATTATTTCAAATATAAAAAGAGATATTTTAGGATAACTAATTCGATTGGATCAAAAATAAACTAAAATTAGGCAAGATGTATTCGGATGGTAAGCACTTCTCTTAAGTATTACTCTTCTTGTTAAGAGGATATATGATACTATTGGTAGTACCCAGTTCCTTAGATTGTTTTGGAGTTACTCGATCTATATAATTTTTTCAAGTTAAGGAAATAAAGTGAGTCATTAACTTATAAATTGATTAGTAATCTTTATACAAGTGCTTAATCCAAAGATAAATTGGAATCGCTAATTGATATGATAAAGCGGGATTTTCGACGATTTTGGACGGTCGAAAATTTCCGAATCATACCTAACCCGGGGCTAAGGAATTTATGAAAACTAAAAGATTATGAAATATTCTAAGTAAATGAAATTGGATAAGTATAATTTATAAATGTGATTATAAACAAAAAAAGAGGAAATTATAACCTAGAAAATGTTTTATTAATGAATTCTAGCATTAATATGGATTTGGACTTAAGTCTTTAAAATATGATTGATTTGCATACATTATAAGATGTAATAAACTTAAGTAATAGTTTTACGAATGATTTATAAATAACAATAGTGTTAAAGGAAATATACCAAGTTAAAAGATTGTGGGAAGACTCTTTTAAAGACAAATTATCTTTTAAGTCAAAAAGGTTTCTTTAGAATATTTTCCTTTACTAAAATTATTTGGAAATAAATAATTAAAAGGATTCTATAAAGAAGCTCCTTTATAAAATGATTGATCTTAAGATAAAGTTTTTACAAAAGTTTTTGCGAGTTAATAAATACATATGTTATATGTAAATCATTTCATCACATAAATTTTGATCTAAGATTCGAGTTTGAAACTTTGAGGTGTTTACACCGATTCGAAAAAGGATTTACCACTTGATTCTTGACGGCGAACATTGATTAGGGTTTATGGTTGGGTACTTGAATTTTCCATCACAGTTGAGAGCTATGCAAGGAAAGAAAAGGTTTCTGAGCAAAGAGCCTGATTAAAGTCCGCACTAGAGGATCGAGGGATCGATAAATAAAGTTGTGTATTCGAATAGAAGATCGAATAAGATATTTCATATGCATGATCTGTGTATATTATATGGAATTAAGTTTAAAGATAAATTTTTTAGACAAACTTTTATTTTGGGTAATTTCGAGGACCGAAATGCTTTTAAGTAGGAGAGAATGTAACGACCTGTAATTTCACTACCTCGAAATTAGAGATTTCATTTGTTTTAAAGTTAAAAACGTTTAAAACTTAAATAAACAAGTTATATGTAATAGATAATAATATAGAAATTATTTATTCTTATAGTTAATAAAAAAATGTATAAATTTGGATTTTAGACCAAATCAACAAAAGTTGAGTTTTGTTAAAAAATAAATAAATGATTAAATAAATAGGTTTAAATGTTTATTTAAAAACATAAATCTTATCGAAAACATATAATAAGATAGTAAAAGTATATTAAAATACTTATAAGTTTCTTAATAATCGTTTTACAAAAATAACCAAATTTTGTCGCATTTTGTCAGTTTTACATAAACCGTAAAATTAGAGATTTTGATATTATTTAAATATGATTTTAAAATATAAAGATACATGTTTTAATTTATTTAAAGAATTAAATTTTCATTTTGAAATTTGGTTTACATAAATAAATAGTTTAACTAAAACGCCAAAACATGACCGTAAAACATTTTGTCGAAAAACGACGTTCTCTCGATTAAAAGTCATCGCAACGTCGTCACACCTTTATTTTCTTATATAGAAACATATATTCAAATAGTATAAGTATTAATTAATTCACTAATCAAGTTTACTTTTAGTAAACATGATTAGAAACTTCTAGAAAATAATTAAAAAAAAGTAAACACAAAAGGACAAAAATGTCATTTCAAAGCAAAACTTAAAACATCAAATCAAAGAAACATAATTATTACTTACTTTAATTAATATCTAAGTGAAAATGATATAAAGTAATGATTTGAAATGTGATATTAAGTGTTGAAAAAAATAAGATTACTTTATAAATAAGGGTATTTTGGTCTTTTTACAAAATATTATTTTAATCCAAAACTTTTTCTATAAATAAACATCCACTTTCTCACTTTTTTTTACTTCTTCTTTTCCTTTTCCAAGCTTTTCTTTACCTCTTTAATGACTTCTTCTTCTCTTCCAAATGCTTACTAACTTTTTCAAAAGCATATCAAATCAACTCCAAACACCATCAAACTTTGCCAAAGACCTTAGAATACCATTAGAACATGGTTTAGCATCTAAGAAATGAAGAAATGATGGAGGAAGGGAAAGCATAGGGCATGGCTGAACCTATGGAGAAAGAGGAGCAAGATGGAAAGCTTCGGAGCAAGAAAAAGAGAAGGAAGTGCCACCGATTTCATTCCAAGGAGCTAGGAGCAAATTCAAGGTGCAGCGGAAGCTCTACCAAATTTTTGGAATTTTAAAAGAGGAGGTCGATAGCATAAAGCAAAAGAAATGGAGTAGAAGTTGATTAGTTGAAGTTTAAGTGAAGTGTTGTTGCATATGAATGTTGGTAGGAAGAATTGGTTAAGTTAAAGGTGAGTACTCTTATTTACTAATAAGCCCATAAATTATTTCAAGTATAATGATTTGAAATTTTAAATATGTTGCATGAATGTTTGATAACTTGGTTGTAAATTGGTTGATTATGTGGTTGATAACTTGTTTGATAAATGATAAGAGAAAAGATTAGTAATTAACCATAGTTAATTAAATGAGAATTAAATCCATAGAAATATGTGTACGGAAGTTATTTAGCCTCTTAATGATTTTAAATAAGTTTAAATATGGTTTAAACAAATTTGAAGTGTTTCGGACAAGTTCCGGAGCAATTCACAAAATTGGCCAAAATCGAGAGCCTCGCGTAGCGGCAGGTCATAAATTTCGGCCCGTAACTTCAAATTGACATAAAGAAAGATTTATAGGTTGGATTTCTTTGAAATAAAAATTCTTTGGTTCACAATTATAGTAGTTTTCCAAGGAAGAAAGAAAATCATGATTTTATCAAGTAGTGTTTGAAATATATCCAAAACAATTTTTTAAAAACATCACGATTTTGCTGTTCGGAATCCAAAAAGGGATTTCTTTATAAATGATATTTTTAAATGATTAAGAATATGAAATAAATTTTATAAATCTATTAAAATGGTTTAAAAGAGATCTGAAATGGAAAATATGAATTTTCAAATATTAAAAAGTTGTTTAAATCAAATAAGCTTATATAGCACTTTCCGCATCACTTTTATGCTGCGAATTCTATAACCTTTTGAATATGAGTTTAAACTTAACAATTATTTCCTAAATCTTTTGTGAATGACTTTAAAGGAATAATTAAGTAATGTAAATATGATTTGAAAGTTTTAATAAGAGTTTGAATAAATTGTTAAGATGAATTGTATATACCACTTAAACAAAAAGTGAAGAAGATTGAATATAATAACAAACTGAGTATACGGAAATGACTAGTGCATTTGTCCCGCCTGTGAGATCTGGGAAGATAAAACAAGGTGTTTAACTAAGGTTAGGGATGGAGTAACCAGTGCCCTGAACTTACCTGGCCTATATTTTCTCTTTTTCGGCGAGGGATGGAATAGATCGAAAGGAAAGCCCGAATGCTCTAAAAAGATCATTTTTAAGTTTTTCCAAGATAAAATGAAAGAAACTAATTTTTGAAATAAAATATATTAAAGACAATGATCGTTAAAGACAAATATATTCATAATGTAGGATTACTTGCCATTAGTCTCTGGAGTTGAAACTTTCCATTAGTCCCTAGAGGTGAAACTTGTCATTAGTCCCTGGAGGTGAAATTTGCCATTAGTCCCTAGAGGTGAAATTTACCATATCTAATGTGGCAATAGTGCTCTATTTTGAAAATCTTCGATTTGCAAGAATATGATTTGAAGTTAAGAAATAAATCTTCGATTAAAATTTAATGAATGATTTGGGAATATTTTTCCTAAGTTAAAAATTATAACTTGAATATATGATATCTTTAATTAAGATTTAAAAGAATGAATTGGAAAGGTTTTCCTAAGTAAAAGAGAAAATGATTTGGAATTATTCCAGAATTTAAGAAAGGTTTAAATAAACCAAATGATTTGATAAATGAGGCTTAATGATTCCATATACATTTGAAAAGAAAAAGGAATTACTTAAAAAGAATATATCTAAAAAGATATTTGACTAGATCAAAAATCAAGTAATTGATTGATGATTGATATCCATATATGAACTTAACATCTTTTTAAAAATGATGATTGATTTCAAAGAAACCGGAGTCGGATTTGGATAATTCCTATCCAAAAACCACTTCGAATCAATGTATATGTTTGAAAGTGAAGACGTGTTGAAGATGATGATTATTGAAGACCGTGGATCTTCATAGCGTGAAGACTACTTGTTGAACATGCTCTGGCTGGCCACCATTATAGAGTTATTTATAGCAGTGGTCTCCTTGTGATGGAGATTTTTCGGATTGCAAGGGCTTCTCGCCTAGTAATGATCGAGGATAGTGCCTTCGGTTTCGTTCAGCCCCAGAACGAACTTGTATGGATATTTGTCTGACATTGTATTCTAAATCACATTTGAGTGGTTTCTATAAATATATATCAGTTGGTGGCGAAGAAGGCAATTTCATTTAGCTTAACACCCTTTTCCCAGATATACGATCTCAAGAAGTTATACATTTCTAGAAATCAGTCGTGTGACGTGGAATCGCAGTGTGGCATTCAAAGTGGAACCTGATATGATCAAAGCGTGGTTTTGTACGAAAAGTGTGGTTTTGTATGAAAAGCGTAGCTTTGAATAAATTGAGCGTAGCCTCACGAGCCTTACACCCCGGTTATGATGGGATTCTATGTGGTCGGATGTATGCTCGCATTTTGGATAGTAGTGATTTGGGTTATAGATGTTCTGAGCCCTAGGTACCAGATATGTCTGAGCCTCAAGGCATTTATTGCCCCATGTGGATAAAGTGGTTAGTTTGAGAAAAGCAGGGAACTACCGGTTATCAGTTGTAGTGTAGGAAGTATAGTTCCAACTGACTAGTTTGAGATAAGCGATTAAGGCACCGTAGGAACTATGTTTGTTATGCGTGGATTGGAGAAAAGGTCACTGGTTTTCTATCATGTTGGAAATCCAATCCAATACGAGATTTACAGTTTTGATTATATTCTCAAAATAGTTGTAATGACTTGCAAACATTTCAGCTACCCCTTTTTGGTATTAATATTCCGTTCGGGATATTCCGTTGACCTAGTCCGGATATATTTCATTAGACTTAGTCCAGATATTGATACCTTATTTGAATAATTTTTTAAAAATGTTTTCAAAAGAATGTCATTAAAAATAATATCAAGTGTATTTTGGTATAAAGTGTTTTGGATATCATAGGGTAAAAACCCTTCTGTATTTATGTGTGGGCATGGTCTTATGAGATACCCTTCTTTTCAAAGGTTTCGATAACATAGTCATTTTAAAGTTCGGGTATCTCACGCTGGTTTACCAAGCCTGATCCGGGTATTTTCAATACTCGGGTCAGATCCGAGTAGTTTCAGGTGGAGTTGAAGATGGTTGGAGTTTCTAGAGGAAAGCTGGAGATCTTCATCATCGTATGGACGTTCTATTATCCGCTATACTTAGCGTAATTTGTTTGATGTTTGTCAACAATTGTAAGGACAGTTGTTTATAACTGTCCAAGCTGAATTTAGGTTAGACTCTGATATTGCATTTAAAATTTTCCGTTGTATGAAATAATATATGTTACTCCATTCGTGTGAGATTCTGTTCTGTCTTTATTTTCTTTCTACCCTTAATGATCTTCTTATTCATGCAATTTGAGTTGGACATGTGCGGTTTATTACTAATTCAAACGGTATGGAAAAACAGGTCATTACACTACCCCTACATGTCCCGTAGTGGTTGTGATAGTTGAAAGCCCGCAAGTAAAAATTGCTTGTGGGGTACCTAGAAGGGTCACGTCAATGGAGTTTGCATTGGACCTTCAATGGTATTAGAGCCGAATAGTCCATGCGGTCTAAATTAGCAATGTTAAGGTGAACTGATTAATGCCTACCGATTTAGTAGGGTTTCTAGAAATGTGTTGTCGAAGGATTTAGTTTGGGAAATCAATTACTCTGCTCTACCTAGCTACTAGTTTGACTCAAATGATGAAGTAAGCCTAATAGTTGTCCCAATATAAAGGCCCAAATTGATTTTGGGCCTTGGATTAATTTTTCAAATATATTTTGAAAATTTAAATATTACATTTTGAATTTAAAAGTTAAGTTTAACATATGGCATGTGATAAATGTTATAAGCTTTTAAAAATTGGATTTGAAATGTTAATATATTAATTTGAAAGTTCTCTTATATTAGTTATTTACTTAATTGGACTAAATAAACAAATAAGTAAATAATTTAATTAAAAATAATTATTTAAACTACAACATATATAATGATATGCTGTATTTATCTTAAAATATTTAAGGTAAATGAAGATATACATTTCTTAAAATGTTTAAGGCAAATGAGGATAAAATTTTGAATTTAATTAATGTTGTTTTAATTGAAAATTTTAGTTAACTAAATGATAATTAATAAATTATATACATGCATAATAATATATGTATATAATTACTATAAATGTTATAATCTGTCTTCATCTTTAAATTATTAAAGGTGAATAATTTGAAATTCAATAGTTGAAATTTAAATTAAATTAATTAAAATGTTAATTAAGTTATTAATTGAATTAATCAAAATGGTTTAATTAATAAAATTAAATTATAATTAACTAAATAAGATTTAATTATTGAGTACATGTATATAAGTAATCTAAATTATAAAAGTTATAAATAAATTAGTTCCAAATTAACTATATATGTATAAATTAAGTGGAATTGGAAAGAAACCCAAATTAGATTTAAGGAATAAATACTATGTATTATACGTATGCTATGATTTCTGATGTGTTCGACACTTAAATCATGAGCATATTTCATAGGAAATATATTTCTCCCTAAATCGAAATATCTCAAAATAAATATATTAAAGATTATGAATCTCTAATATATATAAGTTGTTCCATACCATTTGTATGTTAATAAATTACTTGAATACTCTTTAGTTATTGAGATTTCCTCAGCATAGATATGTTGTGTGTAGTACCATTAATATATTGGCTAGATGAGGTAAGATACATGCACGTATTTGTTGAGCTTTCCTCAAGGTACGAGTGTTATACTTAGGCCATCGTAAAATGGTGTGTATGAATGAATAATATCTCTTAATTTGTTGAGCTTTCCTCAAGGGAAAGATAATATTAGGAAAAAGACCACGTGTTTGCACTTGTATATGATACAATCGATAAGGTGTTATCCATCGTTTGTAGGCCATTGATTTGTTGAGCTCAAGGTTAGATTCCTAAGGCAAGCGAGTCTTAACACCCATTAGAGAAATTAAAAGGTTTCTATGTTTTTCTTAGGGTTTCAGAAACATAAAAATATAGTGAGAGCCTTATTAGAAAATGAAATGGAAACATTTAGGCTTTCTAATATTATAAGAACGTTTGCAGTACAAATTTAAAATTATCTATATCAATAGGTTTATGCAACTAATAAAATTGATAATATGTTTATCCGTTAAGGTATACAAATGAACAAGATTAAAGATCGACAAAGAAATATAAAATATACTTACCTTAAATCTTTGACATGTTGCTTCAAGACTTATGCAAGAGCCTAACTATAAACTACTAAACACATTTGTAACTTCCTCGCTTAAGTGTTTATTTGCCTAAGACTTTGTATTGCTCTCATAAGTTTTGAACCCTTAGTAATACAAGAATATAGATATTTGATTTGTATTCATCGCATATAAATGTTATATGATGAATGGCCGCAGTTTATAATGTATAAAATTTCAATGAAATTAGTTCATTGGAATTGAGCAAATAAAGCATAATGTGAAATCATATATTCAATACGATTGATTACAGTAAGGATTTCCCTATGAATGTTTCGACCATTTAGAAAAGGAAAGCAAATGTACAAGAGTGGAAGAAACTTTGCCACAGCTGAGATGAAGAGAGTGAATAGTTGAATTTCCTTCATAAAGTGATATTAGAAGCAAGAGTTGTACAAAATACTAGTAGACACTTAATGTGGATGGAGAAATATAATTTTTTTTATTCCAATTGTGTTTTTCATATAGAAATTGTTTATTATAAAAGTCATTCTTGGAGTTTAAGATATTTGTTTGAAAACTTTCAACTGCAAATTAGTTACGGTAAAAGAAATAAATAAACCATAATAAGTAGTTCAATGGAGATTTGTATTTCATACGTTATTATAGTAATGGCAGAAATAGTAGGAGTATGCCAAATAATACTTATCAATGGATGCATCAAGGTAAGAAAATATTATTTCATAAACATACCATATATTATTTGTGAAATATTAATTATTTTCCGTATTTACTGAAAATGAAAATAGTTTTATTCTATTATGGATGTTTTGAATATTCATTGTGATATAAATCTATTAGAATAACAATATTTGTTGCATTATCTAAATAACACAGAAATATATAATTTGTTACAATTATTTTGGAATTAAGGATAAAGTACCCATTCAGTGGGAGCGACATAAGGGTTGGCGAACTCTTCATATTGATACATAAAGATGTATGTAGTAAAAAAGGTCAAATGATACAAAAACAGTTACATATACTTTGTTTGATTCAAAAATGAATTACCATAAAATGAACGTGTGTATTTTGACAAAGAAATAGTCTATTTACAGTAAGATTATTAAATAAAATGAAGTATAAAATATAATATGAAAAGGAAATAAGGTGAAAAGGAAATAAGGAAATTTGCTGTGATTAAGAAAATTATAACATCCCGATATTTTCAACCATGCGTCCACACATGTCGAACTTGAATTGCTCAAAACATTATATTGTTAATTTAAATTTTCCAAAACTCAACAAATACAGTAAATAAATAAATCACAGAATCACAGACACAGAGTAATATAACAATAAGCAGCGGAAACAAAGAAATAATAGTTCATGAAGCTACTGTATATATATTTACCAGAGTTAAAAACAAGATACAACAGAAGTCTCGAATACATAGAAGTCTCACTACAATGGTCAAATACAAAATATGAATACATCACTGGAATCAACTGAATAACTGAAAGCTGAATCGATAGATGGATCTCCAAGCGAAGCACCAACTCCAAAGGTGAGTCTCGAATACTGGAAAACTCATTCTGACTCGAGCATAAAGCAAAACACAGAACACTCGAGTTAGGATTAACATTTTTATATCAATAAATCTAGCTCAAGTGAAATATCAACTGAAATACAAGTAACTCAAAGGATGTTTGGGATAACCATCCTCTAAGGATCCGTGGAACTATCTACTATGTCGTAATATACGCTATTATAATAATGTCTAAAGTAAAGTAAACTATTAAAATAACATTAAGGCACCCATTTCCCCCTTAACACATTTTTATATATTCCCATAGTCTATACAGTACGACAACTTCCTATAAACCGGGCTTATCAGATGGCACTCCATAGGTATGGTACAAAATTCGTAGCGGTCTCGCTAAGGTAGGTGACATGGCACAACTAGGAATGCCAGGGTAGATATACCAATTACACTTTCGGGCTGGTGGTAACGCATAGCAGTTACTACCTCCCACCTCGGAACGTACTCTAAAATAAAAATCAAGGATGGTCACCAAATCAATCATAAAGTCAGAATATAGTATCGAAGGAGTGTTCCCGATCGGAGGAATGACCTCACTTGGCCCGTCGATTGCTCTTGTTTTAGCCACCTTAAGCTAACTCATGGGAGTCAGGTCCACATATATACCTCAATAGGATGTCGCCATCATCCTACTTCATTCTGGAATCTCCATCGCGTATGCAGTTGTTAAAGTGGTTTTCGGCATTGGTAGAGAGTATGACAATAACCGATCCTGGTCTCTTTAATAACCCAACGTTATTATAACACCGTGGTCATTTCAAAATAATTTATACTTTAAAACCAAAATATCATTGCCATTTCCAAACCATATCAATACGATATGGTTTCCATTTCAAAACCAAATACGATATCATTTCCATTTCAAATATACCCATTTCCAAAAATCATAGCACTTCAAAGTTATACACTTTCGAAATTATAAAGCTTAGAATTTGTAACACTTTGAAAATCATAACACTTGATAACATAATACATTGAAATTCATAACTTTGAAATCATAGCTTCCCACTTGAACAATTTAGATATTAATAATAGTATATAAAATAAAATAGTTTATAGAATAAAATAGTTTATAAAATAAAATAGGTATAAGTTAAAATAGTTTATATTAAAATAATTAGTATATTAAAATAGTTTATATTAAAAATTTATAAAGTAAAATATATAAATAGTTTTATATATAATTTAAAATACTATATATAATAAAATAGCTTCCTCAATTTTCACAAATCGATTCAAATCAACTCGAATTCAAAGATTCAAATTTAATTCAATCTCATTTCATCAATTTCAACTCAATTCGGTTTCTAAATAAACCATTTTATCGATTTCAAATACAGATTTGAACCACAAAATAAACCCTTTCAATTGCAATATATTTCAAAGCTTTAAATATTCCACATTTTCAAAACTAAATTTGATAACTTCATATATATCTTAATTTAACCTCATTATTATTTAGTTTTGAAACATTCACTTAATAAATCCAACATCATTTAAATAAAACCCCAAGTTACAAATAAACTAAATATTTCCTTAAATTTATTAAACTTGAAATATTCATTTAAATCACCTTAAACCAAAATCAAGCTATAAAATCATATCCTTTAATAATCACAAATTCAATAAGTTTCAAATCGATTTAATTAAATATATTCTTAATTAAATACCATTTCAAATAAAATTCAAATTTATCTTTCCAACCTTAACTTATAAATCATTATAAAAATCTATTTTAAAATATAATTTTAAAATAAATACTTAAATTTATTATATATTAATTAAATCAATCTTTATTAAACTAAATCTTCTTATTAAACTTATTTTATAATAAAACTAATTTATACATATTTTAAAATAGCAAAATTATAAGAAAAATCTTAAAAATTATAATTTCAAAACTAACTTCTAAATTTAAATTTTCAGACATATAAATTTAAAAATCTATATTTTAAACCTTTATAAAAATAACATATATATATATATATATATATCTTAAACCAATATTTATATAAACCAAAATATTCATTTCAGGAAATCATTTCAAAATATATATAGACAAACGGTGTCTGTATATAATTTTCTATCCTATGGTCAATGATACACATATATTTATCATTTCAATCTGCAATTTAAATATATATGATATATATCATTTCAACCAGCAATCAAAAATTCGATTCAAATAAAAATTACTTGGGTTTATCATTTCAACCAATAACGATTTTCTCTTATTCTACAAGATCGTTCGGGTATGTATCATTTCAACCCATAGGGAATTCTATACTAACAGGAAACTTGCAGAGTGATAACAGATATGACAATAATATAACAAGCATATATCATCAATATACATAACAAATAATAGTGTCAGATGTCAAAGGTGAACAGATACAGATAATAGCATATATAGCAATGTAAATAACTAACAGGCAGCATATTTCAATTGTCGTTTCAATTGAAATCATATTTAATAAATATAAGAACATTAATCATGAGTGATTGCTCACCTTTCAAGTCTAGATAGATTTTTCAAAGGAGAGCTCTTTCAAGCAAGGCTTGATGGACACGATTCAACGAACAAAGCTGATAGATAAGGGATAGACGAAATCAAATCAGAACTGGATCAATACAGATATATGGTATAAGTGGACTTATATATAACTATATATAAAAAAAATCATATTCTAAAGTTAAGCATATATTAAATTAAATATATATGAATTTCAAAATCATTGGTTTAAACTAAAACTCATATATTACAGTCAACTATATATATATAATATATGTTGAAATAATTAATTATATATGCCCAGCCATAACATTACTTATATATAAAAACTAATATATATAAATCTATATTTATAAACTTACACACATAAAATACTTTGGAATCAACAATACATATATATTAATGTATAATCTAATGTATATAAGACTGTGAAAACTAGATTTTATAAAATGACATGTAATAAACTTTGAAAACATATATATTATTGAAATTATATAAAATACTTATGTAACTTATACTTCCTTTATACTACACGTATTATATTATTAACATACATCATATATTTATACATATATATAATATCAAAATTAATACACAATCAATATTTTTCAACATTTCGGAAATCAATACATACATACATACATACATACATACATACATACATACATACATATACATATATATACATACATATACATATATATATATATATATATATATATATATATATGCGAACGTATAATATGTACTTGTTTAAAATTATATATACAAACATCTCAGTTATGTTATAAACAGCTTTATAAGCTTTGTATATATATAATAAACAAACTCTTATAACCATTCATATTGTAGACTTTATATAAACACTATACGTATACCTTTAAATAAAATAACAAAATATAGCTTACCTTTATAAATGTATCATATGCAGCTTATACGTACAACTAATCATATAAATAAACTTACATAAACATATAGGTCTATCTAACATACACACACACACACACCGTACCCTTAAAGTATACTTTTCTTCATAATAAAATACAAATAATATAATATAACATTTACTATATAAATACTAATATATATAACTTACATATATATATATATATATATACACACACGCTGGCAGAAACTTGTCGTGGAGATGTGAACTGCCTGGGCTCGACTATGGAGTTGGATAGGGGAAGGAAGCAAGATAGGCTCGCGGGAGGGTGGCAGAGATTGATGAGAGGTCATTGGTTGGGCTTGCTTCGGCTTCCAGGTAGTGGGGTCGAGAAAGAGGGAAAGGAGGCGCGACTGGCTCAGGCGTCATCAGAGAATAAAGCTTTATATATATATATATATATATATATATATATATATATATGTATGTATGTATGTATATATTTCTTTCACAAGCATAGGCGAAAGAAAAGAGAAAGAGCAAGGTGGGGAGATGAAGAAGATAGCTGGAAGGATGAGGCTACAGGAATAAAATGCATACATACTTAACTATATATTATAAATTTATCTCAGAAAGAAAATGAACAGTCGAAAATTGTAAGAACCGAAACAACATTTGTATTGAAAATTTGAAATGGTGGGATATCAATGGTCACAGAATAACAAAGGTTTAATAACCGATGGCTCATTTATTTTTAGCCATTTGACAATTAAATAGGCACAGAACTGGTACCGATACGGTTACCGTTTTCATTGATTCCGTAGCGAACCTAAGTCCAAATCGCATAAATGAATATACTGCGAAGATCGGCATGATGAGACGATCAAAATGGTATACTGATATCAATGGTACGACCATCCAATCAAAAGTTGATAACGGTACTGAAAATGCTGTAAATTTGCTGAAAATAAGATAAAAGCAGTTCAAATTTGACGAAACGAGATATGACGTCTCACTCAGAAGATGATTTGAAAATTGATTATATAAAAATATTCAAGTTTGGGAAACATTTTATTACCACCAAATATTAACTGATTTGAATTTAAATAAAATTACACAAGAAATAAACTTGCATATTTCTTGATGAAAATTTACCATTTGCTATGTTTAAATATACGTATTCCAATATTAAATTTTTATTTCAAAATTTTTTATTTAAAATTTCACAAAATTCTAGTCAATTACATTATTAAAATGGTTAAAATTTATGGGTCGTTACAAAAATGGTTTCAAAAGTCCCAAAAAAAGAATAAGATTCAATCTCAAAAGTCACTCCTTCAAAATTAGACTTTGTTAGAAAAAGTACGATTGATAATGAGTGAAGTTGAGTTAACTTCTTTCTATAAGGCCATGTACTTGTTTGTAAGTACATAAGGTTAACATTTAATTTCATCTAAAGAATAGTATACAAGGTTATATATTATGAACATATATAAGAAATCCCTACATATACAAGGTCAAGTAGTTGATAGGTTGTGTGAGTTGAGAGATTGCATGAAATACAAATAGGAATCTTGCTTCGACCATCCCAAATGAGTTTGAGATCGATCAATATTGATTGACCAATTTATGTTATGAACATATGTTGAGTAAACTTGAAAACCAAATCAGTTTATACATATATGTAGGCAATTCATATAATGTTTATACCTATTCCATTACATTTGGAAATAATTGTTGTTTCAAGAAGAACCTACCTCGTGATAAAGGAAATTCTTTTAGAAATTGGATATGTTCCAAAGGTAAAACCGATTATAAAAAATGGAATGAAATTGACCGAACCTAAATTGATACATACAATTAGAATGTCTAACAAGATCTCTCATATATTAAAGAGAAACTATGATTTCTTACCAATGTCAAGAAAATAATTTTCTCAGTTGTCAATAAACTGTTAAGAGTATCAACTTTACTATATGCCTTTGTTTAAACCGAAAATGGCACAAACACCCAAGTGATTGTGTAGAGAATAAAAAGTGAAGAAAAGTAAATGAAAAAGAGCAAGAAAAGAACACACGGCGTTTGTAGTGGTTCGGCTAATCTTGGACTATGTCCACTTAGTGATTTTATACTTTGACTATTGGCTTGCAAGTACAAGTTCTTACGGATCGACATAAATTCATGGTTGATTACAAGAAATCAAAGTAAGAGACCAAGAGAACCAAAAAAATCCTTAAAAAGTGAGCTCTGCCTCTCTACTTATAGCTGTAGGAATTCTAAAATCTCGCCATCATGATCTCCACCTTGTTTTCCTCATGTTCTTCATATTGATGATTTGAACTTCTTGTCCTTTTTCAATTTGTGGTTAGCTTCATGATTCCAAACTTATTTGCATCATTATTAGCTTTTTTTGGAGCTCAGATGATGGATTGGTGGAAGAATGAAGTTGTTGACTTTGAGTGCTCGTAAAGACCGATAGAGAATTGTTGGAATCAACAAAATAGAACTTGAATTAGGCTCTTGACATCAAGTCCAGTGGATAGTAGAAGTAGGGGCAACGTTGGTGAAGTATTCATGGATCGGTACCATTACATGATGTTGGATCAGTACCAATCCAACACACGATGGTTGTTTTTTCTCATTTCCTTAAATGGTTGGGTCCTCATCCCATAACTCTGTTTGTACTTGGTTTATGGATCTTCTGCAATCTCTCTGGGAAACCTGCCTTGATAGTTTCCAAGTTCGATTCGTTTAGTCTATCCGAATATTGCCTAGTTAAAAGGAAGGATAACACTTGCCCCTCAAAGTACATCTTGTTTCAAACATGATGTGCTTTGAATCAGGACAAGTCTAGATTGCCGTGAAGGGCACCACTCTATGCTTTGAATGGTCATTATCCTTTTTGCAGATCTTTTCTGTGCAGAGTTATATCTATAGCCATTCATTGCGATGCTTTACCATCATTTGGTATTATAAAACGGGAATATTCTTTCACGATATATTATTCCAAACTTAGTAATTTTGAACTGGTTCCTCTCATGGACTATCCAGGTTTGAATCTGACTTTTTTTCAACTCTAATCGGTCGAGGTTGGATATGTATAGGCATACGTATACACGTGCATGTTCTTAAATAGCTCCATTGTGATACGCACATACATGCACATGCGTGGATCACCATCGCCATCATTTTTCATTCATTTTTTCAAATCTTGACTCAATATCGATCCAAGTGATTGGATCGGTGCCGACCCAAGACTTAGAGAAGTCCTATTCTTTTGCTTGGAAAATTGGGCTTTGGGTTATGCAACACGAGTCTTCCCTTCTCTCCTTTCATTTTATTTTACATCAAACTAAAGCTTTAAGCTCTACCATTAACGTTCTCCAACCTACAAATTGAACATACCCTTGCCTTCGATCGTAAGATACCATCATCTTCGACCTCCAAAACACCAGCACCGCCACCTCAACCTTTCCTAAATTCACCTCCACTGATCCACTCTTTTAGGCCCAAAACACAATCCAACTTTGAACCCTAAACCCCATTCCATTTTATCTAGGTAGGTGGGAGAGTCATGAATTGGTAAGGATGGACTTGCGCGGATGGCCGCGTTATGGAGTAAGGGAGAAGATGAAGGAGAAGTGGAAATCCATCAAAGGGTTTTGATTGGTGTCGATCCAACCCTTGGTGGTTTTTTGATTTTGGAACCCTTCTCAAACTTTTCTTTATCGATCAAACTTATAAACATTTCCTCTCAAACTCCAAGGCATTTCTGTTGTATGGTCATTGATGTGAAGTTTGTCTGGACGGTCAGCGATGACGGCCTCTTCGGATAGTATCCATACTTTAAAATGAATAGTCGTACGAGATTGAAAATCTAAACTACATGACACTACACAACACTACACTTGGTCTCACTCTAGCATAGGTACAGTTTATAATTAGTATGATGTTGATTATCTATTGAGTTTTTATAGAAATAGACCATAGACGTTCCAAGCCTGTTGTCACTTTTGATTCATATCCATCGATTTCTAGATACGTTGAATCCAATGTCGAGTCATGTTCGACTACGACTCCATTTGCACAACTTACTCAACGGCAATTTATACCTCCAAACGAAAATCCACAGGGAGAGCAAAAAAATTTGGAAGTCCCAGTAGAGACCATAGAAAGACCAGAAATTGAACCCGCTCCCAACACTCCCGAGGATGCTATTATTTTAGACGATCCCATCAATTCCATTGCTTCAAAGACCAAAGAGGGGTCACTTAGTAGAATCTACAATAAAAATGGAACCCCATTCAAGGACGTACGAGTCCCTTCTCATAACCAAAGCGCTCACAATCACCGGTGGGTTATACTGCTTGTAATAAATATATATATATATGCCCAGCGGGATGCATCCCACCATTCAATCAATTCATTCGTCGAATTCTGAACTTCATGAATTTAGCTCCGATGCAACTACGTCCAAATAGCTACGCCTTTCTTCATGGCACATATATTGTCTTTTCTCAACATTTGCATTGAGTACCCAGTAATGAAGAAATTCGGTACATATATAGTTTCAAGAGCTAGAAAGGAAGTACTTCCTTAACTTATCTGGAACTGGCCAAGAACTTCCGAGTTGTTACCGGTACATGGAATAAGCTAATCTATTTCAAGAGTGAATTTTCAATGTCTGTTGTCCACTTGCATTTGCACGAAGATGGCCACCTGGACTTAAGTTATACTTTATTTGTTTAATGTGAACTTGCATTGCGATTCTATAAACTTAACTCATATTTATTCTGTTATTCAGATGTTCCAACGAGACCTAGTTACATGGCACTTACAGTTGTCGTTAGAGCTCTCATGGCATTTTCAAAAGAGGATAGAGATATTGTATTTCTTCTTTCCGATAAGAATCTCCTAGCCCATAAATTACAGGAAGCAGGTCGAAGCACTGGTCAAGTTCAAGTGGTCATCAATGACGATGATATCAATGATGATGACGATAACTCGTTTGGAGGTGGTGATGTAAATTCTGATGTGCCCCCAGTTCCAACTCCTGGGGCTGAAGAGAATGTTGAAGCAATGCAAGAACACACTGAGGAAGACGAAATTGTCGGCAGAGGCGGCCACGATGATGTTGATGTAAGCCATGAGCCTTCGGTTGAACAGTCCAAGGATGACCAATAGTTTTTTTCGAAGAAGAGGCTTATCGTGAAACTTTCCAAAGGACAGCTTCTACACAATCTCTGCCAACGACAACTGCAGAGAAGACTCCTTCATTCCCTTTTGAAGATAAATTTGCTGGTTTGGGCCGATTCTTGTTGGGTTCAATCTTTCATCATTGGTAATATGATCACTTTGATGAAGAAATCACTCCTATCAACATGGGAGAAATCACTCCCATTAGCAAAGCTTCAGCGTACGGTCCTTCGAGAGATCACTAGGACAATCACATACACATGCACTGCACCGCACTACCTCATATTGCACTTGACTCATGTCTTTACTTATTAGAGCTAACTTTTCCCTATTTCATTTGTAGGATCCATGAAGAGGAAAAGTATATGTTTCAGTCTTTAGAGGAAAATGTGTCTCAACAAAGGCATCACTTTGACACGTATCTGTTAGAACCTCAATTGTTGGATTTTAATGATAATAACTATATAATTATGTCAAAGAATCTCTAAGCTAATTTGCAGGTACATGAGCATCAGAAAAAGATAAACAAATACGTTCAAAATGAAGATTCACAGTACAAAAAAGAATGAAAGTATGTATATGGAGATATAAGAAGAGATATACATGATAGAGACAAGATAAAGGTGACAAACAATGTTTTATTAGTCATAGAGTGTCGTGTCTAGAGTTTACAAATTTTAAAATCTTCTCCAAATGGTATACACACATATACATTTATATTTTAAATGAAAAATCAAGTTTTCAAAAATTGCATGAAGCGGGGCTCAAACCCGGGTCTCTAGTTTAGAAGGCAAGTGCTCTAACCAAATGAGCTATAATACTTTTTGTTATAGGCTAAATTCAGATGTCTGAAATACTTCATTCGGACGTCTGAATGCTGAAACAAAATTGTGGTTCCATACTATTCAGACGTCTGAATACGGCCAAAAATAGCCTATTTGCTTTTCGATTTGCGCGTAAACGATTTCAGAAGTCTGAACTCTATTTTTCAGACGTCTGAATCCTTATAACGGCTATATTTTTGAACAGACATTTCTCTTCTATAAAGAGATACGACTTTTAACCAACAGATATGAACATATATTTTTATAATAATTATTCACGAACAATTGCACCTTTTTATAATCTATATAAACATGTTAGAGTCATCAGTTTGATTGATGAAATCGATCTAACTCTTTCTATTGTTAATCTACTTTGATTCTAACACTCTTGTGCATTCAAGTTCATACAAAATCATTCGTTTACTTCCATATTCTTCACACACACACACACACACACACACACACATATATATATATATCAAAAGGAGAAGATTATAGGAAGGTTGTACCGTCAAGAGACAAATCCGTGTTATCAAGAACACACTATGTCAAATACTCTCTGTATAAGTTGAAGTCCTGTTCTGCTGTTCAAGTCCCTTGTTCGGCTATTCAAGGGTTGTATAGACATGTTCCTCCGGGTTACGTGAGGGTTGTTGTGGTTGAAATTCCAGAAGGAGTCTGGGACTGGACGTAGAACGGAAAGTTCGAATAATGGCCTGGATTTCCAGAAGGGTTGTAGCGATTTTCATTTGGTATCAGAGCCTGGAATTCTATCGATCGTCACAACATCATAGAATAATGGCCAGAAAACGATCCAGTCGAAATACAGCAGGAAAAATCTCTGTCAAAGCCACCAGTGAGGACTACAAAAAGGTACTTTTTGATTTACAAATTACAGTAAAAGATAATAATGAATTAGTTAGTATAAGCAATAAGATTTCAAAGCTTAATTTTATTATTTTAGAAAAGATGAAATCTGTTGAACTTGAAAATAAGAAATTGAAAAATGAGAAGTTAGATTTAGAAAATCAACTTGGTGTTTTAAAGAATAATTTTGAGGCACTTAAAGATTTTCTTGATGAACAAAACACCATATTTGAAAACGAGAGAGAAAAAATTTCAAAAGAAATTTTTGATTTAAAAAGACAGAATGATTTATTACAATCCTCTTTAGATAATTCAGAATCTCAAAATTTCCTTCTCAAAAAGGAGAACTGTACGTTAAAAAACGAGAGCTCTGAATTAAATAAGAAAATTGATATTTTGAATAATAGTAATATTTCTTTTGAAAATAATAATTATGACTTTAAAGTTAAATATGATAAACTTAACACCGAAGTCACAAAATTTAATAAAGGTCAAAACGATTTAAATATGATATTATCTAGTTCTGGACCTTTACATGATAAAAGTGGTTTAGGATATAATAAAATTGATCGTAGAAATAGCACTAGATATGATTTCATGTATAGTAAAAATGTTAGTGCTAGTACTAAATTTCGAGTAAAGTCTAAATCCAATTTTTATAGAAATTCAAATACCGCTATGACCAATAATGTTTATAATTTCTCTAAAAGTACAAAATCATTGACTGAAAATATGAATAAAAATTATCTAAGTATTTGGGTTCCTGTTAATTGGAAAAATAGAGAAAAATACATTAATGATTATTTTGATATGGTAGTTAATAATGAAAATTATATTTATAAAGGTTCAACCACAACCAAATGGGTACGGTTTCCTAAGACCTAACCCCCCCCCCCCCGGACCGTAACATTGTAAGTAGGTACCGAAAATGATCATTATTTATTGCAGGTACTCGGAGAAACAAAAGGAAAAGGATAGATTTTGGAATTTTAAAAGGATGTTCCATACGTTTTATAGAATTACATGCTTACAATGAAATATGGACTTCAGCAAATATGGTAAAATCTATTTTATTTTTCGTCCACAATTAATATTGAGTTTATCCCACTATTTACAAGATATTTTATAAAATTTATTATGTTCCCTCACTCTTTTTGATAATGACAAAGGGGGAGAAATTCATATGCATATTGATATAGGGTGATATTATACTTAGGGAGGAGATGTTATGCTTAGGGAGAGCTTTAAACATATTTATATTATTTTTATAGAATGAATATTTTTCAAAATTATATAGTGTCATCATCAAAAAGGAGGAGAATGTTAGAACCTCAATTGTTGGATTTTATTGATAACAACTATACAATTATGTCAAAGAATCTCTAAGCTAATTTGCAGGTACATGAGCATCAAAAAGAGATAAAAAATACGTTCAAAATGAAGATTCACAGTACAATAAAGAATGAAAGTATGTATATGGAGATACAAGAAGAGATATACACGACAGAGACAAGACAAAGGTGACAAACAATGTTTTATTAGTCATAGAGTGTCGTGTCTAGAGTTTACAAATGTTAAAATCTTCTTCAAATGGTATACACACATATACATTCATATTTTAAATAAAAATCAAGTTTTCAAAAATTGCATGAAGCAGGGCTCGAACTCAGGTCTCTAGTTTAGAAGGCAAGTGCTCTAACCAAATGAGCATGATACTTTTTGTTATAGGCTAAATTTAGACGTCTGAAATACTTCATTCAGACATCTGAATGCTGAAAAAAAATTATGGTTCCATAATATTCAGATGTCTGAATGAAAATATTCAGACGTCTGAATAAGGCCAAAAATAGCCTATTTGCTTTCTAATTTGCATGTAAACGATTTTAGAAGTCTGAACTCTATTTTTCAGACGTCTGAATTCTTATAACGGCTATATTTTTTAGCAGACATTCTCTTCTATAAAGAGATACGACTTTTAATCAACAGATATGACCATATATTTTCATAATAACTATTCACGAACAATTGCACCTTTTTATAATCTATATAAACATGTTAGAATCATTAGTTTGACTGATGAAATCGATCTAATTCTTTCTATTCTTAATCTACTTTGATTCTAACACACTGGTCATTCAAGTTCATACAAAATCATTCATTTAGTTCAATATTCTTCACATACACACACACAGATATATATATATATATATATATATATATATATATATATATATCAAAAGGAGAAGAGTATAGGAAGGTTGTACTATCAAGAGACAAATCCGTGTTATCAAGAACACACTGTGTCAAATACTCTCTGTATAAGTTGAAGTCCTATTATGTTGTTCAGGCAAGTGAAGTCCTCTTCGGCTTTTGAGGCATCGAAATCCTGTTATGTTGTTCAGGTGTTGTAAACCTGTTCCTCCAGTTTAAATGTGGATTGTTGTTAGTGAAATTCCAGATGGAGTTTGGGACTGGACGTAGAACGGGAAGGTCGAACCAGTATAAAAATTCCTGATGCGCTTGTTTTATTTTATTTACTTTACATTAAAATAGTATTTTAGTTTGTTTCCGCATTAGTTTAGTATAACTTCATATAGCACGATCTGCACTGTCTTTTTAGTATCTTTATAGTAATGGCCGAGAGTCGGAGTCCAGCCATCGGTTTAACTATGACAAAGGCAGCCATGACAGAGACTATCCATCTTGTGACTTTGCTTCCAATACCGTTCTAGGTCCAAGTCACCTTTGTAAAGAGGTTTGGATAAGCATTTTGATCGTCGTGATGACTTTCAACTGGGCACGCTTCTCGTTCACCACCTTTGGCTTCCATTCCTATTCAACACTTGACATTGACTCACATCAGTCGACGTTCTAATTGCAAGCACTATAAGGGTAGTTTCGAGGCCTTTCATCACAAGGCTAGCAAGAAACCAATTAAAGCTCCGGTCATCGCTATGCAGCAACAATTTGCCACCTGAATGGCTAAACTGATGTAACAGTTTTTGGATATATGTTTAGATGGACCCTTTTTGTGTCCAATCTGAAAAATATTATGCCAGAAGTCAAATACATAACTGTTTCTTACGTAGTTGATGCTTACGATCAATATAACGAATGGAGGCAGATAGGCAAGAAGATCTCTAAGGTTTTGAAGGAAAGGTTGCTCGAGATCGTTAACCTGAAACTTATGGAAGCGCAAGACAAGAGGTTCGTCGCTTATCTCGACGTTCAGATCACTGACTTGAAAACATCATGAGCTGAGACAGATAAGAGGGCCGAGGATTCTATCAAAGCGCTAGAGATTGAGAAGATCAAGTACCATGATGAGATAGAGATTGTGCACCATTTAAATCATGACTTTGTGCTCGAGAGAAATGCTTTAACCACAAAAGTGAATGAGCTATCATCCAAACTCGAGAGCAAGAAAAAAATGAAAGATGAAGCCCTCCAAGAAGCTCGCGAGTACTGTGAAGAGCTAATTTCTACCGACGGTGAAAGGGAAGAGGTGGTAGCACATGTTTGGGATGTGGACACGCTCATTAAGAAGGAAGTTGAAGCCGCTGAGAGGCGAATGATGGAGAGATTCGAGCAGCTGATCATTAAGTACAATGCTAATGTGCTCAGGTTCCGCAACTTAGAGGGGATCAGTGATGATTATCCAAGGGCTTTGGCTTCGGCCTGGGAGAAAGTTATTAAGAAGGAGAAATAATTCTTGAAAGATGGTGAGGTAGACTTGGCTTAGTTGTAATAAGAGGTCTTGGTAGGAGATGAGCCTAGGGCGCTAAGAGAGGGAGAGCTTAATCTTCATCTGGAGCTAGCTGCTACAATGTAAACAGACATAAGTGAAGGCTCCGGATCATCATCTCAGGATGTCACCACTGGTTACATGCATGGACTAAAGCTACTCCTAATTCATCTTTTGTTCCTAAATACTATCCAGAGAGGCCACAAATGCATAAGTCCACCGTCCTTTCTCCCATCTTAAAAGGGAATTCCAGCGGCACTCCGGCCCTTACAGAACCCCAGACAAAAGGAGGTATCTAGTTGACTTCGCCTATGTGTCAGACAGTCCACATGTTGCTGATTGACATAGCTAACCTCTCTTTTTATGTCTCACGTTTCAGGTCAGCCCAAGGTCGCCTTGCTTCCTGACAAAGGTATTTAGTAGGGACAACAAGCTCTACAATAAAATCGATGACCATGACTACTTCAATAATGGTTCCAAGTATTCCAATTGGCGAGATCCTAAACCTAATTTGTGTATGATAGATGCTTTATAGGATGAAGGGACTGGTGGGATTCAGGAAGCACAAACCGAAGACAATACTGTTATTATCGGATTCCCTCGATTCCTATCGGGTCCCTCCATGAGTGAACTTGAGCAACAACTTTTCTGAGATAAAGAGATGAAGCTAGAGAAGATAGAGGTCATCCCTCCTCCTTTATCCATAGCATTTCCAGGTCAGGCTATCTTCATTTTAGTCACTCTTCCTCCACTTATGAGCACTTAAAGCATGCCTACTGGATCTTTATAGAGCACCCCAACCAAAGGCCAAGGAAGAAGTAAGAAGAAGCTTGATCAAGTCACAGCTCCCTTCGAAGAAGAGAAGAGAAGGTCTAAGTGGCAAAAGAAATAGGACTGGTCATTGGTTTGTTTTGTGTAGATAGACTCACTTTTGGTTTGCATTCATAGAAGTCTGTTTTGATTTTAGGTTGACGTTGTACGAGTTCGACACTCACTTTTTTTTCAGCTTAGGTGTAAATAAAACTTATACTTTCCATTCCAAGTTCTATTTCGAATGTGAATAATAATAACTTTTGTTTTGTTCAATCTTCGTTTAAATTTATCTACGTATCTACGAAATGTGCTTTCCATTCAATGTATTTACGATCCATTTCTTTCAATGATTATTATTGAACTAAGGCATTAGCCCATTCTATGATTTGCCGGCCTTTCGTCATTCTTGCGAATGTAAAGCGATCATTGAAGTTCCAATCCCTGGCCATTTTTATGTAACTGTATTAGATTCTAGAATCTGGAAAAAATTTGATCACTTGGGAAGGTGGTTTAAACATTCCTTTTCCAGGAACTTTAAATGCAATCATGCCTACCTCCGGGCATCGATCGAGGTTTGAAAGATATCTTGCCTAACTCCGAGCAATGATCTCCGACCCTGCCATCCTTTGGGAAAGACATTGGCACTTTGCCAAATTCTGGGCAAAAGCTAATGAATGGACGCTCAAGTCATGCCCATTTTGGGTTTATACTCCTACCCCTATATCAAGGATAAGATTTAGCCGATAAATGGTCAAATCTCGTCCATTTTAGGTTTATACTCATGCCTCTACATCGGGCATGAGTTAGCTGGCCTTCATCTCTAGATTCCAACAGTAGTTGAGCTCTAAGGGTCTGATCAAGGACCGTAGAAGCTTGGTTGGCACCTAACTCTGGGCACCTGCATACCTGCATTATACGCATGCATATTCATTCGAGTCAGTCATACTTCACAACTCTTAAGCTATATAAAGACAGAGTCACATATTCAAAAAGCCATTTCACTTTATAAAAGATGGGAAATGATAGGTTCTATCTTATTACATGACTTTAATTATGTATAAATTTATTCCTAAGTGAAATATCGTCGTAAGTGTTTGCTATTCCACGACCTCAAGAGTGAGATCTAGTCCATTGTTGATAGCTTGAAAGCGCCGTCTCTAAGCTTTTGTTCGATTTTATATGAACTTTTCCAACTTAGACCCAAGTTTCGAGAGCCTGGGAAGATTCGTTTGAGAACTAGGTCACTAATTTCAAATGTCTGATTCTTGCCCTTGATGTTGTAATATCGGGCGACACGGCATTAGGGTGCAGCTGTCCTTAAGTCAGCTTCATCGCGCTTCTCATCGAGCATATTAAGGGATTCCAATAGAAGTTGCTCATTCCTCTATGGATTTTAGTGAATTACCTAAGGATAAAGTACTTCCAGTTCAACCAGAATTATAGCCTTTGATCCGTAGGCTAAGGAAAATTGAGACCAGTCGATAACTTGTGGGTCCACCGCTAAGCCCAAAGTGCTAATGGACGTACATCGACCTACTTGACCTTTGCCTTATCCAACCATTTCTTAAGAATGGACTTGATAATCTTGTTTATATCTTCAACTTGTCCATTCGCTTGGAGGTGTGCCACTGCATAAAATCATTTTTCTATGCGATGCCAACGACAAAAATCCTTAAACTCGTGCTATCGAATTGAGTCCTATTATCGGTAACATTTGTTTGTGGAACTCCAAAATGTCAGATGATATTCTAGACCATGAAGTTGATTGCTTTCTTTGTGGTAATTGTGGCTAATGGCTTTACCTCAGCCCACTTGGTGAAGTAATCAATAGCGATGATGGCGTATTTCGCGCTACCCTTAGATATTGGCAACAACTCGATAATATCGATCCCTTAAACTGCAAATGGGTAGGGACTGACCATTTGAGTAATCTCCATCAGTGGAGCTCTTGGAATTTCAGCAAATTTCTGGTTCTTTTCACACTTTTCGGTGTAATCAGTTGCATTTTGGTTGACAGTTGGCTAGATGTACCCATAGCTAAGAATCTTCTTCGTTAGGGTTTGTCCCCCGGCATGGTCGCCACAAGCCCCTTCATGAACTTTTCTTGGGACTTGTTTAGCCTCCTTGTTGGTGACACACCGTAACAGTAGGACTGAGAATCCTTTCCTATAAAGTGCTCCTTGCTAAAAGATATATCTCAAAGCTTGGCAAAAGGGCTCTCATCGCTTGTTCTTTCTGTCCTGATGGATTTCCCTTTGCAAATAGTTCTTTATTGGAGTTATACATGACTTCTTCTCATGCTTGGCCTCTAAGATCCAATCAACATCTATATGGTCGATTCTCGTTTTCGACAACTCCTCTACCGGAACCAGGCCCAAGTGTTGCACATCTTTAAAACTTACCAACTTAGCTAATGAGTCGGCCTTTGCATTTTCCTCACTGGGAATATGCGTTATTGTGTAATAATCAATACCATTAAGTAGCTTAAAGGCATGGTTTAGATAAGGAGCTAGCCTCGCTCCTTTTGCTAGAAACTCCTTTCTGAATTGACACACCACCAACTGGGAATCACAGAAGATGTGTAAAGTTTTAACTCCCAGTTCCTTGGCTATTATGAGTCCCATAATCAAAGCTTCATCCTCTGCTTCGTTGTTTGTTGTAGGAAAATCAAGTCTCGTGGCATAACAAATTGAACATTCCTCGAAAGTGACAAGTACAACTCCAGCACCAAAACAACGTTCATTTGATAAACCATTTTTGTACATCTTCCACTTAGCATTCTGCTCACCACTACTCTCCGGAGTATCGTCTCACGTAGTGTACTCAGCTATGAAATCTGCCAAAGCTTGACCTTGGATAGCTCTTCGAGGATAATAAGTTATGTCGTATTGGCTTAATTTAATGTTTCATTTCAATAGTCTTCCATAAGTCTCAGGTCGTTGTCAGACTTGTCACAAAGGCTACGGCAGAACTTTTATCGGATAAGCTTGAAAGTAGGGGTGAAGTTTCCTTGATGCGATCAACAAGTAATATGCAGATTTTCCAACTTTGGAAATTTCTTTTCGCTCCTGTCAATTGCTTCTGACGCAATAGACCAGTCGTTAGATGCGGGATTATTAATGTATGAGTGCGGCGCTTGAGGATGTAGGATTCCTCATGACGAGTGTGGGGCTCAAGGCATGCATCGACACTGCCAGATATATAAACAAGTCCTCGTTATCCATTAGCTTTGAAAGAATATTGGGTGTCTGCAAGTGATCCACCAGGGAATGCATCTTTACACTCCTGCATCCAAGAAAAATTCCTTTTGCCCTCCTTAATCCCGTCAAAGAAAGGGATGCATTTATCGTTTTCTCTAGAGATGAACCGACTCAAGGAGGCGACCTTCCCATTCAAACGTTGAACCTCCTTGATCGTTTTTTGAGCCTCGATGTTTCTTCATGCCTCAACTTTTTCTGGATTAGCTTCGATTCCATGGGATAATGAAACATAAAATTTCACTAACGCAACACCTAATGAGCATTTCAAAGGATTGAGCTTCATCCCATATCTTTAGAGAACATTGAACATCTCCGCCAAATCGTCAACACGGTTCTCGAATGTCGTGACTTCACGATCCTGTCTTCCACATAGACTTGCATTGAGCACCCCATCTTTAAACAACTTGTTTACCAGCCTCTGGTAGGTTTCTCCAGCAATTTTTAATCTGGATGGCATGATTAGATAGCAATACAGCATATCAATTATAAAGTCGGCATGTTTTTGGTCTGGGACATGCATTGGAAGATGATTATATCTAAAGTACGCATCCATGAACAAAAGCGGTTCATGTCCAGTTGTTGAATCTACAAGCTAATCAATCCTTTGGAGCGAGAAGCACGTCTTATTCAGGTCAGAACAGTCGATGCATGTCCTCTACTTCCCATTTAGATTTTTCATTAAGATTGTATTTGTCACCGACTCCGGGTATAAGGCGTCATGGATGAAGTCATTATTTTTTAGCTTCTCCACTTCTTCTTTGAGTGCGGTGGATCTCTCCAGACCCAGGCTATGGCATTTCTGTTTCATAAAAATGCATTTAGGATTACATTTAATGCATGGCTCACTATCTCTAGTGAGATCCCACACATGTCAAAGTGTGCTCAGGCGAATACATCCAGGTTCGTCCGGAGAAAACCAACCAACTCCTTCATCAACCGAGCTGTGATCTGACCTTCAAAATCGGCGAAGAATCATCCAAGCTTATCAGAATGTTGATCATCAACTTGGTCGGCGCCGCCCTTCCATCCAGTGGCTCTTTTCGCGGATCCATATCCTTATGGAATCAGCTGTGCTACTCGAGCCAAGGCTCAGGTAGTGGTTGCTATACGTCCAATGCCTCGATGCAGAGAGTCCCCTCTACACCTTTTTCTTTTTTGTTTTGCCTCACTTCCTTTAGCTCAGTGACATAACACTCACGACCAAGCCCCTAATCTTCTTATATGATCCTATACCATTCTCTATAGGAAACTTCATCGTCAAATACCAAGGAGCTATAGCCGCTCTGAACTCAAACAGGGCCGACCGGTCTAAAAATGCATTGTAAGCAGAGTAAATAGCCAATAACACAAAAGGCATGACCTACACTCGCTTGTGGTCGCCCTCATCAAGCACCATTGGTAATTCCGCATGCACGACTGGCTCTACAGCCATCTCGTTAAATCCCTGGATTTGAGATTTACATGGTTTTAAGTCCTTGCCCTCCAGAAGCATCTGTTCATAGGCTTTCTTAAATAAAATGTTGACCAAACTCCTACAGTTAACCAGCACCTATCGTACAATCCCAAGGCCAATCGTGGCTGTAATCACGAGCGGGTCAATAGTTGGGGCTTCTACCCCATTAGCATCTCTGCTCCAGAAAACAATATCATCCGTCATGGTTCTGAATTGTTTTGCCAAAGATCCATCCTTTATAGCAAAGTAGCTCTATTTTACTTGTTTTAACCACCAACGTATCGATCCATCTCGTTCCAGCTCTTGTCAGCTGGATGTGGTCCACCGATGATTGTATTTATCACCGATGACCGTATGTCTTATAGAACCTGTAAAACTCGCTAGACTTTTTCTCCTTCTCAGTCAACTCACTCGGAGCTGGCTTCCTGTATTGCTTAGTACCTTGGGTAGCTAGGTAAATATTCTATATTGAGTTATCCAATTCATTGTAGGGCCACCTTAAGAATCTTTGGACGCTTCCTATTATCCGGCTTTCGCTTCCTAGCCCCATTATCACTCCATTTCTTGCTATCATTCTTATAGCTAACATTCACATCCACATTTTCGAAACTCCCTCCAGACTATTTTACAACAATATTTCTTTATATCACTTCAACTGAAGGCCCGACATCATCTTTACGTGAACAAGTGCATGCCTCTTCCAAGTGCAAGAACTAATTAGCCTTTCTTTAAAAAATATCCATCGTCGATGGGGGTTTCATTTTAACCATCTTTCAAAATCAGTCTTAGGATGAATCCTCCTAATCAATGCCATCATCATTACTATGTCACCCTTAGCATTCGTAACTTCTATCACTGCGGTATGGAACCTGTTCAACAAATCCTTCGATGACCCTCCCACGTCCTGAAAGAGGTTGGATAATGACATTACATCCTTTGGGCATGAAGTGTGTAGATAGAATTGCTTTAGAAATCTTTGTGTCAACTCAGCAAAGACGGTATAGATCTCGGTGGGAGCCAGGTGAACCACATCGTCACTACTCCCTCTAGGAAGATTGGAAAGTAATGACATCTAATGACATCAGATGCTCTAGTAAAGTCCATGTGCTACTCGTATTTCATCAAGTGCTACCCTAGATTCGTTTTTCCACCATACAATGGAAATGTTGAAATTACAAATCTTTATGGATATTTTGCACGTAGAATGTCCTCAGTAAATGGGTTCTTACTTGGAGAGGTACCCCTAATCATCATTACTTCTAAATAGGTTTTCATTCAAAAGTTTCCTGACCATCTCAGCCAAGTACCCCCGTTTTACAAGTTCGGTTGAATGGTGGTAATCTGGATCTGTTCTGAGTATTCAGGCCGATGAACGCTCATCGGCATACCCTCGATACCTGGATTCTCCATACTCCAGGAGATCCGTTCGTCCAGTAGTCCTCGCTGTTTGAACTTGTGCATTAAATCATCAGCAGTTGTTCGATATTTTCTATTCTGATCAAAGGTGGCACGATTAAAAGTCAAATCCATGCCACCATCCAAAGGGAGAGGTCTAGCTCTAAGGTTTACTGGATCGATACCAATCCTTCCTCTTTGATTGGTACCGATCCACAAACCCTCACCGTGAGTTCATCTTCACTTCTAATATGAAGTTATGACAGTGTTTTAAGCCATTTTCTATTTTCATACTCCTCTAATGATGAGGAACTGATGTGCACGTAAATGTGCATATATTTACATCCATATTTTATCTATTTTTATTAAAATAAATATCATTTTTGGGCATTTTAACATGTTTAGAACCAAAATTCAATTATTGTCAAATCATCGTATATTCATCTTCATTCAGTGGTAAAATGGTCATTTTTGTGGATGTATCAATTTGAGAATTTTTACTTAGACATTTTTTATGATTTTTATAGGAATTTAGATGCATATGGAAGAGGCTTTCATGAAGATATGTGCTTGCATAAGGGAATACAAAGGAATGAAGAGGAAATAATTCAAGCTCATGATAATGGAGGATCCCACCCACTTACCTAAATCTACAATTAGAAGCTAAATGACAACTAAGTGGAAGTTAAAGCTTCGTGCACTTTTAATGATAGATTAATTAGTGGTTAATGGTTACTTGGTGGCCACACTTCCTAAAGGGCATTTTGGGAAGCACCCTAAAAATTGAATTAGAGTTTTATGCTTGTATAAATAGCCCTCTTATGTATATGTAAATATCTTCTACTCTTTGAAATTAGAAATGCAAGTTGTAAGCTCTATGTTTCATGAAATAAAGGTGGCTTCTTAGCCTCTTTCTCTTCTATTTTCCACTTGTTTTTCTTTACTTTTTGCTCATTTTTATTCTTATGCTCTCTTTCATTTCATAGTTTAGATTTACATTTATGCACTAGTTTAGTTCATTTCCTTTTAGTAGTTAATCTTATTTTTCTTTGTTTATTCTCTACTTTATTTTATTTCCAATGTTGAAATCTCCATGTGTTGAAATGATAACATAAATGAGAGGCTAAATCCCTACAATTTGGGGGTAATGAAGCTTTCTTTTATCATGTAGATTCAACATAAATTTTCTATGCATGATCTCTTTTTTGCTTTATGTGAAAATGGATGTTTATATTTGTTTGTGTTTTATGTTGAATTTGATAGCCTACTTTATTCGTAAAAAATAGGCTATGCTTATCTCATTAATCACAGATTGCCTCTTCATCTAAATATGATCATGGCAATGAAGTGAATTTTTAATCAAAATTTGATGATCTATGTTACTATTAATTGTAAATAAATCATGCTTAAACTAGATTTTGGATTCTTTTTCTATCACATGTTTCATGAGAAATGAAAAGTAGGACTAGAGTTGTATTATAGTTTGATGGTTTGATTTATGTTAATTAATAACTCAAATAGGCCATGCTTATGATAAATACATCACTAATCCTACTTAGATTAAAAAAGATCGTCATTTAATTTTATGTTGATTTATATGAAAATTATAAGAAAGTGGATTTGCCTCTAAATTGAATTTTAATCACATAGTTTTTAATCTTAACATTTTCTTAGCTTTCTAGTTTTCAAAATAATATCCACTTTTGGTTTAATTTGATTGATTAGGAAATTTTAAGATCTAACAATTCCCTATGGATCGACCCGTACTCGCCACGTACTGACTTTTGTACGCCTAGGGCTTGCGGTATAAATTTATTTGAAATTTATCGGCTATTTTCTAAACCGATAGAAAATTAGCCATCAAATAGGAACTACCATACTTTGAATCAGAAGTTGTTAAGACCCTCATGCCCTTCTATGGTGGTTTCGAGTTGGCTCATTCATTAATTTCAAGCTATCCTGCATCTGCTAGTTCATCTCTTTATGCTTCTGTTGGAAGCTATACTCCATTTGCTTTATCATACAATCCATCTTCATCCTAGTCATGACATTTGTTGGATTCTGGATTTCTGGCTAATTTGGTTGGATAGCTTCAACCATATGTTGAGTATTCTGGTTCTTGGCATCATTAGAAGCTCTGGAGTTTGCAAAATGGTCTATCCTTATGGCCATGGAAAAAAGCTTCATGTCGATTGTTGAAAATCTGAACAGTAGAACAATAAGATTAAAAGATTGGACATATCTCTTAGATTTGAAAAATCCAATGGTAGATGATGGATCCAAGTAGCCTAAGGATATTTTCTCAGTGAAAACACCAAAATGTTTGAACCAAAAATGGCATAAACACCTAAGATATTGTGTAGAGAAAAAAGGTGAAGAAAAGAAAATGAAAAAGAGCAAGAAAATAATACACAACATTTATAGTGGTTCGGCTAAACTTGACCTACGTCCACTTGGTGATTTTCCTACTTTGACTCCTGACTTACAAGAACAAGTTCTTACGGATTGGTTTAAATCTGTGAGTGTCACAAGAAATTAGAGCAAGGGAGGCAAAAATATTCTTAAAAGTGAGCCCTGCCCTTATTTATTGCTATAAAAAGCCTAAAATCTCACCCCCATGATCTCTACCTCGTTTTCCATGCCACAGACCACTTCTCCAAGAAAATAGGTGGACACCTCATCAATAATCATGGATCGATACTGATCCATAGGCTTAGATCGATGCTGATCCATATGTTCTTCATATTGATGATTTTGAACTTCTTATCCTTGGTCGATTCATGGTTAGCTAATCCAATCTTGTTTGTATCATTATTATCTTTTTTAGGAGTTTAAATGATGGGTTGGTGGAAGAATGAAGTTGTTGACTTTGAATGCTCATGGAGACTGATAGAGAATTGTATGGGATTAACGAAATAGAACTTGAAATAGGCTCCTGACATCAATTGGAGTTGATAGTACAAGTGGGGGTAACATTGGTGAAGTATTCGTGGATCTAACCAATCCATGATGTTGGATCGGTAGCGATCCAACATACAGTTGGATTTTTGTTTCTCGTTTCTTTAAATGGTTAGGTCTTCATCCCATGACTCGGTTTGTATTTGGTTTAAGGACTTTTAGTCTATCTCTCCAAGCTTCCTGCCTTGACAGTTTCCAAGTTCAATTCGCCCAGTCTATCTAAATATTGCCTGGTCAAAAGCAGGATAACAGGTGTGATGCACAGATTCAAAAGTGATTACAAGTACATTATCAAAATATGATTTTGATGGTTGTACCCAAAAAGATACAATCTACCGATCGTAAAAGTGTTTTTTGAGAAAAAGACCAAAGTATTTAGAATATAGTAAGCTATTTGAAAAGAATAACAATGTAAGTTTCAATTGTTAAAATTAATGTAACATATTCATCATTCAACATACTTAAGTTAATTCAAATGTTACTAACAAAATTGCCGCTCTATATGATTTTGAGTTTTGGTATATGAAGCAAAAACTCTAAGTAATGATTTAGAATGTTTAATTTGTGATCAATAACGAAAGTGCCTTGTAGACAGTAGGGGAAATTCTAAATTTGCGGGTTAATTGATATGATTAAGAAATGTTACGAAAGTATTATTCGATAAGCATCAGAGTTAAGCAAGTATTTTGATAGGGAAGTCAAATAGTTGGTTTTTCATTCAAAATGTAGAAGAAACGTATGTCTGTAAGAAAAAATATTGTAGGAACAAAATATTTCTAAAATTATAAGTAAACAACAAAGTTATGGCCGTTAATGATGCATTTAAGTTAAAATCATGTTATTTTAGTTGTCTAAGACTCAACATTGGATTTGCAAATGACATCTTTAATAATAAGTGTAAAAGGATATTAGGACTGTCCCAAATGATACACGACATATTAGAGAATTGTTTATAGAAATAAAGAACTCCTTATGAAGGAGTGCACGGATTTGAACATCTTAAGTAATATCAAATAAAGTGTATCAATCCTAAGTTCTTATTCAATCTTAAGTTAATAGCATCAACTTGGAAATGTTCCAAACAATAAGTAGTGCCAAAGGCTAAGTACATCGCCTTAAATAGCACTACAATAAAAGAAGTATAAATAAATGCGCAAATTTATAGCTAAGCTAGGGGTAATTCCGAATGCTTTAGAATCCCATGAAATTGTTATATGATAACAATGTTATGATATAGTTCGTGAAAGAACCTAGGACTCAGTAGAAGTCGAAAGACATATTCGAAAGAGTTCCAAATGATAAATGCACTTTATGAGCATCGGAGAGAGTTGATTAAGAAAGTTTATAATTAAAATTATATAACATACCCATCCGCTAAAAGACAGGCTCGATTAGTTTTTGAGAAAACCAATTGAAGGAGTTGGAATAAGATTCCATAATTAACTCAAGTGCAAGTGAGAGATTGATAGAGTTAGGGATATGCTCTATGGGCAATTATGTAATTTGTTACATGTATCCAACTCTATAACCAATCTTATTCAAAATAAAAGCTGTTTTTCTTTCTATTATATACTTGTTATATCATGATAAAATCAATAAAGTAACTAATTTAAAGTATGTTAAGTTGAAAATCCTTAAATAATATGTTATCTGATAGTAATTGCAATATGTTATGATTATGATAAATTAATCACATTTAAAATAATATTTTTTCAAAATATTCTTAGTCAAGATGTTTCGAGACAATATATTAATACATCTGTTGAGATTAAAGTGTGTAACACTCTTCAAATGTTGGACTATTCATTACTCATGGCTGTTGGAGACACCCAAGGGTTTACGTACTGATAGTTATTTGGTAACTATGGAATGACTTAATAGAGGGTTTTCTTTTGGTTAATATTACTAAGGTCAAATAGAGAATTTTAAAGTGGCGATGTTACATAGTTCTCTTGACTTGAGAATACCGTTGAACTTCAATGTGGACACTCTACGTTGATTATAGTTAGAGGGACATTGTATCCATCGAGCGAAGCATTGGAAGTGAAACACTATTCAATAGATAATTCGCCTCTTAAGTTATATGGAGTTTGTATCACGGTTAACTGTAGTCAACTTAAAGTCAAATTCTCTAGACAAAATAACACAGTTAATAATAATTGTTGTTATTGAACCTGTGTAATTAATGCCCCGCTATTACCCCACTACAACCCCGCTATATCTTATAGCGGATTTCTACCGCTACGATTTTTCCATATAGCCCCATAATATAGCCTTTCCGCTTTAATCTCCGCTATTTGCGCTATATTCCGCTATTCCTGCTATATTCCGCTATTCCCGCTATATCTTTTTTAACAAAATGAATCGAAAAATTGCATTTATACATTATAAAATTATGAAACTAATTTATTTGATTTAATTTTTAATATATTTTCAGAAATGAAAATACTCTAATATTCTACCAAATTCAATTATGTTATATAACAGTTTGTCGTTTATTTAAAGTATATTCGCACATGTTTTTATTTAAAATTATTTATGTATTATTTATAATTCAATTGAATGATAATTTTTCATTTAATTACCATTTATATATTTGTAAAAACATTAAGTACGAGTTTTATATGCTATTTTAGAGCCATCCGCTATGTCCCGCTATATCCTCGCTGTATCCCCGCTATGATTTTTGCACCTCCACCGCTTTGAATCTACCGAGCGCACTAACCGCACAGCATTGAACTAAGAACATTGTATTTGGACCATTCAAGTTGAATGTCGATGGCGTCGCAATTTAGGTCAAAACCAAATTCCATTAGTCCTAATTTGATCTAGTTTTGATGAAGAGAATTGGTGTAAATAATCGTTTATATCGGTATCGCTTACAATATGTAAAATTGAATTTTTACCAAAAAATGTTTAAGTGATAATTCAACCAATATATCACAACACTAACTAAGATGACGAGTGAACAAAAATATTTGTTTTTCAATATTAATCACCGATAAATTTACACATTTGAGTCATATAATCGACATAATGAATACTTCAAATGAACCGCACGATTTAATTAATTTATAATAATTGTAAATTAATTAAATTAATTAATATTTATGAAACAGTAATTATTAAATTTTATTTAACTTGTTTGAATTACATTAGTATTTAATAAAGTGTGTATAGAAAAGTTATAAATGTGCGCATCGATATATGATGTCGGTAGAATATTTAAACTACATTTACATAGAATAAATATTGAGTGCTTTTTTACATAAATTAAATTGATTAATATTTGTGAAATATAAATTATGAAAATTTTATTTGATATGTTTTTGAATTCCATTAGGATCTAAATAAAGTGTGTACATAAAAGTTATAAACGCATGTTGTGATATACGATATCCGTAGAACGTTTAAATTGGAATTAGACGAGATTGATGCTGATGGAATTTTGGAATTTTTGAGGGCCCATGTTGCGCCATCTATGGCTGACCATGCATGTAGAAGAGAGTAATCATTTTATTGAGATTTAATATAGAATAAATGGAGAAGGTTTTAAGGAAGGAAGAGGAAAAGTTCCTATCATTACTTTAAAACAAATCTTCCTTCATTTCTTTCATGAATTTCATTTATTTCCTAACAAAATTTTCCTCTTCCTATCCCATATATCTTGGAAAAAATTATAATGTCTATGAGGGCAAAAATTCCAAAATCAAAAATAAAAATTAAACGTGGTTATCTCTCGATTGTTGCAAGATACAGAGATCGATTCATTGAATCTGTAAATCCTATCATCATTTAAGTTGCTACTTTTGGCAACATCTCAAGGTTACTTTATATTTTATTTAGATAAAAATTCATCATGTTTATATGGTTTGAATCCTCTACTTCATGTATCTCTTTTTATGTTTGAATATTGAAATGTAATTTGGGTTCCTATTTATTTCACTTGAATCGGTTTTATGCTTATCTTCTATATGTGACTTTAACACCTATTTATCATTCTCTTCAATTATTCATATGTCATTTATGTTAATAGTTTTAGATCCATCGCCCTTTTATTAAAAAAAATTCAAATTGTATATTTAATTTAGATCCAAACCGCATTACCACAAATTTATGTGTGCCTAAGTTGTCTAACTCTTTTCTATTTTAAAATTGTTGTACAAAATTTCATTAAAAAAATAAAATAGAAAAAACTTTTATTTATTAATATAAATTTCGTGTTATAAGTCTGAGAATTAAATATACATGTTGCAAGTTTCGAAACAATTTTGGTCAGTACTTACATGAGAATAATAATTGATTTAATTTAAATTTTACAAGTAGACTTTTTGTAAAATCTTAATTTTTTTATTTCTTTCTTAAAATAACAATTCAATATAAGTTCGCTAATTTTATTGGTCATAGGTATGTATATTTTGTTATTGGACTTTTTGACCAAACAGATTCTCATTGGAATTAGAACGTTAAGTTAAAGACAAAATGATTCGTGGACTTAGGAACAGCTTAGAAGGGCAATATGTACATATTCAAGAAGTTTTAAAGTCATAGGATAACAAAAGACCACTCGACACTGAGCCGTATTACTCAGTACCATCCCTTTTTTACTGCCATTAGAACTTCAAAACCACTTGTATATGAGGCTCTAGCACAAAAGATTATCATGAAGTAAATTTCTTAAGGAATAGAAGGGAAACTTTAAGGACTCGTTAGAAGAAAGCCAAGAAAATAGACATGAACAACAATAATAAAGGAACTAACAAAAATGGCTCAGTATCAAAGGAAAAGTGTTGGAAACATAACAGAATGAAGATAGAAGGTAGAATAGAAGAAGGAGGGAAGATAACCGCCCCACAAAAACTAGTTGGTACCGAGTAGTACCACTCGATATCAAGAGCATTCTATCAATGTTTGAGCCTCGGACCTCATTTGCACACTCTCAAACTTATATCCAGACTTGATACTTCATGGGCCCCTAGTTCTGCTAAATAATTTTCCTATAAATACGGACCCTATGGCTACTGTAATAAGATCTTTGGCTCTATTATTTTCTTCATCTCCTATTTCTCCTCTACATAGTCACTAAGGCAGCATTGTTGGTTGTCCTAGGCTTTAAGAACTGTTCAATCCCTTGTACTAGTGACTGTCAATCGAATAATAAATAAATTATAGTAGATGTAGGCCTGAGATTGCCGAGTCACTCTAAAATTCTGATCATCTCTTTACTTTTATTATAGTATCTGCTAGATCTCTATTTTTCTACATGTCTTTAGGTGTTGATCCATTTTTGACGTCAATATTTTTGTGCTTGCATTAAGAGCTTTGATACTCAGGGTCTAAATCTAGCTTGCTATTTTAGGTTTAGAGAGATCCAAGGGTTAGATCCAGAATATTTTCTTTAAGGAACTTGGAAACTTGCTGATAGAAGTTAATGGCGACTAGGAGATCTGGAAGATCATTTGGAGCAGTAGTTGGTGGTGATAAAGGAAATGCTCATCAAATGGAAGTCAGTAACCAACAGGCAGTATCAGGTTCATTTGCTCAATGGGAGATGGTTACTAGGGTTGATTTTGACAAGATGATGCATGAATTGAATCAGAAGTTGGTCGACGGTCAAAAGGCTTTGATGGAAAAGATGGATGCTAGCATAGCACAGCTATCCCAGCAACTACATAGCCTAAGAAGGAGCAGGAGCAAAGTTTCTCCATTAGGGTTTAAAGAATATAATTCATCTATTTCTAGTCAGAAAAGGCAAAGTGAAAGGAAAAATAGAAGGAAGTAGTTGTTGGACTAACAAAAGAAGTTGCTGGAGGAAGTTGGAATGCTCCCTTCAGAAGGAATTTATCTGATACCTAGAGAAATTTTGGAGGATTGAGAGACATGGAGCAGAGGCTATGGACTTAACTGACTCGGAGGATGACCTGTAACATGACGGTGATGATTACATATTGCATGTTGGAGTTAATGGATCAATAGTTCAAATAGTTGCAGCAGAACCAACCTTGCGTCAATGGAAAACCAGAGAAGTGGTTCTCCAAGTGATTGGAAAAACTAGACACTGACGGGCAAACCAAGATCCTTTGCAGAGCTAAACACTTGGTGCGGCCCCTGATAGCCGACCTTCGAAATGCCATGCCAGCGAGGAATATAGCACACATGATTAAGCGGTTGGCCGAGGAAAGAAAGGTAGAAAGAATGAAGATTGGGGTTCTGCACCAAGTAGAACGTCATTCACGGAAAACAATCTGAGAAAGGAGTATCCTAGGAAGTTTACGGTGTTGATAATGCCATCTTATAATGGGACTACTGATCTTAGACAGCATTTACTCAAGTATGAATGGCACATGGATGGTGCCAAGGCGACGGATGCTGTTCGATATAAATGTTTTTCAATTTTCTTGGAAGGTTTTGCATCAATGTGGTTCTCTAGGCTTGCACCGAGATCCATATGACTTCCGATGAGTTGGCTAGGGAATTCTTGGAGTAGTTCCGGCTCCATGCTAGTCATCTTAACGACATGATGTCCATGTCAAGCCTATCTCAAGGACTTAAGGAGTCACTTGAAGGGTTCTTAAATCAGTTTAATGTTGTGGTTACCGAAGTGAGAAATCCAAAGGAGGATTTGATATTTATGGTGCTGGTTCAGGGCATGCATCCAGACATGGATTTTGGAAAGTGGTTGAAGATGAAGCAACCAACTACCATTGAGGAATTCTTTTAGAAGGCTTCTTTGGTTGGAAGAGGAGAGTCTAAATGTAGAAAAGACTGATGACGGAAGGTTGAAGGAAGTTATCTAGAGCAACCTAGCAGCTAAAAAAGTTGAAGAAAGCTCTGGTAACATGGCGGTTAATGTTAGAAATTTTTTAACAAGAAGAAAAGGAATCAAGGCCCTTGTGGTAGGCATAACAAAAACAAGAAATACCCAAGAAATATAAAACATGCAAACTATATGCCTCTAAATAATACAATGAAAAATATATACCTTGCTACTCAATGAATGGAATGATTTAAAAAGATGCCTAGGAGTGAGGGGATCGAGTAGGAAAGGCGCTTAGAGAAGTACCATCGTTTCCTTGAAACTGATAGACACAACATGAGTGAGTGTCCACATCTGAAGATCTCATTGAAGAACTAGTAAGAAATAATAAGCTCCAGTAGTACATTAAAGAACCCTAGGAAGGTGGTCAAACTGCTAGACCCCAAGGGCTGTTTGCATGAGGGAATCAACCTAGACTCAATGGATAAGGTCCCAAGCAAAATCAAGGATGATTGGTTATCAATACCATAAATAGAGGACATCATCCAATGGAGAAATGGAATGGTACATAAGCTCGCTAAAGTATGTGCTATAAGAGGATTGCTTTGCCATAGAAGATGGAGCTCATGCTAAATAGTAAAGGATGATACTAGATGACATTGTGTTCAGTAATAGAGATGCTAATGGAGTCAAAGCACCAACTTTTAAGCCTATAGTGGTAACAGTAGGTATTGGACTGACAATAGTACATTAGATCTTGGTGGGTACTGGAAGTCCTGTGAACATACTATTCAAATGAACGTTCGATCAAGTGAAGATTAATATGGAGTTTACAGCTAGCAAAACCAAGATCCAAGGGTTTACTGTTAAGGTGAAACAACCAATCAAGATGATCAATCTACCAATGGAATTAGGTGAAGGAGATAGTAGTATAGTCCAGATTCAGAAGTTTATCATTGTGGATGAATACTCAACTTACGATGCCTTTTTGGGCCAATTGACCCTTGTTGATTTTAAAATAGCAACGGCTCCTTCATGTTTAATGATGAAGTTTCCTATAGAGAATGGGGTCAAATTGATAAGAGGAGACCAGATTACAGGACGGGAATGCTATGTCATAGAGAAAAGGAAAGAAAGTGAAGGGAGAAAGAAATAATATGGAGAGGCCTCTTCGCATTGATGATTCGTAAGCATAACAACTAAAGCCCGAATCCTGGCTCGAGAACCATAGCAGGTTTGATAAGGCTATGGATCCTAGGTAGAAGTTAAGGGAAGGGCGAAAAGCATCAGTTGAGATGACGGTGAATGCTCTAATCGACATGGATGACCCGACATGGGTTCTAAAGATTGGATCTCCATTTAGCATTAACTTAAGGAAGGAATTTCCTCTAAGGGAATTCAGACATGTTTGCTTGGACGCATTCGAAAATGTATGGTATATCATGAGGGATAGCTTGTCACACATTAATGTTGATCCAAAGTTTACATCAATCAAATAGAAAAGTCACAGTCTAGGTCCTAAGTGATTCGCCACGTTGAAGGAAAAAGTGGATAAGCTGATGGCAAGCGGCTTTATCCACGATGCTTTATACCTCGAATAGGTACCAAACCACGTGTTGGTCAAAAAATAAAACAAAAAATGGCGAACATGTATTGTAACGACCCGAATTTTTGATGCCCGAAAGTCGACATCCATACGTCCCCTGTATCAAATGCCGCACAATCGAATACCGGAAAACCGAACCGTTAGGGTTGAAGAAGTTGAAGATTGAAGAAGAACAGAAAACAATAAACAGAATCTCACATTTCGCAGCGGAACAACCTATAATAGATAAATAAATAATCTTTAAAACAAAAGCACTATACCAGTTTATACATACATCATCAGAGTTTACAACAACAGCACAAGCTGGCGATTTAATAACTTGTGTTTAAGAAAATTTGATTGCATTAACCCAAACGCAATGGACACTACATAGTATAAGTGGTACGTCTCGCCGTCCAGCTTGAACTCCATATCTCCACAGCAACTTCTTGACTGACTTCGCTCCAGAATAATGATAACCTGAATCTAGGCTGCCAGTGTGGAAAATTACTGAAACCCAAAGTTTAGAAAGAGAACAATAAACTCCAGGTCAGTCATGGTACTGGTGTGAGATCTTAAAAATAGTTATCTTTAACAAGAAGAAAACAAAAGGGGAATAAAAGAAATTCGCAATGCTTTTTGGAAATTGAAACTACCATAAGGCCTCCCGCACACACACAATGTAATCGCACACTTGGGGAGATTTCTCCTTATGATAGTCAAACATGCTTGATACGCAAAACTCTTTTTAATATTATCATTAGTGCATAGTGTAGAAATCCTTTCGGAAGTATAATATTAATCTTAGCCAGCATAGGTACCATTATATTATGCCTGCTATAGCTGCCACTTAAGAATGGCAGTTATACAATTGCAATCGTAAAGGGCACGTATTGATGATTGGATTTTCAACAAATGGTCAGGCTAAGGAACTTCCTGGGCCACATGGGTACGCCTCTGGAGGGACGTCCTAAGAACCTAACCGGATCTCTGCCAACACAAGGCCGGGTTACCTCTGTAATTAGGTAACTACTACACGAGTATGCCATCTCCCGATCGTTTGCGACCTTTATCCGAGGATCCTCAACCACAAAACAACAACCACAAAGTATAATAAATTTGCAGCAACAACGTAGGTAAAATATCTGGGCTCCATACATTGATAATACCCTTTTCCAGAAGGAAATGACATACCCTCAAGGGGCGCTACCCCCAATAACCTTGCCACATCTTTCCTGTTTCAACCATTTTCGAGTTGTAAGATCCGACGAAGTCTCGTCCACAAAGCTACGCTTTTCACAAAAGCCATGCTTCGATCAACAAATGATCCGCAACACTTCGTATGCCACATTACCAAGTTGGGAATGTATTACTAGTAACCGTCAACTCATAACCTCTGAGCTCGTACATCTCAGAGAAGGGTGTTAAGCTAAGAGAATAAATTCTCCGCCACCAACAGAAATGTATTTCATAGAAACCAGCTTTACCTCTCAAAGTGTAACGTCAGACACAACGGAACCAAAGGCACTTCAAAGAAGCCCTTGCAATCCGGTTATTCACTAATCACGTTCGGAATCCCTACACAAACGGTGATAAAACCTCTATACAGACCAACCTGGTGCAGAGACATTCGACATGTAATCCTTTCGCTTTCGAAAATACCCTGTCTTTAACATTATCTTCAAATGCAATCCTATTTCGTCGTATCATTATTCGAAATGAGCTTTATGGTACAAAGTCTTCTCCCGGCTAATCCGAATAACGAGCGCTTATTAAATAAGTGTCACATCCATATTTCAAACAAATCACAATTATTTCCACGTTGATCTTTTAAACAAAAGATCCATCACAATCACAAAGATTCAATGTGGTATTCGAACATCCATTTGGAATCCGACCCCTGGTCGCTTCGAAATTCAAATGCCATTAAAAGGCCAATATTGATAGTCGGTTATTTAACTATCAATCAACATTCACAACAATTACCAAATTAAAATAATTTTCCCCAATTATTTATTTTCAAAATATCTTCGCAAGATATATTTTCACACTTCAATCATTTGAAAACATATTTCAAATCACTTTTCACCTTTCAGTTCTTTGATTACAAATTTCAAATCATTTTCCTCATGTGGAATAAATTTCCAAATATTAATTTAATTCCACTGAAAATTTGCCGAGTTCAAACACTTTAAAATAATTTCAATCGTTTATCCAAACATACTTGGAAACATTTAAAATAAAACTATTTTAAACACTTACTTAATTATTAGTTACGAAAATAATATACTAATATCGCATATAAAATTTTAGCCCCAAAACTAATTTTAAAATAAAATTAGTATATAATGTAAAAATATTAGATAACAAATTTATAAATCAATATAAATTAAATACTTAAAATAATCACTTCTATAATTAACTAGATAAATCTTTACTTTAAAAATTTAAAAACAATTCCCAAAAATAATTTCTCCAACAATATTCTTTCAGATCAATTTCTAGAACTTTTAATTTATACTTCAAAAGCTATTTTAAAAAGAAATACTCGGCTTTCCAGGGAAGAATTCACTTTCCATTACAAAATGGTCCATTTAAATTCAATTAATAAATCCTTTTTGATTTATTTTAAATTTGCATTTCCAATCCGCAGATTTCTTTCCACACTTAAAAATAAATCGATATTTATTTTTAAACAAATTCCCCTTTCCTTTATAAATTTTCATTGTGATCTCTGGCGCAGGGAGGACCAGTATATTAATTAGGAGGGATTAAATTTTCAAATATCCACTGATATACGATTTTCAAATCGTTTTCCAAATATTTGCTTTCAACACCAAATCAATTTTCAAATTGATTTCAAAATTTATTTCAATCACCAAATCAAATTCCAAATTTATTTCTAAATTTATTTCAATCAACAAATCAATTTTCATATCGATTTCCCAAAGGTTTATTTTTAAACACGAAATTAATTTTCAAATTTATTTCTAAAATCTTTTCAAACACCAAATTAAATTCTAAATTTAATTTTTAAAATATATTTCCCTTTTAAAAATAAACCCCTTTATCTCTTCCAAACTATTTATAATCCATATCTTAAATAAATTCTTCAACTTTTGAATAATATCACTCGAAATCCATTTGTTAAACTTTTTTCCCATATTTTGGAATTTATTCAATAAGTTTTCAAAAATAAAACTTTATCTATTTAAATTTCTTCTTTTAAATTCACCCAATTCTTTGAATGAATTTATTATAAATTTTATACTTGAATTTCAAAAATCCAATTTTATTTATTTCTGGTATCCTACGATACCAGAAATATATTTGGCTAAATTATAGCCTACAACGGATTCGATCACAAATATAATCATACACAATTATAAATAATCAATATACAATATTGAAACAAATTCAAATATTTGAAGAATCCAGTTGGATCCCTCCAACCTGTTTCCCTGCATCCACAGATGTTAGCACAACAATTAAGTACCAATTCCACTTCGAGGTGGAATATAGCGGTATATAAGATTTATAAAATATCATCCACTATTATGCGGTGCATAGGGTCTCATCCGCTATTTAATGCGGGAAATTAATCACTCCAAATACATATATAATACCAATTACAATTCGAGGTGGAATATCACGGTATATGGGTTTAATATAATATCCTCCGCTATTATGCGGCGCGTAGGGTCTAATTTAATATACTGATAATTATTTATCATCCAAGTACACAATCAACCATTTAAATTTAACTATTTAAAATTTAAATCAGAAAAATCTGATTAAGTGAGAAGATCTCACCTTTGCTCCTTAATCTTGCAATCCATTTCCAGTTGACTTGTTTCTCGATTTTAGACCTTGTATCAAACAATTATATAGTTGACTAATATTCGAAATAAATCAAATAATAAATTTCCACTTAATAATTTTTTTATTTAATTTAAGCTAATAATTAAATTTCTTAAACCCATTTTCCTTTAATAAATTTAATTAACCAACAATTTTTATTTTAAACTAATATTTTTTTAAATTTTTAAACAAATTCCTTTTTAATAAATTTATCTAGCTAAAAATTAAATTTAAAACTAAATTTCCTTTAATAATTTTAAATAAACTATAAATTTAATTTTAACTAATAATTTTCTTTTTAGTAACTAAAATAGACAAAACAATTTAATTACCATAAACTATTGTTTAAAACAATACAAACAATTAACTTATGCGTATACGTATATTTATTCTTATCTTTATTATTTCGAAAATAGATATATATATATAAATATGCATATATATTTACAATTTTATATATAAACTTTCAATATTTAAATTCCATTTTTTTCTTCAAATCTTAATCTGTATATATATTTTTATGACTAAAAACTTTCTGTTTGAACTATACACACACACATATATATAAATTTCTGTATATACATCTGTAAAATAGCAATCCCTTTCTTTAAATATATATGTATATACGTAATCAATTTTAAATTGAAGAAAAAAAATGAAGAATAAAAGCAAACTACCTGTAGATATAAATTAAACAAAATTCTTCTTTTCTTTAATAACAGCAGTTCCATTCTACTGTATATACATATACATATATAAATCTGTGCTTTTTAGGAAATAAATCCTTTTATAAAATTTACTGTTAATTATATGATTTATTTTGCTTGTTTTCTGTATGCTTATACATATATATAGATAAATAAAAAATTTAAAAGAAAGAAATTCCTCACCGAATATGGTTCGAGCATGCACCAACCTCGATCGAAGCCCTAGTCTACAACGCCTCCTCCAAATCGAATGAAGCCACCTTCACCACGTCCTAGCCAAAATCTGTACCAAGGTCTGCTACCATCTCGTTGGCTACAGGAGTCGCCGAGCCTGCCATCGATGTCGTACGCCTCGACGTTGCTCGAGCATGCCTCGCCAAACCCACCGTCGCGTGCAAATTCGCCTCGCGCCGTACCCTGTCACACCCATCCCACCGCGCGCTCGACTGCTCTCACAAAACCCCTCACTCGAGCTCCCCTTCGAAGATGCGCTTTATTAATCGAAAACGATTTTGAATTCCTGCTCGACTATTTGATTTGGAGGATTTTGCTAAATTTAAAAGAGGGAAATCGATTTTTCTTTCTTTCAGGAAATTTATACGAGAATAAAGAAAAAAGGTAGGTCGGCCAGTTAAATTTCTTTCGAACGAGAGTCTTTCTTTTTTTTCCATTTACTTAACGAAGATAAATTTTGTATTTATCGTTATTATTATTTTTTTAAATGACGCGTGCTTTAAAATTTCTGCGTGCATGACAAATGGTAAGGGCAAGAAGGCAAATGGCCAAGGTCTGATGTGAAATGTTTTTTGGCTAACCAGTCAAACTATAGGTTATATTCAAATTTAACTTTTAAATTCAAATTGTCTCAAATTACGCAACTCACAATCTCGACTTCCAATCGAGGCATGCCGTCAGGCGTTAATAAGGTTATACCCCTATTTCGAACGCAATGAAAAAGGTTTCGAATCCAAATTCGATCATATGGAGAAGATAGCTTTTTGGACCCAGTTATTAAATTAAATTTTCGATAAAATTTCAGTGCGTTTACTTATTGTACAGCCAAACGATCACTCCAAACACTATGAAAATTAAAATTTGATAATAATACAATATTACGGATCCAATGGAATAGGTTTCGTCGAATTCCGAGACCGTCTCTCGAAAGGCTATTTTTAAATATCGATTTAAATGATATAATTTCAAAACTGAACAAAACATTTTCAAATCTAATTCTGAAGCTTCCATTATCTTCAGTGTTATTAATATAAATTTTCGAAGCCTTGAAAATATTTTTTAATAAGCATAAAACAAAAGATATAAATTTTTACCCATCATTAATAAATTAAATTCAATCATTTAATTGCCAAATTCATTCTGATATTTAAAATTCAAGTTAAATCAACCTCTAAATATTAACATTCAATCAAATATTTCAATTTCAGATGTTAAAATTTCCGGGTCGTCACATCCTTCCCCCCTTAAAAGAATTTCGTCCCGAAATTACTAGTTAAGAAGAAAGATCCGTAACCCTTTTATCATTTTTCCAAAACCAAACAGTTTCAACTTTCCAAAACAAATCTTTTTATTAGAGACCCGTTATCATTTCAGCTAACTTTCCAAAATCAATCATAGGTTCCAAACAACATTTTTTCTTTAACAATTCAAATTCAAATTTTAAATTTTCAAAATTTCTTAAAAAATTTCTAACTCCCTAAATTTTTGAAAAATTTTGTCAGCGTCTCCTTTGCGCGGCTAGCTCGGTACAACTACAAAATGGCACAATGGCCCTTGGATTTCAAAAAGAAAACGAAAAGCCAAGCGGCTAGACAAGAAAATCATCAAATTTCGTATAGTAATTTAAATACATACCTTTTTCGAGTAATTCAAATTTATCTTCGAAATCAAATTCCAATTTATCTTTTTCCTGTAACACATATATTCTACTAGCCATAATATCCAATTACAACATTCAAATATTTTTTTGCATATTTCATTTGAATTCAATTTTCAATTTCAATTCTACTTAGATTCAATTTACCTTCTGAATATTGAATTTTATCAACTATCTTTTATTCACAACTGATTCATCTCTCTATTTTAAATTAGTTTCATTTACTAATCCATTACAAATTAGAATTCATTTTATCTCAAACCATTTTTTTCCACCTTTATTACCTTTAATTCGCTTTGAACTAATTTTACAACTTCATTTTTATTTCACACAATTCAAATTCATTTTCAATATTCAGTTTCAGTTTTATCCTTTTGTTTATTCCCAAAAACAATCCAATTTTGATTCACCATTTTGGTTTATAACCACTTGTATTTAAACTGTATTTCAAATTCCATATGAATTTAATTTTCCTTTTATTTATAAATATTGAATTCAGTTCATTTCAAACCATATCTATTTGGTCATTCCTGCCATAAATTTCACTTATTAATTTTAGTTTAATACTTTGCTTTACAAATCAAATTCAATTTCAATTCCAGTTCTATTTGCTTACTAATTTGAAATGAATTTTCAACATTTAATTTCACTTTCATTTAATTGCAATTGTAAATTTATTTATTCATTCACAATTTTATTTTCCACCTTTATAGATTTTATTCCAATCATTTAGTCTATAAGACTTCTCAAATTCGACTTTATTCAAATTATCTCAAGTTAATTTCAGTTTAAATCTGAATTTCCGATGTTTTCAAACTTATTTATTATTCCATAACTATTTTTAATAAGATTCCAGAGTCTTTTCAACATTTCAAAATCATCTTTGAAATCAATTCAAATTTTCTTTTGAACTTATAAAACAAAATCCAGTTTGCAAACAACTTCATTTAAAATAATTTGGCAATAATTCTTCTCTTGGAAACTCGAAAATGAACATCGATGATGCTGCAGTCATCGCCAAAGTTATTTTCCAACGACCGAAAAGAGGTTAGAGCTTTTTATCCCTTTAAAACATTTTTCCAAACCTTTGAAAATTATTTTCAAACCAAAAAGGGATTTAACTTCCAAATTTAAAATTCTTTCAAAACACCTCTCTAGAATTATATTTCAAATTATAAATCACATTTACAATTTACAAATCTCATTTGTATATAAATTTTATTTCTCAGCTTAAGGTTATGATTTCAATTTCTTAATCACTTCCTAATCAAACAATCAACCATATATTATAATAATTTATGGAAACTCATTCCTTTTATATACAAAAATAATTTGGGTAAAATTATTTCATTTACCCTATTTTAAAACAATATCGTGTCGAATTGTTTTGTACAAGTGTTTAGAGATCCCTATCGATAGAGTTGCACAGACTATACCGACCAGAATCACTCAACAAACCAACCATCACAATATTAAACAATTTTATATTCACTAACAAATACGCGCTTATATCTATTATTACACTCACACTCATTCTAGAGTACCGCTGACTCTATCTTCAATGAGTAACCCCCACCAGAGCCAAGGTTGTCGCTTAACCAATTGCTTTGATACCGAATTTGTAACGACCCGATTTTTCGATGCCCGAAAGTCGACATTAATACGTCCCCTGTATCAAATGCCGCACAATCGAATGCCGAAAAACCGAACCGTTAGGGTTGAAGAAGGAGAAGATTGAAGAAGAACAGAAAACAATAAACAGAATCTCAAAATTCACAGCGGAACAAAATATAATAGATAAATGAATAATCTTTAAAACAAAAGCATTATATCAGTTTATACATACATCATCGGAGTTTACAACAACAGCACAAGTGGGCGATTATAATAACTTGTGTACAAGAAAATTGGACTTGCACTAACCCAAACGCAACGGACACTACATAGTATAAGTGGTACGTCTCGCCATCCAGCTTGAACTCTAGATCTCCACGGCAACTTCTTGGCTGACTTCGCTCTAAATTAATGATAACCTGACACTAGGCTGCCCATGTGGAAAATGATGGAAACCCAAAGTTTAGAAAGGGAACAATAAACTCCTGGTCGGTCATGGGACTGGTGTGAGATCTTAAAAATAGTTATCTTTAACAAGAAGAAAACAAAAGGGGAATAAAAGAAATTCGTAATGCCTTTTGAAAAATGAAACTGCCATAAGGCCTCCCACACACACACAATGCAATCGCACACTTGGGGGAGATTTCTCCTTATGATAGTCATCAAGCATGCTTGATACGCAAAACTCTTTTTAATATTATCATTAGTGCATAGTGTAGAAAACCTTTCGAAAGTATAATATTAATCTTAGCGAGCATAGGTACCATTATATTATGCCTGCTATAGCTACCATTTAAGAATTGCAGGTTATACAATTGCAATCGTAAAGGGCGCGTATTGATGATTGGAATTTCAACAAATGGTCAGGCTAAGGAACTTCCTGGGCCACATGGATACGCCTCTGGAGGGACGTCCTGAGAACCTAACCAAATCTCTGTCAATACAAGGCCGGGTTACCTCTGCAACTAGGTAACTACTACACGAGTATGCCATCCCCCGGTCATTTGCGACCTTTATTCGAGGATCCTCAACCACAAAGCAACAACCACAAAGTATAATAACTTTGCAGCAACAACGTAGGTAAAATATCTGGGATCCATACCATGATACTACCCATTTCCAGAAGGAAATGACATACCCCTCAAGGGGCGCTAACCCCAAATAACCTTGCCGCATCTTTCCTGTTTCGACCATTTTCGAGTTGTGAGATCCAATGAAGTCTCGTCCACAAAGCTACGCTTTTCACAAAAGCCATGCTTCGATCAACAAATGATCATCGGCACTTCGTATGCCGCATTACCAAATTGGGAATGTATTACTAGTAACCATCAACTACATAACCTCTAAGCTCGTACGTCTCAGAGAAGGGTGTTAAGCTAAGAGAAAAAATTCTCCGCCACCAACAGAAATGTATTTGATAGAAAGCAGTTTTACCTCTCAAAGTGTAACGTCAGACACACATCCATACAAGTCCGTTCCGAGATCGAACGGAACCGAAGGCACTTCAAAGAAGACCTTGCAATCCAGGTATTCCCTAATCACGTCCGGAATCCCCATTACAAAGGGTGATAAAATCTCTATACAGGAGCAACCCGGTGCAGAGACATTCGATAGGTAATCCTTTCGCTTTCGAAAATACCGGGTCTTCAACACCATCTTCAAATGCAATCCCATTTCGTCGCATCATTATTCGAAATGGGTTTTATGACACAAAGTCCTCTCCCGGCTGATCTGAATAACGAGCGCTTAGTTAAAAAAATAAGGGTCACATTCAGATTTCAAACAAATCACAACAATTTCCACGTTGATCTTTTAAACAAAAGATCCATCACAATCACAAAGATTCAATGTGGTATTCAAATATCCATTTGAAATCCGACCCCTAGTCGCATCGAAATTCAAATGCCATTAAAAGGGCAATATTGATGGTCGGTTATTTAACTATCAATCAACATTCACAACAATTACAAGATTAAAATAGCTTTCCCCAATTATTTATTTTCAAAATATCTTCGCAAGATATATTTTCACACTTCAATCATTTGAAAACAAATTTCAAATCACTTTTCACTTTTCAGTTCTTTGAAAACAAATTTCAAATCATTTTCTTCACGTGGAATAAATTTCCAAATATTCATTTAATTCCACTGAAAATTTGCCGAGTTCAAATACTTTAAAATAATTTCAATCGTTTATCCAAACATACTTGGAAACATTTAAAATAAAACTATTTTAAACACTTACTATGAAAATAATATACTAATATCACACATAAACTTTTAGTCCCAAAATTAATTTTAAAATAAAATTAGTAGATGGGGTATAAGTATTTAGATAACCAATTTCTAAATCAATATCAATTAAATCTTTAAAATAATCACTTCTATAATTAACTAGATAAATCTTTACTTTAAAATTTTAAAAACAATTCCCAAAAATAATTTCTCTAACAATATTCTTTCAAATCAATTTCTAGAACTTTAATTTATACTTCAAAAGCTATTTTAAAAAGATATACTCGGCTTTCCACGGAAAAATTCACTTTCTATTACAAAATGGTCCATTTAAAATCAATTAATAAATCCTTTTCGATTTATTTTAAATTTACATTTCCAATCCGCAGATATCTTTCCACATTTAAAAATAAACCGATATTTATTTTTAAAACAAATTCCCCTTTCCTTTATAAATTTTCATTGTGCATTTAAATTTTCAAATATCCACTGACATACGATTTTCAAATCGTTTTCCAAATATTCACTTTCAATATCAAATCAATTTTCAAATTGAATTCAAAATTTATTTCAATCACCAAATCAAATTCCAAATTTATTTCTAAATTTATTTCAATCAACAAATCAATTTTCATATCGATTTCCCAAAGGTTTATTTTTAAACACGAAATTAATTTTCAAATTGATTTCTAAAATCTTTTCAAACACCAAATTAAATTCTAAATTTAATTTTTAAAATTTATTTCCCTTTTAAAAGTAAACCCCTTTATCTCTTCCAAACTATTTATAATCCATATCTTAAATAAATTCTTCTATTTTTGAATAATATCACCCGAAATCCATTTATTAAACTTTTTCCCCATATTTTTGGAATTTATTCAATAAGTTTTCAAAAATAAAACTTTATCTATTTAAATTCCTTCTTTTAAATTCACCCAATTCTTTAAATGAATTTATTATAAATTTTGTACTTGAATTTCAAAAATCCAATTTTATTTATTTCTGGTATCCTACGATACCAAAAATATATTCAGCTAAATTATTGCCTTCAACGGATTCAATCAAAAATATAGTCATACATAGATTATAAATAATTAACATACAATATTGAAACAAATTCAAATATTTGAGGAATCCAGTTGGATCTCTCCAACCTGCTTCCCTGCATCCACAGGTGTTAGCACAACAATTAAATACCAATTCCACTTCGAGGTGGAATGTCGCGGTATATGAGATTTATAAAATATCATCCGCTATTATGCAGCGCAAAGGGTCTCATCCTTTATATAATGCGGGAAATCAATCACTCCAAATACATATATAATACGAATTCCACTTCGAGGTGGAATATCGCGGTATATGGGTTTAATATAATATCCTCCGCTATTATGCGGTGCATAGGATCCAATTTAATATACTGATAATTATTTATTATCCAAGCACATAATCAACGATTTAAATTTAACATTAGGGAGCTTTTCGATTAAAGTTATAATATCCTGATAATTATTTATAATATCCTCCGCTATTATGCGGTGCATAGGGTCTAAGTTAGGCTACACTCAAACTATGTAATGTTGTTAGTAATGATCTTCTCTGGAAGTCTGAAATGGCAAATGATGTTCTTAATTACAAAGTTCAAAATAATAGGTGTAGTGACCTTAATGAGAGGCTCCGCCTCAGCCTACTTCATGACGTAGTCGACGATGACAATGACATGATTGTATCCCTTTTAACATTAGGGAGCTTTTCGATTAGGTCAATCCTTTAGGTGTTAAATGACCAAGGGAATGTCCTGGCGGTTAGAAAGTTTGGGGATGCTCTAAGGATCTTGGGGAATTGTTGACATATGTTGCATTTCTTGATGTAGTCCATCACATTTTTTTATTATGGTTGGCCAATAGTAACCTTAGTGGGCAGCCTTTTATGCTATACTTTGCCCCCAACGTGATATCTATAAAAGCCTTTATGCAGCTCTTCCATAATTTGGTTGGCTTCTTCATTTTTTGCTAAAGGGAAATATAATCCTATTGCCGGTATTTCTTCTCATCCATGATTGTGTAGTAGGTGCTAGGTGAACAACATTCTAGCTTCTTTCCTGTCTATGGATAAGTCACCATTCACAAGGTAATGTAGCAGTAGGGTCATCCAAATGTCAGTTCCGGCTTCATAAATTTCCATGGCAGTTTCCCCCGACTAAAAACAAGGGGAAGTCCGAATTCTAGTGGAAGCGAAGGGATACTTTTTGGAGGATTGCTTTCCACCTTGGCCAATCCATCGAATTTAGTATTCTTCTTGCATGGAATCTAATATGGTTTGAAATTTGAAAACATATTAACGAGTTTCTTAGAGTCTATAACATATCGAGCAAACATTTTGCTCTTAACTTGGAATTGCTTGCCAATCTAGTCGATGACTAGTGTTGAATCATTAAACACATGAATATAATCAATTTGTAGTTCTTTGCTTATCCTAAGACTGGCTAGGATGGATTCATGCTTGGCTTCTTTGTTGAAGGATGAAGCTAAGGTAGATAGAAAAACAAAGTTCATTTTCTTTCAGAGTGACTAGGACCATACCGTCACATATCCTATTTCATTTGATATGTCGCCTATATATAATTGTCATGCTCATTAGTTGATGGTTGTTTCTTTTCCATTGTTCGGGCTCTATCACTTTGCTATGAACTCATCCATAGCATAGCATTTGATGTAAGTGTAGGGAAGGATGGAGATGCAGCGTTGTTGATTCCATGTACCTCTTTAAGAGTCAACCTGTTATATTAGGCCGGCTTAGTACTTGTTTCAGAGGCTGTTTAGTGAGGACCTTATATCGAGTTTACTTGGAAGTATGATCGGAGATGCCGGGTCGCCGTTAGAACGCAGAAGGCTAACCTTTCCAACCGCAAATATCTCATTTCTAGGCCAGAAACCTCTTTCTTACATAATAATTGGCCGTTGAATTTTTCTCCTCATCCTAAACTAGACCATATTAATCGTGTGAGTAGTAATTACGAGGTACTAATGTAGGTCTTCCACGTCTTTGGGCTTGGAAAGTATGGGTTGTAGCAATATGTTGCTTTAGGTCTTCAATGGCCTTGGTGACTTCTTCTTTTAGACGAATAGATTTTCCCTCTTGATGATGTAAAAGAGAGGTATGCACTAATATGTTGCCTTTACAACAAAAAAGACTGAGTGCTACAATTATCCTATTCGGGCTCTGCACTTGTTTGACTATGCAAGTGACCTGCATATCATGGATCACCAAAATCATATTAGAGTCGGCCTTATTCTTTTGGTACTTACCATTAACTATTGGAAATTCCCTATTTGAATGGCAAAGGAGAACTTCTTGGGGTTGAGATTCATGTTGTACCAGTTGGGATTACCAAAAACCTCAACCGGGCTCTTTATATGCCCCTTGGTCTTTTCAAAATCAATTAACATGTCATCCATGTAGACCTCCATCGACTGACCAATCTTTCTACAATACATTCTATTGACGAGGCATTGGTAGGTCATATATGTCTTACAGAGTCCGAACAACATGGCTCTATAGCAATAGAGCTATGCATTTGGGATGAATGAAGTATGTTCTTAGTCCAGTCCATGCATTGTGGTCTAGATGTATCCAGAGTAAGCATCCATGAATGTTAGAAGCTCATGCCGGCGGGTCGCATCCATAACTTGATCGACTCAAGGAAAGTATCTTTTGGGCAGTAGACCTTATTAAGATGTGAGAAATCAATGCAAGTTCTTTAAGCTCTACTTTGCTTGTGAAACAATACTGGGTTGGCTGTCCAGGCTAGTAGTTTGATTCGCCGATAAAACCGTTGGCAAGGAGCTTTTCCACCTCCTCGTTAAGAGCTCTATATCTTTCAAAATTAAGGGGTTGTCTTTTTTGTCGGACGGGGTATGCTATTAGGTTGATATTAAGGCATGGAAAATGATTCAGGGTTCTATGCCGATCATGTCAAAGTGCCCACAAGTGAACTAATCTTTGCATCATTTGAGGAAATTAATCATCTCATCCCTTATTAAAAACTTAGTTCAATGCCAATCTAGGTGACTTTGGATAGTCATCATTATCAATTGATATTTCCTCGAGCAGAGTCGCCGGCCTACCGTGGGGGTTTAAATCTCCTGAACAAGGATCGAGCAAGTCACTATCATTTTCATTCACACTCATTTCTAGATCACATTGGTCTAGCATGCATTCCATTCACTTCATGATTTCCTCAGTCGGGACATATGTACATGCTTAAACATGGAAGCTATGGTAGCTCCAGCTCTCGAGATAAGTTAGCTAATGTTGAGAGGTAGGAGGTGTGGCATCTGCAGCTCTCGCACGCCAATGGGAGAAACTTGCTTATTCCATGTGGTTATGAGTCGTCTTATCTTAGGCAGGCTAGTTAGGTAAAGATAGCCCTTACCAAATTGACAGTTTTGGCCCATGGCATGAACGAGAGCACAGAGTGGCTCACACGTTCTCTTGGAGGTAGTGTTTAATGTCGATGTCTTTTTGATGTCTATAAGACTAAGGGTAGCCTCGACGAATGAGAGCATTGCATGGAGTATGCGTTCTCTCATATTTACCACTGTTGAGTGTGACCGGCTCTTACTGTAGCATAAGGACTACCTTCTTAGCTTGTTGTAGTGACATGTTGTAGTAGTCTGTAGCAGCCTACTGATTGCTGCAGATGTATCCTATTCCTCCCTTGATGGGAAACTTCATTATGAGATGCTAGTAGGTAATGATTGCACTAGATCGCCAATGTCGGTCTACCAACAAGGTGTTATAAGAAGACGGCAATCCACTACAACAAAACATACTTAAATTTTGGCCGTAAGAGTTCTTGGCTACACATGAGGTTGTCCCCAGGGGTACTATGCCAATTCCCCCAAATCCATAAATAGGCAGTGCACAAGGAGTGATGTTTAAGGTGGGAAGCTGCATCTTGTCGAACATAGACTTAAACATTACATTGACCGAGCTACCCCCATCAATAAAGACTTAAGGTACCTTAGTGCTAGTCACATTGACTAAGATGGCCATAGGATCATGTTAGGGTAAGCCCACTGCTATCTTTTCCTCTGAGGTGAAAGTGATGTCTGTATCTTTTGCTTCAACCTGGGAACTTTAGGAGCCCTGAACTTGACCAAGTATATTTAGTGACTTGACCTGAGTTCTCTCCTATACCAGTGTTCGGCTCCCCTACTACTTTCGACCATAAGCAGGACCTTACGAATGGATAATATCTCTATGTTGTCAGCTTCATTCTCATTATTGGGTTGCATAGGGTAAATGTTAATAGGGGGTTTGTAGAGAAGGAAAGTAAAGAAAAATGAGAGCTTTGAGGGCAGGCCCTACTTATAACACCAAAATATTAACTAAAAATTTAGCCAACCTTGGAATTAAAGATGATAATAGCGATTAGCGAAGGTTATTCACTAATAACTTAGTTTAAAAAATTCCTAATTAGTAAGTAAAATGCAATATTTAAAAGACACCAGATTTAAAGTGGTTCGACTTAAGTTGATCTGCGTCCACTATTAGGATTTTCTTATTTCTTTACTTCTAGTATAATAGTTGTAATTACAAGAGATAACAAAATAAATACAATGCTTGAGTGCTTGAGTCGTTCAACCCTTGCCCAACTGTATGCCTTAATGTATTTATAGATTTGGAATGCATGATGAATGACTAATATTGTGCAGTTTCGGCCCATAATATGCTCTGGGCTATAGATGGAGTTTATCGAATGAGATGTGTTCCAGATAGGATGCCAATTGGTTTATAGGTATCTAATGTTTGCTAGATGGCAGTTCGAACATGTGCATGCCTTGGCCAGGGACATGGGACATAGGTTCACAGAATCATTGCACGGAGGCACATTATCAAGGCGATAGCAAAGGATAGGGAGTGGATACATGCCACTTTTGTCAAATGTACAATGTCTTATATATAAATCGACCGATGGGGTAGGAGCGGCCAACAGGTGGGTGGAGACTAGGGTTTTCTATGTACGAACGATCCAGATTTTATTATTTCTAACCAACTTAAATTCAGCGGTTCTAGTGCTTTCTAACCATTATAAATAATAGACCAGCCTTCACTTTTATTCATAAATTATTTTAGGAACCAAGCAAAGCTATGTCGTTCTCTGTTTTTAAAGATTTAGGAAATTTCTTATGGTTTTAGGTAAGAAATTTTAGGTATTTATTATTCAATTTCTAATTCTATTCTCCTCCAATCCCTAAATTTTTGAATCTAATTCATGTACAATTCCATTGTTGTATATTTCTAAAAGGAGAGATCTGAAAGAGATTTAGAATGGGTGTAAACAAATCCAAGAAGAAGAGCTAAAGAATTTTGTGAGTGGAAATCTTAGTCTTTCTTACTTTAGTAATTGTATAGTATAATTTGGATTTGGTATATGCCTTAGGGAATTATGGTTTACAAAACATCATATTAAAACCCCTAAAATTCCCCAAAGTGAAATGTCAATTCTTATGTTAGAATGTCAAAAAATTTATATTGAGATAATGGAACTTGTTTAGATCTTGTAATTTTAATGTTCTACATTCTATTCCATTTCTTATCTTTCACATTGGATCTGATTAAGGGTTTTGAAATGAATAGATTAGGAAATGGTGTGTAAGGTATAAATTCTTTCTGTAGTTTGTTATCTATTTCTACAATTTAAATAGAAATTCCCTTTCTCTAATTTTAGGCAAAAAGAATTTGAATAAGCATACAAATATTTGAATTGCAAGTTTATATTATTGATTGATTCTGCTTTTTTAGTATAGAATAAATTTGGTATGGATTATATTTATACAAGTCCGTTGATTGAATATGGGTATTGGATTTATGGTATATTTGTTGATATGGAATTGGACTTATATAAATTTGATATTTCACATTTAAACGTTAGTTTAGGGCGCATTCTTCGCATGCTTAGAAATGTAATAGTTGTTTATTTATACACATACACATACACCTATACATGTATGTATGTGTGTGTGAGTGTGTGTGTGTATATATGCGTAAATAACATATAATTATAACATATTAATTGTGTAGTTACTAGGTTATTAATTATTATTGAATCCCCCTTAGGAAAGTAATTAATTGTAGAAGTGAAATAAGAAGTTTCTTATAAGGCCTTAATAATGTATGCTGTGAGATGTGTGATAGTATGTTAAGAGGGTGTATATTATGACGAAGTTATAGGGATGCAATGTCAGTCAAAAGCTAACATATGTTGTGAGATGTGTGATAGTACGTTAAGAGGGTGTATATTATGACTAAGTTATAGGGATGTGATGTCAGTCAAAAGCACATGGAAGTCTGTCCAGCTAATCTGGTTACCAGTAGTGTGACTTTGGTGCAAATGTGAGGCATCGCTTATAATAAGTAACCATGGAGGACGTGAGTTTAGTCTCAAATTCTATAGGACAAATCTACCCAGCTAATCTGGCTATCAGTACCTACGAATAAACCAACAAATGTGAGATGTCACTATGGGGTACGAAGCACCTACGTTAGGGATTTAAGGTATTAAGTGGTTGTGTGAGGGTTTGCCTCTTTCCTAAGTAGGAAATAGTAAATGGTCTGGACTAGGGATTAGGCACAGTAAAGATGTCTTTGGGAGGGTCGCTTCGATATGAAGTATTGAGTAGCCCAAAGAGATTCCATGCAATGTCAGCCAGATAAGTACTGGTAAGGATTCCGCTTGCGATTAGTATTAAATGACGGGGATCTGCCTTAACTAAGTATTAAATGGTCAGATTCTACCTATTTCCCATTAAAAAGGTATTAAGTGGCTTGGATACTATCTGTTACACTAATTGGACATTATTGACGACAGGTATGGGTCATTGGGTAGAAAGAGTAATGGTTATGGAACTAGATTGGGAGAGCCTTTATGCTTATAGATGGAAATACTTGTTACATGGTTAAGATACCAAAGATACTCTTATTTACATTATACTGCCCTATTATAGTAAGGCTCGATATTTTATTCACTAGACGTTGTTGTTCTGACTTCCACTTCATTACACATTAGTTAGAGAAGAAGATGCTGATTGAGAGGACGAAGGCAATGAGGGAACTTGCGGCGGTTACTTATTTATCTACTTGTGTTATTTTTTTATTTTTGATGTACCCATTAAATGACGTTCTAACTTTGGAATATTCTAGCACGAATAGTTGACCAATTTTTATAGTATTGTGTTATGTTTATAGGACATTTGAATTTTAAATAAAATGGGACTGTTCTGATATTATATTTTATTCATCCTCTGCGAGTTTCTGAATGTGCAGATAATTAGCTTCGTGTATTATTCTTTATCCAACCAACGGACAGCTTTTGGAATGGGTCTAACTTTTGTTGGGCCTTTTCTGGGTTGGAAGTTAGACCTACTTCGTGGTAAATTGTTACATTTGGTATTGGACTTTAGATTATTCAATCAATGGGAATAGGTATACGTACGAGTGTTGTAATTGTTAGTTTTGAAAATGCCTTTCAAAATACTTACTAATGTACACACACACACACATACATACTTGTTTTAAACATACACCTAACTCTATACATTCCTAATATAGAAGTAGTTACGGCCATATTCTGAAAGGATGGACAAGGAGACCATGAGTTGGAAAAATAAATAGAGTTGAATTTATAATCTTACCCCCGTTATCCTATGGGGTAGAGGTCGTTTTGTAAGGAGTGGACCAAGAAGAGCATGACCACGGCATATGGAAGTGCCCCAGAAGCTAAATGGAACTTGAATACTTTGTTGAGAGGAGACTGCCTTATTATTTTGAATTGCGCTGGATTGTCGATGAAAGACATACATTTCTTCAAAACAAATGGGGGATAAGCACCTATATGCTGTAAGCATCCAAAAGTAAGGAATGTTAGGAGTAAAGCAAGATGTGAACAAGAAAGTGGAGTAAGTTCCCATAAGAAGGTACCATAAGGAGATAATTGGATTTTTTTTCGAAGATTTGGTGGGGAAGAAGGAAAGTTCGGTAGGAAAGATAATTAAAGTCAATTTCTAAATCCAACCCCATGGGAAAGAGTTGGATAAAAGGTTTTTGAAAAATTCCTTAAAATATTTTGAATGGGTTTTTCAAAGGATTTATTTGGAAGTTGTCGTTTTGAAAAAGCAAGGAAATTTAAAAATTCATAATCTAAAAGTTTTGTTGACCAAAAAGTTTCTACTTAAAAGGTTTTCTGTAAAAAGTGTTTTTCATTTTTGAAATTCTTAGTTTAAAATTTTGTTGAGTCAAAAAAATTTTGGTTTCAAATTTTCGATAAAGGGATTTTTCAATTTTGAAATAAATTTAAAATAAAGTGTAGGTTAGACTCGATGATTTTTCCTATTTCACAAATTCAGAAGTTTTTTTAATTAATTTTTTTCATCTAAAAAGGGAATATTTGGAAATGTAACTTGATTAAAATGATATAGAAGCCATTTAGGTAGGAGGAATATAAATAGAGGAGATATTGGGAGATTTGGATAAAAATAGCGTTATGATCTTATTTAAAGTAGAATTAACAATCTAGATAGAGATAATATAAGAGAGAAGTAATAGGATTAGGATAGGAAAATAATACTGTAGAAGTTACCCCCGTCTACTCCACTTTTCGTTTTATAAAGTTATAGAAGATGCTTTTTATAAAAAAAATGATTAGTTGGTATGATAATTGAGTTTTTGAATGTTTTGGGTTAAAAATCCTACTTTTAAAGAAATAAGTCTCTGAAGTAAAAAGTCTTTGACAAGGGAAATTATTCTGCTAAGCATTTTTTTGAATTTGAGGTTAAGGATAAAGCGGCAAATTGTTTGAAAATCATGTTTGAATACTTTTGAAAGCTTTTGTTTTTAAATGCTTTTAAAAGATGGGTTCAAATCTTTTTGGAAGCTTTTGTTCGTATGTTTAATAAAAATGGAATAAATATATAGAATTAAATAAAATATGGCGTTTAAATGCTTTTAGGAACTCCATTCTTCAAACTGTTTTGCAAGTTGGAAATTCTTTTGGAAATTTTATATTTTCAAAGATAAAGATACTTCATAATTGTGAAATTTCAATTTTATAAAGAATGGTGAAAAGAAAACCAAATTTTCTACGAGTAGATAGGGATCAATCCCTAGGTAAGACAGGGTAAATGCTTTTAAATATGAAAAAAAATAAAAATAGTATGTACAACCTGGTATAGAAATTTTAAATCAATCCCGAATATTTATTTGTAGAATGTAGGTAAAGTTGTATAGCTATTCCAGACCTATAATTGGGTTGTAAATTTGGTTGCCCTAAATGACTTGGAATGTGAATTTTTATATTTTGATTTATTTAGAGCGGATTCCGTGTAATTTCCATAAACTATCCGATTATAAAATATGTATAAAAGCGTTTTTTTTTTGAATTAACAAGGAATATACCAAAAGGAGAAAGAGATTTGTAAGATATGGATATTCTTTTTTTGTGATTTTCACTGTCTATTTGAATAAAAGAAAAGAAATAATTTCTTATAATTTCAAACGAAGTAAAGATCTCATTTTTTGTTAATTCTTGGAAAATTATAATGGTAATCCTTTTTGGATGATGGCTCTGATAAATTAAAATATGTAAAGGAATGTTCTAGTTTATAAATTAGTAACTAGAAATAAGATATATATACACGTATAATCACGCTTAATGTACAAAAATAAAAATATATAAATAGAATAATTTTCAACGATATTTGTATTAGTTATTAATAGCATAGTAATTGTAAGACTACAATTTATGAAAATTAATTATAGATTTAATGGGAAATAAATTTATAATTAATAGAGAATTAAAAGGAATTAAATAGTGATTGATTAAGGAATTTAATATGGTATTTATGGGGGAACTGAATAGGCATAATAGGTGGATTCTGAAACTGGTAAATAGATTAAGGAGGTTAAATGAGGATTGATTAGAGATTGTTCAATTTTGACATTAATGACTAATTATTATGGGTGATAGACATTTATTACAAACAAGAAGGAGAATTAAGGAAGGTATGTAATGGTGGAATGGCATACTAGGAATGTCTGTCTTAATTTAGTAAGAAGCAAAGGACCATAACATCATTAACACCGGTTGATGATGAATGGCAGCTTCCAGCATAATTTTCTTTTAGACTTTTTGGGCTCTAATCTCGAGTTGTCTCTTTTAGGATATTGAAAAGACATACGATATGGTATGCGATATGTTCCTGTTTTATCTCTGTGTTGATTTTGTAGATGGGATTAGATCGCTAGATATATATTACATATTAGGGAATAATGTAAATAAGGAAATTTCATATTAGCACTTAACTAGCGATAAACTGTAGGTAAGACTGGAAGTTGATAAGGAAATTAGTTTAGTAACTTGGAATAAAGAATGCTTCAATCAACTTTAGGATTTTAGGGGAAAATAAATTTTAGCTCAAGGAATGTCCCTATTTAAGGATTACCGTTCACCCGAAGGAGATAAGATGTATAAGGATATGAAAAGAATTTTCTATTGGCCAGGGGTGAAGAAGAGAGTTGCTGAATGTTTTGGATGATTTACCAAAGGATGAAGGTTATGCAAGGAATCCTAAAGGATTGTCATTGTCATTGGAGATTCCGACTTCGAAATGAGAGCATTTATCGATGAACTTTATCGATGGGTTGCCTAAGAGCCAAAGAGGTAATAAAGCTAATGAGGTTATAATAGATAGGTTCACCAAAAAACACTCATTTTATTCCTATTAGGGGCAATAGAACCGCAACATCTCTAACACAGATTTATATCAAGGAAGTGATCTGACTTATGGAATTCCAGTTAGCATCATTAGTGATAGGGACTCCTTGTTTACTAGCGAATTTTGGAGGAGCTTATAGGCAGTTTTGGGAACTTTATTAAATCTTAGCACCGTTTACCACTCATATGCTAACGGTTAAACTAGAAGGGTAAATAGAAACTTAAAAGACTTTTTAAGAGCTTGCACCATGGACTTTGGAGGACACTAAGAGTAGCAGTTACTTTCATTTGAATTCACGTATAATGATCATCGCCAAGCGGCGATAGGTATGGCACCCTCTGAAGCATTTTATGGAAGGCCATGCTAATTGCCAAAAAAATTGGTGGGAAACCACTGACAAAGTTCTACTCCAACTAGATTTAACTTGCAATACATCGTGAAAAAGTAGAGTTGATTAGGTAGCGTATGAAAACCGTATAAGATTATCTAAAGTTATATATGGACAAGCAAAGAAAAGAGTTAGAGTTTGAAGTAGGGAGCATGATGTTTGTTAAAGTTTCCCCGCTTAAGAAGGTCATGAGATTTGGAAAGTCAAAAAAGTTGGCACCAAGGTTTGTTTGGTCTTTCCCATTTTGGAAGAATCGGAAGACTTGCTTATCATGTGGAGCTAGTGGATATATTAGCAGGAGTTCATGACATTTTTCACGTTTCGCACTTGAGGAATTGCCTTCATAGCACAGTCTCTGTGGCAGAGCCTAGTCAATTGGGAGATACTAAGATGAAGCTCATAGCATCCTATGCCACTGCAAGCATGCATGGAACTATGTAGATGCGTAATTAAGAAATTTGGTTGGATAGAATACAATGGGAGGAAATTCCAGCGTAAAGCATGTGGACTTTTGATGTGCACGTAAATGTGCATATGTTTACCACCATATTTAATCTATTTAAATTAAATAAATGATCATATTGGATATTTTAACTTGTTTAAACCAAAATTCAAATTATTCCAAATAGTCACATATTCATCTTCATCCAGAGGCAAAATGATCGTTTTTGTGTATATATTAATTTTCTAAAACTTAACTGAAAATTTCTATCTTTTTTTGTATATAGATTCAAATACAAGTGGTTTCATGAAGATATGCATGCACAAAAGGAAACAAAGCAAATGACGATGAAAATAATTCAAACTCATGAATATGGAGGACCCCACATAACCACTTACCTTGATTTTCAATTAGGAGCTAATGCACATGCTAAAAGACCATTAAAGCTTCATGCACATTTAAATGGAGAATTAACACATGCTAATGATTACTTGGTGGCCATAATACCTCAAGGGAAATTTGAGCATTTTCCAAATATATGAATTAGGGTTTCATACATGTTTAAATACCCCTTATGTGTAACGACCCGTTAAATTAATAATATTAAATGAGTTAAATTAATATAATTTCTAACCTGATTTAGAAAAAAAAAAGTCTTTAAGATTTATTTGAGAAAATGTAGTAATTTGTTATAGTAATTGGAATTTAATGTAACAATTTAATTTTTATGACAATAGTTTTGGATAATGTAATTGTCACACTTTGTTAAAAGTTAATGTTAAGAAACCAATAAATGTTGAATTAGTGAATATTAATAAAATATTTACTAGAATGGGATTCATTTAATATTAAAATAAATAGTAGGATTGTTTCATTTGGTGACCGTTGAATAAACCAATGCAATAAGTGTAGATAAAAATTTTTATGAATATTGTTCGATAATGAATGTACTTAAAAACGGTAATAAACTTAATATAAGAAAACAAAGGCAAATTGTGTATTAATTAATGAATTCATGAATCAGTGTATGGACTTAGTGTAACTATACGTAAATGTACGCAATAAGGTTGTGAAATACCAATGATTTGGATTTCCAATTTATATTAAACATAATGTTGGTAGAAATTGGAATTCACTGTTGTGTGAAATATATGAGAAATCAGGTCAAATGTAAATTATACCGTAGATGATATACTCTTTTAAACAGTAGGATTTTTAAATAAATAAACGTTTCACTTAGGTTTCAATTGGATAACTTATGTAGTTTAATGGAGAATCAATTGCAATTAATTGCCATAAATTAGTGATGATAGGGTAGTTTGATTTGGCCTTTAAGAAGCAAAGAAAAAGAAAGCCAAGATTTATGAATTCATTTGCAATGTGAAATGCAAATCTTGTGGATTGTTTTATTTTTTACAAATGGAATTAATATTTAACCATTATGTTAGTGGAGTCTGATAAGTTAAGGTAGATAATCAATGGTAATTTACCTAATTCAAAGGATATATTAATATAAATATGGGTAAAATGAGGTTAGACCAAGGATATAATATTAATTGATTTTTAAGGCTTAATTAATACGTGAAATAGACAAGATTCTACATTCAAACATTTATACAAAGCTAAGTTGTAAATAGAAGTACCAATGTAATATAATGTAAATAGATGGGAATCAACATTTATTTATTTATTTAATGGAATTTAATTTCTATAGTATGATAATCGCAATTAAATGAAATTGAAATAGCTAATTTATACGTTAGTTGAAATTTAGCTGGAATATGAGAATTTTTAATGAAATAGTGAAATCAAATGGAAATAAGGTTTCAATTATACATTGGAATTTATATTCACCATAAAAGGTTAATTGAAAACCAAAGGAGTTAATAAAGGAATCAAGCTTTATCTATTAATTTGGTTTTAAGATATGGTAAATTGGATTTATTGCAATAATTAATTCTATAAGATGAGGTTAATACTTATTCTATTTATAATTAGACCAAATTGTTGATATAGAATTTTAGAAAGCAGAATCTATAAATTAATTTGAGTATCAAATTCAATAATTGCGCTTATTGCATAAATAAAGGGAATTTAACGTTAAATATTACGTTACTGAAATTTAAAATAGACTTTAAGAATAATAATGTGAATCATGAACCAAAGTATGTGGCATCCCTATTTTGGATAAAAGATAAGTATACAAGGATTAAAAATGTAATAAATAGGTTTTGAGGAACTTATTTATAATTCCTTAATATAAGGAAGCGGAGGAATGTATATTGAAATTTGATAGACTTGTCAACTCTAATTCACAGCCAAACTTGTTAAATCATTTAAATTGATTTTAATTTACATAAGCAATAGGATTGGGACAATTTTAGAATATTCATATAGAATTGGATTTCTATAATTTATTTAATTTATTTAATGAATATTAAAAACAGCCATTTTGGTCACGGACTCGGATTTCGATGAAACCAGTTTCATCGGATCCGTATCGGTGAATTATTATAGGGTTTCAAGTTTCGTATCGATCGGACCTGTCGTTTGATCGTACGGACGCGAAACGCCTTGAAAATCAATTTTATTAAAATCAATTTGAAATCAATTTGGAAATCTTGTTTTCAGCATAACTTCTTCATACGATCAAATTTGGACGTGAAACTTTTTCCATCGCGTTCAGAATATTTTAAAATACCTATCTGGATATATGGGTTTGACAAATTTCGTTCCGGGGTCAGAACGGGCTTTTTGGGCCTTAGTTTGTTTCGTACGTTCATCTATCTAGTCTATCTACTCTAACCCAACCCTACCTATAAATATACAGTTATAAACCCTAGCTCCATTCTATTGTCTATTTGCTGTACGTTCATCTTCTTCAAGCTTCTTTTCTTCTTCAATGGGGGCTAACCCTAGATCCAGTCAGTTCAAAAAAAAACTCAAATTTAAAAAAAAAAATTCGGATCTGCAGCAGCTTCTGGTCGCGCTTCGGGTTTCAGGGGAGAAAACCCTAGAGCAACTTCGGGTCAGGAAGAAAATGACTCGGGTCGCTCCGGGTCGTTTTGACGAAAACTCCAAGCAAGCACCGGGGAATTGAGGCGGCGCACCGAAGTCGAAGCCGAAGTCGACCCAGGACCAGAATTTTTCCATTTTTCAAATTTCCATAACTTTTGCATACGAGCTCGGATTCACGCGCGGTTTGTTTTGCTGGGATCGTATCGGAATTTCTGACGTTTTGACGCTGGTTTGGATGGATTTGGAGACCGTCAAAATTTTGAGTTTAAATTGAATTTAAATTCGATTTAAATTCCAAAGGTGAGCGTTTTAACCCACTCACAACTACTAGAAGCTTTTATGTTTGTTAAACTAATTTTAGAAATGAATAGAAATTTATTTATGAGTATTTGGCATGTTTATTTCATTCATATCTGTTGAATTGCATTTATTTAATTTAACTGTTAATTTAATTAATTTATTGCGTATAAATTTACAGTTAAAATTTATTTGTTTGTATATGAACTGCTAGTTAACAGTTATATAACTTATTACTGAATATAGACTGTAGATTAATAGCTGTTAAATTTAATTTGAATAAAATTGCCAGTATTGCCTGTTATGTAGTACCAAAAATAATATTGTTATTGATTGATACTGATTGATGATTGCGATTTGGATGATGGATGATGTTGATGAATGGATGTTTATTGTATATCATTAAATTGCAAATTATCATGCATATTTCATTTCATTCGGGATTGTGGTTTGAAATGATATACAACCGCAAAATTTTATATCTTTTAAATTGCGGATTGAAATGATAAATATCCGTATCACTTGACCATAGGATAGAAAATTATATACAGGCACTGCGGTATATATATAATTATTTAAAGGTGATTTCTATGGTTTGGATGGAATACGGTTTATAATAATCTTAAATTTTATGTTGTATAAATATTATTCTTCCATATATATACATATGAAGTTGAAAATTTTGAAATTTAAAAGGTGCATAAATATCTTTATTAAAAATGGAAAAATTTAAGAAAATGGAGTTTGATAATTTATATCATATGTTTAAATGTTAAGTTTGGAAATTTTAAGATATGATATTTATAATTGGATTTTTTTTCCAAGATAAATTGAAATGAATATTCTAGTATAATTTGAATTGAAAAAAAATATATTTTATTACTAGAAATTGGAGTTCTTATTTATTTATGGATTTTATGTGAATATTCAAGACTAAATAATAGAACATTTAATTTGGTTGAAGGAATAAATTCCAACTTTAGTTTTGAAATATTAATACTCCAAATGGATATATATATATATATATATATATATATATATATATATATATATAAATTGAAGTGGTTTTGGAACTTGAGAGAGATAATACAAATTTTGGTTTAGACTTTAATAAAGAAATGTATTTGTAAAGCCATGAGAACTATTTTCTTTACATAGTAACATTTAAGTTAAACCTTTTAATTCATATACCGTTGAATATCCAAACCATTCAAGTTTTAGAAGTTATGGTTTTAAATTATGATTTTCAAAATACTATGCTTTGAAAATATTTGATTTTCAGACGATATGAAGTTAAAGCATTTTGATTTTGGAAAAGAATTATATTTGGGATAAGTGATAAAATATGGTTTTGGGTTTTGAAATGATATCGTATTCATGGTTATGAAATGGAATGTTTATTCTGATTTTTAAAGTATAACCTATTTTTAAATGACCGCGGTGTTATAATAACGATGAGTTGGCAAAGAGACCGGGATCGGATATCTGACATACTCTCTGTCGATACCGAAAACCACTTTGACTAACCGTGTACGCGGTGGAGATTCCAGAATGAAGTAGGCGGTGGTGACGTTTCCTGTAAGGTAAATACGTGGACCCGACTCCCGTGAGTTGGCATAAGGTAGCTAAAATAGGAGCGATTCTCAGGCCAATGAGGTCATTCCTCTGATCGGACCCTCCTCTTCGATATTATACTTTGATTTTGGATTGATTCAGTGGCCACTTCTATATTTTGATTTTGGGGAGTTAGTCCGAGGTGGGCGGTAACTGCGGCTACGCGTTTCCACCAGCCTGGATAGCAATTGGTATATCTACCCTGGCATTGCCTAGTTGTGCCGTGTCACCTACCATACCGAGCCTTTACTACGAGTTTCTATTTGTGTCGTACCTATGGAGTATCCTCTGGTAGCTTCCCGATCAGGAGTTATTACGGTATTGTATAGACTATTGGCATTATTTGTGTTAAGGGCTATATGAGTAACCCCTTAACGCTATTAAAAAGTAAGTTTATTTTATAAATAGACACTATTATAATAGCGCAATATACTACATAGTAAATAGTTTAACGGATCCTTAGGAAATGTAAATCCCGAACATCTCTTGAGTTACTGTACTCATATTTATTTCTGTTAATTTAACTCACATAAGATCTTTTAGTCTGACTCGAGTGTTTTTGTCTTTTCAAATTCGCTCGGGTCAGTCCGAGCGTTTCAAGATCGAAGACTTTAGCTTTGAAGGACGAAGACGAAGGAGTCGTATTATTATTATCTATAGTATTGCACCACACTCTAAATTTCCGCTGCATTGATTGTATTGGTATGTGTAACTCTGATATTCATTGTATAAGTAAAATAAATATTTTGTAAACAGTTATCATGAACTGTATATTGATTATTATATTTTATCCTTCCGCTGTGAGATTCTATTTTGTTTTATTTCTTCTCTGTTTTTCTTATTTACCCCATAACAATCCGCCCTTGCGTATGCTTTGAATTGGCACGTGTGTCGGTTTAAAGTGTGCGAAAAGGCGGGATGTTACAAGTTGGTATCAGAGCTTTGGTTTAGCGATAAACCTTGGTTTTGTGGGGTTTGAATCTTTGTTAATAGGGTAGTAATACCCTATGGGAGTCGCTGAGTGTATATATATGAGAGGGCGTATTTGTTAGTGTTAATAAAGATTTTGATATTGTGTTAATCTGTTCCGCTTTGTATTTATAAATTCTGGTTGATGCATGGGACGTTATGACATCAATAGGGATTTCTAAACACTTAATAGGACAGACCGACATAATATTTGTTTTTAATATAGGTGAATGAAATAATTTTGCCTATTATATTTTCTATATATAAAAATATTTTTATAAAAATATATATATATATATATTTGGTTGCTATAGATTGGGTGTTAGGAAATAAAAATATTTATAACAATTGAAGCTAAGTTGAAATTATAATAAATCAAATTGGAGATTTTAGAACTTAAGTCCGGGATTTTTGAAAATCTTCTTTCAAAGGATTTGTGAAATATAATGATTTGGTTTATAGGTAATTTCTTATATAAATGTTTAGTATAATTCGGAAGAATTGTTTTAAAAGAGGATTTTGGAGAAAATAAATTTTGTACTTTCCTCTCTGTCGCTAGAAAATAATTTCGGTGATGGCGGCCGCATCATTGACTTTCATTTTCGAGTTTCGTAGGGGAAAGGCCACTGTAGTAAATTCTACTGCATATTTATTTTGAAATTATCTAAAATTTTAAATTGTTTTAAATATAAATTGAGATATAAGTTGTAAGAACTCATTTATCTATTATTTTTAAAATAAAATTGAAATTTGACCCGGTATTTAATTCTAAAATTTTCCACTAATTAATGGTTTAAATTATTTTTAGGGAAATATAAAGTAAGTAATAAATGGATTGAAACCTCTAATTTAAGTAAGAAAATTAATGCTAGGTATAAAGGAAGTTAAAATTTTAACTGATAAATAATGGTAAAGATTTATTGAAAATCAACGAATTAAAAGGGTTGAGATTAAACTTGTATAAGTTCTTTTGCTTTTTCTTTAACATAAATAACTTACCAAGTATAAAAAGTTGAAATGTGAATTAAGAGTGGAATAGAATATTATGCAAGTAGAATTTTTGGAAATAATGAAGTATTCAATAAATTACTGTTATAAATAAGAATTTAATGGTATTAACTTAAGTGATGATTGGAATTTTACTAAAATTAAAGGTTGTATTATTAATAGGTGATTTTAACCTTAAGAAAGAAAAAATGAAATTCCTTAATTTATAAAGTTTGATTGTAGGGTTATTAACTTAAGTACGCCTTAATTTCCCCCTATTCTAATATAATGGAAAGTAGGAAAAATATAAATGACTGCAATCCTTAGTTAATGAATGAGTAAAATCTTTCACTTATAGGAATGCAAGTTATAAGGTTAATAAATTAAGTGTAAGTAGAGGGTTACTGTAATTAAATATAATGGAAACTTCAACATTAAATAAATGAATGAGATTAAAGGTAAGTCGAAATTGTAATTTATAAAACAAATATATATTAATTAAAGGAACGGAGAAGAAACTTGTAAATTTTCACTTACATTCTTAAAACATACATAACTTACCATATAATAAAAAGTTGCAATGTTAGTAGGAAAATGTAAGGGGAAATCTTACAAGTGAAGAGTAAGGTAATAAAGGTATCCTATTAATTTGCTATTATTAATGAGAATTAATTGTATAGACTTAAGTTAAATTGGAAATTTTACTATAAGTAAAGGTAAGTAGTATAAATAGATGATAGAAACTTTAGTAAATAAATTGGAATACAAATATAATGAATTTTGTGATAAATGGAAAATGAAAATTTGTAAGAAATAAAGAAATCACTCCATAAATGAAAGAAATAAAATCAAACCATTGAAGCATGAGATAAATGTATAATAAATAAATTTGGGTGTTGGTTTGAATTGTGTTGTTTGATTTATGTTGTTGGGTAAGAAATTTGAAGTGGTTAAATGAATAAGTATCTATCTTTGTTCCATCTAAGACTGTTGAGTAAAGGATGCACTTGATAGTTAATTTCATTTCATACAAATTTCAAGTTTGAACCCAAACAACTATTTGTTTGATGGATTAAATGGTTGCTTCGTTTGTGTATGTATGTTGTTTGTAAGGTTGATGGTTGTTGAATTGTTTGGTTGATTAATGATTGAATCCACTTGAATAGTTCACTTTAAAATAAATATTTAACCTTTTAGATTTTATAAGTGAAATGCAGGCTATGGAAGCCACTGCTACTGATCTGGTTCCCTAATAATAAGCGTATTGCCCGACAAATAGGTACGTTTTCGGATTACGTTTAAAGCGCTATTTTATAGTTTTGCCCGTGTTGGGATAATATTTTGATAATATATGTAATATATTTGTATATTTTGATATTATATTTTCTCCAGAGTCTCTCCGTACAAAGGAGACTCTGCCAAAAAATTTCGTAAATTTTGGACTTAGAATTTTGTTGAATATTTTCCAAACTTTAATGATTTAAGTATAAAAGGTTATAATGACTATAAAACGGGCATATCTCATTTAAGGAAATTAATTTAGTAAATTATTGTTTATAAGTTAATATTTGAAATAAGATGTAATGTTTTATTCTTCCTTCTCCCTTCTTTTTCCTTTTCGGGGACAAAAAGTTTGAGTGGGGGAGATTGTAACGACCCGTTAAATTAATAATATTAAATGAGTTAAATTAATATAATTTCTAACCTGATTTAGAAAAAAAAAAGTCTTTAAGATTTATTTGAGAAAATGTAGTAATTTGTTATAGTAATTGGAATTTAATGTAACAATTTAATTTTTATGACAATAGTTTTGGATAATGTAATTGTCACACTTTGTTAAAAGTTAATGTTAAGAAACCAATAAATGTTGAATTAGTGAATATTAATAAAATATTTACTAGAATGGGATTCATTTAATATTAAAATAAATAGTAGGATTGTTTCATTTGGTGACCGTTGAATAAACCAATGCAATAAGTGTAGATAAAAATTTTTATGAATATTGTTCGATAATGAATGTACTTAAAAACGGTAATAAACTTAATATAAGAAAACAAAGGCAAATTGTGTATTAATTAATGAATTCATGAATCAGTGTATGGACTTAGTGTAACTATACGTAAATGTACGCAATAAGGTTGTGAAATACCAATGATTTGGATTTCCAATTTATATTAAACATAATGTTGGTAGAAATTGGAATTCGCTGTTGTGTGAAATATATGAGAAATCAGGTCAAATGTAAATTATACCGTAGATGATATACTCTTTTAAACAGTAGGATTTTTAAATAAATAAACGTTTCACTTAGGTTTCAATTGGATAACTTATGTAGTTTAATGGAGAATCAATTGCAATTAATTGCCATAAATTAGTGATGATAGGGTAGTTTGATTTGGCCTTTAAGAAGTAAAGAAAAAGAAAGCCAAGATTTATGAATTCATTTGCAATGTGAAATGCAAATCTTGTGGATTGTTTTTTTTACAAATGGAATTAATATTTAACCATTATGTTAGTGGAGTCTGATAAGTTAAGGTAGATAATCAATGGTAATTTACCTAATTCAAAGGATATATTAATATAAATATGGGTAAAATGAGGTTAGACCAAGGATATAATATTAATTGATTTTTAAGGCTTAATTAATACGTGAAATAGACAAGATTCTACATTCAAACATTTATACAAAGCTAAGTTGTAAATAAAAGTACCAATGTAATATAATGTAAATAGATGGGAATCAACATTTATTTATTTATTTAATGGAATTTAATTTCTATAGTATGATAATCGCAATTAAATGAAATTGAAATAGCTAATTTATACGTTAGTTGAAATTTAGCTGGAATATGAGGATTTTTAATGAAATAGTGAAATCAAATGGAAATAAGGTTTCAATTATACATTGGAATTTATATTCACCATAAAAGGTTAATTGAAAACCAAAGGAGTTAATAAAGGAATCAAGCTTTATCTATTAATTTGGATTTAAGATATGGTAAATTGGATTTATTGCAATAATTAATTCTATAAGATGAGGTTAATACTTATTCTATTTATAATTAGACCAAATTGTTGATATAGATTTTTAGAAAGCAGAATCTATAAATTAATTTGAGTATCAAATTCAATAATTGCGCTTATTGCATAAATAAAGGGAATTTAACGTTAAATATTACGTTACTGAAATTTAAAATAGACTTTAAGAATAATAATGTGAATCATGAACCAAAGTATGTGGCATCCCTATTTTGGATAAAAGATAAGTATACAAGGATTAAAAATGTAATAAATAGGTTTTGAGGAACTTATTTATAATTCCTTAATATAAGGAAGCGGAGGAATGTATATTGAAATTTGATAGACTTGTCAACTCTAATTCACAGCCAAACTTGTTAAATCATTTAAATTGATTTTAATTTACATAAGCAATAGAATTGGGACAATTTTAGAATATTCATATAGAATTGGATTTCTATAATTTATTTAATTTATTTAATGAATATTAAAAACAGCCATTTTGGTCACGGACTCGGATTTCGATGAAACCAGTTTCATCGGATCCGTATCGGTGAATTATTATAGGGTTTCAAGTTTCGTATCGATCGGACCTGTCGTTTGATCGTACGGACGCGAAACGCCTTGAAAATCAATTTTATTAAAATCAATTTGAAATCAATTTGGAAATCTTGTTTTCAGCATAACTTCTTCATACGATCAAATTTGGACGTGAAACTTTTTCCATCGCGTTCAGAATATTTTAAAATACCTATCTGGATATATGGGTTTGACAAATTTCGTTCCGGGGTCAGAACGGGCTTTTTGGGCCTTAGTTTGTTTCGTACGTTCATCTATCTAGTCTATCTACTCTAACCCAACCCTACCTATAAATATACACTTATAAACCCTAGCTCCATTCTATTGTCTATTTGCTGTACGTTCATCTTCTTCAAGCTTCTTTTCTTCTTCAATGGGGGCTAACCCTAGATCCAGTCAGTTCAAAAAAAAATTCAAATTTAAAAAAAAAATCCGGATCTGCAGCAGCTTCTGGTCGCGCTTCGGGTTTCAGGGGAGAAAACCCTAGAGCAACTTCGGGTCAGGAAGAAAATGACACGGGTCGCTCCGGGTCGTTTTGGCGAAAACTCTAAGCAAGCACCGGGGAATTGAGGCGGCGCACCGAAGTCGAACCCGAAGTCGACCCAGGACCAGAATTTTTCCATTTTTCAAATTTCCATAACTTTTGCATACGAGCTCGGATTCACGCGCGGTTTGTTTTGCTGGGATCGTATCGGAATTTCTGACGTTTTGACGCAGGTTTGGATGGATTTGGAGACCGTCAAAATTTTGAGTTTAAATTGAATTTAAATTCGATTTAAATTCCAAAGGTGAGTGTTTTAACCTACTCACAACTACTAGAAGCTTTTATGTTTGTTAAACTAATTTTAGAAATGAATAGAAATTTATTTATGAGTATTTGGCATGTTTATTTTATTCATATCTGTTGAATTGCATTTATTTAATTTAACTGTTAATTTAATTAATTTATTGCGTATAAATTTACAGTTAAAATTTATTTGTTTGTATATGAACTGCTAGTTAACAGTTATATAACTTATTACTGAATATAGACTGTAGATTAATAGCTGTTAAATTTAATTTGAATAAAATTGCCAGTATTACCTGTTATGTAGTACCAAAAATAATATTGTTATTGATTGATACTGATTGATGATTGCGATTTGGATGATGGATGATGTTGATGAATGGATGTTTATTGTATATCATTAAATTGCAAATTATCATGCATATTTCATTTCATTCGGGATTGTGGTTTGAAATGATATACAACCGCAAAATTTTATATCTTTTAAATTGCGGATTGAAATGATAAATATCCGTATCATTTGACCATAGGATAGAAAATTATCTACAGGCACCGCGGTATATATATAACTATTTAAAGGTGATTTCTATGGTTTGGATGGAATACGGTTTATAATAATCTTAAATTTTATATTGTATAAATATTATTCTTCCATATATATACATATGAAGTTGAAAATTTTGAAATTTAAAAGGTGTATAAATCTCTTTATTAAAAATGGAAAAATTTAAGAAAATGGAGTTTGATAATTTATATCATATGTTTAAATGTTAAGTTTGGAAATTTTAAGATATGATATTTATAATTGGATTTTTTTTCCAAGATAAATTGAAATGAATATTCTAGTATAATTTGAATTGAAAAAAATATATATTTTATTACTAGAAATTGGAGTTCTTATTTATTTATGGATTTTATGTGAATATTCAAGACTAAATAATAGAAAAATTAATTTGGTTGAAGGAATAAATTCCAACTTTAGTTTTGAAATATTAATACTCCAAATGGATATATATATATATATATATATATATATAAATTGAAGTGGTTTTGTAACTTGAGAGAGATAATACAAATTTTGGTTTAGACTTTAATAAAGAAATGTATTTGTAAAGCCATGAGAACTATTTTCTTTACAAAGTAACATTTAAGTTAAACCTTTTAATTCATATACCGTTGAATATGCAAACCATTCAAGTTTTAGAAGTTATGGTTTTAAATTATGATTTTCAAAATACTATGCTTTGAAAATATTTGATTTTCAGACGATATGAAGTTAAAGCATTTTGATTTTGGAAAAGAATTATATTTGGGATAAGTGATAAAATATGGTTTTGGGTTTTGAAATGATATCGTATTCATGGTTATGAAATGGAATGTTTATTCTGATTTTTAAAGTATAACCTATTTTTAAATGACCGCGGTGTTATAATAACGATGAGTTGGCAAAGAGACCGGGATCGGATATCTGACATACTCTCTGTCGATACCGAAATCCACTTTGACTAACCGTGTACGCGGTGGAGATTCCAGAATGAAGTAGGTGGTGGTGACGTTTCCTGTAAGGTAAATACGTGGACCCGACTCCCGTGAGTTGGCATAAGGTGGCTAAAACAGGAGCGATTCTCAGGCCAATGAGGTCATTCCTCTGATTGGACCCTCCTCTTCGATATTATACTTTGATTTTAGATTGATTCAGTGGCCACTTCTATATTTTGATTTTGGGGAGTTAGTCCGAGGTGGGCGGTAACTGCGGCTACGCGTTTCCACCAGCCTGGATAGCAATTGGTATATCTACCCTGGCATTGCCTAGTTGTGCCGTGTCACCTACCATACCGAGCCTTTACTACGAGTTTCTATTTGTGTCGTACCTATGGAGTATCCTCTGGTAGCTTCCCGATCAGGAGGTATTACGGTACTGTATAGACTATTGGCATTATTTGTGTTAAGGGCTATATGGGTAACCCCTTAACGCTATTAAAAAGTAAGTTTATTTTATAAATAGACACTATTATAATAGCGCAATATACTACATAGTAAATAGTTTAACGGATCCTTAGGAGATGTAAATCCCGAACATCTCTTGAGTTACTGTACTCATATTTATTTCTGTTAATTTAACTCACATAAGATCTTTTAGTCTGACTCGAGTGTTTTTGTCTTTTCAAATTCGCTCGGGTCAGTCCGAGCGTTTCAGGATCGAAGACTTTAGCTTTGAAGGACGAAGACGAAGGAGTCGTATTATTATTATCTATAGTATTGCACCACACTCTAAATTTCCGCTGCATTGATTGTATTGGTATGTGTAACTCTGATATTCATTGTATAAGTAAAATAAATATTTTGTAAACATTTATCATGAACTGTATATTGATTATTATATTTTATCCTTCCGCTGTGAGATTCTATTTTGTTTTATTTCTTCTCTGTTTTTCTTATTTACCCCATAACAATCCGCCCTTGCGTATGCTTTGAATTGGCACGTGTGTCGGTTTAAAGTGTGCGAAAAGGCGGGATGTTACAAGTTGGTATCAGAGCTTTGGTTTAGCGATAAACCTTGGTTTTGTGGGGTTTGACTCTTTGTTAATAGGGTAGTAATACCCTATGGGAGTCGCTGAGTGTATATATATGAGAGAGCGTATTTGTTAGTGTTAATAAAGATTTTGATATTGTGTTAATCTGTTCCGCTTTGTATTTATAAATTCTGGTTGATGCATGGGACGCTATGACATCAATAGGGATTTCTAAACACTTAATAGGACAGACCGACATAATATTTGTTTTTAATATAGGTGAATGAAATAATTTTGCCTATTATATTTTCTATATATAAAAATATTTTTATAATATATATATATATATATATATATATATATATATATTTGGTTGCTATAGATTGGGTGTTAGGAAATAAAAATATTTATAACAATTGAAGCTAAGTTGAAATTATAATAAATCAAATTGGAGATTTTAGAACTTAAGTCCGGGAATTTTGAAAATCTTCTTTCAAAGGATTTGTGAAATATAATGATTTGGTTTATAGGTAATTTCTTATATAAATGTTTAGTATAATTCGGAAGAATTGTTTTAAAAGAGGATTTTGGAGAAAATAAATTTTGTACTTTCCTCTCTGTCGCTAGAAAATAATTTCGGTGATGGCGGCCGCATCATCGACTTTCATTTTCGAGTTTCGTAGGGGAAAGGCCACTGTAGTAAATTCTACTGCATATTTATTTTGAAATTATCTAAAATTTTAAATTGTTTTAAATATAAATTGAGATATAAGTTGTAAGAACTCATTTATCTATTATTTTTAAAATAAAATTGAAATTTGACCCGGTATTTAATTCTAAAATTTTCCACTAATCAATGGTTTAAATTATTTTTAGGGAAATATAAAGTAAGTAATAAATGGATTGAAACCTCTAATTTAAGTAAGAAAATTAATGCTAGGTATAAAGGAAGTTAAAATTTTAACTGATAAATAATGGTAAAGATTTATTGAAAATCAACGAATTAAAAGGGTTGAGATTAAACTTGTATAAGTTCTTTTGCTTTTTCTTTAACATAAATAACTTACCAAGTATAAAAAGTTGAAATGTGAATTAAGAGTGGAATAGAATATTATGCAAGTAGAATTTTTGAAAATAATGAAGTATTCAATAAATTACTGTTATAAATAAGAATTTAATGGTATTAACTTAAGTGATGATTGGAATTTTACTAAAATTAAAGGTTGTATTATTAATAGGTGATTTTAACCTTAAGAAAGAAAAAATGAAATTCCTTAATTTATAAAGTTTGATTGTAGGGTTATTAACTTAAGTACGCCTTAATTTCCCCCTATTCTAATATAATGGAAAGTAGGAAAAATATAAATGACTGCAATCCTTAGTTAATGAATGAGTAAAATCTTTCACTTATAGGAATGCAAGTTATAAGGTTAATAAATTAAGTGTAAGTAGAGGGTTACTGTAATTAAATATAATGGAAACTTCAACATTAAATAAATGAATGAGATTAAAGGTAAGTCGAAATTGTAATTTATAAAACAAATATATATTAATTAAAGGAATGGAGAAGAAACTTGTAAATTTTCACTTACATTCTTAAAACATACATAACTTACCATATAATAAAAAGTTGCAATGTTAGTAGGAAAATGTAAGGGGAAATCTTACAAGTGAAGAGTAAGGTAATAAAGGTATCCTATTAATTTGCTATTATTAATGAGAATTAATTGTATAGACTTAAGTTAAATTGGAAATTTTACTATAAGTAAAGGTAAGTAGTATAAATAGATGATAGAAACTTTAGTAAATAAATTGGAATACAAATATAATGAATTTTGTGATAAATGGAAAATGAAAATTTGTAAGAAATAAAGAAATCACTCCATAAATGAAAGAAATAAAATCAAACCATTGAAGCATGAGATAAATGTATAATAAATAAATTTGGGTGTTGGTTTGAATTGTGTTGTTTGATTTATGTTGTTGGGTAAGAAATTTGAAGTGGTTAAATGAATAAGTATATATCTTTGTTTCATCTAAGACTGTTGAGTAAAGGATGCACTTGATAGTTAATTTCATTTCATACAAATTTCAAGTTTGAACCCAAACAACTATTTGTTTGATGGATTAAATGGTTGCTTCGTTTGTGTATGTATGTTGTTTGTAAGGTTGATGGTTGTTGAATTGTTTGGTTGATTAATGATTGAATCCACTTGAATAGTTCACTTTAAAATAAATATTTAACCTTTTAGATTTTATAAGTGAAATGCAGGCTATGGAAGCCACTGCTACTGATCTGGTTCCCTAATAATAAGTGTATTGCCCGACAAATAGGTACGTTTTCGGATTACGTTTAAAGCGCTATTTTAAAATGAGATCCCTCTTTCTCTTTTCATAGCTACTTAGCCATTTTTATTTCATGTAATTTTCTCTTTTTTTATGCAATATTACTTAGTGTTTTATTTTACTTACATGCTCTCTTTCTTTCATGCTAGTAGTGTAGATTTTATTTTATGCAATTATGTTAGTTCTCTTTTCCATTAGCTTTCATTTATCTTTTCTTCTTGTTTCATGTTTCTTTCTACATTTGCTATTATAACAAATATGAGAGGCTAAACCCCTTACATTTAGGGGTAATGAAGCTCTCTTGAATCATATAGATGCATCATAATTTTTCATTTATGTCTCTTTTGTGCTTAATGGAAAGGTATATGTTTGTGTGATTTTGTGTTTAATATTGAGTTTGATAGCTTATGTTGTTTAAAACAAATAGGTTATGCTTAGTCGTATGAATCACTAATTACCTCTTCATCTACATATGATCACGTTAATGGAAGTGGATTTAGAATCAAAATTTGATGGTTTATGTTTCTAATTCAATAGTTAATAAGCCATGCTTAAAATAGATTTTACTTTTAATTTCATGTCATTTTCATTAAAGTTAGTAACTGGGTTAGAGGGTGCATTAAAGTTTGATGGTTTAAGTGTGTTAATTAATAACACGATAATGTCATGCTTATGATAAATGCATCAACTAAACTCCCAAATGACCAAAAAGAGACCATAATTTCATTAGGTTGATTTATGTGATCATGAGAGGGGATTCATATCTAAATTGCTCTTTAATCTCATATTTTTGTTATCTTTAGTTTTAGTTTGTTTTTACTTTTTTCAGTTAGTTAACATTCCATAAACTTTGGTTTAATTTGATTAAATAGAAATTTAAAATCCACAATTCCCCACGGATCGACCCGTTCACTACGTACTACGATAGCACGTCATGCGCTTACGGTTAAAAATTTATTTCTAAATTCGTTCGACGGTTTTCTAAACCGATAGAATTTCCGTCGACAAACAAGTTTTTGGCGTCGTTGTCGGGGATTTGCTTTGATTTTAATTTCTATTCTTCGTATTATTTGTTGTTTGATTTTTGTGTGTTTTTATTTTGTGTGTTAATTTGCATTTAAAAAAAAAAAAAAGCAAATTGTTGTGTTGTATAATTGTTGATTTGATTATTGCTTGCATTATGTTTGTGTGCTTGTTTTTCTTGTTTGTTTTACATTTGCAATTCTATTAAAAAAGAAAAAAAATTACATAACTTCATTTTGAGAAGAAAAAACATTTCCATTTCATTTCTCTTGTATTTTTTTTTTGTATTTTTTTTTTTTTTTTTTACATTTTACATTACATACTTTACAATTTCTTTTGTTTTGTTCCCAATCTCTTTGCCTCCTTTTCCTCTGCCTATACCACTGTCAAATTCCTGCATATTTCCTCGCCCTACTGATTACCACTGTTCAACTTGCCATCTTTTCCAAACAAATACACCACAACACATATCACCATCGTCTTCTCTATGCCCCTAACTGTCAAATACGGCAGAAACACAACCCACTTTCATGTCAACAAAACTGAACATTTTCCATTTCCTTGCCTAACCATCATCAACCAAAACTGTTACTCCACTTACAATATCCCTGAACTGTGTTCAACCACCACCATCATCCCTCTTACACAACTGCTTCTGCTCGACCATCCAATACCCCACTGCAGAAACGTCCTTTCCAATCATTCAGCAAGCAGCTTCCCTACAATTCCACACTAACCAAAAACTGCTTGAACAACAACCACTCCTTGTACCCCTTTATATTACATTAAATTTCAGCCTTCCCCTTGTACACAACAACTCCTTCACCTTGCAATATCCTTACTGCAGTCAAATTCTTTCACAAACCACCCCAGCCTGTTGTTCAGCTTCCTTCACCCAAGTTACAACAGCCATACATCATATCACCGCTGCTTAGCAACTTAGACTGCAACCATATCATTAACTTGCTCCATACCATCAAATACCCCCAGTCATTACTCCCCCTGCTTCGCAAGCACATCAACAACCACGACCATATCACCTCCTCACCAACACTCGTCAACTCCAGTTCATCCCTACTGTATACTGCCCTAACCAACTCCAGCAAACCCCAACCTTATAAACTGCCATCCTCATTGCAAATTTGCATCAACACTTACCACCGCACTTGCTTGCTTCCTAACTTTACCACTGCACTTACAAATCATCTCCAGTCATTACAAACTTCCTAACCTTGCCACTGCACTTGCTTTCTAGCTCATTCATCACAACCAAAACTTTCGCACATATAATCAACAAACTGCCATAACTTGCAAACATACATCAATCAACAGTTGCTCACCATTCATCACAACAACTACTACAGCTATTGACCTCTCCAACCATCCTCTGAAAATTGCTGCAAATCATATTAACTCACCACCATATACCGACTGCAGAAAAATCCCACCTTGAACATCACCACTACCAATTCACAACACCAGACCACACAATTTCCTACGTACTACACAACTCCTTCCTGCCACCATATTCAACTGCCAGTTCATATACCCCTTGCCACACTCTGCATACCTTACTGTCTACCACAATTTCTAACATTTCATCACCAACAACCTCTCTTCGACCTTTCACATACAACTTCTCAAAACATCATCAGTTCATACATGCAAATCAAATATAAATTGGTAGTTATTTGAAATTGATCTCTCTTCCTGTTATTTATATTCAACGTATCCCCGGGACTGAATACCGTTATTCATATTTGTGGTCAATTAATATGTGTTGAAATAAACACGATCGCATTTACCTGTTATTTGCCGTCGCCCACCTACCTGCGATACTGCCAACAGCCTTCAACTCCCCATATCACCGCTCTTACAACTATGTCACTACCACTTACCTGCTAAAGCATCATCACAACAACCACTACCATACTCAAATCACCTCGAACAACCTGCGACCATCCATTGAACTCTGACATCGACCAAACCAGAATCGAATTCAAACCGCCTCCTCCAATTCGAACAACTACGACTTCATAATCTTCCTCGCAGCTTACACTTGGAATCTGAGCCCCAATTGCAAACGAAACCTCGACCAAATCGAAAGCAGTCGAACTCCTTCATCCCCAGTAAACTTGCGACCATTCCATCACCTACGAATCGCCTCATCTTGTACAACCACATCCACCCCAAAACCCAATCGACACTCGACCAATTGCAAATCAACCGGCAGTAATCGACCATTCTACAACTCTTTCGACCAAACTTAGCACGCGATCCTCTAAAAGTGACACGATTCGCAAATTTTTTTTTCTTTTCTTTCAATTTGGGTTTGCTGAAAGAAGTCCTTTTTTTTTTTCCTTTTTTCTTTTTTCTCCTTTCTGCTTTTGATAGAGTGGAACGTGTTTTGCTAGTTTTTTTTGTGCTTGAGTCCTTTAACTCGTGTCGTGGGTATTGGTTTCTAACTGGGCCGGGGCTTGTTTTAGTTTTCAAGTGTTTAATTATGAATTTTTTTTTCTTCTTTTCCTTCTTTGTTACATCACAAAATAATATACCATTTAAAAAAACACAAGTTTGGCTTTGTTTAGTGAATTTTTTTTTTTAAAGTCATTTCAAAAAAAAAAAATTGTATATATCTTGTTCATATGTTTTGTTTATTTTGTTTCATTTGTTTTGTTTTCCATTTGTTTTAGTCTAAAAAAATCGAGTTTGAATTTATTTTAATTTATTTTAAGTTCCATCCATACATAAAAAAAAACTGTATATGTTTGTGTTTAACTTATTTTCAGGTTGCCAAAGCAGATAGGAAGAACTGCTTGCTTCGCTTAGCTTGCCAAAAAATAACAGCTTGCTTGCTTATAAATTTTTTGCTGCTTTTAACCTCTATTTATTGTTTTTAACTTACTTTGCATTCTTGGTTGTTTGAATTTTCATTAAAAAAAATCATTCGTATTTGCATTGTCAATACGCATTTATTTTCTACTTTGCATTGCATCTTAGAATTTGATTAATAATAACAGTTAGACATCGATAACACTTAATTGTATATTAACAAGTTGTCCTCTTTGACAATTTAATTTCTTGGTGTCTAGGCTACGACAGAGTAATAACCATTTATAAATATTACGGTGATTCATAAATATTATAGCGGTTATTCCTCTAAAGGTACTTAAACCTTCGGCTGCATTGCTACGGTGATTCGTGGTGCACCGACAAATCTTGTCTGTTACATGGCTGATAACTATCTTGTTGATTTAAGGCAAAGTGTGATTATACAGTTTGGGTTAACGTAGGATAAATAATTTGTAATTAACTCTTGCATTCATTTAATTGCATTAGTTCATGCATATTTAAAAAAAAATTCGAAACAATAAAAATTGTATATATTCATCTTCTTTTTCTTTGAAATTTTCAAATCCTTTTCCTTTGAAATTTCAAAAATCCAAAAAAAAAATAGAAAAAAAAATTAAAATTAAAAAAAACATTTTCAAAATAAAGGATTTTAACTAAAAAAACAAAAATTTTATTTTATTTTAAAAATAAATAAATAAATTCTTTTTTAATACTTTTCCTTTATAAAAATAATTCAAAATTCAAGAAAAAAACATTCTTGAAAATGTTCGAATTTCCATATTCACTTGAATTCTACAATAGTCGTGAAAATCAATATAATCCATATGATTTCACTCCAAATTCGAATGGATATTTTAACGACAACTTTTATATAAACAATTCGAATTTTGAACAACAAAGTTTTCAAAACGATGACCAACCTTCGAATCTTGAAAATATTTTTAATTGAATACTCTACACAATAAAATCAAATGATAAATGATTTGTGTAATTCTTATTTGGGTGATAACTCAAGTTAAAATTTTCAAGGATTTCAAAATTTGAATTCAACTCAAAATTCAATTCGATTATAACTCATGCCAATACAACTTCGAACTCCAAAACCAATTTCAAAATGAAAATGTGGACCACTTTTCAAATAATTTTGGCAAGGAAATAATCTCGACTATGATACGAGTGAAAAAATTTGTTCTCAACAAATCCAAATCGAAAATTCCCAAGTTAATAACTATAAATTGAATTTTGTTGAGCAAATGAATGAAATTTACGATGATCATACGGATTTGTTGTTTCAAACATGTATGAAACAACATGATAAATAAAATCAAATCCCAACATGTGACGAATCAAATGATAATCCATCTCTTACCCAAATCGACGATTTTCAAACAACAACTTTTGAAACTGAAAATGATGATCTTAATGAGGTTGTTGAAAACACGGTAATTGAGTTGGATTTCTATTGTTCGGGATGAGAAACTCGATTTAAGATTCGATCTTCTTTTTCTCGATTTTGACATTTTGAACACAACAACTTTGGATTTTGAACTTGACACATGTAATAAAGTTGTTGATAATTCAATAAAGGAAGACGAATTGAATGAACATGATTTCTTTGGACTTTTTGAAAATGAGTTGTTAAATTCTAAAGGGGAAGATTTGAATCACCATTTTGATTTTGAAATCAATAATTTTAAAAAATTTGTTAATGTTGAGCTTAACTATCAATTTGGTGAAAATAAATTTAAATTTCAATCAATTGTTTTATCAACCCCAAAAATCATCGAAAATAAAACAACTTATACGATTTTTAATGAAACTACATTCATTTTCAAATCAACATTGAAATATTTTATGGTTTGGTTTTCTGAGCTTAAGATGTGTCTCGCATACTTGACAAGACAAATGATTTGGTTTTTGGAAGACCATTTCATTTACTTTTTGACGATATACTTTCTGATCTCATGTAAATACCGTTCATTTTCATGTAAATATAGGTCATCTTTTTATTTTTCTTTTATTTTTCTCCTTCTACTTGGGTTGACTGTGGGGACACAGTCAAAATCAAGTGTGGGGGGGGAGACTCATCTTCTTTTTTATTTTTTCATTTTTCCTCCAAAACTCAATATATATATATATATATATATATATATATATAATTCAAAAATAATTTTTTCTAAGCATATTGATTTATTTTTAAAGAAACACTATAAGATAAATATATGGTATCGGTTTATTAAATTGAAATTTTTGAAAATTTATTCATCTTAACACAAATAAAAATGAAGTTTGATTACAAATGGCAATGGTTTAACTAGTATATAGGAAGATTCATACGTGTTAATTATGAAATACACCCTAATTGAAAATCTTTGTATCAAAAAGTGGTGAATTTAAAGTAAAGGATATAACATGTTTTTGTCTTCTAAGTTAAAGGGTGCAAAGTTAGTTTTGCGAAACTCTCTCTCTAAAAAACAAAAAATAAATATTTCTTATATATATGTATATTTTTAATAAACACCTAGAGTCATGTGTTCACACTTCGCGTTGCTCTGTACCCTTCTCATGTAAGCCCGAACGGCAGTACACGATCGTTATATCTGGCCTTAATTTATCTGAATTAGGTGTGTGTGTATAAAAAGAAAAAATTCTTTTATTAATAACGCCTACAGTCGATCAGTGTTCACACTTGTGTGATCACTGCCACGCTCCTTATTCCGCTCACATAAGTCCGCAAGGCAGTGCACAGGTAATATATCTAGTCTCAGTTTACTTAAGTTAGGCATATGTAAATATTGTAAATATCAATAAAATTTTCAAAAAAATAGAGAGAGTAAGAAAATGAAATCCAAACACTATTTTCACTTATTTGATTTGACTTGTTATTGAAAAGAAATGAAAATACCACTTTGATAATCGGCTTAGGATCTATTTCATAATTACACTGCGTTATCAACCGAAACAACGAGTTAAACAATAGTATATTTGCCTTGATGACTTCGTTTTTGTTGGAAATTTTTACAAGTAAAAGGTCTTAAATTTCTTGATAATAACTAAAACTTATATTTTACTTATTTGTATCTATTTATAAGTATAATTTTCGTTTGTTAATATTTTCAAAAAACTCGCATTCATCTCTTTGTAAATAAATCTTGCATTTTGTAAATATTTTAATCCTACATTTGGATTTGTTGGGTAGTATCCGCTGAAAACCCTCACGAGACAACACTCGTCTTATTGGGGACACACAGAGGTTTAACGGCTTATTGCATATGCTCAATGCAATCGTGCTCCCTACGAAAACAGATTGATCTTAGTTTTTCTTTATTCGAGGAAGAATAAAAAGATAAGAGTAGGGGTATTTGATGCGCACGTAAATGTGCATATTTTTACCACCATATTTAATCTATTTAAATTAAATAAATGATCATATTAGGTATTTTAACTTGTTTAAACCAAAATTCAAATTATTCCAAATCATCACATATTCATCTAAGGTCAAAATGGTCATTTTTGTGCATATATTAATTTCTAAAATTTAATTGAAAATTTCTATGTTATTTTATAGGAATTTAAATTCAAATACAAGTGGTTTCATGAAGATATGCATGCACAAAAGGAAACAAAGCAAAGGAAGATGAAAATAATTCAAACTCATAAACATAGAGGACCCTACCTACCCATTTATCTTGATTTTTCGATTAGAAGATAATGCACATGTTAAAAGTCCATTAAAGCTTCATGCACATTTAGGTATAGAATTAACACATGCTAATGATTACTTGGTAGCCATACTACCACAAGGGCAATTTGGGCATTCTCCAAAAATATGAATTAGGGTTTCATACATGTATAAATACTCCTTATGTTTCATGTAACCCATTCTTCTTTAGTCTCTCTTATGATCTCTTCTATTAGTTTAGATCAAAAATAAAATGAGAGCTCTCTTTCTTTTTTCATAGCTACTTAGCCATTTTTATTTCATGTAACTTTCTCTTTTTTATGCAATATTACTTAGTGTTTTATTTTACTTACATGCTCTCTTTCTTTCATGCTACTAGTGTAGATTTTATTTTATGCAATTAGATTAGTTCTCTTTCCATTAGCATTCATTTTTCTTTTCTTCTTGCTTCATGTTGCTTTCTACATTTTTTGCTATTATAACAAATATGAGAGGCTAAACCCCTTCAATTTAGGGGTAACGAAGCTCTCTTGAATCATGTAGATGCATCATAATTTTTCATTTATGTCTCTTTTGTGCTTAATGAAAAGTTAGACGTTTGTGTGATTTTGTGTTTAATATTGAGTTTGATAGCTTATGTTGTTCAAAACAAATAGGCTATGCTTAGTCATATGAATCACTAATTACCTCTTCATATACATATGATCTTGGTAACGACAGCGGATTTAGGATCAAAATTTGATGGTTTATGTTTTTAGTTCAATAGTTAATAAGCCATACTTAAAATAGATTCTACTTTTAATTTCATGTCATTTTCATTAAAGTTAGTAAGTGGGTTAGAGGGTGCATTAAAATATGATGGTTTAAGTGTGTTAATTAATAACATAATAAGTCCATGATTATGATAAATGCATCAACTAAACTAACAAATGACCAAAAAGATATTATAATTTCATTATGTTTATTTATGTGATCATGAGAGTGGATTCGCCTCTGAAATACTCTTTAATCTCATATTTTTCTTCTTCTTAGTTTTAGTTTTTTTTTTTACTTTTTTTAAGTTAGTTAACAATCCCTCAACTTTGGTTTAATTTAATTGAATAGAAATTTAAAATCTACAATTTCTTATGGATTGACTCGTACTCACTACAGACTACGATAGTACGCCGTTCTCTTGCGGTTAAATTTTTTATTTCTAAATTCGTTCGATGGTTTTCTAAACTGATAGAATTTCCGCCAACAAACAAGTCTTTGACACCGTTGCCGGGGATTTGCTTTTATTTTAATTTCTATTCTTCGAATTATTTGTTGTTTGATTTTTGTATATTTTTATTTTGTGTGTTAATTTGCATTTAAAAAAAGAAAACAGATTATTCTGTTGTGTGATTGTTGATTTGATTATTGCTTGCATTGTGTTTGTGTGCCTGTTTTCTTGTTTGTTTTACATTTTCATTTCTATTGAAAAAGAAAAAAATTACACAACTTCATTTTCAGAAGAAAATAGAAAAAAATTCCATTTCATTTCTCTTGTTTTTTTTTCTTTTTTTCTACATTTTATAGTACATACTTCATAATTTCTTTTGTTTTGCTCCCAATCTCTTTGCCTCCTTTTGCTCTTCCTATACCACTATCAAATTCCAACATATTTCATCACCCTACTGATCACCACTGTTCAACTTGCGATCTTTGCCAAACAAATACACCACAATACATATGACCATCGTCTTCTCTCTATCCCTAACTGTCAAATACAGCATCAACAAAACCCACTTTCATGTCAACAAAACCGAACATTTCCTATTTCCTTGCCTAACCATCATCAACCAAAACTGTTACTCCACTTACAACATCCCTGAACTGTGTTCAACCACCACCATCATCCCTCTTACACAACTGCTTCTGCTCGACTATCCAATACCTCATTGCAGAAACCTTCTTTCTAATCATTCAGCAAGCAACTTCCCTGCAATTCCACACTGACCAAAAAACTTCTTGAACAACAATCACTCTTTGTACCCCTTTATATTACATTAAATTTCAGCCTTCCCCTTGTATACAACAACTCCTACACCTTACAGCATCCTTACTGCAGTCAAACTCTTTCACAAACCACCTCAGCCTACTTTTCACTTTCCTTCGCCTAAGTTACAACAACCATACATCATATCATTGCTGCTTAGCAGCTTAGACGCCACCATATCATTGACTTGCTCCATACCATCAAATACCCCCAGTCATTACTCCCCCTACTTCGCAAGTATATCAACAACCATGACCATATCACCTCCTCACCAACACTCGTCAACTCTAGTTCATCCCTACTGCATACTGCCAACCACCTACAGCAAACAAGAGCCTAGCCCCTTCACTTTTATTCACAAATTATTTTAGGAATTAAGCGAAGCTCCATTAGACTCTCTCTTCAATGTTTCATAAAATTTCCTTGGGTTTTAAAGAAATTTTAGTTGTTTATTGAATTTTTATAGACAATTTCATTGTTGTATATTTCTAAAAGGAGAGATTTGAAAGAGATTTAAAGCGGGCATAAAAAATCCAAGAGGAAGAGCTAAGGACATTTTATGAGTAGAAATCTCAGTCTTTCTTATTTTATTAGTTGTGTAATATAATTTGGATTTGATATGTGCCTTAGGAAATTTTGGTTTATGAAAATATCGTATTAAAACCTCTAAAATTCTCCTAAAGTGAAATGTCAATCTTATGTTAGAATATCAAATATTTTATATTAAAATAATAGAATTTTTGTAGATTTTGCAGTTTTTATGTTTTACATTCTATTCTACTTCTTATCTTTTTCTTTGGTTCGGGTTAAGGATTTTGAAAAGAATAGATTCAAAAATGGAGTGTAAGGTACGAATTATTTTTGTAGTTTGCACAACCTATTACCGTGATTTAAATTGAAATTTCTTTTTTCTAATTTTGTACAAAAAGAGGTTGAGTAGAGCATAAAAGTATTTGAATTGCAAGTTTCTATTATTGATTGATTTTGCTCTTTTATTATAAAATTAATTGGGTATGTATTCTATTTTATACAAGTTTGTTGATTGAAATGTGGATATTGGATTTATGGTATATTTGTTGATATGGAATTACACTTGTATAAATGAGAAGTTTGACATTTAAGCATTAGTTTAGGGTGCAATCTTCGTATGCTTCGAAATGTATTAGATGCATACAACATACATACATACATACATACATACATGCATATATACGTGTACATATACATATACATGCACATATACATATACATATACATATACATATACATATACATATACATATACATATACATATACATATACATATACATATATATTAGCATAAATAACATATAACTATAACGTATTAATTGCGTAGTTAATAGGTTATAAATTATTACTAAATCCACTTAGGAAAGCAATTGATTGTAGATGCGAAATAAGAAGTTTCTTATAAGGCCTTAATAATGTATGTGAAGAGATGTGCAATAGTATGTTAAAAGGGTGTAAATTATGACTAAGTCATAGGGAAGCAAGGTTAGTCAAAAGCACAGGGAAGTCTGTCCGACTAAGATGGCTACTAAAATTGTGACTTTAGAGCTAATGTGAGGCACCGTCTATAATAAGTAATCACAAAGGATGCAAGGTTAGTATCAAATTTTGTATGCTAAACCTACCCAACTAATTTGGCTAACGGTACCTATGAATAGTTAGACTAACACGAGACGTTACTATGGGGCATGAGTCATAATATGAAGGACAAGATATAAGGATTTAAGGTACTATGTGACTGTGTGAGGGTCTGCCTCTTCCCTATGTAGGAAGTAGTAAATGGTCGGGGTTGATGGTCAGGTATGGTAGAGGATATCTCAGGAAGGGTCTGCTTCGATATGAAGTATTAAGTGACCGGAAGAGATTCTATGCAATATCAGCTAGATAAGTACCGATAATGAGTCCGCCTTAGGATAGGTATTAAATGACGGGGGCATGCCTTAAATGAGGTGTTAAATGATCATAGTCTGCCCGGTTCCCATTAAAAAGGTATTAAATGTCTTAGGTAATATCCTTTACATTGATAGAACTTTATTGACAGTAAATATGGGTTATTGGTTTGAAAGAGCAATGGTTATGGAAATGTATCGGGAAAGACTTATAGTTGGAAAGACTTAAATATACAGTAAAGATACAAAAGACATATTCTTATTTACATTATACTACCAAATACTATTATAGTAAAGCTTAAGATTTTATTCACAGACATTGTTGTTCTGAATCCCTCCTCATTACAATATAGGTTGGACAAGAAGATGTGGGTTGAGGGGGCGAAGGCGGTGAGGGAACTTGTGGTAGTTACTTATTTATCTACTTGCGTTATTTTCATTATTTCTGCTATACTCATTAAATGATGTTGTAACTTTGGAAAATTGTACCATGGATAGTTGATGGTTGTTTATAATATTGTGTTATGTTTTTATGACATTTGCATTTTAAATATAATGGGTACTGTTCTAATATTATATTTTATCCTTTTATTGTGAGTTTTTGAATGTGTAGATAAATAGCTCGATATATTATTTATTATACAAACAAATAGCCAAATTTAGAATGGGTCTATGTTTTGATGGGTCTTTCTTGGGTCGGAATTTAGACCTATTTCAAGGTGGGATGTTATAGAGGATCTTCAGTGACGTAGAGCTGAATAATGTTATAAAGAGGCGATTGACTTCTCGATAACTTCAGGAGCGAATCATGAACTGGTGGAATGTAGGGAAGGTTGCTACTCCTGAAGACCATTTCATATGGGGCCAGTTCAAAGCCAAATTCAAAGAGAAGTTCATACCGGCAACTCAAAAGTTGGTCTTGCTCTGTAAGTTTATGGATCTGAAATAAGGAGATACGGTTGCCTTCGAGTATGTTGTTGAGTTCAACATCTTGTCAAAATATGGGATGTCCTTCATTGACACTCCATTAAAGAAAAATAAGGAGTTCATCACAGGCTTGGATGACTATGTGGGGGAGAAATTCATGGGCCACATCGACGAGACTTTCGAGATGATAGTTGAAAAAGCTTTGAGGCGTGATAATTTTTATCCAAAGATGAGCCGTTGGACCAATTTTTCATCTATGATAGTTGAAAAAGCTTTGAGGCGTGAGAATTTTTATCCAAAGACGAGCTGTTGGACCAATTTTTCATCTGACTAACACCCTAAAGCTTTCGAAAGATTGTTCCAAAAGGATATGAGAAAATTAAATGGAATCGAAACTACGCAAAAAAATAAGTGTCGAAAGATAAAAGAGACACAAGATTTATAGTGGTTTGGGACCAAGATGCCTATGTCCACTTTGAAGATTTTGCTTCTAGCTTTATTCCTCAAATTGGTGTACAAATACATTTATAACCAAATCCACCGTTAATGATCCTTTGATTAAAGCTTTCTAAAAAGAGTAAGGAATACTGAATGATTGTAGTATGTCAGAAAACCTTCATCCAGACCCTTTTTCCTAGCACTTGGTCCTCTATTTATAGAAAATTTAAGGTTCTCCCATTGGTGCAGATGCTTTCACTTGGATTGATGACCTGGCTTGCTATAGGCGGCTTTGATCTAACACTTGTTATCATTCGGTTGAAAGTATTTTGACATGGATTTCTAATATGGCACTTATATCTATAGCTTCTTGGATTCTTTTTCCTATCCTAACAGTTGTTATTGGTTTGGTCTATTTGCGTCGTTGGTTGTTTAGACTTATTGAGATGTCTCTGTTCCTGGTGGTTGCTGCTCTCGACTAAGCTTGTTGTTATAGTTGGACAATGGTCTCGATCTTAGTTGCTGCTTTTACCAGAGTCGTTAGAATATATGCTCTCGGATATTAAGCTTGATGCTTAAGCGCTTGAGGAAACTAAACAATGGGTCTAGAACTACAAGCCAAGGAATCTTCTTCTCAGATGTTCATAATTTATACTTCTCATACTGTTGGTATGAGGTCGACTTTGGAAATAATGATGTCGTATCATGCTTAGTACTTATCTTGTTTGTTCCATTTCCATTATTAAGTTTATCCGAAGCCTTCATATGAAGTAGTTATCTTGAGAACTCTCCAAAGTATCACTTTACTAAGGCAACTTGTGAACTATCATGTTTTCGAAAAAAAATTTGAAATCTAACCTCATCTAGACGGTTTCGAAAATAATTTAAAATCAAATCTCATATAAACTTTCTCTTACATAGGTATCGGTTTTGTAAGCTACTAGTGGTGGTATAATGCCTATATTTCACATGCTAGTACGTCGCTCACTATATAGCATCATGCATGGTACTTTTGACCATGGCTTACTTTTTGCATGGCACGATTCGGTCATGGCTTACTCTTTTGAACAACACTTTGGTTGTTGCTAACTAGGTGCATTTGGCACAGTAGACTTTCCATGACTCACTCTTTCACGGCACGATCGGCCATGGCTCACTATTATTGGGAATCTACCCAATGCATGGTTTTTCTTGACCATGGATCACTACATTGGGGATCTACCTAATTTTTTAATCTTCTTAGGAATCTACACAATGCATGGTGCTACTTGACCATGGCTTACTATATTGGAAATCTACTTAATTTTCTAATCTTTTTGGAAATCTATCCAACGCATGGTACTACTTGACCATGGCTCACTATATTGGGAATATATCCGATTTTCTAATCTTTTTGGGAACTAACCCAATGCATGGTACTACTTTACTATAGCTTACTATATTGGTAATCTACCTAATTTTCTAATCTTTAATTCTTGTCCCATTGATGGGCAAATAATCACCACGAGGTGACATCATTACTCGGCGAAATTAAGTAATTATGAGGCAAAATCATTTTTTGGTGAGATTAAATAATTGTTTTGAGACAAAATCATTTACTTAGCGAAAATAATTAATTACCATGAGGCAAAATAATTTTCTTGTGCCAAGGCAAAAGTGTAGCATTGAACTTGATCGAAGTAGTATCACGGCTAAGACATTTTTGATGCATTTTTGAAAGTTGCATGATATTACTTGATCACAGCAATAATGACAACTAAAACATTTAATGCACTTTTGAAAGTTTCATGATATTTCTTGATCATAATAATAATCATGACTAAAACATTTGATGGAAAGTTTGAAATGCTTAAAACTTAAGAAAATAGGAGCCTCATGCAGCATACCTGGGCTATGGCTAAAAGATTGGTTATTGTCTCGAATTTTTGATAAAGTCATTATTCAAATAGAAACCTTGTGTTGTGATAATGTTTTGGATGCTCAACATTCCAAGTTTGAGATATTATATTACGGTTGGCTTCTTTAACCTATATGTTCCTGAAGGGATGATGTCATGCATTATTAGGGGTCCTTTCCCGTTAGGGCCGAGAGTTCCATCAACCAGATCCTTAGTATTTGGCATTATCTTTTGGAGAATGAGGTCTCCTTTCTCAAATTTTCTACTCTGAACTTTCTGGTTGTAGTATCGGGTATTCTTCCGAATATACTCTGCTGTTCTCAAAACGGCTTAGTACTGGATGTAACGACCAACAAATGTATCACTTTGATAAATTATATTTACTTTTAAAATATTCAAATATAAGCTTTTTAACATATATTATGTTGTCTTGAATAATAAATAAATCTTATTTTGAATAAGTATTTACAAAAATATGTACTTCGGAAAAATATCGATAAAATGACCGAAAACAGCTTTATCAATAAACAACTCTATACTTATCAAAAGTCACACACGGAGCTGAATACATATATTGATTTGTCTATTTGAACAAGATTATGAAATAAAATTATTTATTTTATTTTTGGAAATAAAATGTATTTATGACATCATCAATAATGGCATCATATTTAATAATGGAATTATGAATTTAAATTGAGATTTAACGATTTAATAATTATTATAATTATTCATAATTGTTACTAAAATGATAACAATTCATTTTAATTAGTTTCATAGTGATAGTAAATCATTTATAATAATTTTATAAAGATATATATTTGGTTTGAAAATATAAGAAAATTCATATTGCTTTATCGATATAATAGCACTTTTTGTAAAAAATTATTTAATATTAATTTATATAGTCATATAAATCAAATGCAATCATTTTAATAAATTTATAATGATGAAGAATTATTTTTAATTTTTTTTTACATTTACATGTAATTTAATTTATAAGTGGAAATGTAACCGACGATCAGAATCACAATTCATAACGGTTTAACATAAGAAGATATACAATGTTGCATATATCACATGAACACATATCTAACCTATACATGCACACCCTAACATATACTTGAACACATATGTACATACAAATATTCTTACCATTTACATTAGAATTTGCATATAGTGATAAGTATAAATATCTAAGATATTTTCTACCCTAAAAAGAAAAAATCAACTCACACACCATCATCTCATACACATGGATGCACAAGGGGGATGGCATTGCCGGGTGCATTGATAGTGGTGGAGAGGGTGTGGGCAAGGGCATTTTGGTCCTTATACATTTGCATATTTATTTCCAAAGTTTTTTCTATAAATATCCACCGTTATCTTCATAATTTTACACACTATTCTACTTCATTTTCTTCCTCATTGCCAATCATTTCAATGGCTTCCTACCTTAAGGAAATTATAAAGAAAATTATTGCAAAAAGAAATTAAATTTATATAAGTATATATAAATGAAAAATATACTTCAAAAATAAGGCAAATCACTCCTTTCCTCCCTCATAATCCATGGCCACCACCTCCTACCACCAAGACCGAACCCATTTCCATTTACAAGCATAGGCCGAGCCTATTCAAAGGTCCTAGGTTTTGATTCGATCATAGCGAAGCTATAGCGAATTTTATTGAAGTTAGAAACCAATGAAGGTAAGAAACTATATATATATAATATGATGTGATATGATTACTATGGATGTTTACTATGCTTTGATAATCAAGTATTGGTTGTTTTAATATAGTGTTCAATTGTGTAAACAAGTCATGTTAAATACACCTTGATATGACACAAAGAAATTACTTTCCAAATCAATATATAAAGGTTACATGGAATCATTAAAGACCTTTGAAATGATTTAAAATTGTTTATAAATGTTTTTTAAACACTAAAACCCAATTTGATGAAGTTTGGACAAGTTATGAAAGTTTAGTCAAAAATAGACGAGCCGCGTAACGGTGGTTTGTGATTTCGCGCCATAAAAGTTTAAATTCATTTATACGATGGATTCGAAGTTTAAATTCTTTATAATAATTTTTTTTCGAACTTTTACTATCATTATTTTCAAACAAAAGAAAAGGATCGAGATTCTGATTAGTAGGTTTTGAAATATAAGCAAATCAAGTTTTCAAAATAGTCGCGGTTTAGCAGTTCGAAAACCAGCGATAAATTCTTTAAAATTGATATTTTTAATTCTTTTAAAATATGGAATAAATTCTATAAATCTTCTAAAATATTTTATGAGATATTCGAGTTATAAAAATGGATTTCTAAATGATAGGAAAGTTGTTTCAATCAAATAAGCCTTTAAAGCACCATTCACAACACTTTTTGCAGGACTTTTAATAACTTTTGAAATATGGCTTTAAACTTAAGTATTCTTTTCCATGTCTTTTATAAAGGTTTTCAAATAAATAATTAAAATTTTTAAATATGATTTAAAGGTTTTGTAATTTATTTTAAAAAGTTGAAATAAATGATTTAAAGAAAAGCTATTATAATTAAGTGATTTAATCTTGTCCCCAAAAGTCGATGAGTAGACTGGACTTTTATATTCATGAGATTCTGGATGAGATATACTTAAATTAAGGAGATGTTCAGGAGTAACCAATGCCTTGGCTTACCTGGCCTCTTTCATGGGTGAGGGATAGATAAGGTCAAAATGTCGGAAACAAGCCAAGTATAAAAGATTAAACTTTTCCAAATTTAATACAACTTAGATTGTATAGAAATAAACTTCTTATACTTGATATTAAATTCTAAGGAGGGAACCCATACCATCTGTCTGAATTTAAATGGTGATTTCATTGCTATTAGAAGGATACTAAAGATTGAATACACAAACAAATGTTGAGTAGAATTAGTATAATTTCTATGGATCCGTTTTACTTGAATACTAACTAATTTGGATTTAACATCTTAGATAACATGGTTTCAATCTACTAAAAAGATATGCATCGAAAATAATAAATCCTTTGTCGAGATTTAAATAAATGATTTGAAATTATTTAGTTCTTATGGATCCTTTTACTTGAAATTAATTGTTTTGGGTTTACAGTAAATGATGTCTTAAATAACATTTTTTTGACCCGTCTAAAGGTTATAATTTGGATATTTTTGTTAAGATTTAAATAAATGGTTTGAAATATTTTCCTAAGTAAAGGATGAAGTGACTTGGAATTATTCCAAGATTTAAAAAGGTTTTAAGTAACTAAAGGATTTGATAAGAGAGGTTTAGTGATCCTATCTATACTGGAAAGAAATTATTTCAAAGGATATATATTTATATGAACATATTTTGGATAAAAGGATACAAATTAATGGAATATTGATCACCCACTTAACATCTTTTAATCGATAATTGGCTTAAGGAAACCAGGTCAGATTTGGGGGATTCTTGTTCGAAACTATTTCAAACCAATTTATGAGTTCGAAAGTGAAAATATCTTGAAGATAATAAAGTTGAAGGTGGAGATCTTAATAACGGAAGGACTGATTATTGATAATTTCAGAATAGCTCTCGAGATAAATAAATAGCAATGGTCCCTTCATTCTGGGATCTTCATATGCAAGGACTACTCGCTACTAATCTTAAGAGATTCCCAACAGGATGTGCTAGAAGAGTGCTTTCGGTTTGTCCTGCTGCTAAACAACATGTATGGATGGATGTCGGACATTACATTTCTAAGATCATGATGCATTGATCTCTACAAACATACATCTGTTTAGTAGCATAGGAGGTAACCCATCTTATAACACCATTCTCTAAGACGTACGAGCTCTGAGGTTGTACTTTTGTTGAAATCAATAGTATGTTATTGAAAATGGCAATGTGGCATTTTAAGTGAAACTGTTCTAAGAAAGGTAAACATTACCTCAAGCGTTGCACCCAGGGAATTGTGAAGTAGGGGTTGCTTTAAGGCTAAGTGGATCACAACCATTAGGGTATGATATCACCTTTTTGAATTTATTTTGCACCCGCTATGATGTCAGGTAAAAAATAATACGGTGTATGGAATGAGAGCTTCGGATAGGTCGAAAACGACTGGGGTGATATCATATTTGGTGTTATCTGTACCATTTATTAGTTTCAGGTTGGCTGATCTTAATTTGCAGAGATTTCGTAGATGTCTATCCTCGATACATTCCTCTAGAAATGTACTGTACAGAAGGCAGTCCTTACCTCACTATTCTTTGAAAATTCATTCTCGAATAAGTGCCTTTAGACTTAGTTGTAAACCTATAATGCCATCAAATTTAACCAACATAATAATATTGGCTGTTTGAGTGTGTTTATTTGAAAGATTTTCAAAAGAATGTTATTAAAAATAATATCATTGGATTTTGCATAGAATTTTTTTTGGTTATCTTTAGGTAAAAACTCATTTCATGTTTATGTAAGACGTGATCTTATTAGATACCCTTTATTTTCAAAAACTCGTATTTTTTGTTTCTCATATCAGCTCCATTACTAACTCGGAGTTTATTTTCCTTTCCCTTAAACTCTGGATGCCATATTCCTTCGGGCAGCCTAGTAGTTTGGTTTTGTTTGGAGCATTTTGGAGAGCTCGGAGCATAAAGTTATAAGATTCTTTTGAAGATTGCTATCTATTTCCACCACACCCATGTACTATTGTATTCTGCATTTATAAGGATAGATATTTATAGCTTTCCATGTTAATGTTAAGTTAAACTCTAATAAATGTATTTCCAAATTTCCATTGTAAAGATTATATATTGAAATAATATATGTTATTCCATTCCTGTAAGATTCTGTTTTGTTTTTATTTTCTTCTTCCCCTTAACGGTCGAGTTTTCCAACCTTTGAGTTTGCGGCACATGAATACCGAGGATGTATTAGTGTTGATTTCCGAGGGTCGAAAATCCCGTTCATCACATTTCGTATCATAGCTTAGTTTATGCGAACACCTGAGCCTAATAGGGGTAAATTATCATCAGATATAAGGTTAGTAACACACTTGGATAAGTAACTCGTTAAAGATAGGGTTAGTAATACCCCCGAATGTGTTGAGAGTATACTATATAAGAGCGCGTAGCTGTTAATGATATATAAATGATTTTTGTTTTAGAAAAATATGGTAAATGAAATAATTTTATCTAGGACTATATTTTGAATATAAAGAATATATTTTGAAAAAAATATATTTAGATATGTTATAATTTGAATGATAGTTTGAATCAAGGTTAGTAAAATCCAAGTATAAACATCTTGTGATTGGAATTTCATAGTTTGACTATAAGATATTTAATAATAAAACCGAGAAGAATAAGAATAATACTTTGGAAAAGGGATTTGGATAATGATAACTTTTATCTAAAAATGGTTTTTCGGAAGAGAACTTTCAAAGGATTTTATTTGAAATATTCTAAGTATTGGTTTGGGAGACATAATATCATGTGCTTAACAAACCATCACCCTTTACATTATACAGTTAAAAAGGATTTATACTGGGATAAACTTACATTCATAACCTACCATTTGATTTAGTTAAGACAATTAAAATGCTTAGTATCTAAATGTTTGTTGTTGATAATTGTAGAAACCTTCAAGCTATGGTAGAAAAAATTCGAAATGGGAGAACTCAAGAGCAAATTAGGATGAGAAGAATGATCTAATCATTCTTTTGAGTGATGAGGAGGAACCAGGGAAATGGCCACTTAGCAATATTAAGCCCATTATAAAAGGAGAATTAGATCCATACGTCTGACTAGATAAAAATGGTTACCCTATGGCCGAAATGCCATATCTCCCCCGACTCCAGAACTTATTATGCGTCTAGTGATAAAGAAACCCCTCAGGCCTAAAAAAGAATGTGGATCACTGACCCAGTAAGTTCATTACTTCAACCAAAAGAAGAAATTCCTAAGGAGGAGCCAACGGAAGAAGAATCTGAACCTGAAGAGGATCCTAACACTATGATATCCTATGAATCAAACAACAATAGTAAAGATAGTAATATCATTTGGGAGATGGATGGTGACTATATTATTTGGTGCAAGGAGTTGTCAGATTCTTCCATTCATTGGGACAACATGAAAGACGAAGAGAAATAATTTTTGAATCCCAAGGAAGAATAGTGCAAGTTTTAGAAGAACTAGAAGGTGAAATTATACATGGAATGCCAGCCAGACTTGGGCATGTGCCATGGAACCAGCCCTGGTTATCATATGAAGCGAATGTGATACCACAGATTGAGGACAGAAATGACGCCGATAACGAACAAGATGATAGTGATGACGATGGAGAAGTCTTGATTGATTTCGAATACGGAAGTGGACTGTCAGCGTCGCACTCAAAGGAGTGATTAGGATGTGAGATTGGAAAATTTGGAAACACCTATCTGGTATTATGTAGTAGCGTACATATGTGTGGCTTGTAAGGTAGTTATATTTGTATCAATATTTTGAAAACCCAAGTATGTTTAGAAGGATTTAAGGATGGCTTAATTATGTGAGGAGAAATGATGGGTGTAAGATAAGGATAAATGCAAAATATTAAGCCTGTATAATATAATTATGCCCTTTGTTTATGAATTTGTTCTAAATATAAATACACAAATCACTTAAGAAAATTTCATAAGAATAAAACTATATCTTTATGAAACGTTAAAAATCTTAAACCAAGATTTCTAAATATTTTGGAAAGATAAAAAAGTATATGCTTTTTACACAAATTATTAACACATATTTGGCCCTAAAGATTTAAATATATGATTTTGATATCTGAAAAGGGTAAATCACTCGATGCTTTAGGGAAAATGTTGAGGAGAATTTATTGTCGGATCCTTTACATTATCTATCATAGTCGAGAGTTATGCAAGAAAAATAGAAGTTTCTGAGCTAGATCAAAGTCCGCATTAGAGAACTGAAGGATCAATACTAGTTCAGATGTAAAGTAGTATACTCAAATAGTAGATCGAATCAGATATTATGTACATATAATCAATATATATTATACAAGTGTAAGTTTTAAAAATAAATATTTTAGGCAAACACTTTTGGGTTTTGCGTTGTAATTTTGAGGACGAAATTCTTTTAAGGAGGGAAGTAAAACAACGACCCGCAAATTTATCACTTTGATTAATTATGTTTATTTTAAAAATATTCAAATATAAGCTTTTAAACACAGGTTATGTTGTCTTGAATAATAAATAATGATGGTAATCTTATTTTGAATAAGTATTTACAAAAATACATACTTTGGAAAAATATTGATAAAATGATCAAAAACCATTTCATCAATAAAAAGCTTTATAATTATCAGAAGTCACGCACGGAGCTGGATGCATACATTAATATGTCTACTTAAACAAGATTATGAAATAAAATTATTTATTTTATTTTTGGGAATAAAATATATTTGTGATATCATCAAATGGACTTATGAATTTAAATTGAGATTTAATGATTTAATAATTATTATAATTATTAAAATAATTGTTTTTGAAATGATAATAATTCATTTTAATTAGTTATATAGTGGTAGTTAATCATTGATCATAATTTTATAAAGATATATACTTGATTTGAAAATATAAGAATATTCGTATCGCTTTATCGATATAACAACACTTTTTGTAAACCATTTAATATTAGTTTATATGGTTTTATAAATCAAATGTGATCATTTTAATCAATTTATAATGATGAGGAATTAGGTTTCGAATTTTGTAATCCTTGAATTTTGTTTACGTTTATATGGTTCTATTAGTTTAAACTTTTCTAAATTTAATACAATTTGGATTGTATAGAAATAATCTTCTTATACTTGGTATTAAATTCCAAGGAGAGAACCCATACTATCCATGCGAATTTGAAAGGTGATTTCACTGCAATTCGACGAATATTAAAGGTTTAATACGGAAATTGATATCGAGTAGAATTAGTATAATTTCTATGGATCTGTTCTACTTGAATAATAACTGATTTGTATCCACCATATTAGATAATATGGTTTCAACCTATTAAAAAGATATGCGTCGAAAATAAGAAATCTTCTACCGAGATTTAATTAAATGATCTGGAATTATTTTAATTCCTATATATCCTTTTACTTAAAATTAGTTGTTTTGGGTTTATAGTAAACGACGTGTTAAGTAACATTGTTTTTGACCCATTTAAAAGTTATGATTTGAATATATTTGTTAAGATTTAAACAGATGATTTGGAAATATTTTCCAAAGTAAAGGATGAAATGATTTGGAATTATTCCAAGATTTAAAAAGGTTTTAAGTAACCAAAGGTGTGAAAAGAAATGTTTAATGATCTCACATATACTAGTAAGATATGGTTTTCAATGATATATATCTCTAAGAAGATATTTTGGATAAAAGGATACAAATTAATGGAATATTAATCACCTACTTAAGATCTTTTTATCGATAGTTGGTTCGGAGAAACCGAGGTTAGATTTGGGGGATTCTTATCCAAAAAACATTTCTAACCAAGTTACGTGTTCGAAAGTGAAGATATGTTGAAGACAATGAAGTTGAAGGTGGGGATCTTCATAATGGAAGGAATGCTTCTTGATAATTTTGAAGTAGCTCCCGAGATAAATAAATAACAGCGGTCCCTTCTTTCTGGGATCTTCATATGCAAGGATTAATCTCTACTAATCCTAAGAGTAATTTCTGACAGGATGTTGTAGGAGAGTGCCTTCGGTCTGTCCTATTCCTGAACAAGTTGTATGGATGAATGTCTGACATTTCATTCCTAAGATCACAGTGCATTGATCTCTACAAACATGCATCTATTTGGTGGTGTAGGTGGTAACCCCTTTTATACTTAACACCCTTCTCTGAGATGTACGAGCTTAGAGCTTGTACTTTTTTAAAACCAATAGTGTGTTGTTGAAAATGACAATGTGGCATTTAAGTGAAAATGTTCTAAAAATGGTTAACGTTACCTCAAGCCTCACACCGGGGGAATTTTGAAACAGGGTTTGCTTTAAGACTAGGTGGATCACAACCATTAGGGTAAAAATATATGTGGTGTATGGTATGAGAGCTCTTGGATAGGTCAGAAACAGCCAGGGTGATATCATATTCAGTGCTATCTGTACCATCTGTTAGTTTAAGGTTAGATAGTCTTAACTCACAAAGGTTTGATGATGTTGATCCTCGGTACATTCCTCTAGAAATGTAATATACGGGAGGTAGTCTCTTACCTCGCTATTCATTGGAAATCCACTCTCCAATAAGTTCCTTCGAACTTAGTTGTAAAACAATTATGTCATCAAACTTAACTGGTGTAACAATTTCAGCTATTTTAATATGTTTATTTGGAAGTTTTTCAAATTAATGTCATTAAAAATAATATCGTTGGATGTTGCGTAGATATGATTTGGTTATCATAAGGTAAAAATCCGTTCCATATTTATATGCATGTGGTTTTATGAGATACCCATTATTTTCAAAAATTTGTATTTTGACTTTCTCGCACTAGTTTTATTAATGACCCGTAGTTTATTTTTCTTTTCTCTTAAACACTGGGTGCCCTATTTTTCGGGCAGCCTATTAGTCTTGTTTTGTTTGGAGCCTTTTGGACAGCTTGGAGCATGGAGTTAGAAGATTATTCTAAAGGTTGTTATCCAGTTCCACCACACTCATGTACTATTATAATATGCATTAGTGAGAAGCGATATTTATAATTGTCCATGTTAATGTTAAGTTAAACTTTGATAAATGTATTTTAAAATTTCCACTATAAAGATTTTATGTTGAAATAATATATATTATTCCGTTCGTGCAAGGTTCTATTTTTTCTTTATTCTCTTCTTTCCCTTAACGGTCGGGTTTTCCGGCACTTGAATTTGCAGCACGTGAATACTGAGGATGTATTGGTGTCGATTTTCCAGGGTCGAAAATCCCATTCGTCACACCGGAGCTCGGGCAACAAATCTAATGATTTCTCTAGAATTTTTACATTCTATTACATTTTACAATAATACCGTGGATGAGAGGCGATTGCTAACTCTACTTGGAGCATGACTTCAAAGCCGTAAGTCAAAAAGAAAGGAGTATGTCCCGTCGAGGTCTTGGAGCTTGTTCTATAAGCCTACAAAACAAAAGGCAATTCATCTACTCAGTTGCCTTTTGCCTTATTCATTCTTTTCTTCATAAAAACCTTGATAGTTTTGTTGGTTGCTTCCACTGCCTCATTTGCTTGCAGATGGGCTACCGAAGAAAAACTCTTAATGGTACTGTGATTTCGAAAATACTCTACAAACTCTCGGCTCTCATACCGAGTGCTATTATCTATAATGATTGTATGTGGAAGATCGAATCTGGATGTGATATTCCTCATCATAAACTTTATTACTTGATGAGAGGTTATGGTAGATAAGAGTTCTGCTTCAACCCATTGTATAAGTAATTAATTGCCACTATGACATATCTTGCCCCTCCTTTAGCAGTTGGATGGGAACCAATAAGATCGATACCCTAGTTACCAAAGGGCCATGGACTCACCATCGGGGTGAGATCAGTGGGAGGAGCTCTTGGGACTTTTGCATAAAATTGGTACTTATCATATTTTCTTGCATAGTCCAATGCATTTTGATTTGGTGGTGCGCAACAGAAATTTTGCCGGAGCATTTTTTTTGCCAATTTTTAGCCACCACAATGGTCTCCACAAATTCAACCTTAGGCTTCTTTCAACAACTGCTAACCTTCTAAGGCAGTTAGACAACCAAGAGTATGGGGTTGAGAATCCCATTCTATATAGCACTCCATCTATAATACTGAACCTTGGAGCATTATATTTTATTCATCTTGCTTCGGTAGTATCCCAAGGCAGAGTATCCTCGAATAGGTATCAGATATATGACGACATCCAATTTTCTTCAATTATTACTAGGGTTGTATATTCGCTTTGGGCAGCTTGAGTCCATGTTATAATTAACACTTTCTCCAGTGCATGTATGCTAGGTTTCTCTTAGATCTCGACTAGAATGAAATTAAACTCTCTTACATCCCTTGAGCTTGCATATTTTGCTAAGGCATCATCTCTAGTGTTACCGTCTTTGGGAATGCTTTCTATATGATGACGCCCAAAAGCTTTAAGTAGCTCCTTTACTTGTTTAGCATAAAGGGATAACCTTGGGTCTTGAGCCTGATAGTGACTAAGAACTTGATTAACGACTATCTAAGAGTCACTGTGTATCCTACTTTTCGAGAACTGGATAGGAATAGCCATTCTTACCCAGCGATCAAGGATTCTTACTTAGTTGCATTGTTGGTTTTCGAGAAAGTGAGCTTGGCTGCGCAATAAATTTAGTGGTTATTCAGGGTCACCAAGATATAGTCGGCACCTGCCTCTTGTTCATTTGAGGCTCCATCAATATATAGTTGCCAAGAGAGTTGTTTATTCTCACTCTCTTCTTTTTCGGCTTCGGTTCTGAAACCAGTACATTCAATATCGAAGTCAGCTAGTATTTAACCCTTAATTGTTGTCTTAGGTTCATATGATATATTATACCGGCTTAGCTCTATAGCCCATTTAATTAACCTTCCCTCAGTCTCGGATTCCTAAAGAGTTGTCAAAGTGGTTGATCCATAAGGACCTTAATAGGATGGCCCTAAAAAACGGTTAAAGCTTCCTTGCTGTGAACACTAAGTGATAAGCAAGTTTTTCAATTACTAGGTAATTCTTCTCTATTAGACCCAGCCTTTTCTTACATAATACATAGATCTTTGGATCCCTTCATCATCTCTTACTAAGGGTGAACTTATGACCTATTCTGTGGCTACTAAATAGAGAAATTTTCTATCGATCGGCCTGGACAATACCAAGGGAGAACTTAAATGCTTTTGTAGGTTTCCTAATGCTTTCTGGTATTCGTCTGTTCGCTTCAAAGTAACATGCTTCTTTAAGAGGTTAAATAAGGGAACTCACTTGCAAGTTCAACGACTTATGAACTTATTCAAAGCAGCGATCTTTCCATTTGAGCTCATTCACTCCTTTCCATTAGTTCGAGCCTTCTGATTTGTTATAGCTTTTATTTGATCCAGGTTTGTCTCTATCCCTCTAGCACTTATTATATAGCCTAGGAACTTCCCAGATTGTATTCCAAAGGCACACTTTTGAGGGTTCAACATCGTCTCATATTTTCGAAGAGATTTGAATATCTCAGCTAGATCCAAAACATAATTCTCTAATTGCTTAGATTTGACCAACATATCATCAATATACACTTCCATATTCCAACCAATCTGATTGGTGAACTTCGGTTGACTAAACTCTGATGTTGCCCTTGTATTCTAAAGATTAAGACCGAAGGGTATTACCTTGTAACAAAAAAACTCATATTGGTGACAAAATTCATATGTTCCTCTTCTGGCTTAAACATTAGAATTTGATTATATCCGAAATAGGCATCTATAAACAAAAGCACTTGGTGTCCACTCATAGCATCTACTAACTGATTGATTTTCGGCAAAGGGAAGCAATCTTTTGGGCAAGCTTTGTTTAAATCAATGAAGTCAATAAAAGTCCTCCACTTCCCATTTGATTTTTTTACTAACACCTGATTAGCAATCCACTTAGAAACGTAGATGAAGTTATTCTTTAGCAACCTTTCGACTTCTTCTTATAGGGCCATATATCGAACCGTGTCTAAAGTCTTCTTTTTTGGTCTTACAAGAGTAAAACTGGGATTTATATTAAAGCAATGGAAAATGACTGAGGGGCTGATTATATCATCATGAGTCTAGGTGAATACATCTTGGTTATGCTTAAGGAAGGAAATTAGTTCTTCTCGAATAGATGAATGAAAATACGTCCCCATCTTAATTGTTTAGACTTATCACCTTCATCAAGGCATGCTTCTTATAGATTTTCAGCTATTGAAGCTGTTCGGTCTCTTGTCTTCGATAAAGATCAAACTCAATTTATTCTTCTTTGGAATTTCCTGTATAGCATGAAAAATCTTTCTCTTTTTCCTAGAATACTTGCTACTCTTTTCCCATTCTATCTTATTATATTCTCTTTGATAGCTTGATATGTAGATTAATTCCCCGACCACCAAATCTTCTTACCATGAAAAAATTCTTAAGGGTCTCCTATGGCTTTCGATGAATTTAGAACTCATGATGTTAATTGTTTCCTTAACTTTGAGGGGAGTAGGTCGATTAATTTTGACATTGTTCTTATAAGTTGAAGTTTTCCCTTTACTGATCATATTAAAGGTTGCATAATAAAGTTGCCTTGAGATCCACCGATCTCCCCTTACAAGCCCTCTCCTATTTCAGTGGGAATCTTTAAAAGTAAATGCTTAGCAGACACAAACCCGTCCATGGTGTCGAGAGCGGATCTTTCAAAGAAAGCATTGTACACCAATGGGATTTCAGTGACGATAGAGATGGTCTCTAAAATATTATGGTGAGGGTCACTTCCAATTTTGACTATCATATTACACTCTTCGATAGGCATAGTTCCTTCATTATTGAACCGACATATGGGGCTTGACTGGATTTGAATATACTTTCGGGCAGCCCAATCTTATTGAAAGCGTGTTTAAAGATTATTTTTACAGTGGCTCTAGTGTCAACCATTATCTTTGTAACCTTTGAAAGTCCAATTTGTGTCATAATTACAAGTGGGTCATTGTGGGGGTGGCAGTCACCTTGCTTATCGGATTCACCAAATGTAATCTTTGGCCCAACCTTCTGCTTTTCCTCAACTCTTTTCATCTCATATATCGAGACATCTTCACTTCTGTCTTCACTAAAGTACCTTTTCTAACTACCATTACTTGCCCCAGCAATGTAGGGTCCTCTTAGAATGATACCAACAAAGTTTCTCAGAGCTTATGCCTAAGGTTGCACACTTTCATTTCCTACCGAAATGGTGATTGTTTGAGTTTAATCATTCTTTAAAAATTCATTCAACTGTCCTTCTCTAATAAGCCTGTTAATGAAGGACTTCAAAAATTGACTTCCTTTGGTGCTATGCATTTTGTCGGCAGTAGCTATGATATTTTCCTCCTTGGTTACTTTTTGGTTCCTTTCCTCTTCTTACAGGATATGAAATTAGGTCCTGAGTCATGGCACAGATTTGAGCATATAAATGAGTTAAGGGATAGACTTCCGTTATGTGGAGTTCCTTCTTAAATCTTTTGGCCAAAGTGAACTTTTTGTTATTACTACTTCATTCTGGATTCTTTCTAATAGTTCCCTTTGATTCCCTCCATTCACATGAAATTCTTTGGCTCCTTCATCCTAGGTAGAGGAGTGAGGTGTTTTTCGAGAGGATGACTTTGACTTTATGCTTGATTAAAAAGTTTGAGTTTGCTGGATTAGAAAAGAACGGAGGTTTGAGCCCTCCTTTAAGCACCAAAAATGTTAGGAAATTTTTTCGTTTGACTAACCCCTCATGGCTTTTGAAATCTTGTTTCAAATGGATACGTGAAAGTTAAATGGACATCGAGACTACGTAAAAAATAAATTTCGAAAGATAAAAGATACATAAGATATATAGTGGATTAGAACCGAGATCCCTACGTCCACTTTGAAGATTCTACTTCTCGCTTTATTCCTCAATTTGGCGTTCAAGTACATTTATAATCAAATCTGCCATTAATGTTCTTTTGATTAACGTTTTCTATAAGGAATATTGAATGATTATAGTGTGTTAGAAAATCTTTACCCGACCCCTTTTTCAATGCACATGGTCCTCTATTTATATCAAATTTAAGGTTCTTCCATTAGTGCATATGCTTTCACATGGATTGATGGCCTAGCTTGCTATAGGCGGCTTTGATTCAAACATTTGTTATCATATAGTTAAAAGCATTTTGATATGGATTACTGGCATGGAGCTTATATATATGCTTATTGGATTCTCTTGTTTATCCTGACCATTTATCTCGCTTTGGGCTATTTGAGTCGTTGGTTGTTTAGACTTGTTCAGATGTCTCTGTTCTTGGTAGTTGCCGCTCTTGACTATGCTTATTGTTATAATTGGATAATGGTCACGATCTTAGCTATTTCTTTTACTCAAGTTCTTAGAATATATGCTCTTGGATATTGAGCTTGATGCTTAATCCCTCGAGGAAACTAAATAATGGGTCTCGATACTACAAGCTGAAGAATCTTCTTCTTAGATGTTCATACTTTATACTTTGTAAAAATTATGGTGTAACATGAGCCAAAGGCTTTAATTTGGAAGGGGAGGAAAGAAGAAGTGGAATAATAAGAGGAAGAAGTTTCAAAACAAAGGTGGCCAAAAAAATTATGCAAGCCAACTCTGACTTGGTATGACTGCTTAGAGAAGGGTCGGTATAGTTGAGATTGTAAAGCTGAGGGGAAGAAATGCTACAATTTTAACAAGCTAAGGCATATTCAGAAGGACTATCCATAGCCATTGAAGTAGAAGCAAGTAGTGAAAGTATATGTTATAAATGACATTCCATCTTCATTGAATGCAGTATTGGCAAAAGAAAAGGGGAAAGACATCGTTGTTCAAGGTATGCCTTTCATTTTTGATGTTCTCGTATTTATTTTGTTCAGTATTGGGGCTTCACATTCATTCACATTTATTGACCTAGAATATAGATTGGGATTGAGACTCGAGATTGTTAACCGACCTTTGATTTTGATGACCCCTATTGGAGGCTCCACTAGCATGCATATGGCTTCTGTAGATTGGTCTTATCGAGTCATGGAAGTTCTTTTGATTGTGATTGCTTTATTTTAGGCTTCGTTAGGTTTGGTATTATATCGAGGATGGACTAGCTTTATAGATACGAAGTTATGATGGATTATGAGAAGTCATTGGAGACAATAAAGGTAGATGATGGGCAGACGATAGTATTAGGCTTCCTATCGGATGATGACATAATGGTCAGTTTTCTATATTTTCTCGATGCCCCCACTTGAGTTGCCATTAGGTACTATTGCTAAGGAGTATCTAGACATATTTGAGGAAGTGATCGGACTTCCACCGCGTAGAGAGATCGAGTTCCATATTGATTTAATTAAAGATGCCAGACAGATATTAATTCCTTTGAGGAGGATGGCACTGAGAGAGCAATGAGAGCTTAAGGTGAAAGTAAATGACTTATTGTGATGAGGATTCATTCGTAAAAGTATATTCGAGTGGGGAACACCAGTAGTTTTCACCATGAAGACAAATGATTCTCTTAGACTGTGTGTTGATCACTTTGAGCCGAATAAAGTGAGAAGAAAGAACAAGTATCCACTTCCATGCATTGTAGACTTGTTCAATCAGCTTCATGGTGCTAGAGTATTTTCTTAGTTGGACCTTGTTATGAGATTTCACCAACTGAAAGTAGCAAAGGAGGGTGTGCCAATTATGGCATTTCATATGCCTTTAGGTTTTTATGAGTAGTTGGTTATGCCGTTCGACCTAACCAATGCACCGACATACTTTGCTGATCTTATGAACCATGTCTCAAGGGTCAGCTAAATAAATGTATGCTTCTATTTATCGATGAATTCTTGTCTACTCTTGGATAAATGAATAATAAAGTCACATTTGAGGATCGTGCTTAAGGTATTGAGAGAGCATTGACTGAAAGCAAAGTTTTTGAAATATCACTTCTACAGTAGAGAATAGTGGTTCTTAGGTCATGTTGTTTCTAAGAAGGGTATTGCCGTAAATCCCACAAAAAGTCACGATAGTCCTAGATTGGACTAGTCCCAAAAATGCTACGGATATGAGAAGTTTCTTGGGGTTAGCTGGATAGTATATACAATTCATCCAGGATTTCTCCAATGTATCTGCACTATTGACTTAGTTGACAAAGAATAATAATACTTTTAAAGGGAATGCAAGATGTGAATATGCATTTATAAGTCTGAAGAAAAAGGTGACTAGTGCACCAGTATTGACCATTCTGAGCGGAAATGAAAAGATGATGGTATACACGGATGCTTGTAGTACTCGATCGGGTGCGGTATTAATGCAAAGAGGCAAAGTTGTTACGTATGCTAGTCGACTATTGAAGTAACATGAGGGGAAATACCTAACCCTTGATTTAGATTTAGCAGCAAATGTATTTGCGCTGAAGATTTAAAGGCACTGTCTTTTAGTAGAGAAGTTTGAGCTATTTGACGATCATAAATCATTGAAATATCTCTTTTTGCAGAAGGGTCTTAACTTTCATTGGCACAATGGTTAGAATTCCTAGCCTCCTATGACTTTGATATTGCATATACATCGGGAAAAGGTAATGCATTAGTTGATGCATTGAGTAAGAGACATGCTAACTTCAAAGCTATATTCCTAGAGTGGACACAGTTAGAGTACATTGTTAGTTATGACTTCGGACCGAGATACGAGCTAGAGCCAAAGATATTGGCAAGCTTGACTATCAAACCTACTGATTGAGTGGATTTGTACTAGTCATAGGCATGATGCTAGATTAGCTCAGATCATTGCTAATATTGAAGCTAGAGTAGAGTTTGAAGAGATGATACCATGCAGACTTGACCGAGATGGCTAGCTTTGTAAGTACGGGAGATTGTTTCTAATATCTATAAGTTGAGGGACGAGGTGCGACGAGGTGCAACGAGAGTGCCATCATCTGATATTAACTATCCATCCCAACGGTAATATTATGTACCATAGTATGATGCGGACCTATCATTGGGAAGGGATGAAGAGAGACATTGGGATAGTCACCCCGAAATACATGAACTGTCAGTTTGTTAAGGAAAAGCAGAAGAATCCCAGTGGTTTGATGCAACTGCTAGAAGTTCATGAATGGAAACAAGTTGTAATTGATTTCCTGGATGAACTGTCAAGGACTAGAGCAAGGAATGATAACATTTGGGTCATAGTCGATCGATTGACCAAGAGTGCCATATTTATACCCATCAAGTCAAGTAGAATAGTAGCCAACTAATCGAATTGTATGTGAAATAGATAGTATGATTAAATGTGTGTGTCGATGGGCATTATAAGCGATCGAGACCTGTTGTTCACTAATGAGTTTTAGAAGAGCCCATAGCAGGCGTCAGCGACATAGTTGCATAGTAGCACAACTTATCACCCTTAAACCAACCTCCAAACTAAGAGAGTGAATCGTATCTTAGAGGATCTCTTGCCAGCTTGTGAATTCAACTTTGGAGGCTCATGGGATGGCCAGTTACATCTCGTTGAATTCACATACAACAACAATTGTTTGTCAAGTATTAGTATGGTGTCTTTTAAGGCATTTTATGGCTGAACATGTAACGCTCCTTCTTATTGGTGGGAAGTGGACGAGAAATTGATACTTGGGCCAGATATGATAAGAGAAACCTTAGAGAAGATTGAGATAATCCGGTAATGAATAAAAGCTGCTCAAGACAGACAGAAAAGCTATGCTGATAAGAGATATAGAGATCCAGAGTTCTCTGTTGATGATATGGTATTCATCAAGATCTCTCCATTGAAGAATGTAATTCAATTCGGTAGTAAAGGAAAGTTGGCATCAAGATTTGTAGGTCCTTTTTCGATACTAGATAGGATTAGGACGCTTGCTTACAAAGTTGACTTACCTCAAAGAATGGTAGGATTGAACAATGTATTCCATGTTTCTCACTTATGGAATTTTCTGCATGACTTAGACGTGAACTATCACATCGGATCAATTGGATGATATCAAGATTGAACCAGAGGCTTTAAGACCTCGTAGGTCTATTCGTATCATCGAATGTAATATGAACCGGTTTAGGAGGATGGTGGTGAAGTTGGTGAAGATTTAGTGAAGCGAAAGTGAAGGAGATTGCAATTAGGAGACCAAGGAGAGCGTAAGGACAGCTTATCCAGTGCTCTTTAGGTGGTGAGACTTTCTATTTATCGCTTTTATTTCACTTATAATATTATAAAGTAAACCTTAGTAGTGTACGGCATGCTAGAATAGGTTTGGGCATTTCCTTTTCCATTTGTTGTCATGTATGCATGTTTAATGTGTGATGGTTGCTTATGCTTGGGGGTTGTTAGGCGTGCGGAATAACCTTGTTGATTTTTGTTTAGGATTTTGAGGACGTCCAAAGGGGGGAGAATATTGACCCGTATTTAATATATAAGAGGATCTTAGAATGTTAATATTATTTTTATATGAGGTTGTATTTTTCTACACTTTCTTTGAGACATGGTGGGCCTTACTTTGAGTCTTGGATGTGTGTGCATCGCAAACTTGATCCAACCCAAACAATTAGCCAAATATGGCCAAGTATTGGTTTGGTACAGAACCATAGGGTTCGATGGCGATTTCGACGACGATGATGCGTGATGCAACAATGACGATTACATGATAAGAAGTGATGGCTTCAACAATGGATAGCTATACTTAGAGATGCGGAGTAAAGGACTATGAGTCAGATTGAGGGGACTGTTGGAGGAAAGTTATGGGATGAATGATGATATTCTACCGATGATTATTATAGATGGTTGTGCCAGCTATGGTGACTTCATGGTGGAAGTCGTAAGATCGGTTCTAGGATGAGCTTTTCTATAAATGACATGTGCAAAGGGATCATTGAAACTTGAAGGTTCGGAGAGTTCCTATAAATCAAGGGCAATATAGGGTACCCATTCAGACCATGACAGGTCCTGATCTCCATAATAGGCGATCTGATCTCCATGACGAGCAATTTTACCTTAAATTTGCCATGATGGGTGATCTATTTCCTGGCTTACTGAGTGACATTGATTCGAGTACTAAGGAACTTGGACGTTGAGTAGCCTTTGACCATGATGGATCATTCGAGTTATCACATATTTGACGCACTAAGTGAGTGAATGTGAGGATGGACGATGGATGCTATGTTTGCTTGATTTCTTATCACCCTAGGGATGTCATATGAGGCCTATATTATTGATGAGATATCTTGACACCATTTAGTACTTTGATGTATGGTACACCCATGACAACTATGATATAGGGTAGCGTATATTTTGTATGTGTATTAACTCTGTGGATGCAGGGACAGGTCAGGTATGATCCTTTGTACCATTTACCCTATTATAGTGGTGTACTAGTTTTTAGAGATTTTCTACCGTTCACGCTAGACCGTTGTTTGACTCGGGATTTTATGCTTTGCTTCCTATTATTCCAGGTACTATTAAATGAGTAGATTAGGGATACCAGGTTTTGTGAGCATGTGAAGCTGGATGGAGAATAAGCAGGAGATCACACTCTCATATTTCTATATTTACTTATTTGCTATTCCACTACATAACACTATGGAGGTTGCTAGTTCCTTTATTATTTAGAGACAGTTGTTAATGATTTTTTATTTGATGTATAAATTTATCAATTATGTTGTATACTATATGGATGTATTTATTCCGATTTCTTGATTTATTCAGTTACTACTATCTCCCCTATTTTACATGTGTAATGTTTACATTATATTTTATTTGATGCGCTATGAGATATATGATAGGTTTTGTGATGTATTATTTACCTTACAACCTTGATGGTCATCCTGATATTATTACAGCGCACTATACAGGTATTATTGGATGTTGATGGCGTATGGCGTTCCTCACAACATGACTTGTCTTAGTCTGTGTGGCACCCTTTTTCATATGATAAGAAAAAATTTATTTGTTTTGTTGAGTTTTACCCATTGATGTTTCTTCAAGGGATTTAATACAACTTGATTATTAATTTGATAATTAAATTTTAGATGTACAATGTGACAATCAAATTTCTAGACTAAAAGAAATTAGTTCTCATGCTAAAAAGATGGTTAAAGAAATAAATATCATATATATTCATTAGTATATTTGGCTTTGAAGTTACCATTTTTCGAATATGGTTAAAGATGCTTAATCTCGCATCTTCAAGATTAAAAATCTAGAATGTTACCGCTGAGCAAGTAGTCATTACACTTTAGAACGCTATCCTTATTACTTCCTATTGCAAATATTTCAATCAAAAAAAATTGTTTTTTAGTGGAAGTTATTAAGATTTCCCTAGTTAATCAATTAGGAAATAATGTTATGAATGATTGCTTTAAGCCTTATATAGAAAATGATATTAGCAAGTGTTGGATCATGTGCATTGGCAATGGAGCAAAAGAGGCAGATTTCAAAAGAATAAAAAATCCTTTTGGTTAATTTTGCACTAGATTTTAGTTTTATATTATCGGAATAATATAGTTACATTAAATCATATTTATTTTATTTTTCAGTGAAAATAAGTTGTGTGATTTGAAATTATTTGTTTTAGTTTCAAATTTGATATTATTCGATAGTTTAATCGAGTTATATTTTTAAGTCTAATCAATTTAGTTTAGTTGATGGATTTATATTTACTAACTATTTAAGATTATATGTAAAGTATAATTAATCTGATACAGTACACAAAAAATATGTTCTAATCTAAATAATTCATAAAGTAAATAATAAGAGGTGTATAAGTGTTCGTTAGGATTTATTACCACATCATATATCATGTGTATACTTTATATTATGTTGGATAATCATAATTTAATAACATATATGCACACATGTATGCACACACTTACATAACTTTATTTGGGCCATATATCAAGAAGAAAATATAAAGCTCATGGTTTAATTTATTCCTTTATAATATATATACACATACACATTATATATATACTAAAATTACTTTAATTATTTTGTTTTTAAGTTAAGGTCGAATATGAATGTGTGTGTGTGTGTAATTCACAATTAAATTAAGAAGTTTTACCTCTTGGTCTGGTCGGTTGTTGACACGTTTTATTACTAGCTTTTCCCATTGAAGTATGGTTCCATTTGCCACTTATCTTAGTTTTCATATCCTAGCTATAGGTTCCAATATATTAGAAATGAGGCCTAGGGGTTCAAGTTTTAATTGTGCATATAAAATGAGAAATGAAGTTGATATTTATAGCTAATCAATATTCAGAATATCCCCTCCTTTTATCTCACCAACTCGAAATAAAATTGCAAACAACCTTACTTCCTCTTTTATGGCCGCCCCCTTTATGGAAACATTCTATTATGTTAGACCTAACTAATATTGCATATTTTAATTAAATATATACTTATTGTGTCCCATATATTTAATTAAATTAATATATTAAAATTATATATTATTTTGATTAACTCTAAGAACTAAATGAATAATTGAAATCTGAGAAAAATTATTATAACATTTTTACTAATTTTCACTATTAATTTATAACATTTATAAATTAATTAAATAATCCAAACATAGAAAATCGATAGCAATGTTATTGTATTTTACTCCCTTGTGTGAATATGATTCTTCGCAATAATTAAATTGTTTAAATGCTAAAGCATACATGGACTTTTTAGAAGTATAATATCGGATACAAGTTTAATTTCTTAAAGATCATTTAGGCAAAGTTCAATTTCTAATCTTCATTAAGCTACACTCTAATTAAAGATAATTTTTGCACGTTTTCTTTTCATCATTACTATATCACTAATATATTTAGAGTTTAGCCAATGGTTGAAAAATCCATTAATATCCATATTTAATTGTATAGTGCCACTTTAAATTTCATTATTCAATTTGATATTCATTAATTAATTGATTTACCCTAGCCAGAGATTTTGAATTTACGTGGACTGCAAATTATGGGTTGCTAACCTTCTACAATGAAGGTGGCGAAACCTCTATTTGGTAGTGTCTCACTTCAAGTAGTTCAACATGTACCCAATTACAGACATAACATGATGGTGATGTCATACGATTTACCATAATCAAAGTGCAGTCTAGATGCTTAAGAATAATAGTATTCTTAAATTTCAAGACTATTACAGATTATTATATGAGTTCTCATATTTTTCCTTTGTTGCATTAACCTATAGAAGAATCATAAATCATTTAGTTATTGTTCCAAACAACCACAAGTATGTAATCCCTTGGTGTCCTTTATGGTCATTGTAACGACCGGGATTTTTTCGAACCATGAAAATCGACACTAATAAGTCCACTGTATTGAGTGCGCAACAATCAAATGCCGAAAAACCCGATTATTAGGAAAAAAGAAAAATGGAAGAAGATAGAAGAAAACTAGACGAAACAGAATCTCACAGCGGAACGGATTTCCTTATCATTTTCCTAGGAGAACGGAACGAGATTTATACGCATAGTACAACATTATCGAAGATGACCGTGCCATTAACTCACGTGTTTCTCCTGAATATTTTCAAAGTTATGCTTGGGTCCAATTTCGATGGTTAGTTATTTAACTATCGAATAACAAATATTCGACAAGGGATTTATTCCATAAGGAAAAACTAATATTGGTTCAGCATATAAGCAATTACTAGCCTTCTATAACCTTCATAAATAAAACCATTTTTAAATTACCCGTATATAGTACTTTACAAAGATATATCCAAAAATTTCTATTATTTTCAATATTAAAAAAAATATCCATATACTTATCTTAGTGGTATAAATATATTCACAAAACCAAGACAGATATCATTTTTATTCGATTCAAAAATCATTCATAAACTCCTTAAAATTCTCTAAAACCATTAATAAACCATTTTATTAAACTTTTTAAACCATTTATAAAACTTCTTTAATACATCTATAAACCCCTTTCCAAAATTCGTTTATATCTAACATTTATAAAAACTCTTCACCTTGTAAATAATCTTCTTATGTCTCTAAAACGATTTTATAACTCTTTAATGAAATCCCAGTCTTTTAACTTTATTCATGGGTCTCGAACATATTTACAAACAAATAAAGATTATTTACTTCTAAACAATAGAATATAAAAGTAATTATTAAAATTAAACATTATAAATAAATAAATAACTATTATAAATCTTAAACGTCTTAAATAATAATTAATCATATAAAAACAATAATAATCAATCTTTACCCTTATTTTAAATAGTAATAATTTATTTATTTATTTTTTATTTTTTTTGCAAGTTAAGCGGGGTTAAGCTGGTCCCCTACCAGGTTTATTTATGAATGATGAACGTACAGGGAGAAGAGCTAAATGACAAAGGAAAAAAGGAGTAAAAACACTACAACATGGGGAAACTAAGATAACAGAAAGGCAAAAGCCCTGGAAGAAAAATGTAAAATAAGGACTATGGAATCCAGGGATCGTACTGACTTGCATGGAAACAGTGCTTACTGTCATGCATCCCTTCGACAATCACATTCTTCAACAACGCCCACACCATAACTTTACTACAGCTCTTCCCATCAAACACTCTCTTATTCCTTTCAGACCATGTAACTTTAAGAAGCCTTTTAAGTAAAAAGAAAAAGTATAATCTTACATCATCCTTCCATCCAATTGCTTGTTCAATCAGCATCCAATGATTCAAGTTACTGTGAGAAGGCAACATACCTTGCACAACACGTAGCAGCTTGTTCCATAAGTGTTGCACATATTTACAGTCGAAGAATAAGTGGTGAACACTTTCGCATTGTTGATCACACAGCACACAAGTAGGAAGAACAGACATACACATACGAACCAGCTTGTCTTTTGTCATCAGTGCATTACTTATAACCTTCCAGAAGACAAGATTATCACCAGCAGTAGACACAGCAGACCAAGTTACATGATACCACTTGCAGTCAGGCATAGCTTCAATTCCATGCAAGGCATTATATACACCACTAATGGAATGAGAACGATCATTCCACATCACAGTATCACGCTCAGTTTGGTCAAAAGTACATGGTTCATAATGCTTCAAAAAACCTCTGACAACTTGATTGCTGGAGAAAGGAACAACAAGCTTACCTTCCACAATATGATCCATAGCTAGAGCATTGACTCCAATTCCAGACTGCTGCTTCTGCTGAAATGTAAAGAGCTGATCAAGCACAACACCATTTCCAAGCCAAGGCATAGACCAAAATTTGCAATGACTCGCAGCAGATAATTTAAGGCGAACTAGAGGTAAGAAACTATGTCTAAGCTTTAAAATATTCCTCCATATCCAACTGCAAGAGTTTGGCACCTCCATAACCCAGAAATTGTTGGCCCCAATGTTGTATTTGATGGTCCATTTGACCCATAACGAGTCGTGCTTGTGTAACAGCGCGTTGAAGTGTTGACTAATAGCGGCCTTGTTCCAACTCTCAATGCTCATCAACCCTAACCCTCCTTTACACTTCGGCTTCTCGAAGGTGGAGAAAGAACAAGGCACTAATTTCCTCGTATGTATAGTTCCAAACCAGAAAAATCTTAACATCACACGTCTTATCATTTTGAGAAGCCTTGTAGGTAGAATGTACACTCGGGCCCAATAAACCATGATAGAAAAGCTCACTGATTGTATAAGCACCAACCTACCCGCTTGAGTCAAGAAACTGTTGGCCCAACAGTCCATTGTACCTGTGATTTTTTCATACAATGGAAGGCAGTTAGCAAGAGTGACACGTGAGGAGCAAAGGGGCAACCCCAGATAAGTCATATCAGTTGCCATGGACTGCATACGAGCGACAGTGGTGAGGCTGGTTTCCTGAAGGCTAGAAATCCCAGAGAACAAAATGCTTGACTTGTTGTAGTTAAGCTTTAGACCAGTAGCCTTGTAAAATTGGTGAAGCACACCTTTGACACACTCAATTGATTGCTGGTTAGGCTTAGTGAAGATCATAATGTCATCCGCAAAAAGGAGAGATGTAATTTGTAGCTCCTTGCATTTTGGGTGATAGTGTATTTGTTTATTTTGGAACAGAGGCCTTAGCATACAGGTAAATACCTCCATAACCATGATGAAGAGATAGGAGGAGAGAGGGCCCCCCTGCCTAATTCCCTGCCTGGAAGCAAAGTTGCTTGTGTTTGATCCATTGAATATTAGTGAGAAAGTGGGTGTAGAAATACACTCATACACCCAAGCAACAAAGACTTTGGGGAAGCCCATTAGAGCCATTATCCTAACTATTGACTTCCACTGTATAGAGTCATAAGCTTCCATAAGATCCAGCTTTAGCATGGCACGCGGCGAATTATTTGCACGATTGTAACCATGAAGGAGCTCATGTGCTAGCATGATGTTATCAAGGATATTTCTGTTTGGGAGGAATGCAACTTGATTGTTAGATATTATTCTTTGAAGAACGGAGACAAGCCGCATTGCAATAATCTTAGCAATGCACTTGTAGACCACATTGCAACAAGAAATAGGCCTGAAGGAGGTGACAGAAGAGGCTTGCTTGGACTTGGGAATGAGCACCAAATTAGTCGCGTTCGCAGATTTTAACATTTTGAACTTATTAAAGAAATTGTGCACTGCCAAGCAGAATTGATTTCCCACTATTGTCCAGCTAGAAGTATAGAAAACGACGTTGAAGCCATTAGGCCCACCTGAGGAGCTCTTATTCATAGCAAATAGAGCATTCTTTATTTCAGCATCAGTAACTTTGGCAACAAGACCATAGGATTCATCATGAGTTAATTTGGGAAGAGCAGTTGTGGACAGGAGATCCAACTCAGGCTCAAAGTTACTCATATTGCCAAAGAGTCCAGTGTAGTATAGGAGAAATGCCTTGTCAACTGATTCAGGGGTTGTGTTAAAACTTCCTGCTTCATCAATGATGGAGGAGATGTTGGTAGCTGAGTGTTTGGCCTTCAGGGTAGCATGAAAGTACTTTGTATTCCTGTCACCATCCGTCGCCTTCTTGATCCTTAACTGTTGCTTCCTCATCTCAGATTCAATTGCAAGAGCCTGATTAAGTTCAGTGTATAGGACAGCTTCCCTTTCTGCCTTGTCAGCATCATCAGGATGTGCCATCATAAGTTCCTGGGCCTCCTTTAGTTGCACCTTAAGCTTGGTAGATAGTAGATTGCCGTTGCCAAACTTCGCTTTAAACCATGCCCTTAAGTTCTCCTTCGTTGCTTTGAGTTTCCTGCAAAAACAAACATAGGGTTTCCATAGTATTTATTTGACCAAGCATTTTTAATAATATTATTATACTCAGGGTCATTGACCCAAGCATTATAGAATTTAAACCCCGTTTTTCCTCCAATCAGCTTCTTGCCAGTTCATTAGAACCTTATTAATAAATCCTTATTAAAATTTCAAACCACAGCTATTCTTAAGTAATTACTTTTTTTCCGAGATATTAACATTCTAATAGATACTTAAAACAATATTAATTATAAGCAAATAACTTTTTATACAATACTAATATAATTAAATAACTTTGAAATAATATTAATATAATTAAATACTTTAAAATAATATTAATATAATTATATAACTTTAAAACAATATTAATTAAATAATCTCAAAATAATATTAATATAACTAAGTAACCTTAAAATAATATTAATTTAATTAAATAACCTTAAAATAATATCGATATAATTATTTAATTTTAAATTAATATTAATTTAATTAAATCATCTTTTTTAAACAATATATTTCTGAAACCCATTTTCGGATTTAAAATCATTTTCCTTCTTAAACCGAATTTCAATTCAATTGCCAATTTATAGTATTTCGAAATACTGATTTCATGCCCATAGCGGCCAAACGCTCAACCAATATTGATATTGGTTTTCTATAATCACTAGGTTTTTGTTTTTAAATATAGAACAACGTTATAACCATAGTGTCCACCATCAGGTTTATTATTCAATAATCAATATAAAAGGAGTATTATCGAAATAATTCAACAACAACAAGAAATCCTGTTGGATCCCTCCAACCTGTTTCCCCCTACATCACAAACGTTATATAATCATAAAGTATAAATCAACCGCTTCGAGGCGTGATTCGTAGACAAAAGGTCATCTGCTCTTACACGGGAATGTAATAGTGTAACGACCCGCTATTTTAGACTATTCAAATCGACAATACAACCATACATGTCCGACTTGAATAGTTCAAAATACTGAATTATTAATTTAAATTTGGCAAAACATATACAGTAAATAAATCAATCACAGAATCACAGATACAGAGTAGTACAATAATACGCAGCGGAATAAATGAATAGTAGTTCATGAAGCTACTATATAGACAAAGTTAGAAATAAAATACATCAGAATATCCCAGATGCAGTGAAGTCTCCAGTACGGGCAGATGACTTCTCTGAACCAATCAACTGGATGACTGAAAGGATAGATAGCTGGATCTTCAAGCAAAGCTCCAACTTCGAAGGTGAGTCTCAAATGCTGTATCACTCAGTCTGACCCGAGCGTAAAGCAAAACACAAAACACTCGAGTCAGGATTAACATTCTTATATCAATAAACCCAACTCAAGTGAAATATCAACTGAAATACATGTAACTTAGAGGATGTATGGGATAACCATTCTCTAAGGATCCGTGGAACTATCTACAATGTAGAAATATACACTATAACACCGTGGTCATTTCAATTTTATTAATATTCAAAACTAAAATATCATTTTCATTTCAAATATCTCTATTTTCCAAAATAGTATATATATCCAATAATTTATGAAGTAAAGTATTTTTATTTCCTCAAACTTCACAAATTGCTTCAGAACAACTCGACTTTCCCATTCAAATTAAATTCAATCTAAATTTCCATTTTAATCCAATTCAGTTTCTAAATAACAAATTCAATATATTGATTTCAAATACAGATCTGAATCACAAAAATAAACCAATTAAATTTTAGTATATTTCAAAGCTTTAACATTCAACATTTCCAAAGTTAAATTTAACAGTTTCATATAAATCCCGATTTAACCCCATTATTGTTTAGTCTTGAAATATTCCCTCATTTGATTCAATATCATTTAAGTAATCTTAGCTTACATTTTACTAAATATTTTCTTTAATTCATTGAATCACTTAAATCAAAATCCAGTTATAAATCATACCTTTAAATTTCCCATTCAATAATTTCGAAACGATTTAATTAAATAAAATCCTTATTTAAATACCATTTCCAATAAACCCAAATTTATCTCCCGATCTTACTTATTCAATTTATTACAAGAAAATCTATTGAAATATACATTTACAAAAATACTTAACCATATATATATATATATATATATATATATATATATATATGTATGTGTTAAATCCATCTAATTGATATCAAATATTACTACTAAATCTATATATAAAATTTCCATTTATATAAAATCTTAAGAATCAATATTTATTAAACCATATATTTATTTCCAAAAATCATAGAAATTATTTTCAAAATATTCATATATGGACCAACGGTGTCTGTATATATTTCCTATCATATGGTCAAGTGCTACGGATATTTATCATTTCAATCCGTACATTAAATATATACGGATGGATATCATTTCAACCCGAAATCCCAAACTCAATTAAATGAAAATCGCTTGGGTCTATCATTTCAACCCATAACGAAATTCTCCTATTCTAAAGTCCGTTCGGGTATGTGTCATTTCAACCCATAGAGAATTCTATACTACAAGGAACTTGTAGAGTGATAATAGATAATAATAATAATATAACAGACATATATCATCAATAACGGTATAATATAAACAATAGGATATGGTGTCATATCCCACAAGTGAACAATTGCAGATAACAACATATATAGCAATGTAAATAACTAACAGCAGGATATTTCAATTGTCGTTTCAATTGAAATCAAATTTAATAAATAAAAGAACGTTAATTGTGAGTGATTTCTCACTTTTTGAGGCTAAAGAGAATAGATAATGAAGTTGAGTTACGAATTCCAAATCAACGCTAGATAGACACGATTCGACGAAGAAAACAGGCATGACGAACAAAGCTGATAAATGAAAAAATCGAATTCACATTAGAACTAGATCGATGAAGATGAGTGATATAAGTGAACTTACAGTTATATATATAATTATATATAACTATTTACATATATAAACATATTCCAAATTTAATATACATACATTTCAAAATCATTGTTTTTAAACTAAACACATATACAATAAAAGAAAACATATATGCAATATATATGTTGAAATAATACTTATTAAAAATATAAAATACTTATATATACTGTATTTTCATTGCAACGTATCAACTGCCTCTTATATAAACTTTTAAACTTTATATATCTTATAAAATATAAACTGTATAGACTTATATAACTAAATAAACTTTATATTATAAAGTACTATATACACTTAAACCTGCGCATGTCGATACTATATGTATATACTTTTTGTAAACTTAAAATGTCGACCCATATTTCGAGCACAAACACATACATAATATGCACGTCTTAAACACACCTACATGTAAAACCAACCCAAATAAATACTTAATAAAGAATCTGACACCCACATAATATACATCTAAATATATCACAAATGTAACCTGTATACTAAAATATATGTACGTGCTTTCATAATATACAAAACAAAGAAACTAACTGTAAAACCTTCGTATAGACATGCGTATGTCATTAAGCTTTTATAAACTAACAGTATATAGAAATTTTCTTAATCATTTATACGGGTATATATTACTATATCATAATATAAATGCTATAAAGTTGTAAATATAATAAGTTATATACTATAGCAAATATACTCATACAAATCTATATATAGATTCCTACTATATTTATAATCATATCATACTGTACTGTCCTATATATTTTATAATACTCTGGTATATATAACCCTCAGCTACAACCATATTATATTCACAAATATAACACTAACTAGCACCCAGTAATTTTTGTAAACTCGTATAACAAAATATAAACAAGGGTTTGAAAATGTATCAAATATATATATATGTGAACTTATGCGAACACAATTTTCGTATTATATATATACATACCAATATAACTTTATAAACCACGGTTGTTAAAATCAAGCATATAAATAGATTTTTTTAAACAAGGATTTGAAAAGTAAATAAAGACTTAAGAATATATATATATATATATGTATAAATGCATAGGATATGTGTATGTAACAGGTTCTCATCATATAACTAAGTATATACATCACTTACAAATAAAACAGAGAGGCTCGGCAAAGAAGTAGGCGAACAAGTGAAGGCCGAAGCTTGTTAGTGGAGCTCAGGTGGGAATGAGGCCGCGTAGGAGAATGGCGGCTTTAGTGGGAACGTGGAGGTTGAAGGCTTCATGTGCGTTAGGGTGTTGAACGGTTGGAGGCGGGTCTGGGTAGGCGACGAGCAGAAGTGGTGGCTGAGGTCGGTGCGTTGGAGGTGACGCGAGCTACCTCGCTCAAGGGGAGAGAGCGGTAGGTGATGGAAATGATGGCTGCGTGGCAGGGATTGGTTCACGGCGGAAGCAAGGAAAAACAAGGCATGGGTAGAGAGCAGCATGGCCTGGGGCGAGGTGATGGTGGCTAGGTGAGTTTGCAGAGCAGTAACGACGGGGGGCGGTCAAGTTTGTGCTTTGGTTGCTAGTTGGAGCAAGTGGAACCGTGGGAAAATATGGAGGGTAGAAAAGCAGATTAGAATTTTGGGAAGGAAAAAAAACTGGAGAGAGGATGAGTGAATTTTTTTGGGAGCAATCAGTAAGTAAGAGGAACAGTGCGAAAAATCGAGATATATAATAAACAGCGAAAAGGTTGATACGTGATCCCCAAGAAAAAAAGGGATATGAATGGTGTCAGGTCAATGGCAGAATTTATGGAGAAAATAAAAGTAGATGAACGTTGGTTTTCAAACGTTGGAAATATTCGAAAGAGTGATAGCCCTTAGATTACAGAAATTATAAAAGTAACGTACCTCTTTAAATGAAATGTACAGCAACACTCACAAGCTATAATTTAGCTGAAAGATTAAAGAAATTAATTCGTGTGGTCCCGCTGTACGTTCAAATTTGAAAAGCAAAGAGAAGTTAAGAAGGCACAATTTATGGTGTCGTTACAACGACAATTTATTGCTTCCGTTTTGCACCGGATCTCAAAATACAGAAATAAATATACCGTTGAGATCTGAACGACGAGACGATCAAAACGGTACACAGATATTGGTGGTACGATTGAATTATAAAAATTCGAACTTTCTACTAGAGGAAAGTGCAGCAAAACGCAGAAAAATAAGATCGATGGAGCTAAAGAAGTCCGAATTTGAAAAACGAAAAATGACGTCTCAGTCAGAAGATGATTTAGAATTTTTTCTACGTAAAATATTCCGATTTGGAAAATATTTTATTATCAGCAACTAATAGCTAGCTTGAATTTAATAGAATTACATAATAAATAAACCTTCATATAATTAATTGAAAATTTACCATTTGCTATATTTAATTATACATAATCCAAATATTAAAACTTTATTTCAAAATATTATTGTCAATAATTTCTCAAAAATCCAGTTCAATATGTTATAAACCAATTTAAAAATTCCTAAAATCTTATGGGTCGTTACAAATAGGGTCACAACTGATCCAATAGGCGGGAATATATCCAAACCAATAATATAAAACAGTATACCATCCAAACATCAAATCAACAAATTTTGTCAACTGCAAATATTATTGGTTAGCCAAAAAGGTGAGATTAAGCCATTAAAATTTTCTGTTGCGGCTGAGGCATTCTGGTTTGGAACTAAAACCGGACACGTCCGATTGTATCCCAAATTTCAATGGTCTTCAAATTTGTCCAAGCCAATTCCATCGTGAAGCTTTCGTCGTTACGAGCACAATGCAGAAATCCGCGTCTCTATTAGACCTCGTATGAGTGAGTTATGAATTTTATAAGTTATCGATACATTTTAAATTAAAATAAACAACTTTTATTAAATTACCATTATACCCTCTACCGATCTTCTTCTCTCCCTCTACGCGCTTACATCAGGTCATGCACACACACCACTTCAAATCGACGCCGCCTTCCCCTCTGGCCACGGGCCGCCACCATCAACTCGTCAAAGTTAGCCTTGAACCACTTCCACCCTACGCTGCTGGCCTTGTTGTCAGAAATGCCTCCGCCGCCCCCTTCTAACCCAAAAACGAAATTACATTCATCCATCGATTTCCATCTCCATGGTTGACAGTTAGCCATGAAATATTGGCTGAAGGTGGCCCTCAATCCCCTCTACCTCTCACAAGTTGAAGGCTTCGCCTTAAATCCTCTCGAGTGGCCGCAATGCGTCGAAACCCATATTCACCTTCATCTCCAACCACGACCACAACACGCCAATCAACCCCCATCCAACCATCCATTTACTTTGTCATGATGTCGTGAACAACTTTTTAGTTGAGACCCCATTCCAGATCGGCCTGGATTGGCTCAGATCGATGTGAGCCTTTGGATGAGGCTATGATTTGGTTTTAAAAAAGGAATTCTCTGGTTTTGGGTTATTTGAAATGGAAGAAAAAGGGAGATTTAGAACATGGGCAACATGGTTTGAGTAGTGGAGGGAAATGGTGTGGGTATGGGCAAGTTATGGCTGAACATTAACATATACATATATTATTTGAATTTCAATTATCAAGCTATAAAACGTTCGAAAATTTCGAACTCCAAACGCGACATGCCGCCTTACGTTCTATATGTTATACCCCTATCTCAAACACAACGGAACTTTTCTTTAGACCTGATTCAATCGTATGCAGAAGATATGTTTTTAGACCTGTTATATTAAATTTTCGATCTTAATTTCAACGCATTTCTATCTCGCACGACCAAACGATACGTCCAATTATTACGAAACTTGACAGCGTACAATAATTCTCTATTACGGATCCAGTACTACTAGTTTCATTACTGTGCCCCAAAAGGATATTTTTATATGTTAATTAAAACAAATTATTTTCAAAATCAGTTAAATCACTTTTAAATCCAATTGAAAAGTCTTATTATCTTCATTCTTATTAAATAAAATTTAAATAAGGTTTGAAGTTATTTTTATCCAGTTTAGACCCCAATATTATTATTTTTAGTTAATTTCAATTATTAAATTCAATAATTAAATTATGAAATAATCGCTATATTTGAAATTCAAGTCATTTAACCTATAAAAATTAATTTTCAATAACTAAATATTCCAATTTCAAATGACAAAAATTGTCATTATGCTCTTCCCTCCTTGAAAGAATTTCATCCCCGAAATTGCCAAGGTAAGTAAAAAAATGCCCAAACCCGTTACTTTTTAAAACAAATTAGTTGAAAAGTGCACCAAATTATTTTAAGCCTTTAACTTTTCCAAAAAACCACTCACTGAAACTTTGTTATTACTTTTGCTAAGTTTTCAAATTTATTTATAGATTACAAGTAATACCATCCATTTCAATCATTTTAGGCTATAAATCAAAATCAAATTTTAATACCAAAAATTTCTTTAAAATTTCTCGAAAATTTCTAATTCTTAAATTTACGGAAAATTTCGCCAGCGTTTCCTTTGCGCGACTCGATCGAAACAAATACGAATCGCCGATATAGGCCCAAACCAACAAAAGAAAACAAAAGCCAAGTGACTCAATCATAAAACCATCGATTTCAAACAATAATTTAGACATGTACCTTTTTGTCGGGCAACCATGTTTTACTTATGAAACCAAGAGCATCGAACTAGCTCTTTCTTTTATATACCTACATCTTATTTACCAATTATATCTAGTCATATGATACATAATCATATTATTCTGCAATTTCAATTTCAAACAGTTGCTTTACTAATCCTGTACGATATACATATATCATTTATATACAATAGCCTATCCAATTACTCGCTCGATCGTATAATTTCACTTCCGATCAAGTATCGTTCACACAACCACACTAGTGCGGACTCAGATCCAGTTCCTTGATTTGAAACCGCCATTCTCCTTACATTGTCATATACTATGATAAAGAATTCCAAAATCAATCAAAAATCCATATCTAGTGTTCGCCGTAGAGAATCGAGTGAAAAATCCTAACTCGGACCGATGTAAATCATCTCGAAATCATGTACTTGAATCGGGATCAAACCGTTAGGCAACTAAAATAATATACGTACAACTTACGAATTTATTCCGATTGATTTCTTAGCTATCCCAATTTCTTTTATACACATTCACTTATTTACTTAATATATTCCTTTTAATACTAATGTCACTTATGAACAATTCCATCAACTTTTCTTAAGTTGATTATGAACAATTTATACAACACTTCTTATGTTTACTTCCACTAAAATTTCCTTTCAAAATTCATTTTTTTACATATCTTAAGTTAAATTACATTCCCTTGTTCAATTGTAATTTACTTTTCCTAAAATTTTTATTCAATAATTTCAACATTTTTTACTTATTAATTCTCAAAATTTATAAGTTATCAAACTTATTTTCTCATATTTTCATAAAAATCTTAGATGAAAATTTTCAGAGCTTAGACACCTTGTTCTCATTTATTTCAAATCATGTTAAAATCATACATATACCAAAATCAGATTTGAATTTCAAAAATCAAAATCATTTTTACCAAAACAAAACTCCAATGATAACAATTCCTCTCTTGGAAACCCGAAAATGAACGTCGATGATGCTACAGTCATTAACGAAATTATTTTCCAACGACCAAGGTGAGTTAAGTTCTTTCTATCTTTGTTAATCCTTTAAAAAAATATTTCCATCTAAAAATCTTTTCCCAATAATACCATGATTATTTTCCAAAAAATTGAAAAACAATTTCCAAAACCAACGAGTTTTGAATTCTCAAATCCCCTAGCTTTTAGGCCTTTTATTTACAAATCATGTTATAACATATTTATGAAATTTCATTTTATTTCCATTTATAAATAACATTTATAAATCATATCTATATAATTTCATTTGGTTATATAAAATTATTTCTTAAGTGTTCATCTAGCTTACATTATAATATCAACTTTTATTTGAGCACAATAACATACAAAAAATGATAATAATTAAAATTATCATTTTCTAATAACCAAGCACACCATATATACAATAATAATTTATGAAAATATTATTCTTTTATATATAAAATATAATCAAGGTAAAACTATTCCATTTACCCAATTTCAAAACAATACCATGTCGAACTGCTCTGTTCAAGTGTTTAGAGATCCCAATCAATAACGTTAATTACTTGTATTGACCAGAATCCATACGCCACTCAAAAAATCAACCAACACAATATAAAACATTTTTATATCACTAACAAATACACTCTCATATATGTATACACTAAAACTCATTATAGGGTGCTACTGACCCTATCTCAAATGAGAACCCTACCAAAGCCAAAGTTCTCGCTTAACCTTCAGCTCTGATGCCAAATATAACGGCCGGGATTTTTACAACCCTCGAAAATCGACGCTAATACTTCCATTGAATTACGTGTAGAGCAATCGAATGCCGAAAATACGATTGTTAGGAAAAAAGAAAGAAGGAAGAAGATAAGAAGAAAATTAAACAACATAGAACCTCACAGCGGAACGAATAATCCATAATTTACAATAAATCTTTACACAAAAGTAAAACTGTAATATATGTATATATAGACATTAATCGGAGTGTACTAACCTATTTTAGCCTGGACAGTTATCACAACCGGTCCTCACAGTTGCTGATAAATACCATTAATGAATATAGCGGAAAAATAACCATCTACATTAATATGTCTCTAGGCCTCCAACTCATCTCCTGAAGCTCTAAGCATCCAACTAAATCTGTAATATGCTCGATCTAACCCGAGCATTATAATAAAATAACACTCGAGTCAATCTGAAAAACTAGCGTGAGAAAACACACCATCTAGATTTTAAAGTTATAAAAACATTTGAAATCAAAAGTATATCGTAAGACCACGCCGCATATAAACATGAATAAGTTTTTACCTTATGATAACCAAAACATTTTATATAGAAATCCATTTATATTATAATAGTGTTTAGGGTTCAAAGTAAAATATTAATATAGCTGAAGAGCTTGCATCTTATATTTCAGCATAGTTGGCCACAACTAAGTCCATACCTTGCTTATTGGAGAATGGATTCCAATAATGACTGGGCTACCGGGGTACCTCCCGTCACGGTGCACCTCTAAATAAAATAACACCGATGTTGAACCTATCGACCCCTGCCAACACAGAGTTGGCCTACCTTTTACTGGATAGTATCGAATATAATCATCCCTTTGTTAATGGGCCCCGAAGCATACAAATGAGAGATAATAACAACTCTTGATAGGGATAATCATACCCTGCTTGGGAGCGACCCACTTAGTTCTGCTGCATCTCCCATGTTTTAGTCATTCTCGGTTGATGAGGCTTGAGGCTATATTTTACCTTTTATATAGCAATTTCCACTTAGAATGCTAACACTGCCTTCCAAGCGACAATGCAATACTAGAATTCATCCATACAAGTTCGTTCTGGGACTGAACAAAACAATTGAAAGCTCCGTCTTCGATTCCATCACCTTCAAGATGTCTTCACTTTGAAACGCTTAAGTTGGATCGAAGTGGTTTTCGGATAACATATCCGATCCCGGTCTATCTGAAACAAAATTTTTGATAATTCTCGAAAAAGTCAACCCCGGTTCTTTAGGAAATAAACAGTCAAAGATAAGATCTGAGATCACCTCTTAACCGTTTATGGAGGGTTTCCTTATCATTGTCCTAGGAGAACGGAACGAGATCTATACGCAGAGTACAACATCATTGGAGAAGACTATGTCGTATAACTCACATGTTTCTTCTAGATATTTCTAAAGTTACGTTTAGGTCCAATTTTGATAGTCAGTTATTTAACTATTGAATAACAAATATTCATTTAGGGATTTAATCCATAGGGAAAAAACAACATTGGTTCAGCATATAAGCAATCACTAGCCTCCTTTATAATCTTCATAAATAAAACCATTTGTAATTACTTGTATAAGAATACTTTTAAAAAGATATATCCACCAATTCCTATATTTTCAATACTTAGAAAATATCCATATACTTATCTCAACCGATAAGTATATTTTCAAAACTGAGACAGATTTCGTTTTTATTCGATCCTAAAATCACTCATGAACTTCTTATAATTCTCTAAAACCATTTATAAAACATTTTATAAAACTTTTCAAACCATTAATAAAACTTCTTTTATACATTTATAAACTCGTTTCTAAAATTCGTTTATATACCTAACCATTTATAAAACTCTTCACCTTGTAAATAATCTTCCTCGCGTCTCTAAAATTGTTTTATAAGCTTTTTTATAAAATCCTAGTCTTTCAACTCTATTCATGGTCTCGAACATATTGATAAACAAATAAAAATTATTTACTTCTAAATAGTAACATATAAAAATAATTATTAAAATTAAACATTATGAATAATAAATAATAATTATAAATCTTAAACATCTTAAAATAATAATTAACCATTTCAAAAACAATGACAATCAATCTTTACCCTTATTTTAAATAGTAATAATTTATATTTAGAACCTTATTAATAAATCCTTGTTATAAATTTTAAACCATAATTATTCTTAAGGTATTACTTTTTTCCGAGATAACATTCTGATAGATACTTAAAAACTATATTAATTATAGGCAAATAACTTTTTAAACAATACTAATATAATTAAGTAATTTTAAAGTAATATTAATATAATTAAATACTTTAAAATAATATTAATATAATTGAATAACTTTAAAACAATATTAATATAATTAAATAACCTTAAAATAATATTAATTTAATTAAATAACTTAAAAACAATATTAATTAAATAATTTTAATATAATTAAATTGCCTTAAAATAATATTAAATTAATTAAATAACCTTAAAATAATATTAATTAATTAATTAATTTTAAAATAATATTAATTTAATTAAATCATCTTTTTTAAAAAACAATATATTTCTGAAACCCATTTTCGGATTTAAAATCATTTTCTGTCTTAAAGCCTAATTTCAATTCAATTGGCAATTTATAGTATTTCAAAATACTAATTTCAGGCCAATAGCCGCCAAACGCTCAACCAATATTGATACTGATTTTCTATAATCACTAGGTTTTTATTTTTAAACATAGAACAACGTTATAACTGTAGTGACCACCATCAAGTTCATTATTCAATAATCCATATAAAAGGAATATTATCGAAACAATTCAACAATAGCGAGGAATCCCGTTGTATCCCTCTAATTTGTTTCCCCCTACAACACAAACATTATATAATCATAAAATATCAATCAACCGCTTCGAGGTGAGATTCGTATACAAATGGTCATCCGCTCTTACACGGGAACGTAATAGGATCTCATCCACTTCACTAGGCGAAAATATATCCAAACCAACAATATAAAATAGTATATCATCCAAACATCAAATCAATAACTTTTATCAACTATAAATATTACTGGTTAGCCAAAAAGGTGAGTTTAACCTGCCAAAATTTTCTGTTGCCGCTGAGGCGTTCCGGTTTGGAACTAAAATCGAATGGCATCCAATTTTAGCCCAAATTTCAGAAGTATTCAAATTCTTTCAAACTAGTTCCATCACGAAGCTTTCGTCGTTACGAGCGTAACGCATAAATCCACGTCTCGATTGGACCTCGTATGAGTGAGATATAAATTTTGTAAGTTATCGGTACATTTTTAAATTAAAACAAACAACTTTTATTAAATTGCAATTATACCCTCTACTGATCTTCTTCCCTCCCACTTCACGCTAACATCAGGTCGCATGCGCACCATTTCAAAGCGATGCCGCCTGCCCCACTGGCCACAAGCCGCCACCATCAGTTCGTCTAAGCTATCCTCTAGCCCCCTCCACCTTATGTCGCTGGCCTCATCGTCAAAAACGCCTCTGCCGCCCCCTCTTCAACCCAATAACAATATTTTACTCATCCATCGATTAATATCGCTATGGTTGACTGTTGGCCATGAAATTTTGGCCGAAGGTCGCCCTCACTCCCCTCTACCTCTCACTAGTTGAAGGCTTCGCCCCTAAACCCCTCGATTGGTCGCAAAACATCAAAACCCATATTCGACATTCATCTCCAACCACGGCCAGCACATGCCAATCTGCCTCTATCCAACCATCCATTTACTTCGTCTTGATGTTGCGAACAACTTTCTAGTTGAGACCCTATCCCAGATCGACCTAGATTGGCTCCATTTGACGTAAGTCTATGGAAGAGGCTATGATTTGGTTTCACATTAAAAAATCGAATTCTCTGGTTATGAGTAATATTAAATAGAAAAAAGGTGAGATTTAGAATGTGGGCAGCATGGTTTAAATAATGGAGGGAAATGGTGTGGGTATGGGCAAGTTATAGCTGAATATTAACATATACATATATTATTTATATTTCAATTATCAAGCTATAAAACGTCCGAAAATTTCAAACTCCAAACGAGACGTGGCCGCCTGGAATTCTATATGTTATAGCCCTATTTCGAGCACAATGGAACTTGTTTCAAGACCTAATTCGATCATATGCAGAAGATAGGTTTTTAGACCCAATTATTTTATTAAATTTTCGATATTAATTTGAACGCGTTTCTATCTCGTACGACCAAATGATAGTTCCAACCATTATGAAACTTGACAGCATACAATAATTCTCTATTACAGATACAATGAAACTGGTTTCATCGAAATCCAAGAACGTGCCTCGAAAGGCTATTTTTATATGCTAATTAAAACAAATTATTTTCAAAATCAGTTAAATCACTTTTCAATCCAATTTAAAAGTTTTATTATCTTCATTCTTATTAAATAGAATTTGAATAAGGTTTGAAGTTATTTTTATCCAGCGTAAAAGCCAAGATTCAATTTTTTAGACAATTTCAATTATTAAATTCAACAATTAAATTATCAAGTAAATCGCTATGTTTGAAATTAAAGTCATTGCACCCATAAATAAATTCAATATTTAAAATCAACTAAATATTCCAATTTCAAATGACAAAAATTCTAGGTCGTTACGGTCATAAGTAATTCACCATTCATAATCTGGAGTGCATTATCTACATTATTATCAGTGGATGTATCAATATCTTTTCTCGTTACATCGTAACTAGGAATAATTTAAGGATAAGTTTTTCAAATATTCATTTCAACACTCAATATCACTAACATATAAGCAGCTTCAATCGATTAACTACTTTTCGTAATCATTTTCTACCTTCATATGAAAGATAAGTGGTATGACCTAAAGGGTATTATATAATATGTTACATATATCTAACTCTGTAATCAGTCTTGTTCATACTAAAAATGTTTTTATTTCTATATATACACTTTGATATATTATGATATAATTAATTAAGAAATCAACTTGAAGTATATAACTAAGAAATTTTCTAACTATGCTGCTTTCTACATCGTATAAATAAATAATTTTAATTAAAATAAAATTGTTTGAGTTCGATACATGATAATTAATATTTTGAAAATAATTTTTTTTGTTAATTAAATTCTATTTAACAAAAGATTTTGATTTAATAAATCGAATTAAATTTCTTTTTGGATAATTTATTGAAATTAAAATATAACATTTTAAGTGAATATAAAATATTCAAAGTGTATATATTTTTATGTGATTAAAATAGTGAAACATAAACAGATATTGAAATGAATGAAATTGGGTAATTATTGAAATATAATTTGTAGAATGAAGTGTAAATCAATTTAAATTGGATTAAAATATATTTATCAATAAAAATTAAGCTCAAAATTTAAATTTGAATGGGAAGGAAATAAATTAAAAACTTGATTGAAATAGAATTTGAAGGTGCAAAAACAAATCTAGCCCATACTCTTCTTTTTCCTTCTCATTTATTTTTACATCAACCGATCCAAGCCCAACTTTCATTCATAAAAATTAAAACCCTAGCCCAATTCCGAAATCACATCATTTAATAAAAGATCGAAGTTATGCTCGATCGAAGTGGCATGGTGAGCGAGGGCAAGGCAACAACATGTGGCATAAGCTAGGCTTGCGATCGAGTTTGGGCTAGGAGACGTCAGGATGTTGTGACCTCTAGACTTGGTGAGGAGTTGTCACGGTTGTTGTCAATGTGTGCATGATGGAGAGGAGGGTGCGACCTTAAGCTTGTAGGGATATGGAGTTGCCGTTGATGAAGGGCTAAAATTGGGAACGAAGTAAGTTTTTTCTGGCAATGCCAAATTTTTTATGCATTGGGTCGAGTTAAAGGAGCGGGTTGACGACTAACAATAGGGGATGCGATCTTTGGCGGTGATGTTATGTGTGGTTGCTTGGAATTTAAGGTGTGTTATCTCACTCACAACTATGCTCTAATCCCAAACTTTCTATTATATGTCCTTTTATGATTGTTGTGTTGATGAATGTTGATCGGTGTGGATTAAATTGGTTGTGAATTATGATGCATGCCATGGCTTATGGGTTGTTGTATTGAATTTTTGGTCATATATTGATACAATGCTTTGATATCTATACCCTAGTTGTCTTATGGTAGGAATTAGAGATGAATTATATCCAGAATTGATTGAAAAGGGGAAACTATTTAATTAATTTGGAAATATTTGTAATAAACTTATTTGAAGTGGCATATTATTTTAAATGAGGATGTTTTGGAAATTTAATTGTACAAATGATTTAAAATAAGAAGTTTAGAATGAAATAAATTAATTTGGAGGTAAATGGTGAACTTGAAATGAGTTTTATTTAATATTGAAAAATATTATTTGTAGTAAAAATATTTAAAAGTGGTGATTTTTTGTATTGTTTAAGTAAGCGGATGTGTGTGTGTATGTATGTATATTCTTGTTTATCTATAGTTATAAATAATATCAAAAGGATTTTTCAAAAGGAATTTAAAATTTATATTCTAAAATGATGAGTTTGTTTATATAGGAATTGGATAAACATGATGTTGTTTAAAGTAATATTTTTGGAGGGTAATAAATTCGAATGCGATCATCCATTGAATTGAAACTTTTAGTGTTGAAAATTTGTTATATATGTTGTTAAGTATAAATTTGTGGAAGTAATTTTTTTGCTTTTATTATTTTAAATAAAATTAAATAGATTTAAATATTATTAAAAATATGTATGTGGGGTTTGGATTTAATTATTTTGAAAAATGAAGTTTTGGAAATACGTTATACAAGCAAATTTTATAAATTAATATTTTACTGCTAAATATTTGGAAGTTCTTCTATGAAAGAGAGAACCTTAGTTTGATAAATTATCTTTCAAAAGCGGTTTAAAAGTTTTTTAAAGTTAATAAAGATTTTTACTATTGATTTTTGAAATTTAATCTTAGAGAATTATAAATATTTTGAGTTGAAATAATTTTTGGAAAGAATAACATAATTTAATGAGTGTTTAAAAGAAGAATTTATTTGTGAATAAACAAGAGGTTTTAAAATATCGAAGTTTAGAATTAATTGAGGATTTTAGTTGAGAACTTTATAATTTAAAATTCTCTCTGAAATTTATACAACTGTTTGAAATTATAGCAAAGACTTTGGAAAGGAGTTTTTATAATAAAACCCATTTTTAATCAATAATTGGTTAATTGGTGTGAAGTCCTATATAATGAGAATTTCGTGTAAACGGATTAGTGATACCAAATGGCATAGGACATTCGATAATAATTTTCTAGTTACTCCTTTAACTCATTATATGGAATATATGATTATGTTAGATTTGTTTTTATGTAACGAGGAATTTGAGTAAATGGAGTTATAATACCGTCTGGTATATGGCATTCTTTAATGATTCTCCGTTTACTTTGGACTTGTTATATAGAATAATATTGTGTGAAATTATAGGTTGTGAGAAATTGAGTAAACTGATTTATTATACCAGCTGGTATGGGATATTTGGTAACATTATTTCGGTTTCGCTTTTGACTCATGGTATATAACAATATTATGGATAGGGAGTGTGGTTTACGAGCATTGAATAAATGAGGTAGTGGCACTGGTTGGTATGAGACGCCTACATTGATATTTATTCATTTACTTTCTATAAGTGAGGGACATCTTATTTTTTTTGGGTTAATATCTAGAGGAAGGGTCTATTGTGTGTTGTTTATCCAGATAAACTAGTGTTCATCCAAGTTGGTTGATTGCGGGGTCGCGCCCTGGATCTGCAACATCACCTTATTATACATGCTGTGTTTTGGTATCTAGATTGTGTAATGATATGCCCTGATGCCACACTAGCCAAACAGTCTGTTACCATAGGCAATATGCTCATGACATAGATGGACATATAGTCACGATGACTGAGAGTAACTAAGACTGTGGTGTATGCTGTGTGCTGTCAATGTTGTGTGTTATCCCTTGGAACGTGTTGTGCACTGTAAGGCTCCCATCTGGAATACGTAAGATTATATTATTGTATTGTATTATTTAGATACTCTTTATGGACATCTATTTAGGGTGAGGGCCTCCTAACCTATCAGAGCGTGCTACGTGTTGTGAGGCTGCCAATAGGAACATGTGATTTGAGATAAGTAAAAACACAATACCATACTCATAGCACCTCACTTGGTTGTGTTCTTGTTGATAGTTGATTCCCTTTTGTGTTATGGGTGTGTTGGTTGATGATTGGATATTTGGTTGATTCACATGCTAAGTTGCGGTTTATTTTATTGGTACTATGTGAAATATGAAAATGGCATATATGTTGCACTTGTCTATACAATGTCAATTGTTATTTTATATTGACATCTATAATCTAAGAATAGTTTAAGCCATGCGTTATTCACTTAATACCTAGGTCAATCTGAGACAGACATTACAGGTTCAGGGTTGAAGTGATAAACTTATGATTGTTAGGCATAGAGGAGGATAATTATATATTATAGAGTTAGGTATCATTATGTACATTTTTAGGTACATTTTTGTTAGGATGTATATATTAGACATGTTATTTATATTTTGATGATAATAGGCATTTGACTATTTTTGTAGACCCACTTGGACTGGAATGTATTTATATTACATGTTATCGCTATGAGGATGACTCTGTAATCTCTATGATTTACTTTATATTGTGTGTTGTTCTATCCTAGAAGCGCATATATTTATTGCTTTGTGCCGATATTAGGTATGTATATGTGAGTTGTTTATTCGGTTTTAGATACATACCAGTATTAACCCAAGGGAATATTCATATGTGATAGCCCAATATCGTCTCCTTCTCTATATTATCAGATAGTATTACCTAGTAATACTCTTTGGTGGTATGGATATAGAGGTGGGGTGTTACAAAATCCTTGAATAAATTATTTATGTGATTAAGTTGCAAGAGTTGTAATCATGAGCAATTGATCATAACATAAGATAACATTTTGTTTAAAATATTCTTGGTTGAGATGTTTTGAGAAACGATATTGATATATCCATTGAGACTAGAGTATGCAACGCCCCTCAAATGCTTGGTAGTGTATTACTCATGCTGCAAGAGAAACTAATGGTTGCATACTCATATTTTATAAATACTATGGAATGACTCATTAGAGAGTTTTTTGTTGATTGATAACAACTAGATCAAATAGAAAATCTCAGTGTGACGATGTTACATAGTTCCCTCGACTTGAGTATACTAAGGAACTTCAATATGGATACTCCACATAAATTATTGTTAAATCATAGCATAGAGACCATTAAGCGACTATAGTTGGATTTTAGTTGAAGTAGTGGAAGTGAAACACTATTCAATAAAATATTCGTCTCCTTAATTATATGAGGTTAGCATCACGTAAAACTATAATCAACCCAAAGTCAAAAATCTCTAGCAATGGTAGACTGGTTAACAATAAATATTATTATTGAACCAAGAAGTTTGTTTATGTACTAATAGAGTTGAACGTGGATAGTAGTTTTGACTAGTACCAAACTCCATATGTCTAAAAGTGAACAAAGAGAATGTGTGCAAATTATTATCACTATTGGCACCACTTAAGGTAATGTAAAATATAATTTTTTTTCTAAACTTTGTAAGCGATGAATTCGGCCAAACTACGATACCACGAGCTAAGGTGATGTGTGAACATTAATATTTGAATTATTCAATATTAATCATTGACTGAATCACACCTTTGAGTCACACAACCGCATTTGTGAATCTTCGAAAAAGTACACGATTTAATTGGTTTATAAAGTATGTTAGTCCGTGAGATAATGGTTTTGATGACAACAACCTTAGAATATATTATAAAATATAAATACTAACATTATAAGTTTAGATATATATGTATATGCAGGATTTATCCATGCAGGTACTAAGAATGAAGATTGTACAGTATAGAGATTCAAGATATCAGGATAGAAGACTCATGAGTATCAAGATTATCAAGAGTTCAAGATTTCAAGGATAAGTATTTTTTTATTATTAGGAATTTTTGTTAAAACTCGTAGAAAATCACTGGCATCTTAGAATCCAATTTATTCGTGGAATGGAATCCACTTCGAGCCCGTTAAAGGGATGGAACCCTAAGTAGGATGGAACCTACGAAAAATCTAGTGGAACATTGTTTTGTATCCGCTAACTTTTATTCAAAATATTTTTTAAAAATTATATCCTGTTTTCAAAATGTTTTCAAAACTTTCCTTTTAAAAGATTCTTAACCTTCGATCCTGATTTTAAATAATTTTAGCCTAAAAAACATCTTTATTTTCAAAGTCGAATTACTCCTGATTTTAAACTATCTTTTTAAATGATATATTTAACTTTTAAATATTTATACTTAGATTTAAATATAAAATTACAGTTAAAATCTATATATATATATTTATTTATATTTACTTATGAATTTCAACTATAGTCAAGTATATTTATAAAGTTTAAAATAGTTTTAATATAAGATAAAGGTTATTTTCAAAGAAATTCAAAACATCGTAAAATGCTTTGGGATGTCGACATGCCTATGGGTACCATGTCGACATGGTGACAGTTTGGTTTAAAAATTCAAATTTGAAAAGAAGTGTCTATTCGCGACAACTCTTCATGAATGGTCAATGCCGTTGTTCTTCTATAAATAAGGGTCGGTTTCAATGAATTTTCAATCACTTTTTTCTGGTTTTCACTCCTCTTTTTCCTCCTCATTTCTTAATACATATTCTTATCATTACTCTGCCGAAATCAACATTGAATCATACTCGATTACTTCTAGTTTGATTCTCTATCATTATCTCTACAAGATTCTCAGTGCTATTCAGAGTTATAGACTTCTTTGTAATCTATTAAGCGAGAAAAGGTGTGATTGTAGCCTTAGAAATCAATCAAAAGGGAAAAGGTGTGATTGTAGCCTTGGTAAATCAATTGGGTAAACTTGTGGCCTGGAAATCAAGTATCTCTACCCAAAGGATCGAAATTCTGGAGGGTGTACCTCGTAGCCTTGAAATCGAGGGTGTAAATGGACAATTGTTTTTGAAAGGAAATCCGTACTTGTGTTGCGGGATTGGATGTAGGGTAACTCCAAACCAGTATAAAATCCGGTGTGTTCTTTTCTTTACTGTTTTTATTTTATTTCTGCATCTGTTATTGTTTCTGTGATCATATCTGTGTCTGTATATTGCATACTTTTGTGTCTAAATTAACATCTACGAAAAAGATTTAGTAATTCTTTATTAACACTATTCACCCCCCTCTAGTGTTAATCTTAGCCTTAAGATCCGTATTCCGCATTTCTCACAAAGTGTTGTAAATTAATTAAGTAGATTAGTTTTAAGAAATAGTAGTTACTATTGTATTTTTATGTCGGGGTATTAAATAAGGTAGCTTCTAGAGATCTTTTTGGTGCAATTAATGATTATTTGGATGTATATTATACTTACATATCGATAGACAATATCGCCATATATTTAAATAGGCTTTAAATATCAATAATCAATCAATGGATTTTGTGATTTATTTTGTCCATAAATGGACTGTGCATGGTCGACCATATAAGGGAGGGAATTACCTAGATATTTGATCTAGATTTAGTGGGTAAGGTTTTTACTCTCTATATAAAACAATACTCTCTCATTCATATTAGAATTAATTTTTCTTTCTCTCCTCTCATTCATGCCTGCCATATTCATTCACCCCACTATGGCTAAAAAAATTCACCTAAAATGCTATTAAAATAAAATAATGTGGGTCATTTGATTAAAGCAAGATCTAGTGGTGATTCAAGGAGTCTCTAAGAGTAAACTTACAAATCACGATGTCACGAACGACTGGGTCTACAAAGGTAAATCTATATTGGTTTTGTATACTTAAACATGTTCACACCTGACCCAAGTTAATGTATGTAGCAAATATTTAAATTGTCAATGTATATTATTGAAGTTTGATTTTTTACATATGTTACTTATAAATAAAATTCCATGAAAAGGGAAAACAATAATGAAAATTTATCTATTTATTTTGGTCTTATGTATTTGTAAATGAGCCCCTTTTAAATGTATTTTATGCAATATTGAATGATACATAGACAACAAATATATAATGTTTTTGGATATAATCAAACACCTGTATTGATGTGAATCTAAACTTGGTGCCTCAATTTTTGTTTTTTTAATCATGATATTTATTACCCATATAGTTAAATAAAAATTTTGAAATTTATTTTGTTAATTATTTTGAGTTGTTATTTTTATATGCACACTCCGCTACACATAGAGATATACACTCGCGCACATATAAACTTAACCTATACTTATATGGAAGTTTGTTTATACATATGTATAAATGTTGGTTTATACACGATATCCAAATTAAACACACATGTATATAATAATGTGTTGGCCTATTTGTCTATTCATATGTATATACCTGTTGATTATTTTATGCAAGTTACAATCATGTAATATCAAATATTCAATCACTTATTTTAGGTTATGAATAACTATGGAATATACAAGTTACAGTATATGGTTTTTATATAAATTTAATTAGGAGTTTACAAATGAGGAAAGTGGAAAGTCATTCCATTTTTATTATATATTAGTTAGATGTGCTATCCCACTTTTTGGTCAAAATTGGAATATCAACAAATTGGCAAGGGATGATGGATATTGGGATTGGAGATCGATTGAAAGCAAGGCGACGATCGATGTCGTCAAAATTTGGTTGAACTCTATCGGGACGAAATTGATTGGAGATGATGATAAGAATTAGGAAAGGCTATATTTCAAATTTCAGGTTAATCGGAGTTCATATGAAGGAGTTATGATCGATGCAAGGTAGGAGAGGCATGCTGGTCGAATCCATCGAGGGGTTAAGGTGGTGCTCATTTCAAATCCCTCAGATTCGAACCCATCAGGTTTTGTTTGGTTCGAATCCATTAGGCTCGCATCGATCGAAGGCATGGTGCAAGGATGGTTCGAATCGATACACTTCGTATCGATCAGGAGGTAAGGGCTTCGAATCGATACCGTTCATATCGATCGACATGGACAGAGCTCAGTCATTTCGTATCGATCAGTAGAGAAGGATAGGTGGACTTCGACTCGATGGCAACATAGGCTCCTTCATATCCATCAGGTAAGAGTCTCCTTCGTATCCATCGGGTAAGGTCTAGTTCGAATCCACTCACAACTACTTCGTATCGATAACCTCCGTCGTCGCTTCGTATCGATTGATTCGTGGCCGATCAATACGAAGTACACTCCAGGAATCGATGCAAAGGAAAGCACGAATCAATGGATGCGAGCGTGTCTCTAGGAGAGGAAGCGTTCAACTCGGCGCACCAAGTGGAGTTAACACGCCGCATAATTCGAATCGACCCGGAAGGATAGCGCCACGTCATTGCGCGCGCGTGTTGGTTGTGGAGTCGAAGGATATGGATTCGAAGCAATGGATTCGAACCAGGCAGAACACACGGAGCTTTGATTTCGAATCGATCATATCTTCCAAACCGTTGATCCAAATGCAATGAAATTTTTACAGGAGCTTACATGCATGTTGAAGAATGTTCACACCAAGTTTCACCTCGATTGGGTAATTTTATGATCGATTCGAATGGAGTTCGAATCGATCCCAAAAGTGGACCCAAGTCTTCTAAGGCCGAACATGTGGGCCCCCCTCACGTGCCAGAAGTGGTCTATCGGATTTTCAGCGAAATATCAGCCTCCTACGCCTATAAATAGAGCCCCTGGTCATTCAGAAAAGGGGTCAGAGAATTTGGAGAGAACAAGCACGCCCGGACGCTGCCACAATCATTCCATATCATCATTACTACCATTGATTTTGAATTTGGACTTTGTAACTGCTGTAATCACTTGTAACCAGCAAGGATAATTAATAAAAGGATAAAACTTTGGAGTGGACGTAGGCCGGAGATAGCTGAACCACTATAAAACTTGTGTCTCTGTTTATTATTTCTGATTTGCTGCCTGTTATTTGCTGAGATCTGTTATTTGTGTTTGAATATTGTTGATTTGTATTCATACACTGGTGCTTTCACGGTATTTGGGGTTTGTGACCAATTTTGGCACGAACACGTTGGTGCTTTCACTGTGAACGACTAGCACCCGCTACATCGGATTTGAAGTTCAGATTCAGAGACTTTAAGGAGTTCTTGGGTTTGAAGACAATGACTAGGCAAAATAGTAGAAGGCAAAGGGCTGAGAGAAGCCAACAGGAAGGAAGTCAACAAGCATCCTCCGGAGCTGGGGAAGGACAGGCTTTAATCTACATAACTCGGAATGAGATGGAAGCCATGGCAAATTCTTTACAAGAGAGATTATTGAAGAGCCAACAGGAAATGATGCAGACTTTCTTTGAGCAAATGAGAGCTGCAGGGATGTAGAACTTAGGAACAGCTACAACCACGGTGGATGCAGGACAAGGAACTAGGGTTGTGGAACCCAATGGAGGACTGGATCCGGAGCCAGAGGGCAATCAACAAGGGCTTGGGGGCAGGCCCACAGGATCCAACATAAGAGGACCTTTGGAAGGAATTCAGCAAGCTAGGGCTAACATTGCTGCTAGTGAGCCACATGAAGAATATGTGCCAGAGTTCCCTCAGGGGCATGGGGGGCAACCCCCAATAGAAAATACTGGATTAATGGAGATCATCAGGAAAACTGTGCGAGGTGGTTTGACCAACAGAGACTTGGAAGGAGTGAATAGGAGTCCGTTTGCCCGGGAAATAAGGATGGCTCAGAACCACCTAAGTTCAAGCTACCTAGCGTGGAAGTATATGATGGCAAGGCAGACCCAACTGATCATTTGATGAGGTACACCAGACACATGGAGGTGCTGGGGGCATCTGAGGAAGTGATGGCTCGATGCTTCCCTTTGTATTTGACGGACTTAGCTGCGATGTGGTTTAGGCAGCTGGGGGAAGGATCTATCAGGACCTGGAGGGAATTGGTGGAAAGGTTTTTGGGACAGTTTCGGGTTCACGTCAAGAGGCCGAAGAATGTAATGACATTGACATCGGTGAAGCAAAAGATGGATGAATCGCTTAGAGCTTTCCTAACTCGATTCAGTGCGGCAGTCGCTTCGGTGGATCGGCCTGATCCATCGATGGTTTTAATGGCAGCAGTATCAGGAGTCAGGGAGGACTCGGATTTCAAGGTATCTCTCATACGACATCCCCCACAGGATCTCGACGAATTCTTTCACGAGGCAGAAAGGTTCCTTCGGCATGAAGATGCGAGTACGGATTTAAAGGTGAAAAAGGTTAATGCAACCGAGGGTGGAGGACCATTCAACAAAATCAAGGACAAAGACAAAGGGAAAAGGAAGTTGAATAATGATTCTGGCAACACTAGGAAGCGATGGAAGGATCCAAAGTTTTCCACATACACAGGATTGAACGAGACGCTGGAGCGGATATACCTGGATACTCGGAATCGCCTTCCCTACCGAAGGCCGGCTAGGAGAGAACCATCGGAACGGGAAAGGACATCAGGAAGGCACTGCCTCTTTCATGATTTAGATGGACATGATACCAATAGCTGCAGGAACTTAAAGGATATAATCGAGGAGCATGTAAGGAATGGACAGTTACGGCAATATGTCGGAACTCGGAATGCAACGGTGGAGCAGGAGCAACCACCGACTACCTCACACCGTGATGATGTGAGGCCCAGGGATGATGGTCGACTGATCATCCACTGATCAGGATAATATGAAATAAGTAACGAACTACTGGCAAGCAACCTAGTCATTTACACATGTATGGGGACGGAGATAGCCCCTAGGCATGCTCTGAATGATGATAAACTGCGATGCTGTGGTTTGTGAAATTTATCTTTTGCTTTTTGATTGGACACTGCTTTTCTTTTTGGATTTGGTTTTGGAGTTTGGATTGAACTCCTGGTTTTGCTTGCTTTTTGATTTGGATTTTCCTTTGGATGATTGTTTTCGATTTTAGATGCTGGTTTGGATTTCTGATTCTTTGGTTTTGATTTGGATTTAGGGATTTGGATTCTGGATTGGATTTTGATTGAATTTTTATCTGGTTTTTGATAAACGGTCATCGGGTATGGATTATGCCTGGCTAGGGGTGAGTCACTTTTCCCGAACGTGGTAAATTGGCTCATTCAGGTCGTCAAGTATGGACTATGCTTGACAAGGGTCCGAAGTGACCAGGATTTGGCCTAGGACTTAGGCCCTATATTATCAATTGTTATTTTCAGGTCGTTGAGTATGGACTATGCTCAGCAAGGGTCTAGAGAGACCAGGATTCGGCTTAGGACTTAAGTCATGGCTTTGCACAACGTCCAGGGACGCTGGACCACGGTCGTCAGGTGTGGATTGCGCTTGGCAAGAACCCGGAGAGGTTATGGATTCGGATATAGACCCGGAGAGCTCCTGGATCCGGTTATTGGCTATTGGATAAGGATGGATTAGGACTCGGTTGTCGAGTTCGGATGAATAAGAGATTGGCTAAGGCTTTGGTTATTAGATTTGGAATTGGACATCAACTCGGAGCAGTCAAGGATGACACACTCTGGCAGTATGACTGTGGACTTTGGATATTGGAATCGGAACCATTCAAAACACGCCTTCTTATCACAAGGCATGTTTTAGGGGGCAAAGTGCTATCCCACTTTTTGGTCAAAATTGGAATATCAACAAATTGGCAAGGTATGATGGATATTGGGATTGAAGATCGATTGAAAGCAAGGCGGCGATCGATGTCGTCAAAATTTGGTTGAACTCCGATCGGGACGAAATTGATTGGAGATGATGATAAGAATTAGGAAAGGCTATATTTCAAATTTCAGGTTAATCGGAGTTCATATGAAGGAGTTATGATCGATGCAAGGTAGGAGAGGCATGTTGGTCGAATCCATCGAGGGGTTAAGGTGGTGCTCGTTTCGAATCCATCAGATTCGAACCCATCAGGTTTTGTTTGGTTCGAATCCATTAGGCTCACATCGATCGAAGGCATGGCGCAAGGATGGTTCGAATCGATACACTTCGTATCGATCAGGAGGTAAGGGCTTCGAATCGATACCGTTCGTATCGATCGGCATGGACAGAGCTCAGTCATTTCGTATCGATCAGTAGAGAAGGATAGGTGGACTTCGACTCGATGGAAACATAGGCTCCTTCGTATCCATCAGGTAAGAGGCTCCTTCGTATCCATCGGGTAAGATCTAGTTCGAATCCACTCACAACCACTTCGTATCGATAACCTCCGTCGTCGCTTCGATCGATTGATTCGTGGCCGATCAATACGAAGTACACTCCAGGAATCGATGCAAAGGAAAGCACGAATCAATGGATGCGAGCGCGTCTCTAGGAGAGGAAGCGTTCAACTCGGCGCACCAAGTGGAGTCAACACACCGCATAATTCGAATTGACCCGGAAGGATAGCGCCATGTCATTGCGTGCGCGTGATGGTAGTGGAGTCGAAGGATATGGATTCGAAGCAATGGATTCAAACCAGGCAGAACACACGGAGCTTTGATTTCGAATCGATCATATCTTCCAAACCGTTGATCCAAATGCAATGAAATTTTTACAGGAGCTTACATGCATGTTGAAGAATGTTCACACCAAGTTTCACCTCGATTGGGTAATTTTATGATCGATTCAAATGGAGTTCGAATCGATCCCAAAAGTGGACCCAAGTCTTCTAAGGCCGAACATGTGGGGCCCCCCTCATGTGCCAGAAGTGGTCTATCGGATTTTCAGTGAAATATCAGCCTCCTACGCCTATAAATAGAGCCCCTGGTCATTCAGAAAAGGGGTCGAAGAATTTGGAGAGAACAAGCACGCCCGGACGCTGCCAGAATCATTCCATATCATCATTACTACCATTGATTTCGAATTTGGACTTTGAAACTGCTGTAATCACTTGTAACCAACAAGGATAATTAATAAAAGGATAAAACTTTGAAGTGGACGTAGGCCGGAGATAGCCGAACCACCATAAAACTTGTGTCTCTATTCATTATTTCTGATTTGCTGCTTGTTATTTGCTGAGATCTGTTATTTGTGTTTGAATATTGTTGACTTGTATTCATACACTGGTGCTTTCACGGTATTTGGGGTTTGTGACCAATTTTGGCACGAACATCTTAGTAAGGAGATAAATTTGAATTTTGTTTCATTAATTGTTTTTTGATTACCATTTCATGTAAGTTTAGTTTATAAAATAATATATATATATATATATATATATATATATATATATATGTTATACACACATATATGTCTAAACTATGTTAGACACACACACATATATTATACTATTAATATGCATGCACATACCGTATACATGTATTGTAATATATTTAAACATATGTATACACTTAGGCATCTATATTCCTGTTATGCATATGAATTCATCATATGCATATGTAAGTATAATATATATACAGTAGTTATAAATCCTAATATCTATATGTATATATTTATTATACACATGCTTATATATCTCTATGTCATCATGTTATGTCATAAATACATATATGATATATTCAATTGAATATTAAATTAAATTAATTAATATGACTAACTAATTAAATATAGAATATTGCAAAATAAAATATGATTTATTCTAATAAATAGATTGGATCCGATAATAGTTAATAGAAAATAAATCCTATTAAGATCCAAATACGAAATATTTTAGAAATTTACCCATTTCGCCCACTTCAAAACAGACCGATTTAACAGTATATACTGAACATACTCATATCATTACTTATATCACAATATAATCATACATATAATAGAATAAAAAACGTAAGCATACTTTATTTCGAACAAGATTCTTACAAGAGTTGAGTTACATATCAAACTATGGTGAACACCCTTATCTATTAACAAGTACCATTGGAACTAACAGAATTATTAAACACTTTCAAGATAAGGAGTCCATATGGTTTGCTTGAGAAGATTCATGTTTAGTGTTGATTTCTTTGAGAAAATAAAATATATAATATGTTATGATATTTTGGAAAATGATATTATGTCGTGATATTTTGTATGCTTTATACCAAATGCTAATATGCATGTTCTCGAGCTATAAATATGTTTGATTTTAATATAAAATATGATATACCTACGTATGCCAAAAATATAAGGAAAAAATCACGACCTTCGTTATATTGTGCTCTCCAAATAGGAAATCTTGTCAAAATATCAAAAGATGTTATGCTGGAAACTCATTTATTCCAAGGGTGCTAAGGTTTTTACCGTCCCAAATAATCCAAATATATGAGAATCGGAAATAGAGAGTTCTCTCCCTTTTTCCAACCAACTTTTTAGTCTTAAAAACACTTATTTTATTATAAGAATAAGTGATTTTCATTCTCTATCCTATACAATCAAACTGGACAGTGAAAAATGGTGCATTCCACTTACTAAATATGGTCAATAACTAACATGTCACTTTTGGATGTCAATGGCATCCATGAGAAGATTTATTCTTATGGGATGGAGATAATGAGGTTGGTCCATGGATTTTCCTTCCTTTTATCATATTTTCTCAAAGCAATGGGTCGAAGGGAGATAGCGCATCAAGTTATTCGCAAGGATCGTTGAGCGGCGACCCTTAGGAATAAACCTTTATAGTTAAACTTCCTTATTCCTTTATGCATAAAGGTCATTCTCTGTCCATTCTGAGTAAACCTTTGCATTCCTCCATTATCTTTTGGAGTTCTACTTTGATTATGACGGGTTAAGAGGTCGTCGCTCAAAGAACAAAAGTTGCTCTGCGAATAATAGACCGATCTTTCCTAAGAGCTCACATCGATGGGTTGGTTTGGCCCATTATGTCGACTCTTGTGATTCAACATTTTTCCATTATAGCGTTCAAATGAATCCTGCTATTTCGTATCGAACCATACTAGTATTATTTGATTAAGTCATTTAACTTCTTATTTATTTGTTTATTAGTATTAGATAAAGGATATATGATTTATTGAACCATATAGCCATATGATGAAATAACAATATAAAATAATAAGTACAAAGAACTTAAGTGCCATAAGATCGTGGCGGCGACGTAAAATAATAGCCAATATGCCTATTGTCTTCTTAAAAATGGACAAACACCTCTAATTGATTTGTTGTAGAATTATGTATAGGGATGTATTATACAGTTGTTATATTTGAAATTTGACAGATTTTAAGAGAGCAAGGCAAAGATATTTTATGTAGAAAAAAATTGGAATAAAGTAAATAAAATAAAGACTTATAGTAGTTTGGCTAGAACGTGCCTACATCTACGGCCCTTTCTCCTTTTTTCCTTATAAATCATTTGTACACTAGTTGGAATACAAAATACAATGATTAATGCTCTAAAGGAAAATGATTGTTGATGTATGAAACCCTGTTTGGCTATTTCTGCTTTCTAAAGGTGTCACTCATTGATGCTCTAAGCTTAGGTATTTATAGGAGTAAATATATAGTAAGCCCAAGCCAATAAAGTAGGCAATTTCCATGTTTACAAGATCATGTTCGATACCTCCATTGTATAAGAGGTATGGTCTAGAATTTGTTTGTATGGAAGGTTTGGTTTAGAGTTTCCATGTTTGTGCTTTTCGGCAAAATGTGTTTGGCAAGACTTTGGTCCGTAGGTGGGGCATGTTGTGAATGGTATCACTAGTCCTTGATGTTATGTTCAATGGATGGTAGTCGGCATCATAACGTCTAATAGCCAACCACTAAACAAAAAATCTTTGTTTGGTAGTGATACTACAGGATTGGAAATCCTGGCTTGCAGTGATTATACCGGATAGGAAATCTTGTCTAATAGTGATACTACTGGACAATAAATTTAGTCGATTTATAACCAAACCAACTCATGCATAATACAATTTCTACCGTTTCTTCTTTATTCCTTCTCGTACTACTTTGCAACCTTTTTGCCTTCTTATTCTTCTCCCTTGGCCAAGTGGTGACACACATATTACATACATTCTGTTTATTTCTTACTCCTCGTTGTAACGACCCACCTTTTTGACCTTCCGATTTAATGCTCAAATCGACATTCAAACCTTGTTGAGCCAAGAAGACAAGTCGTCGAAAGATGATAACAAGAACAAAACAAGATTTCTAACTATAAACTTTATGAATTTTGCAATGGAAGAAAACAAATATATATATATATATATATATATATATATATATATATATATCTGTGTGTGTGTGTCTTTACACCACTAGTCAAACCCAATCCACATCCACACAAGTACAGTCATGCCTACCACATATTTACAATATATACATTAGAGTCCACATCTCCTGTTCCATCACGGCTTTAAGCTTCATCAACCTAGTGATGTAAATAAGAAGGGAAAATAGGAGAAGGCCAGACATAAGTCTAAGTAAGTGAATCATACCAACTCTACACACTACAAATATACTACTATAATATGATCAGTGTTTAATGTGCAAGTAGATATGTATAGGACTAGCTCGATGCTCTAGAAGATCGTACTACCACTGGCTATCTAACTCGTGCATATATACATCCTGGACCAGCCTGAGCCATACATAATTGTATTACCATTGTCTATCTACCTCCTTTTGTACTTGCTCGAAGTGCTACAATGGAGCATTATATCCTAGGTCTGTAACACCTTGGAAATTTTAATAATAAATTGAACCATAAAATAAGAGTAAAAGTGTGATTTTATATAAAAGGAGAAAATAATAAATTTTCTGAAACGTTGGAGTTAGGCCTTAGGACATATTCCTTTATGTTTGGAATGTCATTTACAATTAAGAAACATATTAACTAGTTAGAATGTCATTTACAATTAAGAAACATATTAACTAGTTAAATTTGATAAAACGGGTAGAAAATAACTAAAATATGATAATTGGCATTTTCTAAACATGGATTTAGGGCCTGGATTAGAAAACCCTACTTTTCAGCTATAAATTAGACTCTAGTCTCCACTATTTCTGATTCCAAATCTGAGCCATTTCTTGTACTTACATTTCTTCTTTCTCTCTCTCTCTCTCAAATTCTCCCCTATCTAAATAAATTATTCTGTCTCTTCAAAACTTTCTACATCAAAATAAAAATAAAATAAAGGAAAATCAAATCAAAATGAGAGAATCATGATTAGAAGAAAAAAAGAAAGGAAGAGTAACTCAAACAAAGCTAGGAGGAAGTCAACTTTAAAAAGTTAGGTGAGTTAATTGCAACATTAATGTTAATTGTAAGTAATTGGTTTCCATTATGATTTTATATGTATTGTAAATATAATTCATGAATCCGATAATAATCCCGACTTAGATCTAATTTGAAAACCATTTTAGCTATGAATTAAAATGAATGACAATAAGGGGAAAACCGTATTTGTTAGTTTAATAGAATAACTACTGAAAATGGAAAAGTAAATAGACTAACGAAATTCACATTGAATCCGTGAAGATAAATTTTTATTGATAACGTTTGTTTTGGTTTATATAAATGAAGAAACCAAAAACCCTTTATTTCACCTTGAATAAATCTTGTAGTTTGAAACATATGTAGAATTTTTATTAGAAGCATCTATGTATTTTTAAATATAAAAGGTGTAAAATTATACCTAAAAATCCTTGAAATTAACAAGTTAAATCCATGTAGACAAGGGTAAAGATTATACATAAGAATCTGGCTGAAAATAAGTCCTCAAAACTATATTCAAAATCACGAAGAAGAAGAGAGAAAATAACCAAAACAAATTCTAATATCTTAAAAAAGACCAACCAAACATCTGAAAACCCAGATCGTACGTCTGAAAATTCAAACTAAATGTCTAGATTTCAAACATTTCAAACCCTAGAACCACCAGTTCGAATTTGATTTGATTTAGACGTCTGAATCCCTTTTAAACATTTGGAAAAAAACTCAAACATCTGAGAAAGGAAATCGGACATCTGAATACTTATATATATACATATGTGTATGCGTGTGTGTTATATCAGACATCTGAATTTTATTTCCAGACATTTGAATTATTTCTACAAACCCAAGTTAAACCTAAATCTATTGTAGGCTAAGTAGGACGAATAAGGAAACTTATCCCCTCTTTCTCGACTGTTAGGAGTTCATATAGCTTCATGGAGCAAATGCAACAAGTAGTACCACATTATGGCGGCCGTAATGTGGAATTCGATGGGTTGGGCATTAGCAGTGTAACTAGAAGCTCTTATTGTTACTGGAGCATGCCTTGTCACATGCTAAACATGTAAGAATTGGGAAAGTGAGACGGAGGCATCCACATAGTAGAGCTACATGGATGGGCAATGGTTGGACCTATGGAGAAATCACTATATTGATTTTCTCAATTCGTCAGGTTGAATGATATAGAGTGTAGGATACGGCTACGATTAAGAAGTTGACACGAATGCTTAGGTAAGCCTCTAATCATCGAGGTAATACACTTTGTGCGAAGCCAGGCATTGAAATTTTCGCTCAGCTTAAAAGTGTGATATACGTAGTTCATCATTGAGAATGTTAACTCAATATTTAGGAAATTATTTGTCAGGACCATATAACAGAAATTGACTTAGAGTCGTTAGATGTTGATTGTTCAACCCTTGGTTGGAAACCTTTATAAGTTATTTATGGGTGTACTTAAACGTAAATGGACACCCTAGGTCATACAGGTTATAAATGAAGTTAATTGCTTGTGAACATCATACACAAGTGATACAATACATTCACCAGAATTTGTCTTATCCACTTATTTTCTTTCCCTTTTGTGCCATTATAAGAGGACAGGCCAGCAGGTGATTTGGCTTAACAACAATACATGGAGGAGGAGATTAGGCACCCAAAGTTATATTATCTTCATTTACTCTCCATGTACTAGTTTTTATGTTATCAACTAGATACCATGTTATTTGGGAACTTTAGTATATTAGTTGTTGTATGGACTATGTTTTATTGAGACTATTATCTGATTTGCTTATTTTGGTATTTATATTTTATTTCCTTCTACTGTAAGATTCGAAAGTGTAAAATGCTTTAAATTTTATGGTATATTCTGTAGCCTGTAATGTTCTAAAACCTTAATGACTAGTACTTCTAAGCACGATGCGAGTTCGAAAGTTAATTTTAGGTTATGAATCAGTGTGTTCAAAGATGTGCGTCATCATAATTGGTACTGGAGTTTAGGTTCAGGATTCACTAGGGATTAGGTGTGTATTGAGAGAGTGTACTTGTAGTATTTTCAAAATTATTACTATTATATATAAGTGAGTATAGCGCAAACACACCCTTATAATTCCAGCAGTGCTTAACATTATCCGAGGAAAGTTGCTAATAATTCCTATTTATAGATAGGTGAGAATGAGTAATTGGACAGGAAATAGTTCTAGTTAGTCGGTTGAGGTTCTAGATGTAAGAATTCCTATTTGGTTCCACCGGTATCTTCAAGCAAGGAGGCAAAATGAACTCAACCACAATGGAGGACACATAGTGCAAGCGTACGTCGCAGCCCTAGCTCTCCATATGGTTTGGATTTTCTTAAGTTATGTTGAAATTTCCACAGTCTAAGTGGAAAGAATTATTATTGGACTAAATCTTTGTAGAGATGCGAGATGGCTAAGGAACTGTGGTAAAATGTTTGCTATGATAGGTGTGGAGGATGTAGTAAAGAGGCAGTTGCTTCGTGGCAATTTGTAACACCCCCAATTTTAAATAACACTATCCAAGAGATTTAATTAGATAAACTAAATAGAATAATGTAAAGGTTAAGTGGTAAGAGATTGATATTTGTGAAAGCATAAGGTAGCCGTGCCTAATGAATGAACAAATGAAAATAAAGAAGTAATAAGACAAGGGAAAAATAGGAATAGGTTATATTCTTATACACTAAATCCTTACGCCACTTTCATTTATAGCATTCACAAATTAAAACTAAGTACCAAGCTTGGTCGGTCATCATTAGAAGAATCAAGGGGATGATAAACAAGACTTCAAGAAGAAGCTTAATCAAATTAGTTCTAGAGCAAATCTCAACCTCTTTAACATAAGCTAAAGGTGAATAATAGATTACATCTCATTTTTATAGTCATTGGTTTCTAGATAAGAGCCATGTTATTTTGCAAATGATTTTGCTATGTTTTGATTGTTTAAATGGACAAATATGCTTGTTGATGATTTATGTTATTTCGTATAGATTAATGCTTTCAAAAGGTTTAAACTAAGGTTTCAAAAAGGAAGGTTTCCAAATGATCCGAAAAGTAATTATATGATTTTAAATGGAAGGTTTCCAATGCTTTCAAAGGCAAGTTTAAAGAGTTTTAAAAAGAGGATGCCTAAGGGTTATAAAGGTTTCAAAGGGATATCTTCAATTGTTTCGAAAGGATATTATAAAGGTTTCCAAAGGTATGTTTTGGCCTTTTGGCTTACTGTTTCAAGATATAGTAGTTAATATATTTCGAAAGGGTACTTTCAATGGTTTGGAAAGGGTTATTTAAAGTTTTTAAACAAAGGTTTCGAATGGTTTACTTTGGCTTTATGGCCTAAGATCTTTTAAGTTAAAAAGGATTTTAACTTACTTTGGAGGGAAAGATAACGTTCAATATATTTCATCAACATTGTTTTGAGTAAATTATATATATAACGTGGCAAAGAGATTTGAGTAAAAAAAAGAGTATATTTTCCTTGTTTAAGTATTATTTAAAAAGATAAATCAATTTGAAAGAAATGTTTTCAAGGAAAATTTTGATGGGATAGTTGACCTTAAGTAAATGACTCAGATGTTAGAATACCAGATGAGACTGACATCAAGTCGCACCCTATACTTTAGTTAGTAGCCCCGAGCTAATATAAGTCCAAAATTCCAGTGTGTAGGGCTTTGTCACAGGTAAGACTATAAAGATGTTACACACCGAAAGATAGATTATTGGTGAGCCTGTAAAACCATTAGGATCAGTTTACCCTAAAAGAAGTAAGTTAAGGACAGACTGTCCAAAACTGTGTCTAACAGAAGTTAGATTATTTGTTATGTTTAGTAAGCCAAAAGTTAGTAGTTAGCCAAATAAAACTATATTTTTCGGACAGATAGTCCATTTATTACCTTATTTTTATGCATATATGATATTGCTATGATTGCTTTAATCAGTTTGATTGCAGGATTTTGATTTGCAAAAGACATGTTTTGAAAAGAGATATCAGTGCGGGAAAACCTATTCAGCTAAGCATCATGGTCTCACTTTATATCAAATAATCAAGATGTATAGTATTATTCACACCAGGCTTTTTTTCTGACTTGAAGTTTATGTTTTCCTCTTAAACTCTCAGGTGCTCGAAATATGATTTGAGTAAATTGAGAGTTGAGGTTTTACAGGTTTAGTAGGTTGGACGAATAAAGCTTCCGAAGACGTGCAGGAGGCAATGCTAAGTATATATAGAAGTTATTTAGTTTTATTTCCGTTGTTATGTATTAATACTGAGATGTCTATTTAGTACTCCGATCATCCAAAGGACATCTTTATATGTCTCTTGGCGTAGTTTGTAATAATTATATTTGATCAAAACCCGAGAATCGATTATGGGATTACGTAATTTGAATATGAAATATTACTTTGAAATGTAATCAAAAAAGTTGTTTTAATCTATGTTGTTTTTATTTCATATTCAAGTGCTTCTGATATTATGGATACTATTAACATTACTGTATTTTGCCACTGAAAGTTAATGCTATCGATGAATTCAGCTTCTGTAGCGCTTAGCTTCAGACCTCAAGATAGAGGATGTTACAACTTGTTATCAGAGCATAGGTTTATCAAAAACTTAAAAGTGTTTCAAACTTAAAATTATTTTTGAAAACATAATCCTAAGGAATTGGAGAAAAGAATGGGGTATGGTATAAGGCTATAGAAACGTACTTGTACTTGTTATATATAAGTATATGCTTTATCTCTATTCTCCTACCTCTCTTAGGATATTCTTTTCGTATCTTATGCACATTTTACAGATGTAAGATATTGATGCTAGAAGAGTTAACCTGGGTGGAGGTAGCACCACAACGAATGGAAATGCCAGACCGAACACCAGAAGGAATCCGGGTTAGGCATAAACTGCTGATGTGGTAACTGGAATGCCGCAAGCTGATATGGGAGCTATGTATCAGTTCTTCATTAACATGATGTAAGCATGAGCTATTACACGGTTAGTTGGAGGAAATCAAGAAGCTCCAGTGATCAATAACTATGCGGTGCTGAGTAGGGATTATGCCAGGCTGTGAGGAAAGCCGTTTATTGGAACTAAAGATGCAATTGAAGTGGAGAATTGATTACTTCATTGCGAGAGAATATTTGCTTGTTTGGGGCTCAATGATTAGTAGAAGAGAAGGCTTGCTTCTAGGCGTTAAAGAGCATGTCCTAGTGGAACAGTGTTACGGTCGGAGTCAATGATGAGACTATGACATGGGCTAAGTTTAGAGGAGGTTTGAAGAAAGATTTATGTCGAAGATTGCTAAGTCTATGCTGCTCAGGAAGTTTACCGAATTGGAGCAAGGAGATATAATAGTACTTGAGTATGAAACTAGATTGGGTATGCTACAGTTGACACTGTTATTAAGAGGAATGAGAAGTTCATTAGTGGGTTGAAGCCTGAACTTGCTAAGGCCACTTTGTCGCACATTAGGGATCAGTGTGATGTAGTTGTTGAAATGGCTCTAAGGCAGGAAGAGATGCTAGCTTTTCTTGAAGGTAACAAGATAGGTGGAGCTTGGGGAGAATAAACCCAAAAGAGGAAGTTTTTCCACAAGAAGGGAACTCGGAAGAGTGGAGCTGCTAAGAAGGGAAAGCAGATGTTATCTGCTATAAATGTGACAAGAAAGGGCATTTCATAAATGAATGTCACTCGGGAGATAGAAATAAGGAGATTGGAAGAAGAATATCAAATGCTTCAACTTCGATCAAACTGGACACTATGAGAACCAATGCAAGGAGGTAACCAAAGATGGAAAAGAAAATGTGTTTGCATTAGAACCAGATACCTCGTGACCAACAATAAAAGAGAAAGGAAAATCTATTTTGGGAGGTACGCTTTTGATTCACGGCATGTGAGTTAGAGTTCTATTTGATATTGGTGTATCGCATTCTTTTATATCTCGTTGTTTGGTAGATAAGCTTAACCTAGAGCCCTCATACCTAGTTACATCCTTAAGGATTGCAAATTTGATATAAGGTTATGCAGATCTTGGGATGAGATGTGACTGCTTAGAGTTTGAATTGTTAGGTCATGTGTTTGCTTGCAGTTTGCATGTATTTGATTTCGTAGGGTTCGGAATTATTATGGGTATGAGTTGGTTAAGTAAATACGATGCTAGGATATTTTTCCATGATAGGAAAATATCACTTAGACACCCTGACTGTAGTGACCGGATAGTATACTCCATAGAGAACCCTAGTTGTGAGGTTAGTGCTTTGTTGGGTGTTGTGGAGGTAGAAAACAAGTTAAATCAAGTTTTCGTTGTTAAGAAATTCGCAGATGTCTTTGAACCCATAGTAGGATTGCCACTGAAATGAGCTATTAAGTTTCAGATAGATTTCGTACCAGGAACAAAACTGGTGAGTAGACCGCCAAGCAGAATGACATCTACTGAGATGAGGGAGCTAAAGGTGCAGTTGGTGGATTTAGTAGGTAAGAATTTTGTCAGACCAAGCAGTTGGTCTTTAGTGAAAGTCTATATGAGTGGATCGTATATGATATATATGCAAGTATGAACAACTAACTATATAATATAACTTGATAGACAATAATAGCAACGCAAATTAAAATAATCACACCAGGATTTTATACTGGTTCGGACCTCCCGTCCTATGTCCAGTCCCGAAGCTCCTCTTCGGAATTTCTTTTCAACTAACCCTCACTTGACCTGGAGGAACATGTTTACAATAGCAGAGTTTCTTTGCCAAGAATGTGTTCTACAACATGAATGTTGACTATTGAGTACAAGTGCTTCCAGTATATATATCTATCTATAGGATATTGAATAATGAGTTCTGAATATATGGAAGTGTTAAATACAAGTAGTTGATTGTTAGAGAACAGATATAAGTTAGAGTATAGGAATTAAGAGCATAAGTAAGTAAGGTAAGAAAACTCTTTGCATTCCTGATGCTATTTATAACGATGAAGAGTTTTCTTGTATAGTTGCATCTGTTGTAATCTTCCTAAAGTCGCTTCTGATGGTGATGAAGGGTTGCGATAAAGAGAAGCAGATGTGTCCTTTCGAATGTGACAGTTGCTCTTGAAATTGCTTAGTCGAGTTCAAAATCAGACGTCTGGAGAAATGTTTCAGACGTCTGGTCTTCATATATTTTTTGTGTCCGGTTGCTATTCAGACGTTTGAGTTTATTATAAGACGTCTGTTTTCTTCTGAATTGTGAACCAGAGAGTTTAACCAGACGTCTGAGCATATTTACTAGATGTCTGATTATCTCTGATTTGCAAACCAGAGAAAACATTCAGATGTCTGGCTAGCGCACTTAGACGTCTGAAAATGTGTATGATGCATTATTTGTGTCTGTGCCATTTCTTTTCAACTTCTACCGATTTGACGTCTTTTGATACTTCTCTTGAGTCTTGTTTTTGTCTCTTTGGTGATGTTACTCTATCATCTACCTGTAAATATATATATATATATATATATATATATATATATATATATGTATGTATGTATGTTCTCGATTTCTATTGTATAGTTGTTATCATCGAAACCATAGAATTGATTTCCTAAAATCTCCCCCTTTTTGATGATGACAACTATTCAATGTACTTATATATAGATTAAAAATCACCCCCTGAATATGTGCTTATTTTTATTGTTTTATGATTATACTTAAATTTCTCCCCTTTGACATTATCAAAAAGAATTCGTAATAATTAAGGCAATCGTCAAAAAGAAAATTTTCATTAATAGCATAAAGGAGTTATATTCAAGGATTTGTACAAAAACACAAACAACTACAATTCCTAATTTTTAGAGTTCCTTTGGAGAAGCTTGATTTCGATCATCCTCCTTTGGTGAAGCTTGATTTGTATCACCCTCCTTTGGTTCTTCTTTTGTAGAAGTGCTAGCTTTTGAAGGATATGTCAAAGCTTCCTTTGGAGGTTCGTCGTCAAATAATTTAGAATGTTTTGCAAGAGGAGAAGGTACAGGAGTAGGCCAATCCTCAGAAGGTGGAGTTGGACCACGAACCCGTTGTAACACTTCTTTAAGGACCGATAAAACAGTTGAAAGAGAATCTTCAACTGTGGCTAGTCGTGTAGCAAATGAGGTTTCAAAGTTCTCAATTCGCTTAGCTAAATACTTTTGATTTAGGGATAGTATATGTTGGTTCCAGAGAGTGAGATATCAAATACTTTCATTTGGATTTGTTTCTAGTCGAGTCTCTATAATTTCTTCTTATCCAGGATAATCAAAAGGTTGAGGAGGAGGAGGAAGAGTAGCTTCTCGTTGTTGCTCTTCTTGTTGAGATGGAACAATGGGTGGTTGAGGAGGATTTTCAACTCTTCTAGATTGTCGATGATGCGTCCAATCTTCGAAGGACATGAATTCCGGAGGAATTTCAGGTAAGTGCATCAAAGAAAAGAAATTTGTGGAAGCGTATTTTGGCGAAATTTCTTCGAATGTCGAGAGATAGGAGGGAATATTATGTGCACGAAGAAGTCTCATAATATAGGTAGGATAGATGATCGATGGCCTTGATCGAGTCCAAAAGTGTTTGAGCTCGTCGAAGATAAATTTTTCCCAATTTACTCTTGTCCTACTAAATAGAGAATATAATGCTTTATGCTCCAATTCAGTAATTTGCTCGTGACTACCCATTCTCGGAACAATTATATTAGTTACCATCTGTGTTAGGAGTCGAGCTTTCGGACGTAAATATTTTGAAGCAAACTTCGGCATTTCATCTTCCCAGATTTGATGAGTAATAATATTTCGAGGTTTGAATCTCATATCTGGTATGTTGTGTAAGTCTTCCCCGGTGTCGGAGCAACCTAGAGTTCATCCTATCAAACCAGGAGTCAATCGAATCATATTCCCGTATACACTAGACCAAAGCCAATTGTCCTCGTCCTCAGTGTTCCATACCGAGGTACTATCTAGAATTGCATAAAATAGAAAAATAGCTAATTCGTCTATTTGGATATCATTTGACGTAAAGGTAATTAGGGTTTCTAATCCGGCCTCTTTACATAACTCATCCAATTCATACAATGGAAATTTTAAGAGATTGTAGAATGGTCGTATGTGAAGTTTCTTTTTTTGGATATCTTCATACCTTATTATAGAATGCGGAGCTCTATTCATCCACCGTTCGAATTGGTCGTCGGAGCAAACCTGGGGATTTGAAGATGTAGTCGGTTGATCTTGCTTTCTTTTGGATACTTTAGAATTCTTAATATGAAGTGGCATCTTGATTATATTTGCTGTAGGATAGTGATTTGGAGCGAAAATTTTCTTTGTGAAAATCATAGGAAGCAATAATTTTGGGATAAAAGAAAAAAAAGTGACGTTATCTGATCGAATTGAAATGATCGATTGGGAATCAGACGTCTGGATTAGAAAACAGACGTCTGGTTTGCCCCAATTTTTGTCTAGAGGATAAAATCAGACGTCTACTTTGTGACCCAGACGTCTGGCTTTGAGCAAGTTATAAAATTGTAGATACAGTGAGATTTTTCAAACGTCTGTAATTGAAAACAGACGTCTGTTTTTGTTTAATTTCGAAACAGAAAACTAAGGCAGACGTCTGGATCTTATTTCAGACGTCTGGATTGTTTTGAATTTTATTTGGAGGAGACAGAACAACATTTCAGACGTCTGGGGGGTATATCAGACGTCTGATATATGCACACTCCTAAATTTTGAATAGTATATCCTTGTGTCAAACGTCTGGAAGTTGTTGATAGACGTCTGAAAATTGAAGATGGGCTAAAAATGACTTAAAGTGTGATGATTTCACTTATATATCGAATGTAGATAACAAATAACTTTATTGTTGTAAAAATATAATAACAAATAAGTTTAGATACATTCAATAATTAATATAATTTATTTATTTAGATGGAGATGGAGTTTTTGGATTTTCTAACTCATTATCCTTCCATGGTCTAAGTGGGACCATATATTTCAACGTTGAGAGCCAGAAAATTGTCTTGGTGGGGATCTGAAGAAGTACGATACGAAGAAGATGGATCCAATGAACTATAAGGTTTTGGTAGCGGTTCATGAACATCGTTCTTTCAAGACGAACAAAACTTGATCGCCACTTACTCGAGAAAGCTTAACCTTCATGCCGTAACTTTTTGTTCGAAATAAAGCTCTCGTTGAAGATCCATCTGTTGTTTTTGGTAATGATGGATTTCATCAATTTTCTCCTTTGTGTTAGGAGAAATAAATAGAGAACTTCTAGTTTTCTTATTATCCGGAGTAAAGCCCGTACGATATGAAGACCACCTATATGTTGGCTCTTGCTTTGGTGTAGGTGTCGGAAGTCGTTGTGGGGTGTCAACCGTGCTGTCCGTTGTTGGTGTTGAGACGGAGATAGATATATAGGAATCTTCTGACGACATTGTTATATTTTGTTTCTTCCTTTTTATTATTAAAAAATTCAATTGTTTGAATGTAGTTTTTCTGTTTGGCTATATTTATATGCTGAAAATATTAAATATAGGCAAACTAATTTTCTAAAAGTTTAAAGGTGTAGAAATCAATGATATAAATTGTGGTGATTAATTTGGTGACTAGTTTTAGCGTTTTAAAAAAAATTATTATATATATATATATATTAAGGAAGAAGGCCATTTAATGAGCAAATACCTAAACTTCGTCGGAGTTTAGAGAAAGTTTGTTCTTTTAATGGTTTTGTAAAGTTATCGGCTACTTGATTTTCGGTATTTACGTATTCTAATGAAATGATTCCTTTTTCAACATTGTCTCATAGAAAATGATGTCGTATATCTAAATGTTTGGTTCGTGAGTGATTAACAGGGTTTTTTGAATTGCACTTGTGTTATCACAATAAATTGGAGATTTGGTGATAATTTTACCAAAATTCGTTAATGTTTGTTGCATGTATATTACTTGCGCACATGCTAGAGCGGCGGAGATGTATTCGACTTCGCAAGTAGATAGAGAAACACAATTTTGTTTTTTACTAAACCATGAGACTAAAGATTGTCCGATAAAATGACAAGTTCCACTAGTACTCTTACGATCTGTTCTACATCCACCGAAATCCGCATCGCTATATGAAACAAGTTCAAACGATGATCCTTTAGGATAGAACAAACCATAATCTTTAGTGCTAGATAGATAACGTAAAATTTGCTTAACCGCTCTTAGATGAGATTCTTTTGGTTTTGTTTGAAATCGAGCACAAAGACATACACTCATCATAATATCCGATCGACTAGCCGTTAAATAAAGTAGAGAACCAATCATGCTACGATATAATTTTTCATCAAAATCTTTTCCGTTTTCATCTTTTTCTAAGTGAATAGTGGTGCTCATTGGTGTTGGTTTGCTTGATGTTTTATCCATTTCAAATCGTCGTAATAAATCGTTACAATATTTTTCCTGATGAATGAAGATTCCATTTTCGAGTTGTTTTATTTGTAAACCTAAGAAGAAATTTAATTCTCATATGTGTGACATTTCAAATTCATTTTTCATAATATTAGAAAATTGATTACATAGTTTTCCGTTGGTTGAACCAAAGATGATATCTTCAACATAGATTTGTACAACCAAAATATCGTTATCTTCTTTTTTAATAAATAAAGTTGTATCTATTTTTCCTATATGAAAACTAGATGTTATTAAGTGATTTTTAAGACGTTCGTACCTGCAGGAGGTGCTTGTTTTAATCCATATAGTGCTTTATGTAATTTAAAAACATGATCAGGATATTTTTCGTGAACAAATAGTGGTGGTTGTTCGACGTATACATTTTCCTTAATAAAACCATTCAAAAAGGCCCTTTTGACATCCATTTGAAATAGTTTAAAATTGTTATGAGTTGCAAAGGCGAGTAATGTACGAATGGCTTCTAATCTTGCTACTGGAGCAAACGTTTCATCGTAATCTATGCCTTCTTCTTGATTATAGCCTTGAGCAACCAAACGTGCTTTATTTCTAACAATATTTCCATTCTCTTCTGCTTTGTTTTTAAATACTCATTTTGTTCCTATTAACGATTGATCTTCAGGTCTTGGTACTAATTCCCATACGTTATTACGTTCAAATTGATTTAATTCTTCTTGCATATCTATTATCCAAAAATTATCATTTGATGCTTCTTTATAATTCTTTGGTTCAAAGTTTGACACAAATGTTAAATGGCTTATATGATTGAGTTGATTTCTAGTTACTCTTGAATTAAGATCTCCAATAATATTATCTACTGGATGATCCTTAAGAATTCTAGGAGATGATATCAAAGTGTTATTTTGACTATTTGTTTCATTAGTAATAGAGTTTGTTGAATTTGTTAGTGGAAAATTTTCTTCTTCATCATTAGTATGATGTTTAAAAAGATTTTCGTCGAATGAGACATGTAAGCTTTCTTCAATAGTATTATTTCGTTTATTAAAAATTCTGTATGCTTTGCTACGTTTCGAATATCCAACAAAGATACCTTCATCGGCTTTTGGATCAAACTTTCCTAAATTATCTTTTGTATTTAATATAAAACATTTTGAACCAAAAGTTTTAAAGTTTGATACTTTAGGTTTTTAACCAAAAAACATTTCAAAACAAGTTTGTTTAGTCATAGGGCGAATAGTTACCTGATTTAGTACATAACAGGATGTTGCAATAGCTTCAGCCCAAAAGTGTTTTAGTAATCCACTACTATTTAGTAATGTTCGTGCATATTCTTGTAATGTACGATTTTTTCTTTCTACGACACCATTTTGTTGAGGTATACGAGGAAAAGAAAAATTATGAGTTATGCCTTTCTTATTGCAAAAGTTTGTAAAAAGATCATTTTCAAATTCTCCTCCGTGATCACTTCTAATATTTTTAATTTTTAAATTCATTTGAGTTTTAATTATTTTAGCAAATATTTTAAACATACCAAAAGTATCGCTTTTATGTTTTAAAAATAAAGTCCATGTATATCTTGAAAAATCATCGACTATTACGAACACATATTTGTTGTGATTGATAGACCGTACTTGTGTTGGACCAAATAAATCTAAATGTAATAATTCTAATGGTTGTTTTGTAGAAATATTATTTTTAGATTTAAACGAGCTTTTCTTTAGTTTTCCAATTTGACAATCATCACATAAATTTTCTACTTTGTAATTTATTTTAGGTAATCCTCTTACTAACTCATATTTTGCCAATTTATTAATACTTTTAAAATTGATATGACAAAATCGTTTATGCCATAACCATGGATCATCATGTTTGACGGTTAAACATAAGTTTGAATTTTTATTTATATTCATGTTTAATACATAAATATTTTTGTCTCTAAATCCTTCAAAAATGAGTTGTTTGTTATTATCTAAAATATTACATCTATCTTTTTCAAAATTTATTTGAAAACCTTTATCACATAATTGACTAATGCTTAGCAAGTTATGTTTTAAATTTTCTACTAATAAAATATTTGTAATAATAGGAGAGTTAGATATACCAGAGTAGATGACTTCTCCAATTCCTATGACATATCCTTTTGACTTGTCTCCAAAGGTTACCGTTCCACCATCAATGTATGTTACATTTGATAAAATTTTTGAATTTCCGGTCATATGCTTTGAGCAACCGCTATCTAGTATCCATTTCTCCTTATTTTTTATTTTGGGTACCTGCAAAATAGAAAATGTTTTAATTGGTACCCATATATTTTATTAGGGTCCTATTTGTTAGAGGAAGGTAGCCATACCCAAGATAGTTTGGTACCTTTATAGATATAATTTTTATTATAGACTACATTTTCTAAGTAATTATTAATACGCTTTTGTCTAATCAAATTATTATTTGTCTTAGGAATCCAAATTTTCATATTATTGGTATTCAATTTAGTCTTAGACAAACTTTTAGCTTTTGTATGTCTACTATTTTTAGCATTAATTTCTTTTTGTTTAAAAGAATTTTTGAATCCTATTCCATTTCTATTACCTGATGGTTTTGAGGTTTTGATAAGATTTTCCAAATCTTGTTTACCTTTATTAAATTTTGACACATTATTGGTAATTTTATCTAATTTTTCTCTCAACTCTATATTTTCAATTTTCAACAATTCAATACTATTTTTAAAATCAATATTTTCTTTTAACAAATTTTCTTCTTCTATAGAAATATTCTCACTTTCTATCATATTATTTTTGATTTTTTGTTGAGATATTTCAAGTTCTTCTTCTAGAATAATTTTTACATCTTTCAACATTCCTACCTCAAGTTCTAATCTATTTATTTTGACTATATGTTCTTTGTTCAATTTTTTTATTTGTCTAAATTTATCGTCTAGTTCCCTGCTAATTTCTAATAGTTCATCATAGCTAAGTTCAGGACATACCTCTTCAGTTTGTGCCATAAAACATACATTAGCTTGTTCTCTGTCACTATCGCTATCACTTTCAGAAGATGAAGAATCTGAATCATCCCAAGTTACTTTGAAAGCCTTCTTCTTCTTGAATTTTTGAATTTTGTTATTCTTTTTGTCATTATTGAGTTTAGGGCAATCCTTCTTCATATGTCCGTATTGATCACATTCATAGCACTTGATTTGAGATATGTTTGTTGTGTTGGACTTCCCTTCCTTTTGAAACTTGGTCATCTTTCAAAATTTCTTGAATCTATTATAATTCTTGGCAATAAAGACTATTTCTTCTTTATCTAGGTCAGAGTCATCATTTTTTGTTACTGGAAATGCTATATTCTTTTTCTTCGAATTTAGTTCTTTTCGTGCCTGCAAGTTAGCTTCATAGGACATTAAATTTCCTATCAACTCTTCAATTTTGAGAGTAGAAAGATCATTAGCTTCTTCTATAGCTAAAACCTTCCTTTCCCAATCTGACGTCAAAGAGTTGTGTATTCGAGATATTAAATCAAAATCAGTGAATTTAACTCCTAATGCCATAAGATCATGTTGGATAGTTTGAAATCTAGAATACATGTCAACAATAGTTTCATTTTGCTTCATTTTAAATGAAGAAAATTGGTTTTGCAAAATCGAAATCTTAGTTTGTTTGACCTTTGTTGTACCTTCATGTGTAATTTGTAAGGTACGCCAAATATCAAATGTAGTGGTGCATAACATGATACGTGAAAATTCATTTTTGTCTAAAGAACAAAATAAGACGTTCATAGCTTTAGCATTATTTGATGCTAAGGTCTTTTGTGCATTGGTCCAAGTGTTCACAGAAGTAGTGGTTGCTTCATATCTATCTTGTGTGGCGGACCAAATTTCAAGACCATTAGCTTCCATAAAAATTCTCATACGTGTTGACCAATATGCATAGTTAGATCCATTAAAAAGTGGAGGTCGTGCAGTGGATTGTCCTTCTTGAAAAATACTTGCCATATTAGATTGATTCAAAAACATGTTACTGTTATTTGATCAAAATCTTGCTTCGATACCAATTGAAAGTCTATATGAGTGGATCGTATATGATACATATGCAAGTATGAATAACTAACTATATAATATAACTTGATAGATAATAATAGCAACATAAATTAGAATAATCACACAAGGATTTTATACTGGTTCAGACCTCCCGTTCTACGTCCAGTCCCGAAGCACCTCTTTGGAATTACCTTTCAACTAACCCTCACTTGACCCGGAGGAGCAGGATTACAATAGCAGAGTTTCTTTGTCAAGAATGTGTTCTACAACATGAATGTTGACTATTGAGTACAAGTGCTTCCAATATATATATATCTATCTAGAGGATATTGAATAATGAGTTCTGAATATATGAAAGTGTTAAATACAAGTAGTTGATTGTTAGAGAACAGTTATAAATTAGAGTATAGGAATTAAGAGCATAAGTAAGTAAGGTAAGAAAACTCTTTGCATTCCTGATGCTATTTATAACGATGAAGAGTTTTCTTGTATAGTTGCATATGTTGTAATCTTCCTAAAGTCGCTTCTGATGGTGATGAAGGGTTGCGATAAAGAGAAGGAGATGTGCCCTTTCGAATGTGACAGTTGCTCTTGAAATTGCTTAGTCAAGTTCAAAATCAGACGTCTAGAGAAATGTTTCAGACGTCTGGTCTTCATATATTTGTGTCTGGTTGCTATTCAGACGTCTGAGTTTATTATCAGACGTCTGTTTTCTTCTGAATTGTGAATCAGAGAGTTTAACCAGACGTATGAGCATATTTACTAGACGTCTGATTCTCTCTGATTTGCAAATCAGAGAAAACATTCATACGTCTGGTCAGTGCACTCAGACGTCTGAAAATGTGTATGATGCATTATTTTTGTCTGTGCCATTTCTTTTCAACTTCTACCGATTTGACGTCTTTTGATACTTCTCTTGAGTCTTGTTTTTGTCTCTTTGGTGATGTTACTCTATCATATACCTATATATATACATACATACATACTCGATTTCCATTGTATAGTTGTTATCATTGAAACCATAGAATTGATTTCCTAACATTTAGGAGCAGCTATAGTGTTTGCAAAAAATCCGGACGGATCGTTGAGGTTATGTGTCGATTAACGTAAGTTGAATGAGAGGATGATAATGAATCGATATCTGTTACCTAGAATTGACAATTTTTTGGACTAGCTGAGTGGAGCTGAAGTATTTTTCCAGTTGGATTTGGCGAAAAGATTCCATCAGCTTAGAGTGGCAGAGGATAGTATTCCTTTGATGGTGTTTAGGACAAGATATGGATCGTAAGAATGGTTAGTGATGCCGTTCGGACTGATTAATGCGCCAGCATTCTTTATAGATTTGATGAATCGAATTTTCCAAGAGCGCTTTGATAGGTTCGTGTTGGTGTTCATCTATGACATTTTGATATACTCTAAGGAAGAAAGAGAGCATGAAGTTCATTTTAGAGTGGTGCTTAAGATGTTGAGACAGCATCAACTGAAGGCGAAATTTTCAAATTGTCAATTTTGGAAGAGGAAAGTGAAGTTTCTTGGTCATGTAGTCTTAGAAAAAGGGTTATCTATAGATCCAGCTAAGATCAAGACAGTGAGTAATTGGAAGAGACCCGAGACAGTGATTGAGATAAAGGGTTTTATTGGATTAGCTGGTTACTATCGAAGATTCATTAACGATTTTTCATAGATAGCAGCACTTATGACTAAGTTAATTCGGAAAGATGTAAAATTCATCTAGACTGATGAGTATGAGGTCGCTTCTAGAAGCTGAAGCACTTATTGACGAATAAACCTATGTTAGTTGTTCTAGAGGGGAATCAGGATTTAGTGGTGTATACGGATGCATATGGAGCAGAGTTAGGAGCTGTGTTAATGCAAAGAGGTAAAGTGATTGCCTACGCTTCTCGATAGCTCAGACCACGTGAGGTTAGGTACCTAGTTCACAATTTGGAATTGGCTGTAGTGATTTTGGCATTGAAGTTATGGAGACATTACCTATTAAAAGAAAGATTCAAATTGTATATGGATCATAAGTCTCTGAGGTATTTATTCTCTCAAAAGGAGTTGAATATGAGACATCAGAGGTGATTAGAGTTTTTAGCCGCTTATGACTTTGGTATTGAGTACCCACAGGAAAAGGAAATAAGGGTGCAGATGCACTTAGCAAAAAACATCAGAATGCAGTGTTAGCAATGATAGCTGAGTGAAAAGATTTAGAAGAGTTGACTGCATGCAGAGTACAGTGGAGATATAAGAGTAGTTCTAGTACAGAAACTGTTATATTGTTATGTTTAGAAGTTCGACCGGTGATGATTGAAAGGATTGCTTCTAAGCAAGGAGAGGATCAAGTATTAGTTGAAAGGATCAGAAGCGATGGCTTGAAAGATTTCACTCTTGACCAAAATGAGTTGTCAAGAAAGAAAGGAAAACTAAGTGTTCTGAATGTGGGAAATATTAGGAAGGAAGTTCTTGAAGAATCTCATCGTTCGAAGTTCATTATTCATCTGGGAGGAACTAAGATGTATCAGGATATGAAAAGAAGTTTCTTTTAGGAAGGTATGAAGAGGGATCTAGGCTCATGGATGAAACAGTGTTTGAACTATCAACTGGTAAAAGCCGAACATAAAAAACCAAGTGGCTTACTTTAGCCCTTAGATGTTCTAGTATGAAAATAGGATTCTATCTCAATTGATTTTATAGACGGATTACAAAGGTCAAATCGATGGAATGGAAGTATTTGGGTTGTAGTGGACAGATTGACCAAGAGCACCCATTTCATTCCAGTTAAGTCAACTAGGACAGCACCTATTTGGCTAAGTTATTTATGAAAAATATTGTTAGACTTCATGGAATTCCTAGTAGTATAGTAAGCGATAGATATTCCTTATTCACTAGCGAGTTCTAGAAGAGTCAACAGGAGACTTTAGGTACCAAGCTCAAGATGAGTACCGCTTATCATCCACAGATAGGTGGGCAAATAGAAAGGATTAACAAATTCTTAGAAGATTTAGTACAAGCTTGTGTATTAGACTTTGAGGGATCATGGGAAGACCATCTACACTTAGTCGAGTTTTCGTATAACAATAGTTATCAGGCTAGCATAGGGATGGAACCATTTGAAGCTTTGTATGGAAGGCTGTGCAAATCTCTCGTTTGTTGGTTAGAGACTAGGGATAGGTTAGTTCTTGGCCCAGATTTGGTTCGGGAAGCTGCAAAAAATATTGAGTTAATTCGAGCCAGAATGAAGGAAGCTCGGTCTAGGCCGAAGAGCTATGTTGAAAAGCGATGGAAAGACTTAAATTTCTCAGTCTAGATCACATTTTCCTCAAGGTATCACTAATGTAAGGTGTTAGCAGATTCGAAAAATTAGGAAAGTTGGCATCAAGATTCGTTGGATCATTTCCTATGGTAGAAAAGATCGGAAAACTCGCATATGGGGTAGAGTTACCGAACAGTTTTGTAAGAATCCACGATGTTTCCATGTTTCTCATCTAAAGAAGTGTGTTCTAGATCTAGAAAATACTATTGCACCTAAAGTGTTAGATGACTTAGTCGTATAACCGGATATGACAATAGTTAGGAAGCCAGTTCATATAGTCGCAAGAGATGAAACCAAGGAATACGACAGATTAGTTAAAATCCAGTGGAGTGACGACGAGAGAGACTGTACTGGGGAAACAGATGGCATGATTAGAGACGCTTATCCTAACTTGTTTCATGGTATGTTTTACCATTATGATTGATTTGTATGAGTACATTATCGTAATTTGGAGGATGAAATTCTTTAAGGAGGGGAGTCTGTAACACCGCTAATTTTTAATAACATTATTCAAGAGATTTAATTAGACAAACTAAATATAATAATATAAAGGTTAAATGGTAAAGAGATTGAGATTTGTGAAAGCATAAGGTAGCGTGCCTAAATGCACGAACAAATGAAAATAAAGAAGTAATATGACAAAGGAAACATAGGAATAGGTTATATTCCTACACCCTAAACCCTTAAGCCACTTCCATTTCCAATATTCAAAAATTATGTAACGGTCCGTAATTTTTGATAATTAAAATATTAAATTAAATAAGTATTATAATTTGATGTCGCGGGAAATAAAAAATTTAAGATTCAACAATGGAAAAAATAACTGAAATGTAATGTAATAATGTTGATATGAGTTAATGGATAACTATTTTAATATAATTTCAATTAATTGAAATTGTTATAAAGATAAAATTTGGTTATAAGTGGAAATAGGGAAATTAACCAAATGTTGTATCAATTAGTGAGATAGTATGTAATTGATTGTAATTGGATAAAATCAGTGCTCTATAAGTAGTTATAACATTTGTTTGTCGATAGTAAACTTATAAATGTGATTAAATTAATTAAAAGGTGGCAATTGCTATTTGTTACCCATTTATTTAATCTGTTGGATTAAATTGGAAATCAATTGCAATTAAATCAAATTAAATATTGCAGTTAATGTAAAATAAGATGATAACTGTAGGATATTGATATAATAAAATGTAAAGCAATGTTAATTATATCCATTAGATAATGATTGATTGAATAAAAAGATTGAAATCAAATTTAATCATATTATTTGAATTTAAAATTATAATTAATGGGTTTACTGCAATAGAAATTAAACACTGTAATTAGTGCAATAATTAACATTGAATTTGACATAGGAAATTGGTTTTAAAAAGATTTTTAATTTCTGTATAATTAGAAATGATAAAATTTGTTAATTATAAAAATTGAATCGAATGGTGATTTAATAATAATTTATTTAATTAACGTGAAAAATAGCGATTTTGGCCACTATCTCGGATTTCGACGAAAATAGTTTCATCGGATTCGTAATGGTGAATTGTTATAGGATTTCAAGTTTTGTAGCGATCAGACTTGTCGTTCGATCATGCGGACTCGAAACGCGTAGAATTAATTTAATCGAATTCAATTAAAATAAGAAGATTTTAAAAGCTAACTTCTTTATACGATAAAATTTGGGCTTGAAACCTGTTCCATTGAGTTTAAAAATATCGAGAACATTTATTTTGATATATAGGATGACTTGCTTTCGTTTCGAAAGCAGTACGGCTTTTCGGGTCATTATTGTCGTTTCGAACTAATTCGATATCTTGTTCTTTCTAATCGGGACGTTGTCCATATAAATAGTTTTGTTCAATCCCCAGTAGCCTTTTTATTTCTCATTACCGTATGTACTGAAATTTCTATCTTTTCTCTCTTCTCAATGGCTGAAAACCTAATTCCCAAATCCAAATTCAAATCAAAATCAATTTCAAAAATTCAAACTCCTCAAAGCATAGCAAATTATATACCATCGGAAAGCTCTCGACGAGCGTAATCCACTACAACGATTCATTTTTCAATTGGATGCACCGTTTGACTAGAAATCAAGATTGAACCTCGACCATCGAAATTTGGTTATCACGATCTAACGGTGGATCTTCACTCGATCAACGATCGGGAGGTGGCGTTGAGAAGGCGGTGTCGAGCCAGTCGCAGATCTAGGGTTCATTTGTCGTGATGGTCATCTAGTTCGCCAGAATTGCCAATTATGAAGGCATGGTGGCAGTTCATCCCTGATGGACCGGAGGTGGCAGCAACTTAGTCGTTGGTGCAGCTAAGCGTGAGTTTTCAGATGGTGGCCTTTGATCGATTTGAAACTGGGTGTGGTGACTGTGTTTTTCAGATGAAGGCGGCAATAGGTTGTAGTCTCATATGAGTTGGATTGAGATAGGGTGCCTGTATGCTAGGGCTTCTCACATGATTTACTGATGTGGTATGTTCGTTAACATTATTTTTATTTAATTTAGATTCAAACTCATAACCTCTAATGTTAATAACTTTTACATACGAGATCAGATTTATGTGCGCTTTTCTCCGTTGCGATCATATCAAATTTTTTGATATTATGGAACTAGTTTGGAAAAATTCTGAGACTATTGAATTTTGGGCCTTTATTTGGATTTCAAATCGATTTGAAATCAAAAGGTGAGTGGTTTAACCCACTCACAACTATTAAATTGTCTTATGTTAGTTAAATTAAATTTATGATGTGACTAAAAGTTGATTTACTATAGTTTGATATATTTAATTTGTCATTCTAGTCAAATCTGAATTTGTTGAATATATTTGCCATTTAATAATAATATTAAATTTTATTTTCCCAATTTATACCTATTAATGATAATCAGTTATCTACTGATGTTTACTAGTTGATTTGAAAGATGATTTTGATGGATGTTTGATTGTTGATATTTGATGACTGGATGTTATATTATATTATTATAGCACTGCAAGTTCCCTATGGGTTGAAATGTTACATGCTCGAATGAACGATAGATTAGGAAAAAATCATTATGTGTTGAAATGATAAACACGAGCGATTTTAGGGATTTTGAATATTAATTTAACAATGCGGGTTGAAAAGATATATACCCATAAATTCAAAATTATTGCGGATTGAAATGATAAATATCCGTATCACTTAACCATAGGGTAGAAAATTATATACAAACACCGGATTGGTTAAGTTAAATGATTTTAAATCCATAAAATTTGAATTCAGTTAAAAGATATTTTGAAATATAATTTGACTTATATAAACTGAATTATTTTCAAAATCCAAGTTTTAAATGTTGAAATTGTAGTTGGTTTAATGAATTGTTTAAAGGAATAAAAATGGAAATTTCAAAGTAGAATTTGAAATATAACTGAAATTTATCGGAATTGATTTATTGGAAATGTTTGAAGATTTAAACTTTGAAATATATGAAATTGAAGTGATTTAAAATTGTAGTTCAACCATGGATTTATAATCAATATAAATTGAGATGGTTTAATGAAAATTTAACTGAAGTTTAAATTCGAGTTGGTGATTTGAAATCTGGATAAAGTCCAGATTTCTTAAAATGGCAGAAATAGTTTATTTTGATATCAATTTCAAACTTAAGTATTTAATACATACTGTTCGAAGATTTATTATTTTAAAAAGATCCTGATTTTTAAGTTTTCAAACTATTAAACTAATTAAATCTATTTTCAATTATTTTAAACTATTTTTAATTAGTTTAAACTATTTTAATTTATCTTAACCTATTTTAATCTATTTTAACCTATTTTAAGCTAATTAACCCATTTTATTCTATTTTAAATCTATTTACTCTATTTTAAATCTATTTAATCCATTTTAAATCTATTTAATCTATTTTAAATCTATTTAATCTATTTTAAATCTATTTAAACTATCTTAAATCCACCTAAACTATTTTAGTCTATTATATTTTAAACTATTTTAATTATTTTAAACTATTTAAACTTTTTTAAAACTATCTAAACTATTTTCAAAAAAAAAGGGCACAAAGTTGGACTGCTATATTTAAGCCCTTGATTTAAAAGAGAATATGGTTAAACGATGTTATAACCTAAGTTAGGATTTAAATGATATTTTCTAGTGAAATGACATATTTGATTTAATATGATGATTTTGAAATAAAATTTAACCTATTTTGTCAATATAATTTCGAAAGTGATATATTTGAATCAAATATGTTATTTTGATATCAATTATGAATTGACTTTTGAAATAAAAAGAACCATCCGGTGTGAAATAAGCACTCGGTTTTTAAAGAGATTGGGATCAGATATTGTCACACTCTCTGCCAATATCAAAATCCACTTTAACAACTGTGTACATGGTGGAAATTCCAGAATGAAGTAGGATGGTTGGCGAACGATTCTATATGAGGTTTTTACGTAGCCGTGACTCTCGTGATTCAACTTGAAGTGGCTAAAACAGATGCTATATCAGGCCAAGTGAGGTCGCTTATCCAATTGAGCACATTTCTTCGATACCATATTATGACTTTAGATTAATTTGGTGGCCACCCATCGATTTTTGATTATGGGAGTGTGTTTCGAGGTGGGCGGTTGTAGCTGCTATGCGTTACCACCGGTCCAGTAGTGAAAACGATAGAATCCTACCCTGGCATTACCTTGCGTGCCTTGTCACATACCTTATCGCGCCTATTATGAGTTCGGTTTGTACCGCACCTATGGAGTGCTCACTGTGTAAACCTCCAGTTTACGAAGGAGCTTATAGTATCTGTATAGACTACGAGAATATATAAAATGTGTTAAGGGGGGTATGGGTAATGCTTAAAGCTATTTTAATACTTTACTACAAACACTATTATAATAACATATTTTACTATGTATGTAGATAGTTTAACGGATCCCAAGGAGATAGGAATCCCGACCAACTCTTAACACTCACGTTAGACATAGGATAAGAGATGTCAAACCCCGTAAACATCTCTGATGCCGTTACACTCCTATTTATTTACTGTTGATTTAACTTACATAAGATCTTGTAGTTCTAACTCGAGTGTTTTATCTTTTCAATTCACTTGGGTCAGCCTTAGCTTTTCAGTGTATCGACGACCTTATTTTTGGAGGATGAAAATGAAGATTTTGTATTATTATTATTATTATTATTTATTATCTTTTATTCCACTACATCATGTTGTTCCACTGCATTGTTATTTATTTCTATTGTATGTAACTCTGATTCTATATTGTAAAAGTGTAATCAAATGTTATTTGCAAAACAGCTTCATGAATTGTTATTTGATTATTATATTTCGTCATTCCGCTGTGAGATTCTGTGTTTGTTTATTTCTTTCTCTTCTTTTCTTATTTACCCCATAACAATCCTCTCTTTTGAATGGTTTGAGTTTGACATGTGTGGTTTATTGTCGATTTAAATGATCTAAAATGGTGGGTTGTTACAAATAAAAGCTAAGTACCAAGCTTGGCCGGCCACCATTAAAAGAAATCAAAGGGATGATAAACAAGACTTCAAAAAGGAAGCTTGATCAAATTAGTTCTAAAGCAAATTTCAGACTCTTTAACACAAGCTAAATTTGAATAATAGATTACATAAGACCCATGGTATTTTGCAAATGATTTTGCCATGTTTTGATTTTTTAAATGGACATATATGCTTGTTGATGATTTAGGTTATTTCATATAGATTTTATGATAAGGTCTGATTTGGAAAACTTATTATATGACATCCAAACGACTTGCACTTTTCCGATAAGGTTAGAAATATTATTTTAGATATGGGTTTCAATTTTCATAATTTTTTGAATTATTATGGATTTATTATGAATTTTGTAGTAAAGAAAATGGTTAAATTGGGTTTGAATTCATTACGGCTTTTATATGCTAGCTTTGAGTTAGAAATTTAAATAGGAATTTTTAGTGAATTTTCCTAATTGTTTTACTAATTATATAAAAAATTAAGGTATGGGACTTAAATGTTTTATATATTTAAAATAGGAGAAGAGACAATTTTCTAAATGTTTTAAATTTTAAAATGCTAAATTCGGCAGCACTTTTAGAAAATATTTTTGAAAAAGAAATTGGCAACCAATTACACGATGACAAATAAGCAAGTTAGTTAGAAAAATATCACTTTAAAACAAAAGAAAACAGTTCTTATCAAGGTTTATTGTTTCACCACTATTGGCAGCTGTCTTTCAACTTCATACTACCGCCTCCATCATAGTCAAAACTACCACCTCCATCATAGTCAAAACCAATATACATGGTATCAATGCCTTGGTACGTAGTGGATTTGAGTTAGGTGAAAGGTATAAGGTCGAAATGTGGTTTTGAAGGGGCGAGAGCTTTTTTGCTTTCAAAAGAAAAGCCGCTTGCTTTGCTTTCAAAAGATTGGTTTCGAAAGAGTTTTAATATGGCTTTCGACAGAGGTTGGCACCTTTTGTTTTAAACATGCTTTCGACAGGATCGAAACACTCATTGCCGCATTCTATCTTTCGACCCAGTTGAGGCCGCTTTGCCTTTAAACATTGGTATCGAAAAGGTTCTTTCGCTTCCAAATAAGAAGCCACTTCTCTATTCTTTTGAAAGGGTTGGTGTCGAAACCACCTACTTTCTTTTAATTAGAAAATTGCTTTCAGAAGTGTTGCTTACGGCCTAGTTTTTTAAGACCATTTGTTCTATTGAATGATAAACCCATAGATTTCGAATGGAATGGTTTTAAATGGTTTAGAAACTATGTTCCACAAGCTTTTACTTGAACCCAATGCTTTCGAAAGGTTTGTTAAAAGTAAAGGACTTTAATGCTTTCAAAATGTTTAAACTAAGGTTTCGAAAGGGAGGTTTCCAAATGATCTGAAAGGTAATTATATGATTTAAATGGAAGGTTTCCAAATGATCCGAAAGGTAATTATATGATTTTAAGTGGAAGGTTTCCAATGCTTTCGAAAGGCAAGTTTAAAGAGTTTTGAAAAGAGAATGTCTAAGGATTATAAAGGTTTCAAAGGGATAACTTCAATGGTTTCGAAAGGTTATTATAAAGGTTTCCAAAGGTATGTTTTGGCCTTTTGGCCTACGGTTTCAAGGTATAGTAGTTAATATATTTCGAAAGGGTACTTTCAATGGTTTCAAAAGGGTTGTTTAAAGTTTTTAAATAAAGGTTTCGAATGGTTTACCTTGGCTTTATGGCCTAAGATCTTTTAAATTAAAAAGGATTTTAACTTACTTTGGAGTGATAGATAACCCACAATATATTTCATCAACATTGTTTTAGTAAATTATTTATATAACATGGAAAAGAGATTTGAGTAAAGCAAAGAGTATAGTTTGACTTAAAAATTTAAATCAATTTTCTAGAAATGTTTTCAAGGAAAAATTTGATGGGATAGTTGACCCTAAGTAAATGACTCAGATATTATAATACCAGATGGGACAGGCATATGGATGCACCCTATACTTTAGCTAGTAGCCCCTAGCAAATATAAGTCCAAAATTCTAGTGTGCAGGGCTTTTTCATAGGTAAGACTAAAATGATGTTACGCACAGAAAGGAATATACAGGAAAGATAGGATATTCGTGAGCCCGCAAAACCATTAGGATCAGTTTACCCTAGTAGAAGTAAGCTAGGGACAGACCATCCAGAAGTGTGTCTTATAGAAGTTTGATTATTTTTTATGTCTAGTAGGTATGAGTCGGCCAAAGGTTAGTAGTTAGCCAAACAAAACTATATTGTTCGGATAGATAGTCCATTTATTATCTTACTTTTATGCATATATGATATTTCTATGATAGCTTTAATCAATTTGATTGTAGGATTTTGGTTTGCAAAAGATATGTTTTGAAAAGAGATATTAGTAAGGGGAAATCTGTTCCGCTAAGCGGCATGGTCTCACTTATTATCAAATAACCGAGATGCATTGTATTATTCACAACAGGCTTTATATCTGGCTCTAAGTTTATGTTTTTCCCTTAAACTCTCGGGTGCTCAAAATATGATTTGAATAGATTGAGAGCTAAGGTTTTACAGATTTAGTAAGTTGGACGAATAAAGCTTCTGAAGACGTGCAGGAGTGCTAACTTTATATATAAGCCATTTTGTTTTATTTCTGCTATTATGTATTAAAATTAAGATATCCATTTAGTATTTTGATCATCCAAATGGGCATCTTTATATGTCGCTCTTGGCGTAATTTGTAATAATTATATTTAATCAAAACCTGGAAACCGATTATAGGATTATGTAATTTGAATGTGAAATATCTCATTGAAATGTAATCAGAAAAGTTGTTTTAATCTATGTTGTTTTTATTTCACATTCAAGTGCTTCTGATATTATGGATACCGTTAACATTACCGTATTTTTTCATCGAAAGTTAATACTATAGATGACTGTAGCATCTGTAGCGTTTAGCTTAGGGTCAAAAAATATGGGATGTTACACATTTTCAAGGAGAGGCCTCAAAACTAGTGGGAGAATGTTGTTGTTGAGACTGGTATTGTCCTAACAATTTTAAAAGACGCTCCAAGAAAAAGTTCATTTCTGAGGCAGAATAGGGAGTAGAGCTAGAAAAGTTCATTCATTTGGAGAAAGGTGACCATTGTTTCTTGGAGTATGTAAATGAGTTTAATTAGCTGGCAAAGTATGGTTTAGAACTTAATAATACGCAAGTGAAGAAGGCGATGAAGTTTGCTAAGGGGTTGAATCCATCTTTAAGAGGTATTGCTTTGAGCCATGCACTTATTGGAACTACTTTTGAGAGCTTGGTTGGGATAGCGTTGTTGAATTCAATTAGGAAGGAGGAACCTAAGAAGGAAGAGGTGAAGCTATTTCAGCAAGACCACCGTAGAAGTGGAATGAGAGCTCAAGGAAAGATAAAGAAGACAAGGTTTAAGTGTAAGAAGTGCCTAGATAAGGGCATTTAGCAAGAGATTGCTGGGCGGGCATTGCAAAGATCAAATGCTACAACTTCAACCAATTTAGGCACATGAAGAGAGAGTGTCCGAGTGCACATAAGGCTTCTACCCAAGTGTTCCATCATATGCACTAGATGTTATTCCTAGCACGAGTGCTACTCGAGTTATGGATAAGGGGAAGAAGATTGTCATAGAATTTATTTTAAATCTTTCTGATTCATCCATTCGTACCTTATTTGACATTGAAGTATCATATTCATTTATTGCAAGTAGACTAGTAGATGAATTGCACCTAAACTAGCATAGTTACAGACCCTACAATAACATCGAACCTTGTTGGAGGATTGACTCATTTATCCATGATTTGCAAGGGTTTTAAGTTGTATGATTGTGGTGTTGAATTCAATTGTGATGCTTTTTTTGGGAATTTTTAGGTTTATTTTAATTTTGGGAATGGACTATACGACTATGTATGGAGCAGTGTCAGATTGTGATAGAAAGGTAGTTTGATTAGGTAGTTGTAGTGTGCATAGCCTTGAGGTTTACTATGACCCTAGGAGTTTAGTAATGTTGAGTTACTTATAGTCTTTAGACCCGTCACTTGATGAATTAGCTTCAGTACCAATAGTTTGTGACTACTTAGATATTTTTTTAAGTTTGTGGTCTTCCTACTAGTAGGGAGATCGTATTATGAATTTATCTTGAAGAGAGTGCTAGATCTATTATCTTACCTCTTAGGCATATGGCCTCTAGAGAAAGACACAAGCTAAATAAGCAAGTGAATGTAGTATTAGAGAAAGGCTTTATTGATAGGAGTATTTTAGAGTGGGGAGCACCAATTGTCTTTGCTACTAAAGCATACTGATCTTTAAAGTTTTGTGGCAATTATCATGAGCTAAATAAACCGAAAAATAAGAATGATTATCCAATTGCCTATATAGATTATCTCATTGATTAGTTAGTTGGAGCAAAGGTATTCTCTCAGCTTGGCTTGGCTATCGGATTCTATCAGTTGCATATAGCCAAGTATGGTATTCAAAAAACTTCTTTTCTTACACCTGACAGACTTTATGAGTGGTTAGCCATGCCATTAGGACTAACCAATCAACCAACATGTTTATTTGACCGTATGAGTAAATTTTTTAGAGGGTAGCTAAAATGGTTTGTGGTGGTAATCATGGATGACATACTTATCTATTCGAGAAGTAGGGAAGAGCGTGTGTTACATTTAGGAGAATTGCTCAATACTCTCCGTAGGCATAAGATAAAGGCGGAATTTTCCAAATGTCACTTTTGGCCTAAGAAGGTTTGCTTTCTAGGACTTGTGTCTTCGAGCATGGACAAGCGATTGATCCAAGTAAAGTTGTTGCAGTACAGGATAGACACGTACAAAAGAATGCTACGGAGATGAGGAGTTTTCCTAATTTGGTTGGCTACCATAGGAGGTCCATTAACCACTTCTCCAAAATTTCTGCACCGTTGACACATCTTACCAAAAAAAAATTAGTTTTCTCTTGGAGCTCAACATATGTATAAGCTTTTATTAAGCTGGGGGATTTGTTGACTAGGGCACCATTTTTAGTACTCTTTGATGTTGCGAAGGCATTCACAATATATACCGATGCTTGTTGTAAAGGATTAGGTGTAATGTTGATGTCGGAGGGTAGAATCATTTGTTATGCTAATCGACAATTGAAGGTAAACTAGAGAAACTATCCAACCCGTGAAATTGAGTTAGCAGCTATTGTCTCCACCTTCAAATCATGGAGGCATTACCTATAGGGAAGATGTTTGCGTTATTCATTGATTATAAGAGTCTCTGAAGTATTTATTCTCCCAAAAAGATTTGAATTTGAGGCAACGGTGGTAGATGGAGTCTTGGCATCGCATTTCACAATCTCATAAATTCAAGGCAAGAAAAATATTATAACAGATGCCTTGAGTAGGAAGAAGACGATGTTGAGCACTATGTTTTTGGAATAGAAGCACTTAGAGTTCATTTCTAAATTTGATTTCCGACCTTCATTGGACATTACTTTGGGACTGGTGGTGGCTTGGATGTTCAGACTTCACTTATGGACCGCATTGGTCCGAGTTGGAAGCAAGATAGAGTTACTAGATATTTTTTAGAAGTTGAGTAGAGGAAAGCATTTGAGTCATTTGGATCACTATTTCATTGATTCTAATGGATGGTTACAAAAAGATAGTAGTTTGTGTGTCCCTTTTATTAAGGAGTTGGTAGACATGACACTTGCAGAGTCCTATCGTTCTAAGATGAATATTCATCCAATTGGTGACAAAATGTATCGTGATATGAAGAGAGTCTTTTATTGGCCGGGTACGAAGATGCATGTAGCAGAGTATATTTCCAAGTGTGTGACTTGCCAGAGGGTAAAGGTGGATTAGAAGAAGCTTGGTGTATTATAACAACATCGGATACTTCACAGTGGAAATGGAAAGTATCTCTATAGACTTTTTTGATGAGCTACTTAGGAGTAGAAGGGGGAATAAGAGTGTTTGGGTCAGAGTCGACCGACTAACTAAATGCACTTAATTTATTCCAGTTAGGAGCACAAGGATAACAACATCATTGGCAACTTTGTACGTGGGAGAGATGGTTTGGTTGCATGGAGTTTTTCTAGCATTATTAGTGACCAAGATCCATTTTTCACTAGTGAGTTTTAGAGGAATCTTCAGGAGGCTTTAGGCATTGAATTAAATTTGAGGGCTGTTTATAGCCCACGGTTACATGGACAGGCTAAGAGGGTGAATCAAGTATTAGAGGACTTGCTTCGAATGTGCTTTTTGAATTTTGGAGGTTCTTTGGAGGATTACTTTCCATTAGTAGAGTTTGTGTATAATAATAACTATCAGGCTAGTATTGGGATGGAATCGTTTGAGGCTTTGTACCGGAGACTCGTAGATCACCGTCTGATTGGTAGGATGCTATAGGTAAAATCATTCTTGGACCTGAGATGATAAGGGAGACTTTGGAGAAAATAGACTTGATCTACAGGAGGATGAAGATTGCCCAAGGTAGGCAAAATCCATATGCTGATAGGAGACGTATGGAGTTGGAATTCGCAGTGGGCGACATGGTCTTTGTCAAGGTATCACCACTTAGACATGTTATGAGTTTGGTAGTTTGGAAAAGTTAGCACTATGGTTTGTGGGGACTTTTCAAATCATGAAGGGAGTAGGAAAGTTAGCTTATAGAGTGAAGCTTCCTGAAAAGTTGGTGGGGGTTCACAATATTTTTCATATGTCGCACTTGCGAAAGTGTTAACATGATTTAGCTACTATGGTCAAGTCGAGTCAATTGAAAGAAGTTGAGGTGGAGAGTGAATCACTTGTTCACCGTACACCTATTGAGCATGGAACAAAATTATTCCATAATAAAGTAATTAATTTCGTTAGTCCAATATGGAGACGATCAATCAAAGAGTATGTGGGATCCTGAGAAGAAAATCTAAGCTACTCATCTAGAGCTCTTTTTTGGTATGTTTGCATTTAAAATTAGTTTAATTATTAGTGCACGTGGTTTTAGCTTAGGATATTCCATAAGCAAGAACGTTTGGATGTTAGGCATGGTTGTGAACGTGTTGCTAGGATATGTGCTGGATGATGGTTACAAATGGATGAATTTTATTAGTTAGCATTGCAAATTTGGGTTGATATATTTAGGTTAGCCAACAATACACACCACTTTACCTATTTTGTATTATTAGTTATATGCATATGGTTGTTTCATTTTTCATATGTATTGAATGGTTTCTCATCTATATAGAATTGAAAGTATAGGATATTGCATACATTTTGGACACATGACAAAAGAACTTGCATTTCAAGAGGTCGACTAGTTCCGAAGACCACCTAATTTTACCGCACCTATATGTTCATATGCATTCCATACATATATATACTTACTGCATTAGAAATTTTGATTTTAAGGGCGATGTCTGCATATGGTCGATGGTTGAGTAGATGATTGTAGATATTGGTTGTATGAGCGAATTGCATTTTTTCCCATCCTTAGATATTTCAAAGATGGAACACTTTAATGGGAAGAATGTAATACCATGGACATTTTAATAATAAATTGAAATATAAAATAACGATAAAAATATATATAGAAGCAAAATAATAAATTTTCACAAACAATGGAATTAAACCTCAAGACCTATGCCAGTGCGTTCGGTATGTCATTCATAGTTAAGAAACATATATAATTTGTTAAATTTGATAAACCGAGTCAAAAACAATGAAAAGTACGAGTAGTTGCAGTTTTGTAAATATGGATTTTGAGACTAAGTTAGAAAACCTTGGTTTCAGCTAAAAATTAGACTCTCAGCTCCACTATTTCTTATCCAAACCCTATCTATCACTTGTGCGTACACTTCTTCTTTCTCTCTTTCTCTCCCAAAAACTCCCCAATCTAAATAAAATCTTCTATCTCTTCAAAAACGTCTACATCAAAACAATAATAATATAAAGGCAAGTCAAATTATAAGGAAAGAATCAAGACTAAAAGAAGCAAAGAAAAGAAGGGCGATTCAAATCAAGCTAGGAGAAAGATAGCTTTAAAAACGTGATTCAGTTGATTACAACGTTTATATTGATCATAAGTAATTGAGTTCCATTATGATTCTAAATAATTTGTAAATGTAATTATTGAATCTGAATAATAATTCTAACTTAGATCTAATTTGTACCACCAGTTTAGCAATGAATTAAAATGAATGACAATAGCAGGAAACCCTAGTTGTTTTTTTAATAGAATAATTATTGAAAAAGGAAAACAGAACAGACTAGTGAAATTCACGTTGAATCTATGGAGATAAATTTTTATTGCTAACGTTTGGTTTGGTTTGGATAAACGAAAAACCAAATACCCTTTATTTCACCTTGAAATGATTTTATAATTTAAAAAATACATAGAATTTTCATTGAAAACACCATGGTGGCTTTAAATAAAAAAAGTATAAAATATACATGAAAATCATAGAAATTAACAAGTTAAATTCGTGCAAACATGGGTATTGATTTTACATAGGAATCTCCTTTAAAATAAGTCTTTAAACCTACATTCGAAATCATGATGAAGATGAATGAAAATAACCAAAATAAACAAATTATAAAAATCTAAAGATGCCAACCAAATATCCGAAAACAAAGATCAAATATCTAAAAATTCAAACCAAACATCAAAATTAGGGGTTAGATGTTTGGATTTTGGACACTTCAAATCTTAGAACAAGTAGTTCGAATTTGACTTGATTCAAACGTCCAAATCCTTTTACAAACACTTGGAATTGAAGTCAGACGTCTTAGAAAGGGAGTCGGACGTATGAATATCTGAAGGTTATTTCTTTATATATATGTGTGTGTTCAAACGTCTGAATTTTATTTTTAGGATGTCTGAATTATTTCAGCAAGTCCAGGTTGAATCTAGATTTGGTGCAGGTCAAGTAGGGCGAATAAGTGAACTTGTCCCCATTTTCTCGACTGTTTGGAGTTTGCATAGCTTTATGGAGCAGGTGCAATGAGTAGTATCATTTCATGGTAGGTGTAATGTGGAACTCAATAGGGCGATCATTAGAAACACAAGCAGAAGCTCTTATTGTTATCGGGGCATACCTAGTCACATGGTAAACATGTAGGAATCGAGGAAGTGAAAAGAGGCATCCACACAGTAGGGCTACACAGTAGGGCAACTGTTGGGTCTACGGGTAAATTTCTATTGCTAACCCACCTTTTTTGGCAAGACCTTGGACAGACAGATTTAACTAAAATGATTGCTCGGCTGTTGAAGATGGAATACGACAGGTTCGAGTCGACTGGACAGATAGATAACGTAGCACGCTTGGAAGATGGATATTGGATTGAACGGAGTGGGTCGGCATAGGCTAGTAGCTTGGTGTAGTAGTATGGATCGGACGAGAAGTGGAGAAGATGCATGGTTCGATCAAGATGGGGTCGTTTGGTCTGGAAGTTGTCGGTCGTTTGGCATGGGAGACTCGGTCTGAAATTTGTGGGTCGTTTAGCATGGGATGCACGGTCTGGAAGTTGTGGGTCGTTCGGCATGGGCTGCTCAGTCTGGAAGTTGTGGGTCGTTCGGCATTAGTGGCTCGGCATTGATGGCCCGGCATTGTGGTTTGGTCAAGGTCGCTCGGCATTGAGGTTCGTCGTTGTGGCTCGGCATTGTGGTGGCACGGCTCGGCATTGGTGGGGTGGTTCGGCATTGGAGGTGGCTCGGTATGGTTTGGGTTGGCAAGATGATGTGGGTTGGCTTCGATCTGGACTTCGTGGTTCGGTCGACATATGTGGCTCAGTGTGGTTTGGGTCAGCAAGATGATGTGGGTGTTAGCTCGGCCAAGGTCTTGGTGTGCCCAGATTAATCAGGAGGCCCAACTACATGGATTTTCCTATAAGTACAACGTGTGGGTCTCCAGATGGGAGATCTTTCCTTCTCGGCTCTCCGATTTTTTATCTTCAAAGGCTAAGGCTGCTCTACCAGTTTGTAACTGTAATTGATTCTAACATTAATAATAACGAAATTTACAGAGTGGACGTAGGTCGGAGTCAGCAGAACCACTATAAATTCTATGTCTTACTGCTTTCATATTAAATTTGCTGTTCTTTATATTTATACTCTCTACATATATTATGTCTGCGAGCTGTGACTGGTATTTGGTGCTTTCATTTGGATTTAGGTGTTAGTGATCAATTTTGGAGCTAACAACTATAGTGATTTTCTTAATTCTTCAGGGTAAACGATAAAGGGCACAAAACATGGCTGCTATTAAGAAGTTGGCACGAATGCTTAGGTAGGCCATAAATCTTAGAGGTAGTATACTCGGCGTGAGCCCAAGCATTGCAATATTTGCTCAGCGTGTAAGTGTGATATACATAGTTCGGTAGTGAGAATGTTAACCCAATATTGTTTAGGGAATTATTTATCGGGACCGTATGCTAGGAATTAACCTTGATTTATTAAGCGTTGGTTGTTCAACCCTTGATTGGAAACCATTGTAAGTTTATTATGAGCATAAGTGTAATAAAAAACTCTTGACTTAAAAGAAACCAATCCTTTATATGTAATACTTAAACATAAATAAGCCCCTTAGGCCGTCTAGGTTACAATGAAGCTAATTGCTTGTGAACACATGCTTTGTAATAAAATTCATTCACCATACTTTGTATGATCCACTCCTTTTATTCCCCTTTTATACCCACCATAGGAAGACATGCCAATAGATGATTTGACCCAAACATACTACGTGGAGTAGGAGACTTGGCACCTAGAGTTATATTATTTACAATTACTCTCCATGTACTATTTATTTAATTATGTTCCCTGTTAGACACCATGTTGTTATTTGGGAACTTTTGTATGTTAGTTCTTGTATGGACTACGTTATATGGAGACTGTTACCTAATTTGCTTTATTTTCAGTATTTATATTTTGTCTTCTTCTGTTGTGAGATTTGAAAGTGTCAAGTAATGTTTTAAAATCCTGATGGCTTGCACTTCTTGGCACGATGTAAGTTCAAAAGTTAATTTTAGGCTTTGATTCGTGAGTACCAAGGTGCGGTTGTCATAGGGTCACCGACTTGCACCATAATAAGTACACGATCGTATCACCATCGAACAATTCTATAGTAGAGCAAATATATCAATCTATCTCTATACAACAATCCATGTTAAACTTATTCCTCCTTGGATTTTTATTATCCATTCCTAATGCAATATATTTCAAGTATATTTCATTTTAAAGGTTCACTCCTAGGTTTTGAAGTTTATCTAGTTCAACGGAAAATCTTTCAATTACTTCATATATAAATCCTTAATCATCATTAAGACTTATCAAAGATTAAATAATGATTATAGAAAGAATCATTCATACTGTAATTATGTTTACATATGTTGATTTTATTTATTTTTATCCCATTCTTAGTGCAAATTTTCATCTACACCAACACCCTGAGGTTCGAAGGTATAGCTCCGGAATCTAGTTGGAATACTTAACCCGATGAAGAGATTATCGAGATGTGATTTAATCATGCTTAGGTCATGAAATGTTAGACCATAGAGTCACAATAACAAATGTAGAGAAGGTAAAGTGCATAACGTAAAAAACACCGAGACTTTTATAGTGATTCAGGCCAAAAGTCCCTACATCCACTGTTCTTTCCTTATTTAGTCACTCTTATGTAGCAGAGAGGCTTATTACATTAAGTTTATACATTTTCGCCATTAATGAATAGAGCTCTAATATAGGAAAGTACAATAATATTTTATTTCTTGATTCTTTTTCGTACTAAAAGATCCTTGCACCTTAGGATTGCCGCTTATTTATAGCCAGTATGTCATAATGCCGTCGGTGGAGAGCCTTCTTCTTGGATTTCTAGAGTGGCCTATTGAGTGGCTATGACTTGAACTTATTCTGAACATCTAACGATGCAACTTACAAGGCGCAGATTGGTGACTTATTTCCCATGCAGGTGGCCTCTTGTATATGAGATGTACATTGTCCCATTGGCTGTCTTGGCCATTCATTCTTGCCACTACAAATTGATGTTTTGGGCTTCGAACATGTTGATGGGCTACTTCTTTGGCTTGCGGTATCACTCTGTCGATACAAGCTCATTCCATTTAGTCCTCATACATTAAAACAACTTAATTCTTGTAATACATAAAATTAGAGGGTGTAGAACTTTTCATAATCTTTGTTTGTATTGTTGAGGAATTTTGGAGTAATACATGCCCCTCAAAGTTAACTTCATATAGAAATATGAAGCGAGCTTTGATGTACTTGGGTATAGTTCATTTTTCTTAATTATCTTTCGGGCATAGTTTGCACTATTTGTATTAAAGAGATCATGGCACTTAATTCTGAATGAAGGAACTGTGATAATGAGAGAACAAATCTTTAACTTGAGTTGGATAAACATACCATCTTGCTTAAGGTCGGACTAAATTTGATGCCCAGAGGTGAAGACGAAGCTTGTCACTTAGTAAAGTGATGAATATTTAAAGGTTTTTAAAGCCAAAAGGCGAACACTTAGTTTGGATTGTGAGGTCGAAACTTTTGAAAATTGCACCTGCCACTTGAAGCCATCTAAACTAAATGGTATGCGAAATTGTTTAAGCATTGAAAGGTGAAATCCTATTTGAGACGGTGAGGTCAAAACTTTTGAAATCGTTTTTTTCACTTGAAGCCATCCAGGCTAAGTGATAATATAAATTGTTTGAGTGCCGAGAGATGAAATCTAATTTGAGACCATGAGGTCAAAACTTTTGAAATCATGCTTCTCACTTGAAGCCATCTAGGCTAAGTGGTAAGCGAAACTGTTTGATCTATGAGAGGCAAAATCTAATTTGAGACTGTGAGGTCAAAACTTTTGAAATCATGCCCATCACAGGCTAAGTAATAAGCAAAATTATTTGAACATCGAGAGGTGAAATCTAATTTGAGACCATAAGTCAAAACTTTTGAAATCATGCTCGTCACTTGGACATCTAGGCTAAGTGATAAGAAAAATTGTTTGATTGTCGAGAGGAGAAATCTAATTTAAGACCATGAGGTCAAAATTTCTGATATTATGCTCGTCACTTGAAGCCGTCTAGGCTAATTGATAAGCAAAATTGTTTGAGCATCGAGAGGCGAAAACTAGTTAGAGACCTGAGGTCAAGATAGTACTTGCAGCATGGAAATCATTAGTGACCATTTGTGACCAGACATTTGAAGGGATGGAATTTGATCATGCATTATATGTGAGTCCAGGTGTTGGTAGTTGATTGGTTATCTTCAAAATGTGTCCCTCTTTTCGTGCGCAAGGATGATTGCGTGTCTGATGAGGAAATTTCTTGATATTCCTTTTATGGACAGCCGTTAAACATGATCTATAGTGAAAATTTTCTCTCTCTTTAATCTGTATCGTTCCTTCTCAATATAAACAATCTTCCTTCTTTCTCTCATCTTTTTGCCTGTCCAAATTGTAAAACCGCCATTGATATTCTTCGAGCTTTCTTTGATTTTTCCTTTGACATCCACTCTTGAGCCAGTGAAAAAGTTTAATTTTATTATTCTTATTAATGCTGCTAATATCATCATCGATATTCTTCCTTTTATTGCTTAACCAAGAATTAGATTTGGGTTCTCATTGATTTTAACCTGCCTAATCCTTTTCTGAGGAAAATGTTGACTTTCTTCTTAATAATTAGATACCTTGCCCCTTCTCCTTGGGTTGGAAATGGATGCTCCTATCAAACCTTAGCAAGAACTCAACGAAGTATTGTCTTCTTATAGGATCACGAGAGTCGAGACAATCGCTCCTGGCTCAGGGATGTGTTTTAGTAAACCTCCAACGGGGTATTTTATACAGTCAATAGAATATTTAGAACACAAAATATTTTTTCCGTCTAACCCCTTTATTTGTTGAGGTCTTGGAACTTTATCGCATTAACCTAGTTTGAATTTTGGCTACTTCCAACTCAACTTTATCCGCTATGACGATTCTATACTCCGAAAAAGGCTATCATGATATATCCATTACCAATATCAATTACATGTTCAAGTTCCTAGAGTCTAAGTATACTGAGAAATTTCCCATGTACTTTGTTAAATTCTTTAGACCATCCCCTTTAATGGATCCATTTAGTAAAATAATGCCATGTCAGTGGTTCTTTGTTAAGGCCCTTTTCGATCGAGTAGTCACTTTTTTCAATAATGCCGATATGCCCTTGGATATTTTGCTTTCTTTTAATCTTATCCATATTAATCTATAGAGGGGTGATCTAACCTATAGCCTGGGGACCTACTTGCAATAATGAATTTGAATACCTACTTCCTTTGGGCCATTTGACAGTTGAGATAGATGATGGAACGGATAAAACAATCCTGCCCTTCTTGGTAGTGCCTAGGTCATGCTTCTTTTTTTAAATCTCAAATAGTGAGACCTGAGAAGAGAAGTGACCAGGCTGTCACAAATCAATTTAAGGTTAGGTATAAGGAAGTTATGAATATTCCATCTTTACAGCAATATCGACACTTGATTCTTACAGAAAGCAAACTGAAAGCTCAAGGTCTGCTACTTCCTTTCGTTAAATTTTCCAGACTTAAGCCCTCTAGGAAGTACAAGAAATCTTATGCCAAGTTGTTGATAGTGGAGAAGAAATCGAATCCAATTCTGGGGAAAGCAAGACTGAGGGTTTCACCCCTTAACCATAGACTAGCTTATTTTATGCTCTTATCACAATCTAGTCTTGATTTTGATTTTAGCCTTATCCCTTTCTCCTTGTTGCGGTGACTTCTTCTTCCAAGAAGGTCGGCTTCCTAGATAAGGGAAAGGGGGACAAGAAAAGGGCCAAGTTGTTGCTTCCTGATAAAGATACTATCAGCTCGAAGAAGCCAAAGGTCTCTAGATCCTTCAAACTCAAAACTTCCAAGGAAAAAAATTCAGGTCTGATAGTCATGAAGAACAAGCAAGCAATAGAAATCACAAGAGCTTCCTTTGAAGGTGACATTTTCTATGCCATCACCAGATCACATGCTAGACCGCCAACCTCTGCCCTAGGAATATGAAGAGCAATCGAGTATAGCCTCTAGGAGAGCATAAAGGTAGGAATGAATTTTTTCTCTTTCCTTTTTATGTAGGTTTATAATTCCAATATTTGTTCTTACTCTGTCACCTTTTTTTTATACTGTAGCAAAAATGTATGCCCTTCAATATAGGTGGCTGAAATGGAGGAGACAGTGGCTATTGCTGAAGCAATGAAAAAGGAGTATGCGGAATTCAAAGCTAAATTTCTGGAGGTGAATTCTCAAGTAGAGGAATCAGGTAGGACTTCTAGAGAGAAGGTTCATAAGATCGAGACTCTAGAAAAAGCCCTAAAGAAAAAGGATGAGATGCTGGAGAAAGCCGAGCCCGTGGGGTTGATAAAGAACTTATATTGTAAGAAAAGAGCACAAGAAGGAGGCCAGTAGATGTGCCTTTCAAGTCTTGTTTGATGCTTATGTTCACTATGGAGACCAAAACATATTTTTTCTCTAAGCTACCTTGGAAAAAATGTTGCCATAATAGAAGCCAACTTTGCTACAAGGTACGAGGAACATAAGAAGAAAAGGAGACCGAGGCCATTGTGGAGGATGAAGCCGAGCTCCCAGTAGAGGAGGAGGAAGCTGCTTCTACTGACGAGAAGGTACAAGGAGATGCTCCTAATAATATGTTTGATGAAGAAACGTATTGTAACTTGTCCTTGTAGTAATATAACTTCTATAACTTTTGGACTTGTACAATTTTCTGAATGGAACTTTCTTGATGACTTTATAATTTGAGTTACCATTTGACCTTATACGATGCGATTGTCACATAATATTTCAAGCTAGAATAGCTGATGTGGAGTTCTTCTTTATTTCCTATCTTTCTCTTTACTAACCTTAAGTTAACATTCCTTAGGATGTACCCTCCTAAACTACTCAAAAACTTAGCGAGATTACGCCTCTCTTTACCAATATTATGAGGACAAGGTAGCTGAACTTCGAAAGCTAAACGTAACTCTTAAGGCCTTTGAGATCAAGAGCATTTTCCTTGAATTAAAGCTAGGTCTGAAAATTAATAGCCGCTTTACCTCGGAGAAGAGTAAGCCCTAAACCAATATCTGACCTCGGGAGATGACATCGTCGTTCTTTGGAAAAGAGGCTAAGGATGATGTTGCGAATATATTCCTTCTAAGACTATGGAACTAAGATTGTTTTGGAGGGCCCCGACTTGCTACCTCGGCTTGCCCATACGGAAGGATCTCCTCCTTTCGTTTCATACTTTATCCTCTGATGCTCTTGATTTTATAATCTAGTTTTTGTAATATTATTTCTTTAGGCATTCTTCTTGACCTATCGTATGTAACGTCTTCTTAGACAGACTATATGTAGAAGGACTTTACTCTTTTCGATTTTATTTCTTATGTCGTCACTTTGAGTGTGCTTTAAAATCTTCTTTTTGTGGGGTATCTCCTGCCCCTATTATACTTCTTGTCGAAACAAGATCTCGGACCCAACCGAGTTCTATTAGTGGATCCTCGTGCGGAGCTAGCCTAGTGGCACAATCATGAGTTTCGTATTGTTCCAATCCCAATTTCACTCCCTTTTTTAATTTCTTCTTTGTTTATCAAGAATCTATTTAATACCTTAACTTAAGAACTTTTCCATAGCATTCCATCTTTTTTGGGAATCTACCCAACTCTAATCTTATTGTGCATCTTCACAATGCCAATCTTATGCATTATACTACTTGACCATGGTTCACTATTATTACGAATTTACGCAACATTCTAATCTTACTGGGAACTTACCTAATGCATGGTAATACTTGACCATAGCTCACTATTATTTAGGATATACCCAACTTTCTAATTTTATTGAGAATCTATCTAATGTATTGTACTACTTGACCACAACTCACTATTATTAGTAATCTACCAAACTTTTTGATCTTATTAGGAATCCACCCAATGCATGGTACTACTTGACCATTGCTGTTATCATTGGGAATCCACCCAATTTTCTAATCCTATTAGGAATCTACTCGATGCATGGTACTACTTGGTCATGACTCACTATCAACATGCATTCTACTTTTCGACATCTTTTAAAACCTAAGTCATATGGCCTTACACTTTGTATCGCATCACTATGGGGGTGCTGTTATGGTGAGATCTGCCAACTTATTATTGGTTCTAAATCTACAGTCACTTTTAATAGGCATCGGCCATCTACAATCACTTCTGGTGGGTTTTGGCCATCTACAACCACTTTTTACGGGAGTCGGCCATCTACAACCACTTTTGCTGGGTGTCGACCATCTATAACCACTTTTGGCAGGTGTCGTCCATCAAAAACAATTTTAAGTTAATGGCCATATGGAACGCTAGTTGTAACATGGAAAAGAAAATTTTTAATCCTTTGAAAAGAGTGCTTTTCAAATATTTCTTAAAAGACTTTCGAAATCACATTGTTTGTTAATCACATTATTCGATAGAAAGTTTGTCCTACGTTTGGGGAAGAAGACTATTGACAAAATCAGTATCATTATTTATTTATTTATTAGAAAAAGTGAAACTCTTCATTGACCTTGTAAGATCAATGGAAGAGTTTCAGTCCTTAGATACTAAACACAAGTATAATATTTAGAAGTTCTTAAGGGAGAGAACATACCAAAACAGATACCATTAATGCCTAGACTTGAACGCACCTTCAGAGTAAAGACTTGATAAACAGGGCCATGCCAAAGAAGAATGCGTCGAAAAGAGAAAACATGGTTTGTTGATTAAACTTCAAGAAATCTAAAACTATGAGGCGCCCCTTAGAGTTGAAACTTTTGCAGGGGAGGTTATAATCGAAGAGCATATTAATAGGACTGGTATCTTCTGTTTGACCATAGGAATTTGATTTTTAAAAGGGATTCGTCATGCAGCTTCGTCTTTGTATAAAAGCGCATATGCGTTCATTTGACAAGAGTTACATGGAATTCTCGTAGAGCCATAAAAACATAACAATATAAATAATTTTGAAACAGGATGTTTATTCTAACGTTTAATAAATTTGGTCAACTTCCCTTTCTGCATAAATTTCTCAATGCATAAGAAAGCTTCCGGCATTTATCCATCTCATACCCCTTTGTCAAATGATAGATACAATGCTTCTCGCTCTTCGGGTCTTCTTTCTTTGATGGAGGGTAATTCAGGCAAGCAAGGACTTCACAAGTTTCTAGGAATATCGAGACAAGCTTTGATTGAGTGGAGTGAGAACTCGATACCGCTACAATTTCTCTCGAGACTCACCAACTTAAGTGAGTAGGGGGGGCCTCTTATTGGAATAAACCAAACCTTCATATTTTAACATTTCGGAGGAAAGATTCCTAACTTCACTATTTGAGGTCTTAACAATCTTTTAGAGCTGAACTTATTCCTATAGTAATTCTTGGACATATATTGTAAGATGCTTGATCTGAGAAGCTTCAAGCTCATAGACAGGGTCATATTCTTTGTCATTCTCTTTCTCCAAAATAAAGGTAACCAATCTTTTGTGTTTTTCATTTTCAACGAGTTGAATGCGAAGGTTGAGGGGTAGTTCCGAGATGACTTCTTCATTTTCAAAACTAGACAGTACTGACTGGAACGTACTATTTAATTTCCGATAGGGAGAAAGGTGTGGAGTTTCAAGCAATCCTTCTAGCACTAGAACTGATAATGCAAATTTTCGTCTACACCAACACCCTGAGGTTCAAAGGTATAGCTCTGTAATCAAGTTGTAATATTGAACCCGATGAAGAGATTATCGAGATGTGATTTAATCAAGCTTAGGTTATGAAAAGTTGGACCGTTGAGTCATGATAGAAAATGCAGAGAAGGTAAAGTGTATAAAGTAAATAACATTGAAACTTTATGGTGGTTTGGGCCGAAACTCCCTACATCCACTATCCTTTTCTTATTAAGTTACTCTTGTCTAGTCGAGAGGCTTATTACATTGATTTTATGCATTTTTACTATTAATAGGTTTGTAAATAGAGCTCTAATATAGAAAAGTACAATATTATTTTATGTCTTAACTATTTTACATGCCAGATGATCCTTGCGCCTTGGGATTGCCACCTATTTATAGCCAGTATGCCATAATGCCATTGGTGAAGAGTCTTCTCCTTGGATTGCTAGTGGCCTATTAAGCGGCTGCAATTTAAGCTTGTTGTATCTAACGACGCTACTTAGGAGGCGTAGAATGGTGACTTGTTTCGGGAGTAGGTGGTGTAACATCCCCTATTCTGAGGCCTAAAACTAACTATTACGGATGCTGCAATCATCCATAGTTATTAATTTTCAATGACAAAATATAGCTATGTTAGTCATATCAATAGTCAAAGGCACATGAATATGAAAAAATTTCAACACATTTTAACAACAATTTTCATATCTCAGTTCACAAATGATATTTCATTTTCATTACATAGTCCCAATCGCAAACCCACGTTCAAAGAAATTAAAATTACTACAAAATACTCAAAGAGCGATATATGAAGATGCCCCTTGGTTTACCAGAGTCAAATACTTGACAATTATACAAATTTTACATAACATCCAAATAGACAAACTTAAACAATACAACTGATTAGAATAGAACTCCTACATGGCTAGATTGCCTCATGCATCCCTCTGGAAGCTTGTTCGTCCTACTAGAAAACCTGGAAAACCATTACTCTCAACCTACTCTAATTAATTTTGAGTGCCCGATAGTTTAAGGGAAAATATAAACTTCAAGTCAAATAAAAAGTCTGATGTGAATAACAACCTACAATCTCAAACCAACAGATATCTACTGAGACCACGCCACCAAGCGAAATGAGTTTTCCCATAATCGGTATCTTCACCAAAATACATTAACCATATACGGTGCTCCTGCATCCACAATGGTTAAAACATAATAATATATGATGATATGCAAGAATGCAATATACCTTGGATTAACTAACCTAACTTATCTGACTATCTGTCCAAGTTTATAATGTTTCTAGGGTCACAATGAACTTATTAGTTCTCACAGGCTGACTAATAACCTATCTCAATTCTTAATGACAATCTGTCCAACTTCGTAGTTTCTGTAGGATCACCAAGAACCTATTAGTTTCATAAAATAACCTTATAATCATAGTTTTCACGGGCTTACAATGAACCTATTGGATTCTCTAATAACAACTCTCAAATCATAATTTATATGGGATCACGATGAACCTATTGATTTCTATCGATAACATCATCCGGACATAGTTTTCATCGGATCACTTTGAAGCTATTGGACCCTTCCAATAACATTTCTCAAGTCATTGTTTTTTTGGGATGACTATGAATCTACTAGACGCTTCCAATAACATCAAATCAGTAATCATTTGATCAGTTTCGGGCATTCTTACTTTTGATTTACTTGATCTATTAGATGCAATTCTACTCACTCGATAGTTAATTCTATTTATACTCACTACTGGGTCAATCTAGCTGGTTATTTTGCACCTTAACAGCCTAAAATGGAGTAATGAGTCATAGATGAAGTGAGTATGATAATGATGGCATGCATAATAACTGATCGATTAAACATAAGAACATCTAATATCTATTATTCATTTACATTCAATAAATAATCTTTCATGTCTTATAATTACTTAATCTTAAGTAATATTCCTTTAGGAAATTTCAATTCAAAACTTGAGCTATTTCATTGTTTGCATAAAAAATTGTCACAAACACTCAATTGTAGATGAAAGCACCAAATCACAGTCACAGATCATAGATAGTATATATGAAGAGGATATAAATATGAAGGATAATCAAAATTGAAATGAAAGCAGTAAAAGAGACAAGATTTATAGTGGTTCAGCTAACTTCGACCAACATTCACTCCAAAAATTTCTTTTTATTGCTTCAGAATTGATTACAGTTACAATCTGGGATTTTTGAAACAAAAAATGGCAGAGTGGCTTTCGGTAGAAGATGAAGGGAAACAAAATGAGAATCCCTTTTTTGAAGCCCTGCCTGTTGTATTTATAGACAAAACCCTAGTTACTGGGCTTCCCGAGTGATATGAGCCCACCGAAACCATAGTTGAACCCATCTCCTTCATCACTGCCAACCCCAATTTATTAATATGTCGACCCAAAATTGCCTGGGTGTTGACCTGAAGCAACCCTAGCTCTGACTCAAAGCAAACTACATCATGACTCAAAGCAGCCCATTCTCTTACCTATGTTGATCCATCCTAGCTTCCCCATAATGCCGATCTGAAGCTCGAGTATTGCCAACCCAGAGTTTATGAGATCCCAACCCGAAGTAGCCAAACCCATGGCTTTATGCTGACCCCTTGCAATAGCTGACCCGAGTTCCTTCTAATGCCGACCCAATCCTTTCCGAATGTCCACCCGAGTCTCTCCAAAACATCGACCCCTTATTTTATGTCGATCCTTCCAAGATTCATGCCGAACCCAGATCCTAATGTCGACCCGAAGCTTGCTAGCTGCCAACTCGAAGCATGATGGTTGCGCCCCGAAGTCAACACCAACCCTGCGAAAACATGCCGATCCCAGAATGACCCGAAGTACATCTTTTCCTGACTTGAAGCAACCTGCCTAAACACCCGAAGTAAATCCAAATATGGCTCGAAGAAATCTCTAAGCAACTCGACTTTTTTTGAAACCCGTTTTCCAAGTATGTCGCGCTTTTTGTCCATCGACTATGCCGAATCCTGGCCTCATAAGCATGTTTATCATCCATGGTTGATCGTCTATCCATCATATGAACAAATACCATCCTATTCCAGCCTCGATAGCCAAGCAATCAATTGAGTTAAATCCGTTTGTATATTGCCTTACCAAAAGGTGGGTTAACACTTTGCCCCACAAAACATGCCTTGTGATCAGAAGGCATGTTTTGAATTGCCATAAGTCCTAAATCCAGTCCATAGTCCATTGATCGCCATACCATCCAACCTTGAATTTAATCGATTGCCAAACCGATTCCTTGACCTCTCCGGATCATCATTAAAATCCATGACTGTTATGAGTCGATATCCAATTCCAAATTCATTCCGAATCCATTAACCGAATTCCGACTTTTCCGTATCATTCTATCCAAGTTCGGAACCTCTTCGGGTCTTGTAATCACAATCTAGGGCCTCGTCGTGTCCAATTCCAAAGCCGGGACCTCGCCGGGACCTGTCTAGGTTCATATCCAAAGCTGGGACCTCGCTGGGTCCTAATCCAAAGCCGGGACCTCTCCAAGTCCATATCCAAAGCCGAGACCTTGCCAGGTCCTTATTCGAATTTGGGACCTCACCGGGTTACTTTATCCTATCCGGCCTCGACCCTCCGATCGAGGACTTGTATTCTTCGACCTCGTCCTTCCGGTCAAGGACTTATTCTGTGTTCGAGACCATTTCGTCACTCTCTGGTGAGGGGACTCGTAACTCGCGATTACCTCCCCATCTTTCCATCCGAGACCGTAATCATGCGACCTACATTATCTATTACATTAATCCAAATCCAATCATCACAGAGTTCAATTGATAAAATAAAAGTCCGTGCAACCAAGAAAATCAAATAGTCATAGTACAAAGAAAGAAACCAGAGTTTGCAGAAAATAGAAAAAAAAACAAGATTTCAAAAACCCAAGCATCACGGTATATCATCATCTCAGAGCATACCTAGGGTCCGTCTTCGATCCTGTACATGTGTAAGTGACTTAGCCACCATCGTTTTAGGTGACAATAAGCTGACGATGATGCCTAGAACCAGTGCCATCTTCGTGTTAGGCGGGCAGTGTTTGCTCCAGTTCCACTACCACAACTCGATTCCTTATGTATTGTTGAAAATGATCATTCCTCACATGCTCCTTAACGATATCCTTTGAATGCTTGCAGTCATTTGTGTTATGCATATCTAGCTCATGGAATAGGCAATGCTTTCCCGATGCCCGCCCGTATTCGAAGGGTTCCCTTTTTACCGGCCTTCGATACTGGAGGCGTCCTTGAGTATCCAAATAAATCCTTTAATGAGTTTCAGTTAAATCCGTGTAATAAGAGAATTTTGATTCCCTCCGTTACCTTTTTGATGTGTTACCATTGTCATTATTTTCCTTTTGCCTCTATCGCCCTTGTTTGAATCCTCCTTGGGTGGACCTCCACCTTTTACCATACAAACTTCAGCCTCTCTACCCTCTCTTTCAGCCTTCGCATCTTCCTGTCGTAGAAAACTTTCCGCTTCACGGTAAAACTCCCCGAGATCCATCGATGGATCTCACTCCAACGATACCTTGAAATCCTAATTATCCACAATCCCTGAGACTACTGCCATCAAAACCATTGACGGATCTGGTCGATTCACCGAAGCCACTACCGCATTGAATATGGTAAAGAAATCCCTAAGTGATTCTCCCTTCCATTGTTTCATCGATGTTAAAGCCATCACATTCTTGGGTCTCATGATGTGGACTCGAAATTTCCTCATAAACCTCTCGATCAACTCTGTCCATGTGCCAATAGAGCCGCTTTTCAGTTGTCTGAACCATAATGCTGCTATTTCCATCAAATACAAAGGGAAGCACCGTGTCATGACTTCCTCCGATGCCCATAGTACTTCTATATGCCTCATGTACCTTGTCAAGAGAACAGCAGGATCCATTCTCCCATCGTACATCTCCAGCATTGGTAGTTCGAAATTCGATGGATTCCTAGCTTGCCTGAACATAGGAGCAAAGGGGCTCCTATTCACATCCTCCAAATCTCTATTCTCATCCCCTTATATCCTGTTTGATCATATCCGCTAGCCTATCATTATCATCAAGTGGCATCTTCTTTCTACTGTCTCCAACCTTCCCTCCCCTCGAGTTCATGAGGGAATCCTGAAATCCGCTCTTCTAGGCGAGCATTCACTTCCCTATTAATGCCAAATTGCACAGCACCACATAGTATCCTTCCTGAAATTGAGCCAACATGATTCGGGGGCATGGCCCCTAGTTCAAGGGCCATTCCTGATGGTCCTACTCTATCCTGTATTTCGGTTGTTCCATTTTTTTGGTTCTGATTCTAGACTGCCTCCATTCTTGCTGCTCAAGCTTCCTGATTCTCATTTCCAGTATCTCCTACAACTCCATTTCCTTGACTTTGCACTCCATCTTGTCCAACCTGTTGGAGTAGGTTGTATATCATGTCCTCTTTCCTTTTCAGCATCATTTCCATCTCGTCTCTAGTAATATAGATTGAGGTCTGATTAGCTTCTGAGGAAGCCCCTTGACTTCCTTCATGCTGACTCCTTTTCGTTCTTTGTCTCCTTGTTAATTGATTAGCCATTGCTTCCAAGAGTCCGAGTTCCTAAGCCTTTAAATCCAAAGTCCATGCTTCCATGTCCCTAAGTTCATCTTTGAGATAAAGCACCAAAATATTTACGCCAAAAATTGTCACAAACGCTCAATCATAGATGAAAGGACTAATTTACAGTCATAGATCACAAATGTAATATATAAAGAGTATATATATGAAGAATAATCAAAATTAAAATGAAAGCAGTAAATGAGACAAGATTTATAGTGGTTCAACTAACTCCGGCCTACGTCCACTCCAGAAATTTCCTTTTTATTACTCAAGAATTGATTACAGTTACAATCTAGAATTTTTGAAACAAAAAATGGAAGAGTAGCCTTTAGGTAGAAGATGAAGGGAAACAGAATGAGAATCCCTTTTTTGAAACCCTACCTGCGTATTTATAGACAAAATCCTGGTTACTGGGCTTCCTGAGTGATACGGGCCCACCGTAACCATAGTTAAACCCATCTCCTTCATCACTGCCAACCCCAAGTTGTTAAATATGCCGAGTTGCCTCAATGTTGACTCGAAGCAACCCTAACTCTGACACGAAGCAAACTTCATCATGACACGAAGCAGCCTATTCTCTAACCTATGCCAATCCATCCTAACTTCCCCATAATGCCGACCTGAAGCTCATGTGTTGCCGATCCGGAGTTTGTGTGATGCCGACCCGAAGTAGTCGATCCCATGGCTTTATGCCAACCCCTTGCAATAGCCAACCCGAGTTCCTTCTAATGCCGACCCGAGCCTTTCCCAATGCCAACCCAAGTCTCTCCAAAACATTGGCCCCTTGCTTTATGTCGATTCTTCCAAGATTCATGCCGACCTAAGATCCTAGTGTCGACTCGAAGCTTGCTAGCTACTGACCCGAAGCATGATGGTTGCCGACCCAAAGTCAACACCAACCCCATGAAAACATGCCGATCCCAGAATGACCTAAAGTACATCTTTGCCTGACTCGAAGTAACCTACCTAAAAACTCGAAGTAAATCAAAATACGACTTGAAGCAATTTCCAAGCAACCCGAAGCAACTCGACTTTTGTCAGAACTCGTATTCCAAGTATGTCCCGCTTTTTATCCATCAAATATGTCAAATCCCAACCTCATAAGCATGTTTATCGTCCATGATTGAGCGTATATCCAACATCTGAACCAATACCATCCTATTCCAGCCTCAAACCGAGCAGTCGATTGGGTTAAATCCGCCTGTATGCTGCCTTGTCAAGGTTAACATTCATAAATAAAATCCTTGAAAACCAATTTCATATATGATTTATCCCTTTTAAATCATTTTCAAAACAAGGAAACACTTAGCCTTTTAAAAAGTTTAAAATAGATCAACGTCGACGACATTAATGATGTCGACATAAAAGCTTAAGGCTCCTCGCCCTTAATAAAATAGAGTTTAACTCATGCGGCATTAACCTATATCGACCTTCATTTGGGTCAAAGATAAAAAATTAAAACCTTTTATAAGTTATATGGCTCATTGCCAAAGATAAAGAGTCGTCAATCCTTTAAGAACTAGGCATCATCGCTACTCTTAAAACAAAGTATCAATTTATATAATACAAGCCTTATCGGCATTCAAAAGATATAGTGCAACATCTTAGCCAACTGGCATCAACACTAAAACATAAGGTCGTCAACCTTAATGCTCATCAGCCCCAATGACCTTTAACGACATCATAAAACTTTAACTTAAGTTACTTCGGCTATTGTGCCACTTTTTATATAGAGTCGAAGACATAATAGGGACGTCATAGCATTAATTTGGAAGACAAACGAAGAAATGAGGCATCAATTAAAATAGTGATGAAGACATGCAATGTCGTCAACATTGACAGTAAAGCTTTTTAAAATTTAAGTGAATCGCGAGAATGCCTTGCCGTCCATAATGGTTTTCCATCTTGATTGACATCAACGAGGTTGAAAACACTCTATAACTAAGTAGTTATCCTATAATTCTTCTCATCGTCGGTAGCACTATTAGGGGAAACACTGTATTAAGCATGGCGATATTAAGGTGGCATGGCGTTATCGTAATTAATGCAAAAAAAAAATTATTACTACTAAAAGCGTAAACTTTTCACCAAATCTTAGTAATTGTCCAATTTCTATTGGATAAAACAATCTTTTTACAAATCCTTTTTAGAAATTACTGCCGCAATTAGATTTTAAAGTCTCAAATACGCTTCAAATCAATTACTTAATATCCTTAATTAATTATTCTTTTAAATTCTTATCTAGCATAATAATTTCATAGTAAATCGAAATCACTTGGGAAAGCTCCAAAAAATTCAAAGTAATTAAGAAATATGATATTCTTTATCATATAAAAATTTCAGGACCATAATCCATATTTAATTATTTTAGTTAAACCTGAAATTAAGCAATTCCCCTCTTATGAAATTCATAAAATAATCTATATAACTTGAAAAATTATGAAATTAAAAATTCATCTTCAAAATAATGTTTCATACAAAAAATCAGAAAATGAAAGCATTCGAAGATTAAAATCTTGGGCTTTACCCTTAAAACCAATTTGTATAGTTTCATGAAAATTCCATAAATCAATCCAAAAAATATTCGAAAACAAATAGGTATAAAAGGAGACTGCCTATTGTCATTCACCTTGATTTTGATAACAGTGTTGAAATTTGATGAGTGCTTTAGTTTCCCGAACCGTGCTCTTGAATCTCCTTTAGATTTTTCATGATTTCTTCTTTAGGAATGGCCGCCCTCCTTATATTCTTTTGATTGTTTATGTTTTGTGAAAGTGAGAATGATAAGGGAGATGTAGGGTTTAAGGTATAAAGGGGTTTTCTATTCCTAAATTATCCTTCTCATTTTTCAATTATTCTTGATCACAAAACAATCTAATTAACCAATTAGTTAGTTAATTATGGCTCGACCATATTGATTATTAAATCTCATTTTCTTATCACACTACACATCACATTATTCTATTTAATTTATCTAATTAAATCTTCTGGATAATGTTAATTTAAACTAGGGGTGTTACGAGCTCCTCTCCTTAAAGAATTTCATCATCGAAATTCAGTAAGGACTACAAAACAAGCATATCCAACATGTGACCAATGCTAGTATATCCCACAAGCTACTAAGTCTATATACAATCAAATATATTATATACCATCGCTTAGGATGAGTATCCCTAATCATGTCCCCTATCTTTCAAATACAGTCTTTCTCGTTGTAACTCCGCTAGACTTTCACTAACTTGGCTGCCTTATTCCTTGATTTCTTCTTATCTCTTCCTGCAACTTGAACTGGTTGTCTCACAAAAGTAAGATCTGGTTCTATTACTAAATCTTCGAGTAACTTATCGACTCTTTCTGTCTGCCCATCCGTCGTGGGTGATACTGTTTGGAATTGGGTGGATGATGTTTTGATAACAACAACCTTATATAGTTATTATACTTTACTTTATAAAATATATACTAACATTTCCATATATATATATATATATATGTATGTATATAGGAAGTATATGCAGGTATCATCGAAGACTGATCAGTATAAAGACTCAAGCATCAAGATGAAGATTAGAGATTCAAGATTCAAGACTCTAGAGAATCAAGATTTCAAGATCTCAAGATAAGTGTCTAGTATTTTGTTAAAACTTCATAATAGCACTCTCATCTTTCTTCCAATTTTCTTTTGGGATGGAACCCAATTTCTATTGAAACCAGTGGCTTACAAACCCATGACATGTAGCTTACAAACCTACGACAAGTGGCTTACAAACCCACGAAAATCAAAATCATTTAAACTACTTTGTAAGGTTCTCGAGTCCTATAGAGGAGCTCTGTAGGAAGGTTCTTTCCATTTCAGTTTGAATAGATTTTTCAAAATGTTTTTAAATCTGTTTTCAAAATGTTTTAGCATTCAAAATCATGTTTTCAAAAATATTTTCAAACTTTGTTTTAGCCTTGAAATATTCCTCTATTCTGATTTTAAAAACTTCTATTTTTAAAACATCAAAACTTATTCTGATTTTAAATATTACTTATATAATTGACGGTCTATATCAATTATATATATATTTAAAATAATGTTTTATATTCATTCTCTATCTCAAAATATTGTTTAAACACTTTACTTTGCTTCAGAGAAGTTTCAACTTGTTTTAAATTCAATTGTCTTTACAAAACAACATCTCTATAATTTTGAACTGAGGGATGTCGACATATGGGGATACCCCATGTCGACATGGTGACAGTTGGATTCAAAATTCAATTTTCAAAAGAAGTGTCCATTCGTTTGACAACTTTTCACCAATGGTTATGACTGTTGTGCATCTATATAAAGGCTTCCAAAACGAATTTTTTTAACAACTACTTTCTTATTTTCTTCACCCTTTCTTCTCCACCATTCCATGTCCATAAAACTTCATATTTTCAAGATCGTGCCATCATTTTGCCAAATTCTCAATAGGAAATCATTTAGATACTCTCTCTATTTGATTCTCCATCATTCTACTAAAGATCAAAGTGCTATTCAGAGTTATAGGATTAATTTGCATTCAAAAAGTCCATAGAGTCTATCCATTCAAAAGGATTGTTATTAAGAAGTATAAGGGTGATCTTGTGTCCCCTAAATCAAGAGAGTCTACCCCAGACTCGGAGATAGGAGGGTTCCTCAAGGCCTTAGAAATTGAGGGTTGTAATTTGGATATTGGCTTAAAAAATCTGTACAGGGATATTGCCTTGGTGCAGGACTGGATGTAGGAGGATTCTAAACCAGTATAAAATCCGGTGTGTTCTTTCCTTTTACTTGCTTTACTTTACTATTTGCATTTGTTATATGTTCTGTGATCATTCTGTGTTAGAATTCTGTTTAGATTTGTGTTAAAAGTTCTAATTTAGTCATATAGTTCATATATTCTTTAAAACACTATTCACCCTTCCTCTAGTGTTATTTCTGCCTTAAGATCCTTAATCCGCATCTCCAACAATTAGTATCAGAGCGTTGGTTTTCATTGTTTTCATAATCTGAAACTTGAAAAATATAAAAATGGCATTTTTGGAAAATTGTGTTAAAACTGTTTTGAATCTATGCATTTCATCAAAGTTTCATAAGTCTGCATATAGTTATTTTGAAAAATCAAGTTATCTACCGAATTGGTGTGTTATGCAGGAACAGACATGTTATATGGCTTTTGACGAATCAACACCCAATGGACAAACTGTGCAAATTGAGAAAGATAAATGGATACTTGATAGTGGCTGTTCGAGGCACATGACTGGAAATCCCGAGATACTCAAGGACATTACTTATCAAGATGGTGGATTAGTAAATTTTGGTGACAACTCTAAAGGATATGTGGTTGGCGTCGGCAATTTAATAGTTTTTGTTGATGACAAAGGGGGAGAAAGTTATAAAAATATATGTGCTTGGTGTAAGGGGGTGTCATGGAGTAAGGGGGAGTTGTAGTTTTAAGAAGAAGTCACGGAGTAAGGGGGAGTTATGGGGAGTTATGGTATGGTAAAAATATTTTATAAATAAAGGTTGCCATCATCAAAAAGGGGGAGATTGTTAGGAACAGAGTTGATGATGTTTTGATGACAACAACCTTATATAGTTATTATACTTTACTTTATAAATATATACTAACATTTCCATATATATGTGCATGCGTGTGTGTGTGTGTATAGGAAGTATATGAAGGTATCAACGAAGACTGATCAGTATAAAGACTCAAGCATCAAGATGAAGATTAGAGATTCAAGATTCAAGACTCTAGAGAATCAAGATTTCAAGATCTCGAGATAAGTTTCTAGTATTTTGTTAAAACTTCATAATAGCACTCTCATCTTTCTTCCAATTTTCTTTTGGGATGGAACCCAATTTCTATCGAAACCAGTGGCTTACAAACCCACGACAAGTAGCTTGCAAACCTACGACAAGTGCCTTACAAACCCACGAAAATCAAAATCATTTAAACTACTTTGTACAAGTTCTCGAGTCCTATGGAGGAGCTCTGTAGGAAGGTTCTTGTAATTTCAGTTTGAATAGATTTTTCAAAATGTTTTTAAATCTGTTTTCAAAATGTTTGAGCTTTCAAAATCATGTTTTCAAAAATATTTTTAAACTTTGTTTTAGCCTTGAAATATTCCTCTATTCTGATTTTAAAAACTTCTATTTTTAAAACATCAAAACTTATTCTGATTTTAAATATTACTTATATAATTGACGGTCTATATCAATTATATATATATTTAAAATAATGTTTTATATTCATTCTCTATCTCAAAATATTGTTTAAACACTTTGCTTTGCTTCAGAGAAGTTTCAACTTGTTTTAAATTCAATTGTCTTTACAAAACAACATCTCTATAATTTTGAACTGAGGGATGTCGACATATGGGGATACCCCAGGTCGACATGATGACAGTTGGATTCAAAATTCAATTTTCAAAAGAAGTGTCCATTCGTTTGAAAACCTTTCGCCAATGGTTATGATTGTTGTGAATCTATATAAAGGCTTCCAAAATGAATTTTTTTAACAACTACTTTCTTATTTTCTTCACTCTTTCTTCTCCACCATTCCATGTCCATAAAACTTCATATTTTCAAGATCGTGCCATCATTTTGCCAAATTCTCATTAGGAAATCATTTAGATACTCTCTCTATTTGATTCTCCATCATTCTACTAAAGATCAAAGTGCTATTCAGAGTTATAGGATTAATTTGTATTCAAAAAGTCCATAGAGTCTATCCATTCAAAAGGATTGTTATTAAGAAGTATAAGGGTGATCTTGTGTCCCGTAAATCAAGAGAGTTTACCCCAGACTCGGAGATAGGAGGGTTCCTCAAGGCCTTAGAAATTGAGGGTTGTAATTTGGATATTGGCTTATAAAAATCTGTACATGGATATTGCCTTGGTGCAGGACTGGATGTAGGAGGATTCCGATCCAGTATAAAATCCGGTGTGTTCTTTCCTTTTACTTGCTTTACTTTACTATTTGCATTTGTTATATGTTCTGTGATCATTCTGTGTTAGAATTATGTTTAGATTTGTGTTGAAAGTTTTAATTTAGTCATATAGTTCATATATTCTTTAAAACACTATTCACCCCCCTCTAGTGTTATTTCTGCCTTAAGATCCTTAATTCGCATCCCCAACAGATACATAGTCTCCATCTTAAGCTTGGTACCTAGTACTTCCTGTAAACTCTTTCAGAATTCACTAGTGAACAATGCATCGCTGTCATTGACTATACTACTAGGAATCTCATGCAGCCTAACTATGTTCTTCACAAACAACTTAGCCAGTACAGGCGATGTCCCGATTGACTAAACAGGAATGAAATGTGCACTCTTGGTCAGTCTATCCACTATGACCCAAATACATTCATTTCCCCTGTTTGACCTTGGTAACCCATCAATAAAATCCATGGATATCGAATTCCATTTCCAAACTAGTATATCCAAAGGCTAGCAATCCACTTGGCTTCTGATGTTGGTCTTTCATTTGTTGGCAATTCGCACACTACCTTACCCACGTGCCTACATCCCTCTTTATGCCTTCCCAGAAGACACTCCTCTTCATATCTTAATACATCTTGGTTCCTCCAGGGTGAATAGTAAACTTCGATAGATGACATTCCCTAAGAATTTCTTTCCTTAGGTCACCAACATCAAGAACACACAATCGTCCCTTCTTTCTCAACCATCCATCTTGGTCTAGATAAAAATCCTTCGGATCATCAATCTTCATTCTACCTTCCAATCTTCTAATTCTTTCAACTAGCAGTGGATCATCTCTTTGCCTAGAAGCAATTCTGTCAATTAATACTGGTCAAACTTCCAAGCAAGATAACATTTTAGTATTCTAACTAGAACTAGTAGTCGATCTTAACTACACATTACAAGTAGTCAATGCTTCGAAATCTTTCCATTTCGCTAATATAACAGACACCACATTCTGATGTTTCTTGTTAGGTGCATCAGCAACTTTATTTCCTCTCCCTGGTGTATACTCAATACTAAAATCATAAGCTGCTAAAAACTCCGATCACCTCTACTATCTCATATTCAGCTCTTTCTGAGAGAATAAATACCTAAAAGACTTATAACCTATATACAACTTAAATTATTCTCCTAAGAGGTAATGTCTCCACACTTTTAATGCGAAAAACACCGCTGCCAACTCCAAACCATGAGTCTGATATCTAACTTCATGTGCTTTGAGCTATCGAGAAGCTTAGGAAATCACTTTACCCCTCCGCGTTAATATACTTCCATGTTCCACATGCATCCGTATATGCCACCAAATCTTAATTCTTATCTAGAACAACTAACACGGGAGCATTGGTCAACAAATGCTTCAACTTAAGGAAAGCTTCCTCACATTTGTCGAACCAAATAAACATCACGTCCTTTCTGGTTAGTTTAGCCAATGGCATTGCAATCCACGAGAAATCCTTGATAACTCTTTGGTAATAGCTAGTAATCCAAGAAAACTTCATATCTCGGTCATTGTTTCAGTTCTTCTCCAACTGTTAACATCTTCAATTTTGGTTGGATCAACTAACAACCTTTTATTGAAAATTACATGACCAAGAAACTTCACCTCTTTCTTCTAAATATGACACTTCAAAAACTTTTCTTTCAGTTGATGTTGCCTCAGGGTCTCAAGCACTATTCTAAGATGAACCTCATGATCTCTTTCGTCCATAGAATATATCAAGATGTCATCAATGAACACCAACACGAACCTATCTATGTGCTCTCGGAAAATTAGATTCATCAAATCCAAAAAGAAAGTTGGTGCATTAGCTAACCCGAATGGCAGTACTAACCACTCGCATGAACCATAACTTATTCAAAACACCGTTAAAAGTATAATTTCCTCTGCCACTCTCAATTGATGGAACACTATCACCAAATCCAACAAGGAAAATACTTTAGCTCCACTCAATTGATCAAATAAATCATCAATTCTTGGCAAAGGATATCGATTCTTTATCGTCTTTTCATTCGACTTACGATAGTCGATGAATAATCTTAATGACCCATCTGGTTTCTTCACAAACCCCGTGGCCGCTCCCCAATGTGAACTGCTTGGTCTAATAAAGCTCTTTCCTTCTAAGTCCACTAGTTTCACCTTTAATTTATCCAACTAGTTGCACCTTTAATTTGTCCATCTCGGTAGATGTGATCCTGCTAGATGGTCAATTCACGGGTTCATCTCTAGATACAAGATCTATATGAAACTCAATAGCTCATTTCAGTGGTAGTCATGTAACAGCCTCAAAAACATCTGCAAGTTCTCTTACAACTAAAACCCGATTCAATTTGTCTTCCACTTCTACGACACCCAATAAATCATAATTTTTTTACTCGTATTCTCAATTGAGCATACTATTCAATCACTACTATCAGGGTGTGTCAATGATATTTTCCTATCTTTACAAAATATCTTAACATCAATTTGCTCAACCAATCCACACCCAAAATAATCTGGAAACCCACAAAATCGAATAAATACAAAGTAAAAACTACAGGAAAAAGCATGAACCTAGCAACTCAGGCTCTAGATGGTCACATCTAATCCCCCGACTTATGTACCCTCTTTTTAATTTGCTATCCTTAAGGAAGTAAAAAGGCATGATGGTTCTAAACATAACTTATCTAACAAATACTATGAGATAAATGAATGCGCTGCATCAGTATCAGACAGTACTCTAAATGGTATGCTATAAATCGAAAGTGTACTTTTCATCACAGACTCTCCTTTCTCAGCAGCAGTTGGTTTGGAATATGATGGCTCTAAAGCAAAAACTTTTCCTTTGTTGGCTCAGACTAGCTCTAGACACTGATTCTTGTAGTGCCCTATCTAGTCGCAGTTAAAGCAATTGACACTTTTCTTTTCTACAAAATTCTTTCCTTTACCCGTCCAACACTCATGGGTATAATATCTTTTCTTGTCGCATTTGAAGTAGAATATACCAGCTTTCCGTTGTAGGATCGATTTCACCCTACAGGGGGGGTGAATAGGGTGATGGTATAAATTATAGAAATTAATTGCGGAAGCTTATAAAATAATTTCAACACAAATCACAGAACAGTAGCAGCACAGATAATAGCAGAATAATAAATGCAGAAATAGAACGACACAGAATTTACCCAGCTTCGGAAAAACCCTGCCTACGTGCTGCCCCCAAGGTTTCTACTAGAAATTAGATAGTCCCTCGCTTACACACGTAAACTCGCGACACCCGCTATTGACTAAATCTAACTCTACGCTCAAAACCCTGCGACAACTCAGCCACTGAGTTGCGAATTCTCAAGCTACGCCACGTAGCTTGTCCCCTAGTCACACGACTAGAAATTTAAAACGGTTTAAAAAGAAAATACAATTAAAAAATAATTTAAAATTAAAATAACCCTAATTTAAAATAAAACCTTTTTAAAAAAAAACTCCCAATCTAAAACAAAAGGCCGGCCCACGCTTTCTTTTCCTTTATCTTCTATCGGCTCGTTCCTCTTTGAGATAATGGCGGCTTGTTCTTGTCTGTGCAAATTAGGGCTTCGTTTTCTTCGATCCAAACTAGGGTTATTCAAAGAGCCGACTTTATGTTGATCAATTCGGTGATTATTCGCATTTAGCCTTGATCGATCGTACTCCTTGTTGCTCACTTCGGCTGCTTCGTTGATCGAGTTTGTCCCTTGCTTCGGTATGTAATTTTATGCTTTTGTTTTGTGGGTTTTATGCTTGCTTGAACACGATGATATATGCCGATGATGATTGTAGTAATTTATAGGGATTTGATTCCTAAATTTTCGTTCGTTCAGCTATATTTGAATTTGTCATATAAATTGCTCTGGCCGCTTGATGATGCTTGAACGATTGATGATTAATCTGACTTTGTCAAATTTGTATCTTTCACGTTTCTTGGTTGACACGGTTTTGAAATTCATTTTCGTGATAACCACGGCTTCCACTCCGTTCCTTTTTCTGTTGACTGTGACTTGTTTACTTCGGCTTTGTTGTTACTGAATTCATGGTTTTGCTTCGACCACTGTCTTGCATTTTTACTTGAGTACTGGGTTGCTCCAACTCTTCCTGTACTCAGTGTTGTGCGCATAGCACTGAGCTTTACTGTGAACTTTGTGGTCTGGTTTCACTTTGATTTTGTAGCATTCAAACTTGACGGCTCTGGCTCGATATTGATTTCCTTTCGTCTTTGGGCATTTGTAAAACATGTTGTTTGCATTTGAACTTTTATGCTTGATTTTGTCTCGGTCTTGATTTGAAACTGTTTTTCTCTGGTGCATTATGCTGTAGCCTTGGTCTTTGTTGGTTTTTGGTGGCATCTGATTGTAGTGGCTTCATTGTCCTTGGCCATGTTGTCTTCAGTTTCTTGTATATATGTATTTACTTTGAGCATGTTGCATTTTGGGCATTGTTTCATCTGACTTCGGTCTTGATACTTGCATACTGATGCTTGTTGTACTTGTATACTTCATATATGCACTGTGTCTTGTATCACTTGGGTTACTTGTGTACTTGAGTATGCACTGCATATTTGGATTGCACCTTTTCTGGTTGGTCTGGCCATTGTAGCTGTATTTATGTACACTGTGTTGTACTGAGCTCGACATTGCTTCATGTTGCCTTCATGTAGCTTGTTCTCTACATTTGCTTGATTGTTGCAGTCCATGTTCTGTTGAGTTGTTGTTCTTCTGGTCTTTGCTTCCATCCATTTGGTTGTTGCAGTCCTATGCAGTTGCAGATTGATTTTATGTTCATCTCGACTTGTATTGCTGTTTGGTCTGACCATCTTGTATTCATGTGCCACTGTTTTGTTCGAGTCAGTTTCAATGTTTCATTGTAAAGTTCAATTTGCATGTATGCTGTTCATTTGATATGTTGTCCACCTGAGTTTGAGCATTTGTACATTTGCATCTTGGGTTGTACTGTCTTGAGCTCGAGTATTTGCTGTTGCATACATGAGTTTGATACTGTTGGTCGACTATCTCCTTGAGTTGCTGTACTTTATGTTGTATTCATCCCTGTTGCACTCTTTGATGATTCATTGGTGAATATGTTGGCTTCTGTTTTGATCTTGCTTGCATTGTCACTTGGTCGACACTTGCAGTTGTACTTGCTTTGATGCTGGTTTGAGGCTGTGTCATGTTTGAACATAGCATTCATGTGTACTTTTTGATTTGCACCTGAGTTGAATCCTGTATTTGGGTTGACCTGTGCTCACTTGTCCTTGTAGCATTATCAAGTGTATATCGATGTGCACGGCCTTGTGGCATATACAGTGATATACTGTGTATGTCACAAGTTGTTCGTGTATGATGAATTCAAATTTAAATGATGACGAACAACCCAAATAACCGAGGCAAATAATATTTTCAAAATCCATATTTTATTTTATATTGCAAAAATATTTCTTTTTCAATTTTATTGCGTTAGTGAATATTTTTGCAGATTGCTCAGATGCTAGATTCTAACTGGAATGAAGATGAAGATAAAATATGAGTGAATGAGTGATATGTAGTGAGGACATTTGTAAATGTGAAATTGTGATGTAATCGAATTTGTATTGTAATAAAATGTATATTTATAGTGAGAGCTTGAAGTTGTACTATCAAAAATTGTAATAAATATTTATTTTAATAAAATATTCGTTTGAATTCAAATTCAGTGTTATTTATTTTATTCAGCAAATATTTATTTAATCTATGAAAAATAAAATGGTACATTAACAAATACATTTAAACGAATGTATATATGTTTATTATCATCAAACAAAAATCATATAAGCGCATATTCAACAATCTCCCCCTTTTGATGATAACAAATATATATTTAAGATTTTGAATATGTTAAATGTATTTGATCATGGATATGCATTGCTCCCCCTATTTAAATGCTTCCTCTCTACACAAAGCTCCCCCTACATATATGCATGCACATAAAATATGCAAATGTGTCTAGATGCAAAATGGAAAATTATTTGACCTTTGCTTGATTTTATTTGACAAAATCTTAACCTTTATCTCCCCCTTTTGTTATCAGCAAAAGAGTAATAGTAATAGAAAAGTAGAGATATAGTGATCGATATTAATTCAACATTAAAACTCAATTGAATATAAATATTAAATTTCAATAAAAAATCAAACAAAAATCATATATATTTTGTTAGGCGCATATTCCACTTTTAGAATGATGGAAATGATGTCATCATATAAAACCATACAGTTATGTCTATTTGTGGTATATTTATATCAGGAATTTGAATATCTACTAACCATGCATAACCGTTAGGACTTTTAAATGAGATTAGTAGTATTTCAATTTTATTTTATTTTAAAAAAATGAATTCAAGTATCTTCTAACCACGCATAACCGTGAGGACTTTTAAATGGGATTAGAATCAACTTGTTTATTTTTAAAATCAACTTTTGATATGCGTTCCATACATGCATAACCGTGAGGACTTTTAAATGAACATGGAAGCACATAACAAATTCCAAGTAATTCACCCATGCATAACCGTGAGGACTTTTAAATGAGAGTGAATACATTGGTATTTATTTATTATTATTTTTTAATTTAAAAAAAATGTAAAAATAAAAAACGAACGATTCCTGTTTAAAGTACCACATATCGACAAACTATATAGAATTTTGATGAGTGATGGTCGTTAGAAATATGATAGATATAGAGATGGTCATGGAATTTTTACCAACAAAAAGTTTTATAACTCTTGTTTAAATTTCTAAAGAAATTTTCTAATTTTACTTTCTCGAGTTACAATATATGATCAATAGCAACACTCATCACTTTTGCAATCACTATTTTTCTTTTCGATAATCATTTGGGAGTCAGATTAGTCAATATAGTCATTTAAAATCAAATTCAAAAATAATTATGAAATTAATTTTTCAAAAATGACTAATCTGAAAATATGGTCAAAAATGATTTTCTCCAGGGGGTTTTAAGAGAAAAATTTTCTGCTATTTGAAAATTATTTGAAATGAAGAATATGCAGATATTTTCTTTGAAAAACGATGCAGTTACTAAATGTCTCAAAAATCACGTTCAACTAGTAATTTTTCTATCAACTAGATTACCAGTGTAATCTGCATCTGAATTTCTTTTTCACTCAAAATTATCATTAATTGAATTTGATTGACCAAACCATGAAGTGTGCACCAAAAATTTCAAACTCAATTTTAACAGCATTTTAAATGACATTCTTTTGAATTTGAATTGAAGCCGTGAAAATAATCAAAAACCGTGTATATAGAGTTAGCCGTATTATTAACCAAATGTATTATCCAACAAAACACTATTTTTAATCCAAACTGATATATATGAAGTAATTCAAAGAATCTAGAGATTTTTATAGTGTTTTTGGCATAAGAATATAATTGGCCAACTATTTTGAATAAGTCAGAATCATCATCTTTTCATCATCTCAATATTGGCTGATTTTAATTCAGAATACGGTGTAGATTATCACATTTAATATATCGTTTAAAACATACCATTGCCTGTTTTACCTTTACGATATTTTTCGATGTTGTCTATTGTGATTCTGTCACCTTTGAACTAGGCTAAGGAACTTTGCTTTGTCGTCCGTTGTGTTTCTGGAACAGCCAAAAATCCAGAGAACACTATTGTTGTTCCTTAGCCTGCCACCACACCTACACGATGAAAGATTTATGTGACCTATTTGTTTTTATAGGTCCATGGTTGTTAGTGGCAGAAAATTTTGAAAAACAATTTTGTAAAGACCCAAAACTATTTATAATTGTTCCCTTCGGCACCCAAATTTGTTTAACTTTGAGAGTTTTTATATTTGTGCCTTTTGGAACCCAAATCGGTATAGTTTTCACATGTTTGGGTCTATACCAACAATTATTGTGATTGTGTCCATATTTTCTACAAATCGTGCACATTGAATTTTCTTGATTAATCTTGTTTTCAACAATTTTCGAACTATTATATCCAAGTCCTTGTCTAACCGTATTAACAGTTTGCTTTCCTAATAGCATGTTCAACGATTTTTTACTTTTGGAAAATTTATCTAAAGTCGTTGACAAATGTTGGACTTGTGTTTTTAGAGATTCATTTTCGTTCAACAATTGAGTGCACTTTTTGATAGAATTCTCTCTCCTAGTATTTTCACTTTCTTTCAAAATCAGAATTTCATTTTCAAGTGATTTCATTTTAATTTTTGATTTATTAATTTCTTCTTCAAATGTTGGACACTTATCACACTTAGGGATCCTTCGTTGATAGTTCTTAACTAATTGATCAAGTTGTTTATTACATTCTATCAAAGTATCCTTTTGAGATTCAAGTTTGGCGTATTTTTCCCTAAGTCGTTCGAAACAGCCATTTACTTCATGGAAATAAATAAGTAATTCAGAGTGAGTAAGTTTTGATACCTCGCTTGGCTCGTCATCGTCGCTATCGGTTATATTCCCATGAAGGCACATATCTGCTTTCTCACTCTCACTGCTATCGCTTTTATTCCACGTGGCTGTAAAACATCTTTGTTTTGATTTCTTTTCTTTGTCGAGTTGAAATTGGGGATAATTGGGCTTGATATCACCAGTTTTGTTGCAAATGATCCTGTGTTCTTCCGAGTTGTCCAGTGCTTTGATTATTCTGCTTTTTAATTTTTTATTTAGAGCTGGATTTCCGTATTTGTGATTCCACCTTTTGAATTTCTTCATTATTAATGCCAGCTCGGCTGCTCCATCGTCATCATCCTCATCACAACAGCTATTTACCAATCCTGTTAAGCACATTTCTTTAACCGAGTCAGTTGTGGAGGACTTCTCATTGCTGTTGACTTTTGCACCATATATTGCATCGAAAGTATTCCAGATTTCCTGTGCATTTCACAATGAGAGATGAAATTAAAGTTATCTTGATTAATATGAGAATATAATATATGCATAGCAAGAGCGTTAATCGAGATAATTTTCTTATATGTTATATCACACCCATTTTCAATAATATCCCAACATTTAATATTAACAGATTTTAAATAAAATTCCATTTTTAATTTCCAATTCAAAAAATCTGTTCCATCGAAAATAGAAGGAATAATATTGGAGCGACCCTTAACAAAAGTATTAATAAAAGAAGCCATTTCAAAAATTCAAAATTTTAAAACAAAAACCAATTTTTAAAACACGAATTTTTAAAACAAAAATTGATTTTTGTAAAAAATAAAATAAAACAAAAACGGCTTTTGTTCCTAGCTCCGATACCACTTGTAGGATCGATTTCACCCTAGAGGGGGGGTGAATAGGGTGATGGTATAAATTATAGAAATTAATCGCGGAAGCTTATAAAATAATTTCAACACAAATCACAGAACAGTAGCAGCACAGATAATAGCAGAATAATAAATGCAGAAATAGAACGACACAGAATTTACCGAGCTTCGGCAAATCCCTGCCTACGTGCTGCCCCCAAGGTTTCTACTAGAAATTAGATAGTCCCTCGCTTACACACGTAAACTCGCGACACCCGCTATTGACTAAATCTAACTCTACGCTCAAAACCCTGCCACGACTCAGCCACTGAGTTGCGAATTCTCAAGCTACGCCACGTAGCTTGTCCCCTAGTCACACGACTAGAAATTTAAAACGGTTTAAAAAGAAAATACGATTAAAAAACAATTTAAAATTAAAATAACCCTAATTTAAAATAAAACCCTTTTAAAAAAAACCCCAATCTAAAACAAAAGGCCGGCCCACGCTTTCTTTTCCTTTATCTTCTATCGGCTCGTTCCTCTTTGAGATAATGGCGGCTTGTTCTTGTCTGTGCAAATTAGGGCTTCGTTTTCTTCGATCCAAACTAGGGTCATTCGAAGAGCTGACTTTATGTTGATCAATTCGGTGATTATTCGCGTTTAGCCTTGATCGATCGTACTCCTTGTTGCTCACTTCGGCTGCTTCGTTGATCGAGTTCGTCCCTTGCTTCGGTATGTAATTTTATGCTTTTGTTTTGCTGGTTTTATGCTTGCTTGAACTCGATGATATATACCGATGATGATTGCAATAATTTATAGGGATTGAATTCCTAAATTTTCGTTCGTTCAGCTATATTTGAATTTGTCATATAAATTGCTCTGGCCGCTTGATGATGCTTGAATGATTGATGATTAATCTGACTTTGTCAAATTTGTATCTTTCACGTTTCTTGGTTGACACGGTTTCGAAATTCATTTTCGTGATAACCACGGATTCCACTCCGTTCCTTTTTCTGTTGACTGTGACTTGTTTACTTCGGCTTTGTTGTTACTGCATTCATGGTTTTGCTTCGACCACTGTCTTGCATTTTTACTTGAGTACTGGGTTGCTCCAACTCTTCCTGTACTCAGTGTTGTGCACATAGCACTGAGCTTTACTGTGAACTTTGTGGTCTGGTTTCACTTTGATTTTGTAGCATTCAAACTTGACGGCTTTGGCTCGATATTGATTTCCTTTCGTCTTTGGGCATTTGTAAAACATGTTGTTTGCATTTGAACTTTTATGCTTGATTTTGTCTCGGTCTTGATTTGAAACTGTTTTTCTCTGGTGCATTATGCTGTAGCCTTGGTCTTTGTTGGTTTTTGGTGGCATCTGATTGTAGTGGCTTCATTGTCCTTGGCCATGTTGTCTTCAGTTGCTTGTATATATGTATTTACTTTGAGCATGTTGCATTTTGGGCATTGTTTCATCTGACTTCGGTCTTGATACTTGCATACTGATGCTTGTTGTACTTGTATACTTCATATATGCACTGTGTCTTGTATCACTTGGGTTACTTGTGTACTTGAGTATGCACTGCATATTTGGATTGCACCTTTTCCGGTTGGTCTGGCCATTATAGCTGTATTTATGTACACTGTGTTGTACTGAGCTCGACATTGCTTCATGTTGCCTTCATGTAGCTTGTTCTCTACATTTTCTTGATTGTTGCAGTCCATGTTCTGTTGAGTTGTTGTTCTTCTGGTCTTTGCTTCCATCCATTTAGTTGTTACAGTCCTATGCAGTTGCAGTTTGATTTTATGTTCATCTCGACTTGTATTGCTGTTTGGTCTGACCATCTTGTATTCATGTGCCATTGTTTTGTTCGAGTCAGTTTCAATGTTTCATTGTAAAGTTCAATTTGCATGTATGCTGTTCATTTGATATGTTGTCCACCTGAGTTTGAGCATTTGTACATTTGCATCTTGGGTTGTACTGTCTTGAGCTCGAGTATTTGCTGTTGCATACATGAGTTTGGTACTGTTGGTCGACTATCTCCTTGAGTTGTTGTACTTCATGTTGTATTCATCCCTCTTGCACTATTTGATGATTCATTGGCGAATATGTTGGCTGCTGTGTTAATCTTGCTTGCATTGTCACTTGGTCGACACTTGCAGGTGTACTTGCTTTGATGCTGGTTTGAGGCTGTGTCATGTTTGAACATAGCATTCATGTGTACTTTTTGATTTGCACCTGAGTTGAATCCTGTATTTGGGTTTGACCTGTGCTCACTTGTCTCTGTAGCATTATCAAGTGTATATCGGTGTGCACGGCCTTGTGGCATATACAGTGATATACTGTGTATGTCACAAGTTGTTCGTGTATGATGAATTCAAATTTAAATGATGACGAACAACCCAAATAACTGAGGCAAATAATATTTTCAAAATCCATATTTTATTTTATATTGCAAAAATATTTCTTTTTCAATTTTATTGCGTTAGTGAATATTTTTGCAGATTGCTCAGATGCTGGATTCTAACTGGAATGAAGATGAAGATAAAATATGAGTGAATGAGCAATATGTAGTTAGGACATTTGTAAATGTGAAATTGTGGTGTAATTGAATTTGTATTGTAATAAAATGTATATTTATAGTGAGAGCTTGAAGTTGTACTATCAAAAATTGTAATAAATATTTATTTGAATAAAATATTCGATTGAATTCAAATTCAGTGTTATTTATTTTATTAAGCAAATATTTATTTAATCTATGAAAAATAAAATAGTACATTAACAAATTCATTTAAACAAATGTATATATGTTTATTATCATCAAACAAAAATCATATAAGCGCATATTCAACATCCGTTTCTTGGCAGCTCCGCCTTTCTGAGTTCCTTTCTTCTTAAAGAACTTCCTCTTCTTTCCTCGGGAACCTTGAGTCTCTATTGACTTCTCCTTCCTAAAAGAAGAAAGCATTTCTTCATTCCGGATAGCCATTTCCACCACTATGTTCGATGGATCTCTGAGATGCTAAATTCTTGCCCCGACAATCTCTGACATCAAACCCCAAATAAACTTCACATTCCTCTTAATGCTAATATCTATGATGGCATATCCATACCTGAAGAGCTCATCAAACTTAGTAGCATACTCTACAACTGTATATCGACATGTTTTAGTTCATCTAACTTCCTAACCAAGGTTGACTTGGCCACTTTAGATAAAAATCTCACCTCGAATCCCCTTCGAAAATTAGCCCAAGTCAATTCCTCCTCTGGTATTCTTATGGTCACCCCATTCCACCAGAACAAAGCATCTTTCTACAACTGTCTTGAAGCCAATCTTCTTTTCTGTTCATCATTCAATCCCAAATCAGCGAAAATTCTCTCATAGTGCAACAGCTAGTTTTGCACTTCAATTGAATCTTCATTTTCCAAAAAAGGCTTTCCACCTAGATTGGTGTAATCTTGGCTCGGCTTGACATAGTTATTACCAACTAGCATTGTGGTATTGACTCCTCGCGTATTAGCAACATTCCCTCTAGCTACTCCTATAGGTGCCCCAGCTTACATCAGATTAATGAAGAACTATAGTCCCCATATCTAATGGTGGGGAAGTAGCACCACCATTTGCATTTGCATTTTGATTAGCATTTGTTTGTCGACCTTGGTTCCTTATGGTATTAGGCCGGCCATTTCCATTAGTGGTGGTGCTTCTACCACTTAGATTCAATCTTTCATTTCCTACCTCCGTATCTTTCTTTCTCATAAATCTGCTGTTATCCTGCCTTTTGGCAAGGCTAAGATATCCAGGAATTAACTAAAGACCAAAGATCGCTCATCCCGAATGTCGAGTATGCACATGTTTGCTATGGATGTTGATAAATTTTATCAGAGTCCGGGTCAGGCTACAATTGACAGGACATGACAAACAAAGTCACGAAAGCCAACGTTTCAAATTTCACGTCAATCCAAGTTCGTATGCTCAAGATATGATCGATACAAGTCAAGGAAATCAACATAGTCGCATCCGTCATTTCGCATCCATCAATTCATATCCATTGGAGCATGCTACTTTTATCCATCTAGAAATCAGAGGAACTCCTTCGTCGTATCAATCTGTCTCGAACCCATCAATTACACATAGTTTTGAATCGGTCCGCAACAAGTGAGTCCACTTCGCATCGATCCAAGTCCACCTATTTCGTATCCATCCTTTTTGTACCGCTTCGCCTCGATTATTCTATCTGATTCGTATCGATCAAACAGAGTCTACTTCGTATCCATCGGAAAATGACATAGAAGTCTGTTTCGCATCGTTCTATCTTATACACACTTCGTATATCGACCACCAGTCGATACGAAGTACACACCTCCCACCAATGCGAAGTAGTGCATACACAATTAGTGCAGAGAAGAAATGATCGATACGAACAGAGCAAAATCAATCGATACGAACGGAGCAAAACCCGTCGATATAAACAAAGCATGACGATCGATACGAAAAAGGTGCATACATAGGGAAGACTCGGTCGTTTGGCATAAAAAGTGGATCGATCCGAAGAGTGAGTGCCACGTCAACTTGCTAACACGTGCCTAAATCAATTCGAATATAGCGATAAGAAGGCATCAATTCGAACGCAACAGCCTGAAGAAAACGCAATCTTGCATCGATCCTAACTCGGAATCCACAAGTCCAAATGCTGTGAAATTTTCATAGGAGCTTGTGTACGACCTAAGGAAGGTTCACGCCAAGTTTTGACTCGATTGGTTCAAATCTTGATCGATACGAAATTCGTTCGTGTCGATCACGGATCGAGGCTAAACATCATGGGATCGATGGCGTGGGCCCACCCACGTGCAAGAAGAAGTCTTCGAAGATCTGAGCGAGATATTTGCATCCTACGCCTATAAATAGAGCCCAGGGCCTACAGAAAAAGGATCTTTCGCCTTTTGACGTCCAAACTCTGCCGAATTCAACTTTGCACTCCATAGCTGCTGTTATATTCGAATTTCAACACTATAATCCGCTATAATCCATTGTAATCAGTTGTAGTTAGCAAGTGAATATCAATAAAATCATTAAACTTCTAAGTGGACGTAGACCATATGCCGAACCACTCTAAATTGCTGTGTTTCTACGTGCTTTCATTTTTTTTTTTGAAGTGTTTGTCAGATAATCCTCGTTTTACATTTTAATTCTTCATTTTTATCTCTTCAAATACTTCCGAAGAGTGTTGTGTCCAATTTTGTTACAAACACTTTGGTGCTTTCACGGAGAAAACACAGTATTTCTCCTGCTCTTTGGATCTACTATCGATACCGGATTGCGCAAATCCAAGAAGAAGATCCAGATCTCAAGTTCAAAATCCTTCCAACCTATTCAGATTTGCGTCAAATCTAGGAAAGGACTTCATTATTCATCATGGTTAGTACAAGGACCATCTCTACAGCTGCAGACCAAGAAGGACGGGATATACAGAATCACGCACAATTGCCTCCATCCAACCAGAATGCTACTGGACCTTCAGATCCATCAGGCCTGGTTACCGGACAAGAGTTTCAGATGATGCTTCAAGAGTTGACCCAGAGTCGGCAACAACTAACTGAACAACTATGTGTCAACATAGAGTTGAATAATCAGCTAAACCACCAACGGCGAAGGTGATCTAGAAGGGATCACGCCTCTTATTCATCCACCGAAAGTTTAGCCTCATTTGACTACCATCATAGATCTACATGCCCACGACTGGACGTAAGCTACTCCCAAGCCACCGTACATCAACCTACTCTAAATGTTGGACAACTGAGAGTTGGCCCATCGACTACTTTCCAGACTAGACCCTTCTCCCTGGGAGGTACTGTTCCTCACTACATCACAGACAACTGTGCTACCACCACCGTTGTTGAACCCGAGGTTGACGCCCGAAAGCAGCCAGATCTAAACCAACATCAGCATGGATGTACTTCTGAGCCATATGTCCCCGAAGACTTGGAATCAAGGAGGCGAGACATGGACCGTCGACCACGTCCGGTCCAGCCTTGCATTGTGGAACCCGACCACACCTTGGCTCAACGTGCATAGAATGTCCAAATGCCGGATATACCAACTATTATTCGTCGGATGATCCGTGAGAGTCAGTACCTTACTAATGACAACCGGTGAATCTCTGGGAGTCATACCCCTCTCACAAATGAAATACTCTATGCCGAACCCCCTCGACGATTCAGAATGCCGACTCTACCAGTCTATGAAGGAAGTTCTGATCCGAATCAACATATCCTGAAATACAAATGGCTAATGAATGCTACGAGGGATAATGATGCAGTTAAATGCCGTAGTTTTCCTATTTCTTTGGGGGGCATAGCCACCATGTGGTCACTCGTTTGCCTCACCGATCTATTTCCTGCTTTGACCAACTAGCAACCAAGTTTGTTGAGCAGCTTCAAATGCATGTTGCAAGGCCAAAGGACGTTAACACTCTATCTAGTATCACTCAAGCTACGGGAGAGACACTCAGACACTACTTAGAAAGGTTTCATGTTGCGTGTGCAGAGATAAGTAATCCCAATGACAACTCTATCTTGATGGCATTGACTAAGGGGATTGATCCTGATTTCGAGTTTGGAAATTGGTTAGCTGGGAAGCCTCCCACATCATTGGCCCGTTTCTACTCCAAGGCAGACCAATTTTTGAGAAGGGAGGAGCAAAAAAGTCTAGAAAACAGGATAACGTAGGACCCAGTATAAGAAGGAATTCAAAGCAATGTTGTAGGTAAACAGTCCGGGGAGAGCTTCGGAAAAGTTCAATTAAATATCCAGAATAAACAAACTCAACAGAAGGACGATGGGAACCAGAGTAGAAAACGAGATCAAAACCGTGGTCCGCGACGTAGAGCTCCAATGTTCGATAAGTATACTCCACTGAATACATCGCTAGAAAATGTATATCTACAAACCTGCAATACTATGCAATACAAGAAGCCTGCTTCGAAGCCATCGTCGAAGAGACAAATCCAAACAGGGAAGTTTTGCAGATTTCGTGAAAGCTACAGCCATAATACAAATAAATGTCGCCGTTTACAAGATCACATTGAAAAGCTGATACGTGAATCGAAGTTGGATCATTTTGTGCGGGCACCGCAATTAGGAGGTGTGGGCCCATCAACTTAGAATCGTGTACCAAACCAGGAAAGACAGAAGGAACCTGCTCATACCGATGGGAGGCTGGTGACAAATACAATAAGTTGTGGTCCTCATCGAGCAGACCGAAGCTGGAGGGAAATGGAGTCGTATGCCAGCTCTATCAGGCATGCAGACTTCGAGTGTTGTAGTAGTTGTGATGATGGGGCTCCGGCTAAGCAACAGAAGACGATGACTGATGACATCGTGTTCCAAAATAGAGATGCTAATAAGGTCGAAGCCCCCACTATCGATCCACTTGTCGTATAGGTCCTGCTTGGATGAAGAGGATCTTGATTCACAGTGGTAGCTCTGCGAATATTTTGTTTAAGCAAGCATACAATCAAATGAAGATGGAAGCCAAGGATTTGAAACCCTACCAGTCTCGGATCCACGGCTTCAATGGAAATGCTACTATACCCATTGGAGTGGTGGAACTACCAGTGGAATTGGGAGTTGGAGAACGCTGGAGGGTCCGGATATTGCAGTTTGTTGTTTTGGACATAGACTCCCCTTACAATGCTTTTTTGGGTCGAACGGCCCTTGCTGAATTCAGAGAAGCTATTACCCTTTGGTGCTTGACTATGAAATTCCCTACTGATCATGGGGTCGGAGTCGTTTCAAGGAGATTAGACTACTGGACGAGCCTGCTATGTTATCGAGCTGCGCGGGGCACATCGGAAGGAAAAAGGGAAGGGCTTAGAGGAATCTCTCTGTGTATATTTTGCTGATAATTAACAATTGGTGCCTGGGCTCAGGCCCGGTCACCCCAACCAATTCCAGAGGGACTTGACCCGAGAGACACTGAAAGTAACAATGAAACTAAAGACAATCAAGCTTCTTCGGCCGAACTGACAGTCGATGTCCCAATCGACGATGACGACGATTCAAAGATGATAAAGATTGGATCTCAGTTAAGCCAATAGATGCAACAGGAATTGGTTGAATTTCTTTGGGCGAATCTTGACGTATTCACCTGGATGCATTTTGACATGTGTGGATCTCGTCGGACATTGCGAGCCACACCCTGAATATTGATCCGCATTATATCCCGGTCAAATAGAAAAGGCGTGATATGAATCCAGAGAGATCTACCGCCCTTAAAGAGGAGGTCGATAAGTTGAAATCGAATGGATTTATTCAAGATGCCTTATACTTGGAGTGGTTATCCAATCATGTACTTGTCCAAAAGCTGAATGGAAATGGAGGACGTGTGTAGATTACTATGACTTGAACAAAGCTTGCCCGAAAGACAGTTTCCACTTCCTCGAATTGATCAGCTCGTAGATTCGACAGCTGGGCACGAGTTATTATCTTTTATGGATGCTTATTCCGGTTACAACCAGATACCTATGCACTTACCTGACCAAGAGCATAAAAGCTATATGACCGATCTGGGACTCTACTGCTGCAAAGTCATGCCTTTCGAACTCAAGAATGCTGAGGCAACATACCAATGACTAGTCAATTGAATGTTTGCCCACCAGATCGGAAAGACCATGGAAGTATATATGGACGACATGTTGGTGAAGTCATGATTCTCCACTGATCATATTAAAGACTTGGAATCAATGTTCAGCATCCTTGGAGAATATAGGATGAAGCTCAACCCACTGAAATATCAATTTGGAGTCGCATCCGAAAAATCCCTTTGGTTTATCGTCAACAATCGAGGAATCGAAGCAAATCTCAAAAAGATCTGGGTGATCGGAAATCTTGAACCCCAAGGACCATAAAGCAAGTCCAGAGCCTCAACGAGAAGGTAGCAACATTGAGTAGGTTCATTTTAAAGTCCACCGACAAGTGCATTCCCTTCTTGGATTTGATCCAAAAAGGAAAACGAAACTTTGAATGGACCACAGAGTGTAAAGGCGCATTCCGAGCACAGATTCAACATCTTTCCACACCGCCAATTTTGTCAATGCCCATCGATCACAAGCAATTATACCTTTAATTGGTGGTATCAGAAAACACAATCAGTGTTGCCTTAGTTCGAGAGGAAGACCGAGTGCGGAAATTGGTATACTATGTTCGTAAACGACTAACCGGAGCTAAGAGAAATTTTTGAAAGCTAGAGAAGTTGGCTTATTGTCTTGTTATTGCCTCAAGGAAGCTCTGTTCGTACTTGCAAGATCATCCTATCACTGTTTACACCGATCAGCCGTTATGACAGGTGCTTACGCGGGCAGAGACGTTCGGTAAGTTACTCAAGTGGAACATTGAACTGAGCCAATTTGATATCACTTACATTCCAAGGTGAGCTATTCAAGGACAAGTCCTAACGGATTTCATATCTGAATTTACCGTCCCAGAGGACTTTCCCAAAACAAGTGAATTTTCCGAAAATATCTAAAAGTTTCATACTGATGGTGCATCAAACGACCGGTGCTAGGGTGCTGGAGTAGTACTTGAAACCCCCGAAGGCCGATCCATATGCTATGCCCTAAAATTTGATTTTTTTGCGACTAATAATGAAGCAGAATATGAAGCCTTGCTTGTTGGGTTAAAACTCGCTAGCGATTTGAGAATTATTGCTGTGGAAATTTATTATGATTCACAATTAGTCATATGCCAAGTTCGGGGTGAATATCAGGCCAAAGATCGAAGACTGGCTTCTTATCTAGCTCGAGTCCAAGAAATGCTTAATCGGTTTGATTATTATGCCATCTTCTACATACCCCGTGAGCGTAATCAAAAGGCCGATTCATTGGCAAAGTTAGCAAGTACGAGCAAATCATAGCAATAGGGCTTGCTCCTGTGGAGACGTTATCTTCCCCAGGCATAGATCAAATAGAGACAGACTGTGTATTTGAAATCACTCCTGGTAAGGAGTCATGGATGACTCTGTACCGAAATTACATCGAGCAAGGAACGATGCCTGAGCAAAGGAGTGCAAGAGAGATTCTTCGAAAGGCTTCGCAGTTCACCATTCAGAATGGAGTCATGTATAGAAGAGGATATTCCATTCCTCTCCTCTGATATGTCGCCTACGATGAAATTAAATGAGTGTTACATGATGTACACGAAGGAGAATGCGGTTATCACACCGAGAGGCAAGCTCTCGCTAATAAAGTACTCCGACATGGGTATTATTAGCCAACTGTAAACCGTGATGTAGCAGACTACATCAGGAAATGTGATAAATGTCAAAAGCATGCTCGAATTCCTAAATCCCCACCTACTGAGATAACCCAAATGGTCAATCCATGGTCGTTTGCAGTATGGAGCTTTGACATTATCGGCTCTCTACCTCTGGCCAAAGGTGGTGCGAAGTATGCCATCGTCGCAGTTGACTACTTTACCAAATGGGCCGAAGCTGAACCTTTTGCTACAATCATGACGAAAAAGGTGATCAACTTTGTAGTTCATAATATTATCTTCCGATTTGGTCTTCCACACACCATCATCGCTGATAACGGAACTCAGTTCGACAGCGCTAAATTCAGGAATTTCTGCCAACGATTCCATATCCTTAAGAAATTCTCTACAGTTGCACATCCTCATGCGAATGGCCAGGTTGAAGCTATTAAAAAGGTTATCAAGTCTATTCTAAAGATGCGACTGGAAAAGGCTAGGGGCAGATGGGTTGACGAAATTCCTATGGCTTATGGGATTACCAGACAACTCACAATTGCGCAACCGGACACACTCCATTCTCTCTATCCTATGGTTCAGAAGTCGTTATCCCAGTTGAGATGGAAGTACCTTCTCATCGAGTGACTTATTATGATACAAAGACAAATGCCATATTACTTGCTAAATCCTTGGATTTTTTCGATGAGAAGCGTGAAGAGGCCGATTTGAGGGCAGCCACGTACTGAAATCGAGTCATCGATTATACAATGCCAAGGTCCGACCACGAACCTTTGAACTTGGTGATCTCGTCCTTAAGAGAATTTATCTGGTTCCTTCGCACATGAAACCAATTTGGGAAGGACCGTATGTGATTGAACGAAAATCAAAGATGGCACATTTAAGTTATCGATCGTTGACGGTCTTACCTTGTCGAGAGCCTGGAACAGCGAGAGTCTCCGTCGCTACTATACATGACAGACTTTATTTATTTTAGTCTATTTTTAGTTTGCAATTTGTTTTTGCATTTCGAAATTTGATAATAAGGCAACTGACTTTGTCGTATTTTCTCATTTCAGCAATAAAATTCCATCTCTTCGAGCCAGAGCTGTGATTTATTGAATGTGACATACAATCTTCATGACGCATAAGAGCTAAGTTCCATCGCACGGTGAAATTTATTCAAATAGGGAGTGACTGTGATACGACCGGCCACTTGTTAAGTGAAACCCAAGCTCGGAGGCAAGCTACTACACTAAAACCAAAAAAGATTGATACATGACAATCCTTTATCGAACTCCAGTCTCCCAGAGTGCGAGCTGGAGTGTAAACTTATAAAATGCGATTTCGAGGAGGATAGACTCGTACACCTAATGAATTCGATGGCATCCTAACCAAGTTCGAGGAGGATCGTCCATCTAACGACCTCACTTGTTAACTCGAGGTGGATGTGAATCGACCATTCACGATCCTGGTAAATACATCATTCGCGGAGTGCAAACGAAATCCTAAAAGCCTAAACAGATATTACTGACCATCTGTCGGCCAACTCCAAATTCCCAGAGTGCGAATTAGAGTATAAACATCAACTCTAAATTCCCAGAGTGCAAATTGGAGTATAAGCGTAACCTCCAAACTTCTAGAGTGCGAGTCGTAATATAAACACTAACTTCAAGTTCCCAGAGTGCGAACCAAAGTAAAAATGTCGACTATCCCTGGATTCCTAGAGTGCGAACCAGGGAGTCGACCACAAATAACTCTAAGTCCCTAGAGTGTGGTCAGATCATAAACATAACTCGAGTGTGATTGACTACTCACAAGGTAACTTAAGTCCCCATAGCATGGACACATACTTAAAAATTAAAAAGGCGTGATCAACCGCTAACATATGAATGCAGGTCCCCGGAGTGTGGACGTGATCATTATTAAGTGAGCGAGTGTGATGCGATCACTCAACTCTCACTTTTTTTACCATCGATTCGACGATGTTAAGCTCGAAAAATGAAGGCAAAATGCAATTGCTGGCCAATATTTACAACTCATCCCCAAAATTAGGAGCAGGGCTTAAGTGTCAACCATCAACTGAAGCAGTGCAACATCGAAGTTCAACGTAGTCCCTGGTCCATGTTTGTGGTTTTTGGACTTGACAAATTAAAGCAAACTCGACTTAAAGGTCGGAACTCCGTAAGTACACTGGAATGAAATTCAAATACTGGAACACTTAAGCATAAAAGATAGTAATAGAGTTAAAGCCAAAAACAAAATTTCATTTCAACTAACTTCAAAAGAAGTTCATGTATAAGTTTTTTCAAAATTCCTACCAACGGGGGCCGAACCCGCATCTATACACGGCTTATGAGAGGAAACAAAAACAGACTTCTATCTATCTACCTAAAATAAAGCGAGGAAGAACATCTACTCACTCTACTTTTTCGGCTTCTTCTTCGGCATGGACCCATCGAAACCACCGGTAACTTTCCTCTTTGAGCCTTTACCCTTCAGCGTTCGATCTCCATGTAGAGGCATGATCTCAACATCCTCCTCCGAACTCGAGTGTATAGGGATATTTTCTACAGGGAGTCGGAGGGGTCGGATCCACTACAGGAGGTGGAATATACATGCTATTATTAGTAACTGTGCCGCCGAGCGATATCATTCTCAATGGAGCCGGACCAGGCACTGCCATTCCACCTCCAGAATTGCCATCACAATTCGCTGCCTCCATTTCAGCATTAATTTCGGAGAATATTTCTTCTTTGTGAATTGATTGTGCCTTGCTGGGGACATCAGTGGTCTGCATTGAAGAGCCAGTAGTAGGCGCAAGTCCATTAAAGACAAACGATAGGTCCACCAAGGGGTTACTATGGCGACTGAGGAGTTCATCTATCATCTGCTCGTCAAAGTAAAGTGTGCCCCACTATGTTCCATCGATAGGCGGAGTCGTTGCTATGGTGATCGCCTCAGTAATGATGGCTTCCTGCATTTGATGTGATTCTTGGGTTGCAAGAGGCGCTGTTAGTGTAACTCCAATCACTGGACAGAGAAAAGGACAGACTGTTAGTAAACGCTTCAAGACAAGTTCCTTATTTTGAATGCACATGAGAAACTTTCAGAGTACCTTCCTCATTTTGGCTCGCGGACGACTGAGCGGCTTCCAAAGTGTGCTCTTTAGTGGGAGATAGCTGCGGCTGTTCCAAATTATAAGCAGGGACAGATCAGGGTTCAACCGCTGGTACAGGATCATATTGAGTTGGCGCAGGAATATGCAGACTTATATCGTGATGCTCAATACTTGAACCTTCCCCTACTTTCGAGCATTGGGCACCGAGCTTCTCCTTTTCGTGTGAAATCATCGACTCGTAGAGAATCTTCCTTTGATCTTCAGTCAGCACATGATTCTCGAGCTCAAATTCATCGAATGATTCCCCCATATGTACTCCTTCTCCTCCTCGACCAATTGGCCCTAGGCGTTATAGAGATGTGTCGAATAATTTTCAAGCCAGGCCAAATTTCTATGTTTCAGCACGTTAGCATTGTATGTGATGATAAGATCTTCTATATCAGCGTCTACCCTGGACTCTGCCATCCGAACCTTCTCCTCAACCTCAGATTCCACCATGCAAACCTTAGCCATTACCTCATCCCGTTCAGCTCGGAGCACTACAGCCTACTCACATGCCTCCTTGGCTGTGTTTTTCGCATCATCCATATCCTTGGCAATTTCGAGGAATTTGGCCTTTAGCTCATTGAGTTCTTTGAGTGCTACATCCTGTTCGGCAGTAACGGTGGTGTTCCGATGGCCCATCTCTTCCACCAAAGCATAGTGTGCCTGCCTCATCCTCCACACGGCCGAATTAGGCTCGTCGACTTTTTGAATGGCCTCCATCTCTGACTTTTGGGAGGACTCGGCTTTGGTATTAAGCATTTGGATAATACGGTCCTTCTAAGCGAGCTCATTCTTTGACTTTTCAATGGTGGCCACGCGCTCAAAGGCAAACTTCGATGCTTTTTCGCCGCTTTCCCCCTATTCCTTGTATTGAGTGTAAATGTCATGGATGTAATCGTGCATTGTGTTCTCAGCTTCCGTTGGAATTCTCTTTAAGTGCGGTGGGAAATATAACCGTCGAAGCAGATATCTAGAAAATCCTTCTTCAATTAGGCGAGTCTAATCGCTCCTTCACCTGTAGGCTCGGTAGGGACCTGCTCTACAATTATAGGAGCCATTGTTTTAGTTCTATGATGGTGAGTTTCAGGCCCTGAAACATTAGAAGATGGCTTGTGCCGTGAAGTTTCCGCAAGATGTGGGGTATAAACAGGAGGCGGTGTAGGGTGTCTAGGAGGGGGAGAACGAGATCGAGATCGGTGTCTGTATTCCCTATCCCTATCATGTCGCTCCTGACTAGAGTATCACGGTCATAGTCCCTATCTGCCTCTCTTCTACGCGACTCATAATATGTTGAAGATCGACGAGCTTTTCGAAGACTCTCTAACGTTGAGCCTCGGCCAGACATTGTATCTGCAAAGTAACAGAAGAACAGATTTAATAACCTTCTAAAGTAAGCAACTTATGGTCGAAAAATTTGTAGTGCCTTGAAGTGTATATGTATGTGCAACCCCTGACCAACTAGAAGTGTCGGCCATGCTAGTGGGAAGAGACTCACTTAAACCTAACGCACATTTAAGCTCATCAGACCCGGTGTCATCCTAGAGTGACACATAATCCGGGATTGGGATATGGCGAGCTCTTCGAAGAGGTTTTCCACCTACGAAGGAGGAGCCTCTGAAATTTTAATACCAGGAATAGGCAAAGACATGACCAAAATTTTTGTCTCCTAGATTTAAAGCGTTTGAAAGCAGCTTCCTTGCCTTTTCTCTTTCCTTCGGGACCCTGAAAGGCATCAGAAGGCCCGGCCACAAGTTCATCATCGGTAGGTGTTCTTTTTGGATCAACCTCCTCAGTTATAACAACTCCAGGCGTCTTATGCTTCACTCGTTTCTTTGAGACAGCCCTTAGCGTTCCTTCAAGCCTTATACTTTGGCTACGCTCGATCAATCCAACGATTCTCAAGTTTCTATCTGTCAGAACCGAGTCAATATCCCTCTCTTCACTTGGAATTCTTGAATAACCCGAACTATCTCTTTGAAATGAGCGCCCTTGGGTTGCGAAATCACAAATGTAAAGGAAAAAGAGATATAAGTTTGGCATCAGTTATGATCATCTTATTAGCTAATTGAGAAGACTGTGGTACTTACGTCTAAATAACCATCAACTGGCGAATCCTGGGGGGCATCAAACATAAAACCATTCCGTTTTAAAATTGCTCAACCTGGTCGATGACCCCGTAATCACTTGACAATTTCTGATCGCTTCCAGAAACGTGAAAGAAGGGCTATCTCCCTAGCTCTTGACATTGAATAGGTATCTGATTTCGAGCGGGGTAGGTGGCCGGAAGAGATACTCCATAAATTCAACAGAGCATACCCATTTGGGTGTAGTTGAGATGGAGCGATTCCACGAAAAGATAACACTTCCGTAATGTATTGGTTGAATGGAGGGAGTGTTCCAGCTGTGCATGCATGACGATTGAAAGCAGTAAACCCCTCTGGTGGATAGTGTGGTCTATCGTTTGGTCCAGGCAATAGCACGTCGTCTAATGACAAGCCATACCTTAAGAATATCCATCCAAACATGTCATCAGAAACATTGGACGAAACAAAATCTGGCGAATTGCCGATGAAAGAGGCGCCTGGTAGCTCATCCGGAGTCGGATCAATAACATCTGCCGCAATGGTCGGTATCTCGATTATTAGTGGAGGGAAACTCTGAAATTCTTGCTGTTGTGAGCTAGAAGGTTCTAACTAACTAACTTATGAGAAATCATCACTAGAGGATAATAAGCCCATGCATCACCTAGTGTGAAGTGTGTGAATATGTTGTGCGATGCAGTGCTACAGATTACTTGAGTAATTCAACAAAGTACGAAAAAACATGCGAATGACGAGACTTTAAAATTTAATAGGAGTGACCGTCACCACTGACCGTCACAACCATTCCATTCAGACTTTAAAGACTGATCCGAGTCAAAGTTCGTTAAAATTGCATTAAATTGCAGTTCCATCGATGAGCTTTGAAAGGTAGTCAAATATGTAGTGAAACGGTCAAATCCAATTGCGCAAGATTGAAGCTCGTCGGAATCGGGTGTTCAAATGTGAAAAAAGTTTCAGGTTCATCGAGGTTCAACCCGCATCGGCCCAAAAAGTCTATGGTTCGTATCGATCAAAGGCCTTAGTTTCATATCGATTAGGGCCAGCGATTTCTGATCGATCCATAGCATCCATTTCATATCGATCCGGGGTTGTCAAACTTCAGATCGATCATCGAGAGTCCCGTTCGCATCGATCGCAGAGGAAAAGGCTTCCTATCGATCACCCTAGAGCCAATTCGTATCGATCTCAATCCTGCGTCTTCGTATTGATTGGTAGAGCCGATGCTTTATATTGATCAATTAATTAAATTTTTGTACCGATCATTATGGATCAGTACGAACTCCAACCATCACCCATCGATACCAAACCGCTCCATCCCTCTATTTGAAATTCTTTTTATGAACCATCGATACAAACTTTGATTTTTTTTCCAGAACGATATGAGGCACATTTCCTCAATCGATACGAATGATGACTCCCTATCCATCTACCCTCCTTCTCCAAATGACATTGAAGCCATTCCAACCTTCCATGTCCTTACTCCGACCCATCTTTGGCCTCCTCATCACCAGAATCGGCCGTGGATATGAGTTGTTTGGCAATTAAATTCGAGTCTCATCATTTCTAGAGTAGAGTTCTTATACAATTACCTAATTTAAAAGCATGGTCGAGGGATTAGAAAACAGTTTTAGTTTGGGGATGAAGGCAGTTTTCCTTTTTCGTTTCTATAATCGATACGAAAGCCAGAGGAAATGTGAAAACAGGTAAAAATTTGGCTAAATACAAAAGTATTTATATGGATACGAGGTAAAGGCGAATTTTTTTCGTCTCCCGGTTAAGACGATCGGCTAAATTGGTCAACAATGTCATCGTTACGAGACCTCTGTTCATATCCGTCTATGCATATCAGACTCAAGCGCAACTGCTCTCCTCTACTCGCCATCGATCTAGAATGTCACTGTTTGTATCCGTTAGCGACCTATCCATACGAACGATACACAAGAACTCATTTGAGTCATACAGATCCATCAAAAATCTATCGAGACGAAATGAGAATTTCATATCCATCGAAGCTCGTATCCATCGATACAAACTGTTTATTTCGTATCCATCAATTCGAATTGCTATGAAGCGAGAACCATCTTTCTACCTTTTACATCGATCTAGGAGAGGGTCTATACGAAGGGACATTCCAAAACAACCATCAAAATGTTGTTACAGCTCGAATTTTACATCGGTTCAGGAGAGGATCGATACAGAATTCGATGCTAAAAAACTAACAACGACTTGTAAATGTGCAAACGTTAATGAGAGTCAGGTTAACATATATGCATATATGCAGACTAATTTTCAATTTCCAATTCTCAAAATTCACAGGTCAAATGCCCACTTGATGATAATTACAACAACAAACAGCTGATCGCTATCATACAGCAATCGGTTACAACGGTACATGATACAACAGTTGGCAATCCACGGCTCATAGTACTAAAAGATCAGTCAAGAATTATAATTTTCAACGGAAAGACGACAATCATTCAACAAGTCGGATAGAACTATTCAGGATGAAAGATGCAGCTATTAAAAGCATGTCATGTTCATACAAGACGTACTTTGGAGGGAAAATGTTATTCCACCTTTTGGCAAGGCCGAGATATCCAGGAATTGACTAAAGGCCAAAGATCGCTCATCCCGAATGTCGAGTATGCACAAGTATGCTATGGATGTCGATAAATTTTTTCCAAGTCCGGATCAGGCTACAATTGACAAGACATGACAAGCAAAGTCACGAGAGCCAACATTCCAAATTTCAAGTCAATCCGAGTTCGTATGCTCAAGATATGATCGATACAAGTCAAGAAAATCAACACAGTGCAATCCGTCATTTCGCATCCATCAATTCGTATCCATAGGAGCGTGCTACTTCGTATCCATCAAGAAATCAAAGGAACTCCTTCATTGTATCGAGATATCTCCTATCCATCGACCACACATAGTTTCAAATCGGTCGGCAACAAGTGAGTCCACTTCGCATCGATCCAAGTCCACTTGTTTCGTATCCATCCTTTTCGTACCGCTTCGCGTCGATCATTCTATCTCTGATTCGTATCGATCAAAGAAAGTCTACTTCGTATCCATCGGCAAATGACATGGAAGTCTGTTTTGCATCATTCTAGCTTAGACACACTTCGTAACGATCGACCACTGATCGATAAAAAGTACACACCTCCCACCGATGCGAAGTAGAGCATACAAAATTGGTGCAGAGAAGAAATGATCGATACGAACAGAGATCAATCGATACAAATCGAGCAAAACCTATCGATACGAACAAAGCATAACGATCGATATGAACAAGGCGCATGCATAGAGAAGACTCGGTCATTCGGCATAAAAAGTGGATCGATCCGAAGAGTGAGAGCCACGTCAACTTGCTAACATGTACCTGGATTGATTCGAATAGAGCGATACGAAGGCATCGATTCGAACGCGACAGCCTAAAGAAAATGCAATCTTGCATCGATCCTAACTCGCAATCCATAAGTCCAAATGCTGTTAAATTTTCATAGGAGCTTCCGTACGACCTAAGGAAGGTTCGTGCCAAGTTTCGACTCGATTGGGTCAAATCCTGATCGATATGAAATTCATTCTTATCGATCACTGATCGTGCCGAAACTTCATGGTATCGGTCGCATGGGCCCACCCACATGCCAGAAGAAGTGTCCCGAGATCTGAGCGAGATATTTGCATCCTACGCTTATAAATAGAGCCCCAGGGCCTACAGAAAAAGGATCTTTGGCCTTTTGACGTCCAGACCCTGCCAAATTCAACTTTGCACTCCATAGCTGCTGTTGTACTCGAATTTCAATACTATAATCCATTGTAATCCATTGTAATCAGTTGTAATCAACAAGTGAATATCAATAAAATCATCAAACTTCATAGTGGACGTAGGCCATATGCCGAACCACTCTAAATTGTTGTGTTTCTGCGTGCTTTCATATTTGTTTTAAAAGTGTTTGTCAGATAATCCTCGTTTTACATTTCTATTCTTCATCTTTATCTCTTCAAATACTTCCAAAGAGTATTGTGCCCAATTTTGGTACAAATATCTGCATATGTGCCTTAATAAGATGCAGAAGAACGGTCTAAGAGAAAGAGGATGATGGAGATGGAATACATACTTATATATAGAAATTAAAAGTACGTTATTGCAGCGTTATCACATACCCTAATCTTATTCTCTGATTCCATAGGGTTATGTTTTCAAAAAATCTTTAAGTTTAAAATTCTTTTAATCATAAACCTATGCTTTGATACCAAGTTGTAACTTTCCGCGTTATGAGGTCCAAAACTAACTACTATGGATGTTGCAGTCATCTATAGCTATTAATTTTCGATGCAAATGCGGCTATGTTCATCATATCAATAGTCAGAAGCACATGAATATGAAAAAATTTAACACATTTTAACAACAATTTTCAAATCTCATTTCATAGATAATATTTCATACTCATTACATATTCCCATTTGTAAACCCACGATCAGAGAAATTATAATTATTACAAAATACTCTAAGAGTGACATATGAAGATGCCCTCTTGTTTGATCAGAGTCGAAAACTTGGCAATTGTACAACTTTTCCATTACATCCAAATAGACAAAATTAAATAATACGGTGGATTAGAATAGAACTCCTACAGAGCAAGATTGCCTCCTGCACATCTCCAGGAGATTATTCGTCCTACCAGGAAACCTGAAAACCCCTTACTCTCAACCTACTCAAATTAATTTAGAAAACCCGAGAGTTTAAGGGGAAAACGTAAACTTCAATTCAGACAAAAATTCTGGTATGAATAAAAGCCTACCATCTCGAATCAATATATATCTAGTCAGACCACGCCATAGAGCAGAACGAGTTTTCCCTTCACTATATATTTACCAAAATATATTAATCACATACTATGCTCTTGCATCCACAATAGTTACAACGTAATAATATATGATGATACGCAAGAATGCGATATACCATGGATTACCCTCCCAACTTATTTGACCATCTTTCCATGCTTATAGTTTTTCTAGGGTCACAGTGAACCTATTAGTTTCATGGGCTGACAAATAACCCATATCAATTTTTAGGGACAATCTGTCCAACTTCATAGTTTTCATGGGATCACTAAGAACCTATTGGTTTCAACTAATAACCTTCTAATCATAGTTTTCATGGGTTTATATGAACCTATTGTATTCTCCATAATATCTCTCAAATCAAAGTTTTTATGGAATCACTATGATCCTATTGATTTCTATCAATAACATCATCCGAACATAGTTTACATTGGATCACTAGGAACCTATTAGACCCTTCCAATATCATTTCTCATGTCATAGTTTTTATGGAATCACTATGAACCTACTAGACCCTTCCAATAACATCTAAATCAACAATCTTTTGATCTGTTTTGGCCATCGTATACTTATGATCTACTTGATCTCCTAGATGCAATTCTACTCACTCGACAGTTAATTCTAGTTATACTCACTATTGGGTCAACCGAGCTGGTTATTCTACCTCTTAACACCCCAAAACGCGGTTATGGATCATAAATGATGTCACTATGATAATGATAACATGCACAAATAACTAATTGATAATATACAAGAACATATAACATCCATTTATGTTCAATAAATAATCTTTCACGTCTCATAATTACTTAAACTTAAGCAATATTCCCTTTGTAAATTTCGACTTAAAATTTAGGTTGTTTCATAAATAAAATCCTTGAAAACCAATTTCATATATGATTAATCCCCTTTAAATCATATCAAAACAAGGAAACACTTAGCCCTTTAAATTGCTTAAAATAGATCAACGTCGATGGCATTGATGATGTCGACATAAAAGCTTAAGGCTTCCCGCTCTTAATAAAATAGAGTTTAACTCATGCAGCATTAACCCATATTGCCCCTCTTAAAATATTGTTTTAATTTATACAAAACAAGCATCATCGGATTCAAAAGATAAAGTACGATGTGGCCAACCAACATCGACACTAAAACATAAGGTCATTGACTTTAATGCTCATTGACCCCAATGACCTTCGAGGATGTCCTAAAACTTTTACACTTAAGTTACTTCGGCTACTATGCCGCTTTTTATATAGAGTCGAAGACATAATAGCAGCATCGTTTCTCGGATATGGAAAACAAAGAGATGCAGCATCATTTTAAACAGTGATGAAGACATGCGACATCGTCAAGGTCGACACTAAAGCTTTTTAAAGCTTAAATGAATTACAAGAATGCCTTGCGGTCCACAATGGGTTGCCACCTTGATTGGCGTCGACGAGGTTGAACACACCCCTTAACTAACTAAGTAGTTATCCTGTGCTTCTTCTTGTCATCGGCGGCACTCATAGGGGCAATGCTATATTAGGCGCAGCGACATTAAAGTGGTATGGCTTTATCGTAATTCATGCAAAAACTATTTTATTACTACTAAAAGCATAAGTTTTTCACCAAATCTTAGTACTTGTCCAATTTATATTGGAGAAAACAATCTCATCATAAATCCTTTTCGAAAATTACTATCGCACTCAAAATTTAAATTCCCAAATACACTTCAAATTGATTAATTAACATCCTTAATTAATTATTCTTTTAAATGCTTATCTAGCATAATAATTTCATAGTAAATCGAAATCACTTAGGAAAAATCCCAAAAATTCACATAAATTAAGAAATATGATATTCTTTATCATATAAAAATTTCAGGGCCAAAAATCATATTTAATTATTTAAACAATTAAACCCGAAATTAAGGAATTCCCTTCTTAGGAAATTCATAAAATAATCTATGTAACTTGAAAAATTATGAAATTGAAAACCTATCTCCAAAATAATGTTTTATATAATGTATCAAAAAGTAATAGCATTTGGAGATTAAAATCTTAAGTTTTACCCTTAAAACCCATTCAGATAACTACATAAAAATTCCATAAATCATTGTTCTATCCTAACAATGATATAATTAATATAGCACAACATATCATCAAAACGAATCAATCCATGCAATGTTCGAAAAAAAATAGGTATGGAAGGAGATGTTCTATTATTATTCACCTTGATTTTGATAATAGAGTTGAGATTTGACGAGCGGTTTAGTTTCCCTAATTTTGCTCTTGAATCTCCTATAGATCTTTCATGATTTCCCCCTTAGCAATGGTCGGCCTCCTTATATTCTTTCGATTGTTTATGTTTTGTGAAAGTGAAAATGATAGAGGAGAGAAACGGTTTATGGTATAAAGGATTTTTCTATTCCTAAATTATCCCTCTTATATGTCTATTATTCTTAAGTCATAAAACAATCTTATTAACCAATTAATTAGTTAATTAATGCTCGAGCATATTGATTATAAAATCTCAATTCCATATTACACTACATGTCACATTATTCTATTTAATTTATCTAATTAAATTTCTTGAATAATGTTAATTAAAATTAGGGGTGTCATAGGTGGCCTTTTGTATTTGAGTCGTGCATCGTCTCGTTGGGCATCTCGACCACTGATTCTTACTGCTATGAATTGATGTTTTGAGATTTAGACACGCTGATAGGCTGCTGCTTTTGGCTTGCGATATCGTTCTCGGTACGAGCTCATTCCATTCTGTCCTCATACATTAAAACAACATAATTCTAGTAATACATATAATTAGAGGGTGTAAGACTTTTCTTAGGAAGCTTATCATTGTTTTGTACTATTAAGAATTTTTGGTATAACACCCATTATTTAATCTCTTAATTCCAATATTGATGTTTAAATACATAGATTTTAGACTGCAAATCATTATAATGATATTATATGTGCATTAAATAAAAATTAAGGAATAAATCACTCACAAAATCCCTCTAAATGCTCCAAAATAATCCTAACTTTCATTGTCCGGCTTCTTTAGTGCACGAAAACCTTTCTAATTTGCCTCAGTTCTTTCACTAGATCATAGTACTCATCTCCATGATTGTTTTGATAAGTAAATAATCTAAACCTGTTGAAAATTGAGAGAGTTATATCACTTTAACATTGTGAATGAAAAAGGAAGAAAGGTGATCAAAAGAGAGAAGAATAATTAAATTTTCTAGCCTAAAGTGGGGCTTATGTAGTAAGTTAGTTAAGAAAACTACTCCCACCATTTAAATTAACTACATTTAATTTGAATTTTAAAAAACTAAACCAAGTATATATCAACTATATGGCGACATATGGGTAATAATTGGATGATATATTGACATATCATTTCATGTATGTCGACATACATACTAGATTTTTCACTCACCTATTAATTTTTCAGTATCTTCTTCGTATGACCTCCAAATCGAAAAAAATATCGTTTTAAACAGATAAACGAGCCAATCGCGGTAGTGCAAGTACCATCATCAAATTCAAAAGTTGGAAATACAACAATTTTTCCCCTTCCTTAATTTAAAGAAGATTATTTACCAATCCAATTCAATTAATTAATATCGTTATATTATTCAATTTTAATTATACTGTATCTCAAATTTTTGAGGTATTACATTCTCCCACTTAAAAGAAATTCATCCCCAAAATTCTAATAGAAGGAAAAATGTAATATAATGCTCGCATTACGTATTGTCAACACACTAATTCAGGTTAGCCTCTACCACTCTGGCATGTACATAAAGCCAAAAAACTTCCTCGAGGAAACCTAAAAAGAAAACTTTAAGTGATTTAGCTTCATCCCAAACTCTTGGAGTACTTGAAATATTTATCCATGTGGTCGGTGTGGTCTTTAGCCCTTTTGGATTTTATTCGCATGTCATCCACATATACTTTTATGGATCTTTCAATCTGGTTGGCAAACATCTTGTTGACCAAATGCATGTTGCTTCGGCATTCTTCAATCCAAAAGGCATGACCTTATAGCAATACAAGCCCATATCCCCGATAAAGCCAGTATGGTCTTGATTAGGGACATACATAGCAATTTGGTTATATCTATGGTACACATCCATAAAAGGTAGTAGTTTATGCCTTGCGGTCCCATCCACCCATTGGTAAATTCTTGGAAGGAGAAAGCATTCCTTAAGGTAGGCAACGTTCAGGTTTGAAAAGTCAATGCATATCAATTGTTTCCCATTCAGTTTTTTAACCAACACCGGATTAGCTATCCATTTTGGATAATGGGATTCATTGAGGAATCTGTCTGCTAGAAAGGTATTGACCTTCTGATTAAGGGATGCCGATTGTTTGGGGCTATGCTCATTTTCTTCTATTTTACCAGGGGTTTCCTAAGATCGACGTTTATTACATGACATGCAATGCTAGGAGAAATTACACACATGTAGGTGCGAGACCATGTGAATATATTATTTTGCAAGAAACCAACCAAATGCGCCGTTAGATCTTGTTCCAATCAGGATCCGATCTTCATTGGTTTGGTTGGGTCATGTTCGTCAACCTCTATAGACTCTATCACCAATTTAGGATCAATTGTTGACCATCTAGTTTAGTTCATTCAAAGGATCACTGGTGTACCCTAGTGGAGACTTTCCATTAATTTCTTTATGATCTAGTTTTCGATGCAGAGAGCAGTATCTACATGTATTCTTTTCTCCATACGCTTTTTCTCATGGAATTTTGTCACATAGTATTTTTTAGCAATGTCTTGATCTCTTTCGACCATCCCTACACCATGATCTCTAGGGAATTTCATTTTTAAGCAAATTGGTCACGACCGTGTGGAAGTCGACAATAATGGTCGGTTGTCCTAGGAAAGTATTATGCGTTGAGAACCCATTCACCAAAGTGAAAGTTTGCTTTCGCATGTCTGATCGAGGATGGTTTCCTAACCTGACAAATAAATATAGCTTCCATAGAGTAATTTTCCCTTTTTCGATAAATCCATGCAGCTGTTTATTGCATGGCATGACGTCCCTTAAAGATTGTCCCATTTTGTCAAAAGCATCCTTGAATTGGGTATTGATTGAACTCCCGCTATCTATCAATACTTGATGCACTTCCGAGCCAAGCTGGTTGAAATCACCATAGATCTGTGCATGGATATTGTTTCCCTTTCAAAATGTTGTCACGGAAAATCATTTCAGCATGCTCTTTTTGGCGGGTTTAGTTCACGCTCCTTGCCTATGGCATAAACAAAATCTTCGCCATTCTACAAAGACTAGGCATACCTTTCCATTTTCACCAAACTCTTATCTACATGTGAGGTCCTCCTGTTATGGTATTGATAACCGATCTCCCATCCTTTGCATGATTAGCGCTTGTTCCTTCTTGTTCATCCCCATGTCGAGAATGTCTTGGTGGTTGATGTACATGTATAGGTAGGGATTCGAATTTCTAATGTATCACTCCAACTTTTTCTTCCCGATATATTCCTCAATAATATCGTGCATATGGAGGTTATCACTTGTGTCGTGTCCATGAGATTCATGGAGAGGATAATATTTTCCTGTATTTACATTCTCATCGGTTTCTTTCCTTGACTGAGGCCTATTACATAAAAATCTGCTTGCATCGCATAGTAAATGTTTTCCATGTTATCATTTACGTTCTTGTAAGCATTGAACCTCGGTCTTGGTCAAAATCTTTTTCGCTCCGCCTACTTTCCATCTGTACCACCCTGGTTGTTGTATTTCTTCTTTTTAGTAAAATTGTTTCTACTTCCCTTTACTACAGTGTTTACACTATTACACGAATGTTGTCTGGTTGCAGCCTCTTCCAGCCTCACATATTTGGTTGCCTTATAGAATAAGCCCTATAAGGTGATTGTCTATTCTTTAATTAGTCTCTGGACATACTCCTCTGCCCAACGCCATCAAACTTAATCGTTTATCTACATTTTTAGCACCGGCTATTGCAGCATTAAACCAAGTCAAGTATTGTTGTAGTGGTTCACCCTCCCTTTGCTTCCTATCCGACAATGAGTATGGATCATTAGGCTGCTCTATATTTACCCAGAATAGGCTGATAAATCATCCTTTTAACATTGCTCAAGAATGTATTGAACCAGGGGATGATTACATAACCATTTGGTGGCTAAGTCTGCAAGGAATAGTGAAATTTTATTACACGTGACTTCCTCTATCACTCCGCTCATCAGCATATAATAAGCATATCATGTTAAATGTACTATGGGGTAGTCAACCCTTTGTACGGATCAATAGTATGCCTTTGGAAATCTCTGGCATTTTGAGAAGTTTCTATCTCTAGCAAGAAAGGACTACTAACTATGGCTCTGATACCACACTCCACCTGCCCATTCCTAACAAACTCCCTAATTGTTAGGTTAAAATTTGGTCAAACAAAATCAACAATATTCAAGTAAGGCAAATTCCTTGGTCAATTTTGGTTCTTACAAAAGGGAAGTCTCTTTAGTCAATTATATAAGCCAATTGAAGAAAGTCCTTTTGTTTAATATGCAATTCAAAGGAGGGGGTCCTTTTGTTCAATACGCAAGTCATGAGTCAAGTATGCAAGTCATAAGTCATAGGTTCATTTGAGAGTCTTTATGGAAATTAGAAGTAGTTCAAGTTCTTAATTGCAAATCCACGATTTCTATTTGACCTAATAGGCATTAAAATTCTAATCTCAAGCTTTTTGTTACACACTGAAGAAAATGAAAAATGTGGGAGAAGCACTTGACCTAATAGCCACTAAAATCCAAATCTCAAGCTTTTTAATACACATCCTAGAAAGTGGATAATGAGGAAGAAGTACTACTTGGAATTTGTTTCTTTCTAGTGTGGGTATATGCCATTTATAAAGAACCTTAGCTCTTAGATTCATGACATGCGTCAGCTAGAAAAATGAATGATCGTGATTTGCTAACATGGTACATGCTTAGGAATACATGTGGCATAATCATATTATAACATTTTCATGATGATGTGGCATATCTAATCCAATCAGTTAGTGCCACATGGCTAGTCGAGGTGTTAATTTTAGGTGCATACTTTCGATATTCGATAGTTTCATCTATTGTCCTGCGATAGTTCCCTTCATTATGTAATAGTCCCATTTTTCAATCTTCAATAGCTCTCCATTTTTCAATCTTTGATAGCCCTACATTTGTCAACCTCCGATAGCCCTTCATGTGTCAACCTTCGATAGCCCTTCATATGTCAACCTTCGATAGCTCTTTATATGTCAATCTTCAAGAGCTCTCTTTAACATGCAATAACTCCCTCTTATATTCAATTGGATAGTTCTCACCAACATGCGATAACCCCCTCTCTATATTATCTTCTGATGTTCGTTTTTCATCAATATGCGATAGCTATTTTGCCTCCAAACTGTGACAGCTCCTCTAACTTCAAATTGCAATAGCTTCTTCATATTCATCTTACGACAACTTCACCATTCTCAATTGGTAACAACTATTTCACCATCAACTTGCGATAGCTACCTTTACCTTTGACTTGCAATGGCTCATTGCTACCATCTTATGATAGTTCATAGTTATCAACTTTTGATAACCCTAATTCGAATGGCATTGCACCTTATTAATTTTCTAAATATTTTGGGTATAACATTTTCCCTCTATAAGAAGTTTTCTTATACTTTAGCTTAAGTAAACATCTACCTTTCCTCAGCTTTTCTCATTTGGATTTTTATTCCTTATTGTAGTGTAGTTTTTAACTTGAGTAAACTTTGAATTCAATTGTCCACCGAATCAAGAGTTTAGTCAATCACCTTTCTTACATAGCTGCTTTGACCGGGCCATACAAAAAACCAAAGAGTTAAGTGACCATTACTCCTTGAATGGGTGCTTTGGCCGAGACTTACAGCAAGATCAAAAGCATTTTGTACATCTTCCATGTGTGGGTACTTTGGCCAGACCTGGCACTGGGACCAAAGGCTTAATTGACCATCACTTTTTGGATGAGTGCTTCAACAAGGCCCTGTAGTGGAACCAAAAGCTTTTCGTCCATCTTCCTTAGATAGGTGCTTTGGCATTGCCTAGTAGTGGGAAAAAAGGATTAATTGACTATCAGTCTTTGGATGAGTGCTTCGGCTAGGCCTTGCGATTGGACAAAAGGCTTGTTATCTATCTCCCTTGGATGGGTGCTTTCTCCAGGTCTAGCGATGGGACAAAGGCTTAACTGATCAACACTTTTGGATGTGTGCTTAAACCATGACTTATTCTGAGACCAAACACTTTTTTTCCATCTCCCTTTGAAGGGTGCTCTGGCCAGGCCTGATGGTAGGACAAAAGGCTTAATTGACCATCTCTTTTGGATGGGTGCTTTAAAGAGGTCTTGCGGCATGACTAAAGGGTTAATTGTACTCTTCTGAGTACGCGGTGTGCTTCTACTTAACAAATCTCACTATCATCGCCAGTTTTGGAGCTACGCAAATATATCGCTGTATGCGCCAAAAATGGTCACAAACCCTAAGCATCGTGAAAGCACCAGTGTATGAACACAAATCAGCAATATTCAAGCACAAATCTCAAATCTAAGCAAACAACAAACAACAATCCAGAAATAACAATCAGAAACGCAAGATTTATAGTGGTTCGGCTATCACCGGCCTACGTCCACTTCAAAGTATTATCTTTTATTGATTATCCTTGCTGGTTACAGATGATTACAGCAATTACAATGAAGTAATTTGAGTATAACAGCGATTGTAAGGTGTAGAATAGAATCTGGCAGAGTCTGGACGTCGAATAGCCAAAAGATCCTTTTTCTATAGGCTTCAGGGGCTATTTATAGGCGTAAGAGGCTGATATCGCACTCAAACTTTAAGGGACTTTTTTTGGCACGTGAGTGGGCCCACGCGACCGACCCCACCAAGTTTCGACTCGATCTGTGATCGATATGAAACAATTTCGTATCCATCAAAAAATGATCCAATCGAGCTGAAACTTGGCAGGACTGTTCTTTACCTTGTATGAAAGCTACTGTGAAAATTTCGTTGCATTTGGATCAACGGTTTAGGGGATATGATCGATACAATCTCATGTTCTTCGTAGGCTGCATATTTCGAATCCATCATTTCGAATCCATCCGCTTCGTGCCGTTCACAAGCACGTGCTCGCTCGATGACGTGGAACGATAAACCAGGGGAGATCCATATTGTTTGCCATGTTGACTGAGGCTTCATCCCTTCTTTCGCACCCAACGGTAACCTTCTATTCGTACCCATTTGACTCAGCCCACGTTCGCCTTGATGAGATGTCTTCCATATCGATCGCTGCAATACGATCGAAACGAAGTGACTTGTTTTGAGGTGGATACGAACAAGGGCCATATGCGTATGGATACGAATAGCATTCATCCCATGATCGTTTGCGAATGCAGTCGATTTGAACAACCATGAACCGCTTGGATACTAAGGAGGGTTGTAGAGTGGCTGGATATGAACCAAACTTACCTGCGCTGGATACGAGAGCATGGATTTGAAATATGTCGCCTGCCTCCAACCTGATCGACACAAATGTCATTGATTCAAACAAACCACCGCACGCTTGCTTACCAACCTGGGTCTACTACTATCGAGTCGAAATCCTTCTGGCCTTCCCATCTAATCGATACGAACGCCATCGAGTCGAACCAAAACCTGATCGATTCGAACTTCATCTAGTCGAACCACTGCCGATCGATACGAATCCAATCAATACGACACACCCTCTACTGACCGATGGGAAATGCATCGATACGAACCAGTCCTTGCGCACCTTAAACCATCCATATCTCGAGCATACGAACTTCGATCGATCTGAAATTTGAAATGTAGCTTTCCTTAACCTTGATCATCATCTCCAATTGATTCCATCCTGATCGGAGCTCGGCCGAATTTTAACGACATCGATTGCAGTCTTGTTTCCAATCGATCTCCAGTCCTGATATCCATTCCTCCTTGCCAATTTGTTGATATTCCATCCTTGACCAAAAGGTGGGATAAATTCCCCCCCCCCAAAACATGCCTTGCGGTAATAAGGCGTGTTTTGAATAGTTCTGAATCCGATATCTGAAGTCCATAGCCATATCATTAGAGTACATCATCCTTGACTGCTCCGAGTCGATGCCCAATTCCAAATACAGCAACCAAAGCCTTGCCAATTCCATATCCATTCGAACCTGACAAGCGAGTCCTAATCCACCCTTATCCAATAGCCAATAACCGAATCAAGGACCTCTCCGGGTCGATATCCAAATCCGTAACCTCTCCGAGCTCTTGCCAAGCGCAATCCACACTTGACGACCGTGATCCAGTGTCCTTGGACGTTGAGCTAACCTCTCTGGGTTCTTGTCAAGCGCAATCCACACTTGACGATCGTGGTCCAGTGTCCCTGGAAGTTGTGCAATTCCATGGCTTAAGTCTTAAGCCGAGTCCTGGTCTCTCCAGACCCTTGCCGAGCATAGTCCATACTCAGCGACCTGAAACAATAATCAATAATATGGGGCCTAAGTCCTAGGCCGAATCTTGGTCACTCCGGACCCTTGTTGAGCATAGTCCATACTCAACGACCTGAATAAGCCAATTCGCCACATGCGGACGAAGAGACTTACCCCTTGCCAGATATAATCCATACCTGACGATCGTTTACCAAAAACCAGATAAAAATCCAATCTAAAATCCAAATCAAATCAGAAAACCAGAAATCCGAATCAACATCCAAAATAGAAAACAATCATCCAAACGAGAATCCAAACCAGAAAGCGAGCAAAATCAGGAGTTCAAACCAAACTCCAAAACCAAACCAGAAAAATAAGTGTCCAATCCGGAAGCAAAAGACAGATTTCACAAACCATGGCAGCGTGATCTATCATCATTCAGAGCATGCCTAGGGGCTATCTCCGTCCCCGTATATGTGTAAATGACTTAGCCGTTTGCCAGTAGCTTGCTACTTATTTCACATTATCCTGGTCAATTGATAATCAATCGACCATCATTCTTGGACCTCATACCATCGTTGCTCGAGGTAAGCGGTGGTTGCTCCTGCTCCACCGCTGCATTCCGAGTTCCAACATATTGTCGCAACTGTCAATTCCTTACATGCTCCTCGATTATATCCTTTAAGTGCCTGCAGCTGTTGGTAACGTGCCCATCCAAATCATGGAAGAGGAAGTGCCTTCCTGATGCCCTTTCCCATTCAGAAGGCTCTCTCCTAGCCGGCCTTCGATAGGGAAGGCGATTTCGGGTTTCCAGGTATATCCGCTCCAGCGTCTCGTTTAGTCCCGTGTATGTGGAAAACTTTGGATCCTTCCATCGCTTCCTTGCCTTTCTAGAGTCGTCATCCAACTTCCATTTTCCTTTATCTTTATCCGAACCTCTGCTGGATCGATACGAACGCCATCGAGTCGAACCAAAACCTGATCGATTCGAACTTCATCTAGTCAAACCACTGCCGATCAATACGAATCCAATCGATACGACACACCCTCTACTGACCGATGGGAAATGCATCGATACGAACCAGTCCTTGCGCACCTTAAACCATCCATATCTCGAGCATACGAACTTCGATCGATCTGAAATTTGAAATGTAGCTTTCCTTAACCTTGATCATCATCTCCAATTGATTCCATCCTGATCGGAGCTCGGCCGAATTTTAACGACATCGATTGCAGCCTTGTTTCCAATCGATCTCCCGTCCTGATATCCATTCCTCCTTGCCAATTTGTTGATATTCCATCCTTGACCAAAAGGTGGGATAAAATTTGCCCCCCAAAACATGCCTTGTGATAATAAGGCGTGTTTTGAATAGTTCTGAATCCGATATCCGAAGTCCATAGACATATCATTAGAGTACATCGTCCTTGACTGCTCCGAGTCGATGCCCAATTCCAAATCCAGCAACCAAAGCCTTAGCCAATTCCATATCCATTCGAACCCGACAACCGAGTCCTAATCCACCCTTATCCAATAGCCAATAACCGAATCAAGGACCTCTCCGGGTCGATATCCAAATCCGTAACCTCTCCGGGCTCTTGCCAAACGCAATCCACCCTTGACGAGCGTGATCCAGTGTCCCTGGACGTTGAGCTAACCTCTCTGGGTTCTTGCCAAGCGCAATCCACACTTTACGATCGTGGTCCAGTGTCCCTGGAAGTTGTGCAATGCCATGGCTTAAGTCTTAAGCCGAGTCCTGGTCTCTCCGGACCCTTGCCGAGCATAGTCCATACTCAGCGACCTGAAACAATAATCAATAATATGAGGCCTAAGTCCTAGGCCGAATCCTGGTCACTCCGGACCTTTGTTGAGCATAGTCCATACTCAACGACTTGAATAAGCCAATTCGCCACATGCGGACGAAGAGACTTACCCCTTGCCAGATATAATCCATACCTGACGACCGTTTACCAAAAACCAGATAAAAATCCAATCAAAATCCAATCGAAAATCCAAATCAAATCAGAAAACCAGAAATCTGAATCAACATTCAAAGTAGAAAACAATCATCCAAACGAGAATCCAAACCAGAAAGCGAGAAAAATCAGGAGTTCAAACCAAACTCCAAAACCAAACCAGAAAAATAAGTGTCCAATCCGGAAGCAAAAGACAGATTTCACAAACCATGGCAGCGTGATCTATCATCATTCAGAGCATGCCTAGGGGCTATCTCCGTCCCCGTACATGTGTAAATGACTTAGCCGTTTTCCAGTAGCTTGCTACTTATTTCACATTATCCCGGTCAATTGCTAATCAATCGACCATCATTCTTGGGCCTCATACCATCGTTGGTCGAGGTAGGCGGTGGTTGCTCCTGCTTCACTGCTGCATTCCGAGTTCCAACATATTGTCGCAACTGTCCATTCCTTACATGCTCCTCGATTATATCCTTCAAGTGCCTGTAGCTGTTGGTAACGTGCCCATCCAAATCATGGAAGAGGAAGTGCCTTCCTCATGCCCTCTCCCACTCAGAAGGCTCTCTCCTAGCCGGCCTTCGATAGGGAAGGCGATTTCGGGTTTCCAGGTATATCCACTCCAGCGTCTCGTTTAGTCCCGTGTATGTGGAAAACTTTGGATCCTTCCATCGCTTCCTTGCCTTTCTAGAGTCGTCATCCAACTTCCGTTTTCCTTTATCTTTATCCGAACCTCTGCTGGATGGTCCTCCACCCTTAGTTGCATTCACTTCCTTCAACTTTAAATCTTCACATGCATCCTCTTGTCGAAGGAATCTCTCAGCTTCGTGAAAGAATTCCCTGAGATCCAGTGGTGGGTCTCGTATTAAAGATACCTTGAAATCTGAATCCTCTCTGACTCCCGATACTGCCGCCATCAATACCATCGATGGATCTGGTCGATCCACCGAAGCCACCGTCGCGTTGAACCAAGTTAGAAAAGCTCTAAGTGATTCATCCGTCCTTTGCTTTACCGACGTTAGCGTCATCACGTTCTTAGGCCTCTTAATATGGACCCGAAATTGCCTCAAAAACCTATCCACCAACTCTGTCCATGTTCTTATAGACCCTTCTTCCAACTGCCTAAACCACGTTGCGGTTATATCTGTCAAATATAGGGGGAAACATCGGCCATAACTTCCTCCGATGCCCCTAGCACCTCCATGTGTCTAGTGTATCTCATCAGATGATCTGTCAGATCAGCCTTGCCATTGTATACTTCCACACTAGGTAGCTTGAAATCAGGCGGATTTCGAGCCATCGTGATTTCCCGTGTGAACAGACTCTTGTTCACCTCTTCCAAATCTCTATTGGTCAGACCTCCACGCATAGTTCTCCTGATAATCTCAGCTAATCCAACATTATTTGCCAAAGATTGCCCTCATGCCCCTGAGGGAATTCCGGTACGTACTCCTCATGCGGTTCACTAATGTTAACGCTCGCTCTAGCCTGTTGAGCTCCGTCCATAGGCCTTCCAGTGTAAGATCCTACGGGCCTGCCCCTCAGCCTTTGTTGTTTGCCATCTAATTCTGTATTCTGTCCTCCATTGGGTTCCGCGACCCTAGTTCCTTGTTCCACATTCGCAGTCACTGTAGTCGGTCTTAGGTTTTGTGTTTCTACAGCTCTCATCTGCTCAAAGAAAGTCTGCATCATTTCCTGTTGACTCTTCAACAATCTCTCTTGCAATGAATTGGCCATAGCTTCCATTTCATCTCTGGTGATGTAGATCGAAGCTTGTCCTTCTCCAGCTCCGGAGGATGCTTCTTGACTTCCTTCCTGTTGGCTTCTCTCATCCCTTTGTTTTCTACTGGTTTGTCGAGTCATTCTCTCTAAATTTGAATCCTTCAAGCTCTTCAAATCCGAACTTCAATTTGATGTAGCGGGTGCTAGTTCCCTCTCAGTGAAAGCACCAAAGTGTTTGCGCCAAAAATGGTCACAAACCCAAAGTATCGTGAAAGCACCAGTGTATGAACACAAATCAGCAATATTCAAGCACAAATCTCAGATCTAAGCAAACAGCAAACAACAATCCAGAAATAACAATCAGAAACGCAAGATTTATAGTGGTTCGGCTATCTTCGGCCTACGTCCACTTCAAAGTATTATCTTTTATTGATTATCCTTGCTGGTTACAGATGATTACAGTGATTACAATGAAGTAATTTGAGTATAACAACGATTGTAAGGTGTAGAATAGAATCTGGCAGAGTCTGGACGTCGAATAGCCAAAAGATTCTTTTTTTGTAGGCTTCGGGGGGCTATTTATAGGCGCAGGAGGATGATATCGAGCTCAAACTTCGGGAGACTTCTTCTGACACGCGACCGACCCCACGCGACCGACCCCACCAAGTTTCGACTCGATCTGTGGTCGATAAGAAACAATTTTGTATCCATCAAAAAATGATCCAATCGAGCTGAAACTTGGCAGGACAGTTCTTTACCTTGTATGCTAGCTACTGTGAAAATTTCGTTGCATTTGGATCAGCGGTTTAGGAGATATGATCGTTACAATCTCGTGTTCTTCATAGGCTGCAGATTTCGAATCCATCATTTCGAATCCATCCGCTTCATGTCGTTCACAAGCACGTGCTCGCTCGATGACGTGGAGCGATAAACCAGGGGAGATCCATATTGTTAGCCGTGTTGACCGAGGCTTCATCCCTTCTTTCGCACCCAACGGTAACCTTCTATTCGTACCCATTTGACTCGGCCCACGTTCGCCTTGATGAGATGTCTTCCGTATCGATCGCTGCAATACGACCGACACGAAGTGACTTATTTTGAGGTGGATACGAACAAGGGCCATATGCGTATGGATACGAATAGCATTCATCCAATGATCGTTTGCGAATGCAATCGATTCGAACAACCATGAACCGCTTGGATACTAAGGAGGGTTGTAGAGTGGATGGATACGAACCAAACTTACATGCACTCGATACAAGAGAATGGATTCGAACTATGTCGTCTGCCTCCAACCTAATCGACACAAATGTCATTGATTCGAACAAACCACCGCACGCTTGCTTACCAACCTAGGTCTACTGCTATCGAGTCGAAATCCTTCTGGCCTTCCCATCTGATCGATACGAACGCCATCGAGTCAAACCAAAACTTGATCGATTCGAACTTCATCTAGTCGAACCACTGTCGATCGATACGAATCCAATCGATACGACACACCCTCTGCTGACCGATGCGAAATGCATCGATACGAACCAGTCCTTGCGCACCTTAATCCATCCATATCTCGAGCATACGAACTCCGATCGACCTGAAATTTGAAATGTAGCTTTCCATAACCTTGATCATCATCTCCAATCGATTCCATCCTGATCGGAGCTCGGCCAAATTTTAACGACATCGATTGCAGTCTTGTTTCCAATCGATCTCCAGTGGTGATATTCGTTCTTCCTTTCCAATTTGTTGATATTCCAGCCTTGACCAAAAGGTGGGATAACAATCGCATCTTAGTCCGGGTTATTATTTGGGAAGATCTTATGGTAATCCACTTTATTTGTCCAATGTTGTGAAATATAATCTCAAATGTTTGAAATTCCATATTTTGGCTATTAAATTTTCATCGGGTCTACTTAATTGATAAGTTCCTAGAGGGATCACTTCATGAATGACTAATGCTCCTTTCCAGTTTGGTCCCAGAGGTCCATCTATGGATCCTTTTTGTTTTAGCACTAAATCTCCTTTCTTGAGCACCCTTCGTTTTACTCTTGAGTTGTAAGAGATTCTTCTTGGTATTTAGCTGTTCACGTAGCAAATTGGTCTCTTGTTTCATTAATCAAGTCAAGTAACTCTTTCTTTGTCTCTTGATTCGATTCATAGGTGTATGCAATCCTTTTACATAAAGGGACTTCAACCTCGATTGGTAGGGTGGTTTCATATCCATATTTAAAGAATACAGGTATGCCCACTAGTCGTTCTCATGGAATTTCTATATGACCGTAAAACGATTGGAAGTTCCTCCACCTAGTTTCCTTATGCTTTGCTTAGTCATTTCTTTAAAATATGCCTTATGGTCTTATTCATTGTTCTACCGCTCCATCACCTTTTGGGTGAACTACTAATGAGCAACTTTTTATTATTCCCTTTATTTCACAAAAATGGGTGATTCTTTACTCTTGAATTGAGTCCCATTGTCAAAAATGATCTTATCTAGGAGTTTGGATTTAGTAATTATATATTTTTAATGACAAACTTGAAGACTTTCCCAATGGTGATATTTGGAAATGGTTCGACTTCTACCCATTTATTAAGTAATCAATGGCTACTATGCAAAATTTTCTCCTTCCTTTGAGACTGAAAGAGGTCCAATCAAGTCAATTTCACATACATCAAAAGGATATGGATTTGTGATAGGAGTTAATTCACTCAGAGGTAATCATGGAATTGTAGAAATTTTTTGGCACTTATCACACCTTTTAACGTAGGTTAATGCATCCTTAGTCAAGAAGGGCAAATAATATCCTTACCATTACCTTCTTTGCTAGTTTTACTCCATTGGAATGATCTACATAGAATCCATCATGGGTTTATTTCATTAGCCGTGCTCCTATTTTTAGGTAATGTATCGCAAATAAGGTGTTGAATACCCTTTTCTATATAATATACAATCGCTTATTGTACATGAAGAAACTTGATATCTCCATTTTCACGATTCATTTTTTCCTTTAGGAAATATTCCTTTTTCTAAATACTTAATCATGAGCATCATCCAACTATTAGTATACATTCATAAGAATTTATTCTTATTCTTTCCAAAGATTCTCCATAACTATTATATTCTCTAGGGTCCTCCTTTCCATATTGCAAATGTTGAGCTTGTGATCTAAGGCCTCATTATTTGATCCTTCTTTCTCTATTTCGATGCTAGGTGTTCTATTGAAATCGGAAGGTAATAATTTTGGTTTCTAGTGCCCTTCTCTCTTGGCATTTGATGAACAGAGAAATCTCCAAATTGAGCTAGAATCTCATGGATTCTTTTTACGTAGCGAGGATCTTTGGTTTAACATACCTTTTTCAATTGGTTTATCATTAATTGTGAATCCTTGAATATTTCTATCCTTGCAATTTTTAATTATGAGCTAAAGTAAACCCTACCATCACTGATTCATACTCGGCCGCATTATTAGTTGCATAGAACCCTAGTTTCATCGTATAATGTTGCCTATGTCCATCGGGTGTAATTATCACTTAACCAACTTTAGCTTCTTGTTCATTTGGAACTCCGTCTACATATAATTGCCTCCTCGGCTCGAGTTTTTTTTCCTTTTGAATTGCTCTTCAATAAATCATGTTGTTACGCTACAAGGTCAGGCAAGGCATGCCTTATAATTGATACTTAGGGTAAATACTCAATATCGTATTGTCTCAACTCCATCTCCTATCTTATTAAGTGAATATTAGTCACGCATCCCTAAAACCAAAGTTGATTCAAATGGCATCCTCCCTAAAAAAGTTGTCAAGTGGGTCCCTATAATTATTTTACTGTGGCAGTATGTATTTTTCGTGTTGTTCTATGCCAGTGCTTAAAACAAATTTCAAGAAATTGTAAATTTTATAACTAGATTTCTGAAAGACAAAATATTGTAGAAATATTTGCAATTATTGAAGACATATCTGCAATTATTCATTATAATTGCAGATATGTCTACAGTTATTAACCAAATAATTGCGTTCGATAAACATTTGAATAACTGTAGATATGTACGCAATTATTCCATATAATTGCAGACATGTATGCAATTATTCACTGAATAACCGCGTTGAATAAAAATCTATATAATTGCAGACATGTCTACAATTATTCCATATATTTGCAGACATGTATGCAATTATTCACTGAATAACATCTTGATTTAACAATTAGGATATTTACGTAAATATCTGCACATATTCCTTAAAATTGCAGACATGTCTATAATTTTTAGTTGCAAAGGTACGCTATCCAGAATAAGTGCAAACCTATCTACAATTATTCTCTAAAATTGCGTACATGTCTGCAAGTATCCCTGAAACATAACGTGTGTCATTTTTTTTCCCTTTTCATTTTTGTTTTTTGATTTTTTTACATGAATACAAAGATAAATATTAACTGAAATAAGTTTTAAATTTTGGAAGTTTTTTTGTTTTTTATATGTTTTTTGATGATTTTCAAAAAATGAGGACCTAATTTACACACTTTTTTCCAATGGGGTTTCTATGAATTTCAAAACCTATCAAGGACCTGTGCCAAAAGTGCCCTTTTATTAATGTTCCCAACATCTTGGGTTCGTTGAGGACTTCCCTTCGTGGATATTAGTTAAAAAAATTAATTAGGTGTGCTTGAAAATAAGATCTTCACTTTTTGCTGATAGTAGTAAGTAATAAGCCAAATTTTCTATAACTGCGTATCTAGCTTCGACATCTTCTAATCTCTTGTTTGAATAGTATACTAGAAATTGAATCATGTCTTCGTCCCTTATTAGGACTGATTTAATTGCATGTTGTGATACTACCATATATAAGAACAAGTTTTCTCCATCAATGGGGCTATAAATTATGAGTGTTTTTTCCAAATGATCTTTTAGTTCCTTCTTTCTTGGACTTTACTAACATATCATCCACATATACTTTCATGTTTTTTCCAATTTAGCCTTTGAACATTCTATTCACCAACCATTGATATTTGGCTTCCACATTCTTTAATCCAAAAAACGTCACTATATAACAGTACATTCCCTAGTCTGTTATCAAACTTGTGCATTCTTCATCAGGTTTGAATATAGGAATCTGATTATATCCTGAATATGCATCGACTAGTCGATCAATTCTAGGAAGTGGGTAGCAATCTTTTGGCATGCTTTACTTAAATCTATGTAACTAACACACGTACTACACTTTTCATTAGACTTTTTGACCAATACCGGATTCACTAGCCACTTTGGATAAAACACTTCTCTAGTGAATCCATTTTCCAATAGTTTCTTTATTTCCTCTTGCCCAATAGTATGAACTTTATCGATTTTCCATTTTTTGCCTTATGGGAGTAAACTTTGGGTCAATAATAAGTGCATGACATATTATTGTAGGTCAATCACTTTCACTTTGGCATGATTCCAAGCGAATACATTTATACATGATTGTAGAAATGAGATTAGTTCCACTTTCGTGTCCTTATCCATCCTTCTTTCTATCTTCACCACCTTAGTAGAATCATGAGAATACAGACTTATTTCTTCTAAGTCCTCCATAAATTGTGCATTTTCTTGACCATCTATAGAATCCATATCTGGTACTATCTCTTATAAAACTTCGTTATTATCTTATTTGACTTGATTCAAATCCACTTACTTTTCTGTCTACTAATTTGGTCTTTTTTTCTTAATATCCGTTGATCTTTCATCAGAAGACTTTGTTTGTTTTCCTTGGACATCAGTTATTGAGGACTTGGATGCAATAGCTTAGAAGTTTTAGTTTTGTTTAGTTTATTTAATGCAGATCCATAACAAGATTCGCCTTTTATATTATATTGCTCAAGTATGGCAAAGTACATTTCACACGAACTAAATTGCTCCCTATGTGCAACTCCCCATCCAACTTTGGAAAGGAACTTCACAATCAAATGTTTTTGGGACACATAGGCATCGGTCTCATTCAGTGCAGGTCGTTCGAAGAATGCATTGTATAAGATAGCTGGTTTATTACCACAAATATAGTTTTTGAAGTTCTTAAATAAGGTGGGGTCCTAATTTGAACATAAAGTATGATATCCCAATCGGTATGGAGCCCCTATTACTGAACCCAAAGATAGGGTCCAAACTTTTGTTTAGCTTTTCTTCCAAAATATCCATTTGAACGTAAGCAGTTTTAAAGATGACATTAACTGCATTCTCAATATCAACCAATATTTTTGACATAAGCGAAAATCTAATTTGTGCGGCTATCATAAGTGGGTCATTGTATGGATGTTTAACTCCCCTTATTTCCTTCGAAGTCATAATTAGATCTGGGAGTTGAATAGAATTTTTGCAAGCCTTTACTGGTGGTTCTTCACTTATTAGGTAGATACCTTCCTTGGCATCTTTTATATATTGGCTTCTTGCGCTTTTACTCATCCTCATAACTTGCAGCTCTTAGTGAATCACATCAACGTGGTTAATTGGTAACAGCACATCCTGAGGAAGTTCATTTTCTAAAATGTTGCATTATTGACTTGAGGTTTCTCATTATGCGAGAGCTTCTGATTATTTTTGACAAACTCTTTAAGTACACCTATTCTAATCATATTTTGTATGATTCCAACCATCATTTGACTTATGCCCATTCACCTTGCGAAAAGTGCAATAATCACCTCCTTTATTCAGTTCTGAATTTGTCCTTGACTTGAATGACAAGTGGTACTCAATTTCTTCTTTAGTAATAGCATAGATATAAGAGATGGGATAGTTCAACTCAAAAAAATTTGCTTTAGGAAACTCGTCCCATTCTCCTCTTTTGTTTGAGGCCATAAAGCCTTCCTTTACTCTTTGCTTCTTCTTACAATGGAATATTTCATCCATTGAGACAAACTTGTTTGCTTGGAAGTTAAAATCTTGCAAATCCTTACGACCATGAATATAGAGCTCTTTCCAAAAAGGGGTGTTCTTAATTAATCCAGACTTTATGGTCCTTGACTTCCCTCTATCACTTACTCTTTCTACCATTTTAGATTTATCATTAAACCTCTTTAAATAATCTTTCAATAGTTCTCCTAGTCTTTGCTTTATGTTGGCCAACACACTCGCATCAATAATTGGCTCTTTAGAAGTGCAGAATTGTACTGAGAACTCCTAAGTAAACTGCTCCCATAAATGAATAGTATTCTAACGATAGCATCGGTACCACTTCATAGCTGAGCTAAAGAAAATTGTTGGGAATATCCAACATCTTACTACACTATGGACATCATAGAAGTCCATCTGGCTCTAAAAAGCCATCAGATAGTCATTTGAATTGGTTGTACTATCATGATTAATTGATGGGATTTTAATGTATGATGGAAATAGGACCATCATAATTTCTTCAATGAACGGAGCCATGCTAACAAAATTATTCACTTTGGGGTCCATGGTCCTTTTTCCTTTTAGGTCCGATATATCTCTTACCATCTTATTGGCCAAGTCGTTTAGATATGCTTAATCATTTTTATAGTTTCTAAATTCTGACTTGCATTCTTTTGCAAAGCAGAATTAGAAAATTGTATAAGAGGGATTTTGACCCTAATATTTGGCTTTTGAGTCAGATGATTTTCATCCTTTTTTTTGTGGTCCTAAAATGCTTTTTTCAACATTCTTACTTTTCAAGTTCGACCCTTTAGCTTCCTTTAAGGAGATTCAACCTCTTCTTCTTCCTTTTTCTTTCGTCCTTTGTGAAATTCTTGAAGATTTTTAGAGATAAGCATTTCGATAGTTCATGCGTAGTCCAAAGTTATATGTTCATAGGCTTAAGGTCGTGCTTTTCTTTTGATGTCTCCATTAGCATCAATGCTTGACCTATCTTAACATTCTCCATACTGAATTGAGGAGTCACATTCTCTATAAAATTTATGCGATGTAGAGATGTTTCTCTTTTCACTTGAACATTGTTAACCGACTATTTAACTAAACAGATTTTCAAAGGAAGGTAGAATGCCAAGACGAAGACAAAATGATTCACAAACTTGGAAATATTTTAGAAGGTCCAAAAGATGACACACAAGAAGTTTGAAGGGGAATGGAGCCAAAAGGTCCACTCGGTATTGAGTGGAACCTCTAGGTCCCAAAAGGATCTACTGCTATTTTGGACTTCCTAAACCCCTTCAACTTAAAGCTACCTTGAGTGATTGTCATGGACTACTCTTCCTAAGGAATAGGCAAGCAACACTGAGGATCATCAAGAAGAAAGCATAGAAAGCAGGAAAAGACAAGGAGTATCAAGGAAATCATCGAAAACAACTCAACCTTCAAGGGAAAGTGTTTGGAATGCTTCAAGTTAGAAATAGGAAGGCAAAACAAAGAAAGGAGGATTCTCCTCTACAAAATATACTTGGTACCAAGAGGTTCCTCTCGGTATCAAGAGGTTATTATTGATATTTGGGCCGGCTTTAGCTTCCCTGCATCTTCAGACTTGGATCTGAACCTTCCACTTCGTGAGCCTATGAGTCTACCGGTGAATTCCTCTATAAATACAAACCCCATGGCTATTAAAAGAGGACTTTTGGCATCTTTATTTTCTTCATCTTCTATCTCTCCTCTCCATGGTCACCAAGGCAAATATTATTGACTATTACAGGCTTTTGGAACTTGTCAATCACTTATACTTATGACTCTCAATTACGTAATCAGTAAATTACAGTAGATGTAGGCCAGGGATTGCCGAAGCACTATAAAAAAATTTGGGATCTCTTTAATTGTCTTATAGTATTTGATGGATCTCAACTTTTCCGTAGGTTTTGTTATGCCATTTTTGGAATCAACATTTTGGTGTTTTCATTGAGAAACTTGATTCTCATGTTTAGTCTGGCATGCTATTTTGGGTTGAGAGAGATCCAGTAGTTAGATCCAAAAGATTTGCTTTGAAGAATTAGGAAATTTGCCGATAGAAGTCAATATTACCTAGGAGAACTGGAAGATCAACCAGGATGGTTGTTGATATAGAAGGCGCAATGGTTGGTGGTGATGAAGAAAATGCTCACTAATTGGAAGTTAGTAATCCACAGGCAATACCGGGCTCATCTATTTAATAGGAAATGGTTATAAGAGCTAACTTGATAAGATTATGTAGGAATTAAACCAGAAGTTGATTGGTAGTCAGAAGGTACTGATGGACAAGATGGACACTAACATAGCGCTACTGACCCAACAATCACAAAGGACTAGGAGAAGCAGGAGAGAAGCTTCTCCCCTAAACTTGAAGAAGAGAATTCAATATTTTCTAATCAGAACAGGAAAAATTGAAAGGGGATACAAAACGAAGCAGTTGCTAGACTAATAGAAGAGCTTGTAGGAGGAAGCCGGAGTGCTCCCTTTAAAGAAAATATCTCTGTATCGAGAGTAATCTACTTGGTACAGAGAGGATAAGGTGTTGAACCATAGGACTTATCCGATTCAGAGGAGGATCTACAGCCTCATGATGAAGAATATGAACTGAATGTTAAAGTTAGTGGTGTTGAAGTTTAGAAAGCCACGGTTGAACCAACTGGGCGTCAATGGAAGCTGAAGGAGTGGTTCTCCTAGAGTCTGGAAAGCCTAAACGTCGGCAGGGAAAAAATGAGTGTTTGCAAATCCAAACACTCGGCACAACCCCTGATAATCATCTTTCGAAATACCATGGCAGCAAGGAATACATAGCAGATATGGTTAAATGGTTGGTGGAGGAAAGAAATGGTAAGAAAAATGAAGATTGGGGTTTCGAGCCAAGTAGAACTCTATTTATGGAAAACATTTTAAGAGAGGGGATCTTAGGAGTTTAAGATGCTAATAATGTCATCGTATAGTAGGACTACTAATCTTATACAACATTTACTTAAGTATAAATGGCATATGGATGGTGCTAGTGCAACAGATGCTATTTCTTGTAGATGTTTCTTATTTTCTTGGAAGGTGTTGTGTCAATGTGGTCTATTAGGCTTATGCTACGATCCATATCAACTTTGATGAATTAGTTAGAAAGTTCTTCAAGCAGTTCGAATCCGTGCTACACAACCTAAGGATGTGATGTCCTTGTTTAGTACGTCTCAAGGGCCCAAGGAGTCGCTGAAGGGGTACTTGAATCGGTTTAATGTTACTGTTACAGAAGTAGGTAGTTCAAAGGAAGATCTAGTATTTATGGCGTTGGTGTGAGGCATACACCCAAACATGGATTTTGGTAGATGGTTAAAGATGAAGCAACCTACGACCATGGAGGAGTTCCATCGAAAGGCTAATTAGTTTTTTGCGATTGGAAGAGAAAAGTCTAGATTCAGGAAAAATCGATGATGGACAGTCGGAGGAAGTCAACTAAGGAACGTGGCAATAAAACAATTGGAAAAGCTCTGGTAATGCGGTGGTTAATATTGGAAATTTCAGTAACTAGAAGAAAGGTAATCAAGGTCCTAGCTATAGGCATAACATAAACAAGAAATATCCATGGAATATGAAACCAAAAGGCTATATACCCATGAATGGTACACTAGAGAACATATATCTTACTACTCAATGGACCGAATGATGCAAAAAGCTAGCTAAGAAGGAGGCGACCGAGTGGGAAAGGCGCATTGTAAATTTCTATTATCTTTATGAAATTCATGGACATAATACTGACGAGTGTCAGTATTTGAGGGATCTTATCGAAGAACTGATAAAGAAGAATAAGCTCTAGCAATCATTAAAGAGCTCCAGAAGGGTGATCGAGTTACGAGACCCTAAGGGCCGCCTGCCTAAGAGGGCAGCTTGTACGAAGCGAAGAAGGGCCCAAGCAAAATGATGAAATTCTGGTAATCAATATTATAGCTGGAAGATCTCATTCAACGGAGAAAAGTTAGAAGGCAATGAAGTGGTATCCGAGCTCGCTAAAGCACGTACCATAGAAAGATAGCTTTGTCATAGAAGATGGATCTCTAGCCAAGTAGCAAAAGCTGTTAAAAATGATTTTGTGTATAGAAATAAGGTGGCCGACGAAGCCGAAACGCCAACTTTCGACCCTATGGTGATAACGGCAAGTATCGGATCACGAATAGTATGTTGGGTCTTAGTAGATATTGGAAGTTCCATGAACATATTATTCAGAAGAACATTTGATCAAATGAAGATCAACATCAAGGAGGTTACCTCTTGTAAAACCAAGATCAAAGGATTTACAGACGAAGCAAAAAAACCAATAGGGACGATCGGTCTGTCCATGGAGTTGGGTGAAGGAGATCGTAGGATAGTCTAGGTTCAGAAATTTGTTATTGCTAATGAACACTAGGCCTACAATGCTTTTTTGGGCCTACTGATCCTTGCTGACTTTAGAATAGCACTGGCTCCTTGGTGCCTAATGATGAAGCTCCACGCTGAAAATGGAGTTGGATCAATTAGAGGAGACAAAAGCACATGAAGGGAATGCTATGCCGTAGAGCAGAGAGAGAAAAAGTGATCGAAGAAAGACTAGAATATGGAGGGAAACCTTTGCATTCGTGATTAACAGACACAGTAATTAAATCTTGAATCCTGGCTCGGGAACCATAGTTGGTTTGATAAGGCTATGTGTAATGACCCTAATTTTGACTGACATTATTTAGGACATTTATTTATAAATTAAATGAAATAATATAGATGGTTAAGGATTGAGATTTTTATAACCATAAGGTAGTCGTGCCTTAATTAATGTATAAACAAAAGAAAATTAAAAAGAAGAAACTAGAAGGAATATGATAAGGGAAAAATAGGAATAAACTATGTTTTTATACCCTAAATCCTTCTTACTTTCACTCCTTACTCATTTTAAACAATTGCAAACTAAAACTAAAAAATTGAAAGCTTGGTCGGCCACCATGAAGGGAAATCAAAAGGAAGATAAGCAAGGATTCAAGTAGGAAGCTTAAAAAATTAATCAAAGAGCAAATATCAACCTTCTTAACCCCAAGCTAAGGTGAATAAAAGATTTACATCTCATTTCTATTGATTTCAGTTTCTAGTTAAGATGCGAATTAATTTTGCAAATAATATGTCGTATTATGATTGTTTAAATAGACATATATACTCGTTGATGATTTATATTGCTTCCTATAGATTTTACGATAATTTTTGATTTGAAAAACCTATCAAATGACATCCAAATGACTTGCATCTTTGATATATGGTTGAAAATAGTATTTAATAAGCGGGTACAAGTTTCATAATTTTCTAAGCAATTGTGGATTTACTATGAATTTTCTATGGAAGAAAATAGCTAATATTGGGTTTGAATTAATTGCGGCTGTTATACATTGCTTTTGGATCTAAAATTTAAATATGTTATATAACATATTAAAAGTAAGTTATTGAAACTTTTGGGTAATTTTCCTAAGTATTTTACTATAGATATAAAATTATTTAAGGTATGGGTTCAAATGTTTTATATGTTTTATCAAAGAGAAGGGCTTCTTTGATAAATGTTTTAATTGTTAAATTCTGAATTCGGCAGCACTTTTAGAAAAGAAAATTTCAAAAATAAATGGTCAACCAATTGTGTTTTAACAAATAAGCCATGTTAGCTGAAAAGCAATTACTTTAAAAGGCTATAAAATAGTTTTTTTTTTATTTAATTTACTATTTCGCCACTTCCATATGCAAGCTTTCGACACCATACCTTCATCCATGACCAAGTCAAAACCAATGCACAAGGTATCAAATAGTTGACACGTAGTGAATTGGAGAAAGGCAAAAGGTATAGTGTCAAAACCAAGCTTTCGAAGGGGTAGAAGTTGCTCTAATGAACTTTGAACTATTTCGTTTACGAATGTTTCTTTTGAAAGGGTTGGAGTAAGCTTTCGACTTAACCAACTTGCTTTTATTTATATAAAAAGGGCTTTCAAATGGGTTTCCACCTTTTGTTTTAAAACAAGCTTTCGAAAGGATAGCGTTGAACATATTCGAAACCAGCTATCGCATTCTACCTTTTTGACCTAGTTAAGGCCGCTTTTCTGTATAACTTTTAAACAATAGTATCGAAAGGGCACTTTCGCCTTTTTCTTTGAAGCCGCTTCTTAAAGCTTTCGAAAGTGTTGGTTTTGAAACCATTCTCTTTCTTTTACTTAGGACCAATGCTTTCAAAAGCAATGCTTTCCACCCAGTTCTTTATGACCTTTAGCTATATTAAAAGCTTAACCCAAAGGTTTTTAAAGGAATGGTTTTAGATGGTTTCGAAGCAATGTTTCCATGAACATTTACTTGAACCCAATACTTTTGAAAGGTATGTTTTGAGTGAATATTTGCAATGTTTTCGAAAGGTATATAATATGGATTTCGAAGGGGAGATCCCTAAGTTTCAAAAGGGTTACTTTGAGTATTTGAATGGAGGGTTTCCAATACTTTCGAAAGACAAGTTTAATGGTTTTGAAAGAGGGCGTTTAAGGTTTAAATTAATGACTTTGAAAGGTATATTTTCAAAGATTTCAAAAGGTATGTTTTAGCCTTTCGGCCTAGTGTTTCAAGTAACTTATTTTAAAAGGGGTACTTTCTATGGATTCGAAAGGGATTATTTAAAGTTTTCAAACAAGCATTTCGAAGGGTTTACCTTTGCTTCATAGCCTAAAATCTTTTAAGTTAGAAAGCGTTTCTAACTTACTTTGGAGGGATGGATAATACCATTGATTAGATTTCATCAGCATGGTTTTGTGTAAAGAATATATGTCATGGCATAAGTGTTTAAAGTAAAGCAAAGTATATGATTTCCTTGTTTTATAAAGGTATGATTTTAGGGGTAAATCATTTGTAAAGATTATTTACAAGGAAATAAAGTTCTAACAGGGTAGTTAATCTCAAGGAAGGAAATGAATCATGAATAGGGTAGTCAACCATATGTTTATGACTCAGATATTGGAAGATCGGATGGGAAAGGTGTAGGGTCGTGCCCTATACTTTATCTATTAGACCCTAGCTGAAATAAATCAAAATTCCAATGTGTAGGGCTTGTCATATGTGGGATTAATTTAGGTTACACATAGATGGGAATGTGCAGAGTAAATATAGGTTATTGGTGAGCTCGTAAAACCATTAGGTTCGGTTGACCCTAGAAAAGAAAGTTAAGGGCAGTCAGCCCCGTATTATGCCTAATAGAAGTTAGATTATTGAGTGTGTCTAGTAGGCTCGAGACAACCAATAGTTAATAGTTAGCCAAATAAAACTATAATGTGGACAAATAGTCCATTGATTTCCTGATTTTTTGCATATATGTACCTGATATTGTTGTTATAATCAGTTTGCTGATGTTTTTGGTTGCAAAAGATATGCTTTTTAAAAGGATATTAGTGAGGGGAAACCCGTTCCGCTAAGTGTCGTGCTCTCACCTAATATCAGTTAACCAAGATGTAATAGCATTATTCACACCAAGCTTTATGTCCAACTCGAAGTTTATGTTTTCCACTTAAACTCTACTATGCTTAAAATTTGATTTGAGTAGATTAAGAGTTAAGAGGTTTAGTAGGTTGGACGATAAGCTTTCGAAGATGTGTAAGAGGCAAAGTTAGGAGCTATTTTGTTTTATATCCGCTGTGATGTATTATGACTTGTATGTCTATTTAGTACTCTGATCATCCAATAGGGCAATTTCGTATGTCTCTCTTGGCGTAATTTGTAATAATTATACTTGATCAAAACTTGGGAATCGTTTGGGATTATGTAAATGAATATGAAATATTTATTTGAAATGTAATCAGAAAATTTATTTTGAAATCTATGATGATTTTATTTCATATTCATGTGCTTTTGATATTATGAGTACCATTAACATTACCATATTTTGTCATTGGAAGTTAATACTATGGATGACTGCAGCATCAGTAATGCTTAGCTTCAGGCCTCGAGATAGGGGATGTTACAACTTGATATCAGAGCACAGGTTTATGAAAACTTAAAAAGGAATTTCAAACGTAAAATGATTTTGAAAACATAACCCTAAGGAATTAGAGAAAAGATTGGGGTACGGGATAACGTTATAGTAACGTACTTGTATTTGCTATATATAGGTATACGTTCTATCTCTATTCTCCATCTTTCTTAGGTTATTCTTCCGTATCTTACAAAGGCTCGAATGTAGATTTTAAGGACGTAAGATATGGATGCTAGGAGTGGAAGAGTAAACATTGGCGGAGGAAGCACCACCACCAATGCGAACACTAGACCCAATAGGAGAAACCTTGGTCGATCGAAAAATACTAATCCAAATGCAAATGCCAATGTAGGTGTTGGAGTTCCATAAGCTGATGTTGGAGGTATGTATCAGTTTTACGTTAATATGATGTAGGATGGAGTTGCTATAGGATTAGTCGGAGGAAATGTTGAAGGAGGAATTCTAGGAGCTCCAGTGGTCAATAACTATGCAATCTTAAGCAGTGACTATGCCAGACTTGGAGGAAAGCCATTTATCGGGACTGAAGATACAATTAAAGTAGAGAATTGGTTATTTTATTGCAAGAGGATTTTTGCTTATTTATGGCTTAATGATGATCATAAGAAAAGGCTTGCTTCCATACAGTTGCAAGGAGCAGCACCGTACTGGAGGAACAATGTCACTGTGGAAATTAATGAGGAGATCATGACTTGGGCTAAATTTAGAAAGAAGTTTGAGGAAAGATTCATGTCAAAGATTGCTAAGTCAACTTTGCTAAGGAAGTTTATGGAGTTGGAGTAGGAAGATAGGATAGTGCTGGAGTATGCAACCAGATTTGAAGAATTATCAAGGTATGGGTATGTTACGGATATATGGTCCTCAAAAGGAATGAAAAGTTCATCCGTGGACTGAAATTTGAACAAGCTAAAGCAACTCTGCCACATATTAGGGATCCATGTGATGTTGTTGTGGAGATGGATTTGAGGCAGGAGGATATGCTTGTATATCATGGTGGTGACATAGAAGGGGAAGTTCAAAGTGGGCGGAACCAGAAAAGGAAGTTTTTCCATAAGAAGGGTGCATAGAAAGGAGAAGCTGTGTAACACCCCTAATTTTAGTGACATTATTCAGGAGATTTAATTAAAATAAATTAAATAGAATAATGTAGACAAAGAGAATGAGGTTTATTAACAATAATATAGTGGTCATGCTTATTAAATTTAATGAATTTAAAAATTGTTAAGTACTTAAATATAAGGGCATAAGAGTAATTTCCACCCATATTTCCCACTCTTATACTATTCCCCTAACCATACAAGTTCATTATTATTCTCAAACAAAAATTATAAATGTAAGAAGTAATAAGGCCGACCATAGGAAGATAAAAGAGAAGAAGAAAATTTAAGAAAAGCTTAGGATTCAAGCTAGAGGGAAATAAATCTCAAACAATCTCTAATCTCCTTATCTCAAGCAAGGTGAATAATAATTTCTACAACCCTATTTTGATTTTTACATCATATGGTTTCGGATTTAATGATAGTTTTATGATATGTAGAATGATGATATGCTTTATTTTGATTTATGTATGTTTAAACAAGGTTGTTCAATAAGGGATACATGTAGTTTTAGGGTAAAACCGAGAGGAAATGATTTTAAATGCCATGGGAAAATTATATGTTGCAGAAAACATGATTTTGGAGTTGGGTTTCAATTTTTATAATTTTTCAAGCCATGAAATATTATTTTGAATTTTCAAAGGAAAATAAGGTTATTTGGGTTTATAAATTATTTTGGAGAATATATTAAGAATTTGGGTCTAAATTTTTAATATGCTAGACAACATAACTAAAGTGAATTTTTGGGGATTTTTACCAAGTGATTTAGTATGGAAATTAAATTGTTTTGAAAGAAGGATATAAATGATTTAATCGTTTTATAATAGGAAGGGCTTATTTGCTAAATGTCAAATTGGTATAGATCTGAGAAAATTGTGGCAAATATTATCTAAAATATCTAAAAAGTTATGAAAGCCAATCAAACGTTTACAAGTAGGCAAGTTAGTTGCAAAAGGTTTACTTATTTTGGAAAAATCAGCTTGTTGCCATAAAAAGTTGGTTTCGCCTTCTTTGGTGAACCTTTCATATCGAACCTCTCAAACAAGACCTTTCGACTTCAATGACCAACAAGATTGAAAGCAATACACATGATATGATTCAGGTGGTATGTAGTGAATTGACCTAAGTTGAAAGGTATGGTGTCCAAGGGTTGCTTTCGAAGGGTTGCTTTGGAGATGGATTCTTAGTTTATTTTTATTTGAAAAGATAAATCACTTGCCTGTCTTCTGAAGACCTTTTGACACAGTCGAAAGGTTTGGTTTTCAAAAGGTTGTTTTAAAAGACCTTTCGACAAGTTCGAAAGGTATGGTTTTTATAAGTTGTTTTATAAGACCTTTCATCTTAATCGAAAGGTTAGGTTTTGAAAGGATTTAAGAGACCTTTCGGCATAGTCAACAGGTTTGGTTTTGAAAGGTTGTTTCAAATGGATTTTTGAAAAGAACTACCGCCTTTATTTTATTCAACCTTCCGAAAGGATCGAAAGCAGGAGCTTTCAACTTAGTCGAAAGGTTTACTAGTTTTATAAATACAAGCTGCTTCCCAACCTTCTGAAGGGGTCGATAGCAGGAGCTCTCGACACAATCGAAAGATTTAAATGTTTTCCCCAATGTTTTATAAAGTAGAGGGTGGTTTTGAAAACTTTCACCTATGACCCAAAGTAATATCTTTAAGTGTAAATCCAATGCTTTCGAAAGGATGAACTTTCAATGGTTTCGAAGGGTAGCCTTCATTGGTTTCGAAAGGTTTCGAAAAAGTGTTTTAAAGGATTAAAAATTTTGGTGCCTATTGTTTTTAAATATAAGTTTTATGCTTTCGAAGGGGGTCAAAATCAAAGGTTTCAACATTGTCGAAAGGCTTTAAAACCCAAACTCAAATTGTTAAAGGAAAAACCCACATCATAAATAAAGGAGTTTTATAATGATTATAAGTATGTAATTTTGAAGAAGTATTACCTTGATAAAATATAAGTTAAAGGAGTTAACTATGTTTTATATGAATTTTACTTCAAGGACCTTAAACCCACGGGAGTGGTATTGTTAATTGTTGTGTTTCTTCTTCAAATATGAATATGTTCACTATATAATGGACCATAACTATATTTTGGGGATATAGGGTAGAAGAACCAACTAGGCTAACTCGGTAGTGAATGTAAATTGATTAAACTCTTGAATGAATAGAATTGCATCCAGAAGGTCAGGAAGATCAAAATATAGGATACTAAAATATAAATGAAGGATATTGGCAGGGGCCAATAGGTTCATAGTAAACCCATGAAAACTTTATGATATTGGCAGGGGCCAATAGATTCATAGTTAGCCCATGAAAACTAGGTGAAAAGGAAGATGTTGGATAGACAGGTTCATAGTAAGCCCAGTAAAACTATGATTGAATACTGGCAGTGGCCAATAGGTTTGTAGTTAGCTCATGAAAACTATATCCGGATATAATATTGACAGATGTCAATAGGTTTTTAGTCAACCTATGAAAACTACGATAAGAAAAAAGTTACTGGAATAACTAATAGGTTCAGAGAGAACCCATAAAATGATTAAGTTAATTGGCAGGGGCCAATAGGTTCTTAGTGATCCCATGAAAACAATGAAACCGGATAGAGAATCCATAAGTTAAAAATTGGTTAATAGTTAGCCCATGAAAACTATGAAACTGGACAGGGAATCCACAAATATTAAACAAGTTATTAGTAAACCCATGAAAAATAATAGGTTAATAGTGACCCTAAAACTATGATTATGACAAGGTGTCAGATTAAACTGGGGATGTGGAATCCTATTTTTTTTTATGTATGCATATCATCATAATATTTTGAAAATGTATATTTTAACCATTGTGGATGCAGGAGCATAGAATATGGTTTTATGAAGGTTTTAGGATACCAGTGAGGGGAAAACCCGTTCCGCTAAGCGGTGTGGTCTCACTAGATATGTAAAAGGATTGAGATGTTAGATTATTATTCATACCAGGCTTTATGTCCGACTCGAAGTTTTTGTTTTCCCTTTAAACTCTCGGGTACTCAATTAATTTTGAGTAGTTTGAGATTTAAGGTTCTCATGTTTTCTTTTCTGACTAATAAAGCTTCCGGAGGCGTGCAGGAGGCAGAGAGTTATTAAGAGTTTTACTTGCCACCGTGTATTTTGTTGTAAAAGCAGATTTATTAGACTTACTTTATACTCTGATCAACCAAGGAGGCATCTTCATATGTCGATCTTGGCGTAATTGTATAATTATATTTTGTTGAACGTGGGTAACATAATTTGGGATTACGTGATGAACATGCAGTGTTTTTGTTCAAATATGTTTTTGAATAGTTAATTTTTTTTCCATATTTATATGATCTATGTATCAATGTATCTAGCACCACCGTAATTAGTCGCCGAAAATTAATAACTATGGATGATTGCAGCATCCGTAGTCATTTGTTTTCGGCCTCCAAGTAGGGGGATGTTACAAGTTGGTATCAGAGCATAGGTTTATGAAACTTTAAAAGAAAAGGTAAACCTAAAAGCTTTTTCAAACATAATCCAATGAATTTGAAAATTTGATCGGGGTTTTGGGTTAACACTATAGTAACATATTTGTATTTGATATATGGGTATATATCTAAGTACATATTCCCCTCTCTTTTTGACAATTCTTTTGTATCTTACCAAGGCTCGTATGCAGATATACAAGAAAGAAGATATGGAGGCAGGAAACGGAAGTGGAAATCTAGGTGGAGGAAGCACCACTACCAATTGAAATGCTCGACCTAATACTTGGAGAAACCCACGTCCACAGGCCAATGCTAATCAAAATGTTGAGGCCAATGTATGTATTGGAAATCCGCCAATAGATGCGGGGATGGTGTATTAGTTGGTGGCTAATCTTTTGCAAAAAGGGGTCGTTGGGTATGTTGGTGGAGCTAATCCTGTATTTCCAGTTGGTCATAACTATGCTAAGCTGAGTGGAGACTACGTCAGTCTAGGAGGAAAGTCGTTTGTTGGAACGAAAGATGCTGTGGAAGTTGAAAACTGGCTGTTGAACTGTGAAAGGATCTTTACAGATTTAGGCTTGAATGATGGAGATAACATAAGGCTAGCCTCTAGACAGTTGAAAGGATTAGCGTTGCATTGGTGGAATAGTGTGACGGCTGAAATGCCTAAGGAAGAGTTGACGTGGGCGGATTTCAGAAGGAGATTTGAGCAGAGGTTCTTGTCTAAGGTTGCAAAGTCGGCGTTGAGGAGGAAGTTTACGGATCTTGTCCAAGGACAGATGTCTGTAATCGAATACGCTACTAAGTTTGATGAGCTATCTCGATATAGATATGCTTTGGTTGACACGGATGTCCGGAGGAATGAGAGATTCGTTAGGGTTTTGAGGCCAGAGCTAGGAAGGATGGCTATGACTCATATCAAAGAATCTTATCATGTGATGGTGGAGATGACTGTTCGACATGAGTAGATGCTTGTTGTTTCAGCTCGAGAAAAGCCAGTTGAGTCCCAGGGTTCTCAAGGAGGGAAAAGGAAGTTCTTTAAGAAGAAGGGAGCCCAAAAAGGGAATGTCGTTAAGAAGGCAAAGGGCGAGTTGGTTTGTTACAAGTGTGATAAGAAGGGCCATTATTCCAACGAGTGTAGAACTGGTAAAGGAAAGAAGTCTGCAGAGAAGAAGAATGTGAAATGCTTAAATTATGACCGAGTTGGGCATTATAAGAACTAGTGTCCAGAGCCAGTCAGGGCGGATAGAGGGAAGGTGCTTATAATTGGACCACCGTCTTCTTCTAGACCTACTGCAGTAGAGAAAGGAAAAACTGTGATGGAAGGTACATTTTGATTTAGAGTGTACGAGTTAGGGTACTTTTTGATATTAGTGCATCACACTCATTTATATCATAATATTTGTTTGATAGGTTATGTATAGTACCTACATACCATGTTACTTCCTTAAGGGTTGCAAATCCAATAGGAGGGTATGCAACTCTTGGAATGAGATGTGACCGGATAAAACTTTATTTGTTAGGTTATAAGTTTGCATCAGCTTGTATGTTTTTGATTTCATAGATTTCAGAATCATCTTAGGTATGGATTGGTTGGATAAGTATGAGGCTAGGATATTTTGTCAAGATCGGGAAATATCATTGAGGCACCCGGATAGTCATAACCGAATCATTTTCTCAGTGGAGAATTCTAGGAAGAGTGTTTCTGCTTTTTTGAGTGCCCTGGAAGCTGGAGAAGAGCTTAGTCAGGTTCAGGTGGCTAGAGAGTTTGCAGATGTCTTTGAGTCGGTTACTGGATTACCATCGAAACGAGTTGTTGACTTTCGAATAGACCCTGTACCGGGAGTTGAACCCATCAGTAGACCACCGAGAAGGATGACAACGACAGAGATGAAGGAATTAAAGGTGTAGCCAGTGGATCTTGAGAGAAGGAATTTTATTAGACCAAGCAGTTTGCCTTGGGGAGCGGCCATGGTGTTTGTAAAGAAACTAGATGGATCGTTAAGGATGTGCGTCGACTATCGTAAGCTAAACGAAAAGACGATCAAGAATAGGTACCCTCTGACGAGGATCGATGATCTGTTTGATCAGTTGAGTGGAGCCAAAGTATTTTCCCAACTAGATTTGGCAATAGGGTTCCATCAGTTGAGAACGGCGGAGGATAGCATTCCTTTGACGGCATTTCGAACTAGTTATGGTTCGTATGAGTGGATGTCGATGCCATTCAGATTGACGAATGCGCCTGCTTTCTTCGTTGATTTGATGAACGGGGTTTTCAATAAGCACTTGGATAGGTTTGTTTTGGTGTCCATATATGACATTTTGGTGTACTCTAAAGATGAAAGAGAGCATGAGGTTCATCTTAGAGTAGTGTTGGAGACGCTGAGGCAGAATTAGCTGAAGGCGAAATTTTCCAAGTATCATTTCTGGAAGAGAGAAGTTAAGTTTCTTGGTCATGTGGTTTTAGAGGAAGGATTGTCAGTTGATCCAGTTAAGATCGAGGCAGTCAATAATGGAAAGAGACCAGAGATGGTAACCGAGATCAGTAGTTTTCTTGGACTTGCTGGCTATTACTGGAGATTCATCAAGGATTTCTCACGGATAACAGCTCCTTTGATTAAGTTGACCAGGAAGGAAGTGAAGTTTGTTTGGTTCGACAAATGTGAGGAAGCATTCCTTAAGCTAAAGCATTTGTTAACCAATGCTCCCCTATTAGTAGTTCCAGACGGTAACCAAGGGTTGGTAGTATACACTGATGCATGTGGTACTGGATTGGGAGCATTATTGATGTAGAAGGGAAAAGTTATTGCTTACGTATCTAGGCAGCTTAGACCGCACAAAGTTAGATATCCTATTCATGACTTAAACTTGGCTGCAGTGATCTTTGCCTTGAAGATCTGGAGGCATTATCTGTTAGGAGAGAGATTTGAGTTGTAAACCGATCATAAGTCATTAAAGTATTTATTCTCTCAGAATGAGTTGAATATGAGACAGCAGAGATGGCTGGAGTTTTTGGCTGCTTATGATTTCAGTATAGAGTATAATCTTGGGAAAGGAAATAAGGCAGCACATGCCCTCAGTAGAAAACATCAGAATGTGGTGTTAGCGATGTTGGTAGAATGGAAGGATCTAGAAGCTTTAGCTAGTTGTGGTGTGCAGTCGAGATCTACTGCTAGTTCTAGTGAGGGTACTTCCATGTTGTCATGTTTAGAAGTTCGACCAGTGCTGATCGAGAGGATAGCTTGTAAGCAGAGAGAAGATCCAGTCTTAACCGAGAAGATTAGAAGGCTTGACGGAGGATTGGTGGTTAATGACCTAAAGGAGTTTAGTCTTGACCAAAGAGGATGGTTAAGAAAGAAGGGACGATTATGTGTTCCAGATGTAGAGAACATAAGGAGGGAAGTACTAGAGGAACGTCATCGATCGAAGTTTTCGATTCATCCTAGGGTAAAATTATTTCATTCATCCAATTTCAAAAAAAATACTATGTCGAATTGTTCTGTTCAAGTGTTTAAAGATCCCTATCAATAACGTTAAGTACTCTATTGACTAGAATCCATAAGCCACTCAAAAAATCAACCAACACAATATAAAATAATTTTATATCAGTAAAAAATACGTGCTTATGTCTATTAATAAACACAAACTCATTCTAGGGTACTATCGACCATATCTCTAATGAGTTACACCACAAAAGCTAAGATTATCGCTAAATCAAAGCTCTGATACAACCTGTGACGACCCACATTTCGAAAGATTTAAATAAACAATAATCCACATATGTCCAACTTAAACAATCCAGAATATAGATAATCAATGGGTTTAATTGAGAAAAATAAGAAAAGAAGAAGAAAACAAACACAGAATCTCACAGCGGGATGATAAAATATAATAATCAAATAAACTGTTCATGAAGCTGTTTCTAATATACATTTGATATGAACTATACAACATTCATTAAGTTACATATATACATTAGAGATAAATAAATAATGCAGCAGACAACATGGTGCATGCATACTAATAGTAATAATATACTCAATCTTTGTCTTCGTCCTCTAGAATAAATCTCCAATAAGATGAAAAACTCAGGACTCACCCGAGCGCAAATGAAAAGACAAAACACTCGAGTCAAGACTAAAGTATCCTTGTATGTCAAATCGATATCTCATATAACATGAGTGTACCGGCGTCAAATATGTTTACGGGATTTCACATCTCATATCCAGTGTGAAGCATGCATGCAATAACTCTAGGGATGTTACGGGATTTTCCATCTCTTATGGATCCGTCAAAAAATTTATATTTAGTAGAATACGCTACATATATAATTTCTAGTCAATAAAATAAATATTTTTCTTAGCGTTAAGGTTTTACATTAATCCATCTTAACACGTTTTTAAGCATTGTCGTACAATTTGCATATAAAACACCAGTTAAACGGTCGGTGGATAGGGATGCGCCGTGATACAACAAAAATAAATTAAAATCATATCGGTCTCATTTAGGGATAAAAGTATGACAAGGGATGTGAGACAATGCCCAAGGTAGGATACTACCAGTTCAGGTCGAAGGGCTGGTGGTAACGCATCATAGCCCTGATCGCCCACCGTGTCCATCCATCCCATATCGAGTCAAATGGAGGCTATGCCAAATCAATGTGCACATGTCAAAACCAACAAGAGTAATAATATGGATCGATTCTAAGAAAATCGAAGAACAGATGTCCGGTTGAGGTAATTAGCCCATTAGGCCCTATCAAGCGTCATGTTTTAGTCATTTCAAATTGGTACAAGTGTCGGGATCTATCCATCATCATTCTCTTTCTTCAAATCTAGAAATTGCTGCCAAATCCAACCACTTCGTTCTCGAGTCTACTCCATGTACACAGTTGTTAAAGTGGTTTCGGTGTCGACAGAGAGTATGCCTATATCCGGCCCCGGTCTCTTTAACAACCAAATGTCGTTTTACACAACGGTTGGTACTTTTACATTTCGAAAACAGTTCATACTTGATATCAAAATATCATATTCGCTTCAAAATCAAATCCATTTTGAAATCATCATATTTACTCAATATATACGATTTTACTTCAAGAATCATTTTCTTCTTGATATCTCGATTTCGATTCCAAAACTATTTCGAATTTCAATTTAGGTTATGCCTTCAATTTAACCCAATATGTATTTAAATCAATGATTTAAAAATAGACATTCCACCTTTGTCCAACTTGAAATTTTGAAAAATAGTTTGAATAGTTTAAAAATAGTTTAAATAACTAAAATAGTCTGAATAGTCTTAAAACAGTTTAAATAATTAAAATAGTTTGAATAGTTTTAAAATAGTTTAAATAATTAAAATAGTAAAAAATAGTTTATATGGTTAACATAGTTAAAATAGTTTAAATGGTTAAAATAGTTTAATATAAATTAGTTTAAGTATTAAAATGGTTTATATAGCAAAATAATTTGGAAAACCAAAGTAATTTGTATATTTAAGAACACAGCTTTTAAATAGTTTTATATTAAATAATTTATTTGAAAATAAGTTCAAAGTCAAACCGTTTCAATTCCAACTTCCCAATTCAAATCAATTTCGATTTCTGTTTAATCGATTCTATTTTGATTTCAAATCAATTTCAACTTTGATTTCAAATCAATTCAACTCCACTTTCAAATCCAATTAGTTCAATCTCAATTTCCATTTATATCGATTTCGAGCTTGATTTTCAAAATATCGATTTGCAACATTTAAATCAAATTATCCTTCAATATTCGGTTTAAAATCCACATCTTCAAATATAATTCAATTCCGAGCTCAATTCCGAAATATCATTTTTATATCGCTTTTACTTAGTAATATTCAAATTTCTAATAAAAGTTCAATCTTTTAAAACAAATCGATTTCCAACAATTCAAATCATATTTGTATTATAACTTCAAAATCTCAGGCTTCATTTTTAAACAATTTCGTTTAACACAATTTAATCCCACAGTGTAAGCTCCAGTTCGAAAAGAATTCGATTTCTATAAACCCGATTTTATTTCTTTAAATCCAAATCATTTTAATAATTTCAATCAAAAATTTAAAATCATTTAATTCAACCAAACCGATGTCCGTATATAATTTTCCATCCTATGGCCTAGTGATCAGTTATTTCAATTTAATTTCAGGGATGGATATATAACATTTCAATCCAAATCAAAGTGTCTTAGTTATAAATCATTTCAACCTATTTCTTAATTTATTTAAAATAATTCCTTTTACAGTTTTATGTACTGCAAATAATGTACAGGGTGATAATGGGATATATATATTAAAAAAATGGACATCCAATCATCCAAATATCAATTAATTGGCATCCATCACAGTCAATCATCCAAACGGACAATATAATTCACAACGTTTTCATGGATATCAATACTGGGAATTTTACTAGCAATTCAATTCCAGTTTCATATCTAACTATCAATTTTAATTTTTAACAGTTAATTCAAATACAATCAAATTTATCAAATAACGACCAATAATTTTTATCATTTCATAGTTTCAAATTTAACTATCTTAAAAATATTCTAGTATGTTGTGAGCGTTATAAAACACTCACCTTGAGTTTTCAATTTCAAATCGAACGACGTTCGATTTTACCTAAAATTTACTGGCTCCAAACAACTCTAAATAATTTCAGAACGTAGTGCTCATCGTCATCCCATCGCCGCTTGTTTCGTTCGATTTCAACCTCGTATGACATAGTTATAACTTTTAGAAGATCAAACGATTTTTATATATAAATATATTTCAATTTCCCTTTTTTCTACCAGATTTAATACGGCCGTTCAATCTACCATCAGAGGATCAAGGTCGCACACTGTGTTCTTCTAGATCGTGTTCACCATGCAAAGTTGCATATGAAGAAATCCAAAGCACGTTCATTCCACTTGAGGCCGCTTCTACCTCAATTCAGTAGGCAACGATCAGACGATGTCGTGTTGTGCGCCCCACTCCACCTCGCCCACGCCTAAAACCACAATCGCCTATTCACCTCAAAATTCATGCACAAACGTCGCACCTTCTAAGCCAAATTGCGCCAATCCGCTTCGCCTTAGACGATCATGATCGTTGGATAAGTAGATGTCGAGGTGCTCTTCAATTTTTCAGTTGGAAGATTTTCATGAAAGCTGAAGGATTAGAGGATAATTAACGGAGAAGACTAGCCATTTTTTGCCATTGAAGATAATGGAGGCGGCCGGAATAGAATTAGGGTTAGGGTTTGAACGTGTACGCATATTTATATGTGAAAACATATTATTTTAATATTATTTTCAAATTTTTCTGGACGAACTCCAAATGATTCATGCCGCCTGGCGTTTATAATGTTATACCACTATTCCGAACGCAATGGAATAAGTTCTAAGGCCTAATTCGATCGTATGGAGAAGATAGCTTTGTGAACCGAATTAAAATATTGAATTTTCGATATTCATTTCAACGCGTATATATACCGTAAGACCAAACGGTAACTCTAAACGCTACGAAATGTGAAATCTGATAATAATATACTATTACAGATCCAATGGAACTTGTTTCATCGAAATCCAAAATTGTTCCCCGGATCGCTATTTCAACATCTTGATTATAATATAAATTCTCAATTTCTAATTATTCATTTTTAAATTCAATTTCAAAAGTTAATGATCTTTATTGCTGTTGAAATAAAATTTACATCAATTTTCGATATCATTTCCAATCGTATTAAATTCAGAATCCAATTATTCAAATAATCTCCAACATTAAATTTAAACAATTTAATTATCTTATAAATCAATATAAATAAACCATTAAGTTCCAAATAAATTTTTGTTATCAATATCATTTTATTTCTATTTAAATAATTTGCAATTATTATCCAACTTCAGTTATTGATTATAAACCCAGTTAATATATATAATTTCATTTCAATACTCGTTATTGCCAATTCTTCGAAATTAGTTTATTTCAAAATTTTATTCAATTTCATACCTGATACTGACATTCAAATTGTTAAATTTGTTTATTTTTAACCATTTTTATGTAATAATTACATTAAATTTAATAATTTATAATGACTAAAAATACGGGCCGTTACAATCTCTCGCCCTCAAAACTTTTTATTCTTGAAAAGGAACTAAGTATATATTTTAACATTTGATATATTTTATTCAATATAATCAACATATAAACAATAAGATCTCATTTATAAACCATTACTACGTTTCTACTACGCTACTCCGATCAGCATACGAAATTTAGAAGTTAGTTTTCAAAAGAGGTTATAAAAATTTTAAAACTTCAAATTTTTTCTAACATCCGGATTTACGAAAAATTTCGGTAAAGTCTCCTTTGCGCGGCTCGATCTGCACAACTACAATACGCCACTATGGGTCCTAAACCAACAAAAGCCAAGTGCTCCATCACAAAACTATCAAATCAATTGACAAAATAAACATGTACCTTTTTGTCGGGCCATCCAAATTTTTCTTGGTTTTAAATACCTGTATCTTATTTACCAATGATATCCAATCATATAATTTAAAATCATTTTGTATTTTTCATTTTCAATTTTCAATGTTTCTTTTACTTAAGCCCGCACGATGTACATATATCATCCGTACGTAATATCAAGTCTAATCGCTCACTCGGTCACACAATTCCACTTCTAAACTAGTATCGTTCAAACGACTCTCTAGTACGGAATCAGATTTAGTTCCTTGATCTGAAACTGTTATTCTCCTTGCATAGCCCTATACTATGATAGAGAATTCCAAAATCAATCAAAAGTCTATATCTAGGGTTCTCCATCAAGAATCGAGTGAAAAATCCAAACTCGGATCGATTTAAATTACCTCGAAATTCTGTGCTCGAATCTGGATCAAATCATTATGCAAATAAAATAATATACGTACAACTTACTTATTAATTTTCAATAGATTTCTATCCAATTCATCTATATTAAATTTCTTTCACTTACCTTTATTTCATTTACAATCAGTTATTCACAATCCATTGTTCACATCCCTTATTTACTTAGTATATCCATTTCTTTACATAGCATATTCTTTAATGCTATCATTCCTTAAACATCATTCCATAGAATTTGCTTACTTAAGTTCATTTTAAACATTCCATACAATTTAATTCAATTCAATTTCCTTTTCCAATTGATTCTTAGTTACACCAAATCCTTTTCATTTGCATTCATTTTCATAATTTCCTTTAATAATAGATTTATTTGTGAAACATTTTACTAACCATCATTTTAGTTTATAATCTTTCTATGAAAGTCCATCTTCTTATATATGGCTTTATCTAAGTTTATAATTACCTCAAAATTACAAATTCAATTTCACAATTTCTTTGCAAATTTATATTTAATTCTATAACCCATTTACAAAGATATTATTTGATTCATTTGTCTGCTTTCTTAAGCTCACTTACTTATTTCATTTAGTCATTAATCATTTCATAATATACTTAAGTATATAACACTTACTATTACAACTAAATTTTCATTTACATACATTATAATTACTTTTAAGTTTGTTTACTTGTATAACATCCCATTACATATCCAAGTCATATTTTAACTTTTAACATTTGGTAAGTCTTATTATATGCTATTAGAATGCAATTTGGTACTATACAAGTTAATTTGATTCATTTTAGTTATTAGAATGTTCGCTATTTTAACTTGTTTGAATTTTCTTTACTATCAATATAAGATTTGCAAACTTCAACTCTAAAGTTTCTCAAAATATTTAGCTTAGATTTCTTAGTTCTCTTATTTTATATCTGGTAATTCAAATATTTCATTTCATTCAAATAATTTGAAGATTATTAATTAACAAAACTTAAAAATTTAAATACTGGGTTCATTTCAAATCATTTGAAATAAGTATATATACTTATATCTTTTTTATATATCAAATCATACTTTTGGAGTCTAAACCAAAATCCGTTTATCAAAACAATTTTGTAGCAAAGCTTCTTAGAAGTCTCCCCCACTTTAAGACTCGAAAATGAACGTCGATGATGTTGCGCAGTCATCACTGAAATTATTTTCCAACGACCGAAGAGGGGAGTACTGAATTCATTCCTTTTAAAATCCCTTTTAAAAATATTTTTATGAATATTTTTCAACTAATATAACTATATCTTCCCAAAACTTGGAAAACCATTTTCAGAATTCACGGGTTTTAGATTCAAAACTTCTCAATTTAAATCCATTTTAATTTATAAGTTGCATTTGTAAATTATTCTTACAAAATTACACTTCCTTAAAACATTTCACAAATATTTTATCATTGCTAATTTTATAATAAACATCTTTTATTAAGGCACAACAACCAATTAATGATAACAATCAATATTATCATTCCTAACAAACAAACACATTATATATTATAATAATTTCTAGAAAAAAATTCCTTCATATATAAAATATAATAAGGGTAAAATTATTTCATTTACCCAATTTCAAAATAATACTATGTCGAATTATTCTGTTCAAGTGTTTAGAGATCCCTATCAATAACGTTAATTACTCTTATTGAACAGAATCCATAAGCCACTCAACAAATCAACCAACACAATAAAAACAATTTTATATCACTAACAAATATGCGTTCATATCTATTGATACACTCAAACTCGTTCTAGGGTATTACTGATCCTATCTCTAATGATTTACCCCCACAAAGCTAAGGTTATCGCTAAACAAAAGCTCTGATACCAACTATGATTACCCATACTTCGATAGGTTTAAATCGACAATAATCCACACATGTCCAACTTAAACAATCCGAAATACAGATAGTCAATTGGGTTAATTAAGAAAAATAGAAAAAGAAGAAGAAAATAAACAAAGAATCTTGCAGCAGAATGACAAAATATAATAATCAAATAAATAGTTCATGAAGATGTTTCTAATATACATTTGATTATGATCTATACAACATTCATCAGAGTTACATATATATATCAGAGATAAATAAATAATGCAGCATACAACATGATGCAGGCATACTAATAGTAATAATATACTAAATCTTCGCCTTTGTCCTCCAGAATAAATCTTCAATAAGCTGAAAAACTCATGAGTGGCCCAAGCGTAATGAAAAGACAAAATACTCGAGTCGGGACTAAAATATACTTATGTAAGTCAAATCGATATCTCATATAACATGAGTGTAACGGCGTCAGAGATGTTTATGGGATTTCACGTCTCCCATCCAGTGTGTAACGTGTGTGCAATAACTCAAGCGATATTACGGGATTTTCCATCTCTTAAGGATCCGTCAAAATGTTTATATGTAGTAGAATACCATACATATATTGTAACGACTCGGAATTTTGAATATTTGAAATTAGAATATTTAATTGACTTTAAATATTCAGGTGCTGGTTTTTAATTGAATTTCAAATATAACTATTTATTAGGTAATTAAATTATTAAATTAATAATTGGAAATTGGGTAAAATATGAAATCTAGAGTTTCAAGCTTGTTAAAAATATTTCAAAGGCTTATAAAATTTATATTAATAATACTAAAGACAATGCAGCCTCTAAAATCGAATTTAAAAGTGATTTGTTTAGTTTTAAAAATATATTGTTTAAATTGACATTTAAAAGTAGCTTTCCGGGGCATAGTCTTGGAATTCGGAGAAACCAGTTCCATTGGATCCGAAATAGTGTATTATTATTGGATTTCAATTTTCATAGAGTTTAGAGTTATTGTTTGGCCATACATGATAAACGCATTGAAATCTGTATCGAAATTCAATATAATAACTGGGTCTAAAAAGCTATCTTCTCCATATGTTCGAATTAGGACTCGAAACCTTTTCCATTATGTTCGAAATAGGGGTATAACATTATGAATGCCTGGCGGCACGCCTCGATAGGAGGTCAAGATTTTGAGTTGCATTTATCGAGACCATTTGAATTTTAATTAAAAATATATTTTTATACACTGGTCAACTTTTAGCTATATTTCTTTCACATAGGATCTTTTTGCTTTCCCTTCCATCGCTTTAGCTAAACCCTGCAAACACACTACCTTCATCTTTTTAGTCGTTAAATCATGTTTTGCCTCCTTCAATCGGCATAAGGAAAATAAAGAATATATATATATATATATATATATATATATATATATATATATTAACGAACGAAACCTTCCTCTCCTCCGCATCATTTTCAAAATCAAAACATTCCTTCTTTCTCTGTGGAAACGGAATCCACTTCAAAAAAAAATATTCAAAATGATTCCAAAAATAAAAAAGAAGGGTATCGCATGTCGGCATCATCGAACATGGTCGCGCTGGGGATAGGGGGCCGTAGGGATCGCATTGGAGTTTGGGGAAAGGTCGCGACATCAGGTGGAGTCGCGTTGATTAGGGGAGGCACGGTAGGTCGCAGTTGAATTGGGTGATTAGGAGAATCAAGCGGCGTAGGGTCGGTTTAGGTGATGGTGACATGGGGACGTGGGCTTCCTAATGGGAGTTCGAGCTGGAGTGTGGTGATGTGCTCGTCGAAGAGACGATTTGGATATTGAGCAGGAGCTTGTTGATTTTGGTTTCCTATTCGATTGAGGTAGTTTAATTTTAAACATTTTAATTTAAATGTATCTTAAGTTTAAACTCGTAAATGAATTATTGATTATTTTTTCACTGATTGGAAATTAACAACAAGGTTTAAACAGTTTTTAAAAAAAATGAATTTGCTATATGTATATGCCTAGGAAAGCAAGGTATATTATTTCAGTTCCCAGATACTAACTAAATTTAGTATATATATATAGATCGGAATATATATATATATATATGTAAAACTATATACACATATTTTCACTTGCTAATTTATTTTAAAATAATGGATTTTTGATGGTCAGCTTGTTTAATTAATTTACTCACTTATTTTAGTTACTAAAAATTAATTTAAAGGAAAATGTGTTTAATTTAAATTAATAAATGACAATTGACTGTTCGATTATTTCAAATGTTAATAAACCATATAATGTTTATACAAGGTTAGAAATCGTGAATCAAGTCAAGATTGAAGTGGACTGCTAACAAAAGTCAAAGGAGAGTTAATCTCACTCAAATTGGATTACGGGTGAATTTAAATAGTAAAATTTTTAATTGATTGATTGTTTGAATTGATAATTTATTATCAGTCTAAATGTGATATTATATATAGTAGTATATATATTGGAGTGATGAATATTCCCACATTATATAGCGGATGAGACCCTATGCTCCCCGCATAATAGCGGATGGCTCTATATACCACGATATCCCCCTCGAAGTGGGATTAGTATTTTTATACTGTGCTAACATCTGTGAATGCAGGGAAAATGGTTGGAGGGATCCAACTGGATTCCTCAAAAATATTATAATTTATTTTCTATGATTTATTTGAATAATCTGTGGTAGATTATATTGAAAATTTAATTTATTGAACTCCAGATATTGCAGGATAAATTTTTGGCATTTTAAAATATCAAAGATATAAAAATTGGATATTTGAAGGAAAATAAAAAGGAAATTTTAAGTAAAATATTTATAGTGAAGTTGGATAAATTAAAAGGGTGAATTTAGGAAAAAAAGGTAAAAGTTTGATTTTTATGTCCTATTAAATAAATTCCAAGTATGGAAAAATAGAGCATTTGAATAAATGGGAATAAAAGAGTTTTTAAGGACTTAAGCGATATTGTTTAAGAATAAAAAGATTTATTTTTAAATTCAAGATTTAAAGGAGATGGAAAAAATAAATGGAGAGTATTGAAGTAGAATAGGAAATTGGTATTTCAGATTTAAATAAGGTTTTATATCAAAATAAAGAAGTGAATCTGGAATTAATAGATTTTGGAATAAAATTTCGATAAATCGAGGAATAAATTTTAAAGGGGATTTAATCCAGAGAATCGATTTGAAAATCAATTAAGTGTTTTGAAATGGTGATTAAAAGAATAATGAGACTATGGGATTTATAGACCGCGTTTATAAATAATGCAAAGTATTTATCGGTGGATAATTTGAAATAATAAATTCATGATGGGAAACTATAAGGAGGTGGTTATGTGTTTTTAAAAATAAATAGTGGTTTTATTTTTTAAAAATTATGGAAAATGAAATTTACGGGATTGGAACGTAAATTTATATCAGGATAAATCGAGAAGGATTTATAAATGATTTGATGGGTTATATTGGAGTGGAAAATGTAATTTCTTCAAAAGCTAAGTATATTTTCAAAGGAAGATTTTTAAGTATAAATTAGAGGTTTTAAACGAATGTTTTAGAAAAATAATTATATAGTTGTTTTAAAATTGTTAAAGTAAATATTAATTAAGTTAATTACAGTACTTAGTTATTTCTAAAGGTTAAATTAGTATTACGATTTAAAGGATAACTATTAAATATTTATACTTATATAACAGTTTTATTTTAGAAGTAGTTTTTGGCTAAAGTTTTACTTAGGAAATTATTATAGAATTTCGTAAGTATTATTTGGAATAAAGTGATTTAAGTAGTTTTATTTTAAATGTTTTAAGTGTATATCTTTGGATAAAGTGATTTAATTTATTAAAAATCTAAATTTAATAAGACTGGTGTTTTTCAGTGGAAATAAAATATTTGATTGAATTGATTGTTTAATAGTTAAATAACCGACTATCAAATCTGGACCGGAATATAAGTTTGGAAATATCTAGAGGAAACTCGTCCATTCTTCTAAACGTTTAAAGGAAATCCGTCTACTAACGGTTAGGAGGTGATCTTCAATCTTATTCTCGTCTGTTTATTTCTTAAAAACCCGGGTTGAGTTTACCGAAAAATAGCAAATGTTGTTTCGAAGAGACCGAGATCGGATTTGCGATCCGAAGACCACTTCGATCCAATGAGTACGTTTTCAAAATGAAGACAAGAGCTTGGAGTCCAAGATGGAGCAGTGAAGTGAAAGGGTTAATGGCTATTAATCCTAAGGATGATTCCAGAATGGATGTAGTAGGAGTAGTGCCTTCGATTCCATTCGGACTGGGAACGGACTTACATGGACGAATGCTATCAGACCATCCTCATTGGAGGACAGTGAACACTCTAAGTGAATGTGTGCTAAAAAGGTAATCGTAGCCTCAAACCTCATCAACCGGGAATGGCTAAAACAGGGGGGTGTAGCAAGGCTAAATGGGTAGCACCTAATTAGGGTAAGGTCATCCCTGTCTAGAATCCCTTTGATCTCGGCTGTGTGGGAGGTTACTGATCCCAACTATGCGGTGATCTTATTCGGACTATCCAGTAAGGGTAGCTACAATCTTGTGCTGTAGAGGATCGGGAGTGGTCTTTGGTACGTTGATCTAGACCAGGTACTATGACGTGCGGTACCCCAGTAGCCCTGCCACTGTATGGAACCCATTCTCCAAATACGTGCCTTTACGGTTTTGGTTGTAGAGCCTAGCATGCTGGAATTTAATGAATGTAACAATTTCGGCTATTTGAACAAGTATTTGTACTTAGACACTATTATAAAATCAGAGAATTTTGATAAGAAATGTTTTGGTTATCGTAAGGTAAAAACCCGACGTGATTATTTGTGGCGTGGTCTTACGAGATACCTTTGATTTCAAAGGATTTTGAAACTTTGATAATTCAATTGAGTGTATTTTCTCATGTTGATTTTCTAGACTGACTCAGGTGTTATTTTACTATAATGCTCGGGTCAGATCGAGTATTATAGGATACATATTCTGGATGGAACGCTATGGAACTCAGGGTTGTTCTGGATGACGAGACGTAATACATGTACTTGGTATATATTTTGCTATGCATTGTAAGCTATATAGTCAGCTAATGTGAGGACAAGTTATTATAACTGTCCAGCACTGTGCTATTATTCTGTGTTGTACTCTGATGATGTAATGTATAAACAGTTATAGTTCTTTTTGTATAAAGGTCACTTGTTATCTATTATATATTGTTCCGCCGCGATTGTGAGATTCTGATGTTGATTCTATTTTCTTCTTCTACCTCTCTCTTCTTTCCCTAACAATATGGTATTTCCGACATTCAATTGCTCGGCATGTAATACAGTGGACGTATTGATGTCGATTTTCGGAGGTTGAAAAATTGGGTCGTGACATATATAAAGTCTAGTTAATAAAATAAATATTTTTCTTAGCATTAAGGCTTTACATTAATCCCCCTTAACACGTTTTTAAGCACTATCGTACATCTTGCATATAAAACACTAGTTAAATGACCGGCGGATAGGGATGCGCCATGATATGACAACACTAAACCAAAATTGTATGGGTCTCGTTTAGGGAAAATGTATGACAAGGCACATGAGGCAATGCCTAAGGTAGGATACTACCAGTTCGGGTCGTAGGGCTGGTGGTAACGCATTATAGCCATAACCACCCACCGTGTCCATCCATCCCATATCGAGTCAAAGGGAGGCTATCCCGAATCAAGGTGCAGCAACCGAAACCAACAAGGTAATAATATGGACTGAGTCTAAAAAATCAAAGAACGGATGTTTGCTTGGGGTAATCAGCCTACTTGGCCCTATCAAGCCATCGTGTTTTAGTCATTTCAAATTGGCACAAATACCGAGGTCTATCCATCATCGTTCTCTTTCTTCAAATTCAGCAATCGCCAGCAAATCCAACCACTTCGTTCTGGAGTCTTCTCCACATACATAGTTGTTAAAGTGGTTCTGGTATCGACAGAGAGTATGCCCATATCAGACCGCAGTCTCCTTAACAACCAAATGTCGTTTTACATATTGGTTGGTACTTTAACATTTCAAAAATAGTTCATACTTGATATCAAAATATCATATTCGCTTCAAAATCAAATCCATTTTGAAATCATCATATTTTCCCAAAATATATGATTTTATTTCAAGAATCATTTTCGTCTTCATATCTCGATTTTGATTCCAAAATTGTTTTGAATTTCAATTTGGGTTATGACTTCAATTTAACCTAATTCATTTTTAAATCTATGATTTAAAAAAAACATTCCACCTTTGTCTGGTTTGAAATTTTGAAAAATAGTTTGAATAGTTTAAAAATAGTTAAATAATTAAAAGAGTTTGAATAATTTTAAAATAGGTTAAATAATTAAAATAGTTTGAATAGTTTTAAAATAATTTAAATGATTAAAATAGTTTATATGGTTAACATAGTTAAAATAGTTTAATATAAAATAGTTTAATTATTAAAATGGTTTATATAGCAAAATAATTTGTATATTGAAGAAGATAGCTTTTATATAGTTTTATATTAACTAATTTATTTAAAAATAATTTCAAAGTCTAATTGTTTCAATTCCATCTTCCCAATTCAAATCGATTTCAATTTCCATTTAATGGATTCATTTTCGATTTCAATTCGAATCAATTTCAACTTTGATTTCAAATCAATTCAATTCCACTTTCAAATTCAATTAGTTCAATCTCAATTTCTATTTATATCGATTTCGAACTCGATTTTCAAAATATTGATTTATAACATTTAAATCAAATTATCCTTCTATATTTAGTTTAAAATCCCCACCTTCAAATATAATTCAATTCTGAGCTCAATTTCGAAATATCGTTTTTATATCGCTTTTACCTAGTAATATTCAAAGTTCGAATAAAAGTTCAATCTTTTAAAATAAATCGATTTTCAACAATTCAAATCATATTTCGATTATAACTTCAAATCTCAAGCTTTATTTTTAAATAATTTCGTTTAACACAATTTAATCCCATAGTTTGAGCTCCAGTTCGAAAAGAATTCTATTTCTATAAACCTGATTCTATTTCTTTAAATCCAAATCATTTTAATAATTTCAATCAAAAATTTAAAATCATTTAATAAAACCAATACCGTGTCCGTATATAATTTTCTATCCTACGGCCAAGCGATCGATTATTTAAATTTAATTTCAGGGATGGATATTGTTTGCACAATAATTGGTCACTAAACCCTTGAATAAAGTTGGGTAGAGAGATAAATGAAGAAAGTAAATTAAAACAAAGAAATAACGCAACTGAATGCAAAATCAACATACAAAGAAACACCAGATTTATAGTGGTTCAACGTAATTGCCTACGTCCACTTTGAATATGATCTTTATTGCTTTTCCAATTACTTGAGTACAAATACAATCCGCAAACCAAAAAACTTGCATGTAAGTTTGAATAGAAGAGAAATGAGTACAAAAAATGGCAGAGTATCTCTGGAGTTCCCGAAAAAAGATCCCTTCAACTGTACCCCTGCCACTCTTTATAGACGAAGGTAGGCTGGTCCCCCTATGCAGGCCCAAGACCAAGGTAGCTCAGCCCATAGTTGGAGGTTAAGTGGACCGAACGAGTCATGTCGATCAACGTCTGCCGATCCACCTATGTCGATCCATAGGCTGTCTCGTCGCCAACCCGAAGCAGACCCTCAAGGTTCTCGGGGCAAAAGGTAGTATAACTCGAAGCATAGAAATGTTGATCGTACCACTCTGTTGTAAACCGAACAAATTGTCAACCTCTTCAAGGTGCACCGACCCAGATATACCGAACCACGCGTGCCGAACCATATCCGACCAAACGACAAATGCCGAACCGAGGTTTCTTAATAAATGACTCGAAGCAACTTCTCAAGGGTCCTGGAGCAATTTGTGGTGTTTCTCGAAGTAAAGCAGTGCCAAACTCCTTACCTCGCCATAGATCCCAAGAATATACTATCTCCCTTATTGCGCACCGAACTAGCCACGCTGATCCACACATGCTGAACCATTAAGGCCGAGCCACCAATGTCGAACCTCAATCAACCGAAGCAGCTTTAGCTTTCCACCTTTGACCGAGCGATGTAGAACGAACCACTATGACTTCCTAAATCGAGGGATACATACTGCCTCACAAGACCGAACGACACACGACCTAATACTCCTAAGGTCGGACCACAATCGGCCGAACCACCAGATCTGAACCCATCCACACTGAGCCACTTTGCCTTGCCTATCTTGGTCGACTCTCCATGTCTTTGCTGCAACACCGAACCACTTTGGCAGAGCCAGTCTCAAATATGTCGGTCTATGTGTATAGGCTGAACCAAACTCGAGTTACATCGGTCTCACTTAGTCGAGTTTTCATATAACAACTATTATGAGACTACTATAGGGATGGCACCATTTGAAGCTTTGTATATAAGGCTATGCAAATCTCTCATTTGTTAGGTAGAGACCGGGGATAGGAAAGTTCTTGATCCATATTTGGTTAGAGAAGCAGTAGAAAAGATTGAGCTAGTTCGAGCTAGAATGAAGGAAGCCCAGTCTAGGCAAAAGTGTTATGCTGATAAAAGATGAAAAGACTTAAATTTCTCAGTTAGAGATCATGTTTTCATCAAGATGTCACCGATAAAAGATGTAAACATATTTGGAAAATCAGGAAAATTGGGCCCCAGATTTGTTCGACCATTTTCTATGGTAGAAAGGATCGAGAAACTCGCACATAGAGTAAAGTTACTGAATAATTTGGCAGGAGTCCACAATGTCTTTCATGCTTCTCAGCTAAGGAAGTATATTCGTGATCGAAAGACTACTATTGCACTGACTATGTTAGATGATTTAGTAATGGAACCGAATATGACTATAGTTAGAAAGCCAGTTCGTATAGTCGTAAGAGATGAGAAAAAATTAAGAAACAAGACAGTCAGATTATTTAAAGTCCAATGGGTGATGACGAGAGAGACTTGTCCTAGGAAAACTAAGAGCAGGATTAGAGATACTAATCCTGACAAGTTTCATGGTATGTTTTACCTTTATGTTTGACTGATATGGGTAGCTTATCGCAATTTCGAGGACAAAATTCTTTAAGGAAGGGAGTTTGTAATGACCTTAATTTTGACTGACATTATTTACAACATTTAATTAGATAAATTAAATGAAATAATGTAGATGGTCAAGAGATTGAAAATTGTATAACCATAAGGTAGTCGTGTCATAATTAATGTATAAATAAAAGAGAATTAAAAAGAAGAAAGTAGGAGGAATGTGATCAGGGCAAAATAGGAATAAACTATGTTCTTATACCCTAAATTCTTCTTTTTCATCCTTACTCATTTTAAACATTTGCAAACTAAAACTAAAACATTTAAAAGCTTGGTCGGCCACCATTAAGGGAAATCAAAATGAAGATAAGCAAGGATTCAAGTAGGAAGCTTAAGCAAATTAATCAAAGAGAAAATCTCAACCTTCTTAACCCCAAGCTAAGGTGAATAATAGATCTACACCTCATTTTTATTGATCTCAGTTTCTAGTTGAGATTCAAATTTATTTTACAAGTAATATGTCATGTCATGATTGTTCAAATAGATATAATACTTGTCGATGATCTATGTTGCTTCATACAGATTTTATGATAAGTTTTGATTTGAAAAACCTATTAAATGACATCCAAATGATTTACTTCTTTGATATATGGTTAAAATATTATTTATGAAGTGGGTTTCAAGTTTCATAATTTTCTAAGCAAATGTGGATTTAATATGAATTTTCTACAGAAGAAAATAGCTAATATTGGCATACATTGCTTTTTGGCTGAAATTTAAATATGTTATATAACATATTAAAAGTGAATTATGGAAATTTTTGGGGAATGTTCCTAATTATTTTATTATAAATATAAAATTATTTAAGGTATGGAACATAAATGTTTTATATGTTTTATCAAAGAGAATGGCTTCTTTGTTAAATGTTTTAATTGTTAAATTCTGAATTCGACGGCACTTTTAGAGAAGAAAATTTTGAAAAGAAATGGGCAATTAATTGTGTTTTGACAAATAAAGCATGTTTTTTGAAAAGAAATTACTTTAAAAGGCTATAAAATAGTTTTGTTTAAAATTTACTACTGCGCCACTTCTATTTGCAAGCTTTCGATGTCATACGTTCGCCCATGATCATGTCCAAACCAATGCACATGGTATCAAATAGTTGACACGTAGTGAAATGAAGAGAGGCGAAAGGTATACTTTTGAAACCAAGCTTTTGAAGGCGTAGAAGTTGCTCTTATGAATTTTGAACTATTTTGTTTACAAATGATGCTTTCGAAGGGGTTGGAGTTGGCATTCGACTTAACCAACTTGCTCCTATTTATATAAAAAGGACTTTCGAATGGGTTGCCTCCTTTTGTTTTAAAACAAGCTTTCGAAAGGATAGCTTTGAACATATTCGAAACCTTGCTGTCGCATTCTACCTTTTGACCTATTTAAGGTCGCTTTTCTTTATTACTTCTAAACAATAGTTTTAAAAGGGTGCTTTCGCCTTTTCTTTGAAGCTGCTTCTCAAAGCTTTCGAAAGGGTTGGTTTCGAAATCATCCTCTTTCTATTACTTAGGCTAATGTTTTGAAAGCAATGCTTTCGCCCCAGTTCTTTACGACCCTTAGCTATATTAAAAGCTAAACCCAAAGGATTCGAAAGGAATGGTTTTAAATAGTTTCGAAGCAATGTTTCCAAAACTTTTACTTGAACCCAGTACTTTCGAAAGGCATGTTTTGAGTGAAGATTTGCAATGCTTTTAAAAGATATATGATGCAGGTTTCGAAGGGGAGATCGCCGATGTTTTTGAAAGGGTTACTTCGAGTATTTGAATGGAGGGTTTCCAATTCTTTCGAAAGATAAGTTTAATGGTGTCGAAAAAGGTAGTATAAATTTAAATTAATGACTTTGAAAGGTGTATTTTCAAAGGTTTTGAAAGATATGTTTTGGCTTTCGGCCTAGTGTTTCAAGGTATAGTGGTTAACTAATTTTGAAAGGAGTACTTTCAATGGATTCAAAAGGGATTGTTTAAATTTTTTAAACAATGGTTTCGAAGAGTTTACCTTGGCTTCATAGCATAAAATCTTTTAAGTTAAAAAGGGTTTCTAACTTACTTTAGAGGAATAGATAATCTTATTGATTAGATTTAATCAACATAGTTTTGTGTAAAGCATATATATCATGGCATAAGCGTTTCAATTGAAGCAAGCATACAATTTCCTTGTTTTATAAAGGTATGATTTAGGGGTAAATCATTTGTAAAGATGATTTACAAGGAAATAGAGTTATAACTGGGTAATTAACCCCATGGCAGGAATGAAACATGAATAGGGTGGCTAACTCTAAGTTTATGACTCAGATGTTAGAAGACCGGATGGGACTGGTGTAGGGTCGCGCCCTATACTTTAGCTATTAACCTTAACTAAACTAAGTCCAAAATTCCAATGCATTAGGCTTGTCACATGTGGGACTAAATTGAGGTTACACACAGAAGGGAATAGTAAAGACAGGTTATTGGTGAGTCCATAAAATCATTAAGTTTAGTTGACCCTAGAAAATAAAGTTAAGGGCAGTCACCCCAGTATTATGTCTAATAGAAGTTAGATTACTGAGTGTGCCTAGTAGGCCCAAGTTAGCCAGTAGGTAATAGTTAGCCAAGCAAAATTATAGTGTGGACAGATAGTCCATTGATTTCCTGATTTTTTGCATATTATACTTGCTATTATTGTTATAATCACTCTGATTGCAGATTTTTAATTGCAAAAGAAATGCTTTCTAAAAGAATATTATTAAGGCGAAACTCATTCCGCTAAATGGTGTGGTCTCAGTTAATATCAGTAAATCGAGATGTAATAGTATTATTCACATCAGGCTTTATGCCTGACTCGAAGTTTATGTTTTCTCATTAAACTCTCAAGTGCTCAAAATTTGATTTGAGTGGATGGAGAGTTAAGATTTTTCTGGTTTTTTAGGTTGGATGAATAAGCTTTTGAAGACGTGCAGGAGGCAAAGTTAGGAGCTATTTAGTTTTATATCGACTGTGATGTATTGTGACTGATATGTCTATTTAGTACTCTGATCATCCAAGGGGGCATCTTCGTATGTCGCCCTTGGAATAATTTGTAATAATTATATTTGATCAAAACCTAGGAATCGTATGAGATTATGTAGCTGAATATGAAATATTGGTTTGAAATGTAATCAGAAAAGTTTTTTGAAATCTATGATGATTTTATTTCATATTCATATGCTTCTGATATTATGAATACCATTAAGATTATCGTATTTTGTCATCAGAAGTTAATACTATGGATGACTGCTGCATCTACAGCGCTTAGCTTGGGGCCTCAAGATAGGGGATGCTACACTGTGGATCCCAAGAAGAAGTCAGGGGAAGGGCGAGCAATGATCGCAAAGCTAATGGTGTATGTTCCAATCAATATGGATGATCCTATACAGGTTCTAAAGATTGGATCTGTGATGACCCGTATTATAGCCATTTTAAATTATTAAATTTAATGTAAGTATTAAATAAAAATTTAATGATTTTTGAATGTATGTTATTGGATATGGACTTGAATAAAAATTTGAAATAAACTAATTTCGAAGATTTAAGAAATAACGAGTACTGAAAGATAATGATATGTATTGAAAATCTTTACGGCCAATAGTTAGATTAGATAATACTACTGGATTCAATAGATGTAAATAAAGTAATTGATTGATAAGTAAAAATTTATTTAAAATCCAATATTGAAATTTGTCGAATATTGAACAATCAAATTGTTTAAATTCAATATTGGAAATTATTTGAATAATTATATAACAGGAGTTGAATAATTGAAAAATGGAAATGGATGTTCTGTAATTTGAATTTGTTTTAAGAGTTAAGCCTTATAAGTTCATTTTAAAATATTTCAAAAGATAGTGAATTATCGAATAATCAAACTTGTTTGAATTTAATATTGCAAATATTTGAATAATTGAATTCTAAGTTTAATATGATAGAAAATGAAATTGGAAAATTGATGAAAATTTAATTTAAACAACAGTGAAGATTGTTAACATTTAGAAGTGGATTTAAAAGTAAACAATTAGAAATTGGAAATTTTAAATTATAATCGAGACGTTAAAATAGCCATTCGGGGCACAGTCTCGGATTTTGAAAAAACCAGTTCCATTGGATTCGTAATAATGTAATATTATCGGATTTTAAATTTCGTAGCGTTTGGAGTTATCGTTTGGTCGTTGGCATAGAAACGCGTCGAAATTAATATCGAAAATTCAATATAATAATTCGATTCAAAAAGGCTATCTTCCACATACGATCAAATTTGCCTCCAAAACACATTCCATTATGTTCGAAATGCAGGTAAAACGTTACAAATGCCTGACGACACGTTTTGTTTGGGGATAGTTTGGAAAGCATGTAAATTTTGGAGTTAATAATATATATATATATATATATATATATATATATATATATATGTATGTATGTATGTATGTAATCGTGTATAAATAGCCAAGCAGTAAACCCTAGGCTAAAATTCTCATGGCCGCCGTTCTTGCTTCAATGGTCTATACTTCTTCCCGTTCCCCCTCGTTTTTCTTGAAATCCACGCCATATTATCGAAAACTCTCAACTATTCAAAGAAAGTGCTGGAGGAGACGAGCACATCTACCGGTGGAGATCACCGCCATTGATCGGAGTTAGCGGCAGTTTGACGAAGAAGGGTGGCTATTAGTTCATGTTTTTCGAGGCGATGGAGGTGCGTTTTGGGTGCGGTCGCCAGCTGGTGGTGCGGTTCGTAGTGCTCGACGCATGGGCAGGTCCTGATTGTGGAATAGTCGTCCTAGGTGGCCGCATTATTCGAGGATAGCAAGGCGGTTTTGGGTCTTTGTGAAACCTTGGAAGAACGAAGAGAACGAGGAAGAAGCATAGGATTGGTGGCATGGATTTCTCCTTTCTAATGTACAGCCAGATCTGGTTGCTTTTATAAAAAAGTAAATTTATTTATATAAATTTGTATACAAATTTTAGAATCTCATATCTCATCCGTGCGATGTCGGAATCAGATGAAATTGGCGACGCCGGAATCGCAGAGACGACACTTACACTGTAGTGTAGATCTGGAAGCGTAAGGAGCTCGTTGAAATTTTAGGTTAAATCGAATGTCATTCGATTTGATTTAAAATTGAAAATCAAGGTGAGTGTTTTATAACGCTCACAACGTACTATAAATTTGGTATTATGAAGTGATATAAATTTTATTAGTCGTTGTTTGATAAATTTAATTGTCATCTAGATTGTAACTGAATTAACTGTTAAAAATTAAAATTGACTATCAAATTGAAATTGAGATTTAATTGCTAGTAAATTGTTGGATATGGACAACTATGAAATTGCTGTGAATTATCTGTTTGTGTGATTGATTGGGATGGATTCAAATTGGTTGATATTTGGATGTTTGGATGCTTATTGTTTATATATATATATATATATATATATATATATCCTATTATCACCTTTTACATTATTTACAGTGTATAAAACTGTAAATTGAATTATTTTGAATAAATTAAGAAATAGGTTGAAATGATAAATACCCATGACATTGTGATTTGGATTGAAATGATATACATCCATCCCTGAAATTAAATTGAAATAACTGATCACTTGGCCATAGGATAGAAAGTTATGTATGGACAACGGATTGGTTAAATCGAATGATTTTAAAAAAAATTATTTGAAATTATTTAAGTGGTTTTGATTTAAAAAAATAGAACTCGAATTTATAGAAATCAAATATTTTTGAACTTGAACTCTGAATGTTGAAATTTAAATTTGGCAATCGAAATTGTTAAAACAATCGAAGTTGAAAATTTGAAGTTATAATCAAAATATAATTTGAATTTGTGGAAATCGATTTGTTCTTAAAAGATTGAACTTTTATCTGAACTTGAATATTACTAAGTAAAAGTGATATAAAAAGGGTATTTCGAAATTGAGCTCGAAATTGATATAAACTGAAATTGAAATCGAATTAATTGGGTTTGAAAGTGGAATTAAATTAATTTGAAATCGAAGTTGAAATTGATTTGAATTGAAATCATAATTGAATCAATATAAATGGAAATGGAAGTTGAATTGATTTGAATTGGAAAATTGGAACTGAATCGGTTTGACTTTGAAACTATTTTCAAATAAATTATTTGGTATAAACTGTTTTAAAACCTATATTCCTTTAACATTCAAATTATTTTGATTCTTCAAATTATTTTACCATATAAACCATTTTAATTCTTAAACTATTTTATATTTAACTATTTTAACCATTTTAACTATTTTAACCCATTTAAACTATTTAACTATTTCAATTATTTAAACTATTTTGGAACTATTCAAAATATTTTTCAAAAATTCAAACTGGTCAAGGGTGAAATGTTTATTTTAAATCATGGTTTAAATACGAATAGGATTAAATGAAGTTACAACCCAAATGTAAATTTGAAACCATTTTGGAATCGAAATTGCGATACAGAGACGAAAACGATTTTAAATTGAAATGGTATATTTTGGGTAAATATGATGATTTTGAAATGTATTTGATTTCGTAGCGAATATGATATTTTGATATCAAGTATGAACGGTTTTCTAAATGTAAAAGTACCAACCGGTATGTAAAACTACGTTTGATTATTAAAGAGATCGAAGTCGGATATGGGCATACTCTATGTCGATACCAGAACCACTTTGACAACTGTGTACGTGGAGTAATGATCCAGAACGTAATGGTTGGATTTGGCATCATTTGCTGGATTTGAAGAAAGAGAACGATGATGGATTAGCCTAGCACTTGTGTCAATTTGAAATGACTAAAAAAGGAGCCGTACCGGCCAAGTGGGCTAGCTACTCCGAGCAGATGCACTTCTTCAAATTACCATCATTTACATTGTGATTGACTGGTGTGCACCTTCTGGATTATGGGAGTGTTGGACGCAGTGGACGATCGTGGTTATGACACGTTACCACCAGCCGGGAAGAGTAAACTGGTAGTATCCTACCTTAGGCATTGCCTAATGTGCCTTGTCATACCTTTATCCCTAAACGAGACCCATACGATTTTGGTTTAGTGTTGTCGTATCATTGCGCATCCCTATCCACCGACCGTTTAACTGGTGTTTTATATGCATCTGTACAACAATGCTTAAAAACACGTTAAGGGGGATTAATGTAAAGCCTTAACACTATTTTAATATTAATTTTACTGATTAGATATTACATATATAGTGTATTCTACTACATATAAATATTTTGATGGATCCTTACGAGACGGAAAATCCCGTAACATATCTTGAGTTATTACACGCACATTATACAACGGATAGGAGATATGAAAACCCGTAAACATCTCTGTGCTGTTACACTCATGTCTATGCGATATCGATTTGACTTACATAAGGATATTTTAGTCATGACTCAAGTGTTTTGTCTTTTCATTACGCTCGGGTCATTCCTGAGTTTTTCAGCTTATTGAAGATCTATTCTGGAGTACGAAGATGATGATTTGGTATACTAGTACTATTATTATCCCAGCATCATGCTGTTTGGTGCATTATTTTATTTGTTCCGTTGTATATGTATAACTCTGATAAATGTTTATAAATAAAAACCAAAGGTATAGTAAACAGCTTCATGAAATGTTTATTTGATTATCATATGTTATCATTCCGCCGCGAGATTCTATGGTTGTTTCTTCTCCTTTTCTCTTATTTTTTTACTTACCCCATTAACAATCCTCCCTTTTGAATGGTTTGAGTTGATATGTGTGGTTTATGGTCGATCTAAACCGCCCAAAAAGGGTGGGTCGTTACAGTTGGTATCAGAGCTTTGGTTTAGCGATAACCTTAGCTTTGTGGGATTTGACTCATTAGAGTTAGGGTCACCAGCACACTAGGATGAGTTTGAGTATACTAATACATATGAGCGCGTATTTTTTAGTGAAAATGAAATGTTTCATATTGTGTTTGCTTATCGGTTGAGTGTTTATGAATTCTGGTTGGTACGGGAAGTACAACCGTATTGATAGGGTTTCTAAACTCTTAGACAAGGTAAACTGACATGGTATTGTTTCGAAATTGGGTAAATGAAATAATTTTATGATGATTATATTTTATATATAAAGAAATAATTTTTCAGAAATTATTAGGGTATATATAGTGTGAATTGGTTATTAGAAGCGATAATATTAATCATTATCATTTATTGTTTGAATGGTCAATATTCCTAAACTATTGGCTATTATATGATCATAAGAAAATGAAATTGTACGAGTGTGATTTATAAAATATAAATTGCAAGTAAAATGGATATAAAGATGAGAATTTGAAAATTTTAAATTTCGGTGTTTCTGGAAAGGTTTTCAAGGTTTGGAAAATAATATTAGAGTTGTTTATAAGTATTTATAAATACAAATTGTTTCCCGATAAATTTTAAAAAGGAATGAATTCAGTACTCTGCTCTTCTATTGCTAGAAAATAATTTCGGTGACGACTACACAGCATCATCGATGTTTATTTTCGAGTCTCAAAGTGGGGGAGACTTCTGAGAAGCTTTGCTTTAGAATTGTTTTGATAAACAAATTTTGGTTTAAACTCCAAAAGTATGATTTGATATATAAGATTTAAGTATACACACTTATTTCAAATGATTTGAAACAAACCAAGTATTTGGAATTTGTAAGTTCTGTTAATTAACAATCTATTGTTTGAATGAAATGTGAATAACCAGAACTTATAAAATAAGAGGATTAAGAATTCTAAGCTTAATGTTTTTGAGGAAAATTTAGAGTTGAAGTGTAAATCTTAAAATTGAAAAGTAAGGAAAATGTAAACAAGTAAAATTGTGAACATTCTAATTAAGTAAAATGAATCATGTTAATTTGTATAATACCAAATTGCATTCTAATAACATATAGTAAAACTTACCAAATGTAAAAAGTTAAAATGATGATTTGGATATGTAATGGGGATTATACAAGTAAACAAAACCTAAAAGTAATTGAAATATACAAGTAAGCAAAATTTAAAAGTAATTAAAATGTATATAAATGGAAATTTGGTTGTGATAGAAATGTTATATACTTAATTATATTATGAAATGATGGCTAAATGGAATAAGTAAGTGAACTTAAGAAAGCAGACAAATGAATCAAACAGTATCTTTGTAAATTTGTTATAGAATTGAATATAAATTTGCAAAGAAATTGTGAAATTGAATTTATGACTGTGAGATAACTATAAATTTAGATAAAGTCTAACTTCTTATTTATGACTCTTATAGAATGATTATAAACTAAATTGATGATTAATAAAATGTTTCAAAAATAAATTTGTAATTAAATGGAATTATGAAATGAATGTGAATGAAAAGAATTTGGTGTAGCTAAGAATCAATAGAAATAAATACGTAGGTTGTACGTATACTATTTTATTCGTATAACAACCCGATTCAGATTCGAGTACAGAATTTCGAGATAATTTATATCGGTCCGATTAGAATTTTTCACTCGATTCTCGACGACGAACCCATGATATGGATTTTGATTTGATTTTGGAATTCTCTTTCATAGTATATGGCTATGCAAGGAGAATAACGATTTTCGATCAAGGAACCAGATCTGAGTCCGTACTAGAGAATCATGTGAACGATACTAGTAATTTGAAAGTGAAATTGTGTGGTAGAGTGAGTGATCAAATTTGATATTGCGTATGGATAATATAAATACAGCGTATGGGCTTAAGTAAAGATAATATTGGAAATTGAAAATGAAAATTATAAAATGACTTCAAATTATATGGTAGGATATTATTGGTAATTAAGATCTAAGTATTTAAATCAAGAAAATTTGGATGGCCCGACAAAAAGGTACGTGTTTATTTTGTCATTGGATTTGGTGATTATTTTGATTGAGCCACTTGGCTTTTGTTTTCTTTTGATGATTTGAGGCCCATGGAGGCGTTTTTTAGCTGTACTGATCAAGCCGCGCAAAGGAGACTCTACCGGAATTTTTCTAAATACAGATGTTAGAAATTTTTTGAAATTCTAATATTTTATAACTTGTTTTGATAACTAACTTGTAAATTCTGTACGCCGATAGGAGTAGCATAGTAGAAACGTAGTAAAAGTTTTCTAATGGAGTTTATGTTCTATAAGTTGATTATTTTTAAAATATATCAAATGTTAGATTCTTTACTTAATGTCTTTTCAAGGACGAAAAGTTTTGAGCGGGGAAGATTGTAACGACCCGTATTTTAGCCATTTTAACTTATTAAATTTAATGTAATTATTAAATAAAAATGGTTAAATTTTTTTCAATGATTTTGAATGTAAGTTATTGGATATGGATTTGAATAAAAATTCGAAATACACTAATTTCGAAGAATTATGAAATAACGAGCACTGAAAGATAATGATATGTATTAAAAGTCTTAACGGTCAATAGTTAGATTAGATAATACTGCTGGATTCAATAGATGTAAACAAAGTAATTGATTGGTAAGTAAAAATTTATTTAAAATTCAATATTGAAATTTGTCGAATATTGAACAATTAAATTGTTTAAATTCAATATTGGAAATTATTTGAATAATTATATAACAGGAGTTGAATAACAGAAAAATGGAAATGGTTGTTCTATAATTTGTGTTTTAAAAGTAAATCTTATAAGTTCATTTTCAAATATTTCAAAAGATAATGAATTATCGAATAATCAAAATTGTTTAAATTTAATATTGCAGATATTCGAATAATTGAATTCTGAGTTTAATATGATAGAAAATGATATTGGAAAATCGATGTAAATTTTATTTAAACAACAATGATGACTGTTAACATTTAGAAGTGGATTTAAAAGTGAATAATTAGAAATTGGAAATTTTATATTGTAATCGAGGCGTTAAAATAGCCATCTGGGGCACAGTCTTGGATTTCGACAAAACTAGTTCCATTGGATCTGTGATAATGTATTATTATTGGATTTCAAATTTCGTAGTGTTTGGAGTTATCGTTTGGTCGTACAGCATGGAAACGCAACGAAATTAATATCGAAAATTCAATATAATAATACAATTCAAAAAGATATCTTCCACATACGATACAATTTTCCTTCGAAACACATTCCATTGTGTTTGGAATATAGGTAAAACATTATAAATGCCTGGCAGCATGTTTCGTTTTGAGGTCGTTTGGAAAGCATGTGAATTTTGGAGTTAATAATAATAATAATATATATATATATAATCGTGTATAAATAGCCAAATAGTAAACCCTAGGATACAATTTTCATGGTCGTCGTTCCTTGCTTCAATGGCCAATACTTCTGCCCTTTCCCCCTCGTTTTTCTTGTAATCCACGCCATATTATCGAAAACTCACAACTAGTCAAAGGAAAAGCTCGAGGAGGCGAGCACATCTACTGGTGGAGATCACCGCCGGTGATCGGAGTTAGCGGCAATTTGATGAAGAAGGGTGGTTGTTCGTTTGTGGTTTTTGAGGTGATGGTGGGGCGTTTTGGGTGCGGTCGTCGGCCGATGGTGCGGTTCGTAGTGCTCGACGCATGGGCGGGTCCTGATCGTGGAATAGTCGTCCTGGGTGGCTGCTTTGTTCGAGGATAGCAAGATGGTTTTGGGTTTTTGTGAAACCCTGGAAGAATGAAGAAAATAGGGAAGAAGCATAAGATTGGCAGCCTGGATTTATCCTTTCTAATGTACAGCCAGATCTGGTTCTTTTATATAAGAAAAGGTAAATTTATCTATATAAATTTGTATACAAACTTTAAAATCTCATATCTCATCCGTGCGAAGTCAAAATTAGACAAAATTGGCGATGCCGGAATCGCAGAGACGAGATCTACGCTGTAGTGCAGATCCATAAGCATTTGGAGCTTGTTGAAATTTTAGGTTAAATCGAACGTCGTTCGATTTGATTTAAAATTGAAAATCATGGTGAGTGTTTTATAAGGCTCACAACGTACTAAAATATTTTGTGCTAATAAATTTGGTATTATGAAGTGATATAAATTTTATTGGTCATTGCTTGATAAATTTAATTGTCATCTAGATTGTCATTGAATTAGCTATTAAAAATTAAAATTGACAATCAAATTGAAATTGGGATTTAATTGCCAGTAAATTACCGGATATGGACAAGTATGAAATTGTTGTAAAATATCTATTTGTGTGATTGATTGGGATGGATTCAAATTGGTTGATATTTGGATGTTTGGATGTTTATTGCTTATATATATATATCCTATTATCAACCTTTATATTAATTTTTTTTGCAAGGCAAGCCGGTTTTATAGTGGACCGTCCACTTTTTATTACGGACGTAATAAAAATTGAAGTACAGGAGTAAGGTAGAAACACCTTAACTACTAAGTGAGGAAGAAATAAACAGCACTGGTGTGTGAAAGACATATCACAACAACAAAGGAATAACGAAACAAACTACTCCTCCGAAGAGGAAGAATCTCCATCATCCACAACAACATGGGAAGACACCAGAGGTACATTTCCCATCATACTAGCAAAGGGGCGGAAGCGGGAAGCAAGACAAGGATCATAAGCCACTGAATCAGCCGAGTAAATAAAGGAGCGTTCCCAGGATGAATCAGCAAGCAAGATAGAATTCCTACCCCCAAAATGACCATCCAAGACAAGAACCAAAGAGTCACCAGAAGGTCTGTAATAAAGACATCTAAGGTCGTGCTGATCATCAGAAACGAATCTGAAGAAAGAATCGACCATTGGGTTAAATCTCATATCAGAAATGAAATCAATCCAACACCTCTCCGCATCATCCCAAGCAATAAGGGAACAAGGAGGACCAGGATCAGGGGCATCAACAGGAATCGCTGAAACATCACCAGCGTCCAGCAATGCAGGTGGAGAGGCTGGGGCAGGAGCAGACGAAGGAGGCGGATCCGAGCCAGGCAAAGGAACAACATGAGGCGGGACAATTGTGGAAGAAACCTTAGGAACCCAAATCCTAATTGGGGGGCGAGGCAGTGGGATCTTAGGAGCAATCACAGTAGCAACATCTTGCTTGCAGTCAGTAGCCAGGTGGCCAAAAGAGCGACAGGAGGAACAAATAACAGGAACCCAACCATAGCGAACACGGACCTCCACAACATGGCCAACAGCAAGCTGGACAGAAATAGAAGAAGGAAGCGGCTTATCCGGGGATATCTCAATCAGGGCTTTTGCATACACCAATTTTTCAAGCGCGACGGTATTCGAATCAAAACATCTCAATTTCCCTACGTTACAAGCTAACCAATTCAAACCAAGCAGAAGTTGGAGAGCAGAAGGAATATGCGAAAAATAGGTCCAAACGGGAATAGATAGAACTTGTTCACGCGCTTTAGCCACAGTAGGGGTCCATGGAGTAATAATAAAGGGTTGACCATCAAAGAAAGAAGGCTCAGCCTCAAGCACAAGACTACGTTCTTCGGGGGAAGAAAACTTAAGGAAATAGAAAGAGTCAACTAACCTAACACGTAAGTTACCTCGAAGTTTCCAGGCCCGACGACAAACAGAAGCCACATCCTGAAGGCGGTGGGAAGGGTCCAAAAAGAAACCGACAAGGTGATCAGACCAAAAATCCATTCCGGCTTGCAACACAGAAGGTGGTGGGATCATAACTCCATTCTCTTCAACAATTTCAAATTCAATCGGCTTGTATATTCCTGCATTACGGGGAAGAGAGGAGAAAAGAGATGACCATGATTTGTTACCAACAAGGGAGTCGGCAGCAGGAGGAGATGGAGCATGTTTCACAGGGGCATGGGACAGAGCAGCAGTAACAAGACCCGGAGTCCCACTGGGACTAGAATTACTGGGAGCAGGTTCCGAGCCTAAATAGGCATTTTCACGAGCACCTTCAGAGCCACTTAAATTACCAAGAGCATCAGCTAGATTACAATACAAGGCACTACCTAACTGACCATATTCGTTAGCAATACCAACAGAGGCAGAAGGAAGCACACTCGGTCTACTAATAGACAGTAATGCAACCGAATCGCCCAATACATTTTCCAAACAGCCAGTGTTATCCACAACATCGTTGTACTCAACAACCGATTGGCAAGCACGTTCGATATCATTTGAGATCGAAACCCCCACCTTAGTACAAGGAACAGCGGTGGTCATATTCGCAGCAACAGGGACCAATCTGGAGCAAACAGCCCGTGCTAGGGGGGAGGGATTGATGCAGGCAGTGGTGGGAAATTTGAGTCAGAGAGGAGCGGTGGCAAAGGAGGCTGCGGAGAAGGGAAGGCGCTGAAGAAACGCCCAGATCTAGTCGAGGAACGTGAGCGGGAAGGAGCGGTGAGCAGTGGAGAAGGGGGAGAAGAACTAGGCATATGGATGGAAAGAGAAGGGGAGGAGGGCAGGGGGAAAAGCGAAAGGCAGAAGCCAAAACACGGGGACGAAACAAAGATGTTGAATCGCCAATTCAGTCGCCATTAAAAATCATGATCATTGTTGAAACGTGAAAAAAAAACCTTTGTATTATTTACAAAGGTGCCAACCTTTATATTATTTACAGTGTATAAAACTGTAAATTGAATTATTTCGAATAAACTAAGAAATAGGTTGAAATGATAAATACCTATGACATTGTGATTTGGATTGGAATGATATATATCCATCCCTGAAATTAAATTGAAATAACTGATCATTTGGCCAAAGGATAGAAAATTATATACAAACACCAGATTGGTTAAATCGAATGATTTTAAAATTTTTGATTTGAAATTATTTAAATGGTTTTGATCTAAAGAAATAAAAAACAAATTTATAGAAATCAAATATTTTTGAACTTGAACTCTGAATGTTGAAATTTAAATTTGGTAATCGAAATTATTTAAAAAATCAAAGTTGAAATTTTGAAGTTATAATCGAAACATAATTTGAATTTGTGGAAATCGATTTGTGTTTAAAAGATTGAACTTTTATCCGAACTTGAATATCACTAAGTAAAAGAGATATATAAAAGGTATTTCGAAATTGAGCTCGAAATCGATATAAACTGAAATTGAAATTGAATTAATTGGGTTTGAACGTGGAATTGAATTAATTTGAAATAGAAGTTGAAATTGATTTTAATTGAAATCAGAATTGAATCGATATAAATGGAAATGGAAGTTGAATTGATTTGAAATGGAAAATTGAGATTGAATCAGTTTGACTTTGAAACTATTTTCAAATAAATTATTTGGTATAAACTGTTTTAAAACCTATATTCCTTTAATATTCAAATTATTTTGATTTTCCAAATTATTTTATCATATAAACCATTTTAAGACTTAAACTATTTTATTTTTAACCATTTTAACTATTTTAACCATTTAAATAATTTAAATATTTTTATTATTTAAACTATTTTGGAACTATTCAAACAATTTTTCAAAAATTTAAACTAGTCAAGGGTGAAATGTTTATTTTAAATCATGGATTTAAATATGAATAGGATTAAATGAAGTTATAACCCAAATGTAAATTTGAAACCATTTTGGAATCGAAATTACGATACTAAGCCGAAAATGATTTTGAGTTGAATGGTATATTTTGGGTAAATATGATGATTTCGGAATGGATTTGATTTCGAAGCGAATATGATATTTTGATATCAAGTATGAACGGTTTTCAAAATGTAAAAGTACCAACCGATGTGTAAAACGATGTTCGGTTATTAAAGAGACCAGAGCCGAATATGGGCATACTCTCTGCCGATACCGGAATCACTTTGACAACTGTGTACGTGGAGTGATGATCTAGAATGAAGTGGTTGGATTTGGCATCGTTTGTTGGATTTGAAGAAAGAGAACGATGATGGATTAGCCTGGCACTTACGCCAATTTGAAATGACTAAAACAGGAGCCGTAGCGGCCAAGTGGGCTAGCTACCCCGAGCGGACGCACTTCTTCGAATTACCATCATTTACATTGTGATTGATTGGTGCGCACCCTTCGGATTATGGGAGTGTTGGACACGATGGGCGATTATGGCTATGATGCGTTACCACCGGCCGAGAAGGGTAAACTGGCAGTATCCTACCTTGGGCATTGCTTCACGTGCCTTGTCATACTTTTATCCCTAAACGAGACTCATACGATTTTGGTTTAGTGTTGTCGTATCACGGCGCATCCCTATCCACCGACCGTTTAACTGGTGTTTTATATGCAAACTGTATAACAATGCTTAAAATGCGTTAAAGGGGATTAATGTAAATCCACAACGCTATTTTAATATTTATTTTACTGATTAGACATTATATATATAGCATATGCTACTACATATAAATATTTTAACGGATCCTTAAGAGATGGAAAATCACATAACATCTCTTGAGTTATTGCACGCACGTTATACACTAGATAGGAGATGTGAAAACCCGTAAACATCTCTGACGTCGTTACACTCATGTTTATGCGATATTGATTTTACTTACATAAGGATATTTTAGTCCTGACTCGAGTGTTTTGTCTTTTCATTACGCTCGGGTCAGTCCTAAGTTTTTCAGCTTATTGAAGGTCTATTCTGGAGTACGAAGACGAAGATTGGTATACTGGTGCTATTATTATCCCGACGGCATGATGTCTGCTGCATTATTTTAATTTTTTGTTGTATATATTTAACTCTGATAAATGTTGTATAAATAAAAATCAAAGGTATAGTAAAGAGCTTCATGAACTGTTTATTTGATTATTATATTTTATCGCTCCACTGCGAGATTCTGTGGTTGTTTCTTCTCCTTTTCTCTTATTTTTTTACTTACCCCATTAACAATCCTCCCTTTTGAATGGTTTGAGTTGACATATATGAAAATGGTCGATCTAAATTGTCCAAAAAGGGTGGGTCGTTACAGGATCTCGGCTTGGCATTAATATAAAGAGGGAATTGGTTAATTTCCTCCAAGGAAATCTGGATATGTTTGCTTGAACGCATTCGGTTATATGTGGAATATCACTAAAGATAGTGTGTTAAGCATTGAATATTGATCCAATGTTTACATTGGTCAAACAAAAAGGCATAATCTTGGTTTGAAGCAATCCGTTGCGTTAAAAAATGAAGTGGATAAGCTGATGGCTAACGGCTTTATCCATGATGCTCTCTACCTCGAATGGGTATCCAATCCCGTCTTGGTCAAGAAGTCAAATGGAAAATGGTGCATTTGTATCAACTATTTGGATCTAAATAATCCCTAAGGATAGCTTTACTTTGTCAAGAATTAACCAACTAGTGGATGGAACCATAGGACATGAGTCACTCTCATATATAGACAAATTTTTGAGCTATAACCAAATTCCAATGCATATACCAGATTAAGAGAACACCAACTTTATAATAGATTTGAAATTATACTATTATCGAGTAATGCAACTCGGTTTGAAGAATTTTGGAGCAACATACCAAAAGATTGGTAAATTCTATGTTCAATAATCAAATTGGATGGACAATGGAGGTGTACATGGACTACATGTTTGTAAAGTCATGATTACCATCTAACCATTTTAATAATCTTTCGGAGATGTTCGAAGTTTTATAGAAGTACAGAATGAAGCTGAATCCGTCCAAATGTTCTTTTGGAGTAGCATCAAGAAAGTTTCTGGGGTTTATTCTTAATGCGAGTGGTATCGAGGCAAATCAAGAATAGATTAATGCCTTAAGGAACATAATTGCCTCGACTATGAAGAAACAACTGCAAAGCTTGAATGAGAAGATCGCTGCCTTGAGTCGGTTCATCTCAAAGGCAATAGAGAAGTGCATACCTTTCTTTGATGCTCTCGAGAAGGGTGAGAAAAAATTTGAGTGGAATTAGGATTGTCAAAATGCCTTTGAGGAGTTGTTATGACACATGGAAACACCATCAGTCCTATCAAAACTGCTGAACAAGGAGGATTTATTCGTTTATTTAGCGGTGTCTTCTCATGCATTGAGTGCGGCACTTGTAAATAAGGAAGCGAGAATCCAAAGACAAGTCTACTATATGAACAAGCGGTTTATTGGAGCTGAAAAGAACTATGCGAAGTTGGAAAAAACTCACGTATTGCTTGTTGATTGCATCTAGGAATCTACATATATATTTTCAGACTCATCCAATTAAAGCACTTACAGATCAACCTCTGAAGCTGGTATTATACTGACCTAAGACTTCGGGAAGATTATTGAAATAGAGCATAAAGTTGAGCCAGTACGATATCGCTCACCATCTAAGAAGAGCGATAGACGGACAAGCATTGGAGGATTCCATCACTGAGTTTATAGCATGGGATGGTGGGGAGGAGGATGATAAACCACACTGTCTCATTATAAGTTTTTCATGGATGGAGCTTTGAACAAACATAGTTCAAGCGCAAAAGTCATGTTCGAAACCTCAAAAGGACGTCCAATCTTCTATGCACTAAGATTGTATCTTCCCACAACAAACGAAGAGGCTAAATGTGAGGCAATGATAGCGGGATTGAGGATAGCAAAAGGAACTGGGAATAAGGACGCTCCACATATTCAATGATTCCTAACTGGTGGTTTGTCAAGTTAGAAAGGAATACTAGGCTAAGGGTACGAAACTCGCCTCTTACCTGACAAAAACGTTGGAACTGTTGGATGGTGTAGAGCACTACACTATCACGCATATCTTAGGGAGGAGACCACAAAAGCCTATTCATTGGCTAAACTGGCTAGCTTCGAAGAAGCATAGATGATGGGCCTGGTTCTAGTGGAGGTTTTGACGACTTTAAGCATCCATCAAATGGATGTCGATTGGATTCTAGAGAACATGGAGGAAGAAGAGTCATGGATGACTCCAATCAAAGAATTTTTGCTTAAGAGGACACTCCCAAGAGACAGCACCTCAGTTCATAATGCAAGGAGTATTGTACAGAAGAGGATTCTTAGCTCCCTTGCTTTGGTCTATAATCAAGGAAGAGACTAGGAAGATCCTCATGGAAATCCATAAGGATCATTGTAGCAATCACATCAGGGGGAAGATTCTGGCTAAAAAGGCACTATGTTACAGATATTTTTAGCCGACAATAAATCACGATGCAGCTGATTACACCATGCGGAGCCATCGTTTCCAAAGGTCTACGAAGATTCCGAGATCCCCATCTACGGAACCTACACAAATGGTTAGCCAATGGCCATTTATGGTTTGAGGAATTGATCTAATCGATGTGCTACTAATCACAAAAGGAAGAGCTAAATACTTAATAATCACAACGGAATACTTCACGAAGTGATCTAAAGCGGAACCACTTGCCACGATCACAACGGAAAAGGTGATCAACTTTTTGACAAAGAATATCATTTGCAGGTTTGGAGTACCTTAAAAGGTTATCACGAACAAAGAAACTCAATCCACAAGTACTGAATTCAAGGATTTCTACAAGTGGTACAGAATCAATAAGAGTTTCTCCATGGTAGCACATCCACGGGAAAATGGATAAGTGGAGGCGGTGAATAAAATCATCAAGTCCCGCTTGAAAAAACAATTAACTAAAGGTAAAGACAACTAGTTCGATGAGCTTCCGCTAGCATTAAGGGCTTATAGGACGACCCACAAATCAGCAACTGGATATTCATCATTCATTGTGGCTTATGGATTAGAAACTATGATCATGATAGAACTACAAGTCTCTTCTCATCATAAAAGGCATTTTGATTCGAAAATAAACGAGAAAATCTTGCTTAAATCCCTTAATTTGGTTAATAAGACAAGAAAGAAGCGAAACTAAGGTTAGCTGCTCACCAGAAAAGAGTAACATGACACTTTAACGCCAACATCTAAAACTATACTTTTTAAGGTAGGGGATCTCATTCTAAAGCGTGTTCACACGGGTATCGGGGGATTAGGTCCAAACTAGGAAGGTCGTTATGCAATCGAACAAAAGCTTAGAGATGGAACATTCAAGTTAGCTACTGTTAATGGAATTCCAATTCTACGAGCATGGAATAGTGGCCTGCTATGTCACTATTATATTTAGTTTTGTTTATATATTTTTTTTGCAAATAAGCCACCCAGGGACTTTGGGGGCAATGTAATAAGGCAGGACTTGCTGCGTTTTTTTAATATTATTACTAGCTTCGTAAACCGATGAAATCGTGTTCACACAAGCAAAAAAATTTGTGATGCGCGATTAGCAATATAGTCGGGAACAAATTTCCTCGGCCCAAGAATGAGGACCAAGGGGAATGAACTCACACAAGGGTTGATTGGATAATTCGACCTTAACCATCAGGAATATGACATTGCCCGAAGATTGGCACCGTCAAAAAGGGAAAGCTCTTATAGGGATCGATTGGATAATTCGACCTCAACCTTTACGAATCTGGCGTTGCCTGGAGACTAGCAAAGTCGCGAAGGAAAAAATATTACAAGGGATGATCGGATAATTCGACCTTTAGGAATTTAACGTTGCCTGGAAATTGGCAATTTTAAGAGGGAATGACCATTTAGGAGTCAATCGAACAACTCGATCCCGGCCTTATGGAATTCGTCGTTTCCTAAATATTGGTGATGACAAGAAGGGATAACCACTCAAGGGTCGATCAGATAATTCGACCCTAACCTTTAGAAACTTTTCATTGCCTGGTGTTTGGCAACATCAAGAAGGAACGGCCACATGGGAGTTGATCGGATAATTCGACCCTGACTTGCATATATCGACGTTGCCCTAAACTTGGCAGCATAAAGAGGGAAAGATTGAGATCAAGCAATTGAACTGCCCATTCTTAAAGAAAGGGGCTGGTTTTATGTGCTGGATTTCCACGACCGTGCTAGCGGCCTAGTGGAACATGCTTGATTGAGAACAAGCGAGGATAGTTGTTAGAAATCGAGGATAGGTATTACTAGATCTTTTCGATCCAAGATTAGGAATAGGAAAGTGCAACCCGAATGAGGGCAATCAGATAGTTTGTCCCGCAATGTTGTCTCCTACCAATGGCCAAATTCTGGCATTTGGAAAGTAGGTTTTTCGAACAGGATTTGGTTTGCAACAAAAATACATAAATAAGAAGTAGATATTATAGTTGATGCTTCCTGGCGATAGGGAGCAACGTGGAACTTGGATTATTTGTAGTAATAATCGATCAAAGGAAGCTCAACCTATTCAAAATAGGAATAACAATGAAGTTGGTCCAGTCATGGTTCTGTTTCACCAAATGGAACACTCTAGCAACGGTGAACCAGGATAAATACTAGAATATAACTAGTGCAATTATAGAAAATTTATTTTATGCACAAAGTTGTAGTAAATAAACACACTGCATGGAAAAAGACATATATTATAGGTAAATTGCAGTATATGCAGTTATATTATATATGCAGGCGGTATTACGTAAACAAATGCAGTGTATAAAATACGAAAAGGTAAGTGGAATAAGGATTATAAAGCGAAAAGTGATCCTTCATTACTTCAATTGTTATGTAGAAAGATAGTAGGGGGACGCTCCTGCACAAACATGGCATGTTTATAGCAATAAACAAAAGCCTAGACTATACAACCAAAGAAACTACCAAACTTCCAAGCTATAAGATTTTCTACTTGCCATTCCCCTTCTTACCCCATGGGCCCCTAGAACTGCTGGTTTACCTTTTGTGTTTGCAACTACTCTTGGGTTTTTCCTTTTCGGGAGTGTCAGCCTCAGAATAGGAAGTCTCTCCTTCAATTATGGAATGAGGCATCTCGGCCGTCTTCTAGATGGAAGTCTTGGAGGCTTTGATGTGAAACTTTAACGGCCTCACATAGGAAGTTTTGCAGAAGGGCTTGTGGGGGCGGAGCTAATGGACTTCTTAACGCTAGACTCCTTAATTCTGACCTTACAAAGGTCGATCTTAGACTACTAGCCATTATGATAGGACCAATCGGGCCATCGACACTAGTAATGGAAATGCCTTCCCCTAGGGACTGAGATACATCCTCCCGCCCTTCCAAGGCTATGATCTTTTAAGTATTAAGATCAGTTTTGGAGCCAGGGTAGGATTGAGCAGCATATCCTATGGAGATGGAGATCGACATAGTAAAGATGGTCGCGGTGCCCGATCCTTGAGTAGCTGAAGGTGGAGGGGGAAGATATGGGTGACCTAAAAGTTCATAAACAAAATGATGATAAAGATCAATAATGGATAACTAAAGTTTCTCTAACACGAGTGAAAAAGGAGATATACCTTCACCCGGTACCGATTGTGAAGATGGAGTTATAGAAAACTCGCCCTCTTCGTGGGAGTAACTGAGCGGCGGGTCAACAAAAAGAGGGACATGTCCCTTGATGGAAGTAGATGTTACAGGTGTAGAATTTATTTGAGTAGCCTCAAAGATGGCCTCATCAGCCTTGAGAACACCTATCATATGCTCTTTAAACTTTGAAATTGATGATTCCTCTGGACCCGATGCACTTGGGCCAGTGGGAGCCTCAACAATAGTGGCGGCGGCGACATATTTTGCAATGAGTATGATTTTCCCTCCTTAAGCTTTGTTATGTCTTTAACATTAAGGTACTTATCCATTAATTCCTTCTTGGTGAGGCCTTCATTTGTTGCGTTCAAGCGACGTGGCACCTCTTCACAGACATCTGCAAGGGTTTCAACATATGTGCTCCCCAACCACTTTTGGTTCTTGTGTATAACCACGCTTGTGTAGAAGTGTTAGAGGGTGTTATTCAACTCTTCTCGCTCATTGCAGTTCCTTCAACTCCTTTAGCTCTTGCATGACAATCTCATGATAACCTTGCCATCTAGTTTTTTGACCTTAACCAGTAGAAGATCGTTGGCAAGCTTCTCATTTGCCTCGCGAAGCCCTTGGATCTTAGTTGCATGCTCTTCAATATTTGGTCCCTGGCTTGAATGATCTCATTCCTTTTAGTGATGGCCAAGTCCTTCTCTATAATTTTCATTTTCAAGGCGGCGCCCTCCTCATGGGCAGACTTCAGTGTGTTCTGCAACACGATCACTACATCGTCATGGGCCTTCTTTATCTTGGCCATCAAACTCTTGGCACTAGCTATAGATTTTAGAGCGGAGTTTCTCTCAGCCTCTACTTTTTCCAATCCCCCTTTAACTTTTGGATATTGTTATCATAGGTTTTCTTCTTAAAATCGAAGGAGGCAATGTTTGTACATTTGTTTTGTTGGCCTTAGAGCATAACAGAGCTTGTTTAATTTATTGCCCTGATCAACATTTTTGAACCCTATGGAGATCCTGGTATACCTCTCTCATTGGGATTTCTTTGATGTCCTGATCAAACATGACACCCTACAGAAAGAGGTCAGGGAAAGCAGCCTGCAGATGGAGTGGGGTAGCCGGAAGAGAAGAGGAGGGAGCAGAGATTCCCCTAGAGTATGGAGGAGCGATAGTAGTCAAGGACTTTGAAACGGGAACTTGTTAGTGGGACGAAAGCTGAGATTCAATGCAAGGTAGAGGAGGGGCCATGACGATCTTGCAAGTCTTTGTGTCGCTTGGGTTGATCAGAGGATAGCCTCTCTGTAGCTTTCCTTTTCTTTCTTTCCCTATCGGCTCTAGGTCCTCCTCTGTATTTCGTTCCTTCCTTCTAAGCCTTTCCTCATCAGTCTCATTATGACCTCGATAACTGGAATGAGGCAGATACGGATCAGGAGTACGTCCTCTGAAATCGTTTGCATTGTATTGGAGCTTGCAGTATCCATCCCTAGCCATGAAACCTAAAATAAGAAGAAAAATTACATAAGAATCAAAGTTTCAGAATACAGGTGAATGTAGAGATGTATGCTCGTTATCCTAGTGAAATGTATAGTGCCAACGACCCTTTAAGTGCTCAATAGACCGTGTTCACATGAAAGTAAAGATGGTGTCTTGCCACTTTTATCAAGAATTCCTCCAGGCGAGAAGCTGAACTCTGGAGAGCCCTTAGCAAGGAGATCACCAACAGAGATGTCGAAATCACTCAAGCCAGCGAAAACATAGATCAGGGAACGATATGGAGGAGTTACCTTTCCCAAAGGTAGTGTGATCTGTTCTTTGGCTTACTCGGAAGTTTCAGCGATAATATGCTCCAGATGGGATGAAGTAGCAAGTTCTGGACACTTATGGGGTGTCTCGCCAAACTTCGTCTTCTTCTCCGCTAGCATTGTGATCTTTGTCGCTATTGTCGGTTCTTTCTTCTTCCTCTTCACCTCTCTTTTCAACCATCAATTCCTTTCCTACTCTCCTTATCGCACCCTCGGTCTCCTCGTGGATTGACTGCATCTTGGCTCGTACAACCCCTTCTATTGGGGCATCACTTGCAACTGGCCCTTAGTCCCCATGTCAGCGGGCTCTTCGACATTCACCATGCTAGACGGACCTTCAACTTCCTCTTGAAGATTCTCACCAGAGCTACGAGTGGGGACAAAAGATCGAGCTGCTCGACAGAGTCAGTTCGGGAACAGAAAACCTATGAGGGTTAGCAGACCGCACCGTCGAAGATTCTCGTTGGTCAGGAGATGTACGGTGGTGCGATGTTGAAAGCTAATATCCTTCAGAGCTTTAAGGATATCAGCATGCTCGTTGAGATCATCTCGAGTGGGAATGTCCATGAAGGATAGCGATTAAACACTTGAATGAAAGGAACCCAAGTACAACAAGATTAGGGAAGGAAGGGGTCTTACTTCCAGAAAGCTAAGGCCCATTGAAGCCATACGGGCATCAAAAGAAGAAGTGTTCGTTCTTGAAATAAGAACGCTTACTGTGAAGCTTTTTGATAACCTTGCATCTACACAGGCCTCGATAATCATGTAAGATGGTTAATCCTATCACTGCTTGAAGTGTAGAAGATAGATAAGCTCGTTGAAGTACACGGGCCGCTGAAATAAGTTCATGAAAAGCATATATAAAGAGCTCAAGAGAGCATACCCATTCGTATGGAATTGAGATGCAGCCAACCCGAGCTCGTAGAGGGCCATTCGAGGAAACAGATTGAAGGGCCGCACAGCACCACTTAGGTACATATGTCAGTGACGTGTCGTATATCCCAACAAATGACGTTGTGCACGTTCACCCTACATTGGGAGAAGTATGTCGCTTTTAGGAATCTCGTGTTGAAGATATATGTTTTGGAGCATCTACGGAGTAAGGATTGTGGATGTTTTTTCTGGCAAGTCATCCAAGATCCTCAGACCGATATATTCTTTCAAGAGACGTCATGTAACTCAGTAGTGATTGAATGATCAAGCCTGACGGGTACGGATGGCGAAGCCTGAGTTTGGGAAGACCCAGTTTCAGGAGGAGTGGATGTCCCGACATCAATCTAAAGACATGTAGATCGACGAGTCATTCTGAACAAGAAAACTTGGCGTTCAACGCGGTAATGTATGTATTATTTCAAGTATTAGACCTGTGCAACCAACATCCTAAATCCAAAGGAAGTCGACATGTGTTGACCAATCAGATTCTTAGTATTGACTAGTGTAACAATCCATAACTTTATAAATATTTTAATTAAATTTTTATTTGAAAACTTTGATTTTTAAATCTTTTAAAAGTGAATTTTAGAACTTTCCAATGTAAGTTTGGAATTTGTTTGTAATTTCCAAATACAATAAAATAAACATTTCCTGAAAATTTTATATTTTGGTCAACTAGGGTCAAACTTTGACTTTCATTTGAAATTTTCAAATTTTTTTTTATTTTTAAATCTTTTTCGTTGAAGCAGAATATAATTCTAATATTTGTTCTACTTTTTGTTTCGTCAAATTATGTTTTGTACTCTTTAAATTTGATGAAATTCAGTGTTCACATGCAATTATTTTCTGTATTTTATTTTCTATTTTTCTATGTTCATTTCTCTATTTTATTTTCTATTTTATTTTGTTTAGACTTTGATTTTTATTTATAAAATTTAACTTGTTTATTTTTGATAAATGGCTTGCAAAATCAAAGAGACATAGGTTACATGTTTTAATTCATGCCTTATCATTTTCTAGCCTTTCCATTGGCCTTAGCAGTTCATTCCACATCAATTAGCCGTGTAAAGACTTCTCGCCATTCACGTACAAACTCCACATCTCACTTCTCATTCTCATTTGCGCTCAACAAAAAAAATATACAAGTTATTTCATGGCTTCCTTCTCTTCCTCCTTTTCATTTTTTTTTTTCTCTTTTGCTTTGCTCAAGTTTTCTTGGTCATCAAGCCTCTAGCTGACCTCACCACTCCACCATCACCCATGACCGACCACATCCCCCTCTTTATCACTACCTAGCCCCAAGGCCGTGACCACCATGATGCAAATACATCACCAAACTATGCATACAAACCTAGCCGAGCCTATATATTCACCACCTCCTCCTATTTTGCCTCGGCCACCAATACAATTCCACACCTCCTCCATCACTTGCCATGACCAACACCACCTTCAAGTCGTACCTATTATGTTGCCTTGACCTAAGATCCAACCATGGCTGAGCCATGTAGACATAGGGCCGAACCAATAGTACACAAGTGCTTGACCTTTTGCCTTTCGATCATTTCTAACTTGCCACTTGTCTTCATTAACTTACCTAGCCGTGCATTGCTTGACCCAAAGACCATCATGGCCGAGCCTACTTGCCTTGAATCCAATCATGGCCGAGCCTATGGTGTAGTGTCCAATCCCACTTGATGGGTCAAAGTTATGTCATTTGATTCATATTATTTTCATTGTTTTGATTTATATTCTTTAGTATTGAATCATATATATATATATATATATATATATATATATATATATATATATATATATTATGTACAAGATTTGGATCTTGACTCTTCATCCACTCAAAATCTAGTCGTGCCTTTTCGTGCTTTGCGGAGTTTGGATTTGTGTCTTGAACTTTCAATTCCAGCTTTAAGAAGGTGAGTTTATCACTCTCGACATTCGTACTTATATAATTATGAAATGATGACAAATGGATATGTAGAAATTTATATGTTATGTTGATAAGTTCATATATGCCTGTGATATGATTTATGATGTTAAATTCTGCTTATATATTTGTTACATCCTGATATGATATGTTATGATGTACAGTTCATTTTATTTTTTGTAGCTCACACTGCAAGTTCCCTTTTCACTATGGGTTGAAATGATACATACTTGAACGGACATTAGAATAAAGAAAAATTGTTATGAGCTGAAATGATAGGCTCGAGTGATTTTATTGTATTTGATTTGACTTGGGATTGTGGGCATGAAATGATAGAACCCGGATTTTTATTTTTAAATTACGGATTGAAATGATACATATCTGTATCACTTGTCCTAGGTTAAAAAATATTATGCAGGCCCATGGTTAATTTTTAAATGATATTTTTCAAAAAATTATGAAGTATTTTGAGTTTAAAAAATATATGAGATTTTAGCTTAAAGATTTGATTTAACGATTTAAAATATAAAGAGATATTGGTTTTCTATAAGTTAAAATTTTATAAGTCAATTATTGGTTATAAATTGAATTTAAAGATCTTTATTAATGATAAATAACTTAATAATTAAATTTGATTTAATATGGAATTTTAAATCTAACCTAGTGATTGTAATAGATTTTATTTTATGAAATGGAATGTTTTGTAAAATAAATAATTATGATTTAGATGGTGAAATGTATCTTAAATTTTGACTTAACCTGATAATTGGAAATTTGGTTTTCAAATGGAAATATCTTATTCAAAGAATATTTTATTTATGAAATGGGTATTTTAAAATAAAGTGTTAAGTTATTTGTTAAAAATAAAAAGTTAAGTGAAATAATGTGCTTTTGACTTAATAAAGGTATTATAATTTAATTTGGATATTTTATTTATGAAATTTTTATTTTATTTACTCGTCAATTAAATGATATCCAAATGAATATTTTCTAAAGCGTGAGATATGCTTTTATAAGTTAAAAATAGCTAAAATTGAGAATTTTATGTTTCTGAAAGGTTATAACAAATCTGGAATTTGTTTTGGTAGCATTTCCAAAATGCTGTGGTTTTAAGGTAGCATTTGCTAAGTGCTCCATTTCTGAATTTAACTATGTTTTGAAATAATAATATACATACTGCAGCACTTTATAAGTGCTGCTGTTTCTGAAATTAAGCTATGTTTTGAAATACTAATACCTAAGGTAACACTTTATAAGTGATGTTGTTTCTGAAACTGAACTGTTTTGAAATACTAATAGCTACTGAAACACTTTATAAGTGCTGCTGTTTATGAAATTAAGCTATGTTTTTTTTTCTAAAACCCTACTCCGGAGAGTAGAGCTAGGGAATACAGCTGTACGCCACACTGATCCCCCTTTTAGCTAGCACAGCCCAGAGCATCAATCCTCTACCAGGTTGTAGGTTTTATTGAGGATAACCGCTCCAAGCCTTAAGGGAGACATATCTCGGCTGCGAAACTCGAACCCACAACCTCCAGGAACTTTGTTCCATGGTTGCAAGGTAGTCCTCAACCAGCTGAGCTATGCTCGCGGACTTCTTTTAAAAGGAGTGCAACACGAGGACTTCCCAGGAGGTCACCCATCCTCGTACTACTCTCACCTAAGCACGCTTAACTTCGAAGTTCTGATGGGATCCGGTGCTTTAGTGCTGGTATGATCGCACCTAATTAAGCTATGTTTTGAAATACTAATACCTACGGTAACACTTTATAAGTGCTGCTATTTCTGAAACTGAACTATTTTGAAATACTAATATCTATTGTAACACTTTATAAGTGTTGCTATTTCTGAAATTAAGCAATGTTTTGAAATACTAAATACCTACCATAACACTTTATAAGTGCTGTTGTTTCTGAAACTGAACTGTTTTGAAATACTAATACCTACTGTAACACTTTATAAGTGCTGTTGTTTCTGAAATTAAGCTATGTTTTGAAATACTAATACCTACGGTAACATTTTATAAGTGCTGCTGTTTCTGAAACTGAGCTGTTTTGAAATACTAATACCTACTGTAACACTTTATAAGTGCTGCTGTTTCTGAATTTAAGCTATCTTTTGAAATACTAGTACCTACGGTAACACTTTATAAATGCTGTTGTTTCTGAAATTGAGCTGTTTTGAAATACTAATACCTACTGTAACATTTTGTAAGTGCTGCTGTTTTTAAAATTAAGCTATGTTTTAAAATACTAATACCTACTATAACATTTTATAAGTGTTGATGCTTCTGAAACTGAATTGTTTTGAAATACTAATACCTACTGTAACACTTTGTAAGTGCTGTTGTTTCTGAAACTGAACTGTTTTGAAATACTAATACCTACTGTAGCACTTTATAAGTGTTGTTTCTGAAAATGAAAATGTTTTGAAATATTACTATATCTACCGTAACATTCTATAAGTGCTGCTATTGCTGAAAAATACAATGTTTTGGAAATTGTATAATTGAACGAATGAACTTAGAAATGCTACAACTTTGGCAATAAATAGTATTTTAAAGGTATTATGATTTTCTAAATATTATGATTTTCAAAGGATAACATTTCCAAGTGTTATGATTTCAAAGTATTATGGTTTCAAAGTGTTTTGTTTCGAAGTTGTTATAACTTGAAATTACTACGGTTTCGGAAATGAATTTATTTGAAATGGTATTTAATTAAGAATTGTCTTGAAATATATTGATTTGAACTTATTGAAATTGAAGATTTAAGAATATGACTTTATAACATGGTTTTGTTTAAGATGATTTAAAAAGGAATATTTCAAGTTTAAATAAATTGAAGGAAATACTCAATGATTTGGAAATTTTCGTTTTATTTAAATGATATTATATTGATTTGGTTTTGAAATGGAAACGATATCATATTTTTGTTGGGTTTTGAAATGGAAATGATATCATGTTGACATGGTTTTGAAATGGATATGATATTTTGGGTTTGAAAGTATATGCTATTTTGAAATAAATATCCATGGGTTATAATAACGGTTGGTTGTTAAAGAGACCGGGATCGGATATGAGCATACTCTCTGTCGATACCGAAAACCACTTTAACAACCGTGTATGCGGTGGAGATTCCAGAATGAAGTAGGATGGTGGCGATGTCCTTTGAGGTATGAACGTGGACCCGACTCCCGTTAGTTGGCATAAGGTGGCTAAAACAGGAGCAATCAACGGGCTAATGAGGTCGCTTCTTTGTATTCCATTCTATTACTTTTTGATTGATTGGTGCACACCTTTGATTTTTGGGAGTGTGGTTCGAGGTGGGCGATAGTAGCTGCTACGCGTTACCATCGGTCTGAAAGTGCAATTGGTATATCTACCCTGGCATTGCCTAGTTGTGCCGTATCACCTACCCTAGCGCGCCTTGTACGGTTTTGGTTTTGTGTCGTACCTATGCAGTATCCTCTGAAGGCTTCCCGATTAGAAGGGACTACGGTACTGTATAGACTATTGGCACTATATATGTGTTAAGGTGGAAAATGTAAAGCCTTAACGCTATTTTAAAATAAGTTTATTTTACTGTAGACATTATTATAATAGCGTATATTATTACATAGTAAATAGTTTAACGCATCCTTAAAGGATGGACGTTCCCAAACATCGTTTAAGTTACTTGTACATTTCTATTACAGTTCACTTGAGTTGGTTTACATTGTATAAGTATGTATATCCTCACTCGAGTGTTTTGTGTTTTTCTTTACGCTCGGGTCAGACTGAGTGATATAGCATCCGAGATTCACCTTCGGAGTTGGAGCTTTGCTTGAAGATTCAGATATCTATTTCGCTTTCAGTTATCCAGTTGATTCCAGTGATGTATTCAGACTTGTACTTGATTATCATATTTAGGCTTCTGTTGTATCTTGTTACTCATGTTGTATCTGGTTTAGCTCTAATGTATATATATAGTAGTAGCTTCACGAACTACTATTTCTTTGCTTCCGCTGCATTATATTACTCTTTGTCTGTGATCTATGATTTATTTATTTACTGTATATTCTGAATTTTGCCAAATTTAAATTAACAATTCGGTATTTTGAGCTATTCAAGTCAGACATGTGTGGTTTTATTGTCGATTTAAATGGTCCAAAATAGCGGGTCGTTACAACCAGGGTAAGCAAAAGTATTAATCCATGCAGTGTGAATCTCATGTCCCATGCACGATAAACAGACCATCCTGTGTAGATAGCTTGCTCGTGCAAGAAAAACAAGCCATGCCGCACAATGGAATTGTGCTTCGAAACTTACCCGTCATTGATGGATAATCGACAACGGAACCACTATCCGAAGCGATGCGAAATCATATCTTTTGCAGGAACATAAAAGTGCAATAATGAAGCAGAAATCAAACCAAAGGCTAAGCAATGAAATCGCTTGGATTTTAAAGCCTGACCAATATGACTGTTCTCGAATAAGAACCATCCTATTGGAATTCGAATGGGATAATGCAATCGAATAGAAGTTCACCAGAGTTGGACATTGAGAATCATTCTAGGGTGAACCCAAATCAAAAATTAGCCCCAGACATCGACCAACTCCAGTCAACGCCCTCTGAATTATCATCCCTGAACGATCACCGTTTCAACTTAGAATAATTCCAGCATTGGGTGATTTAGATTCGAGTTAAGAAGCGATAGAGCTTTGATTTGACAGTAGTTGGAGTCGGTGGCAAGAGGTTGGAGTGGATCTAACCCCAAGTACATTGAAGAGAATTAATGGACGACTCATGGACTAGGCAACTTAAAAGCAAGGGCGATCTCAAGCACTGGGTGGGTGGTGGCTGGCTCAGGCTGGCAGAAGTAAACGGGGATCAACATCGACAAAGGATACGATCGCGAGAAGATTGGAGCACTCAGTGGAAAAGGATTCGGAAGAAAGGAGGAAGTACGAGCGAAAATTGAAAACTAAAAGGAAACTTTTCCTAAGTGTTGTATTTATAAGCACTTGGAGGAAGTGAAAGCACTGCGTACCGAGAGAAACCTATCGGTATCGAAAGGTATTTTTGTCCCCAAATTACGTGAGAAAGCACTATGAATGAAAGAGCGAGCTTAACTAAGTCATGACACAGTCTCTAAAGCGTAGGTCTTGCCCTTAGCATAGGGTACAAAGTTTTAGCTACACAAAGCAATTAAATGAGCATCTATAAGACAAAGGCGATACTTCGAAGCAATGCCTGAATGACTAACTGAAACCAAGAAATAGCAAGTCAGGACTTGCCTGGATCCAAAGCACGTTTTGTTTTCAATAAAAGCATACTGTAGAGGGGCAAGTGTTAACTGACTTTTTAACCAAACAAATTTTCAAAGGAAGCTAAAATGTCGAGACGAAGACGAAACGGTTCACAAACTGAAAACATTTTTAGAAGGGCCAAAAGATGACGTTCAAGAAGTTTGAAGGGGAATGGAACCAAAAGGACAACCCAGTACTGAGTGGAACCTCTCCGTCCCGAAAGGATTTAGTTCCATTTTGGAACTCCTAAACCCCTTCTACTTAAAGCACTACCCCGAGTGCTTGTCCTGGAGTACTCTTCTCAAGGAATAAGCGAGTAACCCTTTGGATTGTCAAGAATAAAGCAGGAAAAGGCAAGCGGTATCAAGGAAATCGTCGAAAACAACTCAACATTCAAGGAAAATTATTTGGAACGCGATCAGTTAGAAAAAGTAAGCAAAACAAAAGAAGGAGGATTCTCCCCTACAAAAACAACTCGGTACCGCGAGGTTATTATTGATATTTGGGTCGGCCTCTCGGTACCGAGAGGTTATTATTGATATTGGGCCAGCTTTGGCTCTCATGCACCTTCAGACTTGGATCTGGACCTTCTACTTTATGGGCCTCTGAGTTTACTGGCGAATTCCCCTATAAATACAAACACCATGGTCGCTGAAAGAGGACTTTGGATTCTTTATGTTCTTCATCTCCTGTGTAACAACCCTGTATTTTGTGATTTATTTTTTTTGTATATTTTAATTATTTTAATTGAATTTTTGATTTTAAAAAAAACTTATTTTATTTATTTTGAATGATAAACTTTAGTTTTGATATGAATTATCATTCCAAAACATGACTAAAAAGAATATTTTCCAAAAAGTGAATTTTTGGTCAAAATAGTCAAACTTTGACTTTTATTTTAAAATTTTAAAAGTTTGAAAATTTAAATTTTTTTCTTTTATTTTGAAAGTACATAAAATTTTAGGAACACTGCTTTTTGTTTCGTTGGAAACGGATTTAAATTGTGAAAGTTATGTATATTTCAATATTGAGTGCAATTCGTTTATTCTGTAATTTTGTTATTTTAAATAGTATAAATTTTATTTTTCTTTGTCATATTTTATTGTAATATGTATTTATATGTTATTTTATGTATATTTTTGTCTTTTAATATTTTTGAAGTGAGGTAGGAATTTTTCTAGAGCTAGTAGTATTTTTCTTGTAATTTCCATGCCCTGTTTTCAATTTTTAAACATTTTCTTTAGTTCTTTTCTATTTTTCTCCAATTTAATTATTTATTTTATTTTAGAAATGATAAATAAATTATTTTATTTCAAAATTTTGCTTTAGAATATTTTTAAAATGAAGTAGATATTTTTCCAAAGCCATTGATGTTTTAATTGTAATTTTTGAACCTTGTTTTCAATTTTTAAGCAATTTCCTTAATTCTTTTTATGTTTTCTTTAAATTTAATTATATATTTTTATTTTATTTCACTTTATTTCGGTTTTTATATGTAATTTATGAAGTTTATTTTGTTTTACTTGATTTAAAAGAAAAGGAAGTATGGAAGGTTTTAGAAGCTAAGAAACGTAAAGTCGTTTCACCGTTTCTTTTTCAATCAATACACAATTTATTTTGGCCGTACTTTTCTCTATTCTTTTCAGCTGCATTCTCTCATCTTTTTCACGTATTTTCAAAGCTTCTCAACCCTAAAAAAAAAATCACGGCCTCCATCTTGCAAAAATTTGGTAAAATCTTCTTCTCTTCTCTTGTTTTCTAGTTTTCTATGTGATTTTGCAACTTGTTCTCAACTTCATGGCTCCACTCCTCCTCAACCAGATCTAGGCCAACCTCCACCACTTTATTCTCTGATCGTCATCCACCCTAGATCACCATCATGGCATGCCAAGCAACCCCAAGGCAAACACCACCACCAAAATCCACAAATCCATCACCTATGCACTCAAGCTGACCTAGTTTTGGTACCATCACCTTCATCCACCTTTTGCCGCCACTTCCACCACCCCCACCACTCTGACCTGACCTCCACCCTCTGCCACATCACCCACCACCACCTGGACACACTGGCCATGCCCCTAGAGCCTATGGCCGAACCCATTTATAGCATAGAAGTGATGAATTTGCCTTGTAGTTGTTGTTTTGTTGCACCTATGTCCATCCACCTTTGCACCATTACTTCCAAGCTATGGCCGACCCATATGAGCCCAAGACCTGATCCTAACCCACTCCTTAGACGTGTATTTCAGATCTATAGCTGAAGCATAGGCGGTAGAAAGCAAGTGCAAAAACTTTGGCTTTGTTTTATGCATTTAATTCTAATATTGTTTTATTGAATTTGGGTTTGAAAACTTATGTTATTTATTTGTTTTGTTTGAATGTTTGCAAGGCTATTAGCCTTGTCTCTCCCACACTCATATCATCATCATGGCTGAGAAAATGAATCCCTTAGTCAAGCTTTTGAATGGTTATAGCAAGGTCAAGTTATCTTGTCTTTGTTGCCTTTCAATTTTCAATTATTTCTATATTGTTTTGGTTGAATATTCATAAGTTATATTGTCTTGTTTTGGGGTTGTTTACAAGATGATATCTTGGCTATTTCTCTCCACTCAAAGTCAAAGGTCGTGCCTTCTGGATCCGTTGTGTCATTCAAATTGATATCTCCAGCAAAAAAAAAGTGAGTTATTCTCACCAGACAATATGTACATATATAACTAGTAAATTGACCCCTTTTGAATCTGTAAAATGCATTATCATGTTACGCCTGCTATATTATGATTTTATGATGTTCACCCATGCTTAAACACCTGTTATATCATATGTTACTGTTATTTCATGCTATTATGTATTTTTTATCAGTTTATCACACTACAAGTTCCCTGTAAATTAGAAATCACTATGGGTTGAAATGATACATACCCGAACGGACTTTAGAATAGGGGAAAATCGTTATGGGTTGAAATGATAGGCTTGAACGATTTTCAACTTATTTTATTTACTTGGTACTGCGGGTTTGAAATGATAAAACCCGGATTTTTCTTTGTAAATAACGGGTTGAAATGATATATTACCCGTATCACTTTACCTAGCGTAGAAAATTATATACAGGCCCGTAGTTAAAATATGTTTTCTAAAAATTTTAAAATATTTTAGAAATTTAATTCTTATAATATTTTGATTTAAATTAAATAAAAATGTAAAATTTTGTAAAGTATTATTGATTTTCTGGAAATCTATAAGTTAAATAAATTATGGAAAAGTTAGAAAATCTGAATGTAAGTTATTTTGGTAGTTTTGATTTAATTTTTAATGGAATTTAAATTATCTTTGAAAATATGATAAATTTATGATATTTTGAATTTAAATTAATTTAAAATGATTTTATAACATATTAATGATTTTTGAATAAAGTTAAAATGTTAATGAGTGAATATTGAGTTGAATTTGAAAATATAACTTAAATTGGAATTTATGAATTTGGTTTAAAAGTGGAATTTTAAGTTAAGTTAAATAAAATGGAATTAAGATATATTTGAAATTTTAAACTTAAGTGTTAAGTTGAAATTTAATGTAATGAATTTAAACTTGAATGTTGAAATTTAATAAGTGAATTATTAATAAATATTGATTTTTGAAAGGAAACTTAACTTTATAAAATCATGAATTTAAGGAAATTAAATGATGCTTATAAATGTGAAAATGTATGATTTTATAAGTTAAAAATGATTTAAATGAAAAAATAAATGTTTGTGAAATTCTATTGAATATTGAAGTAAATTAACAGCATTTTTAAATGCTGTCTTTTGTTAAATTGAATTGTTTTGAATGTAACTTTCTGTAGCATTTTTCAAATGCTGCGAAACTTGAATTTTCATTGTTTAATAAATTTAAGTGCATAAACGAACATCGAAAGGTTTAAATTTTTGGAAGTTAATAATTTAATTATTAAATGTAATAACTTCATTTTTATGATTTAAAATGAAGTAATTTGTTTTGAATTTAACTATTTGAGATATTAAAATGATTGAAATGTGGTTTTGAAAAGATATGATATTTTGATATATTAAAATGATTTGAAATGTGGTACTGAAAGACATGATATTTTGGTATATTGAAATGATTTGAAATGTGGTTTTGAAAAATATAGCTATTTTGATATATTAAAATGATTTGAAAGGAAGTTTTGAAAGGATATGATAAATTAATATATTGAAATGGTTAGAAATGACTTGATATTTATTTTGATAAATATTTGAATTGAAAGATATGGTATGATGATATATTGAAATGGTTTGGAAATGATTTAATCTATATTTTGATAAAGATTTGGGTTGAAATGATATTTTATTTTGAAGTATAAGATATTGTTTTAAAAGTTATAACTACAGGTTATAATAACGATTGGTTGTTAAAGAGACCGGGATCGGATATTGTCTTATAGCCGGCCAATACCGAAAACCACTTTAACAACTGTTTACGCGGTGGAGATTCCAGAATGAAGTAGGATGGTGACGACGTTCTCGAGGTATATTACGTGGACCCAACTCCCGTGAGTTGGCATATATGACTAAAACAGGAGCTATACCGGGCTACACAAAGGGTCGCACCCTTTCATCGAGCATGCTCCATCGGAAACCATTCTATTACTTTTGTGATTCAATACGGTGGCGCCACTTTGATTCGGGGGTATTGTTCGAAGTGGGCGGAAGCTGCTGGCTTGCCGTCACCACCGGTCCAGGAGTGCAAACGGTGTATCCACCCTGGCATTGCCTCGCGTGCCGTGTCATCTCCTTATATCGAGCCCACTACGATTTTGGTTTTAAAGATCCGACCGCGTTAAGGTTCGCCATCCCCTTAACGCTATTTTCTATATGATTATACTTTACTGATTAGACACTACTGTATATAGTGTATGTTACTACATAGTAAATAATTTAACGGATCCTTAGAGGATGGGCGGCCCCAAGCATCTTCTAAGTTACCTGTACTTTTACTACAGTTCACTTGAGTTGGTTTACATTATATAAGTATGTATGTCCTGACTCGAGTGTTTGTAATTTTATTTACGCTCGGGTCAGCCTGAGTTATTCACAGATTTGGATTCCACTTCTGGAGATTTGAATCGCTGGAGATTATCTGCTTATGTAGTCTTATCTATTTCAGTTCGGTTGTTCTATTCATCTTGTACTTGGTTATCATATTGAAACTTTTGTTGTACTTTATTTCTTCTGTTGTATCTTATGTAACTCTGATATATTTATATAGTAGCTTCATGAACTACTATTTCTTTTACTTCCGCTGCATTATTATTACTCTGTGTCTGTGATCTGTGATTTTTATTTACTGTATATTCTGAGATTTGCCAAATTTTTATTTACAACGCGGTATTTTGAGCAATTCAATTCCGGCATGAGTGTCTACCTATACACTTATAATGGATGCGAATGATTGAAAATATCGGGTCGTTACATCCTGTGTATCCTCTTCATAGTCACATTAGCAAACACTGTTGACTATTCTAGGCTTTGGGAACCTGTCAATCACTTGTACCTATGAATCTCAATCGGATAATCAATAAACTACAATGAACATAGACCAAAGATTGCCAAACCATAATAAAAACTCCTGTGTTATCTTTAATTTTCTTATAGTATTTGCTAGATCTCAACTTTTCTATGGGTTTTTAGGTTTTATATCATTTTTGGCGTCAAAAAACATTAAGGCTGCGATTGATTTATCGTTTTTAGCTTTGGATTTTCATCCATACAAAGATACACACGATGCATGTATATTGTAAAAATGATCAATTTAGAAAACGTAATTAACATACAAAATATGGTACAAATTTTTTTTCATGCTTTAGAAATAACGAAAGTACGAGAAATAATTCATTATTTCATCATCCCTCCATTCCCTCTGTCATCTCCTCCATCTTCCTTCCACCATCTTTATCGTGTTTTCACTCGTCTCATATTTTGTAATTAATGTTGAAAATTCAAAACACAAAATACAAAATAAACCAAATGGACCATAACCTTCTTGATCGATCTACCCATTTTTCAAAAATTTGATGGTCAAGTAGTGGTTAATAAGTTGTTTTCCCTAAATTCAGCTCTCAATGAAAGCATTACTTAACGTTAGGACAAAATTTGATTAAAAAAAACAATGATATTCAAATAAGGTAAATTCCTTGTTAATTGTGCTTATCACAAAAGGCAAGTCCCTTTAGTCAATTATATAAGCCAAACGTAAAAAATCCTTTCGTTCTATATGCAAGTCAAAAGAGGCGGATCCTTTTGTTCAATATGCAAGTCATAACTCAAGTATGCAAATCATACATCAAGTATGCAAACCATATATTCAAATAAGAGTCTATGCAAGAAGTTGTTCATGTCCTTGATTACAAAACCATGATTTCAATTTGATCTAATAGCCATTAAAATCTCGATTTCAAGTTTTTTATCCCACTCAAGAAAAGGAAAAATGATCAAGTACTACTTGGAATTCATTCTATTTATGGAGAACCCAAGTCTTTAAGATTCATGCATAAGCGTTAAATAAATGCTAAACCTTGTTTTAAAATGTTTTAGTTGCGTTTTCTTAATGCGCTTGGAAGCCCAAATAGATATGATCATTTCATTATCATCATGGCGCAATTTCAATACACATACCATGTAACTTAATTCTGTAAAAACCAAAATGCTAGATTTTGTACGTTTATAAAACAATCAATAATCACCTACACATTAAATGCTCACAATACTCATGGACCTTCGCAATACTTCAATAAAGAATGTTTTAATGGTACAAGTACTAGTGAACAGAAATAGTAATGCATACTCAAGCGTGCAAACCAAAAGCAAGTTAACGCGTAAAAAAGAATCTCAAATAGCCAATTTGTTGTGTGGCAGTTTACTATTTGTTTGCACCAAATGCCTATCTACCTGTAAAGAACAAATATAAGAATGTATACAAAGGTTTCAAATATGACATAATACGTAAAAAAAGAAATCTAGGGTTTTCTTCTACCATGGGAGAAAACAATCTCTCTTTCAAATCCAACTCCAATCCCTCTCTCTCTTGTCCATCTCCTCAAGATAGGCCACCAGAAACTCATCTCAGAAAGCCGAGTAATGTCATCATTGATAATGAGGGTTTCCAATTGGTTCAATCAAGATCACAAAGGAAATATCAGCCAAGATATGGACAGAATCGGTCTCAGATCAGTAAAAATCAGAGAAAAAAGAGCACCAGAAGACCGATTCTTCTAGGGACAGGACCAAGATGATCCAAATTGATAAGCCGCCAACAAAGTTCCATCAGAATAAAGAACTTGGGCAGAAATCATGGGCTGATATTGTCTCAGAGCAGTCAAAAGAACCAAAGGATGAAGATTGCAGTCTTGAAACCATTTCGCCTATTCAAATCAATAACAAGAAATATGGTGTTGTCAAAGAGGCAGTATGTAAAAGAGCTATGGAGTGCTGGAATAACTCAGTTCTGGTGTATGTTGTTAGTAGTAAACCATACTTCGTCTTTTTCAAAGAATATATTAAAAGAGTGTGGAAACCAAAAGGAGAGTTTGAAATCTTTTCCAGAGAAAATGGATTTTTCCTGATAAAATTCTATGATCCTCAAGACTGCAACTCCATAATTCAGAATGGTCCATATTTCTATAACGGCAAGCTCATCATCATGAGAAGATGGACGGAATCTTTGAAGATGGACAGAGATCTTCTGTCAACCATGCCAATATGGGTTAGATTACCCAGCGTAAATCTCAAATTATGGGACAGAGAGGCGTTTAGTATCATGGCTAGTATTATCGGAAAACCCATTAAAATGGACGCAGCAACCACCATGAAGTCGAGATTAAATTACACTCGAATTCTTGTGGAAGTTTCTGCGATGGATGAACTTCCAGATGAAATTTGTCTAAATCTTTATAATGGTGAAAACATTATACAAAAGGTTGAATACGAATGGGTTCCACCAAAGTGTAGCATCTGTATGTGCTTCGGTCACACTAAGGAACAGTGCAACTCGAGAGAGATGTGGATCCCCAAAAAGAAAGATAAAGATATAATGAGTATTCAAGAAAATAGATCTGAAAGAATTCAAGAAAAGAGTAATAGTGAAGGCATAAAATCTCAGTCAAAATCTCAAGTGGGTGAAGATCGAATCTATCAAGATACCATTTTCGATCAAGAAAATAATATTAAAGAGCTCACTGATCAAAATGATCAGATCATGGCGCTGGAAGTTCATCAACAAAATGACTGTGAGAAAACTTCAAACGATCTTGACCCGACAAATACAAAGAAGGGTAAAAATTTACAGGTCTTTAACTCTGAAACCCCCCATATTTCAGAGTCATGTTTAAATACAGGCCAGAATAATACAAAAATTATCAACAAGACTCGTCAGAATTCAAGACTGAGACAAGAAACCAATCTTGAGAAGGGATCTTCGTCCACACTTGCTGCAGATGTTGAGAGTAATAGTTACTCAACATTGCCTTGCAAAGGTGATCCTCCTCCAGAGCAGGCTGCAATCTCTGACTGTAATGAATCAGAATTGCCTCGCACAGCTTCGTTTGATATCTCTTTAATCAAGGTTCCTGAATCTGTACAAATGGAGGAAGATAAAACTGAGAAGAGGGACAGCTGTGAAGAATTTGACATATCAGAACTACATATTGCTAAAACTAAAGCATCTGGTACGTCAAAGGGAAGTAAAAAGAAAAAAGCTTTCAAGCAAAAATATATATCAATCAACCCAGAATGGGAACAAATGTCTACCAGATTGAAGGCTAAAGGTGCTGATAATAAAAGGAGAGGTAAAAGTACAATGGTGTCAGGTACCATTTAAATCCCATATTTTTTATATTATATATATATATATCAATATTTGTCTGGAATGTTAGGGGGATGAATACCCCTGCTAAACAATCTGATATCCTCTATATGATCAATATATACAAACCTACTATTATTGCTCTTATTGAGAACAAAATGAATGATGAGAATTTTGAAAATTTTTGTCTTAAATTGTCCAGTAATTGGAAAGCTATTCATAATAATGATTGTGGTTGTAAAGGTAGGATCATTACCATTTGGGACTCTTCTGTCTGGACTAATATAAACATTAATAAAGATAGTCAATTTATAGACTGTAAATTTAGAAACATTGGTGGTTTCTGCTTGCAAGTTACTGCTGTTTATGGTAGTAATTTTGAAATTGAAAGAAATGTTCTTTGGCAAAAACTTAAATCCCTAAGTTACATATATGATTTCCCCTGGATTGTGTTAGGAGATTTTAATACTGTTTTTCATGTCAATGAGAAATTTGGAGGAGTTAAAATCTCTCATAATAAACTGGAAAGAGTCAATAAATTTCTATTAGAATCTGGTCTTTTTGAACCAATTATCAGTGGTAATAAATATACATGGAAATCTGGTTTAGCTAAAAATATTTATTGCAAACTAGATAGAATTTTATATAACAAAAAATTTGCAAATAGTTTTCCTGATAATATCTGTTCTACTTTGGAACAAAATTTAAGTGACCACACCCCTTTAATGATCAATCTGGTTGTTAATAAAGTTGGTAACAGTAAAGCTTATCCCTTTAGGTTTAAAAATAGCTGGGTCTTGGAAGATGATTACAAAACTTTAATGGAAAACTGTCATAACTTTTCTTGTGATGGTTCTAAACAGTTTCAGTTTTGTATGTTCCTGAAATTCTCAAAAAATAATCTTAAAAATTGGAATAAAAGAAAATATGTTAACAAAAATAAGATTGTTAATTTGAGAAATGAAGGTAAAATCTTACAAATGAATGTTGATAATAAGCCTGAAGATATCAATGAAATTAACAAATTATTCCAAAATCAAAAGGATCTGTCTAATGAAATGTATAAGGAGTCTGTTGATGCCAGACAGAAAGCAAAGACTGACGGGCTTACTTTGGGTGATGACTGCTCTAAAAAATTTTATGCTAAAATGAGTAATAGAAAACACATAAATAATATAGGTAGCATAATTGATAAAGAAGGAAATCTAGCAAATTCTTATGATAAAGTATCCACTGAAGCTATTAATTTTTATAAGGAGCTATACTTCTCTACTAGTAATAATCAGGAGTTTCCTAATATTATATGTAAGAATATTTTAAATAGTAATGCTTCTGAAATCCTTCTAGCCCCTGTGGATATGGATGAAATTAAACATATTGTTTTTGATGCTGGGAATAACAAAAGTCCTGGTCCTGGTGGTTTTAATGCAAAAAATTTCAAAAATAACTGGGACTATATTAAACAGCAGATACTTGGTGTTGTCAATGAATTTATGGATAATGGTAAAATTCTGAAAAGTATAAATCATACATTCATTACCCTTATCCCTAAGAAAAAAAACCCACTGATATTGGTGACTATAGACCTATATCATGCTGCAACTTTATTTACAAAATTATTGCTAGTGTTCTTAGCAATAGAATTAAAGTCTTTCTGCCATTTCTTATCTCAGAAAATCAGAGTGCTTTTGTTCCCGGTAGGCTAATATATGAAAATTCCCTTTTAGCACATGAGATGGTCAGAAAATTTAACACTAAACAGGAGATAATGTATGTATTAAAATTGATCTTCAAAAAGCATATGATAAAGTTAACAGACATTTTATTCATCATATTATGAAATGTATGGGGTTTCCAATTAAGTTTTGTGATCTAGTGTTTGAATGTATCAATACTCCTACTTTCTCTATTCTAATTCAAGGCAAGGCTGAAGGGTTTATTAAATCTAGCAGGGGTATAAGGCAAGGGGACCCCCTTTCACCTTATCTTTTTGCTATTGTTATGGAGTATTTTTCTATCCTTATTGAAATAGAGAACATTTAGGGTAAAGTTCAATCTATAAATAGAATCTAGCCATGTATTAATCATCTGATATATGCTGATGATCTTATGGTTTTTTTAAAAGCCAATAAAGATAATGCTGACTCTTTAAAATCTATTTTTGATAAATTAAAAACTCATGCTGGTCTTCAACTTAATGTTAATAAGTGTAAAGCTTATTTCAGTAAGGCATGTAAGTTCAAAAGTGAATTTTTTAAATGTTTTACAAATAGAAGAGGGGTCTCTTCCAATCAAATACTTAGGTCTGCCTCTTTCTACAAATATGATTAAGGATTCAGATTGTGCTATTCTTATTGATAAAATTCAGGATAGAATGGAGACTTGGTCGTGTAAATTCCTCTCCATTGCTGGAAGACTTGAACTTATTAAGACTGTGATTTATGCTATCATATTATACTGGCTGCAAACTTTTCAAATTCCAGCTACAACAGTTAAAAAACTGGAAAGTAGGTGTGCTGAATTTTTATGGAAAGGTAAATATCACAAAATTAGTTGGGAAAATGTTTGCAGACCTAAAAATGAGGGGGGTCTTGGCATTAGAAATATTAAGGACCTGGGTACTACATGCCATTTAAAATTACTTTGGAGATTTATTAGTTCTGAATCTTTGTGGGCTAGATGGATGAGATCCAAGTATCTAAAAAATGATAATTTATGGACTACAGTTCATAGGGGTAGCCAATCAAATACTTGGAAACAGATTTTAAATAGTAGGAAAATAGGTAAATCATTGATTGAAAGAAAATTTAAAAATGGTAAAGATACAAGTCTATGGTTTGATCCTTGGTTCAGAAATGAGTCTTTTATAAATAGGGTTGGTTGGAATAGCCTTGTTATATGTGGTGGTTCTAATAATAAAGTTTATGATATTATTATTAATAATCAATGGCAACCACAAATTCATCCTATTACTAACCCTATAAAAATGATATTTGCAAAATTCAACTTGATAATGATGTAGAGAATGATTACTGGGAATGGAAAGCTAATCACAAAGGGAAGTTTTCTTTTAAAGAAACTTGAAACTTTACTAGAATCAGATTCCCAACTGAAGAGTGGTATAGCTGCATTTGGAATAGAGTGAATTGCCCCAAGATGGCATTTTGTACTTATTTTGCAATCAAAAATAGACTGCCAACTTGGGATAGATTAAATAAATGGGGAAACAAAACAAATTCACTCTGTTCCTTGTGCAACTTATGTAATGAAAGTGCTAATCGTATATTTTTTGAATGCAGCTATTCATATTATATATGGAATCAAATCAGAGTCTCTCTTAACATTGCTGACAACAGGCATATGGATCTTATGAATATTATCAAAGTTATTAACAGTAACTTCAGAGACAGATCTAAAGAAACAGATTATGCTCACATTCTTCTTACTACGGCTGTGTTCAACTTATGGAAAGAAAGAAATTTGCGTGTGCACAACAAGGGCAGCAGAAATAAAGAGCAAGTGTGGTTAACTATTAACACGGATAGCAAGATTATTTTGCAAAAATCTAAGAAAATACTGAAAAACCAAACCAAGTTTGCTTCCCTTGCAGAAGATTGGAGATCGGAAGCTGGTAGCAAACGTTTAGAAAGATATCTTTTGCACCTGAAATATATGCAGACCAGCATACATAATGCTAACTATCATGAGGCTATCGGAATGGCTGATGATGTTTGCTTCCTCGAGTCTATGAAGTACAACACCAATCCTCATCAAACCACTGCCATCAATCCCTCCAATATCGAAGGAAAATTGGATAATAACACCAGCTTGAGGATTGCATCGTCTGATCTAAGTCATGCTGACATTAGATCTAACAATTTTGAGGACATCAAGAAGCACTATCTGAGAAACCACGAGAATCTAGGTGGCAGTAACAAAGCTCAAAATTTTTCGTTAGATCTAGATCATAATGACTCTAGATCTAACAAAAATTCTCATTTCAACAGCAATCGTACTTCGTCTGGCAGATTTAATAGTGATAAAGGCTTGAGAAATAGCTTCAATGAAGCTCTTTCGTATTGGGAGCGTTGGGAAAGTAGCGGGATGAAGACCGATAACAAAGCGACATAGAAGAGCGGCTGCCATTTTTGAGTTTTGCTTTTTCTCTTTTGTTGCTTCGTTTGTTTATGTGTTTGTGGAGGCGCTAGGGTTTTTTTTGCTGAGGTTATAAGCCTTTTCGGGTTACAAGTATGTACCCGTTTTTTATGTTTGTTAGATTGGGCCTGGGCTTGGCCTTTTTACCTCTATTCAAAAAAAAAACAAATATAAGAATGAGTGATCAAATAAGAAGAAATTATTTGTGAAATATAGGTAACATGAATATCTTATCCTAAAATACTTTTACATGCTCCAACAATAATAATAATTATTTGTTAATGATATTTTCTAAGTTGGCAGGATTCCCAACTTCCGAACAGAGGAAGAGGGTTCAAATCTTGACAGCTACTCTTAACCGCTTGTAAATTAGGAAGACGTGTAATAATCTTTTAAAATGAGTTGAAAATATCAAGATCGAAAAATGTCTTTGCGAGTGCCCAGCCAAAATGGAGGATCAATTGGGCAGACCTACCGAATTTTCTTGCTCTCCGAAATAGGTTTTTTTTTAAATATAAATTTTTTCGACTTATAATGAATGATTCATGCAGCAAACGCACTTCATAAGTAAATTGTGGTAACGAGGAGCATAAAATACCAGTAGAAAATTCAACCATAGTTCCAAACAACTTTTATCCGCACTCTCTTTTAGAAACCTGGTTAATAAATCATGACTCATAAATATATAGATTAGGCAAAGAGGGGAACCAAGAAATGAATATACCTAGACAGGTCCATCAATCCAACAACAATCTCAAAGGATAGCTTTTTTCTAAAGAGCGACGACAAGCTCAACCGTTTGAAAAATTATTAGAAGCAAACTATCATAGTAAAAATAAATATTTTGAAATAGATGCAATATAATATCAGACAAGGAAATTTACTCACATGTGTGAGGAATATCGACTTCTGCCCCCACCTGAGCTCCTTGTTGTCCAGACCACCCATGCCTTCCAGACTCGTTTGATTTCACATAATATAACTAGTTCATATAATTTAAAATAGAATGTTAACTTAGATAAACGTATATTCTTGTTTACGTACGACTTGGATGAAATGGGGTATTAAACCTACAAAAAGGTTATTGTATCTTAATGTTTATATGTAATTGTATCTTAATTTCACCTTAAATATAATGTAAGCAAATTTATTATCATATCCAAGCACATATGCACTTCGATTTGATCAAAACCATTAGATACTGTGATCTAGTGGCTGAAATACAAAGATGGATTCCCTCTCTACTTTCTTAGCAGAGGATATCTAAATCCTTTTGATCTATACTCAATTCTAAAGACACAAAACAGTTCGATTAATTACAACAAACAACACCTAACCACATTAAACATGCATGATGCACCATGCGTTGCATAGCCCGATATATACAAACTAGACTATATACAAACTTCAATTCAGTAGTAAAGTTAACCATACCATATTCTCCTCTGCTTCATCTCCTTGACATGCTCCAGATATCAATGATCAGCCCCAGCTCAGTTCTGATGCAGCTATTGCTCATCCTCACGTCGTTGCTTCCCATCCACAAGCTCCAGCTATTGCTCGTTCCCAAGATCAAAACGCATAGGCCGTGCACGTTCTGTCCAGCCATATGCATGCAGGCTTCATCAATCCTACTGCTAATCATATCACAAATGATCATTCACCTGCCATTACCGTTGTTGCTTTGTCTGTTGGCCACTTACAAGCTCTTGATTATGCTCTTTTACCTCAAGTTGATACACACCCATGGTTTTAAATCTCCTATACATCATCAAAAATCTCCTTCAATATCTCCTTTTCATACTTAAATGAGACGAGATATTAACGACCCATTTTATTTATTTTGTATTTTATGTTTTGAGTTTTCAACATTAATTACAAAATATGACAAGTGCGGAGGAACGATGGAAGGGGTAAAATGAAGATGGAGAATATGACAGAGGGGGTGGATGGACGTCGAAAAGATGAATTGTTTCCCGTGCTTTCGTTATTTTTCAAAACACAAGAAATAAAAATAAAAATTTTATTTCTACTTTGTGTGGTAACTTCGTTTTCTAAATTGTTCGTTTTACATAATATACATGTGTCGTGCATGCACATTTCTGTATGGACAAAAACCCAAAATTAAAAACGATAAACCAACCGCAGTCTAAATCTTATACATATCTCTCCTGACACTCATCTCATTTGAGATATTCTGAGATTTCTTATTTTGCTTAATATTTTTTTACTTTCATATAGTACAAAAGAAAATACACAATCCAGTAATAGTTTACCAACTTCTAGAACATATTATTTACTTTTTATAAAAAAGCCTTTATTTCTTCTTTATCTTCAAATAAAAGGATATTATTCAATCATTATCAAATATAAGTTAAGCTAATCAAGTAACCACTCATCTTCAAAACATTCTTTTTCCTATGCAAATCAAATATGATATCATATTTATTTTTACTGAAAAAATTATAAATAAATCTTTAAAACGTCAATTTTAGGCACATAGACTACTCCAAGATACTCCCGACGTGTACTTTAAGAGATGTACTTTAAGACCCGAGATGTCAATCCGAGATACACTCATCTTGTCCGAGGTCTCCTTCGATACGAGATATCTTGTGTGAAAATTCTGAGACGAAACGTGACCGAAATCCGAGATTTAAAACCTTGTACACACCACCCATCCACTTGCGCACATTCCTGTTAGTTCTGATAATGCACAATTAAATGCAAACAAAGATGTTATCTCTGCTGCAGACCTTAATAGTGCTCTTTATTTTAAATTGAAAACCTGTGCTCAATCATGAACAGGAATCTGCTGTTGTTTCTACAAAAGATCAGGCCCCAATTCCTAATGCTCTGGACACTGCATCGATGCAAGCACATGTTTCCGATGCCCAGACCAGTCATGTTGTCAATACTCAATCTCAAGCACATAACGTTCAAATTGCAGCTGAAACTCATGCTCCTATTGCATTACTTCATGTACGCTTTAATATGTCTGTTCATGCTTCTATTGTTGCCTCAGATGCACAACCAAAAAAACATGGTGACGTTACCTTTCTGCCTTGCGATTTGACTAATGCATCTTTGCTCTATCCAGATGCCCAAAATGATGCACAAATCCTACAAAGATCTGATGATGCTCACACTCATTTATCTCAGTATGCTCAATTGCTTCAGGCTCATACACAGAAGATGCACGTTCTATCTTCCTCTGATCAAAAGGCAGTGACAAATCTGTGCCACTTGCTGTCGAATTGGCATACCATTTAACTAGAATATGAACAAACCAAATATAAATGTTCGTCTATTCTTTTTCGAAAATGTAGGATATTATTTAATAGACTAACATAAAAGATAACAAAACAATTACAAAATCAAAGAAGGGAAGACTTTACTAATAAAATAAAAAGTGGAAAGGGTGAGATCAACTACCAATGTCAACGATGTTTGTTTCAAACGTTTACGGTCTTAAAGTTCTTATTTGCGCAATTAACAAAAGTTTCATTCTCTCAGTTCCTACCTTCAATTAAAGGAAAACAAAAGATAAAAGTAGTATAATAAAAATTGTGGGAAATATATAATTACCATAAATGGCTTTACTTGTTGAACAATATATGTTTCAATGATATTACAATTGAAAATTTTCTCATGGTAAAATCTCATGTATATTTTATTACAATATTTGGGATATAAGAAACAATGTAGAAATAGTATGGTTTGCTTGATATAATACAAAAATAATAGAATAACCAGTTAGAGTATATAATACATGCAACAAAATCTAATTGTCTAATAATTTGGAGGATTAACGCTCATTAATCTCTAAACTCAACTATAATGTTAGTGATGCTTTTCCTTTATACAATTCTACTTAAATATTATGCTCCTAGAACATGCACACAAACATAAGAAAGCATAAGGAAACTTCATCTACGTTTATATGTATGCGTATATGCCAAAAGCATGTAGTTGTAGTAGTAGGGGAAATTATGGATTAAGGACACATTGAACAATTATAAACTGCCAATTACAAGAGGAAAATATGGAATTTTTGTAGACTATGTGATATCAAAGACAGTAATTTTAGTTAATGTAAATGGCTTTTCAAAAGAGGTATGAGGTGTGTATTTATAACTATACGTCTTTGTGTTTGTACCAATATCCAAATTGCTTCTGCATCTCCAAATTCCTTCTCTTCTACTTTTTTCTTTTTCTTTTCAGCTTTTTTAATACAAGAGGAAATAAGGTATTTCTACAAGTCTGTATAGTTATATGTCTCTGTGAGTTATATAGTTATCTTCTGCTATCTTCTTCTTTCTTTTCCATATGGAAAATACGGTATTTCTATATGTCAGTATAACTATGTCTCCAAATTCTTTTTCTTCTTTCTTTTTAGTTTTCTTTTTAGGACTATAACTATATGTCACCATGACTGTACAAAAATTCTAGTTGATTCTGCTTTCCAAATTCATTTTTTATACAACATTTGTACTATATAAGCAAGTGATGTACATACGCAAGTTTGGTTTGTTTGTTTTTTTATGTACAGAGTGAAAACAACAAACTTTCTACAAAATCATTGCAAATTTCTCAATAATTGCTATCATCCCACATAAACAAATGTAAATAACATTTCACCTCTTGGAAGAGTGATAGTGGACTCCGATGATCATCAATTCCAAACAGGAAGGCAAGTTTATCCTCATTCATTTTCATGAATGACCAGTCCAGCTCTTTTGAAAGCTACAACAGAAATCAAAGGTGAACCAGCCATAAGAAACCTAGATACGATACTTGAATCACTTCAAAAACGATTAAATCTTTCAAAGCTGTAGAAGAAGAAAATAAATAAAGCATTCGCTCGGTTTTCTTTCGTTAGCCAACTTTATTGCAATAAAAACTATTTGTCTGCTATATACCAACCTAGACTACATTATTTGTCAACCAAAAAGGAACGGTATCAGTTCAATCTAAGAAAAAAATTAAGTTGAAGGGGTGACTAAAACACACATCTCCTTTATCTTTAAAGCCTCATAAAAATAATTTATGAAATTAAAACAATGAAGATAAGAATAAATAAAATGCATGAATTTACCATGTAATGCATAGTAATGCCAAAAAAGTTTGATAAAAAGCCACATTCTATGTGAAAAGTGACCATGGCTTCTGTGCCAAAGTAATATTTACTTATGGTTTCTTTGAGAAGGTAAGGTGCAAAATTGCCTTGAGATCCTTTCTAACAAAGACTGTTTTGAGGAATTTTACTATATTAAAATTGATAAATACAGCACATATATTACCATGTTCTGTGTATGCAATTTCTCTTTGAACTAGTACTAGTATTGTATTGATATCCCTAATTACGACTGAGAATTAATTTTATTAAATAACAACTCTTCCAAATTATGAGGGGAGAAACAAAAACTGAAAAGAAACAGTAAGAAACGCATCATTACCTGCATTATATTGCTATTGAAAGTGCTTGAAAATTATTTACTAGTATGTGTGTGTATCAAAAGGACCCTCAAAATCTTTCGAATACTTTCTCCACTTTTCTTAGTTCCTGAACAATCTATAAACTAGTGATGAAGTATTTGATTATTGTTACCATTAAATAGGTTCGATGGTTTAGTTAATTAGAATGGAAAAGTGCTTAGCCGTAAGATATTCAAGCAACTTTGATATACAAAATCTTTCCAAGATCATTACAGTATATAATCCTATGACAATTTGTGGTTGGTTAATGTAAGAGGTATAGGTAACAACAGCTAAAATACCTTACAATTTATTTGCCCCTGTAGCGAAAACATCCTTCCATGCTCCCAATCCTAAGACTCCACCATTCAATAAAGCAAAATTTTGCTAAGAACTAGGTTTAGAATTATAAACTTTACAACCAATTCTGAAAGTGTATAATGGAAAGATCATGCAATCATATAAAAACACGTATACACGTACATCCATCTAAATGTGTGTGTTCATAACTATAGTTCTAGGAAGATAAAGTGTTCTACCTTTCTTATCTGAGCAATGTGGCCAATTACTTGTCGTTGGACTAAAGAACAGATTAGTTAGATCAATATTATTGCAAACCACTATTTAATTTGACTGCACAGTATCACATTCTTGCCTGTTATTGATGCAGTTCCACCTAGCATTGCATCCATCGCTTCAATAGTCTTTATAGACCAATGCAACACATGTAGTAAAATTCATACACGTAACAACAATTATTCATTAGATTATACATGTATGTGTATACATATACATACATGTATGTATATGTATATGTATATGTATAAACACGCGAACACACACACACACACATATATATATGTATGTATGTATGTGTATATATATATATATGTATGTGTGTGTGTGTATGTATGTATGTATGTGTGTGTGTGTATATGTATGTATGTGTGTGTGTGTATATGTATGTGTGTATATATGTATGTATGTGTGTATATATGTATGTATGTGTATATATATGTATGTATGTGTATATATATGTATGTATGTATGTGTTCATGTGTGTGTGCAGTTAAAAAAGAACCAACCCGGATTCCCTTACTGGTCATTGGAATAAAGAACTGATTAGTTAGATTGATATTATTGCAAATCACTATTTAATTTGGCTGCACAGTATCAAATTCTTGCCTTTTATTGATGCAGTTCCACCTAGCATTGCATCCATCATTTCAATAAAATCTCTGTAAAACAATGCAACGCCTGTAGTTAAATTCATACGTGCAACAACAATCATTCATTAGATTGTACACATACACATATATAAATATATACATACATACATATATGTGTGTGTGCATGCAGTTAAAAATGAACCAATATGGATTCCCTTAATGGTCGTTGGAATAAAGAACAGATTAGTTAGATCAATATTATCGCAAACTACTATTTAATTTCGCTGCGCAGAATCACATTCTTGCATGTTATTGATGCAGTTCCACCCAGCATTGCATCCATTTCTTCGATAAAGCCTTTATAGAATAATGAAAATTGTTGTTGCATGTATGAATTTAACTACAGGTGTTGCATTGTTCTATAAAGACAACAATTATTCATTAGATTTTACACACACGCACGTGTGTGTGTGTGTAAAATCTGCGTGTGTGTAAAATCTAATGAATAATTGTTGTTGCATGTATGAATTTAACTACAGGTGTGGCATTGTTCTATAAAAACTTTACTGAAGAAATGGATGCAATGCTGGGTGGAACTGCATCAGTAACAGGCAAGAATCTCATACACACACAGTGGCGGAGGTACACGTGAGCTGGGGTGGTCAAATGACCACATCAGGAATTATGAAAAAACTTGGTCTTCCTTTGTTTTAACATAAACATTGGACAAAATGTGTGTGTACACACTTACATTTTGGGTCTTTATGGAGTGCTAGAGCATCATATTTAAACAGTAATTTCATGTATTTCATTATATTTTCCCCTTCTTGTGGACAAATTGTATTGTTCGGTTCATGGCACTATACCCTCATAATTTTACGCCTTAGGACTTATCCAATCATCTCATCTTTATGATTTGTTGACAAAGAATTTCATTCTTTTTTCCCTCTTCTCAACGGCATTTGTTGTTATAAACTGTTCGAACGTACACATCAGAACAAGTACACTTCTACTTTAGTAAAGTGTTGATATAGTACTTTAAAATTATTACTGAACAAATTGATTCAAAATGATTGCATTATCTGTTTGAATGTAAATATAATATTTGTAACTTTGAATGACTGGCAAAAAAATTAAAGGGCAATAACTCTCGTTCTGAAAACATCAAATCTTGTTCAATTTGTGACCTCGCCAACTTCAATTTCGCTACGTCACTACATACATGTATATGTGCACACATGCATGTACGCACGCACACACGCACACATGCAGTTAAAAATGAACCGACCTGGATTCCCTGGAATAACGAGAATATGCAGCAAAGGTTCTTCTGACTGTACCTCAAGCAACTCCGTTGAAAAGCTGTAATCAAAAGTTGGACAATCTTACTTATTTATCGCCCAGAACTGCTTAAGGTCAATCTCAATTTTTGCAAGGCTATATCTATTAGAACGTTGAACCTCCTGCATTTACTAGGTGCACCCACTAATTCTTTTAAATTTCAATGACTAAAAACCCTTCACCTTACATTACTTGTTTTCAACTTCTATCACTAAATCCAATCTAAGTAATCCAAACAGCTTCAAAACTGATACAGCAAAATTGTTCAATTTTTTTTGCATCAGTATCACAGAATTTGAAGAATATGAAATTAAATCTGAATAACAAATGATATATTCATTTCTTTTTTATAAAAAGTATAAATTTTAAATTAGCAATCGTAATTGTGTAATAGGTTCTCACGTACAAGTCTTACATGTTACCACTCAAGGTCCCTGTAAAGTTCTTACATAATATTATGAAAGAACCTAGTAGCGTTCATACAGGACCGGTTTTAGGGCAAGGCTAGCTAGCCAACCGCCTTGAGCAACCCCCTTGACCAGGCAATCATGTTGTGAAAACTAGAAACAATCAAGTGATTAAATATAAAAAATATAAACGATGTTATACACAATATGTACATAACAATCTTCCGGTTATTTGGTTGGGCAACAAATTTATTGTGAAAGGTGAAGCAGGTTCAAGATTGTTAAATGACGAAAGTAGTGTTTTTCTAACAAGTTGCCTAGGGCAACTAGAACTAGAGATCTGGCCCTACGTATATGTAGCAATGGTTATCCATATCCTCATTTTGGTTTTAATACCTTCCTTTTAGGTTTTTATACTTCACTCTACTCATAATACCTTTTTATTCAAGATGTAAGGAAATAATTAGACAGTATCTAAAACAAAGGCAAATATTGATTTCAATCATCTCTAATACATAGGTGTGTTGAGGTACACAGTGTAGCCCACATTACCCAAATATTATATTGAAGCACTGCGTTGAACTTTACAATATAACACAAACATATTGGAGACATTGATATCACCTAAACACTAAACAGCCTTGTAACTAATTTCCGAAAGGAAAATTTGAATGCGTAGATAAAAAATTATCGACATCGATTGTCAAACAAACAGCTATCATCCATCTAAAATATATAAGTCGATTGGAACTTCAACTAAAATATAAACTCTAAAGAGATCGATGCAAAAATTAGCAAATAAAATCACATGATTGTAAAGCAACAAAAGGAAAAGGATTACCAAAAAAATGTAGAGAAAAGAGAAATCGCGGACCTAGGATTCCAGGCAGACAAGAATTGGGGAGGATTTAGGGTTCCAAGCACTTGAAGATTAAGGCTAGTTTAGGATAAGATAGAAATATTCATTAGGAATTTGATGGGGGTTTTCACGTATTTGGGTTTGATTTTTACAATTTTTTTTCCCCCTCTAGTCTGAAATCTATCTATCTATTAAATAATAGTACCTTAATTAATTATACAATTATCGCTATTCTTCTTCATTATCTCAAAGTCTTTATATTTTATTTCTAAAATAATGTGATTTACCATTTTACAATTATTTTGCTAAATTTTCCACACTATTCTACGTTCAAATTGGTTATTGTTATTGTTATAAACTTTAAATTACTTTTGTCATTTAGTTTCGGGTTCTATCTCCAGCCGACCCCAACTTGTTTGGAAATAATGGTTCTGTTGTTGTTGTATTCTGCATTCAAATTAAACTAATTGCATGATCCAAATTTTAAACTAATTGTTAAACTTAGTCGACTGATATTAATCATAAACCTAAAAAATGAAAGTTTCGGTATGTATACTACATCCACATCAACAAATTGGTTAGAAAAATTATTCAGATGCAAATACACACACACACACACACACACACACACACACATATATCACATAATATATGCTAATGACAACAATAAAGTTATTTTATTAATAAATGAATATATCATACATTGCACTATAAAATTCTATTAACTTCGTATACTTAATTTTACTTCTTTTTACAATTACGTTGAAACTCTTATCAATTATCTTCTAATATTTTACATTCAAATCCATATATTTAACTAATTATGCAGTCTTAATTTAAACTATTTAAATAAATATGGTTAACTAATATTCATTAATCCATGAAATAATCCTAAAAATACGAGAATTTCAATACATACAATATACATGGGAAAAAATGATAAAAATATATCTTCTTTATTCAGATATATGAAAAGTTATTTAAATCACCTAACATAAAAATATACATAGATAATACTAATCTTTTAATTCCTGATTCATTTATCTCAAAAAATTATTTACATAACATAATTTCATTTTGAACAACCTATAAAAGATAAATTTATATTTTACAACATTACAGATTACATCAATATTAGATTATATAAACATTCTCGCTTTCGACATGTTATCAAACCATACCCAACTCATAACTCAACTAAATGCTACATAATATTATTTTGCAATTATCATGACCCTTCTACAACAGTATAAAATATATGGTTAATTACAAGGATAAAATTATTTTAAAATGAAAACTAAATATGGATAAAAGTTCACATGTAGATAAACTAACCATAAGATCAATGCTCTTTTATATTACAATATGCATACAGCTCTTTCTCAATTTTCTTCAATGTTTACATTCGACTTCTTATATTTAATTAATTATGTTGACCATTAATTCAAATTATTTAAATAAATTCAATTATTTAAATAAATTCAATTATTTAATGTTCATTTATCCATTTATAATCCTTTGAAAAAGGTGCCAATTCAATATATATATAAATATATACAATAATCATATTAATAAATTGGTGAAGTTATCAATACACTCATACATATAAAAATATATATCACATAACATAAATTATTTTGTTATTAAGAGAAAAAAAAATATTTACATATACAGCATAATCAAATTTAATTTATAATATTTTTTTTGAGTTGGTACATTAAGTTTTACAGAGATATGTAGCTAGCAAAGATTGAATCCTCAACCTTATATCCGAGCATCGCATGTCATCTAAATTAATGATTAATATATCACGATAAATGTATCATATATTGCATAATAAGATATATTTTAGCAATAATTAAAATGTAAATACTACTTTTTAACAACATTGTTGTGTGCAATGCACGGGTTACACACTAGTGAAGAAAGGAAAGAATGAGAGGAGGAAAAGGTTACGTGTTTTTTATTTACCTGTCTATTACAGTAAAAAATGATTAATATCCTGCATAAGATAATATAGCGTGTTAGCTGTCCACGCACGTACGTTAAATATTTCATGTTTTTTTTCCGTTATTTTCACTAAAACCAACGTTGATTCCTCCTGTTTTAGCAGTGAGCGGAAGGAAATCAGAGCTTCTTAACAAGAATTATTAATGGCTTTTTGAAAACCTTTTATACTTTTTTTGGATTTAGGAAATCATTGTCATTTAGGAAGTTAAACGGATTTTAAAAATCCATTATCTTTAGTACTGACAAAGAGAAGTCCATGAACTGTTTTGAACGGTGTCTTTTGGAAATATCCAATTTATCGTTGCACTCATGTTGTTTTTGCTGCCTCTTCGTACCACGTCGTGTTTTGCATTTCTCTCCTAAATTTAAGAAACCTAAAATGCAGCAACTCTCATACCTCCTTGGATTTAGAACGTAGATCCGATTCCATACCCAACCCGATTCAACATCCACCATCTTCCCCAACATCTTCTCCCATGACCTGCCAATCGTTAGTCCACGGTGATTCCACATCCACCATCGGTTTGTATTATAACAGGTTTCGTTTTAAGCATGAAGTCAACGACCGATATCAAGAATTTAAAGTTCACCTACACTGGAATCGACGGCCGTCTGCCTCCCGGAGCGCCACTGTTGATCGAGGATTTCAACCTGCTGTTGTAGGCCGACGATCGGTGTGTCCTGGTCGGATCCAATAGCGCTGGTGAGTTTTGATTCTGAAATTCGGTGAATGGGGAGCATTAGATTTGAATTTGATGATAATGAGATCTTGTAGGAAAACAATGATTTTGAAAATTTTAGGTAGGAGGACTGGAGATGGTCAAGGTTTTGGGGAGGTTGGCATTTCATGATACATCGTTTACTTCATCTGGCAAACTGTCTTATTTGGATGAGAGCTTAGATATACATGTTTTTTATTTTTTTCGTGGATTACTATTTATTTAACGTTTGGAAGGTGCAAGCAATTGAAATGTGATACATTTGAAAGGGACATCGGTACAATCCTATATAATTAATTATACAAATGCACAATTTATAGTTTATAGATTTGGATGGCTTGGTAATAGATTTCACAATGATTGATAAATTTTATCATTTATATATTTCAACCTAAATTTTGCTACAGAGCCTAAAACGGTAGGGCATGTTAATGTGAAATTTAGAGGAAGCGGTCGATTTAAAACTTTTGATCTGGTGACTAATTATATAAATTGTAGGGTATTGTTGTGATTCTTATTATTATTGTAATTTTACAGTTTTCCTCGATCACCGTTTGTTGGCATTTTCAATTTTGTTCCATAATATTATTTCTACAATTTGTTTGCATTGTTCACTGTAATTTCAGTCAGTGGTTGTGCTAGAGACACTTTATTTGATTTTTGATTGTTCCGGTGTTTCTGGCAATTGGTCTGCTTCTACGTTCAAAACAGATTATACAAATTTCAAAGAGTACTTTCATTCAAGTGCACTTTACCTTATTGTTGTTTATGGCATGCTTAAAATTCATAGTTTAGATGCAGCCTAAAGTTTTGATACTAATATTACATGATTTATTGATTGTTGGTACCGATAACTGGCATCTATAATCACATAAGATAAACTGAACTTCAGTGAGGCATTCTTGATGTATATTGTATCACTAGAACATGGCACTCGACATAACAACACTACGCCTATTTTGTTGAATTTTTTTATCTTATACTTTGAATTTTCTATACAATTTTTTTTTTTCGCTTTTTGGTTTTTTTTAGAATTTAATGTATTGTTATGGATTTCAATATATAAAAGGCTAGAATTATTCTCTATTTTTAAAATATAGTTTTGCCTGTAATTTTGGAAATAATTTTAAGTTTGAATCTATTAATATGCAACAATTGGAAGCGGGGGTGAAGTAGTTACAGTATGGGTGGGATATTAACTATTTTTCTTATAATATTCCCTTCCGCTTTTATCTCCTTATTCTTAACTTACTCCTCTCCACTTTCAATACTTAATACTCCAACATTTTACTCTAAATAATATCATGTCTCCATTATTTACATTTTCATTGATATTAATTACTGTATCTAAATCTTTATTTTCTATTTTTGCCTGTAATTGTTTTGAATTGCAGATATTTCTCACTGATTTGTGATGTTTCACATGAATGTTGTTTATCTCTTTTTAAGCAATATAAGAAAACTATGTTTTGTTTACCTGAATTTTATATCTTGGTCCATTGTTTGCTTCACCTTACCAAATTTAGATGTCTAATACTCTTTGCTGGAGAGATGACTTGTACTGCTAACTCAAGTGATATTTTCTTACATCGTCTTTGAAATAAATGAATCCTTTCACACTAAGTACTGAATTTATTCATTGCAAATTTTTTCCAACTCTTCGTCCAGTATTAGAATTGTTGTGAAAAATTGGCAGTGCTTTGCGGAAGCTTATATCAACGGATCTTTGTCACCCAAATCACAAAGAGATAACTTGGACTAAAAATAAGACGGAATTGAAATTAAAAACAATAAGACAGGATATTCCACCCATACCACCCACTTTATTGATTCACCAAAATGTTTGTTTACGATTAATAGAACAAAGCTAAAATAAACAAAATACTATTGAATTAATAACCAAATTGAAAAAGGGAGCAAATATCTATATGGCTAAAATTGTTGGAGAAGAAGAACAAAGATGGAGAATATGGAGTTAGCAAATAGATTTTCCACCATACATTTACCCTCTCTTCTAGTCTCTATTTATATAATCAATTACCTAATGCTCAAGTTAACATTAGATGGCAAAAATTAATTTGATTAGCCAATTAGAGAAAGAAATAAACATACTCAACATGCCTATTAATTAGGGGAAACAAAATCTTCTCTTTCTTTCTTTTGCATATTTCTTTCCCTCTGTTTGTGATTTTGTATCACCAAAATTTAACACTCCACCTTGATGCAAAATCACATATCTCCAACATATCAAACATGCCATATCTAGATCTATCACAACTCCATTTATCTCGATCATACCAAATTACAAACCTCTACCACCGAATGCAAATGATGCATCTCCCACATGAGGTGCACCACACAAATCTGGTCTCAAAAACGTTTGTAACACCACAAAGATCTCCGCCTTGTCTTTGTGGATTTTACAACTCGACACCCGTCTATCACTCGATCTGAGCTCATTACTTGATCACTATCGATCCTCCGATCATCATCAACATGAAGACCCCAGCCTAAAATGTGATCCTCAATGCTAGAATCATAAGCAGTGACCACATTAACCTCTCCACCTTGTTGTGGACTAGGTTCTTCAACCGTCACTCGCTTTCCATAGTCGACTATAGAACCAACCAAGCTATAAAGGTTTCCTTCTTCCAATACTCCTCTTATCCTTACACGACCACCTTTCTTCACTCTCAAAACTCCACCTTGAATCTCATAAGTGCAACCACGGCGATCCAACTGACCGAGAGAAATAAGATTATGCGAACAAGTGGGTACATGTCTCACTCCAGAGACTTCTCTAAGCACACCATCATGCATACGAAACCGGATAGATCCAATACCACAAATCGGTAGCTCTTCTCCATTGGCTGTCCTAATCATGTCAACAATCTTCTCATAAGAAGAAAAACAATTCACATCTCTACAAATGTGAAAACTGGCTCCCGAATCCATCTTCCAAGGCTTATTTTCACTAAAGAGGACATCATAAGAAGCATCACTATCGGTACCTTCCGCAAAAGCTGCATGTGCATCACTACTAGTATCACCGTGCGCAGCCTTTTTCTGATCTCTTTTATAAGTATAACACTTGCTGCGTATGTGACCTTTCTTATTACAATAATGACAAGTGATGACACCTTTACCATTAGCATCCTTCTTCTTCTAAATTGTATCTTTCTTCGAGTCTCTTGCCACCATAGCCTCACTTTGAATTGATTTCATACCTGATCCTTTTCTTCTAAGCTCCTCATTCAAAAGACTGCTTCGAACAGTTTCCAAAGAGATAGTTCCATTAGCATTGGAATTACTCAATGAAACAACCAAAGTTTTCCAACTTTTTGAAAGCGAACTCATCAATAAAAAAGCCTGTACCCATCATCAAAATTGACCTTCATATTTGCCAATTGGTTTATTACATCCTGAGATTCATTCAAATGCTCTACAACAGACTTCTCTTCATCTAATCTCAGTTATATCAACTTTCGAACCAGAAAAGCCTTACTAGTAGCACTCTTTGACTCATATAAAGATACCAACTTATCCCACAAAGCCTTTGCAGATTCACAACTAGCCACATGATGGAAAACTGAATCATCAAGATATTGGCGAATCAAAGCAATCGCCTTCTTATCCATCTTCTTCCATTTTCCCTCATCTACATTAGAGGGCTTCTTTCCATCTCCATCAATCGGATCATGAAGATCATTGAGGTACAGAACATCCTCCATTCTAGGCTTCCAAATACCCCAATTCTTCCCATCCAAAATAGCCATATTCGAAAACGAAATCATATCCGACATCAATAATTTTTCAATCCAAAATTACTCTAAGCTTTGCGATGATCTGTGCTCTGATACCAATCTATTGTGAAAAATTGGCAGCGCTTTGCGGAAGCTTATATCAATGGATCTTTGTCACCCAAATCACAAAGAGATAACTTGAATTAAAAATAAGACGGAATTGAAATTAAAAGCAATAAGACATGATATTCCACCCAACCACCCACTTTATTGATTCACCAAATTTTTTGTTTACAATTAATAGAACAAAGCTAAAATAAACAAAATACTATTGAATTAATAACCAAATTGAGAAAGGGAGCAAATATCTATATGGCTAAAATTGTTGGAGAAGAAGAACAAAGATGGAGAACATGGAATTAGCAAGTAGATATTCCACCATACATTTACCCTCTCTTCTAGTCTCTATTTATATCAATTACTTAATGACCAAGCTAACATTAGATGACAAAAAATAATTTGATTAGCCAATTAGAGAAAGAAATAAACATACTCAATATGCCTATTAATTAAGGGAAACAAAATCTTCTCTTTTTTTCTTTTGCATATTTCTTTCCCTCTATTTGTGATTTTGTATAACCAAAATTTAACGAGAATAACCTTTGTATGCATTCCCATGCTTACTTGAAGCTGCAAATTTTGCTATGCAAATTGAAAGACATTATGTTAGCAAGTCTTCTTTGCTTTTGTCTTAAAGGCCAGTACATTCATTGATGTGTGAGAACTTTTTTATATAATACTTTGGACAGAGCCTTAGGAGTTAGGGCATTTATTAGTTAATCGGATGATTCAAAACAAATTGAGAATCTTACTGGACTTGCAACTTTCAACAATGGCTGTTATAACCATATTATATGTACGTATAGAACATGTCAAATTCATAGATTTGATCCATGTGGACCTCAGCTGTGATGAAATTTACTCCCATACATGATCTGTAAATGCAAAATGAATGCTTAGAATATGTAAAATCAATATATTTTTTAGTATCAATATTGTTCAATCACTTTATAGAATGTGGTTTTATGACCTCGAATCAACAGAAATTGCTTGGCCTTATTCCTAATTTGTTAAAAACTAATTTAGTAATCCATCTTTCCTTTTTTAGTCAGTATTAGCTTAATGTTCTTTGTAATTTTCCATAAGAAGCATAAAAGTTAGTTGTAGCAATTTGATCTGACTTACAAAAACATGTATGCAACTGTATGGATTTTCAATTCAATTCACATGTATATTTTTCGGTTTCTATAAGATTCTCTAGTAAAAAGCAATATGATGCCCGATCTGTTTGTAGGCAACTCAAAATAAACATAAGTTTTATGAGGTGATGGTTCTTAATCCATGATGATTTTCTCTCTTCTCAAAATAGCAAGTGAAACAATGCCACATGAGTATAGATGCATAGGAATTGGGAGTAGGTTATACATGAAGGAATATTGAAAGTTGACTACATATATGTGCTCTACTAACCCCCAAGGTAGAACAGTGGTTAGGACATGCGGCGGTCACCTTAAAGTTCGAGGGTTCACGTAACGTTCTAGTTTTTAAGCCAAATTTAATTTAATAATTAATATGAATTTTTGGAATTAAATTGTGAATTACTTTGATATTTTTCCAAAGTAAATAGGATATGTGTTGTTTATATATATAAATAGATTATAAATAGAAAATTTTGATTTGAAATTCAAAAATAAATATCTTATAAATAAATTGGATCTAAAACTCTATATTTTAAAATTAAAAAATTTTATTTTCATATATATATATATATATATATAATTTGGAAGTTATATTTTGAATTTAATATAATAATCAAGAGCTAATTAAGGGTTAAAATCTATATTTTAAAACTTATATATAATACACATATGTGTTTATTTATTTATGTAATTAAATTTTAAATCATTTTCTAAAGGTTATATAAATATATATAAATAAAAGAAAATGTATATAGATAAATATTTATTTGTTTAAAAGGTATAATAGTTTTGGTTAAAATAAAAATTTCTAAAAAGGTTTATATGCTTTCTTTTAAAATTTTATATATGAATAAATAAAGTTTGTGTATATATATAAATATAAAACATAAATTGATAAAAAGAAATGTATTTATCTAAAATTAAAAATATAAGGTAAATATATTATAAAAAATTATATAAAAAAATGATAAATACATGCAATTTACAAGTGTAAACCCTTTATAATGCAAAATGACATTTTTAAGATAAAATACTTGCATTTAAACATTTGTAGCTCATGTGTGCCATGAATTAACAAGTGGAAAATATGTTTTCTTTTAAAATTGTAATGTAAATAAATATCAAAGTGTTTAAACAGGCTTCATTTTTTTTCTTCGCTCCTCGATCTTCTTTTCATATTTCAAAAGAAAATAAAAACCCGAAACGAACTAAAATCAAACTTCAGCTTCAACTGAAGCAAAATTCAAATTCAACTAGAAAAAAGAAAATCAAATAGTAAAACTGTTTTCAACCTGAAGCTAAAATTCAGATCATCTCAAAAACAAGTTCAGTTCAAACTCAATTTAAACAACAAATAAGTACAAATCAAATTCTAAGTAGCAGATCAATATCAAGCAACGATCAATCAAGAAACAATTTCCTGTTTCAAATACAAGATCAACTAACAATACCCAGGCTTCTCTGCTCAAAAACTGTGAGTAAACTACTTTTATAAAAGTTTAAATCTGTTTTTAACCTGATAAATTGTAGATGTAATGATGTGAAATTCTTTGCATCATTGTTTAAGTATGATTTCAGGTATATAGGTTGATGTTTATATGTGCATGTCTGTGTATATGCAAGTATATATTTCTCTGTTGAAATACAGGTTCAAATCCACTAAATAAATTCAATCTCTCTTTATACAATCAATTTTAGGTTACGATCTCTAAATGAAAAATGATTGTAATAATGTAATATCAATTTTAAAAATGGTTTCAAGTGGTTATGTTGGGTATTCATTTCAAAAAGGATAAATTATAGTGGTGATCTAAAAATAAGTCAGAAATCGATCATCTGGATTTCAAGTTTTGATCATACAAACTGATTCGCATTAGAAAGGGATGAATTTTAATATAGAAATCAAGATTCCTAAGTTTGGGGATGTTGAGAAATTTTGAGTTGAATGAGTTTTGGTTTTTCATCGATTTCCGATGAACGGCGAGAAGATGTTCGTCGTGCTCAAGGCTGAAGGTTGATCAGGCATCGATGGTCAGAGGAAAAATGGCCGCAAGTTTTATAAGCGACTGTGATGGCGAAGCGGTGTCGATTTAGGGTTTAATGTCTTAGTTTGGTCGATGTTGGTTCTCGAGTTCGTACGACGTCGTGAGTGGATCGAACCAGGGGGAATCAAAGCAGGAGACTGCGGCGGAGGTTCAGGTGTGATCGCGAGGTTCCTCATGGACATAGGTGGCGGCACGAGTCGATTTTTTCGATCGAGCTTTGGGTTCCAGTGGTGTCGTATAGCTCGATTTTGATTTTTGGCATAATTAACGGAGCTGGGTGGTCGTTTGGTTTAAGATGATCATCGGGGACTTGCGGGTGATCTCGGCGAGGATCGGAGGTGGTCGGATTGCTGGCACACGTGTATGTTTGTGTCTGTGAGAGATTGTGATGTTTGGGGAAGAAAGGAGATGCTCGGGTCGGGCTCGAGATCGAAGGTGAGTTGTCTCAAGAAAAGAAGAGTGCAAGTGATTCGAGTGATTTCTCGGGTTTGGTTCGGGGAAAGGTTGTGTTTGGCTCGGGTTTATTTAACTTGATGATTTAACAAGTTTTAAAAGTTATTAAAAGATTAAGTTTTCAAGCAACTTAAACAAAGTTTTAAAGAATATTTAAATGTATAAGTTTTCAAAAGAACAATAATCATGTTTTCAAAATAAATTTATTAAACAAGTTTTTGAACAAATTTCAAAGGTTAAATTTTAAGTTAAATGTTTTAAAATTGTTTTGGTTTATGTAATTATACATATAGGGTTAATTTTGTAATTAATTTCCTTAGTGATTTCAAATGTAATAAGATGATGTAATTAAGTAAGTGATTAAGGTTAAATGTATTAACTTTGATTAATAAAAAGTCTCAAGTGATTTTTGTATGTTAATAACAATATTTATTTCAAGCATTTAATTTAATAAGATCTAAATGGTAATAAATTAATTAACTAAGATAAATGGATTATCTTTAATTAATACACTACAAGGGGAAAACCATTTTCCGACGCCTTGAAACCGTCGGCGGCCGTCGGAATAAGCATCAGAAATTTCATCGTCGGGAAGCAGTGTTTCCGACGGCTTTCGACGAAGCTCGCCGTAGCATTTCCGGCTGCTTTCGACATGTTCCGATGGCTCCCGACTACTGTCGGAAGCCATCGGAATCCGTCGGCGAAAATGATCTGAAAGCCGTCGGAGACCGTCGGAAGCCGTCGAAAATATGATACCTGCACGCCGTCGGGAGCCGTCGTGAATCTACAGATTTTTTTTTACTTCTGCAACGATACTGCCTTCCATCCATGTTTCACATACAAACACTATTCCACCAATACTACAGAATCCAGTATATAATATTCCAATCAAAAATCAAAAATCAAAAACCAAACTATACGCAATTCACCAAACAAAAAAAAAAATTAAGTCAACACAAATCATCATCCCAAACTAATATACAATACATAATAATATCCAAAACAGTAAATGTTCTATCAATACATACATCCACAACATCCCCAACATCCATATAATTTTAAGTGTAGCAGAACATAGTACGCAAAACCAACAAGTACCTCTACCATCTACCAAATCGTACAAAGCAGAAAAAACTTATCGACCAAAGCACTTAATCAATCTCCTTCAGAACCTAAAAAGCAGAGGAAGGGAAGCGGCCACCATACTGCTGCATGTACTCGGCGATACGCTGGTCTAGCAACTGTGTCATCTCTATGGCCTGCCGACAGTTCAGCTCCTCCAGCTGCGCCACTCTAGCCCGCAAATCTTCGATATCTGCTAGATCGATCCGAGCTCTACTCTGCCTACCCCGTCTCTGACTGATGGCATGTAATAAATATTTAATTTAGTTGTGTGGTCTCTATAAGTGTATGTGCAGGTATGTGAATGATTAACAACGTGATAATGTTATTTAATTTAGTTTATGATGTTTATGTAAGTGTATGTAAGTATATGTGCAAGTTGATAACATTTTAGATTGTGGTAATACCAAATAACTATAGTGACAAGATTGTTGATTTATATTTTGAATTAATATAACTTTCGAACATTTTAGCATAAGTAAATTAACTATAGGGAAGGATGAGAGCAATAAATTTAAAATTACTCCTTGATTGCCAATATATTATGTATTTACCACTTGATTGCCAAATCCGTATCATCTGTCATACTCCGATGGATCCATAACTGACTCAAAAATAGCATCCTCCTCATCCATCGTCAGCTGATCTTGACCCGTATCAGCAAGGAGTTTCTGGCACTGCTCCATAAACTTTTCCTTCATTAATACATTAATACCATCATATCTTATTTCATTATTTTTTGACAAGTAGAACAATTATTACTAATACTGCATAAAATGAAATATGCTTACGTGGCTCTTATTAGATTTATCGTCATGCCATGTATACGAAATCGTCTCCTCTGGATTTACATGCTCGATAGCATGCGTACGAGTGAACACGTCCATATAGCTCACGGGCCCATGCGCCTCAGCGTTCTGAACTTGATTTTTACACACAATTATTGTACATTTAAAATTATATAGAACAAACTATTTAAAAAATGCATTCGGTAAATTTACCAACTCCTGCCGATACTGCTGAAATGACTTCGACTCTCCACGATGAGTGACAGGATTTTTATTTCTATTTGCAGAGTTTCTTTCCAACTCTGTCTGTACATTCAAAAGTTGATACATTATTTATCGATCATGTATTTTTTGATATTTACTACCAGTCAAATAATTTAAAAAAAAAATTAGTATACTTGCCTTCGCTGTGTCGGTTTCCAGTTTCCCAACCATGCTTGCCATACGCTCTCTCCCATCCAACGTGGTCTCTTACCCAATTTCTTTAGTTCGGATATCGAGTCCCTATAGTTTTTGCGCATCTTCTTCATCCAATATTCCCGTGCCAACTGCATATCATTCGCTGAATGTCTATCTCAGCCTGTGTTTCACGATAAAAAGCAAAAAGAATATTAAACTGTAAACGATAAACGGTAAAAAAAAATGACAAAAATGAATTAAAAAAGAAAAAATAGAAAAATATACTTACTAGGACATCTTATCAAATACATTTTAATGAGTGGGGAGGGATGTTATCCCACTTCGGCCAACAAGCACTCATCCTGCTCCTATAAGACGCTCTAGAAACATTCAACACGACCTTCGAGGGAAGTAGGTCAATCCTCCTGTTTTTAAATATGATACATATAAGTATGTACGTATATCAAAAAAAAAATAAGATGATGAATGAAATTTAATTCTTACCCCTCTACTCTAGGTACTAAACAAACGACAGGATGCTGTGGTACTTGTGATGGACCACTGCCGTCGCCTCCTAATCGGGAAGAGCTCCTACCTCTAGACGGCATTAGGTAAACCTGTGACATATATACACATCATTTCAAAACAGAATAATAACATGATAATGAAATATATTTCATACGTAAATGAATACATCAACGATATAAACTACTAAATTAATGACTTAAATGGAAATAGAAATGGAAGTGTGTTATACCTGATTCATAATGGGTCTCATGTTCCGACGATTCGCAGATTACATTGCACTTTTAATAATAATTGCTAAATAAATGATAAATGATATAAAACATATAAACAATGGTAAACGTATAGATTTGTTTCATAGTTACATCCATTTCATATTACATCAAGAATCCAACATAGCTACATCAACTGCAAAAAAATCAAATTCGGATTTTTATCAATCATCATGGTCTTCTGATTCAGATTCGGTCTCGTTTTCTACGATATTTTCCTCTACACTGTCAAACATTTCTACCAAAACATTTTATTCATCGATCAAAGGACCAAAATCTGTATGATCGTCTGTAATTATTATTTCGTTATTTTCCTCAAGATCTTCCTGATAAGCTTGTTCGTCTGGAATATCCTTCCCATCGAATATAAATCTGGTCTTTATTTTCAAAAACTGCAGACCAATCTGCTTTATCTCTTTTCAGAGACGAATAAGGAGCATAATACACTTGTAATGCTTGTTTGGCTAGTACAAAAGGATCATGCTTATGATCGTGCGATGTATGCTTTATTTCGATAAGATTATAATCATTGTGTACATTAATTACAGAACCTTAAACATTGCTAAACCAAATGCATCTAAATAGAAACACATCCTCCGCGGGTCGTGAGAAATATGTCAGTTGCAAAATTTGTATTAGAACGCCATAAAAATCATTTATGTGATTTTCTAGATCGTCGCTACCTTTAACAAATACACCAGCATTATTCGTTAATTTTTCTGCACCGTGTTTTTTGGTGTTAAATTTATATCCATTGACGAAATATATTGGATATGACTTAACCACTCTTTTTGGTCCCATCTCAAGATGTTTTAACCCTTCGTCAACAACACAATTTCTTGGCTCATAAACGTAATTTGAAAACCAACTGGAAAATTCTTTACTGAGATCTCCGTTCGAATGTTCACGTTCATAAACACTGTACATAATCATTACATTAGGTTATACAAGCGCATGCATTATAGAAAAGAATAAAAAAAATTATTATTTCAGATTACCTAATAAACGGTGCAATCTCAGCAAAATTTAGAAGAATATAAGTGTGTGCTACATGAAGATCTCTATTGTCTAGCCATATTTCTTCACATTTTCCAGAAGGCCGATCATGTTGTCTAAAAATAGATAACATTGCTTGAGAGGACTCTTGTTCGTCGCCATCGTTATTACGAGGAACACTTTCAAATGATATATCGACATGGTCACTGAAATAGTAAGAGAAAAAGAACGAAGCTTCTTCTTCGATGTAAGATTTACATATCGAACCTTCAACTCGTGTTTTTTTGCCTCACTTTTTTCTTCAGATGATTTAGATATCTATGCAAAATTAGTTTACATTAACTTCATCTTTCAAATGCAATTAAATTACGTAATAACATATTACATACCTCTCAAATGGATACATCCATCCATATTGAAAAGGACCTCGAAGTCGTGCTTCAGATGGGAGATGAACATGTAAATGTTCCATTACATTAAAAAAACCTGGCGAAAATATTTTCTCTAATCTGCAGAGCAATATAGGAATATCTACTTCAAGTTTACGTAAACATTGCACTTTTAAAGTAGTCGAACAAAGCTCTTCGTAAAACATACCAAGTTCCGTTACAACCTTCCAAACTTTTAACGGCAGTAGTTCTTTGAACATAACGGGTAATAAATTTTCCATCATTATGTTACAGTCGTGGCTTTTCATTTCGCTCAATCTACCATCTTTAAAGTCAATACATCTACGAAGATTTGATGATATCCCATCAGGAAATCTTAACCCTTACACCCATTTTAACACAACTTTAACTTAATTATTATCTAATTCGTAACATGCTTTGGGTTTTTTACTGTCATTTGGTTTCATAAGAAGCTCGGGACATTTGCATAATTCTTTTATATCGCGTCTTGATTTCAAATCATCCTTCGTCTTACCTTTCACGTTCAAAACTGTGTTAAAAACATTATCAAATACATTTTTCTCACTGTGCATCACGTCTATATTATGACGAAGCAGAAGATGTTTCCAATATGGAAACTCCCAAAAAATACTTTGTTTGCACCAGTTATGAACAATCGATTTGCCTTCAATTTCTGTTTGCACTCCAATTTCATATGTCTTGGGATAGTCTCTAACAAGTTCATATATGTTTTCGCTTGACCATATCGTTAGTTGTTGTCTAGTTTCTACTCTATTAGCTAAAAAGTTTTTCTTGTCTCCTCTGAAGGGATGATTTACATGGAGAAAATATCGATGACAGTCAAACCATGAAATTTTCTTACCATGAGGTAAAGAAAATGCTCGTGTTTCATCCATACAATATCGACATGCTAAGCGGCCGGTAGTACTCCATCCTGAAAGCATTGCATAGGCAGAAAAATCATTTATAGTCCACAACAAAGAAGCAAACATATGAAAAAATTTCTTCTTAGACACATCGTATGTTTCTACTCCTTCGTTCCACGGTACTTTTAACTCCTCAATCAACGGTTGTAAATATACATCGATTCCTTGTGTCGGATCGTCGGGTCCAGGAACGACAATAGTAAAAAACATATATTGCATTTTCGTACACATCTATGGAGGTAAATTATATGGTGTGACGATAATGGGCCATGATGAATATTTAGAACCAAATTGAGAAAATGGAAAAAACCATCCGTACATAATCCAAATCTAACATTTCGACTTTCCGCTGCAAAATTTGAATACGTTTTATCGAAATGCTTCCATGCTTCTCATCGACCGGATGTGCCAACGTACCCTCTTCTTCCATTCTCACACTATGCCATCTCATATTAGATGCAGTTACAGAAGATGCATATAATCTTTGAAGCCTTGGAGTGATCGGTAAGTAATGCATATGCTTATATGAAACTTCTTTCCCCTTCTTTTTTCTAGGTTTGTATCTCTCCTGATTACAAATTTTACAATTTCTAAGTTTTGCGTCTTCTTTCCAAATCAACATGCCGCCTTTTAAACATGTATCTATTTTCTGATAAAGTAAACCAAAAGCCGACATAAGTTTTTTAACTTCATAGTGATTTTCACACATTAGATTATCGGACGGCATATGTCTTTTTGCGGCTTATACAACAGCCGTAAACCCAACTTCAGTGATATTGTATTTTGACTTCATCGCAATGTATTCTGCGATTACTGACAGCTGAGTGCCGCTTTTACAACCATCCCAAATAGGTTTCTTAGCAGCATCTAGTAAATCATAATTTTTTTCGCTGCAATATTTGGTTCTTCAACATTTCCATCATTGTCACCAACTTCAACCATAGGAAACATTGATCGTGCTGCATCTTCGACCATTTTTCTATATGGGTCGTCGTAACTACTTCGTTAATGACACTTTCAGACTCTACACAAGTATTAGCTACAACTTCTCTATACCGATCTCAAACATAATACTCAGGTATGAAACCGTTTTGGCACAAATGAACTTTCACAATATCTGCTAACAAATACTTTAAATGTCTACACCTACTACACGGACAACGAATTTCTGGATCGTTTCCATTATTAATTAAAGCGAATTCGACAAATATGTTTATACCATTATAAAAATCTTCTTTTATTGAGCCTCTCAATCCTTTTCTTTGGTACATCCATCTCCTCCGATCAAGAAAATAATCAATCATTTTTCCTATTTGAGAAAATGAGTCACAAATTCAAAATTTAATATTTATTTTCAAGAATACAAATTCGAAAGATATTATTTTCATGGTCGTACAATATTTGAATTTAAAGCACTATTTCACAAATTAAAAAAATACTTTCAAATATGACACATTTTATTTTTTAACGTATCGATACAAAATTTTGTACAAAAAAATATTTTTTCCAATGGTTAGACATCCTGCTTCTCACTACAAACACAGCAAGCATTTATATTTCGTATATTACTTTGTCTCAAATGATTCAACAAAATTTCGGCAGCATTTCTCTTTTGTTTCCCTGCATTGTACACAAATGCGTGTACGTAGTAAACAAAAAAGAAAAGTTAGGCCGAAATTTTATGAACCGTTTAAGATGAAGTAATATACAAAATGTAAATGCTTACTGTGTTCATAACTTATCCAATACAGGGACAAATCCAACAAACATTGTACTAGATGAATATAAATGGTCGTTTTTTGAAAAAAAACAACTATTTATATAGTGATCATGGACAACACTCGTTAGACGGGACCAAAAATCATTTCACGAAAATATACAGTTTTACTAACTGTCCACAGTTACAAAAATATATTTTAATTTAACACATTTATTCGACGTATTACATCAACTTAAGACTGGTGCAACATTTTTGTCATTTTTAAATACACACAATTATAATTTAGACTCATGCATTTTTTGGGTTGCATTAGTCAATACGTGCATAATATAATACTCCTAGCTCGTTCATTCATTTTACCTTATTCCAACTAACATAATACAATGATAGCAGCGCTATATACATATAAAATCGTAGAATCAACGCATACACAACGATTTACATATACACGAACAACCATAAATTATACATGTTTTTCACAATTTCACGATAAAAGATGAAATAAGTATACCATGGAATGCTAGAAACTATTATCACACTATTGGAAACAATTTCAATCACCATTTAGCTCTAATTTGTCATCTTATGCAAATCTACAAATAGGGTGAAAATTGAATTTTTCGTGAAAATAAAAGATTATACCTGAGCTAGAAAGCAAGAGAGGTTGAATTCGTAGCCGGGGAGGATGCAAAAACACGGAATTGGTGATTGGAGGCTTGGGGGATGGAATTTGGGGTTTTAGAAATGAAATTAGGGTATGCTGGAATGAGGAAGAAAGGCTCGGCTGAAGCCTGTAATTCGCGATTTTTCGACGGCCGCCGACGGCCCGTCGGAATCCGTCAGAAATAAGCCTTCGAGAGCCGTCGCCCTACCATGTCGGTTTTTGAGCATTTTCTAGTAGTGATAAAGGTCTTAAGTGATTAAAGGATCATTAATTAGTAATTAAAGAATAATTACTTAATGTATTTAACTAAAGCATAATTAATTGATGTAAGTAACTAAGGATAATTACTCAATGTAATTAATTAGAGGATTAATTACTTAATGTAAGGATTAATTAATTTATGTAATTAATTAAAGGGTTAGTTAATTAATTTAAGTAATTATAAGGGTAATTAATTACTTAAAGGTTAATTACTTAATGAAAGTAATTAAAGGATTAATTAATTAATAATTAGGATTAGTTTATTAATGAAATTGAGGGATCATAAATTAATGCAATTAATATAATTAATTAAATAAATAAAATCAATTAAGGGTTAATTAATTAAAGGTAAATCTTTTGTTAAAAGATTAAAAAATGGAAGTAATTAAAAGGTTAATTTGTTAATGAAATTAATTAAGGGTAAATTATTTAATTAGCAATTAAAGGTTAATTACTTAATAATTGAAGAATAATTAATTAATGATTAAAGGTTAATTAATCAAGTGATTAAAGGATAATTACTTAATGTAAGTAATTAAAGGGTTAATTTGTTAATAATTTAGGGTTAATTAATTAATGTAATTAATTTGAGGTTAATTAATTTATATGATTAATTAAGGGATAATTAATTGAGGATAATTAATCAATATGGGTAATTAAGGATGATTAATTAATTTTCATTAATTAATTAATATAATAAAAAAGGGTTTGTAGTTAACTGATGTTAATTAATCAGGTTTAGGTGATTAATTCATAAGTAATTAATTTATTTTGAGTTAATTAAATTAATTACAAATCAGGTGATTAATTAATCTTGCTTATGGATGATTGGATTATATTGAATGCCTTGAGTTGTTTGTTATCTCTGATATGTTTTGTGATGTGAATTGTTTTGGATTGAGCCGTGAACTGGGATTTATTTATCTTTGATGAATTTACTTGTTTATCTATGAATGAAAGAAAAGCGTTATAGGATTATACCGCTTATTGATATTGTTGTGCTTGGATTTACGATGGTTGTGATATTTTATTGTTGTATGCAAAACCCCTACACACATCACACACACAAATATGGATTTCACGGGAAATTGGTTAAGTCACGGGTATTTTGAATTTAATATTATTCTATTTAAAAGTTGAATTTTGAATCCAAAATGGTTTGGAAGTGGAATTGAGTTGAATATGAAAAACTTTTGAAAAGGAAGTTTTGTGATTAAATATATTTTGGGAATTTAAATTAACTCAAATAGAGCTTGCCGAAAGTACGGCAGTTCGCTGATATTTCGATTTATATTTTAAAAGGCTATAACTTGAGCAAATTTGATCGGATTTTTCTGAAACGAAAAGCCTTTGTTTTCAAATGATAACAGCTTTCATATTAAGAAAGAATTTCCAGTTTTTGTTGAAAGGATTTCAAGTTATGGGGGAATCAAATTTGAAATGGAAATATTTTTGAAAGCTATGAATGAATCTTTGTTAAAGGTTTGGTAAGCCTTGTTTCAAATTGAAGAGGATCTTATAGATGGATCTTTAGTTTAAAAAATTAAAACGGAAATTTGTTTAAACCATTCGAAAGGAAAGGTTTTGGGGAAAAAGTTGTGACTTAACTAAGATCCGAATGTATCCATATGTTATTAAATAAGTGCTCATTATTCCGTTAAGCCGGGATATGACATTTGTCATAAAACGCATTCCGAATAATGATACGACGAAATGGATTGCATTTAAAGACGGTGGTTGAAGACCATGTACTTTCAAAAACGAAAGGATTACCTGTCGAATGTCTCTGCACCGAGTGGCCCTGATATAGATGTTTTGATTACCCTATGTGATGGGGAGTGCGGAGGTGATAGGGAATGTTTGGATTTGCAAGGACTTTTTCCTTAATTGGATGAAGTGCCTTCGGTTCCATTCAGACCCAGGATGGACTTGTATGGATGTATGTCTGACGTTACAATTTGAGATGTAAAGCTGGTTTCTACCAAATACATTTCTATTTGGTGGTGGAGAATTTATTATCTTAACTTAACACCCTTCTTTGAGACGTACGAGCTCAGAGGTTATGTAATTGATGGTTACTAGTGATATATTCCCAATTTCGTAATGTGACATGCTAAGTGCTGATCATTAGTTGATCGAGCATGGCTTTTGTGAAAAGTGTAGCTTTGTGGGATGAGACTTCATCGAACCTCACACCCCGGAAATGGTCGAAATAGAAAGGATGCAACAAGGTTACGGGGGTCGCATCCCTTAGGTTTATGTGCATTTTCTTCTGGATAAAAAGTGATATCATGGTATGGAGCCCAGATATTTAACTTATGTGGTTGATGAATATTTTTGGTGAGGCCTCGGTAAAGGTCGGTGACGACCGGAGGACGGCATACTCGTGACAGTTAGTTACCTAGTTACAGAGGTAATCCGGCCTTGTGTTGGCAGAGATCCAGTTAGGTTCTCGGAGCGTCCCTCTAGAGGCGTACCCATTCGGAAAGAAAGTTCCATAGCCTTGACCATTTGTTGGAAATCCAATCACCCAGTACGAGCCCTGTATGGTTTTCAGTTGTATAACCTGCCACCTCAGGTGGTAGCTATAGTAGGCATAATATAATGGTACCTATGCTGGCTAAGATTAATATTATACTTTTCAAAATATATTTTTTCACACTATGCACTAATAATAATATCAAAAGGATTTTCGCGTATCAAGCATTTTTGACTGCTTTTAGGAGAAATCTTCTCCAAGTGTGCGATTGCATTATGTGTGTGCCGGGAGGCCTTATGGTAGTTTCATTTTCCAAAAAGCATAGCGAATTTCTTTTTATTTCTTTTTGTATAAACAACTATTTTTGTTTGCTCACACCAATCGCACATTGACCTGGAGTTTATTGTTCCCTTATCTAAACTCTGGGTGCCCATAATTTTCCACACGGTCATCCTAGAGTCAGGTTATCAGATAATCAGCTAGTAGGTGTAGATTTTTGAAGTCGTTGAAGTCTTTGGTTTGGGATCCCATCGGCTATATTGCAGCATGATTGTGGTTCGAGCTTTTTGATTTGGAGCTTTGGCAATGAAGATGTTATTTTCCGCTGCTGTTGTTGTTGTTTTCCACTGCTATATTTTTTCGCTATTGTATATATTTCTGATAATGTTGATCACTTCATATTGTATCATTGTTGTAATCTACTATTGTGTATCAATAAAATTCTTTCTGTTTCCGCTGTGTTGTTATCACCTAATATGTTATAAGCTCCGACGAACCAGACTCCAACATTTGAATTCCGGCATTCGAATACGGTTGATGTATTGGATGCCGATTTTCGAGCGCTGGAATTAGGGTCGTCACAAGTGGTATCAAAGCTAAAGGTTGAGTAAGAACTTTAGCTATTGGAGTATAACTCATTAGGTGACTTGTTAGAGATAGGGTTACAAATGCCCTAGAATGAGTATATCCCTAAGATATCCGTTCGTATGCTTAGATCAATTCTCTCACTGTTCACTGATAGTGAGAATGAGTGTAACAAGAGGACGAGGTAAGGGACAAGGGAGTACCACTACAAATGGTTAATACCCTGCAACAAAAAGGAACAACTTTTCCATCCTCCTCCTTTGATCATCATCCAATTTCAATTCTTTGATGGCTTCCTTGCAGCTACAAGAAGAAGTTTTGGTATTGTAAGAGACCATTACTTTGTCCGTATGGGTGGATGAGTTTCATAGGATAATTCAAGCAAGTATTTGAGCAGCATTATATGCCTTTCGCTAGTATTTCCAGGATGTATTAAGAAATGACCTTACTTCTTACCCAATTTTCTTATTTAGAATAAAATTTTTAGAATTCTATTCAACACTAGAGCCACATATAGTTTTATTTTCCAGCAAACCGTAGAAGAGTTAAATCTTAAAACCCGAATGCATAGTCGAACCTATTTGTGTGAAGAAACCGGTAGGTGGCCTTGCGAATCTTCGTTTATGATTATAGAAAAGTTCCTATTTCGTATTCTCATTATCGTTTCCTATTAATTTTTCGTTCTTGGCTTTAATAAATTTGAAATTTTACTCGGAATAAATTGGTTAACAAAATATGAAACTAAATTAGATTGTATTAATAAAATGATTTTGGTCAAAACCAAATTTGAGAATTTTTTGTAAGTTCTTGTGAGGACCCAAGTTCGAAAAGGGACAAGCTAAAGTAGAGTTTAGAATCCATACCTATTGCCCAAGAATTTCCTTTGTTCCTTGCATGGTGTTCGATTCTTTTCCATGATGGATCTAGCCAAGGATTCCATCAGCTGAGAATTTCTGAAGATTGTATTCATTTGTCTGTTTCAGAGGTTCCGATATATTCTACGAATGGTTAGTTATGCCCTTCGGACTAACCAGTGCCCCTGCATATTTCATAGCTGGGTGACCCAAGTATTCCATAAAGTATTGAATAAGTTCATTCTCGTATTTATTGACGATATTTTTATTTGGTAAGCCAAATGTAGAATAGATATTCATCTTGATCTTGTAGTCCATTCCTCTATCTTTTTATATGTTTTTTGTTTGTCTCCCTATCTAGCAAATTTCGAGGAAGAAATTTTCTTAAGGGGAAAATCTGCAACGATCCATTTCTAAGCCAAATTTAATTTAATAATTAATATGAATTTTTGAAATTAAATTGTGAATTAGTTTGAAAATTTTCCAAAGTAAATAAGATATGTGTTGTTTTTAAAAATATAGATAGATTATAAGTAGAAAATTTTGATTTGAAATTCAAAAATAAATATCTTATAAATAAATTGGATTTAAAACTCTATATTTTAAAATTAATAAAATTTGTTTTCTAATATATATGTGTGTGTATATATATATATTGAAATTTGGAAGTTATATTTTGAATTTAATATAATAATCAAGAGCTAATTAAGGGTTAAAATCTATATTTTAAAACTTATATATAATACATATATGTTTTTATTTATTTATGCGCTTATTTATTTATGTAAATTATTTTCTTAAGGTTATATAAATAAAAGAAAATGTATAAAGATAAATATTTATTTATTTCAAAAGTATAATAGTTTAAAAATTGCTAAAAAGGTTTATATACTTTCTTTTATAATTTTATATACAAATAAATAAAGTTTGCGTATATATATAAATATAAAACATAAACTGATAAAAAGAAATGTATTTATCTAAAATTGAAAATATAAGGTAAATATAATATAAAAAATTATATAAAAAAATCATAAATACATGTAATTTACAAGTGTAAACCCTTTATAACGCAAAATGACATTTGTAAGATAAAATATTTGCATTTAAACATTTGTAGCTCATGTGTGCAAATTAACAAGTGGCGAATATGTTTTTCTTTTAAAATTGTAATGTAAATAAATATCAAAGTGTTTAAACCAAGCTTCATTTTTTTTCTTTGCTCTTCTATCTTCTTTTCATCTTTTAAAAGAAAATAAAAACCCGAAACGAACTAAAATCAAACTTCAGCTTCAACCAGACTGAAGCAAAGTTCAACTTCAGCCGAAACAAAAGAAAATCAAACAGTAAAACTGTTTTCAACCTGAAGCTAAAATTCAGATCATCTCCAAAACAAGTTCAGTTCAACTCAATTTAAACAACAATCAAGTACAAATCAAATTCTAAGTAGCAGATCAATATCAAGCAACGATCAATCAAGAAACAATTTCCACTTTCAAATACAAGATCAACTAACAATACCCAGGCTTCTCTGCTCAAACACTTTGAGTAAACTACTTTTATAAAAGTTTAAATCTGTTTTTAACCTAATAAATTGTAGATGTAATGATGTGAAATGCTTTGCATGATTGTTTAAGTATGATTTTAGGTATATAGGTTGATGTTTATATGTGCATGTCTGTGTATATGCAAGTATATATTTCTCTGTTGAAATACAGGTTCAAATCCACTAAACAATTCAATCTCTCTTTATACAATCAATTTCAGGTTACGATCTCTAAATGAAAAATGATTGTAACAATGTAATATCAATTTTAAAAACGGTTTCAAGTGTTTATGTCGAGTATTCATTTCAAAAAAGATAAATTACAGTGATGATCTAAAAATAAGTCAGAAATCAATCATCTGGATTTCAAGTTTTGATCATACAAACTGGTTCGCATTAGAAAAGGATGAATTTTAATATAGAAATCATGATTCCTAAGTTTGAGAATGTTGAGAAATTTCGAGTTGAACGGGTTTTGGTTTTTCGTCGATTTCCGACGAACGCCGAGGAGATGTTCGTCGTGCTCGAGGCCAAAGGTTGTTCAGGTGTCGATGGTCAGAGGAAAAAATGGCCGAAGGTTTTATAAGTGACTGTGGTGGCGAAGCGGCGTCGATTTACGGTTTTATGTCTTGGTTTGGTCGACGTTGGTTCTCGAGTTCGTACGTCGTCGTGAGTGGATCGGACCAGGGGGAACCGAAGTAGGGGACTGCGGCGGAGATTCAGGTGTGATGGCGAGGTCCTCGTGGACATAGGCGGCGGCGTGGGTCAATTTTGTCGATCGAGCTTTGGGTTCCAATGGTGTCGTATAGCTCGATTTCGATTTACGGCATAATTAACGGAGCTGGGTGGTCGTTTGGTTTGAGATGATCATCAGGGACTTGCAAGTGATCGCGGCGAGGATCGGAGGTAGTTGGAATGCCAGTGCACGCGTGTATGTTTGTGTCTGGGAGAGCTTGTGATGTTTGGGGAAGAAAAGAGATGCTCGGGTCAGACTCGAGATCGAAGGTGAGTTGTCTCGAAGAAAAGAAGAGTGCAAGTGACTCGAGTGATTTCTCGAGTTTGGTTCGGGGAAAGGTAGTGTTTGGCTCGGGTATATTTAACTTGATGATTTAACAAGTTTTAAAAGTTATTAAAAGATTAAGTTTTCAAGCAATTTGAATAAAGTTTTAAAGAATATTTAAATGTAGAAGTTTTCAATGGAATGATAATCATGTTTTCAAAATAAATTTATTAAATAAGTTTTTGAACAAATTTCAAAGGTTAAATTTTAAGTTAAATGTTTTAAAATTGTTTTGGTTTATGTAATTATATATATAGGGTTAACTTTGTTATTAATTTCCTTAGTGATTTGAAATGTAATAAGATGATATAATCAAGTAAGTGATTAAGGTTAAATGTATTAACTTTGATTAATAAAAAGGTCTCAAGTGATTTTTGTATGTTAATAACAAAATTTATTTCAAGCATTTAATTTAATAAGATCTAAATGGTAACAAAGTAATTAATTAAGATAAATGGATTATCTTTAATTAGTAAAGGTCTTAAGTGATTAAAGGATCATTAATTCGTAATTATAGAATAATTACTTAATGTACTTAACTAAAGCATAATTAATTGATGTAAGTAATTAAGGATAATTACTCAATGTAACTAATTAGAGGATTAATTACTTAATGTAAGGATTAATTTATTTGTGTAATTAATTGAAGGGTTAGTTAATTAATTTAAGTAATTATAAGGGTAATTAATTACTTAAAGTTTAATTACTCAATGAAAGTAATTAAAGGATTAATTAGTTAATAATTAGGGATTAATTTATTTTGTAATTGGGGAATCATAATAATGTAATTAATTAAGGATAATTATTTAATTAATTAAAATAAATTAAGGGTTGATTAATTAATTAAAGGTAAATCTTTTGTTAAAAGATTAAAAAATGGAAGTAATTAAAAGGTTAATTTGTTAATGAAATTAATTAAGGATAAATTAATTAATTTGTAATTAAAGGTTAATTACTTAATAATTGAAGGATAAGTAATTAATGATCAAAGGTTAATTAATCAAATGATTAAAGGATAATTACTTAATGCAAGTAATTAAAGGGTTAATTTGTTAATAATAATGGTTAATTAATTAATGTAATTAATTTGAGGTTAATTAATTAATGTGTTTAATTAAGGGATAATTAATTAATTAGGATAATTAATTAAGATGGGTAACTAAGGGTGATTAATTAATTTTCATTAATTAATTAATATAATAAAAAAGGGTTTGTAATTAATTGATATTGATTAATCATGTTTATGTGATTAATTCATAAGTAATTTATTTATTTTGAGTTAATTAAATTAATTACAAATCAGGTGATTAATTAATCTTGCTTATGGATGATTGGATTATATTGAATTCCTTGTGTTGTTTGCTATCTCTGATATGTAATGTTCTGTGATATGAATTGTTCTGGATTGAGCTGTGAAATATGATTTATTTATCTGTGATGGATTTACTTGTTTATCTGTGAATGAAAGATAAGCGTTATATGATTATACCGCTTATTGATATTGTTGTGCTAGGATTTATGATGGTTGTGATATTTTATTGTTGTATGCAAAACCCCTACACACATCACACACAAATATGGATTTCACGGGAAATTGGTTAAGTCGCGGTTATTTTGAATTTAATATTCTTTTATTAAAAGTTGAATTTTGAACCCAAAATGGTTTGGAAGTGGAATTGAGTTGAATATAAAATACTTTTGAAAAGGAAGTTTTGAAATTAAAATTATTTTGGGAATTTAAATGAACTCAAATAGAGCTTGCCGAAAGTACGGTAGTTCACTGATTTTTCGATTTATATTTTAAAAGGCTATAACTTGAGAAAATTTGATCGGATTTTTCCGAAATGAAAAGCCTTTGTTTTCAAATGATAACGAATTTCATGTTAAGAAGGAATTTCCAGTTTTTGTTGAAAGGATTTAAAGTTATGGGGAAATCAATTTTGAAATGGAAATAGTTTTGAAAGCTATGAATGAATCTTTGTTAAAGATTTGGTAAACCTTGTTTCAAATTGAAGAGGATCTTACTGATGGATCTTGTGGTCAAAAGATTAAAATGGAAATTTGTCCGAACCATTCGAAAGGAAAGGTTTTGGGGAAAAAGTTGCGACTTAACTATGATCTGAATGTATACATACGTTTTTAAATAAGCGCTCATTATTCGGTTAAGCCGGTAGAGGACATTATGTCATAAAACCCATTCCGAATAATGATACGACGAAATGGATTGCATTTGAAGGCAGTGGTCGAAGACCATGTATTTTCGAAAACGAAAGGATTACCCGTCGAATGTCTCTGCACCTAATGGCCCCGATATAGAGATTTTGATTACCCTATTGATGGGGAGTTCGGACGTGATTATGGAATATCCAGATGTGTAAGGACTTTTTTCTTAATTGGACGAAGTGCCTTCGGTTCCATTCAGACCCAGAATGGACTTGTATGGATGTATGTCTGACTTTACACTTTGAGATGTAAAGCTGTTTTTTTATCAAATACATTTCTGTTTGGTGGCGGAGAATTTATTCTCTTAGCTTAACACCCTTCTTTGAGACGTACGAGCTCAGATGTTATGTAGTTGATGGTTACTGGTGATATATTCTTAATTTGGTAATGTAGCATGCTAAGTGCTGATCATTGGTTGATCGAAGCATGACTTTTGTGAAAAGCGTGGCTTTGTGGGACGAGACTTCATCGAACCTCACACCTCGGAAATGGTCGAAATAGGAAGGATGCAGCAATGTTACGGGGGTCGTACCCCTTAGGGTATATGCATTTCCTTCTGGATAAAAAGTGGTATCATGGTATGAAGCCCAGATATTTAACATATGTGGTTGTTGGAATTTGTTGGTGAGACCTTGGTAAAGGTCGATGACGACTGGAGGATGGCATGCTCTTGACAATTAGTTACCTACTTACAAAGGTAACCCGGCCTTGTGTTGGCAGAGATCCGTTTAGGTTCTCGGGGCGTCCCTCCAAAGGCGTACCCACTCGGAAAGGAAATTCCTTAGCCTTGACCATTTGTTGGAAATCCAATCACCTAATACGAGCCCTGTACGGTTTTCAGTTGTATAACCTGCCACCTCAGGTGGTAGCTATAGTAGGCATAATATAATGGTATATATGCTGACTAAGATTAATATTATACTTTTGAAATGTTTTTTTCTCACACTATGCACTAATAATAATATCAAAAGGATTTTCGCGTATCAAGCATGTTTGACTGCTATAAGGAGAAATCTCCCCCAAGTGTGCGATTGTATTATGTGTGTGCAGGGAGGCTTTATGGTAGTTTCATTTTCCAAAAAGCATAGCGAATTTATTTTTATTTATTTTTGGTTATTTCTTTTTGTATAAAAAACTGTTTTTGTTTACTCACACCAGTCTCATGACTGACCGGGAGTTTATTGTTCCCTTATCTAAACTCTCGGTGCCCATAATTTTCCATATGGGCAGCTTAGAGTTGGGTTATCAGATAGTCAGCTAGTAGGTGTGGATTTTGAAAGTTATTGAAGTCTTTGGTTTGGGATCGCATTGGCTATATTACAGCATGATTGTGGTTCAAGCTTTTTGGTTTGGAGCTTTGGCAATGAAGATGTTATCTTTCCGTACCATTGCTTTTGTTTTCCACTGCTATGTTTTTCCACTATTTGTATATATCTCTGATAATGTTGATCGCTTCATATTATATCATTGTTGTAATCTATTGTTGTGTATCAATAAAATTCTTTCTGTTTCTGTTGTGTTGTTATCACCTAATGTGTTATAAGCTCCATCGAACCAAACTCCGACATTTGAATCTCTGGCATTCGAATACGGATGATGTATTGGATGTCAATTTTCGAGTGCTGGAATCAGGGTCGTCACAGTTCAATCCCCACCAACTACATATCCTTGTGGGTTCGGTGCATACTTCCTTAGAGTTTACAAGCAAAGCTTGGTTCTCTAGGTCTTCGAAAAAAAGCATGCTCTGATGATTTTTGAGGGTGCATAAAGTAGTTGTTCATATTTTTATTCGATGCAAATTATTATTATTATTTCAACCATAAACTTAGATACATAAAAATTCCGACGATCTATTAAAGTTTAATTGTTGTTGATCTTAGCAACAATACAAATAGTGTTACATCTAATTTTTCAAATACTTAAATAAGATTGATACATGCATGTCCATTAAAAATTAATATTTTTGAATGGTGAATAAAATGAATATTTATAACGTATATTTCTGAATAATTATTTTTCACGGTGTAAAAGTGTTAAAAAATATTTTTGTAGACATTATGCTGATATAAACGATAAAGTTCTCACATGCCGTCGGCACGAGCTACATACTAGTATACTAACTAGTTTTTTAAACACCTTTTAGTGTATTCACGCTCAAAAAACAAAAATCTCTCACTTTTTCCCCTTCCCTACGCTGCTATGGCGCGAGGAGAGTAAAATAAACGAGAGTTTACTTTTTCTATATGAGCGCTGCTGGAGATGCTCTTAGTAGCAAATACTGCGAAAACACTATAAAACAGTGCTGTAAATAAAGTGTTTTCTTGTAGTGATGATACGTATCACTTGAAAAAATAAATGGGTATGATTGGCACATTCTCTGCATGACGTGTGGCACGATATTGTTATAACTTTTCATGATGATGTAGCATAACTAATCCAATTAGATAAAGCCACATGGCTAGTCGAGGTGTTAATTTTAGACATATACTTTCAATATGGGATAGCTTCATCTATCATACTGCTATAATTCCCTTCATCATCTGATAGTCCTATTTGTCAATGTTCGATAGCCCTTCATTTGTCTGCCTTCGATGGCTCTTCATCTGTCAACCTTTAATGGCTCTTCATCTATCAACCTTCGATAGCTCTTCATGTGCCAACCTTTGATAGATCTTTATCTATCAACCTTCGATAGTTCTCCTTAATGTACGATAACTCCCTCTTATATTCAGCCTGCAATAGTTCTCACCGACATGAGATAACCCCCTCTTTGTCTTATCTTGTAACGTCCATTTTTCACCAATCTGCGACGGCTATTTGGTCTCCAACTTGCGACAACTCCTTCACCATCAATTTTTGATAGCTTCTTCGTATTCATCTTGTGGAAGCTTCTCCATTTTCAACTTGTGCCAGCTATTTCACCATCAACTTGCGATGGTTATCTTTACCTTCAACTTGTAATGGCTCTTTACTACCATCTTGTGATAAATCACATTTATCAACTTTCAACAACCCTATTTCTAATGGTTTACGTACACATTATCAATTTTTTTTAAAATTTGGATGCAACATTAACGATTCTTTTCATTCTGCCTCTGGCTCTAGGGGTTGCCGACGATGGACCAATCATTCCCTCCGGGGTGAAAAGTTTCTAAGGCCCTTGTCACCCACTCTATGGCAACTTGACCTCCAGTCCAAGCCTCGATCTTGACGCCTTGACCGCTCTCGATGACTAGTTTGTGGTTCGTTAACAAATACTTCGGTACGAGCAGGAGAACCTCGTCGGATATGAGAAGGGTTAGCTACAGCTGCCCCTAGTTCGATGCCTTTCCTGTTTGGCTCTATACCGAACCGATCCGTAGGAGCAGCTGCGAGCTAAACTATTACTCATTCCAGCTCTTTGGCGTTGTCCCTTTGGGCTCTTTTGAATTTCTTGATCAGATTCACTGTCAGAATGAGATCTTCTCCGCCTTTTAGATCCCCTAGAATGTGATCGTCCCATTGCTCCATTCTAGTGATCGGAGGTTTGTGTCTGCCTCAAGCATGTCATAATTTAGTCCAAAATAGTTTGTTGTTAGGTAATGAAATGATTGTTATGCTACGCCACAACTCTGTCTAGGTCGCCTCCTGTAACTGCGTCTACTAGCGTTGGAGCAGTGAATGATTGGTTGCCTGATTGACATTTGTCTGATTAGGTGAAATACTATTTCCTATGTTCCAATGATAGCTCCAGCTCTGTTTTTTATTTCGGAGGCACGTTGAGAATCAAATTTTATTTTTAGTGAAAGCACCAAAAATATTTCCTCAAAAAATGGATAAATACCTACAATTGATATATATCAATCATACAATGGTTGTAACATAAAATACAATGATTAAAAGCTCTAAAGAAAAATGACTGTTGATGTATGGAACCCTGTTCGGCTAGCTTGGTCCAATTATTTCTGCTCTTCAGAGTTGTCTGCTATTAATGTTCTAGGTTTGGGTGTTTATAGGAGTGAAGATATAGGAAGGACATGTCAACAAAATAGGCAATTCCCATGTTTACAATATCATGTTCAATACTTTCCTTGTATAAGAGATTTGGTTTGGAGTTTCCTCGTATAGAAGATTTTGTCTAGAGTTTCCATAATTATGTTGCTTGGCAAAGTGTGTTCGACAAGACTACTCGTTAGACGGGGCATGTGTGAGTAGTATCATTAGTCATAGATGTTTGGTTTGATGGATGGTGGTCGGCATCATAATGTCCAGTAGCCTACCGCCGAACATGAAATCTTGTCTGGTAGTGATACAACTAGACAGAAATCCTTGTTTGATTTATGGACAAACCAACTCAAGCACCTTTCAATTTCTATTGTTTCTTCTTTGTTCTTTCTCATGCACTTTTTGCCTTCTTTCTCTACGCCCTTACCAAGTCATGGCACTTCTATCATAGACGTTCTAGTTATTTCTTACTCCTCGTTGCACCTCTTCATATTCACCGCTCTATGTGTGGAAACACTCATAACACTTGGATACACATAAGATCGATAAAGGTTATGTACAACATCTATCCATATAGACCATCATAACCAGGCTTGCAAATGGTATGGGTTTCAACCCGGCCCAAACCCGCTCTTTTAATGCGGGCACCGATTTTGCCTTTTAGTATCCAAACCCTACCCGATTACTATTAGGTTACAGTTTTATCAAAACCCTGACCAAGTAGGGCCCGACTCGACTATTAATTTTCTGCCATATCAAAACACGAGTGTGTATGTTATTTGTTTACCATTTTTTTATTTACATGAAAATGTTTTTGCATACTTTCGTTGTAAACTTGACACATCACCGCTCAATTTGTATGTTAACATTATTTGTATACAAATTTTACCAAAATTGCAATTATAAAACATGGTTTTTAACATAAATATTATGAGTTGTGTATACGGGTATTACCCAACAGGCTTAAACGACGGTTCGAGCTCGGGTATTGGTTTCAAATACCCTGTGGGTTTGGGTTAAATTTGGGTTTTAATTATTATAATCAGAATCGGATCCGGATTTTATGATATCCGAGCTAAACCCGGACCATTGACAGGCCTAATAACAACCACATAAAGATGAAAGCAGCTAATGCAGGGAATGCAAGCAATAGAAAACTAGACTCCTACCATCTACAAGCCAATACATTTAGGGATGTTTGTGAGAAAATGAAGTTTCTACTCCAATCGATGACTGCTAAAATTGCATAATTGTTTTCCTTAGACTCTGCTTCAATACATAGTATTAAGTCATCACTAACAAGTTTGTAAAAGAAACTCACAAACCTATATAGAAGGTCTTTTGTATCATGGAGAGTCATATATATCGGAGTTTGATGATAATTCAAAGATCCTGAGAACATTTGGAATTGAATAGTTAAATTGGTTGCCCCTACTGCCCCACTCAGACTTAAGTGATTATGCAACGACCCGTATTGTTAACTATTTTAAATTATTAAATTTAATATAATTATTGAATAAAAATGGTTAGAAATAAAAATTTAATAATTTAATAACGTAGTTTATTGAATATAAATTTGAATAAAATTTTGAAACAACCAATTTCAAAGATTTTGGTAATAACAAGCATTGAAATGAGATTCTATGTATTGAATGTATTTATATCAATATCTAAAATTGAATAATAAATCTTGAATTAATTAGACGAAAATAAAATAATTGTTGATAACTAAAATTCATTTGAAATTTAATGATTATCAATGTAATTGGTCGGATAATTAACTGTTTAAATTTAATGTGAGAAATTGTTAAATAATTGGATCCTGAATTTAATATGAATGAAAATGATTTCAAAAGTTGATTTAAATTTTATTTAAACAAGAATGAAAATTGTTAACTTCTAAAATTAAATTTAAAATGAATAATTTGATTTTGGAAATAGCTTATTTTAATTAACGCATAAAAATATTCTTTTGGGCACTATCTGGGATTTCGACGAAACTAGTTTCATCAGATCCATAATAGTGAATTATTATAGGATTTCAAGTTTCGTAGCAATCAGGCTTATCGTTTGACCAGGCGAGCTTAAAATGTGTAGAAATCAATTAAAGGAATTTAATTAAAATAATTTGATTTTGAAAAGCTATCTTCTGAATATGATGAAATTGGCTTCCGGGACTAGTTCAATTGTGTTTGGAATAAGGGTACAACATATAGAACGCCAGGCGGCATGCTTCATCTGAAGTTCGGAATTTTGTCCGATGAATCGGGTTGGAAATTTATATAATAAGCCACGTTCTACCTCATTTTGTTCAAACCCTAGAGATAAAAATATCGGCTGCTTCCTCTTTAAAGCGATTAATGGTCGAATTCGCCCTATCTTCTCCTCTCGATTTCTCTTAATCCGTTCAACTTCCAAAAGAAAAAGTGTAGATCTCATCCAGCTCTTCTCATCCAATGGTCAAATCGTGTCGAAAGTTTGTAAATTCGCTTGGATCTGGGTTTAAACAAGCGATAGTTTTATGGGTTTACATGCGTTCTTGCATGCGCAGTGGGGGGAGTACCGGGGGCGGTGCGGTGTGCAGGTGCGATGACATGGCGAACGCTGATCAACCTTCGGTGGTCCCTGACTGAGCGTGCGATGAAAAGATGATCGCGATATTGGGTTTTGATCACGATATGATTTCTGCATGAACGAAGGGAGATAGATGAGATTAGATTAATTTATTAATTAAACTTTAAATTATATCGGTATTAATAAATTCGTAACTTTTGCATACGAGGTCCGATTCGAGCGAAACGAGTCGTGTTGCGATCATATCGATGAAGGCTGTGGCATGGAATTGGATTCGTATTTATTTGAAGCTGGAAAAATTTTCAGTTTCAAATAAAGGTGAGTGCTTTAAACCGCTCACGAAATACTATTCAGATGTTAGTTAAATTGAAATCATGAAGCGATTTAATTTTATGGATTGTTGTTTGGAAGTTTAATTGACACTTAAATTGACATACGAATTAATTGTTAGGAATTAAAATTGACAATTAAAGTGAAATTGAAATTAAAGTGCTCGTTAATAATCTAATATTAATTGACTAGTTGACTGTTGTGATATTTTGACTGATTTGGATGTTGATTGTGATAGATAGTTGTTGGTTGATATTTTGGATGATTCGATGTTTATTTGTTTTATATATCCCCGTTATCACCTTGTAGATTATTTGACAGTATATAAAACTGTTATTTGAATTATTTCGAATAAATTAAGAAATATGTTGAAATGATATATACCTATGACACATTGATATGGATTGAAATGATATATATTCATCCTTGAAATTAAAATTTGAAATAACTATTCACTTGACCATAGGATAGAAAATTATATACGGACAACGGATTGATTAAATTAAATGGTTTTAAAATTATTGGTTTTGAAATTATTTAAATGACGTTGCTTTTGAAAGAAAATATGAATTTATAGTAATTGAATTATTTCAATTCTAGTTTTGAAATGTTGAAAGTGAAGTTGGTTAAAGGAAATTGTTTAAAGAATTTATTTGAAATTTGAAGTTATAATCGAAATATTATTTGAATTATGGAAATTGATTATTTTTAAAGATTTGAACTTTTTACTTGAACTTTAAACTAAATCCAAGTAAAAGTGATTTAAATTGACATTTCAAATTTGAACTCGGAATTGAATTATTTTAAAGATTTGAACCTTAAATTGAATAGTGAAGTTTAATTTTTTTAAGTGATTTAAATCGATAAATTGAAATTGAACTTGAAGTTTATAAAAACTGAAATGGTTTAAAATGAGTTTTTTATTGGAATTTTAACCATTAAATCAAATCGTTGAATCAAATTTGAAGTTAAAAATGAACATTCGAAATTAGAGTTAATTCGAATTGAAACCGAAATTGAGGTTGATTTGAACTGAAATTGAAATTGAGTCAGTTTGAATTAATTTAAGATTGAAGATGATTGAATTGGAATAATTGAAATTAAATCAGTTTGATTAAAATTTGGACCTGAGTTCAGATTTGTTGAACTGGAAAGAAACAGTTTTAAATTTGAAACTATTTTCACTATAAACTATTTTACTATAAACTGTTTTAAATTCATCTTTCTAAAAATTTCAAATTATTTAAAATTTTAAATCATTTAACATATAACCTATTTTAATGTCTAAATTATTTTAGCTATTTAATTTTTTAAACTATTTAACTTTTCAAACTATTTTAACCATTCAAACCATTTTCAAAAATTCAATCAGTTCAAGTTGGAAATTGTTAATATTTAAATTGTGGATTTAAATGTGAATTTGGTTAGATTGAAGTTATAACCTAAGTTGAAATTCGAAGCGATTTTGGAAAATGAATAAAATGATTTTGAAGTGAAATTAATTTCGAAGTGGAAAATGATATTGGAATGAAATGTTTTTCTAGTGAAATTGACATATTGTAAGTAAATCTGATTTTGAAGCAAATATGATATTTTGATATCAAGTATAAATCGTTTTCGAAATGTAAAAGAACCAACCGATGTGTAAAACGACGTCTAGTTGTTAAAGAGACCAGGATCGATCATTGGCATACTTTCTGTCAATGTTGGAACCACTTTAACAACTGTATACGCAGAGGAGACTCCAAAATGAAGTGGTTGGATTTGGTATACGTTGTTGGATTTTAAGAAAGAGAACGATGATGGATTGGCCCCGGCATTTGTGTCAATTTGAAATGGCTAAAACATGACGGCTTGAACCATACCAAGTGAGCTAGCTACCCCTAGTGAACACTCATTCTTCAATTTTCTTGTGCATTCGGTCCATACTATTACCATTGTTGTTGATTCGATTGGTGCACCTTGATTGGGATAACCTCCCTTTGACTCGATATGGGATGGGTGGACGCGATGGGTCGTCGCTGCGACGATGCATTACCACCAGTCTAGCGACTTGAACTGGTAGCATACTACCTTGGGCATTGCCTCACGTGTCTATTCGTACTTTTATCCTTATACGAGACCACTACGAGTTGGGTTAAGTGTTGTCGTATCACGGCGCATCCCTATCTATCGGCGTTCTACTATTTGTGTTACATGCAAACTATATGACAATGCTTAAAAACGCGTTAAGGGATATTAATGTAAAGCCTTAAAACTAAGAAAAATATTTATGTTATTGAATAGACATTACATATATAGCGTATTCTATCATATATAGATATTTTGATGGATCCTTATGAGATGAAAAATTCCGTAACATCTCTTAAGTTATTGCACGCACGTTGTAAATTAGATAAGAGATGTAAAACATCATAAACATCTCTGACGCTATTACACTCATGTTATATGAGATATTGATTTGATCCACATAAAAATATTTTAGTTCTGACTCGAATGTATTGTTTTATTTTATGCTCGGGTTAGTCCTGAATATTTCGGTGCATTAAAAATTATTTTCTAGAGGACGAAGATGAAAATTTGATATATTATTACCAGTATTATTCCCGCATCATGCTGTTCTGCTGCATTATTTTTATTGTTCTGTTGTATATATAACTCTGATAGATGTTGTAAATTTTAATCAAAGTATAAATAGCTTCATGAAATTATTTGATTATTATATTTTGTCATTTCGATACAAGATTCTGTATTTGTTTTCTTCTTTTCTTATTTTTCTTAATTAACCTCGTCGATTATCTGTGTTTCAGATTGTTTGAGTTGGACATATGTGTATTATTGTTGATTTAAACCTTTCAAAATACAGGTTGTCACAGTTTACCACATACGGAACTCCCATTCGTGACGAACATTTTATTTGAAAGAGCAAAAAAAAAAACTCTAAACAAATATAACATTGCCAACACTTTGTCATTTTCATACTACACATAAAAAGGTGATTAAGAGACTACATGTTGGCTCTAAGATTATTCCCGACTTGGTTCTATTTACTGGTTCACATGCCTTAAACTAAATAAAAAGGCAACGTGTTTACCATGAGGTATTCCAGTTTTGGCCTGAATCAAAAACCGAAAAGGACAGTATAATAAAGCAAGAAAAGGTTAAAAATTCTTCTTCACATAATGTCATATTTATAAATATTCTATTTGAAATTTATTGAACTACCGAGTATCATATCCCATATTTCTGAAATACAGAACTCCTGTACAAACTGACGTCTATTGCCTATCCATCTTGTGTCAAGAAACGCATAAGTGAGCACTTAAAACATAGCCTTACAAAGTTAGCAATCTCTTAACCTACATAAACAGTTGCTTCCGCAGTCGATTCCCTTTAGTAAACAGCCCAAAGTTTGCTTCACCAGTCACAATTTCATCAATCAAGTCCCTGAAAATCGACCTCTCAATATCCAAAACTAGTCCAGGCATTTCCATATCAAAATTTACCCATCCATTTGATTGCTTCATTAAATCTTCGTGAATTCTCAACTCCTCATCTTCCAAACGTCCATTTTCTGATGATTTTTCAACCAAGGCTTGCTTTATTTCTTCACTTATGTTCGCCAACAAGCAGTTGTTGTGAAACTTTGCTTGTGGTTTGTAGCTAAGCAATTCAAATTTATGGACAATAATCTCTTTCACGACATCGAAAATGAGATTTTGATTATGTGGAACTTCAAAAAGAAGGATTTGAGACAAATAATCGTAATGTAGTTCTTCATAATCGAACTTCTCACATGAGCTCATTAACCTTAGCTTCTCGATTAGATTCATGATGTTGTCAAATTTTTGTAAATTCGTTTCCTTGCTCAACTTTGATGGAGTATTGCTACCCAGGCTAAGTGAAGAAGCATCAATCTCAAGACCTATAGAGCAAAAAATTATTGCACGAAGAATTTAGTCATGGAAGTTTTATTACATCTAAAACTTCAAGTAGTTAAGTATGTCTGTACTATGTGTAGAAACTATGATATTAAGGGGCAACTTCAAGTAGTTGTTTGGTTCATTTTACCTTCCATTGCATATATAGTCTTTTTCACAGGAGAAAGTGGCAAGTCATCTTGGTAAAACGAGGAATCAAGAACAGAAATAGGACTAGGCTGCTCCACCAAATTGATTGCTGAAACATCCTCATTATGGATCTGTACAGCAATATAACAACAAATTAAACACTGCTATACAGCATCTTGTCCGTGTCATTATAACATATCATCATGCAAATTAATGCAAGGTTAATAAAATTGTTGGTTTACATACCTTAAGATTGCCTTGACATGGAGAATTCAGGTTACTAGATCCTTGTGCTTGATTTGGTTTCAGGACTCTATTCTGCCTTCGAGGACTTTGAGTCGTCTTAGGCTTCTTTTCAGGCTCTACCATTCTCTGTTGAGCTCTCGAGCTAGAATTGCTTTTTCTACCAGGAACTTCATTTCTATCTCTCACTAACCTCTGAGGCCTTGGTGATCTCTCCATATGTGGAATTTGAACTTTTGCATTGGTCTTTTTTTTACTTGTGGGATCGTTGGTTTTTACCTTCCTTAATCCCGATAAGTTTTCAAACCCATCGGATTTTTTGACTGTTTTTTTGGGTTTCATGATCACGATCGGAGGCTTTGGGTTCTGACTTTCTTGAGAGGGTTTTTGACTATCCAATAGCCCCTTTGCTTCCATTTTCTCCAATATACTTTTTAAAGCTCTAAGATCTTTGTTGGATTGAGAGAAATCTAGCTCCTTCACCCTCTTCTCTATTTGACTATAAACGCTTTCGCTTTGCTTTGGGACATAACTAATATTTTTAACCATGACATGATCATCGTTTCCTTCATTAGCATTATTAGGTTCTAAGCCCATGAGCTTTGCAACAACATAAGGAATTCTCGGACTCATGCTACCTTTAGAATCGACTTCTTTATTACATTTTTTAATAGATGCTTCTCTACTATCCAACGACAGCCTTGGAACTTCTCTAAGTTTTGTAGAAGACTTGCTTCTAGATATTTCTCTGCCATCACATGAAAATCTTGAAGGAGCTTCCGAGTTATTCCATTGTGCTTCTTTTAGTCTTACTAAAACACGAAGGGAATCATTAAGATCAACTGACACAATTGGCCTAGGTGAGTCTTTGTGTATTAATAAGTTATCTTCCTCTTTCTCCTTTTCCTCGACAAGCGAAGTTTTTACACTTAAAGATCGAGCTTCTCCATTAATAGAATCAACCACCACGTCTCTGAAATCATTTTGGATTATTTTTTTCTCCGTTAATGGTTCAACATGATTTCTTTGGTTGTATTCCTGCGAATCATATCATGTCTTTATAACAAACTATAAACATAAATTATCATGAGAGAATTCTTTTTGTTATTACAGTGGAGCATACCATGACAATTTGTGGTGAACTCGGAAGGCTATCCTCTTTGCAAGTACTTTTTCTTGATCTGGTATTACCTGTAGATGGAAAACAATAATACAATTAGACTATGTTATCACTAGAATTTGAGGATTTTATGATATGCGTGACATTTGGATAGCAAAAATCCACAAAAATGAACTCTAAAATTGATTTCAGAGCATTTGTTCTTCAAAGTAACCATCTTAAAAATCAAAACCATTTACGGAAATGAATTCTAAGATTCACGTAAATCATTGTGCTAATAGTGAATGAAGTGCAAATACCACATAAGGACAGCATTTGCCTTGCATTTTAGGACAAACATATACACAAACAATTTGCAGGAGACAGATTGTACGACATACTAATGTATGATTTTGACTCTAACATAGATTCTCTTAAACCAAATTGAGTAATACACTGAATTTTGATAGTGTACAAGTCAAAATAGCTTAAGCAAGCAACAAATGGATAAAACATAAGAACAACATAGCCAATTGATAGTTGAGACGATCTCAAAATTTAAAAACTGAACATAAATACCTGAAACAATGCTCTTGTTCTTTCCCCCAGAAAGCAAACGTTTTCTACCAAATACTTGAAAAATTCCAGCCATGCATCCAATTTGCTTCTCAGATTCCTGGTTTTCTTCTGCAAGCCCCATTAACAGTTTTGCAGACATCTTCTTAGTAACAACAAATTACAAAGATTCAATAAAAAGTAATGCCCAATTCTTCTTCTTATAACTTGTGACTTTTTTGCTGTACGTATTTTGAGGCGAGTAAAGAAAAGAGAAGAATGTATAAAGAAAAAGGAATAGTTTAAGATTCCAAGTGAAATGGGATGAAATGTTAGAAGTTGGGATGGATGAATATAAATTGTTGTTGTTGAGTGGTATGGTAGTAATATTAAAGGAGGCATGTGGGACTACATAAACAAATCACAAAATAATTAGTGGCATGTTTACTGATTGATTTTTTCCCCTCTCCATATTTGTCAAGCCAATAAACTTATTCTAAAATGGTAAACGATGAATTGTATTTTATTATTTTTACATGCAATTTTAAAATAGAAAACACGACTATTTCTTTTGATAACTGAACAAAGGTTTGTACTATACTGCCAAACATGCCCCTAATAATACATAAAAATTAATAACAATAATTATTATGATGGCTAAGAAGAATGAAGAATCAGTGGGTCTCCATGTGATGAGTGTCAGGAGTTGAAGAAGCAAAGATGACTGGAAATTTTCCATGCTTCCCTACTGTCATTTTCATTTCTTTTATGCTTTTAACACAGCTCATTATAAATGCTTCTCTTTCTGTATGTATGTATTGCGTATATATCTGTGCATTTTACAGGGAAGTAGCACTATCTCTGTTCAAAAACTCTCACTTCTCTATCATTTCTCATCCGTTAGTAATACTATTTCCATCGTTTTGCTATTTTATTGCTTAAAAGCTCTCACTTCTCTATCATTTCTCATCTGTTTCTAATAATATTTCCATCATTTGGCTATTTTATTGTACAGATACACAGTGTTAAAAAACATTATTCCATTAGTGCAAAAGTGTTCAATAGTCGGTTGTGAGTACCTAACTGAGTGAAATAACTGGCAAAACAGTTGAAATTAAAAGTGAAATACTAAATTTGTGGTCCACATACCATAAATTCTATGCACAACTTTAGAAACATGGGAACAATACATGTCCATTATCAACTTCATCCAGACTGTCTATATTCGATGCTTCTCTTTTTAAATGTGTCTTCAAATACATACCAAATTTAAATCTTCAAGCAGCTCATTTTTGTTCATACTAAACTAACTTTACTGACTTTACTCTATCTTTCTCAACACGGCTTAATAATCAACTAATTATTGAAGCTGGCTATATTGTTTTCAATCTGACATGAATTACCAATATATTATAGTACATTATAGAGCTAATCCTTAAAAATCTTATCTAATTTATTGCTTTCTCATTAAGGGAGCACAAATACACTCATCTTTATATAAAGAGAAAGAGGAGTGTGATTATCACTTGTATGATTAGTTGTATTATGCACATGCCAGTATCTAAGGGAGCTACTAGTATACAAAGGTGGGAGAAAAAAACTGAATAGTGGCAACTAGGTTGAGTCCAAATCTTTCCTAACTGAAATATACAGTATAATAATACATTTGATGTATTTACGTAGATGACTTAAATAATGTAGTGTATAGATGGTTAAGATGTAGGTCTATTTTTAAAAGTACATGATTGTGAGTGATTGAAAGTAATGAAGTAGAGAGCATTGGATCATTCATTTTTCTTGATCAGCAATTTTACGACTACATGACCAGGAAAAAAAACTAGGATAAAGCATGTATCAAACTTTCACATTACATAGACTCCATTTTTGATATTTGTACTACATAACAACATATGCATTAAAGTTGAAAGTAGATCATCTGATCTAAAAATCTTTTTATCTATGTACCCATATCTTTTTATCGATGGATGGAGACGGACCGCAGTAGAAATAGTATAGCACACATGTCAGATGAAGCTAAGATATTTCAAATCAAAATTTGATATATGTTAGATTGTTGAATGTGCTGTAGAGAAATGAATAGTTAGATCATATCATAGAAGGAATAATTTACAATGATTTGAATTTCATTAGACGAGCACACTGCGTAAAGGTAAAAGTAAAGGAGCAACACATGCAACACCATGTTCTAAATCAACAACCACTATACCATTTGGTACCAACTAGACCACATGTGGCCTACACTTTTTTTTCTTCACAAACTTTGCATTAGCATGTGCTTTGTTTCAACTCTTTTGTGATCATGCTTATCTTCAACTGTTGGAATATGCACATATTATTAAGTTTCAAACGTAGGCCGACTGAATCTCACGTCATCAAGATGCAATTGTCACATGTCTCTTTCCTGTATAGACCGTTCATTTATTGATCAAAGAAGACGATTTATAGAATTAAAACTGATTGGATGGATAGGATTGAACTGTTAAAAGCGGACGCACTCGATTGGGGTAGATGATCTAAGAGTCGGTTCTTTGACTTTTTGCTGATTTGCTAAAGAACTAGCCACGGCTTGTTCACGGTGAATTTTGTTTAATTACGCGTTTTCGTGTTCTTCAGAAGTCGGAAAATACCGCGCACAAATGTTGACGAACAGGTGATAATGCTTCTGATCATCAAGTTAAAAATGACTTTATATGGAATCTTTTAATTAATAATTCAGCAAATTAGTCAACACAAATGTTTTAATTTATAAATTCTGTTTTAATTTGAGTTTGATGCTTTTGCTATATGAAACTAGGTAGTAGGCTCAGGAAACTGAATTTTACATTCACGGATCTCCTTCATATTTTGGGGAATGAACAGTCATGTTTTTTATTTCTTTCTATTTCAAACTTTGAAATGTGATAACTTTTTCTACATTAATTGGATTTAAGAATCGATTTCACTATTAAATCTCAAATTTAATGTGATTTACAATGATATCCATTGTTGATAGCTAAAAATAAATCTTTTAAAATCATAGTTTTTCATAGTATTCGTATTATTAAAGTTATTAAATCTGTTTGACTTTATTTCTTTTAACTAATCTATGTCGTTGATTGTTTTGAAAATTTCCAGCCTCTGATTCTACTTTCACAAATTGCAGTAAAGTCTGGTGAAATCTAACATTACCAAAACACAGCAACAATGTTAGATGGAATTAGAAATGGAACCAGAAAGCTCAAAAGCATTAAATACAATTATATGCTTCTTATAATATTGAATTTGCTTTGACTGTAAAAGAAATAAAATGATATTCTTCACATTAAAATAAATATTGTTGAATAATGGTTATTACTTCCAACATTTCAGACATAAAATATGCATGCTTTAGATTTAGCATATTTTTCACAAGAATCGTTCAAAACAGAAATAAATCTCTTTATCATCTAATCTTATCATTCTACAATAATATGATGCTGCATAATGTGTTCCTAGACATAGTCAGTTGTGGGATCATCATTAACACTTGTGTTCTCATGAATCATGTCAACGTTGCTTTTGGCATTTTTGGATCAATGGTCAAGTGTAAACCAAATGTTGTTACCTGCACTGCTCTTATAGATAGTTATTATCGAAGCAGCAAATGGAATCAATGACATCAAGTATTAAAGGAAATGATTGATAAATGTATCTCATCAAATGAAGTTACATATAATACAGCTGATGCACGGAGCAACAGCTGATGCACACAATAAATTTATATGTGTATTGTGTGGAAATTTTATCTTTGAAATCATTTTTGCTCGATATTTTACAATTGTTTATCAAACACCAGTACTATCTGCATTACTGTTTTCAAAGATTTACACACAAGTTTTAGATAAAATATGCATGCTTTAGATTTAGCATATTTTTCACAAGAATCGTTCAAAACAGAAATAAATCTCTTTATCATCTAATCTTATCATTCTACAATAGTATGATGCTGCATAATGTGTTCCTAGACATAGTCAGTTGTGGGATCATCATCAACACTTGTGTTCTCATGAATCATGTCAACGTTGCTTTTGGCATTTTTGGATCAATGGTCAAGTGTAAACCAAATGTTGTTACCTGCACTGCTCTTATAGATAGTTATTATCGAAGCAGCAAATGGAATCAATGACATCAAGTATTAAAGGAAATGATTGATAAATGTATCTCACCAAATGAAGTTACATATAATACAGCTGATGCACGGAGCAACAGCTGATGCACACAATAAATTTATATGTGTATTGTGTGGAAATTTTATCTTTGAAATCATTTTTGCTCGATATTTTGCAATTGTTTATCAAACACCAGTACTATCTGCATTACTGTTTTCAAATATTTACACACAAGTTTTAGATAAAATGCAAACTTATTTGAAAATTGATTAAAAAAATCACTATTTCTTAATCATTGAACCATATAAATTATTTTAACATGTTATGATGATAAAAGGTTGAGTGCGATCCGTATGCGCAGCACGGGTTCGCACTAGTAATTACATAAGACATTCATGTTATAATTACATACGATCACACCATGTCTAATAAAAGTGATATGAAGAGTATACAACCTTTAATCAAAGTTAGCATTTCTCTTTTGTTTTTTTTTAAATTTCAAAAATCTATAATGAAATGTGAACATTCAACGTAACTCTTTCGCTCTCCTTGCTTTTATACAAAAAAAGATGATGAGAACCAAAAATTCTAATAAAAAACCGAAATTGAACTAATTTTAAAAAATGTATAAAATTGCGATGGATGTTGTAATGATCTAGAATTTCAGACATTTGAATTTGAAATATTTAATCAATTTGAAATATTGAACGGTTAATTTTATAAGTTGAATAACTTTAATTTCAAATATAGCAATTTATTTGATAATTAAATTGTTAAATTTAATATTTGCAATTGTTTAAAATTATTAAATTTAAGTTTAATATGAATGAAAATGATTTCGAAAGTTGTTTTAAATTCTATTTAGGTAAAAATGAAGATAGTAAACTTTTAATTTAGATTTGAAAGTGATTAATTTGGTTTTATAGTAACTCGTTTTAGTTAACGTGTGAAATAGCCTTCCGGGACACTGTCTCGAAATTGGACGAAACTAGTATTATTGGATCCGCAATAGTGAATTATAGTATACGTCGAATTTCGTAACGATTGGACATATTGTTTGGTCGTGCGAGCTCGCAATGCGTAGAAATTAATTAAAAGGATTTAAATTAATTTAATTCGATTTCAAAAGCTAACTTTTGTGTACGAGGAGTTGGGTCACAATGAGTATAACATATAGAACGCCAGACGGTACGCCTCATTTGGAGTTAGAAAATTTAGCGTGAATAGTGTTTTAAAATTTTTCTATAAAAAGACTTGAAAATTTTCATTTGCAAACTTAAAACCCTAAATTAAAATCGTAACCGCCATTATACCCTAGCATCCAACGGTCGAGATGATTTATGTCGATCAAAGGAGAATTAGGCTAAACGTTCTATGGGAGAGATGCGCGACATGATAAGGGAAGTTGATCGACGGTGGTGGATTGAAGAATGGAGCATTGTAGTGAAATGGGTCGTAGTAAGAAGCAGCGCCAGTTTTGGTGGCTGATCTCGTCATCGGAGGCGATTCAAGGGTCGTGGCGAGTGGCGATAGGTAGAGGATGGTTTGGGCTTTGGTTGGTGGACTGCGGTGGTGGTCTAATGCTCTAGGCGACGATGGCCAAGTGAGGAAGTAGCAGGCCTGTGGGGGCGGGGTGGATATCGCGATTTTGAGCGTGAACGAGAAGGAAGGAAGTAATTAAGGTGATTTAAAAGTTTTAAAAACTTAATTAGTTATGTTAATTATAATTTAAATGATACCAACGTTCGTTTATTCATAACTTTTTTATACGAGGTCTAAATTGAACGTGACAAGTTGCATTGCGATCATATCAACGAATACTATGCTACAAAGTTAGATTGGAAGGATTCAGAGCTAGTAGGAATTTGGGTTAAAATCGAACGCGTGTTCTATTTTAATTCAAACTAGGACGTTTTAACGAAAACTGAAATCAATGTGAGCTAAACCTACCTTTTTGGTTAACTAGTAATATTATATAGTTGATGGAATTTGTTGGTTGGATATCTGGATGGTTTACTATTTATTTAGTTGGTTTAGATATATTCCCGCTCTTTGAGCGGATGAGACCTTATTACGTTCCCATGTAAGAGCGGATGACCATTTGTATACAATCCCGTCTCGAAGCGGTTGATTTATATTATTGACTATATACTGCATGTGATGCAGGGGGACATGTTGGAGGGATCCAACGGGATTCCTCACACTATTGATTTTATTTTTTTTAATCTAATTTGATATATGATATGTTGGATGCTATATTTGATGACATGAATATGATTTTGCTTTTTAGGGCTTAAGTAGCATTGAGCCTTATTTTTGGTATTTTAAAATATCATAAACTAATGATTTGATTTAAAAAGGGACTCAAAGTGATTTTGGAAATTATATATGTTTTGATAATTTTTCTTGAATTATTTGAAGAAGAAATTTATTCTAAAATAAAAAGTATGAGTTTTTGAGATTATAAATTTATAGTTTTATGAAATATTTTAAATAGAGATTTTTTTAAACTGTGAATAAAGATTTTTAAAATCTTAAAAATAAGTCTGTGCTTTAAATAAAGGGATATGATTTTGAAAAGAAGATAAGAATAGTTTTGGTATAAATATTATTAACCGTTTGATATAAGGTGACGTGTATGTGTATATATATATATACATATATTAAGATTATTTTTAAATGTGGAATTTATAAATGCGATGATTTATAAAAGCTATATTTTACAAATGAAGTGAAGATTTGTAAATTTGTATTTTTGTTTATAAAAGCATGGATTTATAAATGGTATTTATAAATTAAGGAAAATTTATCATTGGATAAATTGAGAAATAAATCGCAAATTGTGGATTTACAATAAGATGTGGAATGTGGTTCACAAAATAGTTGATTCTATTTGGAAATTGAAAGTGAAGAAAGATTTGGAGATGTTAAATGATATTTTATAAATTGTAGGAATTTAGAAAAAGAAACTTGTACATATGGAAGCAACGTTAAAGACGGATTGCAATTGATGTTTAAAATGGGATTTTTATAAATAAGTGAGATTTAAAAAGAGATAGAGTTATAAATGGGTTTTTATATAAAAAAAGATTTTACAAAATGGAAGTTTTATAAAATATAAGGAGATTTAAAAAAATATAGTTTTATAAATATGAAAATGATTATGTTGAAATGTAAGTATGGATTTTTATCATGGAAATATATTTGTGTTTAAAAGTTTTTTATTTATATTAATATTGCTTTAAAGTTATTTATCAATATTTTAATATTTCAAAAGGATGATTATTTAAATTATTAATATGGTTTGAAATTAAATATAATTATTTACCAATAAAATTTGAAAATTTATTGTTATTATTTATAGTAATGTGAAGATAAATTATTATTATTTTATTAATTATGTTTTTGAAATTACTAATTACTATTATTTTTAAGATGTTTTGAAGTTAATTATTATTTATTTAAACCGTTTATTAGTATTATATATAATAGTGTGTTAAAGAAATGATTAGAATTTATTTATAGATGTTTTTTGAGATTTATGAATAGGAATTTATAAACAGATGTGGGTTTTATAAGAGGAATCTTACAATATGGTTTGGAAGGCTTAAAGGAAGATTATCTCGAAGATAAAGGATTTTTATAAATGGTTTTAGATATCTATAAATGGATTTTAGAAATGTGTTTATAGATTTATAAAAGGAGTTTTATAAATGGTTTATGGATGTATAATGAAGTTTATAAATGATTTTAGAATTGTATAAAAAAAGAAATCTTCCTAAATGTTGGGTGAATATACTTACACCGTTGAGATAAGTATATGGATATTTTCAAAATATTGAAAATATAAGGGTTTGTGAATGAATCTTTGTAAAAGTATTTTGGTACCAATATTTACAAAGTGATTTTAGTTAATGAAAAGATTTATTTAAAGAGGCTAGTGGTTGCTTATATGCATAATCAATGTTGGTTTTTCCTATGGAATTAAATCTCTGATTAAATGCTTTTATTTGATAGTTAAATAACGACTATCAAAAGTTGGACTCAAAACATAACTTTGGAAATATCTAGGAGAAACACGTGAGTTATATAGCACAGTCGTCTTCGATGATACTGTACTATGCGTATAAATCTCGTTTCATTCTTCTAGAACAAACGGTAAGGAAATCTATCCAATAACGGTTAGGAGGTAATCTCCGCTCTTACCTTTGACCGTTTCTTTCCTAAAGAACCTGTGTTGAGTTTATCGGAAACTATCGAATGTTATTTCGAAGAAATCGGGATCGGATATATTATACGAAAATCACTTCGATCCAATTCAAACGTTTTGAAGTAAAGACATCTTGAAGATGATGGAATTGAAGTCAGAGCTCTCAAGCATTTCGTTTTGTCCTAGAATGAACTTGTATGGATGAATGCTGGTATTGCATTATTGCCTGGAAGCCAGTATTAGCATTCCAAGTTGGAAGTGCTATATAAAAGGTAAAACGTAGACTCAAGCCTCATCAACCGGGAATGACTAAGATATGGAAGATGCAACAGGTGGGTTACTCCCAAGTAGAGTATGATCATCCCAATCTAGAGTCGATACTATCTGTCATTTGTATGCTTCGAGGTCCATTAACGGAGTGGTAATCATATCTGATACTATCCAGTAAAGGGTAGGCCGGTTCTGTTTGGCAGAGGTCGATATGTTCGACTTCGGTGTTATTTTATCTAAAGATGCACCTAACGGGCGGTATCCCAGTAGCCCAGTCATTGTATGGAATCCATTCTCCAAAATGAACCTTTACGGTTTTAGTTGTATACATATTATGGTGGAATTCAATTAATGTTACAATTTCGACTATGATTAATAAGTATTTGTATATTATACACTATTATAATATCAGATAATTTCATATGAAATGTTTTGGTTATCGTAAGGTAAAAACCCATCCGTGTTTATGTCCGGCGTGGTCTTACGAGATACTTTTGATTTTCAAAGGTTTTTTGTAACTTTAAAATCCATTTGGGTGTGTTTTCTCACGCTGGTTTACCAGACTGACTTGGGTGTTATTTTATCATAATGCTCGGGTCAGACCGAGCATATTTACAGTTTTGCTTTGAATGTATCAGAGCTTAGGGGACGAGTTGGAGGCCTTTAAGTCATGTACACGTATATGTTTATTTTATGCTGTTTTGTTATTAAAACATCAGCAATTGTGAGGACGGGTTGCTACAAAAGTCCATGCTAATGATTGTAATTTGTTGTTGTACTTTGATAGATGTATACATATAACAGTTTCTCTTTGGTATAGATCATTGATATTATAGTATATATTGTTCTGCTGCAATTGTGAGATTCTATGTTGTTTTTAGTTATTTTCTCTCCTTCTTCTCTTCTCTTCTTTTTTCTTCCTTCTTTTTCCTCTAACAATTGGGTTTTCCGATATTCGATTGCTTGGCACGCAATACAGCGAACGTATTAATGTCGATTTTCGAGGGTAGAAAATCTTGAGTCATTACAGGTGTATACCAGACTAAAACATAAAATTGACAATAGGCTATCAAAATAAAAAAAGTTAAATGGCAAGGAGCTGTTGAATTAAGTTTTTCATTTCGGTCATACCCCTCCAAACTTTATTTCAAAAATTGGCTGTATATTAATTTTTTTGGTCGATAAACATGTTAAAATATACCTACAAAACCTCAATAATTTTTTAAAAAAATTACCTAATTATTTCTTTCTCGTTTGGAATTTCATCTACAAATGAGTTTGATTTCTCCATTGATTATTGATTTGGACTAAATATTAAAGAAGGTGATTAATGAAGACAAAAGGAATTAGGGTAAAAAAGTGGCAAATTGGTCAATTTAAATTGTAATTTTATGAGAGAGCCTTTTTTATTAGTACTCCTTGTAGTTAACAAAATTTTAGAAACAAATTACCTACTCATCCAAAAGTGGAGTGTCCGTAACAATGCCCTTACATAATTTAAAAAAATATAGTTTTTTTTTATTAATTTTAGTTAAACATTAAATGATAATATATTGAAATTTAGACTTTGAGTGCGTTTGTAGCCAAGTTGAATTAGAGATTAAAGGTCAAAGGTTGTGGCATTCATGGACAAAAATTTGATTAGAGGTTGAGTAAAAAGTAATGCTTAATATATGCTATTTATTTTTATTTACAATAGTTATTAATTAATTACATGTATAGCATTATATATGAATTATTATAAATTATCCACAAAAGATTCAAAAAACCCAAAAGATTTAAAAATTAAATAAATAGGAATTAAGTCTGACTTATCTTAGTTGTATCCGATGTAACTATTACATCCTATCTGATTCCTGTTTTTTAGAGTCCAAAAGCGCTCTAATAAAACATTGACATAGCAGTTATGTTCAACATATCTGATTTAAGTTGTACGTAATTCTCATTAAATGCATTTTCATGAGCGTTTTCCTTGTCCATGAACGTACCCTTAGAACTTAAGAGAACATATATGGAGAGAACAAAATAAATAGCATTGTTGAGATTTAACGAGACGTGTTAAAAGATATATCCCTTGTTTTTTTACCCACACTATTTGGTTTTCTAAGTCTACAATAGACAAACATCCATAACGGTTAGTTTTGAAAAGAAATTAATGATCTTAATTTTACTCACCCTTCCTTGTCCATGCCACTAAATATTGACCCACTTAACTACTAAGTTCCGCTCTTTTCCTCAAGCAGACACTTTTCGAGAAGATGGTCATTAAAATTCATACTTATTCATATTTGTATGTCTATGATTATAATTTAATATGTATAAATAAACGTCTTACATTTATGGAGTGATATTTGTATATTATTATATTAATAATAAATTTTCTTGGAAGAAGCAATACTTTTGTTAATTTGATATTTGTTTACATACAAACACGATCAAGTGGATACTTTTATTGGATCATGTGCATTGATAGTGGGATAAAAATGGTGAATTAAAAAATCCTTTTATTAGTTTGCGCAAGATCATATTTTGTGTTTATATGAATAATAAATTTGTACTAAACCGTATTTGATATTTATTAATAAAAGAGTTTGGGAAATATTTTCAAATTAATTAATTTGTATTTACCGTATTTACTTATTTGTTATTGCTTAATGATAATAATAATCATTAATTTAATATTAATTTATTTTTATGTTTTAATATTGTAATATGTTCTCATTTACTGTACAAACATTAAAAGAACTATATTAAAAGTGACATCTTACCTAAGGATAATATTGGATATGTCATAAATATATTTTGCTGGTAAGAATGGTACTTTATCCAGGCAAAACACTCATTTTGACATCTCCAGGGTTCGACAAAGGACGTCTAGAACCTATGTCCAGAGCATCATATTACTGACCAGTTGAATTAGTGGTTCTTGACGAAACATATGTTATAATTAACCGTAATGATTTATCATTAATGCAGATACACATGCGCGTGTGCATACACACACATACACATACACATAGGTTAAGGTCATATGTCAATGTGATGTCGCAGTGAGTGTGTGTGTCTACATATATATGTATATACACTATAATAACACGCACCATAATGGCCATGATTTTCGACTAAATCGAAAACCCAAGACCATTAGGGTATAGATCGTGGTGTTGGTAATATGTAATAAACATAAGTATATCAGAGAGCTATATATACGAACTCGTAGCGGAATAGCAAAATATAATAAACTATACATACTGACTAAGGCTACTATCTTGGAACCAATATTATTCCTTGGATATCTAGTTGACTCGCTAGTCCTGAGCATGAATGAGAAGACCTGTTCATCTATCGTGCTCGATCTGTACTAGTATCATGTCTCTCTAAATCTATGTTGTGGGTTGTAATGGTAAGGAGGCCAGAACAACGTTCTGGTGACTGCTAAATTACATACTTTCTTCATAATTCTAGTTTGTGGCGATTGCTTTCCATTCAAGTGGTATGTCCCCTATTTGTGGAATAGAGGTTTTAACTCCATATATGTATATGACATGTCTAACCTACTCCGAGATATAAGTATATATAATCACACGTGTGCATGTGTGTATATGGACATCATCGTACTTCACAAAAGAAAGCTTCGTAACGTAATCGATGGCCTACCGGCCCTAAATACGAGGTCGATGACTTCTAAACATGGCTTTATCATTTAAACTAGCTATACTAACGCATTTAAAACGATTCATTTCACGGTTAACTAGCCAACTTCCAACCAAACAAACAAACATCCAAATTTGAGATCAATGCATATCCCATACAAACTCTATACTAGTAGGAAGTTTAATACGTGTTGGCTTAACCCGAGCCTTTACTACCGACCACGTGGGTCGACGAAGGCCTCGACCGATGCCCAACCCTACTTTGATACATAATGCTGATATAACATCGACCTCTTTACATATTTTTTGTTTAGATTTTCCTAATGAAAATCAAGGAAAATACCCATTCCGGTTACTTACTACCTCTGTTTTTGAATTGAAGCAGACCCCTTTCCCAATTTAGAATTTTCGTAGGTTATTTAAGACTCATTAAATAGGGAAAGACCGACCCAATGATCATTTAATAATTTCAACCTGGAAGTAAAACCTTTGACTACTCCAAAGGTACTTTAGCCTACAATCTGAGGCAAACCATTGGTTTATTTTCCCAAACCTATGCACGAATGTATATATCTTCTACGGGTCCAATGGTTGGAGATGTTTCACATCGGTAGTACGTATACACAACTAGTAGCTCCTTGTGGAGGATACACTTACATTGTGTAATACTACTGACCTCGCATCCCAATCCGTACTAAATAATGGTTATTTATAATTAATCTAAATATTCGGCTAGACCCATTGATTCACACCAATCGTAAATGTATTATTGAGGGCGTATAATTTCAGTTGTGGAAATTATTACGCCTCCTGAGTTTATTTAATATTATTTATTTATTTATTTTCTATAAACTTCCTTTTATTTTATACACTTATTATCTTCCACTTCTATTCTCATTAACGTTATTAAATGTCATGTACTACTTATTTTTCCTCCAATTAATGTCCTTTGAAAATTGAATAATTATTAATGACATTTATCTATACATTTCAAATTAATTTACCATGTCTGTTTAATTTCCTTTACCAATATCATATTTGGCTTTGTAATTAAACTCATTAAATAGGTTAATACCTATATTTACTTGATTACTGTAGCTCCCCCTTAACTCCTTAATTTATTACATTATTCGTATTTAAATGTTTTATTGTAATTAGCGTTAATCCAAAAAATGGATCAACACCTTGGGTTAAGTGTGAAAGCACCAGTGCAGATAATCAGCAGCACAAATCTCGAAAAAATAATAAATAAATAGCAGAAGTAAGAAAATAGAAATAAGAGTTTTACAGTGGTTTGGCCTAGTCCGACTTATGTGCACTTTAATGAATCTTTATTATGATTATACTAGTTCAATCTCTCTAGATATCAACTAGCTAGTTCTTAGATCTAAATTACAATGAGTTAGAGTAAGTAACAAGTTCACGGGTTGTTTGGAGAATCACAGTAACCCTCTGGATGACTATTGTAGGGAGAAGAAAGTTGAAGAAGTGAAGGAATTCCAGTAGAATAATGACAGCTCTCTCTCCGAAAAAGATCCATCTCTAGTTGCAGGTTGGTGAGTATTTATAGAAAAATTCAGTGAGTATTAGGCCAGAAGTCCAGGTGCAGAAGAGTCCAATTGTTATGCCAAGTCATAATCAAAAATCTCAAATCAGTCTGAGTCATTTCTATAGATCGCTAGCTATCCATAGTGGATTGATCGCTAGCTATCCATCAGTTCAGCATATTTTTCTACCAGAAGCCTTTACTTAGTGCTACGAAGGAGTTCGGAAAGATTGAGGGCGATCCGACCTATCTTGATGGATCGCTAGCTATCCATAGTGGATGGATTGCTAGCTATCCATAGAGGATGGATTGCTAGCTATCCATCCACTTAGCATATCTTTGAGTGACCTTTGTTTGGTTGTTTTCGTATCTTTTATTTAAGTGTCTTGACTAAAGATCAAGTCGTTTGGAGTTAGTTTGATCATCCATCTTGATGGGTTATCTGGTCCAGAAGAATCATCCATATCTTGCTCAAATCTTGACGGAATCTAATGAAACTTTGCAGGGACACTCTAGAAGATATTAGGACCCACCATAAAAATTTGAGGTGGCGGGGCCCACTTTAGGTGGGTCGCTAGCAATCCATCATATCAACTCTAAATGACTTAATTTTTTTGTGAGCCTTCTTCTATGTTTTCTAATTTTTCTCTCAATATTTCAAGTCAATCCAATCTTGTATGAGTTATGTAGGTCCATTTTAAGTTAGCTAATTCCGGCCAAATAACTTAAATTGGATGAGTCTTCACTTCTCGAGCTAGATTACTTGACATATTATGAAACTTAGCAAGCGTGCTTAGAAATGGTAATGAATCATGATGCAAGAGGTTTGGAGGGTCCATGAGCAAGCCTTATGGATCACTAGCGATCCATCACCTTAGCTCATTTTGGCATCTTTCCTGTTAGGTCTTTCTATTCTTCTTTTTCTGGTCCTTTTGGTTGATTCTTGAGTTATTCTTACGTAGTCTAAATGTTCTAATTCTTATTGAATTTTGATGGATTAAAAACATAGTTAACAATTAGTATAATAACTGACGTTTATTAATTTATTTATTAAAGCAATACTTTTCTTTATATATATATATATTTAATTCGTAAACAAGATTATTTATATTTCTATTTGTAGATTTTCAATTTCTATATTTAGGGATCTACGAATATCCACTTATGTGTAAATTACATAACAAAAATATTTATTTCTACATTTTAGTGCATTTAAACTACATCTTCCCAAAAAGGAAATATTACCATTGTAAATCTTCCATAAACTACCAAAAGTGACATTGTGATGCGTTTATAATTACAAGGAATTATCTCTTTATATTTTTTTATTGAAAGAAATAGTGCAAACTATGGAGGAGTCCTTACTTTACATATCTCTTTCACTTGGATATGTGAATATTCCTTGTCATTTTAAACATTGCACTTTTTATACATAACAAGATTGGACAGTTTATAGAATTCCTCATGGTAATCAATACAACAAAATTGTACATTATACAATTCCAATAAATTAAAATATAGAAAATTAGGATCCCAAATCATACAAGAACATCCCAAATAAATGATTAACAAAACCCAAATAACAAAAATCTAGAATAACCACCCATTTCTATCGATATCATATTTTACAAATTTTAAAGATTATTCTCCCAAATTGGAGATCTAGGGTGTAATGCCATCCCATCAAAGTTGAATAATTTATTGAATATGTTAGCAAAGATTTCAAATTCGATTCATTCATTTAAACATACAATTCAATGGCTTTCACATGGGCGTAATTACAAAAATAGAAATTCAACGATACAAAGTTAGTATTGTGTAAATCATGTAATTTCTCGCTCAACTTATGGCTTTTAACTCTCCAGATCCAAATTCATTCCTCTTATTCGACTCCTTTTTATTTTTAGTCAAAATATGTATATATACCCATGAGAATTATAGATCTGATAGGAGATTTGAGTTTAAGTGGACTAAGCCTGTATGTGATACCCCACCTCGAGACCCACATTAACAAAAAGTATTACTGGGTAACACCGTCTGCTAATGCAGAGAATAGGGCTGTTTAGGAGCGACCATCTATAGCATTGTCTTAAATATCTATTGAATATGTCGATAAATGCACTATATTTTTCTCTCTATCTCAAGTGGATTGATATATCCAATAAATAATTAATACAAAGCCGTGGGTGGCTATAGGATCTGTCCAAACAAAATACAACAACTCAAATGCAAAACACATCACAGAACATCAGATAATTCCATATACACATACATATACAGATACATCACAGAGTACACAAAATGATACATCACATATGTGGTATGACGACCACAATACAAACACGAATCAAAGAATATACATATCAGAGAAATAATAAAAAGGACTTCACAAAAGCTACAACAAAAAGAGCTAGCTGAAAAGTCCATGCAGAAGTAGAATAGGCTAAGTCCAAAGGGTACCTAACCTAAAACACCTCGGTCCGACCCGAGTATAAAATCTATAGGCCAGTCTAGCTAAAAAAATCAGTTTACAAGGATAAGCGATAATATGAGCATAAGGATAACGTGATAATATTCTCAAGTGAGAAGGGACAATTTAAAGTGTATGGTTACATCAAATGATAATATGGTATCACTATACAAACATACAATCTCAAAAGAGATAAAACAATTCATAAAACGCTAAATGTAGCAAGCCTTTTATCATCGGCATATCACAAATCATCAATAATGGTTTAGGAAAAATTATAGCTCCTAAAAAGGAGAAATCCCAAATCTTCCATAACGGTAATCTGAAAAGCACCTCAAAGTAATCACCATCTCCAAACATGCCACAAGGCAAATATATCCCCAAATAGGAGATTAAAATCTCAAATATACGCCATATCCACAATCTTAATAGAATGCCAGTGTAGGCAACTCAAATCTCAAAGATAGAACTCACAAGAGTTCAAATTCCATAAGGTGATCGCCGTATATATGTGTAATATCGCAAATGGCTCAAATGGCTAACAATAAAAAGATGATACACTTGGGAAATCACAAACATCAATGAAATCATCTCCAAGATATAGCACATGCTTATGGCCAAAGCCTGCCAAGTACTGTTGTCTCAAAATAAGGTGCCACATCTCTTAGACAAACGTCCTAAAGGACAAATAAATACATCTCTTAGACAAATATCCCGAAGGACAAATACGTCGCAATGAACAAATACGTCTCTTAGATAAACGTCCCGAAGGACAATTGACCTGAAGGTCCAGTACTGGATAATACGTCTCTTAGACTGTCACAAAATTTCGGATAGGAACCCGAACAGTATTAACATGTGTCCCATACCACACATACACACTAAATGGTTCACTAATCGCTAGTAAATTTTACACTCAAATTAGTAAAAAGTTTACCCCATCTCATCGGTAAACTCGACCCGAAGGTCAAAACGATCAAACGGACAAGTCGAGAATTAACCAATAGGATAAACGCACATGTCCCATGCCATGTGTTTTACCAAACCGTTTAATTCTCCTTCTCATTCGCTCGAAATGTGCAAAAAACATGTAATTTATATATAAAATAATTTACTTTGGAAAACAAGCTTTGAAAACCAATTTTCGAAATCAATTTGAAAACCATATTTAAAATTTCCCTTACTATAGAGAATAAATAGATTTTACACTTGAAAATACTTTGAAATATTATATAATAATTATTTTGAAATTCCCATTAATTTTAAAAATCATTTCAAAAATATTTGGAGAAAACCGTGCTCGAAAACGAAGAAAAACAAGGAAAATCACTCAATCCAATATTCGAATTTAAATTCGAATTTAAATCAAATTTAAATTTAAAATTCCACCAAATCTTGGCTATTCTATTATTAGACACCATAGCCTTCTAAAACATTCAAAATCACCTCAAAATTGCAAAAGAAATGGCTTCAAAAGGGCTCGGAATCAAGCGAAAAAGTAGAAGAAAACTTGGAAAACAAAATATGAATGAACCATATGCTGGTCGACCTATAGGTCGACCATGCATCTCCTTAGTTCAACCTTAAGGACACTCAAGTAGACAATACGATCAACCTAGGTATGTGTATGGTCGACCTCCCGGTCAACCATGCATGCACGAATTCATTTTTTTAATCTCGAGGTCGTTTTCCCTTGCGCGATACGGACTTTGAGCTCAGTTTAGACATATCAAACAACAATATTTTTCCATGAAATTTTATAGAAATGAAGTTCAACATTCAAGCTACCAAATGCAAGAAATTCAGTAGCATTTCATTACCGGAATCAAAGGTTATAATATCTCAATGATGCAACAGAAACTGATTATAAATAAGGAAAAATCAACAACAGGAAATAACGAACAGAAGCTAATTTTTTTCATAGTTTCAAGCTTTGGCACTTTAGTTTTTGCTAGATTGTATGCTTATACAACTCATCTTGCTGATTGAAGGCTAAAACTCGGATTATAGCAGCAAAGAGGAAGCATTTAACAAGATTAGAGCTTCTAAGGACCCGTACAAGAGATAGAAAGAACATGCAAACCAAAACATACAGTAAAATTAGAAAACCACTTACTATAATAGAAAACCATGATGAAATGGTGTGATTTGGAGTTTATTACCTTTGATTTATCACTAGCTTGCAAAAGGACTTGAATTTGGTGAATTAATATGAAGAAATTTGCTTGATTTTGTAATTGGTAAAAAGAAGTTTACTGACTTTTCTTTTTCAGGCTGGAGGAGGAAGAAGAGAGTATGCAAATGAACGTACAGACTCTTTTTCTTTCTCTCTTTTCTTACCAGGATAATACTAAATGGGCTAATTGGGTTTGATAATTCAAAGAAATAGAATCGCTTAAGGATTAAATCAACACTTAACAAATTAATGTGTACATATCACATATACACATAAATAAAAATGCATTTCTCTCAAGTTTTACACAAGAAAAATGTGAAAACTTGTATACTTATAAAATAAAACATTTTCTATCATATAAAAAGATTAATTTATATTTTAAAACATTTTTATCATTAAAATCCTTAATTTAACAAAAATACAGTATTTTCTCAAATAAATGAATAAAACATTATTTTTGACTTCTAAAATTCCACAAAATTTATTTTCCCACTTAGAAAAATATTTAAGACCAATTCCCAACATAATTTACAACCAAAAATTATTTTTAAACCAATTTTCACCTTTTACATACTTCTTTTAAAAATTATTAAAAGAAGCAAATGAGCAATAATTAATATAATTATTGCATTTTCTCTAAAATGAAATCATTTTCATTATTTAAACCCATATTCCATTTATTATCACTTCAAACAAAATAAAATAAAGCTTGGAATTTCATTTTCTCATTTTATATTCCAAAATTCATTGTTTATTCCAAATAAACAATTTAATTTCTCTAATTTTAATTCAATTTACAATATAAAATCATAATTATCATTATAATTCAATATTGAAAGGTAATCTCCAAACTAGGGTCGTTACAGGCTCCTCTCTTAACAAAATTGCATCCTCGCAATTTCTAGAGGAGAATTTGTATTCAACTTATTAATTTCATCAGTCAAAGGAAAAAGAAATAAGCTTGAGATGAAAAGTTATTCTCACCATCGCTATGCAAAGATAGAAAACCGGGATAGGATCGTTCGATAAACTCTTTGGTTTCCCAAGTGCAGTCTGTGGGATTGGCGGACCATTGAACTTTAACGAGCGATACGCCCTTGTTTCGAAGGCGTCTCACCTCCAAAGCAAGCACACAAATAGGCTACTATACAACAGATAGGTCTGGTGAGATCTCAAGCTCTTGCAAATCGGGAGAATTAATAATAGAATCTGACTCTCAAAGACACCTCCGAAGCTGGGAGACGTGAAACTTGTCATGAATGCCAGATAGATGAGTTGGAAGTGAAACTCTATATGCCACAGGACCAATACGTTCAGTAATAGGAAACGATCCTATAAAGCGAGGAGCCAATTTCCTAATCGTACTGAAACACATAACCCCTTCAAAGGAGAAACGTTAATAAAGATGAGACCACTAATAGAGAACTCGAGAGGCTTCCTACAGTTGTCTGCGTAGGATTTTTGGCGGCTCTGTGCCTCTTTCATTTTCTAATGAATAAGAATAATCTTCTCCGAAGAATCACAAATAAAATCTGGGCCAAGAATGAGCTTCTCTCCGGACTCCAACCAACACGAAGGTGATCGACATGGCCTTCTGTATAAGGCTTCGAAAGGAGCCATATCGATATTAGACTGGAAATAACGTTGTAGGAGAACTCCACAACAGGTAGGTGATCCTCCCAACTATCACTAAAATCCAAAATGCCAAATCAAAGAAGATCCCCAAGAATATGATTCACTCGTTCAGTCTGTCCATCATATTGCGGATGATATGCTGTGTTGAAGTTAAGCTTTGTTTTTAAAGTTTGCTGAAGACTCTACCAGAAATGACTCGCGAATAGCGGATCACAGTCACAAACAACTGAACTAGGAACACCATGAAGTCTCACGATTTCATTGATATATAACTTCGCCAGATGAGAAGCACTCCTATTAGACTTAATAGGGATGAAATGAGCATACTTGGTGAGGCGATCAATAATAACCAAAAGCTAGAATGGCCTGATCTTGAAAGAGGTAGGCCGTCAATGAAATCCATCGAAATCTAATCCCATTTCCACAATGGAATATCTAGAGGCTGAAGGAGACCAGAAGGGCGCTGATGCTCAGCTTTGATGAATTGACAAGTCATGCTATTACTCATACAACTCACTGCATCGCGCTTCATGCCTTCCTAATAATAAAGGTGATGCATATCGGCATACATCTTACTACTGCCGGGATGAATGGTATACTTAGAACGATGACTGTCATCGAGAATGTCACGCCTAAGTGTAGAATCAGAAGGCACAACAAGATGGTTCTTCTTATGAAGACACGTATGAGAATCAATGCTGAATCCTGCAACTCCTCATCACAGGATTCAGGCTCACAAATCTGGATAAGGTGCACAAGATCGAGATCACATCGTTGAGCTTCGACAATACGATCCAATAAGATGGGTCGAGCTTCCAAACTGAATAATAAATTAAGAGAATCGTAAGATGGAGCTCGATCACGAATATCACAAAGGGATAAGGACTTGAGAACATTCTACTCGGATAACATCACAGAAACAATAGCCGAATTTTGCGACTAAGTGCATCGGCAACACGATTACCTTTACTAGGGGTATACTGGATATCGAAGCTATAGGAGGCAAGGAACTCGAGCCAACACTGTTGCCTCATATTGAGCTCCTTCTGGGTGAATATATATTTCAACGACTTGTGATTGGTATAGAGAATGAAGTGCTTGCCTAATAGATAATGTCGCCAAATCTTCAAGGCGAAGACAATGGCAGTTAACTCGAGGTCATGAGTGGCATAGCGAACTTCATTCGGCCGCTATTGCCTAGAAGCATAAGCAACTACCCAACCCTTCTACATAAGCACAGCACCGAGGCCACATCTACTAGCATCAGCGTAGACAACAAGATCATGATTACCTTCGGGAACCACTAGAATATGAGCATTAGTGAGAAGCTCCTTCAACTGCTGAAAAGAAGTTTAACACTAGTTGGACCAAATAAATCGAACGCCTTTCTGAGTAAGGCTGGTGAGAGGAAGCACAATGCAAGAAAAATCCTTAATGAATCGACGGTAGTAACCCGCCAATCCAAGGAAACTGTGAATCTCATGAATGTTCTTAGGCTTCTTCCAATTCTGGATGGCTTCGATCTTCGAGGATCGACCGAAATGCCTTCGGAAGAAACAACGTGGCCTAAGAACTTAACCTCATTCTCACAAAAGTGGCACTTGGAGAATTTGGCTTTAAGTTGATGATGACAAAAAGCACTCAAGACAATTCTCAAGTGATTAGCATGCTCGGCTTCAGACTTTGAATAAACAAGGATGTCATCGATGAACACATGGATGAACTTATCAAGATATTCTCAGAATAGTCGATTCATAAGATCGACAAAGAAAGAAGGAGCATTGGTTAAACCGAACGGCATAACGAGCCACTCGTAAGATCCATATCAAGTGTGGAAAGCTGTAAGAGGTATGCTATCTTCCGTAACTCATAGCTGATGAAAACTAATGGCAAGGTCGAGCTAAGAGATGACCTTAGCGCCACTCAATTGATCGAACTTATCATCGATCGTAGGAAACGAATACCTATTCTTGATGGTCAACTCGTTAAGCTTGCGATAGTCGATGCAAAGCCTACGAGTTCCATCGGACTTCTTCACGAAGATGACTGCGGCACCCCACGGTGAAAACTAGACTGAATCAAATGCTTAGCTTTAAGCTCCAACAACTGCTTCTTGACTTCCTCATTTTACTTTGTAGAAATCCTTGTGGGAGGACGACTAACAAGTCACATGCTTGGAATGAGATCGATGTAGAACTCAATAGCCCGCTTGGGTGGCTAACCCGAAACAGGCTCAAACACATTAGAGAAGTCACAAACAATAGGTATACGAGATACATCATCATCATCTCGTGAGTCCAGACAAAATACAGATGCTTCAGAATTATCCACATTCCGAAGGACAATTGATAGATAAGCAGATGAATCTGGACGTCAAAGATATAAAACTCTCTCAAAACAAATAATCCTGGCATCGTATCGCACTAGCAGTCCATACCCAAAATCATATCAAAGCCCAAATAAGAAATAACGTGCATATTTGAATGAAAAGAAAAGCCATGTAAAACAATCTCAACATCCTCACAAAGCATGCTAAGGGTTACAGATCCCCCAATAAGATTCGCAATCCTCAATGAAGTAACAAGGCATGAAACATCCAAAGAAATGGCATTAATGAGCTCCTTTGATACCAATGAATGCAACACACCCGTATTGAAGAGAACTTGAATAAAATGATCATGGAATAAAATAGAGCCTTCAAGGATAGAAGGAGATGCACCTCTACGCTAAGAAGACCCTCCAAAAGCATCCACTACATTTAGCTTGCCGAACTAGGTATTATTTGGAGCAACAGAACAAGTGGCAACTTGATGACTCTCCTTCTTGCAATAGCGGCAAATAATAGGCTTAGGCAGTCACGGATCATATGGTCATATGAGCCACAGTTGAAACACCCCTTCCGCGTAAAAGGTGCTCCACTAGGCTGAGAACTAGAACCAACAAACTTCTTCTTCTTTTGAGGAAAATACTTCCACTTATGAAATGGGAACTTCTTCTTATTGGGGTTCTTGCGAACCTCAGTATCATCATTGATGTCCCTCTCTTTCTTGACGACTTCAAGGTGAAGCGCTGAGTCAACCAACTCCTCTAATGATAACTTGAGCTGGAGCATCAAAGACTTCTTCAAATACTTCTTAAGACCAGAGACAAACTTTAGATTCTTATTATATGGAGTGCGAATGTATTCAAGACCATAATTAGATAAGGCCTCGAATGATGAAACATAATCAGAAATGGAGGACATTCCTTGCTTCAACTCGAGGAAGCGACGGGCAATAAAGCTTTCTCAACTTCAGGAATGAACTTGAGCATGAATCGTTCCCGAAACTGAGTCCAAGAAAGAGTAGACTTATCGAGCTCAGCTATAAGAATCTTGTACCAGTCGAGAGCACGCTCTTATAGCATGCTGTAATCCATAAGAACTCTATGATGGTCAGAAAGATCCATGCGAGAGAAGATGCGCTCGCACGTGCGAATCCAAGCTTGGACTTCAAGAACGGACTCAGAGCCTTTGAATGGCTTTCCTTCGAGATGAGAGAAATCGCTGCACATGGTGTAAAGACAGACTTTCATGGAGGAAATGATGGAGCAGGAGCTAGAGGCCAAGTGCTCCTAAATAACTCCTTGAACTGATCGGCAGACATATAAACGCCGTCCGGATGCGAGCCGCTGGATTGCCCAACATCCGAGCATCGTCCTTTGCCTCTTACAGCCATTAGCTGAAAGTTAAGATAAGATAACGATTATTTACAAGGTAGATGTCATTAATTCAATAAGGAATACTACGAAATTACAATGCATTCCTAGACATATTCCCAAACTCCTATCTACCCCAAAGGACAAGAAAAGGTCAAAGGCATGATGATTCAGGGATTCGTAACACTTGTACTACACTTATATGTACCGTAATATGTGATTTTGTTCTGTGTTTATCATATTTTGTTCTGAACTCAATCTAATACCAAGCTGTGACGCCCCACCCCAAGACCCCCATTAACAAAGGGTATTACTGGGTAATATCGTCTGCTAATGCGGAGAATCGGGCTGTTTAGGAGCGACCATCTATAGCCTTGTCTTAAATATCTATTGAATACATCGATAAATGCTCTACATATTTTTCTCTATCTCAAGTGGATTGACATATCCAATAAATACTTAATACAAAGCCATAGGTGGCTATAGGATCTATCAGAATAAAATACAACAACTCAAATGCAAAACACATCATAGAACAGCAGATAATCCCATATACACACACATATATAGATACATAATAGAGTATACAAAATGACACATCACATATGTGGTATGAAGACTACAATACAAACACTAGTCAAAAGAAAATACATATCAGAGTAACAACAAAAGGACTACACAAAGGCTATAACAAAAAGAGCTAGCAGAAAAATCCATGCGGAAGCAGATTAAGCTAAGTCCAAAGGGTACCTAACCTGAAACACCTCAGTCTGACCCGAGTATAAAATACATGGGTTAGTCTAGCTAAAAAAATCAGTTTGTAAGGATAAGTGATAATATGAGCATAAGGTATTCTTATGTGAGAAGGGACAACTTAAAGTGTATGGTTACATCAAGTGATAATATGGTGTCACTACACAAACATACAATCTCAAAAGAGATAAAAAAATTCATAAAACGCTAAATGTAGCAAGCCTCATATCATCGGCATATCACAAATCATCAATAATGGTTTAGGGAAAATTATAACTCCTGAAAGGGAGAAATCCTAAACCCTTCATAACGGCAATCTCAAATGCAACTCAAAGAAATCACCATCCTTAAATATGCCACAAGGCAAATATATCTCCAAATAGGAGATTAAAATATCAAATATACGCTATATCGACAATCTCAATAAAATGCCAGTGTTGGCAACTCAAATCTCAAAGATAGAACTTACAAGTTTTTAACTTCCCATAAGGTAATCGCCGTATACATACATACATACATACTTACATACATACATACATACATATATATAATATCCCAAATGGCTTAAATAGCCAACAATAAAAAGGCGATACACTTGGAAAATCACAAACATCAATGAAATCATCTCAAAGATATAGCACGTGCTTATGGCAGAAGCCCGCCAAGTACTGTTCTACCAAAATAAGGTGCTACGTCTCTTAGACAAACGTCCCGAAGGAAAAATAAATACGTCACTTAGATAAACATCCCGAAAGACAACATCTGAAGGATAAATACTCGCAGTGGACAAATACATCTCCTAGATAAACATCCCGAAGGACAAATGACCCGAATGTCTAGTACTGGCTAATACGTCTCTTAGACAAATGTGTCACAAACTTTCAGATAGGATCCTGAACAGAGTTAACGTGTGTTCCATACCACACGTTCGCACTAAACGGTTTACTAACCGCTAGTCAATTTCACACTCAAATCAGTAAAAAGTTTACCTTATCTCATCGGTAAACTCTACCCGAAGGCCAAAACGATCAAACAGACAAGTCGGGAATTAACCAATAAGATAAACGCACGTGTCCCTAACCACATGTTTTACCAAACCATTTGATTCTCCTTCTCATTTGCTCGAAATGTGCAAAAAAAGTATAATTTATATATAAAATAATTTACTTTGGAAAACAAGATTTGAAAACCATATTTAAAATTTCCCTTATTATAGAGAATAAATAGATTTTACACTTGAAAATACTTTGAGATATAATATAATAATTACTTTGAAATGCCCATTAATTTCAAAAATCATTTCAAAGATTTGGAGAGAACCGTGCTCGAAAACAAATAAAAACAAGGAAAGTCACTCAACCCGATATTCGAATTTAAATTCGAACTTAAATCAAATTTAAATTTAAATTTCCACAAAATCTTAGCTAGTCCATTAATAGGCATCATGCCTTCTAAAATATTCAAAATAATCTCAAAATTGTAAAAGAAATGGTGTCAAAAGGCCTCGGAATCAAGCGAAAAAGTAGAAGAAAATTCGAAAAACAAAATATAAATGGACCATATGCAAGTCGACCCGAAGGTCGAACATGCATCTCTTTAGGTCGACTGCAAAGTTGACCTTGAGGACACTCATGTCGACTATACGGTCGACCTAGGTATGTGTATGGTCGATCTCCCAGTCGACCATGCATACGCGAATCCATTTTTTTTCTCCAGGTCGTTTTTCCTTTGCTCGATTTAGACTTTGAGCTCAGTTTTGACATATCAAAAAACAATATTTTTCCATGAAATTTTACAGAGATGAAGTTCAACATGCGAGCTACCAAATGAAAGAAATCCGACAGCATTTCATTGTCGGAATCAAAGGTTATAAAATCTCAAAGATGCAACAGAAACTGATTGTAAACAAGGAATATTCAACTACAGGAAATAACGAACATAAGCTAATTTTTTTTCACAGTTTCAAGGTTTGGCACTTTTTTTTTGCTAGATTGTGATCTTATACAACTCACCGTGCTGATTGAAGGCTAAAACTTGAATTATAGCAACAAAGAGGAAGATTTTAGCAAGATTAGAGCTTTCAAGGACCCGTACAGGAGATAGAAAGATTATGCAAACCAAAACATACAGTAAAATTAGAAAACCACTTAACATAATAGAAAATTGTGACGCAATAGTGTGGTTTGGAGTTTATTACCTTTTATTTATCACTAGCTTGCAAAAAGACTTGAATTCGGTGAATTAATATGAAGAAATTTGCTTGATTTTGTAATTTGGTAAAAATGAGTTTACTGATTTTTCTTTTTTAGGTTGGAGGAGGAAGAAGAGAGTATGAAAATGAAGGTACAGACTCCTTTTCTTTCTCTCTTTGCTTACCAGGCTAAGACTAAATGGGCTAATTGGGTTTGATAATTCAAAGAAATAAAATGGCTTAAGGTTTAAATCAACACTTAACAAATTAATGTGTACATATCGCATATACACATAAATAAAAATGCATTTCTTTCAAGTTTTACACAAGAAAAATGTGAAAACTTGTATACTTATAAAATAAAATATTTTCTATCATATAGAAAGATTATTTTATTTTTAAAACATTTCTATTGTTAAAATCCTTAATTTAACAAAAATACACCATTTCAAATAAATGAATAAAACATTATTTATTACTTCTAAAATTCCACAAAATTTATTTTCCCACTTAGAAAATATTTCAAACCATTTACAAACATAATTTATAACCAAAACTTATTTTTAAACCAATTTCCATCTTTTACATACTTTTTTAATTTTTTTTAAAAGAAGCAAATAGGCAATAATTAATATAATTATTGCATTTTCTCTAAAATGAAATCATTTTCATTATTTAAAGCCCATATTCCATTTATTATCACTCCAAAAAAATATAATAAAGCTTGAAATTTCATTTTATCATTTCAAATTAAAAAATCCATTGTTTATTGCAAATAAACAATTTAATTTCTCCAAATTTAATTTAATTTACCATGTAAAATTATATTTGTTATTATAGTTCAATATTAAAAGGTAATATCCAAACCAGGGTTGCAACACTGTATTTATAGATGTTGGAATCAATTCTATTCTTTAAATTATAATTTACTAAATCTGTCCCCTTAGGCCAAGTTTCAAGTTGCGCTGCAACAACACTGACCGAATGACCCATTCTTCATAGGCCGTCGATCAGTGGTTGTTCTGCCAGTTTATTAACGTTAAATTTTTATGTAAATCTTATCAACATTAATTACCTTATTTACCTTTATAACATTAACAATTACTTAGATGTTAAGTTTTATTATTTAACGGTTACTTTAATGTTAAGCCTAATAGTAATTACTACCTTAGTTTTGAATTATTTTCGATCTGAAATCTTCAAGCGTTGATAACTACTTTGTTTGAACTCCGGTCGCGAACCTTTACATATGAAAGTTGATCAGAAAATCGCCATGAACACAATGGTGCAAGTTTTGTGGCCAAACTCTAGCAATTGTTGAAATTCTATTTTGAGTCCTATATTTATTTATCGTTTATTTTATGGGATGTTACATTCTCCCCCTTAAAAGAATTTCGTCCATGAAATTCCTCAAGGACCGAATTATATAACATAGAGCGTAACCATTCTAAACTTTCGAACCAATTAGTGTACAACCAATTTTGAGCCAATCGTATGCAGGTTCTTAGTGCATCACGATGTATATGATATGTATGTTGAATAATAATAAGTCGACACCTCCTATATAAATGTATTCTTTAAAACTATTTTGAAATTATGGTGCAAACAACCTATATATATTGGCAGTTCAATTTGTATACAAGTTTTGAAAAACCAAAATCTTTGTTTTCACAAAAAAATTTCGACACTTCTATGAATAGGAGTATGGTTCAACCAATTTTGTATCTAATCCCTATCATTTAGCACATAACACACAGTTTCTACCATCCAAAGTTTTGAAAATCCAATTTTCCTAAATACATACACTTATGGAGAAAAAAGGAATTTAGATGGAGAGCTTTATATTTCCACCCTTCTTTTGTATACCAATTTTATTGTACCTTGGAACTTTCTCTTTTGCCCTTAAATATTTTCCAACTTTTCCAAGTACAATTCGGATTAGGAGGTGTATAAATTTTAAAAACAGATTATTTGAAAAACAAGTTTTGACTATCAATAAGGCATGGAATGAAAAATTCCAAAGCATAAACAGGGTATTCCCTTGTTATTGTCTGTGTTATGTGTACTGTCACACTTATCGAACAGTAAAATTCATATTAAATAATACATCGGTCCTCCCTACGCTAAGCATATGACATTCAAAAATCAAAAATCTTCTCATTTTTCGTTTAAAATTTGTAAAATAGTTTGCAAATTTTAAAACCTTTTAGTTATACACAATTTTTAAAAAAACATTTGCCTTCACATCCTTGGAACAAATCAAGCCATATTTTAACATAATCAAGATTCAGCAAATGAGTCCGCATATGATTAACTCTAGCATATTACACAGTTATGTTAAATTTTTGGAAGACCTTTTCTTTTATTTCAAAAGAACAAACAACACAAAAGTACATTTACAAATTTTTGCTTTTAAGGTGAATGGATATTGACCCGTGGGTTTTTCAACAATCCTCCCTAGTCCTTCGCTTACTAAAATTTATTTTTTTCAAAATCCTAAAGTTTTTGGAATTTAAGCATGCTTTATTTTTAGTTGCTAATTTAATTATTTTCCTAAATTATTTTTACATAAACTTCCAACCTTATCCTACGTCTATTGCTAATTAAGTGCCATGATGAGAATTTCCTTTTTTATAATGTTTTATAATACATATATATAGCGGTCCAAGCATCCACAATCAAGACAGTAATAAATATGGACATGTCTCATATCATAACGTATACAGTTTTTATACAAAGAGAGATAACTAATGCTTACAACCCAGCTAACCTAAAAAGATAAACAAACGCTGGGAGGAAATAACAACTACTATTTCTACTAACTACTGTCTATAAGCTATGGGAAGACCCTACCCTTCAACATCAACCTATATTAATGGTGTTGTGGCTATAACTTCTTATGTAAATAAAATAGACATGTCTTAACTTGTCATTTTGGCTTCTAATATCAAGGTACGTCCATTACTCCAATTATTACAACCAACGTCTTCTATGTGTGCTTGTCGTCTCATTATAATCTTCTCTAATTAAATTACTATCTTCTTTTAATCAAAATCTTCATGATAGTATTGTTAAATTTTGATATTTATTTTCTTTATCTTTGATCTCTTATGCGAGTGAACTCCAGAACTCTCAAATGTGTACTTTGTAACCATTCCCAATTCCTTTAAGGGTTCTTCTTATAACTTTCCCTTAGTCCAATAAAACATTCCCAGGTTCATACCAATAACTTTATATTCAATGAGGATTCATTGCTGTTACTCTACAGGCATGCGTAGCTATTTTATCCATATCATGTAGTACTTGTAAAATGAACCATAAATAGATGAAGTAAATTGAATCAAATGCGATTGGGTTGAATATGAAAATTTAAAAAAAAGTTGGAAGTTGACATGAAAGTTATTCCGTCGCGTTTGTGCTGAAATTCTGACCTATTTCCATAATGCTAAAAACGGAGCTCAAACGAGGAAGTTATGAGCATTTGAATTTTTCAGATTTAAATTTATTTATTTGGAGTTCAAATACAAATGAGAATTTAAATTTAGGGTTTGAATTTTAAAAATTAGCTTGGGTGCTAAGGAAATTACGTTAATTAACGTTTAACGTCAATGTTAATTGGGGGAAAAAATTAATTAAAAAGCAACAGAATAAATAATTACCTAAAATAATCAACCTGGTGGACACCTTTATTGTGACCGACCGACCGGTTGGGAAGGGGAGGTCGACCGGTCAAAGCCAAATTTTGGTAGTGGAGGCTAGGGTTTGAAGGGGTGTACTATTTATTTGTATGCTCCAGATTTCTCCGTTACAAACTATTTTCATCCTACTGTTCTGGTGCATTTCAACCCCTATAAATAGAACCCAATCCTCTCAACTTTTATTCATATTATTTCGAGGAATTCAATGAAACGCTACAAATTTTATCTCTTCAAATTAGATTCAGAAACTCCATAGAGAATTCTATCTTTCTATGGCCAGCCTTGTTGCTTCTTACATTTATAGTTTTTGTTTACGAATAATAATGAACTTGTATGGTTAGGGGAATAGTATAACAGTGGGAAATATGGGTGGAATTTACTCTTATGCTTTTATATTTAAGTACCTAACCATTTTTAAGTTCTTTAAGTTTAATAAGCATGGCCACTATATTTTTATTAATCAACCTCTTTCTCCTTACCTACATTATTCTTTTTAATTTATTCTAACTAAATCTCCTAAATAAGGTCACTAAAATTAGGGGTGTTACTGACTCCCCTCCTTGAAGAATTTCGTCCTTGAAATTCTTTAAGGACTAGCTAGCAATCATAGTAAGTTATCTCGCCTGGAAGCCGTCGGAAGCCGTCATAGTCGTTCCTAGACACCCGGTGGGAGTCCGGGCCCCCTCCTCCCCCTGACCCATCCACCCAGGAGAAAAAGTTGATCATTTCTCTAGTTGGAGCGTTCGCGATCCTAGACCATCTCGGTCTTTGAAAAGAGGATTGAACTCGGAATTTCTGCATAGAAACTGCACAAGTTATCGCTCCCGAAACCCTCGGAAGCCGCAATAGTCGTTCCGGGATGACCGTGTGGGAGTCTGGGCCCCCTCCCCATGACCCTCCCACCCAAGAGGGCAAGCTAATTGTTTTTCTAGTTGGGGCATTCGCGATCCAGGACCGTCTTGGCCTCCGAAAGGAGGATCGAAGCCGGAATTTCTATGCAAAAACTGCCCATGTTATCGTGCCCGAAAGCCTTCGGAAGACGCCATAGTCACTTCAAGATAATCGAGTGGGAGTCTAGGCCCCTCATCCCCCTGACCCATCCACCCAGGAGGGGAAGCTGATTGTTTTTCCAGTTGAAGCGTTCACGATCCGAGACCGTCTCGGCCTTCGAAAGGAAGATCGAACCCGGAATTTCTACGTAGAAACTGCCCATGTTATCTCTCTCGGAAGCCCTTGGAAGCCTCCATAGTTTTTACGGGACGACTGGGTGGGAGTTCGAGCTGCTCTCCACCCCCTGACCTACCCACCCTGGAGGGAAAATCGATCGTTTTTCCAGTTGGGGAGTTCGCGATCTGGGACCGTCTTGGTCTCCGAAAGGAGGATCGAACATGAAATTTCTACATAGAAACTGCCCAAATTAACATGCCCGGAAGCCCTCGGAAGCCGCCATAGTCGTTTCGGGATGACCGGGTGGGAGTCCGAGCCCTCTTCCTTGCCCTGATCCATCCACCCAGGAGGTCATGTCAATAGTTTTTCCAGTTTCAGCGTTCGCGACTTGACACTGTCTAAGCCTTCAAAAGGAGGATTGAACCCGGAATTTCTACGCAGAAACTGCCCAAGTTATCGCTCCCAGAAACCCTTGGAAGCCGCCATTGTCGTTACAGGACAACCGGGTGGTAGTCCGAGCCCCCCTCCTCCGCTTAATTCACCCACCCAAAAGGGAAAGCCGATCGTTTTTCTAGATGGGGTGTTCATGATCCGGGACCGTCTTGGCCTCCGAAAGGAGGATCGAACCCGTAATTTCTGCATAGAATCTGCCAAAGGTTTCATGCTCGGAAGACCTCAGAAGCCACCATAGTCGTTCCGAGATGACTAGGTGGGAGTCCAGGCCCCCCTCCTCCCCTTGACCCATCCACCCAGGAGGGGAAGCCGATCATTTTTCCATTTGGAACATTCGATCCAGGATCGTCTCGGCCTCCAAAAGAAGGTTCGAACCCAGAATATTTGCACATAAACTGCCTAAGTTATTGCGTTTGAAAGCCCTTGGAAGCCGCCATATCCTTTTTGGGATAACCGGGTGAGAATCCGGGCCCTCCTCCTCCTCCTAACCCACCCAATCTCAAACTACTCAAAATCAGTTGAGTACCAGAGAGTTTAAGGGGAAAACAAAAACTTCAAGTCAGACATAAATCATAGTATGAATAATAATCTAACATCTCAATCCTTTTAGATCCCTATTGAGACCACGTCGCTTAGCAGAATCAGTTTTCCCCTCATTAGTATCCTAAAACCTTTATAAAACCATGTTCCATGCTCCTGCAACCACAATGGTTAAAACATATATTTTCAAAATATTATGATGATATGCATGCTTGCAAACATTTAGGATTTCCCCATCCCTTATAAGATTTTAATTTTCCTTAAATTGGGACTATCCAATCCATATTCATTTTACTTAAGCAGATATGGACTGTCCATCTCACATCTCATAGTTTTCCTAGGATGACTATAAACCCTTCATTAAACATATGAAGACTATCCATCCATGATGTTGACTATCCATCAATCATCCCATAATTTTCCTAGGATAAATATGAACCCTTCTTCAATCATATGGAGACTATCCATCTCCAACTTGATGTTATCTATCCATCAAACATCCCATATTTTTCCTAGAATAACTATGAACCCTCCACTTGGCCACTTAACTCAAGCTATCCCCATGAATATAATTATCTCATGCCATCCACATGATTAATCTATTTCCGTTAGTATCCCTAACTTAGGTTATATCCCATTAATCCCCAACTATTGTGTTGCATTCATTAATCTCACCCTAGCATCCCTAAAGTTAAACAACATTTTATAAGTTTAAAAGAAACAATTTTCCCACCCCTTCAAAGTTATCCCCTTCGAAAGCTTTGCTTTTGACCCTTTCGCAAGCAACCTTTCGACCCCTTCGAAAGGTTTGCTTTCAACCTCTTCAAAAGCATAAAACATAAATTTTAAAACAATAGGCTCCAACCTTTATCATACTTTAAAACCCTTCCTTCGAAACCTTTCGACCATGTTAAAGTATTATTATATAAGGGTAGAAGCATAGCTTCAAAATCACTTGAAAATATCCCTTTCAAAAGCATTGAAGGTTACCCCCTTTAAATCCCTTGAAAAACTATCCTTTCGAAACGTTGAAAATAAAACCTTTCGAAAGCATTGGGTTTACACTTAAAGATATTACTTGGACCATAGGTGAAAATTTTGAAAACCACCCTCTACTATATAAAACACTGGGGAAAACATTAAAGCTTCCCGACTGTGTCGAGAGCTCCTGCTTTTGGTCCCTTCGAAAGGTTGGGAAGCATCTTGTATTTGTAAAACCAGTAAACCTTTCGACTTAGTTGAAAGCTCCTGCTTTCGATCCCTTCACAAGGTTGAATAAAATAAAAGCGACAGTTCTTTTCAAAAATCCCTTTTGAACAACCTTTCGAAACCAAACCTTTTGGCCTTGTCGAAAGGTATCTTAAATCCTTTCAAAACCTAACCTTTCGACCGTGTCGAAGGGTCTTATAAAACAACTTATAAAAACCGTACCTTTCGACCTTGTCGAAAGATCTTTTAAAAAATCGAACCTTTCGACTATGTCGAAAGGTCTTTAGAAAACATGCAAGTGATGTCTCAAATCAAAATAAACTAAGGAACCATCTCCTTCAAAAGCAACCCTTCGAATGTAACCCTTTGATACCATACCTTTCGACTTAGATCAATTCACTACATGCCACCTGAATGATATCATGTGCATTGCTTTCAACCTTGTTGGTCATTAAAGTCGAAAGGTCACGTTCGAGAGGTCTGAGGCGAAAGGTTTGCCAAAGAAGGCGGAACCAACTTTTTCTAGGTAAAAGCTGATTTTTTCCAAAATAAGTAAACTTTTTGCAACTAACTTGTTTACATGTAAACGTTTGATTGGCTTTCATAACTTTTTAAATATTTTGGATAATATTTGCCGCAATTTTCTCAGATCTAAACCAATTAATCATTTAATAGATAAGCCATTTATCTCATAAAACAATTAAATCATTTAGGTCCTCCTTTCAAAATAATTTAATTTCCATACTAAATCACTTAGTAAAAATCCCCAAAAATTCCAAAAATTCGCTTTAATCATGTTATCTAAATAACAAAATTTCATATCCAAATTCCTAATATATTTTCCCAAAATAATTTATAAACCCAAATAATCATATTTTCCTTTGAAAATTCATAATAAATTCTTCACGACTTGAAAAATTATAAAAATTGAAGCCCAACTCCAAAATCATGTTTTCTATAACATAAAATTTTTCCATGGCATTTGAACATCATTTCATCTCGGTTTTACCCTAAAACTGTGTATATATCCTTTTTTAAACAACCTTGTTTAAACTTTTATAAATCAAAATCAAACACATCATCATTTACATATCATAAAACAGATTTATCCATAAATACAAAACCATTTGATGTAAAAATCAAAATAGAGATGTATAAACTATTATTCACCTTGCTTGAGATAAGGAGATTAGAGATTGTTTGAGATTTCTTTTCCTCTAGCTTGAATCCTAGGCTTTTCTTAGATTTTCTTCTTCTCTTCTATCTTTCTATGGCTAGCCTTGCCGCTTCTTACGTTTATAGTTTTTGTTTGCGAATAATAATGAACTTGTATGGTTAAGGGAATAGTATAAGAGTGGGAAATATGGGTGGATTTACTCCTATGCCCTTATATTTAAGTACTTAATCATTTTTAAGTTCATTAAGTTTAATAAACATGGCCACTATATTTTTATTAATCAACCTCCTTCTCCTTATCTATATTATTCATTTAATTTATTCTAATTAAATCTCCTGAATAGTGTCACTAAGATTAGGGGTGTTACAGGCTCCCTTCCTTATAGAATTTCGTCCTCAAAATTCGGTAAGGACTAGCTAGCAACCATAGCAATCATCTTTAACATCTCCTAAGATCTATACTAGCCTATCTCACTAGCAACCAATCTATACAAATCTGATATAGACATACCATCAAAGTAGATCAGGATAAGCATCTCAAATCCTGTCCTCTGTCTTCCAAGTGCAGTCTTTCTCGTTGTTGCTCTATTGAACTTTCACTAAATTGACTGTTTTGGTCCTCAATCTCTTCTCGTCTCTCGCTACAACCCAAAATGGTTATCTAACAAAAGTCAAATCAGGCTCCACTACTAAGTCCTTCAATTCTGTCTAGGGAATAGTAGACTTTGGATCATGCACATACTTACGAAGATAAGACACATGGAACACGTTATGGACACCTTCCACACTGCTCGACAATTGTACTCTGTATGTGAGCTTTCTAATCCTATCGATAATCCAAAATGGACCAACATACCTTGGGGCTAACTTTACCTACTTTCCAATCATACCACTCCCTTCATCAGTGATACATTAATGAAAACTCTATCTCTCATCAAGAACTCTTAGTCTTTATGCTTTTTATCTGCGTAACTCTTCTTCTTGGACTGAGTTTCCTTCATCCGTCCTCGGATTAACTCAATCTTTTCCGACGCCTCTCTAACCAATTCCGGACCTAAGACCAACCTGTCCATAGTTTCTAACCGACATGCTGGCGATTTGCATGGTCTTCCATACAATGCTTCAAAAGCCATCATTCCTAAACTAGTCTAATAACTATTATTATAGGAAAAGTCAATCAGATGTAGGTGATCTTCCCAAGATCCACCAAAGTCTAACACATAAGCTCTCAATAAATCCTCAAGTACCTTGTTGACTCTCTCTGTCTGCCCTTTCGTCCGTGGGTAATAAGCTGTACTCATCTTGAGCTTGGTGCCTAATACCTCTTGTAGACTCCTCTAAAATTCGCTAGTGAACAATGCATCTCTGTCACTGACTATACTACTAGGAATACCATGAAGTCTAACTATGTTCTTTATGAACAACTTAGCCAAAACAGCAGGTGCCGTCCTGGTTGACTTTACCGAAATGAAACGGACACTCTTGGTCAACCTGTCAACTATAACCCATATACTTTCATTTCCTTTAGTTGACATTAGCAACCCATCTATAAAATCCATCGATATCAAATCCTATTTCCAAACTGGAATATCTAAAGGCTGAAGTAACACACTCGGCTTTTGATGTTCGGTCTTCACTTGTTGACAGTTAATACACTGCCTAACCCACAAGCCAATATCCTCCTTCATGCCTTCCCAATAAAAGCTCCTTTTCATATCTTGATACATCTTGGTTCCTCTAGGATGAATCATAAACTTCGATCGATGACATTCCTCTAGAACTTCTCTCCTTAAGTTCTCCACATCTGGAATACATAATCGTCCCTTCTTTCTCAACCATCCTCTTTGGTCAAGACTAAAACCTTTTAGGTCATCAATTTCTGATCCTATCTCAAACCTTCTATTATTTTAGGCTAAAACTGGATCCTCTCTCTGTTTACAAGTTATCCTTTCAATCAGCACTGGTCGAACTTTCAAACATGACAACATGGCAGTGCCCTAACTAGAACTAGCAGTAGATCTCGATTGCACACCAAAGTGGCTAAAGCTTCTAGCTCCTTCCATTCTGCCAACGTTTCTAACACCACATTCTGATGTTTTCTACTAAGGGTATATGCTGCATTATTTCCTTTCCCAGGAGTATAATCTATACCGAAATCATAAGCGGCCAAAAACTCCAGCCATCTCTGCCGTCTCATATTCAACTCCTTCTGAGAGAATAAATACGTTAATGACTTATGAGTGATATACAACTCAAATCTTTCTCCCAACAGATAATGCCTCCAAATCTTCAAGGCAAAATCACCGCAGCCAACTCCAATTCATGAGTAGGATATCTAACTTCGTGCGGTCTAAGCTGCCTAAATGCGTAAGCAATAACTTTTCCCTTCTGCATCAACACTGCTCCCAATTTAGTGCCACATGCATCAGTGTAGACTACCAACCCTTGGTTACCATATGAAATTATTAACACTGGAGCACTGGTTAACAAATGCTTTAGCTTAAGGAATTCTTCCTCACATTTGTGGGACCAAACAAACTTCTCTTCCTTCCTGGTCAACTTAGTCAAAGGCGCTGCTATCCATGAGAAATCCTTGATGAATCTCCGGTAATAGCCAGCAAGTCCAAGAAAACTTCTGATCTGGATTACCATCTCTGGTCTCTTCCAATTATTGACTGCCTCAATCTTAACTGGATCAACTGACAATCCTTCCTCCAAAACCGCATGACCAAGGAACTTAAGTTCTCTCTTCCAGAAATGACACTTGGAAAACTTCGCATTCAGCTGATTCTGCCTCAACGTCTCCAACACCACTCTAAGATAAACCTCATGCTCTCTTTCATCTTTAGAGTACACGAAATGTCATCTATGAACATCAAAACAAACCTATCCAAATGCTTTTTGAAAACCCGGGTCATCAAACCAATAAAGAAAGAAGGCGCATTCGTCAATTCGAATGGCATCACCAACCACTCATACGAACCATATATAGTTCGGAATGCCGTCAAATAAATACTATCCTCCACCACTCTCAACTAATGGAACCCCATTGCCAAATCCAATTGAGAAAATACTCTGGCTCCACTGATCAAACAGATCATCTATCTTCGACAGTGGGTACCTATTCTTGATTGTCCTTTCATTTAACATACGATACTCGATGCATATCCTTAACGATCCATCTGGTTTCAGTACAAATACCGCGGTCGCTCCCTAAGGTGAACTACTTGGTTTAATAAAATTCCTTCCTTCAAGATCCACCAGCTGCACCTCTAATTCCTTCATCTATGTCAGTGTCATCCTGCTAGGTGGTCTACTAATGGGTTCAGCTCTCGATACAAGATCTATCCAAAACTCAATAGATCGTTTTGGTGGTAATCCAGTAATCGGCACAAAGACACTTGAAAACTCTCTAGCCAGATGAACCCGACTAAGCTCTTCTCTACCTTCCATAGCACTCAACAAAGCAGAAATACTCTTACTGGAATTCTCCATGGAGAAAATGATTTAGTTATGACTATCCGGGCGGCTCAATGATATTTCTCGATCCTGGCAAAATATTCTAGTCTCTTACTTACCCAACCAATCCATACCCCAAATGATCCCAAAATCTACGAAATCAAAAACATATAAACTACATGCAAACTTATGACCTAACAAATCAAATTCTAACTGGTCACATCTCATCCCAAGAGTTGCATACCCTCCTATTGGATTCGAAACCCATAAGGAAGTAACAAGGTATATGGGTTCTATACATAACCTACCAACCAAAAACTGATGCACCGTTATCAAAAGTATCCTAATTGGTATACTATGAATCAAAAGCATACCTTCCATCACAGACTTTCCTTTCTCGGTAGCAGATGGTTTGGAGGATGATGATTCCAAAGTGTAGACCTTTCCTTTTCTTGCCTTGGCAGCTTTAGGACACTTGTTCTTGTAATGCCACATCTGGTTGCAATTAGAGCATTGCATATTCTGATTCCCCACAACCAACCTTCCATCTCCCGAACGACACTCATTAGTATAGTGCCCTTTCTTATCACACTTGGAGCAAACAATATCTACTTTCCCTTTCTTGGCTGCTCCTCTTTTCCGAGCGCCCTTCTTCTTGAAGAACTTCCTCTTCTTCCCTTGAGGACCATGGGATTCAAATAGCTTCTCTCTAGTTGAAATAGCAAGCATCTCCTCATAGCAGACAACCATCACCACCACCACATTAGAAGGATCTCGAATATAGGGCCGTAGTCATTCTGCCTAAATATGGTTTCAGCTCTCTAATGAATCTCTCATTCCTTCTAACATCAGTGTCAACCAAAGCATAACCATATCGAGATAGCTCATCAAACTTAGCTGCATACTCGATCACAGACATATCTCCTTAGACAAGATCCATAAACTTCCTCATCAATGCCGATTTGGAAACCTCAGATAAGAACCTCTGCTCAAACCTCCTCCCGAAGTCAGCCTATGTCAATTCTTCCTCCGGCACTCCGATCATCACATTGTTCCACCAATGAAGCGCTAACCCTTGCAACTATTTAGAGGATAGCCTTCTCTTCTCTACATTCAAGCCTAAGTTTATAAAGATCTTTTCACAGTTCAACAGCCAATTCTCTACCTCTATAGCATCTTCCGTTCCAACAAACGGCTTTCCTCCTAGACTGACATAGTCTCTATTCAGCTTCGCATAGTTATAACCAGCCGGAACTAAATGGTTAGCTCCACCAACATTCCCTGCAGCTCCTGCTTGCGAAAGATTAGCCAACAACTGATACACCATCCTCACATCTATTGGTGGATTTCCAACACCTACGTTGGCCTCGGCTTTTTGATTAGCATTAAACTATCGACCTTGGTTCCTCCGAGTATCAGGTCTCATATTACCATTGGTAGTGCTGCTTCCTCCATCCAAATTTCCTCTTCCATTTCCTGCCTCCATATCTTCTTTCTCTTCATACGAGTCTTAGTAAGATATAGAAGAATGGTCTAAGAGAGAGAGAGAGAGAGAGGGGAATACATACTTAGATATAAACCTATATATCAAATACGAATACGTTACTATAGCATTAACCCAAAACCTTGATCATATTTTCAAATTCATTGGATTATGTTCGAAAAGCTTTAGGTTTTACTTTTCTTTTAAAGTTTCATAAACCTACGCTCTTATACCAAATTGTAACAACCACCTACTTATAAGCCCAAAACAAACGGCTATGGATGCTGCAGTCATCCATAAATTTTAATCTCCGATGACTAAATATGGTGGTGTTAAATAAATTGATACACAGATCACAGAAATATGGAAAAAGTTTAACAATTCAAAAACATAATTCCACATTTAACACAAAACATTTCTTGTTCATTACATAATCTCCAAATTATGTTAACCACGTTCTGTAAAATATAATTATTACAAATACACCAAGAGCAACAAATGAAGATTCCCCCTTGGTTGATCAGAGAACATAGTAAGGCTAATAAGTCTGCCTTTACAAACAAACATATAGCGGAAAGAAAAACTCTAAATATCTATTTGCCTCCCGCATGTCTTTGGAAGTTTTATTCGTCAGAGAAGAAAACCTAAGAACCTTAAATCTCAACTACTCAGAATCAATTGAGTACTCGAAATTTTAAGCGGAAAACAAAAACTTCGAGACAGACATAAAGCCTGGTGTGAATAATAATCTACCATCTCAATCCGTTTAGATATCTAGTAAGACCACATCGCTTTGCAGAACAGGTTTTCCCCTCACCAGTATCCTAAAACGTTTGTAAAACCATATTCCATGATCCTTCATCCACAATGGTTAAAACATACATTTTCAAAATATTATGATGATATGCATGCTTGCAAACATTTAGGATTTCCCCATCCCCTAAAGATTTTAATTTGCCTCGAAGAAGGACTATCCATCCCATATTCATTTTACTTAAGCGTATGTGGACTGTCCGTCTCACATCTCATAGTTTTCCTAGGATGACTATAAACCCTTCATTAAACATATGGAGACTATCCATCCCCAACATGATGTTGACTATCCATCAATCAGCCTATAGTTTTCGTAGGATAACTATGAACCCTTCTTCAATCATATAGAGACTATCCATCTCCAACTTGATGTTGTCTATCCACCAAACATCCCATAGTTTTCCTAGGATAATTATGAACCCTTCACTTGGCTACTAAACTCATGCTATCCCATGAATATAATTATCTAATGCCATCCACATGATTAACCTATTTCCATTAGTATTTTAGGTTATATCCCATTTATCCCTAACTACTGTGTTGCATTCATTAAGCTCACCCTAGTATCCCCAAGGTTAAGAAACATTTTATAAATTTCAAAGAAATAATTTTCCAACCCTTCGAAAGTATCCGGGTCGAAAGCTTTGCGTTCGACCCTTTCGAAGCAACCTTTCGACCCCTTCAAAAGGTTTTCTTTTAACCCTTTAGAAAGCTTAACCATAAATTTTAAAACAATAGGCTCCAGCCTTTATAATACTTTAAACCCCTCCTTCAGAACCTTTTGACCATGTAAAAGTATTATTATTTAAGGGTAGAAGCATAACTTCAAAATCACTTGAAAGTATCCCTCTCGAAAGCATTGAAGGTTACCCCTTCAAATCCCTTGAAAACCAAACCTTTCGAAACCATTGAAAATCTAACCTTTCGAAAGTATTTACACTTAAAGATATTACTTTGGGTCATAGGTGAAAGTTTTCAAAACCACCCTCTACTTTATAAAACATTGGGGAAAACATTTAAACCTTTTGACTGTGTCGAGAGCTCCCGCTTTTGACCCCTTCAGATGGTCGGAAAGCGGCTTGTATTTATAAAGCCAATAAACCTTTCGACTAAGTCGAAAGCTTCTGCTTTCGATCCCTTCGGAAGGTTGAATAAAATAAAGGCGACGGTTCTTTTCAAAATTCCCTTTGAAACAACCTTTCGGAACCAAACCTTTCAGCTTTATCGAAGGTATCTTAAATCCTTTCAAAACCAACCCTTTCAACTATGTCGAAGGGTCTTATAAAAAAACTTATAAAAACCATACCTTTCGACCTTGTCGAAAGGTCTTTTAAAAAAATCTTTTGGAAACCAAATCTTTCAACTATGTCGAAAGGTCTTTAGAAAATAGGCAAGTTATTTGTCAAATCAAAATAAACTAAGGATCCATCTCCTTCGGAAGCAACCCTTCGATACCTTACCTTTCGACTTAGATCAATTCATTACATACCACCTGAATGATATCATGTGCATTGCTTTCAACCTTGTTGATAATCAAAGTCGAAAGGTCTTGTTTAAGAGGTCTGAGGAAAAAGGTTTGCCAAAGAAGATGGAACCAACTTTTTCTGGGTAAAAGCTAATTTTTTCCAAAACAAGTAAACTTTTGGCAACTAACTTGCCTACTTGTAAACGTTTGATCTGCTTTCATAAGTTTTTAAATATTTTGAATAATATTTGCCACAATTTTCTTAGATCTAAACCAATTAATCATTTAACAAATTAGTCGTTCCTTCCATTAAAAAATTGAACCATTTAGGTCCTTCTTTCATAATAATTTAATTACCATACTAAATCACCTAATAAAAATCCTCAAAAATTCCAGAAATTTACTTTAATCATGTTATCTAACATAATAAATTTCAGACCCTAATTCTTAATATATATTTCCAAAATAACTTATAAACCCAAACAATCATATTTTCCTTTGAAAATTTATAATAAATACTCCAACGGCTTTGAAACTTATAAAAATTGAAACCCAACTCCAAAATCATGTTTTCTATAACATAAGTTTTTTGCATGACATTTGAACATCATTTCATCTTGGCTTTACCCTGAAACCATGTATATATCCTTTTTTTAAACAACCTTGTTTAAACTTATATAAATCAAAATCAAGCATATCATCATTCACATATCATAAAATAGATTTATCAATAAATCTGAAACCATTTGATGTAAAAATTAAAATAGAGATGTAAAACTATTATTCACCTTGCTGAGATAAGGAGATTAGAGATTGTTTGAGATCGATTTTCCTCTAGCTTGAATCCTAAGCTTTTCTTAGATTTTCTTCTTCTCTTCTATCTTCCTATGGCTAGCCTTGTTGCTTCTTACATTTATAGTTTTTGTTTGAGAATAATAATGAACTTGTATGGTCAGGGGAATAGTATAAGAGTGGGAAATATGGGTGAAATTTACTCTTATGCCCTTATATTTAAGTACTTAACCTTTTTTAAGCTCATTAAGTTTAGTAAGCATGGACACTATATTTTTATTAATCGACTTCCTTCTTTTTATCTACATTATTCTATTTAAATTATTCTAATTAAATCTTCTAAATAATGTTACTAAAATTAGGGGTGTTACACAAATTGAGTTTTTATTTTGTTTACAAATCTGTTATTGCAGTTTTGGTTATGAATACATATTCCATATTTTGGATGTTAGAATCCCTTATTTTGGTATGGTGAAATCTTGGAAATTTGAAGAAAAAAGACTTGTAATAGTATTTGGTTAGGGAATTGACATTTAATACTAGTTTAGGGCATAAAATCCATGCATTTACAATTTAGTGGGCGCAAATATCTATTTATCTCTATTGGCGTAATTAACGTATAATTATTGCATATATGGCGTAGTTAATTAGGTATTTATTTTCAGTTTTTTTCCCATTAGGAATGTAATTGATTTGTAGGCGAAAATAAGAGGAAACTCTAATATAGCGGAATTATTATTCTAAGATGTAATAAGGAAAATTCTTTATAAGGCCTTATTATGAAACAGTGAGATGGGTATTATTATCCATATGGAGTTTATTTAATTTATGCCTAAGTCATAAGGATGTGAGGTCAATAGAGTTACATGACGGAAGTCCGCTCTTCTCTTCGAGGTTACCAGTCATATACACTTCTTATTGATGTGAGATATCCTTATAATAAATATTTATAATGACGCGAGGTTAGTCTCAAATTCTATAGGGGAAATCCGTCCAACTAATCTGGCTACCGGTTCCTATATGTTACACATGCACACACATGTGTATGTGACACATACATTGTATTATATGATACAAATATAAAATTAAAATAAAACTTTATTTAGAAATTAAATGAAATATTAATGTTTTTTAAAATAAATTTAGACTTCATAGGCCCAATAAGATCCAAAATGGAATATTTTTTTTAAAATTTACCCATTTAGCCAGTTATGTGCTTACCTAGATCTAATAACTTAGACATTTAGAGCTCAACCAATGGTCAAAACAATAATATTAATTATTAAGTTTGACCTTCGAAGTTAGTTGGTTCAATCTGGTAAAATTTCCAAATTAACCATATTGCTTTATTAAAAGAATTATGACTCTGTCTCGAATTTCAATTACGATGACATTAACCTTTTGTATTAAAGGAAATGAATCCTCTCTTGAGTAGAGTTTCACTACATTAGTCTCGACACATAGCTAACTAGGACCACCACATGATCCAATATCATTTGTCAAGCATAATCAAAGTAAGGTCATCATTCATAAGATTCACAGTACTCTTAAGTCAAAAATAATGCATATTGTCAAATGAGATCTTTTATTTAACTATATACAATAACATATAGAAGACCCACGGTAAGTCATTGTGTAATCGTTTTAAATTAATATAAATACATAACTGTTTTACCAAAAGGATCGAACACTTCAACCAAGTAAATTTAAAAAGAAAGCAAGTATAAAATATTATATAATATTGTCCTTTATTGAACTTGAATAATTTAAGTTTTCCCTAATCTACCATTCCAGTAAATTTTCCAACTTTTTGCGATTACAAGATTACAAATGATTTTAAAGGAGAAGATAATTAGAGAAATGCCTCTAGTTATGTGAGGCTTGTCCCCTATTATAGTTGTTCCTGATATAGTTAGGGGTACGTCCTAGGAGAAATTATGTAATTGTTGCAGATATCTAACCCGATAACCGATCTTGTTCGAAATAAAAGGTTTTTTCTATCTATTATATACTTGATATAGTGTGCTATATTCATTTTGTGAAAAGTATATTTAATAGAAAATTCATAAATGATATGTTTTGTGATAGTAGTTACAATGTGTTACTATCGTGAGTGATTTATCGTAATAAAATAAACATACGGTTTTATATATTTCTAGTCAATATGTCTCAAGACAAGATATCGATACATCTGTTGAGACTAGAGTATGTATGCTTCCTAAATATTGGGCAGTTAATTACTCATGGTTGCTAGGAGGCACCGAGGATTTACGTACAGATAGCTATCATATAACAGTGGAATGACTCACTTGCCAGTTTTCTCTTGGTTAATATAACTAAGGTCAAACAGAAAATATCAATGTGACAATATTAAAAAATACCCTCGACTAGAGAATATTGTCTAGCATCAAAGTGAAAACTTTGCTTTGATTATAGTTAAACCATGGCACGACATCCTTCGAACGACTATAGTTAGGTCGAGTGAAAGCAATGGGAGTGAGACACTATTCAAGCAAGAATTCGTCTCCTTGGTTATATGGGGTTAGTATCAGGATCAACTGAAGTCAACTCAAGTTTGGTTAATAATTATTATTATTGAATCAAAAGCTTTGTGTTTTGAGTATAAAGTTGAACGAGGACAATATTGGAATTTTGACCATTAACAAATTCTATAAGTCATAATCTGATATAGTTTTGACGAAGAGAATTGGTGTAAATAATTAATCACTACCAGGTAATGCTTAATTGACTAAAATTAGATTTTACCAAAGCTTTGAAGCAATAAATTTTTCCATAATGTCACACCACCTTCTAAGTGACATATGAACGTTAATATTCGAATTGTTCAACATTAATCACTGACCGAATTTACATCTAAGAGTCACATAACCGTAATGTTCAGTACTCCAACTACCACCTAATTTAATTAGTTATAATTGTTACAAATTAATTAAATTAATTAAGATATTTATGAAATATTAATTATAAAATTTTATTTTATTTGATTTGTGTTGAAAACAATGCGTATATACTAATATACAATGTCGATGTACTTTAAATTAGATTTAAATGTATTTTATTTGATCGGACTCGAACTGATTGAAAGGCCCATAAAAGGACCTGATTCGACTGGCTATAGGTGTAGGAGGAAGGGTTGGATTTGATTTTAAAAAGAAGCTTGAATTAGTAGAGATATTTGTGGTCCAGATCCGCTTTTTGCTCCGCTCTTCCTAAATTATTTTAAAACCCTTAACCCTCATTTGTTGCTCTCTTTTAAGCCTCTACTATACCTATAATTGGCCAAAAAAGGCAGCCCCTTCCTCCATTGTTTCAAGCATTAAAAGAAAAAATTTAAGTAACATCAGGATAACAGTGCGCAATGCTTTCAATCTGGTAGCTCTCTCTGGAAGGATTCAAATTCATATTCAAATGGAGTTTGTCAATTCTGCATTCAATGTGTTTTAATTAGGCTAAAGTGAAGCTAACTTATTTAATTATACATATTTATTTGATAATTATTTTGAATCATATGTGCTTAGATTAGATCTCAATATTACTAATCCCTATATATGTGTGATGTCAACATTGTATGTGAATATGTATGTATGTATTATGTTTACATATGTGTGCGTGCTATATAGCACATGAGCAGCCAAGAAAAAAGGTTGAATTTTATTTTAATTTTAAAAAGTATTTCAAAACAAAATTTGATATATAACGTATAAATGTATATATAAATTATATGTAAAATTTTGTTAAATCATATACACGTATGAAAATTATAAAAAAATTAATAATAATATATATGTATAAATTATTTAAAGCCTTACACACACACGTTCATTTTAAAATACAAGATGTTACTTTAATATATTATATGTATATATCTTTCAATGTACATTAACTATAATAATGACTATGACATTTCTTTTAAAAAAAATTCTAGACATTTCTGTTTGGAAATGGTTTATTAAAAAAAACAATTATTAAAACTATAAAGGACCTTTTAAAAAATGAATTTTGTCAAATATATTATAGGCCAAAAAAATATGTGTGGATATATATATATATATATATATAATTTTATCTAATTATATTTAAATATATAATGATAATTTATATTTGAAAATTAAATATTAATTTATATATATAAATAAATATATGTTTATACATATTCAAAAATATTTTTTTGATTCCATATATTTACATTTATTTATCAAAATATTATTTTTGATCTAAATTTGAAATCAGAAAATATTTTAAAGTCTAGATTTAGATACAAAATTAGAAATTTGATACTTGACTTTAAATTTAAATTTGTAATCATTATTTTTCATTTAATTATCAATCAAATAAAAAGTTATTCTATGTATCAATCCTTACATCCCCTACAACTGGTGGAGTAACGGCCAGTTTTGGTATATTGAGAGATGTCATTATTGCTGAACCTATCGCGTACATTGCTTTCGCAGGTAAAAGAGTAATTGAACAAACATTGAATAAAACAGTACCCGACGGTTCACAAGCAGCTGAGTATTTATTCCATAAGGGCTTATTCGACCCAATCATACCGCATAATCTTTTAAAAGGCACTTTTTTTTATATAAATCCGATTTCGTTGAGTCATTTTTTTGAGTTATACGACATTGGTTGGCCCCATTTTGCCATTTTTATGGTACTACATAAAACCACTTAGTTTGAGATAAATTATATTGATAATGACCCCTTAACCACATTTTCCATTTATTCATTTTATACTTATGTATTTTCTTATGCTTTAGTTTGGAACCAAATATTCCTCGTGTTGAACAATAATTCTTTATTATATCTATAAGAAAAGGATAGGTGTTATGATATTGAAGTACAGATTGTGTAATTGTGTGTGTATGTGTGTGTGTGTGTGTTAATATTTATACTCTTATAAATATATTTTATATCACATTGATGTGCGTATGTATATGTATATGTATGTATGTAACGACCCGTAATTTTTTGATAATTAAGATATTGAATTCAATAAGATTTTGTAATTTAGTATTGGAAGAAAGTAAAATTTATGGTTTATTAATAAGAAATAACTAGAATGTAATGTTAAAAATGTTAATTCAAGACAACTGATAACTACTTTAATGTATGTCCAATTAATTGAAATGATTGTAAAGTTAAAATTGGTTGTATGTTGTAAATAAAGAAATAGGGTTTAATAATGTAAAATTAATATAATACATGACTAATTGAATGAAATCTCAAATAATTGTAATAAATTGTAAAGTTACGTTGGTTAGAAGTTGTAAATAAGAAGATAAAATCAATGTGAAGTTATTTGTTTTGTTAGTTAGCAATAAACTTGGAAATGTGTTTGAATTGGCAAATTGTAACAATGGTTCATTAATCCATTAAAATTTAATTAGTTAGAAATGGTAAATAAGGGAATAAATTAAATGTTATAATTAATTTGTGAAAAAATATCCAATTCATTGTAATTGGAAAAAATCAGGGTGGTATAAGTAGTTATAACATTTATTTGAAGATAATAAACTTATAAGTGTGACTAAAGTAAGAAAGGTGACAATTGTTATATGTTACCTATTTAATCAATATGTTGAATTTAATTTGGAATAAATTACGACTAAATGTAATTAAATATTACGTAATTGTAAATTAAGATGAAATTGGAGAATATTAATGTAATAAGATATAAATCAATGCTAACTATGCCCATAGAGTAATGATAGATTGCAATAATAGATGTTAAATAAGAATGGAATATTTTAAGAAATAAATGTTGGAAAATGAAATGAACAGTAAATAATTGTGTTATAATGAGAATTCGTTTGAAATCTAATATTGAATATAAACTGCAATAATAGTTCTTGGAATCCTTTAATTGAAAAGAAAAGACAAGTGCACTGTAATTAATAAGTTCAACATAAGAACTTACATTTTAATTAAATTAAGATAATGATTTTAATGAAATTTAAGCTTTGACTTGAAAAGAATAAATTGTATGTTTTCTTCTAACTGGAATAACAAATGTTCAATTTGAACAAAGAATGGAGTGAATGTTTTAATGAAAAAATAACATAATTTGTTATTTGAAATACATCTTGGAGAAGTTAATTTTCAATAAGATAAAAACATTTACTTTGTAAATAGTGTATAAATTTTGTTGTATATGAAATTTTATAAAACATGTTTGAATTGGTATAAATGAATAGAAAATGGTGTTTATAATTAGAATTTGTTGAAAGTATAATGAAATGAATTGGAATTAGATTAATCGAAATGTTTCAATTAAAAGGAAACATAAATGAAATTGTAATGAATGAGTTAATATAGAAACTTGTGCCAATACGGAATGAACATTTTAATTAAGATAGTTGAATGTTTTGAGATGTATAAAAATAAAACTTTCATTTTGAATAAGTATGATTTTGGATAAAAAATCGAATTTTAGGATAATACACACACACACATTAATATTCAAATTTATAAATATATCAGAGGGTTTATGGTTGTGTAAATGCTGTGGAATCAATTAGAATTACCTTTAATAAACAACCGTACATTTATTACACATGTTCAAGTATTTTTTTTCTATTTCATATATGGTTAAAACTTGTAAATTTGCTCCATTAATGAGACCGTTACAGTAATTAAAAAATAAAGTAAATCATTTTATAATGCATAGATAGATATATATTCATTAATTAATAAAATTAGTTTGAGTAACATATATAAGTGAATAGATTTATTGATTGGTTGGCCGTCAATTGATTGATTGCGCTAAAGGAGTGTGCACATATATTAACGTAAAATGAATGTTTAAATAAAGAATTAAATGATAAGTATGTGTATATTTAGGTTAGTTGAAGTGAATTAATAGGAGTAAGTTTTGGAATTTGGATCCCAAAGGTTTGTTTATAGTATATATGTGGTCCCTTCATTTACTTTGCATTTATTATCACATCCACATTCTCTTTCTTTTCATTTTCAAGTTCTCCATGTAGGTTCCATTTGAGCATCCATTGGCATCCATTTAATTATTAGACTACTCATTCGTTTCTTATTAATTAATAATTGCCTTATTCTTTTCATTTGTTTCTCATTTGTTCGTTTGCTCCTTTCAAGTGCTTTACCTGAAGTATTTTTTCCTTTTTCATTTTTATTGTGAACATCCAAATTAATTTTCATGCCATCTAATTAGAATATACCATTCTTCATTTCCAAAGTTTATATTGTTCATGCATTATTAGTTCTTGTAGTTTCCTTTCATTAGCAACTCTTTCTTATGAAGCTTCATATTAAAGAACGAAAGATTTACTTTTATCTTTATTCATATATTTATTCTTTTACTTTACCTCTTTCAACACTACCATTTTAAGGTTGTTCATATTCTTACTTTTTTCAAGTACTAGTTTGTCTATATATACTTTATTAGCTTTTCATTTTTTTCCATCTTCATCCCTGTAGCCTCATTTCATTTTTCAAATCTCATCTTTTGTAGCTTCATTCCCCCAAACAAACTTCCATCTCATTCTCTCTCTCTCTTTCCCCCCATTTCCCTCCTCCTTCATTTTTTCTTCTTCCTCAAATCTCCTCTTTTTTTCAAAGCTTCCCTTTTCTTATTCTTATTCTAAAAATCTTCTTCTTCTTTTTCAAATCTTCGTTTTCTTTTTCAATTCTTCATATTCTTTAAATTTTCTTCTTCTTTTCCGAACATTCTTCTTTTTCAAAATCATTTTCTCCAAATCCATATCTATAAAAACTTCTCTGTCTGTTCCAAAACTTTCTACAAAAAAATAGAAGATTAAGATAGCAAGAAAATAAATCAAAAGGAGGAAACAGTAGCAGATCCAAATCGGACTAAAAAAGTAAAATCCATAAGATGAGTGTTTTAACCCACTCATAACTACTAAATTATCTTATGTTAGTTAAACTGTATTTATGATGTGATTTGAAATTGATCGGTTGATGTTTGGTATATTTAAATTTCTAGTTAAATTTAACTTCTATTGCATTTAATCATCGTTTAATTTAACATTGAATTTAATAGTCAATTTAATACCTGTTAATGATAATATGTTATCTATTGATGTTTATTGGTTGGTTTGGGGGATGATTGTGATGTATGTTTAACTGTTGATATTGGATGATTTGATGTTATATTTATATTGTTATAACACTGCAAGTTCCCTTAGTTATTGTTAGAAAATCCCTATGGGTTGAAATGATACATACCCAAACGATCATATAAAATAGGAGAAAATTATTATGGGTTGAAATTATAAACCCAAGCGGTTTTCATTGATTTGGATTTAGGATTGCGGGTTGAAATAATATATAACCGTAAATCTAAAATTTTTGCGGATTGAAATGACAAATATATGTATTACTTGACCATAGGGTAGAAAATTATATACGGACACCGGATTGGTTAAATTTAACGATTTTTAAAACCTTTAAATCTTGAATTGGATTAAATGATATTTTGAAAGAAATTGATTTATATAAATTGAATTACTTTGAAAATCCAAGTTTGAAGGTTGGAATTGGAAATTGGTTTAAATCGAAATTCTAAAGTATTTTAATCTATTTTAAATCTATTTAATCTATTTTAACCCATTTTAATCTATTTTAAATCAATTTAATCTATTTTAATCTAAGTTAAACTAGATTAAATTATTCTAATCTATTTTAAATTATATTAAACTATTTAAATCTATTTAAACTATATTAATCCATTTTAGTCTATTTTAAACTATATTAATGTGTTATAATCTATTTAAAACTATCTTAAACTATTTTTAAAACTATTTTAAACTATCTAAACTATTTTTTAAATTTCAAGTTTTGTAAAGTAGGAGTTTTATATTTAAATCCTTGACTTTTAAGTAGAATACGATTAAATGATGTTATATCATAGGTAGGGATTTGAATGACATATTTGAGGAATATGATGATTATAAATGAGGATTTAATATATTTTGGAAATATAAATCCGAAAGTGATATGATTTAAAATGAGGATAATTTTGAAAGTAAATATGATTTCGAAAATGTACTGTTTCGAGAATATGATATTTTGATATATGAAACGGTTTTTGAAATTTAAAAGAACCATCTGGTGTGAAATAAGCGTTTGGTTGTTAAAGTGACAGGGATCATATATTGTCATACTCTCTGCCAATACCGAAAACCACTTTAACAACTGTGTACGTGGTGGAGATTCCAGAATGAAGTAGGATGGTTTGGTGTTCAACACTTATGAGGTATTTACGTAGCCCTGACTCCCGTGAGTCAGATGTGACTAAAACATGAGCTATACCTGGGCCAAGTGCGGTCGCACCTCCGATCGGACATGCTTCTTCGATACCATATTATGACTTTGTGATTGATTTGGTGGCTACCCCTTGATTTGATTATGGGAGTGTGTTCTGAGGTGGGCGGTAGTAGCTGCTATGCGTTACCACCAGCCCAGTTCTGCAAAACGGTAGAGTTCTACCCTGGCATTGCCTCGAGTGCCATGTTCACATGTCCTATCACGCCTTCTACAAGTTTTCTTAAACCATACCTATGGAGTACCCTCTGGGTAAACGTCATGGAGGAGCTTACAGTGCTATATAGATTATGGGAATATATAAAATGTGTTAATGGGCATATGGGTAACGCCTTGATGCTATTTTAATACTTTACTTTACCATACACACTATTATAATAGCGTATTGTACAATGTATGTAAATAGTTTAACGGTTCCTTAGGAGATGGAAATCCCAAACATCTCTTAAGTTACTACACTCACTTTAGACACTGGATAGTAGATGTCAAACTCCGTAAACATCTTCAACGCCATTACACTCATATTTATTTACCATTGATTTAACTTACATAAGATTTTTTAGTTCTGACTCAAGTGTTTTGTCTTTACATTATGCTCGGGTCAGTCTGAGCTTTTCAATGTATCGAAGACTGCTTTTCTAGAGGACGAAGACGAAGATTTAGTACTATTGCTATTTATTATATCCATACCACTGCATTATGTTATTCCGTTGCATTATTTTTTATTTCTATTGTACGTAACTCTGATTCTGTATTGAAAAAGTGTAATCAAATGTTATTTGTAAAACAGCTTCATGAACTGTTTATTTGATTATTATATTTTGTCATTCTGCTATGAGATTCTGTGTTTCTTTCTTTCTTTCTCTGCTTTTTCTTATTTACCCCATAATAATCTACTCTTTTGAATGGTTTGAGTCTGACGTGTGTGGTTTATCGTCGATTCAAACCATCCAAAAATGTAGGTCGTTACAGTGTGTGCGCTTATTATCAACGCGTGCACTCACAAAAGTGTGTGTGTGTGGAGGGGCAGACATTTCTGTTACGGTGTAAATCCTAGTGTATATATATACGAGTACGTTAAACAATGTACACCGTATATGTCGCATGTGCATGTACACACACATGTGTATATGATATGCGTGTTTATATTATAATGTTATCCCGGCTTTTGGCAATGCCGTGACACCAAGAAGTTGACTGGAGACCAAAGACAGTTCTTCCCCAATCAATTATGTAGGTTCATTATTGATACCGATAATTTTCCTAGTCCGGATCGAGCTATAGTTAACATGACATGACAAGCAAAGCTATGAAAGCCAACGTTTCAATTTTCAAGTCAATCAGAGTTCGTGTGCTCAAGATAGGAATCGATCAAAATCGAGTCACCTCAAGTTGCTTAGGGTTTGCTTTGAGTCATCCCTAGCTTTACTTCGGGTTTTCAGGCATACTACTTCAGGTTAGAAAAGGGTCTGCTTTGGGTCTTGGACAGATTAGCATGTTTACAAGCTGCTTCGAGTCACCACAACACTTGCTTCGAGTCACTAGAAGGTCTGCTTTGGGTCAAGGAGGTAGTTGCTTCGAGTTAGGATCATGAATCAATCCCTTGTCCATCCGTGTTCGTATCCATCTACTTCAAATCCATTCTCTTTGTATCCATGTGCTTCGTACCAATCCGTCTCATGATCACCCCTTCGTATCGATCCATAATCCAACATGTTTTGTATCGATCCGCCATTTGATCGATACAAAGCAATGAACCATGGACCGATGCGAAGCCACACCTTAGGCATCGATGCGACATAGACTGGAGCTCCTTAAAATTTCCTAATTCGTATCAATCACATCCCTGTGTAATTCATATCGATCAGTAGAATGATTGATACGAAATAGTGGCCACGAATCGATACGAAGAGGATAGCCAGGCATCGATACGAATAGAAGGCTAATGCATCGATACGAAGGACGAATCGATATGAAATGTTTGGCAATCGATGGGTATGAAGGAAGAAGCAGTCAACGCAGCATAAAAGATGGATCTACCCTAGCTTATCGCTCCACGCCACCATCGTCTGATTGATACAAATGAGATCGATGCGAAAGGCATCGATACGAGCTCGACAACGCCTTACAAACACAAACTTGCATCGATCATAACTCAAAATCTACAAGTCCAAATACTATCCAATTTTCGTAGGAGCTTCCATACAACCTCAGGAATGTTCATGATCGATCGCGGCTCGACTGGGCAAGATTTGTATCGTATCAATCATGGATCGAGTCGAAACGACCAGGGATCGATCACACGGGCCCATCTATATGAGAGAAGGAGTCTATCGAGATCTGAGCGATATATTTGCAGCCTACACCTATAAATAGCAGTTTTAGAGCTTTAGAAAATGGATCTTTTGGTTCTTCTACGCAGTTACTCTACAGAATTCCATTGTAACTCGATTATTATCATCTAAACTCTTGTAACCAACGAGTGATAATCAATAAAACAACAACTCTTCAAAGTGAATGTAGGCCACAACGTCGAACCACTATAAATCATGTGTTTCTACTGCTTTCCTTTCAAATTTTCAGTGTTCTTCACATTTATATTCTCTACATGCTCTCTATCGGTTATCTGTGATCGTAAACGGGTGGTGCTTTCATCGACAATTGGTGTTTGTGACCAATTTTGGCGCAAACATATAAAATATAAATATAATACAAAAATAAAACTTTATTTACACATTAAATAAAATATTAGTTTTATTAAAATAAATTTAGATTGGTTCTAAATAAATTTGGACTTTATAGGCCCAAAAGACCAAAATGGAATATATTTTTTTTTGAAACTTACCCACTTACCCCACCACGTGCTAGTTTAGTTTCAACAATGGTAACAAAGCCAAATAGCCTATGTGGTCGAAATTAATAGTATCGGGGATAAATTATGAAAGTATACTCATATAGTAGGGTGTCTAAAAAAGTAGTGTCTAAGGTTAGGTTTGGAAAATCAAGTACTCTGGCCTACTGGACTACAGACCTAGCCCGAAAGGATGAGGTAAGCCCGAAGGTTATCCCTAATAGAAAAGTCCTAATTTGAATTGGGTCTTAGGCTAATTTCAAAATTGTTTTGAGAAATTTTAAATTTAAAAGTTAAATTTAAAATAAAAATTATTGTAAATGTTGTAATATAGGTTTTCAAACTGTTTTGAAAATTAAAACAATATTTTTTAATATAAAAGTTAAATTTAAAATAAACACATATTATAAAAGTTATAATATAGTATTTTAAAATATTTGAAATTGTTATAAAATTAATTTTTAAAACATTATTTATTAATAAGATTAATAATAAAAATTATATAACATAAATGTATAAAATAAAAGTGGAACATTAATGAAACCCTAAACAGACTTAAGGAATAAATACATACTTAAAAGTACGTACGCTGTTATTTTTGATATATCTGACACTTGAATCACTAGTTTATTTCATAAGAAATATATTATTCCATAAGTTGATATCACCCAATTAAATGTATTGAAGATTATAAATCTTTAATATAATTGTTTTCCTCTACTATTTATATATTAATAAATTACTTTCATACTCTCTAGTTGTTGAGAAAACTCAAGCTAGAGATGTTATGTGTAATATTATTAATATATTGACTAGACAAGGTAAGATAACTATGTGTATTAGTTGAGAAAACTCAAGTACATGTACTATACTTAGGCTGTAGCGAAATGGTCCACTTTGTCGAAAGGAGAAGTGAACTTTTTACTAAATGAACTTTTAAGCTTATTTTGGTTTTTGCGAAGCTTCTCTTGGTTCTTTAGAATCTCTTTATTGGAAGTGTGAGATGGTTTGTCAAAGCTTTCTAAACAAGAGTCCATTTCCTCCTCCTCCTCTTCTTAATTTCCTTCTTCTTCCTCATCCATTTCATCGCTTTCTTCCTCTACTTCTTGTTCTATTTCTCGCTCATCTTCCTATGCATATCTTTCTTCTTTTTCAACAAGTGTTTCATATGGTTGGAAATAAAGCGGATTGTGCATTAGAGAAATGTCGGCCTTTTCGAACACTTTTTGAGGAAGAGTTGACTATCCTCGTAAGTCAGCACCAAAATATATGAAATTTTTAGTAAGATACACACCATGGTAGATGTGTTCTCGTGTCTAGATATGTTCTTTTGAAAAAAGTTATCTTAGATGACTTGTTCCCAATTGATATCTTAGTTTCCATAAGTGGCGAACTGAGCTTTAAAAACTTTTGAGTAGGTTTATGATAATTACCTGTTCTCAGAGAGATATTTTGTTGTGAAAGTAGACACGTAAGCCTCAATTTTGGTTGGAGATTTTTGTGTTTAAAATCAAATTCTTCGTCATTTTCATAAATATCATGAAAACTTCATGATTTTGTCCACCAATTTGAAAAGAGGAGAGGTCAGTTCCGCTAGAATTTCAACCAAGTATGTGACCCAAAAGGTCACAAATTAAAACAGTTTGAGTGTCATTTACACTGCTTAAATTATTTCCCTCTTCTCCTTGAAATTTTTTTCCGTTCAAATTTGCATAAAACATTTTAACCAAATTCAGATAATACACAAAATCTAGTATTCTTATGCATGAAGATAATAAGTTCGGTCGTTGTGGTCGGACTCTTGAGAAGCGTCAACTAAACCAAGAATTTTAGTCAAAGATCTTGAAGACTATAAGAGGAGAAATTACCAAATTTAGAAAATCTTCCACGAAAAACTTTTTTGGAAGTAGATTACTCCTTATAAGTATCAATGGCTTCTTTATTATTGAAAAGAAATCCTTTGGTTCTCTTTGAGAGTCTAATAGTCTTTGGAGTTTGATTTGAGAATTCGATTTTTATGTTTTTGAAGAGATAAGAGAATAAATAGATTTTTAAATTTTTGAGTAAATGTGAGTGAATGAATGGATTGAGATATATTGAATTAACGGAGAGTGAACAGTCATGTTATCTGGTCAAAAAGATGCATTTTCGAAACATGGGAATAAGTGTAAAAGAGAAGGAAATTCAAATTTTGAATTCGAAATGAAATTTCAAATTTCTGGTAGGTATGTCCATGTATATCTCTATGTATGTTGACATATGTAACAACCCCTAATTTTGATAATTAAAACTATTAAATTAAATAAGATTTTGAAATTTAATATTGTGATAAATTAAAATTTATGATTTATTAGTGAGAAAATAATTAGAATATGATTTGATAATGTTATTTGAATGTTATTGATAACTATTTTAATGTAATTTCAATCATTTGAAATAATTGTGAAGTTAATTTGGATAAATTTGCAAATAAGGAATAAAATAATTGTTGGAATCAATTGTTGGAATTAATGTACTTAAATATTGCAGTTAGTATGCGTTAAGATGATAGCTGTAGAATGTAAATGTAAAAAAATGTAAACTAATGTTAATTATATTCATAAGGTAACAGTTGATTCAATAATAAGAGCGTAAATCAAAATAAAAGAATTAGATTGAAATTAAAATATAATTAACAAAGATTTATTAAAGTTGTAATTTAACGGGAAACTAAGGTAACGTAATATTTAAATCTTGGATTTGATATGGATTTTTTTTAAAAGATTATAAATTTCTATGTAGTCAGGAATGAAAAATTGTTAACTTTTAAGTTTGACTTTAAAAGTGATTAAATCAATTTAATAATAATTTATTTAATTAACGTGAAAATTAGACATTTTGGTCATTGGCTCGGATTTCGACGAAACTAGTTTTATCAGATCCGTAACAGTGAATTATTGTAGGATTTCAAGTTTCGTAGTGATCAGACTTATCGTTTGAGCGTGCGAGTTCAAAACACATAGAAATTGATTAAAAGAATTAAAAGAATATCATTTGATTTTGAAAGCTAACTTCTATATGCTATGGAATTGGGGTTTGAAATAAGTTCCATCGAGTTTAAAAATATCGAAAACCTATATTTCGATATATTGGATGACCTGCTTTTGTTTTTTGAAAACTGAACGGGCTTTTCGGGTCGTTGTTATCATTTCGACCCAATTCGATCTGTCCATTCATTCTTGTCCATCTCTATTTATATAAATAGATTTCTCTTGAAACTCTAGCAACATTTTTATTATTTTCCTGTATGTATAATTCTTTTTCTGATTCGTTCCTCCTTCTCAATGCCAGAGATATTAAAACCCTAATTCCTAAATTCAAATTCAAATCGAAAAATTCAAATCGAAAAATTCAACAATCCTATCGAATTATATACTGTAGAAAAGCTCTCGACGAGCGTAATCTGCACCTGAAACTCGTTTTTGCAGTTAAGTCTTGGTTTGGCCAGAATTTGGCGAAGAAGTTTCAGCCATTTATATTAGGGTTGTCGATCCGATGGTGGATCGTCGACTATACGACGATCGAGAGATACAGGCTTGTAAAGAGTGCCATGCAGCGTTCATCTGTGGTCTTTGTTTGTCTCAAAGTCAAACGAGATCAACAGAAATTAATCATTAAGGCGGCGGCGGTGCTGGCATCTCGAGGCAGCTGGAGGAGGACGCATGGACATTGAAGGGGCGGCGTGACATGGTGCATTCTGTGGCATGGCTGGATCGGAGAATGGCGACATAGGGGAGTAGCAATCGGCGGCGGCATATGTTTGATTTCATGCGATCGATCTTAAGGTTTGACTAGGTGAGAATGCGTTTGACTTTCTACTTTAATTTAATATAAATTTAATTTTTCAATCTTCTAATTAGCATATCTTTTGCATATGAGGTCGAATTTGGACGTAGTTTCTTCTGTTATGATCGCATCGAAATTTCGGACAACCAGGAAGTAGTTTGGTTAGATTTTGAGTCTATTGGATTCTTGGACTTTATTTGGATTTTAAATCGACTAGAAATCAAAGGTAAGTGATTTAACACACTAATAAATACTAACCCTTCTTATGTTAGTTGAATTAAACTTATGATGTGATAAGCATATTATTGGTTGCTGTTTGGTAGTTAATTTGACATTTTAGATTGAATTTTATAGAATTAAATTGCCACTTAAACCAATAATGATAACCAGTTAATTTTTGTGATTTATTGGCTGATTTGGATGTTGATTGTGATGGATGTTTATTTGTTGACATTTTGGATGATTGGATGTTTATATCTCTGTTATCACTATGGGTTGAAATGATACATACCCGACTGATCTTATAGATTTGGAAAAATCGTTATGGTTGAAATGATACATACTTGAGCGATTTTATTGATTCGGAAATTATTGATTCGGATGCTGGTTGAAATGATATATACCTGAAAAAATTTAACTATTTTTGTTGAAATGATACATACCCTATCACTTGACCATAGGATAGAAACTATAAACAGAGATACCGTTGGTTGATTTTAAAATATTTTCTAAATGATAAAGTATGTTTAATTTTTAAATTTAATTTTTAGACTTAATTTAATGATTTTATTTAAAAATTTATATTTGAAATATAATTTATTTTATATGTTTTAAAGCTCAAATTATAAGTTAATATATGGTTTTAAATGTAAATTTAAGATTTTAACTTATAATTTTTGTAGTTTTAAATATATATTTTGAGTAGTTTAAATAATTTAATTTAATAAAATATTTAATATAATTTTAGTATATATTTATATATATTTTAAATTTAATTTAATATAATAAATATAGTTTTGATTTAAGATAATAAATATAGACTTTTATAATAAATTTAATAGATAAAAGATTTTTTAAAGATTTAGAATTTTGTAAAAGGTTATGTAAGGAATTTATAAAAGTTTTGTAAGAGATTTTATTATGGATTTTGTAAAAGGATTTTATAAAAGATTTTTATAAAGGATTTTTATAAAATATTTTTATTTATAAATATGTGAAAGCATTTTATAAAGTGTTTTATAAAAGAACTTATGTAAAGTGATTTGGAAGCATTTTAAAGGAATTTGCGTAGAGGCTTATGAAAAGGGGAAGAGTTATAAACTGTTTTTGAATTTATAAATAGCTTTATAAATGGTTTTAAAGCATATAAATAGTTTACAAATGGTTTAAGAGAGATTTATAAATTATTATCGTAATTGATTAAAAGGAATCTTCCTCCGTATTTATTAATATATTTATACTTATTGAATAAGTATATAGATATCTTGATATGAAAGTATGAACTATTTTCTAGATTTATTATTATAAATGTTTTATAAAATGACCACGGTGTGAAAAATATAACGATTGGTTATTAAAGAGACCAGGGTTGGATATTGTCGTACTCTCTGCCAACTCTGAAACCACTTTAACAACTGCGCACGTGGTGGAGAATCCAGAACAAAGTAGGATGGTTTGGTGAACGCTACTGTTATGAGGTAAGAACGCAGCCCTGACCTTCGGGTCAGCTTGATATGACTAAAACAGGAGTTATCTCGGGCCAAGTGAGGCCACTCCTCCGACCGGACACGCTTCTTCGATACTATATCTGTTACTTTATGATTGATTTAATGGCCACCCTAGATTTTGATTTTGGGAGTGTGTTTCGAGGTGGGCGGTAGTAGCTATTATGCATTACCACCAGTTCGAGTGTGCAAAACTGTAGAATCCTACCCTAGGCATTGCCTCATGTGCCTTGTCTTATGCCTTATCGAGCTCACTACATTTTGGTTTGGGTCGTACCTATGGAGTGCTCCTTGATAGCCCACCGGTTTGGTGGAGTTTACAGTACTATATAGACTACGACATTTATAAAAATGTATTAAAGGGGATGTGGGTAATGCATTAACGCTATTTTAATACTTTACTTTACCGATAGACACATTATATATATATATATATATATCATATATTACTACATATAAATTGTTTAACGGATCCTTAGGAGATGGAAATTCGAAAACATCTCTTAAGTTATTTCACGCATGCTATATACTGGATAGGAGAGGTAAAATCCTGTAAACATCTCTGAAGCAATTACACTCATATTTATTTACTGTTGATTTAACTTACATAAGATCTTTTAGCTCTGACCCGAATATTTTGTCTTTTCATTACGATTGGGTCAGTCTGGGATTTTCAATGTTGAAGACTCTATTTCCGGAGGATGAAAATGGAGTTTGGTATATATTATATTATTAGTATTATTCCACGGCATCATGTTGTTTCGCTGCATTATCCTATTTTACCTACTGTATGTAAAACTCTGATTGCATTGTAAAAGTGTAATCAAATATTATTTGTAAAACAACTTCATAAGCTGTTTATTTGATTATTATATTTTATCATTCCGTTGTGAGATTTTTTGTTTTGTTTTCTTTCTTTTCTCTTATTTTCTTATTTACCTATTGACAATCCTCCCTTTTGAATGGTTTAAGTTGACATGTGTTGTTTATTTTCGATTTAAACCGTCCAAAAAGGTGGGTCGCTACAGTTGGTATCGGAGCTTTGGTTTATAGATACCTTAGCCTGTTTGGGGTTTAACTCATTAGAGATAGGGTTAATAATAACCTAGAATGAGTCTGAGAGTGTATATATGAGATAGCGTATTTGTTAGTGTTATAAAAATATTTTTTATTGTGTTAATTTGTTCTGTTTTGTATTTATAAATTCTTGTTGGTACATAGGACGTTATGGTATCGATAGTGATTTCTAAACACTTAATAGGGCGGATCGACAAAATATTGTTTTTGAAAAAATAGGTAAATGAAATAATTTTACCTAGTAGTATATTTTGTGTGTATGTGTGTGTGTATAATTTTCCATAAATTGATTTTGTTATTTTTGATGTATTGTTTGTTAGGAAATGATAATGTTTGATCATTATCATTTGCTGTTTGGTCAGTTGAAATGGGCTGCGTTTTTGGATGGTTTAAATCGACGATAACCACACACATCAGATTTAACTCATTCAAAGAAGTAGATTGTTATAAGGTCAATAAGAAAAAAAGGAGAAAGAAATAAAACAAATACATAATCTCGCAACGGAATGACAAAATATAATAATCAAATAACAGTTCATGAAGCTTTTTTTACAAATACATTTGATTATTCTTTTACAACACAAAATCAGAGTTACATATAACAGGAATAAATAAATAAATGCAGTGGAACAACATGATGCAGTGGAATAAATATAATAAATAATGATAATACAAAATCTTCATCTACTTCCTCTAGAAAGCAGTCTTTGATAAACCGAAGAGCTCATACTAACCCGAGCGAATTGAAAAGACAAAACACTCGAGTTAGAACTAAAAGATCTTATGTAAGTTAAATCAACGGTAAATAAATATAAGTGTTACCACGTCAGAGATGGTTACGGGGTTTGACATCTCCTATCCAGTGTCTAAAGTGAGTGAAATAACTTAAGATATGTTCGGGATTTCCATCTCCTAAGGATTCGTTAAACTATCTACTATGTAGTACAATACGCTATTATAATATGTCTACAGTAAAGTAAAGTATTAAAATAGCTTTAAGGCGTTACCCATATCCTTCTTAACACGTTTTTATATATTCTCATAGTCTATACAGTAACGTAATTCCTCCGTAAACTGGAGAGCTATCAAAGGGCACTTCAAAGGTATGGTACAAACCAAACTCGTAGAAGGCGCGATAGGGCGTGTGAACACGGTAGCCGAGGCAATGCCAGGGTAGATATACCAATTGTGAATCCGGACTGGTGGTAATGCATAGCAACTACTACCGTCCACCTCGAAACACACTCCCAAATCAAATTCAAGGGGTGGCCACCAAATCATTACAAAGTCATGATAGTCATAATATGATATCGAAGAAATGTGTCCTATCGGAGGTGCGACCTTACTTGTCCCGGCGTAGCTTCTGTTTTAGCCACATCAAGACGACTCATGGGAGTCAGGATCACGTAAATACCTCATACAGTATCGCTTGCCAAACATCCTACTTCATTTCTGAAATCTCCACCACGTACATAGTTGTTAAAGTGGTTTTTGATATTCGCAGAGAGTATGACAATATCTGATCCCGGTCTCTTTAACAACCAAATGCTTATTTCACACCCGATGGTTCTTTTACATTTCCAAAACCATTTCATAATTAATATCAAAATATCATGTTCGATTTCAAACCATATCACTTTTAGAATCATATCCACTTTCAAAACCATATTCACTTCAAAATCATATTCGTTTTTGAAATTATCGATAAGATAGGTTAAATTAATTCTCCTTCCAAAATTGTCATTATTTACTCAAATATGTCATTTCACAAAAGGGTATCAATTCCAAATTCCAACTTAGGTTGCATCACCATCAAGGATTTAAACATAATTACTTCAACCTTACCCAATCTGAAATTTTAGAAAATAGTTTAAGTAGTCATAAATTGTTTTAATAGTTTTAAAAATAGTTTAACATAGATTAAAATAGTTTAAGTAGTAGAAATAGTTTAAATAGTTCTAAATTTGATTTAATTGGATTTAGAATGTTTAAATAGATTTAAATTTGATTTAATAGGATTTAAAATGTTTTTAAATAGATTAAATATAGAATAAATCCATTTATGTGATATTAAGTAGATTTCAAATAGATTAAATAAATTTAAAATATATTAAATAGATTTAAATTATATTAAATAGATTTTAATTATATTAAATAGATTTAGAATAGATTAAATAAATTAAATTAGTCTAAAACAGGTAAAATAGATTAAATTGGATTCAATAGGTTATAATAGATTTAAATAAATTAAAATAGTTCAAATTGATTAAATTAGTTAATTTAATTAAAATAGTTTAAATTAATTAAAATATATTTCAAAGTTATATCCAAACATTTCAATAACTCAATTCCGATAAATTCATTCATATTTGTCACTTCAACTTTGAAATTCCAACTTAAATCCTTTTAACAATTCATTAAATCAATTCCAATTTCAGCACTAACGCCTAGATCACCGAAAATAAATCAGTTTATATAAATCAATTTCTATTTCAAAATACCAATTAATTGAATTCAAATCTTTAAAGATTTAAAAATCATTTAATTTAACCAATCCGCTATCTGTATATAGTTTTCTACACTATGGTCAAGTGATACAGATATTTACCATTTCAAACTACAATTTAAATTTTTACAGTTATATATCATTTCAAACCGCAATCTCGAATTAAATAAGAATCCATAAAATCACTCGAGTCTATCATTTTAACTCATAATGATTTTTCCTTAATCTATAGATCGTTCAGGTATGTATCATTTCAACCCATGGGGAACTTGCAGTGCCATAACAATATAAAGATATTGTAATAGCCTGATATTTTCAACCATTCGCATCCACACATGTCGGATTTGAATTGCTCAAAATACCAGATTGTTAATTTATATTTGGCAAACTCAACATATACAGTAAATAAATAAATCACAGAATCACAAACGCAGAGTAATATTCAATATGCAGCGAAAACAAAATGAATAGTAGTTCATGAAGCTACTATATATATATATATATATATCAGAGTTAGATAAGGTACAATAGAATTTTCAAGTACAATAGTCAAATATAAGATCAGAATACATTACTGGAGCTAACTGAATAACTGCAAGCTGAAAAGATGTAGATGGATCTCCAAACGAAGCTCCAACTCCAAAGTGAGTCTCAAAAGCTGTATCACTCAGTCTGACCCGAGCGAAAAGCAAAACAAAAAACACTCGAGTCAGGATTAACATTCTTATATCAATAAATCCAACTCAAGTGAAATAACAACTGAAATACAAGTAACTCAAAGGGTGTTTGGGATAACCATCCTCTAAGGATCCGTTAAACTATCTACTATGTAGTAATACACGCTATTATAATAATGTCTAAAGTAAAGTATACTATTTAAAAATAGCGTTAAGGCTTTACATTTTCCACTTTGACACATTTACAGTGCCAATATTCTATACAGTACCATCGTACCTCCAGATCGGGGGCTTCCATAGAATACTCCATAGGTACAACAAAAATCAAACTCGTAGTAAAGCACGCTAGGGTAGATGACACGGCACAACAAGGCAATGCCAGGGTAGATATACCAATTACGCATCCGGGCCGAGGGTAACGCATAGCAGCCACTACCACCCACCTCGAGCCACACTCCCAAATCAAAAATCAAAAGTGGCCACCAAATCAATCACAAAGTCAGAATATGGTATCGAAGGAGTATCTCCGATCAGAGTAGCTACCTCATTGGCCCGAGAATCGCTCCTGTTTTAGCCACCTTATGCCAACTCACGGGAATCGGGTCTACGTATATACCTCATATAGGACGCCGCCACCATCCTACTTCATTTTGGAATCTCCACCGCGTATAGAGTTGTTAAAGTGGTTTTCGGAGTTGGCACAGAGTATGAAAACTTCGATCCCAGTCTCTTTAACAACCAAACGTTATTTTAACTCCGCGGTCATTTCAAAATAGTTTATACTTCAAAACCAAAATATCATTGCCATTTCAAAACCATATCAATACGATGTCATTTCCATTTCAAAACGAAGTACGATATCATTTCCATTTCAAATATATCCTTTCCTAAATCATAGCACTTTCAAAGTTATAACACTTTCGAAACCAAAGCACTTGAAATTATAACACTTTCAAAACATAATACTTTGAAATTCATAACTTTGAAAATATAACTTCCACCACTTGAACAGTTTAGATATTAAAAGAGTATATAAAATTAAATAGTTTATAAAGTAAAATAGTTATAAGTTAAAATGGTTTATATTAAAATAGTTAGTATATTAAAATAGTTTATATTAAAAATAGTTTATATTAAATTATTTAAAATATAAAATAGTTTTAAATATAATTTAAAAATACCTTATATAATAAAGTAGTCGCCTCAAATTTCACAAATCGATTTCAAATCAACTTGAATTCCAAAAATTCAAATTTAACCAAATCTCAAATCATCAATTTTAATTTATTTCAGTTTCTCAATAAACCATTTCAAATTATATCGATTTCAAATTATATCGATTTCAAATACAGATTTGAACCATAAATAAACCATTTGAATTTCAATATATTTCAAAGCTTTAAATATTCCCCATTTTCAAAATTAAACTTGATAATTTCAAATATATATCAAGTTAAATTTACAATCATTCAGTTTTGAAACCTCCAATTAATAAATCCAATATCATTTAATTAAAATCCCAAATTACAAATAAACTAAATATTTCTTTCAATTTATCTAAACTTGAAATATTCATTTAAATCGCCTCAACCAAAATCAAGTTATAAAATCATATCCTTTAAAAATCACTAATTCAATAAGTTCCAAATCCATTTAATTAAATAAAATTAAAAATTTCAAATATTCAAATTTATCTTCCCAACCTTAACTTATAAAATCATTATAAACTCTATTTTAAAATATAATTTGAATAAATACTTAACCATATTATATTTTAATAAAATCAAACTTTATTGTCAAACTTATTTTATATTAAAACAAATTTATACATAGCTTTATAAAATATCCAAAATCAATATTTATATAAAATCATATACTTCTTTCCGAAAACCATAGAAATCATTTCAAAATATTTATATATAGACCAATGGTATATGTATATAATTTTCTATCATATGGTCAAGTGATACATATATTTATCATTTCAATCCGCAATTTAAATATATACTGGTATACATCATTTCAACCTGCAATCCCAAATTCAATTAAATGAAAATTGCTTGGGTTTATCATTTCAACCCATAACGATATTCTCCTATTCTACAGATCATTCAGATATGTATCATTTTAACCCATAGTGAATTCTATACTAACAGGAAACTTGCAGAGTGATAACAGATATGATAATAATATAACAGGCATATATCATCAATATAAATAATAGATAATGGTGTCAAATGTCACAGGTGAACAAATACAAATAACAGATATTTCATTTGTCGTTTCAATTGAAATCAAATTTAATCAATATAAGAACGTAAATCATGAGTGATTGCTCACCTTTCGAGGCCAGAGATGAACGAGAATGAGAACAATTACGAATCCAAGCACGAATTTCGAAGAAAAGCATGATGGAAACAAGTTCGACAAGGAAAGCTGATAAAATGGAAATGAAGAACAAATAAATCAGTTTGATATAAGTAAAATGAGATATGAAACCAAAAATTTAATTTAGAAATATACTCTTTTTTTTCCAAAATAAAATTTCCATATTTTATACACACACACACATATATATTAACGAAATCTCTTTATATATATTTTAATTGAAACCCTACTCAAAATACTTATATACACTGTATATAAATAGATATCGACTAACATACTTACGAAACACATCATAAATACCTTTATATATATTAACCAATATAAACTGTTTGATATAACTATACGATAATGATACATATATACTGCACATTTCAACACACATACATACACACTACACACGCATATATATATATATATACACTGCACACGCAATACACGTAAATACATACTACACACGCAACTAAAATATATGTGCAGGTCGACATATGCAGACAACAAACATCAAACTAAATATATTTACATATATAAACTGTCAATGTTACAAACTTATATAAATGTTGCATACAAACAAGAAATGGCTAACTAGGTTTTTGGAAGAAATATATATTCAAAAACTTATATATATATATATATATATATATATATGTCTTTTCTACAAAATAGATCAACAACAAAGAATACATAAAAAATACTATATTATAAAGACACAGCATACAACATATATAACTTGTAAACAACAGACTACATACTACATGATTCATGTAAAACATAGCTATATATATGAAACCGCTTATACCTTTTATATGCTTATACCTTTTATATCAATGTTTAGTTAAACCTATATATACATCAAACCAAAGCATAATTATATATAACAGCAGAAATTTCCATTGGTCCAATTAATATATACTTTACTGAAAGATTACCAAAATCTGAATCTAATATATACACACACACACACACACACTTTTTTTAACATACATATATACTTATCTACACAAGAACAAAAGTTATAAAAACTCAATATATATATATATATATATATATAGTCACTAACATCCGTATATATGTATACAAACTATATAATAAATATAAATATATTTATGTAATACTGTGACAAAGAAGTGGAGAAAGAAAAAGGTGGTGCTCGGTCGAAGAGGTGTAACGACCCAGGATTTTTAATAATTAAAATTTGAATATTTAATTAATTTTAAATATTAATAAGTGAATTTATAAGTCGAATAAATTTTTATTTGAATAATTGGATTTAATTGGATAATTAAATCGATAATTTAATATGTTAAATTATGGAAAATAATTGAAAATTGAGTTAAATATGATTGAAAATGATTTGTAAAATTTTATTTTATCATATTGAAGTTAGAATGATATTTTAGAACTTTTAAAATCGAATTAAGAGTTAATTTGTGAAAATTGAATATTTTAATATTTAAATCGACTAGTGAAAATAGTCAATTTTTGAACAGTCTCAGAATTGGACGAGACTAGTTCCATTGGATCCATAATAGTTAGTTATTACCGGATTTCAATTTTCGTGTCAATCGGAGTTATCGTTTGATCGTAGCAGCTCGAAACGCATCGAATTATTTTTAATTTTAATTTGGCGAGTTAAAATAGCTTTTTTTCAAACAATCTCGGATTTCGACGAAACCAGTTTCATCGGATCCGTAATGTGATATTTTTGTAAGGTTTCAAATTTCAAGTCAATTGAATTTACCTTTTGTCCGGTACAAATTAAAACGCCTAGAAATCGATTTAAATCGGTTTAATTCAAATTGAACGTTTATTGCCATAACTCGCACAGATGTTCGAATTAGCTTCCGAAACCTTTTCCATTGTGTCCGGAACGCGGGGTAAACCCTAGAAACGCTGGTTACGGTGCGTGAATCGGAGTTCGGAATTTCCGGATTGAATAGTGTTTGAGAATTCCTTATAAATAGCCCCCTACCCTTCATAAATTAAAAAAAAAACCTAATTCTCTAAAACCCTAGCCGCCACCCCTCAAACGAACGCCCAGAAACTTCATGCTTTCTTCCTCGATTATCTCTCGATCCATTCACTTTCAAGCTTCGTGTTCAACTACAAAGTTATAGAGGGCAGCGAGATCTTCGTGTTCAACGGTGGAGATCGAGATTGGAGTGGTAATTTGTGAGATATATGGCCGCGTTTTCTGTTGGTGGCGCACGCATTTCGAGGAGGAGGAGGGGGCCGAGTTGCATGTGCTTGGGGCCGAGCATAGTTCTTGCGTACGCCTTCGATTTGGCGCTATCTGATCGAAGTATAGTTGAGTGTAGAGGAAGCAAGAATAAACCCTAACTTTGGAGCTCATGGGGTTGTTTGTTGCGGCTATAACCTGGAGATAATGTGGATGAGGAAGATGATAGAAGGCACGGCTATGATGGCTTGGAGTGGGATCCAATGGCTCTAAATTGATGGAGGTTAAAATAATAAAGAAAAATGTTGTAAATAGTTATTATAAATTCGTATAAACTTCATAAATGCATAACTTTTTCATACGAGGTCGAAAACGCGCGAAACCAGTTGCGTTGGAATCGTATGGACGAGCACTACGCGATGGAATTGGATTGGAGTCGTTTGGAGTTAGTGAGAATTTTGGGTAAAATTAAACGTCCGTTTAATTTTATTCGAAATAAATCGCTAAAATGAGATTTAAATCAAGGTGAGAACTTCTCACTCAATCGAATCAGTTTCGATTTTATTTTAAATAGTTAGATTTAAAATATTTGAATGCATGTTTGAATGATGATTGTTATCTATTGATTGTTAAAATAGACATTATGCGCCGTTGGTAAGCGGATGTTATTTATTAAAAACATATACCGCGAATATTTCATAAACAGTGAAATTGGTATTATATATAATAGCAATATATATATATTGGCATATGTATATATTGGAGTTATTGATTTCCCGCATTTTTTTTAGCGGATGAGACCCTATTGCGCCGTTATTAAGCGGATAATATTATTAAATCCCATATACCGCGATAATTCCGTACTGGAGCGGAATTGGTATTGTGCTAATGTTTGTGGATGCAGGAAAACAGGTTGGAGGGATCCAACTGGATTCCTCAACAGTATTTATTTGATTTCAGATATTTTGATATTTGATGGATTATCATATCGATATATGATATCGTTGTAGTCGTGATTGACTATTTAGTATGTAGCATCATTGGACCAAAATTTTGGAATTTTAAAAGGATTTCAAAGTGATTTTTGAAAGAAAACGTTTATAAAATATTTTTGAATTGATCCATTTTAAATAAATAAACGTTATAATTTTTAAAGTTATAAAAATTATGATTTTTGAGAAATATAGTTTTGATTTTGGAGAATATGATGCTAATGATTTTATAAAATAGTTAAATCGGAATTTTTGAATTTATTATAAAAAGTTGAAAATAAAGGATTTATAAAATTTGATTATTTTATAAATCAAGAAAATGGTGAAATTATAAAGGAGATTAAAGATGTTTTAAAATAATAGTATAAATTGATTTTTATAAAGGATTTATAAATTGATATTTATAAATTAAAATATTTGAATTATAAAACGAGTTTTTATAAGTGTTAGAACGAATTGTGAATGAATTTTATAAATGAATGAAATTTATAGAATTATAAACGGTGAAGTTATAAATGGAATTTTATAAGCAGCAGGTTTATAAAATTTATAAAGTTATTAAAGGAATAGATTTGGGTGAATAAATAAATCTTATAAGTCATAAGATTTATAATTTGGAAAGTCTAAAAGAACGATTTTGTAAAATAATCGTTTTATAAGTATTTAACTTATAATATGGACTTTTGGTTCATAATTGAGATACAAAGTGAATAGGTTAATAAAGAAAGTTTATAAAGAAAGATGTTATAAAATAAATAGAAATGGAATTTATAAACGTTGTTTTATAAATACGCAAACGACTTATTTTGATAAGTAAATTGTTGAAACCTATTAATGGAGTTATATTCACATTTTTGACTGTGAATAATCCTTTGAAATAAAATGAATAGAAGTGATGAAAGTTGTTAACGTAGTATATTTACGTTTTTGAATAGTGAAAATATGTTAAAGAAAATGTTTGAATGTGGTGTTTTAAATAGAATTAAAAACAAGTTAACGATGTTTCAATTGGATTGAGATTCGAAACCATAGATTTCAACATTGATTGTTGAAATAGACGTTTTCGAGAAATAAAAGGAAAATGGTGGACTATAACACTGTTGTTATAGTAAATGATTTCCGAAAGGAAATGTTTTGTATAGTATTGGGATTTATATATCTATTTTAATTTCGAATACCTATACTAGTGATTTTGGGACGTCGTAACGATGTTTTACGCAACATTCGTTTTGGCCCAAATAAATATGTTTAAGAGAATGATTTCCTTAAAGAATGAAATATATACTTAATCTCGATTTAAGTATATTCAATATTTTCCAAAGGTTGAAAATAAATAAAATTTGTGAATTACTTATGAATAAATAAGTATGGAAATGTTTTTCCAATATTAAGTGAATATTAGAGAATTTATCTTTTTGAAGATAAATTGAAATGAATAATTGAAATCGAATATTCATAGATATTTTGGATTATAAATTCACTAAGGAATTTATAAAGGAAAAGAGAATTTGTTTAAAAATAAATATTGATTTATTTTGAAGCGTGAAATTATATATCTAGTAAAGATATTTTTGAAAAATAAATAATTTGGAAAATTATTTGGAATCTGGTGATGTTGTGCATATCCATTGATAGTTCAATAACCGACTATCAATATTTCCCTTTGAATGGGTATTTGACGTGATTTATTTGAATTTGAATGCCGCTCACTATTCGGGTTAACCGGGAAAGGACCATGGGGTCGTATAACCCATTCCGAATATGTGATACGTCGTTATGATAGCATTGAAGATCGGTGTTGAAGACCGGATCTTTTTGAAAGCGAAAGGACAACTCGTCGATTGTCTTTGCACCGAGTAGCTACGGTATAGAGACTCCCTATGTGATGGGAAGTCCGGACATGATTAGAGATTATCCGGATTGCAAGGACTTCTTTGTAAGTGCCTTCGGTTTTGTTCGATCCCGGAACAGACTTGTATGGATTGTATGTCTGACATTACAAATTGAGATATAAAGCAGATTTCTTTCAAATATATTTCTGTTGGTGGCGGAGAATTTATTCTTTTAGCTTAACACCCTTCTCTGATACGTACGAGCTCAGAGGTTATGTAGTTGAATGTTATCAGCGATATATTCCCAATTTGGTAATGTGACATGCTGAGTGTTGCTGTAAATGATCATTGTGTTGATTATTTGTGATAGGATCATTTATTTGATCGTCTATCCTGGTGATCATTTCCATGATCATTTGTTGACCCAAAGCATGGCTTTTGTATAAAGTATGATTTTGTGGACGTGACTTCGTCGAGCCTCACACCTCGTGAATGGTCAAAACAGGAAAGATGCAGCAAGGTTATGAGGGGTAGCGCCCTTTAGGATATGTGCATTTCCTTCTGGAAAAGGGTGGTGTCATGGTATGGAGCCCAGATACTTACTCATGTTGAAAACACTTTATGATTGTGTGAATTGATTACGAGCGCTCGGTTAAAAGGTCCCAAAGGACCGGGGGATGGCATATTCGGTCGGTTGTTACTCAGTTAGGGGTAACCCGGCCTTGTGTTGGCAGAGATCCGGTTTGGTTCTCGGGGATGTCCATCCAGAGGCATTCTCATGTGGCAATGGGAAGTTCCTTGGCCTGACCATTCGTTGGAAGTCCAAAGAAACAATACGATCTTGTACGGTATTAGTTGTAGAACCTACCATTCACTTATGGTGGCGCCCCACTGTTTGGATGGTAGCTATAGTAGGCATACGATAATGGTCGTATGTTGGCTAAGATTTATATTCTACTTTCGAAATGAATTTTTCTCTACACTATGCACTAGTAATAATATCAAATGTTCTTTTAAATGCGTATCAAGCATCTTTGACTATCATAAGGAGAAATCTCCTCCGATTCTGCGTTTGCATTGTGTGTGTGTGCGGGAGGCCTTATTGTAGTCTCATTTTTAAAAGCATTGCGAATTGACTTTAAAAATATTCCTCTATTTTGATTTTTAAGATAAATAAACTGTTTTGAGTTCTCACACCAGTCACATGACTGACTCGGAGTTTATTGTTTTCCTTCCTAAACTCTGGGTGCCCACCAATTTCCACATGGGCAGTCAAGAGTTAAGGTTTATCAGGATATTCTGGATATTCTGGAGTTGCTGGAGGCAAGCTGGATGACATGGCGTATTACTAGTTTATATAGTATTTCTTTTCCGCTGTTGTTTGTTGTTGTTGTTGTACACTCTGATGATATGATGTAATGAAATGTAATGTGATCTAATGTAATAACTGATATAGTTCTTTGTTTAAAGATTATTCATTTATTTATTATATGTTGTTCCGCTGCGAATTGTGAGATTCTGTTGTTGTTCTGTTATTTTCTTTCCGTTCTATTCTCCTATTTTCTTTGCTCTCTATGTTTCTACCTTCTTCTCTCCTTATCTCTTCTTCTGCCTTTTTCTTTTTCTTAAACCATAACATTTCGGGTTTTTGGCCTTCGATTTCTCGGCAGTCGATAAAGTGAGTATCGATGTTGAATTTTCGAAAGTCGAAAATTTTCGAGGCGTTACAAGAGGGGTGGCTAGCGGGGTGTTGTGGCTGACAATGATGGGAGGAGCGAGGCCATTATGGCCTGGAGATGCATGCAGATGATCGGTTCATGCTGTTGAGGGTTGGTTGGCCAATAAAGATGGGAAGATCATGGTTTTAGGTTAGCAGTGCGGAGGGGACCAAAAATGGAGGTGCGGGTTTGAAGCAAATGAAAGTACGTGGTCTCCATATTTTTTTATTAGAAAAACGAATGAAACGTCGGAATGAACAATTATTGATAATAATGGACGAATGGGCTTCCAATGAACAGTACTAACCAAAAGAAATTTACAGAACTAACCGGTATATTCAAACAATGGGAATAACAAAGGTCTAGTATTGATTTCTTAAAATAATAAAGGCCGTTGGCTATACTGATTCAAGATAGATAACCAATGGTCGCAAGAAATTTAAAAGCAAAATTTTTGGAACCGATACGATTAATCGTTTCATGGTTTTCCACTGTGTATCGGACCTTAACACATAAAATTGAATATACCATAGAGATCAGCACGACGAGACGATCAAAACGGTATGCAATATTAGTGGTACGATCATTCTATCAAAAGTCGATAATTGGTACCGAAAATGCCGCTATTCTGCCGAAAATAAGATGGACGGAGCAGTAGTAGTCAAAATTTAGAGAAAAATATATGACATCTCATTTAGAAGATGATTTACAAATTTATTGTATAAAAATATTTAGGTTAGAACATTTTATTATCATCAATTTTAACTGATTTAAATTGAAATAGAGTTACATAATAAAAAATAAACTTCCATATTTTCTGATGAAAATTTACCAGTTGCTATGTTAAAATAGACGCATACCGAAAATCAAATTTTTATTTCAAAATTTAATTATTTAAATTTCAGCTAAATAACGTAAATAAAAGCCTTCAAAATTTACGGGTCATTACATATTTAACATCCAATCATCCAATATCAACAATCAACTTCCATCATAGTCATTATCCAAATCAATCAATAAACGTCAATAGATAACTGATAATCAATAACATATATTAAATTGACAATTAAATTCAATATGAAATTAAACGATGATTAAAGGCAATAAAAGTCAAATTTAACTAGAATGAAAATTTAAACATACCGAATGTCAATCAATAAATTTCTAATCATATCGTAACATTGATTTAATTAACATAAGGTAGTTTAGTAATTGTGAGTGGGTTAAAATACTCACCTTTGAATTCCAAATCAATTTGAAATTCAAACAAAGCCCAAATTTCAACAGTCTTAAAATTTGTCCAAACCAATGTCAAAATATCTGGACTTTCGATATGATCGCAGTGGAGTGAACCGCGCGTAAATCCGACCTCGTACATAAAAGTTATGATAATTAGAAGATTGAATTTGAAAATTTAAATAAAATAAAAGGAAATAAAAAAGTGCACGTTAGCGCTGCAACAGGAACGAAACCCTCAGTATCTCGAATGCGATACAACCTAAGCTGCCGACCTTTTCCCTCAAACCGCCGCCGCTACGGTTGCCGGCACTTAGATCCAAGACCACCATCGAGTTCCTGACCACCGGCCGATCCCATGTGCCTCTCGCCATCAACTCTGGCCACTCCATGTGACAATGCCGCCCCCGCCATATATTCCGTTTGTGGCGATTTTCCGGCCATGTTGAGGCAAACGAAGGCCACCATTACAACCTGCACTCCATCACCTTCCCAACGCCGCCTCCCGGTCGTCGATCGGACGACGATCCACCATTGGATCGTCAAAACCCTAAAATGGATGACCCAAGGTTCAACCTCGATTTCTGGAAAAACCAGTGATTCGATGGCAAAAACGAATCGCACAAGTGGATCACGCTCGTCGAGAGCTTCGAAATAGTATATAATTTTTTACTGTTTGGAGGAGTTTAAATTTTGAAATTGATTTGAAATTGAAATTACGGTTTTTGATTTGGGGAATTTGACTTCTACCATCAACTATCGTTTAAGAAAGAGGAGTTAGATAATATGTACGTACAGATAATAAGAAATGGCTGCTAGGGTTTGAGATACAAAACTATTTATATGGACAAGGCTAGATAAGAAACGAATAGACAGATCGAAATGATTACGCGACCCAAAACCCCGTTCTGCCCCCGAAGCGAAAATGGTTCATATATATCAAAATTTAACGGAATAGGTTTCAAATCCTAATTCTATCATATAAAGAAGTTGGCCTTAAACTCAACTTATTTCAAATTAATTTCAATTAAATTGATTTCTAGGCGTTTCGTGTCCGCATGATCAAACGACAAGTCCGATCGCTGCGAAACTTGAAATCCTATAATAATTCACTATTACAGATCTGATGAAACTAGATTTGTCAAAATCTGAGACAGTGGCCAATATGGCTATTTTCACGTTAATTAAATAAATTATTGTTAAATTAATTAAATCGTTTTCTTTCATTTCAAATTTATTGACCAACAATTTCATCATTTTTATTACTTGGATATTTACAATAATTTAAAATAAATTTACATATCAATTCAATGTCAATTTTTTTACTAATTACAGTGTTTAATTTCAATTGAAATAAATACAACAATTATTACTTTAAATTCCAATAAATAAATTTATTTTCCTTTTCATCTTGTTATCCAATCAATTGGCATCTCCTGATTGTAATTTACATTTGTCTATGTCTTATTACACCAATCATTTATAGTTATCATCTTAAACTTCTTTAACATAATATTTCATTACATTTAATTTTCAATAAATCCAATTAATAAAATTTAAATTTCAATAAACTAATCAAATTTGATTTTAATCTTTTTATTCAACCAAATCATTATCAATAGGATATAGTTAACATTGGTTGATATCTCATTACATTAATATTCTCCAATTTCATCTTAATTTACATTAACATAACATTTTATTACATTTAACTGCATTTGATTTCAAATTGAATTCAACAATTCGACAAATTGATAACAAATGACAATCGTTACCTTTACTTCATTTAATAGCAATTGTAAGTTTGTTATCTACGTACAAATGTCATAACTACTACCACAATGCTATTTTTATCAATTACAATTAGTTACATACTATTTCATTGATTAATCAACATTTAAATTATCAATTATTCTTTTGATCCTATTATAAATTAACCCATAAATTATTACAATTAATTTACAATCTATAACCAATTATAACCTTTAATCACTTCAATTAATTGTAATTACGTTTAAAGCAGTCATCAGTTACCTTAAATTAATATTATTACATTTTATTCTAATTACATTCATATTATTAAATCATAAAATTTTATTTCTTCCAACATTAAATCACAACCCTGATTAAATTAACTATTTTTAATTATCAAAAATTTGCGGGTTGTTACATCAGTCAAGGTTGTTAAAATTACTTACTGCTATATGTTATAGAAAATGTAATCTTATAAATATAGTATTATTTATGATTTACTAATAAATCAATTTAAATGGAAGTTTGAGAACTTATATGCTGGTGTTTTGAAATTGGTTTTCAAAGATTTTGAAAATATATTAGTATTATTTGGTAGTTTTTTCGGATATAAATATTTTCAATGTGATTTGAAAGAAATGTTTTAAAAGAATTTTAAAAGGAAATAAGTTATGTACCCCCCTCTTCTATCGCTAGAAAATAATTTCAATGATGACTGTGCAAAATCATCGACGTTCATTTCGAGTTTCAAAGTGGGAAGACCACTGTAGTAGCTTTGCCATACATTTCTCTTGATAAACATATTTTTATTTTATTTTATTAAGTATGGTTTGATATATATATATATATATATATATATATAAGTGAATATATATATTATTTCAAAATGATTTGAAATGAAACCTAGTATTTAGTTCTTAAGTTTCTACAATTAGGGATTTCAATTATTATAATGAAGTGAAATCTTGACTATTTTAATAGTTGGAAACTTCTAAAATGAAAAATAAGAAATTAGAAGCTAAGTGATTAATGAAACTATAAAGAAATTGGAGGTTTGTAACTTGTAATTTAAAAGATAATGAAAAATTAAGAAGATGTAAACTATTGAACATTTCGTTAACTAAAATGAATAAGATAATTCGTGTAACACTCAATTACATTCTAAAAGCATATGTAAAACTTACCAGAAATATTTAAAAAATTGAAATGTTGAATGAATATATAATAAATTTTTATATAAGTAAAAGCATAATAACAAAAATGCTTCGAAATGAACCTACGTTTATAAATGAAGAATTAAGAGTACAAGAAATATTATAAACTTAAGTTATGCTTTGAAATGGTTAGCAGTTATATTGAATAGTAAAAGTGAATAATATTTAAATGATTATAAAGTTAAGAAATAGTTGAAATGATTCATTAATGAATATTAATATTGAATTGAAATCAAGCTATATAAACAATAAATGTGAATCAAACTGCAAGAAACTTATATAATATTTCAAGAATTGATTTATTGATGTTCTAAATAATCGAGTTTGAAATAACCTATATGTAATTGACGTAAATTAATAAGAGATAACCTTGGATAAATAAATTGAAAATAAATAAAATGTATGCAATACTTTAACAATGTATTCAATGATGATTTCAAGTATTGAATGGGAAACATATTATGTAAGTAACTAAATGAAAATTTATAAAACATGACCTGGTATGAATGGGAATTGAAAATAAATGAAAGTAAATAATGTGTAAAATGGAAACCGATGGAATAAACTTAAATAACATTTAAATTCTGTATTGTTTGGCTAATGGGAAGTTTGGGAGAGGATACTTCATATTGTTTAAAGGTTGTATGAATAATCTATTAAGTTATTATCTAAGCCTGTTGAGCGTAAGGTACACTTATTAGTTTATTTATCACCCTTATACGATGAAAAGTTTTTGAACCTAAACAGACCATTAGTTTTTGGTTGCTATGGATGTATGGTTGATTCCTTTGTTGCATATAATGGTCGTGCTGTTTTGTTTATATATGATTATTATTTATGTTGTATTGCTTTTGTTGATGATAACAACTAAAATATTAATCTTTGACATAATTTGAACTCTTATGGATTATGTAAGTGAAATATAGGTTTATGGAAGCTATAACAGTTGCTTTTGATTTCATAAAATAAAGTTGTTTGCCCGACAAATAGGTACGTTTTCAGATTACGGTTTTTGGAACAATATTACTGTTTTCCCCATGGTTTGGGGTGTTTTATTATTAAAATATTATATATATATATATTGAAATTATTGATATTATTATTTTTTCGGACCTAACCGTGCAAAGAAGACTCTGCCAAAATTTTTCGTAAAATTTAGAACTTATAATTTTTTTTTGCAAACATGGTTATTTTCAAAGTTATGTTAAAATTTAATGATGTAAATTTAAAGTGTTTATAAATTGAATAATTTGAATAAAATTATATCAAGTTTTTTAGTTCCTTCTTGTTTCTTTCCGAGGATGAAAAGTTTTAAGTGAGGGAGGGTATAATGACCCGTAATTTTGATAATTAAAACTATTAATTAAATAAGATTTTATAATTTAATATTGTGAGAAATTGAAATTTATCATTTATTAATGAGAAAAATAATTAGATTATGATTTTATAATGTTATTGACAACTATTTTAATGTAATTTCAATCAATTGAAATAATTATAAAGTTAATTTGGTTAAATTTGTAAATAAGGAATAAAATAATTGTTGGAATCAATTGTTGGAATTAATGTAATTAAATATTGTAGTTAATATGGGTTAAGATGACGATTGTAGAATATAAATGTAATAAAATGTAAATTATATTAATCATATTCATAAGGTAATAATTGATTTAATAATAAGAGTGTAAATCGAAATAGAAGAATTTGATTGAAATTAAAATATAATTAACTGGGATTTGTTACGGTTGTAATTGAACACTGAAATTAATGTAGTATTTAAATCTTAGATTTGATATGGAAATTTATTTTTTAAAGATTATAAATTTCTATGTAATCAAGAATGATGAAAACTGTTAAATTTTTAATTTGAATTTAAAAGTGATTAAATACATTTAATAATAATTTATTTAATTAATGTGAAAATTAGCCATTTTAGCTACTGTCTCGTATTTTGACGAAACCAGTTTCATCGGATCTGTAACAGTGAATTATTGTAGGATTTCAAGTTTCGGAGAGATCGGACTTATCGTTTGATCGTGCGAACTCGAGAAGCGTAGAAATCGATTAAAAGAATTAAAAGAACATAATTTTATTTTGAAAGCTAACTTCTATAATGAAATTGGGGTTTAAAACTAGTTCCATTGAGTTTAAAAATATTGAAAACCTATATTTTGATATACTGGATGACTTTTTTCGTTTCAGAAACGAAATGGGCTTTTCGGATCGTTGTTGTCGTTTCGACTAATTCGATCTGTCCATTCGTTCTTATCAATCTCTGACTATATAATAGATTTCTACTTAAACCCTAGCATCCTTTTTATTCTTTTCATGTACGTATAATTCTATTTCTCATATGTTCGTCCTTTTCAATGCTAGAGATATCAAAATCCTAATACACAAATTCAAAATCAAATTGAAAATTCAAACTCATCAGACCCTATCGAATTATATATTGCCAGAAAGCTCTCGACGAGCATAATCTACATCTGAAATTCATTTTTGTAGCTGACTCTTGGTTTGGCTGAATTTGGCGAAGAAGTTTCGGTCGTTCATATTAGGGTTGTCGATCGGACGGTGGATCGTCGACTATACGACGATCGGGAGGTACAGGCTTGTAGAGGGCATCGTGCAGTGTTCATCTATGGTCTTCGTTTGTCTCGGAGTCGAAGGAAATCGCCAGAAATTGATCATCAAGGTGGCAGCGACACTGGCATCTCGAGGCAGACGGTGGAGGACGCACGACCATCGATGGGGCAGCGTGACAAGGCCACTCAGTGGCGTGGCTGGATCGGAGAATGGTGATGTGGAGGAGCAGCAATCGGTGGCGGCGACGACACATGTTTGGGTTCAGGCTGTTGAACTTAGGGTTTAAGTAGGTGAGAATGCGTTTTGACTTTCTATTTCAATTTAATATAAATTTAAGTTTTCGATCTTCTAATTAGCATAACTTTTGCACACAAGTTCGAATATGGATGCGGTTTCTTCCATTACGATCATATCGAAGTTTCGAACAATATGGAACTAGTTTTGTTGGATTCTAAGTTTGTTGAATTTTGGACTTTATTTGGCTTTTAAATCGACTAAGAATCAAAGGTGGGTTATTTAACACACTCACAAATATTAAACCTTCTTACGTTAGTTGAATTAAATTTATGATGTGATAAGCATATTATTGGTTGCTGTTTGGTAGTTAATTTGACATTTTAAATTGTATTTTATGGAATTAAATTTCCATTTAAGTAAATATTGAATTAAATTATCAGTTAAATACATGATAATGGCAACCAGTTAATTGTTATGATTTACTGGCAGATTTGGATGTTGATTGTGATGAATGTTTAGTTGTTGACATTTTGGATGATTGGATGTTTATATCTCTGTTATCACTATGGGTTGAAATGATACATAACCGAATGATCTTATAGATTAGGGAAGATCGTTATGGGTTGAAATGATACATACCCGAGCGATTTTATTGATTCGAAAATGATTGATTCGGGATGCGGGTTGAAATAATATATACTTAGAAAATTTTAATTATTTTGGGTTGAAATGATACATATCCTATCACTTGACCATATGGTAGAAAATTGTATACAGACACCGTTGGTCAGTTTTAAGTTTTTTTCTAAATTATAAAGTATGTTTAATTTTTAAATTTAATTTAATGATTTTATTTAAAAAATTATATTTGGAAAATAATTTATTTTGTATGTTTTAAAGCTTAAATTATAGGTTAATATCTGGTTTTAAATGTAAATTTAAGATTTTAACTTATAATTTTTAGTTTTAAATATATATTTTAAATAGTTTAAAATTTTAATTTAATAAAACAAAAAATACAATTTTAGTATATCTATAAATTTTAAATTTAATTTAATATTATAAATATAGTTTTGATTTAAGATTATAAATATAGACTGTTATAATAACTTTAATAGATAAAAGATTTTATAAAGATTTTAGAATTTTGTAAAAGGTTATGTAAGGAATTTATAAAAGTTTTGTAAGAGATTTTATAATGGATTTTGTAAAAGGGTTTTATAGAGGATTTTTATAAATGATTTTTATTTCTAAAGGGTTTAAAGGATTTATAAGGGGTTTTATAAAAGAACTTGTGTAAAGTGATTTGGAAGCGTTTTAAAGGAATTTGTGTAGAGGTTTATGAAGAGAGTAAGAGTTGTAAACTGTTTTGGAATTTATAAAGATATTTATAAATGGTTTGAAGCTTATAAATTTTTATAAATGGTTTAAGAGAGATTTATTAATTTTTTCAAAATTGCTTAAAAGAAAACTTCCTCGGTATTTATGAATATATTTATACTTTTGGAATAATTATATAGATAACTTGAAATGAAAGTATGAACTATTTTTTGGATTTATTATTATAAATTTTTTATAAAATGATCACGGTGTGAAAAATATAATGATTGGTTGTTAAAGAGATTGGGGTCGGACATTGTCATACTCTCTGCCATATTTGAAACCACTTTAACAACTGCGTACGTGGTGAATAATCCAGAACGAAGTAGGATGGTTTGGAAAACGCTATTGTTATGAGGTAAGAACGCAGCCCTAACCTTCGAGTCAGCTTGATATGACTAAAACAAGAGCTATCCCGGGCCAAGTGAGGCCGCTCCTCGATCAGACACGCTTCTTCGATACCATATCTGTTACTTTATGGTTTGTTTGGTAGCCACCCTCGATTTGATTATGGGAGTGTGTTCTGAGGTAAGCGGTAGTAGCTGCTATGCATTACCACCAGTTCGGGCATGCAAAACGGTAGAATCCTACCCTGGGCATTGCCTCGCATGTCTTGTCATATGCTTATCGATCCTACTACGATTTTGGTTTGTGTCGTACCTATGGAGTGCTCCTGATAGCCCACCGGTTTGGTGGAGTTTATAGCACTGTATAGACTATGTCATTTATAAAAATGTGTTAAGGGGGATATGGGTAACACCTTAACGCTACTTTTCTAATAGACATCATATATATATATATATATATATATATATATATCGTATATTTCTACATATAAATAGTTTAACGGATCCTTAGGAGATGGAAATCCTGAAACATCTCTTAAGTTATTACACGCACATTATACACTGGATATGAGATGTAAAAACCAGTAAACATCTCTGAAGCCGTTACACTCATATTTGTTTACTGTTGATTTAACTTACATAAGATCTTTTAGTTCTAACTCGAGTGTTTTATCTTTTCATTAAGCTTGGGTCAGTCTGAGCTTTTCAGTGTTGAAGACTCTATTTCTGGAGGATGAAGATAGAGTTTGGTATATATTATGTTATTCGTATTATTCCACTACATCATGTTATTCCGCTGCATTATCCTATTTTACCTACTATATGTATAATTCTGATTGTATGGTAAAAGTGTAATCAAATGTTATTTGTAAAACAGCTTCATGAACTGTTTATTTGATTAATATATTTTATCGTTCCGCTGTGAGATTCTATATTTTGTTTTCTTTCTTTTCTCTTATTTTCTTATTTACCCCATTGACAATCCTCCCTTTTGAATGGTTTAAGTTGACATGTATGGTTTATTGTCGATTTAAACCATCCAAAAAGGTGGGTCGTTACAACATATATGTAATGGATTTCAAAAAATAAAACTATATAAAATATTCTTATATATCTATATACTTGTATACATCCAGTATTATTATTAAACTAATTTTATTCCTAGATTTCTAATAATAAAAAATTAGTAAATAAAAATACCCTTTTTCTGCTTTCTATTAATCAATTATGACTAGTTTGTTATTGCTGTGGAACACACATTCACATCCTCAGTATCTGGTTCATTGTCGCTTGAGGAAAATCTGAATCATCCAATGTTTCTGTGTAAGCTCTTTTTCTTTTTTCTGGATAGATCGGTAACTGGCAAGATCTTTGACTTATTTTGATGTAGACAGTCTCTTTGCTTATGACAAGTTTCATTATAGTTAAAACATTTAATCGCAGTTCCAGTTCCAGAATTCTTGTTATCAAGTCTTCGAAAGTTGTTCATCTTTCCATGAATCAAAATTTTTCTAAAATTCCTTATCACGAAAGCAAATACCTCATTATTATCATCGTCTGAATCATGATCGTCGGTTATTGCATTGAAAGCGATGGATTTCTTTTTTTTTTTTTTTTGCTTTCTCTTCTACCCTACAATTGTGCTTCATAGGAAATTAAATTGACTTCTAACTCTTTAATTTTCATAGTACTTGCATTAGCCTCTTCCAATGCAAGTGTCTTCCGATCCCACTCCGAAGAGAGTGAATTGAGTATTTTTCTAACTTGATCCTCTTTAGAACAGAATTGACCCAATGAAACTAAAATGTGTACTATATCTTAATATCCACAATACATGTCAAAAATAGACCCATTGGTTAATTTTAAATGATTAATTTCAAATAATTGAAATTGATTAATTAACATAGAAATTTTAATCTGTTTGACTTTACCAGTGCCCTTATGAGTGACTTACAATGTTCTCCAAATTAAATATGCAGATTTATAAATAGAGATTCTATTAAATTTATTTTTATCTACTGAGCAAAAGAAAATATTCATGTCCTTAGAATTTTTAAGTGCAAGTGTCTTTCGGTAAGCAGTCCATTATGAAAATTTTATCTAGGGTTTTGTATACTCATACTGTGTAGTATTCCAAATATCCAGACCATTAGACTGTAAATAAATCTTCATCTTACACTATGTAGTCAAAGCCCTTAGTAGTTCTATAACGATAGAGGTGCAAAAAGTTATAGAGGAGATCAAATGGGGATACAGCGGAAAATAGCGGAGGTGAAAAAAACTATATTAGATATAAAACCAAATATTCAAAGTTAAATTATCATCATTCTCACGTCATTTGTGTAGGAAAAAGAATATTTTTTAACCTTATATAACAAAACCGTAGAATATCATGATTTATGCAGACTAGATTTGGTGACTATGATATATTTATAGCTTATACTAAGCACTTGTGTCTTTTATTTAGATCTTTACCGTAACTTTGTTGATTTGATTTAAAATAGAACTAGTTAAATCAAACTATGTATATTAATATTGCTAAGCAGATGCTAAAAAACAATGATTTTGTGGGTATAGCAAAAAATAGCGGGACTTAAAGCAAATCTACTATTTAATAATATAAAATAACATAGTGGTCGAGGAGAGCTATGTGCTATAGCAAGGATTTTGTAGGATTTTAGCGGGGTTTTGGCTGCATAGATCCTACATAACCAATAAGTGGAATTATTGACATTAAAAAGTAGGGGTCTAGCAGTAGATTGTCCTTCAACAAAAGTGTTAACAAGTGTACTAACAGAGTTGCTAGTCATTTGAACTTTCCAAAATCAAATTACGAGTTTTTGAAAACCTAGTATTTCGATACCAAATATGGGTTGCAGAATTATGGATCTTAAGGCTAATTAAACACTAAAGGGGAGTGAATAGTATTTTCTAACTTATGTAAATCTTTCTAATTTCTTTTAAGTTAAATATTAAATCAAAGATTAACAACATAGAGTTATACTATCAAACATTCACAGATGCAACCACAGATAAAAATAAAAGCAGTAAAGAAAAGTAAAGAGTTAAAGAGATGACTCCGAGGATTTTATACTGGTTCGGATTGCTCCTACATCCAGTCCCATACAATTGATTGTACATATTTCTTTTTAAATGCCAATATTTAACTGGGCAGATGGCAAATCCAAACACAATCTTGATTTTGAGGCTACGAGACACACTCCATTTGTAACGATCCACAATTTAATCGCTATTTAATTTTATATTCAACTATATTATTAAATAATAAATACATAAATTTTTATTAACAAATAAAAATATTTTAAATAATAACTAATGATGATAAAAGAGTTTTCAAAGTTTTTTTTACCAATATATATAGTTCATAGAGAGATATATAAAAATTACGACCGTAAATTATTTTCCAAAATATTGATTTTTCATTGGTTAAGAGTCATTTAAAATGTCATAACACTATTTCAAAACACATATATGCACACTACAAACTATGTTAACATGATCTGTACATGTATATATGCATGTGCATATTTTCTCATACATATAGGATAAAGAAGATTTATTTATTGATAATATTTGCACTTAACATATAAAGAATGCCTTTTTCAACTCAAAGTACTTAATGCATGGCATGAATTATTGGACGAGAGGGAGGAGTACAAGTGAGGATGGAAATGGTGGAGGAGGGATGGTGGTGCATGCATACATATAATTTTTTTTTATAAGCACTTATACATTTTAAATTATTTTCCTAAGCCTATATATCCCTTCCATTTCATGTTTCTCATTTTACAACCTCCATCTTCATTTCAAAATTTCCTTAGAGCTCGAATAAACCTCCATGGCTTCCTTTTCATAAAATTTAAAGTAGGAAAAAAATCGCTCTTTTTGCTAAACTCGCCTCTTTGATTCACTAGAACACTTCTACAAGCCATTTTACACCTCCTCTTCCAAAATACAGGCAACCAAATATCCCCTAGTCTACATGGCCGAGCCCAAGCACCACATGGCCGAGCCCATTTAAAGTGTTCAATCATCCAAAGCTTCAATTTTTGCAAGTTTCTAAGTTGTTTTCAAGTTTATCAAAAGTTTGCCTTTAATTAGTAAATTACGGTGAGTAAAATTCTTGTTTTTAATAAGAAAATAACTAGATTTTGATCAACTATATGTTGTAGAAATATAATGTTGATTGCGTTGAAATATCATGTTATTTTGATTGCATATGATTATTAGTTTATGTTTGAACTTGGATTTGTGATTTGGATGTTAAATAATATGTTTGGATATGGATATGTGAATAGTTGGTTATGATATAATGGTAGTGTTTTTATGAAACAAAAGCAAGTGTATGCGATATAATTGTTGTGAATTTAGAACCTTGAAAAGTCATAGAGGACTTGAGATCCTATTTGAAAACAAAAGTGTAGCGACCCATAATTTTCGACAATTAAATTTATAAATTAAATAAGTTTTGGAATTTAATGTTGTGAAAAACTGAAAGTTTAAGATTTAATAATGAGAAAAATAACTATAATGTAATTTTAATAATGTTAATTTAAGGTAATGGATGACTATTTGAATGTAATCTCAAGTAACTGAAATAATTGGAAAGTTATAATTGGCTATAAATTATAAATGAGGAAACAAACTAAATGTTACATTAATTGGTGAAATTATAGGTAATTAATTATAATTGGATAAAATCAGTGTTGTGTAAGTAGTTATATCATTTTTTTGTAAATAATAAACTTACAAATGTATTAAATGAAGGAATGGTGACAATTGTTATTCGTTACCAAATTAATTAATTAATTAATTACAAATAAATATAAATAAATGTTACATTAATGTAAGTTAGTACAATAGTTGTAAATTGGGAATGTAATAAAATGTATAGAAATGTTAGTTACACTCATAAGATAATAAACTGATTAATAATAAAAATGAAACCAAGATAAATGAAGTTGGAGGATTTTAAATTTTAATTAATGTCAAAATTAACAAAGGTTCAATATTATTAAAATATTGCAACCAATATGGTAAAAGATGATAATTGTAGAATATTTGTGTAATAAGATATAAACAAATGTTAACTATGTCTATAGAGTAATAATTAATTGGAATAAAAAGATTGAAACCAAATTTAATCAATTTATTGGAATTAAATTATAGTTGAAATTGAACACTGTAATTGGTGTAATAACCAACATTGAATTGATATGTAAACTTGTATTAAATCATAGTAAATGTCTAAGTGATCAAAATGATGAAATTTGTTAATTATCAAATTTGAATGAAAAAGTGATTTAATTAATTTAATATTAATTCATTTAATTAACGTAAAAATAGTTATTTTGGAAACTATCTTGGATTTCGATGAAACTAGTTTCATCGTATCCATAATGGTGAATTATTTTCAAGTTTCGTAGTGATCGGATTTGTCGTTTGATCATACGGACCCGAAACGCGTAGAAATCAATTCAATTGAAATCAAGTGGAATAAGCCGACTTTAAGCTAACTTCTTCATACGATGGAATTAGGACTTGAAACCTGTTCCTTTGAGTTCAAAAATATTGATAACATCTATTTTGATATATGGAATGACCCATTTTCGTTTTGGGAACGAAACAGGCTTTTTAAGTCGTTTATCGTTCAACTTTCGAATCGATCAAGTCCATTCATTTCTATTTCTGATCTGCCTATTTATAACCTATTATAAACCCAAGGTGTTTCTTATTGCATTATTCTTTACGTACAATTCCTTTTATCTCCTCTTTCCAATGGCAGACAAATTAAAAACCTAATTTCCAATTCCAATTTCAATTGCAAACCAAAATCAATTTCAGACTCCTCCAAACCCTAGCAAATTATATACCATTTTGAAGCTCTTGACAATATGAATCAACGGCAAGTATTCATCTTTCGAAACAGCATACAAATCAATCGAAAATCTCGATCAAAACCTAGAAATTGCGAAACCCTAATTACGAATTGGGGGGTTTTTGATTTCAACATTAATCTGCGAAATTGTTTTGTGGGTTTTGGTGAGATCAACGTGTGGAGTCTTTTGGCGGTGGTAATATTGCCTAGATCGACCTATGGTGATCGAATTTTGGATTTTAGGGTTCAAATTGAGGTGGCGGCGCTGGCTTCCTGGTGGTCACTTGTGGGTCTGTGGGTGCGGCGCGACAAGGGAAGCTTGTTGATGGGGGTGGCACGGTCAATGGTTGTCGCTGGCAATGGGCGCGGTTGGTCAAAGGAGAGGCCTGATAGGTTCAACGATAGCATGGTGAGCGGGATGAACGTAAATTTTTATTTCATTTTATTTATATTATGTATTTTTATAATATAAACCGTGTAACTTCTAATCGTTATAACTTTTTCATACGAGCTCGGATTTGGACGCGGTTTCTTTCCTTGGGATTGTATCGAAATTCCGGACATTTCGAATATAATTTGGGCGAATTTTGAGACTGTTCAAATTTGGGACCTATTTTGGATTTTAAATCGATTTGAAATTCATAGGTGAGTGTTTTGGCCTACTCACAACTATTAGATTATCTTATGTTGATTAATTTAAATTTATGACGTGATTTGAAATTATTGATTGATGTTTGGTATGTTTAAATTGTCATTCTAGTTAAATTTGACTTTTATTGCATAAAATCATTGTTTAATTTAACATTGAATTAAATTATCAAATTTAATGTCTGTTAATGATAACTAATTATCTATTGATGTTTATTGATTGATTTGCATGATGATTGTGATGAATGTTTGATTGTTGATACTGGATGACTGGATGTTGTATTTTACATTGTCATAACTGCAAGTTCCCTATGGGTTGAAATGATACATACACGAATGATCTATAGATTGAGGAAAAATCGTTATGGGTCGAAATGATAGTGTAATGACCCGTAATTTTCGATAATTAAAAATTGTTAATTTAATAAAGTTTTGTAATTTAATGTTGGAAGAAATAAAATTTTGTGATTTAATAATAAGAATATAACTGAAATAAAGTGAAATAGTATTAATTTAAGGTAACTGATAACTGCTTAAAATGTTATTCCAATTAATTAAAAGAATTAAAGAGTTATAATTGATATAGGTTGTAAATAAATTATGGTAATGTGTGTATTAATTGATAATTGGATTTAAAGAATAATTGATAATTTAAATGTTGTAATTAATTAAGGAAATAGTAAGTAATAAATTGTAATTAAATAAAAAAAAATTTGTGTAAATAACTATAGCATTTGTGTGTGGATAACAACCATACAAAAGTGATTAAATATAGCAATAGTGACAATTGTCATTGGTTACCAATTTATTTAATATGTTGAATTAGATTTAAAATCAATTACAATTAAATGTTACTTTAATATGAGTTAAGTCCATAACTATAAAAGGTGAATGCAATAAGATGTATAGAAATGTTAATTATATTCACAAGGCAATAACTGATTTAATTAAAGAGTGAAACCAAGATAAATAAATTAATTGGGATTCTAAATTATAATTAATGTGTAAAATTGTCAAAAATTCAATAAAATTGAAATATAGTGGCTAATGCAAATAAAAGATGGAAATTGTAGTATATTAGTGAAATAAGATATAAACAAATGTTAACTATGTCTATAGAGTAATAATTGATTGAATAAAAATATTGAAACCAAATTTAAACAATTTATTGGAATTTAATTTTAATTTATTGGATTTAATTACAGTTGAAATTGAATACTGTAATTAGTGTAATAACCAACGTTGAAATTATATGTAAACTTGTTTTAAATTATTAAAAATGACTAAGTAATCAAAAATGATGAAAATTGTTAGTTATAAATACTGAATTAAAAAGTGATTTAATTAATTTAATATTAATTTATTTAATTAACATAAAATAATAATAATTTTGGCCACTATCTTGGATTTTGACGAAACTAGTTTCATCGGATCCGTAACGGTGAATTATTGTAAGGTTTCAAGTTTCGTAACAATCGGACTTGTCGTTTTATCGTACATACTCGAAATGCGTAGAAATCAATTCAATTTAATTCAATTGAAATCAATTTGAAATAAGCTGATTTTAAGCTACGTTCTTCATAGAATGGAATTAGGACTCGAAACATGTTCCATTGAATTTGAAAATATCGAAAACATCTATTTTTATATATGGGATGACCTATTTCCATTTTGGAAACGAAACGGGCTTTTCGGGTCATTTATCGTTCAACTTTCAAATCAATCTAGTCCATTCGTTTCTACTTTTGACCTGCCTATTTATTTCCTATTATAAACCCTAGCTATTTCTAATTCCATTTGTCTACACGTATAATTCTTTATTCTTTTCTTTTTCCAATGGCAGACAAACCAAAATCAATTCTCAAATTCCAAATTCAATTGCAAACCAAAACCAAATTGAATATTCAAATCCATCAAACCCTATCAAATCATATATCAATTCGAAGCTCTCAACGAGCATAATTCACTAGTATGATTCATTTTTCAATCGATTCATCATTTGTCCAAAAATCGAGGATGAATCTCGACCGTCCATATGAAGTTTTGACGATCCAACAGCGGATCGTCGTCCGATCGACGATTGGAAAGCGCAGTTGGAAAGGTGGTGACGAGCAGACCTTAGATCATATATTCGTTCATGCTAGAGGGCCATGATTTTTCCTGAAATTGGCCTTGAATAGCATTGGCGGCGGAAGCCTTTGGTGGTGCCGCGACTGTACCAGAGGGGGCGGCCAAGGCCAGTGACGTCGGAGACGTGCTCGGAGGGCGTGGATCTACGAGGTGGTGGCGTGGAGATGACATGAAAGGTGATGGACGTGCTTTGTCCTTTGCTCGATCGCGATTCCTGATGCAGCTATGGTTTTAGGAGCTTGAACGGTTGAGGTGATGTGTAATTTTTCTTGTTTTATTTTATTTATTTTTAAATTTAAACCGTAAAACTTCTAACTAGTGTAACTTTTACGTACGAGATCAGATTTGGGCGCGGTTTGTTCCATTGGGATCGTATCGAAATTCCAGACATTTTGACGCTAGATTAGATAAATTTTGAGACTGTTGAATTTTGGGGCTTATTCCGGATTTTAAATCGATTTGAAAGCAAATGTGGGTGTTTTAACCCATTCACAATTACTAAACTATCTTATATTAGTTAAATTAGATTTATGACGTGATTAGAAATTAATTGATTTATGTTTGGTATGTTTAAATTGTCAGTCTAGTAAAATTTGGCTTTTATTGCATTTAATCATTGTGTAATTTAATATTGAAATTTAAATTGTCAATTTAATACCTGTTATTTATTATCAGCTATTTATTGATGTTTATTGATTAATTTGGATGATGATTGTGATGGATGTTTGATTGTTGATATTGGATGATTGGATGTTGTAATTTTATATTGTTATAACAATGCAAGTTCCCTATGGGTTGAAATGATACATACCCAAACAATCTATAGATTAGGTTAAAATCGTTATGGGTTGAAATGATAGACTCGAATGATTTTATAGATTTTATTTAATTCGGGATTGTGGTTTTAAATGATATATAACTGTAAAATTTTAAATTGTGGATTTAAATGATAAATATCTGTATTAGTTGGCCCTAGGGTCGAAAATTATATACGGACACCGGATTGGTTAAACTAAATGATTTTGAATCTTTGAAATTTTGAATTTAGTTAACTTGTAGTTTGAAAAAGAAATTGTTTTATATAAACTGAATTATTTTCGAAGACCAAGCGTAAATGTTGAAATTGGAATTAATTTAATGAATTGTTCAAAGAATTTAAATTGGAATTTCAAAGTTGAAGGGTCAAATATAAGTGAATTTATCGAAATTGGGTTATTGAAATGTTTGGGTATAACTTTGAAATCTATTTTAAATTAATTTAAAATATTTCTAATCAATTTAAACTATTTTAATTTTTTAATTTATCATAACCTATTTAACCTAATTTAATCTATTTTTACCTATTTTAAACTAATTAAATTTGTTTAATCTATTTTAGATCTATTTAATATAATTTAAATCTATTTAATCCATTTTAAGTTTATTTAATCTATTTAAAAAAAATCTACTTAATATAATTTAAATCAAATTAATCTATTTGAAACATTTTAAAACTAATAAAAACTATTAAATCTATTTTAAATCTATTTAAATCATTTTAAATCTAATTAAATCAAATTTAAATCTATTTATATTATTTTTACTATTTAAACTATTTTAATCTATTTAAACTATTTTAAGCTATTAAAACTATTTATGATTATCTAAACTATTTTCAAAATTTTCAAACAGTGTAAAGTTGAAGTATTTATATTTAAATCCTTGATGATGAGACAACCTAAGTTGGAATTTGGAATTGATACCTTTTGTGAAATGACATATTTGAGTAAATATGATTTTGGAAGTAAATGTGATTTTGAAAGTGAATATGATTGAAAATGATATGGTTTTGAGAATATGATATTTTGATATAAATTATGAATTGACTTTTGAGAGGTAAATGGACATATGGTGTGAAATAAGCATTTGGTGTTAAAGAGACCAGGATCGGATATTATCGTACTCTCTGCCAATACCGAAAACTACTTTAGCAACTTTGGACGTGGTGGAGATTCCAGAAATGAAGTAGGATGGTTTGACGAATGATTTTGTATGAGATATTTACGTGACCCTAACTCCCCTGAGTCAGCTTAGATGTGACTAAAACAAGAGCCATGCCGGGCCAAGTGAGGTCGCACCTCCAATCGGACACATTTCTTTAATACCATATTATGACTTTGTGATGATTTTGTCGCCGCCCTTCGATTTTTATTATGGGAGTGTGTTCCAAGGTAGGCGATAGTAGTTGCTATGCGTTACCACCAGTCCGGATCTGCAATTGGTATATCTACCCTGGCATTACATCGAGTGCCATGTTTACATGCCCTATCGTGCCTTCTACGAGTTCGTTTTGTACCACACCTATGGAGTGCCCTCTGGGTAAAACCCACGAAGGAGCGTACGGTATAGTATAGACTATGAGAATATATAAAATGTGTTAAGGGGGATATGGATAACGCCTTAATGCTATTTTAATACTTTTACTTTACTGTAGACATATTATAATAGCGTATTGTACTACATAGTAGACAGTTTAACGGATCCTTAAGAGATGTAAATCCCGAACATCTCTTAAGTTACTACACCAACGTTAGACACTAGATAGGAGATATCAAACCCCGTTAACATCTCCGACGCCGTTACACTCATATTTATTTACTTTTGATTTAACTTACGTAAGATCTTTTAGTTTTGACTCGAGTGTTTTGTCTTTTCAATTCGCTCGGGTCAGCCTGAGCATTTCAGGATTGAAGACCTTATTTCTGGAGGACAAAAACAAAGATTTGTATTATTATTATTTGTTTTATTTATTCCACTGCATCATGTTGTTCTGCTGCATTTATTTATTTATTCCGGTTTTATGTAACTCTGATTTTATGTTGTAAAGAATAATTAAATGTATTTATAAATCAGCTTCATGAACTATTATTTGATTATTATATTTTGTCATTCCGCTGTGAGATTCTATATTTGTTTTTATTCTTTCTTTGTTTTTTTTCTTATTTACCTCATAAAAATCTACCCTTTTGATTGGTTTGAGTCTGACGTGTGTGGTTTATTGTCGATTTAAACTATCCGAAAGGCAGGTCGTTACAGATAGGCTTGAGCGATTTTGTGGATTTTATTTAATTCGGGATTGCGGTTTGAAATGATATATAGCCGTAAAATTTTAAATTGCGGATTAAAATGATAAATATCCATATCACTTGACACTAGGATAGAAAATTGTATATGGACACTGGATTAGTTAAATTAAATAGTTTTTGAATCTTTAAAAATTTTGAATTAAGTTAACTGGTATTTTGAAATAGAAATTGATTTATATAAACTGAATTATTTTCGAAGCCCAAGCGTAAATGTTGAAATTGAAATTGATTTAATGAATGTTCAAAGGATTTAAATTTGAATTTTTAAAGTTGAGTAGTCAAATATAAGTGAATTCGTCGGAAATTGAGGTACAGAAATTGTTTGGATATAACTTTGAAATTTAGTTTAAACTAATTTAAAACGATTCTAGTTAATTTAACCTATTTTAAATCAATTTAAAACTATTTAATTTATTTAATATATTATAACCTATTTAATCCGATTTGATCTAATTTACCTATTTTAAACCAAATAAAATTATTTAATCTATTTTAAATCTATTTAATATAATTTAAATCAATTTAATCTATTGTAAATTTATTTAATCTATTTAAAACCTATTTAATATAATTTGAATCTATTTAACCTATCTTTAATTTATTTAAATCATTTCACATCTAATTAAATCTATATTTAATATATTTAAATCATTTTAAAAATCTAATTAACCAAATTTAAATCTATTTAAACTATTTTACTATATTAAAACTATTTTTAATTTATTTTCAAACTATTTATAACTATCTAAACTAATTTCTAAAATTTCAGACTGCGTAAAGTTGAATTATTTATGTCTAAATCCTTGATGACGATACAACCTAAGTTGGAATTTAGAATTGATACCTTTTTGTGAATTGACATATTTGAGTAAATATGATTTGAAAGTGAAGACGGTTTTGAAAGTGAATATGGTTTGAAAGTGAATATGGTTTCGAAATTGATATGCTTTCAAATCGAATATGATATTTCGATATCAATTATGAATTTACTTTTGAAAAGTAAAAGAACCATCCGCTGTGAAATAAGCGTTGTTGTTAAAGAGACCGAGATCGGATATTGTCATACTCTCTGCTAATACCGTAAACCACTCTAACGACTATGTACATGGCGGTATCCCAGAAATGAAGTTAGATGGTTTGGCGAACGATTCTGCATAAGGTATTCACGTGACCTCGACTCCCGTGAGTCAGTTTTGATGTGACAAAAACAGGAGCCACGCCGGGCCAAGTGAGGTCATTCCTCCTATCGGGCACATTTCTTCGATGCCACCCTATTAATTTATGATTGATTTGGTGGCCATCCCTTGATTTTGATTTGGGAGTGTGTTCCGAGGTGGGCGGTAGTAGCTGCTATGCTTTACCACCAGTCCGGATCTGCAATTGGTATATCTACCCTGGCATTGCCTCGATTGCCGTGTTCACATGACCTAGTGCACCTTCTATGAGTTTGGTTTGTATCATACCTATGGAGTGTCCTCTGATAGCCCTCCAGCTTATGGAGGAGTTATGGTACTATGTAGACTATGGGAATATATAAAAGAACATGTTAAGGGGGATACGAGTAATGCCTTAACGCTATTTAAATACTTTAATGTAGATATATTATAATAGCGTATTATACTGCATAGTAGATAGTTTAATGGATCCTTAGGAGATGGTAATCTCGAACATCTCTTAAGTTGTTGCACTCACGTTAGACACTGGATAGGAGATGTCAAACCCATAAACATCTCTGACGTCGTTACACTCATATTTATTTACTATTGATTTAACTTACATAAGATCTTTAAGTTCTGACTCGAGTGTTTTGTCTTGTCAATTCGCTCAGGTCAGTCTAAGCTTTTCAGTTTATCGAAGATTACTTTCTAGAGGATGAAAACAAAGATTTTGTACGATTATTATGTATTATATTTACTCCACTGCATCATGTTGTTCCATTGCATTTGATTATTTTTTGTCCTTGTTTTGTATAACTCTGTTTTGTATTATAAAGGTTTAGTCAATGTTATTTGTAAATAACTTCATGAACTGTTTATTTGATTATTATATTTTGTCATTCCGCTGCGAGATTCCATATTTTTTTCATTGCTTTTTCTTATTTACCCCAATAATAATCTTCCTTTTTGTATGGTTTGAGTCGGACATGTGCGGTTTATCGTCGATTTAAACTATCCAAAAAGGCTGGTCGTTACAAAAAGCTTGATTTTTTTTGGTTTTGATTTTGTAAATGTTTTCCAAGATTATTACGTTTTATTTCAAAACTCTTCCATTTGTGTTTCAAACATATAGTAGCTAGATTTAAGTGAGTATTTCACCTAGAAATCAATTCTAGGGAACTGTGCTCATAGCTATAGTCCCTATGGATGTAGTTTGGAAAATTTCACGATTTCACGTTTTGAAGTGTTTTCTTTTGGACTGTTTTTGAAAAAACATTTCAAATAAATTAAGTAAGCCAAAGGTTTATGTTTTAGTTATTTAATAATTTAATTAATTAATTAACTAATGGGTTAATAATTATGTTACTAATTAATTAAGTAACTAGGGCAAGTAATTAGGGTTTGAGAAATTATTAACCAAATAATTATTTTTAATTAGGGAAGTTTTAAACAATAGTTAAGTAAGATAAAAGGAAATTAATTTTTATTTAATCAAGTTTATTTACTTTAATTAATTATTTAATTAGACTTAGTTATTTAATTACTTATTATATAATTAAAGGTGAATTATCCACTTAATTTTGGGTTTAATCCTTAAATGAATGTTATTTAATTAAAGTTAAATTAAAGTTTAAGTATAAATAAAATTTTAATTAATTAAGGTCTAAAATATGATTTTTTATTTAATTAAGATTAATTAAAGTTTGGTTGAGTTTTAAACTTATGATTTAATTAAAGCTTATTTATTTTAATGTTTCTTTCAAATATCTATTGGTTATTTATTTTAACCAACCTTCTTATTTTATGTAAATTGTTTTAAAAACAACGGATCTCTTGTCCATGCTATCAAGTAGCCAAACGAATTATAGTAGTTGTAGTAAAACGTTGACACATTTTATTAGAAGTAAGTCGGCTTGTACTTATCACAAATACCGCACTTCGGAAATGTGATGAATACAAGAGGTTTAATTTCGATAAGCGGGTCATGATAATCTAAGCATATGGAACGTATGTTCATATGTAAATCTTATACCCTGATAGTCAGATGGTCCATTATAAACAATCTTACCCTTTAAAATGATTGAACGTTGGTTCGGAAGACCGGGATCATATAGGAGTTGTTATCTGAAAACCACTTTGAACCAATGCAAGCGTTCAAATTGGAAATAGTAAAGACAAGGTCCAAGATGAAGACTTTGAAGTGCAAGGGCTATTTGCTACTAACCCTGAGGGTGATTCCAATATGGGTGTAGTGATGATAGTGCCTTCAGTTCGTTCATCTCCTGAATGACTTGTATGGAGTAATGCTGACATTGTATCAACATCTAGAAGGCGATGTAGCATTCCGAGTGACAATGCTATAATAAAGGTAAGCGTAGCCTCAGGCCTTATCAACCGGGAATGAATAAAATAGGGGAGATGCAGCAAATCTAGGTAGATCGCTCCCATTAGGGTATGTTCACTCCCATTTAGATATCTACTCATGTATGCTTCGGTACGGTTGTTGATCCCAACCGAGGGGTGATCATATTTGTACTACCTAGTAATGGGTAGGCCAGTCCTGTGTTGTCGTGGGTCGATGGATTCGACCTCGGTACAAAAATCTAGAGGTGTACTATGATGGGTGGTACCCCAGTAGCCCGTGTATGACCCAGAGTTTATAGAAGTAAAAATTTAATTGCTTTGAGTTTACTCATACCAGACCCATGTCTGATCTGGAGTTTTATTTTCTTTTCCTAAAACTCCTAGGTACTCAAATTTTTATGAGTAGCCAAGTAATCCAGGTTTCTTATGGAAGCATGTTGAAGGAGATGAAGCTTTCGACTTCACCGTTAGCTAATTATCTTATTCCGATATGTTTATCTATGATCTACGTATTTTGTATGGGCAGGTAGTTATAGTTGTTTAGCTGAAGGTTGTAATGTAATGTCTCTGATGTATTATTATTGTGGAAATGACTGAAATGACTAAGTAATATCCTTATCTATTATATGTTGTTTAGATTTGTGGTGAGATTCTTTGATTGTGTAGTTTCTTCTTATCTTTCATTTTCTTCCACCCTTAATGACTCGTCTTTTAGAGTAAGAAAGGCGGTGGTTAAAATTTTGGTATCAGAGCTTAGGTTAAGTGACCACCTAGGCTTTGGGTTGGGGTCAACTTCGAGAGTGCGTATTTGTAATAGTTATTCGCGTGCGCACATGTGTGTGTGTGTATCTGATAGATAGATCAGCTTGATAGGTTTGATTAATACCCTTCTTTTAAGATTTATCTAGACCAAGTATTCTAAGATTATCTTACTATGAACAAGTAGTAAGTCATGAGTAGCCAAAGTAGATGAGGTAGGAGAGCTGGTGGCACTACAATTACAAATGGTTGAACCCCAAATCCCGTAGGATTTTGGATTGCGAAGAGGCAGCGCCAGAACAACGAAGAGTAAATTTTGCAACCTTATGTAAGAATTACACCACCCTAGGAGGGAAACCGTTTAAAGGAACCGAGTCTATCATGAAAGTGCAAGCTTGGTTGCAATCTTAGGAAAATATTTTTAAAGATCTTGGTTTGTCTGATGAAAGGAAAAGGTTTTTAGTAGCATGGCAATTACAAGAGGGAGCATCAGCTTGGTGGGACTCCGTTAATGCAAATGTTCCAAAAGAAGAATTTTTATGGGCTCGATTTAAAGAGGTTTTTGAGGACTATTTCTTGCCAACCGTAGGCAGGACCTAGATTACTAGAACTTTATGGACTTGAAGCAGACGGATCTTTCTATAGTCGAATATGAGACGAAGTTCAACGAGCTATCTTCTTTTGGACCAGAATTGATCAATACCCTGTTAAAAAAACAAGATGTTTGTTTTGGGTATAAGAGAAGAGTATCATGAGAAAATGATTGATCACGTTAAAGGTGCTTTTGTGGATTTTGTTAGTATGGCTCTAAGGTACGAAGCCTTATAAAAGAAGAAGCCTACTCCAGTAGCACCGACTGGTGGAAATGCGAGTGGAAACAATTCAAATAAAAGGAAGCTCAATCTAGGAGAGAGAAAAGGAAAAAATCAAGAATATTAGTTGTTACCTTTGCAAGAAGAAAGGCCATATTTCAAGATCCTATCTGAATCGTAAAGCTCCTAAGTAGCAAAGTGGAACCATCTCTCCAATGGTCCTGAATTCGCTTTGTTTCAGTTGTCATCAGCCGGGCCATATGATTAAAGACTACGCACTAATGAACGCAACCATCTAAGGTGTACGCCATTAAGAATGAACCTTCTACTTCAATGGATGTGAACGGAAAGGGTGTCCTTGAAGGTACCTTATGATTAATGGTATTTTTGTTCGAGCATTATTTGATAACGGTGCCTCTCATAATTTTATCTCTTTAGAATCATTAGATAAACTTCATCTTATTTCGAGTATTATAGAAAACCCTATATGTATGTGTGTAACTTAATAGGTGGTGTAACCCATTTGAATATAATTTGTAAGAATGTGCAAATTTCCTACCTTTCTCATCACTTTTCTTGCGACTCGTATGTACTAGACTTTGAAGGATTTGATATTATTCTGGGTATTGATTGGTTATCAAAGTACGGAGCAATCTTAGATTATACTAAAAGGAATGTATATTTAGAAGCTAAGTTGGGAAGAATTGCTAAAGCATCATGCGAGAATCCTGGTATTCATATATGTAGTTCTTGCATGCCCTGGAATCATCCTAGGATGAGTTAAGTTATGTAGAATCTATTAAGGATTTTCCAAATATGTTTGAAGAAGTTAATAACTTACCCCTGCACTGGGAGATAAAGTTCTTCATTGATTTGGTCCTTGGTGTAAGGCATGTGGTTCAACCCAAGAGAAGGATGGATCCGAAAGAGTGGAATGAATTAGAAAAGCAAAACAATGACCTGTTAAGAAGAGGGTTGATTAGACCCAGTCTTTCGAGTTGGGGATCTGCTATGGTGTTTGTGGCTAAGTCTGATGGATCTTTAAGGTTTGCATGAATTATAGGGATTTGAATAAACTGACCATTAGGAACAAGTATCCCTTATCCTGCATCGATGATCTTTTTGACCACTTCATGGAGCTATGGTATTTTCTCAGATCGATCTAGCTACTGTGATTCGATCAATTGAGGGTTGCTGAAGATAGTATACCCTTAACTATGTTTAGAGGCCCTGGTTGTTTCTTTGAATGGTTGGTTATGCCTTTCGGGCTAACCAATGTGCCTGCATATTTTGCATATCTCATAAATTATGTTTTCCGAGATTCTCTTAACAAGTTTGTGTTAGTTTTCATCGATGACATCCTTATCTACTCCAAACTTGAGGAGGAGCATAAGCATCATTTGGAAGTGCTATTGGAAACATTGAGGAGACATGTCCTAAGGTAAAATTTCTAAGTGCCATTTTTGGAAATCAGAAGTAAGATTCTTAGGACACATTATGACAGGAGAAGGTATTTCAATGGATCCAGCAAAGATGGAAGCTGTTCTTGAATGAAAGCGACCACGGACTCCTACCGATATTCGTAGTTTCTTAGGTTTGGTAGGATAATATAGGAGGTTTATTCAAGATTATTCTAAGATTTCCTAACATATGACCAAGCTAATTAGAAGGGTAAGAAGTTTGTATGGACTCTAAAGTGTGAAGAAGCATTTCTTGAATTGAAGAAGAGATTGCCAGTGTAGTAGTTTTGACTTTTCCAGATGGAATAGTGGATTCACGGTTTACATATATGCTTATAGAGTGGGACTAGGCACTGTTTTGATGCAACATGGTAGGGTGATTACATATGCAAGCAGATAGTTGAAGCCTCGCAAGAAGAACTACGCTACTCATGACCTGGAGTTGCTGGCTGTTGTCTTTGCATTGAAAATGTGGAGACACCATTTGCTAGGTAAGGATCCTTCTATTCCTCTTAGTTTCTTTATAATCTTTAGAGAGTTTAACAGTAAGTTTTCATTATTTAATTAGGTGAAAAATTCAAGCTCTTCATGGATCATAAACCCCTGAAGTATCTTTTTACTCAGAATGATCTAAATCTGAGGCAACAGAGATAGTTGGAGTTCCTGGCGGTTTATACTTGGATAATTTTTATATGCCAGGAAAGGCTAATGTACCGGCGGATGCTTTAAGCAAGAATGTCATTTTGACTCTTTTGAAGGTTACCCTGACTCTCCTAGAAAGAATGGTGAGCAAGCAAAGAGTGAACAGAAACTTAGTGGCAATCATCAGGAAGGTCGAGGAGGGACAGTGTACTAGTATTAAGATTGATAACCAAGGAGTTTTTAGGATGAATGGATGGATCTATGTAACAAATTCCAACGGTCTTAGGCAAGAAGTTTTGTCGAAGTCCCATTGTTCTAAGTTGAGTATCCTTCAAGGTGTCTCAAATATACATAGGGACACAAAGTGGATGTTTTGGTGGAAGGGAATGAAGAGAGATATCTCTATCTGTGTTAGCAGGTGTTCATGCTGTCAACAAATCAAAGGTGATCATCAGAAGACTGTCGGATTATTACAACCCTTGGAAATATCTAATTAGAAAAAGGAAATGATATAAATGGATTTTATTGATGGTTTACCCATAACCAAAGAAGGAAGTGAAGGAGTATGGGTTATCGTGGATCGGCTGACGAAGAGCGCATATTTTATTCCAGTGAAACCAACAAGGACCGTTGCTTCGTTAGCTGAAATTTTTATAGAGAGATAGTCAGGTTGCATGGAGTTCCAATAAGTATTGTAAGTGATCGAGACCTCATATTTACTAGTCAATTTTAGGAGGCATTGCAAACAATTCTAGGAACAAAGTTGAGCTTAAGCCCAATATACCACTGCCAAAACGACGGACAGATGGAGTGGGTAAATCGGATTCTAGAGGATCTCTTAAGAGCATGTATTCTGGATTTTGGAGGATCACTGGAGGATTATCTACATTTAGTTGAGTTCTCCTACAACAATAGTTTCCAAGAAAACATCGAGATAGCACCTTATAAACCCCTATATGTGAAATCCACCAGCATGTTGGGTTGAGATAGGAGACAGACTAGTACTTGGGTTGGACATTATCCGAGAGGCTACCAAAAATATTGCGGTGATTAAGAAAAGAAAGAAGGAAGCCCAAGATCTCCAAAAGAGTTATGCTGATAAAAGGCGAAGAGATTTGAAATTTGTGGTTGGAGACTTGGTGTTCTTAAAGATTTAACCAATAAGAGGAGCTGTTAGATTTGGAAAGGCTGAAAAGTTAACTCCAAGGTATGTTGAAACTTTCTGTATTCTTGAGAGAATCAGATTGCTTGCTTATAGGGTTGAGTTTCCGGAGAGATTGGCAAGTGTTCATAATGTGTTCCATGTGTCTCATTTGAGAAAATATCATAGCCTATCTTTGATTGTGGAGTCATTGGTTCAAGAGGAATTGGAGATATTACCAGACCTAATAGTGGTTAGACATCCAATTTATGTTGTGGATCAGGATGAAAAGAGGTTGCGTAACAAGGTCATGCGACTAGTCAAGATTCGGTGAGTGAGGATCCAAGAAACTACATGTGGGAGACTGTGGATCGTATGAAAGAAGCCTATCCCAAGTTGATGTTAGGATTGCTATTCGTAGGTTGTATGTATAGTGTATGCATGTTTGCTATTGATGCTTAGTGTATTTCTTTATATGTGTTTTATGATATGAATATATAGCTTTCTGTGTACTTGGAATTATCTCCTTGTTTGCTAATTTCAGGACGAAATTCTTTTAAAGGGGGAAAAGTGTAACGCCTAGAATTTATCGTTATTTAATCGGATACTCAATTATATTTTTAAATAATTAATAAATAAAATATTATTAACAAATAAAACTATTTTAAATATTAAATAATGATGATAAAATCATTTTCAAAATTTGTTTATCAATATATATGGTTTACAGAGAGATAGAAAATGCGACTGGAAATTATTTTTCGAAATATTGTTTCATCGTTAAAAGTCATTTAAAATGTCATAACACTATTTTAAACACATATATACAGACTACAAATGTGACGATCTATCCTTCTTACACCTAAAGATGACACTCAATACATCCTCGGTATTCCTATGTCGATCATTCAAGTGTTCGAAAGACAGGTCATGGGGTATAGAAATAATAGTCAAGAGAAATAAAACATAGATTTTATTACAACATGAGAATCATACACAACACCACTGAATAGTACATTAAGTTACTCAAAAATATTACATCCAGTTACAACAAATACTACTCCAAATCCAAGTCTAAGAATAGCTAGATAAGACTGCCCATTAATATTACATAATATACATAACCCAACGGAAATACAAATATAACTACTAGATGTTGGGTGGACTCTTGCTCCAAAATGCTTCTCTAAATCTAACAACTCGGCTACTAAAAAAAATTGAGTACCCGAGAGTTTGGGGAAAAGAAAAATAAACTTTATGTCAGACATGGATCTGATGTGAGTAAAGCATAAAGTTTAATTTTTTAAAAATACCTTTAAACGAAAGTATCTCGTAAGACTATGGAACACATAAACATGGACGGGTTTTACCTTACGATAACCAAAACATTTTATGTTAAAATCATTTGATATTATCATAATGTCTAGATTTAAAGTAAGATATATATGCTTAGACAAAATTGTTACATTAATTAAATTCTAGCATACTAGGCACTACAACTAAAAACCAAAGGCTTGTAGTAGATAATGGATTCCAACTATGAAAGGGTAAGGGTCTATCCACCGAATCCATACACCTATAGATAAAATGTATGGGTGGCTACAACACATTTCACCTCTACTACTCAGGACTGGCACTACCCCCTTCTCGAGTAGAACTGAATATGATCACCTCTTGGTTGCGATCAACAACCATAAATTGGGATCCCAAAGCATAAATGGATATCGCTCTAGATTTGGGATGATCATACTCTACTTAGGTGCGACCCACTTAGCCCAGCGGCATGCCCATTCTTTATTGATTTCCCAGGTGTGAGGTTCGTAGAGGCCATGCTCTTACCATTTCCTCCTAACCAACCATCTTAGAATGCTAATACTGCCTTTCCAGGCAACGAATGCAATACTAGCATTCATCCATACGAGTTGTTCCGGGATCAAATAAATAATCACAAATTACTATCTTCCATCGGAATCACCCTCAGGAGGAATAGTATAGCCTTATAGAATACTTCATAACGATCCAACATGAACGTTATTAGTTCGGAGTAGTTTTGGTATAATCATGCCATCCAAAATCGACATCTCCAAACTAAGCGATATTTCCAGCTAACTCAATTCTGGTTCTCTTAGAAGTATACAAATGTATTCTAGTCCTCGTCGGGGAATTCATACTTACAACCATACTCCCTAAGTCAAAACAAGTCAAGTGATCAATAGCAGAAAATCTGCTATTTAAAGGTGATTATACAAAGGTAATATATGGATAACCATATATTTAATTACAAGTGAAACATCCATGGAAATTAAATCTCTCATATCTGTCACGTTTTCGACCTTTCGACCTTACCCTACCCCTCGTCTAGAGGTAAACTCTAGATCTCATAGATAGAGGTCGGCCTACTCATCGACTTTTAGTGCTAGCTATGGGTTAACTTACTTCCCATACATTTGTCATCACATTACTTGGGTTTGATATTTGTTCAAGGTTACTTAAGGGTAAACGACATGGAAATCCCTTGATTAAAACATTTGAAAATATAAAGACTTTCAAGAAGGGAATAAATCGATATTTAAAATCAATTGATAATTAAAACTCCTAGTGTTTATTAATTAGTTAAGTAATCAAATTTGAACCTCCTTAAATAGTAATTAAACTTAATTAAACCCAAATCAAAACTTGGTTATGCTTAATCGAAAATTAATTATTATTAAACCATTTTAAATAATAATTATTTATAATTAATAAAGTAATAAATTAATTAATCCTTAGTTAAATACTTGATTAATAATTAACTTAACATGATTAACTTAATTGATCAACAGTTAAGTATAAACAACCTTTATTAACTACTGATTAGTGCTAATTACCTTAATTAATTAATTATTAATTAATTAAAAACTTACAAATTACCTTCAATTAACTTATTAAAGTTAGAAAAACATTTACTATAAATTTTCTATGGGTAAATACTTAAATTTTGTAAATTAGTTTGTTTTTTAACAAACTGCGTGTATAGCGATTATTGCTATATGGACCCCTAATTCTAACTTTTTGAAATTTGGTTTCCAAGTTATAAAATAACTTAACTTTGAACCCTTATTTCCTTTAAAACATAAAAATGAACTTTTGGAAGCAAAACTAAAGTTTAAAACTAGAAAACGCTTCACTTTTGAAAACAAATTCAAACCTTCGACAAAAGTGGATTTCTATGTCACTTTTGGTTAGCTAATCGCTAACTTCATGTCACAAACCTATATGCAACAAATAAATCATTTCAAATACCACACCAAAACATACATCATAGCACTAACATAAGCAATAATATTATTTCATAATCGCTAACTAACTTTTTCCCAAAATACAAGATAGAGACTTTCTTGCCTACTCAAACTTCGGCGTATACAATTATCACCAAACCATCACATAATCAAGCACACATCGTATATAACATTCTTACATCAATATATAGCATAAATTTTCTAATTTTAATAAAGTTAACTAATTATTTAAATAGTGTTAACTTTACTCGCCAAAACATTCTAAAACAATGTCAAACTTCACCGGAATTCAAATACGACCTAAACGAGCCTCCTAGCTTTGAAATTTTTGTACTTTGGGTGCTAAAGTGGGTCAATATGGCTCTGACTAGGGGGTTTGGTGGGATCGGCTACCAAAGAAATGATGTGATGAGTTGTTATTTTGGTGGATATAAAGCTTAGAAGTGGATATAAGTGATTTAGAGTTGTTTTGAAGTGGTTTAAACTAGATTCTTCTTGAAATATTTTTCTAAGAAGTCATTAGAATGGATAAGAGAAAGAAGAAAAGAAATGAAGAAAATGGAGAACGGAATGTAAACGAATTTAGATGGTGGCGTATTTATAGGCTAGGAAAATGGGTAAAAGACTAAACTACCCTTTTGTATTAAATAATATATATGAATGCATGCTACATCATACCTCTCCACCTTTCTAGCACATGTTGCCCCCTTTCTACCTCCCTAAATCATGCAAGTAAAGCCATGTGTGTGTACTTAAGGTAAGGAGGCATGTATGTACATGTATAAACGTGTGTAAATATATATATGTTTATATTTTAACCATAACTTGTCAGTTTATGATTAAATAAATATATATAAGCTAATATATATTAAGTGAGATTTATTATCACTAATTATATCATTTAAATGCGTGTACATGGTACGTGAACGTGCACAATGTTTCCGACAACTTTTCAGTGTCAAAAGGTCGAAATTTCGGACAACATTCTTTGGTCACATTTCTATTTTTCTACGAACTATCTATATTGGTAAACAAATTTTTGGAAAATATTTATCATCATTAATAACTAATTAAAATAGGTTTATTTGTTAATAAATATCCATTTATTCATTATTTCAAATATATTTAAACAACCTATATTAAAGAGGTAAAATTTTGGGTTGTTACACCCCCCCTAAAAGAAATTTCATCCCAAAATTTGTTAACTAAAGTAAGCAAAAAATAAACCTAAAATCCATATATCATATATCATGAAATCATACAAAGAACATACACTAAGTATTTATAGCAATACAATACATACACTATACAAACAAACAACCAAAGACTATACTAACATCAACTCGGGATAGGCTTCCTATATATGATCCACAGTCTCCGAAGTCCAATCTTGAGGATCCTCACTCCACCGAACCTTACCAACTTCACACTTTATACCATAAACTTTTCTCATCTTGGTCAACAATATGAACTGGATGCTAATCATAACTAGATTCAGCTTTATCTCCAAATCATCTTGAACCGATGATTCTACAATCAATATGGGTCATGAACACTTCTCCTTAAATGGGATACATCAAAAACATTATGGACCCTAACAATTTTCCGGTAACTCAACTCTATATGCCAATGGTCCAATCCTTTCTATCACATTAAATGGTGAAATGTACCTTGGTGCCAATTTTTCAGCTCTTCCAAATCGAATGACTCCTCTAGTTGGATCTATCCTCATAAGCACAAAATTGCTGACTCCAAACTCGAAATCCCTTCTGCTTTTATCAGCATAACTATTTTGCCGATCTCGGGCATCTTTCATTCTTTTCTTAATTAATGAAACTTTTTCAGCAGCCTCTCTATCTTCCGTCTATACCCAACATGCCGGTGATTTGCATGGACATCCATAGAGTGCTTTATAAGGTGCCATGCTGATGCTTGCTTGGTAAATATTGTTGTAACAGAATTCAACAAAATGCAAGTGATCTTCCCAAGATCCACCAAAATTAGGGATACAAGCCCTCAAAAAATCTTCCAGAATCTGATCCACCTGCTCCATCTCTCTGCCTGTTTGGAGGTGATAGATGGTACTTATGCTCAATTTAGTTCCTAGGGTTGTTTGTAGCGCCTCCTAGAACTAACTAGTAAATATTAGCTCTCGATCACTTACTATACTGATGGTGGAATCCATGTAACCTAACTATCTCTTTCATATATATTTCGGCCAACGAAGCTGCGGTCCTTGTTGGTTTCATCGGGACAAAATGTGCACTCTCCGTTAGTTGATCCATGTTAACGCATACTCCTTCATTTCCTTTCTATTTCTGGGCAAACCATCGACAAAATACATTGATAGTATTTCCCGTTTCCAATTAGGTATTTCCAAAAGTTTTAATAGTCTGGTTGTCTTCTGATGTTCACCTTCGATTAGCTGACAGTTCGAACATCTGCTAACATACATCGAGATATCCCTCTTCATCCCTTTCCACCAAAATAGCCTCTTCATATCATGATGCACTTTAGAAACACCTAGATGAAAACTCAATTTTGATCGATGACATTCTATCAAAACTTCCTGCCTCATGCCATCGACATTTGAAACACACAATCATTCATTCATCCTTAAAGTACCTCGATATCCATCTCAAAATCCTTACAACTACCATCTTAAACACCTTGAATTAGCCCTTCCTGTATCTCATCCTTCCCATGATTCCTCATAATCCCTTCCTGAAGTGTCGAGGTAACCTCCAAAAGTGTCAAAACAACAATCCTATTTAAGGCATCCGCTACCACATTAACCTTTCCTAGCATGTATAGAATGTCCAAATCATACGCCGCTAGAAATTACAGCCATCTCTGCGATCTCAGATTAGTGTAACGACCCTGACTCGACTTTCGAAAATTGACACCGAATACATCACCCGTATTCAAATGCCGCAGATCCAAATGTCGAATCTGGTTCGCCGAAGCTTATAACACATTAAGTACAACACATTGGAAGAGAAATGAATAATATACCAATATACAACATTGATACAATATCTGATACAATTGATTATCAAATACAAATGACAATCAATATATCCAAGATAGATACAAGACAATAACAGAGACAACAGTAGTGGAAAGACAATGTCTTCAATGCCAAACCCCAAAAACTCCTCCTTCAATCCAAAGCTAGCTCGAACCCTCATCAAGTTGCACTAAGCTAAGCAAGGTCAGCCATGAATGCTGAAGTGTAGCAAATGCGATCCACAAATCCAAAGGGTTTCGAAGGTTATCGAATCAATTCCTACTATTCGACTATCTGAAAAACCCAACTCTAGACTGCCCATGTGGAAATTATGGACACCCAGAGTTTAGAAAGGGAACATTAAACTCCAGGTCAGTCGTGGGACTGGTATGAGCAAACAAAATAGTTTATCTTTTAAAACAAACAACAAAAGAATTTAAAATTGAAATCCGCAATGCTTTTTGAAAAATGAAACTACCATAAGGCCTCCCGCCGCACACACAATGCAAACGCAGAATTGGAGGAGATTTCTCCTTATGATAGTCAAACATGCTTGATACGAAAAAGTCATTTGATATTATTATTAGTGCATAGTGCAGAAAACCTTTCGAAAGTATAATATTAATCTTAGCCAGCATAGACATTTCGAACTATGCCTACTATAGCTACCATCTAAACAGTGGTGACCACCATAAGTAAATGGCAGGTTCTACAACTAAAACCGTACAAGGTGCGTATTGGTGATTGGATTTCCAACAAATGGTCAGGCTAAGGAACTTCCTACTGCCACATGGATACGCCTCTAGAGGGACGTCCCGAGATCCAACCCGGCTCTCTGCCAACACAAGGCAGGGTTACTTCTGTAACCAGGTAACTACTACTCGAGTATGCCAACCCCCGGTCGTTTGCGACCTTTATCCGAGGGCTCTCAATCACAAAGCAACAACCACACGGTAATGAGATTGCAGCTACCACATAGGTTAAGTATCTAGGCTCCATACCATGATACCACTTTTTCCAGAAGGGAATGACATACCCTAAAGGGTGCGACCCTCATAACCTTACTGCATCTTTCCTGTTTTGACCATTTTCGGTTTGTGAGGTCCTGATGCAGTCTCATCCACAAAGCTGCGCTTTTTCACAAAGCCATGCTTTGATCAACAAATGATCAGCAGCACTTTGTATGCCACATTACCAATTTGGGAATTTATCACTAGTAACCATCAACTACAAAACCTCTTAGCTCGTACGTCTCAGAGAAGGGTGTTAAGCTAAGAGAATGAATTCTCCGCCACCAAACAGAAATGTATTTGATAGAAACCAGCTTTACATCTTAAAGGGTAATGTCAGATACACATCCATACAACTCTGTTCCAGGTTCGAACAGAACCAAAGGCACTTCCAAAGAAGCCCTTGTAATCCGGTTATTCATAATCTCGATCGGACTTCCCATCACTTAGGGAATCTCTATACCGGCGCGACTCGGTGCTGAGACAATCGACGGTTTATCCTTTCGTTCTTGAAAATACCCGGTCTTCACCACCGGTCTTCAAATGCTGTCCATAACGTCGTATCATTATTCGAAATGGGTTATATGACACAAGGTCCTCTCCTGGCTAAACCGAATAATGAGCGTAGTATTTAAAAACATATGGATAATGGGATTCCGGTTAAGTCACAACTTAAAAACTTTCTTTTCAAATGGTTTAAACAAATTACCATTTTCAAATCTTTAAACAAAAAGATTTATTCCACAAAATTCACCAATCTTCCACAAAGGTTAATTCATAGTTTCCAAAACTATTTACAATTCCATATCTTTTTATATAAAGATACGCCCTCAAGATTCTCTTCAATTTGGAAACAAAGTTTACAATTCTTTCACAAAGATTTATTCACAGATTTCAAAACAATTTCCATTTCAAATTGGATTTACTCATCCAATCTTTAAATCAAAGATTTAATTCCTAGCTTTCAAACCATTTCCAATTCAAATCTTTTATATAAAAGATACATCATTCAAAATCCTCTTCGATTTCAGAACAAGGTTTAATAATCTTTCACAAAGGTTCATTCATAGCTTTCAAAACAATTCACAATTTCATTTTAATAATACTTTTCAACATAAATTGGAAATCCTTTCCTTATATGAAAGCTATTATTATTTGAAAACAAATAGTTTTCGTTTCGGAAAAATCTAATTATCTTTGCACGAATTAAAGTCCTTGAGTTAAATTCACATTCCCAAAACAACATCTTTAAAATGGTTAAAAACCCATATAAACACACTTATAACTTGTATAACATTTTTAAACCATAATTTCCAAATCATAGAATTCAATTTTAAATATTGAATTCAAGTATAATTCAAATTATTTAAATTTCAAAACTCAATCAAGTTTCCAAAACTATTTTGGATTCAAAAATTCAATCTTTAAAATCATTAAAAAATATGTGACTTAACCGATTTCCTCGTGCAATCCATATTTGTGTGTGTAAGGTGTAGTCCAGGAATTTCACACAATAGTGCAACAACATGAATCATCACTGATTCAATCATATCAATATTGATAAGCGGTATATTCCAATAACGCTCATCTATATACATAGATTCATAAGTTACATCACGAATGAATAAATTACATCACAGATGAATAAATTACATCACAGTTTACGACACAAATTAGAATAATTTGTATCACAAAGCATCACATATGAGGATATCAAACCATTCAAATATTCAATAGAATCCAAACATTCATAAGTAAAATTTATTAATCAACTGATTAATTTAAATCAGATTAATTACTTATGAATAATTTACTAATCCTGGTTAATTACTATTAATTAATTACGAATCAATTTGATTAATTACTCTTTAATCATTTATTAATTATCCTTTAATTATAATTAATCCTTTGATTAATTATCCTTAATTGATTACAATAATTAATTAATTAATCCTTAATTAATAATCATTTCTTAATCACTTTTATTAATTAATTAACCTTTAATTAATTAACTATTCTTAAATAAATTACCTTAATTTATTAATCGCATTAGTTAATCATTCTTCAAATTAATTAACCTTTAACCACTTGATTAACCCATCCTTAAATCATTAATTATTCATCCTTAATTAATTTCATAAATTAATCAATCCTTAATTATGAATTAAATAACCTTAAATTAATAATTAATTAATTATCCTTTAATTTCTTGATTAATCAAACTTAAATTTATTAATTACTTTATCTTAATTACTTTTATTAAGTCATTAACTTTAAGTAATTAATTTCCTTTAACAAATAAATTAATTTTAAACTTTAAAAGTTAATTAACCATTAAAACATTCTTTATATTAATTAACTAACCTTTAATATTAAAAAGTTTATTTAAAATAAACTTTCCAAAATAAAAGTTACGTATATTTAAACCATTTAAAACTTGGTAAATTTAAAACAATTTATTTAAAAACGTTCTTAACCCATTTTAAAAACTTAGATAACATCTAATATTAAATAAAATTTGTTTTTAACCAGATTTCTTTTTAAAACTTGATTTCCCATAAATTTTCAAAACTGTTTACATTACATCAGATAACCCGAGCAAAAACTCATCTTCCCCGAGCCAAACGCAATTGTAGCCGAGCCCTCCACCAAAACGCTCGAGCATTTCCTTCTTCTTCCCTGATTCCAGTTTCGATCCCAGGAACAACAAACCCAAATGATCGACACACACCAATACACTGAATTTGATCGATCCGAGCATCACTTCGAGGCCACACTGTCCCAAACTCGCACACGATCAACCATGAAACAACTACTCCTGCCTGGACCTCTAGTGCACGGTGACAATCGTGCTCGTGCACATCCCTTCCACTGGCCACTCCACCGTCGCAACATCGCCAACTAATCTCACCTCGTCCCTTGATCTTATTTGCCATCTTGCCGAGGCCTATCACTTTCCTGATCCAAATCGACCAATTTTCCCAAACCTCCAGAACTCAAGAAACTCGTCTATCTCCACTGATCGACGAACCGCACTTGCCCCTTAACTCCGATTCACTCGCCACCTTTCCCGATTGGAAGCACATCCCCTATGCCACCTTTCTACAAAAAATCACTCACTCTGGTTGCTCCAACATCACGCAATTCCATCGCGTTCGCCGACCACCTGAAGCCATCCCAAAACCCTAAAATTGTTTCGCCTGAACACCACAATTTATAAGAAAATATGCGATTATTTTTCCTACAATCTACATCACGCAAGCCTCCATCACCATTAATCCCGAGGTCCATTATTGCTCCGATCGCCGTGAATTGCTTAAAATCCTTTTCACGTTCAGCTCCCAAATCCCCGCGATTCTCTTAACTAAAATTCATGATTCTTCTTTTAAAAATCATAGCTTGTGAAAACAAATCATACTATATAAATAAATCAAGAAATTGAGATACTTAAAATTTAACATGCTTTAGAGTTTTGCTGTGTTTTATTCTTCCAGTTAAACTACTTCCTAAATATACCTTAAAGATATTTTTAAATTTAATATTATGTAAATTCAAACACATTTTATTCGAGCATTAAAGCCAGAAAGAGATTTAGGAATTAGATTTTGAATTTCGAACAGGTTTTGAAACCTGTAAATGAGAACAGAGGTTAAAATTTAATGCACATCCTTAACTCTCTACATACACAAACATGCAGGCAAATTCACACAATTATCCAAGTGTATTTCACACCATACTTCAAAAGATCATCAGGGTATACAGGTTAGGATCTTAAAAGGAAAGTTTGCTCACCTTGGAAGTATGAAGCAGAGATAGTGAAGCCTGGAATGTTTACAGGTTTGAAAAGCTAGAATTTGATCGTATCTGGTTGCCAATTGATCTTGAGCTTTGCTTGTTGTTTGATTTTGGTTGCCAGGTTTTTAACTTGAATCTTGCATTTGTTTGAATTGCTTGAAACTTGGTTTGGGATTTGCTTACAGGCTTGTAACTTGGTTTGTTTGCATGCTTTTTTCCAGATTTATGATTTGGGTTTTACTTTGAATTTGAGTTTTTGAACTTTGCTATTTGCTTATTTTCTGGTTCGAGATGGATTTAGATTTCCACGTTGATAATATCTTTGAAAACTGTTTGTTTTGCTTTTGATTTTGAACTATGCTTTGTTTTTATTTTTCTTTTCAGATTTGAGTTTTCTTTCTTTTTCTTTTGTTTTTGAATGCATGAAACAAAATTGAAAAGAATATAATGGTTTTTCCTTATTTATTAAATTCAAAAATGAAAAGAATATTTAAAAGATGGCACTTGTTCATACATGTTTTAAATTATCTACACTTGCGAATATATGTATCTCCTTACTTAACAAATGTCACTTATGAAGATTTTATGTTAAAAACCCCTCTTTGAATTATTTTGTAAAATTTGTTTTAAACCTTCTTGTTATTATATTTACAAACTTATACTTTTGACATATTAAGAATCATTTTTTTATATTTATATTCACACATTTTCTTCTAAATTTACAAACTATATTTTTAAAAGAAAATGTTCTATTCTTTATAACCAATACTAAATTAAACTTAGTTTATTATACTTCTAAATTAAAACCATTATATTTTTAAATAAATACTTATCTATATACATTAATAAATAAACATGTATACATATATATCCTTTAAATGGCCTTTAAAAATTTATTATATCAAATTCAAAATATACTTTCAACTACATATACATACATATTATATAATTTATTTATCAACTATATTCACATATTGCTATGTTTTTTTAAATCTTTATGCAGATGCAATTTATACTTCATATAACTTTTCTTAAAAATAAGAAAATGTTTTGAAACTTAATTTCTATATAAATTCCAAATTAAATCCAATTTGTTTTCAAGATATTCATTTTAGTATTTTCAAGTCAACAATATTCATTGTCCCTATATTTATGAAATTCCAACATCAAACTTCCAATTATAATTCATTTATATAACTAAATGAACATATATCTTATTTAATTTTGAGAATTCCAATACACCCAAAATTCTATTCGCAATATAATTTAATTTTAGAATTTCCAGCCTAAAATTAAAATGTAAATTAATTCTCAATTAATTCACAATTAATCCAAAAAATTTATATAAATTACCAATTTAAACTTGGCTAAAATCCAGGGATGTTACATTTAGGTCCTTCTGCGTGTAAAGGTACTTCAGGGGACTTGTGATCCGTGAAGAGTTCAAACCCTTCACCTAGTAAGTAGTGCCTCCATATCTTCAATGCAAAAAATATAGCTAATAGCTCCAAATCATGCGTCGCATAATTCTTCTCATGAGGTTTTAACTGTCTACTTGCATAGGCTATCACCTTCCTATGCTGCATAAGCATTGCACCCATACCCAATCTACTAGCATCGTTATAAACCGCCAGTCCTTCACCTCCGACAATAATTTCCAAAACTGGCGGACTAGTCAACCTTTCCTTCAACTCAAGGAACGTACTCTCACACTTTTAGCATCCATTCAAACTTTACATCTTTCTTTGTCTTCTTAGTTAAATGTGAAGCGATCTTAGAATAATCCTTAATAACTCTTCTATAATATCCTACCATCCCTATAAAGCTTCTCACTTCCATGGGAATGTGGGGTCTCTTAAAGTCCCTAACAGCTGCTATCTTGGCCAGATCCACTGAAATGCCATCTCTAGATATAGCATGTTACTTCTGACTGCCAAAAGTGGCACTTAGAAAAAATTTCCTTTAAAAAGCTCTTCCTTAATGTTTCCAATACCACTTCCAAATGGTATTTATGCTCTTTTTCATTTTTGGAATAGACAAGGATGTCATCAATAGAAACCAAAACAAACTAATTCAAAACATTCCTAAATACTCGATTCATCATATCAATGAAGAATGCATGTGCATTGGTCAGCCCAAAAGGCATAACCAACCACTCATAGAAAAGTTCTGAATTCCTAGAAGCAGTTAAGTGTGTACTATCCTTGGCTACCCATAACCGATGGAAACCTATAGTAAGGTCTAACTAAGAGAATATCTTAGCCCCATGTAGTTGGTCGAACATATCATTTATGCGAGGTAATGGGTATTTATTTTGAATGGTCGACTTATTTAGTTCTCTATAATCTACACATAGCCTTAACAAACCATCAGACTTTACTACAAAAACTATTGGTGATTCCCAATTCGATTTACTTTGCCTAATCAAACCTTTACTTACCAAATCATCATTTTTATCCTTCAACTCCTGCCTCTCCATTTCCTACGTAGGGGTTGGAAAATTGATCTCGCATTAGGAACTAAATCAATATGTAATTCTTCTCGACATGGGGGTAGACTATTAACTAGTTCAAAGATATCTGGAAAATTTCGGACAACTTTTATCAATTTCAATTCATCTTGAGATGATTCCAAGGGGTAAAGGAAACTATCTATACATCCATTAGGCTTGAAAATTTATAACAACTTCTATCAATTCCAATTCATCTTGAGATGATTCTAAGGAGTAAAGAAAACTATCTATACATCCATTAGGCTTCCTACCCTTTATACTTTCCAGCACATCCCTAGAACTGGCTTTTAATACTATCCTCCATTTAACGCAATCTACAATCACTCCATTTTTCGACAACCAATCTATACTAAGAATCACATCAAATCCCCTAAAATTCAAAACAAGCAAATTGAAAAATAAATGATGCTTTCGAAAATCAATTTGTATGTCTTTACAAATTAAACATAAGTTAGTTGTACCTCTTATAGGGTTTGACACACTTATAGGGGCTTCAACCATTCCCTGTTTAAGCTCTAACTGATCTGCTAGCTCTTTAGAGATGAAACTATGAGAGGCTCTAGTATTGAATAGAACATGAATCAAAACACCATAAATAAATAAGGTACCTTCGAAAATTCCCTTCCCTTTCACGTCCTCAAAGGTGGAGGGCTCATCCTTAATTGTATACACCTTAGCCTGCTCTCCCTTCATCATCAAAGGACAATCCTTAACCATGTGGCAAGGTTAATGACAACTGTAGTAAATAGTCTTCTAGACAATTGAGGGGATAGACTTCGCTTGCTGAAATAAGTTAAAATATGTCGCTTCTTCTTACAATTGTAACAAATTTCATATTTGTACTTGTTTCTGTGATCACCTCCTGTGCGTTTCCCTTTCCTTGGCTTCTTTTCCCATTTTGGGTTGAATTTTCTCTTATTCGAATTAAAGTTAACCCCAACGATTGTTGCTGCTGCTGGCTTTGCTTTCAAAAGTGTCTCATACATATAGGGCATATCAATTAGATCCGCAAATGGTTCCTTCACATTTTCGGTCATCTTCTCATGGAACTCCTCTCCCATCCCTGCCATGAACATTTCATTTTTCTTCATTGGAGTATCTATGAGGTTGGGTCAAAAATGGGATAACTCATTGCATTTTGCCTCATGCTCAGCTGCTGATAATTCTCCTTATTTGAGATCCATAAAACTTCTGTATAACCTTGTCTTGCCTGCAGCTGGCATAAACTACACTTCGAATACCTCCTTGAATCAGTCCCATGAGAATTCATCTTCTAAGGTGCTTTTGGTGACTGGATCCCACCAAGTTGTGGCACTTCCTCTAACTTCCATGAAGCTAATAACCTTTTCTATTCATCCTATATGTCTAATCCTTTGAAAATTTTCTCGCATGATCTTAACCAAGCTTGAACTTCAATGATTGACTCTATGCCCTTGAATGGTTTCCCTCCTAAGTTGGTAAAATCCTTGCATAAAGCAGCAAATTCAACCCTAGGCTGAACTATATGTACAACCTCAACTGCTCCTCCACCCCTTCTAACATTAGAGGTTTTTCCATTAGTGGTTGGGGTACTGCCAGTTCCCCTTCCTCTAGTTCTCATTCTTACTACCTGGATATAGTAAGGCAACTCTTAGAATATTAGACGAAGCTAACTTAGGAAAAAGACCATAAAGCTTGATATAAAATGCTGAGCAGAATAATATAGAAATGCATTCTAATAAACTGAACTCATTCTAGGGTACTGCTAACCCAATCTCTAATGAGTTGACCCCACTAAGACCTAGGTGTCCGATCAACCAAAGCTCAAATACCACGTGTGATGATTTGCCTCACCTAAAGACAACACGTAACACATGCTTGGTATTCTTGGTGCCGATCATTTAAGTATTTGAAAGACCGGTCATGCTGTATAGAAATAATAGCCAAGATAAATAAAACATAGATTTTATTACAACATAAGAGTCATACACACACCACTGAATATTACAGAAGTTACTCAAAAATATAACATCAAGTTACAACAAGTACTACTTCAAATCCAAGTCTAAGGACATCTAAATCAGACTATCCTTTAATATTGCATAATATACACAACCCAGCGGAAATACAAACATAACTACTAGATGCTGGGAGGACTCCTGCTCTATATCGCTCCAAATGCTTCTCTAAACCTGACTACTCAGCTACTCACTAAACTGAGTGCCCAAGAGTTTAGGGAAAAGAAAAATAAACTTAGGGTCAAACATGGATCTGGTGTGAGTACAGAATAAAGTTTAAATTTATAAAAGCCTTTAACAAAAGTATCTCGTAAAACCACGTCGCACATAAACACGAACGGGTTTTGATCTTACAATAACCAAAACATTTTATATTAAAATCATATGATATTATTTTAATGTCTAGATTTAAAGTGAAATATGGAATCTTAGATGAAATTGTTACATTAATTAAATTTCAACATACTAGGCTCTATAACCAAAAACCGAAGGCTCGTAGTGGATAATGGATTCCAACTATAAAAGGATAAGAGTCTACCCACTAAATCCGTACACCTCTAGATAAAATGTATGGGAGGCTACTGCACGTTGCACCTCTGCTACTCAGGACTGACAGTACCCCCTTCTCGAGTAGCACCGAATATGATCACCTCTTGGTTGAGATCAACAACAAACAATGGGATCCCGAAGCATACATGAATATCACTTTAGATTTGAGATGATCATGCCCTACTTGGGTGCGACCCACTTAGCCCTACCGCATGCCCTGCTTTATTCATTTCCCCAGGTATAAGGCTTGAAGAGGACAGGCTCTTAGCATTTCCTTCTAGCAAATCATCTTGGAATGTTAATATTACCCTCCAAGAAACTAATGCAATACTAGCATTCGTCCATACTAGTTACTCCAGGATCGAACAAGCAATCATAAATTACTATCTTGTATCTTTCATATTAGGATCACCCTCTGGAAGAATAGTATAGCTCCATAGCATACTTCATAATGATCCAACATGAACGTTATTAGTTTGGAGTGGTTTGGAATAATCATACTATCAGAAACCAGTAACTCCAAACTAAGCAATAATTCCGGCCAACTCAATTCTTGTTCTCCTAGAAGTATGTAAATGTATTCAAGTCCTCATCGGGGAATTTGAACTTACAAGCATACTTCCTGAGTCAAAAAAGGTCAAGTGATCAATAGCGGAAAATCCACTATTTAAAGGTGATTATACAAGGTTAATATATGGATAACTATACACTTAATTAAAGGTGAAACGTTCATGGAAATAAAATCTCCTATTTCTATGATGTTTTCGATCTTTCAACCTTACCCTTCCCCTTGCCTAGATATAAACTCTAGATCTCACAGGTAGAGGGTCAGCCTACTCATCGGCTTTTAATGCTAGCTGTGGGAAAACATGTTTTACATACGTGTGTCACCACATTACTTGGGTTTGATATTTTTTCAAGGTTACTTATGGGTAAACGACATAGAAATCCCTTGATTAAAACATTTGGAAATAGAAAGCACTTTCAAAAAGAGAATAAATCGATTTCTGAAATCAATTGATAATTAAAACTCCTAATCTTTATTAATTAGTTAAGTAATTAAATTTAAACCTTCCTTAGATAGTAATTAAACTTAATTAAATCCTAATCAAAACTTGGTTATCCTGTGATGGCTGGATTTTCGACCTTCGAACACATAAATACGTTCACTGTATTACATGCCGAGCAATCGAATGTTGGAAAATAACAGATCGTAAGAAAAGAAGAAAAAGTTAGAAGAAGAAAATATAAATACAACACAGGATCTTACAATCGCAACGGAACAATATATTATAGATAACAACGGGTCTTTATACAAAAAGAATTATAACTGTTATTACTACATTACATCATCAGAGTACAACACAATCAGTAACTCAATACTAGATAGTTATAATAACTTATCCTCACTAATGTTGAATATACAGCGTACAATACACAACTGAATATAAATCAAGTATGTGCGATACATCTTCGTCATCCAACTCGTCTCTTGAGCTCCATAGCATCCTATCCTGAATTTGTAATACTCTGTCTGACCCAAGCATTATAATAAAATAACACCCGAGTCAGTCTGGAAAACAACATGAGAAAACACACTCAATTTGAATTATGAAAGTTATCAAAATCCTTTGAAAATCAAAGGTATCTCGTAAGACCACGCCACACATTAACATGATGGGTTTTTACCTTACGATAACCAAAACACTTTCTATCAAAATTATCTGATATTATAATAGTGTCTAAGTACAAATACTTATTCAAATAGCTGAAATTGTTACATTAATTAAATTCCAGCATATTAGGCTCTATAACTAAAATTGTAAAGGCATGTATTGGAGAATGGATTCCACACAAATGACTAGGCACTGGGGCACCACCCGTCACAGTACACATCTAAAAAATGTACCGAGGACGACGCCAGGATCCCCTGCAGCACAAGACCAGACTATCCCTAACCTGGATAGACCGAATATGCTATTACCCTAGGTGTTCCCATCCTTTTCTGAGCTCCTTCCATGTATCGTAGTAATAATATCTGAGGGTATCTAGAAAGGTGATAAACATACCCAAATTGGGTGCGATGCACTTAGCCTTATTGCATTCCTCCTGCTTTTTAGTCATTCCCGGTTGATGAGGCTAGAAGCTACGATTATCTTTTCAAAGAAATTTTACTTAGAATTCTCATTGTCCTCCAATGATAATGTACTGATAGCATTCATCCGTACAAGTTCATTGTGGGTCCGAACGGAACCGAAGGCGCTACTCCTACTACATCCATTTTGGAATCATCCTCAGGATTAGTAGCGATTAGCCCTTGCACTTCACTGCTCCATCTTCGACTCCATGCTCTTGTTTTCACTTTGAAAACATACTCGTTGGATCGAAATTGTTTTCGGATAACTTATCAGATCCCGATCTCTTCAAAACAATGTTTGATATTTTCGTTAAATTCAACCCTAGTTCTTTAGGAAATAAACAGCCTAAAATAAGATCGGAGATCACCTCCTAACCATTATGGATGGATTTCTATATCATCATCCTACAAGAAAAAAACGAGTGTATACGTACGTTATAGCACCTCGAATGGTAACTGTACAACATAATTCTCGTGTTTCTTCTAGATATTCCCAAAGTTATATTTTTGGTCCAGATTTGATAGTCAGTTATTTAATTATCAAAAAACAATCATTCAAAAAAATATTTCCCTTTCCACTAAAAAAATAAATCTCTTTGTAATATAATTTTTAATAAATTAATTCTCTTATCAAAATTCACGAACTTATCTTATCGAAATAAATACGTTTACTAAACATTCTTTCAAAATATTTGAAAACTTTTTGAAATAAATATGGAAAGCATTGCATGGTGTCAACCATGAGTTCGCAGCTCAATGGTTACGTCTTTGTCCAAGAGAAATCCAAAACTTAACTATATGCACCCATTGCCTCCGATTTTGCCACGAAGCATACCATTACTTCCCTAGAACTTTATTTAATGATTCCCTCGAAAAAAACACTTATAAAATCCCTATATAAATTTCCCAGTTTTAATTCAGGTAAATACTTTTAAATAAAAGTTATTATATAAAATACTAATATTGAATAATTTATCCTTTTAAAATAATAATAATACCGACTTAATAAAAATTAACTTAATTAATAATTAAATATACCTAAAACAATTTAAAACAACTAAATAATTAGTTTTCTAAAATATTCTTAAACACATTTAAATTTTCTAGTTCATACTTAAAAATACTCCTTTTTTAAATAAACTTAACTTCTCAATAAAAAAAAATTTCCAATTCCAATATAACCAGTCTACATTTATAAATCCCTCTTGATTTATTCCCAATTTGATTTACGTCTCAATTCCATAAATTCCCTTTTTATTTTCTTTCCAAATTTCAAACATTTATTATGGTATTTAAAAATACCAAATCTAAGCCAAAACTACCCCAGCATCCAATAAATTCAAATCGCACTATAATCTACCATAGATTATTTAAACAGATCACATATCAATATATATGAAATTTAATTCAAAATTTTTGAAGAATCCTGTTGGATCTCTTCGACCTGTTTCCCTGCATCCATAGATGTTAATACAATATAAAAAATACCAACCCCACTTCGAGGGGGAAATCATGGTATATAGGGCAATCCGCTATTATGCAGGGCGCATAGGGTCTCATCCTCTATGTATATACAGGAATATCAATCACTCTAATATATATACATACTACTATACATAACAACGCATTCAACTGATAAAAATATATCAATTCAACCAATCAATCAATAATTAATTTTAACCATTTAAAATTAATTGCAGTTATCCAAAATTGAGTGAGATTAGATCACCTTGATTTTAAATTTGTTGCTTCCACCTTCCGTTTTAATTTGAATGCATTTTGAATTTATCTGAATTTCCTACAATCTCTAAACTTAACCATGTTGACTCAATAGCAAAGATTTCTATATTACGGACGCAACACGACGGACCGCTCAGATTTTGATTTAAAACGAATGAGATATTATTTTTACAAGTATTTGAATTTTTATAAAACAAATTTATAAACTAAATCACCTTTTTTTTAAAGAATCCATACCACTGAAAATCGGCCCAGCCCGTTTCCCTCATCTTCTTCTCCCCTTCGAATGTGCACAAGACCAAGAACCAAACCCAAGCGTGCACAAATCCAATAGATGCGGAACCACACTCGTCGGAATTAAATTTCAACTTCGCCATCGACTTCCTCTCTTCGAGCATGACCTTTCCAAATCCGCTAACCCGAGCTCGGCCTTCCCAAGACAATCGCGACCATGCCTTACTCGACGCCGACCGTACACGTTCGCACGACCCAAACTGCATTGAGCTTCACCAAAACATAGGTTCTGCCTCTCCTCCTCCTCACAAATATGTTCCTATGCCCCACTTCTCACATCTTCAATCCAATTAGAAGAAAATCCAAGCCCTAGCTGCAAAACTAAGCCGCCTTCACTGTTGAGAAATCATCAGCAGCACAAGTCGCACCTCATTATGCTCTAAGCTTCGAACTCCACATCACATGCCACCACCTGACGCATCTTTCTCCTTTTTCACGAGCAATTGCCTTCAATTTTTTTCTTCCATTTGAACGATTGAGTTCGGCCATTTATTATCATTATTTTAGAGAATGTGAATGGTAGAGGGAGGAGAGAGTTGAGTGGAAATAGAACGGTTCATTGTTTTAAATATATATATATATGTATGTACGTATATGTATGTATGTAAATATATTAGACCATACTTTTTATCTTGTCTGTATGAGTTGAAACAAAAGGGAAGAGATGGAAGATAAGAAGGTGGCAGGTTTGAATAGGAAGGGTACGGTGAAAAGATAGAGTATACAACTGAAGGGAAAAGTTGATATTATATATATATATATATATATATATATATATATTGATTTTCAAAATGTCTCGGTTTAAGTAAACTTAAAATCTCAACTCCTATCAAGGTGCGCTGCTAGTCGTTTATAATGTTATACCCTTATTCTGAATGCAATGGAAAAGGTTTCAAGTCCTAATTCGATTGTATGAGAAGATAAACTTTTGGTCCCAATTATTATGTTGAATTTTCGATATAAATTTCAGCGCGTTTATATTCCGTACGACCAAACGAAAACTCCAAACACTACGAAATTTGAAATTCGATAACAATACACTATTATGGATCCAATGGAACTGGTTTCGTCGAAATATGAGATAGTGCCCTAGAAGGCTATTTTTAAACGTCAATTTAAACGATATATTTTTAAACTGAACAAATCACTTCTAAATTCGATTTTAAAAAGTTTTATTAACTTCATTATTATTAATAAAAATTTTATAAACCTTTAAATTATTTTTATCAAGCCTAAAACTCAAGATTCAATAATTTAACCAATATTAAAATTTTAAATTCAAAACTTAAATGCAGGCACTCACTGCCGCCGATTTCGCTATGAGGCATACCATTATTTCCCGAAAACTTTATTTAATAATTCCCTCGAAAATAACACTTATAAAATTCCTATATAAATTTCCCAGTTTAATTTAGGTAAATACTTTTTAAATAACAGTTATTACATAAAATATTAATATTGAATAATTTATCCTTTTAAAATAATAATAATACTGATTAATTCTTAAATTATAATTGACTTAATATAAATGAACTTAATCAATATTAAATATACATAAAACAATTTTAAAAAACTAAATAATTAACGAGTCGGGTTTGAGTTTGGTAATGGTTTATATATATATATATATATATTATTGTTTTAAATACGTGTAAACTTATAAAGCTCTAATTTATGCATACAAGGTGAAATCGCACGAATAAATTGTGTCATGTCCGTATTTTCGAGCACTACATCTTAGAGCTAGATTGGGGTTGATTTGAGCTAGTGAAAATTTTATTTAAAATTAAACACCTGCTTAATTTTAATTGAAATAAATCGCTATCGCGACGACTGCAAGCAAAGTGAGTTAGTCTCACTCAATTTTGGATTTGCCAAAATTAATTTTAAATAGTTAAAATTAATTATTGATCGATTGGTTATTCAAGAAATTAATTTCAAAAATGAAATTTAATTTAGAAATCGATTAAAAACCGATTAAGTATTGTGAAACCGTTATAAATGGGAAATGAGACTATGGAATTTATAAACAAGGTTATAAATAAAGTAAAGTGATTATCACTAGATAAATTAAAGTTATAAATTCACGGTGAGGATTTATAAGGAGATGGGTAAATCAATTTAAAAATGAATAGTGGATTTATTTTTAGAAATATGGAAAAAGGGAATTTACGAAATTGGGACGTAAATCAAATTGGGGATAAATCGAGAGAGATTTATAAATGTTAGACTGGTTATATTGGAATTGGAACATATATTTTTCTGAGAAGTTAAATTGTGTAAAAAAAGAGGATATTTAATTATTAACTAGGTAATTTAAAAAATGTTTTAAGAATATTTCAAAAAATTAATTATTTAGTTATTTTAAATTTGTTTTAAGTATATTTAATTATGAATTAAGTCGGTTTGTATTAAGTTAAATATTATTTAGAATTAATTAGTATTATTATTTTAAAAGGATAAATTATTCAATATTAATGTTATGATATAATAACTTTTATTAAAGAGTGTTTTCCTAAATTTAACTTGGAAATTTATATAGAAATTTTATAAGTATCATTCTGAAAAATTATTTAATAAAGTTTTCCGAAAGTAATGGTATGCTTTTATGGCGTAATCGGAGGCAGTGAGTGCCTGCAGTTAAGTTTTGGATTTCTCTGAGATAGAGATGTAACCATTAAGCTCTGAATCCATGGTTGATACCGAAATGGTACTTTCCACGTTATTTTAAAAAAGGTTTCAAATATTTTTGAAAGATAGTTTGCGAATTTACTAAATTCGATAAGATAAGTACATATTTTTGGATATAGAGAGTTAATTTATATAGAAATTAAATAAAAATGATACTTGGTGTTTCAGTGGAAAATGAAATATTTAGTTGAATAATTGTTTATTTGATAGTTAAATAACCAACTACCAAAATCTGGACCAAAATATAACTTTGGAAATATCTGGAAGAAACATGGGAATTATATGGTACAGTTATCATTCGAGGTGCTATACTGTACGTATAAACTCATTTCGTTCTTCTAGGGCATTTATGAGGAAATCCGTCCACTAAACGGTTAGGAGGCGATCTCCAATATTATGCTTGTCTATTTATTTCCTAAAGAACCGGGTTGAGTTTGCCAGGAAGTATCGAACGTTATTTCGAAGAGACTGGGACCGAAGAAGTTATCTGAAAACCACTTCGATCCAGCGAGTATATTTTTGAAGTGAAACAAGAGCAAGGATTCGAAGATGGAGCACTGAAGTGCAAGTGCTAATTGCTACTAATCCTGAGGATTTTTTTTAAAATGGATGTAGTAGGAATAGTGCCTTCGTTTCCATTCGGACCCAGAATGGAATTGTATGGACGAATGCTATCAGTACATTGTCATTGGAGGATAATGAGCATTCTAAGTGAAATTTCCTTTAAAAGGGTAATCGTAGCCTCTAGCCTCATCAATCGGGAATGGCTGAAAAGTAGGGGAGATGCAACAAGGCTAAGTGGGTCACACCCAATTAAGGTATGTTTATCACCTTTCTAGATACCCTCAGATATTATTACTACGATACATGGAAGGAGCTCGAAAAGGGTGGGAACAATCGGGGTGATAGCATATTCAGTCTATCCAAGTTTGGGGTAGTCCGGTCTTATGTTGCAGGGGATCCCAACGTGGTTCTCGGTACTCTGTTTATACACGTGTACTGTAACAGGTGGTACCCCAATGCTTAGTCATTCGTCTGGAATCCATTCTCCAATACGTGCCTTTACAGTTTTGTATGTAGAGCCTAGTGTGCTGGAATTTAATTAATGTAACAATTTCAACTATTTGAATAAGTATTTGTACTTAGACACTATTATAATATCAGATGATTTGATATGAAATGTTTTGTTTATTGTAAGGTAAAAACCCGTCGTGTTTATTTGTGGCGTGGTCTTACGAGATACCTTTTTTTTTTCAAAGGATTTTGATAATTTTAATAATTCAAATTGAGTGTGTTTTCTCATGCTGGTTTTCCAGACGGACTCAGGTGTTATTTTATTATAATGCTCAGGTCAAACCGAGTATTACAGATACAGGATTGGATGCTACAGAGCTCAAGAGACGAGCTGGATGGCGAAGACGTATTTCACGTATCTGATTATGTTCCGCTGTGTATTATAGGCTGTATATTCAGCACTTGGTAGGACAAGTTATATAACTGTCCAGCATTGAGTTGTAGATTTATTGTACTCTGATGATGTAACGTATAAATAATAGTTATAGTTCTTTTTTATAGAGAACAGTTGTTATCTATTATATATTGTTCCGCTGTGATTGTGAGATTCTGTGATGTTATTTGTATTTTCTTCTTCTACCTCTTTCTTCTTTTCCTTAACGATCTGGTGTTTTTCGGCATTCGATTGCTCGGCATGTAATGCGATGGACGTATTGATGTCGATTTTTGGAGGTCGAAAATCCGAGCCGTCACACTCTGATACCAACTGTCTTGAAAATCGACATAAATACGCTCATTTCATAACATGCCAAACGATCGAGTGCCGGAAAGACAAAATGTTGAGGGGACAGAAAGTAGGTAGAAAAAAGAAGAAACTAAACAAAACCGAATCTCACAACGGACAGAATAATGTATAATATCAATAGCTCTTTACACAAATCAAAACCTGTAATATACATATCTCAAATCAGACTACACAAGTCAATAATTACCAGCTTGGATAGTTATAACAGTTTGTCCTCACAACTGCTGATAATTTCAACAAAAACACTTCAACGAAATAAACAAGTACGAGAATACGTCTTAGTCTCTGGCTCGTCTCCTAAGCTCCATAGCATCCTAACCTGAACCTGTAATACTCAGTCTAACCTGAGCATTATAATAAAATAAAACCTAAGTTAGTCTGAAAAACTAGCGTGAGAAACACACTCAATTTTAATTATTAAAGTTACCAAAATCTTTTGAAAATCAAAGATATCTCGTAAGACCATACCACACACAAAAACGACGGGTTTTTACCTTACGATAACCAAAACATTTCATATCGAATCCTCTGATATTGTAATAGTTTCTAAGTACAAATACTTATTCAAATAGCTGAAATTGTTACATTATTTAAATTACAACATATTAGGCTCTACAACCAAAACCGTAAAGGCACATATTGGAGAATGGATTCCATACGAATGACTAGGCACTAGGGTACCACCTGTCACAGTACACGTCTAGAAACATTGTACCGAGGACCATGTCGGGATCCCCTGCAACACAAGACCGGAATACCCCTAACCTGGATAGACCAAATACGCTATCACCGCGGGTGTTCCCACCCTTTTCCGAGCTCCTTCCATATATTGCGGCAATAATATCCGAGGGTATCTAGAAACGTGATTAACATATCCTAATTAGGTGCGACCCACTTAACCTTCCTACAACCCCTCTACTTTTCAGTCATTCCCAATTGATAAGGCTAGAGGCTACGATGACCTTTTTAAAGGAATATTCACTTAGAATGCTCATTGTTCTCCAATGACAATGTACTGATAGCATTCATCCATATAAGTCCGTTCTTGGTCCAAACGGAACCGAAGGCACTATTCCTACTACAACCGTGTTGGAATCATCCTCAGGATTACCAAAACATGATCTTCGACTCCATGATCTTGTTTTCCCTTCGAAAACGTACTTGTTGTATCGATGTGCTTTTTGGATAACTTATCTGATCCCGGTCTCTTTGAAACAACGTTCGATATTTTTCGATAAACTCAACCTAGATTCTTTAGGAAATAAATAAACGAAAATATAATCTGAGATCACCTCCTAACAGTTAGTGGACGGATTTTTTTATCATCGTCCTAGAAGAACGAAATGAGTTTATACATACAGTATAGCACCTCGAATGGTAAATGTACCATATAATCTCCGTGTTTCTTCTAGATATTCCCAAAGCTATATTTTGGGTCTAGATTTTGATAATCGTTTATTTAACTATCAAATAACAATCATTTAACCAAACATTTCCTTTTCCATTGAAAACACTAAATCTCTTGTTAATTTAATTTTAATAAATTAAATATCTTATCAAAAGTCATGTACTTATCTTATCGAATTCAGTATATTCACAAACCATCCTTTTCATAATATTGAAACCCTTTAAAATAATAAGGAAAGTACCACTATGGTATCAACCATCGATTAACAGCTCAATGGTTACGTCTCTATCCTAGAAAAATCCAAAACTTAACTGCAGGCACTCACTACCTCTGATTTCGCCATGAAAGCATACCATTACCTTCCGAAAACTTTATTAAATAATTTTCAAAATAATACTTATAAAATTCCTATACAAACTTCCAAGTTTATTTTAGGAAAAATACCCTTTATAAAAGTTATTATATAATATATTAATATTGAATAATTTAACCTTTTTAAAATAATAATTGACATAATATAAACTTACCTAATTCCTAATTAAATATACTTAAAAAAAATTAAAATAACCAAAAAATTAATTTTCCAAAATTTCCTTATACACCTTTTTAAATTACCAAATCAAAAATCCTCCTTTTTAAAATAAATTAAATTTCTTGATAAAATATATCTCTTAATTTCAATATAACCAGTCTAATACTTATAAATCTCTCTCAATATTTTCCTAATTTGATTTACGTTCCAATTCGGTAAATCTCCCTTTTCACATTTCCAAAAAAAAGAAAAAAAATCTATCCTTTATATACATTATTCCAAAATCCCACTTTATAATATACGGAAATAGTTAAGTGCAATTTCAACACCATTTATTTTATCTAATTAATCAATCCAAAACTCTAAAACTCCTTTTTTTTAAAAAAATTCTTTTCAAATTCAAACCATGTGTTATTGGTATTTTAAAAATACCAAAATCTAGGCCAAACTTCCATAGCATCCAATCAATTCAAATCACACAATAATCTATCACAATTATTCAAACAAAACATATATCACTATATACGAAATTAAATTCAACAATTATTGAGGAATCCAGTTGGATCCCTCCAACCTGTTTCCCTCCATCTACAAATGTTAATATAACATAAAAATACCAATTCCGCTTCGAGGTGTAATATCATGGTATATAAGGTCATCCGCTATTATGCGGGGAGCATAGGGTTTCATCCGCTCCAATCGGCGGAAAATATATCCAACTACTAATACATACACTACTATATATATATATATATATATATATATATATATATATATACACACATCCAACAGATAATAATAATTATCAAATCATCCAATCAATCAATAATTAATTTTAACTATTTAAAACTAATGCCAATCGTCCAAATGAGTGAGATTTACTCACCTTGATTTTTCAATTTGCCAAACACTCCAATTTTAAATTAAGTTGAATACGTTCGCTTTAACCTAAAATTTTAGCTAGCTCTGATCGCCTCCAAATCTATTTTAGCATGTAATGCTCGTCGTCATGATTTTGTCGCTGCTTATTTCATCCAATTCCGACCTCATATGAAGAAGATATGTATTTTTAAAGTTTGAACACAAATTATATAAATAATTTTTTTTTTACTCTAAAAATTCATGGCCGTTCAATATGCTTCTGAGAATCCAAGCCATACTTCTCTTCTCCCCTCCCGCGCATTTGTCTAGTGTTTTGAAACCCATCACGCCTTTGTTCCAACCCGTCGTCGCTCCCTTTCTACTCACTTAGTCGACGATCAGGAGCCTCCAAATCGAAGCTCTACGCGAGCACCCCCAGCGTCGGAAGAATGGTCGAGCTCGGTGCCCCCTACTGCCCTAAAATCGTGAATGAACGAACAACCTTCACAATCAATTTGTCATTGTCGTGCTCTTCCATCGACGATCTTAACCGTTGGATTGATAGAGCTTAGCGAGCTCTTCGACTTTGCTTTAGGATTCGTTAGTTAATATCGCGTGGATAGAGATATCAGAAGGGATGAATTTAGAAACGCTGCAGCCATTAAAATTTGATGGAGGCGGGTGCGTTTTAAAAGGGCTAGGGTTTTACTACTGCGCGTATATATACGTGCATATAATATTTCATTATTATTTTCACAATTTACATGCTTTTTCGAATGAACTCCAATCGAGACATGCTGCCTGGCATTTATAATGTTTTACCCCTATTCCAAACACAACGGAACATGTTTCAAGGCCAAATTCGATCGTATGTGGAAGATAGCTTTTCGAATCAAATTAAAGTATTAAATTTTCGATATTAAACTCAATGTGTTTCTATTTCGCATGACCCAACGGTAATCCAAACGCTACGAAACTTGAAATCTGATAATAATACACTATTACGGATCTAATAGAACTAGTTTCGTCGAATTCTAAGACTGTGTTCCGGTAGGCTATTTTAACGCGTTGATTAAATCGAGCTATTTCTAAAATCGACAAAATTGCTTGAAATTTTAACTTTAAAAACTTACCACCTCAATTATAATTCAAATAGAATTTATATCCATATTAGAAACCATTTCGAGTCATATTAATTCATAAATTTAATTATATGCACCATTCCAAATATTCAATTCCATTATTAAATTAACATATAAAATTCCAAAAATTTAATTTATCGACTTTTAATCCCATCCAGAAGTCCAATATCATAAATCTAATCCAAATAGATTTTAAATCAAGTTTAGAAACCATTTCCATGTACATTTACTTTAAATTCACATAACATCCCGATTTTGAATTATTAAATTACTATTCAACCGATTCGTTAAATCAATATATTTGAAAATTTTAAACTATTTCACTAGTTCAACCAAAATATTCCTATTCAATATAAATTAATAATTGAAATTAAACATTTAAAATATATTAAATGCCAAAATCAACGGACTAAAAATCCGGGTCGTTACATTCCTTCCCTCTTAAAAGAATTTCATCTTCGAAATTGCTAAGGTAGGAAAATGCTCCAAACCCATTTCTTTTCAAAAACCCACTTAGTTAAAATTCGACATTCCACTTTCTAACTCTTCAGTTTCAACCCCAATAATTAGTTTCCCTTTTTTAATCCAAAACTCTGTATTTCAATTTCAAACTCAAAAATCAACTTTTGGCTAACAAAATTTTCCAAAAATTTTCTAACACCTTAAATTTCCCTAAACTTTGGCAGAGTCTACTTTGTACGGAGAGCCTTTTACAATATCACAAATATGATAAAAATAATATACATCGACCCACACAGTCGGAAACATAATATATCTCAATATATATCTCATTTTTGCTTTTAATGCATAAGCATACATTATACTAGCATTATTAAGCAAGCTCGCTAAATTTATATGCAATCATGCACTCAAAATATCTATCCAAACAGCTTCTTATACCTGTGATTACTCAAAATAAGCACATAAATTTCACAATCAGATGGATTTGCTTCATTACAGCATGATAGGGGGTTCTCGCTTCGTGTTAGGTGGCGAGCAGGAGCTATTACCCCTACGTGTCCCAGAGTGGTTGGTTGCAGTCGAGAGGCTGGCCATAAAAGCAAATTCGAGGTACCAGAGTGGTGCCACGACGGAGAGTGGCCACTGATTAGGATGGTTGAAAAGCCTACCGGGCCGCTACACTTGGTATCGGCGCTGAAGGTTAAGCGAGAACCTTAGCTCTGGTGGTGATTACTCATTAGAGATAGGGTTAGTAGCACCATAGAATGAGTTTGAGTGTATTAATAGACATGGGCATGTATTTGTTAGTGAATATAAAAAAATTTATATTGTGGTTATTGGTTTGTTGAGTGGCTTGTGGATTCTAGTTAATACGAGTAATTAACATTATTGATAGGGATCTCTAAATACTTGTACAGAGCAATTCGACATGGTATTGTTTAAAATAGGGTAAATGAAATAATTTTACCCAAATTTTTATATATGAAAGGAATAATTTCCGTACATTATTATAATTATATATGGTGTGCTTGGTTGTTAGGAAACGATAATATTTACTATTATCATTTGTTGTTGTGTTGATTGAAACTGGAGCTTGTTGGATTTCACGCTAAATCGAAGGTCATTCAATTTAGGAGAAAAACCAGATTGTCTCGACAATGATAGAAAATCAACGTGAGTTGACCTCACTCAATTTTGGATTACTACAATTAATTTTAAATAGTTAAAATTAATTATGGGTCGATTGGTTGAATTTGATAATTTTTATCAGTTGAAAGTGATTATCAATGGATAAAATTTGAAGTTATAACTTCATGGTGAGGATTTATAAGGAGATGGGTAAATCGGCTTGAAAATAAATGGTAGATTTATTTTAGAAACGACAAAAGGGTATTTACGCAAATGGGACGTAAATCAAATTAGGAATAAATTAAGAGAGATTTATAAATGTTGGACTGGTTATATTGGAATTGGAAAATATATTTTTATCAAGGAATTGAGTTTGTTCTAAAAAGAAGGATTTTTAATTATTAACTAAGAAAAAAAATAGTTTTATTTCAAAATTGTACTTGATAATTTTGGAATATGGAAAAATAGGGATTTTGGAATAATATAAATGAAAAGGATTTTAAATAATAGGACTTAAGCGATATTATTTAAGTGTAAAAGGATTTATTTTTAAAATCGAGATTTAAAATAGTCCGGGAAGATAAAAAGGGAATTCGAAAAGGAGATATGAAATTGTTATCCTAGATTTTTGGTTAGATTATAAAAAGAAAGTGGAATCTAAATTTAGTTGGTTTTGGAATATAGTTGGGTTATTTGAAAAAAATGATTTTAAAAAATGTGATTCAATTTAGAAATCGATTAAGTATTGTGGAACCATTATAAACGGGGAATGAGACTATGGAGTTTATAAACAAGGTTTCTAAATAAAGTAAAGTGATTATCAGTGGATAAATTAAAGTTATAAATTCACGGTGAGGATTTATAAGAAGATGGGTAAATCGGCTAAAAAAAGGGTAAATGTATTTTCTAGAAATGTGAAAAGGGAATTTATGGGATTGGGACATAAATCAAATTGGAAATAAATTGAGAGGGATTTATAAATGTTAGACTAGTTATAGTGAAATTGGAAAATATATTTTATCGATAAATTGAATTGTTTTAAAAAGGTCTTTTAATTATCAACTGGCTAATTTAAAATGGCGTGTAAAGAATATTTTAGGAAATTAATGATTTATTTGTTTTAAATTTTTTAAAATGTATTTAAATATTAATTAATTTAGTTTATAATAAGTTATAAGTTAATTATTACTTAAAGATAAATCAGTATTTTTATTTTAAAGGGATAAATCATTCAATGTTATATAATAACTTTTATTTTAATAATTATTGCCTAAACTTAAATTGGAAATTTATATAGGAATTTTTATAAATATTCTTTTGAAAGAAAAAAATTATTTAATAAAGTTTTCGAAAAGTAATGGTATACTTTCATGATGTAATCGAAGGCAGTGAGTGCCTGCAGTTGACTTTTAGATTTCTCTAGGATAGAGACGTAACCATTGAGCTGTGGATCCATAGTTGATATCGCAGTGTGCTTTCCTTATTGTTTAAAAGGGTTTTCAAATAATTTTTGAAAAGAATAGTTTATGAATATACTAAATTCGGTAAGAAAGGATGTATTTTTGGATAAAGATATTTAAGTGATTGAAATATAAATTGAAAGAAGACATGGTGTTTTCAGTGTGAAAAAGGAAATATTTGGTTGAATGATTGATTATTTGACAGTTAAATAACCGACTATCAAATCTGGATCCAAAATATAAATTTGGAATTATCGAGGAGAAATACGAGAATTATATGGTACAGTTACCGTTTGAGTTGCTATACTGTACGTATAAACTTGTTTCGTTCTTCTACGACGATTATAAGGAAATCCATCCACTAACGGTCAGGAGGTGATCTCTGATCTTATTTTCGTCTGCTTATTTCCTAAGAACCGGGGTTGAGTTTTCCTGAAAATATCGAACTTTGTTTCAAAGAGACCAGGAGCAGATAAGTTATTCGAATAACACTTTGATCCAACGAATACGTTTTCAAAGTGAAAACAAGAGCATAGAGTCGATGATGCAGCAGTGAAGTGCAAGGGCTAACCGCTACTAATCCTGAGGATTTTTCCGAAATGGATGCAGTAGGAATAGTGCCTTCGGTTCCGTTCGGACCCAAAACGGACTTGTATTGTAACGACCCGGTGTTTTCAACCATTCACATCCGCACATGTCGGACTTGAATTGTTCAAAATACCGCGTTGTAAAAATAAATTTGGCAGAACTCAGAATATGCAGTAAATAATTAATCACAGAATCACAGACACAGAATCAGAATACTCGCAGCGGAATTTAAAAATACTTAGTGGTTCATGAAGCCACTATAAATATTCTTACTCAAGTAAAATTTACATAGTCTTAAATCCAAATATAGTTTTAACTTATCAGTAAACAGTCCAAATGTCCACTAGTCTTGATTTCAAAATCTTAGATAAAGAACTGGAAAGGAAGTTTGCCAGCAGCTTGAAAGTGATCTACAGAAATCCTAGCTCCGGGATGAAAACTGAACTGCAACTCAGGCTGACCCGAGCGTAAAATAAAACATAAACACTCGAGTCAGGACATACATACTTATATAGTGTAAGCTAATTCAAGTGTACTGTAATATAGAGCAAGTAACTTAAAGGATGCTTACTTTTTAATAGCGTTAAGGGGTTACCCATATAGCCCTTAACACAAATAATGCCAATAGTCTATACAATACCGTAATACCTCCTGATCGGGAAGCTACCAGAGGATACTCCATAGGTACGACACAAATAGAAACTCGTAGGAGGCTCGCTATGGTAGGTGACACGGCACAACTAGGCAATGCCAGGGTAGATATACCAATTGCTATCCGGACCGGTGGAAACGCATAGTCGCAGTTACCGCCCACCTCGAACAACACTCCCAAATCAAAGGTGCGCACCAAAACAATCACAGGAGTAATAGAGTGGCATACGAAGAAGTGCGTTCGATCAGATGTGCTACCTCATTAATCCGAGAATCGCTCCTGTTTTAGCCACCTTATGCCAACTCACGGGAGTCGGGTCCACGTATTTACCTTAAAGGAACCGTCACCACCATCCTACTTCATTCTGGGATCTCCACCGCGTACACGGTTAGTCAAAGTGGTTTTCGGTATCGACAGAGAGTATGTCCATATCCGATCCCGGTCTCTTTGCCAACCAAGCGTTATTATAACCCGTGGTTACAGTTTAAAATGGTATTCGTACTTTAAAATCAAAATATATCTCAAATTCCTTCAATATCAAATATTGATTTAAACTTCCCACTTTATACATACTTTTTAAATTTATTCAATTTATTTGGAATTTATTGCCTTTACCAAATTTTAAAGTTAAATTCTTCCTTTAAATCCATCAAAAAATCAATTTCTTAAAAATTTTCTAATTTCATATTAAATTCCAAAATTTACACCTTTTTCCCAAAATTAATTTCCATACATTTTAAAACAATCAAATTCCAGTTTCTGCAGCACTTATGAAATGCTACCTAAAGTTTATGGGTTAAACAGTCCAATTTTAAAAGACAGCATTTAAATGTTGTAATAGGTTATTAACTTATCAATTTAGTTTAAATTCCAAATACAACTTATTATCAATTATTTCTTAACTGAAATCTCATCTTAACAAAAATCCAGAATTTTTCCAAATAAGTTATATTTATTTATTTAAAATCTTAACTCATTCAAAAATCATTTTTAAATCTTTATAAAAATCCTTTAAATACATTAAACCACAATATTTTAAACTTCCATTTAAAAATAATTTTAAAATATTTCAGAAAAATATTATAGGAACCACGGGTCTGTATAAAATTTTCTAGCCTAGGTCAAGTGATACGGATTTATATCATTTCAATCCGCAATTTTTACAAACCCCGGGTTCTATCATTTCAAACCCGCAATCCCAAGTTAAAATTAAACAGTTAACTGAATAAATGCATAATAATCATCGTTTTAGGCCTATCATTTCAGCCTTAACGATTTAAATTTATAGGGAACTTGCAGTGATGATTTAAATCGGTAAATAAACATTTAACAATATAACTGCAGAAATATTACAACAGATAAATAACTGATGAGGTGTCAATTTAAATGGAGTTTAACATCCTACGTTATATTACAGACAGATAACAGTTAAATAATAATTTACACATACACTTGCGATAATTCACAGAAATATAGGCATGTTTGTCTGGTGAGAAAAACTCACCTGAAGGCTGCAGAAAAAATTTGATTCAAAACGAAAATCCACCGGAAAAGAAACGAACAGAGAGTAACGATCAAATATCCCGGATGTCACGCCTAGATTCAAATCTATAACAAGATCCAAATACCGGATACGTGACTTTAGAAATTTACGGTCAAAGCAAAAATTAAAAATAGGACGAGAATTAGTTCGACTTGCTCGACCACTCCACTGGGTATACTATCAAAACATAACGAAACTTTTCCTACCCATTACTGAACCATGCCATTTCAAAAATCAAGGTAAAATTTACCTAAAGGCCATCTAAAACAAAATGGTGAAGTTTTTCTCCTATAGGCCGTGATATATGCATGTACAAGTGCATCCAATACTCTACTACCTACAGGCTTATGCACTGTCCCACCCAACTATAAAGCATATTGCAGTTATACGCTTTTATATGCAACTAAACATTTCCACCTAACATCTTCTTTGTTATCTGAAGTATTACAGGCTTTCTCCCTTTTTTTTTCAACCTAATCTTGTATATATATATATATATATATATATTTATAAAACATGCACGGATACATCATTTCTTCTTTAAAATTTTTACTATCATCAACGAATAACTACCCAAGTCAGTTACCTAAAACACGGTCAAGATTTCACTAAAAGCCTGCCTATATGATATGCCTATATGCAACTGAAGGCTCACTCACTATGTCAACATGTTATATTCTGATGAACCCTGAAAACTCTCTTTCTCTCCCTCTGTTATATTCTTCTTTACTCTCGTTTTATATTTATTTATTTATTTATTTTTCTTTATTTTTTTTTAAACATGTCTAACATCCTATGCAAAACAAAACTCACGCAACTCTCTGCCTACAACTTGCGTCTCTCTGATATCTACTGTTACAAGATGGTAAAGCATGCACAGATCATTAATGATACGTACATCCAGAATAACACTTACTACATCATAACTACACTAATTCCATAACCTAGCTTCCTACAGGTTATTGACCTGACTTGAATGAATTTGCAAGGTAATGCATTTCTCTTAAGACCTCATCATCAACACACATATCCACTGCTACTAGAAACAAGGTTTTTTTTCAAAATATATGTCTCGTAGGAAACTTGGCTGAGCACTAGAGTGGTAGTCAGGGTTGGAGTGGCCGAGCCAAAAGATGGGAAAGCAAAGGAAAAAAAAAACTGAAGAAGGAAAACGGAGAGGATGCAAAAGAAGAAGAGGAATAGTAATATTACCTGATAGAAGCTTTTCTCCTTGTGGATGATGTTATGCAAGATGAGGAGATAAAATACGAACCAGGCTAATATATTTATAGAGGGGAGAGTTTGCTTTAGATGCAAGAAAACATATATACGTGAAGAAAATCAAAAGGGCTTGGTACAAAAATGGCAACATATCTTGGCATGCCTAAACAATTGATTGATAAAGTAAAATTTCGTACGTTCAAAAGTTTGAATGTGAATACCTTGGCAAGAGATTGAAAAAAAAACGGCAGCATTGATAGAAGATTGAACGTTTTGCAGATAAAGAATTGATTTGAGGCGAAATCAATGGAAAAAGAAAAAGCAAGCAGAGCTCAGTGATTTATTTCCAGTTTTTATCTTGTTTGAATGGATAAGGCTCGTGTGATTTTAGGGACCACGGTTAGCAATTAGATTTGATTTTATATGCGTGATATTCATTGCCAGTTTATGAGTTTTGATTTCAACATTTTTTTTTATTTGATAGTTGCGTGATTGTAGATTGAAGAAACGACATTTGGAAGAACTGATATTAGGCAAGAGATTGATTTTAGGCAAAAGATATTTGGATGAAAAGGTATATACAAAAGTTTAAAATAAATTTTGACAGTTAAAACAAAAGTAAGTTTGTTATAAAAATCACTAACTGATATTTTAATCGATAAATATATTTAAATATGATTTTTACTTTATATGCGTGATTATAGGAACGAAAAATTTTATCTTGCAAAATAAAGGCAGTGGAAACAGAGAGATATAAATAGGAATGTGAGAATTTGAAAAGATAGGCAAGGTTAAATTTGAATGCATGAGTTGATTTTAGGCAATCAAATATATAGGTCCATTTAGGTTGCGTGAATAAATGAATACAGTGACATGCTCAAGAAACAAAAAGGTAAGAGGCAAATGCTAAAAATGTTAAAAGAATAAAATTTTGTGTCACGCGCAAAGGAATGCAAAATTGATTTTCTCTCAAATGATATATGCGTGATTTAAGAAGAAATATATGGTATGTTTAAATCAAAAAATGGAAGAGTTGATTATTATCATTATATTTTAAAGAACAGTTACAAACAGATTTGAACGTTTCTTTTTTTTTTAAATTCAGATTTGCGTGCTTTTTTTTTTTGATGCCTGGATATGCACGTTATTCCTCTGGATTTGAGATAAGGCTTGCGAAAATATTAATTGCCAGTTATACAAAGCCTTGGATTCTATACTTTATATGCGTGATTAAAGCAAGCGTTGATTTTGTATACAGACCATTGATACGATATTTTAAATACATATCGATGTTGAAATATGATTTTTAAAATACGCCAACTGACGTAATATAAAACACCCAAAGTTATATAAAAATAACGTTTTTAATTTATACGTTTATTTTGTTACTTATACCATAAATTTTTACGCGTCCTTTAAACGCGAAATTTAACAGTTCATTAATACACTAAATCCTTCAAAATTATTACTTAAAAACCTTAATTGGTTTTCACATATTATATATATATATATATATACAAAATTCCTTTTATTAAAATTCAAATGGAGTTGTCTTTTAACAAAATTAACCGTTTCACAACTTTAAATTTCCATATTTAGTATTTTAAGGAAATGATTTAAATCAAATTATATATGTATATAAATTGGGAAGTAAATTTTACTGGAAAGAGAAAAATAACGGATTAAAATTCTATACGTTTTCTTATATATAATCTTATATATATATATATATATACATATAGTATTTATTCCCTAAATTTACGTGCCCTTTTTAACGCGTAATTTCCCAATTCATTTATACACAAAAAAAATTCAAAATTCTAACCATGCTGAGACTCGAACTCTTGACCTGTCGTGAATAGCCCAGATGTTTTAACCACCTAAGCTATTAATGTTTTCTTAATTAAAACTTGATTTTGCTAGACATTAAGTTATTTACCATCTTCGACAAAACCCCAAATTTCCAAATTAAAGTTGATTCTTAACCATGTCAAAATTTCAGAGATCTTATTATTTAATTAAAAATTTGGTCAATTGTTTTTTTTATATTTTTAATCACTTTAAATAAACCCTAAAGTTTTTTTTTTAGAAAAATACAAGTGAAAAATACTTGTTAAAAAAATTGGGCTGTTACACTCTCCCCCACTCAGAACTTTTCGTCCTCGTAAAGGAAGAAGGTAGGTGAATAGGAACAACCTGAAAGAAAACTAAATTGAAACTTAAATTAGAACCATTAATCTAAACAATAAAAATTCAATTTTAAATTAATCATTGATTTCATCTATTTATACTTAAAATTTTAACATTTATTTATGTACATATTTACTTGTATAATATCCCTACACTAAAAAAAAGAAAAATCATTCATTTTTTTTTCTTTCTCCAATTTTTTTCACACGGTATTATAACATTCTAATTTAAAATGTTTAATTTTAGTCCAAATTTGAAATGGTAATTTAACTTTATTATTAAAGTAAATTTACCATTTCCCAAAATAAACCAAATTCCCCATTTAGTTTCTTCTTTATTCCAAACTATAATTAAATTTATTTTTCTCAATATTTTTCTCATCTATGTCAAATATTTTTCTCAATATCTAAACTATATAAATTCAATTTAAATTAATTAATATTCAATAATTGATTTAATTCATTTGATTTTTACAGAAGTTAAATCAATCTTAACTATTTCCAAATTAATTATCTTATTATCCAATTATTTTCTAAAATCTGAAATTTGTATAGTCATTTATCATAATCATCTTTATTCAACAAATTTAATTCTTCTTTATTCCAGATTATTATTAAATATATTCTACTTAATATATCTTATCGCACATATTAAGTAGATTATATTTAATATAACTATTCCAATATATTTCTAAATTTCCTTTAACACCATTTGATATTGTATGTTATTCAATTATTATTTTATTTCTATTTACCTCTATTTGTCTTGTTGTAACTGAAACTTTAAGTGTATAACATTTTTTATAACCACTCAAATTTTTATTTATAAAATCCTTTTATATTATACATTATCCAATTACATAGTTAATTTCTGAATGATTTAGGTAAGTTATATTGGCATGCAATTTATACAAGTAAAATTTTCCAACTATATTATTCAAGTTTAAATATTCATTCCAAATTTGACTTTATTTTATCATTAGAATCACCTTTTAACATAAATTTATGAATTAAATTTCCAATTAACTTCAAACCCTTTAGAGATAAATAAATACATACATATAGTATATGTCAAATCAAATTTAAATCATATATCTATATATATTATAAATTAAGTCATATTTTAGAAATTCAAATTAATTAAAATTTTGAAGCAAAACTACATCGTGGTCTCTTTACTTCGATACACGAAAATGAATGTCGATGATGTTGTACTCCTCCCCGAAATTATTTTCTAGCGACAAAGAGAAGAGCACTGATTTTTAAAACTTTAAAATTCTTTGGAAACAAATTTATATTCGAAAATAATTTAAATAATAATATATCCTTTTAAGACTTTAAACACAAGGTTTGAAACTATCAGATATTAAATTCTTAAATTCTTGTTTTAAATCCATTTCTGTTTCCAAATAAATTTATAACCATGTTTTATAGTCCAATTATTTATTAAGACAAAACCAATGGTTTACAAAACTATAAATAAAATCAAACATTATTATCTCTAAACAACTAGTTAAATTCTGAAAATTATACTTATATATATAATATTAGATTTTTCCCAAATATAGGAATAAATTTTTTTCAAAACAAGGATAGAGATTCAAATTTTGAAGGACTCAAATTAAAGAGAATTTTGATTTAAAGATAAGTTGGAATCAGAAGATCCGATGGTTAAATAACAGAATAAGAAACCAGATAAGTTTATATAAATCGCGGGCAACCTTAATCTGGTCAACCGTGACTTAAAGAGTCAGATCGATGTGAATTTTCTGGGGTAAATCTACATTCGATCTGAAGAGATAGAGTTCAGAATAACCAAAGATACTAGTATCTAAACCGAGGATAAATATAAATCTCCGGTGAATCAATGCTAGTTGTAAAGGAGTTTCACCGCTATATTAGAATATTGGCGAAACCGCCAATTCACTATAAAGATCATCCTAAGTGGAGTTATGGGATACTCCCGAATCGAAAGAAAAATAAATAGTGAGGGACACGAATGAACTTCGGAACCGCAGGGAACGTTCCAAAATTCAAAAAGGAAGAGATTCAAGCTCGAATGAAAGTGATTCTGTAAATCAAATTTACCATACATTCTAAGTTTTGCCTAGAGCCAAAGCTCTGATACCAGATGTAACGACCCGGTGTTTTCAACCATTCACATCCGCACATGTCGGACTTGAATTGTTCGAAATACCGCGTTGTAAAAATAAATTTGGCAGAACTCAGAATACGCAGTAAATAATTAATCACAGAATCACAGACACAGAATCAGAATACTCGCAGCGGAATTTAAAAATACTTAGTGGTTCATGAAGCCACTATAAATATTCTTACTCAAGTAAAATTTACATAGTCTTAAATCCAAATATAGTTTTAACTTATCAGTAAACAGTCCAAATGTCCACTAGTCTTGATTTCAAAATTTTAGATAAAGAACTGGAAAGGAAGTTTGCCAGCAGCTTGAAAGTGATCTACAGAAATCCTAGCTCCGGGATGAAAACTGAACTGCAACTCAGGCTGACCCGAGCGTAAAATAAAACATAAACACTCGAGTCAGGACATACATACTTATATAGTGTAAGCTAATTCAAGTGTACTGTAATATAGAGCAAGTAACTTAAAGGATGCTTGGGACCGCCCATCCTCTAAGGATCCGTTAAACTATTTACTATGTAGTATATTGCGCTATTATAATAGTGTCTAATTGTAAAATAAACTTACTTTTTAATAGCGTTAAGGGGTTACCCATATAGCCCTTAACACAAATAATGCCAATAGTCTATACAGTACCGTAATACCTCCTGATCGGGAAGCTACCAGAGGATACTCCATAGGTACGACACAAATAGAAACTCGTAGGAGGCTCGCTATGGTAGGTGACACGGCACAACTAGGCAATGCCAGGGTAGATATACCAATTGCTATCCGGACCGGTGGAAACGCGTAGCCGCAGTTACCGCCCACCTCGAACAACACTCCCAAATCAAAGGTGCGCACCAAAACAATCACAGGAGTAATAGAATGGCATACGAAGAAGTGCGTTCGATCAGATGTGCTACCTCATTAATCCGAGAATCGCTCCTGTTTTAGCCACCTTATGCCAACTCACGGGAGTCGGGTCCACGTATTTACCTTAAAGGAACCGTCACCACCATCCTACTTCATTCTGGGATCTCCACCGCGTACACGGTTAGTCAAAGTGGTTTTCGGTATCGACAGAGAGTATGTCCATATCCGATCCCGGTCTCTTTGCCAACCAAGCGTTATTATAACCCGTGGTTACAGTTTAAAATGGTATTCGTACTTTAAAATCAAAATATATCTCAAATTCCTTCAATATCAAATATTGATTTAAACTTCCCACTTTATACATACTTTTTAAATTTATTCAGTTTATTTGGAATTTATTGCCTTTACCAAATTTTAAAGTTAAATTCTTCCTTTAAATCCATCAAAAAATCAATTTCTTAAAAAATTTCTAATTTCATATTAAATTCCAAAATTTACACCTTTTTCCCAAAATTAATTTCCATACATTTTAAAACAATCAAATTCCAGTTTCTACAGCACTTATGAAATGCTACCTAAAGTTTATGGGTTAAACAGTCCAATTTTAAAAGACAGCATTTAAATGCTGTAATAGGTTATTAACTTATCAATTTAGTTTAAATTCCAAATACAACTTATTATCAATTATTTCTTAACTGAAATCTCATCTTAACAAAAATCCAGAATTTTTCCAAATAAGTTATATTTATTTATTTAAAATCTTAACTCATTCAAAAATCATTTTTAAATCTTTATAAAAATCCTTTAAATACATTAAACCACAATATTTTAAACTTCCATTTAAAAATAATTTTAAAATATTTCAGAAAAATATTATAGGAACCACGGGTCTGTATAAAATTTTCTAGCCTAGGTCAAGTGATACGGATTTATATCATTTCAATCCGCAATTTTTACAAACCCCGGGTTCTATCATTTCAAACCCGCAATCCCAAGTTAAAATTAAACAGTTAACTGAATAAATGCATAATAATCATCGTTTTAGGCCTATCATTTCAGCCTTAACGATTTAAATTTATAGGGAACTTGCACTGATGATTTAAATCAGTAAATAAACATTTAACAATATAACTGCAGAAATATTACAACAGATAAATAACTGATGAGGTGTCAATTTAAATGGAGTTTAACATCCTACGTTATATTACAGACAGATAACAGTTAAATAATAATTTACACATACACTTGCGATAATTCACAGAAATATAGGCATGTTTGTCTGGTGAGAAAAACTCACCTGAAGGCTGCAGAAAAAGTTTGATTCAAAACGAAAATCCACCGGAAAAGAAAAGAACAGAGAGTAACGATCAAATATCCCGGATGTCACGCCTAGATTCAAATCTATAACAAGATCCAAATACCAGATACGTGACTTTCGAAATTTACGGTCAAAGCAAAAATTAAAAATACGACGAGAATTAGTTCGACTTGCTCGACCACTCCACTGGGTATACTATCAAAACATAACGAAACTTTTCCTACCCATTACTGAACCATGCCATTTCAAAAATCAAGGTAAAATTTACCTAAAGGCCATCTAAAACAAAATGGTGAAGTTTTTCTCCTATAGGCCGTGATATATGCATGTACAAGTGCATCCAATACTCTACTAGCTACAGGCTTATGCACTGTCCCACCCAACTATAAAGCATATTGCAGTTATATGCTTTTATATGCAACTAAACATTTCCACCTAACATCTTCTCTGTTATCTGAAGTATTACAGGCTTTCTCCCTTTTTTTTCAATCTAATCTTATATATATATATATATATATATATATTTATAAAACATGCACGGATACATCATTTCTTCTTTAAAATTTTTACTATCATCAACGAATAACTACCCAAGTCAGTTACCTAAAACACGGTCAAGATTTCACTAAAAGCCTGCCTATATGATATGCCTATATGCAACTGAAGGCTCACTCACTATGTCAACATGTTATATTCTGATGAACCCTGAAAACTCTCTTTCTCTCCCTCTGTTATATTCTTCTTTACTCTCGTTTTATATTTATTTATTTATTTATTTTTCTTTATTTTTTTTTAAACATGTCTAACATCCTATGCAAAACAAAACTCACGCAACTCTCTGCCTACAACTTGCGTCTCTCTGATATCTACTGTTACAAGATGGTAAAGCATGCACAGATCATTAATGATACGTACATCCAGAATAACACTTACTACATCATAACTACACTAATTCCATAACCTAGCTTCCTACAGGTTATTGACCTGACTTGAATGAATTTGCAAGGTAATGCATTTCTCTTAAGACCTCATCATCAACACACATATCCACTGCTACTAGAAACAAGGTTTTTTTTCAAAATATATGTCTCGTAGGAAACTTGGCTGAGCACTAGAGTGGTAGTCAGGGTTGGAGTGGCCGAGCCAAAAGATGGGAAAGCAAAGGAAAAAAAAAACTGAAGAAGGAAAACGGAGAGGATGCAAAAGAAGAAGAGGAATAGTAATATTACCTGATAGAAGCTTTTCTCCTTGTGGATGATGTTATGCAAGATGAGGAGATAAAATACGAACCAGGCTAATATATTTATAGAGGGGAGAGTTTGCTTTAGATGCAAGAAAACATATATACGTGAAGAAAATCAAAAGGGCTTGGTACAAAAATGGCAACATATCTTGGCATGCCTAAACAATTGATTGATAAAGTAAAATTTCGTACGTTCAAAAGTTTGAATGTGAATACCTTGGCAAGAGATTGAAAAAAAAACGGCAGCATTGATAGAAGATTGAACGTTTTGCAGATAAAGAATTGATTTGAGGCGAAATCAATGGAAAAAGAAAAAGCAAGCAGAGCTCAGTGATTTATTTCCAGTTTTTATCTTGTTTGAATGGATAAGGCTCGTGTGATTTTAGGGACCACGGTTAGCAATTAGATTTGATTTTATATGCGTGATATTCATTGCCAGTTTATGAGTTTTGATTTCAACATTTTTTTTTATTTGATAGTTGCGTGATTGTAGATTGAAGAAACGGCATTTGGAAGAACTGATATTAGGCAAGAGATTGATTTTAGGCAAAAGATATTTGGATGAAAAGGTATATACAAAAGTTTAAAATAAATTTTGACAGTTAAAACAAAAGTAAGTTTGTTATAAAAATCACTAACTGATATTTTAATCGATAAATATATTTAAATATGATTTTTACTTTATATGCGTGATTATAGGAACGAAAATTTTTATCTTGCAAAATAAAGGCAGTGGAAACAGAGAGATATAAATAGGAATGTGAGAATTTGAAAAGATAGGCAAGGTTAAATTTGAATGCATGAGTTGATTTTAGGCAATCAAATATATAGGTCCATTTAGGTTGCGTGAATAAATGAATACAGTGACATGCTCAAGAAACAAAAAGGTAAGAGGCAAATGCTAAAAATGTTAAAAGAATAAAATTTTGTGTCACGCGCAAAGGAATGCAAAATTGATTTTCTCTCAAATGATATATGCGTGATTTAAGAAGAAATATATGGTATGTTTAAATCAAAAAATGGAAGAGTTGATTATTATCATTATATTTTAAAGAACAGTTACAAAGAGATTTGAACGTTTCTTTTTTTTTAAATTCAGATTTGCGTGCTTTTTTTTTTGATGCCTGGATATGCACGTTATTCCTCTGGATTTGAGATAAGGCTTGCGAAAATATTAATTGCCAGTTATACAAAGCCTTGGATTCTATACTTTATATGCGTGATTAAAGCAAGCGTTGATTTTGTATACAGACCATTGATACGATATTTTAAATACATATCGATGTTGAAATATGATTTTTAAAATACGCCAACTGACGTAACATAAAACACCCAAAGTTATATAAAAATAACGTTTTTAATTTATACGTTTATTTTGTTACTTATACCATAAATTTTTACGCGTCCTTTAAACGCGAAATTTAACAGTTCATTAATACACTAAATCCTTCAAAATTATTACTTAAAAAACTTAATTGGTTTTCACATATTATATATATATATATACAAAATTCCTTTTATTAAAATTCAAATGGAGTTGTCTTTTAACAAAATTAACCGTTTCACAACTTTAAATTTCCATATTTAGTATTTTAAGGAAATGATTTAAATCAAATTATATATGTATATAAATTGGGAAGTAAATTTTACTGGAAAGAGAAAAATAACGGATTAAAATTCTATACGTTTTCTTATATATAATCTTATATATATATATATATAGTATTTATTCCCTAAATTTACGTGCCCTTTTTAACGCGTAATTTCCCAGTTCATTTATACACAAAAAAAATTCGAAATTCTAACCATGCTGAGACTCGAACTCGTGACCTGTCGTGAATAGCCCAGATGTTTTAACCACCTAAGCTATTAATGTTTTCTTAATTAAAACTTGATTTTGCTAGACATTAAGTTATTTACCATCTTCGACAAAACCCCAAATTTCCAAATTAAAGTTGATTCTTAACCATGTCAAAATTTCAGAGATCTTATTATTTAATTAAAAATTTGGTCAATTGTTTTTTTTATATTTTTAATCACTTTAAATAAACCCTAAAGTTTTTTTTTTAGAAAAATACAAGTGAAAAATACTTGTTAAAAAAATTGGGCTGTTACATGTATGGACGAATGCTATTAGTACATTGTCATTGGAGGACAATGAGCATTCTAAGTGGAAATTTTTAAAAAGGTAATCATTGCCTCTAGCCTCATCAATCGGGAATGACTGAAAAGCAGGGGAGATGCAGCAAGGCTAAGTGGGTCGCACCCAATTAGGGTATGTTTATCACCTTTCTAGATACCCTCGGATATTATTATTAAGATACATGGAAGGAGCTCGAAAAGGGAGGGAACACCGAAGGAGATAGCATATTCGGTCTATCTAGGATAGGGGTAGTCTGGTCTTGTATTGCAGGGGTTCTCGACGTGGTCCTCAGTGCACTGTTTCTAGACGTGTACTGTGACAGGTGGTACCCCAGTGCATGGTCATTCGCATGGATTCCAGTCTCTAATACGTGCCTTTATGGTTTTGGTTGTAGAGCCCAGTATGCTACAATTTGATTAATGTAACAATTTCAGCTATTTGAATAAGTATTTGTACTTAGACGCTATTATAATATCAGTAGATTTGATATAAATTTTTTGGTTATCGTAAGGTAAAAACCCATCATGTTTAGTTGTGGCGTGGTCTTACAAGACTGACTCGGGTGTTATTTTATTATAATGCTCGGGTCAGGCCAAGTATTACAGATACATGATAAGATACTATGGAGCTTAGGAGACGAGCTGGATGATGAAGATGTATTATATGTATTTGATTTTATTCCGCCGTGTATTGTAGGCTGCATATCCAGCATTGTGAGGACAAGCTACTATACTATCTGGTGTTGTGTATTGATGTGTTGTACTCTGATGAGGTAATGTATAAATAATAGTTATGGTCCTTTTTATATAAAGACCAGTAGTTATTTATTATATATTGTTCCATTGCGATTGTGAGATTCTGCGTTGTTGTTTCTATTTTCTTCTTCTACCTCTTCTTCTTTCTCTTATGATCTGGTATTTTTGGCATTCGATTGCTCGGCATGTAATATAGTGAATGTATTAATGTTGATTTTTGGGCGTCGAAAAATCCGGGTCGTCACACTTGGTAGAAAATACCAGATCATAAGAGAAAGAAGAAAAAGGTAGAAGAAGAAAATAGAAATAACAATGCAAAATCTCACAATCGCGGCGGAAAATCGACATAAATACATTAATTGTATTACGTGGCGAGCAATTGAATGCCGAAAAATACCAGATCTTAAGAGAAAGAAGAAAAAGGTAGAAGAAGAAAATAGAAATAACTATACAGTATCTCACAATCGCAGCGGAACAATATATAATAGATAACAAAGGGTCTTTATACAAAAAGAACTATTACTGTTATTTATGCATTACATCGTCTGAGTAAAACACAATCAATTACTCAATACTGGACAGTTATAATAACTTGTCCTTACAAATGCTGAATATACAGCCTATAGTACACAGCGGGATAAAAATCAAGTACGTATGATACGTCTTCGTCATCCAGCCTGTCTTCTGAGCTGCATAGCATCCTATCCTTAATCTGTAATACTCGGTCTAACCCAAGCATTATAATAAAATAACACCCGAGTCAGTCTGAAAACCAGCGTGAGAAAACACATTCAAATTGAATTATTAAAGTTATCAAAATCCTTTGAAAATTAAAGGTATCTCGTAAGACCATGCCACACATAAACACGACAGATTTTAACCTTACGATAACCAAAACACTTTTTATCAAAATCATCTAATATTATAATAGTGTCTAAGTACAAATACTTATTAAAATAGCTGAAATTGTTACATTAATTAAATTCTAGCATACTAGGCTCTATAACCAAAACCGTAAAGGCACGTATTGGAGAATGGATTCCATACGAATGATTAGGCACTGGGGTACTTCACTGCTCCATCTTCGGCTCTAAGCTCTAGTTTTCACTTCAAAAACATACTCGTTAGATCGAAGTGGTTTTCGTACAACTTATCTGATCCCGGTCTCTTCGAAACAACGTTCGATACTTCCAGTAAACTCAACCCTGGTTCTTTAGAAAATAAATAGATGAAAATAAGATGGGAGATCACATTCATACCGTTAGTGGATGGATTTTCTTATCATCGTCCTACAAGAACGAAATGAGTTTATATGTACAGTATAACACCTCGAATGATAACTGTACCACATAATTTCCTTGTTTCTTCTAGATATCCCCAATTTATATTTTGGGTTCAGATTTGATAGTCTGTTATTTAACTATCAAATGACGATCATTCAACCAAATATTTCCCTTTGCACTAAAACACTAAATCTCTTTTTAATTTAATTTATAATAAATTAAATCTCTTATTAATATTCACATACTTAACTTATCGAAGTAAGTACGTTTACTAACCATTCTTTGAAAATATTTGAAATTTTTAAAAAAAATATGGAACGCGCCACGCAGTATCAACCATGGGTTCACAACTCAATGGTTATGTCTCTATCCCAGAGAAATTCAAAACATAACTATAGGTACTCACTACCACCGATTTCGCCATAAAGCAAACCATTACTTCCCGAAAACTTTGTTTAATAATTCCCTTGAAAATAACAATTATAAAATTCCTATATAAATTTCCAAGTTTTAATTTAGGTAAATATTTTTTAAATAAAAGTTATTATATAGAATATTAATATCGAATAATTTATCCTTTAAAAATAGTAATAATACTGATTAATTCTTAAATAATAATTGACTTAATATAAATTAACTTAATTAATAATTAAATACACCTAAAACAATTTAGAACAACAAAATAATAAGTTTTCTAAAATATTCTTAAACACTTTTAAATTTTTTAGTTCATACTTAAATAAATCCTCCTTTTTAATATAAACTTAACTTCTCAATAAAAAAAATATTTTCAATTCCAATATAACCAGTCCACATTTATAAATCCCTCTTGATTTATTCCCAATTTGATTTACGTCTCAATTCCATAAATTCCTTTTTTATTTTCTTTCCAAATTTCGAACTTTTATTATCGGTTTTTAAAAATACCAAATCTAAGCCAAAACTACCCTAGCATTCAATAAATTCAAATCGCACTATAATCTACCACAGATTATTTAAACAGATCACATATCAATATATATAAAATTTAGTTCAACATTTTTGAGAATTCAATTAGATCCCTCCAACCTGTTTCATAGCATCCACCGATGTTAATACAATATAAAAAAATACCAATCTCAATTCGAAGGGGATATCGCGGTATATAAGGTCATCCGCTATTATACGGGGCGCATAGGGTCTCGTCCGCTATACATATGCAGGAATATCAATCACTCCAATATATATACACTACTATATATAACATCGCATTCAACTGATAAAAATATATCAATTCAACCAATCAATCAATAATTAAATTTAACCATTTAAAATTAGTTATAATAAACCAAAATTGAGTAAGATCACCTTGATTTTAAATTTGTCGCTTCCGCATTCCGTAACTCAACCAAGTTGACTCCATAGCAAAGATTGCCATATTACGGACCTAACGTGACTGACCGGATCGAATTTCAATTTAAAATGAATGGGATATTATTTTTACAAGCATTTGAATTTTTATAAAACAAATTTATAAGTTAAATCTTTTTTTTTTGAAAGAATCCTTACCACTGAAAATCGGCCCGGCCCATTTCCCCTATCTTCTTCTCCCCTTCGAACGTGCACAAGACCAAGAACCCAACCCAAGCGTGCACAAGACCCACTGATGCGGAGCCACACTTGTCGAAATTTAATTTTGTCTTCGCCATCGATTTCCTCTCATTGAGCATGACCTTCCCAAATCCACTAACTCGAGCTCGGCCTTCCCAAGACAATCGCGACCATGCCTTACTCGACGCCGACCGTACACAGTCGCACGATCCAAATTACATTGAGCTTCACCAAAACATGGGTGCCACCTCTCCTCCTCCTCCTCAAGAATATGTTCCCACCCTCCACTTCTAACATCGTCGATCCAATCAGAGGAAAATCCAAGCCTTAGCTGCAAATCTAAGCCGCCTCCATTGTCGAGAAATCATCAGAAGCTCACGTCGTGCCTCATTGTGCTCTATGCTTCGAACTCCACATCACACGCCACCACCTGTGGTTGCTTTCTCCTTTGTCGCGAGAAACTGCCTTCATTTTTTTTGATCTGAACGATTGAGTTCGGTCATGTCTGTACGAGTTGAAACAAAAGGGAAGAGATGGAAGATAAGAAGGTGGCATGTTTGAAAAGGAAGGGTACAATGAAAAGATAGCGTATACAGCTGAAGGGAAAAATTGATATAACGATATACATATATATATATATTAATTAATTTTCAAAATGTCTCGGTTTACGTAACTTAAAATCACAAACTTCTATTGAGGCATGCTGCTAGGAATTTATAATGTTATACCCCTATTCCAGACGCAATGAAAAAGGTTTCAAATCCTAATTCGATCGTATGGAGAAGATAATTTTTTGGACCCAACTATTATATTGAATTTTCGATATAAATTTCAGCGTATTTATATTTCGTATGACCAAACGATAACTCCAAACACTACGAAATTTGAAATCCAATAAAAATACACTTTTACAGATCCAATATAACTGGTTTCTTTGAAATCAAGACTGTGTCTCGGAATGCTATTTTTAAATGTCAATTTAAACGATATATTTTTAAAACTGTATAAATCACTTCTAAATTCAATTTTAAAAAGTTTTGTTATCTTCATTATTATTAATATAAATTTTATAAGCCTTTAAATTATTTTTATCAAGCCTAAAACTAAAGGTTCAATAATTTAACTAATATTAAAATTTTAAATTCACTAATTAAATAATCCAATATATCGTTATATTTGAAATTCAAGTTAAAAATTAACTTTTAAATATTCAAAATTAATTAAATATTCCGATTTCAAATAACTAAAATTTTGGGTCGTAACATATCCTTAATCAGAAATTAATTGGTATCAAACCCTTTTAAATAACAATTAACTAATAATTAATAAAACAATAAATAAATTAGTCCTTAGTTAAATACGTAATTAATGATTAACTTTAATTACTTTACTAGTCATGATAAACTTAATTTATTAACAGTTAAGTATAAACAACCATTATTAACTACTATTTTAGTGCTAATTACCTTAATTAATTAATTAATCATTAAATAAATAATTACTTATAAAACTTACCGATTACCTTCAATTAACTTAATTAAAATTAGAAAAGCATTTATTATAACATTTTAAGGGTAAACACTTAAATTTTATAAATTAGTTCGTTTTTAACGAACTATACGTACATTTCCTTTAAAACATAAGAACGAACTTTTTGAAATCTGATTTCTAATTTAAAAAAACTTTAGCTTTGAACCGTTATTTCCTTTAAAACATAAAAATGAACTTTTGGAAGCAAAACTAATGTTTAGAACTTGAAAACATTTCACTTTTGAAAACAAATTCGAACCTTGTAGATTTCTACGTCGCATTTGGTCAACTAATTGCTGACTTCATGTCACGAACCCATATGCAACAAATAACTCACTTCAAACACCATACCATAAGATATATTATAACATTAACATAAGCGATAATAATTTTTTCACAATCACAAACTAACTTTTTCCCAAAATGCAAGATAGGGACTTTCTTCCTACTCAAACTTCGGCATACACAACTATCTCCAAATCATCACATAATCAAGAACACATTATATACAACATTCATACACCAATATACATCATAAATTTTCTAAATTTAATAACGTTAATTAATTGTTTAAAAGGTGTTAACTTTACTCACCAAAATGTGCTAAAACAAGGTCGAACTTCACTAGAATTCGAACACGACCTAAATGAGCCTCCTAACTTTGGAATTTTTAAACTTTGGGTGCTAAAGTGGGTCGATATGGCTTGGAATAGGGGGTTTGGTAGGCTTGGCAAGCAAAAAAATGAGGTGATGGGGTGTTATTTTGGTGGTTATGAAGCTTAGAAGTGGATAGAAGTGATTTAGAGTTGTTTTGTAGCGGTTTAGTATATTTTGAACTAGTTTCTTCTTGAAATATTTTTCTAAGAATTAGAATGGAAAAGAGCAAGACAAAAATAAATAAAGAAAATGGAGAATGGAATGTAAATGAATTTTGGTGAAGATAGTGGGGTATTTATAGGCTAAGAAAATAGGTAAAATATTAAACTACCCTTTTGTATTAAATAATATATATGCATGCATGCTACACCATACCCCTCCACCTTCCTGGCACACGTTGCCCCTCTACCTCTCTAAATCATGCAAGTAAAGCCATGTATCTGTACATGAGGTAAGGAGGTATGTAAGTATAAGTATAAAAGAGAGAGAGAGTGTGTGTGTGTGTGTGTTTATATTTTAACCATAACTTGTCATTTCATGATTATATATATATATATATATATATATATACAGGTTAATATATTTTTAAGTGAGCTTCATTATCACTAATTACATCATTTAAATGTGTGTGCATGGTGCACAAACGTGCACAATGTTTCCGACAACTTTCCCGTGTCGAAAGGTCGAAATTTCGAAAAATGTTCTTCGGTCACATTTTTTATTTTTCTATGAACTATCTATATTGATAAACAAATTTTTGGAAACTATTTTATCATCATTAATAACTAATTAAAATAGGTTTATTTTTTAATAAAAATCCATTTATTCATTATTAAAATACATTTAAATAACCTATGTTAAAGTGGTAAAATTCCGGGTTGTTGCAATAAACTATCTTAACATGGTGTGTGCCTGTATACATGCATACACATATTTTCTCGTTAAATATATCAACATATAGGATAAATGCAGGTTTATTTGTTAAAAATATATATACATAACATATAAAAAGATACCTTTTTTCAACTCAAAGTACTTAGTGCATGGCATGAATAATTGGATGAGAGTGGGAGGAGGAGTACAAGTGAGGTCGGAAATGGTGGAGGTGGGATAGTGGTGCATGCATACATATATATTTATTTATAAGCACTTGTATCATTTGAATTATTTTCCTAAATCTATATATACCCATTCCATTCATGTTTCTCATTTTACAACCTCCATCTTCATTTTGAAACTTCCTAAGAGTTTGAATAAACATCCATGGCTTCCTTTTCATATAATATAAAGTAAGAAAAAAAAATCACTCTTTTCGCTAAAATCTCCTCTTTAGTTCATTAGAACACTTCTACAAGCCATTCTACACATACTCTTCCAAAATACAAGAAAACAAAAACCCCTTAGTCTATGTGGCCGAGCCTAAACGCTACATGGCTGAGCCCAAACACATTATGGCCGAGTCCATTTAAAGTGTCCAAGCATCCAAAGTTTTAATTTTTGCAAGTTCCTAAGTTGTTTTCAAGTTTTAGCAAAGTTTGACTTGAATTAGTAAGCTACGGTGAGTAAAACTCTTATTTTTAAAAAAGAAAATAACTTGAATTTGATGAACAATATGTTATGAAAATATAGTGCTGATTATGTTGAAATATCCTGTTGTTTTGATGACATATGATTATAAGTTTGTGTTTGAGCTTGGATTTGTGATTTGGATGTTAAATGATATGTTTGGATTTGGATATGTGAAAGGTTGGTTATGATGTGATGGTAGTGTGTTTATGAAACAAAACCAAGTGTATGTGATGTAATAGTTGTGAAGTTAGCACCTTGAAAAGTCCCTAAGGACTTGAGATCCGTTTTGAAAATAAAAGCTTGTTTTTTTTAGTTTTGTCTTTTGTAAATGTTTTCCAAGTTTTTCACCTTATGTTTAAGTTTTCAAAAATCTTCCACGTGTGTTTCAAACATGCAACAGCTAGAGCTAAAGTGATGTTTTCATCTAGAAATCAGTTCTAGCGAATTGTGCCCATAACGATTGTCGTTATGGATGCAGTTCGGAAAATTTCATGATTTCAAGTTTTAAAGTGTTTTCTTTTGGATTGTTTTTGAAAAATCATTTCAAATAAATTAAGTAAGTCAAAGGTTTAACTTTTAAATATTTAATAATTTAATTTATGAATTAAGGTAATTATTAATTAATTAATTAAGTAATTAGGGCAAGTAATTAGAGTTCAAGAAATTATTAACCAAGTAATTATTTTTAATGAAGGAATTATTGAATAATGATTAATTAAGATAAAAGGAAATTAGTTTTTACTTAATCAAGTATATTTACTTTAATTAATTATTTAATTAGAGTTAGTTATTTAATTAATTATTATTGAGTTAAAGGTTAATTATCCACTTAATTTGGATTTACTTCTAAAATAAATGTTATTTAATTAAAGTTTAATTATAACTAAAATTTTGATTTAATTAAGATTAATTAAATTTTATTTGAGTTTTAAACTTATGATTTAATTAAAGCTTATTTATTTTAAAGTTTTCTTTCAAAACTCCATCGGTTATTTGTTTTAACAAACCTTCTTGTTTTAAGTAAATTGTTTTAAAAATAGAGGATCTCTTGTCCATGCTATTAAGTAGCCAAATGAATTAAAGTAGTTGTAATAAAACATTAACATGGTTTTTGGAAAGAATTCGGCTTGTACTTATCATAAATATCGCACTTTGGAAACGTGATGAACGCAAAAGGGTTAATTTCGATGAGTGAGACATGATAATCTGTACATATGGAACGTATGTTCATTTGTAAATCTCACACCCTGATAGTGAGATGGTCCACTATAAAAAACTTGAACCTTTAAAATTATCGAACGATTGTTTGGGGAGACCGAGATAGGATACGAGTTGTTATTCGAAAACCACTTTGAATCAACATATGCATTCGAACTGAAAATAGTAAAGGCAAGATGCTAGATGAAGACTTTGAAGGACAAGGGTTATTTGCTACTAAACCTGAGGGTGATTCCAAAACGGGCGCTGTAGAGATAGTGTCTTCGGTTTGTTCATCTCCTAAATGGCTTGTCTGGATGAATACTAACATTGTATCAACATTTGGAAGGCGATGTAGCATTCCAAGTAGCAATGCTATAATAAAGGTAAACACAGCCTCGGGCCTCATCAACCGAAAATGACTACAACATGGAAGATGCAGTAAAGCTAGGTAGGTCGCTTACATTATGGTATGATCAGTCCCATCTCGATATCTACTCATGTATGCTTCGGTAAGGTTGTTGATCCCAACCGAGGGGTGATCATTTTTGGTACTATCCAGTAAAAGGTAGGTCGGTCTCATGTTGGCAGGGGTTGATAGGTTTGACCTCGGTACAAAAATCTAGAGGTGTACTGTGATGGCAGTACTCGGTAGCCTAGTCATTGTATTGAATCCATTTTCCAATAAGTGCCTTCGGTCTTACTTGTGTACCTATTATGCTAGAATTTAATTAATGCAATAATTTCGGCTATGTTAAATATTTACTTGAAAACCCTAGACATTAATACGTCTATTGGGATTTTCGACACTCGAAAATCGACATTAATACGTCCACTGTATTGCGTGGAAAGCAATAGAATGCCGGAAGACCCGATTGTTAAGGAAAAAAAGAAGGAAGGAAGAAAGAAAGAAGAGAAGATACTAACAACATAGAATCTTACAATGTAACAGAACAATATATAATATAATATCAATGATCCTTACAACAGAGAAATTGTAATATACGTACATCCATTAGAGTACAACAAAAAATCACAATCATCAGTCTGGACAGTTATAACAACATTTCCTCACAAAAGCTGATGATTAAAATAACCAATTCTGGCTCTGTTAAGAATACCTGGGCATTCTCCATCTAATGCAGCAGAAAAACAAAATAATATATGCGAATACGTCTCTGGCCATCTAGCTTGTTTCCTAAAGCTCCAAAGCATCTAAAGCAATCTATAAATATGTTCGGTCTGACCTAGGCATTACAATAAAATAACACCCGAGTCAGTTTGAAAAATCGGCATGAGAAAACACACCCAACTGGATTTTTAATTTATAGAAAATCTTTGAAAATCAAAAGTATCTCGTAAGACCACATCGCACATAAACACGGATGGGTTTTTGCCTTACAATATCCAAACAATTTCTATAGAAATCCACTTGTATTATAATAATGTCCAGGGATTAAAGTAAATTATGAATATAGATGTAATGCTTGCATCTCACGTCTCAGCACAGTTAGGCACAATAAAGTTCGTGCGACGCTTATTGGAGAATGGATTCCATACAATAATTAGGCTTCTGCGGTGCCGCTGGTCATGGTGCATCTCTAGATAAAATAACACAGTGGTCGAAACTATCGACCCCTGCCAATATTGAGCTGGCCTACCCCTTACTGGATAGTGCCGAATATGATCTCCCCTTAGTTAATGGGCCCCGAAGCATACAACTAAGAGGTAATATCAACTCTAGATAGGGATGATCATAACCTATTTGGTAGCGAGTCACTTAGCCCTGATGCATCTTCCTATTTAAGTCATTCTTGGTTTGATGAGGTTTGAGGCTACGTTTTACCTTTCATATAGCACTTCCCACTTGGAATGCTAACACTACCCTGTAAGCAACAATGCAATGTCAGCATTCATCCATACAAGTTCGTTCATGGACTGAACGAAACACTTGAGAACTCTATCTTCAATTTCCATCATCTTCAAGATGTCTTTACTTTGAAACTCTTAAGTCGAAGTGGTTTCGGATAACATACCCAATCCCGTCTCTTCGAAACAACATTCGATAGTTCTAGTAAAATCAATCCTAGTTCTTTAAGAAATAAATAGTCAAAGGTAAAAGCAGAGATCACCTCCTAACCGTTAGTGGATGGATTTCCTTATCATTTGTCCCAGGAGAACAAATCGAGATTTACATGCACAATACAACATCACCGGAGATGACTATGCCATATAACTCACGTGGTTCTCCTAGATATTTCTATAATTACGTTTTGGGTCCGTATTTGATAGTCAGTTATTTAACTATCAACAGACATGTATCCAAATCAAGGATTTATTCCAAAAGGGAAAAACAACATTCGTTAAACACATAAGCAACCATTAGTCTCCTTTTAATTAATCTTTCATTAATTTAAATTCACTTTGTAAATACTTTAATAAAAGTTCTTTTTAAAAGATATCTATATACCCACAAATCCCTATTTCTCCATACTTAAAAAAACATCCATATACTTATCTCAACTGTATAAGTATATGCACCAAACATTAGGGAAGATTTCCTTTGTAATCAATTCTAAAATTATTTATATACTCCTTTATACATCCACAAAACCATTTATAAAACTCCATTTATATATTTATGAACCCATTTCTAAAATTCTTTTATAAATATCTAAAACCATTTATAAAACTCTTTTATCTTTTTAAATCTTCCTTTATGTTTTCCAAAACATGTTATAAGATTCCTCTTAAAAAAAACCACATCCGTTTATAAAACTCCATTTATAAATCTCGAAAACAATTAAAAATAAATTCTAATAATTTACTTTAAACACTACAATATACTAATAACATTATTAATAAATAAATATTAACTTTAAACATCTTAAAATAATAGTTAATAAATTCCAAAACATTTTTAAATAAACGATAATAATTTATCCTCATTATTATTATAAATAATAATGATTAATTTCCAAAACTTTATTGATAAATAATTATGATTAATTTCAAACCATAATAATAATTTAAATAATTAACTTTTCAAAATATTAAAATATTGATAAACAACTTTTAAAACAATATTAATATACATAACAACTTTTAAAACATTATTTTACAAATAAATAATTTTTGAAATCTAAACATATTCCTTTGTACAATTCCACATTTAAATCTTAACGTAATCATTTCCATATTTATAAAACTATATTTTGTAAATCTCCTTTGATTTTATAAAACTTCCTTTTTAAAAATCTTGTTATTTAGAAAAAAATCATTTACAACTCTATATCTTTATAAAAATCTCGCTTATTTATAAAAAAAATTCCATTTTGATCATTAATTACAATCCATTTTTAACGTTGCTTCCCTATGTATACTTCTCTGTTATTAATTACTTTTAACTTATAAAATCTCGTTTAACATCTCCAAATCTATCCTTACTTTCAATTTTCAAATCGAATCAACTATTTTTCTAAAGAAACATTCCACATCTTCTTATAAATCCACAATTTGTGATTTGCTTCCCAATTAATCCAATGATAAAGTTTTCCTTTATTTACAAACACCAAAAATATGATTTTACAAATCTTCACTTCATTTGTAAAATATTACTTTTAAATATTATCAATTTATAAATTCCATATTTATAAATAAATTATAATATATGTGCATATATATATATATATCACTTTATATAAAACGGTTAATAAGTATTTATATCAAATATTTCTATCTTCTTTTTAAAACCATATCCTTTTGTCAAAAAAGACAGTCTTATTTTTAAGACTCTAAAAACCTTTGTTCACGTTTCAAAAATCTCTACTAAAAATATTTAATAAACTACAAATTTATAATCTCTAAAAATCATACTTTTTATTTTAAATTAAATTCCTTCTTTAAATAATTCAAGAAAAATTATTAAAACATACATAATTTTCAAAATCACTTTGAAATCCCTTTTTAAATCGAACCATTAGTTTATAATATTTTAAAATACCAAAATATTGATTCCAATGCTACTAATGCACTAATTAAGCAAAATCTATCCATTTCATCAAATATAACATCTAACATATTATATATCAAATTAAACGAAAAATAAAATCAACATTGTGAGGAATCATGTTTGATCCCTCCAACCTGTTCCCCCCAACACATACAATATATGATCAACAATATAAATCAACTGCTTCGAGGCGGGATCGTATACAAGGGTTAACCTTTCTTATACGAAAACGTAATAGGGTCTCATCCACTCCAGGGGCGGGAATATATCCAAACCAACAATATAAAATAGTAAATCATCTGAACTTCTAATCAGCAATTTTTTTTATCAATTATATATCATACGAGTTAACCAAAAAGTTGAGTTTATCTCACCTTGATTTTAGTAGTTGCCAAGGCGTTCCGTTTTGAATTAAAATTGAACGAACATTTAATTTTAACCTAAATTTTTATGATCTCCAAACCTATCCAATCCAACTCCAAAGCGTAGCACTCGCTGATACGGTCTCAATGCAACTCATTGCGTTCAATTTGGACCTCATATGAGATAAATATAAATTAATGAATATTTGAATTAATTAAACTATCATAAACTTTTAATTGAACAAAATTTTAAACTAATTAACTACCTTCCCTCCTTCAACTCTCATTCCAGGCATAACATCGACCGTGACTTTTTTTTAGCATTGCCGCCACTACCTTTGTTGTTCCCCGTCGTGCCTGCCTCCGCCAACACGCCTACCTTCGACGCCGCCAACAAGCCTAGAGCCACTCTTTCTTGTGTCGCCGTTCATCTTGATTCTGCCAAGACCGCCGCCGCTTTAAATGCCTATCCTCGGTGCCTTAGAAGATCGCACGTCAATCCATCTAGTCACCGAGTCAAGCTACCCTACGTGAATGATTCTTGATAACTTCATCCAATTTGGCTCGTAGTGGCTTCGATCGCTGGTGCCATTGGATTGGCCATGTTTTAAATTTGAGAAATTTTCTAACCAACTTTCTGAAACAAACGCGGTTTAAAACGAAAAAGGATGGTATGGGCAGGGACTTCGATGGGTACGGGCATATAGATGTGGGGTATGGCTGATATAATATATATATATATATATATATATATATATATATATTATAATATCCCACTTTAAATGTGCGAAAATCTCGAACTCCAAACGAGGCATGTCATTTGGCATTCTATATGATATACCCCTATTTCGAACACAATAGAACTATTATTGGGATCCAATTCCAAAGTACACGTAAGTTAGTTTTCAAATCAAATTATAATTTAAATTCATATATATAATTTCTATGCATTTCAATCTCGCATGCCCAAACAATACGTCCAATCATCATGAAATTTGACGGTATTCGATAAATCACTATTATGGATCCAATGAAACTGATTTCGTCAAAATCCGAGACAGTGCCCCGAAAGGTTATTTTCACACGTTAATTAAAGCGGAATTATTATTAAAACCAGTTTATTCACTTTTAGTTCAAATTTTAAAAGTTTACTATCTTCATTCTTTCCTAATAGAATTTTAATCAACATTCGAAATCATTTTCATTCATAATCAATTCAAGATCTAATTATTTGAACAATTTCAAATATTCAAATAACCATTATATTCGAAATTTAAGTCATGTAACTTATAAAATTAACCTTTCAATATTTTAAATCGATTAAATATTCTAAATTCAAAGATAGAAATTCTAGGTCGTTATAGTTTTGGTTATCGTAAGGTAAAAATCAGTCGGTATTTATGTGCAGCTTGGTCTTACGAGATACCTTTGAATTTCGAAGCGTTTTATAGAAGTAAAAATTAAGTTTTTTTGAGTTTACTAATACTAGACCCATGTCTGACCCGGAATTTTCTTTTCTTTTCCTAAAACTCTTGGGTACTCAAATTTTTATGCGTAGCCAAGTGATCCAGGTTTCTTACGGAAGCATGTTGAAGGAGCTGGAGCAGGTGACTTCACCGTTAGTTAGTTATTATCTTATTCTGATGCGTTTATGTATGATCTATGTATTTTGTATGGGTAGGTAGCTATAATTGTCCGGTTGAAGGTTGTAATGTAATGTCTCTAATGTATTATTATTGTGGAAATGACTAACTAATATCCCATGTTATCTATTATATGTTGATTCGTGGTGAAATCCTGTGATTAGGTAGTTTCTTCTTATCTTTCTTTTTTTCTACCTTAATGACTCATCTTTCGAAGTAAGAAAGACATTCATTACACCTCCCTTTAATTTTCGAGCTTATAGTAGACTCACTTGATTTGAAAAGGCTACAATCACACCTGCTAAATTTTCGGGTTACTAAGCATACCCACTTGATTTGAATGGGCTACAAGCACACTTAAGAAAATACAAATAGAGTTGATAGTTTTTCCAAAGATGATTTCTTGAACTTTGGATATAATGGATCATATAGCCTTATGGACATCTCTTTAATCTTTGAATTGAGAGAGATGTTTTCAAAATAATAGGAAAGTAGTATTGAATCAATACAAAGAAGTATGAATTATGATTTTGAAAAGATTTGAATATATTTTTCATGGAATTTTTAAGAGAGTAAGATAAGGGAAGAAAATAAGTAATTAGTTATCAAAAAATTCATTTGCACCCACTTTTATATGGTAAATCAATAGATATGTCCTTTCATGAGGAGTTGCAATAAATAGAGACTTCCTTTCAAAATTTGATAAACCTTTTGACTGGATGATGTCGACATACTCTATCCATATATGTCGACATATGCATGTATTTTTGAAAATTTGTTTCTTTTAATATGTTTTGAAAATCCTATACTTTGTAAAATGATTTGATACTTTGTAAAATAATTTGATACTATGTAAAATAGTTTGAGCACAGTTTATAAATATTTTGAACTTCGAAAAACTATCATAAAATGTTTTGAAATTTATTTTGAAAATTTATTTTGTTTAAAAATATATAAGATAGAAAAATAGGAGATAGAGATCAAAGATTGCTATCAAGGATTTTACCAATATAAGCTTTGAATCTATACACTAAATTATAATCTTGAGATCTTTGTATCTTGATCTTTGTACTTATGGGTCTTCTTATCTATCCCTTGAGCATGCACGTTGTACAATATTCGATTCGACGCCTGTGTAATTTTCCACACTATATACTATATAACTTGGCAAAACATTAGTATCTATATGTTATATGATTGTATACGGTTGTTGTCATTAAAATCAATAAATGATGTATTAACAATCTCCTCAATTTTGATGGTAACAACCATTAAACATTTTTGTGTATAAAATATGATATAACTCCCCTAGAGTTACATAACTCCCTCTGAATATGCGCATGTTATATTTTATATTTTTCTCCCCCTTTGTCTTCAACAAAAATCGAAGAAAAAAAAAATAGAACTCCTATTAAATAAAATATTTAGAAACTATAAAGGCAAAACCAATAATTAAGCACTATAATCGAAGCATTATATAATTATTATATAATGATTATGATATAAATGATGATAATTAAAACTAGATAGATAAATTATAGTATAATGATAACAAAAACTATGTTTATTAATTCATATTCATTTATTAAAATAATATTATAAATCTAAACACATAATCAAACCAAAAGCAAACAAATACACATAGCAATCCAAACAAATCCAAACCTAGGAGTATTAATTTACACATAATAAGTTATATATTTGCATATTTATAATTTAAAACAAACCGAATAACTAGACATTCCTTTAAGCTTCAACCCAACCGTCGGGTCCAAAGATTGGGTTTTCTTTGATGACATCCCAATCTTCATTATCCTTATTGATAGAGCATTCTAGGTTATTGGTTTGATCATCTTTGATTTAAGGGGAAAACAACCATTGAATGCTCTTTGATCATTTGCATTTGACTTAATTTTAAATGTCATTGTTTTCTTAAGATAAAGGTAAGAATATCTTTGAAAGATTGAAGTGTTCGTTAAGGGTTTTCACATAATTTTTGGTATAGAGAAGACACTTTTGTTAAAAACTGTTTGAGAATGAAAAGAGAATAGAGAATAAAATGAATTTATAGAAGAAATAGGTTTATACAGGAGTGAAAAGTCATTTAGAAAGTTTGAATTGATGGCTGTTATTTTATTTTTTAATATTGAATTTCTTAAAACGGCTAATATATATTGACATATACAATGTATGTGACATACATACCTGAAATGCAAATCTTATGTTTTTGTTGTAGATTTTGTTTTTGTTTAATGCCATTATATTTTTATTGTTTCCAGAGACTAATAGAACTATTTAGAACTGTAGGAAATAAATTTCATTACTAGGAATAGAAAAATACAAGGATTTCAAAAGAAAAATGAAAGAAATACATGAAAACAACATGAAATTAAACTACACACACATTACTAATGAACATAAAGATAGACAGACAATTTTTAAAAAGATGATGGTGATGTTGAAGAGCCACCAAGCTTCCTAATGATCTTTCCAAAGTATTTGTCCATTTTATTGGAAAGAGAAGTAAACTTTTTATTAAATGAACGTTTAAGCTTCTATTGATTTTTGAGAAGCTTCTCTTTGTTCTTTATAATCTTTTTGTTGAAAGGGTAGGTTGGTTTATTGAAGCCTTTTAAAGAAGAGTCAGTTTCCTTCTCCTCTTCTTCTTGATTTTCTTCTTCTTCTTTATCCATTTTGTCACCTCCTTCCTCTTCTTTTTGTTGTATTTCTTGCTCCTCTTCTCATGCTAGCCTTTCTTCTTTTTAAAAAAAGTTTCACATGGTTCGAAATAAGACGAAATATGCATAAGATAAATTGGACTTTTCGAAAAAAATTCGAGGAAGAGTTGATTCTTCTCGTAATTCAACACAAAAAAATATGAAAATTCTAGTAAGATAAACACCATGATACAGTATGTTCTCATGTCTAGAAATGTTCATTTGAACAAAGTCATCTAAGATGACTTATGCCCAATTGATGTCGTAGCTTCCGTAAACGGCGAAAGGAGCTTTAAAAACTTTTAAGTAGGGTTATTGTAATTACCCGTTCTCAGAGTGATATTTTATTGCAAATGAGTCTCATAAATCTCGATTTTGGTCAGAGATTTTAGTGTACAGAATCAAATTCTTCGTCACTTTCAAAAATGCATGAAAAACTTCATGATTTTGTTCATCTGTTTGAAAAGTGGAGAGCTCAATTCCACTAGATTTGCAACAAAGTATATGATCCAAAAGTTCATAGTTTAAAACAATTTGAGTGTCGTTTACAATATTATAAATTTGTCCCTCTTCTCCTTGAAAAATAATTTCCATTCAAATTTGCATAAAACATTTTAACTAAATCCGGATAACACACAAAATCATTTTGAGAAGAGTCATCTAAACCAATAATTTCATTTTGAAAGCAAAGATCTTGAAGACCATGAGAGGAGAAATCATCAAATTTAGCAAAGCTTTCGGGAAAAACTTTTCCGAAAGTAGCATACTCCAGATAAGTATCAATGGCTTCTTTGTTATTGAAAAGAAAGCTTTTGGTTCTCTTTGAGAGTCTAATGGTTTTTGAAGTTTGATTTGAGGATTTAATTTTTAAGTCTTTGAAGAGATAAGAGAATGAATAAATTTTTGAATTTTGAATAAAAGTGTGTGAATGAATGGATAGAGATATATTGAATTAATAGAGAGTGAATGGTCATGTTCTCTGGTCAAAAAGATATCATTTCAAAACATGGGAATAAGTGAAAAGGAAAGGAAAATTCAATTTTTGAATTTAATGAAATTTCAAATTTCTGGTAAGAATTCGACATATATGCTCTATGTATATCGACATATGAGCTGTAACTTTCAAAAAATAAAACTATATATATATACACACTTATATACATCCAATATTATTATTACTAATTTATATTTCATTCCTACATTTTAAAATAGTAAAACATTAATAAAAGGTACCTTTTTTCGCTTTCTGTTGACCAGATTTGACTAGTCTGTTATTGCCATGAAGCACATTCACGACCTTAGTATCTGGTTCATTGTCGCTTGAGGAAGTATCTGAATCATCCAATGTTGTTGTGTAAGCCTTTTTATTTTTCTGGATGGATCAGTAATTAGCAAGAACTTTGACTTATTCTTATGTGGACAGTCTCTTTGCATGTGACCAAATTTATCACAGTTGAAACATTTAATCATTGCTCCAGGTGTCTTGTTTTCAGGTCTTCGAAAGTTTTTCATCTTTCTTTAGTTCAGAAATTTTCTGAAATTCCTTATCATAAAAGAAATCTCCTCATCATTATCGTCGTCGGAATCTGGATCGTCATTTATTACATTAAAAGTGATGGATTTCTTTTCTGTTGTCTTGCTTTCCCTTCTGCCCTGCAATTGTGCTTCATAGGACGTTAAATTGCCTATTAACTCTTTAATTTTTATAGTATTAATATAATTAGCCTCTTCTATTGCTAATGACTTTTGATCCCTCTTTGAAGAGTGTGAATTGATGATTTTCTAATTTGATCCTCTTTATAAATTCTTTTACCTAATGGTACTAAAGAGTGTACTGTATATTGAAATCTACAATACATTTCAGAAATAGACTCATTTAGATTCATTTTAGATAATTGAAACTGATTAGTTAACATGGAAATTTTATTTCGTTTGACTTTACTAGTGCCCTTATCAGTGACTTACAATGTTCTCCAAATTTCATATGCAGACTTACAAATAGAGAATCTACTAATTTATTTTTACCTAATGAGCAAAATAAAATATTAATGACCATTGAATTATTAAGTGCAAGTGTCTTTTGGTCAGCAGTCCACTGTGAAAATTTTGTCCGGGTTTATGTGTACTCATACTATATAGTATTCCAAATATCTAGACCATAAAACTGTAAACAAATCTTCATCCTACTTGACTAATAAGTGTAATTACTGCCGTTAAAAAGTGAGGGTCTAGTAGTAGATTGTACTTCAACAAAATTGTAAATAAGTGTACTAATAATGTTGCCAGCTATTTAAACTTCTCAAAATCAAACTATGAGTTTTTGAAAACCTAATGCTCTAATACCAAACGTGGGTTGCGGAAATATGGACCTTAAGGCTAATTAAACACTAGAAAGGGTTGAATAGTATTTTCTAACTTATGTAAAATATTTTTAAATTTCTTTCAAGTTAAATATTAAACCATAGATTAACAACACAGAATTATACTATCAAACAGTCACAGAACCAATCATAGAAAAATAAAAGTAGTAAAGCAAAGTAAAGAGTTAAAGAGATAACACCAGAGATTTTATACTAGTTCATATTTCTCCTACATCCATTCCTATACAAATGCTTATACGGATTTCTTTACAAATGTCAATCTTTTAACCGAACAAAAGGCAAACCAAAATACAATCTCGATTTCGAGGCTACAAGACATACCCTCCTAAATTTTCGAGTTCAAGGTAGACTCACTTGATTTGAGTGGACTACAAGCACACCCACTAGATTTTTAGACTACTAAGCACACCCTCTTGATTTGAACAGGCTATCGGCATACCCAAGCAAGTATAAATAGAATTGATAGTTTTCCCAAGGCAATTCCTTCAACATTGGATAGAATGGATCATATAGCCTCATAGACAGCACTTTCATCTTTGAATTGAGAGAAAAATATTTCCAAAATAATAAGAAAATAGTATTGAATCAATACAAAGAGGTATGTATTGATTTATACGATTTTGAGAAGATTTGAATATATTTTTCAATGGAATTTTCAAGAGAGTAAAAGAAGGGAAGAAAATAAGTGATTAGTTATCGAAAAATTCGTTTGCACTCCTCTTTATATGGTAAATCAACATATGTGTCCGTTCGTGAAGAGTTACGACGAATAGACACTTCCTTTCAAAATTAGAAAAACCATTGGCGGTATGTATGTCGACATACTCTATGCATATATGTCGACATATACATGTATATTTTAGAAACTTGTTTCTTATAAAATGTTTTATAAACCATATACTTTGTAAAATACTTTGAACGTAGTTTATAAACATTTTGAACTTCGAATAACTTTTATAAAATATTTCAAAATATATTTTGAAAATTTATTTTGTTTAAAAATATAAATGATAGTAAAATAGAAGATAGAGATCAAAGATTGCTATTAAGGACTTTAATAACATAAGCATGACTCTATACAACAAATTATAATCTTGAGACTTTGGTCTTTGTATACATGAGTCTTCATGTCCATCTTTTGAGTCTTTAAATTATACAGTCTTCGATCCAACGCCTATGTAATTTTTTGCACTATATGCTATATGATTGGCAAAACATTAGTATCCATATTTCATATAATTGTGTAACGACCTAGAATTTTACTGTTTCGATTTGCGAATATTTAGTTAATTTTAAATATTGAAATAATATATATTATCATGAAAAAAAATCTTTTAAATAATAATTAATGATGGTGAAACCATTAACAAATTTTGTTTACAAAAATAATTAGTTCGAAGAAAGACTGAAAATGTGACGGAATTCGTTATTTAAATTTCTAGCTTTTCGACAGCTAAAAGTGGTCGAAATCATCGTAACACTTTTGTACACACACATACACACATTTACAAAAATTTTGACATCAAAATGCATATGTGTACATGTATGTACACTTAAGTATACATACAAAAGAAGATAAGTTTTTATTTTAAAAAGTTAATAATATATAATATATAAGATTCCTTATGAAACATTTAGTACATCAAAGTACAAGACATGTTTGCCTTGGCATGAAAGCAAAGGGAGGCTTTGTGGGTGGAAATGGTGAGATGGAAAGGAGGTATTGATGTGGCATGCATGTAGTGGAGGGTAAAGGACAAGTGGTATTTTGGTAATCTTCTAATTGTAATTTATATAAAAGAGATTTTCATGATTTTCTTTCTCATTTTTCTTTCATTTCTCGGTTATTAGAAACTCCTCCATCTTCTTTATGTATTCCATGGCTTCCTAAACGTAATTTTCAAGTTTTAAAATCCGTGTATTTCCACTTAAATCACTTCCAAAACTTGCTAAAACCTCTCTACATCTTCTTTTTTACCTCATCTTCTAAACCAAGCACTCATCCTCCTAAACTTCCAAAACTTTATATAAAGTTCATAAAGTAAGTTAAAGTTTAAAAGTAAGCGTTTTCAAAGACTATTTGAGGTGTTAATCAAGTTTGAAAGTTATGGTATCCATATCAATAGTCGCTATGGATGCGGTTCGATAAAAAGTCCAATTTCTAAAAGCTAGGTTTTTATTTTTTTATTTTTTTTTGAAATGTTTTAAGAACTTAATAATAATGATTAAGGAAAGTTAATTAAGAATTTTATTATTAGTTATTAATTAATTAGTTTTGATAATTAATAATTAACTAAGTGTTAAACAAGGTTTGTTAATTTTAATTAATCAAAGTTAGTACTAATTAATTGTCTTTTAAAAGTAAGATTTATTTTAAATAATTTTTTGTCGAGACAAGATTAATCTTTAATTAATTATTGGTCAAGTGTATGATTTATTTTTAATTAATTATTCGGTTAATTATTTTTAACTATTAATCGAGTGTTTAATTATTTTAATTATGAATTGATTAAGATTTTAAATTTAAAATTATTAATTTATTTAAGGTTTATTATTTATTAAGTTAAGAGTTAATTAATATTATTTATGATTTAATAAAGAGTTTGGCTTGTAATTAATTATTTTAAAAAGGAATTTTAAGTTTTGATACTTTATTTTTCCAAGAATCAAATGGTTTAATGGTACTTCTTTTTCAAAGATGGTTTGAACAAGAGGGATCAAATTTTGATACCATTAAGTAGACAACAAACTGTGAAGGAGCTATAATATGATTGTTTGTGTTGCATGGACATCCATTAGCAGAATAAAATACCGTTAAGCTAAGATATAAATTGTTTGATTGTGTGGACATATGTTTAGTAGAATAAATTCCATTTTGCTATAAGTAGCGAATTGGTTGGACATCTATTTAGTAGGAAAAATCACCATCCTGCTATTATGTTATTAGGACATTTATATGCTAGTCGAGTTGTATTGACATGTTATTCCCTTATTTTGGTTATGAATTGCATTTACATATATGTTGACTTACGTAAATAAATGGTCAAGTGACTTGAAAGTGAAACTGATGTTAAATGCTAACTTAAGTTACTACAGTTGGGATTGCTAAGCCTCTTTTTGAAATTATAAAGTATGGTTTTGAATTAAATTCAATTCTTTAATCAATTTGGGGTTTAAGGTTTATAAATGATTTTTCAAGTAATATTATTATTTTATAAAGGTATTTATAAATAATAACTTGTTTATAAAATGAGTTTTACTAAGTAAAAAGGTTTATTTAAAGTGATTTAAAAGGATGGGTTGCAAAAGATATTTTGTAAAGATTTTTCTAAAAGAAGATTTATCAAAGGAGTTTTCAATAGGGAAATGTTTTATAAATGATTTTAGAGGTTTGTAAAGAGGTTTTGTAGATTGACAGGTAGACTTATAAAAGTGTTTTATAAATTGATATTGAAAATTTATAATGGTATTTAAATGTGAAGTGAGCTTTCAAAAGGGAACTTTTTACAAAGGATAAGTGGATTTGTTTATAGTGAGTAATGTTTTCAAAAGGAATTTGAAAAGAGAGAATTTTCCAAATGTTTTGATAATATACCTATACAGCTAAGATAAGTATAAATGTTTTCCAAGTATAAAAGAAAAGTATGGGTTTTGGAAATAGTGTTCTGTAAAGTTCTTTTAATCAAGTTTTATAAAGTGATTTTATTAATTAAATATTAATTAATAAAGTCATAGTGGATCCCATATAGAATTGAATCAATGTTTGAATGATTGTTTATTTGATAGTTAAATAAACGACCATCAAAATCTGGACCAAAACGTAACTTTGGAAATACCTTGGAGAAATATATGAGTTATATAACACAGTCATCTCCAATGATGTTGTACTGTGCGTATAAATCTCATTCCATTCTTCTAGGGTAAATGATAAGGAAATCTGTCCATAAATAGTTAGGAGGTGAACTCCGCCCTTATCTTTTGTCTACTTATTTTCTAAAGAATCGGGGTTGAGTTTATTGAAAATTATCGAATGTTATTTCGAAGAGACCGCGATTGGAGATATTACCCGAAAACCATTGCATTCCAACTCAAGCATTACGAACTGAAGACATCTTAAACAGTTTGGAATCGAAGATGGAGTTTTGAAGTGCAATGGCTACTTGCTACTAACCCTAAGAATGATTCCAAAATGGGTGTAGTGGAGGTAGTGCCTTCGGTTCGTTCATCACCTGAATGACTTGTATGGATGAATGCTGAAATTGCATCAATGTTATCATTCCAAGTGAGTAGTGCAATATGAAAGTAAAACGTAGCCTCAGGCTTCATCAACTAGGAATGACTAAAACAAGAAAGATGCAGCAAGTCCATGTGGGTCGTGCCCATTAAGGTATTTTATCACCAAATATAGAATCGATATTTGACCCATTTTTGTATGCTTCGGTATGGTTGCTGATCACAACCGTGGAGGTTATGTATTCAGTACTATCCAACAAGGGGTAGATCAGTCCTATGTTGGTAGGGAATCTAGGTGATGTTCTCGGTGTGTTTATTTAGAGATGCACTATGGTGGGCGATACCTCAGTAGCTTAATCGTTTATGAAACCCAACTTCCAATAAGTGCAATCGATTTTAGTTGTATACCTATTATGCTGAAATTTAATAATGTAGCAATTTCAGCTATTTTATATATTTACTTGAACCGGTAGACATTATTATAATATCACTGGATTTTCTATAAAAGTGTTTTGGTTATCATAAGGTAAAAAATCATCTGTATTTATGTGCGGTGCGGTCTTATGAGATACCCTTAATTTTAAAAGTGTTTTAAAAGAAATAAATCAGTTGTTTTAGTTTATTCACACTAGACCCATGTCTGACCCGTAGTTTTATTTTCTTTCCCTAAAACTCTATGGTGCTTTAATTTGTACCGATAGCCAAGTAGTTAAGGTTTCCCACGGATGCAATTTGGAGGAGCTGGGAGCAGGAGTTTTCATCGATAGCTAGTTATTCTCTTATTTCCTTTGTTTATACATATATTGTATCAGTTAGGTAGGGACAGGCTGTTATAACCGCCCTAGGGTATAATTTGTATTAGTATGACTCTGATGTATCATTTGGAAATGACTTTGTAAAGAATTATGTTGATTACTATATGTTATCCTATTATGTTGTGAGATTCTACAATTGTTTAGTTTCTGCTTATCTTCTTTCTTTCCCATAATGATCAGTCTTTTGGGAACTTGAATTCTTAGCACGTAATACAGTAGACGTATTATTGTCGATTTTTAAAGGTCGAAAACCCTCGTTCGTTACATTTGGTATCAGAGTGCAAGGTTAAGTGAGAACCTTAGCCCTAGTGGGGTAAACTCATTTGAGATCGGGTAAGTGGGCCTCCAGAATGAGTATGAGTGTACTACATATAAGAGAGAATATTTATTAGTGGTATAAAAATGTTTTATATTGTGTTGATTTATTTTTTGAGTGGCTTAAGAACTCTGGCCGAGACATGGGACGCCGCGGTGTCGATAAGGGTTCCTAAACACTTGAACAAGGCAAACTGACACAGTATTATTTTGAAATTAGGTACATGAAAAAAGTTTACCAAGAAATATAATTTGTATATAATGAATGATTTAAAAAATAGTATAGTATTTTGAGGTATTGTTATTAGGAGATAATAAAATTATATATTATCATTTAGGGTTTGTTTAGTTATGCTTGTCTAGTTTGGGCATTGATTATTGTTAGTGTGTATAGGTAGTTTCCTTTTTTAAGATTTGGGTTGGGTAAATAGAAACAGGGAAAAATTGAAGCGAACATCTTGTGAAAGTCCAATTTGACTATAAGGCGTTTGATGTTAATGTTGGGATAAAAATTTGATTTAATAAAAGTTGTTTATTAAAAATTTAGAATATTACGAAATAAATATTTGATTTTTTTGGATAAAAGTGATATTATAAAATGAATTTATAAGAAGGTGTTTTTTGATTAAAAAGAATTTAAGTTAAAAACTTGAGAAATTAGATCCCGATGCTTTTGAAATATGATTTGTGAAAGATAATAATAGTATTAGTTGAAGAAGAAGAAATTGGGTTAAGGAAGTTTTGGGAATGAAAATATTAAGAATAAGGTGTTTTCTTTGGATTGGTTCGGGAGGAGGAGTCTCGATTTGTTTTGTGAAGATATGAATAATCTTCTAAGTGATGATCAGAGGTTTGCCTAAGTGAACGTTGTGGTGCACTTAGTAAATTATGCTTTTTATCATTGTACAATCGAAACAAGTTCAAACCCGAACGAACCAAAAGCAAGTAGGTGATAAATATTTTGTTGGAAATATGAGAAGCATTGTTTCAAAAATGGGATTTTGAAATAAAATTAATATTCTTAAGTTAACTAGATCGAGTGGCTCAAAAATAACTTAAAATTAGGAAAGAGATGTGTTCGGATGGTAAAAACTTCTTTTGAGTATTACCCTTCTTAGTAAGGGAGTGTAGATACTGTTCGATAGTACTCAAATCGTTAGTATCATTTTGGAGTTACTCAGGCTATATGTAAATTTTTTAAGAATTAAAATTATAGCATTATTTCAAAAAGTTTTTTAATCAAAACCTAGGTATTTGGATCTTTGGTTTCCTTAGGGAAATAAGTGAAAAATGGAATCGTTGGATTAAATATTGGTATATACTCTAAGGATGCAGTGGAATAACATAAAAGTTGAACCTAAGTTTAGTTTATGAAATGTTTTCATAAATAATTTAGTGGGAGTAGAGTTGATATTAGTGAGAACTAATTAAATAAGTGCGTAGGTTAGGCGTAGATCATTTCTCCTTCCATATAGTTTTGATCTATGATTCGAGTACATGGTTTTGTGGTGTTTTACACCATTCCAGATAAGGATTTATTACTCGTTTTTTAAGGGCGAGCATGTGATGAGGATTTTTGGTATGGGACTAGTTTTTTCTATCATAGTTACAGCTATGTAAGGAGAACAGAGGTTCTAAATCAAGGAACCTGATCGGAGTCCGCACTAGAGAATCGGGTGAGCAATACTAGTTCGGAGGAAAAGTAATGTACTCGAATAAAGATCGAATCAGACTTTGTATATGATTAATCTATGTACATCATACTAACTGATTTATAGTACTAAGTGTTTTCTAGGATAGGTTGAGGTGTAATTTCGGGGATGAAATTTCTTTAAAGGGGGAAGAGTGTAATGACCTAGAATTTTATTGCTTCGATTTACGAATATTTAATTAATTTTAAATATTCAAATAATAGATATTATAATAGAACTAAAACTCTTTTAAATAATATTTAATAAATTTGAAATCATTAACAAATTTTTTTTAGAAATATAATTAGTTCGAAGAAATATTGGAAATGTGGCCGAAATTCATTTTTTTTTTTTAATTTTCGACTTTTCGTCGCCTAAAAGTTGTCGGGATCATCGTAACATTTTTGTACACACATTTATAAATATTTTAACATGAAAATTCATATGTGTACATTTATGTACAATTAAGTATACATATGAAAGAAGATAAGTTTTTATTCTAAAAAGTTAAAAATATATAATTTATAAGATTCCCTATGAAACATTTAGTACAAGACATGTTTGCCTTGACACAAAAGAGAGGGGAAGGCTTTGTGGGTGGAAATGGTGAGGCGGAAAGGAGGTGGTGATGTGGCATGAATGTGCTGGAGGGTAAAGGACAAGGGATAATTTGGTAATCTTCTAATTGTAATTTATATAAAAGAGATTTTCATGATTTTTCTTTCTCATTTTTCTTTCATTTCTCAATTCTTAGAAACTCCTCCATGTTCTTCATGTATTCCATGGCTTCCTAAACATATTTCCAAGTTTTATAATCCATATATTTCCACTTAAGTCACTTCCAAAATTTGCTAAAACCTCTCTATATCTTCTTCTTCGGCTCCTCTTCTAAAACCAAGCACTCATCCACCTAAAACATCCAAAGCCGAATATAAATAGCAAAGGCCAAACCTTATTTTCAACTTTATGCCACCAATAAATTCATCTTTCTAAAGGCAAAGCATAGTTCTAGCTTAGGTCCAAGTGGTAGCTTTGCTTGGTCTTGTTTGGATAACATTTGGTGAGTGAACTTTTAACTTTTTATAGAAAGATTCAACCTTTATTATGATGCATATTTGGTTGTAGAATATATTGTTTGGATGGTTGAGTCATCATATGGTTTGGATGTACATATGTTGCTAGTTTATGGTTTGGCATAGATTTGTGAATCGAATGTTAAAGTGATATTTTTGGTTATAAAGTTGCGATCTTTTTGGTGATTGGAAGTGATATGGTAAATTAGTAAGTAAAGTTAGTAAATGGAAAGTTTAGTGAGCAAAGTTAGTAAATGGAAAAGTTAGTGAGCAAGTTTAGCACTTGAAAGGTGTTTGTGTTCGACATAGCGATCCTTTAAGTTTTTAAATTTGATCACTTTGTTTTAAATAAAATGTTTTCCATAGTTTCTAATGTTTTGCTTTGCTTCCAAAACTTTACATTAAGTTCATAAAGTAAGTTAAAGTTAAAAAGTAAGTATTTTAAATGACTATCTGAGATGTTAAGCAAGTTTGAAAGTTATGGTATCCATAGCGATAGCCGCTATGGATGCATTTCGATAAACAATTTTTGAAAAGTTAAGTTTTTATATTTTAAAGTGTTTTTGAAATTTTTTGAAAACTTAATAATAATGATTAAGGAAAGATAATTAAGAAATTAATTATCAGTTAATTAGTTTTGACAATTAATAATTAACTAAGTATTAAACAAGGTTTGTTAATTTTAATTAATCAAAGATTAGTACTAATTAATCATATTTTAAAAGTAAGATTTATTTTAAATAATTTTTGTTCAAGCAAGACAAATATTTAATTAATTATGGGTAAAGTATATGATTTATTTTTTATTAATTATTGGGTTAATTATTTTCAATTATTAATCAAGTGTTTAATTATTTTAATTATGAATCAATTAAGGGTTTAAATTTATAATTAGTTATTTATTTAAGGTTTGTTATTTCTTAATTATTTATTAAATTAAGTTAATTAAGATTAATTATTATTTAATAAGGAGTTTAACTTGTAATTAATTATTTTAAAAAGGATTTTTACATTTTAGTCCTTTGTTTTTCATAAGGTAAAAACCCATCTTTGTTTATGTGCGGCATGGTCTTACGAGATACCCTTGATTTAAAAGTGTTTTAAAATAAATAATTTAGTTGTTTGAGTTTACTCAAACCAAACTTACGTCTGACCCAGAGTTTTATTTTCTTTCCCCACTCTTACGTGCTCAAATTTGTACCGGCAGCCACGTAGTTTATATTTCCTACGGATGCATTTTAGAGGATTTGGGAGCAGGAGGCTTCATCGATGGCTTGTTATTATCTTATTTCCGTTGTTTATATGTATATTATATCAGTTAGGTAGGGACAGGCTGTTATAACTGAAAGTGTATAGGACCATATAATATGGATAAACAGTAATGCAGAGTATAGATAGTAAATAGTGCGGAATATAAATGTAGTAAGTAAAATGACACCAGATATTTTATACTGGTTAGGAGCACCGTCCTACGTCCAGTCCCAGACTCCTTCTGGAATTTCACTACAACAACCCTCACTTAACCCGGAGGAACAGGTTTATACAACCCTGAGCAGCAGAACAGGGACCTAAGCAGTAGAACAGGATTTCGCCTCAGCAGCCGAAGAGGACTTTCCCTTGCCTGAGCAGCAGAACAGGACTTTGACAAAATATGAAAGTAGTTGACTAAGTGTGTTCTTGATAACACTGATTTGTCAATTAAGATTACAAACTTCATATAATCAATTCCTCAAGTATATAAATATTGTGTGAAGATTTGAGAAGGAAGAATATTGCTATGAATCAACATATATAAAATATAATTCAAAGTTTTAAAGCAATTGAAAGTATTGGAGCACTTAGAATAATCACAAGATAGAGAGTAGACAGTTAGAATCAAAGATTGGTGTTTTTTGAAGAAGAGAGAACTCCTATATATATTCATTAGAAAATTGCAACCCTTGGTGAAGAGTTTCAGCCAAGAGAAACAACTTTTGATGGTTTGCATCTCTTCATGAAGAAGATGTCTATTCAGAATTTTGCAGTTGTTGCCGGTTCAGTCGACTGGAAATATTGGTCAGTCGACTGGTTTTGAAAAATATTAAAAAATGTATTTTAAAATTTAAAAGAGGTGACGACTGTGCATATGCACAGTCAGTCGACTGGCATAACCAGTCAGTCGACTGGCATAACCAGTCAGTCGACTGGCTGTGCATATTTTGCACAGTGACTTTCTTTTTTAAAGAAATATTCTTTTTAAAGAAATATTGAAAATTTGAGGATTGATTTTAATATATAACTAAGACTCAACACAAATAATAGTTACTTTAATCATAGAGTTGTAGGCTTGATCCTTTGTTGTCTTCTTTTTGTTATGAGTGAATGTAAATTCTTTTCTCGGTTTCTGAACTGATTTGTCATAATCAAAACAAGTGATTCAACATTCTCCCCCTTTTTGATTGATGACAACCTGTATAAAAATATCTCCCCCTGAATGTATGATATCTTTTTCCTGCATCAAATATGTTAGTGCACATACTTTTCTCCCCTTTTGTCATCGACAAAAAGGAGACGTAGCATAATATATAAATGTGAATAGAAGAAATATAGAAGCGAGACTATGTAGTACAAGTCTCAATATTTAAAAAAGTGACAAGATTTAATACAAGATTCAAATATGCTCGAAATTAAAACAAAAGCTATAGATAGATAATGCATACTTATCTCCCCCTTTATCATAAAGTCTACTCATCAAGATGTCAATCGAAATCTTCCTCTAGTGCAGGTTCTTTTCCAGGCCTAGACGTTCCATGAGCACCACTACCTGTGCCACTAGTATCACTACTAGTATTTTCTTCAGATGTTGACCGTGTAAACCTTGGTGCCGGTCGTTTACCATGAGCTATTGAGGATGCAGTTGTGGAAGTTGAACATGAAATTGCATCCCAAAGAATAGAGAAGAATCCTTTGACTTTGTCCAATTTTTTATCCACCTTCTTCAAGCGAGATCCTAATATTTGTTGATTCTGAGAAAGAATTTCAACGGATTCTCGTAAACTAGCTGAAGTTGCAAGACGAATTTCTTCGTCTTCTTCGGGAAGAGAAGTACGTTCTCGAATAATTGGCCCACCTGATGAACGTTGACGTTGCTGTGGATGCCATTCTTCGAAGGAGGTAATAGTCGGTGGAACAGATGGTAGTTTCATGAGATTTAAAGTGTGAATATTGATAACTCCAACGGAAGAAGTTTCGGATTCCGGTTGAGGAGTACCCACATTTAAAAGCAATCGCATTATATATTCTCCGAAATAAATCGTTCTCATATTACCATTATTGAAAGTGAGAAACTCGTCCAATATTCTTCGTAGCCAATTTACTTGAATTCCTCCCCAAAGTGCATATAGAGTTTTGAAGTTTTCTGGGTAGATAAGTTCATATGACCCAGTTCTTGGTAATATACTCCTCATGAGAGCTTTGTGAATTACTCTCGCTTTTGGTCGAAGTAGACTAGATTTCAAATCCGTCATGGTATCTCCCATGAACATATGGCTAGTTCGATCCCTTTGTCGAATATTGCATTCAACATCATCAAGTAAAATGCCATGATTAGGGGTTTGAAGAATGTGTGCCATTCGGTCTAAAGAAAAAAATACTTGTTTTCCACATACTAAACTCCAAACACAATCATTCGTATTAGATGGACGTTGATGAGGTAGATTTAAATTGGCATAAAATAATTTTACCATAAGGTGGTTGATTTTGTGAGAATTTGCATTCAAATCGAGTAGAGACTCCAAACCAGATCTACGCATGAGTTCTTGTAATCCATAAGCCGCGAAGTCGCTGTAAACCATGAATGAACCCTCAAAAATCCTTGAATTTTTCATCTTGTGCCATCTTTGAACTGCCACATCATTGTATAACCATTGTGTGTTTTGAGCGTCGGTAGGATCGATGGATGATGAACCTTGCCTTTGACGCTTTGGAGGAGACATTTGAATAATTTTTTATGAAGAAATTGAGTGAAATTAGGTTTCTAGGGTTTGTGGGCGAAAAAATTTGGGGAAAAAAACTAAAGGAATGAAGTAAAAAAGAGAAGGAAAGAAGGTAAATAGGGGTTAAATGTACAGCCAGTCGACTGGAATAATGAACCAGTCGACTGGTGGATGTTAAATTTTTAACTAAAGTTATCAGTCAGTCGACTGAGTATAGTAGGTCAGTCGACTGAATGGTTTCCCGAGAGTTTGTGGAACCTGCAATCAGTCGACTGACCTATCTTTTCAGTCAACTGACTGTAATTTAATCATGCAGTAGGTATTTGAAAATGAAAATTTTATTTTAAAAACAAATATAAATATGGAATACAGGAATTTTGAAAACAATATTACACAAGAATTGATGATTAATTAGGGACTTTTGGTGATGATTCTTGTGGTTCTTCTTTTGTATTCTCAACATAGGGTTGTAAAGGTGACCAATAATTTTGGCGTTCCCATGAATTTGGAGATGGCTGAGGTTGAGATGGAGTTTGTTCCCATTTATTCCATCCAGAAGAGCTTGGTTGATTGGATGATGAAGGTTGAAAAACATCATGCTTAGCCGATTTGCCACAAAATTTAAGGGCTATTGATTTAATAAGACTAAGGCGATTTGAATTCATTCGCTGTTCATAGAACATTTATCTTTGTAGATTAACTTGCTCCTTTTGATAATGATGTATTTCATCAATTTTCTCTTTAGTTTTTGGTGAAAAGGACAGGGATCTTCTAGACTTCTTTGGCTTAGGTGAAAATCCAGTGTGATGTTTTCCCGGTTCATGAACAGGAGTAGGGGTTGGCAAAGAAGGTGTTGAACTGCTGGATGAGTTATAGCTACTAGGAGAAGATGGAGTAGCAAAGGAAAGTTTTGAGTTTGATGAATTATAAGAGTTTGGAGAGTCCATTGTTGAGGATGTTGAAACTACAAAGCTTATTTGAAATAAATTTTAATGTGAATAAGAAGAGTAAAGAGAGAGGTTTAAATAGTTGTAATGGAGCTTAAAAAGAATGGTTGTAAGCAATCATATGTTAATAATCAGAGATCAAAATAGTGGTTTAAAATTAATCAAAATAATAAAAGGTTTAAAACGCATGAAAACGTGTGGTTCAGCAAAAAAAATGCATAGCTCAGCTGGTAGTCTGTTGAACTATCAGCTGGAAGAACCTAGTTCAAATCCCGGTGGCTATATATATATGTATATTTTATTATTATATATTATATTCAGAACAAAAAGTTTGTGTGTGTACATATACAAATATATTTTTATATATATAGACGTATATGAAAATGTATATTTTGTTAAAAAAATGTAAAATAAATACAGATAGTATGTATAAAATCTATAAATTTTTAAGAGAAATAATGCCAAGTTCTTGTCTTAAATTAATGAAAGTATTTTCGTTTAAAGGTTTTGTAAATATATCTGCCAATTGTCTATCAGAGAAAACAAATTCTAGATTTATCAAATCTTTTTCAATATTATCACGAAGAAAATAATGACGAATGTCAATGTGTTTTGTTCGTAAGTGATTAACAGGGTTTTTAGATAAATTAATAGCACTAGTGTTATCATAATAAATTGTTTATTTATTTAAATTAAAACCAAAATCTTGTAATGTTTGTTGCATGTAAATTACTTGAGCACATGCCAGAGCTGCAGAAATATATTCTGCTTCACAAGTCGACAATGAAACACAACTTTGTTCCTTACTAAACCAAGAGACAAGAGACCGTCCAATGAAGTGACAAGTCCCACTTGTACTTTTTCTATCTGTCCGGTTTCCTCCAAAATCAGCATCACTATAAGATACTAATTCAAAAGGACATTCTTTTGGATAGAATAGTCCAAAGTCCTTGGTTTTGTTAAGATACCGTAGTATGCGTTTCACTGCACGTAAATGTGATTCTTTAGGATCTGCTTGAAACCTTGCACATAAGCAGACACTCATCATTATATCAGATCTACTAGCTGTTAAATATAGTAACGATCCAATCATACTTCGATATAATTTTTGATCAATACTTTTCCCATTTTCATCTTTATCAAGGTGTATGGTTGTACTCATAGGAGTTGGTTTGGTAGAAGTATTTTCCATACCAAAGCGTTTAATTAGATTGTTACAATATTTTTCTTGATTAATAAAGATACCATTTTCTAGTTGTTTTATTTGTAAACCAAGAAAGTAATTTAACTCACCCATATGTGACATTTCAAATTCATTTGTCATTATTTTAGAAAATTCTTGACAAAGCTTTTCATTTGTAGAGCCAAAAATTATATCATCAACATATATTTGAATAATTAAAATATCAAGCTTATTTCTTTTAATAAAAAGAGTTTGATCAACCTTTCCAATTTCAAAACCAGAATTTATTAAATAGCTTTTAAGACGATCATACCAAGCACGGGGTGCTTGTTTTAAACCGTATAAGGCCTTTTTGAGTTTATAGACATGATCAGGAAATTTTTCGTGTATGAATAATGGAGGTTGTTCAACATAAACATTTTCTCTTATAAAACCATTTAAAAATGCACTTTTGACATCCATTTGATATAATTTAAAATTATGAAAACATGCAAATGCTAGTAAGATTCGTATTGCTTCTAGTCTTGCGACTGGAGCAAACGTTTCTTCATAGTCAATTCCTTCTTCCTGGTTATAGCCTTGAGCAACTAATCTAGCTTTATTTTTAGTAATATTTCCTTGTTCATTTGCTTTGTTTTTAAAAACCCATTTTGTACCAATAACTGATTGATCACTAGGCCGTGGAACTAAATCCCAAACGTCATTTCTTTCGAATTGGTTTAGTTCTTCTTGCATAGCGATTAACTAGTTTTCATCAGTAGATGCTTCTTTAATATTTTTGGGTTCAATATGAGAGAGAAAAGCTACATGACCCATTTGATTTAATTGACTTCTTGTTCTAACAGATGAATTTAGTTCTCCAATAACATTAATAGAAGGATGATCTCTTAATACTCTAGGTGGAGATCTTAATGCACTGTTATTGTCAGCAATGTTTTCATTAATTTCAAAAGTTGTAGTTTCTGTATTAGAAATGTTTTCAGGAAAATCTTCATCATCTCTTATTATTTGAACTGGTTTAAAATTTTCATCGACGGATACATGAAGTGTTTCTTCGATAATATTTGTTCTTTTATTATAAATTCGATAAGCTTTGCTTCGATCCGAATATCCTAGAAAGATTCCTTCATCGGATTTTGGATCAAATTTACCAAGCTGATCTCTTGTATTTAAAGTAAAACATTTTGAACCGAAAACTCTAAAATAGGAAATATTTGGTTTTCGTCCGTTAAAAAGTTCATAAGGAGTATTCTTAGTTGGTGGTCGAATAGAAACACGATTCAAAACATAACAAGCTGTAGCGATTGCTTCAGCCCAAAAATGTTTTGGTAACGTACTTCCATTTAACAAGGTCCTTGCACATTCTTGTAAGGTTCTATTTTTACGTTCTACAACCCCATTTTGTTGTGGAGTTCTAGGAAACGAAAAATTATGAAATATTCCTTTTCTCTTACAGAAATGTTCAAAGGCTTCGTTTTCGAATTCACCTCCATGATCACTTCTTATATTTTTGATTTTTAATCCTTTAAAATTTTGAATTCTTTTGACAAATGATTTGAAATTATCAAAAGTACCACTTTTATTTTTCATAAAAATAGTCCAAGTGTATCTAGAAAAATCATCAACAATTAAAATACATATTTACTGTGATTAATGGATTGTACTTGTGTTGGGCCAAATAAATCCATATGCAGTAATTCAAGTGGTTGTAAGGTTGAAATAACCTTTTTTGATTTAAAAGATGATTTAGTCAGTTTTCCTAACTGACATGCATCACAAATATGATCTATTTTAAAATTCATTTTAGGTAGAACTTTTACTAAACCATTTTTAGAAAGCTTATTTATAGTTTGGAAGTTAATATGACAGAATCGTTTGTGCCATAACCAAGGATCATTTTCTTTGGCTATTAGACACATATCTGAATTATGATTTATTTTCATATTCAGAACATAAATATTTCTGTCTCTATTTCCTTCAAATATAAGATTTTGATTTTGATCAAAAATACTACATTTGTTTTCAGAAAAAGTGATTTTGAATCCTTTGTCACACAATTGGCTAATACTAAGTAAATTATGTTTTAAATTTTTGACAAGCAAAACATTTGATATAAGAGGTAAATTTGAGATACCATTGTTGCTCACAACGCCTTTGCCGATGATATATCCTTTGGAGTTGTCTCCAAATGTGACAGAACCTCCATCTGAGTAAATAATATTTGATAGCATATCTTTGTCTCCAGTCATATGTTTTGAGCAACCACTGTTGAGTATCCATTTTCCTCTTTTCTTGAGTGGGACCTAAAAAATAAACGATAATATATCCCATTTAAAAATGTAATCCTTATTTTTATGAACAGTTTCAAGAAAAGTGTTTATATATTTCTTCCTTATTAAATTGTTATTTGTTTTAGGAACCCATATTTTTATACTTTTTGAGAGAGGATTTGTGTGTATTTTAGTAGGATTAATTTTTCTCCTAATTTTCTTTCTAGGTGGAGCAGTTGTTTTGTTAACATATCCTAATCCTTTCTTACTTGAGATAGATTGAGAGCTATCAATAATTTTTGATAAGGTTTCTCTTCCTTTATTAAAGTTTGAGACATTTCTAGTAATGCTTTCTAACTTAGTTTTAAGACTAGTATTATCCAATTGTATCAATTTTACTTTTGTTTTTAGTTCATGATTTTCAGAACCAAGAGCGTCATTCTTTTCTTTTTGAGTTTCAATTTCTTGACTCAAAAGAGTGAGTTGAGAATTGATATTAGAGAATGATTCTTGTAATTTTTCAAGTTCTTCTTCTAGTATTTTTTTCTCATCTTTAAGCATATCTCTCTCAAATTCCGCTTTGTTCTGAAGTTCACGAGACTCTTTATATTTTCTTTTGAGATTTTTCAAAGTATCATTTAGTTCTGAATTTATCTCAATCATATCTTCAAAAGTAAAATCACTAACCTTATTTTCAGTAGCCATGAAGCAGACATTAGATTGCTCGTTTTCACTGTCACTACTGTTTTCTGATGAAGAAGTACCTGAGTCATCCCAAGTTACTGAGAATGCTTTCTTTTTATTGTCTTTTCTTCCCTTGATATATTTTTTTCTTTAACTCTGGGCATTCCTTTTGAATGTGACCTTTCTTATGACAATTATAACATTCTAGAACTAAAGATGATGGTTTTATTGGAAAGTTCATTTTTCCATTATTCTTGTTGGATTTTCGGAATTTTAAGATTTTTTTGAAATTTTTAGCAATAAATGCTAAATCTTCTTCATCCGAATCTTCATCCTTTTCTTCTTCAGCATGGAAAGCTATGTTCTTTTTGTCTTGAGCTTGTACTCGTTTTACCTGCAAATTTACTTCATAGGACATTAGATTTCCTATTAACTCTTCTGGTTTTATGGTAGAGAGGTCATTAGCTTCTTCAATGGCCAAGACTTTTCTTTCCCATTCATCTGTTAAAGAGTTAAGGATTTTTGATACAATATCAAAATCAGTGTATTTCTCTCCTAATCCTAATAGTGAATGATAAATATCTTGAAATCTAGAGTACATATCATTGATGGTTTCATCTTGTTTCATTCTAAAGTTTTGAAATTGATTTTTGAGCATGGAGATTTTGCTTTATTTGACTTTGTTGGTTCCTTCATGAGTAATTTTAAGTGTTCTCCATATTTCATAAGTAGTTTGACACATGCTGACACGATTAAATTTATTTCTATCTAGTGCACAGAATAACATGTTCATAGCTTTAGCATTGGCAGTAGCATCCAGTTTTTGTGTGTTTGACCAAGTAGAATATTCTCCAGTAGGAAGAGTGTATTCATTTTGAGTGATATTCCATGATTCAAAACTATTAGATTGCATGTAGATTCTCATACGAGTAGACCAGTAATTATAATTCAAACCATTAAAGAATGGAGGTCGTGCAGTAGATTGACCTTCATTAAAACTAGTGTTAGTGACAGTGTTGGTGGAAGTGCTGGTGTTGTTTTCCATATTTAACAAGATATCAGATAACTTTGTAACGGTTATATGATGCCTTGCTTTGATACCAAATGAAAGTGTATAGGACCGTATAATCTGGATAAACAGTAATGCAGAGTATAGATAGTAAATAGTGCGGAATATAAATGTAGTAAGTAAAATGACACCAGATATTTTATACTGGTTCGGAGCACCGTCCTACGTCCAGTCCCAGACTCCTTCTGGAATTTCACTACAACAACCCTCACTTAACCCGGAGGAACAGGTTTATACAACCCTGAGCAGCAGAACAGGGACCTGAGCAGCAGAACAGGATTTCGCCTCAGCAGCCGAAGAGGACTTTCCCTTGCCTGAGCAGCAGAACAGGACTTTGACAAAATATGAAAGTAGTTGACTAAGTGTGTTCTTGATAACACTGATTTGTCAATTAAGATTACAAACTTCCTATAATCAATTCCTCAAGTATATAAATATTGTGTGAAGATTTGAGAAGGAAGAATATTGCTATGAATCAACGTATATAAAATATAATTCAAAGTTTCAAAGCAATTGAAAGTATTGGAGCACTTAGAATAATCACAAAAGAGAGAGTAGAGAGTTAGAATCAAAGATTGGTGTTTTTTGAAGAAGTGAGAACTCCTATATATATTCATTAGAAAATTGCAACCCTTGGTGAAGAGTTTCAGCCAAGAGAAACAACTTTTGATGGTTTGCATCTCTTCATGAAGAAGATGTCTATTCAGAATTTTGCAGTTGTTGCCGGTTCAGTCGACTGGAAATATTGGTCAGTCGACTGGTTTTGAAAAATTTTAAAAAATGTATTTTAAAATTTAAAATAGGTGACGACTGTGCATATGCACAGTCAGTCGACTGGCATAACCAGTCAGTCGATGGCTGTGCATATTTTGCACAGTGACTTTCTTTTTTAAAGAAATATTCTTTTAAAGAAATATTGAAAATTTGAGGATTGATTTTAACATATAACTAAGACTCGACACAAATAATAGTTACTTTAATCATAGAGTTGTAGGCTTGATCCTTTGTTGTCTTCTTTTTGTTATGAGTGAATGTAAATTCTTTTCTTGGTTTCTGAACTGATTTGTCATAATCAAAACAAGTGATTCAACAATAACTATTCAGGTTAGAATTTGTATTAGTATGACTCTGATGTATCATTCTAGAAATGACTTTGTAATGAATTATGTTGATTAGTATATGTTATTCCGTTTTATTGTGAGATTCTGTGATTATTTAGTTTCTTTTTACCTTATGTCTTTATTCTTTTCCATAACGATTGATCTTTCCGACACTTGGATCCTCGACAAGCAATATAGTGGATGTATTATTTGTGATTTCGAGGGTCGAAAACCCCCCTTTTTAACAGATTATATATGATTATATATGGTTTTTGTCATCAAAATCATTTATTGAGGTATTAACGCCATATACGATCACATATAAACGTTATACGGCGAATAGTCATAATTCATAATGTATAAAACCTCGACGAAATTATTTCATCGAAATAAGCAAGTAAACTATAGAGTAAGATCGTGTATTCAATATGATCGATTATAATAATGATCTTGTTGTGTTAAATGTAACACTGGACCAAAGGCTACAAGATAGATCAGAGAATTTGATCAATGTCAGTCTGATCGGTTTACATAAAGTACAACTTATTTAATTTCCTTAAAAGTTAAGGATGACCAAATTCACTTTGTAAAGAGTTTGTTATGATATTATGGCAAAGTTTTCTTTTTAATGATTCGATCATTTAGAAAGGAAAATGATTGTATGAGAGTGAATGTAACTTAAGGAACAATTGGGATGAAGAGAGTGAATGGGCACTTTTACTTCATGGAAAGACATTGGAAGTGTGAATTGTAAACTAATAATTAATACTTAACATTGGAATCAAAAATATTATTTCTAATCTAGAATATATTTTCATATATAAAATTGTTTACTATGAGATTTATTCCTATGAGTTGAAGATATTTGATCTAAAATACTCTCGATTGTAAACTGGTTATAGTAGATGGAATAAATATCATACATTAAGTGGTTGAATGGATCTCTATATTTCATACGCTATTATAATAATGGTATAGATTGTGGGATCATGCCAAATAGCACTTATTGGTTGCATCAAGTTATGAAAATTATTTTCGTAAAACATACCAAACATTATTTTTGAAATATTAGCCGGTTTTCAATGTTGATTGAAAAATAGACATAGATTTGTTTCAATATGATTATTACGAATATTAATTACGTAATAAAACTATAGTAATGGTTTCTAAGATGCATTGGAAAATATAGAAGTAACTAAATTTATTTGCAATTAATTTAGAATTATAGACTAAGCCGTAAATTTGAGAAATAATTTTTTGATTATATGGTTATGAATTATATGGTACTAGATAATTATACCTCAAAAAACTAAGAGCAAAGCACCCATATAGTGGGGACGTCATAAGAGTTGATGAATTCTTTAAATTGATACATATAGTTGTATGGAATCATAAGTCAATTAATTCCAAAACAATACCACATATTTCATTTATTCACCGATGAGTTATCACAAACATGATCATATGTATTTGATATACAGGTATATGTCTATGATAAACTCATAGAATATAAGATGGAGGTAAATTAAATAACATGCAAAAGAAAATAAAATGATTCGATTTAATTGAATATATGAGTATATTGGAAAGAGTTCTGAATGTACCTAAAAATGAATAAAGATTCAATTTGAAGATCACTCCTTTACAATACATAATGATATATCGATAAGGAGTGATTAAACTTTGTTTAACAAAGTATGATTAATAGTGAGATAGGTTGAGTTAACTTCTTTTTGTAAGGTCATGTACTTAATAATAGTAGACAAGGTTAACATTAATCTCATCTAAAGAGTAGTTTACAAGATCATACAAGATAAGGGTTTATAAGAAATTCCAACATAACCTAGGCCAAGAAGTTGGCAAGTTGTGTGAGTTGAAAGACTGCACGTAATAATTATATGTGAGGAATCTTGCATGAATCGCCCAAATAGAAGTTTGAGAACGATAGTCATTAGATGACTAAGTTATTTTTGAACACGACTATTGTAACCTATTAGAAAGTCAATTATATATAAAGCAATTCATAAAGTGTTAATGAAAACATATTTTGTTGCACTGAGAAACAATTATTGTTCAAGAAATACCAACTTCGTAACGAAGGAATTCTTTTAGAAACATTGGTAGTAAAATGGATTTGGATACGCTCAAAAGATGAAATTAATTACGTTGGATGAAATGAAATTAACTAACCTAAATGAACACAATGCATTAGATTGTTTAAACAATAGTCTCGCAAACTGAAAAGTAACTGCGAATTTCTTATCAATGTCGAGGATTGAAAATCCTCAACTACCAGTTAAACCATTAAGAGTATTAACTCTACGGTATGGCATGATGAAAAAATCCGAATGGATTCCAAGTGCAATATCGAAATATAATTTTGATAGTTGTACCCAAGAGATATCAGTAATCGACCACGGATGTGTCTTCAGGAGTAAGACTAATGCAGTTGGAATATAATACGCAATGTTGATAAGAATAACATTGTAAAGTTCAATTAATGAAATTAGCATAACATATTCATTATTAAATATGCTCAAGTTAATTTGGATTTACTCACAAAATTATCACTTAGTATGAATTTTTGTTTTGGTATGATGTGTTGAAACAGAAGATTCAAAAAATGATTTAGAATAGATTGTTTGCATAAAACAACCAAAGTTTCTCGAAGTTAGTGGAAGTGATATTGAGTTTGTGGATTTTACGATATGATCTAAGAAATGATATGAAAGTAATATTTTATAAAGCATCGAAATTGAATAAGTATTTTGATAGAAATATCAAATAGTTTGATTTTCAGTCAAAATCCAGAGGAAATGTGTGTCCATATGAAAGCACCATTAAAAGATACATAAATATTTCTAAATTTATTAGTAAATAACATATCCTAATTGTTAACGATGTACTTATGTTAAAATTGGTAATAGTTTGGTTGTTTAGTAGTTTTTGTTGGGTTCGTAAATTATATCTTTTATAATAAGTATAAAGGATGTTGGAAATGTACTAAACAATATGTAGAGACACCTTATTAAATTGTTTAATATGGAACATGTAAGATGGATTCCTTATATATTTAGAATAGAAATTTTCATATATGTTATATTGTATGCAATATCGTATTTAGCTAATGTATTTGATGCATGAAGTAAATATCAAATCCAAATTAAGGTCATTAAATGATAATTTAGAGTATTCTCGGGCATTTACGAAAATACCGGAGAATTATTTACGGAAACAACGAACTCCTAATGAAGGAGTGTTCAGATTCAAACTTCATAAGTGTTATCAAGTATAATATGTCAGTATTAAATTCATGTTCGAATCTTAACTAAGAAGCTTTAAGATGGAAATGTTCCAAACGATACATTATTGCTGATTTAATGAAAAGGCCAAACACATCGCCTTGAATAGCGCCACAATAAAAGAAATGTATAAGCATAAATGCACAAATTTATAACTGAGCTGGGTGATTCCAAGTATTAAGAATGCTACATTATCATTATATTATAGCAATGCAATAATAAAAGCTCACAACACCAACTAGTTCCATATGATAAAGGAAATTTATCAACACCGAGAAGAGTTGATTGACATAGTAGACAATTAAAACAACATATCAGATCCATTCATGAGGAGGATAACTTGATCATTTCTCATTAAATTGAACAAAGGTATGGAAGAGAGATTCCATAATCGGTCCCTAGTACATGTAGGAGATTGATAGAGTTAGAAGTATGCCCTAGGGGCAATTATATAATTGTTACACATATCTAACTCGATAAGAAATCATGTTTGAAGTAAAAGTGTTTTTTTTTTCAATTATATACTTCATATAATGTGTTATATTAATTTAAGTAAAAGTATATTTAATAGAACATTCATAATGGTATATTTTGTGGTAGTAGTTACAATGTGTTGCAATTTTGAGTGATTTATCATAATAAAATAAATATATCATTTTAAATATTCATAGTCAAGACGTATCGAGACTGGATATCAATACATCCGTTGAGACTAGAGTTGGTAACGCTTTCTAAATGTTGGGTAGTCACGCATGGTTGGTGGGAAGACCAAGGAGTTACGTACTAATACTTATTGGATGATTATGGACTAACTAACTTGATAGCTTTCTGTTGGTTAATATAACCAAGGTCAAATAGAAAGCATCAATGTGACAATATGACATAATTCCCTCGACTTAAGAATACTTTCAAGTTTCAATGTGGAAACCCTGCTATAATTATTGTTAAACCATGACACGGCGTCCATCAAATAACTATAGTTGGGTCGAGTGGAAGCATTGGAAGTGAGGTACTATTCAAGAGAGAATTCGTCTCCTCGATTACATGGGATTAGTATCACTGTCAACTGAAGTCAATTCAAAGTCAAAGTCTTTGGCTGGAGTAGTACGGTTAGTTATAATTGTTTTTGTTGAACCAAGAACTTTGTGTTTGGAATATAAAGTTGAATACGGACCATATTGGTTTGAACATTACCAAATTACATAAGTTCTAATGTGATATAGTTTGACGAAGAGAATTGATATAAATAACTGTCACTACCGAGTAACGTTTAATTAAATAAAATTGGATTTTACTGAAGCTGTGCGAGTGATAAATTTTGCCATAATGGCACACCTCCTGCTAACTGACGTGTCAAAGTTAATATTCCAATTGTTCGATATTAATCGTGGACCGAATTTACACATAAGAGTCACACAACCGTAATGTTAAATACTCCGGCTACCACTTAATTTAATTAATTATAATTGTTATACTTAATACTTATGAAATATTAATTATAAAGTTTTATTTGGTGTTTGCTAAAAATAGTGTGTATATGAAAGTTGTATACACAAGTATCGATATACGATATCGATGTATGTTTAAATTAGATTTAAATGTATTTTGTTTAATCAAGATTGAAGTGATTGGGACGCCCATAAAGGGTCCTGATTTGTCCGGCCATAGGTGTAGGTGGATGATTTGATTTGATTCTGAAAAGGGGTTTGAATTAGTAGGGATATTTGTGGATCCGAATCCACTTTTTGCTTCTCCCTTTCTCTATTATTTGAGCACCCTTAACCCCTCATTCGTTGCTCTCTTTTGAGCCTCCACAACATCCATATTTTTCAAAAAATGGCAACCCCTTTCCTTGATTGATTCAAGCATTAAAAACACAAATTTAAGTAAATTAGGACAGCAATGTGTAGTGCTTTCAGTTTGGTAGCTCTCTTTGGAAGAATTATAATTCAAATTCAAACAGAAGTCGATCAATTCAGCATTCAACATGCACTAATTAGGCTATAGTCAAGGTAACTTATTTATTTAAAATTATACATATTTATTTGATAATTATCTTGAATCATATGTGCTTAGATTAGATGTCGATATCAAGAATCCCCCCCCCCCCACACACACACACACACACATATATATATATATATGGTGCTATCAATGTTGTATGTGAATATGTACATATGTATTGTGATTAATATATGTGTGTGTGTGTATGTGCATATATAGCTCTAAGCAGCACAGAAAATAATTAATTAATTGGAATTAAATATTAATTTTAAAAGGGATCTAAAACAAAATTTGGTTTTTTAACATACAAATGTGTATATAAATTACATGTAAAATTTTGTTAAATCACAAACACGTAATAATTTTCAGAAATTATAAAATAAAATTAAATAATTATATATACACACACGCACGCACATGCGCGCGCACACACACATATACATATACATATTATTTAAAGCCTTAAACATATATATGTGTGTACACGCTTATTTTAAAATACGAGATGTTACTTTAATATAATACATGTATTATATATATATATATATATTAAAATACATTAGTTATACCAATTATGGCGAAATTTATTTTTAAAAAACATTTTGAACATTTCTATATGGAAATAATTTATTCAACAAAACAATTTTTAAAACCATAAAGGATTTTCAAAATAATTGGATTTTTTCAAACGTATTATAGGCCAGAAAAATATGTGTGGATATATATATATATATATATATATATATATATATATATATATATAACTTTATCCATTTGTATGTAAATATATAATGATAATTTATTTTTGAAATTTAAATATTAATATATATGTATGTACGTATATGTATATGTATATGTATATGTATACTTCCAAAAAATATTTTAAGTCCATATATTTACGTTTATTTTATTTATCAAAATTATATTTTTGATTCAAATTTGAAATTGAAAATATTTTAAAGTCTAGATCTAGATCTGATATTTTAGATTTAAAATTGAATTTAAATTTTTAATTATTAATATTTGCATTTTCAAATATAATTATTTTATATTATTATATATGTGTATATAATATATATATATATACACACACTTTTATAACATATTTTACATCATATGATAAAAGCACTCGCTTGCACGCGCACGCACACACACGCGTGCACGCGCGCGCGCGCGCGCACACACAAACACACACATATATAGAGGCTAGCATCGGCTACACCTCATTTTGCTAACCTTAAATCCCTCCTGATTTTAAGCACATGTTTCAAATTAAATAATATACATTCTCTCTATTGAAGTTAGAAGAGAGAGAATGTACATTATTTAATTTGGAATATGTGGTTGAAATTAGAAGGGATTTGAGCTGTAGCAAAAGTGAGGTGTAGCCGATCCATGTGATATATATATATATATATATATATATATATATATATATATATACACACACACATATACATATATATGTGTGTGTGTGTGTGTGTGTGTGTGTGTGTATGTATATAGATATATATGTATATGTATGTATGTATGTATTAAACCATGTACACTGTACATGTTGCACATGCACTATACACACATATATATATGATATGTATATTCATATCATAAATTATAAAAATAATACCAAAATAAATTAAAATATTGATTCTATTTAAAATAAATTTAGTTTAGATCTAAATAAATTTAGAATATATAGGCCTAAAAGATGGAAAATTGAATAAATTTTTTGAACATACCCATTTACCCCACCGCATGTTGGCCTAGTTTCAACAGTTCCCCAAATCGTTTGATGTTTGACATGTGTTTGGAATCTAACGGCCGTAGCTAAATCTTCACTGAGTCATTGGCATATGGCTATCAAACAATGGAGATTTTTTGTCTTGATGATGATTTGGTGTGCCCTGATGATGACATGTGTTGTTTTGTATGATATCTTCTAAGTAGTTGTAAAAAGCTTTATGGACCGCATTGGTATAATTGAGATAGATCAGTTGTACTTCGACACATGAGATTTTATGTTCTTTTACTGATTGATGAATCATATTTGCGATAGCATTTTCTATAATTCCAATAGCATTTTTCCATATTTCCTATACCATTTATTCCATATTTTGCGATAGCATTTGTTCATACTTTCAACAACATTTATTTCATGCTTCTGATAGCACAACTCATGCCTTCGATAGCTTTATACTTGTATCTTCAACTGCTCCAAGCTCATACTTTTGATAGCTCTAACTTCAATAGTGGCATTGAATGGATCCTCTATTTAATAATGCTAAATTAATAAGGCATTGCGGTCAAAGAGCATAAGCGCTTTAGTGAGATTTAATAAGGATTTAGTGAGACTTTAGCTACATGGGCAGGTACACACTATCGTAAAAAATGGAATTCACAAAGTTATATGTTTGACAACCCATATTTAATTATACACCGCGCCTCTTAAATAACTTGCAATGTTAGATTATTTCATTTACTATCACTTCCTTATTTCAACGCATGTAAGATGACTCTTAGAAGTATCCTCCACAACTTGCATTTATTCAAAATCTTCCTTCAACATTGTCATAAGCTTTGATACCTTGTGAATTCAAAGGCCAACAAGATTTTTCATCTTCCACGTTTGTCTTAAGCACACGCATATGAGTTGACACAGTCTAATATGTATATCAATTTATATTTATATGTAAAGCACATCCCTTAAATAATGCACGATGTTGGACTATTACATTTCCAACCATTCACTTATTTAATGCATGTGAGACAAGCCTAACAATTGTGGACTTAAAAACACATAAATGGTTAGTCAAGTCGAACTAGGTTGGGAGTAAATGCCAAAAACCTTTGAACAAGTATAAATGTTTTAATCGCAAGAAAAGGCTTAATTTATTATGCTATAATAAATAATGAAATAGGATTAAGCCTTTAAAGCCGAAAGCTAAGAGCATCCCAACATTTGGAGGTGTAACTTCTTAACTAAGTATATGTTGCATAGTTAACCTACTACTTAGTAGTGATAGCACCTATCCGGCTTACTCGAGTTTTAGAATCCTAGGTAAGTATCTATCAAAGGCACATGTTTTGCAAAGGGATTGGAGAAACATTGCAAATACAATCTAATTGAGTTAAGGATGTGCTCCTTAGATGATTATGTTATTTGTTATATAACTTAACTTTTGCATGAGGATCTTTCCCAAAATAAAATATGTTTTCTGTTTTATTTTGCATGAGAATCTTATTGGCAATTCCTAAGAAAAATATTTAATCGATTAATTGTGAATGTGTTTGTAACCATGAGTATTGAATCGAATGTTTAAATATTATTGGTAAAACAAATATTTAATAAACCAATCAAACACGTATTTAATAAAATGTTAGTATAACAAGTTAGATAGTCAAAACGAACGAATCCGACCAGTTGATTAAATAAGATAGATGAAGTTGGTTGTGAAGATTGGGTTAGACCGTATTATATCATTACTTAAATACAAATATATATTATGCACAATAATAACATGAGTAAATCTCAAATTGAAAAGAAGGACGAGGAAGCCAAGGAAACAAACATAAATGCCTAGCACATGGTAATGTCAATGCATAACCATAAATTACAAACCAAAATCGATAAACATCCATAGTTCATTATTGTTGACACAAAAAACAGTAGACAACTTCATTGTTACGTGTTTATCAGTGAAAAGAAAATACAGGTTTCCACAATACTGACAAAAGTAAGATTGTGTAAGGGAAAGGCTTCCACAAACGTATGATTGTGTGATCATAAATCCAGGGATCAATCAAGAAGTATTAGCCAGTGGAAGTTGGCTTAATGCATGAGCAAGAATCTTCCCGCTTTACACTTAGCCAAGCTTTTAGGCTAAGTATCAACTAATACAAGTCATTATTGCCTCTAAAATAAAGAACCCGACTTCCCTTTCATCCGCCCACTACCATGTGAAACATAAAACAGTTAGTTGTACAAAAGAAAAACCTATACACACTTTATACACACACACTCACAAAAATCTCAAAATTGGGTTGCAAGAAGCTATCCTTTGTTCTACTGCAATAAACATGTTCATTTTTGCTTCAGTTGTAAGCTAAATCTGGATGGATATTTTTAAGTAGATTATGATAAACGTCTCGTAGTACGAAAGGTGTATAAGCCTTATCTACATAGCAAAAATACAAGAGGAGGGTATAGCTGTTACCAAACTAGGAATACCACCATGTGAGAATGGGGGCTAGGATTTGGAAAGAAGAAATGGTATTTAGGATTGATGTGATATGCCCAACTTTCTTTTCTGCAATAAACATGTGTTCCCCAACCAACAATCACCTTGGGTTTCAGATTCAAACTCAACATTCCAACCTGACATTACCGCTCACATGTTAATTTCCTTTTTTTAAAATTTTAATAATACATGAACACTGTACAAATTTGGGTCAGTGTGTTTGGATTGGCACATAAATTTGGGTCATGCTGTTTGGATTGGTACATAGCGCATGGTCATGTTTTGAAATACCATTATTATTATGAATCTATTTACTATTTATGAACTAGAACTACGCCATAAATATTTCAATTTTTGGTTAAAACTACGTATAAAAATTTGAGACTGAATTTTCCTGTTCAAATTAGTTTATTCATGTTTGATTCAAGTCAATATTTTAAGAAACCAACCAGAACTGCATACTCTAAATCGACAAACAGTAATTCTTGATAGCAATCCACATTTAAGAATTTTAAACTCCAAAACTACAACTTTGAATTATTAAAATAAGAGAAGATAGAGTTATATTATGTTTTTTTATTGTTTAAACAAGAAAAAACGGAATCAGGAGATAATTTCAAAAGTACATAGTTTTTCAAAAGGCAAAATTATAATCTGATATTGTGGATGTTTCTTAACAAATTTTTCTTAAGACAAACAAACTTCTTACAGACTACTGTATGGAACTCTTTTTCTGTCAGATTGCTAAAAATTACATTTTAAAATAGTATCGTACAAGGATTCTCCAGAATAAGTTTTGGAGTGTAAAGAAAAATTGCTGTTTCTGTAAGCAGATTTTCTGTCAAAAAAACTGTAACCACATGTTAAACAGACCCAAGTACTTAAGCAATCAACATGAGATCATAAGGATAAAGAATATCATCTAAACAGTAAATTGAATTTTTGCATTTGACTTTGACTCATTAGACAGATTTAACCATCGGAAAATAAAGATATCAATAGCAAACCAACCATCTTCGATTTTAAATTCAAAATCAAAATAGCATAAAGTTGAACACAATGATTTCTTCACATAAACACGTACAAATTATAGTTTTCCACTCTTCTTGAACTTATTAGTTCAGTTGTATGCATGAAAATGTAGATACTATATCTACAGAAGCAAATTACAATTTTTGAGGAATACAACTATATATCTAATTATTCAGAAAATTATCATAATGAACTAGCTCGAAAGCAATGGGAACAGTGTACTTGATCTATATTCAGGACACAAACAGATAGATTCGTTGATTGGGGATGGTAGATGTAAACATGGACAAAAGTGTCACTAGAGGCTGCAGCCTTGGATGCTTGTTTGACTAGCCCTTATTCCCTATATGCATTAACATGTACCAAGTAGTTATTTTTCTTTTTTAATCATCATCCCTGCTTACATGCGTCTCTGATGGAAACTTGTAATGTGAGTAGACCTTGCAATCTTGCGAGTTTTCGTCTGAACCCAGCCTGTTAGTGCTTGTTAATCCGGTTACTTTTACGATCGGATACTGTTTGATCACATCCCAGTTCAGTTCGGACCTGATCCGATTATTACTTTTTCATAGTAGCCAAATAGGAATGTATGTTATTTGTTTACAATTTTATTTGCTTGCATGCGAATGTTTTTTTTCAAATTTACTATGAATTCGGCTTCATTACTATGCAATTCATATGTTTACGTTGTTTATGTATAATTTTATAAAAACTGTAAGTTTAAAATATGCTTTTAGGACGAATATTACGATGGTTAAATTTGCTTCTTCACAACTAACCTCTTCATTATTAGAATCACCTAGGAAACAACTATATGGTGTTCTAGGACTTAGATCGGCAAATTCTTAGTATTAGTAACTTACAAACAACCCGTCACATGATTGTGGTTCGATCTAAGATAATTAATTATAATCCAGAGTGAGAATAACCGGTAAAAAATTAAAGTGGAAGTAGACTAGAAATTACGTCAAACCACTATAAAAATTACGTCTCATTTTACTTGTTTTATATTTACTTAATCTGAACTGGTGCTTTCATCTGATTTTTGGATGTTAATCCATTTTCTGGATTAACGTTCTGGTGGTTTCACCGAGAACAATGTTAGATCTGAAAACGTGAAACTTGAATATGAGATTTGGAGAAGATGAAGACGCCTAATACTAGATCTAAAACAGAAGCAAGTCAAACAGAGTATGGTGACAGTCAAGAGGTGTCCTTAAATTTTCACCAACCATCTACGTGATCAGAGAAGATATGGAAAGAATGATGAAGACGATGTAGGATGGAGTGATAACTAGACAATAGGAAATGCTCGAAGGATTCTACCAAAGGATGGGACAACAAGGAATAGCTAGAGCTATAAGAATTCAGAACCGAGGACAACGTACCAATGCAGGAGCATCTGAAGTTAGACTGAAGCAAGACCGACTTAAAAGTTAAACTAGAAAGGAATCTGCCGATGGATCTTACGGAATTCAACCATGAAGCTAAAAGATATTTACGTCGGAAAGACATCGAACCTGAGGATGACAATGCTGAAATTAACATTGTGGATGACAGAGGACCGTCTGGGGTGGGAAATGCAAAAGACAAAAGAAAAAGGAGAACCGATGACAACTTCGGGGAATCGAAACGACAAAGGAAGGAACCTAAATTATCTTCCTACGCTGACCTGGAGAGAATATATCTGAATACTATAGAGCAGATCCTCTATTGAAAGCCAGTTAGGAGAGAGCCTACTAACCGGGAGAAAAGATCTGAAAAGTTCTACATCCTCCATGAGCTGGATGGATATGAAACGAGCGAGTGCCAACACCTTCGTGATCTGATAGAAGAATTGTTTCGAGCAACCGGTTGCAGCAATATATAAGGAACCAAACTGCGATGGTGCGATTGGAGCAACCACCATCTGTAGTGAATGCATCAAGGAAAAACTAGGAATCTGGTTCGAGACTCAAAATCTCAAGATGAACGATAATTAGATATGATTCCCACATTCTGCCTTTTTATTTCTTTTTTCACACTTTTCTTTCTGTATTATGTAATAAAGAAAATAATAACCTCATGAGGCTTAAACGTGCATGGGATATCGAACAGTCCCTAAGTACACTCTAAGTCAGATGCTTGAGATGACTATTTAGGATGATAATAACCTCAAACCACTTACACGTGTATGGGACCAAGATTGGTCTCTAGACACGCTCTGAGTCGGATGTTTGGGATGGATAATTAGGTTTTCGACGTGTTTGCTTTGATTTGAATATTTGACTTTTGAAAAATCCACATTGAATGTGATTGCTGATATTGTTCACTTTTAAATCCTGTGCGGAGAGATAGGATCGGAGTGTAGGATGCAAGTCCCCTCACCAAAGAGCAAGCAGATGGACTTATACGATATTGATCGCTTTAGGTCCCTTTCGGAAAGACGGGAACGAATGGCAGGATGCAAGTTCCCTTTCCAGAGAGCGAGAGGATGGACTTGTATAAAAAGTAAGTCCCCTCATCAAAGAGTGAGCATATGAGCTTGCCCGGTCATTGTGTTCCTTTGTCGGAGAGCAAGCAAATCCAATAGGGATCCGGAGAGATCTAAACCCTAAATTGGGCGATAAACGATTCGAAGAGATTGAACTGTAGATTGAAAGTTAAACGGTCCGGAGAGACTGGATCCTAGATTGGATCATAAATGATTTGGAGAGAGCATGTTAAATTGTAAAATGATATGGAGAGATTGAACCTTAGATCGGATATATACTTTTGAATGCGTTGTAATTATCATAAAATAGATAAAATCCCAAATGATAATGGGACGATTTTGATATGGGATGTAATAACTCCGAGTGAAATTGGAACGATAATGATGTATAAGGAACATTTAAGCAAGAGCTGGAGTTCTTAGCTAAACCTAAAGCGACCTTTGACTTGCTAGAGAATCTGAAGGAACTAGATGATACACCAAGGTTAAGATCAACGGATAGCCGGAGAGCTCAACTACCGATGACTGGTTATTGGAACTTGTTCTTAAGCAAAGCACACATTACATTTGAAAGACATACTTTGGAGGGAAAATGTTAACCTGCTTTTGAGCCAAAGTAGATATTAACTAAACTTAGAAGATTCAAACAAGGGTGAAATGACTTGAACCGTAAAAGGTTGCTTAGAAGAGGGAAAAAAGAGATTCTAGAAAGTTTCAACTCAAGATTACCCAACGAAATCACTTGGCACCGACTCATTTCACTCGATGCTGACTCATATTTTCACCTCGAATCAACTCACCAACTTCATATGACCTATTTTTTACTTCTCCAAAGTGTGCATAGGTGTTTTCATGAGATTTTGACGACCTATCATCAAGTTTGACAAGAGAAGAACTCAAATAGCAAAGCAGTCCAATTGATGAAGGAACTATCATCAGAACCAATCAAATGACTAGAGAAAAGACATGAAACACGTCTGCTTGAAGATAGAAAAGAAGTGCAAAAGGGGAGGAGTCATTTCTACTTAAGGAAATGACTCAGTACCAAGTCATTTGACTCAGTACCGAGTGATTTATTCAACTTATGTGACTTCAGGACTTCTTGTACAACCTTGGACCGACATCTGGACTCTCTCCAACTGAACTTTTGGCCCAATACGACTATTTCTCCTATAAATACAAACCATAGAGCAACCAAAACAGGGGTATTCTCTAATTATGGAGACTTTGCTACTTCTTCGCATCTAACCCCTCCTCCATTAAAGTCAACTAGAAAATAACTATTTGTTGTTTTAGGACTTAGATCGACAAATGTTTAGTATTACGGAGTCAAAAACAATCTTAAAGGGATATTTTTGGATACTGGAGGTCAATTTTAGGAGGACTCCACCCTAAAAAAATATTATCAGAGCAGGTGATAAATAAAACCAAATAAAATGATTTATCATTTTATCCTCGTGCAAAGAAAAAACCTATTGAATAATTAAAAGAAAAATGACAGTTCACCAAAAACCATTTTTGACGAGGCCTGATCAAAAAAAAATAAAAATAATAATGTAGGATTATCAAAATAATGAAGATAGTTATGGGTTTTTTTGTAAAATATTTTTGTTGTACTACATAACGGTTTTACGAAAACTAAAAAATACACCTCTTATCCGAAACTGGAGTCTCTTTAACAATATCAACTCTAATCTACTTAATTGGAAAAAGGATAAATCAATCTTCGGTCACTAACAAGCAAGTCGAAGTAATCTACAATACCTAACGTTGTCGTTTCCATATTCTCTTCTAGTTACATAATATCATTCTTCCTTTTCAATTATATACATATTGTTCACAACCATATATTTCCCTAGTTATTTAGAGTGTAAAAATGAAATCTTGTAATCTTTCAATTATAAAGGAAGCAATAACATTGATGTTGAGTCCAAAAACATATGCCATTTTCATCGGTGGCTAAACCATGTATAAATTTTCTATTGTTCTTTATTTGTATTAAATTATAGCTTATTGGTTATCATTCAATATCGCTGCTTACATTAGAAAACTATCGGTCCGTTTGAATGGAATTAAATAAGTTACTTTTTTATTTTTGAAAGCCAAAACCAATTCATTTTGGCTTTCAAAAAGATTAAAAGTAGCTTATTTAAATCAATCCAAACATAACTGAACCAATTTGCAATTGAAAAGCAAGAGCAAAATTCATTTTAGTTAGTAAAGAAACTTCATGGTTTATCTTAAGATGGATTTTAACGGTAGATATTTTGAAAATAAAAAATAGCAATTATTCAGCAACATGGTTTAATAAACCTAGCGGTTGAAGCTAAAAATTATTTCAAAAAAATGAATACTTCAGAATAGTTTCAACATCACATAAATTGAAGGACAATACACATAAAGAATAGAACAAGATGAATGAAATGTTGTAATCTCTCAAGAAATAACTACATAAGTAAGTCAAATTGGCATCCTTTGATCTTGGAAAGATGTGATCAACAGCCCATTATAAACAAGGCATTATTAACAAACACTTACTTACCAAGTCAAATTGGCTTAGTCATAGAGCAAACATTAAATGTAATAAACCCTCCCCTAAACCGATGCGTAATCTGCAGTCAGTTTACTTCTGATGCAAAATAAACTACAAGCAGCTCTCTCTATATCAGGTAAGCCTCAAGCCCCAAAGGATTGGTCATAATATTTTCCAAATGATCCTTCGAGCTACAATGCTCCACTTTAATGAATCCACCTTCTGTTATATCGTGAAAGAAATGAAACTAATATCAATGTGTTTACTCCTTCCATGCGTAACCGAATTATGTGCCAACTTAATTATAGAGCTAATGTCACAAAATATATCAGTGCACTTACCATGTTCATGGCCAAGCTTCTCAAGAACCCTATGCATCCACACACTTTGACATGCACAGGAGGCAGTTTTATGAACTTAACTTCAGTGACTGAGGGAGCAATGGCAGTTGAGGACCATGCAACTACACCTGAACTGAGCAAAAACACGTACCCTGATATTCTCCTACGACTCTCAATAGCCCAAGCATAATCACCGAGTAATTCTCTTCTCCACCTCTTTTGTAAAAGATCCCCAACCCAGTAGTTCCCTTTATGTAACTGAGAACTCATTTTATTTCCTGTCGATGCTAATTTGTCGGCCTCTTCATAAATATGCTCATTAAGTTTATCGCATAAGCTAAGTTGGGTCCGGTGGTAGTGAGATATGTGAGACGCCATTTGATTGTAAGTAGTTGCATCAATCCAATGCCACCTCATCTTTAACAAGTCTAAAGCCGGGAATAAGTGGAATCTTTATTGGATTGTAATGCTCTATGTTGAGCCTTTCAAGCACTTCACTCGCATACTTCTTTTGGTTAATGAAAATTCCTCTTCCGCTATGCACCATTTCCAGACCAAGAAAGTTTTTCATCTTTCCAAGATTGGACATATCGGATTCTTGTTACATAGTCACTTTGAGCTTTTCAGACATTGTTTCATCATTTCCCATAAAAATGAGATCATCAACCTACACATTTACTACAAGTAATTTTCCCTCTTTTATCTTTGTAAATAGAGTGTGTCCACTCAAAAACCTTTTAAACCCTCTTTCATGAAATAAGATGAGGAGCTATAAAGTTTGCTACTTCTCTCTTCACTTCATAATGTTATGGTTATTCAATGAACAATTCCTTCCCCAAGTCTTCATGCAAAAATGCACTTATTGCATCGAGCCGATACACACTCCATCCTTTGTAGGTGGAAAGTGCTAGCTAAGATCATCCTAACTGTATCCCAAAGAGCTGTTTGAGTAAAGATTTCATTGTAGTCTACTCTAAACTTTTACAAATAACCCTTAGCAACAAGCCTACTCTGAATTTGTCAACTTCCACGTTCTTGTTTATTTTGGTTTAAACATCCATTTGACTCCCATCCTTTTTTCTCTAGCTAATGTGTAGTTAGTTCACAAGTCTCATTCTTTTCAATGGATTTGATCTCCGACAATTGCCTCTCTCCACTTTGAACTCTTAACAGCTTCCTAGAATGATGCATGATCACTTGATGTAGTAACCACCATCAAATTATCCTCCTTTTTTCCCAGGTAGTCCCTTAATTACCACTCACATGATCTTCCATCTCGGTTGGTTCTTTTATTACCTCCCTTGAGCTGGACTTGGAGGGTTTAGTTCAGCATCATCTTCACTTGACAAAGAACCAGTAGTAGCATCATCTTCAACCTGCACTACTTCATGCATGTTTTCTTTTTCTTGTAGCTCATCTTCATCTACCCATTCAAAAATTACATTGCTAGTTCCTTCAACTTTTTCACTCCGTTCCCACTTCTTGTCCTCTTCAAATATCGTAACATCTCGGCTTATAATTATCTTCTTTGACATGGAATCATACATCCTATAGGCTTTATATTCCTGGGTTAGGCTCATAAAAACACAAAGAAGACCCTTATTGTCAAGCTCTTCCTCTTTTCATCGAAAGTATGCACATGTACAATGCACCAAAATGCCCTAATGTTTTCCACTATAGGTTTGAAGCCACACAATGCTTCCTTTAATTTTGTATCCTTTCTTATCCTTCACAAGAATAGTAGGACATTGTGTAAGCAAGTAAACAGTCCAGTTTACAGCTTCTAACCAAAATTCTTTAGGAATAAGCGTCTCCTTCAACCTACATCATACCATATTCATGATTGTTCGGTTCTTTCGCTCCATAACTCCATTTTATTTTGGGGTGTATAATGTATTGAATTGTCTACCAATGCCATTAGAGCTGCAATACTCTTTGAATTCGGCAAAGGAAAATCCCCTGCTTCGATCGGTTCAAAGGCAACATATGGAAATTCTAGATTCTTTTTATACTAGACTTTTGAATTTTTTAAATATACTAATTTCTTCGGACATTAGATTCAAGAAATACGTCATAACATTATAATATAATCATCAACGAATATAATTATGTACCTTTTATGGTTGTTTGATTAAGGTGTGTGTCATCCTGCCTTTTGGCAAGGACGAGACACCAAAAGATTGACTGGAAACCAAAGATAGTTCTTCTCGGTTGCCAGTTATGTACTGGTAGGTTATGGGTATCGGTAAATTTTATCGAAGTCTGGATCAAGCTACAATTGATATGATGAGACAAGCAAAGTTATAAAAGCAGCGTTCCAAATTTCAAGTTAGTCGAAGTTCGTATGCTCGAGATATAATAAATGCAACTCAAGTAAACAGGCCGTTCATGTCCATCAAAAAGCCATGATAGAGTCGATCTGTTCAAATCCATCCATGACCACGTTGTTCGCATCCATCATGTTCATATCGATTAGAGTGACTTTGCCTCGTATCCATCGTGTTTGTATCGATCTAGCAAGGCCTTATTCGTATCCATCAAATTACTGGTTGTTAGTATCCACTAACCCATGCACGTCCATCTATTTGTATCCATCACATTATCCGTTGCTCGTATCCATCAAGTCGGAATGACTTCGATCGATACGAACAAGGATACACAATCAATACAAATAGTTCAACTTTGGTTGATGCAAACAAAGCCATGGCACTCGATACGAACAGAGTAGCTTCGATCGATTCGAACAAGAATAAGTAAGATCAATTCGAACAAGCGACGTGCATAAGGTTAACTCGGTCGATTCGGCATGATCTTCAGATCAATCCTAAAATCAGGTGCCACGACAACTTATAGGCATGTGCTCAGTATCAACTCGAACTGATCAATACGAAGGGATCGATTTGAATGAGACAGCCGATATAAAACCCAAACTTGCATCGATCATAACTCACAATCTACAAGTCCAAATACTATGAAATTTTCACAAGAGCTTACGTACGACCTAAGGAATGTTCATGCCAAATTTCAACTCGATTGGATCAAATCTTGGTCGATAAGAAATTCGTTCCTATCGATTACGGATCAAGTCGAAATCGCCTAGGATCGATCACGTGGGCCCACTCACATGCCAGAAGAGATCTCCCGAGATCTGAGCAAGATACTTGCATCCTATGCCTATAAATATCATCCCAAGGTCTATAGAAAAAGGACTTTTTGATTCTTCTATGTCTAGACTCTATTGAATCCGTTTTTGCACTCCAAAGCTACTGTTGTACTCGAAATTCATCACTGTAATCCGCTGCAATCAATTGTAATTAGCAAGAAAACATCGGTAAAGTGATCAACTTCAAACTGGACATAGGCCATATTGCCAAACCACTATAAACTTTATGTTCTTTACTGCTTTCTTCTTAATTTTTTGAGCGTTCTTCATTTTTAATTCTCTACGTACTTGTTATCTATGATCTATGATTGTGAACTGGTGCTTTCATCGACAATTGGGTGTTTGTGATCAATTTTGGTGTAAACATTTTAGTGCTTTCACTGAGAGGGGACAACGCTCAGGGATTCTAAAGCTTGGAGTTTGGATTTGGAAAGCTAGAGGATCAGATCTAGAAGCAATCACAGCCAGACAATCCATAAGCAGACAAAGAACCGAAAGGAGCCTACAAGAAGGGGTTCACGAGGCTTCCTCAGGAGCGAACCAAGCCTCGGTATTCATCACCAGGGATGAGATGGAGATGATGTTGAAAAGGCAAGAGGATATGATCTAGAATTTGTTTCGACGGGTTGGGTAAATAGGGGCACAAAATCAAGGGAATGCAAACGCAAGATGTTTGAGATAGGGATCAGGACCTCGGAGCAACCAGAATTCAGAATGAAGCGGGACCATCAGGAGCAGCCCCAGAGTTAGAGGCATTCCCATGGAGTATGTTGATCCATCTTCAGGTAGAATACTAGACAGAACTATTCGACATGGCGTTGATGGAGAATGGATGCTCGTCCAGGAGAATAGATTCTGAAATTCCCTCGTGGACTCAGGGGGTAGATCAGAGGCAACAGACAAGGAACACTACTTGGCAATAGCGACAGATTGACGGATATGGTCAGACGAGCCATGAGAGGCGGACTAGTGAATAGAGATTTGGAAGATGTGAACAGGAGCCCTATCGCTCCCACAAGTAGACAGGCTAGGAACCCACCAGAATTCAAGCTACCAACACTAGAGACGTACGATGGGAGGATGGACCCCGTAGTTCATCTGACACGATACATGAGGCATATGGAGGTGTTGGGGGAATCGGAGGAGGTCATGGCCCGATGCTTTCTATTATATTTGACCGACACTGCAGCGCTATGGTTTAGACAACTGGAGAGTGACTTTATTGGAACATGGACCAATTTGACTGAGAAATTCATGAGGCAATTCAAAGTTCACATTTCAAGACCCAAGAACGTGATGAGTTTGGCAACACTAAAGCAAATAACCAGGGAATCTTGGAGGAGCTTTCTGATGCAATTCAATGCAGCGGCAGCATCGGTGGATCGACCAGATCTATCCATGGTTTTGATGGCAGTTGTATCTGGCATAGCTGATGGCAAAAATTTAAGAATTCATTGACAAGGGATCCCCCTATCGATCTAAGAGAATTTTATCATGAAGCTGAAGAATTTTTGCGATTAGAGGATGAAAATTCTGAAAGAGAGGAAGAAGAAGGAGTCGATGTTTATGCAGTCAAGGGTGGAAATCCTCCTAAAAAAGATTCAGGAACTGATAAAGGGAAACGGAAGGCCAAGGATAATGGTGATGGACCAACGTGGCCACGAAAGGAACCAAGATTCACCTATTATACGGAGTTGAATGAGACTTTGGAGTGAATCTACTAGGATATCAGGGGGAAGATTCCTTATCAAAAGTCAATGAGAAGGGATCCGACCAACAATGAAAGAAGATCCGACAAGTATCGCTTATTCCATGAGCTGAATGGTCATAGCACGAACAATTGCAGGCACTTGAAGGATGAGGTTGAAGGGCACATCCGGAATGGTCTGCTATCGCAATATGTGAGAAATGGGAGCAACAACGGTGGAACGAGAGCAGCCAACACCTGCGTCAACTGGGAACGGCTCAGGATCGAGGCGTCATCTTGTCATCAACTAATTGAAATAATGAAGAATAAGTGGAAAACTCCACACTAACGTGATTAAATCATTTACACATGTACACGACCGCGAATGATCCTCATGCATGCTCTGATACGACTACTAATCGCATCGGTGTACATGTTGGCATTTGACGTCTTTGTGCTGCTTTTGTTTTCTATTTCTCATATTTGGATTTGGTTTTCTTGGACATTTTTGTTGAAAGACACGTTTTGAATGTAAATATACTATTTGCGATTCTAAAATGGCTAAGCCACTTACACATGTATGGGATCGCGAACAATACATGCTCTGAGATGGCGATAAACTGCCATAACAAACAAGTTAGAAATTCACTTGAACGTGAAATCTGACATTAATGATACTAAGTTCCCTCCAGACACACACACCTTGCCTTGAACGGCACCCGACCGCGAACGGTCACATTTCACTGCGGACAGCACCCGATCACGAACGGTCATAATCCACCTCGAACGGCACCCGACCGTGAATGGTCAAAATTCGCCTCGAACATCACCCAATCGCGAACGGTCACATTTCGCTGCGAACGGCACTCGACCGCGAACGATCACAAATCGCCTCGAACTACACCCTGACTGCGAACGGTCACCATTCGCCGCAAGTGGCATCCGACCTTGAACGGTCACGTACCAACTTAAATGACATACGATCTCGAACGGTCGTCATTCACATTCAGGAAAGACTATCAATCTCTTTTATAGGTCATCAACAAGATATGAACATCCAGCATATGGCATTACAAAACACACCTTCTTACCGCAATGCATGTTTTGGGGGCAAGTGTTATCCCACCTTTTGGCAACGACGTGACACCAAAAGATTGACTGGAAACCAAAGACAGTTCTTCTCGATTGCTAGTTATATACTAGTCGGTTATGAGTGTCATTAAATTTTGTTCGAGTCCGGATCAAGCTAAAATTTGTATGACGAGACAAGAAAAGCTACAAAAGGCAGCGTTCCAAATTTCAAGTTAATCGGAGTTCGTATGCTTGAGATATGATCAATGCAGCTTAAGTAGACAAGCCGTTCATGTCCATCAAAAAGCCATGATTGAGTCGATCCGTTCAAATCCATCCATGACCGCATTTTCGCATCCATCATGTTCATATCGATCAGAGTGACTTCGCCTCGTATCCATCGTGTTCGTATCGATCCAGAGAGGTTTTATTCGTAACCATCAAATTATTGGTTATTTGTATCAATCAACCCACGCACGTCCATCTATTTGTATCAATCACATTATCCTTTGTTCGTATCCATTAAGTCGGAACGACTTTGATCGGTACGAATAAGGCTTTACAACCGATAAGAAAAGTTCAGCTTAGACCAATGTGAACAAAGCCACGGCACTCTATACGAACAGAGTAGCTTTGATCGATTCGAACAAGAACAAGTAAGATCGATTCGATCAAGGCACGTGCATAGGGGAGACTCGGTCGATTCGGCATGATCTTCGGATTAATTCTAAAATTAAACGCCACAACAACTTGCAGGCACATGCTCCATATCAACTCGAACTGATCGATACGAAGGGATCGATTCGAATGAGACAGCCGACATAAAACCCAAACTTGCATCGATCATAACTCACAATCTACAAGTCCAAATGCTGTGAAATTTTCACAGGAGCTTACGTACGACCTAAGGAATGTTCATGCCAAATTTAGACTCGATTGGATCAAATCTTGATCGATATGAAATTCATTCGTATCGATCACGGATCGAATCGAAATCACCTAGGATCGATCATGTGGGCCCATTCACGTGCCAGAAGAGGTCTCTCGAGATCTGAGCAAGATATTTGCATCCTACGCCTATAAATAGCATCCCAAGGTCAACAGAAAAGGGACTTTTTGATTCTTCTATGTCCAGACTCTGTCAAATCCGTTTTTGCACTTTAAGGCTACTGTTGTACTTGAAATTCATTACTGTCATCCATTGCAATCAATTGTAATCAGCAGGAAAACATCAATAAAGCGATCAACTTCAAAATAGACGTAGGCCGGATTGCCGAACCACTATAAACTGTGTTCTTTACTGCTTTCTTCTTCATTTTCTAATTGTTCTTTATTTTTAACTCTCTATATACTTGTTATCTGTGATTGTAAACTAGTGCTTTCATCGACAATTTGGTGTTTGTGACTAATTTTGACGAAAACAGTGTGATCATACCACATATGTCGACCCTTTTGATTAGCTCTCATCAAACTCTTTTTAGGAATAGCCTCTCATGTGGTTTCCTGCCATACATATTATGCAAACTTTTGAGGAGGCATACCTATCACCATCTTCTTTTGAGACAAGGTTCTCAAGCCATTGAAATTTAGATGCCTAAATCTATGGTGCTGTAAGTCTGTTTGATCTTCTTATGTGGTCTTGAAGCATGTAGGAGCAATAGGTTTGGCTTGCACTTATGTTCCAGTTTTAGCAAGAAGAACAAACATTCGATTAGCAGACATTTGAGTTTACATAATTACCCTCACGTATAATATAAATCTTGCATTCTTCGTGCTGAATTAGAATAGCAAGATCTCATTCCTATAGTTGACCAATGATAAGTAAATTATTTGTGAGCCCAGGTAAATAAAATACTTCAGTAATCAAAAGATTTATTCCATTGATTCGTACCTTAACGTATCCCTTCCCCGTCGCTTCCATTTCAGTGTTGTTGCCAGGCTTTATAACCTCGTGAAAAGATTCATCTAAATGGAGAACCAATGCTTATCTCCAGTCATATGGTTGCTGCAACCCGAGTCAAGGAATCGCACCGCTTCCCTCTTGGAATTATGAAGATCCACATAAGCCATCAATAACATTTCTTGATCGTTATCTAATTCGACATATCAAGCTCCTTTCTCCCAACTAGGACACTTATATTGGTAGTGTCCTAGCTTATCGCATTTGTAGCACCCCACAATTGCTTTGTTGAATCCACGTCTGCCCAAGCCTCTTTCATGACCATAGGATGCACTTCGACCACCTCTGCCTCTTGCTTCTATCTGCTCTTTGTATGAGATCTTCAAAGCTTGATTGTCACCCATATTGGGATTGTTCATTCTCTGCTCATGAATAACCAGATTGCTTTGAAATTCATCCACATCATTGGACTCCTCAACAGAACATACCAAATAATCAAATTTAAAGTCATCGATCTTAAGATGGTTTCAATGATTATTACCTTATTCACCTTTTCTCTATTATCTTTCATCTTGTTTACAATAGTCAGTGTCCAAGCAAAATACTGGAATGATCTTCCTTCTTCTATATGTTTCTTGGCCCAGCCATGGTGATAAAATGGAATGGGTTTATTTTGAGAGGATTTTAGAACTACAGGAGGGTTAACTGAAACAAGAAGGTGAGTGAACAAATGATTGAGTGGGAAAAATAAAACTTAAAAACATAAGTAATGAATGCACCATTTCAAAACTAAAACAAGTATATTCATCAATAAGAAGAAAATTATAACCCACGCAAATATGTATATATAGCATGCTTGACTCAGTATTCTCACTTACCAACTCATCATCCTCTAATTGTATAAGTACAACCCTCAATTTACCAAACCCTAGTTGTGTACACTTGCACACTGTGCACGTGTACAACAGACATTCCTAACATCACACTGCAAACTTACACAGCTGGAGCCAACTTGCATTGCTGCTTCTTGTTACACCCCATATTTTAGTAACATTATTTAGGATATTTAATTATCTAAATAAAATAAAATAATGTAAGGTGATTAATGGATTGAGATTTGTGATTAGTAGGGGTTGCCATGCCATGTTAACGAGTAAATCAAAATGAGATAACATGAAATAAAATAGATAAAGGGTTAGGAAATAGGCAGGGATAAAATGGAAATATGGAAAATCCTTATATCCTAAACCTTAAACCCCTTAGCCATATACTATCTTATTCATTCTCATTTGCAAATTAAAAACATAGAGGACGGCAACCATTTTAGAGAACTAGAGGAAGAAAAAGCTAAGGAAGAAGGTTAATCAAATGAAAAGTTATTCAAATCTCACATCCTTAATCTCGACTAAGGTGAATAATGAGTACATCTCATTCTCTTAAATGTTTTTGGTTTTAAGTTAAATCTGAAGTGTTTTGCAAGTTTATGCCATGTTTTTAAATGACTAAATGTGTATATATGTTTGTTGATGATTTATGCTTGTTCACATAGATTTTATGATATGTTTTGAGAAGAAAACCTTATTAAATGACATCCAAATGCCTTACAATTTTAGATTTATATCTAAAATGATATTACAAAGATGAGTTTCAGTTTTCATAATTGTCTGAACTACTGTGGATTTTATACATATTTTCTAGCGTAGAAAATAATTATTTGGGTTATATATTATTTAAGGCTAAATAATTGTTTATTTGGATCTGAAATTAATATATGTCAAAAAAAATTGATTTTTTGGAATTTTTGTAGAATCTTCCTAAGTATTTTGATGAAAATATAAAATTATTTAAGGTATGGGACTTAAAATATTTTATATATTTATAAAAAGAGAAGGGGTATTTCGTAAATAAATTAAAGTGTTTATTTTTGAAATTTTGGTAGTGCTTCTAGAAAAGAAATTTTACAACCAATAAGATTTAGGCAAGCAAGGCAGGTTAGTTAAAAAGTGTACTTATAAAGGTTGACAATTTTACATGCAAATAGCATGTTTCGCCACTTTCGACACCCTGCTTCCGATTAGGTAACTTGCGATTCGTCACCATCGAAACCAATGTGCCTGGTATTAATTTATTGGTGCATAGCGAATTGGATAAGAGGCGGAAGGTACAAGATCGAAACAAGGGGTAACAAAGGGGTCGAAGCGTTGCTTTGTTTTAAACTGAAAATGCGCCTGCTTTGCTTTCAACTCTATTGCTTTCGACTTGATTGGCTTCCGATCGGGTCAAATGGTTTAAAGAAATGGTTTTAAGGAGGTTACGCCTTTATTTTTAAATATATGCTTTCGACTAGGTCGAAACCCATGTTGCCGCTTCTCTTACCTTTCGAAGTCAATGGTTCGGAAGGAATACTTTGTTTTTAAACTTGGCCACTTCACCAATGTTTTCGAAAGTTGGTTTTGACACCATCACTTCTTTTCTTAGGAATGTTTTCGAAAGATACGCTTTCGAATTAAATGGTTTTAATGACCTTTTGCTTTGTTGAAGTATAACCCAAAAGTTTTCGAAAGAGATGGTTAATTGGTTTCGAAAGGTGTTTTCCATATGTTTTAAATTGAACCCAAATGCTTTCGAAAGGTTTATTATTTACAAATGTTTGATAATTTCGAAAGGTTTTTAAATGATGGTTTTGAAGGGGCGTTTCCCTAATGCTTTCGAAGGGTTTAAAGAAAGGTTTTAAAAAGGGTGATTTCCCAATAGTTTCGAAAGGTTGAAAGGAAAGGTTTTCCAAAGGTATCGAAAGCCAATGTTTAAAGGTTTTAAAAGAAAAATGTCTGAGGTTTAAAGCTTTCGAAAGGAAGGTTTTTCAATGGTTTCGAAAGGTTTTAAGAATGGTTTCGAATGGAAGGTTTTAGCCTTTCGGCCTAGGTTGGAAGAAGGGTTTTAACTTGGTTTCAAAAGAGGTGCTTTCAATGGTTTTGAAAGGGGTACTTTCAATGGATTCGAAAGGGGTACTTTCAAAAGTTAAATATTTTCATCAACAAAGGTTTGAGTAAAGCATATATATGTAACGTGGAAAGGTAATTTTGAGTAAAGCATAGAGATCGTATATTTTCCTTGTTTAAGTTTGATTTAAAGGTTTTAAATTGGTTTGAGAAAAGGTTTTCAAGGAAAATTTAAGGGAAGGTTTCTCTAAGTAAAATGTCTCAAATATTAGAATACTAGACGGGACTGGTATAGGGTTGCACTTTATACATTAGCTATTAGCCCCAGCTAATTTAGTCTAAAATTCGAGTGTGTAGGGCTTTGTCACATGTAAGACTAAAATTATGATTACACATAGAAGGGAATATATGTTTTTATATAGATAGGTTATTGGTGAGCCTACATAACCATTGGAATCAGGTGACCCTGGAAGATGTTAAGTGAGAGACAGACTGTTCAGAAGAGAAGAATTTAACAAATAGTTAAGGATAGACAGTCCAAAAGAGTTGTATCTAACATATGTTAGATTATTTTGTTATATTGTCTAGTAGGCCTAAGTCAGCCAAAGGTTGGTAGTTAGCCAAATAAAACTATAGTGTTCGGACAGATAGTCCATTTGTTACCTGGTATGTATGTTTACATGATATTTTTTACAGCTTTAACCAGTTTTGGTTGCAGGTTAAAGATTTGCAAAAGATATGTTTAAAAGGATGTTAGTGAGAGGGAAACTGTTCCACTAAGCGGCGTGGTCTCACTTAACATGAAATAATCGAGATGTATAGTATTATTCACACCAGACTTTATGTGTGACTCGAAGTTTCTGTTTTTTCCCCTTCAACTCTCGGGTGCTCAAAATTGATTTGAGTAGGTTAAGGGTTGAGGTTTTACAGGTTTTAGTAGGTTGATGAACAAAGCTTCCGGAGACGAGCATGTGGCTGACAGATAGCTATTTAGGAGTTGCTGTTTTGTTTTGTTTTATTCTGATGTGTTGTATTTAATTATGTCTATATAGTACTTTGGTCAACCAAATGGGCATCATCACAGTTGCTCTTGGCACATTTGTGTAATAATTATATTTTATCGGAACCTAGGAAATGATTAAGGGATTATGTAGTTTGAATGTGAAACATGTTTTTTGGAAAGGTAATGTGAAAAGATGATTTTGAAATCTGTGATTTGTTTCATATTCAAATGCTTCTAATATTATGGATACCACTAACATAGTTGTATTTAATCGTCGAAAGTTAATACTATGGATGACTGCAACATTTGTAGCGTTTAGCTTTGGGCCTCTAGATAGGGGACGTTACAATTTTGTATAAGAGCATAGGTTTATGAAATACTTTAACTAAAATGATTTTAGAAAACATAATCCTCATAAATTAGAGTAAGATCGGGGTATGGGATAACGCTATAGTAACATACTTGTAATGACCCAGAAATTTCGATCCAGAAAATTCCAGATAATTAGGGAAAAGAAGAAAAGAGATAGAAGAAGAAGAAGAAACAGAAACACCAAAACACAGATTCTCACATTCGCAGTGGATCAAAATATAATATCAAATAAAATAGAAGTTATACAAAGAAAGCTGTAATTGTTATTTTACATACATTTTATCAGAGTTACAACATTTCACAACACTGCATAGTTAAAGCAACATGTTCCAGATATAAATCAATAATAATACGCGGTTTACACTCCATACGTTCCTGCCATCTAGCTCGCCTCCTAAGCTCCGATCGTTCTTTCCTGAAAATCTGTAATACTCGGTCTAACCCGAGCATTACATCAAAGTAACACCCGGGTCAGGCTGAAAACCAGCGTGAGTAAACCCATCTAATAAGAAATATTGAGCAAAAACTTATTTAAAACCCAAGGTAACTCGTATTTCATTACAAGTTCATAACTTGTTATAGTCAACACTTATTTCACAAATCAATTCCTAAGTACCCTTACTTAGTTAAATGGTCCATATTGTTTCATTCCAGCCTATTAATCACACATATCAAATCTACAAAGAATTGTAGAAGATTTCAAATCGAAGTGGTTTCGGGTATTTACTAATACCCGACCCCAGTCTCTTTGAGTCTCATGTCATCTTAACCTAAGTTATTCAAATGTAATACAATTAAGACTTTAAATACAGGATGCCACTTTTACACAGCAATTCATCATCGATGGATAACCATATTATCACTGTCCACCAAACATATCATATCACAAAACACTTCATATCAGAGATATCAACCAATTCAAGGCATTTCTATAATCCAATCATCCATAATCAAGATTAATTAGTCATACCATTCTAATTAATTTAAATAAATTAACTTACTTCAATCACTTTATCTTTAATTATGTTCACTAAATCATTAATTAATTAGAAACCATTAATTAATCATTCCTTAATTATCCTCATTAATTACATTAAGTAATTACCCTTTAATTAATTACACAAATTAATTAACCTTCATCCATTCACCTTAATTAATTTCTTAATTACATCGATCCTTAATTAATTATATTAATTAATTATACTTTAATTGATCACTTTCATTAATAAACATTAATTAATCATAACCATAATTAACCATCCTGTAATTACTTACCTTAATTAATTAACTCCTTAATTAATTATTTTAATCCTTTGATTAATCACACTAATTAATTAATCATTAATTACTTCCATTAATTAATTACTTCCATTAATTAATTAATTATAATTAATTACATTAATTAATAATCCTCAATTAATTACTTTCATTAATTAATCACACTTTTAATTAATTACATTTAGTAATTAATCTTAATTTAATTACATTCATTAATTAATCTTAATCATCCACATTAATTAACTTAAATTAATCACATTAATTAATCAACTAAATTAACTACACTAAGTAATTAATCCTTAATTACTTCCATTAAGTAATTATCCTCTGATTACTTCATTAAGTAATTTTTATTTAATTAATTATATTCGATAATTATTCATTAATTACTTCACTAAGTAATTACACTTAATTAATTTATAAGTGATTATCTTTAATTAGTTAGACTAATTAATTAACTTAAAATTAATTACATTAATTTATTAATCAATTAATCATCACTTAATCTCTAGTTAATGATTCATCACTTAATTACATTGATTAACTACTCATTAATTACTTCATTAAGTAATTATTCCAAATTACAATAAGTAATTAACCTTTAATTTATTTAACTAATTAATTATTCTTAATTGATCTCAACCTTTTAAGATAAACTCTTCATTTAAATTAAATACTTATTGCCATCATTAAACTTCATTAGAAACTATTTAGAAAACAATTATATATTTGTAAAACATTTAAAAATCAATTATAATTAAAAACAATTTTAACATCTAATTTAACCGTTTACGTCTTTGAAAAATTTTCAAAGTTGTTTAATAACTTTTAATACATAGTTATTTTGAAAAATCTACTTATCATGTCTTCTAAAACTAATCTACCTTAATATATATTTAAAAACTTTGTTAAATATCTAGCTTTTATTTTTTTGAAAACTGATTATTTCCAAACTTTAAACTTGTTAAATAATTTATCTTTTGCTTTGAAACATATTCATTCAAACTACACTTTAAACTTACACAAATCATTTTTTTGAAAAAAAATTCTTTAATAATCTTTAAACTTAAACTTAAACTTGTTTAAATATTCACTTTTGGAATTTTGATAAAAGAATTTAACTTGGAAAACTTATTTTGTTTGCCTTTAAAGTATTGTTCTTCTTCTTTAAGCTTAAAACTAGAATCACCTTATTTTAACAAAACCTGAAACTTTGATTTGCTTTTAAATTTTAAAACTAGTTTCTTACTCAAATCCAACACGAGACAGAAATCCAAAAACCCGGCCAAAAACCTTCAATACCTGATCAAAACACGAGGCAATCCATTACCCTCCTACTTCGAGAAAAACCCAAACATTCCCGAGCTAAAACCCGAGCATCAACCTTCTTCCCCAAAACAGCCACCCAGATACACGAAACATACACGTACACATCTACATCGACTCCGATCACCAACGAACAACGCTCCGACTTCAGACAAGTCAACGCCGACCTCGGCAACTCAACACGATCACCCAGATCCTGATATCACTCACGAATCGAAAACCGAGCATTCGATCGAAACTGGAGCAAACCCAACCGGCCAAAATCGCCACCAGCCATCACCTCCGACCACTAGATTACTTACCGACCTACCAGAAGCTATGCCACTACTTCCCGCTTCATTTGCTCCTATCGCGATCATCTTCGATCAAGCCCAATGTCGCAATCCATGCTGAAACCTCGACGACAAAACCTGGAACAAAAACCCTACTTCGACAATCTCTGGCCACCCTGGCCATCGATAAATTATCGAAGCATTTTTCCAACGATCGTTAACACCCCCAACCACCTCCAGCCTAAATATCATCTCTCCCATTGCCGTCGATCATCGGCAATAGACCAAAATGGCCCAAATGTTCAACTCGAGGATACCCAACAATTATCAAACTAAAAATCATGATATACACATTAAAATTCATAATTTTCAACTACGAATTCAATCATGCAATCCGATCTTAAAATTGAATTTATAAATTTTTGACCCAAATATATATATTACTGTTATTTATAAAATTTCCAGGCAAATATTAAATATAAATTCCTGGAATTATTTTTAATAGTGATATCGCATGATTTCAATCACTTTTCATTTGCAAATCAAAGGCTATCAATGATTCAATAATGAGATATTGAATTAATTTCGATATCAAAACCTATAAACACAATTCAGCCTACATTTGTATATACATATGCAGGCAATTCACTGCAATAAACACTTATATACATACATGCATTCATTTTCTATCCAAGTATTCAGGCTAACAACATGATTTTCATTCACACATCAAAATGGAATCCAAAATTAAAACTATTTTTAAAAATGTATGTTTACTCACAGAATGATGTGCACAGAAAGTTGAAGTAGCTTTGATTTTGAAATAGGAAAGCTTGCTTTGAAAAATGAAACTGGAGTTGATTCAAGGCTTTGATTTAGTTGTTGAAATGGTTTGCTTACTGATCTTGCTCTTGTTTGCTTTCAAATTGGAGTGGTTGTAATAGAATTTGATTTTGCTTTTAGAATTGAATTTGCAAAGAGGATTGCTTGAATTCATGGATTTTGTTTTATAGGTTATTACTTTACTTAGTTTTTAGAATATGAGGATAGAAAAAAAGAAATGAAGAAGAAAGTATATGTTTATATAAGTTTAAATTAGGTTTTATTAAAAATAAAAGAAAATTAAAATAAAAGTGACACTTGTTAAAAGATTTAACACTTGTCTTCAACCTTATTTAATTTGCTAACACATGTTATTAGAGAGGTTTATAACTTAAAAAATGTAAATTTGCATGTATAAATAAATTTTAAAATGTTTTAAAAAGTCTTTAAAATTGATTTCCTAATTAATAAATACGTATATAAATAAATTCCTTTAAAAAGAAAATAATATAACACAATTTATGTTCTGAATAAAATAAAATAAAATAAATATATTTTAAAACTAAAGTATAATTTAAGATATATATATATTACATCCCTAAAATTATATTTGATACATATATTTTAAACAAACCCAAATTAAATTTGTAAATAATAATTTCATTAAAATCTATATATATATACATACAACATATTATTATTATTGTTTTAAAATAACAAATTACAAATTTTAATAATTTACAATGGGGATTATCACATTTAAATTTGCTTGAAATTCCCGGGATATCACATTCCTCCCCCCATAGAATCTTTTCGTCCTCGAAAAGAAACGAAGCCAGAATTTTAATAAATTCTATTTATCAGTTAAATTATCTTTTGATCTTTTCAACTATAAATCCTTTATTTAAGAATTTCTTTAAACACCTTTAAAAATTTTATAATATTACTAAAATAGTCTTATAAAATACTTTTATAACTTGATATTTCAACAGGTCCATCCTTGTTCTTACAGAAATTCGGTCATAAGTTGATCAGGCGTAGGACTGAAAATCTATAAGAACTCAGTAAACCCGTTTTCAATACCCAGTGAAAATACTTGGAAAATAATTTTATTGAAAATATAGAAAAAAAATGAAAATAAGGGAAACATCTTTTGGTGAGAATGCTCTGGAAATCATCACCCCATCCATGGTCGAAGTTAACCCGATGGTTACGTTGACATCCCGGCAAAATCCATAGATAACTAGCCACTCTGCGCCCCTCGATTACGCCATGCAACCCACTACAGATTGCAGTTACATCCTGGTTTACGTTGCCATCACAGCTAAAGTCCATGTAACTATAGGCATCTGCGCCCTCGAATTTCGCTGCCAAAAAATGAAACTTCTCCACTCCCACATAGGTCACAGACCACATTAGTTAAGTTCCAACGTAGCTATGTCTTCATAGATCACAGTCTACCGATGTAAAATCAAAATGTAGACTGTTGGCTCTCAACAGAACACATGACTTTCGCTATATTACCATAGGTCGTAGTCTACCGATGTAAAATCAAACGTAGACTGTTGGCTCTCAGCAGCACACACGACTTTCACTATATTACCATAGGTCGTAGTCTACCGATGTAAAATCAAACGTAGAATGTTGGCTTTCAGCAGCACACATGACTTTCGCTATGGTCTGCAGTAGATCGCATTGACATTGAGCTACACTATCGTCATAGCATAACCTAAATGTCCCTGTAGGCATCAGCGCCCTCGACTTTCGCTGTCCACTACACATAATCCTCAGGAACTAGTTTGTCCGGACTCCTCACAGGATCATCTTTAGAACCCCCCCCCCCCACCCACCCCCCTCCCTCCCCCCCCCTCTCACTTAAGATTCAAGGCAGTACCACCCCATGGCACTCTTGAGAAGTTCATTTCAAGGGAGCACCTTTTTCCCCAAAGCCAATCTCAAAACACTTTATACTATACACATATAGTATTTTCCAAATCATACCTTTATGATTTTACATAAATCTCCTTTACACAAAATCGATTCCCAAAATCGATAATTCTCAAACTAGGCTTTCCAAATTCCCAAAATTTGATTTTCCCAAAAGGCAAAAGCCTTTTCCAAATCCAAAGGCTCCAAAACCTTTTCTCCAAAATCATTCTCATAAAATCTTTCATATATATATATATATATATATATATATATATATATATATATATATATTTGAAAATCTTTGGATCACTTCCTACTTATATAAATTCCCTTTTAGTACTTCAAATATTTTCAAAAACCCTTTTTATTCTGGCTAGATTCATCAAGGGGAGATTTATCTTACATATCAGATATATATATATATATAACTTTACTATGCACCAAATCAAATATTCAAATCTGATTACTCTTTTATAAAGTTATTAACCATATTACTTACTTTCATAAAGTAAATTTCTACCATAGAAATATTCAGTTTCCACTTTATTTCATCGTATATTTCCCAAAATGTACTCTTCATTTCAAAACTATTTTACATTTCTTATCCACAAATTTTCAATATCAATTTCATTTGAGTTATCACTTCAATTAAAAATAGTATGCACTCTGACTAACTTGAGTTTAGAAAATTGTTTGAAAGGTTTAAAATAGATAAGTAGTTGAAAAATAGTTATTATTTGTAAAATAGTTGTAAAATAGTTCCAAAAATAATTTTAAAATAAGTATAAGATAGTTTGGGCTTTTAAAAAAAAGTAAATAGTTAGGAAAAATAGATTTAAGAAAATTTACTCTAAAACAATTTATTTTAAAAATAGTCCATAACCAAACTGTTTAACTACCCAATCTCGCATTCTAATCAATTCAATTTAAATTTCCACTTCAAATCAATTTCCCATCTTACTCAATTGATTCAATCCCAGTTCAACTTGAATTAACTTCAATTCCTATCCCAAAATTCAAATCAACCTCCATTTGAATTTAAACTTATCCAACTTCAATCATAATTCCCATTTAATTCAAATCAAATTTCAAATTTCAGTTAATTCATTACAATTATACTTTTGAATTAATTTCAATTCTATTCTCAACAGATAAAGAAAATTTTATATTAGATTGTACTACTACAAAATATTCCATACATTGATAGACTACACACTAGTAGTTCACGTCCATTTATCCAAAATAAGAGTCTTACAGTAAATCTAGATGCCTTTTCTATTATTTAGGGGTTTGGAATAAAACAGAGCCTTAGTATTCTTACAAAAATCCTATCTATGGACTTCCTCCCAAAGGGCAAAGCCCGAACATACACTTATCAACAGGGTGTCCCCACTTATAACATTTACCAATAAATGTTTCTACCCTCCCATCAATCTGGATATCCTTCACGCCTCCAACAGTACGTTCCACAGCTTTATTCCTCTTCGGCCTCTTAAAACAATTCCTAGCGATGTGTCACGTCTTCTTACAATGATAGCAAATAGTCATCTCATTGACCGGTTCAACTGTTTTACGCTTCTCCTTTCTCACTTCAGGGCAATGGTTTAGGAAATGTCCTTTCTTATGACACTTAAAGCACAAGATCTCAGAGCGAAACCATTGGAGTGTACCCTTTAATTCCTCCCTTGTTTCACTGCACTTGGTTGCGTAATGACCCTTATTGAAACATCTACAGCAAGTGACATTATCATAAGGCCCTGGTCCAGCCCTTTCCTTAACTTGTTTCTCATATTCCTGAATTGCTTCTTCTCGATCCTTACGTGCAGCTGCTCTCTGTTCTCTGCGCCTTGCCTTCCATTCTTCACTTTTAGCCATTTCTCTCAAAGACAGAATTCTAAAGGGACTTCCTAACCTATAAATTAGACTTAATTAGAAGGATTCAACTTTTACTCTTATATATCAATTTGCTTACCTAGTTATGCCTTAAGTTTTAAACCACCTTTGGTTTTTAATTCCAAACAAAGTTTTCGAACAACTTCTTATTTTAAAATAATATTACTTTCAAAAATATTCTGAACAATATTATTTATCATTCCTGGAAACAAATTTCAAATGTTTTTAATCTTAGGATTCAAACTTCACAATTTAAAACCCACTTCAATTTACAAGTCGTACTTATCTAAAAGTTTATTCCCTTAACACATTTCAGGTTGCTTCATCATTATTAGAAAACAACATCTCAATATTTGATACAATAACCATATTATTTTATTTTGGTTTAAAACCAATTCTAATTCACCTTATTTGTATAGTTCATTCTATTCAATTCCTATTTGGTTATATACATACCATTTAAATTCTTAGTTTCAAAATCCAACAACCAATTATTGCTTTATATATACAAAATATAAGCTTTTATAAAAATCATTCATTAAAACCATTTTAAAACCTTTATATAAGAAAATAACAAGAACGCTCTCATACACACACACACACACACACACACACTCTCAACTCATTTTAGGGTACCACTGACCCTGTCCTTAATGAGTACACCCACCAGAGCCAAGGTCTCGCTTAACCTTCAGCCCTGATACCAAATGTAACGACCCAGAAATTTCGATCCAGAAAATTCCAAATACTTAGGGAAAAGAAGAAAAGAGATAGAACAAGAAGAAGAAACAGAAACACCAAAACACACATTCTCACATTCGCAGCGGATCAAAATATAATATCAAATAAAATAGCAGTTATACAAAGAAAGCTATGATTGTTATTTTACATACATTTTCTTATAGTTACAACATTTCACAACACTGGATGGTTAAAGCAACATGTTCCAGATACAAATCAGTAATACTCAGCGGTTTACACTCCAACATTCCTGCCATCCAACTCGCCTCATGAGCTCCAGATCGTTCTTTCCTGAAAATCTGTAATACTTGGTCTGACCCGAGCATTACATCAAAGAAACACCCGGGTTAGACTGGAAACCAATGTGAGTAAACCCTTCTAACAAGAAATATCAAGTAAAAACTTATTTAAAACCCAGGGTAACTCGTAATTCATTACAAGTTCACAACTTGTTATAGCCAACACTTATTTCACAAATCAATTCCTAAGTACCCTTATTTAGTTAAATGGTCCATATTATTCTGTTCCAGCCTATTGATTACATATATCAAATCTATAAAGAATTATAGAAGATTTCAAATCGAAGTGGTTTCGGGTATTTACTAATACCCGACCCCGGTCTCTTCGAGTCCCATGTCATCTTAACCCAAGTTATTCAAATGTAGTACAATTCAAACTTTAAATACATGATGTCACTTTTACACATCAATTCATCATCGATAGATAACCATATTATCACTGTCCACCAAACATATCATATCATAAAACACTTCATATCAGAGATATCAACCAATTCAAGGCATTTCTATATCTAATCATCCATAATCAAGATTAATTAGTCACACCATTCTAACTAAATTAAGTAAATTAAATTACTTCAATCACTTTATCTTTAATTTTGCTCACCAAATCATTACTTAATTACAAACCATTAATTAATCATTCCTTAATTATCCTCATTAATTACATTAAGTAATTAGCCTTTAATTAATTACACAAATTAATTAACCTTCATCCATTCAAGTTAATTACATTTATCCTTAATTAATTTCTTAATTACATTAATCCTTAATAAATTACATTAATTAATTATACTTTAATTAATCACTTTCATTATCAACCTTAATTAATCGTAACGGTAATTACCCATCCTGTAATTACTTACCTTAATTAATTAACTCCTTAATTAATTATTTTAATCCTTTGATTAATCACACTGATTAATTAATCGTTAATTACTTCCATTAATTAAATAATTATAATTAATTACATTAATTAATAATCCTCAATTAATTACTTTAATTTATTAATCACACTTTTAATTAATTACATTTAGTAATTAATCTTAAATTAATCACATCCATTAATTAATCTTAATTAATCACATTAATTAACTTAAATTAATCACATTAATTAATCAACTAAATTAATTACACTAAGTAATTAATCCTTAATTACTTTCATTAAGTAATTATCCTCTAATTACTTCATTAAGTAATTTTTCATTAATTAATTATATTTAGTAATTATTTATTAATTACTTCACTAAGTAATTACACTTAATCAATTTATAAGTGATTATCTTTAATTAATTAGACTAATTAATTAACTTAAATTAATTACATTAATTAATTAATCAATTAATCATCACTTAATCTCTAGTTAATTATTCATCACTGAATTACATTGATTAACTACTCACTAATTACTTCATTAAGTAATTATTCCTAATTATAATAAGTAATTAACCTTTAATTTATTTAACTAATTAATTATTCTTAATTGATCTCAATCTTTTAAGATAAACTCTTCATTTAAATTAAATACTTATTACCATCATTAAACTTCATTAGAAACTATTTATAAAACAATTATATATTTGTAAAACATTTAGAAATCAATTATAATTAAAAACAATTTTAACATCTATTTAACCTTTTACGTCTTTGAAAACTTTTCAAAGTTGTTTAATAACTTTTAATACACAGTTTTTTTTTTAAAAACCTACTTATCATATCTTCTAAAACTTATCTACCTTATTATATATTTAAAAACTTTGTTAAACTTCTAGCTTTTATTTTTTGAAAACTGATTATTTCCAAACTTTAAACTTGGTAAATAATTATCTTTTGCTTTGAAACATATTCATTCAAACTACACTTTAAAATTTTACAAATCATTCTTTTTGAAAACAAAATCTTTAATAATCTTTAAACTTGTTTAAATATGCACTTTTGGAATTTTGATAAAAGAATTTAACTTGGAAAACTTGTTTTGTTTTCCTTTAAAATTTTATTCTTCTTCTTTAAGCTTAAAACTTGAATCTCCTTATTTTAACAAAACCTGAAACTTTGATTTGCTTTTAAATTTTAAAACAAGTTTCTTACTCAAATCCAACACGAGACAGAAATCAAAAAACCCAGGCAAAAACCTTCACTACTCGATCAAAACACGAGACAATCCACTGCCCTCCTGCATTTGAGAAAAACCTAAACATTCTGGAGCTAAAACCCGAGCATCAACCTTCTTCCCCAAAACAGCCACCCAAATACACGAAACGTACACGTACACGTGTACATCGACTCCGATCACCAACGAACAACGCTTTGGCTTCAGACAAGTCAACGCCGACCTCGGTAACTTAACACAATCACCCAAATCGTGATATCACTCACGAATCGAAAACCGAGCATTCAATTGAAACTGGAGCAAACCCAACCGGCCAAAATCGCCACCAGTCATCACCTCCGGCCACTAGATTACCTACTGACCTACCAGAAGCTACGCCACTACTTCCCACTTCATTTCCTCCTATCGCGATCATCTCCGATCAAGTCCTAATGTCGCAATCCACGCTAAAACCTCGACGACAAAACTTGGAACAAAAACCCTACTTCAATGATCTTAGGCCACCCTGGCCATTGATAAATTGTCGAAGCATTTTTCCAACGACCGTCAACACTCCAACCACCTCCAGCCTAAATATCATCTCTCCCATTGCCTCCGATCGTCGGCAATCGACCAAAATGGCCCAAACGTTCAACTCGAGAATACCTAACAATTATCAAACCAAAAATTGTAATATACACATTAAAATTCATAATTTTCGACTACGAATTCAATCATGCAACCCGATCTTAAAATTGAATTTATAAATTTTTGATCCAAATATATATATATATATATAGTAGTGTTATTTATAAAATTTCGAGGCAAATATTGAATATAAATTCTTGGAATTATTTTTAGTAGTGATATTGCATGATTTCAATCACTTTTCATTTGCAAATCAAAGGCTATCAATGATTCAATAATGAGATATTGAATTAATTTCGATATCAAAACCTATAAACACAATTCAGCTTACATTTGTATATACATATGCAGGCAATTCACTGCAATAAACACCTATATACATACATGCATTCATTTTCTATCCAAGTATTCAGGCTAAGAACATGATTTTCATTCACACATCAAAATGAAATCCAAAATTAAAACTGTTTTTAAAAATGTATATTTACTCACAGAATGATGTGGAGAGAAAGTTGAAGTAGCTTTGATTTTGAAATAGGAAAGCTTGCTTTAAAAACTGAATTTGGAGTTGATTCAGGGCTTTGATTTAGTTGTTGAAATGGTTTGCTTACTGATCTTGCTCTTATTTGCTTTCAAATTGGAGTGGTTGTACTAGAATTTGATTTTTCTTTTAGACTTGAATTTGCCAAGAGGATTGCTTGAATTCGTGGATTTTGTTTTACAGGTTATTACTTTTCTTAGTTTGTAGAATATGAGGATAGAAAAAAATGAAGAAAGTATATGTTTATATAAGTTTAAATTAGGTTTTATTAAAAATAAAAGAAAATTAAAATAAAAGTGACACTTGTTAAAAGATTTAACACTTGTCTTCAACCTCATTTAATTTGCTAATACATGTTATTAGAGAGGTTTACAACTTAACACATGTAAACATGCATAAATAAATTTTAAAATGTTTTAAAAAGCCTTTGAAATTAATTTCCTAATTAATAAATACATATATAAATAAATTCCTGTAAAAAGAAAATAATATAAAACAATTTATGTTCTAAATAATGTCAAAAAAAATACATTTTAAAACCAAAGTATAATTTAAAATATATATTACATCACTGAAAATCAATTTGATATATATATATATATATATATTAAACAAACCCAAATTAAATTTGTATATAATAATTTCATTAAAATCTATATATATACAACATATTATTATTATTGTTTTAAAATAAAAAATTACAAATTTTAAGAACTTATAATGGAGATTATCACATTTAAATTTTCTTGAAATTCCTGGGATATCACAATACTTGTATTTTCCATATATATAAGTTTATGCTATATCCTAGTTTCCTATCGCTCTTAGGCTATTCTTTTGTATCTCACGAGGCTTGAATATAGATATGGATGCAAGAAGAGGCAGAGTTAACCTAGGAGGGGACAACACCACCTTCATTGGAAATGCCTGACCCAATGCGAGGAGGACTCAAGTTCAGGTTCAAGCTAAGAATGTTGGCGCTGGAGTCCCACAAGTGGATATGGAAGCTATGTATCATTTTTTATTAACATGATGCAAGCTGGAATTGCTGCTAGAGTGGTTAGAGAGAATGCAGGAGTAGGAGTTTCGGAAGCTACAATTGTCAATGATTATGCTAAGTTGAGTGGAGATTATGCTAAACTTGGAGGGAAGCTATTTATTGGAACTGAGGATGCTATCGAGGTGGAGAACTGGTTGCTACACTGTGAAAGGATTTTTGCTGACTAGAGCTCAATGATGAGCGGAAAAGGAGGCTTTCTTCTAGACAACTTCAAGGGGCGGCTTTATTTTGGTGTAATAGTGCACTAGCTGGTGTGGATGAGGAGACAATGACATAGGTAGAGTTTAAGGGGAGGTTCCCAGAGAGGTTCATATCAGTGATGGCGCACTCTGTTTTGATCCGGAAGTTCGCTGAATTAGAGCGAGGAGAGATGGCTGTTTTAGAGTATGCTAGTAGGTTTGACGAGTTAGCCAGATATGGATATGCCACTGTTGATATAGTGATGAAAAGGAATGAGAAGTTCATCAGGGGGTTGAAGCCTGAGTTGGCAAAGGCTACATTACCTCATAGAAGAGACCAACGTGATGTGGTTGTAGAGATGGCTTTGAGCATGATGAGATGCTTGGTTGTCTAGAAAAGAGTAAGGCAAAGGATGTCCAGGTTGGGCAAGGTCAGAAGAGGAAGTTCTTTCACAAGAGGGTGCTCATAAAGGTGGAGAAACGAAGAACGGGATGTCTAAAGTGGTATGTTACAATTGTGATAAGAAAGGCCATTATGCTCTACAAATGTCGAACAAGCAAAAGATAGAAGGCTACTGAAAAGAAAGAAGCTAGATGTTTCAACTGTGATCAAGTTGGGCACTATAAGAACCAATACAAAGAGCCAGCTAAAGGAGAAAAAGGCCAAGTATTTGCATTGGAGCCTGCTACTTCGAAGCCGACAGTGCAGAAGAAAGGATAGGAAGTTTTGGGAGGTACGCTTCAGATCCATGATATGTCTGTTTGTTTGATACCGGTGCATCGCATTCTTTTATATCTCAATGTTTGGTAAATAAGCTTAACCTAGAACCTACATATTTAGTTACTTTCTTAAGAGTTGCAAATCCGATAGGAGGGTATGTGACACTTGGGATGAAATGTGACCATTTAGAATTTGACTTGCTAGATTACACCTTTGTTTGGAGTTTGCACATTTCTGACTTTATATAGTTTGAATTATATTAGACACGGATTGGTAAATATGATGCTAGGATATTTTGCCACAACAGGAAATTTTCACTTAGACATCCTGATTGTAGTGATCGGATTGTATATTCGGTAGAAAGCCCTAGCTATGAGGTGAATTCTTTGTTGTGTGTTATGGAGTTCAAAGGTGAGTTGAATCAAGTTTTCATAGTTCAAGAATTTGCAGATGTCTTCGAGCCGGTAGTAAGATTGCCACCGAAACGAGCCACTGAGTTTAGGATAGATTTGGTGCTTGGTGCAGAACCGGTAAGTAGACCGCCAAGCCAGATGACACTAATAGTAATGAGAGAGATGAAGGCTCGGTTGGTGGATTTGGAAGGCTAGAGTATTACCAGACCAAGTAGTTCACCTTGGGGAGCAGCCATGGTATTTGTTAAGAAGCAGGATGATCATTAAGGCTATGTATCGATTATCGTAAGTTAAATGAGAGAATGATAAAGAAACGATATCCGTTACTTAGGATTGATGATTTATTTGATCAGCTGAGTGGAGTCAAGGTATTTTCTTAGTTAGACTTAGCAAAAGGTTTCCATCATCTTAGAGTAGCAGAAGATAGTATGCCTTTGATGGAGTTCAGAATAAGGTATGGGTCGTATGAACCGTTAGTTATGTCGTTCGGACTCACTAATGCGTCAGCATTCTTTGTGGATTTGATGAACCCAATTTTTTGAGAGCACTTAGATAGGTTCGTGTTAGTTTTCATAGATGATATTCTGATATACTCTAAGGATGAGAATGAGCATGAAGTTCATCTTAGAGTTGTGCTTGAGATGCTGAGGCAGCATCAGCTAAAGGCATAGTTTTTGAAGTGTCGTTTTTGAAAGAAAGAAGTGAAATTTCTAGGTCATGTAGTCTCAGAAAAAGGGTTGTCTATAGATCCGACTAAGATTAAAGCGGCAAATAATTGGAAGAGACCTGACACAGTAATTGAAATAAAGAGTTTTCTCGGATCGACTGGATATTACTGCAGATTTATTAAGGATTTTCTAAGGATAGCAGCACCGGCGACCAAGCTAACACGAAAGGATGTGAAGTTTTTGTGGATCAATAAGTGTGAGGAAGTGTTCTAGAGCTAGAAACACTTGTTCTCCTATGCACCTATGTTAGTGGTTTCGAAGGGCAATCAAGGCATGGTAGTTTATACAAATTCATGTGCAAGTGGATTAGGAGTTGTGTTGATGCAAAGAAGTAAAGTGATTGCCTATGCTTCTAAACAACTTAAACCACATAAGGTTAGATAACCGACTCATGACTTGGAGTTAGACATAGATATCTTTGCTTTGAAGGTGTGGAGACATTGGCTTTTGGGGGAGAGGTTTGAGGTTTATACGGATCATAAATTGTTGAAGTATTTGTTCTCTCAGAAGGAGATGAATATGAGACAACGGAGGTGGTTAGAGTTTTAGCCACCTATGACTTTGGAATTGAATACACATCAGGGAAAGGCAACAAGGTTGCAGATGTGCTAAGTAGGAAGCATCAAAATGTTGTGCTAGCTATGATAGCAGAATGGAAAGACCTGGAAGCGTTGTCGTCTTATAGAGTGCAGTGGAGATCCGAGGCTGGGTCTAGTAAGCAATCTACTATGTTATCTTGTTTAGAAGTCTGACTGGTATTGATTGATAAGATTGCTTCTAAACAAGAAAAGGATTCAGTGTTAGCTGAAAGGATCGGCAAAATAAGGGATGGAATGAAGGACGATGACTTGAAGAATTTCAGTCTTGACCAAAGGGGGTGGTTGAGAAAGAAGGGTAGATTATATGTTCCAGATGTGGGACACATAAGGAAAGAAGTTTGGAGGAATGCCATCATTCGAAGTTCACTATTCATCCAAGAGGAACGAAGATGTAACAAAATATGAAGAGAAGTTTCTTCTGGAAAGGACTAAAGAGGGATGTTGGCTAATGGGTGAAACAGTGTTTGAACTGCCAGCGGTGAAAGCCAAGCATCAAAAGCCAAGTGGGTTGCTTCAGCCATTGGATATTTAGGTATGGAAGTGGGATTTTATTTCTATGGATATCATAGACGGGTTGCCGAGATATAATAGAGAAAATGAAAGTATAGGGGTCATAGTCGACGGACTGGCCATGAGTGCCCATTTCACTCCTGTTAAGTCAAATAGAACTACACCTGTATTGGCTAAGTTATTTATGAAGAATGTGGTTAGACTGCATGGAATTCTTAGTGGTATTGTTAGTGATAGAGATTCCTTGTTCACTAGCGAATTATGGAAGGGTCTATAGGAGAGTTTAGGAACCAAGATCAAAATGAGTACTGCTTACCATCCACAAACAGATGGAAAAACGGAAAGTGTTAGCAAGATCTTAGAAGACTTGTTAAGAGCTTATGTATTAGACTTCAGGGGATCATGGGAAGACCACCAACATCTAGTCGAGTTTTCGTATAACAATATTTATCAGACTAGTATAGGGATGGCACCGTTTGAAGCTTTGTATGGAAGACCATGCAAATATCCCGCTTGTTGATTAGAGACCAAAGATAGATTAGTCCTTGGTCCCGATTTGGTAAGAGAAGCTATAGAGAAGATTGAGCTGATAAGGACGAGAATGAAGAAAGCTTGGTCGAGGTAGAAAAGATATGCAGATAGAAGACAAAAAGATTTAGAGTTCTTTGTTGGAGATCATGTTTTCATCAAAGTATCGTCGATGAAAGGTGTTATCATGTTCAGGAAGACAGGGAAGTTAGCATTGAGATTCATAGGACCATTTACTATTTTGGAGAGGATTGGGAAACCCGGGCACAGAGTAGAGTTACCGAGTAGTTTGGCAAAGAGTCCATGATGTTTTTCATGTATCCCAACTGAGGAGCTATGTTAGGGATCTTGACACTACTATAGGACCGACTGTGTTAGAAGATTTAGTAGTGGAACCAGACTTGAATATAGTTTGGAAGACTGTCCGGATAGTCGTGAGAGATGAGAAGAAGTTGAGGAAAAGACAGTCAGATTACTGAAGGTTCAGTGGAGTGATGATGATAAGGATTATACTTGGGAGACTAAAAGCAAGATTAGAGACGCCTATCCTGATTTGTTTGATGGTATGTTTTACCTTTGATTGTTTTGTTGTGTACCTTAACGTAATTTCGAAGATGAAATTCTTTAAGGAGGGGGGATTGTAACACCTCAAATTTTTAGTAACATTATTTGGGGTATTTAATTAGCTAAATAAAATAAAATAATGTAAGGTGATTAATGGATTGAGATTTTTGATTAACAGGGGTAGTTGTGCCATGTTAATGAGTAAATGAAAATGAGATAACATGAAATAAAATAGATAAAGGGTTATGAAGTAGGCAGGGGCAAAACAGGAACAAGGAAAATCTTTATACCCTAAACCTTAAACCACTTTGCCATATACTCTCTTATTCATTCTCATTTTCTAATTAAAAACATAAAGGTCGGCCACCATTTAGATAACTAGAGGAAGAGAGTTAATCAAATCAAAACCTCTTCACATCTAAAATCCTTAATCTCAAGCTAATGTGAATAATGACTACCTCTCATTCTCTTAAATGTTTTTGGTTTTAATTTAGATCTGAAGTTTATTGCAAGTTTATGTCATGTTTTTAAATGATTAAATGTGTATATATGTTTGTTGATGATTTATGCTTGTTCATATAGCTTTTATGATATGTTTTGATAAGAAAACCCTGTTAAATAACATCCAAATGCCTTGTGATTTTAGATTTAGATTTGAAATAATATTTTAGAGATGATTTTCAATTTTCATAATTTTTTGAATTATTATGGATTTTATATAAATTTTCAAGTGTAGAAAATAATTATTTGGGCTATAGATTATTTATGGCTAAATAATTAATTATTTGGGTCTGAATTAATATATGTTATAAAACGTATAAAAATTAATTTCCTAGAATTTTTCTAAGTGTTCTGATGAATATATAAAATTATTTAAGGTATGCGACTTAAATGTTTTATATACTTATAAAGGGAGAAGGGCTATTCTATAAACAAATTAAAGTGTTTATTTCTGAAATTTTGGTAGTGCTTTTAAAAATAAATTTTGCAACCAATAAGATTTAGACAAATAAGGCAGGTTAGTTAATAAGTTTACTTTAAAAGGTTAAAATTCAGTTTTACATGCAAATAGCATGTTTCGCCACTTTTGGCACCCAGCTTCCGATTGGGTTGCTTGCGACTTAGTGGTACACCTTCATCACCATCGAAACCAATGCACCTGGTATCAATTTCTTAGTACGTAGCGAATTGGATAAGATGCGGAAGGTACAAGATCAAAGCTAGAGGTTTCGAAGGGGTCGAAGTGCTACTTTGTTTTAAATTGAAAATGCGCCTTCTTTGCTTTCGACTATATTGCTTTCGACTTGGTTTGCTTCTGACTGGGTCTAGTGGTCTAAAGAAATGGATTTAAGGAGGTTGTATCTTTGTTTTTAAATATATGCTTTTCACTAGGTCGAAACCCTAAGCTGCTGCTTTTCTTTCCTTTCGAAGTCAATGGTTTCAGAAGGAATACTTTATTTTTAAACTTGGCCACTTCTCCAATGCCTTCAGAAGGTTGGTTTCGACACCATCACTTTTTTGCTTAGGAATTCTTTCGAAAGATAGGCTTTTGACTTAAATGGTTTTAATGACCATTTTGCTCTGTTGAAGTATAACCCAAATGGTTTTGAAGAAGATGGTTTTAATTGGTTTCGAAAGGTGTTTTCCACATGTTTTAAACTGAACCCAAATGCTTTCGAAAGGTTTGTTGTTTACAAAGGTTTGATACTTTTGGAAGGTTTTTAAATGATGGTTTCAAAGGGGAGTTTCTCTAATGCTTCCGAAGGGTTTCAAAAAGGGGTAGCTCCTCAATGGTTTCGAAAGGTTGAAAGAAAAGGTTTTCCAAAGGTTTTGAAAGGCAATGTTTAAATGTTTTAAAACAAAGTTGTCTAAGGTTTTAAAGCTTTTGAAAGGAAGGTTTTTCAATGGTTTCGAAAGATTTTAAGAATGGTTTTGAAAGAAATGTTTTGGCCTTTCGGTCTAGGTTGGAAGAAGGGTTTTACTTGGTTTAGAAAGAGGAGCTCTCAATGGTTTTGAAAGGGGTACCTTCAACGGATTCGAAAGGGGTACTTTCAAAGTTAAATGTTTTCATAAACAAAGGTTAGAGTAAAGTATATATATAATGTGGCAATGTGATTTTGAGTAAAGCATAGAGATTATATATTTTCCTTGTTTAAGTTTGATTTAAAGGTTTTAATCAGTTTGAGAAAAGGTTTTCAAGGAAAATTTAAGGGATGATTCCCCTAAGTAAAATGACTCAAATATTAGAATACCAGATGGAACTGGTATAGAGTCACGCTCTATGCGTTAGTTATCGTCCCCTACTAATTTAGTCCAATATTCCAGTGTGTATGGCTTTGTCATAGGTAAGACTAAAATTATGATTACACACAAAAGGGAACATATTTTTGTATGCATATAAGTTATTGGTGAGCCCGCAAAACCATTAGGATCAGGTGACCTTGGGAGATGTTAAGTTAGGGACAGACCATCCAGAAGAGAAGAATTTAACAGATAGATAAAGACAGACCATCCAGAAGAGGTGTGTCTAATAGATGTTAGATTATTTTATAATATCATTTGGTAGGCCCGAATCAACTAAAGGTTAGTGGTTATTCAAACAAAACTATAGTGCTTGGACAAATAGTCCATTTGTTACCTGATATGTATGTTTACACGATATTGCTTTATAGTTTTAACCAGTTTTGGTTGCAGGATAAAGATTTGCAAAAGATATGTTTTAAAAGAATGTTAGTGAGGCGAAGCCTGTTCCATTAAGCGGTGTGCACTCACTTAACATGAAATAACCGAGATGTATAGTATTATTCACACCAGGCTTTATGTCTGACTCGAAGTTTATGTTTTTTTCCCTTAAACTCTCGAGTGCTCAAAATTTATTTGGGTAGGCTGAGGGTTGAGGTTTTACAGGTTTTAGTAGGTTGACGAATAAAGCTTTTGGAGACGAGTAGGTGGTTGATGGATAACTATTTAGGAGTTGATGTTTGGTTTTGTTTTATTCCACTGTGTTGTATTTAAGACAGTTATGTGTATATAGTACTCTGGTCCACCAAGGAAGCATCATTATATGTCGTTCTTTGCGTATTTATGTAATAATTATATTTTATCTGAACTTGAAAAATGATTATGGGAATACATAATTTGAACGTGAAACATGTGTTTTCGAAATATAATGTGAAAAAATGTTTTTGAAATCCATGATTTGTTTCCTATTCAAATGCTTCAAATATTATGGATACCATTAGTAGCCGTATTTAGTCGCCGAAAGTTAATATTATGGATGACTACAGCATCTGTAGTATTTAGCTTTAGGCCTCTAGATAGGGGATGTTACACTTCTCCTGCTAGTCTCTGGTGATCATCTATGGTACTCTCTGATGAACTTTCTAGTGATATGGACTGGAAAATGTTGTGAATAGGGTTTAGCTAGAATTTAATGGCTAAAGAAGATTGTAGCTGTTACATCTCCCCGTTCCTTGAAAAATAGACCTTGTCTCAAGGTCCAAAGCAGGGAATTTTTTGATTATCTCCCAATATTCCTCCCATTGAGCATCCTCCTCAAGCTGATCTCTCCACTTCACCAATATCTGAACCACATGCTTGTTATTCCTTGACCCTATCCTCCTATCCAATATCAATCTCCACAACAAAAGAAGGTAGATCCTCCTGAATTATCACCCCCTCCATCCCAATTTTTTCTTCAATTGTGACACATGGAAAACGTGATGTATTTTGGGATTGGTAGGAAAATTCCACTTATATGCAACTTCCCCGATCTTCTCTTCAACCTTATAGGGACCATAGAATTTAGGTGAAAGCTTGTGAATCTTGTAATTTCTGGCAGTAATCTGCCTATAAGACTGCAATTTTAAATACACCCAATCATCAACTTGAAAACTCCTATCTGACCTCCTCAAGCCAGCATACCTCTTCATCCTATCTCTAATAAACATCTGGTTATCCTTTAACATTTGTATAACCATATCTCTTGAAAATAATTCTTCTTCAACTTAATGTATCTTAGAAGAATTAGGGACATAAGTTAACAGTGCAAGGAGTGGCACTCCATATACAGCCTGGACGGATGTATTATCTTTGGATGTTCTCCATATAGTGTTATACAAGTATTCAGCTAATGGGATCCATTTAGGCCATTCATGTGGCTTATGACACACAAAGCATCTTTCATATCCCTCCATGATTTTGTTAATTACCGTAGTTTTCCCATCTTTTGAGGATAGTAGGCAGAACCGAGTTTTAATGAGCAACCTTGTAACCTGAACAATTCTTGCCAAAATGTAATTGTAAATAGGGTTTCTCTATCATTGATTATAGAAAAAGAAAGGCCATGTAGTTAAAATACTTCGTTAAAAAAATACTTAAGTTGCATCTTTAGTTGAATAAGGATGGTGTAATGGGGAGCATATTTTGACAATCTATCAACCACAACATATATCACCATACATTTTTGACTTTTTGGCAAGCTAGTAGCAAAGTCCATACTTATATTTTTCCAAATGTTCTCTGGTGTGGGTAAAGGCTACAACAATCTTTGTATGTTTATATTTTCTGCCTTATTACTTTGACAAATTTCACATTCTCTAACATATTGCTCAACGTGCTTTTTTATCTTCTTCCAATAAAATACTGGCTTGATTCTTTTTAATGTCCCTTTCATTCCTGACTAACCTCCCAGAGGTGTAAACTGGAATTCGTTCAGCAAAATCTAAATGGGATCATTATGGCGATGATCAACTAATATTCTTTCCTTACAAAAAAACATAGTATCAACTATTTTGTATTTGTTAGTTGGCTTATTTCCCTCTTTTATTTTCTTAATGATCTCTATATAAAAGGAAGATTAGGTAGGTGTGTTCTTAAATTCTTATAACCAGGCATGTGACGACCCATAAGTCCATACCCTTTAAGCCGAAAATAAATCACACATGTCCGACCCAAAATGTGTGGAAGAATGGATCATCAAGGATTATAAAGAAAAATAGACAGAACATAATCTCACACGAATGGAATAACATATAATATTAAACAATGTCTTAAGAGTGGAAAACTTTTAAAATACATTTATCAAAGTCTAACCTAAATTTTGCTTGGACAGTTAGAAACAAATGTCCTTACAATTATTGACAAACATCAAACAAATGAAGAATAATATAATACTTCCATGCGTAGATGAAAATCTCCAGCTCTCTTATGGAAACTCGAAACGTCTTCAAACTAAACTTAAAACTACTCGGATCTGACCCGAGTGTCGAAAATACCAAAATCAGGCATGGTAAACCAGCGTGAGAAAATCTCAATAATAAATGACAGTGTCGTACAGCAACCTTGGAAATAAAATCCTTTGAAAGAAAGAGTATCTCATAAAACCACACCCACACATAAACACAGATGGGTTTTTACCTTATGATAACTAAAATACTTTTATATCAAAACATTTAATATTATGCAATCAAAAATCAAAAATCAGATCTATTAATAATGGCGGCTGAAGGATTTAAATCAAATGGCGATTTAACCAAAGATAGAGGACGTCCACCTGATCAAGGCACTTCGCAAATAGATGCCGCATAAAATTCGTATCGTAACAAAGGGAAAGAGGTAATATCGGAGGCAACATGGAAGATGATCGGATCCTCTGACCTGGGTCGTAATGGATTGGCCAACGACAATCAAAAAACCACCACCGTGGTTCGTCACGCCAGGGGTCCAAATTTAGGGGGGGATCAAACCCGAACTAGATCTGGAACCTCACAGGTTCAAGGAGATCGATTTGATAAAAATAAGGAAGCGAATAAATAGAAATCGATACAAAATGAAATAAGCGTAGGGAACTCGAAATCATGGAAAGATGCGGCCAGTGGGGAATAGGGGAGAAACACGATGAATTTCTGGATCTAAAGTACATCGAACCATTGCTAGAAAATAATAAGAAGAAAGCATTAATATCAGAAGCTTCAGTGAAGAGAGCGGAAGATAAATGGGAACACTCGATCATTTTCTATGTTTATGGGATCAGACCGTATCATCTTCATCTAAAGGGATATATAGAACGTGTTTGGAAACTACAGGAAAATTTCAACTGTTATCACGAGAAAATGGATTTTTCGTAATACGTTTTGATAATAAAATTGACTGTGACAATGTGTTAAAAGGGGGGCCTTATCTGTTTGACAACAAAATTATCATTCTGAAGAAATGGATGATAGGTACTAGATTCAGAAAAGAACTTCTGACAACTCTACCAATATGGATAAAACTTTCTAATCTAGAACTAGAACTCTGGGATAAAGAAGCAATAAGTGCAGTAGCAAGTGTACTGGGAAAACCAATTAAAATGGACAATATTACAGCTGATGAATACAGGATAGCATTTGCAAAAATTTTGGTTGAAATGCAAGCAAGTGACGAATTTCCTAATGAAGTGACAGCAATTTTGCATACTGGGGAAGAGATTTCGATAAAAGTTGACTACCTATACAAACCATATAGTTGTAAAGAATGTAAAGTATTTGGCCATTCTACTCAACAATGCAAAATAAAAAGCAAAGAAAAATGGGTTCCAAAAGTGACTGAACAAATTGCAAGAGATTTAAACTCTGAACAGAATGTTGTGTTAAATAACACAGAACATCCAGAAGGTAATAAAAATGCAGAGCAATCAACAGGAAATACAAGTTTAAATTCCAACAAAGAAATTATACATGTAGATACTGAAACTACAATAGAAAATCAGGAAAATCCTATTGTTCATAACAGGACTACAATTGAAAACCCAGATAACATGGAAACTAATTGCAATAAGGATTCGACTATCTCTGACCAATCCAAGATGCCTGTAGTTGATAAAACGACAGAAAAGAATTTAATAAATGAAATGTCTACCATCCATAAAGAGAAGAGCTCTGATATATCTTTGTTAAAGGATAGTAATACCTCTTCAGAACTGATAGGCCAGATATTACACCAGTACAAAGCAGTCACATTGGTGGACAAATTTCAGAAGGCTTGGTAGAAGATTTAAGTGATTCTGAAGGAGAGGAACTAATCAGGAATCTTGCCAGAGAAGAAAAGGAATGTAAACAGCCAGAGAAATTGGAAGATGTATCGAACTGTGTGGATAAAAACCAAAAATTTTATGAAGAAATTGAAACAGCTAACATACATAGCATTAAAAGTAGAAAAGGAAAATTAACCACTGCTCCTCCTAAAGCAAATACAAGGAGCCAAAGCAAGATTATATAATGAACATTGTTTCATGGAATGTTAGGGGTTTAAATACTAAGAATAAACAATTCGAAGTGATTAAATTCCTAACAAAATAAAAGCCAACTATTGCTGGCTTACTGGAAAATAAATTAAGTAATATGAATATAGATAAATTGGGGCAAAGACTGGAAAATGATTGATAATAATGACTGTGGTAGTAAAGGTCGTATCCTCATTATCTGGGACTCAAATATTTGGAATTTTCAAATGGAGAAAAAATCTGTTCAACACATTCTATACTAGCTGTAAACACTGGTGGATTTACATGCAGAATAACTTTTGTTTATGCTAGTAATTTCATTAAAGACAGATATAAATTATGGGAAGACTTAATTGAAGAAGCTAGATTGGTGAATTCCCCATGGATAATATTAGGAGATTTTAATAATATATTATCACCTTCAGATAAAAAGGGAAGGTCAGTTGTGCCTTTTAGTCAAATGGCAGGATTTAATAATTGCATTACTAGAGTGGGTTTGCTGAAACTATCGATCATAGGTTTTAAATACACTTGGAGGAAGAAGGGGGTAGCTTCTAAAATTGATAAGGTCCTGTGTAATCACTTATTAATGGGATCTAATCCTGGAATTACTTCATTTGGGGTTTCTAATGCTATCAGCGACCATATACCAATATTTATCAGTTTTAATAAAGAGGTCAAATCTCTTAAAAAACTCCATTTAGATATGTGAATTCTTGGCATTTGACAGAAGGCTACATGCAATGTTTTCAAAGTGCATTAGAAATTTATCAGTCAATATCCCCAAACTACCAAGCTTCAAAAATGCACAAGTTCATGAAATTTATTACTGAATGCAAATACAGGCTGAAAGATTGGAATCTCAAAAATTGTAGAGAGGGTAACCCTTTCAAATTCTATGAAGAAGAATACCAGAAATGCCTTAAGGATTGTGATGCAAACCCTACAAACACTCTTTTATTTGAAAACTCAGCAATGCATATACCAACTGGAAGATACAAAATGAGGCAGAATTTTTAAAATCAAAACAGAAAGCAAAGATTGATTGGCTGACAGATGGGGATTCGTGTACCAAATTCTTTCATGCAAAAATGTCACAAAGGAGATATATCAACAACTGGAACCAGATTATTATGAGCAATGGGGAAATATTACAAGATGCTAATAAAATAGAATCTGAGGCTTTAAATTATTACACTACCATTTTCTACTCCACACAGCCTCTGTCTAGTAATTTCCCAGATATCCAGTGTAAGAACAAAATAAATGATAGAGGAAGAATTAAACTCACTTCTCTTATTACAATTGAAGAGGTCCAAAAAGCAGTTTTCTCAATCCCTGAAGACAAGAGTCCAGGCCCTGATGGTTTCACTGCAAAATTTTACAAAATTCACTGGAATGAGTTGAAGTATGATATTCTGGACTTAATTCAAGAAGCCTTCAATACAGGTAGAATTGAAAAAGGTTTAAACCATACTTTTATCACACTTATACCTAAAATCAAACAGCCTGTTAGTATCTCTGATTATAGACCAATTGCATGTTGTAATGTTCTATACAAAATTATATCCAAAATCATATGCAATAGGATTAAGCCTTTCTTACCTCACCTTATATCAGAGAACCAGTCAGCCTTCATTCCAGGAAGATACATAGCAGAAAATATCCTGCTTGCACATGAACAAATCAGACAATTTAATAGAAAAGGCAGTGACAAAATGTGTCTAAAGATTGACCTTCAAAAGGCTTATGATATGGTTAATAGGGAGTTTGTATGCCACATGATGAACATGATGGGTTTCCCGTATAGCCTTATCAAACTTATAAGAAAATGCATCTCATCCCCTACCTACTCTATCCTTGTCAATGGTAGCCCCAAAGGATTTATTCATAGCAATAGAGGGTTGAGACAGGGAGATCCCCTCTCTCCTTATCTTTTCTGCATAGCCATGGAATTGTTGTCCTTGATGTTATATAAAGCTCACAAGGCAGGCAATTTTCAACCTATCTACAATCAAGATCCTTGTGTCACTCACCTCATGTATGCAGATGATCTCATGATATTTTCAAAAGCTAAGCATAAATATGCTACAGCCCTCAAAGACATGATGCAGAAATTGAAAGATTTGACAGGACTAAATATAAACAACTTGAAATCTAAAGCTTATTTCAGCAGAGGTGTAATCAACAGAAACTCTCTCCTCAACATATTGGATATGAATGAAGGAATACTTCCCATTAAATATTTGGGAGTCCCTCTATCATACAATTACATTCATTATAATGACTGTGGAAATCTACTTGATAGGATCCAAAACAGAATGGATGGATGGGATTGCAAACTCTTATCAATGGCAGGAAGGATTGAACTCATACACTCAGTTATTACACCTATGTACTATACTGGATGATGATATATCAATTACCTCATGCTACAATCAATAAAATCAATAAATTATGTGCAAATTTTGTGTGGGGTGGCAAAACACATAAAATTGCCTGGGACATCTTATGCATACCTAAGCTTGAAGGAGGGGTGGGTCTACGAAATTTTGAGGATATTAGAACTGCTACTGCTATCAAATTGTTGTGGCATTACATAAATAACAACAATCTTTGGTCAAACTGGATGAGAAGTAGATATTGCAAAGAAAAACACTTCTGCACAATGGTGATAGATAACAACAGTTCTTGCACTTGGAAATCTATATTAAAACATAGACAAAAAGGTCTACAACACATACACAGAAACATAGTAAATGGACATGACACACTGTTATGGCACGACCCCTGGATAAACAATGAATTATTGGTCAATATCCTTAGGTGGGATGCTCTTGGCTTATATGGAGGGGACAATCTGAAGGTCAGTAGTATAATACAAAACAACACTTTAAGGCCACAGATCCTACAGTTTACTAGACAAGTTAACCAAATTAAAGAAGTACAACTGTCTACTACACATGTTTCTGATTACTGGAGCTAGAACCACAAGCCAAATGGTTTCACTTTCTACTCAGCATGGGACAGCACTAGAAGACATTTTCAGCCTAATTTTTGGGCTAAAATTATTTGGAACCATTGCAACAGTCCTAAAATGAGTTTATGTACATACAAAATTATTCTTAACAGAATACCTACCAAAGACAAACAGATGGAATGGGGATTCTCAGTAGATCCTACATGTGTGTTATGTAATCGAGAGCCAGAAAATAGAAATCACCTGTTCTTTCAATGCCCATACTCGGCATATCTCTGGACTCGAAGTAAACTCAAACTAGGAATGAATATGAACAGCTCGATGCTGATTGAAGAGGAAGTGATGGACATTCATGAATCGTTCAAAATTGCAAATCAAATCAAAGACCTTGCTTCCTGCAGCTTCGTCACAATAATCTATCATATATAGTTGGAAAGAAATGCCAGAATACATGATGGCAAAGAAACAGACAAATTTCAGCGCTGGAACTATGTGGAGATTGATGTTAAATACTTGCTGACGAAAAGTAAAAGGAAGACAGTGAGATCGAAAGAAAATGAAGAAATTTTACAAAGATGGGGAATCGATCTAGTGGATAACGGTTGATAACCGGTCTTCAGTTATTTTCTTGATATTTGTTTTGTTCAACTGGCAATTAGTTATGTTGTGTACTGATTAGGATCAGGTGTGTTTTCTTTTACCCGATTAGGAGAATCTATGTTGTATACTGTATATTGATAATTTAAGATATATCAATAAAGCACCGCACTCTTTTTTCCTTACCAGATATCATGTTGATATCTAGTAAGGTTTTTAATGAGGCGGTTTACCCATTTTCAAAAAAAAAACATTTAATATTATTTCTAATGACATTTTTTGAAATTTTTTGCAAATAAACTTATTAATCTTAGCCGAAATGGTTACCCAAATAGCATTTCGGGGCAATTCGTTATGCCAGACAAACAAAACCGCAAGTTCTTATTGGACAAAGGATTTCCATGCAAATGACCAGGTGAAGGGATTACCTTCCAATATGTACACCTCTAGATGGAAATCCCGAGGAACCGTCACAAAGCTCCTCTACCAACACAACACCGGCCTTCCTCTATAACGAGATAGTACTGAATATGGCATCCCCCGGTCGTTACCGACCTTTAACGGAACGCTTGTTTTCATACACCCCATTAATTTACATCCCGAACGTCGTAGCGAGAAGAAATATATCTAGAAGAGGATGATCATATCCTAACTGGGAATGACCCACTTAGCCTTGTTGCATCTAACCCGGTTTCGGTCATTTTCGGTTGATGAGGCTTGAGGCAAAGATTACCTTTTACATATCCCAACATCTTTGAATGCCACATTTCCATTTCCGTTGACTACTAATTGCCTTCACAAAAATACAACCCTTGAGCTCTTACGTCTCAAGGAGGGTTTACGCTAAGAGAAGTTGTCTTCCCCGCCACAATAGATGCGTTTTTGTAAAAACCAATGTATGTAATCTTAAAGTGCACGATCATACATCCATCTATACAAGTTCGTTCTGGGAATGAACGAAACTGAAGGTACTTTCCTCGGCCATTACTAGGCGAGAAGCCCTAATGTTTCTGAGGTTTTTCATTACAAAGAGACCACTGCTACAATAAGTAAATCGAGAGTTTCTCCCCAATTAATCAACAAGTAGTCCTTCGTTATTGTTCATCTCAATATCTCCGTCTTCAAACAGCTTCATTCTTCGAACACGTAAATTGGTTCAAAGTGGTTTTCGGATAGGAATCACCCAAATCCGACCCTAGTTCCTTCGAAATCCAATTATCGATAAAAAGTGAATATGAGTATACAGGAATATTAAGTCTCTTTTCACTTTGATTCTTTTTGGATGATTAAAAATCTCTTCTTTTTGTCTTAGAGTAATTCTAAGTTAATTCAATCTTTTGCTTTGGATAATATTTCAAATTTCCTTACTTATCATCGATCCAAATTCCTTAACTTTTAGGCAGGTCAAAAACAATGTTATTTAAGACATCGTTTACTGTAAACCCTAAAAACAATCTTGGCAAAAATTATTGAGTAAATAGGATCATAGAAACCATTCTAATTTTACTCAACATTAATTTACGTACTCAACAAGTGCTATGGGAAAAATAACGGTAAAATCACCTTTTAAATTCCACGAATAGGATGAGTTCCCTCTTCGGAATTTAATATCAAGTATAAGAAGATTGTCTCTATGTAATCCAAGTTGTAATTTATTTATTTTGGAGATTAATCTTTTTATACTTAAATTGCTTAACTTCTGGAAAATGGTAATTCTCTTTTACTTGGGAAAAAACTTTATATAATCTTTTAGAACATCCGGGCTTTCCTTTCAATCTGTTCCACCCCTCTCCTAAGAAGAGAAAACATAGGCCAGGCAAGTTCAGGGTACTGATTGCTCCATCCCTAGCCTTAGTTAAACACCTTGTTTTATCTTCTCAGATCTCGTAGGTGGGGCAAATGTACTAGTCGTTTCCGCATATTCAGTTATTAGCCTTTATTTGGAATTGATTATAAAGATTTCAAATTATCTTTTAAACGCTCAATTTTCCTTTTAAAAACATTCATAATTGATCCTAGGAAAAATTGTTATGTTTAAACCTCGTATTTCAAAAGTTATATAATTCGCAGCAGAAAAAGTGCTATGGAAAGTGCTATATAAGCTTATTCGATTTAAACAACTTTTTAATATTTGAAAATTCATATCTTCCACTTTAAATTTCTTCTAAACTATTTAAATATATTTATCAAATTTATCTCATATTTTTTCATAATTAAAAACGTCCATTCAAAAAGATTTTCCATTATGGTCACTTAACTGCACAAGCGCGATTTTTCTAGAAAATTGATTTGGACATATTTCAAAATCTACTTAAATTTTCATTTTTTTTCTTCGTTTAGAAGATATCGATATAATAGAAGTTTTCTTATCTCGAAGAATTCCGAGCTATATTCCACTCTATACACTTATTTGAACTTTTCGGCGTGAAATCGCAAGTTATTGTTGTGCGGGCGCGCCTAGTTTTAACTTATTTTTCAATACTTGAAACAATTTATTCAAATTGAACTTTATTACTTATAAAATTGTTAAAAATCATTTCAAATCAATATTTTTACTATTCGAAGAATTTAAAGTATATTTTCACTGTTCTCACATTATCATATTATTTTATTCCTGTTATTTTAATATTAAATTTTTTAATCCAATTTCAATTCTAACTTCAAACTAAACTAAATAAAGCTTCGATTTTAAATTCAATTTCAAAACCATCTTCAATTTCAACTCCAATTTTAATTTTAATTTTAATTTTAATTTCAATTTTAACTTCGATTTCAAATCCAATTTCAAATTCTATTTTACCTTAACTTTAATTTCAATTTCACTTGAAAAGAGACTTATTTTTTCAAAGTATCTCATATCACAAAAATTGGGTCTTAGGTGATTACTTGGGTGAAATAAACATAATCACTATTTATAATTACAACTACCATATTCAAATCAACCAATTGCATTACATAATCACTACCATAAACACTTGCTACTGTTCAAAAATACCACAAACATGTCTTTAGGCATTAGGCATTAATGAGAGAAGATGTGTTAGAATTTTTAGGCATTAATCACATAATCACATTATCACATGATAAGACTTTATATATGTAGGTGTAACAACCCGATATTTTCAGCCATTCGCATCCACACATGCCGGACTTGAATTGCTTAAATTACCGCATTGTAAATAAATTTAGAGCAAATGAAATACAATCACAGAATCACAGACACAGAAATATCAGAATAACACGCAGTGGAATTTAAAATACATAGTAGTTTATGAAGCTACTATGGCAGAGTCTCAAACCAAATACATAATACAGTCTGAAAACAACATAATAAAAATCCCAAATACATAGAAGTTCACTAATACATGAGATAAACTAGAACAACTGAAACAAAAAGTAGATATAAATGTAGATAAGCAGAAACTCCAGCAAAGACCAGCTCAAGAAAGAGAATCCAAAACTGTGAATATTCAGGCTGACCTGAGCGCAAAGTAAAGATATATACTTATATTATGTAAACCAACTCAAGTGAACTGTAGTAGAAATGCACAATAACTTAAAAGATGCTTGGGATCCCCCATCCTTTAAGAATCAGTTAAACTATAAATTAAATACATCCCGTGGTTAAAATTTCAAAATGGTAATTTATACTTTAAAATCAAATATCATTTCAAAATTCAATATCATTCAAAATCCATTCCAAAATATCAAAATATCATATCTTCCAAACCACATTCATTTTTATTTAATTTAAATACCATTACAAAACACATTTCAAAATAGTTTATATTTCGAAACAAATTACTTCATTTTAAATCATAAAATGAAGTTATTTTATTTATTAGTTAAATTATTAAATTTCCAAAATTTTAGTCTTTCAAAAATTCATTTATTCACTTAATTTATTAAAATAGATGAAAATTCAACTTTCGCGGCATTTAGAAATTGCTACAGAACTTACATTCAAACAGTTCAATTTAACAAAAGATAGCATTTAAAAATGCTGTAATAGGGTTACATTAGTTTCAAATAAAACTTAGTTAAATTCAACAATTATAACATTTACAAAAATGCTATAATAGCCTTTAATTAGACTTAGTCATTTGGTTCATTATTATCAACTACAGCATTTACAAATGTTGTATTATCATTTACATTAGAACTAATAGCATTTCAGAAATGCAGTTAGTTAACTTCAAATATTCAGTATAATTTAACAAACAATTATATTTTTATTTAAATCATTTTAAACCTATAAAATCATACAATTTCACTTTTAAAACAATCATTCAAATACCCTTATATTCATGATTTTATAAAGTTAAATCTCTATTCAAAATTTAATAATAATTCACTTATTAAATTCCAACATTAAATTGTAAATTCATTAAATTAAATTTAACTTAACAATTAATTATAAAATTTTCAAATATAATTTAATTTAATTTTTATTTACTTAACTTAAAATTCACTTTTAAGCCAAATTCACAAATTTTCAATTTTAGTTATATTTCAAAATTTCAACTTAAATATTCATTCATTTCACATTTTAACTTTATTCAAAAATCATTAATATATTATAAAATCATTTTAAATTCATTTAATTCAAAATATCATAAATTTATCATATTTAATTTAAATTCCGTTTATCACCAAATTATAATTTCCAAAATAACTTACATTTCAGATTTTCTAACTTTACCATTTATTTATTTCACTTATAAATTTTTATAAAATCAATAATGCTTTACAAAAATCATTTTTAATCAAATTTAAATCAAAATATTATAATATTTACATTTCTAAAATATTTTAAAAATTTTAGAAAAACATATTTTAACGACGGGTCTGTATTTCATTTTCTAGCCTAGGTAAAGTGATACGGGTAATATATCATTTCAACCCGTAATTTACAAAGAAAACCCAGGTTTGATCATTTCAAACCCGCAATCCCAACTAAATGAAAATAAATGAAAATCATTCAGGCCTATCATTTCAGCCCATAATGATTTTCGCCTATTCTAAAGTCCATTCGGCTATGTGTCATTTCAACCCATAGTGATTCTAATCTAAAGGGATCTTGCAGTGTGATAAACTGATAAAATAACAGAACAACATAATATAATAGTAACAGATGTTTTAACAAGTGTTTAAGCATGTGTGAACATCATATAATCATAATATAGCGGGTGTAACATGATAATGCATTTTACAGCTTCAAAAGGGGTCAATTTACTGGTTATATATGTACGTATTGTCTGGTGAGAATAACTCACTTGTCAAAAGCTGGAGATAGCCACTAAAGCGCACACACTGAAACTACGAAAGCACGATAACACGGAAACGACTTGATAGTGGAGAGCCAAAGCTAATTGCCTTGATAACATTTAAACAAAACAATACAATATATATATATATATATATATATATATATATATAAGTTTCAAAACCAAATGAACACTAAACAATGCTAGAAATTAATGCCCAAAACCAAGTCAAATGCATTGCAATTGTTCTCAACTTCACATGGATCAGCAAGGGATGGATTTAGCATGGCCATGGAATGCACTAAGGGCTGGGTTTGGTTAAAACAGGGTCGGCCTACTTGGTTTGAATGGTGATGAAGTATATGTGTGCAACAATTTACATAACAAGGCAAATATCAACATTTCTATGCTATAACTTGGTTCGTCCAGAGGCTATATGGTCAGGTCCAGGTGTCCAGGTAGTGGTGGATGATGTGGCAGAGGGTGATGGTCTGGTCTGAGGTGCTGGTGGTGGAGGAAGTGGTGGCAAAAGGTGGTTGAAGGTGGTGCTACCAAGTTTGGCTCGGTTTATATATGTAGTGATGGTTTATGTGGATTTTAGTGATGGATCGTCAATAAGAAGGCACAGCTTGAGGTTTGGCTAGAGAGGAGGTGGTGATGGTGGTGTTCACAGGTGGTAGTGGAGGCGGCAGGGCATAGAGAGAAGCATGGTTGAACCTATGATGAAGAAGAACAAGCGCAAAGCTCAAATCAAAGGAGAATAAAAGTAAAAACAAATGAAAAGAAAAGGAGTTTACCAAAAATTTCTCAAAGGCAATGGCCGAAATTTTTTCTCCAGGAATGAGAAACAATAGTGTACTGAATGGAAATGGAGGTGGTCGGCTGAAAGTGTGAGTAGTAAAGGCCAATTGAATGAAAAGTTAGGTTAAATGTGAAAGGTGGAAGATAAAAAGACTTAGGAAAATCAAAAGTCATAACCTTTTCAAATTTCTTTTAATTAAATTATATAAGTATAAACAACTGAAAATAATTATAATTTCAGTTTAAATTTCGAAAATATAACAAAATATAAAATATAAATAAGTAATTAATAATTATATACGATAAAAATAAGAAAATAGCACATAAATGAAAACTAGTCTAGAAAATTTGAAAATAAACAGAATAAATTTTGAAAAACTTATACGGACTTGGAAAATATTTATAAATAAAAATAATAACATAAAATAAAATGCATTCACAAAAATAAATAAATAAAATTTAGTTAAATATAATTTAAATGAAGAAAATAGCAGAAAAATAGAAACCAGCCTTTAAAAATAGGATATAAATGAAGTAAATTTTGAAAAAATTATAACATCATTTTAAAATGTTTTAAAAATATATATCTAACATGTCAAATAACACATAGTAGAACATGGTTTGACAAATAAAAATATTATTTATATAAATTAAAATAGATAATTTTATTAAATAAATCAATTTACGCATAATATTGTAAAAAGCATAACTTTCACAATACAAATCGGATTTCAACGAAACGAAAAGAAATATTCTCAAAATTTGATATATTTTTATAATAAAGGATAAAATTAAAAAATTAAAAATTTTAAATTTTAAATTAAAAAATCAAAGTTTGACTAGATTGACCAAAAATCCACTTTTTCTGGAAATATCCTATTTATTCAGGTTTGAAATTATAATTCACACAAAAATCAAAATATTCTCTTAAAATAACAAAATTTATTCATTTTAATAAATATATAAAGTTTTTAAATCAGTAGTTTTAAATTTAAAAAATCAAAATAAAAAATTAGAAAAATCACAAAATATTGGGTTGTTACACTCTCCCCCACTCAAATCTTTTCATCCTGGAAAAGAACGAACAAGGAAAAATAAGGAAAAGCACGATAGACAACAAATTGTACCTGGAAACAAACAATTTCGGATTTGAAGCACGAATTCTCTCCTCTGTCTCTCAGGTACAATCCTAATCATCAGTACTTCAGTACTTTGATCAGACCAACAGATTTCCTTTTTAGCTGCTTTGTACCTTTGTCGACAATACGAAGTGGTTTACTCTTGACAGTTAGATAAGGCTAAACATCCAAACTATCAAAAGCAGAAGGTTGAACAATAAGACGTGAGTCAAGAAGATGCTAGAGGAGATGTGAGACATGGAATACATCATGCACACCAGAAAGTTTCTCGGGCAAATCCAAACGATAAGCCAAAGAACCAACTCTTTCCACAAATGCGAAAAGGATCTTCGAAGAGGAAAAAGGTAGAAATAGCTAGAAGGAATAATAGGTTGAAAGACAAGGATGAACCCTATTTTAAAACCATATACATTTTAAAAATTTATAACATTTTAAACATTTTATAATATGATAAATAGTCATTTGATCCAAATTTAATAGTTCGAAATAAACAATATTTAAAACAATTTAAATCATGATTAAAATATCCTTTATATAATACTTTACCAAAATAATTTTATAACACGATGTCTTAACAAGTTTATTTTCGTTCCTGTAGACACTGGCCATGCATTGATCAGGCGCAAAGCTAGAATTCTTCAGGTACTTAATAGACTTGTTTCAACACCCAGTGAAAATACTGGAAAACTCTTTTAAAAATACGGATATGGAAAGTACAATCCAAACAAATCAACCAAACCAAAACAGTTGTCTAACCATGGATCGCAAATACACAATGGTTACGCCTGGATCCCCAGGAAACAATCCGTATCTGTAAGCTTTCTCGGTCCTGTGAGTTACGCCATGATGACTAGTAGAGTGCAGGATACACAATGGTTATGCCTAGATCCCCCAGGAAACCATCCGTACCCCTAGGTCGTCTCAGCTAGGCAGTTTCGCTACTAATGCGACCTACATGGAGTGCAGGATACACAATGGTTACGCCTGGATCCCCTAGGAAACAATCTGTACCCCTAGGCCAGCTCAGTCAGGCAATTCCGCCATGCAGTCGCGCTCGTAAGACCACAGAGATCGCCGTGGAATTCGATGGACACTCGAGTATCATATCTGAAAAACCCAAATCAAAGAGAGAATAATATCGATAGAATGAATCCACAGTGTGGCCACAAAGCGGATATCAAGCAGAAGGCACTTTCCTTATCTTTACTTCGAAAATATGTATCATATAGTACCTTTCAAAATCACTTTCAAATATCATACTTATATTAAGTCCATTATATATAAGATTCCATTTTCAAGTTAGATACTTTCCAAAATCAATAATATATCAGATCATACTTATATTGACTTCGATTATATAAGATTTCAATTTACAAGTTAAGTACCTTTACAAATCAGTAGTTTTCAAATCACTTTATACTTATACAAATCAATTTTATATAAGTTCGATAACTCCCAAATCAAGTATTTAGTAAATCAAGGTTCTCAATTTTAATTCGTTTCAATAACATTTCAGTTTTCAAAGTCATATATGATTTCACCAAATCATTTCTTCCAAATTACATATATTCAGTTTCAAAGTTTCTTAAAATAATAGATTTAGAAAATAATCCAAATTTCTAGATCAACAAAATTTAGGTCAAACAAATTCATTTCCATTTCAAACATATATTCACCTTCAAAAATCATAATACTTTCAAAGTTATAAATCTTTCGAAACCAAAATACTTGAAATCATTATACTTTGAAAATCATAACTTTTAGAAATCATACATTTGAAATCATAAAACATTCCATTAATTCCTTACATTTCACAAATTTGTTCAATTAAACCCAAATCTAAAATTTCAAATTTTAGTTCAATTCAATTTACTTTCCAACAAAACCATTTCAAATATTATCTAATTTCAAATAAAGATTTGACCCATAAAATAAACTATTCATTCTTTAATATATTTCAGAGCTTAAAAGTACCATATTCCAAAACTAAATTTCATAATTTCATATATCTCAAATTTTACTTCATTATTACTTAGTTTTGAAATATTCATTTCATAAATCCATCATTTTTAAACAAACTCAAATTACAAGTAAACCAAATATCCATTCATACTAATCTAAACTTCAAATATTCATTTATCAAAATCAATTATCATTTCAAATTCACATTCTTTATCAAAATAAAGATTAAATCATTTCCAAACCATTTCAATCATCAAAATATCTAAAATGGTTACTAAGTTTAAAACCATCCCTTTTTAAAACCATCAAACTATTTATTTCTATATGAAAAATCCAATTTACCACTGGAAAGATCATTATTCCATATATATATACTTTATTCAAAACATTTCAAATCTATATTTCATGCCAGTATAATTAAAAATAGTCTTGTTTATTTTTCTCAACAAACAGTTTCAAACTTATATAAATCATATTACTTTATACTTTAATCATAACAAACTAAACCTATATTCTTTATCAAATGCCCTATACCATTCAAAATTTCTTTGCTTTGAAAAGTTAACCTTGATTTGGAAGTGCTCGAACCTTCAAAATAGTCAAAGAAATCGTATTTTCAATCCAAGAGTTGGAAATCACCAACAAATCAGTAAACCAATTCCAAAAAATAGGGTTATACCAAAACAAATCTGAATCACGAGGATTGACACCCGCTTTAAATTATTTCAAATATATAAATACATATATCTTTCGAATACCAAACCGTACTTCAAAATTTGAAATCAAAATTTGGTTTCACAAAATCACTTACATAGCAAAGCTACTAGAGTGGCCTCTCCCCACTCAGAAACTCGAAAATCAATGTCGATGATGCATGCATTCATCATCGAAATTATTTTTCAGCGACATAAGTGGGCTCAGAACTTTTATTTTCTTGAAACTTCTTTGAAACGTCCTTTGAAATCATTGGAATTCACTCGAATACATTTGAAACATTCTTATTTAGAAAATATCTTTAAATCACATTATTATTATATATTTCCAAAATCTTAAACCGATTTCAAAACACCGGCATTCGATTCCTCGAAATTCAAATTCAAAAACCCTTCAGTTATAAATCATTTTATATAAGTCAAATTCTTATAAATTTTCAAAATTTCAAATACTTTCGAAATTTCAATTTTTCATTTTTTTTAAAAAGGTATATGATCCTTATCTAAAACATTTCACTTTTATATACAAAATAGGGTCATCGTTATCAAATAATAATTTCGATATATGCACGATTCCAAAATACAACCAAACACAAATTTTCAAGGGATTCAAGGATAAATTTCCAACAAATAGATATTCAATTTTTTTGAGAAACCTTAATCAAATAGAATTCTGGTTCGAAGTTAAGCTCGAACGAAGATGAGATACTTTTATTACGAAATAGAAGATTGATAAACCTAAATAAATCGCGGGCGACCTTAACTGGTCAACCATGACTTCAGGAATATAATAAATTCGTAAATCTAAGGCAAATCGACAATGGATCGTCAGAGATAGAATCTGGGTAGAGCAGGAGATAGATAGCATTGTAAACCGAGGATATAGAAATCTCCGGTGAATCAATGCCAACTGTAAAGAAGTTTCACCCCTTTACAAATCATTCAAAGATTGGCGGAATCACCGATCTTTAGAGAGGTCATTCCAAAGTGGAAATATGGAAAGCTCCAAAATCAAAGGAATACAAATAGGGAAGACAAGACTGAATGTGACGCCCCACCTCTATATCCACGTTAGCCAAGAACACTACGGTGTAGTGCTGTCAACTAGCACGGAGAATAAGGCTGTTGAGGAGCGACCATCCATGTGATTGCTTATCACACGGTGGCTATAAATAATCTTCGGAAACAAACATAGACATAAGCATAACACAAATCAGTCACAGACATCCATATCACAAAGGAGGAAGAAGATATGAATATATAACTAACATACGAAAGTGTACATCAGAGTAGTGGTCAAAAAGATCCACAATAATACAAAAGAATACAACTATGAGTCTATGTCTCAGGTGTATACAACAAAAAACTGCTAATCTAAATAGTTAGCCAAAAGTCAGAGTAGCAAATCCCGAGAAGAAGTCAAGCATAAGCACCTGTAACATCTCGGTCTGACCCGAGTATTATTTAAGAAAAAAATAAACGGATCAGTCTAGCTATAAATATCAGATGACATGGTATAAAATAAAAGATATGACATAAACATAAAATATCCATACTGACATACTACTATAAGTATGCAAATGATGATCAACAGAAGATCAATCAATAAGAGATAAATCGATATCACAAGAATCTTCTCAAAGATCCAAAGAGGGCATCATACCCTAAACTTGTACTCATAACAAGTCAATGACATAAATTCCAGAAATCAACACAAGAAATCCAGAAATCACAGAAAAAGGGAAAGAGGCCTATCACATGACGGTCCGAAGACCATGGGGAGCTACCCCATATGGGTGAGTCGGAATCACCCAGATGAGGTCCAGGCTAACCAAAAAGCAAAAAGGTATGTGTGAGTGGAATCACACAAATGGTGTCTAGCCTAACCTCGCAACAAAAAGGTATATGTGAGTGGAATCACACAAATGGTGTCTAGACTAACCTTGCGGACAAAGATATGTGTGAGTCGGAATCACACCTATTAGATCTAGTCTAACCTTGCAAACAAAGAGACATCGCATAATTGCTAGTCTAAATCATAAAATGATCGTCGTGACAACGAGAAGTGTCAATTACAATAAGTTGGTAAATATATGAGCTTAGCTTCATGTCCCATAACCACTAGCTCAACTTAAATATTTACGAACAAATTGTAGATCTCCACTAGAAAATTGTCACAAGAAATTCAATCGAACAAGTCCATGAATTAACCGACAAAGTAAACGCAAGCGTTTCATACCACTTGTTTTACTAAGCCGTTTAATTCAATTTCTCATATGAGTGAGGTAAAGGTTTGTATATACTAGTAGATTGGAAAACGGTTTAAGAAAAGAGCTTTGTTATTGAAAATAGGGTTGAAATCATTTTGTTGAAAGAGTTTTGATATTTACTACTAGTATTGAAACCTTTGTATATTTTAAAGTGACAAATTACAAAGATGATTGTAGAACAATCGATCATCAAAATTCACATACGAAGACGTGAATAAATTCCAAAGAAATCGATAAAGAATCCATCGAAATAGATATTCAAAAATCCATACAATCGACCGAGAAGCCCAAGATAGCTTGTTTCGAAGAATGGTCAACTCGGCATCTCAACAAAACAAGTTCTGTTGAACGTTTTTCAGATAAGATCCCCTACAGAGGGGGGTCCAAGGGGGTAGCAACCCCCCAAGGTGGGGGTGCGGGGGCAACGCCCCTGCTACGGGGTTGACCTAGTGAAGACCTAAGGGAGTATAGGATCGAGCGACTTAAGGGGGTACGCGACCTAATGGAACAAAGGCCAAGCGACTTAACGGGGTACGCGGCCTAATGGAACGAAGGCCGAGCGACTTAACGGGGTACGCGACCTAATGGAACAAAGGCCGAGCGACTTAACGGGGTACGCGACCTAATGGAACAAAGGTCGAGCGACTTAAAGGGGTACGCGACCTAATGGAACAAAGGCCGAGCGACTTAAGGGGTACGCGACCTAATGGAACAAAGGCCGAGCGACTTAACGGGGTACGCGACCTAGCAAGACTCGCGACCTAAAAATGACAAGGCTGAACGAGTTAAGGGGATTGCGCGACCTACGGCCTTGCGACCTACAACCTAACGACTTAAAGGCTTAAACCATGCGAACGACTCAAGGTCATACGACCTAAAGGGGAACGACCTAAGGTCACGCGACCTACGACTTAAAACCCGATGACCTAATTCCGAGGTGAACGACCTAACACGTGCGAACGGTTTTAAGGCCAGAAACGAGCTATTCTCTGAGTGACTTTTCAACGCGAACGACCTAACATAGGCAAAACGACCTAAGTGCAGTTTTTCACCAAAAACACTAAAAATTGGAGTTTTTTCGCCAATCCAATCCAAACCAAATGCAAATGTACATGCTAAAGTGATGGGGAATCATTCCCAACAGTCCAATATAGTTATAGACTAGAATTGTGAGATAAAAATCTCACCTTTGTACCAAATTTATGAAGAAAGGCTTGAAAGCAATGGAGAAGTAATCACAAGCATGAATCCAATATCTTCTTTTTGAATTTGGAATTGAATGTTGGATTTGCAAGAGAATTTGAGCTTGGAATATTAATTTCCCCTTCCACTCACCATTAATGCTAAAGCTTGGTTGTTAGGAAATTTATGAAGAGTGAGGAGAAGGAGAGAAGTGGGTTTGAGTTATAATGGCTAATCTAACCCAAAGTCCAAAGCGGGAAAAGTAAGTGAAATTCCACTAACTCCAAACCTATCAATATTTATACTTAAAAAAAGTTGTAAACGGCATTTCGAACTCAATGGAAGTGGTCTTGAGTCCTAATTTGACCATTTGCAAAAAGTTGCTTTTCGGACCAATATCTGATTAACGACAAAATATTTAAATATAAAATCGATAAATATGCCGGTTGTTACACTGAATTTCAGAATAATTGGAAGCGTTCCAAAGTTCAAGGAATCCTAATCGACAAGAATCCTAACCAAGAGATTTCTAACAAAGTGGATACCGAAGGGATGAAGTTCTGAAAATCTTGGTTTCAAAATAAGAAAATTTTTATACCAAAATAATCTTTTAAATTCCTTTAAAATCATTTGGAAATTATTTTGTACTTCGAAAATACGTTCTCTCACAAAGAAAGAATTCTGAGATTGATTTCACTCATTCTAGGGTATTTCTACCCTATCTTTAATGAGTTTTTGCTCCGCAGGCTAAGGTTTGCCTAAAACCAAAGCTCCGATACCAAATGTAACAACCCGATATTTTCAACCATTCGCATCCACACATGCTGGACTTGAATTGCTCAAAATACCGCATTGTAAATAAATTTGGAGAAAATGTAATACAATCACAGAATCACAGACGCAGAAATATCAGAATAACTCGCAGCGGAATATAAAATACATATTAGTTCATGAAGCTACTACGCAGAGTCTCAAACCAAATACATAATACAGTCTGAAAACAACATAATAAAAATCCCAAATACATAGAAGTTCACCAACACATGAGATAAACTAGAACAGCTGAAACAGAAAGTAGATATAAATGTAGATAAGCATAAACTCCAGCAAAGACCAGCTCCAGAAAGTGAATCCAAAGCTGTGAATACTCAGGCTGACCCGAGCGTAAAATAAAACACAAAACACTCGAGTCAGGACAATATATACTTATATAATGTAAACCAACTCAAGTGAACTGTAGTAGAAATGCACAATAACTTAAAGGATGCTTGGGATCGCCCATCCTTTAAGAATCAGTTAAACTATAAATTAAATACATCCCGTGGTTAAAATTTCAAAATGGTATTTTATACTTCAAATCAAATATCATTTCAAAATTCAGTATCATTCAAAATCCATTTCAAAATATCAAAATATCATATCTTCCAAACCACATTCATTTTTATTTAATTTAAATACCAATACAAAACACATTTCAAAATAGTTTATATTTCGAAACAAATTACTTCATTTTAAATCATAAAATGAAGTTATTATATTTAATAATTAAATTATTAAATTTCCAAAATTTTAGTATTTCAAAAATTCATTTATTTACTTAATTTATTAAAACAGATGAAAATTCAACTTTCGCAGCATTTAGAAATTGCTACAGAAGTTACATTCAAAACAGTTCAATTTAACAAAAGATGGCATTTAAAAATGCTGTAATAGGGTTACATTAGTTTCAAATAAAACTTAGTTAAATTCAACAATTATAACATTTACAAAAATTCTATAATAGCCTCTAATTAAACTTAGCAATTTCGTTCATTATTATCAACTATAGCATTTACAAATGTTGTATTATCATTTACATTAGAATTAATAGCATTTCAGAAATGCAGTTAATTAACTTCAAATATTCAGTATAATTTCACTAACAATTATATTTTTATTTAAATCATTTTTAACTATAAAATCATATAATTTTACTTTTAAAACAATCATTCAAATACCCTTATATTCATGATTTTATAAAGTTAAATCTCCATTCAAAAATCAAAATTTAATAATAATTCAATTATTAAATTCCAACATTAAATTTTAAATTCATTAAATTAAATTTAACTTAACACTTAAGTTTAAAATTTTCAAATATAACTTAATTTCATTTTTATTTACTTAACTTAAAATTCACTTTTAAGCCAAATTCACAAATTTTCAATTTTAGTTATATTTCAAAGTTTCAACCTAAATATTCATTCATTTCACATTTAACTTTATTCAAAAATCATTAATATATTATAAAGGGGAATTAATTTAAAAGGACAACAATTTCTATATTTTTTGCCTCAAGGACACGATCTCAATATTTTTACCACAAGGACAAAATTCTTTTAAAAATTATTCACAAGGACAAAAAAATTTCAAAATTATTCATAAGGACAACAAAACTGATACCGAGATAAAAACTGATACCTAAAAACTGCTACCGATAACTACAAACTGATACCTAAAAACTGCTATCAATAACTAAAAACTGATACCTACAGAAAGTTGTCCTTCAGGATAAAATATTGAAGGTATGTCCTTGAGGCTAAAAAGCTGTGAAATTTTGTCCTTGACAGTAATTTCCTGTATTATAAAATCATTTTAAATTCATTTAATTCAAAATATCATAAATTTATCATATTTTCATATTTAGTTTAAATTCCATTTATCACCAAATTATAATTTCCAAAATAACTTACATTTCAGATTTTCTAACTTTACCATTTATTTATTTCACTTATAAATTTTCAGAAAATCAATAATGCTTTACAAAAATCATTTTTAATAAAATTTAAATCAAAATATTACAATATTTACATTTCTAAAATATTTTAAAAATTTTAGAAAAACATATTTTAACAACGGGTCTGTATTTCATTTTCTAGCCTAGGTAAAGTGATACGGGTAATATATCATTTCAACCAGTAATTTACAAAGAAAACCCGAGTTTGATCATTTCAAACCCACAATCCCAAGTTAATGAAAATAATTGAAAATCATTCAGGCCTATCATTTCAGCCCATAATGATTTTCTCCTATTCTGAAGTCTGTTCGGGTATGTATCATTTCAACCCATAATGATTCTAATCTAAAGGGATCTTGTAGTGTGATAAACTGATAAAAATAACAGAACAGCATAATATAATAGTAACAGATGCTATAACAAGTGTTTAAGCATGAGTGAACATTATATAATCATAATATAGCAGGTGTAACATGATAATGCATTTTACAGATTCAAAAGGGGTCAATTTACTAGTTATATATGTACATATTGTTTGGTGAGAATAACTCACTTGTCAAAAGCTGGAGATAGCCACTAAAGCACACATACTGAAACTACGAAAGCAGGATAACACGGAAACGACTTGAGAGTGGAAAGCCAAAGCTAATTGCCTTGATAACATTTAAACGAAACAATACAATATATATAAGTTTCAAAACCAAATAAACACTAAACAGTGCTTGAAATTAATGCCCAAAACCAAATCAAATGCATTGCACTTGTTATCAACTTCATATGGATCAGCAAGGGATGGATTTAGCATGGCCATGGCATGCACTAAGGGCTGGGTTTGGTTCAAACAGGGTCGGCCTACTTGGTTTGAATGGTGATGAAGTATATGTGTGCAACAATTTACATAACAAGGCAAATATCAACATTTCTATGCTATAACTTGGTTCAGCCAGAGGCTATATGGTCTATTCTAGATGTACAGGTGGTGATGGATGATGTGGCAGAGGGTGATGGTCATGTCTGAGGTGGTGGTGGTGGAGGAAGTGGCGGCAAAAGGTGGTTGAAGGTGGTGGTACCAAGTTTGGCTCGGTTTATATATGTAGTGATGGTTTATGTGGATTTTGGTGATGGATCATCAATGAGGAGGCACGGCTTGAGGTTTGGCCAGAGAGGAGGTGGTGATGGTGGTGTTCTCAGGTGGTGGTGGAGGTGGAAGAACATGGAGAGGAGCATGGCTGAACCTATGATGAAGAAGAACAAGTGCAAAGCTCAAATAAAAGGAGAATAAAAGTAAAAACAAATGAAAAGAAAAAGAGTTTACCAAAAATTTCTTAAAGGCAATGGCCGAAATTTTTTCTCCAGGAATGAGAAACAATAATGTACGTGAATGGAAATGGAGGTGGTTGGCTGAAAGTGTGAGTAGTAAAGGCCAATTGAATGAAAAGTTAGGTTAAATGTGAAAAGGTGGAAGATAAAAAAGGCTTAGGAAAATCAAAAGTCATAACCTTTTCAAATTTCTTTTAATTACTTTATATAAGTTTAAATAACTAAAAATAATTATAATTTCAGTCTAAATTTCTAAAATATAACAAAATATAAAATATAAATAAGTAATTAATAATTATATACGATAAAAATAAGAAAATAGCACATAAATGAAAACTAGTCTAGAAAATTTGAAAATAAATAGAATAAATTTTGGAAAACTTATATGGACTTGGAAAATATTTATAAATAAAGATAATAACATAAAATAAAATGCATTCATAAAAATAAATAAATACAATTTAATTAAATATAATTTAAATGAAGAAAATAGCAGAAAAATAGAAACTAGCCTTTAAAAATAGGAAATAAATGCAGTAAATTTTGGAAAATTTATAACATCATTTTAAAATGTTTTAAAATAAAATATATATCTAACATGTCATATAACACATATTCGAACATGGTTTGACAAATAAAATTATTATTTATATAAATTAAAATAGATAATTTTATTAAATAAATCAATTTGCACATAATATTGTAAAAAGCATAACTTTCACAATATAAATCGGATTTCAACGAAACGAAAAGCAGTATTCTCAAAATTTGATACATTTTCATAATAAAGATAAAATTCAAAAATTCAAAATTTTAAATTAGTCAAAGTTTGACCAGATTGACCAAAAATCCATTTTTCTGGAAATATCCTATTTATTCAGGCTTGAAATTATAATTCAACCAAAAATCAAAATATACTCTTAAAATAACAAAATTTATTAATTTTAATAAATATATAAATTTTTTAAATCAGGAGTTTCAAATTTAAAAAATTAAAATAAACAATTAAATAATCACAAAATACTTGGTTGTTACAATAGGCATTCAAATTGATAATCACATGAATTTTATAACTTATAAAATTGTTAAAAATCATTTTAAATCAAAAAAATTACTATTTGAGGTATATTTTCACTATTTCCATATCACGATATTATTTTATTCCTATTATCTTAATATTGAATTTTTAAATCCAATATCAATTTAATTTCAATTCTAACTTCAAATTAAACAAAATTAAAGCTTCAATTTCAAATTTAATTTCAAACCCATCTTTAATTTCAACTCAAATTTCAATTTCCATTTTAACTTCGATTTCAAATCCAATTTCACTTTTAAATTCAAATTCTATTTTACCTTAACTTTAATTTCAATTTCACTTAAAAAGAGACGTATTTTTCCAAAGTATCTCATATCACCAAAATTGGGTCTTTGTTATAAGATGATTACTTGGGTGAAATAAATGTACTCGCTATTCAAAATTACCACTACTATATCCAAATCGACCAATCGCTTTAATTAATAACTACCATAAACACTTGCTACTATTCAAACATAACATAAACATAACCAAATATCCATAACAGCATTTTAAAGGGGTGTATACTTGCATATGTCATAAGATGGTTATTATAACAAAATTAAAATACGATCTTTTAAAAGCGATGAGAAATTATCACCTTCATAACTATTCCATCAATCCTTTTGCAAATTTGTATGCATCACGAACTAAAGCGCTCTCTTCTTCCATGTTTTGAACTTGCCTCTTTGAATTTCTTTCTTTTTTTTCTTTTCTTGTTCTTATTTGGGTCGTGGGTATTTTGGAGGAGGTATGGGCTTGGGCCATGGATTGGTTTAGGGCACGGCCTTGGAGACGGAGTATGGAGGAGGGTGTGTGAGTTTGAGAGGGTGTACGGCTTTGGAGATGGAGGGGGAGGGTACGGCCGAATTGAAGGGGAGAGGAGGTAGTGGTTTTGCGGAGTTTTGAGGTGTTTATTTTTCTTCTTTTATTTTTTTTAAGAAAATAGAGATGGAAGCCATGGATATGGAGATGAAGAGGAAGAAAAAGTAAAGAAGGAAGTAAGGAATGAAGTGTGAAAGAATAGAAGGTATGCATGCTTATTTATGCTTAAGCATGAAAGGGGAAATGACTAAAATACTCTCTTCTACTTTTTGACTTTTGCTTAGCATGATAAGAAGTGTGTTTATGGTTAAAGATGTTATGATTTGATTCATGTACTTAAGGTAATAACGTTTGCCTCTTTTCTTAGTTTACCAAATGCTTAAATATAATTTTTCTTAGTTTTCATTCATGAAGATATTTAAATTAATGATGATAGGATCCTTGGGTTTGAAGTACTAATGATGTTGTACCCTTTTTATTAATTAGAAAATGCATAAAATTATTTTTGCTCTTTTTGCGTACACGATAAGACATTTGGCATTAATGAGAGAAGATGTGTTAGAATTTATTAATAATGATTATGTTTAGAAATCTTATTTTAACTAAAAGTTAACTTTTCAAAAATTTCATTATTGTCTTTATATGATTAATGTAAAGTGTTATAGTTTGTAAACATGTTGTATAAGGTTGCAAAGTGGTCTTGTTGCTAGAATGTTGCGCTAACTTGTTTTGGTTGGGTATAGTGTTTATGTTTACATGTTTTACAGTCAAAATTTGACGTTTTTGTTAAACCATATACTATAGTAAACCAAACTAAAAAAATGAACTTGTTACGTCCTTAAATAAATTTAAACACGTCTATTCATATTATAATATCAAAATCTCCATTTCTACAGCGTATGTAAAACCGACAAAATCTGAACATTTTTGTAAAACGATTATAAATATATTTTAAAACCTTTGATATACTTCTATTATCTTCATGAAGTGATTTTAACATAATTTAATTTTTCAAATAAATATTTATGTCTACTTATTTAAGCATTTATTTATTTTTAACAAACCTTAACTTTTTTTGATTTGTTCTAAAATCCAATTTTTATACTTTTTAATTATTAACTATAAGAGTAAATAATTCCTATATTATTATTTATTATATATAACTTATTTATTTAAGTTTCCAACCTTTCAATATAAATAAAATCCCTCATTTTTGGAGTAGCGAAATTATGGGTCGTCACAAGGAAGGTTACACATGTGAAAGAGCCATACATTCTGAGTTGTTGCTAACAGTATCTTCGTCTCTCCTTTGCAATGCATTAGTCGCAACATTTTCTTTACCAATTATGAACTCAACCTGATAGTCAAAACCATACAACTTAGCCAGCAATTTAGCTTGAATTCCTATGCGTAATTTCTGAGTTAATAAATATTCAAGGCTTTGATGGTCTGTCCTGATAACAAATTGTCTTCCATGAAAGTACCATTACCATTTGTTAGTAGCTAAAATTAAGGTAAGCAACACCTTTTCATAGGTGGACCAGTGTAGTGATCATCTTTGCTGGGCCTTTCTTAGGAATGCGAGAGGTATATAGTATTGAAGTAAAACCACTCCAATGCCTACTCCACTTGCATCACATTCAACAACAATTTTTATATTAAAATATGGCATGCATGGCACTGAGTGTTTGATAAGACACTGCTTCAATTGTTCCATAACTTCTGTGGCCTTGTTATTCCATTTAAAAGCATCTTTCTTGAGCAAGTCGGTAAGAGGTTTAGCAATCATTCCATAATTTTCAATGAATTTCCTGTAATATATAATATGCCCCAAAAATCCTCTTAGTGCTTTAAGATTGGTAAGGAGAGGCCACTGGCTAATAGCTTCAACTTTAATGAGGTCTACAGCTACACCTTTGCTCGATATAACATGCCCTAAATATTCAATTAATTCTCTAGCAAATGTGCACTTGGATAATTTAATGACCAGTAAGTTGTCCTTCAGCATCTGTAAGGTTATCTTAAGATGGTTCAAATGATCATATATGGTCTGGCGATAAACTAAAGTATCATCAAAAAACACAAGCAAAAATTTCCTCAAATAGGGTTTAGATATAGTGTTCATCAAGGATTGGAAAGTAGATGGAGCATTAGATAGACCAAGGGCATGATAGTAAATTCATGGTCACCTTCATGGATTTTAAAGGGTGTTTTGTGTATATCTTCTTCATTCATCCTAATTTGATAATACCCAAACCTTAAATCCAACTTTGAACAATATCTAGAGCCATGCAACTCATCAAACAGATCATCCACTAAAGGTATTGGGAAATTGTCTTTAATTGTGATGGTGTTCAAACTCATATAATCCACACAAAACATCTATGAATCACCCTTCTTCCTAACCATGACCACTAGAGTTCAGTAAGCACTGTAACTGGACCTGATCACCACTGAATCCAACATTTCCTATATAACTTTTTCTAGCTCGTTTTAATAAAGAATGAATGTCTGCAGAGTTCGAGGAAAATGGTTTGGAGGCTTGAAAAGGGGTATTTTATGATCTTGTGGTCTTTTAGGTGGTAAGCTTATTGGTGTTGGTGTAGAACAGTAGCAGCAGTGGAAGGTATGGCAGGTGGTTCTTGAGTTTGATGTATCACTTCACTGGCATATAGCATCATGGTTAGTTGTACTTTAGTACATTCCTCGCTAAATCTCTTCTAGTTAACCAACTATACATTACAGGGTTGAATTCCCTTCCAAACATACTTTTTGCCAATATAAGTGAATTTGACTTGCAACTTATTGAAGTTTAAAGTAATTTCACCTAAATTTTTCATCCATTATGCATCCAGTACAATCTAACATCCATCAAATGGTAGCAGTATCAAGTCAATCGAGATGTTACAGCCTTAGTATTTGAGAATGACTTGCTTACAGATTTCATCTCCTTGCAATTTTTCTCCATTAGCTATCACCACATCATACATTCTTGAATCATCTATGGGTAACTCCAGTTTCTTGACCAATGCTTTATTAATAAAACTATGAGTTGATCCTGAATCTATTAAGACCAGCACCTGTTTGCCTTGAATCACCCTAGTAACTCTGATAGTATGTGAGTAGGAATTCCACATATAGTATGGAAGGTGATGGCAGGCTTTTCTTCATTTTCATCTAGTTCATATACTTCTTTGGGACTAGTCTCTATGTCTTCCTCAATTTCCTTTTCATATTCTAAGTCCATAAACCCTTCAATAATATACGCCCGCTTGTTCTTATATTGGTGGCATGTATGTTACTTCTCAGCATATCCATAATACAAATTCTTCCTTCTTTTGTCAAGTATTTCTTTGTATGTTAAGCCATTTCTTCTAGGAAGATCATTCAAGGGGTTCTTTTTAACTTGGTACTGGTAAGATGGGATAGGGTTTGAGATGATTCTTGGTCGGTTGCTGTAACATCCCCCCACTTGGAGGCCCTAAACTAACTGCTACGGAAGCTGCGGCCATCTATAGTTATTAATCCTCGGCGACCAAATATAGCGATGTTAGATTCATTGATACAGAGAAACACATGAATATGGAAAAAAATTTAAAATAGCAAACAATGTCAGCATTCCATTTCAAAATATTTCAAACTCATTACATAATCCCAATACGCAGATCACGTTCAGATAACATATAATTAATATAAAATACGTCAAGAGCGACATATGAAGATGCTCCTTTGGACGATCAGAGTACATAATAAGGTACTACAACAATTTGCCTTTACAATCAAACACGCAGTGAAAATAAAAGAATTTTAGTAATAAGCTTGCCTTACGCACGTCCTCGGAAGCTTTATTCGTCTAAAAGAACACCTGGAAACCTTGACTCTCAACCTACTCAAAATCAATTGAGTACCTAAGAGTTTCGGGTTTGAAATAAATGAAAGTACCCTTTTGGAAAGCATTAGGTTTACTCTTTAAAAACATTTTATGGGTCAAAATGGTTATATAGGAAAGTATCTATTTCGATACCAATTATAAAAATGTTTGGGGATAAAGATGATGGTGTTGGAACCATCTAGTCGAAGGCATAAACCTTTCAATTAAAACATTGAATGAAAGAGTTGAAACCCCTTTCGACTCCATTGCCTTCAAAACCCTTAACCCCTTCCGAAAACATTTAGGAAGTGGATTAGCTTAGGTTAAAACAAAGATAACCTTTCAAAGGCATTGATGGCTTCGATACACTCGAAAGTAAAATAGCGGTTGGGTTTTGTCTCGGTCGGAACCAATCCTTTTGAAAGCTCTTATTTAGAGAAAAAGATACCCCTTCGAAAGCCAATACTTTAAAATAATAAAGCAACCTTCTCCCAAAGATACTTATATAAACCCTTTAAAAAGCATGTCTTTTGACTGTGTCGAAAGCTTTTAGAAAACAAGGCAAGATCTTACCTTTTAAAACAAAATAGGGTTTCGACCCCATCGGAAGCAATCCTTTCGACACCACAACTGCTGCCTTCCTTCCAATCCACTACGTACCATCTAAGTGATAACTTGTGTATTGGTTTTGACTACGTGGGTTTCGACGGTGTGGGTTTCAATGGTGCAGAGTCAATGGAGTCGAAAGGTGCTGCTATTTGAGGAGGAACCAACTTTTCTAAATTAAAGGCTAAAACTTAGCCACTTTTAGTAATTTCTTTATAACTACTTGCCTATTTGTAAACCGTTGATTGGTTGCCTCAAGACTTTTCAAATACTTTGACTTTTCAAATACTTTACAAATAAACTGCCGCATTTAATCATATCTAAATTAAAGAAATTATAATGTTTAAGCCCTTCCATTTAACCAAAACCAACATTTGCATAAAAGTCCCACTTTTAAAATAATTTATTTTTCCTAATAAATCAACTGGGAAAAATCCCAAAAATCACAGAAAATCTCTTTCATCATATAGTTAAACATATTAAAATTTCAGACCTAATTCCTTCCTGAAATTTCAAAATAAATTTAATCCCAATAATATCATATTTCCCTTCAGAAATTCCCAATAAGATTTTTATAGCTTGGAAAATTTTGAAAATTGAAACCCTTCTCCAAAATCATATTATACTTAACATAAAAAAATTCTATGGCATTCTAAAATCAATAACCCTCGGTTTTCACCCTAAAACCGCACGAATTTTTCATATGAATGAATTGTTTAGATAAAGCAATAATAACTTAAGCATATCAACATTCAAAATATCATATAAATGAGTTTAGTCTAAAATCCAAAATTATATAAGTATAAAAACAAAAGGAGATGGAACAAAGTATTATCCACCTTAAATATGATAAGGAATTTGAGATTTGTTGTTGATTAATCCTTCCTAGCTTTCCTTAGCTTTAGATTAGATTTTTCCTCTTTTCCTCCTTGATAATAGTCGGCTCTAATTTTAGGTTTATGATTTTCGTTTATGAAAGTAAGAAATGAAACCTGAATGGGAAATTACAAAGGAGTATAGCCGTGTATAATAAAGTGGCTATTTACTAATATGCCCATGTGTAAATTTGATTACCGAATAAACCAATTTAACTCCATTTAGTTTATTATTAAACACGACCCTATATATAATTTATTCAAATCTCAATCCCCTTATCATCATTATTTTATTTTATTTATCTAATTAAATTTTTTGAATAATGTTATCAAAAATTAGGGATGTTACAGTTGCTTTTGGCATAAGAAGTAGGGTCCGAATAAGTTAGAGTTGTGGTGGATTTCTTGGTACTTTTGTATTTACCTTTAAAGAATTTGGCTAGTTTAATAACCTTCTTGAAATATGTTGGTCCTGAAGCCTCAATGTCATATCTAATTTCACTTTAAGCTCATTCATGAATTTTTCAAACATATAGCCGGGTATAAATGATCAAGTAAGCCTTGGAGTTGCCTAAATTTGGTAAGGTAAGCTTACATAGCTCTTAATTGTTTCAAGTTTGTAAAAGCACTATGTGATGACCCACCTTTCTGACCTATAGGAACAACACTTAACACATCATCAGTGTTCGTGTGTCGTTGCCCAAGAATCGGAAAGATGAATCATCGTGGGGTGAAATAAAGAACAAAATAGAAAACCTCATAACGAAACTGCTAAATAAAATAAAGCAGTCAATAGTACATCATGTTACTCCTTAACATGGAGTTATCAGAGTTACACAAAAATACTACAAATCAGCTTAGGCAATTATAATATCCTGCCTTTACAAATGCTGAAACAAAATACACTTACACAAATGGGATAAATAGGGGAATACATAAAAAAGTAGATAAAAGCCTCCTACTCAAACGCTGTCTTCAAAAGAGCCCAACAAAGACCTGTTATTCCCAGATTACTCAAATAAATGAGTACCTGAGAGTTTAGAAAAACAAACAAATTGAGTCAAACAATATATCTGGTATGAGTAAAAAATTTAGAATAATTGGTGTGAAATTAAACATAAACATGTGAGACCATGCCACCGAACACGGAATGGGTTTCTCTGACATAAATCAACATCAAAATGTAAAGAATAGATAAATAATTAAACACCATGAAGAGTGGTTGACTCTTCCGATGCAAACGAGAGAAAAATTTGAAGGTTTAAATCAAATAAGAAAAGGAAAATTTCCAACAAATGACTAGGAAGGTGCACTGCCTATGAAGTATACCTCTAGTAATATACTTCCGAGAAGCTCATATACTCCATTATACTTCTCAAAAGTGTACTAGCTGGATCCCGCCAAACCTTACAGAATATCTGAATATTCTACATCTAAATGCGCAAACGAATCCGATTTAGATAAGATGTGAAATACCTTTTTAATGGGAGCAACACCACATAGCTGGACATCTTTTCACGCTTTAAGTTCAGTCATTTACCGACAAAGGATGATAAAGCTCAATGGAGCAACAAATCGTCTTAGAATGATGATAATAAAGAAGCAGAAGTAACTGATAGCTGAGAAACCAACTATCGAGGATATAAAACGATCATATATGAAAATTAAGCCTTATATAATTACCACCATTCATCGAATTCAAACTTGTACTATTTCTTGGTTAACAGTAATACCGGACAAGTCAAGATAGTGTTACCTCAAAGTCATGTCCTATGATTATTCTTAACTTTTGAAATAGCGACAACTCTACTTCTTCAATGTTTAGTGCTAATTATACAAATAAACTGTTTCTACACAAGTGAATCGCTCTATGGAAATTAATTCATTTCCATAAAGGAATCAAACTTTTTATTTTAAAAACCCGAATTCGTCCTTGGGCTCGCATTAAAAGTATTAGCTTTAGAACCCTTTGTTAAAGAGTTTCTAACTTTGAAACATCATTATAAAAAGGATTTAACAACTTAAAACATCCTGATTACATTGATTAATTAACTTTAAAACTTCGTTAACTAAGCTGACTAATTTACTTCAATAACCTTTAATTAAAAGGGGTAAATCTCCTTTAATAACAAGCATATGACATTTGCAACAAAATCACAAATCACATAACAAAGGTATGAGCATATATATAAGGTGATTATAATAATACCACATATATCAAGCATTTAATAACAACGGGATCAGTTTAACTACTAGATTTTCATATAACTATTGATTCGCTTATTAACTTTCCAAAGCGACTAACTTTCAAGCAAAAAACCAATCCAAAAACCAAACCATTATCGCAACTATACAATAAACATTCAATAGCTACAAATATGAGCATGAATATAGTTTAAATTTTATGGTTCAAAGGTGGAAGCTTTACTCATAAAAACACTTCTAACTTAACCGAATCACCACAATAATTTGCCGAATTCACAAACTATCTTCACAATGCCTTACCTTGGACTTTTGGGCCTTTAGTGGGCTGGGTTTGGGTTCGTCTTAGGCAATATGGGGCTTGACCTTGGATTTTTGAGGTGGAAATGGCTTTTGTTTTTGTAGAGGAGTGTCTCTAGATGAATATATGGAGTTTAACTTGATTTTTGGAAGTGTATTCACTAGTTTTTGGCTTGAGAATTTCTCTTGGAAGCCATAGAAGTATTCATGTATATGAAGAGAAGAGAAATGAATATTTTAAGTCAAAAAAGTATGGAGGGAAGGAGTATTTATAGGTGAAGGAAATGAAGTTACAAATTAAATTAACTTTAACATTTTAAATATATTAAATGTTGTCATGTGCATGCATCCATGCCTCCACCCTTACCTTAGAAGTACACGCACCCCACCCCCATCCCCCCTCCAGGTCCACCCTCCACCATGCCTTAGGTACTTAATTAATTTCCTAAGGTTATTTAAGATACTTTTGTGTATACTGTGTCATATCAAGTTTTAGATTTAAACAAGCTTGATTATTTTCTTTAATACGTTGATTTTATTATCACATGACATATGTGCATATGTGTGTATGATTTATCCAAAAATGTGCACAATGTTTACGACGACTTTCGAGGACTAAAAGTTGAAATTTTGAAAAACGTTTTTCGATCACATTTTCTATTTTCATTTGAACTAATTATTTTGGTAAACAAAATTTGAAAATGATTTTAATATCATTAATTAATCTTTAAAGTATGTTTATTTAGTTATTAAAATATACTATTTACATATTTAAAAATGATTTAAATATTCAAATACAAAGCGATTAATTTACGGGTCATTATACTCTCTCACCTTAAGAGAATTTCGTCCCTGAAATTAATAAAAACAGACAATTAAAAAGGTATATAATATACAAAGAAATCCATGCGACAATGCCAAGCAACTATGCCATAAAAGAACATACATAATGCATTCAAACAACTAACAACTAACCTGGAATTACATTTGAGTAAGTTTCTCTAACATTATCCTTAGTCTCCTAAGTAGAATTGCGGGGATCATCACTCCATTGAACCTTCACAAGCTCCACCACCATATTCCTCAACCTTCTGTCATCTCGATCTACAATATGAAATGGGTGTCGGACTACCGTCAAATTCGGTTCTAATTTCAAGTCTTCCAAAACGGACATCTCAAAAATCAAAGATGGATCATGAACATGGTTTCTCAGATGAGATACATGAAAGATATTATGAACACTTACTAATCTTTTAGGCAATTCTACTCTATAGGCCAACGATCCAATTCTCTCAAGGATTCTAAATGGTCCAATGAATCTGGATACTAGCTTTCCTATTTTCCTAAATCTTACAACTTCTTTAATCGAGGAAACTTTCACAAATACCAAATCCCCGACCGTAAACTTTAAGTCCCTTCTCCGTTGATCGGCGCTACTTTTCTATCGATCCTGAGCTCCTTTCATCCTTTCCTTGATCATAGCCACTTCTCTGATGCTTCTTGAATTATCTTTGGTCTAAGAACTAAAGGTCTCTAGTCTCTACCCAACATGAAGGTGATTTATACGGTGGTCCATACAAAGCTTTATAGGGCGTTATACCAATGCTAGCTTCGTAACTATTGCTACAAGAGAATTAAACCAAATGTTTATGATCTTCCCAAGAACCTCCAAAATCCAAAATGCATACTTTCAAGAGATCCTTCAAAATCTGGTTCACCCTTTCGGTTTATCCGTTTGTCTGCGTGCGATAGGTTGTGCTTAAATTCAACTTTGTCCCTAAAGCGGCTTGCAATGCTCCCCAAAATCGACGGGTGAAGATGGGCTCTCGATCACCGACTATACTATGCCATCGAATGATCTCCCTCAAATAAATCCCTGCTAAAGAAGCTGTAGTACTAGTTGACTTCAAGGGAATAAAATGGGCACTTTTCGTTAATCGATCTACAATTACCCATATGTCTTCATTACCTCTTCTTTATCTAGGCAACCTATCAATAAATTCCATGGATACTTGTTCCCACGTTCAATTGGTATCTCCAATGGTTGGAGTAACCCAGCAGTCTTTTGCCGGTCACACTTGACCTGTTGAAAATATGCACACTGGCTCACGAAGATCGAAATGTCTCTATTCATCCCTTTCCATCAAAAGGTCTTCTTCATATTCTGAAACACTTTAGTTACTCTTAGGTGGATAGATAATTTTGACCGATGGCACTCTCTCGGCACGTCCTGCCTAATTCCATTAATATTTGGCACACAAATTCGTCCATTCATTCTTAAAATGCCTCGAGAGTCGATTTGAAAACTAGAAATAATTCCATCTTCAACATTCTTCTTAACCGAACTAGAATAGGGTCTTCTTCTTGGAAATATGCAATTCTCTCCATTAGTGATGGCGTAATTTCCAAATTTCCAATCGTCGCCACATTCCTACTCAAAGCATCTGCAACGGAATTTGCTTTTCCTAGGGTATAAAGAATCTCCAAGTCATCAGATGCGAGAAATTCCAGCCATCGTTGCTGCCTTAAGTTCAAATCCTTTTAGATAAAGAGATACTTTAACGACTTGTGATCCGTATATAACTAAAATTTTGCACCCAAAAGATAGTGCCTAAACACCTTCAATGCGAAGAAAACCTCCAACAACTCCAAATAGTGCATAGCATAATTCTTCTCATATGGTTTCAAATGTCGATTCGCATACGCTATTACTTTTCCATTCTACATCAAAAATACTCCCAATCTGGTCCTACAAGCATCCGTATAAACTGTTAATCCTTCATTCCCATCTGGAATAGTCAAGACAAGAGTGCTAGTCAATTTCTCCTTTAACTCATTGAATGCTTGATCGCACTTGGGTGTCAAAATAAACTTACCATCTTTCATCATTAGCTTTGTTAGATGAGAATCAATCTTCGAGAAATCTTTAATAAACCATCTTTAGAAACCTGCCAATCCCAAGAAAATCCTGACCACTGTTGCATTTTCAGGTTTCTTCCAATCTTGAACCACAACTACTTTAGCTTGGTCCACTAATATACCTTCTCCCGAAACTACATGCCCTAGAAATCTAACTTCGGATTTCCAGAAATGGAACTTAGAAAACTTTGCCTTTAAAGCATTACTTCTTAAAGTACTTAGAACAACATGAAGATTGTACTTGTGCTCTTCCTCCATTTTAGAAAAAACGAGAATATCATCTAGAAATAGTAGGACAAACTTGCTACGAAAATCTTGAAATACTCTATTCATCGAATCTATGAAATAAGCGGGTGCGTTAGTCAATCCGAATAGCATGACTAACTACTCGTAAATTCTATCAGGCGTTTGAAAAGCTGTTAAGGGTACACTCTCCTCTGCTACCCTTAATCGGTGAAAACCAGTAACAAGTCGAACGAGAAATGCCAATCTCGATAATAAATAGGCACATTCAGAACATAGTATCAAGATTTATCGCCCCGCCAATGGGGTTCGATACACAAAGAGAATTACGAAGAATTTAACTTATTTAAGGTTTAACCGGTTCATCAAGTCATATGAAATAAAACTATAGGATGCATTGGTATCGAACAATACTCTAACAGGAATATCAAAGATGGATAGTATACCTTGCTACACCTGCTATCTTTTTGGATCCATAGAAGTAGAAGGTATCTCTCCAATAGTAAAAGCTTTCCCTTAAGCCCCTTTCTTCGAAAATGGACACTCGTTTTTCGTATGTCCATGTTTGTGACAATTGTAGCATAACGGTAGATAAGGCTTTCGGCAACTATTTGCAAAGTGTCCCATCTTATTGCACTTATAACAGAGAATCTTGGAGAAGTGGATCTTCTTTTTAATATTGGAGCTCTCCCTCCAGGTTTCTTTCCCGACAACTTCTTTTTCCTTTTGCACTTAAAAATGGCTTATTAGCAACTGGTATCGCTGATAAAGGTTGGGCAATGACTGTTGGCACTATTCCCTTCTGAATTCCTTGCTTAATATCAAGAGCTACAAACCGAAAATCCATATTGATCAGATTGGAAAAGGTACTATTAAGATTACTGGTCATTTCCTAATGGAATTCTAGTCGCAATCCTTTCACAAACATTTCGTTCTTCTTGAGTGGCATATCAATCAATCCTAGTCCAAAGCGAGATAATGCATTGAACCTATATTCATACTGTGACACTGACATCTCCCTATGTTTCAAATCCATGAAACTTCTGAACAACTGATACCTTCCCGCCTCTGGGATTAACTGATCTTCAAAAACCTCTTTAAACTGTGCCCAATTGACGCAATACCAACAATCTCTTTCTGGTCTCCCAATTGAAGATCCCTCGATACCCTTTCACAAGAATGAAGCCATGTTTTAACTCCCAAAATATTTTCAGCTTCATAGAAAGGCATACCACCTAAAGCAGTGTAATTCTTTCACAAGGTTGCAAAGTTGTGATGCGGCTGAACTTGCATCACTGCTTCCACTACTGGCTCTACAACTGGCTCATTTCTAGGAGCTCTGCCATTTGTAGTTGTGTTGTTCCAGATCCTCTCCCTCTTCTCCCTCTAGTACTCATTTTCAATAACCTGGGTAAGTAATATGTATTATTAGAATACAGAGATAGGGTCAAAGATGATAAAAGAGAAACTACAACAAAGGATCTAAAACCAGACCTTTAAGGGAGAAAAGGAAATGCTCTCTCAAGATTAACTCATTCTAGGGCTCGACTCACCGAATATCTAATAAGTTGTACCTCAATCAAGCTAAGGTGTTCGCTCAATCGAAGCTCTAATACCAACTGTGATGACCCACCTTTCAAACCCCTAAGAACGATACTTAACACTTCCTCGGCGTTCGTGTGTCGTCGCCCAAGCATCGGAAAGTTGAATCGTCGTGGGGTGAAATAAAGAACATAATAGAATACCTCACAATGAAATTGCTAAATAAAACATAACAGTCAATAGTACATCAGGTTACTCCTTAACAGGGAGTTATCAGAGTTACACAAAAGTACTACAAATCGGCTTAGGCAGTTTTAACGTCCTGTCTTTACAAATGTCAAAACAAAATACACTTACACAAACAAGATAAACAACGGAATGGACAGCTAAGTAGATAAAAGCCTCCTGCTCATACGATGTCTTCAAAAGAGCCCAACAAAGACCTTCTATTCTCAGACTCGTCAAGTAAATGAGTACTCGAGAATTTAGAAAACAAACTACTCGGGTCAGACAATATGTCTGGTATGAGTAAAACTTTTAAAACAATGGGTGTGAAATTAAACAAAACATGTGAGACCATGCCGCTGAACATGGAATGGGTTTACTCCCACACAAAACAACATCCAAACGTAAAGAATGGACAAATAATTAAACACCCGAAGAGTGGTTGACTCTTCTCGATGCAAATAAGGAAATAAATTTGAAGGTTTGAATCAAATAAGAAAAGGAAAATCTCCAACAAATGACTAGGAAGGTGCACCACCTTTGAAGTATGCCTCTAGAAATATACTTCTGAGAAGCTCATACACTCCATGACACTTCTCGAAAATGTACCAGCTAGACGTCGCCAAAACCTTACCGAGTATCCGAATACTCCACAACTAAATGCGCAAACGAATTCGATCTAGATGAGATGTGAAATACCCTTTTAGTGGGAGCAAGCCCACATAGCTAGACGTCCTTTCGCACTTTGGGTTCAGTCATTTACCGACAAAGGATCACAAAGCTCAATGGAGCAACAAATCGTCTTAGAATGACGATAATAAAGAAGCTGAAGTAACCGATAGCTTAGAAACCAATCATCGAGGATATAAACGATCGTATATGGAAATTAAGTCTTATATACTTATTACCATTCATTGAATTGAAAATTGCATTATTTCTTGGTTAACAATAATACCGGACAAGTCAATGTAGTGTTACCTCAAAGTCATGTCTCATGATTATTCTTAACTTTCGAAATAGCGATAAGTCTATTTCTGCGATGTTTAGTGCTAACTATACAAATAAATCATTTCCGTACAAGTGAATCGCTTTACGAAAATCAATTTATTTCCGTAAACGAATCAAACTTTTTTATAAAAAAACCCGAATTTGTACTTGGCCTCACATTACAAGTATTAGCTTTAAAAACCTTTGTTAAAGAGTTTACTAAATTTGAAACAACATTATAAAAAGGATTTAACAACTTAAAACATCCGTATTACATTGATTATTTAACTTTAAAACTTCGTTAATTAAGCTGATTAATTTACTTCAATAACCTTTAATTAAAAAGGGTAAATCTCCTTTAAAACATCATTAGTTCTATTAAATAATAATTAAATATCATTATTTAAAAGTGATTAATTAATTTACAACTTTATTTATGAAAAAATTATTTAAGGTTAAACAGATTTATTAACTTTTAAAAGTCATTAATTAAAAGATTAATTAATTTTTAAAAACATCATTAGTGAATTGGTTATTTAACTTCAATCCACATTATTAAAACATTACTTAACTTTAAACATCATTAAACAAAATGATTAATTAAATTTAAAGCACCATTAACTAAGAAATTAGTTAAATTTTAAATACATCATTAATAAGTTAATTAGTTTAACTTTAATCTTTATTAATTAAATAATTAATTAAATTAAATATTCATTATTAAAATAATTAAATTTCATGAAAATATCATTAATAAAAAAAACTTGCTTAACTTATTAAATAATGTGAGAAATGCGGATTACGGATCTTAAGGCTAGGATTAACACTAGAGGGGGGTGAATAGTGTTAAAGAATTACTAAATCTTTTTGAGTTTATGTAAATTTAAACACAGATATGTGCAATATACAGACACAGATATGATCATAGGAACAAACACAGATGCAGAAATAAAATAAAATGCAGTAAAGGAAAGAACACACCGGATTTTATACTGGTTCGGAGTTACCCTACATCCAGTCCCGCAACACAAGTACGGATTTCCTTTCAAAAGCAATCTTTACAGTTACACCCTCGATTTCAAGGCTACGAGGTACAACCTCCAGAATCACAATCCTCTGGGTAGACATACTTGATTTTCCAGGCTACAAGTTCACCCACTTGATTTTACGGGCAACAAGTTCACCCAACTGATTTCCCAAGGCTACAATCACACCTTATCACGCTTGATTGATTTTCAAAGCTACAATCACACCTTTTCTCGCTAAGTTGATTAAAAAAGCCTATAACTCTGAATAGCACTGAGGATCTTGTTGAGATGGTGATAGAGAATCAAACTACAAATGATCGAGTTCAATTCAATGTAGATTTCGGCAAAGTAATGATAAGAATTTTAATTACGAAAAGTGGAAGAAGAAGAGGAGTGAAAAACCATAAAATCTGATGTAAAATTCGTTGAAACTGACCCCTATTTATAGTAGAACAACAGTCATGTCCATTCGTGAAGAGTTATGGCGAATAGACACTTCTTTTAAAATTGAAATTTTGAACTCAACCGATACCATGTTGACATGGTCACCATGAGTATGTCGATATCCCAAAGCATTTTTTGATGATTTGATTTTCTTTGAAAATAACCTTTATCTTATTTTAAAACTATTTTAAACTTTACAAATATACTTGACTATAGTTAAAATTCACAAGTGAATATAGAGAATAATATATATAGAATTTAACTATAATTTTATATTTAAATCTAAGTATAAATATTTTAAAAATTAAATATATTATATTAAAATATAGTTTAAAATTAGGAGTAATGTGGCTTTGAAATTAAAGATGATTTTGAGGCTAAAATTATTTAAACTTAGGAAGATGTTTTTGATGCTTTTAAAAGGAAGGTTTTGAAATCATTTTGAAAACAAGATATAATTTTGAAAAAATCATTTTGAATAAAAGATTAGCAGATACAAAACAATGTTCCACTAAATTTTTCGTAGGTTCCATCCTACTTAGGGTTCCATCCCTTTAACAGACTCGAAGTAGATTCCATTCCACGAATAAATTGGATTTTAAGATGCCAGTGCTTTTCTCGGAGTTTTAACAAAATTTTCTAATTAAAGAATAAATTACTTGAATTCTTTAACTCTTGATAATCTTGATACTCATGAGTCTTCAATCTTGATATCTTGAATCTCTATACTGTACAGTCTTCATTCTTGGTACCTGCATGGTTAAATCCTGCATATATATATATATATATATATATATATAAACTTATAATGTTCGTATTTTATTTTATAATCTATTCTAAGGTTGTTATCATTACAACCATCCATCTCACGGACTAACAATCTTCCCCTTTTTGATGATGACAACCTTTGTTTATAAAATATTACTTCTATCCAAATAACTCCCCCTTAATCTATGCCTTAATTACCCTATTTTATTCTTCTCCCCCTTTGTCATCAATAAAAAACTAACTCCCCCTCATTCTTGGACTAAAGTACCTGCATTGATAAACTATAGAAAGAAATGTATAATAGATAGATTAAGAAATAATTATACTTATCAGCATGATAATTTAATCAAAGACTATATACATTTCAATGTATATTTACATATTTTATACATCAAACATCGAACTAAATTAAGAAATCAATGCACACCAAGTATCAATCTAAACCAAATCAAATCAAATCAAACAATTCAAACAAAGTAATAAAATTTAAACGTTACGAGGAACTTCTACCTATCCTTCTTCTCCAAAGATAAGGTATGCTTTAATAGCATCCCAATTTTCATTGTTATTGGTGAGAGAAATAGGAGGATGTGCTTCGTTATCATCCTTGTGTAGGGAGGAAATCATCCACCGTATTGCATCAAAATGCCTTTCTTGCTCCTTGATCGTCTGCATTTGACTCAATTCTAAGTGTCGTTGGTTACGAAGAATGAATGAGAGAATATTCTTGAATGAATTAAGAGTTTTTTAAGGTTTTCGGATAAATCGTGAATTGCATTAGCCATAGTTGAATTTGTGAAAGAAATGAAGGATTAGAAGATAAGAAAAAAAATTCAGTGAAGAATTCTGGAAGAAATAGGTATATATAGGTGTAGAAATTCGTTTGAAATGAATAGACATATGGTATTTATTCAAATTTCAAATTCAAAATGAATTGTCATTTCTGACCAGTACATGTCGACATGGTCATAGGGGGTACGTCGGCATGGGTTAGTGAAAAAATATGATTAATTAGATTTTGTGAATAATTGTGTGTGTGTGTGTATAATATACTAACATTTATTCTGGAGATAAGATAAGCTAAATAACAGAAAGGAAATTTCATTTCATTGCATATTAAGATGATACAATGATTAAACATATGAAACTACATGAACTTTTGAATTAAAACAAGCTAAAATACATACAACAAAATACAAAAAGATAACACTAGTTAGAGGATGATGATGATGAAGAAAGTCCAAGTTTCTTGCTGACTTTGGAAATGAACTTGTTCATCTTGGATGAAATTTTGTCCAACTTCTTACTAACGGATCGTTTAAGAATCCGTTGATTCTCAACAATCGTCTTTTGGTTTTTGAGAAGGGTTTTGATGGATGGATTAGGAGGATAGTCGATGCTTTCCAAAGAGGTTTCACCTTCTTCTTATTCAGTTTCATCCCCTTCTTCTTCTTCTTCCTCTTCTTCTTCTTCCATTTCCTCATGAGCCAAACGCTCTTCCTTTTCGGCAAGGGTCTCATAAGGTTGAAAAACAAATGGAATTCTCATAAGCGAAATGTTGGAATGATTGAAAACTTTTCTAGAAACAAATTCTTCGCCTTTGAAATCCACTCCAAAATAGTTGAAAATCCGAGTGATATAAATTCCATGATACAAAGTATTCTCACCCATTTCAAGATTTTTAGGACGAAGTTCATCCAAAATAACTTGCGTCCAATTTATGTCATAATTTCCAAAAATAGCAAAAAGTGCTTTGCAAACTTTTGAAGTAGGATTGTTAAAATTCCTCAATCTTAGGGTCAAAGTATGCTGCAAAAGAAGATTGACAATTCTTGCCTTTGGTCGAAAATTTCGATTTTTGAATTCAAAATTATCATTCCCTTCAAAAATATGATGAAATGTCTCACGATCATTTTCATCGATTTTAAAATTAGAAAGATTCATTCTCGTACACTTGCAATTGAGAATGGTATCCAAAAGATCACAATTCAAAATAATTCTAGTGCCTTTGACACTACTCCAAATTTCATCCTCATTTCCATTACAAAATCCACGGTTTAAATTAGCATAGGAAAATTTGACAAGATTTGGATAGCAAACAAAATCATTTTGAGAGGCATCAATAAGACTAAGAACTCCATTGTTTGCAAAAAGAGAATCAAGTTCATAAGAAGGAAAATCTTGAAAAATAGCAAACTTTCCAGGATGGACTTTGGCATAATTAGCATAATTGGTGTATGCTTTTATTGCCTCCGGATCATTGAAGAGTTGCAATTTTATTTTTATGGAAATTCTCATAGTGGAGGGGTTGCTTGAAGAAGCCATTAAGAGAGTAGAGAGCTTGAAGTTTTGAAGAAAGAGAGTTTGAATTTGAAAATGAGAGTGAAAAGATATAATAAAAGATAGTGGATAAATAGATTCTCAAAGGACATATTCTCTGGTCAAAAGGTAGCTTTTCAGAGAATTGAATGAAGTGAAAAGATGGAGGAAAATTAAAACATTTGAATTCAAATTTTGAAATTCAAATTCTGGTACCCATGTCGACATCATGGTAGGGACCATGTCGACATGTGCCAGTGAATTTTTGTGAATTATTTTCCCTAAGTTCTCTAATAAATTTATATACTTTATCATATATTTCTGAAATATTATTGGACTAATAATATATTTCAAAAAGTATTATTGTACTATTAAAAATAATAATATAAAATAATAATAATAATAATAAATAGGAAATAAATTTTTTAATTCAAACAACACTCCAATTCAAAATCAATTAATCAAGCAATCAAACATCTAATTCTAAGTAAGCAATTTCAACCAATTATGTTGTAAATGTGTACCTTTTTCTGAGTCCGTTTCTCTGAATTTGTCGAAGTCGTGAACTGCCGTGAAACACAAATTTGAATTATCTATTTTCTGATCATCATCACTTAAGGGCGAGTCTGAGTCATCTAGAGTAGCAGTAAATGCATGTTTTTGTTTCTTTGCTGAATCATTTTCATAGGAGAATTTTGCCTATCTAGATACGGACAGTCTCTTTTGATATGGCCTGGTTCATCACAGTTGTAACATTTGACATTATTTGGCACTACATTCTGATTTCTAGAATTCTTAGAGTTGTTTCTCTTGAGATTATTCATCTTTCTATATTTCAGGAATTTCCTAAAATTTCTGGTCATTAAGGCTATTTCTTCATCATTATCGCTGTTTGAATTTGATCCATCAGTCAATGCATTGAATGCCATTGATTACGTTTCAGATGCTTTGCTTTCTCTTCTCCGATCATTTGAACTTCATATGACATTAGATTTTCAATTAATTCTTCTATCTTTAAAGTACTGATGTCATTTGCCTCTTCGATAGCAAGTGTCTTTTGATCCCATTCTGCAGTAAGAGAATTTAAAATCTTTATGACTTGATCTTCTTCAGAAAATTCCTTTCCCAAAGATATTTGAGAGTGCACAATATCCTGAAATCTACTATACATATCTGAAATAGACTCATTAGAATTCATTTTAAATAATTGAAACTGATTTATGAGCATGGAAATTTTGGTCTGTTTAACTTTGCTTGTTCCTTCGGAGTAACTTGTAAAGTTTTCCAGATTTCATATGCAGACTTACAAACTGACAATCTATTGAATTCATTTCTATCTAGTGAACAAAACAAAATATTCATTGCCTTAGAATTATTTTATGCAACAGTCTATTGCTCAGCAGTCCACTGCACAAAATCAGTTGTGGGTTCAGAATATTCAGTTTGTGTCATATTCCAAGTGTCTAATCATGTAGATTGTAAATATATTTTCATCCTACATGCCCAATATGCTAAGTTACTGCCATTAAAAAGTGGTGGTCTGACAGTAGACTGACCTTCTACAAATGAACTAGTGACAGGGATACTAGTGTTAGTAACAGTATCGGTGTTGGTAGCCATTTCGAAAAATTTTCAAAAATCAGATTATGAAACTTTGAAAACCTTGCTCTAATACCAATTGTGAGAAATGCAGATTATGGATCTTAAGACTAGGATTAACACTGGAGGGGGTGAATAATGTTTATAAAGAATTACTAAATCTTTTTGAGTTTATGTAAATTTAAGCACAGATGTGTGCAATATACAAACACAGATATGATCACAGAAACAAACACAGATGCAGAAATAAAATAAAAAGCAGTAAAGCAAAGAACACACCGGATTTTATACTGGTTTGGAGTTACCCTATATCCAGTCCCGCAACACAAGTACGAATTTCCTTTCAAAAGCAATCTTTACAATTACACCCTCGATTTCAAGGCTACGAGGTACACCCTCCAGAATCACAATCCTCTAGGTAGAGATACTTGATTTTCCGGGCAACAAGTTCACCCACTTGATTTTACGGGCGACAAGTTCACCCAACTGATTTCCCAAGGCTACAATCACACCTTATCATGCTTGATTGATTTTCAAGGCTACAATCACACCTTTTCTTGCTAAGTTGATTACAAAAAGTCTATAACTCTGAATAGCACTAAGGATCTTGTTGAGATAGTGATAGAGAATCAAACTATGAATGATCGAGTTCAATTCAATGTAGATTTCGGCAAAGTAATGGTAAGAATTTTTATTAAGAAAAGTGGAAGAAGAAGAGGAGTGAAAAACCATAAAATTTGATGTAAAATTCATTGAAACTGACCCCTATTTATAGTAGAACAACAGTCATGTCCATTCATGAAGAGTTATGGCGAATAGACACTTCTTTTGAAATTGAAATTTTGAACTCAACCGACACCATGTCGACATGGTCACCATGAGTATGTCGACATCCCAAAGCATTTTTTGATGATTTGATTTTCTTTGAAAATAAACTTTATCTTATTTTAAAACTATTTTAAACTTTATAAATATACTTGACTATAGTTAAAATTCATAAGTAAATATAGAGAATAATATATATATAGAAATTAATAATAATTTTATATTTAAATCTAAGTACAAATATTTTAAAAGTTAAATATATTATATTAAAAGATAGTTTAAAATCAGGAGTAATTTGACTTTGAAATTAAAGATGATTTTGAGGCTAAAATTATTTAAACTCAGGATAGATGTTTTTGATGCTTTTAAAAGGAAGGTTTTGAAATCATTTTGAAAACAAGATATAATTTTAAAAAAATCATTTTGAATAAAAGGTTAGCGGATACAAACAATGTTTCACTAGATTTTTCGTAGGTTCCATCCTACTTAGGGTTCCATCCCTTTAACAGGCTCGAAGTGGATTCCATTTCACGAATAAATTAGATTTTAAGGTACCAGTGCTTTTCTAGGAGTTTTAACAAAATTTTCTAACTAAAGAATAAATTACTTGAATTCTTGAACTCTTGATAATCTTGATACTCATGAGTCTTCAATCTTGATATCTTGAATCTCTATAATGTACAGTCTTCATTCTTGGTACCTGCATGGTTAAATCTTGCATATACATATATATATAAACTTATAATGTTAGTATTTTATTTTATAATCTATTCTAAGGTTGTTTTCATCAAAACCATCATCTCACGGACTAACAAATAATTCCAAGCACGATAATAAAACCAAATGGTTTCGATAAAAGTGACTTTTCGAAAGTACCAACATAGCGACTATCGCTATATGGATAGTTCGGAATTCAAGCATATGACATTTGCAACACAACCACAAATCACATAATAAAGGATGAGCATATATACAAGGTGATTTACAATAATACCACATATATCAAGAATTTAATAATAACGAAATTAGTTTAATACTAGATTTTCGTATAACTATTGATTCGCTTACTAACTTTTGAAAGCGACTAATTTTCAAGCAACAAACCAATCCAACAACCAAACCATTATCACAACTATTCAATAAGCGTTCGATAGTTACAAATATGAGCACGGATATAGTTTAAGCTTTTATGGTTCAAAGGTGGAAGCTTTACTTATAAAAACGCTTCTAACTTAACAGGATCACCACAACAAGTTGCCTAATTCACGAAGTTCACGACACGTTAACTGGAACTTTTGGGCCTTTAATGGGCTGGGTTTGGGTTCGACCTGGCCAATATGGGGCTCGGGCTTGGAGTTTTGAGATGGGATTGGCTTTAGTTTTGGTAGATGAGTGTTTTTAGATGAATATATGGAATTTAACTTGATTTTTGGATGTGTATTCACTAGTTTTTGGCTTGGAAATTTCTCTCGGAAGTCATGGAAGTATTCACATATATCGAGAGAAGAGAAAGGAAGATAGAAATGAATATGTAACGTGGAAAAAGTGTGGAGATGACGAGTATTTATTAGATGAAGAAAATAAGATTATAAGTTAAATTAACTTTAACATTTTAAATACATTAAATGTTGTTATGTGCATGCATCCATGCCTCCACCCTCACCTTAGAAATACACGCACCCCCTAGGTCCACCCTCCACCATGCCTTAGGTACTTGTTTACGTTATGGTTGGGTTACTTAATTAATTTCCTAAAGTTATTTAATATATTTTTGTGCATTATATATCAAATAAAGTTTTAGATTTAAACTTAGCTTGATTATTTTCTTTAACGCAATAATTTGCTTATCACTCGACATATGTACATGTGTGTGTATGAGGTATCCAAAAATGTGCACAACGTTTACGACACATTTCCGAGGCCGAAATGTCAAAATTTTGAAAACGTTTTTCGGTCACATTTTCTATTTTTATTTGAACTAATTATTCTGGTAAACAAAATTTAATAATGATTTTAATGTCATTAATTAATATTTAAAATATTTTTATTTGGTTATTAAAATATATCATTTAAATGTTTAAAAATGTTTTAGATATTCAAATACAAAGCGATTAATTTACAAATCGTTACACATCAGATGGTTTTCTCAATTCAGAGGGAGCAAATCTCACAATAATCTCTTTTCTAAAAAAATTCCACTGCATATGGTTCTTGACATTCTTTGACAATCATTTAAACAACTTTTGTGCATCTTGTTTGAGGTGAAATGAACATGTTGAATCCCATTCAAATTATGGGGATTGATGATATTTGAAAAGTTTCTCCACTTGTTCTAACCATTCCATCACTGTGTGGTCTCCTGAACAAGTAGGTAACTCAAGTTTAATGGTGGTGTGCTGCAAAATCTTGTGTGTAGGCTGCAGGCTTATGGTTTGGTCAAGATTTATGTTAAGGTCATAGGTAGTTCTTGGAGTGTTCATCTGAAATGGTGATATGTAAGATTGGGTTTTTGATTGGTGTGAGTGATGGGGAGATGTGTTTTGATTGCTCTTCATTCCTTGTAAAACTGCATTTAACGTTTCAGTAATTTGATCCATCTTAAGGTTCAATTCGTGGGACGTATACAAGCTTTGGTGAAGTTCTTGATGAGAATTGTGCAATTCTTGTTGGGCTTCTTGAAGCTGGTTTAGGGTTTGATTGGTTCTTTCATTAATATGTTTTTGTCTCTGCCATAACACACTTTCATCATCAAGATCAGGCATAAAAGATGGTTGTTGTGTTGATTGTCATTTTCAAGATCGATGGAATGATGAGCAGGTGTGAGTGGCTCATCAAGTTGATACCGCTTTAGCATGATTTTTCTTCTTATGTGTGTTTCTCGGTCCAGCCATGGCGATAAAAATGGAATGGGTTTGATTTGAGAGGAGTTTGAAAATGCAGGAGGATTGTTTGAAACAAGAGGGTGAGTGAACAAGTGATTGAGAGGGAAAAATAAAATTTAAAAACTTAAGTAATGAATGCATAGTTTCAAAACTGAAACAAGTATATTCAATATTCATCAACAAGAAGAAATTTACAACCCATGCAAATATATGTAACATGCTTGACTCAGTATTCTCACTTGTCAATTCATCATCCTCTGAATACATAAGTGCAATTCTCAATTTATCAAACCTTAATTGTGTACATGTGCACCCTATGAACGTGCACAATAGACATTCCCAACATCACACTGCAAACTCGACTCTGCTGGAGCCAACTTGCATTGCTGCTTCTCCTGCTGGCCTCTGGTGATCATCTATGGTACTCACTGATGAACTTTCTGGTTATATGGAACTGGAAGCTGTTGTCACTAGGGTCTGGCCAGAATTTAATGGCTGAAGAAGATTGAAGCTGTTACAAATACTCATTCACCGTCTCCCCATCTCTCATTTATAACACCTCAAATTCCTTTCTTAAAGCTTGCAATTGAGCCTTCTTGACCCGTGTTGATCCTTAAAATTTTTGCTCTCTTCTTATCAAGGATTGTCCCCATGATACTATGATCAATGGTTTGAAAAGCTAAATTTTCACCTTTAAATCTTTAAGTCGTTGTGCCTCCATGGTTTCCATGTGTTGCTATTGGTTGGGCTCCATCTTTGACTGAGAACTCCCGACTCTATCAGCGGCCTACATTCCTTAGATCGAAGAAGATTCTCCATATGCATGGCCAATGGCATAGCTAGGAATTTTCGTTGAAGAGGGCACAATGTAGTAAGGTAGGGGGTTCGAGGCAGTAGGCTCGAAAATCAATTTTTTTTGTCAATTATTTAAATAGCGTAAAAGAACTCATGAATCAACATGGTATGGTTTCGAGTTACCAAGTTTGGAATAATAGTGTCGTGAGTATCATTGTTCGTGATACTATTAGAAGACGTAGAAATTTTAGAAGATCCAACTTCATGAAATGATCTTTTGAAATATGTTTGCCAATCTGAATAAATTAATGTATTGCAATCTTCATTAAAACTGTTCATTTTATTTGCTACGCAGCAGCTTCAAACCAACAAATAAACAATTCCATATTACTAAAAAAACACAGCAAAGCAGCAAAGGCTCAGAAAGAAATATGCCTACTTTTAACATGTTTTAGTGGTTCAAACTTAAAGAATAAATCAGTATTTAACCTACTACTAAAAAAATAAAGTAAGAATAAATCAAATTACAAAACCTGCATTCAAATTAAACTAATTACAGTAAACAAATTAGGGTTTTGAGGAATCGAACTTTCGTATCTAAAAAATAAACTAATTACAATAAACAAATTACACTAAATAAATTAAACCTAAACCAATTTACATTCGAATCAAACAAATTACATAAACTAAGTTACGCAGTGTTTGAATTAATTATGGTTACCAATATTGAAGAGCTCAACCTAAGGTGTTGCCGGAAGAGGAACTCAACCTAAGCGACATTGATGTTCGTAGGTGTTGGCGGAGAAGAGAGAGCTACTACCTCTGTATGTATGAGAGGTTTTAAGGTTGAAGCTGGAGCTTGTTGCAATCTGCAATTGCGTAGAAGATAAGCGGTAGCTTCCGACTGTGGAGAAAAGGAGAGCCGCGACTTGAAAAGCTGTTTGTGATTTTCCGAGTGCCTGCTACATTATTAACTACAACTAGCTCGAAGTAGTTTCGTCCATTGATTGTGAACCTCATGCCTCCTGTTCTACCACATTTTACTCTGGATTTAGATGTACACAATTAGAAAAAAGCAACGTTTAATATATTTTTAAGCAATTTTGCATATCTTCACTTTTGGTGCCACACGTTAAACTTATAAGCTGTTTCCCCACACTAATAGATTTTATATTGCTACTTTTTGCTGATACAGAAAGGGTATGCTTTGCTGATACAGAACATCAAGTGCAGACTTGAGATTTTTTTTCTTGTATTAAGAAAGCGAATTATGAGATGTACATCAAAAGGTGTACACGGACATATCAATGACAAATCAAACCATTTATCAACAACCTTACACTTCCAAGATGAAACCAGGTACAACAACATCCAAACACATGAAACTTTCAAACTTGTTTATTATCTTTTAACAAGGTTAATTCATATCAATGAGATTCAATCCTAGCACAGTTAGACAGACAATGTAGACACATGCCACTATATAATATAAACGACATTCCCGATGTTTTTATTATGAACCTTATAACTGTGGCTACAGATATTGGAGATGAAACACATACAACTATTCATTTACGTTATTAATGAAGAAGCATAAAATGTTCGAGGACTATAATTTAGGATTGAAAGGCAATTTAGCTTAGAATATACGAAAACAAATTGAATAACAAGGATTGAGGGGTAAGTTGGTATGTCATGGTAATGATAATTATGAGATGTCCAAATAACGCCAACCAACTATGGCGAGAAACAAATCATAGTTCAAGTAGGAAAAAGAAATTCTTGTTATATTTACCCTTAAAAAAAAAAAGGAGGGAAGAAGAACAAGAAGAAGAAGATTAGGTTACTAGATGTCAAAATGTCCTGGTCATGGAAAGGAAAGAATGAAGAAAACATCAACTTCTATGGCAATATTGGTTAGTATAGAGTTTGCTAGTGATATCATGGTAATTTCTGTCAGCGCTTCGTGGGTTATTGACCATAAGAGTACCAACCAAACAAGAGTTGTTTCACTACATATGCATAATATATCATGGTGGAACATCTCATATCGATAACTAGAATTGGTCCGTGCTTCGCAAACTGGCTGTTTATATTATTATAAACGAAAAGCAAAAGCATTTTCGAAATTTAAAAAAGACACCGAATAAATTAATTCAACGAATTTTCTTTATTAGTACAGTAGAGATGATGCATCCTGCATAGCAATAAGGAATGGTGATAGATAGCGTGAACCTTGGTGGTGACGAAAAGAGCGAGCTTCGAAAAACATTGACCAAAGAAGTTTACAACATTACAGGATAATTTATATCCTGCTAAACTGTGACATCTTAGAATAGAATACATTGACCTAAGAAGTATAATACGAGTGAAAATGTTTATCATTGAAATTTTAACTTTTATGGGGGTTGCGCTATAATAACCGAAGAAATCTGCCTTTGCCTTTGCTATGTGAGCATTACTTTGAAAATGATTGCTATGCTACTTTATCATTTATCCTTTCAAGTTGAAAATATTTCTGAAGGACAAATCTGAGTATTGCTCAAAATATAAGCTTCTTGAGATGCTAATATGACCCCAACCTTACATTTTAAAAGGTTTGTTTCAAGACGAGGTGAGCGATTCAAGAATTAAGGGTACATTTGTCGAGGTTGAGTATTGAAATAAGTGATATTCATGTCATGCAGAAACGGAGAAAAGAAGACGAGTAGAGAGGATGAAGATGCGGCTGCCAAACAGCCACTGGCTGTTGTGGCTGTTACTGTCAACATTACGAATTGTGTTATTGATACAACAGAATTGCCTCTCTCTAGTGAGATAAGAGTGATTCCGAAAGCATGATGGATGTTGTCTACTATTGCGGCAGGTCCAACTTGTTTTTGGTTTGTTTTGGATCCGGTTTTAACGGCTTTGATGTCTCTTTGATTACACCTTGCGTAGAGATTAATTCGAGGATTATTAGCAACACCCATTTCTCCTTTCATAATAAAACTACCTTAAGCATCATAAAATTAGTCAAATCAAGGGTTTAAGAGACGATTCATGGAGGAGATTTCATCTACTTTCATTTCCAAGATCTCTACTGCTCCACAGTTCTTAACGGCTTTGATGTCTCTTTGATTACACCTTGCGTGGAGATTAATTCGAGGATTATTAGCAACACCCATTTCTCCTTCCATAATAAAACTACCTTAAGCATCGTAAAATTAGTCAAATCAAGGATTTAAGAGACGGTTCATGGAGGAGATTTCATCTACTTTCGTTTCCAAGATCTCTACTGCTCCACAATTCTTATTTTAATTAGTCAAAAACAAGTTGGACCTGCCGCAATAGTAGACAACATCCATGGTGCTTTCGAAATCACTCTTATCTCACTAGAGAGAGGCAATTCTGTTGTATCAATAACACAATTCGTAATGTTGACAGTAACAGCCACAACAGCCTGTGGCTGTTTGGCAGCCGCATCTTCATCCTCTCTACTCGTCTTCTTTTCTCCGTTTCTGCATGACATGAATATCACTTATTTCAATACTCAACCTCGACAAATGCACCCTTAATTCTTGAATCGCTCACTTCGTCTTGAAACAAACCTTTTAAAATGTAAGGTTGGGGTCATATTAGCATCTCAAGAAGCTTAGGCTCCGATTGGCTTGCCGTTTTTAGTTCTGTGTTTTCGTCTATACAACAGCACGTCCGTCATATGTATTGTTGAAAAACAAACAATTTTGAAAAATGAAATTAACATGTAAAATAAAAAATAAGTTTATTTTGTTTTTCGTGTTTCAAGAGATAATAAAAGCACGGAGAGCAATACAACTTCTTCATTGTCCATTGATTATCGCGATGGCTAAGAATTATATACCTTCTTCTCTTATTTCTTGGTATTTCTCAGTGCAAATTGAAAACACAAAACTCAAAATACAAAATAAAACCAAACGGACCCTTATATTTTGAGCAATACTCAGATTTGTCCTTTAGAAATATTTTCAACTTGAAAGGATAAATGATAAAGTAGCATAGCAATCATTTTCAAAGTAATGCTCACATAGCAAAGGCAAAGGCAGATTTCTTCGGCTATTATAGCGCAACCCCCATAAAAATTCAAATTTCAATAAACATTTTCACTCGTATTATACTTCTTAGGTCAATGTATTCTATTCTAAGATGTCACAGTTTAGCAGGATATAAATTATCCTGTATAGTTGAGTTACTGTAGCCACCCGGTTATATAAGTATTGTTGAGTTAGGGGGCGTAGACTGATTTTGATCAAACCTCGTTAAATCATGTCTACTTTTATTGTTCATCATTTGTGTTGAATTGATCACTTTCAGAGGTTGCTGATTATAAGGGCATGTACTGATACACGTAAAATATGATAGAAGATCAATATGATGAAGAATAAAAAATATACTGATACCATGTAAAATACGACAACAGATAAGTGATGAAAATAAAGCAAGGACGTAAACATAACATTATGATGGTTGAACAAATAAGACAGATTTCCGCACTATAACAGTGAACAAAAGAACTCATAAATTAGGATGCCCACAAACTGCTTCTTACAACTCAACCAATTCTGCTGTCTGAACATTTTACGTAGGCCCCCTTGCAAATTAACTTGGCACAATTTTGCCAGCGAACATGAAAATACATTATAAAATGTTCTAAGTTTCATGCGATCTGATGTTTGAGGGAAGACAGCTTAACTGAGATTGATTTGGCTAGGAGGCCAGTAGTTCAGAGCCTGAAGGACCCTTGCGTTTCTAAATTGGGAAGAGCCAAATATTGCAACATCTGGATTTTAACACCTAATGATGTCCATTTTCAACATTGAAGATACAAAAGATATTATATACCTCAGATATACGTTTACGTCAACAATAAGTAATTATTAATGTTTTTACTCCAAAGATGCATTTCTAATTTTCTAAATGCTGTGTAAGTACGATTATTTGTAATTTTCTACCTTTTCGATAAATACTACTTACAGCAGTAAATGTCAGATATGCTTTACGTACTATATTTCATTTTGCAATTATCATCAGATGAAAGTTGACACGTACAATTGTATTAAGATAGGCAAATTTTAGTTTTAGACCCCAAAAATCAAGTTTAGACCTTATTTGAAATTTATTATGAAAATGAGTTTTTTTTTTTTTTTAATTCTCATTTTTGTGCATGCGCATTCCATAAATAAGCATGCACAAATTTAAAAATATATATACACTTGCGCATTTTGAATTTGCACATGCATAAATTTTAATTTTGTACCTGCTCATTTGTGGAATGTGCATGTACAAAATACATGAAAAAGAAACCTATTCTCGTAATAAGTTTCAAATGAGGCTTAAACTCTCGTTTAAACTTGAGATAGGAATTTTTTTAGAGGCCTAAAACTAAAGTTACTCCGTTAGATATCTGTTTCTAATAAATGTACTCAAATATAATGTTCTCTGAATATTCCACTTCCTTTTTTAGGATTTTAAGGATTAGTTGCAGTTATGTATGATTTGCCGAAAATAAGACCTCGTTTGATTTTCCTTTTAGTTTTGTATTTTCGTCTAGAAAACGCGCATACAATACATGTTTTTTTTCTTCTGAAAACAACCAATTTAGAAAATGAAGCTAATATATAAAATAGAAAATAAATTTATTTTGTTTTCTCATGTCTTGAGAAATAACTAAAAAACGAAAAACAAATTCATGTCTTGTGAAAAAGAACGAAAAATATATTTTATAATGATTGTTGAAAATGCAACACACACAAAATGAAACCAAACATGCCATAAATCTCTTAAGGCCAAAATTCAATTTTGCTATTGTTACATTTCCAACAATCATGAGTGCAACAAAGCAACACCTCTCCCAGTACTGCTTGTCAGCATGTTTAGCTTGGGAGTTTCAGTGTGATTCAATTTTGGTTAGGGCAGTGTCTGCGCTCTTCCAAAAAAAAAACCATGCTTCATCTCAAATTAATAAACATAACATCCTTGCTTTTTACACAATGGTGTGAGGTATATAATTATTTTTTTCTTGTTTTTTCTATTTATATACTGAAAATTCTCAAAGGAAACTAATTAAAAGTGGCACTCTTCGTACTAGTACATATAACGTTCCATGGTTTTTTAAAACACTTGAGGCTCAAACAAGATATAAGTCTATTGTTTACTGCATTTACCTTAAACACGCTAAATAATAAGCTTGTTAATAAGAATACTACATTATCAATATAGCTTCGTTGCATAATATAAGAAGGCAAAAAAATTTCACTAAGCATAATAAATAGTGTACAACTTTGATATTAGTATATGATAGCATTCAGTAACTTACATACAAAATTGTAGCATCCACAAAATTGCTGAAAACGTCTATATCAACATAGTTCTTGTCTGCAGGAATCAGAACACCAACATAGCACTCCGCACAGATGTTTTCAAGATAGTGCACCACCTACATCTTGACATATTTGTCTACGTACCCCTGTCATTAGATGCTAGATATTAGAAGATGCAGAAACTTCCAAGTAGTTTCACAAAATTGAATATTAAGTGACTTGTAAGTATAGGTTTCAAGTCTCACGTCAAAAGTAAATGGCAACATAAAAGTGACTCGTAGATGAGTGTGCATAGAAGGAAGCATTGAGTTTTGTCAGGAACACACATTAAATTAACATGCACATACATGCCTCTACAAAATTGAATTTCATTATTCATCTGAAAATTCATATCCCAAAGTTTCTTTCCCAATTCAATTGTTCCTCAACTGGAAGACGCTAAAATTGAGATAAATTGTTAGCGTATGACTGATTGTGTTAACCATCTATGTTACCTTTTTTAGGAAAATATGATATGCATAGCTCCCTTTCCATCTTTATTCTCCATTAACAGTTTACATATGTTCAATGATTTCACATTTTTTTGTCCCTATCATAGTTATTTACTATGCACAAAAACAAAGACTTCATGGAACCTTGGAGCAGTGTCCAACATAAAGATAGCGTGATTTATTGTAACAATAAACAAATTATCAAAAAACTATCATCTCTCCTTTTTTATGTTAACCAACACAGACTAATGAGAAAAAACTAATATCAAAGATTTTGTAGATAACATAAAATAACACATCAAACATAATACTATAATATTATAATTCTGATTACAAATGTATTTCCAAAAGGAAAAACTAATTATAAGAAAAGAATTTAATAAGATTTAAACTAAAAAAGATTCACCATGAGCTGACACCTAAACCTGGGAGTGAACTTGGCAAACCAAAAACGACGAGGAGGCTAAAACTGATATAGCATTTTAGAACATTGGATCCAATTTTGCCAACAAAATCCATACAAAAAGAAAAGGGTTTGACATCCCATGAAGAAACGGAAAAAAAAAAACAATACCAAAGCTCTACAAAATGCTTGCCGGTGTCAACACCATATGGTAGCGAGGCTAGAAATATTTTAAAAGAAACGTAAATCGGAATCTTCAAATATATGGTTTAAATATGCTACTGAATGACGGCAAAGCACAAAAGTGGAATATTATTTTATTTTATGGAAGATACTATACAAAAATCAAATACAGAGAAAGCCATACATTACATGTGCAGCCCAAATTAGCCATAGCAACTTTAAACTTCTACCTATGTTTATAGTATTTGTATGACACGAACCAATTTGTATATACATTTACTTAACAAGTGGACACTGGTTACAAACCATATATTTAGACTTGACAGACCAATGAACGGTTGGATAGAAATAACAAGTTTCATATCTACATTTGTATCCGAATTCATTTTCTGAAATTTCGGCAGAGGATATCCGGCAAAAAGATATCAAATTTTTATCTATCCACTCACAAATAATAAGTATAAAAGCACAAACATAAGTTTTTGATTCAACGTAAAAGCGCTTCATATATTTAAATTTTAAAATTTTTTTTTTTTTTTTTGAGCTTCTTCTATGAAATTTGAAGTTCAGTAGTTTTTTTATTGAACCACAGCATCGATTTGGTTTCGTTTCAGTCCTTACTAAAACCGAAACAGAACGACCGAACCCTCGATGATTCGGTCGAAACCTCAAACCTTGCTACTAACTAGATGAAATCAGACATATAATTTTCAGATGCGAATTCCTACATATCCGCATCCATATTAGTTTTTTTTTTCTTTCAAATATTTCTTATTTCTACAATGCACATAGATTTTAGATTTTTCGAGTAGTCGTTAAAAGACCTAACCATATTGGGCTTTCAAACAATAATTTATTTCATTTTGTAAAAGTGAGTATCTTAATGCCAGATTACACAAATTAACAACTTGCGCTTAAAAAAAGAGACAACAGTCCGTTCACAAAAAGACAGCTTCCCCGCATCAAGCATGAAGTTACTTTTAACTAGATCAGGAAAAAAAAAATATTGCTATTTTTACTGAGAATTGGAGTCATGGAGCTCTATCTATTTATTTAATCATGAATTTTTAAAATAAAATAAAATAAAAGCCTTTATAGTTGTGAATACAAAGTCTTTATTAGCAGCAATGTGTTTGATATCTAAAACTTTTTTGTGGACTACGCATTTCCCAAACACTCTTTTGTTCTAAACCAAAAAAAATTGTAATACATGAGATAACACAAATACCTTTTATCAAAATTTCAAAAATAAATTTGGCATGAGTTCAAAATTTTAATACTTTGTATATAATTTTACTGTATTTTCACATATGTGTATTCTTTTATGTTTCTTAATTCAAAATATTTGTACATACCTTATTTGAAATATTCTTTCTTCGCAGATTAATTTTACATTTATCATTTAGTACAGTACTTATTTAACCCTCATGTACAATGATTCTTCCATTAAAACTATTTATGACTAATTGATTTATAACTAAGGAATTTTCAAGTGAAATTTATGATCTTCATTTTTTTTTTTTTCAAGGTTATTCAAATTAATAGGCATTTTGTTTTAAAGGATATATATTTTGCTGATGTGTGTCGCACATACCAAAGTAATATAGATTCTTATTGTTAGAAAGTTCAAGTTAAACCGACTCATATGGATACTAAATTGAATATTCAATCATGATATACTGAATTTATTTCATTTCTTGTTTTCATATCACCATCTACACCGTCTAACGTATAGATCTAATTCAATTTTTTTATAACATGTTACCTTAGTTCTGTTTTAGCATGTGGCAGCTAAGCCATAGAGAAAAATATTATTCAACGGAACTACACAAGAAAAGGGATGGTTTTACCCATCTGTAATTCAAAGAAGGGAACTCAGACGACAGTAAGATTTTAATTTTTAATAAATAAATGAGAACGGAGATAGTAAACATGTAAAATATGCATACCGTGACCAGCTTAGTTAACTTTTGTTGTGATGTTTCAACATACTGATTGATCTTAGCTTGTGATTTGGGAATTCGGCTGCTTGGCATGGCCTCAGCAACTTTATCCACGGTTTTTTTCACAATAGTTTTGAATGCTTCCTTGCTGATATTCCCTTGCCTCCATGACGGTCTAAGAATTTCTTTCACAAAATCTGCAAGTGCACTTTTAAATAGCTTCATTGACCTAGAATCTTTACTCTTTGTAGTTCCACTCTCACTTTCTTTCGCATCTCCCTTACTGTTCTCAACTATCAATTGTGGACTATCGTTCTCCACAATACCCACTTCTGCATCTACTGCCGCTTCTCTGAATTCATCAGCTTTGCAAGTTTCATGAATCTGAAAATCAGGATTGATGCTGTCAAGTAGTGGATCATATGCATCACTAGTCCGAAAGGTTGGCTCTTTGGATATATTTGCATTAGGTGTTCCATTTTTACTGATGCAGTTTGTGTCGTTATCTGCACTTGTCGGTCTAGGATCAAATGTATATGAAGATAGGTTAAAATGACTTTGACTGGCATCTTCGGACTTTGATTGCTGTTTTTGCAATTCAGGCATAGATAATTGTTCCATTCTAAATTCCTGCACAGGCAAGAAAGGCCGCTGAAGTTGCTCTGAATGAAAAAAGTGGGGCCTCATCATAGAATTGGTGTCAGGTCTAGGTGGAAAAATGGTATGTGAATTTGGTAATGATGGAAGTAGAGGTAAACTATGAGGAACCATGCTCTGAGAGTGGAAAGTATTTGTTACAGGTGGATAGTAAGTATAAGTGCTTGGTGTATGCTGGAATTGGTAGCTTGCTGCAAATTGCGTGTTTGGATTATCAGATGCAATGTAGGGGTGAGAATGTGGTACAGGAGGTGTTTGTTGGTGGTTCACATTGTTAAAGTTTGTACACGAGGGAACTGAAATTAGAGGCTCGTTAGTCAGCACGGACTTAGAAGCCTCGGCTGCATTGCTGATTTGTGCTTTCTCCACTTGATCGAAGACCTTCTGATATGGATGAAAGCTTGCATCATTGAGTTTAAGAGGAACACAACTAGTCGATGAGGGAACTGAAATTTGAGGCTCGACAACAAAATTATGTTCAGAAACATTAAGTGCTTCATCAGCTTCTGATTCTTTCACAATATTTATGGCTTCCTGAGATGAAATGGGAGGAATGATCTGAGCTCCATGGGCAGCGACGTCTTTATCACCCATATGTTGTTTCTCTGTCCTCGTAGAATCCACCTTGGAAGCATCATTGCATTCCTTCATATCCATGTCTAATAACATGGATTTCTCGAGTTTAGAATCTAGAGGAATATCCAGATATTGCTTCTTGTTTGTATGATGTGTGGCGGCATGATGTAAAAATCTGCATGATGCTCCTCGATAGCATTTGCCTCGGTTAAAATCCATACAAGCTTGTGCCTTATCTCCACGTCTTGAGAGAGAATTTCTCTGCCTACTACGTTCTGGTGACCAGCTGAAATACATGTACAAGGATTCAGATAACTCAAGATAATAAGTGTATTTTTTATGAGGACTTGGAAAAATTACATTGCAGAAAATCCTTTTAACTTTTGGTTCAACAGTTTAAACCCAGTTGAATTTAAATAGCAAAACTTCACATCGTTTCAAGTTCCAACATATGTTTCACTTAAATTACATCATTAATCATTTTTACTGTAACGTGTGCTCCAGTAATGTACTCAAGAATATGCTGGTGCTACAGGCTTAATAAGAGTAATGCTGAAGGAATGTTGGTAAATAGGGTGTGTGAATGTTGTGGTTGTGTGGTTTCAGCAAGCAAATTCATGGAAAAGCATAATGATCTAGGTCATAGGAGTACGAAAATCATGCAAGGAATCACAGTTTATTGCCTGAAATATAAACAGAACATAACATTGAGCGAACTTAATAACTCAGCATATCAAGTAAAATTTAAACGCACCCACATACCTACGAGAACGTCCTCGCTTCTCTCTCCTTCTAGGGCTGGGGCTCCTGCGCCTAGATCTCTTTTCACGGGGTGATCTACTCCGACTCACGTTTCTTCTATTTCTCCTCCTTTTATTGTGTGCATCATCCGAGTCACTGTCAATTGTATCTTTTCTTCTTCGTCGTCGTCCAAATTCATCCACTTCTTGTGCACTGTGCTTCTCGTCTGGAGGACCTTCTTTTGCACTGTTTTTTTCACAATTTTTTGGAGATGGCTCACAATTTAAGGCCTCGTCATTCCTTTCTTCATCCTCTTGAACAACTTCTATATTTGATGGGCAAGTATGATTAAGTGATTCAGACTTTTCTTCAATTTCTTCTGATGCATAGCCTCGAATAAGACAAAATGGACTGTCATCTTTTATAGATTTATGTATGCTGTCATCTAAGGCATTACTGCCAGCATCTGGAGAAGCAAGTACTGGGCTATCCACATGAGATGATAAGACCGGTAAGCACTTGACATCTGGAGAAAATACTTTCTTAGTTTGAGGCACCAAAGATTGCATCGTATATAATCAGCACACTCTATGTTTGCATGGGCATGCATGGGAGTGCGTCTGTAGCATGTGTGTGAATGTGCATGCATGTAGGTACATGTACTTGCGTATATAAAAGTCATCGATTGTTTGATCAATGATACTAATAAACATCATTAATGGTCACTATTGATTATGTCATTTCAACATCCTTACTGTAGTTGATTAAGTAAAGCTAATGAACAGCATTTACATGCAAATTAGATATCAGGTTTCAAGTACACAATTGAACTTAGCTCATTATACCATGTGTGTGTAGACAGATAGGGATAGATGCACACATACACCCACATATGTAACATTTGTATATGTTATGTAGATGAAATTCACTACTTATTAAACCCATTATTGATAATAACTGTTAAAATTGAAATTTACATTTATGGGTGAAAATGGGGAGACCAAAGGTGATTTCTTATCTCGTCGATGGTTGAAATGAATATGTTTGGGTTATTAATAGTACACGCTGAGACAATCATATATATGTGATAGAAGGTGGCTGAAGCTTCAGTAGCTAGCCGTGCAGCGATAATAAAGCATAAGTATATTGTTGGTGCACTATGCAATTAGAAATCTTAACAACAAAGTTTTGGTCTTCTTGGTATGGTAAATTTAAGAGAATTAAAGGTGATTACCCATTAAATTATCTCATCTAAAAATAAGTTTTCAAAGTTAGACAATAAATGAACATCAACTACTCAAAGATGTAAAATCACCAATTGCAACAACAAACAACTGTGGGATAAGGTATGTCATTTGTCTACCATCTACACTCGAAATTATTAATTAAATAACAAAATGCAAAACGATGAAATTCAATGCACAAGTTATCAAATACCTTCAGTGTAATCAACCTTAGATTCAGATTGTCCATCAGTTCTGTCAGGGACAGGAGAAGTCTTTATTTTACCTAAATCACCACTACCTGAAGATATCTTGATTTCCTTGGCTGAAATTTTCCTTGGGACATCATCCAAATTTGCAATGGGTTCGCTAACATCATCTGTGGATATGCAACATATCACTAAAGATTGCAATGCTTCTTATATAGATTAATAAAACTGAAGTTATCAAGTGTAAATAAAAAAAATTGATGTATAAAGTCCATTTGAGATGCAACCAACTATCAGAAGTAGATGAATTCTAACATAAAATAACCTTTGTGAGCGGGAAAAATAACAATTAAATATAGATCCTAGAATCATTAGTAAAAAGCAACATGATGATATATGCAATGACTAATAGATGAGCTTGACCTAATAAATTTGGGACATGAATACAGGAAGAAAGTATGATACATCTACTACTACCCTGGAAACGTATTGTAAATCAAGTATAACCATTTTCTTTTTAAATAAAAGAATTATGCATAAAAGCATATTATACAAAAATGTATATCGCCCATCTACCATAAAATCCTAATAATATATAAAGTAGAGAAAAATTCGTTCCTTATATAACGTTAAAAAACAATGAAGTTTACCTTCCATATCCATGTCAGAAACCACAGGTGAAGCATCTGGACTTCTGTTGGCAATATTATCAATATGAGAAGTAACCATGACATCCGGTTCCAATGGCATTAAACCTGGATTCTCCTGTCCTTCTAAGGATAAACACTTTTCAGATTTACAGTCATCGCTTTCTTTTGCAACAACCTGACAATTATTCTTGGGGCTGTCAACTTCATTATCATTGGTACAAATTAGAACATCATCAGTGTCATTTGCGGCATCATTTAAACCCTTCTCTCCTGAAGATGTCTGTGTAGGTGGCGGAGATGGCATTGGTGGAGGGGAGGCTGGTGGTAAAGGCGGCAGTGGTGGTGGCGGCAGAGTAGGCGGGCATGGGACCTGTACATGTTCAATTTCACGAAGAGGTGGTGGTGGTGGTGGTGGTGGTGGTGGAGTGTAATAAAGAGCATTCCCTTGAGAAAGATGTGCTGGCGGCGGTGGTGGTAGAGTAGGCATCCTTGGAGGAGGCGGAGGCAATGCTTGGGAATAAGGAGTTTTAAGAGGAGGAAAATAGGTTTGAGTAGGTTGATGAAAAAAAGAACGGATAAGTTGTTGAGGTGGCATGTTGTTATTGTATTGGGGTTGATAGGTTAATGGTAGAGGTGGGCCGGAGAAGGGAGGTAGTTGAGGTGGGTTTGGTTGAGATTGTGGGAATGGAGGAGGCCTAATTTGAGAAGGGTGGTTACCTTGACTGAACATATCTTTTATATGTATCGTCGACTTAGATGTGTGTGAGCAATATCAATAGCCTTCTAACTGAATAAAATTATCTAGGTTTGGCTGATTATATGAGAGGATGCAAGCAGTGTTTGTTTTTGTGATAAAGAATAGCAGAAAACTGTATAGAACACGACAACTCAAATCAACCGATGCAAGCTATTGAATATTATTAACAATGATCACAGTAAAAATAGAGCCAACATCAATAGCAAGCCTGCTATTTCCAATCTGCAAAAAAGGAATATAAGATAAGTAGATGAAAATGTTTACGGTTACAACACAGTAAAATGGTAGGATAAAACTAATAATTTCTGTACAAAACGGTATACCCAATTATTTTCTGTAGCACGTGACAAAAATACCAGGGAATGCAATATACATTGAAATATAATTTACTTTAGAGTATACACAGAGCCCTTACAGGAAATAAGAAACAGACATTGTCAACAAACATGTCTGTAAGACTGTAACTCAGAATTGGTGCAATATGCAGTATGTAATTTATGAATAATTGAATTTTCAATCCAAAACGATAATCAGCATATAAAAAAATAGCTTTTAATTGACAATACATTTCAAGTACATCCAGGTGAAGGGAAAAAAATAGTCAGTTCACCAATTGTTATTCGGACCCTTTTCTCGTTCAATTACATCTGGATTGCAGCAATAGCACTATTGTAATATTTATACAGCGAAAACTAACAGCATCAAATGAAAAATATGTTCAAGTAATCGAAAAGAAATCGGCAGAAAAAAAAAAGAAAAAAAAAAACCTGAGTTGTTTAAACCAGCGTAAGGAACTCAAAACTAAGATCTAGCTATCTTCGCGGCTGAAATGAGATGCTTCAGTCAAGCAAGCTACTGTTAAATTTCAATTAGGGCTAGGCAAACCCTAAAAATTGATTTGGTTTTTTGTTTTGTTTTCCCCTTTTCCTTTATTTCTTTTGTTAGTATCTATCTGCTGTTGAGGCGACTACAAGAACTGAAGGAAACAAAACCGCTGAGCAAGATATCAGCCGTTGAAAATGATCCAAGGGCAGGTGATTACTGATATAAAAGATGTGGAATCTGGGACCCATCCATGTTTATTACAAAGCAGGTATATTTTGTGTGGGGTAATGTTGTAAAATATAATATTTATACTTGTATTGTTAAAATTAAAATTACGTTTCTGTAACGTACAATAAATTCAGTGAAATAAATAAATTATAAATTATTATAAATTTTGTTGTTATTTTTTATATGTGATTTATGCTATGTAGCTTATATCTCTTTATATTTGAGTAAAAAAATAATTTTAATATTTTTGCCCGTATGAATATGGTAAATGTATTGAAACTGGTATATACTAGTATAACCGCACAACGGTGGAGAAACCGACCGTTCGATTGTGTAACTTTGATAAGAAATATACATTTAAAAAATTTGTTAATATTACTTAAACATTAAGTGATAATATATTGGAAAAGAATAAATTGAGATTTGAATCTGAAAATATGAATTTCAAATTTAAATATTAATCAAAACATTCAAAATTGTCGATTTGAAATTGAAAATTTTAAAATTTTAAAATCATAATAGATTTAAATTTGAAATCTTTGATGCGCAAAATAAAAGGAGAAAGTTTAGGGAAATCGCGATAAGACAAGATCCATGTTTTTAGAGAAACCGCGATGAGACAAGATCCACGTTTTTAGAGAAACCGCGATGAGACAAGATCCACGTTTTTTTGGCTTCAGAAAAATTGATTTTGGCTAGTAGAAGTAGGCAAACCTCCATACGGTCGGTTTGATTAATGATTTATTAAATGAATTAACAAATAATGTTTAACTGGTTGTTTTAAAATATGTTAAACTTAAAGTTACGTAATTAATTTAAATACAATGACTTGAAGGTAAATATTAGGAAATAGCTGAAAAGGATTTTTTGCTCGAAAAAAATATTGTAGAAACCTTGATGCGAATATTTGAAGGCAAAGCAAAATTTTGTAGTATATTGTATGATAAAATTTTGAGATAAACACTTTCAATTGATTTGCAAATTGGCTTTGTCGCTATTGTTTATGAATATAATTTAATGTATGTAATTTATATATCATTGTAGACAGTTTTTGTTAATATGAATATGTATGTATGTATGCATGCATGCATGCATGTGCATGTATATGTACGTATGTATGTACGTAATTTGACATCTATTTTAAGGATTTATTAGGAAAGTATAGCAAATACCGACTGAGATTGTATTTATTTGCTAATAGTTGTAATAACTTTAGTGTCACACTTTTTTGTATCGATGTGAACTACCAAAAATTCCACTCTACAAATATTATTAAATATTAATATCACTTAAAAATAGGATCTAAAAAATTATTATTATTTCAAAGTCGTTTTTTCTTAATTAATAAAAGAAATAAAAATTTAAACTAATAAAAAAATTAAATTCTTTCTTTATTAATTAATAATAGAAATAAAATTCAAACTAGCAAAAAAATTAGATGTTGCAATTTAGTAAGAAAAATTAAAACTAACTGCATATCATTTCAACGCAAAAATACGGTTAAAATACTTATGCAAACCATATTTTTTCGAACGAGTTATGCATATACAATTTATAAAAAAATAATTCACGCGCAAACCGCGTGCTATTATCACGCGCGAAGCGCGTGCCATACCGCTCGTTTAAATATTTTGAATTTAAGATTTGGTAAGTAATTTATATACATTGATTTGAGTATAAAATACTAGGAAAGAACCGGGGTTGTAATTGTAGAAATGTTAAAATGTTGTATTTACGGTCCAAAAACAGAATTTCACATTGTAATGTATGATAAATCTATTAAGATAAATGAATCATAATTTGTTATAATGTTTGTATATATTATTCGTGTTATATGATATATACATATATATATATATAAGTGAAAGAAAAACAATTTTACCACTTTAGTTAATATGAATATGGTATACACATTGAAATGGTCATATTTTGGATTTATCCATTAAATCGTAATTAAGTAGAAGAATTATGACTCTCTCAATAATTCTATGAGTTTTTTCTCTTCTCCTTAATTCTTATGGATATTTTGTTCTCGAATTCTCTAATTTATCACTTTACACTTATTTTACTAATTTTCTAACATCATTTCACATTTTGATAGGGACATTTTAAAGGCTATATAATTATTTACACATAATTTATCAGTTACCTCAAGGTTTGGTAACTAATTTAAATACATTGATTTGAATATAAAATATTAGGAAAAAACTAGGGGTTGCAATTGTAGAAATGTTTAAATGTTGTATTTACGGCCAAAAACAGAATTTCACAATGTAATGTTATGATAAATCATTAAGATAAATGAATAATAATTTATTGATATTGTTTATATGTATTATTCATGTTATGTGATATATACGTATATATGTATGTATGTATATATATACGAGTGAAAGAAAAACAATTTTACCACTTTAGTTTATATGAATATGGCATAGATATTGAAATGGTCATATTTTAGGATTCATCCATTAAATCATAGTTAAGTAGAAGAATTTATCACTCTCTCATTAATTCTAAGAGTTTTCTCTTCTCCTTAATTCTCTATAGATATTTTATTCTCGAATTTCCTAATTTATTACTTTACACTTATTTTACTAATTCTCTAACATCATTTCACATTTTGGTACTAACATTTTAAAGGCTATACAATTATTTACATATAATTTATCCATTACCTTATAGTATTTTACATTTAAGTTCATATGTATAGGTTAATTACATGATCAAAATTTTATACTATTTAAATAAATTCAGTTAACCAATATCTATTAGTATTTCTTATAAGTATTAAAAAAATGACAATTTAAATATGTATACCAGTTTGTATACATATAATATTGTAAAATCAATTTTTCATTCAACTGTAAACTATATAAATAACATAAAACAATAATAAAAAAGTATTATTTTAGTTCGTCTATCTCAATAAATTTATCGTACATTTTATTGTAAAATATACTTTTAATTCAAACGCCTACATTTAAAATTACCGTAGTTATTTACAAAACTTATCTCACCTTTTTCCCTAATATTCTATATTTCATTCCGTATATTTCAGTTAATTGTGCGATTTTCATTTAAACTAGTTAGACAACTCCAATTAACTAATACTGGTTAGTTCGTCTACTAATTTATGAAAATATGACAACTTTAACATGTATACATCATATTCATATTAACAAAATTGAAAATTTCCATTAATGTAAAGATACATAAGTTAGATAAATCTACATAAATAATGATAAATCTACATAAACAATAATAATAAATTCAATTTATATTTATCTGAATAGCATAATACGGTGCATTACAAAATTAAGTTTTTTTTATACTTTAAATACCTACAATTTAAATTTTCTATAATTATCTACAAAACACCCTCGTTTCCATAATGTGTTAAGTTTACCTTCATATACTATAATTAACTACGTTATCTTAAACTATTTAGTTTTAAGTTTAGTAAATTGTTGTTTGTTGTTTCTTTTAATAAATCATAATATATGAAAATTTCTATATTTATATCACATTTATATTAACAAAAAGAGCAAGAAAATTCATTTAATTTATAGATATGTCAATCACATAATTTAAATAGTAATCACTAATTTTATTTAGTGGAAATTAGCACTATAAGAACGGCACCAGATAGCGACGGCTTTTAGCCGTCGCTAGCCGACGCTAAAAGCCGTCGCTATATTGGTCGTCGCTCAATAGTATAGCGACGGCTTGCGACTGCAAATGTGACATGTAGAAATTTTTTCAACGTCTAAATGACGTCGCTAGCCGTAGCTAGCCGTCGCTAACCTGAACCAATTGGCCGTCGCTAGCCATCGCTAAACTGAACCAGATAGTCGTCGCTAGCCGTTGCTAGCATGGGTAAATTTCTGTTCACCTGCACAACCCATATACATTTCAACCAATCTGAACCAAACAACCGCTATACACTATATTCATCAACTATAACCATCATATATCCACAATATAACATCACTATACATTCAAACAATATAAAATCCAACCAAATCTCATTTTCAAATCCAACCAAATCCATTAACCAGAATATGTACATCGTAAACCGAAATTTCTACATAATATCCCGACATATATATACATAATATCCAACCAAATCCATCAACTAGAAGTCATCAAAATATATACATAATATCCTGAAATATATATACACCAAACCAACCAAAATGTGTATATACCAAACTATAAGCAAACAAACATACCTACTCCTCGCCATCGCTGCCGTCCTCTCCAGGCATCTTCCCATGCTGTTGCAAATAAGCCGCAATCCGCTCATTCAGCTGTTGCTCAAAGAAACTCTTCCTCCACTCATTTATTTCTTCCACTGTCGTCCTCAACTGAGCAATCTCCGCCTCTTGCTGCGACCTCCTGTATGCACTCTGCATTCTCATCACCTGTAAAATAATTCATAATTATTTATATATTAGTATATATATAATATTATAAAAATTATTTAACTATTCATATGCATAAGTAAATTTATATATTAGTACATGTCAAAATTTACCTTCAAATTTCCATAGCTATACCATCGACTGGTCCGAGAAGGCGGGTCAATAATAGCATCCCAAATATGGTTCTCATTCTCTAACGTAAGCTCTTTCCGACCAGTGGACTGTTCTACATGAGCCCGCTCTGCTTCGTACATCTCCTGCGATTACAAACAATTGTTTTACACGATAAAAACCGAATTTCAAAATTTTGAAAATAAAATAAGACAAAATATCGTTATTAACAGTAAATTAATTTACCATTACGGATTGTGATTTGTCATCCGTCCACTCGTACGAAATATTGCCCTCAATCCTCTCCACGGCATGCGTGGCCTTGAACAGCTCGGCCATAGTGGGCTCGCGGTTGTATCTCGCGGCCTGAAAATATATAAATATTATTGCTAATCTGATTATAAAATATTGTACTAAAATGTAAACACAGTTTATAAATTTAATTACCAGCTCTCTCTTGTGCTCCTGAAAGGATTTGGAGCCACCACGGTGCAATGCAGGATTTTTATTCCTATTTGCCCGGTTCCGCGTAGATAACTCCGACAAATTAAGATAAATTATCACGTATATATCTTGCGAGATTTATATTAGGCTTAAATAACAAAGAAAATATATTTTACTTACTTTTACCGTCGGACTGTTCCAAAGCTGAAGAAATTCATTCCATACACCCTCACCCATCCAGTTCGGCTTTTTCCCTGCATTCTTAGCCTTGGACAATGTATCCCTGTAATTTTTCCTCATTCGTTTGTTCCAGTGATTTAAAAAAATGTCCAAGTCATCAGGGTCAACGCGGACTGCAGCCTGTAAATTAAAATTAGTTTAAGTTATATAGATTATATTAATTTACAACTGAAATTCAAACTACTACTTACAAGTAAATCCGCTTGTATAACGTTCTTGACATGAAGGGGGATGTCGTCCCAGCGAGGCCAACAACCATCCAGCCTGTGTATTTAAATTTTAGTTCAACATTCAATTAACAATTTTAGTTCAATATTCATTTCTTTATTTTTTTACGACATAGATTTTGTAATGTGACTATTAGTTGTTGTTATATTCATTTCTTAATTTCTTTACAAAATCGAATGTTTTTAAAGTCGTTTCCTAATTTTTTTTAAAAAAAATTAGATATTTGCAAAAAAATTAATGTTCTCATGTTCATTTTTTAATTTTTTGTACAAACTTTATTTTTTACAATATATACAACCTTTTGCATTTTGGCCGTCGCTAGTCATCGTTAAAATTATTAAAATGGTCGTCGCTAGCCGTCGCTCAATCAACATGATAAATACAAGAATTATCAATGAATATAATTAGAAAACAACAGATTCTAATTATCAAATAGATAATTAGAAAACAATAAAAATCTAATTATTAAATAAAAATTTGTCAATTTATATTCACTTAACAACTTAAATTTGTAATTTATCAATTTCATAAACTATGAAATACTTTCATGCAAATTTATCAATAACCAAGTTAATCATTGATATACACTATTTTTTCACCTAACACAACTAACCATGTTAATCGCCAACACTAATTATCTACATCAACCATTTATTCAACTTCATGATAAATTAATTAATGTAATACCTAATTCAAGCTCATGATAATAAACTGATTAATCTACCAAATCAACATACAACACTACTAATACCTAATTTAACAACACTACTAATACCTAATTTAACAACAAATCCCAATTTAACAACAAACCCTAATTGAATTAGGGTTTAAACTAAACCTAAAAACATCAAACTTACATTCAAACGAGAGATTAGGAGCATACCTACACGAATTTGGGTGATTTGGAGACGTTGAAAGGTGAAGCGGCGGCTGCGGTGACGGGGGGCGGCGGATTGGGGGAAGGAAGTTGATTTTGGGGGAGGAAGGTAATGAAGTTGCTGCTCTTGGTTTGGATCTGTATATTGCGTATAGCGACGGCTAGCGACGGCCGCTTTTTTTAGCCGTCGTCAGCCGTCGCTAGGCTCCGTCGCTATACGAAACCTTTCTAGCAGTGTAGCCATAAGGGCCTCTTTGGCAAGTGCAATTAGTTTCTAGGACACACAACTGAAATAATTATTTTTAAGGACAAAATGCAAAATAATTAGTTCCTAAGGCCCAACAACCTATGAAATTATATCCTTGAAAGTAATTGGACTGCTGAATTTATCCTTAAAAGTAATTATTCTGTTGACTTTGGCCTTGAAATTAATTTTTACGGATGTGTGTCCTAGAAACTAATTGGACTCCAAAGTTTGCCCTTATGGTGAAATGTCCCTTTTATTTATAACTCATCTATATCAATATATTTACCGTGTATTAACTTGTAAAATTGTTTATTTAACACCAACTACCTACATTTTGAAATTTCTACGGTTATTACAAAACCTTGCTCGATATCACATAATATTATATATTTAAGTCAATATATTCAGATTAATTATATAACCTTGAATATAACTATTCAATAAATTCAATTAACAAGTATTCGTTAATTCATCTAATAAATCATAAAATATGACGGTTTCAATTTGTATGTGTGTGTGTGTGTGTGTGTGTGTGTATACCAACAGAAGTGGTAAAGTTAAATTCAAATATAAAGATTTACAAATCAGGTAACATGAATGATATATATATATATATATATATATATAAACAGTACTAGCAAATTTAATTTATTATCCATTTATCTTAAGAATTTTTTTGCATACATTGCACTACAAAATTCTATTATTAGCTTCAAATACCTACATTTTAATACTTCTATAATTATTCACACACCCTCGCCTATTTTATAATATTTAAATCCACGTATTTAAACTACTTATAAAATCAAAAAATTTAACTATTTAAATAATCCTTGTAAATATTTAGTCTATTTCTCCAATAAATCCCTAAAAATATTTCAATTTCAACGTGTATATGTGTGTGTTTATATATAACAAAAATGCTAAAATCACTTATTCAACTACAAAATATATACATCACAAAGCATAAATTATGTACATGAACAATAATGACAAAGTTAATCTGCAAATCAATTTTGATTCATTTATCTCAAAATTTTATCATACATTATATCACAAAATTCTAATTTTAACTTCAAATAAATAAGCATTAATATTTCTACAGTTTTTTTTTAAAAAACTCTTCTCAATTCCTATATCATTTACCTTTAAGTCCATCTATTTAGACTAATTGTGTGATTTTGAATGTAACTAACTTAAAAAAATCAATTAAACATTATGTATTGATTCAGTTAATAAATCATAAAACATGATAGTTTCATATAATGTATACCATTTTCAAATAAAAAAAGAACGAGATTCAAATATAGAGGTATATAAGCTACATAATATAAACTACACATAAACAATAATAACAATTTAAATTATAATTAATTTGTTTCACTAAATTTATCATATGTTGCATAACAAAGTTTCACCTCCTTTATTGATTCTAAGAGTTTTTTCTCTTCTCTTTATTCTCTCTCTTGACATTTTTTATTTTCAAATCCCTTCAGTTAACGTATATTTTACTAATTCTCTCCCATTATTTACATTCTAGTATGGATGTTTGAAAGTTTATATAACCAGTTACAGATAATTCATCAATTACTTCATAATATTTTATATTTAAGTCCATGTATTTTGGTTAAAATCCAAAATTTAAACTATTCAAGCAAATTTAGTTAACTAAAATTCATTAATATTTCTTATAAATACAGATGAACGACGATTTCAATACATATATCAATATTGTATTAACTAAAGTGGCAAGATTATTTTTTCGTACAGTTATAAAGATATATGAATCTTATAAAAAATAACAAATTTAAATTGTAATTAATTTATTTTAAAATATTTATCATATATTGCATTGTAACATTATACTTTTAACTTCAAATACCTAGATTTAAAATTAACATTATTATTTACAAAACCCACGTCACTTTTCTCAAATATTTTAAATTTCAATCCATATATTTAAATTAATTAGGAGATCTTATATTTAAACTAATTATATAAATATGATTAACTAGTATTTGTTAATTCATTACTAAATTATGAAATTAGGTGTTCTGCACTTTGTTCGTCGTATTAACAAAAATCGTAACTTTATTTTCTCACTGGAGTAAAAATACATAAGTCACAATACACACACACACAGACACACGCGCACACACACGCACACATATATAAACAATAATAACAAGTTCAATTTCCAATTCCTTTATCATAATATATTGAAGTGCATTACCAAATTATGTTTTTCACTCCAAATATCTATTTTTTAATATCTCTCTATAATCGTTTATAAAACCCCCCTCGATGCTTTTTTAGTATTTTATATTTAAGGCTATATATTATGATTGATTACATAATCTTAAAACCATTTAAATAATTTCAGCATACTGTTCGTTGATTTGTCGAATTATGAATCATATTCATATTAATAAAAATGGCAAACAATTCATTCAGATATATAAAAACATTAGTTAACATTTAAAGTTTATTTCGATTATATCAATATATCATTGAATTGTAAAACTCTTTTTTAATGTCAAGCATATATATTTTAAAATATATATAGTTATTTATAAAGTACTCTTTAACATCACATAACATTGCACGTTTATGTTAATATACTATATGAGATCTTGAATTTAAATTTTTAAGATAAATTAAATTAATAAATATTTGTTAATTCATCCAATAAGTGCTAAAATTGACGGTTTTAATATGTATACCATATCTATATCAATAAAGGTGATAAAATTAGTTTTTCATACAAATATAAAGATAATTAAGTCACGTAACATAAAATAATATACAAAAACAACGTTAACAAATTTAATGTATTATTCATCTATCTCAATAAATTTACTGTATATTGCTGTAAAGGTTGCGATTTTCAAACCACGAAGGTCGACATTAATACGTCCACTGTATCAACTGCCGAGCAATCGAAGGCCGGAAATCTGTACCGTTAGGGTTAAAGAAGAGGTAGAAGATAGAAGAAGAAAGAAAAAGCAACAGAAACAATATCAGAATCCCACAATCGCAGCGGAAAAATATATAATAGATAAATGAATATCTTTAAAACAAAGAACTATATCAGTTATTACATTACATCACATTATCATTACATTATCAGAGTGTACAACAACAAACAGCGGAAAAGAAATACCATATACTAGTTGATACGCCATGCCATCCAACTTGCCTCCAGATCTCTACAGCAACTCCTGAATTCCAGAATGACCTGATAACCCGACTCTAGACTGCCCGTGTTAAAATTGGTGGGCACCCAGAGTTTAGGAAGGAAACAATAAACTCCAGGTCAGTCATGGGACTGGTGTGAGAACTTAAGACAATTTATCTTTAAAAACAACTAAGAAATATCTTTAAATTAGATTCGCAATGCTTTTTAGAAAATGAGACTACCATAAGGCCTCCCGCACACACACACAATGCAAACGCAGAATCGGAGGAGATTTCTCCTTATGGTAGTCAAATATGCTTGATACGCAAATTTTCTCTGATATTATTATTATAAGTGCAAAGTGTAGGAAAACATTTCGAAAGTATAATATAAATCTTAGCCAGCATAGACATTCCGCACTTATGCCTACTATAGCTACCATGTTCAATAGCAGGTTACCGCCACATTCCATGGCAGGTTATACAACTAAATCCATACAAGTCTCGGATTGTTTCTTTGGATTTTCCAACAAATGGTCAGACCAAGGAACTTCCCATTGCCACATGGGTACGCCTCTGGAAAGACGCCCCGAGAACCTAACCGGATCTCTGCCAACACAAGGCCGGGTTACCCCTAGCTGGGTAACTACTGACATGAATATGCTATCCCCCGGTCGTAACCGACCTAAATCTCGGGATTCACCAACAAACACAAAGTAATAAGTTTGCAGCAACTACATAGGTTAAGTATCAGGGCTTCATACCATAATACCACCTCTATCCAGAAGGAATGACATACACTAAGGGGGCGCGATCCCCTAATAAACTTGCTGCATCTTTCCTGTTTTGACCATTACCGGGGTGTGAGGTCCGACGAAGTCTCGTCCACAAAGCTACGCTTTATACAAAAGCTGTGCTTTGATCAACAAATGATCAGCAGCACTCTGTATGCCACATTACCAATTTGGGAATTAGTAACCATCAACTACATAACCTCTGAGCTCGAACGTCTCAGAGAAGGGTGTTAAGCTAAGAGAATAAATTCTCCGCCACCAACAGAAATATATTTGATAGAAACCAGCTTTACATCTCAAATTGTAACGTCAGACACACATCCATACAAGTCCGTTCCGGGATCGAACGGAACTGAAGGCACTTCCAAAGAAGCCCTTGCAATCCGGATATTCACTAATCACGACCGGACTTCCGATCACAAAGGGTGATAAAATCTCTATGTCGGAGATCAGCCGATGCAGAGACATTCGACGGTAATCCTTCCATTTTTGAAAATATCCGGTCTTCAAATGCTATCCATTTTGACATATCGCTATTCGGAATGGGAATTATGACCCGAAGGTCCTCTCCCGGCTAAACCGAATAACTAGCGCTTATTTTAAAAATAAGTGTAGCATTCAATTCAAGCAAATCACAACAAATACCCATTTAAAGGTAAATATTGATAGTCGGTTATTTAACTATCAAGGCCAACAAACAAATATCCAGCACCATAACAATCACTAGGCCCTTTTTATTAATCTTCCATAAATTAAATAACTTGCCAGATATTCACTTCAATTTATCTTTAAAAAGATATATTCTCTAAACCATTTCAATTTCATATTGGAAAACATTTCCAAATACTTATTTAACAATAAGTAATTCACAAATCTATTTATTTTCAATACTTAGAAAATATTCAATATACTTAAAACATGATTAAGTACATATTTCATTCTTTAAGGAAAACATTCCCTTAAACATATTTATTTGAGTCAAAACGAATGTTGTGTAAAACATCGTTACGACAACTCAAAATCACTAGTATAGGGATTCGAAATCAAGATAGATATATAAGTCCCAATACTATACAAAAACATTTCCTTTCGAAAATTCATTTACTATAACAACAGCGTTATAGTCCATCATTTCCTTATACTTTCTCGAAACGTCTATTTCAACGATGAATGTTGAAATCTATGGTTTTGATCCTTAACACATTTTAAAACAACTTCAAATCGTTTTAAATTCTATTTAAAAGATCACTTCCTAAAACATTTCTTTAACATTTTATTCACCGTCCAAAATCACGAAACTATACTTCGTTAACCAAAATTCATCATTTCTACACATTTTATTTAAAGGATTATCCACTGTCCAAAATCGTGAATATCTCTCCTTTAATAAGCAATAATAATTTACTTATCAAAATAAGTCGATTTTGGATTTATAAAACAATGTTTATAAATTCCATTTATATATATATTTTATAAAACTTCAACTTATAAAATCCCTTTATTAACAGATTCTATCCATATTCCCTTTAAATGCCAAAATCCTATTTATAAGTTAATTACTTATAAATCTTTTATTTTACAAAATCTATTCATTTTATAACTTCACAATTTATAAATCTATAAATTTCATTCACTTATGAAATCCATTTATACTTTATTTTAACACTTACAAAAATTCGTTTTATAATTCCAATATTTTTAATTTATAAATATCAATTTTATAAATCTTTTATATAAACCGTTTATAATAATTTCAAAAATCTCAATTTAAACTATTTTATAAAAATCATTAACTCCATATTTCAAAAATCAATTTTCAACTATATTTCTCAAAAATCATAATTTTTATAACATTAAAATTACAACGTTTATTTATTTAAAATGAATAAATTCCAAAAATTAAATAAAACGTATGCTTTCCAAAATCACTTGAAAATCCTTTTTAAAATCAAAATCGTTACTTTAACGTTTTTAAAACTCTAAAAATAGGCCCAATGATGTAAAGGCACTAAATAAAACAATCATGGCATCCAAACATCATATATCAAATGATAACAGAATGTATCTCAATATCTGTAAATAAATCAATACGGGTGAGGAATCCAGTTGGATCCCTCCAACCTGTTTTCCTGCATCCATAGATGTTAGCATAATACCAATTCCGTTCCAATACGGAATATCGCGGTATATGCGATTTATAAAATATTATCCGCTATTATGCGACGCAATAGGGTCTCATCCGCTATATAATGCGGGAAAATCAACTCCAAGTACATATATAATACCAATTCCACTTCAAGGTGATATATCGCGGTATATGTGTTTAATAAATAACCTCTGCTCAACAGATAATAATTTATCATTCAAGCATACAAATCAGCACAATCAAGCAATTTTAAATCTAACTATTTAAAATTTCAATCGAAACAGATTCGATTGAGTGAGAAGTTCTCACCTTGTTTCCAATAAAAGTTGTAGTGTTCTATTTCGAATAAAATTAAACGCGCGTTTAATTTTATCCAAAATTTTCACTAGCCCAATCGATTCCAATCTAGCACCATCACGAAGTGTTCGCGAATATTATTCGAACGCAAATCGTTTCGTCTGTTTTCGACCTCGTTTGAAAAAGATATGCAGTTTTAAAGTTCGAACAAATTTATATATATATAATTACAATTTTCTTTATTATTTTTAAACCTTTTTCTAAATCTCTGGCCGTTGATTTCGTTTTCAACGTTTCAGATTCAGGCCGCGTTTCTTCTCCTCTATGCGTACGCTCCAGCAAAAAAAAGAACCCATCGTCGATCATTCCCATCGAATGCCGTAACTCCCTTGTCGCCCACGATGACGATCTGAAACCACGGAGCGATGCGCCTATGCGAGCTCTACCCCCACCCTGATTCTCATACAGCTCGGTCGACTATTTTGGTTGAAAAACGCGATAGAACGCGCCACCTTTTCATCGAGACCTGTGCCAATCAGTAGCTCTAAAATCAATCACTTTCGTATGGATTTATAGATCTCGTGAAGCCCTTCAACATTGTAGTTGAAAATATTTGATGATAGTGAGTGGATTTGAAGAAATCAGAGGAGAAAGATCGTGTATTTTCTGCCATTAATGAAGATAGTGGCGGCCGCTGTAACTAGGGTTAGGGTTTTTGCAAAATAGAAGTAGACAAGTCCTTTTATAGAAAATTAACGAACACTATTCATCTAAAAAAATTTCGAACTCCAAACGAAGCGTGTCGCCTGACGTTCCTAGGGTTTTACCTACGTTTCGGACATAATGGAATATATATCGGGAGCCAATTTGATCAAATTTGGAAAATAATTTTTTGAATCGATATTAAATTCAAAATTCACTTGAATCGATTTCTATGCGTTTTAGCTTGCCCCAGACAAACCGTAAATCCGATTGACACGAAATTTGAAACCATACAATAATTTAACATTATGGATCCGATGAAACTGGTTTCGTCCAAATCCAAGTCTGTTTGAAAAATGGCTATTTTTACTCGTCAATTAAATATTAAAATATTCAATTTCTGCAAATTAACTTTTAATTCAATTTTAAAAGTTGCATAACATCACTCTAACTCCAATATGATTTATTATAACTTTACGAATCATTTTTTGATCACATTTAAACCCAATTTCCAAATTTTTCTGTAATTTCAAATATTAAATTGTCGATTTAATTATCCAATTAAATCCAGATATTCGAAATATAAATTATTCGACTTATAAATTTTACTTGTTAATATTTAAAATCAATTAAATATACGAATTTCAAATGACAGAAATTCTGGGTCGTTACGAACTTCCTCCCTTAAAAGAATTTCGTCCTCGAAATTACCAAGTAAGAAAAAGTCTTGAAATCCATTAACTTTGCGAAACCATTTGTTCAAACTAAATTTCAAATTCATTTGAGTGTTTAACTTTCCTAAAATCCATAGTTAAACTTCTTATAATAACTTTACTAAGTTTTCAAATCATACTTAGTTATCTTTTTAAAAAATTTCAATTTTCTCAAAAAATATTCTAACGCCTTAAATTTTCAGAAAATTTCGCCATAGTTTCCTTTGCGCGGCTCGATCCGAAAAAAAATGGCAATATATATATATCACAAATATACATCTCATCAAGTAATGAGGCATCCCACAGGGAAAAAAGTGTAAAAGTACGATATGTAATCCGAGATATGTACCTTATACATTATTAGCGAGCATATACGGCTAATATAGCGTGAAAGCGAGCTCCAAATGCGAAGAAAGCGCAATCCACTCCTACTAAACACTCAAAAACAATGAGAAACATGTATATAGAAAATAATATCGATATACAACATATACCAGAAGCAACACAATATGTGCCAATATATCAAATGCAACAAAAAGCAATAAATGCAATCATCAACCAACTAGCATTCAACTAACATCCATAACCAAATCAATACACTTTCACTTCTCATTAATATTCATTGAATTGGTTTTCCAATTTAAATCACATTTGATTCATTAACATTGGATGTTTTTAATAACATTTATTTATTCATATTCAATTAGTTTACATTCACTAATTCATATTCAAGTTGGTTCACTTCCACATTCAAATCAAATCTATTTAAGATTCACTTAACTTCCAATTTGATTTCAATTACTTTAGTTTTCAACTTCATTAATTTAGCTTCATATGGATTTTTATTCAATCCACTGACAATCATCTAACAAACAATGTATATCCAACATTACCAAATTTCTTTACTTTGCTTACATTCATTCAATTTGGTTCATCACCTTTAATTAGCTTTAATGAATTAACACTTACATCCATTATTTCATATCAATTTATTTACATTCCATTGATTTACATTCAATTCATCCATTAATTCAATTGCTAATTCATTTAACCATATAAAATTGAATTTCATTTATATAACTCAAGTCCATATTCATTTAATTCACTTTATTAATTTACTTCGATACCAAAATCAACTTCATTCAACACCACTTAAGTTATATTCCATTCCAAACATCATTGGTTTAACTTAACTTAAATTTCCACTTATAAATCCAATTCAGATTCCAATTCCAAAGTAAATTCTATTTAACTTTTACCAAAGTAAAATCTATTATCTCATATTATAAGTTCAAAACTCGTTTCGCTTATATTCAACAATTACAACTTGGATTTTAATTTCAAATTTGTTTATCACAACCAAACTTCAATTTTCAATTTACTATGGTAGCAAATCCAACACACAGAAGCTTGGAAATGACACTGATGATGCTGCAGTCATCACCCTTATTATTTTCCAGCAACAGTAGTGAATTCAGTGCTTAATATTCTTTCAAAATTTTCCTTTTATTCATAAATCTCATTTACAAATCTTAGTTATATAATTTCACTATTTTCTCTTTACTTATATAAGATCATTTCACAATTGTAAATTATATTAATTATAATTCCATACTTATAATTCTTCGCTTATACCATTATTCTTTTAATTAACTTATATATATTCTTACATTTTCAACATCCAAACAATCAATTTATATACACTTTAATAATTTCTGAAAGATTATTCCTTCATATATATAAAATATAATCAAGGTAAAATTATTCGATTTACCCAATTTAAAATGATACTATGTCGGTTTATCTCGTTTAAGAGTTTAGAAACCCATATCGAAAACAGTTAGCTAGACTGCACTGACCAGAATCTATAAACAATCAACCGATAAGTCAACACAATACAAAACAATTTCATATTCACTAACAAATACGCGCTCGTATCTATGATTACACTCGCACTCATTCTAGAGTACTACTAACTCTATCTCTAATGAGTAATTCCTAACAGTGTCAAGGTTGTCTCTTAACCATATGCTCTGATACCAAATGTAAAGGTTGCGATTTTCAGACCACGAAGGTCGACATTAATACGTTCACTATATCAACTGCCGAGCAATCGAAGGATGGAAAACCGTACCATTAGGGTTAAAGAAGAGGTAGAAGATAGAAGAAGAAAGAAAAAGCAACAGAAACAATATTAGAATCTCACAATCGCAGCGGAACAACATATAATAGATAAACGAATATCTTTAAAACAAAGAACTATATCAATATTACATTACATCACATTATCATTACATTATCAGAGTGTACAACAGCAAACAGCGGAAAAGAAATACTATATACTTGTTGATACGCCACGCCATCCAGCTTGCCTCCAGATCTCTACAGCAACTCCTGAATTCCAGAATGACCTGATAACTTGACTCTAGACTGCCCGTGTTAAAATTGGTGGCCACCCAGAGTTTAGGAAGGAAACAATAAACTCCAGGTCAGTCATGGGACTGGTGTGAGAACTTAAGACAGCTTATCTTTAAAAACAACTAAGAAATATCTTTAAATTAGATTCGCAATGCTTTTTAGAAAATGAGTCTACCATAAGGCCTCCCGCACACACACACAATGCAAATGCAGAATCGGAGGAGATTTCTCCTTATGATAGTCAAATATGCTTGATACGCAAATTTTCTTTGATATTATTATCATAAGTGCAAAGTGTAGGAAAACATTTCGAAAGTATAATATAAATCTTAGCCAGCATAGACATTTCGCACTTATGCCTACTATAGCTACCATGTTCAATAGCAGGTTACCGCCACATTCCATGGCAGGTTATACAACTAAAACCGTACAAGTCTCGTATTGTTTATTTGTATTTTCCAACAAATGGTCAGGCCAAGGAACTTCCCATTGCCACATGGGTACGCCTCTGGAAAGACTCTCCGAGAACCTAACTGGATCTCTGCCAACACAAGGTCGGGTTACCCCTTGCTAGGTAACTACTGGCACGAATATGCCATCCCCCGGTCGTAACCGACCTAAATCCCGGGATTCACCAACAACCACAAAGTAATAAGTTTGCAGCAACAACATGGATTAAGTATGAGGGCTCTATACCATAATACCACCTCTATCTAGAAGGAATGACATACACTAAGGGGGCGCGATCCCCTAATAACCTTGCTGCATCTTTCCTGTTTTGACCATTACCGGGGTGTGAGGTCCGACGAAGTCTCGTCCACAAAGCTACGCTTTATACAAAAGCTGTGCTTTGATCAACAAATGATCAGCAGCACTCTGTATGCCACATTACCAATTTGGGAATTAGTAACCATCAACTACATAACCTCTGAGCTCGTACGTCTCAGAGAAGGGTGTTAAGCTAAGAGAATAAATTCTCCGCCACCAACAGAAATATATTTGATAGAAACCAGCTTTACATCTCAAATTGTAACGTCAGACACACATCCATACAAGTCCGTTCCGGGATCGAACGGAACTGAAGGCACTTCCAAAGAAGCCCTTGCAATCCGGATATTCACTAATCACGACCGGACTTCCCATCACAAAGGGTGATAAAATCTCTATGTCGGAGATCAGCCGATGCAGAGACATTCGACGGTAATCCTTCCATTTTCGAAAATATCTGATCTTCAACACCGGTCTTCAAATGCTATCCATTTCGACATATCGCTATTCAGAATGGGATTTATGACCCGAAGGTCCTCTCCCGGCTAAACCGAATAATGAGCGCTTATTTTAAAAATAAGTGTAGCATTCAATTCAAGCAAATCACAACAAATACCCATTTAAAGGTAAATATTGATAGTCGGTTATTTAACTATCAAGGCCAACAAACAAATACCCAGCACCATAACAATCACTAGGCCCTTTTTATTAATCTTCCATAAATTAAATAACTTGCCAGATATTCACTTCAATTTACCTTTAAAAAGGTATATTCTCTAAACCATTTCAATTTCATATTGGAAAACATTTCGAAATACTTATTTAACAATAAGTAATTCACAAATCTATTTATTTTCAATACTTAGGAAATATTCAATATACTTAAAACACGATTAAGTGTATATTTCATTCTTTAAGGAAACCATTCCCTTAAACACATTTATTTGAGTCAAAACAAATGTTGCGTAAAACATCGTTACGACAACTCAAAATCACTAGTGTAGGGTTTCGAAATTAATATGGATATATAAATCCCAATACTATACAAAAACATTTCCTTTCGAAAATTCATTTACTATAACAACAGTGTTACAGTCCATCATTTCCTTATACTTTCTCGAAGCGTCTATTTCAGCAATGAATGTTGAAATCTATGGTTTCGATCCTTAACACATTTTAAAACAACTTCAAATCGTTTTAAATTATATTTAAAAGATCACTTCCAAAAACATTTCTTTAACATATCGTTCACCGTCCAAAATCGTGAATATACTTCGTTAGCCAAAATTCATCATTTCTACACATTTTATTTAAAGGATTATCCACTGTCCAAAATCGTGAATATCTCTCCTTTAATGAGCAATAATAATTTACTTATCAAAATAAGTCGATTTCGGATTTATAAAACAATGTTTATAAATTCCATTTATATATTTATAAAACTTCAACTTATAAAATCCCTTTATTAACAGATTCTATCCATATTCCCTTTAAATGCCAAAATCTAATTTATAAGTTAATTACTTATAAATCTTTTATTTTACAAAATCTATTCATTTTATAACTTCACAATTTATAAATCTATAAATTTCATTCACTTATGAAATCCATTTATACTTCATTTTAACACTTATAAAAATTCGTTTTATAATTCCAATATTTTTAATTTATAAATATCAATTTTATATATCTTTTATATAAATCGTTTATAATGATTTCAAAAATCTCAATTTAAACTATTTTCTAAAATTCATTTACTCCATATTGCAAAAATCAATTTTCAACTATATTTCTCAAAAATAATACTTTTTATAACATTAAAATTATAACGTTTATTTATTTAAAATGAATAAATTCCAAAAATTTAAATAAAACGTATACTTTCAAAAATCACTTGAAAATCCTTTATAAAATCAAAATTATTACTTTAACATTTTTAAAACTCTAAAAATAGGCACAATGCTGCAACAACACCAAATAAAACAGTCACGGCATCCAAACATCATATATCAAATGATAACAGAATATATCTCAATATCTGTAAATAAATCAATACGGGTGAGGAATCCAGTTGGATCCCTCCAACCTTTTTTTCCTGCATCCGCAGATGTTAGCACAATACCAATTCCGTTCCAATACGGAATATCGCGGTATATGAGATTTACAAAATATTATCCGCTATTATGCGGCGCAATAGGGTCTCATCCGCTATATAATGCGGGAAAATCAACTCCAAGTACATATACAATACCAATTCCACTTCAAGGTGAAATATCGCTGTATACATGTTTAATAAATAACCACCGCATAATATGCGACGTATATGGTCTATTTCAATACAACAGATAATAATTTATCATCCAAGCATAAAAATCAGCACAATTAAGCAATTTAAAATCTAGCTATTTAAAATTTATCGAAATAGATTCGATTGAGTGAGAAGTTCTCACCTTGTTTCTAATAAAGTTGCAGTGTTCTATTTCGAATAAAATTAAACGCGCGTTTAATTTTACCCAAAATTTTCACTAGCCCCAATCGATTCCAATCTAGCTCCATCGCGTAGTGTTTGCAAATACGATTCCAACGCAAATCGTTTCATCTTTTTTCGAGCTCATATGAAAAAGATATGCAGTTTTAAAGTTTGAGCGAATTTATATATATAAATTTACAATTTTCTTTATTATTTTTAAACCTTTTTCTAAATCTCTGGCCGTTGATTTCATTTTCAACATTTCGGATTCAGGCCGTGTTTCTTCTCCTCTGTGCGTACGCTCCAGCAAAGGAAAGAACCCATCGTCGATCATTCCCATCGAATGTCGTAACTCCCTTGTCGCCCACGACGACAATCTGAAACCACGGAGCGATGCGCCTATGCGAGCTCTACCCCCGCCCTGATTCTCATACGGCTCGGTCGACTATTTTGGTCGAAAAACGCGATAGAATGCGCCACCTTTTCATCGAGACCTGTGTCAATCGGTAGCTCTAAAATCAATCACTTCCGTATGGATTTATAGATCTCGTGAAGCCCTTCAACATTGTAGTTGAAAACATTTGATGATAGTGAGTGGATTTGAAGAAATCAAAGGAGAAAGATCGTGTATTTTCGGCCATTAGTGAAGATAGTGGCGGCCGCTGTAACTAGGGTTAGGGTTTTTGCAAACTCGAAGTAGACAAGTCCTTTTATAGAAAATTGACGAACACTATTCATCCAAAAAAATTTCGAACTCCAAACGAAGCGTGCCGCCTGCGGTTCCTAGGGTTTTACCTACGTTTCGGACATAATGGAATATATATCGGGAGCCAATTTGATCAAATTTGGAAAATAAGTTTTTGAATCGATATTAAATTCAAAATTCACTTGAATCGATTTCTATGCGTTTTAGCTTGCCCCGGACAAACCGTAAATCCGATTGACATGAAATTTGAAACCATACAATAATTTAACATTATGGATCCGATGAAACTAGTTTCATCGAAATCCGAGACTGTTTGAAAAATGGCTATTTTTACTCGTCAATTAAATATTAAAATATTCAATTTCTGCAAATTAACTTTTAATTCAATTTTAAAAGTTGCATAACATCACTCTAACTCCAATATGATTTATTATAACTTTATAAATCATTTTTTAATCACATTTAAAACCAATTTCCAAATTTTTCTGTAATTTCAAATATTAAATTGTCGATTTAATTATCCAATTAAATCCAGATATTCGAAAAATAAATTATTCGACTTATAAATTTTACTTGTTAATATTTAAAATCAATTAAATATACGAATTTCAAATGATAGAAATTCTGGGTCGTTACAATTGCATTGAATTTTTTTATTCTTAGCTTCAAATACCAACATTTTAACATTTCGATGATTTTGTACGAAACACATTTTAGCTTTTTAACATTTCGACGATTTTGTACTAAACACATTTCCATTCTTTCCTGATTTTATATTTAAATCCATATATTTAAACTACTTATGAAATCATATTTGAATTATTTAAACAATCGCAATGTGTATTTAGTCTATTCTTATAATAAATCATAAAAACATATGCAAATTTTAATACACACACATAGAAACATACACATATATGTGTGTATAAACATGTGTGTGTATTTAATATATATATATATATATATATATATATTACTATTAAGAAAAATGGTAAAAGCATATTTTTTCCATTCAACTAAAATGTTATTTATGTGTGTGCACGTGAGTACGTGCGTGTGTCACATAAAATAAATTATGTGCATAAAAAATAATAACGAAGATAATTTGTAAATCGATTATAATGCATTTATATCAAAAGTTTATCAAACATACAAAGTGGTGTGTAGCATGAAATAAATAATGGCAAGCTAGGGTTAGCATCGCTTTTTTCTTTCGTCTCTTTTCCTCCTTCTGCTTATTTTTCGTCAATCCTATGCTCACAACAACCCCCGTCTCATCTACCTCCCATTTTTTCCTTTTTTCATAAGCGTATTATGGGATCTGGCCTGTTGCGCCGTGGGTTAAATAAGTAAATTTCAAAAAAAAAAATCCATTTTGGATTTATTAGGCCTATGAAGTCTAAATTCGTTTAGACATTATTTAAATTAATTTTAAACAAAACCAGTATTTTATTTTATTTGTAAATAAAGTTTTATTTTAATGTTATATTTTATTATACAACATAACATGTATATATACACATGTGTGCATGCACGTGCAACATATATAGTGTACATGGTTTAACATGCCCATGAATAAGTGTTGGAATTTATACTGCAACGGACATGTTAGCCCCTCCATATATATGTGTGTTCTCACATACACACAGGTGTGTGTGTATTTGTATATGTGTACGTATATAGTTTTAATACAATATAACATTACATTTGTAATATATATATATAGCAATATAAAATAGAAATAATTATGAATATTAATATAAATAATTTTGAATATAAATTCAAATTTAAATTTTAAATATCAAATATCAAATATCAAATCTAGATCTACATAATAAAATATTTATCAATTTAAAATTCAAATAAATATTATATATATAATGAAAATAATAATTATTATTTTATGTCAAAAAATATAAATATATATATTAAATTAATATTTAGAAATTCAAAATAAGATAACAATATATATGTATGTATGTATGTATGTATGTATGTATGTTTATATGTATACACACACAGACACACATGCACAAATATAACATTCAACCAATATAATATTTAACAAAATTAAAAAATTATTTAAACCTTACAATTTCAAAATTGTATTTTTTTCAATTTAAAGAATTTTCATAAGAAAATCCTTATAAAAGTTTATTATTATTATTTCTTTTTGAAAAACAAATTCAAAACATATACATGTTTTATTAAATATGCATACACACATAAATATATTTTATAATATATATATATATATATATATATGTATATATATATGATAGAGTTAAGAGTGTACCATAAGGGCAATTATATAATTTATTGTAAATTATTAACTCTATAATAAAATCTTTTTTGAAATAAAAGGTGTTTTTATTTCTATTATATACTTGACATAATCTGTTATACAAATTACTTATTTAACTTAAGTATATTTAATAGAAAATCCATAAATGGTATGTTTTGTGATAGTGATTACAACGTGTTGTAATTATGAGCAATTTGTCATTTATCATGATATAATAAACAAACCGTTTTAAATATTTCTATCCAAGATGTATCGAGACTGGATGATACATTTGTTCAGACTGATATATAACGCTCTCCAAATGTTGGACAGTGTATTACTCATGGCTGCTGGTGGCACCAAGAGGTTACGTGCTAATAATTATTGGATAATTATGGAATGACTCGCTTGAGAGTTTTCTTAATACAACCAAGGCCAAACAAAGAATCTTGAAGTGACGTTACACGGTTTTCTTGACTTGAGAATATTGTTGAACTTCAACGTAGATTCCTCTTTAATTATAGTTAAATCGTGATATAACATCCATTGAACGACTATAGTTGGGTCTGAGTTAAAGCATTAGAAGCAAAACATTATTCGATAGAGAATTCATCTCCTTGGTTATATGAGGTTAGTATCACGGTCGACTATAGTCAATTCAAAGTCAAAATCTCTGCCAAAGTAGTGCGATTTATATTAAATGTTATTGAACCACAGAATTTATTTTTAGACTTACAAAATTGAATGTGGATGACGTTGGAATTTTAAACAAAACCAAATTCCATAAGTCCTAACAAGATATAGTTTGATGAAAAGAATTAGCAGACATAATCATTACCACTGGGTATCGCTTATAATTAGTGAAATAGGATGTTTACCCAAAGATGTATTAGCGGTAATTTTAACCAAAATGTCACACTTAACTAAGATGATGTGTGAATATTAATATTTAAATTGTTCAATATTAGTTGCCGATTGAATTTACACTTTTGAGTATACAACATAAATGATGAATATTCGGAATAAACATAACGGTTTAATTAAATTTTTATTGTTGAATATTAATTAAATCGATTAATATTTATGAAATATTAAATTTTCTTGATTTGTTTGAATACCATTAGTATTTAAAAATTATGTATAAAAAAGTCACAGACGTGCATATTGGTATACGATATCTTTATAAATTTCAAATTGGACTTAATTCAGATTAATACTGATTGGGTTTTGGAAATTTTTAGGTCCAAGCCCCATGTATTGGCCTGCCATGACATGTGGGAGATGATAGTTCTTGAATTTTGAAATGAAAGGGCAATCTTAATTAAAGGGAGAGAAATCGTCATATCTTTTAACAGATATTTATTTCCTTCTTTAGTTGATTTTGTTGTTGTCATTTTCTCTTCTCTCTATACCAAACCAGAGCCGAACTTTTATGGAGGCAAGGGCTTCAAAATTATAAAACCAAATTCAAACAAAACTAATTAGAACATTAGAAGAAAAGGTGGTTACCTCTAGTTTGTTGAAGATCTAGAGATTGATCTATATGATCTAGGAATTTACATACGTTCAAAGTATTTCTCTTGGTTGCATCTCAAAAGGTAATCCTCTATTATATTTTACATATAATTTAATCATGTTCGTATGCTTCTAATCCTCACCTATTCTATTTATTATTTGTATGTATGTATTTAGGTAATGTTTTGGATATTTTGTTTATTCTCTTGAATCAGTTTTATCCTCATCATGTTAATATGATTAAGATCACCTCATTTATGTTCTCTGTTATTCACATGTCACCTATGATGATAATTTTAGATTTATCCATGTTTTCTTTGGTTGTTTATATTATGTATTTAACTTGGATCAGCATCTCATTGTCACAGATTCATACATGTCCTCTAATTTTTTCTTATAGAAACTATTGTTTGAATAAAATTAGGAAATAATTTAGTTAATAAATTTAATTTTATATTATAAGATTAAAAATTAAATGTTTTCTTTCAGGTTGTTTTAAAACTATTTTTTTTTTGTTCACATAAAATTTTGTTTCATATTATAAGATTGAAAATTGAAGGTTCTCTTTCAAGTTGTTTTGAAACAATTTTATTTGTTATTTACATAAAAATTTAGGTGGATTAAAAATTTATATGTTGATTCAAAAAAAATTTGATAGAAATCTAATGTTAAATTGTTAATATAATATTTTTCTTGTTATATACATACATACATACATATACATATACATACACAAACACATTCAAACTTGAACAAAATACAAATGTTATTTATTTGGAATCATTTAGAACTTGAGCATAAGTTTTATATGGTTGTTGTTTTGAAAATTGTTATAAAATAAAGAAAGCAGAAGCCACTAGAGAGAGAACAATTTTATTCATTCAGAGATTAGTAATCCATTTTCATTACATTAGCACCTTTATATAAAGGCCTAGGAGCTTGTGATAGAACTAATCTCACGATAAGAGACTAAATACAAAACAGTATATAGCATATTCACAATTTATATTATAACACTCCCCCTTGAATATGCGTCTTCAAAATCTTGAATTCTCTGATAACTTGAAATTGTCTCTTTTATAATGTGTATGATGATTTCTCCCCCTCATTGTTATCTTGCTTGCACTTATTTGTTCAGTCGATCTAGATATTATCCGTTGCCTCATTAAAAAAGAACCTCTATTAGAAAAACCTTGAATGAGGAAAAGAGTGCAACTTGGGATCATAGATATCATACAATGATATTCCTTCTAAGAGTTTGATACTTCAGAATCAATATAATGTCTCCTTAAAACCCTTACTAAGAAAAACCCAATGGGAAAAATCTTAGTGAAGGGAAAAAAGAGCACAATGAAATAACTTATTTTCTCATTTCTTCAAATGAAGTTTGATAATTCTGGATCAAACTAATGCCTCATTAAAACCTTACTAAGAAAAACCCCATAGGAAAAATCTTAGTGAAGGAAAAATAGTACAATATAGTATGAGATATTTCAATAATTTACTAAATCAAATAGAGTTTGATACTTCTGGATCAATATAATACTTCAGACCTTACAAAGGAAAACCCGATAGAAAAAACCTTAGTCAAGGATAAAAATACAATTTAACTCAATAACACATTTAAGATGTTATTTCTTGAAAATATGTTTGATTCTTCTAGATCAAGACAATGCCCCGTTAAAACCTTAGCTAGAAAAACCCAGTGGGAAAAATCTTAAATAAGGGAAAAGAGTACATTGTAACTTATTTTCAAATGTTACTGGGGAATTGATACTTTTGGATCAAGATAATGCCTTATTAAAACCTTACTAATAAAAACCGGTGGGAAAAATCTTAGTTAAGGAAAAAAGTGCATTATAAAATACTTATGGATGCTCCCTCCCGATTTAAAGTTTCCTCTGAATTCGTATTCGTCTTTCGATAACTTAAATTGATTATATATACTTCTGGATCCATAAATATGTATCTCGTTGATAATACAATTTATTAATAGTTTCCTTCGATACAATCAAAATTTCCAATCCAAATATGATTTGCATTTTATGCACTTTGTTTGCTATCTTTATGAAAAACACATCATGTGTTTCCATTGTTATGCTTCAAATCAGTTTTGCATATTGCAACTACATCTTTGATGAATATATTAAAAGTTCTATTACAACAATACTTAAAAGCAAGAAGTAATCTACTCATCTTAAAGTGCATCAAGATTTTCATTATAACAATACTTAGAAGAAGGTTGTAGTCTACATTCCATGTTCTTTGCATTCTTTATAATCATCATAGTTATTATATTCTTTAGGAATAATTTTTGCATATCGCAACTAACATTTCAATGTATATTAAAAGTTTCATTACAACGATACTTAAAAATATGAATTTATCTACTTATCATGAATTATATCGAGATTTTCATTAGAACAATACTTAACAGAAGTTGTAATCTACGCTCCTTATTCTTTACTTCTTTATAACCACCAAAGTTATTTATATTCTTCAGGAATTGGTGTACTTTCATTGTTTATTATGATTAAAACAATATTTATACCTTCGGGATATTTTAAGTGTTTCAAACACTTTTACTGCTTCAAACAATATTTATGATCCATGCCACTTAACATGTTGTTGACACTATATTTGTTTTAATAATTTTAGTGTGCTTTTGTCACTTTATTTACATGTTTTTAATTTTATTTTTGTGGACTACAGGTCCACATTTCTTATTTAGGAGATTTTCATGATGGCCAATCATGTTTTTCTCTAATCGAGGATCTTTAATCCATTAATAAACATAAGCGCTTTATTATTTATAAATTTATAATCAGTGATTATTTATTGTCAGTTCTAGACATGATTATTGAGATCTCTTTAATTATCATGTTTTAGGTACCTAAACCACTTCTAGGGTAATTTGACAATCATGTCATTAGTCTCTTCAAGAGCACCGTTAAGTGTTTCTTCAAGAACACTCTTCTCTTTTATTTGACATTTTATTACTTACTCCAAAAATATTTCAAACTGACTTTTGTACCATATTTCAGATGTGGTTTACACATTTTGATCCTTCAGGGATTCAAATCTATATTGGAGAAAGTCTACTAGGGATATTATTGATAATTTATTCAAGTTACTTAATATTTTGCATCATTGTATATTTTAACAAATATTTAACACTGAAGATCAAATGAACCTGTATCGCTTTATCCTCCCCTTCAATGTTGACTAACATTGTCACATTAAATAATAATCATCTTTGGATTCTCATTTTGATCCATTATCATATTGCTACTAGCAAATACACCATACATATTAATGATAAGAAGATAATTCTTTTATCAATTGATAAGATGCATTCAAGTGATATTTGTGAGCATCTGGCTCATGTTTAAATATGAGATTAAATTATGCCCAATTTTCATGAAATATAATCCAGTTGAAATTATACTAAATGTTCTAAAATAAGCATCTAGTTTCAATTTTAGAATAACGTAAAGATATTCTTTGACGTTTTCATTATAGTTTCAATATGGTAGCTATTCATTTATATATCCTCAAAACTCAACAAATTTCTTTTAAACTTTCTTGAGTATAATGTATTTCGAACTAAGATATATGTACCATTTGGTAATACTATATGGGCTCTTCCGGACCCTACAACTATATTAGCAGATTTGCTATGGTTTAAATTTTTAGCTAAATATTTTCAGATAGTTCAGAGAAAAAACTTCTGGTTTTTCAAAATAATGTGAGTAGTTGCACAATCTAGTAGACATATATTATCACTCAAATATTGATGGTCCATATTTTAAGAACTAAAGACAATATAGTTAGTCAAATACTAAATTTATAAGCATAAATAAATGCTAGTACTTTCCAAAATTTTAAATAGACTACTGATTAAAGCCAACATTATCGATATATTATTTCAATTAGTTATGAAAGGAAAAATATACAAGCATCAACTTCCAACTGATTTATTGAACTGAAATAAAATAAAATCCACATAGCAGACTTCAGGCTGCTACTATTGATCAATTCGACCATATCATTTATTATTGCACTTAGATTTTCATCATTAATGAAGTTTCCTTCATCAACTTCGAAGAAATGATCTAACTTCAGGTTAGTATTACTAGAAAATCCTTTCACATAATTTTAGTTTAGAAGTAGTTCTAAATATAGAGGAATTCTATTTCATAATAGATTTAAAGACTTGAAACTTCAAGTTCAACCGCTCGTGTCTAGTGTTTAGAAGTGTGACCATATTTTGTTGGTCATAACGCTCCTTCAGGGAGTTCCATAGGTAAAGACGATCTTTTTCAGTTAAATGTTTTATTTTAAGTTTGTCGTGGATATGACGCCTCAAAAATATAAAAGCCATTGTTTTATCCTATTGGATTATCATTTTTGTAGAATTTTCTAAGCAACGAGATTGTAATTGGATGTCAACGTCCAATATCTATGACAAAACTTATCTTCTAATAAGTCCAAAGCTTTAAATTCAAGCTTGGCTGTGTTTATCATATTACCAACTATAAGTGGAAATAAAAATACGTAAGCATCAAAATATTGTTCATGGGTATATAATCAATGCATTTCATAAAATAAGAAACCATATCTAATAGTAGTTACAGTGAAAGAATAAAAACATTAATGCAAAATAGTAAAAGACAACCAAATATAATATATAAAAGCGACTATAATTTCTTATTTACATCCTTTTGATAGCTCTAGATCCAATCTCATTAATTACATTCATTACTTTCCTTGAAAATGCAAAATTACCCTTGAAAATATGGAGAGACCTTTATATGGGTTGATTGGTGGAGAAATGATGAATTAAATCAAAAAATTATGCTGACTTTATCATGTTTATTTTTATAATATAGGCATATTAAGAATATGAATAGGTAGTATTAAATACCATTTATTAATTCATAACAATTGCAGTAGTGAGAGACAGAAATATATACCATGTATGTACGTTATGATCCTTGTCTACAATAAGAGATATAAAATAAGAATAAATGTATGAAGCATTCAAACACATCTTTGTTGGACCATTCTCATTAATCAATAAATTTTATTTATTGATTTATTAATTGCTACCAATTAATATATGAATTAATATATGTGCTATTTACATATTGTAAGTATAGAGAGAGAAAATTTGTACATCACATGTTAACATTCATTTTATGAAGAATCCAAAATACTTACTTGATGAGCCAAAGGAAAGAAACTTGATATATTACATATTTTACCTTTTGAAAGGCATGATTGCATGAATGGAAGAAGGAAAAAAAATTAGAAAATAAACTTCCTATTAGAATACCTTATTTTCTATTAAAAAGGAAGAGAGTAGGAGAGTAGATATATTTCTATGTATTTATTTGGTTTAGTAAAAGCACCAAATATATCAACAAATCTCTTCTGGAGATTTTTTATTATTATTATCACCATTTCTGGAGTGAACAAATTTCTATACATTTATTTGGTTTAGTAGTTAATACCATTGAAAAATATTTTTAGAACTTCAGGTTCCAATTTTACTTTAACATAAAGTCTTTGTTTAGCACTTTAGTTCCTAAATGGTACAATTTGATTTTCATTATCAAACTTCAGGTTTGATTGCAATTGGAATTTATCATAATCTGAATTAGCTTTTCTAATAAATCAAAGCTTCACATCTCAAATTTATATATTTGAGTTTTGATATATAAACCTTTTTTTAGGAATGCAAACTAATATGCATAATTTTTATTTGAGAACTTCAGGCCTCCAATATTAAATAAATACAATGAAACAAGAGGACTCTTCATAATTGTATTAGAACATGAGAATCATAATACTATTTCTCTTCAAGGAAATAGTATTTACCACATTTGTAATGTTATTTCAACATATTATTTTTATGTTATGTCTTCTGGACAAATCGACATCTTCTTCTGGAATTGCTCGCTTATTTTTTTTCATGGCTTTATTTCAGCTTATGAAAACTTTAATCTTTCACCTTTGCACATATGAACTTCAGGTTCTTATTCTTTCATGTAGACTTAATACGGTCTTCTAGATACGTATTATCCTTATATTTGTTTCTCTAAGAAATAGTGAAATATTTCTTCTGGAAATATAAATCATGTAGTAAAATTATTTCTACAGTTCTCATTCAAACTGAAATCCAAACAAAAAATTTCAAAACGAAAACCCTTTTTTTTTCACCAAACAATGGAACGAGATCTAAAAGTTTAGATCTACAATAAAATGAGATCTAAAATGATAAGATTGATAAAGCAAGATGTATGTATGTATATGTATGTATATAATGAAATCTGGAAAATTAGATCTATGATAGATAAGATCTAAAAATAAAATTAATAGAATAAGGTCAAAAATTACATTTTAGTCTATGGAACAACTTTAATCTCAGATCAAATTTAAAATTATCACAAAAAATGGATATACATGAATAACAATTAAATAAGAGATACGATAATTAAAATCTACAGATCAAAAAATAATATCATATGAACATGATATTAATATCTACAAGAGATCTAAAAAATTCGAAAAAAAATATAAGATCTGCAACAAAACGAGATCTAAAATACAGGGACAAAAAATAAGATGTACAAATAGAATCAGATCTAAATAATTAGATCACTGATACAATGAGATCTAAAAGAAATAAAATTAATAGAATGATATCTGAAAGATTTGATTAATCAGATCAGAAATAGCTTACCGCTTTGAGGATTTATAATCAGATCTGAAAATTTCCTTTTATTTAGAGATCGTGCCGATAACGTGTTATAAAATAAAGAAAGCAGAAGCCACTAGAAAGAGAACAATTTTATTCATTTAGAGATTAGTAATCCATTTTCATTACATTAACACTTTTATATAAAGGCCTAGGAGCTTGGGATAGAACTAATCCCACGACGTGGGACTAAATACAAAACAGTATATAGCATATTCACAATTTATATTATAACAGTTATAAATGTCATTTAATACGTCAATTAATCTAATTAAAGAGAGAGAAATAAAAGGTTTCTCTCTCTACACGTATAACATCATCTTCCCTTAACTAATTATATACATTAAGAGAAAGAAACAAAAAGTTTCTTCTATAAAAATTTTACACATTGCTTATTTGTTGCATTTATAATTCACTTTTATGAATGTATTTGATGCATTCATCATAGTACATACAAATTTAAATAAAATTTAAACATCCTCTTAACTAAATTAAATAAAATGTGATTTTATTTAAAACTTCATTAGATTGTATCTAGTAACCTTTTAGACTTCCTAGGATCAATAGATCCAAAATAGGGAAAAAATTAAAATCTACATATTTCATCCACTTCCGACTTGTCCGCTTCTAATAACACACAAACGCTCTTTATAGAAAAGTTATGTATTATATTTTAAAATAAACTATATATAAATACATAGGGAGTTTAATTATATATATATATTTAAAAATCCACCATGTATATAAATTAATATATATATATATATATATATATCTTATACTTATATTTTAAAATCAATTTTGTTTTCAAAGCTTTTAGATTATTAATTAATTTAGAAAATTAAAATAATTTTTTTTCTTGCTAAATGATATACACACACACATATATAAAAAACTATTTATAGTACATGTACATACATACATGCATGCATACATACATACATACATACATACATATATATTCATCCAATGTAATAGCATAGACATATGTGGATTCATGATAATATGCGTATAATTTAAAGCACTAAAATGACATGAAAAACATACACACAGATACATACATACATATGTGTATATATATATATAACTTATATAAAACTATTACCTTGCTATGGCCTAGATGTAACACGTTGAAATGTTGAATCAGTCATTCAATTTGTATCTAATACTTCCAAAGAGAGCTATCAGGCTTAAGCACCAATCACTGATGTATTGTTTTTATTTAAAATTTATGTTTAAAGGCTTGAATCAATAGAGGAGTCTAAGGGGGAAATTTAGCTAGAAAATGAGAGAGAGGGAGCCAAAAATAAGAAAATGCGAAAGTCGGGTTAAAGATGTTTAAATAGAGGAGGGTCAGAGGAGCTAAAAGTGGATTTGGATCCACTATTCCCTCTTGCTATTTCAAATTTTTTTAAACCAAATTCAATCCCAATTTCCAACCCCCTACGACCGACCATGCTTTCCATTTTTAGGCCTCCAAATGGCTTTAAGCCCGATCAAACAAATATCCATTCAAATCTAATTTAAACATACATTGATATCGTATATCGATAAGTGTGTATACAACTTTTGTATACGCTCTATTTTTAATATTGATTAGCGCAAAATAAATAAAGTTTTATAATTAATATTTCATAAATATTAATTAATTTATAACAATTATTGAGTTCAATTATATGGTAGTCGGAGTATTCAATATTTCGACCGTGTGACTCTTAGGTGTTAATTCGGTCAGCGATTAGTATTGGACCATTCGAATATTAACGTTCACACGTTATCCTAGCTAGCGCATGACATTATAGCCAATTTTATCACTTACATAGCCCTGGTAAAATCCAATTTTACTTGTTTTAAGCATTACCCAGAAGTGACAATTATTTACACTAATTCTCTTCGTCAAAACTTTATTACATTAGGTCATATAAAATTTGGTAATGGTAAAAATTCCAGTACCATTCATATCCAACTTTATAGTCCAAATAAAATGTCCTTAGTTCAATAATAACAGTTATTATTAACCAAATAGCTCTGACCAGAAACTTTAACTTTGGGTAGACTTCAGTTGATCCTGATACTAACCTCATATAAACGAGGAGACGAATTCTCTATCGAATAGTTTTTCACTTCCAATGCTTCCACTTGACCCAACTATAATCATTCGATAGAGGCCGTGCCATAATTAAGCTATAATCAAAGCAAAGTTTCCACATTGAAGCTCGATAATATTCTCAAGTTGGAGAGAATTGTGTAATATTATTATATCGATAATTTATATTCGACCATAACTGTATTAACCAATAAAAAACTATCGAGTGAGTCATCTCATAGTTATCTAATAACTATCAGTACGTGATCTATTAGTACCCCTTACAACCATGAGTAGTACACTGCCTAACATTTGGACAACATTACGTACTCTACTCTCAATGGATGCATCGATATCCAATCTCAATACATCTTGACTAGAAATATTTAAAATGATGCTTTATTATATTATGATAAATTGCTCATGATTATACCAATTATAATTACTATCACAAAACACACCATTTATGAGTTTTCTGTTAAAAATACTATAAGTAGATAATCGATTAATTACAACACATTATAACTAAGTGTATAACAGAAAGAAAAGTACCTTTAATTTCGAATGAAATTTTATTATAGAGTTAATAATTTGCAATATATTACAGATCTCACCCTAAGGCTTATCCCTAACTTTATCAATCCCTCACTTGCACTTGGGGCTAATTTTGGAATCTCAATCCATCCCTTCGATTAGCTTGACGAGAGCCAACAAAGCTAGACCCTATTTAAATGGATCTGCTATGCTGTCCTTTATATCTACCTTTTATATCATGGCCTCTTTCTTATCAACCTATTCTATAATTAGGTGGAACTTTTGAAGAATATGTTGTGATTTCTTATGTGCTCTAGGCTTCTTTGCAATTTGCATTGTCGTATTATTGTCACCAATGCCATTGGATTCTTCATGTCGAGAATTACTCCTACCTCGCTGAAAAACTTGCGCATGCAGACCGCTTCTTTAGCCGCTTCACTAAGGCCGATGTACTCGACATCCATCATGAAATCAACTAATATTTCCTATTTGGAACTTTTTCAACTAACGGCCTCATCATTAATAGTAAAGACTTAACCCGTGTCGATATCATCGTGAAAGCTATAGTCAATGTACCCCTTCGTACGGAGGTCTTCCTTCTCGTATATCAGGAATAAGTCCCTAGTATTTCTTAAGTACTTTAGTATACACTTTACAACAGTCCAATGCTTTTCTTCAGGATTAGACTGATATTGACTTACGCATCCAAATGCGTATGCCACATCTGGTCAGTACATAGCATATTGTATATTATAGAACCGATTGTTGAAGCATACAATATCCTCTTCATACGCTCTTTCTCCTCATTGGTCCAAGGAGTGTCCTTTTTAGAAAGGACGGTTCCATAGTGCGTTGGAACATTCCATACTTGGAATTCTCCATACTGAACCTTTTAGTATGGTATCTAGATACAAGGATTGGAACAATCCCAATAACAATTTAGATCTATCTTTATAGATCTTTATACCTAGTATATAAGCCGCTTCTCTCAAATCCTTCATGGAGAAGTTATTGGAAAGCCAAGCATTCACTGACTACAATAACAAAACGTTAGTACCATTCAACAGAAGATCATCAACGTATAATAATAAGAATATGATATCATTTCCATGTTCCTTTCGGTATACGCATGCTTCCTTTGTATTTTGATAAAAAACAAACCGTCTGATTATTTTATCAAAACACCTATTTCAACTCCTTGAAGCTTATTTAAGTCCATAAATAGACCTTGACAACTTAGAAGCCTTGTCCTCACTCCCTCTAACCTTGAAATCATTGGGTTGCGATATATAGGTAGTCTCTTCTAAATCACAATTTAAAAATTACGTCTTTACATCCGTTTGCCATGTTTCATAGTCATAGAATGCAGCAATGGATAACGCTATCTAAATGGATTTAAGCACTGTGGCAGGTGAAAAAGTCTCATCATAATCAACATCTTGAATCTAATAAAATCCTTTTGCAATTAGCATAGCCTTATAATCCTCCACTTTTCCATCTGCATTTAGCTTTTTCTTACAAATCCATTTGCAGCTGACGGGTTTTATCCTTTTGGGTACTTTTGACAAAGTTCACACTTTGTTTTGATACATGAATCCATCTTGGATTTCATTGCAACAAGCCAAAACACCATTGTTCTTAACATAGGGTAGACAACCCACACCTTCAAATAATCGAGATGTGGTTTGTTCCCATGCCATATCTCGTATGACACCTTAAGCACAAACTTAGTGGGTAACAAATTCAACATATGCATTGAGATTTCTAGTGCATATCATCAATATGACAGAGGTAACTATTACTTACTCACCGTGGAACAAACCATATCTAATAGGATTCGATTCGTTTGCTCCGAAACACCATTATGTCATGGAATATAAGTTGGAATAACCTAAGGGATAATCCCATTATCTTTTAAGTACCGTTAGAGTTCTTGTCCATATACTCACCTCCTCGACCGATAGTAGTATTTTAATCTTTCGATTCATCCGATTTTCAAGCTCATTCTTATATTCAATAAATTTCTCATAGACATTGGATTTGTTCTTCATAAGATACATGTATCATATTCCTAAGAAATCGTTAGTAAAGGTTACAAAATAAGGACAATTATCTTTAGTAGTTACAGGCATCGGGCCACATACATGACTGTGCACGAGACCCAATATTTCATAAACTCTTCAATTGCTTGTACTAAAGGGGTGCTTGGTCAACTTACCTTTGAGACACGACTCATATGTATTAAATGATTCAGATTCAATGAAGGTAGAAAAATTTTGTTTTTCAATTTGTGCAGTCGTTTTTCACTTACATATCCTATCCTACAATGCCAAAGATAATTTTTATTTATATAGTTCATTCGAAGAATTACTCACAGCACAAATATGATTTGTATTGATCACATAAATGCCCTTATCTAAAATACCATCATGGACTTTATTACCATCCAAAATAATGTTTATAAAATTATCAATACACTAAAAATTATAACTAGTATCAATAAATCTAGACATAGAAATAATCTCAGAAATAAAGTCTTTTACATAGTAGCAATTATTTAATATCAAAACAACTCCACTATGCAAATTTCAACGAAAATCTCCAACTATCATTCAATCTGCTAGAGATCCATCAGCAACTTGAAGCCTCATCTCTCATTTTGCCATATAATACCTGTTCCTAAGCCCCTACAACGAATTAAAGATGTGAGTTTCAGATCCAGTATCTAAATCCAAGATAATTTATTGATTGCAAAATAATTCTGAATCATAAATATATCTGTAGAAGCAGCAGAACCATTATGTTTTTTTGTTCTAACAATCTTTAAGCATTCTGGACAATTTTGTTTTCAGTGACCCTTCTTGTGACAGTGCTGACATTAGCCTTATCGACTAAAGTAGTCTTCATGTTCTTCTTATTAACCCTTTTCTGCTTCGTCGAACCTTTCGAAGATGAAGCATTCCCTTTAAAAGCAAGTACAACCCCTTGATCCTTGGACAAAGATTCGACAGATCTCAACATACTGAGGAGCTCCATGAGACTTACATTCAACCGTTTCATATTATAATTTAATATGAATGGTTCAAACTAGGAAGTAAAGACCAAAATTCAAACCTAATTGCAACCCATTGCCTATGATTACGTCTAACTGAGAAAGTCTATCAATATAGCCTTTCATTATCAGAACATAATCATCCACTTTCTAACCTTTTCTCATTTACATATTAAACAGTTTCTTCATAAGTTTGTACCTTGTAGGATGCGACTGTTTCCTAAATAGAGCTTTGAGGGTATTGAAAATTTCATGGACAAAACGTTTTCGTGCCACCTCTACAATAGCTTGTCTAACATAAACAACACAAAAATTGGGCGATTTCAAGGTCTAAGACTCATTTGCTATAAGCTAATTTTAGTCCGGAGTCTGCAACATCAGTGAGTCCAACATTAGGAGGTTTGGTTATCAATGACCAAAGGCGTTTATTTAATGCAATTTTTATTGCTCTTAGCCAGTCAACGTAGTTAGGTTCGATAAGTGTGTCATTTTTAAAAAACAACTTGGGTGTAGACATTTTTCTACAAATTTTAACTTAGTAGATTAGAACACTTCCATAGTAGATGTTCTTAGAATATTAGTAAGGTTAAACATTACATTACATTTTACTAATAATCTCCTACTAATATTTTATGTTTCTCAAAACCCTAATGACGAAACATGGATATTTTACGAATTCATTATATGTGTTAGGATTTGTATGCCTTAGGATTCTGACCTTGAGGAAAGCTCAGCAAATCATACTCCCATATACGATGAATATCTCTTTATCGGTTGTACCATATACAACTACTAACCTTGTGGCCTTTGTCCTAATCTCATCTTTACCTTGAGAAAAGCACAATAAATAAAGAGGGATTGTTCACTCGTACTACCATTTCACGATGACCTAAGTATAATGCACATACCTTGAGGTAAGCTTAATAAACTTGTGTAGTTATCTTACCTCGTCTATTCTATATATTGATAGTACTACATATAACATCCCTAGCTTAAGGAAAGCTCAACAACTAAGGAGCATGCAAGTAATATGTTGACATATAAATGGAAAAGGATGACTTTATACTAAAGATTCATAAGCTTTAATATATTGAATTAAGTGATATATTTCTTATGAAATACCCTCGTGATTCAAGTATTGAATACATTAGAAATCACAGCATGCGTACTATATGTATGTAATTATCCCTTAAGTCTATTTAGGGTATCCTACTATTCCACCATTATTATACATTCATATTATGTAAGTTTAAATTATTATATAACATTTATATTTTAATTTACTTATACAATAGTCTCATTTATAATATTATATTAATTAAATCTTAATTAATTAACATTTTAATTGATTTATATTATTCAATTTAACATTTAACTTGAATATTTATACTATAACATTTATAGTTACATACACTTATATATGTGTGTGTGTTTTACTATTTCTTAATTAAATTTTAGTTAATATATTTAGTTGAACAATTTTAATAATTTATGATTTTGAAAATTTCTTATACATACATATATGCTTACATCATCTTAAACAATTCAAGGTAATGTAACATATTTCTTCTTAAACAATTCAAAAGATGATTAAAACAAATTTAGACTTTTAAAAATGGATACAAAATAATGGCAGACTAGGGTTCATGCCACCTTTCTTCATCACTCTATTCTTCAATCTTTCCAATATCGTCTTACTACTCTTCACTCAACCCCTAAATTCGACTCTCTAACTTGTTACCTTTCTCAAATTAAAGCGCCATACCTTAGTTTTTCCCTCGCTCCTTCTTCTTATGCTCCATCATTGACTTTTTCACTTTTTGACCCTGGTCCAATGCCTTCCTTGTTAGATTCGGGCTTTCTATCTCCATACCTGGATATTGCTCGCTACAGCTCTTGTATGTTTGACCGATGTCCCGTTGCTTGCCTTGATAGTAGTTGTGGATGGAGCACATGAAGAGTTTGCTGGCCATTTGCTAATTATGATATTTGAAAGTATATGCTCAGTTTGGGGTTGCTTTAGTTGCTGCTGGTTCTATGCAATTAGTTTCCGGTCTAGCGTTTGTTTCTGTTCTTGTTGAAACTTAGCTGCTTGTTGGAAATACTGTGCACACTATTTTGTATTTGCTTTTGGGAATTATGATATGAGAAATATGTTATGAAGTAATAGTGATGTCTTGCAATGGCTGGAATTATTTACTTGATATGCAGCGTTCTTCAGTTGTGGTGGCTGTAGTTGGTAATGGTTGAGGTTATTCTCTAACTGTATAGTAGTGTACCTTAGGGTATCTTTCTTGATATTGGTGTTAGCTTGTATGTAAGTTGTGCATGCAAGTGTGTATGGGAGTGTAAGTTGTTTAGCGTTGCGACCGAACACCTAGTTTAATTGTCATTAAATAGTGGATGGTCCACTTTAAAAACCATAACCGCCGAGGCATCTGTGCTTCACACTTGTAAAATTTTGTAAAGTGGTATGACCATCATAAAACTAGCTTGCCCGTGATAATAATAATAATTTGTTTTGCCTGCAAAAAAAACTGTTTAATTAATTTATTATTCCATTTAATATTTTAAATTTTCTAAATATATTTATTATATTTGTAAAACACTTTGAAAATTATATTATAACACTTACAATATATTTTTATTTAAATTTAAATTTTATATTTAAAATTTTACTTTAATTTCATTTTTTTTTTTGAAAATTAGCCTAAGGTTCAATTCAAATTGGGTTTTTTCTATTAAGAGCAATCTTTTGGCTCACTTCACCTTTCGGGTCAGGTTGGTAGCAAGGTAGAGTAGGGTGATTAATTACTCAAACCCAGCCTATGTCTTAATTTTTTGGACGCCCTACTAAATGGGTAAGCTTAATTAGTTAGCCCTAATATGGCTAATTTAGACCGCATATGCTATTGTGCTCTAATAGTGTTATTGGATTTAGGTTAGCACGAAACGGGTTAAATGGTAGATTTCAAAACTTGTATTCCATTTTGGATCTTTTTGAGCCTATAAAGTATGTATGTATGTATGTATGTATGTATTAAATGGGTAAATCAATATATGTATGTATGTATATGTTTTAATGCGTACGCACACACACACATACCAATATAATATTTACCAAACTAATTTTTTTACTGAAAACCTTGCGATTTCCAAATTGTTTTTTTAATTAAAGAATTTTCATACGAAAATCCTTATAATTTTTCCTTTGAATAACAATTTCAAAACATATACATTATTTTATTAAACATATGTATATATATGTATGTATATGTTATATTTTATAACGTATACACTTTATATAAAAGTCATGTATTATTTTTAAAATAAGTTATATATAAATACACACGGATTTTAATTAAACAAACACACACACACATATACATGTTTTATTTCCGAAAAATCCATCATGTATATAAATAAATTATATATATATATATATATTATATTTATATTATAAAATAAATTTTGTATTAAAAACTTTTAGGTTATTAATTAACTTCGAAAATTAATATAATTTTTTTATTTTTGGTCGATATGCACACATATATAAATTTTTTATTTTTTATTAATACATACATACATATACTTACATATACATATACATTTACATATACATACATACGTATATGTGTGTGTGTATATATATATATATATAAATATTCATCTAATGTTGACAGCATAAACATATGTGGATTCATGATAATATACAGTTTAAAGCGTTAAAATGATATGTTAGACACACACACACACATATATATATATGTGTGTGTGTGTGTGTATTTATATATGCATAAATGTTTATGAAACTATTACCTTGTTATAGCCTAGATGTAACACGTCGAAATGTTGAATCAGTTGACTCCTTGAATCTGTATCTAATACTTCTAGAGAGAGCTACCGGACTAAATGCACCAACCATCGATGTACTATTTTTATTTAAAATTTGTGTTTAAAGACTTAAACCAATGGAGGAGGCTAATGTGGAAGTTTGGCTAAAAAATGAGAGAGGGGGAGGCGAAAATTAGAAAAATTGGTTTAAAGATGTTTAAATAGTGGAGGGTTAGAGGAGCTAAAAGTGGATCTAGATCCACTATCCCCTCTTGCTATTTCAAATATTTTTGAATCAAATTCAACCCCAGTTTCCAACCTTTTATGATCGGCTATACTTGCCCATTTTTGGGCCTCCAAACTGCTTCAAGTCTGATTAGACAAATATGCATTTAAATCTGATTTAAATGCACATCGATACTGTATATTAGTACAAGTGTATACAACTTTTATATACATACTATTTTTAATGCTGATCAACAAAAATCAAATAAACCTTTATGGTTGATATTTCACAAATATTAATTAATTTAATCAATTTATAACAATTATAATTTAGTTAAATCAGTTGATAATTGGAGTACTCAACATTTTGGTTGTGTGACTTTTAAGTGTAAATTTGGCCAGCGATTAGTATCGAACCATTCGAATATTAAAGTTCACACATCACCTTAGCTAGTAGTGTGACACTATAACTAAGTTTATCGCTTAAATTGCTTATGTAAAATCTAATTTTACCTATTTTAAGCGTCACCAAGTAGTGATTACTATTTATATCAGTTCTCTCTATCAAACTATATCACATTAGGACTTATAGAATTTGGTAATGGTCAAAATTGGAGCATCGAACATATTCAACTTTATAGTTGAAACACAAAGTCCTTGGTTCAATAATAACAGTTATTGTTAACCGAACTGTTTTTGCCAGAGACTTTGACTTTGAGTTGACTTCAGTTGACCCTGCTACTAATCTCATATAACCGAGGAGATGAATTCTCTAGTGCATATTGTTTCACTTTCAATACTTCCACTCGATCCAACTATAGTCATTCAATGGACGTTGTGCCACAATTTTACTATGCTCAAAGTCAAGTTTCCATATTGAAGCTTAATAATATTCTTAAGTCAAGAAAATTGTGTAACCGTGACACCCCACCTCTATACCCATACCATCCAAGAGTATCACAGAGTGGTACTGTCGAATAATATGAAGAATGTGGCTATATGGGGTACACACGTGAATACCCTCTTGGACTAACACTGGTATGTATTAAAACATCAAATATAAAGCTCATCAGTACGTACACAATGTCAGGATAAAACAATAAACACGTGTGCCTCCAAGATATAACAATACGCAATATACAGTAAATCACAGAGTCAATTGCAGCGATAATATATAATACATAATACAATAAAGTTATAAGAATACAATACAATTCAATGTCAATTATGTATGTATGTATGTATAGTGAACTAATATCATACAAATATCAGGTAATAATCCTAATATAATACTCATCTAAGGCCCGATAAAATACATGCTGGTCAAGTCATCCATATACCTGAAAAGTCTTAGACTGATTCGAGTATTATAAAATAACACACGTGTCAGACTATATCTAATCATGGATCATAAATAATAATAATAATAGTGTGTACAAGAAATAACAATATGATATTACATTCAAAGATACTATAATCATCAACTAGCATGTCAAGTTAGATAAATAATTATAGAATGTATGTTTCAAATATTAGTATAATACTATAGATATTTATCATGGCATCACGCCTCTTAAATAACTCGATTCTGTATAAAGCAATCGATACTAATATCAAAAGACGTCATCGCCTATATTTTAAATACCTGTTTCTTCGGCCCTCGAAAATCGACACTAATACATTCTCGGTATTCACATGCCGTAATCCAAGTGTCGGAGAGGCCGTTCTTAAAAGGTAAGAAAGAAAGATAGACAAAACAAAATCTTGCTTGAATGGAATAATATGTATTATTGAATAAAATCTTTACAAAGGAAAATTTTAAAATATATAAATCAGAGTCTAACCTAGATTCAGCTTGGACAGTTGTAAACACTTGTCCTTACAAATGCTGAAAAACATTAAACAAAATGAAGCAAAAATAGAATACTTTCATACGTTGGTCTCCAACTCTCCTCTAGAAAATCTAAGCGTATTCAACTAATCCTTAAACTACTCGGATCTGACCTGAGTATAAAAATACTCGAACCAGTCAGGCAAACCAGCGTAAGAAACATGAATATTAAATGATAGTGTTATAGATCAGAGATTAGTGACAAAAAACTTTTGAAAAGAAAGCGTATATCATAAGACCATGCCGGAAATAAACATGGATGAGTTTTTACCTTATGATAACCAAAACATTTTTATCAATCATTCGATATTATTTGTAACAACCCTAAATTTTGTGATTTTTTTTTGTTTATTTTGATTAATCTATTTGAAATTTTGATTTAAGAATTTTATTTTATTTATTATAATGAATAAGTTATGTTATTTTAAATATAAATGTTGATTTTTATGTGAATTATAGTTTCAAACTGGTATAAATTGAATATTTTACTGAAAAGTGAATTTCTGTTCAAAATGGTCAAACTTTAACTTTTAAAACTTCAAATTTAAATTATTTTAATCTTAAATTTTATCTTTTATTATGAAAATAGATGTAATAACTTGAACACTGCTTTTCGTTTCGTTGAAAACGGAGTTAAACAGTAAAAGTTATGTATATTTCAATATTGAGTGCAATTTGTTTATTCTGCAATTTTGTTATTTTAAAATTTATAAATTGTATTTTCTTTGTCATATTTTATTTTAATATGTATAATATGTTATTTTAAGTATATTTTTGTCTTTTAATATTTTTAAAGTGAGGTAGGGATTTTCTTAGAGTTAGTAGTATTTTTCTTGTAATTTCCATGCCCTGTTTTCAATTTTTATACATTTTCTTTAGTTCTTTTTCTATTTTTCTCCAATTTAATTATTTATTTTATTCTATAAATAATAAATATATTATTTTATTTCAAATTTTCACTTCATAATATTTTTAAAATGAAGTGGACATTTTTCCAAGACTAGTAGTGATTTATATGTAATTTCTGGACACTGTTTTGTACTTTTAAGTAATTTCTTTCATTCTTTTTTTATTTTCTTTAAATTTAATTTTTTATTTTCTTATATTTTCACTTGGTTTCGGTTTTTACAAGTATTTTCTGATTCACTTTTATTTTTATTTGATCTTTAGAAAAGGAAAATGCGTTTCATTTCTAGACGTTTCATTTCTAGACGTTTCATTGTCCAAAAACGTTTCAAATGCCATAACCATCTCATTTATTCAATTTGGCTGCTCATTTTCAGTTTCTAGCCATGACTTTCATCCTATTTTCTCACTCAAGAAACCATTCTTTCATTTTATTCATGGCTTCAAACATTTTGGGTAATGTCTTCCTCTTATTTTCTTCCTTTTCTTCCTATTTTCTTATGTATTTTTGCCTTGTTCTCTCCACTCTTTTGCTCGGCCTCCACTCCATAGCCATGGCCACCACCTCCTACACCTCTTCCCTGTCATCATCACCACCTACTCCTCAGATATGAACCATGGTCGAACCCACCATGATGCTAAAATCCAAAAAAATACAACCTATGCCTTGAAAACATGCTAGTTTGAACCTTGTTGCTTCACCACCTCTTTTTTCCACCACCACCACCACCTCTAGCCGCCACCACCACCTCTGACTAGACCACCATACACCACTACAACATCTATCCAGATCTGAACTTGAATGGCCAAGCCAAACCCCTACATGGTCGAGCCTTTTGTTGACCAAAAACCCACCTATTTTGCATAAGCCTCTTCATATTCATGCGTAGTAACTCCTCCACCACTTCAATACCTTGTAGCCATGACTTATAGGACCCAAACCTGAACCAAAGTATGTCCCAACCTGAGCCAAAACATCCCCTAGGCCGTGCAATCAAATGTAGAAAGCAGGGCAAAAGACCGTGTATTCGTATCTCTTTTTATTTCAAAGTTGTTTCAATTTAATGTTGTGTTGAAATGTTAATTTATTTGGTTTTATTTTGGGTTGTAACACAAGTTCTAAGCTTGGATCTCTTCCCACTTGAGCCTATTTTTGTGACATCGTGCCTTATGGAATCCGTCGTGTCATTTGAGTTGATATCTCCAGCACAAAAAGGTGAGTAAATCTCACCAGACTAATATGTACTTATATAACTGATAAACTGACACCATTTGAATCTGTAACTGTTTATCATCATGCTATATCTTCTATATTATTATCATCTGACGTTCACACCTGTTATTACACTTTTTATATCATATGTTATTGTTATTTCATGCTATTCTGTCATTTACATCAGTTATCACAATTGCAAGTTCCCTGTAGACTAGAATCACTATGGGTTGAAATGATACGTACCCGAACAGACTTTAGAATAAGGGAAAAACGTTATGGGCTGAAATGATAGGCCTGAGCGGTTTCCAAAATCATTCATTTTACTTGGGACTGCGGTTTTGAAATGAAGAACCCTGTTTTTCTTTGTAAACTGCGGATTGAAATGATATATATCCGTATCAGTTGACCTAGGCAAGAAAACTATATATAGACCCGTGGTTTATGTAATTTTTTTGAAAATGTTTTTAAATATTTTAAAATGTAAAATTTATAATATTTTGATAATATTTTGATTTAAATTTAATTAAAAATGATTTTGTATAAATATTAGTGATTTTCTATAAATTAAATAATGAATTAAGTAAACGGTAAAGTAGAATTTGAACTATAAGTAAATTTTGGAATTTATGTTTTGTTTTAAAAGGGAAATTATGTAAAGTAAGAAAAATGTAATATTTTGATTTAAAAATGTATTTTTAATTATTTTATAAAAGTAATAATGATTTTTGAATAATTTAAAATGTTAAACAAATGAATGTTTAAGTAAATTTTGAAATATAACTTAAATGTGAAATTTTAATTTTTGTTTTAAAAAAGTGAAATTTTAATTAAGTAAAATTTATGGAAATAAGTTAATTTTTTTGTAAATTTAATCCTAATTGTTAAGTTAATAATTTAATTAAAGAAAAGGAATTTAATACTTGAATTTAAATAAGAAATAATGTTAAAATTTGATTTTGGATGAGATTTAACTTTATAAAAATCATAAAAATAAGAGTATTGAAATGATGATTTTAAAATATGAAATTATATGATGTTTATAAGTTAAATGATTTAAATTAAAGATTAACTGTGTAACGTCCCGAAAATTTTCGACTTTCAAAAATTCAACATCGACACTCACTTTATCGACTGTCGAGAAATCGAAGGCCGGAAACCCGAAATGTTATGGTTTAAGAAAAAGAAAAAGAAGAAGAAGAGAGAAACATGGAGAGAAAAGAGAATAGAGGGAAAAGAAAACAGAGAATAAATAGAAAATAGAACGGGCAGAAAGGAAACAACAAAGAACATCAGAATCTCACAATTCGCAGCGGAACAACATATAATAATAAATGAATAATCTTTAAACAAAGAACTATATCAGTTATTACATTACATCACATTTTAATTACATCATATCATCAGAGTGTACAACAACAAACAACATCAAACAGTGCAGCAGAAAAAGAAATACTATATACTAATGATACGCCATGCCATCCATCTTGCCTCCAGCAACTCCAGAATATCCAGAAAATCCTGATAAACCTAACTCTTAACTGCCCGTGTGGAAATTGGTGGGCACGCAGAGTTTAGGAAGGAAAACAATAAACTCCAAGTCAGTCATGTGACTGGTGTGAGAACTCAAAACAGTTTATTTATCTTTAAAATCAAAATAGAGGAATATTTTTAAAGTCAATTCGCAATGCTTTTAAAAATGAGACTACCATAAGGCCTCCCGCACACACACACAATGCAAACGCAGAATCGGAGGAGATTTCTCCTTATGATAGTCAAAGATGCTTGATACGCATTTAAAAGAACATTTGATATTATTACTAGTGTATAGTGTAGGAAAAATTCATTTCGAAAGTAGAATATAAATCTTAGCCAACATACGACCATTATCGTATGCCTACTATAGCTACCATCCAAACAGTGGTGCACCACCATAAGTGAATGGCAGGTTCTACAACTAATACCGTACAAGATCGTATTGTTTCTTTGGATTTCCAACGAATGATCAGGCCAAGAAACTTCCCATTGCCACATGAGAATGCCTCTGGATGGACATCCCCGAGAACCAAACCGGATCTCTACCAACACAAGGCCGGGTTACCCCTAACTGAGTAACAACTAACCGAATATGCCATCCCCGGTCCTTTGGGACCTTTCACCGAGCGCTCGTAATCAATTCACACAATCATAACAAAGTGTTTTCAACATGAGTAAGTATCTGGGCTCCATACCATGATACCACCCTTTTCCAGAAGGAAATGCACATATCCTAAAGGGCGCTACCCCTCATAACCTTGCTGCTTCTTTCCTGTTTTGACCATTCACGGGGTGTGAGGCTCGACGAAGTCACGTCCACAAAAACATACTTTATACAAAAGCCATGCTTTGGGTCAACAAATGATCATAGAAATGATCACCAGGATAGACGATCAAATAAACAATCCTATCACAAATAATCAACACAATGATCATTTACAGCAACACTCAGCATGTCACATTACCAAATTGGGAATATATCGCTGATAACATTCAACTACATAACCTCTGAGCTCGTACGTCTCAGAGAAGGGTGTTAAGCTAAAAGAATAAATTCTCCGCCACCAACAGAAATATATTTGAAAGAAATCGGCTTTATATCTCAACTTGTAATATCAGACATACAATCCATACAAGTCTGTTCCGGGCTCGAACAAAACCGAAGGCACTTCTTACGAAGCCCTTGCAATCCGGGTATTCACAATCCCGATCGAATTTCCCATCACTTAGGAGATCTCTATACCAGGAGCTACCCAGTGCAGAGACAATCGATAGGTCATCCTATCGCTTTCACAAATACTCGGTCTTCAACACCGATCTTCAATGCAATTCACAACGACGTATCACATATTCGGAATGGGTTATACGACCCCATGGTCCTTTCCCGGTTAACCCGAATAGTGAGCGCTTATTCAAAAAAATAAGTGTGGCATTCACATTCAAACAAATCACATCAATTACCCATTCAAAGGTAAATATTGATAGTCGGTTATTGAACTATCAATGGATATGCACACATCACCAGATTCCAAATAATTTCCCAAATTATTTCTTTTCCAAAATATCTTTACAAGATATATTATTTTCAATACTTCAAAAATAAATCAATATTTATTTTTAAACAAATTCCCCTTTCTTTTATAAATTCCATAGTGAATTTACATTCTAAAATATTCATGAATATATGACTTCAATCATTCATTTCAATTTATCTTCAAAAAGATAAATTCTTAAAATATTCACTTTATATTGGAAAACCTTTCCATACTTACTTATTCATAAGTAATTCACAATTTTTATTTATTTTCAACACTTAGAAAATATTCAATATACTTAAATCGAAATTAAGTATATATTTCATTCTTTAAGGAAATCATTCTCTTAACATATTCATTTGGGCCAAAACGAATGTTACGTAAAACATCGTTACGACAACCCAAAATCACTAGTATAGGGATTCGAAATTAAAATAGATATATAAATCCCAATACTATACAAAACATTTCCTTTCGCAAATCATTTACTATAACAACAGTGTTATAGTCCATTATTTCCTTCTATTTCTCGAAAACGTCTATTTCAACAATGAATGTTGAAATCTATGGTTTCGAATCTCAACACATTTTAAAACATCGTTAGATCGTTTTAATTCAATTTAATACATCACATTCAAAACAATTTCTTTAACATATTATTCACTATTCAAAAACGTGAATATACTATGTTAACAAATTCCATCCTTTTATTCATTTTATTTCAAAGGATTATTCACAGTCAAAAATGTGAATATAACTCCATTAATAGGTTTCAACAATTTACTTATCAAAATAAGTCGTTTACGAATTTATAAAACAACGTTTATAAATTCCATTTATATTTATTTTATAACAACTTCCTTTTATAAATTCCTTTATTAACCTATTCGATTTATAACTCAATTATAAAACAAAGGTTCATATTATAAGTGAAATACTTATAATTTATTTGTTTGCAAAAATCGTTCCTTTGAACTTCATAATTATAAATCTTATGACTTATAAGATTCAATTATTCATCCAAATATATTCTTTAATAATTTCACAAAATTTATAAATCTTACTATTTATAAATTTCATTTATAACTTCACCATTTATAATTTTATGAATTCCATTCATTTACAAAATTCATTTTCACTTCATTCAAACACTTATAAAAACTCGTTTTATAATGTCAATATTTCAATTTATAAATATCCATTTATAAATCTCTTAATATAAATCAATTTATGTTATTCTTTAAAACGTCTTTAAACTCCTTTAAAAACTTCATCATTTTGATTTATAAAATAATAAAATTTTATAAATCCTATATTTAAACTTTTCACAATAAATTCAAAAATCCCGATTTTACTATTTTATAAAATCATTAGCATCATATTCTCAAAAACCAGTTTTTAACTATATTTCTCAAAAATCATAATTTTTATAACATTAAAAATTATAACGTTTATTTATTTAAAATGGATCAATTCAAAAATATTTTATAAACGTTTTCTTTCAAAAATCACTTTAAAAATCATTTTAAAATTCCAAATTTGGTCCAATGATGCTACATACCAAATAGCCAATCACGACAACAACGATATCATATATCGATATGATAGTCAATCAAATATCAAAATATCTGAAATCAAATAAAAACTGTTGAGGAATCCAGTTGGATCCCTCCAACCTGTTTTCCTGCATCCACAAACATTAGCACAATACCAATTCCGCTCCAGTACGGAATTATCGCGGTATATGGGATTTTAAATATTATCCGCTTAATAGACGGCGCAATAGGGTCTCATCCGCTAAACAAATAAATGCGGGAAATCAATAACTCCAATATATACATATGCCAATATATATATATTGCTACTATATATATAATACCAATTTCACTGTTTATGAAATATTCGCGGTATATGTTTTTAATAAATAACATCCGCTTACTAACGGCGCATAATGTCTATTTTAACAATCAATAGATAACAATCATCATTTAAACATGCATTCAAATATTTTAAATCTAACTATTTAAAATAAAATCGAAACTGATTCGATTGAGTGAGAAGTTCTCACCTTGATTTCAATTTCGTTTTAGCGATTTATTTCGAATACGTTTAATTTTACCCAAAATTCTCACTAATTCCAAACGACTCCAATCCAATTTCATCGCGTAGTGCTCGTCCATACGATTCCAATGCAACTGGTTTCGCGCGTTTTCGACATCGTATGAAAAAGTTATGAATTTTTAAAGTTTTACGAATCTTTTTATAACAATTTTTATAACATAAATTTTTATTTTTAAAATCTAAGTAAATATCGGCCGTTGATCCTTACCCCCCCTTCATCAGGCCGCATACCCCCTTCTCCCTCTCACATTCTTCTCCTGTAACCATAGCCGCACACTCAAACCCATCATCATAAACTAGGTTTTAATTTTTCGATCACCACACTCAATTTGAACACGATCGGAGACCAGGGTTTTGAAGCCCCTCGCACAAGCTACACTCGGCCATAAGCTCATAGAGCTCGGCCCCCTCCTCCTCTTCGAGTTGCGTGCGCAACTGGCCACGGTCGGCCCCCCTAGACGCCACCACGTCGCTCCATATTTGATCATGACCGTTGAACTTCAAGCTCTCGTCGTGCTCTACCACTTCCTAGTTGGAAGTTTTCTCTAATTGTTAGTGGATTGGAAGAAATCGAGGAAAAAATGAGATCAATTTCTGGCCGTGGGTTTGGTATATGGAAGCTAGGGTTTGCAAATTCTTTTTTTTTCTTCTAATTTATGAAAGGTAGGGGCTATTTATAAGGAATTTTCGAATACTATTCATCCCGGAAATTCCGAACTCCGATTTACGCGCCGTAACCAGCGTTTCTAGGGTTTACCCCGCGTTCCGGACACAATAGAACAGGTTTCGAAAGCTAATTCGGACATCTGTGCGAGTTATGGCAATAAACGTTCAATTTAAATTAAACCGATTTAAGCGATTTTCTAGGCGTTTTAATTCGTACCGGACAAACGGTAAATCCAATTAACACGAAATTTGAAACCTTACAATAATATCACATTACGGATCCGATGAAACTGGTTTCGTCGAAATCCGAGACTTTTTGAAAAATGGCTATTTTAACTCGCCAAATTAATATTAAAAATAAATCGATGCGTTTCGAGCTGCCACGATCAAACGATAACTCCGATTGATACGAAAATTGAAATCCGGTAATAACTAACTATTACGGATCCAATGGAAATGTTTTCGTTCAATTCTGAGACTGTTCAAAAATTGACTATTTTCACTAGTCGATTTTAATATTAAAATATTCAATTTTCACAAATTAACTCTTAATTCGATTTTAAAAGTTCTAAAATATCGTTCTAACTTCCATATGATAAAATAAAATTTTACAAATCATTTTCAATCATATTTAACTAAATTTTCAATTATTTCCATAATTTAACATATTAAATTATCGATTAAATTATCCAATTAAATCCAATAATTCAAATAAAAATTTATTCGACTTATAAATTCACTTCTTAATATTTAAAATAAATTAAATATCCAAATTTAAATTAATAAAAATTCTGGGTCGTTACAATCTTCCCCCCTTAAAAGAATTTCGTCCTCGAAATTATTAAGTAAGAAAAGTTACAGAATTTATTAACTTTCCAAAATCCATAGTCAACTTCTTACAATAACTTACTAAGTTTTCAAATCATACTTAGTTATTTTTTTCAAAAACAACTACTATTGTTTAACTTTCAATTCCAAAATCAAAGTTAAAGTTTTCTTCAAATTTTTCTAACGCCTTAAATTTTCGGAAAAAATCGCCATAGTCTCCTTTGCGCGGCTCGATCCGGAAAAGAAAAAAAAAATGACAGTATATATATCACAAATATACATCTCATCAAGTAATGAGGCATCCCGAAGGGAAAAAGTATAAAAGTACGGTATGTAATCCGAGATATGTACCTTATATTTTATTAGCAAGCATATACGGCTAATATAGCGCGAAAGCGAGCTCCAAATGCGAAGCAAACGCGATCCGCACCTACTAAACACTCAACAAACAACATGAGGACATGTATGTAGACAATAGTATCAATATACAACATATAGCAACATAATAACTATATATGTCAACATAGCAAATGTAGTAAAAGCAATATATTCAACCATCAACCATCTATCATCCATAACCAATAAATATTCATTCTTATTCTCATTAATATTCAATGAAATAGGTTTTCAATTTAAATCACATTTGATTTATTAACAGTGGATGTTTTTACTAACATTCATTTTCAATTAGTTTATATTTACTAATTCATATTCAAGTTGGTTCACTTCCAAATCAAATTCAATTCTATTTAAATTTATTTACTTCTAATTTGAATTCAATTACATAGCTTTCAATTTCATTAACTCTTAATGAGTTATATAAAATCAACTAACAATCATATATCAACCAATGTATATTAATTTCAACCAAATTCCTTTGCTTTTCAATTGGTTTAATTAATTGATTTTCATTCAACTATTCAACTTTCCAATAACATTAGATTTTAATGAATTACACTTACATTCATTATTTCATATCAATTATTCACGTTCAATTGATTAACATTCAATCCATTAATTCAATTCAATTCAATTTCTAAAGTTGAAATTCATTTATAAAACTCAAGTTCACATTTATCACTTAACTTTAATAATTTACTTTGATACTAATATCAACTTCATTCAACATCTTTTAAGTTATATTTCATTTCATAAACATCACTTGTTTTTACTTAACTTAAATTCCAACTTATAAATCAATTCAGATTTCAATTCTAGAGTAAATTTCCATTTAACTTAAGAGTAAATTCATTTTTTATTTATAACTCATATTCATAAATATATTCATATAGTTTCACTTCTCATATATATAAGTTTATTTCACAATTGCAAATCACTTTAATTATAATTCAATTCTTATAATTCATTTTACTTATACAATTCTTCTTTTACTTAGATTATTCAAACATCTAAACAATCAACTTATATACACTTTAATAATTCTAAAAAATTATTTCTTTATATATATAAATATAATCAAGGTAAAATTATTTCATTTACCCAATTTTAAAACAATATTGTGTCGAACTGTTCTGTACAAGTGTTTAGAGATCCCTATCAACAACGTAAATTACTCGTATTAACCAGAATCTATATACCACTCAACAAACCAATCATCACAATATAAAACAATTTTATATTCACTAACAAATACGCTCTCATAGCTATTATTACACTCAAAATCATTCTAGAGTACTGCTGACTCTATCTCTAATGAGTAATACCCAACAGAACCATGGTTGTCGCTTAACCAACAGCTCTGATACCAAATGTAACGTCCCGAAAATTTTCGACTTTCAAAAATTCAACATCGACACTCACTTTATCGACTGTCGAGAAATCGAAGGCCGGAAACCCGAAATGTTATGGTTTAAGAAAAAGAAAAAGAAGAAGAAGAGAGAAACATGGAGAGAAAAGAGAATAGAGGGAAAAGAAAACAGAGAATAAATAGAAAATAGAACGGACAGAAAGGAAACAACAAAGAACATCAGAATCTCACAATTCGCAGCGGAACAACATATAATAATAAATGAATAATCTTTAAACAAAGAACTATATCAGTTATTACATTACATCACATTTTAATTACATCATATCATCAGAGTGTACAACAACAAACAACATCAAACAGTGCAGCGGAAAAAGAAATACTATATACTAATGATATGCCATGCCATCCATCTTGCCTCCAGCAACTCCAGAATATCCAGAAAATCCCGATAAACCTAACTCTTAACTGCCCGTGTGGAAATTGGTGGGCACCCAGAGTTTAGGAAGGAATACAATAAACTCCAAGTCAGTCATGTGACTGGTGTGAGAACTCAAAATAGTTTATTTATCTTTAAAATCAAAATAGAGGAATATTTTTAAAGTCAATTCGCAATGCTTTTAAAAATGAGACTACCATAAGGCCTCCCGCACACACACACAATGCAAACGCAGAATCGGAGGAGATTTCTCCTTATGATAGTCAAAGATGCTTGATACACATTCAAAAGAACATTTGATATTATTACTAGTGTATAGTGTAGGAAAAATTCATTTCGAAAGTAGAATATAAATCTTAGCCAACATACGACCATTATCGTATGCCTACTATAGCTACCATCCAAACAGTGGGGCGCCACCATAAGTGAATGGCAGGTTCTACAACTAATACCGTACAAGATCGTATTGTTTCTTTGGATTTCCAACGAATGATCAGGCCAAGGAACTTCCCATTGCCACATAAGAATGCCTCTGGATGGACATCCCCGAGAACCAAATCGGATCTCTACCAACACAAGGCCGGGTTACCCCTAACTGAGTAACAACTGACCGAATATGCCATCCCCCGGTCCTTTGGGACCTTTCACCGAGCGCTCGTAATCAATTCACACAATCATAACAAAGTGTTTTCAACATGAGTAAGTATCTGGGCTCCATACCATGATACCACCCTTTTCCAGAAGGAAATGCACATATCCTAAAGGGCGCTACCCCTCATAACCTTGCTGCTTCTTTCCTGTTTTGACCATTCACGGGGTGTGAGGCTCGACGAAGTCACGTCCACAAAAACATACTTTATACAAAAGCCATGCTTTGGGTCAACAAATGATCATAGAAATGATCACCAGGATAGACGATCAAATAAACGATCCTATCACAAATAATCAACACAATGATCATTTACAGCAACACTCAGCATGTCACATTACCAAATTGGGAATATATCGCTGATAACATTCAACTACATAACCTCTGAGCTCGTACGTCTCAGAGAAGGGTGTTAAGCTAAAAGAATAAATTCTCCGCCACCAACAGAAATATATTTGAAAGAAATCGGCTTTATATCTCAACTTGTAATGTCAGACATACAATCCATACAAGTCTGTTCCGGGCTCGAACAAAACCGAAGGCACTTCTTACGAAGCCCTTGCAATTCGGGTATTCACAATCCCGATCGAATTTCCCATCACTTAGGAGATCTCTATACCAGGAGCTACCCAGTGCAGAGACAATCGATAGGTCATCCTATCGCTTTCACAAATACTCGGTCTTCAACACCGATCTTCAATGCAATTCACAACGACGTATCACATATTCGGAATGGGTTATACGACCCCATGGTCCTTTCCCGGTTAACCCGAATAGTGAGCGCTTATTCAAAAAAATAAGTGTGGCATTCACATTCAAACAAATCACATCAATTACCCATTCAAAGGTAAATATTGATAGTCGGTTATTGAACTATCAATGGATATGCACACATCACCAGATTCCAAATAATTTCCCAAATTATTTCTTTTCCAAAATATCTTTACAAGATATATTATTTTCAATACTTCAAAAATAAATCAATATTTATATTTAAACAAATTCCCCTTTCTTTTATAAATTCCATAGTGAATTTACATTCTAAAATATTCATGAATATATGACTTCAATTATTCATTTCAATTTATCTTCAAAAAGATAAATTCTTAAAATATTCACTTTATATTGGAAAACCTTTCCATACTTACTTATTCATAAGTAATTCACAATTTTTATTTATTTTCAACACTTAGAAAATATTCAATATACTTAAATCGAAATTAAGTATATATTTCATTCTTTAAGGAAATCATTCTCTTAACATATTCATTTGGGCCAAAACGAATGTTACGTAAAACATCGTTACGACAACCCAAAATCACTAGTATAGGGATTCGAAATTAAAATAGATATATAAATTCCAATACTATACAAAACATTTCCTTTCGCAAATCATTTACTATAACAACAGTGTTATAATCCATTATTTCCTTCTATTTCTCGAAAACGTCTATTTCAACAATGAATGTTGAAATCTATGGTTTCGAATCTCAACACATTTTAAAACATCGTTAGATCGTTTTAATTCAATTTAAGACATCACATTCAAAACAATTTCTTTAACATATTATTCACTATTCAAAAACGTGAATATACTATGTTAACAAATTCCATCCTTTTATTCATTTTATTTCAAAGGATTATTCACAGTCAAAAATGTGAATATAACTCCATTAATAGGCTTCAACAATTTACTTATCAAAATAAGTCGTTTACGAATTTATAAAACAACGTTTATAAATTCCATTTATATTTATTTTATAACAACTTCCTTTTATAAATTCCTTTATTAACCTATTCGATTTATAACTCAATTATAAAACAAAGGTTCATATTATAAGTGAAATACTTATAATTTATTTGTTTGCAAAAATCGTTCCTTTGAACTTCATAATTATAAATCTTATGACTTATAAGATTCAATTATTCATCCAAATATATTCTTTAATAATTTCACAAAATTTATAAATCTTACTATTTATAAATTTCATTTATAACTTCACCATTTATAATTTTATGAATTCCATTCATTTACAAAATTCATTTTCACTTCATTCAAACACTTATAAAAACTCGTTTTATAATGTCAATATTTCAATTTATAAATATCCATTTATAAATCTCTTAATATAAATCAATATATGTTATTCTTTAAAACGTCTTTAAACTCCTTTAAAAACTTCATCATTTTGATTTATAAAATAATAAAATTTTATAAATCCTATATTTAAACTTTTCACAATAAATTCAAAAATCCCGATTTTACTATTTTATAAAATCATTAGCATCATATTCTCAAAAACCAGTTTTTAACTATATTTCTCAAAAATCATAATTTTTATAACATTAAAAATTATAACGTTTATTTATTTAAAATGGATCAATTCAAAAATATTTTATAAACGTTTTCTTTCAAAAATCACTTTAAAAATCATTTTAAAATTCCAAATTTGGTCCAATGATGCTACATACCAAATAGCCAATCACGACAACAACGATATCATATATCGATATGATAGTCAATCAAATATCAAAATATCTGAAATCAAATAAAAACTGTTGAGGAATCCAGTTGGATCCCTCCAACCTGTTTTCCTGCATCCACAAACATTAGCACAATACCAATTCCGCTCCAGTACGGAATTATCGCGGTATATGGGATTTTAAATATTATCCGCTTAATAGACGGCGCAATAGGGTCTCATCCGCTAAACAAATAAATGCGGGAAATCAATAACTCCAATATATACATATGCCAATATATATATTGCTACTATATATATAATACCAATTTCACTGTTTATGAAATATTCGCGGTATATGTTTTTAATAAATAACATCCGCTTACTAACGGCGCATAATGTCTATTTTAACAATCAATAGATAACAATCATCATTCAAACATGCATTCAAATATTTTAAATCTAACTATTTAAAATAAAATCGAAACTGATTCGATTGAGTGAGAAGTTCTCACCTTGATTTCAATTTCGTTTTAGCGATTTATTTCGAATAAAATTAAACGGACGTTTAATTTTACCCAAAATTCTCACTAACTCCAAACGACTCCAATCCAATTTCATCGCGTAGTGCTCGTCCATACGATTCCAACGCAACTGGTTTCGCGCGTTTTCGACCTCGTATGAAAAAGTTATGAATTTTTAAAGTTTTACGAATCTTTTTATAACAATTTTTATAACGTAAATTTTTATTTTTAAAATCTAAGTAAATATCGGCCGTTGATCCTTACCCCCCCTTCATCAGACTGCATACCCCCTTCTCCCTCTCACGTTCTTCTCCTGTAACCATAGCCGCACACTCAAACCCATCATCATAAACTAGGTTTTAATTTTTCGATCACCACACTCAATTTGAACACGATCGGAGACCAGGGTTTTGAAGCCCCTCGCACAAGCTACACTCGGCCATAAGCTCATAGAGCTCGGCCCCCTCCTCCTCTTCGAGTTGCGTGCGCAACTGGCCACGGTCGGCCCCCCCTAGACGCCACCACGTCGCTCCATATTTGATCATGACCGTTGAACTTCAAGCTCTCGTCGTGCTCTACCACTTCCTAGTTGGAAGTTTTCTCTAATTGTTAGTGGATTGGAAGAAATCGAGGAAAAAATGAGATCAATTTCTGGCCGTGGGTTTGGTATATGGCGGCTAGGGTTTGCAAATTCTTTTTTTTTTCTTTTCTAATTTATGAAAGGTAGGGGCTATTTATAAGGAATTTTCGAACACTATTCATCCCGGAAATTCCGAACTCCGATTTACGCGCCGTAACCAGCGTTTCTAGGGTTTACCCCGCGTTCTGGACACAATGGAACAGGTTTCGAAAGCTAATTCGGACATCTGTGCGAGTTATGGCAATAAACGTTCAATTTAAATTAAACCGATTTAAGCGATTTTCTAGGCGTTTTAATTCGTACCGGACAAACGGTAAATCCAATTAACACGAAATTTGAAACCTTACAATAATATCACATTACGGATCCGATGAAACTGGTTTCGTCGAAATCCGAGACTTTTTGAAAAATGGCTATTTTAACTCGCCAAATTAATATTAAAAATAAATCGATGCGTTTCGAGCTGCCACGATCAAACGATAACTCCGATTGACACGAAAATTAAAATCCGGTAATAACTAACTATTACGGATCCAATGGAACTTGTTTCGTTCAATTCTGAGACTGTTCAAAAATTAACTATTTTCACTAGTCGATTTTAATATTAAAATATTCAGTTTTCACAAATTAACTCTTAATTCGATTTTAAAAGTTCTAAAATATCGTTCTAACTTCCATGTGATAAAATAAAATTTTACAAATCATTTTCAATCATATTTAACTAAATTTTCAATTATTTCCATAATTTAACATATTAAATTATCGATTAAATTATCCAATTAAATCCAATAATTCAAATAAAAATTTATTCGACTTATAAATTCACTTCTTAATATTCAAAATAAATTAAATATCCAAATTTAAATTAATAAAAATTCTGGGTCGTTACAAACTGTTGGTGAAATTTGTATTTAAACCTTGAATTTGATTTAACAGCATTTTTGAAGTGTAATGTAAAGGATATTACAGCATTTTGTAAATACTGTAGTTGTTTTAAATGAACTAAAAATTTAATTTGAAATAAAGGCTATTATAGCACATTGTAAGTGCTATAGTGGTTGAACTTAACATTTAAAGTTTATTTGAAATTTAAAGAAAATCTATTACAGCACTTAAATGCTGTATTTTGTTAAATGAACTGTTTTAAACTATAACTTTACATAGCATTTTTAAGTGCCATGGAAACTGAATTTTATTATTTTATTAAATTTTAATGAGATTAATCTTTGGAATAAGATTTAAATTTTTGGAAATTAAATATTTAACTATTAAATATAAGGAATTGACTTTATTATTTTTATGAAAAGATTTAATCTTTAAATATAAACTCCTTTGAAAATGTAAGTTAGAAATGGTGATTAATTTCTAAATAAAATGAATGGTTTTAAATGGTATTTAAATGAATTAAAAATGAATGATGTTTGAATAATACTTTGATATTTTGATATTTTGAAATGATATTTGTTGATTTATTTAAGTTATTTGATAGATGAATATTTAAAATATATATATTATTTGAGTTTACTTAAATAATATTTGATTTATGAAATGTGAGATATTAAAGATTTGAAATAAAATGGTTTTTTTTGAAGTATAACTATCATTGAAATGATATTTTGATATATTAAAATGATTTGAAATGAAGTTTTGAAAGATATGATACTCTGATATTAAAAATGTTTTGGAAATGAAGTTTTGAAAGATATGATATTTTGATATTGAAAATGTTTTGAAATGAAATTTTGAAAGATATGATATTTTGATATTGAAAATGTTTTGAAATGAAGTTTTGAAAGATATGATATTTTGATAATAAAATGTTTTAAAAATTGAGTTTTGAAAGATATGATATTTTGATAATAAAATGATTTGAAAGGAAGTTTTGAAAGGATATGATAATTTAATATATTGAAATGGTTAGAAATGACTTGATATTTATTTTGATAAATATTTGAATTTTAAAGATATGGTATGTTGATATATTGAAATGGTTTTGGAAATGATTTAATCTTTATTTTGACAAAGATTTAGATTGAAAAGGATATTTTATTTTGAAGTATAAAATATTGTTTTAAAGTTATAACCACGGGTTATAATAACGATTGGTTGGCAAAGAGACCGGGATCGGATATGGGCATACTCTCTGTCGATACCGAAAACCACTTTGGCAACTGTGTACGCGGTGCAGATTCCAGAACGAAGTAGGTTGGTTGGCGAACGCTACTGGAATGAAGCAAGAGAACGCTGATGGATGGCCTAATTATGACTAAAACAGGAGCTATACCGGACTACACAAAGGGTCGCACCCTTTCATCGAGCATGCTTCTTCGGAAACCATTCTATTAATTTTGTGATTCGATATGGTGGCGCCACTTTGATTCGGGGTATTGCTCGAGGTGGGCGGAAGCTGCTGGCTAGCCGTCACCACCGGTCCGGGAGTGCAAACGGTGTATCCACCCTGGCATTGCCTCGCGTGCCTTGTCATATGTTCCTTATATCGAGCCCACTACGTTTTTGGTTTAAAGATCCGACCGCGTTAAGGTTCACCATCCCCTTAACGCTATTTTCTATATGATTATACTTTACTGATTAGACATTACTGTATATAGGCAATATACTACATAGTAAATAGTTTAACGGATCCTTAAAGGATGGGCGGTCCCAAGCATCTTTTAAGTTACTTGTACTTTTACTACAGTTCACTTGAGTTGGTTTACATTGTATAAGTATGTATGTCCTGACTCGAGTGTTTGTATTTTTTATTTATGCTCGGGTCAGCCTGAGTATTCACAGATTTGGATTTCCACTTTCTGGAGATTGGAATCGCTGGAGATTATCTGCTTATCTAGTCTTATCTATTTCGGTGCTGTTGTTGTATTCAGCTTGTACTTAGTTATCATATTGAAACTTTGTTGTATTTTATTTAACTCTGATATATTTATATAGTAGCTTCATGAACTACTATCTCTTTTACTTCCGCTGCATTATTAAATACTCTGTGTCTGTGATCTGTGATTTTTATTTACTGTATATTCTGAGATTTGCCAAATTTTATTTACAACGCGGTATTTTGAGCAATTCAATTCCGGCATGAGTGTCTACCTATACACTTATAATGGATGCGAATGGTTGAAAATATCGGGTCGTTACAGTTGGTATCAGAGCTTTGGTAGCTCTAGGCAAAACTCAGCATATAGAGTGAATGTATTTACAGAATCACTTTCATTCGAGTTTAAATCTCTTCCTTTTGACTCGATTCCTTTGAATTTTGGAACGTTCCCTACGGTTCCAAAATCCATTCGTATCCCTCACTATTCATTTTCTTTTGACTCTGGAGTATTCCATAACTCCGCTTCGAATGATCTTTTTAGTGAGTCGGCAGTCACGCCAATTTCAAATTGAATTGAAAAAAAGGGTGAAACTCCCTTGCAATTAGCATCGATTCACCAGAGATTTATATCTATCCTTGGTTTAGATGCTAATATCTTTTGTTATTCCAAACTGTAACTCTTGAGATCGAATGTAGATTTACCCCAGAAAAATCCATATCGATCTTATTCTTTAAGTCACGGTTGACCCAGTTAAGGTTGCCCGTGATTTATTTAAGCTTACCCACCTCCCTATTTTGTTGCTTAATCATCTTGTCTTTTGTTTCCAACCTTTCTTCAAACATTTTGAATTATACTTGTAAATCTATGTTTTGTTTATATATTGTGTTGGTTGAGTTGTTGATATAGATTTGGGTTTCCGATCGATTCGTCTGATCAACGCTATCGATAAGATTTCCAAAACACTTTGACAGAACGAACAAACACAATATTATTTTAAAATTTGGTTAATGAAATAAATTTTGATATATAAGTAAATTTATGGAACTTAATAAATTGATTATTTGTAGTGATAATAATTGATTTATAATTTATTGTTCTATAAATGAATTTATAAATAGTTGTTTATAAATTGATTTGGGAACTGAAATGAATTCAGAACAAGAAATTTGAGAATTTAATTTCTGATGGTTTCAAACCTTGTGTTTAAAGTTTTAAAATGTTATCTTATTTAAAGTATTTTTGAATAGAAATTTGTTTTCAAAGAATTTTAAAAGTTTTTTTTAAAAAATAGCGCTCTTCTCTTTGTCGCTGGAAAATAACTTCGATGATGACCGCGGCATCATCGACATTCATTTTCGAGTTTCGAAATGAAGAGACCGCCCTATAGTCTTGCTACAGCTTTGTTTTGGGAAATCAAATTGATTTGAATTTCTAAAATATGACTTGATTTATAATATATATAGACATATGATTTAAATTGCTTTGATAAGTTATGTACATACATTTATTTATCTTTAAATGGTTTGAAGAAATCGGAAATTTAATTCTTAAATTCAATTATAAAAAGAAAATCAAAATTTTGAATGAGTATTCAAGGATGAAATGATTTAATTGGAAAGTTTTATTTGTATAATACAATTGCATTCAAATATAACTTACCTTAATTTCAGAAGTTAACAATATAATTGGATAATATTCAATATAAAAAGATTTTATAAATAAAATTTGAGTGGTTATAATAAATGTTATACACTTAAATTTTAATTATAACATGATTAGCAGAGGTAAATATAATAAAGGGTAATTGAATAACTTACAATAAAATAATGTTAAAAGAACTAAGAATAAAAGAAAGCAGTTATAATAAGTGTAAGTGTATTTAACATAAGTGATAAATATATTGAGAGGAATAAATTTAATTTTAATCAGGAATAAAGAAGAATAAAATTACTAAGTACATTGTGAGTGTAATAAATGAATATTTTTCAAACCCATGGTTTTAACAAATTGTTAATTTAAGATGATTGGATAATAAGATAATGAAATTTGAGATGGTTAAGATTTATTTAACTTGTGTAAATATTTATTCTCTATTTAAGTTGAAATTTCCATGCTTTCAAATTTATTTCCTTATTTTGTTTTTCAAACTATCTTTTGGTTGTCCTTATCATCCTTATCTTGCTATAGACTGGTATAGGCATCTTTCCATAATCTTTTGATTTAGAAATCTTTCTATAATCTTTGAAAATCTTTGGTACTCATTTTGAATCTATTTTTGTGTGCTTGTGTTCTTGATTTTGGAGAATCTTGGAAAGATCATCTCCACCTTGTTAAACTTACCTATAACAACAGTTATCGGGTATAATTTCAATCTTCATGTCATCTTATCTTAATCCTATTTCACTCTATCTTTTTCTGTGCTTTCCCATACCTCATTCCTTTTCGGGGACGAAAAGTTTTGAGTGGGGGAGAGTGTAACAACCTTGAATTTTGTGATTTTTTTGTTTATTTTGATTATTCTATTTGAAATTTTGATTTAAGAATTTTATTTTATTTAATGAATAAGTTATGTTGTTTTAAATATAAAGGTTGATTTTTACGTGAATTATAGTTTCAAACTTGTATAAATTGAATATTTTACTGAAAAGTGAATTTCTGTTCAAACTGGTCAAACTTTGACTTTTAAAACTTCAAATTTAAATTACTTTAAATCTTAAAATTAATCTTTTATTATGAAAATAGATGTAATAAATTGAACACTGCTTTTTGTTTCGTTGAAAACGGAGTTAAATAGTAAAAGTTATGTATATTTCAATATTGAGTGCAATTTGTTTATTCTGCAATTTTGTTATTTTAAATTTTATAAATTATATTTTCTTTATCATATTTTATTTTAATATGTATTAATATGTTATTTTATGTATATTTTTGTATTTTAATATTTTCAAAGGGAGGTAGGGATTTTTTTAGAGTTAGTAGTATTTTTCTTGTAATTTTCATGCTATGTTTTCAATTTTTATACATTTTCTTTAGTTCTTTTTCTATTTTTCTCCAATTTAATTATTTATTTTATTCTAGAAATGATAAATTATTTTATTTCAAATTTTTCACTTCGTAATATTTTTAAAATGAAGTGGACATTTTTCCAAGACTAGTAGTGATTTATATGCAATTTCTGAACACTGTTTTGTATTTTTAAGTAATTTCTTTCATCCTTTTTTTATTTTCTTTAAATTTAATTTTTTATTTTCTTATGTTTTCACTTGGTTTCGGTTTTTACAAGTATTTTCTGATTCACTTTTGTTTTTATTTGATCTATAGAAAAGGAAAATGCGTTTCATTTCTAGACGTTTCATTTCTAGACGTTTCATTGTCGAAAAACGTTTCAAATGCCATAACCATCTCATTTATTCATTTTGGCTGCTCATTTTCAGTTTCTAGCCGTGACTTTCATCCTATTTCTCACTCAAGAAACCATTCTTTCATTTTATTCATGGCTTCAAACATTTTGGGTAATGTCTTCCTCTTATTTTCTTCCTTTTCTTCATGTTTTCTTATGTATTTTTGCCTTGTTCTCTCCACTCTTTTGCTCGGCCTCCACTCCATAGACATGGCCACCACCTCCTACACCTCTTCCCTGCCATCATCACCATCTACTCCTCAGATCTGAACCATGGTCGAACCAACCATGATGCTAAAATCCAAAAAAATACAACGCCTTGAAAACATGCTAGTTTGAGCCTTGTTGCTTCACCACCTCTTTTTTCCACCACCACCACCACCTCTAGCCGCCACCACCACCTCTGACCAGACCACCACACACCACTACAACATCTATCCAGATCTGAACTTGAATGGCCAAGCCAAACCCCAACATGGTCGTGTTGATTCATGAGTTTTGATTCATGACACAAGCTTCAGAGATCATACGACGAGAATACTATACGAAAGCGACAAAAAGAGAATAAGTGTATATTATGCACTACAAAGGAGACAGGACTACAATCCAGAGATTAGTTTGAATATTTTAATGCATTGAGTTTTGGAATATTGTTAAAATCATTCCTCAAGTAGTCACACACATACTCTAATTGATTTATATTAAGATTATACATAAATTAGTGTATACTGTGCAATTGACAACAGGTCGGCTGATCGACCAGAAACCTCGGTCGACAGACTTTGTATCAAGTGCACAGATATACATTATTCTGTATACGTTTTTAAATCTCAGCTGATCAACCAGTTTTTTAGGTCGACCGACCTGAACATAACGGCTAGTTTTCCTGAAGAGTTGCGATTGATCATGAAGAGGAATGTCCCTCAATTCAAGAGATACGGACACAACTTTTGATTGAAACTCTTCATGAAAGATTATAACTATTCTACAACTATATAAACATGTTCAAATCACTTCTACAATCACCGATTCTGTTATATATTTATGAAATCTATTCTCTATTTATTTCTGCAAATAAAAGCATTCATTCTCAATCAATATCTCTAGAATCTCTGAATTAATTTATATACTTCGATTCTACAAGATTATCTTCCTTCTAAATCTTTACATACACTACATATTCTTGAGGATTTCATTATAATTGTACTATCAAAAGACAATTCGTGTTATTCAGAACACACTCGTCAACAAAGTATTTGTATTAAGTTGAAGTCCTCTTCGACTGTTGAGGCGGAAAAATTCCTGTTCGGCTGCTCAAGTGTGATATACCTATTCCTCCGGGTTAAGTGAGGGGTTTAGTCTAAATCCAGAGGATATTCTGGGACTGGACGTAGAACGGAAAGTTCGAACCAGTATAAAAATTCCTGGTGTGCTTACTTTAATTTTTATTTTACTGCTATTATCAGTTTCCGCATTTATATATTATATTACACGATCCTTAGTACTGCACGTACACTTTCATTTGGTACCAGAGCAAGGATTCCTATAACCGTTACAAAGTTATTTGATATTTATTTCTAGTAATATGGCAACGACACAAACTAACAATGTTAACACTAACACTAATACTAGTTTCACAGAGGGTCAATCAACTTCACGACCTCTACTTTTTAATGGGTTAAATTATAATTATTGGTCAACTAGAATGAGAATCTATATGCAATCTAGTGGTTTTGATATCTGGAATATTTTACAAAGAGAGTATATAACTCCTACTGGAGAATACTCAACTTGGAGTAACACACAAAAACTAGATGCTACATCAAATGCAAAGGCTATGAATATTTTATTTTGTGCATTAGATAGAAATGAATTCAATAGAGTTAGCACGTGCACTTCTGGTTATGAAATATGGAGAACACTTAAGATAACACATGAGGGAACGAACAAAGTTAAATTAAGCAAAATTTCTATGTTGAAAAATCAATTTGAAAATATCGAAATGAGGCCAAACGAATCTATAAATGATATGTACTCTAGATTTCAGGATATTCATCATGCTCTACTATCATTAGAACAAACATTTACTGATTTTGATGTTGTCACAAAAATCTTAAATTCTTTAACTGACGAATGGGAAAGAAAAGTCCTAGCCATTGAAGAAGCAAGTGATTTGTCAACATTAAAACCAGAAGAATTGATAGGTAATTTAATGTCCTACGAAGTAAATTTGCAGGCAAAGAGAAATGTAGCACAAGAAAAGAAGAATGTGGCATTTCAAGCAGAAAAAGATGATTCCGACTCAGAGAATGAAGATATGGCAATGATTGCTAAAAATTTCAAAAAGTTTCTGAAATTCAGGGGAAACAAAAATAATTCCAACAACAATATCAACAGTAGCAAACCATCATCTTCAGTAATGGAATGTTATGAATGTCACAAGAAAGGTCACATGAAGAAAGATTGTCCTGAACGTAAAAAGAGCAATTTTAAGAAAGACAAAACCAAACGAAGAGCTTTTTCAGTCACTTGGGACGACACAGACTCATTATCTTCATCAGAAAGTGAAAGTGACAATGAAAATGAACAAGCAAATGTGTGCTTCATGGCTTCATCAGACGATGTAAGTGATCTTAGTTTTGAAGATTTAATTGAAATTAATCCTGAATTAGTAGATTTAGCAAAGCAACTTAAAAAGAAAAATAAAGATTTACAAAGAAAATTAGATAGGTCAGTCTTAGAAGTAGATATGCTGAAAGATGAAAAGAAAATATTAGAAGAAGAACTTGAAATTTCTCAACAATCAAATTCTAACTTATCTTCTCAAATTTCTTCAGTAACCGAAGAACTAGAAATTCAGAAAAGTAAAAATGATGTTTTATCTTTTGAAAACAATGGTTTAAATTCTAAAATTAAAGATTTAGATTTAGAAAAATCTAGTCTAAAAATAAAATTTGATGACATCTCTAACAATATCTCAAATTTCAATAAAGGAAGAGAGAATCTTTCTAAAATATTAGAAAATTCTCAATCCACTAACAACAAATATGGACTAGGATTTAAGAAACAAAATAAGTTTGCTAAAAGTAGAATTAATAACAATATTAAAAAGGATATTAAGAAAACAGTTTGGTCATGAAAGTGTACGTGTAGTACTAAGGATCGTGTAATATGGTATATAAATGCGGAAACTGATAATAGTAGTAAAATAAAAATTAAAGTAAGCACACCAGGAATTTTTATACTGGTTCGAACTTTCCGTTCTACGTCCAGTCCCAGAATATCCTTTGGATTTAAACTAAACCCCTCACTTAACCCGGAGGAATAGGTATACGACACCTGAGCAGCCGAACAGGAATTTTTCCGCCTCAACAGCCGAAGAGGACTTTAACTTCAATACAAATAGTTTGTTGACGAATGTGTTCTGAATAACACTGATTGTCTTTTGATAGTACAACTTTCCTATAATCAAATCCTCAAGAGTATATATGTGTGTGAAGGTTTAGAAGGAAGATAATCACGTAGAATCGAAGTTTATGATTTAAATCAAGGATTCTAGCGATATTAAATAAGAATGAATGCTTTTATTTGCAGAAATAAATAGACAATAGGTTTCAGAAATATAAACAAGAATTGGTGATTGTAGAAGTGATTTGAACATGTTTATCTAGTTGTAGAATAGTTACAATCTTTCATGAAGAGTTTCAATCAAAAGTTGTGTCTGTATCTCTTGGATTGAGCGACATTCCTCTTCATGAAATAATCGCAACTCTTCAGAAAACTAGCCGTTATGTTCAGGTCGGTCGACCGAAAAAACTGGCCGGTCAGCTGAGTTTAAAATCGTACACAAAACAGAGAGTATCTGTGCACTTGACACGGGGTCGGTCGACCGAAGATCCTGGTCGGTCAGCCGACCTATGGTTAAACAAAAACTGTAGTAGCTCATTTGGTTAGAGTACTTGCCTTCTAAACCAGTGACTCGGGTTCGATCCCTGCTCCATGCATTTTTTGTAAACTTGATTTTGATTAAAATATGCAAGCAAGTTTATTTGAATGTGAATGATGATTCTTGAGGAAAGATTTTAACAAAGCACTAAACTAGACTCTATATACATATTTGATGACTCTTGTTAAAATATAAAACTATACAAACCATATATTGAGCCGATGAGTCTGGATGTTACGTAGTCGTAGAATCGTGAATTGTTGTGTATTATCAGCAATCAAAACCTATGATCCAACAGTCTCCCCCTTTTTGATGATGACAACTTCATTTGTTACGAACAAATCTTTGACAAGCTTTGTTGATTTTATCTCCCTCACTGAATATATTCCTGTAATTGTGCTTTAGATTTCTCCCCCTGAATCTATGCTATATATTCCTGTAAATAATTAATCTTTTCTCCCCCTTAATCTGTGCTTGCATGATTTATTCCTGCAAATAGTGTTAGAACAATATCTTTCTCCCCTTTGTCATCGACAAAAGGAGAGTTTATATGATGATATAAATTATATTTCACATAAGTGTTAACATAGAACAATATAAAACAAAATAACAACTACTTATAATGTAAGGTATCAGAAAAATTAACATTTAAAGCGTGCGATACCCAGGCTTCTTATAATTTCCTAATTTTTAGGAAACCATACCCATTTGGGTGTGGTTGAACCATTATAAATATAATTTTCATTATTAACTATCATATTAAAATAATTATCAATGTATTTTTCTCTGTTTTTCCAATTAACATGAACCCAAATACTTAGATAATTTTTATTCATGTTTCCTGTTAATGATTTTGTACTTCTAGAGAAATTATCAAGATTATAGGTCATAGTAGTATTTGAATTTCTATAAAGATTGGATTTAGGCTTTACTCGAAATTTAGTATTAGCACTATCATTTTTACTATACATGAAAGCATATCTAATGCTATTTCTACGATCAATTTTATTATATCCTAAACCACTTTTATCACTGTGAGCTTTTGAATTCTTAACATAACCTAATCTGGAGAATTTTCAATAATCCTGGATAAATTTTCTCTCCCTTTATTAAAATTGGAAATATTTTTAGTAATGTCATCAAGCTTAGTTTTGAGACTAGTGTTATCTAACTCAACAATTTTAATTTTTGTTTTTAACTCATGATTTTCAGAAGCTAGAGCATTATTCTTTTCTTTTTGAGCTTCTATTTCTTGACTTAATAGAACGAGTTGAGAATTGTCAAAGAGTGAATTTTGAATTTTCTCAAGTTCTTCTTCTAATATTTTCTTCTCGTCTTTAAGCATATCTCTTTCGAATTCTGCTTTCTTCTGATTTTCCAAAGCTTCCTTATATTTTCTTTTGAGACTTTTTAAAGTGTCTAGAAGTTCTGAATTTATTTCTATCATATCATCAAAAGTTAGATCACTAACCTCATTATCTTTTGCCATGAAGCATTTGTTTGTTTGCTCCTTCGATTTTTCTTTATTGCTTTTCCTCTTCTTATTGCCTTGACTAGATCTCTTTGTAGCCATTTATTCTAGAATGTTGTTACGATCTCTAGAATACCAGGCTCTGATACCAAATGAAAGTGTACGTGTAGTACTAAGGATCGTGTAATATGGTATATAAATGCGGAAACTGATAATAGCAATAAAATAAAAATTAAAGTAAGCACACCAGGAATTTTTATACTGGTTCGAACTTCCCGTTCTACGTCCAGTCCCAGAATATCCTCTGAATTTAAACTAAACCCCTCACTTAACCCGGAGGAATAGGTATACGACACCTGAGCAGCCGAACAGGAATTTTTCCGCCTCAACAGCCGAAGAGGACTTTAACTTCAATACAAATAGTTTGTTGACGAATGTGTTCTGAATAACACTGATTGTCTTTTGATAGTACAACTTTCCTATAATCAAATCCTCAAGAGTATATATGTGTGTGAAGATTTAGAAGGAATATAATCACGTAGAATCGAAGTTTATGATTTAAATCAAGGATTCTAGCGATATTAAATAAGAATGAATGCTTTTATTTGCAGAAATAAATAGACAATAGATTTCAGAAATATAAACAAGAATTGGTGATTGTAGAAGTGATTTGAACATGTTTATCTAGTTGTAGAATAGTTACAATCTTTCATGAAGAGTTTCAATCAAAAGTTGTGTCTGTATCTCTTGGATTGAGGGACATTCCTCTTCATGAAACAATCGCAACTCTTCAGAAAACTAGCCGTTATGTTCAGGTCGGTCGACCGAAAAAACTGGCCGGTCAGCTGAGTTTAAAATCGTACACAAAACAGAGAGTATCTGTGCACTTGACACGGGGTCGGTCGACCGAAGATCCTGGTCGGTCAGCCGACCTGTGGTTAAACAAAAACTGTAGTAGCTCATTTGGTTAGAGTACTTGCCTTCCAAACCAGTGACCTGGGTTCGATCCCCGCTCCATGTATTTTTTATAAACTTGATTTTGATTAAAATATGCAAGCAAGTTTATTTGAATGTGAATGATGATTCTTGAGGAAAGATTTTAACAAAGCACTAAACTAGACTCTATATACATATTTGATGACTCTTGTTAAAATATATAACTATACAAACCATATATTGAGTCGATGAGTCTGGATGTTACGTAGTCGTAGAATCGTGAATTGTTGTGTATTATCAGCAATCAAAACCTATGATCCAACAGGTCAAACACTAAAACTATTAAGATATGGATTCCAAAATCAAATAATGTTTTAATAAGAAATAAACATATCAAAATGTTCATGGAAACTGTTCATAATAACAAAAACTATGTTTATAAAGGAAATTCTGTACCCGTATGGGTTTGGCTTCCTAAGATCTAACTCTTAGGACCCTAAAAAGAAACGGGTACCAACTTTTTATAAAAATTTTTTGCAGGTACCACATAAAAGGAGAGGAAAATGGATTTTAGACAGCGGTTTCTCAAAACATATGACTGGAAACAAAGAAATGTTGTCAAATATTATCTACTCAAATGGAGGATCAGTCACTTTTGGAGATAACTCTAAAGGTTATATCATCGGTAAAGGCGATGTCAGCAGCAACGGTACCACTAATTTACCTCTCATTACTGATGTTTTATTAGTCAAAAATTTAAAACATAATTTATTGAGTATTAGTCAGTTATGTGATAAAGGTTTTAATATAACTTTTTTAGAAAATAAATGTAATATTTTCGATAAAAATCATAACACTATTTTTGAAGGAATAAGAGATAAAAACATTTATATTTTAAATATGAACGTTAAAAATGATTCAAATTTGTGTTTAATAGCTAAGGAAAATGATTCCTGTCTTTGGCACAAAAGATTTTATCACATCAATTTTAAAACCATCAACAAATTAGCAAAAAATAAATTAGTTAAAGGTTTACCTGACATGAAATTCAAAACGAATATATTTTTTGATGCATGTAAATTAGGAAAATTAACAAAATCTTCTTTTAAATCAAAAAAGGTAATTTCTACAGAACAACCACTTGAACTTTTACACATGGATCTTTTTCGTCCAACTCAAGTTCAATCTATTAATCATAATAGATATGTGTTTGTTATTGTAGATGATTTTTCTAGATACACTTGGATTTTCTTTTTAAAAAATAAAAGTGATACTTTTTATAATTTTAAAGTGTTTGTTAAAAGAATTCAAAATATTAAAAGTTTAAAAATTAAAAATATCAAAAGTGATCATAGAGGAGAATTTGAAAATGAAGTTTTTGAACAATTTTGTAACAAGAAAGGTATTAACCATAATTTTTCATTTCCTAGAACGCCACAACAAAATGGCGTTGTAGAAAGAAAAAATAGAACATTACAAGAATGTGCAAGAACTTTATTAAATGGAACCAATTTATCAAAACATTTTTGGGCAGAAGCTGTAGCTACTGCTTGTTATGTATTGAATCGTGTTTCCATTCGACCGTTAACTAAGAATACTCCATATGAACTTCTAAATAGAAGAAAACCAAATATTTCATATCTTAAAGTTTTTGGCTCTAAATGTTTTATTTTAAATACTAAAGATCAACTAGGCAAGTTCGATCCAAAATCCGATGAAGGAATATTCGTTGGATATTCGTAACGAAGTAAAGCTTATCAAATTTTTAATAAAAGAACTCAAATTATTGAAGAAAGTTTACATGTTTCATTTGACGAAAATTTTAAATATATAAATCCAAATATTACTATCGATTCTGATGATGAAGCTACTTAGAATGAAAATAGTAATACTGAAGAAATTTTCAATAATAATCATGATATTACTGAAAATGAGAATGCTACTACTAATATAATAAAATCTCCACCTAAAATTTTACGACATCATCCTGTGCAAAATATAACTGGAGAAGTAAATACGAAAGTTAAAACCAAACATCAATTAAATCAAGTGGTCATGTAGCTTTTCTCTCTAATATAGAACCTAAGAATATAAAAGAAGCCTCAACGATGACTACTGGATTCTTGCTATGCAAAAAGAACTAAATCAATTTGAACGAAACGAAGTTTGGGAACTTGTTCCTAGACCAAGTGATCAATCAGTTATCGGTACTAAATGGGTCTTTAAAAATAAAGCAGATGAACTAGGAAATATAACTAGGAATAAAGCTAGATTAGTTGTACAAGGATATAATCAAGAAGAGGGAATAGACTATGAAGAAACGTTTGCTCCAGTCGCCCGACTTGAAGCAATACTAATCTTATTAGCTTTCGCATGTTTTCATAATTTTAAACTTTATCAAATGGATGTTAAAAGTGCTTTTTTAAATGGTTTTATAAAAGAAAATGTTTATTTTGAACAACCTCCATTATTTATACATGAACAATTTCCTGACCATGTCTATAAATTCAAAAAGGCTTTATACGGTTTAAAACAAGCACCTCGTGCTTGTATGATCGTCTTAAAAGTTATTTACTAAATTATGGTTTTGAAATTGGAAAGGTTTATCAAACTCTTTTTATCAAAAGAAACAAGCATGATATTTTAATTATCTAAATATATGTTGACGATATAATTTTTGGATCTACAAATGAAAAGCTTTGTCAAGAATTTTCTAAAATAATGACAAATGAATTTGAAATGTCTCATATGGGCGAGTTAAATTATTTTCTTGGTTTACAAATAAAACAAATAGAAAATGGAATTTTTATTAATCAAGAAAAATATTGTTATAATTTAATTAAACGATTTGGTCTAGAAAACACTTCTGCCAAACCAACTCCGATGAGCACAACGATTCATCTTGACAGAGACGAAGAAGGCAAAAGTGTTGATCAAAAACTATATCGTAGTATGATTGGATCGTTATTATATTTAACAGCGAGTCGACCCGATATTATGATGAGTGTTTGTTTATGTGCTTGATTTCAAGCAAATCCCAAAGAATCACATATGCGAGCAGTTAAACGTATTATTCGATATCTAACTAAAACCAAAGATTTCGGACTATTCTATCCGAAAGAATGCCCTTTCGAATTAGTCTCCTATAGCGATGCTGATTTTGGAGGAAGTCAGACGGATCGAAAAAGTACGAGCGGGACATGTCATTTCATTGGACGTTCCTTAGTCTCTTGGTTTAGTAAGAAACAAAACTGTGTTTTTTTATCAACGTGTGAAGCAGAATATATATCTACTGCTTTGTCATGTGCACAAGTTGTATACATGCAACAAACACTACAAGATTTTAATTGTTATCTTGAAAAATCTATAATTTATTGTGATAATACTAGTGCAATAAATATTTCTAAAAATCCGATAAATCACTCACGAACAAACACATTGATATTCGTCATCACTTTCTTCGTGATTGTTTGAAAAAAGGATTGATAAATTTAGAATTTATTAATACTGAAAATCAAATTGCTGACATTTTTACTAAACCTTTAAATGAAAATAGTTTTATCAAACTTAGACGAGATTTAGGAATAATGTCTTTAAAAGATTTATAGATAAAAATATGCAAAAAAAATTAAAAAACAAAAATTGTTTTATTTCTGACTAAAGCTGAACTCGAACTCATGATCTCTGACTTGTTTGATCTCTGACTACCGGTGGCTCATCTTCATCAACTCCCATAGATACTCAAATCGCCTCCTGACTTGTCAATGACGTAGCACTTCAAAGATGGATACAACTTCAAGATGCCAAAATCTTTGAAGAATCATTTGTAAGTTATCCTGATTTCGCTTCCTACCATATGAAAATGCCGCAATTAAATGTGGGCTCGATACTTTTCTAGACCATAGAAAGAATAATTTGAAGATTAACCACATTATGGTCAAATTGTTCCTTGCTAACCTAAATCTTGTCAACCCTCCTAGAAACACTGAAAATTGTGTTTGGACATCGGTATGTGGCACCTCAATTTCCCTTTCCATTGATCGAATTAACCACATTTTAGATGCTAGACCGGGTGGAATCTCATTACACGATGTAGATTGTAATATATCAAGTCGTGACCACATAAGCCATTTATTTTTCGAAGATGATGCTACGGATTTTAGACAAACATCATCACTTAGACCTAGAGCTAGACTTTTTCATCGTTTCATGATGAAATCCATTATACCAAGAGGCGGTTCCTACCACTTAGTATATCTTGAAAATTTTAAAGCTCTATATGCTATATGTTCAAATACACACGTCAGTTGGGCACAATTACTCATGGATGAGTTTCTCTCATTTAATCAAAGCAAAATGCTTCATATTTATTATGGAGAATACATAATGAGATTGATCATACCTTCGTCCCACATGCTCCGGAATCCGAAACCTCCAAAGTTTGTACTTTTGATTCAAGGACCATAAAATTAATGAAGTTGCCCGATGCACCTCCTAGATTTATACCATTTAACCAATGGAGTACTACTCCTCGAGAACAACTACGCCGTAGCTTTTCTACACCTCAACCATCAACTCATGCTATGGAACGTCTAACACGCCAACATTCAATTCAAAGACCAACTCTCGGAATTAATACAGAGGCGGCCATTGATATTTTGGCTCAAAATCAACCAGCCTTGGATGCCCGGCTATGAAAAATTGATGGTCGTTTCAAGAAAATCAAGGGTTTCTTCGTGAATTTATGGGATGCCTTATTATGTACTTCTGAAGCCGGTGCCTCTTATGTTGCTCCCGGAAAAAGGCCATCGCCAAACTTCTCTTTTTCCACTTCGGAGAATACAAGCTCCGGTACATCAGGAACTCACACTTCTACCGCTCAAAGACGTGGTAAGGAACATGCTCCTCCGGAAGAAAATATCCGTCCAGAATTTTGGGATTCCGATGATGATGAGGAGTGATCATGTTGTTTTACAACTTGCTATCTTATAATTTCTAGTATTCTGTTTTTAAATGTTGTGTACTAAGTGAACATCATTAATATTCCTATTTGCTTTGAGTATGTACTATTTAAAACTCGATGTTTTCTTATGTTGTGTTACATGTTTCATATTTTTTATACATCTAATAAGTATTCCTTTTTGTCGATGACAAAGGGGGAGAAATATATGAAAGCTAACAAATTTTTGTAGAAAAGTTGCCATATATTCAGGGGGAGAATATATATACTACTTCGTCACATAAGTATTGTCATCAATCAAAAAGGGGGAGAATGTTGATTCATGAGTTTTGATTCATGACACAAGCTTCAGAGATCATATGACGAGAATACTATACGAAAGCGACAAAAAGAGAATAAGTGTATACTATGCACTACAAAGGAGACAAGACTACAATCCAGAGATTAGTATGAATATTTTAATGTATTGAGTCTTAGAATATTGTTAAAATCATTCCTCAAGTAGTCACACACATACTCAAATGGATTTATATTAAGATTATACATAAATTAGTGTATATTGTGCAATTGACAACAGGTCGGCTGACCGACCAGAAACCTCGGTCGACCGACTCTGTGTCAAGTGCACGGATATACATTATTCTGTATACGTTTTTAGATCTCAACTGATCGGCCAATTTTTTAGGTCGACCGACCTGAACATAACGGCTAGTTTTCCTGAAGAGTTGCGATTGATCATGAAGAGCAATGTCCCTCAATCCAAGAGATACGGACACAACTTTTGATTGAAACTCTTCATGAAAGATTATAACTATTCTACAACTATATAAACATGTTCAAATCACTTCTACAATCACCGATTCTGTTATATATATTTTTGAAATCTATTCTCTATTTATTCTGCAAATAAAAGCATTCATTCTCATTCAATATCTCTAGAATCTCTGAATTAATTTATATACTTCGATTCTACGAGATTATCTTCCTTCTAAATTTTCACATACACTACATATTCTTGAGGATTTGATTATAATTGTACTATCAAAAGACAATTCGGGTTATCAGAACACACTCGTCACCAAAGTATTTGTATTAATTGAAGTCCACTTCGGCTGTTGAGGCGGAAAAATTCCTGTTCGGCTGCTCAGGTGTGATATACCTATTCCTCCGGGTTAAGTGAGGGGTTTAGTCTAAATCCAGAGGATATTCTGAGACTGGACGTAGAACGGGAAGTTCGAACCAGTATAAAAATTCCTGGTGTGCTTACTTTAATTTTTATTTTACTGCTATTATCAGTTTCCGCATTTATATATTATATTACACGATCCTTAGTACTGCACGTACACTTTCAGGTCGAGCCTTTTGTTGACCAAAAACTCACCTATTTTGCATAAGCCTCTTCATATTCATGCGTAGTAACTCCTCCACCACTTCAATACCGTGTAGCCATGACTTATAGGACCCAAACCTGAACCAAAGTATGTCCGAACCTGAGCCAAAACATCCCCTAGGCCGTGCAATCAAATATAGAAAGCAAGGCAAAAGACTGTGCATTCGTATCTCTTTTTATTTCAAAGTTGTTTCAATGTAATATTGTGTTGAAATGTTAATTTATTTGGTTTTGTTTTGGGTTGTAACACAAGTTCTAAGCTTGGATCTCTTCCCACTTAAGCCTATTTTTGTGTCAACGTGCCTTATGGAATCCGTCGTGTCATTTGAGTTGATATCTCCAGCACAAAAAGATGAGTAAATCTCACCAGACTAATATGTACTTATATAACTGATAAACTAACACCATTTGAATCTGTAACAGTTTATCATCATGCTATATCTGCTATATTATTATCATATGATGTTCACACCTGTTATTACACTTTTTATATCATATGTTATTGTTATTTCATGCTATTCTGTCATTTATATCAGTTATCACAATTGCAAGTTCCCTGTAGACTAGAATCACTATGGGTTGAAATGATACATACCCGAACGGACTTTAGTATAAGGGAAAAACATTATGGGCTGAAATGATAGGCCTGAGCGGTTTCCAAAATCATTCATTTTACTTGGGACTGCGGATTGAAATGATATATATCCGTATCACTTGACCTAGGCTAGAAAACTATATATAGACCCGTGGTTTATGTAATATTTTTTGAAAATGTTTTTAAATATTTTAAAATGTAAAATTTATAAAATTTTGATAATATTTTGATTTAAATTTAATTAAAAATGATTTTGTAGAAATATTAGTGATTTTCTATAAATTAAATAATGAATTAAGTAAACGGTAAAGTAGAATTCGAACTATAAGTAAATTTTGGAATTTATGTTTTGTTTTAAAAGGGAAATTATGTAAAGTAAGAAAAATATAATATTTTGATTTAAAAATGTATTTTTAATGATTTTATAAAAGTAATAATGATTTTTGAATAAGTTAAAATGTTAAATAAATGAATGTTTAAGTAAATTTTGAAATATAACTTAAATGTGAAATTTTAAATTTTGTTTTAAAAAATTGAAATTTTAATTAAGTAAAATTTATGGACATAAGTTATTTTTTTTTGTAAATTTAATCCTAATTGTTAAGTTAATAATTTTATTAAAGAAATGGAATTTAATACTTGAATTTAAATAAGAAATAATGTTAAAATTTGATTTTTGGATGATATTTAACTTTATAAAAATCATAAAAATAAGAGTATTGAAATGATGATTTTAAAATGTGAAATTATATGATGTTTATAAGTTAAATGATTTAAATTAAAGATTAACTGTTGGTGAAATTTGTATTTAAACCCTGAATTTGATTTAACAGCATTTTTGAAGTGTAATGTAAAGGATATTACAGCATTTTGTAAATACTGTAGTTGTTTTAAATGAACTAAAAAGTTAATTTGAAATAAAGGCTATTATAGCACATTGTAAGTGCTATAGTGGTTGAACTTAACATTTAAAGTTTATTTGAAATTTAAAGAAAACCTATTACAGCACTTAAATGCTGTATTTTGTTAAATGAACTGTTTTAAACTATAACTTTACATAGCATTTTAAGTGTTACGGAAACTGAATTTTATTATTTTATTAAATTTTAATGAGATTAATCTTTGGAATAAGATTTAAATTTTTGGAAATTAAATATTTAACTATTAAATATAAGGAATTGACTTTATTATTTTTATGAAAAGATTTAATCTTTAAATATAAACTCCTTTGAAAATGTAAGTTTGAAATGGTGATTAATTTCTAAATAAAATGAATGGTTTTAAATGGTATTTAAATGAATTAAAAATGAATGATGTTTTGAATAATACTTTGATATTTTGATATTTTGAAATGATATTTGTTGATTTATTTAAGTTATTTGGTAGATGAATATTTAAAATATATATATTATTTGAGTTTACTTAAATAATATTTGATTTATGAAATGTGAGATATTAAAGCTTTGAAATAAAATGGTTTTGGTTTTGAAGTATAAACTATCATTGAAATGATATTTTGATATATTAAAATGATTTGAAATGAAGTTTTGAAAGATATGATACTCTGATATCAAAAATGTTTTGGAAATGAAGTTTTGAAAGATATGATATTTTGATATTGAAAATGTTTTGAAATGAAGTTTTGAAAGATATGATATTTTGATATTGAAAATGTTTTGAAATGAAGTTTTGAAAGATATGATATTTTGATAATAAAATGATTTAAAAATCGAGTTTTGAAAGATATGATATTTTGATAATAAAATGATTTGAAAGGAAGTTTTGAAAGGATATGATAATTTAATATATTGAAATGGTTAGAAATGACTTGATATTTATTTTGACAAATATTTGAATTTGAAAGATATGGTATGTTGATATATTGAAATGGTTTGGAAATGATTTAATCTTTATTTTGATAAAGATTTGGATTGAAAAGGATATTTTATTTTGAAGTATAAAATATTGTTTTAAAGTTATAACCACGGGTTATAATAACGATTGGTTGGCAAAGAGACCGGGATCGGATACGGGCATACTCTCTGTCGATACCGAAAACTACTTTGACAACTGTGTACGCGGTGGAGATTCTCGAACGAAGTAGGTTGGTTGGCGAACGCTACTGGAATGAAGTAAGAGAACGCTGATGGATGGCCTAATTATGACTAAAACAGGAGCTATACCGGACTACACAAAGGGTCGCACCCTTTCATCGAGCATGCTTCTTCGGAAACCATTTTATTACTTTTGTGATTCGATATGGTGGCGCCACTTTGATTCGGGGTATTGCTCGAGGTGGGCGGAAGCTGCTGGCTTGCCGTCACCACCGGTCTGGGAGTGCAAATGGTGTATCCACCCTGACATTGCCTCGCATGTCTTGTCATATGTTCCTTATATCGAGCCCACTACGATTTTGGTTTAAAGCTCCGACCGCGTTAAGGTTCACCATCCCTTTAACGCTATTTTCTATATGATTATACTTTACTGATTAGACACTATTGTATATAGCGCAATATACTACATAGTAAATAGTTTAACGGATCCTTAGAGGATGGGCGGTCCCAAGCATCTTCTAAGTTACTTGTACTTTTACTACAGTTCACTTAAGTTGGTTTACATTGTATAAGTATGTATGTCCTGACTCGAGTGTTTGTATTTTTTATTTACGCTCGGGTCAGCCTGAGTATTCACAGATTTGGATTTCCACTTTCTGGAGATTGGAATCGCTGTAGATTATCTGCTTATCTAGTCTTATCTATTTCGGTGTTGTTGTTGTATTCAGCTTGTACTTAGTTATCATATTGAAACTTCTGTTGTATTTTATTTAACTCTGATATATTTATATAGTAGCTTCATGAACTACTATCTCTTTTACTTCCACTGCATTATTAAATACTCCGTGTCTGTGATTTGTGATTTTTATTTACTGTATATTCTGAGATTTGCCAAATTTTATTTACAACGCGGTATTTTGAGCAATTTAATTCCGGCATGAGTGTCTACCTATACACTTATAATGAATGCGAATGGTTGAAAATATCGGGTCGTTACATTATTTTTAATGACAGTCTTTGAAAACATTTTTTAAGCAAACATATTCAAATAGCCCAAATTGTTATCATTATTAAATTCCAGCATACTAGCCACTACAACTAAAAACCGAAAGCTCGTATTGGAGAATGGATTTCCAACAAATGACTAGGCAAGGGACTACCTTCCGACAGTACATCTCTAAAGGAATGTACCGAGATCCAACTGATGGTCCTCTACCAATAGAAGATGACCTACTTCTAAGTAGATGGTATCAAATATGTTGTCACCCCAACCGTTACTGACCTATCTGGGCGCGCTCTAGCATACACCACATAATTTAAACTCGAATGTTATAGCGGGTAGAAATATATCTAGAAGGGGATGATCACACCCAAATGCCGTGAACCACATAACCTTGGCGCTTTGAATGCCATATCGTCATTCCATAATCGCACAACTGATTTCTACAAACGTATAACTCCTGAGCTCTTACGTCTTAGGAATAAGCTAAAAAAAGTTGCCTTCTCCACTACCAAACAGATGATATGTTTTATAATGATCAATCAATATGATTTAAAATGCAATGTCAGACATTCATCCATACAGGTTGTCCAGGAATAAGACAAATCGAAGGCACTTCTCCTACCACATCCTATCGGAAATTACCTCTAGGATTAGTAGCAATTAGTCCTTGTAAATCGAAGATTTTCATAACAGAGTACTACTAACACCATAATATACGATATAGTAAATTTTACCGAGGTTCTAGTGCTAGTAGCCCTACATCATAAAGATCTTTATCTTTAATGATTTTTATCTTCAACATGTTTTACTTTTAAAATGTAAATTGTTTCAAAGTTGTTTTCGGATAGGAATCACCCAAATCTAATGCCGGACTCTTCGAAATCCAATCATCCATAAAAATGTGAATATGTGTATATAGGATTTGTTATGCCTCTTTTCATTTTAACTTTTTACAAGTTAATCAAAACATTTTTAACTTTGGAAATCTTCCAGTCATTTACTTAAGAAAATATAGTTCCTAATATAATAAAAAATTTCATTTTCTGAAACATGTCTTAACTGGGTCAAAAGCAATGTTATTTAAGACATCATTTACTATAAATCCAAAACTAGTTATATTGAGTACAAGATTAGACTTATCATACTCAGATTTATTTTCGTATTCAACTCATACTATTCGTGGAATAACGGTGAAATCACCTTTTAAATTCCCGCAAATAATACAAATTCCCTCCTTGAAACTTAATATAGAGTTTGGCTAGAATATTCTCTATACTATAAAATTTGGTTTAATCAACCCTTTTGAAATTTTTTACTTTTGGAAAAACATAAATGAGATCCTTTTTTAGAATATCTAAGCTTTCCTTTCGATCTGTTCCATCCCTCGCCTAAAAGAGGGTCATGTAAGTTCAGGACACTGGTTGCTCCATTCCTAACCTTAGTTACACATCTTGTTTTTCCATTTAGATCTCATAGGCAGCACAAATGTGCTAGACTTTTTCGCGTACTTTGTTTGTTCTTACAATCAACAAAATGATTTCAATTATATTGTTTAAATGTTATAAACAATTTCTCTTAACTATTTATTTTAACTCTTAATAAAACTTCCAAGTCATCTTTAAAATACTAAATTGTTTCTTTAAAGACATTTACAAAAGATTCGGGAAAGAATAGTTTAGCTTAAATATATACTTCTACAATTTATTAAAACTGTTGTAGAAAAGTAACGCGGATAGCGTTTTACAAGGTTATTTGATTAAAACAACTTTTCTCTCATTTGAAAATTCGTACTTATAAATCAAATCTATTTTAAAACACTTTAATATATTTATCAAATTTATTTTATATTTTTAAATATTTAAAAATATTCATTTAAAGAAATTTATATTTTGGCCACTTAACTGCAAAAACGCGACTTTTCTGAAAACTTGATTTGGGCATATTTTAAAATCTACAAAATGAAATCTTGGTTTTTCTTTTCCATTTGAAAACTATAGTTATAAGGATTTGAAAAATACGTATTTTGAATAATTCTGACTTCATTTCTATCCTGTATACTCATTTAGCTTTTCCAGCGCAAAATCGTGAACTACCGTTACGCGACGCACCTTATTTTGACTTATTTTTTCACTATTTTCCGAAATTTCTTCAAATTGGGTTTTATTATTTATAAAACATTTATAAACCATTTTAAATCAATATTTTACTAATTTATTTTTTAAAAACTCATTTTCACTTTATTTTCAAATATTTCATATTTCATTATTATTCAATATTCCATCTTTTAAACTTCTTAAATCATAAGCTGTTTATTTTTTTCCACATTCTAAAACTTTAGAATTCATTAGCTTTAAAATGTTATAACACCAATTTCCCTTTCCAAAATAATGTCAAAACTTTATCATTAACTTCTCGTTTTCAAATCAAATTTCCGTCTTTTCCAAAACAAATTGATTTTTTATAGTAAACATGAAAAGAGATATAACTATACCCAGTATACCACTTATGATTTTTAAACAAATGTGGTCTCCAATTAACTATAATTAATTATGACCAATAATGTAGTCATAACTAACTTTAATCAAGGTGTTGATATTATCAATAATAAATTCATCCACACAATTAAATTCATTCAAGCATCCGTATTACAACTAAATTGTGTTTAACAACATATTATCATAGGGTATAATCATGGTTATCATAGCAACAAGCAAGAATAAAATTTAATATAAAGGAGCTCGCTTTGTTTGTCATATTTAAATATATATATAACTTCTTACTTTTTAAGTAAACATCAAACATTATTAATTAATCAACTAATCATCCAAATCATCATCCATAGTCATGTTAGCATATTTAACATCATTTTTGAAACTAATTCATAATTTATTTCTTAAATCGGCACTCACCTTCATTTGCACTCCATTTAACTTTATCGAATTGAATCCAACAGTATTTCGTCAGCACTTTCTTTCTTTTTCTCACTCTGGAGCTTTCCAAACCCCTTCTATATGAACTATGGTATTTTTTTTCTTGCACTATCAACACACAAGGTCTCAAACTAAGTGAAGATGTAGCTTGGCTATGGAGGTGGAGAGCTCGGCTTAGGAGAACTTCAGATTATCATCGAACTTAAAAAAATCAAACCCAAAACTGAGCCATCTTCCAACTAATTTTTGGACAAGTTACTATGGAATTTGAGGAGCTATCATATAGAAAGTTCTTGGAAATTATCTTCTCTGCAATTAAAAAAAAGAATCACTCAATTCCGAGTTGTTTTGAGGGAGATATGGTCAAAGTGAGTGTATTTTCGGATTTGAAAAATCTGGGCCAAAATGACTTTGAAAGAATTAAAATTTTGACATAGTAACTCTTGGATTTTGAAGAAATTGTGTAAATGAAAATTGTGGCCAACTCAATTCTCTTGAGTTTGAAAAAAAGAATTACTTAATTTGGAATAATTTAGTGTGAGATGAAAGCCGTGGAACTAGGAAAAGAAGGAGAAGGATGTGTGTAAAAATAAGAGAATATGCATTGCTATTTATGCATGAAGCTTCCTACCAAATGACCCTAATGCCCTTAAACTCATTTTTACCACACATTTTCTCCTCCTTTCCTAGGCAAGAATAGATGCCTAAGTACTAAGCATTTAATGAGATGGAAAGTATGTGTAAGAAGGTGATAAGTGATGGTTACTTAACACTTAAAAGTATTCTTATTTATTATATTATGAAAATATCTTAGATATTTTCTTAGTTTTTAATGTGACTAATTGCGATGTTTTAAATGCGTGTATTCATGTGTACATATGCTTATCAAACAACGTTGCAACGATTTGAAGCAACTTTCATTCGACGAAAGGTCGAAAATCTGAAAATCGAATTCCGATCACGTTTTCAATTTTTAATCAAACTATTTACTTCTGTAAGAAAAACCTGAAAATTGATTTACTATCATCTTTAATAATTAAAACAAGTTTATTTTAGCTATAAAAGCATATTAAATAATATTAAAACTTAATTATAAAAATACGACATTGATATGTCAATATGCGACGAAGTTTGTACATTTTTATAAAACAAGTTCATATACATTTGTATATTTTTTATCAATCAATTATTGTCTATCATTATAAAACTATTTAAAAGAGTTATTTATCTTTTAAACAATTAATTGAATATACATCTGATTTTATCGATAACCATCTGTTGTTGATTTTACGACGAAAATCTTTAATTTTGTAAACCAATTCTAAAAGTAAGTTCATTGTTCTTGTTAATCTTATAAAACATGATTGTTTGAGTTTGATAATTCTATATTTGAATATTTAAAATTAATTAAATATTCTCTTTCTGGTGAAATTATAGATCGTTACATATATAAAAATACATCGAATCGGAAAAGCGCAGAATCAATACAAGTGAGTGAAGCATACATATTCAGAAAACAACATCAAATCCAAAATAATCAATAATGAGACATCCTCAAGTGAAGTCGGTGGTTTTCAACATTATTATATTTCATAATCGGTAATGCAATCGAATTCAATATTTAAATCCACAATTCGACTAATTCAACCACCAAACAAATTGAAATCACAAGCAATTTACTTCAGTAATTTCATCGAATCACTACCACGTATTAATGCAATTTATACCCAAGCAAGGAATAAAAAAGGGATATCACTGATTTAGATAAAGATGTGTGTTTTAAATAAAATAACTCACCAAATATTGAGTAAAATTATTGCCTGCACTATCACATCGCTGCTCCAACAAGCCCTAGTTCGCCACAGCCAAACACAAGTCGCAACTCCCCATCAATGCTTACAACACCCACCATGATACTGTGATGCACTCATCCATCACCAATCATGAAGTTTGCACGGCCTTTGACAATAACGGCGCCATTGCCTTCGTTCTAGCAATCATTGAAAACCTGCCTCCTTCATAGCGATGACATCCACACACATACATATAAATCTCCACTCCTTGCGACATCAATAGTGCCAGGCCAGAGTGCCTCGCCGCTGTGTCCATCATGCCGCCGCCTGCACCAATCGTGATACCCTTATCTCCTACCGATCGATCGCATCTATAGCAGAAGCTGCGGACATGATTTGTTTGATTTTTTTTTTGTTTCTGATATCGCGATTATTTGATTTAGGGATTTTTCAAATTTAGAGCTTTCGAATGGAGATAAGCAAGGCATGGGATGGGCTAAAGTAAAACAAAGGAATGGGCTGTAGTAAAACAAAGGAATGGGCTTGTTTAGCTACTTTTGAATCTTTTTTGAGTTAAATTCCAATTCAATCTAGTTCTTAATTGATTTACTTTTGCAATTGAATTTAAATATCAATCTCTGTCATTTATTTATTTGCAAATATAATTCAGTCTAGTTTAAATCGATCATCTGCAAATTATATTTTTATTTAAATTAAATTTGTAGAATATTACGGCTACGAAAATAGGGTTGTTACATAAATGGCTTCCTCTCCTGTAGTGCATGAAATTCGCGAACCTCCCTCACTACCTAGATTCAGTTCGCATTCGTGCTGCTTGTGTAGCTCATTTTTGGATTTTGGGTTAAGGTGGTTGGGCTTTACATTAGGTCGAGGTTTGTGTCAGTATATTTCTTGTGGTACTTGGAGGTATTGAGTGGCAGTTTCTGGTTTGCTTATTGCGGGTTTGTTGGATTCACGTATCTATTTGGAGCTGATTTTGTTTTGCATCTTTGTATTAAGCTATCTTCAGCTCTATATTGTTGTCAAGCATTGTAGCTTCCTTTAACATGTACTGCATTTCGACTAGTGTGCTCTTCATCCTGAAGCATTCCCTTTTTCATCTGCATCATTTCTCCCTACATAACAAATGCTTTTTACAATGCTTATATGGTTGAACGATGTATGTTACTTGCCTAGTCAGTGGTTATGGATGGTGTTTATGTGGAGTATGTTAGGTGTTTTCTCTTTACAGTCTTTTTTGTTGTTTTTTTTTGCTGTTATCATTATTTTTATGTCATTTTGAGCTTGCCTACAAGTAGTTTGTTTTGGCCTTTGGTTGCTTGTCATTGGCTCTAGTTAGGTGCCTTGCTATGTTCATTTATCTATGCTTTGTAGATATTTTGTGTCTTTGATGTTGCTAGTATATGATCATATTTGGGTTTTTATGTCATAGTTTTGTGGCAATATGTGCTTTTTGATTTATGGTGTAAAGGATACTATATGCATATGATCACAATAAGAATGTCATAGTTGATGTGATGAAAATGTGTAGCTTTGATACTTATCTGGACAAAGCCCGTTTTGGCTTTAGCTTAAGTGAGTTATCATTGTAGTTGTGAAACTTTAGGCATCTTGCTTGATAAATGTGTTAGTTAGTATCTATGACTACGTATGAAGCTTAGTTTTAAACGTTTGCATCTTGCGTGGTGCTTGAGTTAGTTGATTTCTAAAGCTGCCGAGGACCATATCTCCCTTACACATATACTAATTTTGTACCAGTGGACAACTACTATAAAACCGGCATGCCTATGCAAAATAATAGTGTGTTGTTTTGCCTGCAAAATTTTTATCATACATTATATTGAAAAATTCTATTTTTAAGTTCAATAACTGCACACCAAATTTATACATTTTTTTACAAAATTTTTCTCAATCCTTCATACTATTTACTTTAAGTCCATATATTTAAACTAATCATGTAATTTTAAATTTACATTATTTAGGGAAATTCCATTACATTATGTGTGTGTGTAAAGCTAAACAATATAACTTACACATGAACATTAAGAAAAAGGTTTAATTTATTTTATTTATACTGAATTTATCATACGTTGCATAATAAATTTCTTATTTTAACCATAAAATAAAAATATAAAATTTTACAATATTATTGTGTGCAATGCATGGATTACACATTACTTAGATGAATTACCGAATACTTGTTAACTGAATCTATTCAAATAGTTTAAATTCAAAACTACATAATTATTTAACATATCTTGACTTAAATGTACAATATTAGGTGACACTGAAGAGGGTTTTGTATACAAATGTTAAAATTTCAAAATGCAGGTACTTGACATTAAAAAAAGGAATTTTACAATGCAACGTATGGTAAGTATACTAACATAAATGAATTATAAGTTAAATTTGCAGTATTATTTATGTATATAATTATGTTATGTGATTAATGTATTTATATATCCAAATGAATTTTATACCTTTTTATTAATATGAACATGGTATAAATATTAAAACTTTTATATTGTTATGATTTATTAGACAAACCAATGAATAATAGTTTACCGTGCTATCCATTCTATTATATATATAAAAGAGAATATGTTGCCATTTGGGTTCTTTCCTCTTATTCAATCTCAGCTCATTTCCTAAATTCTCCTTAATTCAACAATTATTTAACATTTCCCCCTTATGTATGTGACGATCTACCTTTCTTACTCCTAAAGATACCACTTAATACATCCACGGTATTCATATGTCAATCATCTAGGTGTTCGAAGACATGCTTCTGGGGTAAAAAGAAAATAAAAGACAAGAAGAAAGAAATACTGAATCTCACAATGCAAGGGAATCACATATAATAGAACAAAATATAGTACATATGGTCACTTCCAAAATGAAATATCAGAGTTACAACAGGTACAAACTCCAGCCAGGGATAATTATATCTGCCTGCCCCATAATGTTGATATATATTATACATATAAAGTGGAAATAAAATAGATAACTAGATAACGGTGAAGCCTTATGCTCCATACTCCTCTAAAATGCATCTGAACTAGACTACTTGGTTATTCGAAAATTAGAGTATCGAAGAGTTTAAGGGAAAGAAAGAAAACTCTGAGTCAAACATGGGGCTGGTGTGGGTAAACTCAAAACATATGAATTTTTATACTTAAAATCCTTCAAAAATAAAGGTACCTTGTAAGACCATATCACATATACATATATACGAACAGGTTTTTACCCTATGATAGCTAAAACATTTCTGTAAGAAATTTTATGAGAGGGTTCAAAATAAACATATAACATACCTGAAATGCTCGCATTTCATGTTCCAGCATATTTGGTGTACAACTAAGTCCGTAAAGCACGTAGTGAAAAACGAAATCCATACAATGATAATGCTACTGGAGTACCGTCTATCACAACACGCCTCTAGAGAATGTAACGAGGGTCTTATATGGACCCCACCCAACACAGAACTGACCTACTACTTCCTTGATAGCACCGAATATAATCATCCCTCGGTTGTGATCAACAACCATTCCGGGCCTTGAAGTATACATCCAAGAAATATTGAACTTGATCAAGGATGATCATACATGAATGGATGCGACCCATATAGCCCTACTGCATATCTGATGTTTTAGTCATTCCCAGGAGCGAGAATCGAGGAACAGTTACCATTTTTAGCAAACTTATCTTGGAACGCAAACACTGTCCTCTAGGCAATAATACAATGCGAACATTCATCCATACAAGTTATTCCAGGATCAAACAAACATACACTTATTACCTTCCGTTTTGGGGTTACCCTCAGGAATGGTAGTGCAACTCCATAGCAAACTTTACCATGATTTAGATCATGAATCGTTTGTTAATTTGAAGTGGTTTGAATAAAACTTACTTATCCAAAACCATTGTCCCCAAAATAAAGCGATGAATTCCCAACCGACTTAATTCCTTTTCTTTCTAGAAGTATGTGAACAAATATAAGAGTCCCTATCGAGATCTCAATTTACTTTCTTAAAAATGAACTACATTTCGTAGAAATGAGTCCTCCCCTAGAGGATATCAAATCGTATGAAATTGTGAAACTTTTATATACTTCTTAAGTCAAAATAGGTCAAGTTATCCGCAGTGGACAAACCACTATCTGGTGTAAGTATATAGTTTGCATATGGAAAATTGGACATCTTATACTCATCATCACTTTCCAGTTTCAAATAGTGCAATCTCTCAATTAACAATGAAGTCTGACAAGTTAGGAAAATTATCCTTGTCACGACATATATTCTTAATTTTCAGGATAGAGACTAGTTTCCATACCTTGGAATTTGATGCTAAGTATATGATGAATTACTTTCCATATACTTAATTAATCATAGTCCATCTATTGAAATTGACCCTCTCATACTTATCTTGTTTTCGACATTTCGACTTCTCTGTCCCCTGCCTAGAATCAAAGTCAGGTAAGTAGGAGCACTGATTAGTCTTACCTTATTCAAACACTTCGTTTCTCGATCTCACGGATAAAGGAAAATCTACTCATCAGCTTTTACTGCTAGATATAGGACGACTTATTTTCCATAAAACGTGTCAATATTTTAGCACTGCTTATCATATTTTGTTTGTATTACTTTATGGCACCAACAAAGAAATATCTTGTTTTATAAACAAAGACCTCAATAATCATTGAAAAATTACCTTTGAGTCTTAATTCCATATTTTTGTTTCAAACTAGTAAGTTAAACCTTTTCCAAAATCCTTTGTCTAAAAACTAAAGCTTGATTTTTAAAAAGATAACATTTTCCTTTTTAAATGTAAACACCTTTTTATTAAATTTTAAACCACTTCCTAACTCTTTACCAAGAGTTTAAACAAAAAGAATCGAGTTTGAAAAATTCTTTAAAACATTTCAAAACTTCCTTGGAAAATGAAATAGTAAACTAATTTAAATAAAACATGGGATCTCAATGTTGAATAAAAACCAACCTAGGTATGTTAACTATACTAAGCAACACTTATACATTTATATACATAAGCACACATATAAAAACCACAATAGCGAGGAACTCTTTTGAGTCCCCCTATACAATGTCCCCTGTAAATCATTTCATATGAACTTCATAGTGTGTTGTACTGACCTATTCTTTACGAACATTTTGACTTCATTTCAAGTCCCATGTCTAACTTATGTGTCATCTGCTTTCAGACAGGAACTAAACCAAGCTATAACATTACACCTATAAACTTAAGCAACCAACCAAAATTATTTCAACAAAATAATAAATTTTCAAACTTTCTTTTAAATGAGCTTTACTCACTTAAACAAACACGAACTTTGACCAAAATAACCGTGACTTTGCAAACAACATGCATACCTAACTTTTTCTTAGAAATCTTGTTTTTCAAGACCTAGGATTGGTTAAATGAGCATGGCCTTGGGCTAGGAGGGCTTGGCCATGCTTAAAAAATAGGGCTTTGAGTTTGATTTTTGTGAATGAGTGACGTAGAGAGGAAAAGAAATGGTTTTAGAAACTTTTTTGAATTCAAAATGGAAAGAAGTTAACTTTAATTTATTTCCTTTAGGAAACAAGGATGAGAAATTGATGAAGAAATGGAATGGAAGAGAGTAAGAAATGGAAAAATGAATCTAAATGAAATAATGTAGAATGTGGAGAAGTGGAGTTCTTTTTATAGAAAATGCAAAACGAAAAATTACCAAACTAACCCTAAGCTAATACCCTCCACAAAATGTTGAAAACTCACCCTCCACCATCATGAAATGCTCCCCCTGTCACACATCCATCTCATCTTCTTTTTATTGTTGTTTTGTATTAGATTTTGTGCTTTATTTCTTTTTAAACTATAGAAGAAAAGTCCATCTTTACTTTATCAACTTAAGTATATTTTTAAACTTGTTTTTAACAAACCATTTTAGTTAGTGAACTTGCTTTCTTATTTTTGTGTATGTGTGTAGATATACACACTAGTGTGCACAACAAGTTCCTACAACTTTTGGACGATGAAAAGTTGAAAATCCAAAAATTGATTTCGGCCAATTTTTTGATTTTTCTTCAAACTAATCATTTTGTAGACCAAATTTAAAAACATCTTCACCATCATTAGTTATTACTATAAGGAGGCCTGTTTGAGTTATAAAATCCATTGTTTAATTATTTAAAATACATTAAATATTTATATTTAAAGTGGTTAAATTATAGGCCGTTACATTCTCCCTCCTTAAAAGAATTTTTTCTAGAAATTAACACTTAAAAAGGATAACTCAAAAAGGACATATATCATATACAGTTAAACACATACAATAGAGATATATTGTTACCATTGATTCTCACTTCAATCTTGTCGAAACCAAGGAGAGTAGAAGAGAAGAATTTACAAAAGATGATGACATCAACAAAGCCTTTCGAAGGAGTCGAAGGGATGCTACATAAAATATTATGTGTGCTATAATCCTTCGAAGGGGTCGAAAGGGGATGACAGAACCCTTTCGAAACAGATGCTTTTGCTTGCATGAAGACGTTTCAAACAAGTTGTGAAACACCTTTCGAAGGTAGCAAATTAAAATGACTCACATGCGCGCCAAACCTTTCAAAACTGAAGGTTTCTCCTTCACTTACATTCCATAGGAAGATTTTTTGTTGGAGCAACCCCTTCGAAAGCATTACTAAGCCTTTCGAACTGGTCGAAATCTTTCACAACTAATAAAGTAAAGTTTGTTAAAGTTCAATATGACATTTTTCTATACCAGAAGAAGGGGTTCTGCATCAATCAGAGTGTATGTCTTCAAAAGTTACCTTTCGCTTTAAAATCCTCAGCATTTTAACACCTTCGAAACCCAAAAGGTCTACCTATTAACAGAGTCGAAAGCTCATTCCTCTTCTTACTTGCAACAATATAGCAACACAAGGTAGAGAAGCATACCTACCCCTTTCGATGAAGTCGAAAGCACTCAAGTCCATTTGAAAGCAATGCGAAAGGATGCCTTAATGTGAACAGCAACGAAAGGTCTCCAAGGCCGCCTTCGACCGATGAAAGGTCTCCAGGGCCGCCTTTTGACCAAGTCGAAAGAACTGATCCGAAAGGTGCCAACCTGCACATATAAATAAGACCCTGGGGGTCTGATTAAGGGATCTGAATTCATTCACTTCATTCTTGTACTTTCTTAATTTGTAAACCCTAATTTTGAAATTAGATTGGGAACTTGATTAATTGGTATTGCATTAGCTTAATGAAAGCAAGATTATGATATTTTGGATGTGCAACTGATTAATACTCTTGTTGGATTCACTTTATGACCTGCTTATATTGATTTGATCGAAAGATCACCTTTTAAGTGAGTCAAAACCCTTCACTCAACCAATATCCTTAGAGCCTTAGTTCCAAACCAAAGTTATCTAAAGGTTACCTTTTGAGTAAGTCGAAAATCTTTTGCTCACCCAACAATATCCTTTGATCTATATGTCCTAACCTAAGCCATCGAAAGGCAAGCCATCGACAAATTTGGAACCTTTCTATCTAATTTATATCCTAAGGTCCAATCCGAGAGTTACCTCAACTATTTTGGAAGAAGGGTTTCGAAAGGATAGTAAACTCACTCAACTAGTTCGAAAGGTATAATAAAAAGGGAAGCGGGTATTTTGACTGAGTTGGAAGGTCATATAAGAAGGAATTTTGGCCAAGCCAGTTAAGAAGGTATGACAAGCAAGATCAGGTGTTTCGACTGCGTCGAAAGGTGGAACATGGTGAAGTGATAATTACAACAATCTATTCGAAAGGTGGTTTCAAAGGGATAATAAGGTTCTAACTATCCTTACCTAATCAAAAAATCGAAGGAGATATCAATAATTTAATTCTATTTAGGGATGTTGATAAGTTTTCTTGTTAACATATATGAATAAGTAACTACACCATAGGTGGTTAGTACACTTTCTATACATTATGCACACTACTAATCTATCATCAACTCGGGATAAGCCTCCCTCATACTGCCTCAGTTTTCCAAGTGCAGTCTCTAGAATCTTCGCTCATTGAACTTTAACCAATCTTATGACCTTGATCTATAATTTTTACATCTCAATTAATAATGCAAACTGGATGCCTTATTATGGTCAAGTTCGGTTCCACTTCCAAGTCTTCCTGAACAGTTGGCTTAATAATAAGCGATAAATCATGCACATATTTCCCTAAATGCAATATATGGAAATTTTTATGCACCCCTGACAATCTCTCCAGCAACTCAACTCGATAGGCAAGCGACTCAATCCTTTCAAGAATCTGAAAAGGTCCAACATATCTAGGTGCCGACTTTTATGCTCTCCCAAATCATACAACTCCTTTTATCAGAGAAATCTTCACAAACACAAAGTTCCCGATTAAGAATTCTAAATCCCCACGCCTTCGATCAACGTAGCTTTTCTATCTATCCCGAGCTTCCTTCACCTTCCTTTTACTTACTTCTGCCTTCTCTGTGGCTTTCTAAATCATATCGGGTCCTAGTACCAATCGTTCTCCGATTTCCACCCAACATGATGGTGATTCGCATGGCCATCCATAAAGAGCTTCATAAGGTGCCATGCCAATACTTGCCTGATAACTGTTACTATAAGAGAACTCAACTAAGTAAAGATGATCCACCCACAATCCTCCAAAATCGAAGATACAAGGTCTTAAAAGATCTTCCAAAACTTTGTTCTCTTTCTCTGTCTAACCATCAGTTTGAGGATGATATGCCATGCTAAAACCCAGCTTCATTCCCAAATCCGCTTGCAATGCTTTCCAAAATTGACTAGTAAAGATTGGATCCCAATCACTTACAATGCTACTTGGAACTCCATGCAAACGAATAACTCCTTCACAAAGATATCTGCCAAACTTGCTATGGTCTTAAGTGGTTTTATCGGAATAAAATGTGCGCTCTTGGTTAGTCAGTCGACAATAATCCAAATGCCTTCATTACCCTTTTCTTAGTCTAGGCACACTATCTATAAAATCCGTAGATACTTGCTCTTATTTCCAATTCGGAATCTCTAATTGTTGTAGTAATCCAGCAATCCTTTGATCATCACCTTTGAATTGCTGGAAGATCACACATCTGCTAACATAAATTAAAATATCCCACTTCATCCCTATCCACCAAAATACTTGCTTCATATCTTGGTGCGTCTTTGTAAATCCAGGTTGGATACTTAACTAATATTTATGGCATTTTGCTAAAACTTCCTGCCTAAGACCATCAATATTCGAAACTCATAGCCTTTCGTTCATTCGAAATATTCCACAGCTGTCTATCTCAGAGCTCGAACATTGTCCTTCTTCAACTTCTTGCATAAACCCTACCGGATGATTATCTTTCTTTTGCTAGGTTGCAATCCTTTCATTTAGAGTTTGAGTAACTTCCAAAAGAGCTAAATCGCATTTCTACTCAGAGCATTCGCTACCACATTGGCTTTTCTCGACGTATATAAAATATCTCAGTCATACGCCGTCAGAAATTCCAATCAATGTTGTTAGCTCATATTCAAATACTTTTGCATGAAAAGATACTTCAAGGACTTGTAATCTGTGAAGAGCATGAACTTTTCACCTAAATGTAATGCCTCCACTTCTTTAATGCAAACACAACAGCTAATACCTACAAATTGTGTGTCACATAATTACGCTAATGTGGCTTCAACTGCCTACTAGCATAAACAATAACTCTTCTATGCTGCATCAATACCACACCCAAACCTACACCACAAGCATCCATAGACATAGTCAACCCTCCACCTCCATCTGGAATAGCTAAGACAGGATAGCTGCTTAACCTTTTTATTAATTCAATAAATGCTTCTTCATACTTTGAAGTCCAAATAAGCTTAACATCCTTCTTTGTTAACTTAGTCAGGTGTGAGGCAATCTTGGAGAAGCCTTGGACGAATCTCCTATAATATCCTGCTAAGCCTAAGTAGCTTCAAACCTCCATTGGAGTCTACGGTGTCTTCTAATCTTGAATAACCGTCACTTTCTTTGGATCAACCGAAATACCATCCCCCGACACAACATGTCCGTGGAACCTTGCTTCTAATTACCAAAATTGACACTTAGAGAATTTAGCTCTTAAAACTTGTTTATTTAATGTTTCAGCACAACCTCAAGACAACACTTATGTTCCTCCTCGGTCTTGGAATAAACAAGAATATCATCTATAAAGACCAACACAAATTTATTAAGCACATCTCCAAAATCTCGATTCATAAGATCCACAAAATAGGCAGATGCATTGGTTAGCCCAAAAGGCATAACCAACCACTTGTAGAAATAATTTGGCTCTCTGAATGCTGTTAAGGTTATACTATCCTCTGCTATCTTAACTGGCAAAATCTTGTAGCAAGATCCATTTGTGAAAATACTTGACTACCATATAGTTGGTCAAGCATGTCGTCTATACGGAGTAAGGGACACTTGTTCTGAACTGTCTGCTTATTTAGCTCACAGTAATTAACACAAAGCCATAACGAACCATCTGACTTTGCAACAAAGATCATAGCTACTCCCTAACTCGAGTGATTTGGCCTAATCGGTCCCTTTATTAACAAGTCATCTGTCTGGTTCTTTAACTCCTCCTTCTCCTTCGGAGCCATCTTACAGATATGATGAATAATAGTTTTCCTACTGGGAATAAAGTCAATATGAATTCAATCTCCTGACGTGGAGGTAGATTGTTAACTTCTTCAAAAACATCTGGGAAATTCTTAACAATTAATATTGACCCTAACTCATTTTAGGACGAATTAAGTGCATACAAGAAATTACTCATCAGCTTACTAAGCTCTCCACACAGCACTTCAACAAAGTTCCTCAATTTAGTTTTTAGAGATGTCATCCTCTTGTGATAACCCAAATTTTTTAACATCTGTTAATTGGATAATTAACCGGATTAAAAAGTTTTAAAATACAAATTTATAATTTAAACAAATAAAATAAGTCTTAATTTGATATATATTTACAAAAAAAATTGTTTTTTTAAATAGAATTTGGATTTAAAATTCAATTGAAAATGTTTAAATTGGGATTAAAACTCTATAGTTAAAATGAATTAAACATTTAAACATATGTAGATGTAAAAATTTTGTAATTTAAGAAATGAAAAGAATTTAAACATAAGATTGATATTTTTTTAGAGTGTATACATTAAAACATATTTATACATGAAATTATAAATGAAAGATATATTCATATGCTAATAATAAATAAAAAAATAAAAAAATAAATAATACATATTAATATAAATATATTAATAAAACACAAGAGAAATTTAAGATAAATATTAACATTTGTATGTAAGATTTATGCATGGTTAACAAGCGGCATTTGTGCCTTCAAATGAATATATATGGATTTAATGTTTAAGGAATAGGCTGCAAATTCATTTCCACTTTCTCAAGATCCATTTCCTTTCTTCATCTCTCACTTTTCTTTTCTTTACTACCAAAAACCAGAATTTATCAAACAATACACTGCATATCAACTTCAAAATCATAACAACTCAAAGCCTGTACATTGTTTTTTTCAAAGACCAATATCAATCTACAGAGCATTTTCTTCAAACATGGAACCAAGCAGTTTCCCTTTGTTTCAAAACAGTTCATCTCTATTTTAGATTTAAGTTAACTCTGCCGATTTCAATAGCAAGCAACTCAAGTTTTAATAGAAAAAACATTTTCCAGTTTAAAGTTTTCAAATCGTAGAAGCCTCTGTTCATCTTCTAAACAGGTGAGTAAAACAAACCTATATCTGATTAAATCCTGTTGCATAATATAGGAGCATGATGTAATGAGGTGTTAATGGTTAACATGAATGGAAATTTGTCTTGCATGTTAATAAATATATGGAATCTATCTGTACATGCCCAAGTGCAAGAAAACTTGCTCTGTTCTAAATCTTACAGGTTTAAAACCCTTTAAAAATTTAAATCCTCTTTATCTATTCTATGATAGGTCTGGATTATCAAACAAAATATGTTGGTTTGAACATAAATTAAGATGTAAAAATATATTTGGGTGAAACAAGTCTGTATATATTTTTAATTCCAAAAAGAACAGCGGGAATTTGAGATATGAGAAATTTCAAACATTTTAATTTTTCGATTCAGGTATATGATTTGAATCACTATGTTAAATCATGATTTTTAAGGTTTAATTCATGATTTTTAGAGGGGAATCGAGTGAGAGGTTTGGGGTTAACCAGAAAATGAGTTTTGAGATGTCATGGGTGATCGGGACGATGTGGAGGGTCGAGACCACGTTTATAGGTGGCGAGAAGGTCGACGAGTTTGGAAAAATGGTGGATGTTTTTCTTCACCACTCTGGCGTCGGCGGTGGGTCAAAAAGTGTTTAAACCCTATTTTTAGTCGAATCTGGAAACAAGATCAGAGCATCGCCTTTGGTAGTTCGAGTTACATCGGACCAAGAGGAATGGTTGTGTGGATGGCTGGGGAGTGTGTGGCCGAAGTCTCAGGACTTCTGGTGGTCGACGACGTGAATTCAGGGAAGATTTAGGCGAAGTTGCCTTGTTTCAGGAGGCTCGAGTTTGCTCGATTTGGTTTAAATCGATTTAATAGAACCTGGATGGTCGGAATGGTTAGTGAGTGTGACCGTCGACTTATCAGGGATGCTGGTGATGGTCGGAAATGCTCCGACCATCTGTGCATGTGTACGAGCGTTTCTCGTATCAGTTTTTGCTGGGGTTTGTGGTTCTCGGGTGCGATGGTAATGGCCTCGTGATCGATCTCGTGTATGTGAGGTTTTGTCTCGAGATTGTCTTGTGTTGTGCACGAGTTGTTTCTGGTTTAAGTACAGTTTAAAACTTAAACAAGTTTAAAAAAAAGAGAAGAAAGGGGAAGGTTTGAGCTCGGGTTTGAGACTGAGTTACCCTATGTTTGTCTCGGGTATTTATAACAGTTTTAAATTTAATAAAGGAAAGATTTAAAATTTTAAATGAATCTAATTTAAATTATTCCTTGAATCTAATTCTTTATTAAATAAATGATCTTTCTTGATTTAAGAAAGAGTAAGATTTGTTTTAACTTAAAGTATCAAGATAAATGATTTATCTTAAAAGTAATTAAGGACTTGAATAATTAACGATTAATTAAATTAATGAAGCGATTAAAGGGAAATTAATTAATTAATGATCTTGGATTAATTTAATTATTGTTAATGATTAAAGGATTGTTTGTTATTGTAAATAATCTAATTAGATAAAGAATTTTTTTTCCTTAATTAAGATCTTTTAAAACATAAGGGGTTAAGAAATTATTTGATTAATTTTGAATGATTAGTTAAATAATCAATTAAAGAAACTAATTAGTGATAAATTAAGATAATCACTTATGGATTAATTAATATAATTACTTGGTGAAGTAATTAAGGAATAATTACTGAATGTAATAAGGTAAAGAGTAATTATTACATAAGAAATTTTAGGATCATTACTTTATGAAAGTAATTAAATGGAAGTGATTAAGGGTTAATCACTTAGTGTTATTAATTAAAGAATTAATTAATAAAATTAATTAAAGGTTAAGGTTAATTTATAATTACTTGTCAAGGTAATTAATTAAAAATAATAATGTAACTAATCAAAGTAATTAATGGTTAACTGCCGTAAATGGTTAAGAATAATTAATTTGTGTAAACAAATTAAAGGATAATTACTTTGTGTAATTGAAAGTAATTAATCAAGTATGATTAATTAAAGGATGATCAATTAAGTTGTTTGTAATTAATTAATGGAGATTTAAGTAATTAATTTAATTTGTTTGAATTAATTAGAAATGGTAAGGCTGATTTATTTTGATTAGGAATGATTGTATAATATTGTATGCCTTAGATTGATTGATATCTTGGATATGTATTTTGAGATGCTATGTGATGTGGTATGATTGGATTTAAACTGAGATAATTTGGTCATGCATTGATGATGAATTAATGCATATAGGTGACACCCTGTATTTAAAGTTTGAATTGAGTTTCACTTGAATAATTTGTGATAAGATGGTATTGAATTCGAAGAGACCGGAGTCGGGTATTAGTAAATACCCGAAATCACTTCGATTTAAAATCCTCTATAAATTTCTTATGGATTTAATATGTGAAATCAGTAGGCTGGAAATGTAATGATTTAAGAAATTGGACCCTTTAAACTATGTAGAGGTACATAGATATTGGTGTGTGAAAGTGTTGACTATAATAAATTGAGAACTCATAGTGAAGTATGAGTTAACCCTGGGTTTAAAATAAATTTTATGTTGTTGAATTGTATGTTAGATGGGTTTACTCACGCTGGCTTCCAGCTTGACCCGGGTGTTACTACGATGTAATGCTCGGGTCAGACCGAGTATTACAGATTTTTAGGTAGGGACGTTCTGGAGCTCAGGAGGCGAGCTGGATGGCAGGAACGTATGGAGTGTTTCCACTATGTTGCATAGTTGTATATCTAGGACATGTTGTTTTAACTGTCCGATGTTGTGAAAATGTTGTAATTCTGATGTATAAAATATAAGTGTACTGATACAGTTCTTCTTTGTAAATCTGATATCTATGTGATATTATATTTTGATCCGCTGCGAGTGTGAGATTTCTGTGACTTGTTATTGTTTCTTCTTCTTTCTCTTTCTTTCTTTCCCTTAACTATCCAGAATTTTCTGGTTCGGAATTTCCGGGTCGTTACATTTGGTATCAGAGCCGAAGGTTAAGCGAGAACCTTGGCTCTAGTGGGATTACTCATTAAGGATAGGGTAAGTGGTACCCTAGGATGAGTTGAGTGTGTGTGTGTATATATGTATATAAGTGCGTACTTGTTATTTTCTTATATAAAGATTTTAAATGATTTTATATAAGAATATGTTTTGATATATAAAGCAATAAATCTTTCTAATAAATATTAAGGTAATTGGATGTTGAATATTGGAACTAAATTAACAAGTAATATAATACAACCAAACCGAAATTAAATAAAGATAAGTTTGAAATGGATTCAAACTAAAAATTGAAATCTTGAACCGGAGAAGTATTTTAGAATAAGATGATAATGGATGGTTTTAGATATGATAATCTTGGTTATTATCATAAATGGTTGTTGTATTTAATAATGAAATGTTTTAAGGAAGTGACCATTTAAAAAGGAGAATAAACTTGTAAATTTGAAAGGATGTAAATTAAAGTGGGTTTTCAACTGTGAATTTCTGAATTCTAAATCTGAGCATTTGAAATTGTTTTCAAAGTGTTAAAGGAAATAATATTATTCAAACTATTTTGAGTGTAATCTTATTTTAGAATAAGAAATTGTTTGTAAATTTTAAAAGAATTTGTTTTAAAACCAAAGGAGGTTTAAAATTTTAAAACATGGCTGGGAGGGCCAAGAAATAAATATGTATATATGTATGGATATACGTGATATCAAGGATAATTTGAAATAAACTCTAAATATTGAGTTTTCAATTTGGAATGAGATATGATACCCAAAGTGAAAAGTTTTTGAACTTAATAAGTGGAAAGATTATTTATGAAAAGTTCAAAATTTGAAATGGAAGTTCAAACTGTGTAAGGTTGACTGGATTAAGTGAATTGAGTTTAACTTGCGAAAGGTTAAATAAGTTGGAATGGTCAACCTGATATGGAAATTTCAAAATGAAACTAAGATTTAACTTGAGAAGTTAACTGGTTGATATGAATTAGGAAGTTTGAGTGATCTCAAAATGGGTTTGAGATCCGAAATTGGAAATGGATGGATGTTTTGAAATAATTGGATGATATCATCCTATTGTTATTAAAGATCTTTAAATTGCAAATTAGACTTGTTTAAATGAATGAGAAATGGAGTATGGTAATCCATTGTTGAGATAAAAGGGAAACTAAACTTTAATTTGAAATTAAGGGTATGGAATTACCTTGAACTAATTTTTTTTTGAGTAATTGAATTTGTAAATTAAAATTGTTTTAAGAACTGGTTATAAATTGGAGGATAAAATTTAGTAATAAATTAAAATTTTAAAATAAAATAGTTTTAAACTCTTATTTGAACTTTGAAAAGGGTTAAGTAGAGATAATTTAAAATGGAATTTTGAGAATTGGACTTAGAATTAAATTGTTTAAAGATTTGGATTATTGATTTAAAAATAAAGGTTAATTTGATTTAAGGAGTTGAATCAACATTTGGGAATTTAACTCGAATTTATATAATTCGAGATGGTTTAAATTTGGAATTTGAATTGAAATTAGTTCAAATTGAATTTGATTTGAATTAATTGAAATTGTGATTGAAGATGTATAAGTATAAAATTCAAATGGAAATTTTGAATTGGATTAATTTGAAACGATTTGAAATTGAAGAGGGTTCAATTTGAAATTAGTCCGAGTGGATTTGAATAATTTGAAATTGTAATTAAAGCTGAATAGATTTAAATTCAAATGGAATTTGAATTGAATTTGGGAGGAAATCAAGAATGATTCAACTTGATTGGAAATGGAGTTTGAAATTTGGATTAATTCAAACTGGAGTTGAAATGAATTGAAATTGGAACTAGTTCAATTGAAATTTATTTGAAATAGTAGAATTAGAGATCAAGGTTGAATGAAGTTAAATTTGAAAAGAAACTAAGGTTAATTCAACTTGAATTGGGGTTGAATCAATTTCAATGGAAATTGAAGTTATTTAAAATTGGAATTGGGCCAATTTAAATGGAAGTGAAAATTTAAATTTGAATTGATTGGGAATGGAAGTTGGGAATTGAACAGTTTGACTCTGGACTATTTTCAAAATAAATTGTTTTAGTACAAATCTATTTTTTTTCCAAACTATTTACTAAACAACTTTTCTTTTTAAACCTAAAACTATCTTATACTTGTTTTACCATTATTTTTGGAACCATCAAACAATTTTTCAACTGTTTTATAAACTAATTACCGTTTTCAGCTACTTTATAACTAATTACTGTTTTAATAGCTATTTTGCAATAATTTAAAATTTCTATAACTATTTAACTATTTTTCCAACTATTTTACAATTACTTAACTATTTTGCAGCTATTTTACAAACTAATAATTATTTTTCAATTACTTATCTATTTTTTTTAATTTTTCAAGCTATTTCCTAAATAAACTGGTCGGAGTTCAAACTGTTATTGGTTAAATACCCAACTGAGATAAGAATTTAAGGAATAATCCAAATGTGGATTAAGGCAATTGTGAGTAAGTGGATAGAATCTAAAGGAAATGTGAATAGAAAGAGAAATTGATTTGGCTAATAACCAATGAAGTTAAATACGTAGGATGTACGTATATTATTCTATTCGCATAGTGATTTGATTCAGATTCGAGCATAGAATTTCGAGATAGATATATCGATCCGAATGGGATTTTTCACTCGATTTTCGACGGCGAACCTGGATATGGATTGTTGATTGGTTCTGGATTTTCTCTATCATAGTTATAACTATGCAAGGAGAATGACGGTTTCTGATCAAGAAACCAGATCTGAGTCCGCACTAGAAAGTCGGGTGGACGATACTAGTTCGGAAATGAAATTGTGTGATCGAGTGAGCGATCAGATTGGTATAGCATACGAACGATATGTGTACATCGTACGGATTTGAATAAAATTGATATTGGGAATTTGTGGATCAGAATTGTGAAATGATTTTTGAAATGAAAGTTATATTTTGTGAAGTATATGATGAAGTAAAGTGGAAATTGGATATTTCTATGTTAGAAATTTACTTTTTGGAAGTAAGTAAAAAGGTTAATGACCTTATAGAGTAATCAAATTTAAATATTTGATTTGGAATAAATAAAGTTATATATCTTTGTTATATAAGATATATCTATGTGTGTATATATGTGTGTGTGTGTGTGTGTGTGTGTGTGTGTGTATATATATATAAAGGATCTTATGTGGATTTTAGAAAATGTTTTGGGAACCTTTGGATTTGGAAAGCTTTTGATTTTTGGGTAAAATCAATATGAGAATTTGGAAAGCCTAGTTTGAGAATTATCGATTTTGGAATAATCGATTTTGTGTAAATGAGCTTTGTATGAGATCATACTAGGTGTATGATTTGAAGATGCTATATGTGTATAGTATAAAATGTTTTGTTGATGGCTCTGGGGAAAAAGGCGCTCCCTTGAAATGAACTTCTCAGGAGTACCACCGGGTGGTGCTGCCTTGAGCCCTAAGGGGGGGGGGGTGCTAAAGTTGATCCTGTGAGGAGTCCGGACAAAACTAGTTCCTGGGGATTATGAGTAGAGTATACCATAGCGAAAGTCGTGTGTACCGCTGAGAGCCAACAATCTGCATTTGATTTTATATCGGTAGACTGCTACCTATGGTAACATAGCGAAAGTCATGTGTGCCGCTGAGAGCCAACAGTTTGCATTTGATTTTATATCGGTAGACTGCGACCTATATAGGAGTGGAGAAGTTTCATTTTGACAGCGAAAATCAGAGGCCGCAGAGAGCCTGCAGTTACGTGGACTTTTGCTGTGATGGCAACGTAACCATGGAATGTAACCGCGATCTGTTGTGGGTTCCATGGCGTAATCGAGAGGCCGCGGAGAGCCTGCAGTTACATGAACTTTTGCTGCGATGGCAACGTAACCCTGGAATGTAACTGCGACCATGGACGGGGGTGATGATTTCCAGAGCATTCTCACCAAAGATATTTCCTCGATTTCAAAATGCTTTCAATATTTTCAATAAAATTATTTTTCAAGTATTTTCACTGGATGTTGAAAACGGGTCTGCTAAGTACTTATAGATTTTCAGTCGTACGCCTGGTCAACGTATGACCGAATTTCTATAAGAACAAGGATGGACTTATTGAAACATCGAGTTATAAAAAGTATTTTTATAAAACAATTTGGCAGTATTACAGATTTTAAAAGTGTTTTAAAATGATCAAAGAATATTTTCACTGGTTTTAAAATATTTAATAAATTCTGGCTTTGTTTCTTTTCGAGGACGAAAATATTCTAAGGGGGGAGGAATGTGATAACCCAAATTTTTTGACATCTGTTAATTGGATAATTAACAGGATTAAAAAGTTTTAAAATACAAATTTATAATTTAAACAAATAAAATAAGTCTTAATTTGATATATATTTATAAAAAAATAGTTTTTTTTAAATAGAATTTGGATTTAAAATTCAACTGAAAATGTTATAAGAGTAAATTGGGATTAAAACTCTATAGTTAAAATGAATAAAACATTTAAACATATGTAGATGTAAAAATATTGTAATTTAAGAAATGAAAAGAATATAAACATAAGATTGATATTTTTTTTTAGAGTGTATACATTAAAACATATTTATACATGAAATTATAAATGAAAGATATATTCATATGCTAATAATAAATACAAAAATGAAAAAATAAATAATACATATTAATATAAATATGTTAATAAAACACAAGAGAAATTTAAGATAAATATTAACATTTGTAACTAAGATTTATGCATGGTTAACAAGCGGCATTTGTGCCTTCTAATGAATATATATGGATTTAATGTTTAAGAAATAGGCTGCAAATTCATTTCCACTTTCTAAAATCCATTTCCTTTCTTCATCTCTCACTTTTCTTTTCATTAATACCAAAAACCAGAATTTATCAAACAATACACTGCATATCAACTTCAAAATCATAACAACTCAAAGCCTGTACATTGTTTTTTTTCAAATACCAATATCAATCTACAGAGCATTTTCTTCAAACCTGGAACCAAGCAGTTTCCCTTTGTTTCAAAACAGTTCATCTCTGTTTTAGATTTAAGTCATCTCTGCCGATTTCAATAGCAAGCAACTCAAGTTTTAATAGCAAAAGCATTTTCCAGTTTAAAGTTTTCAAATCATAGAAGCCTTTGTTCATCTTCTAGCCAGGTGAGTAAAACAAACCTATATCTAATTAAATCCTGTTGCATGATATAGGAGCATGAAGTAATGAGGTGTTAATGGTTAGCATGAATGGAAATTTGTCTTACATGTTAATAAATATATGGAATCTATCTGTACATGTCCAAGTGCAAGAAAACTTGCTCTGTTCTAAATCTTACAGGTTTATAACCCTTTAAAAATTTAAATCCTCTTTATCTATTCTATGATAGGTCTGGATTATCAAAAAAAATATGTTGGTTTGAACATAAATTAAGATGTAAAAATATATTTGGGTGAAACAAGTCTGTATATATATTTTTAATTCCAAAAAGAATAGTGGGAATTTGAGATATGAGAAATTTCAAACATTTTAATTTTTCGATTCAGGTATATGATTTGAATCACTATGTTAAATCATGATTTTAAGGGTTAATTCATGATTTTTAGAGGGGAATCGAGTGAGAGGTTTGGGGTTAACCAGAAAATGAGTTTTGAGATGTCATGGGTGATCAGGACGATGTGGAGGGTCAGGACCATGTCTATAGGCGGCGAGAAGGTCAATGAGTTTGGAAAAATGGTGGATGTTTTTCTTCACCACTCTGGCGTCGGCGGTGGGTCGAAAAGTGTTTAAACCCTATTTTTAGTCGAATCTGGAAACAAGATCAGAGCGTCGCCTCTGGTAGTTCGAGTTACATCAGACCAAGTGGAATGGTTGTGTGGATGGCTGGGGAGTGTGTGGCCGAAGTCTCAGGACTTCTGGTGGTCGACGACGTGAATTCAGGGAAGATTCAGGCGAAGTTGCCTTGTTTCAGGAGGCTCGAGTTTGCTCGATTTGGTTTCAATCGATTTAATAGAACCTGGATGGTCGAAATTGTTAGTGAGTGTGACCGTCGACTTATCAGGGATGGTGGTGATGCTCAGAAATGCTCCGACCATCTGTGCATGTGTACGAGCGTTTCTCGTATCAGTTTTTGCTGGGGTTTGTGGTTCTCGGGTGCGATGGTAATGGCCTCGGGATCGATTTCGTGTATGTGAGGTTTTGTCTCGAGATTGTCTTGTGTTGTGCACGAGTTGTTTCTGGTTTAAGTACAGTTTAAAACTTAAACAAGTTTTAAAAAAAGAGAAGAAGGGGGAAGGTTTGAGCTCGGGTTTGAGACTGAGTAACCCTATGTTTGTCTCGGGTATTTATAACAGTTTTATATTTAATAAAGGAAAGATTTAAAATTTTAAATGAATCTAATTTAAATTATTCCTTGAATCTAATTCTTTATTAAATAAATGATCTTTCTTGATTTAAGAAAGAGTAAGATTTGTTTTAACTTAAAGTATCAAGATAAATGATTTATCTTAAAAGTAGTTAAGGACTTGAATAATTAATGATTAATTAAATTAATGAAGTGATTAAAGGGAAATCAATTAATTAATGAACTTGGATTAATTTAATTATTGTTAATGATTAAAGGATTGTTGGTTATTGTAAATAATCTAATTAGATAAAGAATTTTTTTCCTTAATTAAGATCTTTTAAAACATAAGGGGTCAAGAAATTATTTGATTAATTTTGAATGATTAGTTAAATAATTAATTAAAGAAATTAATTAGTGATAAATTAGGATAATCTCTTATGGATTAATTAATATAATTACTTGGTGAAGTAATTAAGGAATAATTACCGAATGTAATAAGGTAAATAGTAATTATTACATAAGAAATTTTAGGTTCATTACTTTATGAAAGTAATTAAATGGAAGTGATTAAGGGTTAATCACTTAGTGTTATTAATTAAAGAATTAATTAATAAAATTAATTAATGGGTTAAGGTTAATTTATAATTACTTGTCAAGGTAATTAATTAAAAATAATAATGTAACTAATGAAAGTAATTAATGGTTAACTACCGTAAATGGTTAAGAATAATTAATTTGTGTAAATAAATTAAAGGATAATTACTTTATGTAATTGAAAGTAATTAATCAAGTATGATTAATTAAAGGATGATCAATTAAGTTGTTTGTAATTAATTAATGGATATTTAAGTAATTAATTTAATTTGTTTGAATTAATTAGAAATGGTAAGACTGATTTATTTTGATTAGGAATGATTGAATAATATTGTATGCCTTAGATTGATTGATATCTTGGATATGTATTTTGAGATGCTATGTGATGTGACATGATTGGATTTAAACTGAGATAATTTGGTCATTCATTGATGATGAACTAATGCATATAGGTGACACCCTGTATTTAAAGTTTGAATTGAGTTTCACTTGAATAATTTGTGATAAGATGGTATTGAATTCGAAGAGACCGGAGTCGGGTATTAGTAAATACCCGAAACCACTTCGATTTAAAATCCTCTATAAATTTCTTATGGATTTAATATGTGAAATCAATAGGCTGGAAATGTAATGATTTAAGAAATTGGACCCTTTAAACTATGTAGAGGTACATAGATATTGGTGTGTGAAAGTGTTGACTATAATAAATTGAGAACTCGTAGTGAAGTACGAGTTACCCCTAGGTTTAAAATAAGTTTTATGTTGTTGAATTGTATGTTAGATGGGTTTACTTACACTGGTTTCCAGCCTGACCCGGGTGTTACTATGATGTAATGCTCGGGTCAGACCGAGTATTACAGATTTTCAGGTAGGGACGTTCTGGAGCTCAGGAGGCGAGCTGGATGGCAGGAGTGTATGGAGTGTTTCCACTATGTTATACAGTTGTATATCTAGGACATGTTGTTTTAACTTTCCGATGTTGTGAAAATGTTGTAATTCTGATGTATAAAATATAAGTGTACTGATACAGTTCTTCTTTGTAAAACTGATATCTATGTGATATTATATTTTGATCCGCTGCGAATGTGAGATTTCTATGACTTGTTATTGTTTCTTCTTCTTTCTCTTTCTTTCTTTCCCTTAACTATCCGGAATTTTCTGGTTCGGAATTTCTAGGTCGTTACACCTCCTAACACAATCTAGGACAACTTCATTCTCTGACAGCCAATCCATACCCAGTAAGATATCAAGACCATTAAAATCTAGAACAAACTAGTCATATGAAAATGGTAAGTAAGGTAAGTAATCTGTAATTTTTCACAAATCATACACCGATCAGTTGTACCACCTATAGGGTTGGACACACAAATAGGGGTTTCTACAACACTTGTGGTAAGTTCTAATCTACTAACTAGTCCTTTAGAAATTTAATTATGGGAAGCCCCAATATCAAACAATACTCGAACTAAAATGCCATTAACAAATAATTTACCTTTAAGAACTCTTTTCTCTTTCACATCCTTTGAGGTAGATTGTTCATCATTGAAGGCATAAACCTTGGCTTGCTGTCCTTTATTCATTAGCGGGAAATCCTTTACCATATGCATCGGTTGCTAATAGTTGTAGTAGAGCGTCTTTTGAAGTATTCGAGAAATAGGCCCTGCTTGCTGTTTCGGAGCTTCGGAATTCTTACAAAATCTTATAATATGGCCCTTCTACTTACACTGATAACACTCAAAATCCTTGTACTTTTCCTCTATCTCCTCTCGACTTTCCTCCTCATTGCTTCTTTCCCTATTGGTTAAACTTCCTCTTGTTCGGGTTACTGTTATTATTATTGCTTGGTGTTGCTGTTAGTTTCTTTTTCTTAAGAACTTCATAACGCAAAACCATATCTACTAAATTCATAAAAGATCCCTTTAGGTGGGCAGCCATATCTTCTGAAATCCTTCCCTGATCCCAACAACAAACATCTCATTCTTCTTAAGAGAGGCATCAATCAGTCCTGGACCAAATCGCGATAACTCATTGAATTTGGTTTCATATTCAACTGTTGACAAATCTCCTTGCTTAAGCTCTAGAAAAATTCTATATAGACGGGTCCTTTCTACAGCCGGCACATACTGATCTTCAAATACCTCCTTAAACCTTGCCTAAGAAAATTCATCCTTCGGGACATTCGCTGTAACTGAATCCCACCAAGCTGCAGCCTCATCTTGTGACTACCAAGATGCGAAGAAACACTTTTTCTCATCTGAAATATCCAGCCCCTTGAAAATCTTCTCACAAGAATGAAGCCACGCTTAAACTTCCATATGAGATTCCATACCCTTGAATGACTTTCCTTCTAAATTAGTATATTCTTTGCACAAGGCTACAAAGTTAACACTGCGCTACACATGTGCTGCCTCTTACGCTACTCCTACTCTTCCAACATTCCGAGCTCGACCATTGGTGGTCGTAGTACTACCTGATAGAGTTAAAAGTATGCCCTAGGGAATTCCACAATTTATTGTAAATTAATTAACTCTAAAATCATTTCTCGTTCGAAATAAAGGCATTTCTTCTTTCTATTATATATTTTTTATAATAAATAACTAAATAACTAATCTAAATATATTTAATAGAAAATCTATAAATGGTGTATTTGTGATAGTAATTACAAATAGTTGTAATCGTGAGTATTGAATCACATTGTCACAAAACACATTATTTTAAATGTTCCCAGTCACGATGAATCGAGATTGGATATCGCTGTATCCATTGAGGTTGGAGTACGTAACGCTCTCCAAATGTTAGATAGTGTATCACTCATGACTGCTGAGGGCGCCTCGGGGTTACATACTAATTGTTATTGGATAACTATTGAATGACCCATTGATAGTTTTTTGTTGGTTAATATAACTAAGATCAAATAGAAAATATCGATGTGAATAATTTACACAGTTCTTTCCACTTGATAATACCGTGAATCTTCAATATGAAAGCTCCACTTTAAGGAGGTGTTGTTCGTTCGCCCTAGTGGTCAAAGGAATCACCAAAAAAGGCTTAAAAGGCAGTGGCGACGCTAGCGTTTCTGGTGGTCATGGGCAGTCGCGTCGGCCAAGGGAAGAACTACCGGAAGTGGGGGACACGATGATGCTCTCTGATTGATGGATAGGCGTGCGTAGGGGCGATGGTATTTAGATGATCATTGGAGGCTTTCGCTAGTTTGAGAATTTTGAGTGTGACATGCCTGAGCGCGTGGATCTAAGCAGATGACGTGGTATTTTTTTTTAATTCAATGGAATTTAAAATTTTCAATCGTTCTAAAAATAATAACTTTTGCATGCGAACTCGAATATGGACGCGGTTACATCCGTTGTGATCGTATCAGAATTACAGACATTTTGACGCTTGTTTGGACGAGTTCTGAGACTGTTTGAATTGAGCCTTAAATTGGATTTTAATTCGATTTAAAATCGAAGGTGAGTGTTTAACCCACTCACAAATATTAAACCATCTTATGTTAGTTAAATTGAATTTATGATGTGATTAGAAATTGATGATCGATGTTTGGTTCATTTAAATTGTCATTCCAGTTAAATTTGACTTTTATTGCAGTTAATCTTTGTTTAATTTAAATTTAATTTAATTGTCAGTTTAATATTTATTGTAGATGATCGGTTATCTATTGAGATTTGTTGATTGATTTGGATGATGATTGCGATGGATGTTTGATTGTTGATATTGGATGACTGGATGTTGTATTTTATATTGTTATAACACTGCAAGTTCCCTACGGGTTGAAATGATACATACCCAAACGATCTATAGATTAGGGAAAAATCGTTATGGGTTGAAATGATAGACTTGAGCGATTTTATGGATTTTTATTTAATTCAGGATTGCGGTTTGAAATGAGATGTAACCGTAAAATTTTAAATTGCGGATTGAAATGATAAATATCCATATCACTTGACACTGGGGTAGAAATTGTATACGGACACCGGATAGGTTAAATTAAATGATTTTTGAATCTTTGAAATTTTGAATTCAGTTAACAACTATTTCAAAAAAAGAAATTGATTTATATAAACTGAAGTATTTTCGATAATCCAAGTATTAATGCTGAAAAGGGAATTTATTTAATGAACCGTTCAAAGAATTTAAATTAGAATTTCAAGGTTGAAGTGTCGAATATAAAGGAATTTATCGAAATTGAGTATTGGAAATGTTTGGATATAACTTTGAAACCTATTTAAACTTTTTAATCAATTTAAAACTATTTTAATTTATATTTATCTATTACAACCTATTTAATCCAATTTAACCTATTTTACCTATTTAAACCAATTAAATTTATTTAATCTACTTTAAATCCATTTAATATAATTTAAATCTATTTTATCTATTTTAAATTTATTTAATCTATATTAAAATCTATTTAATATCATTCAAATCTAATTAATCTATTTTAAATCTATATAGATCATTTTAAAATCTAATTAAATCTAATTTAAATCTATTTAAAATATTTTAAATCTATTTAAACTATTTAAAAACTATATAAACTATTTATAATTACCTAAATTACTTCCTAAAATTTCAGACTGTGTAAAGTTGAAGTATTTATATGTAAATCCTTGATAATGATATAACCTAAGTTGGAATTTAGAATTGATACCTTTTTGTGTAATGACATATTTGAGTGAATGTGATGATTTTAAAATGAAGAATTTATTTAACATAACTTACTGATAATGCAACAACCTGATATTTTTAGCCATTCGCATCCACACATGTTGGACTTGAACTGTTCAAAAAACCGCATTGTAATAAAATTTGGAGCAAACGAAATAAATCACGGAATCACAGACACAGAAATATCAGAATAACTCGTAGCGGAATATAAAATACCATAGTAGTTCATGAAGCTACTATAACAAACTCTCAAAACAAAATACATAATATCAGTCTGAAAACAAATACAATAGAAATTCCAAATACATTGAAGTTCACTAATACAAGCTGAAATAGAACAACTGCACTGAAATAAATAGATAACTAGAGAGGCAAATCTCCAACGATTCCTAGCTTCAGAAAGAGAAATCCAAAGCTAAGTTGTGAATACTCAGGCTGACCCGAGCGTAAAGCAAAATACAAAACACTCGAGTTAGGACATACATACTTATATAATGTAAACCAACTCAAGTGAAATGTAATAAAGTACAAGTAACTTAAAGGATGCGTAGGACCGCCCTTCCTCTAAGGATCCGTTAAACTATTTACTATGTAGTAATATTGCACTATTATAATAATGTCTACAGTAAAATAAACTTACTTTAAAATAGCATAGAAAGGGTTACCCATATATAGCCCCCAACACGTAATAGTCCCAGTAGTCCATTCAGTATCAGCATATCTCCAGATCGGGAGACTACCCTAAATACTCCATGGGCTACGGGAGAAAAACAAACTCATAGTAGGCTCGATATGGTAGGTGACATGACACAACTAGGAAATGTCAGGGTAGATATACCAATTACGCTTTCGGGCTAGTGGTAACGCATTGCAGTCACTACCGCCTACCACGGAACACACTCCCAATCAAAATCAGAGGATGTACATCAAATCAATCACAAGTAAGAGTATTGTATCGAAGGAATGTGTCCGATCGGAGGAGCTACCTCACTTGGCCCGTCGGTCGCTCCTGTTTTAGCTACCTTATGCCAACTCACGGAGTCAGGCCCACGTTCATACCTTAAGAGAATCGTCGACACCATCCTACTTCGGTCTGGAATCTCCACCGTGTACACAGTTGTTAAAGTGGTTTTCGGTATCGACAGAGAGTAGGTCCATATCCAATCCCGGTCTCTTTAATAACCAATCGTTATTATAACCAGTAGTTAGAATTTAAAAATCATAGTTTATACTTCAAAATAAAGTATCATTTTCAAATTCAAAATCTTTATCAAAATAAATATCAAATCATTTCCAAACCACTTCAATATATCGAAATATCACACCTTTTCAAAACATAAATTTCAAATCCTTATTTGAATTCAAATCTAAATATTCAAATTTTAATACCCTTTTAATTCAAAGATATTATTCATTTATTATCATTTCAAATCACCTTTCAATAGTTTATATTTAAATCAAAACAATTCATTTAAACCATTTAAAAGTGAAGTTATTATATTTACAAATCAAGTATTCAATTCCCAAAATTTTAGATTATTCTAAGCTCATTTATTTAGTTAAAAACCAAAATAGAAAAAGCTGCTGTAAATTATAATTTGAAAACAGTTAAATTTAGCAAAAACAACATTTTAAACAAAACTGCTGTAATTGTTATTTGAAAACAGTTTATTTCAGCCTACCGCAACACTTATCAAGTGCTACTGTAGCCCTTTATTTAGTTTCAGATTTTAGTTATCTTTCTGCTACCACAGCACTTACCAAGTGCTGTAATATCACTTAGTTATAATTTAGCCATAGTTCATTTGTATCAACCACAGCACTTACAAAGTGCTATAATATTATTTACTTCAGATTTTAAGTTAACTTCAGAAACAATGGCATTTCTGAAGTGCTGTTATTAAATTTTCAGATTTTCAATGTGATTCCAACAATAAATAAACTTTGATTTTAACCCTTTAGCATTATAAAAATCATATTTTAATACTCAAAAATGTTCATTAAAATACCTTTAACTTATGATTTTAATAAAGTAAATTTCCTATAAATAAAATCAAATTTCAATAATTCACTTAATAAATTCAAGTGTAAAATTTCTATTCTTGCATTTACTTTACACTTTTAATTTTAATTTACCATTTTTATAAATTAAATTAAATTTCCATTTTATGCTCTTAATTTAAACTTTTTTTAAAATAAAGTTTCACATTTTCCAAGTTAAGTTATAATTCAAATTTCACTTTTTAAACATTCATTTATTTTACCATTTTTAATTTATGGAAAAATCAATAACACTTTATAAAATCAATTTAAATTCAAATTTAAATCAATTATCATATTTTATTTACTTAATTTAAACTCCATTTATAAGCAAAATCATAAATTCCAAAAATTAACTTATATTTCAAATTCTACTTTACCATTTATTTATTTCACTTATTTGACTTATAGAAAACCATTAATACTTTATAAAAATCATTTTTTATTAATTAAATTTAAATCAAAATATCATAATATTTACATTTTAAAATATTTTAAAAAATTACTAGAAAAATATATATTAACCACGGGTCCGTATATAATTTTCTAGCCTAGGTTAGGTGATACGGATAATATATCATTTCAATCCGTAATTTACAAAGAAAAATCCACGTTCTATCATTTCAAACCCATAATATCAAGTATTAAAATATATAAAAATCGTTCAGGCCTATCATTTCAGCCCATAATGATTTTTTCCTATTCTAAAGTCCGTTCGGGTATGTATCATTTCAACCCATAGTGATTCTATTCTACAGGGAACTTGAAGTGTGATAAACTGATATAAATGAACAATATAGCATCATATAACAGTAACTGATGATATGACAGGTTTATAAACAGAGTGAACATCATATAAATCATATCACAGGAAGGTATAACATGATATAGCAGTTTACAAATTCACTTGGTGTCACTTAACAATTTATATAAGTAAGTATGTCAAGTGTGATTACTCACTTGTTTCAAGCTGGAGATAGCAAGCCAAAGCATACAAACGAATTCCAGAAGGCACGATGATATGACTTTTGACTTAAGTGGAGAGCCAAGTTTGTCTTGTGAAAAACACATAAAAAAGACAAGTACAAATATTATTTGAAACCAAATATACTTATTATTTCAACATAGAATACATATTGAAACATTTAAAAATAAAAGCAAAATGAACAAATTAATTTTGACCATTGCCTCAACCTTCACATACTCGGCCTAGGGCTTAAGTATGCTTGGCCAAAGTGGTGATTTGGGCTAGAATATGCATGCATGTGCACGGCTAAAAGGAGTTGGAGTGGTGTAAGTTGCAACATAATGGAAGATCAAAAGGTAGGCAACATAAGTGAGTTTTTATGCAACCATATGGTTCGGCCTTGAATGATGTGGGCTCGGCCATGCAAGGGGATGGTTGGGTGGGGTCTGGAGTGGTGACCAGCGGTGGTAGAGGATCAGGCGGCGGCTATGGAGTGGCCAAGGTGGAAAAATGAAGGGTATTGGCATTAAGGGGTTCGGCTATGGCATATTGTGGTGTTTGAGGAGTTTTGTGGTGCAACCATCATAAGCAAGGTCACGACCTTGACTGGTCAGAGGGAAAGGAAGGTGAGATAGCCGTGGATGGTGGTGGAGTTGGTCGCAGGAGGTGGTGGAGGGCAATGGCTGAGCAAAACAAGGAGAGGCAATGCACAATTTCAATGGAAAATCAATAAAAATGAAAAGGAAAAATGAAAAAAGAAAGAGACATTACCAAAGTTTTCTACAGATTTGAAATGTGCGTGTAAGGGGAAGTGAAAAAGTGATGTTTACATGAATAACAATAGAAAGAGTTATGGCAAAGATATAGGGAAAGGACGGCCAAAAATGAAGGGTGGAAAATGAAAAGTCAAAAGTTAAAAAGGCCAAAGTCTCTTGAAATTTCCACTTTTCTTTATTCAAATAAATCCAAATAAAAATCATGTAAATAAAATAAAAATGAATACCAGATAAAGTAAAAATGAAATAAATAAATTTTATAAAAATATAGAAAAATGTAAGAATATAGTTTATTATATGTAAACTAGTATTGAAATTTCAAACAAAAATATAACTAGTTTTGGATAAATAACTACTACACTTTAAAAATGTTTTAAAAATAAAATATATAGATAACATGACATATTACACATATATACACAAAATAGAATAAGATATGACAAATAAAAATATTATTTATATAAATTAAAATAAACAATATTGTTAAATAAATCAATTTGCACAGAATATTGTAAAAAGCATAACTTTTACAATATTAATCAGATTTCAACGAAATGAAATGTAGTATACTTAAAATCAAATATATTTACATAATAAAAGATAAAATTAAAAAATTCAAAATTTAAGTGTCAAAGTTTGAACATATTGACCAAAATCCACTTTTTTGGAAAATATTTTATTTATTCATGTTTGGAATTATAATTCACATATAATCAAAATTTATATTTAAAATAAAAAAATTATTTATTTTAATAAATAAAATAAAGTTTTTAAATCAGGAAATTCAGTTTAAAATATACAATTAAAATAATCACAAAATATAGGGTTGTTACACTCTCCCCCACTCAAAACTTTTCGTCCGAAAATGAATGAAGTACAAAAAACACAGAAAAGGATAGAATGAAAGAGGATTAAGACAGGATGACAAGAAGATTGAGTTTATACCTGATAACTGTTTTATAGATAATTTTAAAAAAGTGGAGACAATCTTAGAGAAATCTGATTCACTCTTCCCGTTCGACCGTCGGTCTATGGATGGTAAGCAATGCTCAGATTCAGATGAGTACCCAAAGATACCCGAAAAGCGTTCCAAACTGACTGGAAAAGATAGGATCACGATCACTAATCAATACTGAGAAGAATACCATGGAGACAAACAATCTCCCTCATGTGGATCTCGGACAAGCCAGAAGCAAAACGGGTTGACTTGACCGGAATGAATTGAGAGGACTTGGTCAGTCTATCCACAATAACCCAGGTAAACTAAGCATTCTTAGGAGTCAAAGAAATGAGAGGTGCAGCAATCCAAGCAAAATTCTCAACTAATCTCCAGTATAACCGGCAAGGCTAAAAAAACTAAGAAATCTCAAAAGAAGTCTTAGAAGTTTCCCAATCCTGTAACAGAAGAGGGAGGAATAAGATTAACCGAAAAGATAGAATAATCGAATGACTAAGGAAAAAGAGAAAGAAAGATTTTCATCGATCGCAGCGACCATGACTGGATCAACAGAAATTCCATTACTAGAAACAATATGTCCAAGGAATCGAACTTCATCTTTTTAGAAATAGTATTTAGAAAATTTATTAAGCACAGCCCGAAAACAAGATTCATCAAATCAACAGAGGAAAGCAGGAGCATTAGTCAAACCAAAAAGTATGGCTAACTATTCATAGAACCCATTCTTAGAGCTCTAGGAATAAGATCAATATGGAAATCAATTTTCTGATTAGGAGGTAAAGCAGTGACTTCACCAAATACATCGGGATAGAATCTGACTACAGGAGTCGAATGAAGATCACCACTACAACAATGATCAGAATAGAGAAGTTGCATATACTTACAAATCCTACTAAGGTTTGCGGCCCCAACTGGATTTGAAACACGTAAAGGTACACAAGCAAACTTAGGAGAAAAGAGATACTCAAATTTATCACACAAATCAACAGAAATAAAACTATGGAAAATTCCAGTATCAAATAAAACACGAACATGATACAGAAATAAAGAAAAGGTTGCACTAAAGAGTACCTTGGTCATTCCTACGGGCACTAGGAACAGGAACTGAAGAAGATGCAAATGTGATATCAAATTTACCGGAAGATTAATCCAACTGAGAAGGAGGAGGAACAACAGCACCATCAAAAGTTGGGCAACTATTGGCATAGTGTCCCTTCTGATCACATTTGAAGCAGGTGATAGAAGAAAGGTCAACAGGTTACCTTAGAGAAGGAGAAGAAGATGAAGATCCCAAACCCACATTCTTGACCCAATTCTGCTTTTGCTGCTGGAAATTAGTCTTTATCTTCTTAGAGTTAGCATAGGAAGACTGAGATAAAGGAGCATCAACAACAGAAGGACTCTTAGAAGTAGGGTTCTCATAACGAATAGCCATATCCATAAGCTGGGTAAAAGTGCCATGAACATGAGAAATGAGACGACTATAGTACTCAGGACGAGCACCAGAAATGAACTTCTCATTCTTCTTGAGAGGAATGTCTATCAGGCTAGGACCGAACTTAGAAAGTTCGTTGAACTTCCTCTCATACTCAGAAAAAGACATCTTCCTTGCTTGAGATCCATGAACTCCCTATAAAGCTGGGATTTCCCGGCTTCGGGCATCCACTTAGCAACAAAAGCATCTCTAAAAGAGGTGATGGATAAGATTAGAAAAGGAACGAAAGAGATAGATAAACAGAATTCAAAGAAACATAAGAAGATACCTAAACTGCTCCCAAGAAAGATCAGCCTCGACGGTGTTAGCCGTAACAGGCTCCCACCAATCTAAGGCAGCCTCCTGCAACTTCCATGCTGCTAACTGACGCTTCTAGGCATTAGTAATCTCAAGACCTGTAAATATCCTCTCTAAACTACGCAACCATTGTCGGGCTTCAATGATGCTCTATGAACCGGAAAACTTGGTACCACCAAGGCTGGAGAATTCCTTACAGAGAACAGTGAACTTAACAGATGCAACAGGTTGAGGAGCTGGGGCACGACCCCTACCTCTGGCATTTCCTCGATTCATCCTGAAAATATCAAGAATGAATTTAGGAAAAGATGTGGAGGATACAAAGGTACGGTAAATAAAATTCACTTGGATGAATATCCTAAAGAATAAAATACTAACAAGGTAGATATGAAAGGAAGGAAGTTTAGAAAATTTTCCTTTAAAACAAGAAAAGTTTATATCAATATAATCTTTGAAAAATCCTTTGAAAAATCATTTTTAAAATCATTTTATACGTTGAAAATACGTTCTCTCACAAAGACAGTGATTCTGAGGTTGATTTCACTCATTCTAGGGTATTTCTACCCCATCTCTAATGAGTTTTTGCTCCGCATGCTATGGTTTGCCTAAAACCAAAGCTCTGATACTAAATGTAACAACCCGATATTTTCAGCCATTCGCATCCACACATGTCAAACTTGAATTGCTCAAAAAACCGCATTGTAATAAAATTTGGAGCAAACGAAATAAACCACAGAATAACAGACACGGAAATATCAGAATAACTCGTAGTGGAATTTAAAACACCATAGTAGTTCATGAAGCTACTATAATAAACTCTCAAAACAAAATACATAATATCAGTCTGAAAACAAATACAATAGAAATTCCAAATACATAGAAGTTCACTAATACAAGCTGAAATAGAACAACTGAACCGAAATAAATAGATAACTAGATAGGCAAATCTCCAGCGATTCCTAGCTCCAGAAAGAGAAATCAAAAGCTAAGCTGTGAATACTCAGGCTGACCCGAGGGTAAAGTAAAATACAAAACACTCGAATCAGGACATACATACTTATATAATGTAAACCAAGTCAAGTGAACTGTAATAAAGTACAAGTAACTTAAAGGATGCTTGAGACCTCCCATCCTCTAAGGATCCGTTAAACTATTTACTATGTAGTAATATTACTCTATTATGATAATATCTACAGTAAAATAAACTTACTTTAAAATAGCATTGAAAGGGTTACCCATATAGCCCCCAACACGTAATAGTCCCAGTAGTCCATGCAGTATCAGCATATCTCTATATCGGGAGACTACCCTAAATACTCCATGAGCTACGGGAGAAAAACAAACTCGTAGTAAGGCTCGATATGGTAGGTGACACGGCACAACTAGGCAATACCAGGGTAGATATACCAATTATGCTTCCAGGATGGTGGTAACGCATAGCAGCCACTACCGCCCACCTCGGAACACACTCCTAATCAAAATCAGAGGATGTACATCAAATCAATCACAAGTAAGAGTATAGTATCGAAGGAATGTGTCCGATCGGAAGAGCTACCTCACTTGGCCCGTTGATCGCTTTTGTTTTAGCCACCTTATGCCAACTCACGGGAGTCGGGTCCATGTTCATACCTCAAGAGAATCGTCGCCACCATCCTACTTCTTCTGGAATCTCCACCGCGTGCACAGTTGTTAAAGTGGTTTTCGGTATCGACAGAGAGTATGTCCATATCCGATCTCGGTCTCTTTAACAACCAATTTTTATTATAACCCGTGGTTATAATTTAAAAATCATAGTTTATACTTCAAAATAAAGTATCATTTTCAAATTCAAAATCTTTATTAAAATAAAGATCAAATCATTTCCAAACCATTTCAATATATCAAAATATCACATCTTTTCAAAACTTAAATTTCAAATCCTTATTTGAATTCAAATCTAAATATTCAAATTTAAGTACCCTTTTAATTCAAAGATATCATTCATTTATTATCATTTCAAATCACCTTTCAATAGTTTATATTTAAATCAAAACAATTCATTTTAACCTTTTAAAAGTGAAGTTATTATATTTACAAATCAAGTATTCAATTCCCAAAATTTTAGATAATTCTGAGCTCATTTATTTAGTCAAAACCCAAAACATTGAAAATTACAGCTTTTAACAGCATTTAGTAAAAGTTGCTGTAAATTATAATTTGAAAACATTAAATTCAACAAAATCAACATTTTAAAGAAAACCGATGTAATAGTTATTTGAAAACAGTTTATTCCATCCTGCCGCGGCACTTATCAAGTTCTACTATTGCCCTTTATTTAGTTTCAGATTTTAGTTATCTTTCTGCTATCATAGCACTTACCAAGTTCTGTAATATCACTTAGTTATAATTAGCCATAGTTCATTTGTATCAACCACAACACTTACAAAGTGCTGTAATATCATTTACTTCAAATTTTAAGTTAACTTCAGAAACGATAGCATTTCTGAAGTGCTGTTATTAAATTTCCAATGTAATTCTAGCAATAAATAAACCTTTAGCATTATAAAAATCATATTTTAACACTCAAAAATGTTCATTAAAATACCTTTAACTTATGATTTTTGTAAAGTAAATTTCCTATAAATAAAATTAAATTTCAATAATTCACTTAATAAATTCAAGTGTAAAATTTCTATTCTTGCATTTACTTTATACTTTTAATTTTAATTTACCATTTCTATAAATTAAATTAAATTTCCATTTTATTTTCTTAACTTAACCTTTATTTTTAAAACACATTTCACATTTTCCAAGTTAAGTTATAATTCAAATTTCACTTTTTAAACATTCATTTATTTTACCTTTTTTAATTCATGGAAAATCAATAACACTTTATAAAATCAATTTAAATTCAAATTTAAATCAATTATCATATTTTATTTGCTTAATTTAAACTCCATTTATAAACAAAAACATAAATTCCAAAAATTAACTTATACTTCAAATTCTACTTTACCATTTATTTGTTTCACTTATTTGACTTATAGAAAATCACTAATACTTTATAAAAATAATTTTTAATTAATTAAATTTCAATAAAAATACCGTAGTGTTTACATTTTAAAACATTTCAAAAAATTACTAGAAAACTATATATTAACCATGGGTCTGTATATAATTTTCTAGCCTAGGTCAGGTGATACAGATAATATATCATTTCAATCCGTAATTTACAAAGAAAAATATGGGTTCTATCATTTCAAACCCGCAATCCCAAATAAAGTAAAATATATAAAAATCATTCAGGCCTATCATTTCATCCCATAACGATTTTTCCCTATTTTAAAATCTGTTCGGGTATGTATCATTTCAACCTATAGTGATTCTATTCTACAGGGAACTTGCAGTGTGATAAACTGATATAAATGAACAATATAGCATCATATAATAGTAACCGATGATATGACAAGTTTATAAACAGGGTGAACATCATATACATCAAATCTTAGGCAGGTATAACATGATATAGCAGTTTACAAATTCACTTGGTGCCACTTCACAGTTTATATAAGCAAATATGTCAAGTGTGATTACTCACTTGTTTCAAGCTGGAGATAGCAAGACATAGCACACAAACGAATTACAGAAGACACGATGACATGACTTTTGACTTGAGTGGAGTGGAGAGCCAAGTTTATCTTGTGAACAACACATGAGCAAGACAAGTATAAATATTATTTTGAAACCAAATATACTTATGATTTCAACATAGCATACATATTGAAACATTTAAAAATAAAAGCAAAATGAACAAATTGATTTTGACCATTACCTCAACCTTCATATACTCGGCCTAGGGTTTATGTATGCTTGGCCAAATTGGTGATTTGGGATAGGATATGCATGCATGTGCACGGCTAGAAGGAGTTGGAGTGGTGTAAGTTGCAACATAAAGGAAGATCAAAACGTAGGCAACATAAGTGAGTTTTTGTACAGCCATATGGCTCGGCCTTGACTGATGTGGGCTCGGCCATGCAAGGGGATGGTCAGGTGGGGTCTGGAGTGGCGGCCGGAGGTGGTGGAGGATCAGGTGGTGGTGGCTATGGAGTGGCCAAGGTGGAAAAATGAAGGGTATTGGCATTAAGGGGTTCGGCTATGGCATATTGTGGTGTTTGAGGAGTTTTGTGGTGCAACCATCATAAGCAAGGTCATGGCATTGACTGGTCAGAGGGAAAGGAAGGTGAGATGACCGTGGATGGAGGTGGAGTTGGTTGGAGGATGTAGTGGAGGGCAATGGCCGAGCAAAACAAGGAGAGGCAATGCAAAATTTCAATGGAAAATCAATAAAAATGAAAAGAAAAAATGGAAAAAGAAATAGACATTACCAAAGTTTTCTTCAGATCTGAAATGTGCATGTAAAGTGAAGTGAGAAAGTGATGTTTACATGTGTAACAATAGATAGAGTCATGGCTAAGAGATAGGGAAAGGACGGCCCAAAAATGAAGGGTGGAAAATGAAAAGTCAAAAGTTAAAAAGGCCAAAGTCTCTTGAAATTTCCACTTTTCTTTATTCAAATAAATCGAAATAAAAATCATGTAAATAAAATAAAAATTAATACCAGATAAAGTAAAAATGAAATGAATAAATAAATTTTATAAAAATATAGAAAAATGTAAGAAAATAGTTTATTATATGTAAACTAGTATTGAAATTTCAAACAAAAATATAACAAGTTTTGGATAAATAACTACTGCACTTTAAAAATGTTTTAAAATAAAATATATAGATAACATGACATATTACACATATATACACAAATTAGAATAAGATATGACAAATAAAAATATTATTTATATAAATTAAAATAAATAATATTGTTAAATAAATCGATTTACACACAATATTGTAAAAAGCATAACTTTCATAATATTAATCAGATTTCAACGAAATGAAAAGCAGTATACTTAAAATTAAATCTATATTCATAATAAAAGATAAAATTAAAAAAATTAAAAAATTTATATTTTAAATTTAAAAGTCAAAGTTTGACCATATTGACCAAAATCCACTTTTCTGGAAAATATTCTATTTATTCATGTTTGGAATTATAATTCACATAAAATCAAAATTTATATTTAAAAATAACAAAAATTATTAATTTTAATAAATAAAATAAAAATTTTAAATCAGGAAATTCAATTTAAAATATACAATTAAAATAATCACAAAATATAGGGTTGTTACAGATAATTTCAAAGGGAATATGATTTGGAAGCGAATATGATTTTGAAGGTGGATATAGTTTGAAAGTGAATATGATTTTGAAAGAGATATGATTTGAAATTAAATATGATATTTTGATATAAATTGTGAATTTACCATTTTGAAATGTAAAAGAACAATCCGGTGTGAAATATGGTTGTTAAAGGGACCGGGATCAGATATTTTCATACACTCTGCCAATACCGAAAACAACTTTAACAACTATGTACGTGGTGAAGATTCCATAAATGAAGTTGGATGGTTGCGAACTATTTTTTTATGAGGTATTGACGTGATCCTGACTCCCGTGAGTTAGCTTAGATGTGACTAAAACAGAAGCTATACCTAGGCCAAGTGAGTCATTCCTCCAATCGGACATGCTTCTTTGATACCATATTATGACTTTGTGATGATTTTATGGACACCACTGGATTTTTGATATGGGAGTGTGTTCCAAGGTGGGTGGTAGTAGCTGCTATGCTTTACCACCAGCCCGGTTCTGCAATTGGTAAATCTGCTCTGTCATTGCCTCGAGTGCCATGTTCACGTGCCCTAGAGTGCCTTCTATGAGTTTAGTTTGTACCATACCTATATAATGCCCTCTGATTGCCCTCCAGTTTATGGAGGAATTACGGTACTGTATAGACTATGGGAATATATAAAAATGTATTAAGGGGGATATGGGTAATGCCTTAATGCTATTTTGATACCTTTACTTTACTGTAGACATATTATAATAGCGTATTATACTACATAGTAGATAGTTTGAAAAATCCTTAGGAGATGGTAATTCCGAACATCTTTTAAGTTACTGCAGCTACATTAGACACTGGATATGAGATGTTAAACCCCATAAACATCTCTGATGTCGTCATACTCGTATTTGTTTACTGTTGATTTAATTTACATAAGATTATTTAATTCTGACTCGAGTGTTTCGTCTTTTCTTTTCAATTCGCTCGGGTCAGCCTGAGCATTTCAGGCTTGAAGACCTTAGTTCTGGAGGACAAAGAAGAAGATTTGTACTACTATTATTTATTATATTTATTCTGCTGCATCATGATGTTCCTCTTTATTTATTTATTTATTCCTGTTCACATAACTTTGATTTTGTGTTGTAAGAGAATAATCAAATGTATTTATAAAACTGCTTCATGAACTGTTATTTGATTATTATATTTTGTCATTCCGCTGCGAGATTATGTATTTATTTTATTTCTTTCTCTTTTCTTATTTACCCCTTAACAATCTGTCTGTTTGAATGGTTTGAGTCTGGCACGTGTGTCTTCTTAAAACATCAAAAAAGGCAGGTCGTTACAGTTGGTATTAGAGCTTTGGTTTAGCGATAACCTTAGCTTTGTGGGGTCTGACTCATATAAACAGGGTAGTAATATCCTAGAACGAGTCGTGGAGTGTATTTATGAGAGAGCGTATTTATTAGTGTTATAAAATATTTATTAGTGTTATAAAAGGTTTTTTATTGTGTTAATTTGTTTCGTTTGGTTTTTATAAATTCTGGTCGGTGCATAGGACGCTATGTCATCGATAAGAATTTCTAAACACCTAATAGGACAGACCGACACAATATTGTTCTGAAATATAGGTAAATAAAATAATTTTGCCTATTATATATTTTTGTACATAAAATAATAAATTTTAGAAAATGATATAATTGGATGTAATATGCTGTTTGTTAGGTAGAAAATTTTATAAACATTAATTGTAAAATGAGATTTACAAGTAAAGTAAATGTAAATTGGAAGTTTAGAACTTAAGTTCCATGATTTTGAATTTTCTTTCAAAAGATTTTGGAATATAATATTTGTATTATTTAGAAGTATTTGCTGATATAAACAAGTCAAGATGATTTGAAAGAAATGTTTTAAAAGAAATTTTTGGAAGGAAATAAGTTTTGTACTCCCCTCTCTATCACTAGAAAATTATTTCGGTGATGAGTGCATGCACCATCGACGTTCATTTTCGAGTTTCAAAGTAGAAAGACTATTCTAGTAATTTTATTGCAAAATTGTTTAGATAAAGTGATCCTAATTTTGAGTTCCAAATATGATTTGATATATATAAAAGATATGAGTATATATATTATTTTAAAATAATTGAAATAAAACCCGGTTGTTAGTTCTTAAGTTTCTATAAATTAGAAATGGAAATTATTGTGATGAATGGAATCTTGACTATATTAATAATTGAAAACTTCTAAAATGAAAATAAGAAATTTGATGTTAAAATGATTAATGAATTACCCGCCGTTCGTAGCTCGGTTGGTTAGGGAGCTGGGGATTCAAGGACTGTGTCCGGGCAGGTTCGAATCCCAGCGCCTAACCATCAGTGGGAGTTTCAACGTTACGCATCCGTGTGCGACGACTAAATAAAAGCGGGGTAGACACACGGCGTGGGGGTTTACTTAAGTGAGTATCAGTGAATACCATGATCTTAAGGTTACCCATGTTATCCAAAAAAAAAAGATTAATGAATTAGATAAGAAGCCAAAATTTTGAAATTGTAAGTAAAAAGGAAATGGAAAAACAAGAAATGGTAACTGTTGAACATTTTGTCAACTAAATATATAAGAGAAACTTGGGTAATATTCAATTGCATTCTTAAAACATATATATAACTTACCAGATTATCATAAGTTGAAATGTTAAATAAGATATGTGATTGAATATTATAAAAGTAAAACATGGAAAAAAAATGAAATGTTCAATAGACTTATGTTTTTAGGAATTCTAATGTTATATAAATTGTTATAAACTTAAGTCAATAATTTAAAATGCTACAAATTAATGTAATAAAAGTGAATAATGTAAGAAAAATGATTATAAACTTCAGCAACATTTTAAGCTATTTATAATCAGATTTAATGGAAAGGTGAATAATGTAAGTAAATAATTATAAACTTGAATTAATATTGAAGCCATTTATAAATAAAATGAATACAATATAGATTGAATGATTATAACTTTAGTGAACATTGGAAATGATTTAGAAATGGAGTTGATATTCAATAACACTATATACGGAAGAATAAGTGTGAAAAGGAAATATCTATTAATGATAACTGTAAAGAGACTTACATAATAATAAATAATCTAATAATTGAAATGAAAGTAACTTATGTAAGCAATGAATATAAAGTAATGAAAGGAAATGATATTGCATAAATGAATGAGAAATAAATTTTGTAAGTGATAAACGTAAAGAAAATGACATTGTATGAATAAAGGAGAAATGAAGTTTTGTAAGTGATAATGAATGTAATTTAATGAAAATAAAAATATATGAATGAGAAAAGAAAAAAAATCAAATTAAATTGTAAATGTGAAGTAAACTGAAATAAAATGTGAGCAATACTTCAATAATGAATCCATTTATGATTCAAATAATTGAAATGGATATGACTTGCGTAAGTGAAGGATGCAAATTAATAAAAAAAAGCCTTACATGGGTGAATGAAAATTAAAATTTTGTAAGTAATGTACGTGAATTAAAGAAAATCATGTATGAAGAAAAAAATGAACAATAAATGATGTGAAAAGGATAAATAGAGTAAACATAAAATGTGTTGAATTATTGTTTGTTTGACTTATGGATTGGTTGGGAAAGGATACTTCTATTTTGTATAGAGATGTATAAATAACCTATAAAGTTTTATCTATGACCGTTGAGTGTATGGTTTGCTTCATATTTTATTTTTCATTTTATATGATTAGAAGTTCTGAACCCGAACAAACCATCTGTTTTGGTTGCTATGGATGGATGATTGCTTTCCTTGTGAAAATGATGTTTGTACTATTGTTTGCAATGACTATTGTTATATTGTGATGTTTTATTTGTTATTTATTAAAACAACTTAGTATTCTCTTTTACTTAATTATTAACCTCTTTTGGATTACATAATTGAAATACAGGCTATGGAAGCAATTGCTACTGCTTTTGGTTTCATAAAATAAGCATTATTTACCCGACAAATAGGTACATTCTCGGATTACGGTGTCCTAACGGTATTATATTGTTTCCCGTGGTTTGGGATATATTATTTTGAAAATTATGTGACATATATTGTATTATTGATGTTACTATTTCTTCCAGACCTCTCCGTACAAAGGAGACTCTACCAAAATTTTCCATGAATTTTGGACTGAGAAAATTTTGTGAAATGTTTTCAAACTTTTACTAATTTGAATATAAAGGATTTAATTGTTTACAAATTGATATATTTTATTTGAGTTATTTAATCGTGTAAATTAATTGTTTATAAATTTAATATTTTGAATGAGATATATTGATTTAAAAATTCCTTCTTTTCCCTTCTTTACCCTTTTCGAGGACGAAAAGTTTTGATTAGGGGAGAGTATAACGACCCGTAATTTTTTATAATTAAAAATTGGTTAATTTAATAAGGTTTTTTGCTTTAATGTTGGAAGAAATTAAATTTTGTGATTTAATAATAAGAATGTAATTGGAATAAAAGGTAATGGTATTAATTTAAGGTAATGTTAAATTAAGGTAAACTATAATTGCTTTGAATGTGATTCCAATTAATTGAAATGATTAAAAGTCAAAATTGGTTATAGATTGTGAATTGATTTTAATAATTTGTCTGTTAATATATAATTAGATTAAAGAAGAAATTAATAATTTAAAATGTTGGTTAATTAATGAAATAATGTGTAATAGATTGAAATTGGATAGAGTTAGTATAATGTAAGTCGGTATAACAATTATTCATAAATATTAAACTTACAAGTGTTATTAGATTTAGAAATGGTAACAATTGTTGTTTGATACCAACATATTTAATCAATTTCAATTAAGTGTAAAATAAATGTTACACTAAAGTGGGTTAAGATAATAACTGCAAAATTGTAAATGTAATAAAATGTGTAGAAATGTTAATTATATTCACAAGGTAATAACGATTGAATAAAAGAGTGAAATCAAGATAAATCAACTTATTGGGATTTTTAAATTCTATTTAATGTGAAAATGGACAAAATTCAATATAATTGGAAAATTGAAATTAATAAATAAAAGATGGTAATTGTAGGATAATTATGTAATAAGATATAAACAAAGGTTAACTACGTCTGTAGAGTAATAATTGTTAGAATAAAAGTTTAACATCAAATTTAAGTAATTTATTGGAATTAATTTTAATTAATTGGATTTAATCATAGTTGAAATTGAACGCTGTAATTAATGAAATATTAAGCACTAAAATTGGTATGTAAATTTGCTTTAAGTTATTATAAATGTCTAAGTAATAAAAAATGATGAAATTTGTTAGTTTATAAATATTGAATAAAAATACGGTTTAATTAATTTAATATTTATTTATTCATTAATGTAAAAATAGCCATTTTGGCCATTGTCATAGACTTCGATGAAATCAGTTTGATCGTAAGGCCTCGAAACGCCTAGAAATCAATTTAATTCAAAATCAATTTGGAATAAGCTGATTTTAAGCTAACTTCTTCATACGATGGAATTAGGACTGAAACTTATTCCATTGAGTTTAAAAATATTAAAAACATCTATTTTGATACATGGGATGACCCATTTTTGTTTCGGCAATGAAACGAGCTTTTTGGGTCGTTTATTGTTCAAATCCAAACCGATCTAGCCCATTCGTTTCTATTTCTGACCTACCTATAAATAACCCATTATATACCCTAATTGTTTCTCATATTCTCATTTACAAAACGTATAATACTATCTTCTTCTTTCTTTTCAATGGTAGACAACCCAAAACCAATTTCCAATTCAAAATTCAATTGCAAATCAAAATCAAATCAAAAATTTTAACTCCTCAAAATATATCGAATCATATGTCAATTCAAAGCTTACGAAGAACGTAATTCATCGATGTGATTCGTCACTCAATTGGATTCATCATTTGACTAGAAAATAAGGATAAACCCCAGCCGTCCAATTCTAGGGTTTGCGGTCCAACGGTGGATAGTCGACCGTTTGTCGATCGGGTGGTGCCATTGTGAAGGTGGTGTCGAGCAGGTCGAGGAGGTGCCGTTCGTTTGCACTAATGGTCAAAGGTATCTCCAAAATATGGCTTAAAAGGTGTCAGTTGCGCTAGCATTTATGGTGGTCATGGGTGGTCGTGCTGGCCAAGGGAGGAACGGTCGAAAGTGTTGGACGCGAGGATGTTCTCTGATCGATGGCCAAGCTTGTATAGGGCGGTGGTATTTGGATGATCGTCGACGACTTTAGCTAGTTTGAGAATTTCGAGTATGACAGGCCTGAGCACGTGGATCTAACGCAAGTGACGTTGTATTGTTTTTTCTATTTTTATTTTTTAATTCAATTGAATTTAAATTACATTTTGACATTGGTTTAGGTGAATTCTAAGACTGTTTGAATTTGAGCCTTCAATTGGATTTTAATTCGATTTAAAATCGAAGGTGAGTGTTTTAACCCACTTACAAATACTAAACTATCTTATGTTAGTTAAAATTGAATTTACGAGTAATTAAAAATTGATTGATTGATGTTTGGTATATTTAAATTGTCATTCCAGTTAAATTTGACTTTTATTGTAGTTAATCTTTGTTTAATTTAACATTAAATTTAATTGTCAGTTTAATATTTATTGCCGATTATCAGTTATCTATTGATATTTATTTATTGATTTAGATGATGATTGCGATGGATGTTTGATTGTTGATATTGGATGACTGGATATTGTATTTTATATTGTTATAACATTTCAAGTTCCCTATAGGTTAAAATGACACATACCCGAACGATCTATAGATTAGGGAAAAATCGTTATGGGTTGAAATGATATACTCGAGCAATTTTATGGATTTTTATTTAATTCAAGATTGCGGTTTGAAATGATATATAACCGTAAAATTTTAAATTGCGGATTGAAATGATAAATATCCGTATCAGTTGGCCCTAGGGTAGAAAATTATATACAGACACCAGAATGGTTAAATTAAATGATTTTTGAATCTTTGAAAATTTGAATTTAGTTAACTAGTATTTCAAAAAAGACATTGATTTATATAAACTGAAGTATTTTCGATAATCCAAGTGTTAATGCTGGAAAGGGAATTGATTTAATGAATTGTTCAAAGAATTTAAATTGGAATTTCATGGTTGAAGTGTCGAGTATAAAGGAATTTATGGGAATTGAGTATTGGAAATGTGATATAACTTTGAAACCTATTTAAACTATTTTAATCAATTTAACACTATTTTAATTTATATTAATCTATTACAACCTACTTAATCCAATTTAACCTATTTTACCAATTTAAACTAATTAAATTTATTTAATCTACTATAAATCCATTTAATATAATTTAAATCTATTAAATCCATTTTAATTTTATTTAATCTATTTTAAATTTATTTAATCTATTTAAAAATCTATTTAATATAATTTAAATCTATTTAATCAATCCTAAATCTATATAGATCATTTTAAAATTCTAATTAAATCAAATTTAAATCTATTTATACTATTTAAACTTTTTTCAATCTATTTAAACTATTTTAAAACTATATAAACTATTTATAATTACCTACAATACTTTCTAAAATTACAGACTGTGTAAAGTTGAAGTATTTATATTTAAATCCTTGATAATGATACAACCTAAGTTGGAATTTAAAATCGATGCCTTTTTGTGAAAGACATATTTAAGTGAATATGATGATTTTAAAATGAAGAATTCATTTAACATAACTTAAGATAATTTCAAAGTGAATATGATTTGGAAGCGAATATGATTTTGAAGGTGGATATAGTTCGAAAGTCGTTAATTTAACAAAAACTTGAGTTAAATTATCAGGTTCATTTCAAATCATTTTGAAATGAATATATATATATATATATATATATATATACTCATATCTTTTATTTATCCAATCTTATTTATAAATTTAAAGTTAGGATTTGGTTATCAAAACAAATGCGTAGTAAAAGTACTACAGTGGCCTTCCCACTTTGAATCTCGAAAATGAATGTCATTGATGCAGCCATCATCATTGAAATTATTTCAAGCGACATAAGAGGGGAGTACATAACTTATTTTCTTTCAAAATTCCTTCAAAACATTTCTTTCAAATCTCATTGAAAATATTTATATCCGAAAATATTATCAAATAATACTAATATTATATTTCAAAATCTTTTAAAAACCAATTAAAAAACCCCAGAACATAAGTTCTCAAATTTCCAATTTAATTCATTTTATTTGTGATCCTATTTTGCAACCAATATTTATAAAATTTCACTTCCTAACAAACAATTATATCATCCATTTATAAAAATTATTCTTTTATATACAAAATATAATACTATGTAAAATTGTTTCATTTACTTATATTTCAAAACAATATTATGTCGGTCTGCTTTATTAAGTGTTTAGAAATCCCTATCAATGCCATAACATCCTATGTACCAACCAAAATTTATAAATACTCAATAGAACAAATTAACACAGTATAAAAACAATTTTATAACACTAACAAATACGCTCTCTCATATATATACACTCAGACAGACTCATTCTAGGGTAATGAGACAGACCCCACAAAGCTAAGCTTATCGCTTAACCAAAGCTCTGATACCAAATGTACCAACCCATCTTTTCGGACGGTTTAAATTAACAATAAATCATACATGTCATACTCAAACCATTAAAAAGGGAGGATTGTCATGGGGTAAATAAGAAAACGAAGAGAAAAGAAAGAAAAACAAAACACAAAATCTAACAGCGGAATGAAAAATATAATAATCAAATAAACGTTCATGAAGTTGTTTTACAAATAATATTTGTTTACACTTTTACAATACAAATCAAAGTTATATATACAGTAGGAATAAATAAAATAATGCAGCGACACAACAAGATGCAGTGGAATATATATATGTAATAAATAGTATACAAATCTCCATCTTTGTCTCTAGAAATAAAGTGGTCTTCAATACACTGAAAAGCTTAGACTGATCTGAGCGTAATGAAAAGACAAAACACTTGAGTTAGAACTAAAAGATCTTATGTAAGTTAAACCAATAGTAAATAAATATGAGTGTAATGGCTTCAGAGATGCTTACGAGATTTTACATCACCTATCCAGTGTCTAACGTGCGTGCAGTAACTTAAGAGATGTTCGGGATTATATCTCATAAGGATCCGTTAAACTATCTACGTACGTAGTACAATACGCTATTATAATATGTCTACAGTAAATTAAAGTATTAAAATAGCGTTAAGGCGTTACCCATATCCCTCTTAACACATTTTATATAAATGTCGTAGTGTATACATTTTATATAAATCTCGTAGTAGGAGTGATAAGTCATATGACAAGGCACACGAGGCAATGCCCAGGGTAGGATACTACCGTTTTGCGAATCTGGACTGGTGGTAACACATTGCACCTTTGCACCTACTACCGCGCACTTCAGAACACACTCCCATAATCAAATCAAGGGGTGGCCACCAAATCAATCATAAAGTAATAAATATGGTATCAAAGAAGCATGTCTAATCGAAGGTGCAATCTCACTTGGCCTGGCTCCAGTTTTAGTCATATCAAGCTGGCCCGATGGGGTCAGGGCTGTGTTCATACCTCATACAGTAACGTTCGCCAAACGATCCAACTTCATTCTCTATTCTCCACCATGTGCACAGTTGTTAAAGTGGTTTTCGGTATTGACAGAGAGTATGACAATATCTGATCCTGGTCTCTTTAACAACCAAATGCTTATTTCATATTGGATGGTTATTTTACATTTTCAAAATTGATTCATAATTGATATCAAAATATCATATTTACTTCAAAATCATATCATTTTGGAAATCATATTCACTTTCATAATCATATCACTTTCGAAACCTTATCCACAAAATAGACTAAACCCTTATTTCAAAATCATCATATTTACTCAAAATATGTTATTTCGCTAAAAAATATCATTTCAAATTCCAACGTAGTTTATAACATCATTTAACCATATTCAGTTTTAAACCAAGGATTTAAAATATAAACAATTCAACCTTGCACCGTTTGAATTTTAGAAAATAGTTTTGGATAGTCATAAATAGTTTTAAGTAGTTTAAAATAGTTTTAAAAATAGATTAATAGTTTAATGTTTATTTAATATTTTTAAATAGTTTTAAATATAGTTTAATAGTTTAAAATAGTTTTAATAATTAAAGATAGATTTAATATAGCTTAATAGTTTTAATAGTTAAAAATTGATTTATTATAGTTGAAGTAGTTTTGAGAAAATAAATAATCATAATTTTTAAAATAATTTAAACAGTTTATATTAAAATAATTTATTTTAAAAATAGTATCAACTCAAACTGTTGCTTCCATTTTCACAAAATCAATTCCAAATCAACTTTAGTTCCGAAATTCAATTTAAATCAGTCTCAGTTCAACGATTTGAATTCAGAAGGCCAAAAGTATCAATTAAAATTCTCATTAAAACCATTTCAATTTATATCGATTTTAAATCCATATTTGAACTACAAATTTAAACCACTTTCAATTCAGTAGGTTTCAAAGTTTAAAATATTCAAACATACATATTAATTCAATTTTCATAAATTTTATTAAATTTCAAAATTCAACTTTAAGACTTCAATTTAAATCCTTTAAACAATTCATTTAAACCAATTTCAATTTCAACGTTTTAAAAACTTGGATTTTGAAAGTAATTCAGTTAATATAAACAAAATTATATTCCATAATATCATTTAATAGTATTCAAAATTAAGGATTTAAAATCATTTAATTTAACCAATCCGGTGTCCATATATTATTTTCTATCATATGGTCAAGTGATACAGATATATATCATTTCAACCCACAATAAATTTAAATTTATGGGTATATATTTTTTCAACCCGCGATCCCGAGTTAAAATTAAAATCCATAAAATCGCTCGAGTTTATAATTTCAACCCATAATGATTTTCCCCTTATCTATAAGTCCATTCAGGTAAGTATCATTTCAAACCATAGTGATTTGTCCTAATAGAAAACTAAGGGAACATGCAATGTGATAAATTTAAACATACATCCAATCATCCAGATATCAACAATTAAACGTCCATCACAATCATCAGTCAAATCAGCTAATAAATCACAACAATTAACTGGTTATTGTTACCGAGTATTCAATTAACAATTTAAATTCAATATAAAATTAAATGTAATTAAATTCAAATTAAACTCAAATGACAATTTAAATATATCAAACATCAATCAATCAATTTCTAATCACATAATGAATTTAATTTAACTAACATAAGTTGGTTTAACATTTGTGAGTGGTTTAAAACACTCACCTTTGACTTTTCGACGATTTAAAGTCCTAATTAGGCCCAAAAATCTAACAGTTTCAGAATCTAAATAAAGTGGTTCTATAATGTCTGGAATTTTAATACGATCGCAATGGAGAAAACCGGGTGTGAATCCGAACTCGTATGCAAAAGATATGATAATTAGAAGGGTGGAAATTTAAATTATAAAACAAATAAAACAATAAAATACATACCACATCACTACCTCAATACGCGTAACCTTAGCCTCGAACCAGAAGTCGCACATGCGACCTAAGCCACAACCACCATCATTCAATCAACTTTGCTGCTACCACGTCAAGTTTTGACACGATCCACCTACGCCAACGTCCTCCACTAGCCGAGCCGCGCCTGTCCAAGGGGCGCGACCTCCTCTGGCTGCTCAAGTCGCCAACTCCGCCAATGTATTTCCTCGAATTCTGACCAAGTCACGACATATGATGACCACCATAAGACCTGCTCGACATGCTCATCCCAACACAACTTCTCGATTGTTGGTTGGATGAATATCCACCATTGGATCACGAAACTCTAGAAATGGGCGGCTAAGAATGATCATCAATTTCTGACCATACATTAATTCGAATGCAAAAACGAATAGTAGATCAAGGTTTCGCTCGTGGATAGCTTCCCAACGATATATAATATAACAGGGTTTGATGAATTTGAATTTTGAAATTGGTTTTGAAATTGAATTTTGGGTTTTGGAATAAAAATTGGGTTGTTGCCATTGGAGAGAGGAGATAGGAATAGATAAGATGTACTGTATGTACAGAAATATAGAAAATAGAGACTTGTAGGGTTAGAAAAATCTATTTATATAGAGAGATAAAGAAGAATGAATACCATATCGAATTGGTTCAAAATGCTAACACGATCCGAAATTCCTGTTCCGTTTCCGAAACGAAAGTAGGACATCCAATATATCGAAATATAGGTTTTCGATATTTTTAAACTTAATGGAACTAGTTTCAAACCCAAATTCAAAAGTATATAGAAGTTAGCTTTTAAAATCAGCTCATTTTAATTTAATTCGTTAAATTGATTTCTATGCGTTTTGAATCTGCACGATCAAACGACAAGTCTGATCGCTATGAAACTTGAAATCTTACGATAATTGTAACGACCTGACTCGACCTTCAAAAATCGACACCCAAATACTTCACCGTATTCGAATGCCGCAGATTCAAACGTTGAGTCTGGTTCGTCGAAGCTTATAACAACATTAGGTTATGACAACACAGTAAAAACAGAAAAATAATTTTATTGGTACACAACATTTGATACAACAATGATACAAATGAAATGATCAACAATATCAAAGATATACAACAGTGAAAGAACAAAGCAGCAGCAACAGAAAGACAACATCTTGGACTACCAAGCAAGAAAGAGAGAGAATCCGACAATACCGCAACTCCAAAGCCAAAGCTCTAAACCAAACAAGCTCGAACCATCATCATGTTGAACTTGTAACAAATCCGGTGCATGCTCATGTTCAAGTGAAACAAATGTGATCGCCAACCCACAGACTCCGAAGATTGCTAAAAGCTACACCTACTAGCTGACTATCTAAAAACCTGAATCTAGGCTGGCCGTGTGGAAAATTATGGGTACCCAGAGTTTAGAAAGGGAACAATAAACTCCAGGTCAGTCATGAGACTGGTGTGAGAAAACAAAATCAGTTTTATACAAAAAGAAACAGCAAAAGAAGTAAAAGAAATCCGCAATGCCTTTTTGAAAAATGAAACTATCATAAGGCCTCCCGCCACACACACAATGCAATTGCACACTTGGAGGAGATTTCTTCTTATGATAGTCAAACATGCTTGACATGCTGAAATCCTTTTACTATTATTATTAGTGCACAGTGTAGAAAACATTTCAAAAGTATAATATTAATCTTAGCCAGCATACCACCATTTGGGTATACCTACTATAGCTACCATGTTCAATAGCAGGTTACCACCGCATTCCATGGCAGGTTATACAACTAAAACCGTACATGGTTCGTATTGTTTTGTTTGGATTTCCAACAAATGGTCAGGCTAAGGAACTTCCTCACCGAATGGGTACGCCTCAGGAGGGATGCCCCGAGAACCTAACCGGCTATCTGCCAACACAAGGCCGGGTTACCTATGTAACTAGGCAACTACTGATACGAGTATGTCATCCCCCGGTTGTTACCGACCTTCATTCGAGGATCCTCAACACCAACAAATTTCAAAAACCACATAAGTTAAGTATCTGGGCTTCATACCATGATACCACTTTTTATCCAAAAGGAAACGCACATACCTAAAGGGTGCGAGCCTCATAACCTTGCCGTATTCTTCCTGTTTCAACCATTTCCGGGTTGTGAGGTTCGACGAAGTCTCGTCCACAAAGCTACGCTTTTCACAAAAGCCATGCTTTGATCAACAAATGATCAGCAGCACTTAGCATGCCACATTACCAAATTGGGAATATATCACTAGTAACCATCAACTACATAACCTCTGAGCTCGTACATCTCAAAGAAGGGTGTTAAGCTAAGAGAATAAATTCTCCTCCGCCAAATAGAAATGTATTTGATAGAAACAAGCTTTACATCTCAAAGAGTAACGTCGGACATGCATCCATACAAGTCCGTTTCGGGTTCGAACGGAACCAAAGGCACATCCTCCAATTAAGGAAAGAAGCACTTGCAAATCCGAATATTCACTAATCACGTCCGGACTCCCCATCACATAGGTAAATCACTATATTAGGGCCATTCGGTGCAGAGACATTCGACAGGTAATCCTTCTGCTTTCGAGAATACCCAGTCTTCACCACCATCTTTAATTGCTATCCATTTCATGGTATCATTATTCGGAATGGGTTTTTGCGACATAAAGTCCTCTCCCGGCTAAATCGAATAATGAGCGCAAATTTTAAAAACATATGAATATATTGAGATCTTAGTTAAGTCACAACTTTTAGACCTTGTTTCCCAAAACCTTTCATGTTGAATGGTTTAAACAATTTTCCACTTTTAATCTTTTAAATAAAAGATTCACCCTTGAAGATCCTCTTCAATTTGAAAACAAGGTTCACCAATCTTTAACAAAGATTCATTCATAGCTTTCAAAACCATTTCAATTTCAAATTTGATTTACACACAACTTGAAATCCTTTCAACAAAAGCTGGAAGTTCTTTCTTTATATGAAAGCGATTATCATTTGAAAACAAAGGTTTTCCCTTTTAGAAAAAATCCGATCAAATATGCACAAGTTATAGCCTTTTAATGGAAAATCAGTGAACTGCCGAATCCTCGGCAAGTTCTATTTGGGTTAAATTTAAATGCCAAAAATATTCATAGAGAAACACTTCAAAAATGGTTTAAAATCCATATATATATATATATATATATATATATATTGTATAACTTGTATAACCCTTTCAAACCATAGTTTTCAAAATAATTTCAAAACTTAAACAAGACATATTATATTCAAACTAAATTTCAATTTCAAACTTCCTTTTCAAAAGCTTTTCGTATTCAATCCAATTTCATTTTGAAACCATTTTGGATACAAAATTCAACTTAAAAATCATTTCACTATTTGAATAAAATAATATTAAAATTCAAATATCTGCGATTTAACTAATTCCTCGTGAAATCCATATTTGTGTGTGTATGGTGTAGTCCATGGGTTTCACAGGCAAAATATAATATCACAACCATCACATATTCAAGCACAATAATATCAATAAGTGGTATAATCCAATAACGCTTATCTTCGTTCATAGATTTACAAATAAATATGTAAATTCATTATAGATAATAAATCACAGTTCACAGCTCAATCTACACAATTCATATCACAGGACATCACACATCAAAGATATGAAACAACTCAAAGCATTCAATACAATCCAATCATCCATAAGTAAGATCAATTAGTCACCTATTATATTTAACTAATAAATTAATTACTTATGAATTAATTACCAAACACTACTTAATTAATATTTATTAATTAGTCTTTGATTAATTAATTATCCCATAATTAATCACATAAATTAATTAACCTTAAAATTGATCACATTAATTAATTAACCCTTAATTAATTACATTAATTAATCATCCTCTAACAAACTAGTTATCCTTTAATTATTAAGTAATTAATCCTTTAATTATCCTTTAATTACTTAACCTTTAATTGCAAATTATCTTTTAATTACTTTCATTAAGTAATTAATCTTTAAGCAATCAATTATCCTTAATTAATTACATTAATTAACCAACCTTTAATTACATTAAAGTAATTAACCTTTGAGTAATTACATTAAGTAATTAACCTTTAATTAATAAATCAACCTTTGATTAATTACATTAATTAATTGTCATTACAAATTAATTACCCTTTAATTTTAAATTAATTAATCTCTAATCATTTCTTAATTAACCTTTAATAATAAATTAATCAACCTTTAATTATTAGTTAATCATCCTTAAATAATAAATAAATCAACCTTTAATCGTTAAATAATTAACCTTTAATTTTTTTAATTAATTATCCTTAATTAATTACACAATAAATTAACCTTAAGTTAATTTCATCAATTAATTAACCCGAAGTTAATTACATTAACAAATTCTATTTGAAAACAATTAGAAACCACATACTTAATATATAATTATTTTAAAACCAAAATAATTGATCTTTAAAACATTTATTATATATAAAAGAAATTTATTTAAGAAAGAGGTTTAAACTAGATTTATTTTAAAGTGTAAAACTTGCTTTAATTTAAACTTAAAAGCTGTTAAAATATATGCTTCGGGTTCGACCTAGAAAACATTCGAGCCCAGACCCGAGAAAAATCCACTTTTACTTTTTGTAACTTAGTTTTAGTTTAAGTTTAAAATCTTTTAACATGTCTAAACACTCACGTTCAAACTCGAAAACGAACCTGAGCAAACCTGCTCTTTCCTTGAGTTTGCCTTCGTGACAACCACCTTCTCCAAAACTCTGACACCCAGGCCTCGCCGTGCACGTGCACAAGTGATCGAGGCATCACCAATCACCGACGCTACCTCCAACACATCGACAATCGCCTAAACCTTCGATCCCGACCACCAAATCGTAAACACAATCACCAAAATCGAAATAAGCCATTCGATCAAACTGGAACAACGGATCATCAACCAATACTCCCTCGACTCAACACTTCCGATCACCAGCGACTATGTAACCTCGTCCTCACCTTCGCCGACCAACCTCGCTTCCAACCCCCAATCTCCGAACAAGTCCGATGCTCCAGAGATGTCGCGGCAACCCAAAATTCAAGCCCCGACAAAACCATATTCTAAACCCTAACCTCATGTCGTACCGTCGCCTCGATGGACTATAACCCACCCACCATTTTTGCCGATACCACCAAACTTCCCTCTACCTCCAACAGAGACGTGGACCACCCCGAGCCCTCTGATCATCGAAAAAGCCTTGAAACCCAATTCACGTTCAACCTTGATTTACTCACTTGATCTAGCATTAAAAATCTGGATTTAACTCTTAAAAATCATGTTTTTGATGGGAATTCAGATTATATATGAGAATCAAAGAATTGTGATATTTGATTTTAACATGATTCCAAAGTTTTCACTGTCTTTTCCATTTCCAGATGATATTTAAAACTATCATACTTAAATATATTTTTAAATCTTAGTTTAGGTTTAAACAAACATAATTTGTTTGAATTCTACAGCTATCAGAGTTTAAATGAGAAGATTTGAATTTTTACTTTGTTTTTGAACCCTATAAAATAAGAACATGGGATATGTATATGTATTATACACATGCACACTTAACATCTGCATATTTATAAACATGCAAGCTAATTTCACTCATGCAAACAATTATCACAATGACTATTTAATATATACATCATAAGTAATAATTTAAAACAGGCAATTAGGTTGTTTACTCGCCTGATACAAAAATAGAGAACGGGTTTCTCTTTTGATCTGGAAATGTTAGTTCCTGATTTTGATCTGTACCTTGCATGTTGATTTGCTATTTGATGTTGAAATGTTATGATCTTTGTTTGATTTGAATTCATATTGAGTTGCTTCTTTGAATTGCTTGAAGCTAGTTCAGGTTGAAGTTTGCTGGTTTTAGGTTTAAAGCTTCCAGGTTTGTTTTTAATTTTTTTGGTATTGCTTTGATTTCATTAGGTTTGAAAATTTGATCCTTTTTTGGTTTTGAGTTGAATGTAAACTTGTTTGATAGCTTTGAATTTTTTTTCCGGTTTAATTTCATCTGGTTTACTTTCTTTTCACGTTTGTTTCAGATTTTCTTTTATTTCATTTAGTCTGAATGCTTGAAAGAAAAATAGAGAAGAGAAGGAAATAGTGGTATATATAAATTTGATTTCCCTTTATCATTAATTTCAAAAATAAAAAAATAAAACCAAACATGACACTTGTTATTTTCATAATATATCTATCTTACATTTCTTCAATTACATGTATAATTAATTTACACTTGTTCATTTTTATGTTACTTACCCTACACTTGCAATATGCATGGTATTAAATGTTTAAATATATAATTTATATAATTTTTATATCATATTTTCAATTTACCTTTACACATATCTTATGTTTTAATATTTTCTATTTTTAATTGATGCATTTACTTTTATAAATAATTATATAACCTTAAAGAAAAATGATTTTTAAAACTAATTATACAGTAAGAAATAATCACATATACATAATATATATTAGAATTTATCTTTTTATTAACATATAGAATTTAACTTTCAGATAGCTTTTAAAAATTATTATATTAAATTCAAATCATAACTTCTAAAATATATATTACATACATAAATATATATATTATAATTAGAAAACAAATTTGATTAATTTTGAAATATAGAATTTTAAAATCCAATTTATTTTCCAATATATTTATTTTTGAATTTCAAACCCACAATTCAACTTATAATCAATATATATATATATAAACAAACAAATATCTTATTAATTTGGAAAAATTCAAATTAATTCACAATTAAATCCAAAAATTTATATTAACTACCAATTTAAATTTTGACTCAAAACCGGGATCGTTACAAATTCCCCCTTAAGAAAATTTCATCCCCAAAATTTGCTAGACAGGAAGACTAACCAAAGAATATATGATCACACAAAGATAGAGAAATAGCTTTCCAGATCAAATTGAATATCAGTTTTATATTTGGCTTACCAAATCAGAATATCATCAATAAATATGAGAACGAATCTATTCAATACTTTACGAAATACTCAGGTCATTAGATCTACGAAATATGCAGGGGGGTTGCATAGTTCGAAAGGATAACTAACCGCTCATAGAATGTATCTGGACCCCAAAAAATAGACAAATGGATAAAATTCAATTTAACTTCATATTTCGTTAACCAATTTATTTCAATTAAAATTTCAAATTCATTAAAGTTAAAAATGAAAAGCTGATAGAGGACTGATTAAGAGAATTTGAAATAGGAACCTACCTACAATGATTCGCATGGCCACCACCGCACCAAAGCTTCTTCTTGTACCTGCTAGGAAACCATCAAAGAACTAATTTCAGATGATGATCAGAAGATATTGATAGAGAAAGTTGTTCCTTTATTGTTGCAGGGTATCGACCATTTGTAGTGGTACTCCCCTGTCCTCTACATTGTCCTCTTCTTGCACTCATACTCACTATCAGTAAATAGTAAGAGAATTAAGCGAGGCATACGGACAAGAATCTTAGGGATATACTCATTCTAGGGCATTTTTACGCTATCTCTAATGAGCCACCTAATGTGTTATACTCCCGAGCTAAAGTTCTTACTCAACCTTCAGCTCGAATACTACTGTAACGACCCTGACTCGACCTTCGAAAATCAACACCCAAATACTTCACCCGTATTCGAATGCCGCAAATTCAAACGTTGAGTCTGCTTTGTCGGAGCTTATAACAACATTAGGTGATAACAACACAACGGAAACAGAAAAATAATTTTATTGATACACAATATTTGATACAACAATGATACAAATGAAATGATCAATAATATCAGAGATATACGACAGTAGAAGAACAAAGCAGTAGCAACAGAAAGACAACATCTTGGATTACCAAGCAAGAAAGAGAGAGAATCCGACAATGCTGCAACTCCATAGCCAAAGCTCCAAACCAAACAAGCTCGAACCACCATCATGTTGAACTTGTAACAAATACAGTGCACGCTCATGTTGAAGTGAAACAAATGCGATCGCCAACCCACAGACTCCGAGGATTGCCAAAAGCTACACCTACTAGCTGACTATCTAAAAACCTGACTTTAGGCTGCCCGTGTGGAAAATTGTGGGCACCCAAAGTTTAGAAAGGGAATAATAAACTCCAGGCTAGTCATGGGACTGGTGTGAGCAAACAAAAATAGTTGTATATAAAAAGAAACAACAAAAGAAGTAAAAAGAAATTCGCAATGCCTTTTTGAAAAATGAAACTACGATAAGGCCTTCCGCCACACACACAATTCAATCGCACACTTGGAGGAGATTTCTCTTTTTGATAGTCAAACATGCTTGATACGCGAAAATCCTTTTGATATTATTATTAGTGCATAGTGTAGAAAACATTTCGAAAGTATAATATTAATCTTAGCCAGCATACCACCATTATGGTATACCTACTATAGCTACCATGTTCAATAGCAGGTTACCATCACATTTCATGGCAGGTTATATAACTAAAACCGTACAAGTTTCGTATTGTTTTGTTTGGATTTACAACAAATGGTCAGGCTAAGGAACTTCCTCACCGAATGGGTATGCCTCTGGAGGGATGCCTCGAGTACCTAACCGGTTCTCTGCCAATACAAGACTGTGTTATCTCTGTAACTAGGTAACTACTGACACGAGTATGCCATCCTCCGGTCATTACCTACCTTTATACGAGGATCCTCAACACCAATAAATTCCACCAACCACATAAGTTAAGTATCTGGGCTCCATACCATGATACCACTTTTTATCCAGAAGGAAATGCACATGCCCTAAAGGGCGCGACCCTCATAACCTTGCCGCATTCTTCCTGTTTCGACCATTTTCGGGTTGTGAGGTTCGACGAAGTCTTGTCCACAAAGCTACGCTTTTCAAAAAAGCCATGCTTTGATCAACAAATGATTAGTAGCACTTAGCATGCCACATTACAGAATTGGAAATATATCTCTAGTAACCATCAACTACATAACCTCTGAGCTCGTACGTCTCAGAGAAGGGTGTTAAGCTTAGAGAATAAATTCTCCCCCACCAAACAGAAATGTATTTGATAGAAACCAGCTTTACATCTCAAAGTATAACATCAGACATGCATCCATACAAGTCCATTCCGGGTTCAAACGAACCGAAGGCACTTCCTCCAATTAAGGAAAGAAGCCCTTGCAAATTCGGATATTCACTAATCACGTCCGGACTCCCCATCACATAGGGAAATCTCTATACCGGGGCTATTCGGTGAAGAGACATTCAACAGGTAATCCTTTCACTTTCGAGAATACCCAGTCTTCATCACTATCTTCAATTACTACAAATTTCATCGTATCATTATTTGGAATGGGTTTTACGACATAAAGTCCCCTCCAAAGGCTAAACCGAATAATGAGCGCAAATTTTAAAACATATGGATATATTGGGATCTTAGTTAAGTCACAATTTTTAGTCCTTATGTCCCAAAACCTTTCATTTTGAATGGTTTAAACAATTTTCCAATTTCAACCTTTTAAATAAAAGATTCACCCTTGAAGATCCTCTTCAATTTGAAAACAAGGTTCACCAATCTTTAACAAAGATTCATTCATAGCTTTTAAAACCAGTTCAATTTCAAATTTGATTTATACACAACTTGAAATCCTTTCAACAAAAACTGGAAGTTCTTTCTTTATATGAAAGCAATTATCATTTGAAAACAAAGGTTTTCCGTTTCAGAAAAAATCCGATCAAATATGCACAAGTTATAGCCTTTTAAAGGAAAATCAGCGAACTGCCGTATCCTCGGCAAATTCTATTCGGGTTAAATTTAAATTCCAAAAATATTTATATAGAAATGCTTCAAAAATGGTATAAATCCATATATATATATATATATATATATATATATATTATATAACTTCTATAACCCTTTCAAACCATAGTTTTCAAAATAATTTCAAAACTTAAACAAGACATAATATATTCAAACTAAATTTCAATTTCAAACTTCCTTTTCAAAAGCTTTTCATATTCAACCCAATTTCATCTCCAAACCAATTTGGATACTAAATTCAACTTTAAAATCATTTCACTATTTGAATAAAATAATATTAAATTCAAATATCTATGACTTAACCAATTCCTCGTGAAATCCATATTTGTGTGCGTGTGGTGTAGTCCAGAGTTTCACTTGCACAATACAATATCACAACCATCACAAATTCAAGCACAATAATATCAATAAGCCGTATAATCCTATAACGCTTATCTTCATTCACAGATTTACAGATAAATTTGTAAATTCATTACAGATAATAAATCACAGTTCACTGCTCAATCCACACAATTCATATCATAGGACATCACACGTCAAATATGTCAAACAATTCAAAGCATTCAATAAAATCCAATCATCCATAAGCAAGATCAATTAGTCACCTGATTATAATTAACTAATAAATTAATTACTTATGAATTAATTGCCAAACCCTGCTTAATTAATATTAATTAGTTAGTCTTTGATTAATTAATTATCCCATAATTAATCACATAAATTAATTAACGTTAAAATTAATCACATTAATTAATTAACCCTTAATTAATTACATCAATTAATCATCCTCTAATAAATTAGTTAACCTTTAATTATTAAGTAATTAATCTTTAATTATCCTTTAATTACTTAAGATTTAATTACAAATTATCTTTTAATTACTTTCATTAAGTAATTAACCTTTAAGTAATCAATTATCCTTAATTAATTACATCAATTAACCAACCTTTAATTACGTTAAAGTAGTTAACCTTTAAGTAATCACATTAAGTAATTAACCTTTGATTAATAAATCAACCTTTTATTAATTACATTAATTAATTCTCATTACAAATTAATTTCCCTTTAATTTCAAATTAATTAATCTCTAATCATTACTTAATTAACCTTTAATAATAAATTAATTAACCTTCAATTAATAGTTAATCATCCTTAATTAATAAATAAATCAACCTTCAATCATTAAATAATTAACCTTTAATTATTTAGTTATTTTTGTAATTAATTACATAAATAAATTAACCTTAAGTTAATCTCATCAAATAATTAGCCCTAAGTTAATTATATTCACAAATTCCATTTGAAAACAATTAGGAATCACATACTTAATATATAATTATTTTACAAAACCAAAATAATTGATCTTTAAAACAATCAACTTTTAATTAGCTACTTAATTACATTTCTAAATTATGTTTAAAATAACTTAAGAATTACTTAACAAATTAAGTTAAACAAATCATATAACTTTCTTAAATCAAATGTTAAATAAAACATTTGTTATATATGAAAAAAAATTATTTAAGAAACAGGTTTAAACTAGATTTATTTTAAAGTTTAAATCTTGCTTTTCTTTAAACTTAAAAATTGTTAAAATATTTGCTTCGGGTTTAACCCAGAAAACAGTCGAGCCCAGACACGAGAAAAATCCACTTTTCCTTTTTAAAACTTAGTTTTAGTTTAAAATATGTTAACATGTCTAAACACCCACGTTCAAACTCGTAAAAGAACCCGAGAAAACCTGTTCTTTCCTCGAGTTTCCCTTCGAGACAACCACCTTCTCCAAAACTCTAACACCCAGGCCTTGCGGTTCACGTGCACTAGCAACCGAGGCGTCACCGATCACCGACGCTACCTCTCGCACATCGACGATCGCCTAAAGCTTCGATCCCGACCAACAAATCATCAACACAATCACCAAAATCGAAACGAGCCATTCGATCAAACTGGAACAGCAAATCATCGACCAAAACTCCCCTCGACTCGACGCTTCCGATCACCAGCGACTATGTAACCTCGTCCTTACCTTCGCAAACCAACCTCGCTTCCATCCCCCAACCTTCGAACAAGTCTGGTGCTCTAGAGACGTCGCGGAAACCCAAAATTAAAGCCTCGGCCAAACCAGGTTCTAAACTCTAACTTGACGTCGTGCCGCCACCTCGGTGGACTTATAACTCACCCACCATTTTTGCCGAGACCACCAAACTTCCCTCTACCTCCAGCAGAGACCCCGACCACCCTGAACCCTCTGATCACCAGAAAAGCCTCAAAACCCATTTCACTTTCAACCTTGATTTACTCACTCGATCTAGCATTAAAAATCTGGATTTAACTCTTAAAAACCATGATTTTTGATGGGAATTCAGATTATATATAAGAATCAAAGAATTGTGATATTTGATTTTAACATGATTCCAAAGTTTTCACCGTCTTTTCCATTTCCGGACGACATTCAAAACTATCATACTTAAATATATTTTAAATCTTATTTTAGGTTTAAACTAACATAATTTGTTTGAATTCTACAGCCTATCAGAGCTTAAATGAGAAGATTTGAATTTTTACTTTTTTTTAAACCTTGTAAAATAAGAATAGGGGATATATATATATGTATGTATGTATGTATGTATTACAGGCATGCACACTTAACATCTGCATATTTATAAACATGAAAGCCAATTTCACTCATGCAAACAATTATCACAACACCTATCTAATATATACATCACAAGCAACAATTTAAAACAGGCAATTAGGTTGCTTACTCACCTGATACAAAAACAGAGAACATGTTTCTCTTTTTGATTTTGATCTAGAAATGTTAGTTCCTGATTATGATCTGAGCTTGCATGTTGGTTTGCTATTTGATGTTGAAATGTTTTGATCTTTGTTTGATTTAAATTCATATTGAGTTGCTCCTTTGTATTGCTTGAAGCTAGCTCAGGTTGAAGTTTGCTGGTTTTAGGTTTAAAGCTTCCAGGTTTGCTTTTGATTTTTCTGGTTTTGGTTTGATTTCATCAGGTTTGAAAGTTTGATCCTGTTCTAGTTTTGAGTTTAATCTGAACTTGTTTGATTTCTTTGAATTTTTTTTGGTTTAATTTCATCTGGTTTACTTTCTTTTCGGGTTTGTTTCCGATTTTCTGTTATTTCTTTTAGTTTGAATGCATGAAAGAAAAATTGAGAAGAGAAGAAAATAGTGGTATATATATAACTTTGATTTCCCTTTATTATTAGTTTCAAAAATAAAAAAAATAAAACCAAACATGACATTTGTTATTTTCGTAATATATTTATCTTACATTTGTTCAGTTACATGTATAATTAATCAACAATTGTTCATTTTTATGTTACTTACCCTACACTTGTAATATGCATGGTAATAAATGTTTAAATATATAATATATATAATTTTTATATCATATTTTCAATTTACCTCTACATATATCTTATGTTTTAATATTTTCTATTTTTAATCGATGCATTTACTTTCATAAATAATTATATAACCTTAAAGAAAAATGATTTTTTTAAACTAATTATACATTAATAAATAATCACACATATATAAAATATATTAGAATTTATCTTTTTTATTAACATATAGAATTTAACTTTCGAATTGCGTTTAAAAATTATTATATTAAATTCAAATCATAACCTCTAAAATATATATTACATATATATATAAATAATTAAAAAACAATTTTTTTTAATTTTGAAATATAGAATTTTAAAATCCAATTTATTTTCCAATATATTTATTTTTGAATTTCAAACCCATAATTCAACTTATAATCAATATATATATATATATATATATATATATATATATATATATAAACAAACAAAAATCTTATTTAATTTGGAAAAATTCAAATTAATTCATAATTAAATCCAAAATTTATATTAATTACCAATTTCAATTTTGACTCAAAACCGGGATCGTTACAATAATTCATTGTTACAGTCCAATAAAACCAGTTTCGTCGAAATCCGAGACAGTGGCCTAAATTTCACATTAATTAAATAAATTATTATTAAATTAATTTAATCATCTTTAAATTCAAATTTAATAGTTAATAGTTTCCGTCATTCTTGATTACATATAAATTATAATCTTTTAAAACAAATTTCTCATGTCCAATTCAATATTAAATATTGTACTAGTTACAACGTTCAATTGCAATTGCAATAAATTCATTAATTATAATTTAAATTCCAATTAATTCATTTATTTTAATTTACATCTTATTATTCAATCATCCAATACCAATATGAATTCATTTTACACTAGATCACTTTTATTACATTCTTATTCTACAGTTATCATCCTAACTCATATTAATGCAATGTTTAATTATATTAATTTCATATTGATTTCAAATTATTTCAACTGACTAAATAATAAAATATCAATTAAAAAAATCATTTCACATTAGTAATTCAAACGCATTTATGATTTATTGTTTACAAACATAAGCTAAGAAATCCGCTTACCAATTAATTGATTTCATGTTCTAAAAGAAACCTATTTTAATTAATAACACAAAATTTTACTGTTAATACAAATTGAATTTATTCCTTATTTACAATTATAACCAAATTAAATTTACTATTATTCCAATTGATTATACTTACATTAAAATATAACATCCAAACAACTTTATTAAATCATATTCTCATTGTTTTTCTTATTAATAAATCATAAATTTTAATCTCTCTCAACATTAAACTCCAAAATCTTGTTAAATTTAATATTTTAGTTAATCAAAATGTACGGTTTGTTACAGTTTTAACCAATTTAGACGATACATTTTGAAAATATGAAACCTCTATTAAAATTGTATTAAACTTTGGAAACATTTTCCTATGTAATTAATGAGAAATGGTTTGGTGTTTCCAAAGTTAAAAAGTGGTTTAATGAATTCATATATACTGAAAAAGAAATGGTTTAAAGATGTATATCTCTAGAAGATATTTTATCTAAATAAAAGATATTGATAAATTTAATAATAATCACCCACATACTTAACATATTTTATCGGTAAATTGGTTCAGAGGAACCAAGGTCGGATTTGGTTTATTCCTAATTGAAAATCACTTCAAACCAATATAAGTTCGAAAGTGAAAATATGTTGAAGACAATAATTTTTATGATGGAGATCTTCATAATGTTGGGCTACTTGCCATTGCCATTTAGATAATTCCCTTATCATATATATGATGGCAATGGTTTCTTCAATTTGAAATCTTCGATGCAAGGACTACTCGCTACTAATCTTAGTGGTGATTCCTAAATAAGATGTAGTAGGAAAAATGCCTTCGGGTTGTCCTATTCCTCGACAACTTGTTTAGACGAATGTCTGACATTGCATTTCTAAGACCGCATACATTGATCTCTGCAAACGTACATTTGTTGGTGATGTAGGAGGCAGCCCATGCTATACTTAACACCCTTTTCTGAAACGTACGGGCTCAGGGGTTGTACATTTGAAGAAATCAACACTGTGCTGTTGGAAATGGCATTGCATTCAAAGTTGGATTTGTTCTGTGAAAGGAAAAACGTTACTTTAATCCTCATACATCGGGAATGACAAAAACAGGGTAGATACGGCTGGGCTATGTAGGTCGCACCCATTAGGATATGGTCATCATCTTTCTAGATCGCCCTATATATTTCAGGCATGTTGTGCATGCTTTGGTATCGTGGTAAAGATCGGTAACAACCGAGGTGATTTCATATTTGGTACTATATATGGTAAAGGTCGGCTGGTTTTGTTTTGGTTGATGTTGGAGCCTCAGGTGCATCCCTCTAGAGATGTACTCTTGGAAGATAGTCTTTGACCTTGTTATTGTATGGAATCCATTCTCCAATACGAGCATTTACGGTTTTAGTTGTAAACCTATTATGCTAGAATTCAATAAACGTAACAATTTTGGCTAAGATTATATACATTTATTTGAAAGAGTCTTCAAAGAATGTCATTAAAAATAATATCTCTAATTTTGCATAGCAAAGGTATGGTTATCATAAGGTAAAAACTCGTCCGTGTTTATGTGCGGCATGGTCTTATGAGATACTCTTCGTTTTTATAAACCCATGTTTTGAGTTTCTCACACCAATCTTATGACAGACCCGAAGTATTTTCCCTTAAACTATAAATGCCCTATTTTTCCGACCAGCCAAGTAGCAAGGTAACTTGGAGCATTTTAGGAGGAGCATAGAGCATTAAGACGGAGGGTCCTATGTAGATAGTTATCTATTTCTATTTGCAATTGTATTATGTATAAGTATCTACGAGCACCTATAGGGATAGGCAGTTATAACTGTCCCTGGCTGGGTTAGTATTTGCCATGTCTCTGATATCTCATTTTTAGAGTGATTGTATGTATTATCTGTATGTATAATTACAAGTTGTTAAATGCGATATGAGAATCTATTTTGTTCTTTCTTCTATCTTTATTTTCTTTTAACTCTAATTATCTGCCTCTCCAGCACTTGAATTTGCGGCATGTGGATACCAAGGATGTGTTAGTGTCAATCTTTGAGGGTTGGAAAGGCAGGACGTCACAAATAAGGAGCTCTTATTATAGTTAATTGCAAGGCCAAAAAGTGTCTCAAAGCAATATAGGAGAAGTTTTAAGGAGGCAAGATGCTTAGGATCAGTGGTGCTGAAGATCATCATGTCATCTGAATATTAAAGGGAAACAATTTTGGACTGAAAAATAGATTCAGCAATTCCTTTAATTAAATTATTAGACATGTCAAGTGTAACAACCCTGAATTTTGTGATTTATTTTAATTGTACATTTTAATTATTTTAATTGAAATGTATGATTTAAAAACCTTATTATATTTATTAAAATGGACAAATTTTGTTATTTTAAAAGTATATTTTGATTTTTGTGTGAATTATAATTTCAAACCTGAATAAATAGAATATTTCCAAAAAAGTGGATTTTTATCAAAATGGTCAAACTTTGACTTTTAAATTTAGAATTTAAATATTTGAATTTTATCTTTTATTATGAAAATAAAATAAATTTCAAGAATATTTCTTTTCATTTCGTTGAAATCCAATTTATATTGTGAAAGTTATGTTCTTTACAATATTTTATGTAAATTGATTTATTTAATAAAATTGTTTATTTTAATTTATATAAATAATATTTTAATTTGTTATATCATGTTCTAATATGTGTCATATGACATGTTAGGTATATATTTTTATTTTAAAATATTTTAAAGTGATGTTATAATTTTCCAAAGCTTATTGTATTTTATTTTCAATTTTTAAAAACTAGTTTCTATTTTTAAGCTATTTTCTTAGTTAATTTATATTTATCTAAAATATATTTATTTATTTTCTTTCATACTTTATTTTTTTGTGTTTTATTTTATTTATTTACATTTATCATTTGTTTAAAAATGCAAAAAGAAAATAAGAAATATGAAGAGTTTTGAGCCTTTTCATATACCATTGACTTTTCACATGCCATTTTCTTTTCAATTGCAAATTGTCACTTGTATTGATGAGGCCGACTATTTCCTTCTTCAGCCGTATCTTTATTCTCATTTTTCACGCAAAGAAAAAGTTCTCAACCCTAAAATTTTCAGCCATCAACTCTGAAGCAAAGTTTGGTAATGATTTTCACTTTTTTCTCATTTTTCTTTCTTGTTTTATGTTTTTTTGTAATGCTTTCACCTATATGTTCGGCCACTTGCTCCTCCATTACCATAGCCGCCTTCTCCACCACCACACTTGGCTGTCATCTCCTCCAACACCTCTATCCTGTCATGGCTGTGGCCATCCTTGATGAGAAGCTCCACAAAAAATGCAAACACTTCCTATAAATGCATAGCCGAGCTCTCCTATTGCTCCACCACTTCACCACACCTCTTGGCCACCCTTTGCACCACTTTCTCCAGCCCCTACTTGACCCAAAGTCACTTCCACACCATCCCTTAGCCTCCAGTAGTCATGGTCGTGCCACATAAAACCATGGCCGAGCCTTGAAGTGGTGACGAATTCACTTTGTTGCCTTGTATTTGTTTTATGCCTTCAACCACTAACAACTTTCACACCTTCATACCTTAGTTAGGCCGAACATATATGAACCATACTTGACCAAATACACCCCATGGCTGTGCCTTCTCACCTTATGGCCGAGCATAGTGATGGTGAAAGCAAGTGCAAGTCGTTTGATTTTATGTTGTTACTTAATTTCTAGTGTTTAATATTATATTTTGGGATGTATATTCATGTCTTATATATATATATATATATTGTTTTGTTTCATATGTACGAGACAACTATTTTGGCTCTCCTATCACTTGAATCTGTAATCGTGCCTTCGTGCTTTCCAGGTGTTGTTTGTGTGTCTGAATCGGTTATCTCCAGCTTGTAGAGGAGAGTATTTCTCACTAGACATTCTGTACTTAATAATTAGTAAATTGAAACCATTTGAATCTGTAAATTTTATTGTCATGTTATAACTGCCTATACTATGATCATATGATGTTCATCCTTGTTTATACACTTGTAATATCATCTGTTACTGTTATATGATGTTATTCTGTTTATTTATATCAGTCTATCACACTGCAAGTTCCCTATAGATTTGAATCACTATGGGTTGAAATGATACATACCCGAACGGACTTTAGAATAGGAAAAATCGTTATGGGATGAAATGATAGGCCTGAACGATTTTTTATTTATTTCATTTAACTTGGGATTGTGGGTTTGGAATGATAGAACTCGGATTTTTCCTTTGTGAATTACGGAATTAAATGATATATTATCCATATCATTTGACCTAAGTTAGAAATTATATACAGACCCGTGGTTAATATATATTTTCTTGAAATTATAAAATATTACAAAAATGTAAATATTATGATATTTTGATTTAAATTTAAATTTAAAAATGATTTTTACAAATATTAGTAATTTTCTATAAGTTAAATAAGTGAAATAAATAATGGTAAAGTAGGATTTGAAATATAAGTAAATTTTGGAATTTATGATTTTGTTTGTAAATGGAATTTAATTTAAGTAAGAAAATATGATAATTTGATTTTAATTTGAACTTAAAATGATTTTTTTATAGTGTTATTGATTTTTTCTATAAATTAAAAATAGTTAAATAAATAAATGTTTAAAATTGAAATTTAAATATAATTTAACTTGGAAAATGTGAAATTTGTTTTAAAATAAAAGTTAAGTTAAGAAAATAAAATGGAATTTAAATTTAATTTATGAAATGGTAAATTAAATTTAAATGCAAAGTAAATGAAATGTTATAAAATTTTACATTGATTTTTATAAGTGAATCATTAAAATTTGATAATTATTTGTGAAATTTCACTTTATAAAATCATAAATTAAAAAGTATTTAAATGATCATTTTTAAAGTGTGAAAATGTGATTTTTATAAGTTAAAATTTGTTTAAATAAAAATTTAATTGTTAATGAAATTTTATTGAAAACTTGGAATTTAATTAACAATATTTTTGAAATGCTATCATTTCTGAAGTAAAAAATATTACAGCATTTTGTAAATGCTGTAATTGGTATAAATGAACTGAAAGACTAAATTGAACTAAGGGCTATTATAGCACTTTGTAAGTGCTGTAGTTGTTGGAACTAAACGAAAACCTATTACAGCATTTTTGTAAATGCTATCATTGTTAAAATGAATTGTTTTCAAATGTAAATTTACCGTAGCATTTTCTAAATGCTGCGAAAGTTGAAATTTCACTGTTTTAATAAATTGAAGTGAATAAATGAATTCTGAAAATGGTAAAATTTTGAGAATTGAATATTTTATTATTAAATATAATAACTTCATTTTTAAATGATTTAAATGGAATAATTTGTTTTGAAATATAAAATCATTTGAAATGTGATTTGAAATGGTATTTAAATTTAAGTAAAAATGGATGAGATTTGGAATGAAATGATATTGTGATATTTTGAAATGGATTTGAAATGATATTGAATGTTGAAATAATATTTGATTCGAAGTATAAAATACCATTTTGGAATTTTAACCACGGGATGTATTTAATTTATGGTTTAGCTGATCCTTAGAGGATGGGCAATCCCAAGCATCCTTTAAGTTATTGTGCATTACTACTATAATTCACTTGAGTTGGTTTACATTATATAAGCATGTATGTCCTGACTCGAGTGTTTTGTGTTTTACTTTACGCTCGGGTCAGCTTATGTATTTACAGCTTAGCTTTGGATTTCTTTTCTGGAGCTAGGAATTGCTGGAGATTCTGCTTGTCTAGTTATCTACTTCCTTTCAGTTTCAGTTGTTCTATTTCAGCTCTGGTATTTATAAACTTCTATGTATTTGAGATTTCTATTGTATATGTTTTTCAAGCTGATATTATGTATTTGTTTTGAGAGTTGTTATAGTAGCTTCATGAACTACTATGGTATTTTAATTTCCGCTGCGAGTTATTCTGATATTTCTGTGTCTGTGATTCTGTGATTGTATTTCATTTGCTCCAAATTTTTTTACAATGCGGTATTTTAAGCAATTCAAGTCTGACATGTGTGGATGTGAATGTCTAAAAATATCGGGTTGTTACATCAAGGTTAAAAATGGAGGCCAGGACATCAATAGCTTGGTTAAACGGGATAGGGTAAGATGGTCACCTTACCAGAAGCCACTTTTAAAATTTATGAGGTTACCTTCAAGGCCATTCACTACCACCGAGGACTTAAAGAGTGAAGGATTCCCATGATCTGGGTGGTCCATTTGTTTGGGGAGCCATAATGCTAAAGGATTTTAACTAAAATGTCCTAACTAATAGAGTCTACGCTTTGGAGAAGTCAAGTTTGAAGATATCAGATGGATTGTTTTAGGAGTGGCAGTGAGAGATAGTTTCCTAAGCCAATGTCGTAGAATCTATGATTGTTTAGCACTCAATGGAAGGAAACTGGGTAGAGTAGGTGAGAGAGGCTATATGAGGTTGTAATGTTCTAGAAATGACCACTGTGACTAGTTTGTAGATGATATTGAGAAGACTAGTAGGCCATAAGCCACCAACCCTATTAGCACTTGGAAACTTTGAGATGAAGTAAATGTTAGCATAAGTGATTCTATTGCAAGTTTCCAAGGTCGCATAGAATTCTACAAAAATCTCCCAAATATCAAAGCTGTGAGGAAGAAGACAGAGAAGCCATCTAGGCCAGAAGCCTTATTGTTTGCCATTTCTTTTAGAGACTCCTGTATTTGAAGTAAGGTGAAGGTATGGTCAATGAGGAGGATTTGCAGATTTTGGAAAGGTCGGACCAGTGAAGGATTGAGGAACAAGGGGTTTCAGAACCTAGGAATTTTTGATAAAAATCATCAAAAAGTCCATCCAGGTCCATTTGTGGGTTATAGATTTGGCATTAGTGATGAATAGAATGGACCATGTTCACCCTTTTTCTTTTATTGGCTAGCCAGTAAAAACACTTAGAATCCAGATCCCCTACCCTAAACCATTAGGAATGTGAGAAATTCTTCTGAGTAAACTCCTCTCGAAGAGCCAATCTATTAAGGTTGAACTCCAGGTTGCGAAGGTGGGAAATGATTTTTATGACAAAGGGGCATCTTCCTCAGCCTTATTTATCCCCAAATTTCATCTTGGATCAGGGATTTTCCAAATTTGAGGGACCCTCTAAGGTTTCTTGACCATTTACTAAGGTATCTTCGCAGAAGTATAAGTTTTCTTACAAAATTTTCAATAGCATATCCATGAGAGGGATAGGTAGCCCAGAGGAAAGCCACCAGTTTGTCAAAGCCTTCTTCTAGAGTCTAAATTCTTTTGAATTTAAAAGGAACCTTGTGGATTAAGGAGCTCCCAGAGTCCAGAAGAACCGAGGAGTAGTCGAAAAGGACAGAGGGGAAGCCATTCTAGGTTGAAAGATAATGGAAGTCATCCAATGAAATGTTAAGAAGATGCGGTCGAGCTTTGCAAGTGATGGGAGCTCCATTGGTATGACCATGTAAATCGTCTGCTATTTAAAGGGATATGTATAAGACAACATCTTTTGATAAAGGTATTAAATATGTCCACGTCAGTAGTGTTATAATGGTTTGAGTTTCTTTCCTACATGGATCTAGTAATATTAAAGTCCCCACCAAGGACCAAATGTGCAACGACCTGATTTTTCGATGCCCGAAAATTGACATCAATATGTCCACTGTATCAAATGCCGAACAATCGAATGCCAGAAAACCGAACCGTTAGGGTTTAAGAAGAAGGAGGTAGATGAAGAAATAGAAACAATATCAGAATCTCACAATCACAGCGGAACAATGTATAATAGATAAATGACTAATCTTTAAACAAAAAGAATCAAATATATTTTATACATTACATCATCAGAGTACAACAAAATCAACAATACGATCCAGGACAGTTATAGTATCTTGTCCTTCCAAAGCTGAATATACAGCTTACACTGCACAACGAAAATATAAATCTAAGGAAATATGCCTCGTCATCCAGCTCTTCTCCTGTGCCCCACAGCAGTCCATCCAGAATCTATACTCTATAATACTCGGTCTAACCCGAGTATCATAATAAAACAATACCCGAGTTAGTCCGGAAAACGAGCGTGAGAAAACACACTCAATTGGATTTTTAAATTTTACGAAAATCATTCTGAAATCAAAGGTATATCATAAGACCACGCCACAAATAAACATGCCGGGTTTTTACCTTACGATAACCAAAACATTTTTATCAAATTCGTCTGATATTATAATAGTGTCTACAGAAAGAAAAATAGAATCTAGCTGAAATGCTTGCTTCTTACGTTTCAGCATAGTTGGACACAATCAAAACCGTACAGACGATTATTGAAGATTGGATTTCATACAATGGCAGGGCTACTGGGGTACCGCCCGTCACAGTACGTGGACTAGTCAACGTACCTAGAATCTACCCTGATCCCCTGCTACACAACACCGGAGCTACCCTTTACTGGATAGTTCGAATAAGATCACCCCGCGGTTGGGATCAACAACCGCCCACACAGTCGAATAAAAGGGACCTCTAGACAGGGACGGCCTTCCCTAATTGGTTGCTAGCCACTTAGCTTTGTGTGCACCTTCCATGTTTTAGCCATTCCCGGTTGATGAGGCTCGAGGCTATGCGTACCTTTTTAGCACGCATTTACTGAGAATGCTCATCGTCCTCCTGATGATGTTATAAAAGCATTCATCCATACAAGTCCGTTCAGGGTCCGAACGGAACCGAAGGCACTACTCCTACTACATCCATTTTGGAATCACCCTTAGGATTATTAGCGATTAGCCCTTGCAGTTCACTGCGCTATCTACGACTCCATGCTCTTGTCTTTCTCACGAAAACATTCGAACTGGATCGAAGTAGTTTTCGGGAAATTAATCCCGATCCCAGTCTCTTCGAAGCGATCAACACATTGGCCAATATTAATAGTCGGTTATTTAACTATCAAATAACATACACAAACATCCATCATCCTTAATAATTTTTCAAATTATTTATTTCAAAATATCTTTGCAAGATATTTTTCCACCCTTCAATCCTTTGAAAATAGTTTTCAAATTACTTGCTCTCGCGGAAATAAATTCCCACCCAATTGTTTATTTCCACTGAAAATTACCAAGCCTTAATATTTAAATTTTAAAATAATTTAAAACACTTTATCCAAAAATATAAACTTTTAACATTTAAATTAAAAATTACTTAAAACACTTTATTCAAAATACTAGTTATGAAATTTTGTAATAATTTCTCTTCTAAAAACTTAAGCCAAAACAAATCTTAAAATAAAAGTTATGAAATCCTATACAAATTTTTCAAATAAAAAACTTTAGCCAACTATCTTTAAAATAAAACTACTTTATAAAATATAAATATAAATATTTATCTTTTTAAATCATAATACCAGTTAACCCTTTAAAATAATTACTACTATAACTAATTTAATAAATATTTATCTTTAAAATTCTAAATAAATTAAATAATAACTTGTCAAAAACATTCTTTTAAAACAACTCTAAAACTTTTAACTTATACTTAAAAATCTGCTTTGAAAACGTACTTGGCTTTTCAGGGAAATACACTTTCCTTTCTCAAAATAGTCCATTTAATCAGTTAATAAATCCTTCTCGATTTATCTAATTTAATTTACGTCTCAAACCCGTAAATTTCTTTCCCAAACCTTTCTAAATAAAATCCACTATCTATTTTTAAAACAAATTACCCATTCCTTTATAAATTCCCACCGCGAATTTATACTTCCAAATATCCACTGATATCTTCTTTCACTTTATAAACCTAGTTTATAAATTCCCTAGTCTCATCCTCCTTTTAAAACACAATTTCAAACACTAAATAAATTTCTAAATCGATTTCCAAAATTTACTCCTTTTTAAAATATCCAAATTTATTTCAAAATCCATTAATTTTAGATTCGTCCTATTACGATTTAAAATTTTATTTAAACTGAAAATACCAATTTCATATTTTTTCCTAAAATTCTTCTTTATCTCTCCCAAACAATTTTAAATCTTGAATTTAAAAACAAATCCTTTATTTCTAAAAAAATCACTTAAGTTAAAAATTTATTTATTTCCATTTATTCAAAAATCTCCTTTCCCATACTCGGAATTTTATTTATTAGAATTTAAAAATCAACCTTTATCCTTTCCAATTCATTCTTTAATTATCCAAATTCCTTATAATTATTTTACCTAAAAATTTCCCTTTTTATTTACTTTAAAAATCCAAAGTTCATATAAACACACACACACACATTCCATTTTCTCAAAATACCAATTTATATATTCAACCAAGCCATAACATTCAATAAATTTCAATTCCCAATATAATCATCATAGATTATCACATAAATCACATCGCTGAATATAAAATAAATTCAACGTTTTGAGGAATCCAGTTGGATCCCTCCGTCCTGTTTTCCTGTATCCACGGATGTTAGCACAACAATTTAAAATACCAATCCCACTTAGAGGCGGGATATCGCGTTATAAAGGGTCATCCGCTATTATGCGGGACGCATAGGTTCTCATCCGCTATATAATGCGGGAAATCAATTACTCCAATATATATACTACTATATATAATATCACATCATCAATTCAAGCAATCAACCAATAATTTAAATTTAACTATTTAAATTTAAACGGTAATTCAAATGCGTGAGATTAACTCACCTTTGACTTTTGTTCGTAGTCCACTTCAACTTCGACTTGGTTCCTCGGTTTTGACCTTGTATACACATTTTACATTTTATTAATATTTGAATTAATCAAATAATTAATTATTATTTACTTATTTAATTTAAATTAACAATTTGGTTTTAAACTAATAATTTAATTTTAAACTAAATTTCCTTTAATATGATATTTTTGGTGACTAAAATAATTAAATAAGTTTATTAAACAAATTAATCTCCAAAATCCATTAATTTTTAAAAATTAAACTAGTAAATTAAAATGTGTACTTCAATTTATACTAGAATTACTTTATACCTTTCTTTGTAAAAAAAATTTCTTCCTCTTCTTTTTTTATGTACAATTTAAATTAAAATCATAGAATACCTAACCTTACTGCCTCCAAGTTCCCCTAACCCTAGCCTCGACCTCAGTCATCGCGAACGCCCCCGATCCCCAGCTCTCCTCCTACGTGGCCTCGGCTCACGAGCTCGAGCTTGCCTCGGCTTTGCTCGACCTCTTCTATGCAACCTATGAGCCCATCGGTCGATGCACCTCCTCCCTCGAAACCCCACTTGGTGGCACTGCATTGCCGACCCATCATCACCTCCGAGTCAACAAAGGATCTCGTTACGGCAACCAGGATTTCCCCCTTCCCACGCACTCGCGTACCTCCACCAAATCACAGCCTGGATCGCGATTCGATTTTTCGGATCGACTCTTTGCAAATGTGTGCCCAAACTTCTCCCCATTTGAGTTGCGTGAGGAAAGAACTTCATGCTCGAATTGAATTCGAGACTCATTTGAATCGAAATTTTATATAGGAATGAAATTGATTTTTGTTTTTAAATTAACTGAAGAAGAGGCTTCGGTTTAAGCAGAGAGCATTGCGATTCTTTTTTTTCAATACAAAGGTGCTCGGCTATGATTTGGAACAGAAAGAAGGAGACGCGTGTTTCATGAAGAAGAATGGTGTTTGAAAAGGCAGATATGTCTTGAATCACAAGCTACAGTGAATTGTTTGATTGGTCACAATATAAAATTTTAATTTTAATTTGAATTCAAAAGTCTCGAAATCGAGCTAAAAATCCCGACCTCCTATTGAGGCATGCCGTCTGGCGTTTATAATGTTATACCTCTATTTCGAACGCACTGGAAAAGGTTTCGAGTCCTAGTTCGATCGTATGGAGAAGATAGGTTTTTGGACCCAGTTATTATATTGAATTTTCGATAGAGATTTCAGCACATTTATCTACCGTACGATCAAACGACAACTTCAAATGCTACGAAAATTGAAATCCGATAATAATACACTATTATGGATCGAATGGAACTAGTTTCATCGAATTCTGAGACTATGCCTCGGAAGGCTATTTTTAAATATCAATTTAAACGATATATTTTCAAAACTGAACAAATCATCTTTGAATTTGATTCTCACTTTTATCATTTTCAATATTGCCAATATAAATTTTATAAGCCTTTGAAATATTTTACCTAGCTTAAAGATTCACTATTTTAACCAATTTCCAATTATTAAATTCAATAATTTAATTGCCAAATAGACAGTGATATTTGAAATTCAAGTTAAACTAATTTCAAATATTTAAAATCAATTAAATATTTCAATTTCAGATATCTAGAAATTCCGGGTCGTCACTCGTCCCCGAAATTATTAATTAGGAAGAATGATCTATAACCCGCTAACTAATTCTCAATACAAACAATTTTCAACAACACCAAAACAATCTTTTTTTTATTAAAGTCACACTATCACCCGTACTAATTTCCAAACCCAACCATAGATTACAATCCATATTATTAACTCAATCATTTCAAATTATATTTCAAAACATAATTTTAAATTTTCAAAATTTCTCAAAATTTTTCTAACTCCCTGAATTTTTGAAAAATTTCGCCAGCGTCTCCTTTGTGCGGCTAGCTCGGTGCAACTACAAAATGCCTCTAGGGGACCCCAAATTTCAAAAGAAAACAAAAGCCAAGTGGCTAGATCAAAAAATCATCAAATTTCATACGATAATTTGAAATACATACCTGTGTGTCGGGCAATTCAATTTATCTTCTGAAATCAAAAATCCTAATTTCCTTTTGCTTTTAAAACACCTGTATATCCAACTTAGCAATAATATTCAATCGCAGAATTCAAAACCACTTTATTCGTTTCTTTCAAAATTTTCAAAATTCGCTTTACTTAAGCCCGACTCCCTAACTAGTATCATTCGATCACATAATTTCACTTCCGAATTAGTATCGTTCACCCGACTCCCTAGTGCTGGCTCAGATCTGGTTTCTTGATCAGAAACCATCAGTCTCCTTGCATATTTCTAATCTATGATTGAGAATTTCAGAACCAGTCGAAAATCCATATCTAGGGTTCGCCGTCGAAAATCGAGTGAAAAATCCCAACTCGGATCGGTATAACTACCTCGAAATTCTGTGCTTGAATCTGGATCAAATCGTTATGTGAATAGAAAAATATACGTACATCCTACATATTTATCTCCATTGATTATTGGCTAAATCAATTTTCTTTTTATTCACAATCATTTTGATTTCTAACCACTTATTCACAATTTTTCCATTTCACACACCTTATTAAATCTTTATTCAAATATTAACTTTAGAATATTTCCTCAATACCAAATTTTACTTCAGAATTTTCACCATTTCTTAAGTCAATATAAATGTTTTACACTTTAATATTTATTTTCACTTCACCACTTAAGCTTTCATATCTATTTCATTTAACTTAAATTTGAATTCCATTTTGAATTCAATTTACCTTCAATTCTTAATTTATTTCCAATTGAAATTTAATATTGAATTTTATTCACCTTAACTCGGTCCATATTTAATAAATTATTTAATTAGTTCCACCTTTTACTTTATTCATATCTCAAACTGTTTTTACTTCCAAACCTTTATTTATATTTAGTCCACTTCGAATTAATTCTACAACTTCATTTTACACAATCTAAATTAAGTATCATTCCAATATTCAATTTCAATTCGTTTGCTTACCCATTTAAATTAATTAGTTTACTTACTAATTTTATTTCCAATCCTTCGTTTTATTTAGACCAACTTGACTAATTTTCCATTTTACTTTATTTAACATAATTCAATTTTAATTCCAGTATCCAATTTCAATTCCATTTACTTACAATGTAAATTCATTTATGCATTCACAAATTTATTTCCAATTTAATACATTTTATTTCGAAAACTATTCCATTTGGCTTACTTGGTTTTATTCCCTTTAAGCTAATTCATTTACATTCCAATTCAATTTAAATTTTAAACTTCTAAAAGTTTTCCACTTATTTAAATTCCATTTGCTAACTTCTTTTAATTCACTTCAATTAATTAGATTACCTTCTAACTCATTTTGTTTTCACACTTATTTTAATTTAACTCCTTTCAAGTTGAATTTCATTTCAACAAATTTCAAATTTACAAGTTATCAACCCATTTATATTTCCATAAGAATTTTTAAATAAGACTTCAGAATCTTTTAAATAATTACCCAACATTTCAAAATCAAACCCAGTTTTGCCAACAACTCCAATTTAAAATCTCCAAGCAACAAATCCTCCATTGGAAACTCGAAAATGAATATCGATGATGCTGCAGTCATCACCGAAGTTATTTTCTAGCGACCAAAAGTGAGTTCAATGCTTTTATCCCTTCAAAAACATTTTCCAAATATTTTTAAATTCTAAATCTCACTAGATTTCATAACCCAATTTCAAAAATATTTCTGAAATAATATCACTATTTTTTTCTCCAAAACCTTTTAAAACCATTTTCAAACCCAAAGGAATTTAAACTTTTCCCAAAATTTCAATTTTGAATCCTTGCAATCTATTTTCAAATATTTCTCTAAAATTCAATTTCAAACTATAAATCACATTTAAAAATCCCATTTTGTTGATGAATTTATTTCCTAAATTCCTTATTCAATTTCCACACAATAATGATAATAATTTAATATTATCACTTCCTAACAACCAAGCAACCATATACTATAATAATTTACAAAAGTTATTTCTTTTATACAAAAATAATTTGGGTAAAATTATTTCATTTACCCTATTTTAAAACAATAATGTGTCAGTTTATCTTGTTTAAGAGTTTAGAAACCCCTATCGATGACATGACATCCTACATATCGACTAGAATCCATAAACACTCAACCGATATGTCAACACAATATAAAAACAGTTTTTATATTCACTAACAAATACGCAATCATATCTATTAATACTCTCAGACTCGTTCTAGAGTACTTACTGACTCAATTTCTAATGAGTAATTCCCACCAGAGCCAAGGTTCTCGCTTAACCTTCAGCTTTGATACCAACTGTAATGACTCGATTTTTCGACGACCGAAAATTGACATCAATATGTCCACTGTATCAAATGCCGAACAAATCGAATGCTGAAAAACCAAACCGTTAGGGTTTAAGAAGAAGGAGGTAAAAGAAGAAATAGAAACAATATCAGAATCTCACAATCGCAGCGGAACAATATATGATAGATAAATGACTAATCTTTAAACAAAAAGAATCATATTTGTTTTATACATTACATCATCAGAGTACAACAAAATCAACAACACAATCCAGGACAATTATTGTATCTTGTCCTCCCAAAGCTAAATATACAGCTTACACTGCACGGTGAAAATGTTAATCTACGGAAATACGCCTCGTCATCCAGCTCGACTACTGAGCTCCACAGCAGTCCATCCAGTATCTGGACTCTATAATATTCGGTCTGACCCGAGCATCATAATAAAACAATACCTGAGTCAGTCTAGAAAACAAGCGTAAGAAAACACACTCAATTGGATTATTAAAGTTTTTTAAAAATCCTTTTGAAATCAAAGGTATCTCGTAAGACCACGCCACAAATAAACATGCAGGGTTTTTACCTTATAATAACCAAAACATTTTTATCAAATTCGTATGATATTATAATAGTGTCTATAGAAAGTAAAATAGAATCTATCTGAAATGCTTGCATCTCACATTTCGGCATAGTTGGGCACAATCAAAACCATACAAGCGTTTATTGGAGATTGGATTCCATACAATGGCAGGGCTACTAGGGTACCCCCCTCATAGTACGTGGTCTAGATCACCGTACCAAGGATCCACCCTAATCCCCTGCTACACAAGACCAGAGCTACCTCTTACTGGATAGTCTGAATAAGATCACCCCATGGTTGGGATCAGCAACCGCCCACACAGCCGAATAAAAGGGACCTCTAGACAGGGATGACCTTACCCTAATTGGTTGCTAGCCACTTAGCCTTGTGTGCACCTCCCCTGTCTTAGCCATTCTCGGTTGAAGAGGCTCGAGGCTATGCGTTACCTTTTTAGCACACATTCATTAAGAATGCTCATCGTCCTCCTGTTTTGAAAGCATTCATCCATACAAGTCCATTCCGGGTCTGAGCGGAACCGAAGGCATTACTCTTACTACATCCATTTTGGAATCATCCTCAGGATTAGTAGCGATTAGCCCTTGCGCTTCACTACTCCGTCTTCTACTCTAACTCTTGTCTTCCTCACGAAACCGTTCAAACCAGATCGAAGTGGTTTTCGGGAAATTAATCTCGATCTCGGTCTCTTTGAAATGATCAGCGCATCGGCCAATATTGATAGTCGGTTATTTAACTATCAAATAACTTACACAAACAACCAATAACCTTAATAAATTTTCAAATTATTACTTCAAAATATCTTCGCAAGATATTTTCCACCCTTCAATCCTTTGAAAATAGTTTTCAAATTACTTTTCTCTCACGGAAATAAATTCCCACCCAATTGTTTATTTCCACTAAAAATCACCCAGTCTTAATATTTAAATTTTAAAATAATTTAAAACACTTTATCCAAAAATATAAACTTTAAACATTTAAACTAAAAATTACTTAAAACGCTATATTCAAAATACTAGTTATGAAATTTTATAATAATTTCACGTGTAAAAACTTAAGCCAAAACAAATCTTAAAATAAAATTATAAAATCCTATTGTAACGACCCAGAATTTTGGGTCGCTAGATTTGAACATTTAATTCATTTTAAATGTTGAATATGTATTATAATTTGATTTTGAAATAAAAAGATTTTGGTTAAATTAATAGAATTAGTTAAATTTCAAATACGGGAATTTAATTGAAATTTAAATAATAATAATTTAATATTGGAATTGGGATGATTGGTGATTCTGGGGGTAAATAGATATAAAAATAGATTCTAAATTTATTTTAAGTCTATTTGGATTTGAGTTATAATATTGGACTGTTGGATGGAATTAAAAGTCGATAGGTTGAATTTGGAATTTTATATTAATTTAATAATGGAATTTAATAATATAATAATGCAAATAATCAGATTTTGGTTCGAAATAAATCAGAATGATTTCTAATGTGAATATAAATTCTATATGATTTACTATCAAGTCAGTAAAGTTTTAAAAGCAAAATTTTAGATGATTTTGACAATTTTGAAAATCGCTCGAATTTATCGACGCGTTAAAATAGCCTTCCGGGGCACAGTCTCGGAATTCGAAGAAACCAGTTCTATTGGATCCGTAATAGTTAGCTATTATCGAATTTTAATTTTCGTAGCAATCGGAGTTGTCATTTGAACCTGGCAGCTCAAAACGCATAGAAACTATTTTAATCGATTTAATTTAAAATTGATCGTTTATTTCCGTAACTCGCACATACGACCGAATTAGCTTTCGAAACACGTTCCATTGTGTTCGGAATGCGGGTAAAACCTTATAAGCGCCTGTCGGCACGTTTCAATTGGAATTCGTTTGAAGGGTTATGTAATTTGTGAGAATATTATTAAATTAATATGTAAACATCTATATATATTCACATTTAGAAACAAAACCCTAATCCATTTCTGCAGCCGCCGCTTATATTTTCAATGGTCGATAATGGCCGGTCTTCTCCCATACTTCTCTCTCCATCCAAGCATTATTATCAAAAGTTTTCTTCTACAAAGTCAAGGAGAGCACCACGATCTACAAATCCATATAGTCGAGATGTCGTTTAGTCGACCAGAGGTGGAGAATGGGGGCTGTGTTCGTGGTCATTTCTGGCGAGTTTTTGAGACCATGGCGGAGCCGAGCTCATCGAGCTTGCTGGCGATGGCGTGGAACAGGTAAGGCTTTCGAACGACGTTGGTCGATCGTCGAAGATGTAACCGTGGTGGCCGTGTTGGCAAACCTTATTTAGTGATGATGGGTTCGAGCTTCACCTGGAGACGTGCGCGTTGAGGGAGATGAGTTCTGGAGCGGGCCGTGATTCGTTGGTAATAAAAAAATAAAGAAATCTTGTTTTAGTTATATATACAAATCTTTAAACTTGTATATCTGTTGCATACATTATCAGATTTCAACGTAACAAGAAGTGCTGGAATCGCAGCGACGCGATCTACACGCTGCAACATATCCGAAAGCATTTGGAGCTAGCGAGAAATTTAGGTTAAATCGAACGCCGTTCAATTTAATTTAAATTTGAACGCTCGTCGAAAACCCAAGGTGAGTTAATCTCACTCACATCTGGATACCAGTTAATTTAAATGGCTAATATTTAAATGTTTGATTGGTTGATTAGCTGAATATGGTAATTATTATCAAATTGAATCGATTTTTATTTATTGTGCTAATATATGTGGATGTAGGAAAACAGATTGGAGGGATCCAACTGGATTCCTCACAAATAGAAATTTAATTATGTTCTATGATATGTCTCATTTATATTCTGTGATAAATTGATTTAGATCTTGTTATGCTGTGTTCTATTTATATACCATGATAGACTAATTTGAAAATTAATTGTGCTGTGCCATGATTGGGTGAATACAATTTGGGAATTTAAATTTAAATAAAATAAATTGGGTTTAAAGGAATAAAAGAAATTCTTAAGTAAAGAATATAAAAGGAATTTAATTCAAGAAGTTGGTTGATAATTTGAAGTGCTTGAAATTGTGATTTAAAAAGGAAAAGTTAATTGTTTTAAATTAATAGCGAGATTTATTTTTAAACGATGGGATGTGTATGCTTTCCTGGAAACTAAGCATGTTTTAAAGAAAGATTTTCGAAGTTTAAACTGGAAAGTTTTGCAAAGGTGTTTTAGAATATTTTAGAGAAAAATTATTATTATTTTAAATTGTTTAAAGTGTAATTAAATATTTATTTAAGTAATTATGGTAATTAATTATTTTAAAAAGAAAAGTAGTATTAAGTTTTCAAAAGGAAATTATAATATAAATATTTGATTTAATAACTCTATTTTTAAAAAGTTAAATTTGACTTAAATTACTTAGGAAACCTCTATATATTTCCTTAAGTATTATTTTCGATTAAATAATTTCTAGAAGCTTTATTTTAAATATTTTAAACATATGTTTTGAAAATGATTTCCAGGAAATAGCAATGTGTTTAAACATAAAAGAAGCTATTTTTAAAGCATGGAAAGAAATTTACGGTATGAACGTAAAATTGAATTGGGATAAATCGTATAGGATTTATAAAAAGAATTCTTTGGGTTATCCTAAAATGGAGGTGTATTTCCCTGAAAGCCAAGTACGTTTTTTAAAGTAGATTTTTGAATGGTTAGAAGTTTTGAAGTTCTATTAAAGAATGGTTTCAAGAAAATCATTTAAGTGGTAAGAATTTTAAAAGTAAATATTTATCAAATTAGTTATAGAAGTAATTGTCTTAAAAGGGTAATTAGTATTATGTTTTAAAGAATGTTATTAATATTTATGCTCTATAAAATGGTTTCATTTTAAAGATAATTAATTTAAAGTTTTATTTGAAAAAATTATATAGGGTTTCATATTTTATTTCAAAATTTAGTATGACTTAACTTTATTTTGAAGAAAATAGTTTATATTTGATAAAGCGGTTTTATTCGAAATATTTTTAAAGTATATATATATATATATATATATATATATTTTAAATTAGGTATGTAAGAAGTTTTAATATAAATGTTTTAATGTATTTTAAAGAATAAAGAATTTAAATTATTTTAAATCTTAAGTATGGGTACTTGGTTATTTTCAAAGGAAGTAGATATTTGAGAATTTACTCCATGAGAAGAGTTGGGTTTGAAAACTGTTCCAAAAAGGACTGGAAAATGAAAATATATCTTGCAAAGATATTTTTGAGGAAAATAAATAATGTGGAAAATTATTTATTGTTTGATGGATGTTTGTGAATATTAATTGATAGTTAAATCACCGATTATCAATATTGGCCAATGCGTTGATCATTTCGAAGAGACCGGGATCGAGATTAATTTCTTGAAAACCACTTCGATCCGGTTTGTACGTTTTCGTGGGAAAAACGAGTTTGGAGTCGAAGATGGAGCAGTGAAGTGCAAGGGCTAGTCGCTACTACTCCTGAGCATATTTTCAAAATGGATGTAGTAGGAGTAGTGCCTTCGGTTCCGTTTGAACCCGGGATGGACTTGTATGGATGAATGTTTTTGGAACATCGTCAGGTGGGCGATGGGCATTCTAAGGGAAACGTTCTATAAGGTAACGCTTAGCCTCAAGCCTCATCAAGCGGGAATGATTGAAAATCAGGGGTTATGCAGCAAGGCTAGGTGGGTAGCACCCATTTCAGGGTGAGGTCATCCCTGTCTAGATGTCCCTTTTTATTCGGCTTAGTGGTGCGTTTGCTGATCCCAACCGTGGGGTGATCTTACTCGGGATTATCCAGTAAGGGGTAGTCCCAGCCTTGTGTTGCAGGGGATCAGGATTGGTCCTCGGTACACTGATCTAGACCAGGTACTGTGATAGGTGGTACCCCAGTGCCTAGTCATTAGTAGGAAATCCTTTCTCCCTACGCGCCTTTTACGAGTTTTGTTTGTATTACCCACATTTGTGGCTAGTAGATGGAATTTAATCATGTAACAATTTCGGCTATTTTAATAAGTATTTGTATATAGACCCTATTATAATATCATAGGATTTTTATAAAAAATGTTTTAGCTGTCGTATGGTAAAAACCCGACATGTTTATTTGTAGCGTGGTCTTACGAGATGCTTTTGTTTTCAAAAGGATTTTTGAAACTTTAATAATCAATTTAGGTGTAACTTTATCAGCTGGTATTCCAAACTGACTCAGGTGTTATTTCGTTATAATGCTCGGGTTAAACCGGGTATTATATGTTCAGGATAGGATGCTATGGAGCAGGAGAGGAGCTGTAGTCTGAGACGTGTTATCCGTACTTGTTTATATCCGCTGCTGTGATTGTATGACATTGTCAGGCTAGTGATTGTTGTTTGTTGTGATACTATGATGATGTAATATATAAAACATATATGGTTTCCATTTTGTGTAAAGATATGATATTATATATTATATTTTATTCCGCTGCGATTGTGAGATTCTGATATTGTTTAGATCCTTTTTCTTCCACCTTCTTTCTTTTTCCTCAACAATCTGTCTTTTCCGGCACTTGATCGTCGACATATCATACTATGGGGTATTTTATGTCGATTTTCAAGGGTCGAGAAGGGTGGGTCGTCACACTTGGTATCAGAGCTTAGGTTGGCGACAACCTCGGCTTTGGTGGGGAAATTACTCATTAAACAGAGTCAACAGTACTCTATATTGAGTTGAGTGTATTAATAGATATAAGAGCATACTTGTTAGTGAATATAAAATTGTTTTTATACTATGTTGACTTATCGGTTGAGTGTTTATGAATTCTGGTCGGTACGGGAAGTACAACCGTATCGATAGGGGTTTCTAAACTCTTAAACAAGATAAACCGACATAGTATTGTTTTCAAAGTGGGTAAATGAAATAATTTTACCCAAAATTATATTTTGATATAAAAGAAATAATTTTCTGAAATTATTATATATATTTGATTGTTTGGATGTGGATATCATAATCAAATAAGAATCTAAAACTTGATCTAAAATTTGAAATGGCTATAATCAAATAAAATTCTAAGAGTATAAAATTATATAAAAGAAGAATAACTAAATTAGAACTAAACCAAAGTATAAATCCCGGAAATTTTGAAAAGGATTTTAAATGTATTGAAACAAAAGTTTGGAAATTTAAAATCTTGAGAATGTTTGAGAATGTTGTCCAAAGATTTGAAGGCAATAATGAGATATTATTTTGGAAAGTATTTTTGAATGAGAATTGTTTTGGAAGGAATTTGTGGAAATGAGGAAGCACTGAAACTCACTTCAGTCGCTGGAAAATAATCCTGATGATGATGGTCACATCATTAGAATTCATTTTCGAGTTTCTAAAATGATGGATTGCTTCCATAGTAATTGGGTATGATATCTGTTTAGATTTGTTTGATATACAAAGTGTTTTAGAAATTTCAAAAGGGAAAATTTGTTTTGGTAAAACCAAGTATTTTGGAATCCGTAGATTTGATTTGATATACCAAGTAGGTATGTGTTGATTATTATTTCAAAATGGTTTTGAAATAAAACCGGGTAATTGGACTCTGGGAATTCTATTTAAATAATGTGTAAAGTTAAAATGAATCAACTATTGGACTTATTAAGTGAAGTTGATATTAATAAGAAGGAAATGAAATTTTTAATCCTGGAATTAAAATTTAACTTGAGTAAATGGAAGTGAATAAAATATATTGAAGTGAATAGAAAATTTGAGCTTAACATGGGATAAGTTAAATAAATTGGACTTAGAATTTAATTGATTTGGATTAAATCGAAATGTGAAATGACTTTGTAATTGTGGGTCATTGTGTAATAAATTGTACCCATAAGCTATTAAGTGTTATACCTATAATCTGAAATTATGGACTTAAAATTTGCAAAGGATTAAAGTAAAAGAAAATTTGTATCCTTAAGAATTCAGTGATATATATATAATTTGGAATTGTGATTATAGGATGAAAATAACTTAAATGAGCATTATAAACTTTAAGTAACTAAGTCGGTGAACTTATAAATAGAAAATGGAATTATAATCACAAATGGGAAATAGTTGAATGGTATGGTGAATTCAAACTTAATCTCAAATGAAATGTGAATTGAAATAAGGTAAAGTGAGATATAAAAGGTGAATAGGCTTAGGTTAAGAAATGAGTTTTTGAACTTATATATTAAAGAGTAAAAATTTAAATTGAATGGAGAATTAAAATTGGATCGAACTGGATTTTTCTTAAATTAAAGGAATCGAGTTAAATTTGGATTGAATTGAAATTAAAATTCAGTTGCATTATAAATAACATTGAATGGAATTAAATTCTTATTTAAAATAGTAAAGGGAATGGAATGAATTTAAGTTGGCTAAATAAAATTTAGTTAAACTTGAATTAAATTTGGGAAAATGATTGAATTAAATGGAATTTAAATTAAGTAAGAATGATATTGAATGAATTAAATTCTCACTCAACTAAATTCAAAAAGGATTGTTTAGAAATGATTTTAGTGTAAGCTAAATTAAATGGAAATTGTATTGGATTGAATAAAAAAAACCAATTTAAATGGATAGGATCCGAAATGCAAGTAAAATTCAGTTTGGGTATAAGATAATTGAAAATTGTCATATTATTAATAAAATTCAGAATGAACCGAGAAGATGAATTAAAATTAAAATAGATTGAATAAATAAACAAATTGAGTTAAAATTTGTGAATGAATTGGAATTTGATTGAATGAGAATAAAATGAAAATGGAATAAAATTGATTTAAGAAGAAATGAAAATATTATGAAAGAACTTAAGCAAATTGAAAAAAATGATTTTGTTCGAGCTTTATATATGGTCTTGGATAAATTTGTTTAGATAATAAAATTTAAATGCAAGTGAAAGAATTTTAATTAATTATTGTGATGAAATAAGAATGTATGAGTTGTAAATAATACAGAATGGAATGATATTAGTATAAACTTAAGTTGGATGATGAACTTCAAGTGAGAATAAGGATTTGATTTAAAAATTGCAAGGAAATAAGAATATTTGGGATTGTGAAAAATTCCGAATGAAATAAAATTAATATAAATCTAAGTTGGAATTAATTTTAAATGGTTATAAGCTTAAGTGATCGTTACTTGCTTGGATAACTTTAAATTTGCATAGAAATTGGTTGATTGTTGTAAACAGAAATTGAATTGGTTTAAAGAAGTAAATGAAATTGGTTTTTAAATCAATTGGAATGGATTGAGATCTCATTAAGTGGATTTGAATATAAATGCAAATGAATCATAAAAGAGATGTGAATGAATCAGATTGGAAATAAAATTGATTGCCCATCAATTGGAAATTGAATAGGAGTAAATTTATGTAAATAAGGCTTATAAACCAATTTGATGTGAATGTGAGCTTAACTGGTACACAAATGAATTGGTCGTGTTAAATATGACTTATATGTAGTAAACTTATATGTAAATCATTAGTGCGAAATAAAGTGAAGTTTGGAATTGTAAAGAGGATTAAAATGGTGTTGAACTTGTGAATTTCTTAGAAAGAAAGTTAACATGCAGGATAATGAAATTTGGTTGTTTGGGTATGTAATTGATATGTTTGGCTAAGATAAATGAATAGAATGTTAATAAATTCTCATATTATTGAAAACCGATGTGTTTGTTTAAGTAAGTATAGGTACGGGAGGCAGTAGATAGAGTTGGAGTGCGTATATGCAATATTATTTAGATGCTTGCTTTTAAAATGCTAATAAAAGGTACGCCTACGCAATAAAAATAGGAAATATGAATTGTTTTTGGTTTTCCGACCGTGTGGGTCGATGTATATATATATTTATATCTATTGCGATATTGCAAAAGCTCCTCCGTACAAAAGGGACTCTGCCAAAATTTTCTGAAAAATTTGGGAGTTAGAAATTTTTTGAAAACATTTCGTTAACGACAAATTGATTTCAAATTAAAATTTAAATAAAAGGGATTTTTGAATAGGAATCAAAAATAGCAGTTTTGATTTGAAACTAAAGAATTTAGGCAAAGTGAAATTGAGATTTTCACTAAGTAGGTTTTTCTATTGGTTTTGGAGCATTCTTCTACCGTAACAAATTTCGGGGATGAAATTTTAATAAGGGGGAAGGAATGTAACGACCTAGAATTTTGGGTCGCTAGATTTGAACATTTAATTCATTTTAAATGTTGAATATGTATTATAATTTGATTTTGAAATAAAAATATTTTGGTTAAATTAATAGAATTAGTTAAATTTCAAATACGGGAATTTAATTGAAATTTGAATAATAATAATTTAATTTGGAATTGGGATGATTAGTGATTCTGGGGGTAAATAGATATAAAAATAGATTCTAAAATTTATTTTAAGTCTATTTGGATTTGAATTATAATATTGGACAGTTGGATGGAATTAAAAGTCGATAGGTTGATTTGGAATTTTATATTAATTTAATAATGGATTTAATAATATAATAATGCAAATAATCAAATTTAGGTTCAAAATGAATCAGAATGATTTCTAATGTGAATATAAATTCTATATGATTTATTATCAAGTCGGTAAAGTTTTAAAAGTAAAATTTTAGATGATTTCGACAATTTTGAAAATCGCTCGAATTTTATCGACGAGTTAAACTAGCGTTCCGGGGCACAGTCTCGGAATTCGACGAAACCAGTTGTATTGGACCCGTAATAGTTAGTTGTTATCGGATTTCAATTTTCGTAGCAATCAGAGTTGTCGTTTGACCCTGTCAGCTCAAAACGCATAGAAACTATTTTAATCGATTTAATTTAAAATTGATCGTTTATTTCCGTAACTCGCACATACGACCGAATTAGCTTTCGAAACACATTCCATTGTTTTCGAAATGCGGGTAAAACCTTATAAGCGCCTGTCGGCACGTTTCAATTGGAATTCGTTTGAAGGGTTATGTAATTTGTGAGAATATTATTAAATTAATATGTAAACATCTATATATATTCACATTTAGGAGCAAAACCCTAATCCATTTTTACAGCCGCCGCTTATATTTTCAATGGTTGATAATGGCCGGTCTTCTCCCTTACTTCTCTCTCCATCCATGCATTATTATCAAAAGTTTTCTTCTACAAAGTCGAGGAGAGCGCCACGATCTACATATCCATATAGTCGAGATGTCGTTTAGTCGATAAGAGGTGGAGCACGGGGGCTGCGTTCGTGGTCGTTTCCGGCCCAACTTTCGAGACCACGGCGGAGTCGAGCTCGTCGAGCTTGCTGGCGATGGCGTGGAACAGGTAAGGCTTTCGAACGACGTTGGTCGATCGTCGTAGATGTGGCCGTGTTGGCAAACCCTAGTTAGTGATGATGGGTTCGAGCTTCACCTGGAGACGTGCGCATTGAGGGAGATGAGTTCTGGAGCGGGCCTTGATTCGTTGGTAATAAAAAAAAATCTTGTTTTAATTATATATACAAATCTTTAAACTTGTATATCTCTTTCATACATTATCAGATTTCAATGAAACAAGAAGCACCGGAATCGCAGCGACGCCATCTACACGCTGCAATAGATCCGGAAGCGTTTGGAGCTAGCGAGAAATTTAGGTTAAATCGAATGCCGTTCGATTAAATTTAAATTTGAATGCTCGTCGAAAACCCAAAGTGAGTTAATCTCACTCACATCTGAATACCAGTTAGTTTAAATAGCTAACATTTAAATGTTTGATTGGTTGATTAGCTGAATATGACAATTATTATCAAATTAAATCGATATTTATTTGTCGTGCTAATATCTGTGGATACAGTGAAACAGGTTGGAGGGATCCAACTGGATTCCTCACAAATAGAAATTTAATTATGTTCTGTGATATGTCTCATTTATATCCTATGATAAATTGATTTAGATCTTGTTATGCTGTGTTCTATTTATATACTGTGATAGATCAATTTGAAAATTAATTGTGCTGTGCCATGATTGGGTGAATATAATCTGGGAATTTAAATTTAAATAAAATAAGTTGGGTTTAAAGGAAATAAAAGAAATTCTTAAGTAAAGGATTTAAAAGGAATTTAATTCAAGAAATTGGGTGATAATTTGAAGTGTTTGAAATTGTGATTTAAAAAGGAAATGTGAATTATTTTAAATTAATAGCGAGATTTATTTTTAAACGATGGGATGTGTATGCTTTCCTGGAAACTAAGCATGTTTTAAAGAAAGATTTTCAAAGTTTAAACTGGAAAGTTTTGCAAAGGTGTTTTAGAATATTTTAGAGAAAAATTATTATTATTTTAAATTATTTAAAGTGTAAGTAAATATTTATTTAAGTAATTATGTTAATTAATTATTTTAAAAAGCAAAGTAGTATTAAGTTTTCAAAAGGAAATTATAATATAAATATTTGATTTAATAACTTTATTTTTAAAAAGTTAAATTTGACTTAAAATACTTAGGAAACCTCTATATATTTCCTTAAGCATTATTTTCGATTAAATAATTTCTAGAAGCTTTATTTTAAATATTTTAAACATATGTTTTGAAAACGATTTCCAGGAAATAGAAATGTGTTTAAAAATAAAAGAAGCTATTTTTAAAGCATGGAAAGAAATTTACGGTATGAACGTAAAATTGAATTGGGATTAATCGTGTAGGATTTATAAAAAGAATTCTTTGGGTTATCCTAAAATGGAGGTGTATTTCCCGAAAGCGAAGTACATTTTTTTAAAGTAGATTTTTGAATGGTTAGAAATTTTGAAGTTATATTAAAGAATGGTTTCAAGAAAATCATTTAAGTGGTAAGAATTTTAAAAGTAAACATTTACCAAATTATTTATAGAAGTAATTATTTTATAAGGGTAATTAGTATTATGTTTTAAAGAATGTTATTAATATTTATGCTCTATAAAATGTTTTCATTTTAAAGATAATTAATTTAAATTTTTATTTGAAAACTTATATAGGGTTTCATATCTTTATTTTAAAATTTAGTATGACTTAACTTTATTTTGAAGTAAATAGTTTATATTTGATAATGCGGTTTTATTCGAAATATTTTTAAAAGTGTGTGTATATATATATATATTTTAAATTAGGTATGTAAGAAGTTTTAATATAAATTTTTTAATGTATTTTCAAAAATAAAGAATTTAAATTATTTTAAATCTTAAGTATGGTTACTTGGTTATTTTCAGAGGAAGTAGAGATTTGAGAATTTACTCCATGAGAAGAGTTGGGTTTGAAAACTATTCCAAAAAGGACTGGAAAATGAAAATATATCTTGCATTGATATTTTTGAGGAAAATAAACAATGTGGGAAATTATTTATTGTTTGATGGATGTTTGTGAATATTAATTGATAGTTAAATCACCGACTATCAATATTGGCCAATGCGTTGATCGTTTCAAAGAGACCGGGGTCGGGATTAATTTCTCGAAAACCACTTCGATCCGGTTTGTACGTTTTCATGGGAAAAACGAGTTCGGAGTCGAAGATGGAGCAGTGAAGTGGAAGGGCTAGTCGCTACTAATCCTGAGGATATTTCCAAAATGGATGTAGTAGGAGTAGTGCCTTCGGTTCCGTTTGAACCCGGGACAGACTTGTATGGATGAATGCTTTCGGAACATCGTTAGGTGGGAGATGGGCATTCTAAGGGAGACGTTCTAAAAGGTAACGCTTAGCCTCAAGCCTCATCAACCGAGAATGACTGAAAATCAGGGGTTATGCAGCAAGGCTAGGTGGGTAACACCCATTTCAGGCTGAGGTCATCCTTGTCTAGACGTCCCTTTTTATTCGGCTTAGTGGTGTAGTTGCTGATCCCAACCGTGGGGTGATCTTACTCGGGATTATCCAGTAAAGGGTAGTTTCAGCCTTGTGTTGTAGGGGATCGGGAGTGGTCCTCGGTACACTGATCTAGACTAGGTACTATGACAGGTGGTACCCCTGTGCCTAGTCATTAGTTGGAAATCCATTCTCCCTACGCGCCTTTTACGAGTTTTGTTTGTATTACCCACATTTGTGGCTAGTAGCTGGAATTTAATCATGTAACAATTTCGGCTATTTTAGTAAGTATTTGTATATAGACCTTATTGTAATATCAGAGGATTTTTATAAAAAAAAATTTAGCTATCATACGGTAAAAACCCGACATGTTTATCTGTGGCGTGGTCTTATTGTAAAATCGAACTCACCTCCATCCCCAATCCTTCACGTGCGCGCGTACGCAAGCGCACGCCATCAAATCGCGGCTACACTGACCGCGTCTACCATCGAGCCTACCACTGGAACTCGACCACGCGAATCGAACGAAAATGCCGACCTTGAGCCACCCTCGATCGCGCCGTCACCCTACGCGAGACTACCTTACGCAACCCCTAAATGACCATCGCGAATTCGAGCCCGCCATTATTTCCCCCTTTTTTTATTGAGTGAAACTGAGATTGTTGACACGAAAGGGTTTCAAATAGAAGGGAAAACGAAAAAGGAAGCTCGCGATCCTTTGTCTGCCATTTATTTTTTATTTTTTTAAGTTTGAGCATCTGAATTTCTACTGAAAAGGGAATGGGTCTCGTATATAAAAGAAAGGAGGATAATCGTGTTTGGGAAGCCAAAGGAAGCGTGCTTTGTAAAGGACTGGAAAACTCAGATATGAAATGTGTTTGACTGATCAAGCTGTCCAATGTGTATATACAATATTATTTAAATTTAAATTGTCTCAAAAGCATAGCTTAAAACCTTGACGTCGTATCGAGGCGTGCCGCCAGGCGTTTATAAGGTTATACCCCTATTTCGAATGCAAAGGAAAAGGTTTCGAGTCTAATTCGATCGTATGGAAAAGATAGCTTTTTGAATTGACTATTATCAATTAAATTTTCAGTGCGTTTAAACATCGTATGCTCACCCAACAACTCCGATCACTACGAAAATTGAAATCCGATAATAATTCAATATTACGGACCCAATGGAAGTAGTTTCGTCGAATTCCAAGACTGTGCCTCGGAAGGCTATTTTTAAATATCAATTTAAACGATATATTTTTAAAATCGAACAAATCAGTGTTAAATTCAATTTTAAAATTTTTATTATCCTCAGTACTATCAATATAAATCTTACAAGCCTTCAAATTATTTTTAACAGGCATAAAACTCCATATTCAACATTTTACCCAATTTCAAATTATTTAATTTAACAATTGAATTTCCCAATAAATAGTGATATTTGAATTCAAGTTAAAAATTAACTTTTAAATATTTAAAATCAATTAAATATTCCGTTTTCAAATGTTCAAAAATTGTGGGTCGTCACACCTGGTATACACATTTTACGTTTTATTAATATTTGAATTAATTAAACAATTAATTACTATTTACTTATTTAATTTAAACTAATAATTTGGTTTTAAACTAATAATTTAATTTTAAACTAAATTTCCTTTAATAAAATGTTCATGGTGACTAAAATAATTAGATAAATTTATTAAACAAATTAATCTCCAAAATCCATTAATTTTTAAAAATTAAACTAGTAAATTAAAATGTGTACATCAATTTAAACCAGAATTACTTTATACCTTTCTCTGTAAAAAAAATTTCTTCTTCTTTTTTTATGTACAATTTAAATTAAAATCATAGAATACCTAACCTTACCGCCTCCAAGTTCCCCCATCCCTAGCCTCTACCTCGGTCGTCGCAAGTGCCACCGATCCCCAGCTCTCCTCCTACGCGGCCTCGCCTCGCGAACTCTAGCTTGCCTCGGCTTGGCTTGACCTCTTCTATGCAACCTATGAGCCTATCTGTAACGATCCCATTTTTATGCCAAATTTAATTCAGTAATTAATATAAATTTTTGGATTAATTTGTGAATTAATTTGAAAATTATCCAAAATAAATAAGATATGTGTATATATACAAATAAATTGTAAGTAGAATTTTGAATTTGAAATTCAAAAATAAATATCTTGAAAATAAATTGGATTTATAAACTCTATATTTTAAAACTAATAAAAATTTGTTTTCTAATTATAATATATATATATATATATATATATATATATATATTTGGAAGTTATATTTTGAATTCAGTATAATAATTTTCAAAAGCCATTTAAAAGTTAAATTCTTTATTTAACAACTCTAAAGATAAATATTTATTTATTTTAAAGTATAATAGCTTCAGTTAAAAATAAGATTCGATAAAAAGGTTTATATGCTTTTATTTTTATTTTTTTACATGGTATAAATATAGTTTGTATACATACATACATACATACATATATATATATAACATATGTTAATATAATAAGAAAATGTATTAAAAAATAAATTGAAAATGTAATATAAAAATTATATAAACGTATTAAATATATTAAGACATGAATAAAGACAAGTGTAAGATAATTTTAACATGTGTAAGTACTTTAACAAGAAGATTAACAAGTGTTAACAATTTTGTCATGCATAACTACAAGTGTCCTTAGTTCTTTTTATTTTTAAATTAATGAATAAAGTAAAAAACAAGTTATATATACACATCATTGCCTCATTTTCATTCTTTCTTCAACTTGCAAATTTCTAAAGAAAACTTAAAAAACCTGAACCAGAGAAACGAAAACAAGTTCTAGTTTTCAAAATCTAAAAAAACAACAAACAAAACAAATCTTTTAAAAGTTCAACCTGAGCAAAGATCAAGATCGGTTCAAATTCATCACAAACACAAAGAAGCATAGGTCATTTCAAAAATAGAGCAAATTCTCGAAATAACTCAAGGGAAATCAAGCTAAGTTTTGAATCAAATAACAAGCAGGTCAAGATCAAAAACACATTCCAATTTCAAGTTCAAAAAAACCAAATTTCAGTTTCAACATCAAATACAACTTTCATTTTTCAATTTAAAAGCAAAAATCATTTCCAGGCTCAAGCTTCTCTGTTCTAGGTTAGTAAACAATTTAAAAAAAAACCTGGGTATATACTTTGATATATGTGATGATACTTGAAGTAATGTTTGTATAGATGTAAATATGTATGCATGTGTGTGTGTATATATATATAATTATGTGTGCATGTCTGTGTATATATGTACAGGCCTCTGTTGAAATACAGGCACAAACCCACCTAGATACCGATTAAACAAATTCAAGCTATGATCTCTGAAACAAAAATGATTGTAACTATGTAGTATTATTTTTAAAAATAGTTTCAAATGGAAGTATTTGAAAAATATTTCAGAAATGTGAAATTATAGCGAAAGTCAATAAAAGTCAGAAAATCTATTTTCTAGAAGTCTTGTTTTGATTATATACTTGGATTCGTTCTCGAAAATTGTAACATCCCGCCTTTTTATACGCTTTAAATCGACGATAAACCACACACATCAGACTTAAACCGTACGGAAGGGCGGATTGTTATGGGGTGAATAAGAAAAACAGAGAAAGAAATAAAACAAGACAGAATCTCACAGCGGAACGATAATATAATAATCAAATAAACAGTTCACGAAGCTATTTACAAAACATTTGATTATACTTGTACAATACATATTAGAGTTACACATACCAGAGAATAATAAAATTCAGCGGAGTACATGATGCGGTGTATAATATAATAAATAATAGTAATATAATCTTCGTCTTCGTCCTCCAGAAATAAAGTCTTCGTATCCTGAAATGCTCAGACCAACCCGAGTGAATTGAAAAGACAAAACACTCGAGTCAGAACTAAAAGATCTTATGTAAGTTAAAACAACCATAAATAATATAAGTGGAACGGCGTCAGAGATGTTTGCGGGATTTGACATCTCCTATCCAGTGTCGAACGTGAGTGCAGTAACTCTGGAGATGCTCGGGATTCACATCTCCTAAGGATCCATTAAACTATTTACTATGTAGTAATATTTCGCTATTATAATAATATCTATAGTAAAATAAACTTACTTTTAAATAGCATTAAGGCTTTACATTTTCCACCTTAACATGTAATAGTCCCAGTAGTCCATCCAGTATCACGGTCCCTCCTGATCGGGAAGCCACCAGAGGATACCACACGGGCTACGGAGAAAACCGAACTCGTACAAGGCTCGCTATGGTAGGTGACACTGCACACGAGGCAATGCCAGGGTAGATATACCAATTACTATCCGGATTGGTGGTGACGCATAGCGCGTAGCTACCGCCCACTTCGAGCCACACCCCTAAAATTAAAAATCAAAAGTGGCCTCCAAATAAATCTGAAAGTCAGAATATAATATCGAAGGAGTGTGTCCGACAAGAGGAGCTACCCCACTGGCCCGAAATCGCTCCTGTTTTAGCCACCTTATTCCAACTCACAGGAGTGGGGTCCACATATATACCTCAAAGGAAACGCCGCCACCATCCTACTTCATTCTGGAATCTCCACCGCGTATAAGGTTGTTAAAGTGGTTTTCAGAGTTGCCAGAGAGTATGACAACTTCCGATCCCGGTCTCTTTAACAACCAAAAGTTATTATAACACCGCAGTCATTAAAAATAATTATACTTCAAAACCAGAATATAATATCCATTTCAAAACCATATAAATACGATGTCATTTCCGTTTCAGAAACCAATCAATATGATATCGTTCTATTAAAACCTAAATCAATATAATATCATTTTTATTTCGAATATATCCTTTCCAAAATCATAGCACTTTCAATGTTATAATATTTCAAAACCAAACGCTTGAAATTATAACACTTTTAAAACATAATACATTGAAATTCATGACTTCAAAACAATTAATTTCGATAAAACATTTCAATTTCGATATATTTCAAGGCTTTAAATATTCTAAAATTTCAAAACTAAATTTGATAATTTCGGTTCAACAATTAAATTTTCTATTATTTACTTTTGAAATATTTTTACATAATAAATCCCATATCATTTAAATAAAACTCAAATTACAAATAACTAAATATTTCCTTCAATTCATTTATACTTGAAATAATCATTTAATTCACCTTGACCCCAAAATCAAGTTATAATAATTATACCTTTTAAATTTCCAATTTAATAAATTTCACATCAACCTTTTTGAGTTTAATTCTTAAATAAGTTTAATTTCAAATAAATCTCCGATTTATCTCCCAACCTTAATTCATTTAAATCATTATACACTCCATATTAAATATATAATTTAAATACTTGCTCACATTTATTCTAATAAAATCAAACTCTATTATTAGATTTAATTTTTATTTAACAAACTTATACATAGCTTAAATTCAAGCATTTAACTATATATATAAAACATTATATAATATCAAAAATCAATATATTTTAAGCCACATATTTCTTTCCAAAACCATAGAAATCATTTTCAATATATATATATATATATATATATATATATATATAGACCGCGGTGTCTGTATATAATTTTCTATCTTATCGTCAAGTTGTACGGATATTTATCATTTCAATACGTAATTTAAAATAAAAATACGGTTATATATCATTTCAAACCACAATCCCGTGTGAAATAAAAATCCATACAACTTGCAGTTTATAATAATATAACATACAATATCCATTCATCCAATATCAATCCTCAACCATTTATCACAATCATCATCCAATTAAATCAATAACATCAATATAAATAGATAATAAACAACATGTATTTACTGGCAGTTTATATTCAATAATAAATTAAGTAACGATTTAACTGGCAGTTTACATGCAATAATAAATTAAATGACAATTTAATTCAATAAATTCAATTTAACTGACATGATGATAAAAATATGCTAAACAGTCATAAATAAATTTCTAATCACATCAGAAATTAATTTAACACACATAAGAAATTTTAGAAATTGTGAGTGGGTTAAAACACTCGCCTTTTGAATTTAAATTGATTTTAGATCCAATTTAAATCCAAAATACGAATAGTCTCAGAATTAATCCAAACAAGTGCCAAAATGTCCGGAATTCCAATACGAACCTAGCGGAGAAAACCGCACGTAAAACGGACCTCGTATGCGAAAGATACATACATTAGAACACTTGAAAATTAAATTTAAATTAAAAACAGAAATAAATACCGTTACTCATTATACTGCCACGTCACACGTCTCCTTCTAGAATATGCCGAACCCACCCAAATCACGCTCGTTCGAACGACAACCCTAGCCGTCGCCGATGCCTTGTCACGCATGCTAGAAACGACGGCCCGAGCCCACCCATCGATGCCGCTTCTCCTTCCATGCCCCACGGCGCCGGCGAACCACCAATGACGGTCGAGAAACCCCACAGCCGCCGCCCTCTACCAAGCCCTTATCCAATTATCCACCTCGATCCGACCATCAATTCTATGTAAAACCCATACGGATGCATTCCTCTCGTCGATCTCTACGCTACGATACCCCAATTTGTCGATCAGGCAGAATCGTTCTCGACGCAATGGATGGCGAGAATTGATTGGCGAATTCTGGGCAAACAGTGTATCAATTTGAAAAACGAATCGCACCAGAAGATTACACTCTTCGAGAGCTTCAGATTGATATAAAATTTGATAGTATTTAAGAAGTTTGAATTTTTGGCTTTGAATTTTGAAATTGAAATTGGACTGAGGAGTTTTAGGGTTTCAGCCATTGAGGAAGAGAAGCAATTGGAATTGTTCATGCAGAATAATGACATAAGAAATAAGCTAGGGTTTATAACAGGGTATATACAGGCAAGCTGAAATTAGAATGGACTGGATCGATTGGATATACGCGTTGAACGATAAAATAGCCCAAAAAGCCCATTCTGACTTCGAAAGGAAATTGGGTCAACCCATATATCAAAATAGATGTTTTTGAAAATTTTAAAATCGATGGAATAAGTTTCAAGTCCAAATTCCATCGTATGAAGAAGTTATGCTGAAATCAAGTTATTTCAAATTGATTTCAATTGATTTCAATTAAATTGATTTCTAGGTGTTTCAAGCTCGTACGATCGAACGACAAGTCCGATCGCTACGAAACTTGAAATCGTATAATAATTCACCGTTACTGTTCCGATGAAACTGGTTTCTTCGAAATCTGAGTCAGTGGCCAAAATGGCTATTTTTCAGTTAATTAATTAAATTAATATTAAATTAAATTAAATTGCTTTTTCAATTTAAATATAAAAATTCACAGATTCCATCATTATTGATTTCTTAAACGATTACAATAATTTGAACAAACTTAGATATCAATTTCAAGTTAATAAATTTACCAATTCAGTGTTTGAATTCAGTTTCAGTAAATTCAAATATTATAAATTAAAATTTTGATAATTACATTTAATTTAACTTTCATTTTATCATTCAATTAATTATTTTCAAATGGATGTATTTAACATTGGATTCATGATCTATTACATTAATATTCTCAGAATCTCCATTAACGTAATAATTAAATATTTAATTTCATTTATTTGCAATTAATCCAATTATTGAATTTAAACTTCAAATAAACTAATAAATCTTGATTTCCATTCTTTAAATCGACCAATTGTCATATTATAAATAGAATTAACATTATTTCCAATTATTTCTTTAATTTGTACTAGCATTGATTTTATCAAATTACAGTTTATTACATATTATTTCATCAATTAATATACTTTGAACTTATTTCCCAATTTATTAACTACAATCAGTTATAATCTTACAATTGGTTCAATTAATTGGGTTTGCACCAAATTAGTTATTTATTAACTTGTATTATCATTATTGCCTTTATTTTAGTGATTTCATTTTTTTTAAATTACAGATTTGTTTATTATCTTTCCGAGTTAAATTACAATTTTTATTTTCCAATATTAAATAACAAAATTTAATTTAATTAATAATTTAAATTACGAAAATTTACGGGTCATTACAAAATTGTTTAATTTTGGTGATAATATCATATTTTTTAAGCTTGAATTCATAGAGACTTTATGGGTTGAACGGGAATTGGTTTTGGCGATCGGGGGAGAGATGTTTGTCGTGACAAAGGCTGGAGGTGGCTGGAAGTCCAGAGATCTCAGGAAATATACTCGGTGGAATTATCGTCCACCGTGGTAGCCAGACGACAGTGATTTAGGGTTTAGGGCACAGGTTTAGTTGACGGTGGATTCCAGGTTAATGCGGCGTTGTTGATGCATTAGTCTTGATCGGAGCTGTAACGATCCCTTTTTAAATCAAATTTCATTTAGTAATTAATTTAAATTTTGGAATTAAATTGTGAATTAATTAGAATTTTTCAAAACAAATAAGATATGTGTTTGTTTCATAAGTTGATTGTAAATAGAATTTGAATTTAAAATTCAAAAATAAAATAACTTAAAAATATTTGGATTTAAAACTCTATATTTTAAAATTTAATAATATATATATGTTTTTTTATTAGTGTATAATTTAGTTTTAAAACATTTTCTTTTTTGATTATATAAATATTAAATATCGAAATGTATTTAATGAAGATATAAAATTATATTAATATATATATATATATATATAAATATAATCTAGATATAATACAATATGTAAATTATATAAAAACATTATTAACATGAAAATTACAATTGTTAAAAGAATAACATGAAAAAATACAATAGTTAAAATTATAGTATAAATTTAACAAGTATTAACTTATTATCATGCATTATTACAAGTGTCAAATTTTCTAATTTTATTTTATTTTTAAAAGTAATTAAATCAAGGCTATATATACTACCTCTTCTACTCTTTCTATTTTATTTCATATTTCAAAAATAAAAACAAAAGGAAAAATCAAAACTCAAACCTGTACAAACCAGAAAACAAAAATCAAAAGCAACAACGTTTTTCCAATTCTCCAATCTGAAGAAACCAGGCTAAGATTCAAATCAGTAAATCAAGATTAGTTTCAAATCAAAACATCAAGAAATTCAACTCAAACAAGATTTCAAAACAAAGAAAATTCGGATCAAAACCAAACCAGTTTCCATATTTTCAAATTTAAAACAACTTCCAGTTCTCTGTTTAAAGACAAAGGTGAGTAAACTTCTTTTGGTCTGATCTTTAAACTGGATGTGGGGATTAATGTTGAAGTAAAGCTATGAAAAATGTTTGCTTGTATGAAAATATGTTTGTATATATACAATTATGTATGTATATATATACACACCTGTATGTCTGTTGAACTGGCATATTTGCCTCTGTGTTGGTTAAAGTTTTTAAAACCTATTTCAAAAATCCAAATCTCTTCCTCTAATTCTTGTTAGGCCTTGATATTAAAACAAAATGTGTTTGAATTCAGCAGATTTTAATTTTAAAAATATTTTTAAGAATAAATAACAAATGGATTTACAGAGAAGAAGAAAACACACTAAGACTCAATACATGATGAAAATTCAATTTCTTTAATTATTTGATTTACTTATATAACCTAAATCATTTTCGAAAACGGTGATTTTTAAAATTGGAATCAATATTTTTAATTGTGTTTTGAGTGAGGAATCTCGGGTTGAACGGTTTTGGGACTTTTGGCTATTTCTGGTGATCGGCAAGATGAGGAAGGTTGTGGTCATGGCTGGAGGAAGCCTGAGTGATGGGGATCTTAGAAAAAATGGCGGGTGAATTTTCTGACCATCGTGGTGGCCGAACGGAGTTGTAGTAGGGTTTAAGCTCTAGTTTGGGGCACTGCCAAATTCGAGGCTAGTTCTTCATCGACGATGTATCAGACACAATAGAACGAGGGGGAATCGATGCGTGGATGATCGATGAAGCCAAGGTCAGAGTCCGCACGATTTCTGGTGACCTGTGGCGGTGTGTCAGGTGTTTTTGGATGATCCAGTTTGGTTTCCAGTTGAACCAATGTTGATCGCTTTCGAGTTCGTCAACGTTTCGAGAATCTGGATGGTCGTATGTTTACTATAGGTCATCGTCGATGTGTTGAACGTCGGAGCGTTGGTCGGAGATGGCTAGATCGCCTGTGCACATGCATACGGGTCAAAGTTGTATCAGTAGGCTTGAGTTTGGGAAGAAAGGAATCGACTCGGGTTTTGTCTCGAGGAAATGGGTTGTTGGCTCGAGTAAGTGCTCAAGTGTATTCGTGTGAGTTAACATGTTTAACAGGTTTTAAAATTTAAACTAAAACAAAGTTTTGAAAAAAAATAGGGTGGCTCGAGGAAGACTCAGGGAAACTGGTATTTGTCTCGGGGGAGCACTCGGGTTTGTCTCGGGTTAATTTAGAGTATTAACTAAGTTTTAAAATTTTAAAATAAACACAAGTTTAATAATTTCTTAATTATTCCTTTTAAATAATAATTGTTTTGTTAAATTAGGAATTAGTTAAAGGTTCTAAAATTAAATTATTTTAATTTAATTGAGTTTAAAATGTTTAGAATATATATAACCTTTATTTTTAAAATTTGTTTTAAATAAACACTGGTAGGGGCCCAGTCAACCCCGCTTGCCTTTCAAAAAAAATTGTTTTAAGTAAACTTTATAATGTGGTTAAGGAATTAATTAATAAGATAAAAATGTTTTTCAAGGTTAATTAACTTAAAAGTCTAAGTTAATTTATTTGTTAATGGTAATTAATTCCAAGGTTTATTAAATGAAGATATTTGATGATAATTAATTGATTAATTAAGATAAATGGTCTATCTTTTAATTAATTAAAGTCTTAGGTAATTAAAGATTAATTAATTAATGAAAGTAATTAAAGGATAATTACTTAAAGAATAATTACTTAGTATAAGTAATTAAAGATAATTGAGGTTAATTAATTGATAATTAAGGTTAATTAATTAATAATTAAGGTTAATTAAATAATTATTAAAGGTTAATTAATTAATGATTAAGGTTAATTAATTAATAATTAAGGTTGATTAATTAATAATTAAGGATAATTAATTAGTAATTAAAGGATAATTAATGAAAGTAATTATGTGATGAATTAATTAAATAATTAATTAAAATGGTTTGTAATTGCTTAATATTAATTAAGCAGGTTTAAGTGATTAATTCATAAGTAATTAATTTATTTTAAGTTAATTAAATTAATTATAATCATATGATTAATTAATCCTACTTATAGATGATTGGATTATTATTGAATGCCTTGGATTAGTTGATATCTCTGATATGTGATTTGTGATACTATGTGATATGAATTGTTGTGGATTGAGCTCGATATCTGTGATATATTGTCATGTGAATGTGAACTTCTAAATTGAAGTAAAATTGTTTACTTAAACCACTTGGCCTTTAAAACGGCATTCGAATTTCGATGCGACCGGGGGTCGGATTCCAAATGGTTATCCAAAAACCACATCGAATCTAAAAGGTGAATCTTTTGTTTAAAAGATTATAAATGGAAATTTGTTATGACTTATGTATCCACATGTTTTTAAAATAAGCGCTCATTATTCGGATAAGCAAGGAGAGGACATTGAGTCATAAAACCCATTCTGAATAATGATACAACGAAATGGGATAGCATTTGAAGACGGTGGTTGAAGACCGGGTATTTTCGAGAACGAAAGGATTGCCTGTTGATTGTCTCTGCATCAAGTTGCTCCGGTATAGAGATTTCCCTATGTGATAGGGAGTTCGGTCGAGATTGTGGATATCCGGATTTGCAAGGACTTTTTCCTTAATTAGACAAAGTGCCTTCTTTTCCATTCAGACCTAGGATGGACTTGTATGGATGTATGTCTGACATTACACTTTGAGATGTAAAGCTAGTTTCTATCAAATACATTTATGTTTAGTGGTGGAGAATTTATTCTCTTAGCTCAAACCCTTCTTTGAGATGTAGGAGCTCAGAGGTTATGTAGTTGATGGTTATTAGTGATATATTCCCAATTTGGTAATGTGGCATGCTAAGTATTGATCATTGGTTGATCGAAGCATGACTTTTGTGAAAAGCGTAGCTTTGCGGGATGAGACTTCATCCAACAACACACCCTGGAAATGGTCGAAACAGGAAGGATGCGGCAAGGTTATGAGGGTCGCGCCCCTCAGGGTACGTGCATTTCCTTTTGGATAAAAAGTGGTATTCGGGTATGGAGTCTAGATATTTAACTTATGTGATTGTTGGTTGGTTTGGGGCCCCAGATAAAGGTCGGTTACGACCGAGGGATGGCTTACTCGTGAAAGTTAGTTACCTACTTACAGAGATAACCCGGCCTTGTGTTGGTAGAGATCCGGTAAGGTTCTCGAGGCATCCCTCCAGAGGCGTACCCTTCGGTTAAAGGAAGTTCCTTAGCCTTGGCCATTTATTGGAAATCCAATCACTCAATACAAGCCTTGTATGGTTTTAGTTGTAGAACCTGCCATCTAACATGGTAGTTATAGTAGGCATACAATAATGGTACATATGCTGGCTAAGATTAATATTATACTTTCGAAATGGTTTTCACACTATGCACTAGTTATAATATCTAAAGGATTTTCGCGTATCAAGCATGTTTGATTATCATAAGGAGGAACCATCCCCATGTGTGCGATTGCATTAAGTGTGTGTCGGGAAACCTTATGGTAGTTCCATTTTCTAAAAGCATAAACGAATTTCTTTTTGAATTTTTTTTTGTACAAACAACTGTTTCATGTTTGCTCACACCAGTCCCATGACCGACCCAGAGTTTATTGTTCCCTTTTTAAACTCTGAGTGTCCATAATTTTCCACACGGGCAGTCTATAATCAGGTTATCCGTGTTCTGGAACTAGCTTGGTAAGTAGATTTTGGAAGTCTATGGAAGGCTTTGAAGCTTTTGGTCTTCAGCTTTTGAAAATTTTGAAGCTTTTTGGTTTGGAGCTTTGGATTGAAGATGCAGTTTATTGGATTCACGCTCTCGCTCTCTTTTTCTTGAAGACCCTGTTGTTGTTACGTTATTGTTTAGTTGTTGTATGATATATATATATATATAATGCTCTGATGTTGGTGGTCATTTGTTGTATCAATGTTGTGTCCATGTTGTGTATCAATGAAATATTCATTTTGTTTTCGCTGTGTTGTTATCATCTAATTGTTATAAGCTCCAGCAAACTGGACTCCAACGTTTGAATCTCCGGCATTCGAATACAGGTGATGTATTGGATGCTGATTTTCGAGCGTAGGATTCCGTGGTATCAGAGCTAAAGGTTGAGTAAGAACTTTAGCTTTGGAGTATAACTCATTAGGTGACTCATTAGAGATAGGGTTAGTAACACCCTAGAATGAGTATATTCCCTAAGATATCTTGTCCTTATGCCTAATTCAATTTTTCTTACTTTTTACAGATAGTGAGAATGAGTGCAAGAAGAGGACGAGGTAGGGGAAGGGGAAGTACCACCACAAATGGTCGAGATCCTGCAGCAACAGCTATGGAGGAAGAAACTTTTCCCATCCAACCCCAGCCGAATCTGGCAGAGTTATATCGGAGTTTCTCAAGACTTGGGCGGAAAACATTCACAGGCAAGGAGACTATTATAGAAGCGCAAGCTTGGATTCGATCTTGTGAAAGGATTTTCAAAGGATTGAAGTTGGACAATGATCAAATGAGGTTGATAGCTTCCTAGCAGCTCCATGAAGTAGCTTTGGCATGGTGGGAGACCATTACTTTGGCCGAGTCGGAGGATGAGTTTACTTGGGATAGATTCAAGGAGGTATTTGAGCAGTGTTATATGCCATCCACTGGTATCTCGAGGATGTACCAGGAGTCTACCGATTTGAAGCAAGGAAGTTTATTTTTTGAAGAATACTTGAATAAGTATAGCGAGTTATCTTGGTTTGGACCTGAATTGGTGAATACCCCTCTTAAGAAAAATGAAAGGTTTATTAAAGAGATGAGCAAGAAGTTTCATGAAAGGATGACAAGCCATGTGAAGGAATCTTTTGCTGATTTGATAGATATGGGATATAAATATGCTACCTTAGATGAACAAGAGATTCTAGAGGAGAAAGGAAGCGGAAGTAATCCAAATTGGAAGAAGAGGAAGTTTGGAGGAAAGAAGCCTTAGCAAGGTAAAGAAAAGCAGAATACTCAGGAGAACAAGGTGAAGAATGTTACTCGTTTCAAATGTTTGGAGAAAGGCCATTATTCGAGTAGTTGCAAGAATCCCACAAAGCAAGGAAAGAGGGATCAACCTAGGAAGTCAGGAGAAGAATCTAGGGAATGCTACTGTTGACATAAACCAGGACACATAGTTAAAGAATGCCTGGCAATGAAGCAGGCCCAAGTAACAAAGGTGTATGCAATCAAGGATCAGCCTTCAACCTCAGGAGCTGTTAAAGGGAAAGGAGTTTTGGAAGGTAACCTTCTTATTTATGATAAAGTTTTTAGAGTTCTATTCGACACTGGAGCGAGGCACAGCTTTATTTCCCAGCAAATCATAGACGAGTTAAATCTTGAACCCGAATTCGTAGACGAACCTATTTGCATGAAGAATCCGATAGGAGGCCCTGTGATTCTTTATTTACGTTGTGGAAAGGTTCCTATCTCGTATTCTCATCATCAGTATCCTATTAACCTTTTCGTTCTTGACTTTAATGAATTGGAATTTTACTTGGAATGAATTGGTTAACGAAATATGAAGCTAAATTAGATTGTACCAACCAAACGATTTCGGTCAAAACAAAATATGGGAATTTTATTGTGATTTCTTGTAAGGATCCAAGTTTGAAGAGGGATAAGCTAATGTATACTTTAAGGTGGAATCCATACCTATTGTTCAGGAATTTCCTGATGTATTTGAAGAAGTTAAGTTTTTACCTCCGCATAAGGAAATCGAATTTCGAATCGACTTGCTTCCCAATGCTCGTCCAGTTGTGCATGCAAGTTGCAGGATGAAACCAAGGGAAAAAGTGGAGCTAGTTAAGCAAACCCAGGATTTACTGGAGAAAGGATTTATACAACCTAGTCGTTCCAGTTGGGGTTCAAATGTTGTATTTATGGCCAAGTCTGATGGATCTTCGAGATTATGTGTAGATTACCATGATCTTAATAAGTTAACTCTTAAGAATAATTTTCCTTTGTCCAGAATCGACGAATTGTTCGATCAACTGCATGGTGCTTGATTCTTTTCCAAGATGGATCTTGCCTAAGGATTCCATCGGCTGATAATTGCAGAAGATTGTATTCATTTGACTGCTTTTAGAGGTCCCGATATATTCTACGAATGGTTAGTTATGTCCTTTGGGCTAACCAATGCCCTTGCATATTTCATAGACTTGATGAAATTCGTTGTCGTATTTATTGATGATATTCTAATGTATTCCAAAACTGAAGAAGAGCATGCCGAACACTTGAAAATAGTTTTGAGGATATTGAGGAGGAATATTATTTTTGCTAAGTTTTCTAAATGACATTTTTGGGTCAAAGAAGTTAGATTTCTGGGACATATTGCTACGGAAGAGGGAATTTCTGTAAACCCTGGTAAGGTTTTCGCTATTCTAGATTGGAAACAACCCACAACTCCAATGGAGGTCAGAAGTTTTCTGGGATTAGCCGGATACGATCGATAGTTTGTCCAGGATTTCTCCAAGTTAGCCAGTCCGTTAAGTAAGCTGACCATGAAGAACGCCAAATTTATTTGGACTTTGAAGTGCGAGGAAGCATTCTAGAAAGTGAAGAAAAGGTTGACCACTGCTCTCGTTCTTGCTATTATTAACAGGAATAAAGGTTCATCCGGTTACACAAATGCATGTGGTGAAGGTGTGGGTGCTGTTCTAATGCAGAAGGGTAGAGTGATTGCCTACGCGAATAAACAATTGCGACCACATGAGAAGAACTACCCCACCCACGATCTTGAGCTTTTGGCAGTTATATTTGCTTTGAAAATCTGGCGTCATTATCTTCTGGTTGAAAATTTTTAATTGTTCACCGACCATAAATATTTGAAATATCTCTTTACCCACAAAGATTTGAATATAAGGCAACAATGTTGGTTGGAATTCCTAGCATCATACGACCTGGATATTCAGTATACACCTAGTAAAGCCAACGTGGTAGCTGATGCTTTGAGTAGAAGACATGTTGTTCTTGCTTATTTAGTTGTTACCCCCACTCTTCTTGAGAAGATCGCTAGTAAGCAAAAAGAAGACAGGTTTCTTTGAGAAATTTATGGGAGAATACTTCGAGGCGAAGATTCCAGCTTTGAAACCAATAATAGTGGAATTATAAGGTTGAAAGGGATGATTTGTCTTCCGGACATCCCAGATCTCAAATGAGAAGTATTGGGCGAATGTCACAAGTCCAAGTTTAGTATCCATCCAAGCGTTAACAAAATGTATCGAGATATTAAGAGGAACTTCTAGTGGAAAACGATGAAGAGAGATATATCCATTTATGTTAGTCGATGTGCAACTTGTCAACAAATAAAGAGTGACCAGATGAAGATGGCAGGTTTACTCCAACCACTGGAAGTGCCTAAATGGAATTGGAACAAAGTGTCTATGGATTTCATAGATGGTTTGCCACGAACTCGGAAGGGTAATGAGGCGATTTGGGTTATTGTGGATCGTCTGACCAAGACTGCCCACTTTATCCCGGTAAAATCCACCCGAATGGCAGCAAGTTTAGCAGAGTTATATGTAAAAGAGATTGTTCGACTCCATGGAATACCAAGTAGTATAGTGAGTGATCGTGACCCAATCTTCACTAGCAGATTTTGGGAGGCGTTTCAAGCCTCACTAGGAACAAAGTTGAACTTCAGTACTGCTTACCACCCGCAGTCTGATGGGCAAACAGAAAGAATAAATCAAATCTTGGAAGATCTGTTGCGTGCTTGTATTATTGATTTTGGAGGTTCATGGGAGGACAATTTGCATTTGGTTTAGTTTTCGTATAATAATAGTTATTAGGCCAGTAATAGAATGGCTCCTTTCGAAGCATTGTATGGTCGTCCGTGTAGATCACCTGCATGTTGGATTGAGTCGGGTGATGGGCTTGTTCTTGGTCCAGACATGATAAGGGAAGCTACGGAGAAGGTTGATTTCATTCGGAAGAAATTGAAAACTGCTCAAAGTCGACAGAAAAGTTATGTCGATCGCAGGAGAAGAACTTTAGAGTTCTAGGTTGGGGATTCAGTTTTCTTAAAGGTTTCTCCAATGCGTGGAGTTTTGAGATTTGGAAAGTCGGGTAAGCTGGCATCGCGATATATAGGTCCTTTTCCTATACTTGAGAGGACTGGTTCTTTGGCTTATCGAGTGTATTACCTAATTGGTTAGCTGGCGTGCATGATGTGTTCCATGTTTCACACCTTCGAAAGCATGTGCACGACCCAGATCATATCATTGAGGGGGCCGCTTAATAGGATTTGGAAATCACGCCTAATTTGGCAGTGAAAAGAGAACCATTGAAGATTATTGATCGAGATGAAAAGCGATTAAGGAATAAAGTGGTGAAATTGATGAAAATACAATGGAGTGGAGATCCGATTGTACTTGGGAAGCAGAGGAAAGCATGCAGAAGTCCTATCCCAAGTGTAGAGTGGATATTTCGGCTTGATTTAGTAAGCCATTTCTCTATTTCTTTTTATATGTTCATATGTTCTTTGTTTGTTCCCCTGTCTTTCAAATTTCGAGGACGAAATTCTGTTAAGGGGAGAATATGCAACAATCCCGTTTTTAAATCAAATTTAATTTAGTAATTAATATAAATTTTGGAATTAAATTGTAAATTAATTTTAGTTTTTCAAAACAAATAAGATATGTGTTTGTTTTATAAGTAAATTGTAAATAGAATTTGAATTTGAAATTGAAAAATAAAATATCTTAAAATAATTCGATTTAAAACTCTATATTTTAAAAACTAATAATATATATGTGATTTTTATTAGTGTATAATTTACTTTTAAAACGTTATTTTTTATGATTATATAAATATTAAATAAGGAAATATATTTAATAAAGATATAAAACTATATCAATATATATATATATATATGAAATAAATATAATATAATATGTAATTTATATAAAAAAAATTATTAACATGAAAATTACAAGTGTTAAAAGAATAACATGAAAAAATACAAATGTTAAATTTTTAGTATAAATTTAACAAGTGTTAACTTAATTATCATGCATTATTACAAGTGTCAAATTTTCTAATTTTCTTTTATTTTTAAAATAATTAAATCAAGAATATATATACTACCTCTTCTACTCTTTCTGTTTTCTTTCGTATTTCAAAACTAAAAAGAAAAAGAAAAATCAAAACTAAAACCTGTATAAAACTGAAAACAAAAATCAAAAGCAACAACCTTTTTCCAATTCTCAAATCTGAAGAAATCAACCTAAGATTCAACTCAGTAAATCAAGATCAGTTTCAAATCAAAACAATAAGAAATTCAACTCAAACAAGATTTCAAAACAATGAAAGTTCAGATCAAAACCAAACTAGTTTCCAGATTTTCAAATTTAAAACAACTTCCAGTTCTCTGTTTCAAGACAAACGTGAGTAAACTTCTTTTGATCTAATCTATAAACTGGATATGGTTATTAATGTTAAAGTAAAGCTGTGAAAAATGTTTGCTTGAATGAAAATATGTTTGTATATATACAAATATGTGTGTGTGTGTGTATATAGTTGAACAGGCATATTTGCCTCTATGTTGATTACAGGTTTTAAAACCTGTTTCAAAAATCCAAATCTCTTCCTATATTTCTTGTTATCCTTTGTGTTAAAACAAAATGTGTTTGAATTCATCAGATTTTAGTTTTAAAAATATTTTTAAGAATAAATAAAAAATGGATTTACTGGGAAGAAGAAAACATGGTAAGACTCAATACATGATGAAAATTTGATTTCTTTAATTATTTGATTTACTTATATAACATAAATCGTTTTCGAAAATGATGATTTTTAAAATTGGAATCAAGATTTTTAATTGTGTTTCGAATGAGGAATCTCGGGTTGAATGGTTTTGGGATTTTTGGCAATTTCTGGTGATCGGCAAGATGGGGAAGGTCGTGGTCATGGTTGGAGGAAGCCTGCGTGATGGGGACCACGGGAAAAATGGTGGATGAATTTTCTGACCATCGTGGTGGCCGAACGGAGTCGTGGTACGGTTTAAGTTCCAGTTTGGAGCACTGTCAAATTCAAGGCTAGTTCGCCATCGATGATGTATCGAACACAACCGGATGAGAGGGAATCGATGCGTGGATGATCGATGAAGCTATGTTTAGAGTTGCGTGATTTCTGGTGACCTGTGGCAGCATGTTGAGGTGTTTTTGGATGATCCAGTTTGGTTTCCAGTTGAACCCATGTTGATCGATTTCGAGTTCGTCAATGTTTCGAGAATTTGGGTGGTCGTACAGTTAGTATAGGTCGTCGCCGATGTGTTAAAGGTCAGAGCGCTGGTCGAAGATGGCCAGATCGCCTGTGCACGTGCACACGGGTCAGGGTTGTATCAACAGACTTGAGTTCGGGAAGAAAGGATTCGACTCAAGTTTTGTCTCGGGGAAATGGGTTACAGGCTCGAGTAAGTGCTCGAGTGTATTCGTGTGAGTTAGCATGTTTAACAAGTTTTAAAAATTTGAACTAAAACATAGTTTTGAAAAAAAAATAGGGCGGCTCAGGGAAGACTCAGGGAAGCTGGCATTTGTCTCGGGGAGCACTGGGTTTGCCTCGGATTAATTTAGAGTATTAACCGAGTTTTAAAATTTTAAAATAAAGACAAGTTTAACAATTTCTTATTTATTCCTCTTAAATAATAGTTGTTTTGTTAAATTGGGAATTAGTTAAAGGTTTTAAAATTAAATTATTTTAAATTAATTAAGTTTAAAATGTTTTAAATATAAATAACCTTTATTTTTAAAGTTTGTTTTAAATAAACTTAATAATGTAATTAAGGAATTAATTAAGAAGATTAATTTTTTTTAAAGGATAATTAACTTAAAGTCTAAATTAATTTATTTGTTAATGGTAATTAATTCAAAGGTTTATTAAATAAGATTTTTAATGATAATTATGTAATTAATTAAGATAAATGGTTTATCTTTCAATTAATTAAAGTCTTAAGTAATTAAAGATTAATTAATTAATGAAAGTAATTAAAGGATAATTACTTAAAGAATAATTACTTAATATAAGTAATTAAAGGATAATTAAGGTTAATTAATAAATAATTAAGGTTCATTAATTAATATTTAAGGTTAATTAATTAATGATTAAAGGTTAATTAATTAATGATTAAGGTTAATTAATTAATGATCAAGGATAATTAATTAGTAATTAAAGGATAATTAATCAAAATTATGTGATGAATTAATTAAATAATTAATTAAAAAGATTTGTAATTACTTAGTATTAATTAAGCAGGTTTAAGTGATTAATTCATAAGTAATTAATTTATTTTAAGTTAATTAAATTAACTATAATCATATGATTAATTGATCCTACTTATACATGATTGTATTATTATTGAATGCCTTGGATTGGTTGATATCTTTGATATGTGATTTGCGATACTCTGTGATACGAATTGCTGTGGATTGAGCTGTGTTATCTGTGATATATTGCCGTGTGAATGTGAACTTCTGAACTGAAGTAAAATTCTTTACTTAAACAAATTGGCCTTAAAACGACATTTGAATTTCGATGCGAACGGGGGTCGGATTCCAAATGGTTATCCGAAAACCACATCGAATCTTAAAGGTGAATCTTTTGTTTAAAAGATTATAAATGGAAATTGGTTATGACTTATGTATCCACATGTTTTTAAAATAAGCGCTCATTATTCGAATAAGCCGGGAGAGGACATTGAGTCATAAAACCCATTCCGAATAATGATACGACGAAATGGGTGGCATTTGAAGACGGTTGTTGAAGACCGGGTATTTTCGAGAACGAAAGGATTGCCTATTGATTGTCTCTGCACCTAGTTGCTCTGATATAGAGATTTCCTTATGTGATGGGGAGTCCGGTCGAGATTGTGGATATCCAGATTTGCAAGGACTTTCTCCTTAATTGGACAAAGTGCCTTTGGTTCCACTCAGACCTTGGATGGACTTGTATGGATGTATGTCTAAGATTACACTTTGAGATGTAAAGCCGGTTTCTATCAAATTATTTTTGTTTGGTGGCGGAGAATTTATTCTCTTAGCTTAACACCCTTCTCTGAGACGTACGAGCTCAGAGGTTATGTATTTGATGGTTATTAGTGATATATTCCCAATTTGGTAATGTGGTATGCTAAGTGCTGATCATTGATTTATCGAAGCATGGCTTTTGTGAAAAGCATAGCTTTGTGGAACGAGACTTCATCAAACCTCACACCCCGAAAATGGTCGAAATAGGAAGGATGTGGCAAGGTTATGGGGGTCGTGCCCCTCAGGGTATGTGCATTTCCTTCAGGAAGTGGTATTCTGGTATGGAGTTCAGATATTTAACTTATGTGGTTATTGGTTGTTGTGGAGCCCTGGATAAAGGTCGGTTACGACCAGGGGATGGCATACTCATGATAGTTAGTTACCTAGTTATAGAGGTAATCCGGCCTTATGTTGGCAGAGATCCGATTAGGTTCGCAGGGCGTCCCTCGAGAGGCATACCCTTCGGATAAAGGAAGTTCCTTAGCCTTGGCCATTTGTTGGAAATCCAATCACTCAATATGAGCCTTGTACAGTTTTAGTTGTGTAACCTGTCATCTAACATGGTAGTTATAGTAGGCATACTATAATGGTACTTATGCTGGCTAAGATTAATATTAATCTTTCGAAATGTTTTTCACACTATGCACTAATAATAATATCAAAAGGATTTTCACGTGTCAAGCATGTTTGACTATCATAAGGAGAAACCTTCCCCATGTGGGCGATTGCACCGAGTGTGTGCCGGGAGACCTTATGGTAGTTTCATTTTCCAAAAGAATAAAAGGATTTCTTTTTGAAATTTCTTTTTGTATAAAAAACCGTTTTATGTTTGCTCACACCAATCTCATGACTGACCAGGAGTTTATTGTTCCCTTTCTGAACTCTGGGTGCCCATAATTTTCCGCACGGGCCGTCTAGAGTCAGGTTATCCGTGTTCTGGAACTAGCTTCGAAAGTCGATTTTGGAAGTCTATGGAAGTCTTTGAAGCTTTTGGTCTTCAGCTTTTGAAGTTTTTGAAGCGTTTTGGTTTGGAGCTTTAGATTGAAGATGCAGTTTGTTAGATTCACGCTCTCGCTCTCTTTTTCTTGAAGACCCTGTTTTTGTTCCGTTGTTATGTTATTTTTCAGTTGTTGTATGATATATATATATATATATATATATATACACACACACACAATGCTCTGATGTTGGTGGTCATTACTTGTTTCAATGTTGTATCCTTGTTGTGTATCAATGAAATATTCATTTTTTTTCCGCTGTGTTGTTATCATCTAATGTGTTATAAGCTCCAGTGAAATGGACTCCAACGATCGAATCTCCGGCATTCGAATACTGGTGATGTATTGGATGTCGATTTTTGAGTGCTAGATTCCAGATCGTCACAGGTGGTGCGGGAAAGGGAATTTGGAAGCATGGCGAAGGTCTGGGCATGAGGTCGTGGACTTCGGTGGTCGGAGATAGGAGGAGCAAGGTGATTACGTTGATCGGTTTGGGTTCCAAGCAATCCTTGGTTGCTAGATTTTGAATTCAAGGTCGATTAATCAACATGGGTGGCCGGGAGGTTCGGGTGGATCGTCGGTGACCTGTTGACATCGGCTAGGCTGGCCGGAGCGACGGTGAACTCGTGTACACGTGCACGAGTGTCAGGTATACATTGGATTTGGGTTATTTATGGAAAATGAAGTTGTCTCGGGGAAGAGCTCGAGAAAATGAGGGTATGGCTCGAGTAGGCTTTCGGGTTGTTCACGTGAGTGGTACCAGGATTTAAAATTTAAATCAAAACAGAAAAAAAATGATGAGAGGGGTGACTCAGGGTTTGACTCAGGGATTTTGAGTTTGGGCTCGGGTTATTGCTCGGGTCAGAAAACTAGGAATATATTTACAAGTTTTAAAGGTTTAAATTAATCAAGTTTTGATAATTTTCTGAAACTAATTCTTTTATATGATATGTATTTATTTTCGGGGATTAATTAAAGGTTTTTAAAAAATTATTTTTATTAATTAAGTTTTAATAGATATCCTTTATTTTAATTAACTCTTAAGTTTATTTTAAATAAAAAATAGTATAATTAAGAAGTTAATTAAGAAGATAAGGATGTTTTTAATTGTTAATTAACTTAAAGGTCTAAGTTAATTTATGGTTAACGATGAATTAATTCCAAAAGTTATTTAAATGAGATTCAAAAGATAAATGGTTTATCTTAAATAATGTTTTTAATTACTAGTTAACTTAATCATATGTAAATAATAAATTTATTTCAAAGGTTTATTTAATGAGATTTAAATGATGTAATTAATTAAGATAAATGGTTTATCTTTTAATTAATTTAGGGTCTTCATTAATTAAAGGATCATTTATTAATTAATTATAGGGCAATTAATTAATGTACTTAATCAAAGGATAATTAATTAATTAAGGGTTAATTAATTTGTGTGAGTAATTAAAGGATAATTACTTAATGAAATTAATTAAACGATGATTTATTAATGTGAGTAATTAAAGAATAATTACTTAAAGGATAATTACTTAATGAAATTAAGTGATTAATTAATGTAAGTAATTAAGGGATAATTAATTACTTAAAAGATAATTACTTAATGTAAGTAATTAGAGGATAACTAAGTAATTACAGGTTAATTATTAAAATAATTAAAGGTTAATTAATTAATTAATTAATTAAAGGTTAATTAATTTATGATTAAAGGATAATTGATTAATGATTAAAGGTTAATTAATCAAGTGATTATAGGTTAATTAGTTAATTAAAGGGTTAATTTTGTTAATGTAATTAGTTGAAGGATAATTAATTAATGTAACTGATTAATGTTAATTAATTAAGGGTTAATTAATTAATTAATTAAGTTAAGGTTAATTAATTTATGTGATTAATTAAGGGGTAATTAATTAATATAAGTAATTGAGGATAATTAATTAAGATGGATAATTAAGGATGATTAATTAATTTCATTAACTAATTATAATAATAATGATGCTTTGTAATTAATTAATTATAATTAAGCAAGAGTAGGTAATAAGTTCAAAAGAAATTAATTTATTTGGTTTGAATTAAATTAATTATAATCAGGTGGGTAATTAATCTTGTTTATAGATGATTGGATTTGTATTGAATTCCTTGAATTGTGTGATATCTATGATATGTGATGTTCTGTCATATGAATTATTTTGGATTGAGCTGTGATCTGTGATATATATTATTGTGTGAATGTGAACTTCTGAAGTGAATTGAAATTGTTTACTTAAATAACTTGGCCGGCCTTTGAATTTCGATGCGACCGGAGGTCGGACTCCAAGGGGTTATCCGAAAACCACATCGAATCTTAAAGGTGGATCTTTTGTTCAAAAGATTAAAAATGGAAATTTGTTGTGACTGTATCCATGTGTTCTTAAAATAAGCGCTCATTATTCGGTTAAGCCGGGAGAGGACATTAAGTCATAAAACCCATTCCGAATAATGATATGATAAAATGGGATGGAATTTGAAGACGGTGGTTGAAGACAGGGTATTTTTGAAAACGAAAGGATTACCTGTCGAATCTCTCTGCAGCGAGTGGCCCCGGTATAGAGATTTAGATTACCTTATGTGATGGGGAGTCCGGACGTGATTATGGGATATCCGGATTTGCAAGGACTTTTTCCTTAATTGGATGAAGTGCCTTCGGTTCCATTTAGATCCACGATGGACTTGTGTGGAAGTATTTCTGACGTTACACTTTGAGATGTAAAGCTGGTTTCTATCAAATACATTTCTATTTGGTGGAGGAGAATTTATTCTCTTAGCTTAACACCCTTCTCTGAGACGTACGAGCTCAGAGGTTATGTAGTTGATATTTACTAGTGATATATTTCCAATTTGGTAATGTGGCATGCTAAGTGCTGATCATTGGTTGATTGAAGCATGACTTTTGTGAAAAGCATAGCTTTGTGGGATGAGACTTCGTCGAACCTCACACCCCAGAAATGGTTGAAACTGGAAGGATGCAGCAAGGATACAGGGGTCACACCCCTTAGAGTACGTACATTTCCTTCTGGATAAAAAGTGGTATCATGGTATGGAGCCCAGATATTTAACTTATGTGGTTGTTGGAATTTGTTATTGGCACCTCGGTAAAGGTCGATGATGACCGGGGGATGGCATACTTATGACAGTTAGTTACCTAGTTACAGAGGTAACCCGACCTTGTGTTGGCAGAGATCTGGTTAGGTTCTCGGGGCGTCCCTCCTGAGGCGAACCCAGTCGGAAAGGAAGTTTCTTAGCCTTGACCATTTGTTGGAAATCCAAACAATTAAATACGAGCCCTGTACGGTTTTAGTTGTAGAACCAGCCATTTAACATGGTAATTATTGTAGGCATACTATAATGCTATGTATGCTGGCTAAGATTAATATTATACTTTCGAAATGTTTTCTACACTATGAACTAATAATAATATCAATAGGATTTTCACGTATCAAGCATGTTTGACGATCATAAGAAGAAACCTTCCCCAAGTGTGCGATTGCATTGTGTGTGTGTAGGGAAACCTTATGGTAGTTTCATTTTCCAAAAAGCATAACGGATTTCTTTTTATTTCTTTTTGTTTCTTTTTGTTTCTTTTTGTTTCTTTTTGTTCAAACAACTGTTTTTGTTTGCTCACACCAGTCTCATGACTGACCTGGAGTTTATTGTTCCCTTTTCTAAACTTTGGGTGCCCATAATTTTCCACATGGGTAGCCTAGAGTCAGATTATCAGCTAGTTCAGATAGTTGATGTAGATTTGAAGTCTTTGGTTTGGAACTATTATGAATCTGGAAGTCTTTAGTCTTTGAAGTCTGTGGATTTGGGATCGCATTTGCTTCACTATAACATGATAACTTTGGTTTTGAGCATTTTTGTTTGAGCTTTGCAGCTTTGGCATGAAGATGCAGTGTTGGATTCTCTCTTTCTCTCTCTCTCTCTCTTGGAAGCTATGTTGAAGATATATTTCTACCATTGTTACTATATTCCGCAGTTCTGTTATTTCTTTCCGTTGTTGTATAGTTGGCTCTGATATTGTGGTTGGGCATTTGTTATCAGATATTGTATCCATGTTGTATCCATTTTGTGTATCAATAAAATTTCTTCTTTGTTTCCACTGTTCTGTTTTTCACCGAATGTAAGCTTCGATGAACCGGACTCAAACGTTTGAATCTCTGGCATTCGAATATGGGTGATGTATTGGATGTCAAGTTTCGGACATCGGAACCCGGGTCGTCACATGTGGTATCAGAGCTGAAGGTTGAGTAAGAATTTTAGCGTTAGAGTATAACTCATTAGGTGACTTATTAGAGATAGGGTTATAAAATGCCCTAGAATGAGTATATTCCCTAAGATATCTTGTCTGTATGCCCTGGTCAATTCTCTTACTATTCACTGATAGTGAGAATGAGTGCAAGAAGAGGACGAGGTAAGGGACATGGGAGTACCACTACAAATGGTCGATACCTTGCAACGATACTAATAATTGGGAACAGCTTTTCCCATCAACCTCTTTGATCATCATCCAATTTCAATTCTTTGATGGCTTCCTAGCAGCTCCAGGAAGAAGCTTTAGCATGGTGGGAGACCATTACTTTGGCCAGATCGACGTATGAGTTTACATGGGATAGATTCAAGCAAGTATTTGAGCAGCATTATATGCTTTCCGCTAGTATTTCCAGGATGTATCAAGAAATAACCTTACTTCTTACCTAATTTTCTTATTTATGTAAAATTGTTAGAGTTCTATTCGACACCGTATAGTTTTATTTACCAACAAACCGTAGGAGAGTCAAATCTTGAACCCGAATTCATAGATGAATCTGATTGTGTGAAGAATCCGGTTGGTGGCCCTGTGAATCTTTATTTACTTTATAGAAAAAAAATTCCTATTTCGTATTCTTATCATCATTTTCCTACCAGTCTTTTTGTTCTTAACTTTAATGAATTTTAAATTTTATTTGCATGAATTGATTAACAAAATATGAAACTAAATTAGATTGTATCGATAAAACAATTTCGATCAAAACCAAATTTGTGAATTTTTTTGTGATTTCTTGTGAGGATCCAAGTTCGAAGAGGGACAAGCTAGTGTATACTTTATGGTATTCCGACCTGAGTTTAGGATCCGTACCTATTGTTCGGGAAATTCCTGTCATATTTGAAAAAGTTAAATCTTTACCTCTGCATAGGGGAATCGAATTTAGATCGACTTGATTTTCAATACCCGTTCAGTTGTGTATTCAAGTCGTAGGATAGCACCAAGAGTAGAGCTAGCTGAGAAAACCTAAGATTTATTGGAGAAAGGATTTAATTGACTTAGTCATTCCAGTTGGGGTTCAACCGTGGTATTTGTAGCAAATTCCGATGGATCTTTGAGATTGTGCGTAGATTATCGTAATCTTAATAGGTTAATTCTTAAAAATATATTTATTTTTCCTCGAATCGACGATCTGTTTGATCGATTGCATGGTGCTCGATTCTTTTCCAAGATGGATCTAGCCTAAGGATTCCATCAGCTAAGAATTATGGAAAATTGTATCCATTTGTCTATTTTTTGGGGTCCTGATACATTCTACGAATGGTTAGTTTCCCATCGGATTAACCAATGCCCCTGCATATTTCGTAGACCTGATGACCCGAGTATTCCGTAAAGTATTGAATAAGTTCGGTCTCATTGATGATATTCTGATTTGGTAAGCCAAATGTAGAATATATATTCAGTTTGATCTGGATAATATTTCTCTATCTTTCTACGTGTTCATGTGTTCTTTGATTGTCTCCTTGTCTAGCAAATTTCAAGGACGAAATTTCCTTAAGTGGGGAATTTGTAATGACCACGTTTTTAAGCCAAATTTAATTTAGTAATTAATATAAATTTTGGATTAATTTATGAATTAATTTGAAATTTTTTCAAAATAAATAATATATGTGTATATATACACAAATAGATTGTAAGTAGAATTTTGAATTTGAAATTCGAAAATAAATATCTTGAAAATAAATTGGATTTAAAAACTCTATATTTTAAAACTAACGAAAATTTGTTTTGTAATTATAATATATGTATATATATTTGGAAGTTATATTGTGAATTTAATATAATAATTTTCTAAAGCTATTTAAAAGTTAAATTCTATATTTAACAAATCTAGAGATAAATATTAATTTATTTTGATGTATAATAGCTTTAGTTAAAAATAAGATTTGATAAAAAGGTTTATATGCTTTTCTTTTAATTGTTTTACATGATATAAATATAGTTTGTGTAAATATATATAACATATGTTAATATAATAATAAAATGTATTAAAAACTAAATTGAAAATGTGATATGAAAATTGTATAAACATATTAAATATATTAAGACATGAATAAAGACAAGTGTAAGATAATTTTAACATGTGTAAGTATTTTAACAAGAAGATTAACAAGTGTTAACAATTTTATCATGCATAAATACAAGTGTCATTAGTTCTTTTTATTTTTAAATTAATAAATAAAGTAAAAAACAAGTTATATATACACATCATTACCTCATTTTCATTCTTTCTTCATCTTTCAAATTTCTAAAGAAAACTTAAAAAACCTGAACAAGAGAAAAGAAAACAAGTTTTAGTTTTCACAATCTAAAGCAAACAACAAACAAAACAAATCTTTTAAAAGTTCAACCTGAGTAAAGATCAAGCTCAGCTCAAATTCATCTCAAACACAAAGAAGCAAAGGTCATTTCAAACTTAAAGCAAATTCTAGGAACAACTCAATAGAAATCATGCTAAGATTCAAATCAAATAACAAGCAGGTCAAGATCATAAACACATTCTAGTTTCAAGTTCAAAAAAACCAAGTTTTAGTTTCAATATCAAATACAACTTCCAGTTTTTAGTTTAAAAGCAAAAATCATTTCCAGGCTCAAGCTTCTCTGTTCCAACTGAGTAAACACTTTAAAAAGAAAACAAACCTGGGTATATACTTTGATATATAGGTATATACTTTGATATATGTGATGATACTTGAAGTAATGTTTGTATAGATGTAAATATGTCTGCATGTATGTATGTGTGTGTGTGTGTGTGTATATCTGTGTGTGTATAATTATGTGTGCATGTCTGTATACATATGTAAAGGCCTCTGTTGAATTACAAGCACAAACCCACCTAAATAAATTCATATCTTTTTTATTAAACAAATTCAAGCTATGATCTCTGAATGGAAAATGATTGTAATAATGTAATATTATTTTTAAAAATAGTTTCATGTGGAATATTTGACAAATATTTCAGAAATGTGAAATTACAGTGAAAATCAATAAAAGTCAGAAAATCTATTTTCTAGAATTCATGTTTTGATTATATACTTTGATTCGTTCTCGAAAATGTTGAATTTTGGTGATAATATCATAAATTTTCAGCTTGGATTCATGGAGAATTTATGGGTTGAACGGGAATTGGTTTTCTGTCGATTACTGGCGATCGGGGAAGAGATGGTCGTCGTGATCAAGGCTGGAGGTGGCTGGAAGTCTGGAGATCTTAAGAAAAATACTCGATGGAATTCTCGTCCACCATGGTAGCTGGATGACAGTGATTTAGAGTTTAGGGCACAGGTTTTTTCGACTGTGGATTCCAGGTTAATGCGGCGTCTTGATGCATCAGTCTTGACCGGAGGTGGGGAAAAGGGAAGTTTGAAGCATGGTGAAGGTCTGGGCATGAGGTCGTGGATTCCGATGGTCGAAGATAGGAGGTGCAAGGTGATTTCGTTGATCGGTTTCTAGATTTTGATTTCCAGGTCGATTCGTCAACCTGGGTGGCCGGGAGGTTCGGGTGGATCGTCGGTGACCTGTTGACGTCGGCAAGGCTGGCCGAAGTGACTGCGAACTCATGTACACGTGCACAAGTGTCAGGTGTATATTGGGTTTGGGTTATTTATGGAAGACGAAGTTGTCTCGGGGAAGAGCTCGGGAAAATGAAGGTATGGCTCGAGTAGGCTTCTGGGTTGTTCGCGTGAGTGGTTCCAGGATTTAGAATTTAAATCAAAATAGAAAAAAAATGATGAGAGGGGTGACTCAGGGTTTGACTCTAGGATTTTGAGTTTTGGCTCGGGTTGTTGCTCGGGTCAAAAAGCTAGAAGTATATTTACAAGTTTTGAAAGTTTAAATTAATCAAGTTTTAATAATTTTGTTAAATTAATTCTTCTATATGACATATATTTATTTTTGGGGATTAATTAAAGGTTTTTAAAAAGTTATTTTAATTAATTAAGTTTTAATAGATATCCTTTATTTTAATTAACTCTTAAGTTTATTTTAAATTAAATTAAATAGTATAATTAAGAAGTTAATTAAGAAGATAAGGATGTTTTTAATTGTTAATTAACTTAAAGGTCTAAGTTAATTTATGGTTAATGATGAGTTAATTCCAAAAGTTATTTAAATGAGATTTAAAAGATAAATGGCTTATCTTAAATAATGTTTTTAATTATTAGTTAACTTAAAAGTCTTAAGTTAATTCATACGTTAATAATAAATTTATTTCAAAGGTTTATTTAATGAGATTTAAATGATGTAATTAATTAAGATAAATGGTATATCTTTTAATTAACTTAGGGTCTTGATTAATTAGAGGATCATTTATTAATTGATTATAGGGTGATTAATTAATGTACTTAATCAAAGGATAATTAAGTAATTAAGGGTTAATTAATTTGTGTGGGTAATTAATAGATAATTACTTAATGAAATTAATTAAAAGATGATTTATTAATGTGAATAATTAAAGGATAATTGCTGAAAGGAAAATTACTTAATGAAATTAATTAGTGATTAATTAATGTAAGTAATTAAGTGATAATTAATCACTTAAAATATGATTACTTGATGTAAGTAATTAGAGCATAATTAAATAATTAAAGGTTAATTATTTAATAGTTAAAGGTTAATTAATTGATTAATTAAAGGTTATTTAATTTATTATTAAAGGATAATTGATTAATGATTAAAGGTTAATTAATCAAGTGATTATAGGATAATTACTTAATTAAAGGGTTAATTTGTTAATGTAATTAATTGAAGGTTAATTAATTAATGTAATAGATTAAGGTTAATTAATTAATTAAAGGATAATTAACTAATTAATTAATTAATTAATTAATTTAAGGTTAATTAATTTATGTGATTAATTAACGGGTAATTAATTAATATAACTAATTGAGGATAATTAATTAAGATAGATAATTAACGATGATTAATTAATTTCATTAATTAATTATAATAATAACGAATGGTTTGTAATTAATTAATGATAATTAAGCAGGATTAGGTAATAAGTTCATAAGCAATTAATGTATTTGGTTTGAATTAAATTAATTATAATTAGGTGACTAATTTATCTTGTTTATAGATGATTGGATTATATTGAATGCCTTAAATTGTTTGATGTTTTGTGATATGAATTGTTTTGGATTGAGCTGTGATCTGTGATATATATTACTGTGTGAATGTGAATTCTGAATTGAGTTGAAATTGTTTACTTAAACAACTTGGCTTTTAAAATGGCATTTGAATTTCGATGCGACCGGAGATCGGATTCCAAAGGATTATCCGAAAACCACATCGAATTTTAGAGGTGGATCTTTTGTTCAAAAGATTAAAAATGAAAATTTGTTGTGACTGTATCCATGTTTTTTTAAAATAAGCGCTCATTATTCGGTTAAGCCGGGAGAGGACGTTAAGTCATAAAACCTATTTCGAATAATGATACGACGAAATGAGATGGCAATTGAAGACGGTGGTTGAAGACCAGGTATTTTAAATGAAAGGATTACCTGTTGAATGTCTCTACAACGAGTGGCCCCGATATGGAGATTTAGATTACCCTTTGTGATGGGGAGTCCGGACGTGATTAGGGGATATCTAGATTTGCAAGAACTTTTTCTTTAATCGGACGAAGTGTCTTCGGTTCCATTCAGACCTAGGATGGACTTGTATGGATGTATGTCCGACGTTACACTTTGATAATAAAGCTGGTTTCCATCAAATACATTTCTGTTTGGTGGCAGAGAATTTATTCTCCTAGCTTAACACCATTATCTGAGACGTACGAGCTCAGAGGTTGTGTAGTTGATATTTACTAGTGATATATTCACAATTTGGTAATGTGGCATGCTAAGTGCTGATCATTGGTTGAGCGAACCATGGCTTTTGTGAAAAGCGTAGCTTTGTGGGACGAGACTTCATCGAACCTCGCACCCCGGAAATGGTCGAAACAGGAAGAACGCAGCAAGGTTACGGGGGTCGTGCCCCTTGGGGTATGTGTATTTTCTTCTGGATAAAAAGTGGTATCATGGTATGGAGCTCGGATATTTAACTTATGTGGTTGTTGGAATTTGTTGTCGGTGCCTCGGTAAAGATCGGTGACGACCAGGGGATGGCATATTCGTGACATTTAGTTACCTAGTTGCAGAGGTAACCTGGTCTTGTGTTGGCAGAGATTCGATTGGGTTCTCGGGGTGTCCCTCCAGAGGCATACCCATTCGGAAAGGAAGTTCGTTAGCCTTGACCATTTGTCGAAAATCCAAACAATCAAATACGAGCCCTGTACGGTTTTAGTTGTAAAACCTGCCATTTAACATGGTAGCTATATAGCCATACTATAATGGTACGTATGATGGTTAAGATTAATATTATACTTTCAAAATGTTTTCGACACTGTGAATTAATAATAATATCAAAAGATTTTTCGCGTATCAAGCATGTTTGACTATCATAAGGAGAAACCTTCCCCAAGTGTGCGATCGCATTGTGTGTGTGCCGGGAGATCTTATGGTAGTTTCATTTTCCAAAAAGCATAATGAATTTTTATTTATTTATTTTTGTTTCTTTTTGTTCAAACAACTGTTTTTGTTTGCTCACACCAGTCCCATGACTGACCTGGAGTTTATTGTTCCCTTTTCTAAACTGTGGGTGCCCATAATTTACCATACGGGCAGCCTAGAGTTAGGTTATCAGCTAGTTCAAATAGTTGATGTAGATTTGAAATCATTGGTTTAGAACTATATGAATATGGAAGTCTTTAGTCTCTGAAGATGCGGTGTTGGATTCTCTCTTTCTCTCTCTCTCTTGGAAGCTCTATTGAAGATATATTTCCGTTGTTGTTGCTATATTCCGCAGTTCTGTTATTTCTTTCCACTGTTGTATATTTGGCTCTAATATTGTTGTTGGGCATTTGCTATCAGATATTGTATCCATGTTGTATCGATTTTGTGTATCAATAAAAATTCTTCTTTGTTTTCACTGTGGTGTTTTTCACCTAATGTGTTACAAGCTCCGGCAAACCAGACTCCAGCGTTTGAATCTCCAGCATTCAAATACGAGTGATGTATTGGATGTTGATTTTCGGACATCGGAATCCGGGTCGTCACACTATCGGCCGATGCACCTCCCCCTCAAACTCCTACATAGTGGCACTACATTGTCGACCCTTCATCGCCTTCGAGTCCACGAGGGATTTCGTTATGGCAACCAGGGTTTCCCCTTTCCCACGCACTCGCGTACCTCCACCAAATCACGGCCTGGATCGCGATTCGATTTTTAGGGTCCCCTCTTTGCGAACGTGCGCCTAAAAATCTCCCCATCGGAATTGCATGAGGAAAGAAATTCATGCTCAAATTGAATTCGAGATTCATTTAAATCAATTTTTTTATAAAGGAATGAAATCGATTTTTGTTTTTAAATTAACTAAAGAAGAGGCTTCGGTTTTAAGTAGAGAGCATTACGATTCTTTTTTTCAATACAAAGGTGCTCGGCTACGATTTGGAACAGAAAGAAGGAGACGCATGTTTCACGAAGAAGAATGCGTGTTTGAAAAGGCAGATACGTGTTGAATCACAAGCTACAGTGAATTGTTTGACTGGTCACAATATAAAATTTTAATTTTAATTTGAATCCGAACGTCTCGAAATCGAGCTAATAATCCCGACCTCCTATCGAGGTCAGCCATGAGGCGTTTATAATGTCATACCCTATTTCAAACGCATTGGAAAAGGTTTTGAGTCCTAATTCGATCGTATGGAGAAGAGCTTTTTGGACACAGTTATTATATTGAATTTTCGATATAGATCTCAGCGCATTTATCTACCGTACGATCACACGACAACTCCAAATGCTGAAAATTGAAATCCGATAATAATACACTATTAGGGATCCAATGGAACAGGTTTCGTCGAATTCCGAGACAGTGCCTCGGAAGGCTATTTTTAAATATCAATTTAAACGATATATTTTCAAAACCGAACAAATCACCTTTGAATTTGATTCTATCACTTTTATTATCTTCAATATTGCCAATATAAATTTTATAAGCCTTTGAGATATTTTAACCAGCTTAAAAATAAAGATTCACTATTTTAACCAATTTCCAATTATTAAATTCAATAATTTAATTGCCAAATAAACAGCGATATTTGAAATTCAAGTTAAACTAACTTTGAAATATTTAAAATCTATTAAATATTTCAATTTCAAATATTCAGAAATTCTGGGTCGTTAAAAAATGGCCTTGAATAAGATTCGTAAAGTTTGTATAAGAACTCCAAAGAGTCGAACTTTCTCCACTACTATGACATAGAGAAAATACTACAAGATGTCATGAGGAAAGTGCCAAAGGATGACGTAAAGAACATGATAGGGTCCAACTTGACTTGTCCTAACCCTTTAAAATCACCTTTTTACTACTTCTACATGCGATGAGTTCCTAGCTAGTAATGAAGGTAGCCCCAATGGAACTTTTAAAGATTAAAGATAGGGTAGGTATTTTAGATTCTTGAATAAAAATAATGTTAAGATTTAAGGGTCTAAGAAAGTTTCTTATACCCAAACACTTAATCTTGTAGCCTAACCCCCTAACATTCCACATTAAGAGTGGCTAAAGTAGGATCATCGGCTAGAATAGTTTGGATTGGGCTACCAGATGTCCATAGTGACATCTGATGTAGAGAGGTTCACCTTGCTCTAGGTACATTTATTCGTCAAAAGGTGGAGGGGTGCGTTTAAGCAATAGGAGGTTGGATGTCCTTCGAAACCGGGTCAACCGTTGGCTCATCTAGGTTAGGGTAGATTGTGATTATCGGTGACATCTAATTGGATGAGTATTTTTGTGTATAAAGTGGGTAGATTTTGTAGAATAAAGAGCTTAAATGAAAATATCCTTAATATTTTTAAACGGATAACTAAAAATATTTTAGTGATGTTGATGATGGTCAAGTAATTGAATAGTTCATTTCATAAATACACATAGATCTTGGCAAAACTACAACTTTGAGTATGAATGGAAAGCAATAATCTTGATTAATATTGAATAAATATTAGTAACTTGCTAAGTAGCTTAAAAATACAAAATATATATGGATGTGCTAATATACAAACTAGGATAAATCCACAAATTATAGTTACAAAAACCATCCATATTACTTTCAAGTGACATAGCTTAAGCAAAAGTAGTTGAAATTGCTAATAGTAAAACAGTTTAATGATATGATCCATAGACATGCAAGTAGCATTAATATAGCTCTTAGCAATTAAAAGTTGGAAATAATTTGGTTATCCTAGTTGTTGTGCAACCAATCAACTACGTGAATAATGTGGAATAAGAAAATCATGTCATATGTAAAGTATCCCAAAAAAATTCTTATGTTATAAAAATAATGATCTAACTCAGTGTGGTGTCTAATGTCAAATATTCAAGTGCTTATTGTATAGGCCAAAATTTGAAAATCATATGACAAAAACGGAAATAAAACATCAAGTAAATATAACAAGAATATAGTAAAATAAAACATATAATAGGAATAACATAGAGTGGAAAGTGGTGAAAATGGGAACATAAATAACACATACATATAATAGGACTAACATATGATATAAAATATTAGGAATGATATAAATACATATAACAAGAATAACACAAATATGGTAGAAATAAGAAAAATTACAATGAATTCAGAATAATATAAAGTGGCAATTGGCAAGGCATCCTTATTTTGAAATTTAATTCAAACCTGTAGTGTCTTAATCAAACGTTCCAAATTTGCCTCTATAATTATTTTAGACAAAAAAAATCCATTTTTTTAATGGTTGAAATGTGCACTAAATCGCGAAATACCAAAAAAAAGAATACCAAATTTTTTCTACAGAATTGTCAACAATTTGGCTACAAATATTGTGAAAAATAAAGTATAAATATATTTTTACAAAAATTTGTAATTTTTACCGCAAATATTTGTAGAAAATTCATCATTATTATAGAAATTCTGTAAATATTTTCAATTATTATACAAATATTTGTAGCGATCAAAAAGGTAGATATAAAAAAATTTCAGTTATTTTTTTTTACATATACTCGAAATATATGTGAAGTGGTAAATGAATTGAACTAGTGGAATTGCGTGTTAATTTTTTTTCCATTATTTATGCAGGTTTTGAGAAATGAAGACCTGATGTATAAGACTTAATTGAAAAGATAATTTTTACCCATTTTAAAACTTTTTAGGGGTTTTTCCTAACTATTTCCTACACATATGGGGTTGTTATTTAAATAGAACTAATTTATTTTTATTATGAAATTCAATCATGGCATATACATAAATATCCATAAATTTCTTAGTGCTAGATAAAACTCAGTTTCTTATGATATATAAGATCAAAATATCAAGCAGATATATGGAAAATCTAATCTAAGATCCAAACCATAGATATGAAAATATAAACAGCAAGCAAATACATTGGGAATAATATAAAATACAATATATTAGAAAAGAAATAAGTGCATGCATATTTGGAACAGTATAGACCATATAATAGTTTTAATGTAATTCTTAACCACTAAAAATTGAAAATGTAAATCCATGAATATTTGTTGCCGTTACGAAAGATGTATTTCAAAATTTTCTTTTTTACATATATAAAATAAAAAGTACAAACAAATAATATATATCTCAAATTTAAAATACAAAACCATGAAGAAAAAAACTATAGATAAATATTTCAAAAAATAAGGTAAATACAATATGCGCCAATTGTTTTAACATCTAAATAATATTAAATTTCTTTTATTAAAAAGGTAATCATAAGGCAAGTCAAAGAAAATCAAACTAATATCTTCCAAAACAGACCATTACCCAAATCAACCTCGCGCCGCGACCGTTGACCTACGGGGACCTCGCCACCTTGCCTGGAGTTGCACCTACCCGTTATCCTCTTTTTCCACCTCCTCCGACCCACCACGACGCCACCACGCCATTGCACTCGAGCATAAACCCATATCGACCAAAACACACACTGAAACCCTACTTCATCACCGCCCAGCCACCATGGTGGCCTAGAAATTGTGCCACTATTTTTCCCAAGCTCCTCGACCAACGTGCTTGCTGTAGCCACGATCTCGACCTTCCCAGATCCTCCGATCACCAGAAATCGACAAAATTACATTCCCGTTCAACTCGCAACTTCTACCCAATCCTAAACTTAAAAATTATTATATCCATATCAAAGTTCATCATTTTCAAATACGAATCAGGTTGTAGAATTAAAACATGAATTCCAGACATTTGATTTCTGAATTGTACTTGATCATCGCTGTTATTTTCTTCTTCCAGTAATATTTCTTGCTAATTGTAACAACCCGTGATTGCAATTACCGAATAATAAATTAAAATTATGATTTTAATTTAAATGGAGCTAAAAAAAGGGGTGGTTTTATAATGGTGGGTTTTAGTTGGCTAATGAAGCATTAAATAGTTTTAGTGAATATTAGGATGCCACTTCTCTTATTGGGTCAATTAGTGAAACCAAACCCATTACCCACCTCTATATATTATCTTAAACCCACCCTAAACTCTAACCCTCCTCTTCATAATTTTCTCAAACCCTAAACATCTTCTATAAACCTAATTAATGGCCTCCATTTGGTAGAAGATACATTTTCCTCTCCACATAGCTAATCTAGGTTAATACAAGCTAAAAGGTAAAGCAATCATTCTCTAATCACTCTCTAATCTTCATTCTAATTTCTGAAATAAATTTTTAATACATGGTTTTTGGTTTATTTTTGTTATGAAGGCTCTTGATCTCACCTCTCTAGCTTTTGGAGTGCACACCAAGTGGTTGTGCATATTTTTCTTGCAGTGGTTGAGGTAATATATGCTAGCCGAAATTATAATTAGTGTATTGCTGTTAGTGAATTAGGCATATCTCATTCATATTAAATCAGAATTAAGATTTTCTTGATGTTCTGAAAAGCTTATTCTGTAGCCTATAACTTTTATGTTTTGTGCTTTGCCTAATTTTGAGCATGTTTGTTTGTTGATGACCTGACAACAAACTACAGGGTTGATAAAAATAAAAACCTGAAATTGTTTTGGCCATAAGTTACTCATTTATTATCCAAATCAAATAATTTTGGATGTTCTGGAAAGCATAGAGATAGGGATAAAATTTTCATGTTTTGAGTTTTATGAAATTTTGAAGTTAATTTGGTCAAAACTGTGCATTCTTGCCACTGTCCCGAGAGCAAAACGACAGTGATATATAATTAAGATTTGAGAATTGTTTTAGTCATAGAATTTTCATCCCTGATCGGAATTTGACGATCTTGGTCATCCCGAAAAGCTTAAAAACTAAGCTACAACTTTTATTTTATTCATTTTGTCAGAATTTGAAGTTTACTATGCCAAAATTATGGTTTTTCATCTCTGGCCTGTTAGTGCATAGCTACAGGCCTTTGTCGGATTTCAGCGCAGATCCCCAACTTTGCAACGCCATCCCGGGCACGCCCTGTGTCGGATTTCATCGATTTTGATCTCGTTGGAAAGATGAGGTTAAGGTCTTCGCTGCAAAATTTGGTTAAGATCTGAATGCGTTTGATACTTCGTTTTTATTGCCAAAGTAGCACCTAGAAACTGTTTTGAAAAACATTGATTAATTTTAATTCAAACGTCCAACTTCACGACCTCGCTGCAAGCAGGTCCTATGTCGGATTTTATCGATTTCGGTCTCGTTGGAAAGATGAGATCGAGATCCTCAAGTTGCAAAATTTGGTTTAGATCTAGGAGCGTTTGGTACTTCATTTTTATTGTCGAAGTAGCACCCAGAAACTGTTTTACAACAGTAATCATTTTCAGTATCGTCGGGCCAACTTTGAGACGTTGTCATTTCTTCGTTTCAAGTCGGAACTGAACGATTCTTATTGCATATCAAAGTAGGAGTATTGTACTATGCTCTTGCCAATTTTCATCAAGATCTGGGTTGATATGACCCTTCAACCATGTCGTCGAAGTGTGACCTTTGGACTGTTTTGACACAACAAAGTTTTATGATTTTTGTCCGACTTTGAGACGATGCAGTTTCTTCGTTTCACGTCGGAATTTCCCGATTCTTTTTGCAGTTTGGAGCAGGGATGTTAGTCTACATTCCTGCAAATTTTCATATCATTTAGACTCTGTTTTCAGGTTCAAATCTACCGTCGAACTAGTGACTTCGACTTGTTTTCGGTGATTTTATACTTAGTATAATTTCGACTATTTTTCTGAGATTTTTCGATTTCTTTGAGATTTGTCTCTACATTTCGTGCACGGATTTTATAAATAATTTTAAAGTGATTTTCCATCAAATTAGCTTTTGAAACTATTATTTAGTATTATTTTAAGTATTAAATTAATTATTCCATAATAGGAGAATTTCAAAGGCTATTTCTAAAGAGGTTTTCAACGATTAAGAATCCGCTTTCTCCAACTATTTTCTATGTAAAATATACACTCTTCTGCACTTAGAGCGAAGTGGAAAAGTGATTAAATTGTTAGGTAAAACACGGACCATGAATCCGCGCGTTTATCTTTCCGATTAATCTCCGACCTATTCGATTGATCGTTTTGGCCTTTTGGCCTAGTTTACGGATGACATGAGGTGAACTTTTTACTGCTTTGAGTGTGGAAGATTACTATTGGTTAGTAAAACGTTTAGTATGAACGTTGGGGTATGGGACTCACGTTACTACTTTACGGGTTCTTTGCTAAAAGTTCGTGACACATTCCTTTTATTACCTTTGGGATAGTGTCTTCGGACTGTCTCCCTTAGAGGTATCGTTTTGGCATCTCTACTTAGATGGCCGTTATACATCTCTACATAGATGTATCGTTTTTGGCATCTCTACTTAGATGGCCATTATACATCTCTATATAGATGTATCGTTTTGGCATCTCTACTTAGATGGCCTGTTATACATCTCTACTTAGATGTATCGTTTTTGACATCTCTACTTAGATGTTTATGTTTTGGCATTTGTGCTTACGTTATGCCGATGATATGAGGCTTATTATACATTTCTACTTAGATGTTTTGTTTTGACATTTGTGACTATGTTATGCCAATGATACGAGGCTTGCTATACATCTCTACTTAGATGTTTATTTCTTCTCTATGTGAGAGTTTGTGGTCTATAGTACTATGATATATATCGCCTCATTATCTATCATGTTTATCAAAGTTTATTAACTGATTGTTTAGCTAGCCTGACCCGAGTGTTTTTCGCTCGGGTCAGACCGAGTTGTTTTAGGTTAGGCCTCTGGACTTAGCTTTCTGTGCTTCCGCTTGGACATTATCTGCTATGCTGATAGATAGCTCTTTATATTTGTCCACTATTTTGATACTCTGATTATTCAGTCTCTTATGTACATATCTTTGACTCACATGTGTGAGCGGTGGCTTTGTACCCACCTTTTTGATATTTGGATCTGTATTGACGATATATTGTACCTATGTTCTGTGACTGTTCTGTGATGATGATGTTATCATTTAGTATTATGTTTGTTCTGAACCTATTTTCCTTAGCCATTGTAATTTCGTTATAAATATCTATTGGATATGTCGAACCACTTGAAAAAAAAAGCGATACCACATTTCGACGTATTCAGTAGATAGTTATAGCTTGATTACATATGGTCGATTCCATTATACTCTATTCTCCGTTCCAGTAGACGGTATTACTCCGTAATACTCTTTGTTAGAATGAGTCTCGGAGTGGGGCGTTACACTAATTATACTTTAAATATATTTTTAAATGTCGAGCCTGGTAAATACAAACAAATTCCTTTTAAAGATCAAAACCTATAAGAGATTATTTGAAGAGAAATTAATTTTTGGATGGAAAATTGAGGTCTGTTATAACAACCAGAGACATGCACAACAATACCCACAACAATATAAACTTATACACCAGGCAACACATTCATATATCTATGCAAATCATATTCAAGTCATTCCACTATCCAATTTTACATGCACTTGTTAATGTAGGTGATTTAGCTTTTTAAAAGTTAAATTTACTCACTGTAAAATGTTTGGACAAAGAACAGAAACATATCTTATATAGGTATATATATATATACTTCATATCCAGGCATAAATGTATATTCCTTTTTAGACAACACTACATAATCCTTTTGTTACTTATATAATCTTTTACTTACTCACAGATTTAATAAAAGATTTCGATTTAAAAGATGAAGCTTACTCACCTTTTTGTGTTTGAACAGAGAAGCCTGGAAATTGTTTGAAAATTGGAACAACAATCTTTGAATTTAGCAACTGGAAACTTGGTTTTGATCTGTTCGTTTTTAGTTGAATTGGATCTATGATGAAATGATCTTGAATTTGGCTTGCTTTAGTTGAAATTTTGGAAGAGTTTGATTTAGTTTTAGTTGTCATTTTTCTCTCTGGTTTGGTTTCTCAGGTTTTTAGTTTTGAAAAATGAAAGATAAAAGAAAAACTGAAAAAGTAGAAGTAGAGATGAATATATAGTCTTGTTTTACTATTTTTAAAAAAAAATAACGAGAATAATCAGATTATGACACTTATAAATTGCATGTAGTGCTTAGCTTACAAATGTTAAATGCATGCATTTTATTTTTTTATATTATATTTTTAATAATTATATTTATCTTATGTAGTACTTAAAGAAAAGTATATTAAACCTTTATTAAATTTTATTTTTAAGCTTAAGCCATTATACTTTTTAATTAATAAACATTTAGTATGTTATGTTCAAAAAGAAAACAATGCCACTTGTAAACATATATCTTTCATACGCTTACACATGTCCAAAGCATTTATATTTATATATTCATACTAGTTATGTTTATCTCATGCAATTCAAAAGATATATATTAAAACCTTTTATTTATTTTTGTTTAAATCTTTACTTAAGTTATTACCATTTTAAATAATAACTATATATAAATACTTAACTTTAGTGTTTTAAAATGTAGAATTTAACTTTAAATAGCTTTTGAAAATTATTGAATTCAAATCAATGCTTCCTAATCACAATATACATATAGAGATATATATACATTATAATTAGAAACATATTTTTATTTGTTTCGAAAAGATAAATTAGCCAATTTAAATAATTATATTTGAAGACTATCACACTAATATTTATATCCAGAGATTTTTATTTCTTCCACCTAAAAATCAATATTTCTAATAATTAAATCCAATTAACTACCAATTAACAGATGTCCAAAAATCCGGGTTATCACATTCTCGCTCCTTTAGAAATATTCGTCCTCGAAAAGGAACGAAGCTAGAATTTATTAAATGCTTATTATCAGTTAAATTGCTCTTTGAACATTTTTAACTATAAACTCTTTTTATTTAAAAAATTTAAGACACTTTAAAAATTTACATAATATTGCCAAAATAGCTTTATAAAAATATTTTTTATAACGCGATGTCTTAACATGTTCATCCTTGTTCTTATAGAAATTCGGTCATACGTTGATCAGGCGTAGGACTGAAAATCTATAAGTACTTGGTAAACCCGTTTTCAACCACCAGTGAAAATCCTTGGAAAACATTTTGTGAAAATATAGAAAACATTTTTGAAAATATAGAAAACATTTTTGATGAGAATGATCTAGAAATCATCACCCCCTCCGTGGTCTTAGTTAACCCGATGATTATGTCGCCATCCCGGGAAAACCATAGAAAACTGTAGGCCTCCGCGGCCCTCGATACACCATGGAACCCACCACAGATCGCAGCTACACCTAGGTTTTACGTCGTCATCATGGAAAAAACCCAAGTAACTATAGGCATCAGCGCCCTTGAATTTCACTGCCAAATGAAACTTCACCACTCCCCACATAGATCACAGACTACATCAGTTGAGTCCTAATGTAGCCTGTAGGCACTCACTACCACACGACTTCCACCGTGTCTTCATAGATCGCAGTCTATCGATGTTACGTTTCCCTCACGGCGAAATCAAACACCGTAGGCAATCGCTGCCCCTCAACTTTTGCTATGGTGCGCAGTAGGTCGCAGTGAAATCGAGTTACACTATCGTCACAACATAACCAAAATGTCTCTGTAGGCATCAGCGCCCTCGATTTTCGCTACCCAACCACAATCCTCAGGAACTTCAGTTAGTCCAGACTTCCTCCCACAATCAAATTTAGAACACCCCTTAGGGCTCAAGGGATAACCACCCCATGGATCTCCTACTAGAAGTTCATTTAAATGGGTGCGCCTTTTTCCCCACAGCCATTCTCAAAACATTTTATACTATACACATATAGTATCTTTCAAATCATACTCTTATATGCATCACATATAAATCTCCTTTACACAAAATCGATATCCCAAATGGATAGTTCCAAATTTGGCTTTCCAAATTCCAAAAATTGATTTTTCCCAAAATCAAAAGCCTTTCAAAATCAATGGCTTCCAAAAACTTTTTTCCGAAAAATCATTCTCATAAAATCATTAATATATATAGATACATATATAAGTTTATTCTTTTAACTAGAATAAAAATATTTTTGGGTCACTTGAGACTTATATAAATTACCGTTTATACTTCAAATATTTTCAAAGATCTTTTCTTCTGGTTATGGATTCAATAAGGAGAGTTTATCACATATAACAAATATATATATAATTTTATTTATGCCCAATCAAATATTCAAGTTTGATTTCTTTTTTAAAATCTACTTCAATCAAGCACATATGATGTACTTATATCATTCTTACGCAATATCAAATTCAATCACTCCCTCGATCACACAATTTCACTTCCGAACTAGTATCGTTCACCCGACTTCCTAGCGCGGACTCAGATCTGGATTCTTGATCAGAAACCGTTATTCTCTTTGCATAGCCATAATTATGATAAAGAATTTCCAAAATCAATCAAAAATCCATATCCAGGGTTCGCCGTCGAAAATCGAGTGAAAGATCCCAACTCGGATCGATATACTACCTCGATATTATGTGTTCGAATCTGGATCAAATCGTTATGCCTGCGTATTTACCTTCATTGATTATCAGCTAAATCAATTTCCTTTTATTCACATTCATTTTTATTTCTATTCACTTATTCACAATTGCTTCCATTTCTATTTTCATTTGGGTTATCACTTCAGCTATAAACAATTTGTACTCTGACCCACTTGAATTTAGAATATAGCCTGAAAAGTTTAAAATAGATAAGTAGTTGTAAAATAGTTATTACTTTTAAAATAGCTATAAATAGTTAAGTAGTTATGAAATAGTTAAATAGTTTGTAGAATAGTTAGATAGTCGCAAAATAGTTGTAAAATAGTAATTAGTTTGTAAAGCAGATGTAAAATAGTAATTAGTTTTCAAAATTGTTGTAAAATAAGTATAAGATAGTTTGGGTTTTAAAAAAGGGTTGTATAGTAAATAGCTAGGAAAAATAGGTTTAAAACAGTTTATATTAAAAAAATATATTTGGAAATAGTTTTAGAGTCAAACTGGTTCAATTTCCCAATCTCCACTTCCAATTAATTTCCCACCCCATTAAATTGATTCAATTCCAATTCAATTTGAATTAACTTCAATTCCTATCCTAAATTCAAATCAATTTCCATTTGAATTTAAACTTATTCAACTTCAATCATACTTCCAATTAATTCAAATCAAATTCAATTTGAACTAATTTCAATTCCAATCTGAACTATAAATTAATTCCCTTAAATCAAATTAACCTTTTCTTTTAATTTAACAACCTAAGTTTTTAAACAATTAATTTTTAGTCCAAATTTCAAATATTCATTTTAAATTACCTTTACTTAACTCATTTCAAGGATCAAGTAGGAGTTCAAAACTTTTTAAACAATTTAATCTACAGAATCCAATTTATTACCCATTTTTAACTCCTAACTTTGAAACCAACCCTTAACAATTTTAGTTTTCAAATTCATTTTTAACATTCAATTTTTAAGTTCAAAGTGATTCAGTTTTCATAAGTTCAATCTTCATCTCCAAAAATCAAAATCTTTTAAACAGTTTCAAATTAAACTTTATTTCCAATTAATTTCAGTAATGGGTATATATTATCTCAAATCACCTCTTAATTCATTTAGAATAATCCAATTCAGTTTTATAGATTATTAATAACAACAGGATGATAGCATGATATGTCAAAGTAAATAAACATCCAAATTATCTAAAACATCCATCAATAGCATCCATTACCAATTTCCAAAACTCAAACTTGTTTTGAGATCACACATAACTCCCTTCCAAACCAACCTATTTAACTTTCGTAAGTTAAAGCTCAATTTCATCTTGAAATTTACAATTCAGGTTGTCCGTTAAACTTATTTAACTTCTTCTAAGTTAAATTCAATTCATTGAATCCGGTCAACCTTACTCAATTTGAATTCTCCATTTTCAAATTTTTAAACCTCTTATAAATATCCTTTCCCACATGTAAGTTCAAAACTTATTTTACTTTGGGTTTTTACATCACATTTCAGGGAAAAAATTCAAAACTCAACACTTAGTGTTTACCTCAAATCAACATTGGTATTATGTATATCTACTTATATATACATATTTATTTCATTTTAAATTTTAAACCATTCTTAGTTTTTTTAATTTCAAAATAAATTCCTTTTTAAAAAAATTAAACAACTCTTGTTTTAAAAAATAAGATTCCTACATTTAAAAATATTATTCATTATATCTTTTAATACTTTGAAACAATTTAAATTTTCTGGACTTAGATTTCAAAACTTCACAATTTAAATCTCTTTCAATTTATAATGTACACCTATATAAATCGTTACTTCCTTAAAACATTCCATTTTTCTTTATCGTTAATTATTATTTGAAAACAAACATCCCGTTGTTAGACACAACAACCAATTTATGATAATTATCATATCTGGAAATCAATCATACCACATATTCCATAATCATTTACTGGAAAAATCAAATCAAGGTAATTTATTGCAATACCTTGAACATTCTCTTTAAAAAAAAATCTAGGATTTAAATTCAGTTTTGAACCCATTTTTAGCTCAATTATTTTCATAGTTACTCCTTACCTAAATCCCTATTCGGTTGTATTTCTATTACCACTTAGTTCTCATTATCTTCTTAAACTTTATTAATCAACAACCATTACCATAATATATATAATAATTAGAAAAATTATTGCTTTATATACCAAAATATAGGCTTATATAAAACAACCTTTAAAACTGTTTTTAAAATCATTATATAAGAAAATAACAAGTACGCCCTCATATATATTACACTCAACTCATTCTAGAGTATTATTGACCCTATCTTTAATGAGTAACCCCACCAGATCCAAGATTCTCGCTTATCCTACAGCTCTGACACCGAATGTAACAACCCGGAATTTTCGACCTCGAAAATTCGAAACTAATACGTTCACTGTAGAAGTGCCGAGCAATCAAACGCCAGAAATCCTAGATTGTTAGGGTAAAGAAGAAAAGAGGTAGAAGAAGAAACAGAAAACAACAGCACAGAATGTCACATTCGCAGCGGATTAAATATAATATCAAATAATAGCATTTATACAAAGAAAGTTGTAACTGTCAATTTACAGATGATGTACCAGAGTACAATCATTCATAAATATACTGGACAGTTGTAATAACTTGTCCCTAAATACTATCAACACAAACTCAAATACACAGCGGCATATACTCCATATGTTCCTGCCATCCAGCTCGCCTCCTGAGCTCAAGAACGTCCTAACCTGAAAATCTGTAATACTCGGTCTGACCCGAGCATTACATTAAGAAAACACCCGAGTTAGACTGGAAATCAGCGTGAGTAAACCCATTTAACTTGAAATACTAAGTTATAAAACTTATTTGGAAACCCGGGGTAACTCTTACCTCTCTACGAGTTCTTAACTTGTTATAGTCAATCACTTATTACAAAAAAATATCTAAGAACTGTTACTCGGTTTAAGTGGCCATGTTACGTAATTTATTCCATTCCAGCCTATTTGATTCTATAATCAAATCTATAAAAAAATTATAGTAGTTACTAGTCGACATGGTTTCGGATATTGCTCATATCCGACTCCGGTCTCCTCAAATCCAATACCATCTTTATTGTTTAAGTTTAAACAATTTAATTTACTTCAGAATAACATATTCACACAGCAATTCATCTCAGATAGATAACCCACCTTATCACAGTTCAACCCAAGCATATCATATCACAGAACATCTCAAAATATCGGACTAGAGATATTAATCAATCCAAACATTCAATGCATTTTAATCATCCATAAGCAAGATTAATTTGTCACCTAATCTAATTAATTTAACTAACACAAAATAAATTAAGTACCTTTAGATCCTGCTTAATTAACATTAATTAATCCATTTAATTAATTATTTTAATAACTATTATTTAATCATTTAATCATTCACAAAATTAATTAACCTTTAATTACTTACATTAATTAATTATTCTTTAATTAATTTCATTAAGTAATCATCCTTTAATTACATTAATTAGTTATCCTATAATTACTTAAGTTATTTAATTAACCCTTAATTACTTAAGTCCTTAATTAATCTAAGATAAACCATTATCTTAATTAATTACCTAATTAACATTTAAATCTTTATAAAATTAAATGCTTGAAATTAATTTATACAAAATCTCCTGAGACCTTTTTGATCAATTATAAGTTTAAACATTTATTATTAAAGTGTTGTTAGAAAACTTGCTTCGGAGGACTTGTTTATTATATATTTTTTAGCTTTACTTTAAAACTTTGTTAATTTCAATTTTTTTTTTAAAAAAATGTGCAGGCCCAAGCCCAAACCCATGTGTCTTCCCTCCCCTCTCTTCTTTACTTGAACTAGCAAAAACACTCGAATACACCTCAGGTCCAACCCGAGTCCTTACCCGTCAAATTCCCTTCTTCCCTATCGCTCTCTCAATTACTCGATCCTACTTATAGCCTATACAAAAACCAGAACCCAGTGCATGGTGCACATGCATACGGTGACGAAGCCATGCCAAACTTCACCGACGACACCTCCAAGTCGTCGATGATCCCCTCCACCACTTTGACTCCCCAGAAACCCACGACGACCCAAAAATCAAAATTCGAGCCAATCTGCCACTACCCCAAAATATATCATTATCCAAATCAACCTCGCGCCGCCGCAGTTGACCTCCAGAGACCTTGCCACCTTGCCTAGAGTTGCACCTACCCGTTACCCTCTTTTTCCACCTCCTCCGGCCCACCTCGACGCCACCAAGCCATTGCACTTAAGCGAAAACCCATACCGACCAAAACACACACTGAAACCCTACTTCATCACGCCCAACCACCACGGTGGGTTAGAAATTGTGCCACCATTTTTCCCAAGCTCCTCGACGAACAAGCTTGCTCCAAGCACTATGTTGACCTTCCCAGATCCTCCGATCACCAGAAATTGGCAAAATTCCCTTTCCCATTCAACTCGCAACTTCTACCCAATCCCAAACTTAAAAATTATAATATCCATATCAAAATTCAGAATTGTCAAATACGAATAAGGTTGTAAAATTAAAACATGAATTCCAGACATTCGATTTCAGACTTATATTTGATTATCACTATTATTTTCTTCTTTCAGTAATATTTCTTGCTAATTATACTTTGAAAAAAATTAAATGTTGAATCTAGTAAATACAAAAAAATTACTTTTAAAGATCATAACCTATAAGAGATTATTTGAAGAGAAATTAATTTTTGGATGGAAAATTAAGGTCTGTTATAGCAACCAGAGGCATGCACAATAATACCCATAGCAATGTCAACTTATACAACATGCAACACATTCGTATCTCCATGAAAATCATATTCATGTCATTCCACTATCCAATTTTACATGCACCTGTTAATGCAGATGATTTAGCATTTTAAAAGTTAAATTTACTCACTGTAAAATGTTTTGACAGAGAACATAAACACATCTTGTACATGTATATATATACTTCATATCCAGGCATAAATGTATATTCCTTTTTAGACAACACTACATAATCCTTTTGTTACTTATATAATCTTTTACTTACTCACAGATATAATAAATTTTTTTGATTTAAAAAATGAAGCTTACTCACCTTTTTGTGTTTGAACAGAGAAGCATGGAAATTAGCAAGCTATGAATTTAGCAACTGGAAACTTGGTTTTGATCTGCTCGTTTTTAGTTGAATTGAATCTATACTGAAACGATCTTGAATTTAGCTTGCTTTATTTGAATTTTTGGGAGAGTTTGATTTAGTTTTAGTTGTTATTTTTCCTCTGGTTTGTTTTCTTGGGTTTTTAGTTTTGAAAAATGAAAGATAGAAGAAAAACTGAAAGAGTAGAAGTAGAGATGAATATATAGTCTTGTTTTATTATTTTAAAACAAAATGAAGAGAATAATTAGATTATGACACTTGTAAATTGCATGTAGTACTTAGTTTACAAATGTTAAATGCATGATTTTATGTTTTTATATTATATTTTTAATAATTATATTTATCTTATGTATTACTTAAAGAAAAGTATATTAAACCTTTATTAAATCTTATTTTTAAGCTTAAGCTATTATACTTTTTAACAAATAAATATTTAGCATGTTATTTTCAAAAAGAAAACAATACCACTTGTAAGCATATATCTTTCATAAGCTTACACATGTCCAAAGCATTTATGTTTATATATTCACACTAATTATGTTTATCTCATGCAATTCAAAAGATATATATATATATATATATTAAAACCTTTTATTTATTCTTATTTAAATCTTTACTTAAGTTATTACTATTTTAAATAATAACTATACATAACTACTAACTTAAACGTTTTAAATGTAGAATTTAACAATAAATAGCTTTTGAAAATTATTGAATTCAAATCAATGCTTCCTAATCTCAATATATATATATATTATAATTTGAAACATATTTTTATTTATTTCGAAAAGATAAATTTGCCAATTTAAATAATTATATTTGAAGACTATCACACTAATATTTATATCTAGATATTTTTATTTGTACCACTTACAAATCAGTATTTCTAATAATTAAATCCAGCTGCTTACCAATTAACAGATGTCCAAAAATCCGGGTTATCACATTTAAAATATAATACACACAAATAAGGATAAATCAAAGTGATCCATGTAAATATAAAAATTGATATAATTTAAATTAAACATTCTTAATGAGTAAACTATAATTATTCATACACATCCAACGTACATGATATTTTAAGTTCCTACATTGGCAATAACACATTGTATTATAATCCTCACTTTTTCCCCGACATCAATTTATTTTTTGATTTGCTACAGATGGATGCAATAATCCACTTTTATTTTCATTAATTCAAAAATAACTTCGTTTATTATTTTGGTAAATAAATATATCTTTATTTGAATACACAGATGTATACAAAAAAAGGAAGGGCTATAATTTTCATCTCCATCAACACCAATATCAAATTAGGTACAATTCACGGTTTTTATTTATTTTTTTCCCATTCTTGACGCGTCCGACGTGTAAAGAATGGAAACGGGGTAAAAGTCACGCTCTAGCTGAATGAACAATCTCGGTCCGTTTGCTATATTAATTAATGTAATTAACAAAATTTAAATTTTTATAACTTTCTAAAAGTAATAACTTTTGTAAATGAGGTCCGTTTGAGAAGTTGTATTTTACATACCAATCGTATCAAAGTGCTCTACGTCATGGAGTTGGTTTGAATAGAATTAGAGCATTTTATAAGTTTTCAATTTATTTATTTAGTTTTGCAAATTATTGATACATATTATTTATTAAAAAGCAAACAATAGTTAATAAATTGTAAATCAATTCAATTAAAATTTATAACTTATGTGCCCCACTCAAATACCCCATTTCTAGTCACAAATGCATTCCTCGTTTAAATACCCTATTTCCGTTCGTCACAAACGCACCCTTAGAGTTTAAAAAATTAGGAATTATGAACTGTAAACTTTATAAAAATTATGATTTAGGATATATAAAAGGAAAAGGGAGACTATGGATGATGAAGTAAAAAGAGTATTAATAAGCGGTAGAAAACTAATTATACGAATGTTGAGAAAAAGATGATGTCATTTAAGGAGGGAGTGTGATTTAAGAGGTTTTAATTCCTCTATCCCCAAATTGTGTATCCTCATATGCCCAGTAATTCACAACCATTGGTTACTTGTATAAAAAAATAGATAGTACGGACCACACTCAAAATAAATAGTTGGATTTCAATGGAGATAGGGGCACATCAATTTTGGGGATAGAGGAATTTGTTCTGATTTAAGAATTAAGAAGTGAGAGAGAAACAAGTCGAAAGAACTGAATGAAGGTAGTTTAAGTATAACTAATACATTTATGTTACCAATATTTACAGCCACTTAAATACTTACTAGCACCACTTAAACAATTAATAAAATCAAATCATAAAATTACATTAAAAACTCAACTTAAACTAAAAAAGAGGATCTGAAAGTAAACAAGATTGGTTATATGTAACCGAGCAATGTAAAAAAAATTAAATGTAAATTGTAAACATTAATATTTTAAATCCTCCCAACCATTAATGGAAGGAAAAAAAATGAATGAACAATGTATGTAATGACCAACCTTTTCAATTCTCAAAAGTCGACACTAATAAATCCACGGTATTCACGTGTTGAGCGTCCGAGTGCCAGAAAAATAGATTGTAGGGATAAAAGAAAAGGAAAGACATAATAGAATCTCACATTATGATGGGTAATATATAATATGAAAATGACCTTTGCAAAAGAAAACTGTAATATACATACATCAATCAAAGTAAACTATCTTATCATCGGCATATACAGTTATAAAAGTCTATCCTCACAATCCTTGATAAATACAATACAATACAAGAAATGAAGAAATACATGAATAGGTCTTGGGGACATCCAACTCGTCTCCTGAACCTCCAAAGTGTCCAGCTAAATGTGAAATTATGCTTAGGTTGACCCGAGCATTATAAGAAAATACCGCCAGGTTCACTCTGCTAAACCAGTATGAGAAATTCAAATCATATGGATATTTATTGTTACTAAACTTTTCAAAAATAATGGTATCTTGAAAGACCGTGTTGCATATAAATACAGATGAGTTTTTTCCTTATGATAGGAAAACCATTTTTATTAGAAAATCTAGTGATATTATAACAACGTCTAGGGTTGAAAATAAATATTTAATATATCCATAATGGTTACATTAATTCCATTCAATAACATATTTAGTATACAACTAAGTCAGGAAGGAACTATTGGAAAATGGGTTCCAACAACGATAGGGTTTTGAGATACCGCCTAGCATAGTACACTTATAGATAAAATGCACCAAGGTCACAAACCTTGCAACGCTTGCATGACAAGACCAGCCTACCTCTATATTGGATCTTACCAAATTGATCATCACATCGGTGCCAACTTGACATACCATTTCCATGGCTATAATCATACAAAATCCATTAATAAATATCAATCTGAATACAAGTGATGAACTTACCTTAATGTAAGCGAACCACTAGCATTGCGGTATATCCCCTATTTTAGTGATTACCAGGCTTGAGGCTATGTTTTGCCTTTTTAGCAAATTCCACTTGAAATGCTAACAATGTCCTCCAAGCAATAATGCAATGCCAACAACCATCCTTAAAAAAATTTAGGATATGAAAAAATTAAAGGTGCTACTTCTACTACATCCTACTGGTAATCACCCTCAGGATTAGTAGCAAGTAGCCATAACACTTCAAATAACTCCATCTTCGATTTCCATCATCTTCAAAATGTGCCAATTCGAACTCTTATGTCTGTTTGAAGAAGTTTTCGGATAATTTTGCTTATCTGATCCCGATCTCTTCGAACCAACACTCGATAGTTTAAAACTAGTGAAGATTTGATAATCGGTTATTTAACTATCAAATAAGCAAATAATCTAATCAGAGATTTAACAAAGCATGATTAGGAACATAAGCAACCACTAAGCCTCTTTAATTAATGCTTTCATTAATTAAAACCATTTTAAATACTTGTATCAAAATACTTTTACAAAGATATACATATGTATACTACTCATTCACTATTCATTTATATTCTTACAATGCTTGGAAAACTATCCATATACTTATCTCACCGGTATAAGTACATTCATAAAACACTACACTTTAAATACTTAAAAAATGTAACCATATACTTATCTCAATGGTAAACGTATACTCACAAAAAATTTGTGAAAGATCCCATATTTCAAAAGCATACTTAAATAGGTCAAAAATAAATGTCATTTAAAAACAATGTTTACTATAAACCCAAACAAATTTCTGTTGGTGTAAGTAAATAGATCGTATGGAAATTAGACCAAATATACTCGCCCCTACTTTCTAATTCCAAAACTCGTAACATCCTAGATTAATAACGAAGTCAAACAAGTTACAGAACTATCCTTGCTTTAACATACATTCTTAATTCTCATGGACAGAGATAAGTTTCCCTACCTCGAAATTTTGTGTTAAGTATGAAAAGAATACTATCCATACACCATAAATTATAAATATTATTTATTGAAATCAAATCCCATCCCTTTTATAAAATTCCTTTTATAAATCTCTTTTCTATTCATAAAACTCCTTTTATAAATCTCCTTTCTATTTATAAAACTCCTTTATAAATCTTTGATTTTAAATCTTATATACTTATCACCAATCTTTGATTGAGATGTTACTATAAATTCACAGATGTGATTTATTATTCCAATTTATCCAAATGATATAACTTCTGTTTAAAAAAATATCATTATAATCTGTTCTTTTATTTATAAAATACCATTAATAATCTATCTTTCCATACACACTTTATATAAATCATTTTACCAATATTTATTCCAAAAATATTTCTATCTTCATTTTAAACAGAATTACTTTATTATAAAAGATAAACCCTCCTTTTCCTTTCTGTTATTATATTAACTTTTCTGCAAAGTAAATATTTCCCTAAAATACTTTTAAAACATTTCTTTATAAATTAGAAGAGATAACAAAAAGGTTGAAATAAAATAGAGAAGTTCCAAAAAACCATTTCTAAATAACATGCCATTGAAAATTCCAAAACTCACATTTAAAATTATCCTCCAAATCAATACCACTTTCAAATCAAAAAATTGCAAATCATAATATTTTCAAAATACTATAATGGGGCCTAGAGTTACCAATGCGCTTAACAAGTGCTTTCATTGATCTACACTAAAAGAGTTAAACTCTCGCGACATATCAAAGTCACATCCAACAAGGTCAAGCTACCAAGCTTTTGGCATTAAACAATTACAGAAAGCGTATAAATTAAATTAAAATCAACACCCACGAAGAATCCCTTAGATCCCCCTATAAAATTTCCCAAGTTCTTTGTGTTTCATTTTATATTCCATCAGCTTCCAAAAGCGGAAATTTAACAAAACCAAACAAAGAAATCATTCAAGCAAACAAACAGTAATTTATATCAACTCATATATCATATAGTGTTCAGCAAAAGGTGAGTTGACGCACCAAAATTCCAATCATCTTACGCGCTCCTGCACAATCTAATAGAGCGGCATTTAATTTTAGCTCAAAATTCAACTTGCTCCAAACTTGGTGAAATTTGCTCCAGTGCATAGATAACAATCTTGTGAGCATAACGCAAAAGGCAATGTTCGATTTAGACCTCGTATGCAAAAGTTATTGATTTTATAAGATTTTAAGATTAATTAAATTACTTAGTCACTTAATTAGCCACTAATTATCTTTCTTCTCCAAGTATCCCTCCAGATCATGCACGAGATAACTAATACACGAACAACCCCACCATGCAGATCCAACCTCTCCCCTCCGTCTCATCCAATACTTAAGGAAACCACGAATTAGCTTCACCAGGTGCTTCTCTGTGCTTGCCCACCACCACCAACCTGCAAAATCCATGATCGAACACCCATAGCTGAATGTGACATGTTGCTTCAAGTCAGGACAAGCCAAGTCGTGTTGCACTATAGGGCATCGGACCTTTAACCGATGACGCAATATGGTGCACTTCAACATGAGAAATGCATTGCAACCTTCGCCATGGCCTAAATCGCCTTCAATCAACAACGATCTTCGACACTAATTCGGCCATTAACTGACGCACCTCTCCAAGTAGCGCCGCACATGACAATGCTTACATGGATTCGAAGCACTTCCCACTATGAGTTCAGTGGATTCAACGCCATCTGATTCCATTAACTACAACTCTAGGATCAATTGGTTGAAGAGGTGGTAGCTAATTATTTTGGTCTACTGAAGTGAATGAGGAAAAGAGAATGAGGATTGAGAAAAAGGGTTAAGTATGAGGGTTATTTATAGTGAAATATATATTATATTTTAATTTTCTTAAATAAATCGCTATGCATTTCAAGGTCGCACTACCACATAGGTTAATTGCAGTGAAACTCGTCGTCATGCATCACCTTATTATTCTGGTTTCAATGGCACTAGTTTCGTCAAAATATAAGACAGTGTCCCGGCATGATAATTTCACGCGTTTCGAGGCCATTTATAGAAAAAACCATTTTTGGTGTCATTATCGATATTTATTTGAACTATTTATTTTTATAAATATTTTTCTATAACAATTTCACTATTATTATATATTGAATAAAAGAGTTATTAAGTTTTTAGAAGTCAATTATTTGAATATTCAAAATGAAAACGATAAAATTCCGGGTCGTTACATCCTTCTCCCATTAAGAGAATTTCTTCCACAGAATTACCAAAGAAAGAAAATGTCATCACCTTGATGTTACAAAAAGATTGGCAGCACCTTCTTTGTGCTGTTTGGTCCCGAAAAAAAATCACAACATCGATATAAGCTCATATCTAGGACATTCCATATCTGGAGACAAACAACAACAATATATACATACAATATACCTTATAAAGTGTGTATGTCACACGGAAAATACACTCGTTAAGCATAATTAACTGCACTCATGAAACCAAAAGCAACAAGTTAACCTTTGCTTCCATATACCTGTATTTCACTTGCACAATCCAAAAGAGAGTTGAACATGGAAAAGGAAAAAACCCAACAACTTATTCATCATATCATGAATCTAATCCTGCTAAATCATATATAACAATCATCTCACATAAGCATGCCATATCAAACCATGTAACTTGCGTTTCTAATGTAAGAAGCATACAACTACATTAAAACCTGTACGATGTACATATGTCATCCGTGCACAATATCAAATCCAATTATTTTCTCGATCACATAAACATCATTTCCAAACTAACATCGCTCACTCAACTTTCCTAGTGCGGACTATGATCAGGATCTTTGATTAGAAAACTTTGTTCTACTTGCATCATCCCATACTATGATAGAAAACTTCAGAATTGTGTTAAGTGTTTGCCATTAAGAATCGTTTGAAAAATCCTTATTCGATTGGTGTAAATCGCCTCGAAATCATATACTCGAATTTGGATCAAGAACTTATGCAAATAAAATGATCAATGTACAACTTACGTATTTATTCCATTAGTTTCTTCTACACCAATTCTTTTTACTTCCCAAAATTATATATGAAAACATGTCAAAAAGCATAACTTAAGTTTTTAACTTATATAATACTCTACTATATCCTGAGAGTATATACAACTATCTGATTTAATCTTTTTATATTTTCCTTTTCCTTAAATTCAGATGCAAACCAAAATAAATAATCTAGGTCTTAAGCTGAGTCGACCTCACAACCTCTTTGCTCATTCGATCTGGTAAGTAGATAAGAAGAGTAGGATGCTGGTATCCAACAGTCCTAGAGTCTACTCTTCCTTAGACCCTCCAAGGTAAAAATGTTTATTAGTCGGCCTAATAACATCAACTAGTTTACATAACTTAAAAGTTAAAACAAAAGACACTGTTTTAATAAAACAAACTTAACCCATCGAAAATATACGTATAGATCGAGTAACCCCAAAATGATACCAAGGAACTAGCTACCAAGTAGTATCACACATCCCCTTACTAATAATGGTAATACATAAGAGAAATGTTTACCATCTGAACAAATCTCCTACCTATTTTGAGTCACGTTCGAGCCACTCAAACTAGTTAACATAAAAATACCTTTCCTTCTTTTCAAATTCTCTTTTCGAAACAATATGATATATATAAAATATTTTTTAGCGCTTTATTTACTAGTTTTTTTTAGGTTTGTTTGGATTCGAATTCGATTGTATAATGGTAAAGAGAATAATTTATTAAGTGCACTACAACATTCACCTAAGCAAGCATTCGATCATTAGTTAGAAAATTTATTCAGATTATCATAACATAAATCAAAACAATTTTCCCAAACTATCCAAAGAAATTGTATCTTACTCAAAATTCTCTTTGAAATATTTATGCTTATAATACATTTAAGTAGTACCATTATTACTCTCCCAAAAATCATTTGAAATCTATTCCGAAGAGACCAGAACTTAAATTATCAATCTCCTCTTTATTTTATAAGAAACATCTTATAAACCACATTTATAAAATTATCTTTGTATAATGACTTGCTTTATTATAGCAACCCTTTATTACAACATTACTACCACATACCCTATGGTCAAACTATGAAAATAAATTCATAAGGTTTTCGTATTTAATCTAACCAATAAATGCTCCTAAATTAGCTAAGCACAACAATCAATAAACAGTAGCCAATGCTCCTAACTGGACAAGCATGACTAATCAAACAATAAATCTATATATAATGAGGAAACCTCAAAATAAAGCTTTTGAAATGCCCATAATGCCATTTAAAATTGTGCTATAACATAATGGTATTTTTGTCATTTAATTTACCACGTTCTTACTTTTATACACTTCTCGAACATGTTTCTTTCCCTAACCCTATGTTGCATCATTTAACAAATCTACATCAAAAATAAAATTGTCCCTAACATAACCCTATGAGATGCAATCGATCAAATTCCTTTGTCACACCCCTATCATATTCCTCTCTTCACTACAATGAAGATCCAAGAGGTGTACAAATTAAGTTTTTTTAGGGAAGAAACACGATCCAAGAGTTGAGAGGTAGCAATGCTTTCATTGCTAATTAATTAAAATTTCGAGCGATGATTTGATAATTTCTTTGCAATTGGTTCAGTGTTATTAATTGATTCATAAAAATTTGCATTTAGAGGAATGTGTTTTTCTACAATTGTTCTATAAATTCAATAAAACTCTAGATTTGATACAAAAATATAGATATTTTTTTGCTGGACACATCAAAATGAATTTTTTTTATTCTTCTAATGTTGTTTTGAGTTTTGTTGATTTTGATTTGATAAAGCTATGACATGCACCTACTGATGAAGTGGCTATCATTTGGTAATTGCCATAATAGTATTAGCATGCAAGGTTACAAATCATGTTACTATTTCTGTCATTATCCATTATACCGGTATTAATTCATGCTTCAAATTTCATTCATTTGAATCATATATTTTTCATTCTTATTATGCATCGAGGATGACCCTAAGAAACACGTATTTGAATCATGATTCTTCTTCTGAAAGGAAACATTATTTTAACATATATTTCACCAACTTACTCAAATGTGCACTTTGGGACATTGTTTATTCTAATGATTATTTCTTCATGAGTTATAGTTGACTAAATTGAATAGATGAAGTTGCATACTTTTACCGGACATGATCCATGATATCCTATAACAATCCATAAAAGCATATGTCATTGTATTTGAATATAATCAAATGTTCTATTTAACTTATTTGATTGCCACTACATATATATTATTCCTTATTTTAATGTAGCTTTTATAGGAGCATAACTATTACATCCAAAAGTACAGAGTTTAATTTCTCAAATGTATCCATTTTATATATTATAGCAACTGGCAATAATAGTATTAATTGTAGTTATTGAATTTAATATATTTGATTATATAACGATCCTATCCGATTGAAAGATAATATGTTCTTCAACTCTTAGGATTATTAAGTTTTACATTTCCACTACCAAATGGAGATGTCGATTTTTGGCAAGAGGAAAATAGATTAAAATTTTTATTCAACATCTCAACCACATATGAGTAATTATGCTTTGCATGTATGTATAGGTTGCATGAAAATACAATAGTCAAATGCAATATTGGTCCTATATTTGGTTCATAACTATCTGAGTTCTTGTCACAAAAGTTATTAATGCATTTGAAGAATTAGAGTATGAAAAGGAAGCAAGCCATCACATTAAAGTGTCAGATAAGCAAGAATTTGCCAACTGAAATTCAGTTTTTAATATAGGGAATTGTATAAATATTGAATGTCTTTATTCGTCTATGCATAAAGATTTGTTACTAATTACTATGGTTTGAGTTCTTTGTCTATCCACTTTATCTTATACAAAGAGTGAAATGAATGCAGCTGAGTATGGGAAAAGATCATAAGGCGTGATTTAAGTATATCTTAAAACATAGATTATCATAGTATTGACCCAAAATGGATCAGATAGCTCAAAGACTACAAACAAAGCAGTGCATCACTCCACGAGTAGAAGGAGGACAATGAGTTATCATTTATATCAAATCAGGCGTCAACCATAAATATGTAAAGATCGCTTAAAATTTGAAGAACATGATATATGCCGGTGATGGCATTAATGAGATAATTGTGACCAGAAGTCTATGTCCCCGATGGCTTCAACACCTCTACCGATCTACCAACTTTGTTTCCACTGTTAATAATTATTTATATAGTTTGATGACTCTTTTTGCAGTGGCAAAAAATATGGTGTTCCTACTGAACATACTCTATTTTACTTGTGTTTTATTATTGGTTTTTGATAGGTGTGGTCGCAGATGGATTTTAGGCCAGAGATATGACATTCTGATAACATATTAGGGCCCTAAAAGCATCAAGCCATGGCTGTACATGGTTAATTATACCAAGCAATCTTTTACACATACAATTTTAGAGCTTACCATGACATTATTCATCTGCTCCAAGCACCAGTTCTACGTTGGCTACCACATATATGGCATAATCAAGACTGTGAGATCTTCGTATGAAAGCTCATGGACCATTAAGCACACATGATAACAACCCAAGGATGAAATGACTTGAATCTAAACAAAGGAACATCAATCCGTAGTAGTAGAGTCGGGTCCATAATGTATTTAGAGCCTCTAAAAGGTTCTTTTAAGAGTTATTTAGGTAGGCCACTGTAGAGGTAATTGTCGATCTTGATGGGCTTATTCATCAGAATGGGTGGGCCGAATGAAGGAATTTTGTGCTGGATGTGTTGTATTATGGAAAGCATATAAGTCTTGGGATAAGTAGTGGATATGAAGAATATAGTGAATTAGAGATCGGATTTTCATGTACCGAGGAATGAAAGTGAGCCTTGGGAGTTCGGTGTTGATAGGTTTACTGAAGGGGGTTCTTGCATTTTTAGGAGTTGGGTGTCATTTTAGAGATTACATGTGTGTAGTAATATGTTAATTTTTATTGTCTGCATTAATGTTAAATAAGCTTATATGAAAAGGATAATTAATGTGCATAATGACATATTTACCTGTAAAAAGAAATTAGCTCGCATATTTATTTATGTCAAGTGTTATCTATGCATTTAATAATTATTTCACGATGAACAAATTTTCTTCCTGTTTTCTTTGCATACGTCCAATGGACGTGTCTAACGTACTGGTGATAATAATTGAATATTATTAGTTCCTAACAAAAAAACACATCATAAATAACTATTTCAATTTTTTTGAAAATTATTCTTTTATATATAAAATATAATCCACGGTAAAATTATTTTATTTACCAAATTTCAAAACAATATTGTGTCGGCTTGCCTTATCCAAGTGTTTAGAAACTCCTATCGATAGAGTTATACCTTCCGTATCGACCCGAATTCATAAACCACTCAACATACCAACCAACACAATATAAAACATTTTTATAGTACTAACAAATACGCACTTATATATATAGAGACACACGCTCAAAATCATTCTAGGGTGTTACTAACACTATCTCTAATGAGTCTATCCCACCAAGGCCAAGGTATTCGCTCAACCTAAGCTCCGATACAAATTGTAATGACTTGCCTTTTCGAATCCCAAAAGTTAACACTAATACATCCATGGTATTCATGTGCTGTGCATCCGAGTCTTGGAAAGATAGATTGTTGGGGTGAAAGAATAGAAAAGGCAAAACATAGTCTCATAGCGTGACAAGTAATATATAATATACAAATGATCTTCGCAAAAGGAAACTATAATATACATACATCAATTAGTATAAACTATCATATCATCAGCTTGGACAGTTATAAGAACATGTCCACACAATCATTGATAAATACAATACGGAAATGCTGCAAAAATAAAATACATAACTAGGTCTTGGAGGTATCCAGCTAATCCCTTGATGCTCTAAAGTGTCCAACTAAATTTTGACCTATGCTTCGTGTGATGACCTACCTTTTCAAACCTCGGAGATTGACACAAATACATCCTCGGTATTCACGAGTTGCGAATTCAAGTGCTAGAGAGGCAGATGATCAGGTGTAAAATAAAATAAAGATATAAGAAAGAACAAAATAGATTCTCACACCGCATTTAACAACTTGTAATCATACATATAGATAGTACATACAATCACTCTCAAAATGATATATCAAAGTCATAGCAAGTACTAACACGGCTAGGGACAGTTATAACTGCCTATCCTTACAGGTGCTGGTAGATACTTATACATAATACAGTAGAAATAGAAACAGATAGGTATCTACAATCTCTTATCAGAAACACTTTTTATTTTGAAACCAAACCCCTTTTAGGGAACTCAAAAATTAAATACTCGGTTTTTAACTTCCAAAATTCATGTTTGAAATCATACTACATATATTTTTACATATAATTACTTCAAACGATTTATTTATTAAAACTCGCTACGGGTTCGTTTGGATTAATTTGAACTCATTTCGATCGCACAATGATAAAGAGAATAATTTACTAAGTACCCTATAATGTTCGTTTAAGCAAACATCTGATCATCATTTAGAAGATTATTCATATTACCATAAAATTAATCAAACGATTTCCTACGAATTATCCCAAAAAAATGCATTCTAGTTAAAATTTTACTTCCCAGAATATTTTTACTTTTAAATACTTCCAAAAGTACTACTATTTCATTACTAAAAATCCTTTTGAAATTATTTACTAAAATCTTGAGATTTAGTTTTAAAAATCCTTTTTAAACACATTTGACAAACTAAATTTATTTAAGATTTCCGTTATTTACAAATCATTTCATATTATATAACTCTTCTTTATCATAATAGAATTTTCTCAAATATCTATTCTTTAAAGATAATATATCCTACCATTTAGATTATATTCAACAACTTTTTTTATTAAAGATTAATACTTAGCTCACCATTATTAAAAGGAGAAATTTAACTTAGCATTTTCTCCAAACACCTTATAGTCAAATTGTGAAATTTAATTCACGAGAGGTTCATTTTTAAATCAACGCGATAAATGCTCCTAAATAAACTGGGCATAATTTTACAACTAACAAACAACAGTCAATGCTCTTAGTTTAATTAAGCACAACTAAACAGACAATAGTGATAATAAAAGAATAATATCACAATCAAACACGCTCTATAACTATATAACTTTTTAAAATTATTCCTTTATTATATATATAACATATAATCCTATACAAAATATTTCAATTGCAAAATTTTCAAAAATTCAACATCATGGACATTGGCCTTGTTCGAGTGTTTAGAAATCCCAATCCACACCGTGGCGTCCCATGACTCGGCTAGAATTCATGAAAATTCAATAAATCAATTAACATAATACGTTTTTATAACATTAACAAATAAGCTCTCAAATATATAATTGTAACGACCCAAAATTCGACCGCTTTAAAATATACTATTTAGTGTGACTTTAAATATTAAATATAAAAGGTTTTATGATTCAAACAATATTAGATAGGATTTGAAAAGAGAAGTATACACAAAAATAGTAACATTTTCCTATAACGACAAAAGTGACAAAATGCTGATTTCAGAAAAGTATGTTTTAATGGTTAAATAACTTATCTTAATTAATTTATGAGTGTTTATATTTTTAAATATAATTATACAAATTTATTTTTAAATTTGGTTTACATAAATAAATAGTTTAACTAAAACGTCAAAATGCGAAAAAATTTGTCGTAAAACGACGTTTTGTCGATTAAAAGCTGTCGCAACGTCGTCGCACTTGTATTTTCTTATATAAGAACATATATTCAAATAGTGTAAGTATTAATTAATTCACTAAACATGTTTACTTTTACTAAATAAGGTTAGAAAACTTTTAGAAGTCATTAAGAAAAGTAAGTAAGAATTAACAAAAGTAAGTAAGAAAAGTCAAAAGTAAACACCAAATCAATATCACATCAAAAGCCAACATAATTATATTTTACTTAGCTTAGTTCTTAAGGGATTAAGATATAAAGTAAAGATGTGAAAAATGATGTTAAGTATTGAAAAAGTGAAGATTGCTTTAGGTTGAAGCAAGGTTGATTTGGTAATTTGGTAAGAGTTTACTTTGGTAAATTACCACTTTCTTTCTTTTTCCATAAATATCCACCTCCTTCTTCACTTTCATTCACATTTTTTATTCTTCTTTTCTCAAGCTTCTTTATCTTCTTCCTCTTCTATTTAATGGCTTCCAAGCCAAAGAAAAAATTAGAAAGAAATAATGTCAAAATATTTATAAAATATTCAAAAGAAATCAATGTCCATTCTCTTCAAATCAAACTCCTCTTTTCTCCATATTTTACCTCTTTTTATCTCGGCCATAACTTAATCAAAAAAAAACCAAAATGCAAAATACTTTTTTCCAAATCATGCATTTTTCCAGTGCTACAATGTTGACTACCTTATCCTATTATAAATATAATTATGTCAAAATTCCACTTCTTTCCAGTGCATTTTCTGACCCAGTTTTTAAACCAGAAAATAGGTCATTTTGTTCTGCTCATAACTTGATCATAGCAGAACCAAATTAAGAAATTATTTTTTTAAAATCATATGAAATTCTAGTGACTACAACTTTTATGTTTATCACTCTTTCCATTTTTTAGTTTTTCTATACTTGAAAGTCAATTCTTTGAAGTGCATTTTCGGGCTTCAATTTTGTCAATCCGACAATACCTCTTCTTCATTCTATCATATCTCCCCCAAAACTACATGGATTCAAGTGATTATTTTTTTTAAACTAAAGAGAAAAGAATTTTCAACAACTTCTTAGTTAGCAAGATTTTTAAATTTTGAGAGTAATGGAGTCAAAAGCAAGAAAGAAGATGACCTATTTTCGGATCTAAATCTTGGGAATTCAAGTTCAAAGCTCTACCGCTTCTTCTCTATATTTTCGGCCAAGCTATTGGAAGGGAGAGAGTATTGTTTTCTAGTGTTTAATGGAATATGAATTAATTAGTGAAGTGTTGGTTGATTATAATGTTGGTAGGAAGTTAATCGCTTTGGTTTATAATGAGAAACTCTATTTAGCATCTCTATTTATATATATATACATGGTTGATGTTGTGTTATGATTGCTATGGATGCTCATATATGCTTTGATCATCAAGTATTAATTGTTTGATATGATTATGAAATTATTTTACCAAGTCATGTTAATACACGTCGATAAGCACAAAGGAAAGCACTTTCCTTTTGAAAATGAAATGGTGTATATGGAATGCTTAAACCTTTTGGAAATAGTTTTAAAATGAGTTAGAAATGTTTTATAAATATTTAAATATGTATAAAGAAATAAAAGAAGAAAATCAAGATTGTTATCTTATATATTTTAAATATGTCCAAAACAATTTTCCAGAAAAATCGCGGTTTTGCAATAAAGTGACCAAAGTTTAAAATTGATATTTTAAATGCTTTAAAAATATGAAATAAATCCTAAAAATCTTTTAAAATATATTAAAAGAGATTTAACTTGAAAATATGGATTTCCAAAATAACATAAAAGTCGTTTTGAAGAATATAGCTTTTAGAACGCTATTTGCAAACACTTTTTGCGGCAGTTTAAAATAACTTTTGAAACGCAGATTTAAACTTAAAAATTCTTTCCTATATATTTTGTGAATGATTTTAAAGGAATAATTAAGTAATGTAAAGATGATTTGGAAGTTTTAATAAGATTTCGAATAAATTGTTAAGATGAAATGTTTATACCACTTAAACAAAAAGTGAAGAAGATTGTATATAATAACAAACTGAGTAATGCGGAAACGACAAGTACATTTGTCCCGACTGTGAGATCTGAGAAGATAAAATAAGGTGTTTAACTAAGGTTAGGAATGGAGCAACCAGTGCCCTGAACTTACCTGGCCTATATTTTCTCTTCTTAGGCGAGGTGTGGAACATATCGAAAGGAAAGCGCAGATGCTCTAAAAGATCATAACTAAGTTTTTTCTACGATAAAAGAAAAGAAATAAATTCTTTGAATTTATTATAAATGGTCTATATATAAGATTTATTAATTTGATATTTTATAAATAAAAGACATGGAATTATAAAAGTGTTTTATAAATATTAGAAATGGGATTGTAATCAAATTTATATATGGGTTTACAATTAAAACTTAGAAAAGAATTTATAATGGATTTTATAAATAATAAGAATTGAAAGGAATGAATTTGTAAATAAGAGTTTTATAAGTAATTAAGTTATAATTGGATTTTGACTTATAAGTGAGATATAAATGGAATTTGTTAGTAAAGAAATTTTGTATATGGAAGTTTATAAAATATAAATGGAATTTACAAACACCGTTATGTAAATCTGAAATCAATTTAACTTGATAAGTTAAATGTGAAAGTTTATTAAAGGAATTATATTCGTGATTTTGAATAGTGAATAATCCTTTAAATTAAATGGATGTTTTGGAAAGTGATATTATAAAAATAAAATATTTCCCCTAAGTTAAAAGTTAAGAGAGAAAATCTTTGATTAAGATTTAATGAATGATTTGGAAAGGTTTTCCTAAGTAAAAGAGAAAATGATTTAGAATTATTCCAAGATTTAAGAAAGGTTTAAATAAACCAAATGATTTGATAAATGAGGCTTAATGATTTCTTATACTCTTCAAAAGAAAATGGAATAAATCGAAAAGAATATATCTAACAAAGATGTTTTATAAAAGATGAAGTAATTGATTGATGTTTGATATCCCCATATAAACTTAGCATTTTTAAATCGATAATTGGCTTCAAAGGAACCGGGGTCGGATTTGGATAATTCCTATCCGAAAACCATTTCGATGCAATGTATACGTTCGAACGTGAAGACATGTTGAAGATGATGACTATTGAATACCGTGGATCTTTATAGCATGAGGACTGCTTGTTGATTTGCTCGGGGTCGTACCCATTATAGAGTTATATATGGCAGTGGTCTCCTCGTTGTGGAGATTTTTCAGATTGTAAGGACTACTCGCTACTAGTGGTAGTAGGAGAGTGCCTTCGGTTTATCCTATTCCTGGACAACTTGTATGGACGTTTGTCTGACATTGCATTTCTGAAGATTACGTACATTGGTTTTTACAAAAGTACATCAGTGGTGGCGGAGAAGGCAACTTCTCTTAGCTTAACACCATCCTAGAGACGTACGAGCTCAAGCGTTGTATTTTTGTGGAAGGCAATTAGTACTCAATGGAAATGGCAATGTGGCATTCAAAGATATGATATATGCTTTGTGAAAAGGTAATCGTAGCCTCAAGCCTCATCAAACTGGAAATGACTGAAACAGGATTAGATGCTGTAAGGCTAAGTGGGTCATTCCCAATTAGGGTATGATCATCCCCTTCTAGATATATTTCTTCTCGCTATAACATTCGGGATGTAAATTAATGTGGCGTATGGAAAACGAGCGTTCGGTTAAAGGTCGGTAATGACTGGGGGATGATATATTCGGTACTATCTAGTTACAGAAATAGACCAGTCTTGTGTTGGTAGAGGTTCCTTTGTGACGGTCCTAGGGATATCCATCTAGAGGTGTACCCATCGGAAGGTAGATCCGTTGCCTAATCATTTGTATTAAAATCCATTCTCCAATAAAAACCTACGGTTTTGTTTGTATTGGCGTAATGAATAGCCTCAAAATGCTATATAGGTAACCATTTTGGATAAGATTAATAAGTTTATTTGCAAATGTTTTCAAAGAGATGTCGTTCGAAATAATATCAAATGTTTTGATATAAAAGTGTTTTAGTAATCATAAGGTGAAAACTCGTCCATGTTTATGTGTGGGCGTGGTCGTATGAGATACTCTTTATTTTCAAAGGATTTATAAAAGGCTAATATATGACACTGTCATTTATTATTGAGTTTTTCTCATGATGGTTTATCAAGCCTGATCTGGGTATTTTCAATACTCGGGTCAGATCCGAGTAGTTTCAGGTTAATCGAAGACGGTTGGAGTTTCCAGAGGAGAGCTGGAGATATTCATTATTTCCTGGAGATTTGACCAGGCAACTTAGTACTCGGCATACCCTCAATCGGCATCTATTTACGTCCATCATTTAGAAACGTCCGGCGTCCAGGGAACGCTCGGCATCCAGGAGCGCTCGGCCAAAAACATCGCTCGGCCAAAGGCATCATTCGGCCAAAGGACATCCGGCATCTCTAGGCGTTCGACATGGTAGAGTCGTCCGGCATCAAGTGCTTTGTTCGGCATTAGATAGCACTCGGCATCAAGCGCCTCCTTCGGCATTGGATAGCGCTCGGCATCAAGCGCCTCGTTCGGCCTACACCCCTCACTCAACACCACATCCCGTCCGGCACATACCTCGTTCGGCCGTCACCTACCGTTCGTCATCCAGAATCGTTCGGCACCAAGGGGTGTTCGGCATATAGAGCGTCCGGCCTCATTTTGTTCGGTATAAAGATGGAGGTTCAGCACTTGGCTGTTCGGCATGTTTGGATCGGCACACAGGGCTCATTCCATTTGGACCAAGATATTTAGATACCAAGCCCACCAGGGAGTCCAACCCATTTTTGTCTATAAATAGAGGGACAGGGGCACAGTAAAAGGGGATCTTTTTTGGAGAACACTAGGGAAACTCTGTCATTCTTTATACTCTCCTCTTTTTGGTTCAAACTTGTACTCAAGCGATTTATTTACGGATTGTATCTGTATTCAAGTGATTGAGAAAGCAATAAAGATTAAACTCAAAGTGGACATAGACAGTTACGCTGAACCACTATAAATCCGGTGTTCTCGTTTTCATTGTTCTTTTGGCATTGAATTACACTATTTTTTTGTTTTAATTTATTTCCTTCATTAATCTCTCTACATAACTCTACTCAAGGGTGTTAGTGACCAATTTTGGTGCTAACATTTTGGTGCTTTCACTGAGAATGGAATTCTCAGGCTGTTCGGATATGCTTTGTAGCTACTGGATTGTATAAATCCCCCGAAAGAGATCCAAAATCATTGACAAGGCCTCTGTTGATTCTACTCAGAGTTACAACCAACAACTCTACCATGGGGAGACCACGAACCAGATCGGCCTCTCATAATGCAAATGTCCATGAAACTGCTAGCATACAACAAGTTGGACCTGGAAATCAGCAAACAACCAGAGGTGCAGGGCCCTCCACCCAAATCCAAGTGGAAGTCATTTTCCGAACGAAGTTCAATGTTTTGATAAGAGAACTCAAGGAAAGTAGAAGGTAGCTTGCTGAATAGATTCAAGCCAAGACTAACCTCATGACTCAGCTCGCTCAACAGCAGCGCCAGAATGCTGGAGGTAACCCTGCCCCTTATCCTGAATCTGATAGCTCAACCTCAGCTGACGAACCTCCTAGGCGTAGACGCTGTAAGGATGAAGGTGCACAAGCAGGCGTTGGGAATCAAGCCCGCGAAGAGACCGGACACCCGAATCTCTAAGACCCAAATCAGGCGGGATATCAACTCGCACGGTCCCGTGGAACGGAACCCAACCTTCCATCCTCCATACAAGCTCCGGACTTAATAGCTATGGTCAGGCAGTTGATGAGAGAAAACCAAGGCTTGACCAATGAAGATTGGGGAGTGACCAGAAGCCATACCCCCTTTACGGATGGTATCCTGTAGGCTGAGTACCCCAAGAAGTTCAATATGCCAACTATCCCAGCCTATGAGGGGAAGACTGACCCCACGCAGCATGTGATGAGGTATGGATGGATGATGGATTCTGCAAGAGCTAATGATGCAACCAAGTGTAGGTTCTTCCTAATCACTCTGTCTAGAATCGCCACCATGTGGTATACTCGACTTCCCCCGCGATCTATATCCAGCTTTGACGAACTGGCAATGAAATTCATAGAGTAGTTCAGAATACACACCACTCGTCCAAAGGATATGATGTCCTTATAGAGCGTAATCTAAGCTCCGGGAGAGTCATTGAAAGCATACTTGCAGAGATTTCATGTTGCTGCTACCGAAGTGAGCAATCCAAACGACCATGCAATTTTGATGGAGGTAATACGTGGAGTGGATCCGGACTCTGAATTTGGAGATTGGTTGGCAAGAAAGCCCCCAGCCACGTTGGAGCATTTTTATTCGAAAGCTCATCAGTTCATAAGAAGGGAAGAAGCTCGATGGACAAGGTGAGACAAGGCACCAGGGCCAGCTTAGGAGACTAAGAGAAGTAACGTCACCATGAAGCAAACAGGCGATAATTCGGGAAAGACTCAAGTCAACGTCCAAAACAAGCCTGGGCAGTCTAAAGGATCTAGAGGTGGAAATCCTGGAAAGAAAAGAGAGACGGGGAAATGGAAGTCAAGGATCCCGACCTATAATGAATACACCCCGCTCAACGCATCTCTTGAGAACATCTATTTGTCAACTTGCAACACTTTTCAATATAGAAAACCACGACCAAAAGAATCAACGGAGGAACAGAAGCGAACTGGAAAGTATTGTCGCTTTCACGAGTCTTATGGGCACAACACAGAGGAGTGTAGACACCTCTATGACGCTATAGAAAAGTTGATTAGACAGAAGAAGCTGTAGGAGTTTGTCAAAGACCCACAAGACGGAAGACAAGAGATATCGGACCCCGGACGCGGGCCAGCTCCACGCCAACCAGAACAACGTGCTCGAACTGTGGGTAGATTGGTTATCAACATGATTGCTGGCGGACCTCAGCATGCGAATAAGAATTGGCTGGAGATGGAGCGATATGCTAACTCTTTAAGACATGCGGAGTATGAGTATTGCTCGAATGTGGAGGATGGGACTCCTGCAAAGCAACTGCGCATGATGGATGATGATATCGTATTCAGGAGCAGAGATGCGGAAAAGGTGGAGGCTCCTACCATCGACCCGATGGTCATATCTGCGACAATCGGGCCGACATTCATAAAGAGAATTCTAATTGATTGCGGACATTCCGTAAACATCATCTTCAAGAAAGCATACGACCAAATGAAGCTGGAGACCAAGGATTTGAAACCGTCTAAACCTAAAATCCACAGCTTTGACGGCGCAGCAACGAATGCAGTGGGATATGTGGAGTTACCAGTTGAACTGGGCAAAGCGAGCGTATGAGGGTGCGAATCCTATCATTCATAGTGTTGGATGTCGACTCTCCATATAACGTATTTCTAGGACGTCCAGCCCTGGCAGAATTCAGGGCATCATTGGCCTCTTGGTGTTTGACATTAAAATTTCCCACAGACAGTGGTGTTGGAGTGGTGCACAGCGATCAGGCGACCGGACGTGCCTGCATGTGCCTAAGCTGAGAGAGGCTCGGCGTAGAGAGAAAGGAAAGGTTGCGGACCGCTCCATCCGCAGCCGGAATGCTGATGATTGACAAGTAGCGCCCGAGCTCTGGCTCGGGTAACATTCTCGGATCTATAGAGACATAGATCCGAGAGACGATGATGGGGAACCGAGGGAAACAAATGCAGCCCCGGCTGAACTAACCGTTGACATCCCAGTTAGCCGGAGCGACCCATCACGAGTTCTTAAAATTGGGTCGCAACTCGACCCTTTGGCCGTTGAGAGCCTTACTGATTTCCTCCGAGCGAATCTTGACGTTTTCGCCTGGACACATTTTGATATGTGCGGGATTTCTCCTGCGATTGCGAGTCATATGTTGAACGTAGACCCGAAACATGTACCTGTGAAACAAAAAAGGAGAGGCATGGACCTGGAGAGGTCTGCGGCTCTCAAAGAGGAGGTGGACAAACTCAAAGCCAACGGGTTCGTCCTCGACGCCCTCTACCCTGAATGGGTATCTAACCCGGTGCTAGTGAAGAAGGCAAATGGAAAATGGAGGACCTGTGTTGATTATTCTGATTTAAACAAAGCATGCCGTAAGGATAGTTTCCCGTTGCCTAGGATTGAGCAGCTGGTCGACTCAATTGTCGAACATGAGCTATTATCATTTATGGATGCGTACTCTGGATACAATCAAATCCCAATGCACCTCCCAGACCAAGAACACACCAGTTTCGTCACGAACATGGGATTGTGCTGCTATGTAGTAATGCCATTTGGATTGAAGAACACAGGAGCAACTTATCAACGCCTGGTGAATCGAATGTTCAAAGATCATATTGGTAAAACAATGGAAGTCTATGTGGATGACATGCTCGTGAAGTCACGGCAGTCAAACGACCACATCCGAGACTTGGTGGAGATGTTTGACATACTCAGGCATTATGGAATGAAGATCCACCCGTTGAAGTGTTCGTTCGGCGTAGCATTAGGAAAGTTTCTGGGATTCATTGTGAATGCCCGGGGAATCGAGGCTAACCCAGAGAAGATTCAGGCTATCCGAGATATACAAGTGCCCAGAACCATAAAACAGGTACATAGCTTGAATGGAAAGGTGGCCGCGCTGAGCCGATTCATATCCAGGGCCACAGGCAAGTGTATTCCTTTCTTCGATGTCATAAAGAGAGGAAAGTGGAATTTTGAGTGGACATCCGACTGTGAGGAAGCATTCCGGTCTCTTGTAAGGCACTTGGAAAGTCCCCCGATATTATCAAAACCAATAGACCATGAAATGTTGTACGTATACTTGGCTGTATCCCAACACACTATAAGCACAACCCTGGTTCGCGAGGAAGACCGGGTCCAAAAGCCCGTTTACTATGTTAGTAAATGCTTGACGGGGGCAGAAAGAAATTATCCAAAGATTGAAAAATTAGCCTATTGCTTGGTGATTGCAGCACGCAAGCTTCGCTCATATTTTCAGGCACACTCAATCAGTGTTTATGCTGATCAGCCTTTGCGACAGGTACTCCAACGACCGGAAACTTCCGAAAGGATGCTAAAATGGAATATTGAGCTAAGTCAGTTCGACATCACCTACCTGTCGCGAAGGTACATAAAGGGACAGACACTAGCTGATTTCATTGCTGAATGCACTACGACAGACGAATTAAACGATCATAATGTCATACCTCCCGTTCGCTGGAAGATGTACACCGATGGGGCATCTAACGACCGTTGTTCGGGGGTTGGCATAGTTCTCGTAACTCCTGAAAACCAATCGGTCTGCTACGCTTTGAAGCTCGAGTTCACAGCAACGAATAACGAAGCCGAATATGAAGCGTTGATCGCCGGCTTGAAACTTATCAAAGAACTGGGAGTAAAATCGGTTGAAATCTTCAGCAACTCGCAGCTGGTGGTGTACCAAGTGCGAGGTGACTACCAAGCAAAGGGGCAGAGACTTACCCCATATTTGGTTCAAGTTCAGAAGCTGCTAGCGAATCTCGAGTACTATGATATTTCACATGTCCTACGTGAGCAAAACAGAGCAGCCGACTCGTTGGCAAAATTCGCAAGCACAGGCGACGCACAACAAATGGTGTATTTCCTGTTGAGACCCTCTATGCTCTGAGTATACATATTATGGAGGTAGATTTCATGTTGGAAACAGAAATCGAGAAGGAATCGTGGATGATCTCAATCAAGCAGTACTTGCTATTCGAGATCTTGCCCAAAGAAAGGAGCGAAAGACGACAAGTCCTTCGTAAGGCTTCTCGTTATATAATACAGGATTGAATAATGTGTCGAAGGGGATTCTCGACCCCACTACTCCGATGCATTGCCCATGATGAGATAAAACGAGTCCTGGAGGAAGTCCATGAAGGAGAGTGCGGCGACCATACTAGGGGGCAGACACTAGTAAAGAAGATCCTCCGTTATGGATACTACTGGCCAACTGTGAATCGGGATGCTGCAAATTATGTGAGAATATGTGACAAATGCTATATATATGCTAAAATCCTGAGAGCATCGCCGACGGAACTCACGCAAATGGTTAGTCTCTGGCCATTTGCAATGTGAGGAATTGACTTAGTTGGTTCTTTACCCATAGCCAAAGGTGAAGCAAAATATGTAATAGTTGCGGTCGACTACTTCACCAAATGGGCAGAAGCAGAGCCTCTGGCCACAATAACCACCAAGAAGGTTATTAATTTCGTCATACGAAATATCATATGCCGCTTCGGCCTTCCACGAACCATCATTACAGACAATGGGACTCAATTCGAAAGCAAGGAGTTCAAAGAATTTTGTCAAAATATGGCATTGAAAAGAAGTTCGTAGTGGTTGCTCATCCGAAGGCCTATGGACAAGTGGAAGCCATAAATAAGATAATCAAGTCCATATTGAAAAAACGTCTGGAAAAGGCTAGGGGCGGGTGGGTAGATGAACTTCCAACAGCACTTTGGGCCTACAGGACCACCCGCAAGACCGCGGCTGGCCACACTCCATTCGCGTTGGCATATGGCACGGAAGCTGTCATACCTGTGGAACTTGAAGTCCCATCACATCGGGTAACTTATTACGACCCCGAGTCGAACCAAAATCTTTTATTGGAATCATTGGACTTCATTGATGAAAATCGCGAAGAAGCCAATTTGAGAATGGCCGCATACAGACATAGAGTCGCTAAATACTATAACGAGAAGGTCCGACATGGAATTTTTAATGTGGGAGACCTCGTTTTGAAACGAGTTTTCCCGATCCCGTCTCATATGAATCCCGCATGGGAAGGTCCATACGTCGTCGTACAGAAGCTTGGAGAAGGAACTTTCAATCTAGCGACCGTCGATGGTGCGACACTCCCCCGAGCATGGAACAACGAGCACTTGCTGCATTATTATACTTAGTCTATTTCTTTCATGTATCAGTTGCACTTATTTCTAGTATGCTTTTATTTCTAATTCTTGGCATGTAATAAGGCAATTTAGCTTGCTCTCATTAATAAAGGCTTGAAGCCATCTTTTCCATGAATTACTAGTGTCTCTACAAATGATGATCCTATGACGGGCGAAAAAAATTATGTTATTCCGGCTAACGTACGAACGCGCACGGATACTTAAAATCTCCAAGTCCCCGGAGTGCGGACTGGAGTACTCTAAGTTCTCGTAGCGCGGACTCAAGTATAAAAGACTTAAAACCTCCAAGTCCCCTGAGTGCGGACTGGACGCGGACTCGAGTATAAACGACTTAAAATCTCCCAGTCCCAGGAGTGCGGACTGGAGTACTCTAAGTCCCCGGAGCGCGGACTCGAGTATAAACGAATTAAAATCTCCAGGTCCCCGGAGTGCGGACTGGAGTACTCTAAGTCCCCGGAGCGCGGACTCGAGTATAAACGATTTAAAATCTCCAGGTCGCCGGAGTGCGGACTTGAGTACTCTAAGTCCCTGGAGCGCGGACTCGACTATAAATGACTTAAAATCTCCAAGTCGTCGGAGTGCGGACTGGAGTACTCTAAGTCCCCGGAGCGTGGACTTGACTATAAACGACTTAAAATCTCTAAGTCCCCGAAGTGCACACGGAGCACGGACTCGAGTATAAACGACTTAAAATTTCCAAGTCCCCGGAGTGCGGTCTGGAGTACTCTAAGTCCCCGGAGCATGGACTTGAGTATAAACGACTTAAAATCTCCAGGTCCCCGGAGTGCGGACTGGAGTAATCTAAGTCCCCGGAGCGTGGACTTGAGTATAAAAGACTTAAAATCTCCAAGTCCGCGGAGTGCGGACTGTAGTACTCTAAGTCCCCAGAGCGCGGACTCGAGTATAAATGATTTAAAATCTCCAAGTCCCCGCAGTGCGGACTGGAGTACTCTAAGTCCCCAGAGCGCGGACTCGAGTATAAACGACTTAAAATCTCCAGGTCCTCGGAGTACGGACTGGAGTACTCTAAGTCCCTGGAGCACGGACTGGAGTATAAACAATTTAAAATCTCCAAGTCCCCGGAGTGCGGACTGGAGTACTCTAAGTCCCCGGAGTGCGGACTCGAGTATAAACGACTTAAAATCTCCAAGTCCCCGGAGTATGGACTGGAGTACTCTAAGTCCCCGAAGCGCGGACTCGAGTATAAATGACTTAAAATCTCCAGGTCCCGGGAGTGCGGACTGGAATACTCTAAGTCCACGGAGCACGGACTCAAGCATAAACGACTTAAATGACCAGGTCCGCTGAAGACGGACTGGATACAAATGACTTGAAGATATCGAGCCTTCAGCGTGCGTACTAGAAAATATTCTAAGTGCTTGGGGAGCGGAAGAAAAAACATATAGTTCTCAAAGAATTTCCGAGCTATATGAAGATGAACCGAGAGGTCTATTATATTCACAACAGCTTGGATTTGAATCACAATCACAAGAAAAATTGAACGACAAGAGCCATGGAAAGACAGAAAAACTAAGTTTTATTCATCAAAGATAAGTTTCCATTACAACTCCTTTGAAGCTCGGGATCAAAAGTTTATTTACACAAACTAAGAAAATAAAAGTACCTACCTAATCTAAACTAGCTCTCGTTGAACGAAAGTAATGATTATTTCTTATGCTTCTTCGCCTTCTTCGCCTTCGTTGTCTTCTCAGATGACCCCTCTCCTCCGCGTTTACCCTTGGTACCCTTCTTTGATGGAGGAGTGATAGCCGGAGAAGTTTGAGGGACATCCACGGGTTTAGACCTGCCAAGGAGAATGATCTTCAGCGGCTTATTCAACGGATCGTCGAGGTCCACGGCTTGAGGTTCGACCTTGGTCTTGGTCGTTTCTCTTTTCTCTTTCTCTAACCTCTCCTTCATACTCAGCTCAGACGTGTGTTTGGAGGCGCCTGTGATCTCTACTTCATAACTCCCCTCGATGGGAGAAGAAGTCTAAGATTTGTCTTCATCTAGCGCCCCAATCACCTGAGCATCTGTCCCGGGAGCTTCTCCTGCCTGACTAGCCTCACCTATCTTCTCCTCCACCTCCTTAGCGGCATCGCTCCTTGGAGTGGGCCCAGGATCAGAACGACCTGCGTGAAAGCATGGAAAACAAGCATTAGAATACAATAGTCCCAGGATGACGACATTTGGAATCTCAAAGTGAAGAGTTATCTACCAGCTTTCGGCAGGCTCTCAGCCGTCAAGGGGGTCTCACCCTCCGGAATAGGGGACATAATATGGACACCAAGGCCAGGGTCCTCCGGATTGTAACCAATATGCTGCTCGAATGGATCGAGTATTCGCCGATCGAATAGGCGCACGAGTAGGACGCACGGCCCCGGATGGACCAGTAATAACTTCTTTCCTTTTCTTTGAGGGGGAGCCTTTGCAATAGATAGCTATGGCCGCCGACAAGTCCGAAGGCTCATTTCCCTTGAGATATTCTTTTATTAATGCCCCCTCATCAATCTCTTCAGTGCCGTGTTCAGCCTTCCTGATTTCTACCAAAGCCTTCCATGCCTTGGCTAAAGATTCAAGATAGCCCTCGCCTAAAAAAGTCAAGTCTTGATGCACGGGAATGCGGGCGTTGAACTCAGCAATTAGCGGGTCAAACATGCTTTTGACCTCTTCCCTGCCCTCTTCTCTAGCCGCCTCGAGATGCAAATCGATATCCACGGACGCTATCTTTTTGCCCTCTTCTCGGACTTCACTCTTTATCACCTCAACCTGGGAAGCTCGGCCTCAAGTTTTTCCTTTAAGAGTCGAGTAGTAACGATTTCGTCACAGTACCGTTGTGACTCTTCTTGAGCGGCCGTTTTCTCTTCCCTCTCCCTGCGGAGCTGCTCCTCAAGTTCTTTGATGCGGAGGCTGAGTGCGTCCCTCTCCTTATGAACTGAGTCCTTCTCTAGAGCCAAGGCCCCACATCGTTGAATTGCCTCGCCAATTCTTTCTTATGAGTTGACTCTAGACGAGTAACGGCCTCAGCAGTGTCCTTAGCTCTCTGATGGGCGACCTCGAGCTCACACTTGTAGGTGGCCGTTCCTTCGTCCTGAGCTTTAATGATATCCTTGTCGTGGATAGCCTCAAGCTTCAAGCGGTCGATTTCATGCTGGTGCTCCACGGAAACTTCAGAAAGTTTTTCAGCTAGATGAACAAACGCGTCATGTTGAACATAGACGTCATTCGTACAGGCAAGGACGCTCTGTTTGGCATGTCCGGGAATAGGGTGAATCGCTGGGAGGAATTTCAGGCCATCGAAGCAGATTTTTGAAAATTTATCTTTAAGCTCGGCCAGCCTCTCTAATACTGTTGGGTCTGTTGCAGGAGCGGAGGGAGACGGCTTTGAAAGTTCGCCCCTCCTGTAAGAATCTCGAGACTGTCGAGTGGAAAAGGAGTCGAAGTGTTGGTCCCGGGGAGCATCAGGTCGCGACCTCTTATAGCCGCGCTTGTCTTTACTTTGCTCCGCGTGAGAAGAGGTATCCTGGTGGTATTTTGGCTGATAATAAGTTTTCTTCCAAGATGACGAGTCCCGGGAATGATAGTCTTTATCGCCATCACCATCCCTATTTCGACGTCTTACGGAACCCGAGTCCCGTCCAGAGTGGTGAAGAACAGACGAGCCACGAAGGCGATCGAATCCATGTGAATGCTCCATACCACCTGTACAGAATTCAAATAACAGAAAATTAGAAAAGAGTAGTGTCACGACAAAAGTCTAAGCAAAAATTAAAGTGCAAGTGTTCGTGCGTGTCCTAGTGTCTCCCCCCAACGGACCAGTCGCTTTGCTAATAGGAGTTTTCTCTCCCTGACTCTAGGTTGGAGCGCCCGCGTCGTCTCTGATGGGCGAATGAAGTTTGAATGCCTCCGGATCGTCAAAGTCATAATTGAGCAGATCATCCGGAATGGAGAGGTTCGATAAGCCCTTTAAAGAACTTTCTACGTGCTGCGAAGAAGCCTCTTTCTCCGTCGGAATAAGCATAAATTTCGAAGTTCCGCCAACCTTCTCCTTTCTATTCTTGTAAGTCAATCCCTTTTTCCTCTGTGAAGGAGAAGATGACGTTTCGATATCATGCACTTTAACTATAGGATCTTGGGCTGGATCTAAATTCTCACCCTGTGCTTCAGCTGTTTCACCCTCCTTGATTTGCCCCTCTTCTTATACATCAGGGGTGTGGCGTGCTGACGACTCAGCTAATTTTTTCCCTTTGCCAGAGACCGGCCTGGGTACCGTAACGTCTTCGAGAAGACTTACCCGGCGACCTTCTGCTAACAATCCGAACCTCGATAGCGACTCACTTAAGATAAGAGTTCGGATGTCTCGTTCTTCGACGGAAAGAGCTCTAATGGCTTCAACGGCCTCAGAATATCTGCGGCCATCGGGACGTGGATTGATACCTAAGAAGATGAAACAAGAGTTAGAATAGGCATAGCTTCGACCAAAACATGAGTATCGTTCCAAGAAGAAGACTTACTTCCTTCGACCCATCTCCTTGCGAAACCAGGGGGGCAACGCACATAGAACCATTCCTGTTTGTGCAGGGCAAATTTTCTCCACGCCCCGGTTAAGATTTGGCATTTACGGTATGGCTCGAGGAACATGTAAGAGGGGCTATCTCCCCGCTTTTTGTTCATATATATGTATCTGATGTCGCCAGGAGTTGGGCGCCTAGAGAAAACGATCATGAAGAGGATGTAGGTGCCATAGACGAAGGCATGACCGTTTGGGTGCAGCTGTGACGGGGCGATATCGATGTATTGCAGCACATCCCGAAGAAATAGATTGAACGGTGGCACGCTGCCAATCCAGCACATGAATTTATTGCACGCTGTATATTCGACCGGGGGCAGGTGGCCGGTCGTACCCCGATGGAACCAGCACGTCGTCAAAAGGTATTCCATGAATGAAGCATATTCACCAAAGCGCGACTTCACTAATTTTTGAAGCCTATGAGTCGACAGGTTTGTCCAAGAAAATCGATGCCTCCAGGGCATCGGGGGCTAAGTTATGTGCAGGGGAGGTGGATGGATTTGAGAAGTCTATGACTTCCTGTCGAGAGGATGGCCCTGGTTTGTCAGAAATCGTGGAAGAGCTGGATTTTTTCGGCATCTTCAACAAATAGTGAATTGGCTAAGCACCTGTGTGAACTATACTTGAAAAATGTTCGACGTGTGAATTAACAACACAAATATTCCCCCCCAAGTGGTGTGTGAACTAGTGCGATCAATCGTATATAAGCATTGAAAAGTTGAAAGTCACAGAATTAGTAATACAAAATTGAACTTCGGATCGCTGACTTTGAAGACCGTCATCGCTGATCGTCTCCAAAAGCCTGCTTTATGGTGTTCACAATTTCGGATTCAGCAAATGTTGGAAGAAATTATCCGTTTACGTCGATTTAAGTTCAGACTTGTGACTACTGTAACTAGGAAGTTTATAGTTTGGATCTGTTCGATATGCTAATATGCTAGAGTCCTTGTCCTTGTTTTGTTATATGGTTCGACATTTATGATTGTTCGGCCTTGATATGGTTCGGCATCCATGTTTGTTCGGCCTTGATATGGTTCGGCACCTATGTTTGTTTAGCCTTGGTATGGTTCGGCATCTATGTTCATTCGGTCTTGATATGGATCGGCATTTATGATTGTTCGACCTTGATATGGTTCGGCATTTATGTTTGTTCGGCCAAGCTGTCGTTCGGCCAAGCTACCGTTTGGCCTGAAACTTGTTCGGCCTAACTATCGTTCGAACTAGTTGGCGCTTGGCAAAGTATCGTTCGGCCAAGATTATGTTCGACCGAAACAACACTCAGCATCCTGTCCAATTCATACTTCCAACCTAACCCACCGTTCCACTGCTCGGCATGTGGTGAGCCATGCCGAACCAAAGTTACACCGAGCCCCAATGCTAGGCACTCTGTCATCATTCGGCAAGTCATGCCAGAACATACAGTTCAACATTCTAACCATCTCCCACTCCTCCTCATTCTTTTTTCCCAATCTCGTTCGGTACAAGGAAACCGTGCCGAACCGAAAAACATCTCTCCCTCGTACGCTCGTCTCTAGTCATTCCTCCTTTCCTCCTCATCATTTAACTCTAGAAACCCTTAGAATACCTTAATCAAGGCCCGACCCTATCCTATCGCCTGAGGACTCGGGCATAAAAGACTTATCTAGTTATGAAAAGGACTTTGATGGAAGGATCGATACCTAATTAGTAGATCGAAACTTGGAAAGGATTGATGAATTGTTGGAGGTTGTTAACTGGAAAGGTTAGCAAGTACAAAGCAGCGGTGGTAAAAATGTGAAAAGAAAAGAAGGAGGAAGGCGCCGGGTTTTATAGGAGAGAAGAAGAAGTTGAAAAGACTATGACCGGTAGAACCACTCAAGGCGATATTGTTCGGCTACCTTGGTTTGTTGGCATCGGCTAATCTGGTTCGGTCGGCATCCCGGATACTCGTCTTCAGCTATATTGTTCGGCATACACATTACGTTCGGCACGCGCCATAACACCGTCAAGAGAAGTGAACCAAGGTTCGAAGAGGAGCCCAGAGGACATGTAATTCAAAGCGCATCACGTTCGATCACGCGGTACACTTTGGGGGTAAGTGTTTCCTGGAGATTTGACCAGGCAACTTATTACTCGGCATACCCTCAATCGGCATCTATTTACGACCGTCGTTTAGAAATGTTCGGCGTCCAGGGAACGCTCGGCATCCAGGAGCGCTCGGCCAAAAACATCGCTCGACCAAAGGCATCGTTCGGCCAAAGGACATCCGACATCTTTGGGCGTTCGGCATGGTAGAGTCGTCCGGCATCAAGCGCTTCATTCGGCATTGGATAGCGCTCGGCATCAAGCGCCTCCTTCGGCATTGGATAGCGCTCGGCATCAAGCGCCTCGTTCGGCCTGCACCCCTCACTCAACACCACATCCCGTCCGGCACATACCTTGTTCGGCCGTCACCTACTGTTCGTCATCCAGAATCGTTCGACACCAAGAATCGTTCGGCACCAAGGGGTGTTCGGCATGTAGAGCGTCCGGCCTCACTTTGTTCGGCATAAAGATGGAGGTTCGGCACTTGGCTGTTCGGCATGTTTGGGTCGGCACACAGGGCTCATTCCATTTGGACCAAGATATTCAGAAACTAAGCCTACCAGGGAGTCCAACCCATTTTCGTGTATAAATAGAGGGGCAGGGGCACAGTAAAAGGGGATCTTTTTTGGAGAACACTAGGGAGACTCTGCCATTTTTAATACTCTTCTCTTTTTGATTCAAACTTGTACTCAAGCGATTTATTTACGGATTGTATTTGTATTCAAATGATTGAGAAAGCAATAAAGATTAAGCTCAAAGTGGACGTAGGCAGTTATGCCGAACCACTATAAATCCGGTGTTCTCGTTTTCATTGTTCTTTTGGCATTGAATTACACTATTTTTCTGTTTTAATTTATTCTCTTCATTAATCTCCCTACATAACTCTACTCAAGGGTGTTAGTGACCAATTTTGGTGCTAACATCATACGTATGGACATATTCTATTATTCACTTTGCTTAGTGAGGTTCGTACATGATGGGGGGTTCTTGCTTCTTGTTAGGTAGCGAACGGATGACTCTTACTCCTACATGTCCCTGAGATCGAGTATCGAGGGGTTAGTCTCAGTCGAGAGGCTGGCTATAAAAGCAAAGCGCAAGGTACCAGTGTAAGTTACGGTGGAAAGTGGCCGTTGTCGATGGTTAAAAAGCCTAGATCTTTGCATTTGGTATCAGAGCTTTTGGTTAAGCGAACACCGAAGCCTGATAGGGGTAAGTCTCATCAGAGATAGGATTATTAATATCCTAGGATGAGTAACTCATTAGAGATAGGGTTAGTAACACCCTAGAATGAGTTATAAGAGTGTTATATATATGTGAGGACGTAATTGTTAATTTTAAAAAAATGGTTTTGTTTTTAAAAAAATGGTAAATGAAATAATTTTACCTAAGATTATATTTTAATTATAAAGTATATATTTGGAAAAGTTGTATAGTTAGAAATCAAGATTAGTGAAATTTAAATATGAACAACTTGTGATTAGAATTTCACGTTTTGACTATAAGATGTTTCATAAAGATAATCGATAAGTAAGAAATCTGATAAGGTAATTAAGATCTTTAATACCTATTCCAAAATAATAATTAAGAAATGATAATTTAAATGGAGTAAAAGAATTGTGGTAATTTAAATAAAGTTAATTAATATAAGATGAATTTATAAAATGAAATAGGTTTTATAAAGTAATCTCTAAAGGATTTTGAAAATGTTATTATTTCAAATAAAAAGAGGTATTTTATGATAACTAATTCGATTTACTTGAAAATAAACAAAAAATGGGCAAGAGATGTGTTCGGATGGTAAGCACTTCACTTGAGTATTACTCTTCTTATTAAGAGGATATATGATACTATTGGTAGTACCCCGTTCCTTGGATTGTTTTAGAGTTACTCGATCTATATAATTTTCTTATATGATACTATTGGTAGTACCCCGTTCCTTGGATTGTTTTAGAGTTACTCGATCTATATAATTTTCTTAAGTTAATGGAATAATATGAATCATGGATTAGTAATTTTGGAATAGCTAAAATTTCCGATGATTTTGGACAATTGAAAATTTCTGAATCGCATCAAACTCAAAGCTAAGAAATTTATGGAATATTCTGGTAAAAGATAAACCATTGTGAAATACTTTGAGTAAATGAAAAAGATAAGGATAATTTATAAATCTGATTTATAAAGAAGCAAAAAAGATTTAAGAGTTATGAGTATAATAAGAATTTAAATACGGGTGGTTTTAAAATTTGTTTTTCAAAGCTAGAAAATTAACAATAGTATTAAATAAGAAATAAGTTTTATAACTTATGAATTTGAGATAATAGTAAATTATAATAAAGTCTAAATTTGTTAGATAGACGGATTTAAGTAAAACCAATTTGGAATTTGGGATTTGTATATACTCTTAGGATGTAAAGGTATATCATACAAATGTAGGTTTAAGTCATGAACTATTAAGTAAAATAATGACTCCTCAAAATGGTAATTATAACTTGGAAAATGTTTTATTAATGAATTCTAGCATTAATTAAGAATTTGGACTTAAGTCTTTAAAAGTGATTGATTTACATAAGTTATAAGATGTAATAAACTTAAGTAATAGGTTTATAAAATGGTTCATAAATAATATTAGCGTTAAAGGAAATATACAGAGTTAAAAGATTGTGGAAAGACTTTTTTATAAAGGTAAATTATATTTTGAGTGAAAAATGGTTTCTTTGGAATATATTCCTTTAATAAAAATATTTGAAAATAAATAATTAAAGGGATTATATAAAAAAACACCTTTATAAAGTGTTTGAGCTTAAGATAAAAGTTTATGAAAGTTTTGAGGGTTAATAAATACATATTTTATGTGTAGATCATCTCATCACTCAATTTTGATCCAAGATTCGAGTTCGGAACTTTGAGGTGTTTACACTGATCCAGAAAAGAATTTATCACTCGATTCTTGGCGACGAACATTGATGAGGATGTTTGGTTAGGTACTTTAGTTTTCTATCATAGTTGAGCACTATGCAAGGAAAGCAAAGGTTTCTGAGCAAAGAGCCTGATTAAAATCCGCATTAGAGGATCGAGGGATCCATACTAGTTCGGAAGTTGTGTATTAGAATAGGAGATAGAATAAGATATTTCATATGGATAATCTGTGTGTATTATATAGAATTAAGTTTAAAGATAAATGTTTTAAGTAAACTTTTGTTTGGGTAATTTCGAGGACGAAATTCTTTTAAGTAGGGGAGAATGTAACGACCCAAAATTCAACCGCTTTAAAATATACTATTTAGTGTGATTTTAAATATTAAATATAAAATGTTTTATGATTCAAACAATATTAGATAGGATTTGGAAAGAGAAGTATACACAAAAATAGTAACATTTGCCTATAACGACAAAAGTGACAGAATGCCGATTTCATAAAAGTATGTTTTAATGGTTAAATAAATTATCTTGATTAATTTATGAGTGTTTATATTTTTACATAGCATTATACAAATTTATTTTTAAATTTGGTTTACATAAATAAATATTTTAACTAAAACGTCAAAATGTGACCGTAAAACATTTGTCGAAAAACGACGTTTTGTCGATTAAAAGTTGTTGCAACGTCGCCGCACCTTTATTTTCTTATACAGAAACATATATTCAAATAGTGTAAGTATTAATTAATTAACTAAACATGTTTACTTTTACTAAATAAGAATAGAAAACTTCTAGAAGTCATTAAGAAAAGTAAGTAAGATTTAACAAAAGTAAGTAAGAAAAGTCAAAAGTAAACATCAAGTAAATATCACATCAAAAGCCAACATAATCATTATTTTACTTAGCTTAGTTCTTAAGGGATTAAGATATAAAGTAAAGATGTAAAAGGTGATGTTAAGTATCGAAACAGTGGAGATTGCTTTAGCTTGAAGTAAGGTTAGTTTGGTAATTTGGTAAGAGGTTATTTTGGAAAATTACCACTGTTTTCTTTTTCTATAAATATCCACCTCCTTCTTCACTTTCATTCACATTTCTTCTTCTTCTTTTCTCAAGCTTCTTCATCTTCTTCCTCTTCTCTTCAATGGCTTCCAAGCCATAGAAAAAATTAGAAAGAAATAATGTCAAAATATTTATAAAGTATTCAAAAGAAATCAATGTTCATTCTCTTCAAATCAAACTCCTCTTTTCTCCATATTTTATCTCTTCTTATCTCGGCCATAATTTAATCAAAACAGAATCAAAATGAAAAATTATTTTTTTCCAAATCATATATTTTTCTCGTGGCTACAACTTTTATGTTTACCACTTTATCTTATTCTAAGGATAACTATGTCAAAATTTCACTTCTTTCTAGTGCATTTTCTGACCCAGTTTTTAAGCCAGAAAATAGGATATTTTGTTTTGATCATAACCGACACAAATTAAGAAATCCTTTTTTTAAGATCATATGAAATTCTGGTGGATACAACTTTTATTTTGATCACGCTTTCCATTATTCAGTTTTGCTATACCTAAGACTCAATTCTTTGAAGTGCATTTTCGATCTTCATTTTTGTCAATCCGACAATACCTCTTCTTCATTCTATCATATCTCCCTCAAGACTACTTGGATTCAAGTGATTATTTTTTTGAAATTCAAGAGAAAATAATTTGCATCAACTTTTAAATTAGCAATTTTTTTTTAATTTTGAGATTAGTGAAGTCAAAAACAGGAGAGAAGATGACCTATTTTTCGGATCTAAATCTTGGGAATTCAAGTTCAAAGCTCTACCGCTTCTTCTCTATATTTTCGACCAACCTCCATCTCAAGCCTCAGCCAAACTATTAGAAGGGAGAGAGTGTTTTTTTCTAGTTTTTAATGGAGTATGAATTAATTAGTGAAGTGTTGGTTGATTAGAATGTTGGTAGGAAGCTAATCGCTTTGGTTTATGGTGAGAAACTCTATTTAGCATCTCTATTTATATATATACATGGTTGATGTTGTGTTATGATTGCTATGGATGCTTATATATGCTTTTATCATCAAGTATTAGTTGTCTGATATGATTGTTAAATTGTTTTACCACGTCACGTTAATACACGTCGATAAGCACAAAGGGAAGCACTTTCTTTTTGAAAATGAAATGGTGTATATGGAATGCTTAAACCTTTTGGAAATAGTTTTAAAATGAGTTAGAAATGTTTTATAAACATTTATATATGTATAAATAAATAAAGGAAGAAAATCAGGATTTTTATCTTGTATATTTTAAATATGTCCAAAACAATTTTCCAGAAAAATCGCGGTTTTGCAGTAAAATGACCAAAGTTTAAAATTGATATTTTAAATGCTTTAAAAATATGAAATAAATCCTAAAAATCTTTTAAAATGTATCAAAAGAGATTTAACTTGAAAATATGGATTTCTAAATGATATAAAATTCGTTTTGAAGAATATAGCTTTTAGAACGCTACTTGCAAACACTTTTCGCAACACTTTAAAATAACTTTTGAAATGCCGATTTAAACATAAAAATTCTTTTCTATATATTTTGTGAATGATTTTAGAGGAATAGTTAAGTAATGTAAAGATTATTTGTGAGTTTTAATAAGAGTTCGAATAAATTGTTAAGACGAATTGTTTATACCACTTAAACAAAAAGTGAAGAAGATGGAATATAATAACAAACTGAGTAATGCAAAAATGACTAGTACATTTGTCCCGCCTATGAGATCTGGTAAGATAAAACAATGTGTTTAACTAAGGTTAGGAATGGAGCAACCAGTGCCTTGAACTTACCTGGCCTATATTTTCTCTTCTTAGGCGAGGGGTGGAACATATCGAAAGGAAAGTCCGGATACTCTAAAAGATTATAACTAAGTTTTTTCTAAGATAAAAGAAAAGAAATAAATTCTTTGAATTTATTATAAATGGTCTATATATAAGGTTTATAAATTTGATATTTTATAAACAAAAGTAATGGAATTATAAAAGTGTTTTATAAATATTAGAAATGGGATTGTAATCAAATTTATATATGGGTTTACAATTGAAACTTAGAAAAGAATTTATAATGGATTTTATAAATAATATGATTTGGAAGGAATGAATTTGTAAATAAGAGTTTTATAAGTAATTAAATTATAATTGGATTTGGCCTTATAAGTGAGATATAAATGGAATTTGTTAGTAAAGAAATTTTGTATATGGAAGTTTATAAAATATAAATGGAAATTATAAACACCGTTTTGTAAATCTGAAATCAATTTAACTTGATAAGTTAAATATGAAAGTTTATTAAAGGAATTATATTCATGATTTTGGACAGTGAATAATCCTTTAAATTAAATGGATGTTTTGGAAAGTGATATTATAAAAAGGGAATATTTTCCCTAAGTTAAAAGTTAAGAAAGAAAATCTTTGATTAAGATTTAATGAATGATTTGGAAAGGTTTTCCTAAGTAAAAGAGAAAATGATTTAGAATTATTCCAAGATTTAAGAAAGGTTTAAATAAACCAAATGATTTGATAAATGAGGCTTAATGATTTCTTACACTCTTGAAAAGAAAATGGAATAAATCGAAAAGAATATAGCTAACAAGATATTTTATAAAAGATGAAGTAATTGATTGATGTTTGATATCTACATATGAACTTAGCATCTTTCAAATCGATAATTGGCTTTGAAGGAACCGGGGTCGGATTTGGATAATTCCTATCTGAAAACCACTTCGAACCAATGTATACGTTCGAACGTGAAAACATGTTAAAGATGATGATTATTGAAGACCGTGGATCTTCATAGCATGAGGACTGCTTGTTGACTTGCTCGGGGTCGCACCCATTATAGAGTTATATATAGCAGTGGTCTCCTCGTTGTGGAGATTTTTCGGATTGCAAGGACTACTCGCTACTAGTGGTAGTAGGAGAGCGCCTTCGATTTGTCCTGTTCCTGGACAATTTGTATGGACGTTTGTCTGACATTGCATTTCTAACGATTAAGTACATTGATTTTACAAAAGTACATCCGTGGTGGCGGAGAAGGAAACTTCTCTTAGCTTAACACCCTCCTAGAGACGTACAAGCTCAAGGGTTGTATTTTTGTAGAAGGCAATTAGTAGTCAACGGATATGACAATGTGGCATTCAAAGATGTGATATGTGCTTTGTGAAAAGGTAATCGTAGCCTCAAGCCTCATCAAACCGGAAATGACCGAAACAGGATTAGATGCAGCAAGGCTAAGTGGTCATTCCCAATTAGGGTATGATCATCCCCTTCTAGATATATTTCTTCCCGCTATAACATTCGAGATGTAAATTAATGTGGCGTATGGAAAACGTGCGCTCGGTTAAAGGTCGGTAACGATCGGGGGATGATATATTCGGTACTATCTAGTTACAGTGATAGGCCGGTCTTGTGTTGGTAGAGAATCCTTTGTGATGGTCCTCAGGACATCCATCTAGAGGTGTACCCATCGGAAGTTAGATCCTTCATCTGGTCATTTGTATGGAAATCCATTCTCCAATAAGAACATACGATTTTATTTGTATTGGCGTAATGAATAGCCTCAAAATGCTATATGGGTAACCATTTTGGATACGATTAATAAGTTTATTTGCAAATGTTTTCAAAGATATGCCATTAGAAATAATATCAAATGTTTTGATATAAAAGTGTTTTAGTTATCATAAGGTAAAATCCGTTCGTGTTTATGTGTGGGCGTGGTCTTATGAGATACTCTTTATTTTCAAAGGATTTATAAAAAGGCTGATATATGACACTGTCATTTATTATTGAGTTTTTCTCACGCTGGTTTATCAAGCCTGATCTGGATATTTTCAATACTCGGGTCAGATCAGAGTAGTTTCAGGTTAGTCGAAGACGGTTGGAGTTTCTAGAGGAGAGCTGGAGATATTCATCACACGTATGGACATATTCTATTATCCGATGTACTTAGTGTATTTTGTTTGATGTTTGTCGGCAATTGTAAGGACAGATGTTTATAACTGTCCAAGCTGAATTTAGGTTAGACTCTGATATATGTGTTTAAAGGTTTTCCACTGTAAAGATATTTGTTCAATATTATATGTTATTCCATTCGTGTGAGATTCTGTTCTGTCTATTTTTCTTTATTACCCTTCATGTTCCGTATTTTTATGCAATTTGAGTTGGATATGTGTGGTATTTTGTCGATTCAAAGGGTACGGAAAAAGGGCCTTGACAATAATACTCTCAAACTTATTCTAGGCCCTATCAGATCCAAGGTTCTTGCTTAACATTCAGCTCTAATACCAAGCTATAATGTTCTGCCTTTTGACCATCGAAAATCGACACCGAATACTGCCATTGTGTTCAAATGTCGAACATCCAATCGACAAAAGGGCATATTGTTAGGGTAAATCACAAGGAAAAAACAGAAAATAGAGAAAATCAGATTCTCATAACGGAATCGAAAACATATAATATAACAAGGACATAAAAATAGTCACTCCAAAATATAGAGTAAGTCAGAGTTAAAAACAAGCCTTGTCGGCTTGATAGTTACAAAATCATGATCGTACAATTGCTGATATGGTCACTATATAATGTAGCAAAAAATAAAACACTATGATAGTTGAACCTCTAGTTCCTTTCCAACATCTTCATAACACCAAAGTAACCTTGGAAAATAATCGGTTTGACATGAGCATTATTATAAAATAACACTCGGACAGCATGTGAAAACTCAAATAATGGGGAACATTTAAAAGTTTTGTGAGACAACACCGCTAACTTAGAATGGGTTTTTACCTCACAAGAATAACATTTATATAGGAAAGAGTAGAGGTAAAAAAACTACAAATAAATCCAAATAATAATGGGCAAAAATAATATTAAAAACCATACTTGAAAGAATGGAAATAATGTGAACAAAAATCCAAACAGGACAGAATGGATAAAAAAAGATAACAGTCCAAGCTTGATAGAATGGCAAACCAATAATTAAACACCGCGAAGAGTGGTAGGCTCTTCTCATTCCAATTATTATCCGAGTTTTTAACTCAACGGGATCTAGGAGAATATGGAACAACTTGATGAAGTCAGAACGACTTAAAACTCTATCAAAAAGGGCTAAAGCAACGATTGAGTATGACTAAACAAAGAGGCCAGCGTCTGTCTAATCCAATCAGCTGCTAAATACAACTAGCCAGTAAATCATCATCAAAACAAAATGACATGTAATGAGACTACCGACCAACACAGATACAAAGTAACAAAAGCATGCCAGACATCAAAGTCTAGAAAAAGTCCAAGTGCATGGATTACTAGCGAACCATACACTATGAATCGCCAGCGATCCGTACTTCAACACTGGGTCGCTAAGGCACACGGAAAGTGAAGAAAGCCGAAATATGCTAAGTGCATAGATCGCTAGCGATCCATACACCATGGATTGCTAGCAATCCATACTTGTTCATGGACTCTTGGCGAGCTAACTAGGTGAAGAAGGGAAAGGAAGAGTTAAATGAATAGGTCGCAAATGAGCTAAATCTATGGGTCGCTAACGATCCATAGACCATGGACCGACAGCTATCCATACTTTTGGCTCGGGTCATGTGTTAGGCTCTGTGGCATCTTCCTATGTCCATTTGCAAGTAGTCATGAAACATGCCTGGCCCAGAAGTTCTCCGATCTCAATAAATACCATACTACCTGCAACATAAACTGGATCTTCTTCTCCAGGCTGGTTGTTGAAACTTTGCTGGAAACTTTCTTCATTCTCTACCTCCCTCACAATGATCTCCAAAAAATTCACTATTGTTCTCCAGTGGATTCCAACTCTAGGGATTCAATCTAGCTAAGGATAATCAAAGGCTTTGTAATCAAACACTGTTTGTAATAGCAGTTAGTCATAATAAAACTATAAAGTGGATGTAGGCTTCGTTAACAGCCGAACTACTATAAAAATTCCTTTTCTTCTTTCTTTTAATGTCTTTTTCTATACCTATTGTCTATGTTATTGCTTTGTCAAAATAGGGCTGGTGCTTTCAAACTCAAACCAGAGTGTTGATCCATTTTGGGTTAACATTTTAGGCTTTCACTGATAATTGAACCCAGGCTTAGATCCAGCTATCTACTTTGGATCAGATAGGTTCAGAAATTAGATCCTTAATCTCTACTTAGAAGGTTCATTGTTGAGAATAGAAGAACCAACCTAGAAGAATCGGAGAAAAAGCAAGCAAACACATGCTAAGGTGATGGGTTGCTAGCGATCCATCTCCTATGGATCACCAATGATCTATATGGTTAGGTTGTGGGTCCGCAAATCCCCTTGCATCATGATCCAATAGCAGTCCAATTCGACCAGCGTATGGATCATCATCAAAATGAGGCAATAAGCTATGAAATTAGATAGAGAACATCATCATGAGATAGTAGACGCGATCCAAAAGGCAAAGCTTAGAAATCAACTAAGTACATGGATCGCTAGCAATCCATGCACTATGGATCGCTAGCGATCCACACCTTTTCACCAGACCAATATAAACTCCAGAAAGCAAAGTCTGATAATATTCTAAGTATATGGATCACTAGCAATCCATACCATTTCATTTATTTGCAGTGACCTACATGGAACAAGATGGGAGAAGGATGTTAAGGGGTTGGGTCGCATTCCAGCATACCGCCGTTTGGGTCGTTCAAAGGGGATATAATTGATTTTAAGGCCAAGCTCCCAAGGGAGATGGTGACCAATCCCGGCTGACCAGCTTCGAATCCCATCATGGAGATCCTATCAAGAATGGTCGTCGTAAAAAATTATCAAAAAACATCAAAATGATCGTTAAAAAACTAACTTTAGGATTAACTTGAAGTCAAACTTGGGTAATGGTCCTTTCGACTCGAAGCAGATTCTGAAAATCCTGACTCAAAGTCGAACTTGGGTAATCTTCCATTTTACTCGAAGTAAACCTAGGAAATTCTAGCTAAAAAACAGACTCAGGCAAAACCAAGATTTTCTTCGAGCAAACATAAAAATGGCTCCAAGAAATGTTTGTCACCAACCCAGCACTTCAAATTTGGTGACTCCAAGTGAATCATGGGATGATTCCAAGAAAATGGCAAATTTTCTTTATTAAGACTCCAAGTAAAATACCACCAATAGATCAATGTCGATCCGTCTTCTTTTCCCCATAACTTGAATGTGCAAACTCTGATTACCTTGAAATTTAGAATGCAACCTTATGGGGCCTTCTATGTCACCCCAAACCGATCTCATCTAGTTTGGAAATGTTTGAGATTGTCATTGATCCATGACCCCATCATAAGTGATTTATCATTTAATCAACATTTCCAATCATTCAAGCATAGACAATCATGCATATATCATTCTCATGCATTATAAACAGCCGTAACTTAAGAATGGACCGATCTGACAACGATTAGAGCATCTTCCCAATCGAAACCCATTCACTGAAGCCATTCAACATGTAGAACATCCAAAGAAGTATGACTAGCAGGTGGACGAAGCAAGGGCAACAGATGTAGTGTTCAGCAAAGCCCTCAGGAATCGTTAAAGGTTGAAACAACCTGCTACCCTGGAAGAATTCTATATGAAGGCAAACTAGTTCTAAAGACTAGAAGTAGTGCAATTAGAAGAAGGCAAACTCGGCATTCCATATGTCATGCCAAAACTTACGCTCCTCACGTTTCCTGGAGATAGGCAACGCCGAGGAGCACCAAAAGCCGCGCATTCCATAAGTTGTACCAAAACTTACGCTCCTCGTGTCGCCCGAAGATAGACAATGCCGAGGAGCACCAAAAGCCGTGCATACCATAAGCCGTGCCAAAGCATACACTCCTCGCGTTGCCTGGAGATAGGCAACACCGAGAAGCACCAAATGACGCGCATTCCATAAGTTGTGCCAAAACATATGCTCCTCGCGTTGTTTGAACATAGGCAATGCCGAGGAGCACCAAAAGCCACGTATTTCGTAGGTCGCGCTCTGACTCTTAACAGACTTAAGTCCCCCACGTTTCCCGAAGACAGGCAATACCAAGGAACATCATCAAAATTCACGCTCCTAAAGCATAAACTCCTCACGTTACCCAAAGATAGGCATCACTGAGGAGCATCAGAACCGGATCGACGGGCCATATCAATCATGAACACTACGCATCTCATAACCAGCGCCAACCACTTCTTTGATTGGGAATAATGGGCACAACTACAACAAAATTAGAGTGCTTTAAGCCAGCAGAAAATTTTCAAATGATGACATTTAATGATTAAGACTGCCATCAGTTAACCCAATTGCTTCAAATCGACTAGAAAATCATTGTTTAGCTACTTGAACCGGTCAAACAGCGCCCGAGTATGCTCCATCAACTCGCTGAGTCGTAGAAAGTGAATCGACTCAAACAGCCAACCCTTTACATTTCCCAAAGATTGGAAATGGCGAGAAGTTCCACACTGTTTCGAATCAACGGGTCGTATTGATCCCATAAGCCGTGCATTTCATAAGTCGTGCACCCCTAAAAGCCATTCATCCCACAAGTTGCGCGCTCTCATAAGCCGTTCCACCCACAAACCATGCACTACCAGAAGCCGCACATCTCGTAAGCTACGCACTCTCTTAGACCACACATTTCATAAGCTGTGCAAACACTGCTCAATGTCGCTCCGGCATCATTACGGGACCATCAAAATTCTCTAAGTATCAGTGTTGTCTTGACAACATTAGTAAACTTGTTTATTTCAAGATTAACAAGAATCGATCCTTACCACTCAAAAGGACTGACATTGCTCTGAGCAATGCCATAAAGTTTTCAAACCAAGATTCTGACAAAGAATACTAATCTTTGACCAAAATCCCTAAAGTTAATACATTCACATCACAAGCTCCCAAAAATAGGAGCTACGACACACTTTCACAGGGGCATCCAGGGAACCACCCAGAACATAAAGTCTCACATCAAGTGTTCAGAGTAATCATCCCCGTGGACTGGTGATACATAACACACTAACACATGGTCATGACAAAAAATCATTCCATGGTTCTGTTACGATAAATAGAGAATTTCGACAATCGCAACTAAACTAAGCAATATAGTTGGCTGGACAAATGTGGAAATTAAAAGGAAACTGCTTAAACTTACTAGACATTGATATTGCCTCAGCAACATCAAGAACTCCATACTGTCATATCAATAAGAAAATCGAACTCCTTAAAATTCACCATTTCTCGGAAATTAGTAATGAAAGTAGGGACTTACCGTCGACCAAAGTTAGATAATGATGGAGACGTTTCCAGAATCAAGTCATCTACCCAGCAGCTTTTAAAGATAGAAGCAGGTGCTCGAATGAGGTCCCAAATCCTAACTTGCAAAAGAAATAACCAGCTATTATCCGAAGGCAGACAACGACAAGGAGAGAATGCTTAAAATCGAGTAGTTAAACCATTGATTCTCGAAGATCGGAACCAACGAATAAGTTTGATATCCACAACAATGCTATTAGTCCAACATAATGCATATGGCCTGAAACAAGCAAGGTTAATTGTCATGGATTCAAGACAAACACTACCGACCCCTACCGGTTCATGATCAGTATAGGATTGAACGCATTCGTACCAGAGGCAATGTGATGACTTGCTCCACGATTTCATATTTTCTATAATAACTTGGAGTTTGACACCAAGAAGTGAAGTGTCCCGCCTAAAAATGAAGGGTTCTGTAGATAATCATCTGATCATAACAAAAACAAGTGGGAGGAAGTTTGATTTTTCATGAATAAGAATAACTATGGAATTGGTTAAGCAACAGCCTTGCATCTCCAAGGGTAATACTTAACAGCTATAAACAAAGCTAGGCAGCGGAAATGCCTAGGACTCTCACCCTTCAAGAAATGGAATTTCCTAAATTTAAGCAATGTTGAGAAAATAGCCACACTGGGTTAAAAGGAATCTACTTAACTCTATAGGATCAGATGAATGAGTCAACCCTTACCAACATGACTTTAACACTGCCCGAAGACAAGCAACACTAAGAAGATACTTCTGCAATCCAACCATCAAAGTGCTAGTTTTCAAAGGCCGAAACTAATACCCAACTGGATTATGAGCACGGGCGAATCAACGGGGAAAATCGATCCCAACTTCCTGAGTGTTAGTGTTGCCTCACCAAAACCAAGGCCTTCTTTTATTCTTTAAGTACTGGTGTTGCCCTGGTAACGGTGGAAAAAATTTCTATTTCCTAAGTAAAATGTTCCCCTGGCAATGCTAGGAAACTTTCTATTTCATAAGTACTGGTGTTTCCCCGGCAACTCCGGGAAACATTCTACTCATTAAGTACTGGTGTTGCCCGGCTATTCCAGGAAAACTTTAATCTACAGGGCTGATGAGAAACACTCATCGCAGTGAACCATCGACGCACTAGCTTTCGGATTTAGAAGTTGGTGCTCAACTGAGTTTCTACCTTCTCTTTAGAGAATTATTGTTGCTTAATGACCGGAAATGACCGAAAGATATATCCTTTCATAGGTCAGTTGGATGATTTGACCTTTTATCATAGGAATCAGCCACTACACAGTATTAAAGCAGCATCGAAAGAAAATCCCAGGATTAAATTGCCTGTGTATTAATTTCTAGGGATGAAAGCTGGTGCACAACCGAATTTCCTAAATTCAACTTAGAAAGAATTTAGACACAATTGAAAGATAGGCATCCTCGAGGAAATCATGCTTGGAACCAAGCAGCTAGGTTATCAATTCTCAAAGTCAGAAGTTGACATATGAATAAAACTTCTCTGACAACGTCGACAACTAAGAAGAGCATGCATGGCCTAGGACAAGTGGGAGCAATCATGGAAGGTCGAAAATAAAAACCCCAAACTCCTCAATTTCAGAATGGGATTGAGAGCAAAATTGGGGCAGCTGAGCAATTCGCCCCACAAATTTCCATCTCTCACAATCTCCCAAATACAAGCATTTGAAATAGCTAGTCCCTCGAGAAGGGATAAAAGCACAAATAATTGATCGAAAGAAATGTTTAAAAAGTCCAAACATGAATAACCGCGAGGTTGGTTAGATAATAGTTCTGTATCACAAAATAGAGCATTCTGACAACAAAAGGCCAGTAAAGGAAATGAAGGATATAACGTTCAGAAATCAACCATCGCTCATAGTCTGGCAATGACGAGAAGGATCGATGACTTACTTACGGTCTACTAGATCATTTGTTCCAACTTGTAGGAATATTCCATTACCCGAAGTTTGGTAATGCTAGGGAAGAAGCCCAAAACGAAACTATCGATACATCAGCTTTCAGAAACATAAGAAAGATTTTGATTGAATCTTTGGCCCTACCTTTTGGCATCTCATGCTATCTGAAGATTCACGACATTGAGGAAAAATCTATAGAGTGGAGTCATCAGTGTATGAGTTTTTGAAGATAGAAACAAACATATGATTAAGATCTCAACATCGGACTTCGAAGAATTTAATTTAGCAAAAGATGCCAGAAACGCATCTTTCTAATACATACCGACATCATTATAAAAACTAAAATCTTAGGATCAAGCAAAAAAGTTCCTAGCTCTCAAAGATAGGAGCTATATTGCCAATCAAACTAAGGAAATAGAATTTATTGCTTAGGAGACCTAACCTCCTAAAACGTGTTGGTTCGGCAATCAAAGTAATCAGCACTATGGGCTAAGGCATCTACACCAATGCTTTTGTCAAACGAGCTAAGCTGAGAATGAACTCAATCGAATATAAAAAAGAACAGTCATGAAACTGGCTATACCAAGCTGCCTCACAGTTCTATAGGAAGAAATTCTCAAAGTCGAGGAATTAAGCCAATAGTCCCTTGGGACAGAAGCTAGTGTGCAGATCGAATTCCAAAAACCACAAAGGAGGGATATTCGCAATAGAATAACTCATGCACTAGTTCTGAAGACTGAAGTTGTTCCTGACCAAACATCAACTACAACTCTAAAAAAGCAGTAGTGCCTTGTAATTTAACTATAATTAATCATCCAAATATGATAGGGATAATAAGTGAACCATAAGTTGCGAAGGACCCAACTTCTGGAGAAGTGGGAATACCTCCGCCAGACAAAATTGAATGACTAAAAAGTCATTTTCAACAACAAAACTTGCATTCAACCCGGTTAGATCGATAACGAAGCCGTTGTCCGAAGCAACGCGGGAAGCTTTTCTTTTCAGTATCAATGGAATACAGAAATATGAAGATATATATGATTGAATCATATACTATATCCGATTTTGGAATAAATTGTTGCATTGGAATTCAAAAACATCGACGTGAACTTAACCAAATTCTCGAAAAGAAGAAGTTAAAGACCAAGAGCATGACTTCGCTCCAGAACAGCGTACAATCGTTAGAAACAAAACATTGCTTCACTATCGGTCAAATTAAAACTATATGGGACAACTCCAAACCTACATCATGCACCGACTTACCGACCTAAACCCATATATGAACTACGGAGCAAACATTGCATCGTCAATATCAGGAAATGAAATTCAGATTGGAATTAAATAACGAATGGCTGTTGGAAGTTAGTCAATTGAGAACAATGTCTTAAGATGGACTTTGACGATTCACATCGAAAATTCAACAGTTAAAGCCAAATTTGCATGGTAACCTCTACACAGTCAACTAGATTTCACAAAATGAAGACTCAAAAGAAGTTACTTTCAAAGCATGTCTTGTTTTCAATGAAGGCATACTCTGAGGGCAAAATGTTATCTGGATTTTTAACCCATCAGGATCTAGGAGAATATGGAATGACTTGATGGAGTCAGAACGGCTCAGAACTCAACCAAAAAGGGCTAAAGCAACGAATGGGTATGACTAAACCAAGAGACAAGCGTCCATCTAGTCTAATCAGTAGCTAGATATAGCTAGCTAGTAAATCATCATAAATACAAAGCGGCATGTAATGAGACTACCCGAATAATGTCAACACAAAGTAACAAAAGCATGCCATGCATCAAAGTCCAGAAAGATTCTAAATGTATGGATAGCTAACGATCCATACACTATGGATCACCAGCGATCCATACTTCATCACTGGGTCGCTAAGGCACGCGAGAAGCGAAGAAACACGAAATATGCCAAGTGTATGGATCGCCAGTGACACATACTGTTCATGGACTCTTGGCGAGCTAACTAGGCAAAAAAAGGAAAGAAGAGCTAAATGAACAGGTTGCAAACGAGTTAAATCTATGGATCGCTAGCGATCCATAGACCATGGACCGCTAGCAATCTATACTTTTGGCTTGGGTGGCGTGCTAGGCTCTGTGGCGTCTTCCTATGTCCATCTACAAGCAGTCAGTAAATAGGCCTGGCCCAGAAGCTCTCCGGTCTCTATAAATACCATCCTACCAACAACATAAATTGGATCTTCTTCTCGAGACCGGTTGCTGAAGCTCTACTAGAAACTTTCTTTACTCTCTACTCCCTCACAATAATCTCCAAAGGAATTCACTATGATTGTCTATAGTGGATTCCAACTCTGAGCATCTAACCTAGCGAAGGATAGTTAAAGGATTTGTAATCAAACAATATTTGTAACAACAATCAGTCATAATAAAACTATAAAGTGGACGTAGGCTTCGTTAATAGCCGAACCACTATAAAAATTCCTTGTTTTCTTTTTTTACACTCTTTTTCCATACCAATTGTCTTTGTTATTGCTCTGTTAGAACAGGGCTAGTGCTTTCAAACTCGACCCAAGATGTTGATCCATTTTTTGGGTTAATGGTAATTAAATAAAAATAGATTTGAAGATTCAAATCAAATAAGGAAAAGATAATTTCTAGCAAATGACTAGGAAGGTGCACCCCTTTGAAGTATATCTCTAGTAATATACTTTTGAGAAGCTTATAAACTCCATAACACTTCTCAAACAATACCATGCCAAACCCCATCAAACCTTACCGAGAATCCAAATATTTCCACATCTAATTGCACAACCGAATCCAAACTAGATGAGATGTGAAAATACCCTTTTAATGGAAGTAACCCTACATAGCTTTACTTCCTCTCCCGCTTTGGGTTTAGTCATTTCCGACAAAGGATAACAAAGCTCAAAAGAGCAGGAAATCATTTTTAAGGTGACGATACACCATGAAGAAAGCTGAATTCGATAACTAATAAATCAATTATTAGGGATAATTAAAATGATCGTATATGGAAAGTAAATTCTTATATTTAACACTACTCGTCGATTCCAAAAAAGTGCCATCTCTCGGTTGAAATGAAGCCAAGCAAGTCAAGGTAGTATTACCTCTAGGCATCGCCTTAATGGCATTTTTAACCTTCAAGATAGAAACGTGTCCAAGCATCAACGTTTAGCGTTAAAAGTGTGACCAAATCTTCTTCATATACGCGATATCAATTACGAAACTACTTTTCCACAACCGAATTCAAACTTTACTTTTAAAAACTGAACTTGTGCTTGATTTCCATGTTTCAATATTGATAAAAACACTTTGGAAATACTCCTTTAAAAATGTTCTTTTAAAAGACAAACTTATAATACTAAGTGTATTAAAACAAGGGTCAGAAACAAACATCATTAAAATATTGTTTACTATAAACCCAAAACAATTTATACTTAGCTTTGTTTATAAGTAATTCCTTTTAAAGGATTTTTTTCATTTATAAAACCATTATTTATAAATTTAAAAAAATAATTATTATCCTCAAAGATAATTAATCGCAGTTATTATTTCTTTTAAATAAACAAATCCATTATTTTTAATAAAACAGTTAATTATTTCCAAACACTTTTATCATTAATAAATTAACTTTAAAAACTTTATTAAATCAGTTTATTAACATTAAAACACTTTCATTATATTAGTTAATTGCTTAAATCACTTTTATTAAATTAATTAGTTTGCTTTAAATACCATTAATTAAAAAGTTATTGCATTCATAAATTATCGAATTAAATTATTACAACTTAACTACGTCCTTAGTCACCACTGATAAAAAAATCCCCTCCTTAAACCTTCTTCCTCCTTTCCTAATCGATACTGTACACCTGACACCATGAACCAACTCCAATGTGCACATTTTTCCACTGATATGGAGCATCGGACCTCCAATTGACGAACCATTTTCACTGACGACATTCTCTTCTCAACCTTATCCTACCCAACACCACGTATTTGAGGCCACACCTCCCCACCATATTCCGACCTGATAGGTCACTAGCAGCCCGTAACATGTCGTGTTCTGCCTTGGAGATTCGGCCACCCTCAGAACTTCGCCGGAGGTGTTAAACTTCTTCTTGAATCCAAATCCAAGATCCATTTATCCTCTAGTTCACCATAGCTCGAGCAATAACTAACCCTAGCACACTAATAATACACATCCACTTCCTAAAGCAATGGCATGCCTAATGAAATCCATATGGAATCAAAGCACTTCAGTGTACAAGCTCAACGGAACAAACAGCATGATTTTTCGCTGCCTAGGTTCCAAGTTTTTTATTTCTGAAGTCCTCAAACTTCTCATTTCAGTGTGTAGGGAAGATTTTATAAGTTAGGAGTGGCAAAAGCTCGAACATGATGAAGTGAGGGGGTAAGGGAAAAGTAAGGAAATAAAATATAGGTTATATATATTATTTTGTTTTAAAATATTCGGCATAACATACCCAAAAATCTCGAACTCCCATCGAAGTGTGTCGACCGGCATTCTATATAAAATACTCCTTTTCTGAACTCAATGGAACTAGTTTTGGGACCTAATTCTGACGTACACAGAAGTTAGCTTTTTAAATCAAATTATATTTAAAATTAACCGCTACTCATTTCGAGCTTGCACGACCAAATGGTACGTCTGATCATTACAAATCTCGATGGCCTACAACAATTTATTATTCTAGATCTAATGACACTAGTTCATTAAAATCTGAGATAGTGCCCCAGAATGTTAATTTCACAAATTTAAATATCGTTTTATTTTTTCAATCCAATTGTCAATTTTATCCGATCTATTTATATTTGTAAATAAATTTACAAATTGAATTCATCGATATTAGTTATTAATTAAAAGGAGTTAAATAAAATTATTAAATCCATTTAATTAGCATTTCAATTCAAATATTTAAACATTCCCTATATTTGAATTATAAGTTATTGAATTCCAAAATTCAATTATTTAAGTATTTAAAATCAATTAAACATTCAAAATCAAATGATCAAAATTTTGGATTGTAACATAACTAATCTAGCTTCATCTTGAATGAGGAATAGTTATGTTGGAATGTCGAAAATGAGTCAAGTCTACGATGAAAGTGTGCTATGGATCATGTAATATGGATATATGATAATACAAAGTGTAGTGATGATAGCAATACAGTAAATAATGCAGAATATAAAAGCAATAAAGTAAAATGACACCAGGAATTTTTATACTGGTTCGGAGCTCCGTCCTACGTCCAGTCCCAGACTCCTTTTGGAATTTCACTAGGACAATGACCCTCATTTAACCCGGAGGAAAAGGTCTATACAACCCTTGAGCAGCAGAACAAGGACCTGAGCAGCAGAATAGGATTTCGCCTCAGTAGCCGAAGAGGACTTCACACGCCTGAGCAGCAGAACAGGACTTCAACAAATACAAAATATTGTTTGACTTTTTGTGTCCGGATAACACGGATAAGTCTGTTTATAGTACACCCTTCTTATGATCTTCTCCTTGAGTATAAAATATATATATTTGAAGTTTATGAAGAATAGAAAGGTATAATATTGCTTTAATGTAGAATATTTGAAAGTATAGCTACAAGTAGATTCAAGAGTGTTAGATCAGAAAGATAAGAAAATTCGGCAGTTTGAAATCAAGTTAGAGTATGTATTTATAGATGTTAGATAGTAGCGACTGTTGACGAAGAGTTCGGGTTGAAGTGTTGCGTCCAAATCTTTTCGTAGAGGTTCGTAACTCTTCACAAGTAGTCGTGTCTTTTCAAAAAATAGCTGTTGTAGAAATTCCGTCAACTGAACCTCTGGGTCAGTCGATTGGATATTCAAACGTATTATTTTTTATTTGTGCGCCTGTGCATGTTGCACAGAAATTTACAGGTCAGTCAACTGACCTACCAGGTTAGTCGACTGACCTGGTGATTTCTATGCAATTTGCATAGTTTTTCATAGGTTTATATATATATATATTGTATATGATTTTAAAGAAACACTTTGATAATATATATATATATATATCTTCTATGCTTATATGTATAAATCATTAGGAAGATATAAGCTAATATGTACGCTGAGATCTTAACAAAATTGACCTAAGACTCAAAACAAAATAATATAAAAATTGATGCACCAATTTTTATGTCTTTTCTCCATGTAGTATATATTCTTTTTGTCGTAACAGTCGTCAAATCTATATGTTGTAGTGATAGCTTTGTGTCTTAAGTCAAAACCAAATCTTAACATTCTCTCCCTTTTTGATTGATGACAACTCCCTCTGAATCTTTGACTGCATTCTCAATGTTAGTGATAATATTTCTCCCCTCCTCCCCGTCATCGACAAAAAGGAATATAAAAGTATGATATATAGATAGATATTATGAAGAAACCGAACATTTACACATTACAATATGTTAAACAAGAGTCTTGAAATAATATGAAAAGAGTGGTTATTTAATACAAGCCATAATATTGTGAAATAAAGATTAATGTTTTTATAATATAAGAAAAAAATAACAACTTACTCCATCCTATTCTTACCCCTATCATCATGTGATCATTGACCACCACTATCGGCTCCATCTCCACTGTTGTCGCTAATCGGAAGAGGAAGACCAAGTGAAGACGGGTTGCTTACCCAGATCACCTAGTGTAGCTGTGGAAGTGCCGAATGAACATGAGATAGCTTGCCATAATTTTGTGAAAAATCCTTTAATTTTATCAAGCTTCTTTTCAACTTTAGTGATATGGGATTGAAGAATTTGTTGGTTACGGCATATCATTGAAATAGACTCATGTGGAGGTAGGCCTGGGTTAGGAATCAAAATTTGGTCTTATTGACGAATAGTTGATCTTTGGCGAGTTGGACGGTGAGATGCTTCGCCATGTTGTTGCTATGGTTGATCTTGAGGTAATTGTCGTTGTGTCCATTCTTCAAAAGTAATGATAGGAGGAGGTCTGTAGCTTCATTAATGCTAAAGTACGAGAGTTTAAATACCCGACAGTAGAAACCGATGAGTCCGGTTCTAGAATCTCACATTCTTTTAGCAATCAAATAATATACTCACCATAGTAGATGACATTCATTCGACCATTGTTGAAGCTTAAGAACTCATCAAGAATTAACCGAAGCCAATTAACCTTGATATTGTCGAAAATGGCATATAAGGCTTTGAAGTTTTGTTCGTAAACAAGTTCAAAACTTCCGGTTCGTGGAGTCACGGTTTTCACTAATGCACGGTGTATAATTCTTGCTTTCGTCCATAAGCACATGAACTTAAGTTGGTGCATATCGTCTTTCAAAAATAAATGAATTTCACGGTCACGATTGACTATATCACAATCAACGTTACTCAATTCAATACCATCATTTTCAGATCTTAAAATGTGAGCCAATTGATCTAACGAGAAAAATACGGATTTTTCACAAACTAAACTCCATAAACAATCATCTTGGTTTCGAATGCTTTTGTGACCTAAGTTAAGATTAGCATAGAATAATTTGACCATAATTTGGTTAATTTTATGCTTATTTTCGTCAATATCGAATAAAGACTCAAAATTGCTCCTGTGAGCCAATTCTTGTATATGGTATGGAGAAAAATTGGCAAATTTTACAAATGAACCTTCAAAGATGCGAGAATCTTGCATTCTCCTCCATCTTCTAATTGCAGTATCATCGAAGAGCCATTGTTGGATTTGCTCATTGGAAGGATGTTAGAAGGATGAAGATGCTTGTCCTTTTCTCTTTGGAGCCATTTAATTTGATTGTTGGAGGTAAAAATTGAGTTTTTGAAGATCTAGGATTTTACAAAATTTGAAAATCGTAATTTATCACATCGCCTTTGTCGATGATATAGCCCTTGGAATTGTCTCCAAAAGTGATAGAACCTCCGTCTGAGTATGTAATGTTTGTCAGCATATCTTCTCCCCTGTCATGTGTTTTGAACAACCACTGTCGAGTATCCATTTTCCTCTCTTCTTGAGTGGGACCTACAAAAAATATGAGATAACGTTGGTTTCAACCTTTTTAATAGGGTCCTAAGAGTTAGATCTTAGGAAACCAAACCCAAGTGGGTTTAGTATCCCTTTTATAGATATAATTCTTATCATTATGAATGTTTTCCATGAATGGTCTAATATACTTATTCCTTATTAACTTGTTATTAGTTTTAGAAACCCATATATTGATAGCTTTAGAAACTCGTCTTTTTAAAGATATGCGTATTTTATTATAATTAAAATTGTTTGAGTTAAAAGATTGTAAATTCTTGACTTTCTTTTTATAACCTAAACCATTTTTATTGTTAACAGGTTGTGAATTTTCAATAATTCTAGATAAATTTTCTCTTCCTTTATTAAAATTTGAAACGTTTTTAGTGATTCCTTCTAGTTTGGTCTTTAGACTTGAATTTTCTAGTTCTACCATTTTAATATTAGTTTTTAAATCATGATTTTCAGAAACAAGAACATCATTCTTTTCTTTTTGAGTCTCAATTTCTTGACTCAATAAAATCAGTTGAGAATTAACATTTGAAAGCTATTCTTGAGTTTTATCAAGTTTTTCTTCCAATATTTTCTTCTAATCTATAAGAATATCTCTTTCGATTTCTGCCTTGTTTTGATTTTCAACGGCTTCTTTATATTTTATTTTGAGACTTTTTAACATATCTAACAATTTTGAGTTTATTTCTATCATATCATCAAAAGTTAAATCACTAACCTCATTATCTTTGGCCATAAAGCATACATTGGCTTGTTCATTATCACTGTCACTCTCACTTTCAGAAGAAGAAGAAGATTCTGAATTATCCCACGTAACTGAGAAAGCTTTTCTTCTGAATTTGTCTTTCCTTTTATTGCGATATTCTTTCTTTTGATCTGGACAGTCCTTTTGCATATGCCCCTTTTTGTGATAGTTAAAGCACTCCAGAACTGATGAAGACGGTGGTTTATTGCTATTTGAGCTTCTCTTATCATTATTTCTATTTCCTTTTCTATACTTCAAGAATTTCTTGAAGTTTTTGGCAATAAAGGCCAGATCGTCTTTGTCTGAATCTGATTCTTCTTTTTCTGCATGGAATGCTATATTCTTTTTATCTTGAGCTTGAACCCGTTCAGCCTGCAAATTTACTTCATAGGACATTAGATTTCCTATTAACTCTTTTGGAGTTATTTTGGAAATATCATTCGCTTCTTCAATAGCGAGAACTTTTCTTTCCCGTTCTTCTGTTAAAGAGTTAAGGATTATGGATACAATATGAAAATCTGAATATTTTTCTCCTAGTCCTACCAATGAATGGTAGATATCCTAAAATCTTGAATACATATCATTTATAGATTCATTTTCTTTCATCCTAAAGTTTTGAAAGTGACTTTTGAGCATGGATATTTTTCTTTGTTTGACCTTGTTAGTTCCTTCGTGTGTAACTTTAAGTGTACGCCATATTTCAGATGTAGTATTGCACGTGATAACACGGTTAAACTCATTTTTGTCCAAGGCATAAAACAACATATTCATGGATTTTGCATTTGTGGTGGCATCTAGTTTCTGTATATTTTTCCAAGTAGAATACTCTTCAGTAGGAATAATATATTCCGTCTGAGTTATATCCTATGAACCAAAACCATTTGCTTGCATACATATTCTCATTCGTGTGGCCCAATAGTTATAATTCATGTCATTAAATAGTGGTGGACGTGCAGTGGATTGTCCTTCAATGAAGCTAGTGTTAATGCTAGTGCTAATATTAGTTTCCATATTATTAGATTATCAGATAACTGTGTTATGGTTGTATGATGACCATGCCCTGATACCAAATGAAAGTGTGCTATGAATCGTGTAATTTGAATATATGATAATACAGAGTGTAGTGATGATAGCCATACAGTAAATAGTATGGAATATAAAAACAGTAAAGTAAAATAACACCAGGAATTTTTATACTGTTTTGGAGCTCCGTCCTACGTCCAGTCCCAGATTCCTTCTGGAATTTCACTAAAAAAATAACCCTCACTTAACTCGAGGGAAAAGTTCTATACAACCCTTGAACAACCGAACAAGGACCTGGGCAGCAGAACATGATTTCGTCTCAGCAGCCGAAGAGGACTTCACACGCCTGAGCAGCAGAATAGGATTTCAACAAATACAAAATATTGTTTGACTTTTGTGTTCTAATAACACGGATAATGAAAATGTGTACGTGCTAATATAGTACACACGGATCGTGTAATATGATGTATAACACACAAAAATATGACTAATCACAGATAATAGAAAATTCAGTAAAATAGAAAAAGCACACCAGAGATTTTTATACTGGTTCGGAGCACCGTCCTACGTCCAGTCCCAGACTTCTATCTGGATTTTCACTACCAACTACCTCGCTTCACCCGGAGGAACAAGTTTACAACACCCAAGCAGACGAACGGGATTTCACGCCTCTAATACATCGAGGACTTCAACACTTGCCTCTTACAACACCGAGGACTTCAACAAAGATGAAAATAATTGTTTGTTGACGGTATGTGTTCTTGCTAACACTATTTTGTCACTTGTAGTACAAACTTCCTATAATCTTATCCTCAAATAGAATATTTGTATATATGAAGATTTGGAAGTGGATATCATATTGAATCAAAAGAATGTTAAATAAAGTTTCAGGATTCAAAAACGATATATGATAGAATATGAGCAATTTGAGCGCTTGAGGGTATAAGATTGAGAACAATAGAATAGAGATTAGAATAATAGAATTGGTTAATTGGAATAATGATTTCATGATGTTTATATAAGAAATAAACAGTTGTAATCCTTTGTGAAAAGGTACAAACAAAGGTCATGATCATTGGTGAAGAGAAAGAGAAGCAACCGTTGAAGAAAAGGAAGCGTCTATACGAAAGGTTGCTTTCTGTTTGAAAACGGTCGAAAGGTCAAAAAGGACCAGTAGAAAGGAATTTGAATATATATACGTTATGTACACTTGTGCACGTTAACTGAGCATTCTGGGCAGAAACGGTCGACTGCCTTGTTTTAACCGGTCGACCGGTTTAGCCCAGATTGCAAAGTTAATGTGCACTCATTCATATATATATATATATATATATATATATATATATATTCAAAGATTGAAGGTATAAGATTATTTGAGGATAGATTTTAACATAAATAACATTACTAACATACCAAATAATCAACCTCTAACATATGGAGCTCTTTGTGTCTCTTTAATGAATAACTTCTTTTTGTCGATCACGGCTTATCCCTTTGTCTTGTCGATCACGGCTTATCCCTTTGTCAGAAATCAAAAATCTATAAAAATCTTGACTCAACATTCTCCCCCTTTTTGATTGATGACAACATAGTTATGAATCTCCCCATGTATATGATATCCCCCTGAGATTGTGTCCTGCATATATACTGTTAGCACAATTTTCTCCCCCTTTGTCATCGACGAAAAGGAGTTGTTAAATGGAGGATGTAAATGAGATTATAAGCAACATAAAACTACTACCATAGATCAAGAGTAACATTCACACAAGATGATAATACACACAAGTCTAGTACGAATTAAAACACGACACTATTTAGTACAAGTGCCAGATAATGAACTATATGTATAAACTTTTAGGCTTAGATAGGAAGTGATAAAAACAATATTTTTTGTCAAGCTTATATAAAAAAAATTCTTATATATAAGCTTGTGGATGAGAATTGTCATGCAAACTTGGCCGTAGAAGAAATTAGAAGCTCATATTCAATTTCCTAATATAGAAATAGCAAAAATAATCCGAAAAGAACTTAAGAATATAACATTTAGTGATTACTTATCAAGTTATTTTCTAGAAATTAAACCAAGTTCTCTACGAAATTTAATGAAATTAGACTCAAGTAGAGGCTTAGTAAAAATGTCCGCTAGTTGACTATCAGTTTGGACATATTCGAGACATATATTTTCTTTTTCAATATTGTCTCTAAGGAAATGATGACGGATATCAATGTGTTTGGTTCTGGAGTGATTCACTGGATTCTTAGAAAGATTTATAGCACTTGTGTTATCACAGTATATAATAGAATTTGATAAATGAATATCAAAATCTTAAAGTGTTTGTTGCATGTATATTACTTGAGTACAAGCGAGAGCCGTTGATATATATTCAGCTTCACATGTTGATAGTGAAACACAATTTTGTTTCTTACTAAACCAAGAGACAAGTGATTTTCCAACAAAATGGCACGTACCACTTGTACTCTTTCTATCCGTTCGAGAGCCTCCAAAATCAGCATCACTATATGATACTAATTCAAATGGACATTCTTTTGGATAAAAAAGACCGAAATCTTTGGTATATTAAGATAACGAATTATACGTTTCACTGCTCGTAGATGTGATTCCTTTGGATCTGCTTGAAAGCGTGCACATAGACAAACACTCATCATTATATCTGGACGACTTTCTGTAGGATAGAGAAGAGAACCAATCATGCTTCGATATAGTTTCTGGTCAATATTCTTACCATTTTTATCTTTTTCAAGATGTGTAGTTATACTCATAGGAGTAGGTTTACGAGATGTGTTATTTAACCCGAAGCGTTTGATAAGATTTCCGCAGTATTTTTCTTGATTAATAAAGATACCATTCGAAAGTTGTTTGATTTGAAGTCCAAGAAAATATGACAGTTCTCCCATATGAGACATTTCGAATTCTTTGGTCATAATATTTGCAAATTCCTTGCAGAGTTTATCGTTTGTTGAACCAAAGATGATATCGTCTACATATATCTGAATAACTAGAATATCCTTTTGAGAATGTTTGATAAACAAAGTTTGATCGACTTTGCCTATTTGAAATCCTGAGTTAATAAGATAGCTACGTAGTCGTTCATACCAAACACGAGGTGCTTGTTTTAAACCATACAGAGCTTTCTTAAGTTTGAACACATGGTCATGATATTTTTCGTGTACGAACAAAGGAGGTTGTTCGACATATACATTCTCTTTGATAAATCCATTGAGAAATGCACTTTTGACATCCATCTGATAAAGTTTGAAATTATGGTGACAAGCAAAAGATAATAGGAATCTAATAGCTTCTAATCGAGCAACTGGTGCAAAAGTTTCTTTATAATCGATACCTTCTTTCTGATTATACCCTTGTGCTACTATTCTTGCTTTATTTCTAGTGATATTTCCTTGTTCGTCAGCCTTATTTTTATAGACCCATTTAGTACCAATAACTGACTGATCAGTTGGTCTTGGAACAATTTCCCAAACGTCATTGCGCTCGAACTGATTTAGTTCTTCCTGCATGGCAATGATCCAGTAATCGTCTGCAGCAGCTTCTTTTGGATTCTTAGGTTCGATATTTGAGAGAAAAGCGACATGACCCATTTGGTTGAGTTGACTCCTTGTTCTAACATGTGATGTTACTTCACCGATTATATTTTGGCCCGGATGGTCTCTTAATATCCTTGGTGCTGATTGTAACTCACATATTTGAGGAATATTCTCAATAATTATTTTCGAGTCAGAATCAACATTTGTGATGATTGGATTATCAGTGACTATTGTTTCGTCATCATCTGATATATTTTGAGGATGCTGATAGAATTCATCGAAAGAGACATGAAGTGATTCTTCAATAGTTTTGGTTTGTTATTAAATATACGATAGGCCTTGCTTCGTTCCGAATAACCGACAAATATTCCTTCATCGGCTTTTGGATCGAATTTGCCAAGCTGGTCTTTCGTATTTAAAATAAAGCACTTGGAACCAAAAACTTTGAAGTATGAGATTTTAGGCTTTCTTTTGTTAAATAATTCATAAGGAGTATTCTTGGTAAGAGGTCTTATGGACACACGATTTAAAACATAACAGGAAGTTGCGACGGCTTCTGCCCAGAAATGTTTTTGGTAAGGTGGTTCCATTCAATAATGTTCTTGCACATTCTTGTAAAGTTCGGTTCTTCCGTTCTACAACTCCGTTTTGTTGTGGAGTTCTGGGAAACGAAAAATTATGATATATACCTTTCTTTGTACAAAAATGTTCAAATTCATTATTTTCAAACTCTCCGCCATGATCACTTCTTATATTTTTAACTTTAATCCCTTTTGATTTTTGAATTCTTTTGACGAAAGATTTGAAATGATCGAAAGTGTCACTTTTGTTTTTTAAGAAAATTGTCCATGTGTAACGGGAGAAATCATCAACAATTACAAGCACATATCGACTGTGATTTATTGACTGAACCCTAGTAGGTCCAAATAAATCCATATGTAGTAACTCAAGTGGTTGTAATGTTGATATGAATTTCTTGGATTTAAAAGATGATTTGGTCAATTTTCCTAATTGACATGCGTCACAGATGTTGTTAACCTTAAAACTTATTTTGGGTAGTCCTCTAACTAGATCGTTTTTGGCTAGCTTGTCAATAGTTCTGAAGTTTATATGACAGAAGCATTTGTGCCATAACCACGGATCATTATCATTAGCCACAAGACATATATCTGAATTATGATTAATATTCATATTCAGAATATATATATTTCTATCTCTATAACCTTCGAAAGCTAAATTATGGTCTTTATCTAAAATACTACACTTATTATCCGAAAAGGAAATTGTAAAATCCTTGTCACATAACTGACTAATACTAAGTAAATTGTGTTTCAAATTTCTAACTAGCATGACATTAGTAATGAGAGGTAAGTTAGATGTACCGCAATTGCTCACATCGCCTTTGCCGATGATATAGCCTTTTGAATTATCTCCAAAAGTGACGGAGCCACCATCTGAGTATGTAATATTTGTCAATAAGCTCTTGTCTCCTGTCATGTGCTTCGAGCAACCACTGTCCAATATCCACTTTCCTCTTTTCTTAAGTGGGACCTGCAAAAAATAAAATTAGGTCCATGGTACCCACTTTTTATGGGGTCCTAAGAGTTAGGTCTTAGGAGTCCAAACCCATACGGGTCCGGCATCCCCTTTATATATGTAATTTGTATTAAGATGCACAGTATTCATGAAATTCTGAATATATTTGTTCCTAATCAAATTGTTATTTGTTTTAGGAACCCATATTTTGATAGTCTTGACATTTTTCTTCTGAAATTTCACAACTGGTTTTGGTTTGGAATATAATAAACTAAGATTTTTCTTAGCTTCAATCTTTTGTACTTTCTTCTTCCTTTCATTACCAAGATGTTTCTTGGTTTCTTGTTTCTTATATCCCAAACCTTGTTTATTTGAAACGGATTGTGAATTTTCAATGATTTTTGTCAAATTTTCTCGTCCTTTGTTAAAGTTAGAAACATTTTGAGTAATGTTATCTAACTTAGTTTGTAAACTAGCCTTTTCTAGGTCCAGAATTTTGACTTTTGCCTTAAGCTCATGATTTTTAGTAGTGAGAGCATCATTTTTCTCTTTTTGAGTTTCAATTTCTTGACTCAAAAGAGATAATTGAGAGTCAACATTAGATGATGATTCTTGAAGTTTTTCAAATTCTTCTTCTAATATTTTCTTCTCATCTTTTAACATATCTCGTTCAAATTCTGCTCTACTCAAATCTGCTTTGGCTTCTTTTAGCTGTCGTTTTATGTCTTTATATTTGACTATTAATTCAGCATTAATATGAAGTACTTCATCAAATGTAGGAATTTGTACCTCATCTTCTGTTGCCATGAAACAGACATTTGCTTGTTCATCTTCCGTATCATTATCACTTTCTGATGAGTCTGTATCATCCCATGCCGAGAATGCTCGTTTCTTTGATTTGTCCTTCTTTTATTTTAATTTTTCATTTTCTGACTTCTTCTTTTGCTCCGGACAATCCTTGTGCATGTGCCCCTTTTTGTGACACTTGAAGCATTCTATAGCGGATGATGTTGGTTTATTTGATCCAGATTTCTTTCTGTTATAACGACTGGCTTTTCGCTGTTTTAGGAATTTTTTGAAACCTTTTGCTATGAATGCTAGATCTTCATCTTCAGACTCTGATTCATTTTCGTCTTTTTCAGCATGGAATGCCACGTTCTTCTTTTCTTCTTTTTGTTCCTTTCTAGTCTGCAAGTTAGCTTCATAGGACATTAGATTTCCTATCAATTCATCTGGCTTCATGATGGAAAGGTAATTAGCTTCTTCAATTGCTAATACTTTTCCTTCCCATTCACTAGTCAGAGAATGTAGGACTGTTGAAACAACATCAAAATCAGAATACTTTTGTCCTAAGCCAATAAGTGCATGGTGGATAGTTTGAAAACGTGAATACATATCATTGATTGTCTCATTTGGTTTCATTTTGAAATTTTGAAATTGACTTTTCAGCATGGCTATTTTGGCTTGTTTAACCTTGTTAGTACCTTCATGAGTGGTTTTCAGCGTTTGCCAAATTTGATATGCAGTAGTGCAAATACTAACACGGTTATATTCATTTTGGTCTAATGCACAAAACAACATATTTATTGCTTTTGAATTTATGGCTGCTGCCGTTTTCTCAGCCATTGTCCATTCTGAATAATCAGTTGTTGGATTCACTATTTCTTTTTGAGTAGCATTCCAGGCATCATAACTGTTTGATTGCATAAAGAATGACATACGTGTTGCCCAATAGCTATAGTTAAGACCATTGAAAAATGAAGGTCTTTGTGTCGATTGACCTTCCGTGTAAGTGGTGTTTTGAGTGCTGGTACTTGCGTTATTTGCCATATTACAAGAATATAACAAATTACTGTGTTACGGTTATATGATGACCTCGCTCTGATACCAAATGAAAATGTGTACGTGCTAATATAGTACACACGGATCGTGTAATATGATGTATAACACACAAAAATATGACTAATCACAGATAATAGAAAATTCAGTAAAATAGAAAAAGCACACCAGAGATTTTTATACTGGTTCGGAGCACCGTCCTACGTCCAGTCCCAGACTTCTATCTGGATTTTCACTACCAACTACCTCGCTTCACCCGGAGGGACAGGTTTACAACACCCGAGCAGAAGAACGGGATTTCACGCCTCTAATACACTGAGGACTTCAACACTTGCCTCTTACAACACCGAGGACTTCAACACTTGCCTCTTACAACACCGAGGACTTCAACAAAGATGAAAATAATTGTTTGTTGACGGTATGTGTTCTTGCTAACACTATTTTGTCACTTGTACTACAAACTTCCTATAATCTTATCCTTAAATAGAATATTTGTATATATGAAGATTTGGAAGCGGATATCGTATTGAATCAAAAAAATGTTAAATAAAATTTCAGGATTCAAAAACGATATATGATAGAATATGAGCAATTTGAGCGCTTGAGAGTATAAGATTGAGATAAATAGAATAGAGATTAGAATAATAGAATTGGTTAATTGGAATAATGATTTCATCATGTTTATATAAGAAATAAACAGTTGTAACCCTTTGTGAAAAGGTACAAACAAAGGTCATGATCATTGGTGAAGAGAAAGAGAAGCAACCGTTGAAGAAAAGGAAGTGTCTATACGAAAGGTTGCTTTCTGTTTGAAAACGGTCGACAGGTCAAAAAGGACCAGTAGAAAGGAATTTGAATATATATACGTTATATACACTTGTGCACGTTAACTGAGCATTCTGGGCAGAAACGGTCGACTGCCTTGTTTTAACCGGTCGACCGGTTTAGCCCAGATTGCACAGTTAATGTCCACTCATTCACATATATATATATATATATATATATATTCAAAGATTGAAGGTATAAAATTATTTGAGGATAGATTTTAACATAAATAACATTACTAACATACCAAATAATCAACCTCTAACATATGGAGCTCTTTGTGTCTCTTTAATGAATAACTTCTTTTTGTCGATCACGGCTTATCCCTTTGTCTTGTCGATCAGGGCTTATCCCTTTGTCAGAAATCAAAACTCTATAAAAATCTTGACTCAACAGATAAGTCTGTTTATAGTACACCCTTCCTATGATCTTCTCCTTGAGTATATATATATATATATATATATATATATATATATATATATATAAAGTTTATGAAGAACAGAAAGGTATAATATTGCTTTAATGCAGAATATTTGAAAGTATAGTTGCACGTAGATTCAAGAGTGTTAGATTAGATAGATAAGAAAATTCGGTAGTTTAGAATCAAGTTAGAGTATGTATTTATAGATGTTAGAGAGTAGCGACTGTTAACAAAGAGTTTCGATTGAAGTGTTGCATCCAAATCTTTTCGTAGAGGTTCGTAACTCTTCACAAATAGTCGTGTCTTTTCAGAAAATAGCTGTTGTAGAAATTCAGTCAACTGAACCTCTGGCTCAGTCAAATGGATATTCAAACGTATTATTTTTTTATCTGTGCACCTATGCATGTTGCACAGAAATTTACAGGTCACTCGACTGACCTGGTGATTTCTATGCAATTTACACAGTTTTTTACAGGTTTAAATATATATATATATATATATATATATATATATATATTCATATATTGTATATGATTTTAAAGAAAACCTTTGATTATATATATATATATATATATATATATCTTCTATGCTTATACGTATAAATCATTAGGAAGATATAAGCTAATATATACACTAAACGAAGAGAGATCTTAACAAAATTGACCTAAGACTCAAAACAAAATAATATAAAAATTGATGCACCGATTTTGATGTCTTGTCTCCGTGTAGTATATATTCTTTTTGTCGTAATAGTCATCAAATATGTATGTTGTAGTGATAGCTTTGTGTCATGAATCAAAACCAAGTCTCAACATACGAATCGTGGTTTTTGTAAGCAATCATCTTTAGAACCTGATAACTAACTACTCAAATAATGAACTTGACCAGATATGAACTTAGATCTTTGAGGCAAATGTTTTGTAAAGATACTAACAAGTAGGAAAATATTTGGGTTTATTGTGACAATGTTTTAGCGGCATTCATATTTAACCCTTTTTGATTTTACTTATGAATGCAAATAGATCTTTAAAAGAATGTTTCAAAGGTAAGCATAAGCGAAATGGTTTTGGATTTGTAGTGACAATGTTTGAGTAAAATTACTCTTAATACTTTTGAATGGATTCGTGGAAGTGCATAGATCCTTAAAATGGATATTTTGAAGGAAATTATAAGTATGGAATCTTTTGGAAAAGATAAAAGCTTATAAGATAATACAAGTTTACTAATAAAGGAGACTTTAATTAATAAAAGGATTAATTAAATAAAAGGGATCAGGAGTTGCTTAATTCGCTAAATCGTACTTTATGTGGCTTAATAGTGTCTTGTATGACTTGATAATGTTTTGCGTGTTTATTCATTTACGAAAAGCAAACGAGACTTATTTTCCTTTTACGAACGTCTATCTTGTACTAGATAGTTGATCAGTCGACTATCAAAATTGACCAAAATAATTTAAGAAATATCTTGTACGTATAAACTCATTTTTCTCTTCTAGGAAAATTGATAAGAAAATTCTACGCCGTCCTGTTAGGAGGTGATCTCCACTCTTATTGATTGTCTAATTTTTTCAAAAAGAACTAGAGTTAAGTTTACCAAAAATTAATCGATTGTTTGGAGAGTCCGGTAAGTGGGAAAAGTGTACCTTATAGAGTTGAACTATCTATCCTAAGGTTAAGTCCAAGAGAGAGGTCAGCATTAGCATTTCAAATGGTACTATCATGAGGGACTGTCTACCTTGAGGAGTATTCCAAAAGAGAGGACAACATTAGCATTTATCGGAGGACTTATGCGGAAATCTATCTGGATATTCGAGATATGTTCAAAATACTCGAATCCATGTAGCAATTCGTTATCTGTTCGAGATGATGGAATCCATTTAGGGATTTGTGTCCTATTCAAGTGATGAATACCGTGTGGGAGATGCCAAATGTAGCATTGACATCGAGAAAATGACATAAAGTAGAGAAGGGCATAGCCTGAGGAGATTAGCTAACCTCAATTGTATATCAACTCCATATCTAGAGATACTTATCGGTTGTTGCTAGCAGGGATTGATATGAATCTGATCAAACACTAAGGATGGTCCAACTATATTTACCTTAAAGTATATACTATCTAGAGATATACGATACTCGGAAGGTAGTTTCTTATCACTGTCATGGAGATTCGCTTTAGTGTAGTGGAGGCATCTCTATGAAAAAAATCCATATATGCAAACACATATTTGCAATATCGATTGTATACCTATTATTATTGTGGCATTCATACAAAAACTATCTAATATGATTTATATTCTACACCCTAGACATTAACTATGACATCACTATAATAATTTAACAGATGGTTGCTTTCTTCGAGGGAAAAACCATTATGGGAATTCTTAAGATCTCCATAGTTACCATTACTTACCACATATTCCTTGAGTTTCTCATGTTGGTTTACAACACTAATCTGAGTATTATTTTCTTACAATGTTTGGGTCAACCTCGTGTATATTTCAAGATTCACCTTTGGACGCTTTGGAACTTGTGGAGAATAGCTGAAGGATTGTCAGCTGTAGTATTCTTGTTTTCTCTGTATTTTTTTATATTAGCGTATGTGAAGATATGTTGTTATAACTATCAAGGCTGATGATAGTACTTTGGCTTTAGTAACTCTGATATTTCTATTCAAAGTAATCGTTCCTACTATTCCTTTGATATTATATATTATCATTCCCTTATGAGATTTTGATTTTGTGTTCTCTCTTTCTTGTTCTATTTCTTTTTCTTTTATTTCACCATAGTAATTTGTTTTTCCGACGCATGAGTGTTTGGCATATTAATACCATGGATTTATTACTATTGACATTTGGGGATTGAAAAGTTGAATCGTTACATGCACGGTGTATCATAATATATAAAACATGTATGCAAAAAGTTTCTAAATGGACTCCTCCTATATGAATGCATTCTTTTAAAAATATTTTTTAAAATATGATGCAAGTAACCCAGGTATACTGGTAATTCTATATGTATTCAAGTTCTTGAAAATCATTTTCACACAAAATTTTCAATACTGTCGCGAATAGGAGTATGGTTCGCCCTCCTTTGAAACGAAAGATGAAACGCTACCCATTTTGAATTCTGTCAGAGGGGCCACCGAATCAGTAACACCATCTCCTACTATTAAAAATTTAGATTTCTAAATCTTTACCCTTATGCCAAAAATGGAATTTAGATGGAAATTTTTCTACAATTCCACTCTTCTTTTAGATAGCTATCTATTGTAACTTGGAACCTTCTCTTCCACCTTAATTTTCTCCAAATTTTCCAAGTACAATCTGCGTAAGGATGTTTTTTGGATGTTAAAGTGTAATTATCCTTAGTGCAAGTTTTGTTTCACTATAAACAAGGTATGGAAATAAAAATTCCAAAATTAAAACAAAATTTTCCCTTGGTATTATCTATATTCTGCCTGTTGTATCCTTTATCGAAGAGTAAACCTCATATTTACTAACATATCGATGCTTCTTACACTCATATAAGATAATTGAAAATTAGAAAATTTATCATTTAAAAATATATTTTTTAAACACGATTTTCCAAAAGAATTTCCAACTCGTAAAGCGGTTTAAAAAATCGAATTTCCAAAAGCATTTAAACATCTTTTTTTCAAAACCACTTGAACAAAATCTTCCGTAAACATTTGAATCCAATTTTTTTAAAACATACACAAACTTTCCATATTACTTGAAATTCCTTTTACAAAAATTAATCTACCATTTTTTTCTAAAATATTGCATCACTTTCAAAATTTCTTCCAAAAAATTTCCAAAACTAATTATCAAACAACCAAACTATTTAAAATTTCATTTCACTTCTAAACATACCACCATTATTTCGTGAATTTTAAATACTTCAAAACCAACTTTTCAAAAGAATTTAAATAAAAATTTCAAAGATTTTGAAGACAAACTTTTTCACATTTACCACCATATCCATAATATAATTAAGCCACATCTTAACATAATTGGGACTTAGTCAATGTGTTAGTTCATATGATAGACTCTAATACTGAGTAGTTAGTCCTAAATTTGGAGGAACGTTTTCTTTTCTTTAATTCTAAAATAAAAAATTATCTATTGGCGTATTAATAAATTTAGCTTTTAAGGCATAGGGATAATGACCCATGATTTTGCAGCAACCTTTCCTTAGGTGCCTTTTTTCTAAAATACGCTTTCCCCAAGAATTCTAAAGTTTGAGACCTAATCATTGTTAAATTTCCAGTTGCTAATTTATTTTATAAACTTATAGTCTTATCAACAATTTTTATCGCTGGTTAATTCTTCTTATGAGATTTCCGTATGTACATTGTTCCTTTAACATATATGTATTTATATAGCAGTCTCATTCCATCCATTAAATCAACACAGTGATAAAATAGGAATATATCACATACCATATCGTACGTTTTTATTATATTTGAAGGGAGACAACTAGCGATAACAACCCAATAACTCAAAAAGAAAATTTTGCTGGAAGTTTGCATATAACATTAAGTGGGGTTAATAATGTTGTGGCCCTAACAGTCCTTACTAAGTTAAGATGGGCATTTCTAGTACGTCGACCAACTATCACCCACCATACTTAACTTTTCTTCCTAGCTTCCAATAAATGAAGTCCATCCTTAAATTCAAGGGCATTTCTTGTTGCCATCCCATGAGCATGCATAGCTACTTTATTTTTAGCATAAAGCTTTCTCCATTCTTACCTAAGTAATCATTCCTATTTACTCCATACCAAAATTTGGTTTGGATTTCACCTTTCTTCACAAAATTAAACCTTCATAATCATGATGTACCAACTCCATAACCTTTGTCTTTTAAAATATGACTTAAATTCTTTTCCTCTAAGGTTGAAAAGTTTCTTTGTTTCCAAATAGGAGTTATGAAAAATATCCCCTCGCAAAGTCTTTCTACATCAAAGACATACTTCTTTTAAATTAGGATTTTTGACCCGAAACATTTATCACATTTAAAATAAATTGTCATTCCAAACCATTTTTTCAAAAACATATTTTACAACTTTAAATTGTGAAAAGTGGAGTGGACAATGATAACTTTCTTCCTATTATTTTCTTACTATTTATGCTATTTCCACTTCTACCTTTTGTGGAGATTTCAATAGCACAAGAGGGGGACTTTTAAAAGATATGAGTAATTGCAACATCTAGCTAAACGTCTATCTAAAGTGTATATGCAATTACTACATATCCATGGAATTCATCCATTCATATTGTTTTTCTCTTATTTATTCTAGTTAGATCACTAATCCTATTTATATATGCGTGTGTGTCTACATATATACTCCTAATGATATTTCCATCTAAGTTATCGGGTGTTCTTTCCCTTCTACTCTCTTCACCCTATTTGAATCAAACACCATTTCCATTTATTCGCCCTTAAAAAGAATTTTAAAATGGAACTTTCAAAATATGAACTACGATCGTGACAATCCAAACATGAAAGTTACTCAGAAAATCGTCACGAACGCAATGGTGCAAGTTTCATAACAAAATTCCAACATTTTCTCAAATTCCATTTTTGGAGCTTTATTAGTTATCTATTAGTTATCGTTAACTTTATGGTGTGTTACACTAATCCAATAACCTATGCTTTGATACCAAATATAACAACTTACCTTTTTTGGAACCCATAACTATACAAGGAATTCTCGAAACGGTGAGTCGTTGGAAGATAATACATATTGTTATACATATTGTTGTATAGAGAGCATATGAGAAAACTAAACTAATTGATAACTTTCAGAGTTTTGCAATGAATGGTCACACAAAATACCATATACACAACTATATATATGTGTGTATGTGTGTGTGTTTAATTGCATATCTGATACCTTAACATAAATTTGTACAATCCAAACCAAATCAACTCCCTACACACACTTTTACATCATGTGTTTAATATACAGATTATATACAACATTTATATATTTAATATTTACAATATCTAGAGTTCACTCCGCCTAGTCCATCACGTCTCTAAACCCCATTAACCTAAACAATATCTATATAGGAAATATAAGGGTGGATCAGTCATATATCTTAGTAAGTAAAGCCAGTATAAAACGTATATAGTACTGTGGCATTGGTTTAACATGATTTAAGCGTAAATATAATATTTTTTGGATCCGCCTGCACCGTGCTACAGAATGATATTGTACTACCAAAATTTGATCCAATTTTGAACACCTACGATAAAGGATCCCTTACACGAAATTCGGTCTCGCTGCCTGCAGTAAAGGATTTAACATATACGTAATCCATTCTTACCACCTACAGTAAATGAGTAGACGTCAACAACCACTATCCAGTCTCACCACCTACGGTAATGGATAGTACGAACTGGACTCATTCTCGGCCCATCCACGTGGGCTCAGGTCAACTATTATCCATACCAAAACCTTTAGGACCAGCCCTATTGCACTACAGGAGAAATCACGTTGATACCATGAATCAAGGATCTGCCATGTACGCTACAAGATTTAGGTATCCGTTCATTGCCTTAAAAAAATATATAGTACATTACCAAACTACCAAATCCAAGTCATATATACTACATTCGTATCTTGCTATTATCAACAAGTTTCACATATTCATTCATCAAAAATCAAGTACATTATACCCATCTATCATCATTATTACCAGCCAATCATCCAAATTGCAGCCATACACGATTAGTGTGTTAGCTGACCATCCCCAAAGCCACATTCTCAACATCCATATTTCTCCACCATCAAATTACACGTCCAAACCATAACCTTATGCATCAGCTCATCACCAGAGGGTTGTTAGGGAACACTACACAAAAGATCTAGTCATCGAACATTGAAATGGGCATTCAAAATCCCTAAAAACACCAATTTGGTCTGTGTATCGGTGGACAAGTATTCACCATCGGTGCATCGGTGTGCATTCTGGATGTGGGAATTCTTCTTCGTTTTCTTTGTCTTTATGTCTAGATTTGATTATTTCACTCCATACTTCATTTTAATGACTCTATGTTTTATATATATTAATAGGTTTATCCATAATATTTTTAGTTCTCTAACATGTCTATAAACATTACATTATAGTTTCTATATATTTTAATTCGATTTGTTGAAAAGCAGGGTTCTCTATTAATTCCTTATAACAAATATGTACATTCTATTCCATAGTTTCAGACTTAGCGTTTTGGCATATTTTCAACATTGTTTAATCATAGGTTAGCTTTAAGCATCCTATATTATTATCATAGCATTATATAAGAATTGGAGAAGCCACACCCACCAATTCTAGAGCTAATGAACCCAATCCCTCCACTTTCCCAAATTTCCAAAAATCTAATCTTTGTAGAGCCTACAATTCTTACTCTAGATGATAAAGAACTCTGCTACAAATCTAACGCACTTTGTCCCGTCACTTTTGGCTAAGAAATGAGAGTTTGATGGTAAGATGAAGAAAGGAGGAAGAAGATGGTTTTTGATAGTTTTTAGAAAAATGAGAAAGAAATTCACATACCTTAAATGGGCTTTGAAGTGAAAAACTAAAATGGTGTTTTAAATTTTGAATTTTACTTTTAAACTTACCCCAACTCAACCCAGTCGAGCCCGTTGCTCGCACACAGATCAAACTCACTTCATTAAATCAATAATTTTTCACTCGTATGACATCCGATTTAAACAACTAAATACTCCATGTTAACCATAAAACAAGAGCGATGTAATGGTGCGACTTCTATTAGCAAATTCAGCCATTTGTAAAAATTACTAGTTTTCCTTTCTACTAAAATTTACTAAAATAACCTCCAATTTAATTTCAAATTTATTTATTATTATTAATTAAGTTATATATAAAATCAACAAATTTCGACAGCGCTTCCACTTATTCCTATTTCATACGCAAAAGAGCTTATATAGGGAATAAAAAGGAAGTACCATCAAAATTTCATTAACCATTCGATTTGAAATATTGATTTATGGAACAAATATAATCATTTATAACTTTTTCAATACTAAGACAAATCCAACAAATAACATATTAGATGAATATCAATTTTTGTTTTATTTAAAAATTAAATATCGATATAACGATTACTTATGGTATTTTTTAGACGGGGCTAAACTAAATATATATATATATATATATATATATATATATATATATATATATATAGGGTTTCATTGATACCATCATATCAATGACAATGAATACTCAAATAATTCAAAAATAATACCAACGATATCTCAAGTCATATGTGAATTATCATACTATCAAACCAATGTCAACTATCATATACCGACGAATATAAACCAATGAATCATTATCATATATAATGATAATAACATCATTGCATTGAATAGAAAAATAATTGGAGTGATGCAACGACCCATAAATTTTAGTGGTTTTATTTATTTAATAAATTGAATTTTTGTGAAATTTCAAATAATTGAATTTGGAAATAAAAATTCAATATTTGGAATACGTCTAATTAAACATAGCAAATAGTAAATTTTCAATTTATAATGTGAAAGTTTATTTTTTTGTGTAATTCTACTCAAATTCAAATCAGTTAAAAATTGATGACAATAAAATATTTTCCAAACCTGAATATTTTTACACAAAAAATTTGTAAAACATCTTCTATGTGAGATGTCGTATTTCATTCCTCCAAATTTCGACTGCTATTGCTCCATTTATCTTATTTTTGGCGAATTAGCGGCATTTTGGCACCGATATCGACTTTTGATCGGATGATCGTACCACTAATATCTATATACCATTTTGATTGTCTCGTCATGCTGATCTTCGTAGTATATTCAATTCTGTATTTTTAAGTCCGGTATGCAACGGAAACGACAAACAGTGTCATATCGGTACCGAAAGAAAATTAACTTTTTATTTTCCCTTGCCTCTCAAACCTTAGCCGTGCACTCCAAGTATCAATTTATTGCTTTAATAAATTTCACCAAATCAAGGGCTACACGTTACAATTACTTTTAATTTTTTTTAATCTTCCTTATTCGGTTTCAATGGGAATATTTTATATAAAGCATTATATTGGCCTATTCATTCTAGTCTTTCCCTTCTTTTTATTTGTTCGAAGACAACCCAAGAATCCCATCTCCTCCCTAGCTTCCACACATACATCCATGCATGAAACCGAAGCCCAGACTCCGCGTCCAACACAAAACCCGAGCAGCACCACTCGTGACCCAGCAGCCTACCTCTCTACCGCTTCTGATCCCTTCAACCCCTCTACCATGTTGCGCAGCCAAGGCAAGGTATATGTACATACATATATAATATTTATTTATATGTTGTATATATAGTTTGTCTGATGGTTCCATATATTGATTGCAGTTTTATGTATTAGTACATATATATGTTTCAGGTTAGTTGTATATATATTTGCACATCAGTATACATATATATATCTGATATAGGTGAGTATTCATATATAGATTCATGCGTATAGAGATATATCGGATAGTTTATATATGTGTGTACTAATGCGATCTTGTTTTATTAGTATTATATATATATGATATGTTATTTATAAAATATAAGCTTATACAAGTTTTAAGCCATTTGCTCGTTTTCATATATATATTTGTTGCTGTTTGTATATATTTGGGTTGCTGTAGCCATACTTTGTGTATATATGTTTATATTGGTATTTGGATGTATAGTTTTAATTACAGTTTCATTTGGGTTCAACTATATTAGTTTTGTTGTGCATATTGGGTTGTATATTAATCTTAGTTTTAATATATATGAGTCGTATACATATAATGTTACTGCAGTTATATATATTTGTTTATATACAATTCTGTATATTTAGATCTTAGGTATGTATTTTAAATATGAGCATTCTTACAATCCACTTTTAAATATATAATATGTTTGATTTCAGAAATTTCTTACAGTAAGGTATATAGCTTAACTATCTATGGGTACTTTTATATTTTAATATTGAGGCTATCTCTTCCTTGTCTGCATATTTATAAAGTAGTCTGCACATGTCTGTTTGAAAAAGCTTACCTATATCTGTTTATATATATATAGTCATGTCGGTTCAAAAATGTATGCAGATCTTAAAAATATGATATGCATAGATATCTTGGTTTAAATTATATATATATAGTTACATTTGTATGTGTTTTAAAATATAACATTTGGTTTAAGAATGGATTTTAAGAATATAGTGTATATGTGTATAAAGATTTAATTTTATATATATATATATGTGTTTTGTTACATATTATATATAGGTACTTTGATTTCAAATTTACCTATAGTTTTTTTTTATTATAACCCATATATATATATATGTATGTATGTATGTATGTATGTATGTATGTATGTATGTTGATTTTTAATACATATAGATTTTGATTTGGATATATGTAAATATGTTCATACTTAATATCGATTTCCATATATACTTTAAAGGTTTTTATATGCGTTTGAATTTGAATATGAATTTGTATATATATAATTTATATGTTACATCTATATATATTCACATATACCATTTACCATCATCGATCCAGTTCTGATTTGATTTCGTCAATTCCTATTTATCAGCTTTTCGTCAATTCGTGCCAATCTTGATTTTCTTTGGAATTCGTGCTTGGATTCATAGCTCATTTCAGCGTCAAATCTCTCTAGCCTTGAAAGGTGAGAAATCACTCACGATTAACGTTCTTATATTTATTAAATTTGATATCAATTGAAAAGACAATTGAAATAAGCTGCTGTTAGTTATTTACATTGATATATATATATATATATGCTATTATCTGTATTTGTTCACCTGTGGGTTTTGACACCATATCCTATTGTTTATATTACATTATTATTGATGACATATGCATGTTGTTATTATTATCATATCAGTTATCACTCTGCAAGTTCCCTGTTAGTACAGAATTCCCTATGGGTTGAAATGATACATACTCGAACGATATTGTAGAATATGAGAAAATTGTTATGGGTTGAAATGATAAACCCAAGCGATTTTCATTGAATTGAATTTGAGATTGCGGGTTGAAATGATATATACCCATTTATATTTTAAATTGTGAATTAAAATGATAAATATCCGTATCACTTGACCATAGGATAGAAACTTATGTACATGCATCATTGGTCTATATATATATATATATATATATATATATATATATATATATATATATATATTTTAAAAATGATTTACAAGGTTTTGAAATGAATATTTTGGTTTTAATAAATATTGATTTTAAGATACTATATATATATATGTTATTTTATAAGGGTAATTAGATTTTTAAACTATATGTTTTGAAATTTTTAAGGTTATAAGTTAGTTCTGAAATTATATTCTAAGATGGGTTTATAAGGATTTTTATAAGTAAGGTTGGAAAGATAAATTTTAATTTATTTAAAGCTGTATTTAATTAAGAATTTTATTTAATTAAATCGATTTGAAACTTATTGAAAATTGAGATTTTAAAGGATATGATTTTATAACTTGATTTTTGGTTTAAGGTAATTAAATGAATATTTCAAGCTTAGATAAATTGAAGGAAATATTTAGTTTATTTCCAATTTGGGTTTTATTTAAATGACATTGGATTTATTAAATAAACATTTCAAAACTAAATAATAACGAAGTTAAAATTTGATATATATGAAATTATCAAATCTAGTTTTGAAAATGTTTGACTATTAAAGCTTTGAAATATATTGAAATTTAAATGGTTTATTTTGTGGTTCAAATTTGTATTTGAAATCATTATAATTTGAAATGATTTATTGAGAAACTGAATTGAATCGAAGTTGAAGAATTTAGATTGAATTAAATTGGGATTTTGGAATTCGAGTTGATTTGAATCGATTTGTGGAATTTGAAGAAACTAATTTATTTTATAAATTGTTTTTAAATTATATTTTACTTTATAAATTATTTTAATATAAACCATTTTTAAATAAACTATTTTATATACAAACTATTTTATAAAACTATTTTATTATATATTATTATTAATCTCTAAACTATTTAAGTGGTGGAAGTTATGATTTCAAAGTTATGGTTCCCAAAGTATTATGATTTCTAAAGTGTTATTATTTCAAGTGTTTTGGTCTCGAAAGTGTTATAACTCTGAAAGTGATATGATTTTTGGAAATGGGTATATTTGAAGTAAAAATGATATCGTATTGATATGGTTTTGAAATGGAAATGATATTTTTAGTTTTGAAGTATAAACTATTTTGAAATGACCCGTTGTTATAATAACGTTTGGTTGTTAAAGAGACTGGGAACGGATGTTGTCATACTCATTGCCAATACTGAAAACCACTTTAACAATTGTGTACGTGGTGGAGATTTCAGAATGAAGTAGGATGGTTTGGTGACAATTCTGTATGGTATTTACGTTGCCCTGACTCCCATGAGTCAGCTTGACGTGGCTAAAACAGGAGCTATACCGGGCCAAGTGAGGTCATTCCTCCTATCGGACACATTTCTTCGATACCATTTTATTGCTTTCGTGATGTGGTTGGGTGCACCTTTTGATTTGGGAGTGTGTCATGAGATGGGCGATAGTAGCTGCTATGCGTTACCACCAGTCCGGGAGTGCAAATGGTACATCTACCCTAGCATTGCCTCGAGTACCATGTCACATTCCCTAGCGTTCCTTCCATGAGTTTGTTTTGTATCGTACCTATGTGATGTCCTCTGTATAAACTTCTCGGAGGAGAGTACGGCATTGTATAAACTACGGGAATATATAAAATGTGTTAAGGGGGATATGGGTAATGCCGTAACGCTATTGTAATACATTTACTTTACTATAGACATATTATAATAGTGTATATTACTACATAGTAGATAGTTCCATGGATATTTAGAGGATGGGCATCCCAAGCATCCTTTAAGTTACTTGTATTTCAGTTGATATTTCACTTGAGTTGGATTTATTAATATAAGAATGTTAATCTTGACTCGATTGTTTTGTGCTTTGTGTTTTGCTTTACGCTCGGGTCAGACTGAGTGATACAGCATTGAGAATCACCTTTAGAGTTTGGAGCTTCGCTTGGCGATCCAACTATCGATTCAGCTTTTAGTCGTTCAGTTGATTCCAGTGATGTATTCAGATTTTGTTATTTGACTATGGTATTCGAAACTTCTGTTGTATATTGTTTTAACTCTGTTATATATATATATATATATATATATATATATGTATGTATGTATAGTAGCTTCATGAGCTACTATTCATTTGTTTCTACTGCTTGTTATTGTAATACTCTGTGTCTGTGATTCTGTGATTTATTTATTTCTGTATATACTGAGTTTTTCCAAATTTAAATTAACAATCTGATATTTTGAGCAATTCAAATTCGACATGTGCGGATGCGAATGGCATGAAAATACCGGGTCATTATAAGTAATAAATTACAACAATGGAGATGGCATTGTGCTCGGGATTTGCTGTGCTGGCGGTGGCATGGAGCCCTCTGTGGTGGCTTGGAACCCTGTATCGTGACTTGGAGCAGGCGCTAGGATTGGGAGGTAGAAGCCTAGGCTTGTAGTGATTGACGAGGTGGCAGCTTGGGATTTACAGCAATGAGGTGGGAGGATGCAAGCAAACGATGGCTAGGGCTAGGATTTGTCGCAGCTTTGAGGGTTGAGGAGGTAGTAGAAGATGGGGCTAAGGGAGGATTCAGGTGGGTTTGTGTTTAATTTTAATGTGGGAAAGTGATGGGGGAGATGACATCGGCTGGGTTGGTATGGTCGGGGCTGACGTTAGAGCGACGCTTTGTTGATGCCTTGTGAAGGTCATCTAAAAGGCATTGGTATTTTTTCATAGTAGTAAGTCACTGACGTCATTCTGATGCCCAATCGATGCCTTTACCTAGCGTGTTAGAATGGGATTAGTAAAACCATGTAGGTAAAATATTCATTTTCTAGTATTGATAAATTTTGATCCGTCATATTTTAAAACAATTTCAGAACATTCGACTACTAAAATAATTATAAATACACATACAGACACGTATAATTTAATGTTCATTATATTTAACTTACTATGTTGGACCAAAAATAATTTATATATTGATATATTATGATTGTTAATGTAGCAACTCAATATTTTAGACATTATTTTAATATAATATATTTCACTTTGAAAATGCTTTAGAAATTATTTTACTTAAAATTTTGTTTTAAAATATTTTTAAAGTGAAGTAGGAATTTTTCTAGAGTTAATGATAATTTTTTTGTAATTTTCATGCCTTGTTTTCCATTTTGAAAAAATTTCTTTAGTTCTTTTTCTATTTTTCTTCTATTTAATTATTTATTTTATTCTAGAAATGATAAATAAATTATTTTATTTCAAATTTTGTTTTAGAATATTTTGAAAATGAAGTAAACAAATTTTCCAAAGTCAATGGTGATTTATTTGTAATTTCTGGACACTGTTTTGGATTTTTAAGCAATTTCTTTTATTCTTTTCTATTTTTCTTTAAATTTAATTATTTATTTTCATATTTTTTCACTTCGTTTCGGTTTATAAAAGTAAATTACTGATATTAATTTTGTTTTATTTGAATTAAAGAAAATAGGAAATGCGAAGAGTTTTAAAAACTTATTTAACTTAAGTCCTTTCACCTTCTAGAGTCCTTTCACTTGCCATAACCCCTCCTTTATGATTTTGACCGTGTAATCTTTTGAGTAGCCGTGTATTTTCATTATTTTTCACGCAAAAAAGTTCTCATCTCCATTCTATTCATGGCTAGAGCAAAGAATTTGGGTAATGGCTACACTTTCTTCTTCCTTTTCTTCTCATTTCTATGTCATTTTGCCTTGTTTTCTATGCTTTTTGGATTGGCCTTTCCTCCATATCCACAGCTACAAATTCCTACACCTCTTCCCTGCCATCATCATCATCTATACTCCATGCCAATACCATAGCCGAGCCAACCATGGTGACAAAACCCCTCAAAATCCAACCTAAAGCCATAAAAACATGTTATTTGACCACTACTTGTTCATCCACTTCAACCACCACCATAGGCGCCACCACCACCTCTAACCTGACCAACACACACCCCTTTCCGCCACTGACCAGTCATGATGCACCCAGGCCGAGCCATAACCCTATGGTCGAGCCTTTTTTTTGACCAAAATTACACTATTTGCCTTAAAAACTCTTCACATTCTCATATATAAACTTCTCCACCATATTCCACTACCTAGGCTGTGCATACACATGACCAAACCTGAGCCAAACTTGTTCAAACCAGAGCCAAACAACATCCCTAGGCCATGCCAAATAGTAGAGAAGGCAAGACAAAAGACTATGTATTCATATCTCTTTTTATTCCAAAGTTATATCAATTTCAATATGGTATTGTATTTATAAATTGTATTGATTTTTGTTTGGGTTGTAATACAAGAGTTGTAGCATTGGATCTCGCTCTCCACTCAAAGTCCGTAGTCTTGTCAGTTTGCTTTTGATTCTATTGTGTTATTGGTTTTGCAATCTCCAGCATTTAGAGGTGAGTAAATCTCACACGACAATATATACTTATGCAATTGTTAAGCAACAACATTTGAATATGTAGAATTATAAATGATGTTATGGTTGCCTGTGATTATATATATATATATATATATATATATATATGATATTAAACCTGTTAAATTTACATGTCATATCACATGTTCCTGTTGTATAATGTTGAATTGTTCATTTATTTCTTTTTATCACACTGCAAGTTCCCTGTAGATTTGTTTCACTATGGGTTGAAATGATACATACCCGAACGGACTTTAAAATTGGGAAAAATCGTTATGGGCTGAAATGATAGGCCTGAACGGTTTTTAATTATTTATTTTGACTTGGGACTGCGGGTTTGAAATGATAGAACCCGGATTTTTATTTGTAAACTGCGGATTGAAATGATACATATCCGTATCACTTGACCTAGGCTAGAAAACTATATACAGGCCCGTGGTTATTTTTATAAAATTTTCTAGAATTTTAAGTAAATTTTAAAAGTGTATATATATATATGAAAATTTGATTTAAATTGAATTTTTAAATATTAAATATAGAAATTTGGAATTTTCTATAAGTGAAAAATGTTGAAAAATGAATAGTTACATTGAATTTTGAAAATATAATTTAAGTGGAAAAATTTGGAATTTGGTTAAATAAAAATTTAGTTATATAAATAAAAATGGAAATTAAATTTTATTTGAAAAAAGATGGAGAAAATTTAAGTGTTAAGTTGTTTATTTAAAAATGCGAAGAATTCGAAACTTTTACACTTGAATTTATTAAGTAATTTGGTGAAATTGGAATTAATTATAAGAAACTTATTGTATAAAAATAATATGTTAATTGATATGGTAATGAACATTTTTAAATGTTAAATTATGATTTTGACAATGTTTAAAGGGTTTAAAATGAAGATTATTAATTGCTGGAAATACACTAAAATCTAGAAATCACTTTTAATAGCATTAAGAAGTGCTATTGTTTCTGGAAATGAACTAAAAGGCTAATAAAAGAGCTATTACAGCAGTTCTGAAATGCTGTAGTTGCTGTAGTAAATTGAATAGGCTAAAAACTTAACTCAGGCCTATTACAGCAGTTTCTGTAACTGCTGTAGTGGTCTGTTGTCTTTGCAGAAATGAATTGAAACCCTTGTTTTGAAACCTGAGCTATTACAGCATTTCTGGAAATGCTGTCTTTGCTGTTCTGAACTAAAATTTAACTAAAACTGAGTTTTACCACAGTTTTTATGTGCTGTCTTTACGGAATTAAAATGTTTTCAAGTATAACTTATAACAGCTTTTTATAAATGCTGCGAAATGCTGAAATTATAATAATTATGGGTTTTGACTTAGTAAACGAGCTCAGAATGACTTGAAACTTTGAAATTTGAATACTTGACTTGAAAGAATAATAACTTCACTTTTAAATGATTTAAATGAATAAATTTAATTGGAAAATGAATCATTTTAAAAGATGATTTGAATTGAAATTAATGAATGTTATCTTCGAATTTTAAAAGGGTATTTAAATTGGATATTTGGATTTAAATTCAAATAATGATTTGAAAAGGAGTTTTGAAAGGATATGATATTTTGAAACATTGAAATGGTTTGAAAATGATTTCATCTTTATTTTGATAAAATTTGGATTTGAATTGATATTTTATTTCGAAGTATAAAGTATTATTTTTAAAGTTGTAACCACGGGTTATAATAACGATTGGTTGGCAAAGAGACCGGGATCAGATATGGACACACTCTCTGTCGATACCGAAAACCACTTTGACAACTGTGTACATGGTGGAGATTTCAGAATGAAGTAGGACGGTGGCGACGTTCTTGTGGTATGTTACGTGGACCCAACTCCCATGAGTTGGCTAAGGTGGCTAAAACAGGAGCGGTGTCGGGCCGTTGTGGTCGCACCTCGTAGTGGATGCATTTCTTCGATACCATTATATTACTTATTATTGTTTGGTGGCCACCCTCCGATTTGGGAATGTGTTCCGCGGTGGGCGTATGTGGCTGCTGCGTTACCACCAGCCCGAGTGTCGTAATTGGTATATCTACCCTGGTATTGCCTTGTGTGCCGTGTCATCTACCATATCGAGCCTTTACTACGGGTTTGGTTTTCTCCCATAGCCCATGTGTATCTTCTCGTAGTCTCCCGATCAGGAGATATGCAGATATTGGATGGACTACTGGGACTATTACGTGTCTGGGGCTATATGGGTAACCCCGTGATGCTAATTTAAAGTATGTTTATTTAACTAATAGACAGTATTATAATAGTGCAATATTACTATATAGTAAATAGTTTAACGGATCCTTAGAGGATAGGCGGTCCGAAGCATCTTCTAAGTTACTTGTACCTTTACTACAGTTCACTTGAGTTGGTTTACATTGGATAAGTATGTATGTCTTGACTCGAGTGTTTGTGTTTTATTTACACTCGGGTCAGCCTGAGTAATTCATAGATTTGGATTTCCACTCTCTGGAGGTTTGGAATCGCCGGAGATTTATCATCTTATCTAGTTATCTATATTTCAGTTCTGTTATTCTGTTGTCAGCTTTGTATTAGTAGACTTCTTTGTATTTGGGATTTTATGTTGTATTTGTTTTCAGACTGATATTATGTATTTGGTTTTGAGACTTGTGATAGTAGCTTCATTAACTACTATGGTATTTTATTTTCCGCTGCAAGATATTCTGATGTTCTGTGTCTGTGATTCTGGGATTTGGTTTTATTTGCTCCAAATTTTTATTCCAATCTGTTATTTTGTACTATTCAAGTCCGACATGTGTGGATTATTGTCGATTTGAATGGTGGAAAATAATGGGTTGTTACAGTTGGTATCAGAGCTTTGGTTTTTGGGCAAACCTTAGCCCGTGGAGCAAAAACTCATTAGAGATAGGGTAGAAATAACCTAGAATGAGTGAAGTTAACTCCAGAATCATTTCTTTGTGAGAGCACGTATTTTCAAAGTATAAAATGATTTTAAAATGATTTTTAAAGGTTTTTTAAATATTATTTTGATATTAAAAATTTCTTGTTTTTAAAGCAAATTTTCTAACTTCTTTCCATTCATATCTACCTTGTTATAAATTGCTATAATTAGGATGTTCATCCAAGTGAATTTATCTTGTCTTGTCTTGTCTTTATCTTATCTCTACCTTTGTCCTAATATTCATTCTTGAATTTTCAGGATGAATCGTAGAAATGCTAGAAGTCTGGGTCGTGGTGCTGCCCCAGTTCCAGCCCTAGCTCCTATCCGTTTCACTGTTCTTTGCAAAGAATTTACTCATCTTGGTGGTACCAAGTTCATTGGTTCTGAGTATATCATTAAGGCTTAGCAATAGCTGAGGAGTATCGAGAGGATATTTACTGGTCTTGAGATAACTGATGTCCAGAAGCGTCAATTAGCCGCATGGCAGTTGCAGGAGGCTGCCCAGGATTGGTGGGAGTCGGTTACGGCTAACACCATTGAGGCTGACCTTACTTGGGAACAGTTTAGGTATCTTCTTGTGTTTCTTTGAATTTTGTTTTTCTATCTTTTCGTGTCTTTTCTAAGCTTATCTATCATTCTTCTTAGGGATACTTTTATTGCTAATTGGATACCCGAAGCTGGGAAATCCCAACTTTATAGGGAGTTCATGGACCTCAAGCAGGGAAGCATGTCTTTTTCAGAGTACGAGAGGAAGTTTAACGAACTCTCTAAGTTCGGTCCAGGTCTGATAGACACTCCACTGAAGAAGAACGGGAAGTTTATTGTTGGTGCTTGTCCCGAGTACTATAGTCGGCTCATTTCTTATGTTCATGGCACTTTTACCCAGCTTATGGATATGGCTCTTCGTTATGAGAACCCTACTTCTAAGGGTCCTGCTTCAGTTGGTGCTCCTTCATCTTAGACTTCTTCTGCAAATTCTAAGAAGAGAAGGCTTAGTTTCCAGCAGCAGAAGAAGAATTGACTCAAGAATCCGGGTTTGGGATCTTCATCATCTGCTCCATCTCAGAGGCAACCAGTTGACCTTTCTTCCATCACCTGCTTCAAATGTGACCAGAAGGGACACTATGTGAATAGTTGTCCTACTATTGTTGGCACTGCCATTCCTCCACCTGCTCAGCCAGCTAGGCGTGATCTTTGTTACATCTGTCTCCAGCCTGGCCATTTCAAGAAATATTGCCCCACCTAGCAGAAGGGCAAGCCTTTTGGTATATTTGCTGTCACCTTTGCCTATTCTCCAGCACCTGTCCCTCCATCTCCTAGTGATGACCAAGGTACTCTCCAGGGTTCTTTTTCTTTATTTCAGCATCATGTTCGTGTTCTGTTTGATACTGGTGCATCCCACAGTTTTATATCTGTTGATTTGTGTGATAAGTTTGAGCATCTCCTTTCTCCTGAGTATGTTTCTGAATCCTTATGTGTTTGAAATCCAATTGGGGGTCCCACAAACCTTAATAGGATTTGTAAACAAGTGAAGCTTCTTTATTCTAATCATTTCTTCAGTGGTGATTTTTATGTTTTGGGCTTCGATGCTTTTGATTTGTTGCTTGGTGGTGATATGCTTGGTAGGCATGATGCTCATATCTCTTGTAAAGCCCGGTCTGTTTATCTTGAGGATGATCTGGCTAATTCCTTTGTTATTCATTGCCGCATGCCTCAGGATTTTGCTGGCAGTTTTATTTATTCTCTGGATTCTTCTCCTGGTGATCTTCATTCGACCCGTGTGGTCAAACTCTTTCCAGATGTTTTTGGTGAAGTCACTGCTTTGCCTCCTAAGCGGGAAATAGATTTCTGCATTGATCTTATTTCTAGTGCTCTATCTGTTGTTCTTCCTTCTAGAAGAATGACACCTCGTGAGAAGGTTGAGTTGGGAAAGCAGATTGAGGACTTGTCTTCCAAAGGTCTGATCAGACCTAGCCATTCCAAATGGAGAGCTGCGGTGGTCTTTGTCACTAAGTCGGATGGTTCTTTGAGGATGTGTGTTGACTATAGGGAGCTGAACAAGCTCACTATGGAAAACAGATATCCAATGCCTCGCATCAATGATATGTTTGATCAGCTTTATGGTGCCACTTGTTTCTCTCAGCTTGATCTTTCCTCAGGTTTTCTCTAGCTCAGAGTTGCTGAGGAAAGCATTCCCAAGACAGCTTTCCGGACTGAGAATGGGTTTTATGAATGGTTAGTCATGCCTTTTGGTTTGACTAATGCTCCTGGTTTCTTTGTGGATCTTATGAATCGTGTTTTTCGTGCTGTGCTTAATAAATTTGTTCTAGTCTTTGTTGATGATATCCTTGTCTTCTCTAAAACTATGGAGGAGCATGAGTCACATTTGAAGTATGTTCTAGAGACTCTCAGAAATCATCAGTTGAAGGCTAAATTTTCTAAATGCCATTTTTGGAAGGATGAAGTCCGATTCCTCAGGCATATTGTTTTTGGTAATGGAGTTTCCATTGATCCAGTCAAGATCGCAGCGATCAATGTAAGTCTTTCCTTCTTTCTCTTTTCCTTTATCATTTAATTACTCTACCTCTTCTGTGGTTCTTATTTTCTCTATTTCTGTTACAGGATTGGGAAACTCCTAAGACTCCTTTTGAGATTTCGTAGTTTTCTGGGCCTTGTCGGTTACTATCAGAGATTCATCGAGAATTTTGCTCGGATTGTTGCACCTCTCATTTCTTTGACCCATAAGAATGTTAAGTTTATCTGGGATGAGAAGTGTAAAGCTGCACTCAACGAGTTAAAGAGCAAGCTAACTTCCGTACCAGTTCTTACCGTTCCGAACGGAAGTGAGGGATTGACGGTATATACTGATGCTTGTCGTGAGGGATTGGGTGTTGTTCTCATGCAAGATGGTAGGGTCATTGCCTATGCGAGCCGTCAATTGAAAATCCATGAAGCCGATTATGCTGCTCATGATTCAGAGCTTCTTGCTGTTGTCTTTGCTTTGAAGCTTTAGAGGCATCATCTGCCAGGAGCCAAGTTTGAGCTTTTCACTGATCATCAGTCTCTGAGATATATTTTCACCCAGAAGGATTTAAACCAGAGGCAAGTCCGTTGGCTTGAGTTTTTGGCTTCTTACAACCTCGATATTAGCTATACTCCCGGTAAAGCTAATGTTGTGGCCGATGCACTAAGTCGAAAGAAGGCTTTGTTGTGTCAGATGGTTGTTTCTTCTTCTCCTCTTTTGGAGTGCATCATAGCTAAGAAAGATGAGGATGAGATGCTTAGGTTGATGAAAGATAGTGTTAGGAGCAGAGTTGGTGGAGGTAGTAGTGGTAGTGGTGGAGCTCAGATCGATGATAGAGGGATTTTGAGGATTAATGGCAGGATTTGTGTCCCGAATGTAGATGGGTTAAGGCAGGAGTTGCTTCGGGAGAATCATCGATCTAGACTTTCTATCCATCTTGGTGTGTCGAAGATGTATCCGGATGTGAAGAGGCTTTATTGTTGGAAGGGTATGAAGCGGGATGTCTCAATCTTTGTTAGTTGGTGTGCGACTTATCAACAGGTCAAGGCTGATCATCAGAAGACTCCTGGTTTGTTCTAGCCCGTAGATATTCCCAATTGGAAGTGGGAACAGGTTTCAATGGATTTCATTGATGGATTGTCGTGGTCTAGGAAAGGAAATGAGAGTAATTGGGTTATTGTGGATAGGCTGACCAAATCTTCTCATTTCATTCCGGTCAAGTCTACTTGTTCTGCTTCTAGCTTGTCTGAGATCTACACGAGGGAGATTGTTCGTCTCCATGGTGTTCCCCTCAGTATTGTTTGTGATCGTGGTCCTATCTTTACCAGCCAGTTCTGGACAGCTTTTCAGGAATCTTTGGGTACTCATCTGAATCTGAGCACTGCTTATCATCCGTAGACCGACGGTCAAACGGAAAGAGTGAATCAGATACTCGAAGATCTTTTTCATGCTTGTGTACTTGATTATGGTGGATCTTGGAAAGATCATTTGCATCTTGTCGAATTCACCTACAATAATAGTTATCAGGTATAATCTTATTTTCTGTTTTAAGATTATCTTAATCTTTTATCTATCTCTTTCTATCTTTGAATTCAGGCCAGTATCAAGACGTCTCATTTGCTGCTTTGTATGGACGACCTTGTCGATCCACATCTTGCTGGATTGAATCCGGTAATCGTCTGGTTCTTGGTCCTGATATGATTTTAGAAGCTTCGGAGAGAGTTAAGGAGATTAAGAGAAGGTTGAGAGTTTCTCAGGATAGGTAGAAGAAGTATGCCGATAGGCGGAGGCAGAAGCTTGAATTTGCTGTTGGTGATCTAGTTTTCTTTAAGGTCTCTCCCTTAAGGAATGTTCTTCGCTTTGGTTGTAGAGGGAAGCTTTCTCCTAGATTCATTGGTCCTTTCCGTATTTTGAAAAGAGTTGGTTCCTTGGCTTATCGTCTGGAGTTACCCGAGAAGCTTTCTGGAGTGCATGATGTATTCCACGTCTCACATCTTCGTCGGTATCTCCATGACCCATCTTTATTTGTTCAGCCTTCTGCTCTTGACAGCTTGGATATTGAGCCTAATCTGACTGTCGAGAGGAAGCCACTTCGTAATGTCGACAGAGATACGAAGCAGCTAAGAAGGAAATCTGTTAGTCTAGTCAAAGTACAGTGGAGTACTGATGATCGTGATTGTACTTGGGAGACGGAGGAGAGCATTCGTGCTTCGAATCCGGAACTGTTTATTTCAGGTACTATTTTGTTTTTCTATCTTGTTTTCTTATTTCCTTGTTTCCATTCTTTTCGAGGACGAAAAGGTTTGAGTGGGGGAGAGTGTAACAACCCAATATTTTAGACATTATTTTAATGAATATATTTCACTTTGAAAATGCTTTAGAAATTATTTTACTTAAAATTTTGTTTTGAAATATTTTTAAAGTGAAGTAGGAATTTTTCTAGAGTTAATGATAATTATTGTAATTTTCATGTCCTGTTTGCCATTTTTAAACAATTTCTTTAGTTCTTTTTCTATTTTTCTCCAATTTAATTATTTATTTTATGCTGGAAATGATAAATAATATTTCAAATTTTGTTTTAGAATATTTTGAAAATGAAGTAAACAATTTTTTCAAAGTCAATGGTGATTTATTTGTAATTTCTTGACACTGTTTTGGATTTTTAAGCAATTTCTTTTATTCTTTTCTATTTTTCTTTAGATTTAATTATTCATTTTCATATTTTTTCACTTGGTTTCGGTTTATAAAAGTATATTACTGATTTTATTTTTGTTTTATTTGAATTAAAGAAAATAAGAAATGTGAAGAGTTTTAGAAACTTATTTAACTTAAGTCCTTTCACCTCCTAGAGTCCTTTCACATGCCATAACCCCTCCTTTATTTTTGAGTAGCCGTGTATTTTCATTATTTTTCACGCAAAAAAAGTTCTCATCTCCATTCTATTCACGGCTAGAGCAAAGAATTTGGGTAATTGCTACACTTTCTTCTTCCTTTTCTTCTCATTTCTATGTCATTTGCCTTGTTTTCTATTCTTTTTGGATTGGCCTCTCCTCCATATCCACAGCCACAAACTCCTACACCTCTTCCCTGCCATCATCACCATCTATACTCCAGGCCATGACCATAGCCGAGCCAACCATGGTGACAAAACCCCTCAAAATCCAACCTAAAGCCATAAAAACATGTTATTTGACAACTACTTGCTCATCCACTTCAACCATCACCCTAACCACCACCATAGCCGCCGCCGCCACCTCTGACCTGACCACCACACACCCCTTTCCGCCACTGAACAGTCATGGTGCACCCAGGCCGAGCCATAACCCCATGGTGGAGCCTTTGATTTGACCAAAAATCACACTATTTGCCTTAAAAACTCTTCACATTCTCATATATAAACTTCTCCACCATATTCCACTACCTAGGTTGTGCATACACATGACCAAACCTGAGCCAAACTTGTTCAAACCAGAACCAAACAACATCCCTAGGCCATGCCAAATAGTAGAGAAGGCAAGGAAAAAGACTATGTATTCATATCTCTTTTTATTCCAAAGTTATATCAATTTCAATATGGTATTGTATTTATAAACTGTTTTGATTTTTGTTTGGGTTGTAACACAAGAGTTGTAGCATTGGATCTTGCTTTCCTCTCAAAGTCCGTAGTCTTGTCAATTTTCCTTTGATTCCGTTGTGTTATTGGTTTTGCAATCTCCTGCATTTAGAGGTGAGTAAATCTCACACGACAATATACTTATGCAATTGTGAAGCAACAACATTTGAATGTGTAGAATTATAAATGATGTTATAACTGCCTGTGATTATTTATATATGATATTAAACCTGCTAAATTTACATGTCATATCACATGTTCCTGTTGTATAATGTTAAATTGTTCATTTTTATCTGTTTATCACACTGCAAGTTCCCTATAGATTTGGTTTACTATGGGTTGAAATGATACATACCGAACGGACTTTAGAATAGGAAAAAATAGTTATGGGCTGAAATGATAGGCCTGAACGGTTTTTAATTATTTATTTTGACTTGGGACTACGGGTTTGAAATGATAGAACCCAGATTTTTATTTGTAAACTGCGGATTGAAATGATACATATCCGTATCACTTAACCTATGCTAGAAAACTATATGCAGGCCTGTGGTTATTTTTTTAAAATTTTCTGGAATTTTAAGTAAATTTTAAATATATATATATATATATATATATATATATATATGAAAATTTGATTTAAATTGGATTTCTAAATATTAAATATAGAAATTTGGAATTTTCTATAAGTTAAAAATGTTGAAAAATGAATAGTTACATTGAATTCTGAAAATATAATTTAAGTGGAAAATTTTGGAATTTGGTTAAATAAAAATTTAGTTATATAAATAAAAATGGAAATTAAATTTTATTTGTGAAAAAAATGGAGAAAATTTAAGCGTTAATTTGTTTATTTAAAAATGTGAAGAATTTTAAACTTTTACACTTGAATTTATTAAGTAATTTGGTGAAATTGGATTTAATTATAAGAAATTTATTGTATAAAAATAATATGTTAATTGATATGTTAATGAAATTTTTTAAATGTTAAATTATGATTTTGACAATGTTTAAAGGGTTTAAAATGAAGATTATTAATTGCTGAAAATACACTAAAATCTGAAAATCACTTTTAATATCATTCAGAAGTGCTATCGTTTCTGGAAATGAACTAAAAGGCTAATGAAAGAGCTGTTACAGCATTTCTGAAATACTGTAGCTGCTGTAGTAAATTGAATAGGCTAAAATCTTAACTCAGGCCTATTACAGCAGTTTCTGTAACTGCTGTAGTGGTCTGCTATCTTTGCAGAAATAAATTAAAACCCTTGTTTTGAAACCTGAGCTATTACAGCATTTCTGAAAATATTGACTTTGCTGTTTTGAACTAAAATTTAACTAAAACTGAGTTTTAATAGCAGTTTTTAAGTATTGTCTTTGCTGAATTAAAATGTTTTCAAGTATAACTTATAACAGCTTTTTCTAAATGCTGCGAAAGGCTGAAATTTTAATAATTATGGGTTTTGACTTAGTAAATGAGCTCAGAATGACTTGAAACTTTGAAATTTGAATACTTGACTTGAAAGAATAATAACTTCACATTTAAATGATTAAATGAATAAAATTAATTGGAAAATGAATCATTTTAAAAGATGATTTGAATTGAAATTAATGAATGTTATCTTTGAATTTTAAAAGGGTATTTAAATTGGATATTTGGATTTAAATTCAAATAATGATTTGAAAGGGAGTTTTGAAAGGATATGATATTTTGAAATATTGAAAGGTTTGGAAATGATTTGATCTTTATTTTGATAAAATTTGGATTTGAATTGATATTTTAGTTTGAAGTATAAAGTATTGTTTTTAAAGTTATAACCAAACGATTGGTTGGCAAAGAGACCGGGATCGGATATGGACATACTCTCTATCGATACCGAAAACCACTTTGACAACTGTGTACGCGGTGGAGATTCCAGAATGAAGTAGGATGGTGGCGACGTTCTTGTGGTATGTTACGTGGACCCAACTCCCGTGAGTTGGCTAAGGTGGCTAAAACAGGAGCGGTCTCGGGCCAGTTGAGGTCGCACCTCGTAGCGGACGCATTTCTTCGATACCATTCTATTACTTGTGATTGTTTGGTGGCCACCCTCCGATTTGGAAATGTGTTCCGCGGTAGGCGTATGTGGCTACTGCGTTACCACCAGCCCGAGTGTCGTAATTGGTATATCTACCCTGCCGTTGCCTTGTGTGCCGTGTCACCTACCATATCGAGCCTTTGCTACGAGTTTGGTTTTCTTCCGTAGCCCATGCATATCTTCTCGTAGTCTCCCAATCAAGAGATATGCAGATATTGGATGGACTACTGGGACTATTACGTGTTTGGGGCTATATGGGTAGCCCCGTGATGCTACTTTAAAGTATGTTTATTTTACTGATAGACACTATTATAATAGCGCAATATTACTATATAGTAAATAGTTTAACGGATCCTTAGAGGATGAGCGGTCCCAAGCATCTTCTAAGTTACTTGTACCTTTACTACAGTTCACTTGAGTTGGTTTACATTGGATAAGTATGTATGTCCTGACTCGAGTGTTTGTGTTTGATTTACGCTCGGGTCAGCCTGAGTTATTCGTAGATTTGGATTTCCATTCTCTGGAGGTTTGGAATCGCTGGAGATTTATCAGCTTATCTAGTTATCTATATTTCAGTTCTGTTATTGCGTTGTCAGCTTTGTATTAGTGGACTTCTTTGTATTTGGGATTTTATATTGTATCTGTTTTCAGACTGATATTATGCATTTGGTTTTGAGACTTGTGATAGTAGCTTCATGAACTACTATGGTATTTTATTTTCCACTACAAGATATTCCGATGTTCTATGTCTGTGATTCTGGGATTTGGTTTTATTTGCTCCGAATTTTTATTACAATCTGTTATTTTGTACTATTCAAGTCCGACATGTGTGGATTTTTGTCGATTTGAATGGTGAAAAATAATGGGTCGTTACAGTTAATTCTGGATCCTCTAATAATAATTTAGTTATGTAACAATTACATTAACTTCTCCATAGCTATTATAAACTATTTTGGTAAATTACTTTTAATTGAAAAGTGGGAGTTGCCGTTTTGTGACTCCCGGTTGTGAAGCCAAACCTTAGTAATATTTAACAATTTAAATACTAAATAACATATGGACTTTGTTGAAGCATAGTAGTGGACATTATCTTGGTTTCTTAAAGATTATCTAGGTGAAATCCATTTTTTTATCTTTCAAAGTGACTTCCTTAGGTAACGATATATTGTGCACGTTATGTTTTTGGCACTACTATATCACTTAGCTATCTCGAGTTTGGTCTATGATCAAAACTATAATAATCTTTAGACTTTATTATAAAGTCCAGCACTAATGTCCATGGTTTAATTTGATAATAACAGTTGATTAACCTATTTTCATCAGCCAAAGACAATGACTATACGTTTATTATCAACTATGGTGATGCAAACATTATATTCGAAGTACCCGAGTTCCCTCATGTATAGTGTTTCAATTCAAGTAGTTCAACCTATACCCAACTATGGCCTTATCACAATCATCGATGTTGTGTAATTAAGCATAATCAAAGTATAGTTTAGACACTTAAGAATAACCGTGTTCTCAAGTCAAAAATCTAACTGAACATCATCACGTGAGATTTTCTATTTGATTTTAAACCTATACAGAATTAAAGTTAGTTATTTTGCAATTTTTTCAAACAACTACACATATGTAACCCCTTAGTGCACTTAATGGTCATGAGTAATTCATTGTCTATCATATGGAGAGCATTACATACTAGTCCCCATAATAAATATACCATTATCCTATTCTAGATACATCTTGAGCAGGAACATTTAAAGATAAGTATTTAGCATATATGATTTAATACCCATAGTCACAAACATATTCATGACCACAATCGATTAAGTACTTTCTTAAGGAATTTTACTTGTATATATTTATAGTATTCAAAACATTATTTATATCTCAATAAATTTATATAATAGAAAATAAAACCAAAAGCTTACTTTATTTCGAACAAGGTTCGTTATAATAGTCAAGTTCTATAATAAGGTTACTTAATTGCTTATAGGATACATCTTTAACTCTATTGGTACGGGTGTATGTGTGTCTATATATGTATATATAAGCATGCATGCATGAATAAAAAGTTATACATATATAGAAACATGCAATGATACTTGCATCATGAGTTCAATCAACTCACCAATAATATAAGAAATAATCATTTAACAAATTTTTTTTATATTTATTACTAATACTAAATAGATAGTGCCTACCAATAAAGGGAGTAAAAATAGATACAAAAAAATCCCAAATAGAGCCAAATTCCCATTCATGCAAAATTCCAAAAATTTGTTTAAAACTATGGGTTAGTGTGTGATCACATATTTCATAATTAACTATTCACTAATAATGTTAAACTGTCCAACCACAAATACCCAACTGACCAACTATTAGTATCAAACTCCTTAACAAGCAATATCAAATTATCCCAAGTAATTCCAGTCAATTAAGGAAGTGTGTATGTATAGAGATATCAGGAAAATTTATTTGTATATAACATAAGCTGGAAGAATTAAGTCCCTTGAGATCTAGGAGCATGTTTTTGCTTAGAATCTTCAAGTCCAACCAACTAGTGTCAAAATTTTGAAAGCTTTTCCATCGGTCTAACGGTGTAGCCAATGCATAAATTTAGCTTTGTACAAGAAAGTTGTGAACATTAGAAATTTTAAGTGTATGTTCATATGTCATTAAAATGTGGGGACATTTTAAGACTTTACGCTACCTTTTCCTCCAACTAATAATGACATTAACCCATACCAATATCCCATTGATCTTCCTTTCTCCCTTCTTTTTTACTGCTACGAGTCGCTAAATCTCCTACCCCTACCATCGGTAAGCACATCTCGGGGAGGTGCACCTAACAATCTCTCCTTTGATCAACGCAAGTACCATTACCAACTCGATGCCTGCCATATTTTCGACTAATTTGTAGCCATGCGATGCCATCTTTTAGCAACTAAGAAAAAAAATGAGTCTGCTTCTTTGAGGGGAATGCTTTGGCTCTTCTTAACTCCAACTATTACCTTGCCCCAAGACCCAAAATATAACGCACATACATACATTGACGATTCTTTTATTTTGGGTTACGGAGAATAATCTCCATCATAGAGGGATTGTATGTATATTTCTAAAATAAGTTTAATAAATGGGATAAAATAATGTGTTGAGGTTCTAGGTTATTTATGCTTGTATAGGGAAACAAATGGGTTTTGTGCAAAAATATTTAAATCCCAAAATACGCAATCTAATACATGAACGAAATCACATCCTGTAATATATCAACCAGTTCATTTCATTAAGTCCTATACCATGAGATAAACCATATGCACTAAAAAACCACACGTATTATAATCTCACAAAGCACATCGAAAAAATAATTAGTAGCTATACTAATATAGACAAGATACAAATATTATACAAATATCCTATACTACTAAATATTATAGTATAATGATCATGATAAGATACATAAGCCAATGTTTGAAACATAAAGGAAATAGTACTTGAAATACTATCTTTGCAAAATAATAGTCACAACATCCATGTAATAACACTAAATAATGAAAACTAAACATTAACATTATAGGTAGTAGGAAACTCCACTATCCTTCTCATCTCCAAATAACTACTAAGCGCTACTCTAATCTAGAACTAACTCTCAACGTATTATTGAGAATGCTTAGGAGTTAATAGAAAAATTACTTTAAGTCGGTAATAGCCTGGCATGAGAAAATATTGCTTCAAAGTTAAATACACTGATATATATAAATAAATAAAGCAATAAGTACAAGAGCCTATACCTAACCTTCATGTTGGAGTGAACACGAGTAGTGCCAATGTAACAGCCCATCCTTCACGACTTTCTAATTCTATGTTTGAATATTCGATGGTTGAATCCCAAATATCATAGACAATGGATCCAATAAGAATGAAATATATTAAAACATTACACAAAGCTATGTACTATAACTACAATATTAAAAAACTCACAGCGAAAGGGATAATACATGGTACAACACATATAGTTCTGCACAATACCATATAACTATCATAAATGTTGATACATCAATTCAACCATGGTTCGAGATTTCGGCAGACATATCGGAATTTCGGCCATTTCATTTCGAATATGACAATGACCAGATCAGAGTTTGCTTAATAACCCGGTTCCGCCAATAGTTTCAAAAAAACATGATTTATTTGTATAAATATTAAGGAAGGCAGGCGGGGCGGGGGGTACATCACATAATCAAGAAGGAAAGAAGAGGGAGGCGACGGCTTTTTAGTTAAGGGTTTTCTTCGTCGATTCAGTTTTTGGTTAGAAGAAAGCTGTAGCCCTACTAGAAGAACGACAGTATAATCCGGTATTGGATTGGGCTTTGACTTTCGGAGAATTGATTCTGAGTGGGGTTTTGTTTTATTGGGCTGGGCCATAAATTTTAGACTACTATTATTCTTTCAAGCAAACGTGAACTCCTCATATATATAAGAGTAAAACAAATTTTATTTCATTTAATTTGTATAATATTCAAATTTTTTACATGAATAATTGTTTCACATATGCATAGGAAAAAATACCGGACGGAAATAAAGCGGAATTTTTGAAATTTTCATAATGGAAGCGAAATTTCAAAATTTCTCAATAACCGGAATGGAAATGAAACGAGGAATTTTAAACATTGAATTCAACAACTACGTTTTCATGCAACATTGGTTCAAAGTAGATACATAATAATAAATTGTAGATAGCATAATAAAGTAACTCTACAAAGTCTCCATCTTCATTGCATTTTCTCAAGCCCCCCCTCCTCCCCCCTCCTCAATTACCCTGTCAGCCTATCAAACAGTGAAAACATGACTAAGTATACAATATTAACTTGCCGATAACATATTGTTATGGACAACCTTAACTTGTGTCACATGTATCTATTGAGTTAGTCGATCATAATATAGTATATCGACGACAGCCACTCGATCTATGGTCAATGTTACAAAACATATGTCATTTATATAGGTTCAATTCTATGACATAATTGCAACCCAATTGGTATCCATATGAAACCCAAAACATCTAAACTGGATGAACTAACAAAATATCAAGATAAATAATAAGAAAACCTTTCTTGATGGTGACACACATTTATAATCAAATATCATGCCATATCTCCAATTTGATTCACTGATAAGCATATATAAAGATCGGTCACCCATCCAATATTTCCAGCCCATCCATTGATTGACTAAATAATAAGACTACCAATCAACTGTACAAAACAAGTAGATGGATGTCTTTATAAATATTTGATTCCGATACCAAGTACGAATAGATATAATGCCTATAGTAACCCACCAGAATCATGTCGATGCACTTAAATGATATTGAACTCGCATGGCATAGCACGGAATGTTACAAAACACATTGAAATTTATTGCTATGTCATACCACACAATAATAAAGTGTATCACATCCTAAAGCCAAGATGTGATTCAGATAAAACATCTAGAACCATTTACACAGGCCCTTCAAGATTCAAGTTCAACCTAGCCTCGAAGTAGGTCATCAGTCGACTGACTAAATAGATTAGTCAACTGATTGCTTGACGATATAATTTCCTAAAATTTCACTTGACACCCATATTTTAGTTTGACTAATGCTAATTGAAATTGGCTGAAACCTATAAGTTTACACTATAAATTTTTGGGTTTTTTTAATCACCAGTCAACTTGTTTTTGGACAGCCAATGGATTGGCTATGAAAGTCATATTTCTTGCTGTTTTTTAAGGTTTTCACTGAGTATTCGGACTACGTTTCACTCAAAATTTATATACACCTCATTATACATTGTTTAAGTGTAATTAAGCTTCTTCTATGACTGTATTAACACTATTGATACATTATACATATGTTTGATCATTTTTATGCACAACTACAATATGGTTATATCTAATCAGCACATTTATTTAATTTTTCCCTATGACATTGATACAAATATCATTAATGTGTTATTAGCATAATTACAACTTCAATATCATATTGATTGACTCTAACTATAGCCCATTCATGTTTATAAATTGTCCCTAGCATTTTTTATATAATTAATGTATAATTCATTAATTTAACTATACCATATTCATCTTCTTCCTTTTACATAAATCCAATGTCTCAAATCATCTCTAATGGCCAATTCACAATTTTTTAACATCAATCTAAGTTCCAATATTCAAATAGGTATATATTATCATCTATATTATCTTTAAGAAGTTCACTAACCTAACTTAGGGCACAATCACTAAAGCAAAAGCATATATAATATTATACATCGTAATTCGCATTTTCCCACTCACTAAATACCTACCAAAGTCCTATATTTGAATTGAATCTCCTTGTTCTTCTCTATCTAGAAATGCTCTAGGCTCCAATCTTCATGAATTGAGTCATAATTGATATCTTCACATATCCCTTATTTCACTGATCACTTTTTCCTAAAAAAGCTATTAATTTCTTTTGATGAAATAGGATGTGTAGGTAAAGGACCTATCAAGCCTAGAAATGGATTAAAAGAAAAGTTGGAGAAGAAGAGCCTCCTACATGGTCAACAATCCTGAACGATAGCCAAAATAAAATACCAGTCTAAGACGAACTCACCCAAGCTAAACAAAATTAATAGAACGTTTTTATAACTAGAATATATACAACCATATTAAGAACACAGACTAACCGATTCCAGACCATGGTAAGAAGGTAAGATGAACAGAAGCATAGACGGAAAGGGAGGTTGGCACTCAATTACTACCAATTATGGACCCCTCATCACTACAGTTGTCGAGAAGAAACATGAGTTTGCTATAGTCCAAACCTAACGAGATATTGATAAGGTTAATGACCATATTGCATATATGTATGTATGTTTTATAAACATAATTGAGACATCTATTATTCCTCTCGTACCAAAAACCCAGCCATAGTTCAACATCAATTGATCAAACGTATTTAGGTTGTCTAGGCTAGAGAAAGCTGCTCCCTATCATGCTTCCAATAGTTATGGAAGGATCGAAGAAGTCAAAGAAGTGGGATGTGTAACGAATAGTGTACAAGGTCCAAATCAATAAAGTAATTAACCGCACTCGAAGAAGAGATTTTTTAGTGCCCTCTTCATGCTTGCTACACATGAGGCATTAGCCATTAATGGGGATTCCCCACTTTTTCAAACTTCTCGTAGTGTTAATCTTATCCTTGATCAGAACCCACATGTGAAACTTTAATCTTGGTGGCACTTCATATTCCACAACCCATTGAAGTAGAAATTCTATCAGATAAATTACAAAAAAGGTACCATGACCTAGTGGAGAAGGACTTAGATTGCTCGAGCATCTAAGAAACACTATTGGGCTTGGTAGATGGGGAGAAACCTATGACTAGATAAAGGATACAACCGAGCTGTTAAAGGAGAAGTCCATAAATAAGTATATCAATGGAAATGAAGCAAGTTCAATTCAAGAAGGCCTCAGCTACCAAAATGTGTTTTTTGATGCAATTCTATAGAGCTTTAGTTAAGTGGAGGCAAGAGGAGCAGGGGAGTTCCATCTGTTTAGCCAAAAGTAGGTACGATTTCCAGCCCTAATGGTCAAGGAAAGGCCCAGCTAAAGATGGTTAGAGGACAAGAGCACCTCTTGACACTTTACCCTTGGGCCTCAGACCTAGGTCTACGATAGAGAAGACTCCACCGTAATACTTACAGTTAACCCATCCTCTCCAATAGATTTTGCACATGCACCCCAGGCCCATTTGACAACAAAGCCTAGTTGAAATGCCCGATGTTGATTGCTCCTAACCCCTCATGACATCTGGATTTTCAAATAGACTCCCAACTCCTCAAACGCCCAAAGGGAAAGTAGAGGAGTAGCCACCAGAGACAGATTTTCCAGATGTTATCTCTCTTTGCTGCGGCCAATTTTGGAAGCTTATAGAAAGACATTCAATACATAGGGATAGAAGAGAGTACGAAGTTGACAATAATCAGTCTTCGAGATTTAGAAAGTGCGTTACCCTTCCAGATGACAAGCCTCAACCGAAGCTTGTCAATTGAAGGCTATCAATCGTCATCTTGTAGAGAAGTAGGTCGAAGAATGATGCCAAGGTAGTGGATAGGAAAGGAGTTAATCTTATTGTCGACGACATTAGCAATTGTGGCACCGAAATCAGATTGATCACTAGCCATGAATATTGCAATCACCGAGGATTTATCACTTTGGAAAATAATATTTAATTTAAAAACATTCAAATATAAGGTTTTATAACACATATTATATGTGACGTACATATACACATACACACATCCATGAAAATATGAAAACACTTAAAAATTATCGCTTACATTTCATATTTACTAATGGTAAAATAATATAAATATCATGATATTTATTTATATATATCATGATATTCCTAATTAAAACAAATAAACTCTCCATCACATGTATACAAATGGGTAGCACATGGATACGGCACACGGGGTATGTTTGGACCATGTGGATAAGAGAGAAAGGGAATGCAATGGTGACGTATGGCAAAAGAAATATCGTAATATTTTCTCACTTTTTTGCCTATAAATACAAGTCATTCATCCTCACTTTCATTCACACTCTCATATCTTCATTTCTTAAGTTTCTTCGTCTTCTTCCTCCTCTACATTAATGGATTCCGTAGCCTCTTAGGAAAATTCAAAAATAGCGTCGAAGTTCTATCAAAATAAGTCGCAAAATATAGAGAGATATACCACTTCGAGTTCGAGATGGAGTTAGTGATTTTTTCTTTCTTCTCCTACCAATGCCATACCCATATAAGCATCCCATCACCCTTGCAAGAGCCAAGGGCCAAAAACCTAAGAGTCTTAGTGCAAGATTCGTAAGCTCTGGTTTTGGAATAGCGGAGCTATAGTTGATTGAAAGTTAGATCAAAAAATTTCAAGTGAGAAACCCTACTTATTTTTGTTAAAATTATAAGATGATATGATATATTTGCTATGATTGTTTTCTATAGTTGACCATCATGTATGGATGTGATAATATGTTTGTTTGGTTGCGAAAATAATTCACGTTAAAAACACATCGAATTTACACAAAGGAAATCACTTTACTGTATGAATTATAAAAGTGTTACAGAATGGTCAAACCACTTTGAAATGATTTAAAATAGTTTATAAATGTTTGTAAACATTAAAATTTAATTCCAAGAAGTTTTGACAAAATATGAAACTGGAGTCAAAAACGGACGCATCGCGTAATGGCAGTTCGCGATTTCATGCCAAAATCAATATGTGGAGTGGAATATAGGTTGAAATGATTTGAAATAACAATTTGCCGAACTCTTATAATTATGTTTTTCAAATAAAGAAGAAAATTAAAGATTTCACTAAGTAAAATTTTAGATGGGCCCAAACCAAGTTTTCAAAAATGTCGCACTTTGGCAGTTTGGGAATCAAAATGGCAAAATCTTTAAAATGGATAATTTTAAATCTTTAGAAACATGAAATAAATTCCATAAATATATTAAAATATTATAAAAGGGATTTGAGTTATAAAAATGGACATATGTGGAGTAAAGTTAATGTTTTGATCAAAGGAGCTTTTAAAACACTATTCACGACGCTCATAGCGCTTTTTGGTAACTTTTGAAGTTAAGTTTTAAACTTGCGATTTTCTTTGCAAATGTTTTTAAAATATTAAATTAAGAATTTTAAAGAGTTTAAGTTGATCGGATCACTTGACTACCTTATGGGTTGTAGAGAGATAGTCTCTAGACCCGGGATTGGACAACTAGTGTCTGGGCTCCGCTCAAGCTATCCGGACTAGTTTGACAGAGGAAATAGTTAATTTGATTTACTCAGACCATATTTATCTAAGATAAAAGAGAATCGGAGATTTCCAAAAATTATCCAGTATTTTAAATAATAAGATTTTGGTGATATATGAAATATATTGGCTAAATCTATATTAAATTCCAAGGAGGGAACTTGTATGATCCGTATGGATTTAAAGGTGATTTCATCATTATTCGAAGAATACTACAGGTTGAATGCGAAAATTAGTATTGAGTATAATTAATATAATTCCTATGGATCCTATTTACTCAGTACAAACTGGTTTTGAATTTACCATCCAAGATAATATGGTTTTAAACCCTTTAAAAGATATGTTTTGAAAATATGAAACCACTATTAAAATTGTATTAAACCGTGGAAACAATTTCTTATGTAATTATTGAGAAATGGCTTGGTGTTTCCAAAGTTAAAAAGAGATTTAATGATTCCATATATACTAAAAAATGAATGGTTCAAAGATGTATATCTCTAGAAGATATTTTATCTAGATAAAAGATATTGATAAATTTAATAATAATCACCCACATACTTAACATCTTTTATCGATACATTAGTTCAAAGGAACTGAGGTTGCATATGTGCGATTCCTATCCAAAAACCATTTCGAACCAATATACGCTCGAAAGTGAAAATATGTTGAAGATAATCATTTTTAACATAGAGATCTTCATAATGTAGGGTTGCTTGCCACTAACCTCTGGGGTGATTTCCTTATTATATGTATGGTTGCAGTGGTATTCAAGGACTACTCGCTACTAATCCTAGGGGCGATTCCCAAACAGGATGTAGCACGAGAAGTGCCTATGGTTTGACTAGTTCCTGGATAACTTGTATGGACGAATGTCTGGCATTGTATTTCTAAGACCATGTACATTAATTTCTACGCACATACATCTATTGGTGTTGTAGGAGGCAACCCCTCCTATACTTAACACCCTTCTCTAAGATGTACGAGCTCAGATGTTATACTTTTGTGCAAACTAATACTGTGTTATTGGAAATGGCAATGTAGCATTCAAAGTAGGATTTGTCTTATGAAAGGTAAAACGTTAACTTAACCCTCGCACATCGGGAATGACAAAAACAGGGTATGCGGTAGGGCTATGCCAGCCGCACCTAATAGGATGTGGTCAACACATTTCTAGATTACCCTCTTCATTTTAGGTAGGTTGTGTATGCTTTGAGATCCTAGTAATGGCCGATAATGACCGGGATGATGTTATATTCAGTACTATCTGTCGTAAAGGTAGGTCGGATCTATGTTTGTAGGGTTGGAGCCTCAGGTGCATCCTATAGAGATGTACTATCAGAAGATAGTCTCTTGCCTTGTCATTGTATGGAATCCATTCTCTAATATGGGCCTTTGCGGTTTTAGTTGTAAACCTATTATGCTGAAATTTAATAAAGGGGCATTTCACTAGAAGGATAAACTTTCCAGTCCAATTAGTTTCTAGCACACACATCCATAGAAATTAATTTCAAGACCAAAGTCAGTAGAATAATTACTTTTAAGGACAAAAACAGTAGACCAATTACTTTCAAGGACATAATTTCATAGGTTTTTAGGCATTAAGAACTAATTATTTTGCATTTTGTTCTTAAAAGTAATTATTTCAGTTGTGTGTCCTAGAAACTAATTGCACTTGCTAAAGAGACCCTTGTGCCTAATTTCCACTTTAATCATTGTAATAATTTCAGCTAAGATTGTATATATTTGTTTGAAAAAGTTTTCAGAAAATGTCATTAAAAATAACATCTCTGATTTTGGATAGATAATGGTTTGGTTATCGTAAGGTAGGAACCCGACCTTGTTTATATGTGGCGTCGTCTTATGAGAAACACTTTGTTTTCAAAAATCCATGTTTTAAGTTTTCTCACACCAGTCTCATAACTAGCCCGGAGTTTATTTTCTTTTTCTTAAACTCTTGGTGCCTAATTTTTTCGGGTAGCCAAGTAGTTTGGTAGCTTAAAGCATTTTGGAAGGATCATGGAGCATGAAGCTGGAGGGTCCCATGTAGATAGTTATCTATTTCTATTTGCACTGTATTATCTATAAGTATCAACCAGTAACTGTAGGGATAGGCAGTTCTAACTATCCCTGGCTGGGTTAGTACCTGGTATGACTCTGATATATAACTTTAAGAGTGATTGTATGTGCTATCTATATGTATAATTACAAGTTGTTAAATGCAATGTGAGAATCTATTTTTTGTTTCTTCTATCTTTATTTTCTTTTACCTCTGATCGTCTACCTCTCCAGCACTTGAATTTGCGGTAGTGAATAACGAGGATGTATTAATGTTAATTTTCGAGGGTCGAAAAGGTGGGTCATCATAGTTGGTATCAGAGCTTAGGTTAAGCAACACTAAGCCTTGATGTAGTTAACTCATTAGAGATAGGGTTAGTAATGCACTAGCATGAGTTTCATCCTTGAGAGCACGTATTTAAATTTTTTATCCAAACAAGTATATTTGACTTTTATGCCTATTTCCTATGATAGCCTTTTCTGTATTCTAAATTTTCTCTTTACTATATCTAGATAGTAAGAAATGAGTAAACGAAGAGGACGTAGAAGGGGAGATAGCAGCATAAGTACCACTAATGGTCGAACTCCAAATGTTGCGGTAATTGAAGAAGTAATGGTTCCCGTGCAACCAAAAGTTAACTTTGCCACTCTTTGCAAAGATTATACCAGCTTGGGAGGAAAGCCATTCAAGGGCACAGAGTCTATTATTGAAGTTCATGCTTAGCTCCATTCTTGTGAGAAAATCTTTAAAGGATTAGACACCAACGATGGTCGAAAGTGGTTCTTGGCCTCCTAGCTATTAAAGGATGAGGCTCTAGCTTAGTGGGAGTCCATTACTCTTAATGAGTTGGAAGATAATTTCTCTTGAGCAAGGTTTAAAGAAGTTATTAAGGAATTATAGATGCCCGCAGCTGGGAAATCCTACCTCTATAGATATTTCATGGATCTAAAACAAGACGAGATGTCCATGGAAGAATATTTGCACAAATTCAATGAATTATCTCGCTTTGGGCCTGGACCGATATACAAGCCTCTAAAGAAAAATGAGATGTTGATTTCTAGGATGAAGGAGAAGTATTAGGATAGGATGACCGCTCATGTAAAGGAATATTTGTAGATTTAATAGATATGGGTTTCCATTATGAATCTTTGAAAAAGAAGAATCCTATCGCAACACAAAACAACAAGAACAACAAGAGTAAGTTTAATAACAATGGAAAGAAGCCATGGCAAGGCAAGCCCAAAGGAGGATCTCAGGAAAACCATTTTAAAGATGTTGAATGTTTTAACTGTGGAAAGAAAGGCCATTATTCTATGTATTGTATAAGTCCTAAGGTTCAAAAGCAGCAGCAAGGAACCATCTCTCTTATGGTTCAAAATAGCCTCTGCCACAACTGCCATCAACCCAGACACTGGAAAAACAAATGCCCATTAATGAAGAAAGGAGAGCAAGTTAAGGTCTACGCTACCAAAGATGAGTTTTCAACCACCACTGATGTAAAGTGCAAGGGAGTTCTTGAAGATAATATCTATGTCAATGATGATTTAGTTAGAGGGTTATTAGATGTAGGGACTTCTCATAGTTTTATTTCTAAAGGATTGGTAGATAAATTAAAACTAATCACAAAAATAGTATATACCCCTATCTATGTATCTAATCCCATAGGTGGTACAACTAATCTCTGTAAGATTTGTGAAGATGTCTGAATCACCTATTCTTTCCATTATTTTTCATGTGACCTATTTATCCTCGATTTTATCGGGTTTGAGGTTTTTCCCTGTATGGATTGGTTATCCAAGAATAAAGCTGTCCTTGATTGCGTTAAAAGGACGGTATTTTTATGGACTGGCTAGGGGAAATTTATAGAAATATCATATGAAGAACCTAGTTCGGTAAGGGTTAGTTTCATGTATGCGCTAGATTCATCCCAAAAAGTTTTAGATACGATGCCGATTGTTAAGGAGTTTAAGGATGTTTTTGAAGAGGTAAAAAAATTTCCCCAACATTGGAAAATTGACTTTCATATTAACTTGATTCCTACTGCAAGACTGTTATTTACTTTATTCGAAGGATGGCTTCAAAAGAAAAGAATGAGTTAGCAAACCAAACTGACGATTTGTTAATGAAAGGACTAATTATACCAAGTTGCTCTAGATGAGGCGTAGCGGTAGTTTTCGTTGTAAAATCTAACGGCTCCCTAAGAATTTATGTAGATTATCGAGACTTGAACAAGGAGACAATTAAAAATACGTATCCTCTACCCTGCATAGATGACTTGTTTGATCAACTCCAAAGTGTTAGAGTATTCTCATAAAGGGATCTAGCGACAGGATTCCATCAACTAAGGATAGCTGAAGATTGCATTCCATTAACTACATTTACAGTTTCGTATTGTTTTTACGAGTGGTTGGTTATGCCTTTTGGGCTGACCAATGGGTCCGCTTATTTTATGGATTTCATGAATAGTATTCAGATATGTGCTTTATAAATTCATGTTAGTTTTTATTAATGATATTCTTATCTATTCAAAGACGGAGGAGGAACAGCAAAGACATCTTGAGATTGTATTAGGGATATTAAGGAGACATGTGCTTAAAGATAAATTCTCCAAATGCCAATTCTGGGAGAAAGAAGTAAGATTCCTTAGACTTACTGCGTCAGGACACGGAATTCTAATGGATCCATGAAAGATTTCAGCTATACAAGATTGGAATCAACCATAGACTCTAATGGACATCCGCAGCATCTTAGGATTGGCAGGATATTACAGAGGGTTTATTCAAGACTTCTCTAAGATTTCCTCCCGTCTAACAAATTTGACTATGAAGAATGTCAAGTTTAATTGGACACTGAAATGTAAGAAAGCATTCAATGAGTTGAAGAAAAGTTTAACCAATGCTCCATTCCTAGTTATTGTTGACGAAAGCAGTGGTATAATTATACATACTGATGCTCGTGGAGAAGGATTAGGTGCAGTTCTGATGCAAGATGGAAATGTTATCGCTTATGCAAGCAGACAACTAAAGACTCATGAAAGCAATTATGCAACACACGACTTAATTATTAGCCGTTGCGTTCGCATTAAAAATTTGGAGGCATTATTTACTAGGTAAGTATTCCTTATGGTTTATTCTAATAAACTTTAATTGACCTTAGTAAATAATATTCCTTTTTTAAATAAGTAGAAAGTTCGATCTCTTCACCAATCATAAATCTTTGAAGCGTCTTTTCACTCAAAAGGACTTAATATGAGATAGCAATGTTGGTTAGAATTTCTTGCATCAAATGATCTTGACATTTTATATATTCCTATGAAAGCCAATGTACCGCTAAGGAGAAGGCATGCTGTTATAGCTTATTTAGTGGTATGTCCATCCTTGATTAATCATATAAAGAAGAATTAGGGATCCATTGATTGCAAGGATTTCCAAGGAAGTTTAAGAGAACATGATACCAAGAAGATGGACGGGATTCAATGTGGATAAGAAAGGAATTTTAAGAATGCATGATTGAATTTGTGTTTCGAATATTGAAGGGATTAGGTAGGAAGTTCAAATAGAATGTCATAATTCTTGACTTACAATACATCCAGGAGTTACCAAGATGTATCGAGACATGAAGTGGACGTTTTAGTGGGAACGTATAAAAAGAGACATTTCGATCCATATTAGGAAGTTTGCAAATTGTTAGAAAACCAAAAGTGATCAGCAAAAAGATCTAAACTACTTAAACCTCTTGAGATTCCAACATGGAAGTAGACCAGACATAAATGGATTTCATTGATGGCTTACCTCGAACGAGGAAGGGAAATGAAGGTGTTTGGGTTATTAAGGATAGATCGACCAAATTGTGCACTTTATTCTGGTAAAGCAAATGAGGACAGTCTTGTGCTCAGCTGAAATATACATGAGAGAGATTATTTAATTACACGGTGTTCCGAGTAGCACAGTGAGTGATTAGGATCCAATTTTTAAAAGTCAGCTCTGGGAGGCAATATGGACAGCTTTGGGAATGAAGCTGGATTTAAGCACCAGATACCATCCCCAAATTGATGGGCAAACTGAAAGGGTAAATCTAATATTAGAAGATCTTCTAAGAGCTTGTATCTTAAATTTTGGAGGTTCATGGAAAAATCATCTTCATATTACGGAATTCTCCTACAACTATAGCTACTAGACAAGTATTGATATGGCACCTTATGAAGCTTTATATGCTCGTCCTGTAGATCACCAACGTGTTTGATCAAAATAAGGAATTGGTTAGTATTTGGTCCCGATATGATTCGAGAGGTCTCAGAGAAGGTATATATGATTAGAATGAAGCTAAAGGAAGATAGAAGTAGGTAGAAGGGTTACGCTTATCAGAGTCATAGGAATTTAGAATTCTCAGTTGGAGATTTTGTATTTTTTAATATCTATCCGATGACAGGGGTAGTAATTTGAAAAGACTGGGAAGTTAACATCTCAATATATTGGGCCTTTTTCCATACTTGAATGGATTAGCCCACTAGCCTATCAAGTGGAATTACCATAAAGGTTGTCAGGTGTGCATAATGTCTTCCATATGTCCCATTTACAAAAATATGTGCATGACCTAGAAAAAATCATAGATACATCTAGCCAAGAAGATTTAGAAGTAGAGCCAAACTTGGCAGTTATCAGACGAGTGATTCAAATAGTAGATGAAGTAGTTGCAGAGAAAGGTTATGAGAATAGTTAAAATCCAGTAGAATGGAGATGCTGAAGACTGCACATGGGAAACTAAGGATGGAATGTGTAAAGCTTATCCCGAGTTTAGGATTAATGCATAGTTTGCATATAGTATCGATGTAGTGTACTCACCGTCTGTGGTGTAGCCACTTACCATATCTTTGTATTTCGTCATGTCTAATATATTCCTTTTTGAGTTATCTTCTTCTTGTAATAAATTTCGAGGAGGAAATTCTTTTGAGGAAGTCTGTAGTGACCGGGATTAATCACTTTGGAAAATAATATTTAATATAAAAATATTCAAATATAAGGTTTTATAACACAAATTATATTATTTTGAAAAATAATTAATACTGGTAATCTTATTTTGAATAAGTAATTATTAAAATATACTCTTTGAAAACGTATCGATAAAGTGAACAAAAATCATTTTATCGATAAATAGCTTTTTAACCGCCAAAAGTCACATGGGATTTTTTTTACATACACAAATTTATCTATTTAAGCAAGAATATGTAATAAAAATATTTATTTTATTTTAGAAAATAAAATGTTTTTATGAGATCATCAATGATATCATCACTTGCAAGTAATCAATTTTTGAATTCAAATTGAGCTTAAATGATTTAATAATTATTTTAAAATCAAATAAGGCCTTTTGCATTACGAAATAATAATAGAAATATTATTTTTAAACTTTGTTACCAATATATACAGTTTAACTAAAAAGTGAAAATATGACCAAAAATCGGAATCGGAATTCGTGATGATCTGAAGTAGAGAAGTTATGCAACGTTATATGTTGTATGTGACATATATATACACATATACACATCCATAAAAATATGAAAACTCTTAAGAATTACCATTCATATTTCACATTTACTAATGGTAAAAAATATAAATATCATGATATTTATTTACAAATATCATGATATTTCTTGACCAAAAACAAATAAAACTCATCATCACTTGTAAACACATGGGTAGCACATGGGTGTGGTACATGGACGGGTATGTTTGGGCTGTGTGGATGAGGGAGAAGGGTGATGCAATGGTGATATGTGGAAAAAGAAATATCATGATATTTTCTCACATTTTTGCCTACATATACAAGCCATCCATCCACGCTTTCATTCGTACTCTCTTCTTTTTATTTCTTAAGCTTCTTCATCTTCTTCCTCCTCTATATTAATGGCTTCCATAGTATTTTAGGAAAATTCAAAATAGCGTCGAAGTCCTGTCAAAATAAGTCGTAAAATATAGAGATATACCATTTCGAGTTCGAGATCGAGTTAGTGATCTTCTCCTTCTTCTCTTACCAAGATGGTACCCATCCAAGCATCCCACCACCTTTGCAAGCCCAAGACCAAACCGCTAGGAGTCTTAGTGCAAGACACATAAGCTCAGGTTCTGGAATAGCGGAGCTATAGTCAATTGAAAGTTAGATCAAAAGGATATCAAGTGAGAAACTCTATTTATATTTGTTATAAATTATATGTGATATGATACGTTTGCTATGTTTTTTTACGGTTGATCATCATGTTTAAATGTGATAATATGTTTGTTAGTTGTGGAAATAATTCACGTTAAGTACATGTCGAATTTACACAAAGAAAATCACTTTCCTATGTGAATTATAGAAGTTTTACGGAATGGTTAAACCTCTTTAAAATGATTAAAAATAGTTTATAAATGTTTTATAAGAATTAAATTCAATTTAGAGAAGTTTTGACAAGATATGAAATTGGAGTCAAAAATGGACGCATCGCATAACGGCAATTCACGGTTTCGTGCCAATAAAGTTAATTCAATGGGGAAAGTGGAATATAGCTCGAAATGATTCGAAATAAGAATTTTACGAACTGTTATAACTATTTTTTTCAAATAAAGAAGAAAAATCAAGATTTCATTAAGTATGATTTTAGATGTGTCCAAACCAAGTTTTCAAAATTGTCGCGCTTTGGCAGTTTATAAACCAAAATGGAAAAATCTTTAAAATTGATATTTTTAAATCTTTAAAAATATGAAATAAATTCAATGAACATAATAAAGTGATTTAAAAGAGATTTGAGTTATAAAAATGGACATATGTGGAATGTAGTTAATTTTTTAAACAAAGAAGCTTTTAAGAACACCATACGCCGCACTTTTTGGTAACATTTGAAATTAAGATTTAAATTTGGGATTTTCTTCCTAAATCATTTTCATTTTTTTTAAAATAATAAATCGAGAAAATTAAAGAGTTTAAAGTTGATCAAATAACTTGACCACCTTATGCGTGACAGAGAGATAGTCTCTAAACCCGAGCTTACCCGTGTCAATGTTCCACTCTAGCTGCTCAGACTGGCTCGATGGAGGGAATTGTAAATTTAATTTACTTAGGCCATATTCTCCTAAGATAAAAAGTGATTTGGAGTCCAAAAGTTAAACAAAATTTCAAATAATAGGATTTTGGTGATATTTGAAACATATTAGTTAAACTCTATGTTAAATTCCATGGAGGGAATTCGTACTATCCATATGAATTTAAAAGGTGATTTCACCTTTATTTGATGGATAGTAAAGGTTGAATACAGAAATTAGTATTGAATATAATTAATATAATTCCTATGGATCCTATTTATCAATACTAACGGGTTTTGAATTTACCATCTTAGATAAATGTTTATAACCCATTTAAAAGATATGTTTTGAAAATATGAAACCTCTATTAAAATAGTATTAAACTTTGGAAACATTTTCCTACGTAATTAATGAGAAATGGTTTGGTGTTTCCAAAGTTAAAAATTGTTTTAATGATTCCGTATATACTGAAAAAGAAATGGTTTAAAGATGTATATCTCTAGATGATATTTTATCTGTATAAAATATATTGATAAATTTAATAATAATCACCCACATACTTAACATCTTTTATTGATAAATTGGTTCGGAGGAACCTAGGTCGGATTTTGGCGATTCCTATTTGAAAACCACTTCGAACCAATATAAGTTCGAAAGTGAAAATATGTTGAAGACAATAATGTTGATGACGGAGATCTTCATAATGTAGGGCTACTTGCCACTACCCTTTGGGTAATTCCCTTATCATATATATGGTGGCAGTGGTGTCTTCAATTTGAAATCTTTGATGCAAGGACAACTCTTAATCTTAGGGGTGATTCCTAAACAGGGTCTAGTAGGAGAAATGCCTTTAGTTTGTCCGGTTCCTAGACAACTTGTTTTGATGAATGTCTGACATTGCATTTTTAAGACCACATGCATTGATCTCTTGAAACGTACATTTGTTAGTGGTGTAGGAGGCAAACCCTTCTATACCTAACAACCTTCTTTGAAATGAACGAGCATAGGGGTTGTACATTTGTAGAAATCAATACCGTGTTATTAGAAATGGCAATGTGGCATTCAAAGTTGAATTTGTTCTATTAAAGGAAAAACATTACCTTAAGCCTTGCACATCGAAAATGTCAAAAAAGGGCAGATGTGGCTGTAATATGTGGGTCGCACCCATTATGATATGGTCATCACCTTTCTAGATTGCCCTATATATTTTAGGTATGTTGTGCATGCTTTAGGATCCCGGTAAAGGTCGGTAACAACCAAGGTAATGTCATATTCGATACCATCTACGGTAAAGGTAGGCTGATTTTATGTTGGTTGATGTTGGAGCCTCAAGTGCATCTCTCTAGAGATGTACTCTCAGAAGGTAGTCTCTTATCTTGTCATTGTATGGAATCCATTCTCCAATATAAGCATTTATAGTTTTACTTGTAAACCTATTATGCTAGAATTTAATAAATGTAACAATTTAGGCTAAGATTATATATATTTATTTGAATGAGTTTTCAAAGAATGTCATTAAGAATAATATCTCTGATTTTGTGTAGCAAAGGTTTGGTTATCATAAGGTAAAAAAATAATCCGCGTTTATATGTGGCATGGTCTTACGAGATACTCTTTGTTTTTAAAAACCTGGGTTTTGAGATTTCTCACACCAATCCCACGACCAACCCGAAGTTTATTTTCTTTTCCCTTAAACTATAGGTGCCCTATTTTTTCGACCAGCTACGTAGCAAGGTAGCTTGGAAAATTTTGGTAAAAGCATGGAGCATGAAGCTGGAGGGTCCTATGTAGGTAGTTATCTATTTCTATTTTTGCTTGTATTATGTATAAGTATCTACCAGCACCTATAAGGATAGGTAGTTATAACTGTCCCTAGCTGGGTTAGTATTTTCTTTGACACTAATATCTCATTTTTAGAGTGATTGAATGTACAATATATATGTATAATTGAAAGTAGTTAAACATGATGTGTGAATCTATTTTGTTCTTTCTTCTATATTTTCTTTTACCTCTGATTATCTGCCTCTTTGGCACTTAAATTTGCGACATGTGGATACCGAGGATGTATTAATGTCGATATTTTAGGGTCGAAAAGGTGGCACCTCGAAAATATGGAGCTCTTATTATAGTTAATTTCAAGGCCATAGATAGTCTCAAAGAAATATAGGAGAAGTTTTAAGGAGGCAAGATGCCTAGTATCGGTGCTGCTTAAGATCATCATATCATATGCATATTTAAGGGAAATAATTTTGGGCTGAAGAATAGATTTAGCAATTCCCATAATTAAATTATTAGATATGTCAAGGTTAATCATGGAGGCCATGACATCAATAGCTAGGTTAAACAGGATGGGGTAAGCTGGTCACTTTACGAGAAGCCTCTTTTAGACTTTATGTGGTTACCTTTAAGACCATTCACTACTACCGAGGACTTGAAGAGTGGAGGATTGCCTTAATTTGGGAGATCCATTTGCTTAGGAAGCCATGGTGCTAAAGGATTGTAATTAAAATGTCCTAACTAATAGAGTCTACGGCTTTGGAGAAGTCAAGTTTGAATATATCACATGAGAGATGGTTTCTTAAGCCATGGCAATAGAATCTAGGACTGTTTAGCACTTAATGGAAGGAGACCGGGTGGAGTGGGTGAGAGAGGCTATATGGGTTTGTAATCTTCTAGAAATGACCTCTGTAACTAGTTTGTAGATGACATTGAGAAGACTAGTAGGTCATAAGCCACCAACCTTATTAGCACTAGGAAACTTTGAGATAAAGTAAATGTTAGCATAAGTGATTCTACTACAACTTTCCAAGGTCGCATAGAATTCTACGAAAATCTCCTAAAATATCATAGCTAAAAGAAGTCTTATAACTTTTGAGGATCTAGGCCAGGAGCCTTATTGTTTGCCATATCTTTTAGAGACTCCTATATTTCAAGTAAGGTGAAGGTATGGTCAACGAGGAGGATTTGTGGATTTTGGAAAGGTCGGACCAGTGAAGGATCGAGGAGTAAGGGGTTTAAGAACCTAGGAACTTTTGATACAAATCATCAAAAAGTCCGTCCAGGTGCATTTGCGAGTTGTAGATTAGGCATTCGTGATGAATAGAACAAATCATATTTTCCCTTTTTCTTCATTGGCTAGCCAGTAAAAATACTTAGCATTCAAATCTCCTACCCTAAGCCATTAGGAACGTGAGAACTTCTTCTAAGTAATCTCCTCTCGAAGAGATAATCTAGCATGGTCGAACTCCAGGTTGCGAAGATGGAAAATGGACTCTTATGACAAAAGGGCATCTTCCTCAGCCTTATTTAGGACCAGGGGTTTTCTAGATCTGAGGGATCCCATATGGTTTCTTGACCATTTACTAAGGTATCTTCTCAGAAATATAAGTTTTCTCGCAAAAGTTTCAATAGCATATCCATGAGAGGGACAGGTAGCCCAGAGGAAAGCCAACAGTTTGTCAAAGCCTTCTTCTAGGGTCCAAATTCTTTTGGATTTAAAAGGAACCTTAGGGATTGAGGAGCTTCTAGAGTCCAAAAGAACCGAGCAGTGGTCGAAAAGGATAAAAGGGATGCCATTCTTGGTTGAAAGAGGATGGAATTCAGGCTATGAAATGTTAAGAAGAAGCGGTCGAGCTTTGCAAGAGATGGGAGCTCCCTTGGTTAGACCATGTAAATTGGATGCTATTTAAAGGGATATCTATAAGACAAAATCTTTTGATAAAGGCATTAAATATGTCCATGTCGGTAGTGTTATAATGGTTTGAGTTTCTTTCTTACATGGATCTAGTAATATTAAAGTCCCCACTAAGGACCCAAAGGCCTTGAATAAGATTCGTAAAGTCTGTACATGAAATCCAAAGAGTCGACCTTTCTCCACTACTATGACCACCATATTTGTTAGAGAAAAAAATACAAGGTGTTAGAACGTATGTGCCAAAGGATTAGGTAAAGAACATGATAGGTTCCAACTTGACTTGTCCTAACCCGTTAAAATCACCCTTTTGCTACTTATAACGCGATGAGTTCCTAGCTAGTAATGAAGATAACCTTAATGGATCTTTTAAAGATTAGAGATAGGATAGGTATTTTAGATTCTTAAATAAAAATAATGTTAAGATATAAGGGTCTAAGAAAGATTCTTATACCCAAACACTTAATCCTGTAGCCTAACCTACTAACATTCCACGTTAAGATCTTTATCAGTGTAATTTTAAATTCTCCGATTCTAAAGATTTAATTTTTAAGGAAAATATTTTTATCTACGAACACTCCAAAATAAGAACATGGGCGCATAAAATTATAGTTATTATGACTACTCGGTAAAAGGGTACAAGAATGCTACCTTTAAAGGGATGCCGAATATTCGTTGACAAAAGTCATCTTCTTCTCCTAATTGTGAGATGTTGTCATGGGGGCCTATTTTATGTGGAGTGGCTAAAGTAGGATCATCAGTTAGTGGAGTTGGGATTGGGTACCAAATATACATAGTGACATGTGATGCAGAGAAGTCCACCTTGCTCTTGGTACATTTATTCGTCAAAGGATGGAGGGGAACGTTAAAGCAAGAGGAGGTTGGGTGTCCTTCGAAACTCGGTCAACTGTTGGCTCGTCTAGGTTGGGGTAGATTTTGATTATTGGTGACATCCAATAGGATAAGTATTTTTGTGTATAAAGTGGGTAGAATTCATAGAATAAAGAGCTTAAACGAAAATATCCTCAATATTTTAAATGAATAACTAAAAATAAATTAGTGTTATTGATGACGGTCTAACAATTGAGTAGTTCCTTTCATAAATACACATATAGGTTTTGACATAATACAACTTTAAGTTTGAATGGAAAGCAATAATCTTGATTAGTACTTAATAAATATTAGTAACTTGCTAAGTACCTTAAAAATACTAAATATATATGGATTTGCTAATATATAAACTAGGGTAAATCCACAAATTATAATCACGAAAACCATCGATATTACTTTCAAGTGGCAAAGCTTAAACAAAAAGTAGTTGAAATTGCTAGTAGTAAGACAGTATAAAGATTTGATCCATAAACATGCATGTAGGTACTAATATAGCTCTTGGCAATTAAAATTTGAAAATAATTTAGTTATCCTAGTTGTTATGTGTGACAACCCGCCTTTTTAAACAACTTAAGCTGACAATAAACAATCCTTGCCCAACTTAAACCATTCAAATTTAATAGATTATCAATTTGGGATTTTAGAATAGAAACAAACACAGAATCACATACAGAATAATATAGAATCTCGAAGCGGAAATAAATAATATACTAGTAGTTCCTGAAGTTACTAAACAAAATACATCAGAGTTCAGCCTTTAATTATAAAATACTAGAGATACATAAGAGTCTACTAGTACAAGCCAAAATGGAAATAGATAACTAATATTGGATTGATTGGAGTCTTTGACTAAGTCTTCACCTCCTAAAATAAGCATTGCTCATACACTGCAATACTCAGGCTGACCCAAGCATAAAGTAAAACAATACACTCGAGTCAAGACTAGAAGTTCTCATGAAAGCAAGTCTAACTCAAGTGAAATGTACAAAGTAACTCAAGAGATGTTATGGGGTTTTCCATCTCTTAAGGATCCGTCAAATTATCTATATATAGTAGGATACGCTATATATGTAACATCTATCAGTAAAGTAAATATTTTCTTAGCGTTAAGGTTTTACATTAATCCCCCTTAACGTGTTTTTAAGCACTGTCATACAGTTTGAATTTGACACCGCAACTAGCACATCGGTAGTCAGTGATGTGCCGTGATACAACAACACTAAACCAAAATCGTAGGGGTCTCATATAAGGATAAAAGTATAACAAGGCACGTGAGGCAATACCCAAGGTAGGATACTACCAGTTTACCCTTCCCGGCGGGTGGTAACCCCTAACGGCCCACCGCAACACAACATTCCCAAAATAAAGGGTGATCACCAATCGGTAACAAATGGAATAAACGAAGAAGTATGTCCACTAGAAGTAGCTAGTCTCATTGGCAAGTATGGCTCCTGTTTTAATCATTTCAAATTGGTACAAGTGCTAGGCTAATCCATCATTATTCTCTTTTTTCAAATCCAACAGACGTACGCAAAATCCAACCACTTCGTTCTGGATCGTCACTCCATTTACATAGTTGTTAAATTGGTTCCGGTATCGACAGAGAGTATGTCCATATTCGGCCCCGGTCTCTTTAATAACCAACATCATTTTCACATCGATTGGATATTTTTGTTAAATCAAAATATCTCTTATTTACAAATAACATATCCTCATTTGACTTAAATAAATTTGGATTTAAAATCTAAAGATTCAATTTTAGACAAGTACTTCACTTTTACAGAATGAGCTAAATTGAACAGCAATTCAATTTAACAAAATTAGTTAAGTCTTTAAATACAAAAGTTTTATTATTGAATATTCAATTAATTAAACTTTGGAATTAATTTACTTAATTTAACCTTTTCAAATGAACTTTAAAACAATTCAATTTAATCATTATATATTAATTCAATAATTAAAAATTCTCTTTTTAATTAAATCAAACATTTAACTAAAATTCAATTACATATACAATATTAACAAATTTCATTATATTAAAAGTAATCAACTTAATGAGTTTAAATATCGTTAATCTTCAATATGACCATTTTAATTCAATTTCATAATTTTAAAATAGTTCAATTAATATTTCATTTTAAAATCTAAATTCAATTAATAGATTTCCAAAATATTAACTTCAACAAAAATTTAAATATAAATTCATGTTAGATTTTCAAATTATTTATTAATTTCAAATTCAAATATTATATCCGAAATAAATTTTAACCAACCAAACGGTGTTTATTATTTAATTTTCTATCTTGGGCTAAGTGATTTAATTTGGGTATTTATCATTTCAAGCGATATCCCGGTTTAAGTTTCAGTGTCCAAATCATGCATACAGTAACAATATAAAGGTAAGAAAGTATCAACAAATCAATTAGCATCCAGTATCTAAAAATTTCCATAGTTAATGGGTTTCACAAGCAATTTGGGATCCCAATCCATAATTAAACTATTTGAGTAAAGTTCTATATCGCAGCATCGAATATTGATGATTTCCAATCCCAATATCAATAATATTTATCAACCAATTATTTATAAAAATTGTAGAATACTTGCAATACGAAAAGCTTGTCGTAAGTTTAGAATCGCTCACCTTCGCGTCTTTGAAAAACGAGAATGGCGGTACGGATCCGGATACGTGTACACATGCACACACACTAAAGCATAAAGATGATGGCTGCTTTGGGTGGACGTTGTCGCCTACGAAAATTTCGATGAAGTAGACGATGTACAGAGTAAGTCTTCGATGTACGGGTTTGGTTGGAATGCGGGTTAGGCGGGCTGCAGGTTCAGTTGGAGGCTCAATGGCAGCTCGAGGGTGGTTGCGGCTGGGTGAAGAAGGGGTTCGAATGATTAGGCGGGTTCTGGGTGGTGGCTGCTCAGTTCGGCAACTGGGCGATTCAGTTCGAGTGGTTCGGGTGGAGGTCTGGGTATAGGTGGGTTGTGGGTTTGGTGGTGGGAAGCAGAGCAGAGTTAGGTGGCAGGTCGGGTGTGGGATGGGGTTGCGGAGGGTTCGAGCTGGGTGGAGGACTAGTGGGGTGTTGGGTGGTTCGTAGAAAGGTGGAGCGGAGGGTGTGGTCGCAGTGTGGGTTCGGGTGGACTTGGTAGGAAGGCGAAGAGGATGCGAGTATGCGGTGGGAGGAGGAAGGTAATGCGGGCACAAGGCAGGTTGGGTGGTGGCTGGATGCGGGTTAGGCGAGGGCAGGAAGCAAGGGTCGGTGGCAGAGAAGGTGCAAGGAGGCTCGGGACAGGGCTGGGAGAAGGAGATAGGTGGAGGAGCAGGTGGCTGAGTGTAGGAGGCAGCGGTGATGGTTTGGCTGGGCCCGACGAGTGGTACATGGAAGGGTGGAGGAGAAGAAGAAGGTGGAGGGGGAATACGTGAATTAGTATAGGATATATGTATATTTTCTTTGCTTTTATACTACTTTTTTCCAGCAATTGTAGAAGAGAATGAGGGGAGCAGGAAGGAGGCATGTATACATATAGAAGGAGATCGTGCATTAAAGCATTAAATGTAGCATTTATTAAATTTGGAGGCACACAAAAAGAATGTAGGAAAAAAGAAATATTGTTGGCTGTAAAAAGAATGAAGTAATTATGACTTCAGAGCATGGTTACGGACCACTATCTCAACTATTTAACGTTTTACCGCGGAAGCCGAAATACGAAAACAAATATACCATGGAGATCAGCGTGACAAGACGAATCCAACGATGTACTCAAATCTATGTTATGACGTTCATTGCAAAATTTCATTTGTCGCCACTATTACCGCTTTGGAATTGGACGACAACGACAATCTTTGACATACAGAGCTACAAAGGTCAGAATTGGATAGAATGAACTTTGACGTTTTAATCAGAAAATTTTCTAGGTCATTTCTATGTAAAAATATTCATACTTCAAAATTTGATAAGTCACACTAAAAAAATGTGCTGACCGAGTTTCGAATAAATTTTGTTGTAAAATAAATTTCGTTGGCATCGCTACAATAGACGCATTTCAAATATCTAGTTTTCGTTATCAAATTTTTATTTTTTAAAAATAAATTTTATCTCAAAACCTTTGTTAAATTCTTATTTAAATCATTGAAAAATCCAGTCATTACACTCACCTCCACTCAAAATTTTGAAAAGAGCGGAACAAGAGAACAGAAAGATAAACAGAAAGATAGAAATAGATTCCGGCGAAGAATGTATACCCGGTATTAGCAATTCAGGATTTGAAGCACGGGTACTCTCTTCCATTTTCAAAGTACAATCTTGATCATCCTCGCTCCACTAAACTGTGATGAGACTTACAACTTTCCTTCTAAGCTGCTTCGTGCTTTTGCCTACTATACGAAGCGGTTTCCTCTCAATGGTTAGATTAGGCTCAATGTCCATTTCTTCGAACGAAGCAGGCACGGATGGATCGTGCACATATCTGCGGAGGTGTAACACACGAAACACATTATGCACCCCCGATACCTTCTCTGGCAAGTCAACTCTATATGCCGAAGTACCAATTTTTTTTGAGATGCGGAAAGGACCAACAAATCTTGGAGTAAGCTTTCCTTCCAAATCGAATTACATTCTTCAAAGGAATTTTTTTGAGAAACACTTAATCCCCAACTACAAATTCCAAGTCTCTTCTCCTTCTGTCTGCATATTTCTTCTATCGACCCTGGACAATTCTCATTTTCCTTCTGATTTCTTTGACTTTCTCAAAATCTTCCAAAATCATTTCAGGACAAAGAACAAGTCAATTTCCTGATTCAACCCAACAGGATGGAGATTTACATGTCGTTCGCTAAAGAGCTTCGAATGGCGCCATCTCAGTACTTGCCCGATAGCTATTATTAAAGGTTAATTTAACGAGATGAAGATGCTCTTCCTATGATTGTCCAAAATCTAAAACACAAGCTCGAAGAAGATCTTCCAAAATCAGATTCACCTTTTCGGTCTGGCCATCCGTTTGAGGATGATAAGCTATGCTCACATTTAATTGACTACCAAGAGTCTTTAGAAAAGCTTTCCAGAAATTGCTAGTGAAGATAGGGTCCCGATCACATACAATGCTGGACGAAACACCATGGAAGCGAACAATCTCTTTCATATAAAGCTCGGCTAAACTCAAGGTAGTTCGAGTAGTCTTCGCAGGAATAAAATGAGCAGACTTGGTCAATCTATCGACAATAATCCAAATATTATCATTACCTTTTCTGGTCCTCGATAGTCTATCAATAAAATCCATAGAAATCTGATTCTATTTCCATTTTGGAATTTCCAAAGGCTGCAATAATCATGCTGTCTTTTGATGATCAGCTTTGACTTGCGGGCAAGTGGTACATCTACTGATGCGCATAGAAATACCTCTCTTCATTCCTCTCCACCAATGTGACGTCTTCATCTTCTGAAACATCTTCATTGTTCCTGGGTGAATAGAGAGTCTGGATTGATAATTTTCTCTAAGCACATCTTGTCGCAAACCATCCACATTCGAAACACAAATTCTACATTAATTCTTAGAATTCCATTTCTATCGATTTGTGCACCCCATTCACCTTGGGTATTATAACGACCCAGAATTAGACCACTTTAAAATATATCATTTCAAGTAATTTAGAATATAAAATAGGTAAAGTTATATGATTCAAACAATAGTAGATAGGATTTGAAAAGAGAAGTATATACAAAAATAATAACATTTGCCTATATCGACAAAAGTGACAAAATGCTGATTTTAGAAAACTATGTTTCAATGGATAAATAAATTATTTTAATTTATTTATAAGTATTTATATTTTTATATAACATTATATAAATTTGTTTTTAAATTTGGTTTACATAAATAACTAGTTTAACTAAAACGTCAAAATGTGACCGTAAAACATTTTGCCGAAAATCAACGTTTTGTTGATTAAAAGTTATCGCAACGTTGTCGCCCTTTTTTTCTTATATAGAAACATATATTAAAATAGTATAAATATTAATTAAATCACTAATCAAGTTCACTTTTACTAAATAAGAATAGGAATTACACTAAGAAAAGTAAGTAAGTTTTAGAAAAATCAAAAGTAAACATTAAATCCTAATCACATCAAAATCCAACAAAATAATTACTTTTATGTACTTAATCTTTATGTGATAAGACATAAAGTAAGATGTGAAAGGATAGTGATAAGTGTTCAAAAAGTGGAGATTGCTTCAGGTTGAAGTAAGATTAGTTTGGTAATTTGGTAAGAGGTTATTTTGGTAAATTGACATTTCTTTCTTTTTCTTAAAATACACACCCCCTTCTCCACTTTCATTCACATTTCTTCTTCTTTTTTATCAAGCTTCTTCATCTTCTTTCTCTCCTCTTTAAGGGCTTCCAAGCCATGGGAAAAATTAGAAAGAAATAATGTCAAAATACCTATAAAATATTCAAAAGAAATCAATGTTCATTCTCTTTAAATCAAACTCATCTTTTCTCCATATTTTACATCTTCTTCTCTTGGCCATAACTTCTTAAAAGCTAAACCAAAATACAGAATTCTTTTATCCAAAAGATGTATTTTTCCAGTGACAACAACTTTCATGTTGACAACTTTGTCTCATTTTAAAATTAACCATATCAGAAACCTGTTTCTTTCCAGTGCATTCTCTGGCCTAGTTTTTAAGATAGAGAATAGCCCATTTTGTTTTGATCATAACTTGATCATAGAAGATCCAAATTAAGAATTTTCTTTCAAATCATATGAAATTCCAGTGGCTACAACTTTTTTGTTGATCACTCTTTCCAGTTTTGAGGTTTGCTATAGCTGAAAGTCAATTTTTTGAAGTGCATTTTTGGGCTTCATTTTTGTCAATCTGACAATACCTCTTCTTCATTCTATCATATCTCCCACAAAACAACTTGGACTCAAATAATTATTTTTTACATTCAAGAGAAAAATAATTTTCCACAACTTTTTAGTTAAAACTTTTCTAAATTTTGAGATTTAGAGGGCCTAAAATTAGATACAAGTTAACCTATTTTTCGGATCTAAATCTTGGGAATCCAAGTTCAAAGATCTACTACTTCTTATCTATCCTTTCGGCCAACCTCAACTCAAGTCTTGGCCAAGCTATTAAAAGGTAGAGGGTGTTTTTTTGCTAGTGTTCAGTGGAGTAGGAAGTAGTTAGTGAAGTGTTGGTTGATTAGAATGTTGGTAGGAAGTTTATCGCTTTAGTTTATGGTGAGAAACTCTATTTAATATCTATATTTATATATATTCATGTTTGATGATGTGTTATGATTGCTATGGATGCTTATATATGCTTTTATCATCAAGTATTGATTTCTTGATATGATTGTTAAATTGTTTTACCAAGTCACGTTAATACACGCCGATAAGCACAAAGGAAACCACTTCCCTTTTGAAAATGAAATGGTGTATATGGAATGCTTATACCTTTGGAAATAGTTTTAAAATGGTTAGAAATGTTATATAAAAAATTTAATATGTTTAAAGAATGAAAATCATGATTTCATCTTGTATATTTGAAATATGTCCAAAACATTTTCTAAAAACATCGCGGTTTTGCAGTTCAGAATCCAAAAAGGGATTTCTTTATAAATGATTTTTTTAAATGATTAAAAATACAAATAAATTTGATAAATCTATTAAAATGGTTTAAAATAGATTTGGAACGGAACATATGAATTTTAAATATTAAAAAGTTATTTAAATCAAATAAGCTTATCAAGCACTTTCCGCAGCACTTTCTACTCCTGTTTCTACGACCTATTAAAAGAAAGTTTAAACGTGACGATATTTCCTAGAATCAATTATGAATTTTTTAAAAGGAAAATTAAGGGTTTAAAAGATAATTTAAAATCTTATAATCAATTCTAAAATAAAGCTAATAATTGAGTATGCGGAAACGACTAGTATATTTGTCTCGCTTGTGAGATTTGGGAAGATAAAACAGTGTGTTTAACTAGGTTAGGGATTGAGCAACCAATGCCCTGAAATTACCTGTTCTATGTTTTCTCTTTTTAGGCAAGGGGTGGAATAGATCAAAAGGAAATCCCGGATGCTCTAAAAGATTATATTTAAGTTTTTTCAAGAATAAAAAGAAAATATTCTTTGAATATTAATTAACCACTTAACATATTTTTATTCAATGATTTGTATAAAGGATCTGGGATCGGATTTGGGTTGTTCCTATCCGAGAAACTAGGATTGAATTTGGGTGATTCCCATCTAGATACCCTTTCAAACTAATTTTTAAAATAAAACATATTGAAGACAAAGATCATTAAAGACAAAGATCATTAAAGACAAAGATCTTCATGATGTAGGACTATTTTCCACTAATCCGTCAAGGTGATATTTACCATATTTAAGGTGGCAGTAGTGCTCTATTATGAAAATCTTCGATTTGCAAGAATATGATTTGATGTTAAGAAAGAAATATTTGATTAAGATTTAATGAATGATTTGAAAATATTTTCCCTCAGTTAAAAGTTATAACATGAATATAAGAAATCTTTGATTAAAATTAAAAGAATAATTGGAAAGGTTTTCCTAAGTAAAAGGGAAAATGATTTGGAATTATTCCAAGATTTAAGAAAGGTTTAAATAAACCAAATGATTTGATATATGAGGCTTAATGATTCCATATACTCTTGAAAAGAAAAGGGAATAAATTGAAAAGAATATATCTAAGAAAGATATTTTATAAAAGATGAAGTAATTGATTGATGATTGATATCCACATATGAATTAAACATCTTTTTTATTGATAATTGGCTTCGAAGGAACCATGGTCAGATTTGGGTGATCCTTATCCGAAAACCACTTCGAACCAATGTATACATTCGAAAGTAAAGACATGTCGAAGATGATGATTATTGAAGACCGTGGATCTTCATAGCATGAAGACTGCTTGTTGACATGCTTTGGGTTTCTCCTATTATAGAGTTATTTATAGCAGTGGTCTCCTCTTTGTGGAAATTTTTCCGGATTGTAAGGACTACTTGCTACTACTGGTAGTAGGAGAGTGCCTTCGGTTTCGTTCAGTGCCAGAATGAACTTGTACGGAAGAATGTTTGACATTGCATTTCTGATCATATTAATTGATCTCTATCAATGTATCATCTGCTTGGTGGCAGAGAAGGCAACTTCTCTTAGTTTAACACTCTTTCCTGAGACATACGAGCTCAGGAGTTACACGTTGGTATAAATCAATTGTGTGATTAAGGAATGACAATGTGAGATTCAAAGTGGAACCTGTTATGATCAAAGCGTGGTTTTGTATGAAAAGCGTGGCTTTGAAGAAATTGAGCATAGCCTCACTAGTCGCACATCCCGGAAGATGATATGGGACACTATGTGGTCTGACAGAGACAAATTCGAAATAAGTGAGTATGTAGGGGGGTGTTCAATACATTGGGCCTTTTGGGGGAAAAACATCCCTCAAGGCATTTATTGCACCATTTTGATAAAGTGGTTAGCTTGAGAAAAGCAGGTAACTACTGGTTATCAGTGGTAGTATAACAAATGTAGTTCCAAGTGACTAGCTTGAGAAAGGCGATTAAGGCACCGCGGGAACTATGATTGTTATTCGTGGATCGGAGAAAAGACCACTAGTTACCTATCATGTTGGTAATCCAATCCCAACACGAGATTTAAAGTTTTGATTGTATTCCCAAAATAGCTGTAATGACTTGCAAACATTTCAGCTAACCCTTTTTGGTATCATAATTCCGTTTGGTATATTCCGTTAACCTAGTCCAAATATATTACCTTAGACTTAGTCCAGATATTGATAACTTATTTGAATAAGTGTTTTCAAAGGAATGTCACTAAAAATAATATCAAGGGAATTTTGGTATAAAAATATTTTGGTTATCGTAAGGTAAAAACCTGTCCAAGTTTATGTATGGGCATGGTCTTATGTGACACCCTTCTTTTCAAAGGTTTTGATAACATCGTCACGATCTATGCATTTTAAATTTCGAGTTTTTCACACTGGTTTATCAAGCCCGATCCGGGTATTTTTAATACTTGGGTCAGATCCGAGTAGTTTCAGATTTAGTTGAAGATGGTTGGAGTTTCCGGAGGAGAGCTGGAGATCATCATCATCGTATGGACGTATTATATTATCCGCTACACCTATTGCATTTGTTTTTTTGTTTTCAGCATTTGTAAGGATAGAAGTTTATACTGTCCAGGCTGAATCTAGGTTAGACTCTGATATTATATTTTAAAATTTTCCATTGTAAAGATTATTATTGAAATAATATATGATATTCCATTCGTGTGAGATTCTGTTCTGTCTTTATTTTCTTTCTACCCTTAATGATCCGTCTTTTCGTGCAATTTGAGTTAGACATGTGTGGTTTATTGTCGATTCAAAAGGTACAGAAAAACTGGCTCTTACAGGTATTATCCTTCCTGCCATGAACATTTTCTTTTATAACTCTGAGCATTGGATCCTCATCCTGCTTAGCGGCTATGCGATCCATAAGAGCTGGAGAAGCAACAAATTGACATAACATAGCTTTGCTCCTACTCAGAGTGTCGGCCACAACATTAGCCTTTTTGGGAGTATAGTGGAAGTTAAGGTCATATGATGATAAGAATTCGAGCCATCTAACTTGTCTCTGGTTCAGATCCTTTTGGGTAAAGATGTACTTCAGCGATTTGTGGTCCATAAAGAGTTTAAATTTTGTTCCAAGAAGGTGATGCTTCCGTAACTTCAAAGCAAAGACAACGGTGAGCTATTCTAGATCATGAGCTGCATAATTAACCTCACCAGTCTTCAAACCATGACCAACATAGGCAATAATTTTTCCATGTTGCATCAAAACAATACCCAATCATTTATGACAAGCATCCGCATAAACAGTTAACCCTACACTTCGATCCGGGAGAGTGAAAATAGGGGCAGAGGTTAGCCTACGCTTTAGTTCTTTGAATGCTCCTTACACTTCTCATTCCAAACAAATTTAACATTCTTTCTAGTCAAAGCTTTAAGTGGTGAAGAAATTCGAGTAAAGTTCTTGATAAATCTCCGGTAATAACCAGCTAAGCCTAGGAAGCTGTGAAAAACTATAGGAGTTTTAGGAGTTTCCCAATCACTGATTACGGTGATCTTTGCTGGATCAACCGAAATTCCATTTTTTGAAACCACATGCCCAAGAAATCCGACCTCTTCATGCCAGAAGTGGTATTTAGAAAATTTAGCTTTCAATTGATGACTTCTTAGAGTTTCAAGGATAAATTTAAGGTGTCCATCATGCTCTCTCTCGGTCTTAGAAAGGACTAGAATATCATCACTGAAAAATAGAACGAATTTGTTTAGAACCTCCTGGAATACTTTGTTCATGAGGTCAACAAGATAAGCCGAGGCATTAATTAAATTGAAAGGCATGATGAATCATTCATAGAAACCATCTTCTGTTTGGAAAGTGGTTTTGGGAATACTATCTTCTGCAATCCTTAGCTGATGGAAACCCGAGGCAAGGTCTAGCTTAGAGAAAACCTTTGCTCCATGCAGCTAATCAAACATGTCATTGGTACGAGTCATTAGATATCTATTCTTGTGCGTAGGCTTGTTCAGCTCTCTATAATCTACACGTGTCCTTTGAGAACCATCAGATTTAGTAGCAAATACCACTGTCGTGCCCCATTTCGAATGACTACGGAGAATCAAACCTTTAGAGAAAAGATCCTCGATTTGCACTTTTAATTCGATTTTGTCTTTAGGCAACATTCTTCTTGGATCACGTATGACTAGCCTAGCTCCAAGAATAAGATCAATATGAAATTTAATTTCATGCTGAGGTGGCAAAGAATTAGCTTCATCAAAAACATCGGGGAAGTGTTGGACGACAGGAGTAGTGCTAAGATCACTAAAATGGGAATCTAGAGAAAAGATAAAACTTCCGACAAAATCTTGAGGCATTTGAAATTTGATTTCTAGGGGTTCACCCTTGTCATTAAATAAAGAAACTGTTCGAGCTTTGCAAGAAACAACTGCAATGAACTTTCTCAACCAGTTTCCACCTAATAATACGTCGAATGCTTCGAAACCCAAGACATAAAAATCTCCAGTGAAATGGTGTTTGCCATCCTTAATGAGTTTCACTCCTTTACAAATCATTCTCGGGTTTGTGGGTCCATTGATGGTATTTGATACAAATAATGATTCAGATGCATGTTCAGGTTTTAAAATATGCTCTAATTTGTCACATAAATCAATCGATATAAAACAATAAGATGCACCAGTGTTAAATAAAACATGAACATGTAAATCATGCAATGAAAAAGTGCCCTGAAATGTACCTTTGTCGTCTTTTACCCTAGGAGTAGAAGTTGTCACTGCGACAACTCCCAATGGGGTTCCCTTCTTCTGAGTGGGACAATCCACCTTGAAGTGGCTGGCTTCAAGCAAATATGGCAAAGTTCTCGCCTGGTCAACTAAACTAGTGGAACGGACGCTCCTGTAGAAACTGGGCAACTATTGGCATAGTGACTTTTCTAATCGCACTTGAAGCAAGTGATAGAAGAGATATCAATGGGATTCTTCTAAGAATGTTCAACCCCGTCCATGTTTTGCCAATTCTTCTTCTGCTGTTGAAAGTTAGACTTTCTCTTCTTAAAATTGTTGAAAGCTGCTGAAGGAGTTGAGGGGTGAACAAATGATGCTTCCTTCGAACTCTAATTTTTATATCTGAGGGCCATATCCATAAGACTAATGAAAGTGCCATGAACATGGGCAGTCAAACGGTCATAATATTCTGGACGAGCCAGCTACGAACATCTAATCTACTTAATCGGATTATCAATCAGATCTGGTCTAAACTTGGATAGCTCGTAAAATTTCCTTTCCTTCTTCGAAAATGACATGCTTCCTTTCTTCAGATCCATAAAGTTACGATATAACTGAGATTTTCCAGCTTCAGGCATCCACTTGGTCATGAATACTTCCCTGAACTATGCCCAAGTGATGTTTTCTTCCTCAGTGCGGGTGGTAACAGATTCCCACCAATCTTGAGCATCATCTTGCAACTGCCAAGTGGCCAATTGATGCTTCTGGGCATCAGAATTCTCAAGTCCTGTAAAGATTCTTTCCAAGTTCTTAAGCCACTATTGAGCCTCAATAATACCTTTGGACCCTGAGAATTTTGTACCACCAAGCTATGTGTACTCTTTGCAAAGCATAGTGAACTTAACTGGCGGAAAAGGTGCAACTAGTGCTACTGGTGCAACTGGGGCTGCAGCATCTGGTACGAGGTCATTCCCTTTTCCTCGACCTTGAGCATTCCTTCTATTACTTATCCTGAAAAGTCAAAAGTGGGTTTAAAACATGGAAAAGCATGAAACATAAGGAAATCCTAATCAAAGCAAACTCTAATAAGGAAGATGTATTAGAGTTGATAGAAATTTGGAAAATAGATTGGATTTTAAAATATTTTTATATATTCAAAATACGCTCCCTCGAGAATGATTCTACTCATTATAGGGCATTTCTAACCCTATTCCTGATGAGATCACCCCTCAGGCTAAGGTATTCACTAAAACAAAGCTCTGATACCAACTACGATGACTCGACTTTTTCAAACAACTTAAGCTGACAATAAACCATCCTTGTCCAACTTAAACCGTTCAAATTTGACAGATTATAAATTAAGGTTTTAGAACAGTATCAAACATAGAATCAAACACAGAATAATATAGAATCTCACAGTGGAAATAAATAAAATACATAGTAGTTCATGAAGCTACTAAACAAAATACATCAGAGTTTAGCCTTTAATTATACAATACTAGAGATTCATTAGAGTCTACTGGTACAAGCCAAAATGGAAATAGATAACTAATACTAGATAGAGTGGAGCCTTTGACTAAGTCTTCGCCTCCCAAAATAAGCATTACTCACACACTACAATACCGAGGCTGATCCGAGCATAAAGTAAAATAATATACTCGAGTCAGGACTAGAAGTTCTTATGAAAGTAAGTCTAACTCAAATGAAATGTACAAAGTAACTCAAGATATGTTACGGGGTTTTCCATCTCTTAAGGATTCGTCAAATTATCTATATATAGTAGGATACGCTATATATGTAATGTCTATCAGTAAAGTAAATAGGTTTCTTTGGATTAAGGCTTTATATTAATCCCCCTTAACGCGTTTTTAAGCATTGTCGTACAGTTTTCATTTGACACCACTAGTAGCACATCGATAGTCTGTGACGCGTCGTTATATGAAAACAATAATCCAAAATCGTAAGGTATTATATAAGGATAAAACTATAACAAGGCACGTGAGGCAATGCCCAAGGTAGGATACTACTAGTTTACCTTCCCGATTGGTGGCAAACCCCTAATGTCCCACAGCAACAAAACACTCCCAAAATCGAGAGGGATCACCAGTCGGTAACAAATGGAATAAACGAAGAATTGTGTCCTCTAGAGGTAGCTAGCCTCATTGGCCGGTACAGCTCCTGTTTTAGTCATTTCAGATTGGCACAAGTGCCAGACCAATCCATCATCGTTCTCTTTCTTCAAATCCAGCAAATGTACGCCAAATCCAACCACTTCACTCTGGATCATCACTCCACGTACACAGTTATTAAATTAGTTTCGGTATCGACAAAGAGTATGCCCATATCCGGCCTCGGTCTCTTTAATGACCAACGTCATTTTCACACTGATTGGATATTTTTGTTAAATCAAAATATCTCTTATTTTCAAATAAAAAATACTAATTTGAATAAAATAAATTTGGATTTAAAATCTAAAGATTTAATTTTTAAACAAGTACTTCACTTTTACAATATTAACCACATTGAACAACTATTCAATTTAACAAAATTAGTTAAGTCTTTAAATACAAAAAAATTGTTATTAGTTATTCAATTTAATCAAACTTCGGAATTAATTTACTTCATTATTTAATTTAACACTTTTAATTAAACTTTAAAACGATTCAATTTAATCATTATATATTAATTCAATAATTAAAATTTCTCTTTTGAATTAAATCAAATATTTAATTAAAATTCAATTACATATGCAATATTAACAAATTTCATTATATTTCAAATAATCAATTTAACAAGTTTAAATATCATTAATCTTCAATATAACCATTTTAATTCAATTTCATAATTTTAAAATAATTTAATTAATATTTCATTTTAAAATCTAAATTCACTTAAAAAAATTCCAAAATATTAACTTCAACAAAAATTTAAATTATAAATTCCCGTTAAATTTCCAAATCATTTCTTAATTTCGAATTTAAATATTAAATATCCAAAATAAATTTCAATTGACCAATCGCTGTTTATTATTTAATTTTATATCCTAGGTCAAGTGATTTAATTTGGGCATTTATCATTTCAACCCATATCTCGATTCAAGTTTCAATGTCCAAATCAATGCATATGGTAACAATACAAGGGTGACAAAGTATTAATAAATCAGCTAACATCCAATATCTAAAATTTCCCATAGTTAATTGGTTTAACAAGCAATTTGCGATCCCAATCAATAATTTAAACTATTTAAGTAATGTTCTATATCGCAGCATCGAATATTCATGATTTCCAATCCCAATATCAATCATATTTATCAACCAATTATCTATAAAAATCGTAGGATACCTGCAGCATGAAATCTAGTAGTGAGTTTAAAATCGCTCACCTTCACGGCTTTGAACACGAGAATAGTGGTACGAACCCGAATATGTGTACGTGTGCGCACGCACTAAAGCCTACAAATGATGGCTGCTTTTGGTGGACGTTGTCTCGTATGGAAACATCGATGGAGTAGACAACGTACGGAGCAAGGCTTCGTTGTACGGGTTCGGTCGAAATGTAGGTTAGGCGGGCTGTGGGTTCGGTTGGAGGCTCGATGGTGGGTTCAAGGTGGTCGTGGCAGGGTGGAGCAGGGGTTCGATTAATTCTAGGTGTTGGCTATTGGGTTCGGCAGTTGGGTGGTTCGGTTCGAGTGATTCGGGTAGAGGAAGGTTTTGGGTGGAGGTTTGGGTGTAGGTGGGGTAGTTGGTTAGGTGGTGGGAATCGAAGTAGAGTTAGGTGGCAGGTCGGGTGCGGGCTGGGGTTGCGGAGGGTTCGAACTGGGTGGAGGACTGGTGGGGTGATGGGTGGTTCGTGGGAAGGTTGTCGGAGGGTGTGGTTGCGGTGTGGGTTCGGGTGGACACAGTAGGAAGACGGAGAGGATGCGGGTATGCGGTGGGAGGAGGTGGTGAATGCGGGCATAAGATAGGTCAGGTGGTTGTAGAATGCGGGTTAGGTGAGGGCTGGTAGAAGGTGTTGGTGGTAGGGATGGTGCAGGGAGGCTTGAGACTGGGCTGGGAGAAGGAGACCGTAGAAGGAGGAGGTGGCTGAGAGGAGGAGGCAGCGGTGGAGGTTCGGTGGGCTTGGTGATCGGTACAGGGAAGGGTGGAGGAGAAAAAGAAGGTGGAGTGGGTTTACGTGAATTTGTATATGACACACACACACAGATATATATATATATATATATATATATATATATATTCTTTGCTTTTATATTATTATTTGTTTCCAGCAATTGCAGAATAGGATGAGGAAGCAGGAAGAAGGCGCGCGCGCGCACACGCGCGCGCACACACACACACACACACACATATATATATATATAGAAGGAGGTGATGCACGATGGCATAAACATAGAATTAATCAAATTTGGAGGCGCACAATGGAATGTAGGCGAAAAGAAATAATGTTGGCTATGAAAAGAACGAAGCAATTATGACTACCGGACACGTTTACGGACCACTAACTCAACCATTTAACATTTTGCCATAAAAGCCAAAATAAAAAAACAAATATATCACCGAGATCAACGCGACGAGACGAATCAAACGATGTACTCAAATCTGTATTACGACGTTCGTAGCAAAATTTCATCTATCGCCGCTATTACCGCTACGAAATTGGACGACAACGGCAATCTTTGATAAAATGAGCTACAAAGGTCAGAAATGGACGGAACGAAGTTTGACGTTTTAATCAGAAAATTTTCTAGATCAGTTATATGTAAAAATATTCATACTTTAAAATTTAAAAATTCGCACTAAAAAAATGTGCTGATGAGTTTCGAACAAATTTTGCCGTAAAACAAATCACGTTGGCCTCATTTCAATGGACGATTTTCAAATATCTATTTTAGTTACCAAATTTTAATTTTTTAACAATAATTTTATCTCAAAGCCTTCGTTAAATTCTTATTTAAATCGTTGAAAAATCCAGGTCGTTACATTATGCAACCAATTAACTATATGAATAGTATGGATTAAGAAAATCATGTCATATGTAGAATATCCCTAAAAAAATTCTTATTCTATAAAAATAAAAATCCAATTCAGTATGGTGTATAATGTCAAATATTTTATTGCATATTGTATCAAATCAAATTTTGAAAATCATATGACGAAAATGGAAATAAAAAATCAAGTAAATATAATAAGAATATGATAAAATACAACATATAATAGGAATAATATATAGTGGTAAGTGGTGAAAATGGGAACATAAATAGCACATACATATAATAGGACTAACAAACGATATAAAATATTAGGGATGATATAAATACCTTTAACAAGGATAACACAAATATGGTAGAAATAAGATAAATTACAATGAATCCAGACTAATATAAAGTAGCAACTGACACGACATCCTTATTTTGATATTTAATTCAAACCCGTAGTGCCTCAATCAAACATTCCAAATTAACCTCTATAATTATTTTAGACAAAAAAATCATTTTTTAATGGTAGAAATGTGCACTAAATCACGAAATACCAAAATAAGAATACCAAATTTTTTCTTAAGAAAAGTCTACAATTTGGCTACAAATATTATGAAAAATAAAGTATAAATATATTTTTACAAAAATTTGTAATTTTTACTGCAAATATTTATAGAAAATGCATTAATGTTACAAAAATTCTGTAAATGTTTTAATTATTATACAATTGTAGCAATCAAAAAGTTAGATTCAAATATTTTTCAATTAATTTTTTTTACATCTACTCGAAACATATGTTAAGTCGTAAATGAATTGAACTAGTGAAATTGCATGTTAATTTTTAATTTTTTCCATTATTTATGCAAGTTTTGATAAATAAAGATCTAATGTATAAGACTTAATTGAGAAGATAATTTTACCCATTTTAAAACTTTTTAGGGATTTTTTCTATTTGCTACACACATGAAATAATTATTTAAACACAACTAAATTATTTTCTTTATGAAATTCAGTCGTGGCATATATATAAATACCCATAAATTTCTTAATGCTAGAAAAAATTCGGTTTCTTATGATATATAATATCAAAATATCAAGCATGTATACCAATTATATGGAAAAATCTAATTTAAGATCCAAACCACAAATATGAAAATATAAACATCAAGCAAATATATTGGGAATAATACAAAATACAATATTAGTAATGAAATAAGTGCATGCATATTTGGAACAATATAGACCACATATTGGTTTTTACGTAATTCTTGACCACTAAAAATTGAAAATGTAAATCCATGAATAGTTTTTGCCATTACGAAAGATTAATTTCAATATTTCCTTTTTTTACATATATAAAATAAAAAGTGCTAGTAAATAACGTATATTTCAAATTTAAAAAACAAAATCATGAAGAAAAAAACTACAGGTAAATATTTCAAAAAAGTAAGGTAATTACAATATGCGCCAATTGTTTTAACATCTAAATAATATTTAATTTCTTTTGTTAAAAAGTTAACCACAAGTTAAGTCAAAGAAAATCAAATTAATTTCTTTGAGAAATTAAATCATGCCACATCATTCACAATTTCTTCATAATGTTATATAAATTAAACATCAATTTCTTATGGCATTCACAGTTTTTTATGACATTTACAATTTGCTGCTTTGTGGTTCTAATCGTTAGATATAAGTAAGATGTTGTAAAATAACCTGAAACTGTCCTAGGCGTAATTTAAAGCAATCCTGATGGTAGCAACAGTAATTCGAACATCACAATTAGATAATAAACAAAGAAACCACCAATTGGAAATTTGATTTTTGCATAAAAAAACATACCAAACTTTAAAAGCCATAAATTAAAAATCAGCAAACCAGATATAATATTTTATCCAAATAGAAGGTGGTGCCGTGGATTGTGTAAGGTTGTTGAAGAGCTAAGATGTGCAAAATCAACCACAATATCTTAGTGGGAAGGTATTCATGAATTATTGATTGGTTGGAGTTGGAAAGGGACAAAATAAGAAAAATTAGGAGAAAATTTTTTTTCGGTTAAAGATATCCTTAAATTAAGAAAATGTTTTAAAAAATTCGAAAATTTTGAATGGTACACATGGAAATACGAGAATATGCCAAAGTTGAAGACTTTCGAAAAATAGCAAATCAACAAAGGCAAAGTTATTCTTTTGCAAAATGATACAGTGGCCGTTTACGAAAATATGACATTCTTGCAGAATAGTTTCAACATCAACCTCAAGAATGAAAGGTTTAGAACATTGGAAAATAAAGATCATGAAGTTTATATTCAGATGAATATAACTAACATCAAATTAAGATTTTTCCATAAAACCTCTACGGGAAATAATGAAAAAACAAAGAGCATCAAACATTTAATAATCAAGGCAAGAACAACAAGACATTGATACCAAAATATAAATCATAACTTTGATTCATTAAAAATAATAATTAAAAAAATACTTCTTTTGCTTTTTTGCAACATTAAACAAAAACATATTATTCATTAGGAAAGTTAAGAACATTGACTCATAGGATCAGGGTATCTATAGGATTGCAAACACATCATAATTCACTTACATAAACATCATATCATTTTAATAACGTAATCCTTTCCTATGAATAATATCAAAGCTTGTTGAAGTAGGTCAAATGCCTGAAATGCTTCTCCACCTGTTCGGCGACAACTGCTCGGTAGATAGCCCCATCATTGGCCTCTAAATCAAGTCGATATTTTACGGCAACACCAGCAACCTGCTTATCTCCTTTTATGATTTTACTCAATGCAAGATTTGAACTTGTGCGCTTGTCATGCTCAGAAACAGCAAACTTGGCAACTTCCACCACTTGTGGATCATTCAGATTTTCAATAGCAGACCATCCAACAAGGAGAAAACGATGTCCATTGGCTGATTCTACGTTGACAAAGAAGAGAACGATGAGAAGAAATAAGGATAGATAGAGTTTCATAGTTTTGGGTTTTTAAATACTTTCTTCCTATTAATGTCAAGGTATGGGGTTCCTTATACTTAAATGAGAATTATATAATGGGAGGAATTAGTAGAGCCATTAATACATGATTATGCATGTCTAATGAGTCATGTATATTTTATCATTTATCTTGTAGATTTATTTACTTTATATGATACATTTTATGTATTAATTAATAACAATTTTGATTTGCTTTTCCTTGTCATATATAAGGGAAATATATAAATTCCTTTTGTTTATAGATATTGTAAAACTATAATTAACATTGGATTTTTTAAAGATAACTTTCTAATTAATCAGTACATCATTTATTTTATATATGCTAATAAATGTGAACCGCATGATTCAATCCGTCCGTATAATAATATAAAAATCTTTAAATGATTTCTTTCTTAGTTACCTAATAAATTCCTAATCTAAAGAGTATGCATCACACCTTAGAAATATAATACACACAAATAAGGATAAACAAAGTGATCCATGTAAACATAAAAATTGTCATAATTTAAATTAAATTTGCATAATGAGTAAACTATAATTATTCATACAAATCCAACGTACATGATATATTAAGTTTCTGCAATGGAAATAATCTATTGTATTATAATCCTCACAATATTCCCCCAGCATCTATTTATTTTTTGATTTTCTACAAATTGATGCTATAATCCACTTTTACTTTCATTTATTTAAAAATAACTTCGTTTATTATTTCGATAAAAAATATATTTTTATTTGAATATACAGACTGTAACGACCCATAAATTTTAATAAATTTTATTTGTTTTAATAATATATCTAACTGAAATTTTATGAAATTTTAAACAACAAAATTTTAAAATAAAAATTTAATATTTGGAATACGTCTATCTAGACATAGCAAACAGCAAATTTTCATCGAATAATATAGATGTTCAATCAGTCGCTAGAAATTCAGTTTAAATTAGTTAAGAACTGTTGAATTTAAAAGTTTTTCGAAACCTAAAAATTTCAACATGAGAAAATTTATTTAGAACACTCCGAGTCTGACTGCGAAATTCATTTCGTGAAATTCGAATGTTTCTAGCTTCGTTTGTATTTTTCTGTATGTAATAGCAACGTATATCGGTACCGATTATCGACTTTTGATCGGATGATCGTACAACTGATATTTGTATGCTGTTTTGATCGACTCGTCATGCTCATCTCCATAGAATATTCGTTTGTTTATTTCGAAGTCTGAGAGACCACGAAATCTGCAAGACGACTGTCATATCGGTTCTGTGTTTTGAACTTTTGGCTTCTCGTGCCCTTCTATATCCTACCATATTAACCGAGCAGTCGCTTGCTTTACATTTTAAATTCACCTTGTGAATTTTTTTTGCACTTTGTGAACTTGACGCAAGCTCCTTATCTTTTATTCTTGTTACCATTGGTTTATTGAGAAAATGTATAGTCACGGGTTGTTGATATTTCCAATATCTATCTTTTGACTTTTGATTCAACTGACTATTACTATTCCAATTTAGTATTGCCTGTTTATCACGTGTTTGATGGTGAATAGCTACCTTGCCTCTATTACTTTTCTTCTGTTTCCAATAAAAATAAATTTTCAAAGTGTATTATCAGAGAGTTGTGAACCCATTCTTTTCTCTTCGCTCAAAATATATGAAACTACTGTTTGAACTCCTCCGCCCTACTTAGTTCTTCGCCCACAACCCAAGTCACCGTCCCTTCCTCCATGGCCGCTCGAAAGCCTCGGCCACCAATCCCTTCCAGGCGCCGAGCATTCCCTCTAACTCTCCTCGGCCGTGAATCCCAACTTTCACCTGAAATTGGTGAGCGGAACCACCACTTCGCACGTCAGATCTCGCCCAGCTTCCGGAACAACCGGCCTCCGCCTATTCCCCAACACCCTCCGATCACCGAAACCCATCCGATCTCCTCTCCCGAGCTCACGTAAGCTGACCTGCTTCCACGCAGCCATGTTTCGACAGCCTGTGCCTCTCCTGTCTCGGCCTTAATGCATCTCAACGTGTGTGTATATATATGTATGTACATACGTACGGAAATTTTTAATGGTAATATGTATTCATGTCATATGGTATTTTATAACGCAGCTGCGAATATATTAGTTAGCATGTAGAACCTTTTTATCTATATAAGTATATTATCGGTTGTTATTTATATAAAATTTTATAAGTTGAATATGGATTTTATGAAATTTATCACATTATATGTTTGTTTTTGTTTCAGTTATATATATTTATATGAAATACATTTTGTCAGTTTTATACCTATAGTCTATACAAGTTACAAAATCGATAGTTTATATATCAGTTTAACTATATATGGTAGTAGCATATATAGGTGTTAAATTTATGTATTTCGTATGGTGTTTGCATGAGTTTGTAGTCTGCGTTATTAAGGGTATCTTAACTTACGTGTATATTTTGAACGTATGTTAAAAAATTGGTTTTGTATTTTATGAAGTAAATTTGGTATTAAGTGTGACCATTTGAGTTAACTATATGTTACAAAGTTTTATATTTATAGCTTACTTTCCTGATGCTTATGCGTATACGTATATATATTGCTTTATATAGTAGCTTTGAGTGAAAGTGTGTATGAGTGAAAAGTGAGTACAACTCTTGTTTATAACTTTGCAGTTTATATATACGTACACATATTAAGTTTTATGTGGGTAGTATTATTTCTTATATATATTTTGTATGTGTGTACACACACACACACACACACACACACACATATATATATATATATATATATATATATATTAGTTTATATGCGTGCTGGTTATAGTATTAGGTGTCTGGCAGGTATCATTGATTCAATAGCTTATATACACTGTTGAAATTATAGTCTGGATATTGATTTTAAGTATGCATTAGTTTGGTTTTAAAATTTTCATATAGTGACTTTGTTTATGTGTTTTTATTTAAATCAATAAGTTTTGAACTACATGTGTGTGGTGTATATATTATTAATAAATGATTGAAATTAGAATACGATTTTGTGTTGTATGTATACCATTTCACTTATACCAATTATCATTATCGATCCAATCTGATTTGATTTATTTTCATCAATTCTTATTTATCAGCATTGTCGTCAAATTCATGTCAATCTTCCTTTGCTTTGGAATTCGTGCTTGGATTCATAGCCCATTTCATTGAAAAATCTCTCTTGCCTTGAAAGGTGAGTAATCACTCACGATTAACGTTCTTATATTTATTAAGCTTGATTTCAATTTTAATGACAATTGAAATATGCTGCTGTTAGTTATTTACATTGCTTTATATATGCTATTATCTGTATCTGTTCACCTGTGACATCTGACACATTTATCTGTTATTTATATTGATGATATATGTCTGTTACATTATTATCATATCTGTTATCACTCTGCAAGTTCCCTTTTACTATAGAATTCACTATGGGTTGAAATGCTACATACCTGAATGGACTTTATAATAGGAGAAATCATTATGGGTTGAAATGATAGACCCAAACGATTTTCATTTGAATTGAATTTGGGATTGCGGGTTGAAATAATATATATCCATGTGTGTGTATTGCGGATTGAAATGATAAATATCTATATCACTTGAGCACATGATAGAAAATTATATACAGACACCGTGGTTTATATATATATAAAAATATTTTGAAATGATTTCTATGGTTTTGGAAAATATATGGTTTTTATATAAATATTGATTTTAGATATTATGTAAATGCTATTTTATATATATAGTCAAATTCTTGATTTAAGCTATGTATAAATTTCTTTGATATAAATAAACTTAATAATAAAGTTGATTTTATTAAAATGTGATATGGACAAGTATTTACTTAAATTATTTTTTATTATAAAGTTTATAATGATTTTAACAAATTAAGGCTGGGAAGATAGATTTGAAATTGGTTTGAAATTGAATTTAATTAAGAATTATATTTAACTTATAATCCATTTGGAATTACTAAAATTGAGATTTTAAAAGAATATGGTTTTATAACTTAATTCTGGTTTTAAGGCGATTTAAATGAATGCATCAGGTTTAAATAATTTGAAGGAATATTCAGTTATTGAAATTTGAAGTTTTATTTAAAGGATATTGGATTTATTAAGTAAATATTTCAAAACTAAATTATAGTAAAGTGAACTTGGTATATATATATGAATTATCGAATTTAGTTTCGAAATTTTGGAATATTTAAAGCTTTGAAATATATATTTTGAAAAGGTTTATTTGTGGTTTAAATCTGTATTTGAAATCAATATAATTTTGAATGGTCTATTTAGAAGTTAAATTGGAATTAATGATTTTAGATCTGATTAAATTTGAATTTTGGAATTCGAGTTGATTTGGAATTAGTTGGTAAAATTTAAGGAAAATAATTTTATTATATATACTATTTTAATATTTAAATCGGTTAAGTGGGAATTATTATGATTTCTAAACTATGATTTCCAAAGGATGATAATTTTAAATGTTTTGGTTTCGAAAGTGCTATAACTTGAAGTACTATGATGGATATATATTTGAAATGGAAATGATATCATATTTGGTTTTGAAATGGAAATGATATCGTATTTATAAGGTTTTGGAAATGACAATGATATTTTGGTTTTGAAGTATAAACTATTTTGAAATGACCGCGGTGTTATAGTAATATTTGGTTGTTAAAGAGACCGGGATCAGAAGTTTTCATACTCTCTGCCAACTCCCAAAACCACTTTAACAACTGTATATGAGGTGGAGATTCCAGAATGAAGCAGGATGGTGGTGACATCCTATTGAGGTATATACGTGGACCCTACTCCCGTGAGTTGGCATAAGGAGGCTAAAATAAGAGCAATCGACGGGCTAATGAGGTCGCTCCTCTGATCGGACACACTCCTTCGATACCATTCTATTACTTTGAGATTGATTCGATGGCCAATTTTGATTCTTTTGATTTAGGGTGTGGCTTGAGGTGGACGGTAGTAGCTGCTACGCGTTACCACCAGCCCGGAAGTGTAATTGGTATATCTACCCTGGCATTGCCTAGTTGTGCCATGTCACCTACCCTATCGTGCCTTGCACGAGTTTGGTTTTCTCCCATAGCCCGTGTAGTATCCTCTGGTGGCTTCCCGATCAGGAGGGACTATGATACTGGATGGACTACTGGGACTATTACGTGTTAAGGGCTATATGGGTAACCCTTTAACGCTATTTAAAAGTAAGTTTATTTTACTATTAGACATTATTATAATAACATATATTACTACATAGTATATAGTTTAACGGATCCTTAGAGGATGGTTATCCCAAAAATCCTTTGAGTTACTTGTATTTCAGTTGTTATTTCACTTGGGTTGAATTTATTAACATAAGAATGTTAATCCTAACTCAAGTGTTTTGTGTTTTGCTTTACGCTCGGGTTAGACTGAGTGATATAGCTTTTGAGACTCACCTTTGAAGTTGGATCTTTGCTTGGAGATCCAGTTATCTATCCAGCTTTCAGACATTCAGTTGATTCTAGTGATGTATTCTGATCTTGTATTTGACTATTGTATTTGAAAATTCTGTTGTATCTTATTTAACTCTGTTGTGTATATATATAGTAGCTTCATAAACTACTATCCTTTTGTTTCCGCTGCATTATTTTATATTACTTTGTGTCTGTGATTTCGTGATTTATTTATTCACTGTACATGCTAAGTTTTGCCAAATATAAATCAACAATCTTAGATTTTGAGCAATTCGATTCCGACATGTGTGGATGCGAATGGCTGAAAATTTCAGGTCATTACACAAACGTATACAAGAAAAGGAAGGGTTACAATTTCCATTTCAATCAACACCAGTAACCAATTAGGTATAGCTCATAGTTTTTATTTATTTTGTTCCTGTTCTGGACGCGTCCGACGTGTGAAGAATGGAAACGGGGTAAAAGTCACGCTTTAGCTGAATGAAAAATCTTGGCTTGTTTCCCATATTAATTAACATAATTAATAAAAATTAAATTTTTATAACTTTTTGAAAGTAATAACTTTTGTAAATAAGGTCCGTTTGAGACACTGCTTTTTAGATTCCAATCGTATCAAAGTGCTCTACCCGTGGAGTTGGTTTGAACAAAATCAGAGCAATTTATAAGTTTTCAATTTATTTATTTAGTTTCGCAAATTATTGATACAAATTATTTATTAATAAACAAACACTAATTAATAAATTATAAATCAATTAAATTAAAAACCATTACCTAAATTCCCCTCTCAAATACCCTATTTGTAGTCGCAAACGCATTCTCCGTTTATATACCCTGTTTACGTTCTTCGCAAACGCACCCTTAGAGTTTAAAAAATTAAGAATTATGAATTGTAAAGTTTATGGAAATTATGATTTAGGATATACAAAATGGAAAAGGTGACTGTGGATGATGAAGCAAAAAGAGTATTCATAAGCGATAGAAAACTATTATATGAACGTTGGATAAAGGATGATGTCATTTAAGGAGGGAGTGTGATTTAAGAGGTTTCAATTTCTCTATCTCCTAATTGTGTTTCCTAATGTCACAACCATTTGTTACTTGTATAAAAAATTAGATAGTGGGAACCACACTCAAAATAAATAGTTGGATTTCAACGGAGACAAGAGCACATCAATTTTGGGGATAGAGGAGTTAGTTCTGATTTAAGAAGGAAGTGAGAGAGACACAAGTCGAAAGAACTGAATGAAGGTAGTTTAAAGCATACCGATACATTTATTGTGTCAATATTTATGGCCACTTAAATACCTACTAGCACCGCATAAACTTTTAACAAAATTAAACTATAAAAATTACATAAAAAACTCAACTTAAACTAAAAAAGAGGATCTGAAAGTGAACAAGATCGATTATATGTAACCGTGCAACGTAAAAACTAAATGAAATGTAAACCTTAAACATTTATATTTTAAATCCTCCCAGCCATCAATGGTAGAAAAAAAATGAATGAACAACGTATGTAATGACCAACCTTTTCGATTCACAAAAGTCGACGCTAATAAATCCACGTGCTGAGCATCCGACTGCCAGAAAAATAGATTATAGGGATAAAAGAAAAGAAAATACAGAATAGAATCTCACATCTTGATGGGTAATTTATAATATGCCAATGATCATTACAATAGAAAACTGTAATATAAATTGATCAACCAAAGTAAACTATCCTATCATTGACATATATACAATTATAAAAGTCTATCCTCACAATAGGTTATAAATACAATACAATACAAGAAATGCAGTGGAAATAAAATACATGAATAGTTTTTGGGAACATCCAGCTCATTTCTTGAAGCTCTATAGCGTCCAACTAAATCTGAAAATATGCTCAGGCTGACCCAAGCTTTATAAGAAAATAACTTCTAGTTCACTCTGCTAAACCAGCGTGAGAAACTCAAACCATATGCATTTATATTGTTATAAAACTTTTCAAAAATAAAGGTATCTCGTAAGACCACGCCGCATATAAACATGGATGAATTTTTACCTTCTGATAGGAAAACCATTTTTATTTGAAAATCTTATTATAATAACATCTAGGGTTGAAAATAAATATTTAATATAGCCGGAATGGTTACATTAATTCCATTCAATAGCACATTTAGTATACAACTATGTTAGGAAAGAACGTACTGGAAAATGGGTTCCATCAATGAGAGGGTTATTGGGGTACCACCTGTCATAGTACACCTATAGATAAATTGCACCAAGGTTACAAATCTTACAATGCTTGCATGACAAAACTGGCCTACCCTTATATTGGATAGTGCAGAATATGATCATTACCCCGGTGCCAACTTGACATACCATTTCCATGGCCACAATCATACAAAATGCATCAATAAATATCGATCTGAATATGATCTTACTTTAATGTAACGAACCATGTAGTCTTGTGGTATACCCCTTATTTTAGTGCTTATCGGGTGCAAGGCTTGAGGCTATGTTTTGCCCTTTTAGAAAATCCCACTTCAAATGCTAACATTGTTCTCCAAGTAATAATGCAATGCCAACAACCATCCTTAATTTTTTTTCAGGATATGAACATACTAAAGGCGCTACTTCTACTACATCATGTTTGGAATCACCCTCGGGATTAGTAGCAAGTAGCCATAGCACTTCAAATAACTCCATCTTCTATTTCCATCATCTTCAAGGTGTGCCAATTCAAACTATTATGTTATTTCGAAGAGGCTTTCCGATAACTCATGCTTATATGATCCCGATCTCTCCGAACCAACAATCGATAGTCTAAAACGGGTCAAGATTTGATAGTCGGTTATTTAACTATCAAATAAGCAAACAATCCAATCAAAGATTAAACCAAGCATGATTAAGCACATAAGCTACCACTAAGCTTCTTTAATTAATCCTTTCATTAATTAAAACCTTTGTAAATACTTGTATCAAAATTCTTTTACAAAGATATACATATGTATACTACTCATTCACTATTCATTTATACTCTTTCAATGCTTGAAAAACTATCCATATACTTATCTCACTAGTCTAAGTATATTCATAAAACACTACACTTTCAATACTTAAAAAATGTAACCATATACTTATCTCAATAGTATAAGTATATTCATAAAACAATTATGAATGATCTCATAATTCAAAAGCATACTTAAATAGGTCAAAAATAAATTTCATTTAAAAACAATGTTACTATAAACCTTGAACAACTTTCTTTCGGTGTAAGTAAGTCGATCGTATGGAAATTAGACCAAATATACTCGCCTCCACTTTTTGATTCCAAAACTTGCACCATCCTAAAATAATAACGAAGTCAGATAAGCTACATAACTATCCTTGCTTTAACATACATTCTTAATTCTCACAGATAGAGAAGAGTTTTCCTACCTCGAAATTTTGTGTTAAGTTTGAAGAGATTACTTTCCATACACCATAAATTATAAACATCATTTACAGAAGTCGAATCTAATTCCTTTTATAAAATTCCTTTTATAAATCTCTTTTCTATTTACAAAATTCCTTCTATAAATCTCCTTTCTATTTATAAAACTCCTTTATAAATATCAAAATTTTAAATCTCATATACTTATCACCAATCTTTGATTTCAAGATAGTACTAAATACTCTGCATAAAATGATCATTTTGTATATTACTATAAATTCATAGATGTGATTTATTATTCTAGTTTATCAAAATGAAATCACTTCTGTTTTATAAATTATCATTTATAATCTATTCTTTTATTTATAAAATACCATTAATAAATCTATCTTTCCATACAACATTCGTTTTACAATTATTCATTCCAAAATATTTCAATCTACTTTTAAAATAGAATTACTTTATTATGAAAGATAAACCCTCCTTTTCCTTTCCGTTATTATACTAACTTTTCTACAAAGTAAATACTTCCCTAAAATACTTTTAAAACATTTCCATATAAATTAGAAGAGATAATAAAAAGGTTGAAATAAAATAGAGAAGTTCAAAAAAACCATTTCTAAATAAAATGCCACTGAAAATCCCAAAATCGCATTTAAAATTATCCTCCAAATCAATAGCACTTCATCAAAAATGGAAATAATAATATTTCCAAAATACTGTATTGGGGCCTAAAGTTACCATAGCGCTTAACAAGTGCTTTCATTGATCCACACTTAAAGAGTTCAACTCTTGTGACATATCAAAGTCATATCCAATAAGGTCAAGCTACCAAGCTTTTGGCACTCAACAACTTATATAACAAGTATATAAATTAAATTAAAATCAACAGTGGCGAAGAATCCCTTAGATCCCCTTATAAAATTTCCTTAGTTCCCCATATTTCATTTTATATTCCATCTGCTTCCCAAATCTAAAATTCAACCAAATCAAACAAAGAAATCATTCAAGCAAAAAAATAGTAATTTATATCGACTCATATATCATATAGTGTTCAGCGAAAGGTGAGTTAACTCACCAAAATTTCAATCATTTTACATGCTCCTGCACGATCTAAAATTGAGCGGCATTCGATTTTAACTCAAAATTCAACTTGCTGCAAACTTGATGAAATTTGTGTTAATGCATAGATAAGACTCTTATGAGTGCAACGCAAAAGGTAATGTTTGATTTGGACCTCGTATGCAAAAGTTATTGATTTTATAAGATTTAAAGATTAATTAAATTAACTAATCACTTAATTAGCCACTACTTACCTCTCTTACCCAGTTATCCCCCCAGACCGAGCACGAGATAACTAACACACGAACAACCCCACCATGCAGATCCAATCTCTCCCCTCCATCTCGACCAATAATCAACGAAACTGCAAATTAGCTTCACTGACGCGCTTCTCTACGCATGCCCACCACCACCAACTTGCAAAGTCCATGATCGAACACCCGTAGCTGAACGCGACCTGTTGCTTCAAGTCATGACAAGCCAAAGTTGCGTTACACTATAGGGCACTGGACCTCCAACCGATGATGCAACATGATGCCCACCAAGTAGCGGCTAATTCGGCCATTAACTATCGCACCTCCCTAAGTAGCGCCGCACATGACAATGTTTACATGGATTCAAAGCACTCCCCACTATGAGTTCGATAGATTCAATGCCATCCGATTCCTTTAACTACATCTCCGAGAACAATTGGTTAAAGGGGTAGCAGCTAATTATTTTGGTTTCCTAAAGTGAAGGAGGAAAAGAGAGCGAGGAATGAGGAGAAGGGTAAGTACTAGGGCTATTTATAGTGAAATATATATTATATTTTAATTTTCTTAATTAAATCGCTATGCGTTTCATGCTCGCACTACCACATAGGTTAATCGCCGCAAAACTCTCCTCATACATCACCTTATTATTCTGCTTACAATCGCACTAGTTTTTCCAAAATCTGAGACAACATCCCTGCATGATAATTTCACGCATTTCGAGGCCATTTATAGGAAAAACCATTTTTGGTCTCATCGTCGATATTTATTTGAACTATTTATTTTTGTAAATATTTTTCTATAACAATTTCACTATTGTTATGTATCCACTATCGAGTATCCATTTGTTCTTTTTGATCTGCATAATTTGTCTGTTGTGGATTGATTCCTCAACTCCCATAAAGCATGTTTCCTGCAATATTGAATTTGATGACCTAAGTTAAGATTAGCATAGAATAATTTGACCATAATTTGATTAATTTTATGCTTATTTTCGTCAATATTGAATAAAGACTCCAAATTGCTCATATTAGCCAATTCTTGTATCTGGTATGGAGAAAAATCGGCAAATTTTACAAACGAACCTTCAAAGATGCGAGAATCTTGCATTCTCCTCCATCTTCTAATTGCGGTATCATCGAAGACCATTGTTGGATTTTCTCATTGGAAGGAGGTTAGAAGGATGAAGATGCTTGTCCTTTTCTCTTTGGAGCCATTTAATTTGATTGTTTGGAGGTAAAAATTGAGTTTTTGAAGATCTAGGATTTTAGAAAATTTGAAAATCATAATTTATCACATCGCCTTTTTCGATGATATAGCCCTTGGAATTGTCTCCAAAAGTGATAGAACCTCCGTCTGAGTATGTAATGTTTGTCAGCATATCCCTTTTATAGATATAATTCTTATTATTATGAATGTTTTCCATGAATGATCTGATATACTTATTCCTTATTAACTTTATTATTAGTTTTAGAAACCCATATATTGATAGCTTTAGTAACTCGTCTTTTTAAAGATATGGGTATTTTATTATAATTAAAATTGTTTGAGTTAAAAGATTGTAAATTCTTGACTTTCTTTTTATAACCTAAACCATTTTTTTGTTAAAAGATTGTGAATTTTCAACAATTCTAGATAAATTTTCTCTTCCTTTATTAACATTTGAAACGTTTTTAGTGATTCCTTCTAGTTTGGTCTTTAGACTTGAATTTTCTAGTTCTACTATTTTAATATTAGTTTTTAAATCATGATTTTCAGAAACAATAACATCATTCTTTTCTTTTTGAGTCTCAATTTCTTGACTCGATAAAATCAGTTGAGAATTAACATTTGAAAGCTATTCTTGAGTTTTCTCAAGTTCTTCTTCCAATATTTTCTTCTTATCTATAAGCATATCTTTTTCGAATTCTACCTTGTTTTAATTTTCAACAGCTTCTTTATATTTTCTTTTGAGACTTTTGAACATATCTAACAATTCTGAGTTTATTTCATCATATCATCAAAAGTTAGATCACTAACCTCATTATCTTTGGCCATAAAGCATGCGTTGGCTTGTTCATTGTCACTATCACTCTCACTTTCAGAAGAAGAAGAAGAGTCTGAATTATCCCACGTAACTGAGAAAGCTTTTCTTCTGAATTTTTCTTTCCTTTTATTGCGATATTTTTTCTTTTGATCTGGACAGTCCATCTGCATATGCCCTTTTTTGTGACAGTTAAAGCACTCCAGAACTGATGAAGACGGTGGTTTATTGCTATTTGAGCTTCTCTTGTCATTATTTCTGTTTCCTTTTCTATACTTCAAGAATTTCTTGAAGTTTTTGGCAATAAAGGCCAGATCGTCTTTGTCTGAATCTGATTCTTCTTGTTCTGCATGGAATGCTATATTCTTTTTATCTTTAGCTTGAACTCGTTCATCCTACAAATTTACTTCATAGGACATTAGATTTCCTATTAACTCTTTTGGAGTTATTTTGGAAATATCGTTCGCTTCTTCAATAGCGAGAACTTCTCTTTCCCATTCTTATGTTAAAGAGTTAAGGATTTTGGATACAATATGAAAATCTGAATATTTTTGTCCTAGTCCTACCAATGAATGTGTAACGACCCGGAATTTTTGGGTCGCCAAAATTTAACATTTAATTCATTTTAAATGTTGAATATGAATTATAATTTGAATTTTTAAATAAAAGAATTTAGTTAAATCAATAAACTTTGATTAATTTCAAATATGGCAATTAAATTGAAATTTGATTAATAATAGTATAATATTAGGATTGGGTTAATTGGTAATACTGAGTGAAAATAGATATAAATTAGATTCTAAAATTTAATTTAGGTCTAATTGGGTTTGAGTTTGAATATTGGACCTTGGATGAATTTTGAAGCTGATAAATTATTATTTGGAATTTTATATTAATTTAAAAATGAATTTAATATTATTAAATATTGCAATTAATCCGGTTTAAGTCCAGAATGAACCAGGATAATTTCTAATGTATTTATAAATTCAATATGAATTATTGTTAAGTTAATAAAATTTTAAAGGTGGAGATTTGGAGTGATTTCGATAATTTCGAAAATTGCTTGATTAAATAGACGAGTTAAAATAGCCTTCCGGGGCACAGTCTCGGAATTCGACGAAACCAGTTTCATTGGATCCGTAATAGTTAGTTATTATCGGGTTTCAATTTTCGTAGCAATCGGAGTTGTCGTTTGACCCCGGCAGCTCGAAACGCATCGGAATCGTTTTAATCGGTTTAATTTGAAATTGATCGTTTTATTCCGTAACTCGTGCATACGATCGAATTAGCTTACGAAACCTATTCCATTGTGTCCGGAATGCGGGAAAACCCCAGGATAGCCTGTTGGAACGTGAGTTTTGGAGTTCGTTTGCAAATGTTCATTAGAATTGATTTTAATATTAAAATAATATAGTTAAAAGGTTTATATATATACTTAGAATTATGGCCGAAACCCTAATTTGCCTTCAGAGCCGCCGTTGTTTCTTTCAATGGCTGACGTGCTCTCGCGATTCTTCCTCTTTTCCTCTCGATCTAGGCCTTAATTTCAAAAACTTCCTGAATGAAAATCGTAGGGCTCGAGAAGCTCTACATAACCAACGGGTATGATGGGATTTGGCGAAGTGGATGAGTGGTTAGGGGTGTTCGAACGAGGGCCGTTCGTAGGCGTTTTCTGGTGAGCATAGAGGGCCGAGCTTCGTGGGAATTGGGGCGAGCATGGAGTACGACGTGGGCTTCGAAGTGGCGACGTTTGATCGTTGTATTGGCGACTGATGGAGGCGCGGCGGCGAGCCCTAGAAGCACGTGTTGGGTTCCTGGTTCCCTGTAGTTGCGTTCGCGGGTTGTAAACGAGAGGGGAAGGGAGAGCGGCCGTTCCTTTGCCTTGTGATGGACGGCCAGATTTTGGTTCTGGTAAAATATAAAGAAAATTGTTTAAAAAATTCAATTCAAACTTCAATTATTCATATCTATCGCATGCAATATCAGATTGAGGCGAATCTGGAAGCGTTGGAATCGCAGAGAGACGTACTTCGCAGTGGAACAGTCCCGGATTCATTCCGGGCAAGTAGAAATTTAGGTTAAATCGAACGTCGTTCGGTTTAATTTAAATTTCGAACGCTCGCCGAAACTCAAGGTGAGTTATTCTCACTCACATCTGGATACTAGTAAAGTAGAAAGCTAGTATTGATTGTTTGTTTGGATGTTTAGTTGAATATGTTAATTATTATCAAATTGGATTGATATTATATATGTGATGTGCTAATATTTGTGGATGCAGGGAAAACAGGTTGGAGGGATCCAATGGGATTCCTCACAAAGTAGTAATATTTTTATATTGATGATTATGCCTGTTTATGTATTGTGATTGATAAGTTGGAATTTAATTGCATTGTGATATTGTGGTTTAAACTATAAACCCAGAATATTAATTATAAAAGAAATTGCAGTTTAAATTATGAAGAAATTAAATTGGGTTTCAAAGAAATTGAGAAATTGTTAAATAAGAAATTTAGAGAATATAAATGTTTGAAACCTGATTTGGATGGAAAACTGAAATAAATTTGTATAGAAATATTACTGGATAAATTATAAATCCAAAATTAATTATATTTGATAAATTGAATTTAGAGAAATAAAGGTATTGTTAAATAATGGATTTAAAAGGGATTAAAATCTGAAATCTATTTTAAAATGTAAATTGGAAGTTTTAAAATTTGGAATGATAATTAATTTAAATGTTATTAGTTGAAGATTTGGGAAATAAATTTATGTTATAAAACCATAAAACTAAAGTAAATAAATGGACAGAAATCGTGAGAAGGATTTCTGTGATGATTTAGTAGAAATGAGATTTTCTTGGGAAAAACCAAGTTCGAGTTTTAAATTGATTTTATAAAAATAAAGTTTAAAATCTAAACTAATTTTAAAGAATGTTTTAAAAATTATTATTTTAAAGTGATTTTTTATAAATTAGCAATAGTAAAATTTTATAAATATTTTAATAATTATGTTTACAAATGGATTTGTGTAACGACCCGCTATTTTGGACCATTCAAATCGACAATAAAACCGTACATGTCCGACTTGAATAATTCAAAATACCGAATTGTTAATAAAATTTGGCAAAACTTAAAATATAAAGTAAATAAATCAATCATAGATCACTTACACAGAGTAATACAATGCAGCGGAATAGATAAAGAATAGTAGTTCATGAAGCTACTATATACATTGGAGTTAGAAATAAAATACAACTGAATATCTTAGATGTAGTGAAGTCTCCAGTATGCGCAGATGACTTCTCTGAACAAATCAACAAGATGACTGAAAGGATAGATAGCTGGATCTTCAAGCAAGGCTCCAACTTCGAAGGTGAGTCTCAAATGCTGTATCACTCAGTCTGACCCGAGCGTAAAGCAAAACACAAAACACTCGAGTCAGGATTAACATTCTTATATAAATAAATCTAACTCAAGTGAAATATCAATTGAAATACAATAACTTAAAGGATGTTTGGGATAACCGTCCTCTAAGGGTCTATAGAACTATCTACAAGGTAGAAATATACACTATAACACCGTGGTCATTTCAGCTTAATTTATACTTCAAAACCAAATATCATTTCACTTCAAATATCTCTATATTTCCCAAAATAGTATTTATATATATTAAATAATTTATACAATAAAGTATTTTCAATTCCTTTAAATAAATAAATCGTGTCAACATCAACCCGACCTTCCCATTTAAATTTAAATTCAATCTCAATTTATAAATTTAAATTCAACTCAATTCCTAAAATAAACACTTCAATTTATCGACCTCAAATTCGGATTTGTAATCACAAAAATACCCCTTTATATTTCAATATAATTCCAAACTTTAAGTATTCAACGTTTCAAACTAAATCTTTTTCCAATTTAGTTTCTAAATAACAAATTCAAATTTAGTTTAACCTAAATTTTCATTTTCATTCAATTTACTTTCTAAATAACAAATTCGACTATATTGATTTCAAATACATATCTGAATCTCAAAATAATCCATTTAAATTCCAATATAGTTCAAGGCTTTAATATTTAAATATTCTATATAACAGTTTCATATAGATCTCGATTTAACCTCATTATTATTTAGTCTTGAAATACTCCCTTATTTGATTCAATATCATTTAAGTAACCTTAAATTACATTTTACTCAATATTTTCTTTAATTTATTTAAACGTGAAATATTCATTAAATCACTTATATCAAAAATCCAGTTATAAAATCATACCTTCTAAATTTCCCATTCAAAAATTTCAAATTGATTTAATTAAATAAATCCTTGTTTAAATACCATTTTTAATAAACCAAATTTATCTCCCAATCTTAATTATTCAAATTTTTACAACGGTAAGTTTTGAAATATAAATCTTGAATAATACTTAAACATATTATATGGATTAAATCAATCTCAATAATATTATTATTAAATCTATATATAAAATTTCCATTTATATATATAATATTTTAAGAACCAATATTTATTAAATCCCGCATATTTCCTTTCAACTGTAGAAATTTATTTTCAAAATATTTATATGTACCAACGGTGTCTGTATATATTTCCTATCATATAGTCAAGTGCTACGGATATTTATCATTTCAATCCGTATACTAAATATATACGGGTAGATATCATTTCAACCCGTAATCCCAAATTCAATTAAATGAAAATCGCTTGGGTTTATCATTTCAACCCATAACAATTTTCTCTTATTCTAAAGTCTGTTCGGATATGTATCATTTCAACCCATAACGATTTCTAAACTACAGGGAACTTGCAGAGTGATAACAGAAAATACAATACAGTAAAATAACAGGCATATATCATCAATAACAATATAACATAAACAACAGGATATGGTGTCATATCCCGCAGATGAACAGTTACAGATAATAGCATATATAACAAATTTAAATAACTATAGCATCATATTTCAATTGTCGTTTCAATTGAAATCAAATTTAATGAATAAAAGAATGTTAATCGTGAGTGATTGCTCACCTTTCGAGGTTAGAGAAGTTTGACAACAGAACAAGCTACAAATTCCGGAGCAAAGCTAGACGGACGCGATGACGGAGAAAATAGACACGACGAACAAGCTGATAGATAAGGAGTTGATACAACGAATCAGAAGTGGGTCGATTAAGAAAATTGGTATAAGCGTACATATATGACTACATACAACTATGTACATATCCTCTATTCAAATACATATTAAATTTTAAATATATTTTTATTTCAAAACACATTGTTTCAACTAAAACACACATAGAAGAAATCAACCTATCATACTTATTATATCAGGCAACAGATTACATGTTTTTTTTTTTTTTTAGACAGAACCTGTCACCTTCTATATAAATTTTAATATATGAGTTATTACAGAACAAAACTGTACCAAGAATCTAGCTCAACTAGTAACTAAAATATTGTGTATATATACACCCTTAAACAAATCAAAATAAATCTAAGTAAACTTATGCGTGCGCCAACATATTTCATATATAAACTAACATAAAAATAATAATATTATCTCATAGCTTACTGAACATATACAAATTGACATGATGCTACACTCACATCCTAGGCAAGCTAAAATTAACAGCCGAATGTACATATATAATATATAAAACCGATAGCCTGACACTTTTTTTTTGTACTAACATACTAACCTATTAACATACTAACCTACTAAATATTTATAACATTAAACTAACACAACATATCCAAAACTAACACACTAACGTGTATGCTATAATATGAAACTTGCATATATCTAAAACTGTACTATACAAAACTATGAACCTACACTTAGACCCAAAGTGCAAATATCAATACAACAAAAAAAAAAAAAATTTAAAACAGCCAGTATAAAATATAGGTTACCTTATAATATAAAAGAGGAGATGAGGATGTAGTCGGTTAGTTCGACTGTTGATGATGATGAGAAAGTGGCGACTCGGCACAGATCTGGCATAAGGAGGCTCGGCCTATGGAATTTGGTGGTGGAGATGTAGTGGCCACGGCCATTAAGAGGGGGAGGAGATGGGACAAGGCGGGGCGGAGGAGGAAGCTCGGGCGAAGGGTTCTATGCACTTGCTGCTGAATGCCAGAGAAAGGAGGCCACGTGCGCGCGGGTTGTAGCCGAGGCGAGGTCGGCGAGGGAGAAAAGGAGGCAATGGTCGTGGGTTAGTGGGGTTGAAGCGCGGGTAGCGGAGGCACTTGCGGCTGCCGATGTTGAAGTGGGTGATGCGAAGGCGGTGGTCTAAATGCTCGGCAGGCTTAGGTTGATGGAAGGAGGAGGAAGCCGAGACAAAGAGGAGAGGTGGATCTGGGTTTTGATGCCGGTAGGATGGTGGAGGGCGGAGCTATGGGGACGGAGGTGGAGACTGACTTGGGTTTGCTGCAAGGTTTAAGGGGGAGAATGCTAGCTGATGCTGGGGGGGTAGGCAATTATAAGGGAGAAGGAGAAAAATAAATATGGCAAGGTAATGGGTTACAGGAGAATAAGAGGAAAAAAAAAAGGGAAAGGGAGATGGAGGAGAAAGGGTCTTCAACAGGGAAAAAGAAGATAAAATAAAAGGAACGTGGCCACTGCATATTATAAACGAACGAATGTTTTAAATATAAAGAAACGGACCAATGAATAGGGTAAACGAAACGAACGAATTTAATGAGTTTAACGTTGGAATATAACTTGCCACCCTTAAATTCCGGAAAATAGAAGCAACGGGTACAAGTTGATCCAGAAAATAATCAAAGCAATTAAATTTTTCTTGGATGACACGGTAAAGATTTGAAAATCAAGGAAAAGTCTAAAGTCTCAAATTTGTACCACTACGGTGAACCGTTTTATCGTTTTCGTCGCATATCAGACCGCAAAACACAGAAATAAATATACTATGTCGATCAGTACAACAAGGTGAATAGAGAGATACACAGATATCAGTGGTATGGTTGAATTTTAAAATTTTCAATTTTCTACTAGCTGAAAAGTGCAGCAAAACGTAGAAAAATAAGATCGACGGAGCTAAATAAGTCCGAATTCGAAAAACGAACAATGACGTCTCAGTCAGAAGATGAATTGGAATTTTTCTATGTAAAATTATTCAGATTGGGAAAATATTTTATTATCAGCAATTATTGGCTAGCTTGAATTTAATAGAATTTCACAATGAAATAAACTTTCATAAAATTAATTTAAACTTTACAATCTGCTATATTTAAATATACGTATCCTAAATATATAAACATTTAAAAAAAATCCAATTATTATAAAATTTCACAAATATTCAATTAAATACGTTATAAAATCAATTAAAATTATTAAAAATTTTCCTGGTCGTTACACTCTCCCCCACTCAAAATTTTTCGTCCCCGAAAAGGAAGGAGGTAGAAGGATTGTACAACCAAAATAAAAGTTGATTGGAAGTCAAGATTAAACCAGTAATTTGAAACTAAATAAATTTTGCTTGAAATTTGAAAACTTCATTTGCAATTCGATTGTCTTTGATACTTTAAAACTTTTCAAAACTCCTTTGAAAACAATTATTTACTCTATTACTTATGTTTACAAAGAAGCTATATAAAAATATTAAATCCAAAAATTCTTGAAAATTTTAATTTATCTCAAGATACTTTCAAATATTATCAATAAATTAATAATCATTTTCTTTAGAGATGTTTTATTTAATTTATAACTTCAAAAATATTTATAACACTAAAATTTTATATAAAACAATGTAGTATACAAATAAGCAATATTTAAAAGATTTATTCAAAAAGGAAAGGAAGGTAGATTCCGAAAACGGAATATAGGTGAAAAATAAAGCTGAGCAGATGAGGTAGGTTCAAAAGAATAGAATCGGGCACGAATAATTTATTTCAAACCATAAGAATTTAAATTTCAAATATTAATACAAAATTTCTTTGTTGAAAATACTTTTATAATAAAATACCTCTATATCGAAATAAATCTTTTCTTTCAAAAATATTTTTATAACTCGATGTTTCAACAAGTTTATCCTCGTTCTTGCAGACTCTGGCCATGCGTTGATCAGGCGCAAAGCTAGAATTCTTCAAGTACTTAGTAGACCTGTTTCAACAACCAGTGAAAATACTTGAAAAAAAACTTTAAAAAACAGATATGGAAAGTACAATCCAAACAAAACAACCAAACCAAAACCTTTGTCCGATCATGGTTCGCAGATACACAATGGTTACGCCTGGGTCCCCCAGGAAACAATCCATATCCGTAAGCTTTCTCAGCCCTGCGAGTTACGCCATGATGACTAGTAGAGTGCAGGATACACAATGGTTACGCCTGGATCCCCCAGGAAACAATCCGTACCCCTAGGCAAGACTCAGCCAGGCAATTGCGCTGTGCATTCACGAGAGAAAAAAAAACCATGGGTTACGCCACGGTGGGAAACACTCGAGTATTACATCCGGAAAACCGAAAATCAGAGAGAATAATATCGATAGAATGAATCCACGATGTGGCCACAAAGCGGATATCAAGCAGAAGGCACTTTCCATATCTTTACTTCGAAAATATATATCATATAGTACCTTTTCAAATCACTTTCAAATATTGTACTTATATAAAGTCCATATATATAGGATTCCTTTCTCAAATCGAATACTTTCCAAATCAATAGTAGATCAAATCATACTTATATAGATTTCGATTAAATAAAATCTCTTTCCAAATTGAGTACCTTTCAAATCAATAGATTTCAAATCAACCTCATACTTATACAATCCATTTTATATAAGTTCAACCACTCCCAAATCAAGTGCTTAGTAATCTAAGGTTCTCAATTTCAAATTATTTCAATACCAATTCAGTTTCAAAATCATATATGATTTCACCAAATTTTCTTCCAAATTAAATGTCTGAATTTCAAAGTTCCCAAAATAATAGGTGTAGAAAATTATCCCAGTTTCCAAATTAAAATAATTCAAGTCAAACAAATTCATTTCCAAAATCACCATATAAGTACTGGGTTTTTTTTTCAATTTAATTTTCAAAACCAAATATTTTTCTCAAAATCAATTATATTCAAAATGGTTTCCAAATTTATAATTATCCCTTTAAAACCTTTAAACTATTTACTTCGATTTGAAATATCCAATTTACCTTTTTGAAAACCATTATTTAAAACTAAAATTCTTTCAAAACATTTAAAAACTAAATTCCATATTAGTATAATTAAAATAGCCATATTCTCTTACTTAATAAAAGGTTTAACCTCATACAACAAAACTTGCATACTTTATCAAATATTTTATACCTTTCGAAATATCTTGGTTTTTAAACCTTTAAACCTTGATTTGGAAGTGCTCGAACCTTCAAAATAGTCGGTGAAAATCAATTTCAAATCCAAGAGATGGAAATCAATTTTTATAAATAGAGTTATTCTAAGTCAAATCAAAAACTCGAGGACTGAACACCGGTCTTACTTCAAATTGTTTCAAATATATACATATATCTTTCGAAAATATCCAATTATACTTCGGAATTTGAAATCAAAAACGGTTTTACAAAATCACTCGCATAGCGAAGCTATTAAAGTGGCCTCTCCCCCACTCTGAAACTCGAAAATCAATGTCGATGATGCGTGCACTCATCACCGAAATTATTCTCCAGCGACATAAGTGAGTTCTGGACTTCTATTTTCTTGAAAACTTCTTTGAAATTTCTTCAAAATTATTGGAATTCATTTGAATTCATTTGAAATATTTCTTATTCGGAAAAATACTTTTAAATCGTATTATTTATATATAATTTCCAAAATCTTAAAACCAATTTCAAAATACCGGAATTCAATTCTCGAATTTCAAATTTAACACTTCAATTATAAATCATTTTTATATAAATCAATTTCTTATAATTTTTTCAAAATTTCAAATCCTTTCAAAACCCTTTTTATATAGAATAACATTTCTTATTTGCTTTATATATAGGTATATAATCTCTACCGAAAACATTTTCTTTATATATATAGAATAAAATCATAGTTATCAAAATAATAATTTCGGTATAAACAATTTCTAAAATACAAACAAAACCCGATTTTCAAAGGATGATTTAAGGATGGATTTCAAAACAAAGATAGAGATTTAATTTAAAGGAACTCTAATCAATAGAATCCTGATTCGAAGATAGACTCGATCGAAGATGAGATAATTAAGTTACAAAATAGAAGATGAATATACTTCTATAAATCGCGGGCGACCATTACCTGTCAACCGTGATTCCAAAATTAGATCGGTGTAGAATTCTGAGGCAATTCGACATTCGATCGTCGGAGATATAGAATTCGGCATAACAAGATATATCAGCATCGTAAACCGAGGATACAGGAATCTTCGGTGAGTCAATGCCAATTGAAAAGGAGTTTTCACCCCCTTTACAAATCATTCAATGGTGTTATGGGATACTCCAGAATCAAACGAATATAAATAGGGAGAGACAGAATGAATTTCGAAACCGAGGGACATTCCAAAACTCAAAGGAAATTGAGTCAAAAAGGAAGAGATTCAACTCGAACGAAAGTGATTCTGTAAATAAATTTACCATATATGCTAAGTTTTGCCTAGAGCCAAAGCTCTGATACCAACTGTAACGACCCGCTATTTTGGACCATTCAAATCGACAATAAAACCGTACATGTCCGACTTGAATAATTCAAAATACCGAATTGTTAATAAAATTTGGCAAAACTTAAAATATAAAGTAAATAAATCAATCATAGATCACTTACACAGAGTAATACAATGCAGCGGAATAGATAAAGAATAGTAGTTCATGAAGCTACTATATACATTGGAGTTAGAAATAAAATACAACTGAATATCTTAGATGTAGTGAAGTCTCCAGTATGCGCAGATGACTTCTCTGAACAAATCAACAAGATGACTGAAAGGATAGATAGCTGGATCTTCAAGCAAGGCTCCAACTTCGAAGGTGAGTCTCAAATGCTGTATCACTCAGTCTGACCCGAGCGTAAAGCAAAACACAAAACACTCGAGTCAGGATTAACATTCTTATATAAATAAATCTAACTCAAGTGAAATATCAATTGAAATACAATAACTTAAAGGATGTTTGAGATAACCGTCCTCTAAGGGTCTATAGAACTATCTACAAGGTAGAAATATACACTATAACACCGTGGTCATTTCAGCTTAATTTATACTTCAAAACCAAATATCATTTCACTTCAAATATCTCTATATTTCCCAAAATAGTATTTATATATATTAAATAATTTATACAATAAAGTATTTTCAATTCCTTTAAATAAATAAATCGTGTCAACATCAACCCGACCTTCCCATTTAAATTTAAATTCAATCTCAATTTATAAATTTAAATTCAACTCAATTCCTAAAATAAACACTTCAATTTATCGACCTCAAATTCGGATTTGTAATCACAAAAATACCCCTTTATATTTCAATATAATTCCAAACTTTAAGTATTCAACGTTTCAAACTAAATCTTTTTCCAATTTAGTTTCTAAATAACAAATTCAAATTTAGTTTAACCTAAATTTTCATTTTCATTCAATTTACTTTCTAAATAACAAATTCGACTATATTGATTTCAAATACATATTTGAATCTCAAAATAATCCATTTAAATTCCAATATAGTTCAAGGCTTTAATATTTAAATATTCTATATAACAGTTTCATATAGATCTCGATTTAACCTCATTATTATTTAGTCTTGAAATACTCCCTTATTTGATTCAATATCATTTAAGTAACCTTAAATTACATTTTACTCAATATTTTCTTTAATTTATTTAAACGTGAAATATTCATTAAATCACTTATATCAAAAATCCAGTTATAAAATCATACCTTCTAAATTTCCCATTCAAAAATTTCAAATTGATTTAATTAAATAAATCCTTGTTTAAATACCATTTTTAATAAACCAAATTTATCTCCCAATCTTAATTATTCAAATTTTTACAACGGTAAGTTTTGAAATATAAATCTTGAATAATACTTAAACATATTATATGGATTAAATCAATCTCAATAATATTATTATTAAATCTATATATAAAATTTCCATTTATATATATAATATTTTAAGAACCAATATTTATTAAATCCCGCATATTTCCTTTCAACTGTAGAAATTTATTTTCAAAATATTTATATGTACCAACGGTGTCTGTATATATTTCCTATCATATAGTCAAGTGCTACGGATATTTATCATTTCAATCCGTATACTAAATATATACGGGTAGATATCATTTCAACCCGTAATCCCAAATTCAATTAAATGAAAATCGCTTGGGTTTATCATTTCAACCCATAACAATTTTCTCTTATTCTAAAGTCTGTTCGGATATGTATCATTTCAACCCATAACGATTTCTAAACTACAGGGAACTTGCAGAGTGATAACAGAAAATACAATACAGTAAAATAACAGGCATATATCATCAATAACAATATAATATAAACAACAGGATATGGTGTCATATCCCGCAGATGAACAGTTACAGATAATAGCATATATAACAAATTTAAATAACTATAGCATCATATTTCAATTGTCGTTTCAATTGAAATCAAATTTAATGAATAAAAGAATGTTAATCGTGAGTGATTGCTCACCTTTCGAGGTTAGAGAAGTTTGACAACAGAACAAGCTACAAATTCCGGAGCAAAGCTAGACGGACGCGATGACGGAGAAAATAGACACGACGAACAAGCTGATAGATAAGGAGTTGATACAACGAATCAGAAGTGGGTCGATTAAGAAAATTGGTATAAGCGTACATATATGACTACATACAACTATGTACATATCCTCTATTCAAATACATATTAAATTTTAAATATATTTTTATTTCAAAACACATTGTTTCAACTAAAACACACATAGAAGAAATCAACCTATCATACTTATTATATCAGGCAACAGATTACATGTTTTTTTTTTTTTTAGACAGAACCTGTCACCTTCTATATAAATTTTAATATATGAGTTATTACAGAACAAAACTGTACCAAGAATCTAGCTCAACTAGTAACTAAAATATTGTGTATATATACACCCTTAAACAAATCAAAATAAATCTAAGTAAACTTATGCGTGCGCCAACATATTTCATATATAAACTAACATAAAAATAATAATATTATCTCATAGCTTACTGAACATATACAAATTGACATGATGCTACACTCACATCCTAGGCAAGCTAAAATTAACAGCCGAATGTACATATATAATATATAAAACCGATAGCCTGACACTTTTTTTTGTACTAACATACTAACCTATTAACATACTAACCTACTAAATATTTATAACATTAAACTAACACAACATATCCAAAACTAACACACTAACGTGTATGCTATAATATGAAACTTGCATATATCTAAAACTGTACTATACAAAACTATGAACCTACACTTAGACCCAAAGTGCAAATATCAATACAACAAAAAAAAAAAAATTTAAAACAGCCAGTATAAAATATAGGTTACCTTATAATATAAAAGAGGAGATGAGGATGTAGTCGGTTAGTTCGACTGTTGATGATGATGAGAAAGTGGCGACTCGGCACAGATCTGGCATAAGGAGGCTCGGCCTATGGAATTTGGTGGTGGAGATGTAGTGGCCACGGCCATTAAGAGGGGGAGGAGATGGGACAAGGCGGGGCGGAGGAGGAAGCTCGGGCGAAGGGTTCTATGCACTTGCTGCTGAATGCCAGAGAAAGGAGGCCACGTGCGCGCGGGTTGTAGCCGAGGCGAGGTCGGCGAGGGAGAAAAGGAGGCAATGGTCGTGGGTTAGTGGGGTTGAAGCGCGGGTAGCGGAGGCACTTGCGGCTGCCGATGTTGAAGTGGGTGATGCGAAGGCGGTGGTCTAAATGCTCGGCAGGCTTAGGTTGATGGAAGGAGGAGGAAGCCGAGACAAAGAGGAGAGGTGGATCTGGGTTTTGATGCCGGTAGGATGGTGGAGGGCGGAGCTATGGGGACGGAGGTGGAGACTGACTTGGGTTTGCTGCAAGGTTTAAGGGGGAGAATGCTAGCTGATGCTGGGGGGGTAGGCAATTATAAGGGAGAAGGAGAAAAATAAATATGGCAAGGTAATGGGTTACAGGAGAATAAGAGGAAAAAAAAAAGGGAAAGGGAGATGGAGGAGAAAGGGTCTTCAACAGGGAAAAAGAAGATAAAATAAAAGGAACGTGGCCACTGCATATTATAAACGAACGAATGTTTTAAATATAAAGAAACGGACCAATGAATAGGGTAAACGAAACGAACGAATTTAATGAGTTTAACGTTGGAATATAACTTGCCACACTTAAATTCCGGAAAAATAGAAGCAACGGGTACAAGTTGATCCAGAAAATAATCAAAGCAATTAAATTTTTCTTGGATGACACGGTAAAGATTTGAAAATCAAGGAAAAGTCTAAAGTCTCAAATTTGTACCACTACGGTGAACCGTTTTATCGTTTTCGTCGCATATCAGACCGCAAAACACAGAAATAAATATACTATGTCGATCAGTACAACAAGGTGAATAGAGAGATACACAGATATCAGTGGTATGGTTGAATTTTAAAATTTTCAATTTTCTACTAGCTGAAAAGTGCAGCAAAACGTAGAAAAATAAGATCGACGGAGCTAAATAAGTCCGAATTCGAAAAACGAACAATGACGTCTCAGTCAGAAGATGAATTGGAATTTTTCTATGTAAAATTATTCAGATTGGGAAAATATTTTATTATCAGCAATTATTGGCTAGCTTGAATTTAATAGAATTTCACAATGAAATAAACTTTCATAAAATTAATTTAAACTTTACAATCTGCTATATTTAAATATACGTATCCTAAATATATAAACATTTAAAAAAAATCCAATTATTATAAAATTTCACAAATATTCAATTAAATACGTTATAAAATCAATTAAAATTATTAAAAAATTTCCTGGTCGTTACAATTTGTTTTAAAAGCTAGTTTTGACCTAAGTATATTGAAATAAGAGTTAATCTTTTTACCACTTTATTTTAATATATAGTATAACTTAACCTTATTTTAAATTAAGCTATATCTTATAAACAGTTTTGCTTTAAATATTTTGACATTATATTGGATTAAATAATTAGTAGTAAATTTATCTATTTAAAGTATATTTTAAATTAAAATGTTTTTAACTGTTTTAAATCCAAACTGTTTTGAACTTGGATATTTCCAATGGAAATATATGGTAAATGATTTACCTTGTAAAGGAGGAATTTTGAGAAATGTTTTCAAATGAGATTTGGAAATTTGGTAATATATCTTTTAAAGATATTTGAGGTAAATAAATAATTTGGGAATTATTTATTGTGTGATGGATGCTATGGATGTTTATGAATATAAATTGATAGTTAAATCACCGACTATAAATATTGGACAAATGCGTTGATCGTTTCGAAGAGACCGGGATCGAGATTTATTTCTCGAAAACCACTTCGATCCGGTTTGTACGTTGTCGTGCGATAAACGTTTTTCGGAGTCGAAGATGGAGCAGTGAAGTGCAAGGGCTAGTCGCTACTAATCCTGAGGATATTTCCAAAATGGATGTAGTAGGAATAGTGCCTTCGGTTCCGTTCGAACCCGGGACGGACTTGTATGGACGAATGCTTCGTGACATCGTCAGCGGACGATGGGCATTCTAAGTGAAACGTTCTAAAGGTAACGTTAAGCCTCAAGCCTCACCAACCGGGAATGACTGAAAATCAGGGGATATGCAGCAAGGCTTCGTGGGTAGCCCCCACTGGAGAGTAAGGTCATCCCTGTCTAGAGGTTCCTTTTTATTTCGGCTTAGTGGTGCGGTTGCTGATCCCAACCGCGGGGTGATCTTATTCGGAATTGCCCATAGGTGATTCCGGTCTTGTGTTGCAGGGGACGAAGGGAGTAGTCCTCGGTACTGTGATCTAGACCACGTACTGTGATAGGTGGTACCCCAGTGCCTAGTCATTGTTGGAAATCCATTTTCCCTTCGAGCCTTTTACGAGTTTTGTTTGTATTACCCACTTCGGTGGCTAGTAGCTGGAATTTAATGAATGTAACAATTTCGGCTATTTTATAAGTATTTGTAAATAGACCCTATTATAATATCAGAGGATTTCTATAAAAAGTGTTTTAGCTATCGTAAGGTAAAAACCCGACATGTTTATTTGTGGCGTGGTCTTACGAGATGCTTTTGTTTTCAAAAGGATTTTTGAAACTTTAATAATCAATTGTGTGCATTATTATCAGCTGGTATGCCAGACTGACTCGGGTGTTATTTCATTATAATGCTCGGGTCAGACCGAGTATTATATGTTCAGGATAGGTTGCTATGGAGCAGGAGAGGAGCTGGAGTTCGAGACGTATTATATGTACATATATATATATATATATATCCGCTGCTATGTTGTATGGTATGTCTGTTATGTGATGATTGATGTATGAGTTACTCTGATGATATATTGTATAAACAGTTATAGATTTCATTTTGTGTAAAGATATATAGTTGCTATTATATTTTATTCCGCTGCGACTGTGAGATTCTGATATTGTTTAGTTTCTTCTTCTTCTATCTCTTTTCTTTTAACCTCAATGGTTCGTATTTCTGTTCCACTTGAGTCAATTAGGGTAGAATAATGTTGATTCAAGGGGTACGGATTTGCGGGCTGTCACACTTGGTATCAGAGCTTAGGTTGGCGACAACCTAGGCTTTGGTGGGGTAATTACTCATTTAATAGAGTCGATGGTACTCTATAATGAGTTGAGCGTATTAATAGATATGAGAGCGTACTTGTTAGTGCTTATAAAATTGTTTTTATACTGTGTTGACTTATCGGTTGAGTGTTTATGAATTCTGGTCGGTGCGGGAAGTACAACCGTATCGATAGGGGTTTCTAAACTCTTGAACAAGATAAACCGACATAGTATTATTTTAAGGTGGGTGAATGAAATAATTTTACCCAAAATTATATTTTGATATAAAGAAAATAATTTTCTGGAAATTATATATATTTGACTGTTTGGTTGCCAAATATTGAAAATCAAATAAGAATCTTGAATTTGACCAAATTGAAATGATAAGTGAATAAGATTATAAAATATTAACATGGTCTATAACCAAATAAGTACTGTGGATAAAAAATTATTCAAAAGAGAATAGCTTAAGTTAAACTAAACCAGAATTTAAAACCCGGAAGTTTTGGAAAGGATTTTAAATGTATTGAAAATAAAAGTTTGGGAATGTTTTCCAATATGTTTGAAGGCAATAATGGAATGTTGTTTTGGGAAATATTTTTGAATGGAAACTGTTTGAAAAGAATTTAGGAAAGTAAGAAGCATTGAACTCACTGCATGTAACGACCCAATATTTTCAACCATTCGCATCCGCACATGTCGGACTTGAATTGTTCAAAATACTGCGTTGTAGAATAAATTTAGCAAACTCAGAATATACAGTAAATAAATCACAGAATCACATACACAGATATCAGAATCTCGCAGCGGAAATTAAAATTTAGTGGTTCATGAAGCCACTGATACATCTTTAACAAAACAGAACTTACATTGTCTATAATCCTCAATACAAATTTTAACATACACAGATAGAGAGTCTTCAAAGTCTTGAATTCCAGAAAGGATAAAGGCTGAAACAACTTCCAATAGCACGAATGATCTATTGAGTGTCCTAGCTACGGAGAAGAAACTGAAGCTGCAACTCAGGCTGACCCGAGCGTAAAATAAAACAAACACTCGAGTCAGGACATACATACTTATATGATGTAAGCTAAATCAAGTGTACTGTAATATAGAGCAAGTAACTTAAAGGATGCTTGGGACCGCCCATCCTCTAAGGATCCGTCAAACTATTTACTATGTAATATATTGCGCTATTATAATAGTGTCTATTTATAAAATAAACATACTTTTTTCTTAGCATTAAGGGGTTACCCATATAGCCCTTAACACGTAATAGTCCCAGTAGTCCATCCAATATCATAGCCCCTCCTGATCGGGAAGCCACCAGAGGATACCACACGGGCTACGGGAGAAATCCAAACTCGTACAAGGCTCGATATGGTAGGTGACACGGCACAACTAGGCAATGCCAGGGTAGATATACCAATTACGCTTCCGGACCGATGGTAACGCGAAGCCGCAGCAACCGCCCACCTCGAACAACACTCCCAAATCAAAGGTGCGCGCACCAAACAATCACAAGAGTAATAGAATGGCAACCGAAGAAGTGTGTTCGATCAGAGGAGCTACCTCATTAATCCGTCGATCGCTCCTGTTTTAGCCACCTTAAGCCAACTCACGGGAGTCGGGTCCACGTATATACCTTTCAAGAAACCGTCACCACCATCCTACTTCATTCTGGAATCTCCACCGCGTACACGGTTAGTCAAAGTGGTTTTCGGTATCGACAGAGAGTATGTCCATAACCGATCCCGGTCTCTTTGCCAACCCTTCGTTATTATAACCCGTGGTTATTTAAAAACAGTTTATACTTTAAATCAGAATAAACATTTCCATTTCAAAACTATAGATACGATATCATTTTAAAACCCAAAACAATAGGATATCGTTATATTCAAATATAATTCTTTCCAAAACCATACTGTTTATAATATCTGGAGACCAAATATTTGAATTATATCTTCAAAGGATAATGTTTTGGAAACTTTACTTAAATCCATAACTCCCAAACACAATGGTTTGGACATTCAACGGTATATATATAAATGGGTTAACTTTATGGTTACTTTGTAAAGAAGATAATTTACATAGCTTCACAAATATATTTCTTTATTTAAAGTTTAACCATAATTTAAATATCCCTTTATGTTCCCAAAACCATTTCAATTTTTATATATATCCAATTGGAGTATTTACTATTCAAAACTTAGTTTGGGTTTTATTCTTTCACAAATCAATGTTTTATATTTTTAGTCTTGAATATTCCCATAATTTCCATAAATAAAACTCCAAATTTTAACCATTAAATTTTTCCCAAAATTTACTTAATACCAGAATATTTATCTTTAATTTATTTAGGAAAATACAGTTATAAATATTATGTCTTAAGTTTTTCCAAAACTTAAGGTAAAATAAAATTTATCAAATTCCATAAATTTTAGAGCAATCAAATTCTAGATTCCATAGCACTTAGGAAATGCTACCTAAAGTTATGGGTAAAACTAGTCAAATTTCAAAAGACAGCATTTAAATGCTGTAATAGATTGTTTAACTTGATAAATATTTCCAAATATAACCTATTTATTTATTCATTTATTAACTGAAATCTTATTCTTTCAAAATCCCGATTTACCAAATAAGTTATATTCCATAAATTTATTCAAATATTTATTTATTTCTTTATTTATAACTTATTAAAAATCAATATAAATTCCTTTAAAGATATAAATCAAATATTTAACTTCCAAAATAATTTTAAATATTTCAGAAAATATTATAAGGACCACGGGCCTGTATATAGTTTTCTAGCCTAGGTCAAGTGGTACGGATTTATATCATTTCAATCCGTAGTTTACAAATATCCCGGGTCCTATCATTTCAAACCCGCAATCCCAAGTTTAACAGTTTAACAGTTAACAGCATAATTTAACAATAATAATCATTTAGGCCTATCATTTCAGCCCATAACAATCTACGTATAACAGGGAACTTGCAGTGTGATTTAAGCAGTAAATAAACAATAACATAATATAACTGCAGATATAATACAACAGATAATAACTGATGAGGTGTCAATTTAAATGGGGTTCATCATTTTATATTACACTACAGACAGATAATAGTGACATAAAATTTTACACATACACTTGCAATAATTTACGAAATATAAATACGTATGTCTGGTGAGAAATACTCACCTGAAAGTTGCAGAAAATTTGAATTCAAAACGACGATTCACCGGTAAAGACCGACAGAAAATAACGATCAAATTTCTTCTGATGTCGCCTAGATTCAAATCTAGAACAAATTCAAATATTTTGAAACGCGACTTTAGAATGTATGGTCAAGAAAGGATTAAAATAGAACGGAAATTGTTTTGACTTGCTCGACCACTCCACCGTATAATGTGACCTAAATATACCCAAACGTGAACCGTGCTAACACAAAAATTACGACAAAATTTCCTAAAACAAAAACGGCAAAATGTTGAATACGCATACACGTGCACACTTGCATTCCTATGTATTATGAAAATGTTGTTGCTTAAATTTTCCTCAACTTAGAGTCACTTTTTCAAATCCAGCTACTATCTTACATTTTAAACTTAATTTGCATCATTGCTTTATGACTTCATCCATCTTCAATCTAAACTTTCCAGGCTTAAAAACTGTACAGACACACCTCATCCTATCTTCAACTATTACTAGCATCCCCAAACTCCAGCCTTTTACTAAACACTCAGGTTAGATGAATTCACTCACAAGGCTTGGTCATCATATCCAAAGCAAGTTTTTACTGATCCATTCGTGCACCGTGTGATACACAGATATGCACAGCCTATGAATTTTATAAATGTAGACTACCACTCAACTACGTTTTTCTTAATTCACTCATATATGCCTCTATGCTCTTTTCTTCTTCTATCCTCTTTTGCAATGACTTACCCAAACTAGAACCCAAACCTGGTCTAAGTTTACAAATACAGTTTGTCTGAAAGGAGAAAAATGAGCAAATTCCTTATTATACCCCTAGTCGAACCCATGATTTTGAAATCAAAAGAAAACTCAGGTTAATGAGATGTTTGATAGAACTTGGTTTTACATATGTAAAATTTTTTTTCAAAGTAACCTCTCAGTTCTATAAAGTTAGTACCTCTGACTTAATTATGTATACAAAAAAAAAAAAAAAAAAAGAAAAAAAAAGAAAACTCTATAAACCCAGATCCATATGTTGTTCAAGGCATATGATAAGATTCTTAGAGAAAACAAAGTGGATAAATGGTAGTGTGGCCGAGCAAGGCAGAGATAAAACAAAATTTTCGAGGAAGAGGAAATATCTGAACAAAGAAAAGAAAATGACATAGACCATTTACCTGATAAGAGTTCGAGCCCGAGAAGAACAGACAAGAGAGAATGAAACTAAAGAAGATAAAGCAAAGTATATATAGATGGATTTTGCGAAATAGTCAGATATGAAACGTACGAGTATTAATGTAAGCGTTGATCTCTCCTACCACTCCTCTGTTAGAACGTTATGAGCGTGATTTACTGATCAGTTTGCAAAAGGATAAATCTTCGAAATATACAGGGGAAGCCAAGAGTTTCACAACGTATAAAGCTTGATGATAATTTAATGCCAGATTAATTTCCTGCGTGATTTGAGCTCATACCAGAGAACTGGTATCTTGGCAGGTATACATTGTTATAACTTCAAATTTATGTGATGTGTGATTAAATGATAAAACGGCAAGGCACATAAATTTGAACTGATGCGCATTTGAAGGGTGCTTGATTTATATTTTTTTTCTTTCCCGATGATATGTGTGATTTTAAACTGCTCATTATGAATATATTTTGATTTCACAATATGTTCCAATTAAACAGTTGCATGGTTAAAGCAAACATGCTTTGAAGTAGTTGCAGAGATTTATGGGGAAAATGGCAAGAATAGAAACGGAGCATTGCTTTGAAATCTGAACGTTTTGCATATATGCGTGATTTCTCCTTTCAGTTTCAAAGAAATAAAGGTTTCAATATTAAGAGGAAGAGAAATCAAATCTGCTGCCAGTTATACACAATTGATTGAATGCATCAGTTTCTTATGTTAATTGTTTACTCACGTGATTAAAGCAATGGGATAAATATATAGGGCTTTGAATATAACTGACGAGCTAAATCAGAGGAGATAAATCAATAGTTATCAATTATACAAGATGTCAGGGAATACGTTCACATTTCAAGCATTGATTTGGTAAATATTTGCTTTAAATCTTCGTATGAATTAAAGGAGAGATAAATGGGAATGAAAACATCAGTTTCTATATGATAAATGCTTATACGTGATTTAGTTTATACATTGATTTATAGGCAAACAAACGGCAAATAGTGATACAATGCAATATTCCCTTGGTCTTAAGAAACGGCAGAGGTGCTGATACAACTAGTGATTCAAGCAAATACATATAGATTTGTTTTAACTGTAGGTTGCGTGATTCATTTCCAGTTTTAATGCATGCGTGATATATCTTCCAAATATAAATATTTGCACGTTATAAGAATTTTTTTTTCAAAAGCATGCGTGCCTTATAAATTTCCAGATTTGATGAATATGGACTGTGTAATTTCCTTCCAGGATACTTTGCTTGAATTATATGTGTGATTAGGAACGGAAAATTTTATTTATTTATTTATTTATTTATTTATTGCACAATAAAGGTGAAATAGAGAGATATACATGGGAATTGAGAAGTTGAAAAGATAGGCAAGGTTAAGTATGAATGCGTGATTTAAAACTGCCAATTGAAATCTAGATTTAATGCATGCGATAACTGCAATTTTTATGAGAAGCTTTGATTTCAAAATCTTATACTATTTAATGTAGGCGTGATTTTAGATTGATGATTTGCAGATAAAAGGATTTGTTTGAGGCGGAATCAAATGGACAAATGGGGAGAAAAGGGCAAGCAGCTTAAATGGTTTAAAGTATCAGTTTTATATATATAAATATGTAAATATGAATACGTGTGTGATGATTCATTTATATTTACATAAATTTTGATTTGTATTAAATATGTTTACAAATGTATTTGGACGTTCGCAGATACCATACTAGATCATAGGCAAAAACACAGGGGAAAAAGAGGAAGCTGTAGAGATTTAAAGCTTTCAGTTACAAAAGTTATAAATATGTTTACGTGATATAAGATTTAGGCAGTTACACAACATATAAAGTTTGAAAATATGTAAATATGCATGCGTGATTTCAGCATGCTTTGATTCTCCTATGTTTGATTTAATAAACAAACTGGCCAGACTTAATGCAAAACTTTTTAAAAAGAAACGTACAAAATGAAAAGTTGCGTGATATAAGCCTGGATATAAAGTTTGTACGTAACTTTATGTTCTTTTTTTTTTTAGTTCAGTTTGCAAAAATTATAAGTTTTTGAATTTACTGGAAGGCCGAGAGATTTGCTTCAGTTTTCTCTTTGAATAAATGCTTAAACGTGATTGAAGAAATAAACAAGGGAAGTTATCAATGCATGATTTTATTTCTGAGAAAAGGAAAGGCAAACTCATATTCAATTCAGTTTTGATTTACAAAAGGTTTAATTAAGGCATACGTTGATATGGGGAGAAATAAAGGTAAGTATACATCAGAGGATGAACGAAAGAGTTGATATGTATCGTATCAATTTAGGCATGTACAAATTTCTCCTTGGATTTTTGTCTCACACGTTACTTCCATGTTAAGTTTTTACTTCATTTTATTTATTTGATTTTAGTTTGAAAACAATAAATGGAATGGCAAGAATTTATGCAAAGCTTAGAAAAACGTATACAAATTTATTTAAAATCAGACTGTCAGTTAATGCAACGTAACGTTTGTTATAAAATCTCTGACTGATATTTTTCTCCAAAATTTTACGAAAACATGATTTTTACACTACGCTAAACAGACGCAGTCCAAAACATCAAAAATTTTCATAAAAATAACATTTTAAAAACACACGTTTTATTACGTCACTTATACCCTATAATTGACGCGTCCTTTAAACGCGAAATTTAACAGTTCAAAAATAGCTTAAATTTTCACAGTTATTATTTAATTTTATTGACATATACAAATTTTATAAAATATATCTCCAAATAAAATAATTAACTATTTTGATAAACACAATTTATATAAAATATATTTCAAAGTTAAATAATTAAAATAAAATAAATAGCTAAAACTAGGGCTGTTACACTCTCCCCCACTTAAAAACTTTTCGTCCTCGAAAAGGAACGAAAGGAAAAGAATCAAAAGAGGATAAGCTAGACAAACAAGAATCTTAAACGAATAGTTCCGGATTTGAAACACGAAGAAGATCCTCCAGAATCGGTTCTACTCTTCAGTTTGACCGTCAGTCCATGGGTGATAAACGGTGCTTAGGTCTCGATGAGTAACAAAGGTTTCAAAGAATATTGAAAGATTCCTAAATAGGCTGGTAGAAGCAATCGCCTCCCCATTCTGTAGCAGATAGGGAAACCAAGGACACTTAAAAATAGTTCATAAACAAAATAAGATAATAAATTTGAAATCATAATGCTTTTGAGATTATAATACTTTGAAGGTCGTTAAAATTTATAGATATCATCATCTGGAAATCATATTACAAAAATCATAGCACTTTTTAAAATAATCTTCATTTATACCTTTTAAATTCAATGCCAAATAATACTCATTTCAAAGTTGAAATATTTTAAGGTTCATTTATTCAATTATAAAATTTTCAAAACATTTTATTTTTAAAAACAGCAGCACTTATAATATGTTACGGTAGATATAATAGTATTTTCCAATCAATTCATTATTCTACTTAACTCTTGATTTAGCAATAACCTAACACTTTATTTAAAATACCTATTTTATAATTAAGATATTCCTTTAATAAGTTACACTTGAAATTTCCATTTGAAAACCAAATTCTCAATTATCAAATTTTAGTGATATTAAAATACATCTTAATCATAATTATCCATTTTTCAAGACATGTCTATTTCCAAAACAAGGATAGAAATTCAAATTTGATGAACTCAAATCAAATAGAATCCAAGCTAGTTAAAATCAGAAGGTCCGATGATTAAATAACAGAATAAGGAACTGGGTAAGTCTATATAAATCGCGGACAACCTTGACCTGGTCAACCGTGACTTGAAGAGTCGGATCGATATGATTGGGTAAATCTATATTTGATCCGAAGAGATAGAGTTCGGAATAACCAAAGATACTGGCATATAAACCGAGGATAAATATAAATCTCTGGTGAATCAATGTTAATGGTAAAGGAGTTTCGCCCCTTTATTAGAATAATGGCGAGACCGCCAATTTACTATAAAGATCATCCGAAGTGGAGTTATGGGACACTCCAGAATCTAAAGTAGATGAAAGTGAGGGACACGGATGAACTTTGGAACCACAGGGAATGTTCCAAATTCGAAAAGGAAGAGGTTCAAGCTCGAATGAAGGTGATTCTATAAATCAATTTACCATACATTCTAAGTTTGCCTAGAGCCAAAGCTCTGATACCAAATGTAACGACCCAATATTTTCAACCATTCGCATCCGCACATGTCGGACTTGAATTGTTCAAAATACTGCGTTGTAGAATAAATTTAGCAAACTCAGAATATACAGTAAATAAATCACAGAATCACATACACAGATATCAGAATCTCGCAGCGGAAATTAAAATTTAGTGGTTCATGAAGCCACTGATACATCTTTAACAAAACAGAACTTACATTGTCTATAATCCTCAATACAAATTTTAACATACACAGATAGAGAGTCTTCAAAGTCTTGAATTCCAGAAAGGATAAAGGCTGAAACAACTTCCAATAGCACGAATGATCTATTGAGTGTCCTAGCTACGGAGAAGAAACTGAAGCTGCAACTCAGGCTGACCCGAGCGTAAAATAAAACAAACACTCGAGTCAGGACATACATACTTATATGATGTAAGCTAAATCAAGTGTACTGTAATATAGAGCAAGTAACTTAAAGGATGCTTGGGACCGCCCATCCTCTAAGGATCCGTCAAACTATTTACTATGTAATATATTGCGCTATTATAATAGTGTCTATTTATAAAATAAACATACTTTTTTCTTAGCATTAAGGGGTTACCCATATAGCCCTTAACACGTAATAGTCCCAGTAGTCCATCCAATATCATAGCCCCTCCTGATCGGGAAGCCACCAGAGGATACCACACGGGCTACGGGAGAAATCCAAACTCGTACAAGGCTCGATATGGTAGGTGACACGGCACAACTAGGCAATGCCAGGGTAGATATACCAATTACGCTTCCGGACCGATGGTAACGCGAAGCCGCAGCAACCGCCCACCTCGAACAACACTCCCAAATCAAAGGTGCGCGCACCAAACAATCACAAGAGTAATAGAATGGCAACCGAAGAAGTGTGTTCGATCAGAGGAGCTACCTCATTAATCCGTCGATCGCTCCTGTTTTAGCCACCTTAAGCCAACTCACGGGAGTCGGGTCCACGTATATACCTTTCAAGAAACCGTCACCACCATCCTACTTCATTCTGGAATCTCCACCGCGTACACGGTTAGTCAAAGTGGTTTTCGGTATCGACAGAGAGTATGTCCATAACCGATCCCGGTCTCTTTGCCAACCCTTCGTTATTATAACCCGTGGTTATTTAAAAACAGTTTATACTTTAAATCAGAATAAACATTTCCATTTCAAAACTATAGATACGATATCATTTTAAAACCCAAAACAATAGGATATCGTTATATTCAAATATAATTCTTTCCAAAACCATACTGTTTATAATATCTGGAGACCAAATATTTGAATTATATCTTCAAAGGATAATGTTTTGGAAACTTTACTTAAATCCATAACTCCCAAACACAATGGTTTGGACATTCAACGGTATATATATAAATGGGTTAACTTTATGGTTACTTTGTAAAGAAGATAATTTACATAGCTTCACAAATATATTTCTTTATTTAAAGTTTAACCATAATTTAAATATCCCTTTATGTTCCCAAAACCATTTCAATTTTTATATATATCCAATTGGAGTATTTACTATTCAAAACTTAGTTTGGGTTTTATTCTTTCACAAATCAATGTTTTATATTTTTAGTCTTGAATATTCCCATAATTTCCATAAATAAAACTCCAAATTTTAACCATTAAATTTTTCCCAAAATTTACTTAATACCAGAATATTTATCTTTAATTTATTTAGGAAAATACAGTTATAAATATTATGTCTTAAGTTTTTCCAAAACTTAAGGTAAAATAAAATTTATCAAATTCCATAAATTTTAGAGCAATCAAATTCTAGATTCCATAGCACTTAGGAAATGCTACCTAAAGTTATGGGTAAAACTAGTCAAATTTCAAAAGACAGCATTTAAATGCTGTAATAGATTGTTTAACTTGATAAATATTTCCAAATATAACCTATTTATTTATTCATTTATTAACTGAAATCTTATTCTTTCAAAATCCCGATTTACCAAATAAGTTATATTCCTCTAAATTTATTC